>JAIOJX010000025.1:33627000-38542000 GCA_022376925.1 Tragulus kanchil
ATTATCTGATAGAACCTCTACATTTGTCTCAAATTTAATTAATTTGTAGATTATGATATGTAAATGACATAGAGTAACTGATTTTATCGAAGTTTATCATAAAAACGTTGAAACTTTTAAAAAACAATAATCAGCTATGTCAATATTTGTTTACATGGTTTATGCAGCTAAATAAAGAACTGGAGAACTCTTTAAAACACAGTATCTAGTACTCTTACTAAGATTTCTTACAAGGTGCAGAAAGCACTACTACTCCCTCTGTGGAAGCTATTGTGGAAATTAATTTGTATTTTACTTCAAGTACTCAAAAAATCTTTAAATTGTCAAATATTTATTTTTTAAAAACACGAAAGAATTTTCATTGAGTGTTTGCAATGTGACAAGCAACAGAAGTACTATGCAAAGTTTATCTTACTTGTTTCAAGAGTCAAGCGAAAAAGCACTGCTATGCTTATTCTATGCATGAGGAACCAGGTAAGTGGCAAAATTAACACATGAAGCCAGAGTTATCCAATCTGCCAAACTGCGGTCTTTCAACAGCATTTGGCTGGAAAAATATGAGACAATCCCCCATCATCTCACAGTATCATCTTGTAATAACTGGACCACAGAGTCCTGCCAAGCTTCAAAACTATTCTGTAAAAGAACGATGCCCAGTTATCACTGAGCAACAACTAGAAAAAGATGAATCTGGGCAGCTGATATCCATATAATTATATCAACACTAAAGTTTTACTAACGGTAAGACAATACTCCAGTTTTTTTAATTTCATTCCCAATCTAAATGTATTCTCACATATATGAATGTGTATGGGATCTTTCACACACAGGCCTGGGCCCATATAGTACCTGCTCATACACACAAAATCACCTAAACGGTCACACTTAATACTCCCAGTTTCTACACCAAAGGTATTGTCTGTTATGCTGGACCACAAAGAATGCAAAAGTTGTTCTAATACTATATCGAGGTATCACTTTCTTTCCAAAGAAGGAGTTTTCAGATAAGTTTTAAATAACTTTCTCATAGAGCAATTTTTAAACCATGTGACCTAATGAGTCAACTTAACATATATATATATATATTTTCTAACAAAACTTGAACTGTGATTACTTCTGTTTTTGCTTTATGAATTTCAAACAGAAGCAATCCATTCCACTGTTAGGCCAAACTGTCCTAAAAGCAAAAGCCTACCAGGAGGAACACTGTGCATTTCCAAAACTCAAATAATACTCTGAGATTTTCTATTCCAGGAGTCTTCAGATTATAGTTTCAGTGCTTCATTCACTGCTTAGAAGAAGTGTTGCAAAAATATTTGTGCAATAAGGACAGAGAGAGCTTTTTTGAAAATACTGGCTTAGCTAAAAGTCATGGGAGTTAAGATGTACATAAATACTTCTTTTAAATGGGCATTTATACCCCCTAGTCTATAAATGTATTACTACAAAATTGTATTAATTCAAAATAATACATTCTCCACAAAAAGTATTTATAAGGACCAAGAAGGAGAATTCAGAGTTGTCAATATTAAGTCAGCTTTGCTTATTTTTTAAATAAATTAAATCTCAAGCACAAAAATTTTCAAGAGCAGAGTACTTAGTAAAGAAGGCTCCAATATTTTGACACAATAATGGCTCAATGTGTGATCCAACAGATTGTATGCTATTAATTGGATCATATCTGAAAGTTAAAACTGCTAAACTATTCCCTTAGAAACAGCATAAAATAATGCTACTGGTGCTATAGTTTCAAAGGATTATTCTGTATGTTTAATCCAACTCAAATGAAAATTTCATTAGGGTTTAAACAAACAAACAAAAACAACAACAACTGGAAAACCCGCATGGGATATATCTTACTTTGGACAACTGATACACAAATGCCAAATACCAACACTAAATTTTTAAAAAGCAACATGTCATGTTTAGGTCTGGCAGTGAGGAAATGAATGTGAGACAGCCTGTCTACTATCACAGGCCTTAATAAAAAACAAGACACATTTATCCAGCACTTTCCAACCTTGTGCAAACTTGTATGAATATTACAGAATTTAAGGAAAAAACGAGGATGGAAGGACATAAACTTACATTGATTGAGAAACTTACTAAGGATCTGATGCATTGCAGATGCTTTTACACAGCTTATCTCATTTAATCTTCACAGTCACCCAGAGAAGTACTGTGAATTTCATCTTCCTAAGTAAATAAACAGAGGCTCCAAGAGGACAAGGGAAGTGCTATATCACAAAATAAAGCAATAGTACCATGATTTCAACTTTGATCTAACAGACTCCAAAACCTACTAAGCAGCATGTGGTGACAATGATCTAGGAACATGTTCCTTCCTCTGGCTCAAGTCTCATCCTTCTGTCCCACTTTAAATACAATATTTAAAACCCAGGCTGCAGATCATGAAACAGACTGGGTTTTTGCCCCTTAGTTGCAAAATATTTGTGCAATAAGGACAGAGAGAGCTTTTTTGAAAATACTGGCTTAGCTAAAAGTCATGGGAGTTAAGATGTACATAAATACTTCTTTTAAATGGGCATTTATACCCCCTAGTCTATAAATGTATTACTACAAAATTGTATTAATTCAAAATAATACATTCTCCACAAAAAGTATTTATAAGGACCAAGAAGGAGAATTCAGAGTTGTCAATATTAAGTCAGCTTTGCTTATTTTTTAAATAAATTAAATCTCAAGCACAAAAATTTTCAAGAGCAGAGTACTTAGTAAAGAAGGCTCCAATATTTTGACACAATAATGGCTCAATGTGTGATCCAACAGATTGTATGCTATTAATTGGATCATATCTGAAAGTTAAAACTGCTAAACTATTCCCTTAGAAACAGCATAAAATAATGCTACTGGTGCTATAGTTTCAAAGGATTATTCTGTATGTTTAATCCAACTCAAATGAAAATTTCATTAGGGTTTAAACAAACAAACAAAAACAACAACAACTGGAAAACCCGCATGGGATATATCTTACTTTGGACAACTGATACACAAATGCCAAATACCAACACTAAATTTTTAAAAAGCAACATGTCATGTTTAGGTCTGGCAGTGAGGAAATGAATGTGAGACAGCCTGTCTACTATCACAGGCCTTAATAAAAAACAAGACACATTTATCCAGCACTTTCCAACCTTGTGCAAACTTGTATGAATATTACAGAATTTAAGGAAAAAACGAGGATGGAAGGACATAAACTTACATTGATTGAGAAACTTACTAAGGATCTGATGCATTGCAGATGCTTTTACACAGCTTATCTCATTTAATCTTCACAGTCACCCAGAGAAGTACTGTGAATTTCATCTTCCTAAGTAAATAAACAGAGGCTCCAAGAGGACAAGGGAAGTGCTATATCACAAAATAAAGCAATAGTACCATGATTTCAACTTTGATCTAACAGACTCCAAAACCTACTAAGCAGCATGTGGTGACAATGATCTAGGAACATGTTCCTTCCTCTGGCTCAAGTCTCATCCTTCTGTCCCACTTTAAATACAATATTTAAAACCCAGGCTGCAGATCATGAAACAGACTGGGTTTTTGCCCCTGTAAGCCAAGGTTAGGGAACTCTGTGTTCAATGGGAAGTACAATATGACTCTGGGGAATAAGCAAGTTTCAAATGACCAAGTCTTCAGGTTAAATGGAGTTCAGTGAGTCATGGTAATTCCATGCTATTGATAATCCTGATCCTAGTCAACAGAAAATTTCAAATTTGAATTCCATATTTGCCTTCAACAATTCTTTCTCAATATAAGGCAACTCTTCATTCAAAATAAGCATTTTATAGCCAGCGCCATCTCTCAATTCCTTTTGCTATCCTTCCACAGAGAAATGATAAAAATTTTAAATGGATAAAGCTTAAGTTTAAAAATCAGATTTTACAAACTAGTTGAGAATAAGTTTGACTTGATTTTTATCCTTTCATTATCTTAAATGTGACACAGCTACCCAAATTCTACGGTGGGAGAGTGAAGGCAGGCAGAGGTATCTTTTCATTCATCAGTCTGTGCTTACTCTTTAAAGTGCTTTCCTTATCATACTTAACCAGAGCTTATTGCCACTGGGCCAGAAATAAGTGGCAAGCTATAAGTTCCCTAGATTCCAGTAGGTAAATTACATTCCCTTTAGTCATTATCTTCTCTAGGATCATATGCTTACACCAGAAAGTGGGGCTGCCTGAGTGGAATCAGTGTAAGAAGTAATCTGCCTAGAACTCTTTTCCTTAGTAAAGCTAAAACAGATGACTTTCCATTATCTTTAAAATACATACAAGCACCACTGAAGAAAAAAAAAAATTGCACAATATTAACTGAGCACCTACGTGCCACATACTTAGGCATGAGGGTGATTAAGAGGGATACTGTCCCTGTGCCAGTGGAAGCTATCCAAGATTTGTGACAGCTGATAGGAAACACAGCATAAAACTATTCAATAGATGGCAGAAGGGTAAGATTAGGGCACAGAAATGAACATAAAATTGTTATTAAGTAGGTCACAAGTTTGGCTCCACAGTTCTTGGCAGTCAAAGCAAAAGTGGGTGTCATTATTGGTTCTGACAGTACAGAGGTACTTCTACTTAATTTAGATTCCAAAGAGTTATCATTAAGTCTATTTAATCACATGTGCAAGGTTTTAAATATAAAAGCAACTGCTAATACCACCTATTGGTAACAGGGCTGACATACTTCTTCCCCTACCCACTGCTCCCTTACAACAGGCAGGTTTTCATGTCTATTCAAGTCCTTAAGTTGAAAGTTATTGAGCACACTATGTGTGTGTGCACATAATAAAAACCAAAATGCTTTTCCTGGATTTCATGTCTTGCAGGAAATTTTTACTCTGGATCTATACAAAAGGGTCACTTTGTGATAGAGTAGACCACATCCTCAACAATATTCTTAACAGAATTTCAACAGATTTCTTCGTGTTTCAAAGTAGGCCTATCGGTTAATACTAAAGAGAAATTCTGTAAAAGCAACTTTAGACAATAACACAGTCAGGCATAATGGTTATAATAGCTAAATAACAAACATGCCTTCAAGTAATTTCCAATATTTAAAAAATTAGGAAATTCAACTCTTAGTCTCAAGATCTAAAAATAAGCTTTTGAGACTACTGGTAACACAGTTGTTTCTTATGTGAGTTTTGTGTGTAACATCTCTTTATTGTAATTCCTGAAACACAGGAAAAGAAAGCTTTCAGATTAAGTTTTGAGGGCTTAGCAATATCTAAAATTAGTATAATACTTAGTGAAAAATGAAAACGCATGCAGTCTTTTTGTAAAGGGCTATTCATTTAAAGGGCACTTCATGGCAAACAGATGGGGAAAAAGTAGAAGCGATGAGACTTTATTTTCTTTAAAATAATAAAGCACAATAATTAACTGAGCACCTACGTGCCACATACTTAGGCATGAGGGTGATTAAGAGGGATACTGTCCCTGTGCCAGTGGAAGCTATCCAAGATTTGTGACAGCTGATAGGAAACACAGCATAAAACTATTCAATAGATGGCAGAAGGGTAAGATTAGGGCACAGAAATGAACATAAAATTGTTATTAAGTAGGTCACAAGTTTGGCTCCACAGTTCTTGGCAGTCAAAGCAAAAGTGGGTGTCATTATTGGTTCTGACAGTACAGAGGTACTTCTACTTAATTTAGATTCCAAAGAGTTATCATTAAGTCTATTTAATCACATGTGCAAGGTTTTAAATATAAAAGCAACTGCTAATACCACCTATTGGTAACAGGGCTGACATACTTCTTCCCCTACCCACTGCTCCCTTACAACAGGCAGGTTTTCATGTCTATTCAAGTCCTTAAGTTGAAAGTTATTGAGCACACTATGTGTGTGTGCACATAATAAAAACCAAAATGCTTTTCCTGGATTTCATGTCTTGCAGGAAATTTTTACTCTGGATCTATACAAAAGGGTCACTTTGTGATAGAGTAGACCACATCCTCAACAATATTCTTAACAGAATTTCAACAGATTTCTTACGTGTTTCAAAGTAGGCCTATCGGTTAATACTAAAGAGAAATTCTGTAAAAGCAACTTTAGACAATAACACAGTCAGGCATAATGGTTATAATAGCTAAATAACAAACATGCCTTCAAGTAATTTCCAATATTTAAAAAATTAGGAAATTCAACTCTTAGTCTCAAGATCTAAAAATAAGCTTTTGAGACTACTGGTAACACAGTTGTTTCTTATGTGAGTTTTGTGTGTAACATCTCTTTATTGTAATTCCTGAAACACAGGAAAAGAAAGCTTTCAGATTAAGTTTTGAGGGCTTAGCAATATCTAAAATTAGTATAATACTTAGTGAAAAATGAAAACGCATGCAGTCTTTTTGTAAAGGGCTATTCATTTAAAGGGCACTTCATGGCAAACAGATGGGGAAAAAGTAGAAGCGATGAGACTTTATTTTCTTGGGCTGCAAAATCGCTGTAGATGGTGACTGCAGCCATGAAATTAAAAGATACTTGGATACTTGGAAGAAAAGCTGTGATAAATCTAGGTAGCATATTAAAAATCAGAGACATCACTTGGCCAAAAAAGGTCCATATAGTCAAAGCTATGGTTTTTCCAGTAGTCATGCACGAATGTGAAAGTTGGACCATAAAGAAGGCTGAGAGCCAAACGCTTTTGAATTGTCATGCTAGATACAACTTGTGAGAGTTCTTTAGACTGCAAAGAGGTCAAACCAGTCAATCCTAAAGGAAATCAATCCTGAATATTTACAGGAAGGACTGATGAAGCTGAAGCTGAAGCTCCAATACTTTGGCCACTTGGTGCAAAGAGCTGACTCACTAGAAAAGACCCTGATGCTGGGAAAGACTGAAGACAAAAGAAGGGGATGGCAGAGGAGGAGACAGTTACATAGCACCACCAACTAAATAGACATGAATCTGAACAAACTCCAAGAGATTGTGAAGGACAAAGGAGCCTGGGAGGTAGCAGTCCTTGGGTCGCTAAGTGCTGGACAATGACATTGCGACTGAACAACAACATTCAATTTTCTCACAAATCGCAAAGAAAGTACAATTAAGGGAGTAAGTCAAAGGCCATAGTTACTATTGTATATGGTTAGTGTAAAAAGAGACACTGTGTAAACAACATATCTCAATAGGTTAGATTCATTACAATTAAGTGAAATTAGAGAAAAAAAAAAAAACGAGATCTTGAAAAATGATATACTCTGCCTAATGGTTATAATAGCTAAATAACAAACATGCCTTCAAGTAATTTCCAATATTTAAAAAATTAGGAAATTCAACTCTTAGTCTCAAGATCTAAAAATAAGCTTTTGAGACTACTGGTAACACAGTTGTTTCTTATGTGAGTTTTGTGTGTAACATCTCTTTATTGTAATTCCTGAAACACAGGAAAAGAAAGCTTTCAGATTAAGTTTTGAGGGCTTAGCAATATCTAAAATTAGTATAATACTTAGTGAAAAATGAAAACGCATGCAGTCTTTTTGTAAAGGGCTATTCATTTAAAGGGCACTTCATGGCAAACAGATGGGGAAAAAGTAGAAGCGATGAGACTTTATTTTCTTGGGCTGCAAAATCGCTGTAGATGGTGACTGCAGCCATGAAATTAAAAGATACTTGGATACTTGGAAGAAAAGCTGTGATAAATCTAGGTAGCATATTAAAAATCAGAGACATCACTTGGCCAAAAAAGGTCCATATAGTCAAAGCTATGGTTTTTCCAGTAGTCATGCACGAATGTGAAAGTTGGACCATAAAGAAGGCTGAGAGCCAAACGCTTTTGAATTGTCATGCTAGATACAACTTGTGAGAGTTCTTTAGACTGCAAAGAGGTCAAACCAGTCAATCCTAAAGGAAATCAATCCTGAATATTTACAGGAAGGACTGATGAAGCTGAAGCTGAAGCTCCAATACTTTGGCCACTTGGTGCAAAGAGCTGACTCACTAGAAAAGACCCTGATGCTGGGAAAGACTGAAGACAAAAGAAGGGGATGGCAGAGGAGGAGACAGTTACATAGCACCACCAACTAAATAGACATGAATCTGAACAAACTCCAAGAGATTGTGAAGGACAAAGGAGCCTGGGAGGTAGCAGTCCTTGGGTCGCTAAGTGCTGGACAATGACATTGCGACTGAACAACAACATTCAATTTTCTCACAAATCGCAAAGAAAGTACAATTAAGGGAGTAAGTCAAAGGCCATAGTTACTATTGTATATGGTTAGTGTAAAAAGAGACACTGTGTAAACAACATATCTCAATAGGTTAGATTCATTACAATTAAGTGAAATTAGAGAAAAAGCAAAAAACGGGATCTTGAAAAATGATATACTCTGCCTGAAAAACCTAACTTGCTCTAGAGACACTGTATCCACCATTAAATAATCACCAAAAAAACCCATCAAAAACCCACAGAGTACCTTTTCCTCAACTTCAGAGGAGTCTACCAAATCCGAATACGTAGGCTAACTCATACAAAACTGAAATTCAGTAAGTTAAAAAACATAAGATTATTTTAACAGAGATTCCTTAAAAATCACAGTAAACACACTATTTAGGTTAAACATTTTAGGGCTAGAATCTACATATTTTCAAAGCTGTTTTCTAAATAAGAATACATGGATACTAAAATGCATTTTTATTAATTACTGGCTATAAGCTTGTTACAATTATTTTGTTGATTTCTATTATAAAATTGGAGATGTTTTCCTACAGAAAAAATCTAAGGGTAATTATGATTATGAAATTTCATTTGCTTATTTAGCCAGTATGTTATTTTACGGAAGAAGCAGGGAAAACATAGCTGTCAGTTTGTTATAATCATGGTTTTATATGAGTTCAATGTGTCAATTAGACCCTAAGAAAACTTTTATCCTTGGCGGTAAGGAGATAAAGAATATACTATTTTTTCATAATATAGATTGCTTTTTTTAGGCAGTTTTTGATTCAAAGCAAAACTGCCACATAGATTTCCCACATACTCCCTGCCCCACAACAGGCAGAGCCGTTCCATTATCAAAATCCACCACCAAAGCCAGAATGGTACACATGTCAAGAAGGGTGAACCTCTATTGACACAACACACTAATCCAAAGTCCAAAGTTTACATTAAGGGTTCTTTTTTTTTTTTTACAGAGTTTTATTGTTTACTGCCGCACATTGACCTGAATCCACCACAGGTATACATATGTCCCCCTCATATCACCCCTCCAGGTTGCCACAGAGCTCCTGTTTGAGATCCCCTAGTCCCACAACATATTCCCCTCCCTCACCCCAATGTCCGTAAGACTGTTCTCCATGTCTGCCTTACCAATGTTGCTCTGCATATTCATTTATCAGCACCATCTTTCTAGATTCCATATATATGTGTCAGTATACTATATTTATCTTTCTCTCTCTGACATACTTCACTCTGTATAATAGGTTCCAGATTCATTCACCTCATTAGAACTGATTCAAATGCATTTCTTTTTATGGCTGAGTAATATTCCATTGTATACATGTACCACAGCTTCTTTATTCATCTATCGATGGACATCTAGACTGCTTCCATATTCTAGTCATTGTAAATAGTGCTGCAGTGAAAAACGGGGTACACGTGTCTCTTTCAATTTTGATTTCCTTAGGGAATATTCCTAGTAGTGGACTTGCTAGGCCATATGGTGGTTCTATTCCTAGTTTTTTGAGGAATTTCCATACCGTCTTCCAAAGTGGTTGTACCATCTTAAGGGCTCTACTCTTGATGTTGTACATCCTATGAATTCAGACAAATGTACTAGGCTGGCGCAAAAGTAATTGTGGTTTTGTGTGTATTTAACTTTGCCTTTTGATATTGGAATACATTATTAAATAAATATGGTCGTATTACACATCATTTTAATGCACATGTCTCTGTTTTTTTGTTAATGACTTATTATTTGCTGTTTATGTTTATTTTAGACTAGGAAAATGATTCTAGACAGAAAGTAAATTCAAGCAATTTTCTTTTTTTTGGCCACTTCTATTGATCTTTCATTTATTTATCTTTGTTCTTTCGCCTGTGTGGGCCTCCCATCGCAGTGGCCTCTCTCGCTGCAGAGCACCGGTTCTGGGCACACACGCTCCAGAGCTCCAGCTCAGTAGTTGGACACATCAGTCCAGCTGCTCCGCGGCACGTGGGATCTTCCCAAGCCAGCGATGGAACCAGTGCCCCTTGCACTGCAAGGCGGTGTCCTTACGCATTAGACCACCAAGGAAGCCCCAAGCAATTTTCTTATTTGAGTTCAAAATGGTTCATAAAGTAGCACTGACAACTCACAATATCAACAATGCATTTGGCCCAGGAACTGCTAACAAATGTACAGGGCTATGGTGGTTCAAGAAGTATTGCAAAGGAAACAAGAGCCTTGAAGATAAGGAGCACAGTGGCCAGCCATGGGAAGTTGACAATGACCAACTGAAAGGATCATCAAAGTTGACCCTCTTACAACTACATGAAAAGTTGCCAAAGAACTCAATGTCAACCAGTCTATGGTCAGCCAACATTTGATGCAAACTGGAAAGGTGAAAAAGCTCAATAAGTGGATGCCTCAGGAACTGACCAAAAATCAAAGAATTGTCATTTTGAGGTGTCATCTTCTCTTATTCTACACAACAATGAACCATTTCTCTATCAGATTGTGAAATGTGATGAAGAGCAGATTTTATATGACACTGGTGACGACCAGTTGAGTGGCTGGGCCAAGAAGAAACTCCAAAGTGCTTCCCAAAGCCAAACCTGCACCAAAAAATGTTGTGGTCAATTCCTAGTTTTTTGAGGAATTTCCATACCGTCTTCCAAAGTGGTTGTACCATCTTAAGGGCTCTACTCTTGATGTTGTACATCCTATGAATTCAGACAAATGTACTAGGCTGGCGCAAAAGTAATTGTGGTTTTGTGTGTATTTAACTTTGCCTTTTGATATTGGAATACATTATTAAATAAATATGGTCGTATTACACATCATTTTAATGCACATGTCTCTGTTTTTTTGTTAATGACTTATTATTTGCTGTTTATGTTTATTTTAGACTAGGAAAATGATTCTAGACAGAAAGTAAATTCAAGCAATTTTCTTTTTTTTGGCCACTTCTATTGATCTTTCATTTATTTATCTTTGTTCTTTCGCCTGTGTGGGCCTCCCATCGCAGTGGCCTCTCTCGCTGCAGAGCACCGGTTCTGGGCACACACGCTCCAGAGCTCCAGCTCAGTAGTTGGACACATCAGTCCAGCTGCTCCGCGGCACGTGGGATCTTCCCAAGCCAGCGATGGAACCAGTGCCCCTTGCACTGCAAGGCGGTGTCCTTACGCATTAGACCACCAAGGAAGCCCCAAGCAATTTTCTTATTTGAGTTCAAAATGGTTCATAAAGTAGCACTGACAACTCACAATATCAACAATGCATTTGGCCCAGGAACTGCTAACAAATGTACAGGGCTATGGTGGTTCAAGAAGTATTGCAAAGGAAACAAGAGCCTTGAAGATAAGGAGCACAGTGGCCAGCCATGGGAAGTTGACAATGACCAACTGAAAGGATCATCAAAGTTGACCCTCTTACAACTACATGAAAAGTTGCCAAAGAACTCAATGTCAACCAGTCTATGGTCAGCCAACATTTGATGCAAACTGGAAAGGTGAAAAAGCTCAATAAGTGGATGCCTCAGGAACTGACCAAAAATCAAAGAATTGTCATTTTGAGGTGTCATCTTCTCTTATTCTACACAACAATGAACCATTTCTCTATCAGATTGTGAAATGTGATGAAGAGCAGATTTTATATGACACTGGTGACGACCAGTTGAGTGGCTGGGCCAAGAAGAAACTCCAAAGTGCTTCCCAAAGCCAAACCTGCACCAAAAAAATGTTGTGGTCACTGTTTGGTTGTCTGTTTCCGGTCTTATCTACTACAGTTTTCTGAATCCCAGCGAAACCATTACACCTGAAAAGTATACTCAGCAAATCGATGAGATGCACTGAAAACTGCAATGCCTGCAGCTGGCATTGGGCAACAGAAAGTGCCCAATTCTTCTCATGACAACACCTGGTCAGATGTCACACAACCAATGCTTCCAAAGTTGAATGAATTGGACTGTGAAGTTTTGCCCCATCTGCCATATTCACTTGACCTCTTGCCAATCAACTACCACTTCTTCAAGCATCTCAACAGCTTTTTGCAGGGAAAAGCTTCCACAAATAGCAAGAAACAGAAAATGGCTTCCAAGACTTTGCTGAACCTTGAAGTATGGATTTTTATGCCATAGGAATAAATAAACTTATTTCTCATTGGCAAAAATGTGTTGACTGTAATGGTTCCTATCTTCACTAATAAAGATGTTTGAACCTAGATACAATGATTTAAAATCCATGGTCCAAAACCACAATTATGCTTGCATCAACCTAATATCATGACATATATCCATCATTATAGGATCACAGAGAATATCTTCACCACTCTAAAAATATTCTCTGTCCCAGCTATTCAACTTTCCATCACACCCAACTCCTGGCAATCCATAATCTTCTTACTGTCTCCAAAGTTTTGCCTTTTTTAGAATGTCACACAGTTAAAATTATACAACATGCAGCCTTTCAAGATTGGTTTCTTTCCATTAGGAATGTGCCTTGAAGATAAGGAGCACAGTGGCCAGCCATGGGAAGTTGACAATGACCAACTGAAAGGATCATCAAAGTTGACCCTCTTACAACTACATGAAAAGTTGCCAAAGAACTCAATGTCAACCAGTCTATGGTCAGCCAACATTTGATGCAAACTGGAAAGGTGAAAAAGCTCAATAAGTGGATGCCTCAGGAACTGACCAAAAATCAAAGAATTGTCATTTTGAGGTGTCATCTTCTCTTATTCTACACAACAATGAACCATTTCTCTATCAGATTGTGAAATGTGATGAAGAGCAGATTTTATATGACACTGGTGACGACCAGTTGAGTGGCTGGGCCAAGAAGAAACTCCAAAGTGCTTCCCAAAGCCAAACCTGCACCAAAAAAATGTTGTGGTCACTGTTTGGTTGTCTGTTTCCGGTCTTATCTACTACAGTTTTCTGAATCCCAGCGAAACCATTACACCTGAAAAGTATACTCAGCAAATCGATGAGATGCACTGAAAACTGCAATGCCTGCAGCTGGCATTGGGCAACAGAAAGTGCCCAATTCTTCTCATGACAACACCTGGTCAGATGTCACACAACCAATGCTTCCAAAGTTGAATGAATTGGACTGTGAAGTTTTGCCCCATCTGCCATATTCACTTGACCTCTTGCCAATCAACTACCACTTCTTCAAGCATCTCAACAGCTTTTTGCAGGGAAAAGCTTCCACAAATAGCAAGAAACAGAAAATGGCTTCCAAGACTTTGCTGAACCTTGAAGTATGGATTTTTATGCCATAGGAATAAATAAACTTATTTCTCATTGGCAAAAATGTGTTGACTGTAATGGTTCCTATCTTCACTAATAAAGATGTTTGAACCTAGATACAATGATTTAAAATCCATGGTCCAAAACCACAATTATGCTTGCATCAACCTAATATCATGACATATATCCATCATTATAGGATCACAGAGAATATCTTCACCACTCTAAAAATATTCTCTGTCCCAGCTATTCAACTTTCCATCACACCCAACTCCTGGCAATCCATAATCTTCTTACTGTCTCCAAAGTTTTGCCTTTTTTAGAATGTCACACAGTTAAAATTATACAACATGCAGCCTTTCAAGATTGGTTTCTTTCCATTAGGAATGTGCATTTAAGGTTCCTCCATGTCTTTTCATGAGTTGAGAGTTCATTTCCTTTTAACAAGGAATAACATTCCATTGTCAGTTTATTTATCCATTTACCTATAGAGGGATGCCTTGGCTGCTTCCAAGTTTTGGCAACTTTGAATAAAACCGATATAAAACACCTGTGTGCAGGATTTTGCGTGGATATAACTTTTCAACTTCTTTGAGTTAAATATCAAAGCACATGACTGCTGGATCATATGTTAAGAGCATCTTTAGTTTTGTAAGAAACCACCAAGTTGTTTTTCAAAGTGAAAGTGAAAGTTGCTCAGGCATGTCCAACTCTTTGTAACCCCATGGAATGTAGCCTGCCAAGCTCCCTTGTCCATGAAATTCTTCAGGCAAGAATACTGGAGTGGGTAGCCATTCCCTTCTCCAGGGAATCTTTCCAACCCAGGGATCAAATATGGGTCTCTTGCATTGAAAGCAGGTTCTTTATGCTTTGAGCCACTAGGAAAGTAGCTGCACTATCTTGCCTTCCCACCAGCAAAGAGTAAGAGTTCCTGTTACTCCACATCCTTGAGAGTACTGGGGACTCTAAGTGCTCAGGATTCTTGCCATTTTAATAACATGTGTAGTACTATCTCCTTTCAGTTCGCATTTCCCTGATTACATCTGATATGGAGCATGTTTTCATATGCTTATGTGCCATCCTTGTACCTTCTTTGGTGAGGTGTCTGTTAAGATCTTTGGCCTATTTTTAAAAACAGGTTGGTTGTTTTCTTACCGAGTTTTTTAAGTTCCTTAGATATTCTGTGTAAGTGCTTTATGAGAGGTATATTTTGCAAATTATTTTCCCCCAGTCTGTGGCTAGTCTTCTCATTCTCTTAGCATTATATATTTCAGTTTGAGGTATCTGTAACTATGTGATTATTTTGTTCATTTGGTGGCAAAGAATGGGGACCTACATATTATATAAGATCCAGAATGAAACCTTATAATCTTCATTATCAAAAATAAGGCAATAGTGAATTTACACAGCTATGTAATGAACACCATATTTAGAACAATATAAGGTTTCAGACAATAAAAATTGTTAGCTAACATCTAAACAATTTCCCTATTATTGTCTCAAAGTTACAATATAAATCACTCTGACTCTAGATCTTCTTATAAGAAGTATTTTGAAGGTTAATAAAGCACCAGAAATCAAAGATTAGTTATGGACCATTTAGTCAGTTCATTTTTGTTCTTAAACTAATTACAAAGTAGACAGTTTTTTCTGAAAATAGTGCTAAGATAGTTGAATTAGTGTTTCTATTTTCTCCCTTCCAAGTACTAATCAGGCCCAATTCTGCTTAGCTTTCGAGATCAGACATGAAGGTGTGTTCAGGGTGGTATGGCCGTAGACATTTCTGTTTTCTACAATCGACTATAATCATAAATATATGAGGAAAGATAACCTTCCCTTGCCCCTCAAAATCTACAAAGGCTTGTGGCCACAGAAGAATGTATCAGTTGGCTTACATTCCCAGAGTTCCTACTCCAATATTCTCACTCTTTGATTCTGAAACTCGGAGACTTTTTTTCTTAGAAATTTTATTCTACAAATTACCCTACTTAAAGTTCTTTATAAAATCATTAAGCACAATCACCAAAAAGAAAAGCAAATATTTATAAACATGTATCCCAATAACGGTCTCCGCAAGTGGCACTAGTAGTAAAGAACCCGCCTGCCAGTGCAGGAGACCTAAGAAACGCACATTCAATCCCTGGGTCAGGAAGATCCCCCAGAGAAGAGCATGGCTATTCATTCCAGTATTCTTTCCCAGGGAATCCCAAGGACAGAGGAACCTGGTGGGCTACAGTCCATAGTGTCACAAAGAATAGGACATGACTGAAGTGACCTTACATGTAGACATGCCAACATTAGTATTACAACAATAAATTTTCAACAGGATATACCATGGGAGCAAACAATTTTTAAATACATTTCAAAAATCAATAGTTACTCTATCCCACTACTTAATAACTAGCTCAATTCCTCAGCTACACACTTCAATTTTTCTTGAAAGCTTGATGAACTGTCTTGGTAACTTGTAATCTAATGTTATTTTTTTTAAGGAAAAAAATTAAAGAAATACATATTGCACATTGATTTCCAGCGAAAGCATTGTTTTGTTGTGTGATACTGGGCAGCTCGCTTCACCTCTTGGTGTCTTGTTTGTAAATAATGGCATCATACTTGGTAGGAAGCTGCTAACTGGTGTCCATATTCAGTAGTGTATGTAACTCGTTTGCCCAGCATGTTTAAAAATTGGGAAATTTCATATTCAAATCCAGATTTGATTTCTCTTTAAAAATTGTAAGACTGGCCACACTGCACCTATATTACCTGTGGCAAGAAAGGCTGCAAATGAGTAACAGTTGTCCCCTTGTGGATAAGGAATGGATTAGTGGTGATGCGTTACCTGCCAGTATGCTCAGCATCTGAGTTTCTGATTAACTAAATTCCTCTAAAGTTTCTTTCAGTTCTAATGTTCTCATGTTGGGAGTGAGCCCTACAGCACAAGATCCATGTTACCTCTTTAAGTCTCAGCTTGATTTGCATATGGGGATAATAATAATAAATGATTACCACGTGAGCTTTGGAGAGACAAAGTGAAACTGAGTTGTGAAGTAGTTAATAAATCACAGAGCTAACAATAAACACCAATAATAGTGAACACAATGACTCAAAAATGATTCTATGATGGTCAATGCAATATAAATCAAAATTGAAGGACTTCTCTGGTGGTCCAGAGGCTGACTCCATGCTCCCAATGCAAGGTTCCCAGATTTGATCCCTGGTCAGGTAACTAGACCATGTCACAACAAAGACATGATGCAGTCAAATAAATAAATATTTTAAAAATAATCAAAATTGACATGCAAATTCTTCTCTTCCAAATGCAACATTGGTCCTATTAAAAAATCAATTATTTGCTTCTAACATTTGGAGACTACTAATTCTTCAGGTAACATGTGTGAAATAGGAGGCTGAGAGAAATAAAAAGAAAGTCCTAGAGTAGGCTCGCCTCAATTCAATATATTTTTTTCAGTTTCAATTCAGTCATTCAGTCATGTCTGACTCTTTGCACCCTCATGGACTACAGTGCACCAAGCTTTCCTTTCCTTTTCCATCTTTTGGAGCTTGCTCAAACTCATATCCATTGATTCAACGATGCCAACCATCTAGTCCTCTGTCGTCCCCTTCTCCTTCTGCCTTCTAGTTTTCCCAACATCAGGATCTTTTCCAATGAGTCATCTCTTCACATAAGGTAGTCAAAGTATTGGAGCTTCAGCATCATTCATCATATTCCAATGAATATTCAGGTTTGATTTCCTTTAGGATTGACTGGTTTGATCTTCTTGCAGTCCAAGGGATCCTCAAGAGTCTTCTCCAGCACCACAGGTCAATGGCATTCAAGTCTTCAACATGGGCTTCCCCTGGTGGTCCAGTGGGTAAGGACACCGCCTTGCAGTGCAAGGGGGACCGGTTCCATCCCTGGCCTGGGAAGATCCCACGTGCTGCGGAGCGGCTGGACCCATGTGTCCAATTACCGAGCCGGAGCTCTGGAGCGCATGCGCCCAGAGCCGGAGCTCTGAAACAACAGAGGCCACTATGATGGGAGGCCCACAGGAGCCAAAGAACAAAGACGGATGAAAATAGAGAAATGAAAGACCAACAGAAGTGGCCCGCCCACTCCCCTCCCTCCCCAACATGACCCACGCCCAAAAATAAATAAATAAATAAATCTTTAAAAAAACAAACAAACAAAAAAACAACAATTCTTCAACACTCAGCCTTCTATATGGTCCAACATGACTACTGGGAAAACCATAGTTTTGACTATATGGACTTTTGTCGGTCAAGTGCTGTCTCTGCTTTTGAATATGCTAAGTTTGTCATAACTTTTCTTCCAAGGAGCAAGAACCTTTTAATTTCGTGGCTGTAGTCAGGATCTGCAGTTATTTTGGAGCCCAAGAAAATAAAGTCTATTAATGTTTCCACTTTTTTTAAAATTGACATGCAAATTCTTCTCTTCCAAATGCAACATTGGTCCTATTAAAAAATCAATTATTTGCTTCTAACATTTGGAGACTACTAATTCTTCAGGTAACATGTGTGAAATAGGAGGCTGAGAGAAATAAAAAGAAAGTCCTAGAGTAGGCTCGCCTCAATTCAATATATTTTTTTCAGTTTCAATTCAGTCATTCAGTCATGTCTGACTCTTTGCACCCTCATGGACTACAGTGCACCAAGCTTTCCTTTCCTTTTCCATCTTTTGGAGCTTGCTCAAACTCATATCCATTGATTCAACGATGCCAACCATCTAGTCCTCTGTCGTCCCCTTCTCCTTCTGCCTTCTAGTTTTCCCAACATCAGGATCTTTTCCAATGAGTCATCTCTTCACATAAGGTAGTCAAAGTATTGGAGCTTCAGCATCATTCATCATATTCCAATGAATATTCAGGTTTGATTTCCTTTAGGATTGACTGGTTTGATCTTCTTGCAGTCCAAGGGATCCTCAAGAGTCTTCTCCAGCACCACAGGTCAATGGCATTCAAGTCTTCAACATGGGCTTCCCCTGGTGGTCCAGTGGGTAAGGACACCGCCTTGCAGTGCAAGGGGGACCGGTTCCATCCCTGGCCTGGGAAGATCCCACGTGCTGCGGAGCGGCTGGACCCATGTGTCCAATTACCGAGCCGGAGCTCTGGAGCGCATGCGCCCAGAGCCGGAGCTCTGAAACAACAGAGGCCACTATGATGGGAGGCCCACAGGAGCCAAAGAACAAAGACGGATGAAAATAGAGAAATGAAAGACCAACAGAAGTGGCCCGCCCACTCCCCTCCCTCCCCAACATGACCCACGCCCAAAAATAAATAAATAAATAAATCTTTAAAAAAACAAACAAACAAAAAAACAACAATTCTTCAACACTCAGCCTTCTATATGGTCCAACATGACTACTGGGAAAACCATAGTTTTGACTATATGGACTTTTGTCGGTCAAGTGCTGTCTCTGCTTTTGAATATGCTAAGTTTGTCATAACTTTTCTTCCAAGGAGCAAGAACCTTTTAATTTCGTGGCTGTAGTCAGGATCTGCAGTTATTTTGGAGCCCAAGAAAATAAAGTCTATTAATGTTTCCACTGTTTGCCCATCTATCTGCCATGAAGTGATGGGACTGGATGCCGTGATCTTCCTTTTTCGGCCAGCTTTCTTCACTCTCCTCTTTCACTTCACTGAGAGGCTCTTTAGTTCCTCTTTGCTTTCTGCCATAAACGTGGTATCATTTGCATACCTGAGGTTATTGATATTTCTCCTGGCAATCTTGATTCCAGCTTCTGCATCATCCAGACTGGCATTTCACATGATGTACTCTGCATATAAATTAAATAAGCAGGGTGACAATATACAGCCTTGACATACTGCTTTCCCAATTTGCAGCCAGTCCCTTGTTCTATGTTCAGTCCTAACTGTTGCTTCTTGTCCTGCATACAGATCTCACAGGAGGCAAGTATTCCCATCTCTTTCGAAATTATCCACAGTTTGCTGTGATCTACACAGTCAAAGGCCATATCATAGTCAATGAAGTCAATGAAGCAGAATAAGATGTTTTTTTCTGGAATTCCCTTGCTCTTTCTATGATCCAACGAATTTGATCGCTGGTTCCTCTGCCTTTTCTAAATTCAGCTCGTACATTTGGAAGTTCTCAGTTCACATACTGTTGAAGCCTAGCTTGGAAGATTTTAAGCATTACTTTGCTAGTGTGTGAAATGAGTGCAACAGTGTGGCAGTTTGAACATTCTTTGGCATTTTTGGGAATGGAATGAAAACTGACCTTTTTCCAGTTCTGAGGCCATTGCAGTTTTCCAAATTTGCCGGCATATTGAGTGCAGCACTTTAACAGCATAATGTTTTAGGTTTTGAAATAGCTCATCTGGAATTCCATCACCTCCACTAGCTTTCTTGTAGTAATGCTTCCTAGGGCCCACTTGACTTCACACTCTTATTATGCCTGGCTCTGGGTGAGTGATCATACCATTTTGGCCATCTGGCTCATTAAGATTTTTTTGTATAGTTCTGTGTATTCTTTCTACCTCTTCTTAATATATTCTGCTTCTACTAAGTTCATACAATTTCTGTCCTTTATTGTGCCTATCTTTGCATGAAATGTTCCCTTGGTATCTCTGATTTGCTTATAGAGATCTCTAGTCTTTCCCATCCTTTTGTTTTCCTCTATTTCTTTGGGCATTTTTTTCACTTTTCCAGGCAAGTGATGGGACTGGATGCCGTGATCTTCCTTTTTCGGCCAGCTTTCTTCACTCTCCTCTTTCACTTCACTGAGAGGCTCTTTAGTTCCTCTTTGCTTTCTGCCATAAACGTGGTATCATTTGCATACCTGAGGTTATTGATATTTCTCCTGGCAATCTTGATTCCAGCTTCTGCATCATCCAGACTGGCATTTCACATGATGTACTTCTGCATATAAATTAAATAAGCAGGGTGACAATATACAGCCTTGACATACTCCTTTCCCAATTTGGAACCAGTCTATTGTCCAATGTCCAGTTCTAACTGTTGCTTCTTGTCCTGCATACAGATTTCGCAGGAGGCAGGTAAGGTGGTTTGGTATTCCCATCTCTTTCATAATTTTCCACAGTTTGCTGTGATCTACACAGTCAAAGGCCATATCATAGTCAATGAAGTCAATGAAGCAGAATAAGATGTTTTTTTCTGGAATTCCCTTGCTCTTTCTATGATCCAACGAATTTGATCGCTGGTTCCTCTGCCTTTTCTAAATTCAGCTCGTACATTTGGAAGTTCTCAGTTCACATACTGTTGAAGCCTAGCTTGGAAGATTTTAAGCATTACTTTGCTAGTGTGTGAAATGAGTGCAACAGTGTGGCAGTTTGAACATTCTTTGGCATTTTTGGGAATGGAATGAAAACTGACCTTTTTCCAGTTCTGAGGCCATTGCAGTTTTCCAAATTTGCCGGCATATTGAGTGCAGCACTTTAACAGCATAATGTTTTAGGTTTTGAAATAGCTCATCTGGAATTCCATCACCTCCACTAGCTTTCTTGTAGTAATGCTTCCTAGGGCCCACTTGACTTCACACTCTTATTATGCCTGGCTCTGGGTGAGTGATCATACCATTTTGGCCATCTGGCTCATTAAGATTTTTTTGTATAGTTCTGTGTATTCTTTCTACCTCTTCTTAATATATTCTGCTTCTACTAAGTTCATACAATTTCTGTCCTTTATTGTGCCTATCTTTGCATGAAATGTTCCCTTGGTATCTCTGATTTGCTTATAGAGATCTCTAGTCTTTCCCATCCTTTTGTTTTCCTCTATTTCTTTGCATTGTTCACTTGAGAGGGCTTTCTTATCTCTCTTTGCTACTCTCTGGAACTCTGAATTCTCCAGGCAAGAATACGGGAGTAGGTGACCATTCCCTTATCCAGTGGATCTTCCCAACTCAGGGATCAAGCCCAGGTCTCCCACACTGCCAGTGGATTCTTTACTGTCTGAGCTACCAGGGAAGCCAGATATATTTTTAAAGTTTGATAAATATTTTCAGCAGATTTTCCTCAGCAAGAAACACTGCAGCTCTTTCTGTTGTTACTACTGTTCTAATTAGTGTCGTTTTAGTAGCCAGGGATAACTATGCTTTTGCATCAAGTCTTGCTGCGAACTTGTCTGTTTATACTTATGAGCCATATTTCTGAGAAAGGCAAAAAATTTAAAAGAGACATACCATATGATTCTATGATCCCACTTCTGGATTTATACTCCAAAGAACTGAAAGCAGGGTCTTAGAAATATTTGCTCACCCACGTTCACAGTGGTGTTATTCACAAAAGTCTTGAGGTGGAAACAACTGACTGTCCACTGTCAGGTGGACGAATAAACATAATGTAGTCTATGTATACAGTGGAATATGATTTAGCCTCAAAAGGGAAAGGAACCCTGTCACATGCTATAACCTGGGTAAGCCTTGAAGACACTGTGCTAGTGAAATAAGGTAGTCACAAAAAAACATACACTGTACGACTTTAGTTACAGGAGTTATTTAAGGCAGTCAAATTCAGAGAGAAAAGCAGGTTGGCTGTTACTGGGGAGATTGGGGGCGGGGAAATGACAAGGAGCTGTTTAATGGACACAGATTTTCAGTTTTGCAAGATGAAAACGTTCTGGAGATCTGTTATACAACAATGTGAACATACTTAACAATACTGGACTGTGTACTTAAAAATGTTAAGATGACAAACTTTATGGGATTACTTTTTATCACAATTAAAACTTAATTTTTTTTCTGAGAAGGAATAGATTAGATTTATTCAGATGATCTTTTTGAATGAAGCAAAGTACACAAACATGGGTCAGTGACAAGCTTATGGATTGACTACTGGTATATTTATTTGACTTTTTATTAAATGACACTGTTTCCGATACCTGCTAGGTTCTCAGCCAGATGCTTAACCCTGGCCTGTTTGACTGGTCATACTCACAAGGCTTTCTTTATATAACAGAGGTTGATCTATACTACATTTTCACATTTGTGAGTAAAACTCATATTTTTATTGTATCACATCCTGCTATGCATGTGTACGTGCAAAGTTGCTTCAGTCGCGTCCAATTCTTTGCAACCCTTCAAAAGGTAGCACACCAGACTCCTCTGTCCATGGGATTCCCCAGGCAAGAATGCTGGAATAGGTTGTTATGCCATCCTTCTGGGAATCTTTCTGACCCAGCAATCAAACCGGTAACTCTTATGCCTACTGTATTGGCGGGTGGGTTCTTTACCACCAGCGCCACCTGAGAAGCCCATATCCTGCCATAGGGTTAAATAAAGGGCTTTCTAATTTTGTTTTTTGTTTTCTTTGCCCTTGATTGTTACTAGTGTCATATTACCTAAAAAAAGAAAAAAAAAACAGTGCAGTTTCTCCATAACTGCTGTGAAAACGCACTCAAAAAAAGCAACTGTACAGCACAATGCTCTTGAAAGAAAGCCCATCAACTTTATAGTTTCCTTTAAATATGCACCAGCAGTACAAACTTTCCAATTAAAAGCATTATGGAACAAGAATAACCATCAGAATCTTCTTACATAGCACAAATACTATGATAGGAAAAGTTGGAATTCCTGCTAAGAAAGCAAGTAAATTTGTTAGTCCCAAATCTATGTAAATTTAGGAACTATTACTCCAAAGAGTGACTAATCTACTTTCAAGAACTGCCTCAGTTCAGAACTGCATTAAATGCACTGCCTATAATAACATGCTACACAGTCTTAGGAAGGAAACGCTTTGGTCCCTATCTAACTGAATTCCTGACTAGTATCAGCTCTACAACATCTTATCCTCTTGATGTTTCTCATCTCTGCCAGTTCCTGTCAGCCAACTAAACTGTTCCCCTATCACATTTGCTGAGAAGGAATAGATTAGATTTATTCAGATGATCTTTTGTCAAAGTACACAAACATGGGTCAGTGACAAGCTTATGGATTGACTACTGGTATATTTATTTGACTTTTTATTAAATGACACTGTTTCCGATACCTGCTAGGTTCTCAGCCAGATGCTTAACCCTGGCCTGTTTGACTGGTCATACTCACAAGGCTTTCTTTATATAACAGAGGTTGATCTATACTACATTTTCACATTTGTGAGTAAAACTCATATTTTTATTGTATCACATCCTGCTATGCATGTGTACGTGCAAAGTTGCTTCAGTCGCGTCCAATTCTTTGCAACCCTTCAAAAGGTAGCACACCAGACTCCTCTGTCCATGGGATTCCCCAGGCAAGAATGCTGGAATAGGTTGTTATGCCATCCTTCTGGGAATCTTTCTGACCCAGCAATCAAACCGGTAACTCTTATGCCTACTGTATTGGCGGGTGGGTTCTTTACCACCAGCGCCACCTGAGAAGCCCATATCCTGCCATAGGGTTAAATAAAGGGCTTTCTAATTTTGTTTTTTGTTTTCTTTGCCCTTGATTGTTACTAGTGTCATATTACCTAAAAAAAGAAAAAAAAAACAGTGCAGTTTCTCCATAACTGCTGTGAAAACGCACTCAAAAAAAGCAACTGTACAGCACAATGCTCTTGAAAGAAAGCCCATCAACTTTATAGTTTCCTTTAAATATGCACCAGCAGTACAAACTTTCCAATTAAAAGCATTATGGAACAAGAATAACCATCAGAATCTTCTTACATAGCACAAATACTATGATAGGAAAAGTTGGAATTCCTGCTAAGAAAGCAAGTAAATTTGTTAGTCCCAAATCTATGTAAATTTAGGAACTATTACTCCAAAGAGTGACTAATCTACTTTCAAGAACTGCCTCAGTTCAGAACTGCATTAAATGCACTGCCTATAATAACATGCTACACAGTCTTAGGAAGGAAACGCTTTGGTCCCTATCTAACTGAATTCCTGACTAGTATCAGCTCTACAACATCTTATCCTCTTGATGTTTTTCTCATCTCTGCCAGTTCCTGTCAGCACTTTTCATTTACTAACCAATCCTTGAATACTGCCTGCCATTTTCACAGTTCCAGCCCTGGTATTCTTCTTTTCAACTACATGTACTCCTTGAATGAAATCACAACTCACACCCACTTACACATGGATGGTTCCCAAGCCTATACCTCTAACCTAGACTTCCTTCCTCAGGTTCAGCTTCATGTACCTGACTCCTCATTGAAAAGTCCTCCATCTGAAAAGATACCAGAACTTAATCTCATTAGCTGAAACTTCCTTTCCACCTCCACCCTCAATGTTCCTTATTCTATATTCCAATTAAATTTCAATATTCAACCAGATGCCAGACATGAGAAGAAGTCTAGATGTCCCTTTCTACCTACTTGAATCACCTCCCATGCCCCTAGGTAGCAATCATTCCTTTTGTTTCTATTTCAAATACATCCCTTCCTCTTCAACCCAACCACCATCACCTTAGTTAAGTCCTCATAATTTGTACATGGATCCCCTGGAAGAGGACATGGTGACCCACTCCAGTATCCTTGCCCGAAAAATTCCATGGACAGAGGAGTCTGGTGGGTTATGGTTCAAAGGGTAGCAAAGAGTCAGACACAACTGAATGACTAAGCCCGCACACATGACTACATGCCTGGTCTTTATTTTATTTATTTATTTTTTTAAAAAGATTTATTTATTTATTTATTTTTGGGTGGGGGTCGGGTTTGGGAGGGAGGGGACCGGGCGGGCCACTTCTATTGGTCTTTCATTTCTCTATTTTCATCCGTCTTTGTTCTTTGGCTCCTGTGGGCCTCCCATCGCGGTGGCGTCTGTCGTTTCAGAGCACCAGTTCTGGGCACGTCGCCCAGGGCTCCGGCTCGGTAATTGGACACATCAGTCCAGCCACTCCGCGGCACGTGGGATCTTCCCAGGCCAGGGATCGAACCGGCGCCCCTTGCACTGCAAGGCGGTGTCCTTACCCACTGGACCACTAGGGGAAGCCCCATGCCTGGTCTTTAGGCTGCTCCAGCTCCATCATATCCAAGATTTCACTTTATCAATGTTTCCTCAAAGTCTAAGCTCCCTAGACATCTGACAGCAGACACAATCTGGCATTCACCTGTATCATTTTTAATGGAAAAATTATACTATTTATTTCCTGAAAAAATGTGAACTCCTTATGTACAAAGGTCATTGTTGCCATCACAGAAAATGTGCTGAAAGAATAAACACTTCTCCCATCTTTCCTGGGGTGTCCTCACACCTACCCAGCCGTCAGGCCCACTAAACTAGCAGTTCTGCCATCATGCCAGGCTGGCGTGCTTCCATACCTTTGTATCGGAACCTTTATGTTAGAACGCTCTAGTTTCTTCTCCACCTGAAAAGGCTTTACCTCTATCCTTCAGATTCTGTTGAACCATCACCTCTTTCAGAAAAATTATAAATTATTACTATTATTAAATTTTAGACTGACAAAATTTAAACTACTGTTTGTTCTATACCTTGAATCACCTCCCATGCCCCTAGGTAGCAATCATTCCTTTTGTTTCTATTTCAAATACATCCCTTCCTCTTCAACCCAACCACCATCACCTTAGTTAAGTCCTCATAATTTGTACATGGATCCCCTGGAAGAGGACATGGTGACCCACTCCAGTATCCTTGCCCGAAAAATTCCATGGACAGAGGAGTCTGGTGGGTTATGGTTCAAAGGGTAGCAAAGAGTCAGACACAACTGAATGACTAAGCCCGCACACATGACTACATGCCTGGTCTTTATTTTATTTATTTATTTTTTTAAAAAGATTTATTTATTTATTTATTTTTGGGTGGGGGTCGGGTTTGGGAGGGAGGGGAGCGGGCGGGCCACTTCTATTGGTCTTTCATTTCTCTGTTTTCATCCGTCTTTGTTCTTTGGCTCCTGTGGGCCTCCCATCGCGGTGGCGTCTGTCGTTTCAGAGCGCCAGCTCTGGGCACGTGCGCTCCAGAGCTCCGGCTCGGTAATTGGACACATCAGTCCAGCCACTCCGCGGCACGTGGGATCTTCCCAGGCCAGGGATCGAACCGGCGCCCCTTGCACTGCAAGGCGGTGTCCTTACCCACTGGACCACTAGGGGAAGCCCCATGCCTGGTCTTTAGGCTGCTCCAGCTCCATCATATCCAAGATTTCACTTTATCAATGTTTCCTCAAAGTCTAAGCTCCCTAGACATCTGACAGCAGACACAATCTGGCATTCACCTGTATCATTTTTAATGGAAAAATTATACTATTTATTTCCTGAAAAAATGTGAACTCCTTATGTACAAAGGTCATTGTTGCCATCACAGAAAATGTGCTGAAAGAATAAACACTTCTCCCATCTTTCCTGGGGTGTCCTCACACCTACCCAGCCGTCAGGCCCACTAAACTAGCAGTTCTGCCATCATGCCAGGCTGGCGTGCTTCCATACCTTTGTATCGGAACCTTTATGTTAGAACGTCTCTAGTTTCTTCTCCACCTGAAAAGGCTTTACCTCTATCCTTCAGATTCTGTTGAACCATCACCTCTTTCAGAAAAAATTATAAATTATTACTATTATTAAATTTTAGACTGACAAAATTTAAACTACTGTGTTCTCATACCCTCTGCACGTACTTTCTAGATTATGATGTAATTGTTGATTTATTTGCATGTCTCTTCCACCAGACTGCAAGGTGCTTGAAGGCAGAAATGGCGACTATCTCTGCTATATCCTTTGTACCTAATACAGTACCTGGCACTTAACAGTCTCTAAATAAATATTTACTGAATAAAGTATGAATCTGTCTTATATGGGAATACCAGACTATGAAAAAAATCTATAGTTTAGGCTGTGGTCAAACAAAAAACAAGAAACAGAAGAATGTTTCTCTCTGAAAAATATATATGCTATTCTATTGTATAACATATTTTAGTTTCAAGAAGAAAGGTATCCCAAATGCACAGTTACCTCAACTCCATTTTAAAAATAAGTAATGTATGTACTGATAATTATATATTTAATTACATTTAGAGAGGGATGAGACAATGCTATTTCTAGCTGAAAAACTGTATGTACCACAGCAAAATATTCTATACTCATTTCAAAAATGTCCTAAAATCAGTCATAAAGACTCATTAAAAAATATTTTCTTTTCGATTAGTTAAATTCAATTAAAACTATTTTTTCCAAGGTTCAGTAAACTAAACACTGTCTTATCAAACCAATTTATGTTTGTAGATACTGCCTTAATCATTCTA
Source organism: Tragulus kanchil (assembly GCA_022376925.1). Lineage (NCBI taxonomy): Eukaryota > Metazoa > Chordata > Mammalia > Artiodactyla > Tragulidae > Tragulus > Tragulus kanchil. Next base: position 33,654,574 of record JAIOJX010000025.1, read on the forward strand.
CTTTTATATCAAGTTGTTTAAAATAGGCCTCTCATAAGAAAGTAAATAAAAGTAGATTTTAAGATCACTGGAGAGAGCCAGAGTCTTTGTCTGCATCTCTGCACTCTACCACACACATTAATGGAACGCAAATTATAATAGTAAATGTTATTTTAATGAAGAGCCAAATTATTAAGCACTTCTGTCAGCGTTCCATATATGGACTCCCACAGCCATGCTATTGACTTAAGACACAAGGTAGAGAGCCAAAATGCTCACCCACGTGGAAGAAAAGGAAAATGTCCTTACAGCCTTTTTAACATAGAAGACTTGTTTCAAGCCCTTCTCTTAAAAAAAAAAAAAAAAAAAAAAATCACTGGGTTACAGCTTTATTATCTGAAGACAAAAGCAAGGCTTAAAATCACTGAAGTACTCAATTTGGTGCTCCATCAATATTTTATTCTTTTGGGGTTACAAATTTTAGAAGTAAAATACTAAGCATAAACCAAAGGACAACTTTCACATATGCTGAAAACATCTGTTTAACTTAAGTTAGCAAGTTGTTTTTCCTAACTGTGTAGAAATAATTTTGAGAGCTGCCACGATATGTCTAATAAATGACTTTAGTTTTATACTTCAAAACAAAAATTTCCACAATCTTTTTTTAAAATGGGAATTGAAATGCACACAGAGATTAAAAAGAAAACTGTCTTAGGTAATTAAAAAAAAAACTTTTTGTTTTGTATTGGAATATAGCTGATTAACAATGCTGTAATAGTTTCAGGTGAACAGCAAAGGAACTCAGTCATAGATATACAAGGATCTATTCTCTCAGTTAGAAACCTGAAAAGGACTTTAAATTTTCTTGAATTTTAGCTGAAAGTGTATTCTAAAATGTTAAAATGCTCACATTTAATATATAATATTCTTTCTTTTTAAATATATAATATTCTTTTGGTTCCTCACTCTAAACAGCAAAAAATTTCCTTCACATATATTTTTCCTTCTAAGAGCAAAGGAAAAGAACAACATTAAATCAAAATATAGTGCTAAAATACAAAGGATTTAACCAGTTAAAAAGCAACTGTATCTTTATTTGAAAATAATTCTAGAGTAAGTTCCTGGACAACATAAACATGATTTCTTGCATAAAAGTAAATAAAAGTAGATTTTAAGATCACTGGAGAGAGCCAGAGTCTTTGTCTGCATCTCTGCACTCTACCACACACATTAATGGAACGCAAATTATAATAGTAAATGTTATTTTAATGAAGAGCCAAATTATTAAGCACTTCTGTCAGCGTTCCATATATGGACTCCCACAGCCATGCTATTGACTTAAGACACAAGGTAGAGAGCCAAAATGCTCACCCACGTGGAAGAAAAGGAAAATGTCCTTACAGCCTTTTTAACATAGAAGACTTGTTTCAAGCCCTTCTCTTAAAAAAAAAAAAAAAAAAAAAATCACTGGGTTACAGCTTTATTATCTGAAGACAAAAGCAAGGCTTAAAATCACTGAAGTACTCAATTTGGTGCTCCATCAATATTTTATTCTTTTGGGGTTACAAATTTTAGAAGTAAAATACTAAGCATAAACCAAAGGACAACTTTCACATATGCTGAAAACATCTGTTTAACTTAAGTTAGCAAGTTGTTTTTCCTAACTGTGTAGAAATAATTTTGAGAGCTGCCACGATATGTCTAATAAATGACTTTAGTTTTATACTTCAAAACAAAAATTTCCACAATCTTTTTTTAAAATGGGAATTGAAATGCACACAGAGATTAAAAAGAAAACTGTCTTAGGTAATTAAAAAAAAAACTTTTTGTTTTGTATTGGAATATAGCTGATTAACAATGCTGTAATAGTTTCAGGTGAACAGCAAAGGAACTCAGTCATAGATATACAAGGATCTATTCTCTCAGTTAGAAACCTGAAAAGGACTTTAAATTTTCTTGAATTTTAGCTGAAAGTGTATTCTAAAATGTTAAAATGCTCACATTTAATATATAATATTCTTTCTTTTTAAATATATAATATTCTTTTGGTTCCTCACTCTAAACAGCAAAAAATTTCCTTCACATATATTTTTCCTTCTAAGAGCAAAGGAAAAGAACAACATTAAATCAAAATATAGTGCTAAAATACAAAGGATTTAACCAGTTAAAAAGCAACTGTATCTTTATTTGAAAATAATTCTAGAGTAAGTTCCTGGACAACATAAACATGATTTCTTGCATAAAAGTAACACAATTGAGATTAAATATATTGAAAAGATAATGATACAGAGTCTGAAATGCTAAATTCTCACTTGCATATAGAAACAGTCTCTTGCGCAGAAGTAATAAATTATAAACATAAAGTGTTATTAGGTTGTTGGCTTCCCATTTGTATAGGATAAATAATTTTGAAAACAGGAAAGCAGAATGAGCAATGTAAATTCATTCAGCTCTGGTACCAAAAATGTTCTAATTGGCCAAACCCAGCGTCAGCGTCTTGCATCCATTAAACAAAAAATCTAAACTTCATTTCTGTTTTAATTATGAGTCCTTCCTCAGGTTAAAATATGCATTCTAGAATAGTAAAGGAAGGGTGTGATCTTTCTGCAGAGATTTTTTAACAGAGGTAACAAAGATCTACATATAATATCATACTTTATAACTGAGATGAAGGAAAATATATGCTAGGAAACTAGTAATATTTAGATAAACAGAGTAACCTATTAGTTTTTCTCACCCTAAACTATTATTTTTCAAAGTTGCTATTTCAAATCAATGACAAAGTAATAGAAAATAGGTTTTAGAATGTTTCATGTAAACAAAGCCATAATTTCTAGTAAAAAAGGAAAACCTATTAAAACACTCCAATACACATTACACCCACCGGTGGGCAAGCATCCATGGAAAAATATGAAAAGATTTAGTTGGATTTTCCACTCAGTTAAATCAGTCCTATAACTAATAAAATGATGGTTCTGAAAACCTCATAAAAGTTCTCACTATTTTAATCACTTGTCTTAGTATCTGAGTTAGAAAAAACAAAGATTTTTTTAAAAGTAACGATTTAGACGTCATAGAGGAGTAATGTGAGAAAATAAAATCATCCTCTGCTTATCTTTCCTTAAAAAACAAACTGCTATGCAATTCTTAATTTCTTTAACTTATAAAAGAAAAAAGGTAAACAGAATAAATCACATATAAAGATGTATAATTAAAGATAAAAGTATTCTTTATACCATGAGCTACAAAAGCAGCACTAATATTATAAAGCAAAATCAAAAAATTATGGTTCCTTAGCGAGAACTGTGGCAGAGAAACAGTATGTTCATTAAGTTTTCCAGGAAAACAACTTACATTATCACCTGGTAATATTTATTATTACTGGTCTCATGAGGCTATGTGGTCACTACACAGAAATATAAGCACACTTTGAAAAAAAAAAACAGAGTCTGAAATGCTAAATTCTCACTTGCATATAGAAACAGTCTCTTGCGCAGAAGTAATAAATTATAAACATAAAGTGTTATTAGGTTGTTGGCTTCCCATTTGTATAGGATAAATAATTTTGAAAACAGGAAAGCAGAATGAGCAATGTAAATTCATTCAGCTCTGGTACCAAACATGTTCTAATTGGCCAAACCCAGCGTCAGCGTCTTGCATCCATTAAACAAAAAATCTAAACTTCATTTCTGTTTTAATTATGAGTCCTTCCTCAGGTTAAAATATGCATTCTAGAATAGTAAAGGAAGGGCGTGATCTTTCTGCAGAGATTTTTTAACAGAGGTAACAAAGATCTACATATAATATCATACTTTATAACTGAGATGAAGGAAAATATATGCTAGGAAACTAGTAATATTTAGATAAACAGAGTAACCTATTAGTTTTTCTCACCCTAAACTATTATTTTTCAAAGTTGCTATTTCAAATCAATGACAAAGTAATAGAAAATAGGTTTTAGAATGTTTCATGTAAACAAAGCCATAATTTCTAGTAAAAAAGGAAAACCTATTAAAACACTCCAATACACATTACACCCTCCGGTGGGCAAGCATCCATGGAAAAATATGAAAAGATTTAGTTGGATTTTCCACTCAGTTAAATCAGTCCTATAACTAATAAAATGATGGTTCTGAAAACCTCATAAAAGTTCTCACTATTTTAATCACTTGTCTTAGTATCTGAGTTAGAAAAAACAAAGATTTTTTTAAAAGTAACGATTTAGACGTCATAGAGGAGTAATGTGAGAAAATAAAATCATCCTCTGCTTATCTTTCCTTAAAAAACAAACTGCTATGCAATTCTTAATTTCTTTAACTTATAAAAGAAAAAAGGTAAACAGAATAAATCACATATAAAGATGTATAATTAAAGATAAAAGTATTCTTTATACCATGAGCTACAAAAGCAGCACTAATATTATAAAGCAAAATCAAAAAATTATGGTTCCTTAGCGAGAACTGTGGCAGAGAAACAGTATGTTCATTAAGTTTTCCAGGAAAACAACTTACATTATCACCTGGTAATATTTATTATTACTGGTCTCATGAGGCTATGTGGTCACTACACAGAAATATAAGCACACTTAGAATAAAATTAAGAGACTATTTAAAAGAGCCCTTATTCTATACAGCGAATGTTGCATGACTTAAATGATAGAATAGAAGCAAAGACTAGATTAAAATAGTCTAAAATAGTTCAAATACCATTTACATTTTCTTGAATCTACAAAAATATATTTAATACATAAATCTAGAAATCAGCTATGAAGACGTCCAGTTCCCAAAACACGTTAAAGAACTTTTGAATACACGCAGAAAAACTAGTTACCGCGAGCGCTACTTGAGGAGCTGGACTTTTCGCTAAAGCTTATGTGAACAGCAATTAAAGGACAATAGTGACATCTAGTGGACATTATAGATATATACCAAACACCATGGATCAAAATCTTTTCTGTCTAGTGTTTCACGTATTTCAATCCATCTGAAAAATTATGTGACAAATCTTTAGTTCTAAATCAAAACAAACTGACTCTGCTCCCAAAGGCTTCTCAACATGAGTGACCCAATCATGTGATAAACATAAACGGTTTAACAAAATAGTAAATACCTCTCAAGGCTTTAAGCAGTAAGCCACTAATTAAATGCATCAAATACATGACTAATAAAAGTTTGGCAAATGGTCTAACATGACTATGATAATAAAAAACTTTTAAAAGATTCTGAATAAAAGTAAAAAGCAAAAACTGAAAAACAATCAAATGGAGAAAATTCAGAGCTGATCTACTTATGAATTTATTTAATCATGGGAAGTACATATTAATCAGTATGGTCTGTCAGAGAAAATAAAAAATGTTTTTAAATTAGGATAACACTATCTTATTTATGGCAATTTTTCAAAACCAAATTAGTCTGCAAGAAAATTTATGGAATTATTCTTTAAAAGTAAAGGAAGGTGGACTTCCCTGGTGGTCCAGTGGGTAAGGACACTGCCTTGCAGTGCAAGGGGCGCGGGTTCGAGCCCTGGCCTGGGAAGATCCCACGTGCCGCAGAGCGGCTGGACTGATGTGTCCAAACTACCGAGCCAGATCTCTGGAGCGCATGCACCCAGAGCCAGTGCTCTGCGACAACAGAGGCCTCTGTGATGGGAGGCCCACATGGGCCAAAGAACAAAGACGAATGAAAATGGACAAATGAAAGACCAATAGAAGTGGCCTGCCTGCTCCCCTCCCTCCCACCCCCACCCCAACCCCCACCCAAATAAATAGATAAATAAATCTTAAAAAAAAAAAAAAAGTAAAGGAAGGTAATTCTGGAAGAAGACCAGGTAATCATCTTAAAAAGTAATGAATTTACTTCAAAGAGGGTCAAACAAACAAATAATACCCATGAATAATATCTTTATTATTTTTGTTAATTCACTACCAGATTTCACAAGAGAACAACACTGTACTTAATGAGAAAGCAATGAAAGCATATATAATTTTTTAAAGTATTCTACTACTAACTACTAACTCAGGGAAGAAATATAATTGTAGACAGGATCTAAATATAAACACCACATTAAAGAAGAGTCCAGGCCACAATAAACTGGAAAATTATAGGTCCTTCCCAGATTTCTCAGAACCACCCAACTGAAAAGATTTTAACGACTATTTGAGCTCAATGATTTTCTGAAAAGAAAAAATGCTAAGGGTCACAACTTTCCAAGCATACATTTCAAAATCATTGAAAATATCTCTGAAATGTAAATATTTGGGGATTAATGAAATTCAGGTCACAATAGCACGGTCCTATTTGGCTTCTGATTTGGGCAAATGGTCTAACATGACTATGATAATAAAAAACTTTTAAAAGATTCTGAATAAAAGTAAAAAGCAAAAACTGAAAAACAATCAAATGGAGAAAATTCAGAGCTGATCTACTTATGAATTTATTTAATCATGGGAAGTACATATTAATCAGTATGGTCTGTCAGAGAAAATAAAAAATGTTTTTAAATTAGGATAACACTATCTTATTTATGGCAATTTTTCAAAACCAAATTAGTCTGCAAGAAAATTTATGGAATTATTCTTTAAAAGTAAAGGAAGGTGGACTTCCCTGGTGGTCCAGTGGGTAAGGACACCCACCGCCTTGCAGTGCAAGGGGCGCCAGTTCAATCCCTGGCCTGGGAAGATCCCACGTGCCGCAGAGCGGCTGGACTGATGTGTCCAAACTACCGAGCCAGATCTCTGGAGCGCATGCACCCAGAGCCAGTGCTCTGCGACAACAGAGGCCTCTGTGATGGGAGGCCCACATGGGCCAAAGAACAAAGACGAATGAAAATGGACAAATGAAAGACCAATAGAAGTGGCCCGCCTGCTCCCCTCCCTCCCCAACCCGACCCCTGCCCAAATAAATAGATAAATAAATCTTAAAAAAAAAAAAAAAGTAAAGGAAGGTAATTCTGGAAGAAGACCAGGTAATCATCTTAAAAAGTAATGAATTTACTTCAAAGAGGGTCAAACAAACAAATAATACCCATGAATAATATCTTTATTATTTTTGTTAATTCACTACCAGATTTCACAAGAGAACAACACTGTACTTAATGAGAAAGCAATGAAAGCATATATAATTTTTTAAAGTATTCTACTACTAACTACTAACTCAGGGAAGAAATATAATTGTAGACAGGATCTAAATATAAACACCACATTAAAGAAGAGTCCAGGCCACAATAAACTGGAAAATTATAGGTCCTTCCCAGATTTCTCAGAACCACCCAACTGAAAAGATTTTAACGACTATTTGAGCTCAATGATTTTCTGAAAAGAAAAAATGCTAAGGGTCACAACTTTCCAAGCATACATTTCAAAATCATTGAAAATATCTCTGAAATGTAAATATTTGGGGATTAATGAAATTCAGGTCACAATAGCACGGTCCTATTTGGCTTCTGATAAAATACTGTCAGAAGATAAATAAATTGTGATTTATTCAAACAATGGACTACAACTCAGGAATCCAAAAAATGAAGTCCCAATACATGCAACAACATGAATGAATCTCAAAAAAATTAGACTGAGTGAAAGAATCCTCACGTTAAAGTATACTCTGATTCCATTTATATGACATTCTAGAACAGGCAAAACTGATTTGTGGTATGAATAAATGAACAATCCTACAAAATCACAATAAGAGTTACCACTAAGGATATACATATGACTAATCTGGGAACATGCATATCTGTAAACAACAAAACTCCGTAAAACTTAAAAGTAAAATAAAAGTTAAAAAAAAAGAGTTACCACTAAGGGTAAGACAGAGATGGAAACTGACTGGAAAGAAATATGAGGGAATTTTAGGGGTAATGAAAAACTTCTATATCTTAACAGGAATTGGGGTTACACAGATATATTATGCATTTGCCAAAACTCACCAAAAATAATACTTATGACCTGTGCAAAATTTACATAAATTTTTCCTTTAGAAATGAACCTTAAGCAAATATTAACAACTCTAGCTGTCATATATCATGCTAAAGTATTTGGGGTGATACATAGAAATATCTGCAACCTATTTTGAAATGCACATGAAAATGAGATAATGGACAGATTATAATAAAGCAAATACAGCAAAACACTAACAACTGTAGAATCCAGTATATATATGTTGGAATTCATTACTTAATTCTTTCAGCTTTTCTGTACATCTGAAAATTTCCGTAAAAAAATATTGCGGAAAAGCAAACATGAAAATCAATATTCAAAAGACAATTAGAAATATAAAATGCTTTCTTAAAGTATTAACAATTTCCCTTCCATAAATTAACAGTTTAATCTGTTTAATGTCAAAAAGTGACCATCTTCTATATAGCAAATGTTACAGGACAAAATATTTAAAAAAATTTTAAAGACATACCCGAATTTCTTGAAGGTTGTGGAAATTATTTCCTACTCTGACTGAGATCTTGCTTGGAGTGTAGCTTTCATCAGATTTGTAGTCTGCATAAATACATAATGTCTTCACTGTAGTTTTTCTTCTAAAAGCATCAAAGTAAAAACAATATGCCTTTTATAATATGGAAAGATTATATCCAAAACATCTTCTGATTTTAAAAGTTGCATTTTGCTAAAATGAGTATCTGGACCAATACTTTTTATGTCCTTTAACAACAATAAAAACGAAGAACATGTGAAAAAACAGATACACATATTTCCTTTACAGACATCTCTCACTTAGAACATGGTCAAGAACCAGATGTCAAAGAAGGAACAGTTAAACCAAAGCAGGTACCTTAGAGTGCAAATAAGCATTTAGAGTTTCAGTTCTCACTTGCATTCTAGACCAAGAAAATTATTCTAACAAGCTTGGTTTTCTTTTCTAGTTAGTAGTTAATTGCCTATGTTAATATTTGAACATAACTAGCTAAGTGACAAAGTATAGCAAAGACAGAAATGTTTAAAAAATAGAAAGTATAATCAGATTACTTAATGCAAGAAACAAAACTCTGTTGCTTGTAATATATACTTATCTTAGAAAAATAAGCAAAGACTATGTAACAAAAATTAATCTCAGTAAACTGCAAGTGGCCATAAAAAACATTAAAAGATGTTCAAGCTTCAATAATCAAAGAAAACAGAATGAAAGCTTAGGCATTGGTTTTTATCATATTGGGAAATATGAAAATAACTGATAATACCCAGCATTGATTAGAAAAAGGTACTTTCATGGCCATTTAGTAGGTGCAGTCTTTGAGTCACAAATAAATTCTAGGAAGGCATTAAAAGACAATAACAACCAACTACTCTAAAACAAAGAGAAATGTTTATTGTCCTGAAGTTAAGTTACTAAAAAATTATAAACAACCTAAATGTCCATCTCAATAGAGAATTAAACAAATTACAATATACCAATTCTATGAAATACTGCACAACTATTTAAGATATATATATAGATACATATATACATAGTTAAAGCAGGGGAAAAAAGCAGATCATAAAATAGACTGAAGAAAAGGATTCTCATTTCAGGACGAACAAAAAAGTTTTTCAGTCATATAAGCCCACATATGTATAGAATTGTACAAAAATAGTAAAAGTGACAATTCTGATGGTGTATAACTTATCATTTCTATATTTTCTGATTAATGTTTTAAAATAAGTATGTATTATTTTGATCACTGGGGAAAAATAGACAATTTAAAGATCAACTAAAAGAAAAAATTAAGAAGTCTATTTCAACGTGATTTAAAAGTTAAGATCTGGTATAAACTGGCACTCACTTAATAACAATGAGCTCCTTGAACAGAAGCAGTCTGTGTCAAAAGTCAGTCTATAAAACCAGCAGGAGGTCTATAGCTCTTAATGAAGGGACCAAGCTTCTATAGCCTAAGCTTTTCATCTGAAAGGAATGGGGAAAGTTAAGGGCTTTTCCTCAAATAATAAAGACAGATTATTCTAACAAGCTTGGTTTTCTTTTCTAGTTAGTAGTTAATTGCCTATGTTAATATTTGAACATAACTAGCTAAGTGACAAAGTAAGTATAGCAAAGACAGAAATGTTTAAAAAATAGAAAGTATAATCAGATTACTTAATGCAAGAAACAAAACTCTGTTGCTTGTAATATATACTTATCTTAGAAAAATAAGCAAAGACTATGTAACAAAAATTAATCTCAGTAAACTGCAAGTGGCCATAAAAAACATTAAAAGATGTTCAAGCTTCAATAATCAAAGAAAACAGAATGAAAGCTTAGGCATTGGTTTTTATCATATTGGGAAATATGAAAATAACTGATAATACCCAGCATTGATTAGAAAAAGGTACTTTCATGGCCATTTAGTAGGTGCAGTCTTTGAGTCACAAATAAATTCTAGGAAGGCATTAAAAGACAATAACAACCAACTACTCTAAAACAAAGAGAAATGTTTATTGTCCTGAAGTTAAGTTACTAAAAAATTATAAACAACCTAAATGTCCATCTCAATAGAGAATTAAACAAATTACAATATACCAATTCTATGAAATACTGCACAACTATTTAAGATATATATATAGATACATATATACATAGTTAAAGCAGGGGAAAAAAGCAGATCATAAAATAGACTGAAGAAAAGGATTCTCATTTCAGGACGAACAAAAAAGTTTTTCAGTCATATAAGCCCACATATGTATAGAATTGTACAAAAATAGTAAAAGTGACAATTCTGATGGTGTATAACTTATCATTTCTATATTTTCTGATTAATGTTTTAAAATAAGTATGTATTATTTTGATCACTGGGGAAAAATAGACAATTTAAAGATCAACTAAAAGAAAAAATTAAGAAGTCTATTTCAACGTGATTTAAAAGTTAAGATCTGGTATAAACTGGCACTCACTTAATAACAATGAGCTCCTTGAACAGAAGCAGTCTGTGTCAAAAGTCAGTCTATAAAACCAGCAGGAGGTCTATAGCTCTTAATGAAGGGACCAAGCTTCTATAGCCTAAGCTTTTCATCTGAAAGGAATGGGGAAAGTTAAGGGCTTTTCCTCAAATAATAAAGACAGATCGAGATGTAAAAAGCTAAATACTGAGGAATTGCTGACAGGATAAATACCATCACCAGATTTTTCAAAAGAGGCCAGGCGTATCAAACTGACACCGTTCTCTCTGCTGGGGCCAGGAAGGAGACAGGAGAAAACACACAGGAAGAAGGAAGAAGGGTGTACAAAAGATCTTTTCCCTGATGCGCCAGTCATAAACAGGCAGTGCAAGGTCTTTCTTATCACGGAAAGATCAAAGATCATGAAAATGACTCTTAAGGATTCCCCTACATACTTTTTTTTTTTTTTTTAAACAAAAGCAGACCTAAAGGACCAAACATTTTGTTCAGAATAATTTCATCTGTTATTAAATTTAGGATAATTTAGTCACTGAACCTAAAGATAGTCATGATTAGGTTAGAAAGGCAAAGAGTAATAACAACACAAATGATTACAAATGATTATAAACACAATAGCAAAAAAAAAAAAACCCACAATAGCAACAGCTGAAACAGCAAGTGAATGCTCCGTGTCTGGCCCAGAAGCAATGTTTTATATGTATTATCTCACTGACTCCTCAACCCTGTGATATCACCTCAATTAACTGATTTAAAAAAAGCAACACTCAGGTGAATAACTGCTTAAGGTCACAAAGCTAGGAAGTGGGCAGTGTCAAGAGTTCACATGTGTCTGACTGCCTCACATGATCTTAATTACTATCACCTTTCTATTCATTGTACTTAGTTTATTCAACACTGTCGCTGACACCATAGTAAAAGTGACAATTCTGATGGTGTATAACTTATCATTTCTATATTTTCTGATTAATGTTTTAAAATAAGTATGTATTATTTTGATCACTGGGGAAAAATAGACAATTTAAAGATCAACTAAAAGAAAAAATTAAGAAGTCTATTTCAACGTGATTTAAAAGTTAAGATCTGGTATAAACTGGCACTCACTTAATAACAATGAGCTCCTTGAACAGAAGCAGTCTGTGTCAAAAGTCAGTCTATAAAACCAGCAGGAGGTCTATAGCTCTTAATGAAGGGACCAAGCTTCTATAGCCTAAGCTTTTCATCTGAAAGGAATGGGGAAAGTTAAGGGCATTTCCTCAAATAATAAAAACAGAACGAGATGTAAGAAGCTAAATACTGAGGAATTGTTGACAGGATAAATACCATCACCAGATTTTTCAAAAGAGGCCAGGCGTATCAAACTGACACCGTGCTCTCTGCTGGGGCCAGGAAGGAGACAGGAGAAAACACACAGGAAGAAGGAAGAAGGGTGTACAAAAGATCTTTTCCCTGATGCGCCAGTCATAAACAGGCAGTGCAAGGTCTTTCTTATCACGGAAAGATCAAAGATCATGAAAATGACTCTTAAGGATTCCCCTACATACTTTTTCTTTCTTTTTTAAACAAAAGCAGACCTAAAGGACCAAACATTTTGTTCAGAATAATTTCATCTGTTATTAAATTTAGGATAATTTAGTCACTGAACCTAAAGATAGTCATGATTAGGTTAGAAAGGCAAAGAGTAATAACAACACAAATGATTACAAATGATTATAAACACAATAGCAAAAAAAAAAAAACCCACAATAGCAACAGCTGAAACAGCAAGTGAATGCTCCGTGTCTGGCCCAGAAGCAATGTTTTATATGTATTATCTCACTGACTCCTCAACCCTGTGATATCACCTCAATTAACTGATTTAAAAAAAGCAACACTCAGGTGAATAACTGCTTAAGGTCACAAAGCTAGGAAGTGGGCAGTGTCAAGAGTTCACACATGTGTCTGACTGCCTCACATGATCTTAATTACTATCACCTTTCTATTCATTGTACTTAGTTTATTCAACACTGTCGCTGACACCATTTAACAGTAATATGTAGATATTTATAAATTCTTTAAATTCGATCTACATCATGGGTTCTTACCATCAGATCTATGAAGTCTCCGAAATCATGCTATACACATTGGATTTGCAAAAGAAACTGTGACCTCATCAGAAATTTAAAACTATTACTCCATAAAGCCTTTTAAAATTATTCATAAATTTTATCCGGTGGTAAATTTTAAAAATGATATTGCATAGAAAATCATGCCGTTTGTCCAATGGCAATACATGTGGAAAGGGCAAAAGCACAGATTATGAGACAAAGTGGCAGTTACTCAAATTCCTCAAGTCATTGTAATAATAATCACCCTATCTGAACGTGGAAGTGTTAGGTCACTCACTCGTGTTCTACTCTTTGTGACCCCATGAATTGTAGCTCACCAGGCTCCTCTGACCATGAGATTCTCCAGGCAAGAATACTGGAGTGGGTTGCCATTCCCTTCTCCAGGGGATCTTCCCAACCCAGGGAAAAACCTAGGTCTCCTGAATTACAGGCAGATTATTTACTGTCTGATCCACCAGGGAGGCCCCTGTGGCATCTTAGGATAAAGTACTGTAAGAAGGGAGAAGGAAGCAAGTAATACTTGCATTTTTGATGACATAAGCAATTCCCCCAGCCTTTCTCTATCCCCTCAGCCACTATTCTCATTCTGTCGAGGAGACCGGCAGGAAGAAAACACGTGCTTATTTCCTTCACACCACACATTTCAAAGGGGCAGGTTCCACCTGTCTAGCAGTTTCATGACTAGAGAGGTAAGTCTGTTTAATTTCAGGGTTCAATAAAAGGAAACACACTTGACTACGGATATAAGCCCTATTCTAAAAACATCAGCTTTCTTCATTTTATAAGAGTGATGGCTTCTCTGGTGGCTTAGTGGTAAAGAATCTGAACCAGGATTGATCCTGGTGGGGAAGATTCCCTGCAGAAGGAAATAGCAACTCACTCCAATATTCTTGCCTGGAAAATCCCATGGACAGAGGAGCCTGGTGGGCTACAGTTACTAGGATCGTAAAAGAGTCACATACAACTTAGCAACTAAACAACAAGAGTGATATTTTGGTCTCCACTTGCTGACTCTTAAATAATTTCCTACCTGATGCAGAACCCATGAAACTGTCCCAGAAGACATTCATGACAGATACTCCTAGTTGCCAACCTAACAGCTTCCTTGCCCTTCTTTCTTCGTAACGTGCAGCTAAAAGACTGTGTTCCCTTAAAGCTAGGTGTTGACTGAGTGCATAAGTCACGGTCAGTAAGATTTAAACCAAATGACTGTGTGTTATAAAGAACCTCTTTAAAAGGAAGACACACCCCTTTAACCTTTCTCACCTACCCTTTCCTGCCAGCTGGGACATGGACGGAATCAGAATGTCTACCCAGGAGGGACTACAGGACCTGCCCTACTGCCATAAATAACCAGAAGACCTGAAACACATTAAACTGACTGCAGACACTGAACATGAAGTGAAGGCCTATAAATCCTGAGAGAAAAGACATGAATGAGATGAGCCCTAAAGAACAACTGGGCTTCCTCACTGCTGGCCATTTCTGGACTGCAAGGCAGGGAAGGAAAACCTAACAGAACCTTGCAGTCTCGCTGAACGGCGGAAAGCACTACTATACTGAGAAAAAACTCCAGAAATCTGCCTGGAATCCCCTTGAGTCTCTGAACACCAATCCACACAGGTACAAGATGAAACTCCACAAAGACAGGCAAAGAACAACAGTTGCTGGGGGAAGAACAATTATTGAAAAATAGAAAGCCAAGCAATTCCCACAGGTCGCACAGAGTAAGCAAGCACTCATTAGAGTTCCCAGCAACCAAAGTGGAGACCTCAGTAGCTTCTCAAATGTCTAGGACACTCATTTAAGATTCCAGAAGGATTAAGCCTTAGTATTCCATGAGGCTAATCTTGCCCAAGAGAAGTGATCTTTATTTTTTTTAATATATTTTTTCACTGTGAACCATTTTTAAAGTCTCAGAGAGAGAGGGTGGAGCTAAGATGGCGGCGTAGAAGGACGTGCACTCATCTCTCCTGCAAAATCGCCTGAATTGCGACGAGTTCCTGGGAAACCATCGACGAAAGGAGGTTGGATCTGATCACAGAGAGGACACCCCGCATCGAAGAACAAAGGAGAAGCCGCATCAAGACGGTAGGAGGGGCGCAATCGCACTTTTAAAAGTCAAACCTCATACCCGCCGGAGAGGCTGGGCGGGCCAAAGCCGCAAAGCCTGTTGCAGATCAAAACCCGGGAGAGGAGCGCTAACACCCACAAGGGACTGAGCCAGACCTGCTTTGGAGGGTCCAGGTGCCCCCTTGAGCTAGAAGTGCCCTTGAGCAGGCATCGGAAGGGCGGCACTCAGTTCCCTTTGGAGGAGGTACCATTAACCCGATCACAGAGCCGCCGAAGAGGACTGGAAAGTCTCTGCGCACTGTGATCAGGGAGAGAGGAATAGCGATCCTGCATGAGACTGAGCCAGACTCACCTCTGAGTAACCTGACGTCTCCCGCGGTGGCGGGGGTCGACGGTGGCCTACAGCAGGGTCGGGGTCACTGCAAAAGTGCTTCCCATAGAGCGTGTGGGAATAAATCCTCTGTGAGACAGACGCCATTTTCCCTCCTGTAGTTTGGCTGCTGGTCAAACTGCAGGGCTGCTGGTCAAGCTACAGGGAGGGAACTTAGCTCCACCCAGCAAGAAAAGGGATTTGGATTAAGAAACTCCCAGGGCCAGCCTGGGCGGGCCTTTTAATTCTAGAATAGGCCTAAACAAACAGTCAAAGAGGTCTTCAGATCCAACCACAGCCAGAGGCAAGAAAAAGACTGATAATTCCTGAATAGTCAGCAAGAGACAGAAGAACATAAACACTATTTTCACGTTTTGTCTGAAGCTGGAGCTACTGCTGGACTTTAAAACTTCATTTTTTGTGTTGTATTACTTTGTTTCAATTTTTTTTTTTTTCTCTTTTTTCCAAACCCACTCAGTGCACCCACCGCTTTTTTTTTTTTTCTTTTCTTGGGTGTGTGTGTGAGAGAGAGAGTGGGTGTGTTCAGTTCCTTCACTGAATTCTATTGAAGCTACTAATCTTATCAGTAAGACTGAATATATTCAAGTTTACATAAATTTTTTTTTTTCCTTTTAAACCACACATTTTATTTTGGTATAAACTTCTGGTTCCCCATTGGCCTTTTAAGGTTCTGTGGGGGGTTTGTTTGTTTTTATGATTTTTGCTTGGTTTTTCTATATTTTTCTATAAAATTCAGATCTTTTAATTTTTAATAATTTTTTCATTTGTACTACTACCTCCTCTATAGTTCTTTGCTTTCTCTGAAGCTCCTTTCCTATAGCACTAGATTCTAATACATACAAATCTTTATCTTCCTATGTTTAACTTTGCAATATTGTTCTATATTTCTCTTCTATCCTCCCTTTCTCTTTTTCCCTTTCCCCACTATATTTCTTAGTCTGTTCTGTCCTCATTGCCTTATCCCCAATGGGGATCCTGCTTTAGCATTATTCTCCAATTGGTACTCTACTTACTTTGCTTATTAACTTGTGGATATCATTCTTGGATTTCTCTATTCGCCGTGCTAACGTATTGTACTATATTTTTGATTGGAATGCTTGGGTTATGTTATAGCTGTATATGTTTATGTGTATAATTCAATACGCTAGATAGTACTTGCATAATTTTTAAATTGCCATTTGTCAAAGGTATACCTTCTGTTTCTCATTTGCATATATATGTTTTAATATCATTTAATGCCATAACAAACCAGCCGTGAAATCTTCATTCCCTGGTCAGGCAACAAGCCCCGGGGTTTTAAGGAGGGTGCACTGACTCCAAAACTCTACAATACTAGAGAACACATAACACTAAAGAGCAGTATACAAGTGAGAACACCAGCAAAGGTAATCACTTGTATACAAGTCCTGACATCGCCCAATCACCAGCATCACCCAGAATAGAAGCCCCATCCAAACAACAAACACCAACAGACGTAACTCAAAGTCTGGGAAAAGGAAATCCCAAACAGAATCAGTTTTAAAAAATTAATAATAACAATGAAACGGCAGAGAAATACCACACAAGCGAAGGAACAATCCACAAACACACAAGATCAAATTAATGAAGAGAATTTGGACAAACTTTCTGAAAGTGATTTCAGAAGAATGATAGTAAAGATGATCAAAGACACTGAAAACAGAATTTCAGAGAAATTGCAAGATATAACTAACACACTGAATAAAGAAATACAAGAACTTACCAAAAAAGTAACAGAGACAAACAACTCAATTGCTGAACTGAAAAACACTGCAGAAGGAATCAAGAGCAGAGTATCTGAGACAGAAGACCGGATAAGTGAGCTGGAAGATAAAATGGTGGAAGTAACTGCTGAAAAACAGACTCTAGCTCAAAGAATGAAATGAGCAGAGGACAGCCTCAGAGACCTATGGGATAATATCAAATGCACCAATATTGTTCTATATTTCTCTTCTATCCTCCCTTTCTCTTTTTCCCTTTCCCCACTATATTTCTTAGTCTGTTCTGTCCTCATTGCCTTATCCCCAATGGGGATCCTGCTTTAGCATTATTCTCCAATTGGTACTCTACTTACTTTGCTTATTAACTTGTGGATATCATTCTTGGATTTCTCTATTCGCCGTGCTAACGTATTGTACTATATTTTTGATTGGAATGCTTGGGTTATGTTATAGCTGTATATGTTTATGTGTATAATTCAATACGCTAGATAGTACTTGCATAATTTTTAAATTGCCATTTGTCAAAGGTATACCTTCTGTTTCTCATTTGCATATATATGTTTTAATATCATTTAATGCCATAACAAACCAGCCGTGAAATCTTCATTCCCTGGTCAGGCAACAAGCCCCGGGGTTTTAAGGAGGGTGCACTGACTCCAAAACTCTACAATACTAGAGAACACATAACACTAAAGAGCAGTATACAAGTGAGAACACCAGCAAAGGTAATCACTTGTATACAAGTCCTGACATCGCCCAATCACCAGCATCACCCAGAATAGAAGCCCCATCCAAACAACAAACACCAACAGACGTAACTCAAAGTCTGGGAAAAGGAAATCCCAAACAGAATCAGTTTTAAAAAATTAATAATAACAATGAAACGGCAGAGAAATACCACACAAGCGAAGGAACAATCCACAAACACACAAGATCAAATTAATGAAGAGAATTTGGACAAACTTTCTGAAAGTGATTTCAGAAGAATGATAGTAAA
This sequence comes from Tragulus kanchil, assembly GCA_022376925.1. Taxonomy (NCBI): domain Eukaryota; kingdom Metazoa; phylum Chordata; class Mammalia; order Artiodactyla; family Tragulidae; genus Tragulus; species Tragulus kanchil. The sequence continues at coordinate 33,672,734 of JAIOJX010000025.1, forward strand.
GATGATCAAAGACACTGAAAACAGAATTTCAGAGAAATTGCAAGATATAACTAACACACTGAATAAAGAAATACAAGAACTTACCAAAAAAGTAACAGAGACAAACAACTCAATTGCTGAACTGAAAAACACTGCAGAAGGAATCAAGAGCAGAGTATCTGAGACAGAAGACCGGATAAGTGAGCTGGAAGATAAAATGGTGGAAGTAACTGCTGAAAAACAGACTCTAGCTCAAAGAATGAAATGAGCAGAGGACAGCCTCAGAGACCTATGGGATAATATCAAATGCACCAATATTCGAATTATAGGGGTTCCAGAAGAAGAAGAAAAAAAGAAAGGCTATGAGAAAATTTTTGAAGAGATTCTAGTTGAAAATTTCCCCAACATGGGAAAAGAAATAGTCAATCAAGTCCAAGAAGCACAAAGAGTACCATACAGAATCAATACGAGAAGAAACATACCAAGACACATATTAATTAAGCTAACATAAATTAAACACAAGAACAGAATTCTCAAAGCAGCAAGGGAAAAGCAACTAGTGACATACAAGGGAAAGCCCATCCGTTTAACAGCTGATCTTTCAACAGAAACTCTGCAGGCCGAAAATGAATGGCAGGACACATTTAAATGACTAAAAGAGAATAATCTGCAACCAAGAATCCTCTACCCTGCAAGGATCTCATTCAAAATTGATGGAGAAATCAAAAGCTTTACAGACAAGCAAAAATTAAAAGAATTTAGTCACACCAAACCAGCCTTACAACAAGTGTTAAAGGGACTTCTATAGAAAACAAGTATAAAAGGAGAAGACCCACGAAACAAACCCATCATACCATCTAAGAAGATGACAATAGGATCATTTGTATCCATAATTACTTTGAATGTCAATGGACTAAATGCCCCAACCAAAAGACACAGAGTGGCTGAATGGATCCAAAAATACAACCCATAAATATGCTGCCTCCAGGAAACTCATTTCAGACCTAGAGACACTAGACTGACCCACAACAAAAAAAGCGGCAGAGAAATACCACACAAGCGAAGGAACAATCCACAAACACACAAGATCAAATTAATGAAGAGAATTTGGACAAACTTTCTGAAAGTGATTTCAGAAGAATGATAGTAAAGATGATCAAAGACACTGAAAACAGAATTTCAGAGAAATTGCAAGATATAACTAACACACTGAATAAAGAAATACAAGAACTTACCAAAAAAGTAACAGAGACAAACAACTCAATTGCTGAACTGAAAAACACTGCAGAAGGAATCAAGAGCAGAGTATCTGAGACAGAAGACCGGATAAGTGAGCTGGAAGATAAAATGGTGGAAGTAACTGCTGAAAAACAGACTCTAGCTCAAAGAATGAAATGAGCAGAGGACAGCCTCAGAGACCTATGGGATAATATCAAATGCACCAATATTCGAATTATAGGGGTTCCAGAAGAAGAAGAAAAAAAGAAAGGCTATGAGAAAATTTTTGAAGAGATTCTAGTTGAAAATTTCCCCAACATGGGAAAAGAAATAGTCAATCAAGTCCAAGAAGCACAAAGAGTACCATACAGAATCAATACGAGAAGAAACATACCAAGACACATATTAATTAAGCTAACATAAATTAAACACAAGAACAGAATTCTCAAAGCAGCAAGGGAAAAGCAACTAGTGACATACAAGGGAAAGCCCATCCGTTTAACAGCTGATCTTTCAACAGAAACTCTGCAGGCCGAAAATGAATGGCAGGACACATTTAAATGACTAAAAGAGAATAATCTGCAACCAAGAATCCTCTACCCTGCAAGGATCTCATTCAAAATTGATGGAGAAATCAAAAGCTTTACAGACAAGCAAAAATTAAAAGAATTTAGTCACACCAAACCAGCCTTACAACAAGTGTTAAAGGGACTTCTATAGAAAACAAGTATAAAAGGAGAAGACCCACGAAACAAACCCATCATACCATCTAAGAAGATGACAATAGGATCATTTGTATCCATAATTACTTTGAATGTCAATGGACTAAATGCCCCAACCAAAAGACACAGAGTGGCTGAATGGATCCAAAAATACAACCCATAAATATGCTGCCTCCAGGAAACTCATTTCAGACCTAGAGACACTCATAGACTGAAAGTGAGAGGCTGGAAAAAGATATTCCATGCAAATGGAAATCAAAAGAAAGCTGGAGTAGCAATCCTCATATCAGATAAAATAGATTTTAAAGTAAAGAAGATTCTAAGAGACAAGGCAGGTCACTACATCATGATTAAGGGATCGATCCAAGAAGAAGACATAACAATCATAAATATCTACGCTCCCAACGCAGGAGCACCCCAATACATAAGACAAACACTTTCAGACATAAAAGAAGACATTGACAGCAACACAATCATAGTAGGAGACTTTAACACTCCTCTCACACCAATGGACAGATCATCCAAACAGAAAATTAATAAAGAAACACAGGCCTTAAATGCCACACTAGAAGAAATGGACCTCATTGATATCTTTAGGACTTTCCATCCAAAAGCAGAAGAATACACTTTCTTCTCAAGTGCTCACAGAACATTCTCCAGGATAGACCATATCTTGGGCCACAAATCAAACCTGAGTCAATTCAAGAAAACTGAAATTCTATCAACCATCTTCTCGGACCACAATGCAGTGAGACTAGAGATCAACTACAGGAAAAAAACCGCTAAAAACACAAACACATGGAGATTAAACAACACATACCTAAAAAACCAACTGATCATTGAGGAAATCAAAGGAGAAATTAAAAAATTCCTAGAAGAAAATGACAATGAACACACGACAGTGCAAAACCTATGGGATACTGCAAAAGCATTTCTAAGAGGGAATTTTATAGCAATACAATCCCACCTCAAGAAACTAGGAAAATCTCAAACAGACGACCTAATCTTACGCTTAAAACAACTGGAGAAAGAAGAACAAAAACACCCCAAAGCCAGTAGAAGAAGGGAAATCATAAAGATCAGAGCAGAAATAAATGAAAAAGAAACAAAAGAAACAATAGTAAAGATAAATAAAACAAAAAGCTGGTTCTTCGAAAAAGTCAATAAAATCGACACACCACTGGCCAGACTCATCAAGAAAAAGAGAGAGAAGAACCAGATCACCAAAATCAAAAATGAAAAAGAAGAGATTACAACAGATAATGCAGAAATCCAAAGGATTATAAGAGACTATTATGAACAACTCTATGGCAACAAACTGGACAACCTGGAAGAAATGGACAGTTTCTTAGAGAAGATTAATCTCCCAAGACTCAACCAGGAAGAAATAGAAACTATGAACAAGCCAATCACAAGCTCAGAAATCGACCTTCTGATCAAAAATCTACCCAAAAATAAAAGCCCGGGGCCAGATGGCTTCACAAGTGAATTCTACCAAACATTCAAAGAAGAGCTAATGCCTGTCCTTCTAAAACTCTCCCAAACAATTGCCCAGGAAGGAATACTTCCAAACACATTCTACGAGGCCACCATCACCCTGATACCAAAGCCAGGCAAAGACATCACAAAAAAAGAAAATTATAGGCCAATTTCACTGATGAATCTAGATGCCAAAATCCTCAACAAAATCCTAGCAAACAGAATTCAGCAACACATCAAAAAGCTCATTCATCACGATCAAGTTGGGTTCATCCCAGGCATGCAAGGATTCTTCAACATCCGCAAATCAATCAATGTGATACACCATATCAACAAATTGAAAGACAACAATCACATGATCATTTCAATAGATGCAGAAAAAGGCTTTGACAAAGTACAGCATCCATTTATGATAAAAACTCTTCAAAAAATGGGCATAGAAGGAACTTAACATAGTGAAAGCCATATATGAGAAGCCCACAGCGAACATTATCCTCAATGGTGAAAAACTCAAAGCATTCCCTCTAAGATCAGGAACAAGACAAGGGTGTCCACTTTCACCACTCTTATTCAACATAGTCCTGGAAGTTCTAGCAATAGCAATAAGAGAAGAGAAAGAAATCAAAGGAATCCAGATTGGAAAAGAAGAAGTCAAACTATCTCTATTTGCAGATGACATGATATTATACATAGAAAATCCCAAAGACACTATTACAAAACTACTACAGTTAATCAGCGAATTCAGCAAAGTCACAGGATACAAAATCAATATACAGAAATCACTGGCATTCCTATACACAAACAATGAAAAATCAGAAAATGAAATCAAAGAGGTAGTCCCCTTCACCATCGCAACCAAAAGAATCAAATATCTAGGAATAAACCTACCCAAAGAAACAAAAGAACTGTACACAGAAAATTACAAGACACTCATGAGAGACATTAAAGAAGAGTTAAACAGATGGAGAAATATTCCGTGTTCCTGGGTCGGGAGAATCAATATTGTGAAAATGACCATACTACCAAATGTCATCTATAGAAAAGCCTCGATAATTCCCCAAAAATAAAGCCGGCCAACTTCAAAGAATTCTACCAAACATTCAAAGAAGAGCTAATGCCTGTCCTTCTAAAACTCTCCCAAACAATTGCCCAGGAAGGAATACTTCCAAACACATTCTACGAGGCCACCATCACCCTGATACCAAAGCCAGGCAAAGACATCACAAAAAAAGAAAATTATAGGCCAATTTCACTGATGAATCTAGATGCCAAAATCCTCAACAAAATCCTAGCAAACAGAATTCAGCAACACATCAAAAAGCTCATTCATCACGATCAAGTTGGGTTCATCCCAGGCATGCAAGGATTCTTCAACATCCGCAAATCAATCAATGTGATACACCATATCAACAAATTGAAAGACAACAATCACATGATCATTTCAATAGATGCAGAAAAAGGCTTTGACAAAGTACAGCATCCATTTATGATAAAAACTCTTCAAAAAATGGGCATAGAAGGAACTTAACATAGTGAAAGCCATATATGAGAAGCCCACAGCGAACATTATCCTCAATGGTGAAAAACTCAAAGCATTCCCTCTAAGATCAGGAACAAGACAAGGGTGTCCACTTTCACCACTCTTATTCAACATAGTCCTGGAAGTTCTAGCAATAGCAATAAGAGAAGAGAAAGAAATCAAAGGAATCCAGATTGGAAAAGAAGAAGTCAAACTATCTCTATTTGCAGATGACATGATATTATACATAGAAAATCCCAAAGACACTATTACAAAACTACTACAGTTAATCAGCGAATTCAGCAAAGTCACAGGATACAAAATCAATATACAGAAATCACTGGCATTCCTATACACAAACAATGAAAAATCAGAAAATGAAATCAAAGAGGTAGTCCCCTTCACCATCGCAACCAAAAGAATCAAATATCTAGGAATAAACCTACCCAAAGAAACAAAAGAACTGTACACAGAAAATTACAAGACACTCATGAGAGACATTAAAGAAGAGTTAAACAGATGGAGAAATATTCCGTGTTCCTGGGTCGGGAGAATCAATATTGTGAAAATGACCATACTACCAAATGTCATCTATAGATTCAATGCAATCCCTATCAGACTTCCAATAACATTCTTCACAGAACTAGACCAACGAATAACACAGTTCATATGGAAACACAAAAGACCTCGAATAGCCAAAGCAATCCTCAGGAAGAAGAATGGAGCTGGGGGGATCAGCCTCCCCAATTTGAGACTCTACTACAAAGCAACAGTCCTCAAGACAGTATGGTACTGGCACAAAAACAGAAATATCGACCAATGGAACAAGATCGAGAACCCAGAGATAAACCCACGCACCTATGGGTACCTTATTTTTGACAAAGGAGGTGAACATATAAAATGGAACAAAGACAGCCTCTTCAACAAATGGTGCTGGGAAAATTGGACAGCTACATGCAAGAAAATGAAGTTGGAACATACCCTGACACCATACACAAAGATCAACTCAAAATGGATTAAAGACTTAAATGTAAGGCCAGAAACCATCAAACTCTTAGAGGAGAATATAAGCAAAACCCTCAAGGACATCAATCAAAGCAAGATCTTCTCTGACCCACCTACTAGAATAGCGGAACTAAAAAGACAAATGAACATGTGGGACCTCATGAAACTTAAAAGCTTTTGTACAGCAAAACAAATCACAAAAAAGCTGAACAGACAGCCCACAGAGTGGGAGAAAATCATAGCAAATGAAACAACAGACAAAGAATTAATCTCCAAAATCTACAAGCAACTCAGACAACTCAGCACTGGAAAAACGAACAACCCAATCAAAAAATGGGAAAAGGACCTAAACAGACACCTCTCCAACAATGACATACAGATGGCCCAAAAACACATGAAACGATGCTCAACTTCACTAATAATTAGCGAAATGCAAATCAAAACTACAATGAGATATCACCTCACACCCGTCAGAATGGCCATCCTCCACAAATCGACAGACAATAAATGCTGGAGAGGCTGCGGAGAAAAGGGAACACTCCTGCATTGCTGGTGGGAGTGTAAATTGATACAGCCTCTATGGAAGACAGTCTGAAGATTTCTTAAAAAACTAAAAATAGAAGCACCATATGACCCAGCAATCCCACTCTTAGGCTTATACCCTGACGACATCAAAACTGAAAGAAGCACCTGTACCCCAATGTTCATTGCAGCTCTCTATACAATAGCTAGAACATGCAAGGAACCTAGATGCCCATCGACGAACGAATGGATCCAAAAGCTCTGGTACATATATACAATGGAATACTACACAGCTGTAAAGAGAAATGCAGAAGAATCAGCCCTAAAGAGGTGGCTGGATCTAGAACGTATCATCAAAAGTGAAGTCAGTCAGAAAGAAAAGGACAAATACAGTATATTAACACATATATATGGAATCTAGTAGGATGGTGATGATGGCACATGCAGTGAAGCGACAGAAAGACAGACATGGACAGTGGACATATGGATATTGTGGGGAAGGAACAGTGGGTGAGAGGCGTAAAGGAAGTAGCATGAAAGCCTATACTATCATAAGTGAAGAAAATAGCTCTAGTCATTGCTCTGTGAGAAAAGGGGATCCTTCAGGGGTGCTGTGTGATGGTCGGGAGGGGAGGGAAGGGGGGGATATACATGTGACTAATCTGAGAACATGCATGTCTGTGAACAACAAAACTCTGTAAAAGTTAAAAGTAAAATAAAGGTTTAAAAAAAAAAAAAAAAAAAAACGTCTCAGAGAATCTGTTACGAAATTGTTCCATTCTATGTTTTGGTTTTTTGGTCATAAGGCATGTGGGATCTTAGCTTCTGAACAGGGATTGAACCTGCACCCCTGCACTGGAAGGAGAGGCTCTAACCACTAGACCACCAGGGAAGTTCCCCAAGAGAAGTGATCTTAAAGAGTGATCTGGGAATTAAAGAATGGTCTGGGGATCCATGGGGAATCTCAAGATTCTCTCAGAAGATCAACAAGATTACATGATTTTCCTAATAACACTAAGATGCTATTTGCCTTCTTCAAATCATTCTTTTATGAGTATCCAGTGGAGTTTTCCAGATGTGCTCTGACATGGGATATTGTGGAAGGTTTCATGAAGAAGCTTATGGGAGACTCTAGTCGATTCCTTGAAGCCAGACACTAAAGAGAGTCACAAAACAGAGTAAAGCAATAACACTCTGCTCACTATTTTTTTGTTTTGGAAGAGACAGTTATTTTGTCATTCACAAATGTTATTTTATGTTAACATATCATAGGTTAATTATTATTTAACTTTAGACAAATAAACAGATATTTTAAAATTCCTCAGCTATAATTTCTAATATGGTAAATACTGAGAGGGTATCAAAAATAAATAGAAGATCTTTGGAGACCTCAATAAAAGTTTAAAGTGGTACTGAAACCAAAAACATTGGAGAATTGCTGCCTTAGAGCTGGGATCAGCCCACTGCAGCTCAAAGGCCAAATGGGACCGGCCACTTATTTTTGCAAATAAAGTTATATTAAAGCACAGCAACATCAGTTCACTTCCATACTGTCCATAGCTGCTTTTGTACTAGACCAGCAAAGTTGAACAGCCACAACAGCTCAGAACACAGTTTGCCAAGCCTAAAATCTTTACCATCAACCCCACTACAGAGTGTGCTGACTTCCACCCTAGAGTAAAAGGTACTCTAGATTCATGGTAAAGAGGCTTAACGAAAGTCAAGCCTAAAACACATCAAAGTCGATTTTTTTTTTTTTTTTTAAATAAAGAAACTAGTTTTGGTGGGGAGAGTGGGGTTGTGCTGGGTCTTTATTGTTGCTTGGGCTTTAATTGAGATGCTCGGGGCTCCGGCTTCTCATTGTGGTGGCTTCTCTTTTGCACAGTACAGGCTCTAGGCTGCATGGGCTTCGGGAGCTATGGAATGTGGGCTGAGTAGTTGTGGCTCTGGAGCTCTAGTACACAGGGTCAATAGTTGTAGTGCACGGGCTTAGTTGTTCCAAGGCATGTGGAATCTTCCCAGGCCTGGGATCAAACCCAAATCTCCAGAATTGGTAGGTGGATTCTTTACCACTGAGCCACCAGGGAAACCCCATCAAATTGATTCTTTTTTTTTTTTTAATGGTGAATTCACTTATTTATTCTAAAAGTAATTTTGAGTGCTGACTAAGATATTTTTTCTTTTTTGAGAGCAAGATGGTTTTTATTCACAACTCAGCAAATTGATTCTTAAGTAACTTACCTGACTGCCAGAACAAAGCTCTCAAAATAAAAAGAAACAAAAAAACCAACACTCAACTTTGTAAAATTTACTATATCCAGCATCTAATAAAAAACTACTACAGGGCTTCCCTGGTGGTCCAGTGGGTAAGGACACTGCCTCGAAGTGCAAGGGATGCCAGTTCAATCCCTGGCCTGGGAAGATCCCACGTGCTGCGGAGGGCCTGGACCGATGTGTCCAACTACCAAGCCAGAGCTCTGGAGTGCATGCACCCAGAGCCAGTGCTCTGCGACGAGAGAGGCCACTGCAATGGGAGGCCCACACAGATCAAAGAACAAAGATAAATAAATGAAAGACCAATAGAAGTGGCAAAAACAAAATAACAAAAAAAAACTACTACAAAGAATCAAAAAAATATAACCCATAATGAGGAAAACGCAGTCAATTAAGACAGCTAAAGGACATACAAAAATAATGGAATTAAAAAATAATTTAAAAAGTGAAAACATAAATACCTATAGGGTATATAACAAACCACCTTAAAACTTATTGGATTAAAAAATAATTGTTTTGATTTGTTTATGAATTTGGAATTTAGGCAGCGCCCAAGAGGAAAGGTATCACATAGCATCAGGTGTGGCTACTTGATTTGAGAGCTGAAGGATCTGCTTCACCAATACAGCTGGCAAGCTGATGCCTCTTGTCGGTTAGGAGCTTAGCTCAGGACTTTTTATTGGGCTTTGCTTTTTGGGCTCCGGCTTCTCATTGTGGTGGCTTCTCTTTTGCACAGTACAGGCTCTAGGCTGCATGGGCTTCGGGAGCTATGGAATGTGGGCTGAGTAGTTGTGGCTCTGGAGCTCTAGTACACAGGGTCAATAGTTGTAGTGCACGGGCTTAGTTGTTCCAAGGCATGTGGAATCTTCCCAGGCCTGGGATCAAACCCAAATCTCCAGAATTGGTAGGTGGATTCTTTACCACTGAGCCACCAGGGAAACCCCATCAAATTGATTCTTTTTTTTTTTTTAATGGTGAATTCACTTATTTATTCTAAAAGTAATTTTGAGTGCTGACTAAGATATTTTTTCTTTTTTGAGAGCAAGATGGTTTTTATTCACAACTCAGCAAATTGATTCTTAAGTAACTTACCTGACTGCCAGAACAAAGCTCTCAAAATAAAAAGAAACAAAAAAACCAACACTCAACTTTGTAAAATTTACTATATCCAGCATCTAATAAAAAACTACTACAGGGCTTCCCTGGTGGTCCAGTGGGTAAGGACACTGCCTCGAAGTGCAAGGGATGCCAGTTCAATCCCTGGCCTGGGAAGATCCCACGTGCTGCGGAGGGCCTGGACCGATGTGTCCAACTACCAAGCCAGAGCTCTGGAGTGCATGCACCCAGAGCCAGTGCTCTGCGACGAGAGAGGCCACTGCAATGGGAGGCCCACACAGATCAAAGAACAAAGATAAATAAATGAAAGACCAATAGAAGTGGCAAAAACAAAATAACAAAAAAAAACTACTACAAAGAATCAAAAAAATATAACCCATAATGAGGAAAACGCAGTCAATTAAGACAGCTAAAGGACATACAAAAATAATGGAATTAAAAAATAATTTAAAAAGTGAAAACATAAATACCTATAGGGTATATAACAAACCACCTTAAAACTTATTGGATTAAAAAATAATTGTTTTGATTTGTTTATGAATTTGGAATTTAGGCAGCGCCCAAGAGGAAAGGTATCACATAGCATCAGGTGTGGCTACTTGATTTGAGAGCTGAAGGATCTGCTTCACCAATACAGCTGGCAAGCTGATGCCTCTTGTCGGTTAGGAGCTTAGCTCAGGACTTCGGTTTTGATTCATTTTTTTATGGGCTTCTTCATTTGACATAGGTTTTCTCATGGTATGGTAGATGAGTATCAAGAGAGAATCATAAAAGAGAGTGAACAAGGCAGAACTTGCCTTTTATGACCAAGCCTTAGAAATAACAGCATTGCAACATCCATATTCTATTAGACAAGAAATCCAGAAGGCCTGACAGGTTTCAGGAGGGAAGATATAGACACCATCTCTTGATTAGGCGGTAGCAAAGCTGAAGAAGAGCATATGCAATGGGAAACAATAATGTGAACCTACTGGAAAATACTGCCTCCCTTTCCTGGAAATCAGGGGTGGGACTGAAAGATCCAAACTTCTAATCACAAGGCTGGTTCTCCCTGCAACCAGTCCTCACCCTTGTGCGTGCTAAGTTGCTTCAGTCGTGTCCAACTCTTTGTAGCCCCATGGACTGTAGCCCACCAGGATCCTCTGAAAATTCTCTAAGCAAGAATACTGGAGTGGGTTGCCATTTCTTTCTCCAGAGGATCTTCCTGACCAAAAGGGTCTAACCTGCCTCTCTCATGTCTCCTGCAGGCAGGTCCTTCACCACTAGCGCCACCTACCACCAGTGCTACGTGGGAAGCCCCACCCTTAAGCAGAATCCAAAAGTGTTTTAAGGAATTTAAGAGCAAGAAGTCAAATATAATCCCATTGCGCTTATCATTCAGGAAATTCCAAGGGTTTAGGAAGCTGTGAGCCAGGAACTATGAACAAAGACCAACTATATATAAGACATCTGAGTAACCAAGTATGTATTTTTCTTATAAATCACAATGCTGCAATAACTGAATATGAGCAACAATTTTGGGCCAATAAATTAGACGAATTTTGATAATATGTACAAGTTATTTGGAAAAAACAACTTATCAAAACTGATTCAATAGAATAAGATTATCAAGAAGAACCTACTATATAGTACAGGGAACTCTACTCAATACTCTGTAATAACCTATATAGAAAATAAATCTGAAAAAGAATGGATATATATGTATATATATGTATATATACATACACACATGCATATATATAACTGAACACTTAGCTGTACACCTGAAACTAACACAACACTGTAAATCAGCTATATCTCAATAAAAAATAAAAATTAAAAAAGTTTTTTTAATCTGATGACAACAGAGGCATAAAAAATTATATTTCTCTGGAGGGAGAAAAGTCTCAATAACCATGGAAGAGAAACTGATAAAAAATCTGTGCTATGGAAAAAAAGAAAAACTGATTCAAGAACAGAAAATCAATTAAAGAAATAACACACTGTACGTTTGGAAAAAAAAAACAATTTCACATAAAGAAAACTCTGGGAAAAGATAGCTTCTATGCTGGATTTTATCAACTATCTAAGCAAGAAATAATAGCAATTCTGTATGAATCCTTGAAAACCAAAAAAAAAAAAAGATCAACTAAAAGCTGGTTCTTTGCAAGATAAACAAAACTGATAAATCCTTAGCTAGACTTATCAATAATAAAAGGGAGAGGAATCAAATCAATAAAATCATAAATGAAAAAAGAAAAGTTACAACCAACACCACAAAGCACAAAAAATCATAAGAGACTATTATGAGCAACTATACACCAATAAAATGGACAATCTAGAAGAAACAGACAAATTCTTAGAAATCTCCCAAGACTGAACCAAGAACAAATAGAAAATATGAGCAGATGAATTACCAGTACCGACACTGAATCAGTAATTAAAAATTTTTCAACAAGCAGAAGTCTAGGACAAGGTGGCTGCACAGGTAAGCCAGGAACCAAGAACAAAGTTCACAGCTCCATACATTTGGAGAAGAGTTAATACATCTTTCTTAAACTATCGCAAAAAATTACAGAGGAAGAAATACATCTGAACTCATTCTACAAGGACACTATCACTCTTGATACCAAAACTGGATAAAGATACCACAAAAGGGGGGAATATAGGCCATTACCACTGACAAACATAAACGCAAAAATCTTCAATAAAATACCAGCAATCTGAATCCAATACATTAAAAGGATCATACATCATGATCAAGTAAGATTTATCCCAGGGATACAAGGGTATTTCAATATCTACAAATTAAAAAATGAAATATACCATATTAACAAACTGAATAAAAACAGTATCATTTGAAGAGATGTAGGAAAAGCTTTTGATAAAATTCAATATCCAGTTATGATAAAAAAAAAAAAAAACTCTTCAGAAAGTGTTATGTTTTAGAGACGACACATACCTCAACAGATTATAGGGCATATGACAAGCCCACATCTAACATCATACATGATGGTAAAAAGCTGAAAGCATTTCCTCTAAGATCAGGAACAAGACAAGGATGCCCACTCTCACCACTTTTATTCAACACAGTTTTGGAAGTCCTAGCCACAGCAGTCAGAGAAGAAAAAGAAATAAATGGAATTCAAATTGGAAAAGAAGCAAAACTCACTGTTTGCAAATGACATGATGGTATACAAAGAAAATCCCAAAGACGCTAACAGAAAACTATTAAAGCTCAACAATGAACTCAGTAAAGTTGCTGGATACCAAATTAATATAAAGAAATCCACTGCATTTGTATATGCTGACAATGAGATATCAGAAGAGAAGTTAAGGAAACAATCTCATTTACCATCACATAAAATAAGAATAAAATACCTAAGAATAAATCTACCTTAGAGAGGCAAAAGCCCTGTACTCCAAAAACTGATCACTGAAAGATGGTGATGAGAAAAAAATAAAGACAACACACACATGGGAAGATATTCTGTGTTCTCAGACTGGAAGAATCAATATTGTTAAAATTACCATAATACCCAAGGTAGTCTACAGATTCATTCCAATCCCTATCAAATTAACAATGGCATTTTTCAAGGAACTAGAAAAACATTTTAAACTTGTATGGAAGCACAAAGATGCTGAATAGCCAAACCAATCTTCAGAAAGAAGAATGAGAATCTTCAGAAAGAGCTGGAGGTATCACTCTGCTCGACTTTGGACTATTTTAAAGCTACAGTCATCAAAACACTATTGCACTGGCATAGAAACAGACATATGGCTCAATGGAACAGAACAGAAAGCCCAGAAATAAATCTATCTTGTAAGTGTGTGCATGTTAAGTCACTTCAAGTCATGGCTGACTCTGTGACCCTCTGAACTGTAGCCCATCAGGTTCCTCTGTCCATGGGGCTCTCCAGGCAAAAATACTGGAATGGTTGCCATGCCCTCCTCCAGTAGATCTTCCTGAGCCAGGGATCGAACCGGCATCTCTTGCATTTTCTGCATTGGCAGGTGGGTTCTTTACCACTAGCATTACCTGGGAAGACCTAAATCCATGCACCTATGGTCAAATTAATCTGCAGCAATGGAGGCAAGAACATACAATGGAAAAAGTCTCTTCAATACGTGGTGCTGGGAAAACTGGACATCCATATGTAAAAGAACGAAATTAGAACATTCTCTAGCACCGCACACAAAAATAAACTCAAAATGGATTAAAGACCTAAATGTAAGACCAGCTACTATAGAATTCCTAGAGGAAAACATAGGCAGTACACTCTGTGATGTAAATTGCTGAAATGTATTTTTGAATATGTCTCCCAGAGTAAAGAAAACAAAAGCAAAAATAAACAAAAAAGGCTAATCAAACTTAAAAGCTTTTGCACAGTAAGGGAAACCATACACAAAATGAAAGGACAACCTACAGATGGAGAAAATATTCTCAAATGATGCTACCAACAAGAGATTAATTTCCAAAACACAGAAACAGTTCATATATATGGCTTAATATTTAAAAACAAAACTCAATCAAAAAGATGAGCAGACTACCTAAACAGACATTTCTCCAAAGAAGACACACAGATGCCCAACAGACGTATGAAAAGATTTTCAATATTTCTAATTATTAGAGAAATCAAATCTATGAGGTATCACCTCATACCAGTTGGAATAGCTATCATTAAAAAGTGTGGAGAAGCCTTCCCTGGTGGTCCAGTGGGTAAGGACACACCCTTGTAATGCAAGGGGTGCCGGTTCGATCCCTGGCGTGGGAGGATCCCACGTGCCACTGAGCACTGGACCAATGTGTCCAACTACCAAGTTGGAGCTCTGGAGTGCATGCGCCCAGAGCCGGTGCTCTGCAGCGAGAAAAGCCACAGCGATGGGAGGCCCACACGGGCCAAAGAACAAAGAAATAAATGAAAGATCAACAGAAGTGGCCAAAGAAATAAAAAAATTGTGGCGATAAAGGAATCCTCTTACATGGTTGGCAGGAATGGTACAGCCACTATGGAAAATAGTATAAAGGTTCCTTAGAAACCTAAAAATAGTTACTATGTGGTAATTCTTGGGTATATAGCTGGAGAAAAAGATAATTCAAAAAGATATATGTTTTTATAGCCAAAAAAAAATGAAAAAGTCTCTTCAATACTGGTGCTGGGAAAACCTGGGAAGACAATCCATCACTGGTCAAATTAATCTGCAGCAATGGAGGCAAGAACATACAATGGAAAAAGTCTCTTCAATACGTGGTGCTGGGAAAACTGGACATCCATATGTAAAAGAACGAAATTAGAACATTCTCTAGCCCCACAAAAATAAACTCAAAATGGATTAAAGACCTAAATGTAAGACCAGCTACTATAGAATTCCTAGAGGAAAACATAGGCAGTACACTCTGTGATGTAAATTGCTGAAATGTATTTTTGAATATGTCTCCCAGAGTAAAGAAAACAAAAGCAAAAATAAACAAAAAAGGCTAATCAAACTTAAAAGCTTTTGCACAGTAAGGGAAACCATACACAAAATGAAAGGACAACCTACAGATGGAGAAAATATTCTCAAATGATGCTACCAACAAGAGATTAATTTCCAAAACACAGAAACAGTTCATATATATGGCTTAATATTTAAAAACAAAACTCAATCAAAAAGATGAGCAGACTACCTAAACAGACATTTCTCCAAAGAAGACACACAGATGCCCAACAGACGTATGAAAAGATTTTCAATATTTCTAATTATTAGAGAATCAAATCTATGAGGTAGCACCTCATACCAGTTGGAATAGCTATCATTAAAAAGTGTGGAGAAGCCTTCCCTGGTGGTCCAGTGGGTAAGGACACACCCTTGTAATGCAAGGGGTGCCGGTTCGATCCCTGGCGTGGGAGGATCCCACGTGCCACTGAGCACTGGACCAATGTGTCCAACTACCAAGTTGGAGCTCTGGAGTGCATGCGCCCAGAGCCGGTGCTCTGCAGCGAGAAAAGCCACAGCGATGGGAGGCCCACACGGGCCAAAGAACAAAGAAATAAATGAAAGATCAACAGAAGTGGCCAAAGAAATAAAAAAATTGTGGCGATAAAGGAATCCTCTTACATGGTTGGCAGGAATGGTACAGCCACTATGGAAAATAGTATAAAGGTTCCTTAGAAACCTAAAAATAGTTACTATGTGGTAATTCTTGGGTATATAGCTGGAGAAAAAGATAATTCAAAAAGATATATGTTCACTATTTATAATAGCCAAGAAATGAAAGCAAGTTAAATGTCCAAAGACACATGAATAGATAAGATATAGTGTGTGTGTATATATATATGTATATACACACATATAATATATACACACACGATGGAATATTACTCAGCCACAAAGAAGAATGAAATAATACCATTTATTTTGAAATGTCAAAAAATTAAAAGGAAAGAAAACAGAACCACCTCCCAACTCATTTTATTAGGTCAAAAATTACCCAGTAACAAAATTAGAGCAAGAATTATAATACATGAAAATGATAAATTAATATCAATTATGAATATACACACAAAATTTTTCAACAAAATATTGGTAACTCAAAACCAGTAACTTATAAAAAAGGACTTAAAAGCTTTACACAAGGAGATACTGACAACAAAGGCACAAGCAACATAAAAAATAGACAAACTTGACTTCATCAAAATTAAAACACTTTTCTAAAAAGTCAATCCACAGAATTAGAGAAAATATTTTTTTTTCTTCTGGCCACTTCTATTGGTCTTTCATTTATCATCCATCTTTGTGCTTTTTTGGCCTGTGTGGGCCTCCCATCGTGGTGGCCTCTGTTGTCGCAGAGCACTGGCTCTGGGCGCATGCGCTCTAGAGCTCCGGCTCAGTAGTTGGACACATCGGTCCAGCGCTCAGTGGCACGTGGGATCCTCCCAGGCCAGGGATCAAACCAGCGCCCCTTGCACTGCAAGGCAGTGTCCTTACCCAGTGGACCACCAGGGAAGCCTGAGAGAAAATATTTTGAAATCATGTATCTGGAGGAGGGACTAACATCCAAAATATACATAGAATTCCTAAAAATCAACAAAAAACTCAATTCAAAAATTGAGCAAAGGACTGAATAGCTATTTCTTCAAGAAAGATATCAAATGGCCAATAAGCACATGAAAAGTCTCAACATCATTAGAGAAATGCAAATCAAGGCAGTGAGACACCACTTCATACCCACTGCAATGGCTATTCAAAAAATAGAGGGCTTCCCTGGTGGTCCAGTTGGTACAGTCTGTCTTGCAGTACAAGGGGCAACAGTCGATCCCTGGCCCAGGAAGGTCCCACATGCCATAGAGCAGCTAGACTGGTATGTCCAATTACCAGCCAGCGCGCAGGAGCACATGCACCCAGAGACAGTGCTCTGAAACGAGAGGCCACTGCAATGGGAGGCCTGCACAGGCCACAAAAATGAAAATAATAAATAAAACATCAATAAAAATGAGGCCAAAATTTAAAAACAAGTCGTTGAAGATGGAAACAGAACCACCTCCCAACTCATTTTATTAGGTCAAAAATTACCCAGTAACAAAATTAGAGCAAGAATTATAATACATGAAAATGATAAATTAATATCAATTATGAATATACACACAAAATTTTTCAACAAAATATTGGTAACTCAAAACCAGTAACTTATAAAAAAGGACTTAAAAGCTTTACACAAGGAGATACTGACAACAAAGGCACAAGCAACATAAAAAATAGACAAACTTGACTTCATCAAAATTAAAACACTTTTCTAAAAAGTCAATCCACAGAATTAGAGAAAATATTTTTTTTTCTTCTGGCCACTTCTATTGGTCTTTCATTTATCATCCATCTTTGTGCTTTTTTGGCCTGTGTGGGCCTCCCATCGTGGTGGCCTCTGTTGTCGCAGAGCACTGGCTCTGGGCGCATGCGCTCTAGAGCTCCGGCTCAGTAGTTGGACACATCGGTCCAGCGCTCAGTGGCACGTGGGATCCTCCCAGGCCAGGGATCAAACCAGCGCCCCTTGCACTGCAAGGCAGTGTCCTTACCCAGTGGACCACCAGGGAAGCCTGAGAGAAAATATTTTGAAATCATGTATCTGGAGGAGGGACTAACATCCAAAATATACATAGAATTCCTAAAAATCAACAAAAAACTCAATTCAAAAATTGAGCAAAGGACTGAATAGCTATTTCTTCAAGAAAGATATCAAATGGCCAATAAGCACATGAAAAGTCTCAACATCATTAGAGAAATGCAAATCAAGGCAGTGAGACACCACTTCATACCCACTGCAATGGCTATTCAAAAAATAGAGGGCTTCCCTGGTGGTCCAGTTGGTACAGTCTGTCTTGCAGTACAAGGGGCAACAGTCGATCCCTGGCCCAGGAAGGTCCCACATGCCATAGAGCAGCTAGACTGGTATGTCCAATTACCAGCCAGCGCGCAGGAGCACATGCACCCAGAGACAGTGCTCTGAAACGAGAGAGGCCACTGCAATGGGAGGCCTGCACAGGCCACAGAATAAAGATGGATGAAAAATAATAAATAAAACATCAATAAAAATGAGGCCAAAATTTAAAAACAATAGTAAATACAGTTGGTAAAGATGTGAAGAAATCAGAATTCTTGTGTATTGTTCTTAAGGATATAAAAAACAGTGCAGCTGTTGTGGAAAACAGTATGGTGTTATCTCAAAATATTAGACACAGATCACCATTTGATCCAGCAACTCTAGTTCTAGGTATATATGCAAAAGAACCGTAAGCCAGGACTCATGTTCATAGCTTGCCCATCATGTTCATAGCAGCATTAATCACAAGAGACATCAAACAACCCAAATGTCCATTGATAACAAACAAAATGTGATATATACATACAATGGAATATTATAGACTTAAAAAGGAATGAACTTCTGATATATGCTACAACATGGTTGGAACATGAAAATATGAAAATATTATGCTAAATTAAGTTAGACACAAAAGGACAAATATTGAATGTTCCACTTTTATGAGATACCTAGAACAAGTTACTTAATTTATGTAAGTCCCTGCTTCTAAGGCTACAAAATTAAAAGACAGGATTAAAACAGCTATAAAGACTAAATGAAATAAACAGGTAAGGCATTGAGCCAAATATCTAGTCTTTAAAGTCTCTGAAAAATATTAGGTGCTATTGTCATTTTGGGTGCATACATATTTAATACCCTAGGACAGGAGTTGACTGGAGATGACTGGCTGAAACCTGCCCACTACTTACATTTGTAAGCAATTATTTACTGGAACAGCTAAATTCAGTCATTATGCATTGCCTAAGTTGTTTTCATGCCATAATGGCATTAATAAGTAGCTGCAACAGAGACCACACATTTACAATCAGGTGTTTTCATTGACCCACTGCAATGGCTATTCAAAAATAGAGGGCTTCCTGGTGGCCAGGCCCAACAGAATCGATCCCTGGCCCAGGAAGGTCCCACATGCCATAGAGCAGCTAGACTGGTATGTCCAATTACCAGCCAGCGCGCAGGAGCACATGCACCCAGAGACAGTGCTCTGAAACGAGAGAGGCCACTGCAATGGGAGGCCTGCACAGGCCACAGAATAAAGATGGATGAAAAATAATAAATAAAACATCAATAAAAATGAGGCCAAAATTTAAAAACAATAGTAAATACAGTTGGTAAAGATGTGAAGAAATCAGAATTCTTGTGTATTGTTCTTAAGGATATAAAAAACAGTGCAGCTGTTGTGGAAAACAGTATGGTGTTATCTCAAAATATTAGACACAGATCACCATTTGATCCAGCAACTCTAGTTCTAGGTATATATGCAAAAGAACCGTAAGCCAGGACTCATGTTCATAGCTTGCCCATCATGTTCATAGCAGCATTAATCACAAGAGACATCAAACAACCCAAATGTCCATTGATAACAAACAAAATGTGATATATACATACAATGGAATATTATAGATTTAAAAAAGGAATGAACTTCTGATATATGCTACAACATGGTTGGAACATGAAAATATGAAAATATTATGCTAAATTAAGTTAGACACAAAAGGACAAATATTGAATGTTCCACTTTTATGAGATACCTAGAACAAGTTACTTAATTTATGTAAGTCCCTGCTTCTAAGGCTACAAAATTAAAAGACAGGATTAAAACAGCTATAAAGACTAAATGAAATAAACAGGTAAGGCATTGAGCCAAATATCTAGTCTTTAAAGTCTCTGAAAAATATTAGGTGCTATTGTCATTTTGGGTGCATACATATTTAATACCCTAGGACAGGAGTTGACTGGAGATGACTGGCTGAAACCTGCCCACTACTTACATTTGTAAGCAATTATTTACTGGAACAGCTAAATTCAGTCATTATGCATTGCCTAAGTTGTTTTCATGCCATAATGGCATTAATAAGTAGCTGCAACAGAGACCACACATTTACAATCAGGTGTTTTCATAAGAAAAGTGTTGATCTGTATCCTACGACAATAAAAACAAACTAAAAATATAATGCTATAGAATGTTAAAATAGATGGTATATTTGAAGCAAAATAAGCAAGTTAGCTGGTTTCTGTCAATAAATCAAAACAATTGACAAATATATGGCTGTTTTCCATTTCTCCCCCAAAGTAAGCATTTCAAAACTGTAAGTTTCCTTGGACATAATAATTTAGAATAAAGTTTTCTTCCAAATCGAAGTACAAATATGAGAAGTTATATGAATCGTCTAGACTTAAACAACTTACTATCATCACTCATGGTGTACTTAAAGCAATTTATTAATGCATTGCATTGGTCATAAGCAAATCATAGTTTTCTGACATAAATCATATTCCAAAGTATATCTGAGGAATATTTACATAAAAGGAACTGTGTAAAGTACCATAAAGAATTCATAAAGGAAACAACAAGGTCCTACTATATAACATAGAGACCTGTTAATATATTCAATATCCTATGATAAATCATAATAGAAAAGAATATTTTAAAAAAAGAATATATATGTATAACTGAATCATTTTGCTGTATGGTAGAAATGAACACAACATTGTAAATCAACTATACTTCAACAAAAAATATTGAATAAATAGAAAAAAGAACTGATAAAGGATAAGACTGAGTAAACTTAAAACACAGACCTAATGGAGTAGAAAAGTAGTCTCTAAGGCATATAAAGAGCAGAGTTAAGTGCATGCCACTATAATTTCTATATTTCTTTAAATTTAATGTAAATATAATCAGTTTCATTGTCTACTTATAACCTGTACAAATTCAAAAATCTTTAAGTATATTACCTGAATTGTATATTCACTAAATGAGGCTGGGAGCCATCTGATTGCCAGTAAGTTTCTAGATTGTCATCTCGTAACTGATCCACTCCAAATCCTAAAAACACAAGTGACAATTAATTCTCATGAAAAAGAGCCATATATTCAAAACATAAAACTGCCACATAAACTGCCACATAAATGTGTCCAGAAAGTGTGATAAAGAGGATGGTCAGTACTGTGAAATTTAAATTACCCAAAATTCTCCAGACCTCAACTCTTAGAAGCATAAAAAATTAATGAACAGAAATCTCAAACAGTTAGGTGACCAGAAGGGGGAATTCTGACACCTGTGAACAAAACAGAGCTAAGAGGAAGAAGAAAGACTCCTTGCCTGGCAAGGACTCAAGTCAAAGAAATGCCGCGGCCTCTGTTGACTACAGCCTTCCCCACTTCCTTTTCCTCTCTATTAAAGGGTGCTGCTTCCCTCAATGTGGCAACTTGCACATGGTTTACCACGGCTGTAGATCCGTACTACAATTCTCTGCTCAGCCTACGTAAACCTATATTTACTGGAGAAATATCTGGCAGACTATTTATTCCAGAAAACATGATGGTGGCCCCTTCAGGGATTAGGGAATGGTTCCAGGGATGGTGAGCAAACAGGTGCAGTATCTACATTGAACCCCCTCACTTCTTCCTCCCTGACCTGGAGTTTGAAAGTAAGTCTTTCTAACTTCGATCTGAGCACATATCCTCTTTGCATTTGAATCCTGCCAGGCTTTATTGGGGATTTATCTTAAGGTTTTATCTTTTTGGTTAAGGTTAAGGCTTTGTTTTGTATGCAAGTATTCATTTGTCAGGTCAATCTAACTTTGAGATGAGGCTATTTCAACCAATGCTGGCTAAAAATACCTTTGACCCTTTTATTTAGGAAAGGGAGCTGTTTGCCTGAACATTTTCTAGTTTTCTTCATCCTACTCCTTTGGAAGGTGCTGTCCTCTGGAAAATGACTGAAAAAGTCTTTGTCCTGGTTCCTCCGAACCTCCTTCAAACTGGCCAGGATTAACCTGCAAGCTGTTTCAATTACGCAGTCTGTGCTGTAAGCTATTTGAAAATTGCTCTTTTACTCCAGAGAAAAGCCTCTGAGAAATGGGATCCTAGTTATCTAAACATTTTGAATGTGCCCACCCTCTATGAAGACTTCAGATGATTTTATGCGTTTTTATTTTTAATTTTGGTCTCTTTTACTGTTTATTTATTTATTTATTTTAATCCATCTTTATTCTTTGGCCTGTGTGGGCCTCCCATTGCAGCAGTCTCTCTAAGTGCAGAGCGCTGGCTCCTAATCAGGACACACCGGTCCAGCCACTCTGCTTCATGTGGGATCCTCCTGGGCCAGGGATTGAACCAGCACCCCCTGCACTGCAAGGCGGACTCTTTACCCATTGGATCAACAGGGAAGCCCTGACCTTATGTTTTTATTAAAAGCTGAAGTCCTGGAACTCCCTGGTGGTCCAGTGAGTAAAGAGTTCACCTTGCAGTTCATGGGGCGCCAGTTCGATGCCTGGCCCAGGAGGATTCCACATGCAGCGAAGCAGCTGGACCAGTATGTCTAATTACAAGCTAGTGCTCTGGAGCAAGAGAGGCCACTACAATGGGAGGGCCACACAGGCCAAAGAATAAAGATGGATGAAAAGTAAATAAATTTTTAAAAATCAATAAAAAGAGGGCCAAAATTTAAAGAAAAAAAATGCAGACCTCCAACTGAGTCATCTCGGGCTGGGGTGCAGGGGGAGGGTCCCTCCAACACTTATTTAAAAAGAAAAAGCTGGGGGCGGGGTGGAGCTAAGATGGCGGCGTAGAAGGACGTGCACTCATCTCTCCTGCAAAATCGCCTGAATTGCGACGAGTTCCTGGGAAACCATCGACGAAAGGAGGTTGGATCTGATCACAGAGAGGACACCCCACATTGAAGAACAAAGGAGAAGCCACATCAAGATGGTAGGAGGGGTGCAATTGCACTTTTAAAAGTCAAACCTAATACCCGCCAGAGAGGCTGGGCGGGCCAAAGGCGCAAAGCCTGTTGCAGATCAAAACCCGGGAGAGGAGCACTGACACCCACAAGGGACTGAGCCAGACCTGCTTTGGAGGGTCCAGGTGCCCCCTTGAGCTAGAAGTGCCCTTGAGCAGGCCTCGGAAGGGCGGCACTCAGTTCCCTTTGGAGGAGGTTACCATTAACCCGATCACAGAGTCGCCGAAGAGGACTGGAAAGTCTCTGTGCACTGTGATCTGGGAGAGAGGAATAGCGATCCTGCATGAGACTGAGCCAGACTCACCCCTGAGTAACCTGACGTCTCCCGCGGTGGAGGGGGTCGACGGTGGCCTGCAGCAGGGTTGGGGTCACTGCAAAAGTGCTTCCCATAGAGCGTGTGGGAATAAATCCTCTGTGAGACAGACGCCATTTTCCCTCCTGTAGTTTGGCTGCTGGTCAAACTGCAGGGCTGCTGGTCAAGCTACAGGGAGGGAATTTAGCTCCACCCAGCAAGAAAAGAGATTTGGATTAAGAAACTCCCAGGGCCAGCCTGGGCGGACCTTTTAATTCTGGAATAGGCCAAACAAACAAGCAGTCAAAGAGGTCTTCAGATCCAACCATTGCCAGAGGCAAGAAAAAGACTGATAATTCCTGAATAGTCAGCAAGAGACAGAAGAACATAAACACTATTTTCACGTTTTGTCTGAAGCTGGAGTTACTGCTGGACTTTAAAATTTCATTTTTTGTGTTGTATTACTTTGTTTCAATTTTTTTTTTTTCTCTTTTTTCCAAACCCACTCAGTGCACCCACCGCTTTTTTTTTTTTTTTCTTTTCTTGGGGGTGTGTGTGAGAGAGAGTGGGTGTGTTCATTTCCTTCACTGAGTTCTATTGAAGCTACTAATCTTATCAGTAAGACTGAATATATTCAAGTTTACAAAATTTTTACTTTCTTTTTTCCTTTTAAACCACACATTTTATTTTGGTATAAACTTCTGGTTCCCCATTGGCCTTTTAAGGTTCTGTGGGGGGTTTGTTTGTTTTTATTATTTTTGCTTGGTTTTTCTATATTTTTCTATATACTTACCTCTTTAATTTCTTAAATTTTTCATTTGTACTACTACTTCCTCTATAATTCTTTGCTTTCTCTGAAGCTCCTTTCCTATAGCACTAAATTCTAATACAGACAAATCTTTATCTCCCTATATTTAACTTTGCAGTACTATTCTATATTTCTCTTCTATCCTACCTTTCTCTTTTTCCTTTTCCCACCATATTTCTTAGTCTGTTCTGTCCTCATTGCCTTATCCCCTATGGGGAACCTGCTCTAGCCAAGAGGACTGGAAAGTCTCTGTGCATGAAAAAACTGCATGAGACTGAGCCAGACTCACCCCTGAGTAACCTGACGTCTCCCGCGGTGGAGGGTCGACGGTGGCCTGCAGCAGGGTTGGGGTCACTGCAAAAGTGCTTCCCATAGAGCGTGTGGGAATAAATCCTCTGTGAGACAGACGCCATTTTCCCTCCTGTAGTTTGGCTGCTGGTCAAACTGCAGGGCTGCTGGTCAAGCTACAGGGAGGGAATTTAGCTCCACCCAGCAAGAAAAGAGATTTGGATTAAGAAACTCCCAGGGCCAGCCTGGGGGACCTTTAATTCTGGAATAGGCCAAACAAACAAGCAGTCAAAGAGGTCTTCAGATCCAACCATTGCCAGAGGCAAGAAAAAGACTGATAATTCCTGAATAGTCAGCAAGAGACAGAAGAACATAAACACTATTTTCACGTTTTGTCTGAAGCTGGAGTTACTGCTGGACTTTAAAATTTCATTTTTTGTGTTGTATTACTTTGTTTCAATTTTTTTTTTTTCTCTTTTTTCCAAACCCACTCAGTGCACCCACCGCTTTTTTTTTTTTTTTTTCTTTTCTTGGGGGTGTGTGTGAGAGAGAGTGGGTGTGTTCATTTCCTTCACTGAGTTCTATTGAAGCTACTAATCTTATCAGTAAGACTGAATATATTCAAGTTTACAAAATTTTTACTTTCTTTTTTCCTTTTAAACCACACATTTTATTTTGGTATAAACTTCTGGTTCCCCATTGGCCTTTTAAGGTTCTGTGGGGGGTTTGTTTGTTTTTATTATTTTTGCTTGGTTTTTCTATATTTTTCTATATACTTACCTCTTTAATTTCTTAAATTTTTCATTTGTACTACTACTTCCTCTATAATTCTTTGCTTTCTCTGAAGCTCCTTTCCTATAGCACTAAATTCTAATACAGACAAATCTTTATCTCCCTATATTTAACTTTGCAGTACTATTCTATATTTCTCTTCTATCCTACCTTTCTCTTTTTCCTTTTCCCACCATATTTCTTAGTCTGTTCTGTCCTCATTGCCTTATCCCCTATGGGGAACCTGCTCTAGCATTATTCTCCAATTGGTGCTCTACTTAGTTTGCTTATTAACTGGTGGATATCATTCTTGGATTTCTCTATTCGCCGTGCTAACGTATTGTACCGTATTTTTGATTGGAATGCTTGGGTTATGTTATAGCTGTATATGTTTATGTGTATAATTCAATACACTAGATAGTACTTGCATAATTTTTAAATTGCCATTTGTCAAAGGTATACCTTCTGTTTCTCATTAGCATATATATGTTTTAATATCATTTAATGCCATAACAAACCAGCCGTGAAATCTTCATTCCCTGGTCAGGCAACAAGCCCCGGGGTTTTAAGGAGGGTGCACTGACTCCAAAACTCTACAATACTAGAGAACGCCTAACACTAAAGAGCAGTATACAAGTGAGAACGCCAACAAAGGTAATCACTTGTATGCAAGTCCTGACATCACCCAATCACCAGCATCACCCAGAATAGAAGCCCCATCCAAACAACAAACACCAACAGACGTAACTCAAAGTCTGGGAAAAGGAAATCCCAAACAGAGTCAGATTTAAAAAATTAATAATAACAATGAAACGGCAGAGAAATACCACACAAGTGAAGGAACAATCCACAAACACACAAGATCAAATCAATGAAGAGAATTTGGACAAACTTTCTGAAAGTGATTTCAGAAGAATGATAGTAAAGATGATCAAAGACACTGAAAACAGAATTTCAGAGAAATTGCAAGATACAACTAACACACTGAATAAAGAAATACAAGAACTTACCAAAAAAAAGTAACAGAGACAAACAACTCAATTGCTGAACTGAAAAACACTGTAGAAGGAATCAAGAGCAGAATATCTGAGACAGAAGACCAGATAAGTGAGCTGGAAGATAAAATGGTGGAAGTAACTGCTGAAAAACAGACTCTGGCTCAAAGAATGAAAAGAGCAGAGGACAGCCTCAGAGACCTCTGGGATAATATCAAACACACCAATATTCGAATTATAGGGGTTGCAGAAGAAGAAGAAAAAAAGAAAGGCTATGAGAAAATTTTTGAAGAGATTCTAGTTGAAAATTTCCCCAACATGGGAAAAGAAATAGTCAATCAAGTCCAAGAAGCACAAAGAGTACCTAACAGAATCAATCCGAGAAGAAACACACCAAGACACATATTAATGAAGTTAACACAAATAAACACAAAGATAGAATTCTCAAAGCAGGAAGGGAAAAGCAACTAGTGACATACAAGGGAAAGCCCATCCGTTTAACAGCTGATCTTTCAACAGAAACTCTGCAGGCCAGAAGGGAATGGCAGGACACATTTAAACGGCTGAAAGAGAATAATCTGCAACCAAGAATCCTCTACCCTGCAAGGATCTCCTTCAAAATTGATGGAGAAATCAAAAGCTTTACAGACAAGCAAAACTGAAAGAATTTAGTCACACCAAACCAGCCTTACAACAAGTGTTAAAGGGACTTCTATAGAAAACAAGTATAAAAGGAGAAGATCCACAAAACAAGCCTATCATAACATCTAAGAAGATGACAATAGGATCATTTGTATCCACTTGACAAGTCTGACCCAATCACCAGCATCACCCAGAATAGAAGCCCCATCCAAACAACAAACACCAACAGACGTAACTCAAAGTCTGGGAAAAGGAAATCCCAAACAGAGTCAGATTTAAAAAATTAATAATAACAATGAAACGGCAGAGAAATACCACACAAGTGAAGGAACAATCCACAAACACACAAGATCAAATCAATGAAGAGAATTTGGACAAACTTTCTGAAAGTGATTTCAGAAGAATGATAGTAAAGATGATCAAAGACACTGAAAACAGAATTTCAGAGAAATTGCAAGATACAACTAACACACTGAATAAAGAAATACAAGAACTTACCAAAAAAAAGTAACAGAGACAAACAACTCAATTGCTGAACTGAAAAACACTGTAGAAGGAATCAAGAGCAGAATATCTGAGACAGAAGACCAGATAAGTGAGCTGGAAGATAAAATGGTGGAAGTAACTGCTGAAAAACAGACTCTGGCTCAAAGAATGAAAAGAGCAGAGGACAGCCTCAGAGACCTCTGGGATAATATCAAACACACCAATATTCGAATTATAGGGGTTGCAGAAGAAGAAGAAAAAAAGAAAGGCTATGAGAAAATTTTTGAAGAGATTCTAGTTGAAAATTTCCCCAACATGGGAAAAGAAATAGTCAATCAAGTCCAAGAAGCACAAAGAGTACCTAACAGAATCAATCCGAGAAGAAACACACCAAGACACATATTAATGAAGTTAACACAAATAAACACAAAGATAGAATTCTCAAAGCAGGAAGGGAAAAGCAACTAGTGACATACAAGGGAAAGCCCATCCGTTTAACAGCTGATCTTTCAACAGAAACTCTGCAGGCCAGAAGGGAATGGCAGGACACATTTAAACGGCTGAAAGAGAATAATCTGCAACCAAGAATCCTCTACCCTGCAAGGATCTCCTTCAAAATTGATGGAGAAATCAAAAGCTTTACAGACAAGCAAAAACTAAAAGAATTTAGTCACACCAAACCAGCCTTACAACAAGTGTTAAAGGGACTTCTATAGAAAACAAGTATAAAAGGAGAAGATCCACAAAACAAGCCTATCATAACATCTAAGAAGATGACAATAGGATCATTTGTATCCATAATTACTTTGAATGTCAATGGACTAAATGCCCCAACCAAAAGACACAGAGTGGCTGAATGGATCCAAAAACACGACCCACACATGTGCTGCCTTCAGGAAACTCATTTCAGACCTAGAGACACTCATAGACTGAAAGTGAGAGGCTGGAAAAAGATATTCCATGCAAATGGAAATCAAAAGAAAGCTGGAGTAGCAATCCTCATATCAGACAAAATAGATTTTAAAGTAAAGAAGATTCTAAGAGACAAGGCAGGTCACTACATCATGATTAAGGGATCGATCCAAGAAGAAGACATAACAATCATAAATATCTACGCTCCCAATGCAGGAGCACCCCAATACATAAGACAAACACTTTCAGACATAAAAGAAGACATTGATAGCAACACAATCATAGTAGGAGACTTTAACACTCCTCTCACACCAATGGACAGATCATCCAAACAGAAAATTAATAAAGAAACACAGGCCTTAAATGCCACACTAGAAGAAATGGACCTCAATGATATCTTTAGGACTTTCCATCCAAAAGCAGAAGAATACACTTTCTTCTCAAGTGCTCACGGAACATTTTCCAGGATAGACCACATCTTGGGCCACAAATCAAACCTGAGTCAATTCAAGAAAACTGAAATTCTATCAACCATCTTCTCGGACCACAATGCAGTGAGACTAGAGATCAACTACAGGAAAAAAACCGCTAAAAACACAAACACATGGAGATTAAACAACACATACCTAAAAAACCAACTGATCATTGAGGAAATCAAAGGAGAAATTAAAAAATTCCTAGAAGAAAATGACAATGAACACACGACAGTGCAAAACCTATGGGATACTGCAAAAGCAGTTCTAAGAGGGAAGTTTATAGCAATACAATCCCACCTCAAGAAACTAGGAAAATCTCAAACAGACGACCTTACCTTACGCTTAAAACAACTGGAGAAAGAAGAACAAAAACAACCCAAAGCCAGCAGAAGAAGGGAAATCATAAAGATCAGAGCAGAAATAAATGAAAAAGAAACAATAGTAAATATAAATAAAACGAAAAGCTGGTTCTTCGAAAAAGTCAATAAAATCGACACACCACTGGCCAGAATCATCATGAAAAAGAGAGAGAAGAACCAGATCACCAAAATCAAAAATGAAAAAGAAGAGATTACAACAGATAATGCAGAAATCCAAAGGATTATAAGAGACTATTATGAACAACTCTATGGCAACAAACTGGACAACCTGGAAGAAATGGACAGTTTCTTAGAGAAGATTAATCTCCCAAGACTCAACCAGGAAGAAATAGAAACTATGAACAAGCCAATCACAAGCTCAGAAATCGACCTTCTGATCAAAAATCTACCCAAAAATAAAAGCGCAGGGCCAGATGGTTTCACAAGTGAATTCTACCAAACATTTAAAGAAGAGCTAATGCCTGTCCTTCTAAAACTCTCCCAAACAATTGCCCAGGAAGGAACACTTCCAAACACATTCTACGAGGCCACCATCACCCTGATACCAAAGCCAGGCAAAGACATCACAAAAAAAGAAAATTATAGGTCAATTTCACTGATGAATCTAGACGCCAAAATCCTCAACAAAATCCTAGCAAACAGAATTCAGCAACACATCAAAAAGCTCATTCATCATGATCAAGTTGGGTTCATCCCAGGCATGCAAGGATTCTTCAACATCCGCAAATCAATCAATGTGATACACCATATCAACAAATTGAGAGATAAAAACCACGTGATCATCTCAATAGATGCAGAAAAAGCCTTTGACAAAGTACAGCATCCATTTATGATAAAAACTGTTCAAAAAATGGGCATAGAAAGAACTTATCTTACAATGAGATATCACCTCACACCTGTCAGAATGGCCATCATCCACAAATCGACAGACAATAAATGCTGGAGAGGCTGCGGAGAAAAGGGAACACTTCTGCATTGCTGGTGGGAGTGTAAATTGATACAGCCTCTATGGAAGACAGTCTGAAGATTTCTTAAAAAACTAAAAATAGAAGCACCATATGACCCAGCAATCCCACTCTTAGGCTTATACCCTGACGACATCAAAACTGAAAGAAGCACCTGTACCCCAATGTTCATTGCAGCTCTCTATACAATAGCTAGAACATGCAAGGAACCTAGATGCCCATCGACGAACGAATGGATCCAAAAGCTCTGGTACATATATACAATGGAATACTACACAGCTGTAAAGAGAAATGCAGAAGAATCAACCCTAATGAGGTGGCTGGATCTAGAACGTATCATCAAAAGTGAAGTCAGTCAGAAAGAAAAGGACAAATACAGTATATTAACACATATATATGGAATCTAGTAGGATGGTGATGATGGCACACGCAGTGAAGCGACAGAAAGACAGACATGGACAGTGGACATATGGACATTGTGGGGAAGGAACAGTGGGTGAGAGGCGTAAAGGAAGTAGCATGAAGGCCTATACTATCATAAGTGAAGAAAACAGCTCTAGTCATTGCTCTGTGAGAAAAGGGGATCCTTCAGGGGTGCTGTGTGATGGTCGGGAGGGGAGGGAAGGGGGGGATATACATGTGACTAATCTGAGAACATGCATGTCTGTGAACAACAAAACTCTGTAAAAGTTAAAAGTAAAATAAAGGTTTAAAAAAAAAAAAAAAAGAAAGAACTTATCTTAACATAGTGAAAGCCATATATGAGAAGCCCACAGCGAACATTATCCTCAATGGTGAAAAACTCAAAGCATTTCCTCTAAGATCAGGAACAAGACAAGGGTGTCCACTTTCACCACTCTTATTCAACATAGTCCTGGAAGTTCTAGCAATAGCAATAAGAGAAGAGAAAGAAATCAAAGGAATCCAGATTGGAAAAGAAGAAGTCAAAATCTCTCTATTTGCAGATGACATGATATTATACATAGAAAATCCCAAAGACACTATTACAAAACTACTACAGTTAATCAGCGAATTCAGCAAAGTCGCAGGATACAAAATCAATATACAGAAATCACTGGCATTCCTATACACAAACAATGAAAAATCAGAAAACGAAATCAAAGAGGCAATCCCCTTCACCATCGCAACCAAAAGAATCAAATATCTAGGAATAAACCTACCCAAAGAAACAAAAGAACTGTACACAGAAAATTACAAGACACTCATGAGAGACATTAAAGAAGACTTAAACAGATGGAGAAATATTCCATGTTCCTGGGTCGGAAGAATCAATATTGTGAAAATGATCATACTACCAAATGTCATCTATAGATTCAATGCAATCCCTATCAAACTTCCAATAACATTCTTCACAGAACTAGACCAAAGAATAACACAGTTCATATGGAAACACAAAAGACCTCGAATAGCCAAAGCAATCCTCAGTCAGAAAGAGAAGGACAAATACAGTATATTAACACATATATATGGAATCTAGTAGGATGGTGATGATGGCACACGCAGTGAAGCGACAGAAAGACAGACATGGACAGTGGACATATGGACATTGTGGGGAAGGAACAGTGGGTGAGAGGCGTAAAGGAAGTAGCATGAAGGCCTATACTATCATAAGTGAAGAAAACAGCTCTAGTCATTGCTCTGTGAGAAAAGGGGATCCTTCAGGGGTGCTGTGTGATGGTCGGGAGGGGAGGGAAGGGGGGGATATACATGTGACTAATCTGAGAACATGCATGTCTGTGAACAACAAAACTCTGTAAAAGTTAAAAGTAAAATAAAGGTTTAAAAAAAAAAAAAAAAGAAAGAACTTATCTTAACATAGTGAAAGCCATATATGAGAAGCCCACAGCGAACATTATCCTCAATGGTGAAAAACTCAAAGCATTTCCTCTAAGATCAGGAACAAGGCAAGGGTGTCCACTTTCACCACTCTTATTCAACATAGTCCTGGAAGTTCTAGCAATAGCAATAAGAGAAGAGAAAGAAATCAAAGGAATCCAGATTGGAAAAGAAGAAGTCAAAATCTCTCTATTTGCAGATGACATGATATTATACATAGAAAATCCCAAAGACACTATTACAAAACTACTACAGTTAATCAGCGAATTCAGCAAAGTCGCAGGATACAAAATCAATATACAGAAATCACTGGCATTCCTATACACAAACAATGAAAAATCAGAAAACGAAATCAAAGAGGCAATCCCCTTCACCATCGCAACCAAAAGAATCAAATATCTAGGAATAAACCTACCCAAAGAAACAAAAGAACTGTACACAGAAAATTACAAGACACTCATGAGAGACATTAAAGAAGACTTAAACAGATGGAGAAATATTCCATGTTCCTGGGTCGGAAGAATCAATATTGTGAAAATGATCATACTACCAAATGTCATCTATAGATTCAATGCAATCCCTATCAAACTTCCAATAACATTCTTCACAGAACTAGACCAAAGAATAACACAGTTCATATGGAAACACAAAAGACCTCGAATAGCCAAAGCAATCCTCAGGAAGAAGAATGGAGCTGGGGGGATCAGCCTCCCCAATTTGAGACTCTACTACAAAGCAACAGTCATCAAGACAGTATGGTACTGGCACAAAAACAGAAACATCGACCAATGGAATAAGATCGAGAACCCAGAGATAAAGCCATGCACCTATGGGTACCTTATTTTTGACAAAGGAGGCGAAACTATGAAATGGGTCAAAGACAGCCTCTTCAACAAATGGTGCTGGGAAAATTGGACAGCTACATGCAAAAAAATGAAGTTGGAACATACCCTGACACCACACACAAAGATCAACTCAAAATGGATTAAAGACTTAAAGGTAAGGCCAGAAACCATCAAACTCTTAGAGGAGAATATAAGCAAAACCCTCAAGGACATCAATCAAAGCAAGATCTTCTCTGACCCACCTACTAGAATAGCGGAACTAAAAAGACAAATGAACATGTGGGACCTCATGAAACTTAAAAGCTTTTGTACAGCTAAAGAAATTACAAAAAAGCTGAACAGACAGCCCACAGAGTGGGAGAAAATCATAGCAAATGAAACAACAGACAAAGAATTAATCTCCAAAATCTACAAGCAACTCAGACAACTCAGCACTGGAAAAACGAACAACCCAATCAAAAAATGGGAAAAGGACCTAAACAGACACCTCTCCAACGATGACATACAGATGGCCCAAAAACACATGAAACGATGCTCAACTTCACTAATAATTAGCGAAATGCAAATCAAAACTACAATGAGATATCACCTCACACCCGTCAGAATGGCCATCATCCACAAATCGACAGACAATAAATGCTGGAGAGGCTGCGGAGAAAAGGGAACACTCCTGCATTGCTGGTGGGAGTGTAAATTGATACAGCCTCTATGGAAGACAGTCTAGAGATTTCTTAAAAAACTAAAAATAGAAGCACCGTATGACCCAGCAATCCCACTCTTAGGCTTATACCCTGACGAAATCAAACTGAAAGAAGCACCTGTACCCCAATGTTCATTGCAGTTCTCTATACAATAGCTAGAACATGGAAGGAACCTAGATGCCCATCGACGAACGAATGGATCCAAAAGCTCTGGTACATATATACAATGGAATACTACACAGCTGTAAAGAGAAATGCAGAAGAATCAGCCCTAAAGAGGTGGCTGGATCTAGAACGTATCATCAAAAGTGAAGTCAGTCAGAAAGAGAAGGACAAATACAGTATATTAACACATATATATGGAATCTAGTAGGATGGTGATGATGGCACATGCAGTGAAGCGACAGAAAGACAGACATGGACAGTGGACATATGGACATTGTGGGGAAAGAACAGTGGGTGAGAGGCGTAAAGGAAGTAGCATGAAGGCCTGTACTATCATAAGTGAAGAAAACAGCTCTATTCATTGCTCTATGAGAAAAGGGGATCCTTCAGGGGTACTGTGTGATGGTCGAGAGGGGAGGGAAGGGGGGGATATACATATGACTAATCTGAGAACATACATATCTGTAAACAACAAAACTCTGTAAAAGTTAAAAATAAAATAAAGGTTTAAAAATAAATAAATAAATAAATAAATAAAATAAATAAAAAGAAGAAGCTGAAGTCCTTCCTCAGGCACATTTCTAACTAAATGGACCAAACTGACCAAAGACAACCTAGAATGTCAATGACCATTACAGACAACTTTTTAAATCCCTAACTTAATTTTCTTAGAGCTGAATTTGGACTACAACAGTTCAAAACTTTCCGGAACTGAGTGCAATGCTTACTTACGTTGACTGGTATTATGAAGTTTCTCAACATTATCAGGAGTCTAAAACTGATTCTGTGCAAAATAAAATTTTAAGATTAACTGAGGCAAACAAATGACTAAAGAAAGATAACATGGCTCCTGAAGGCTCAGGCTCTTCTTCCTTGGCTTGTCATAGGCTCACCTCAAGCACCATCCTGTCTCCCTCCTTCCACGCCCGTGGTGAGACTCCATCTCTGGCACCACCTTCCTCCTCCTCTTCTGTGCTGACTACACCTCTATTCCTTCCATTCCCCATTATGATTTCTCTTGCCAACCCTCCCCTCTGCTCTTAAATTCTGCCAACTCCCCTTTCCTGTGAACTTGTCAGAACCTGCCCATTTAAGCCTCCTAAGGATCCAGAGGTTAAACCCTTAATTTCTTATATTCCCTGGACCAAAACTGAACTGCAAGCCATAGTCAAACACTTTCCCAAAGTAACTGAAGATCCTTACGTATTTGCCGAGAAATTGAATACATTCATTAAAACTTACCAACCTGGTTTCTCTAATTCCTATCAAGTAGTGCATAGCTTGTTGGTGAAGGTCAGGCGTAAAAATCTAAAACCTGAAGAGAAGGACAAATACAGTATATTAACACATATATATGGAATCTAGTAGGATGGTGATGATGGCACATGCAGTGAAGCGACAGAAAGACAGACATGGACAGTGGACATATGGACATTGTGGGGAAAGAACAGTGGGTGAGAGGCGTAAAGGAAGTAGCATGAAGGCCTGTACTATCATAAGTGAAGAAAACAGCTCTATTCATTGCTCTATGAGAAAAGGGGATCCTTCAGGGGTACTGTGTGATGGTCGAGAGGGGAGGGAAGGGGGGGATATACATATGACTAATCTGAGAACATACATATCTGTAAACAACAAAACTCTGTAAAAGTTAAAAATAAAATAAAGGTTTAAAAATAAATAAATAAATAAATAAATAAAATAAATAAAAAGAAGAAGCTGAAGTCCTTCCTCAGGCACATTTCTAACTAAATGGACCAAACTGACCAAAGACAACCTAGAATGTCAATGACCATTACAGACAACTTTTTAAATCCCTAACTTAATTTTCTTAGAGCTGAATTTGGACTACAACAGTTCAAAACTTTCCGGAACTGAGTGCAATGCTTACTTACGTTGACTGGTATTATGAAGTTTCTCAACATTATCAGGAGTCTAAAACTGATTCTGTGCAAAATAAAATTTTAAGATTAACTGAGGCAAACAAATGACTAAAGAAAGATAACATGGCTCCTGAAGGCTCAGGCTCTTCTTCCTTGGCTTGTCATAGGCTCACCTCAAGCACCATCCTGTCTCCCTCCTTCCACGCCCGTGGTGAGACTCCATCTCTGGCACCACCTTCCTCCTCCTCTTCTGTGCTGACTACACCTCTATTCCTTCCATTCCCCATTATGATTTCTCTTGCCAACCCTCCCCTCTGCTCTTAAATTCTGCCAACTCCCCTTTCCTGTGAACTTGTCAGAACCTGCCCATTTAAGCCTCCTAAGGATCCAGAGGTTAAACCCTTAATTTCTTATATTCCCTGGACCAAAACTGAACTGCAAGCCATAGTCAAACACTTTCCCAAAGTAACTGAAGATCCTTACGTATTTGCCGAGAAATTGAATACATTCATTAAAACTTACCAACCTGGTTTCTCTAATTCCTATCAAGTAGTGCATAGCTTGTTGGTGAAGGTCAGGCGTAACACAGGAAAATCCTGAAAAGCCTCTAGAATTACAACTGGGAAACCATCCTGCCAACTTAGTATATGATCAGCCCCAAGCAACTGACAGATTACTTCATTGAGCAATTCCTTAGGGCTTTTCCAAAGTCTGTCGATTGGGACAAAATTCAGACTTACATACAAAAATCTGATGAATTTTTACAATCAACTTCTAATTATTTTTGAAGAAATTTCTGGCCTTTCATCTGAATGTCGGTCCCACCCATGTAGCTTTTACCTCTGTTTATAACTGGGCTGAACTGGGACCTTTCCCTTCTAGTAAGAAGCACCAGGATAGAATTGGAAACTACATTCACCTCAGATTTAGTTAATCTGGTAAACTAGTTTCTCTTGCATTTTAGATGAGTCATCTCGAAGGAAGACTGCCTAAAACTTTGATTTTCAATTCTAGCAAACAAAGGCTCCCAAACAGAACCCAAACCCTCCTAGTCTCTGCTCTTACTGCAAGGAGTTAGGACACCAGAAAAAAGACTTACAAATCTAAGCACCAGGTGCCTTCAGCCCTCTAACCAGCCTTTCCAACATGCTCCCAGTCCTCAGCAACAAGGGGCTGGCTGATGAGCTGTGAGGGCTCTTCCCAATCTTCTCAGTCTCCAGACTGGGAAGGAACCTCCTCTACCCTGACAGTGGAGTCAATCCTGTAAGACAGTTCAAACTGTGGGGATCTCTAATCATCCACAGGAGGCTCCTGTCTCTGACTCTGCTCCCTTCTGTGTAGGCCCTGTGATGGTGAAGAAATTTTATCCAGACTGGGAAGGAACCTCTCTACCCCTCTGCTTAAATTCTGCCAACTCCCCTTTCCTGTGAACTTGTCAGAACCTGCCCATTTAAGCCTCCTAAGGATCCAGAGGTTAAACCCTTAATTTCTTATATTCCCTGGACCAAAACTGAACTGCAAGCCATAGTCAAACACTTTCCCAAAGTAACTGAAGATCCTTACATATTTGCCGAGATATTGAGTACATTCATTAAAACTTACCAACCTGGTTTCTCTAATTCCTATCAAGTAGTGCATAGCTTGTTGGTGAAGGTCAGGCGTAACACAGGAAAATCCTGAAAAGCCTCTAGAATTACAACTGGGAAACCATCCTGCCAACTTAGTATATGATCAGCCCCAAGCAACTGACAGATTACTTCATTGAGCAATTCCTTAGGGCTTTTCCAAAGTCTGTCGATTGGGACAAAATTCAGACTTACATACAAAAATCTGATGAATTTTTACAATCAACTTCTAATTATTTTTGAAGAAATTTCTGGCCTTTCATCTGAATGTCGGTCCCACCCATGTAGCTTTTACCTCTGTTTATAACTGGGCTGAACTGGGACCTTTCCCTTCTAGTAAGAAGCACCAGGATAGAATTGGAAACTACATTCACCTCAGATTTAGTTAATCTGGTAAACTAGTTTCTCTTGCATTTTAGATGAGTCATCTCGAAGGAAGACTGCCTAAAACTTTGATTTTCAATTCTAGCAAACAAAGGCTCCCAAACAGAACCCAAACCCTCCTAGTCTCTGCTCTTACTGCAAGGAGTTAGGACACCAGAAAAAAGACTTACAAATCTAAGCACCAGGTGCCTTCAGCCCTCTAACCAGCCTTTCCAACATGCTCCCAGTCCTCAGCAACAAGGGGCTGGCTGATGAGCTGTGAGGGCTCTTCCCAATCTTCTCAGTCTCCAGACTGGGAAGGAACCTCCTCTACCCTGACAGTGGAGTCAATCCTGTAAGACAGTTCAAACTGTGGGGATCTCTAATCATCCACAGGAGGCTCCTGTCTCTGACTCTGCTCCCTTCTGTGTAGGCCCTGTGATGGTGAAGACATTCCCCCCCCCTCAATCCCTTCCCCCCATCCATCTATTAGGGGCTAAGACTTCTTAAGAGAGTTAACATGTTGCAATTTTCTGACAGTGGTCATCAAAATAACCAACTAAGTGAATTAAATGACCCTTTGACATCTTTTATTTGTTCCATCTCTGATGGTTCTAGAGCAGATTCCAAAAACATCATTTGTCTCTATTAAATCAGCTACCACCCTCCTTATGGGCAAAATCTCTAACAAAATTCACAGCACATCTCCCATTGAGAATCAAACAACTCCTCAAAGTCCCCTCCTAGAATTAACCAATACCTTGTAAGTAGAAAAGCCTTTCAAGGCATAAAGCCCATGATATAAATTATAAGGTTCAAGGCCTCATTATCCCTATAATACTCTCATTTTATTGGTGGAGGTTTGTCCAGGACCTATCAGCAATAGACAACATTGTTGTTTATCCCTGGACACCTTGTTGTTTCTAACCCTCATATTCATTTCCATCAGGAATAAATTCTTCAAAAAAGAGAAAAAAGAAAAATAAAAAAAATTTTAAAGGAATAAACGCTTTACTGTAATTGATTTATGCAGTGCATTCTTGAGTATTTCAGTTGATGAAGTGAGCCAATACCTTTTGCCTTCACTTGGGAAGAAATACAATTCTTAGATAATCAAGACAGATAAGAAAGCCTCAGGGTTTTACTGAGGGTATTTCTTTTATTCCTTACAAATCCTAAAGGTTTATCTGCATGATATAAAATTCCCTAGGGATTCTGCTTTGTCACAACGTGTGAATGGTTTGCTTCTCTGCTCTCCTTCTCAAGCTTCCTCACAGGAAAACAGCCTCCAGTTGCTAAAGCTTTCAGCCTTAAAGGGACACAAGACTGACAAAGAAAAACTGCAGTTGACCCAAACTCAGATTTGATGTTTAGGGCATCTGATATCAGAACAAGCACCACATCTAAACTCCAACAAACTTTACAGTGTCCTAAGTTTCCTAAAACCCCTAAAAGCCAACAGCTAGGTTTTCTAGGGCTGGTTGGTAAATGCTGAAATTGTATTCCAAATTTCTCTTCTATGGCCAAAGTTTCTATATGTTTTAATCAGTGCTAACAGCCCTGACTCAACTTTAAGAGAAGAATCTGAGGACAGGGCCATCAGGGCCTTTAAAGGGAGTGTGATAAACCTACCTGCCCTTGAGCATTCCAATTATCACATTTCCGGTTTGTATATGAAAAACAGAAGGGAATGCCCTTGAGTGACCCAAAAAAAAGGGGGACCATCATTGTCCCACAGGGATTTAGAGCCAGTACAGAACCTTGTGGTATAGGGAGGGATAGCTCCCACTTGCCGTACAGCCATTATAGCCACTGCCCTTGGGTTAAGGTCACCAAAAAAAATCATTATGGAATCCACTTTTACCACTTTTATACCTGATGCAGTAGAAGCTCTCCAGAATTCTCAACATATTCAACATTTCTCAGTCAGTGGTCTTAGCTCCTAAAAAGCTGTTTGCTAACGTTCCTCACACAATGCTCTTGTGCTGTAAAAGCCTCAACCCAGGACTCTTAGCTCTTCAGTCACTGATGAAGTCCATCACAGCTGCTTAATGCTGATGGACGACATCCTGTCTCTTTATGATGCTCTACACGGAATTCCTCTAGGTAACTCTGATTTCTCATGGTTCACTGACGGTGATTTAAAAGCTGACAATGGACAATACTGTGCAGGGTAAGCTATTACAATTCCTCTAGATGCTGTTGAGGAAGCATCTTTACATATGGCAGGACTGTGCTGTGTCACTCAGCCATGTCGGACTCTTTGCGACCCTATGGATTGCAGCCCACCAAGCTCCTCTGTTCATGCGGATCCCCCAGGCAAGAATACAGCAGTGGGTTGCCCTCCTCCAGGGCATCTTCCCAACCCACGGACTGAACCTAGGTCTCCCACACTGCAGGCTGATTTTTTTACCATCTGAGCCACCAGAGAAGCCCAAGAATACCATAGTAGGTAGCCTATCCCTTCTCCAGGGGACTTCTCAAACCAGGAATTGAACTGGGGTCTCCTGCACTGCAGGGAGAATTTTTACCAGCTCAGCTACCAAGGAAGTCCATTACTATGGCTACTTCAGCCCAAAAGGTTGAATTATATACTCTTACGTGATCCCGTACTTTAACCAAGGACAAAGCCACCAATATTTATACTGACAACAGATATGCTTTTAGAGTAGTTCATGATTTTGAAGTGCTGTGAAAGCAACATGATTTCCTTACTTCCAGCAGAAATAAAATTTAAAATGGTCCCTATGTTCATAAATTATTGAATATAATACTTTTACCTCTGCTTAAACTATTACTAAGATTTGGGGAACTCCATCAGGGCCTTTAAAGGGAGTGTGATAAACCTACCTGCCCTTGAGCATTCCAATTATCACATTTCCGGTTTGTATATGAAAAACAGAAGGGAATGCCCTTGAGTGACCCCAAAAAAAGGGGGACCATCATTGTCCCACAGGGATTTAGAGCCAGTACAGAACCTTGTGGTATAGGGAGGGATAGCTCCCACTTGCCGTACAGCCATTATAGCCACTGCCCTTGGGTTAAGGTCACCAAAAAAAATCATTATGGAATCCACTTTTACCACTTTTATACCTGATGCAGTAGAAGCTCTCCAGAATTCTCAACATATTCAACATTTCTCAGTCAGTGGTCTTAGCTCCTAAAAAGCTGTTTGCTAACGTTCCTCACACAATGCTCTTGTGCTGTAAAAGCCTCAACCCAGGACTCTTAGCTCTTCAGTCACTGATGAAGTCCATCACAGCTGCTTAATGCTGATGGACGACATCCTGTCTCTTTATGATGCTCTACACGGAATTCCTCTAGGTAACTCTGATTTCTCATGGTTCACTGACGGTGATTTAAAAGCTGACAATGGACAATACTGTGCAGGGTAAGCTATTACAATTCCTCTAGATGCTGTTGAGGAAGCATCTTTACATATGGCAGGACTGTGCTGTGTCACTCAGCCATGTCGGACTCTTTGCGACCCTATGGATTGCAGCCCACCAAGCTCCTCTGTTCATGCGGATCCCCCAGGCAAGAATACAGCAGTGGGTTGCCCTCCTCCAGGGCATCTTCCCAACCCACGGACTGAACCTAGGTCTCCCACACTGCAGGCTGATTTTTTTACCATCTGAGCCACCAGAGAAGCCCAAGAATACCATAGTAGGTAGCCTATCCCTTCTCCAGGGGACTTCTCAAACCAGGAATTGAACTGGGGTCTCCTGCACTGCAGGGAGAATTTTTACCAGCTCAGCTACCAAGGAAGTCCATTACTATGGCTACTTCAGCCCAAAAGGTTGAATTATATACTCTTACGTGATCCCGTACTTTAACCAAGGACAAAGCCACCAATATTTATACTGACAACAGATATGCTTTTAGAGTAGTTCATGATTTTGAAGTGCTGTGAAAGCAACATGATTTCCTTACTTCCAGCAGAAATAAAATTTAAAATGGTCCCTATGTTCATAAATTATTGAATATAATACTTTTACCTCTGCTTAAACTATTACTAAGATTTGGGGGAATTCTAAACATGACTCTCTAGAAGCTAGGGGAAATCACCATGCTGATATTTCTGTAGAAATGCTGCCCTTAAAGGGACCAACAGCAGTCAAACCTCCGTTATGGTTTACAAGGATATTTCCCTAAATGGTAATTTAGAAAAACTGTCTAGAAAAGCCCAATAGTTGGCCTCAGAAAAGAAAAAAAAAAAGACTGAAAATTCAGTAATTGTTTGATAAAAAGAGAAAGCTCTGGGTGGGACCAAACAATAATCCAGTTTTACCAGAGACTTAAATCCCTATTCCTCACCACTGTGCATGCATTAAATCAATGATCTAGTGACACAATGACTGTCGTCATGTATCACTACTGGTGGGAAAACATTAAAAAGGCTACAAAAAGTGCCACCTCACTTGTCCCATTTGTCTGAAGTACAACCCAGGGAAGCTTGTTGGTACTGCTCCTAGACATATTAAACTGTCTAATGGACCATTTGAGGTTTAGGAAATGAATGCTAACACACAACTTCTTCCGTCTCACTGATATAAACATGTTTTAGTCATCACCTGTATGTTTTTACACAGGGCCTGCATACAGGCTACTGCCTTTTCCATGGCTTAACTTCATTTGCAAATGATTATTCCTATCTAAGAAATTCTTCGCGATTGAAGATTGAAGTGATTGAAGAACCTAATATACTGGCCAGGTACCCAGTTTTATAACACTTTCACTATGCTCACCACCCTCAATCATCTAGTTTCGTTGAACACAAAAAGCATTAAAACTCAACTGGCAAAATTTGTGGAGTCCCCCCAAATGCTTTGGCCAAAAGCACTGCCATTGGTCCTTATAAATCTCAGACCCACTCATAAACTCTCACCCCTCTACATAGTCACAGGATGCCCACTACACTTGGATCCTACTGCTTCTGACCCATAGCTGATACAAGGAGAGGTACTCCACTATTGCAAAGGCCTAATAGCCTTTATTAAAAAAAGAAAAAAAAAAACAACATGCTTTGGTAGAGTAATCTTTTCAGAAAGTGCCTTGGGAAATGAAGACCTTAAGCATCACACCTTGCAACCTAGAGATTTCATCTATTGCAAAACACACCTCCAGAAGGACTCTCCTCAACGTTGCTGGAAAGGACCCTATCAGGAATTGCTAACCAATCTTTGTGCCAACAAACTCTCACGAACAGACTCTTGCATTCAGGAGATTCACCTTTTGCCACTGAACTTGAGAAAGATATCAACCAAAGGTGGTCCCTGGGCTTCCCCCGGTGGTCCAGTGGATAAGGACACCGCCTTGCAGTGCAAGGGGCGCCAGTTCGATCCCTGGCCTGGGAAGATCCCACATGCGGCGGAGCGGCTGGACTGATGTGTCCAATTACCGAGCCGGAGCTCTGGGGTGCATGCGCCCAGCCAGAGCCAGTGCTCTGCGACAACAGAGGCCACCGCGATGGGAGGCTCACACGGGCTAAAGAACAAAGACGGACAGAAACGGATAAATGAAAGACCAATTGAAGTGGCCCGCCCGCTCCCCTCCCCCCCCAACCCGACCCCCACCCAAAATAAATCAATAAATAAATCTTTAAAAAAAAAAAAAAAAGGTGGTCCCTGTGTCAGGGAGGCTCTTCTCTGAAATCTTTGCACAGTAAATTCTTAACATTTACATGTCAGCACAAATTTCACTTTCCAAGAGAGGCCCTCCTTGATCTATTTATCATATTGCTGTTTTATTTTTTTCCAAAGGACATATTGTTATTCAACTCAGAAAGTCTTCAACTCAGTGAAATTCAATTATAGCATGAATATTTGCTACCACCCTCAATCATCTAGTTTCGTTGAACACAAAAAGCATTAAAACTCAACTGGCAAAATTTGTGGAGTCCCCCCAAATGCTTTGGCCAAAAGCACTGCCATTGGTCCTTATAAATCTCAGACCCACTCATAAACTCTCACCCCTCTACATAGTCACAGGATGCCCACTACACTTGGATCCTACTGCTTCTGACCCATAGCTGATACAAGGAGAGGTACTCCACTATTGCAAAGGCCTAATAGCCTTTATTAAAAAAAGAAAAAAAAAAACAACATGCTTTGGTAGAGTAATCTTTTCAGAAAGTGCCTTGGGAAATGAAGACCTTAAGCATCACACCTTGCAACCTAGAGATTTCATCTATTGCAAAACACACCTCCAGAAGGACTCTCCTCAACGTTGCTGGAAAGGACCCTATCAGGAATTGCTAACCAATCTTTGTGCCAACAAACTCTCACGAACAGACTCTTGCATTCAGGAGATTCACCTTTTGCCACTGAACTTGAGAAAGATATCAACCAAAAGGTGGTCCCTGGGCTTCCCCTGGTGGTCCAGTGGATAAGGACACCGCCTTGCAGTGCAAGGGGCGCCAGTTCGATCCCTGGCCTGGGAAGATCCCACATGCGGCGGAGCGGCTGGACTGATGTGTC
Organism: Tragulus kanchil; assembly: GCA_022376925.1. Classification (NCBI taxonomy): domain Eukaryota; kingdom Metazoa; phylum Chordata; class Mammalia; order Artiodactyla; family Tragulidae; genus Tragulus; species Tragulus kanchil. The sequence continues at coordinate 33,716,796 of JAIOJX010000025.1, forward strand.
CAATTACCGAGCCGGAGCTCTGGGGTGCATGCGCCCAGCCAGAGCCAGTGCTCTGCGACAACAGAGGCCACCGCGATGGGAGGCTCACACGGGCTAAAGAACAAAGACGGACAGAAACGGATAAATGAAAGACCAATTGAAGTGGCCCGCCCGCTCCCCTCCCTCCCCAACCCGACCCCCACCCAAAATAAATCAATAAATAAATCTTTAAAAAAAAAAAAAAAAGGTGGTCCCTGTGTCAGGGAGGCTCTTCTCTGAAATCTTTGCACAGTAAATTCTTAACATTTACATGTCAGCACAAATTTCACTTTCCAAGAGAGGCCCTCCTTGATCTATTTATCATATTGCTGTTTTATTTTTTTCCAAAGGACATATTGTTATTCAACTCAGAAAGTCTTCAACTCAGTGATCATAACTGTCAATTATAGCATGAACTTCAAAAAAAAAATCAGAATTCAATAAGTTTTTTTTTTTTTTTTTTTTAAAGAAAAACAGAACTTACACCACCCAATTATGCCTCTCAAAATTAACTCATAAAAGCAATGTCTTGGTAGAAGATGTAGCTCACATGGAAAGTATGTTCTAGTTGTTCACAAAATATAGCCACATTAAATCCCTTATTTCTGTTGGCTTGTAAAGTATGAAATGTAAAGTCAAACACAGATGTACCTATTCTCTGTATGGCCAAGCTCCTTCACTGTTCATCTGAAAATACCACCGAATTGTTCATTGATTATACCCCAATAAAAATGTTTTTGGTGTTTAAAAAAAAAAAAAGATGTACCTATTCTTCCAAGATGGTATCAGTTTGATGCTTCTGAAAATAAATAATTAAATAATTATAATAAGCCTCTGTTCTAATACTAGCAACCATATAAAACTGACCTTTAATTTTGCCAGTCTCTTGGGCAGAGACTGACAACTGTGCTGAATTGTGGGATTGTTTTCTGTTGTGTATTCAGCTAAGCTGAATCTACTAAATCCATTCCAACTATAATCTGAGTGAAATATTGAACTAATATTTCCAAAGAAGAATGACAATTTTGCAAAGCCATCTACCACCAACCATACTGTAGAAGTGAGTGAATCTGTACCTCCCAAAGACTGAAACTAACATTTTAGAAGTTTATTAAAATTCTTCCTTTTATGAGTGCTCACCTGAATTACTACATGTCTCACCTGTGTTACTACATGTCTCATAACTCATTTTTTTACTTCTAATCTTGCTTCACTTCAGTCCATCCTCCACAATTCTCAAATGTGAACACTGTTTCACTCTGTTATTTAAAACTGTTCTATGGCACATAATATATATACAATAAAATACAAAGTGTTTAAAAAGTCCCCAGTGATCAGGCCTCTTCCTAACCAGTTTCACCTAGCCACTTCCCTCTGCTATAGTCTTACTACTGACTATTCACAATTCTTTGAAAGAACCATATTTTACTAAGCTGTACATCTTTGCACATACTGTGTCTCTTGCCTTTAGGTCCTTTCTCAGTGAAATTCTACCTTGCCCCATCATGCCAGACACATATCAGCTCCATGAACACTTCCTTGATCCTCCAAAGCAAAGTAAATCGCTCTCCTTTGGCCACTGCTCCATTGAACGCATGTTTCGTGGGAAGCAGTATCATCTAGTAGAGCCTAACTGCTTCGAATCCCAGTATTCCCACTTACCACGTGATATCTGCCAAATTACTTAGTTTTTCTCTTCTCTAGTTTCCTTATTTGGAAAATGATTTAAAAAAAAAAAAGTAAATAAAACTTCGTATGACTTGTGAAAATTTTACTGAGATAGTTATTCTATACATGTAAATTAGAACAGAACTTCACTCTTAGTAAGCACTAAATTAAAAACTACAAATTGCTACACTGTATAATAATGACTAATTTAAAGCTATAATTCCTTCACTAGATTGTGAGCTTAACAAGGTCCTTTTTTTTTAATCTCTAGAGAATTACAAGATTTCAGCAACTGCTGACTTAAACTGAAAAATACCTGACTATAATGAAACAAAGTTAAACTAACTTTCTCATGAACAAAGAGTATCTAGTCGTTCACAACATGTAAAGCGATAATCATATAATTACATTTCACTGATGAACCCAAAGTTGAAAGTCACAGAAGGAAAAGGCGTGACAGCACACTGATGAATTTTGTAACTTTTGCCTCCAACACATTGTTAAGTGATCCTATGGTTCTTCTGGTAGGGTCAGCTACTGTCACCTCCTGTACCTCCAAGATGTCAGACAGTGGGGCATCCTGAGGGAATCAGTGACTTCTCTGTGTGGCCCTCTGCCAAACTTTGCAGCATAAAAGGGTGTGAACTGGCGCCGATTCCTACCCTGTTACTGAGATGAGCATGGCACTAGTTGAACCATGCTACTAAGTAAAGCAATAGAAGATCCTCAATTTGAGTAAATTCACAGAAATATTTGGTGTTAGAATACTAGGAACTTCTGGAGCAGTCTAGGACATATTAAGCTGGAAAAAGGCACCACCCTCACTCAAACAATAAGAAAAGGCTAGATAAACTAAAATCACATAATTTTTCTTGGAAACATGAGCACTTAAAACTACGCCGCAACCAACTATCCTGAAATCCAAGAGGGATCCCTTTGTAGGTTGAGAGAGAAAGGATGGACAGTCAGTCCCAACGGTGGTAAAGCGGAAGAAGGAATAAACAAAAAGAAATCAGGAGAACTTCAAAATGCCAAAGGCAATCGGCAACCCGGGTAAACAGAAGCTGAACTCACACTAACTCATCTAGTAGAGCCTAACTGCTTAATCCCAGTATTCCCACTTACCACGTGATATCTGCCAAATTACTTAGTTTTTCTTCTCTAGTTTCCTTATTTGGAAAATGATTTAAAAAAAAATGTAAATAAAACTTCGTATGACTTGTGAAAATTTTACTGAGATAGTTATTCTATACATGTAAATTAGAACAGAACTTCACTCTTAGTAAGCACTAAATTAAAAACTACAAATTGCTACACTGTATAATAATGACTAATTTAAAGCTATAATTCCTTCACTAGATTGTGAGCTTAACAAGGTCCTTTTTTTTTAATCTCTAGAGAATTACAAGATTTCAGCAACTGCTGACTTAAACTGAAAAATACCTGACTATAATGAAACAAAGTTAAACTAACTTTCTCATGAACAAAGAGTATCTAGTCGTTCACAACATGTAAAGCGATAATCATATAATTACATTTCACTGATGAACCCAAAGTTGAAAGTCACAGAAGGAAAAGGCGTGACAGCACACTGATGAATTTTGTAACTTTTGCCTCCAACACATTGTTAAGTGATCCTATGGTTCTTCTGGTAGGGTCAGCTACTGTCACCTCCTGTACCTCCAAGATGTCAGACAGTGGGGCATCCTGAGGGAATCAGTGACTTCTCTGTGTGGCCCTCTGCCAAACTTTGCAGCATAAAAGGGTGTGAACTGGCGCCGATTCCTACCCTGTTACTGAGATGAGCATGGCACTAGTTGAACCATGCTACTAAGTAAAGCAATAGAAGATCCTCAATTTGAGTAAATTCACAGAAATATTTGGTGTTAGAATACTAGGAACTTCTGGAGCAGTCTAGGACATATTAAGCTGGAAAAAGGCACCACCCTCACTCAAACAATAAGAAAAGGCTAGATAAACTAAAATCACATAATTTTTCTTGGAAACATGAGCACTTAAAACTACGCCGCAACCAACTATCCTGAAATCCAAGAGGGATCCCTTTGTAGGTTGAGAGAGAAAGGATGGACAGTCAGTCCCAACGGTGGTAAAGCGTAGGAAGAAGGAATAAACAAAAAGAAATCAGGCAGAACTTTAACAAACTGCCAAAGGCTAAGTGTGGGCTATCATAAAAGGAGAGCAACCCTGGGAGTCTCAAACAGAAGCTGAACTCACACTAACTCTCATATTCTTGTCTAAAGGCCCTCACTGTGCACCTAAGAGGATATATTGGGGGAGGGCAGGAAATTGGAAAGTTAGTGGTACATGCATGGAGGAAGGGACTGCCTGCCACGGCAGGAAAAGTAAAAACTCCATCCTCCCTCAAACAAACCCTTTCCTCCTATGGAAAAATAACAAACTGCTAAGGGAAGAGAATCAAACCTGCTGCCTCCAGAACGCAGATCCTGGAAGAGACATAAACAAAAAAAACTCTCCACATTTGGGGAAGGAGCAGGAAACACTGTTCCCTCTGGGGACGGGGCAGAAAACTCTCTCCTAGCAAAGACCAGAGTTTCACTACCATAGGTAAGAGGGACCAAAATGCTGAGAAAGTCCTGGAGACCAGGTACACAAGAGTTGTCGAGGATTGAAGTTGGACCAGAAAAAGGGACGCCCTGCCTCTGATCCTCTGCACCGTGTACTAACCACCACATTTTACTGTTGGAGGTAGGTCAAGAGCACGGAGAGACCCGTGAAGCACAGTGATATAGAGAAAACTGAAAATGACTGTGGAGGAAATCTCCCAAGAAAACTCCTCTGGAAGAACAACCCCTGCCATAAGCATTGGATATCTTTAGGGAAATTTGAAGCCTATGATACTGAAGGTAACCAAAACAAAACAAACAAACTAAAACCGAGCTCAATTCCTAATTCAATCCCCACTATAAAAGACTGACAATAGAAAAGAGGTAAACCATTTCAAAGTGTAAATACCATTGTTCTCAGTATCTACTAATGTTTGATTCAGTAAACATTTATGACAAACTTCTCAGGTGGCACTAGTGGTGAAGAACCCACCTGCCAATACAGGAGACTTAAGAGATGAGGGTTTGATCCTTGGGTCGGGAAGATCACGTGGTGTACCATACGTATCACAGTGTTATATTATTTGAAAGTAAACTGTGACAGTTAAAAACATACAGTATAATCCTTAAGGCAACCCCTCAAAGAATTTCAAAAAGGAGGTACAGCTTATGAGTCAATACTGAAGATAAAAGAATCATAAAAAAAGACTGAATTTATCCAAAATCATGTTAAAAAAAAAAGAGGAAAATATGAACAAAGTCCTATTCCCCTCCCAATTCCAAGATAGTAGTTTTAAATCTAATTACATCAGTAGGTATATTAGGTGTAAACGGTCTGTCAGTTATAAGACAGAGACTGGATTTAAAGAAAGGTAATACACAATAATATACTACAATAAATCCACTTCAAATAAAAGGATTCATAGAATTAAAAGGAAAAGGAAAAATGTCCAATTTCTAGCCTGACTTGTAAGAGCAAGGACAACGTTGCTCTTCCTCTTACAACAACAAAAACAAAAAAAGCCAACCTAAGTAAAAAAATCAACAATTCTTCTTAGGTCCAATAGAGATCATGGGGCAAACCACCACTCAGAAAATTGAAGAAATAGAAAACAAAGGACCACATCTTACCAGGAGTAGAAACTATCACTGAAGTTAGTAACTGGCAGAAAAACTTGAAGAGTAATTGAATAACTGCTAATTGACTGATTGCTGGAGACTGAGTACAGACTAGCTTGAGAGAGTAAAAACACTTGGAAGCCCAGCCTTAAAGAGACCCCCACATTTTCATGAACTTTTACCTCTAGGGGCGCCACCAGGTTCTCTTTGGGTAAAGATGAGAAAAAAATTGTAGATTGCCTCCTGCAGATAGAGGAGGAAGGTAATAATTGTGAAATACACCAAAAGCATTCTCCTCCCTGTAACAAAGGCCTGACTTAAAGAAAGTCTGTTTTGGCAGAATCTAACCAATATGGGTTTTTTTGACCAGAGCCTAACTAACAAAGGGGCAGGAAAATACCTGACTTCACCCCCCTTCAGCCTTCCTGTTTCACCTAAGTGGGGTGAGAAAAGGTGAGAAGCCCTTGGAAAGGCCACAGGCACGGCACAGGCCCACTAAAAGACTGAGATCTAATCACATAATTATAGAATACTTCCTTTCCCCCCATAACTTACCACCACAGCAAGAGAGCTCCAAAGTTACATCAGAAGGTTAAATTCAAAGAAGTGCAAGCTTACATGCCATTTAAGGAATCTCTCAGGAAATTCAAAGATGACAAAAACAAGGACACGAAAGGAATTTCAGACTCTGAATCTTAAGTCTTTACCCATCAGGCAGAAAATCAAGAAGCATATGATTAAACTGAACAGCACCATCCATCAATTAGATTAAATTCACACTGATAGACTGCTTCATCCCATGAGAGCAGAACACATGATTCTTCTCAAGTTTACATGTAACATTAATCAAAATGGACCACAGTTTGGGCTATAAAACACACATAGAAACATTTAAACAAATAGAAATCATACAAATTATACTCCCAGGCTACAACAGAATTAAACTAGAAATCAATAACAGAAAGTAGTGCTTTCTGACATTTATGGTATTTACAGCATGAAATATATGTGTATATATATATATATATATATATATATATATATATATATAAGAAAAGAAGTTCTAAGTCAATAGTCTAAGTGCTCACCTTAGAAAACTAGAAAAAGAGGGGTAAATTAAATCCAAAATAAGCAGGAGAAAGAAATAATAAAAATCAGAGAAGAAACCAAAATCAATGAAACTAAAAATGGGAAATTAATAGAGAAAAATCACTAAGACTGCAAAGTGGGTTATATGAAAAGGTCAATAAAATCAATAAACCTCTAACCAGGCTAACCAAGAAAAAAAGAAAGACATAAATTACTAATATAAGAAACAAGAGGAGGGCTTCCCTGGTGGTCCAGTGGGTAAGGACACTGCCTTGCAGTGCAAGGGGCGCCGGTTCGATCCCTGGCCTGGGAAGATCCCACGTGCCGTGGGGCGACTGGACCGATGTGTCCAATTACCGAGCCGGAGCTCTGGAGCGCATGCGCCCAGAGCCAGTGCTCTGCAACAACAGAGGCCACCGTGATGGGAGGCCCACACGGGCCAAGGAATGAAGATTGATCAAAATAGAAAGACCAAGAGAAGTGGCCCACCCACTGCCCTCCCTACCATGCCCTCAACAAAAAAAAAAAAAAGAGAAGCCATCACTATTGATCCCATGACTAATAAAAAGGGTAATAAAGGAGTACTAAAAAGAACTTGAAGACCACAAACTTGATAAATAAAATGGACCAATTCCTTGAAAGATACAATCCACCAAAACTCACAAAGATAATCTGAATAAGCCTGTATCTATTATAAAAATTGAATCAAAAACTAATAACCTTCCAAAGAAATCACCAGGCCTAAATGGTGTCATTGGTGACTTCAGTCAAACATTTAAGGAAGAAATAATACCAAGTCTCCAAAATTTCTTTCAGAAAACAGAAGCAGAGATAATATTTTCTGACTGATTCCATAAGGGCAGCATTACTCTAATAACAAAACCAGACAAAGACATTACAAGAAAGGGAAATTAAAGAATAATACTTCTCAGGAACACAGATGCAGAAATCCACAAGAAAATATTAGCAAACTGAATCTAGGTATATAAAAAATTACTCACCACAATAAAGTGGAATTTATTCTAGGTATGCAAAATAGGTTCAACATCCTAAAATTAATATAATCTATCAAAACAACAATCTATCAAAAATCATATGATCATTATCAATAAATGTTGAGAAAATATTTGACAAATTCAACACCCATTCAAGACAAAAATCTATCAGCAAAACTACAGAAATTAGGGGGACTTCCTCCACTTTATATATCTACAAAAAACAACAGCTAACACCATATTTGGAGCTTCTCTGGTGGCTCAGAGGTAAAAGGTCCACCTACCAATGCAGGAGACATAAATCCTGGGGCCAGGAAAATCCCCTGGAGAAAGAAATGGCAACACACTCCAGTATTCTTGCTTGGAAAATTCCATGAACAGAGAAACCTTGGGGGCTACAGTCCATGGGGTTGCAAAAAAAAGTCAGATACGACTTAACAACTAAATAACATTCCTTTTTTGCCACTTCTATGTAGTATCATATTAGAAATCTTAGCTAATGCAATAAGACAAGAAAAGGAAATAAAAGGTACAGACTGGAAAGAAAGAAATAAAAGCAAATGAACCCAGCCATTCTACACCTAAGAATTTACTCAAGAAAAAGAAAAATGTATGTCCACATAAAAACTTGTACATGAATGCTTATAGTGGCCTCACCCATAATCACCAAATAATTGGAAGCAACTTTATCTTAGTTAATTTAGCACCTTGAAACATCAAACATGTGTTACTTCATAATTTCTATGAGATAGGAATCTGGGACCATCTTGGTCATCCAGTGGCTGAAGGATCCATTCTAAGATGGTCTACTCATATGACTGTAGACAAGAGGTCTCAGTTCTCCACTAGCTATGGTCAGAAGGCCATGTCTCTTGCCACACTGATCTCTCCACAGGTCCTCGTTTCCTCACAAAATGCGAGCTGACTTCCCGTAGACTGTGATCCAAACAAGACCATGGCAGAACCATGATGTATTTTATGATTTAGTCTCAGAAGGGCAGCATTACTCTAGACAAAGACATTACAAGAAAGGGAAATTAAAGAATAATACTTCTCAGGAACACAGATGCAGAAATCCACAAGAAAATATTAGCAAACTGAATCTAGGTATATAAAAAATTACTCACCACAATAAAGTGGAATTTATTCTAGGTATGCAAAATAGGTTCAACATCCTAAAATTAATATAATCTATCAAAACAACAATCTATCAAAAATCATATGATCATTATCAATAAATGTTGAGAAAATATTTGACAAATTCAACACCCATTCAAGACAAAAATCTATCAGCAAAACTACAGAAATTAGGGGGACTTCCTCCACTTTATATATCTACAAAAAACAACAGCTAACACCATATTTGGAGCTTCTCTGGTGGCTCAGAGGTAAAAGGTCCACCTACCAATGCAGGAGACATAAATCCTGGGGCCAGGAAAATCCCCTGGAGAAAGAAATGGCAACACACTCCAGTATTCTTGCTTGGAAAATTCCATGAACAGAGAAACCTTGGGGGCTACAGTCCATGGGGTTGCAAAAAAAAGTCAGATACGACTTAACAACTAAATAACATTCCTTTTTTGCCACTTCTATGTAGTATCATATTAGAAATCTTAGCTAATGCAATAAGACAAGAAAAGGAAATAAAAGGTACAGACTGGAAAGAAAGAAATAAAAGCAAATGAACCCAGCCATTCTACACCTAAGAATTTACTCAAGAAAAGAAAATGTATGTCCACATAAAAACTTGTACATGAATGCTTATAGTGGCCTCACCCATAATCACCAAATAATTGGAAGCAACTTTATCTTAGTTAATTTAGCACCTTGAAACATCAAACATGTGTTACTTCATAATTTCTATGAGATAGGAATCTGGGACCATCTTGGTCATCCAGTGGCTGAAGGATCCATTCTAAGATGGTCTACTCATATGACTGTAGACAAGAGGTCTCAGTTCTCCACTAGCTATGGTCAGAAGGCCATGTCTCTTGCCACACTGATCTCTCCACAGGTCCTCGTTTCCTCACAAAATGCGAGCTGACTTCCCGTAGACTGTGATCCAAACAAGACCATGGCAGAACCATGATGTATTTTATGATTTAGTCTCAGAAGTCACTACCATTATATCTGCCATATTCTCCTGGTCTCTGAGACCAACCCTGACACAATGTGGGAGATTTCACCAGAAGGGCATGAATATCAGGAAACAAGAATCACTGGGACCATTTGGGAAACTGGCTACCACAAACCTAAATGTCCATTAACTGGTGAATAGGTAACAGACTGCGATCATCAATACAGAAGAACAGTAATCAGCAATAAAAAGGAACCAACTCCTAATGGAACAATCACAAATACATTATACTAAGATAAAGAAGTAAGACCTCAAAAGCCACCTAAAATACAATTACATTTATATGGCATTCTGAGAAAGGTAAAATCAAAGAGACACAAAACAGATCAGTAATTGTCAGTAGTTTGGTAGGGGGTAAAAGAGTGACTACAAAGGGATGTGAGAAAATGATTTTAAATAATGAAAATATTCTATATTTAATTGTGATGGTGCTTTGATTGGTGATGTGCTTGCTAAAATTCATAGAACTATACATGCAAAAAGGGTGAGTTTTTCTGCAAGTAAATTATACTTCAAATCACTCATTAAAAAAAGACAGAAAAGAATCTTAAGGTGAAACAGAAGAGGCTCAGTTGGGAAGATGGCTTCAGGAGTCTTAATGTGTAAACAGTGAGCTTTCTGAGGAAAAAATGACTATTCAATCAATAACATTATCATTAAAATTCCTTAAGCTAAAACTCAGAACTTGCGTCTACAGATTGAAAATACCATCAAATTATATGTTATATGGATGAGAAGATACACATGTATCCTGGAATCCTGGTACAAGTCTTGAACTCTAAGAATCAGTAGAAAAGGCTTAAATACTTCCAAAGAAAGAACAAACATGTGTTACTTCATAATTTCTATGAGATAGGAATCTTTGGATAGTGCCATTCTAAGATGGTCTACTCATATGACTGTAGACAAGAGGTCTCAGTTCTCCACTAGCTATGGTCAGAAGGCCATGTCTCTTGCCACACTGATCTCTCCACAGGTCCTCGTTTCCTCACAAAATGCGAGCTGACTTCCCGTAGACTGTGATCCAAACAAGACCATGGCAGAACCATGATGTATTTTATGATTTAGTCTCAGAAGTCACTACCATTATATCTGCCATATTCTCCTGGTCTCTGAGACCAACCCTGACACAATGTGGGAGATTTCACCAGAAGGGCATGAATATCAGGAAACAAGAATCACTGGGACCATTTGGGAAACTGGCTACCACAAACCTAAATGTCCATTAACTGGTGAATAGGTAACAGACTGCGATCATCAATACAGAAGAACAGTAATCAGCAATAAAAAGGAACCAACTCCTAATGGAACAATCACAAATACATTATACTAAGATAAAGAAGTAAGACCTCAAAAGCCACCTAAAATACAATTACATTTATATGGCATTCTGAGAAAGGTAAAATCAAAGAGACACAAAACAGATCAGTAATTGTCAGTAGTTTGGTAGGGGTAAAAGAGTGACTACAAAGGGATGTGAGAAAATGATTTTAAATAATGAAAATATTCTATATTTAATTGTGATGGTGCTTTGATTGGTGATGTGCTTGCTAAAATTCATAGAACTATACATGCAAAAAGGGTGAGTTTTTCTGCAAGTAAATTATACTTCAAATCACTCATTAAAAAAAGACAGAAAAGAATCTTAAGGTGAAACAGAAGAGGCTCAGTTGGGAAGATGGCTTCAGGAGTCTTAATGTGTAAACAGTGAGCTTTCTGAGGAAAAAATGACTATTCAATCAATAACATTATCATTAAAATTCCTTAAGCTAAAACTCAGAACTTGCGTCTACAGATTGAAAATACCATCAAATTATATGTTATATGGATGAGAAGATACACATGTATCCTGGCATATCCTGGTACAAGTCTTGAACTCTAAGAATCAGTAGAAAAGGCTTAAATACTTCCAGAAAGAAAGAACAAGTTACTTGGCAAATAAGATGACATATGCCTATTTACCTGCAACATGGTAAAAAAGGAAATGACAAAATAGCACCCACAAATTTTTTTTTAATTAATTAATTTATTTGGATGGTATCAGGTCTTAGTTGCAGCACATGGGATCTTTCAGTTGAGGCATGTGGGATCTGGTATCCAGACCAGGGATCAAACCCAGGTCCCCTGCATTGGGAGCTCGGGGTCTTAGCCACTGGACTACCAGGGATGTCCCCATCCACAAATTTTTGAGAGAAAAGGATTGCCACTCAAGAATTCTAACCCAGTGCTTGCTTTGGCAGCACATATACTAAAACTGGAATGACAGAGAAGATCAGCATGACCTCTGCATAAGGCAAGTGAAGTTGCTCAGTCATGTCCCACCCTTTGCGACCCATGGACGAGCCATGGAATACTCTACACAATAATGCTAGAGTGCTGAGACTTTCCCTTCTCCAGGAGATCTTCTCAACCCAGGGATCAAATCCAGGTATCTCATAAGGCAGGTAGATTCTATACCATCTAATTCACAAGGAAACCCCAAGACTACTGGAGTGGATTGCCTATCCCTTCTCCAGGAGATCTTCCTGACACAGGAATTGAACTGAGTCTCCTGCATTGCAGGTGGATTCTTTACCTGCTGAGCTATAAAGGAATATCAATAATCTCAAGTATGCAGATGACACCACCCTTTATGGCAGAAAGTGAAGAGAAACTAAAGAGGCTCTTGATGCAAGTGAAAGAGGAGAGTGAAAAAGTTGGCTTAAAACTCAACATTCAAAAAGAAGAAGATCATGGCAAAGAGATGGGAAAACAGTGGAAACATTAACAGACTTTATTTTCTTGGGCTACAGAATCACTATGGATGGTGACTACAGCCATGAAATTAAAAGACACTTGTACGAAATGCCATGACAAACCTAATCAGTGTATTAAAAAGCAGAAACATCACTTTGTCAACAAAAGTCTGTATAGTCAAATCTATGGTTTTCTCAGTAGTCATATATGGACGTGAGAGCTGGATCATAAAGACAGTTGAGAGATGAAGAATTGACGCCTTTGAACTATGGTGCTGGAGAATACTCCTGAGAGTCCCTTGGACTGCAAGGAGATCAAACAGTAAATTCTAAAGGAAATCAACCCTGTATATTCATTGGGAGGAATGATGCTGAAGCTGAAGCTCCAGTACTTTGGCCACGTGATCCACAGAGATGACTCACTGGGAAAGACCCTGATATTTGGAAAAATAGAAGGCAAAAAGAGAAGGGGACAACAGAGGATGAGATGGTTGTATGGCATCACTGAATCAAAGGACATAAGTCTGAACAAACTCCGGGAGACGATAAAGGACAGAGAAGATTGGTGTGCTGCAGTCCAAGTGCTCACAAAGAGTCGGACACAACTGAGCAACTAAATCGAATTGAACTACACAGGAGGACAACGCACACACACACACACACACATATTTGCTTTAGGTCCACTACAAGGATGCAGTGTGGCGTCCGCAAAAAAAACTTTCAGTCCCAGGTGATGGGAGTTCTACTTTGAATACTACACATTAAATGGGGAGAATTAAGCCAACTTCATCCTAGTGAAAATCTGAAATGACACTTTTCTCAAAATAGAAATAAAATGTCTTTCATCACATTAAAAAGAGAGAGAATTCTATCCCAGCCAAGAGTAAAAGCTATTGAGGGATATATAATCACTCAAAAAATGTATTCTTGGGCTTCCCTGATGGTCCAGTGGGTATAGAGTCCACCTTGAAGTACAAGGGGCACTGGTTCGATCCCTGGTCTGGGAAGATCCCAGGTGCTGCAGAGCAGCTGGACTAGTGTGTCCAATTACCAGCCAGCAGCGCTCTAGAGTGCATGCACCCAGAGCTGGTGCTCTGCAATGAGGGATCCTATTGCAATGGGAGGCCCACACAGGCCAAATATAGATGGATAAAAATAAATAAATTTAAAAACTATAAAAGAGGCAAAAATTAAAAAAAAAAAATGTATTCTTCATTTATCTCATCCAGACAAATAGGCCAAAAAATGCTAACCAAATAACTGAATTATAGCAAAAGAGGGGGAGGATAAAGAGACCTATAACAGTTAAAACGAGGCAGATATTAGTAAAGCAATAAAGAAGAGATACGTAACAAGTGAACTAGACTTATTTTAGAATTAAAATAAAGCATCTAAACAAAATGAGTATTAAAGTCAGTCCAGTGAAGAAGGAAACTTTCAGTAGTCAACACAGTTTTTTTTGTTTTGTTTTACCTGGTTTGCAAGAGGAGAGTGACCAAACAGCTTGTGACCCAATTTCCCGTACTGTTCCAGTCCTTTCCAACTGCTTAGGGTCAGCACCAGGAGGTGTCTTGTTTGGTGTGGTCATTTTAAAAATAATCTATGTGGAAAAAAAGAATATTCACATTATACCAGGGCCTGAGCATCTTTCTACAAATGGTAAAACAGCCAATGTATCCCTAATGTAACCTGAATAGTAAGGAGCTATTTCTCAAAAGCAGCTGGCATAATCAATGTAATTAAAAACTCTTGAGAATCAGTTCTCTGTCTGCATGTGTATGTTCTCAGTCGCTTCAGTTGTGTCTGATTCTTTGGGACCCCATGGACTGTAGCCTGCCAGGTTCCTCTGTCTATGGGATTCTCCAAGTAAGAATACTGGAGTGGGTTGCCATGCCCTCCTACAGAGGATCTTCCCACTCAGGTTACTTTGTGTCTACAATAAAACATATTACAACTTACAAAGTTATGCAAAGCAACAGAGTACAGTAGTCAAAAGGCCATAGGATTGGGGATATTCACTTAATGGTTAACCACTCCAGTATTCTTGCATGGAGAATCCCAAGGACTGAGAAGCCTGGCAAGTTAGAGTCCATAGTGTTGCAAAGAGTCTGATATAATTGAGTGACTATCACTCACTCATCGCTTAACTAGTCTAGACTTTCGACAGGTCTAGGCTTTCCCCTTTCCTGTCAAGGGGGTTGACTTGATGCATAATTCTATAATGCTATGCAGTTCTATACCTCTATCAGCAAAAATTCCAATTCAAATTAATTTTTTCCCTAAAAAATTCATATTATAATCTTCTTAATCGAGGAATATGTAAATATTGGTGTATATCTTAAATAATTCAAGTGATGCAGAGAAAAATCACCTCTCTTTATTAGTTGTCAAAAATCCCAATTATATGTGCTCTTACCACAGAACATAAAATCAGGGAAAAAATGCATTTTATGTCTAGAAGGGAATAACTGGCCTATTTTAAACCACGAGTTTACTTCAGATTTCACATCTTCTGTTAATCTTAGTAACTGTATCCAAACGTAGGAAGAAAAAAAAACCTCTTGGACAGTGAACAACATGTCAAATTGTTTCAGTAGTGCAAACTTAGAGTTAATGAACATCGTTACACTAAACCCGGCCCAGAAGGTTTGTATGCTGTCTCCTTGACACTTCCTGTCAGATTTCAGTTGCTCCCTAATCTTCACACAAGTACTCAATGCTCTTTAAATAATACCAGACATTGGACTGAAAACTGAAAACGCATGAGGCTTAAATGATTCATTAGCAGCTTACTGAATGAACAAATGGACGAATAGATAGGTTCCATCATAAACTAATGTGCCACCTCCAAGTTAATACGGCCTAGGATGCGTCAAATGTTCAAAAATGCTAAACTGTCTCCCCAAAAGACCTATCTCTATATTGGCATGTATGTCAGTCGCTCAGTCGTCTCCAACTCTTTGCAACCCTATAGACTGTAGCCCGCCAGGCTCCTCTGTCCACGGGATTCTCCAGGCAAGAATACTGAGGTGGATAAACTCCCCTTCTCCAGATCTTCCCAACCCAGCGTTCGAACCCAGGTCTCCCACACTGCGGACAGATTATTTACTGTCTGAGCCGCCAAGGAAGCCCTCTTCTGTACTGGAGCAAATTTAACTCCCCACCTTGGTGCTGGACGCCACCAAGTGGATAAAACACGGAGCTCGGAGAAGAATGGGCACCTGGCCATCCCGTTCAAGAGCTAAGGCCAAGGAGAGAATGCCACTGCGAGCAGTGTCTGGTTCAGCCCGTCGGTTTTGCTTGGACACCTCTGCCAGAAGTACTAGAATGGGGACCCGTTAAGGATCCATTCCCGACCCAGCAGCCTTGAGGAAACAGGGAGAGAAAAAGAAGACTGACACTGCGCAAGAGAACGTGTCTACTTAATTAGAACCGTTCTCCCCGGCGCTGAAAGCCCACGCACTTACAACTTGCGGACTTAGCTTGCCGCCACTCTGCTTTTCGGGATCCGCCGCAGCTCCGCGCCACTCCCACTCAGCTTCCCAGGCCCGCCTCGCTTCCCCAGCGACGTCACGGGGGTCGCAGCGCAATGACGTCAGCCCCAGCCGTCTCGCCCTACCTCCTTCCACAGCTCCGCCTGGCGCGTCCCGGCGCGCACGCGCACTACGCCCTTGTGGCATGCGTGAGGCGGCGGCTGGGCACCGCCATTTTGGCCGGTGGCCGTAGGAACACGTTGTGTGGCTGAGAAGTGAAAGGAAGAGCGGATTTGACCTCCGCGTTCCCCTCCGCAAGGGGAGTCTGTTTCTCCAGGTACGTGAATAGCCCGGAGGGGTTCGGCCTTTAGCCGCAGTCTGCCACGGCCTAAACACCATGGGGACAGTCTCCGAGAGTCTTTGGTTAGGCCTCAGGTGGCCGCGGCGGAGGCGGCAGCGGCGCGTGGCAGCCGGCTTGGCCGAGACAGCTGGAACCGCCGGAGCGCGGGCGCCTCGCGCTTCCGCTCCGGCTGGCCTGGCCGTGGCCCGCCACCCCGCCAGGGGACACGAAAATGGAGAAAGGGACGTAGATGCCATTCCCGCAGCAGTCCAGCCTCGGCTGCCCCCTTGACCTAGCGCCAAAGTCTGGTTAATGGAAGCCGACTTTAAAACTTAGAGCATCCCCTACGACCCCGCTCTTCCCTGGCGCAGGTGGAGGGAGACCTTTCCCTCCGCGGTTTTTGGGTTGTGGAATGAGTCACGGCATCTTGCCGCCATGAGTCGAGTCCTCCTTGTCCACTCCCAGTCTTTATAGAAATGATGCCCAGGTGTCACTGGACTTTTCCCACAGCGGCTGTTACTCGGCTGTCACCACGATGATCTCAGATAATCTCCCAGTTGAACGGGTCATGCTTTTCGCGTGCGTTTCTGTAACACTTTTCTCCGATTTCCCCGTTATTGCATCTTAAACTCCTGGAGATCAGGTGTGGTGTCTTGACTGAAAGTACCTGTATTTCCCCTGCAGTGGTTCGTGCCCGGTAGGCACGGTGGCTAAAATCAATTCCCACATCCCCCAAACTACCTAAGCACGTTTTGTCATTTTTGTAAAATGAGTAAGAGAGAAAAGTAACTCATTGCACTGTATTTGTTTTCCTTGGGAGGAGTGTTGGGTTTCTCGTCCACAAGACTGCTAACTCGACATCCGTGACAGTGGCGTCTGTGTTGCAGTCCTCAGTACCTTTGTCCCTCATTCTGAGAATATTCGTTCCATACCAGCTACTTGATGTTATAGCTTTGTCAGTCAGTATTAACCAGGGGCTCTTATCTTACCTGAACCAAAAAGTGTTATTGTTTTAGTTGAAAGCCTTGTTCTCCCCTATAAAAAAACTGTTTTAAGGAAGGATATTTAATATAATCGTTGGGGTGGGGCAAGGAGAAAGCAGTATTAATTTAGTGTCCCTTCTGATTTGTCTTCAGTTTAAGACTCAGAAGTCAGGGTTGTGCACCCCTCCCAACTTACATGTTTTATAAAGTTAATAATCTGCAATAGCATAGAATATTAGAAAATATTTTATATGACATACGCATCATTCAAATCTTCAAATGCTTTCACAGAGTGTTGAAATAATTTTGGTCCGTGGCCCGCCACCCGCCAGGGGACACGAAAATGGAGAAAGGGACGTAGATGCCATTCCCGCAGCAGTCCAGCCTCGGCTGCCCCCTTGACCTAGCGCCAAAGTCTGGTTAATGGAAGCCGACTTTAAAACTTAGAGCATCCCCTACGACCCCGCTCTTCCCTGGCGCAGGTGGAGGGAGACCTTTCCCTCCGCGGTTTTTGGGTTGTGGAATGAGTCACGGCATCTTGCCGCCATGAGTCGAGTCCTCCTTGTCCTCCCAGTCTTTATAGAAATGATGCCCAGGTGTCACTGGACTTTTCCCACAGCGGCTGTTACTCGTCTGTCACCACGATGATCTCAGATAATCTCCCAGTTGAACGGGTCATGCTTTTCGCGTGCGTTTCTGTAACACTTTTCTCCGTTTTCCCCCGTTATTGCATCTTAAACTCCTGGAGATCAGGTGTGGTGTCTTGACTGAAAGTACCTGTATTTCCCCTGCAGTGGTTCGTGCCCGGTAGGCACGGTGGCTAAAATCAATTCCCACATCCCCCAAACTACCTAAGCACGTTTTGTCATTTTTGTAAAATGAGTAAGAGAGAAAAGTAACTCATTGCACTGTATTTGTTTTCCTTGGGAGGAGTGTTGGGTTTCTCGTCCACAAGACTGCTAACTCGACATCCGTGACAGTGGCGTCTGTGTTGCAGTCCTCAGTACCTTTGTCCCTCATTCTGAGAATATTCGTTCCATACCAGCTACTTGATGTTATAGCTTTGTCAGTCAGTATTAACCAGGGGCTCTTATCTTACCTGAACCAAAAAGTGTTATTGTTTTAGTTGAAAGCCTTGTTCTCCCCTATAAAAAAACTGTTTTAAGGAAGGATATTTAATATAATCGTTGGGGTGGGGCAAGGAGAAAGCAGTATTAATTTAGTGTCCCTTCTGATTTGTCTTCAGTTTAAGACTCAGAAGTCAGGGTTGTGCACCCCTCCCAACTTACATGTTTTATAAAGTTAATAATCTGCAATAGCATAGAATATTAGAAAATATTTTATATGACATACGCATCATTCGTAACCAATAGTCTTTCAAATGCTTTCACAGAGTGTTGAAATAATTTTGGTCTTAGACTCTAAATGCTTGCTATAAATGTCTCACTTCCTTTTCTCAGATTTGAGATAGTTTCAGACCCTTCTTTTTTCCTAGGAGTCTGTCACTACAGTCTTCCCTGCAAGCTTTCCTGTATGTTGTTTCTCACTGAAAAAGAAAGGAGGGGATCCTTCTTCCCAGTTCTTTAAATTTGCAAAAAAATGTAGTCAGTAATAGTGTTTACACTTTACACTATTAACTAACAGTTTTAAAGAATCGTGTTCATTTTTCTTAAATGCAGTATAGTTTATTATTTTTAAATATAAATAAGCTCTGGTATGTTTTTCTGTTATAAAAATCATCTCACAGTAATTTGGTTATTTAAATGGTTTGAAATAGACGAAAAATTTTAGTCGTTTGGCAGAAATAAACTTTAACATAAACAATTTCATTTATATGTCCGTGAAGATTTATCCCCTACAGGGGAATTCATCATGTTCATTCACCATTAATTTATTATGTCTAGTTTTATCTTCAATTGGAAGTTATCTCTGCCAGAATGATACCTTTTCTTGTAGCAGTTCAAAAGTCATTTATTTTCTTCTTATCCTGGTCTTTAGGAGATTAGTTTCTAAAAGCTATAAAGAGGTAGAGTGAACCTATGCATTACTGATTATGCTGTCATTATAAAATATTGGTAACTTGCAGAGACTCCTAAGTTATTATAACCTGTAGGAAAATTAATTTCGTTTAAATTCATTTTCTCATTTCATTCAGCAGAAATGTTTGAGTTCCTACTATGGTAGACACTGGTCCAGCCACTGGAATGAACAGACAAACAGAAATTCCTACACTCATGATGGAGTACATTCTAGTTGGAGAGGGAAAAATTTTGTCTGTGTAGAGAGAGTATACATAAATGCATACACATACACACAGTAATGTACACTGTATACCTACATGTATATGAAATATATACCATGTCATATAGTAGAAAGAGCTAAGAAGAATAAAACAAGGCAGCTTTATATTTTTTGGTAGCATAGCCTGAGAAGGCTCACTGAGAATAAACCTTAAAGACTTGAAGGAGAGAGCCATGTGACTCACCAGCGGGAATAGCATTACAGAGGGAGCAGAAAGTGCCAGGACCTTGAAGCAGACACTGACAACATTTGCTTTAGCCATATTAAAACCAGTGATGACCTGACAAGCTCTTTTGATGGAATGAGGGACACTGAAGTCTGCAATGGGTTCCAAAGAAAATAATCTAGAAAAATTTGAAACACTGACCATAGACAACTCTTTAACAAGGTCTAGCTATAAGAAGATAGAGAAATGAAGAAGTGGGTGAGGATGGGGTCAGATAATGGAGTGTCTGAATGCTGAGAGTAAGCCCATGGAAAGAATAATTGATGATGTGGAAGACAGGAGGGAGACTTGTAACATTCTCCTTAGCGGCTGTCTTTTAGTTTACAAAGGGACTTAGCTATGGAAATACTTACAGTGTGGTGGCTAATTGGTGTAAAGGTGCACTTTGAGATGATGATAGTCTAGTTATGTCTAGTTTTAAAATCATTGTTCATTCACCATTAATTTATTATGTCTAGTTTTATCTTCAATTGGAAGTTATCTCTGCCAGAATGATACCTTTTCTTGTAGCAGTTCAAAAGTCATTTATTTTCTTCTTATCCTGGTCTTTAGGAGATTAGTTTCTAAAAGCTATAAAGAGGTAGAGTGAACCTATGCATTACTGATTATGCTGTCATTATAAAATATTGGTAACTTGCAGAGACTCCTAAGTTATTATAACCTGTAGGAAAATTAATTTCGTTTAAATTCATTTTCTCATTTCATTCAGCAGAAATGTTTGAGTTCCTACTATGGTAGACACTGGTCCAGCCACTGGAATGAACAGACAAACAGAAATTCCTACACTCATGATGGAGTACATTCTAGTTGGAGAGGGAAAAATTTTGTCTGTGTAGAGAGAGTATACATAAATGCATACACATACACACAGTAATGTACACTGTATACCTACATGTATATGAAATATATACCATGTCATATAGTAGAAAGAGCTAAGAAGAATAAAACAAGGCAGCTTTATATTTTTTGGTAGCATAGCCTGAGAAGGCTCACTGAAAATAAACCTTAAAGACTTGAAGGAGGGAGCCATGTGACTCACCAGGGGGAATAGCATTACAGAGGGAGCAGAAAGTGCCAGGACCTTGAAGCAGACACTGACAACATTTGCTTTAGCCATATTAAAACCAGTGATGACCTGACAAGCTCTTTTGATGGAATGAGGGACACTGAAGTCTGCAATGGGTTCCAAAGAAAATAATCTAGAAAAATTTGAAACACTGACCATAGACAACTCTTTAACAAGGTCTAGCTATAAGAAGATAGAGAAATGAAGAAGTGGGTGAGGATGGGGTCAGATAATGGAGTGTCTGAATGCTGAGAGTAAGCCCATGGAAAGAATAATTGATGATGTGGAAGACAGGAGGGAGACTTGTAACATTCTCCTTAGCGGCTGTCTTTTAGTTTACAAAGGGACTTAGCTATGGAAATACTTACAGTGTGGTGGCTAATTGGTGTAAAGGTGCACTTTGAGATGATGATAGTCAGCATGGCTTTGTTTTTCCTCTTGCCATTTGTGTGCAGGTGAACAGTGGCACTGAACGAGAATTGTAGATAAAGGTATAAGAGATTGACAGATTTAGGGGGGGAATGGAGGGCATCAAAGATACAAAGAGCTGAAACACAGTGGAAATGTGATAGAATCAGTTATAGGTCTGAGAAATGGGTGTTCAAAGGACTGTTGGATTGTTGTGTATAAGAGTGGTGAACTGAAAAGATAGGAATGGTGGTTGGAGAATGGGGTATTTGAAAGGTAGGTTACAGAAAAATGCAGTTACTGGAGATGTTAAGGTAAAGGATTTGGCCAGAGGAAGGACTGGCTAGGGTAGGGTAAAAGACAAGCTCACTAGGGGAGAGTGGTTAATGAACTGAGAGGACAGGCTGTTAATAAAAGGATCATCTATGAACATTGAAATCACTGAGAGTTATGACAAGAGTTGTTAAAGAGTGAACATTAGCCAAGGACTGGAGTCTTCAAAAGATGGGAAGGACTGATTTAAAGGTTGGAAATCACTAAAGCAGGTGGATGACCTAAGAACCAAAAGCTGGCTGTTTTTAATGAGTAGGGAAGATAATAATTGTCTGGGAGCAGCACTGAGGAGCAGGATCTCTTACTCCCTTCCAAGTCTAATGATCTTGATGGGGCGTGAAAAGACTGGAGAGTAGTACAAGAGAAAGCATTCAGTCAAGAAAAACCGGAATAGAAGTTTACAGTCATTGACAGAAAACGCCAACAGAATGTCTTTGTCGATCAGTAGTCTTGCCTTCAGGTTCTTTCTTTCGTTACATGGTAGAATAAACTGGAATAGTAAAGCACTTTTTGAAATTACTTTAATCACATTCAAAGAAAATGAATGTCTGTTACTAAGTGCAATATATGAAGACTAAGTTAACTTTGACCTCAGCTCTGTAATGTATGGTGCTGTTAAATATCAAGACTTTAGGGCTTCCCCTGGTGGTCCAGTGGATAAGGACACCGCCTTGCAGTGCAAGGGCGGATTCTAAGTTGGAAATACTTACAGTGTGGTGGCTAATTGGTGTAAAGGTGCACTTTGAGATGATGATAGTCAGCATGGCTTTGTTTTTCCTCTTGCCATTTGTGTGCAGGTGAACAGTGGCACTGAACGAGAATTGTAGATAAAGGTATAAGAGATTGACAGATTTAGGGGGGGAATGGAGGGCATCAAAGATACAAAGAGCTGAAACACAGTGGAAATGTGATAGAATCAGTTATAGGTCTGAGAAATGGGTGTTCAAAGGACTGTTGGATTGTTGTGTATAAGAGTGGTGAACTGAAAAGATAGGAATGGTGGTTGGAGAATGGGGTATTTGAAAGGTAGGTTACAGAAAAATGCAGTTACTGGAGATGTTAAGGTAAAGGATTTGGCCAGAGGAAGGACTGGCTAGGGTAGGGTAAAAGACAAGCTCACTAGGGGAGAGTGGTTAATGAACTGAGAGGACAGGCTGTTAATAAAAGGATCATCTGTGAACATTGAAATCACTGAGAGTTATGACAAGAGTTGTTAAAGAGTGAACATTAGCCAAGGGCTGGAGTCTTCAAAAGATGGGAAGGACTGATTTAAAGGTTGGAAATCACTAAAGCAGGTGGATGACCTAAGAACCAAAAGCTGGCTGTTTTTAATGAGTAGGGAAGATAATAATTGTCTGGGAGCAGCACTGAGGAGCAGGATCTCTTACTCCCTTCCAAGTCTAATGATCTTGATGGGGCGTGAAAAGACTGGAGAGTAGTACAAGAGAAAGCATTCAGTCAAGAAAAACCGGAATAGAAGTTTACAGTCATTGACAGAAAACGCCAACAGAATGTCTTTGTCGATCAGTAGTCTTGCCTTCAGGTTCTTTCTTTCGTTACATGGTAGAATAAACTGGAATAGTAAAGCACTTTTTGAAATTACTTTAATCACATTCAAAGAAAATGAATGTCTGTTACTAAGTGCAATATATGAAGACTAAGTTAACTTTGACCTCAGCTCTGTAATGTATGGTGCTGTTAAATATCAAGACTTTAGGGCTTCCCCTGGTGGTCCAGTGGATAAGGACACCGCCTTGCAGTGCAAGGGGCGCCGGTTCGATCCCTGGCCTGGGAAGATTCCATGTGCCGCGGAGCGGCTGGACCGATGTGTCCAATTGCCGAGCCGGAGCTCTGGCGGCCCAGAGCCGTTGCTCTGCAGTGACAGATGCCACCGCGATGGGAGGCCCACAGGGGCCAAAAGAATAAAGACGGAGGAAAATAGAGAAATGAAGGACCAATGGAAGTGGCCCACCCGCTCCCCTCCCTCCCCAACCGGACCCTCGCCCAAAATAAATAAATAAATCTTTAAAAAAAAAAAAAAAAAATCAAGACTTTAAATGCTCCAAAAGTAAGTAGTGTATACATATAGTTACTTGGTCTCCGTTTCTTTTTTGCTTTTGCATGGATCATTTTTAAAGTATTGAATTTGTTATAATATAGCTTCTGTTTTGTTTTGATTTTTTTTTTTTGTCTGCAGAGCATGTGGGATCTTAGCTCCCCAACCAAAAATCTAACCCTCACCCCCTTGCATTGGGAGGCACAATCCTAACCTCTGGACCACCAACGGAGCCCCTGGTTGCGTTTTTGTTTCAGCACAGTTAATATACAATTCATTTTGGCCATATTGTAAATTCCCAGGGAAAGCAGTTTTTACTTTTTCTGATTGACCAACGTAATGATTATACCCTTAAATCATTGCCATTTTTGTCAGTAGTGTCATTAGAATCAGATGGGTAAGATACGAAGTGATGCTTAGTTTGAAGAAGGCAGTAAGCATCTTTATCATATGTATGTTTTCATGTCGAGTCTTTCTCTTATATCTTATTGATCTGTGTTTATCCACTGGTATCAGCATCAATTACTTAGGCCTTGTATGATTTTTTTCTTCTGTATGTCAAGTGTAGGTTTCCCCTGACCCTCTTACTCTTTTCCATTTTCCTGGCTTTTACTGCTTTTTACATGAGAGCCTTAGATTTGATTTGTCTGATTCCATTTTTTCCCTTGAGATTGAATTAAATGTGTAAATTCAGAGAAGATTGAAATCTTTTTACAAAAGAGAGCTACATTTATTTGCAATCATATGAAGACTAAGTTAACTTTGACCTCAGCTCTGTAATGTATGGTGCTGTTAAATATCAAGACTTTAGGGCTTCCCCTGGTGGTCCAGTGGATAAGGACACCGCCTTGCAGTGCAAGGGGCGCCGGTTCGATCCCTGGCCTGGGAAGATTCCATGTGCCGCAGAGCGGCTGGACCGATGTGTCCAATTGCCGAGCCGGAGCTCTGGCGGCCCAGAGCCGTTGCTCTGCAGTGACAGATGCCACCGCGATGGGAGGCCCACAGGGGCCAAAAGAACAAAGACGGAGGAAAATAGAGAAATGAAGGACCAATGGAAGTGGCCCACCCGCTCCCCTCCCTCCCCAACCGGACCCTCGCCCAAAATAAATAAATAAATCTTTAAAAAAAAAAAAAAAAAATCAAGACTTTAAATGCTCCAAAAGTAAGTAGTGTATACATATAGTTACTTGGTCTCCGTTTTCTTTTTTGCTTTTGCATGGATCATTTTTAAAGTATTGAATTTGTTATAATATAGCTTCTGTTTTGTTTTGATTTTTTTTTTTTGTCTGCAGAGCATGTGGGATCTTAGCTCCCCAACCAAAAATCTAACCCTCACCCCCTTGCATTGGGAGGCACAATCCTAACCTCTGGACCACCAACGGAGCCCCTGGTTGCGTTTTTGTTTCAGCACAGTTAATATACAATTCATTTTGGCCATATTGTAAATTCCCAGGGAAAGCAGTTTTTACTTTTTCTGATTGACCGACGTAATGATTATACCCTTAAATCATTGCCATTTTTGTCAGTAGTGTCATTAGAATCAGATGGGTAAGATACGAAGTGATGCTTAGTTTGAAGAAGGCAGTAAACATCTTTATCATATGTATGTTTTCATGTCGAGTCTTTCTCTTATATCTTATTGATCTGTGTTTATCCACTGGTATCAGCATCAATTACTTAGGCCTTGTATGATTTTTTTCTTCTGTATGTCAAGTGTAGGTTTCCCCTGACCCTCTTACTCTTTTTCCATTTTCCTGGCTTTTACTGCTTTTTACATGAGAGCCTTAGATTTGATTTGTCTGATTCCATTTTTTTCCCCTTGAGATTGAATTAAATGTGTAAATTCAGAGAAGATTGAAATCTCTGGTACTGACTATTGTCTCTTATAAAAATTGAGACAGCATACCATTCTATTTGTTCAGGTCATTTGTGTCTTTCAGTGGTAATTGTGAAAGTTTCATCACACTTGTATTGTATATACTTTGTTATTTCCTAGATAATTTTCTTCTGAGTGTTGAAAGTCATGTTTTTTTCCTTCTTTATGTAAGTTTTCTGATTAATGATATATATGTAAAATTTTGTTTTTCCAGCCGTGACAAGTTATTTTATCACTTTCACTAGTTTTTTTAACTAGTTCCAAATATCTGAATATGGTGATAATATATTTCCTCCTAACTTTTTATGCCTGTAACTTATTTCTCTTTATGAGTATGCCATAATTTTGTTATCTTTTCTTTAATAGAGCAACTGGATATTCTTACTTCCTTAGAATTATGGCAGATAAATTAACAAGAATTGCTATTGTCAACCATGACAAATGTAAGCCTAAGAAATGTCGGCAGGAGTGCAAAAGAGTTGCCCTGTGGTTCGAATGGGTAAGCTGTTCTGTGGATCATTTAAGGATAAAAGAAAGTTTTAAAAGAATACATTGTCTTCATGGTTCTCTGGACTTTTGCATACACTTTTCCCCCCTGTTGCTTTCTTTAAAATGTAAAAATAAGACTAGATTTTGTTCCATTGTCTTTTAATGCTTGTGAAAACTTAAAATGAAAAAAATCACATTGTTTATGGTTCTTTTTGATTGACCGACGTAATGATTATACCCTTAAATCATTGCCATTTTTGTCAGTAGTGTCATTAGAATCAGATGGGTAAGATACGAAGTGATGCTTAGTTTGAAGAAGGCAGTAAACATCTTTATCATATGTATGTTTTCATGTCGAGTCTTTCTCTTATATCTTATTGATCTGTGTTTATCCACTGGTATCAGCATCAATTACTTAGGCCTTGTATGATTTTTTTCTTCTGTATGTCAAGTGTAGGTTTCCCCTGACCCTCTTACTCTTTTTCCATTTTCCTGGCTTTTACTGCTTTTTACATGAGAGCCTTAGATTTGATTTGTCTGATTCCATTTTTTTCCCCTTGAGATTGAATTAAATGTGTAAATTCAGAGAAGATTGAAATCTCTGGTACTGACTATTGTCTCTTATAAAAATTGAGACAGCATACCATTCTATTTGTTCAGGTCATTTGTGTCTTTCAGTGGTAATTGTGAAAGTTTCATCACACTTGTATTGTATATACTTTGTTATTTCCTAGATAATTTTCTTCTGAGTGTTGAAAGTCATGTTTTTTTCCTTCTTTATGTAAGTTTTCTGATTAATGATATATATGTAAAATTTTGTTTTTCCAGCCGTGACAAGTTATTTTATCACTTTCACTAGTTTTTTTAACTAGTTCCAAATATCTGAATATGGTGATAATATATTTCCTCCTAACTTTTTATGCCTGTAACTTATTTCTCTTTATGAGTATGCCATAATTTTGTTATCTTTTCTTTAATAGAGCAACTGGATATTCTTACTTCCTTAGAATTATGGCAGATAAATTAACAAGAATTGCTATTGTCAACCATGACAAATGTAAGCCTAAGAAATGTCGGCAGGAGTGCAAAAAGAGTTGCCCTGTGGTTCGAATGGGTAAGCTGTTCTGTGGATCATTTAAGGATAAAAGAAAGTTTTAAAAGAATACATTGTCTTCATGGTTCTCTGGACTTTTGCATACACTTTTCCCCCCTGTTGCTTTCTTTAAAATGTAAAAATAAGACTAGATTTTGTTCCATTGTCTTTTAATGCTTGTGACTTAAATAATCCTGTTTAAGTTCATTGACTGTAAAATCAAACCAGAGTTCACATTACTGAGATTCTTACTGTTCTACAAAATCCTGTAGTTACTTTAAGTCATGAAGAAAGGACTATGAAGATGTTGGTGTTTGATAATATTCTCCTTTTAAAAAATGAAAAAGCTTAAGATGAATGACCGTTTATGGGCTTTTGCTAGTTTCAAGATTAAATAAATTCACAACAATTCAGAATTGACGGATTATTGGTAGTCTTTAAAGACTATGCTAAATAATTGTTACTTTATATATACAAGAGAGGTATAAGCTAACTAAACCATAAAAGAAGCTTTAGATGTCATGTGTTACAGTCTACCATGCTATTCAGAAGTTGCATTATTGTTATTCCTAAGCCAAGTTTAATTTTGTCTGTATATTAGATGCGTGTCTTTGGGGAGCTTCCCTGATGTGATTAATTTGTTTCATTCCCTCATGTAGTATATAGTACCATTTTCAGGGCATATTTTGTGGATTAACTATTCAGGTCAGTCAGCATAAATGTAAAGCTGTTTTAGGGTCAGAAATGGCAACCCCCTTCAATATACTTGCCTGGAAAATCCCATGTTCAGAGAGGACCCTGGAGGGCTACAGTCCATGGGGTCGCAAAGAGTCGGACATTACTTAGGGACTAAACAACAACATATTTTTACCAACGTATCTTCTTCCTGTAGTAAATTAAAATAAGCAAAGCACTGATTTAAGATGTTATCTCAAATATATTTCTTTATGTGATCTTTGAAATTTTGATTCTGTACAGAAATTTGGAACCAGAATTGGCAAGATAATAGTATTGTCAGAAAATTAGAATATCAGGAAAAATGACTTGATTCTGTCTCTTCCTGTGCAGGAAAATTATGCATAGAGGTTACCCCCCAAAGCAAAATAGCATGGATTTCTGAAACTCTTTGTATTGGTTGTGGTATTTGTATTAAAGTAAGTAGTATTTTATTTATTGCATCAAATTATATTGAAATCTGAATACTAAAATGTAAAAATAAGACTAGATTTTGTTCCATTGTCTTTTAATGCTTGTGACTTAAATAATCCTGTTTAAGTTCATTGACTGTAAAATCAAACCAGAGTTCACATTACTGAGATTCTTACTGTTCTACAAAATCCTGTAGTTACTTTAAGTCATGAAGAAAGGACTATGAAGATGTTGGTGTTTGATAATATTCTCCTTTTAAAAAATGAAAAAGCTTAAGATGAATGACCGTTTATGGGCTTTTGCTAGTTTCAAGATTAAATAAATTCACAACAATTCAGAATTGACGGATTATTGGTAGTCTTTAAAGACTATGCTAAATAATTGTTACTTTATATATACAAGAGAGGTATAAGCTAACTAAACCATAAAAGAAGCTTTAGATGTCATGTGTTACAGTCTACCATGCTATTCAGAAGTTGCATTATTGTTATTCCTAAGCCAAGTTTAATTTTGTCTGTATATTAGATGCGTGTCTTTGGGGAGCTTCCCTGATGTGATTAATTTGTTTCATTCCCTCATGTAGTATATAGTACCATTTTCAGGGCATATTTTGTGGATTAACTATTCAGGTCAGTCAGCATAAATGTAAAGCTGTTTTAGGGTCAGAAATGGCAACCCCCTTCAATATACTTGCCTGGAAAATCCCATGTTCAGAGAGGACCCTGGAGGGCTACAGTCCATGGGGTCGCAAAGAGTCGGACATTACTTAGGGACTAAACAACAACATATTTTTACCAACGTATCTTCTTCCTGTAGTAAATTAAAATAAGCAAAGCACTGATTTAAGATGTTATCTCAAATATATTTCTTTATGTGATCTTTGAAATTTTGATTCTGCACAGAAATTTGGAACCAGAATTGGCAAGATAATAGTATTGTCAGAAAATTAGAATATCAGGAAAAATGACTTGATTCTGTCTCTTCCTGTGCAGGAAAATTATGCATAGAGGTTACCCCCCAAAGCAAAATAGCATGGATTTCTGAAACTCTTTGTATTGGTTGTGGTATTTGTATTAAAGTAAGTAGTATTTTATTTATTGCATCAAATTATAATCTAAAAATGAAATCTGAATACATGATAACTATTTTTAAAAAGCCAAATATGAAAGAAACAATGAAAAAAGAATACAAATTTAGAAAAATGGTGTTTTTATATCAGTAATATTACTGTTTTCAATTAATCACCCCATTTAAAAGTTATTCTTGCTGTATGCAACTCTGTAAAGCCATTTCCAACCAAAATTAATTTCTCTTTTTCACCCTTTTAATAGAGTATTCTCTGAATCTACCAAGCTTTTTGGGAATATAAATGCAAAAAATATGAGTCATGTTACATACATCTTTTTCAAGTCTGTTTAATTTTAAATTCACACTTTTAAATAAAAGTGGACACAGCCAAAAAATTTCCTAGTTTAGCCTAATCCTTCTGCTTTTGCTGTATTCTTTTTTTTTTTTTTAAGATTTATTTATTATTTAGTGTATTTATTTAGTTATTGGCTGCGCCACGTCTTAGCTGTGATGTGTGGGATCTAGTTCCTCGACCAGGGATTGAACCTGGGCCCCCGGCATTGGGAGCTCAGCCTTAGCCCCTGGACCACCAGGGAAGTCCCTGCTATATTCTTTTATTGTTGGATTTATCCTAATAGTGTTGTGTTTTTTTGTTTTTTTTTTTTCAAAATACTCCAGTCTTTGTAACATCGAGTAATTTGATTAGGACTTTTTATTTAAGAATGATGGATTTCCAACTCTGGTTCATAAAAGATATTTAGGAGCCAGAGTATAAATTTCTTAAATTAGTTATATTTATTTGGAGATATGTTTTAGAAAGGACCCTTCTTGGAATATGAGTACGACCTGTAATTTTTTTCTAATAAGACTCAAGTGTATTTTGCATTGGTTTCTGAATTTTCAGTTCAGTATCCAGAAGTACCAAGCTTGGTACCTGAAAGTGTTTTTTCTTGTTTTGATGATATAAGCAGGGGACATTTCTTCCACCAAATATTCTTTGCCTGCCAGTGTTGTGGATGCTGGAAATATTATTTTGAACAGTGTATTCGACTTTATTTTCTTTCTTAACTATTACAGATGAGATTCCAGAATTTGGGTGTACACTCCATGGCAGAAAAGATACTGATGGGGTTGAATCTTTTTTGGGGAGAGGGGTAGTCTATACTCCCTGAACACTGAGATACTTGTAATGCACCACGTATATGAACAACATGTATGTTTTTTTCTTTGTAGATTAGGAGAAGTTTAACTTACTTGCACCCTATAAGCATTTCATGTACATTGACGGAATAATAGAGAATTCTGTAAATGGCAGTAACTCCATTTGTAAAAAAGAATATCTTGTGGTTCAGAATGAATAATTTTTGTCAAAGGTTGTTAATTATTTTGTTGGAAAATAAGAGTTATTTCTTTTAAACTTGTGTTCTTATAACTTATAAAATGGGAATTCACTGAAATGTTTATATCGAGAGACTTTGGAATTGTTCCCCTAAGCTCACTGAACAGTTCTACTGAAGAGATTTTTAATTTGCAGTTATGCTCTTTGGCGGTACAATTATGGTTTTATCTGTACTTCTGAGGAATTTTCCAGCCACGTTACCACTCTTAAATCATCTTCCAATTTTTACCATTCTTGTTCCTTGAGTGTTTATCTGATTGACAGTCACTTGTTATTTGAGTGAGTTTTTCTATAAATCAGGGTCTTTTAATATGAATTTCCTCACTCGGAATATGAGTATCTTTTTCATGTGGAATGATTAAAGATCACAATGAAAAGACATTAGTCCTTGCTCTGTGCAGATACTGTGCTGTTGTTGAGACATGAATAAACCAAGAAAAGCACAAACTGTGACCTTAAAGGACTTTGCAAAGTAGAAAAGGAAACATACAAAAGACAGAAAGAAGGAAGGAAGGCAATGGAAGGCATTTCTCTTTGGCTGTATATGAAATTGTTTGCTCAATAATCATGTTTTAGTTTGTTCTCAACCTTTTATCTAATAATACTAAAACACACACACACAAATCTCCAGTTCTGTATGGTTTTTCACTAAGTATTAAACAGATTAAGCATCCAGGATTATGCCAGTCACCAAGAAGAAAATATAAATTTTGAAAATATTAGAAATTTCTTCCACCAAATATTCTTTGCCTGCCAGTGTTGTGATGCTGGAAATATTATTTTGAACAGTGTATTCGACTTTATTTTCTTTCTTAACTATTACAGATGAGATTCCAGAATTTGGGTGTACACTCCATGGCAGAAAAGATACTGATGGGGTTGAATCTTTTTTGGGGAGAGGGTAGTCTATACTCCTGAACACTGAGATACTTGTAATGCACCACGTATATGAACAACATGTATGTTTTTTTCTTTGTAGATTAGGAGAAGTTTAACTTACTTGCACCCTATAAGCATTTCATGTACATTGACGGAATAATAGAGAATTCTGTAAATGGCAGTAACTCCATTTGTAAAAAAGAATATCTTGTGGTTCAGAATGAATAATTTTTGTCAAAGGTTGTTAATTATTTTGTTGGAAAATAAGAGTTATTTCTTTTAAACTTGTGTTCTTATAACTTATAAAATGGGAATTCACTGAAATGTTTATATCGAGAGACTTTGGAATTGTTCCCCTAAGCTCACTGAACAGTTCTACTGAAGAGATTTTTAATTTGCAGTTATGCTCTTTGGCGGTACAATTATGGTTTTATCTGTACTTCTGAGGAATTTTCCAGCCACGTTACCACTCTTAAATCATCTTCCAATTTTTACCATTCTTGTTCCTTGAGTGTTTATCTGATTGACAGTCACTTGTTATTTGAGTGAGTTTTTCTATAAATCAGGGTCTTTTAATATGAATTTCCTCACTCGGAATATGAGTATCTTTTTCATGTGGAATGATTAAAGATCACAATGAAAAGACATTAGTCCTTGCTCTGTGCAGATACTGTGCTGTTGTTGAGACATGAATAAACCAAGAAAAGCACAAACTGTGACCTTAAAGGACTTTGCAAAGTAGAAAAGGAAACATACAAAAGACAGAAAGAAGGAAGGAAGGCAATGGAAGGCATTTCTCTTTGGCTGTATATGAAATTGTTTGCTCAATAATCATGTTTTAGTTTGTTCTCAACCTTTTATCTAATAATACTAAAACACACACACACAAATCTCCAGTTCTGTATGGTTTTTCACTAAGTATTAAACAGATTAAGCATCCAGGATTATGCCAGTCACCAAGAAGAATATAAATGTATTAGACATGATTGTTGCCTTCAAGGAACTTAACTTATTTAAGCAAAGGAAAGAAAATGAAACAGTATTTTGCATCAGTGTGAAACTCCCACATGTTACTTATAAAAACTTACTAATCTGTTTGTTTTAGTCTTGTGTTTATTTCTAAAAATTGACAGAAACTTAATTCTTTATGTTAAATAACAGAAATGCCCCTTTGGCGCCTTATCAATTGTCAATTTACCAAGCAACTTGGAAAAGGAAACAACACACCGATATTGTGCCAATGCCTTCAAACTTCACAGGTATATTTGCAAGTCAACATTCTTCTTTACTTCAGTCAAGAGTAAAATGCATTTGGAATCTTCAGAGAAGTACAAAAGTGGAAGAAAAGTGGTAATAACTTTTGCATCCACTAAAACAAAATACAGTATTGTAACATCATGCAGAGTCACATTGTATATGTCAATGGTTCATTCTAACTACCAATAAAATTACCTGAGTGTCTTTTTAAAACTATTCCTGGGCTTCCCGGGTGGTCCAGTGGGTAAGGACACCGCCTTGCAGTGCAAGGGGCGCCAGTTCGATCCCTGGCCTGGGAAGATCCCACGTGCCGCGGAGCGGCTGGACCGATGTGTCCAATTACGAGCCGGAGCTCTGGAGCGCATGCGCCTAGAGCCGGTGCTCTGCGACAACAGAGGCCACTGCGATGGGAGGCCCACACGGGCCAAAGAACAAAGATGGATGAAAATGGACAAATGAAAGACCAATAAAAGTGGTCCGCCGGCTCCCCTCCCTCCCCACCCCACCCCCACCAAAATAAATAAATAAATAAATCTTTAAAAAAAAAAAAACAAAACTGTTCCTGCCCAGGTAATTTCTACAGTTGAATTACATCTTACCTCTGGATGTTTAGTCTGGACCTTAGTAAGTTGAAAAGGCTCCCAGGTGATTCTAGTATACCACTGGGGTGAGGATCACTATTATAATATCTTCTCCCCAAATTACCTTTTAAGGAACCTTGTATTGATTTTATTTATCTATTAATCTCATGCTCTACAGAGAGTATTACTCTCAACTTCTACATATAGTGTTATTGTAGACATTCTTTGAGGTTGTTATTTAATCTGCTGAACACTAATATTTTGACTCTGGGGGTCTAGATTTAACTAATTAAAAAGTTAGTTTTAAGGGGCCCTACCCCAGCAGGGAGAGTGAAGTGGAATGTTTCTGATTGATGTGACCTTTCTTTCCTTGTAAGTAAATGGCAGGACAAAAAAAAGGAAGGAAGAAAGACTGTGAGGTTACATCTGCTACACAGTTTTGTACCAGAGCATTTTATTGTACATTAAAACTGAGCCTTGTAAAGAAACATTGTTACTGTAGAATAGACTTAATGAAAGTTGAACACATAAAATTTGGAGTAATATTGGTCATGGACGCATTTCTAACAATTAACAGTTTAAGTTAATCTTGGCTGCTATTTAGTTTTTTCCTAATAGCCAATAATATCTGACATTTTTCTCTTTTGGCTTATCAATGAATGTGTGTGGAGTGCACGTGCATCAGAATACACCATTCTGGTATTGTGTAGCTTTTGCTGCTTAAATCTTAATTGTTTTAATTATTTTTGTACACTTACAACAGGTTACCTATTCCTCGTCCAGGTGAAGTTTTGGGATTGGTTGGAACTAATGGTATTGGAAAGTCAACTGCTTTAAAAATTTTAGCAGGAAAGCAAAAGCCAAACCTTGGAAAGTATGATGTATGTATTACCACCTTATAAAAATGAACACCTTGTGTCAGTTTTATGAGTCTGTAAAGTAGAGAGTATGTGTGAATTTATTTTTAAATTTTCTTGTTTTCAGTGTTATTTATGTAATTAATGCTGAGAAACTATAAATGAAGCTCCTTTTTTAGTTACTACATGTTAATGCTACTTAATTAGTATTTCTGAGTTTTTGTAAACTATTGAGTTGGTACTCCTGGATTTGAAATTAAATGTACCTCTAATATTATTAATATCTTAGAAGCAGAGAAATATTCTTTTTGAGTATATATTCTGTTTTGTGTAATATTTATTCTCTTTCCAATTGTATTATGAAATTCAGATAACTATACATGTATTTCTAGGATCCACCTGATTGGCAAGAAATTCTGACTTACTTCCGTGGATCTGAACCTTGATTTGGACTAAAACATATAGTGTTATTGTAGACATTCTTTGAGGTCTTTATTTAATCTGCTGAACACTAATATTTTGACTCTGGGGTCTAGATTTAACTAATTAAAAAGTTAGTTTTAAGGGGCCCTACCCCAGCAGGGAGAGTGAAGTGGAATGTTTCTGATTGATGTGACCTTTCTTTCCTTGTAAGTAAATGGCAGGACAAAAAAAAGGAAGGAAGAAAGACTGTGAGGTTACATCTGCTACACAGTTTTGTACCAGAGCATTTTATTGTACATTAAAACTGAGCCTTGTAAAGAAACATTGTTACTGTAGAATAGACTTAATGAAAGTTGAACACATAAAATTTGGAGTAATATTGGTCATGGACGCATTTCTAACAATTAACAGTTTAAGTTAATCTTGGCTGCTATTTAGTTTTTTCCTAATAGCCAATAATATCTGACATTTTTCTCTTTTGGCTTATCAATGAATGTGTGTGGAGTGCACGTGCATCAGAATACACCATTCTGGTATTGTGTAGCTTTTGCTGCTTAAATCTTAATTGTTTTAATTATTTTTGTACACTTACAACAGGTTACCTATTCCTCGTCCAGGTGAAGTTTTGGGATTGGTTGGAACTAATGGTATTGGAAAGTCAACTGCTTTAAAAATTTTAGCAGGAAAGCAAAAGCCAAACCTTGGAAAGTATGATGTATGTATTACCACCTTATAAAAATGAACACCTTGTGTCAGTTTTATGAGTCTGTAAAGTAGAGAGTATGTGTGAATTTATTTTTAAATTTTCTTGTTTTCAGTGTTATTTATGTAATTAATGCTGAGAAACTATAAATGAAGCTCCTTTTTTAGTTACTACATGTTAATGCTACTTAATTAGTATTTCTGAGTTTTTGTAAACTATTGAGTTGGTACTCCTGGATTTGAAATTAAATGTACCTCTAATATTATTAATATCTTAGAAGCAGAGAAATATTCTTTTTGAGTATATATTCTGTTTTGTGTAATATTTATTCTCTTTCCAATTGTATTATGAAATTCAGATAACTATACATGTATTTCTAGGATCCACCTGATTGGCAAGAAATTCTGACTTACTTCCGTGGATCTGAACTGCAAAATTACTTTACCAAGATTCTTGAAGATGACCTAAAAGCCATTATCAAACCTCAGTATGTAGACCAGATTCCTAAGGCTGCAAAGGTTAGTTGCTTTTTAGGAGACATTTAGTAGCTATTACAGATATTGGTGGACATACGAAAGATAAATCAAAGTGCACTTTTTTTATTTTGTGACACTGTTTAATATTGAAGGAATTTTAGTATTGAAGGAAAATAATACTAACTGTTTCTGATATAACAGGGGACAGTGGGGTCTATTTTGGACCGAAAAGATGAAACAAAGACACAAGCAATTGTATGTCAGCAGCTTGGTAAGTGTTTGCTTTAGTATGTGTTCTAATAGGCCATGAACTTAACTCATAAAGATAGATGTCTTTATAAGGATTACTGAAATCAATGGGAAAATCTCTAGTAATTGTCATGGTTTCAACTGAAATACTTAAATTCAGGATGATTTGCAATGCACATTTTACCCTGAAGAGATCATACAGAATAGCATTAAAGACAATTCCTCTGTCCTTTGTAGACTTAACGCATCTAAAAGAACGCAACGTGGAAGATCTTTCAGGAGGAGAGTTGCAGAGATTCGCCTGTGCTGTCGTTTGCATACAGAAAGCAGATATGTAGGTTACTTTTATACTTACTGTCGTTCTCAAACTTACTTTATAGTTTTTGTATATAATGCTTCTAATAGAGCATTGGTTTGGGGAAAATTACAGTAATAGATTATCGAATGTTCTAACTCTCGAGTTCAGACTTTGAAGCAGCTGTGCCCATCTCCCTGCTACCCCATCATGGGTAAAAGCTTTACAACTTATAGATTCTGGAGCTTTTCACTGTAAAATCAGGTGTTTTGTAACTCTCTTTATACATAGGAAGGATATTTTTTTAAGATGTAAGCTCTCCAACCAGATCAGCAAGGTTTTTAATAGCTCAAGTGGAACATGAGGTCTTCTGGGTTATCCTAAATCAGGGGTGTTTATGTCTCTAATATTATTAATATCTTAGAAGCAGAGAAATATTCTTTTTGAGTATATATTCTGTTTTGTGTAATATTTATTCTCTTTCCAATTGTATTATGAAATTCAGATAACTATACATGTATTTCTAGGATCCACCTGATTGGCAAGAAATTCTGACTTACTTCCGTGGATCTGAACTGCAAAATTACTTTACCAAGATTCTTGAAGATGACCTAAAAGCCATTATCAAACCTCAGTATGTAGACCAGATTCCTAAGGCTGCAAAGGTTAGTTGCTTTTTAGGAGACATTTAGTAGCTATTACAGATATTGGTGGACATACGAAAGATAAATCAAAGTGCACTTTTTTTATTTTGTGACACTGTTTAATATTG
Organism: Tragulus kanchil; assembly: GCA_022376925.1. Lineage (NCBI taxonomy): Eukaryota > Metazoa > Chordata > Mammalia > Artiodactyla > Tragulidae > Tragulus > Tragulus kanchil. Next base: position 33,753,894 of record JAIOJX010000025.1, read on the forward strand.
AAGGAATTTTAGTATTGAAGGAAAATAATACTAACTGTTTCTGATATAACAGGGGACAGTGGGGTCTATTTTGGACCGAAAAGATGAAACAAAGACACAAGCAATTGTATGTCAGCAGCTTGGTAAGTGTTTGCTTTAGTATGTGTTCTAATAGGCCATGAACTTAACTCATAAAGATAGATGTCTTTATAAGGATTACTGAAATCAATGGGAAAATCTCTAGTAATTGTCATGGTTTCAACTGAAATACTTAAATTCAGGATGATTTGCAATGCACATTTTACCCTGAAGAGATCATACAGAATAGCATTAAAGACAATTCCTCTGTCCTTTGTAGACTTAACGCATCTAAAAGAACGCAACGTGGAAGATCTTTCAGGAGGAGAGTTGCAGAGATTCGCCTGTGCTGTCGTTTGCATACAGAAAGCAGATATGTAGGTTACTTTTATACTTACTGTCGTTCTCAAACTTACTTTATAGTTTTTGTATATAATGCTTCTAATAGAGCATTGGTTTGGGGAAAATTACAGTAATAGATTATCGAATGTTCTAACTCTCGAGTTCAGACTTTGAAGCAGCTGTGCCCATCTCCCTGCTACCCCATCATGGGTAAAAGCTTTACAACTTATAGATTCTGGAGCTTTTCACTGTAAAATCAGGTGTTTTGTAACTCTCTTTATACATAGGAAGGATATTTTTTTAAGATGTAAGCTCTCCAACCAGATCAGCAAGGTTTTTAATAGCTCAAGTGGAACATGAGGTCTTCTGGGTTATCCTAAATCAGGGTGTTATACCATGTGAGAGCGAAGTGAAAAAGACAAGTTGCCTTCCTACCTTTTAATGCCTCTCTTCTCCCAGATATTTTTTGCTCTCAACTTTTTCTACATTTCTGCTCTGGCATCCAATGCAGGCTAGTTTTTTTCTACAAAGTATCCTATAATTCTGTGCAGTACCCTCTTTTCCAAAAACTGCTCTAACGTAACTGATTTTAGCCAATTATAAGAGAAGCACTCTGGATTACTTTGGAATATATCAAAATAGTTTTCATGAGGAGATAACAGTTTATTAGTTGGCCTAATCTCAGTCTTTCCCCAGATTTGATATGCAGTCCTATTTTTCATAATTTCTTTTCTTCCTTCTATTTGTGAACAGAATACAGAAATTTTTATCATTGTGGGGTGGATTCCCCGTTATTATAAGGGGATTTTTGTTGTTAAATCAGAAACTGTTTCAGTGCTTTAAAATAATGTGCAAGTTATTTTCATACCTTCCTTTCATATTATTATGTTTTATTTTCCATAGCTTTATGTTTGATGAACCTTCTAGTTACCTAGATGTCAAGCAGCGTTTGAAAGCTGCCATTACTATACGATCTCTAATAAATCCAGACAGGTAAGTAAGATTTGGTGTATGCCTGTGCTGTCTTGTTTGAGGAGTTTTACAGATCTCTAGAAGATGACACTCCGGGACCATCAGGCTCATAGACATGTGCATAGTTTCCATCTTGGTTTTTGGAGCTGTTGCTTGAATTTAACCTTCCTCTGTCTAGAACACAGATTCTTAGCACAAGATTTATTTACTACCATACCTGTTTACAGGGAGCCTAAGAGTACTCTAGTAATACATAAATTTATATATACTTACATTTGTGGATTCCCAGGAAGCAAATCCTTAACTTTTACCAGATCTTCAAGATATGTTACTTATACCCACTATTTAGGGCAGAGTAATTCCAGTTGTCCCAGGTGTTACTGAGCACAAGAGAGTTCCTAAAAACTTCTTAAGTAGTCCCAACATCCTGTATTTGTAGGATGCTTTTGTAGTTCGCAGAGTTTTTGTATCCATTATCTCATTTGAGCCTCTCAGTATCACTGATCTTGTAAGTTAGAATCTTTAGGTGATATTCCCATTTTTGCAGATGAAGAAGTTTAAAGTCAGAAAAGCTAGTTATTTCTAGGTTTCAAATTTATGGTATGGCAAGATTATGACCAGAACATGGAGTATTTTTCCTGTATACCATTTTCAGTTCCTGTCTTTAGTAGTTGACTTACTTCATAGCTGATCTTACAAGAAAGCAATAGAAATCCTTAGGGATCAAAACCAAAGAGAGAGTTATCGATTACAGGGGAAAAACAAGAATGGCTTTCCTGAAGGAATGTCGCTTGTTTTTTGTAGTAAGTCTTGAGCTTTAACAGCCACTTGTGGGCAAGAAGCAAGACCTATTGAATTATCACACAAAATTCCAGGACTCTCAAAACAGCTGCTTTCTCCGCAAGGGGGTAGACACATGAGGGTGTCAAGGAAACATTTCCCTGTCACTCAATGAAAGCCTTGGAAATGGGGGTATAACTCCCCTTCAGATCTGTTTCAGGACTGGTAGCTCACATGGATATGGAATTGAAGTTGATGTCATCAGACAAATCTAAGAACCCTCCATGGTAAGAAAACCACATTAAAAAGAGGTCCCTGGAGGGCTTTCCTGGTGGCTCAGACAGTAAAGAACCTGTCTGCAATGCGGGAGACCCAGGTTCAATCTCTGGGTTGGGAATATCTACTAGAGGAGAGAATGGCTACCTACTCCAGTATTCTTGCCTGGAGAGTCCCATGGTCAGAGGAGCCTGGTGGGTAAAGTCCATGAGGTCGCAAAAAGAGGTCCCTAGACTCTTTAGTTCTGTGGTACATAGATGAAGCACACATAAAACCACTCCAGAGGCATATGCTCTCGACACTGGTCATTCAGGATTTCTACAGGTATAGACTTGGGAGCTTTAACTCAGGGTTATAAATGATAGAAGAAAACTGTACAAATGAGTCAGTAAAAACACAGATCATTTAAGTTGTACTGAGCACAAGAGAGTTCCTAAAACTTCTTAAGTAGTCCCAACATCCTGTATTTGTAGGATGCTTTTGTAGTTCGCAGAGTTTTTGTATCCATTATCTCATTTGAGCCTCTCAGTATCACTGATCTTGTAAGTTAGAATCTTTAGGTGATATTCCCATTTTTGCAGATGAAGAAGTTTAAAGTCAGAAAAGCTAGTTATTTCTAGGTTTCAAATTTATGGTATGGCAAGATTATGACCAGAACATGGAGTATTTTTCCTGTATACCATTTTCAGTTCCTGTCTTTAGTAGTTGACTTACTTCATAGCTGATCTTACAAGAAAGCAATAGAAATCCTTAGGGATCAAAACCAAAGAGAGAGTTATCGATTACAGGGGAAAAACAAGAATGGCTTTCCTGAAGGAATGTCGCTTGTTTTTTGTAGTAAGTCTTGAGCTTTAACAGCCACTTGTGGGCAAGAAGCAAGACCTATTGAATTATCACACAAAATTCCAGGACTCTCAAAACAGCTGCTTTCTCCGCAAGGGGGTAGACACATGAGGGTGTCAAGGAAACATTTCCCTGTCACTCAATGAAAGCCTTGGAAATGGGGGTATAACTCCCTTCAGATCTGTTTCAGGACTGGTAGCTCACATGGATATGGAATTGAAGTTGATGTCATCAGACAAATCTAAGAACCCTCCATGGTAAGAAAACCACATTAAAAGAGGTCCCTGGAGGGCTTTCCTGGTGGCTCAGACAGTAAAGAACCTGTCTGCAATGCGGAGACCCAGGTTCAATCTCTGGGTTGGGAATATCTACTAGAGGAGAGAATGGCTACCTACTCCAGTATTCTTGCCTGGAGAGTCCCATGGTCAGAGGAGCCTGGTGGGTAAAGTCCATGAGGTCGCAAAAAGAGGTCCCTAGACTCTTTAGTTCTGTGGTACATAGATGAAGCACACATAAAACCACTCCAGAGGCATATGCTCTCGACACTGGTCATTCAGGATTTCTACAGGTATAGACTTGGGAGCTTTAACTCAGGGTTATAAATGATAGAAGAAAACTGTACAAATGAGTCAGTAGACACACGAACAGCCAGATTTCGACATTCAAGAACTAAAAGTGACATTCTCAAAGAGACTATAAAAAGTAGTAGTTAGGGCTTCCTTGGTAGCTCAGTGGTAAAGAGTTCATCTACCAATGCAAGAGACGCAAGTTCGATTCCTGATCTGGGAAGATCCCACACGCTGCGGAGCATTTGAGCCTGTGAGCCACAACGATGGAGCCTGTACTCTAGAGCCTCAGAGCCACAACTACTGAGTCCATGTACCACAACTGCTGAAGTCTGTATGGCCTAGATTCCCAGTTCCACAACAAGAGAAGTCACTGCAACAAGAAGCTGGCTCACCTCAACTAGAGAGAAGCCTCCACTCCCTGCAACTAGAGAAGAGCCTGCAGCAGCAGTGAAAAACCAGAGTAACCAAAAATAAATGAAATCAATAAAAATTTTTAAAAATAGTATTTAGGGCTTCCCTGGTGGTCCAGTGGGTAAAGAGTCCGCCTTGCAGTGCCAGGGGCACTGGTTGGATCCCTGCTATGGGAAGATCCCACGTGCCGCAGAGCGGCTGGACCAATGTGTCCAACTACTGAGCCGGAGCTCTGGAGCGCGTGCGCCCAGAGCCGGTGCTCTGCAACCAGAGAGGCCACTGCGGTGGGAGTCCCACACAAGCCAAAGAATTCAGATCGATGAAAATAAATAAATGAAGGACCAATAAAAGAAGCCAAAATATTTTTTAAAAATAATATTTAAAATAATTCAAGACATAAAGATTTAAAAGTCTAAGAATACGATACTACAGAAAAAAAGCAACAGGTAAATGTTTTAAAAACCCAAACATATCTAGAAATGTAAAGTATAGTGATGACTTCATGAAAGCTCACTGGACAGATTAGGCAGCTTAGGGACAACAGAAGAACATCAGAAGCTTGAAAAGTTGATCTGAGCAAGCTACCAGAATACAACAGAGAATGAAATTGAAATACAGAAGGGAGGTTTGAGGACATGGACAATGGAATGAGATAGAGAACAGAATGAGAAGATGATGTAAATATATCTTAATAGGCATCTGAAAAATAAAACTGAAAAGATCGTGTCCAGGTATTTCCCAGAATTGAAAAATTGACTCCTTAGGTTCAAAGAGCAAATAATTTCTGTACAGACTTTTAAATAACATTTGGAATATCAGTGTTAAAGAGACAGTCTTAGTTGAGGTAAATGATAGCCATAATTTTCACATTATACATAGGCCAGGATATTATGATAGGCTCTTTGGGAAATTGTTGCTGTTGTTTAGTCACCCGATTGTGTCCAGCTCTTTGTGGCCCTGTGGACTGTAGCCCCCCAGGTTCCTCATCCATGTGATTTCCCAAGCAAGAATATTGGAGTGGGGTACCGTTTCCTTCTCCAAGTGTTCTTCCTGACCTAGGGATTGAATCCAAGTCTTCCTGCATTGGCAAGTGGGTTCTTTACCACAGAGCCACCAGAGAAGAAGCCCCTTTGGGGGAATATAAGAGTATAAAATGTGGTCCCCGTATTCATGGACTTTAGGATCTGGTAAATTAAAGAATACACACATCAGTAAATTTTCAATCCTAATCCCTTTTTATAAAACATTTTTATATTCCTTTGTTTTACTGAAATGAGTATCATAGTTAATACCTACTTTCACACATAATGCTCTTAACTGTAAAAGGAGAACTAAAAAGGTAATAATTTACGACTAGGTGACATGTATCTATTCAGCCTTATCGCTACATTTTGTATTATGAAAGGGCAATATGTAGTGGTGAAAGAGATCACATGCCAAAACAGTCTAGATTGACAAAGTGAAGAAAATGATTGTTTAACAGTTATGCTGGATCTTGTTTTTAAGCACAGGGTCAAAATAATCTATGTAGTAGTAGACTGATAAAAAGTTTCAGGAGGGCTTCCCTGGTGGTCCAGTGGGTAGAGAGGCCGCCTTGCAGTGCAAGGGGCACCGGTTCGATCCCTGGCCAGGGAAGATCCCACTTGATATGGAGCAGCTGGACAGGTGTGTCCAGTTGTGAGCCAGCGCTCTGGGGCATATGTGCCCAAAGCTGGTGCTCTGCGACAAGAGAGTCCACTGCGATGGGAGGCCCACACAGGCTAAGTAATAACGATGGATGAAGATTACAAAAAAAATAATAATCAAAGAGGCCAAAAATTAAAAAAAAAAAGTTTCAGGAAATAAGTTTGCATTCTGAAATTCTGTGACATATGAAGGCATGCATTCAGCCTTTAATGCTGTAAAGATTTTGAAGATCATATATCCTCCAGTAAGATACAAAAAATAGAAGATGGATTAGAGAAAGGAAAACTAGTCCAAGAAGATTAAAAACCAACAGATAACCCCAAATTACGTGTAGGGTGTAAATTTTCACTGCCTTGATTTTTTTGGGGCAGCTGGGGGCGGGCGGGCCACTTCTATTGGTCTTTCACTTATCTATTTTCATCCATCTTCATTCCTTGGCGGGTGTGGGCCTCCCATCACGGTGGCCTCTGTTGTCGCAGGGCACTGGCTCTGGGCGCATGCGCTCCAGAGCTCCGGCTTGGTAATTGGGCACATGGGTCCAGCCGCTCCGCGGCACGTGGGATCTTCCTAGGCTAGGGATTGAACCGGCGCCCCTTGCACTGCAAGGCGGTGTCCTTACCCACTGGACCACCAGGGAAGCCCTGCCTAGATTTTTCATGCTGCAAATTATTATTTCAAACCCTCAGGAAATAGAGTGACACCTTTGAATATTTTTTAATAACATTTTGGACTTCTGCATAGGCTTCTTATGGAATTTAGGGAAAGTAGAAGGGACTTATTTTTTTCCTTCTTTTCAAAGCACATGAAAAGCTCACTATGCTGCCTTATACCGGGCCTTGAAGATTTTAATGGTAAAGAAGCAGAGAATTATTCCAAATAATGGAACATTGCCAGTAAAGATACCAAGGCAGTATAAACATAGGTTCATTTGGGTGATTTGCCATTTTTATTGATGCCTAACACTGTTCAACAGTGGAAGAAAGTTTATTTGCACATTAAGAAGGGTGTTCCTGCTGGAGGTAGAATATGAGTTAAACCTTAAAGAGTTACACAGGATTTCAACTGATGAAGATTTTAGCCAGGAGACTATTTAGATCATAGACTAGCCCTCAGACACACAGGGATAGAAGAGTAGGTTATTCAGGAAACAATGAAAGATTTCATTTTGCAGTATATCCTATATATTAATGTAAAAGACTATAGATTTAATAAAACACTGTATAGTTTTTTGTTTCTTACTTTACAATGTTGTGAAAGCAAATGCACATTCAGTAGAAATTACTTCAAATTTTGATATTTTCCTGGTCTGAGATGCTGGGCAACAGCAGCAAGCCACAACTGTCATTCAGCCACATTTATTCCTCCAGGATTGGGGGAAAAAACTAGTCCAAGAAGATTAAAACCAACAGATAACCCCAAATTACGTGTAGGGTGTAAATTTTCACTGCCTTGATTTTTGGGGCAGCTGGGGCGGGGGACACTTCTATTGGTCTTTCACTTATCTATTTTCATCCATCTTCATTCCTTGGCGGGTGTGGGCCTCCCATCACGGTGGCCTCTGTTGTCGCAGGGCACTGGCTCTGGGCGCATGCGCCCAGAGCTCCGGCTTGGTAATTGGGCACATGGGTCCAGCCGCTCCGCGCACGTGGGATCTTCCTAGGCTAGGGATTGAACCGGCGCCCCTTGCACTGCAAGGCGGTGTCCTTACCCACTGGACCACCAGGGAAGCCCTGCCTAGATTTTTCATGCTGCAAATTATTATTTCAAACCCTCAGGAAATAGAGTGACACCTTTGAATATTTTTTAATAACATTTTGGACTTCTGCATAGGCTTCTTATGGAATTTAGGGAAAGTAGAAGGGACTTATTTTTTTCCTTCTTTTCAAAGCACATGAAAAGCTCACTATGCTGCCTTATACCGGGCCTTGAAGATTTTAATGGTAAAGAAGCAGAGAATTATTCCAAATAATGGAACATTGCCAGTAAAGATACCAAGGCAGTATAAACATAGGTTCATTTGGGTGATTTGCCATTTTTATTGATGCCTAACACTGTTCAACAGTGGAAGAAAGTTTATTTGCACATTAAGAAGGGTGTTCCTGCTGGAGGTAGAATATGAGTTAAACCTTAAAGAGTTACACAGGATTTCAACTGATGAAGATTTTAGCCAGGAGACTATTTAGATCATAGACTAGCCCTCAGACACACAGGGATAGAAGAGTAGGTTATTCAGGAAACAATGAAAGATTTCATTTTGCAGTATATCCTATATATTAATGTAAAAGACTATAGATTTAATAAAACACTGTATAGTTTTTTGTTTCTTACTTTACAATGTTGTGAAAGCAAATGCACATTCAGTAGAAATTACTTCAAATTTTGATATTTTCCTGGTCTGAGATGCTGGGCAACAGCAGCAAGCCACAACTGTCATTCAGCCACATGATTATGAAGACCAACAGCTGCTACCCTTACAACCATTCTCTTTCTCACTTTCAGTATAGTATTCAACACATTATACAAGATACTCACCACTTTGTTAAAAAGTAGGTCTTAAGTGTTCTAAGCATGTTTTACGTAGGCTAGGCTAAGTATGGTATTTGTTAGATTGGGTGCATTAAAATGAATTTTTCAAGTATGATGGATTTATCAGAGTTTAACTTATCATAAATTCAGTATCTGTAGTAGCTATAGTTTTGGAAGGTCTTAAAAGAAAGTCTAAGGATGTTAAATGTTTTTCATTTGGAACTAAGAGTCTCATCTGGGGACTTGAAGAATATGAGGTTTGTTAAAAACCATATAGTGATATTAAATAGAAATATGACACCCCGAATTAGAATCTTGATAGAGAAAGAAAGCAATGAATTAGACATGCTTAACAATTTGAATAGTATATTGTTGTGAATCAGATTGAGTCAGCTTTTATGGGAGTGATGATTTCATTAAAATAAAAATATGACTGGTTTTTATTTGTACAGAAAGCCAATAAATGAAGTTGGAATTTGATGTCTGCAGATTATTATTTTTTGAAGATCTTAAACTTAGGTTGAATGGGAATGAAATGCTGTGTAAAAGCTTTTTGTCTGTTATTTGCTTGATAGTTTCTACACTAGCAGTACTCTTTCTTACTACTTGAAAAGTTGTGCCATACTCCATCCCATTTATAAAGTGCTCCAGTACCCACACTAACCTGTTCCTTCCTGTCATAGCAGTACTTCTACATTCTATTTGCACATTAAGAAGGGTGTTCCTGCTGGAGGTAGAATATGAGTTAAACCTTAAAGAGTTACACAGGATTTCAACTGATGAAGATTTTAGCCAGGAGACTATTTAGATCATAGACTAGCCCTCAGACACACAGGGATAGAAGAGTAGGTTATTCAGGAAACAATGAAAGATTTCATTTTGCAGTATATCCTATATATTAATGTAAAAGACTATAGATTTAATAAAACACTGTATAGTTTTTTGTTTCTTACTTTACAATGTTGTGAAAGCAAATGCACATTCAGTAGAAATTACTTCAAATTTTGATATTTTCCTGGTCTGAGATGCTGGGCAACAGCAGCAAGCCACAACTGTCATTCAGCCACATGATTATGAAGACCAACAGCTGCTACCCTTACAACCATTCTCTTTCTCACTTTCAGTATAGTATTCAACACATTATACAAGATACTCACCACTTTGTTAAAAAGTAGGTCTTAAGTGTTCTAAGCATGTTTTACGTAGGCTAGGCTAAGTATGGTATTTGTTAGATTGGGTGCATTAAAATGAATTTTTCAAGTATGATGGATTTATCAGAGTTTAACTTATCATAAATTCAGTATCTGTAGTAGCTATAGTTTTGGAAGGTCTTAAAAGAAAGTCTAAGGATGTTAAATTTTTTTCATTTGGAACTAAGAGTCTCATCTGGGGACTTGAAGAATATGAGGTTTGTTAAAAACCATATAGTGATATTAAATAGAAATATGACACCCCGAATTAGAATCTTGATAGAGAAAGAAAGCAATGAATTAGACATGCTTAACAATTTGAATAGTATATTGTTGTGAATCAGATTGAGTCAGCTTTTATGGGAGTGATGATTTCATTAAAATAAAAATATGACTGGTTTTTATTTGTACAGAAAGCCAATAAATGAAGTTGGAATTTGATGTCTGCAGATTATTATTTTTTGAAGATCTTAAACTTAGGTTGAATGGGAATGAAATGCTGTGTAAAAGCTTTTTGTCTGTTATTTGCTTGATAGTTTCTACACTAGCAGTACTCTTTCTTACTACTTGAAAAGTTGTGCCATACTCCATCCCATTTATAAAGTGCTCCAGTACCCACACTAACCTGTTCCTTCCTGTCATGAGATTTTTCTCACCTGTAAAACATTTTGCTACATAATCTTTTTTGGTATTGTTTCATATCTGTTCCTAGTCTCCTAAGCTAAATTGAAAGTTCTCCGGTTGAGGCTTCTGTCATACTCTCTTTACACATTGCCTACTACAACTAGCATGGGATAGGACGAGCAGAAGGATTTAATGCATAGATTGAAGAGCACAGTAAACAGTTTAGAATAGATTTATTATAATTATTTCTGCTTTGTAAGGTTTAAATATGCATTTTATTAGTAAAACACTTCATATATTCATAAACTTTCATGTTAACTTTTTTAGTTTAGGAAAATAATGTGAAATATGAACATTGATAGTCTTATTTCAAGAAAACATTTTATGACTTTTGCTTAATATGGTCTTTAGTTAATTTTTTTAAAATATATCTATTTTCCTGAAATTTACACTGTAGTTTTTTAAAAGCTATGTAAATGTTTTAACTATAATTAAATATAATTTTAATTATATATGTTACTACATTTTTAAATAAAATCTATATTGATTTTCAGATATATCATTGTGGTGGAGCATGATCTAAGTGTATTAGACTATCTCTCTGACTTCATCTGCTGTTTATATGGCGTACCAAGTGCTTATGGTGTTGTCACTATGCCTTTTAGTGTAAGAGAAGGTAACTTGAAACACTTTTCCCAATGCTGTATTCTCTTTCACGTTAATGCATAGAAAATGTATTGTTGATGCTAAGTGTTGCTGTAATATTACTCATCCAAAACTCTGGCCTTAATGGAATTTAATCTCACATAGAATATATGTATATGAGGTTATATACATGAGTTGTTAAGCAATTTTTTACCTTGTTTCTGGAGTCAGCTTTTATGGGAGTGATGATTTCATTAAAATAAAAATATGACTGGTTTTTATTTGTACAGAAAGCCAATAAATGAAGTTGGAATTTGATGTCTGCAGATTATTATTTTTTGAAGATCTTAAACTTAGGTTGAATGGGAATGAAATGCTGTGTAAAAGCTTTTTGTCTGTTATTTGCTTGATAGTTTCTACACTAGCAGTACTCTTTCTTACTACTTGAAAAGTTGTGCCATACTCCATCCCATTTATAAAGTGCTCCAGTACCCACACTAACCTGTTCCTTCCTGTCATGAGATTTTTCTCACCTGTAAAACATTTTGCTACATAATCTTTTTTGGTATTGTTTCATATCTGTTCCTAGTCTCCTAAGCTAAATTGAAAGTTCTCCGGTTGAGGCTTCTGTCATACTCTCTTTACACATTGCCTACTACAACTAGCATGGGATAGGACGAGCAGAAGGATTTAATGCATAGATTGAAGAGCACAGTAAACAGTTTAGAATAGATTTATTATAATTATTTCTGCTTTGTAAGGTTTAAATATGCATTTTATTAGTAAAACACTTCATATATTCATAAACTTTCATGTTAACTTTTTTAGTTTAGGAAAATAATGTGAAATATGAACATTGATAGTCTTATTTCAAGAAAACATTTTATGACTTTTGCTTAATATGGTCTTTAGTTAATTTTTTTAAAATATATCTATTTTCCTGAAATTTACACTGTAGTTTTTTAAAAGCTATGTAAATGTTTTAACTATAATTAAATATAATTTTAATTATATATGTTACTACATTTTTAAATAAAAATCTATATTGATTTTCAGATATATCATTGTGGTGGAGCATGATCTAAGTGTATTAGACTATCTCTCTGACTTCATCTGCTGTTTATATGGCGTACCAAGTGCTTATGGTGTTGTCACTATGCCTTTTAGTGTAAGAGAAGGTAACTTGAAACACTTTTCCCAATGCTGTATTCTCTTTCACGTTAATGCATAGAAAATGTATTGTTGATGCTAAGTGTTGCTGTAATATTACTCATCCAAAACTCTGGCCTTAATGGAATTTAATCTCACATAGAATATATGTATATGAGGTTATATACATGAGTTGTTAAGCATAACCTGTTTCTTTTTGGAGAGGTTTTTGTTGTGCCTAAAAATACTGTATCAGTTTCACTATTTATTGGCTATATTAAATGTTGTTGTATATTTTGTCCTCTGCACCATTACTGTATTACTTGTCATCTTCAGCTTTATCTTTGAAAGGCCAGTACCAGTAGGAAAACTTATAATTCACTTAGTGCTCATCATGTTTTCATGTTTCCAATTTATCTGTGCTATATATACTAGGCTTGTGGAACTAAGACTGTGCAAAAGTCTATAATAAAGTAGCAAAGTATATTATAGTCTAGTTAGTGACTAACATTCTAATACAATAGCTTAGTGTGTATATTTTCACTTCCTCTACTTTTAGGAAAGAGAGACTCTGGCCTCTCTTTTCCATGTCTCTTCCCTACCTAAGCCAGTTAGGCAAAAGTAAAACCTAACTTACCACGAAGTGACTCCTGAAACAAAATCAGTAAGTACCCTCTGCACCTGGTGTGCCTTCCTCCTTTTCTTTCCTGTTTCCCTTCATTGCTTCCTCACTTCTATTTTTACTTTTTATATTTCTTCTCTCCAGCTATGCCTTAACCTGACAACCTAGAACACCTGAAAGGACTTCTTTTAAGTCCATATCTTGAAAAACTACCGGGCTTCCCTGGTGGTCCAGTGGTTAAGGGCACCACCTTGCAGTGCAAGGGGCACTGGTTCGATGCCTGGCCTGGGAAGCTCCCATGTGCCGTGGAGCGGCTGGACCGATGTGTCCAATTACCGAGCCGGAGCTCGGGAGCGCACGCGCCCAGAGCCGGTGCTCTGCAGCGACAGAGGCCACTGCGATGGGAGGCCCACACGGACCAAAGAACAAAGATGGATGAAAATAGATAAATGAAAGACCAATAGAAGTGGCCCACCTGCCCCCCCAAAATAAATAAATAAATGTTAAAAAAAAGAAAAGAAAAACTACCATATTCTATAAGAGTAATTATTCATGTAGCCTTATAATTCCCTTGGTTAGACAGGCTTTTCTTGTTTTAAAGCTGTAAAAAAGGACATAAATAGTTTTAAGATATGAAGGAATTGCTGTCACTTATCTACATATACATTTGAGATAGACACTGTCTATCTATTGAAATAGGTAATTTAAGAAAAAATTTGTCAGACTGCCCAGTTTTCTTACCAGTAGTCTTAAGAGATAATGTCAGAAGCAATTATTGTTTTATTCCCCTCAAGTATTAGCAAGTATTTGAGTGTCTACTCTGCCTAAAGTGTAAAGTAGTTCTAGAATCTAACTGATGATAACAACAGGGGTACCAGAGAGTCACTTTTCATAATTCCAGTTATAGATGCTGTGTGTACAGTCTCTTCTAAGAAATAATTCCTGGTGAGGTTTTAATGTACCCTGTCTATTAAGATTAGTCAACTAACGAGCTAAACTTAATCTTTCTGTTTTCCTTTAATGCACTGAAATTAGCACATTAAAAGCTCTTTGAAATTTTAGCATGAACTCACCTTAAATTAACAAGAGGAGCATTGCAGCAGAAGTGTATAAAGCTAATCTGTTCATGTTTTCTGCACAGTCACTCACTTCTCTGAGCTTTTGTTTTCATTCCTGATGGGTTAGGCAATTGGACTAACTGGCCAGTTAGGTTCCTTTGAATTTATATTTTTATTTAATGTTTGGTTATAATTCTTAACCTCATGTTTATAATTTTTAAGTAGCTTAAGATTAAAAATGCTGATTTGGGCAGAATAATGTATCTGTTAATTTGTTCAGCCAGTATTTCTTGAGCACCTGTGTTCTAGGCTGAGAAAGTCTAGATGTGGTTCTTAACCGCAAATGAAATGAATAACATCCTTAGACTTTCTTTCAAGACCTTCTGAAACTTCAGCTGCTGTTCTTCTGTTACACATAGTAAACAGTGAAAAACAGATCTTTTCATTGTTTCCTAAATAACCCACTTTTCCATTTCTGTGTGTCTGCCATTGCAGTTCTTAACAACTTTAGAATGGAGAGATTTTCGTAAACCAGTATGTTTTCATTTGGTTATTAAAAATCTGTTTAGATAATAGTGTCTGTACAGTGATGCCAAAAAAAGTTTAATGAAGTTCTTAAATCTGCAAAATTAGTCTGAAAACAAATGCAGTAAATTATAACTCAGCGTATGGTTATGTCTCACATGAATATGAATGCTTATAACAAATTCTCTTTAAAGAATTATTGCTCAAACTATTTTATATCAATATGAAAATATTCCGTTTTACCTGTTGTCATTTTTTAGAGAAAAATTACAATTTTCTATTTTAAAACACAGAAGAAATGTGTTTGTATATATGGACATGTATGTATGCATAAATTAAACTTGGTATCAGGTACATGAAACACTGTTGTTACACTGCATGCTATATACAAGTCCATAGAAATTTAAATCTATGCATAGATTGCTCAAAGAGAGGCTAGGGTTTGGGCTTTTACATGATAATTTATTGCTGGGGAAAAAGTTTAGTCTTCAATTGATCTTTACTAAAATATTTCAATACTTTCCAACAGGCATAAACATCTTTTGGATGGCTACGTTCCAACAGAAAACTTGAGATTCAGAGATGCATCACTTGTTTTTAAAGTGGCTGAGACAGCCAATGAAGAAGAAGTCAAAAAGATGTGTATGTATAAGTATCCTGGAATGAAGAAAAAGATGGGAGAGTTTGAGCTAGCGATTGTAGCTGGAGAGTTTACAGATTCTGAAATCATGGTGATGTTGGGGGAAAATGGTAAGTTTTCCTTAACCTGTGATCATTTGAAAGTTGATTCTGTTTATCTAGTAACTGAGTTTGAATTACTCTGAAAATTTTTGACTCAGTTATATTATAGGTCTGGGAACTAGATTGAATTTCTGTATTTCTCAGTGTGGTTTATGTTTGTGACAACATATGATTTAATTTATCATTTAATCAAGTTCATATTTCTTACTTTGTTAACCTTCAGTGAGAATTAGATCTTTCTCTAAGCTGTTTTTTCTGTGTATAAATTGATACGGATGACATTTATTCATATGAGAAACTGACTAGGAGGGAAAGGATAAATTGTTAATTCGAAAACAGTCTAGTTTAAAATGTTTTTCTTGCATCCTCCACTTGGAGCCCTTCTTAATTTAAATAGTAAACAGTGAAAACAGATTTCATTTTTCCTAAATAACCCACTTTTCCATTTCTGTGTGTCTGCCATTGCAGTTCTTAACAACTTTAGAATGGAGAGATTTTCGTAAACCAGTATGTTTTCATTTGGTTATTAAAAATCTGTTTAGATAATAGTGTCTGTACAGTGATGCCAAAAAAAGTTTAATGAAGTTCTTAAATCTGCAAAATTAGTCTGAAAACAAATGCAGTAAATTATAACTCAGCGTATGGTTATGTCTCACATGAATATGAATGCTTATAACAAATTCTCTTTAAAGAATTATTGCTCAAACTATTTTATATCAATATGAAAATATTCCGTTTTACCTGTTGTCATTTTTTAGAGAAAAATTACAATTTTCTATTTTAAAACACAGAAGAAATGTGTTTGTATATATGGACATGTATGTATGCATAAATTAAACTTGGTATCAGGTACATGAAACACTGTTGTTACACTGCATGCTATATACAAGTCCATAGAAATTTAAATCTATGCATAGATTGCTCAAAGAGAGGCTAGGGTTTGGGCTTTTACATGATAATTTATTGCTGGGGAAAAAGTTTAGTCTTCAATTGATCTTTACTAAAATATTTCAATACTTTCCAACAGGCATAAACATCTTTTTGGATGGCTACGTTCCAACAGAAAACTTGAGATTCAGAGATGCATCACTTGTTTTTAAAGTGGCTGAGACAGCCAATGAAGAAGAAGTCAAAAAGATGTGTATGTATAAGTATCCTGGAATGAAGAAAAAGATGGGAGAGTTTGAGCTAGCGATTGTAGCTGGAGAGTTTACAGATTCTGAAATCATGGTGATGTTGGGGGAAAATGGTAAGTTTTCCTTAACCTGTGATCATTTGAAAGTTGATTCTGTTTATCTAGTAACTGAGTTTGAATTACTCTGAAAATTTTTGACTCAGTTATATTATAGGTCTGGGAACTAGATTGAATTTCTGTATTTCTCAGTGTGGTTTATGTTTGTGACAACATATGATTTAATTTATCATTTAATCAAGTTCATATTTCTTACTTTGTTAACCTTCAGTGAGAATTAGATCTTTCTCTAAGCTGTTTTTTCTGTGTATAAATTGATACGGATGACATTTATTCATATGAGAAACTGACTAGGAGGGAAAGGATAAATTGTTAATTCGAAAACAGTCTAGTTTAAAATGTTTTTCTTGCATCCTCCACTTGGAGCCCTTCTTAATTTAAATTTAGAGTAATCTAACTTCATAAATAATTGTATTCCTGACTTTTTTAATGTTATTCTCATGAAAAGAGTTAAGATGATTTTTGAATGCCAAATGTTTGGTACTGCTTTCATGATTTTTAGAAAAAGATTGCAATTGTGCACTTACAACTTACAAAATGATGGACGAAAAAATTTCCTGAAGATTTTTGCAGTGTACCAGTTTCTAGTTAATGTATTCGTCTTTAGCTTGGTTGTAATTCAGTATTTCATGTTAAAATGGCCTTTGTGATGACGGTATCAATCATAATAGTTATTGTTCTGTTTTAACAGTAAGCTGTATTCATTGATATTTTAGCTAGAAATGTCTTTCAAGAACTAACCCAAGATTTTATAGACCCATTTATTAGAATGGCCATTATAAAGTTTAGTCTGTATTCCTCCTAATGAGTTTAGAATGATATGTGAGACATTAATCATGCAGTTTCAAGTAGTTCTCTATATAACCCTCAGAATTCTGTAGTGTCAGCGTATTTCTTCAAAACTAGTTTCTGAGTTAAAACCCAGTAGTAATATAGTGGTTTACTCTAAATGTGAAACATCTTTCAACTCACTCTGTTGTATGTTTACAGGTACTGGTAAAACAACGTTTATCAGAATGCTTGCTGGAAGGCTAAAACCTGATGAAGGAGGTACTGTTGTAATGTTGAGTCTTTTTACTCTGTTCACTAGTAAACATTAAGATCTGAGCAGTTACCAATGTCTTATGTATTTGCATTATTTTGCAGGGGAAGTACCAGTTCTAAATGTCAGTTATAAGCCACAGAAAATCAGTCCCAAATCAACTGTGAGTTATACCGTTGTGTTTTTACTAAAAGAGGAGTTTACATATATATATATATATATATATCTAGAGAATTAATCTTAAACTATATCCAAACATTTCTCCAAATTAGTTTCTGTCCAGGGCTTCCCAGGTGGCACCAGTGGTAAAGAATCTGCCTGTCAGTGCAAGAGGTGAGGGTTTGATCTCTGGGTTGGGAAGATCCTCTGGAGAGGGAAATGGCAACCCACTCCAGTATTCTTGTGTGACAGAGCTTGGCGGGTTACACTCCGTAAGATTGCAAAGAGTTGAACGTGAATGAGCAACTGGAACACACACACACACAGGTGTAATAAGGCGGCTAAGGAAGATACTAGGACTACTACAATCCTTACTTACATTTCTACTACTAGGAAAAATCTGTTTAGCGTCTTTTTCCAAAGTAAATCTTCAAAAACCTAGTGTGTTTTGGTGCTGTAAATGATGTCAGGAAAATGAAAGACTACCCATGGGACTAGAGAAATTATTTGCAAAGTATATATCTAATAAGATACTCATAGCCAGAATATATAAAGAAGTCTTACAGCTTGAGGGCAAAGGATTTGAAGAGACATTTTTCCAAAGAAAATAAACATAGCCAGTAAGCACATTTAAAAGATGTTCAGCATCATTAGTCTTAGGGAAATGCAAATCAAAACCACAGTGAGATACCACATCATACCCACTAAAATGACTTCAGTCAGACAGGCAATAACAAGTATTACTGAGGATGTAGACAAATTTGAATCTCCTACATTGCTGGTGGAATGAAAAACAGTAGAGTCACTGGTCCCCAATCATAAAAAGAAGGAAGACATTGATACATGTTACTATACGGACGAGCTCTGAAATGTTATGAAATCAACTTCCTTTGGTTTCTGCAGGTATTGTAATGAACTTACTAACTAATTACAGTATCTATATTCAGTATCTTGATACTCATATTCAAAATATTTGCAACGGCTTGGCTTAACAGTAAAAATTTTATCTTTAGTGCTTTCTATAAATGTAACTTTTACGTTCTCAAACTCAGCCCTCTTCTCAGATAACAAGTTAAAGACATCTGTTCATTCCTGTCTTGTTACCATACATTTTGTGCCACCTCACAGATTGCCTGAGATTACTTGATACCCGTATTGACCTTCGAAAGTATTCCTAATGATTTCTCCCTTGAAATACTCATTTACTTATTTCAGATTTTAAGATTATTGCTTTTTTTTTCCCACTTGGACATGATGGGTTTTAACTTTTTAAATCTCAAAACATGCCATAGCTGATAGATAAGCATCAAAATACTATGGATATCTGTTGGTGACAAATTGATAACACTTTACCTGTGTAGCTTATCTTTGTCAGGATGCATCATCAGTAGTTCTGTAGTGAAATGAAATTTCAGTACTTTTCTTTAAAAACAGGGAAGTGTTCGCCAGCTACTACATGAAAAGATCAGAGATGCTTATACTCATCCACAATTTGTGACTGATGTAATGAAGCCTTTGCAAATTGAAAACATCATCGATCAAGAGGTACTCTAAAATAATTTTTGTGGTTTTATCATTTTATTTTTAATTTTTTTATTTTTTAAAGATTTATTTATTTATTTATTTTGGTGGGGGTGGGGAGGTAGGGGAGCAGACGGGCCACTTCTATTGGTCTTTCATATGTCCATTTTCATCCATCTTTGTTCTTTGGCCCGTGTGGGCCTCCCATCGCAGTGGCCTCTGTTGTCGCAGAGCACCGGCTCTGGGCGCATGCACTCCCAAGCTCCAGCTCGGTAATTGGACACATCAGTCCAGCCCCTCCGTGGCACGTGGGGTCTTCCCAGGCCGGAGATCGAACCGGTGCTCCTTGCACTGCAAGGCGGTGTCCTTATCCACTGGACCACCAGGGAAGCCTGGTTTTATCATTTTAAACTTAAGATATCTCTGTGTGGTTTACTGAACTTCTTCTGCCAATAGGTGCAGACATTATCTGGTGGTGAACTGCAGCGAGTAGCTTTAGCTCTTTGTTTGGGCAAACCTGCTGATGTCTATTTAATTGATGAACCGTCTGCATATTTGGATTCTGAGCAAAGATTGATGGCTGCTCGAGTTGTCAAACGGTATGTCCCGCTCATAAGAGAATTACATGTGGTCATGTGTACTAGCAGACAGCTGTGCTTAATGTAGCATTTGAATATCTGATAATATAAAAGATTTCAAATTCATGTGTTTCAGTTTCATACTCCATGCTAAGAAGACAGCCTTTGTTGTGGAACATGACTTCATCATGGCCACCTATCTAGCAGATCGAGTCATTGTTTTTGATGGTGTTCCATCTAAGAACACAGTTGCAAACAGGTAGAACTATTTTCTAAACTATTCAGACCTGATTTATAAGTTCCAACACTTTCCAAGTCAGCATATAAATATGAGTCATCCTATTTTGTTAATAAGGAAAGTTCTAGAAGTGATTTTGTAACTCCCAGGATTATTCAGGTACAGTATTGGATGGCACCAGGTAGAATAGTTGGTTTTAGACTGGTCTCACACTTCTGACCCAGAGCTTTGGGCCCCTCACGTTTTTTTTTTCAGGTTAAGTTTTGTTTGCTTCGTTATTTGAGTACATGATTTGCCCAATTTACAGTGTTAGTGGTGAAGCTTACTATACCCCAAATATCTGGTATACGTGTACCGCATAGTTTAAAATGAATGATTTTGCCTCTCCCCTCCCCTTTTTTCTCTCCTTTTTCCTTATTGGCTTATTGATAAAGAGCACTTGAAATATAAGGAAGCCTAACTCTCACAGGTAATTTATGAGAAAGCTGTTTATGTGGGGTTTATATGCTTTTAGTGATGAAATCCTATTACATTGCACTATATAAAATTACAAGTATTCAATCATTTGACCTATAAAAACCATAAGATTAATGTAATGTTTCCTGGTTTGAATAATTCATCCAAGAAGTAAAAGTATTTTATTAAACTTCTTAAAATTCCATTGGTTTTCTTTTTTCATTTAAAATTTATCAGTTACTAAAAATAATGTGCTTATTTGAGGCAGGGAAATTTCTTAGATTATATGACAAAAGAGTGAAAGTGTTAGTTGCTCAGTTGTGTCCAACTCTTTTTAATCCAATGGACTGTACCTTGCCAGGCTCCTCTGTCCATGGAATTCTCCAGGCAAGAATACTGGAGTGGGTTGCCATTCCCTACTCCACAGGATCTTCCCAACCCAGAGATTGAACCTAGGTCTCCTGCATTTCAGACAGATTTTTTACCATCTGAGCCACCAGTGAACGCTTTAAATAATGGTCCTCCCTTTTATTACTTAAAATGTTCCACATGTATGATATGATTTAGCATGGTTTAAGTAGTAGTTTAGGTGAGAAAAAATGATTAATATAGAATAGTATGGAAATTTTTTTTTTTTTAACCTTTATTTTAGTTTTAACTTTTACAAAGAGTTTTGTTGTTTACAGATATGTATGTTCCCAGATTAGTCATATGTATATCCCCCCCTTCTCACCCCTCCCGACCATCACAAAGCACCCCTGAAGGATCCCCTTTTCTCACAGAGCATTGACTATAGCTATTTTCTTCACTTATGGTAGTACAGGCCTTCATGATACTTCCTTTACGGTATGGAAATTTTAAAAGGAAGTTTTACTAAAAACCATTATGTTGTACATGTTCTTCTCAGTGCCGGATTTCTAACATAAATGTTAACTTTTCTATTAAATTTTCTCTCCCCCTAAAAGTTTTAGATTTGAAATTCTGCAGTCATATAATTTTCCAAAGTTGTACTCCTGGCTAAGTGTTTTTTTTTTCCATATCAGAAACATTTTAAACTGTGTTTGTTTTGCACGAAAATATAGACAAACTGTTCAAGCAAAGACATTTTTGAATATAGACTTTAAAATGTACTGTGATTATACTGTTACCCAGATGACTTACCATTGGGGAATTAGAGGGCACAGTGATTCTTAATGCTCCTCTTCCTAAAAAGTAATTAAATTGGAGGGAGGGTAAAATTCAGTCACTACTGATAGATTTTATTTTTCCCTAGTCCTCAGACCCTTTTGGCTGGCATGAATAAATTTTTGTCTCAGCTTGAAATTACATTCAGAAGAGATCCAAACAACTACAGACCAAGAATAAACAAACTCAATTCAATTAAGGTACGTAAAGAAAAGTTATCTTAAATTACAGATAATTTCGCAGTGTGAATTCAAACTGAAAAGTATATTTTAAATTGAAAGCTGTGTCATTAAAATTAGGTTGTATCATTAGTTCTGAGCTTAATGTTTTTTTGCATGTTAGTATATGACGGCGCAGATCCGTCTGGGAGGCAGCACTTGTTGAGCTGCCCCTGCTGCCTGGCCTCTGGGAGTCACAGCCACTGTGGAGTGTACTTGTCATTCAGAACATCTTCAGGAAAGTTACACTTGAAATAGAGAAGGCTTTACAGTTTTAGTTTTTTTACACATTTTTTTATGCTTGCATAAGAGCAACACATGATTAAAATGTGTATTTTAAGAGTCTAAACAGACTTCAATAAACATTAAATTCCAAACAATGGAAAAACATTTTCTCAGTTAAATCGGCAGTCTTTTAATCAAAATGATTTTTTCTTTTTGGTATATAAAGTAATTGTGCACCCTATACTTGATGTTATCTGTGAAATAGTTTTTAGAAGGCAGTCCTTTCTTCATCGCTCAAAAAAAGAGAAAAGAAAGTTAGTCACTCAGTCATGTCCAACTCTTTGCAGCCCCATGGACTATAGCCCACCAGGCTCCTCTGTCTGTGGGATTCTGCAGGCAGGAATACTGGAATAAGTAGCCATTCTCTTGTCCAGGGAATCTTCTTGAACCAGAGATCAAATCCAGGTCTCCCACATCGCAGGCAGATTCTTTACCTCCTGTTTGAGCCACCAGGGAAGCCCAATCAAAGGGAAATGAATGCTAAAACACAAAAACACTTTCTATAGCATTCAAAAAAAGAAAAATGAAAACTAAAAAAACGTTTCTGTGTTTCAAGTATCCCTGCAATGCCTCCTTAACACATGGTTTCCATTTCATGGCCCTCTAGCCATTGTCCTTTCATATGTGTACTCTTCTAGCTTTGCTACTATAACGTGAGACTTTGGAAGGCAGAGGCATGGTGCATATCATGTATTCTTAAGGACCTAACTCAGTATCTGGATGCCTTTAGTCTTCACTATGTATTTTGTTTATAAATGTTTCCTCTTTGACCAGTGTAATGAAATTCAAGTTTTAAATTAAAATTTAAGAGTTTTCTTGGTTTTGAAAAGCTATTGAGCATGAAATAAACTAAATTTTAGAGCACTTGCATAAGAATTTCTGCTGAAGCATTACACTTTGTGTTGTAGTTTTCTTGGGCAGAGACTCCATTCAGTCTCCCGGTATACTTGTTATTCTCTATACCAACTCATTCTAAACAGTCATACCTCAATTCTAATAAAGGAGCAGCTGGGCTAATAGGTAGATGGATCATTACTGGCCAGTCTGCAAACAGTACTGGGAAAAATTACTTTTATATACACTTTGTATAATAGGCAGTTCTAAAACTGACAGTGTAACCTTTTTCTCAGGAGCTTGAAGTTAAAAGGATGAAAATGAAATTTAATAATTTTTTTGGAACATAATTTTATATAGCAAAATTTTGTGTGTCAAGTATTGTATACGAAGGAATTTTGTGTGAGGTGTGCACCAAGGGAGGTGTCCAGGTAGTGGGGTGGGGGCAGAGGTTCCACTTTAGGCAGTGGAACCAGAAGCGTCTGGAAGCAGCCTGTGGGTGCAGAGGCGCTTGTGTGGAACAGCTGCAAGCATCACTGATACTGTGGGTTTTCTAACTCTGCACATGTTGTTGATTTTTATTGCTTCTCTGTTTTGTTTTTTAGGATGTAGAACAAAAGAAGAGTGGAAACTACTTTTTCTTAGATGACTAAAGTGAATCTGAGAATACTGATAAGCCATTTATTAAAAAGAAACATTTATTGGGATTTTTGTCAGAACTTTAATCAGGTTTTATGCCCCATATGCTCTGGAGCTTGAAGTATAATATACTTACGGTAACATCAAAAGCCACTTGTGTTGTAAATTGTAGTCTGAATACAGAAAATTCCACTTTTCTGTTCTTGATGATAGGACCCTTTTTGTGTATAGCATTCTAAAATGAAGACATTTCAAGCTATACAAATTACCTCCAGGTTTTCATGATGTATAGGAAGATTTTCAGTAGGTGTATTATAATATTCATGTACCAAATGCTGAGCAGTGTTGCGCCCTTTTAAAAAATCTTGAAAAAGGTTTCTGTACTTACATGGTTTGCCAAGTATGCCATTATAATGAAACTGCCCTTATTTTAAAAGCCGTTCAATGACTTTACTGATTAAATTTGATAAATAAACATCAGGATATATTTACTTGTTTTTAGTCTTTGCATTAAATTGTATGTTTAGACTTTGAAAGGAAGGTTACTGCAGAACACCACTGCTGGAAACAGACTGTTACCAACTTAAGCATTGTTTACAATGTTCTTGGTGCTTATGAATATATTTAGCAAAAAATCTCTTAAACACACCCTACTCTTCCCCACCAAAAAAAAAAAACAAAAAACAAAACATAACTTTGAATTAGATGTAGCATTCCCTAAGAGTCTATATTCTGTAATTATTCTCAAGGTAATGTCATTCCACAAACCTCCCTTTGTGTAATCACTGATTAACATTTAGGAAGAGGTATTTTGAAGAATATTTGCTTCCCTTAAAAGTACAATACAGGCTCAAAATCCTTAGTCAGTCCCTAAGCATCTGAATGTTTAAGCTTCCACAGATTTCTGATGGACAGCCAAGGATTGTGAGCCACTTACCTAAAGGCGACATTCCTACAGAGGAGGCCCCGGATAGCAATACAGAGTATCCCTTGGTACCAGATAGATTCAGTTCCAGGTTTTGAATACAGGGGATATTATCTATATCTGTTTGGCCTTTTTTTTTTTGAGTTTTGTATAGTGTGTAGTGGAAGTTATAAGAATTTATCCAGATTTCTTGAACCGTGAGTACGTGTAGTATGAAACCACTTTCAAGTATACTTTAGCCTAATGTACTAAACGAGGACTAACTAATACATACTACATGTGCGAAAGGGAGTGTAGGACATAGAAAAACATAGAGCGCTCTGAAATAGTAGCAGCTTTCATTAATATGCAAACACTGGGTAGAAAGTATGGTTTAACTAAGCTCCCTTGGGCCTTTTAAAAAATTACTTTATGTGGGTTATCCATATAATGTTTGTTGTGAAAATTTCAAATATACAGAAATATATGGAATAAAGATTTATGATTTCCCTTCATTTTACCCTCCCACAGGTTACCATTGTTTCTGTTTAATTATATATATCCTTTCATGCTTTTTTTCTGTGCACTTAACTAAGTGTGAATATATGAAGGGTCTGGTTTGTACATAAATGGGATTATACTAAAATAAGTAATGCCTATTTTTAAAGATAGGTTAAATTTGTGAATGATTATTTCAGATATATTGAATAAAATAAGATAAAAGCTATTTTTATTTACTTATTCTGTGCCATGTTCTTAAAATATTTGTGATGTAAGAACACAGTTCTTTCTACTTTTTGCTGATGATAGAACATGTATTAAATTATTTTTCATGTAAATGAAAAATCTGAAAAGAATTTAGATGTTACTAAAATTTTGTACAGTATTAGAAAAGGACTTAACAATTGTTAATACAAGGATAAGGGGTTTTTTTTATAAAATCTATTACCAACTCAAAATACATCAATGCAGATGATACTTTATTAAAAGAATGGAGCTGCTCAGTTATTATTGTTAATGCAGATGACACTAGCCTTATGGCAGAAAGTGAAGAGGAACTAAAGAGTTTGTTCAGTTTTTTTTTTTCCACAATCACAAGGTTTTTTTATTTTGCTTTTTTGATTTTACAGAGTTTTGTTTACAGATATGTGTAATTCCAGATTAGTCATATGTATATCCCATTTCCCCCGGTCCCACTCCTCTAGGTCATCATATAGCCCCCATGTACGATCCCTTAGTCCCACAGCACATTGACAATAGTTATCTTTTACAAAAAATAGTATTTCAGTCATAGGTTTTGGGGGAATACAGGGGATATTATCTATATCTGTTTGGCCTTTTTTTGAGTTTTGTATAGTGTGTAGTGGAAGTTATAAGAATTTATCCAGATTTCTTGAACCGTGAGTACGTGTAGTATGAAACCACTTTCAAGTATACTTTAGCCTAATGTACTAAACGAGGACTAACTAATACATACTACATGTGCGAAAGGGAGTGTAGGACATAGAAAAACATAGAGCTCTGAAATAGTAGCAGCTTTCATTAATATGCAAACACTGGGTAGAAAGTATGGTTTAACTAAGCTCCCTTGGGCCTTTTAAAAAATTACTTTATGTGGGTTATCCATATAATGTTTGTTGTGAAAATTTCAAATATACAGAAATATATGGAATAAAGATTTATGATTTCCCTTCATTTTACCCTCCCACAGGTTACCATTGTTTCTGTTTAATTATATATATCCTTTCATGCTTTTTTTCTGTGCACTTAACTAAGTGTGAATATATGAAGGGTCTGGTTTGTACATAAATGGGATTATACTAAAATAAGTAATGCCTATTTTTAAAGATAGGTTAAATTTGTGAATGATTATTTCAGATATATTGAATAAAATAAGATAAAAGCTATTTTTATTTACTTATTCTGTGCCATGTTCTTAAAATATTTGTGATGTAAGAACACAGTTCTTTCTACTTTTTGCTGATGATAGAACATGTATTAAATTATTTTTCATGTAAATGAAAAATCTGAAAAGAATTTAGATGTTACTAAAATTTTGTACAGTATTAGAAAAGGACTTAACAATTGTTAATACAAGGATAAGGGGTTTTTTTTATAAAATCTATTACCAACTCAAAATACATCAATGCAGATGATACTTTATTAAAAAGAATGGAGCTGCTCAGTTATTATTGTTAATGCAGATGACACTAGCCTTATGGCAGAAAGTGAAGAGGAACTAAAGAGTTTGTTCAGTTTTTTTTTTTCCACAATCACAAGGTTTTTTTATTTTGCTTTTTTGATTTTACAGAGTTTTGTTTACAGATATGTGTAATTCCAGATTAGTCATATGTATATCCCATTTCCCCCGGTCCCACTCCTCTAGGTCATCATATAGCCCCCATGTACGATCCCTTAGTCCCACAGCACATTGACAATAGTTATCTTTTACATAAGATAGTATAGGGTTCCATGTTGTTTTTTCCGTATCTCTCACCCACTTTTCCCTCTCCCCAATGTCCATAAGTCTGTTCTTTATGACTGTTTTTCCATCAGTGCTAAAGAGCTTCTTGATGAAGGTGAAAGTGGAGAGTGAAAAGGCCGGCTTAAAGCTCAATATTCAAAAAAGATCATGGCAGGGCTTCCCTGGTGGTCCAGTGGGTAAGGACACCACATTTCAGTACAAGGGGCGGCAGTTCATCCCTGGCCTGGGAAGATCCCATGTGCCACGGAGCGGCGGGACCGATGTGTCCAATTACTGAGCCAGAGCTCTGGGGTGCATGTGCCCAGAGCCGGTACTCTGCAATGAGAGAGGCCACTGCAATGGGAGACCCACACAGGCCAAAGGACAAAGATAAATAAATGAAAGATCAATAGAAGTGGCCAAAAAAAAAAGATCATGGCATCTGGTCCCACCACTTATTGGTAAATAGATGGGCAAACAGTGGAAACAGTGACAGACATTATTTCCTTGGGCTCCAAAATCACTGTGGATGGTGACTGCAGCTGTGAAATTAAAAGACGCACGCTTCTTACAAGAAAAACCATTACAAACCTAAACAGGTTATTCATCACTTTGCTGACAAAGTCCGCCTAGTCAAAGCTATGGTTTTCCCAGTAATCATGTATGGATGTGAGAGTTGGACCATAACATGGCAGAGCACCGAAGAATTGATGCCTTTGAACTGGTGTTAGAGAAGGCTTGAGAGTTCCTTGGACTGCAAAATCAAACCAGTCAATCCTAAAGGAAATCAACCCTGAATATTCACTGGAAGGAGTGATGCTGAAGCTCGAATACTTTGGCTGCCTGATTAGGAGACGACTCATCAGAAAAGACCCGAATGCTGGGAAAAATAGAAGGCAGAAGGAGAAGAGGATGACAGAGAACAAGATGGTTGGATGGCATCACTGAGTCAATGGACATGAGTTTGAGCAAACTCCCAGGAGATGATAAAGGACAGGGAAGCCTGGCATGCTGCAGTCCACAGGGTCCCAAAGAGTCAGTCATGACTGAGCGTCTGAACTGATCCTGATTAGAAAAAATTTCTAAGCAAAAAAAGCATGTTGCAACATAGTTCATTATAAGACATCACATTTATGAAAATACACAAAAGTATTAAAATACACAAAAGGATACCCAAGAAACTTAACTAATGCTTTGGTAAGGATAATCTGATTAAGAATAGGGAGTAAAGGAAACACACACATACACACTGACTTTTGAATTTAATTGGAGTAATTTATTCTAACAAAAGTAGAAAGTATGAAAAATTAGGTTTTTTTGAATCATCTCAGCAGAGAAAATTTCACACTAGCGGATTCCGGCTTTTAGCACCTTTGAGAACAAGCCTTCAGAGTGAAGACACGTGGCAGGACAGGCTCCTGCCTGCCTGTGGGGACAGTTCCTTGGACTTAGGGTGTGCAGGTTACAGAAGAGTGTGGCTCTTTGGGCTTTTCCTCTACATTTTGAGAGCGCCACCACAACACTTGAAGAGACTGAGAGGTGATCACTGAATAGACAGCTGATTGTAGGAGATGGAAGAAGTGATGGAGTGAGAGGAGGAAGACTGGGCTGGCCAAGGCTGTCAGATGGAGCAAGGTGATCATGGTGACTGCAGCTGTGAAATTAAAAGACGCACGCTTCTTACAAGAAAAACCATTACAAACCTAAACAGGTTATTCATCACTTTGCTGACAAAGTCCGCCTAGTCAAAGCTATGGTTTTCCCAGTAATCATGTATGGATGTGAGAGTTGGACCATAACATGGCAGAGCACCGAAGAATTGATGCCTTTGAACTGGTGTTAGAGAAGGCTTGAGAGTTCCTTGGACTGCAAAATCAAACCAGTCAATCCTAAAGGAAATCAACCCTGAATATTCACTGGAAGGAGTGATGCTGAAGCTCGAATACTTTGGCTGCCTGATTCAGAGACGACTCATCAGAAAAGACCCGAATGCTGGGAAAAATAGAAGGCAGAAGGAGAAGAGGATGACAGAGAACAAGATGGTTGGATGGCATCACTGAGTCAATGGACATGAGTTTGAGCAAACTCCCAGGAGATGATAAAGGACAGGGAAGCCTGGCATGCTGCAGTCCACAGGGTCCCAAAGAGTCAGTCATGACTGAGCGTCTGAACTGATCCTGATTAGAAAAAATTTCTAAGCAAAAAAAGCATGTTGCAACATAGTTCATTATAAGACATCACATTTATGAAAATACACAAAAGTATTAAAATACACAAAAGGATACCCAAGAAACTTAACTAATGCTTTGGTAAGGATAATCTGATTAAGAATAGGGAGTAAAGGAAACACACACATACACACTGACTTTTGAATTTAATTGGAGTAATTTATTCTAACAAAAGTAGAAAGTATGAAAAATTAGGTTTTTTTGAATCATCTCAGCAGAGAAAATTTCACACTAGCGGATTCCGGCTTTTAGCACCTTTGAGAACAAGCCTTCAGAGTGAAGACACGTGGCAGGACAGGCTCCTGCCTGCCTGTGGGGACAGTTCCTTGGACTTAGGGTGTGCAGGTTACAGAAGAGTGTGGCTCTTTGGGCTTTTTTCCCTCTACATTTTGAGAGCGCCACCACAACACTTGAAGAGACTGAGAGGTGATCACTGAATAGACAGCTGATTGTAGGAGATGGAAGAAGTGATGGAGTGAGAGGAGGAAGACTGGGCTGGCCAAGGCTGTCAGATGGACAGTCCAAAGGTGCTACGAGGCAGTACATGGTCTTGCTCTCCCATCACACAGTTCCCGTCAGTGGAGTCTTCCCAGAAGCAGCAGGAACTTGCCCTGCGGAGTCCTGCTGTGCTCTGCATGATTACCCAAGTCACAATGTACTTCAGTGGTTTCCCCAGCTTGGTGAGCTGATTGAAGGTTGGTTCCACTACATTTGTGGTCCACTGATACACTCTGCTGTGCTGATAGGCATTGCCACCAATGCCACTTTCTATGGCCTCTGATACAACGTTGCTCACTTGATCACCAACAAAAGCAGTCTCCTCTAGCCTGGTAATCTTCCATCTTTCCCTTGAACTTTTATTCTACATATACATCAACTGTTTGTAGTCAACGTAGTTTATAACAGTCTACAAAAGCAGTGTGTACGCAACTTAAGTTAGCATAATTTTACACCATCGCATCAAGTCCAATACCTTCTCTCCTGCTTACAGATTCAATGTGTAGTCTGGTGTCTGGCATGTAGTTTGCCTACTATGTTTAAGGAATGAATCTCACTACAGAGGTTCTCTGTTCCTGTAGAAAATCTAGATAACTACTTACTTGCTTCTGTAATTTCATTCCCTTATTAGCATTTCATAGTAAATGTCAAGCTTTCAACTCCAGTGTCTGGTGAGTTGAGTACCAACTGGTTCCAAAGAGAAGAGTCCTGGGCTGGAGAATCAGAAAGGGCTACAGGAAGGAGGCAACTGCCCAGGAAACTAGCACCTAATAGTGATAAACATGGTAAAATAACCCATGTGAAATCAGCACAGGAACGCAAGAGTAAGAGGAAAGGATAATACAAGGCAAGATTGTAGTGAACTTCAGTGCCTTCAAGTGTTAAGGCAGAGGTTTTTACACAGTCCAAATAGGATTAGATGAGAAAACCAGTTAAGAAAAAATAAACTTTTTTTGAAAGATTTGACAGTTCCTTGGACTTAGGGTGTGCAGGTTACAGAAGAGTGTGGCTCTTTGGGCTTTTCCTCTACATTTGGAGAGCGCCACCACAACACTTGAAGAGACTGAGAGGGGATCACTGAATAGACAGCTGATTGTAGGAGATGGAAGAAGTGATGGAGTGAGAGGAGGAAGACTGGGCTGGCCAAGGCTGTCAGATGGACAGTCCAAAGGTGCTACGAGGCAGTACATGGTCTTGCTCTCCCATCACACAGTTCCCGTCAGTGGAGTCTTCCCAGAAGCAGCAGGAACTTGCCCTGCGGAGTCCTGCTGTGCTCTGCATGATTACCCAAGTCACAATGTACTTCAGTGGTTTCCCCAGCTTGGTGAGCTGATTGAAGGTTGGTTCCACTACATTTGTGGTCCACTGATACACTCTGCTGTGCTGATAGGCATTGCCACCAATGCCACTTTCTATGGCCTCTGATACAACGTTGCTCACTTGATCACCAACAAAAGCAGTCTCCTCTAGCCTGGTAATCTTCCATCTTTCCCTTGAACTTTTATTTTTTTTATACATCAACTGTTTGTAGTCAACGTAGTTTATAACAGTCTACAAAAGCAGTGTGTACGCAACTTAAGTTAGCATAATTTTACACCATCGCATCAAGTCCAATACCTTCTCTCCTGCTTACAGATTCAATGTGTAGTCTGGTGTCTGGCATGTAGTTTGCCTACTATGTTTAAGGAATGAATCTCACTACAGAGGTTCTCTGTTCCTGTAGAAAATCTAGATAACTACTTACTTGCTTCTGTAATTTCATTCCCTTATTAGCATTTCATAGTAAATGTCAAGCTTTCAACTCCAGTGTCTGGTGAGTTGAGTACCAACTGGTTCCAAAGAGAAGAGTCCTGGGCTGGAGAATCAGAAAGGGCTACAGGAAGGAGGCAACTGCCCAGGAAACTAGCACCTAATAGTGATAAACATGGTAAAATAACCCATGTGAAATCAGCACAGGAACGCAAGAGTAAGAGGAAAGGATAATACAAGGCAAGATTGTAGTGAACTTCAGTGCCTTCAAGTGTTAAGGCAGAGGTTTTTACACAGTCCAAATAGGATTAGATGAGAAAACCAGTTAAGAGAAATAGCTAGAAAGATTAAAATAGCCGTTGTAGAGCAGCTTGAAATTGTTAAATTTTTGTTTCATTATTACTCACCCGACTCTCCTTCCCTGCCAATTTGGTAGGATAAGCAGGGTGCCCAGCTGCAGCAGGTGGATTATCACTGGGCTAAGGGATCCTGACCTTCATCTTTTCTAGTTGCTTGCAGCTCAGCATGCCATGTTGACCCAATTAGTCAATATACTGAAATGCGTCTCCTGGGCTTTCCGGGAGCCCTTCTGCTTTCCTAATAAAAAGATACATATCTGCTACTACTATCTGTGGCCGTGCTGCCATGAGGTGATAAAAAGAAATGGTGAGAACGTCACAAGGACGCTAGTCCTGACATCGAGCACGGCACAGCAGCCACCTTCCCTCCAGATTTCTCATGGAAGGAAGACGAGTCCTATGTGTTTAAAGTGATAAAACTCACGGATTCCTCCTGAGGTAACCTCGGCTCCTGAGGTCTCTTCAAAGGCTTTCTTACAAAAAAAAAAAACTTTTATTTGGCTGAATTGGGTCTTTGTTGCGATATGTAGACTCTTCACTGTGATGCAGGAGTTTGGTTGCCCTGCAGCACGCAGGATCTTAATTCCCTGACCAGGGATCAAACCCACATCCTTTGTGTCAGAAGGTGGATTCTTAACCACTGGACCACCAGAAGTCCCCAAAGGCTTTCTTTACTCATGCCAGGTAACTACGTGGATGACCAGCTCAGAACCAATTTTCATCTCAGCTTGCAGATTCCTGGACCTCAATCCTTAACAAGCAGGATTACATCCTCAGTGGGTTTTGTCTTTTAAGAATCTGGTCCCAAAGAGAAGAGTCCTGGGCTGGAGAATCAGAAAGGGCTACAGGAAGGAGGCAACTGCCCAGGAAACTAGCACCTAATAGTGATAAACATGGTAAAATAACCCATGTGAAATCAGCACAGGAACGCAAGAGTAAGAGGAAAGGATAATACAAGGCAAGATTGTAGTGAACTTCAGTGCCTTCAAGTGTTAAGGCAGAGGTTTTTACACAGTCCAAATAGGATTAGATGAGAAAACCAGTTAAGAGAAATAGCTAGAAAGATTAAAATAGCCGTTGTAGAGCAGCTTGAAATTGTTAAATTTTTGTTTCATTATTACTCACCCGACTCTCCTTCCTGCCAATTTGGTAGGATAAGCAGGGTGCCCAGCTGCAGCAGGTGGATTATCACTGGGCTAAGGGATCCTGACCTTCATCTTTTCTAGTTGCTTGCAGCTCAGCATGCCATGTTGACCCAATTAGTCAATATACTGAAATGCGTCTCCTGGGCTTTCCGGGAGCCCTTCTGCTTTCCTAATAAAAAGATACATATCTGCTACTACTATCTGTGGCCGTGCTGCCATGAGGTGATAAAAAGAAATGGTGAGAACGTCACAAGGACGCTAGTCCTGACATCGAGCACGGCACAGCAGCCACCTTCCCTCCAGATTTCTCATGGAAGGAAGACGAGTCCTATGTGTTTAAAGTGATAAAACTCACGGATTCCTCCTGAGGTAACCTCGGCTCCTGAGGTCTCTTCAAAGGCTTTCTTACAAAAAAAAAAAACTTTTATTTGGCTGAATTGGGTCTTTGTTGCGATATGTAGACTCTTCACTGTGATGCAGGAGTTTGGTTGCCCTGCAGCACGCAGGATCTTAATTCCCTGACCAGGGATCAAACCCACATCCTTTGTGTCAGAAGGTGGATTCTTAACCACTGGACCACCAGAAGTCCCCAAAGGCTTTCTTTACTCATGCCAGGTAACTACGTGGATGACCAGCTCAGAACCAATTTTCATCTCAGCTTGCAGATTCCTGGACCTCAATCCTTAACAAGCAGGATTACATCCTCAGTGGGTTTTTGTCTTTTAAGAATCTGGAACTCAGGCAAGGAGAGAATTACTTAGACGAAGCTGCCCCCTTGACTCAGGTGCTCCTGACTTGAATGCAAACGTATGTCTCAACTGTATCCACGCATCTTCGGCTAATGAGACGCACCCGTGTGCACCTGTGCCCTCTCAAGCAGAGCCTTGTGTCACTTCACGTCTGTGCCTCTGGTTTCTGGTCTCCATTTTTAACTCCTTATTTCTGAACATATAAAGTTTAAAGGGCTAAATTATACTACTACTAAGAGGCATATCCCTAGGTAGGTAAACAGCATAAACCTTGTTTCTTACTCTAGCTGAAGGCATTTAATCCAAAGCCAAGGTTTTCATTAAAAAAAAAAACAAAAACTAGCTTACTACAGAGAAGTTTGTTGTTGAAATCAGTTAATAATTTGCCAGTTCAGTACTGATACAACATTCAAAGATATGAGACCCTAAGAACCACACTTTGTTTTCTACATTTGCATCCCTAATTAAGATTTTCCTTCCTAAATGTGAAAAATAGAATGTAATCATAGCAATGGTACGTATTTAAAAAGTTGATTTTTAAGCTCCAGTTTCCTGGAGCTTCATTCCTTTCCAATGAATTCAAAGGATCAATATTTAAAAACTTTTTAACCTGATGTTCATACCAACATCTGTAGCTTGACTATTCTGAGGAGTGCATGGTTCACTTTTGAAAGAGTTTAATAAGTTAGGGTCTGTGAAGGGAAGTTCTGCTTACTTAACTCTTGCAGTTAATTCACTATCCCGTATCATTCCCTAGAACTGCACTTAAGTCAGGTGAAAGTAAAACAAATATACTCAGAAGTGAAAAAGCAGACCCTTCTGCTCTTCTCTGAAAAATTTCAGAGAAACCCTGAATAGCACAAGTCTCTGGTGTCACCTGGTCTCCCCTTCTTACCGTCACTGCGAGTGACCAGTTCTGCAGGATCCTCAGTCAGCACCAGCAGACAGCCTGTTTGCTTTCTTCCCTAACAGCTCCTTGGAAAGAGGTCCTGACACTCAACATGGCGAACAGAAATGCCTCCTCTTTCTTTCTTCCCTCCCATCCCTCAGGTTCTGTGATGGACCCACCTCCTCAGGCAGCTCCCAACAGCTGGCCTACAGGATTAGAGATCCCCCTTCCCAGCTGGCTGCCTGGCACCCAAGTCACCTATCAAGCCCTGCTGCTGAATGAATCCTTTGTTTCAGGCTCCGCTTCCTGAGAAAGCAACTCTTAAGACGACAAGGCCATGTACTACATAGGTTAAATGAGTACTGACTAGCACTACTCTTAGGTGACTGATTTGATGAAGAAATACAGCCTTAAAAAACATGGGCCTCTTTAGAAATTTGACAATTTGACGAAATGGCAGCATAAACCTTGTTTCTTACTCTAGCTGAAGGCATTTAATCCAAAGCCAAGGTTTTCATTTAAAAAAAAAACAAAAACTAGCTTACTACAGAGAAGTTTGTTGTTGAAATCAGTTAATAATTTGCCAGTTCAGTACTGATACAACATTCAAAGATATGAGACCCTAAGAACCACACTTTGTTTTCTACATTTGCATCCCTAATTAAGATTTTCCTTCCTAAATGTGAAAAATAGAATGTAATCATAGCAATGGTACGTATTTAAAAAGTTGATTTTTAAGCTCCAGTTTCCTGGAGCTTCATTCCTTTCCAATGAATTCAAAGGATCAATATTTAAAAACTTTTTAACCTGATGTTCATACCAACATCTGTAGCTTGACTATTCTGAGGAGTGCATGGTTCACTTTTGAAAGAGTTTAATAAGTTAGGGTCTGTGAAGGGAAGTTCTGCTTACTTAACTCTTGCAGTTAATTCACTATCCCGTATCATTCCCTAGAACTGCACTTAAGTCAGGTGAAAGTAAAACAAATATACTCAGAAGTGAAAAAGCAGACCCTTCTGCTCTTCTCTGAAAAATTTCAGAGAAACCCTGAATAGCACAAGTCTCTGGTGTCACCTGGTCTCCCCTTCTTACCGTCACTGCGAGTGACCAGTTCTGCAGGATCCTCAGTCAGCACCAGCAGACAGCCTGTTTGCTTTCTTCCCTAACAGCTCCTTGGAAAGAGGTCCTGACACTCAACATGGCGAACAGAAATGCCTCCTCTTTCTTTCTTCCCTCCCATCCCTCAGGTTCTGTGATGGACCCACCTCCTCAGGCAGCTCCCAACAGCTGGCCTACAGGATTAGAGATCCCCCTTCCCAGCTGGCTGCCTGGCACCCAAGTCACCTATCAAGCCCTGCTGCTGAATGAATCCTTTGTTTCAGGCTCCGCTTCCTGAGAAAGCAACTCTTAAGACGACAAGGCCATGTACTACATAGGTTAAATGAGTACTGACTAGCACTACTCTTAGGTGACTGATTTGATGAAGAAATACAGCCTTAAAAAACATGGGCCTCAAAGAATTTGAGAATACTGGCTACCTCTGTTTTCGAATAAAAACAATACTTTAACTTAAAAATTCAAGTCATTTATAAGTTATTCATAGGTACTCTCTGCATTCCCACTTCATTTAATAACTACTGAGAAAAATGATAGCACTAACTCTCAAACCACTCAGGACAGGTTCGAATCCAAATTCTACCACTTATATTAGCCACAGGACCCCAGCTTTATTATGTATAATGTAGGGAAAGAACAGTACTTACCCTAAGATTATAAATCCCACGAGGTATTTAATTGCACATACTAGATTATTTTCTGACCAGAAAGCCAAGGAAACTTAACTTTCAAGGTTTACTGAAACTCCTCTTAAGATTTCTATGCTGTATTATATAGTTAAAACCCTAGAGTCAAAGAATCACAAGCAGAATCGAGACAAAATTTAATATATGCACACGGTTTTATATATAATGCAGCATCACACCATGTAGGGCATTTACTCTTATTTGATACATTCAGATATGTTTGAAACACTTCTTAAGGCTACAAAACAGAACATAGAAAAATAAACAGGAATATATTCAACACTTACAAAAAAGTGATATGATAAAGAATATAAAGTACTATTTTCCTTTCAACACTTCAAAAGATGTATATATACTTTTTTTACAGGTAACATCACAAATGATCACATCTTCACATGCTTTAAGTATTATCTGTACTCAGTGTAAGGCTATTATCATTTTTCATACATAAATTTTTTTCTAGCTCTGTAACAATGCATTTTAATCCATTCAAGTAAATTCAACCCCAAAGTTGCTGTTTCCCAGCATTAAGACATGCACCCACCCCTCTTGTAGGATTTTCTAAAATTTATATTTCGGGGGAGAAAAAAACCTCAATTAGTGGGAAATCAAAATTAGCAGGAGAGTTAAGTGGCTGACACAGCAAAACCTTAGTTCTTTAAAACCGACATACTGGAACTGAGCCATTATCAAGATCTGAAACAGCACAATCGCATTTAGACATTAAATAGGAAGCAAAATGCAGTAAACAGAAATAGTGTAGCCAAGTACACATTCTCTTCAGCTACACTAAAATGGACCTTGCTTAGTACCCACACGTGAAAGACTAAGATAAAATAAATGAGGCATAAATAAATATTGCTAGTTTCTAGGATGGCTGAATGTTTTCTAAACCAGAAGTGGTCAGAAAGGAACTTTATTGCACCAAGTCAATCGTAAGCAAGTTTGCAGTTCACAGGCATTATTCAACCTTGAGTCATAAAGGAAACACACTGCAAGAATAGGGAATCTGCATCAAATACAATGATGTGTCAGTAGGGAAAACCTGCCCCTGCCAGGCCAAGGCAGGGTCTGAGCTTAGGTCAGCCATGTTTGAACACACACACACAGCTTCCCAGGGAACAGGACGAGGACTACACAGACGCTAGCATCCTGCCGCCAACGGGTAGGCGGAACAAGAATTGGAAGATGTATCCGAGAGGAAATGACGAGGAGAAATACACACACTACTAAAAGCAAAGGGCTGGAATCAAGTTTAGCAAAGCAACTAAAATGAAGAGAATGGGTGATTATTTGATACATTCAGATATGCACACGGTTTTATATATAATGCAGCATCACACCATGTAGGGCATTTACTCTTATTTGATACATTCAGATATGTTTGAAACACTTCTTAAGGCTACAAAACAGAACATAGAAAAATAAACAGGAATATATTCAACACTTACAAAAAAGTGATATGATAAAGAATATAAAGTACTATTTTCCTTTCAACACTTCAAAAGATGTATATATACTTTTTTTACAGGTAACATCACAAATGATCACATCTTCACATGCTTTAAGTATTATCTGTACTCAGTGTAAGGCTATTATCATTTTTCATACATAAATTTTTTTCTAGCTCTGTAACAATGCATTTTAATCCATTCAAGTAAATTCAACCCCAAAGTTGCTGTTTCCCAGCATTAAGACATGCACCCACCCCTCTTGTAGGATTTTCTAAAATTTATATTTCGGGGGAGAAAAAAACCTCAATTAGTGGGAAATCAAAATTAGCAGGAGAGTTAAGTGGCTGACACAGCAAAACCTTAGTTCTTTAAAACCGACATACTGGAACTGAGCCATTATCAAGATCTGAAACAGCACAATCGCATTTAGACATTAAATAGGAAGCAAAATGCAGTAAACAGAAATAGTGTAGCCAAGTACACATTCTCTTCAGCTACACTAAAATGGACCTTGCTTAGTACCCACACGTGAAAGACTAAGATAAAATAAATGAGGCATAAATAAATATTGCTAGTTTCTAGGATGGCTGAATGTTTTCTAAACCAGAAGTGGTCAGAAAGGAACTTTATTGCACCAAGTCAATCGTAAGCAAGTTTGCAGTTCACAGGCATTATTCAACCTTGAGTCATAAAGGAAACACACTGCAAGAATAGGGAATCTGCATCAAATACAATGATGTGTCAGTAGGGAAAACCTGCCCCTGCCAGGCCAAGGCAGGGTCTGAGCTTAGGTCAGCCATGTTTGAACACACACACACAGCTTCCCAGGGAACAGGACGAGGACTACACAGACGCTAGCATCCTGCCGCCAACGGGTAGGCGGAACAAGAATTGGAAGATGTATCCGAGAGGAAATGACGAGGAGAAATACACACACTACTAAAAGCAAAGGGGCTGGAATCAAGTTTAGCAAAAGCAACTAAAATGAAGAGAATGGGTGAGCTTTGATCATTCTAAACATCTCTTCTTCAAAATGTGTATGATCATTAAGAAATTAAGTTCCATAATTTTCAACTCAAAATACAAATGATTCTCGCTTCTAAGTTCTTGCTTTTCTCTGAAATGTTTTACCTCGTATCAACATAAACATGTAATTCAGTTAAAATGAAGGAGAACAAAAGTTTGCTTGGCCCTAGTTTGACCTCAGCATAAGGCAAAACCCCTGGGCTGGTATAATCAAAACAAATCTAAAGGAAAAAAAACAAAACTGACCTTCCCGTGAAGACTGATCATTTTAAAACTTAATAATCAAAAGTCAGTTCTCTTCTCATCCCAGAGATGACTGAGTCAAGGACCAACCCCTCGAGTTCTCTCAGCAGTTTCCATCATGTCTGGAGGTTAAGTGTGGGAAACAGGAAGCAACTCAGCATCTCCTTCGGGAACCATAGAGTATTCTGTTACTCGACTGAGGTAAGACAGACTGACAGTGAAGAAATAAAGTGTTCTTTCTTAACCAAGTTTTAAACATTTCCAGAAGAAACAGAAGA
The DNA here is from genome assembly GCA_022376925.1 of Tragulus kanchil. Classification (NCBI taxonomy): domain Eukaryota; kingdom Metazoa; phylum Chordata; class Mammalia; order Artiodactyla; family Tragulidae; genus Tragulus; species Tragulus kanchil. Next base: position 33,793,105 of record JAIOJX010000025.1, read on the forward strand.
TCAAATCCCACTCAAGAAAACAAAGAACACAGGACAAAGAAGGACCGCTTTTGGACTCCTGAGATCAAACTTACACAGCTGAACTGTTAAAATCTGGTCATTATAGGTAATGCAATTTTTAAAAAATGATCAGGTGAGCTAATTCTACATATAAAAAGCATGGACTGAAAGTGGAGGACCCTCTCGTCTTCTCATTCCATAACAACTGTTGATGGTAACTAACAAAAAAAATCACTTCAGCAGTACCGTCCCCCGTTATCTGGCTTAGAAGGTGACAACAGAAATTCCTTTCAACAGGTTCTCTTGAGAATTTTTTTTCTTTTCCACACAACAATCCCAGTCTACAAATTTCTACCAAGCACCAACATAATAAAACGTTATCTTCCAAAGTGCTCTCTAAAACTTTATGTTATAAAATACCTACACAATAATCACTACTCAAATCAGCAGTTACACAGACATCAGGTAATTAAACAACACAGAGGTAAATAACGATCATTACAGTACAGCAGAGATTCACTGAGCCAAGCTGGCATCCAAACATTCCCGTGGGTTACCAGAGAACCCAGAAAACTCATCTGCTTCCGTTTATCAATTTCAAGTGAATTATATTTGCTTTTAAAGTAATTTGCTTAAAAAAAAATCCACTTTTGGCTAGGTGTACAACACATGGCATGCAAGGAGAAATTACTACATTATTTGCATAGCACTTAAAACTTCCTGATCAAAGGAGAACGTAAAAAGGATTTACGGTGAATTTCACATTGGTATGTACAAATAAGAAATAGAAGCTGCAGTTATTTTCACACAGTAACATAAATAAATGAATACTGTGCTAATTCAGAGAATGGAATCTCCAAATGGGAACAGAGTGCAACATGCAGAGGGGAGCCTAGTGAATACTGCAGAGACCGGAAGGAAGCAGGGTCAGAGACATGTGACCAAAGGGGCAACAAGCTATAGGACACAAAGCAGATCCACTGTCTAGCAGCATCCTCTAGGAAAGAACTCGAAGTCACAACCCTTTTTCTGTACAAGAGTTTCAGCCGTGACAAACTGAACATGCAAATGTCAAGTGGTACACACAACAGATGGTGCAAAGAGAATAAACGAACCCTACTAATTCTATAGAAACCTGTCAGGCTAAAATTTTTAACATTTTCTTCTCACAAAATATTTAAATCTGTCAGTGCATTAGTGTTAAAGTGGCATTAAAAAACTTCTGCAGTTTTTAACAGATGCAGATTATTTTCAGAATGCATAGCATCTACATTTCTTTCGAGTAGGCACCAGTGCTAAGAATTCGTGGGGAACAGCCATTTCATTAATTTCCTATTATTCCTTAAACATCTATTCTTGTATGCAGTACCGTCCCCCGTTATCTGGCTTAGAAGGTGACAACAGAAATTCCTTTCAACAGGTTCTCTTGAGAATTTTTTTTCTTTTCCACACAACAATCCCAGTCTACAAATTTCTACCAAGCACCAACATAATAAAACGTTATCTTCCAAAGTGCTCTCTAAAACTTTATGTTATAAAATACCTACACAATAATCACTACTCAAATCAGCAGTTACACAGACATCAGGTAATTAAACAACACAGAGGTAAATAACGATCATTACAGTACAGCAGAGATTCACTGAGCCAAGCTGGCATCCAAACATTCCCGTGGGTTACCAGAGAACCCAGAAAACTCATCTGCTTCCGTTTATCAATTTCAAGTGAATTATATTTGCTTTTAAAGTAATTTGCTTAAAAAAAAATCCACTTTTGGCTAGGTGTACAACACATGGCATGCAAGGAGAAATTACTACATTATTTGCATAGCACTTAAAACTTCCTGATCAAAGGAGAACGTAAAAAGGATTTACGGTGAATTTCACATTGGTATGTACAAATAAGAAATAGAAGCTGCAGTTATTTTCACACAGTAACATAAATAAATGAATACTGTGCTAATTCAGAGAATGGAATCTCCAAATGGGAACAGAGTGCAACATGCAGAGGGGAGCCTAGTGAATACTGCAGAGACCGGAAGGAAGCAGGGTCAGAGACATGTGACCAAAGGGGCAACAAGCTATAGGACACAAAGCAGATCCACTGTCTAGCAGCATCCTCTAGGAAAGAACTCGAAGTCACAACCCTTTTTCTGTACAAGAGTTTCAGCCGTGACAAACTGAACATGCAAATGTCAAGTGGTACACACAACAGATGGTGCAAAGAGAATAAACGAACCCTACTAACTCTATAGAAACCTGTCAGGCTAAAAATTTTTAACATTTTCTTCTCACAAAATATTTAAATCTGTCAGTGCATTAGTGTTAAAGTGGCATTAAAAAACTTCTGCAGTTTTTAACAGATGCAGATTATTTTCAGAATGCATAGCATCTACATTTCTTTCGAGTAGGCACCATGGTATTTACACCAGTGCTAAGAATTCGTGGGGGGAACAGCCATTTCATTAATTTCCTATTATTCCTTAAACATCTATTCTTGTATGCAATCTCAAGTTCAACACTCACCAAAATTCAAAAATATACCCTATGAATATTAAAAGAACTATATACAACATTTCTAAGACACAGGTTAATAGGCTGCCTTATGTGTAATATTAAAGAGAAGACATTATTCAAGTTTGACAGATATTGAGATGAAAAGGCCTTTGGGTTGGAAGCATTTCAAAAGACAACAGTGTTTTAGGCTAAGAATTGTTTGAGCCCAGTTTATGACTAAGGCATTGCATAATAAAATATACATTTCTATTTGGTGCAATGTTTTGGAATCTATAGTGTGTCAGATGGTGTATTTTGTCACTTTAGTAAACACTATAAAGCACACATTTCCAACATCTGAAATTAAACTTATATAAGGAAGAAAAAAAATCAAACACTAAATCTATGTTTTATCTATAACGTTTTATATTAAGCTGTTTATAAAAAATACTTTAACAAACTTATTTCCTACCTTTTAGAGGGGCAGTCACCCAATAAATTTTGAACGCAGAAAAAAATGGCAACACCAGGAAATCATCACCTGCCCCCTTGAACACATATCCAGAATGAGAGTGAAGGTAAAGGGGAAGGGAAGGAGAGTTCCAATTTGGGTTTTTATTGTTGCTATTTTTCTTAAAGCCTTCAGAAACAGTCTACCTAAGCAGGGCTTCGCTCTAGCCTCGGCCTTGCCCGGGGGAGAGACATGTGACCAAAGGGGCAACAAGCTATAGGACACAAAGCAGATCCACTGTCTAGCAGCATCCTCTAGGAAAGAACTCGAAGTCACAACCCTTTTTCTGTACAAGAGTTTCAGCCGTGACAAACTGAACATGCAAATGTCAAGTGGTACACACAACAGATGGTGCAAAGAGAATAAACGAACCCTACTAATTCTATAGAAACCTGTCAGGCAAAAAATTTTTTAACATTTTCTTCTCACAAAATATTTAAATCTGTCAGTGCATTAGTGTTAAAGTGGCATTAAAAAACTTCTGCAGTTTTTAACAGATGCAGATTATTTTCAGAATGCATAGCATCTACATTTCTTTCGAGTAGGCACCATGATATTTACACCAGTGCTAAGAATTCGTGGGGCGAACAGCCATTTCATTAATTTCCTATTATTCCTTAAACATCTATTCTTGTATGCAATCTCAAGTTCAACACTCACCAAAATTCAAAAATATACCCTATGAATATTAAAAGAACTATATACAACATTTCTAAGACACAGGTTAATAGGCTGCCTTATGTGTAATATTAAAGAGAAGACATTATTCAAGTTTGACAGATATTGAGATGAAAAGGCCTTTGGGTTGGAAGCATTTCAAAAGACAACAGTGTTTTAGGCTAAGAATTGTTTGAGCCCAGTTTATGACTAAGGCATTGCATAATAAAATATACATTTCTATTTGGTGCAATGTTTTGGAATCTATAGTGTGTCAGATGGTGTATTTTGTCACTTTAGTAAACACTATAAAGCACACATTTCCAACATCTGAAATTAAACTTATATAAGGAAGAAAAAAAATCAAACACTAAATCTATGTTTTATCTATAACGTTTTATATTAAGCTGTTTATAAAAAATACTTTAACAAACTTATTTCCTACCTTTTAGAGGGGCAGTCACCCAATAAATTTTGAACGCAGAAAAAAATGGCAACACCAGGAAATCATCACCTGCCCCCTTGAACACATATCCAGAATGAGAGTGAAGGTAAAGGGGAAGGGAAGGAGAGTTCCAATTTGGGTTTTTATTGTTGCTATTTTTCTTAAAGCCTTCAGAAACAGTCTACCTAAGCAGGGGCTTCCGCTCTAGCCTCGGCCTTGCGGCCGTCAGGTATGCTGGCCCCGGTGGCCGTCCCCCATGCCGGACCTCCGCCTGTCGCCGCGGTAGGGCCGCCCCCTGGCGCTCCGGGGGTACTGGTAGCCCTCGTCGCGGCTCCTGCTCGGTGGCCCCTTCCAGGACTCCTCCCCACGCGCGTGCGGGTACCCTCCGCGGCCAGCGTAGCCCCAGTCGCTCTTATACTTCCTGCCCCCGAAAGTCTGGTTGTAGAACTGCTTGGATCGACCACTTCTCAGAATGTGAGACACTTCGTTTTCATCCTCTGAGCTTTCTTCTTTTGGTCTCTGCACCCTGTTATCCACAGAGTTGGCCCCACTGACCACGTCAGCAGCAGTCTTAGGCTCTTTCGCTTTTTCCGGTTTTTCTTTCACACTTGGAATGGTCCTTTTGGGCTCCAATTCTACAGGCCCAGCGTCTCTCTCTCGGTTTAGGAGCTGGGTGGGCAGGGGCACTCGGCCCTCGGCCACGGGCGCCGCGGGCGCTGGGGCTGGATCCGCCCTGGGGGTCTGGGAGGCGCGCTCCGCCCGGCCGGATTCCGGGGGGCTCACGCCGGCCTCGGGGAGAGGACAGGGGTCCGCGGCCCCCGGCTCGGGAAACTCCTCTGCTGCTGAGACTGAAGCACACTCTTTAGAAAGATCCAGATTCTCCAGGGGCAGATCCAACTCTCCTTTCTCATCAGAGGGCAGGACGATGTTCTGCCGCATGACGGGGTTCTCTACGAATCCCTGAAAAGGGTACCCATACCAAACGTGGGGAAAGAAAGGAGGGGCGAGGGGAACCGGGCCTAAGAACGGGTTCGGGCCAAAGGACGTCTGCGGGAAGACGTTCTTGCCGCCCAGCGACTCGTCATAGTCGGCGTGAAGGAGTTGCCCGGCGTTTTCTGACTCCAGGTCCGCCTGGTAAGACAACGGTCCGTGACTGTCCGACACCTGAGATGGAGGCATGACCAGGGGTGAAGAGAAGGTGGGCGGTCCGATCTCTGCCTGTGGCATCTGGCCATTCACGCTGGCCTCGGGCTGCAGGGGGAAGTGCGCCTCGGGACACGTACAGTCACTCTCGTTCTGAGCCGAAGGAGCTTCCTGGAACCATGGATTTTGAGGATAGGTAGGGACAGGGACCTTCGGGTACATCCTGCAGGCTGCCAGGTAGGCCTGATGCAGAGGGTACAGGTAAGAGTGTGGGGCCCACATAGGACAACTATATGCCTAAAGGAGACAAAGAAAGCCGTAAATAAACCAATGGCGGGGGGGAGGGGAGAAGTTTAGAGGGGCTGGAGAGAAGCTTCCCACACCTGCAGAGACCATAACCTGCAGTCCAAATATGAGACCCCGCTGACACAATATCCAGAGGAACCACAAAATTAGGTCACTGCTGAGACGCCATCCCTCATTCCCAGCCTGAAACCAGCTCACGGTGCTGATTCAGAGGCTTCACAGGAGGCCAGCATGAACCCACCCAGAGGGCACTATTCCATCCTGTAGCTCTGCCTGCACTGAAGGAGTCTGGGGCGATACAGACCTTAACCACCACCTGAGCCGCCAGCTCCCAACGTCCCAACTGCTGCCGCTCGGCTGACCTGACTGGCTACCTAGTCAGCATGGGTTCTATGGTTAAAAACGCTGGCGCAGATGCAGGCGATCTGGAACATTTGGACTCCACGGTTAGAAGAGCCCCCAGAGCACGGATTAAAGCTAGACCTCTAGCCTTGGAGGCAAGGCTAGACACTGAAATGAAATACTCCAAATCATTACCCTGCAAAAGGTTCAGCTAAACAACAAAACACAAAGACAAATTTACCAGGCAACCGGCTAATTAACCAAATAGCTACAGCCAACATTAACTAGAGAAATATAAACTAGGCAATGAATGTAGCAGATGGAGAAATCAATCAAGTCTGCTTTTATGAACTGGTCTGTAGGCCATGGCAGGCACTTCATGTTTTAACAGTCCAGAACCCACAGAACCAGATCCGAACAGGAGACAACACGACACTGACAAGAACAGAGTTCTCCAGCTCTTTCTGTGACAAGCCACCTCCCAGCTGACCACCTCCCACAGGCAGCGCCACTCTGTCAGGGAGGCCTGCCTTCCACGGCTGGCCCCTTCTCAGCCTTTCAGCAAATGAGGCAGGGAGAAGAGCCCCACCCCCATTCATACAGGAAAACAGGCAGGCTCAGACACATCAGGGACTCTCCCAGGGCCACAAAGTGCAGACCTTTCACCTAATTCCTCACTGAGGCACTTCCACTAGGCTGTTTCCCGCAACATACTCCCAGAGACTGTCAATTTAAAAGAACAGGCAAATACTGGAGGCTCTACCACCACCAGAAACAAAATATAAGGGCTTCCCTGGTGGTCCAGTGGGTAAGGACATTGCCTCGCAGTGCAAGGGGCGCTGGTTCCATCCCTAGCCTGGGAAGATCCCACGTGCCACGGAGCAGCTGGACCAATGTGCCCAACTACCAAGCTGGAGCTCTGAAGCGCACGCGCAAGGAGCCGGTGCTCTGCGATGAGAGAGGCCACTGCAATGGGAGGCCCACACGGGCCAAAGAACCAAAAAAAATTAAATGAAAGATCAACAGAAGTGGCCCCACTCCCCCACAAAAGAAACAAAATGTAAGGCATTGAAAATGCTGGTTCTTAAGATAATAAGATTTAATCACATGCTGTGCTCAGTCATGTCCGACTCTCTGTGAGCCCATGGACTGCAGCCCGCCAGGCTCCTCTGTCCAAGGGATTTTCCAGGCAAGAATACTGGAGTGGGCTGCCATGCCCTCCTCCAGGGGACCTTCCCATCCCAGGAACTGAAGCCAAGTCTCCTGCACTGCAGGCAGATTCTTGACATCGGAGCCACCAGGGAAGCCCAGTAAGATTTAGTAAGCCTTAGGCTATTGATCAACAGGATAAGAGTTAAGATTTAATTAGTAATAATTTAAAACAGTATTAACTTAAATAACTTAAAATAACGTTAAATTGTAAAATGTAAATACCTTTACACCAAGATTGAAGAAGAATCGAAGAATGTTCTTATCTGAAAATAAGTAACATCATCACTAAGATTATAGTCACAAAAAATTTTTGCTCATTATCCTCAAATAATACATAGTTCTAAGGACAATTCTGCCTATTTGAATTGTTTTCTCTAGCCTGTGATATAAAACATAGACTAAAAATTATACTGTAATCAAAACTTGGTTCTGTTACTGTAGGGTAGTTCCAGGTTCAACACGCTTTGTCCATTTTAGCATCCAAGTCCTAAAATGGTTTAAACTGAGATTTTTATGACTAAAAGCAAATCTGTACAAAGAAAACCCAGGTGTTCATTGCATTTCTTTTTCAACTTCTCTGTGGGGTTTAAAACATTATGAAATTAAAATGTTGGGGGATGAGAATAAAAATCAACCCGATACTAGCTCAGCATCACCTCATCTTGTTGATGAGCAGGATGCGTAGGGAACACTAGCTCAGGGGTTCACCTGACCTGAGCCGGTCACCCAGACGTGCACACACACATGCAGGCAGCGCCACGACAGCTCCTGTGTATTATATCTGTTTCTCCTCTAGAATCTTTTTCATGGACCAGATAACAGGAGCAGTTCCAAACACCAAACCACTGATGTGAATACTCAGTAATGTCTACTTGTCTACTCACTCAGTAATGCTATTAGAACTTAATTCAACATGGTTTCAGGTTGTTTTGAAAACCTGATGGGGGGAGGGGCGCTGCAGTTACTCAACAAGTAAAAAGCATCCCATCACACAGAAGCTGAAACAGAAGAGAGTCAGTGACGGACAGCCGCCCCTCTGCCGTCCCCACCAAGTGCGTCCTCCAGCGTGCTCGGCAACCTGATCTCTGCCCTCTGCTTACATTTCTCAGTGAGCCCGGAGATATAAATAAAATCCACCTGAACTTGGAGGTGGCACTCACCTTTCGGCAGGTCCTCCCCAGTGTGGCACAGTGAGTAAGGTGGTGCAATGGCTCGATCTCCCTTTTCGTTACAAGGAAACCCAGGATAGAGCGGGTCCTGGTAAAGGCTCAGTGTCTGAGGCAAAGGCATCAAGGGCTGGCTCACAGCCTGTATCGACACAGGAACTGGAGAGGGTGTTAAATGAGCTTGGGTCACAGCAGAATCAGGTCCAGTGGTCAGAGTCTGTGTCACTGACAAGACAGGAATTTGGGCGGGGACACCTACAAAAGACCGGGAAAGACATCAAAAGCTATGAAGAAGTGAAGACAATTCTCCTCCGTGAATACAAGTTTACATTAAGCTAAAAGATAAGAAGCAGTCTATCACTATACAGTCGGGAAAACCGCATGAGCTTAAGCAACCTAAAGAAGTACTTAGGTCAACCAAGCTCCCTCCTGCCCACACAGGAGGAAACAAGCCCAGAAACAGGCTGAGCCAGTATCCGCTAATAATAGCTCTTACAGACACATGTAAGACACAGAGCCTGGCGAAGGGCTCATGGGGCCACAAGAGCTGGCGGGGCAGGAGGGGTGAAAACTGTGTCCCAGCGCTGAGCAACCAGAGCTCACGCGCCTTGCTCCCGAGACTGAGGGTGGACCTCAAATGAACACCACACGAACCTGGCCCCTCACCACTGGAAGCAGAGCAGTGCAGGGGGTCACAGATCGCTCTGTGAGGCTCCACACACCTGATCCGACTCTGAGCTCAAGCTTTTTTTCACTCAAAAACGGAAAGACTTTTGCTGGTTGGTTCACTGAACTTTTAAAAATTTTATCTAACCTGTTGGTCCAAAAGTTGTGGGTTCGCTGGGCCAGGCTGGCACAGTGGCTGGTAAGGAAGGCACCGCAGGAGTTAGATGGACCTCTGGAGAAACTAGAAGGGGAGCTGGGTTTGACAGAGACACGTGTTCTGCTGGCTTCTTCAAGAAGAAGGGTGGAGAAAGACAAGAGTTCATTTTGCTTATACTAATTCAAACACCAAATGTACTGTGAGTTACCTGCCTCCGACACAAGTGCAGTTTCTACACAAATGGTCTTCCTTCTGGACTCAGAAATGAAACAAAAAACCGGAGCTAAAAACTCCATACAAAGTAACTAGATCCTCACCAGTGACCGCCCACCAAAAGTCACAGAAGTCACTGGTGGGGTTAGAAGCAAACTACAAAGCAATTTGAACTCTGCTTTCAAGGCAAGGAAGCAAAGTCTTTGAAATCACCCTGAAATTCATGAAGAGCTAACATAAAACCATAAGCCTTCTACCTGACATGAAGGATGTTAACAGAAAGGCAAAGGCTAAGAATTTTCTCTACTCCTATATCAGACCAGGAACCAAAACAACCTGCTGAACTCAGGTTCCTTCAGCAATGAACCTGTAAACTCTTGGTCCTGCACTACAGAGGTTATGTCTTTTCTAATCACTTCCATCATTAAATTCCTTCCCACCCATGAAATAATTGCTAAGCACGCAGAATTGTCTGACTTTTTTAAAAGTTTTGAAATAAGATAAACTTCCAAAATCTCATTTTCAAGTCAACTCACCACAAAGGCAACACAAAGTACCAGATAAAAACTTACTCAGATTCAATTCAGAAGAATGGCTTCTATGTCCAGAAAACATTCCACTGAGACCATTCCAAATCAAGAACAGAATTAGAGGAAAATCACAACTGCATCCCAAATTATGATACTATTAATTGGCAGAATAAATGCTCCCATTTCCTGTATTTTCTGTTTTTAAACAATGATAATCAAAAGTTACGAAGCCTAGGGAATGAGATGCTCAGTGTCACATGCAACAATGTACTTACTTGTTCTGTAGGAGCTGGGCACTCTGATTTCTTTGACTTAGATGGTGATGAAATTCTTGCACACTTATCATTGCCAATATTCTTTGGAAGTAAAAAAAAATGTCATTTTGTATTTCAATGACCCATATTCTGGGATAACCGTGGTTGCCTACATAGCTCACCCTATCTGCACCTGACTGAACCCTCTGACAACTTAGTTTTTCTTTCATTTGTATCTGGTTTTTTTTTTTTAAAAGATTTATTTATTTATTTTGGGTGGGGATCGGGTTGGGGAGGGAGGGGAGCGGGCGGGCCACTTCTATTGGTCTTTCATTTCTCCATTTTCATCTGTCTTTGTTCTTTGGCCTGTGTGGGCCTCCCATTGAGGCGGCCTCTGTTGTCGCAGAGCGCTGACTCTGGGCGCATGCGCCCCAGAGCTCCGGCTCGGCGATTGGACACATCCGTCCAGCCGTTCCGCGGCACGTGGGCTCTTCCCAGGCCAGGGATCGAACCGGCGCCCCTTGCACTGCAAGGCGGTGTCCTCATCCACTGGACCACCAGGGGAAGCCCTGTATCTGGTTTTTAACAGATAAACAATTTTGCCTACACGTCTTTGTCATGTCAAACTATGGGGTGATTGTTATTGAGGTCATGGTGTCTAAACTGCACTTTTCCCTTAAAAATCTCAATCTCTAATACTAGTGAGTATTGGAAAGTAAAACCTATGTTCCACCAATTCAGATAGGTCATCATAATGTACACTAGAAGAAACGGTTATAATTTGTGAGTGAATGAATTCTCCTCAAGCACTCAAACTTTTCCCCATTTTTTTTTCTGCTTTTCCATTTCCATAACACTTTGTTATGGCTTCCCTGACGGCTCAGTGTTGGAGAATCTGCTTGCCAATACAGGGACTGAACATGGGATTGAACCCATATTAAATCCCTGGGTTGGGACGATCCCTCAGAGTGAAATGATAGCCCGCTCCACTATTCTCACCTGGGAAATCTCACAGGCAGAGTAGCCTGGCGGGTTACAATCCATGGGGTTGCAAAAGCACTGGACACAACTTAGTGACTAAACAACACTTGTTCTAAAATGATGAAATCATCTCCATTTCTTCTACACTACCACAGTGTTAGGGAAAAAGAAAAAGACTCAATTGGTATTTAGAACATTTACCTCCAATGTGCCTGGCTCGGATTTTTTATCCAATGGAGTATGTCCATGGACAGAGTCTACAACAGATCAAGATAAAAAAGATGGCATCAGCCACTAATCAGGTGTGAAGACAGAACAACAAACCATGAAGGCAGAGAAAGCCAGAAGGACCATGTGAACCATGTTTCATCAGTGAATAGTTTTCAGAATTACACACCACGCTTTCTTTAGCTTCAGTCAAGGCTTCTCTGCAAAGTGAGATGTGACAGCACATTGCTCAATCATATAAAAAGTAACAGTTCCTTTCTCCATTTCTGACTTTAAGCCAGAAAGCAGATCTCTAGCATCTGCTCTCCAATGATGAAATCACATACCTTTATCTTTCCGCTCCTCAGTGTCCATTCTCCGCCTGCTCCCTTTCCGATCGCTTCCATGTGATGATTTTCTCTGGCCGCCTGTGTTGCTACTCTGAGAAGCTGACTGGCTGACTGATGAACTCTTAAACAAAACCCGATACTTTGTGTTAAAGATTTACTCACAAACACATGAACAGAAGTCTTCTGATTAATCTTACTCTTCATAATATGACTAAAAACCTCAAAATTCATCACCCTGTATCTTTATACTTCCCAACCTACAAAAAAAATAAAAAAGATCTAGTGTTCATATTATATACTCTACAATAACTGGCTTATTAATAAACCCAAGGATGAGGCAATCAGATGCTTGGTAGTTAAGACCTCTTCATACACCCAATATTTCAGGAAGCCACTGTGACTGAACCCGGACCGTGTAACTTAACATTTCCATTCTCTGCACAAAGACAAGCACCCTTCAGGCCAAGCTTCAAAAGCAGCCACTGCAGAGCCACAGCCCTGGGGACAGGGGTGGCACAGGGGAACCACCATCCAAGCGCAAGGGGGCAGACAGTCACCGGGCCCTTCTCACTAACACACTACTATCTATCAGCAACCCCCAAGCTCTGCATGAGCTCCAGCTTCTGACAGGTGAAGCACGGGGACAGCAGCAAGCCCAGCTTCTCAGGTAAATCACCACTGAAGGTCTCTCCTCTCCTAGCATCGGTGAGTAAATGCGCACACAGCTGAGAAGAGACCGAAGACAAGCCTGAGTCACTGTCAAGTCCAAGACAGGTTCAAAAGCCTAGGTAAAATACAACCAATGTGAAAGACCTCAATTTAACCAAGAATGATCACAACCTATTCCCACATTACAGTAGTCATTTCTCACCATTTACTAACTGAAAAACGGACAAAAAGGTTTGAGCGGAAGTTTAAATGATTTGTAGACACTTATTATCTAAATATGATGGAAAAATAACAAATCACACAGATAACTACACTTTTAAAATAGAGACCATCCCTCATTCATATATGAGTTCAGGCACGTCTTGCAGTAATTCCTAAATTTCAACTCCCTGTGCCAGACTGAACTGTATCACTCCAGGTGAGCCTCTCACACCTCTGAAGAATTCCATGGAGGCCAGAGCCCAGAGAACTGTGTGGGGCTTCAGGGTTTTATATTGGTCTAAATACATACACCAGTATACAATATCTGTGTGTTGGATAGTCTTCTGCAACATCTCCTTGGGCTTGCCTAACCCACTGATGAGAAAGCATCCGACCACAGCTCTGCCTCACAGCTCACTGGGTAGTCACTCAACCCACTGAGGCTCTGCGTGCCCAGAGCCCCATCCTAAAGCTACTCTTGCCTGTGTGCCACCCTGTATCTTTATACTTCCCAACCTACAAAAAAAATAAAAAAGATCTAGTGTTCATATTATATACTCTACAATAACTGGCTTATTAATAAACCCAAGGATGAGGCAATCAGATGCTTGGTAGTTAAGACCTCTTCATACACCCAATATTTCAGGAAGCCACTGTGACTGAACCCGGACCGTGTAACTTAACATTTCCATTCTCTGCACAAAGACAAGCACCCTTCAGGCCAAGCTTCAAAAGCAGCCACTGCAGAGCCACAGCCCTGGGGACAGGGGTGGCACAGGGGAACCACCATCCAAGCGCAAGGGGGCAGACAGTCACCGGACCCTTCTCACTAACACACTACTATCTATCAGCAACCCCCAAGCTCTGCATGAGCTCCAGCTTCTGACAGGTGAAGCACGGGGACAGCAGCAAGCCCGGCTTCTCAGGTAAATCACTACTGAAGGTCTCTCCTCTCCTAGCATCGGTGAGTAAATGCGCACACAGCTGAGAAGAGACCGAAGACAAGCCTGAGTCACTGTCAAGTCCAAGACAGGTTCAAAAGCCTAGGTAAAATACAACCAATGTGAAAGACCTCAATTTAACCAAGAATGATCACAACCTATTCCCACATTACAGTAGTCATTTCTCACCATTTACTAACTGAAAAACGGACAAAAAGGTTTGAGCGGAAGTTTAAATGATTTGTAGACACTTATTATCTAAATATGATGGAAAAATAACAAATCACACAGATAACTACACTTTTAAAATAGAGACCATCCCTCATTCATGTATGAGTTCAGGCACGTCTTGCAGTAATTCCTAAATTTCAACTCCCTGTGCCAGACTGAACTGTATCACTCCAGGTGAGCCTCTCACACCTCTGAAGAATTCCATGGAGGCCAGAGCCCAGAGAACTGTGTGGGGCTTCAGGGTTTTATATTGGTCTAAATACATACACCAGTATACAATATCTGTGTGTTGGATAGTCTTCTGCAACATCTCCTTGGGCTTGCCTAACCCACTGATGAGAAAGCATCCCGACCACAGCTCTGCCTCACAGCTCACTGGGTAGTCACTCAACCACGACGTCAGTCCACAGGCTCTGCGTGCCCAGAGCCCCATCCTCAAACAGCTACTCTTGCCTGTGTGCCAGTGACCCTACTCACCCACCACTTACTGTTTCCCCTCTGACTCCCTCAAAAGAATTAAGAAACTTAAAGGCAGAGAACACTTGTCTCATCAGAGAAGCATCCACACCGGTGCAGCATCTGACCGAGAGAGCAAGGTCAAAGCCACGGGACTGCACACACTACCACCTCCAACAGTGACCACCAGAACCACAGCGCTCATCTGCGTGTCCCAGGTTATTCTTATTAGGTCCTGGAATGTTCAATAAAGAACAACGAAAAGAGTGTTCCAATTCTACAGAAATAGCCTGTCAACTAAATTGTAAACCACCGCCACTTAGGGTAAGTTCCTGACTTTGGCTAGCAAAATCAAAACAATTTCAAAAGAAAATACTAAACTTAAAGTGAGACAACCAGTTAACGTGCCTCAGCTCCGCCACCACCTAGAAGCATCCTGAGACTTCATCTCCCCTCGTGAAGACGCGCAGGAGAGAGAGCCACATAACCTCCAGAGCAACCTTCAGTTCAAAGACCATTCATCTACCGTTAAAAACTATGCTTTAGTACCAGAAGATTAAGGAGCGACTTCTGAAGGTTAACGTTCTTAAATCTTCTTTACAGACATACTGAAAGGGCCGGAAAAGCCTGTTCATCTCTGTTCTGAATCTCATAGAGTAACCGAGACTCTTCTATAGCTTTTCTCATCAGATAACTACACTTTTAAAATAGAGACCATCCCTCATTCATATATGAGTTCAGGCACGTCTTGCAGTAATTCCTAAATTTCAACTCCCTGTGCCAGACTGAACTGTATCACTCCAGGTGAGCCTCTCACACCTCTGAAGAATTCCATGGAGGCCAGAGCCCAGAGAACTGTGTGGGGCTTCAGGGTTTTATATTGGTCTAAATACATACACCAGTATACAATATCTGTGTGTTGGATAGTCTTCTGCAACATCTCCTTGGGCTTGCCTAACCCACTGATGAGAAAGCATCCCGACCACAGCTCTGCCTCACAGCTCACTGGGTAGTCACTCAACCACGACGTCAGTCCACAGGCTCTGCGTGCCCAGAGCCCCATCCTCAAACAGCTACTCTTGCCTGTGTGCCAGTGACCCTACTCACCCACCACTTACTGTTTCCCCTCTGACTCCCTCAAAAGAATTAAGAAACTTAAAGGCAGAGAACACTTGTCTCATCAGAGAAGCATCCACACCGGTGCAGCATCTGACCGAGAGAGCAAGGTCAAAGCCACGGGACTGCACACACTACCACCTCCAACAGTGACCACCAGAACCACAGCGCTCATCTGCGTGTCCCAGGTTATTCTTATTAGGTCCTGGAATGTTCAATAAAGAACAACGAAAAGAGTGTTCCAATTCTACAGAAATAGCCTGTCAACTAAATTGTAAACCACCGCCACTTAGGGTAAGTTCCTGACTTTGGCTAGCAAAATCAAAACAATTTCAAAAGAAAATACTAAACTTAAAGTGAGACAACCAGTTAACGTGCCTCAGCTCCGCCACCACCTAGAAGCATCCTGAGACTTCATCTCCCCTCGTGAAGACGCGCAGGAGAGAGAGCCACATAACCTCCAGAGCAACCTTCAGTTCAAAGACCATTCATCTACCGTTAAAAACTATGCTTTAGTACCAGAAGATTAAGGAGCGACTTCTGAAGGTTAACGTTTTTAAATCTTCTTTATATACATACAGAAAGGGCCGGAAAAGCCTGTTCATCTCTGTTCTGAATCTCATAGAGTAACCGAGACTCTTCTATAGCTTGCTTCTCTCTGCGCTCTTCTGGAGAGAGGCCGAAATAATTAGGTTCTCGAGTCGTGGCATCAAAATCCTCAGCTCTCTCACGATCGGGTTTTCTGTCAAATAAAGTGTTCTTGTCATGAAAAAAAGACAAAATGCATTGTGTACCTAAAATAATCTAAAATAACGTTTTTAGCCATACAAATATCTGCTGTTTCAGCTACATGCTAATGACACAAAACGTTTAACTGCCTGATTAATAAATGCTCAGCAACTGGAAGCACCTGGAGCATTAGGGTTTCAAAGTCAAGAAGACAAATTTACGTGCAAAAAGAAAAGAAAAACGTAACTCACTTCCAAGTAATACAAGCATCACTTGTATTTTTCTTTTCATTGGGGCATAAATGTAAGCAATGTATATTGTTTTTATGCTATAATCCAGTATTTTCATATGAATTCTCTTTCAAAGGAAAGGGATAGTTACTAGTTCAGGCCTCAAAGGCATTCTAATTTTCTATGCTAAGCAAAGGGCAATGTTCAAAGAGATGCCAGGACCACCCTCCTGCTTTTTAATGACACTATGAAGGGAGGATAAAAGTTGAAAAAAAAAAAAAATGCACCAGAAGAGACAGTAATTGTAAAAATAAGACTGCTGTCATTTCAATATAATTTTGGTCAAAGAATGAGACAAAAAGGGTTATGAATAGTCTAGTAGACCATAATATAACCCTAACAGTTTATATTCTTACCTGGAGAATTCCATGGACAGAGGAACCCGGCAGGCTACAGTCCATGGAGTCACAAAGAGTTGGACACGACTGAGCAACACACACACACTCAGCATTGCAGGCTGTATGAATACTATTACTACCGTGTCCAACAGTTCACTGTTGTGAACTGTTAGAATGAAACGGGGAATGAAAACCCAAAGCCAACAAGAAAAATATGGGAAGAGGTACAATCTCCCTAAGAAGTGTGAGAAGACACAACTGGTGGTGTCTGATTCTTCTCTCTCTGAAATACAAAACAGCCATTTCATGTCCTCAGTTCCACTTAAAATCACATTCTAACTTCAACGGGGTGGATGTCAAACCCAAGGTATCAAGGGAGGAAAACAGAGGAGCAAATCTGGACCCTCCATCCTAGACCAGTCCTTCCCAGACCCCTGGTGAAAGACTCCAAGGATGACCCAGCAAGGTGCGGAGTCTGCGCGTCAACACTCCTGACCACAGCGTGCGCCTCATCACCTGAGGCCGCCGGGCTTATCCTCGCCCAGCTTGGAGAAGCGAAGCCTTCCAACCTGTGCTGAGCTGGAGGGGAAACACGCACATTCAGCATCTGCACAATGAAAGGCCACATGGTACTGCTGCTGGCTTTTTGTTACACTCTCTTTTGTTTTCTTCTAAGAAGAGACAGTGTCAATGACAAAGAAACTTAAAATGTAAGAGGTCACAGGGTCTCCTGCCCAACATCCCTGCTTTTCTTCAATAATAAGAATTCCAAATTAATGTGTTAAATACCAGAATGAAAGTCAAGATAAATTTTAATGGACTTAATTCAACTGAAATGTTAGCTATGAAATTTTCAATTTTGACTATCTTCTTAAAAATCTTACTTTAAATATTCAATCATCCTCTGGGTCTAAATTTAATACACCAGCAAAAGTCATTCTCACACCCGCAGCCTTGAAGGCCTACTGCAAATACAAGTGGGTTCCTACATCAATCATAATGTCAAAAATTCCCCAAAGTTTTGTATCTATGTACTATCCACTGCTTTTTGCCATCAGGCCTCTTTACACACCAATAAATACCTAACAGTTTATATTCTTACCTGGAGAATTCCATGGACAGAAGAACCCGCAGGCTACAGTCCATGGAGTCACAAAGAGTTGGACACGACTGAGCAACACACACACACTCAGCATTGCAGGCTGTATGAATACTATTACTACCGTGTCCAACAGTTCACTGTTGTGAACTGTTAGAATGAAACGGGGAATGAAAACCCAAAGCCAACAAGAAAAATATGGGAAGAGGTACAATCTCCCTAAGAAGTGTGAGAAGACACAACTGGTGGTGTCTGATTCTTCTCTCTCTGAAATACAAAACAGCCATTTCATGTCCTCAGTTCCACTTAAAATCACATTCTAACTTCAACGGGGTGGATGTCAAACCCAAGGTATCAAGGGAGGAAAACAGAGGAGCAAATCTGGACCCTCCATCCTAGACCAGTCTTTCCCAGACCCCTGGTGAAAGACTCCAAGGATGACCCAGCAAGGTGCGGAGTCTGCGCGTCAACACTCCTGACCACAGCGTGCGCCTCATCACCTGAGGCCGCCGGGCTTATCCTCGCCCAGCTTGGAGAAGCGAAGCCTTCCAACCTGTGCTGAGCTGGAGGGGAAACACGCACATTCAGCATTTGCACAATGAAAGGCCACATGGTACTGCTGCTGGCTTTTTGTTACACTCTCTTTTGTTTTCTTCAAAGAAGAGACAGTGTCAATGACAAAGAAACTTAAAATGTAAGAGGTCACAGGGTCTCCTGCCCAACATCCCTGCTTTTCTTCAATAATGAGAATTCCAAATTAATGTGTTAAATACCAGAATGAAAGTCAAGATAAATTTTAATGGACTTAATTCAACTGAAATGTTAGCTATGAAATTTTCAATTTTGACTATCTTCTTAAAAATCTTACTTTAAATATTCAATCATCCTCTGGGTCTAAATTTAATACACCAGCAAAAGTCATTCTCACACCCGCAGCCTTGAAGGCCTACTGCAAATACAAGTGGGTTCCTACATCAATCATAATGTCAAAAATTCCCCAAAGTTTTGTATCTATGTACTATCCACTGCTTTTTGCCATCAGGCCTCTTTACACACCAATAAATACCTAACACATAAATAAGAAATCTGTCTGATCACTCAAATTCCTATCAGACCGGATAAAACCCTAGAAACACACTGGACAGAAATTAAGTTTGTGGTAAGTGAAAGTACATTTAAATCAGCCATTTGGTAGTCTCTGTATTTTCTTTTTTAAAAACTCTGAGACAGGGCTTCCCTGGTAGTCCAGTGGGTAAGGACACCGCCTTGCAGTGCAAGGGGAGCTGGTTCGATCCCTGGCCTGGGAAGATCCCACGTGCCGCAGAGCAGCTGGACCAAGGTGTCCAACTACCAAGCAGGAGCTCTGGAGTGTGTGTGTCCAGAGCCAGTGCTCTGCGAGGAGAGAGGCTACTGCGATGGGAGGCCCACAAAGGCCAAAGAATAAAGATAAATGAGTGAAAGATCAACAGAAGTAGCCAAAAAAAAAAAATAAATCAAAAATAAATCAAAAAAAGCCGAAGAAATAAAATAACGTATTAAAAAAAGAGAACTCTGAGACAAACAGCATCCCCTGTCCAAGAGAAACACAAGGCTCTTTCCAGTCTACTAAAAAATGAGATTAAAGAAAAAAATCTTTCTGTCCATGGCCTTCCTATATTGACTTCACATTTTTAGGTATTTTGAAAGTTAATATTCAAAATACCCGAGTCCTCTTAGGGTATAGTGCCTGTTGTGAGTAAAATTCCACCAGATGCTAGTGGAGCACAAAAAGGCAATTCACGACCTCAGTGCCATCGGCTGAGGAAGGTAACCCATTAAGGGCCCCAAACAGCCCTGCACACCATCACCGAGTGGGCCAAGATCATAAGGCCCTGATTACTCCATACCCGGACCATTCCTCAGGGCTGTGTATATAATGACCATCCGAGAGATGAGGCAATTCTTTCTTACAATTGATTTTAATCATTTGTTCTCATTAGAATTTCTGGACAACTGGATTATGAATACATACGTACTTTACACACATATATAAAATATCCCTGCCCCTGGGGTACCCAAGAATATGTTAACACTGTCTCTGCAGAAAGAGAAGAAGTCTCTTGAGAGTCCCATGGACAGCAGGGAGAAAAAAACAGTCAATCCTAAAGGAATTCAACCCTCTGTATTCTTTGGAAGGACTGATGCTGAAGCTCCAATACTCTGGCCACCTGATGTTAAAAGCTGACTCACTGGAAAAGACCCTGATCCTGGGAAAGACTGAGGACAAGAGGTGAAGGGGGCAACAGAGGATGAGATGGTTGGTTGGCATCCATGACTGACTGGGTAAGATTTGAGCCAATTCCAGCAAGTAGTGAAGGACAGGGAAGACGGGCATGCTGCAGTCCATGGGGTGGGAAAGACTTGGAGGCAACTTAGACTTGGAACAACAACAACAACTGCAGAAGGAAGCTAGCTAGACAAGTGGGATTAACGATGGGAAGAATGGGAAGAACCCTCAGAACAAACTTTTGAGTATTTTGGATTTAGAACAGTATCACTTTTCTATCCTAGTTTAAGTAAAAAGAAAAATGTAATGGATGTGAAACACCAGTATGCTTATGAACTGAACTGTGTCTCCCCAAAAAGGTATGTTCAAGTCCTGCCCCTGGTATCTGTGCATGCGACTTTAGAAACGGGGTCTCTGCAGAAGGAATCTTGTTAAAGTGAGGTCACAGTGGAACCCGCTGTAACTGGTTCCTTACTAGAAGGGACACAGACACCCAGGAAGGAAGTGATGGTGGCAGCAGAGACTGGAGGGCTACAGCTACAAGCCAAGGACGGTGGACCACACCAGGAGGAGGCGCCGAGAAGAGATTCCTCCCTAAACCTTCTGAGAGGGCAGGGTCCTAGTATGCCTTGATGTCAGGCCTCCAGCCTGCAGAACTTTTAACTGAGGTCTGTTGCTTTAAGCCTGTCTGTAGTAACACGCCACCACAGCCCCAGTAAACTATACAGTATTGGTATCATGCCCACTGAGGAACCCATACCTCTGCCTTAAAAGTGTTACGTGAACTGCCTTTACTGACAAAATGTTGAGTACATTCCCAACAAAGGAGAATGCCCAAATGCCAAAAATAAAGAAACTAAAGACCAGAGTGTGGGAAGCACATAAGCCAATGTTATAGCTGTTCAGACGGTCGGGGAGGTTGGGAGGTCAACCATGGATGGGGAAGACAAGCCACAAGCACCCACAGGAGACGACACAGCACGGCTACAGGAAGACAACTGCCTTCAGTTAAGACACACCTTTTCAAATCAAGCTCTCCGAAGAACGCAAACCACTCTAAAGCTCCAGCTACTCAGAGGAAGGGAAGATAAGGGGAAAATAAAAATCCGCAACAAAGGTTACAAACCTGGACGCATATTCAGAAGCATATGCCTCGGCACATTCAGTCAGAATGCTGATGACTCGTGATCACAACAACCCGTTCAGTATTAGACATATGATAGCACACAGTCGTAACTTATCAGAACAAAGCAAGCAGACCACTCTGGCCGACTTAAGTTCATATACAGAAGTGACTATCCTCATCCCGAAGGGAATTAAGAGTGCAAACTGGAACTCAGTATTTAACACATTACAGGTTACCAGAAAACTATGACGTGCCAGGATAAGATTTGTCTAGGGTAAGATCTAAATCATGGAGAAAAAAAGTTATTCACAACTAAAAATATCAAATTTCGAATCCAATTCTGAAAACATAAAGAAATACTATGCTTAAAAAAAAAAAATAGAGGGCTTCCCCCTGGTGGTCCAGTGGGTAAGGACACCGCCTTGCAGTGCAAGGGGTGCCAGTTCGATCCCTGGCCTGGGAAGAGCCCACGTGCCGCAGAGAGACTAGACCGATGTGTCCAATTACTGAGCCAGAGCTCTGGAGCGCATGCGCCCAGAGCCAGTGCTCTGCAGCGACAGTGGCCACCGCGATGGGAGGCCCACAGGAGCCAAAGAACAAAAGACAGATGAAAATAGAGAAATGAAAGACCAATAGAAGTGGCCCGCCTGCTCCCCTCCCTCCCCAACCCAACCCCTGCCCAAAATAAACAAATAAACAAATCTTTAAAAAAAAAATAGAAAATTAACATGCAATAACAGCTATTATTAACCAAAGTACATACTTTGCTCAAATCTCACAAAACTATGCAATGTTTACTTGTTTTCATGCCTTACTTAAGATTCCACACCATATTTACTTGCACTGAGCAGCTTCAGCTGCATGCAACAAATTCTGGTAAATTCTCTTTTGACTTTTATTCTACTACAAATACTTTCTAATTTTCCTTGTTACGGCTTCTTAGATACACCCATTATTTAAAAGTGGTATTTAACTTCCAAAAACATGGGTTTTTAAAGTTTCCTCATTTAAATGCTTTCTTCACTATAATCACCCTCTCTGTTTTCTCAGTCTTTTAACTTTATTCAGGCTTTCAATGGTTAAGTCAAAGATCTCTCTTGGTAAATGTTAACACTGCCCTTGAAAATATGTGGATTGTTTTCAAATACCTTTGGATACTGAATTTCTAACCTAAGTCCTTAGTGATAATAGAACAGACTCTGTAGGGTTTCAGTATCTTTAGACCATGAAACTTTCACACCTTGCTTTATGTCCCTAGATGTGTTCCAGTGTCTCCTAGTTGAGAGTCTACAGCAACTTCAAAAGAATTTCTACCCTTCTGTTGTGTGAAAAATAAACAAATAAAAATGTCCTTTCCTACAAAATTACTTTGTGTGATGAGAGTAATAAAGAACTGAAATCCTCGTATTATTTTGTCAATAATACTCTTACTATTAACACTATATAGACAAGTATACAAACTCAAAACTGTGACTTCCTAAATGCATGTAACACAGCAAAGAAGACACGCTGCTCTCTTAGCTTCCAGCTCCCCAGCATTCAGGAAGGTTACCTTATGATCTGTGAGGGTGCTCTGCTAAGATTTTTGTGCTCGCTGGAGGGTTTCTGAGACTGCGACGGGGCCGGATGACTGGAGAAGGCGTGCTGTCTCGCTCCCGAAGGGTGCTGCAGTCGAGGAGGTAGAGCTGATGGGGCTTTTACTGGCTTGCTTGGGTTCTTTGGCCCTCTGTAATCCATGTCTGTGACACGAAGCCAAAAATACCTCCCTCGTCACTGTCCTATAGTAAACGACCCCAAATAAACAAATCTTTAAAAAAAAAATAGAAAATTAACATGCAATAACAGCTATTATTAACCAAAGTACACATTTTGCTCAAATCTCATAAAACTATGCAATGTTTACTTGTTTTCATGCCTTACTTAAGATTCCATACCATATTTACTTGCACTGAGCAGCTTCAGCTGCATGCAACAAATTCTGGTAAATTCTCTTTTGACTTTTATTCTACTACAAATACTTTCTAATTTTCCTTGTTATGGCTTCTTAGATACACCCATTATTTAAAAGTGGGTATTTAACTTCCAAAAACATGGGTTTTTAAAGTTTCCTCATTTAAATGCTTTCTTCACTATAATCACCCTCTCTGTTTTCTCAGTCTTTTAACTTTATTCAGGCTTTCAATGGTTAAGTCAAAGATCTCTCTTGGTAAATGTAACACTGCCCTTGAAAATATGTGGATTGTTTTCAAATACCTTTGGATACTGAATTTCTAACCGAAGTCCTTAGTGATAATAGAACAGACTCTGTAGGGTTTCAGTATCTTTAGACCATGAAACTTTCACACCTTGCTTTATGTCCCTAGATGTGTTCCAGTGTCTCCTAGTTGAGAGTCTACAGCAACTTCAAAAGAATTTCTACCCTTCTGTTGTGTGAAAAATAAACAAATAAAAATGTCCTTTCCTACAAAATTACTTTGTGTGATGAGAGTAATAAAGAACTGAAATCCTCGTATTATTTTGTCAATAATACTCTTACTATTAACACTATATAGACAAGTATACAAACTCAAAACTGTGACTTCCTAAATGCATGTAACACAGCAAAGAAGACACGCTGCTCTCTTAGCTTCCAGCTCCCAGCATTCAGGAAGGTTACCTTATGATCTGTGAGGGTGCTCTGCTAAGATTTTTGTGCTCGCTGGAGGGTTTCTGAGACTGCGACGGGGCCGGATGACTGGAGAAGGCGTGCTGTCTCGCTCCCGAAGGGTGCTGCAGTCGAGGAGGTAGAGCTGACGGGGCTTTTACTGGCTTGCTTGGGTTCTTTGGCCCTCTGTAATCCATGTCTGTGACACGAAGCCAAAAATACCTCCCTCGTCACTGTCCTATAGTAAACGACCCCAAGTGCCATCCCCTCCCCAAAGGAAGGCTAACTGGACAGACTCCTACCAGAATGGAAATTCTGCCCCGAAGGAGGCTTTTTCATCTTCTTCCCTGACACTGTGTTCCAGCTTTCTGAGGGAGACTGTTTGAGGTTCTTCGGTGAGTGTCTTTAAAAGGAAGAGAAAGACTTGCAGTGACTTAAAAGTACTCCAGCAGAACTATTCACTTAAGTATTCTACATCATTTTATTTTCAATTTACCTAAGAATTTCCATTTTTAGTTCTTACATTAAAAACACACTAGGTCTTCCTGGTGGTCCAGTGGGTAAGGACACCGCCTTGCAGTGCAAGGAGCGCCGGTTCAATCCCTGGCCTGGGAAGATCCCACGTGCCGAGGAGCGGCTGGACCGATGTGTCCAATTACCGAGCCGGAGCTCTGGAGCGCATGCGCCCAGAGCCGGCGCTCTGCAGCGACAGACACCACCGCGATGGGAGGCCCACAGGAGCCAAAGAACAAAGATGGATGAACATAGAGAAACGAAAGACCAATAGAAGTGGCCAAAAAAAAAAAAAAAAACCACTAAAGCACAAAGCATTCAGCAGTCCAGATGTAATTCTTATCTAATAAGATGAGATCAATCAAAAGCTTATTTTTCTAACCTAAAAGAACAGAAGATTGAAAGGCCTTAATCACAATCTAAGCAAAAGACAAGCTACGGGAGGAAAGCTCACTATTCCGCAAGATGTGATGACAGTATGGTGACAAAGGATGGGAAGGGCAGAGTCTTCACTGTGTCAGAGATGCACAGAGGCACACACGCTTCCCGTGACTTCCTAAATGCATGTAACACAGCAAAGAAGACACGCTGCTCTCTTAGCTTCCAGCTCCCAGCATTCAGGAAGGTTACCTTATGATCTGTGAGGGTGCTCTGCTAAGATTTTTGTGCTCGCTGGAGGGTTTCTGAGACTGCGACGGGGCCGGATGACTGGAGAAGGCGTGCTGTCTCGCTCCCGAAGGGTGCTGCAGTCGAGGAGGTAGAGCTGACGGGGCTTTTACTGGCTTGCTTGGGTTCTTTGGCCCTCTGTAATCCATGTCTGTGACACGAAGCCAAAAATACCTCCCTCGTCACTGTCCTATAGTAAACGACCCCAAGTGCCATCCCCTCCCCAAAGGAAGGCTAACTGGACAGACTCCTACCAGAATGGAAATTCTGCCCCGAAGGAGGCTTTTTCATCTTCTTCCCTGACACTGTGTTCCAGCTTTCTGAGGGAGACTGTTTGAGGTTCTTCGGTGAGTGTCTTTAAAAGGAAGAGAAAGACTTGCAGTGACTTAAAAGTACTCCAGCAGAACTATTCACTTAAGTATTCTACATCATTTTATTTTCAATTTACCTAAGAATTTCCATTTTTAGTTCTTACATTAAAAACACACTAGGTCTTCCTGGTGGTCCAGTGGGTAAGGACACCGCCTTGCAGTGCAAGGAGCGCCGGTTCGATCCCTGGCCTGGGAAGATCCCACGTGCCGAGGAGCGGCTGGACCGATGTGTCCAATTACCGAGCCGGAGCTCTGGAGCGCATGCGCCCAGAGCCGGCGCTCTGCAGCGACAGACACCACCGCGATGGGAGGCCCACTGGAGCCAAAGAACAAAGATGGATGAACATAGAGAAACGAAAGACCAATAGAAGTGGCCAAAAAAAAAAAAAAAACCACTAAAGCACAAAGCATTCAGCAGTCCAGATGTAATTCTTATCTAATAAGATGAGATCAATCAAAAGCTTATTTTTCTAACCTAAAAGAACAGAAGATTGAAAGGCCTTAATCACAATCTAAGCAAAAGACAAGCTACGGGAGGAAAGCTCACTATTCCGCAAGATGTGATGACAGTATGGTGACAAAGGATGGGAAGGGCAGAGTCTTCACTGTGTCAGAGATGCACAGAGGCACACACGCGTTTGTGAGAATTGGTGTGACATCTGGGACTGACTTTCAAATATTCCAATTCGGTTCCAATGTTCTGTTTAAAGAAGTTAGGGAGAAGGACCAGAAAAGACTGCCAAACCTGCTGTTAGTTGTGAAACTAGAGTGAGAGCTAACTTGAGGTTTACTGGACTATCTTTTTATGTGTGTATGCTTGAAATTTTCCATAGTAAAGTCTAGGTGTGATTTACTACCTTTTCCTCTGATAAAGCCTGCAGCAACTGAAACAAAAGTTGCTTTAGAGTAACACTGTATAATACCAAGTATTTCACTCCGCCAGACAATCGTTTACTGAAACCTGCATGCAAGGCAGCAATGAATGAAATCAGAAATGAATACTGGGCTTCCCCTGGTGGTCCAGTGGGTAAGGACACCACCTTGCAATGCAAGGGGCGCCGGTTCGATCCCTGGCCTGGGAAGATCCCACGTGCAGCAGAACGGCTGGACTGATGTGCCCAATTACCGAGTCGGAGCTCTGGAGCACATGCGCCCAGAGCCAGCGGTCTGCGACAGCAGAGGCCACCGCGATGGGAGGCCCGCAGGAGCCAGAGAACAAAGACGGATGAACACAGAGAAATGAAAGACCAATAGAAGTAGCCCGCCTGCTCCCCTCCCTCCCCAACCCGACCCCCGCCCTAAATAAATAAATAAATACATAAATCTTAAAAAAAAAAAAAAGAAAGAAATGAATACTGCCCCTGTCCTCCAAATCTCCCACTTCAGTTACAACACATAATTTTCCAAACAGCCTTAGTGAAGAATGACACATTTTAAACAGTAAGCAATGAAACAAGTATTTGTTATTTAAAATGCCTGAGCGCACAAAACACTAAATTTGAACTCAAACTATTTTTCTAAGAGATCTAAACAAATATATTTCTGTACACACACGGAACACATTTAACTGAATTTGCAAATAGACATGGCCGTTCAGGAATGCTCATGCCTACATGAGGCTAAGTAAAAAGCTCACTATTCCAGATGTGATGACAGTATGGTGACAAAGGATGGGAAGGGCAGAGTCTTCACTGTGTCAGAGATGCACAGAGGCACACACGCGTTTGTGAGAATTGGTGTGACATCTGGGACTGACTTTCAAATATTCCAATTCGGTTCCAATGTTCTGTTTAAAGAAGTTAGGGAGAAGGACCAGAAAAGACTGCCAAACCTGCTGTTAGTTGTGAAACTAGAGTGAGAGCTAACTTGGTTTACTGGACTATCTTTTTATGTGTGTATGCTTGAAATTTTCCATAGTAAAGTCTAGGTGTGATTTACTACCTTTTCCTCTGATAAAGCCTGCAGCAACTGAAACAAAAGTTGCTTTAGAGTAACACTGTATAATACCAAGTATTTCACTCCGCCAGACAATCGTTTACTGAAACCTGCATGCAAGGCAGCAATGAATGAAATCAGAAATGAATACTGGGCTTCCCCTGGTGGTCCAGTGGGTAAGGACACCACCTTGCAATGCAAGGGGCGCCGGTTCGATCCCTGGCCTGGGAAGATCCCACGTGCAGCAGAACGGCTGGACTGATGTGCCCAATTACCGAGTCGGAGCTCTGGAGCACATGCGCCCAGAGCCAGCGGTCTGCGACAGCAGAGGCCACCGCGATGGGAGGCCCGCAGGAGCCAGAGAACAAAGACGGATGAACACAGAGAAATGAAAGACCAATAGAAGTAGCCCGCCTCCTCCCTCCCCAACCCGACCCCCGCCCTAAATAAATAAATAAATACATAAATCTTAAAAAAAAAAAAAGAAAGAAATGAATACTGCCCCTGTCCTCCAAATCTCCCACTTCAGTTACAACACATAATTTTCCAAACAGCCTTAGTGAAGAATGACACATTTTAAACAGTAAGCAATGAAACAAGTATTTGTTATTTAAAATGCCTGAGCGCACAAAACACTAAATTTGAACTCAAACTATTTTTCTAAGAGATCTAAACAAATATATTTCTGTACACACACGGAACACATTTAACTGAATTTGCAAATAGACATGGCCGTTCAGGAATGCTCATGCCTACATGAGGCTAAGTGGAAGAGACAGTGAACGAACACCTTGGCTGAGAACAGTACATACTTCTTCCCGAGTTCTTCGCCCAAAACTGGCCCGTTCTCAGAGTGAACCCCTTGGAAGTCTGTGTTAGAGAATTTTCCATTGTGATCCAACCTAACCTGTTGAGCAATTCCACAAAGAAAAATCAGTCACCTGATTCTTTCGTATCCATGATCAGCTTTTAAACTACACTTTCAACTAAAGAGAAAAGGAACGTACATAGTTAAAAACAAAACTAAGTTCAAAAGGGTACACAGTAATGCGTCTGTCCTCCTAGGCATATGTGCCTCCTTCCAAAATACTTTTCTTTGCTCACTCTTCCAGGTTTTTTCTAAATTGTCAAGGTTCTGTGTGGGGCGGTGGCACCACGCACACATCAGGATTCCCAGCCCCGCTTTTCGACTCAGCAGCAATATGACCTGGGCAAGTGACTTATCTCATGCTTCACTGTCCTCATACGCAAGGAAGGGCTAATTATAGTCCCTACGTCACAGGACCCAGGGAGATGGAAGGAGGCACACGTGGTATGTATAAAGGACACCAGCCTGCACACAGCAACCACTTAACAAAGCGAGCAACTATTATGAAAATTACTATTATCTGGCTTACTTTTCTAATCTTTAAAAGACTGGTAATATGCAAATGTGACCTTTTTTCTCCCCTAAAAATAGATCTTCTCTTCCCTAACGTATACAGTTGGTTATTACCCAAGAGCAGATCACGATAGAAGAGTCAGCCTTTCGCTTTCTTCTGTCAGAGGCACCGCAACCCTGTACTAGCCCTGTCCCTCCTTAACAGTACCCTCGGCATCCGCGGGCCAGAACCTGAGAACACCGGAAATCCTGGGTATAACGAATAACAAATAAAATAACCAACACCACAGCTTTAGCAATACAGTGTGAAATTAGCACTCTCTTCTCTACTAAGTGGGCGTGAGATGGGAGGGCTCCGCTAAGCCCTCGATTTACTCTTCTCTTTTGCTCTCTTCCAAGTTCCAAAATCACTATAGAAGAAGATTCCCCAATTCTGTTTTATAATTAGAGCACACTTCTGACAACTCTGGAAGGAAGAACCTGAATGAATTCTTCCTCTCAAAATACCCTCGTATCAGAACACTATTAAAAGTTCTCAAGGCAAAGTCTGTCACTGACATCCACCCCTGGAAAATTTTCACAAACAATGTGATCATAAAGGAGTGACTATTTCCTCCACAAGTCAAGAAGAAACATCTGCCAAAGTAAACGGCAAAAAGTTCTCTAACTGTATATACTTTCTTTTCTCAATCCAACAAAAGTACTATGTATTATATCAAAATTTGCCAGGATGACGTTCATAAATCAAACTGATCTATAAGGTCTAGTTTGAATCAATTTCAGTACATTATCTGCTAGCTCTAAAGAAAAAAACCTAAAAATCTAAAATGCAGCTGTTACATCTTTGAAGCAAGTATTATCAAAAAACGAACTGGTTTAAAGATCATGGGATGGGTCACCACAGTTTTAGATAGACATGATTTTGGTAATGTATTCAAAAGCTAAATATTTATAACTATAAAAATGCATATACAATCAAATATACTCTGAAATCTCAAATTAACAATACATTTAATCTTGAGCTGTCTTTTAGTTCCTCTTAGAATAAATAAGATTTCAAGTAAAACCTTTTCTTCCTTTACATAATCACCTACCTGGCATTTATCTCCAACTTCATACTGCAAGCCAGCAGCAATGGAATAATCATGTTTCTGTTGAGCTGTAGAGAATATCAACATAATATCAAGTTGATGTAATCACTTTCAAGTGCCTCAAAGCAAATTTCTGGAAAATACACACGTCTTTCAAACTCACCTTGCTTAGACTTCAGCCAAATTTCATATTCCACATTTCTATAGACTGCTGGACTGAGGGACTTAAGAACCTTTCTAGACAAAGGAAGGCTAGGGGAGTTCCCATTGCTTTTCGGGTGCTAAACAAAGAAAGACAGGAAGTCCAATCAACACAGTAATGCTTTTAAAACATGTCTGAGATATGTGCAAGAGTAAAATCAAATGAGGAAGAAAAGTTTAAAAATCAGGAAATCACCAAAAAATGTCTTACTAGTAGATGATCCTGACTCTTTTCAAAATGTACCAGAAAGGAGAAAAAAAAATTAAGGCTATCAACTCATGTTTTCTTATACTAGAGAATTAAAAATCATTAAATAAAAATACCTGATCACTTGACAAAGCTTTAAATCCATTCACATCGTTAACAGTGGTAGTTTTACTCCTACAAAGAAAGAAATACAGCCACATTAGCAGTACAGAAGTGTTCACACGCAATTAACTTACCCTAACCTCCTATCTCAATTACGCTCTGCCAAGTCAAACCTACATTCCAAGCAGCTCAAACAAGTCTCAGTGTACATGTGCACATGTATACACATACCTATGTACACATGTGTCTGTGTATATACATAGAGGTCAAAGATCTTTATCAGTAATTCTTACTGACTCAATTACCAAGGAGAAACAGAAGTAAACTTGTGAAATCTGGGTTGGTAGAATAACTGAGTTTATTAAAGCATTTAATATAAAAATTTTCTTTCAAAAATGTATCAACAGATGTGTATGCGTATGTGCGCATGTGTACTCAGTCCGGTCCAACTCTCTGTGAC
The DNA here is from genome assembly GCA_022376925.1 of Tragulus kanchil. Lineage (NCBI taxonomy): Eukaryota > Metazoa > Chordata > Mammalia > Artiodactyla > Tragulidae > Tragulus > Tragulus kanchil. The sequence continues at coordinate 33,823,774 of JAIOJX010000025.1, forward strand.
CCTATAGCTGTAGCCCGTCAGGGCTCCTCTGTCCACAGACTCTTTCAGGCAAGAACACTCAAGTGGGTCGCCATTTCCCTCTCGGGGGATCTTCCCGACCCAGGGACTGAACCCTCATCTCTTAAATCTCCTGCATTGGCAGGCAGGTTCTTTACCACTAGCATCACCAGGGAAGCCCATCAATAGATGAGGCTCCAATAAACAAAATACTCCACCTCAACCCAGTGAGAACAGAAACAGGCTAAATAAGTAATCAGTATGTTAAACGTTGTGAAGTGCTTTGGGAGAAAAAAGGTAGTAAAACTAGAGTCTTGAGACTAGCTCAAACAATAAAAAATGGGAAAGGTTATCTTATTGGATAGAGAATTAAAGGTGATGAGACAGCAAAACATATGTCTGTTGAGTCCTGCAAGCAGATGGGAAGCAAGTGCAGAGACCCTGGCCAAGAGGCTGGTGAGTGGTGAGGCTGGAAAGGGTGGTGGCAGGTGGCGTGGGCGATGAGGTGAGGTGCTACCTGTGCTCTTTGGTCGTGTAATTCCTCCTCCTTAGTATACCTGTCTCTAGTCTTTAGCAGTCATCCCCTTAAATGCAGCAATATGTAAGAGACCCCAACTCTCTAGAGTCTGGATTAACAAAGCACCCTAATTGCTAACACTTCTGGATTCATCAATATGAATGTGAAAAGGATCCAGGCACAGGAGTCTACTGGCATCCTTGCTTTTTCCTCACGACCACACGTATACCTGTCTATCTTGCCGTGATTATGGAATATAGTTCCCTAAATCTCAATTTTACGCTCTGCCAAGTCAAACCTACATTCCAAGCAGCTCAAACAAGTCTCAGTGTACATGTGCACATGTATACACATACCTATGTACACATGTGTCTGTGTATATACATAGAGGTCAAAGATCTTTATCAGTAATTCTTACTGACTCAATTACCAAGGAGAAACAGAAGTAAACTTGTGAAATCTGGGTTGGTAGAATAACTGAGTTTATTAAAGCATTTAATATAAAAATTTTCTTTCAAAAATGTATCAACAGATGTGTATGCGTATGTGCGCATGTGTACTCAGTCCGGTCCAACTCTCTGTGACCCTATAGCTGTAGCCCGTCAGGGCTCCTCTGTCCACAGACTCTTTCAGGCAAGAACACTCAAGTGGGTCGCCATTTCCCTCTCGGGGGATCTTCCTGACCCAGGGACTGAACCCTCATCTCTTAAATCTCCTGCATTGGCAGGCAGGTTCTTTACCACTAGCATCACCAGGGAAGCCCATCAATAGATGAGGCTCCAATAAACAAAATACTCCACCTCAACCCAGTGAGAACAGAAACAGGCTAAATAAGTAATCAGTATGTTAAACGTTGTGAAGTGCTTTGGGAGAAAAAAGGTAGTAAAACTAGAGTCTTGAGACTAGCTCAAACAATAAAAAATGGGAAAGGTTATCTTATTGGATAGAGAATTAAAGGTGATGAGACAGCAAAACATATGTCTGTTGAGTCCTGCAAGCAGATGGGAAGCAAGTGCAGAGACCCTGGCCAAGAGGCTGGTGAGTGGTGAGGCTGGAAAGGGTGGTGGCAGGTGGCGTGGGCGATGAGGTGAGGTGCTACCTGTGCTCTTTGGTCGTGTAATTCCTCCTCCTTAGTAAACCTGTCTCTAGTCTTTAGCAGTCATCCCCTTAAATGCAGCAATATGTAAGAGACCCCAACTCTCTAGAGTCTGGATTAACAAAGCACCCTAATTGCTAACACTTCTGGATTCATCAATATGAATGTGAAAAGGATCCAGGCACAGGAGTCTACTGGCATCCTTGCTTTTTCCTCACGACCACACGTATACCTGTCTATCTTGCCGTGATTATGGAATATAGTTCCCTAAATGAAGCCTTGTCTTCCTAACCCAGACACAACACACGTGAAAGGAAACCTTAATAATGCAACAAACAATTAATAATAAAAAAAAACCCTTTGTTCCAAGGGCTACAATAATACAGTATAAAAAGAAAGCTGGAGCTTCCCTGGTGGTCCAGTGGGTAAAGAGTCTGCCTTGCAGTGCAAGGGGCACCAGTTCAATCCCTGGCATGGGAGGATGCCACAAGCCATGGAATGCTGGACCGGTGTGTCCAATTATGAGCCAGTGCTCTGGAGCGCGTGTGCCTAGAGCTGGTGCTCTGCAACGAGAAAGGCCACTGCAATGGGAGGCCCACACAAGCGAAAGCATAAAGATGAATGGAAATAAATAAGTAAAACACCAATAAAAGAGGCCAAAAAAAAAAAAGGGAAAGCTGATCAGGACAACATACACACCATCCCTGGTGAACTTTTCCAGCCTCTACTCCACTTCACCTACTTCAGCTGCCAGCCGCCAGCCGAGCCTGGCTAAACCTATCAGCAGCAACAGTGACAGGAAATGTGCTCAAGTCCCTCCACATCAAGTAATGTTGTTAAGTAACAATCAGCTAGTCATTCATTCTCCCTTCTAGCTTCCCCTATGTTCAACGACATGCCTTAATCATACTAGGCACCTGGAGAAAACCACTGCAGCAAAATTTCTCTCTGTGCAAAGTTAACTCATCCATTCTGTGATTAATTCACCATGGTAGACCCAGAGTCTAATCTGACTCATTTCTACAAGAAATGGTAATCAGGGCTTCTCCTGTGGGTCCAGTGGGTAATGACACCGATTGCAGTGCAAGGGGCGCCGGTTCAATCCCTGGCCTGGGAAGATCCCACGTGCTGCGGAGTGGCTAGACTGATGTGTCCAATTACCGAGCCGGAGCTCTGGGGCACGTGCGCCCAGAGCCGGCACTCTGAGACGACAGATGCCACCACAATGGGAGGCCCACAGGAGCCAGAGAACAAAGACGGATGAAAATGGAGAAATGAAAGACCAATAGAAGTGGCCCCGCCTGCTCCCCTCCCTCCCCAACCCAACCCCCGCCCAAAATAAAAAAAAAAAAAAAGAAATGGTAATCAATCAAATTTTCAATCAGGATCAACCATTTAATTCAAGAAATGCCTGGAGTAACAGATACAAGGAGATATACTTAAGTCTTTCATAAAGAATTAGCTATCCTGAGGTTTAACTTCATCTTCCTCTAGTTTCACAGTATGTAACAGCATAGGATACTTGGTAAAAGTGAAGGAAATCAAAATGACCATTTTTCATCACTGGTTATGTAAGCGACTGACAGCCTAACCCAAAAGCCTTAGAAAAGGCACACATACAAATAGACTGAAATCTGTTTCAGAGATCATGTGTCGTGATTACACGGACATAGAGGCTTAGTAAAAACAAAAATGTGTCAAATTCTGAAACAAAAAGTCCCACAATAGAAATGAGGTACAATTAGTCGCAGGAAAAAAGAAACTTCCCCTGCGGACTGCTGTGTTTTAGGAAAACCACAAAACCTCCCTCTGTGAGGCAATGCACACAGGAACACGCAGGGAACTGTTTCTTCGTACGGTCCCACCAAGACGCTTCAGGACTCACAGACACTCTTACCTGCAACTGTCGTCCTCGGAATCTGATATTTCACTGCTGTTTTCATCAGCTACTTCAGAGTTGTCTAGTCCCATCAAGATTTTACTAACATCAGTTTTAAATACCTTCTCATACAGCAATTCATAAAGCAGAGCTGCAATTAACAAGAGAGAGATGTTACTTGACGTTAACTAATTTTATGTTCTAACACAAAGTTGAGACTGCCCAGGCTTCTAAAATCTTAATGAATACCTCTAGCATCTTATGAACAATAACACGATTTGATCGGAAAATACCTGGAGGACAACTAGCTTTTTGTCTTTGCAGTTAATTAATTCAAAATTATTCAGTGCCTGTTGTTTGGATGATTATCGGGATGGACACAAGATGGTCAGTGAGAAAGAGGGTTTCTTGGGGACTCGTTTAATGGGTAGACACCATGGTGATGTATTCTTAGTGTACTTGTTTTGGTAAGGTTTACTGTAGTTAAAACAAACGAGAGCCCTCAACTCCATGTGAAGATTCTGAATATTTGGTGATATATATCGCTATGTTTTCTGGAGTGTGGTTTTTCTTTTCTCTTTTTGTAAAGCAAGAAAGTTGTCTCAGTATGCTTCCGTGGCTGCTGAGAATACATTTTACGACAATTTCTTTTTAGTCCATCATGAAAAGTTATCTTCTTTCTTGTAAACTTAGTGTTCCTTAAGTTTTCCACCCAAGCCTCTTCGGGCTGGGTGGGTCGTGTGACATCTCCAGTTCTCAGTTTCCTCCTGTGGGCAGTTAGAATAAGCGCACGCCACTGTACACGTAAAGGCTCAGCACAGTGGGGACAGCGTAGTCACTGCTCACTGTCCATGCTTGGTTTTATCAGACTCGGTTCACAGCTGTGATACCTTTTTGTGTTACTGGTAGTGTTAAATATGTCAATATGTTAAAGACATGTTTAACGTAAAACTTCAAACTGATCTATTTTGAGATGTGAAGTCTGGCTGGTTGTACCCTGGGCTATATTCTCTGTCTCTCCCAGCCAATCAAAAGATGGGACATTTCAGCTTAGCAAAGGGAGATGTCATGAGCCGTCTTTACTGGTCCTGCTCAGTTAAACAACAGAGGAAAAAGCTGTCATGTGCCCAGCATGCTGCTTCATATGAATCTGTGCCTGTTGTCAGAACAGATGATAAAGGAGATCAAGTAAGAAAGGAGAGGGCTTCCCTGGTGGTCCAGTGGGTAAGGACACCGCCTTGCAGTGCAAGGGGCGCCGGTTCAATCCCTGGCCTGGGAAGATCCCATGTGCCGCGGAGCAGCTGGACCCACGTGTCCAGTTATTGAGCCGGAGCTCTGGAGTACATGCCCCCAGAGCCAGTGCTCTGCGACAACAGAGCACTGTGATGGGAGGCCCACACGGGCCAAAGAACAAAGATGGATGAAAATAGATGAATGAAAGACCAATAGAAGTGGCCTGCCTGCTCCCCTCCCCAACACACCCCGCCGCCCCCACTCCAAAAAAGACAAAAAAAAAAAAAAGTAAGAAAGGAGGAAAACACTGCCACAGGAGGAACTCTCAACTGGGAAAGGAGGAGAGGCTTTATCCTCCCAGGAAACACCTGGCAAAGTCTGGAGATGCCTGTGGCTGGCACATGGAAGACAGAGCACTACTGGCGTGTCAGGGTGTCAGTCACATTCAACTCTGTGCAACCCTACGGACTGTCCTCCGTTCATGGGATTCTCCAGGCAAGAATACTGGAGTGGGTTGCCATGCCCTCCTCCAGGGGATCTTCCCAACCCAGGGACTGAACTCAGGCTTCCGGCATGGCAGGCAGATTCTCTACTGTCTAAGCCACCAGGGAAGCCCCACTACTGGCAGAGTAGTTGCTACACATTCTACAATGCACACCACAAGCCCAGAACAAGGAACAATCTGCCCAAGGTCAAAAAACCCTGATCAAGAGCCAAATACAATCAAATACTGATTTCCTGAATCATTTAAATCTTCAAGCTATGAACCAAGAACTTGAAAAACACATACAACTCTTTATTACTGAAACTGACTGCCATAAGAAAAAATAACTTTGTATTTAAAAACCAAACTCTAATTTACTAATAACATTTTTCCTATTAAAATTAGTTTTTATTAGAGTAGTTATATTTCTGGTAACCCAAGGTTCTCAGAAATACACTCTTACACAACAGAACAGTGTATCTTCCCTGAGTTGTCTGCATCAGCACCACAATGCTTAGGAAAACTATTTCTGTACAAAAACAAGGGTGATGCTTACACTGACACATGGCAGAGCTCTCTTTATACTTGATGGGATAGACAATATCATAATGGTTTCCATTTGAGAAACACAGCAATACCTGAAAGGGAAAAACAGAATACATCTCTCAGCCCTTCCTTCACACAGAACATTACACAGCTACCTACATCTCTAACAGCTATGCGTTACTGGTAAACAAACTTACGAGTAGAATGTTTCAGAAATAACTAAAGCTCCAGTGTAGTCCACTAGGGCACATCCGTATGTTAAAATATCACAAAACCAATGGATCCGAAATTCCTAGTGACTTGGGGAAATGCTTATGGGATCACAAAAGTCACAAGCAATACATGAGAACAAGTGATTTCAACTATTTAAAGAGGAGGATTAAAAGACTGTAAGAAAATATTCTAAAACTTTAATAACACTTACCTCTAAGAAGCAGGTGTAAATCTTTTCTGCATTACAGTTTTATGTACCTTCTAAATAGTCAATCACTTATGCGAACAGCAGTGCACACTGACTATGCTTAGATTATGTCATATTCCAAAAATTACACTGAGGCCAGCGCCAACAACCTCAGAAACCCTCAAGTCCTTACAAAGGTGTATTTCTCAGTTCCCTTTCCCTCACCACTATATGCACGGTGGCAAGACACTTCAACTGGGGCTGGATACTGCCAGTGCAGTTCTTACCTTTTCAGGAAAATTATTTTCGGTTACTTGCGAAGGAGAAACATTTGGTTTCTGGTAAATTATAAAATCTTTCCTGAAAATAAGATTTAGAAATTATTTCTGATGAAATACCCTTCACGAACTGAGATTTAATCACTCATTCATTCATTCACTCAGGTGTCAAGTACACCAAGCAACACTCTAGGCACTGAAAGAGAAGGCAGCAATGGAATAACTAACCTGTAATATACTTAGATAAATGTATTCTTTCAAAAAAGGAAAATTGCAAGTATAATTTACATACATGTAACTTCAGATTTAATGCTAAAAGTAAACCTCAAAACCACAGAAATCATGAAGATGACATTTGTAAAGATACATTGAAAAGAAAAAAAATAAAGCATTCACCGAATCTGCTAAGTGACTAAAGTAGTAAAATTTACCATCCGGTGCTTTGCCTTTGTTCTAGTAGTCATTCAATACCACCAAGCCTTGAGAACGCAGGAATCATTTCTCTAGAAGGCTGATAAGTGATGTTCTGCTATTGTAACAACTGACCCTCAATGGCATGTGTCAATGTTTCCCTGGCTTGACTTCTGTTTACCTATGTTATAACAGTGCTTACCTGTACAAACTTTTAAAACCGAGTAGAATGTTTCAGAAATAACTAAAGCTCCAGTGTAGTCCACTAGGGCACATCCGTATGTTAAAATATCACAAAACCAATGGATCCGAAATTCCTAGTGACTTGGGGAAATGCTTATGGGATCACAAAAGTCACAAGCAATACATGAGAACAAGTGATTTCAACTATTTAAAGAGGAGGATTAAAAGACTGTAAGAAAATATTCTAAAACTTTAATAACACTTACCTCTAAGAAGCAGGTGTAAATCTTTTCTGCATTACAGTTTTATGTACCTTCTAAATAGTCAATCACTTATGCGAACAGCAGTGCACACTGACTATGCTTAGATTATGTCATATTCCAAAAATTACACTGAGGCCAGCGCCAACAACCTCAGAAACCCTCAAGTCCTTACAAAGGTGTATTTCTCAGTTCCCTTTCCCTCACCACTATATGCACGGTGGCAAGACACTTCAACTGGGGCTGGATACTGCCAGTGCAGTTCTTACCTTTTCAGGAAAATTATTTTCGGTTACTTGCGAAGGAGAAACATTTGGTTTCTGGTAAATTATAAAATCTTTCCTGAAAATAAGATTTAGAAATTATTTCTGATGAAATACCCTTCACGAACTGAGATTTAATCACTCATTCATTCATTCACTCAGGTGTCAAGTACACCAAGCAACACTCTAGGCACTGAAAGAGAAGGCAGCAATGGAATAACTAACCTGTAATATACTTAGATAAATGTATTCTTTCAAAAAAGGAAAATTGCAAGTATAATTTACATACATGTAACTTCAGATTTAATGCTAAAAGTAAACCTCAAAACCACAGAAATCATGAAGATGACATTTGTAAAGATACATTGAAAAGAAAAAAAATAAAGCATTCACCGAATCTGCTAAGTGACTAAAGTAGTAAAATTTACCATCCGGTGCTTTGCCTTTGTTCTAGTAGTCATTCAATACCACCAAGCCTTGAGAACGCAGGAATCATTTCTCTAGAAGGCTGATAAGTGATGTTCTGCTATTGTAACAACTGACCCTCAATGGCATGTGTCAATGTTTCCCTGGCTTGACTTCTGTTTACCTATGTTATAACAGTGCTTACCTGTACATGAGAGAAAGGGCACTTATTTCCACTTGTCCAACCCATTCCTGGATTGAAGAAAAAAAGTTGGCCCATAAGTGTCTACTTTTTTCAATACCTTAATACACATTGTTATATGCTATACCTCATCAGGTAGGAAAGCTCAGTATTTTTTATTTATTTTTAAAATTTATTTAATTGGATGATGACTGCTTTTCAATACTATGTTGGTTTCTGCCATACATCAACATGAATCAACTGTAGGTACATGTATGTCCCGCCCTCCGGAACCTCCCTTACACTGTCCCACTCCATCCCACCTCTTGGGACTGTCCCTCACAGAGCACCCGCTCAAGCTCCCCGTGTCACACAGACAGTTTCCACTGGCCATCTATGTTACACACGTTTCCATGTTACTCTCAATTCGTCCTATCCTCCCCTTCCCCAACTGCACCCCAAGTCTGTTCTCTCCGTCTGCATCTCCAGTGCCATCCTGCAAACAGGCTCATCAGCACCATCTTTCTAGATCCCATATACATGTGCTAATATACAGTATTTGTTTTCTCTTTCTGAGTTATCCACTCTCTAGAAAAGCCTCTGGGTTCATCCATTCCAATAGAACTGACTCAAATGCATTCTCTTTTATGGCTAGAAAAGCTCACTAATATTTTTAGTACTGTGAATACTATAAAAATATTTCTATGAAACAGCCTATAACCTACACGAAAAAGGAGCCCAAGTCTCGGTTTCAAACATCCTTAGTAATGGGGCTGGAATACACGAAAAAGCAGATTCTTTCGGGCAAGTAAAACTCAACCTCAAAACCACAGAAATCATGAAGATGACATTTGTAAAGATACATTGAAAAGAAAAAAAATAAAGCATTCACCGAATCTGCTAAGTGACTAAAGTAGTAAAATTTACCATCCGGTGCTTTGCCTTTGTTCTAGTAGTCATTCAATACCACCAAGCCTTGAGAACGCAGGAATCATTTCTCTAGAAGGCTGATAAGTGATGCTCTGCTATTGTAACAACTGACCCTCAATGGCATGTGTCAATGTTTCCCTGGCTTGACTTCTGTTTACCTATGTTATAACAGTGCTTACCTGTACATGAGAGAAAGGGCACTTATTTCCACTTGTCCAACCCATTCCTGGATTGAAGAAAAAAAGTTGGCCCATAAGTGTCTACTTTTTACAATACCTTAATACACATTGTTATATGCTATACCTCATCAGGTAGGAAAGCTCAGTATTTTTTATTTATTTTTAAAATTTATTTAATTGGATGATGACTGCTTTTCAATACTATGTTGGTTTCTGCCATACATCAACATGAATCAACTGTAGGTACATGTATGTCCCGCCCTCCGGAACCTCCCTTACACTGTCCCACTCCATCCCACCTCTTGGGACTGTCCCTCACAGAGCACCCGCTCAAGCTCCCCGTGTCACACAGACAGTTTCCACTGGCCATCTATGTTACACACGTTTCCATGTTACTCTCAATTCGTCCTATCCTCCCCTTCCCCAACTGCACCCCAAGTCTGTTCTCTCCGTCTGCATCTCCAGTGCCATCCTGCAAACAGGCTCATCAGCACCATCTTTCTAGATCCCATATACATGTGCTAATATACAGTATTTGTTTTTCTCTTTCTGAGTTATCCACTCTCTAGAAAAGCCTCTGGGTTCATCCATTCCAATAGAACTGACTCAAATGCATTCTCTTTTATGGCTAGAAAAGCTCACTAATATTTTTAGTACTGTGAATACTATAAAAATATTTCTATGAAACAGCCTATAACCTACACGAAAAAGGAGCCCAAGTCTCGGTTTCAAACATCCTTAGTAATGGGGCTGGAATAAGAGTTCCTACTGATGTGGCAGGTTGACAGAGTAGTGTCTCTAAGTTGAGAATTTGTTGAAGGCCAAGATTCCAACCTAGCAACCAGGAAAGAGCCCAGCACATGACGTGTGCCCAGAAAACAGGATGCTGAGTAGAAGCAGAACTCAGGAATCAGAAAGGGTAAAAAAGGGCAGGGTTAGGTTCTTTGCGATAACTGAAGGTACAAAGAAAATGTCCAGCAACCATTTTAACATGTGGCAGAAGTTCTAGTACTAAAGGCGTCGCTTTAAGTCCTTAAGTTTTTCAGAAGGAAATAGCCAGTGTACATCAAAAACTTAAATACTCTTTAATCTACCAATTCAACTTTTATAAACATAAAGAAACATTTCATATGCCCACCCAAGTGTATATAAACGAGGATGGCCATGATAGCTATCTGTAATAATTTTTTAAAATGTTTTAAAGACAGTCTCAAGATTCCACTAACAGATAAGGAATAATTAAATAATTTACAGTTCATTCAAACTGTGTATGGAAACATCATGCAGTCACCAGAAAGAATGAGGTATACGCCTGGAAAGACCACTCAGACTATTAAGTGTAAAAAGTAAAACAGGGCTTCCCTGGTGGTCCAGTGGGTAAGGACACCGCCTTGCAGTGCAAGGGGCGCCGGTTCAATCCCTGGCCTGGGAAGCTCCCACGTGCCGCGGAGCGGCTGGACTGATGTGTCCAATTACCAAGTCGGAGCTCTGGAGCGTATGCGCCCAGAGCTGGTGCTCTGCAACAACAGAGGCCACCGTGATGGGAGGCCCACACGGGCCAAAGAACAAAGATGGATGAAAATGGACAAATGAAAGACCAATAGAAGCGGCCCGTCTGCCTCCCTCCCTCCCCAACCTGCCCCCCTCAAAAAAAAAAAAAAGCCATGAGGCAACACTTCAATAAATGCTTGTTAATAAAAAAAAGAAAAATTTAAAAAAAAGAAAAATAATCCTATTTTGCAAAATAAACCGTGTGCATGTGTGTGTGTGTGTATGTGTGTGTATTTATACACTTGCAGAAAATATAGGCATAAACAGAGAGAGGCATAGAAAGAAGCCTACAAGGATACCTCCTAAATTAACAGTGGAAACAGGAAATTCAAGATGACAGAAAAGTAAGGATTTTCACTCTTCATTCTGTAATAAATATTTTACCATGAGAATGTATTCCTAAACTACTTGTGAAATTAGTAAAGACTTAGTACCAAGAATTACTAAAAACAAGAACTATAGTATATGAATGTTGCCACTTTCTCCTTCAAAGAGAGGTTCTTTGCGATAACTGAAGGTACAAAGAAAATGTCCAGCAACCATTTTAACATGTGGCAGAAGTTCTAGTACTAAAGGCGTCGCTTTAAGTCCTTAAGTTTTTCAGAAGGAAATAGCCAGTGTACATCAAAAACTTAAATACTCTTTAATCTACCAATTCAACTTTTATAAACATAAAGAAACATTTCATATGCCCACCCAAGTGTATATAAACGAGGATGGCCATGATAGCTATCTGTAATAATTTTTTAAAATGTTTTAAAGACAGTCTCAAGATTCCACTAACAGATAAGGAATAATTAAATAATTTACAGTTCATTCAAACTGTGTATGGAAACATCATGCAGTCACCAGAAAGAATGAGGTATACGCCTGGAAAGACCACTCAGACTATTAAGTGTAAAAAGTAAAATAGGGCTTCCCTGGTGGTCCAGTGGGTAAGGACACCGCCTTGCAGTGCAAGGGGCGCCGGTTCAATCCCTGGCCTGGGAAGCTCCCACGTGCCACGGAGCGGCTGGACTGATGTGTCCAATTACCAAGTCGGAGCTCTGGAGCGTATGCGCCCAGAGCTGGTGCTCTGCGACAACAGAGGCCACCGTGATGGGAGGCCCACACGGGCCAAAGAACAAAGATGGATGAAAATGGACAAATGAAAGACCAATAGAAGCGGCCCGTCTGCCTCCCTCCCTCCCCAACCTGCCCCCCTCAAAAAAAAAAAAAACCATGAGGCAACACTTCAATAAATGCTTGTTAATAAAAAAAAGAAAAATTTAAAAAAAAGAAAAATAATCCTATTTTGCAAAATAAACCGTGTGCATGTGTGTGTGTGTGTATGTGTGTGTATTTATACACTTGCAGAAAATATAGGCATAAACAGAGAGAGGCATAGAAAGAAGCCTACAAGGATACCTCCTAAATTAACAGTGGAAATAGGAAATTCAAGATGACAGAAAAGTAAGGATTTTCACTCTTCATTCTGTAATAAATATTTTACCATGAGAATGTATTCCTAAACTACTTGTGAAATTAGTAAAGACTTAGTACCAAGAATTACTAAAAACAAGAACTATAGTATATGAATGTTGCCACTTTCTCCTTCAAAGAGAGATTTCAGATAAGGAAAAGATTTTAGACAATAGTTTGAAATCCTCTCAGAAAAGGATAATCTTTTCCCACAGACTTCGCACTTTAATAGTTCTTAAAAGTTGGCACTGTTTTACAAAATGAAATAGGTGCCATACATTAAAATAGATTTCTTAAAATACAGCCTCTCATCAACTAACTCTGCAAGCAGTCCCTTCTGGTAGAGGAAATCCTTCCCTAAATCCGTCTGCTTAGATCACACACACAAACTATTCATTTTATGCAGAATGCACAGCATCCCTTGTAGTGCCAACAAAATACTCTCTCTCAAATAATGTACCAACTTACAAGTATTTAATCTTCAGAATAAGTTCTGTTGTAGTCTGGCTAAGTACACAACGGCCATTATATCTTGTCTTCTCTAATCGGGGTCAATTTTAAATTATTGTTTTTTAAAATTTATGTTCTGTCATTTTCTTCCACCTGAAGACTATAATTCTATTTACTCAGCACTCTGTATGATGTTTAGTCTACTTCTTCATTGTGGGTAAGAGCACAGCATTTCTGCAAAATCTATTTTAATTCAAGATCTATAGTATATCAAAAACACTAATTCCGAAGTTCTTAAATAGTCAAAAAGCAAACTTTTGTTCCTCAAAAGACACTAGTAAGAACCCCAAAAATGGCTTCCCTGGTGGTTCAATGGGTAGAGTCCGCCTTGCAGTGCAAGGGGCACCAGTCTGATCCCTGGCCTGGGAAGATTCCGCGTGCTACAGAGCAGCTGGACCAGTGTGTCTAATTACAAGCCAGTGCTCTGGAGAGTATGCTCCCAGAGTTGGTGCTCTGCAACAAGAGAAGCCACTGCAATGGGAGGCCCACACAGGTCGAAGCATAAAGATGAATGAAAATCAATCAATAAATAAAAAACTATAAAAGAAGCCAAAATTTAAAAAAAAAAAAAAAGAACACTAAACAACAAGATAACAAACTGGAATACAGTACTGGAAAATATATATCCAATGCAGAACTTACACTCACTAAAGTACTTATAATTCAACAAGAACTAAAAACAAGAACTATAGTATATGAATGTTGCCACTTTCTCCTTCAAAGAGAGATTTCAGATAAGGAAAAGATTTTAGACAATAGTTTGAAATCCTCTCAGAAAAGGATAATCTTTTCCCACAGACTTCGCACTTTAATAGTTCTTAAAAGTTGGCACTGTTTTACAAAATGAAATAGGTGCCATACATTAAAATAGATTTCTTAAAATACAGCCTCTCATCAACTAACTCTGCAAGCAGTCCCTTCTGGTAGAGGAAATCCTTCCCTAAATCCGTCTGCTTAGATCACACACACAAACTATTCATTTTATGCAGAATGCACAGCATCCCTTGTAGTGCCAACAAAATACTCTCTCTCAAATAATGTACCAACTTACAAGTATTTAATTTTCAGAATAAGTTCTGTTGTAGTCTGGCTAAGTACACAACGGCCATTATATCTTGTCTTCTCTAATCGGGGTCAATTTTAAATTATTGTTTTTTAAAATTTATGTTCTGTCATTTTCTTCCACCTGAAGACTATAATTCTATTTACTCAGCACTCTGTATGATGTTTAGTCTACTTCTTCATTGTGGGTAAGAGCACAGCATTTCTGCAAAATCTATTTTAATTCAAGATCTATAGTATATCAAAAACACTAATTCCGAAGTTCTTAAATAGTCAAAAAGCAAACTTTTGTTCCTCAAAAGACACTAGTAAGAACCCCAAAAATGGCTTCCCTGGTGGTTCAATGGGTAGAGTCCGCCTTGCAGTGCAAGGGGCACCAGTCTGATCCCTGGCCTGGGAAGATTCCGCGTGCTACAGAGCAGCTGGACCAGTGTGTCTAATTACAAGCCAGTGCTCTGGAGAGTATGCTCCCAGAGTTGGTGCTCTGCAACAAGAGAAGCCACTGCAATGGGAGGCCCACACAGGTCGAAGCATAAAGATGAATGAAAATCAATCAATAAATAAAAAACTATAAAAGAAGCCAAAATTTAAAAAAAAAAAAAAAGAACACTAAACAACAAGATAACAAACTGGAATACAGTACTGGAAAATATATATCCAATGCAGAACTTACACTCACTAAAGTACTTATAATTCAACAAAACCAAAATAATAAAGGACAAAATCGACGAACAGACATTTCACCAACAAAGACAGATGGACAGCAAATAAGCAAATGAAAAGATTCTCAACATCACTAGAAAAATGAAAGATCCCAAGGAGTCACCACTACACAGCCACTATCACAGCTACAATTTTAAAAGGCTGACAGTACTGAGTGTTGATGAACATGTTGAGCAGTTGGAATTTCCATATACTGCTAATGACAGAGCAAACTGGCATAGACACTTTGGAAAATAGACTGGCAATTTCTCATTAAGTTAAACATACATTTACCATATGACCCAGCAATTCCACTCCCAAGTGTATTAACCCAAGAGAAAAGAATACATATGTCCATAGAAAGACAAGCAAATACTCTTAGCAGCTTTAATAATAGTCCCAGACTGGAGAGAAATCAAATGGCCATCAACTTGTGAACTGAACAGGTTGCACTACATCCATACAGCGAATGACTGCTCAGCAATAAAAAGGAACTACCGCAGTCAGCACAACATGGGCGCATCTCAAAACGTTTCCATTACGCTAAGTGAAAGAAGTCACACATAAGATGTACAAACTGCATCATTTTATTTGTTTCAGTCTCCAAAGGCAACACTTTGCACAAGGGTAGATGCAGGGGAGTAGAGATGAGTGCCAGAGGCCACGGGAGACTTCCCGGAGGGTGGAAGTGCCCAGTGTGGTGCTGGTGGGGGTGGGCACACGGCACAACAGAGCCCACCTGCCAGACTTCATCAAATCATAAACTTAAGACATGTATGGTATGTCCGCTTTACCTCTGTAAAGCTGACAAAATGTATTCTTTTGAGGCATTTTCAAAATGCTAAAGACGGTTTCTCTGAGAACTGGATGAAGCAAAGGAGTGTATCAATCAACTACATTTCTCTTTTCATTTCATATATTCCACACATCAGGAGAAAGAGAAACAAAGANAAATATTTATTGCTAATAAGAGCACACAACTGTTCTGTTTAGAAGGTACCTACAACAATCCCGGAAATATATATCCAATGCAGAACTTACACTCACTAAAGTACTTATAATTCAACAAAACCAAAATAATAAAGGACAAAATCGACGAACAGACATTTCACCAACAAAGACAGATGGACAGCAAATAAGCAAATGAAAAGATTCTCAACATCACTAGAAAAATGAAAGATCCCAAGGAGTCACCACTACACAGCCACTATCACAGCTACAATTTTAAAAGGCTGACAGTACTGAGTGTTGATGAACATGTTGAGCAGTTGGAATTTCCATATACTGCTAATGACAGAGCAAACTGGCATAGACACTTTGGAAAATAGACTGGCAATTTCTCATTAAGTTAAACATACATTTACCATATGACCCAGCAATTCCACTCCCAAGTGTATTAACCCAAGAGAAAAGAATACATATGTCCATAGAAAGACAAGCAAATACTCTTAGCAGCTTTAATAATAGTCCCAGACTGGAGAGAAATCAAATGGCCATCAACTTGTGAACTGAACAGGTTGCACTACATCCATACAGCGAATGACTGCTCAGCAATAAAAAGGAACTACCGCAGTCAGCACAACATGGGCGCATCTCAAAACGTTTCCATTACGCTAAGTGAAAGAAGTCACACATAAGATGTACAAACTGCATCATTTTATTTGTTTCAGTCTCCAAAGGCAACACTTTGCACAAGGGTAGATGCAGGGGAGTAGAGATGAGTGCCAGAGGCCACGGGAGACTTCCCGGAGGGTGGAAGTGCCCAGTGTGGTGCTGGTGGGGGTGGGCACACGGCACAACAGAGCCCACCTGCCAGACTTCATCAAATCATAAACTTAAGACATGTATGGTATGTCCGCTTTACCTCTGTAAAGCTGACAAAAATGTATTCTTTTTGAGGCATTTTTCAAAATGCTAAAGACGGTTTCTCTGAGAACTGGATGAAGCAAAGGAGTGTATCAATCAACTACATTTCTCTTTTCATTTCATATATTCCACACATCAGGGAGAAAGAGAAACAAAGACAAATATTTATTGCTAATAAGAGCACACAACTGTTCTGTTTAGAAGGTACCTACAACATCTGGAAAAGGTCTGACCAGACTGGGGAGGGGAGCAACCTGAAAATAACCCCTCTGGCTGGCCAGCACTCTGGGAAAGAGACACCTGTCCCCAAACTGCAGCAACCTGCCCTCCCTCCTCTCCTGCAGATCCCCAAATCAGTCTTCCTTCAGTTCCCACTGCCTCCTCTCTTATGATGTCTCTTCTATCCTTTCTCAGACCCTGACAGGCCGAGAGCTTGAACTGCTACGCAAAGATTATTATAAAATAACATTGTGAGGTTTTTCTGATTAAAAATTAATAAATGGTCTTTGTTGTTTCCTTCATCTTCTACAAAGGAAACAAAAATCACCGACAATACCTACAGAGATCTGGTATCACTCTAGTGGTTTATCTTTCCCTTCTGTGATAAAAGCTTCCCAGGTGGCTCAGTAGTACCGAATCCACCAGCCAATGCAGGAGACTCGAATTCGATCCCTGGATGGAGAAGATCTGGAGGGGAGAATGACAACCCACCGTAGTGTTCCTGCCTAGAGAACACCATGGACAGAGGAGCCTGGCAGGCTACAGTCCACGGGGTCTCAAAGAGTCGGCTATCAATAAAGTGACTAAACAGCAGCAACTGCAGCATCATACCTACACTTCTTAGAACACATGTACTTTCTCACTGGTGTTAAGGTATCAGATACTCTTCCCTACTATAGGGACACTCCTGAGAACAGCAACCAAATCCCAGTGACTTCTGCATCCCTGGCGCCTGGCCGTTTGTGGCCCACTACAGGCACTCAGATAAGAGTTAGGGAACCGAAGCAAGACTCCACACATTGATCGAACACCCTACTCCTATGTTAGCAACGCTTTCCTCCCTACGGGACTCCTCTTGGCTTTCTCCTTTTCTGTCATTTTATAAACCTAACGGTAATTACCTCTGAGCACGATGGAATATTCTACAAAGCACTGCACAAACATTTGGATTTTCAACAAAGAGCATTAGTTTTCTCAGCAGGAAAAGAAAACAAAATTATTTTATGACTGAGTCAAAGTGACTGAGAAAGTGCTGGCATTGGGACTCAGTGGGGAAATACTATCCTTCAACCCTCAACAGTCTCTTCCGCTGACCAAGTTATGGGGAATAGAACCTCCATAAGAGAACAGAAGGAAGCAAGCAAACCCCACCCTGTCCACCTAGCGCCATGCACACACCAACAATATGCACTCTGAAAGCCAGCGGCGGTGTGACTTTAGGTCTTCTACGTTGCGTTCACAAGCCATCATGACAGATCAAGACAGCATGACTCTGTCCTTAGTGAGGCAACACTTAAGGCACAGTACACAGATCCAACTGTCTTCCAAGTAAATATGCACCTAACACGGGAAATGCTTACAGGGACACCCATCCATACACCGTATATTAATCTCACACTTTAATGAACTTGGGATATATTATTTAATATACAGAAATATAAGAATATATCAGAAGATTACTACATACCTGTGGATTTTCCAAACGTTTTAAATGTTCTTCAAACGACCCTTCTATAAACTGCAAAAAGAGGAAAAGGTCTATTAGAAATACGTAAGTCCACGGCCATACCACCCTGAACGCACCTAATCTCGTCTGATCTTGGAAGCTAAACAGGGTCGGGCCTGGTTAGTACTTGGATGGGAGAAACACATCAAAAGTTAACCTCTTCACTGTGAATTACTGAATTTTTACACAAACCTCGGATACATTAGTAATAGTAAAATATACATACACACAAAGAGATAAAATTTAATTATGAAAATACTGAGAAATATTAAAATATTAAGGCAACATCATAAAGACACAACAGAATTTAAAGTAGGAAACACTAGCAGGAAATAGCCTGGCCAGGACCTGGATGGGCACTGGGACAGCACCCTGTGAGGCGGTGGCAGAGGAGTATGCGTGCTGGGCAGACAGGAGCCCCCTGGCTGCAGGAGCGTGGCCGCGTGGCAGGGCAAGCAGTGAGAGAGGACCTCACCTGCACACCTGCTCACGGAGGGCCATGAGCACGGCAGGGCTACCAAACTGAGGGAGAGAGGCAAAGGCAAGGTCACGGCAGGTGACACAAACAGAGAACCTAGAAGATTAGAGCAGCACTTAATGACTGACATGGCCAATGCTTAGAAGAGAGTTAAAGACAGATGCAGGAGCTAAGAAATGCTAGCTTACTAACAGAAACAAATAGCCACTGCCTCTTAGATCATTTATACTAAAAACAAGGACAAGAACTAATAATGCTAAAGATATTTTGAAGAGTATCTTTATTGTTTCATTGTTAACAAAAAAAGATTGGTTTCATTCAAGCTATATGATTACTTTTTTGCTATTCTAATAGCAATTGCACTAATTTAATTAAGAAAGCTTCAGAAGACATTCATCTGAAACATCAAATTCACTTTCATTTCAATTAAAGTCTCAGTTAATTAAGCAAAAGTCATACACTTAAAAATTAAAATACATTAAAATACACTCCTTGGTTTATAAAAACCTTTTAAATGCCTTTTTTTTCTTAAGATGGAGATTAATTCTTTTATAGATGCTATATGTCAAATTTCCGAAAGTATCCTAGGTTTCAACACGTACTTGTAATAAAGTAGCCATGTATTTGAAATATCCCACCAATCAGAGGCTATAGCTCTCTACTAGTTTATTATTAATAGAATTTTAAAAAATAACACCACCCCACAGAACCATTTAAAGTTGCAAGAGACCTAAATGTGTTCTGACACAAGCCTGCATCCAACTGATTCTCTTTTCTAATCAGAAAGTACTTACCTAGGCCCTGACATAAACATTTTCAATAAAAAGTCACACCCCTCTTCCCATGGCAGTCATTTCCAATTTTGGTCAAGAGAAACTGGTAGAGGTATTCATTGTCAAGAAAGAAAAACATTCCCCCTCGGAACTTTCAACCTCTGATCATACCACCTAGACTGCAAGAGCTAAATATATGCAAAGTACTCAAAACAATGCCTGTGGGCACAAATGCTCAACCAATGCTAGCGATTTCCATTACTATCAACAGAGTTTTACCCTCTGGAGCCAATAATAACTAGTTCACTTGTAATTTCTTCAAATACTCAAAGACCACTGAAAGTTACCAGATGCTGAATTTAGGTCATACGACCAATAACTAGTAAATCTTACAAGGCTTTCAATGTAAATGAAAATAGATCACTGTGGCATCTATTTCACAGCCGACTACATACTACTAGGAAAAATTGCCGATAATCTCTTAACTACTAAGTATACTACATTTTGTTAACTACTCATCATTATTTACGTAATTACAATGTTCTGATACGTAGTTCATAATGATGAGCCCTGTAAATTAAAAATCTAGAAATGCCTCCTGATAAAATCAGAGGCTCAACACCAACTATGCTCAGAATGTTTCTTATACTCCCAAGTTTGCAATTTTTATAAGTCACAGGGGGTCACCAATCACAGGAAACTGTTAGCTATGCTATCCTACTCCCTGATCACGTCAGACAAGGCTCACTCAAAATCTGCATAGGTCCTTCCCAAGCTCTGTGCAGCTCTGTGACATACCTGTCACGGAAGCATTCTAAATGCCTGAATAAATGAACACCACAAAATGGCCTTAAAAAAAAATCACAGCTGACTATAACTGGATTTGAACTTGAACTCAAAATAGCAGTTCTTTTTTATGAGGTTTATCTTTATAACCCTCAATGAGAGTCAACCTGTGAAATTTCCATTAGACCATTCTAAGTCGAGATATGATTGAGTGGTTAAAATTATAGATTACCTCTTCAAACTTCTCTCGGTTCTCTCGCAGGTAATGAATACAGGCCATCCTGACTTCCACATGGCGAGACTGCGAGTGCAGCACCTGCATGGGGAGGAGCAGCACATGGTCAAGGTCTGTGTCAGGACAAGAGATGAAGCTGGGACAGAGCGCCTTCGTCCACATCCAGCGTAACTTCAACCCACAAACGTCAGCCTCCATTTCCCTTTCTATCATTTTCAGCTCTTGATTCACTCTCACCTCTTCCACTAACCTGAGAGTTCATGGGACACAAACAACACTACTGCCTATGCCAGATGTCACTCTATGAAGAGCTTGTTACCATTTTTTCTTTAGGTCACTGAAATCAGCCCTTTGGGGAAATCACTGTAAACCTAAGACACTCTCATCTCCTAGCCAGTCCTACACTATTACTTTGCTCTTCACAAAGCAGAGCTGACAAAATTCCTGCTACACAGTGCTTAGCTTCATCCTATGCTTATTTTCATGCAAAGAGATGGGGGAAATGTGGAAACGGTGGCAGATTTCATTTTCTTGGGCACCAAGGTTAATGTGGATGGTGACTGCAGACACGAAATTAAAAGATGCTTGCTCCGTGGAAGAAAAGCTATGACAAACCTAGACAGTGTATTAAAATGCAGAGACACCACTTCGCCAACAAAGGTCCAAAAAGTCAACTACTGGTCTTCCAAGTAGTCACGTACGGATGTGAGAGTTGGACCATAAAGAAGGCAGAGCATCAAAGAATGAATGCTTTTAGAACTGTGGTGTTGGAGAAGACTCTTGAGAGTCCCTTGGACTGCTAGGAGGTCAAACCAGTCAATCCTAAAGGAAATCAACCCTGAATACTCATTGGAAGGACTCATGCCAACACTCTGGCCAACTGATGCTCAGCAGAAAAGACCCCAATGCTGGGTTAGAGGAGAAGAAGGCGACAGAGTATAAGATGGTTAGATGGCATCATGAACATGAGTTTGAGCAAACTCAATGAGAGTCAACCTGTGAAATTTCCATTAGACCATTCTAAGTCGAGATATGATTGAGTGGTTAAAATTATAGATTACCTCTTCAAACTTCTCTCGGTTCTCTCGCAGGTAATGAATACAGGCCATCCTGACTTCCACATGGCGAGACTGCGAGTGCAGCACCTGCATGGGGAGGAGCAGCACATGGTCAAGGTCTGTGTCAGGACAAGAGATGAAGCTGGGACAGAGCGCCTTCGTCCACATCCAGCGTAACTTCAACCCACAAACGTCAGCCTCCATTTCCCTTTCTATCATTTTCAGCTCTTGATTCACTCTCACCTCTTCCACTAACCTGAGAGTTCATGGGACACAAACAACACTACTGCCTATGCCAGATGTCACTCTATGAAGAGCTTGTTACCATTTTTTCTTTAGGTCACTGAAATCAGCCCTTTGGGGAAATCACTGTAAACCTAAGACACTCTCATCTCCTAGCCAGTCCTACACTATTACTTTGCTCTTCACAAAGCAGAGCTGACAAAATTCCTGCTACACAGTGCTTAGCTTCATCCTATGCTTATTTTCATGCAAAGAGATGGGGGAAATGTGGAAACGGTGGCAGATTTCATTTTCTTGGGCACCAAGGTTAATGTGGATGGTGACTGCAGACACGAAATTAAAAGATGCTTGCTCCGTGGAAGAAAAGCTATGACAAACCTAGACAGTGTATTAAAATGCAGAGACACCACTTCGCCAACAAAGGTCCAAAAAGTCAACTACTGGTCTTCCAAGTAGTCACGTACGGATGTGAGAGTTGGACCATAAAGAAGGCAGAGCATCAAAGAATGAATGCTTTTAGAACTGTGGTGTTGGAGAAGACTCTTGAGAGTCCCTTGGACTGCTAGGAGGTCAAACCAGTCAATCCTAAAGGAAATCAACCCTGAATACTCATTGGAAGGACTCATGCCAACACTCTGGCCAACTGATGCTCAGCAGAAAAGACCCCAATGCTGGGTTAGAGGAGAAAGAAGGCGACAGAGTATAAGATGGTTAGATGGCATCATCGCCTCAATGAACATGAGTTTGAGCAAACTCAGGGAGACAGTGAAGTTCACGGAAGCCTGGCATGTGCAGTCCATGGGGCATAGAATCAGACACGACTTAGCGACTGAACAACAACAAATGCTTGTTGGAAAAGAAAACAAAGAGGTGACTTCAAGAAAAATTGTCTTTGAGACTTTATGTCCTTTATGTCCTTCTTCCAGTAATTTTGAATTACTTGCCTTATGTACAAATTTAAGTCCACTGTGGTTTCAGAAAAATTAAGGCACTCATTCATAAGTCCTTAGCTGTCGGACTCACATAACCCTGGAAAGAACCTCCAGGAGCGGCACAAGGGACACAATCGCTTCCCTGTGTGTTACCATCCCCATGGCTTTCACACTTGCTCTCTTGCCCCAAATCTTAAAGCACCACCCAACAAAAGCCATACTACAAGGATGATCCACATCTTCTCACTTTGTAGCCTCTGTTTTCGTCTGTTAAACTACTAGTTCAACAAAAGAACTTACTGGCATTTTGTCTCTTACTAAAAGTCTAAAGCTTTGGTTTGAAACTCTCTGGCCAGTCTCCAATACTTGAACTACCAGGCTAAAAAGAGGAGAGTAAAACTTTTTGCTATTACTAGGTGTCTCAAATAAATGTTGTTTGTTTCTGCTACCTGGTAAGGCCGAGGTAGGAGAAAAAAATGTTATACATTTAATATAACATCTCAAAACTACTATCAAGGGCTCTTGAGGCGTTCTATTATTATAGAGTTATAGTTCCACCTGAGTGATTCTCCTGTATGTTCCGGGTGAGCAGAGAATTCAGGAAAAGGGAAGCTCCAATAGCACATGTTACCAGTCTCTTAGGATAAGCGCCAAGGCTCACTTTTACCCCTAGAACCAGAGGCACAACTGTGGGGAGATCGCCAGGCCCCTTCACTGACAACGCACTAGCTGAGGCGAGCACTGCAGTGACCTTCAGCATACCAGCTGGTCTGCAGCCTAGCAGAGCATGCCAACACTGCTCTCTTCAGGAACCACAAAAAAGCATCCGCCCTTACATACACTGAGCCTCCGGCCCTGGAAGGCCCCCCTAAAAGCTGAGGCGAGCACTGCAGACATTCATCTAAGATGGTTAGATGGCATCATCGCCTCAATGAACATGAGTTTGAGCAAACTCAGGGAGACAGTGAAGTTCACGGAAGCCTGGCATGTGCAGTCCATGGGGCATAGAATCAGACACGACTTAGCGACTGAACAACAACAAATGCTTGTTGGAAAAGAAAACAAAGAGGTGACTTCAAGAAAAATTGTCTTTGAGACTTTATGTCCTTTATGTCCTTCTTCCAGTAATTTTGAATTACTTGCCTTATGTACAAATTTAAGTCCACTGTGGTTTCAGAAAAATTAAGGCACTCATTCATAAGTCCTTAGCTGTCGGACTCACATAACCCTGGAAAGAACCTCCAGGAGCGGCACAAGGGACACAATCGCTTCCCTGTGTGTTACCATCCCCATGGCTTTCACACTTGCTCTCTTGCCCCAAATCTTAAAGCACCACCCAACAAAAGCCATACTACAAGGATGATCCACATCTTCTCACTTTGTAGCCTCTGTTTTCGTCTGTTAAACTACTAGTTCAACAAAAGAACTTACTGGCATTTTGTCTCTTACTAAAAGTCTAAAGCTTTGGTTTGAAACTCTCTGGCCAGTCTCCAATACTTGAACTACCAGGCTAAAAAGAGGAGAGTAAAACTTTTTGCTATTACTAGGTGTCTCAAATAAATGTTGTTTGTTTCTGCTACCTGGTAAGGCCGAGGTAGGAGAAAAAAATGTTATACATTTAATATAACATCTCAAAACTACTATCAAGGGCTCTTGAGGCGTTCTATTATTATAGAGTTATAGTTCCACCTGAGTGATTCTCCTGTATGTTCCGGGTGAGCAGAGAATTCAGGAAAAGGGAAGCTCCAATAGCACATGTTACCAGTCTCTTAGGATAAGCGCCAAGGCTCACTTTTACCCCTAGAACCAGAGGCACAACTGTGGGGAGATCGCCAGGCCCCTTCACTGACAACGCACTAGCTGAGGCGAGCACTGCAGTGACCTTCAGCATACCAGCTGGTCTGCAGCCTAGCAGAGCATGCCAACACTGCTCTCTTCAGGAACCACAAAAAAGCATCCGCCCTTACATACACTGAGCCTCCGGCCCTGGAAGGACTACCCCAACACAAAAATAACCACCACACAATTTTTCTTTGCCCATTCAACAGATGACATTTAGCAACACTTCCTTCACAGAAGCTATGCTGGACGCTATTATGAATCAACACGTTAGTCTGAGTAAACCACAGTGTCATCCGATAGGGCTTTCCTGCCATTAGCAAAGTGAAGTTACTCTTAAAACCCATTTACCTAACAACAGGTGGCAGGCGTAAGTGAATTAAGCTTCTTTTCCATCAAAAAGGACCACAGGCAAATCTCGTTTTTTCTCCTCTTTTAACAAACATTTCATTAGCACAGGAAATCTGAACCTGTTACTCAGACCAAACCTCTCAGCCACTTCCATCAAGTGTGAGGCGCCCAGGGTGCCAAGGCTTTACAAAGCCTAGCCACGGTAAGAGAAAATAGGTTAAATGATGATGCTTTAAAAATAGGTTAAATGATGATGCTACTGTGCAAGTTCAAGAGCACTCAAGAATTCAAATGGTATGACAAACATCTTTGCTAATTATTATATGCATGAAAATAACCTAGAAATAGGAAGTTTCCCAATCTTAGGGCAGACAGATAAACACTGAGAAAGGCTGAGACGCACTTTCACCAAGCCCTCTAAGAGGGCCCTATTTTTAGCTCCAGGGCCACAGAGCTGATTCAGGTCAGGCCTCCTTCCTGCAGGCTCCAATCCAGAAGCATAAAAAGGGAAGGGGTTATTTAATACAGGTAATCTGGAGGGAAAGACTCCTGCTAATTCAAGTTTCTCGCCCTCCCTTACCCCTGCCAAAGGCTGCCATGTATATTACTTCACTGTGACTCTTTCGTTAGAAATGATACTTATTTTGATGTTACTGGAGAAACCACTGGCAAAAAAGTAAATCCTTCGTGCATATTTTAAAGGGCAGCCTGAGGGTGCTGTCACTGCCTTACCGCACCCTCCCCAACACATACACTGCCTTGGGCCAGGAAGGCTACACCTCTGGTCCAGGTCTACTGAAGCCTAGCCAGAGAAATGCCAACACTTCAGCATACCAGCTGGTCTGCAGCCTAGCAGGATGCCAACACTGCTCTCTTCAGGAACCACAAAAGCATCCGCCCTTACATACACTGAGCCTCCGGCCCTGGAAGGACTACCCCAACACAAAAATAACCACCACACAATTTTTCTTTGCCCATTCAACAGATGACATTTAGCAACACTTCCTTCACAGAAGCTATGCTGGACGCTATTATGAATCAACACGTTAGTCTGAGTAAACCACAGTGTCATCCGATAGGGCTTTCCTGCCATTAGCAAAGTGAAGTTACTCTTAAAACCCATTTACCTAACAACAGGTGGCAGGCGTAAGTGAATTAAGCTTCTTTTCCATCAAAAAGGACCACAGGCAAATCTCGTTTTTTCTCCTCTTTTAACAAACATTTCATTAGCACAGGAAATCTGAACCTGTTACTCAGACCAAACCTCTCAGCCACTTCCATCAAGTGTGAGGCGCCCAGGGTGCCAAGGCTTTACAAAGCCTAGCCACGGTAAGAGAAAATAGGTTAAATGATGATGCTTTAAAAATAGGTTAAATGATGATGCTACTGTGCAAGTTCAAGAGCACTCAAGAATTCAAATGGTATGACAAACATCTTTGCTAATTATTATATGCATGAAAATAACCTAGAAATAGGAAGTTTCCCAATCTTAGGGCAGACAGATAAACACTGAGAAAGGCTGAGACGCACTTTCACCAAGCCCTCTAAGAGGGCCCTATTTTTAGCTCCAGGGCCACAGAGCTGATTCAGGTCAGGCCTCCTTCCTGCAGGCTCCAGTCCAGAAGCATAAAAAGGGAAGGGGTTATTTAATACAGGTAATCTGGAGGGAAAGACTCCTGCTAATTCAAGTTTCTCGCCCTCCCTTACCCCTGCCAAAGGCTGCCATGTATATTACTTCACTGTGACTCTTTCGTTAGAAATGATACTTATTTTGATGTTACTGGAGAAACCACTGGCAAAAAAGTAAATCCTTCGTGCATATTTTTAAAGGGCAGCCTGAGGGTGCTGTCACTGCCTTACCGCACCCTCCCCCAACACATACACTGCCTTGGGCCAGGAAGGCTACACCTCTGGTCCAGGTCTACTGAAGAGGAGCTTCCACCAGGATTCACCACAGTAAGCTTTCTATAAGCTCAGTATACTAAATGTCAGTGTTCCATAATTGGAAGGGACATTCCCTCTCGCCTAACTTGAACCCCATCACAGTTAGAAAGAATAAAATGTGTTAGCTAATGTTAGCAATGAGTTAGCATAAGCAGCTAGCTACTGTTCCTTTCTACTTAAAAAGTGAGATTCTATACAATCGCGTTTGCTACTTATCCACCTGTATGTAGCACTGAAACCAGACACGCCTTTCTGCTTCAACGTAAGACTAGGGGGCTTCCCCTGGTGGTCCAGTGGGTAAGGACACCGCCTTGCAGTGCAAGGGGCACCGGTTCGATCCCTGGCCTGGGAAGATTCCACGTGCCATGGAGCGGCTGGACCGATGTGTCAAATTACCCAGCCGGAGCTCTGGAGCTCATGGGCCCAGAGCCGGCGCTCTGCGACGACAGAGGCCACCACGATGGGATGCCCACAGGAGCCAAAGAACAAAGACGGATGAAAATAGAGAAATGAAAGACCAATAGAAGTGGCCCGCCCGTCCCCCTCCCTCCCCCCCCTACCCCACAAACAATAAAAAAATAAAATAAACGTTAAAAAAAAAAAAAAAACATAAGACTAGGATGTGGATAATCCAACTCCAAACAAGCACCATACTTCTCCTATTTCTATTCATTTCCACCTCTTTTCCTTAACAAACTCTTGCCAGAGCCAACAATATGCATCAATCGGGACTGAATTCACTTCCATCTCCTCCCCATCTGCTTCAGGAGGTGATGAGGAGACCAGGGAGGCCGAGGCCCAACAAGGGTTATTTAATACAGGTAATCTGGAGGAAAGACTCCTGCTAATTCAAGTTTCTCGCCCTCCTTACCCCTGCCAAAGGCTGCCATGTATATTACTTCACTGTGACTCTTTCGTTAGAAATGATACTTATTTTGATGTTACTGGAGAAACCACTGGCAAAAAAGTAAATCCTTCGTGCATATTTTTAAAGGGCAGCCTGAGGGTGCTGTCACTGCCTTACCGCACCCTCCCCCAACACATACACTGCCTTGGGCCAGGAAGGCTACACCTCTGGTCCAGGTCTACTGAAGAGGAGCTTCCACCAGGATTCACCACAGTAAGCTTTCTATAAGCTCAGTATACTAAATGTCAGTGTTCCATAATTGGAAGGGACATTCCCTCTCGCCTAACTTGAACCCCATCACAGTTAGAAAGAATAAAATGTGTTAGCTAATGTTAGCAATGAGTTAGCATAAGCAGCTAGCTACTGTTCCTTTCTACTTAAAAAGTGAGATTCTATACAATCGCGTTTGCTACTTATCCACCTGTATGTAGCACTGAAACCAGACACGCCTTTCTGCTTCAACGTAAGACTAGGGGGCTTCCCCTGGTGGTCCAGTGGGTAAGGACACCGCCTTGCAGTGCAAGGGGCGCCAGTTCGATCCCTGGCCTGGGAAGATCCCACGTGCTGCGGAGTGGCTGGACCAATGTGTCCAATTACCAAGCCGGAGCTCTGGAGCGCACGCGCCCAGAGCCGGCGCTCTGCGACGACAGAGGCCACTGCGATGGGATGCCCACAGGAGCCAAAGAACAAAGACGGATGAAAACAGATAAATGAAAGACCAATAGAAGTGGCCCGCCCGTCCCCCTCCCTCCCCACCCCACCCCACAAACGATAAATAAATAAAATAAACGTTTAAAAAAAAAAAAAAACATAAGACTAGGATGTGGATAATCCAACTCCAAACAAGCACCATACTTCTCCTATTTCTATTCATTTCCACCTCTTTTCCTTAACAAACTCTTGCCAGAGCCAACAATATGCATCAATCGGGACTGAATTCACTTCCATCTCCTCCCCATCTGCTTCAGGAGGTGATGAGGAGACCAGGGAGGCCGAGGCCCAACAAGTAGGACAGATGGTGATCTGGAAAACTCACCAATGGGACAGAACGTTTCCCTACTAATAGTAAAGACTGGGGGATCTGTCGGTGTAAACATCTCCCAGGGCAACAGTAGCACATCCTAAAATTCTAAAACTAAGAGAAATCGATGGAACTGAAAAAAAGACACAGCTCGATTTGGGGAGCTTTGCGAAGAATGTGTGAAAGACAACGCCCGCCACAAAATGCAAAGGTTTGGACCACCTAAATCAATTTCCTGTTTCAAAGGCAAAAAAAAAGGAAAAGATGTTTCTACTGATGTGAAAACGAGGGTCCTTGGAAAATAAATGGATGGCCTTGGGACTTTGAAAAAAAATAAAAACACACCGGTCTCCAGACGTTAAGAAAATAGCTACCCACAAAAAGAAATTCTGAAAGCTACTTAGCATTTAAAAAAAAAGGTGAGAAAAACAGAAAAACTCCAAAGGCAGGGAGGACACGGGAGGGGTGGATCTCAGGCCAAAGGAAAGCAAACTGTGAACGGTAGGAAACACACACCAGGGCAGTAATATGAAACTTATGTCCAACTAATTCAACAGCTATTTTTCAATACAGGATGAGTCTGAGTAGCTGCATACCTAACTACTACAGTGTTATATAATAGGAAATAAGCTCTCTCACCAAAGAAAATAAATCAGAAACATCCTCCCAAGAACTGTATCAGGAAATGCTTTTGACCAAAGAAAATTGGCGAGCCCCAGAGCCGGCTGCGACAGAGGCCACTGCGATGGGATGCCCACCGGAGACAAAGAACAAAGACGGATGAAAAAAGATAAATGAAAGACCAACAGAGGTGGCCCGCCCGCCCCCCACCCTCCCCCCCCCCCCCCACAAACGATAAATAAATAAAATAAACGTTTAAAAAAAAAAAAAAACATAAGACTAGGATGTGGATAATCCAACTCCAAACAAGCACCATACTTCTCCTATTTCTATTCATTTCCACCTCTTTTCCTTAACAAACTCTTGCCAGAGCCAACAATATGCATCAATCGGGACTGAATTCACTTCCATCTCCTCCCCATCTGCTTCAGGAGGTGATGAGGAGACCAGGGAGGCCGAGGCCCAACAAGTAGGACAGATGGTGATCTGGAAAACTCACCAATGGGACAGAACGTTTCCCTACTAATAGTAAAGACTGGGGGATCTGTCGGTGTAAACATCTCCCAGGGCAACAGTAGCACATCCTAAAATTCTAAAACTAAGAGAAATCGATGGAACTGAAAAAAAGACACAGCTCGATTTGGGGAGCTTTGCGAAGAATGTGTGAAAGACAACGCCCGCCACAAAATGCAAAGGTTTGGACCACCTAAATCAATTTCCTGTTTCAAAGGCAAAAAAAAAGGAAAAGATGTTTCTACTGATGTGAAAACGAGGGTCCTTGGAAAATAAATGGATGGCCTTGGGACTTTGAAAAAAAATAAAAACACACCGGTCTCCAGACGTTAAGAAAATAGCTACCCACAAAAAGAAATTCTGAAAGCTACTTAGCATTTAAAAAAAAAGGTGAGAAAAACAGAAAAACTCCAAAGGCAGGGAGGACACGGGAGGGGTGGATCTCAGGCCAAAGGAAAGCAAACTGTGAACGGTAGGAAACACACACCAGGGCAGTAATATGAAACTTATGTCCAACTAATTCAACAGCTATTTTTCAATACAGGATGAGTCTGAGTAGCTGCATACCTAACTACTACAGTGTTATATAATAGGAAATAAGCTCTCTCACCAAAGAAAATAAATCAGAAACATCCTCCCAAGAACTGTGTCAGGAAATGCTTTTGACCATTAAGAAGGGAGAATTCGGCCAGGGCCTAAAGAACCCCAGATACTGCCTTACTACTACTAACTCCAAAACACTTTTTTAAAAACAACTATATTTTACTACACTTACACCGCCTCGCAGAGCATTCAGCGTGGAACCTATTCAAAGACAAGGCAAACATTGTTTGCACATTCTTCCTGTGCAAACATTCTACATTTCCCAAAGTCTGGGCTTTCTCAAACTGCAACATTTTGCCCCTCTAGATTCAGATGGACAATGGCGGGCTTGGCTACCCCACGGTCCAAAGTCCAGTGACAGCCAAAAAAAACATCATGTTTCACGAATCGAATCTGGTCCACCACCTCCTCTAATAGACGTTCGGCTTGCTGGTGTGAACGCTGTGTTTGTAAAGCAAGTGGAGGCGAAAACAGCATTTCGTCCAGGTCCCACCCCTCAAGGCTGGATGCAGACTCTCCGCAGGCCTCACCGGCTAGCTTCAGCTCACTACCTCTTCGCCAGGAGGGACGACACCCAGTTCATTTACAGGTTTTTAAGTTTCGATTTGCAGCTCCCCGTCCCAGGGCAGCGTCCGGTTCCGGGCGACAATGGGCCGCTGTGACGACGGCAGGGCCACGCGCAGCCCGGGAGGTGGGCAGCCCAGCCCGCCCGCCGCTCCCCACCCGGGCCCGCCGCTCCCCTTCCCCCAGCCCCCGCCGCATTACCTGCTCCGCCACGGCTCGGAACAAGCACGACCCGTCCTTGGCCACCAGTTTCCGATACAAGCCCAGTTTCCGCAGATAGGCGTCCATGGGCGTCGCGTCCTCGCGGGACGCCGCGCCACCCTGGTCGCCGCCGTCGGGGGTGCCGACGGCCGCCTCCATGTTGCCGGTCGCGCAGCAGGCCCGGCGCGGCGCGGGCTAGCCCCACATGGCCGCGCCGCCGGCTCCTGGACGCCCCGGCCTGGGGCGGGCGGCGGCGAGGGCTGGGCGGGCGGCGGCGAGCGGCGGCGGCGGCGGCCCGAGGCAGCGGTCCGCGCGCATAGGGAGCCCTGCCTAGCGCATGGCCCGGCGCACGCGGCCGCCTCCCGCGGGGCCACGCGCCCAGGGGGCACCAGAGGGGTGGGGATTCACGAAAACCCGCAAGCGAGGTCACGTTCCGGCGACCTCGCCGCCGCTCAGTCACTGAATCCGGGGGTCCAGACCCGGGAGAGACGAGCAAACACCGGCACCCGAGCGCCCAGGGCCGGGCTCTCGGTGAAGCGAGACCTGCGGCCCCCGCGAAGCCCCCACACCGAGAGCGGAGGAAGCCGAAAAAGAAAGGCGCGGCCTTTCGTCTTCCCACCTCGCCGGAGGGCGCCGGAGGGGCGGAGAGCGAGCAGGGGCGCCCGGCGCAGGGCAGCACCCTAGCAGCCCAGAATTTGTTTTCGCTTTCGGCCCGACAGCGGAGAGGACGGCGGGAGGTGTAGTTCGGGCAGCGGCAGGAAGTCGGCCTGCGGCGGGCGGGGACACGCGGCCGGCCTACCCGGGGGGAGGCGCCCGGGAGGCACGCGGACTACAAGTCCCTACAGCGCGGCGCCGCCGCCGCCGCCCGGAGTCGGCTTCGCGCTTCCCGGGCACCGTGTCCCCGCGCAGGCCTGGGTCTCCGCCAGCCGATGCGCGGCGACCTGCGCGCGCCGCCCCGCCCGGCCGGCCGCCCTCTGCGCCGCGGGGCCGCGGGAAGTGCGCGCTCCCTGCGTGCGTGGAGTTGCCAGGGACACGGAGGCCGCTGGGCCGGCCCTTTGTGTATTTCCAAACGGAGGGCGCACCTGTCTACCCCCATCCCCCCGCCTCTTCCCCTGACGTTTCCATAGAGGTGGCTTTAACCGCTTAAGCAAAAAATAGACCTAATTGGCGAAGGCTTCTGGAACTGGCACCGTGCGGGGCAACACAGGCTGTCCGTAAATCAACCGTGGACTGCTGATTGCTATTAAGAGATTAGAAGTACAGCTCGTGCGCTAGAGCAAGAGGATGTCTCTGCCACAGACATTTTGGTTCACCCTGCCACTGTAGCTGCCCACCCACCCGAGCACAAAGAGACGTCGCGGGTCTGAAAAACTTAAGACATTTTTCCTTTAAGAAAAATAAAATCACCTTGTAACTGCTTGGTAGCGTGCTGGACTTCCCCTGGGTTCCAGCGTTTCTTGCTGGACGATTCAGCTTCCCACCCTGCGAAGCTGAGAGGCAGTGTATCCCTTTAGAACCTAGAATTTATCCAACATGCCTTTGACGCCAGAATTTTATTTTTACTCGAGTACAACAGCATCTGCGGTCCTAATCTTTCACATACACTGTTAATCATAAAATCTCCTCTTGAAGCCATGGTGCGGCAGGGTGGGGCTAGAGAGGCTGAAGAGTTACTGAAGGTTTAGACATGTAGTCAAACAGACTCTTTGGAATGAGGGCAAGACAGGCCAGATGGTGAGAGTCCGGGGCAAATTACTGAAAATTCTATTTGAGAAATCTGGTTCCAGTACTTGGTGCAAACAGTGACTCGTGTGTTCACCTTGAAATGTATAAATTTGATTTCTTCAGGTTTAAAGATTCAAATAGCAAATGGAACTGTTTTTAGAGAGCATAAAAAAAGGATTCTGACCTAAATGAATTTTCTTGTCCCAGTATTAAAATGTGTACATCTTGTAGAGAAATAGACACTACGGAATCCCTTTTAGAAAAGTCTAGTTTCAAGTCAAGCCTATTCTTTTCTTTCTAAAAGTATATAATTTAAAAATATATATTGCATGCTCATTCAACTCAAAAAGAATTGCCCAGTACTGCCACTACTTACAATATGGCTTTTTCTTTTTTTAACATGCTTGCCTTTTAAACCCAAGGAGGAACTGAAAGTAAAGTAATGCCTAAATAATGGAGCTTATATATTGAATTCTTAAAAGGAGTAGATTCAGTGATATTAAAAAGCAACAGGGGCGGGACTTCCCTGATGGTTCAGTGGCTGAGACTTCATGCTCACGATGGCAGGGTGCCTGGGTTCGATCCCTGGTCAGGGAACCAGATCCCACATACCACAACTAAGACCTGGAGTAGCCAAATAAATAAAACTTAAAAAAAAAAAAAAGCAAGAGAGGCTTCCCTGGTGGTCCAGTGGGTAAAGAGCCCACCTTGCAGTGCAGGGGGTGCCAGTTCAATCCCTGGCCTGGGAAGATCCCACATACCACGGAGCTACTGGACCAGTGTGTCCAAGCACATGCACCCAGAGCCTGGGCTGTGCAATGAGAGAGGCCACTGCGGTGGGAGGCCCACACAAGCCAAAGAACAAAGGTGAATGAAAATGGATAAATGAAAAACCAATAAAAGAGGCCAAAATTAGAAGAAAAAAAAAAAAAGCAACAGACTTTCTAATGTGCCAAAAGAAAACCATGCCTTTCCTAAAATTTATTCTTTCAATAGTATTCTTTCAATAAGAGTTCTGAAGCTAATCTCAAATTCAGTAGATTTTATGGGAAATCTACTGTGTCTAGCGTGCTAGACAATTGCATTGCTAATTATCTTAGGACATATTAGAAACATTCTTTGAGGGGCTTCACATTTGAAAATTTATCACACCTAATTTTGTTATTGAAATGAACATGATTACACTCTTTTGATTACATTCATTTTTTAGAAGTTAATCAAAAAGTTTTGCTCACTTTTTATATGCACAATAATTTCATTTTGAGTGACTAAGAGCATTCCAAGCGTATTTTCTATTTTAAGCCTTAACCATATTTTGATATTTGAATGTGCTTACATCCATATATTTTTAATAACGTAATATCACTATTTCCTAATGCCCCCAGATTCCTTTGAAATACTGGTGAGAAGGAAATCAACTGCATCATTAACACTACCATGACTTTATTTTCCATTACAAAAATGTAATTCACTGACAACTGTATAGTCAAATGAATATGATCATTTAAATAAGTACCTTAGTTGACCCTACGGTTGACTTGTGATAATTTTTAAATGAATCATTAAATACTAAGAAAACAGAGACCTTAGTCAGAATTTATCACCATTCTATGTTATCCTGTAAAATTGTGGCTTGTTATCTGAAGTACTAGACAAATAACACATTTCCAGTCATTTCTACATGTGATGTCCTGACAAAATTATTTATTATCCCCAGTCCTGCTAAATGAGTGCAGATCAGCCTCACTCTAAACTGCCTGTTTCTGGTTCCAAAATTAGAAGTAAAACACCTGTTGTATCTGATCCGGGGCCTGTTTAAGGAAATCCTTTAGGTATTTTGAGACCTGATCCAAGACAGACCCTCTGTATGCCAAATCCCCAAATATAGCTCCCTGTTTAGGCAATATTAAAGGATCCTATGACTTTAAATTGGACCAGTGCTTACAGAAATCCACTTGTTAACGTAAACCTTTGAAACTTTTCAAGAAACCACATCTGATTGACAATGATTTCTCTGAGAATGCCATTTCTGATTAGCAAAAGTGAAGAGCAGACATTTTGATCCAATATAACCCGAAGGAGTCAAGGCTCCTGAGAAGCTAATAAAACTGGTCATCTCAGGCAAAGGTGTCAATTTTTCTTCTTATACACAGTTACATACCTCAAGTCTGTTTGTTTGCTCTGACAAGCCCTGAAGCTAATAACTATATTCAGTGGAATTTTTGTTTTAAAAAATGTAAATTTTCTGCAGTTTTTTCCCAATAAAAAATAAGGCGTTACTATGGTATTGTTTAGTCACTCAGTGGTGTCCAACTCTGTGGCCCCATGACCTACAGCCCACCAGGCCCCTCTGTCCATGGGATTACCCAGGCAAGGATGCTGCAGTAGGTTGCCATGCCCTTTCTAGGCATATGGTAGCCATTCTCAAAGATACCGCCAATGATTCCTGCCTCCTGGTATTCACACTCCTGTATAACTGCCTCCACCTTATAGCAAAATTGGCCTCTGTGATCAACAGAATAGAGCACAGTGATGGTATTAATACATCACAGCTGAGATTAGGTTATAAGAGACATTTTTGGTTGTTCTCTTATGTTTCCTCTCTTGTGGGTGACTCACTCTAGCAAAAGCTGATCACTATGGGACAAACTTACAGGAAGTTCTCTTGATGGGGAACTGGAGCCTCAGCCAACAGCCATGTGAGTCAGCTTTGAAGTGAGTCCGCCAACCTAAGCAAGCTTTCAATGACTGCAGATGACCCTGTGAGAAACCCCTCAGAGCCATCCAGCCAAGCTCTGAGATTCTTTTCTTCTTTTATTAAATAACACATTTCCAGTCATTTCTACATGTGATGTCCTGACAAAATTATTTATTATCCCCAGTCCTGCTAAATGAGTGCAGATCAGCCTCACTCTAAACTGCCTGTTTCTGGTTCCAAAATTAGAAGTAAAACACCTGTTGTATCTGATCCGGGGCCTGTTTAAGGAAATCCTTTAGGTATTTTGAGACCTGATCCAAGACAGACCCTCTGTATGCCAAATCCCCAAATATAGCTCCCTGTTTAGGCAATATTAAAGGATCCTATGACTTTAAACTGGACCAGTGCTTACAGAAATCCACTTGTTAACGTAAACCTTTGAAACTTTTCACCAGAAACCACATCTGATTGACAATGTTTTCTCTGAGAATGCCATTTCTGATTAGCAAAAGTGAAGAGCAGACATTTTGATCCAATATAACCCGAAGGAGTCAAGGCTCCTGAGAAGCTAATAAAACTGGTCATCTCAGGCAAAGGTGTCAATTTTTCTTCTTATACACAGTTACATACCTCAAGTCTGTTTGTTTGCTCTGACAAACCCTGAAGCTAATAACTATATTCAGTGAAATTTTGTTTTAAAAAATGTAAATTTTCTGCAGTTTTTTCCCAGTAAAAAATAAGGCGTTACTATGGTATTGTTTAGTCACTCAGTGGTGTCCAACTCTGTGGCCCCATGACCTACAGCCCACCAGGCCCCTCTGTCCATGGGATTACCCAGGCAAGGATGCTGCAGTAGGTTGCCATGCCCTTTCTAGGCATATGGTAGCCATTCTCAAAGATACCGCCAATGATTCCTGCCTCCTGGTATTCACACTCCTGTATAACTGCCTCCACCTTATAGCAAAATTGGCCTCTGTGATCAACAGAATAGAGCACAGTGATGGTATTAATACATCACTGCTGAGATTAGGTTATAAGAGACATTTTTGGTTGTTCTCTTATGTTTCCTCTCTTGTGGGTGACTCACTCTAGCAAAAGCTGATCACTATGGGACAAACTTACAGGAAGTTCTCTTGATGGGGAACTGGAGCCTCAGCCAACAGCCATGTGAGTCAGCTTTGAAGTGAGTCCGCCAACCTAAGCAAGCTTTCAATGACTGCAGATGACCCTGTGAGAAACCCCTCAGAGCCATCCAGCCAAGCTCTGAGATTCTTTTCTTCTTTTTATTCCACCACCAACTGGGCTTCCCTGGTGGCTCAGATGGTAGAAAAAAATCTGCCTGTAATACAGGAGACCTGGGTTAGATCCCCGGTTGGGAAGATCTCCTGGAGAAGGGAATGGCAACCCACAGCAGTATTCTTGCCTGGAGAATTCCATGGCTTGTCCATGGGGTCACAAAGAGTTGGACAAGACTAAGCAACTTTCACACACACACCCCTACAAGGATCCAACCCAGGCTCTGCCAGTGAAAGCATGGAGTCCTAACGACTGGTCCACCAGAGAATGCCCAAGGCCTGATATTCTTAATTTTGAGATTCTTGACCTCAGAAGCTACGTGAGATAATAAATGTTTGGTGTGTTAAACTCCTAAGTGTTGAAATAACATTCCAACCATAAATAACATAAACATAACACTCCATTGTTTCTCTTTGCTAGGTGCATGTGTGCTCAGTCACTTCAGTCATGTTTGACTCTTTGCGACCCCACAGACTGTAACCCACCTGGTTCCTCTGTCCCTGGAATTCTCCAGGCAAGAATACTTGGAGTGGGTTGCCATTTCCTTCTCTAGGGGATCTTCCCAACCCAGAGATTGAACCCAGGTATTCATTGAATACTGTCCAAACCACCAGGGAAGGCTTTAACTTCCAGTTCATCTCCTTAAAGATGAAGACTTCTACCCTCAACAGATTAAATGTTCCCCTGATACAAAAATGCCCTCCTGGTATTCACAATCCTGTATAACTGCCTCCACCTTATAGCAAAATTGGCCTCTGTGATCAACAGAATAGAGCACAGTGATGGTATTAATACATCACAGCTGAGATTAGGTTATAAGAGACATTTTTGGTTGTTCTCTTATGTTTCCTCTCTTGTGGGTGACTCACTCTAGCAAAAGCTGATCACTATGGGACAAACTTACAGGAAGTTCTCTTGATGGGGAACTGGAGCCTCAGCCAACAGCCATGTGAGTCAGCTTTGAAGTGAGTCCGCCAACCTAAGCAAGCTTTCAATGACTGCAGATGACCCTGTGAGAAACCCCTCAGAGCCATCCAGCCAAGCTCTGAGATTCTTTTCTTCTTTTTATTCCACCACCAACTGGGCTTCCCTGGTGGCTCAGATGGTAGAAAAAAATCTGCCTGTAATACAGGAGACCTGGGTTAGATCCCCAGTTGGGAAGATCTCCTGGAGAAGGGAATGGCAACCCACAGCAGTATTCTTGCCTGGAGAATTCCATGGCTTGTCCATGGGGTCACAAAGAGTTGGACAAGACTAAGCAACTTTCACACACACACACCCCTACAAGGATCCAACCCAGGCTCTGCCAGTGAAAGCATGGAGTCCTAACGACTGGTCCACCAGGGAATGCCCAAGGCCTGATATTCTTAATTTTGAGATTCTTGACCTCAGAAGCTACGTGAGATAATAAATGTTTGGTGTGTTAAACTCTAAGTGTTGGAATAACATTCCAACCATAAATAACATAAACATAACACTCCATTGTTTCTCTTTGCTAGGTGCATGTGTGCTCGGTCACTTCAGTCATGTTCGACTCTTTGCGACCCCACAGACTGTAGCCCACCTGGTTCCTCTGTCCCTGGAATTCTCCAGGCAAGAATACTTGGAGTGGGTTGCCATTTCCTTCTCTAGGGGATCTTCCCAACCCAGAGATTGAACCCAGGTATTCATTGAATACTCTCCAAACCACCAGGGAAGGCTTTAACTTCCAGTTCATCTCCTTAAAGATGAAGACTTCTACCCTCAACAATCTTTCCTGCTTTCCTTGGCTTATTTGAAAACATGGTTGAAACAAAACCAACACTGATTGCAAAGATAATATTCTTAAGAGAACTGATAAAGGAGTTTAAAGGAAAGAGGATTCTTGAATGCTTAAGACCTGAACGTGTGGACTGTTTTATGAGAGAAAAATACTTATTTAACTATTTTTTGTTATACAACTATTTAGTAGTTTATGTATCCTGGAATATTTTATCCTGGTATTTGGGGCCAAATAGAAGTAATTTACAAGAGTTACTTCCTTAGTTGCTCAGAACATTTTTTTTCTAGAAAGTTCAGAAACTTTTTTTCTTTTCTAAAAACTAGGGAATCCCAAATCCCTTCCAAAAAGGAATTTCTGATGTTATTTCTTCATCACCATTCTCCTTCAGCTGCCACGTTGCCACTGTTGGCTACCTCCTCATTCTGAAAGGGAATAATTGAGTAAATTCTAAGCCCCAGAGCTCAGACTGTAGTCCTGACACCCTGTTCCCAGTGTGACTGGAGGAGTCAAACTATGGTTTAGTTTCTCTCAGCAGCTGTCACTTCTTTATGAGGTCAGCACATTGCTATGCTCAAGCTGGAAAGACTAAAAACTTCACAGTAGACCAAGGCTGTTAGACAAACAGCTAGTCAGAGTCCACCATCTCTGTAAATAGCCCCGCCATTTCCAGCCTTTTACCTCTCCTTTGACTCATCTCCCAGCATGGGTGCTCAGTCGTGTCCAACTCTTTGTGAGCCCATGGACTGTAGCTGCCAAGCTCCTCTGTCAATGGGGTTCTCCAGGTGAGAATACTGGAGAGGCTTGCCATGCCCTCCTCCAGGGGATCTCCCCCCTCCCCACCCCTCCCCGAGATCGAACCCACATCTCTTGTATCTCCTGCACTGGGAGGTGGGTTCTTCACCACTATGCCACCTGAAAGGCCCCCCTTTCACTACCACTTCTCAATTCCCACCCTGACCAAAACAAATTCACAAAGTCACCTTACATGGAATTTACTGTAGCTCTCCAGAGTGGGGCTGTAAACTTTTTGCAGGCTTGCAAAATTTAAGATGATTTTGTAGTTCCCAGGTGTTTAAGAATGTATCTGCTTTTACATATTCAGATGAACAGTTCAATAAATATTCATTAAATATTTTCTTGGGTTTCCTATAAACCTCTCAATGAGAAAAACATTTAAAATGATATTGTAGGGATTTTCCTGGTGGTCCAGGAGCTAAGACTCCATGCTCCCAACACAGGGGACCTGGGTTCAATCCCTGGTCAGGAATTAGATCCCACATGTCACAGCTAAGAGTTTGCCACAACTAAAAATCTGCATGCCACAATGAAGATTAAAGATCCCGCATGCCTCCATTAAGATGGGTGCAGCCAAATAAAATCTTTTTTTTAAAAAAAGAAAATGTATAATTCTGGAACCCGTAGTTGAGGCCTACATTTTTTGCCAAGCCTGTGTGTCAGGTTATACATTATTTTTACTTTGTGAACAAAAAAAATGAAGATAATCTAAATGTTCGACAATAGAAAATTGATTACATTTTAATATGCACAATTAGAATACCATTGAGCCTTTTACCTATGTGTGTGTGTCTATCTGTGTGTGGATCACAATCACCCAGAGAAATTCTAACACAAGCACAGACCAACAGTACTGAAGGGAGAGGATGGGAATAGGGAAATCAAAGAGGGAGCCACAGAGACAGTTACTGTTAGATTAGGTGACGTGTATATGGGTGTTCATTATACTCTTGCCTCCATGCCGGACATGTTCCAAATCTTCTATAATAAACAAGGTTAGTTTTGTGAATACCACTCCA
The DNA here is from genome assembly GCA_022376925.1 of Tragulus kanchil. NCBI lineage: Eukaryota > Metazoa > Chordata > Mammalia > Artiodactyla > Tragulidae > Tragulus > Tragulus kanchil. The sequence goes on from JAIOJX010000025.1 coordinate 33,864,258, forward strand.
GATTTCTTGAATCAGAATAACAAGGGATAGGGCAGAGGAATTTATGTTTTATGAATCTCCCCGGGTGATTCTGAAAATCAACTAGCATTTCCAGGAACATCGAAAAATTCAGATGGCAACAGAGGGGCAAGGCCTACCACCCAATAAAAAGGAAATTATGGATCTTTAAATCAATGCCAAAGGAGGGAATAGGCAATTGACCTGTCTTCAAGATCATCACGTAAAGTTCTTAAAGATTCCAGTCTTTAGGTTGTACACCTTGTTTAAGTAGATAAGCCTGCCTCAGAGATATGGCAGTTTGGCTTCCAGACGTTCATCGTAAAGCAAGTCACATGAATATTTTGGTCTCTCAGTACATACAAAAGTTGTGTTTAACTATACTGTAGATTATCAAGCATGCAATAGCATTATGTCTATTAAAAACATCAGTGTACGTACCTTAGTTTTAAAATATCTTATTGCTAAAAACTTCTATCATCTGAGCCTGCAGTCAGTTGTAATCTTTTTTGCTGAATGTTTGGAATATTGTGAAAATTGTGAAAACGTTGGAAAATATCTTGTGAGGTTCCAAAATTCCCACATGTCACAGCTAAGAGTTTGCCACAACTAAAAATCTGCATGCCACAATGAAGATTAAAGATCCCGCATGCCTCCATTAAGATGGGTGCAGCCAAATAAAATCTTTTTTTTAAAAAAAGAAAATGTATAATTCTGGAACCCGTAGTTGAGGCCTACATTTTTTGCCAAGCCTGTGTGTCAGGTTATACATTATTTTTACTTTGTGAACAAAAAAAATGAAGATAATCTAAATGTTCAACAATAGAAAATTGATTACATTTTAATATGCACAATTAGAATACCATTGAGCCTTTTACCTATGTGTGTGTGTCTATCTGTGTGTGGATCACAATCACCCAGAGAAATTCTAACACAAGCACAGACCAACAGTACTGAAGGGAGAGGATGGGAATAGGGAAATCAAAGAGGGAGCCACAGAGACAGTTACTGTTAGATTAGGTGACGTGTATATGGGTGTTCATTATACTCTTGCCTCCATGCCGGACATGTTCCAAATCTTCTATAATAAACAAGGTTAGTTTTGTGAATACCACTCCAGATTTCTTGAATCAGAATAACAAGGGATAGGGCAGAGGAATTTATGTTTTATGAATCTCCCCGGGTGATTCTGAAAATCAACTAGCATTTCCAGGAACATCGAAAAATTCAGATGGCAACAGAGGGGCAAGGCCTACCACCCAATAAAAAGGAAATTATGGATCTTTAAATCAATGCCAAAGGAGGGAATAGGCAATTGACCTGTCTTCAAGATCATCACGTAAAGTTCTTAAAGATTCCAGTCTTTAGGTTGTACACCTTGTTTAAGTAGATAAGCCTGCCTCAGAGATATGGACATTTTGGCTTCCAGACGCGTTCATCGTAAAGCAAGTCACATGAATATTTTGGTCTCTCAGTACATACAAAAGTTGTGTTTAACTATACTGTAGATTATCAAGCATGCAATAGCATTATGTCTATTAAAAACATCAGTGTACGTACCTTAGTTTTAAAATATCTTATTGCTAAAAACTTCTATCATCTGAGCCTGCAGTCAGTTGTAATCTTTTTTGCTGAATGTTTGGAATATTGTGAAAATTGTGAAAACGTGACACAGAAACATCAAGTGAACAAATACTCTTGGAAAAATGATGCCAAAATTCTTGTTCTACATGCGGTTGCCACAGATTTTCAATTTGCAAAAAATGCATTATCTGTAAAACGCAATAGAGATATGCCTGCCTTACCATTAGACAAAGACACAGAAAAATAGAATTGCATTGTTTAAGATAGTGTTAACATAAAAACATTATTTTTTTTTTTTGTAAAGGTTTATTTATTGGCCACTTCCATTGGTCTTTCATTTATTTATTCTCATTCATCTTTGTTCTTTGGCCTGTGAGGGCCTCCTATCGCAGTGGCCTCTTGCTGCAAAGCACTGGCTCTGGGCGCATGTGCTCCAGAGCTCCGGCTCGGTAGTTGGACACATCGGTCCAGCTGCTCCACAGCCTGTGGGATCTTCCCAAGCCAGGGATCGTACCGGCACCCCTTGCACTGCAAGGTGGTGTCCTTACCCACTGGACCTCCAGGGGAAGCCCACATTAATATTTTTAAATTAGTTATAAGAAGGAATTGTTAATAAAAATACAAAAGTGTTCTATCACAATTAAAACTAACATAATGAACCTACTACTGTGAAGAGCAGTTTAAAAGGTAACTGAAATAATTTTATAAACTTTATTGAGAATTCAAATAACACCATACAATGTACATATTTAAAGTATACAATTTGATAAGCCCTAATGTACATCTATAACTATGAAACCATAACCTGTTTCTTTAAATCAATGCCAAAGGAGGAATAGGCAATTGACCTGTCTTCAAGATCATCACGTAAAGTTCTTAAAGATTCCAGTCTTTAGGTTGTACACCTTGTTTAAGTAGATAAGCCTGCCTCAGAGATATGGCAGTTTGGCTTCCAGACGTTCATCGTAAAGCAAGTCACATGAATATTTTGGTCTCTCAGTACATACAAAAGTTGTGTTTAACTATACTGTAGATTATCAAGCATGCAATAGCATTATGTCTATTAAAAACATCAGTGTACGTACCTTAGTTTTAAAATATCTTATTGCTAAAAACTTCTATCATCTGAGCCTGCAGTCAGTTGTAATCTTTTTTGCTGAATGTTTGGAATATTGTGAAAATTGTGAAAACGTGACACAGAAACATCAAGTGAACAAATACTCTTGGAAAAATGATGCCAAAATTCTTGTTCTACATGCGGTTGCCACAGATTTTCAATTTGCAAAAAAATGCATTATCTGTAAAACGCAATAGAGATATGCCTGCCTTACCATTAGACAAAGACACAGAAAAATAGAATTGCATTGTTTAAGATAGTGTTAACATAAAAACATTATTTTTTTTTTTTGTAAAGGTTTATTTATTGGCCACTTCCATTGGTCTTTCATTTATTTATTCTCATTCATCTTTGTTCTTTGGCCTGTGAGGGCCTCCTATCGCAATGGCCTCTTGCTGCAAAGCACTGGCTCTGGGCGCATGTGCTCCAGAGCTCCGGCTCGGTAGTTGGACACATCGGTCCAGCTGCTCCACAGCCTGTGGGATCTTCCCAAGCCAGGGATCGTACCGGCACCCCTTGCACTGCAAGGCGGTGTCCTTACCCACTGGACCTCCAGGGGAAGCCCACATTAATATTTTTAAATTAGTTATAAGAAGGAATTGTTAATAAAAATACAAAAGTGTTCTATCACAATTAAAACTAACATAATGAACCTACTACTGTGAAGAGCAGTTTAAAAGGTAACTGAAATAATTTTATAAACTTTATTGAGAATTCAAATAACACCATACAATGTACATATTTAAAGTATACAATTTGATAAGCCCTAATGTACATCTATAACTATGAAACCATAACCAAGATCCAGATAATAAACATATTCATGATCCTGCTGAGTTTCCTGTCCCCAATATGTAATCTGTTTACCCCAGCCCTCAACTCTCCAGGCAATTATTGCTTTGTTTTCTGTCACTTTTAGTTTGCTGAAAGTGAAAAGTGAACATGCTAGTCACTCCGTTGTGTCCAACTCTTTGTGACCCCATGACCATAACCCACCAAGCTGCTCTGTCCATGGAATTCTCCAGGCAAGAATACTGGAGTGGGTTACCATACCCTTCTCCAGGGAATCTTCCTGACCAAGGGATTGAGCTCAGGTTTCCTGTATCGCAAGTGGATTCTTCTAGGACTGCTATAGTAAAGTACCACAGACTGGTGACATGAACAACAGAAATTATATTAGCACAGTTCTGAAGGGTAGAAGTTTGAGATCAAGGTGTTCTCAGAGTTGATCTCTGAGTATTGTTTCCATGGTTTGTAGATCACTTGAACATCTATTCCATGTAACTTCACATGGTTTTTCTTTGTATCCATCTGAGTAGAAATATTCCCCAAAAGAATGCTAGTCATATTGGATTAGAGTTTATACATTTTAAATTAATAACCCCTTTAAAATACTACCTCTCACAAGAGTTACATTCTGAGATACTGAGGTTTAGGATTTCAATTGGAGGTCCAATTCGGTTCAGAACAGAAACTGTAGATGAGTTTACATTTTCTACAGTTTTCTACAAATGAAAGTCTTTTGGAAACAATTCTTTTTTTTTTTTTTGTCTGACTTCATTTACTAGGCACATTTATCTCGAGATTGATTCATTCATTTATCAACAGTTCATTTCTCTTCATTCTTGAGTAATATTCCTTTCTCTGGACATACTACACATTTGCTTATTCATTTACCTGTTGATGGACATTTGGGTTATTCCCCATTTGAAGCTATTAAAAATAAAGCTGCTGTGAACTCTTTATTTCTCTTGGGCAAATTACCTAGGAGTGTAATGACTGGGTATAACCTCGTAAGAAACTGCCAATGATGTTGGGACTTCTAATAAGAAATATGTATATCGTCTTTGTTCTTTTCATTCCCTGGCACAGAGCCCCTAAACTCTTGGAATTTCCTAAATGAAGAGATGGATAGAGGCGCCTTTGTTAATAGGCAGCAGTTTTTTAATGGAAAAACCCTAGGCAATCTAAGGATGGACTGGTTGCCTGGGGAACCAATTATGAATAAAAGGTTGGAACTTTTTATCCTACCCCAACTTCCTGGGAGGAGAGAGGAGCTGAAGGTTGAGTTCAATCACAGATGGCCAGTGATTTAATTAACTGTGCCTATGTAATGAATAACATCCCACAAGGACAAGATCTGGAGAGCGTCTAGGTTAATTAACACTTAGAGACTGAGGGAGAGTGGAGCATTCAAAGGGCATTGGGGCTCCATGTTCCACTCCCTATACCTTCGCGAGACTTGGCCTGGGTTCTCTCTCTGGATTCATGCTCAGTCGCTCAGTCATGTACAACTCTCCGTGACCCCAGAGATTGGAGCCCCCCAGGCTCCTCTGTCCATGGAATTCTCCAAGCAAGAATACTGGAGTGGGTAGTCATTCCCTTTTCCAGGGGATCTTCCTGATCCAAGGATCAAACCAGCATCTCCTACATCTGGCAGGTGAATTCTTCACCACTGAGGCACCAGGGAAGAACCCATGGCCTAAAACCTCTCTTTAGACATTAAACTGGGATATTCATAGAACTCACAGTATCTGTTTCTCATCTTTCAGTCATCACTGTCCTTTATTTTCTAATATTCATCGTCTTGAAAACCATTGTTTCTTATATTTTGCCTGGAGTTTTGGCTATTTCTGAAGAGAAAGTAAATAAAATCCCTGTTACTCCATCTTGAGTGGAATAACAGAAGTCTGAAGTAATCATTTAAAAATAAATACAGAGCAACCTAATGATTGTTTTCACAGATTTTTTTTCAATTAGGGTCACAAAATAAGTCTAGATTTCCCTGATTTTGACTCCAGCACTGCTCTACTATCATGACTCGTACTAGAGATTCTCTGACCGAGTCATCTCTGTCTTTTTCTCTCTCCTATCATGTTGAGATGTTGTCACTATTCAGGTGCTAAGTTGTGTCCAACTATTTGTGACCCCATGGACTGCAGCATGCAGGCTTCCCTGTCCTTCACTAACTCCTGTGAATGTGCTCAAGCTCATGTCCATTGAGTCGATGATGCCATTCAATCATCTCATCCTCTGTCATCCCCTTCTTCTCCTGACTTCAGTCTTTCCCAGCATCAGGGTCTTTTCTAATGCATCAGCTCTTTGCACCAAAGGTGGCCAAAGTACTGGAGCTTCAGCATCAGTCTTTCCAACGAAAATTCAGAGTTGGTTTCCTTAAGGATTGACTAGTTTGATCTCCTTGCAGTCCAAGGGACTCTCAAGAGTCTTCTCCAGCACCACAATTGGAAAGCATCAACTCCTTAGCACTCAGCCTTCTTTTTTTTTTTTTAACTTTATTTATTTTTGGCTGTGCTAGGTCTTTGTTGATCTGTGGGTTTAGCTGCTCTGCGGTATGTGGGATCTTCCCAGATCAGGGATTGAACCTGTGTCTCCTGCGCTGGCAGACGGGTTCTTATCCACTGAGCCACAAGGGAAGCCCCGCACTCAGCCTTCTTTATTGTCCAATTCTCATATCCATGCATGACTAACTGGCAAAACCATAGCTTTGACTGTATGGATCTTTGTCAGCAAAGTGAAGAAGCAAGCGTCCTTTAGTCTTATGACTGCAGTCACAATCTGCAGAGATTCTGGAGCCCAAGAAAATAAAATCTGTCACTGTTACCACTTTTCCCCCTTCTATTTGCCATGAAGTGAGGAGACTAAAGCCCACGATCTTAGGTTTGTTTGAATGTTGAGTTTTAAACCAGCTTTTTCACTCTCTTCTTTCACCCTCATCAAGACGCTCTTTAGTTCCTCTTTGCTTTTTGCCATTAGAGTGGTATTTTCTGCATATCTGAGGTTGTTGGTATTTCTCCTGGCAATCTTGATTCTAGCTTGTGATTCATCCAGCCCAGTAGTTCACATGATGTATTCTGCATATAAGTTAAGCAAGCAGGATGATGACAATATACAGGCTTGACGTATCCCTTCCCAGTTTTGAACCAGTTCACTGTTCCATGTCAGGTTCTGTCATCTGTCTTTGAGAAAGTGCCTTGTCCCTTCTTCCCACCACATGGCAAGGGACAGCCACAAACTGACATATACAGAGATCTGTCCTCATCAACAGTATAGTTTTGAGAAACTGTTTATCTCGTTACTTTTACATACTGATCTATGCTAATCTACTTGTGTGGATATATTTCTGTTTGAAGATTGTTCAGCAAATCTTAGCAGTGGGCTGAATTTACAAGCTATGCAAATATAGTAGTACTATCCAAGAAGCAAGAGTTTAAGTAAAAGTTGACAATAGAATTGTAAGTGAGAAAGTTTTTTTGACAGTAAAAGAAGTGCGTATATGAGACACATACCAAAGATACATTTTCACTCTGAAAAAATACAACAGAACTCACTATAAAATTTTAAGAATTAATAAACAAGTTCAGCAAGGTCACAGGATACCAAATCAATAAAAAATAGCAATTATATTCTACACACTATCAATAGACAATCTAAAAATGACATTAAGTAAACAACAGTATGTACAATGATATCAAAAAATAAAATCTCAGTCATAAATTAGCAAAAGAATTTCAAAACCTTGTGCAAAGCTATATTGTCTGTTCAAAGAAATTAAAGACATAAAATACACAGGAAAACACCACATATTTATGGATCAGAAAACTTAATATTGTTAAGATGACAATTGTTCACAAATGGACCTACAGATTCAACATACCCTATTTGTTTCTCCAAAAAGATACATAAATGGCCAATATGCACATGAAAAAATGCTCTTTATTAATTATGGGTATGCAAATCAAAAGCACCTTGAGATGCCAATACAGACGCACTAGGATGTCTACAATCAGACAACAACAAATTTTGATGAGGATGTGAAGAAGTTGGGACCCTCACAGATTGCTAAAGGGATTATAAAATGGTGTAGTCACTTGGGAAAAACAGTTTTCCAATTTCTCAAAACATTAAACGTAGAGTTACCACAGTATCTAGCAGTTCTACTCTAAAGTATATGTTCCAGAAAATTAAAAACACATGTCTACATAAAACCTTCTTGTATAACTAATGTTCAAAGCAACAAGACTCATAAAAGTCAAGAAGTGGAAGTACCTCAAATTCTCATCAAATGATGGATGGGTAAATAAAATATGGTATGGCCCTTTAATGGAGCATCATTCAGCAATAAAAATGAAAACAAATACTGATACACACTACCAAAATGAATGAACCTTGAAAACATGCTAAACGAAAAAATCCTGTCACAAAAGTCCACAGGTGTAATTCCATTTGTATGAAATGTTCAGAAAAGGTAAATCCATTGAGACAGAAAGCAGATTTATGGCTACAGGATTGGAAAAAATGGGGAGTAACTGTTAATAAGTACAATTCTTGAGGAGAGACAGAGAGCCTAAAATTAGATCATGAAATGGTTGCACAACTCTGACTATACTAAAAATCATGACATTGTGCACTTTAAAAGAGTGAATTTTATGGCATGTGAATTACACGTCAATGCAGCTATTACAAAAGACAAATAAAATGGAGTGCAAGTATTTGAAATAAATGTATACAGCCAAAAATGAATGCATTTTACTCATGCCTTCAAATCTACTACAAGTTTAAGAAGGTGAGTAATATTTTCTTGGGCCAAAATCTACTATGTTTTCACTCAATTCAATTAGTGTCCTTTCCCTCAACTAGCAAAAGAATTTCAAAACCTTGTGCAAAGCTATATTGTCTGTTCAAAGAAATTAAAGACATAAAATACACAGGAAAACACCACATATTTATGGATCAGAAAACTTAATATTGTTAAGATGACAATTGTTCACAAATGGACCTACAGATTCAACATACCCTATTTGTTTCTCCAAAAAGATACATAAATGGCCAATATGCACATGAAAAAATGCTCTTTATTAATTATGGGTATGCAAATCAAAAGCACCTTGAGATGCCAATACAGACGCACTAGGATGTCTACAATCAGACAACAACAAATTTTGATGAGGATGTGAAGAAGTTGGGACCCTCACAGATTGCTAAAGGGATTATAAAATGGTGTAGTCACTTGGGAAAAACAGTTTTCCAATTTCTCAAAACATTAAACGTAGAGTTACCACAGTATCTAGCAGTTCTACTCTAAAGTATATGTTCCAGAAAATTAAAAACACATGTCTACATAAAACCTTCTTGTATAACTAATGTTCAAAGCAACAAGACTCATAAAAGTCAAGAAGTGGAAGTACCTCAAATTCTCATCAAATGATGGATGGGTAAATAAAATATGGTATGGCCCTTTAATGGAGCATCATTCAGCAATAAAAATGAAAACAAATACTGATACACACTACCAAAATGAATGAACCTTGAAAACATGCTAAACGAAAAAATCCTGTCACAAAAGTCCACAGGTGTAATTCCATTTGTATGAAATGTTCAGAAAAGGCAAATCCATTGAGACAGAAAGCAGATTTATGGCTACAGGATTGGAAAAAATGGGGAGTAACTGTTAATAAGTACAATTCTTGAGGAGAGACAGAGAGCCTAAAATTAGATCATGGAAATGGTTGCACAACTCTGACTATACTAAAAATCATGACATTGTGCACTTTAAAAGAGTGAATTTTATGGCATGTGAATTACACGTCAATGCAGCTATTACAAAAGACAAATAAAATGGAGTGCAAGTATTTGAAATAAATGTATACAGCCAAAAATGAATGCATTTTACTCATGCCTTCAAATCTACTACAAGTTTAAGAAGGTGAGTAATATTTTCTTGGGCCAAAATCTACTATGTTTTCACTCAATTCAATTAGTGTCCTTTCCCTCAACTAGCAAAAAAAATAGTTAAAATACTTAGACTGATAGGTTTGGTAATATAATAAGCTTATTGGGGCTTCACGCTGGGCCCCCGCAGGGGTCCAGGGCCACTCGGCCGTGCCAGGGTTCCCCGAGGAAGTGGGACTTGAGTCCGTGGCTTCTCCATGGCTGGTCCACCTGCCCTTCTTCCATCCCTCCCTAAGGGAGTGGTTCTTCCTTCTTCCTGCCTCCATAGCGTCGCAGGCAGGCAGATGTCAGCGTACATGCCATGATCACCACAGAATAAATTTCTCTGTCCTTTGTAGCCACTACAGGTACTGGTGTCCCAGGGCCTTTGGTTGCTCATCAGGCAGCAGCTCTCGAGTTGGGGCCTAGTCTGGGCACTGCCCAGTTGCCAATCATGGCACCTGCTACTTATGTTGCCCCAGCACCCGCTGCCCGGCTATCTGTCTGTACCAGGTCTCTCCACATTGCCTTGCCTGTAAGTCCCAGGATAGACCTGGCCAAAGTGATTCACTTCCATACAGGGTCCCCTTCACATGTGGCAACCCTCCCCTTGAAGAGCTTACCAATGCCATCACTTTAACCCTTGGATGTATCATTTTTCTAGCTTGACTTCCCTTTTGCCCATCATTTACCTTTGTGGCTCAGTTTATCATTTACAAGCCCTACCTTATCCTTTACTGATACCTTTTCACCTTCACTCCTGGAAAAGGTCTGATTGTGCTTAAACGTATTTGATGGACAAACTCTCTATAATGCCTTACTATGGTAGCAAAAAGTATAAAGACTGCTGTTTACTTTCACCTTAAAAAAAAAAAAAGCTTATTGGGGCTTATTGGGTGTTATTTCTCTCAGAAAAAATATCTGTAACTTTATTAATAACAGTTTAAATCATCTAATTAGCCATTTTTATGAAAATCTTATCCATCGTTAGTCTAAGACATAAAAGAGGAAAATAGAGCTCCAAGAAAAATTAAAACGTAATGCCAGCAGAATGAGAAAAATGTAGCAGGGTATGAACTTCCTACTTGTTTTAATATGTTTTCTTTCTTTGCAACAAACACATTCCAGGAAGAAGGCGCTTTCACTGCCACTCCTGAGAACAAATGAACACAGTATTTCCCTAAGACTCATCAGGAGCCCATGGGTTTTGTCATTGTTTTTAAATATTTTATTTATTTCTTTGGCTGCACTGGGTCCTAGATGCAGCATGTGTAATCTTAGCTGTAGCTCGTGGAATCTAGTTCCCTGACCAAGGATTGATCCCGGGCACCCTGCATTGGGAGTGCAGAGCCCTAGCCACTGGACCACGAGGAAAATCCTTAAGCATGGGTTTTAACAGACCATCAAGGTCTGTTGTGAAAGAAACTTAAGAATAGGACATTGATTTGTGTTACTATATAAATAAATATATTTGGGCTTCTCCAATGGGTCAGTGGGTAAAGATCTCGCTTGCCAATGAATGCAGGAGATACAGGAGATGTGGGTTTGATTCCTGGGTTGGGAAGATCCCCTGGAGAAGGAAATGGCAACCCACTCCAGTACTCTTGCCTGGAAAATCCCATGGACAGAGGAGCCTAGGGGCAGGGGGTAGTGGGGTGGCTATAGTCTATAAGGTTGCAAAGAGCAACTAAGCACATATGAATAAACATAGAAAACTGAAAGTACATGGGGAGAAGTGAGATAGGAGCTGATTCTTGGGATATAAACTTAGGAAAAAATGTCGTAGAAAGTACGATCCATGTACCCAGGAAGTGTCAGATGAATGGACTAAGGCTTAGTGGGAGGCCTACTGTCCAGCAAGCTCCCCTAGTCTGCACAAAGGTAAACTCAGGTGTCTACACACACAGATTTCCTTGGCAAGCATGCTGGCAGGCCCCCATCTGGACAGCTGACCACTAGCTGAGTGCAGAGGCTTCACTCCGAGGTGTCAGTTTTGTCAAAGTCCCAGAAGGGCCTGTGGCCACCACCCAGAGTAATAATGACGGTGCTGAACTAAGAAAAAACCACATTCCCTGCTCCACTCTGACAAGTAGTAATCACCACTCTTTCCTTTCCCATAATGTGAAAAGACAAAATGAAAAAGAAGAAAAACATTCTTTTTTTTTTTTTTTTAATTTTTTGGCCACTTCGATTCGTCTTTCATTTTTATTTTTCATCCATCTTTGCTCTTTGGCCTGTGTGGGCCTCCCATTGCAGTGGTCTCTCTCCTTGCAGAGCACCAGCTCTAGGCACACGCGCTCCAGAGCTCCAGCTCGGTAGTTGGACACATTGGTCCAGCCGCTCCACAGCATGTGGGATTCTCTCAGGTCAGGGATTGAACTGGTGCCCCTTGCACTGCAAGGCAGTTTTGTCACCCACTGGACCACCAGGGAAGTCCCGAAAAACATTCTTAAATGATGCCTTTTAGCTAGCTTACTGGATTATTTACCCACGGTCTCGATCCCAGAGTTACCCTTTCATAGCTTCTATGTTGATGCCCAGACTAGAACTTTGTGAATTCCATTTCCCAGACTCCTTTGCCAGCTGGCTGCTTAGTTCTGCCAGTAGGAGGCACTAGAGCAAGACTAGAAGGTGGGTAGGAAGCCCGCTTTCCTGCTTGTTGGGAAGATCCCTGAGAAGGAAATGGCAACCCACTCCAGTACTCTTGCCTGGAAAATCCCATGGACAGAGGAGCCTAGGGGCAGGGGGTAGTGGGGTGGCTATAGTCTATAAGGTTGCAAAGAGCAACTAAGCACATATGAATAAACATAGAAAACTGAAAGTACATGGGGAGAAGTGAGATAGGAGCTGATTCTTGGGATATAAACTTAGGAAAAAATGTCGTAGAAAGTACGATCCATGTACCCAGGAAGTGTCAGATGAATGGACTAAGGCTTAGTGGGAGGCCTACTGTCCAGCAAGCTCCCCTAGTCTGCACAAAGGTAAACTCAGGTGTCTACACACACAGATTTCCTTGGCAAGCATGCTGGCAGGCCCCCATCTGGACAGCTGACCACTAGCTGAGTGCAGAGGCTTCACTCCGAGGTGTCAGTTTTGTCAAAGTCCCAGAAGGGCCTGTGGCCACCACCCAGAGTAATAATGACGGTGCTGAACTAAGAAAAAACCACATTCCCTGCTCCACTCTGACAAGTAGTAATCACCACTCTTTCCTTTCCCATAATGTGAAAAGACAAAATGAAAAAGAAGAAAAACATTCTTTTTTTTTTTTTTTAATTTTTTGGCCACTTCGATTCGTCTTTCATTTTTATTTTTCATCCATCTTTGCTCTTTGGCCTGTGTGGGCCTCCCATTGCAGTGGTCTCTCTCCTTGCAGAGCACCAGCTCTAGGCACACGCGCTCCAGAGCTCCAGCTCGGTAGTTGGACACATTGGTCCAGCCGCTCCACAGCATGTGGGATTCTCTCAGGTCAGGGATTGAACTGGTGCCCCTTGAACTGCAAGGCAGTGTTGTCACCCACTGGACCACCAGGGAAGTCCCGAAAAACATTCTTAAATGATGCCTTTTAGCTAGCTTACTGGATTATTTACCCACGGTCTCTCGATCCCAGAGTTACCCTTTCATAGCTTCTATGTTGATGCCCAGACTAGAACTTTGTGAATTCCATTTCCCAGACTCCTTTGCCAGCTGGCTGCTTAGTTCTGCCAGTAGGAGGCACTAGAGCAAGACTAGAAGGTGGGTGGAAGAGAAAGGCTGCTTTCCTGACTTTTTTTCCTGTTTCTGGCTTAGTTGGCCCTGTTTCTTTCAGCACCCCCAGCTTTATCGTCCCCTTAGAGGAATCTGAGCTTCCCAGGTGGCTCAGTAGTAAAGAATCCAACTCCCAATGCAGGCGATACAAGAGATGCGTGCTTGATCCCTGGGTCGGGAAGATCCCCTGAAGAAGGAAATGGGAGCCCACGCCAGTATTCTTGCCCAGAAAATTCCATGGACAAAGGAGCCTGGTGGGCTACAACTGATAAATGATGGTAGTCAGGTTACCATGAACGGTGGTGGATTCTTGATCTCCAAAGACTTGGCTTTGGTTACTCAGAGCTTCGTGCAGTAAAAAGTTTATTAAAGAAAAGAGGTATATAGAAAGCTTCCAGCATAGACACTGGAAGCGAGGTTAGAAGAGTATCCCCAGAAGCCAGTTTAGGCAAGGCATTTTGTACTTTTCCAGCTGGTTATTAATAATAGTTCAAAATATTATTTTAAGGTGATAAAGGTCTTACCACACCCACACCCACACCATACATCTTTAGATAACAAGTTAAGAAGGAGAAACACGTCCTCCAGCAAGATACACTGGTGTTACAAACATTAGCTCTGGGCTTAAAGAAAGTTTTAGGCAAAACAGATTATGAAATAGGCATGGCAATCAAGGTGAAGGCACCTTGGCTAAAAATGTTTGTTCCTCCTCCTCCTCCTCGGAAACCGCTAGCCTCCTTACCAAGACTGCCTATTCAAACTTTCACAATCCACAGGCTCACAAAGAGCTGGACATGACTGAGTGCACGCGTACACACACACACACACACACACACACACACACACACACACACACAGAGGTAACCAGGCAGCATGCACTTCTCAGATGGTGGATCTAGAGAGGCCCTTCCTCCTAGGAGGTGAGTGGTTGCCTCCCTTTGTTTCCCCAGACCTAGAAGAAGCAGCTGCTACTTCTGGTATCAGCTCTGGGTATCTCCCCCTGTTAAAAAATACCTAATGTTGGTCTTCGTCTTTTATCTTTCTTTCCCTGACTCTGGACTCTGACAGATACAATACTAAGCTCTGCTGGCTGTAACCTGGAGGGCCATCCAATTCTTCGTTTAAAAAGATAGGAAAAGACTGAACTGAAAAAGAAAAGGAAAACTGGAAGTTTCACTCCTTCATTAGCCCAGCTCACATCATCTTCCTCATTTAATTTTGAATTTATCTCAGGTGCCCTATGCTTTTCGACATGCTGAAACACCACCTGTACAGCCTCCACTACAGTGAATGAATTCCCCAAATAAAATTTATTTCCCATTGTGTCTGAAGAGCTAAAGGCCACTGAGTAATATATTTCCATGCCATTCCCCAGATCAAAGTAAGAGACTGCCAAATTTCCATCATCAGTCATCTATCGTAAACCAAAAATGCTCGTCTCACGGCAAGACTTTAATGCTTCCTTTTATCCTTTAAATAGTCTTTTTTCATCTGCAGAATTGATAGAGTTTTCCGAGGCATGATCAGCCCTCCTTCTTTAGCTAAGGCGTAATGGAATAGAGTTGATGCACGGTATTTCTTCAAAAATGGATATTGAGGAAAATGCCATAGATAACTTTGTGCCCGTTCCTGATTCACTGCCTCTCAGCTCCAAGTTAACTTTTCATTGCCTGTGTTCATGCTCAGTTCCTTTAGTTGTGTCCCCGTGGACCACAGCCTGCCAGGCTCCTCTGTCGACGGGATTTTCCTGGCAAGAACACTAGAGTGGATTGCCTGGCCCCGCTCTGTGATAATGAAGCTGGACTTCCTCCTTTGTCAGTTGAGGGGGTGGGGACAACACGGGCACAGAAAAGCTTTCTCTTGCTAGTTGCAGCACACCCTTCTCCTCAGGCTCCCGCAGTGGTCTTCAGCACCCAGGACCATTAGCATATGGCACCTCCCGATGGGCAGCTCCTCAGGGCACCTCTTGGATGACCTCACAGCAGCGCTGAAGCCAAGGTATTTCCCATGAACAAGTTCTGGAAATTCCTGGGGTAGGTTTCCAGCAAGTTTCACCAGTATGACACCTTTTTTTTTTTTTTTTAAACTTTGCCGTCTGATGAGCGAATGCCATGCTATTTCCAAAGAGGTCTAGATTTCAGCTGCTTCCCTGGGGGCTCAGTGCTGAAGAATTTGCCTGCCAATGCAGGAGATGCGAGTTTGATCTCTGGGTCAGGAATATCCCCTGGACAAAGAAATGACAACCCACTCCAACATTCTTGTCTGGGAAATCCTATGGAGAGAGGAGCCCTGCAGGCGACTATGGGGTTGCAAAGAGTTGGATGCAATTTAGTAACTAAATAACAACATCTAGATGCAAGCACAAAGGGGTTCCCCTTCCCTGTGCTGTAGCTGAGCCTTGTGAGAGTGACTGCTCCCTAAAAGCTGCTATCTGTGTATCCTTTAGAATTCTTCCACCTCTCACCAGTCAATCCCTTTTCACTCCAAACTGGTTATAGTTAACAATTCTTCAAGTTGAGTTTTCTCTGTTCAGATTACTATGTGGTTTCTCTCTCCTGACTGGACTCTGATAATGCATACTAACTTGCTGCATTTTGCCTCATTCTGTCCATTACCAATACAAAACAAATATCAAGCAAATATCAGGTATCTTCTGTGACTACCAATACTCGGGAATCACAACATAAATATATATTAGAGGGGGAAAAATATACCCCACCCCACCCCCATATACACAGAATACATATAATATATTAATATATATTATGTATACTATATATATAATATATATGAATAATATATATAATATACTTACATATATAAGATACAATGCATATCTTATAATATATTATATACATTGTATATTATATCATATATATATATATATATATATATATATATATATATATATATCAGAGGACTCCCTGGTGACTTAGTGGTAAAGAATCCATCTGCAATTTAGGGGACACAGGAAAGGCAAAACCTGGGTTGGGAACCTCAAGCAGCTTGAAGCCAAGGCTCCCGCAGTGGTCTTCAGCACCCAGGACCATTAGCATATGGAACCTCCCGATGGGCAGCTCCTCAGGGCACCTCTTGGATGACCTCACAGCAGCGCTGAAGCCAAGGTATTTCCCATGAACAAGTTCTGGAAATTCCTGGGGTAGGTTTCCAGCAAGTTTCACCAGTATGACACCTTTTTTTTTTTTTTTTTTTTTAAACTTTGCCGTCTGATGAGCGAATGCCATGCTATTTCCAAAGAGGTCTAGATTTCAGCTGCTTCCCTGGGGGCTCAGTGCTGAAGAATTTGCCTGCCAATGCAGGAGATGCGAGTTTGATCTTTGGGTCAGGAATATCCCCTGGACAAAGAAATGACAACCCACTCCAACATTCTTGTCTGGGAAATCCTATGGAGAGAGGAGCCCTGCAGGCAACTATGGGGTTGCAAAGAGTTGGATGCAATTTAGTAACTAAATAACAACAACATCTAGATGCAAGCACAAAGGGGTTCCCCTTCCCTGTGCTGTAGCTGAGCCTTGTGAGAGTGACTGCTCCCTAAAAGCTGCTATCTGTGTATCCTTTAGAATTCTTCCACCTCTCACCAGTCAATCCCTTTTCACTCCAAACTGGTTATAGTTAACAATTCTTCAAGTTGAGTTTTCTCTGTTCAGATTACTATGTGGTTTCTCTCTTCTGACTGGACTCTGATAATGCATAATGCTGCATTTTGCCTCATTCTGTCCATTACCAATACAAAACAAATATCAAGCAAATATCAGGTATCTTCTGTGACTACCAATACTCGGGAATCACAACATAAATATGTATTAGAGGGGGAAAAATATACCCCACCCCACCCCCATATACACAGAATACATATAATATATTAATATATATTATATATACTATATACATAATATATATGAATAATATATATAATATACTTACATATATAAGATACAATGCATATCTTATAATATATTATATACATTGTATATTATATCATATATATATATATATATATATATATATATATATATATATATCAGAGGGGACTCCCCTGGTGACTTAGTGGTAAAGAATCCATCTGCAATTTAGGGGACACAGGAAATGCAGGTTCAAACCCTGGGTTGGGAAGATCCCCTGGATGAGGGCATAGCAACCCACTCCAGTAGTCTTGCCTAGAGAATCCCACGGACAGAGGAGCCTGGCGGGCTACAGTCCATGGGGTTGCAAAGAGTCAGACATGACTGAACAACTGAGCACACACACATGTATATGTATTAGAGAGGGGGAGGGAAATTTTTTTTTTTTTTGGTCACTTCTACTGGTCTGTCCTTTATTTCCATCTTTGTTCTTTGGCCCGTGTAGGCCTCCCATTGCAGTGGCCTCTCTTGTCGCAGAGCACTGGCTCTGTGCGCATCGGCTCCAGAATGCTGGCTCGGTAGTTGGACACATAGGTCCAGCCACTCCATGGCATGTGGGATCTTCCCAGCTCAGAGATCGAACCAGCACCCCTTGCACTGCAAGGTGGTGTCTTTACCCACTGGACCACCAGGGAAGCCTGGGAGTGAAATATTTAAAAGACCTGAATCATGTTGGTGTAGATTTTTAGCTTTTGACCTATCCCATTTCTGCTTCAACCCAACACAGACTCAGCTAGTTTTTTTTTTTTTTTCTTAATTTTTTAAAATCTCTGAGCAGGGACCAAATCCACATCTGCTGGAGCACTAGGGAGGTCCCTTCAGCTAGCATTTAGACCTCACCTTTAGTGCTGCACATCAGTTGTTCTGTCTGTCCTGTACTGCTGCCCTCTTTTGGATAATGAAGTCATTTCTTTTGGAAAATTTCTCTGAGTCAGGGACCACCTACACGGAGCAATATCAGGTATCTTCTGTGACTACCAATACTGGAATCACAACATAAATATATATTAGAGGGGAAAAATATACCCCACCCCACCCCATATACAAAGAATAAATATAATATATTAATATATATTATGTATACTATATATATAATATATATGAATAATATATATAATATACTTACATATATAAGATACAATGCATATCTTATAATATATTATATACATTGTATATTATATCATATATATATATATATATATATATATATATATATATATATTTTCAGAGGACTCCCTGGTGACTTAGTGGTAAAGAATCCATCTGCAATTTAGGGGACACAGGAAATGCAGGTTCAAACCCTGGGTTGGGAAGATCCCCTGGATGAGGGCATAGCAACCCACTCCAGTAGTCTTGCCTAGAGAATCCCACAGACAGAGGAGCCTGGCGGGCTACAGTCCATGGGGTTGCAAAGAGTCAGACATGACTGAACAACTGAGCACACACACATGTATATGTATTAGAGAGGGGGAGGGAAATTTTTTTTTTTTTTTGGTCACTTCTACTGGTCTGTCCTTTATTTCCATCTTTGTTCTTTGGCCCGTGTAGGCCTCCCATTGCAGTGGCCTCTCTTGTCGCAGAGCACTGGCTCTGTGCGCATGGGCTCCAGAACGCTGGCTCGGTAGTTGGACACATAGGTCCAGCCACTCCATGGCATGTGGGATCTTCCCAGCTCAGAGATCGAACCAGCACCCCTTGCACTGCAAGGTGGTGTCTTTACCCACTGGACCACCAGGGAAGCCTGGGAGTGAAATTTTTAAAAGACCTGAATCATGTTGGTGTAGATTTTTAGCTTTTGACCTATCCCATTTCTGCTTCAACCCAACACAGACTCAGCTAGTTTTTTTTTTTTTTTTTTCTTTCTTAATTTTTAAAAATCTCTGAGCAGGGACCAAATCCACATCCACTGGAGCACTAGGGAGGTCCCTTCAGCTAGCATTTAGACCTCACCTTTAGTGCTGCACATCAGTTGTTCTGTCTGTCCTGTACTGCTGCCCTCTTTTGGATAATGAAGTCATTTCTTTGGTGGATCTGCTCCCTCCCATTCTTACCTACTGTTTTAAACGTATGATTCTAACGCACAGTTCTTACGGAGACCACCAGTACACGGCCTGTTAGAGGTTTGGGCACAGAACACAAATCAGAGACTTTTAAAATATTTTCCTGAATTAGAAGTTAAAGAAGGACTTCCCTAGTGGTCCTCTGGTTAATAATTCACCTTCCAATGCAGGAAACACAGGATAGATCCCTGGTTGTGGAACTAAGATCCCATATGCTGTGGGGCAACTAAGCCCTTGTGCTGCAACTATTGATTCTATATGCCACAACTAATGAGCCTGAATTCTGCAATTAGAGAAGCCCACATGCTGCAACTAAGACCTGATGCACCCAAGTAAATAAATATTTAGAAAAGAATAAGTTAAAGAAGAAAGTCATTTCCTCTTTGGCCAAGCTGGAAAGAATGTAAAGCAGGAGCTAGTGGTGTCTATGGGTCCAACATTATGGAAAAGTCAACCTAAGAAAATGAAGTTGAGGGCTTCCCTGGTGGTCCAGTGGGTAAGGACACCACCTTGCAGTGCAAGGGGCACCGGTTCGATGTCGTGGAGCAGCTGGACAGATGTGTCCAATTACGGAGCTCTAGAGCGCATGCGCCCAGAGCTGGCACTCTGCGACAACAGAAGCCACCATGATGGGAGGCCCACACCAGCCAAAGAACAAAGATGGATGAAAATAGACAAATGAAAAACCAATAGAAATGGCCCGCCTGCTCCCCTCCCTCCCCACTCCACCCCCCACCCCCCACCAATAATAAATAAATAAATAAATCTTTAAAAAAAAAAAGAAAATGAAGTTGATACACAGAGAAAAAGAAAAACAACCAATAACAGGAAGAAAGAGAAAAAAATGTATTGGACTTAAAGAGTGGTTGGTTTTTGGATTATCAGAGGCACAAATGTGTCCACATCTTCCCCACAGTTCAATTAGTTTTCATTAAGCTACTCTGAGTTAGGTTTTCATCACTTATAATTAAGAGTTCTAAAGTACTATCTTTCCTGAAGACCTCTGATTACATTCTTACTTCCATTTCTTCAGTGTACTTTATCTGTGTAACTACTTACTGTACCAACTATACTGTGCTTTTCCCCTAACTGCCCATATGGTACAACTTAACATTCAGCTCATAGTCCATAAGGCCATATTTGTGCATATACATTCTGCTCTTACCAGTTGGATGGTAATCTCCACATGTTTTACAGTGCCATAAGCATAGTTTGCTGATCAGCTGATGGATGGGGATTCCCTGGAGCTGCACATGTGGTTATCTGTTTTCCTTTTGGAATCTTGTTTAACTGCATATTATGGTAAATGGGGCCTAGAAAATATTCAAATAGCATACGGTGGTAACAACAGCCTCTATTTATTTGTTTATGTATTGAAATTTTTACATGTTTTATTTATATATATCTTTGAGATATATTTCATTTATGATATTAGTTTCAGGTATACAACATAGTAATTAAAAATTTATAGATTATACTCCATTTATAATTATTATAAAATATTGGCTATTTTTCCTTCTGTTGTACAGAAGGAACAGAACAATTGGCTATTGTTCCTACTGTTCCTTCTGTTGTTCAGTGCTTTTCTTTTAGCTTATTTAGTTTATAGCTAGTAGCTTTTACCTATTAATCCTCTAGTGCATGCGTGCTAAAGTGCTTCAGTCATTTCTGACTCTTTGTGACCCTATGCACTGTAACCCACCAGGCTCCTCTATCCATGGGTTTATCCACACAAGAATACTGGAGTGGGGGGCTTCCCCTGGTGGTCCAGTGGATAAGGACACCGCCTTGCAGTGCAAGGGGCGCCGGTTTGATCCCTGGCCTGGGAAGATCCCACGTGCCGCGGAGCGGCTAGACCCATGTGTCCAATTACCAAGCCGGAGCTCTGGAGCGCATGCGCCCAGAGCCGGCGCTCTGCGACTACAGACATCACCGCGATGGGAGGCCCACAGGAGCCAAAGAACAAAGACGGATGAAAATAGAGAAAATGAAAGACCAATAGAAGTGGCCTGCCCACTCCCCTCCCTCCCCAACCCGACCCCGCCCAAAAATAAATAAATAAATAAATAAGTAAATCTTTACGAATACTGGAGTGGGTCGCCATGCCCTCCTCCAGGGGATCTTCTCAACCCAGAGGTCAAACCCAGGTCTCCCACACTGCGGACAGATTCTTTACCATCTGAGCCACCAGGGAAGCCAGTCCCCTATTACTTGTTATCAAATGAAAGTTTGTCTTTGCAGTAACATGGATGGACCTGGAAGGTATCATGCTTAGTGAAGTAAGTCAAACAGAGAAAGACAAGTGCATTATGTTAGATTCTATTAAGGCTCTGTAATATTTACACAACTATGTTTTTCACAAGATCTTATTTAGTTGTAACCCTAGCAAGTGTTATTATTTCCATTTTAACTCTGAGAACTCTGAAGGTAAATTAAAATGACAGAATTTGAACTAATGCTTAACTGAATTCAAGTTGCATCCACTATGCTATGCTGCTTCACCTGTAATATACACAATATTTTATTTTATGTATATGCACTATATTTTTCCAACAAGGTCACTTTAATATCTGTATCATTCAGTTGGGCACCACAATGAATTGTCTAGAACATGGTAGAGAGTGGAGTCAGCCAGCATCACATACCATGTGCTTCTCACTTTTTTTTAATTAATTCTTTTGAGTATAGTTGATTTATGATGTTGGGTTAGTTTCAGGTGTATAGCAAAATGAGTCAGTTATACATGCATATATATCCACTGTTTTTTAGGTTCTATTCCTGTACAGAGTATTGATATGGTTCCCTGTGCTATTCAGTACATTCTTATTACTTATCTATTTTATATATAGTAGCATGTATATGTCTATTCCAATCTCTCAATTTATGCCTCCCTCTTTCCCCACTGGTAACCACAAATTTTTTTTCTGCGTCTGTGCCTCAACTTCTGTTTTGTAGCTAGGTTCATTTGTACTATTTCTTTCAATTCCACATAGAAGTGATATCATATGGTATTTGTCTTTATCTGACTGACTTCACTCAGTATAACAATCTCTAGATCCATCCATGTCACTGCAAATAATGTTACTTTGTTCTTTTTAATAGCTGAGTAATATTCCATTGTATATATGTACCACATCTTCTTTATCCAGTCACCTGTTGATAGACATCTAGGTTGCTCCCATGTCCTGGCTATTGTAAATAGTGCTGCAATGAACACTGAGGTGCATGTATCCTTTCAAATCATGACTTTCTCTGGATATATGCCCAGGAGTGGGATTGCTGGATCATATGGTAACTCTATTTTTAGTGTTTTACAGAATCTCCATACTGTTTTCCATAGTGGTTGCACCAATTTACATTACTACCAACAGTCTAGGATGGTTCCCTTTCTCCATACGCTCTCTAGCATTTATTGTTTATAGATTTTTTTTAACAATGGCTATACTAACTAGTGTGAGGTGATACCTCATTGTAGTTTTGAGTTGCATTTCTCTAATTATTAGTGATGTTGAGCATCTTTTCATGGGCCTTTTGACCATCTGTATGTCTTCTTTGGAGAAGTATATATTTAGAGCTTCCATCTATTTTTTGATTGAGTTGTTTTTGACCTGTATGAGCTATTTGTATATTTTAGAGATTAATCCCTTATCCATTGCTTCATTTGTAAACATTCTCTCCCATTCTGTGGGTTTTCTTTTTGTTTTATTGATGGTTTCTTCTGCTATGCAAAATCTTTTAAGTTTAATTAGATATGATTTGTTCATTTTTTTGTTTATATTTTAATTATTCTTGGAAATGGATCAAAAAGACTTTGCTCTGATTTATGGCAGAGAGTGTTCTGCCTATGTTTTTTTTTTAAAAAAATATATTTATTTCTTCTGTTTGCTGTGTCTAGGACTTCCAAACCTATGTTGATTAAAAGCAGGAAGAGTGGAATGGTCTTAGAAGAAATGCTTTCAGTGTTACACTATATTTTAATTTAATTTTAATTTCAAAAGGTTTTTAAATTTTTTTTTAGTGAGTTGACCCAGCTAATTCCCTTTTTCCTTAAGCTACTTCGAGCAATTATTCATAATAATGTATTACTACTTGCTGGAATTTTTATTGCTACTATTTTTTAAAAGGACTGTTGTTGATATAAATAAAGTAATTGCAATTCATTTGCTGTAGTTCACATTTCAGCTCTACATCTGTTCCTAGAGAGAAGCCTGAAAAGATTGGTGGAGCTGTATTGACTACTTTTAGTCAGAAACTGTTTCAGTAGCTCTATTTACAATGTCAAAACAGAAGAAAAACAAAACATTTGTTAGATCAGTCAAGTTTTTGTTCTCAAGTGTGGCTGGCAAATAACTGGTTTGTGTTATTATCACACCACAGACAAAGTTTTGCTTTTATTTCTCTTTCTTTTTTTAACTGAAATTACAAGTCATCCATAATTCAAAGGCTAATTTCGTACCAATTGAGAAGCAGCAAGGATAAATGTTTCCTTCTGAAAAGCATCATAGAGCTGGACTTCATACTGAATCTGACTTTAGAATCAATGCCATTAAAGGCGATTTTAGTGAAAGCTTAAACCCTTTAGAAGCCTTTTGTTTTAGATACATTCCTATGATTTGGCTTGTACATGGAAAACAGTTAATGCATACACATGCACACATTCATGAGTGGACTGCTCCTTGCTGCAAACACAGAGATTCAATCCTAACTTTTCATGCTGAGTTTGTATATTTTAGAGATTAATCCCTTATCCATTGCTTCATTTGTAAACATTCTCTCCCATTCTGTGGGTTTTCTTTTTGTTTTATTGATGGTTTCTTCTGCTATGCAAAATCTTTTAAGTTTAATTAGATATGATTTGTTCATTTTTTTGTTTATATTTTAATTATTCTTGGAAATGGATCAAAAAGACTTTGCTCTGATTTATGGCAGAGAGTGTTCTGCCTATGGTTTTTTTTTTTTAAATATATTTATTTCTTCTGTTTGCTGTGTCTAGGACTTCCAAAGCTATGTTGATTAAAAGCAGGAAGAGTGGAATGGTCTTAGAAGAAATGCTTTCAGTGTTACACTATATTTTA
Organism: Tragulus kanchil; assembly: GCA_022376925.1. Lineage (NCBI taxonomy): Eukaryota > Metazoa > Chordata > Mammalia > Artiodactyla > Tragulidae > Tragulus > Tragulus kanchil. The sequence goes on from JAIOJX010000025.1 coordinate 33,888,487, forward strand.
ATTTAATTTTAATTTCAAAAGGTTTTTAATTTTTTTTTAGTGAGTTGACCCAGCTAATTCCCTTTTTCCTTAAGCTACTTCGAGCAATTATTCATAATAATGTATTACTACTTGCTGGAATTTTTATTGCTACTATTTTTTAAAAGGACTGTTGTTGATATAAATAAAGTAATTGCAATTCATTTGCTGTAGTTCACATTTCAGCTCTACATCTGTTCCTAGAGAGAAGCCTGAAAAGATTGGTGGAGCTGTATTGACTACTTTTAGTCAGAAACTGTTTCAGTAGCTCTATTTACAATGTCAAAACAGAAGAAAAACAAAACATTTGTTAGATCAGTCAAGTTTTTGTTCTCAAGTGTGGCTGGCAAATAACTGGTTTGTATTATTATCACACCACAGACAAAGTTTTGCTTTTATTTCTCTTTCTTTTTTTAACTGAAATTACAAGTCATCCATAATTCAAAGGCTAATTTCGTACCAATTGAGAAGCAGCAAGGATAAATGTTTCCTTCTGAAAAGCATCATAGAGCTGGACTTCATACTGAATCTGACTTTAGAATCAATGCCATTAAAGGCGATTTTAGTGAAAGCTTAAACCCTTTAGAAGCCTTTTGTTTTAGATACATTCCTATGATTTGGCTTGTACATGGAAAACAGTTAATGCATACACATGCACACATTCATGAGTGGACTGCTCCTTGCTGCAAACACAGAGATTCAATCCTAACTTTTCTGCAAATAGGCAGATTTTCACATATGAACCCCAGGTGACAGGGACACACTTATATGCCTCTCTGATGTTTGTGGAAAGAGATCTTAAAAGGAACTTCTCCTTGTGAGTAACAACACTAAGGAATTGTAAATGGGTTGGTTCACTTCTACCCTGTCAGATTTTCTAACACCTCAGTTGAAATCTTTTTTTTCTGATTGCTGCTGAAATGAAAAAGAAATTCAGATAAGAAAACAGATTTCTGTCCTTGAAAAACACTTTTTATTACAATCTTAACTCTTAAAAAGAAAGTCAAGTGCATTTAAGTCAGTGAGAGCCACTACAGAGAAAACTTCTGTTGAGAGGCCCTGAAAATCAAGGGCAAACCTATCAGTTTCTCACTCCCACCTTCCATGTTCTGCCAAAGAAAACAAATTAGTCTCTTTCTCAAAAGCTGGAGGGCAACACTGAAGAGTCTCAGAAAGCAGAAAAATACAACCCCAGGCCCCCACCTCCCATCAACAGACACTAAGAAAATGTCTAAACTGAACAATCCCCAGGCGGGTGAAGCAGTGTGTGTCCCACTGTTGCCCTACGTGGATTTTTCTTATTTCTTTTCTATTTAAAACATGGGGTGGGAAGACTGTTTTAATCCAGAGTTTTCACTGTTGTAACCTAGGAACAATAATTTGAAGTTTCTAAGTATGTAAACATCACCATGGAGACAAAAAGAAATCTCTCCAAGATACACTCTGCCTGGAGCGTATCTCTTAAAAAAAAAAAAAAAAAACTCATCGACTGTTGACCTAGGTGAACCTTTGGTCTGTTACTAGCACTGAAATGGATTTTTAAATTTTTTATACTTGAATTTTTATTTGCTAAAGTAACACTGGTTTATAATGATAACAGGGTTTTAAATGTCCAGGTACGTTCTTAGTTGGTTACAAATGGTATGACCTCTATAAATGTTTCCTTCTGAAAAGCATCATAGAGCTGGACTTCATACTGAATCTGACTTTAGAATCAATGCCATTAAAGGCGATTTTAGTGAAAGCTTAAACCCTTTAGAAGCCTTTTGTTTTAGATACATTCCTATGATTTGGCTTGTACATGGAAAACAGTTAATGCATACACATGCACACATTCATGAGTGGACTGCTCCTTGCTGCAAACACAGAGATTCAATCCTAACTTTTCTGCAAATAGGCAGATTTTCACATATGAACCCCAGGTGACAGGGACACACTTATATGCCTCTCTGATGTTTGTGGAAGGAGATCTTAAAAGGAACTTCTCCTTGTGAGTAACAACACTAAGGAATTGTAAATGGGTTCACTTCTACCCTGTCAGATTTTCTAATACCTCAGTTGAAATCTTTTTTTTCTGATTGCTGCTGAAATGAAAAAGAAATTCAGATAAGAAAACAGATTTCTGTCCTTGAAAAACACTTTTTATTACAATCTTAACTCTTAAAAAGAAAGTCAAGTGCATTTAAGTCAGTGAGAGCCACTACAGAGAAAACTTCTGTTGAGAGGCCCTGAAAATCAAGGGCAAACCTATCAGTTTCTCACTCCCACCTTCCATGTTCTGCCAAAGAAAACAAATTAGTCTCTTTCTCAAAAGCTGGAGGGCAACACTGAAGAGTCTCAGAAAGCAGAAAAATACAACCCCAGGCCCCCACCTCCCATCAACAGACACTAAGAAAATGTCTAAACTGAACAATCCCCAGGCGGGTGAAGCAGTGTGTGTCCCACTGTTGCCCTACGTGGATTTTTCTTATTTCTTTTCTATTTAAAACATGGGGTGGGAAGACTGTTTTAATCCAGAGTTTTCACTGTTGTAACCTAGGAACAATAATTTGAAGTTTCTAAGTATGTAAACATCACCATGGAGACAAAAAGAAATCTCTCCAAGATACACTCTGCCTGGAGCGTATCTCTTAAAAAAAAAAAAAAAAAAACTCATCGACTGTTGACCTAGGTGAACCTTTGGTCTGTTACTAGCCCTGAAACGGATTTTTAAATTTTTTATACTTGAATTTTTACTTGCTAAAGTAACACTGGTTTATAATGATAACAGGGTTTTAAATGTCCAGGTACGTTCTTAGTTGGTTACAAATGGTATGACCTCTATGGAAACATTCGGCAAATCATCCTCAAAAATTACAATTACACAGAGTCTTTGAACCAGCAGGTTTTCTTCTGGGGATTTACCCTACAGATATAATACATACATATATAGTAAAAATGCATAGTATTTGTAATAGCAAAAGCCTAAAAACAGACAGCATTCCTATCAATAGGGCACTGATTAAAATCAAGTATGGAATACAATGCAGATATATTGATAATGGAATCATATACGAGTTTGAGCAAGCTCCGGGAGATAGCGAAGGACAGGGAAGCCTGGCGTGCTGCAGCCCATGGGGTCGCAAAGTATTGGACACGACTAAGCAACTGAACAATAGCAACAATATACGGTGAAGCAAAAATAGCAAGTAGAGGGGACTTCCCTTGTGGTCCAGTGGCTAATACACCATGCTCCCAGTACAGGAGGCCTGAGTTCTATAACAGGTCAGAGGACTGGATCCCACATGCTGCAACTAAGACTTCACATGCTGCACTGCATTTGCATGCCACAATTAAGACCCAGCACAGTCAAATAAATAGAAAAATATTAAAAAAAAAAAAAAGGCAAACACAGTCTATAGTATACTACTATCTGTGTGCAAGGGAGCAGCAACATTCATATTTGTGACTTGTTTGTATCTGTATAGCATATGTTTGGATGGATTCACCAGAAAGTACTACACCGGTTTCCTCATGAGGCACATGGAGCTCAGTAACTAGGGGTACAGGGAATGAGAGGGAGTCCCTTCACTCTATCTATACCTTTTGGTACCTTTGAAATATGAACCATTTAAAATGTAATATTTGAAACAAAAGTAAATGTTAACAAATATATACATATGTGTCTGTATAACATTTACTTTATATAAAAAATAATTTAAATAATATGTGTGTGCTAAGTTGCTTCAGTCATATCCGATTCTTTGCCACGCCATGGACTGTAGCCTGCCAAGCTCCTCTGTTCATGAGATTCTCCAGGCAAGAATGCTGGAGTGGGTTGCCATACCCTCCTTCAGGGGCTCTTCCCCACCCAGGGATCGAACCTGTATCAGTCCTTACTGACCTACAGAAGTTTCATTGGTTCTACCCACATTCAGGAATGTCTTCACATCTCTTTCATTTTGTGTAACAAGATTTTCTCAAATGGAAAAAGTATGTTCTGGAACATGTATTAAACTAGTCATAGCTAACTGAACACATGCTAGGTACCAGGCAGGGTACTCATCTCCTCACATACGTGTTCTCAGTTAATTTCTCAACTCCATGAGATGACTATCCTTCTTACATTCATGTTAAACAGGAGGACATTGATACAACACAGCTACAAGCCACACTCAAGTCTTATTCACTCAAAAGCTTGTTATATACTTGTCAATATACTTAAATTCGTCAAAGAACTTTGACTGTGTATCAACTCACTAACATTGGATAAGCAGAAACAAGTGTCTAGGCATTATTTGGCAGCTGGTTATCTCATCTGATCAGTACAAAAAAACTGTTCCAGAATGGAGGCCAAATATGTTGGCTGCATTCTTGCATGCTGATGTGGTGTAATCTTGAAGCCATCTGGTCAAAATCATAAGTCATTAAATATAATTTGTGATTAAATAGGAACTTTCAACAAGGATAGAACTAACCATTAAAAAAACAAAAAACAAAAAAAAACGCCACTCTTCTTTGGTGGCTTGGTATCCAAAGCCAGATGTGAAAACATCAGTTAGCCCTGGGTTTGTGTAGATTTTAAATTTCTTAGGTTCATTGGACTTTAGTCTTGTGTGGTTCAAGCTTCACTTAGCATTGGAAGTACTCAATTTCAGTCTTCAAAGGATAAAGATACTTGAAAAGTATCATATGAATTCAAATGTTTTATACCAAACAAGGCTGATTATTTAAATGTAAACAAATCAGTACCATCTGGATTATTTTTAACTTCACATACAATTTTAAAGAGAAAAATTAAATGCCTGGAAGAACTATATTGAGGGCTTGGTCAAATGTAAACTTGGGGACATAGACTTCTTTGGGTAGGTTTGTGGGCCTTCCTCCATTAAAAAATTATCCACTCAGTGTGTAAATCAGAAGACTGACGTTTAGAAAGTCATTTCTTTGCCACAGTACAAAAAATGCTCAATAATATTCAAATATTCATGTAAAAAGTAACACCATCTGCCTTTAAGAGCTTTGTTGTTTACAGAAGGACAAAAGTTTTTCTTTTACATGAATAACTGACTTTTGAAAGGGATCAGTGTGATAAATTTTCAAGTGCATGGATGACACTGATATCTTTTTTTAACCTCCTATTTACATTCCTAAGAGCTTGAAGGAGTTTCTAATGAGCATACATATTGTTTCTATCAAAGTTCAGGCAAGAAAACAGAAACTACCCCAGGTCTTTCACAGAGGGGATTTTAATTCAGAAAATGATATAGTCACAAAAGAGCAATGGAAAAGCCGAGAAGGTAAGCACACGACACTGAGGTAACCAGGCCCTAGCAACACAGGAGACTACAACCACACGAGTCCGGGAAGACCACCAGAGGGGACAGACTTACCAAATCCAGAAAACAGGCTAGCGTGGGAAGCCTGCTTCCATAGAGGTGGCACAAGAGGGGCTGCCTGGCAGAAACTGAACCCAAAAATGCAACACAACTCATTCTGCTGGTGCTGCCTGAGACAGAGCTATAAATAACTTGCCTTCTCCTAACCACTACTCCAATCGTCTGCCAGTGCCTCTCATCAACTGAACCTACCTGGAAGCCAGGGAAATAAGGGACTAGGAGATTACTTCTCCTAGATGTAGAGAAGATCACACAAAAGCCAGAGAATGGATCCCAGAGCTAAGCCTTTTTGCTATTCAGTATCCATTAGAGCAACTCAAGAGCAACTTCCTGATTCTACCTAACATGAGGCCACTATCCATCATGCAAATAAGGATACTGACATCTTCAGGAGATAAAGTCTTATCAGCCATTGTGTCCATTTAAATGTTCTCCAGGTGACATGCAATCCTCCCTAGGTGTGGCTCCTTGTGGTCTTGGTGACCTGTGAACTCAATCACAAAATTAAGCACTACCAACTCTCCATTTGGGCTTCCCAAGTGGCGTTAGTGGTAAAGAACCCACCTGCTAATGCAGGAGATACAAGAGATTTGAGTTTGATCCTTGGGTTGGGAAGAGCTTGGCAGCCCACGCCAGTATTCTTGCCTGGAGAATCCCATGGACAGAGGAGCCTGGCGGGCTACAATCTATAGGGTTGCAAAGAGTCAGATATGACCAAAGGAACTTAGCACTCAACTCTCATTTGATGTAATGGGGAAGAGAAAAGGGAAAAATCTGAAAGATAGAGGAAAAATTTGGTATATGTATATACAAATTACATATACATAAATATAACATACGCGTGTGTCTGTATGTATTTTTTAAAGGCACAGATGCTATAATCATTGTTTAACGACTACCAAGTCAAGGGTGGTATTTATTACTTCCTTCACTACCCATTCTATAATTCTCTTGTTTGCAGACCTCACCTTGACTGTTTGGGATTCTTTACCTGATTGGGGATACTAAAACCTTTATTCGACGATAGTCTAGACTTTAGTGGGTTATGTCAGATTAGAGTTATCTGGATCATACTTTACTATTTCCTCCCTTGGGCATGATGGCATCTGCCTCTAGTTATGGACCAGGAAGCAATGATAGATGAAGGACAGGAAAAGATTGGTAATTAAGCCATGCAGCATGGCTGTTCCTCTCTCCAGCTAACATGGGATACTCTGTTGCTGGAAGACAAGAGCAACCTCCTAAATCTTGTTTTGCTTTTTCCTCTACCCTTCAACTGCAGCCACAGGTGCTGGACTTATTTTATATTCCACACCAGTCAATCCTAAAGGAAATCAACCCTGAATATTCATTGGAAGGACTGATGCTGAAGCTGAAGTTCCAATACTTTGGCCACCTGCTGTGACGAACCAGCTCATTGGAAAAGGCTCTGATGCTGGGAAAGGTTTAACCTGTACAAGACAGATCCCCTTGCAGAATGCTCATCTTGAAAAAGCCAGCTTTCTGCAAAGTTCCACTGAAATGGATGACTGCTTCGTGCATAAGGCACTGGCTAAAGATGTGTTGGACCCAGACTCCCTCCTCCTGATCACACCCAGGAATGGAATGGTGCTCCCTCAACTTGAATATTGAGGAGCAATAGAACATCATAGAACTTCATGGCTTGAACTTCACTCCCCATTTGTTGTCAGAAGATAAGGGAACTAGGCCGAACTAGCAGGATAGAGCTAAATTTACCTTGGGTTGGGAAGATCTCCTGGAGGAGAGCTTGGCAGTCCACGCCAGTATTCTTGCCTGGAGAATCCCATGGACAGAGGAGCCTGGCGGGCTACAATCTATAGGGTTGCAAAGAGTCAGATATGACCAAAGGAACTTAGCACTCAACTCTCATTTGATGTAATGGGGAAGAGAAAAGGGAAAAATCTGAAAGATAGAGGAAAAATTTGGTATATGTATATACAAATTACATATACATAAATATAACATACGCGTGTGTCTGTATGTATTTTTTAAAGGCACAGATGCTATAATCATTGTTTAACGACTACCAAGTCAAGGGTGGTATTTATTACTTCCTTCACTACCCATTCTATAATTCTCTTGTTTGCAGACCTCACCTTGACTGTTTGGGATTCTTTACCTGATTGGGGATACTAAAACCTTTATTCGACGATAGTCTAGACTTTAGTGGGTTATGTCAGATTAGAGTTATCTGGATCATACTTTACTATTTCCTCCCTTGGGCATGATGGCATCTGCCTCTAGTTATGGACCAGGAAGCAATGATAGATGAAGGACAGGAAAAGATTGGTAATTAAGCCATGCAGCATGGCTGTTCCTCTCTCCAGCTAACATGGGATACTCTGTTGCTGGAAGACAAGAGAAACCTCCTAAATCTTGTTTTGCTTTTTCCTCTACCCTTCAACTGCAGCCACAGGTGCTGGACTTATTTTATATTCCACACCAGTCAATCCTAAAGGAAATCAACCCTGAATATTCATTGGAAGGACTGATGCTGAAGCTGAAGTTCCAATACTTTGGCCACCTGCTGTGACGAACCAGCTCATTGGAAAAGGCTCTGATGCTGGGAAAGGTTTAACCTGTACAAGACAGATCCCCTTGCAGAATGGTCATCTTGAAAAAGCCAGCTTTCTGCAAAGTTCCACTGAAACGGATGACTGCTTCATGCATAAGGCACTGGCTAAAGATGTGTTGGACCCAGACTCCCTCCTCCTGTTCACACCCAGGAATGGAATGGTGCTCCCTCAACTTGAATATTGAGGAGCAATAGAACATCATAGAACTTCATGGCTTGAACTTCACTCCCCATTTGTTGTCAGAAGATAAGGGAACTAGGCCGAACTAGCAGGATAGAGCTAGAACCAAGTTTCATTTTGCTGTGTTATCACAGGCTCTGATCATGCCCAGTGGTTGAGTAAAAAAGCTGATGCATTTCTAATAATGCAGCTTGAAAGTCTGATAATCCAAAGGTGGGGGTCTCCCACAGGCTAATTCAACCAGAAGTCTCTGAACTATCCTAGAACAGACAGGCTATGAGAGGATCTGTAGTCCTGAGATTTCTGGTTTCTCCTTTCTTCCCTTGTGAACGCAGCTATTTGTGTGTGCTGTGTCATCAGTTTCCTTCTCACCCAACTTGAGGCCTCTGTTCTGATTTGCATATTGCTTCATTAGAATTATTTCTCAAGTATTTTTCTCAGATTGAATACAGGAGTGATATATTCCAGGAATCTTTGATTATAACTTTATCAGTTGTCCGATTTTTAAAAATCTATGTAAAATATTGCAGTTTTAGTTCTTTTTATAATAATGGGTAAATCTTAGTCTACTAATTTCTAGCTTATGATATTATAGATTTGAAGTCTGATAGTAGTTTCTCTTTCTTTGTAAGTAAAATCTTTTTTCTAACTGGAAGCATTTATAATTTTCTTAAAATCTCTGGAGTTTCAAGTTTACCAGAATATGCCTAGGAATGTATCTTTTCTTATTAAAACCATCTGGAATTCAGTGAGTCCTTTCAGTTTGCATGTCTTACTTCAGTTCAAGGAAATTGTTCTTGATAGGTTTAATTATTCCCCTTTTTCTACTTACTCTGTAATTTCTTTTTATTCCACTATGGAATGACTATTATTCATATACTGGGACTTCTGGACCTAACTTTCAAATCTCTTACCATTTCTCTAATGGTTTCCATTTCTTTTATTTTTGTTCTATGCTCTGAGATTTTTTTACTTAAACTTTAGCAACAGTTGTTGCTGTTCAGTCACCAGGTCATGTTCAACTCTTTGCAACCCGATGGAGTGCAACACACCAGGCTTCCCTGTCCTTCACTAGATCACACCCAGGAATGGAATGGTGCTCCCTCAACTTGAATATTGAGACATAAAATGCTCAACCATTTTTAAGATAAGGGAACTAGGCCGAACTAGCAGGATAGAGCTAGAACCAAGTTTCATTTTGCTGTGTTATCACAGGCTCTGATCATGCCCAGTGGTTGAGTAAAAAGCTGATGCATTTCTAATAATGCAGCTTGAAAGTCTGATAATCCAAAGGTGGGGTCTCCCACAGGCTAATTCAACCAGAAGTCTCTGAACTATCCTAGAACAGACAGGCTATGAGAGGATCTGTAGTCCTGAGATTTCTGGTTTCTCCTTTCTTCCCTTGTGAACGCAGCTATTTGTGTGTGCTGTGTCGTCAGTTTCCTTCTCACCCAACTTGAGGCCTCTGTTCTGATTTGCATATTGCTTCATTAGAATTATTTCTCAAGTATTTTTCTCAGATTGAATACAGGAGTGATATATTCCAGGAATCTTTGATTATAACTTTATCAGTTGTCCGATTTTTAAAAATCTATGTAAAATATTGCAGTTTTAGTTCTTTTTATAATAATGGGTAAATCTTAGTCTACTAATTTCTAGCTTATGATATTATAGATTTGAAGTCTGATAGTAGTTTCTCTTTCTTTGTAAGTAAAATCTTTTTTCTAACTGGAAGCATTTATAATTTTCTTAAAATCTCTGGAGTTTCAAGTTTACCAGAATATGCCTAGGAATGTATCTTTTCTTATTAAAACCATCTGGAATTCAGTGAGTCCTTTCAGTTTGCATGTCTTACTTCAGTTCAAGGAAATTGTTCTTGATAGGTTTAATTATTCCCCTTTTTCTACTTACTCTGTAATTTCTTTTTATTCCACTATGGAATGACTATTATTCATATACTGGGACTTCTGGACCTAACTTTCAAATCTCTTACCATTTCTCTAATGGTTTCCATTTCTTTTATTTTTGTTCTATGCTCTGAGATTTTTTTACTTAAACTTTAGCAACAGTTGTTGCTGTTCAGTCACCAGGTCATGTTCAACTCTTTGCAACCCGATGGAGTGCAACACACCAGGCTTCCCTGTCCTTCACTATCCCCCAGAGCTTGCCCAAGTTCATGTCCATTGAGTCTGTGATGTTATCCAACCATTTCATCCTCTGATGCCCACTTCTCCTGCCTTTAGTCTTTCCCAGCAGCAGGGTTTTTTCCAATAAGTCAGCTGTTGACCAGTAATTTGGGTCTTGTCTTTAAACATTTTCTCTTTGAATTAGTATGCTGAATTCCTAGTCAATTTGTGCTGTTCATGAAACTCTTTAAGCATTTTCATTATACTTCTAATTCTCTTCTAGTTCTCTCTGAATAAGGAATTATTCTTAGTATCCTGTTTATTCATCCTCTCTCTGGCTGCTGGACTTAGTTACACTGACCTTCTCCTCTTCGAGAATTACATTTTCCACTGGAACTATAGATTTCAGATGCTAATATCAGTGTTCTCTACTGCCAGTCCTTAAGCTCTCATCTGGCTCAGAAACAAGAAGCACCTTCAGCCACTCCCTTCCAATAAATCAGAGGTTATGTTCACTCTTTGCTCCACTTCTTCACTCTTCCTTATATGCCCTTGTAATATGGTGGCACCTTCCCATAGTGGATGGGATTTTCTGCCTCAGTTATGTGACTTGATGTGACCTCTGTGTGCAAGCAGAGGCTTGAAAAAGTACATGCACATTTCCATTTGCTGTATGTTTCCTTTGCCTTCACCCCAAGAATGCCTCTGGGCTAACAAGTGGAAGGACGAGGCACATGGAACAGAGTCCTATCATCTACCTTCCAAATACTTCCAAATCTCATTTCAGGTGTTTATAAAGCCTGAAAACATATGATAATATAAATAATGCTAGCAAAAAGATCTTTAGGGGCTTCCCTGGTGATCCAGTGGGTAAAGAATCCCCCTTGCAGTGCAAGGGGCACTGGTGTGATCCCTGACCCGAGAAGATCCCACGTGCTGAGCAGTGACTGGACCAGTGTGTCCAATTACGAGCCAGTGCTCTGGAGCGCATGCGCCTAGAGCCAGCTTTGCAACCAGAGAGGCCACTGTGATGGGAGGCCCACACAGGCCAAAGAATAAAGTTTGATGAATAATAAAAATGATAACTTAGAGGCAAAAAAATACCAAAATTAAAAAAAAATCTTTAATTTGTAAAAAATAAAACCACATATATACTTAATATGTTTCCAGGCTTCACAGGCATTTTTGTCCATTAGAAGTCAAAGTCTTTCTGATGATCTCCAAGGAGGCTTTATACGAGCTTCTACTTCTCTACCTTTCTAATCTCTGAAAGTCTCTGGTTTTCCCTCTTGCTAATTCTGCTCCAGGCAGAATGAGCATGCTTCCTAACTGTTCTTCCTTGGGTAGGGGTAGCAGGTTGGGGTGATCTCTTGCCTCAGGGCATTTGCATGTGTCTGGAATGCCCTCTATCTTTTACCAAGTAGCTGAATCATCCTCCACTGATTTCCACCCCTCAACTATCTACTCTTTTGCTGTTTATTTTTCTCCACAGCACTTGTTATACTCTAACATACACTGTACATTACTCATTTTGCTAGTTTGCTCCCTTCCTCACTGGATTGAGGGCAAGGATTTTTGTTCTCTTTTGTTCTCTGCTGTACCCAATATCTAGACAGTATGCAGTAAACACTCATTGAATTGAATAAAGCAATCAATATTTTAAAACATTATCTTTGGGGACTTCATTGCCTGAACACCTTTTTCCATTTGCTTGATGTGACCTCTGTGTGCAAGCAGAGGCTTGAAAAAGTACATGCACATTTCCATTTGCTGTATGTTTCCTTTGCCTTCACCCCAAGAATGCCTCTGGGCTAACAAGTGGAAGGACGAGGCACATGGAACAGAGTCCTATCATCTACCTTCCAAATACTTCCAAATCTCATTTCAGGTGTTTATAAAGCCTGAAAACATACGATAATATAAATAATGCTATCAAAAAGATCTTTAGGGGCTTCCCTGGTGATCCAGTGGGTAAAGAATCCCCCTTGCAGTGCAAGGGGCACTGGTTTGATCCCTGACCCGAGAAGATCCCACGTGCTGAGCAGTGACTGGACCAGTGTGTCCAATTACGAGCCAGTGCTCTGGAGCGCATGCGCCTAGAGCCAGCTTTGCAACCAGAGAGGCCACTGTGATGGGAGGCCCACACAGGCCAAAGAATAAAGTTTGATGAATAATAAAAATGATAACTTAGAGGCAAAAAAATACCAAAATTAAAAAAAAAATCTTTAATTTGTAAAAAATAAAACCACATATATACTTAATATGTTTCCAGGCGTCACAGGCATTTTTGTCCATTAGAAGTCAAAGTCTTTATGATGATCTCCAAGGAGGCTTTATACGAGCTTCTACTTCTCTACCTTTCTGATCTCTGAAAGTCTCTGGTTTTCCCTCTTGCTAATTCTGCTCCAGGCAGAATGAGCACGCTTCCTGACTGTTCTTCCTTGGGTAGGGGTAGCAGGTTGGGGTGATCTCTTGCCTCAGGGCATTTGCATGTGTCTGGAATGCCCTCTATCTTTTACCAAGCAGCTGAATCATCCTCCACTGATTTCCACCCCTCAACTGTCTACTTTTTTGCTGTTTATTTTTCTCCACAGCACTTGTTATACTCTAACATACACTGTACATTACTCATTTTGCTAGTTTGCTCCCTTCCTCACTGGATTGAGGGCAAGGATTTTTGTTCTCTTTTGTTCTCTGCTGTACCCAATATCTAGACAGTATGCAGTAAACACTCATTGAATTGAATAAAGCAATCAATATTTTAAAACATTATCTTTGGGGACTTCCCTGGTGGTCTAGTGGCTGGTCAGGAAATTAGATTCACATGCTGCAACTAAAGATCCTACATGATGCAACAAAAACTGAAGATCCCTTGTGTCACAACTAAAATCTGGTGCAACCAAATGAAAATAAATAAATAAATAAAACATTATCTTTGGCCTAGAGCCAAATTCTTATTTTTATTATAACAGAAGAAGCATTCTGTTAGGTGAAAAGTTGCATCATATCATTTAAGTCCAAGCAAAATCTAATGGTGGCTGAAGAGAGATGGGCATGTTAGATATAATTTATTTAATCTATTAAAGGTCTATCACTGTTCTAATTGTGATAGACATGATGCAAATTTTTAATAAACTTTAATATCCAAATTATTTTTTTCTGTGAAATAAAGAGCTAAGGATATCTCCACACACACACACACACACACACACACACACACAATCCTTAAACACTCTCAACAGATTTCTCATCAAGTTAAAATAGAATATAGCTTTGCTCACTAGTGTAATGTGACATGAGTTATTTGGAGGCTTGGCTTAGATATGATAACCTTATAATGCTTTTCAAATAGAGAATTAATTCAGCTTTTTCATCTTCACAAATTGTTTACATACAGGTTTTTCCCAATTAACAGTGAGAAGAGCTTGTAATAGAATACTTATAAAGTCTACAAACAAAAATAAATCAAGTGAGAATCCCCTTTTTTCCATTTAATTCTTCATGTTATTATGCATTCTTTATAAATGTGGTTATAATTGCAACACTCCAACCCATATGGATCCTCCATATGTTATCAATTACTCTGTTATAGGACTTGTAAACTGCTTTCTATTTTTCTTTATAATAAATAAAGCTTTGAAGATCATCCTTGTACATAATTCTTTGTATCTCTGGTGTATGTATTTTGGACAAAGTCACATATATAGATCTATTACATTAACAATTAAAAAAATTATTGTTACATATTGTCTCATTATTTTCCAGAAACATTGCATCCCTTTTTACTTTCATCAGCAATATGTTGGTGTATCTCATCCCTTTCTCACCAGCACTAAATTTTCTTCTACTGTAGTAAATTGTATATAACATAAAATTGACTGTTTCAGTCATTTTTAAAGGTACAGTTCTGCAGCAATCAATATGTTCACACTGCCATGCCATCATTACCACCATTCCCTTCTAAAACTTTCATCTTCCCAAACTGAAACTCTGTACCCAATAAACAATAACTTCCTCTCTCCCCTCTCCTCAACTCCTAGCAATAGCCATTTTACTTTCTATGCCTATGAATTTAACTTACTCTGTGCTGTGTGCTGTGCTTAGTTGATCAGTCGTGTTTGACTCTTTGTGACCCTATGGCTCCTCTATCCATGGGGATTCTCCAGGCAAGAATACTGGAGAAGGTTGCTGTGCCCTTCCCTTAGGGGTTAACTACTCTAGATACCTCATATAAATAGAATCTCAATATTATCTTTCTGTGACTGGCTTATTTTGCATAGCATAATCTCAAAGGTCATCTATGTGGTAGCACGCATCAGAATTTCCTTCCTTTTTAAAGCTGAAGATTACCTCATGGAGAAACATTATTCATTCATTTGTCAATGGATACTTGAGTTCCTTCCACCTTTTGGCTATACAGCATTATATCTTAAAGACTTTTCCCTATCCAGTTTTAATTGTGCTTCCCTGGTAGCTCAGATGGCAAAGAATCTACTTGTAATGCAGGAGACCTGGGTTTGATCCCCGGGTCTGGAAGATCCCCTGGAGAAGGTAATGGCTATCCACTCCATTATTCTTGCTTGGAGAATTTCATGGACAAAGGAGACTGGCAGACTACAGTCTGTGGTGTCACAGAGTCAGACACAACTGACTAACTAACATTTCCCCTTAATTTAACTTCTTTTTATGCTAAATGTCATTGTATGTGTGCAGGTTGGAAAAGAGTTTCTAGACATGAGGCAGAATGAGAGAATAGAGTTTATTAGAGTGGCAGACTTAGAGAAGAGTGGGCAGGCTCAAGGGAGAGCCAACCCCATTTATGGTCAAGACAGAGAAAATTCCTACTGGAAGGGTGGCAGTAGGTGACTGGTTAGGATGCTATAGGGTGGACAGTAGGGTGTGTATTTTACCTAGTATGGGGTCAGGGAACTGGCCAGTTTAGATAGGGCTCAGAGTCTAAAATTGACTGTTTCAGTCATTTTTAAAGGTACAGTTCTGCAGCAATCAATATGTTCACACTGCCATGCCATCATTACCACCATTCCCTTCTAAAACTTTCATCTTCCCAAACTGAAACTCTGTACCCAATAAACAATAACTTCCTCTCTCCCCTCTCCTCAACTCCTAGCAATAGCCATTTTACTTTCTATGCCTATGAATTTAACTTACTCTGTGCTGTGTGCTGTGCTTAGTTGATCAGTCGTGTTTGACTCTTTGTGACCCTATGGCTCCTCTATCCATGGGGATTCTCCAGGCAAGAATACTGGAGAAGGTTGCTGTGCCCTTCTCTTAGGGGTTAACTACTCTAGATACCTCATATAAATAGAATCTCAATATTATCTTTCTGTGACTGGCTTATTTTGCATAGCATAATGTCCTCAAAGGTCATCTATGTGGTAGCACGCATCAGAATTTCCTTCCTTTTTAAAGCTGAAGATTACCTCATGGAGAAACATTATTCATTCATTTGTCAATGGATACTTGAGTTCCTTCCACCTTTTGGCTATACAGCATTATATCTTAAAGACTTTTCCCTATCCAGTTTTAATTGTGCTTCCCTGGTAGCTCAGATGGCAAAGAATCTACTTGTAATGCAGGAGACCTGGGTTTGATCCCCGGGTCTGGAAGATCCCCTGGAGAAGGTAATGGCTATCCACTCCATTATTCTTGCTTGGAGAATTTCATGGACAAAGGAGACTGGCAGACTACAGTCTGTGGTGTCACAGAGTCAGACACAACTGACTAACTAACATTTCCCCTTAATTTAACTTCTTTTTATGCTAAATGTCATTGTATGTGTGCAGGTTGGAAAAGAGTTTCTAGACATGAGGCAGAATGAGAGAATAGAGTTTATTAGAGTGGCAGACTTAGAGAAGAGTGGGCAGGCTCAAGGGAGAGCCAACCCCATTTATGGTCAAGACAGAGAAAATTCCTACGGGAAGGGTGGCAGTAGGTGACTGGTTAGGATGCTATAGGGTGGACAGTAGGGTGTGTATTTTACCTAGTATGGGGTCAGGGAACTGGCCAGTTTAGATCCAGAGGCTCATGGCAACAGCTGCTATGGGGCTCAATCAGTTCCAGAGATTTTGTTCTGTGACCTTAGTACAGGGCTCCCCACTGGACACACTCAGACACACACTTTTTCCTCTCTCTTGATTAGTTACTTAGATTTTAATTTTGCTTATGCTGGATTTTGGAGGAAGAACTTCATTGACTTTAATAAGTGTTATATAAAATCAATATAGGAATTAATATATTAAGCTAAGAACATCTTATTTATGTCTGTATCCAGAGTGAAACATTTTAATATTTAATCATGCGGGTTTTTTTTTCTGTTGTGGGCTTTTATTCCTTTTGCAATTTGCCACAGCTACCTTTAGGTGGCATTAGATCCTTGGGGATGTGTTACGGAGATTTTTGGATGTATGGAAATATGTATATTTTGAGAGCTTGATGGATTTTAAATCTGGTCCAAATTATTACCTGGGGCCTAGAGTGCAGGAGAAATCAACATAGATGCTGGACATCCTGAAGCCATATTCTGGCTACATTCTAACTAAGTTTTGGCCTCTTGTTTTTTCCTAACAGCAAATTTGTCCAGTAACCTTGCGTTAGTTTTAGAACAAAAATCTTAAAAATGTTTTGAAGCTCAGTGTGAGATCCTAAGCAAAATAGACAGACTATCCTCTCTCCCACACGTAGTACTAAACAAGATGCTCACTTTGGGAGGAAAGGAGTTCTTTCACATATGTAAGGAATCCCTTATGCTCATCTTCCTGAATCAACACTTTAGACATCAGACGTTCTGCTTGGCAGAACGGGAGCTTAATACAAGTACCTTACAATGAAGGATGAGGGGAGCTGGCATCACCATGATTCCGATGGTTAGATTTTGATGTGAAGCAATGATTCTTGCCTGGGAAATCCCATGGGCAGAGGAACCTACAGTCCATGGGGTTGCAAAGAGTCAGACACGACTGATGCAACTAACATACACACAAAGATGTTTCTACTCCTATATTCTGCTACTACTTTCAGAGTTTGTTTTGCTGAAAAAGACTTTTTTAAATTTTCAAGTTGTTTTGCTTCCCTGAAAAGATGCTTTACTCTCAGCAAAAGGGAACCTGACTCTAAAATTTCCTTTTGTTGGCATGGATTTGAAGGGCTAGTGGTAAAGAACTCCCCTGCAAATGCAGGAGACTAAGAGATATGGGTTTGATCCCTGGGACAGGAACATCCCCCCGCGGAGGGCATGAAAACCCACTCCGGTGCTCTTGCCTGGAGAATCCCATGGATAGAGAAGCCTGGCAGGCTATGGTGCACAGAGGTGCAAAGAGTTGGACGTGACTGAAGTGACTGAGCACACATGCAGGAGATCAAGGGACTCGTCCAGGGTCTCAAGTAGGTGGCTCTGAGGCGCGCCCCTCCTCCTCGGTATTGGAATCAGCTGGCTCCAAGATCTTGGTTCCCTTGAGCCACTAGACCATATTGTCTTCCAAATAAAACCAAAGCGCTTCTGAAAGTCCGAAGGAAATTCTCCTAATTCACTAGATTGTTTGCACAAAGACTTCTTTTAAGGCAAGGGGGTGAGTGGAGACAATAAGAATAACCTTTTTCATAAGCAAGTGCCTTGGATCATGTCTACCTCTTGAACCATTAGTTTTTTTCTTTAGTAAATTATTGGTAAAAACACTGTGCCTGTTTGTAAAAGCAACACCCTACATCATAAACGTGAGAATACTATGAACCCTTTTAAAGAAAAAATGTATTTCCGTTATACCCAGAGTAGACAGCTAACAAACTTTGAAAGCCTGTTATGTACCAAGTGCCTCTTATTTTTCTTAGGGCAATCCCTTATGCTCATCTTCCTGAATCAACACTTTAGACATCAGACGTTCTGCTTGGCAGAACGGGAGCTTAATACAAGTACCTTACAATGAAGGATGAGGGGAGCTGGCATCACCATGATTCCGATGGTTAGATTTTGATGTGAAGCAATGATTCTTGCCTGAGAAATTCCATGGGCAGAGGAACCTACAGTCCATGGGGTTGCAAAGAGTCAGACATGACTGATGCAACTAACATACACACAAAGATGTTTCTACTCCTATATTCTGCTACTACTTTCAGAGTTCGTTTTGCTGAAAAAGACTTTTTAATTCTCAAGTTGTTTTGCTTCCCTGAAAAGATGCTTTACTCTCAGCAAAAGGGAACCTGACTCTAAAATTTCCTTTTGTTGGCATGGATTTGAAGGGCTAGTGGTAAAGAACTCCCCTGCAAATGCAGGAGACTAAGAGATATGGGTTTGATCCCTGGGACAGGAACATCCCCCCGCGGAGGGCATGAAAACCCACTCCGGTGCTCTTGCCTGGAGAATCCCATGGATAGAGAAGCCTGGCAGGCTATGGTGCACAGAGGTGCAAAGAGTTGGACGTGACTGAAGTGACTGAGCACACATGCAGGAGATCAAGGGACTCGTCCAGGGTCTCAAGTAGGTGGCTCTGAGGCGCGCCCCTCCTCCTCGGTATTGGAATCAGCTGGCTCCAAGATCTTGGTTCCCTTGAGCCACTAGACCATATTGTCTTCCAAATGAAACCAAAGCGCTTCTGAAAGTCCGAAGGAAATTCTCCTAATTCACTAGATTGTTTGCACAAAGACTTCTTTTAAGGCAAGGGGGTGAGTGGAGACAATAAGAATAACCTTTTTCATAAGCAAGTGCCTTGGATCATGTCTACCTCTTGAACCATTAGTTTTTTTCTTTAGTAAATTATTGGTAAAAACACTGTGCCTGTTTGTAAAAAGCAACACCCTACATCATAAACGTGAGAATACTATGAACCCTTTTAAAGAAAAAATGTATTTCCGTTATACCCAGAGTAGACAGCTAACAAACTTTGAAAGCCTGTTATGTACCAAGTGCCTCTTATTTCTTAGCTCCAATAATATGGACAATAACCCACAATAGCTTCATAATAAGTATGAATCTCTCCATTTTACTGTATAGAACTGAAAGATGGCGACCTTAAAAAACAGCAACAACAACAACAAAAAAACCTGCTCACAGTCACTATGGAAAACAGTATAGAGGTTCCTCAAAAAACTAAAAATAGAGTTGATATATGATCCAGCAATTTCACTGCTGGGTACACTCAGAAAAGACTATAATGTAAAAAGAGATATGCACCCCAATGTTTACAGCATCACTGTTTATAATAGCCAGGACATGGAAGTGAAAGGTATTTCGCCTGGCAAGGACGAACTGAACCAGGTTAGAGCATAGACAACTCAGGCCGTTTACTGGGACAACGCTCCCGAGCGAGATTCACGTGGTCCCAAGAGGCAAGGCCAGTGAATTCGCGCCCAGGGATGGGGTGGGGAGGTTTTTATAGCCTGGTCAGTGGAAAATTTTGGCAGGCAGTGAGCGGGATGGGGCGAAGTCTTGCATCAGCCACACTGGGTTGGCGGGAAGCTTTGTGGGGAGTTTGCGGGAGTGGTTTCTTATCTCCCGCTCTGCATATGTCCCAGGGAGGGACTTCTTATCGCTGGCCTTCTGCAACCAGCGAGTTAGCCCGCTGTCCCATAGACCCAACAGGAAGCAATTTAAATGCCCATCGACAGTTGATTGTATAAAGATGAAGTACATAGATCTTAGAGACCTAGAGATGAACATACTCAGTGAAGTCAGGAAGAGTAAGACAAATAGCATTGGATACGACATATGTGACAAAAGAAAATGCTTCAAATGACAAGCCTTCTGAAAGTCCAAGGAAATTCTCCTAATTCACTAGATTGTTTGCACAAAGACTTCTTTTAAGGAAAGGGGTGAGTGGAGACAATAAGAATAACCTTTCATAAGCAAGTGCCTTGGATCATGTCTACCTCTTGAACCATTAGTTTTTCTTTAGTAAATTATTGGTAAAAACACTGTGCCTGTTTGTAAAAAGCAACACCCTACATCATAAACGTGAGAATACTATGAACCCTTTTAAAGAAAAAATGTATTTCCGTTATACCCAGAGTAGACAGCTAACAAACTTTGAAAGCCTGTTATGTACCAAGTGCCTCTTATTTCTTAGCTCCAATAATATGGACAATAACCCACAATAGCTTCATAATAAGTATGAATCTCTCCATTTTACTGTATAGAACTGAAAGATGGCGACCTTAAAAAACAGCAACAACAACAACAAAAAAACCTGCTCACAGTCACTATGGAAAACAGTATAGAGGTTCCTCAAAAAACTAAAAATAGAGTTGATATATGATCCAGCAATTTCACTGCTGGGTACACTCAGAAAAGACTATAATGTAAAAAGAGATATGCACCCCAATGTTTACAGCATCACTGTTTATAATAGCCAGGACATGGAAGTGAAAGGTATTTCGCCTGGCAAGGACGAACTGAACCAGGTTAGAGCATAGACAACTCAGGCCGTTTACTGGGACAACGCTCCCGAGCGAGATTCACGTGGTCCCAAGAGGCAAGGCCAGTGAATTCGCGCCCAGGGATGGGGTGGGGAGGTTTTTATAGCCTGGTCAGTGGAAAATTTTGGCAGGCAGTGAGCGGGATGGGGCGAAGTCTTGCATCAGCCACACTGGGTTGGCGGGAAGCTTTCGCGGGCAGTTTGCGGGGAGTGGTTTCTTATCTCCCGCTCTGCATATGTCCCAGGGAGGGGACTTCTTATCGCTGGCCTTCTGCAACCAGCGAAGTTAGCCCGCTGTCCCATAGACCCAACAGGAAGCAATTTAAATGCCCATCGACAGATGAATGGATAAAGATGAAGTACATAGATCTTAGAGACCTAGAGATGAACATACTCAGTGAAGTCAGGAAGAGAAAGACAAATAGCATTTGATACGACATATGTGGAGTCTAAAATATGACACAAGTGAACTTATGTATGAAACGTAAACAGATTCACAGACATAGAGAACAGACATGTGGTTGCCAATGGGGAGGAGAGGTAGGGGAGGGAAGGATTAGGAATTAGCAGATGTAAACAAGTACATGTAGAAGGGATTAAAGGCACAAGTCTCAGTGTAGAGCTTAGAGAACTATATTCAATATCTCATGATAAACCATAGTGAAAACAAGTATGAGAAAAATATGTATAAATGTTAACACGATATTGTAAATCAACTACACTTCAATTAAAAAAAAAAAAAAAAAACTTGCTCAAGTTCCTGTAATTACATATACGATCATGGTTCACTCAGACTGAATATATGGTGGATAGAGAAACAACCTAGGTAAGCTTGAAACAAATTGATTGTGTTTACAGAAAAAAATGCACAAGCTAAAAATGGAGAATTATGTTTTATTCAACAGACTTCCTAAGGATGATAGCCCAGAATGGCAGCCTCTCAGATAGACCAATCTGGTCAGTTTCAGAGTCACAAGGGGGGTGTCAGGACCCACAGAAACTTTTGCACAAAGACCAGGTGGTCAGAACATTAAAGAATATTGCTGAAGAAAACTAGACATCTCAAGTAATTGAAATTATTCTCTTGATATGCATCGTAACTATCTAGGGCCAGGATCCTGGGTTTTTTTTTCCATCTTGAATTCCCCACAGGGTCCATTGGCAGGGGCCACTACTGTGGCTGATGGTCTTGTGGTCACAATGTCCTTTGTTTACAGAAATAGTCGTTGAGGTTTTTTTGTCCACAACTGTGTAGCTCTGGGTCTACACAGCTGCAGTGCTCATTTCCACGTAGAGAAATCTCCACTGAATTCCTAGGCTCTTGACGGATGCTGGACATTGGACAAGCTTGGTGAAACTAGTTTCTTACTAGTGGTAAGCATCTTGTTTAGTACAACAGATCTTTTTTTTTTTTTTTTTTAAATATTTTATTTATATTTATTTGGCTGCATTGGGTCTCAGTTATAGCACGTAGGCTCTAGTTCCCTGATCAGGGATCAAACCCCGGCCCCCTACATTGGGAGCACAGAGTCCCAGCCACTGGGCCACCAGGGAATTCCCTACAACAGATCTTAATTGTGCTCTTTACTGGGCTTCTCTTGTGGCTCAGTGGAGAATAATCCCACTTGCCAATACAGGAAATATGAGTTCAATCTCTGGCCCAGGAAGATCCCACATGCCTTGGAGCAACTAAGCCTGTGTGCCACAACTATTGAGCCTGTGCTCTAGAGCCCGTATGCCGCAACTACTGAAGTCCTCGTGGCTAGAGCCTACACTCTACAACAGAAGTCACCTCTGTGAGAAGCCTGCACAATGAGAGAGTAGCTCCAATTCACCACTGTAACTAGAAAAAAGTCTACCCAGCAAAGAAGACCCAGCACAAACAAAAAATATAAATAAATAAAATCATAAAAAATTGTGACTTCACTTTCTTTACATAAAATAACCATACACATATATTCACTGAAAACCATTACTTGCAAAGTTGTATACCTTGTGTTATCTATATTTTAAAGCTGCTTTATTCAGATAAAATTGATCTATGATAAACTGTATATTTTAGGATGTACACTTTGATATGTTTTTAAATTGTTTATATTGGAGTTTAGTTGATTTACAATGTTGTGTTATTGTCAGGTGTATAGCAAAGTGATTCAGTTATCCATACACATGAATCTATTCTTTTTCAAATTCTTTTACCATTTAGGCTATTAGAGACTATTGAGATGAGTTCCCTATGCTATTCAGTAGGTCCTTGTTGGTTATACACTCTGATAAGTTTTATACCTATGAACTCATCACCCCAATCAGGACAATGAAAATCCAAAGTCACCCTGTACACCTTGATAATCTTCCTCTCACTCAATACAATTTATTTATATTTATTTGGCGGGCAATTTGGGTCTCAAGTTATTTAAGCACCCGTAATCTCCACTGAATTCCTAGGCTCTTGACGGATGCTGGACATTGGACAAGCTTGGTGAAACTAGTTTCTTACTAGTGGTAAGCATCTTGTTTAGTACAACAGATCTTTTTTTTTTTTTTTTTTTAAATATTTTATTTATATTTATTTGGCTGCATTGGGTCTCAGTTATAGCACGTAGGCTCTAGTTCCCTGATCAGGGATCAAACCCCGGCCCCCTACATTGGGAGCACAGAGTCCCAGCCACTGGGCCACCAGGGAATTCCCTACAACAGATCTTAATTGTGCTCTTTACTGGGCTTCTCTTGTGGCTCAGTGGAGAATAATCCCACTTGCCAATACAGGAAATATGAGTTCAATCTCTGGCCCAGGAAGATCCCACATGCCTTGGAGCAACTAAGCCTGTGTGCCACAACTATTGAGCCTGTGCTCTAGAGCCCGTATGCCGCAACTACTGAAGTCCTCGTGGCTAGAGCCTACACTCTACAACAGAAGTCACCTCTGTGAGAAGCCTGCACAATGAGAGAGTAGCTCCAATTCACCACTGTAACTAGAAAAAAGTCTACCCAGCAAAGAAGACCCAGCACAAACAAAAAATATAAATAAATAAAATCATAAAAAATTGTGACTTCACTTTCTTTACATAAAATAACCATACACATATATTCACTGAAAACCATTACTTGCAAAGTTGTATACCTTGTGTTATCTATATTTTAAAGCTGCTTTATTCAGATAAAATTGATCTATGATAAACTGTATATTTTAGGATGTACACTTTGATATGTTTTTAAATTGTTTATATTGGAGTTTAGTTGATTTACAATGTTGTGTTATTGTCAGGTGTATAGCAAAGTGATTCAGTTATCCATACACATGAATCTATTCTTTTTCAAATTCTTTTACCATTTAGGCTATTAGAGACTATTGAGATGAGTTCCCTATGCTATTCAGTAGGTCCTTGTTGGTTATACACTCTGATAAGTTTTATACCTATGAACTCATCACCCCAATCAGGACAATGAAAAAATCCAAAGTCACCCTGTACACCTTGATAATCTTCCTCTCACCTCTCTCCCCCTCAATCACTGATCTGCTTTAGATCACTAAAGATTAGTTTTTATTTTCTAGTGTTTTGAGAGACAAAACTTTTAATATTGTTTGGCTTCTTTCACTCAGTGTTTTATTCATCTGTGTTGTTGACTCTATCAGTAATTCATTCCTTTCTGTTAGTGAGTAGTATCATTGTATAGACAATTTGTTTACCCATTCACTTGTTGATGGACATTTGGACTGCTTCCAGTTTTAGGTTATTTTTTAAAAATGTGCCATGAACATCTGTCTTTGAACATATGTTTTCATTTCTTTTGGGTAAACACTCAAGAGTGGAATGATTGGATCATAGGCCAGGTGTATGTTTTAACTTTCTAATGAACTGTCAAATTGTTTTCAAAAGTGACTGTACCATTTTACATTCCATCAGAAGTCTATGAGACTTTCAATTTTTGAATGAATTTTGGCCCACACTTGGCATGGCCAATCTTTTTAATTTTAATCATTCTAATAGGTGTGTGGTATCTTATTGTAGTTTCCCTTTTCCCTAATGACTAATGCTGTTGAGCATCTTTTCATATGCTTATTTTCCATCTATATCTGTTCAAATCTTTTGCTCATTTAAAAAATGTAGTCTTTATCTTTTTTTTTTTTTTTTTTTTTACTTATGTATTTGGCTGAACTGGGTCATAGTTGCAGTGTGTGAACTGTTAGTTGCGACATGTGGGATCTAGTTCCCTGACCAGGGATTGATCCCAGGCCCCTTGCATTGGGAGCCAGAGTCTTAACCACTGGACCACCAGGGAAGCCCCTAGTCCTTGTCTTTTAAAAATAAAAATAGTGCTTACCAGGTGGCTCAGTGGTGGAAAGTTCACCTGCCAATGCAGGAGATTAAAGTTTGAAAACACTTTTGATATTGTTTTTAAATTGTTTATATTGGAGTTTAGTTGATTTACAATGTTGTGTTATTGTCAGGTGTATAGCAAAGTGATTCAGTTATCCATACACATGAATCTATTCTTTTTCAAATTCTTTTACCATTTAGGTTATTAGAGACTATTGAGATGAGTTCCCTATGCTATTCAGTAGGTCCTTGTTGGTTATACACTCTGATAAGTTTTATACCTATGAACTCATCACCCCAATCAGGACAATGAAAAAATCCAAAGTCACCCTGTACACCTTGATAATCTTCCTCTCACCTCTCTCCCCCTCAATCACTGATCTGCTTTAGATCACTAAAGATTAGTTTTTATTTTCTAGTGTTTTGAGAGACAAAACTTTTAATATTGTTTGGCTTCTTTCACTCAGTGTTTTATTCATCTGTGTTGTTGACTCTATCAGTAATTCATTCCTTTCTGTTAGTGAGTAGTATCATTGTATAGACAATTTGTTTACCCATTCACTTGTTGATGGACATTTGGACTGCTTCCAGTTTTAGGTTATTTTTTAAAAATGTGCCATGAACATCTGTCTTTGAACATATGTTTTCATTTCTTTTGGGTAAACACTCAAGAGTGGAATGATTGGATCATAGGCCAGGTGTATGTTTTAACTTTCTAATGAACTGTCAAATTGTTTTCAAAAGTGACTGTACCATTTTACATTCCATCAGAAGTCTATGAGACTTTCAATTTTTGAATGAATTTTGGCCCACACTTGGCATGGCCAATCTTTTTAATTTTAATCATTCTAATAGGTGTGTGGTATCTTATTGTAGTTTCCCTTTTCCCTAATGACTAATGCTGTTGAGCATCTTTTCATATGCTTATTTTCCATCTATATCTGTTCAAATCTTTTGCTCATTTAAAAAATGTAGTCTTTATCTTTTTTTTTTTTTTTTTTTTTTACTTATGTATTTGGCTGAACTGGGTCATAGTTGCAGTGTGTGAACTGTTAGTTGCGACATGTGGGATCTAGTTCCCTGACCAGGGATTGATCCCAGGCCCCTTGCATTGGGAGCCAGAGTCTTAACCACTGGACCACCAGGGAAGCCCCTAGTCCTTGTCTTTTAAAAATAAAAATAGTGCTTACCAGGTGGCTCAGTGGTGGAAAGTTCACCTGCCAATGCAGGAGACAAGGGTTAGATCTCTGATCTGGGAAGATCCCACATGCTGCAGAGCAACTAAGTGCATGAGCCACAGCTGTTGAGCCTGTGCTCTAGAGCCTCAGAGCCACAACTATATAGCCCATGTGCCACAACTACTGAAGCCCGTGTACCCTAGAGCCCGAATTCCATAACGAGAGAAGTCACTGCAACAAGAAGCCTGCTCACATCAACTAGAGAGTAGCCCCCACTCCCTGCAACCAGAGAAGAGCCTGTGGCAGCAGTGAAAACCCAGAATAGACAAAAATAAATAAATAAATAAAATTTAAAAAAAATAAAAAGAAGTAAAATAATACTGGCTAGTATGTACAAAAAAATAATTAGAAGACCATTCCCTAAACCAAAAATGTAGATACCTGTGGATATTAGAATCAAATGACATTTTTTACATTATGCATTTCTGTGAAAGAGTGATATAACCTTCTTCTTCTTCTGTCCAGGAAAACAACTTTAAAATTAACATTCATTAATGCTTTTTCAAGCTCAAGTTACATTTTCTGGGGAATCTCCAAGTTGATAGAGAGCGAACAAGGGTGGACCAAGGAGTAACCTTAGGATATTCAGCTCACAGAAGTATTAGACTGAAGAGAGGGAGTGGTGAAAGAAAAATGTTGAGCAAGTACAATTTTAGTCTTTTTTTAAAAAAAGATTTATTTATTTCTTTTATTTTGACTGCACTGGGTCTTCATTGCTGTGCATGGACTTTATCTAATTGGAGCAAGTGGGACTTACTCTACATTTTGGTTCATGGGCTTCTCATTGAGGTGGCTTCTCTTGTTGTGGAGCATGGATTCTAGGGCACTTCAGTAGTTGCAGATTCCAGTCTGTATAACACAGGCTCAATAGCTGTGGTGCATGGACTTAGATACTCTGAGGAAAGGGGGGATCTTCCTCGACCAGGGCTCCAACTTCTACCCTTTGCACTGACAGCTGGACTCTCAGGCACTAGCCCACCAGGGAAGCCCCACAAATTTCATCTTAAATCACTTGAAATAATTTTTAAAATTTATAAAGCTAATTTTTAAGAGCAATTTTAGGTTGCTCTGAACAAAACTGAGATGGAGGTCTGGAGGTTTTCCACACACTCCTCTTGTCACACATGCATGGTTTCCTCCATTATCAACAACAGTCACCAGCATTGTATAGATTTTCACCAAAGATGAACCTACATTGACACATCGCTGTCACCCAAAGTTCATCATTTACTTTGGGGTTCACCCTTGGTGCTGCCCATTCTGAGTTTGGACAAATGTATAATGGAATGCATTTATCACAATAGCACCATATACAGAATCTCACTGCCTCAAAAACTTCTCTGCTGTGCCTATTCAACTCTTTCCTCTCCCTACTCTGGCAGCCATTAATAATTGTAACTGTCTCCATAGTTTTGCCTTTTCAGAATGTCCTGTAATTGTAGTCATAATCTTGCGGTATGCAGTCTTTTCAGATTGCCTTCTTTCCCTTATGCTTTTGAGGTCCTCATGTTGCTTCATGGCTTGCTAGCTCATTTCTTGTTAGCAATGGATTGCCCGGATGTACCACAATTTATCCATTTGCCTGTTGAAAAACATCTTGTTTGTTTTCAAGTTCTGGCAATGATGAATAAAGCCACTATCAACATCCATATGCAAGTTTTTTATACACATAAAATTTCAGCTCCTTTGGGTAAATACCAGGGAACATGATTGCTAGATCTTATGATAAGAGTATGTTTAGTTTTGTATGAAACTGCCAAACTGTGTGAAGACTCTATCATTTCATTTTCCCACCAGCATTGTGGCAGTGTTTCTATTGCTCCACATCCTTGCCAGCATTTGGTGTTGTCAGTCTTGTGAATGTTGACCATTCTAATGAGCTTGTAGTGGTATTTCATTGTTGTTCTAATTGCATTCCCTGGTGACATATAATACAGAGCATCTTTTCATATGCTATTTTTCTCTTTCCTCTGTTTATTTATATCTTTTCATATGTTTACCTTCTTTGGTGAAGTGTCTGGGAAGATCTTTAGGCCATATTTGTTAAAATTTTACTTACTTACTTATTTATTTATTGTTGGCTATTCTGGGTTTTCACTGCTGCCACAGGCTCTTTTTCAGTTGCAGGGAGTGGGGGCTACTCTCTAGTAGAGGTGAGCAGGTTTCTTGTTGCAGTGACTTCTCTCGTTATGGAATTTGGACTCTAGGGCACACGTGCTTCAGTAGTTGCGGCACATGGGCTCAATAGTTGCAGTTCCAAGGTTCTAGAGCACAGGCTCAGTAGTTGTGGTTCACGGGCCTAGTTGCTCCACAGCATGTGGGATCTTCCCAGATCAGGGATCAAACCCATGTCTCCTGTGTTGGCAGGCGAACTCCTTTACCACTGAGCTACCAGGGAAGCCCTGGGTCATTTTTAAATTGGCTCTTTGCTACTATTGAGTTGTAAGAATTCTTTGCATGTATTTGTGGTTTGGTGATTAAGATTCCAGCACTCTCAATGCAGGAAGCTCAGGTTCAATCCCTGGTTGGGGAAAAAAAGATCCCGCATGCAGCCTGGTGTGGTGAAGAAGAAAAAAAGGAGCTCTTTATATATTTTGGATGTGTGTGTGTGATAGTCACTAAATCATGTCTGACTCTTTGTGACCCCGTGGTCCATAGCCCATGGGCTATAAGAGCCTGCCAGGCTCCTCTGTCCATGGAATTCTCCAGACATGAATATTGAAGTGGGTTGCCATTTCCTTCTCCAGGGGATCTTCCCGACCTTAGGATCCAATCCAGGTCTCCCACACTGCAAGTGGATTC
The DNA here is from genome assembly GCA_022376925.1 of Tragulus kanchil. Lineage (NCBI taxonomy): Eukaryota > Metazoa > Chordata > Mammalia > Artiodactyla > Tragulidae > Tragulus > Tragulus kanchil. The sequence goes on from JAIOJX010000025.1 coordinate 33,917,569, forward strand.
TTTACCATCTAAGCTACCAGGGAAGCCCATAGTTTGGATAACAGGCCTTTATCAGATAGATATCTTGCAAATATATTCTTCCATTCTATGGTTTGTCTGCTCATTTTCTTGACAAAGACAATGCCTTTTACAGAGCAAAAGTTTTAAATTTTAAGAAAGTTCAGTTTATTAATTTTTTCTTTCATGAACCAAGTTCTTAGAGGTGAATCTGACTTAAATAACACCCATTTTAAAAAGTTCTCTTCCCTGGTGGTCCAGTGGCTAAGACTCCCCAATCCCAATGCAGGAGTCTAGAGTTTGATCCCTGGTCAGAGACCTAGATCCCACTCACAGAAACTAAGACCAGGCACAGTCAAAGAAGTAGTTTAAATAAATAAATAAAGTCCTCTTGACCAGGACAGGGAAGCCTGGCATTCCGCAGTTTGTGGGGTCACAAAGAGTTGCACACGACCGAGTGATTGAACTGAACTGACTAGGTAAAGTGAAAGAAGAGCGGCCGCATGCATCCATCAGAGTCCTAATGGAAAACACAATCATGGGGCTTCCCTGGTAGCTGAGTGGTGAAGAGGTCACTTGCCAATGCAAGAGACACGGGTTCAATCCCTAATCCGGGAAGATCCCACATGCTGCGGAGTAACTAAGCCTGTGAGTCACAACTGTTGAACCTGTGCTCTAGAGCCTCAGAGCTGCAACTATTGAGCCTACGTGCCCTGGAGGCCAAGTTCCACAATAGGAGAAGTCACTGCAACAAGAAGCCTGCTCGTCTCAACTAGCAAGTAGCCCCACTCCCTACAACTAGAGAAGAGCATGTAGCAGCAGTGAAAACCCAGAATAGCCAAAAATACATAAATAAATAAACTTAAAAAACACAACAATCAGAAGGTCATTGAAAAGATTATAATGAAGAGACTACTTACTGAGATGTGGCCAGGATCGCAGGAAATGAAAGATGACAGCTAAGCAGGAAGCAGTCACAGGCCTTAGGCCTAAAGGGGCCATGGAAAGGGGCAGCAGCTCGGTGCTGAAGGAGAAGGGCTGCTGGACAGGGGTGTGGCCTTAAGTAGAGGAACCATCAGGAGCTAGAAAGCAAGGGAGCCATGACATAGTCCACACAGGACAGTGACCACAGGTTCAAAGAAGAGCTGGAATGAGGAGTGAATCTGGACAGGCGTATGAAAGACATCCTTGTATGGAGTCCCAATGAAATCCCACTGTTCCGTCCACACACCCCTTCACCCAGGCACTTCCAGCTAGAAAGTCAGAAAGAACGGTTTCAATCCAAGGGCTGGCAATTCCTCATTCCTTTTGGTTCACAGACTCCAAAAAGCACATGTAAGTACTTTCATAAATGTACATATTATACAATATTCTTCCTCCTTACACACAGGGAGCCTTTGTTAAGCCAGTAGATTTTTCTCACTGATATTCTTGCAAAAAAAAATAGTGGTCAATACCCCCCAGATTTTTTGAAATAAATCCAGATTGTGTATTTAAAATGGAAAGAATTCAATAGGAAATTTCTGCTCAAAAGGAAACAGCAAAAATACATGGCAATATTGTAAAGTAATTATCCTCCAATTAAAAAGAAATAAATAATTTTTTTAAAAAAGAGAGAGAAACACTGCAAAGGAACATGCCATGAAGCCCCAAATGCAGGGATCTTGACTCAGTCCATCTATTCTCACTAAGATATCTCCCTGTAGGTGGGTTCCTTCCACTTTTGAGCCCCCAAACCCCTCCATTACTTGATGAGAAGATGTGTATGTGTGCTGCACACTGAAGGAGATCCAGAGGAGCTGATACAGTACTGGCACACAGTAGGGGCTGCATAAAACAGTCTCTGAATAAACAAATGGAAAATAGTTCTCAAAAAAAAAAGTACTTGGCTATATTTTTGTTTTTACTTCAGTAAGAATATTAGCTTTTGAAATGGTCCCTGGCATGGTGCAATGTCATATGTGACATGTTTACATTACTTTTCTTTTTTTGGCCACTTCTATTGATTTTTCACTCACTTATCTTTTTTCGTTGTTGTTCTTTGGCCTGTGTGGGCCTCCCATCACAGTGGCCTCTGTTGTCGCAGAACACTGGCTCTGGGCGCATGTGCTCCAGAGCTCCGGCTCGGTAGTTGGACACATCGGTCCAGCCGCTCCGCGGCACGTGGGATCTTCTCAGGCCAGGGATCGAACCAGTGCCCCTTGCACTGCAAGGCGGTGTCCTTACCCACTGGACCACCAGGAAGGCCCCACATGTTACTTTTAACTCTGATGGCAGTGAAGTTATGAAATCTCTGATAACAAGGGTAGGTACTGCAGATGGAATGAAAATTCTAATTTCTTGCTTTGAATGAAAAAAAAAAAGTCAGAATTCTCAAACATGCTGTGAACTGGATTCCTTCTGTACCATTTCTTTGTCCTCCAATCACTGAGATCATCTTTGATTTTGTGGGTTTTTTTTTTTGACTATGCAGCACAGCAGGTGGAATCTTTGTATCCTGATCAGGGAATGAACTCATGTCCCTTGCAGTGGAAGTTTGGAGTCTTACCAACCACCAGGGAAACTCCAGGTCATCTCTGTCAAGCTCTGCTCTACTGAGACTGTCTGGTATTCTGAACAGTGGGAACATGCAGAGCTCTGTGGTACTTCTCAGTCCTACAGGTTTCTTCCTCAAGGGGATTTGCTCTCCTGGATTCCAGCTGGCAGGAGAAGTTTCCCACATCTATGAAATCTCCTTAGCTATCTACCTCCAGTCCTCACTTGCAGAGAGTAGGTAGTTTTCTAGAAACTGCCCTCATAGTAAGGGACTTGGATTAGGTGTGTGGCCCCAAATTTAGACCACCTGAAGCTTGGAAAGAAAGAGAAAGAAAGTGAAGTCGCCCAGTCATGTTTGACTCTTTGCGACCCATGGACGAGCCATGGAGATCTCCAGGCAAGAATACTGGAGTATGGCTTCCCTGATAGTTCAGTGATAAAGAGTTCACTTGTCAATGCAGGAGACATGGGTTCGGTGAGCCACAACTAGTGAGCCTGTGCTCTAGAGCCTTGGAGCTGCAACTATTGAGCCCATGTGCTGCAACTACTGAAGCCCGTGAGCCCTAGAGACTGAGTTCCACAACAAGAGAAGTCACCACAACAAGAAGCCTGCTCACCTCCTCTAGAGAGTAGCCCCCACTCCCTGCAGCTAGAAAAGAGCCTGTGGCAGCAGTGAAAACCCAGAATGGCCAAAAATAAATAAATTTTTTTTAAAAAAATATTAAAAAAAAGAATACTGGAGTGGGTACCTTTCCCTCCTCCAAGGGATCTTCCCAACCCAGGGATGTAACCCGGATGCCCTCACTGCAGGCAGATTCTTCACTGTCTGAGCCATATAACTCTGAAAGACTGTGGAGAAATCCCTTCTTGTCATTCATTCTTCTGTTCACTCATTTAGGCATTTCTAAATATTTATTGAGTCGAGCACTGGGTGCTCTGTGCTAGAGATATGATGATCAACTAAGACAGAATAAGTCCCTGACCTCCTTGAACCCATAGTCTAGTAGGGATGACTGATATGAATCAAAGAATCATAACTGCAAATATAAAATTACTATGGAAGAAAGGTACCTCATTTTATGAGAACCGGTAACAGAGAGATACGACCCTAAAGAAGTGGTGTTTAATCTGAGGTCTTACGATTCTCACATCTTAAGATCTGAGTTCTCCACCTTGAATTCAGTTAAGTGCTGCTAGATTTGCCTTTTGGACCGCTGAGATTTCTGTAGAGCAGAGGAGAACTTCACTCTGGTTTCCTAGCAGAACTTCAGGGAAAACAGAGATGCAAGGCTCTAACAATGAATAGGTTGATGACTTTCCAGGCAGCCAACAACTTTAACCAGAGTTTGTCTTTGACATGAATGCAAGACAGCCTGGAATGGAATGAGTCGTGGTGATGTATGCCATTTCTTTCTCCACCAAGCCAGAAAACACAGCGGTGCTGTCAGACGTGGCTGGGTCTCCAACTGTGCAAGGTCTGCATTGAAGTTTTGTTTAACAAATAAAGTTTTTACAGTATCAAGGCCACAGAAAATCTCTGAATTTTCCAAAAAAATTCCCAACAAAGGCATCCTCCTTTGATATGAACTTTGTACAAACAACATGCAAAACAGGACTTGACTATGCTAAGAGGCGCCAATACTTTCACAATGAACAGAAATGGTCCCCAATGTTCATGGCAGCACTAGTCACAAAAGCCAAGTGACTGACAGAGAAATAGATAAAGAAGACATGACACATATGTACATATATATACATGTATACACATGCACACACATATATATTTGTATGCACATATAATGTAATACTACTGGGCCACAAAAAAGAATGAAACAATGCCATTTGCAGCAACAGGAATGGATCTAGAGATTGTCATACTAAGTGAGCTAAGTCAGAGAGAGAAAGATAAATATCATATGATATCAGTTATATGTGGAATCTTTAAAATGATGTGAATGAACTTATTTATAAAACAGAAACAGACTCACAGACATAGAAAACAAACTGACGGTTACCAAAGGGGAAAGATGAGGAGATAAATTAGGAGTATGGGATAAACAGATACATACTACTATATATACAAGAGATAAACATCAAGGACCTACTGTCTAGCACAGGGAACTATATTCAGTATCTTTTAATAACCTTTAATAAAAAAGAATCTGAAAAATAGGGATAATAAATATATATATTAAGTGCTAGATAAAAAGAGAGGGAGGGAGGGAGAAAGGCAATTCCTCAATGGTCTGTTCAAAATACTGAAATAGATTTTAGTGATTCTGAAATGGATGAGAACATTTGACATAGCATTTCTTGAGTTTAAATTATCCTCCAAGGCATCAACCAGCTTAACCATTTCCAAAACATATTGCTTCATCAAAGTCCTTTGTGTGGTAACAGATAAAAACAATAAGCAGATAAAACAATAAACAATTTTGTAGGATGGCTGAAGACAACATTCTTTGTGTTGAAACAAATCTAATTTTGGTAAAATTTTAATGTTTTTCAATTGCATCTATCATTTAGACAAAAAATCAGACTGGGTGATAAATTGTCAGGATTCTGTGGACCACTTCAGAACCGTGGCTTCCTACTTCAATAGGTAAGCATCTTGTCACACAAGACACCTTTTGACTTGTGTGTGAGCACGTTCATCCCCTTCAGTAACGCCTGACTCTTCACAATTCCATGGACTACAGCCTACCAGCCTCCTCTGTCCATGGGATTCTTCAGGCAAGAATACTGGAGTGGGTTACCGTGCCCTCCTCCAGGGGATCTTCCCATCCCAGGGACTGAAGGCAAGTCTCCTGCATTGCAGGTGGATTCTTTACCACTGAGTCATGGGGGAGCCCAGCTTACGTGTTCCACTGATACAAACAAAACTATATATATATATATAGTTATAGTGAGAGCACTATAGCTACAGTGATTACATAGTTACATCAATATATAGTGGTATTTTCTAGCCTAAGTTGGTATCAAGGTATACATAGATAGTAAAAGATGTTCATAATTATAGTGACATGAAACATATACAATTCATATTAAAGGAAGGCCTGACAGATATTATAACTGGCTAATTATGACAGTTATAAATGACTAAACAGTACTTGGCTTTACAGGTTGCCCTTTACTTTAGTAAGAAATAATGCTTTAGTGAAAAATATGAGTTAAGCAATAACTTTTACTCCCCTAACTATAATTTTAAATATTGGAAAATACATAAAGGAAAAATGTAATTTCCTACAGGTTCGATCTTGGGTCAGAAAGCACAGGCTAGCCTGGGCTGTAAGCCCCACCTATGTAGAGTTTAATCTTATTAGTACTAACCTCTCTCTGGTTGCTTTTCCTCTCTAATTTCCATTTCACCTCTACAGTACTCTATCTATTTAGTATAACTGTCTGAAGTGAGATACAGAATTTTTTAAATAACTCAGAAGAGCAGTTTATCAACTGGAGCACAAGTGACCACCGATGCCCCGTGGAAAGCTTCCTCACTCCTCCCGGCCTTGCCCAGCCTTGGAAATGGTCAGCCCTTTAGCTTCTCCTCCCTTCTCCTCAGACTTCTTTTAACCCTTTTTTTTTAAGCCCCAATGTTTCTCTCAGGGAATATTCTCTTCAATCAAGTCTTAAAGTTCGTGTCCTTTAAGGTCAGAACCTTGATAAATTGTCAGGATTTTGTGGACCACTTCGGCACCGTGGCTTCCTACTTCAATAGGTAAGCATCTTGTCACACAAGACACCTTTTGACTTGTGTGTGAGCACGTTCATCCCCTTCAGTAACGCCTGACTCTTCACAATTCCATGGACTACAGCCTACCAGCCTCCTCTGTCCATGGGATTCTTCAGGCAAGAATACTGGAGTGGGTTACCGTGCCCTCCTCCAGGGGATCTTCCCATCCCAGGGACTGAAGGCAAGTCTCCTGCATTGCAGGTGGATTCTTTACCACTGAGTCATGGGGGAGCCCAGCTTACGTGTTCCACTGATACAAACAAAACTATATATATATATATATAGTTATAGTGAGAGCACTATAGCTACAGTGATTACATAGTTACATCAATATATAGTGGTATTTTCTAGCCTAAGTTGGTATCAAGGTATACATAGATAGTAAAAGATGTTCATAATTATAGTGACATGAAACATATACAATTCATATTAAAGGAAGGCCTGACAGATATTATAACTGGCTAATTATGACAGTTATAAATGACTAAACAGTACTTGGCTTTACAGGTTGCCCTTTACTTTAGTAAGAAATAATGCTTTAGTGAAAAATATGAGTTAAGCAATAACTTTTACTCCCCTAACTATAATTTTAAATATTGGAAAATACATAAAGGAAAAATGTAATTTCCTACAGGTTCGATCTTGGGTCAGAAAGCACAGGCTAGCCTGGGCTGTAAGCCCCACCTATGTAGAGTTTAATCTTATTAGTACTAACCTCTCTCTGGTTGCTTTTCCTCTCTAATTTCCATTTCACCTCTACAGTACTCTATCTATTTAGTATAACTGTCTGAAGTGAGATACAGAATTTTTTAAATAACTCAGAAGAGCAGTTTATCAACTGGAGCACAAGTGACCACCGATGCCCCGTGGAAAGCTTCCTCACTCCTCCCGGCCTTGCCCAGCCTTGGAAATGGTCAGCCCTTTAGCTTCTCCTCCCTTCTCCTCAGACTTCTTTTAACCCCAATGTTTCTCTGAAATTATCAAGTCTCTGAAGAGTTTTTTTTTTCTTTTTGGTATATCAGAAGTGATTATGTGCATGACTCAGGGAATATTCTCTTCTCCTGGCAACATTTTTTTGACCTGTGTAACATCTGTGTAATCTTAAAGGATTCAGAGATGTCCTTTAAAGGGGTCTAGAGCCAAAACCCCCACATTCATTTGCCTACTTGGAATTTCATGTACAACCATTCTTTTCTTCCTGTGACTGTTTTTTCCTGACTTCATTCTTATTTTTCTAGAAACCCATTACTTCAGTCCATCCATTCATCATTACTTCTTCTTTTTTTTTTTTAATAGTATATGTGTATGTGTGTGCGTGTTATGTGTGTGCATTGGTTTATTAGGCGATCTGGATTTAAAAAAATTTTTTTTTGGCCGCTTTTATTGTATTTTTATTTATTTTTATTCTTCATCCATCTTCATTCCTTTTGGCCTGTGTGGGCCCCTCATTGCAGTGGCCTGTCTTGCCGCAGCACACTGGCTCTGGGCACATGCACTCCAGAGCGCTGGCTTGCAACTGGACACACAAGTCCAGCTGCTCAGAGGCACACGGGATCCTCCCAGGCCAGAGATCGAACCGTTGCCCCCTGCATTGTAAGGTAGACTCTCCACCCACTGGATCACCAGGGAAACCCCAGCATTACTTCTTGTGTTCTTTTTCTTTTCTCATTCTAAATCCTCATCCACGTAAGTGTCTGAATTTGCTACCTCCCAGATACCCTAAATCTGGAGCGCCCTTCACTTCATGCCCCCAGCAGGGGTCACCCTAGTTCCTTCCAAGAGAGTTGTACAGTCCAGATCCCCATTATCAACTTTCGAAACCCACTTTCCAGTCTTAGTTGAGTTTCAGTTTCCATGTAACATTATAAATACCTAAGACTGCACATTCACATCGTACTCTTCTCTACTCTTATCTAATACTGGCTAGTGTTTTAAGCCTTTTTTTGAAGCTAGTAATTTTATTTTAGAATTGTATTTATTTAATTTTTGCTATGATTCCTACAGGAAATACAAAATCATACCTTAAACTATAAATCAAACACCCCCCCCAGCTTTCCCTTCTTTTTTCAGACTTCTTTTAACCCCAATGTTTCTCTGAAATTATCAAGTCTCTGAAGATTTTTGTTTCTTTTTGGTATATCAGAAGTGATTATGTGCATGACTCAGGGAATATTCTCTTCTCCTGGCAACATTTTTTTGACCTGTGTAACATCTGTGTAATCTTAAAGGATTCAGAGATGTCCTTTAAAGGGGTCTAGAACCAAAACCCCCACATTCATTTGCCTACTTGGAATTTCATGTACAACCATTCTTTTCTTCCTGTGACTGTTTTTTCCTGACTTCATTCTTATTTTTCTAGAAACCCATTACTTCAGTCCATCCATTCATCATTACTTCTTCTTTTTTTTTTTTAATAGTATATGTGTATGTGTGTGCGTGTTATGTGTGTGCATTGGTTTATTAGGCGATCTGGATTTAAAAAAATTTTTTTTTGGCCGCTTTTATTGTATTTTTATTTATTTTTATTCTTCATCCATCTTCATTCCTTTTGGCCTGTGTGGGCCCCTCATTGCAGTGGCCTGTCTTGCCGCAGCACACTGGCTCTGGGCACATGCACTCCAGAGCGCTGGCTTGCAACTGGACACACAAGTCCAGCTGCTCAGAGGCACACGGGATCCTCCCAGGCCAGAGATCGAACCGTTGCCCCCTGCATTGTAAGGTAGACTCTCCACCCACTGGATCACCAGGGAAACCCCAGCATTACTTCTTGTGTTCTTTTTCTTTTCTCATTCTAAATCCTCATCCACGTAAGTGTCTGAATTTGCTACCTCCCAGATACCCTAAATCTGGAGCGCCCTTCACTTCATGCCCCCAGCAGGGGTCACCCTAGTTCCTTCCAAGAGAGTTGTACAGTCCAGATCCCCATTATCAACTTTCGAAACCCACTTTCCAGTCTTAGTTGAGTTTCAGTTTCCATGTAACATTATAAATACCTAAGACTGCACATTCACATCGTACTCTTCTCTACTCTTATCTAATACTGGCTAGTGTTTTAAGCCTTTTTTTGAAGCTAGTAATTTTATTTTAGAATTGTATTTATTTAATTTTTGCTATGATTCCTACAGGAAATACAAAATCATACCTTAAACTATAAATCAAAGTTCCTATCCTTAGATACAATGTATACTAAAAAGCTAGATTATTGCACTTTTCTTTTTCTTCAATTCATGTTTTCTCCTAATATACTGTTGACTTTTTTTTTTTTTTTAAATGAATGAACTAATCAATCTGGCTGTGTTGGGTCTTAGTCGCACACAGAGGATCTTCAGTCTTTGTTGTGGCATATGAACTCTTAGTTACGGCATGTGGGATTCCCTGACCAGGGACTGAACCCAGGCGCCCTGCAAGGGAGCCTGGAGTCTTAGCCACTGGACCACCAGTGAAGTCACATTGGAGAAATGTGTATGTCTTTGAAGCAGTTAGCATCTAAATAACATCATAGAAATAAAATTGAATAAGGATCTATTTTGTTTTTTAATCAAGCATTCTCTTTAAAATTCTTTTCTACAATTATTTATGCTATTAAACATGCATTGTTTATTATCTAAATAAAAAAGAACCAGGAAAAGTTAGCTAGTTATGAAGCATAAGAAAATACTAATTAAAGTAATTATTAGAGTGGAGGCCAGGGAAAAACTTGATTTAAATAGAAACATCATACCAATGATTCTATCAATACCTTCTCATTCTTGCACCATTAAATTAGATCATTCCCACAAGCATCAAACATGCTATCATTTTTCTCCTCTTAAACAAAAAGTTTTTTCAGACCCTACTTCTTCAGTTATTGACCCAATTTTCTATTCTTTGAAACAAAACTATGTAGGAGTTGCTTATATTTTCTGCCTTTCTCTCCTTTCTATCTGCCTTAAGTCCATTCACATGAAGCTTTTCCCACCATGCCTCTGAACCTGCTCTTCTTCAAGTCACTGGTGACCTCCATCTTCAACAGTCAACCCTTGGTTCTCATTCTGTTTGACCAATCAGCAGCATTTGACAATAATGCTTGGCACTTTGAATCTTTTCTTTTTTTTTAACATTTTTTTTTTTTTTATTTATCTTTTGAGGGATAGGATGAGGAGGGAGGGGGATGAGTGGGTCACTTCAATTGGTCTGTCATTTCTCTATTTTCATCAGTCTTTGTTCTTTGGCTCCTGTGGGCCTCCCATTGCGGTGGCCTCTGTCGTCGCAGAGCGCCGGCTCTGGGCACATGCGCCCCAGAGCTCCACTCTGCGCACATGGGATCTTCCCAGGCCAGGGATCGAACTGGTGCCCCTTGCACTGCAAGGCGGTGTCCTTACACACTGGACCACCAGGGGAAGCCCTGAATGTTTTCTTTACTTGCTCCCAGGACACCACAAGGGCTGGCTTTCCTGTTACCTTGCGGATCCCTCACTGTCAATCTCTTTTCCTACATACCCTTTCTCTTCCTGTGGATGCTGGAGTTCCATAGCTCTGGTGTGATCTTCTTTTGTTCTATATCTTCATTCATTTCCTAGATGATCTCTTCCAGCTCTATGGGTTTACATTCCATCTGTTCTCTAATGAACCGTGTTCTCCCGCTGAAAACCGAGATTAATGACAATAGTTTACACACAGGATAGTTCACTCACTCACCTACAAGGAGTTGGAAAGAGCCAGAGGGAGCCAGTCCACAGCTGATGTGGCAGATCCATGAAGTCATCAGAGACTCAGGCTACTTCTGATTTTCTGTTCCATCATCCTAGCCTGGGTCTTAATATTCTCAGGACCTCCCCATGATCTGAGATGGTTAATTCAGCTCTAGGCATCACCAAGACATGGGCTTCCCTTGTGGCTCAGACAGGAAGAATCCTCCTGCAATGAGGGAGACCTGGGTTTGATCCCTGGGTTTGGAAAATTATCCGGAGAAAGGCATGGCAACCCACTCCGGTATTCTTGCCTGGAGAATCCCATGGACAAAGGAAGCTGGTGGGCTACAGTCTACGGGACCACACAACTGAGCAACTGAGCACACGACAACAATCTCTGCTATAAATCAAGATGTTGAAGGGTCTCATGTGAACAGCTCCAGCTCTCTACTCTTCTCTGAGCCTCCAGACTACTTACTTGTTAGCTCTGCTTAGATTCCTACATGGCAACTCAAACTTAAAATGAGCAAGGTATTTTTACAGTGCAGTCTCAGGCATGCATGCCTGATGGGGCTGAGTTGAAGGAAGGAGGAATGAGAAAGCAAAGACAATGAATAGGAGAAGCTTTTCTAGAATCAGTTCTTAATTGGTCTGTCATTTCTCTATTTTCATCAGTCTTTGTTCTTTGGCTCCTGTGGGCCTCCCATTGCGGTGGCCTCTGTCGTCGCAGAGCGCCGGCTCTGGGCACATGCGCCCCAGAGCTCCACTCTGCGCACATGGGATCTTCCCAGGCCAGGGATCGAACTGGTGCCCCTTGCACTGCAAGGCGGTGTCCTTACACACTGGACCACCAGGGGAAGCCCTGAATGTTTTCTTTACTTGCTCCCAGGACACCACAAGGGCTGGCTTTCCTGTTACCTTGCGGATCCCTCACTGTCAATCTCTTTTCCTACATACCCTTTCTCTTCCTGTGGATGCTGGAGTTCCATAGCTCTGGTGTGATCTTCTTTTGTTCTATATCTTCATTCATTTCCTAGATGATCTCTTCCAGCTCTATGGGTTTACATTCCATCTGTTCTCTAATGAACCGTGTTCTCCCGCTGAAAACCGAGATTAATGACAATAGTTTACACACAGGATAGTTCACTCACTCACCTACAAGGAGTTGGAAAGAGCCAGAGGGAGCCAGTCCACAGCTGATGTGGCAGATCCATGAAGTCATCAGAGACTCAGGCTACTTCTGATTTTCTGTTCCATCATCCTAGCCTGGGTCTTAGTATTCTCAGGACCTCCCCATGATCTGAGATGGTTAATTCAGCTCTAGGCATCACCAAGACATGGGTTTCCCCTTGTGGCTCAGACAGGAAGAATCCTCCTGCAATGAGGGAGACCTGGGTTTGATCCCTGGGTTTGGAAAATTATCCGGAGAAAGGCATGGCAACCCACTCCGGTATTCTTGCCTGGAGAATCCCATGGACAAAGGAAGCTGGTGGGCTACAGTCTACGGGACCACACAACTGAGCAACTGAGCACACGACAACAATCTCTGCTATAAATCAAGATGTTGAAGGGTCTCATGTGAACATCTCCAGCTCTCTACTCTTCTCTGAGCCTCCAGACTACTTACTTGTTAGCTCTGCTTAGATTCCTACATGGCAACTCAAACTTAAAATGAGCAAGGTATTTTTACAGTGCAGTCTCAGGCATGCATGCCTGATGGGGCTGAGTTGACGAAGGAAGGAGGAATGAGAAAGCAAAGACAATGAATAGGAGAAGCTTTTCTAGAAATTTTTATATTAGAAGGAGGAGAAATAATTGCAGTAGTGAAGTCATCAAGAAGATAAGAGTGGGAATTCCCTGGGGGTCCAGTGGTTAGGACTCAGCACTCTCACTGCCAAGGGCTTGGGTTTGATCCCTGGTCAGAGAACTGCCAGGTGGCATGGCTAAAAAAAATAAAGAAGACAGGGTAGGGCCTTACATGGTGGTCCAGTGGGTAGAGAGTATACCTTGCAGTGTAGGGGACACGAGTTGGATTCCTGGCCAGGGAAGATCCCACGTGCTGCGGAGTAGCTGGACCAGTGTGTCCAATTAGGAGGCAGCACTCTGGAGCACGTGCACCCAGAGCCAGTGCTCTGCGACAGGAGAGGCCACTGCGATGGGAGGCCCACAAAGGCCAAAGAATAAAGATGGATGAAAATAAATGGATAAAAATATCAATAAAAGAGGCCCAAAAATATTGTTAAAAAAATTTGGAAGAAGACAGGGTGGATAAAATGCAGTGCACAAGTGAGGAGACCAGCTTTTGATGGAAACAAGAGTTTCTACTTATAGTCAAAATGGCTCACTAAATTGAAGCTTTGATAACCCATGCTAAGTCACTTCAGTTGTGTCCAACTCCTTGCGACCCTATGGACTGAAGCCCACCAGGCTCCTCTGTCCATGGGATTCTCCAGGCAAGAATACTGGAGTGGGTTGTCATTCTCTTCTCAGACCAGGGATCTCCTGTGTCTCTTGCATTGGCTGGCAGGTTCTTTACCACTAGTGGCCACCTGCGAAGCCACTCTTCACCAACAGGTGACAAAAATAGGTCAAACCTAAAAAGAGAAAACAATCAATATAAATCCAGGTTAAAAAATAGGATAAACAGGGCTTCCCTGTGGTCCAGTGGGTAAAGAGTCCGCCTTGCAGTGCAGGGGGCACCAGTTCCATCCCTGAGGCCTCCAGACTACTTACTTGTTAGCTCTGCTTAGATTCCTACATGGCAACTCAAACTTAAAATGAGCAAGGTATTTTTACAGTGCAGTCTCAGGCATGCATGCCTGATGGGGCTGAGTTGACGAAGGAAGGAGGAATGAGAAAGCAAAGACAATGAATAGGAGAAGCTTTTCTAGAAATTTTTATATTAGAAGGAGGAGAAATAATTGCAGTAGTGAAGTCATCAAGAAGATAAGAGTGGGAATTCCCTGGGGGTCCAGTGGTTAGGACTCAGCACTCTCACTGCCAAGGGCTTGGGTTTGATCCCTGGTCAGAGAACTGCCAGGTGGCATGGCTAAAAAAAATAAAGAAGACAGGGTAGGGCCTTACATGGTGGTCCAGTGGGTAGAGAGTATACCTTGCAGTGTAGGGGACACGAGTTGGATTCCTGGCCAGGGAAGATCCCACGTGCTGCGGAGTAGCTGGACCAGTGTGTCCAATTAGGAGGCAGCACTCTGGAGCACGTGCACCCAGAGCCAGTGCTCTGCGACAGGAGAGGCCACTGCGATGGGAGGCCCACAAAGGCCAAAGAATAAAGATGGATGAAAATAAATGGATAAAAATATCAATAAAAGAGGCCCAAAAATATTGTTAAAAAAATTTGGAAGAAGACAGGGTGGATAAAATGCAGTGCACAAGTGAGGAGACCAGCTTTTGATGGAAACAAGAGTTTCTACTTATAGTCAAAATGGCTCACTAAATTGAAGCTTTGATAACCCATGCTAAGTCACTTCAGTTGTGTCCAACTCCTTGCGACCCTATGGACTGAAGCCCACCAGGCTCCTCTGTCCATGGGATTCTCCAGGCAAGAATACTGGAGTGGGTTGTCATTCTCTTCTCAGACCAGGGATCTCCTGTGTCTCTTGCATTGGCTGGCAGGTTCTTTACCACTAGTGGCCACCTGCGAAGCCACTCTTCACCAACAGGTGACAAAAATAGGTCAAACCTAAAAAGAGAAAACAATCAATATAAATCCAGGTTAAAAAATAGGATAAACAGGGCTTCCCTGTGGTCCAGTGGGTAAAGAGTCCGCCTTGCAGTGCAGGGGGCACCAGTTCCATCCCTGGCCCCAGAAGATCCCACATGCCATGGAAGCTGGATCAGTGTGTCCAATTATGAGCCAGTGCTCTGGAGCGCATGCGCCCAGAGCCAGTGTTCTGCAACAAGAGAGGCCACTGTGATGGAAGGCCCACACAGGCCAAAGAATGAAAAGATGTATGAAAATAAATAGATAAAATAAAAAAAAAAAGACAAACATCTCCTAAATGAAAATAGAGTAAAAATGTCAAAGCAGGTAGGTTAAAGCCACAAACTTTATAGGAAATCCAGAAAGCACAGAACCCTGGCTGGGAGGCATAGTGGACACTAAAACTGCTCCATGAGAAATCAGATTCAATTTATAGCTAGAAAATTCCCTTCTCAGGAGTGCTAAAATTAAAAAAAAGTTTATTTATTTATATTCAGTAGAAAAAGTGAAAATATGTGAAAACTCTAGACAACTTCTACTTGGAGTGGTGGCTTTTAAAGATCTATAGAACTAGGGAGCTGGGGGTACCTAGATACGATCTAACAATAAAAAACTGAGCCAAACTGCCTAATTGCTCTGTGAATGGATCTGCAGAATCTACGACATTACCTTGAGGCAGGAATTCCAAGTTACTGCTATAAGACTTGGCTTTTGATCAAGGGTCTGCTGACAGAGAGGGCTGAGCTCATGGTTGAAAGTATGGGGAGAGATAGAAAAATGTTAAAAGCTTTCAAATGCTTCAACATGAGCCCGTAACCTCAAATTCCAAAACAAAATGTGGATAGGTTTAATGCTGAGAATAAAGGCCAACAAAATTAACAATTAGAATGTGAGTTGACTATAGATAAAATCAGTTTCATCTCTGGAGTAGTTTGATAAGATTTTAACATAAATATTATTGATATGATTAAAGAATTAAAGGCATAACTTTTACCAAAAAAGACCAAGAGATTATAGAATAAAAATTAACAAAGATGGGGGCTTCCCTGGTGGTCCAGTGGGTAAGGACACTGCCTTGCAGTGCAAGGGGCACCGGTTCAATCCCTTGCCTGGGAAGATCCCACGTGCCACGGAGAGGCTGGACCGATATGTCCAATTACTGAGCCGGAGCTGTGGAGCGCATGCGCCCAGAGCCGGTGCTCTGCAATGAGAGAGGCCACTGCAATGGGAGACCCACATAGGCCAAAGAACAAAATGATAGTTGAATGAAATATCAATAGAAGTGTCCCCAAAAAATAAAATAAAAATTAAAAATAATTAATGAAGATGAAACATGAAAGAGGTGATCTAAAATTTGTATACAAAAACTGCAGTTATTGAATCCAAAAGGGAGGGGATATATGCATATGTTTGGCTGACTCATTTTGCTGTGTTATATTTAACACCGTAAAGCAATTATGATCCAATTTAAATTAATTAATAAAAAATTGTAATTGGAGCACAAATGTATTAAACTTGAGTAGTCAAAGGGAAAATTAGTGACTTGCAAGAGTGTCAAAAGGAATAGCTCAGAACTCAGAAAACAGAGCAAAGAGAGAGAGGACATGGGGTATGCACAGGAGTGAGATGGTGCATCTGGTGATAGGAGACTAGGCAGCTCTTTTTTGTATTGCTCTTATTTTCTCAGTACAATTAGAGGTGAAGTCATCAGGTGAGGTGGAGAAGGATGTGCTGAATGTCAGAAGAGAAAGGATAACAAGTGACAGTCCTTTTTAGAGTGGGGAGTAAATTAAGGAAATACGGAAGGCTTGCCAGGAAGCACCAGGGGCCCACTCCAGATAGGATTTAGACTCCCCTAGAAAAGGCCAATTGCCAATGCGACAAATTCTGGGCAAGGGGCACAAAGCAAATTGGGTGAAAGACAAATGTTAGGAACACATTCAATTCATTGTGACTGTTTACTTTCATAAATGCATGAAAGGGTAGATTCTGTCTATAAAAAGCCAGATTTTCAAATGAAAGCATAGAGAAAAAAGGAAACAGATGATCTATGAGGAAAGAAGAGCAAAGAGAGAGAAAAAAAGAAAGCACTAGAGATACGTCACAGATAAGTGTAGCAAAAGCAAGCATAGTGACATACTACTGTATATATAAAATAGGTGACCAACAAAGAAAGATAACCAACAAGGACCTACTGTGGAGCACAGAGAACTACACTCAAAATTTTGTAATAGTTTATAAGGAAAATGAATCTGAAAAACAATGTGTATACACACACACACACATGCATACATATATGGATACATATATACATGAATTGGGCTTCCCTGGTGGCTCAGAAGGTAAAAAAATCTGCCCACAATGTAGGCAACCTGGATTCGATCCCTGGGTTGGGAAGATTCCCTGGGAAAGGGAATAGCTATCTACTCCTGTATTCTTGCTTGGAGAATTCCATGGACCAAAGAACTTGGCAGGTTACAGTCCATGGGCTCGCAAAGCATCGGACATGACTGAGCAACTAACACATTCCATGCTACGGATGGATATACTACTACATACACAAACCACTGTGCTGTACACCTGAACTCACAACACTCTCATTTGTCACCTGTTATTGTTAATAAGAATCACAGAGACTGAAAGCAGTAATTAATGGACTTGTTGGTCATTTTAATAATTACACTAACCATTGCCTTTTTTGGATATAGACATCATTTTCTTTTACTTGTTGGTCCTTAATGTATCTAAGGATATCCACAAACTACAAAGTGACTTCATTCTGAATGAATCATAGTTTTTCTTAAAGTGGCAGCTATTTCATTTTTAATAGAAAACATACTTTTTTTGGTCAGGAGTCTAAACCAGCAGTCCCTTTCCAGTGAAAATGTAAGTACTGCTCTCACTTCATATCTTTTTAGTTATTATCTTCCTCTTATCCTTTCCCTCTTCTGATTCACACTGAAGATCTGTGAAATTTGTGATGCTTGTTGTTTTACTATATGATGCCATGTAAAAATAAATTCTTAATTTATAAATTCAAGGATTTATACATTCTTAATTTATTTACTTAATATTTTTTACCTAATATACTTTTTTTCCAATACTTGGATTATTTATATTAAAGGTGAGAAGTTACTTGCACTTTCTGTGAAATTATATTAAGCACTTGCCTAGAGTTTGGCATTGTTATGGTTTGACCTTTGTCAGTCTCCCTATACTTTTAAGAAGGAAGGTCCTTGGACTTCCCTGGTGGTCCAGGGATAGGACTCTGAGTTTCCAAAGCAGGGGACCCAGCTTTGATACCTGGTCGGGGGAACTAGACCCCACCTGCTGCAACTAAGTGTTCTTATGCTGCAACTAAAAGACCCCACATGCCGCAACTAAGACCCACTGCAGCCAAATAAATAAAAACAAATATTAGAAAAAGAAGGAAGGTCCTTTCCTGTTTGGGAAGGTGGATGGGATCTTTGATGTACTGGTGGAACCATATGTCAAACTTTGGACCTATAGGAGCCTGGATAGGGGGTGAATGAATCTACACAAGGTCACAACACATCTCTTCAGGAATAGGCCAGAGAGAGGCGAAGAAAACTGTGGGGAAAGCAGATGCCATGTCATGTGGGTCTTAGGAAACACTGAGGTGTGTTATGCTTAGGAAACTGTTTTAGCTGCTCTTTGGGAACACCTGTGAAGATCTACATTTTTCTCCAAGGATCTTAGAGTTGAATTTGTAGTGTTTCAGATGTGTTGCTGTGGGTCTTAGGAGCAATGTTATATTTGTCTTATACAATCATACCCACAAAATGTAATTAAACATGCATTTATATATGCCTTGCAATAGGTGCTTATGTAAGAAAAAGAACTGTGTTTTCACGATAATGCAGAAAATTTCAGAACCTACAACTAAGGGGTTCCTTTTCAAGATCTAGATAAACAGAATATGAGCCAATTTTAAAAGCCTATCTACTAAAACTTTGTTAGCAGTCTTGAGCTTCTTTTGGGAAAATAATCAGTATTAGTACTGGTCTATGTCACAGACTATGGGCTTTAAATTTAGAAATTTATTCAGAAAGGTTCTCAGCTTTTCAAGACAGGAGATAGCAGCATTGTTTCAGCAATTTTCCTGAATTGTCTATATGGTTGGCTTCACTACCCTGTTTGCTAGGAAAAGTTGGCCTGCAGTTTTCCCCAGTTAGCAGAATCAGTGAAATTTAGTATAAAGCTGTCATTTTTTCCAGCTAACCAATTTTATTGTCAAGTGAGTGATTCTCTGCTGATTGGCTTCACCACAGATTTATGATTTCCAGCGTCAGCTGGGTCTTCAGTGCTGTTAGGCAATCATTCCTGTGGCAGAGACCATAGATGAGCTCTCCAAAATAATTCCCAATCCCAGACTCCATTATCTTCACCTATATCTCAAGCTGGAAGACAAGAGTTCCCTATTTCTCAGACTCCTTTGCTGCTAAGAGGTGGCCACATAGCATAGTCCTGGCCAAAGAAGTAAAGAGTTTTCCTTTGCAAATAAAAAGAAAATTCTCTGGAGCACAACATTTTTTTTTTCTTTAGGCCATCATTTCCCCCTTTCTTTTTGCTGCATCGGAATTGTATGGGATGCATTGAAGTGCAGCATCCATCTTTGGACCATGAGGTAATAATTCTGAGAAAGGAATCCAACGTCCAAGACCATCATTGAGCTGCTGCACCAGCATCTTATGGACCCACTGTGCTTCACTGAATGAAGTAAATACCACCACCGTCTCACTCTGCAACCACATCCATTTGGTTCATATTAGGCTTCTGCTGATTGATGACAGTTTGGACAAAGACACTCCTTAGACCCAATTGGCTCCTCCCTTTTTTCACAATGACAGTTCCTGGTGGCCCCTCTAAACATCCCACAAAGCTCTAATTTCTTCTTCAGAATCTACATATTTTATGGGAAGCCATTCTTCCCTCCTGTATCCAGGCTGAAGCACTTAACCTAGGCTAAGTCAGTTGATGCATTCCATATTTTAGCTCACATTCTACGTTTGGCTCACAATTGATTATGTGACCTAAGATATCCCAATCAGAATACGTCTCAGGACTTTTACTGGAAATTCTGAAACATGGTCCCCCTCTTCCTCCAGCACATGTGGTGTGCAGAGGTGATGCCAGGAACTGCTGCAGTCATTTTGCTACCATGTGGCAAGGCAGCCTGAGTACAGAGTTATCACACTGAAAAGGACAGATCTTACCCCTTCACAGAGAGCCAGCCTTCTGATGTGACTGAATCTGAAGCCTGTCCAGTAATTCCTCTTTACTGTGTAATCATCTCAACGAAACTGAAATCTTCCTGATACAGAGTTCTAGTGTGGCCTTAGCAGAAAACCTCACGTGTAGGGTATCTTTCATTTGCTCCTCCCAGATCCACTTTCCACCCCTTTGTTCCCTGTTCTGTGCCTCAGCAGGCTGAACTCTTTGACCACATCAGTGGGTATCCTTACCTCTGACTTTCACTTGGATCTGGCTAACAGAGAGCACCAGCAGGTCATCGGAGGGAAGAGAGGTGTGGAGTAAAATCAAGGTCTCTATTTTCCTGGACCTCTTCTTGTGGGGTCACTGCAGACTGGCTGTGCTCTTGCTCTCAAGGCAAGACCTCTTGTCAATTGGTCTCTCTGCATTGACTATTCTCTTCTTGCTTAATAACCACATCCTCCTCTTGCCCTTCAGTCTTATGTGGGGTATGGGTCCTCATTGATGCCAGCTAGAGAACTGTCCCATGTCTGTGGTTTTCCTGCACTCTGAGCAATTGAACCACATCATCCATTTCCTGCAGAGGCCCTGACTGACACATCTCATTTTCTACCAGTGAAAAGGAGGTCACCCCTCTCCACATCTTCAGCCATCACCTGGAGTAATTGCTGACACTTCAGCTCTGTGTTTCTGAGGCTGAAGGTGCAACAAACCCATGCCTCTCTTCCTTCTCATAAACATAGCAACAATCATGCTTTTCCTGCACGTCTTACCAGGAATGATGTAAGAATTAGAAAGATGTAAATGTACTTAGAAAAGCTGAGTACAATACATACATGAAGTACTGCTACCATTATTTTTGCTCCTATAGAGATAAGTCAACCCAAGTTCTAACTGTAGTTCTAATGAAGGATGTTTGAATGCTCTCTCTCTCTTTCTCCTAGTTTAACTGCTACTACTTAACATACAGGATTTCCTGTTGACTCAGCGATAGAGAATCCACCTGCAATGTAGGAGATGCAAGAAATAAAGGGTTTGGTCCCTGGCTTGGGATGATCCCTGCAGAAGAGAATGGCAACCCACTCCAGTATTCTTGCCTGGAGAATCCCATGGACAGAAGAGCCTAGTAGGCTACAGTCCATGGTGTTGCAGAGAGTCAGACATGACTGAGCAACTAAACATACATACATGTGTTTAAGCAACAACTCCAAATATCTCTAATTCCTGGCCACATACTCCAATCAGCCATGATTTTGGCACAAATCATACTTGTCCTTCACATCCTGTCCTCTGTATGTGGTTATGTGGTGGAAAAAGCATGAGCTTTGGAGCCTTCCTGACTTAGCTTCAGGTTTTGCTCTATCACTTACTAGTTCTTGGTTAGCAGGGAAATCACCTAGTCTCTCTGATGATGATGATGATGGAAAGTCTGGATAAACTAATGTCCATAAAGGGCCTGCACTGATACCCTTTCTTCTTCCTTATCAGACTCCAGGATGTTGAGTAATGGTACAGCCCAGGTTTCCTGGACCTGGAACCAGCAGGCCATGGCTTATCTCATGTTTGAGGGACAGAAAACGAGAATGCCAAGATATGGACTTTGCACTGATTGTGGCAAAAGGCCTGGAAGATGACAGCATGCTCAGGTCAGGGAGGGGACACTCTCTTTGATTGAAACTTACTGGAAAGCACACATTGTGGGTGGGACTAACTGACCACAGGAACCCTTCCCAGAAGTAATCCATGTGATCTGAGCGCATTTTACTGATGCGATTAAGATGCCATCATGAAACAGCCAACCTAAAGCACAATTAATGGCCAACCCGTTACAAACTTCATTTTCAAGGTGCAACAAACCCATGCCTCTCTTCCTTCTCATAAACATAGCAACAATCATGCTTTTCCTGCACGTCTTACCAGGAATGATGTAAGAATTAGAAAGATGTAAATGTACTTAGAAAAGCTGAGTACAATACATACATGAAGTACTGCTACCATTATTTTTGCTCCTATAGAGATAAGTCAACCCAAGTTCTAACTGTAGTTCTAATGAAGGATGTTTGAATGCTCTCTCTCTCTTTCTCCTAGTTTAACTGCTACTACTTAACATACAGGATTTCCTGTTGACTCAACGATAGAGAATCCACCTGCAATGTAGGAGATGCAAGAAATAAAGGGTTTGGTCCCTGGCTTGGGATGATCCCTGCAGAAGAGAATGGCAACCCACTCCAGTATTCTTGCCTGGAGAATCCCATGGACAGAAGAGCCTAGTAGGCTACAGTCCATGGTGTTGCAGAGAGTCAGACATGACTGAGCAACTAAACATACATACATGTGTTTAAGCAACAACTCCAAATATCTCTAATTCCTGGCCACATACTCCAATCAGCCATGATTTTGGCACAAATCATACTTGTCCTTCACATCCTGTCCTCTGTATGTGGTTATGTGGTGGAAAAAGCATGAGCTTTGGAGCCTTCCTGACTTAGCCTCAGGTTTTGCTCTATCACTTACTAGTTCTTGGTTAGCAGGGAAATCACCTAGTCTCTCTGATGATGATGATGATGGAAAGTCTGGATAAACTAATGTCCATAAAGGGCCTGCACTGATACCCTTTCTTCTTCCTTATCAGACTCCAGGATGTTGAGTAATGGTACAGCCCAGGTTTCCTGGACCTGGA
The DNA here is from genome assembly GCA_022376925.1 of Tragulus kanchil. Lineage (NCBI taxonomy): Eukaryota > Metazoa > Chordata > Mammalia > Artiodactyla > Tragulidae > Tragulus > Tragulus kanchil. The sequence continues at coordinate 33,940,140 of JAIOJX010000025.1, forward strand.
ACCAGCAGGCCATGGCTTATCTCATGTTTGAGGGACAGAAAACGAGAATGCCAAGATATGGACTTTGCACTGATTGTGGCAAAAGGCCTGGAAGATGACAGCATGCTCAGGTCAGGGAGGGGACACTCTCTTTGATTGAAACTTACTGGAAAGCACACATTGTGGGTGGGACTAACTGACCACGGGAACCCTTCCCAGAAGTAATCCATGTGATCTGAGCGCATTTTACTGATGCGATTAAGATGCCATCATGAAACAGCCAACCTAAAGCACAATTAATGGCCAACCAGTTACAAACTTGGAAATTGTAATATTCTGTGGGTGTTGATGGAAGTGATGATATTCAATTCAGTTCAGTCACTCAGTCGTGTCCGACTTTTTGCGACCCCATGGACAGCAGCATGCCAGACTTCCCTGTAGCTTGCTCAAACTCATGTCCATGATGCGATGTGATGGTAACGCACATGTGATGATACTGGAATGAGGGAAATACTAGTGTTTTGGAACCATCGACATTGGACCTGGCCCCTTATACATGTTATCATGTACATTATCACATTGAAGTCTCATATTAACCCAATGCAATGGACATTAAGATGTTTGTCCCACCCCACTGATGGGGAACTTGACATTCTAAAAGCACAGAGTATATAAGTAGCCCTGGATGAACTTATCAAGCTCATAAGGAGGCTGAAGTATATAATATAAATGGTGGATATGACCCTTGTTGTTCATTTGCCAAGTCATGTCCGACTCTTTGTGACCCCATGGACTGCAGCATGCCAGGGCTCCCTGCCCCTCACCATCTCCTGGAGTTTGCCCAAGTTGTCCATTGAATCAGTGGTGCCATACAACCATCTCATCCTCTGTTGCCCTCTTCTCCTTCTGCCTTCAATTTTTCCCAGCATCAGGCTCTTTTCCAATGAAAAGAAAAGCGTATGACCTTAAGTCCACAAATTTAGGTGCTCAAGAAAAGTATCAAATTTATTCCTAAGTAAGTTAGTTCAATTTCTATTCTGAGTCTCCATGCCATCAGGACTGCAGACACTTAATCTCTGCCAATTTGAGTTCTTTCTTTCTTCCTTGCATGGCGTTCTACCTGAGTACTGACTTGATCTGGCTTATGTAAATGTATCGCTTACATGGATTATATGGTTCCAAAGCATTGGTGGCAGCAGTTACAGTTCAAAGAAATCTGGTCTTCACTGAGGGAGTTGGGAAGGAAGTTCTTCCTCCCTGATTGGTCCATGCAGGTTGTCATGGAGATATCTTTTGTTCTCATCTCTGCAACCCTTCAAATCCAGTCAGCCACTCTCAATTACTTCTTTGCCTCCTTTGGATGCATGAGACTCAGTCTGTTGCTGCCCCGACCATGATAGCTTAGACACTGAGGCTATCTGCCCACACAGATCACAGAGCTATTTCTCCTCTGATGTGATGCTACCTTCCCAGGGTTCTACCCAGTTGCTTGGCCTCAGGTCTCTTCTGCTATTGGATTCCATAATCCCATATGGGGTTTAGCCCTGGCCTCCGTTGCCCCTCCCCTAGTCGATGTGATGGTAACGCACATGTGATGATACTGGAATGAGGAAATACTAGTGTTTTGGAACCATCGACATTGGACCTGGCCCCTTATACATGTTATCATGTACATTATCACATTGAAGTCTCATATTAACCCAATGCAATGGACATTAAGATGTTTGTCCCACCCCACTGATGGGGAACTTGACATTCTAAAAGCACAGAGTATATAAGTAGCCCTGGATGAACTTATCAAGCTCATAAGGAGGCTGAAGTATATAATATAAATGGTGGATATGACCCTTGTTGTTCATTTGCCAAGTCATGTCCGACTCTTTGTGACCCCATGGACTGCAGCATGCCAGGGCTCCCTGCCCCTCACCATCTCCTGGAGTTTGCCCAAGTTGTCCATTGAATCAGTGGTGCCATACAACCATCTCATCCTCTGTTGCCCTCTTCTCCTTCTGCCTTCAATTTTTCCCAGCATCAGGCTCTTTTCCAATGAAAAGAAAAGCGTATGACCTTAAGTCCACAAATTTAGGTGCTCAAGAAAAGTATCAAATTTATTCCTAAGTAAGTTAGTTCAATTTCTATTCTGAGTCTCCATGCCATCAGGACTGCAGACACTTAATCTCTGCCAATTTGAGTTCTTTCTTTCTTCCTTGCATGGCGTTCTACCTGAGTACTGACTTGATCTGGCTTATGTAAATGTATCGCTTACATGGATTATATGGTTCCAAAGCATTGGTGGCAGCAGTTACAGTTCAAAGAAATCTGGTCTTCACTGAGGGAGTTGGGAAGGAAGTTCTTCCTCCCTGATTGGTCCATGCAGGTTGTCATGGAGATATCTTTTGTTCTCATCTCTGCAACCCTTCAAATCCAGTCAGCCACTCTCAATTACTTCTTTGCCTCCTTTGGATGCATGAGACTCAGTCTGTTGCTGCCCCGACCATGATAGCTTAGACACTGAGGCTATCTGCCCACACAGATCACAGAGCTATTTCTCCTCTGATGTGATGCTACCTTCCCAGGGTTCTACCCAGTTGCTTGGCCTCAGGTCTCTTCTGCTATTGGATTCCATAATCCCATATGGGGGTTTAGCCCTGGCTCCTGTCCCAGTGCCCCACCTGGAGAGAAGGACACAGACAAACACACTGCTGTCAAACTCATCATTTCCCCTTTAATTCTCTTCTTTCACCAGGTATAGGGAATCCTTTCTTAGCTGGTAAGAAAGGTGGTCAGAGAAGGCCTGTTCTTACTGCTCTCAAACCTTGCTATGATCCTTCTTTTTAAACTAAGGAGCTAGCTTTTGAAATATAAAGCTGTTTCACTTTTTTCCCGCTTTCCTGCTAACACATATTTTTCCTGAGCCAATGAATTTCTAATGGTTTAGCTGTTTGTTTGTTTGTTTTCCCTGTTTGTGCTGCTTGGCATACAGGATCTTAGTTCCCAGACTAGGGATCAAACCCAGGCCCCTGGTAGTGAAAACACTAAATCTTTTTGTTGTTTTTGTTAATTTTTGCCTCTTTTATTGGTTTTTTATTTGTTTATTTTCACCTATCTTTATTGTTTGCTCTGTGTGGGCCTCTCATTGCAGTGGCCTCTCTAAGGAGAGCAACTGGCTTTGGGCGCACGTGTGCTCCAGAGTGCTGGCTCATAATTGGACACACCAGTCCGACTGCTCCGCAGCACGTGGGATCTTCCCAGGTCAGGGATGGAACCAGCGCCCCCTGCACTGCAAGGCAGACTCTCCACCCACTGGACCATCAGGGAAGCCCTGAAAGCACTAAATCTTAACCATTGGATTGCCAGAGAATTCTCTAGCTATCTTAATAGAAGGAAATGCTAGGAAACATATGGAAACTCCTTCAAAACTATCATCTTGTCTCTGTACAAATGACTTTTTTATTATTATTATTTTTTTGGATTTTTGGGGGAGGAGCACGGATTTGAGGAGGAACACAAGGGGGCGCTATCTACAGGCGTTCTCAAGGGGGTGACAGAGAAGTCAGTGTTTTTTAGGGGGTGGGGATGGGGTGGGGAGGGAGGTGGGCAGGCGGGCCACTTCAATTGGTCTTCCATTTATCGATTTTCATCCATCTTTGTTCTTTGGCCCGTGTGGGCCTCCCATCGCGGTGGCCTCTGTTGCCGCAGAGCACCGGCTCTGAGCGCATGCGCTCCAGAGCTCCGGCTGGGTAGTTGGGACATATCAGTCCAGCCGCTACGCGGCACGTGGGATCTTCCCAGGCCAGGGATTGAACCCGCGCATCTTGCACTGCAAGGCGGTGTCCTTACCCACTGGATCACCAGGGAAACCCTATTTTTTTATTTCAATACAAGAATAACTATAATTACAAAGTGGACCAGAATCACACCTTAGTCAATTTTCCCTCTGCTGACTGGGGCAAGTTTTCTCTGTGGGTAAGAGACATGGCAAGCCAAATGATCAGTAGAAACTTGCTGTCAGAGCAGTTAGACAAGTGGAGGATATTGACTCACTGTGATGACTGACATGCCTTCTAAGACTCCTCAAGAAAGACCTGAATGGGACAGAGATGTCTCCTGGCCCAGGGAGCTGGCCCTCCAAGTGGGGCTAAACTCTTGATTTCCAAACCACACTATCCTCGGCTCTACCATTGCCAGCTCTCATTCAGTTTTCCCATCACTGTATCCTGGCCTCTCATTTTGGTCCTCAGGTCTCTCCTCCAGGCAGGGCACAGTAGAGCTATTTAGACCTTAATTTTCTGAAAGTTGTACATCTACACCATGCCTACTAAACAGAGACTTCATACAAGGTAGATTGGCTGAGCATGAGTGTGCCCCCAAACACTGGAGTCTTGCAATTGTGGGCAACCTCATGAATTCCCAGTTTGTTTTGAAATGAAAATACAAGCATATGGTTACACACACACACACAGATTCATGCACAGGGAGAAAGAGAGACGAGTGTAGCATAAAAGTCTATACTTCACCTTTGATCTCACCCCCTACGAACTTCAACTTAGCATTTCTCATTTCTCAGAAGAGATTATTCCTTTTTGTTTTAATTTTTTAAATCGAGATATAGTTTATGTACAATGTTGTGCCAGTCTCTACTGTACAGCAAAGTGACGTGGCTGTACACATACATTCTTTTTAAATATTTGTTTCTATTATGGTTTTACAGGATATTCAAGATAGTTCCCTGTGTTATACACTAGGACCTTGTTTGTTCCATTCTACCAGCTCCACACACCCACTCCATGCCTTTCCCTCCCTCCTCCCCTTGGCAACCACAAGTCAGTTCTCTATGTCTGTGAGTCTGTTTCTCCTTCATGGATAGGTCCATTTGTGCCATATCTTAGATTCTACATATAAGTAATAGTACATGATATTTGTTTTTCTGTTCCTGACTTACTGTACTTAATATGATCATCTCTAGTTGCATGCATGTTGCTGAAGATGGCATTATTTTATTCTTTTTATGGCTGAGCGGTATTTCATTACATATACGTACCACATCTTCTTTATCCATTCATCTGTTGATGTACCTTTAGGCCATTCCCATGTTCTGGCTATTGTGAATAGTACTGCTATGAACATAGGGGTGCATGCATCTTCTGGAATTAAAGTTTTATGCCGGTATATTCTTAGGAGCGGAAGTGCTGAATCACATGGTTCCTTCTGAGGAACCTCCATACTGGTCTTCACAGTGGCTGTACTGATTTACATTCCCACCAATAGTGTAGGAGCGTTCTCTTTTCTCCACATTCTCTCCAGCATATGTTGTTTGTAGATGGTATTTGTTATTTTAATAATGCCCATGCTGATTGGCGTTAGGTAGTACCTCATTATAGCTTTGATTTGCATTTCTCTGATAATTAGTGATGTCGAGCATCTTTTTATATGTCTACTGGCCATTTATTTGTATTCCTTCTTTGAAGAAATGTTTATTAAGGTCTTCTGTCCATTTTTTGATTTCGTTATTTTTGTTGTTGTTGAGTTGTATGAGTCTTTTACATATTCTGGAAATGAAACCTTCGTCTTTTGTATCTTTGCAAATATTTTCTCCCATTTCATAAGTTTGTTTCACTTTTTGTGGTTTCCTTTGCTGTGCAGAAACTTGTAAGTTTGATTAGGTCCCATTTGTTTTCATTTTTATTTCTACTGCCTTGGGAGATGGACCTCAGAAAATATTGCTATGACTTATATCAAAGAATGTATTTCCTATGCACAGAGGCAATCATTCTTACCAGTTTCATGCCTTTCTAGAGACATTTATATCACACGTACACTCCAAAAATTGTAATAGAATCTGTCCAGTGCTCTCTCCTGCCTTTCTCACTTCCCAGTGTATCTACTCATTATGTTTGGGTGTCTCACTATTAGTCTTTGTGTTTGACCACTCCACCATCGCTACACAGCTAATTGTTGCTTATAATCTTCTTTTTACTTTCTATTCATCACATTCATCTTCAGAGGAAGGTACCGTCCTTCTTTTTGAAATCACCATTGTTTGAGAACAAATCATTTCATATATACCATTAACAAATCACTTGAAAAAACTCCCAGGAAACTTAACAGTACCACAAACATGTGACTATTTGCAAGCTGTTCCTTTAATGATGAACAGAGCATAAAAAGCATACATTTGTCTCATGTTTTTATTTCTGTACCTCTAATCTATGACCATATCTAGCAGATCAAAATAAGATCCTTTAATGTGCTATGACTACAAATTAGACTGTCCCAAGTTCTGAAAATGGATGTTGAAGTGGCTTACCCTTTAAAGAGTTTCTACTCTAATCAGGGGGATAAGATGCCTTAATGTGCTTGAACGTTCTTACATCCACCAATAGTGTAGGAGCGTTCTCTTTCTCCACATTCTCTCCAGCATATGTTGTTTGTAGATGGTATTTGTTATTTTAATAATGCCCATGCTGATTGGCGTTAGGTAGTACCTCATTATAGCTTTGATTTGCATTTCTCTGATAATTAGTGATGTCGAGCATCTTTTTATATGTCTACTGGCCATTTATTTGTATTCCTTCTTTGAAGAAATGTTTATTAAGGTCTTCTGTCCATTTTTTGATTTCGTTATTTTTGTTGTTGTTGAGTTGTATGAGTCTTTTACATATTCTGGAAATGAAACCTTCGTCTTTTGTATCTTTGCAAATATTTTCTCCCATTTCATAAGTTTGTTTCACTTTTTGTGGTTTCCTTTGCTGTGCAGAAACTTGTAAGTTTGATTAGGTCCCATTTGTTTTCATTTTTATTTCTACTGCCTTGGGAGATGGACCTCAGAAAATATTGCTATGACTTATATCAAAGAATGTATTTCCTATGCACAGAGGCAATCATTCTTACCAGTTTCATGCCTTTCTAGAGACATTTATATCACACGTACACTCCAAAAATTGTAATAGAATCTGTCCAGTGCTCTCTCCTGCCTTTCTCACTTCCCAGTGTATCTACTCATTATGTTTGGGTGTCTCACTATTAGTCTTTGTGTTTGACCACTCCACCATCGCTACACAGCTAATTGTTGCTTATAATCTTCTTTTTACTTTCTATTCATCACATTCATCTTCAGAGGAAGGTACCGTCCTTCTTTTTGAAATCACCATTGTTTGAGAACAAATCATTTCATATATACCATTAACAAATCACTTGAAAAAACTCCCAGGAAACTTAACAGTACCACAAACATGTGACTATTTGCAAGCTGTTCCTTTAATGATGAACAGAGCATAAAAAGCATACATTTGTCTCATGTTTTTATTTCTGTACCTCTAATCTATGACCATATCTAGCAGATCAAAATAAGATCCTTTAATGTGCTATGACTACAAATTAGACTGTCCCAAGTTCTGAAAATGGATGTTGAAGTGGCTTACCCTTTAAAGAGTTTCTACTCTAATCATTTTGGGAGTGTGTTGGTCACTCAGTCATGTATGACTCTTTGAGACCCCCTGGACAGTAGCCTGCCAGGCTCCTATGTCTATGGGATTTTCCAAGAAAGAATACTGGAGTGGGTTGCCATTTCCTTCTTCCAGGGGATCTTTCCTGACCCAAGGATTGAATCCAGATCGTCCGCATTGCAGGCAGATTCTTCACCGTCTGAGCCACAAGAGAAGATCCTGATATGAACTGTTCGCAAACCCACACATCAGGATGGAAGCCCTTGTTAAAAAGACATATTTCTTTCTGAGAAATATCATGGACTGGGCTTTACGGCATAGAAATAAGGAGATCTAATTGTCTGGAAAGAACTTTCAAATTCCTGATTTCTCATGCCAGAGACATTGTGGGACAGAGTGGCCCTCGGGGGAGGCTGGTCTGGAATGGTTACCACATTTCCCTGCTGGCCAAGAGAACCCACTGCGGTGTGGGCCTTTGGCGCCTCCCGAGATGCGGGTGAAAAGGCCAGGCTTTAAGGATTCTGTGCTGCTTCTGCAAATCTATGCAGATTTTACATGGGAACACCTTATTCTTGAGAGCTTTATAGGAAGATTTGATTTTAGTTTTACTTCTTCCTTTACATCCTGCTTGATGCTCTATTTCACTCTAAACTTGGCCTTGGGAGTCAGACAGACCTGGATTTGGATATCGGTTCTGCCATTGATAACTGTAAAGCTGTCTGAACTTGGACACGTTACTCAACTTTTCTGAGGCTTGGTTTCAACATCCACAATGATGAGATTAAGAGGATTGACCTCATATGAAGTTTGTGAGCACTGAATGAGATAATGTATACACAGTGACTAATAGATAGCATCAATACCTACTCAGTATTTAGTAGTTCTTCATTCAACACATATCCATCGAGAAGGTAGCATGTGTCAGAAACACATTTCAGGAGGTAGTGGAACCTTGCAGTATAAATAAGGACGAGTCAATGAAGGTGGATAGCTGGGCCCCAGGAGCAGGGGGAAAAATATTCTTCCAAACAGAGGGAATGGTGAGTGCATAATGAGCTACAAATTAGACTGTCCCAAGTACTGAAAATGGATGTTGAAGTGGCTTACCCTTTAAAGAGTTTCTACTCTAATCATTTTGGGAGTGTGTTGGTCACTCAGTCATGTATGACTCTTTGAGACCCCCTGGACAGTAGCCTGCCAGGCTCCTATGTCTATGGGATTTTCCAAGAAAGAATACTGGAGTGGGTTGCCATTTCCTTCTTCCAGGGGATCTTTCCTGACCCAAGGATTGAATCCAGATCGTCCGCATTGCAGGCAGATTCTTCACCGTCTGAGCCACAAGAGAAGATCCTGATATGAACTGTTCGCAAACCCACACATCAGGATGGAAGCCCTTGTTAAAAAGACATATTTCTTTCTGAGAAATATCATGGACTGGGCTTTACGGCATAGAAATAAGGAGATCTAATTGTCTGGAAAGAACTTTCAAATTCCTGATTTCTCATGCCAGAGACATTGTGGGACAGAGTGGCCCTCGGGGGAGGCTGGTCTGGAATGGTTACCACATTTCCCTGCTGGCCAAGAGAACCCACTGCGGTGTGGGCCTTTGGCGCCTCCCGAGATGCGGGTGAAAAGGCCAGGCTTTAAGGATTCTGTGCTGCTTCTGCAAATCTATGCAGATTTTACATGGGAACACCTTATTCTTGAGAGCTTTATAGGAAGATTTGATTTTAGTTTTACTTCTTCCTTTACATCCTGCTTGATGCTCTATTTCACTCTAAACTTGGCCTTGGGAGTCAGACAGACCTGGATTTGGATATCGGTTCTGCCATTGATAACTGTAAAGCTGTCTGAACTTGGACACGTTACTCAACTTTTCTGAGGCTTGGTTTCAACATCCACAATGATGAGATTAAGAGGATTGACCTCATATGAAGTTTGTGAGCACTGAATGAGATAATGTATACACAGTGACTAATAGATAGCATCAATACCTACTCAGTATTTAGTAGTTCTTCATTCAACACATATCCATCGAGAAGGTAGCATGTGTCAGAAACACATTTCAGGAGGTAGTGGAACCTTGCAGTATAAATAAGGACGAGTCAATGAAGGTGGATAGCTGGGCCCCAGGAGCAGGGGGAAAAATATTCTTCCAAACAGAGGGAATGGTGAGTGCAGACTACAAAATGAGAGAAAATGTTGTGTTCTGGGAATGAAAAGGAGATGAGGAGAACTGGATCAAGAAAGGCAAGACAGGAGATGGCCAGGGGTGAAGCTGGAGATCATCACTGACGAATTTATAGGTCAGGCTAAGAGAGTTCTATTTTATGTATATATAAAATACATACTATTATATATTTAATATAATGTGTTTAATATACTTTTTTTTTGGCTGTCCTGGGTCTTTGCTGGGGTGCATGGGTTCTTTATGGTGGTATGCAGGTTTCTGTAGTTGTGGCACATGGGCTTAGATGCCCTGTGGCATGTGGGATCTTATTTCCCCAACCAGGGGTCAAATCCATGTCCTTTGCACTGGAAAGGCAGACTCTTAACCCCTGAATCACCAGAGAAGTCCCAGTATTGTCTATTAAAAGCTGTAGCTAACTCTTTTTAAGCCTATTCTTCAAATGGACAAAGAGATCCAAAGAAGGGAAATATTTGCCTACGACAAAATAACTGGTGTGTGGTAGAGCACTGAAGTGTTTGAAGTAAAAAGTGCCATGATCACAGATCTTGCTTTAGAAGTAGTATTAAGGCAGCAGAATGGAGTCTGTGTGGGTGGAGGGCAGTGGCAGAGGGTAGGAAGGCTGAGAGGCAGGGAGGCTGTGGAAGTCATTTACATGAAACAAAATGAGATGGAATCTGAGAAGGAGGAGTCCAAAGTGTGCCTTCCTCCCCGCAGGGCCGTGGTCATCCTGGATCCCTCACTGGTGACACATCCATCAGTCTCCCAGGCTTCAGGGACATGGGTGAGGACCGATGGATTCAAAACAAGGGCAAGGGGTGAGAATGACAAGATGAGGAGAAGGAAGGAGGAAGCCAGATACACCCTGTGGCAGGTCACACAGGAGGTAATAAAGAAGGGAAGGATCATGTCAAATCCCAAACATGTAACCATCCCCCTCAGGGGATGGGCAAGCTATTGTCAGGTGTCTGTGTGCTTGTTTAACATAAAGTCACGGGAAAAGGGAGATTAACTCCACTGTCCTTGCAGAGGCTAAGAAGATGTCACTTAACTTGGCTGTCTTGAGTCAATAACTTGGGAGGTTATATTTTTGTGTATATTTGATCTTGGTCGGTTCCCTTATTTCCCTGCTCTCCATTTTCTTATCTCCACAGTAAGTCTACTGAGTGCCTGTGTGTGCCAGATATTTTATATTTTACACATGTCTATTCATTCTCACCACAACACTAAGGAAAATACCATCTCCATTTCACAGAAGAAGGAAACTGTTAAAATGTTTGGAGAGATTAGATGGCTTTGATAATAATTACACCAGAAGAAGTTCTACTATTATACTGCACTGGAGAAGACATTCCTAAGCAAAATTACAACTGACAAGATTACGGATAACCAACAAGGACCTACTGAATAGCACAGGGAACACTGCTCAATATTATGTAACAACCTAAATGGAAAACTGTATAACCGAAACTTTGTGGTATAACTGAACCTATCACAATATTGTCAATCAACTACACTCCAATATAAAACAAAAAGTTTAAAAAAGCCAAAAGCTTTTAGGAACATAGTTACTCTATAAAATTCTAATTCCTGAAATTTGAAAGACTGAAACAAGTTAAATGTCACGTGACAGGTTGAGAGAAATAATCTGCTCACATATACCAAGCAAAATGTCAATATACAGGGCTTCCCCGGTGGTCCAGTGGTTGAAGAGCCTGCCTTGCAGTGCAGGGGGCACAGGTTCAATCCCTGGCCTGGGAGAATCCCATGTGCTGTGGAGTGGCTAGACTGGTGTGTCCCATTACAAGCCAACACTCTGCAGCACATGCTCCTAGAGCTGATACTCTGCAGTGAGAGAGGCCACTGCAGTGGGAGGCCCACACAGGCCATAATAATAATAATAATAATAATAAAAGATGGATGAAAATAAATATAAATAAAAGATGCATGATGGGGAAAATAAAAAAACACCCTACCAGCCAGCAGTGACTACTATGTTAAAAAAAAAAAAAAAGGTCAATATACAAAGAGCACTCATAAATCAATAAGAAAACTGACACAAGAGGGAAAAGAAATGAGCAAAACATATAAAAGGAAAAAAAAACATATAAAAGGCAGCTCACAGAAAGGGAGCTATAAATGGTTTAAAAAGCATGAAAATATATCCAGCATAACTAGTAGTCAGGGAAAAATCTTATTTTGATGTTAAAAAAGTTGTAATGCTTTAAATTTAATCACATTTTTAATTTCCAAGAACAGTAACCGATCCTTTTTCACAGCCACCTATTCTGTCTTAATAGGTATAATATCTAGAACATTTCTCTGCTTCTAAATTACACTCTTTTAATTAAATCAAACTTAAAGCTTAGGTCCACCTTTTAAAATGTATACCTAGGGAAGGCTTTGCCCTAAACCCTCTGGACTAGGATAGATTTCTACAATGTACACCTTTGTATTTATGATTCAGTGGTTTGCCAAGCTTGTATTCACAGCTGAGAATTTTTGTAAGGTTCATTTATACTTATTTATTTAGATGCACCAGGTCTAAGTTGTGGCATGTGGGAGATTCTTCAGTTGTGGCATGCAAACTTTTAGTTGCAGCATGTGGGATCTTGTTCCTTGACCTGAAATGGAACCTGGGACATCTGCACTGGGAGCAGGAAGTCTTAGCTACTGGACCACCAGGGAAGTACCGAGAATTTCTTTTAATGAAGTAATAATGAAAGAATATAATAAATTCCTTTTCAAAACAGGGAGACTCAAAAATCTGAAGCTGCCATGGGCTGAACTCAGCATTTTAGCCGGCCCCTCTGTCTTCACCTCATCGGACTTGCTCACTTAGACTGAAATGAGATTCTCCAAGAGCCAGAGCTTGGGAGACTAGAGGGCTTAACAAGGGGTTGCCTTCTCGTGGAGAAGGAACACTCTCTTGCCACAGAAATTATTATTTTCCTTATTTAACTCTTTTATTACACTGTGTGGGGAAGCCATTAAAGAGATGATTAATACAAAATAAGAAACAACAACAAAAAATACTGCATAAGTCTGAACTGATCTTTCCTTATGGAATTTTGAGTAACTAAAATTGATGCTGCCTTTTAAATTAATGCTTTAATTTTTTTTCAATTGGAATATAATAGCTTTTCAATGTTGTGTTGTCTCTGCTGTACAACAGCGTAAATCAGCTACATGTATACCTATATCCTCTCTCTTTTGAGCCTCCCTCCCACCCCTACCCCCGTCCCATCCTTCTAGGCCATCACAGAGGACTGAGTTGAGATCCCTTTGCTATACAGCAGGTTCCCACTAGTTATCTATTTTATGCATGTCTTTTTAATTATAATGTATGTATATATGTGTATGTACAGTGTATGCCTTTTTAATTATAATTGGTACTTATTTTACTAAAATGATCATACTTTGACCTTCAGCATTAAAGTCAAAGCTATTATTACTCATATTACTTTGCTACTAGGATAAGCCAATGTCTAAATTATAGTGGGACCAAAGAAGGGATGCTTTCTCTGCCATCAGTTAAGTTTGAGCTTCAGAAGACTTGAACTTGAAAGATTTTCTCGAGCATGTAGAAACTTGAGTCACTAACTTGAGTCACTTGAACCATCTGAGTCACTAAATTAAAATCGCTAGGAGAGTCATTCACTTACTTAAGGAAGAATCTCGAAGTATGAGCAGAAAATGTCAGAAAATCTACTTGAAATGCACTGAAAGAATGGATTTGGCGGTTCTGTGGATCAAATTTTACTTCTTGAGGTGGATGAAGGAATAAATTAGGAGCTTTGGATTAACATATACATAAAGCTATATATAATAATAAAAAAGATAACTGCAAGGACCTACTGTATAACATAGAGAACTGTACTCAGTATTTTGTAATAACCTAGAAGGGAAAATAATGCCTGTGTATAAACTGAATCATTTTGCTGCCCACCTAAAACTAACACAACACTGAATATCAACTACATTTCAATAAAAATTCTACCTCCTGTGTACATAGCAATATTGACCAAAATACTAAAATTATAGCCATTTATCATATGACCAGTCATGAGCTGACTACTATTTAGCTTTGATCAACACTTCAGTTGAAAAGCTTGTTATCTGAGGGTAACGATCAAAAGGGGTTGTATTAGTTTCTATTTCTCTTGCTCTCCAAGCTCTATCCCTGAGGAAAATTATATTCCCAAGGAAGCAATAAGACTAGACTATGTAATCTTAGCTTCCCACTGCTTTTAATTTTTATGGAATTTTGAGTAACTAAAATTGATGCTGCCTTTTAAATTAATGCTTTAATTTTTTTTCAATTGGAATATAATAGCTTTTCAATGTTGTGTTGTCTCTGCTGTACAACAGCGTAAATCAGCTACATGTATACCTATATCCTCTCTCTTTTGAGCCTCCCTCCCACCCCTACCCCGTCCCATCCTTCTAGGCCATCACAGAGGACTGAGTTGAGATCCCTTTGCTATACAGCAGGTTCCCACTAGTTATCTATTTTATGCATGTCTTTTTAATTATAATGTATGTATATATGTGTATGTACAGTGTATGCCTTTTTAATTATAATTGGTACTTATTTTACTAAAATGATCATACTTTGACCTTCAGCATTAAAGTCAAAGCTATTATTACTCATATTACTTTGCTACTAGGATAAGCCAATGTCTAAATTATAGTGGGACCAAAGAAGGGATGCTTTCTCTGCCATCAGTTAAGTTTGAGCTTCAGAAGACTTGAACTTGAAAGATTTTCTCGAGCATGTAGAAACTTGAGTCACTAACTTGAGTCACTTGAACCATCTGAGTCACTAAATTAAAATCGCTAGGAGAGTCATTCACTTACTTAAGGAAGAATCTCGAAGTATGAGCAGAAAATGTCAGAAAATCTACTTGAAATGCACTGAAAGAATGGATTTGGCGGTTCTGTGGATCAAATTTTACTTCTTGAGGTGGATGAAGGAATAAATTAGGAGCTTTGGATTAACATATACATAAAGCTATATATAATAATAAAAAAGATAACTGCAAGGACCTACTGTATAACATAGAGAACTGTACTCAGTATTTTGTAATAACCTAGAAGGGAAAATAATGCCTGTGTATAAACTGAATCATTTTGCTGCCCACCTAAAACTAACACAACACTGAATATCAACTACATTTCAATAAAAATTCTACCTCCTGTGTACATAGCAATATTGACCAAAATACTAAAATTATAGCCATTTATCATATGACCAGTCATGAGCTGACTACTATTTAGCTTTGATCAACACTTCAGTTGAAAAGCTTGTTATCTGAGGGTAACGATCAAAAGGGGTTGTATTAGTTTCTATTTCTCTTGCTCTCCAAGCTCTATCCCTGAGGAAAATTATATTCCCAAGGAAGCAATAAGACTAGACTATGTAATCTTAGCTTCCCACAGAAATAGCTTTTTTGGGATATAATAATTTTACTCTCAACTTTTATTGAAGCTTGCTATATGAAGAACTTTTTCTTATAAGACCATAAGATTAAAATATAGTCTAGATGGTACCCTAATGTCCTTTATGAAAATATTTCTTTTGATATTTAGTGAAAGGAAATTTCTCTGTCTAATATACTTTTTTTTGGTATATGAAAGTTTATTCTTACCATGTTTGTATCATCAGAAATTCTCTTAGTCTTTTCTTCCTGCCTTAGCATGAGGCCAAGAAAGAGAGACTGGCTACATTGACAACCCTAAAGCAGACTCCGGGAACGTCCCCAAGAGCATGATGTTTTGCAACCAAATCCAGCAACCAGAAAGTCATTGTTTTCAGCAGCAAAGTTCAAGCAATCATCCTCAAGTAAGAAAGCTGTGAGTTGCTTCCTTTTCTTAGTCAGCTGTCCCCTGAAATACCTCTCCATGGCAGAATTTACCTTCATCTCTGACATTTTCTAATGAACTTTCCTTTGCATATGAAGATGCCTCCAAAGGGACTGAACTTCCGGGCTGGCCCAGATACTCTTTCTTGTATTGTTTATCATACCACTTCTGGTCCTGACGCTGGCTTCTGGTCCTGGCTGTATGAAGATCTTGACACCTGCCCAGCCCATTGGTGCTGCAGGCCCAAGGGAAAGAAAGATTTAATCTTTTTTTTATTTTTGCAGTTGTAGTAAAAGACACACAGCATGAAACTGACCATCTCTACCATCTTAAAGTGTAAACGTTCAGTAGTGTCCAGTGTATTCACGTAGATACACAATCAATCTCCAGAAAATTTCATGCTACAAAAGTGGAACTCTATACACCCTGTGATGGCTAATTTTATGCGTCAATTTGACCCAGCACAGTGCTCGGCTATTTGGTCAAACACTATTCTGGATGTTTATTTGAGGGTGTTTTTGGATGAGATTCACATTTAAATTGGTAGATGTTGATGAAGCAGATTGCTCTCTATAATGTGCGTGGGCCTTATTGAAGCAGCTGGAGACCTGGATACAACAAAAGATTGACCTCCTTCAAGAAAGAAGGAACACTATCAGAAGAGAGCCTTTAGGTTTAAACTGCAAAACTGGCTTTTCCCTGAGTCTCCAGCCTAACGGCTTCCCCTGCCTATTTTGGACTTGCCAGTCTCCATAATCTCATGCGCCAAATTCTTTCAAACAGATCCCTGTTTATAAACGTAATACTGGTTCTGTTTCTCTCCAGAACCTGACTAACACACCCATTAAACAACAACTACCCCTTTCTGCCTCCTACTAGCTCCTGGCAACACCATTCTATTTTCTAGTACTAAGAATTTGACTGTTCCAGATATCTTATGTAAGTGGAATCATACAGTACTTTCCTTTTTGTGACTGGTTTATTTCATTTAGCATTATGTCCTCAAAGTTCACGTTGTAGTCATGTGCCAGAATTTCCTTCCTTTTTAATGCTGAATAATATTCCATTGTGTATATGCCTCGTTTTATCCATCTATCAATGGAGACTGACAGCTTCCATTTTATGGCTGTTAGGAATAACACTGCTATGAACACGGGTATATAAATCTTTCTTTGAGACTCTGCTCTCAATTCTTCTGTGTATATATATTCAGAAGTGGAATTGCTGGATCACATGATACTTCTATTTTTAATTTTTTGAGGAATCATTGTACTGTTTACATAGTGGCTGCATCATTTTACATTCCCACCAAGAGTGTTCAAGGATTCCAATTTCTACACATCCTTGCCAACCACTTGTTATTTCCAGCAATAATAATCCTGCAGGAACCCAAAATAATCCTCAATATGGGCTGTTTTTGTTATGGACTAGTATTTTGTATGCATGTGATGAGAGGGATCCTGATAGAGATTTGACTGCTGAAACTATGATGTTAAGACTTGATCCATACATAATTTAGACAGAATCTACATATGATAACAAGTATTTAGAAGTAAAACAATTTGTCCAAAAGTTACTTTGCCCGGCAGTACTCAATGATCAAACTGGCAAGTTTTGTTGGTTAGGATGTCCATTCAAGCAGCATTACTCAAGGTTTTTCTCCAGAAAATGTACATAGATCATTATAAATGTCACCAACTCATTCTGAGTGGTAAGCATTTTTAAATTCGGAGCTTCTAATGTAAAGCAGAAGGTGAGCCAAATCAGGCCTGCAGACTTATTTGACTTGGCCTGCACATTTGTTGGCCCACACAATGTTTTTAAAAATTTTGAATTAGTTGACAATTTTTTAAATGGAGCGATTTCATACAAAAATCTTGATTTCTAGCTTCTTGGGAAAAATTAGCTGACCTAGCAAGACTGGGCCCTCATTCCCACATGGCAACCGGTGGCTGAGGCTGAGTAGCAGCTGCCCTTCTGCCTGCGCCTGTGCTCTCCAGTCCCCAATGGTCCCCACTTGCCCTGAGAAAGAAGAGCGTGTGGACACCCAGGCAGCAGACTGTCAGTTTTGTCAGCAGCCACGTCCAGTGAGAGGTGAGGTCCCCGGTGGGTGCTCAGTAGTTGTTGGCTTGTTCACTGAACCTGGCTCTTCACATGCTGAAATTATTTAAGATCCTTTGCTGGGCTTCCCTGGTGGTCCAGTGGGTAGGCACACTGCCTTGCAGTGCAAGGGGCGCCGGTTCGATCCCTGGCTTGGGAAGATCCCACGTGCCGCGGAGCGGCCGGACCAATGTGTCCAATTACCGAGCTGGAGCTCTGGAGCGCATGCGCCCAGAGCTGGTGCTCTGCGATAACAGAGGCCACCGCGATGGGAGGCCCACAGGGGCCAAAGAACAAAGATGAATGAAAATAGATAAATGAAAGACCAATAGAAGTGGCCCGCCCGCCTCCCTCCTCCCCACCCCCCCCAAAAAAGATCCTTTGCTTTCTCTCTTGGTGGTGAAAGAGACAGTAAGAAGATGATTTTAAGTAAATGGGATACAAAGGGAAAAGCATGTAGACAATGAGAGACAGAGAAACACATGAAAAGAAAATAATCATGCAAATGTTAAGTTTTTACTAAGCAAGTCGTCCTTGAATTTCTCTTTTCCATGAAGGAAACGGCACCCAGGAAATGTTGCAGGTGAAGCCCTCCATTTAATACAAGACAGAAACAAGGGGCAAAAGGTTAGTCAGCTGCCTTACAGTGGCAGAATTCTCGAGTTAACATAAATAAAAAGAGAGACAGCAAATGAGGACCATATGGTTAGCTAGATCACAGCTACTCACAAGGCCACCCGCTGAGAAAAATATTCAACTTACTGTGTCTTGGCATATTAATTCCTTCTTTTTAATTACTGAGACACTTGGAGAAGTTCTTTTGCAATTTTCAGGTGATAGTAAATGAAAAGTGCATTAAAGAAAAATGCAAACAGCACTTCTCTCTCTTTGATGACTGTGTTGGCTGAGAGAAACATGAAAGTCTTCTGGAAGATGTGCCCTCATCTCCAGCCCAAAATATCGTCTCAAGGAAACAGTTATTTAGGGACTTCCCTGGAAGTCCAGTGGTCAAGACTTCGCCTTGCAGTGCAGGGGATTTGGATTCAATTCCTGGTTGAGGAGCTAAGATCTCACATGTTGTTTGGTCACTAAGTTGTCTCTTTTGTGATGCCATGGACTATAACCCGCCAAGTTCCTCTGTCCATGGGATTTCCCAAGCAAGAACCTTGGAGTGAGTAAACCATTCCCTTTTCTAGGGGATCTTCTCCAGCTAGAGATCAAACCACGTCTCTATATTGGCAGGCAGATTCTTTACTGCTGAGTTACCAGGAAAGCCCAGATCCCACATGCCTTGTGACCAAAATGCCAAAATATAAAACAGAAGTGATATTGTAATAAATTCCACAAAGTCTTTAAAAATGATCTACATAAAAAAAAATCTTAAAAAAAGGAAAATAATTATCTAAACATTTGCTTGGACCTGTATCTGCTGAAAATATCAGCAAGAAAGAAAAAGAGAGAAGCAAGGAGCAACAACAAAAGTGGTCCAGGATGGAGACTACTGATACATCTGGGGAGATTTTGTAATGTAGGCAGGGCTGACTTCTCAAACAGGCACAGTGCTGAGGGTTCACAATACTTTTAGGATCCATAAAAAATCTTTTCGTTCCTTTAACATCAGAAGAAAAATAAACTCATAGATCAAGGAAAATGGTTCAACTTATACTGTTATTATATTTATTATTATATCAATGCAGTCATAAAATATATCTTATAAATGTCTTTTTATAAAACAAGGGGCCATGCAGGCAAATGTGCTTTCACAAAAGTGAACATAACCCTAGACCCAGTGGCATGTCCCAATGTATTCAGATTTATTCAACCTGTGTGTGCCATCTATTCTAGGATTTTTTTGCCACTAATGATATTATTATTCCAATTACACAAATGAAGACTTTGGGACTTACAAAAAGTCAAGACAAAGAAAGTAATGGATTTGGGAACTGCCCTAGACATCCTGATTTTCAGGTCAGGTCTCTGCACAAATGTGCCATAGGAAGTGACAGAAACAAGGTGGAGATCAATATAGGAAAGAATGCAACAGAAATTAAAAATACAAGAAGTTTTATAATGGGCCAAGTATTTCCCCAGGCACCAAACTTCCTTCCTGAGGTGACACTTAGGTACCCAAAAGAAGCTTAGGCAGCTCGAGAGGGCATGAGGGAAAGTGAGCAGACATGGCTGGGTGCACAGTTAAAAAGAGCTTCATTGAAAACCTATTAAAATGAGAGAAAATATTTGCAAATCATATATATGACACTATCCAAAATATATAAAGAACTCATACACCTAACAAACAATCAGCAAAATAAACAAATAATCCTATCAAAAAAATGAGCAGAGGATCTGGATAGAGATTGTTCCAAAGATGACATCCAGATGGCCAGTAGGAACATGAAAAGAGGCTCAGTATCACTGATCATCAGGGAAATACAAATCTAAACCACCGTGCAATCTCACTTCACACCTGTTAGAATGACTTTTATCCAGATTAAAAGAGACAACAAATGTGGACAAGGATGTAGAGGAAAGGGAATCTCTGTGTACTGCAGAAGGGAATGTAAATTGGTTTAGCCACTATGGAAAACAATATGGTGGTTCCTTGAAATAGTAAAAGCAGAGCTACCATGTGGTCCAGCAATTTCACCACTGGAACGAAAATGAAAACACTAGCTCAAAAAGATACAGGCATCCCTCCCCCTGCATCAGCATAGCAGTACTATTCACCATAGCCAGACATGGAAACAACCTGAGTGTCTGTTGACAGAGGAATGGACACAGAAGGTGCAGTATGTACACACAACACACACAATACAGTGGAACACGATTCAGCCATAAAGAGAATGAAATCTCGCCATTTGTGATCATACAGATAAACCTGAGGGCATAATGCTGAGTGACATACTCAGACAGACAGACAAATTCCCTATGATCTTACATACATGTGGAACCTAAGAGCAACACTAACAACAAACCATCAAGTCCACGGGTCCAAGGAGAGCTTCGTAGTTGTCAGAGATGGGTGGGGATCAGTGAAATGGGTGAAAGGAGTCAAAAGGTACAAACTTCAGTTATGAAATAAACAAGTCCTGGGGGTATAATGTACACCATGGTGATTACACGCAACACTGTATTATGGTACATTGGAAAGTCGCTAAGAGAATAGATTTTAAAAGTTTCATCACAAGAAAAAAAATCTGCAACTACGCATGTGCTTAGTCACTCATGCACATGTTAATTTTAGACTTGCTGTCTAATATGTATCACAAGATAATGATTCAACACTTGTATATATTATAGAGTAATTTGTAATACATACAAACATACATCCAAAAGTGATAAAATGATGCACGTCAATTATACCTCAATAAAAATAACAGGAAAGAAATAAATTTAAAAAAGCTTCATCAAGTGGTTTACTATTAGATGTTTCACTTCCCTTTGTAATCATGTTCTCTAACGATAAATAGGACACTAGATAAACAAAGTCTGCTAAGGCCCTTTGCAGAAGTAAAAGCTTTGGCATGAAATTTAGTAGAATTGCTTGTTGCTGAGTTGTTACTGCATTTAAAGCAAGGCTCCAACAAAATTTAGTAATGGGTTAAGGTTCTTAATTAATAAATGTGTGCTTTCTAAAAAATATAATAAAGATTGCTTTTTAAAACATTTTAGTCTCTTTTATTGGTTTTTTATTTATTGATTTTCATCCATCTTTATTCTTTGGCCTATGTGGGCCTTCCATCGCAGTGGCCTCTCTTGTTGCAGAGCACTGGCTCTGGGTGCATGAGCTCCAGAACACTGGCTCCTAATTGGACACACTGGTCCAGCCGCTCCGCGGCACGTGGGATCTTCCCAGGCCAGGGATCAAACCAGTGCCCCTTGCACTGCAGGGTGTACCTTTACCCACTGGACCACCAGGGAAATCCTGCTTTTGCTTTTTTTATGAAATATATATATATATATATATATATATATACACACACAAATATGTACATGAATGTTATACAGTGTATATATGTGTATATATACATATGCACCCTTTTGCTGTTTATCTACAAATTAATTTTACCTTGAACTTGGACTTGTGGTTAGATAGCACCACATGAATCATGAGAACAAACAACAAAAAAAGACATGATCTCATGAGCATTATTTTAAAAGTTTACCCTATTATTCAAAAGTCTTCATGAGTCTAGAAACAGCAGTCTCTGCCTCCCAAATGGCCAACTGAGGAAAATGGAAGAACGACCCTTGCAAAGGCCTAAGGGGATGAGAGTCCCCCGGGAGTCAAGATCTAACCATCACACTCCCCAAAAGTTATGATGCTTGAATCTGAGACAAAGATCATCCCAAAATCTAACCTTCCAAATGCCAACGATCAGATCCATATTAATCTGGACTCGAGTTTGCCTGAGATTCACTGTATGTTGACTGAGGAAAGCAAGAACATGACTTAGCTTACCACCAACCCAGAAGCATATTTTCCTTGTTAGATGCAGGGAGAATAATGTACAGGAAAAGGTGACGTAATGATTGTCTCACTTATTCTCTCCCAAATGAATAGCCTTCCACACCGAGGATGAGCTCACTCACTATTAGTGGAATAACATCTGGTGAGCAAGAGCCCCCAGCCAACCATGCTTTTGGTTTGGGACTATATTTAACCGACAGAAACCCAACTATTGTTGCATGTATCACACATGCAGTCCAATTATACTGTGAAAAGAAATGTCAAGCAGTAAGGAAATCCTCCAGAAAGTATTTTAACATACAAGATTTTTCCTTTTGAAGCAAGGCATTAACCTGTTCCAAAAGAGATCCTAGGCTATTATTAGAGGAAACCAATCTCAGACGAGTGTAGACTCTTTGCATCCAGCGGCACGTGGGATCTTCCCAGAACACTGGCTCCTAATTGGACACACTGGTCCAGCCGCTCCGCCGCACGTGGGACCTTCCCCGGCCAGGGATCGAACCACTCCCCCTTGCACTGCAGGGTGTACCTTTACCCACTGGACCACCAGGAAATCCTGCTTTTGCTTTTTATGAAATATATATATATATATATATATATATATACACACACAAATATGTACATGAATGTTATACAGTGTATATATGTGTATATATACATATGCACCCTTTTGCTGTTTATCTACAAATTAATTTTACCTTGAACTTGGACTTGTGGTTAGATAGCACCACATGAATCATGAGAACAAACAACAAAAAAAGACATGATCTCATGAGCATTATTTTAAAAGTTTACCCTATTATTCAAAAGTCTTCATGAGTCTAGAAACAGCAGTCTCTGCCTCCCAAATGGCCAACTGAGGAAAATGGAAGAACGACCCTTGCAAAGGCCTAAGGGGATGAGAGTCCCCCGGGAGTCAAGATCTAACCATCACACTCCCCAAAAGTTATGATGCTTGAATCTGAGACAAAGATCATCCCAAAATCTAACCTTCCAAATGCCAACGATCAGATCCATATTAATCTGGACTCGAGTTTGCCTGAGATTCACTGTATGTTGACTGAGGAAAGCAAGAACATGACTTAGCTTACCACCAACCCAGAAGCATATTTTCCTTGTTAGATGCAGGGAGAATAATGTACAGGAAAAGGTGACGTAATGATTGTCTCACTTATTCTCTCCCAAATGAATAGCCTTCCACACCGAGGATGAGCTCACTCACTATTAGTGGAATAACATCTGGTGAGCAAGAGCCCCCAGCCAACCATGCTTTTGGTTTGGGACTATATTTAACCGACAGAAACCCAACTATTGTTGCATGTATCACACATGCAGTCCAATTATACTGTGAAAAGAAATGTCAAGCAGTAAGGAAATCCTCCAGAAAGTATTTTAACATACAAGATTTTTCCTTTTGAAGCAAGGCATTAACCTGTTCCAAAAGAGATCCTAGGCTATTATTAGAGGAGCCAATCTCAGACATGTGACAGAGGCCTTGTCCTCTTTGGCTGAGGCACAGATGCCTGCCATAGCTATCTAACTTTAAATTTCAAATCATGGGTAGGAATCTCTCTCCTCCAATTTCCCTTCCCATTCTTAATTTCCAGGCAGGCCTGCCACACTGACGATGGTGAATTCTGCAGTGTAATTTATCTAATAGATTTACTGTAAATGATGAATCACTCTAGTATTTAAATCTAATGAGTAATGCCATAAGTCAATTTTGGTTTTGTAAAATGCAACATAGCTAAGGTCATCAGTTAAATGTGCAAATACAGGGTAACGTGGATATTCGGAACACGCACAGTTGGTCCTAACAGCCATGGAGATGGAATACCCTGGAATCTGTTGTGTGCCAAAGCTTTTAGGGCAGAATGCTCACTTAAAATCATGACATTTGGAAAAACAGATATGAATTTTATTTCATCAGAACTTGGGAAACTCCCTCAAATTTAGGCATCTCTCATTGTTTATCCTGTAAGATGTAGTAACACTTTATCATGAAGAGGCTAACAAGCTATTATTACTTGCGTTTTAAAGACTGATCATGAAAATAGTGTCTATCTACTGAAGAAAATGTGGGAAATTCTGAAAAGCATGAAGAAAATACAGTTCATTCTGATTCCAACTCCCCAGTCCTTTTTGTGTATATTAGTCTTTTTCATTTGAGTATAGGTAAACATTTTCATAGGTTATTAACTATTTTTCTACAATCTCATTCTAAGGGACCATGTAATATCACATCATATGGCTGTGCCATAATTTATCAAGTCAATTCCCTACTGGACACTTAGTACACTTCTAATAGTAAAGTTATTATAAAGAAGACTGTGATAAAGATCAACGTGCACACAGAGGTGATCATTTCCTTAGAACAGATTTGCAGAAATGAAATTGCTGAGTCAAAATGAATATATGTTTTTAAAGGTTTTGATTCCTGTTGAGAAAAGCTTTATGAGGGAATAATAGATTTGTTTCCTTCTTCGTACAGGGTATCCCCAAGACTAGGTATGCTGCCCCAGACCTTCTGCTTCAGTCTACCTCTTGCTTTTCATCTACAAAACATCAGGGCTAGAGCAATGAGAAACCAGTGGTGCTTATCTTGCTTAAGGATTTACATCTACTTCCTCATTTAATCTGCATAGTCAGCCTAGGAGATGGGTCCAGTGACTTGTTGAAGTTCAGACAACTTGTAACTAGATGAGCTAGAATTTGAATCTGAATTTCCTACCTCAAAAACCCGTGCTCTAAACCACTAAGCTACAAAGTGTCTTCCATGTCGCTCTCTTATCCATTCATATGTTCTTTAATTTGTCAGCCTTCATAAGACCTATTATTCTAGGTACAGGACATACAGTGCTGAACTGAATGAAGTCCTTGGCCTCAGGGAGAAGAGAGAGAGTTAGGAAGATAAGTGAGGAGATAGTAGTTAAGTTATTATATCAGGTAGCAGTAAGCTCTGTAAGGAAAGACAGCAAGGAAAAGGGAGAAAGCATGACACAAAGCTGTCTTAGATAAGATGCTCAGAGAAAGTCTTTCTGAGTGGATAAAATGATGAAGGGAAGCTGTCATGGTGGTATATGGAGACCAGCTCTTCAGACAGAAAAGCAGAGGTATCAAGACTCATGCCTCAGGTGTTTGGGAAAACCGTACAGAGGTCGTTCGGCCTGGAGCACAGTGAGATGTGGGAGAGATGGTTTACACTGAGTCTGTGAGTTCAGTCCCAGCAGATTCAGGGTTGGGAGGCATTAGAGATCAGAGATACAGTTAAGCTCACAAAGTTAGGAGTGAGACTGTGGGAAAAGACTGGTTTACACTGAGTCTGTGAGTTCAGTCCCAATGGTGCACATAATTTTTTTCAAGTCAATTCCCTACTGGACACTTAGTACACTTCTAATAGTAAAGTTATTATAAAGAAGACTGTGATAAAGATCAACGTGCACACAGAGGTGATCATTTCCTTAGAACAGATTTGCAGAAATGAAATTGCTGAGTCAAAATGAATATATGTTTTTAAAGGTTTTGATTCCTGTTGAGAAAAGCTTTATGAGGGAATAATAGATTTGTTTCCTTCTTCGTACAGGGTATCCCCAAGACTAGGTATGCTGCCCCAGACCTTCTGCTTCAGTCTACCTCTTGCTTTTCATCTACAAAACATCAGGGCTAGAGCAATGAGAAACCAGTGGTGCTTATCTTGCTTAAGGATTTACATCTACTTCCTCATTTAATCTGCATAGTCAGCCTAGGAGATGGGTCCAGTGACTTGTTGAAGTTCAGACAACTTGTAACTAGATGAGCTAGAATTTGAATCTGAATTTCCTACCTCAAAAACCCGTGCTCTAAACCACTAAGCTACAAAGTGTCTTCCATGTCGCTCTCTTATCCATTCATATGTTCTTTAATTTGTCAGCCTTCATAAGACCTATTATTCTAGGTACAGGACATACAGTGCTGAACTGAATGAAGTCCTTGGCCTCAGGGAGAAGAGAGAGTTAGGAAGATAAGTGAGGAGATAGTAGTTAAGTTATTATATCAGGTAGCAGTAAGCTCTGTAAGGAAAGACAGCAAGGAAAAGGGAGAAAGCATGACACAAAGCTGTCTTAGATAAGATGCTCAGAGAAAGTCTTTCTGAGTGGATAAAATGATGAAGGGAAGCTGTCATGGTGGTATATGGAGACCAGCTCTTCAGACAGAAAAGCAGAGGTATCAAGACTCATGCCTCAGGTGTTTGGGAAAACCGTACAGAGGTCGTTCGGCCTGGAGCACAGTGAGATGTGGGAGAGATGGTTTACACTGAGTCTGTGAGTTCAGTCCCAGCAGATTCAGGGTTGGGAGGCATTAGAGATCAGAGATACAGTTAAGCTCACAAAGTTAGGGGAGCTGACTGACACTGGTCCCACAGTTCTGAAGAAAGATGGCCAACTACACGTTATTCTTCTGCTTTTAAATTGCTTTAGGTAGCTGGGTGCTTAAACAGTATTAAAACTCTAGCCCACTATGTCCAGGAGCAACTCATGGGGTCCTATGTCTGAACTCAAAGAAAGAATTCAAACCCATGGGTCATTCCACCATATCCATTACCTACTCTCTCCTGGGAGGGGCGATGCCTGCTCTCTACACCACTGCCTATAAAAAAGAAACAATTATTTTGACTTGAACGACCTTCCAGAATTGGGAAAACAACCATTCTGACATTGCAAATGATGTGGTTATTAATCACTTTAGAGGATAAACACATCTATCCGGAGACCAGCTGTTTCCTGATGTCATTTAAATTCTTCAGTCCCACATGCTTGGCTACAGGAAGGAATCTAACTTCCTTTCCAATCTTGGGAATGTGTCTTTTGAAAATGAATTGGGGGTTCAATTAATGCATTATGCATTACTAAAAATCTAACTGTTCTCAGAGACAAATTTCTAAGACCATAGTAAAACTATACTGATGCTCAGTGGGACTTCACCTGCAGTGAAGGAACTGAGTAACACAGTGCTCTTCAGACACAAGAGGTGGGGAGCAAGTTGAGAGTTTTTATGGTTCTAGTGTAAAAGCCTATGAAATTTAGTGCACAAAAGAGCTAGAGTGCTTTAAAATCATCCAGTTTTACAATTTAATTAATTCTGTGTATACGATGGGGGAAATCTTAACAGCTGGGGCGAGGCTTTGTCTTAGAGAAACACTCTATAAACTACTTGGATGGCAGGTGCATCCTGAGAGCCTGGGTACCTGGAGACAAAGAAAGCACAGTCTTAGTTATATTTTCTCCAATCAACACCTAAAGATGCAGAAAACTGAACAGACAGGGAGTATGTGAGAGCAGCGGGTAGAGAAATACAGGGATGTATCTTAAAATCTTTTAAGATGTAAACTATGCACTGTTCTGTGTTATGATCTTTATTTCTGTATGTTTGATGAGCATGCGGTGTAGGATACAGTTAAGCTCACAAAGTTAGGGGAGCTGACTGACACTGGTCCCACAGTTCTGAAGAAAGATGGCCAACTACACGTTATTCTTCTGCTTTTAAATTGCTTTAGGTAGCTGGGTGCTTAAACAGTATTAAAACTCTAGCCCACTATGTCCAGGAGCAACTCATGGGGTCCTATGTCTGAACTCAAAGAAAGAATTCAAACCCATGGGTCATTCCACCATATCCATTACCTACTCTCTCCTGGGAGGGGCGATGCCTGCTCTCTACACCACTGCCTATAAAAAAGAAACAATTATTTTGACTTGAACAACCTTCCAGAATTGGGAAAACAACCATTCTGACATTGCAAATGATGTGGTTATTAATCACTTTAGAGGATAAACACATCTATCCGGAGACCAGCTGTTTCCTGATGTCATTTAAATTCTTCAGTCCCACATGCTTGGCTACAGGAAGGAATCTAACTTCCTTTCCAATCTTGGGAATGTGTCTTTTGAAAATGAATTGGGGGTTCAATTAATGCATTATGCATTACTAAAAATCTAACTGTTCTCAGAGACAAATTTCTAAGACCATAGTAAAACTATACTGATGCTCAGTGGGACTTCACCTGCAGTGAAGGAACTGAGTAACACAGTGCTCTTCAGACACAAGAGGTGGGGAGCAAGTTGAGAGTTTTTATGGTTCTAGTGTAAAAGCCTATGAAATTTAGTGCACAAAAGAGCTAGAGTGCTTTAAAATCATCCAGTTTCACAATTTAATTAATTCTGTGTATACGATGGGGGAAATCTTAACAGCTGGGGCGAGGCTTTGTCTTAGAGAAACACTCTATAAACTACTTGGATGGCAGGTGCATCCTGAGAGCCTGGGTACCTGGAGACAAAGAAAGCACAGTCTTAGTTATATTTTCTCCAATCAACACCTAAAGATGCAGAAAACTGAACAGACAGGGAGTATGTGAGAGCAGCGGGTAGAGAAATACAGGGATGTATCTTAAAATCTTTTAAGATGTAAACTATGCACTGTTCTGTTTTATGATCTTTTTATTTCTGTAATACAGATCCTACCTTCACTGTCCCAAATCTTTAGTGAATTCTGCTTTACACATAAATGCCTTGTGTGAATGCAGTGTATGGGTGAATATGTGTCCTGTGGGAATAGGCGGGCTGAGGCTCCCTGCTTGGGTTGATGTGGTGCAAAATTGGATCAGCATGTGCTATGTGGCAAGATAATGTCAATTACATTTATCAGCAGAAACAGCACTCTGAGCTCAAAACAGCAATAAGAGTGAAAGTTCCCCGGAATTTTCAAAAATTTGAGGTTGGGTACTGGGCTTTGGAGAAATATGAAATGGGAGTTAGAATCATCTTAAGAAACAAAGGGATTCAGCTGACATCTGGGTTACGTGCTAAGTCATTTTGTTTTTGAAACCCACGGCTGTAGTTAAGATATAAAATTTAGACACCGGAGTTCCTCATTTTTTTAAGTAACAACTTGGACTTTGGGCTGAATATTTAGAAGTTAAACAGTTCTATTTTAGCTATTGGTAAAAACTGCACCAAATTCTAAACTTCCCAGTATTTCCTGATTTCTGTGGCCTTGAAGTAGTTCTTCCCAGAGTCAGAGACTTTGTGAACTGACACATGAGTCTTACAGAAGTATTATGCTGTTGTAATATTCCCCCTTCAAAAGCATACCTTGGTGAGGTATTATGGTAGGCTTTAATTCTGAAGCACAGGTAGGCTTCCAGAAGCTGCCTGAAGGTAGGAAAAAGGAATCAAAACTTCTTGGAACAACTTTGTAAAGTGTTATTTCTACTGTGAGCAGGGGAATACATAGAGGCAGACAGTCTTACATTTAGAAAAACCTATTTTTAACAAACATTTAGAGTGCACCATCTTTGAAAAGTATTGTTTCTACTAGAAAAGAAACATGGGACATGTTTAATCCCACAGTTATCCACTGGGAACCTGCAAGGATGATGAGGGTGCACAGGTTCACATTTTGGACTTAGAGTGCAAAGCTTGCCTTGGCTGCCCTTGGAGTCTTCCAATTAACACAATGCATTGTGATGCATATTGTGTCCTTGAGTTATCCAGGTGGAGGCCAAGGACAAAGGATGGGGTTATACAGTCGCAGTAAGGATTTGAATTACTAAAGATTGCATCTGGAGGACTGAAGAACTAAACCATTCTTAGAAGGGGCAAGAGGAGGCTGAAGTTCAAGCAATGGAGCAAAGTTAGGAACTAGGACATTTTCACAAGGGGGTACTTGAAGAGGACTTACAATTTTTCCCATTGGGCTGTGAGAGTATGATAATTACATTTATCAGCAGAAACAGCACTCTGAGCTCAAAACAGCAATAAGAGTGAAAGTTCCCCGGAATTTTCAAAAATTTGAGGTTGGGTACTGGGCTTTGGAGAAATATGAAATGGGAGTTAGAATCATCTTAAGAAACAAAGGGATTCAGCTGACATCTGGGTTACGTGCTAAGTCATTTTGTTTTTGAAACCCACGGCTGTAGTTAAGATATAAAATTTAGACACCGGAGTTCCTCATTTTTTTAAGTAACAACTTGGACTTTGGGCTGAATATTTAGAAGTTAAACAGTTCTATTTTAGCTATTGGTAAAAACTGCACCAAATTCTAAACTTCCCAGTATTTCCTGATTTCTGTGGCCTTGAAGTAGTTCTTCCCAGAGTCAGAGACTTTGTGAACTGACACATGAGTCTTACAGAAGTATTATGCTGTTGTAATATTCCCCCTTCAAAAGCATACCTTGGTGAGGTATTATGGTAGGCTTTAATTCTGAAGCACAGGTAGGCTTCCAGAAGCTGCCTGAAGGTAGGAAAAAGGAATCAAAACTTCTTGGAACAACTTTGTAAAGTGTTATTTCTACTGTGAGCAGGGGAATACATAGAGGCAGACAGTCTTACATTTAGAAAAAACCTATTTTTAACAAACATTTAGAGTGCACCATCTTTGAAAAGTATTGTTTCTACTAGAAAAGAAACATGGGACATGTTTAATCCCACAGTTATCCACTGGGAACCTGCAAGGATGATGAGGGTGCACAGGTTCACATTTTGGACTTAGAGTGCAAAGCTTGCCTTGGCTGCCCTTGGAGTCTTCCAATTAACACAATGCATTGTGATGCATATTGTGTCCTTGAGTTATCCAGGTGGAGGCCAAGGACAAAGGATGGGGTTATACAGTCGCAGTAAGGATTTGAATTACTAAAGATTGCATCTGGAGGACTGAAGAACTAAACCATTCTTAGAAGGGGCAAGAGGAGGCTGAAGTTCAAGCAATGGAGCAAAGTTAGGAACTAGGACATTTTCACAAGGGGGTACTTGTAGAGGACTTACAATTTTTCCCATTGGGCTGTGAGAGTATGATAATCTGTCATTCCATTTTTTTCTCCTTCTATATTATAAGCCTCCCTAGTTTTCACTGGATGCTTCCCACATGGCATAGTGGTAAAGAATTTGCTTGCCAATGCAGGAGACACAAGAGATGTGGGTTCAACCCATGGGTCAAGATGATCCCCTGGAGAAGGAAATGGCAACCCACTCCAGTATTCTTGCCTGGCGGATCCCATGGACAGAGGAGCCTGGCGGGCTATAGTCTGTGGGGTTGCAAATAACCGGACACGACTTAGCAATTGAGCATGCTAGTTTTCACCAATCATTTAATTAAGCCTATGAGATATGCACCAGCTTTTTATTGATGCTGTGGGAAATTAAAAAGAGGAGCCACAGAAGGAAGTGTGATACTATACCCTTTCATGGAGCCCATTGTCAGATCATGAGAAAAGAATCCCAGATCATCCAGGTGGGGTCCACGATGGAGAATCTAAGCAGAGCTGACATCCATGAGAAGGAGTAGGTGACTCACAGAAACAGCTGCAGAGGTTGCTCAGAAGCAAATGTGAGGCAAACAACCTTTCTCTGAAACAGCCCCGGGGAAGGTGATTCTCAGGGGTTGAGAGATAGACCGGTGTGGGCAAGGGAAACAGTGATTGCGTTCTCTGCTATTATCAATTCCTCTTCTTCCACATCCCCTAATCCCTACTCTCTTCCTCAACAGTTACTGAATTAACTCCTCCTCCCAAGATGGCTCAAATGTGCTTTGCTTATACAAGTGTTATAGAATTTGTTTTACTATACCATGAATTTTTATTACTTATGTCTGCAGTCCCCATGAGATTGCAATGCCAGTGGCTATGGGGCAGGACAGTTATGTAGTACTTACTGTTACTGCAGTGGTTCTGAGTTACTAAAGATTGCATCTGGAGGACTGAAGAACTAAACCATTCTTAGAAGGGGCAAGAGGAGGCTGAAGTTCAAGCAATGGAGCAAAGTTAGGAACTAGGACATTTTCACAAGGGGGTACTTGAAGAGGACTTACAATTTTTCCCATTGGGCTGTGAGAGTATGATAATCTGTCATTCCATTTTTTTCTCCTTCTATATTATAAGCCTCCCTAGTTTTCACTGGATGCTTCCCACATGGCATAGTGGTAAAGAATTTGCTTGCCAATGCAGGAGACACAAGAGATGTGGGTTCAACCCATGGGTCAAGATGATCCCCTGGAGAAGGAAATGGCAACCCACTCCAGTATTCTTGCCTGGCGGATCCCATGGACAGAGGAGCCTGGCGGGCTATAGTCTGTGGGGTTGCAAATAACCGGACACGACTTAGCAATTGAGCATGCTAGTTTTCACCAATCATTTAATTAAGCCTATGAGATATGCACCAGCTTTTTATTGATGCTGTGGGAAATTAAAAAGAGGAGCCACAGAAGGAAGTGTGATACTATACCCTTTCATGGAGCCCATTGTCAGATCATGAGAAAAGAATCCCAGATCATCCAGGTGGGGTCCACGATGGAGAATCTAAGCAGAGCTGACATCCATGAGAAGGAGTAGGTGACTCACAGAAACAGCTGCAGAGGTTGCTCAGAAGCAAATGTGAGGCAAACAACCTTTCTCTGAAACAGCCCCGGGGAAGGTGATTCTCAGGGGTTGAGAGATAGACCGGTGTGGGCAAGGGAAACAGTGATTGCGTTCTCTGCTATTATCAATTCCTCTTCTTCCACATCCCCTAATCCCTACTCTCTTCCTCAACAGTTACTGAATTAACTCCTCCTCCCAAGATGGCTCAAATGTGCTTTGCTTATACAAGTGTTATAGAATTTGTTTTACTATACCATGAATTTTTATTACTTATGTCTGCAGTCCCCATGAGATTGCAATGCCAGTGGCTATGGGGCAGGACAGTACCCGAGACAGTACTGTAGGTACTTAATAACTGCTTCTAACTTGACCTGAAAGTGGTTTGCTGAGTTAATTTCCTTTTTTCATAAGAGCCAACCAAATTCAGGTCTAACCCTTTCTGCACTCTTAAGTTTCCATTTTACCTATACTATTTAACAAGTTTTACTATTTTGAAATAATATTCAGTTGAATGAATCTCTTGGTTAGCTTCTCAAGGAAGGAAAATCACAGTTATCAGGCGTCAGAAATATCAAAGGTACACATCGTTCTTCCATGAAGGGAAAAATAACAACAGAGTGCTTGCGCTTCAGAAAAATTCTTGATGCTTTTAGGATGATCTCAACTTCCCCTTAGGAAGTCAGGCTGCTTTAGGAAAAGAGTAATTGTTTTCCAGTGGTCAGGTTTTCTAGCGGTCCAACCAGAAAGGTCAAATACTGACCAACTGATACTTTAAAATTTTGTGCTTGACAAACAACCTAAACTCCAGCCTTTTATTTGTGAAATTTTTCAGTTTCTTAAGATACACCCGACATATAGTATCATGTAAACTTAAGGTATATGATGTAATGATCTGATATGTGTATAAATTGCAAATGTACCACAATAAGGTTAATTAACATATCTATCATCTCTCATGGTTAGGATTTGTGTATGTGTTGAGAATTTCTATGATTTACTGTCTTAGCAACTTACATATATACAATACAATGTCATCAAATATACATACAGTATAATACATTACATCCCCAGAGCTCTTTTATCTTATAACTGAACAATTATTTATCATTTATTCATTTTTACTTGAGGCATAATTGATATAACATTGTTTTAATTTCAAGTGTACCACATGATGATCTGATATTTGTATTTATTGCAAAATGATCACAAGTTTAGTTAGCATTTCATCTACATAGTTACAAACTGTGTTTTCTTGTGATAAGAAAAAAATTTTTTTTTAAAGATTTATTTATTTATTTATTTTTGGGGGTGAGGTGGGGGTGGGGTGGGGACGGAGGGGGCGGGTGGGCCACTTCTATTAGTCTTTCATTTGTCTATTTTCATTCATCTTTGTTTTTTGACCCGTGTGGGCCTCCCATCGCGGTGGCCTCTGTTGTCGCAGAGCACCGGCCCTGGGCGCATGCGCGCCAGAGCTCTGACTCTGTAATTGGACACATGGGTCCAGCCGCTCCGCGGCACGTGGGATCTTCCCAGGTCAGGGATCGAACTGGCGCTGCTTGCACTGCAAGGCGGTGTCCTTACTATTTTGAAATAATATTCAGTTGAATGAATCTCTTGGTTAGCTTCTCAAGGAAGGAAAATCACAGTTATCAGGCGTCAGAAATATCAAAGGTACACATCGTTCTTCCATGAAGGGAAAAATAACAACAGAGTGCTTGCGCTTCAGAAAAATTCTTGATGCTTTTAGGATGATCTCAACTTCCCCTTAGGAAGTCAGGCTGCTTTAGGAAAAGAGTAATTGTTTTCCAGTGGTCAGGTTTTCTAGCGGTCCAACCAGAAAGGTCAAATACTGACCAACTGATACTTTAAAATTTTGTGCTTGACAAACAACCTAAACTCCAGCCTTTTATTTGTGAAATTTTTCAGTTTCTTAAGATACACCCGACATATAGTATCATGTAAACTTAAGGTATATGATGTAATGATCTGATATGTGTATAAATTGCAAATGTACCACAATAAGGTTAATTAACATATCTATCATCTCTCATGGTTAGGATTTGTGTATGTGTTGAGAATTTCTATGATTTACTGTCTTAGCAACTTACATATATACAATACAATGTCATCAAATATACATACAGTATAATACATTACATCCCCAGAGCTCTTTTATCTTATAACTGAACAATTATTTATCATTTATTCATTTTTACTTGAGGCATAATTGATATAACATTGTTTTAATTTCAAGTGTACCACATGATGATCTGATATTTGTATTTATTGCAAAATGATCACAAGTTTAGTTAGCATTTCATCTACATAGTTACAAACTGTGTTTTCTTGTGATAAGAAAAAAATTTTTTTTTAAAGATTTATTTATTTATTTATTTTTGGGGGGGATGGGTGGGGAAGGAGGGGAGCAGGCGGGCCACTTCTATTAGTCTTTCATTTGTCTATTTTCATTCATCTTTGTTTTTTGACCCGTGTGGGCCTCCCATCGCGGTGGCCTCTGTTGTCGCAGAGCACCGGCCCTGGGCGCATGCGCGCCAGAGCTCTGACTCTGTAATTGGACACATGGGTCCAGCCGCTCCGCGGCACGTGGGATCTTCCCAGGTCAGGGATCGAACTGGCGCTGCTTGCACTGCAAGGCGGTGTCCTTACCCACTGGGCCACCAGGGAAGCCCGATAAGAAATTTTAAGATGTACTCACTTAGAAATGTTCAAATATGCAAGACAGCATGATGAAATATACTGTCATCATGCTAAACATTATATCCCCATGACTTCTCTTAATTGGAAGCTTGTGCCTTTGGTTCCTTTCACCTGCTCCCACCCACTCCACCTCTAGCAATCACCCATCTCTCCTCTGCATCTATGAGCTTGGTTTCTTTTGGTTTGCTTTTCTTTCTCCCACATGTAATTAAGAGAGTATGGTATTTGTCTTCGTCTCACTTAATTCACTTAGCATAATGCTCTCAAGGTCCATCCACGTTGTTGCAAATGGCACGAATTCATTCTTTTTATCGATGAATAATACTGCATTGTGTGTATATATATACATACAATGAAATATATAAGCTACATTTTCTTTATCCAGCCATCCATCAATGTACATTTATTTTCATATCTTAGCTATTGTAAATAATGTTGAAATGAACATAGGGATGCATATATCTGTTTGAGTTAGTGTTTTCATTTTCTTTGGGTAAATGGAAATGAAACCTACTGAATGGAAGAAAATATTTGCAAATTATATATCTGATAAGGGATTAATATCCAAAATATGTAAAGAAGTCACAATTCAATGTATTAAGAAATGGACACATGATCTGACTAGATATTTTTCCAAATGCATGAAGGTGGTCAGCAGTATGTATTCCCAGTACCAATTTGCAGATATGGAATTGCTGGATCATACGGTAGTTCTGTTTTTAATATTTTGAGGAACCTCCACACTGTTTTCCATAGTGGCTGTTCCAGCTGACATTCCCTCTGCAGTGTACAAAGGTTCCCTTTTTCTCCACAATTGTTATCTCTCCACATTTGGGTAATAGTCATTCTAACAGGTGTGAGGTGATATCTCATTGTGGTTTTGATTTGCATTTCCCTGATGATTAGCAATATGAAGCATCTTTTCATGCACCTGCTGACCACCTGTATGTATATCTGGTCAGATCATCCGTCCATGTTATAATCTATTGAATTGTGAGTTCCTTATGTATTTTGGGTACTAATTCCTTATGAAATATATGATTTGTAAATATTTTCTCCATCCAGTAGGCTGACTTTTCATTTTGTTGATTATTTCTTTTGTGTACAAAAGCTTGTTAGTTTGATATAGCTCTACCTGTTTATGATTGTTGTCAGTACTTTTGGTGTCTTATCCAAAAAAATCAAGCCAAAACCAATGCCAAGTTTTTCTTCAAGAAGTTTTATGGTTTCAGATCTTACATTTTAGTCTTTAGTGCATTTTGAGTTACTTTTTGTGAATGATGTAAGATGGGGTCCAGTTTTATTCTTTCCTGTGTAATATCCAATTTTCCCAGCACTTTATTGAAGAGACTATCTTTCTGGCTCCCCTGTCAAATATTAGTTGACCACAGATGTGGGGTTTTTGGTGGTTGGAGGGGAACCAAATTAACAAATCCAAAGGAATGGCAGTAAGGAAAGAACTTTAGGATCATGGCGTATGATCCTTTTGAAGTGCTGTTGAATTCAGTTTTCTAGGATTTTGTTGAGAATGTTTGCATCTGCAATCATCAGAGTTACTGTCCCGTAGTTCTACTTTCTTGTAGTGTCCTTATCTGGCTGCAGCATCAGGGTAATGCTGGCTTCGTAGAATAGGCTTGGGAGTGTTTCCTTCCTCTTCAATTTTTGGGAACAGTTTAAGGAGGACTGAATTTAAACCTTCTTTATATGTTTGGTAGAATTCACCCGTGAAGCCATTTGGTGCTGGTTTAGTTGTTAAGTCATACCTGACTCTTGCGACCCCATGAACTGTAGTTCGCCAGGCTCCTCTGTCCATGAGATTTCCCAGGCAAGAATACTGCAGTGGGTTGCCATTCCTTTCTACAGAGGATCTTCCCAAACCAGGGATTTAACCCAGTTTCCTGCACTGCAGGCAGATTCCCTACCAATTGAGCCACCAGGGGAAGCCATTTGGTCCTGTGTTTTTCTTTGATGGGAGGTTTTCAACTGCTGATTCAATATCCTTATTTGTTACTGGCCTGCTAAAATTTTTCTATTATTTCATCTTCACGCTTGGTAGGTTACTTCTGTCATTTTGTTCCTTGTTTTCTATATATACCATGTAGTATTTCTGTCTCATTTACTGTATTACAGTCTTCTTTTTCACTTAGTGGGTTTTTAAAATAGTGAAATGTTTAAATTCCTACAGTAGGGCTGCAGGCAGGGCTCTGTAGCTCAGTGGTACTGTGGATTGCCCAGGGTCACTGGGTAGGCCCCTGGTTATGGGGAGTCAGAGGCACGCTCACCAGTGGGGCTAGAGTGCTGGCTTGGCTCTCTGCTCTGGTGGGGCTGTAGGATGGGCTCCGTCATGCCCAGGTTCTCCAACCAGGTTTCCTAGACTGGCAGGGACTTGCAGCAGTTGAGCAGGACGGCACATTTGCTTTCCTGCCTGGGCTGGGAGGCAGGATGGACTGCAAGGCCAGTACAGCCCACTGACTGGAAATCCTAATCAAATAACCTCCTTGGCTGCCAGCTCAGCCCTGCAGAGGGGCTGAACCGCTAGCTGGCATTTCTGTTCAATAGCTGCTGCACGCAGGAAGGCAGTTTGCCAGGATCCCAGCACTGGTGGCTGTAAGCTCCACCCACTTCTGAATCTCTATTTGATCCTCAAGGGGTTGAGCCCTGCAGATTCCCTCAGTGATCTCTGAGAGCTGAGACCTGAGTCAGCTTCCTGGGAAGTGTCGCGCAATTGTGGGGGAAGCTGGACGTTCACTCTGGGCTCTCTTTATCCACTGGAGAAACCACAGGTCCCAGGGAATGTCTCTCTGCATCGCTGACTGGGCTGACCTGGAAGAGGAGTGATGCAGTTGGTAGAGTCACCCTCTTACTTTAAAAAAAAAAGTATTTATTTTAATTGGGGGATAATTACTTTACAACATCGTGATGGTTTCTGCCACACATCAACATGAATAGGCCATAGGCGTACATTGGTCCCCTCCTTCTGTGCACTCCTTCCCTGTCTCTGGGGTCCAGGGTGGTTCAGCCTTACCCCTGAGCTCTGGTATTTTCACTGTGCTGTCTTGTCTATGGATAGTCATTAGCTTGGTCTTTTTATGAGGGAAATAATGTTAGGAATGACCCATGTCACTATCTTGACAAGATTTCTGTAATCACTATATGCACCTGTGGATACAATAATCCCATACAAAAAGAACCTCAAAAAATAAAAAAAAAAAAAATCTAACTTTTTTCCTTGTACATCTCCTCTGAGTGATTTTATTTTCTGTTTTAAAGTAAATAATTGAAGATAATTTCATTCTGGACCATGGTTGTGATACAGGAAATGAAAATAACAGAGTACAAAGTAACACCTTTGCTGTGATTGCAGCTATCAAAAAATACTGATACCCATGCAAGATAATACTGCAGAAATGGAAGAGTTGTGTTGGGCAAGAAGAAAAAGAAAAAAGCAGAATTATCTGGAACAAAGACAAGCTTGCTGTAAGAAAGACACCTGGCACCAAAGTGGCTTATTTTTCTTCACATCAATCCAGGACAGGCAGGCAGACACCTCTGCTCCATGGCCACATGGGGACCCAGGCCCCATCGCCTTATTCCCATGCCATTCCCTAGAGCCTTGTCTTCATCTGCTGGGCTGCAGTTATGGCTCTGGTTCAGCTGAAAGCAGAGCAGCAGTGGGGAGGTACTTCTGCAGTGTCATAGGGTCCAGGCTTGGAAACAGCCCTCATCGTCTCTGCTCTTGCTCCTGTGGTGAACACTGTCACGTGGCTGCACCTAATTGCAAAGAAGGCTGGGAACTATAATCCAGGAGGGTATAGCCTTGTGCCCTGAACAAGGCAGAGAATGGATTTTGGTTGATAATCTTTATTGCTGTAGCTGTGTGTCAATGAGCACTGTCTTGTCTTAGTGATTTACCAACACTGCCCCATTTCATCCACTTGAGCCTGGGCCCCTCATTTGTAATAGTCATCAACTGGGTCTCTTTGTATTGTACCGACTGTCATTAACACATTGGCATTCTGAGCTTTTATGACCTTAAAATATTTGAATGTTATTATACAACAGTTCCAACCTAAAGAATCCATGTTCATTTTCTCAGGGTGGTTCAGCCTTACCCCTGAGCTCTGGTATTTTCACTGTGCTGTCTTGTCTATGGATAGTCATTAGCTTGGTCTTTTTATGAGGGAAATAATGTTAGGAATGACCCATGTCACTATCTTGACAAGATTTCTGTAATCACTATATGCACCTGTGGATACAATAATCCCATACAAAAAGAACCTCAAAAAATAAAAAAAAAAAAAATCTAACTTTTTTCCTTGTACATCTCCTCTGAGTGATTTTATTTTCTGTTTTAAAGTAAATAATTGAAGATAATTTCATTCTGGACCATGGTTGTGATACAGGAAATGAAAATAACAGAGTACAAAGTAACACCTTTGCTGTGATTGCAGCTATCAAAAAATACTGATACCCATGCAAGATAATACTGCAGAAATGGAAGAGTTGTGTTGGGCAAGAAGAAAAAGAAAAAAGCAGAATTATCTGGAACAAAGACAAGCTTGCTGTAAGAAAGACACCTGGCACCAAAGTGGCTTATTTTTCTTCACATCAATCCAGGACAGGCAGGCAGACACCTCTGCTCCATGGCCACATGGGGACCCAGGCCCCATCGCCTTATTCCCATGCCATTCCCTAGAG
This sequence comes from Tragulus kanchil, assembly GCA_022376925.1. Taxonomy (NCBI): domain Eukaryota; kingdom Metazoa; phylum Chordata; class Mammalia; order Artiodactyla; family Tragulidae; genus Tragulus; species Tragulus kanchil. Next base: position 33,979,988 of record JAIOJX010000025.1, read on the forward strand.
CCTTGTCTTCATCTGCTGGGCTGCAGTTATGGCTCTGGTTCAGCTGAAAGCAGAGCAGCAGTGGGGAGGTACTTCTGCAGTGTCATAGGGTCCAGGCTTGGAAACAGCCCTCATCGTCTCTGCTCTTGCTCCTGTGGTGAACACTGTCACGTGGCTGCACCTAATTGCAAAGAAGGCTGGGAACTATAATCCAGGAGGGTATAGCCTTGTGCCCTGAACAAGGCAGAGAATGGATTTTGGTTGATAATCTTTATTGCTGTAGCTGTGTGTCAATGAGCACTGTCTTGTCTTAGTGATTTACCAACACTGCCCCATTTCATCCACTTGAGCCTGGGCCCCTCATTTGTAATAGTCATCAACTGGGTCTCTTTGTATTGTACCGACTGTCATTAACACATTGGCATTCTGAGCTTTTATGACCTTAAAATATTTGAATGTTATTATACAACAGTTCCAACCTAAAGAATCCATGTTTCATTTTCTCTGAAGTTCCTTTGGCTCCAAAATAGCCTCTTTTCATTTCCTTACAAAAAAAGAAATATTGCTCTACCCTATATTAGCTGTACAGGGTAGGGGAGTCTATGGATCATTCACTGGAGTTGGATTGAGAAGGAGGGATTAAGACTCTTAAGGAAATTGTGAGATGAAAATAACTGAGAACTACTGATCCATGCCTTACGAATTTTATGCCCTACATATTTTGTTTCATGCCCATCAATATCTAGTTTCTAAAATAAATTTGGTTTTCACATTTAAAAAATTCAGTAAGTTCTCAACAGAAATGGGATTAGGGTCAGAATTCATATTTATGAAATAAGAGTATGAATTTGAATGTGGATTTAGAACATCAATATTAGAGACTTCACAATCTTTTCATGATTCCTCATGTTTAACCTGTAAGAACACCTTCTCACATCACACACCACCTAACCAAATGATAAAGTTTAGAGTCATCCTTGAGTGACTGCTGAATCTGCTAATTCATCAGGTGCTGTCAAGTTGACTCCTAAGTGTGCCTTTTCATTCCTTTCTCTCTACTTCTCCCTCCTTAGAGCACCATGGCAGACTTTTAGTGCTTTCTCCCTGTCTGTCCCTGTTTTTTTCTAGTGCATTCCTCCATAAAGATATTTTTTTATATACATAAATACATCTGTATGTTTATTTATTTTGCTGCACTGAGTGATGAAGGTTGAGCACCAAAGCATTCAAAGGGTTTTTTCAAAATCCCTGTCTATATCTGACGTGGCTGCACCTAATTGCAAAGAAGGCTGGGAACTATAATCCAGGAGGGTATAGCCTTGTGCCCTGAACAAGGCAGAGAATGGATTTTGGTTGATAATCTTTATTGCTGTAGCTGTGTGTCAATGAGCACTGTCTTGTCTTAGTGATTTACCAACACTGCCCCATTTCATCCACTTGAGCCTGGGCCCCTCATTTGTAATAGTCATCAACTGGGTCTCTTTGTATTGTACCGACTGTCATTAACACATTGGCATTCTGAGCTTTTATGACCTTAAAATATTTGAATGTTATTATACAACAGTTCCAACCTAAAGAATCCATGTTTCATTTTCTCTGAAGTTCCTTTGGCTCCAAAATAGCCTCTTTTCATTTCCTTACAAAAAAAGAAATATTGCTCTACCCTATATTAGCTGTACAGGGTAGGGGAGTCTATGGATCATTCACTGGAGTTGGATTGAGAAGGAGGGATTAAGACTCTTAAGGAAATTGTGAGATGAAAATAACTGAGAACTACTGATCCATGCCTTACGAATTTTATGCCCTACATATTTTGTTTCATGCCCATCAATATCTAGTTTCTAAAATAAATTTGGTTTTCACATTTAAAAAATTCAGTAAGTTCTCAACAGAAATGGGATTAGGGTCAGAATTCATATTTATGAAATAAGAGTATGAATTTGAATGTGGATTTAGAACATCAATATTAGAGACTTCACAATCTTTTCATGATTCCTCATGTTTAACCTGTAAGAACACCTTCTCACATCACACACCACCTAACCAAATGATAAAGTTTAGAGTCATCCTTGAGTGACTGCTGAATCTGCTAATTCATCAGGTGCTGTCAAGTTGACTCCTAAGTGTGCCTTTTCATTCCTTTCTCTCTACTTCTCCCTCCTTAGAGCACCATGGCAGACTTTTAGTGCTTTCTCCCTGTCTGTCCCTGTTTTTTTCTAGTGCATTCCTCCATAAAGATATTTTTTTATATACATAAATACATATGTATGTTTATTTATTTTGCTGCACTGAGTGATGAAGGTTGAGCACCAAAGCATTCAAACTGTGGTACTAGAGAAAACTCTTGAGAGTCCCTTGGACAGAAAGGAGATCAAACCAGTTAACCCAAAAGGAAATCAATCCTGAATATTCATTGGAAGGACTGATGCTGAAGCTGAAGCTCCAATACTTTGGTCACCTGATGTAAAGAGATGACTCACTGGAAAAGACACTGATGCTGGGAAAAACAGAAGGAGATGGGGAAGACAGAGGAGGAGATGGGTGGATGGCCTCACTGAGTCAATGGACATGAGCTTGAGCAAGCTCCAGGAGACAGTGAAGGACAGGGAAGCCTGGCGTGCCTCAGTCCATGGGGTTGCAAAGAGTCGGACACAACTGAGTGACTGAACTGAACTGTGCTGGGTCTTAGCTGCAGTACACAGGATTTTCAGTCTTCACTGTGGAAGTCTTTAGTTTCAATGTGCAAACTTTTATTAATAGTTGTGGCATGTGGGCTCTAGTTCCCTGGCCACTGATCAAATCCAGGCCCCCTGCATTGGGAATGCAGATAGAATCTCAGCTACTAGACCACCAAGGGAGTCCTAGAAAGATTGTTTCTAAAACATAAACCTGATCAAATAACTCTCTAGTGGTTCCAGTGGTTTTCCAGTATCTTCAGAGTGTGGACCACGTTTTGTTTGTTTGTAGTGACATTTTCCACCTTACATTTCACCTTTACAAACACTGTGCTGCTCTCAGAACATGTTGTGCCTTCTTTTACTTCCGGGATTTTGCATATGCTGTCCCATCTCATCTGGCTAACTCCCCAGTGTACCCTCAAGTCTAGCTTCTGATACCAGTTTAATCAGGAACTTTGCCCTGATTGCCCAAAAAGTCCGTTGTTTGGTGTGCTCCACTAGCATTCTGTGCTTAAACGTCTCAGCATTTATCCATATTTTTTGGTATTTTGTGGTTACCAGTCGACTTCTCCATCTCTCTGACTAAACTGTACATCCCTGCTAAGTTGTTTCCTTTGTGTATTCGACTCTTTGTGACACCCTGGGCTGTAGCCCACTAGGCTCCTCTGTCCATGAGGTTCTCAAGAATATTGGAATGGGTTGCCATGCTTTCCTCCAGGACATTTTTCAAACCCAGGAATCGAACTTGAGTCTCTTACATCTCCTGCATTGGTGAGTGGGTTTTTTACCGCTAGTGCTACCTGGGAAGCCCAACTAAATTGTAGGCTCCTTGAAAGTAGGAGTTACATGTGAGTCGTTTAATCTTTCAGTGCCTGGCAGCAGTGTGGCACCAGAATAGGCACTCAGTATTTCTTGGGGAAAAGATGGAAGGATGAAACGTCCTGACATCAACTTTGCCCTTATAGAAGTGATGGGGAATATGTGTTTACTCTGACGTCAGCCTTTCTTAGGCCCGCTGAGCAGTAAAGTGAACAATTCAGGGCTTTCTGACTAACAAAGCTGATGGAAGTAATTGCTTGTCCCCACTGCAGGAACCCATAAATAAAGCTGAATGAATCATGGGTAGGTTCTGGGTATGGATGCCACAAAAATGGCCTGAGAGTTCCTGGCAACACTCTGAAAATGAAGACAAATTTCAGTGTTGGCCACCTGAAGGGCTTTCTGGCGTCTATGTTTCCAAGCACCACACCTGGCAGAAAAACAGTCCCATAAAACTGAACCTGATTGTGTTGGACAAGCACACCGTGCTTCTGGTCACTGAAGCATAGAAGCTGCCTTTCTGAGCCCCTTCGTTGAGGTATGTAGTGGTGACTAATGAAGACGTATCTGAGACGGGTGTGAGTCGAGGGCAAGGACAGGCCCTAAATTTGGCTGCTGAATACATGGCCATTGACCTTTTCAGTATCTGGCAAACTCTATTTTGAAAACAGATTTGATGTTTAAATCATGACTAGAAAATTCTTAGCCAGGCCCAGGTTCCCACCCATTGCTCCACTCCCAAGTAGGACAATAATAGTCTCTGTCTTTAAGAACTTACAAACCATGCTCTGAATAGGTAGGCTGCATATAGAAACAGATTCTTAGGAGTGTTTCCATTTTTTTTACCAGTCGACTTCACCATCTCTCTGACTAAACTGTACATCCCTGCTAAGTTGTTTCCTTTGTGTATTCGACTCTTTGTGACACCCTGGGCTGTAGCCCACTAGGCTCCTCTGTCCATGAGGTTCTCAAGAATATTGGAATGGGTTGCCATGCTTTCCTCCAGGACATTTTTCAAACCCAGGAATCGAACTTGAGTCTCTTACATCTCCTGCATTGGTGAGTGGGTTTTTTACCGCTAGTGCTACCTGGGAAGCCCAACTAAATTGTAGGCTCCTTGAAAGTAGGAGTTACATGTGAGTCGTTTAATCTTTCAGTGCCTGGCAGCAGTGTGGCACCAGAATAGGCACTCAGTATTTCTTGGGGAAAAGATGGAAGGATGAAACGTCCTGACATCAACTTTGCCCTTATAGAAGTGATGGGGAATATGTGTTTACTCTGACGTCAGCCTTTCTTAGGCCCGCTGAGCAGTAAAGTGAACAATTCAGGGCTTTCTGACTAACAAAGCTGATGGAAGTAATTGCTTGTCCCCACTGCAGGAACCCATAAATAAAGCTGAATGAATCATGGGTAGGTTCTGGGTATGGATGCCACAAAAATGGCCTGAGAGTTCCTGGCAACACTCTGAAAATGAAGACAAATTTCAGTGTTGGCCACCTGAAGGGCTTTCTGGCGTCTATGTTTCCAAGCACCACACCTGGCAGAAAAACAGTCCCATAAAACTGAACCTGATTGTGTTGGACAAGCACACCGTGCTTCTGGTCACTGAAGCATAGAAGCTGCCTTTCTGAGCCCCTTCGTTGAGGTATGTAGTGGTGACTAATGAAGACGTATCTGAGACGGGTGTGAGTCGAGGGCAAGGACAGGCCCTAAATTTGGCTGCTGAATACATGGCCATTGACCTTTTCAGTATCTGGCAAACTCTATTTTGAAAACAGATTTGATGTTTAAATCATGACTAGAAAATTCTTAGCCAGGCCCAGGTTCCCACCCATTGCTCCACTCCCAAGTAGGACAATAATAGTCTCTGTCTTTAAGAACTTACAAACCATGCTCTGAATAGGTAGGCTGCATATGACAGACACTTTTCTAATTGCCAGAGCCTTCACTTAGGAGTGACTGTGCACATTAGGCAATGAATTCTGTTGTGAATACCAAAAAAACTCTGAAGAGAGGCTTAGACACTGCACCAGGGCTTTATTTTCCTCATATCATGAGCTCAGAGGTAGAAAATCCAGAGCTGGTCAAGCGGGTCCAGAATGCCATTGGGCCTAGTGGGTTCAATTAAGTCTCCCCAAAGATGCTTAGGTCCTAACTTGTTACTGTGGCCTTCTTTGGAAGAAGGGTCTTGGCAGACGTTGTCAAGTTGAGGTCATTAAGATGGACCCTATCCAATGTGACTGTGCTTGTACAAGAAGAGGGACATTTAGGCACAGACACAGAGGAAGACAGCCATGGGAAGATGGAAACAGAGAGAGGAGCGGTGCTGTCGTAAGCCAAGGAGCACCTGGGGCCACCAAAAGCTAGAAGAGGCAAGGAGGAATCCTCCCCTCGGGGCTCTGAAGGGAGTATGGCCCTGTTGAAATCTTGATTTCGGACTTCTAGCTTCTGAGCAGTGAGAGAATAAGTCCTGTGGTTTTTAAGCCACTTACTTTGAGGTTCTTTGTTACTGGAGCCCTAGGGAACCAACAGAGGGGCTCAGGCTTCTTATATTTTTATGCTCAGCTGTTCTTGCTGCCTTGTTTTCACAGGATGGCTGCTCCACCTCTCATATCATGCCCCATTTCCAGGAAGGAAGAAGAGGCCAGTGAATGAAAAACAGCAGCCAGGAAGTTTACTCACTTTGAAAGAGCTTTACTAGAAGCCTCACCCAGCAACTTCTGCTTCCATCTGATCTCTCCATCAGCAACAGCATCTGAACCCCAGTGTTTTAGCTGAATGCAGTGTGGGCATACATCAAATCAGACTTCTCTTGGTAAGGAAGAAGGAAAATGGACATCGACTGAGCAGTGGTATCACAAATGCTTTCTCTATTTTGAAAACAGATTTGATGTTTAAATCATGACTAGAAAATTCTTAGCCAGGCCCAGGTTCCCACCCATTGCTCCACTCCCAAGTAGGACAATAATAGTCTCTGTCTTTAAGAACTTACAAACCATGCTCTGAATAGGTAGGCTGCATATGACAGACACTTTTCTAATTGCCAGAGCCTTCACTTAGGAGTGACTGTGCACATTAGGCAATGAATTCTGTTGTGAATACCAAAAAAACTCTGAAGAGAGGCTTAGACACTGCACCAGGGCTTTATTTTCCTCATATCATGAGCTCAGAGGTAGAAAATCCAGAGCTGGTCAAGCGGGTCCAGAATGCCATTGGGCCTAGTGGGTTCAATTAAGTCTCCCCAAAGATGCTTAGGTCCTAACTTGTTACTGTGGCCTTCTTTGGAAGAAGGGTCTTGGCAGACGTTGTCAAGTTGAGGTCATTAAGATGGACCCTATCCAATGTGACTGTGCTTGTACAAGAAGAGGGACATTTAGGCACAGACACAGAGGAAGACAGCCATGGGAAGATGGAAACAGAGAGAGGAGCGGTGCTGTCGTAAGCCAAGGAGCACCTGGGGCCACCAAAAGCTAGAAGAGGCAAGGAGGAATCCTCCCCTCGGGGCTCTGAAGGGAGTATGGCCCTGTTGAAATCTTGATTTCGGACTTCTAGCTTCTGAGCAGTGAGAGAATAAGTCCTGTGGTTTTTAAGCCACTTACTTTGAGGTTCTTTGTTACTGGAGCCCTAGGGAACCAACAGAGGGGCTCAGGCTTCTTATATTTTTATGCTCAGCTGTTCTTGCTGCCTTGTTTTCACAGGATGGCTGCTCCACCTCTCATATCATGCCCCATTTCCAGGAAGGAAGAAGAGGCCAGTGAATGAAAAACAGCAGCCAGGGAAGTTTACTCACTTTGAAAGAGCTTTACTAGAAGCCTCACCCAGCAACTTCTGCTTCCATCTGATCTCTCCATCAGCAACAGCATCTGAACCCCAGTGTTTTAGCTGAATGCAGTGTGGGCATACATCAAATCAGACTTCTCTTGGTAAGGAAGAAGGGAAAATGGACATCGACTGAGCAGTGGTATCACAAATGCTTTCTCCTTTACTAAATTAGAGGTTTATAAATAAGTTTAAGAATAGAGTAAGACTCAGCAATCCAAAATTAATAGACTTTCCTGTGCTCTTCTCTAAAAATTTAAAAACTGTAGACTCTAAAAGCTAGAAGTGCATTTAAAGGCTGTCCAGTCAAACCCTTTTCTTTTATACATGAAGAAATGTCAGAAATGTGTAAGCACCATAGCCAGAGTTTACAAAGATACTGGTAGCAGAACCCTTAATTTTCACATGAGTTTTTGCCTCTATACCTGCCTCAATAATTCACACGGTTGTGCAGTCAGTTCATCTTTAGGAGGTAACATACTAGTAATCTCTTTACCAGGTACAGACATGCACACAAACTGACCCTAATAGCTAAGTATGGCACCTACTCACTTTACTTTTTTTTTACCTTCTTTTTTGCTTTTTTGTTTTTACAGATCACTTTGCTTTTTATGTCTTATTTCCTTGAAGTAGAAAATGACAGGTTTGTAGCCCTAAAACTATAGAGGCAGCAACCTTGATGATGACCAATATTTGTGTAGAGAAATCAAGAAACCAACATTAGTTTTCATGTGAATCACTTTACTCAACTTTATCTATTCCATCATTTGATTTCTAGACCAAGAAATGTCAACATTAAGCTGATTTTAGCCCCTGCAGAAGGGTAAGGAGTAATTTACTCATGTTTCTTTAAACCCTGATTGAATCTCCCTGTAGGGCTTCTTTTTCGGACTTCTAGCTTCTGAGCAGTGAGAGAATAAGTCCTGTGGATTTTAAGCCACTTACTTTGAGGTTCTTTGTTACTGGAGCCCTAGGGAACCAACAGAGGGGCTCAGGCTTCTTATATTTTTATGCTCAGCTGTTCTTGCTGCCTTGTTTTCACAGGATGGCTGCTCCACCTCTCATATCATGCCCCATTTCCAGGAAGGAAGAGGAGGCCAGGGAATGAAAAACAGCAGCCGGGGAAGTTTACTCACTTTGAAAGAGCTTTACTAGAAGCCTCACCCAGCAACTTCTGCTTCCATCTGATCTCTCCATCAGCAACAGCATCTGAACCCCAGTGTTTTAGCTGAATGCAGTGTGGGCATACATCAAATCAGACTTCTCTTGGTAAGGAAGAAGGGAAAATGGACATCGACTGAGCAGTGGTATCACAAATGCTTTCTCCTTTACTAAATTAGAGGTTTATAAATAAGTTTAAGAATAGAGTAAGACTCAGCAATCCAAAATTAATAGACTTTCCTGTGCTCTTCTCTAAAAATTTAAAAACTGTAGACTCTAAAAGCTAGAAGTGCATTTAAAGGCTGTCCAGTCAAACCCTTTTCTTTTATACATGAAGAAATGTCAGAAATGTGTAAGCACCATAGCCAGAGTTTACAAAGATACTGGTAGCAGAACCCTTAATTTTCACATGAGTTTTTGCCTCTATACCTGCCTCAATAATTCACACGGTTGTGCAGTCAGTTCATCTTTAGGAGGTAACATACTAGTAATCTCTTTACCAGGTACAGACATGCACACAAACTGACCCTAATAGCTAAGTATGGCACCTACTCACTTTACTTTTTTTTTACCTTCTTTTTTGCTTTTTTGTTTTTACAGATCACTTTGCTTTTTATGTCTTATTTCCTTGAAGTAGAAAATGACAGGTTTGTAGCCCTAAAACTATAGAGGCAGCAACCTTGATGATGACCAATATTTGTGTAGAGAAATCAAGAAACCAACATTAGTTTTCATGTGAATCACTTTACTCAACTTTATCTATTCCATCATTTGATTTCTAGACCAAGAAATGTCAACATTAAGCTGATTTTAGCCCCTGCAGAAGGGTAAGGAGTAATTTACTCATGTCTTTCCAGAAAAGCTTTTTGCTAAACCCTGATGTGTGAAGAGCTTCACGGAAGGCCTTTTGGATTGATGTACGTCCTTGGAATTGCTCTCTGAGTGCTGGAAGTTCAGATGATTACTGTCAGAATGAGCACTGCAAAGTTAATGGAGCCAGACTGAAATGGCGTGAAGTTTTACATAAAATAAAAATGTTTGTCATTCGGGTAAGATAAGATATGCTCATTTCATCAATAAAAGCTACTCTCACAAAATACATGTGGTCATACCATGAAATCTAACCTGCTCACTCAGTACCAGGATCTAAACCTATCAGTTAGGTCAGGAAAAGAGGCCACCATCCTAAATCAGACGTTAATAACAGTTTGCAGATTCAGTGAAACTAGCATGGAAAAATTTGCTTCAGAATGATATATGCACTAATGCTCAGGGGTACTATCCTATGACTCATTCTAACGTTGGCTTGTATTTTGCTGAATTAAGCATTGCTTCAGACTGAGCAGTCATGAGACAACCTGAGGCCAGCAGGAGATCGGAACACGGAGACTCCAGGAGAAAAGAATCAGCAGCTGTCTTCTGTTTATTGCTTCCTCCGCACATCTGCCAAGGCAGCTTAACAGCTTTTCTTGTGTTTGTTAATGGACAACACATTTCAATGGTTTGAGATATGAAAGATACAAAAAACAAAGAAGCAGGGCAGAAGCCTCTGTATTCCTGCTGTCAATCACCCTCTTTCTTAAGGCAACTAATGTTATCAATTTTAATGTATTGTTTTTAGATTATATTGATACATTTATATGTTTATTTATGTATGTATTTATTCTTTACTATGTAAAACTTCTAACATACATTACAGTCAAAAGAACAGTAAAATGAATAGGCATCCTCCATTCATTATCACTTTTCATTCCTCCACTGGATTGCAATGAAGCGAATCTCAGACAACATATTTCACTTATAAATCTTTTATTGTATATCCATCAAAAATGAGAATTCTTCTTTTTTTAAAGCTCACTGTAATATCCATATTGTATCCTCCCTAAATCCACAATAATTCCTCACAATAATTACCAAGTGCCCAATCATCAAACAAATCAATCAACATTTGCATGTCTCTGATGGTCTCATCCTTTTTTTTCTATCTTACAGTTGGATCTAAGTAGGGTCTACTGGATATGATTGCTATGTTTCTTAAGTATCTTTTAATCTATGGATTTACCTTCCATGTTTGTTTCTGTTTACCATTTATTTATTGAAGAACTTGGATTTTTCATTCTGTGGAATTGCTCACATTTTGGACTTGTTAGCTGACTGCATTTCATCAATAAAAGCTACTCTCACAAAATACATGTGGTCATACCATGAAATCTAACCTGCTCACTCAGTACCAGGATCTAAACCTATCAGTTAGGTCAGGAAAAGAGGCCACCATCCTAAATCAGACGTTAATAACAGTTTGCAGATTCAGTGAAACTAGCATGGAAAAATTTGCTTCAGAATGATATATGCACTAATGCTCAGGGGTACTATCCTATGACTCATTCTAACGTTGGCTTGTATTTTGCTGAATTAAGCATTGCTTCAGACTGAGCAGTCATGAGACAACCTGAGGCCAGCAGGAGATCGGAACACGGAGACTCCAGGAGAAAAGAATCAGCAGCTGTCTTCTGTTTATTGCTTCCTCCGCACATCTGCCAAGGCAGCTTAACAGCTTTTCTTGTGTTTGTTAATGGACAACACATTTCAATGGTTTGAGATATGAAAGATACAAAAGACAAAGAAGCAGGGCAGAAGCCTCTGTATTCCTGCTGTCAATCACCCTCTTTCTTAAGGCAACTAATGTTATCAATTTTAATGTATTGTTTTTAGATTATATTGATACATTTATATGTTTATTTATGTATGTATTTATTCTTTACTATGTAAAACTTCTAACATACATTACAGTCAAAAGAACAGTAAAATGAATAGGCATCCTCCATTCATTATCACTTTTCATTCCTCCACTGGATTGCAATGAAGCGAATCTCAGACAACATATTTCACTTATAAATCTTTTATTGTATATCCATCAAAAATGAGAATTCTTCTTTTTTTAAAGCTCACTGTAATATCCATATTGTATCCTCCCTAAATCCACAATAATTCCTCACAATAATTACCAAGTGCCCAATCATCAAACAAATCAATCAACATTTGCATGTCTCTGATGGTCTCATCCTTTTTTTTCTATCTTACAGTTGGATCTAAGTAGGGTCTACTGGATATGATTGCTATGTTTCTTAAGTATCTTTTAATCTATGGATTTACCTTCCATGTTTGTTTCTGTTTACCATTTATTTATTGAAGAACTTGGATTTTTCATTCTGTGGAATTGCTCACATTTTGGACTTGTTAGCTGACTGCATTTTCTAGAGAATGTTTTATATTTCAAATATAAAGCAACTTATTACCTGGCTTTTTCACTTCTGGATTTAAATATTCACTACTTTTTGCCTTGTCTATATAAAAATAATTAATTGGTAACAATGAAAAGCGAAGAGAATTTTCCATTTGACACAAGAAAAACTTTGGGGGTTATCATTTCTTTCTTTCCTTACTCAGTAGCTTCCTTCCTTCCTTCCTTTTATACCATGTATTAATCTATCCCAAATCCTAGTGGTCTTCCTTTCAAAGCATATCTAGAACCTAAATACGTCTAACCATCTCCATTTCTACCACTCTGGCCCCAGCCACCATCATCCCTTGCCTGATCTATTTGCAGTAACTTCCTAGGGCTTCTCCCTGTGTTTCTCTTTGCTCCTTCACATTTAGAACCAGAGTGAAACTAATAAAACCCAAGCCAGATCACAATAGCTTCCCGGATGGCTCAGTGGTACTGAATCCACCTGCCAATGCAGGAGATGCACAAGTTTGATCCCCTGGGGAAGAAATGGCAACCCACTCCAGTGTTCTTGCCTGGAATATTCCACGGACAAAGGAACCTGGCGGCCTACAGTCCACAGGGTCTCAAAAGAGTCAGACACAACTGAACAACTAAGGACACACACACATAGATCCGTTAGTCCTCTGCTCAGAATTTTCCATGACTTCTTCTTTTACTTGAAGAAAAGCTGAAGTCCTTACTTGGACTTGTAAGTCCCTTTATGATCTACTGACTATGTCTCTTTGTCTCTGACTTTATCCACCAACTATACTTCCCTTGTCTCTCATTCTGCAGCCACACTAGCCTCTGTTTTCCTTAAATGGATCAGCTGTGCTCCTCACCTACTAGCTGCTTCTTTTGCCGGCACCCCTTCTTCACCAGATACCTACATGTCTTGCCCCCTTGTGCCTTCCACTCCTTGTTTAGCTGTCTCTAAGTGCAGCCTTCCTGACCACCCTGTTAAAAATTTCAGCCCCTGCTCAAACTCCATTACCTTCTCTTGTTTTCCTTCATAATGGTGCACATACAGCACTATATGACTTGTCTATTTCAAGTTTTTCCTGTCTCCCTCCAATAGAATATAATCACCATGAGTTGAGATTTGTGTCCATCTCGTTCATTTTGGCTCTATCCTCAGTGGTCAAAACAAAAACATTTGTTAAATGTGTAAATTTCAGACACTCAAGGAAACCCTCCTACTTTCTTCTGCATACAATATTTCTCTTGAATTATCCCTGTTCAGAGCATATTCAGACAAAACTTCTAGTTCTTGAAAGCTGGCTCACATTTATAATCACTTTGTGCATTCTTTCTGTTATTCTTCAGACTGAAATTGCTGAAGTGTCCCTTGTCAGATGGATGGGTAAAAAAGATGCGTACGTTTAAACAATGCAATACTACTCAAGCCATAGAAAAGAATTAAAAAATGTCATTTGCAGCATGGACAGACCTAGAAAATCTATTAAGTGAAGTAAGTCAGATAAAGACAAATATCATATAATATCACTTATATGCAGAATCTAAAACATGATACAAGTGAACATTTCTTTTTGTTGTTGTTGTTCTTTTTTTTTCTTTCTTTTTTTTTGTTTTTTTTTTTTTAAATCTTTTTTATAAGTGAACATTTCTATAAAACAGAGCAGATTCAGAGACAAAACAAATTTATGGCCACCAAAGGGAATGATAGGGGGATAAATTAGCAGTCTGGGATTAGCATATACATACTATTATATATAAAATAGATAACCAACAAGGACCTACTGTATAGCACAGGAAGCTATATTCAATATCCTATAATAAGATATAATGGAAAATAATCTGAAAAAAGAAGACATATAGATGTATATATGTAGATATATATATGAAGAATATGTATATGTATAACAGAATAACTTTGCTGTACACCTGAAACAAACACACTATTTTAAACGAACTATGTGTCTACTAAAAATGCCTTAAAGATAAAAATAAAATGAAAAAAAAAAGAAGCAAAGTTGTTCTACTTGTCACTCTGGAAATACGACTACTAAGGACCTGTTGCAGACTGAGTTGTGCTTCCTCACAATTCACAAGTCCTAACATGCAGCACCTCACATGTGACCTTATTTGGAAACAGGGTTGTTGCAGAGGAAGTTATTGATAGTTTAGGCCAATCAGGAGAAGGGTGCATTCCTCATTCTATATGACTACGGATTTTATGAAAAAGGGAAATCTGGATACAGACACATATCCTGGGAAAATGCCATGTGAAAACGAACGGCAATATCAACAAGCCAATGAAAGTCAAAGACAGTCAGCAAACCAGCAGAAGCCAGGGAAGAGGCATGAAGCCAATGCTCCCTCAGAAGGAACGGACCTTGCCAGCACTTTGATCTCAAACTTCTAGCCTCCATAGCTGTGAAACATTACATTTCTGTTGTTGAAGTCACTTGGTTTGTACTGTGTTGTTATGGGAACCTGTGAAACTAATATAAGACACATGGGAACATAGCATCTTTGTCTGGATTCTCAAGTGGTTCACATAACTGGTGCAGATTAAGCACTTAACACACATGTGTTGAATGAGAAATGGGACAATTATGCCACAAGACTGTTTCAAAGAAGGCAAGGAGAGCGAGAGATAAGAAATCATCTCCAGACAGTAATTCCCACCAGGACAGTGGTCATGTCATCTAATTATCCACTTCCTAGTATAAAATCTGTTTCACAATACACATTTGTTGAACCAAACTTAAAAGAGGGCAGAACAGGTAGACCACTTAGGCCACCAAGTGATCTTAGGTGGGAGAGGTTTGGGTGGGCGGATGGAGTCAGGAACCTTATACATACTATTATATATAAAATAGATAACCAACAAGGACCTACTGTATAGCACAGGAAGCTATATTCAATATCCTATAATAAGATATAATGGAAAATAATCTGAAAAAAGAAGACATATAGATGTATATATGTAGATATATATATGAAGAATATGTATATGTATAACAGAATAACTTTGCTGTACACCTGAAACAAACACACTATTTTAAACGAACTATGTGTCTACTAAAAATGCCTTAAAGATAAAAATAAAATGAAAAAAAAAAGAAGCAAAGTTGTTCTACTTGTCACTCTGGAAATACGACTACTAAGGACCTGTTGCAGACTGAGTTGTGCTTCCTCACAATTCACAAGTCCTAACATGCAGCACCTCACATGTGACCTTATTTGGAAACAGGGTTGTTGCAGAGGAAGTTATTGATAGTTTAGGCCAATCAGGAGAAGGGTGCATTCCTCATTCTATATGACTACGGATTTTATGAAAAAGGGAAATCTGGATACAGACACATATCCTGGGAAAATGCCATGTGAAAACGAACGGCAATATCAACAAGCCAATGAAAGTCAAAGACAGTCAGCAAACCAGCAGAAGCCAGGGAAGAGGCATGAAGCCAATGCTCCCTCAGAAGGAACGGACCTTGCCAGCACTTTGATCTCAAACTTCTAGCCTCCATAGCTGTGAAACATTACATTTCTGTTGTTGAAGTCACTTGGTTTGTACTGTGTTGTTATGGGAACCTGTGAAACTAATATAAGACACATGGGAACATAGCATCTTTGTCTGGATTCTCAAGTGGTTCACATAACTGGTGCAGATTAAGCACTTAACACACATGTGTTGAATGAGAAATGGGACAATTATGCCACAAGACTGTTTCAAAGAAGGCAAGGAGAGCGAGAGATAAGAAATCATCTCCAGACAGTAATTCCCACCAGGACAGTGGTCATGTCATCTAATTATCCACTTCCTAGTATAAAATCTGTTTCACAATACACATTTGTTGAACCAAACTTAAAAGAGGGCAGAACAGGTAGACCACTTAGGCCACCAAGTGATCTTAGGTGGGAGAGGTTTGGGTGGGCGGATGGAGTCAGGAACCTTATCAACCAGCCTGATTTCACACTGTCAGGAGTCTCGGTGCTGACAGACTGTTACTTTATTTCACTGTACTTAGGTATATAGAATGTAGTCTTTAAATTATATCGCTAGGACTCTTGGTAGATACATATTTATTTTAATCTTTAATCAGGTGGTTCAGCATTCCTTCAAACTTAAAAGTGTGCTATTCTGTTGTTAAATTACTATGATGTGTTCTATGATTTTTAATGCCCCCAAATTTCAAATGTCTCTATTATTCACCTGTGGTGGACTAAAAGGGCCACAAATTCCTTGATACTCTGCTCTTTGAGAGATGTGATCTGGTTTTCATTCCTTGACTTTGGGCAGAGGAGAGATGCTGAACCAGTCTTGGGTCTAGAGATTAGGAGACTAGAAGCTTTGGTCTGGACCTCTTGGACCCTCAGTTTTCATGGAATAAGTATGACAGCCTTGAGGCTAACACACTATAAAAAGACCCAAGATAGCTGCATGGAGAGACTGTGGGCCAAGGTTAAGAGAAAGAGAGAGATCAAGGGAAAGAGAGGGATGCAAGGCTGTCCCCTTCCCATCTCTTCCAGCTCCAGCCTTTTGAGTCATCTCAGCTGACTACCTGGCCCCTGTGGAGCAGAGGCCAGCTGTCCCCACTGGGTCCTGTCCAAGTTCTTGACCCACAGAAGACTGAATCGTATCAGTAATAGATTGTTGTTTTAAAACACTGAAGTGTGGAATAATGTGTTATGTGTAAGTCAGTAAATGAAACATCATCTTTCCTGCATAGACAGTTTCAGGTGTATCTTACAACTTCTTAAACGCTCTGTGTTGAATGAGAAATGGGACAATTATGCCACAAGACTGTTTCAAAGAAGGCAAGGAGAGCGAGAGATAAGAAATCATCTCCAGACAGTAATTCCCACCAGGACAGTGGTCATGTCATCTAATTATCCACTTCCTAGTATAAAATCTGTTTCACAATACACATTTGTTGAACCAAACTTAAAAGAGGGCAGAACAGGTAGACCACTTAGGCCACCAAGTGATCTTAGGTGGGAGAGGTTTGGGTGGGCGGATGGAGTCAGGAACCTTATCAACCAGCCTGATTTCACACTGTCAGGAGTCTCGGTGCTGACAGACTGTTACTTTATTTCACTGTACTTAGGTATATAGAATGTAGTCTTTAAATTATATCGCTAGGACTCTTGGTAGATACATATTTATTTTAATCTTTAATCAGGTGGTTCAGCATTCCTTCAAACTTAAAAGTGTGCTATTCTGTTGTTAAATTACTATGATGTGTTCTATGATTTTTAATGCCCCCAAATTTCAAATGTCTCTATTATTCACCTGTGGTGGACTAAAAGGGCCACAAATTCCTTGATACTCTGCTCTTTGAGAGATGTGATCTGGTTTTCATTCCTTGACTTTGGGCAGAGGAGAGATGCTGAACCAGTCTTGGGTCTAGAGATTAGGAGACTAGAAGCTTTGGTCTGGACCTCTTGGACCCTCAGTTTTCATGGAATAAGTATGACAGCCTTGAGGCTAACACACTATAAAAAGACCCAAGATAGCTGCATGGAGAGACTGTGGGCCAAGGTTAAGAGAAAGAGAGAGATCAAGGGAAAGAGAGGGATGCAAGGCTGTCCCCTTCCCATCTCTTCCAGCTCCAGCCTTTTGAGTCATCTCAGCTGACTACCTGGCCCCTGTGGAGCAGAGGCCAGCTGTCCCCACTGGGTCCTGTCCAAGTTCTTGACCCACAGAAGACTGAATCGTATCAGTAATAGATTGTTGTTTTAAAACACTGAAGTGTGGAATAATGTGTTATGTGTAAGTCAGTAAATGAAACATCATCTTTCCTGCATAGACAGTTTCAGGTGTATCTTACAACTTCTTAAACGCTCTTTAAATGGCATCTAATGTCTCCAAGCCTTCAAAATGACAAATCCTTCTTTAGTCATATTGCACCTCCCAGCCCAGTAAGTACTCAGTTAATCATCTGTTCAAACCATTATCACTCAGCAACCATCTGTTCAGACTAGTGTGCCATTTATTTAGGGCAAAAGGTGCCAAAGCTCCTTTTTTTTAATTTTCTTCTTGGCATAGCATGTACAATTAGGCTCATTAAATTATTTAGAAGAAAGAACTTGTGCCTCTGCTCATGGAAATTTTCTTTAACTGATAGCAGGAAAAAGCGGACTTCTTTGTTAGCACCAACGAAGTATTAAAAACATTGACACTGACTTCCAAGAAGTACAATATGTATTTTGACTACTCTGACAGAGCTCACTACCCTCCTCTGTGTGGCTATCGGCAACTATACAATGTGCCTCGAAATTGTTTGGCATATCAAATTTTCAGTGAATACTACTTATGACCACCCCTCCTTTAAAACGTATTTTTGCTGCCATGTCATATTAATACCTTTAGAAACCTAATGCCAGTTAAAACCATAGTGTATTATACAGATATATTTTAACATCGGCAATGTGACCTTAACAAAACTGCTTTAGTGGCTAGTGGTTAAGAAGAAACTGGGAATAGGTCATTGGTAGGGAATTTGCAAGGGCCCTCCATCAATTTGCATTTAAATGGCTTATATCAGAAGCTTCTATTGAAAGCAATTCATTTTCCTTTTGAAAGAGATGTATTTAGCACATGAAATCAAATCCACTTTTAAAATTCACTCTTTATCCCCAGAATTATGTCAGACATATGGTAACAGTTGTTTAATGTGCCAGCAAACTAGGGTGTTTATTTGTATTTAGTATAAACAAATTACAAATATCCACATGTGAAAAAATTCTCTTTGGATGAAGTCAATCATGCTTTATAGGCTTAAGGGTCCCTTTTATTAAATGAATCTCTGATGCTTTGACAAAACAAAGGGTGAGGAAATTCCATACAAGGAAAATAGCTGTCTTTTAGTGTGAATACAAATTGAGTAGGAAAAGAATACCAAACTATTCCACACCTCTTAAAATGGTATAATGAAGGGCTTACACATGCTTCATGTCTCAAGTAAAAAGTAGTTTGTAGTTCTGATTTCAGTTGCATTTATTTTCAATCACAAAACCACTACAGGCTTCAGCACAACTCATAACACTGGAAAGCCAAGAGGAAGTTCCCATATTTTGGCCACCTGATGCGAAGAGCCGACTCACTGGGAAAGACCCCGATGTTGGGAAGGATTGAACACGGCGGGAGAAAGGGACAAAAGAGGATGAGATGGTTGGATGGCATCACTGACGATGGGCATGATTATAAGCAAACTGCAGGGGATAGTGAAGGACAGGGAAGCCTGGCATCCTGCAGTCCACAGGGTGGCAAAGAGTCAGATATGACTTAGCAACTGAACTGAACTGAAGAGGAAGTTCAAGGCTGGCATCTTGGCTAGGCTAACAGGCAGGTGTAGTTACTGGAAGCCTTCATGGGGCTTTGCATCATATGTGACTCAAATGATGCTACAAGTCACTACATTTATACTCACAGATGACTGTGGGACTTTGAGTAGCAACAGAAATTTACAGTCCATGGGAATTTACAGTAGTTCTCTAAGCTTGCTCAACCTTTTGATTCTGCTTCACAAGATAAACTAAGTCCAGACCCCAAGGAAACGTTGCTGTGGGGAGTGTGCCAGGCTTTTGGCACAGAGGCCAGCTTTTCACTCCTTCACCGGTAAACACAAAGGAAATTTATGAAGACATTTTTTCCATTCTTTGTCTTCTATTCCTGAGACAAAACAATTGGCCCAAGTTCTTTTAAATACCTCTGACCTGGAGAGACACAACTGTTATCTATCTAGAGATGCTATTGGAATTACTCTCATTTGACAGATTTTATATGGTGCTATTTATATGAGTGCTCTGGTGTAGAGCAGAGTATGTAACTGCAAAGCCATCTACAAAGTGACATGGGAAATTTGATTCACAGTGTGGGCAGCTGATCTAAATCACTTTTTGTTTCTCATCAAAAGCTGCCTCATAAAATCTGCACACTCTGGCCAAGCTCTTCAAGTAGTCTTTTGGCCACTGCATGAGTTTTCAGTTCCTGGCCCTTTGACCTGATGACGGCTCACCACAGCAACGTGGGTGGCTTCAGCATCGCACTGAGGGCTTTTATGTGGTTTTCTCAGCTGATGGGATATTTCAACTGCCTTATCCATCCGGGTAGCATCTTCAGCTTGACTGGCTCTGATGAACACATCTTTAGTCGTTCAAGAGCAATCTTAGGGCAAATTTTTTGTGATAGAAATACAGATTTCTCTCCCTTTCCCAGTATGGAAAATGTTCTGCCTCAGAAAACTGCAAAATACTTGGAAGAATTCAGCTGTCTCATTTTAATGAATAAGAAGCCAACAAAAAACACCACCATCCTTGTTGCATTCAAGTCCCTAAGAGTTTGATGAATTAGAAGATAAAAGTTAAAGAAGAAGACAAATTCTGTGTGCATTTGCCCTATCCCCTGACCATGACTAAGCACATGGTTTATCAAAGGCTGCAGTGGACAGTTCAGTCCTATTTGCCAAGTATTTATTGAGCACCTCTTCTCTTCCAGGAGCTAAACAAGGTAACCCAGTTACAAAAATGAATAAAACATGGGTTGCAGGCAGGGTTCTCTGGAGAGCAGTGATTGAGATGGAGTGAAGAGTGCAAAAAAGAGGGGATATGTGTATATGTACAGCTGACTCATTTTGCTGTACATAGAAACTAACAACATTGTAAAACAACTATACTCCAATAAAAATTAATTTTCGTACAGGTGTGTTTTTCTTTTTGTTTTGTTCTGTTTTTTGGTTTTTTTTTTTCAGGAAACTCAGCCCTGGAAGGAGAAGTGGAAGCAGGACCGAGCAGAGAGGGTCATCAAACACAATGAAGACCTAACAATGTCTCGGCCAGCCCACCCAACAGGAAGTTCCAAAGCTGATCACTGTTGTAAGAGCGTGTGCAAAGTGCAAGACCTCCGTTGGTGACTGGGGGCCACTTCACAGACTGTCTGACTTCTTATACCATTGCCTTGCTCAGTCATTCACTGGGGTCTTAGAGCAGAGCATGATCTAAATCACTTTTTGTTTCTCATCAAAAGCTGCCTCATAAAATCTGCACACTCTGGCCAAGCTCTTCAAGTAGTCTTTTGGCCACTGCATGAGTTTTCAGTTCCTGGCCCTTTGACCTGATGACGGCTCACCACAGCAACGTGGGTGGCTTCAGCATCGCACTGAGGGCTTTTATGTGGTTTTCTCAGCTGATGGGATATTTCAACTGCCTTATCCATCCGGGTAGCATCTTCAGCTTGACTGGCTCTGATGAACACATCTTTAGTCGTTCAAGAGCAATCTTAGGGCAAATTTTTTGTGATAGAAATACAGATTTCTCTCCCTTTCCCAGTATGGAAAATGTTCTGCCTCAGAAAACTGCAAAATACTTGGAAGAATTCAGCTGTCTCATTTTAATGAATAAGAAGCCAACAAAAAACACCACCATCCTTGTTGCATTCAAGTCCCTAAGAGTTTGATGAATTAGAAGATAAAAGTTAAAGAAGAAGACAAATTCTGTGTGCATTTGCCCTATCCCCTGACCATGACTAAGCACATGGTTTATCAAAGGCTGCAGTGGACAGTTCAGTCCTATTTGCCAAGTATTTATTGAGCACCTCTTCTCTTCCAGGAGCTAAACAAGGTAACCCAGTTACAAAAATGAATAAAACATGGGTTGCAGGCAGGGTTCTCTGGAGAGCAGTGATTGAGATGGAGTGAAGAGTGCAAAAAAGAGGGGATATGTGTATATGTACAGCTGACTCATTTTGCTGTACATAGAAACTAACAACATTGTAAAACAACTATACTCCAATAAAAATTAATTTTCGTACAGGTGTGTTTTTCTTTTTGTTTTGTTCTGTTTTTTGGTTTTTTTTTTTCAGGAAACTCAGCCCTGGAAGGAGAAGTGGAAGCAGGACCGAGCAGAGAGGGTCATCAAACACAATGAAGACCTAACAATGTCTCGGCCAGCCCACCCAACAGGAAGTTCCAAAGCTGATCACTGTTGTAAGAGCGTGTGCAAAGTGCAAGACCTCCGTTGGTGACTGGGGGCCACTTCACAGACTGTCTGACTTCTTATACCATTGCCTTGCTCAGTCATTCACTGGGGTCTTAGAGCAGAGAGCATGAATGCCACTTAAATGCTGAGGGAAATCCCAAAGAAGCCAACAGTTCAGAACCACTCAGGTAACCATCTTCCTCCTTCTGGCCGTCAAATGCTTCCTTGAAGGAGAGCTGAGCACCACATCTCCATGCCTGCCATCATCCACCCCTTGTGCCACACAGATCTATGTCTCCAAGATACATGGAGATAGATCCTCATGAGCTGGGCTTCCCTGGTGGCTCAGATGGCAAAAAATCTGCCTGTAATGCAGGAGACCTGGATTAGATCTGTGGGTCGGGAAGATATCTTGGAGAAGGAAATGGCAGCCCACTCTAATATTCTTGCCTGGAAAATCCCATGGACAGAGAAGCCTTGTAGGCTACAGTCCATGGGATCACAAAGAGTCAGTCACAACTGCGTGACTAACACTTTCACTGTCTCCTCATGGGCTCTGATGGACCTCACTTCCTGGGGTCAACTTGGGTAGAGGGAGGTTAGTGTAACAAAACATAGCCACCATCTCTGCAGTTAACTCAGCATCACAACTGGTACCCACCATCTTCCTCCTCCTTGCTCCATTGTAAATTCCCTTCACCCTCAGCTACCACCTAGGTTGGTCTTGGCAGTTTGTCCAAAGTGCCTGGCTCCCTATGAAACACAAGCTTCTCCTCCCAGGCTTATTACACGCTTCCATTCATGTGGGCAAAGAGTACCAAGAGGTACTCACATTGGGTCACCTGAGCCCCCACATTCTTCCTGGTCTCCACTGGCATCAGGACAGCTTCCCGCTCATCCTGTTCAGGGTCAATTACTTCTGATGAGATGACAACTCCTCTTCTTGTTTGCTGGTTTCTGGGCACAAGAATCCCAAAGCGACTCAGCCCTGGAAGGAGAAGTGGAAGCAGGACCGAGCAGAGAGGGTCATCAAACACAATGAAGACCTAACAATGTCTCGGCCAGCCCACCCAACAGGAAGTTCCAAAGCTGATCACTGTTGTAAGAGCGTGTGCAAAGTGCAAGACCTCCGTTGGTGACTGGGGGCCACTTCACAGACTGTCTGACTTCTTATACCATTGCCTTGCTCAGTCATTCACTGGGGTCTTAGAGCAGAGAGCATGAATGCCACTTAAATGCTGAGGGAAATCCCAAAGAAGCCAACAGTTCAGAACCACTCAGGTAACCATCTTCCTCCTTCTGGCCGTCAAATGCTTCCTTGAAGGAGAGCTGAGCACCACATCTCCATGCCTGCCATCATCCACCCCTTGTGCCACACAGATCTATGTCTCCAAGATACATGGAGATAGATCCTCATGAGCTGGGCTTCCCCTGGTGGCTCAGATGGCAAAAAATCTGCCTGTAATGCAGGAGACCTGGATTAGATCTGTGGGTCGGGAAGATATCTTGGAGAAGGAAATGGCAGCCCACTCTAATATTCTTGCCTGGAAAATCCCATGGACAGAGAAGCCTTGTAGGCTACAGTCCATGGGATCACAAAGAGTCAGTCACAACTGCGTGACTAACACTTTCACTGTCTCCTCATGGGCTCTGATGGACCTCACTTCCTGGGGTCAACTTGGGTAGAGGGAGGTTAGTGTAACAAAACATAGCCACCATCTCTGCAGTTAACTCAGCATCACAACTGGTACCCACCATCTTCCTCCTCCTTGCTCCATTGTAAATTCCCTTCACCCTCAGCTACCACCTAGGTTGGTCTTGGCAGTTTGTCCAAAGTGCCTGGCTCCCTATGAAACACAAGCTTCTCCTCCCAGGCTTATTACACGCTTCCATTCATGTGGGCAAAGAGTACCAAGAGGTACTCACATTGGGTCACCTGAGCCCCCACATTCTTCCTGGTCTCCACTGGCATCAGGACAGCTTCCCGCTCATCCTGTTCAGGGTCAATTACTTCTGATGAGATGACAACTCCTCTTCTTGTTTGCTGGTTTCTGGGCACAAGAATCCCAAAGGACTCGGGGTATCTGTAGCCTGAACTTCAATGATACCCTCACTGTGTCCCCTGGTGACAACCTGCCCCCATAGGGAGCAAGCACCTCTCATCCTGCAGAGCTCAGAGTTGTGAAGACAGGAATCCACAGGACACTCAAGTAGATCACTGAGAGTGATAGTAACTGGGGCCAATTCTATTTCTATCCCTTGGTTCCAGATCCATGGATTCTTCCTGCTGGGAACACAGCATCACTAGAGATTTCTGATCCAATGAATCAGATCCTGCCTCCTGAAGGATTGGCAATATCCTTACAAGGCACTGCCTCTGAACTAGTGCTTCATCTGCCCCTTCAGCAGGCTGAAGGGCATTTATTTATTACTCTAACAGGCTGGCAGCTTCTGGGTGATGTGGGTAAAATCATACATGGTAAGACTAGTCAATCCTATGGTCCTGTTGTTCAGTTGCTAAGTTGGTCCGACTCTGTGACCCCATGGACTGTAGCACACCAGGTCTCTCTGTCCCTCACCATCTCCTGGAGTTTACCCAAGTTCGTGTCTGTTGAATCAGTAATGCCATCCAATCATCTCATCCTCTGCCACCCTCTTCTCGTTTGGTGTTCAATCTTTCCCAGCATCAGGATCTTTTCCAGTGAGTCACCTGTTCGATTCAGGTGTCCAAAGCATTGGTCCTACGCCCACAGTTTTGCTCCACAATCGTGATAAAACAAGTTCCCTAGTTGGATATATGTTATGTGGAATTCCATATCTGTAGATCAATCATTCCATAAATTCCCACATAGTGGTGCTTCTCAGTGGACAAGAAAGCAAACCCCACTAGAAATAAGTATCTATTCCTGTGAGAGGGAACAGCTTGACTTTTCAATATGAGAGAACCCCAATGAAGTCAGCTTGCTACCCAGTGCCAGTTGGTCTCCTTAGAGAATACTTCTATATCAAGGGGTCAGCATTAGTTTCTATTGTTGGTAGGCTGGACACTGGAGACTAAACGTGGCTGGACAGTGTCAGCTGGATTAGCCTTGGTTAGTGCATGTCTCTGCTGTGTGCATGTATAATTCCTACGTTAGACAGCAGCTGTGGTCACTTTGCGTGTGCATTTTGCCAGCAATGTAGTTTACACTGATAAATGCTAGCTAACATAAACAGGACAATTCCTTTTATCTACTTAGTATTTATACACTTCCTAAGCAATTTCATGTACTTATCCCATTCCTCTATCCCAGAATTTCTTGGTTTACAGACTGAACTCCAAGTTTTCAATCTTTGTCCTTCTTGGTCTCCAACTAACCAGACACGGCATTTTCTATTTCCTATAGTCCATTTGTGTTCCATCTCAGGCTATTTTTCCTTTCATACAAAGCGAATATGACCAGGTACATCATGGAATTACCCACAGAGAAACTTTCCCTTTGTAACTGTCTCTCAGGGCCACTCTGGAGTGGAAATGTAATATAGCTGACATCCTCGTTTTGACTTGTACATGCTGAACCAATCCATCTGTAAACTGTGGGCCTGCATGCTAAGTCACTTCAGTAGTGTCTGACTGTTCACAGCCCTATGGACCATAGACTGCCAGGCTCCTTTGTCCATGGGCATCCTCTAGGCAAGAATACAGGAGTGGGTTGCCATGCCCTCCTGCAGGGAATCTTTCTGACCCAGGGATCCAACTCACATCTCTATAGCTCCTGCATTGCAGGTGGATTCTATTTTTTTTTTTTTAACATTTATTTTATTTATTTATCTTTTGGGGGGTGAGGTGGGGAGGGAGGGGGACGGGTGGGCCACTTCTATTGGTCTTTCATTTATCTATTTTCATCCGTCTTTGTTCTTTGGCTCCTGTGGGCCTCCCATCGCAGTGGCCTCTGTCGTCGCAGAGCGCCGGCTCTGGGCACATGTGCCCCAGAGCTCCAGCTCGGTAATTGGACACATCAGTCCAGCTGCTCCATGGCACATGGGATCTTCCCAGGCCAGGAATTGAACCGGCACCCCTTGCACTGCAAGGCAGTGTCCTTACCCACTGGACCACCAGGGGAAGTCCTACAGGTGGATTCTTTACCATTGAACCGCCAGGGAAGCCCACCACAGTGACACTTTGCTTATTGCCTTTTACTCTAGCCAACCCTTCTGAAGTTTGGGTTCTATAAACTGCATTTCCCAAACTCCCTTGCCAGTTGCCTTCTGGTTCTGTTCTTCCAATAGGAGGTATTGGCAGAAGATCACACAAAACATGAAGAGGGGAAGGGGGCCCCTCTTCCTGTTTGTAGCTCCTACTGGCATTCTTCCATCAGCAGCCAGGAGCTAGGGCTCTTCTCAGAGGTTTTAGCAGTAACAGCACATCTCCTAGGAGTGCTCCAAGCAACAGCTGGGTTACCTCTTCAGTGGCCCATGCACCAGTCTGTGGCATCTTCCTCTATTTCCTATATTTTGTTCCATCTCAGGCTATTTTTCCTTTCATACAAAGCGAATATGACCAGGTACATCATGGAATTACCCACAGAGAAACTTTCCCTTTGTAACTGTCTCTCAGGGCCACTCTGGAGTGGAAATGTAATATAGCTGACATCCTCGTTTTGACTTGTACATGCTGAACCAATCCATCTGTAAACTGTGGGCCTGCATGCTAAGTCACTTCAGTAGTGTCTGACTGTTCACAGCCCTATGGACCATAGACTGCCAGGCTCCTTTGTCCATGGGCATCCTCTAGGCAAGAATACAGGAGTGGGTTGCCATGCCCTCCTGCAGGGAATCTTTCTGACCCAGGGATCCAACTCACATCTCTATAGCTCCTGCATTGCAGGTGGATTCTATTTTTTTTTTTTTTAACATTTATTTTATTTATTTATCTTTTGGGGGGTGAGGTGGGGAGGGAGGGGGACGGGTGGGCCACTTCTATTGGTCTTTCATTTATCTATTTTCATCCGTCTTTGTTCTTTGGCTCCTGTGGGCCTCCCATCGCAGTGGCCTCTGTCGTCGCAGAGCGCCGGCTCTGGGCACATGTGCCCCAGAGCTCCAGCTCGGTAATTGGACACATCAGTCCAGCTGCTCCATGGCACATGGGATCTTCCCAGGCCAGGAATTGAACCGGCACCCCTTGCACTGCAAGGCAGTGTCCTTACCCACTGGACCACCAGGGGAAGTCCTACAGGTGGATTCTTTACCATTGAACCGCCAGGGAAGCCCACCACAGTGACACTTTGCTTATTGCCTTTTACTCTAGCCAACCCTTCTGAAGTTTGGGTTCTATAAACTGCATTTCCCAAACTCCCTTGCCAGTTGCCTTCTGGTTCTGTTCTTCCAATAGGAGGTATTGGCAGAAGATCACACAAAACATGAAGAGGGGAAGGGGGCCCCTCTTCCTGTTTGTAGCTCCTACTGGCATTCTTCCATCAGCAGCCAGGAGCTAGGGCTCTTCTCAGAGGTTTTAGCAGTAACAGCACATCTCCTAGGAGTGCTCCAAGCAACAGCTGGGTTACCTCTTCAGTGGCCCATGCACCAGTCTGTGGCATCTTCCTCTCGGAGTCTTGGTACCACCCTGGGAGCCTTTTCTCAAAGCCTCTCTGTGACTGTCACATCACTTTTTTCCTTTTGTTGCCCTGTTTCTGGCAATGGCAGCTGCTACCCCCAGCTACTAATCTCTGAGTTACTCCAGTGTTGTCTGACCTCTTTTATCCTTCCAACATCTGTAGGGTCACAAAGAATCAGACATGACTGAAGTGACAGAGCACGTATACCCACACGTCACTGTGGCAGCAGGAGGTTGCAGCCACATATGTGACCATGGCTAGGGGCATATTACATCAATGTCATGGGTCCATACAGAGGAATAGGTAGCGTTGAAGAGCAGACAAGTACATGTGAGTAAGTAATATGGATACATTCCAAGAACACTGCTAAGAGAGAAAGAAGTAGGGAGAAGCAGAGATTTACAGCACTCTACCGTGTCCGTACATCTAAATTCATAAGAGGATAATCTAGGCTGGGGAGCACAGGAAGGCGCTATGATGGTCGGACATCTGCAGAGGGCATGGAGCTCCTGGGGCCCCGCCCCAAACTTTGCCCTCTGGATCACTTCCGTCTGGCTCTTCCTGATTTATATCCTTTTTACAACAAAGCAGTAATCTAGTAAGCAATTTAAAAAACCGTACCAAAACAATATTATACATTTAAGAGCTTGAACACATATTTGAAGATATGATAGTAGCTGGCTGGGCTAGAAGGAGAGCGAGTGAGATGGAAATAAGGAGTCAAGCTGCCAGTACAGGAGTCATAGTTAGTCGTATCTGACTCTTTGCAACCCCATGGATGGTAGCTTGCTGGGCTCTTCTGTCCATGGAATTTTCCAGGCAAGAATACTGGAGTGGGTTGCCATTCCCTTCTCCAGGGGATCTCTTGACCCAGGGATTGAACCCGGTCTCCAACAATGAAGACAAATTGTTTACCATCTGAGCCACCAGGGAAGCCCCCTTTGAAGATATAGATATTAAATATTAAAATGGGTACCAAGGTTGCTGCATACAGCACAATTCCTGGAATTATGTAATACAGTTGCTCTGGTGATGGCCAATACAATGGAGAAAAACAGAAGTGGGAGCTAAAAAAAAGGGCAAGAAAATAAGTAAAATAAGAGAGATTCATTAATAAAGGGGGGGGGACAAATAAACTGTTATGAATCTAGGGAACATAACAAATCTCTACACTTGAAGATTTTACAGAAAGCTTTTATTAATCATATTTGTTGCAGGTTTTTTTCTAACTTTGCCCTTTATTTTATTGTTTTACAAGGCATCTGACATTCAGAGGTCTTTTCCTATCATTTTAGTAATTGATCTTTTCCTTCCTTATTCCTGCTAGTGATGGATTAAGACTCCACTCCTCCCACTGAAAGCTGGTGTCTCCTTCTCTTTCTGCTTCCCTTGGACCTGGCTTGGCTTTGTGAATTACTCTGACATGTAAGCATACAGAATATAGAAAATGATACTGTATAACTTTCAACATTGGGCTTTAAGAGATCTGCAATTCTCGTATAAAATAAAAAAGCTACAAAGATATATTGTACAACACAGGGAGTATAGCTAATGTTTGATAATAACTACTATGGTCTTTTAAAAAATGTGCACACTAGGTTGTACATCTGACACTTATATCATATTGCACAGCAAATACATGTCAATAAAAAAAAAAATTAAAGACACCTGCCATGCTCACTCTCCCTGGTTCCTCAGAACCCAGCTGCCATGTTGTGC
Organism: Tragulus kanchil; assembly: GCA_022376925.1. Taxonomy (NCBI): domain Eukaryota; kingdom Metazoa; phylum Chordata; class Mammalia; order Artiodactyla; family Tragulidae; genus Tragulus; species Tragulus kanchil. The sequence goes on from JAIOJX010000025.1 coordinate 34,008,973, forward strand.
GGTGCTCTAGCCACATGGAAAAGCCCCATTGGGGAGGAATGAGTCACTCCCATGGGCAGCATCAGCTGACCTTCCAGCCAGCAGCCATCATCCACAGCAAACCCTAGGAAAGAAACCCTTGCAAGCGCTGGCACTGTGGAGCCTCCAGATTTCTGCAAGTTTAGTCAACACCACTTGGAGCATCAGAATTACTCAACTGATGCCAATCAACTAAAAGACTCTCAGCAGATTGTTTTAAGGCTCTTTGTAAAATAGCCATAGATAACTGAAACACTTTATTGCTTTGATACTGAGAAAATCAAGATAGCAATGAATGGGCTTCCCTGGTGGTCCAGTGTGTAAGGACACTGCCATAGATAAATGGGTACCAAGGTTGCTGCATACAGCACAATTCCTGGAATTATGTAATACAGTTGCTCTGGTGATGGCCAATACAATGGAGAAAACAGAAGTGGGAGATAAAAAAAAGGGCAAGAAAATAAGTAAAATAAGAGAGATTCATTAATAAAGGGGGGGGGACAAATAAACTGTTATGAATCTAGGGAACATAACAAATCTCTACACTTGAAGATTTTACAGAAAGCTTTTATTAATCATATTTGTTGCAGGTTTTTTTCTAACTTTGCCCTTTATTTTATTGTTTTACAAGGCATCTGACATTCAGAGGTCTTTTCCTATCATTTTAGTAATTGATCTTTTCCTTCCTTATTCCTGCTAGTGATGGATTAAGACTCCACTCCTCCCACTGAAAGCTGGTGTCTCCTTCTCTTTCTGCTTCCCTTGGACCTGGCTTGGCTTTGTGAATTACTCTGACATGTAAGCATACAGAATATAGAAAATGATACTGTATAACTTTCAACATTGGGCTTTAAGAGATCTGCAATTCTCGTATAAAATAAAAAAGCTACAAAGATATATTGTACAACACAGGGAGTATAGCTAATGTTTGATAATAACTACTATGGTCTTTTAAAAAATGTGCACACTAGGTTGTACATCTGACACTTATATCATATTGCACAGCAAATACATGTCAATAAAAAAAAAAATTAAAGACACCTGCCATGCTCACTCTCCCTGGTTCCTCAGAACCCAGCTGCCATGTTGTGCGGTGCTCTAGCCACATGGAAAAGCCCCATTGGGGAGGAATGAGTCACTCCCATGGGCAGCATCAGCTGACCTTCCAGCCAGCAGCCATCATCCACAGCAAACCCTAGGAAAGAAACCCTTGCAAGCGCTGGCACTGTGGAGCCTCCAGATTTCTGCAAGTTTAGTCAACACCACTTGGAGCATCAGAATTACTCAACTGATGCCAATCAACTAAAAGACTCTCAGCAGATTGTTTTAAGGCTCTTTGTAAAATAGCCATAGATAACTGAAACACTTTATTGCTTTGATACTGAGAAAATCAAGATAGCAATGAATGGGCTTCCCCTGGTGGTCCAGTGTGTAAGGACACTGCCTTGCAGTGCAAGGGGCGCCGGTTCGATCCCTGGCCTGGGAAGATCCCACGTGCCGCGGAGTGGCTGGACCCATGTGTCCAATCACCGAGCCGGAGCTCTGGAGTGCATGTGCCCAGAGCCGGCGCTCTGCAACGACAGACGCCACCGTGATGGGAGGCCCACAGGAGCCAAAGAACAAAGACGGATGAAAATAGAGAAATGAAAGACCAATAGAAGTGGCCCACCCGCTCCCCTCTCTCCCCAACCTGACCCCCGCCCAAAATAAATAAATAAATTAAAAAAAAAAAAAGATAGCAACAAAATGTTTTATCTGTATTGTCTTCCCTTTTTTTTTTTTTTTTTAAAGAGCCACAGAGGGTTTTAGCTTAGATATTTAGGCTAAATACCTGAGCATAATAGAGTGAGTCAGCCAACTGACTCAGCTCCATTTGTTAAATAATCCATTTGATAGTTTATTTATCCACTCATTATTTTATAATGTTTTTTTTTTTTTTCCTAAGATATTGAAAGAAGGTTTAGTTTTTTTTTTTTTTTTTCTGTCTTAAGTCAATAGGTGCCTGTTCTTGAGGGAGGCATAGCTAGTCTACTGCAAGGACAATCCCTATCTACCACTATTACTTGGTGCATCTCCCACACATTTTTCTCTGTATTTTTATATGTATCATCCAATATATCTCACTTTATGGCTTGAGAATACCACATTCATTGTAGAGTTTATTCTCCGTGCATGAGTACCCTACTGAGAAAGTGAATGGGTACTGAAGCAGAGCTGTCCCACCACAGAGGAAAACGTGCCTTTTGTTAACAGAGATCCTACCACTTTATTAAACCCTGTGTTCTTTTTGTTTGTTGTAGTGAAGTAATAGTAGTGTAGTGTAGTGTAGTATTAAGAAGAAAAAGGGTACATGTGGATAGACACACGGGTAGGCTCAGAGAAAGAGTGGCTTTAAGCCTGGTGTGCTTGGGTCTGCTTTCACTCAATGGCGGAGACTTTCTCAGCTTTGATTCTGTTAATGATCTGCCTGAACTATTATTTTTAAGTTTTACTTATTTATATAGGCAGCACTGGGTCTTTATTGCTGCCCAAGGGCTTTACTTGTGGCAAGCAGGAGCTACTCTTTGTTGTGGTCCACAGGCTTCTCATTGCAGTGGCTTCACTTGTTTTGGAGCATAAGTTCCAGGGTGAGCAGGCTTCCATAGTTGTGGGTGCATGGGCCTAGTTGCCCCATGGCAAGTGGGATCTTCTGGGACCAGGAATCGAACCTGTGTTCCCTGCATTGGCAGGGGCATACATACCAAAGCAGATTAAGTGGATTCTTAAACCTCTGGGCCCACCAGGGAAGTCTCACTTGCTCTATTTTTGCTTAACACAAGACCCATGTTACAAAAATCTGAGAAACATTTTGAAGGAAATCACTAGATTTGTGCACAAATGAATACAGTAGTGCCTCCTCCTCTGCCGTTTCCATGGTTTCAGTCACCTGCAGTCAACCTCAGTCCCAAAATACTGAGGAAAATTCCAGAAATAAACAACTTATAAATTTTAGGTGGTGGGCCATTTCGAGTATTGTGATGAAACCTTGCCCCTTCCCTTCTGCTCTGTCCTGCGGAGGCAGGAATCCTGGCTTTGTCTAGGGTATCGTGCCCATTCCTCACTCACTAGTTGTCTCAGTTATCAGATCAACTGCCAAGGCATCACAGGGCTTATGTGCAGGTCACCCTTATTCTACTTGATAAAAGCCTTAAAGTTTAAAAGTAGTGAGCTAGCAAATTTAAACATGTCAGGAAACCTAAAAATGCTTCCTGTAAGTGAAAAGGTGAAGGAAAAAATATAATCAAATGCTGAGGTTGCTCAGATCTACAATCAGAATGAATCTTCTACCTGTGTGAAGGAAGAAGAACTTTGAGCGAGTTTTGCTCTCACATCTCAAATTGCAGATGTTGCTGTTGCAGTGCCTGGAAAGTGCTTAGTGAAGATGGAAAAGACATTAAGCGTTTATAGTACTTTGAGAGGAGAGACCATATTCACATAACTCTTACTATTACATATTTTTATGACCAGAGTTCTATTTTCTCAGCTTTGATTCTGTTAATGATCTGCCTGAACTATTATTTTTAAGTTTTACTTATTTATATAGGCAGCACTGGGTCTTTATTGCTGCCCAAGGGCTTTACTTGTGGCAAGCAGGAGCTACTCTTTGTTGTGGTCCACAGGCTTCTCATTGCAGTGGCTTCACTTGTTTTGGAGCATAAGTTCCAGGGTGAGCAGGCTTCCATAGTTGTGGGTGCATGGGCCTAGTTGCCCCATGGCAAGTGGGATCTTCTGGGACCAGGAATCGAACCTGTGTTCCCTGCATTGGCAGGGGCATACATACCAAAGCAGATTAAGTGGATTCTTAAACCTCTGGGCCCACCGGGGAAGTCTCACTTGCTCTATTTTTGCTTAACACAAGACCCATGTTACAAAAATCTGAGAAACATTTTGAAGGAAATCACTAGATTTGTGCACAAATGAATACAGTAGTGCCTCCTCCTCTGCCGTTTCCATGGTTTCAGTCACCTGCAGTCAACCTCAGTCCCAAAATACTGAGGAAAATTCCAGAAATAAACAACTTATAAATTTTAGGTGGTGGGCCATTTCGAGTATTGTGATGAAACCTTGCCCCTTCCCTTCTGCTCTGTCCTGCGGAGGCAGGAATCCTGGCTTTGTCTAGGGTATCGTGCCCATTCCTCACTCACTAGTTGTCTCAGTTATCAGATCAACTGCCAAGGCATCACAGGGCTTATGTGCAGGTCACCCTTATTCTACTTGATAAAAGCCTTAAAGTTTAAAAGTAGTGAGCTAGCAAATTTAAACATGTCAGGAAACCTAAAAATGCTTCCTGTAAGTGAAAAGGTGAAGGAAAAAATATAATCAAATGCTGAGGTTGCTCAGATCTACAATCAGAATGAATCTTCTACCTGTGTGAAGGAAGAAGAACTTTGAGCGAGTTTTGCTCTCACATCTCAAATTGCAGATGTTGCTGTTGCAGTGCCTGGAAAGTGCTTAGTGAAGATGGAAAAGACATTAAGCGTTTATAGTACTTTGAGAGGAGAGACCATATTCACATAACTCTTACTATTACATATTTTTATGACCAGAGTTCTATTTTATCATTAGTTATTGTTGTTAATCTCTTACTGTGCTTAACTTAATAAACTTTATCATAGATATGTGTAGTTAGGAAAAAAGCACAGTATTTGGTAATATCTGTGGTTTCAGACGAGCTTCCCTGGTGGCTCAGATGGCAAGGAACCTGTCTGTAATGCAGGAGACTCGGGTTTGATCCCTGGATTAGGAAGATCCCCTGGAGAAGGGAATGGCAACTCACTTCAGGATTCTTGGCTGGAGAATTCCATGGCTCATGGTTTTAGACATCAATTGAGGGCTGTGGTATGTATTCCCACAGATAAAGGGGGACTACTGTATAAGAAATATGGGAGAGTGAAAAGGCAAAAATGCCCCCAGTATCACTGAAGGGAGGAATGGAATAGGGTACAGGTGCCTCTTTCTTTTTTTTTTTTTTAAACCTTTATTTTACTTTTAACTTTTATAGAGTTTTGTTGTTTACAGATATGTATGTTCTCAGATTAGTCATATGTATATCCCCCCCTTCCCACCCCTCCCGACCATCATACAGCACCCCTGAAGGATCCCCTTTTCTCACAGAGCAATGACTAGAGCTATTTTCTTCACTTATGATAGTACAGGCCTTCGTGCTACTTCCTTTACGCCTCTCACCCACTGTTCCTTCCCCACAATGTCCATATGTCCACTGTCCATGTCTGTCTTTCTGTCGCTTCACTGCATGTGCCATCATCACCATCCTACTAGATTCCATATATATGTGTTAATATACTGTATTTGTCCTTCTCTTTCTGACTGACTTCACTTTTGATGATACGTTCTAGATCCAGCCACCTCATCAGGGTTGATTCTTCTGCATTTCTCTTTACAGCTGTGTAGTATTCCATTGTATATATGTACCAGAGCTTTTGGATCCATTCGTTCATTGATGGGCATCTAGGTTCCTTCCATGTTCTAGCTATTGTATAGAGAGCTGCAATGAACATTGGGGTACAGGTGCTTCTTTCAGTTTTGATGTCGTCAGGGTATAAGCCTAAGAGTGGGATTGCTGGGTCATAGGGTGCTTCTATTTTTAGTTTTTTAAGAAATCTCCAGACTGTCTTCCATAGAGGCTGTATCAATTTACACTCCCACCAGCAATGCAGGAGTGTTCCCTTTTCTCCGCAGCCTCTCCAGCATTTATTGTCTGTCGATTTGTGGAGGATGGCCATTCTGACGGGTGTGAGGTGATATCTCATTGTAGTTTTGATTTGCATTTCTCTAATTATTAGTGAAGTTGAGCATCGTTTCATGTGTTTTTGGGCCATCTGTATGTCATTGTTGGAGAGGTGTCTGTTTAGGTCCTTTTCCCATTTTTCGATTGGGTTGCTCGTTTTTCCAGTGCTGAGTTGTCTGAGTTGCTGTAGATTTTGGAGACTAATTCTTTGTCTGTTGTCTCATTTGCTATGATTTTCTCCCACTCTGTGGGCTGTCTGTTCAGCTTTTTTGTAATTTCTTTAGCTGTACAAAAGCTTTTAAGTTTCATGAGGTCCCACATGTTCATTTGTCTTTTTAGTTCCACTATTCTAGTAGGTGGGTCAGAGAAGATCTTGCTTTGATTGATGTCCTTGAGGGTTTTGCCTATATTCTCCTCTAAGAGTTTGATGGTTTCTGGCCTTACATTTGTCTTTAATCCATTTTGAGTTGATCTTTGTGCATGGTGTCAGGGTATGTTCCAACTTCATTTTCTTGCAAGTAGCTGTCCAATTTTCCCAGCACCATTTGTTGAAGAGGCTGTCTTTGTCCCATTTTATATGTTCGCCTCCTTTGTCAAAAATAAGGTACCCATAGGTGCGTGGCTTTATCCCTGGGTTCTCGATCTTGTTCCATTGGTCGATATTTCTGTTTTTGTGACAGTACCATACTGTCTTGATGACTGTTGCTTTGTAGTAGAGTCTGAAGTTGGGGAGGCTGATCCCTCCAGCTCCATTCGTTCGTCGATGGGCATCTAGGTTCCTTCCATGTTCTAGCTATTGTATAGAGAGCTGCAATGAACATTGGGGTACAGGTGCTTCTTTCAGTTTTGATGTCGTCAGGGTATAAGCCTAAGAGTGGGATTGCTGGGTCATAGGGTGCTTCTATTTTTAGTTTTTTAAGAAATCTCCAGACTGTCTTCCATAGAGGCTGTATCAATTTACACTCCCACCAGCAATGCAGGAGTGTTCCCTTTTCTCCGCAGCCTCTCCAGCATTTATTGTCTGTCGATTTGTGGAGGATGGCCATTCTGACGGGTGTGAGGTGATATCTCATTGTAGTTTTGATTTGCATTTCTCTAATTATTAGTGAAGTTGAGCATCGTTTCATGTGTTTTTGGGCCATCTGTATGTCATTGTTGGAGAGGTGTCTGTTTAGGTCCTTTTCCCATTTTTCGATTGGGTTGCTCGTTTTTCCAGTGCTGAGTTGTCTGAGTTGCTGTAGATTTTGGAGACTAATTCTTTGTCTGTTGTCTCATTTGCTATGATTTTCTCCCACTCTGTGGGCTGTCTGTTCAGCTTTTTTGTAATTTCTTTAGCTGTACAAAAGCTTTTAAGTTTCATGAGGTCCCACATGTTCATTTGTCTTTTTAGTTCCACTATTCTAGTAGGTGGGTCAGAGAAGATCTTGCTTTGATTGATGTCCTTGAGGGTTTTGCCTATATTCTCCTCTAAGAGTTTGATGGTTTCTGGCCTTACATTTGTCTTTAATCCATTTTGAGTTGATCTTTGTGCATGGTGTCAGGGTATGTTCCAACTTCATTTTCTTGCAAGTAGCTGTCCAATTTTCCCAGCACCATTTGTTGAAGAGGCTGTCTTTGTCCCATTTTATATGTTCGCCTCCTTTGTCAAAAATAAGGTACCCATAGGTGCGTGGCTTTATCCCTGGGTTCTCGATCTTGTTCCATTGGTCGATATTTCTGTTTTTGTGACAGTACCATACTGTCTTGATGACTGTTGCTTTGTAGTAGAGTCTGAAGTTGGGGAGGCTGATCCCTCCAGCTCCATTCTTCTTCCTGAGGATTGCTTTGGCTATTCGAGGTCTTTTGTGTTTCCATATGAACTTTGTTATTCTTTGGTCTAGTTCTGTGAAGAATGTTATTGGAAGTTTGATAGGGATCGCATTGAATCTATAGATGACATTTGGTAGTATGGTCATTTTCACAATATTGATTCTCCCAACCCAGGAACATGGAATATTTCTCCATCTGTTTAACTCTTCTTTAATGTCTCTCATGAGTGTCTTGTAATTTTCTGTGTACAGTTCTTTTGTTTCTTTGGGCAGGTGCCTCTTTCAATTTTGATTTCGTCAGGGTATAAGCCTAATAATGGCATTGCTGGGTCGTATGGTACTTATATTTTTAGTTTTTTAAGGAATCTCCATACTGTCTTCCACAGTGGATGTATCAATTTACATTCCCACCAGAAATGCAAGAGGGTTCCCTTTTCTCCGCACCCTCTCCAGCATATATTGCCTGTCGATTTGTTGATGATGGGCATTCTGATGGGTATGAGGTGATAACTCATTGTAGTTTTGATTTGCATTTCTCTAATAATAAGCGATGTTGATCATCATTTCATGTCCTTTTGGGCCATCCATGTGCCCTCTTTGGAGAGGTATTTGTTTAGGTCCTTTTCCCATTTTTTGACTGGATTGTTCATTTTTCCAATGTTGAGTTGTCAGAGTTGTTTGTAGACTTTGGAGATTAATTCTTTGTCAGTGGTTTCATTTGCTATTATTTTCTCCCATTCTGTGGGGTGTCTGTTCAGCTTGTTTGTAGTTTCTTTTGCTGTACAAAAGCTTTTAAGTTTCATTAGGTCCCACATGTTCATTTTTGTTTTTAGTTCCACTATTCTAGTGGGTAGGTCAGAGAAGATCTTGCTTTGATTGATGTCCTTGAGGGTTTTGCCTATATTCTCCTCTAAGAGTTTGATGGTTTCTGGGCTTACATTTGTCTTTAATCCATTTTGAGTTGATCTTTGTGCATGGTGTCAGGGAATGTTCCAACTTCATTTTTTTGCATGTAACTGTCCAATTTTCCCAGCACCATTTGTTGAAGAGGCTGTCTTTGTCCCATTTTATATGTTCGCCTCCTTTGTCAAAAATAAGGTACTCATAGGTGCGTGGCTTTATCTCTGGGTTCTCGATCTTGTTCCATTGGTCGATGTTTCTGTTTTTGTGCCAGTACCATACTGTCTTGAGGACTGTTGCTTTGTAGTATAGTCTGAAGTTAGGAAGACTGATCCCTCCAGCTCCATTCTTCTTCCTCAGGATTGCTTTGGCTATTTGAGGTCTTCTGTGTATACATATAAACTGTGTTACTCTTTGGTCTAGTTCTGTGAAGAATATCATTGGTAGTTTGATAGGGATCACATTGAATCTACAGATGATATTTGGTAGTATGGTCATTTTCATAGTATTGATTCTAATGACCCAGGAACATGGAATATCTCTCCATCTGTTTAAGTCTTCTTTAATGTCTCTCATGAGTGTCTTGTAATTTTCTGTGTACAGTTCTCTTCTTTCTTTGGGTAGGTTTATTCCTAGATATTTGATTCTTTTGGTTGCAATGGTAAAGGGGATTGCCTCTTTGATTTCATTTTTTGATTTTTCATTGTTTGTGTATAGGAATGCCAGTGATTTCTGTGTATTGAGTTTGTATCCCGTGACTTTGCTGAATTCGTTGATTAGCTCTAGTAGCTTTGTAATAGTGTCTTCAGGATTTTCTATGTATAATATCATGTCATCTGTGAATAGAGAGAATTTACTTCTTATTTTCCAATCTCGATTCTTTTTATTTGTTTTTCTTCTCTTATTGCTATTGCTAGAACTTCCAGGCCTATGTTGAATAACAGTGGTGAAAGTGGACACCCTTGTCTTGTTCCTTATCTTAGAGGGAGTGCTTTCAGTTTTTCACCATTGAGAATAATGTTCACTGTGGGCTCATAGATGGCTTTCAGTATGTTGAGACAGAATCCTCCTATGCCTATTTTTTTGAAGAGTTTTTATCATAAATGGGTGTTGGATTTTGTCAAAGGCTTTTTCTGAATCTATTGAGATGATCATGTGGGTTTTGTTTCTCAATTTGTTGATACGGTGTATCACATTGATTGATTTGCGGATATTGAAGAATCCTTGCATGCCTGGGATGAACCCAACTTGATCATGCTGTATAAGTTTTTTGATGTGTCGTTGAATTTTTCTGGGTTTTGCTAAGGATCTTGGCACTGTTGCCTTTGTAAGTAAATTTTACCCTTTAACTGAATTTTTTTTAAAAAGGTACCCATAGGTGCGTGGCTTTATCTCTGGGTTCTCGATCTTGTTCCATTGGTCGATGTTTCTGTTTTTGTGCCAGTACCATACTGTCTTGAGGACTGTTGCTTTGTAGTATAGTCTGAAGTTAGGAAGACTGATCCCTCCAGCTCCATTCTTCTTCCTCAGGATTGCTTTGGCTATTTGAGGTCTTCTGTGTATACATATAAACTGTGTTACTCTTTGGTCTAGTTCTGTGAAGAATATCATTGGTAGTTTGATAGGGATCACATTGAATCTACAGATGATATTTGGTAGTATGGTCATTTTCATAGTATTGATTCTAATGACCCAGGAACATGGAATATCTCTCCATCTGTTTAAGTCTTCTTTAATGTCTCTCATGAGTGTCTTGTAATTTTCTGTGTACAGTTCTCTTCTTTCTTTGGGTAGGTTTATTCCTAGATATTTGATTCTTTTGGTTGCAATGGTAAAGGGGATTGCCTCTTTGATTTCATTTTTTGATTTTTCATTGTTTGTGTATAGGAATGCCAGTGATTTCTGTGTATTGAGTTTGTATCCCGTGACTTTGCTGAATTCGTTGATTAGCTCTAGTAGCTTTGTAATAGTGTCTTCAGGATTTTCTATGTATAATATCATGTCATCTGTGAATAGAGAGAATTTACTTCTTATTTTCCAATCTCGATTCTTTTTATTTGTTTTTCTTCTCTTATTGCTATTGCTAGAACTTCCAGGCCTATGTTGAATAACAGTGGTGAAAGTGGACACCCTTGTCTTGTTCCTTATCTTAGAGGGAGTGCTTTCAGTTTTTCACCATTGAGAATAATGTTCACTGTGGGCTCATAGATGGCTTTCAGTATGTTGAGACAGAATCCTCCTATGCCTATTTTTTTGAAGAGTTTTTATCATAAATGGGTGTTGGATTTTGTCAAAGGCTTTTTCTGAATCTATTGAGATGATCATGTGGGTTTTGTTTCTCAATTTGTTGATACGGTGTATCACATTGATTGATTTGCGGATATTGAAGAATCCTTGCATGCCTGGGATGAACCCAACTTGATCATGCTGTATAAGTTTTTTGATGTGTCGTTGAATTCTGTTTGCTAGGATTTTGCTAAGGATCTTGGCATCTAAGTTCATCAGTGAAATTGGCCTATAATTTTCCTTTTTTGTGTTGGTTTTGCCTGACTTTGGTATCAGGGTGATGGCAACCTTGTAGAATGTGTTTGGAAGTTTTCCTTCCTGTGCAATTTTTTGGAAGAGTTTTAGAAGGACAGGAATTAGCTCTTCTTTAAATGTTTGGTAGAATTCGCCTGTGAAGCCATCTGGCCTTGGGCTCTTATTTTTGGGTAGGTTTTTGATCACAAAGTCAATTTCTGAGCTTGTGATTGGCTTGTTCATAGTTTCTATTTCTTCCTGGTTCAGTCTTGAGAGATTAATCTTCTCTAAGAAACTGTCCATTTCTTCCAGGTTGTCCAGTTTGTTGCCATAGAGTTGTTCATAATAGTCTCTAAGAATCCTTTGGATTTCTGCGTTATCTGTTGTAATCTCTCCCTTTTCATTTTTGATTTTGTTGATCTGATTCTATTCTCTTTTTTTCTTGATGAGTCTGGCCAGTGGTTTGTCGATTTTATTGACCTTTTCAAAGAACCAGCTTTTTGTTTTATTTATCTTTACTATTGTTTCTTTCATTTCTTTTTCATTTATTTCTGCTCTGATCTTTATGATTTCCCTTCTTCTGCTGGTTTTGTGGTGTTTTTGTTCTTCTTTCTCCAACTGTTTTAAGTGTAGGGTTAGGTCATCTGTTTGATATCTTTCTTGTTTCTTGAGGTAGGATTGTATTACTATAAGCTTCCCTCTTAGAACGGCTTTTGCAGTATCCCATAGGGTTTGCACTGTCGTGTGTTCATTGTCGTTTTCTTCTAGGAATTTTTTTTGTTTCTCCTTTGATTTGTTTGGTAATCAGCTTTTTGTTTTTGTTTTTTTTTTTTTTTAGGTATGTGTTGTTTAATCTCCATGTGTTTGTGTTTTTAGCAGTTTTTTTCCTATAGTTGATCTCTAGTCTCACTGTGTTGTGGTCAGAGAAGGTGGTTGATATAATTTCAATTTTCTTGAATTGACTGAGGTTTGATTTGTGGCCCAAGATGTGGTCTATCCTGGAGAATGTTCCATGAGCACTTGGGAAGAAGGTGTATTCTTCTGCTTTTGGATGGAAAGTCCTAAAGATATCCATGAGGTCCACCTCTTCTAGTGTGTCATTTAAGGCTCGTGTTTCTTTATTAATTTTCTGTTTGGATGATCTGTCCATTGGTGTGAGAGGAGTGTTCAAGTTTCCTACTATTATTGTTTTCTTGTCGATTTCCTCTTTTATGTCTGAAAGTGTTTGTCTTATGTATTGGGATCCTCCTGTGTTGGGTGCATAGATATTTATGATTGTTATGTCTTCCTTTTGGATCGATCCCTTGATCATTATGTAGTGTCCTGCCTTGTCTCTTCAAATCTTTTTTATGTTGAGGTCTATTTTGTCTGATATGAGGATTGCTATTCCAGCTTTTTTTTGATTTCCATTTGCATGGAATATCTTTTTCCAGCCTCTCACTTTCAGTCTATGAGTGTCTCTAGGTCTGAAGTGAGTTTCCTGGAGGCAGCATATGTATGGGCCGTGTTTTTGAATCCATTCAGCCACTCTGTGTCTTTTGTTTGGGACATTTAGTCCATTCACATTCAAAGTTGATACAAATGATCCTATTGTCATCTTCTTAGATGTTATGATGGCTTTGTTTTATAGATCTTCTTCTCTTATATTTGTTGTCAATATAAGTCCCTTTAACACTTGTTGTAAGGCTGGTTTGGTGTTACTGAATTCTCTTAGTTTTTGCTTATCTGTAAAGCTTTTGATTTCTCCATCCCTTTTGAATGAGATACTTGAGGGGTAGAGTATTCTTGGTTGCAGATTATTCTGTTTCAGTGCTTTAAATGTGTCTTGCCATTCCCTTCTGGCCTGCAGAGTTTCTGTTGGAAGATCAGCTGTTAAACGTATGGGGTTTCCCTTGTATGTCACTAGTCACTTTTCCCTTGCTGCTTTGAGAATTCTGTCTTTGTGTTTAATTTGTTAGCTTAATTAATATGTGTCTTGGTGTGTTTCTTCTTGGGTTTATTCTGTATGGTACTCTTTGCGCTTCTTGGACTTGGTTGACTATTTCTTTTCCCATGTTGGGGAAATTTTCAACTAGAATCTCTTCAAAAATTTTCTCATATACTTTCTTTTTTCCTTCCTCCTCTGGAACCCCTATAATTTGAATATTGGTGCATTTGATATGATTCAAGAAGTCTCTAAGACTATGCTCTGCTCTTTTCATTTTTTGAGCTTGATTCTGTTCTTCAGCAGTTACTTCCACCATTCTATCTTCCAGCTCACTTATCCAGTCTTCTGTCTCAGATACTCTGCTCTTGATTCCTTCTACAGTGTTTTCAAGTTCAGCAATTGAGTTGTTTGTCTCCGTTTGTTGTTTTTTAAGTTCTTGTATTTCTTTATTCAGTGTGTTAGTTGATTCTTGCAATTTCTCTAAAATTCTGTTTTTGGTGTTTTGGATCATTGTTACTGTCATTCTTCTGAATTCACTGTCAGAAAGTTTGTCTAATTCCACTTCATTTATTTGATCTTGTGTGTTTGTAGATTGTTCCTTCACTTGTGTGATATTTCTCTGCCATTTCATTGTTATCATTAATTTTTTAACTAACTGTGTTTGCAGTTTCCTTTTCCTAGACTTTGAGTTATGTCTGTTGGTGTTTGTTGTTTGGATGAGGCATCTTATTCTGGGTGATACTGGTGGTTCAGTGATGTTGAGGTGGAGCTAAGATGGCGGCATAGAAGGACTTGCACTCATTTCTCCTGCAAAATTACCTGAATTTCAACAAGTTCCTCTGAGTATTCTGATGTCTCCCATGGTGGTGGGGGTCAATGGTGGCCTGCAGCAGGGTCGGAGACACTGCAGAAGTAATGCGTACTGTTTTAAGCCACTAGTCTGCTATCATTTATGGCAGGCCTAGAGAACTCAAACAGGTAGCTATAACCTATTTATTTAGAGCTTACTGTGTTACTGGTCCAGGTGGCAATAGTGGTAAAGAACCCACTGGCCAAGGCAGGAGACATAAGAGATGTAGGTTCGATCCCTGGGCTGGGAAGACCCCTTGGAGAGGGAAATGGCAACCCACTCCAGTATTCTTGCCTGGAGAATCCCATGGACACAGAAGCCTTGCGGGCTACAGTCCATAAGGTCACAAAGAGTTGGACATGACTGGGCACACACACAGAGTGAACTCATAGTGACTCACAGGCCTAATTAATGAAATCTTTAGGACCAGAAGTTTAAGTTAGTGCTTAACTTCCTTCCTTCACAGTAGGGTTTTGGCTTAGGGGGGCAACTGAAGGAACTGGGGAAAGGTTAAAGGTACTGACATTTTCTATGGCCAAGGAATCTGAACTCAAAAGCATCCAGATATCTGAAATGTCACTAAGGTGCAGTAGCCACATCACTAACCAAGAAATAACAAAGTTGAGGGGAAGATATTTTTAAATTTTTTAAGAATTTTTTTCATGAACACTTGCAGAGAATTCTGGGATTAGCCTGTCTTTGTGAATAAGTAATGAAATTCGCATTAGACACGGATCTACTATAAAGGATTTCTCTACTTCATTTGCTATATTTTAAGAGCTAATTTGTAATGTCTGCCTAAGTAAACAGAACTTACTTGGAGAGGAGAGAAGCAAAAGCATGTGTCTGAAAAATGGAATACAAGTACTTGACAGATCTACTAAATCAAACCCAGATGGACATGTGGTCCTGTAAAATCTCGAGAGTTTTCTTGCACACTATTTGACAAAAGTTACACTATTAAAGTCAAGTAGAATCTTTACGGCCAAGAAATTCCTAGCACTGAATGTATGGTTAAGAAAATAATGATGGTTTCCATTGCATTGCTGGCTGAAGACTTGTAGAGGCATTTTCTCTGAGTCCTGGGGCTCAGAGGTTCCTAGGAAGAAACCAGCCATGGTACCTTGGCTTTTGGCTGATTTAGAATCTTGTTACTAGAGAAAAACCTAAATTGTCCATTTGTGAGTAGTTTTGCCTAGTGATCTCATACAAGTATCAAACATTTGAGATCTTCTCCGATCCTGAAATCCATAACCACTCCTTATGACTTGACAGAATTATTTGTCTTTAAGTTGTAAAGAGTCGGACACGATTAGGCAACTGAACAAACACAACAACGTATATTTACAACCATAGGGCTTTTTTTTTATAGAATACATATGTATATTCTGTTCAATAAGCAGAAGGGGAAACAAATCTAGGGAGCCAAGATGAGAATGATTTCTTCATAAGATATTCTAGGGGAAATCCTTCAAGATGATTTAATAACTCAATTTCAAGGGATCATGATCATAAGTAACTAAGACTCCTCAAATAGTGAAATTCACTTATCTCTGTCTTAGTGTGCTATGCTGTAATTATTCAGTAATAAAACAAGTTATTCACATGCAGTGAACCCATGGAAAAACAGACAGAGAACAGACATATGGACATTGTGGGGAATGAACAGTGGGTAGGAGGCATGGAGGGAGTAATATGGAAACCTATACTGTCATGTGTGAAAAAGATGGCTATTGTCATTGTGCTAAGGGAATAGGAGTACTTACAATGGCTTGGTGCAATGGCCAGGAGGGGTGGGATGGGGATGCCTGGGAGAGGGGAGGGGACCAGGGATGTGCATATAACTGATCTGGGAACATGCATGGCTGTGAACAACAAAACTCTGTAAAACCTTTAAAATAAAGAAATAAATTTATTTAAAAAAAAGTAAAAGAAAAAAAGCACAAGTTATTGTAAAGAATTGTCACCTATTCAGTAAGTAGATTTTAAGGCTTAGGCCAGTGATTCTTCAACACCTATAAGGCAAAGCAAGATATCCACTTTGAAATAAAGATAATCAGAAAAGCATGTGCGAAGTCACAAACTGACCGTCTGCCTCTAAAGGAGAGATGATATGTTACCATTTCTGCAATAGGGAAGAGCAAATCAGACTCCACAGTACTTTAACCTCTGCATTCTATTGCTTTTCTACAAGTTAAGCACTAAAAGAACATTGCCTACAGGCTGAAATACACAGTAGAGCCCACTCTGATGGGTATCTTGTTACTAGAGAAAACCTAAATTGTCCATTTGTGAGTAGTTTTGCCTAGTGATCTCATACAAGTATCAAACATTTGAGATCTTCTCCGATCCTGAAATCCATAACCACTCCTTATGACTTGACAGAATTATTTGTCTTTAAGTTGTAAAGAGTCGGACACGATTAGGCAACTGAACAAACACAACAACGTATATTTACAACCATAGGGCTTTTTATAGAATACATATGTATATTCTGTTCAATAAGCAGAAGGGGAAACAAATCTAGGGAGCCAAGATGAGAATGATTTCTTCATAAGATATTCTAGGGGAAATCCTTCAAGATGATTTAATAACTCAATTTCAAGGGATCATGATCATAAGTAACTAAGACTCCTCAAATAGTGAAATTCACTTATCTCTGTCTTAGTGTGCTATGCTGTAATTATTCAGTAATAAAACAAGTTATTCACATGCAGTGAACCCATGGAAAAACAGACAGAGAACAGACATATGGACATTGTGGGGAATGAACAGTGGGTAGGAGGCATGGAGGGAGTAATATGGAAACCTATACTGTCATGTGTGAAAAAGATGGCTATTGTCATTGTGCTAAGGGAATAGGAGTACTTACAATGGCTTGGTGCAATGGCCAGGAGGGGTGGGATGGGGATGCCTGGGAGAGGGGAGGGGACCAGGGATGTGCATATAACTGATCTGGGAACATGCATGGCTGTGAACAACAAAACTCTGTAAAACCTTTAAAATAAAGAAATAAATTTATTTAAAAAAAAGTAAAAGAAAAAAAGCACAAGTTATTGTAAAGAATTGTCACCTATTCAGTAAGTAGATTTTAAGGCTTAGGCCAGTGATTCTTCAACACCTATAAGGCAAAGCAAGATATCCACTTTGAAATAAAGATAATCAGAAAAGCATGTGCGAAGTCACAAACTGACCGTCTGCCTCTAAAGGAGAGATGATATGTTACCATTTCTGCAATAGGGAAGAGCAAATCAGACTCCACAGTACTTTAACCTCTGCATTCTATTGCTTTTCTACAAGTTAAGCACTAAAAGAACATTGCCTACAGGCTGAAATACACAGTAGAGCCCACTCTGATGGGTATCTTAACAGGTGTAACACTTTCCCATTCATATAGAGATTAAAAGTTGCAGAACGGAGAATTAACATTTGTCTTGTTGGAGGTTTATAGGAACATGGTAACATTGGTACAATCAAAGGACTCTGGTAACAAGAACTTTGCAAAAACCAACCGCACTCTCCCCCTTTCAGTATAACAGAAGCCTGAATTTTAACTCCAGTAAGTTGGTTTTGTAGGACACTAGCCCATTATCTTCTCAGTTTGCTGGCTTTCCAAATAAAGTCACCCTTTGTTGCCCAGAAAACTCATCTTTCGGTTTATTGACCTGTTGTGCAGCCAGTTGTATAAGCTTGAACTCAGTAACATTTCTGTATTATCTCTTTTTTTCCTTGAACTAAAACATGTTCTATTATAATTTAAAAATTCCAATGAAGGAAAAAAGGTCAAGCCAGTTTATAACGACTCTAGCAGTTGCATTTTGAAGGACTAGATCAAGACTTTTACCACATGATGTTTTATCTAGAATTTACAATGATTCATTGACTATCCCAAACTCATAACACATTCCACAATGTTTCTTTTTCTTATAAAGACCATGCTAAGCATAGTCTCCTGATAAAAATCTTTTGATGATTGTTTAAAAATCTATTACACGCTTAAAATTGAGTAAGCATAAAGTATTCTGCACTATTTGCTTCTGTAGAAAGCCAAGAAAATGTCTTAGTATAGAGTGAAAAATCAAATTATTTTCCACTTCAGCTAAATACTTCACCGTTTGTGGTTGCAAGATGCCAAACATCATTTTAGTTCTTTTCATTTAGGGATTAAAAGATAAATTGACCCTCTGTGAATGCACTTATTGTACACAGTATTGTCTTACTTCAATCTTTCAAGTTGATATGCTAACTAAGGGGACAGGAAGATGACCAAGACTCTGAGAACTGGTCTTTATTAGTCTTTGCTCCAGAACCCTAGAAGCAATATCCACTTTGAAATAAAGATAATCAGAAAAGTCACAAACTTACCGTCTGCCTCTAAAGGAGAGATGATATGTTACCATTTCTGCAATAGGGAAGAGCAAATCAGACTCCACAGTACTTTAACCTCTGCATTCTATTGCTTTTCTACAAGTTAAGCACTAAAAGAACATTGCCTACAGGCTGAAATACACAGTAGAGCCCACTCTGATGGGTATCTTAACAGGTGTAACACTTTCCCATTCATATAGAGATTAAAAGTTGCAGAACGGAGAATTAACATTTGTCTTGTTGGAGGTTTATAGGAACATGGTAACATTGGTACAATCAAAGGACTCTGGTAACAAGAACTTTGCAAAAACCAACCGCACTCTCCCCCTTTCAGTATAACAGAAGCCTGAATTTTAACTCCAGTAAGTTGGTTTTGTAGGACACTAGCCCATTATCTTCTCAGTTTGCTGGCTTTCCAAATAAAGTCACCCTTTGTTGCCCAGAAAACTCATCTTTCGGTTTATTGACCTGTTGTGCAGCCAGTTGTATAAGCTTGAACTCAGTAACATTTCTGTATTATCTCTTTTTTTCCTTGAACTAAAACATGTTCTATTATAATTTAAAAATTCCAATGAAGGAAAAAAGGTCAAGCCAGTTTATAACGACTCTAGCAGTTGCATTTTGAAGGACTAGATCAAGACTTTTACCACATGATGTTTTATCTAGAATTTACAATGATTCATTGACTATCCCAAACTCATAACACATTCCACAATGTTTCTTTTTCTTATAAAGACCATGCTAAGCATAGTCTCCTGATAAAAATCTTTTGATGATTGTTTAAAAATCTATTACACGCTTAAAATTGAGTAAGCATAAAGTATTCTGCACTATTTGCTTCTGTAGAAAGCCAAGAAAATGTCTTAGTATAGAGTGAAAAATCAAATTATTTTCCACTTCAGCTAAATACTTCACCGTTTGTGGTTGCAAGATGCCAAACATCATTTTAGTTCTTTTCATTTAGGGATTAAAAGATAAATTGACCCTCTGTGAATGCACTTATTGTACACAGTATTGTCTTACTTCAATCTTTCAAGTTGATATGCTAACTAAGGGGACAGGAAGATGACCAAGACTCTGAGAACTGGTCTTTATTAGTCTTTGCTCCCACTTTGGCACACTCACTCACTCTTCCACTAGCTATGCAGAGTTGGTCCTATGCATTGTGCTTACCATCCCAAATAGAAATCATATGCCAGATGTCTATTTCTCACAGCAGAATATAAGTCAGGAGAAGACCTGCATAGTGGCAGAAACAGAGGTGTATGGCTCAAAATGCTTCAAGAAAAGACTCTTCAGTTAGCTCCTTCAGGATCTAGCTCGGCATTTATGTCAAGGTCACCTTTTCCTATGGGAGTGTCCACTACTGACTGAGCAAAAGAGAATGACAGAGTTCCCTCCTTGGTCAGCCCCTAGCTTATGACCATATTAGGACGAGGTGAAAGAGTTCAGCCATTCTCAGGACTCCTCTTAGAGGTAAGGCTGCTCTGGAGTTCAGACCTCCCATTGGGCTGGCAGATCTGTCACATCTGCATTGTGGTTTGCTGTTCAGCATGCCAATCCTGTTTACATCTTTACCTTTCACCATTGTTCCATCTCATAAATGTTTGCACTCTCCAACGCAGCTCACATCTGCTTTCTGGAGAATCCAATCTGTGACCTTTGGTGCCCAAAGTGGTCCAAGGAAGTGGGTAGTGGGGTGTAGGAGCCAGGTCATTCATTCCTTTGCTGGTAATGAGAAATTAATTCCTGCCTGGAACAAGGTGGCAGGTTAATTGTTAAGACTTTCCAAGGCAGAACAAGGTTGTGCCTGGAGAGGGAAATGCAGTAGTCTCAGAGATGATTCAGGAATTTGAAATGGATGTGGGAGATGAGAAATACACCAACAGTGGGATTGGGTGCTTGTTTTTAAATTGAATTTAAATTCTACACATTGATACTGAAAATCTAAGAGCAGTTAACAAATTGAAAACTAAGTGTAAAAGCCATAGGGTCTCCTTGATAGCTTTCAAGGAGGTCCTCATGTCATGCAGTGGGCTCACAGGAACACAAGATCATGTCCAGGATTTGGTTTTCAGATTGGCTCAGCTTCAAAGATGGCTGAAACTCAACCAACGTAGTCGTGACTCTGGCTGGGGAAACTGGAGTCCCTAACATGCGAGATGAGGATGCCTAGGTGGATGCCTTGGTAGATTTTACTCCTCAGGCTACTCTGAACCTTATAAAAGTGCAGAAGGGGCTTCCCCTGCTTGAGTGTTGGTTGACCGTGGGAATGATCTGCTGCAGGGGCAGCTGAAGCACCAGCTCCTTGGCTGCACTCTGGCCCTATTTCTCCTCCCTCACCCTCACCCTATCATTATAATTACATCAGTTTCTTGGGCTAAAATAACAACTTTTTGCTTTACATGTTTTGACTGTCAATACTGTTTTCTAGAGAGTCACGTAATGTAGCATGATTATAGGTTTTCTTTCATAATCTATTGTTTTCTCTGGAGTTACTACCTAGCTCTTTACACACACACACACACACATACTCAGAGAGACACATTACCACAGTGAGTATATACTGTAAAGCTTACCCCAATCTTTCCTCAGAGACCTACCACCATTTACTTGAAAAACAGTATATTGGGAAAATGGGAGTACCTGGATATTGTGAGGTCTTGTTGGACTTTGTGTCCAGGTCAACACTGGTACCCAGAGACACATCATCAAACCCACCCTCACCTTCAGGGCTCAAGAGATGCCTCAAGTATAAAGTTCTAGCCAAAGTCCGGCATACAGTGAGGGCGCACAGACCCACCAGGCGGTTATTTCCTTGGTTCCTAGGTGCATAAATGGGCCTGACATACCTGGAAATTTCAGGAACCTAGACATTGTATCGTTAGCCTTGTTTTGAGCAGAAGAGAGAGCCAAGAGCTAGTGGTCTGTCTGCATAGTATTCTTACTGCACCATTGTTAAACCTTCAACCTATACCTCTACTTTTACTGTTCTTCCTGGTCCTCTGTGATACCAAATACTTCCAAATTCTGTGACTTGGTTTTAATCAAGTGCCATTTTGTAAGCACTTTATAACTAATCAGCAGCACCTTTTTTTAAAAAAAATTTATGTCTTCCAAAATTTGTCTAAACTTTCTCGTCTGCAACATCTCCCCCTGCAATCTATTTTATTTATATTTGCCTTTGAATTTCTGAAACTTTAAAAATCCACACTTTATCATTTTAGCAGTCTTGGAGAGAAAAGGAATTTCCGATTTCCAACATTCTGGAGTCCCTAACATGGATGAGATGCCTAGGTGGTCTTGGAGATTTTACTCCTCAGGCTACTCTGAACCTTATAAAAGTGCAGAAGGGCTTCCTGCTTGAGTGTTGGTTGACCGTGGGAATGATCTGCTGCAGGGGCAGCTGAAGCACCAGCTCCTTGGCTGCACTCTGGCCCTATTTCTCCTCCCTCACCCTCACCCTATCATTATAATTACATCAGTTTCTTGGGCTAAAATAACAACTTTTTGCTTTACATGTTTTGACTGTCAACACTGTTTTCTAGAGAGTCACGTAATGTAGCATGATTATAGGTTTTCTTTCATAATCTATTGTTTTCTCTGGAGTTACTACCTAGCTCTTTACACACACACACACACACATACTCAGAGAGACACATTACCACAGTGAGTATATACTGTAAAGCTTACCCCAATCTTTCCTCAGAGACCTACCACCATTTACTTGAAAAACAGTATATTGGGAAAATGGGAGTACCTGGATATTGTGAGGTCTTGTTGGACTTTGTGTCCAGGTCAACACTGGTACCCAGAGACACATCATCAAACCCACCCTCACCTTCAGGGCTCAAGAGATGCCTCAAGTATAAAGTTCTAGCCAAAGTCCGGCATACAGTGGGGGCGCACAGACCCACCAGGCGGTTATTTCCTTGGTTCCTAGGTGCATAAATGGGCCTGACATACCTGGAAATTTCAGGAACCTAGACATTGTATCGTTAGCCTTGTTTTGAGCAGAAGAGAGAGCCAAGAGCTAGTGGTCTGTCTGCATAGTATTCTTACTGCACCATTGTTAAACCTTCAACCTATACCTCTACTTTTACTGTTCTTCCTGGTCCTCTGTGATACCAAATACTTCCAAATTCTGTGACTTGGTTTTAATCAAGTGCCATTTTGTAAGCACTTTATAACTAATCAGCAGCACCTTTTTTTAAAAAAAATTTATGTCTTCCAAAATTTGTCTAAACTTTCTCGTCTGCAACATCTCCCCCTGCAATCTATTTTATTTATATTTGCCTTTGAATTTCTGAAACTTTAAAAATCCACACTTTATCATTTTAGCAGTCTTGGAGAGAAAAGGAATTTCCGATTTCCAACATTTAACTAAGCATCCAGTTTTTTCCATGTGTAGAGCAATTACCTTTCTCAGATTCATCAATTTCCATTTGTTTTCTTATGCTTCATTCTACCAGATTTTTCTTGGAATCCATGCCACTTAGATGGGTAAGGTATTTGTAATTAAGAAAAAGTGTTTAAAATTAAGAAACAGGACAATGTTGTTATGTTCTATATGCATACTCATTTTAATTTAGATTTTATTTTTAGTTTAATTTCTTTAACTAACAAAAAATAAAGTTTAAGAAGGAAGGGCAACCCACTTCAGTATTCTTGCCCTGAGAATTCTATGGACAGAGGACCTGGCAGACTAAGTCCCTGGGGCAGCAAAGTGTTGGACACGCCTGAGTGACTAACACACACACAAAGTTTGAGAACTAAAATGCAGCTGGAATGTGGAGGTCTTCACAGTTGAATAGGACCTTGAAAGATAAGCAATTACATCTACCATGTATCAAGAGCTTACTCTGTGCCAATCACTGTGCTAAGAGTTTTATAGCCACTATAAAGAAGAACTAATATTAGCGGCATTTAATATTTTCTTTTTAATTTTTCAAAGTTACTTTTAATAGAAAAATTAATTACAGGTAAGTTTCCATGGAGAGTATAAGAAAAAATCAGCTGCATTTTACAGATGAATTTACAGAGACTGAGGCACAGAGAGACAATGTGATTTGCCTAAGACTCCACAGCTAGTAGAGGATGGGAGTGGGTTTGAAGTCCAGTGGTCTGGCTGCAAGGCCAGTGACCCTGATTATCACATTGTGCTGCTGTCTAGTGGAGAGCTTAGGTGCCCCAGAGTTTAGGAAGCTCTACTGTACTCTGCCATAGATCACTCCCATCTACGTTGTCAGTGGGTGGTAATTATCTGTATAACCTTCTCCACCAGACTTGTGAGTGCCTTTGAGGTTATACACATACGTGTCTCTGTCTTTCTTTGTTCCCTTCAGTGCGACAGCCACCATAGAATAAGAGTCCAGAAAAATGTTGGTTAACTGAAAAGGGCTCCTGCTTTTAAACGTTAGGAAGACGAACTATTTGAAACAGAGCAGTTTTGTGGGGATGAAAAATAAAGGGACTTCTAACTTTGTTTTAGTACTTATGGCAAAGGGAACAGGAGAATTTTACCCTGAGCTTGTGGAGAAATATATTTTTAACTTAGAGTATTCTTAACTGTACCTTTTTAAAAAATCATCAAAGGTCTGGCTGCATATCAAGAAGAGTCTTGCTATAACTAGCCATGAACTATGACCAAAAAGAACAGCTCTATATTTAAAAACTGTGGTGGCTGATGGGATGGGTAAAGGACGAGAAAATGGAGGAAGTGAAGTTTACAGTTTTGTAAATTACAGCCTGTGGCAGGACCAAGTTGCCTCACCAATGTTGGCCGGAGGGCAAGTCAGTCAGAGGACAGTTACTCCCACTTGTATAATTAAGGCTGCCTTTTGGTGTGATAAAAGGGCTTATTTGTTTTTCTTTTTAAACATAATTTATTTAACCTATAACTTATGTATTTTCAAATAATTCATGTACCCCCAAAATGTCTTTGGCAGCTTCTTACTCTTTTTCTCCTCTGAAATTACTTTAAAAATTAAATTATAGTTGATTTATAATTTTGTTAATTTCTGGTATACAGCAAGGCAATTCAGATATATGTTAACATACATGTGTGTGTGTGTTGTTGTTGTTTAGCCACTAGATCATGCCCAACACTTGTGACCCCATGAACTGTAGCCCACCAGGTTCCCCTCTCCATGGGATTTCCTCGGCAAGAATACAGGAGGGGGTTGCCATTTCCTTCTCCAGGGATCTTCCCGACCCAGATTGAATATGCATCTCTTGTATTGGCAGGCAGATTCTTTACCATGGATCCACCATGCACATGTATATGTATGTATGTATAGGTATACATATATTATAAATAACCTCTTATAAAAATATATATTGTTTTTCAGGTTCTTTTTCATTATAGATTCTTACAAATGATCATTTCAATAGATGCAGAAAAGGCTTTTGACAAAATTCAGCACCCATTTATGATAAAAAAAAAAAAAACTCTCCAGAAAGTGGGCAAAGAGAGTATGTATCTCAACATGAGAAAGGCCTTATATGACACACCTATAGCTAGCATCATACTCAATGGTGAAAACCTGAAAGCATTACCAAGGAACAAGGATATCCACTCTCACCACTTTCATTGGACATAGTTCTGGAGGTCCTAGCTACAGCAGTCAGAGAAGAAAAAAGAAGTAGAGAGAATCCAAATTGGAAAAGAAGTTAAACTGTCTCTGACTGTAGACAACATGATTCCTACTATATATAGTAGATCCTAGAGATACTAATAGAAAACCACTAGAACTCATCAATGAATTTGGTAAGGTTTCAGGTTATAAAATTAACATGCAGAAGTCTGTTGCATTTCTATACACTAATAAAGAAAGATCAGAAAGAGAAATTCAAGAAGCAATTCCATTTACCATTGTATCAAAAAGAATAAAATACCTAGGAGTAAACCTAACTAAAGAGACAAAAGACCTGTACTCTGAAAACTGTAAGGTGCTGATGAAAGAAATTGAAGAAGGTATAAACAGATGGAAAGACATACCATGTTCATGAAATGGAAGAATTAATATTGTCAAAATGACTATACTACCCAAGGCAATCTATAAATACAATGCAATCTCTATCAAACTACCAATGGTATTTCTCACAGATAGAGAGCAAAAAAAATCTCAAAATTTGTATGGAGACACAAAAGACCCCAAATAGCCAAAGCAATCTTGAAAAAGAAAAATGGAGCCAGAGGAATCAGGCTCCTTGACTTCAGACTATACTACAAAATCATCAAGACAGTGTGGTACTGGCACAAAAAAAGAAATATAGATGAATGGAATAGGATAGAAAACCCAGAAATAAGCCCATGCACCTATAGTCAATTAATCTATGAGAAAGGAGGCAAGACTACATAATATTGGAAAGATGGTCTCTTCAACAAATGGTGCTGGGAAAACTGGACAGCCATATGTAGAAGAATGAAAATAGATCATTCCTTAACTCCATACACAAAAATAAGCTAAAAATGGATTAGAGGACTAAATGTCAGACTGGACACATAAAACTCTTAGAGAAAAACATAGGCAGAACACTCTGACATAACTCACAGTAAAAATCTTTTAAAATCTATCTCCTAGAATAATGGAAACCCTTAAAACTATGTATCAATCATACCCTCAATTTGGTGAAAACCTGAAAGCATTACCAAGGAACAAGGATATCCACTCTCACCACTTTCATTGGACATAGTTCTGGAGGTCCTAGCTACAGCAGTCAGAGAAGAAAAAAGAAGTAGAGAGAATCCAAATTGGAAAAGAAGTTAAACTGTCTCTGACTGTAGACAACATGATTCCTACTATATATAGTAGATCCTAGAGATACTAATAGAAAACCACTAGAACTCATCAATGAATTTGGTAAGGTTTCAGGTTATAAAATTAACATGCAGAAGTCTGTTGCATTTCTATACACTAATAAAGAAAGATCAGAAAGAGAAATTCAAGAAGCAATTCCATTTACCATTGTATCAAAAAGAATAAAATACCTAGGAGTAAACCTAACTAAAGAGACAAAAGACCTGTACTCTGAAAACTGTAAGGTGCTGATGAAAGAAATTGAAGAAGGTATAAACAGATGGAAAGACATACCATGTTCATGAAATGGAAGAATTAATATTGTCAAAATGACTATACTACCCAAGGCAATCTATAAATACAATGCAATCTCTATCAAACTACCAATGGTATTTCTCACAGATAGAGAGCAAAAAAAATCTCAAAATTTGTATGGAGACACAAAAGACCCCAAATAGCCAAAGCAATCTTGAAAAAGAAAAATGGAGCCAGAGGAATCAGGCTCCTTGACTTCAGACTATACTACAAAATCATCAAGACAGTGTGGTACTGGCACAAAAAAAGAAATATAGATGAATGGAATAGGATAGAAAACCCAGAAATAAGCCCATGCACCTATAGTCAATTAATCTATGAGAAAGGAGGCAAGACTACATAATATTGGAAAGATGGTCTCTTCAACAAATGGTGCTGGGAAAACTGGACAGCCATATGTAGAAGAATGAAAATAGATCATTCCTTAACTCCATACACAAAAATAAGCTAAAAATGGATTAGAGGACTAAATGTCAGACTGGACACATAAAACTCTTAGAGAAAAACATAGGCAGAACACTCTGACATAACTCACAGTAAAAATCTTTTAAAATCTATCTCCTAGAATAATGGAAATAAAAGCAAAAATAAACAAATGGGACCTACTTAAACTCAAAAGTTTTGTCCAGCAAAGGAAAAGAAAAACAAAACAAAAAGACAACTGACAGACCGGGAGAAAGTATTTGCAGATGATGTGACTGATAAGGGATTAGTCTCCAAAATTTACAAACAGCTTATGACACCCAATAGCACCAACACAAACAACCCACTCAAAAAGTGGGCAGAAGACCTGAACAGACATTTCTCTAAAGAGGACATACTGATGTCCAATGGGCACATGAAAAGATGTTCAAAATCACTAGTTATTAGAGAAGTACAAATTAAAACTATAATGTGATACCACCTCACCCCAGCCAAATTGGCTATCATCAAAAAATCCACAAACAGGGCTTCCTCTGGTGGTCCAGTGGATAAGGACACCGCCTTGCAGTGCAAGGGGCGCTGGTCTGATCCCGGGCCTGGGAAGATCCCACGTGCCGCGGAGCAGCTGGACTGATGTGTCCAATCACCGAGCCGGAGCTCTGGAGCGCATGCGCCCAGAGCAGGAGCTCTGCAACGATGGACGCCAACGCGATGGGAGGCCCACAGGAGCCAAAGAACAAAGACGGATGAAAACAGAGAAATGAAAGACCAATGGAAGTGGCCCGCCCGCTCCCCTCCCTCCCCAACCCGACCCTCGCCCAAAATAAATAAATAAATAAATCTTTTTTAAAAAAAATCCACAAACAACAAATGCTGGAGAGGGTGTAGAGAGAAGGGAACCCTCCTGCACTGTTGATGGGAATGTAAATTGGTACAGCCAATGTAATTGCTACAGTTTTTCTATGGACTGTACAGTTCTTTTTTGTCCTTAAAAGAACTAAACATAGAGCTACCATATGACCTTGTAATTACCATACTGGGCATATATCCAAAGAAAAACATGGCCCAAAGAGATACATGCACCCTAATGTTCATTGCAGCACCATTTACAATGGCCAAGACATGGAAACAACCTAAATGTCCATAGACAGAGGAATGGATAAAGAAGATGTGGTATATATATATATATATGCAATGGAATATTACTCAGCCATTAAAAAGAATGAAATAAGGCCATTTGAAGTAATATGGATGGTCCTAGAGAGTGTCGTACTGAGTGAAGTAAGTCAGACAGAGAAAGAGAAATATCATATGACATCCCTTTTATGTGGACTCCTAAAAGAAGCGATACAAATGAACTTATTTACTAAACAAAAAGACTCACAGACTCAGAAAGTAAACTCATGGTTGCAGCAGGTAGGGGATGGTTGGGGACTTTAGGAAAGTCATGTACACACTGCAAAGTTTGAAATAGAAACCATCAAAAATCTATTGTTTGGAACTCTGTCCCTGGAACTTTGCTCAATGTTATGTACTAGCCTAAATGGGAGATGGGTTTGGGGGAGAATGGATACATGTATATGTATGGCCAAGTCCCTTCATTGTTCACCTGAAACTCTCACAAAATTGTTAATTGGCTACACCCTAATACAAAATGTTTTTGGTGTTAAAAAATTTTAAATTAAAAAAAAAAAACAGTCATGCTAACAAGCAATTTATCCCCAAGGGCTGCTGCTAAGACAGTCCCAATCATGGGACAACAATGAATCCAGCTCTAAAGATGGGGGGAAAGTGAACAAAAAGTACAACTGAAGATCCAAAGCTTCTGAGGAGAGAGAAGCCCAGAGTTACACACTGAGATACAAGCCCTTCTACCTCTACCTTTGCCTTCAGAATTATTTACCTGTCAACAGCAAAGTTTAGGAGAGACATCAAAAAATCCTCTCTGATAATTTGAGCATTGGGCCCCAAATAAACTATATGACTGCCTGCTCCAGGACCTTTTAAACAGGATGGTTTTGTTGTCTCTTAAGGAAGTTGGAAACACATGGATTTTTCTAAAATGTATATTTCTAGGTAATATGAGTGTTGTGTGCTAAGTTGCTTTAATCATGTCCAATTCTGTGTGACTCCATGGACTGTAGCCCACCAGGCTCCTCTGTCTATGGGATTCTTTAAGTAAGAATACTAGAGTAGGTTGCTATGCCCTCTTCCAGGGCATCTTCTTAACCCAGGGATTTCCTGTGTCTCCTACATTGACAAGCAGGTTATTTACAACTAGTGCCATCTAGGAAGCCCAACAGACCTTCATTAGACTACTGATTATAGTAAGCTAAGTAAATGAGTGTGTGTGTGTGTGTGTGTGTGTGCATATTTTCACATGTGTGCATATTTTCATCAAGGAACTAGGTCAGTGGAGATACATATGTTTACCTTTCATTTGGGACTATGACCATTGATTGGTCAGTCTGTTGGAATTCTAGTAGCCTCTGAATAGCAGCAGTTAGACCTTTGGAAATTTCTCTGGAAATTTCTTGCTAAGGTCTATGTACTGCCAATGATCTAAGTCCATTTGGTGACACACAATTTTTAGGTTCTTTCTAAAGGAAGGTAACAGTAGACATTGAAGAAGTGAGATGTATGTGGATTAGTTACTCCTCAACCTTACACCTAGGTCATAATGAAAAGCAGGTCTCAAGACAAATTCTGCCACAACTACAGACATTTGCTCGTTTGCTAGCCTAAATGGGAGATGGGTTTGGGGGAGAATGGATACATGTATATGTATGGCCAAGTCCCTTCATTGTTCACCTGAAACTCTCACAAAATTGTTAATTGGCTACACCCTAATACAAAATGTTTTTGGTGTTAAAAAATTTTAAATTAAAAAAAAAAAAACAGTCATGCTAACAAGCAATTTATCCCCAAGGGCTGCTGCTAAGACAGTCCCAATCATGGGACAACAATGAATCCAGCTCTAAAGATGGGGGGAAAGTGAACAAAAAGTACAACTGAAGATCCAAAGCTTCTGAGGAGAGAAGCCCAGAGTTACACACTGAGATACAAGCCCTTCTACCTCTACCTTTGCCTTCAGAATTATTTACCTGTCAACAGCAAAGTTTAGGAGAGACATCAAAAAATCCTCTCTGATAATTTGAGCATTGGGCCCCAAATAAACTATATGACTGCCTGCTCCAGGACCTTTTAAACAGGATGGTTTTGTTGTCTCTTAAGGAAGTTGGAAACACATGGATTT
The DNA here is from genome assembly GCA_022376925.1 of Tragulus kanchil. Classification (NCBI taxonomy): domain Eukaryota; kingdom Metazoa; phylum Chordata; class Mammalia; order Artiodactyla; family Tragulidae; genus Tragulus; species Tragulus kanchil. The sequence continues at coordinate 34,038,948 of JAIOJX010000025.1, forward strand.
TTCTAAAATGTATATTTCTAGGTAATATGAGTGTTGTGTGCTAAGTTGCTTTAATCATGTCCAATTCTGTGTGACTCCATGGACTGTAGCCCACCAGGCTCCTCTGTCTATGGGATTCTTTAAGTAAGAATACTAGAGTAGGTTGCTATGCCCTCTTCCAGGGCATCTTCTTAACCCAGGGATTTCCTGTGTCTCCTACATTGACAAGCAGGTTATTTACAACTAGTGCCATCTAGGAAGCCCAACAGACCTTCATTAGACTACTGATTATAGTAAGCTAAGTAAATGAGTGTGTGTGTGTGTGTGTGTGTGTGCATATTTTCACATGTGTGCATATTTTCATCAAGGAACTAGGTCAGTGGAGATACATATGTTTACCTTTCATTTGGGACTATGACCATTGATTGGTCAGTCTGTTGGAATTCTAGTAGCCTCTGAATAGCAGCAGTTAGACCTTTGGAAATTTCTCTGGAAATTTCTTGCTAAGGTCTATGTACTGCCAATGATCTAAGTCCATTTGGTGACACACAATTTTTAGGTTCTTTCTAAAGGAAGGTAACAGTAGACATTGAAGAAGTGAGATGTATGTGGATTAGTTACTCCTCAACCTTACACCTAGGTCATAATGAAAAGCAGGTCTCAAGACAAATTCTGCCACAACTACAGACATTTATGAGCCAAACATTGATTAGAAAGCAGGTTCAAAACCATTTGTGCTGTTCTTCAAGTTTAAAAAAGTTGCAGGGCTTCCCTGGCAGTCCAGTGGGTAAAGAGTCCACCTTGCACTGCAAGGGGTGCTGGTTCAATCCCTGGCACAGGAAGATCCCACATGCTGCGGAGCAGCTAGGCCGGCGTGTCCAATTATGAGCCAGTGCTCTGGAGTGCATGCGCCCAGAGCTGGTGTTCTGCTACAAGAGAGGCCACTGCAATGGGAGGCTCACACAGGCCAAAGAACAAAGATGGATGAAAATTTTAAAAATGGCCAAAAGTTAAAAAAAAAAAAAGTTGCAGTCTGCTGTCCTTTTAGGTATTCTGAAAACTATGTTGCCTGCTGAGAGCCAGACACAGCTCCAGAATCAGGAATCTTCTACTCCTGTCCTTTCCAGTGGGTCACAGAAGTGCCCACAATCAACAGCTAGACACAAGACTCCTTAACGAGCCAACCTTGGGCTCCACACCTAGGGATAAAGGTTAAACCTTCATTTCCATCTTATACCCTGTTCACGCAAGTGTGAGGAAATCCCCAATTATTTGTAACCAATCCACACATTGGAAATACTTTTAATTTCATCAAGAACATTCAATATCTAACACTGAACTCCCATCAAGACAATCAACACAAAAACCAGAGATCTGTTTCTGACATTTGATCTCAAGATACAGAAAACAGAATGAACTGCCACGGTCCCTTCTGCAATGCAGGCTGAACATCCCTTAGCTGATAAGATGCTACAGCTTAGTCTAAGAATATTTTGAAGTATACTAAGTCTGTGAATGCTCAGTTGTGTCCAATTCTTTGCAACCCCATCAACTATAACCAGGGGAAAACCAAAGGATACCCCAGACAATTTTAATACTGTATTGGCCTAAAGGAACCACTCAAAGTTTTGAAGAACTGAATAGGATAGTTTGAAGAGCTTGTATGTTGAAGTTAAAGGTAGGTCAACTGGATTACTTATTCATAAGCAGTTAGGGTGTTCAGATGATTGCAGCTCATCATATTTATTTCTATTTTCCAACTCTCCTGGGGCACTCTGGAGAAAACCCTTGGTTTGCTTCAGGCTCCTGATGGGAACTTGATAAAATTTTAGCACAGTTCCAATGGGAAGGCCTCAGAAGGCCATTTAGTAGCTGATTCAATGGGCAATTACTTTGAAGTGATGGTTAAAATGTCTATTTTAATAACTGCTCACATATTTGTAGGTAACATGCTTAACTGTTTATGAAAGAGTGAGACTTTGGGGAGGGCAGTATCCATCCACCCTTACTTCACTATCCTCCTCTGAGTTCCTTTGGAAATCCAAAGGTGAGAGCTATAGCACTAACAATGGTCCAAGTGTACTGTGGACCACTGCACCTGCCCTTTTCTGAACAATATTAGGTGAAAGAGCTCAGGAAGAGGCATCCCAAACCTCCACGGCAACATTAAGATCCACAAATATGTTGCCTGCTGAGAGCCAGACACAGCTCCAGAATCAGGAATCTTCTACTCCTGTCCTTTCCAGTGGGTCACAGAAGTGCCCACAATCAACAGCTAGACACAAGACTCCTTAACGAGCCAACCTTGGGCTCCACACCTAGGGATAAAGGTTAAACCTTCATTTCCATCTTATACCCTGTTCACGCAAGTGTGAGGAAATCCCCAATTATTTGTAACCAATCCACACATTGGAAATACTTTTAATTTCATCAAGAACATTCAATATCTAACACTGAACTCCCATCAAGACAATCAACACAAAAACCAGAGATCTGTTTCTGACATTTGATCTCAAGATACAGAAAACAGAATGAACTGCCACGGTCCCTTCTGCAATGCAGGCTGAACATCCCTTAGCTGATAAGATGCTACAGCTTAGTCTAAGAATATTTTGAAGTATACTAAGTCTGTGAATGCTCAGTTGTGTCCAATTCTTTGCAACCCCATCAACTATAACCAGGGAAATCCAAAGGATACCCCAGACAATTTTAATACTGTATTGGCCTAAAGGAACCACTCAAAGTTTTGAAGAACTGAATAGGATAGTTTGAAGAGCTTGTATGTTGAAGTTAAAGGTAGGTCAACTGGGTTACTTATTCATAAGCAGTTAGGGTGTTCAGATGATTGCAGCTCATCATATTTATTTCTATTTTCCAACTCTCCTGGGGCACTCTGGAGAAAACCCTTGGTTTGCTTCAGGCTCCTGATGGGAACTTGATAAAATTTTAGCACAGTTCCAATGGGAAGGCCTCAGAAGGCCATTTAGTAGCTGATTCAATGGGCAATTACTTTGAAGTGATGGTTAAAATGTCTATTTTAATAACTGCTCACATATTTGTAGGTAACATGCTTAACTGTTTATGAAAGAGTGAGACTTTGGGGGAGGGGCAGTATCCATCCACCCTTACTTCACTATCCTCCTCTGAGTTCCTTTGGAAATCCAAAGGTGAGAGCTATAGCACTAACAATGGTCCAAGTGTACTGTGGACCACTGCACCTGCCCTTTTCTGAACAATATTAGGTGAAAGAGCTCAGGAAGAGGCATCCCAAACCTCCCACGGCAACATTAAGTTAATCCACAGAATTTACACAAAGAACTCTCTCAGCCACCACAGAGTGGGGCCCTCAAGATATAGTTCAGGGTAATGGAAAGGGATAAAGCCATTTAAATACTCTTGTAAAACTGTCTTCATTTAAAATTACATTCAAGGGACTTCCCTGGCAGTCCAGTGGTTGAGACTTTCCCTTCCAGTGCAGGGGGTGCAGGTTCGATCTCTGGTTAGGGAGCTAAGTAAGATCTCGCATGACACAGGGTCAAAAAATCAAAACGTAAAACAGAAACAATATTGTTACAAATTCAATAAAGACTTTAAAACTGGTCCACATCAAAAAAAAAAATCTTTAAAAAATAACATTACTTTAAGGAAATTCACAAAGTCATAGCCGTTTGCAGTCATCTCTTATTTCTGAATGTGCTTTAGGTTGAAAACTTGATCCTCAGGATGGCTGGTAATGTCTCTTTAATTAAAAAGGCTGTTCTGATAAGCATCAATTCTATCTACCTCCTCCTCACCCTGAAACACATAGTTTTCTCCCCACCCCTGTCCCTGAAGAAAAAACTGACTGCACCTGTACTGATACGTATCAGGTGTTCCCAACTAACAAATGTTTGGTTTAATCAGCTTGGAAAGTCCCCTTGCTTTTTGTCCCTTCACTAAAGAGAAAACGAGCATTTCTGCACGTGTGCTTTGATTTCTCGCCATCTGCGGCTTACTGGAATACCATATGTGGTTGCTGAATATCATTATTTTGCCAACAAAACACCCACAGTCTCAATGATATTTTCAACCCCTTGTATCATGTCCTGATGTCTATTTATATTGACATCCAGACATTTTCGTTTCACCACTGGTGCAGAAATGACATTTTTGTGCCTAATTATTACTGTGATAATGTAACCCAATCTCTCTCCAGACAAACCCTGTTACTGCCACAGCCACAGCTCAAAATTTTTTGATGATCGTCTTTGGCTTCTAAGAAACCATCCACTTAATACTGTGTGATTTCAGGAGATTATGAAGAGCAGAGGGACAACTGTTCCTCTTTAAAGCGCAAGGTCTATACCAGTCATCAGAAGACATGAGTTATTAATCATGGGACAAATACACTTGACATATATTCCTGGCCCTGGTATTAATGGTTCATTGTGGCGTCATATATATTACTGTAGAATCTGGAGTAAAAGCAACTCTATAATGATTTCTAAAATATTTATTTGTCTCTGCTCTTAAGTAGGACCTTAGGGTATGGGTTGGGGAGATAAGCAAACAGGGGTATAGGAAAGTAACACCCATGATACACAGAATAATGCAAATGTGCACAGAATCCAATTACCTCCAGTTCTCTGTACAGTACCAATTTCCAAGTGCAAGTGGGTTTCTCTTCTTATGTTCTGGGTTGTAGGCTGAGACTGTGTGGAGTGGGGTGGGGGTGAGGAATAAAGTTTGATGGGGAGATGGCAAGCAATCCCTACTAGGAAGCAGGAAGCTAGAGGGTAGGTCTACAGTATTCCACTGATTCAGTCTTTCAGGTGGAAGACAGGTTGCCAGAACATCTTTCAGCAGAGCAGAAGATTCCTGGAGTTGCTCTCACTGACCTGGAAGTCCCTGCCTACATGAGACCCAGAATCATCCCCACTGATATGTGGCTGGTGAGGGGACGGGGGCAGGGAGAACTCCAACCAAGTGGCTCCAAAATGCAGCAGGGCGCTGGATGGATTTAGATGATAAAGAGAATTCCCTAGGATGACTCCCACCCAGCAGGCTGGCTAATATTATTAACTGCACACTATGTAACTCCATATGTTACACAGTCTATAGGAGGCCTTTTTGGACCTCACTTGTCGTATTATTGTGGGGTTCTCCCATAATTCCCTACTTTCTATTAAAATTTGATTGAGGTTGCCTTAGCATCGTGGAACTTAGATATGTGTGTTATGATGTGAGAACTTCAGCTCATATATCTTCTCCCTACTCCTCAAATATATTCTATCAAATAAGATGAAGATGATACTTTTTGCTCAGCTTTGCAAAACAAAGGCAAACCATATTTTAGACTCTAGCCTCAAGATATACATCAATAACATGTGTGCCCACACGTACGTGTGTATTCATATATTGAAACATGTCATTTTTACTGATTCAAGGCAAAGGCACAGGGGCATTCAATTTTGTACTTAATATGCAGAACTGCTATGAAGAAAAGCTATGATAAACTTAGACAGTGCAGTAAACTGCAGAGACATTACTTTGCCTACGAAGGTCCCTATAGTCACAGCTAGTAGTCATGAATGGATGTGAGAGCTGGACAATAAGAAAGATTGAGCACCAAAGAACTGATACTTTCAAATTGTGATGCTAGAGAAGTTCTTGAGAATCCTTGGACAGCAAGGAGATCAAACCAGCCAATCCCAAAGAAAATCAACCCTGAATATTTATTGGAAGGACTGATGCTAAAGCTGAAGCCCAATATTTTGGCCACCTGATGTGAAGAGCCAACTCATCAGAAAAGACCCTGATGCTGGAAAAGATTGAGGGCAGGAGGAGAAGGGGGTGAGAGGGGATGAGATGGTTGGATGGCATCACTGACTCAATGGACATGAGTTTGAGCAAACTCTGGAATATGGTGAAGGACTGGGAAGCCTGGTGTACTGCAACCCCATGGGGTTGCAAAGAGCTGGACATGACGGAGAGGCTGAACAGTAACAACAATGCAGAACTACGAAGCTGACACACAGGATGCAAGTAAACCAACAGAGTATAAGGACATTTGTTATGGGCACCCTATCAAACAGATGCTCAACTTGCTATTAAATCTGAGCCATTTAATATTTTTCTTCCATTTTCAAAAGCAGAAACTGGCAGCTGCTTCATTGTATAATGATTGGAGGGCAGAAAATGCAGTGAAGCAGATTGACTGGGGAAGAATCCCATAAGTGGTCCCCTCACTTACGTAAGTGTGGTGTCAATAGGCTCCATTGTCCTGGTGGGCAGTGTTACTTTGAAAAGATATTCCTTGTTCTGGGAAGAGCCACTTAAGTGGCCTTGCTGAGTCACTTAAGTGTAGGGTAAGCTGGATGTTATTCTGGGAGAGGAATGTAGCCAAAACTTTGATGTTCTAAATGTCTTTTAAAAAGTCGTGAGGTCATCACTGCAGAAAAAAGTGGGAATTTCCCTGGCCAGGTTCTCTTGGGGCCATGCTGCCTTCTGAGAAATGACTCTGAGGAAAAATGGAAAGAGTCTGACCACTGAGAGATCTTCGGAATCAGGAACCAAAGGGTACAAGGCTCCTGTAATAGGAAAAGATGCTGCCAGAGGTCTTTATCCATAAAGCATTTCTGTGGAAGGCCTTGACTGAACCAGCAGCTATGGCAGGAACAGAGATAGGAATAGTACCACCTCCCATGAGCTCGAGCCCTGTCCTGGACATGGTTTCTAGGCTGCAGGCATCTCTTCAGCATCTTGCTGTTGTCCCAGAGGACTCAACGCAAGTGGCCTGAGACACCTCTCACACCAGATCTCTCAGTCGTCAGGACTCTGCTTCCCTAGAGCCAGAATCTGTTGGAGCCTCTGCGTGGTAAAGCAACAGAACAGTAAGAGAGCTTTGAGGGGGCCAGGTCCTGGCTAGTCTGATGGAAAGACCCTGCACTGTACGCAACACTGACCCATGGGTTTCTTGGCTACTGCAGGAATCAAGTACTTCCCCAGCTCTGCCTTTGGGCCATGACTCCCCAAGATGAGCTTCTGCTCAGCAGTCAAGACCTGTGTGCCACAGACCTCGGTGGCACTTCAACTTGGCCCTTTTCCTCAAGTCACTTCTGTGCCTGCTGAGGCCTCGAAGGGCTTAATGAAGAAGTGTGTGGGAAGAGAAAGGTGGGTGTCTGGATTTGCAATCATGAGGAAGCTCAGGGATTACACTCAGAGAATGAACTAGGAAGAGCTCATGGTACTGGACTGAGGCTCACCCTGACTCCACATAAGTTGCAGAAGTAACATGCAGAGAAAGTTCATGAATGGAAAAAGAGAGACTAAAACATGCCCAAGTACACACACACACACACACGCACACACACACACACGTATATGTATCTATTTATGTATATACGGTACTCTGTTGTTGTATTGTTGTGCCTGTGCACCCAGTCATGTCCGTCTCTTTTCAATCCCAAGAACTACAGTCCACCAGGCTCCTCTCTCCAAGGGATTCTGCAGGCAAGAATACTGGAGTGGGTTGCTATTTCCTTTTCCACGGGATATTTCCAACCCATGGATTGAATCTGCATCTCCTGCATTGCAGGCAGATTCTTTTTTTCTGAGCCATCAGGGAATTCTAGTTATATAAATCTGAGGAAAATAAGCAGTAAATACCCAAATGAAGTTAAGACGGGAATAAAGAAAAGGCCAAAGAATAATTTCTTTTAGGAAGCAGATGCAGAGTGGAGTCAAGTAGCTAGACATTTAAGCCCATACAAGAGATCTATGTCCACGGCAGAGAGAGACACTTTCTTCTCACTGCACAAGTCAGCAGGGTTTCCCTGAGTCATACTTGGCTTTGTCATTAGAAGAGGTCGGTTTAAGTTAAGGTAATGGAAAGTCTATGACCTTATTTTAACATTAGAGACTCAACCTCTAGGCAGAAAATGGCGATTCTTTTCTCTGTGATTCATAACCTAGAAGCCTCCAGTTTCCTGGAATTTTTAAAAAATTCCAGTGTTTTTCAGCAATAACTTATAGACCACAATTTTGGATAACACATTTTTCTTGCAGAGGAAGGAAGGAACCCTCTCAGCCCTGAAATAAAGCTATCTGTCTTTTCTGTCCCCTACCCACAGAAGCAGTGATGAAGGTTATTTCTGAATTGCATAAATATATAATAATTATTTTTATATGTTAGTTTTCTTTCTGCAAAGCTGTATCACTGTTATTGTTGTTGTTACAGCTGCCATTAATTCATATGCATTAATTAAATAGTTACTACATGCCGGGCAGTGTTCTAGGAGCTACTCGACTGTCCCAAAACAAGGTGCCTTAGAGATACATCCTACCCTCACAACAATATGGAAAAGTGGGAACTAGTCTTCTCATTTCACAGAGGAGAAAACACTGATGATCAAAGAGCAAAAGTCAGACAGCTAATAAAAGATACTTTCTGATTATCTGATTATGTAGTACTTTCTGTGAAACCAGAGCAAATCTTGAAAATTTCTTATTTTTTTTCTGTTAATCTATCAAATTTTTATTTATTTAATTTTTTTTTGGCAGGGGTGGGCGGGTTGGGGAGGGCGTGGGGCGGGCAGGCCACTTCTATTGGTCTTTCATTTATCTATTTTTCATCCATCTTTGTTCTTTGCCCCATGTGGGCCTCCCATCGCAGTGGCCTCTCTTGTCTCAGAGCACCGGCTCTGGGCGCATGCGCTCCAGAGCTCAGACTCGGTAATTGGACACATCGGTCCAGCCACTCCACGGCACGTGGGATCTTCCCTGGCCAGGGAAGTGCCCCTTGCACTGCAAGGCGGTGTCCTTACCCACTGGACCACCAGGGACGCCCCTATCAATTTTTTTTGTTGTGACTCTATATTGCTTATCACTGCTGGTAACAGCTACTTGGCTAGTCTATACCTAATTTCCTCCTATTTATTCATAAGCAGGGAAACTCCGATTCTCAAGTACTTCACCACCTCTTACTTTAGGAAAATTCCAGTGAAAGCAAACTCAACCTTCAGTGGGAAAGACTCTTGGGAAAGCTCAATCAAAGGACTCTGGGGAAACCAGGAAGCTTTAGGATCAGATCTTCCTAGTAAATACTACTATCTTTAAAATAAATTCAAATGGAATTATTATAGATAGCAATAAATACTAGTGTATCAGCTAGTTCTATTGCTGGATGCCATTCCAGAATGTATTTGGAGATCAAATATAAATAATTTTAAACTTGCTGTTTCAGGTTGCCCGTAGATCTACTTCACTTAGCAGAGTTATCATGACTTTGTTATAATTAGTCGACACGCACACCTCCTTGTAACTTGCTGGTTTGCTGGAAAGATAGGCACGATTATTTTTGTTTTGTTTTGGTCATTGTGAAATAGGAGGGGAAAGGGGCAGAGCACAACCTTTAAATGAATGACACAGTCCAAGGACACTACATAAACTGATTAGAACCAAATAGGTCCAAGATGGTGAAAGAGACCTTCAGTCTTGGTATACACTCACTGTACCACATTTCACAGAGGAGAAAACACTGATGATCAAAGAGCAAAAGTCAGACAGCTAATAAAAGATACTTTCTGATTATCTGATTATGTAGTACTTTCTGTGAAACCAGAGCAAATCTTGAAAATTTCTTATTTTTTTTCTGTTAATCTATCAAATTTTTATTTATTTAATTTTTTTTGGCAGGGGTGGGCGGGTTGGGGAGGGCGTGGGGCGGGCAGGCCACTTCTATTGGTCTTTCATTTATCTATTTTTCATCCATCTTTGTTCTTTGCCCCATGTGGGCCTCCCATCGCAGTGGCCTCTCTTGTCTCAGAGCACCGGCTCTGGGCGCATGCGCTCCAGAGCTCCGACTCGGTAATTGGACACATCGGTCCAGCCACTCCACGGCACGTGGGATCTTCCCTGGCCAGGGAAGTGCCCCTTGCACTGCAAGGCGGTGTCCTTACCCACTGGACCACCAGGGACGCCCCTATCAATTTTTTTTGTTGTGACTCTATATTGCTTATCACTGCTGGTAACAGCTACTTGGCTAGTCTATACCTAATTTCCTCCTATTTATTCATAAGCAGGGAAACTCCGATTCTCAAGTACTTCACCACCTCTTACTTTAGGAAAATTCCAGTGAAAGCAAACTCAACCTTCAGTGGGAAAGACTCTTGGGAAAGCTCAATCAAAGGACTCTGGGGAAACCAGGAAGCTTTAGGATCAGATCTTCCTAGTAAATACTACTATCTTTAAAATAAATTCAAATGGAATTATTATAGATAGCAATAAATACTAGTGTATCAGCTAGTTCTATTGCTGGATGCCATTCCAGAATGTATTTGGAGATCAAATATAAATAATTTTAAACTTGCTGTTTCAGGTTGCCCGTAGATCTACTTCACTTAGCAGAGTTATCATGACTTTGTTATAATTAGTCGACACGCACACCTCCTTGTAACTTGCTGGTTTGCTGGAAAGATAGGCACGATTATTTTTGTTTTGTTTTGGTCATTGTGAAATAGGAGGGAAGGTGCAGAGCACAACCTTTAAATGAATGACACAGTCCAAGGACACTACATAAACTGATTAGAACCAAATAGGTCCAAGATGGTGAAAGAGACCTTCAGTCTTGGTATACACTCACTGTACCACATCTGCAAGCCAAGTGCCACACTCAAGGTTCCAAAGCTGACCATGAAGGTCAAAAAATGGGCCGTGGATCAATTCCTGGAAATCCCCACCTGTTCTGCCAAAGAGCTGAAATCTCCTCTCACTTATTAGCCTATGAGATTACCCAGCCTTATAAAAACTGACAACCCGTTGCCCTGGGATGGCTTTTACCTGCTGAGATGCCCCACATTCTCTGTGGAGTGTGTTTCTCTCTAATAAATCCACTTTGTCTCTTACTGAATTCCTTCTGCCATGACACATCAAGAACCTGAGCTTCATTAACACCTGAGCCCAGGTGTGATCTCAGTTAAAAGATAGTTGGGGGCTTCCCTGGTGGTCCAGTGGGTAAGGACACCGCCTTGCAGTGCAAGGGGCACCGGTTCGATACCGGGCCTGGGAAGATCCCACATGCCGCGGAGCGGCTGGACCAATGTGTCCAATTACCGAGCCGGAGCTCTGGAGCGCATGCGCCCAGAGCCGGTGCTCTGCGACAACAGATGCCACCACGATGGGAGGCCCACACGGGCCAAAAGAACAAAGATGGATGAAACTAGACAAATGAAAGACTAGTGGAAGTGGCCCACCCCCTAAAAAAAAAAAAAAAGACAGTTGGTTCAAGACTCAATCTGAGGTACATGGTTTCAATTGGAGACTCACACTCAACAAATATATCTACAAGTGGGTTAAATTCTTTAAGGAGACAGGAAAGAGACTGGTTGCCATAGAATCACAACTGTAGGAAAGTACTATATGAAGGATAGGAGAACATGCCATCTCCAAATAGGCCACTTTGGCCCAAGGATTACTGTAAACTGAAGGTAACTAAGAAGAGGTAGAATCAAGAGAATGTCTCTGTTCTCCCTTCTACTTGCTTAAAAACAGGACATAAGTTTGTAAAGAGGTCTCCCCTTTCCTCTCTATCAGGAAAGACAGGAGTTAAACGCCAGAGATAGCTCTAAATCCTTATTAGCCCAGCACCAGAGGAATGTATACAACAACCTTTACTCTCTAGCTTTTATCTTCTTTTAGTTCCTAGATATTTGCTGTTGTTGTTTACTTGCCTTTGGTCCTCTATGATCACAGTCCAAGGAAAATCCAAAAAACCAGATGGTGAAAGAGACCTTCAGTCTTGGTATACACTCACTGTACCACATCTGCAAGCCAAGTGCCACACTCAAGGTTCCAAAGCTGACCATGAAGGTCAAAAAATGGGCCGTGGATCAATTCCTGGAAATCCCCACCTGTTCTGCCAAAGAGCTGAAATCTCCTCTCACTTATTAGCCTATGAGATTACCCAGCCTTATAAAAACTGACAACCCGTTGCCCTGGGATGGCTTTTACCTGCTGAGATGCCCCACATTCTCTGTGGAGTGTGTTTCTCTCTAATAAATCCACTTTGTCTCTTACTGAATTCCTTCTGCCATGACACATCAAGAACCTGAGCTTCATTAACACCTGAGCCCAGGTGTGATCTCAGTTAAAAGATAGTTGGGGGCTTCCCTGGTGGTCCAGTGGGTAAGGACACCGCCTTGCAGTGCAAGGGGCACCGGTTCGATACCGGGCCTGGGAAGATCCCACATGCCGCGGAGCGGCTGGACCAATGTGTCCAATTACCGAGCCGGAGCTCTGGAGCGCATGCGCCCAGAGCCGGTGCTCTGCGACAACAGATGCCACCACGATGGGAGGCCCACACGGGCCAAAAGAACAAAGATGGATGAAACTAGACAAATGAAAGACCAGTGGAAGTGGCCCACCCACCCCCCTCCCCCCCCCCCCCCGCCTAAAAAAAAAAAAAAAGACAGTTGGTTCAAGACTCAATCTGAGGTACATGGTTTCAATTGGAGACTCACACTCAACAAATATATCTACAAGTGGGTTAAATTCTTTAAGGAGACAGGAAAGAGACTGGTTGCCATAGAATCACAACTGTAGGAAAGTACTATATGAAGGATAGGAGAACATGCCATCTCCAAATAGGCCACTTTGGCCCAAGGATTACTGTAAACTGAAGGTAACTAAGAAGAGGTAGAATCAAGAGAATGTCTCTGTTCTCCCTTCTACTTGCTTAAAAACAGGACATAAGTTTGTAAAGAGGTCTCCCCTTTCCTCTCTATCAGGAAAGACAGGAGTTAAACGCCAGAGATAGCTCTAAATCCTTATTAGCCCAGCACCAGAGGAATGTATACAACAACCTTTACTCTCTAGCTTTTATCTTCTTTTAGTTCCCCTAGATATTTGCTGTTGTTGTTTACTTGCTTTGTGATCCCATGGATAGCTTGCCAGGCTCCTCTGTCCATGGGATTCTCCAGGCAAGAATACTGGAGTGGGCTGCCATTTCCTTCTCCATGGGATCTTCCTGATCCACAGGGATTCTTTACACTGAACCACCAGGGAAGCTCCCGTTCTATACATTTACACCCATAATTTGCCATCCTAAATACAAAGTCTGATTATAGCCCTCCTTTTTCTATTGTCTCACCAGTTCTCTAAAAACATACTGTTCTTTTTTGAGATGGCCTATAAGCCCTAAGTTCTGACCACCCCTTTGAGTTATTCATTGCTTAGTATTCCTGTGTATGTGAGAGGCACATGTTAATAAACCTATGTGTGTTTTTCTCTTGTTAATCTGACTTTGCCCCTCTAATTTACAGGACCCTAGGCAGATAGCATAGGAGGCAATAGAGAAAATGATTTTCTCCTCCCCAAAGGCCACGAATGTCACCTGAAAAGTGAAAGTGTTGTTCGCTCAGTCATGTCTGATTCTTGGTGACCCCATGGACTGTAATCTGCGAGGCTCCTCCATCCATGGGATTCTCCAGACTCAAGTACTGGAGTGAGTAGCCATTCCTTTCTCCAGGGGATCTTCTTAACCTGGGATTGAACCAAGTCTCCTGCACTGCAGGCAGATTCTTTGCCATCTGAGACATCGGGGAATGTCACCTGGCTGGTGTGCAAAAGCAGAAAAAAGCTTTTGAACTCCTTTGGCTATATTTTCATTATAAGGCTTGACTCTGACTCTTGTTGAGAAATAGGCGCTTCAAAAGTAGTTTGAATAAATTGATAGTTTTGGGACCCAGAAGGATATTCTTTCTAAAACACATGGCTATCAGCCCCCTTCCAGATTCAAGGTGGACAACTTGTTAGCATGCTCACAAAATAAAATATACATCAAGATATTCATGTTTATGGGAATTCCAACAGTCCAGTGGTTAAAAGTTTGTAAAGAGGTCTCCCCTTTCCTCTCTATCAGGAAAGACAGGAGTTAAACGCCAGAGATAGCTCTAAATCCTTATTAGCCCAGCACCAGAGGAATGTATACAACAACCTTTACTCTCTAGCTTTTATCTTCTTTTAGTTCCCCTAGATATTTGCTGTTGTTGTTTACTTGCTTTGTGATCCCATGGATAGCTTGCCAGGCTCCTCTGTCCATGGGATTCTCCAGGCAAGAATACTGGAGTGGGCTGCCATTTCCTTCTCCATGGGATCTTCCTGATCCACAGGGATTCTTTACACTGAACCACCAGGGAAGCTCCCGTTCTATACATTTACACCCATAATTTGCCATCCTAAATACAAAGTCTGATTATAGCCCTCCTTTTTCTATTGTCTCACCAGTTCTCTAAAAACATACTGTTCTTTTTTGAGATGGCCTATAAGCCCTAAGTTCTGACCACCCCTTTGAGTTATTCATTGCTTAGTATTCCTGTGTATGTGAGAGGCACATGTTAATAAACCTATGTGTGTTTTTCTCTTGTTAATCTGACTTTGCCCCTCTAATTTACAGGACCCTAGGCAGATAGCATAGGAGGCAATAGAGAAAATGATTTTCTCCTCCCCAAAGGCCACGAATGTCACCTGAAAAGTGAAAGTGTTGTTCGCTCAGTCATGTCTGATTCTTGGTGACCCCATGGACTGTAATCTGCGAGGCTCCTCCATCCATGGGATTCTCCAGACTCAAGTACTGGAGTGAGTAGCCATTCCTTTCTCCAGGGGATCTTCTTAACCTGGGATTGAACCAAGTCTCCTGCACTGCAGGCAGATTCTTTGCCATCTGAGACATCGGGGAATGTCACCTGGCTGGTGTGCAAAAGCAGAAAAAAGCTTTTGAACTCCTTTGGCTATATTTTCATTATAAGGCTTGACTCTGACTCTTGTTGAGAAATAGGCGCTTCAAAAGTAGTTTGAATAAATTGATAGTTTTGGGACCCAGAAGGATATTCTTTCTAAAACACATGGCTATCAGCCCCCTTCCAGATTCAAGGTGGACAACTTGTTAGCATGCTCACAAAATAAAATATACATCAAGATATTCATGTTTATGGGAATTCCAACAGTCCAGTGGTTAGGACTCTGTGCTTCTACTGCAGGGAGCATGGGTTCCATCCCTGGTTGGGGAAAAAAGATCCTGAATGCTATACTCTGAGGCCCTCCCAAAAAGATATACATGGTTATGCCAAGCATAAAAAGGGCTTTCTTGTCCTGTGTTATTTATAAAATCAACAGACCTTTGGGATGTAAGACCCCACTTACTCTGGCTTCCATCTTCAAGTTATATTTAGATAGTATTCTATGTATATGTGACAACAGACTAATTATTACACTATTATATTAATTCACAATTATATAGATCTAAGAGGACTAAAGAGCAGCTAGTGACATTCAGTGCAGTTTGGCTGGGAACCATATAAACCCTTCGTGGGTGAGCTCATCCAAGCAGCTGAGGGCGGAGAGCAGACAGCTTCAAAGAAGCATTAAATGGGAGATAAGATTGTTGCTTGGACTTCTCTGAAGGTGTGAGTCCATGCTTAGAGAGGCATTAATAGACATGTGGAAAAGAATGTAGGAGTTTTTAAAACAAATCGATTATCTGACCTTAGAAACATCTACAAAACCTGCTATTACACATACATGCTCAAAAACACACTTAAACCTCTGCATGACAAATATATTTGTGTGTGTCCTTACATATACGTTTCCTTATGGAAAGGTTTAGGAACATGATTGACATTTATGCAAAGAGTTTCATTTATTAGAACATGATACTGATGAAGTCATGACTATAGGTTCAGTCCTCAAATAGACCAATTATACTGATCTTATCTAACTGCTCAGCAAGTACCCCTATGTCAAGTCATTGCTTCAAAAATTGCTTAGCACAATGGTAATGAGGCAAATGTATGAGAATGGGGCCATAGATGTATGGATGCAAATCCATAACTGCTCCTCAAGAAGCAGCTCAAATTTCCTAACACAGTGATCAAAAGATCAGTAGCTCTTTACTCCCAAAGGTCGGCACACAATTCCCAACTTTCTTTTTTTTTTAACATTTATTTTATTTATTTATCTTTTGGGGGGTGAGGTGGGGAGGGAGGGGGATGGGCGGGCCACTTTTATTGGTCTTTCATTTCTCTATTTTCATCCGTCTTTGTTCTTTGGCTCCTGTGGGTCTCCCATCGTGGTGGCCTCTGTTGTCGCAGAGTGCCGGCTCTGGGTGCATGTGCGCCAGAGCTCCGGCTCAGTAGTTGGACACATGGGTCCAGCTGCTCCGCGGCACGTGGGATCCTCCCAGGCCAGGGATCGAACCAGCGCCCCTTGCACTGCAAGGCGGTATCCTTACCCACTGGACCACCAGGGGAAGCCCAATTCCCAACTTTCTTTCCAGGTTTAGAAATACAACTTGCTTTTCAAAACAGCTTGCTGATTATGAAAGTCAACTCAGACAAAAAGAAATGACAAAAGTCTTTAACTTCTTCACATAAGGACAAAACTTGTGATTATCAAGTCCTTCTCTAATATTCAGAGGCAGACAGGCAAACTTATTGAAATATTTCAGTGGGCAGAGTTCCTGTCTCATGCACTGTTGGCTAAAAGCGAATAACCTTGAGATACCCAGGGCTTATTTTTTCCTATTAATATTATTCACTTAGTTCATAAACTTTTTGGGTAATGTATTACTTGTAAGGTATGGAACTTGTCTTGCAAGACACCAACAAGGTGTCAGATGCAGACACTGCCTTTAAAGAACTTACAGACTAATAGGAGAGATAAGACAATCAAGTCTTGTTGACACCCTGGTGTCTGGCACATTTACTATGGGATCCAAAACAATAAGAGTAATTCTGTCTTTGTTTTCTCACACAACATACACAAATATGCTGTTGGTTCTTTGAACAAAGAAAAACAGGGAGCATGCCAAGCAAACTGCCTTCAGTTTCCCCAATCCAGTTCATATCCCTCTATGTTCCCCACTCAAAATCTAAAATTCTGCAGCAACTGTGCTGCAGTCAATGTGAGAAGACTCACAAAGACCATTGAAGAAGCCAGAATGAGGCCTTGCAAGGAGCAGTTCCAGCACTTAGCCTGAGTTTCCTAAATTTAAGATAAACTCTAGCCTGCCTGATGTGAGGCACAGTGGAAAGTTTTGCTGGAGTCAGCTGAGTCTCCTGCACAATTTTGATTTGCTTATCAGCTGGAAGAGTCAGTGAGAGAAGACATAAAAGGTAAGGTTAATTTCATTTTCCAGAAGTCTCACAAGTCACTCTGTTATTAGGAACATAGCTAAGTGGTAGAAACAGATTCCCCATTGGGGTTCTCCTGAGGGCTTTTCCAAGCATGGTGGAGAGTTCTATTCGTCTTACTTTAAAATTTAAAATTTTTTATACAGTTTTAAAGGTCACTTTCCATTTACAATCACTACAAAATTTCAGCTATACCCCCTGAACAATTCATCTCTGAGTCTATCTTATACCCAACAGTTTGTACCTCCCACTCCCCTGCCTCTATATTGTCCCTCCTACACAGTGGCTCCACTAGTTTGTTCTCTGTATCTCTGAGTATCCTTCGGTTTTTGTTGTATTCATTAATTACGATCATTTTTTAAAGGTTACATATATAAGTGATGGAAACCAGTCAATCCTAAAGGAAATCAGCCCTAAATATTCATTAGAAGGACTGATGCTGAAACTGAAGCTCCAATACTTTGGCCACCTGATGCAAAGAGACAACTCATTGGGAAAGACCCTGATGCTGGGAAAGATTGAAGGTAATAGGTGAAGAGGCACTGATTCAATGGACGTGGACTTGTGCAAACTCCGGGAGACAGTGAAAGACAGAGGATCCTGGTGTGCTGCAGTCCGTGGGGTCTCTAAGAATCGGACAGGATGGAGCAACTGAACAACAAGACATAAGAGATATCAGACAGTATTTATCTTTGTCTGACTTATGTCACTTAGCATA
The DNA here is from genome assembly GCA_022376925.1 of Tragulus kanchil. Lineage (NCBI taxonomy): Eukaryota > Metazoa > Chordata > Mammalia > Artiodactyla > Tragulidae > Tragulus > Tragulus kanchil. The sequence goes on from JAIOJX010000025.1 coordinate 34,056,810, forward strand.
ATGTCTTCCGAGTTCAACCATGTTGTTGCAAATGGCAGGATTTCCTTCTTTCTCACGGCCCAAATAATATGCCAGATGTGATATATATAGCACGTCTTCTTTATCCATTCATCTGTTGATTCATTCATTCATTTGATCCACTCATCAACTCCAGTTGCTCCATACCTTGGCAACTGTAAAATAATGCTGTTATGAATATTGTGTCCCTCTTATGTGAGACCGAGCCTTCCTCCTGAAGTGTTATGAAAACTCTAGCCTGCCTGATGTGAGGCACAGTGGAAAGTTTTGCTGGAGTCAGCTGAGTCTCCTGCACAATTTTGATTTGCTTATCAGCTGGAAGAGTCAGTGAGAGAAGACATAAAAGGTAAGGTTAATTTCATTTTCCAGAAGTCTCACAAGTCACTCTGTTATTAGGAACATAGCTAAGTGGTAGAAACAGATTCCCCATTGGGGTTCTCCTGAGGGCTTTTCCAAGCATGGTGGAGAGTTCTATTCGTCTTATTTTAAAATTTAAAATTTTTTATACAGTTTTAAAGGTCACTTTCCATTTACAATCACTACAAAATTTCAGCTATACCCCCTGAACAATTCATCTCTGAGTCTATCTTATACCCAACAGTTTGTACCTCCCACTCCCCTGCCTCTATATTGTCCCTCCTACACAGTGGCTCCACTAGTTTGTTCTCTGTATCTCTGAGTATCCTTCTTTTTTTGTTATATTCATTAATTACGATCATTTTTTAAAGGTTACATATATAAGTGATGGAAACCAGTCAATCCTAAAGGAAATCAGCCCTAAATATTCATTAGAAGGACTGATGCTGAAACTGAAGCTCCAATACTTTGGCCACCTGATGCAAAGAGACAACTCATTGGGAAAGACCCTGATGCTGGGAAAGATTGAAGGTAATAGGTGAAGAGGCACTGATTCAATGGACGTGGACTTGTGCAAACTCCGGGAGACAGTGAAAGACAGAGGATCCTGGTGTGCTGCAGTCCGTGGGGTCTCTAAGAATCGGACAGGATGGAGCAACTGAACAACAAGACATAAGAGATATCAGACAGTATTTATCTTTGTCTGACTTATGTCACTTAGCATAATGTCTTCCGAGTTCAACCATGTTGTTGCAAATGGCAGGATTTCCTTCTTTCTCACGGCCCAAATAATATGCCAGATGTGATATATATAGCACGTCTTCTTTATCCATTCATCTGTTGATTCATTCATTCATTTGATCCACTCATCAACTCCAGTTGCTCCATACCTTGGCAACTGTAAAATAATGCTGTTATGAATATTGTGTCCCTCTTATGTGAGACCGAGCCTTCCTCCTGAAGTGTAGAACTGCATGTTACAACAGCTTCTGAACATGTAGTGGTGATCTGAGAAATGCTAAGTGGTAAAAAGCATCTGGGGATCAGGAGGGCACCCACTCTGCTAACTCTGGCACCACATACAACACACACACATACACACCACACACACACGGTAGAAGAGAGGGCCTCAGGCCTTCTCAGGTTCTGAACTTCATCTGGAGTCCCAGGCCACTTTGAACTTGGCAGTCCTGGTGCAGAGGTTCCGAGAGGCAGGAGACAGCAGCTCTCAGCTTAGGCAGCTTTGGGGAGCATCAGGAGGGGCAGCAGGAGGCAAAGCTCGTCTCAGTGAGAAGGCAGCGGTCTCCTCGTCTCCTTTGCATCTGTCCATCTGGCTTTCACTTTCAGCGCTCTTGGACTCTTCTTGGCATGTGTCCTGGGTTCAAACAATCAGGGTACGAAGACAGTTCTTTTGCTCAGCTCTTCCAGAAAGAAAGCGTCCTTCCCATCATACCCCCTAACACTTGCTCTAGATGTTCCTGCTATAAGCTGAATTTGGTAGAAGCTTTTTGACTTTTTTGTGGTTTCTTCAGTTTAATGGAAATACTTAATATTTAGTCTTTCAAATGTCTTGAAATTCGTATCAGAACAATTGAAACTGGTGTCTTGGAAGAAACAGATAAAGCGACCATCGATGTGATTGAGAAAAATAATTACTGGCAGACCTCTTGTCCAATGAGGCAGCTTGGCAGACTATACTGTTCGGTCTTTTTCTGAGGATAAAAGCCTTTTTTATGTATGTATGTGTATGTGTATATGCATTTGTGCTAAGTAGCTTCAGTCATGTCCAACTTAGTGCAATCTTGTGGACTACAGTGCACTGGGCTCCTGAGCCCATGGAATTCTCCAGGCAAAAACATTGGAGCGGGTTGCCATGCCCTCCTCCAGGAGATCTTCCTGACCCAGGGATCGAACGCATGTCTCTTATGTCTCCTGCACTGGCAGGCAGGTTCTACCACCAGCCCCTTTTCTCCATACCTTGGCAACTGTAAAATAATGCTGTTATGAATATTGTGTCCCTCTTATGTGAGACCGAGCCTTCCTCCTGAAGTGTAGAACTGCATGTTACAACAGCTTCTGAACATGTAGTGGTGATCTGAGAAATGCTAAGTGGTAAAAAGCATCTGGGGATCAGGAGGGCACCCACTCTGCTAACTCTGGCACCACATACAACACACACACATACACACCACACACACACGGTAGAAGAGAGGGCCTCAGGCCTTCTCAGGTTCTGAACTTCATCTGGAGTCCCAGGCCACTTTGAACTTGGCAGTCCTGGTGCAGAGGTTCCGAGAGGCAGGAGACAGCAGCTCTCAGCTTAGGCAGCTTTGGGGAGCATCAGGAGGGGCAGCAGCAGGAGGCAAAGCTCGTCTCAGTGAGAAGGCAGCGGTCTCCTCGTCTCCTTTGCATCTGTCCATCTGGCTTTCACTTTCAGCGCTCTTGGACTCTTCTTGGCATGTGTCCTGGGTTCAAACAATCAGGGTACGAAGACAGTTCTTTTGCTCAGCTCTTCCAGAAAGAAAGCGTCCTTCCCATCATACCCCCTAACACTTGCTCTAGATGTTCCTGCTATAAGCTGAATTTGGTAGAAGCTTTTTGACTTTTTTGTGGTTTCTTCAGTTTAATGGAAATACTTAATATTTAGTCTTTCAAATGTCTTGAAATTGTATCAGAACAATTGAAACTGGTGTCTTGGAAGAAACAGATAAAGCGACCATCGATGTGATTGAGAAAAATAATTACTGGCAGACCTCTTGTCCAATGAGGCAGTTTGGCAGACTATACTGTTCGGTCTTTTTCTGAGGATAAAAGCCTTTTTTATGTATGTATGTGTATGTGTATATGCATTTGTGCTAAGTAGCTTCAGTCATGTCCAACTTAGTGCAATCTTGTGGACTACAGTGCACTGGGCTCCTGAGCCCATGGAATTCTCCAGGCAAAAACATTGGAGCGGGTTGCCATGCCCTCCTCCAGGAGATCTTCCTGACCCAGGGATCGAACGCATGTCTCTTATGTCTCCTGCACTGGCAGGCAGGTTCTTTACCACCAGCACCACCTGGTGCTTTGAGATTCATGCCTTGCCTTCCTCCTTCACTAAGCCCCACCCAGTATTTCACACTTCACACACCCCGTTCTGTAGTTGTCCTCTTCAAGAATACCTTTCCTACTCCATTCACTGGCTGAACCCATATTCCTGCCCTGAAGAGCTTTGCAGACAGGAAATAGCCCTCCTCCCTTTCCTGGGTGGTGGGCCCTCTCAGCTTCATATAAGCTTCAAGTCTGGCAGACGACTCCTGCCATCTCGAACATTCAGGAGAACCCATGGTAAAAACTACACAACATAGAGGCATACCACCACCCTGTCCCTCCACTCGTCTAGAACTTGTATCTTGCTTGGCCAAATCTACTTTCCCTATTCAAGGGAAAAGAAGGGAAAGTCCTCTTATAATTCCCCACTGAGCATAGTCCAAGCTACATAAAAAACATTCAATAAAAACATGTATTTCGTGCTAGAAGGTCAGTATCAATAATTAACTTAGCTGCTCTTGGGTGTTGATATCTTATCTTACACCTATCCTGACCAAGACACTAGTTAGTGGGAATGGAGGGCTAAGTCCATTTGGGAGTAAAGCCAGGTGATTAAAGATACAATCTTTGCTAAAGTTTGACATTCCTAAGGAAAAAAAAATATACATTATGGAGATGTGTGAAATACAAATACTGTTTTTTTATTTCAGTAAAATAACAGAATATTTGTTATCTTAACCAATTCGAAGTGCAGAGTTCAGGGGTATTAAGTATATTCACACTACTGTGCAACCAATGTCCAGAACTTTCTCATCTTGCAAAACTGAAACTCTTACCCATTAAATTACAATTTCCATTTCCCCTACCCACCTAGCACCTGACAATCACCAGCCTACTTTCTATTTATTAAGCGACTACTCTAGAAACCTGGTATAGAAGAGTCATGTAATAATATTTGTTCTTTTTGTTACTAACTTATTTCACTTCACATAATATCCCCAAGGTTCCGCCATATTCTAGCACAAGTCAGAATTTCCACCCTTAAGGCTGAATAATGTCCTCCTTTGACCCAGGGATCGCATGTCTCTTATGTCTCCTGCACTGGCAGGCAGGTTCTTTACCACCAGCACCACCTGGTGCTTTGAGATTCATGCCTTGCCTTCCTCCTTCACTAAGCCCCACCCAGTATTTCACACTTCACACACCCCGTTCTGTAGTTGTCCTCTTCAAGAATACCTTTCCTACTCCATTCACTGGCTGAACCCATATTCCTGCCCTGAAGAGCTTTGCAGACAGGAAATAGCCCTCCTCCCTTTCCTGGGTGGTGGGCCCTCTCAGCTTCATATAAGCTTCAAGTCTGGCAGACGACTCCTGCCATCTCGAACATTCAGGAGAACCCATGGTAAAAACTACACAACATAGAGGCATACCACCACCCTGTCCCTCCACTCGTCTAGAACTTGTATCTTGCTTGGCCAAATCTACTTTCCCTATTCAAGGGAAAAGAAGGGAAAGTCCTCTTATAATTCCCCACTGAGCATAGTCCAAGCTACATAAAAAACATTCAATAAAAACATGTATTTTGTGCTAGAAGGTCAGTATCAATAATTAACTTAGCTGCTCTTGGGTGTTGATATCTTATCTTACACCTATCCTGACCAAGACACTAGTTAGTGGGAATGGAGGGCTAAGTCCATTTGGGAGTAAAGCCAGGTGATTAAAGATACAATCTTTGCTAAAGTTTGACATTCCTAAGGAAAAAAAAATATACATTATGGAGATGTGTGAAATACAAATACTGTTTTTTTATTTCAGTAAAATAACAGAATATTTGTTATCTTAACCAATTCGAAGTGCAGAGTTCAGGGGTATTAAGTATATTCACACTACTGTGCAACCAATGTCCAGAACTTTCTCATCTTGCAAAACTGAAACTCTTACCCATTAAATTACAATTTCCATTTCCCCTACCCACCTAGCACCTGACAATCACCAGCCTACTTTCTATTTATTAAGCGACTACTCTAGAAACCTGGTATAGAAGAGTCATGTAATAATATTTGTTCTTTTTGTTACTAACTTATTTCACTTCACATAATATCCCCAAGGTTCCGCCATATTCTAGCACAAGTCAGAATTTCCACCCTTAAGGCTGAATAATGTTCTGCTGTATGTTTACACCACATTTTGTTTATCCATTCATCTGTCAATGAACATTTGGTCTGATTCACCTCGTACCTATTGTGAACAGTGCTGTTGTGAACACGGATGTACAAATAACTCTTTTGAGGTTCAGAAGTGGGATTGTTGACCATATGATAACTCTATTTTTAATTTTTTGAGGCAACATTATACCATTTGCCATGGCAGTTGCCTCATTTCATGTTTCCACCAATAGGGCACAAGAGTACCTATTTTTCCATATCCTTTCCAACAGTCACTATGTTCTGTTTTATTTTCTTGATAATAACTATCCTAGCAATCACCAGCCTATCATTGTGGTTTTGATTTGCATTTCCTTCATGGTTTATGATTCTGAGAATCTTATATATTTGTGGGTTGTATATCACCTGTGATGAAATGTAACCTTTAAATTGGGTTGTTGTCATTGGGTTTTAAGAGTTGTTTCTTTTAATAAAGTCTGTTTTTTTTTAATATATTAATCTTTCTCAAATGTATAATCTGCAAATATTTTCTCCTTTTCCATAGCTTGCCTTTTCACTCTTCTTGTTGTGTCAAATATTACATTTGAATACAATCACAATAAAAATTTCAAAGGCTAAGATTTTAACTTTTCTGAAGATTATAGAAAACAGATTCGTTCCTTAAAACAAGACTGTTTCTGAATTTCCTAAAAACTCTGGAACATTGAGATTAGAAGATTTGATGGCCAGGTTTGCAAATTTTCAACGTATGTAGATCATGGTGCATTTTTCCCCAGAAGGAGCATGGTTTGTCTGATAAAAGAGAAGTGGTATGTGAAAGACGTAAGATAAACAACCAGGTGCACACCCTCAGGCAGGAGTCATGCAGGGAATGCAGAGCAAACCGTCCATATGATGACGTATAAAATTCAGAATTCTTGTCTACAAACGTAAGGTAAAAGAAAGGATCCTAATCAGCCTATATGAGATCATGAAGGACAGAAGTCAAGCAGCAACATAATCTCATTCAAGATTTAGACTTGTTTAAGGAAACGCATTTCCAGATCACAATGAGGTAAATCAGCGATGTTTAGGTCCCATTAAGACTAATAGGAAAACAGCAGGCTTGTGGATGACTGCTTTGTGCCTCTTTTAGATGGCCACTTTGTGACTTGCCTGGTGGCTCAACTGGTAAAGAATCTGCCTGCAATGTGGGAGACTTGGATTTCGATTCCTGGGTTGGGAAAATCCCCTGGAGGAAGAGAAGGGCAACCTACTCCAGTATTCTTGCCTGGAGAATTCCATGACTCGTCCGTGGGGTTGCAAAGAATCGGACACGACTGAGCGGCCTGACTTTCTTTCACTTTTGTGCCTCTAAAGAAATTGATGACAGCAAATATCATGGAGAAAAGAAATAAAAAAAACTTATTTAATAATTTTAAATGTTAACCCACAAAACAAAGCTTTACTTAAGAAGAGGTTTGGGAACTGGCCTCCTCTTGACTCTTCAGTGCCAAGTCCAGCACATGCCCACTGGCAAAGCATGCTGCCCAGAGTCCTCTGTGCTTCCAGCTGGAGGGCTTGTTTGGAGCCTCAGGTGACCCTGGCTGAGCAGCGGCAAGAAGGAAAGCTCAGAATAATCTCACCCTGTTGCCCCAGGGAAGGCCTACCCAAGGCAGCGGGCAGGTGCCAGATACTGATTTTGGAAACTTATTCCAGACTGACCCGTGCCAAAGGGAGTTTAGCATTCTGGATATAAATGAGAAAGGCAGCAGTCTGTCAGAGGAATGCTGACATCCGTCAAGAAGACAGGGAGACCTGAAAAGAGACACTTCCAAACTGGCAAAACCAGGCCCAGCGTGCCTGGTGGACAATGAACATGATGATTAATGAGCAGATTCCAAGGCACAAGCAGAGACTGACTTAAATTTCTATTAATCTTTATACTAATAAAAAATCCAGTTTAAGCAAGTAAAACTGAGCACCTACTTCAGGTTGTGTTGTGTAAGAGAATTAAGGAAGTACAGGCAAAGTGTTCCTAGAAGCTCATGGAAAACTACTGAATAGATCATTACACAGCAGACTGTTCTTTCCTATAGGAATAGATTGTAATCTGGGATTAATTTCCTAATCCAGCAATAAATTGTAAGGCCAAGTTCCACATATAAATGTCTATACTTATAAGAAAAGTGTGTTCCACGTTCGTATAAAATGCATGTTACGTACTGATTATATAGAAGCCTCATGAACTATAAACCATTAAGGACATAAAAATACAATGCTTATTTGGATTTTTTAAATGTAGGTAATAGCAATTGCCTGCATTTTTTGAGCACCTACTGGATGCCACCACATGCTACATACCTGCATTATATTATTTAATCCTCTCAACAAACTTATGAGGAAACTGAGGCTCCAAATGGTAAGACTGCTTCTCCAAAGACAATTCTTTAATAAGCTATTTAACTGGAATTTCAATCCAAGGTATCTACTTTGAGAACAGGTGTTCTTAAAGCTGTACTATACAACCTAAAACAGTAAAGCTTAAACATTTCACATATCCATGGAATTTGAGAGATGGACAATGCATCAGACAGGTTAGTGCCTTGATGTTGTAAATAATGAATGGTAAGATCAAGAGAAGTGAAATTATTAATATTTATAATGGTTTCTTAGTGACAAAACCAAGGCCAGAATTTTCTTGATTTCTAGATCCAAATTCTTTCCACTTCATGCAATGAACTCAAGACAGTCTCTTTTCCCTTTACTCAAACAATTTGAAGATATAGTATGAGTTCCATGTACAAAATGAACACTCAGGTTGCACAGACAAAATGAATACTCGAGTTCTCTGAAGAATGCCAGTAATGACTGGTTATCTAACCTATTAATTACCTATGACCTTAAAATTTAGTGTTTAAAAAAAAAAAAAAAACTTGGCGGTGCGGAAGGAATTCAAGAGTTGGATTGGTGTCGTCCTGACTCAGGGTCTCTCATTTATTTGCAGTCAGGCTGTGGGTGGGGACTTCAGGCATCTGAAGGCCTGCCTGGGGCTGGAGGACCCACTGTCAAGATGTCCCACTCCCACAGCCGTTGGCAGGAGGTCTCAGTTCTTTGCCACGTCGGCCTCTCCACTGGTTGCTTGGTTACATGGCACTCAAGTGGAGGCGAGCTGGGTTCATATCTTGAAAGGGGAGGAGTAGCAAAGGATTTGTGGACAGATTTTAAAACCATATTCACCCAGCAGAATGCCTCCTCTTCTTTCTCTTTCACCCTCTTCTTCCCTTCCTTCCTTCCTTCCTTGTTTTTCTTTGGCTAACAGTTGCCTTTGTTTTGTCTGGTGTCCTTCCCTCCTCCAGTGTGACTCAGAGATAAATCCTGATGAGTCTGAGTCAACTGTAGCAATCACAGTCTTCCTAACAGTGACTGCAGTTTTTTGGGCCCAACCCAGTCCACATGCTACATACCTGCATTATATTATTTAATCCTCTCAACAAACTTATGAGGAAACTGAGGCTCCAAATGGTAAGACTGCTTCTCCAAAGACAATTCTTTAATAAGCTATTTAACTGGAATTTCAATCCAAGGTATCTACTTTGAGAACAGGTGTTCTTAAAGCTGTACTATACAACCTAAAACAGTAAAGCTTAAACATTTCACATATCCATGGAATTTGAGAGATGGACAATGCATCAGACAGGTTAGTGCCTTGATGTTGTAAATAATGAATGGTAAGATCAAGAGAAGTGAAATTATTAATATTTATAATGGTTTCTTAGTGACAAAACCAAGGCCAGAATTTTCTTGATTTCTAGATCCAAATTCTTTCCACTTCATGCAATGAACTCAAGACAGTCTCTTTTCCCTTTACTCAAACAATTTGAAGATATAGTATGAGTTCCATGTACAAAATGAACACTCAGGTTGCACAGACAAAATGAATACTCGAGTTCTCTGAAGAATGCCAGTAATGACTGGTTATCTAACCTATTAATTACCTATGACCTTAAAATTTAGTGTTTAAAAAAAAAAAAAAAACTTGGCGGTGCGGAAGGAATTCAAGAGTTGGATTGGTGTCGTCCTGACTCAGGGTCTCTCATTTATTTGCAGTCAGGCTGTGGGTGGGGACTTCAGGCATCTGAAGGCCTGCCTGGGGCTGGAGGACCCACTGTCAAGATGTCCCACTCCCACAGCCGTTGGCAGGAGGTCTCAGTTCTTTGCCACGTCGGCCTCTCCACTGGTTGCTTGGTTACATGGCACTCAAGTGGAGGCGAGCTGGGTTCATATCTTGAAAGGGGAGGAGTAGCAAAGGATTTGTGGACAGATTTTAAAACCATATTCACCCAGCAGAATGCCTCCTCTTCTTTCTCTTTCACCCTCTTCTTCCCTTCCTTCCTTCCTTCCTTGTTTTTCTTTGGCTAACAGTTGCCTTTGTTTTGTCTGGTGTCCTTCCCTCCTCCAGTGTGACTCAGAGATAAATCCTGATGAGTCTGAGTCAACTGTAGCAATCACAGTCTTCCTAACAGTGACTGTTTTTTAAAGGGATGTGTGACCCATATGCATCAAGGGAGGTCTGTTGGAGGCTCCGTGAGAAAGATTTCCTTCCTCTTAAACAGAAGGACAGAGGAGGAGATGTTATCTTCTGTGGTGGGGCCTTTCTGTCTGTTGATGGGACACCCAGGGATACTCCAGCCATCTTGTAAGCATCTGGAGAGCTAGGTGGAGGGCACAGGTAACGTGCTCAGGAGACGACAGAGAGGAGCATGAAAGAGAACCTAGGTGTTGATGATGTTGTCGGGTGGCTGAACTTACCAGCCCTGGAGAACAGTCCCAACCTTTGCAGCTCTTGGTACCTGAGATAACACCTGTTCTTAATTGCATAAGCCACTCTGAGCTGTCTTTTCTGTTACTTCCAGCGCAAGGCCACACACACTACCTAATAGCTGGTATAGGATTAACTCCAGGATTGACTTAGTGCCAGGCCAGAGCCACAGAGCATTTACCAATTCAGAATCTATAGTGAGTAACAACAGATTCATAGGGCTTTCCAGACTATAAGGACAAAAAATGCTTTCCCCCATTCAATCAGGACAATATATCCCCCTTACATTTTCTAATTATGGTTCATTATTTTCTGATCATCTTTGGATGTTTAGAGCTCACTGAAGGGAAGGAAGGAAAAGAAAGATAAAAGCTTGGCTTCTTGGGCTCCCCTGCTCACTCAGAGCCTATGACCTAAACCACCCTCTCCCCTCTATCTCCTCTAACTGGCTAGATCTTACTTCCTTTTCAGGGTTTCTCAAGTCACATCTTGTTCAAGAAATTTGAGAGCATCGCAGTTCACTTCGCTTTGATCTGTAATTCCTCTGGAGTCACAGTAACACATTTGCCAACCACCTGGAGACATCTTGGTTATATATTCCATATTGCTTTGTCTCTTGCTTATGAAGCCTTTCCTGGTACATTCTAAACTTTCCTGAGTTGGGGGACCCTATTTCATTCTTTAAAGACTCATATGGAGGGACTTCTTGGAGGGCCAGTCATTAAGAAACCAGGCTTCCACTGCAGAGGGCATGGGTTTGATCCCTGATTAGGAAACTAAAATCCATGTGCTCCATGGTGAGGCCAAAACAAACAGCTTCATATAGTTCTTATCTGCACATGGATGTTTATAACTAGGGCTTGATATACTGATTTAAAAGATAAGTAAAAATATGAAGGTAGAAAGAAGAGAGAAAGAGAAAAACCAAGGAATGTGTGTAATCTTGAATTGGCTTATCTTAGAATTGACAAAGTAATGGTCTGGGTGCAGTGTGATGTGGACAGCTCAGGATTTTCAGCATAATCATGTGGTTTTCTCCATCACTCCTGCACCTGGGTATCAGGTAGGTAGGATGGAGAAACTGAATGTGTTCTTGGAGGGAGGTCTGCCAGGCTTCCAGACTGAGCCCATGTTCTCCAGATTTCTGTAGTTCCCAGTGCTTTTAATCATGGCTTGCTTGTCTCAAATGTGTTTTCAGTCTGGTCCTTTGAACACTTGTGTTTCCAATGATTGCTCCTCAGGGGACAAAACATCGGTAAAAGCAGCTGATACAACTATTAATTTTGTCAAGGAATTTTTAAGCAAGTTCCAAATGGACCAGATGAATTCCCATAATACAACATAATTTCCAGGGACAGAAGCCCCTGCTGGCACTCCTTCAGTTCTAAAAGAAAAGTGCCATTTGTGCTATAGGCCCCTGCCAAATGCTGCATTGCTCCCTCGAGTAATGTAAATTTACCTTTAGCACTGTAGCCAGAGCTGTAAATTCCATGGTTGCGGTCACCTGTTTTCAGAAGTTCTAGAAAGAGCATGTCTCAGTAGAAGCTTGGTTTTAACATGGGCTCCCCTGCTCACTCAGACCCATTTTTTTGCCAAGGGTTTCTCAAGTCCTTTGTTCAAAAAAGACATCTTTGGTTAATTCCTCTGGAGTCACAGTAACACATTTGCCAACCACCTGGAGACATCTTGGTTATATATTCCATATTGCTTTGTCTCTTGCTTATGAAGCCTTTCCTGGTACATTCTAAACTTTCCTGAGTTGGGGGACCCTATTTCATTCTTTAAAGACTCATATGGAGGGACTTCTTGGAGGGCCAGTCATTAAGAAACCAGGCTTCCACTGCAGAGGGCATGGGTTTGATCCCTGATTAGGAAACTAAAATCCATGTGCTCCATGGTGAGGCCAAAACAAACAGCTTCATATAGTTCTTATCTGCACATGGATGTTTATAACTAGGGCTTGATATACTGATTTAAAAGATAAGTAAAAATATGAAGGTAGAAAGAAGAGAGAAAGAGAAAAACCAAGGAATGTGTGTAATCTTGAATTGGCTTATCTTAGAATTGACAAAGTAATGGTCTGGGTGCAGTGTGATGTGGACAGCTCAGGATTTTCAGCATAATCATGTGGTTTTCTCCATCACTCCTGCACCTGGGTATCAGGTAGGTAGGATGGAGAAACTGAATGTGTTCTTGGAGGAGGTCTGCCAGGCTTCCAGACTGAGCCCATGTTCTCCAGATTTCTGTAGTTCCCAGTGCTTTTAATCATGGCTTGCTTGTCTCAAATGTGTTTTCAGTCTGGTCCTTTGAACACTTGTGTTTCCAATGATTGCTCCTCAGGGGACAAAACATCGGTAAAAGCAGCTGATACAACTATTAATTTTGTCAAGGAATTTTTAAGCAAGTTCCAAATGGACCAGATGAATTCCCATAATACAACATAATTTCCAGGGACAGAAGCCCCTGCTGGCACTCCTTCAGTTCTAAAAGAAAAGTGCCATTTGTGCTATAGGCCCCTGCCAAATGCTGCATTGCTCCCTCGAGTAATGTAAATTTACCTTTAGCACTGTAGCCAGAGCTGTAAATTCCATGGTTGCGGTCACCTGTTTTCAGAAGTTCTAGAAAGAGCATGTCTCAGTAGAAGTATCTTCAGTATATCAGGGGACTCTTTCCTAAAATTTTTCCTTCATGACCCAGATTTTCTATTCAAATCATCACTTATACAGGATACAGAAAGACAATTCAATCAGATATCTTAGAATTGTTTCCGTCTATAAAAATGGATGGAAAATTACCTAATTAAAATAGAATCATAGCTCTTTCTGGACAACTAACTGCTGGTAATGATGTATTTAAAAAACAAAAATCTTCAAGCAACCAGGTTTTCTCTTTGTTATTTTCCTAGTCTTCATCCCCCTCTTTTTCACTTTGTACTTTTTTTCAACTTCTTTTAAAAAATACACTTTTGAGAGTCTCTTGGATTACATGATCAAGGCAGTCGACCCTAAAGGAAATCAACCCTGAATATTCATTGGAAGGACTGATACTGAAGCTGAAGCTCCGCTACTGTGGCGACTGGATGGGAAGAGCTGACTCACCGGAAAAGACTCCAATGCTGGGAAAGATTGAGGGCAGAAGAAGGGGATGACAGAGGATAGGATGGTTGGATGGCATCACCAACTCCATATATACGAGTTTGAGCAAATTCCCGAAGATAGTGATTGATAGGGAAGCCTGTCGTGCTGCAGTCCATGGGGTCACAAAGAGTTGGACATGACTGACTGACTGAACAACAGCAATAAGGTAAAGCAGTTAATAAATATAAAGCATTTAGAATAATGCCAAGAAGATAGTAAATGTCTCATCTTCATCATTATTACTAGTATTATAATGAGTTGTCCATTCTTTAATAATCGTTACATCATTTTTTAGTACAGGTTTCTGACAACTTAATCCTAAATTCTTTCATCTGTTGATGACATATTCCCTAATTAACACTGAAATAAGGCTTATTTCATGTTTAAATGTTTAGGATCACTTTGGTTAAATGGATTTTAAAATATTCAGTGTAAACTGGAAACTTTTCATGCAAATTAGTCACATCTAACTTGGATTTCTTTAATATTTTCAGGTGATAGGACCATTTATAATCTGTTTAATACTTGTTCCTCTAAAGTACAACTTGTGCTAGTCCAAGTCTTCCGAGAAGAGGACACCAAGGTTTTTTTTTTTTTAAGGGGAAATGCTTGAGTGAAAGAAAACTGGGAATGCAATGCAAGGCACCCCAAGGGAAGGTGAGAGAAGGAAGGCCAGCAGGAGGGCCTTCGCCTCAGAGTCTCGGGAGTTCCTCACTTGAGGTCAGACCTCACAGGAGCCCGGGCTGTCCAGGGCAGGGTTGCTTTAGTCCGTGGTTGGCTGGGAGTGGCCCTGGTAGTTTCCAAGGAACGTTCTCCTGCAGATGGGTTCACAGATTCTCTGGAAAGCACTTGTGTGAGGGGTTTCTTGTGACCCTACTCCAGAAAGTTCTCAAGGAGGATTTGCTAGGCCTGGACCTCATGGAAACAAGCGGGGCAGTTCCTGGCTGAGCAGATGCTGGCAACACAGTCCTTGAATCTTCTCTGTCTTGTGTTTTTTCTCTTGTTCCACCAAGTCAACCACTGTTCTCCCACAAAATAAGGAATATGTGAAGATGCCCTGTCTTTATTTTGCTGAAACTCAGGGGAAGTCGGGCTCTTCTGCTCCCTCTGTCTGCTGTCCTGCAGCTACCCCGTCAGGACAGGATCAGGTACCACTTCCTCCTCCATCGTCTGAGCTATGGCTCTAGCATGGGCTGTGCACACAGATTACATACATAAACCTACCTAAACATATAAAAACACACATAGTATACACATATGTGTATACAACTGCTGGAACTAAAGATAAAAGTTCCTTTTCTCTGGCAGACCTGGGACCATCATGCAATTTGCCTGTCATTGCCCAGCCCTTGACCTCCTGATCCCTCTCTGGTGTTGCCTCAGGCCACCCTCAGAGCCAAGTACATCATTCTTGCTCCCCTCTCTCCTTGTATTTCCTTCCTTTGTGGACTGGAGAAGGGTGGAGAGATGGGTGGTGGAGACACGGAACACACACAGTCTCTATGGCAACTTCCAGGCATCCTGACAGGAATGGAGGAACAGAAAGACCTCAATATAAATGTGTACAACTGGGCCCCTGAGTGCCAAAGAGAAACTACCCCAACTTCTCAACTAAGCTGAGGGCCAGCTGGCAGACTGAGAAGTTATTCTCCTAAAGTGAATTGAGCAGAAGGCCAGCCAGACTAGTAACCAAGGTTTTCCGGCTTTCAAATTCAACATTTCTGCACTGAACTCCATCACTTGAGAGAAGTGCTGCCTTACAAAGCTTTATTGTTTAAAAATATTTTTGTTTAAAGACAGCAATATTTTTACTATTATCTTTTTGTTTTGTTTTTGTTGTAGCACATGGGCTTCTCTAGTTGTGGTGTGCAGACTTAGCTGCTCCACAGTACACAAGATCTTAGTTTCCCAATCAGGGATTGGACCCACAAACCCTGGATTGGAAGGTGATTTCTTTCTTTTTTTTAAATACTGTGCTTCTTTTTATTTATTTATTTATTTATTTATTTTATTTTGGGCGGGGGTCGGGTTGGGGAGGGAGGGGAGCGAGCGGGCCACTTCTATTGGTCTTTCATTTCTCTATTTCCATCCGTCTTTGTTCTTTGGCTCCTGTGGGCCTCCCATCGGGGTGGAGTCTGTCATTGCAGAGCACTGGCTCTGGGCGCACGTGCTCCAGAGCTCTGACTCGGCAATTGGACACATCGGTCCAGCCGCTCCGCGGCACGTGGGATCTTCCCAGACCAGGGATCAAACCAGCGCCCCTTGCACTGCAAGGCAGTGTCCTTACCCACTGGACCACCAGGGGAAGCCCTGGAAGGTGAATTCTTAACCACTCGAACACCAAAGACATCCCTTTCCTATTATCTTAAAAGCAACATTGAGGGTTTCCCTGGCAGTCCAGTGGGTTAAGAGTGTGTCTTGCAATGCAAGGGGCACCAGTTCGATCCCTGGCATGGGAAGATTCCACATGCTGCAGAACAACTGGTCTGGTGTGTCCAGTTGTGAGCCAGCGCTTTGGAGTGCATGCGCTCAGGGCTAGTCCTGTGCAGCAGGAGGGGCCGCTGCGATGGGAGGCCCACACAGGCCAAAGAATGAAGATGGGTGAAAATAAACAAATGAAAAACCAATAAAAGAGGCCAAAATTAAAAATTTTAAAAGGCACTATTGATTTAATCATATCTAAAGAACTGAAAACTAGTCTTTCCGGATATACTGCTGTCTTCAGCAAAGGGCAAGTTAAGGAGCAGAATTTTAAACAGCATAGATTTCACAACATTTCATGCTTCTGTAAAGTAGGCTAGACACTGCCAAATATTGCAGAAAAGAACAAATTTCCATCCTCCTCAAGCACCTCTCATGCATCAGGACTGCATGTAAGCCGGAGCAGTGGAGGGGGAAGGGTAGGGCCACGGTGAGGGACAAAGAGAACCAGGAAGTCTGAGGCTGAAAATACTCAGGGCAACAGCCGAGGGCAAGCCAACACTGGAGAGCCTCAGAATTTTAGGTTGAGGAACAGACCTCAGAATGCCTGGAGTTTTTATTCTGACACACTCAGTTCCTCCCCTCCCCTCAATCCTGGTGAGCAAGTAGATTCTTCACACCATTTCCACTTAGGAAAGCTCAAGAAATTCCACTAGTTCTGTGTTTGGACCAGGTTAGCAGCAACAGAAAATAGTGAAGAAGAGTCTTCTAGAACACAGAACTTGAGAGCTGTCAAATAAAACCAAGAAATGTGGAAGAATGACAGAGGTCTTACACAGAACTCTTCATCTTCCAAGATGTGCTAAAGTGAAGCTAACTAAGCTTCATGGCAGTGCTATGAAGCAGACAGGTCCATCTTTCTATCTTCATGGCATGGCTGGAGGAACCAAGAACAAGGAAAACACACCAGTCCATGGAAGCCAAAAATATTTGGAAGACGATTCCCATGGACTTGACTGGGTGTGGCTGGTCTGGCCTTGCCTCTCACTTCTCCCTGTGTCACCTGGACGTTGCTGTCAGCTAGCGTTCTCAGGCATTCACAGTGTCACAGCACTGGCGCTCTGAAGTGGATCTGCTCCTCACACGGGAGGCAGCGCTTCATAGCAGACGAGGACACAGGCTTGACGGGGAGGCAGGCCTGGATCAGAATCCCAGTTCTCTTATCTGCTCTGTGATCCCAGCTCAGGTTCATTTTGCTCACCTTTTAGACAATGAGCCATAGGAGCTTCCTCTTCCTCGAGCCACTTAAAGTAGGAACAGTTCTGCCAGATTTTAACTGCTCCCCAGATTTCTCAAAACACTGCCTCCTGTGTTCGCCTTCTTTGCTCACCCCAGATCCACTGGTACCCAGTGGGGATGAGAAACGAGGAGCACTAATTTGGAAAGGCTGACCTCTGTCTGAGAGGGAAGCAGCAAGTATGACAGTGAAAAAGTAGGACACTGGAGTGCGAGGGAAAGAAAGCAGAAGTGTCAGTAGCTCAGTTGTGTCCGACTCTTTGTGACTCTGTGGACTATAGCCCATCAGGTTCCTCCATCCATGGGATTTCTCAGGCAAGAATACTGGAGTGGGTTGTCATTTCCTTCCCCAGAGGATCTTCCTGACCCAGGGATTGGATCTGGGTCTCCTGCATTGCAGGCAGATTCAACACTGGAGAGCCTCAGAATTTTAGGTTGAGGAACAGACCTCAGAATGCCTGGAGTTTTTATTCTGACACACTCAGTTCCTCCCCTCCCCTCAATCCTGGTGAGCAAGTAGATTCTTCACACCATTTCCACTTAGGAAAGCTCAAGAAATTCCACTAGTTCTGTGTTTGGACCAGGTTAGCAGCAACAGAAAATAGTGAAGAAGAGTCTTCTAGAACACAGAACTTGAGAGCTGTCAAATAAAACCAAGAAATGTGGAAGAATGACAGAGGTCTTACACAGAACTCTTCATCTTCCAAGATGTGCTAAAGTGAAGCTAACTAAGCTTCATGGCAGTGCTATGAAGCAGACAGGTCCATCTTTCTATCTTCATGGCATGGCTGGAGGAACCAAGAACAAGGAAAACACACCAGTCCATGGAAGCCAAAAATATTTGGAAGACGATTCCCATGGACTTGACTGGGTGTGGCTGGTCTGGCCTTGCCTCTCACTTCTCCCTGTGTCACCTGGACGTTGCTGTCAGCTAGCGTTCTCAGGCATTCACAGTGTCACAGCACTGGCGCTCTGAAGTGGATCTGCTCCTCACACGGGAGGCAGCGCTTCATAGCAGACGAGGACACAGGCTTGACGGGGAGGCAGGCCTGGATCAGAATCCCAGTTCTCTTATCTGCTCTGTGATCCCAGCTCAGGTTCATTTTGCTCACCTTTTAGACAATGAGCCATAGGAGCTTCCTCTTCCTCGAGCCACTTAAAGTAGGAACAGTTCTGCCAGATTTTAACTGCTCCCCAGATTTCTCAAAACACTGCCTCCTGTGTTCGCCTTCTTTGCTCACCCCAGATCCACTGGTACCCAGTGGGGATGAGAAACGAGGAGCACTAATTTGGAAAGGCTGACCTCTGTCTGAGAGGGAAGCAGCAAGTATGACAGTGAAAAAGTAGGACACTGGAGTGCGAGGGAAAGAAAGCAGAAGTGTCAGTAGCTCAGTTGTGTCCGACTCTTTGTGACTCTGTGGACTATAGCCCATCAGGTTCCTCCATCCATGGGATTTCTCAGGCAAGAATACTGGAGTGGGTTGTCATTTCCTTCCCCAGAGGATCTTCCTGACCCAGGGATTGAATCTGGGTCTCCTGCACTGCAGGCAGATTCTTTACCATCTGAGCCACCAGGGAAGCCCTCGTGGGGGGAAGCAGAGTGATCACAATGATTGTGAAGGGAAGGGGCAGAGAAGAGGGGTGCTGCTCTTGCAGGAGGAAAGAAGCCCCTGGATCCTCTGCAAACAACTCATGTGTCCTTGGAAATCAGCCTTGACTTCTCTATTTGTTCATGTCATTGAATTGCTTTTCATTTAGCAAGTTACCACCGAGCAGGTGTTACATGCTGGGCATATAACAAGCATTAGGGAAACAAGAATGAATGAGACAGCATCTGTTCTCAAGGGGCTCCAAGCCTGGAGGAGCCACAGACTGAAACATGATCTGAAAAAACTGCATATGGAATCTAAAAAAAAAAGGGATACAAGCGAACTGATTTACAAAACAGAAATAGAGTTACAGGTGGAGAAAACAAATTTATGGTTACCAGGAGGAGGGAAAATTGGGAGATTGGGATTCACATGTATGTCAATATGTTGTTGAGTTTCTAAGATATGTCCAACTCTTTGTGATCCCATGGACTGCTATATACAAAATAGGTAACTAATAAGGATCTACTGTATAACATAAGGAACTCTATTCAATACTCTGTTATGACCTATATGGGCAAAGAACCTAAGCAAGAGTGGATATATGTATAGGTAGAACCGATTCACCTGAAACTAACCCAACATTGTAAATCAACTTGTTGCTGTTGTTCAGTCACTAACTTGTGTCTGGCTCTTTGCAACCCCATGGACTGCAGCACGCCAGGTTTCCCTGTCCTTCACCATCTCCTGGAACTTGCTCAAACTCATATTCATTGAGTCAATCAACTACACTTCAATAATTTTTTTAAAATGTTATGCATCAGAAACATGGAGCAGGAGGCAATCACAGAAAGAGAACAGAGACATGATGGTGGGCAAGATGTCTGTCGGCTCCCAGGCTGGAAAGCTAAATTCATTAGGGACGGAGAAGCATGTACAGCAGAGAGAACGCCTGAGCAAAGTTCTAGAAGCATGAAGATGCAGAGATCTCGACCTCCATCCTAAACCATTAGCCCAGCTGAGGGCAGCCGAGTTCCTGCTACTTGAGGGAATGTGCCCAGCCATGCGAATACACTCATGTTGAACTTTATTTTTTTTCAAACTTTCATGCTTTCCAAATGATTTGAAGCATCACATTGAAATTGCAGATAAACCTTTCAGTACTTTTGTTTAGGATTCTGCTTTAGTAACAGGTATTAAGGGATTAAATCATTGAATCATTAATACTTTGCTATAACTCTCCATCTTTTATGAAGTACTTTGCTGGTATTTAGGGTGACTATGCTTTATAGTTTTCTTAGTACTATAAGTGGCTTTTTTCTTTGTTTTTATAGATGAGGAAACAGGCACAAAAAGGTCTGGAAGACTTTTCTAATTTACAAAACAAGTATTATGTAAGAATCAATTTAGATTTGCTGATATACCTCATTTAAGTACACAGAGTAAGTGGTAAGTTGAGTAAGAAAACTGATTTTAGCTTTGTCACTTCTATAAGCTCACTGAAGAAAACCTTTTGAATTTCTTTAGCCTTATTTTTATCATTTGTAAGATGAGGTTAATGTGTCCTTAATCCTCCTCTCATAGACCTTGGAAAGTTAAATGAGATACCATCAATGTGAGGCATTGCATACAGAAGCAAAGCACAAAACAAGGGTAAGGTACTTTTTTCTTTTTTTTTTTAATCACAAGCAACGTATTGTTACAGCTAGGTCAGAGAATTGAAAGAGCACCATGGCTTCAGATGTAAATAACAAAAAGTGGGAAATTATTTTATTTGAAAAGAACAAATGACTTTACCTATTAAAAAAGAAGAAATCAAACAAATTAAACATAGAATTGCCATAGGATGTAGCAACTCTACTTCTGGGCACATACCCCAAAGAACGGAAAGCAAGAACGTGACCAGATATTTATACACTAATGTTTATAGCTTCCTTACTCACAATAGTCAAAATATGGAAACAATTCAAGTGTCCACTGACAGATGAGTGGCTAAAGACAATGTAGTGTACACACACAATGGAGTATCAGTCAGTACTACTGGCACCTGGTGCCAGTGCGTGCAGCTCAAAGACACTAGGTAAGTGAAGTGAGGCTTTCACAAGGGGACAAACATGGAAGGTCTCCATTCCCATGAGGTACGTCAAGTAGCTGAATTCACAGAAACAGAAGGAGGGATGGTGGTCGCCAGGGGTCAGGGGAGGAGGGGATGGGAGTTAGTATCTAACAAATTAGAGTCTCAGTTCGGAAGGTGAAAATTTCCTGGAGACCGATGGCGTTGATAACTATATAACACTTCAACCCCAGTCATGTCTGACTCTTTGAGACCCCATGCACAGTAGCCCACCAGGCTCCTCTATCCATGGAATTCTCTAGACAAGAATACTGAAGTGGGTTGCCATACCCTTCTCCAGTGGATCTTTCCAACCAAGGGATTGAAACTGGGTCTCCTGCATTGCACTAAGGTTATTTACCATCTGAGCCACCAGGGAAGCCAGTAAATTCCTACTGAACAGTACACACAAAAATGGTTACAATGGTAAATTTCATATTTTATATATCTTACCACAATATCAAAATAAGCACCCCTCCTTTAAAAAAGAGAAAGAAAATGCAAGTTCTCCATCAATTTGGAACCCAGGGAATCTAAACTGGGTTCCAGCTCAATTTCTAAGAGTTGCATGATCTTGGGTAAAATATACATTTCTCCTCAATTTTCCTTCCTATCATAAAAAGATAAATATCATTCTTACATATTGTATATTAAACATGTATAAATGTATATGAAGGCATTCCACAGACCCCCACTGTTATATTATAAAATGCAAAATACTCTATGCTACCTCACAGCAAGTTTTGGAAGTCAGCTCTTTTAGAAGCCAAGAAACCAAGGCCCAGAGAAGGCTGTGAGGGCAGAGTGTGAAGTAACACCCAGGGCAGCTCCGAACATTCTAGGTCACCTGCTGCCTGACTGTGTCTGCTACTCCGAGGTCTCAGGAAAGCAAAACAAAGTGAAGCCATCCTCAATGTTTATAGCTTCCTTACTCACAATAGTCAAAATATGGAAACAATTCAAGTGTCCACTGACAGATGAGTGGCTAAAGACAATGTAGTGTACACACACAATGGAGTATCAGTCAGTACTACTGGCACCTGGTGCCAGTGCGTGCAGCTCAAAGACACTAGGTAAGTGAAGTGAGGCTTTCACAAGGGGACAAACATGGAAGGTCTCCATTCCCATGAGGTACGTCAAGTAGCTGAATTCACAGAAACAGAAGGAGGGATGGTGGTCGCCAGGGGTCAGGAGGGGGGGATGGGAGTTAGTATCTAACAAATTAGAGTCTCAGTTCGGAAGGTGAAAATTTCCTGGAGACCGATGGCGTTGATAACTATATAACACTTCAACCCCAGTCATGTCTGACTCTTTGAGACCCCATGCACAGTAGCCCACCAGGCTCCTCTATCCATGGAATTCTCTAGACAAGAATACTGAAGTGGGTTGCCATACCCTTCTCCAGTGGATCTTTCCAACCAAGGGATTGAAACTGGGTCTCCTGCATTGCACTAAGGTTATTTACCATCTGAGCCACCAGGGAAGCCAGTAAATTCCTACTGAACAGTACACACAAAAATGGTTACAATGGTAAATTTCATATTTTATATATCTTACCACAATATCAAAATAAGCACCCCTCCTTTAAAAAAGAGAAAGAAAATGCAAGTTCTCCATCAATTTGGAACCCAGGGAATCTAAACTGGGTTCCAGCTCAATTTCTAAGAGTTGCATGATCTTGGGTAAAATATACATTTCTCCTCAATTTTCCTTCCTATCATAAAAAGATAAATATCATTCTTACATATTGTATATTAAACATGTATAAATGTATATGAAGGCATTCCACAGACCCCCACTGTTATATTATAAAATGCAAAATACTCTATGCTACCTCACAGCAAGTTTTGGAAGTCAGCTCTTTTAGAAGCCAAGAAACCAAGGCCCAGAGAAGGCTGTGAGGGCAGAGTGTGAAGTAACACCCAGGGCAGCTCCGAACATTCTAGGTCACCTGCTGCCTGACTGTGTCTGCTACTCCGAGGTCTCAGGAAAGCAAAACAAAGTGAAGCCATCCTCAAGCAGAGTAAAGGCACCATCTCACTCATGATCCTTCTGCAAGTTCTTCTCAGGCTGGCCAGAAATTTAAGCAAGAAAACTGAGAGAAGGGAGAAGATTTCATGGGGATGCTTGGAACCCACACTTCTCTTGCTCACCTGGATCTTCTTTTAGTCCATAAATTACACCTTCATACGTTCCAGGTGACCTACCTCGGTTCCCTCAATTTCTCATCCTGAAGAAAATTCTTGCTCTCTTGGCTTCTAAGGACAAAGATTTCCCTTGGGGGAAGATACAGAGCTTTCTGAGAGCCCAGGATGGGAGGAAGGCGGGGCAAGGTGACCTCTCACCTCTCACTCTGTGACTACACACAGTCTGCTGTCAATCAGCCAGGGGCTCAATAATCAGAGCAGCTCCACACCTGCACTGGCCTCCTCCTCCTCCAGGCCATCCAAGTCAGGTCATGTTTAGTGTGCCAACTCCAGGAGCAGCTTTTAATTTCTAAGAAAAGGGCAACATTGGGTGCAGCTGAGAGAGACCATGGTATTCGTGTGACGCCCTTCTTCTCACGAGCGGCTGCCTTAAGATGCTGCTGAACACATTACAGAACCAGGTTGAAAAGACTTCTTCGGTTTTAAAAAAGTCTTTTTAAACAAACCCCGACTCCATCTTGTAGAATCTCTGTCTGAATCTGCCCCAAAGACTGAATTTTCCCAGTGCCGAGACTGCATGGTTGAAAGCCCCAGCCAGCCTGCTGCGAGAGCTTGGCGATGGAAGACTCAGCGCAGGGAGCCAGCCAAACCCGCTGGAAGCGGGCCCCGCCACAAGTGGAGGCGGAGGTGGGATTATTCTGGCTGCAATTTTTCTCTTTCCGAAAGCCTGGAATGAAGTAAGGATAAGAAGTCCTGCAGAAGACAGGTCACCAAGAAGAAAAACCAAAATTTTGGAAGTCAGCTCTTTTAGAAGCCAAGAAACCAAGGCCCAGAGAAGGCTGTGAGGGCAGAGTGTGAAGTAACACCCAGGGCAGCTCCGAACATTCTAGGTCACCTGCTGCCTGACTGTGTCTGCTACTCCGAGGTCTCAGGAAAGCAAAACAAAGTGAAGCCATCCTCAAGCAGAGTAAAGGCACCATCTCACTCATGATCCTTCTGCAAGTTCTTCTCAGGCTGGCCAGAAATTTAAGCAAGAAAACTGAGAGAAGGGAGAAGATTTCATGGGGATGCTTGGAACCCACACTTCTCTTGCTCACCTGGATCTTCTTTTAGTCCATAAATTACACCTTCATACGTTCCAGGTGACCTACCTCGGTTCCCTCAATTTCTCATCCTGAAGAAAATTCTTGCTCTCTTGGCTTCTAAGGACAAAGATTTCCCTTGGGGGAAGATACAGAGCTTTCTGAGAGCCCAGGATGGGAGGAAGGCGGGGCAAGGTGACCTCTCACCTCTCACTCTGTGACTACACACAGTCTGCTGTCAATCAGCCAGGGGCTCAATAATCAGAGCAGCTCCACACCTGCACTGGCCTCCTCCTCCTCCAGGCCATCCAAGTCAGGTCATGTTTAGTGTGCCAACTCCAGGAGCAGCTTTTAATTTCTAAGAAAAGGGCAACATTGGGTGCAGCTGAGAGAGACCATGGTATTCGTGTGACGCCCTTCTTCTCACGAGCGGCTGCCTTAAGATGCTGCTGAACACATTACAGAACCAGGTTGAAAAGACTTCTTCGGTTTTAAAAAAGTCTTTTTAAACAAACCCCGACTCCATCTTGTAGAATCTCTGTCTGAATCTGCCCCAAAGACTGAATTTTCCCAGTGCCGAGACTGCATGGTTGAAAGCCCCAGCCAGCCTGCTGCGAGAGCTTGGCGATGGAAGACTCAGCGCAGGGAGCCAGCCAAACCCGCTGGAAGCGGGCCCCGCCACAAGTGGAGGCGGAGGTGGGATTATTCTGGCTGCAATTTTTCTCTTTCCGAAAGCCTGGAATGAAGTAAGGATAAGAAGTCCTGCAGAAGACAGGTCACCAATAATCTATGTGACGATTACACGTTAATCATCGTTTTCATCATACTCGTGGCAAAACCCGTCACGGGCGTGGTGGTAATATACGAGACATTAACCAGCTGATGCTGCCAACCAAAACAGCAACAAAGGAGATCGCTTTTGACTGACCTGTCAGCAGCCCTAGATGTTTACTCTTGTGTGTGGTACGTTTATGTGGAGCTTAGGAGAAAAAGGTGGTATTTCACTTTCATTCTGGGCTTGGTGAACATACTGTGCAGCCATTAGCTGCATTCTGGACAGTGCCAAGCCAGGACAAAACGGAAAGGCTGAAAAGTTGGGTGCAGTTTCTCCATTTAGGATTTCTGATTCAGATATTTACCTAAGAAAAAATTTGAATAAATAATATTTCTAAAGATCACTTCTGTGCTATGGATGGTATGTCAAGCTTGGCAGTGTATTTTATTGTAGACAACTGAAACAACAGCATCCTAGATCTTATTAACCCTTAGTTATGCATCAACTTGCATTTTACAGTATTAATTTTGTAAATTCACTTTGAATCTGTTTTAGCATTTTTTCTTACAGTTGAGTTGGTGGCTCACATAGAACATTCACCAACATAAGCCACATATTATGTATTCTATAAAAATTTCAAATACAATATCAAAACTTTGGGGATGCAGTGAAAGTAATAATTAGAGGGAAATGTGTAGCACTGTAAGCATATATCAGAAAAGAAGAAAGGTCTAAAATCAATAATCTAATTTTTTACCTTAAGGTACTAGGGAAAAAGAAGAGTTTAAGGCTAAAGGAAGAAGAAGAAACGAAACATAAATATTAAAGTGGGAACCAATGAAATTTTAAACAGGAAACCCATAGAGAACTCAAAAGTAGATTCTTTGGAAAGATAAATTTGATAAACTTCAACTAAGACTAACCAAGAAGAAAAAGACACACATTAATAATATCAGAAAGAGGGGTCATTACTAGTGAGCCCATGGAGGCGGAGGTGGGATTATTCTGGCTGCAATTTTTCTCTTTCCGAAAGCCTGGAATGAAGTAAGGATAAGAAGTCCTGCAGAAGACAGGTCACCAATAATCTATGTGACGATTACACGTTAATCATCGTTTTCATCATACTCGTGGCAAAACCCGTCACGGGCGTGGTGGTAATATACGAGACATTAACCAGCTGATGCTGCCAACCAAAACAGCAACAAAGGAGATCGCTTTTGACTGACCTGTCAGCAGCCCTAGATGTTTACTCTTGTGTGTGGTACGTTTATGTGGAGCTTAGGAGAAAAAGGTGGTATTTCACTTTCATTCTGGGCTTGGTGAACATACTGTGCAGCCATTAGCTGCATTCTGGACAGTGCCAAGCCAGGACAAAACGGAAAGGCTGAAAAGTTGGGTGCAGTTTCTCCATTTAGGATTTCTGATTCAGATATTTACCTAAGAAAAAATTTGAATAAATAATATTTCTAAAGATCACTTCTGTGCTATGGATGGTATGTCAAGCTTGGCAGTGTATTTTATTGTAGACAACTGAAACAACAGCATCCTAGATCTTATTAACCCTTAGTTATGCATCAACTTGCATTTTACAGTATTAATTTTGTAAATTCACTTTGAATCTGTTTTAGCATTTTTTCTTACAGTTGAGTTGGTGGCTCACATAGAACATTCACCAACATAAGCCACATATTATGTATTCTATAAAAATTTCAAATACAATATCAAAACTTTGGGGATGCAGTGAAAGTAATAATTAGAGGGAAATGTGTAGCACTGTAAGCATATATCAGAAAAGAAGAAAGGTCTAAAATCAATAATCTAATTTTTTACCTTAAGGTACTAGGGAAAAAGAAGAGTTTAAGGCTAAAGGAAGAAGAAGAAACGAAACATAAATATTAAAGTGGGAACCAATGAAATTTTAAACAGGAAACCCATAGAGAACTCAAAAGTAGATTCTTTGGAAAGATAAATTTGATAAACTTCAACTAAGACTAACCAAGAAGAAAAAGACACACATTAATAATATCAGAAAGAGGGGTCATTACTAGTGAGCCCATGGACATTGGGGACTTCCCTGGTGGCTTAAGATGGTAAAGAATCTGCCTGCAGTGTAGGAGACCCAGGTTTGACTCCTGGGTCAGGAAGATTCCCTGAAGAAGGGAATGACAACCCACTTCAGGATTCTTGCCTGGAGAATTCCATGGGCAGAGGAGCCTGGCGGGCTATACAGTCCATAAGGTCACAAAGAGTTGGACACAACTGAGTGACTAACACTTTCACACTTTCCATGAACATAAAAATGATAACTAAGGAATATTATTAACAATTCTATGCCCACCAATTTGATTACTTTGCTGAAATGTGCTAAATTCTGTTTTTTAATTTGAACATAACTGCTTTACAATGTTGTGTTAGTTTCTGCTGTACAACTAAGTAAATCAGCTAAATGTATACATATATACCATCCCTCTTGAACCTCCTTCCCACCCCACCCATCCAGGTCATCTGAGCTGACCTCCCTTTGCTACAGAGCAGGTTCCCACTAGCTATCTCTTTAAAAGATTGGTATCATTGCTTACTTGATAAGTTGTATCTGACTCTTTTGCAAACCCATGGATTGTAGCCTGCAAGGCTCCTCTGCCCATGGGATTTTCCAGTCAAGAATACCGGAGTGAATTCCTACTCCAGGGGACTTTCCCTACCCAGGGATCAAGCCTGTGTCTTCTGCATTGGCAGGTGGGTTCTTTACCACTGAGCCACTAGGAAAGCACATTTTAAAATACCTACCAAAATCAACACAAGGAGAATAAAATATAGGCTCAAATGTTCAGGTTTTACAGGAAACTTTGGGGATGCAGTGAAAGTAATAATTAGAGGGAAATGTGTAGCACTGTAAGCATATATCAGAAAAGAAGAAAGGTCTAAAATCAATAATCTAATTTTTTACCTTAAGGTACTAGGGAAAAAGAAGAGTTTAAGGCTAAAGGAAGAAGAAGAAACGAAACATAAATATTAAAGTGGGAACCAATGAAATTTTAAACAGGAAACCCATAGAGAACTCAAAAGTAGATTCTTTGGAAAGATAAATTTGATAAACTTCAACTAAGACTAACCAAGAAGAAAAAGACACACATTAATAATATCAGAAAGAGGGGTCATTACTAGTGAGCCCATGGACATTGGGGACTTCCCTGGTGGCTTAAGATGGTAAAGAATCTGCCTGCAGTGTAGGAGACCCAGGTTTGACTCCTGGGTCAGGAAGATTCCCTGAAGAAGGGAATGACAACCCACTTCAGGATTCTTGCCTGGAGAATTCCATGGGCAGAGGAGCCTGGCGGGCTATACAGTCCATAAGGTCACAAAGAGTTGGACACAACTGAGTGACTAACACTTTCACACTTTCCATGAACATAAAAATGATAACTAAGGAATATTATTAACAATTCTATGCCCACCAATTTGATTACTTTGCTGAAATGTGCTAAATTCTGTTTTTTAATTTGAACATAACTGCTTTACAATGTTGTGTTAGTTTCTGCTGTACAACTAAGTAAATCAGCTAAATGTATACATATATACCATCCCTCTTGAACCTCCTTCCCACCCCACCCATCCAGGTCATCTGAGCTGACCTCCCTTTGCTACAGAGCAGGTTCCCACTAGCTATCTCTTTAAAAGATTGGTATCATTGCTTACTTGATAAGTTGTATCTGACTCTTTTGCAAACCCATGGATTGTAGCCTGCAAGGCTCCTCTGCCCATGGGATTTTCCAGTCAAGAATACCGGAGTGAATTCCTACTCCAGGGGACTTTCCCTACCCAGGGATCAAGCCTGTGTCTTCTGCATTGGCAGGTGGGTTCTTTACCACTGAGCCACTAGGAAAGCACATTTTAAAATACCTACCAAAATCAACACAAGGAGAATAAAATTATCAGAATAAGCTCAAATGTTCAGGTTTTACAGGACCCTATATATTATACATATCTTCCCAGAAGGAAATATAATATATGATTTATATATTTATGTGGTTTATTATAAGGCATTAGTTAAAATAATTATCGAGGCTGATAAGTTCAGATCCGTAGGGTGGGTCACCAGGCTGGAGACCCAGGAAAACTGATACTCAGGCCTGGTCCTAAGGGTGTCTGAAGTTAGACAGCAGAAAGACCTGCAGAGAGACCCAGTGCTGCAGATAAGGTTTGAAGGAGGTCTGCTGGAGAACTTTCTCTTGCATGGGAAAGGCTAGTCATTCTGCTCTATTTAAACCTTCCACTGATTAGATAAGTCACATTCACACTATGAGTGGCCATTTACTTTCCTCAAAGACCACAGACTTAAACTCATCCAGAAGCACCAAGAGTGATGTTTGACCAAATACCTGGGCACCTGATCACCCAGCCAAAGTGACACACAAAATTAACTATCACAGTCTATAGGTGCTGGAGAAACTGAATCAGTAACTACCAATCTTGAAAAAAACAAAGCATGAGCCCTAGATAATTGTACTAGTGAAGTCTGCCCAACATTTAAAGAAACACTAACATCGCTTCTCCATAGTCACTTGCAGAAAACAGCAATAAAGGAAAACTTCGAACTCATTCTAGGATAATGCCAACATTATCCTAATACCAAACCAGATAAAAACAGTACAAGAAGGAAAAACTAGAGGCCAATATCTTTCAAGAACACAGACCTTCCCACCCACCCATCCAGGTCATCTGAGCTGACCTCCCTTTGCTACAGAGCAGGTTCCCACTAGCTATCTCTTTAAAAGATTGGTATCATTGCTTACTTGATAAGTTGTATCTGACTCTTTTGCAAACCCATGGATTGTAGCCTGCAAGGCTCCTCTGCCCATGGGATTTTCCAGTCAAGAATACCGGAGTGAATTCCTACTCCAGGGGACTTTCCCTACCCAGGGATCAAGCCTGTGTCTTCTGCATTGGCAGGTGGGTTCTTTACCACTGAGCCACTAGGAAAGCACATTTTAAAATACCTACCAAAATCAACACAAGGAGAATAAAATTATCAGAATAAGCTCAAATGTTCAGGTTTTACAGGACCCTATATATTATACATATCTTCCCAGAAGGAAATATAATATATGATTTATATATTTATGTGGTTTATTATAAGGCATTAGTTAAAATAATTATCGAGGCTGATAAGTTCAGATCCGTAGGGTGGGTCACCAGGCTGGAGACCCAGGAAAACTGATACTCCAGGCCTGGTCCTAAGGGTGTCTGAAGTTAGACAGCAGAAAGACCTGCAGAGAGACCCAGTGCTGCAGATAAGGTTTGAAGGAGGTCTGCTGGAGAACTTTCTCTTGCATGGGAAAGGCTAGTCATTCTGCTCTATTTAAACCTTCCACTGATTAGATAAGTCACATTCACACTATGAGTGGCCATTTACTTTCCTCAAAGACCACAGACTTAAACTCATCCAGAAGCACCAAGAGTGATGTTTGACCAAATACCTGGGCACCTGATCACCCAGCCAAAGTGACACACAAAATTAACTATCACAGTCTATAGGTGCTGGAGAAACTGAATCAGTAACTACCAATCTTGAAAAAAACAAAGCATGAGCCCTAGATAATTGTACTAGTGAAGTCTGCCCAACATTTAAAGAAACACTAACATCGCTTCTCCATAGTCACTTGCAGAAAACAGCAATAAAAGGAAAACTTCGAACTCATTCTAGGATAATGCCAACATTATCCTAATACCAAACCAGATAAAAACAGTACAAGAAGGAAAAACTAGAGGCCAATATCTTTCAAGAACACAGATGTGAAAATTCTCAACAAAATATTAACAATTCATATTGGAGGACAAGGGGAAGAAGGGACTATGGGAATTCTAACAGTCTAGCACTTCTAAGACTTCTCACAGTTCTAGCTAAGAAAGTTAAAAGTCCATTTGTAATATCACACTGTCAAACCACAGTACTGTGTACTACTGTTACATCTTCCAAGATGTTAACTATCTTCATTTTCAGAAATGAAAGCAATGAAAAAGACTTTAAACTCAGCTTCTGAGTACACAAAGAGAACTAGGCTTGCATGAGCGCCATCAGATACACTCAATTTTGCCTTGTTTGTCAAGTATCTACTTTCCAGGCTCCTTAGTTTGATGTTATTCTGTATGATGTGGAATTTACTCAAGTTCCTAGGAAATGTATCGATCCTTTGGCAAAGGTGAAAACTAAATCTAGCCCATTTGTAAATCTGCTTCAGACTAATGTCCCAGGACTTCCCAGGATAGCAGGTTCTGGAAAGACAAAAGAAAACCAAAAACCTAAAAATCTTCTACCCTTTGTAGAATTTCCATATCAGTTAGTGAAGAGACTTCAGTGGCCATTTCACAGATGTGCAAACTAAGCTCAGGAAATACACAAATTGGACCCATTTCATAGAGCCAACTAGGAGTGTAATCATAACCCTTAGGTCAAGAGATAGGACCACTATCTCTGACAGCCAGCCCAAGGGCTTTTTTCCATTTCCACACTGTCTCCTGCTGCCTGCATTCAAGATAGGCAGAGGGAACAAAGATTAAATTAGCAACATCTGTTGGATCATAGAAAAACCAAGGGAATTCCAGAAAAACATCTATTCCTGCTTCACTGACTATGCTAAAGCCTTTGACTATGTGAATCACAACAAACTATGGAACACTCTTAAAGAGAAGGGAATACCAGTCCCCTTTACCTGTCTCCTGCAAAACCTATATGCAGGTCAAGAAGCAACAGTTAGAACCGGACATGGAACAATGCACTGGTTCCAAGCTGGGAATGGAGTATGTCAAGGCTGTATATTGTCACCCTGCTTATTTAACTTATATGCAGTACATCATGCAAAATGCCAGGCTGGATGAAGCGCAAGCTGGAATCAAGATTGCTGGGGGAAATATCAATAACCTTAGATATGCAGATAATACCACCCCTAATGGTAGAAAGCAAAGAAGAACCAAACAGCCTCTTGATGAAGGTAAAAGAGGAGAGAAAAAGCTGCTTAAAACTCAGCATTAAAAAAAAAACTAAGATCATGACATCCAGTCCTATCACTTCATGGCGAATAGATGGAAAACACGGGAACGGTGACAGACTTTATTTTCTTGGGCTCCAAAATCACTGCAGATGGTGACTGCAGCCACAAAATTAAAAGACACTTGCTCCTTGGGAGAAAAGCTATGACAAACCTAGACAGCGTACTAAAAAGCAGAGACATCACTTTGCCAACAAAGGTCCGTACAGTCAAAGCTATGGCCTTTCCAGTAGTCATTTACAGATGTGAGAAGTTAAACTATAAAGACGACTGAATGTCAAAGAATGGATGCTTTTGAATTGTGGTGCTGGATAAGACTTTTGAGAGTCCCTTGAACTACAAGGAGATGAAATCAGTCAATCCTAAAGGAAATCAACCCTGAATATTCATGGACTGATGCTCAAGCTGGAGCTCCAATTGTTTACCCATCTGATGCGAAGAGCCAGCTCACTGGGAAAGACCCTGATGCTGGGAAAGATTGAGAACAGAAGTGAAAGGAGTGGCAGAGGATGAAATGGTTAGCTGCCATCACTGACTAAATGAACACAAATATGAACAAACTCTGGGAGACAAGGAAGGACAGGGAAGCCTGTAATCATAACCCTTAGGTCAAGAGATAGGACCACTATCTCTGACAGCCAGCCCAAGGGCTTTTTTCCATTTCCACACTGTCTCCTGCTGCCTGCATTCAAGATAGGCAGAGGGAACAAAGATTAAATTAGCAACATCTGTTGGATCATAGAAAAACCAAGGGAATTCCAGAAAAACATCTATTCCTGCTTCACTGACTATGCTAAAGCCTTTGACTATGTGAATCACAACAAACTATGGAACACTCTTAAAGAGAAGGGAATACCAGTCCCCTTTACCTGTCTCCTGCAAAACCTATATGCAGGTCAAGAAGCAACAGTTAGAACCGGACATGGAACAATGCACTGGTTCCAAGCTGGGAATGGAGTATGTCAAGGCTGTATATTGTCACCCTGCTTATTTAACTTATATGCAGTACATCATGCAAAATGCCAGGCTGGATGAAGCGCAAGCTGGAATCAAGATTGCTGGGGGAAATATCAATAACCTTAGATATGCAGATAATACCACCCCTAATGGTAGAAAGCAAAGAAGAACCAAACAGCCTCTTGATGAAGGTAAAAGAGGAGAGAAAAAGCTGCTTAAAACTCAGCATTAAAAAAAAAACTAAGATCATGACATCCAGTCCTATCACTTCATGGCGAATAGATGGAAAACACGGGAACGGTGACAGACTTTATTTTCTTGGGCTCCAAAATCACTGCAGATGGTGACTGCAGCCACAAAATTAAAAGACACTTGCTCCTTGGAAGAAAAGCTATGACAAACTTAGAGAGCGTGCTCAAAAGCTGAGATGTCACTTTGCCAACAAAGGTCCGTACAGTCAAAGCTATGGCCTTTCCAGTAGTCATTTACAGATGTGAGAAGTTAAACTATAAAGACGACTGAATGTCAAAGAATGGATGCTTTTGAATTGTGGTGCTGGATAAGACTTTTGAGAGTCCCTTGAACTACAAGGAGATGAAATCAGTCAATCCTAAAGGAAATCAACCCTGAATATTCATGGACTGATGCTCAAGCTGGAGCTCCAATTGTTTACCCATCTGATGCGAAGAGCCAGCTCACTGGGAAAGACCCTGATGCTGGGAAAGATTGAGAACAGAAGTGAAAGGAGTGGCAGAGGATGAAATGGTTAGCTGCCATCACTGACTAAATGAACACAAATATGAACAAACTCTGGGAGACAAGGAAGGACAGGGAAGCCTGGCGTGCAGAAGTCCACAGGCTTCAAAGAGTTGGACACACTTAGCAACTTATCAACAACAAGCCTTCCCTGCCCTGACACTCACAATCCCACACTGTACAGAGTCCATATGATAGTACTGATGGTAGGAAAAAACATCTTTATGGTGCCAAATTCATACAGTTCAGGTTGTCTTTGAGATAATGCTATTTCTGTAGGTAATGCTTAAACAAAGGGGGGTCATTATCATGAGTAATTATATCCTCCTTCTTGGAGAAATGTAATTATTAAATAGAAGATGAAATTTACCTATAACTCAATTTCTAA
Organism: Tragulus kanchil; assembly: GCA_022376925.1. Taxonomy (NCBI): domain Eukaryota; kingdom Metazoa; phylum Chordata; class Mammalia; order Artiodactyla; family Tragulidae; genus Tragulus; species Tragulus kanchil. The sequence continues at coordinate 34,090,888 of JAIOJX010000025.1, forward strand.
CTGTATTACCAATGTTAGAAAGGTGAGATACGCAACATGAAGAAGTAAATCTTTCACTCCCTTAAGAGAGAAGCTGATTGCTGTGAATCTGTGGAAGAATGTTTTTTGACCAAACTCATTACCATATGCAACATAGATAGCCAATGGGAATTTTCTGTGTGACTGAGGGAACTCAAACCAGAGCTCTGAAACAACCTAGAGTGGTGGGATGAGGTGGGAGATGGGAGGAGGTTCAAGAGGGAGGGAACATAGGTATACTCATGGCTGATTCATGTTGATGTTTGGCAGAAACCAACACAATATTGTAAAGCAATTATCCCTCAATTAAACATAAATAAGTTTAGTTATAAAAAAACTCAAAAAGATTCTGCACACAAGATTCTGCATGGACTATAGCCTAAACTCCAAGCTCCTAACATGCTTTGTGGATAATATTCATTTTTCCTCCAAACCTACCTTCTATTCTTCTATCAGCTGCTCTGTGCCCTGGGAGCCTGATTTTCATATTCTGCCTCACCTGAGCCCCCTCATTCTCCAACCTCCAGTGGGGTTTAGCCAATGGGAGATGTGAATAAGAGATGAAAGGGTGAGAGAAGGGAAATGGTTGGTATTTATTCCCTAGTGACAGCCTTCCTCTATTTAAATCTATAGTTTGTTTTAGACAGCCCCTCCCCATGCTGGGCTCCTATAAATCAGTGCTTCTCAATGGGGGATGAATTAGAGAAAGTAACATTCATGGGGAATATACCAACTGAGTAAAGACCAGAGAGGCGCAGCAATATCTTTGAAAAGTTTTCCATTTTATGAACATTGGAAAATGAGGTTGAGGATGCACTGGCTTGAGTCACAGGGCCAGCATGAGGTCCAGCTTAGTGGTACAAATCTTCCAACTCTGCTCTAGCATCCTTGCCAAGCACCGCCATCCCCAAGTAAGCCAAAACAGACAACAGTGCATCCATCATTTAGCCAATTTTTCAAGTGAATTTTCTTGCCCAGTTTTAAGTGAAGTTCTTCAAACATCAACTAGGAGCCCACAGAATGTCAGAGGATAGGCCAAAGCATATCCGCTCTTAAGAAAGCACAGGTGGATGGCTTTCCTGAATCAAAAGAGAGGCAGTAACTAGCTTATTATCATACACCTCCATGCAGACTCTGTTATTTATGATAGTAAGGCCTGGAAGAGTTAAATTTTCCTTTCATATCCTAGAATACCCACCTAACTTGTATTATTCTTTGGCAAATATACTGAAGGTCAGAGGCTAAAATACGCGAAGTGCTCTGACTTCACAAAAGGTCTGGTACCAGACCATAATACTAATACTTTATCTTCTCTCCCAAGAAACTGGATTGATCTTCTTAGTCTCCAAGTCTCAGATCCTTTAGTCATAACCATAGGATGGGCTCCCATAAGCATTACACACACACACACACACACAGCCTTTTTCCTTAGACTTTGCCCAAAAATCTAAAGAAATATTGGCATTTCTAATGTATTTTGAGTTTACTTGACTGTGGATGAGCTGAAATGCCAGCCCTAGATTCTAGTCCAGGACCTAAAAAAAAAAAAAAACCACTCCAAATGAAAATGAATTTAGACAGCAATGGAAAAAGTATATTAACAAAGACCAGTACCCTTGAGATGATGCTTTTTACCACCTTTAGCCATAACCCAGGCCAAACTGTGTCGGCGAGCATAATTGCTTGGCACTTTTAATATATGGGATGGATTGGTGGGACTTCTACAGACTTGCAAATTATTCATTGGAATTTAGATGATTTTAATATACCAGCAAACTTTACCTTATTTTGAAGCAGTAAAATAGTAATTAATACTTCACTTCATTAATTCACAATTGTCTTGTTAATTAATGCTTTGCCAAGGATATTTCCAACACTTCAAAATTATCTGGTCCTTGAAAATGCACTGCTTACTGTTGGCTTTCTACGTATAAGGACAAGGAAGGCAAGACTGGCTAGGGTCAAAGAGAGAATTTGTGGCACAGAAATTAAAATGCTGGACCCATTTCCAGGTGTCAACTTACCAAACAAGAGGAGATAAAGATGGATATTCTATCCAGGCTGAGCCAGAAGGTGCCATTCTGATGATTTGGGAAGAAATTGAGTTTGCAGAAATGAAAGTAACATAAGAGGCAAGAAATAAGATAGAGGAAACTCAACTTTCATCATGCAGTGATACGCACACTTGGAGGTCATCTGAATGTGCTCTTCATACCTAAGGAAGCAAAAATCTCAACATGGCCATTCAAACTATGAAAAGGTAGGTCTCTACTTGAGAAGCCAGTATGGGAAGAAAAGATAACTCAAAATTCTTATTTATAAACCAGAGATTTATCTTGGCCAGAAAGACTGGGGTCAGATTCCAGTTCTGCCACTGGCTAGCTGTGTGACTGTGGGCAGATTCTTAAACCTCTCTGAAACTCAGTCGCTGAGAGGACCAAGTGAGGAAGTAGAGGAAGTAGTTATCATTCTGTTGACATACACTGTGCATTCAGTAAATGGTAGCTTCTTCAGCTGCTACTATTACTATTACTAATTTTACCATGTCCTGAGTCACCTACTCATATTTTCATCCTTTGCACTTTCTTCAAATACACTTGACAGGGAACAATGAAGTCAGAAAACTGATACATCCAATTAATCCTCAGATCAGAAAGTTCAATTGCTTCAAAACCCAGAGTTTGCATTTTTCATGATGTGATTCTTATGCAAAAAAAAAAAGAGAGAGAGAGAGAAAACAGTTTCACTGGAAATGACTTCATCTCCTACTTTTCTAAAATGATAGAGCTCGTCTGAACATCTGGTGTGAACTCTAACTATCCCTTAACATGGGTTTTTTTTTTTAACTTTCCACAATTACCTTTTTATCCTTTTATCTCAGAAAATAAAGGTATTCTTCTTCCTCCTCTGAAGTTACCTTCCCCCAAGTTTCCAGTACCCTTGAGAAAATTACTCCCACATTTTCCCTATTCTTCTATTTACCTAAAAAAAAAAAAATTGCAAAATGTCTTTAAAATTTTTGTAGAAAGTGATACACACCAATATCCAATTAGAAAAAGAAAGTAAAAATCACCCAAAATCCCACTGCATGAAAGCACTATCATTAACCTGCATTCATTACTTTAGATATCTCTTTATATTTACATGGAGAAAGAAAGAACTAGATTTAAGTCCTAGAAAATCAAGCTACTTTAAAATTGAAAATATTGTTATTTTTTCCTTGAAATCCACAGATAACAAGAAAACGAAACTGAAGGAACAGATAAACTTCAGATAAATGTTTCCTCACTAATGTAACTATTAACTATTTTAATAGTTGATTAAACTAAACCAGTTTATTAACTATTAACTATTTTCTTCTTAAGAAAAACTTCAAGAGTTTTGAAGAAATAAAAAAAGAGTTTTGAGACTTCTGTTCCTAGCCCACACAGAATAACAAGAACTAGATTTATCCTTTTAAGGTGGTATTTCATCAATCAGATAGTGGATTAAATGCTAAAAAGTCTGAAAATCAGTTTTTATCAGGATATCCTGACTCAGTTTTCCATAAAACCACATAAATGAGTTGAGGACAGCAGGACAGAAACAAATGCTTCTACAGTAACTCTTCTGAATCAAAATGTTTTACTATTTATCCAAATATTTAGTGTTCTGAAATTATTGCTAAAATATATTCACCAGGGAACATTAAATGGGAACAGTTTGATTTGCTGGTATAAGCACACTTGTTGTTGACTGGTTTTTTTTTTTCATTTTCAGTTCCATTAATAGCAGTAGAATTTTTTTAGAAGGAAAAAAACTAAAAAATTAAAAAGCAAAATATATTTAGAGTTTTTTTTTTTTAATTGGAGTCAAAAAGCCTGGGAATGCTTTCTTCTATAAATGGACACAGAAATGTCTGCAGTAAAAACATGGTCCAACATCATCTAGATTATCATCTAATAAAGTGTCAGTAATCAATCTTTCTTTTTCTTTTTAAATTATTTTTGGGGGGTGGGGTTGGGGGAGGGAGGGAGGCAGATGGGTCACTTCTATTCGTCTTTCATTTATCTATTTTCATCCATCTTTGTTCTTTGGCCCGTGTGGGTCTCCCATCGCGGTGGCCTCTGTTGTTGCAGAGCACCGGCTCTGGGCACATGCGCTCCAGAGCTTCGGCTTGGTAATTGGACACATCGGTCCAGCCGCTCTGCGGCACGTGGGATCTTCCCAGGCCAGGGATCGAACCGGCAGCCCTTGCACTGCAAGACAGTGTCCTTACCCACTGGACCACCAGGGAAGCCCTCTTTCTTTCTTTTTTTTTAAAGGAAAGATGCTTGATAGCTTTGAGTTTGGCCTTAAAATCCAACCCCAAGGAAGACTCAAGTTATTTCACATTTCCTCTCCTATGAGTCCTTCTCTAGCCCACCAAAAATTAAGGGGCATAAACTGACTGTCTAAAGATGGTGGTGTTTTCAGGAGAAAGTGTTGCTTAAAGCTGTGGGGAAGACTCCCTGCTTGCAGCCCAATTTCACCCCACTATCCCGCTCTTTCCTTTTATTATAAATCTCACAGTGTTCTCAGTTCTTCAAGCTTCACAATTAGAAAGCATACGCATTTTCTTTTCTAGAATGTTCCTCCACCTGCCCCTTACATTTATCTGCTTTATCTACCGAATCCTGCTTGCACCTCATATCTTAATTTAAATGTCAGGTCCTATTAGAGGCTTAGAAATGGTGAAGTAAGAACAAGATTGCCCCCTTCTCATAAAAGAAGTTAGTCAAGAACAAGGAGAGAAAAGAAGAAAACAGAAATATGAACTTCATCTTACATAAATCTAATAGATACAGGTAACTAAGATATAGTCACTATTTATCCAAATATTTAGTGTTCTGAAATTATTGCTAAAATATATTCACCAGGGAACATTAAATGGGAACAGTTTGATTTGCTGGTATAAGCACACTTGTTGTTGACTGGTTTTTTTTTTTCATTTTCAGTTCCATTAATAGCAGTAGAATTTTTTTAGAAGGAAAAAAACTAAAAAATTAAAAAGCAAAATATATTTAGAGTTTTTTTTTTTTAATTGGAGTCAAAAAGCCTGGGAATGCTTTCTTCTATAAATGGACACAGAAATGTCTGCAGTAAAAACATGGTCCAACATCATCTAGATTATCATCTAATAAAGTGTCAGTAATCAATCTTTCTTTTTCTTTTTAAATTATTTTTGGGGGGTGGGGTTGGGGGAGGGAGGGAGGCAGATGGGTCACTTCTACTGGTCTTTCATTTCTCTATTTTCATCCATCTTTGTTCTTTGGCCTGTGTGGGCCTCCCATCGCGATGGCCTCTGATGTTGCAGAGCACCGGCCCTGGGCGCATGCGCTCCAGAGCTCCGGCTCGGTAATTGGACACATCGGTCCAGCCACTCCGCGGCACGTGGGATCTTCCCAGGCCAGGGATCGAACCGGCAGCCCTTGCACTGCAAGACAGTGTCCTTACCCACTGGACCACCAGGGAAGCCCTCTTTCTTTCTTTTTTTTTAAAGGAAAGATGCTTGATAGCTTTGAGTTTGGCCTTAAAATCCAACCCCAAGGAAGACTCAAGTTATTTCACATTTCCTCTCCTATGAGTCCTTCTCTAGCCCACCAAAAATTAAGGGGCATAAACTGACTGTCTAAAGATGGTGGTGTTTTCAGGAGAAAGTGTTGCTTAAAGCTGTGGGGAAGACTCCCTGCTTGCAGCCCAATTTCACCCCACTATCCCGCTCTTTCCTTTTATTATAAATCTCACAGTGTTCTCAGTTCTTCAAGCTTCACAATTAGAAAGCATACGCATTTTCTTTTCTAGAATGTTCCTCCACCTGCCCCTTACATTTATCTGCTTTATCTACCGAATCCTGCTTGCACCTCATATCTTAATTTAAATGTCAGGTCCTATTAGAGGCTTAGAAATGGTGAAGTAAGAACAAGATTGCCCCCTTCTCATAAAAGAAGTTAGTCAAGAACAAGGAGAGAAAAGAAGAAAACAGAAATATGAACTTCATCTTACATAAATCTAATAGATACAGGTAACTAAGATATAGTCAACTCCTAAAGTGAGGAAAGCATGCCAGATAAAGGAACTTCCAAAAGATACTGAGAGATGATCTTTTCAAAGGTATTATGTATCACACTCTTATAGTGCCTGGTCAACATGTCTTTTTATGTGTTATTTCATGTATTAGCTCTCATAGCACTGAATAAGATAAAAATATTATTATTAGCTATTTTATGCAGAACTAAAATCATGCAGCTATTATGAAACAGAACTATAATTTGAAATCAGAGCTATACCACACTGCCTCAGTGCTGTGAGCAGTATGCAAATATCCAGTTCATGAAGAATTTTCCTTCATTCAAAGGTGAGTCAGAGCCACAGAGGAGTCAAACTGAATCTATGGAATGCTACCTTTTTTTTTTTTTTGGCTGGGGGAGCGGGTTGGGGAGGGAGGGGGCGGGCGGGCCACTTCTATTGGTCTTTCGTTTCTGTTTTCATCCATCTTTGTTCTTTGGCCCGTGTGGGCCTCCCATCACAGTGGCCTCTGTTGTCACAGAGCACTGGCTCTGGGCACATGCGCTCCAGAGCTTCGGCTCAGTAACTGGACACATCACTCCAGCCGCTCCATGGCACGTGGGATCTTCCCAGGCCAGGGATCGAACCGGCGCCCCTTGCACTGCAAGGCAGTGTCCCTACCCACTGGACCACCAGGGAAGTCCTGGAATGCTACTTTTAAAAAATGCTGAAGGAACTCGAAGAAGAAATGAAAGATTAAGAACATACCCCAGGGCTTCCCCTGGTGGTCCAGTGGGTAAGGACACCGCCTTGCAGTGCAAGGGCCGCCGGTTCGATCCCTGGCCTGGGAAGATCCCACGTGCCGCAGAGCAGCTGGACGGATGTGTCCAATCACCGAGCCGGAGCTCTGGAGCGCATGCGCCCAGAGCCGGCGCTCTGCAACAACAGACGCCACCGCGATGGGAGGCCCACAGGAGCCAAAGAACAAAGAGGGCTGAAAATGGAGAAATGAAAGACCAATAGAAGTGGCCCGCCCACTCCCCTCCCCCACTAACCAGACTCCCGCCCAAAATAAATAAATAAATAAATCTTTAAAAAAAAAAAAAAAAACATACCCCAGAAGAAATGTGCTACGAACCAGAAGAGAATGATTACCAAATACACTGCTATGAATTAAAAACATCTAATGAAGGAAATGCCTATTTAAAATAAGAGCTCCAAGGAGATCTACAAGAATTTGGGGAAATATGTGCTGAGAAGACAGAAAAAATGAAAGCTGAGGGAAAGGCAAAAGTATAGTGTTATCAAGATGGAGAGTCACAGTAGAATAAAGGAGAATATCACAACTGAAAGTATGAGGAGAGGATTAAGAAAATAAAATAAAGCTGATTAACAAAAGATGATAGGTGAGGTGATACAAGTTAAAGTGAAACACGTGTAGTTGAAATCCCTGGCAAAAAGAAACAAATGATTGAACACAATTTAAGAAAAGTGAAAGTGAAAATCACTTAGTCGTGTCCAACACTTTGTAATCCATGGACAGGCCATGGAATTCTCCAGGCAAGAATACTGGAGTGGGTAGCCTTTCCGTTCTTGAGAACAGGGGATCTTCCCAACCCAGGGACTGAACCCAGGTCTCCTGCATTGCAGGGGAATTCTTTACCAGCTGTGCTATGAGGGAATCTCTAATCTAAAAAAAGTTCCCAGAAATAAAATAAGATAAGAATTAAAAGGCATAATGTGCCTTGGAAAAATCTGACAAAAATGACCAAGGATGATGATATTTTAGGCAAAGTATCTAGATTCCAAATCTAGAAAAAAGAATTCTTGATTTCTAGATTAAAGTACTGGATGGTATATCAGCTCAGGTCTTCCAAAAAACAGACACCCAAACAGGATTTGGGATGGGGTAGGGAGGTGGGGAAACACTCCTGAGAGATACTGAGGAGGCCGGGTGAGCCTTCAGACCATATTCCAGTGGTGACCCCTGTGAAGGAGAAAGGCAATGCAGGCAGGCAGGCAGGCACTCACTAAGTCAGGCCCTAGACTAAAGTGCACTTCTAAGAAAACGTTAGTAAGGCTGATGAGCATCTGTCCTTCAGCCAACACTATCCATTAGAGGAGCCTCGCATCTCGCAGGGTGAGCCTGCCTCAGCACCCCTGCCATCCTCCACCACTGACTGGGAGCAGCTAGTGGAGAAACTTGGCCTCCTCCCATGGTATTGGATTTCAGAGTCTAACAGCTGTGCCTTCAGTCAGTTACACTCCCTGCCTTAGGGCAGCTGAGAGGTGCATTTTCATGGCTGCCACAGATGGACTTCTGTATTTCCCTCCACTTCCCCTGAAACTCCATTGAAAGGTTGATAAATAAATAAAATGGCAAAGCCCCAAAAGACAAAAGGAATGGGAGGAGAGGACAGTCTATGGCAACAACATTTTAGAATTGGAAAGCCAGTGGTAACGGACCTAGAAAAGAAAGCTGCAGTATGGGCCCGTGTGTGCGTAAAGTTCATAAGAAACAGAGGGACTGCTCTTCGTGTAAACTCAGATGTTGAAGGCAACAGACAGTTCTGAAGACAGAAGTTCAGGGGGCACTGAAAACAAGAAAAGTGATTATAATTGTTTAAAGCCAGAAATTCACCACCCCCCCAATCATCTCTTTAGAATCCCAAACCACCACAAGACTTCTTCTCAAGAGACCCTGCAGAAAGCTTGAGAATCTGAACCTGACAGATGGACTCAGCAACTGAAGATGACCAGAACACCTTAAAGGTGTGAGTGACACAGTCTACTTAGTTGAAGGTGACTGCCACCCTCTGAATTTTTTCCTCAGGTCCTGGCTACTAATTATCATGCTTAATCTGGCACAACCCCTATTTGCAATTGGGGAATTTCTTTCAGATGGAAGTCACTGGTTATGAGAAAAGACCCCCGAAGAATGGACCAAGTGTTTCCTAATGACTCCCCACTGAGAGGCTCGCTAATTTCCAAGTCTCATCAGTGCAGTTGAGTCCCCTCCCACTTTTTAGTGCTTTATTATTTTTTTTTTACTTTAAAAAAATTTATTTTATTTATTTTTCATTGCAGGTCCATTGATTCATAATATGCTAGTTTTAGGTGTACAGAACAGTGATTCAGTTTTGTGTGTGTGTGTGTATATATATATATATGTACACACACACATTATATATATATATATATGCACATATACATGTATGTGCATATAAAGAGCCTGAACAAGAATATAACATTCTTTTTCAGGCTCTTTATCCTTATAGATTACTATGAAGTATTGAGTATAGTTCCATTGTGTTATACAGTAGGTCCCTATACTACTAGTATAGTAGTATGTGTTATACAGTAGGTTCTTGTTGGTTACCTCTTTTATATATAGTAGCATGTGTATGTTAAATACTTCACTTTTAAATATGAACTAACAGCAAAGGATCATTCTACATTTGAAGAAAGTTCCTAATACAGAGAAGAAATCAAAACAACTGTGGAAATAAAAAATGAAGAGCAGAAGACTTTAATAAAAATGTCTTAAAAAGTAATAATTCAGAGAAGAGAATATATCACATCCACAAAACAAGAACATATACATAGATATATGAAACATTAAAAGAAACAAAAAGAAATTCCTTCAAATTAATCATCAGATAGCAGAAACTAACATCTCCAAAAGAAAAAATAAAAGAATAAGGAAAAATTTCCTAGATAAATGGGGAGGGAGAAGTGAAACATGGACAGAAAATTAATGTTATTAGAAATGCACAGGCAAATATTTAGATTTTCAAAAAATAAGAATAAAGAAAATGAAAGGGAGAAAATTATTAAATAAATAATAGAAAAAAACTTTCTCATTATTCAAGTACATGCTTCTTTAAGTATGTGAAAGAGTCTAGCCAGTGCCAGCGCATTAAATGGAAACATGACTTCCCCTAAGATAAATGGCTACAAACTTCCAGAGAATCACGGATAAAAACACGTTTTTAAAAGAGAACATCCAAAGGTTTGAGGATCAGACTGGCAAAGAACTTAACAACACTAGCCCTAGAAAACAATGAAGAGGATTCTTTAAAAATTTTATGTAATGATCTGCCACTTAAAATTCCATATCCTGTCCAATGAGAAATTAAGAGGGTGAAACAGAGGTCATTTGAGAATGCAAGGTCTCAAGAATTGTCCTTCCAAACACACTTTCCCAGAAGGCTAAAAAGAGTTATCATCAGACAAAATGAGGCCATGACCAAGAATAAAGAAACCCTGCCGTGCACGAGGGCTCCAGGCAGGAAAGGAATTCCCAGGATCATGATGAAGGGAAGACCTAGGCTGAGAACTGGCCACAGCCAGAGATGCACACAGTTCAAGTTGGAGCAGGGCATGGGAATTCAAGAAAGAGATTTTCTTTTTTTTTTTTTTACTTAATTACTTTTATTTTACTTTTTGTTTTTCCATAGTTTTTTGTTTACAGATATGTATAATCCCAGATAAGTCATATAAGAAAGAGATTTTCAACAAGAATCGGAAGTCTATAGAATCCTTGATATATTTGATTATATTTAAAGGACATTTTCAGTTCTGGTAAGGGTTTGGAACTGCCACATGGAAAATTGCATAAAAAGGAGGCCATTTTTAACTTCAGAAAACTGAACAGAAGGGGAAAAAAAAATCAATAAACAAAATGTTCAAAGCAGGAAATGTAATCATTGTATATCACATTGCTGGGATGTGAGTAGTAGTTACATGGTCATAAATGACCACTGGATATGGATTTAACTACAAATAGTGAGGAAAAGGAAAGGAAAGGAAGTGTGTAGTTCTATGTACCTGTATGTGTGTGGACGATGTGAGCTGAGGCTGGGTTGTAGAAGAGCAAACTCCCCACTGTATGAAATCCAGACATCATATCTATGTCTGAAAAATGATGAAACAGCATCATTTATTAGTACAGAGATACATACCAAAAGAAATATCTGAGAAAGTTGAAAATTGCTGCCTTAGGGAATTGAGATGGTGGGACAAGCAAAAATTAACATTTGAAAAAAACCTGAGTATCCAAAATGTGTAAGTCATCTATAATGAGAAACCAACAGATAACTTCAATCTTGTCTGTATCAACATTCACTACGAGAAGGAAGGAGCGCTTACCCAACATTTAAGAAACTGTGATCCCCAATTTTTAGTCCCAAACTGTCTTTTAGGTATAAAAGCAAGAGAAAAACATTTTTGAACATATAAAAACTCAAGGAATAAAGATCCCATAATTTCCTTGAAGAGGTCAAACCAGCCAGTCAAACGATAAATGAAAACACTACTGTCAAAAGATTCATTCAATTCACTTAACTGATAAAACTAAGGCAAACTGTGACAATAATGGTTCAGTGCTGTGCTGTGCTTAGTCACTCAGTCATGTCCGACTCTTTGTGACCCCCTGGACTGCAGCCTGCCAGGTTCCTCTGTCCATGGAATTCTCCAGAAGAACACTGGAGTGGGTAGCCATTCCCTTCGCCAGGGGATCTTCCAACCCAGGGATGGAACCCAGGTCTCCTGCACTTCAGACAGATTCTTTACCATTTGAGCCACCAGGGAAGCCCAAGAATACTGGAGTGGGTAGCCTACCCCTTCTCCAGGGGAACTTTCCAACCCAGGAATCGATCTGGGGTTTCCTGCATTTCAGGTGGATTCTTTACCAGCGGCACTACAATGGTCCAGAACAAACTGCAAAGGTTATATATAAATCATGACAAAATATAAATGAAATAACCAAATAAGAGAAAAAAGAGCTAAGATGTACAACACATGCAGATTTTCTCATTTTTTATGACCAGGGATAAAAAGATAAGTAAGGTAGGTATAATTTGACTTCAAGGTATAACAACAAACACTAAAGAAAATGAATATAATCAACTAAAACAGGTGGTTGAGGGTAGTGGTAAATTATCGCTCCTTTGACTAAATTTGTATCAGGCTCTTCTGAGTCCTTTTGCTGATTAATCGCTGACTTTGGACTCCTTCTACAGCCCATTTAGTCCAGCTGCATCAAGAATTCTGCTGGGTCAGTGTTAGGAAAACTTCCACTCTGATATCAGATCAAGTTCCTCATTCCCTGTGTTTGGTATCTTATCAACTGATCTGTCTTCAGCAGGAGTGATGTGGGTCCACCAAGAATCCCCCTAACCTTTATGTTTTCTGTTGGTAATTTTCCATGCACTGACCTTCCCACCCAGCTCCTCGGCTATAAATTCTCACTGTTCCTTGTTGTACTTGGAATCAAGCCCAATCTCTATTCCCTACTGTAAAACCTATTGTAGTAGGCCTCCTGGATAAAATTGGCTTTACTGTCTTTAGCAAGTGTCATAATTTTTTCTTTAACAGTGGGAGATAAGGAAGTAGAGAGAGGAAATATGCTAATTTTGCCATTACTCAGAGAGGCTTCAGGCCAATTTTCTAAAGGTCCTTCAACAAATTGGTATTAGAGCAAACTGACTTTGGGTGATGCAGGCAGCTCCTAGGAGCTAGAAAAGGTGAGGAAGCTGATTTCCTTCCTAGAACCTCTGAAACAAAGTCCTTGTGAAACCTTGATTTTAGCCCAGCGAGACCCATTTCAGACTTTTCACTTCCAGAACTGCACAGTAATAAACTGGTGCTGTTTTACACCACTGGCCACTTAAGTGGTGCTAGCAGTTAAAGAACTCGCCTGCCACTGCAGGAGACGTAAGACATGTGGGAATGGGACGATCCCCTGGAGGAGGGCATGGCAACCCACTCTAGTACTATTACCTGGAGAATTCCACAGACAGAGGAGCCTGGTGGGTCTCAGAGAGTTAGACGCAACTGAAGACAGCATTCAGCGCTAAACCACTCAATCTGTGGCAACTTGTTACAGCAGCAAAGGAAACTAACACCAGGGCTGATTAAGTATATTACGGTAATCCATACAGTGGAATACCACCCATGCAGCCTTTACAGAGGAATGAGGAAACCATGTCATGGAATAGTCTCTGGCATATATGCTAAGGACAAAAACAAGAAATAGGACAGTACACATAATATTGCCAGCTGTTGAGAGGATGTTTTAAAATAAAGACATTCAAAGAACTGGGAAGAGCACTAAATTTGTATCATTTGAGCTGGGCTCACTCCTTCTACAGCCCATTTAGTCCAGCTGCATCAAGAATTCTGCTGGGTCAGTGTTAGGAAAACTTCCACTCTGATATCAGATCAAGTTCCTCATTCCCTGTGTTTGGTATCTTATCAACTGATCTGTCTTCAGCAGGAGTGATGTGGGTCCACCAAGAATCCCCCTAACCTTTATGTTTTCTGTTGGTAATTTTCCATGCACTGACCTTCCCACCCAGCTCCTCGGCTATAAATTCTCACTGTTCCTTGTTGTACTTGGAATCAAGCCCAATCTCTATTCCCTACTGTAAAACCTATTGTAGTAGGCCTCCTGGATAAAATTGGCTTTACTGTCTTTAGCAAGTGTCATAATTTTTTCTTTAACAGTGGGAGATAAGGAAGTAGAGAGAGGAAATATGCTAATTTTGCCATTACTCAGAGAGGCTTCAGGCCAATTTTCTAAAGGTCCTTCAACAAATTGGTATTAGAGCAAACTGACTTTGGGTGATGCAGGCAGCTCCTAGGAGCTAGAAAAGGTGAGGAAGCTGATTTCCTTCCTAGAACCTCTGAAACAAAGTCCTTGTGAAACCTTGATTTTAGCCCAGCGAGACCCATTTCAGACTTTTCACTTCCAGAACTGCACAGTAATAAACTGGTGCTGTTTTACACCACTGGCCACTTAAGTGGTGCTAGCAGTTAAAGAACTCGCCTGCCACTGCAGGAGACGTAAGACATGTGGGAATGGGACGATCCCCTGGAGGAGGGCATGGCAACCCACTCTAGTACTATTACCTGGAGAATTCCACAGACAGAGGAGCCTGGTGGGTCTCAGAGAGTTAGACGCAACTGAAGACAGCATTCAGCGCTAAACCACTCAATCTGTGGCAACTTGTTACAGCAGCAAAGGAAACTAACACCAGGGCTGATTAAGTATATTACGGTAATCCATACAGTGGAATACCACCCATGCAGCCTTTACAGAGGAATGAGGAAACCATGTCATGGAATAGTCTCTGGCATATATGCTAAGGACAAAAACAAGAAATAGGACAGTACACATAATATTGCCAGCTGTTGAGAGGATGTTTTAAAATAAAGACATTCAAAGAACTGGGAAGAGCACTAACTTCTAGGCAGAGAAGCTAGGAGGCTGGGTGGGACAGAGGTAGCAGGCAGAAAAACTTTTCACTACATGTGTGTTTGCCGCTTTAAATGTATATATATAGTTTTTTGTTAATTAATTAATTAATTAATGTATTTATTTTTGGCTAGTCTGGGTTTTTGCTGCTGCTACAGGTTCTTCTCTAGTTGCAGGGAGAGGGGGCTACTCTCTAGTTGAGGTGAGCAGGCTTCTTGTTGTGGTGACTTATCTTGCTGTGGAACTCGGGCTCCAGGGTACATGGGCTCAATAGTTACAGCTCTGAGGCTCCAGAGCACAGGCTCCATAGTCGCGGCTCACGGGCTCAGTTGCTCCGCAGTATGTGGGATCTTCCCAGATCAGGGATCAAACGCGTGTCTCCTGCATTGGCAGGTGAACTCTTCACCACTGAGCCACCAGGGAAGCCCTAAATATATATTTTTATTTACAAATGAGAAAATGACTTTACGAAAGAAGTCCTTGGCCCCTCAAAAGGGTCAGGGTTTTGTGTAATATGCTCCAAACTTTGTACTTCTCTTTTATAACAAGATACTAGAATAGCCTTCACCTCGCACTTCATAACCATAGAATCCTAAAACAAACAATGGTTGGTCCCAAAATATTTGTTCTGTGTATGTCTCATCCACTAGACTGTAAGTTCCACAGGGCAGGGACCAGTTTACTATTTGTGAATAGCACCTAGCACAGTGCTTACCAGGCTTCCCATACGGCTCAGTGGTAAAGAATCTGCCTGCCAATGCAGGAGGCGTGGGTTTGATCCCTGGGCCAGGAAAATCCTCTGGAGAAGGAAATGGCTACCCACTCCAGTATTCTTGCCTGGAGAATTTCATGGACAGAGTAGGCTGGAAGGCTATAGTCTTCAGCATTGCAAAGAGTCAGACACGACTGAGCATGCACACACAGTGCCTAGAACGTCAAAGGACTTAAATAAATATTTACTGAATGAATGGACAAATTTAATTCATGAATGCAACTTAAGTAAAAAGAATAAAAATGTTTCCTGATCCAATCAATGATGCTTTCCAAAATCAAACAGATAATGTGTCTTAAAATGTAAAATTGAGAAACAAAAGCATATGATAAAGAGTATTACCCAAAGATACATAAATGTCTCACTATAAATAACTATGCTTCTCCTACTGAACTCTATGAACTCACAGCTAAATCTAGTTCTCCAGCTTGCTTTATCAAAAACAGTCTGGGTTTTTGCTGCTGCTACAGGTTCTTCTCTAGTTGCAGGGAGAGGGGGCTACTCTCTAGTTGAGGTGAGCAGGCTTCTTGTTGTGGTGACTTATCTTGCTGTGGAACTCGGGCTCCAGGGTACATGGGCTCAATAGTTACAGCTCTGAGGCTCCAGAGCACAGGCTCCATAGTCGCGGCTCACGGGCTCAGTTGCTCCGCAGTATGTGGGATCTTCCCAGATCAGGGATCAAACGCGTGTCTCCTGCATTGGCAGGTGAACTCTTCACCACTGAGCCACCAGGGAAGCCCTAAATATATATTTTTATTTACAAATGAGAAAATGACTTTACGAAAGAAGTCCTTGGCCCCTCAAAAGGGTCAGGGTTTTGTGTAATATGCTCCAAACTTTGTACTTCTCTTTTATAACAAGATACTAGAATAGCCTTCACCTCGCACTTCATAACCATAGAATCCTAAAACAAACAATGGTTGGTCCCAAAATATTTGTTCTGTGTATGTCTCATCCACTAGACTGTAAGTTCCACAGGGCAGGGACCAGTTTACTATTTGTGAATAGCACCTAGCACAGTGCTTACCAGGCTTCCCATACGGCTCAGTGGTAAAGAATCTGCCTGCCAATGCAGGAGGCGTGGGTTTGATCCCTGGGCCAGGAAAATCCTCTGGAGAAGGAAATGGCTACCCACTCCAGTATTCTTGCCTGGAGAATTTCATGGACAGAGTAGGCTGGAAGGCTATAGTCTTCAGCATTGCAAAGAGTCAGACACGACTGAGCATGCACACACAGTGCCTAGAACGTCAAAGGACTTAAATAAATATTTACTGAATGAATGGACAAATTTAATTCATGAATGCAACTTAAGTAAAAAGAATAAAAATGTTTCCTGATCCAATCAATGATGCTTTCCAAAATCAAACAGATAATGTGTCTTAAAATGTAAAATTGAGAAACAAAAGCATATGATAAAGAGTATTACCCAAAGATACATAAATGTCTCACTATAAATAACTATGCTTCTCCTACTGAACTCTATGAACTCACAGCTAAATCTAGTTCTCCAGCTTGCTTTATCCAGAGAAAAAAGTTTCAACTATTTTTCAACTCGTGGTGTTAAGATCCCTGGACCGTGTTCACAGATTGAAGCCATTTAACACAAGGTTTGCCTTTGTACAGCTGTCGGAGGCTTCAGCTGTCAATCCAGAGGCCTTTCATTCACAGGCTTTCCTCGTTTGCTCTCTCTACCTCACTGGGTCTGTTTCTTGAAGCTTCTGCTTCTCTCTGCAACTCTCCACTTCTTTCTTTTCTTTCATGAACAAAACACAGAAGCTGAGAGAGGGGTAGAGAGGGACCTGTTTCCTACAGGCCTGGCGACCCCATGACCGCCTACCACCAGGTCAATTACACCACAGAAGCCACTGCTCAGAGAGAATGCTCTCTGTTCATCAGTCTTTTCCTCCCGGGCACTCATCAACATTGTATTTTTCAGAAACCTTTGTTACTACATGGAGTCATTTAACTGCATTCTGGCTGATGGAACATGGGTCAGTTAGGAGTCCAGTGGCTGGATGCAGAGACCTGATGAACTCTAAGAGCCTGGGGAATGGTGACGCTTGAGGCTGGAAGCAGCTGGGCCCCTGAGTTGCTGTGTGGAAGAAAGTTACCTGGGAGGTCCATCCAATGACAGACACCCACACTGGACTGTTTCAGGTCAAAAAATATTTTATTATTTTAAACCCCTGGAATGAGACTTCGCTGGTGGTCCAATGGTTAAGAATCCACCTGCCAATGAAGGGGAAAAAGGTCTGATCCCTGGTCCAGGAAGACTCCGTACGCTCTGGGGCAACGCAGCCTATGCGCCACAACAACGGAGCCCGTCGTCCTAGACCCTGTGCTTCACAACAGGAGAGTAGCCCTCGCTCACCACAGCTAGAGAAAGCCCGCACACAGTAACGAAGACCCAGTACAGCCAAAGATAAATAAATAAATTTTTAAAATAATAAATAAATACAACCAAGATGTTTAAAAAATAAACAATAAATCAACCACTGGAATGCTGGCACTTTGATGACAATTCAGAAACTGGTAACTTGAAGTGACTATAAATAACTATGCTTCTCCTACTGAACTCTATGAACTCACAGCTAAATCTAGTTCTCCAGCTTGCTTTATCCAGAGAAAAAAGTTTCAACTATTTTTCAACTCGTGGTGTTAAGATCCCTGGACCGTGTTCACAGATTGAAGCCATTTAACACAAGGTTTGCCTTTGTACAGCTGTCGGAGGCTTCAGCTGTCAATCCAGAGGCCTTTCATTCACAGGCTTTCCTCGTTTGCTCTCTCTACCTCACTGGGTCTGTTTCTTGAAGCTTCTGCTTCTCTCTGCAACTCTCCACTTCTTTCTTTTCTTTCATGAACAAAACACAGAAGCTGAGAGAGGGGTAGAGAGGGACCTGTTTCCTACAGGCCTGGCGACCCCATGACCGCCTACCACCAGGTCAATTACACCACAGAAGCCACTGCTCAGAGAGAATGCTCTCTGTTCATCAGTCTTTTCCTCCCGGGCACTCATCAACATTGTATTTTTCAGAAACCTTTGTTACTACATGGAGTCATTTAACTGCATTCTGGCTGATGGAACATGGGTCAGTTAGGAGTCCAGTGGCTGGATGCAGAGACCTGATGAACTCTAAGAGCCTGGGGAATGGTGACGCTTGAGGTTGGAAGCAGCTGGGCCCCTGAGTTGCTGTGTGGAAGAAAGTTACCTGGGAGGTCCATCCAATGACAGACACCCACACTGGACTGTTTCAGGTCAAAAAATATTTTATTATTTTAAACCCCTGGAATGAGACTTCGCTGGTGGTCCAATGGTTAAGAATCCACCTGCCAATGAAGGGGAAAAAGGTCTGATCCCTGGTCCAGGAAGACTCCGTACGCTCTGGGGCAACGCAGCCTATGCGCCACAACAACGGAGCCCGTGCGTCCTAGACCCTGTGCTTCACAACAGGAGAGTAGCCCTCGCTCACCACAGCTAGAGAAAGCCCGCACACAGTAACGAAGACCCAGTACAGCCAAAGATAAATAAATAAATTTTTAAAATAATAAATAAATACAACCAAGATGTTTAAAAAATAAACAATAAATCAACCACTGGAATGCTGGCACTTTGATGACAATTCAGAAACTGGTAACTTGAAGTGAGGTGCTGCCACAGCATAAGCCTAAAATATGTGAGGTGGTGAAGGTGAAGAAAATGGATGATAGCAGCTGGAATGATGGATGCTATGCTGTAAAGCGGCAAGACACTTTGAAAAATGGTCACCTGAAGAAACCTGAAGGAAGACCATGTGCACGTAGGGAAGTGCCTGGAAATAATTTGAGTGCTAGAGTCTGTTGGCTCCCCATTAGCTGTCTTTGGTAATGTTTCATAGGGGGAAAAATGAGTTCCGAAAAAAACTAACTGGTTTGCAGGCTGAAATGAGAGAATAAAGGGTAAAGAAATCCAGGGTATTGTTAGGATAGCTGATGTTTTTAGATTTCCAAACATTAGTAGATAAGGCTTTGAGTGTTAAAGAGCAGTGGTTGTTGCTGTTCAGATGCTAAGTCATATCTGACTCTTTGCAACCCCATGGCCACACACCAGCTTCCCGATCCTTCACTATCTCCTGGAGTCTGCACATAGTCGTGTCCATTGAGTCGGTGATGCCATCCAAGGATTTCATCCTCTGATACACCCTTTTCTCCCTGCCTTCAATCCTTCCCAGCATCAGGGTCTTTTTCCAATGAGTCAACTCTCCACATTAGGTGGCCAAAGTATTGGAGCATCAATTCTTCCAATGAATATTCAGGGTTGATTTCCTTTCAGATTGAATAGTGTGACTTCCTTCCTGTCCAAGAGACTCTCAAGGCTCTTCCCCAGCACCTCAGTTCAAAAGCATCAATGCTTCTTCAGCACTCAGCCTCCTTTATGGTCCAACTCTCATATCCATACATGACTAGTGGAAAAACCACAGCTTTGACTACAATAATCTTTGTCAGCAAAGCGGTATCTCTGCTTTTTAATATGTCTAGGTTTGTCATGGCTTTTCTTCCAACTTAGCTAAACTGCATTTCCCAGCCCACTTCACTCTAAAGTTTGTTGGTGTCAGGTAAACAGCTATGACCAGTGAGATTGCCACTTACAGGTCTGGCTCATAACTGTCTCCCATTTGATCGCCCACACCCTCTCTTCCTTTACTGGCCAGAACCAGAGGACTGGGGTAGGTCTCAGTGAGGAGCCTGTGTGCTTAACAGCCTACGGCTACTTCCATGCCCAGGATTTGAGGGGCTGTGATAAACACTTAATGGCTTACAAAGCCTAGAGTATTTACTAGCTGGTTTTCTAAGGCAGACCCTGTTCTAGGAACAGCTGATTCCTGTCCAAGTGAATGACTGAACCACAGGACAGAAGGAGCCTTCACAACTACCACTTGGACGGAGCACACCCAGGCTGGACTTTTGCCTAAGTTAGACATAGCTTTTGTTGTAGTGAGATTTGGGGTAATAACATTCTCCCTTGCATGGGAAAGCTAAAAGCTCACTCAATGCAATTCTTTGGAACATGACTTCTGCCATGATTCAGTTATATCATCCATTCATCTATCTACAGCCATTTCTTTCTTTTAATTTTATTTATTTGAGCTTTCCTGATGGCTCAATGATAAAGAATATGTCTGCAATGTAGGAGACATGGGTTCCATCCCTGGGTCAGGAAGATCCCCTGGAGAAGTAAATGGCAACCCACTCCAGTATTATTGCCTGAGAAATCCCATGAACAGGGGAGCCTGGTGGGCTACAGTTCATGGGTCAAAAGAGTCGGATACAACTTAGCAAATAAACCACAATGACATTTATTTATCTACTTTATGGCTGGGCTGGGTCTTTGTGGCTGCAAGTGGGCTCCTCTCTGGTTGTGGTGTGTGGACTTCTCACCACAGCGGTTTCTCTTCTAGCAGAGCATAGGCTCTAGGCACGCAGGCTTCAGTACTTGTGCCAGTTGGCCCATGGCATGTGGATTCTTCCTGGATCAGGGATCAAACCCATGTCCCCTCCATGGGCAGGGGGATTTCCAACCAATGGACCACTGGGGAGGCCCTTACCAGGCATTTCTTGAGTGTTTATTGTGTGTCAGGTTTACTTCTAAGGATACATTGATGAATAAAATGCACACCAGAACTCAGCCCTCAAAGAGCTTAGGGTCTAATGCAGCACACAGTGGGAAGAAAGGGGGAGCTGTACTCTCTTCAGACCTGACCTGAACTGTCCCAGTTCATCAGCCCATCCTACTGGGCCTGCTTCCCGCATATACCTGCAGGGCTCTGGCAGCATTTCAACCCCCGCATCAGAGAACGTTTGAAGGGGAAAGTACGGGAAGATGTAGCTTGAGACCTGGTCAAGGGGCAGATCTGGAAATAGTAACAACAGCAATAACTCATTCACTCAATAAATATTTAAGGAGCCCAGCAATAAGATCAGCTCTGATTAGAGCTGTGCCCCAGATCTTAATCCAGGGTCTGCCTGCTTTCTACCCAACTGGCTTGCTCCTTAATCTGTGTTCAAGAAAAAAGCCAATGGAAGGGAAGTGTGACAGTCCAGGGTTCAAATTTTGGTTTTCTTTATTAGCTACCTGGCTTTGGAAAAGCTACTTTTCAATCCATTGATTGAGGAGTTAGGGTTTTGTTTTTAATTTCCCTTTGCCTTGATCATCACACTTGGACTAAGATCCATTAGTTTCTTTCTCCCCCTTCCCTACTGACTGTCCAGTCTTGGACTTCATTTGCCTACCTGCCTACCAAGACTCACGGACAGTCTCAGTGATCAAACCTTCCTAAGCACTGTCTCGTAAACCTTCACAGATATTCTGGACTCTGCCTAAGTCGGTGGCATCTATCTTTTTGTAATCTTTAAGCCAAAGTCCACCAAGGTTTGGCTGTGATATTTTTCTTCCCAGACTTCCAGATCACCTGTATATTTTTCTACTGCTCTTTTCTTCTCTCCCCACCTCTACTACCAGCCACCCTCATCACTCACATGACCTCCCACAAATCTCTCTCCCCTATTCCCACTATTTGACCTCCCACAAATCTCTCTCCCCTATTCCCACTATTTTTTCTGTACACATCAGCCTTTGTATGATTTCCCTTGGTTCTTAGAGTCCACACTTCCTTATATGGTTTAAGGCTCTCAAGGTGTTACCAGTGCACTTGCCAGTGTCACAGTGACACACTGCTGTCTAGAGGCAGCACACACTAGGTATTCCCAGATCCTAAAAAATTTTCTTGGAAATTTTTAACATTGAAAAAAGATTGATTTTTAAGTATATTTACTTTTATCCTTGCACAGAATGTAGACATATTAGAAATACAAATGAGCAAAAATAAAATAAAAGCTATATATTGAACTAAAGCCAAGCAGAAATCCAATACTCCCAAGAAAAAGAAAAACAAGTATTAACATTTTGGTGTATATCCTTTCAGATTTATACCCAAGCAAATGCGTATATTTTTCAAAATTAGATGATAAACCACATTCTCTTACCATCTTTGTATGATTTAATATGGCATGAAAGTTCATCAGCATCAATTAGAGGTACAAGAACATTTTGAATGCCCATATATATTCCATTGTATGGGTTTACCATAATTGTTTTTTTTTTTTATTTTTTTTGGCGGGGGGCAGGTTGGGGAGGGAGGGAGTTGGGCGGGCCACTTCTATTGGTCTTTCATTTATCTATTTTCATCCATCTTTGTTCTTTGGCCCGTGTGGGCCTCCCATCGCAGTGGCCTTTGCCTTGATCATCACACTTGGACTAAGATCCATTAGTTTCTTTCTCCCCCTTCCCTACTGACTGTCCAGTCTTGGACTTCATTTGCCTACCTGCCTACCAAGACTCACGGACAGTCTCAGTGATCAAACCTTCCTAAGCACTGTCTCGTAAACCTTCACAGATATTCTGGACTCTGCCTAAGTCGGTGGCATCTATCTTTTTGTAATCTTTAAGCCAAAGTCCACCAAGGTTTGGCTGTGATATTTTTCTTCCCAGACTTCCAGATCACCTGTATATTTTTCTACTGCTCTTTTCTTCTCTCCCCACCTCTACTACCAGCCACCCTCATCACTCACATGACCTCCCACAAATCTCTCTCCCCTATTCCCACTATTTGACCTCCCACAAATCTCTCTCCCCTATTCCCACTATTTTTTCTGTACACATCAGCCTTTGTATGATTTCCCTTGGTTCTTAGAGTCCACACTTCCTTATATGGTTTAAGGCTCTCAAGGTGTTACCAGTGCACTTGCCAGTGTCACAGTGACACACTGCTGTCTAGAGGCAGCACACACTAGGTATTCCCAGATCCTAAAAAATTTTCTTGGAAATTTTTAACATTGAAAAAAGATTGATTTTTAAGTATATTTACTTTTATCCTTGCACAGAATGTAGACATATTAGAAATACAAATGAGCAAAAATAAAATAAAAGCTATATATTGAACTAAAGCCAAGCAGAAATCCAATACTCCCAAGAAAAAGAAAAACAAGTATTAACATTTTGGTGTATATCCTTTCAGATTTATACCCAAGCAAATGCGTATATTTTTCAAAATTAGATGATAAACCACATTCTCTTACCATCTTTGTATGATTTAATATGGCATGAAAGTTCATCAGCATCAATTAGAGGTACAAGAACATTTTGAATGCCCATATATATTCCATTGTATGGGTTTACCATAATTGTTTTTTTTTTTTTTTTGGCGGGGGGCAGGTTGGGGAGGGAGGGAGTCGGGCGGGCCACTTCTATTGGTCTTTCATTTATCTATTTTCATCCATCTTTGTTCTTTGGCCCGTGTGGGCCTCCCATCGCAGTGGCCTTTGTTGTCACAGAGCACCGGCTCCGGGCACATGCACTTCTGAGCTCTGGCTCAGTGATTGGACACATCGGTCCAGCTGCTCTGCGGCACGTGGGATCTTCCCAGGCCAGGGATCGAACAGGCACCCCTTGCACTGCAAGGCAGTGTCCTTACCCACTGGACCACCAGGGAAACCCGGTTTACCATAATTTAACTAACCCGCCACTCTTGGGCATTTGGAGTGTTTCCCTTTGTTGTTAAGGTTCATTTTACGTGTCAACCTGACTGAGCCAACAGGTGCCTTGATTAAAGTTTTCCTGGGTATATCTATTTAAGAGTTTTTCCATTGAATCTGTAGATGATATTTGGTAGTATGGTCATTTTCACAATACTGATTCTTCCAATCCAGGAACATGGAATATTTCTCCATCTGTTAAGTCTTCTTTAATGTCTCTCATGAGTGTCTTGTAATTTTCTGTGTACAGTTCTTTTGTTTCTTTGGGTAGGTTTATTCCTAGATATTTGATTCTTTTGGTTGCGATGGTGAAGGGGATTGCCTCTTTGATTTTGTTTTCTGATTTTTCATTGTTTGTGTATAGGAATGCCAGTGATTTCTGTATATTGATTTTGTATCCTGCGACTTTGCTGAATTCACTGATTAACTCTAGTAGTTTTGTAATAGTGTCTTTGGGATTTTCTATGTATAATATCATGTCATCTGCAAATAAAGAGAGTTTGACTTCTTCCTTTGCAATCTGGATTCCTTTGATTTCTTTCTCTTCTCTTATTGCTGTTGCTATACCCAAGCAAATGCGTATATTTTTCAAAATTAGATGATAAACCACATTCTCTTACCATCTTTGTATGATTTAATATGGCATGAAAGTTCATCAGCATCAATTAGAGGTACAAGAACATTTTGAATGCCCATATATATTCCATTGTATGGGTTTACCATAATTGTTTTTTTTTAAATTTTTTTTGGCGGGGGGCGGGTTGGGGAGGGAGGGAGTTGGGCGGGCCACTTCTATTGGTCTTTCATTTATCTATTTTCATCCATCTTTGTTCTTTGGCCCGTGTGGGCCTCCCATCGCAGTGGCCTTTGTTGTCACAGAGCACCGGCTCCGGGCACATGCACTTCTGAGCTCTGGCTCAGTGATTGGACACATCGGTCCAGCTGCTCTGCGGCACGTGGGATCTTCCCAGGCCAGGGATCGAACAGGCACCCCTTGCACTGCAAGGTGGTGTCCTTACCCACTGGACCACCAGGGAAACCCGGTTTACCATAATTTAACTAACCCGCCACTCTTGGGCATTTGGAGTGTTTCCCTTTGTTGTTAAGGTTCATTTTACGTGTCAACCTGACTGAGCCAACAGGTGCCTTGATTAAAGTTTTCCTGGGTATATCTATTTAAGAGTTTTTCCATTGAATCTGTAGATGATATTTGGTAGTATGGTCATTTTCACAATACTGATTCTTCCAATCCAGGAACATGGAATATTTCTCCATCTGTTAAGTCTTCTTTAATGTCTCTCATGAGTGTCTTGTAATTTTCTGTGTACAGTTCTTTTGTTTCTTTGGGTAGGTTTATTCCTAGATATTTGATTCTTTTGGTTGCGATGGTGAAGGGGATTGCCTCTTTGATTTTGTTTTCTGATTTTTCATTGTTTGTGTATAGGAATGCCAGTGATTTCTGTATATTGATTTTGTATCCTGCGACTTTGCTGAATTCACTGATTAACTCTAGTAGTTTTGTAATAGTGTCTTTGGGATTTTCTATGTATAATATCATGTCATCTGCAAATAAAGAGAGTTTGACTTCTTCCTTTGCAATCTGGATTCCTTTGATTTCTTTCTCTTCTCTTATTGCTGTTGCTAGAACTTCCAGGACTATGTTGAATAAGAGTGGTGAAAGTGGACACCCTTGTCTTGTTCCTGATCTTAGAGGAAATGCTTTGAGTTTTTCACCATTGAGGATAATGTTCGCTGTGGGCTTCTCATATATGGCTTTCATTATGTTAAGTTCCTTCTATGCCCATTTTTTGAAGAGTTTTTATCATAAATGGGTGTTGTACTTTGTCAAAGGCTTTTTCTGCATCTATTGAGATGATCATGTGATTTTTGTCTCTCAATTTGTTGATATGGTGTATCACATTGATTGATTTGTAGATATTGAAGAATCCTTGCATACCTGGAATGAACCCAACTTGATCATGATGAATGAACTTTTTGATGTGTTGTTGAATTCTGTTTGCTAGGATTTTGTTGAGGATTTTGGCGTCTAGGTTTATCAGTGAAATTGGCCTATAATTTTCTTTTTTTGTGTTGTCTTTGCCTGGCTTTGGTATCAGGGTGATGGCAGCCTCGTAGAATGTGTTTGGAAGTGTTCCTTCCTGTGCAACTGTTTGGAAGAGTTTTAGAAGGACAGGCATTAGCTCTTCTTTAAATGTTTGGTAGAATTCACTTGTGAAACCATCTGGCCCTGGGCTTTTATTTTTGGGTAGATTTTTGATCACAAAGTCAATTTCTGAGCTTGTGATTGGCTTGTTCATAGTTTCTATTTCTTCCTGGTTGAGTCTTGGGAGATTAATCTTCTCTAAGAAACTGTCCATTTCTTCCAGGTTGTCCAGTTTGTTGCCATAGAGTTGTTCATAATAGTCTCTTATAATCCTTTGGATTTCTGCATTCTCTGTTGTAATCTCTCCTTTTTCATTTTTGATTTTGGTGATCTGGTTCTTCTCTCTCTTTTTCTTGATGAGTCTGGCCAGTGGTTTGTTGATTTTATTGACCTTTTCGCAGAACCAGCTTTTTGTTTTATTTATCTTTACTATTGTTTCTTTCATTTCTTTTTCATTTATTTCTGCTCTGATATTTATGATTTCCCTTCTTCTGCTGGCTTTGGGGTGTTTTTGTTCTTCTTTCTCCAGTTGTTTTAAGCATAAGGTAAGGTCATCTGTTTGAGATTTTCCTAGTTTCATGACCAAACTACCAAATATCATCTACAGATTCATTGCGATCCCTATCAAACTTCCAATAACATTCTTCACAGAACTAAACCAGAGAATAACACAGTTCATATGGAAACACAAAAGACCTCAAATAGCCAAAGCAATCCTGAGGAAGAAGAATGGAGCTGGAGGGATCAGCCTCCCCAACTTCAGACTCTACTACAAAGCAACAGTCCTCAAGACAGTACGGTACTGGCACAAAAACAGAAATATCGACCAATGGAACAAGATCGAGAACCCAGAGATAAACCCACACATCTATGGGTACCTTATTTTTGACAAAGGAGGCGAACATATAAAATGGGACAAAGACAGCCTCTTCAACAAATGGTGCTGGGAAAATTGGACAGCTACATGCATAAAAATGAAGCTGGAACATACCCTGACACCATGCACAAAGATCAACTCAAAATGGATTAAAGACCTAAATGTAAGACCAGAAACCATCAAACTCTTAGAGGAGAATATAGGCAAAACCCTCAAGGACATCAATCAAAGCAAGATCTTCTCTGACCCACCTACTAGAATAGCAGAACTAAAAAGACAAATGAACATGTGGGACCTCATGAAACTTAAAAGCTTTTGTACAGCAAAAGAAATTACAAAAAAGCTGAACAGACAGCCCACAGAGTGGGAGAAAATCATAGCAAATGAGACAACAGACAAAGAATTAGTCTCCAAAATCTACAGCAACTCAGACAACTCAGCACTGGAAAAACGAACAACCCAATCAAAAAATGGTAAAAGGACCTAAACAGACACCTCTCCAACAATGACATACAGATGGCCCAAAAGCACATGAAATGATGCTCAACTTCACTAATAATTAGAGAAATGCAAATCAAAACTACAATGAGATATCACCTCACACCTGTCAGAATGGCCATCATCTGCAAATCGACAGACAATAAATGCTGGAGAGGCTGCGGAGAAAAGGGAACACTCTTGCATTGCTGGTGGGAGTGTAAATTGATACAGCCTCTATGGAAGACAGTATGGAGATTTCTTTAAAAACTAAAAATAGAAGCACCCTATGACCCAGCAATCCCACTCTTAGGCTTATACCCTGACGACATCAAAACTGAAAGAAGCACCTGTACCCCAATGTTCATTGCAGCTCTCTATACAATAGCTAGAACATGGAAGGAACCTAGATGCCCATCAATGAACGAATGGATCCAAAAGCTCTGGTACATATATGCAATGGAATACTACACAGCTGTAAAGAAAAATGCAGAAGAATCAGCCCTAATGGCGTGGCTGGATCTGTATCATCAAAAGTGAAGTCAGTCAGAAAGAGAAGGACAAATACAGTATATTAACACATATATATGGAATCTAGTAGGATGGTGATGATGGCACATGCAGTGAAGTGACGGAAAGACAGACATGGACAGTGGACATATGGACATTGTGGGGAAGGAACAGAAGGTGGGAGGCGTAAAGGAAGTAGCATGAAGGCCTGTACTATCATAAGTGAAGAAAATAGCTCTAGTCATTGCTCTGTGAGAAAAGGGGATCCTTCAGGGGTGCTGTGTGATGGTTGGGAGGGGTGGGAAGGGGGGATATACATATGACTAATCTGGGAACATACATATCTGTAAACAACAAAACTCTGTAAAAGTTAAAAGCAAAATAAAGGTTTAAAATAATAAATAAATATAATGAAAAAAAAAAGAGTGTTTCCAGAAGAGATTAGCATTTGAATCAGACTGCCTTCCCCATTGTGGGTGAATATGACTTAATCTACTGAAGGCAGATAATGGAGCAATTTGCTCCTGTTTCTGTCTGCCTGCCAAAGCTGAGACATCTCATTTTACTTCCTCTCACCTCATCTGCTCTGGCTCTTGGACTGGGATCTACACCATTAGCTCTTCTGGTTCTCAGGCCTTCAGATTCTGACTAAATTACACCACTAGGTTTCCTGGGTTGTCAGTGTCAAAGAGCAGATTGTGGGACTTTTCAGCTTCTGCAATCATGAGTCAAATCCTTGTAATATACACATATGTACATTATATATCCATTGATGATGATATACACACATATATATTATATATTTATGTATATGAGATATATAGATATATCCTCTGGAGAAAGAGATATATATGTGTGTATGTATATATATATATCTCCCGGAGAAACTCTTAACAGAGTTGTTGCTGATGCTGTTGATATTTACCATCTTAAACAGGTAAATTGTCTAGCAGTATATCTGGGATCCCAACTTCTGGGATCTAATACCTGGTGATCTGAGGTGGAGTTGATGTAATAATAATAGAAATAAAGTGCACAATAAATTTAATGTGCTTGAATCATCCCCAATCCATCTCACCACTACCTTCCCCAGTTTGTGAAAACATTGTCTTCCACAAAACCAGTCCCTGGTGCCAAAAAGGTTGGGGACTGCTGTAGTACATGTATTTCTTCCAACTTGTCTGACTGTGTCCTTTAGATGAATTCCTATGTCCTATTAATAGAATTTCTTGGTCAAGGGGTACCAGCATATCTAGGACTTTGTTACATACAACCAACTGAACTCCAAAACCATTATAAAAAATGACAACAACTCTTAAGGAGGCACACATAAAAGCAACACCTAAACTTTGGGTCAATGCTTTTCAAACTGAGTTTCTTATCTAATTATTTAGTTTTCTCCAAATGTGATCTCTTAGGATTGACGTACTGCCCAGCCAGGGGTCCATTAGGGAGAAGTCCTTTTGTCAAGTCTTCCAGCTTCTCAACCAGGGAGCAACCCTGCTTCAACAGTGCGCAGCTTCCGCCTAATATCTCCAGGGCTCTTGCATTAGCTCCAGCTCTGGTTTGATGAGTCAGCGGTTTCCTTGAAATGGTATGAAGTCAAAGCAGGCTCCCAGGTGGCCTGCACGGTGACACTCTGAAATCACCAAAGCTTAGATCCCGGAGCAGAAAGAGAATCCAGGAAGCCATTGACCCAGTTCTCTGGTTTGGGGCAGATAAGACGTTCCATTAGCAGAGAGTTTGAGAAGATCTACACTGCTTTTGGCAAAGAATGGTGTCTCTGCAATCTTTGTGTTAAGATAAAACAGAAAGCACTATAGAAGGAAAATAAATTGTACTTAAAATTAGTGTTATGTCTATAAAACAATGGCGCATAGTCTAGTAACCTCATCTATTTAAGACGTTTCCCTGTTCATTACTCGTTTTATATTTGCCTCTGGCACCACATCTTTTACCCATAAACGGGGACCACAACTGCCATCAATTCATTTCGCTGCATCCTATCACCTACCAAGGTTTTACTTCTTTTTTCATTTGATTTTCTCTATAAAAATGCTTTAAAAATCAGTATATCTGGGATCCCAACTTCTGGGACCTAATACCTGGTGATCTGAGGTGGAGTTGATGTAATAATAATAGAAATAAAGTGCACAATAAATTTAATGTGCTTGAATCATCCCCAATCCATCCCACCACTACCTTCCCCAGTTTGTGAAAACATTGTCTTCCACAAAACCAGTCCCTGGTGCCAAAAAGGTTGGGGACTGCTGTAGTACATGTATTTCTTCCAACTTGTCTGACTGTGTCCTTTAGATGAATTCCTATGTCCTATTAATAGAATTTCTTGGTCAAGGGGTACCAGCATATCTAGGACTTTGTTACATACAACCAACTGAACTCCAAAACCATTATAAAAAATGACAACAACTCTTAAGGAGGCACACATAAAAGCAACACCTAAACTTTGGGTCAATGCTTTTCAAACTGAGTTTCTTATCTAATTATTTAGTTTTCTCCAAATGTGATCTCTTAGGATTGACGTACTGCCCAGCCAGGGGTCCATTAGGGAGAAGTCCTTTTGTCAAGTCTTCCAGCTTCTCAACCAGGGAGCAACCCTGCTTCAACAGTGCGCAGCTTCCGCCTAATATCTCCAGGGCTCTTGCATTAGCTCCAGCTCTGGTTTGATGAGTCAGCGGTTTCCTTGAAATGGTATGAAGTCAAAGCAGGCTCCCAGGTGGCCTGCACGGTGACACTCTGAAATCACCAAAGCTTAGATCCCGGAGCAGAAAGAGAATCCAGGAAGCCATTGACCCAGTTCTCTGGTTTGGGGCAGATAAGAAGTTCCATTAGCAGAGAGTTTGAGAAGATCTACACTGCTTTTGGCAAAGAATGGTGTCTCTGCAATCTTTGTGTTAAGATAAAACAGAAAGCACTATAGAAGGAAAATAAATTGTACTTAAAATTAGTGTTATGTCTATAAAACAATGGCGCATAGTCTAGTAACCTCATCTATTTAAGACGTTTCCCTGTTCATTACTCGTTTTATATTTGCCTCTGGCACCACATCTTTTACCCATAAACGGGGACCACAACTGCCATCAATTCATTTCGCTGCGTCCTATCACCTACCAAGGTTTTACTTCTTTTTTTTTCATTTGATTTTCTCTATAAAAAATGCTTTAAAAATAAGGGAAAAGCCTTCTCCTAACACAATCTTAACCCATACTCTACCATTTTAAAACAACCACTGTTAGTATTTTGGTACATTTTGGTCTTTTCGGAGTATATCCCCCCAAATTTGTTTTAATCATAATAGACCTATTATAATACTTTACATTGCTTTTTTTCCCCCTTCATATTGTTTCAATAACAATTTTCATATGATTAATAATTATAACACTATTCTTTTTTTATGACTGAAGAATACCAAACTGACCAAACCTTTCTAATTTCTTTTGTTGTTTTTTACGCTTTAGAGGTCATGATGTGCAGCATGTGGGATCTTAGTTCCCTGACCAGAAATCAAACCTGTAGCCCCCTGTATTGAAGGTGCAGTCTTAGTCACTAGACCAGCAGAGAAGTCCCTCCAATTTTTAATTATAAATAACATGGTGGCAAGATTTTTATGCATGAAGTGTCCTCCATATTTTGAATTATTTTACAAAGGTAGATTTCTAGAAATTAAATGTCTTTTTCAGTGCATATGTGTGATTAAATAGCATGCAATGAGGATATCTATTTCACCCTAATGCAGGCATTTTTTCTGAATCTATTTTAAGAAATCAAAAAGTAGATGTGGGCTGGGGACTGTGTAATTGTGAAGACAGAAACATAGATCAACTTTCTGAGGGAGATTTCTTATTTGTAAATAGGTGTGGGGGCAGAGGGGACTTGTTGTACAACTCTTTGAATCCAGGAAGCCATTGACCCAGTTCTCTGGTTTGGGGCAGATAAGAAGTTCCATTAGCAGAGAGTTTGAGAAGATCTACACTGCTTTTGGCAAAGAATGGTGTCTCTGCAATCTTTGTGTTAAGATAAAACAGAAAGCACTATAGAAGGAAAATAAATTGTACTTAAAATTAGTGTTATGTCTATAAAACAATGGCGCATAGTCTAGTAACCTCATCTATTTAAGACGTTTCCCTGTTCATTACTCGTTTTATATTTGCCTCTGGCACCACATCTTTTACCCATAAACGGGGACCACAACTGCCATCAATTCATTTCGCTGCATCCTATCACCTACCAAGGTTTTACTTCTTTTTTTTTCATTTGATTTTCTCTATAAAAAATGCTTTAAAAATAAGGGAAAAGCCTTCTCCTAACACAATCTTAACCCATACTCTACCATTTTAAAACAACCACTGTTAGTATTTTGGTACATTTTGGTCTTTTCGGAGTATATCCCCCCAAATTTGTTTTAATCATAATAGACCTATTATAATACTTTACATTGCTTTTTTTCCCCCTTCATATTGTTTCAATAACAATTTTCATATGATTAATAATTATAACACTATTCTTTTTTTATGACTGAAGAATACCAAACTGACCAAACCTTTCTAATTTCTTTTGTTGTTTTTTACGCTTTAGAGGTCATGATGTGCAGCATGTGGGATCTTAGTTCCCTGACCAGAAATCAAACCTGTGGCCCCCTGTATTGAAGGTGCAGTCTTAGTCACTAGACCAGCAGAGAAGTCCCTCCAATTTTTAATTATAAATAACATGGTGGCAAGATTTTTATGCATGAAGTGTCCTCCATATTTTGAATTATTTTACAAAGGTAGATTTCTAGAAATTAAATGTCTTTTTCAGTGCATATGTGTGATTAAATAGCATGCAATGAGGATATCTATTTCACCCTAATGCAGGCATTTTTTCTGAATCTATTTTAAGAAATCAAAAAGTAGATGTGGGCTGGGGACTGTGTAATTGTGAAGACAGAAACATAGATCAACTTTCTGAGGGAGATTTCTTATTTGTAAATAGGTGTGGGGGGCAGAGGGACGGGGGTTAGTCACTTAGTTGTATCCAACTCTTTGCGACTCTGTGGACTATGGCCTGCCTGTCCATACTGGCAGGCAAGTATACTGCCTTTCGAGGCAAGAATACTGGAGAAGGTAGCCATTCCCTTCTCCAGGGGATCTTCCAGACTCAGAGATCAAACCCATGTCTCCTGCATTGCAGACAGATCTTTTACCATCTGATTCACCAGAGACACCCACATAGGTGAAGTCACAGTTTCTGCTTCTTCTTCTTTTTTTTTTTTTTTTTTTAACTTTTGTAGCCTTTAGAGCTGGTTTAGACCCTTTCTGTCACTTTCCATTGATGGAAGCTAGATGTGGGCAGGCACCATCACTCCTCCTTCTCAATCTTTTTTTCCAGGTTATGTGACCTATGTAACACAGTGCCTGATACCTGGTGAGTGATGGACAATGCTCTGTCAAACAGGTGAATGAAACAATGCAGATGGAAAAAGTTTGAATTGCTATGCCATGTGTCTAAAAACTAACATTATACTGTAAATCAACTATATGTCATTAAAAAAAAAAAAGACTGC
This sequence comes from Tragulus kanchil, assembly GCA_022376925.1. Lineage (NCBI taxonomy): Eukaryota > Metazoa > Chordata > Mammalia > Artiodactyla > Tragulidae > Tragulus > Tragulus kanchil. Next base: position 34,124,124 of record JAIOJX010000025.1, read on the forward strand.
ATATGAGCTTTGAACATTAACAGGAGGTGGTTCAAATATGACTTCTGCCACTTCCTAGCTGTGGTACTTGTTAAACAGATAAAAGGCTGCGGAACACAATAAAGGCTGTGTCCTGGATAAATTCCAGACACCAGTGCCAAATCCTTTTGTAGTTCTTACATGAAACTTTACATTAAACTATTAAGTAGAAAAAGCAATGCCCCAAACATATCTCAACATGAATTTTAAAGGCTCTGGTATGATACAATAAGAGATTCTTTACGGTCGGAAACCACTGGGACAAAGATGATTTTTGAAAATTAGCTTTTATTTCCTTTAATTGTTGCCAATTCTTCTAACTGCTGAACCCTTACATCCCATATCACTTAATGACCTCATTTACTGAGGGAGGCAGTAAGAATTGTGGAATAGACACCAACCTCGGTTTTTGATAAGACGAATTATCTTGGCTGGGCAAATATCCACTGACCTGTGACACTTCTTTCTAAGATTTCTACAGTGTCAGCACCTTCAGGCACCTCACAGGTATAGCAAACAAAGGCAACATCTCTGATCCAACTCCATCTCAATAAGGTGAGTTTTTAATGGGCTATGTTGTAGGGAAAAGGTTTAGGAAACCACAAATGATGAGTTATTTCTGGATTCTAAGGTTGATATTAATGGGCCAGTGAAATAAGAGCCCTGAAGATAAGTTTGCCTGCTATAAGGAAGATTTTCAAAGTGAAGAAATTTCATAGACCTTTTTTCGGCCTTCAACTAGGAGAACTGCAGTTTTTTTTGTTTGTTCTGTTTTGTTCTTTAAATAATCTTTGGAAGTATTAGGGGAGTGGAGTCAGAGGTGGGATAAAGCAGAAAGAGTGCACACTTCAGGGTCCCAAACAGCAACCACTGTGGCCTCATGGTTCACTGCTGGGTGCCGTCCTACAGATCCTGCAGATCATATGATTCTACAGATGTAGGCTTCAGGGAAGGATGCTTAGAAGTTGAGGCAGAGCCTGAGACTGGCACTCAAGTCAGGGTCAGCTAGCATCTCTGGGAGGTTTGTAGGAAACAAAAGGAGGCTAAAGAAGACTGAGCACCAAAGAACTGATGCTTTCGAATTATGGTGCTGGAGAAGGTTCTTGAGAGCCCCTAGGACAGCAAGAAGATCAAATCAGTCAGTCTTAAAGGAAATCAACAAATATTCGTTGGAAGGACTGATGCTGAAGCTGAAGCTCAATACTTTGGCCACCTGAAAAGGGGGTTTCTGGGAAAGATTGACATTNAACTATTAAGTAGAAAAAGCAATGCCCCAAACATATCTCAACATGAATTTTAAAGGCTCTGGTATGATACAATAAGAGATTCTTTACGGTCGGAAACCACTGGGACAAAGATGATTTTTGAAAATTAGCTTTTATTTCCTTTAATTGTTGCCAATTCTTCTAACTGCTGAACCCTTACATCCCATATCACTTAATGACCTCATTTACTGAGGGAGGCAGTAAGAATTGTGGAATAGACACCAACCTCGGTTTTTGATAAGACGAATTATCTTGGCTGGGCAAATATCCACTGACCTGTGACACTTCTTTCTAAGATTTCTACAGTGTCAGCACCTTCAGGCACCTCACAGGTATAGCAAACAAAGGCAACATCTCTGATCCAACTCCATCTCAATAAGGTGAGTTTTTAATGGGCTATGTTGTAGGGAAAAGGTTTAGGAAACCACAAATGATGAGTTATTTCTGGATTCTAAGGTTGATATTAATGGGCCAGTGAAATAAGAGCCCTGAAGATAAGTTTGCCTGCTATAAGGAAGATTTTCAAAGTGAAGAAATTTCATAGACCTTTTTTCGGCCTTCAACCAGGAGAACTGCAGTTTTTTTTGTTTGTTCTGTTTTGTTCTTTAAATAATCTTTGGAAGTATTAGGGGAGTGGAGTCAGAGGTGGGATAAAGCAGAAAGAGTGCACACTTCAGGGTCCCAAACAGCAACCACTGTGGCCTCATGGTTCACTGCTGGGTGCCATCCTACAGATCCTGCAGATCATATGATTCTACAGATGTAGGCTTCAGGGAAGGATGCTTAGAAGTTGAGGCAGAGCCTGAGACTGGCACTCAAGTCAGGGTCAGCTAGCATCTCTGGGAGGTTTGTAGGAAACAAAAGGAGGCTAAAGAAGACTGAGCACCAAAGAACTGATGCTTTCGAATTATGGTGCTGGAGAAGGTTCTTGAGAGCCCCTAGGACAGCAAGAAGATCAAATCAGTCAGTCTTAAAGGAAATCAACAAATATTCGTTGGAAGGACTGATGCTGAAGCTGAAGCTCCAATACTTTGGCCACCTGAGGCAAAGAGCTGACTCACTGGAAATGACCCTGATGCTGGGAAAGATTGAGGGCAGCAGGAGAAAGGAGTGACAGAGGATGAGACGGTTGGATGGCATCATCCACTCAATGGAGACAACTATGAGCAAACTCCAGGAGATAGTGAAGGACAGGCAACTCTGGTGTGCTGCAGTCCATCGATTTGCAAAGAGCTGAACAAGACTTAGCAACCAAACAACAAATTTGTTCTTCAACCAAGCACAACCCTGTTGCTCTTTCAGAGCAGGGAGCTCAGTTTCTCGTGTACCCTAGCCCTCTTCCTCGAGTGTAGGAATGGGAAGCCTGTGGCATTCTTCTCCCTCTTTAGCATCATTCCCCCACCTCCTCCCCATTTTTCCCACCTCCCTTTTGTTAAAATAGGAAGGGAGTTTGTAAGATGATGTATCGCTCAGAGTTCTCCAGAGAAACCGAACCAGTAAGACATAATGGTACATATCATATGCAATATAAAGGAATACTATAGGAGAGATTAATTTCAAGAACTGATTTCCAAGCCTGTGGAAGCTCTGGCAAGTCTAAAGTTTGTAGGGCAGAAGGGAAGAAGCTCAGTCATGCCAGGAGATGCTGCTGCAGACCTACAGCAGAAGTCTGTCTTCTCAGTGAAACCTCAGTTTTGCTTTTTATTTTTTGACTTTTTATTTTTACAGAGTTTTGTTGTTTACAGATATGTATAATCCCAGATTGGTCATATGTACATCCCTGGCCCCCTCCCTCCTTCACCTCCTTCTCAGTCCTCCCACCCCACCAGGTCATCACACAGCACCCCTACAGGATCCCCTATGCCCACAGTACAATGACAATAGCTATCTTTTTCACATATGATGGAATAAGTGTCCATGTTAGCCCCTCTACACATCCCACCCACTGTTCATTCCCCGAAATGTCCATATGTCTACTGTCCATGCCTGTTTTTCCATCACTTCACCACATGTGTTATCATTACCATCTTACTAGATTCCATGTATATGTGTTAGTATACTGTACTTGTCCTTCTCTTTTTGACTTACTTCACTTTGTATAATAGGTTCTAGATTCAGTCACCTCATTAGCACTGATTCTTCTCCATTTCCTTTTACAGCTGAGAAATACTCCATTGTATATATGTACCAGAGCTTCTTTATCCATTCATTTGTCGATGGACATCTAGGTTGCTTCCATGTTCTAGTTATTGTATAGAATGCTACAATGAACAATGGGGTACAGGTGCCTCTTTCCATTTTGATTTCATCAGGATATAAGCCTGATAGTGGTGTTGCTAGTCATATGGTGCTTCTATTTTTAGTTTTTTAAGGAATCTCCAGACTGTCTTCCATAGAGGCTGTATCAGTTTACATTTCCACCAGCAATGCAAGAGTGTTCCCTTTTCTCCACACCCTCTCCAGCATTTATTGTCTGTAGAATTGTATCGATAGCCATTCTGACGGGTGTGAGGTGATATCTCACTGTAGTTTTGATTTGCATTTCTCTAATAATAAGCAAGGCTGAGCATCGTTTCATGTGTTTTTTGGCCGTCTGTATGTCCTCTTTGGAGAGGTGTATGTTTAGGTCTTTTCCCCATTCTTTGATTGGGTTGTTCATTTTTCCGATGTCGAGTTGTCAGAGTTGCTTGTAGATTTTGGAGATTAATTCTTTGTCTGTTGTCTCATTTGCTATTATTTTCTCCCATTCTGTGGGTCGCCTGATCACCTTCTTTGAAATTTCTTTTGCTGTACAAAAGCTTTAAAATTTCATTAGGTCCCACATGTCAATTTTTGTTTTTAATTCCACTATTTTAGTAGGTCGGAGTTCTGCTTTTAAGATCTTTCCACTGACTGCATAAGGTTCACCCAGGTCCTAAAAACTAATCTCTTTCAGTTAAAGTCAACAGATTTACCCACAGGGACAAATACCTTCACAATGCAACTTGGGTTAGTCATTTATTAAATAACTAGGTATTGGAGCCTTATAAACTTGTCATGTAAAACTGATGATCCTAGACAGTCTTAGGAATATAGATGCATTTGAACTTGAACTATGAGAGACATACTAAGTAGGCTAAAATTCCTGTTCTCAAGAGTGTTGGGGTAGGGTGTTTTTCATCCCCATTCCATTTTGACTTACTTCACTTTGTATAATAGGTTCTAGATTCAGTCACCTCATTAGCACTGATTCTTCTCCATTTCCTTTTACAGCTGAGAAATACTCCATTGTATATATGTACCAGAGCTTCTTTATCCATTCATTTGTCGATGGACATCTAGGTTGCTTCCATGTTCTAGTTATTGTATAGAATGCTACAATGAACAATGGGGTACAGGTGCCTCTTTCCATTTTGATTTCATCAGGATATAAGCCTGATAGTGGTGTTGCTAGTCATATGGTGCTTCTATTTTTAGTTTTTTAAGAAATCTCCAGACTGTCTTCCATAGAGGCTGTATCAGTTTACATTTCCACCAGCAATGCAAGAGTGTTCCCTTTTCTCCACACCCTCTTCAGCATTTATTGTCTGTAGAATTGTATCGATAGCCATTCTGACGGGTGTGAGGTGATATCTCACTGTAGTTTTGATTTGCATTTCTCTAATAATAAGCAAGGCTGAGCATCGTTTCATGTGTTTTTTGGCCGTCTGTATGTCCTCTTTGGAGAGGTGTATGTTTAGGTCTTTTCCCCATTCTTTGATTGGGTTGTTCATTTTTCCGATGTCGAGTTGTCAGAGTTGCTTGTAGATTTTGGAGATTAATTCTTTGTCTGTTGTCTCATTTGCTATTATTTTCTCCCATTCTGTGGGTCGCCTGATCACCTTCTTTGAAATTTCTTTTGCTGTACAAAAGCTTTAAAATTTCATTAGGTCCCACATGTCAATTTTTGTTTTTAATTCCACTATTTTAGTAGGTCGGAGTTCTGCTTTTAAGATCTTTCCACTGACTGCATAAGGTTCACCCAGGTCCTAAAAACTAATCTCTTTCAGTTAAAGTCAACAGATTTACCCACAGGGACAAATACCTTCACAATGCAACTTGGGTTAGTCATTTATTAAATAACTAGGTATTGGAGCCTTATAAACTTGTCATGTAAAACTGATGATCCTAGACAGTCTTAGGAATATAGATGCATTTGAACTTGAACTATGAGAGACATACTAAGTAGGCTAAAATTCCTGTTCTCAAGAGTGTTGGGGTAGGGTGTTTTTTTCATCCCCCATTCCATTTTCTTCTTTAAAAGAAATGAAGGTGATAAGAGATTAACTCACAACAAAATGTAACTGACTGATGCTTCCTCCTGAAATCTACCAGAGAAAGTTATATACTGAAAGACAAGCTTATTGAATCAAATGAATATTGATTCTTTGGTGTGACTACCAGAAAGATTTCATCAGTATCACCCACCAGGTCTTCCCACATTATTGCAATCTTTGATCCTTCAAAGTGTCTTCATTCTCCTATAAATATTGAATAAATTCACTGAATTTCTTGGAGCCAAATCAGTTTCTTCAGACCACTCTTTAGTTGACTTCTTCCTAGGCTTCTGTATACTGAAGAATGACCTTAAAAGATATTAAAATGTATTTTAAGTCCCATTTCTAGGGATTCTGTATTAGCAAATGTGGGTATATCCAGGAATCTTAATTTTTTACAAAAAGTCATGCTGGGTGACATCCTCTGAGAAATGCTGTTCCAGAGCAAGATACAGTACTCCCTTGAGACCATACCAAAGAAAAGCTAGCTCCAGTCCCAGCTCTGCTGGGGACATCCTGAAGGAATCATGGTTGAATCAAGGAAACAACTCTCAATTATTCCTTCCTCCAGGTAGGTCATAAATCCCAGGTGGCTCAATGGTAAACAATCTGCCTGCCAATGCAGGAGACACAGAAGATGCAGGTTCGATTCCTGTGTCAAGAAGATCCCCTGGAGGAGGAAATGGCTACCCACTCCAGTACTCTTGCCTGGGAAATTCCATGGACACAGGAGCCTGGCAGGCTATAGTCCACAGGGTTGCAAAGAGACAACCTTTGCAACCTTTGTTGAGACATGACTGAGCACAGCACAGTCAGGTAGGCCAGGGGCTCTAGGAAATATATGAGAAGGTTAGGCTTGAAGTTGAGAGACATTAGGTAAAATCCAAACAGACAGTCTAATACTTCTTGCAACACTTTGTTTAAGCATAGGTAATAACCTAAATGATAGATGCCTCTTGCTTCATTCAGTTTCAAACACTGGCAGAAAAGAAACTGAAGAATGGCTACAGCTTATGTATGGCTTACCCACCAGTGCGATCTTGAGTCACGCCTGCTAGTATTCAGCAGAGATTATTAGACCTTCCTCATAGAAGATGGGGACACTTGTATCTCACTTCCACATTCTGTTCCTGTGCTATCTATCATTCATCCCCAGCCCCTCTGCATCCTTCATTATGGAACTTGTCATTCAAACAATTGGCTTGACATACACGACTTCTCTGTTGTGGGGAGAGAAAACATTTCGAGATGATGAACTGGCTTGCTTACTCCTTTAGGCCCACTGCCTTTCACAGTATTGAGCATAGAGTATGAACTCAAAAAACACCGACATCTTATTTAAATACTGTAATTCTCTGTATCCTCTCTTGTAATAGGGAAGAAACTTGGTATTCTATTGCAAATTAATCACTCAAAGGATATTGTTTATAAGCTTAAATTGTATGCAATGACCCAACTCTGGGAACTCTGCCTCTCAGGTAATTAGCATTAAAGTGAAATACCTTTGTTGAGCTCACAGGAAGCATCCTTACCAGGCCCATCTGTGAATGACTGTAGGAAGGAAGAAATGAACATATTCCCTCCAGAGGCTGATGGGAACCAGAAAGTGTTCGGGCTTCCTCACTCTTTTAGTATAAAAGAAACCTGAATTCTAACTCAGGCATTTTGATTCTTTGGGACAGAAGTCCATCATCTTCTCTGTCTGACAGCTTTCCAAATAAAGTCATTATTCCTGGCCCCAACAACTCAATAGCCTAACATGTTGACTCACCATACAACAAGCAGTCCAATCTTGTACCCAGTAACACCCTTGCCACAGAAATAGAGCTGAATGACTTTGCTAGACTTTTTCAACTCTTAATTTTTTTAAAAAAAATGTTAAAGACTATTTAATTCATCATGAGGTAGGCTTATGCTTTAGCCATTTAAAAGACTGAGGCCTAACGAGCCAAATAATAATGAGACAGGTATCAATGGCAACCTTAGTCATTAACTCAATCTGTGCTGTTTGGTGCAGTAGCCATTACCACTTGTGACAATGAAGCACCTAAAACACACATCAAAGATTCAGCAGGAAAATGTGTAAATTATCTCAACAATTTTTTAAATTGAGTGGATGCTGACATGATTATATTTTAGATACATTGAGTTAAACAATTATATTAAAAATTTGTAGGGCTTCCCTGGTGGTCCACTAGGTAGAGAGGCCGCCTTGCAGTGCAAGGGGCACCAGTTCGATCTCTGGTTCAGGAAGATCCCATGTGCCACAGAGTGGCTGGACCAGTGTGTCCAATAACAAGCCAGTGCTCTGGGGTGCATGTGCCCAGAGCCGGTGCTCTACAATGAGAGAGGCCACTGCAATGGGAGGCCCACACAGGCCAAAGAATAAAGATGGATGAAAATAAACCTTAAAAAAAAAAAAGAGGCATGATGTGGGGAAAAATGTGCAATACCAACATCATATTTAGATGAGAAAGACAAGGAAGGAGCATTTTTTTACTGTCAAGGTAACATTTGGGAAGACCTCTGATTCAATAGCACATATTGGGAAATACTCATTGCACCACACCTTGCGGTATAAAGCAACAGAAAGAAATCAGCTGGCTTTTTGCTCTTCCTAGAGCTATGAGAATTTGAGTTTAACTATTCCTGATTAATCCCAGTATGTTGAAAAGCTGTATTTACTCAACTGTTGACTCAAATGTAAAGAGTTGCCTTGTAAATATATATATTTATATATAAATATGCATAGGCATTATTTTAAATTATATTTATGAACAATGTGGCCATAGACTTATACATTCCCATTTGCTTTAAATGATGCAAGTAATTCATATTTAAGGCACACATGTGGAATTTTCAGACAGAGGACTCTAGGAATAAAGACATAAATTTTAGCAACATCTCCCCAGACTGGTATTTGATGAAAGAAAATCAGCTCTACTGTTGTGAGGAATGGGACACTTTTTTATATTTAGTGAGAGAACTGCCTGAGCAAGCTATACGATTTCAAACACGTCTGTTTTTAGGTAGGAAGGGAAAATCTGATAGAATACTTCTGAGTTCATGAATGAAAAAAAGGGTGATAGGAAACATTTAGAGAGTTCTCTCAGTAACAAAGAGGCTCCCAGGACATACAGCTGCTGAAGACAGCATATGTTCCGGGAATGGTGAAAAGATTGCTGTTTTTCATAATAAAAAGTTTTCGCTCTTTCTCAGATGCCAAGAAACAGTTAAATGTTCTGGGCCAATTCCAACTCCTTTTGGTTAGCCCTCTCTCACCCCTTGTGGATGTTCTTTTAGCAGTGGGGGAAAAAAAATGTGGTCTAGGAGATGCGCCCTCCAGGAAGAAGAGGGAGTGAACATACCAACAGTTCCTGCATTAGGTGTGGAGGCAGCCGCTGAGTCTCAAATACATACATAAAGGCAAATTTAAAGATCAAGAACACAGCACTATATCATGTTTCTCCCAACTGCATTTGATACCTCATAGTTTTACTGCTTTTTCTTAGAATAAATATAAAACTGATTGTCACATGGCTCTTCTAGAGCAGGTCCCAGTTTTTCCTTTAAGATTAATAGAGAAAATCATTCTATTCTTCTACCAATCTCCAAGTATAAAACTTGGGTCTACAGGATTTCCATGAGTGAAAGTTTTGTGCTTCAATCACCACAATAAAGTCAGGTGAAGTTTATTTCATTAAGTGAAGCCTAGTTCTGATACACATACCTATTTTTACATATTGACAATGATGTGAAGTGAAAGTCGCTCAGTTGTGCCAACTCTGAGAACCATGGAAGCCAGGTTCCCCGTACATCACGTCTTTATATAATAATATGCATAGGCATTATTAAATTATTTGAACAATGTGGCCATAGACTTATACTTCCCATTTGCTTTAAATGATGCAAGTAATTCATATTTAAGGCACACATGTGGAATTTTCAGACAGAGGACTCTAGGAATAAAGACATAAATTTTAGCAACATCTCCCCAGACTGGTATTTGATGAAAGAAAATCAGCTCTACTGTTGTGAGGAATGGGACACTTTTTTATATTTAGTGAGAGAACTGCCTGAGCAAGCTATACGATTTCAAACACGTCTGTTTTTAGGTAGGAAGGGAAAATCTGATAGAATACTTCTGAGTTCATGAATGAAAAAAGGGTGATAGGAAACATTTAGAGAGTTCTCTCAGTAACAAAGAGGCTCCCAGGACATACAGCTGCTGAAGACAGCATATGTTCCGGGAATGGTGAAAAGATTGCTGTTTTTCATAATAAAAGTTTTCGCTCTTTCTCAGATGCCAAGAAACAGTTAAATGTTCTGGGCCAATTCCAACTCCTTTTGGTTAGCCCTCTCTCACCCCTTGTGGATGTTCTTTTAGCAGTGGGGGAAAAAAAATGTGGTCTAGGAGATGCGCCCTCCAGGAAGAAGAGGGAGTGAACATACCAACAGTTCCTGCATTAGGTGTGGAGGCAGCCGCTGAGTCTCAAATACATACATAAAGGCAAATTTAAAGATCAAGAACACAGCACTATATCATGTTTCTCCCAACTGCATTTGATACCTCATAGTTTTACTGCTTTTTCTTAGAATAAATATAAAACTGATTGTCACATGGCTCTTCTAGAGCAGGTCCCAGTTTTTCCTTTCAGATTAATAGAGAAAATCATTCTATTCTTCTACCAATCTCCAAGTATAAAACTTGGGTCTACAGGATTTCCATGAGTGAAAGTTTTGTGCTTCAATCACCACAATAAAGTCAGGTGAAGTTTATTTCATTAAGTGAAGCCTAGTTCTGATACACATACCTATTTTTACATATTGACAATGATGTGAAGTGAAAGTCGCTCACTTGTGCCAACTCTGAGAACCATGGACAAGCCATGGGATTCACCAGGCAAGAAGAATACTGGAGTGGGTAGCCTATCCCTTCTCCAGGGGATTTTCCAAACGCAGGAATCTCAAACCGGAGTCTCCTGTATTGCAGACGGATTCTTTTTGTTTTGTTTTTAAACTTTTATTTTACTTTTAACTTTTACAGAGTTTTGTTGTTTACAGATATGCATGTTCCCAGATTAGTCATATGTATATCCCCCCATTCCACCCCTCTAGATTGTCACACAGCACCCCTGAAGGATCTCCTTTTCTTACAGAGAAATGACTATAGCTATTTTCTTCACATATGATAGTACAGGCCTTCCAGACGGATTCTTTACCAGCTGAGCTACAAGGGAAGCCCACAGTGATGTAATATTGAGGAAATGTCTTTATAAATATATTTTAAAACAGTGATGATGAATTTTTACAAATAGTTCAATATCTTCTGGTTCTATTGACTGGAGAGAATACTGTATAAAAACAGGAGCATTACGAGGCAGTAAACAACAAAGCTCTGTAAAGCTACGACACTTCAATTTAAAATAAAACAATTAAAGAATAAAAGAGAGCCAAACCAGTCACTCAGGGATATCACAGGGGTGAGATTCCATGCTTAGCCATGTCATTAAAGGCCTCTGAATACCTGGAGGCGACAGGACTGGACCATGTGGAGAGGGAATTGGTGGCTACATAACTAATGTGATGATCTGAAGGATCTGCCCCACCACAGGCTGTCAGAATACCTGGATTCCACCTTCAGAAGCAAACTACGACCTCCAGAAAAACGAATTAACATGCAAGAGTTTTACCTGCAAGAAGGGTTGCATTACTTTATTAATTCCACACTCATCATGGAAAAGATAGCCAAATTGTGATGCTCCCTAGCAAAATGGCTCAATGGGAAAGAAGAGTTTGAAGATAAGATGGGAGTTAAAAATTATCTTCAGTAGGGACCCTCCTTGGGTTTGGGGAGAGGTGGCAGATGGCAAGCTAAGGATCAAGTGTATGGACCCAGAATTAGGTGGGTAGAAGTTAGAGAGGGATAAGGGGAAAGTCTCCACACCTGGCACTCTGGATCATTTGACGCTAAGTTCTATCAAGTGAGGGCAGAAGATTTCAGATCCTGGAAACTGGGGAAATGTCTCACTGGTTGCATGAGGCTGAAAGGAAAAGTCCACCTTGAGAAAGCAGAGATGGTAGTTCTTATGTGAAGGGAAGCTCTGGGGAAGGTACTACAACTCTCGCTGCTGACAAGCTCAAGAAAAATGTTTCTCGGATGGCGGAATGGGAGTTGTTGTGGAGCCAGACAGAAATGTGTATTTTAATAATTATATATGTTTAATAGGAAAAATATAGCATACCTAAGCTATGACTTCATGAAAATTACAATTTAGGTAGAAGCTGAAGCAAAAAGAAATCGTTAATTTAGAGGAAGACAAACAATTTAGAGGAAAACATTAACTGGATAAGAAAATATCATTACACCCTATGAATGCAGTGTGTAAAACAGTTTTAAAAATATCTGGAAAACAATGTACCACTGGTCTATTGAAGAGTATGGTATATTTTGTGGTTATTTAGTTGCTAAGTCATGTCTGACTCTTTTTGTGACCCGATGGACTGTAGCCCACCAGGCTCCTCTGTCCATGTGATTCTCCAGGCAAGAATACTAGAGTGGGTTGCCATTTCCTTCTCCAGGGGATCTTCCAGACCCAGGGATCGAACTCTGGGCTCCTGCACTGGCAGGAAGATTTTTTACCATCTAAGCCACCAGGGAAACCCATCAATGTAAAGTGCTTTGCAAAACTGAAAAATGCTGAGATCTTGAAAAATGGTTGTTTTGATATTCTTATTATCCCTTTTATGCCTCAGTCTTTATTCAATTTTTTAGAAAATACTTTTAACTGACGTTTATCCCATCTCTATAGACATGAAACATAATATACTTTGGTTTTGTATGTTATAGTATTGGTATAAAAGATCAAAGTAGGGTTTACTTCCAAAGGAACACCTGATAAAATCCGTCCCGGGGTGATTCAATCACGACTGTCCTCTGCTTCCTATGCATTGCTAATTTTTTTGGTTTTAATTCCAGAAGATGTCATATGGTCTACCTCTTTTTTTTTTTTTTTTGGCCACTTCTATTGGTCTTTCATTTATTTCCATCTTTGTTCTTTTGGCCTGTGTGGGCCTCCCATCACAGTGGCCTCTCTCGTTGCAGAGCACTGGCTCTGGGCGCATGCACTCCAGAGCGCTGTCTCAGTAGTTGGACACATTGGTCCAGCCGCTCTGCAGCACATGGGATCTTCCTAGGCCAGGGAACGAACTGGCGCCCTTTGCACTGCAAGGTGGTGTCCTTACCCACTGGACCACCAGAGAAACCCTCTTTTTTTTTTCTTTTTTGAAGCCAAAATTCCAGTAAGGCCAAAAAGTCAAAAATACAGTAAGTGATGATCTTTTACCCATTTGAAATTTCCATAAGGGCAAACTGACCCTGTAACTACATGACACATTCCTTAATTTGTGGGTCATCTGCCTCTTTGGAAAGTCATTGAAATGAAATCTTCTGTTGCTTTATCCAGATACTGAGTGCCAATTGAGGGGCCCACATTATACCAGGAGAAGGCCACAAGGGGACATTCTTGAAACAATTCTCTCTAGTGTCAAATGGATGCGGGGAAGCTTTCTAGAGATGAATCCTAACACTTATTGTTGAAACTATCAGCCTAACCTAACAGGAACCTAAACTATCAGATAACTAAGGCAAGGTTATGCTATCCTGAAGCAGCCTTCTATAATCCCTTCAGTGTTTTTATAGTATGCTTTCAATATAATGATACATGATATCATTATATGATGATATGATGATGATAGAGCTGATCACCACTGCCATCATGGTTTGATGAGCAGAACACTGTCATCAATACCAGCATGGATTCTGGTGTGAGTCTCAGCTCTCCTGCATACTGGGTGATCTTTAGCCAGTTTTTTTGGGCGGGGTTAGGGCACGGGGCAGAGGGTAAGACCACACAACTTTGGCATTTAGTTCCCTGACCTGGGATTGAACCTGGGCCATGGCAATGAAAGCACTGAGTCCTAACCATTGGATCGCCAGGGGATCCTGTAGCCAGTTCTCACATGTCTCAGTTTCCCTGACTACAATGGGAAGCACAAGGAAAACCCATAGCAGAGTGTTCATGTTGTGGCCAACTGCGGGCAAAATGGGGTACAAATGTTGAGGCTGATGATGCCACCCATGAACCAAAAGGGTGTAAAAAGGTCTGTTGTGCTGAGGTTTTGGAGGAGGGCAGGACCCTACGCCAGTTCAAAAACATCTTGAGAGAGCAAGTGAAGGAGGCTGGGTGGGGGTTTCACTGCAGTCAGGTAGGGCAAACTGAGGGCAGGTCCTTTCTGGTTTGAATCTCCTCCTGGGGCCAAAGGAGGGAGCACTGCCTTGCTTTGTTTCCCCCACATGTGGGGCACAAGGCAGGGAGAGACTTAAAAGCTGTCAGTAGGAAAACATCAAACAATGCATCAGAGCCTGTGGCCAATAAATAACGTCCATTACTAAAAGGTCCATTACCTTTCCCTTCCTCTAGTGCCTAGTTTCTACTACCAAGGTTCTCAAGGAGTTTGGACCTAATCATGTGACAAACCATAGAAACAGACATATAGGTTTGGTCTATTATAAAAAGGTTTTTCACTTAAACCTTACCTGTCTACATTACAGGGTTTTTGAGTTTCTGGGTGCCGTTAATGGACAAATAAAGCATCACCCTGAATGCATTCCTATTGTCTCCAGAAGACCAACTCCATGTGCCTTTATGGGTACTTCATTGGTAATTGAAAAAATTGGTAATTGAAAAAATTGGTAATTGAAAATGGCTTTATAGTGAAGAAAAGTATCTATCTCTCTTCTATACATGTAAAAGTATGTGTATGTAGGTATGAATGTACAATATGTCTGAGTGCATATCATAATACACAATCACTGAATGTAACATTAGTATCAGTATATGACAATAATTTTTAGCTTTTTTCAGTCTTTGAGATGGCTAAAAGTATACTAATCTCAGGAACATAGGAATATGAGTGAGTAGGTGTGCTACTATTTCAGTTTTGAAAAAAAAGTTAAGGAGAGCTTTAATGTTGTGTTTTCTGTATCAGTTTTATTGTGGTATAATTTATATCCAGTAAATCTAATAATTTTAGGTGGAAAATATGATGAATTCAGCTTCCCAAGTGGTGCCATTGGTAAAGAATCCACCTGCCAATGCAGGAGGCAGAGATGGAGGCTCCCAAGATGCCCTGGAGTACAATGGGAAGCACAAGGAAAACCCATAGCAGAGTGTTCATGTTGTGGCCAACTGCGGGCAAAATGGGGTACAAATGTTGAGGCTGATGATGCCACCCATGAACCAAAAGGGTGTAAAAAGGTCTGTTGTGCTGAGGTTTTGGAGGAGGGCAGGCCCCTACGCCGGTTCAAAAACATCTTGGGAGAGCAAGTGAAGGAGGCTGGGTGGGGGTTTCACTGCAGTCAGGTAGGGCAAGCTGAGGGCAGGTCCTTTCTGGTTTGAATCTCCTCCTGGGGCCAAAGGAGGGAGCATTGCCTTGCTTTGTTTCCCCCACATGTGGGGCACAAGGCAGGGAGAGACTTAAAAGCTGTCAGTAGGAAAACATCAAACAATGCATCAGAGCCTGTGGCCAATAAATAACGTCCATTACTAAAAGGTCCATTACCTTTCCCTTCCTCTAGTGCCTAGTTTCTACTACCAAGGTTCTCAAGGAGTTCGGACCTAATCATGTGACAAACCATAGAAACAGACATATAGGTTTGGTCTATTATAAAAAGATTTTTCACTTAAACCTTACCTGTCTACATTACAGGGTTTTTGAGTTTCTGGGTACCGTTAATGGACAAATAAAGCATCACCCTGAATGCATTCCTATAGTCTCCAAAAGACCAACTCCATGTGCCTTTATGGGCACTTCATTGGTAATTGAAAAATTTGGTAATTGAAAAAATTGGTAATTGAAAAAATTGGTAATTGAAAATGGCTTTATAGTGAAGAAAAGTATCTATCTCTCTTCTATACATGTAAAAGTATGTGTATGTAGGTATGAATGTACAATATGTCTGAGTGCATATCATAATACACAATCACTGAATGTAACATTAGTATCAGTATATGACAATAATTTTTAGCTTTTTTCAGTCTTTGAGATGGCTAAAAGTATACTAATCTCAGGAACATAGGAATATGAGTGAGTAGGTGTGCTACTATTTCAGTTTTGAAAAAAAAGTTAAGGAGAGCTTTAATGTTGTGTTTTCTGTATCAGTTTTATTGTGGTATAATTTATATCCAGTAAATCTAATAATTTTAGGTGGAAAATATGATGAATTCAGCTTCCCAAGTGGTGCCATTGGTAAAGAATCCACCTGCCAATGCAGGAGACGCAAGAGATGGAGGCTCAATCCCTGGGTAGGGAAGATGCCCTGGAGTAGGAAATGGTTGTCCACTCCAGTACTTTTGCCTGGAAAATTCCATGGCCAGAGGAGCTTGGTGGGCTACAGTCCATGCGGCTGCAGAGAGTCAGACATGACTGAGCACACACACACACACACACACACAATGAATTCTGATAAATGTACAGTCCTGTAACTATTGTAAGCAATCATGGTATTTCCATCACCCCAAAGAATTCTCTTATGATCCTTGCATTCAGTCTCCTGCCCAGAATGCCTAGCAACAAACCACAAATCTGATTTCTATTACTATAGTTTTACCTCTTCCAGAATTTTATATAAATGAAATATACAATGTGGTATCGAGTTCTGTGTGTTGGTTTGCTATTGTAACAAACTAACACAAAGAGCAGTTTAAAACAATGTAAGTTCTTGATGTTAAGTTCTCTGGGTCTCAGGTGTATGGCATGGCTCAACTGAGTCTTCTGCTTAGAATTCATAAGTCAAAATCATAGGCAGCGCTATGCTCCTACCAGGAGGCCCTGGAAAATAACCAGTTTCCAGGCCTCAGTTCCTGCAGCTGTGGACAGAGGTTTTCCTGCTGGCTGTCAGCTGGGGCCCGCCTGAGCTCCCTTCCCTAGAGGCCGCACATGGTCTCCTATCTCTCGGAACCAGAAAAAGCACATCGTGTTCATCTCACACTTGGAATCTTCTGGAGTCTTCCCTTGCTAGCTGCATCCTCTATGACTCCAGCTGGAGAAAGTTCAGTGTTTCCAAGGGCTCATGTGATTAGACTGGGTCCACCTGGATAAACCAGGATAATCTCCTTACGTGTTAAATCCTTAACCTTAATGGCATCAGCAGAATCCCTTTTGTTATTTAATGCAACATATATTCATGGCATTCAGCAGAGCTTTAATGTTGTGTTTTCTGTATCAGTTTTATTGTGGTATAATTTATATCCAGTAAATCTAATAATTTTAGGTGGAAAATATGATGAATTCAGCTTCCCAAGTGGTGCCATTGGTAAAGAATCCACCTGCCAATGCAGGAGACGCAAGAGATGGAGGCTCAATCCCTGGGTAGGGAAGATGCCCTGGAGTAGGAAATGGTTGTCCACTCCAGTACTTTTGCCTGGAAAATTCCATGGCCAGAGGAGCTTGGTGGGCTACAGTCCATGCGGCTGCAGAGAGTCATACATGACTGAGCACACACACACACACACACACAATGAATTCTGACAAATGTACAGTCATGTAATTATCGTAAGCAATCATGGTATTTCCATCACCCCAAAGAATTCTCTTATGATCCTTGCAGTCAGTCTCCTGCCCAGAAAGCCTAGCAACAAACCACAAATCTGATTTCTATTACTATAGTTTTACCTCTTCCAGAATTTTATATAAATGAAATATACAATGTGGTATCGAGTTCCGTGTGTTGGTTTGCTATTGTAACAAATTAACACAAAGAGCAGTTTAAAACAATGTAAGTTCTTGATGTTAAGTTCTCTGGGTCTCAGGTGTATGGCATGGCTCAACTGAGTCTTCTGCTTAGAATTCATAAGTCAAAATCATAGGCAGCGCTATGCTCCTACCAGGAGGCCCTGAAAATAACCAGTTTCCAGGCCTCAGTTCCTGCAGCTGTGGACAGAGGTTTTCCTGCTGGCTGTCAGCTGGGGCCCGCCTGAGCTCCCTTCCCTAGAGGCCGCACATGGTCTCCTATCTCTCGGAACCAGAAAAAGCACATCGTGTTCATCTCACACTTGGAATCTTCTGGAGTCTTCCCTTGCTAGCTGCATCCTCTATGACTCCAGCTGGAGAAAGTTCAGTGTTTCCAAGGGCTCATGTGATTAGACTGGGTCCACCTGGATAAACCAGGATAATCTCCTTACGTGTTAAATCCTTAACCTTAATGGCATCAGCAGAATCCCTTTTGTTATTTAATGCAACATATATTCATGGATTCCAGGGATTAGGGCATAGACATCTTTTGGAGGGCATTCTGCCTACCACACTGCTTTCATTTAATATAATGGTTGTAAGGTTCACCTATGCTATTGTATATATCACAGTTCTTTTTGTTGTTTATTTTTGTAGTATGCCATTATAAAGATGAAGCATAATTTGTTTACTCATTACTCACTGTCTCCATCTTCATATTTAACTTGTTTGCCATTTATGCTGTTACCAGATTTTGTCTAAAATTAGTCAAGTTGCAACAAGACATTGGTATACAAGTCTTTGGATGAACATGTATTTTCTCTTGTGTAAGAATATTTAACTTTAGAAAAAAATGCCAAATTATTTTCCAAAGTTGCAGTACCTTTTGGCGTTATCACCAGTACTATTTGAGAATTGTAGCTATTTCACATCCTCAGCCATAGTTGGTATTGTCAGTTAAAAACACATAAAATTTCTCTCATGAGTTTGACGGGTATGGAGTGGTATTTCATTGCAATTTCAATGCCCTAGTGGCTAATAATGTTGAATGTCTTTTCATGCATTCGTTTCTCATATGTGTTCTTTGACGAAGTATGATCATTTTTTATTCACCGTTTAAAAAAATTAGGTGGTGAGTGAGCTTATAATGCTTCCCTGGTGGCTCAGATGGTAAAAAGTCTGCCTGTAATGTGGAATTTTTTAATGTATTCTCATTACAAGTGCGTTATCAAATATATATATTGCAAACACTTTCTCAAAATCTGTGACTTAGCTCTTCATTTTCGTGTCTTTTGAAGAGCAAAACATTCTAATTTTGCTGAAGTGCAACTCAGCATTTTTATGTTTGGTACTACTTAAGAAATCTTAGTCTAACACTAAGTACCAAGATTTTTCTCCAATCTTTTATTCTAGAAATATTAGACTTTTAGCTCTGACCTATGATCCATTTTGACAATTTGTGAATATGATGTCACATAGGGAGGCTGCATTATTTTTCTTTTTGTACATGGATGCTTAATTACTAGCAAAAATTTTTTTTATTCACTCCACCTGGATAAACCAGTGATTAGACTGGGTCCACCTGGATAAACCAGGATAATCTCCTTACGTGTTAAATCCTTAACCTTAATGGCATCAGCAGAATCCCTTTTGTTATTTAATGCAACATATATTCATGGATTCCAGGGATTAGGGCATAGACATCTTTTGGAGGGCATTCTGCCTACCACACTGCTTTCATTTAATATAATGGTTGTAAGGTTCACCTATGCTATTGTATATATCACAGTTCTTTTTGTTGTTTATTTTTGTAGTATGCCATTATAAAGATGAAGCATAATTTGTTTACTCATTACTCACTGTCTCCATCTTCATATTTAACTTGTTTGCCATTTATGCTGTTACCAGATTTTGTCTAAAATTAGTCAAGTTGCAACGAGACATTGGTATACAAGTCTTTGGATGAACATGTATTTTCTCTTGTGTAAGAATATTTAACTTTAGAAAAAAATGCCAAATTATTTTCCAAAGTTGCAGTACCTTTTGGCGTTATCACCAGTACTATTTGAGAATTGTAGCTATTTCACATCCTCAGCCATAGTTGGTATTGTCAGTTAAAAACACATAAAATTTCTCTCATGAGTTTGACGGGTATGGAGTGGTATTTCATTGCAATTTCAATGCCCTAGTGGCTAATAATGTTGAATGTCTTTTCATGCATTCGTTTCTCATATGTGTTCTTTGACGAAGTATGATCATTTTTTATTCACCGTTTAAAAAAATTAGGTGGTGAGTGAGCTTATAATGCTTCCCTGGTGGCTCAGATGGTAAAAAGTCTGCCTGTAATGTGGAATTTTTTAATGTATTCTCATTACAAGTGCGTTATCAAATATATATATTGCAAACACTTTCTCAAAATCTGTGACTTAGCTCTTCATTTTCGTGTCTTTTGAAGAGCAAAACATTCTAATTTTGCTGAAGTGCAACTCAGCATTTTTATGTTTGGTACTACTTAAGAAATCTTAGTCTAACACTAAGTACCAAGATTTTTCTCCAATCTTTTATTCTAGAAATATTAGACTTTTAGCTCTGACCTATGATCCATTTTGACAATTTGTGAATATGATGTCACATAGGGAGGCTGCATTATTTTTCTTTTTGTACATGGATGCTTAATTACTAGTATCAAATATTTAAAGATTATCTCTTTCCCTGTTACCTGTGGTGAAAATCAATTGGCCATGTATCTATAAGTCCACTTCTGGACTGTTTTATTGAGTTATGTCTATCATTACGCCAAGCCACACTACTTTCATTATTATAGATGTCTATAATACTCTGATACTATGTCCTCCAATTTTATTCTTCTTCCAAAATCTTTTGTTTATTCTTATTTCTATAGAGTAAGCCCACCAATTTCTATCCTCAAAGAACTGTTGGGATTTTGATGGGGATTATACTAAACTATAAATCAATTTAGAGAGAATGGACTTCTTAATAATATTGAGTCACTGGACTGGTAAGCATTATATACATCTCTATTTAGTGAAGTCTTTTTAGATTTCTATCAGCAATGCTCTGTAGCTTTTAGCATAGTAGCCTTAGAAATGTTTTGTTAAATTTATTCCTAAGTATCTCAGTTTTAACTGTTGTAAATAGCTTTGCTTTCTAACTTTAATTTCAATTTTTAAAATCAGTATTGCCTTGACTGAATTATTCAGCTGTTTGGTTTCTGTTTCTTAATTTACAAATTGGAGATGTCACATCTATTTTGTAAGGTTAATGCAAAGATTAATGAAAATACACCTAGAAGTAAAAAATTATAATAGGACAGGTGCTCTAGGGAAGTCATCTCATTGAAGCCATAGAACAAACTTAGGTACATGCTTGTCAGTCAAATGATGACCCGTAACAAAAGGTATCTCTACATCTTAATACCTGGCACCTTTGAATGTAATTTTATTTGGGGAAAGGATCTTTGTAGACGAAACTAAGGATCTCAAGATGATTGATCCTGGCTAATCTAAGCAGACACCAGATGCAATGACAAGTGCTCTAAAGAAAAGAAGACAAAGGCAGAAAATAGGGTTTTACAAGCCAAAGAATACCCTGGCCCATAAGAAGCTGGAAGAGGCAAGGAAGGATTCTCTCCAAGAGGCTTCAGAGGAACCTGGTAATACCTCAAGTTTTTACTTCTGGCCTCCAAAACTGTAAGACAATCAATCTTCATTGTTTTAAGTCACTGGTTTGTGGTAATTTGTTAGAGCAACTCTTAAGAAATGAATGCAGAAAATTGATGCCTTTAAATTGTAGTGTTGGAGATGACTCTTCAGAGTCCCTCGGACTGCAAGGATCAAACCAGTCAGTCCTAAAGGAAGTCAACCCCAAATGTTCATTGGAAGCACTGATGCTGATGCTGAAGCTCCAATACTTTGGCCACTTGATGCAGAGAGCTGACACACTGGAAAAGATCCTGATGCTGGGAAAGAATGCAGGCAGGAGGGGAAGGGGGTGACAGAGGATGAGATGGTTATATAGCATCACTGACTCAATGGACATAAACTTGAGCAAACTCTGGGAGACAGTGGAGGACAGAGGAGGTTGGCATGCTGCAGTTCATAGACCTGCAAAGAGTCAGACACAACTTAGTGACTGAACAACAAGAAGGAAATGAATACTATACTATTATTCTCATTTTACAGATAATGAAATTGGATGTCAGAGAAATTAAATAACATTCAAAGTTCCACAGCTATCAATCAAACTCGATTTTTCTTGACCCACATCTGTTGTGGTTAATCATTTCACTATATTCCACCTGGTACATGCTAGGTTTTATGGGCATCACAGAAGACACTGGTCTCCTGACCACATACGTGCACAGAGAAAAAGCCATGTACACTAGGAAGTAGACTCTCATCAGGAACCAAATCTGCTGGCAACTTGATTGTAGACTTTCCAACCTCCAGAACCACGAGAAATAAATGTTTAAGGCATGAAAAAAAAAAAAAAAACGACACTGGTCTCCTTCCTCTTAGAATCTATATAACACCATTTCTAAAAATAAGGGAATAGGGCTTATATTACAAAAACAGAGTGATAGCCTCCTAATTATCCAAGGCTATTGTCCAATTGTCCCTTGATTTTATCTTTTAATTGGGATTTGTCTGTTGTTTTTGATGTTCTCAAGCATCTCTATATGCTATAGCAGAGACAAAACTTGGTTTGTTTCCTGTAGAAAGGGTTGTAAAAAAAGAAGACAAAGGCAGAAAATAGGGTTTTACAAGCCAAAGAATACCCTGGCCCATAAGAAGCTGGAAGAGGCAAGGAAGGATTCTCCAAGAGGCTTCAGAGGAACCTGGTAATACCTCAAGTTTTACTTCTGGCCTCCAAAACTGTAAGACAATCAATCTTCATTGTTTTAAGTCACTGGTTTGTGGTAATTTGTTAGAGCAACTCTTAAGAAATGAATGCAGAAAATTGATGCCTTTAAATTGTAGTGTTGGAGATGACTCTTCAGAGTCCCTCGGACTGCAAGGATCAAACCAGTCAGTCCTAAAGGAAGTCAACCCCAAATGTTCATTGGAAGCACTGATGCTGATGCTGAAGCTCCAATACTTTGGCCACTTGATGCAGAGAGCTGACACACTGGAAAAGATCCTGATGCTAGGAAAGAATGCAGGCAGGAGGGGAAGGGGGTGACAGAGGATGAGATGGTTATATAGCATCACTGACTCAATGGACATAAACTTGAGCAAACTCTGGGAGACAGTGGAGGACAGAGGAGGTTGGCATGCTGCAGTTCATAGGCCTGCAAAGAGTCAGACACAACTTAGTGACTGAACAACAAGAAGGAAATGAATACTATACTATTATTCTCATTTTACAGATAATGAAATTGGATGTCAGAGAAATTAAATAACATTCAAAGTTCCACAGCTATCAATCAAACTCGATTTTTCTTGACCCACATCTGTTGTGGTTAATCATTTCACTATATTCCACCTGGTACATGCTAGGTTTTATGGGCATCACAGAAGACACTGGTCTCCTGACCACATACGTGCACAGAGAAAAAGCCATGTACACTAGGAAGTAGACTCTCATCAGGAACCAAATCTGCTGGCAACTTGATTGTAGACTTTCCAACCTCCAGAACCACGAGAAATAAATGTTTAAGGCATGAAAAAAAAAAAAAAAACGACACTGGTCTCCTTCCTCTTAGAATCTATATAACACCATTTCTAAAAATAAGGGAATAGGGCTTATATTACAAAAACAGAGTGATAGCCTCCTAATTATCCAAGGCTATTGTCCAATTGTCCCTTGATTTTATCTTTTAATTGGGATTTGTCTGTTGTTTTTGATGTTCTCAAGCATCTCTATATGCTATAGCAGAGACAAAACTTGGTTTGTTTCCTGTAGAAAGGGTTGAATGGAAGAGAAAGAATAACGCCTAGAACAAAATAGATTTAACTTTTGTTAAGCAAAAAGAATAATTAATATAGCCATTATTGAGAGAGTAATTATTGAAACCTCAACTATAATTATAGAGTAGTTATTTTTCTTTTTCATTCTATCAAGTTTTGTTTAAAGTATTTACAAACTCTACTATTGGATTGCATCTTTAGAAGTTTTAAGTCTTGATGAGTTGATCATCTTTATGAAATGACTCTTGATCCCTTGGTAGTTTTCTTTGTCCTGAAATCTACTTTGTCCAATATTATAAAATCCATTTTAGCATGGTGTATATTTTTCTCTCCTTGTACAGTAATTTATCTTTATATTTAAGAAGGTTTCTGGCAGACATTGAATAATTAGGTCTTGCTTTTCATCTAATTTGACAATCTTTGACTTTTAACTTAGGTGTTTAGCCTAGTTACACTTAACACAACTATCAACATGGTTGATTTTAAATCTATCATTGTCTTGATTTAGACTACTTTAACAAAATATGGTAGACTAGGTGACTCATAAGCTATAGGAATCTATTTCTCACCATTCTGGAGGATGGGAAGCCTAAGATTAACGTATCTGGTGAGGACCCACTTCCTGGTTCATAGACTACTGTATTTTCACTGAGTCCTCACATGGTGGAAGAGGGCTAGGAAGCTCTCTACAGTCTCTTTAGTGAGGGCACTAATCACATTTATAAGGACTCTACCCTCATGATCTAGGTGATCACCTTCCAAAGGTCTCACCTCCAAATATATTGGTGACTAATTTTCAACACATGGATTGACGGGAGCACATTCAATATGTGGTAACCATGTTTCTTTTTTTTTTTTTTCTTGTTTTTTTTTGTTTTTTTCTATTTTATTTTCTTCATGCTTTTTTGCTTTCATTTTTATTTTTTACATTTTGGCCTCTCTTATTGGCTTTTTTTTTCATCCACCTCTATTCTCTGGACTGTGTGGGCCTCCCACTGCAGTGGCCTCTCTCCTTGCTGTGCACCAGCTCTGGGCACATGTGCTCCAGAGCACTGGCTCGTAATTAGATACACCAGTCTAGCTGCTCCACAGCACGTGGGATCTTCCCAAACCAGGGACTGAGCCAGTGCTCCTTGCACTGCAAGGCAGATTCTTTACCCACTGAACCACCAGGGAAGCACCTCGCACTTCTTTTTCTTCTGGGTTTTGTTACCTTTTCCTTCTTTCCTTCCCTTCTTTTGGACTGTGCTTTATATTATTTCATTTTCTCTCTATTATGGCTTGGTTTTTTTCGATGGCTTTTTTTTCTGGAGTTTTTTTGGAGTTTGTTTTTTGTTTTGTGATTTTTCTGGGATTTACAGTGTACATCTCTCACTTACTACAATTTAATTTCAAATATGTCATTTTTATGTTTAGCATAAGGACCTTATAGCAGTATATGTTCATTCCACACCTCAACCTTTATGCTATTATTGTAATACATTTCACATTTACTTATGTTATAAACCTACAATACATTACTACTTTTACTAATCAATTATATTTAAAAGAGATTTAAAATCAGGGGAAAAAATCTAATATGCTTATTCATATTTGCCGTGTCTGGTACTCTCTATTCACTCATTTGTAAGATGCACATTTCCATCTGAAATAACTTTTTCCTTCTGCCTGAATGATGTCTTTTCTCATTTCTTTTTTTTTTTTTTTTTAAAGATTATTTACTTATTTTGGCGGGGTTGGGGGGTGGGAAGGAAGCGGAGCAAGCGGGCCACTTCTATTGGTCTTTCATTTATCCATTTTCATCAGTCTTTGTTCTTTGGCCCGTGTGGGCCTCCCATCGCGGTGGCCTCTGTTGTTGCAGAGCACCAGCTCTGGGCGCATGCACTTCAGAGCTCCGGCTGAGTAATTGGACACATCGGTCCAGCTGCTCCGTGGCACATGGGATCTTCCCAGGCCAGGGATCGAACCGGCGCCCCTTGCACTGCAAGGCAGTGTCCTTACCCACTGGACCACCAGGGAAGCCCTTTTCTCATTTCTTGTAGTGACAATACGCTAGTAACAAATTCAGATTTTGTATATATGAGAAGTCTTTTGAAAGATTTTCTTGCTGAGCTTATAGGTTTTTTCCCTTTGAATACTTTCAAGATGTCAATCCACTGTGTTCTGACTTTTTGTTAATGAGAAGACTACAGTTATTCTTAGCTTTGTATGGCCCCCTACCCTCCAAATTTGTAGGTTGCAGCCAAAATGTGACTGTATTTGGAGATAAGGCAGTTAGGAGGTAACTAAGGTTAAATGAGGCCCCAAGGGTGGACTCCTTATCCCATAGGATTGGTGGCATTCAAAGAAAATGGAGATCTTTGTCTTTCTCTCTCTCTTCCCCTTGCACACAGGGGAAACACCATGTCAGCACAGAGCCAGGAGACTGTCCCCACTAATCAAGAAGAGATCCTTCACCAGAACTCAACCATGCTGGCATGTGATCTCAAACTTCCAACTTATAGAACTGGCAGGAAATAAATTTGTGTGGTATAAGGCACCCAGCCAATGGCATTTTATTATGGCAGATAGCGCTAACTAATATATCCTAATTGTCCTATATACTTGTTTTCTGTTAGTAGTTTCCAGACATTTGATTATGTTATGCCTTAATGTAGTTTCATGTTTTCTGCTTGAAGTTAATTGAACTTCTTAAATCTTTGGGTATATACGCTTTATCAAATTTAGAAAATTTTGGTCATTTTTTTCAAATAACTGTTCTGTTCCCCTCCCTAACCTTACAAATACAGTGGGCGACTTAACCCTGTTATACAACTTACTGTGCCCTACTCACTATACGGCAGTCTTTTTTCTGCTTTATTTCAATAGTTTCTGTTTCTAGGTCTCTAAGTTCACTATTTTCTTCTGAAGTATCTAATTGGCTCTTTGCTCCATCTATGCTGTGCTTTGCCTCAGGTATTGGGTATTTCATCTCTAAAAGTTTCATTTGGGTCTTTTTTATATCTTCCACTTATGATCTCTTCTGCCTTCTTGAATATATGGAGTATTTTTATAGATGGTTTGATATCCTTTTCTACTAATTCTATAATCTGTAATTAAATATATTTAATTATATTTAAATATAATTCTATAATCTGTATAAATTTATTTTGTCCAGTTTTACATTTTTGAAGATGGGGAAATAAACCCAATCCTTATTATACTATTGTGTTTAGAAAACAAAAGTCTTTATTATTGTTGGGACAACTGTTGAAGAGAGTTATCCACTTTATGTCCTCAGGGTATATAGGCAATAACTAATCAATTAGGAAAATATGAAACCTTATCATTGAGTTCATTCCAACTTGCTGAAAACTAATGTTTGCTACAACTGAGCAAAAGCTATGGTTAAATGATTAGAAAACAGTTTTGAAGGCTCTAAATTTTTGCCTTAAATACAGTAAAATGTTTTTATTTCACCATTTTTCTTCTCATTTTATACATCACCACAGTCACTACACTTTATAAGGTTGACGGCATTTTCTACATTTGTACTCTTCTGTGCCTCAGAAATCTGCCTGTACTACTGAAGTAGTCTTGCTTAGTTTCTAGGTGTTCAGAATCTTCATCTGCAAATACCAAGCAACCATAGTTTCCCTACTGAAAGCCCACAGATGGAGTTATCAAATAAATGCTTAATACCTCTAGGCATACCCCCAAACTGATAAATGAAAAGAGAGCTGTAAAAATCTTCCCTTTTTGCACAAAGCTCTGTTACTTAGTTATTTGAGATTAAAGTACTGCTTAATTCTTTGCTATATGATAACTTCCTTGGGGAAAGGAATGTGTCCTGATGCTTGGCTGTGTCCATAGGGTCCATGTGGGGCACATGGTAAGTGCTGTGAATATCTGTAGAAATAAGTGAATGCACTGCTGTTTATACTGAATGATGACAAGAAGCACCCTGATGGTTCTGCTCTTTTATCTCAGAGTCTACACACTTGTTAATTCTTACACTTTCAGCTAGCATCCTGAAAACTAAAAGGTAACAAAAATGACAAAGTATTAATAAAACCCTAGATGTTGAAGGTTATAGCCAAAATGTGTTGGTCAGTGGTCAATCTGCAGGGGCCTATGAAAACAAAGACGTAAAATTTTAAAAGAGCAGGTTACTAGCAACAGAATAGATTTCCAAAGGTACATTCTTTTTTTTTTTTTTTTTTAATTTTGGCCTCTTTTATTGGTCCTTCATTTATTTATTTTCATCCATCGTAATTCTTTGGCCTGTGTGGGGCTCCCATCGCAGTGGCCTCTCTTGTTGCAGAGCACTAGCTCTGGGTGCAGGTGCTCCAGAGTGCTGGCTCATAATTGGACAACACTGGTCCAATCTTACCATGCCAGGGATCAAACTAGGATCCAACCGGCACCCCCTGCACTGCAAGGCAGACTGTTTACCCACTAGACCACCAGGGAAGCCCGCAAAGGTACATACTTACCTTAAGGTAAAACCTGACTCTGGCAGAATGAATTTTCAGGGAAGCATACAAATTTAGCCCATCTTATGACTATATTCCATAATTAAGCGTGTTTCTTTTACATTTTGTAATTCTGTATTGTACAATTACATTTTACAGTGGAAGAGATAGTAAACATTTTGGCACAGTCATAAAACGTTTGTGGAAATTTACTCATCAGCAGCTGGTCACTGCTGTGTACTTTGTGTGCTTTTAGCCAAGCCCAAATTTGAAAGAAAATAACAGATGTTCAGTTAATTATTTCCTTGTGGTGTGTGTGCGTGTGTGTGTGTGGCTGCCTTCCAAAGACATCAAACACAGGCATTGCTTATTGATGGTCATCTTGTTTGGTTCCAGACTACTCAACTGGAAAAAATAAAATCAACTCTACACAGGGCATTTGGAAAACAGTTTATGACAAAAGTTCCAATAGTGATATTCATCAGCAACTAGAATATAGACATTATAAGTACATGTCTTCTATAGAGAACGCCTCCAAATTTTGGACATTTATGTTGGAGTATCTTTTAAATTCATATGTGCACGTGTGTGCTAAATCACTTCAGTCTTAACTGTTCGCAATCCTATGGACTGTAGCTTACCAGGCTCCTCCGTCCATGGGATTTCTAAGGCAATAATATTGGAGTGAGTTGCCATTTCATTCTCCAGGAATCTTCCCAACTCAGGGACCAAACCCTCATCTTGTGTCTCTTGCATTGGCAGGCAGGTTCTTTACCACTAGAACCACCTGGGAATTCATATATTAAATGCCAATTAATAAGAAAATATATATTAATGATGCTAAGAGAACAGTTTGGTATGGTGTAAAGTATCTGGCCCTTTGAGTTAAATTAATCTATTCTGCCAACTAATGTGTTATCTTGAGAAATTATTTAACTTTTAAATTTTAGTTTCTTAATTTGTAAAGTGAGAGTAACAATGTCCACTTTGCAAGGCTGTCCTGAAGATTAATAAAGATGAATTATCCAAAGCACCTAGAACTCAAAATGTATTATAGATCAGTTACTTTAAGAATGCACTAATTTTAGTCTCAGAACAAGCCTTCCTAGAGATTATGTTATGACCAAGGGATCAATTCAAGAAGATGTAACAACAGTAAATATACATGCGCCCAAACAGAAGCACCTAAACACATATACATTAACAGGCATAGATGGAAAAATTGATAGCAGTACCATTTAACATCCCATCAATGGACAGATCATCCAGACATAAAATCAATAAGGAAACACTGGACTTAAACGGCACATTGGTTCAGACAGACCTAATAGATTATATGTAGAACATTCTGTCCAAAAGCAACAGGATACATTAAGCAGCATATGAGACATTCTCCAGGATAAATCATATGCTAGGCTACAAAACAAGCTTCAGTAAAAGTTAAAAAACTGGAGTCATATCAAACATATTTTCTGAGCACAATGGTATGAGATTAGAAATCAACTAAAAGAACAAAACGCAAAACATACAAAAATGTGGAGGTGACACAACATAATATACAACAACCAATGGATCAAAGATGAAATCAAAGAAGAAATAGAAAAACACCTGGAGAAAAATTAAAACAAAAATGCAATGACCCAAAATTCTTGAGATGCAGCAAGAACAGTTCTAAGAGGGAAGTTTATAACAATACAAGCCTATCTTTGGAAACAAAGAAATTTCCAAATAAATAACCAAACCTGACACCTAAAAGACTTAAAAAAATATAAAACCCAAATTAATAGAAGGAAATAAATCATAAAGATGAGAGCAGAAATGAAACAGATTAAAAACAGTAGAAAAGATCAATGAAACTAAGAGTGGGTTCTTTGAAAAGATAAGCAACACTGATGAACCTTTAGCCAGATTTATCAAGAAAAAACTGAAAGGGAGCCTAAATCAATAAAATCTGAAATAAAAAAGTTAAAACCAACACTCCAGAAATGCAAAGGATTTTAAGAGATTACTATTAACAATTTTAGACCAAGAAATGGACAACTTAGAAGAAATGACCAACAGTGCAACAGCCTGAAGGGGTAGGATGGGGGGATTGGGAGTGGGGAGGGGACCACAGATACGCATATGACTGATCTGAGAAAATACATGTCTGTGAACAACAAAACTCTAATAATTTTTTTAAATTAAAAAAAAAAAAAAGAAAGGGGAAAAAAAGAAAAAGAAATGAGCAAAATCCTAGAAACAATCTCCCAAGACTAAACCAGGAAGAAATAGAAAATTTGAAAATACAAATTACTAGTAATGAAACTGAATCAGTGATTTAAAAAAATTTCCAACAAACAAAAGTCTAGGACCTGATGGCTTCAAAGGTGAAATCTAAATAGAAAAGACTTAACACCTATGCTTCTCAAAAATATTCCCAAAAATTACAGTGGAAGGAATACTTCTGAACTCACTCTAGAAAGCCATCATCATTCTTATACCGAAATCAAAGATATCACAGAAAAGAAAATTACATGCCAATATCACTAACTAACATAGCCAAAAAAAAAAAAATCTTCAATAAAGTATTAGCAAACCAAATCCAAGAATATATTAAAAGGATCACACCCTATGATCAAGTGGAATTTACCTTAGGGATGAAAGAGTGGTTTAATATCTATATATCAATGTGATATACCACATTAAACAAACTGAAGGATAAAAGTCATAGTTATCTCAATATATGTAAGAAAGGTTTTGACAAAATTTAACATCTAAATAGATAAAAAAATTAAAGCTCTCCACAAAGCAGGTATAGAGGGAATATACTTTAACGCAGTAATCAAAACAGTATGGAATTGGCACAAAAACAGACAGATTAATAGAATAGAACAGAGAACCTAGAAATAAACTTATTCACTTATGATCAATTAGTCTGTGACAAAGGCAAGATTATACAATGGGGAAAAGATAGTCTCTTCAATCAGTGGTGCTGGGAAAACTGGACAGTCCCATGTAAAACATGAGGTTAGAACATTCCCCTAAACCCTCAAACTATATACAAAAATAAACTCAAAATGAATGTAAGACCTGAAATTATAAAACTCCTGAAAGAGAACATAGGCAGAACACTATGACATAAATAGAAGCACTACTTTTTTGGATCTGTCTCCTAAGGCAAATAGGACCTAGTTACATTTAAAAGATTTTTCACCTCAAGGAAATCCTCAACAAAATGAAAAGGGTATCTGTTGAATAGGAGAATGATATGACAGATAAGCTGTTAATATTCAAAATATATAAATAGCTCATACAAATCAAAGTAATAAACAACACAGCTAACAATGGGCAAACAAGAGCAAGCATTTTTCAAAAGAAGACAGATGCCCAAAAGCACATGGAAAGAATGCTCAAGACTGCTAATCATCAGAGACAGGCAAATCAAAGCCATAATGAGATATGACTTCACACCTATGAGAGTGGTTATCATCCAAAAGACTACAAACAACACATGTTGGTAAAGAGGCAGAAAAAAGAGAACCACTGTACACTGCTGGTGGAAATGTAAATCGGTATAACCACTGTGGAAAACAGCACAAAGTTTCCTCAAAGAACTAAAAATAGAACTACTGTAGTATCCAGCAATGCCATTCCTGGGTACATATTCAAAGTAAACAAAAGCACTAATTGAAAAAGACACATGCACTCCAATGTTCATAGCAGCATTATTTATAATAGCCAAGGTATAGAAGGAGCCTAGGTAGTATCCATCACATGCACTCCAATGTATACCACATTAAACAAACTGAAGGATAAAAGTCATAGTTATCTCAATATATGTAAGAAAGGTTTTGACAAAATTTAACATCTAAATAGATAAAAAAATTAAAGCTCTCCACAAAGCAGGTATAGAGGGAATATACTTTAACGCAGTAATCAAAACAGTATGGAATTGGCACAAAAACAGACAGATTAATAGAATAGAACAGAGAACCTAGAAATAAACTTATTCACTTATGATCAATTAGTCTGTGACAAAGGCAAGATTATACAATGGGGAAAAGATAGTCTCTTCAATCAGTGGTGCTGGGAAAACTGGACAGTCCCATGTAAAACATGAGGTTAGAACATTCCCCTAAACCCTCAAACTATATACAAAAATAAACTCAAAATGAATGTAAGACCTGAAATTATAAAACTCCTGAAAGAGAACATAGGCAGAACACTATGACATAAATAGAAGCACTACTTTTTTGGATCTGTCTCCTAAGGCAAATAGGACCTAGTTACATTTAAAAGATTTTTCACCTCAAGGAAATCATCAACAAAATGAAAAGGGTATCTGTTGAATAGGAGAATGATATGACAGATAAGCTGTTAATATTCAAAATATATAAATAGCTCATACAAATCAAAGTAATAAACAACACAGTTAACAATGGGCAAACAAGAGCAAGCATTTTTCAAAAGAAGACAGATGCCCAAAAGCACATGGAAAGAATGCTCAAGACTGCTAATCATCAGAGACAGGCAAATCAAAGCCATAATGAGATATGACTTCACACCTATGAGAGTGGTTATCATCCAAAAGACTACAAACAACACATGTTGGTAAAGAGGCAGAAAAAAGAGAACCACTGTACACTGCTGGTGGAAATGTAAATCGGTATAACCACTGTGGAAAACAGCACAAAGTTTCCTCAAAGAACTAAAAATAGAACTACTGTAGTATCCAGCAATGCCATTCCTGGGTACATATTCAAAGTAAACAAAAGCACTAATTGAAAAAGACACATGCACTCCAATGTTCATAGCAGCATTATTTATAATAGCCAAGGTATAGAAGGAGCCTAGGTAGTATCCATCAACAGATGAATAGATAAAGACTCTGTGATATCTATGCACATGTATACAAACAATGGAATACTACTCAATAAAAAAGAATGGAATTTTGCCATTTGCAAAACATGGATGGATCTGGAGAGATTATGATCAATGAAATAAGTCAGACATAGAAAAATAAATATTTATGTTATCATGCTTATGTGGAATCCGAAAAATAAAACAAATAAATGTATACATAAAAAGTAGATATAGGAAAGAGACCAGCAGCTACCAGTGGAGAAAGGGAAGGGAGGGCAAAACAGAAGTGGTTAAGAGGTGTTACATATAAAATAAATAAACTTCAAAGATATACTGTATAGCACAGAGAATATAGTCAATATCTTATAAGAACTTTAAATGGACTATAATCCATAATAATTTTGAATTACTATGTTGTACACCTGAAACTAATATTCTAAAATCAACCATACCCCAATTTTTAAAAATGGAAAAGGAGACATAATATAAACACAGGAAGAATTTTCAAATTTAGTGGAAATGGAAAATTCTCTTTAAAATGCACACTGCTAAAAGTATTTAAGAAATAAAAAAGAAATAAAAAACTGTTACCAAAAAAACCCCACCCTTTCCGATTGAAATACTATCTTCATTTTTACAGATGATGAAACTGGGTGTCAAAGAGATTAAGCAACTTGTTCAAGTTTCCATGGTCAATCAAGAGCAAGCATTTTTCAAAAGCCCAAAAGCACATGGAAAGAATGCTCAAGACTGCTAATCATCAGAGACAGGCAAATCAAAGCCATAATGAGATATGACTTCACACCTATGAGAGTGGTTATCATCCAAAAGACTACAAACAACACATGTTGGTAAAGAGGCAGAAAAAAGAGAACCACTGTACACTGCTGGTGGAAATGTAAATCGGTATAACCACTGTGGAAAACAGCACAAAGTTTCCTCAAAGAACTAAAAATAGAACTACTGTAGTATCCAGCAATGCCATTCCTGGGTACATATTCAAAGTAAACAAAAGCACTAATTGAAAAAGACACATGCACTCCAATGTTCATAGCAGCATTATTTATAATAGCCAAGGTATAGAAGGAGCCTAGGTAGTATCCATCAACAGATGAATAGATAAAGACTCTGTGATATCTATGCACATGTATACAAACAATGGAATACTACTCAATAAAAAAGAATGGAATTTTGCCATTTGCAAAACATGGATGGATCTGGAGAGATTATGATCAATGAAATAAGTCAGACATAGAAAAATAAATATTTATGTTATCATGCTTATGTGGAATCTGAAAAATAAAACAAATAAATGTATACATAAAAAGTAGATATAGGAAAGAGACCAGCAGCTACCAGTGGAGAAAGGGAAGGGAGGGCAAAACAGAAGTGGTTAAGAGGTGTTACATATAAAATAAATAAGCTTCAAAGATATACTGTATAGCACAGAGAATATAGTCAATATCTTATAAGAACTTTAAATGGACTATAATCCATAATAATTTTGAATTACTATGTTGTACACCTGAAACTAATATTCTAAAATCAACCATACCCCAATTTTTAAAAATGGAAAAGGAGACATAATATAAACACAGGAAGAATTTTCAAATTTAGTGGAAATGGAAAATTCTCTTTAAAATGCACACTGCTAAAAGTATTTAAGAAATAAAAAAGAAATAAAAAACTGTTACCAAAAAAACCCCACCCTTTCCGATTGAAATACTATCTTCATTTTTACAGATGATGAAACTGGGTGTCAAAGAGATTAAGCAACTTGTTCAAGTTTCCATGGTCAATCAAGCAAAACTATTTTGTTTAATCAATACTCTACTCCACCTGATGCATCGTAGATTTGTGGGCACCATAGTAGTAAAAGATGCTGGTCTTTCATAGTATGCTTAGAATCTTTATAACACCATTCCTGAAAATATAGGAACTGGGTTTACGGTACAAAAAAACAGACTGAAAACCTCCTTATTATCCAAAGCTGTATTATCCAATGTCCCTTGATATTCCTCTTTCAACTTGGGAGTATTTTTTGCTGCTCTTTAGCATTCTCTATATGCTATACCAGAGCTGAAATTTAGTTTTGTTTCTTGTACAAAGAGCTAGATGCAAGAGAAGGGAGATTGCCCAGGATGAAATTTATCCTGTTAAGCAAAAGAGACTAAGTCATCATAATCATGTTAGAATACGTAACTAGATATAACTTCATACTAAAGCAATCCCTCTGGAAGTCCCTGCCCCTCGACAGGTTAATGAAACTGACATGGAGCAAGTTTTTCTTGCTATATCAGTGAAAATTATGATATTTAAGATCTACTTCATTTTTACTGCCTTGTATTTTTTAAACAGCATTATTGAAGTATAATTGACATACAAATTACATCTATTAAAAGTGTAAATTTTCATATATGTAAACATCTGTGGAACCATTAGCACAGTCAAGACTAATGAACATATCCATCACCATCAGAAGGTTCTTCCTGGTCCTTTGCTAGTCCCTCCCTCCTTCCCTTCTCTGCATTCCCTCAGCCCCCAAACACCCTGATTTGCTTTCTGACACTGTGGATTTGTTTGTAGCTATTAGAAATGTATACACATGAAATGTGTCCATTGTCTATATTCTTTGGGGCAGTGGCTTGGAGGCTTATTCATGTTGTTGCATGCAGGACCCCTTTTCCTCCAGTTCCAAATGGAAAAATCCTTAAAAGAACCATAAGCAACCTAAGATGTTCATATGCCCACCTATTTAAAATGCCAAGAGAGAGCAGGATACTGTGTCTATTTTATTTTTTTTAACAAAGCACTTTCCCATTAAAATGTCATTTAAAGAAATGTTATACAAGTAGGAAAAAAGCCAATATAAGTACCTCATTATCCATAGAGATACAGTGTTAACTTTTAGAACATTTCCTTCCTTTTTTGCGGGTAATTTCTTTGGTGAAGTGGGTAGCAGGGTCAGCGTGTTATTTATTTAGCATGGCATTTCAGTTTCTGCTTGTGAGTGCTTGGCTTCACACTTTCTGAGGAAAGTTAGATGGAACTGGAGACCGACTAAACCCTATAATTTACACCGTAAATCTATGTTTTAGTTAAACACTAGGAAATGGAAAGATAAGAGGAACAATTCTACGCTTGTATTGAGAAATGCTGTATCTTTAAGAAACCCACAAACCATGCGGTTCCCACTGCCAGGATTGACTCACCTGCATTAAGAAGCACCTGTATACCTTCAGGGGAGTCTTTTGAACACCTGCATAAATTAAGATTCGCCTTTGGAGATTCCAAAGCTCCGTGTCAAAAGTTACATTAAAAGCAGAGAATCTCAGTCAACAAGCTGTAGCAATTCTCAAATGGCAGACGCCATATGACACAGGTTTTAAAACAAACTCCCATTTCATCTAAATGAGCCATGCACCAGGGTTTCATTTTTACTGCCTTGTATTTTTTAAACAGCATTATTGAAGTATAATTGACATACAAATTACATCTATTAAAAGTGTAAATTTTCATATATGTAAACATCTGTGGAACCATTAGCACAGTCAAGACTAATGAACATATCCATCACCATCAGAAGGTTCTTCCTGGTCCTTTGCTAGTCCCTCCCTCCTTCCCTTCTCTGCATTCCTCAGCCCCAAACACCCTGATTTGCTTTCTGACACTGTGGATTTGTTTGTAGCTATTAGAAATGTATACACATGAAATGTGTCCATTGTCTATATTCTTTGGGGCAGTGGCTTGGAGGCTTATTCATGTTGTTGCATGCAGGACCCCTTTTCCTCCAGTTCCAAATGGAAAAATCCTTAAAAGAACCATAAGCAACCTAAGATGTTCATATGCCCACCTATTTAAAATGCCAAGAGAGAGCAGGATACTGTGTCTATTTTATTTTTTTTAACAAAGCACTTTCCCATTAAAATGTCATTTAAAGAAATGTTATACAAGTAGGAAAAAAGCCAATATAAGTACCTCATTATCCATAGAGATACAGTGTTAACTTTTAGAACATTTCCTTCCTTTTTTGCGGGTAATTTCTTTGGTGAAGTGGGTAGCAGGGTCAGCGTGTTATTTATTTAGCATGGCATTTCAGTTTCTGCTTGTGAGTGCTTGGCTTCACACTTTCTGAGGAAAGTTAGATGGAACTGGAGACCGACTAAACCCTATAATTTACACCGTAAATCTATGTTTTAGTTAAACACTAGGAAATGGAAAGATAAGAGGAACAATTCTACGCTTGTATTGAGAAATGCTGTATCTTTAAGAAACCCACAAACCATGCGGTTCCCACTGCCAGGATTGACTCACCTGCATTAAGAAGCACCTGTATACCTTCAGGGGAGTCTTTTGAACACCTGCATAAATTAAGATTCGCCTTTGGAGATTCCAAAGCTCCGTGTCAAAAGTTACATTAAAAAGCAGAGAATCTCAGTCAACAAGCTGTAGCAATTCTCAAATGGCAGACGCCATATGACACAGGTTTTAAAACAAACTCCCCATTTCATCTAAATGAGCCATGCACCAGGGTTTACTGAGTATTTACTTTGGGCGTAATATTATAGGTGCTGCTTTGGGGATCATAAAAGAAATGGATACATGATTCTCACTCTAAAAAAACCAACCACCCATTTAACTGGGGAGGCGGGTAAAATGGATTCATCAGCTTAATTGTGAGTGTACTCTTGGGGCCAATGTGACTAACATTCAGTTTAACAAACTTGTATTTTATTGCCCATCACCATGTTACTACACTCTTGTCTGGCCTCCACACACAAAGCTATGGTTTTGTTTTGTTGTTTCTTTTTTTCCAGGAGTTATGTACAGGAGTGAGAGTTGGACATAAAGAAAGCTGAGCGCCAAAGAACTGATGCTGTTGAACTGTGATGCTGGAGAAGACTCTTGAGTGTCCCTTGGACAGCAAGAGGATCAAATCAGTGAATCCTAAGGAAAATCAACCCTGAATATTCACTAGAAGGACCGATGCTGAAGCTCCGATACTTTGGCCACCTGATACGAAGAGCTGACTCATTGGAAAAGACCCTGATTCTGGGAAAGACTGTGAGAGGAGGAAACAGAGGATGAGATGGTTAGATGGCATCACCAACACAATGGACATAAGTCTAAGCAAACTCCAGGAGATGGTAAAGGACAGGGAGGTCTGGCGTGCTGCCATGGAGTTGCAAAGGGTTGGACATGACTTAGCAACTGAACAACAAAATATGAATGGCACAATGTCTCTCCTCTCAGGGCTTTTCCTAGAACACGAAGTGCCTCTTAACAGAGGAAATGGGAATCTCATCCAGATCCTCGGTGGGACTTCACAAAAATGTGTCCCCTTCTGACTGACCAATTAGAAAATCCCTCTGGTTGGACTAAACAAGAAAATATGTCCCTTCTCCTAGAGCCCCGGAGGCTGGAATTTGGATACTATTTGTTCTCCAGTGGTACACTCTACAGGAGGAAGCTGCAGTTCCTTACTCTTTGCTCCTTACTCTTTAAAATAATAAGTAGTCCTAATTCTTCGAGTCAGATAAATAAGGGATGCTCTTAGAGCTGTGGGCTTCCCTGGTGGTTCAGTAGCAAAGAACCTACCTGCCAATGCAGGAGACATGGGTTCCATTCCTGGATCAGGAAGATTCCCCGGAGAAGAAAATGAGAACCCACTCCAGTAGCCTGTGGGCCATGGAGAGTCCCATGGACAGAAGGCGTAATATATCAAAAGGCATGATTCTCACTCTAAAACCAACCACCCATTTAACTGGGGAGGCGGGTAAAATGGATTCATCAGCTTAATTGTGAGTGTACTCTTGGGGCCAATGTGACTAACATTCAGTTTAACAAACTTGTATTTTATTGCCCATCACCATGTTACTACACTCTTGTCTGGCCTCCACACACAAAGCTATGGTTTTGTTTTGTTGTTTCTTTTTTTCCAGGAGTTATGTACAGGAGTGAGAGTTGGACATAAAGAAAGCTGAGCGCCAAAGAACTGATGCTGTTGAACTGTGATGCTGGAGAAGACTCTTGAGTGTCCCTTGGACAGCAAGAGGATCAAATCAGTGAATCCTAAGGAAAATCAACCCTGAATATTCACTAGAAGGACCGATGCTGAAGCTCCGATACTTTGGCCACCTGATACGAAGAGCTGACTCATTGGAAAAGACCCTGATTCTGGGAAAGACTGTGAGAGGAGGAAACAGAGGATGAGATGGTTAGATGGCATCACCAACACAATGGACATAAGTCTAAGCAAACTCCAGGAGATGGTAAAGGACAGGGAGGTCTGGCGTGCTGCCATGGAGTTGCAAAGGGTTGGACATGACTTAGCAACTGAACAACAAAATATGAATGGCACAATGTCTCTCCTCTCAGGGCTTTTCCTAGAACACGAAGTGCCTCTTAACAGAGGAGATGGGAATCTCATCCAGATCCCTCCCGGTGGGACTTCACAAAAATGTGTCCCCTTCTGACTGACCAATTAGAAAATCCCTCTGGTTGGACTAAACAAGAAAATATGTCCCTTCTCCTAGAGCCCCGGAGGCTGGAATTTGGATACTATTTGTTCTCCAGTGGTACACTCTACAGGAGGAAGCTGCAGTTCCTTACTCTTTGCTCCTTACTCTTTAAAATAATAAGCAGTCCTAATTCTTCGAGTCAGATAAATAAGGGATGCTCTTAGAGCTGTGGGCTTCCCTGGTGGTTCAGTAGCAAAGAACCTACCTGCCAATGCAGGAGACATGGGTTCCATTCCTGGATCAGGAAGATTCCCCGGAGAAGAAAATGAGAACCCACTCCAGTAGCCTTGCCTGGAGAGTCCCATGGACAGAGGAGCCTGGCGGGCTACAGTCCATGAGATGGCAAAGAGTCAGACAAGACTTAGTGAGTAAACCACAACTTACAGCTGAGGAACTCTATTGCCTTAAGTTGCTGCTATGACTTCCTGTTAACCTCTTGGATGGTCTACAGCTTCCCCAGGCTCAATGTTCTGCTTATTATTTCAAGAGATAAAGGTACCTCTGCTTTTCCCACGTATTGTTAGATATGATGGCAGAAGATCTAAAGGGTTTGTCATAAGCAGCCCTGGGCAGCGGCAGTAGTTTCTGCCAATGCATGCATTTCAGAGCTATGACTTATGGGCAAAGACAAGAGCGTTAGAGTATCTCTGAGCAAATACACAATCCTTCAGTGACCCCTCTGGCAGTAAATC
Organism: Tragulus kanchil; assembly: GCA_022376925.1. Classification (NCBI taxonomy): domain Eukaryota; kingdom Metazoa; phylum Chordata; class Mammalia; order Artiodactyla; family Tragulidae; genus Tragulus; species Tragulus kanchil. The sequence goes on from JAIOJX010000025.1 coordinate 34,163,937, forward strand.
AGAGGTTCTGCAGTATAGCTCCAGGCTACAAACCAAGGCAGCCAAAACTGACAAGGGGAGGACAGTCTCTGCTGTGCTCAGCTTTTGAAATTACCTGTACCACCGTGCAACACAACTGGCTTCTACCTGAACACATGTGAAGACTCCAAACTGGGCCTGATTGTTATTCAGGCCAGTGCTTTAGGGAGATTGCTATTGTTTGCAAAACTTTCTTTCAAGTCAGGATTGTCTCAAGGATGCAACATGGGTGTTCCCATAACTGACTCCAAATAAAGGAAAGCTTAATGCTAAGAACATTCATCCTTTTTACAAACTTTGTTGTAAACTACCTGGGATTTGCTGGGCCTGACAATTTTACTACAGTTTGTATCTTAAAGATGAATACTGTCTTGTAGTGTTAGCATCTTAGGTTAGAAAATAATTGGATTCAAGTCTGGTATCCAAGAGCTATTTGCAAAACATGAGATTTTCCCTTCTTTCATCTATACTAGTTAACTCTACTCAACCCTCACTAAATAAATAACGATCTTACCAAATAAGAAAGATAACTTAGGCTCCTTGAAAGAAGATTAGGTTGGTTGTTGCTGCAATATTGTACAAGCGGGAATTTGGAGGTAACCTCAGGATCTACTGCTAGGTAATGAAATGCGCACCAAAGAATGCTGTGCAGTGGTTAGAAAAATGACTTAAATGTACACACAGCAGCATAAATGGGTGTAAATCACATGCTAATGTAAAAGGGAAAGCATTAGTAGCTTAGTTGTATCCGACTCTTTGCAACCCTCTGGACTGTAACAGCCCACCAGGCTCCTCTGTCCATAGAATTCTCCAGGCAAGAATATTGGAGTGGGTAGCCATTCCCCTTCTCTAGGGAACCTTCCCGACTCAGGAATCGTCTTCAGATCTTCTGCATCGCAGGCAGTATCTTTACTGTCTGAGCCACCAGGGAAACCGAAACAACATGCTACTTCTTGGTCCTTCATGGACATAAATGAAAAGCAGAGGCATACATCATCAAAAAGTTTATAATTAATAAATGCTGGGGAGAATGTGGAGAAAAAGGGACCCTTATACCAATTTACATTCCAAGCAGCAGTGTAGAACCACTAGGGAGAAGAGCCTGGAAGGCTACAGTCCACGGGGTCACACAGAGTCAGACACAAATGAAGCAACAGCATGCACTCACAGAAGGCAAAGAGGATAACATCCCAAATGATAAACTGAGGTACCCTGGCCAAAGGTGGCAGCTCAGCTGTTAAATATTTTAGTGGTGATGACCTGGGGAAATGTTTGATGGAGGGAAACCAGTGATTCAGTCAGGCCAATGCTTTGTTGTAAACTACCTGGGATTTGCTGGGCCTGAACATTCATCCTTTTTACAAACTTTGTTGTAAACTACCTGGGATTTGCTGGGCCTGACAATTTTACTACAGTTTGTATCTTAAAGATGAATACTGTCTTGTAGTGTTAGCATCTTAGGTTAGAAAATAATTGGATTCAAGTCTGGTATCCAAGAGCTATTTGCAAAACATGAGATTTTCCCTTCTTTCATCTATACTAGTTAACTCTACTCAACCCTCACTAAATAAATAACGATCTTACTAAATAAGAAAGATAACTTAGGCTCTTGAAAGAAGATTAGGTTGGTTGTTGCTGCAATATTGTACAAGCGGGAATTTGGAGGTAACCTCAGGATCTACTGCTAGGTAATGAAATGCGCACCAAAGAATGCTGTGCAGTGGTTAGAAAAATGACTTAAATGTACACACAGCAGCATAAATGGGTGTAAATCACATGCTAATGTAAAAGGGAAAGCATTAGTAGCTTAGTTGTATCCGACTCTTTGCAACCCTCTGGACTGTAACAGCCCACCAGGCTCCTCTGTCCATAGAATTCTCCAGGCAAGAATATTGGAGTGGGTAGCCATTCCCCTTCTCTAGGGAACCTTCCCGACTCAGGAATCGTCTTCAGATCTTCTGCATCGCAGGCAGTATCTTTACTGTCTGAGCCACCAGGGAAACCGAAACAACATGCTACTTCTTGGACCTTCATGGACAAAAATGAAAAGCAGAGGCATACATCATCAAAAAGTTTATAATTAATAAATGCTGGGGAGAATGTGGAGAAAAAGGGACCCTTATACCAATTTACATTCCAAGCAGCAGTGTAGAACCACTAGGGAGAAGAGCCTGGAAGGCTACAGTCCACGGGGTCACACAGAGTCAGACACAAATGAAGCAACAGCATGCACTCACAGAAGGCAAAGAGGATAACATCCCAAATGATAAAGTGAGGTACCCTGGCCAAAGGTGGCAGCTCAGCTGTTAAATATTTTAGTGGTGATGACCTGGGGAAATGTTTGATGGAGGGAAACAAGTGTGCAGGGCAGTGATTCAGTCAGGCATGGAATGGGACCAAGCATAGCCTACACACCAGAGGCCCTGTTCCCTGGTGTGTATGTGACGTGGGAGTGGGCCCATGGCCTGGGAATCAATGGTCTGTAAGGTCCCATCTTCCAGAAGGAGCCAGCCTCATAGAACACTGGAATAACCTTTCCAAATTGTTCAGTGCCAGCTCTAAGACTATACTCTGGAAGGGTTAAGTACTGTTCTCCAAGAACTGCAAGTGTGCTAAGTTGCTTCAGTTATGTCTGACTCTTTGAGAGCCTATCTGTAGCCTGCCAGCTTCCTCTGTCCATGGGATTCTCCAGGCAAGAATACTGGAGTGGATTGCCATGCCCTTATGTATTTAATCAAAGAGCCTGATAGGTCCCCACTAGGAAGAAGATGTGGTCCTAGAAACCAAGGAGTGGAAGCATAATGACCCCATTTACCACTATTCCCAGTGACCCAACTGTAAATTATCTTTCTGTAATTTTGCTCAACAAAGTGAAGCTCTAGACGATTATAACCTGCTGTTGAACAATAGCCATTGTCGGGCTTAGGACCACACTCCTATTTTGGAAGTGAGGACAAAGGAACGTGAGCATGACTTACATTCTTTATGTAAATATGTTTGTACCATGTCATGTAAAGCTCATTCCTTTCATATGATTTGTGCTTTTCATAGCTATATGTCTTTCCAGTTTGCCCCAAAGATGGACTGTTCTAGACATGGAGGCTGTCATGGGCTGAATTGTGGCCATTTCCAAATTCATATTCTGAAGTCCCATACCCTCAGTATCTCAAAATGGAGTTGTATTTGGAAACAGGGCCTTTAAAAAAGATGAAGTTAAAATGAGGCTGTTAGAGTGGGTCCTAATCCCACTGACTTTGTAAGGGGAGGCAATTAGGATACAAACACAGAGAAAGAGAGTGCACACAAGGACATGAGGAGAAGACTCTATGCTATCCACAAGCCACAAGGAGCAGTCTCATCAGAAACCAGCCCTACCAGCATCTTGATTTTAGAGACTCCAACACTTTAAGAAAATAAATTTCTGCTCTTCAAGCTACCTAGTCTGTGGTATGTTGTCATAGCACCCCTTGCACACTAATGTACATGCTAACTTAGATTTTTCTTTAAAAACACTAAAGGTAACCACATGGTCTATCTCCTATAAGGTCGTTCAAGGCTTACGTTTTTTATTATTTGGTTGCACTGCACAGCATATGGAACTGTAGTTTCCCAACCAAAGATCAAACCCATGCCCTCTGCAATGGCAGTATGGAGTCTTAACCACTGGACTGCCAGGGAAGTTCAAAGACTTGCATTTTAAGGAGAACCTATATTTTCAAAGATTTAGACAAGAAACCCAAATCCATCTTCCTTTTTGAAAAATATTTGCACAAAATACTGATACAGTCAATTATGCCATTTTACTTGCGATTTGTACAGACATTTGGAACATTAAAAATGCCTGATTTGGACATACATGAAAGGTATTTTATTTTGTCATCTATAAATTTTTACATTCAACAATAGAAAATTCAAACTCACTAGAATGTGAAAGTGATAAAGATAATTGATGAACTCAATAGGAATTATTTGACATAAAGCAAATTGTAACCAAAAACTTTTCAGGTCACACCAAAAACCATAATGCATTGAGAATTATAGATCCATTTGTATGTTTCCTTTGCAAAAATGTCTATTTGGAGCTTCCTTGGTGGTCCAGTGGGTAGGGACACCGCCTTGCAGTGCAAGGGGCGCCGGTTTGATCCCTGGCCTGGGAAGATCCCACGTGCCGTGGAGTGGCTGGACCCATGTGTCCAATTACCGAGCCGGAGCTCTGGAGCGCATGCGCCCAGAGCCGGTGCTCTGCAACGACAGACGCCACCGCGATGGAGGCCCACACGGGTCAAAGAACAACGATGGATGAAAACAGATAAATGAAAGACCAATAGGAGTGGCCCCCCCGCCCCCTCCCTCCCCAACCCGCCCCTCACAAATAAATAAATTTTAAAAAATGTCTATTTGGTTTCTCTGGCCAGTTTTAAATACGGTTGTTAGGAGTGTAGGGGTTATTGCTGAGTTGGGTGAATTCTTTCTATATTTTGAATATCCATCCCTTACCAAATATTTTGCCAAAGAAGACATGCAAGATGGTTAACAGGCACATGAAAAGATGTTCAACATCACTAATTATTAGGAAAATGCAAATTGAAACCACAATGAGATTTTTTTCGATCACTAAAGGTAACCACATGGTCTATCTCCTATAAGGTCGTTAACTTGGTTGCACTGCACAGCATATGGAACTGTAGTTTCCCAACCAAAGATCAAACCCATGCCCTCTGCAATGGCAGTATGGAGTCTTAACCACTGGACTGCCAGGGAAGTTCAAAGACTTGCATTTTAAGGAGAATCTATATTTTCAAAGATTTAGACAAGAAACCCAAATCCATCTTCCTTTTTGAAAAATATTTGCACAAAATACTGATACAGTCAATTATGCCATTTTACTTGCGATTTGTACAGACATTTGGAACTTTAAAAAATGCCTGATTTGGACATACATGAAAGGTATTTTATTTTGTCATCTATAAATTTTTACATTCAACAATAGAAAATTCAAACTCACTAGAATGTGAAAGTGATAAAGATAATTGATGAACTCAATAGGAATTATTTGACATAAAGCAAATTGTAACCAAAAACTTTTCAGGTCACACCAAAAACCATAATGCATTGAGAATTATAGATCCATTTGTATGTTTCCTTTGCAAAAATGTCTATTTGGAGCTTCCTTGGTGGTCCAGTGGGTAGGGACACCGCCTTGCAGTGCAAGGGGCGCCGGTTTGATCCCTGGCCTGGGAAGATCCCACGTGCCGTGGAGCGGCTGGACCCATGTGTCCAATTACCGAGCCGGAGCTCTGGAGCGCATGCGCCCAGAGCCGGTGCTCTGCAACGACAGACGCCACCGCGATGGAGGCCCACACGGGTCAAAGAACAACGATGGATGAAAACAGATAAATGAAAGACCAATAGGAGTGGCCCGCCCGCCCCCTCCCTCCCCAACCCGCCCCTCACAAATAAATAAATTAAAAAAAAAAATGTCTATTTGGTTTCTCTGGCCAGTTTTAAATACGGTTGTTAGGAGTGTAGGGGTTATTGCTGAGTTGGGTGAATTCTTTCTATATTTTGAATATCCATCCCTTACCAAATATTTTGCCAAAGAAGACATGCAAGATGGTTAACAGGCACATGAAAAGATGTTCAACATCACTAATTATTAGGAAAATGCAAATTGAAACCACAATGAGATTTTTTTTTTCCTCAGAACAACTCAGCACTATAGTTCAAGGAAAGCTTTGGCCAATATTTTAATCTAATGGCTGGGGATGCTACAGGGAAAGCAAATGAGGCATCTGGCACTGAAATTTTGGATAAAAATGTAGAAACACTATGCCATGTTTGGGTAGAAAAACAATGCGCCACCATATCACACCATCAGGCAAGACTCACTGCCACTGAATTTTAAAAGTCATCAATCTTATTGGGAGATGTACACTCACATCTTTCAAAAGATTTACCAAAACACACTGTTAAAAATACATTTTCTGAAAACCTCCCAGGAAGGCAACCTTATGCTTTCTAGAATTGTTATTACCAAAAAGGCAAGAAATACTATGTGATGGTATGGATATGGAGAACAGAGACTCTTCATAGACTGTTGATGGAAATGTAACTTGCTATAACTAACAGAAGCAGAAAATATTAAGAAGAGGTGGAAAGAATACATAGAGAAACTATACAAAAAAAGATCTTAATGAGACAGATGACCACAATGGTGTGATCACTCACCTAAAGCCAGACATCTTAGAGTGTGAAGTCAAGTGGGCCCTAGGAAGCATTACTACAAACAAAGCTAGTGGAGGTGATGGAATTCCAGCTGAGCTATTTCAAACATTAAAAGATGATGCTGTTAAAGTGCTACACTTAATATACCAGCACATTTGGAAAACTCAGCAGTGGGCTTAGGACTGGAAAAGGTCAGTTTTCAATCCAATACCAGAGAAGGGGAATGCCTAGCAATGTTCAAACTACCGCACTATTGTACTTATTCACACACTAGCAAAGTAATGCTCAAAATACTCCAAACTAGGCTTCAACAGTACGTGAATGAAAACTTCCAGATGGATTTAGAAAAGGCAGAGGAACAAGAGACAGAGAAAGATAAATACCCTATTATTTCACACATACATAGAATATAAAAGAAATGAAAACCAAACAAAACAACATAGATACAGAGAACAGAGTAGTAGTTACCAGTGGGTCAGGGTGTTGGGGAGGCAAAAAGGGATAATGGGGATCAACATCACTGTCATTAGGAAAATGCAAATTGAAACCACAATGAGATTTTTTTTCCTCAGAACAACTCAGCACTATAGTTCAAGGAAAGCTTTGGCCAATATTTTAATCTAATGGCTGGGGATGCTACAGGGAAAGCAAATGAGGCATCTGGCACTGAAATTTTGGATAAAAATGTAGAAACACTATGCCATGTTTGGGTAGAAAAACAATGCGCCACCATATCACACCATCAGGCAAGACTCACTGCCACTGAATTTTAAAAGTCATCAATCTTATTGGGAGATGTACACTCACATCTTTCAAAAGATTTACCAAAACACACTGTTAAAAATACATTTTCTGAAAACCTCCCAGGAAGGCAACCTTATGCTTTCTAGAATTGTTATTACCAAAAAGGCAAGAAATACTATGTGATGGTATGGATATGGAGAACAGAGACTCTTCATAGACTGTTGATGGAAGTGTAACTTGCTACAACTAACAGAAGCAGAAAATATTAAGAAGAGGTGGAAAGAATACATAGAGAAACTATACAAAAAAAGATCTTAATGAGACAGATGACCACAATGGTGTGATCACTCACCTAAAGCCAGACATCTTAGAGTGTGAAGTCAAGTGGGCCCTAGGAAGCATTACTACAAACAAAGCTAGTGGAGGTGATGGAATTCCAGCTGAGCTATTTCAAACATTAAAAGATGATGCTGTTAAAGTGCTACACTTAATATACCAGCACATTTGGAAAACTCAGCAGTGGGCTTAGGACTGGAAAAGGTCAGTTTTCAATCCAATACCAGAGAAGGGGAATGCCTAGCAATGTTCAAACTACCGCACTATTGTACTTATTCACACACTAGCAAAGTAATGCTCAAAATACTCCAAACTAGGCTTCAACAGTACGTGAATGAAAACTTCCAGATGGATTTAGAAAAGGCAGAGGAACAAGAGACATAGAAAGATAAATACCCTATTATTTCACACATACATAGAATATAAAAAATAATGAACAACCAAACAAAAACTAAACACATAGATACAGAGAACAGAGTAGTAGTTACCAGTGGGTCAGGGTGTTGGGGAGGCAAAAAGGGATAATGGGGATCAACTGTATGGTGACAAGTACAAACTAAATTTTTGGTGGTGGGTATACCATAGTGTGTACAACAGTCAAATACAAAGTCATACACATAAAACATATCCTCAATAAAAAATAAATTTTAAAAAATAAAAAATACAAAGAAAGAAAAGCAGATCCATTTCAAACAGAAGTAATGCATACATCTGGTAACACAATGCATATCTGGTAACACAAATAATGAAGATAATGATACATACAAATACATGGGAAAAAATATAAGTTCCTGCTGATTTAACAAATTCTGATACCATTCAAGATACAAATAGAAAATTCATACTGCTCTTCCTTAACAAGTATATCACTTTTCAGTGACAAATTTTCAGAGTGCTATCAATTCAAAGATGATTTAAAAGTTGCCCTGCACTAAAAATCTTGAACTACTGATATCTTATAGGTCATGAAAGAAACTTGATTGAGGTTTTCCCAAATTAGACAACAATCATTAAAAAAAAAAATGAGACAATACTGATTAATGAAAAGAAAAATAAGATTCACATATACTTAGAAATTAATAACAGATTATTAAATCATAGTTCAAAAATCATTAAAATCCAGAACACTTTTAAATGAATAAAGCTTGAACACATAACTTGCAGAGTGAGGCAAAAATGGCACTTCCAATGAGCGAGTATTGTAGAAAAGAAAAGAGATTGAAAATGAGTGTGTTAAATGTCCAACTAATTAGTCAGAAAAAATAGGATAAGTCTGCAGGAAGGAGATAACAATGACAAGAGCAGAAATGAACAAATTAGGAAAAAATTACAAAAGAGAAAAATCAATACAACTAAAGTTGGTTCTTTAAAAATATTTATTAGAAAGGCAGTCTCTTGTAAAAGTGATCAAGGAAGAGATGGTGAGAGAGAGCACGATCAATACTAGTATTGAAAAGGGGGGTATCATTTATCATGTGGTATCCACGGTTATAATATTAATGGTACTATAAACAAGCTTAAATTAATATAAAATTAAAAATAAATACCAAATGCAGAAATCCTTAGAAAAATATATCCTGAAAGTGACTCAAAACAAATATTATATATACAATTCATAAATTTTACCAAATTTTATGAAATGAGTAATTCAAATCTCATAAAAACTCAGAAATGTTAAGAAGAGGGAAAACTCAGGAATATATTTTCTTGAGCATTTTAATTTTGATACTAGCACTAGAAAAAAATTGTACAAGAAAATTACAGGTCAATCTATTTTGGGAATAGGATGCAAAATTTTAAATAAAACATCAGCATGTACAGAAAAACAAAATATACCATGACCAAGTTATATGTTTATACCAAGAATTCAAGAGTATTTTAATACTAGAAAATGTATATATGTCAATCACCACATAAAATATATTGAAGGAGAAAAACCATGTGATCATTTCAACAGAGGTAGAATAAAAATTACATAACTTACTTTTTATAAAAATCTCTATCAAATTAAAAACAGAAGATAATTTTCTCACCCTAATAAAGGATAACCTTCAGTATTCTTGCCTGAAAAATGCCACGAACAGAGGAGCCTGGCAGTCTACAGTCCACGGGTTAGCAAAGAGTCGGGCTCGACTTAGTGAGTAAATGACAATGAACAAAGGATAATTCCAAAAAATGTATATAAACTATCATTTTAATTGGGAAGCATTGAAAATACTCCCTTTAAAAATAGGAACAATGCACAAGTTCCACTAATAGTAAACACTGTGATAGATATCTATTACAAGCCAGCACAGTAAATCAAGAAGAAAAAAACGAGATACGAGGAATGGAAAGGAAGAAAAACAGTCATTTTTCATAGATGCTATATATACACAGAAAACCCAGAAGAATGTACAGATAAATTACTGAAATTATGAGTTTGATGAGGTAGCTGGCCAAAGATCAACAGACAATAATCAACTGCATTTACGTATACCAGCCCAAAAAGAGCAAATGGACTCTAAATATGCATTGAAAATGGCAACAACAATGGCTGACTTCACATGGCCCAGATCTCATGAGATGCATACAAAAATTATTCCAAACTTAATCAAAATACCTGCAATTCAAGAAACTCATTGTTCAGGAATGAATGAACAGATAAAGAAAAGGTAGTGTATTTATTCAACGGAATGTTATTCAACCACAAAGAAAAAGGAAATCATGCCATTTATGATAACATGGACAAACTTTTAGGACAGTATGCTAAGAGAAGTAAGACAGAGAAAGACAAATACTGCATGGAATCACTTGGATGTGCAATCTGAAAGAAACCCGCCAAAACTCACAGAGAATAGATCGGTGTAGGTGGAGAGTGGGCAAAATGTGTGAAGGTGGTCAAAAGGTACAAAATCTCGCTTGTTTTTAAAGGACAAAAGTAAATTACATGTCAAAATTTAAGGCTTCAGACAGGGGAAAGAGGATGTGTTTTTAGGTGTTGAGTTTAAGCACTGACTCTTTGACCTTGGAGCCAAACTGTGACTCTTACGAGCAGATAGCTGAAAATGTGGGACTGGAATTTGAGAGAGGTTCATTCACACTGGGCATGTGGAGCTTAGTGGTGTCTGAGATTATGAAGACATTCCCCAGTGAGACATGGGGAGAGATAAAGATGGGGAGCAAAAGACGCAGAGGGGCAGCAGGAGGGTGGGGAAAGCTGGGATCCTGAAGCCAGAGAAGAAACTGGATTTTGCAATGTCTCGGAAGCCAAGACGGGAGGAAAGCACTCTCTAAAAGAGAGTAAATGGCACCCAGAAGCCCATAGGATTGGAGGCCTAAGAGAACATCTTAGTGATTAAGAGATGTCTCAGGGAATCTGACACATTCTACTGGAGAGCTGGATGTGAGTCAGACCACTGGGGCAGAGACATGAGTACAGGCTGAGAAAGTTTAGAAGAAGTGTGGCAGCAAGAGAAGGGAGAGAAGACAGTAGTCTGCTCAGACACTGAAAAACCTCTGAGGGTGAAGATACTCAGAGAAAGAGCAGAGGCCCCAGGTAAACTCACTCTCTGGAGTCAGAAAGAGGAAGTCTGAAAAAGAGCAAAAGGATTGATCAGTGTCAAGAATATGAGTGGGTAGAATGTGAAAGAAAAAAAAAAGTATGACCATGTCAAAGGCAGGAGAAATCTAGGGACAAACCGGACTGGGAGAGATCAGGGTATACCAGGATTCTACTCCTGTCAACAACAAAAACAAAACATAAAAGCTTCTAGGTACAGAAAAAGCAGGGCCCTTTTACGATAGTAATCCTTCAACAGGAGTTTCCTCTGAAAAGTAAGACTTAGGGAGAGTTTATTTTTGTATATTCTTCTGTATAGTTGGAGAGCTTTTAATTTTTCAATTATGAGTTTGTATTTCTTTTATAATTAAAAATATTCATAGTCTTTCGGGGGGGTTCCCTGGTGGTCCAGTGGGTAAAGAGTCCACCTTGCAGTGCAAGGGGCACTGGTTTGATCCCTGGGCCTGGAAGATCTGACATACAGCAAAGCAGCAGGACCAGTGTGTCCAATTAGTAGCCAGCGCTCTGGAGTGCATGCGCCCAGAGCCTGGTGCTCTACAACGCATGCACTCAGAGCCGGTGCTCTGCAAGGAGAGAGGCCACTGCAATGGGAGGCCCACACAAGCCAAAGAATAAAAGATGGATGAAAATAAATAAGTAAAAACAAACAATAAAAGAGGCTAAAATTTAAAAAAAAATTTCATAATTTTTAACATTGTGTCAAGGCCATTATTTAGTTATCTGCAGGCTTCCCTTGTGGCTCAGACCGTAAAGAATACCTGCAATGCAGGAGACCCAGGTTGGATCCCTGAGTCAGGAAGTTTCCCTGAAGGAGGAAATGGCAACCCACTCCAATTTCTTGCCTGGAAGATTCCATGGACAGAGGGGCCTGGTGGGATACAGTCCATGAGGCCAGAAAGAGTCAAACACGACCAAGCAATTAACACAACTTATTTTTTAAGACTGCATTGCTCAGGATTCAAGATCTTAGTTCCCAACCAAGGATTGAACCCATGCCCCCACATTAGAAGCACTGAGTCTTAGCCACCGGATTGCCAGAGAAGTCCCCAGGCCCCTGTTTTAAACAATCTATCCTTGAGGAATAGGAAGGGAAAGAAAGTAGGATTATTACTTATTACTCTCTCTATATTTATACTTTAGAATTTCAAATGTTCATGACCTTAAAAAATTTAAGACTTTCAAAACATTGTCACAAAGAGGAAAAACAAACAGTTGGTGTTGCATTCTATGACAGCACTTAGTACCAGACACAAGGATGTAAAGTCTCTGCTCTTGGGGTGTAAAGAGATGGGACATAATGCAAAACAGCTTCTAAATCCTAAGCCAGTGTACAAAGTAAAAATGTTATGGCACAAATTACAAGGCCATTGGAATCGATAAGAAAAAAAGTAATCTGATATTTTCAAGAGCAGTGTCAGTGGGCTACTGGGGATACCAGGTTTAGAAATTAGGGCAAGATTGTCTCCAAAGAGGACATACAGATGGCCCAAAAGCACATGAAATGATGCTCAACCTCACTTATTATTAGAGAAATGCAAATTAAAACTACAATGAGATATCACCTCACACCCGTCAGAATGGCCATCTTCAAAAAATCTGCAGACAATAAATGCTGGAGAGGGTGTGGAGAAAAGGGAACCCTCTTGCATTGCTGGTGGGAATGTCAATTGATACAGCCTCTATGGAAGGCAGTATGGAGATTTCTTAAAAAACTAAAAATAGAAGCACCCTATGACCCAGCAATCCCACTATTAGGCTTATACCCTGAAGAAATCAAAACTGAAAGAAGCACCTGTACCCCAATGTTCACTGCAGCTCTCTATACAATAGCCAGAACATGGAAGCAGCCTAGATGTCCATCGACGAATGAATGGATCCAGAAGCTCTGGTACATATATACAATGGAATACTACTCAGCTGTTAAAAGAAATGCAGAAGACTCAGTCCTAATGAAGTGGCTGGCTCTAGAACCTATCATAAAAAGTGAAGTAAGTCAAAAAGAGAAAGACAAGTACCGTATACTAACACACATACATGGAATCTAGTAGGACGGTCTTGATATCACACGCAGGGAACTCATGGAAAAACAGACAGAGCATAGACATAGGGACATTGTGGGGAAGAAATAGGGACAAGGACATGGAGGGAGTAACATGGAAACCTATAGCCACGGATTGCCAGAGAAGTCCCCAGGCCCCTGTTTTAAACAATCTATCCTTGAGGATAGAAAAAATTATTACTTATTACTCTCTCTATATTTATACTTTAGAATTTCAAATGTTCATGACCTTAAAAATTTAAGACTTTCAAAACATTGTCACAAAGAGGAAAAACAAACAGTTGGTGTTGCATTCTATGACAGCACTTAGTACCAGACACAAGGATGTAAAGTCTCTGCTCTTGGGGTGTAAAGAGATGGGACATAATGCAAAACAGCTTCTAAATCCTAAGCCAGTGTACAAAGTAAAAATGTTATGGCACAAATTACAAGGCCATTGGAATCGATAAGAAAAAAAGTAATCTGATATTTTCAAGAGCAGTGTCAGTGGGCTACTGGGGATACCAGGTTTAGAAATTAGGGCAAGATTGTCTCCAAAGAGGACATACAGATGGCCCAAAAGCACATGAAATGATGCTCAACCTCACTTATTATTAGAGAAATGCAAATTAAAACTACAATGAGATATCACCTCACACCCGTCAGAATGGCCATCTTCAAAAAATCTGCAGACAATAAATGCTGGAGAGGGTGTGGAGAAAAGGGAACCCTCTTGCATTGCTGGTGGGAATGTCAATTGATACAGCCTCTATGGAAGGCAGTATGGAGATTTCTTAAAAAACTAAAAATAGAAGCACCCTATGACCCAGCAATCCCACTATTAGGCTTATACCCTGAAGAAATCAAAACTGAAAGAAGCACCTGTACCCCAATGTTCACTGCAGCTCTCTATACAATAGCCAGAACATGGAAGCAGCCTAGATGTCCATCGACGAATGAATGGATCCAGAAGCTCTGGTACATATATACAATGGAATACTACTCAGCTGTTAAAAGAAATGCAGAAGACTCAGTCCTAATGAAGTGGCTGGCTCTAGAACCTATCATAAAAAGTGAAGTAAGTCAAAAAGAGAAAGACAAGTACCGTATACTAACACACATACATGGAATCTAGTAGGACGGTCTTGATATCACACGCAGGGAACTCATGGAAAAACAGACAGAGCATAGACATAGGGACATTGTGGGGAAGAAATAGGGACAAGGACATGGAGGGAGTAACATGGAAACCTATACTGTCGTGTGTGGAAAAGATAGCTATTGTCATTGCGCTAAGGGAATAGGAGTGCTCACAATGGCTTGGGGCGATGGTCTGGAAGGGTGGGATGGGGGGAACTGGGGGGGTGGGGACCAGAGATATGCATATGACCGATCTGGGAACATACATGTCTGGGAACAACAAAACTCTGTAAAACCTTTAAAATAAAGAATTAAAAAAAAAAAAAGAAAGAAATTAGGGCAAGATTAAACAATAGTAAAAAAAAAAAAGAAAGAAAAAACAGCATCAAGTGTGAACCACTCACCTGAACTCACTGCTGGAACAAAAAGCACTTTATAGTCAAGCGCTTATGAATATGTGCTCTTAAAGCCATAGTGTGTGGGTATGAATCCTGGCTCCATCTCTACACTGTGTAGTCTTGGGCGTATCACTTAACCTTAAAAGAGGATAACTGTAGTATCTCCTACATAAAGTTTAATGAGAATTAACTGTGATGCTGGATGTAAAACAGGGTGCCTGGTGTATGGTCAGCATGCAATAAATATTTGGCATTTTTTATTTATCAAGTTGCATGTACGTCTATTACAATGTTATACATGTGGGCTTTTAAGAATTCAGTTAGTATTTAGTCTACTCCCAGTTGTTCATGCTAATGATAAAATAACATAGCATGAAAATAAAATATTTTATGAATAAATGCTTTTGAGAACACAATGCCTGCAGATACACCACAAAATGTATGAGATACTATCCTTGCCTTAAATGCTAAGGCATTTGTTTTCTTGCAAACACAATTTTAAAAGATATGTAATAAATTACAGGTCAGCTAATGCCACGTTCCAAATACGGGATTTGGATCAAAGTGGTTCTTAAGTCTGAGGGTTAAAGAAACCATTGAGCACAGAAAGAAAAAGGAAGGATATTTCAAAGATAAGATTTGAATTGATTTGAGGAACAGGTAGAATTTAGGGAAGTCAAGAAAGGAAAGGGCATCCTTGGGAGGGACAATGTGATGAGCAGGGACTAGAAACAAACAAACAACAACAACATGCACTTCGTCTAAAGGAACATGGGATCCTGAGCTGTATCCTGGGGTAGCCAAAGGACATCAGGAAGAAAATTCATGTTTAGTTAAATCATATATTTATGTCATTTTCTTAATTTGGAAAAATGGACCTCAATAATGGGAGGTGTTAGCATTAAGAGGATCCAGGTGAGGAGTACAGTCATTCCTCAGTATCCCAGGGAGATTGGCTCCAGAACACCTGTGGAGACCAGAATTTGTGGGTGTTCAAGTCCCATATAGAAAATAATGTAGCATTTGCATAGAACATAAGCACATCCTCCTGTCCACTTGCAATCACCTCTAGATTATTTGTAATACCTAATCCAATGGAAGCATTATGCAAATACTTGCTGGCTTGCGATCAATTCAAGTTGTGCTTTGGGGAAGTACCTGGAATTTTTTTAAAAAAGTATTTCCATCCATGGTAGCTGAATCTTCAGTCACTGAACCCCCAGATTCAATGGGCAAACCATATGTAGAAGCTCTCTACGATCTCTACAGCTTTTCTGTAAGTCTAAAATTACTCCAAATTAAAAGTTTATCTTTAAAAATGAGTTCATGAAATGGTGAGCAAATATAACTAATGCTCAGAATTTGGTTAGGAAAACAGGGATGAATTAAAATGAATGGATGGGATAAGGGACCAAACAGTAGGCGATTTTGCAAGACTGCCTAGAGATTCTGGACTTGGATTCCGTGATCCATATGTCACTGAATACAGAAGGCTAGTGAGATGTTTGAAGGCGAAAGGAGCAGAGCCCAGACTTGAAATGGGTGCTCTGTCCCCAAAGGGGCCTGAAGGGCATCATTATTGGCTTGTACTGGTTCAACACCACACTCTCTGAAAAACAAATCACATGCTAACATTTTCTCATTCATATTTTTCTAGGCTATTAAAATGCTAATGCTGGGTTAAATGGAACCCAAACTCACAGACCATGGAATAAACTCTGAATAAAACGGCAGCAGGATGCATGGAACGTTTCGCAATGCACTGAGCAAACTCAGAATTAAACAATATCAGAATGCACAGAACCTTCCAGAGCCCACTGAGCCAACTCGAAATTAAATGGAACTGGAACTCAAAGAACCTTCAGGAGTCCGTGGAACGAACTCTGAAGTCAACCGCAACCAGAACTCAAAGAACCTTGCAGAATCCACAGACCAAACTCAGAATGAAATGGAACCAGAACTCACAGAACCTTCCAGAGCTCACCGAGCAAAATCGAAATTAAACAGGCAGGACTTACCTGTAAGCTCTGGGCTCGTAGAACTTTCGGCAGTCCAGCACGCAGCCTTCCCCGGGAGTGCTGGTGCTTGGTCGCCGACATGGGCTTGCTGTGCTGCCTGTCCTGGTAGCCTGGCTCTTCTGACCTCTCCTGCAGCCGTGAAGGTACTGGCGCCGCACCGCTTAGCACTGCTGCCCCTTGGCTGTAGTGGGGGCGGAGGCTGAAGCCTCCGACGCTGCTTCCGCCTCCGCCTCCTCCTTATTGACTACCAGCCCTCCAACTCACACCACCTGAGCCTTGTTCAAGTGCCCGGGTCAAGGCCTTCTGTAGCAGACTGTTGGAGGCTCTGCATCTGGCAAGGTTTTTCAATAATCTGTTGCTACATAACAAATCACTGCAAATATAGATGCTAAAGCCAGTAAACATTTATGATCTCACGGCCTTGTTGAACGGGAGCCCCTTGGTTGGATGGTTCCTCCTGAGCGCTTCCTAAGGCTGCAGCAGAGAACGGGCGAGGTTTTCCTTGGCGGGGGTTGGGAAGGTCCACTCACTGCCTGGCCAGTGAAGGCTGGTGTGGCCGGAGGTGACTGCTCCCCATCACAGGGCCTCTGCACCCCGCGGACAGATTGAGTGTCCTGACAGCATGGCAGCTGGGCCCCCATGGCAGGTGATCCAGGAAAGCCAGGAGAGGTTCCAGGAGATACCTGTTGTCATTACCCAGGTGTACCTCACTCAGCCTGGGGAGGCACGACCAGGTCATTACCGCCAAAGGGGAGGCTCGCTGGGGCCGACTAGCTTCTCCCCGAGCTCACTGCCCTGATGCGTCGGAGCTGAGAAGGTTTTTGACATTCCTCCGTGTTGGCAGCATGGGGCTTCCTTCAGGGCAATGAAATGGTGGCACCGCCCAGTCCTGGAAAAGCCTTGCTCGTCCCTTGCTGCAGATGCCCGAAGGATGAATGCATCCAGACTCACGGACCCGCTGACAGGCAGGGCTGATTGAACCGCGGTGGCTTGTGAGCACCGATGTCTTCCCAAGGAACCCAAGCTCTCCCACCAGCATCGCCATCCCTCCACATCCCATCTGCATTTGGTTTTGTCCATTTTCTTTTCTTTCTTTCTTTTTTTTTTAACTGCTTTGGTGGGTATGAAATGGATCTTGTAGTTTTCATGTGAATTACCAATGCTCCGTTCCTAAGGCTTATGAGCCATTTAGATTTCCATTGTGTGAAATGCCCATTTTTCTACTACAGTCTTTTTCTCAACCATTGACATCTTTTATATATTTTGGATACTAATCCTTTCTAATTGCATGTGTTACAAACAAACAAACAAAAAGATTCTAATGCTGGGTTAAAATACCAGATAAGGGTTTCCCTGGTGGTCAAGTGGATAAGGACACCACCTTACAGTGCAAGGGTCTCCGGTTCAATCCCTGGCCTGGGAAGATCCCAAGAGCCGCGGAGCAGCTGCACCGATGTGTCCAACTACCAACCGCAGCTCTGGGACGCATGCGCCCAAAGCTGGTGCTCTGCAGCGAGAGGCCACTGCGATGGGAGGCCCACGCAGGCCAAAGAACACGGATGGATGAAAATGGATAAATGAAGAACCAATAAGAGAGGCCAAAAAAAAAAAAACAACCGAAAGGAAGGTGCAAATACCGTTGGGAAGGCCCCGTGAGTGGGGGGCCGGAGGTGACTGCTCCCCATCACAGGGCCTCTGCACCCCGCGGACAGATTGAGTGTCCTGACAGCATGGCAGCTGGGCCCCCATGGCAGGTGATCCAGGAAAGTCAGGAGAGGTTCCAGGAGATACCTGTTGTCATTACCCAGGTGTACCTCACTCAGCCTGGGGAGGCACGACCAGGTCATTACCGCCAAAGGGGAGGCTCGCTGGGGCCGACTAGCTTCTCCCCGAGCTCACTGCCCTGATGCGTCGGAGCTGAGAAGGTTTTTGACATTCCTCCGTGTTGGCAGCATGGGGCTTCCTTCAGGGCAATGAAATGGTGGCACCGCCCAGTCCTGGAAAAGCCTTGCTCGTCCCTTGCTGCAGATGCCCGAAGGATGAATGCATCCAGACTCACGGACCCGCTGACAGGCAGGGCTGATTGAACCGCGGTGGCTTGTGAGCACCGATGTCTTCCCAAGGAACCCAAGCTCTCCCACCAGCATCGCCATCCCTCCACATCCCATCTGCATTTGGTTTTGTCCATTTTCTTTTCTTTCTTTCTTTTTTTTTTTAACTGCTTTGGTGGGTATGAAATGGATCTTGTAGTTTTCATGTGAATTACCAATGCTCCGTTCCTAAGGCTTATGAGCCATTTAGATTTCCATTGTGTGAAATGCCCATTTTTCTACTACAGTCTTTTTCTCAACCATTGACATCTTTTATATATTTTGGATACTAATCCTTTCTAATTGCATGTGTTACAAACAAACAAACAAAAAGATTCTAATGCTGGGTTAAAATACCAGATAAGGGTTTCCCTGGTGGTCAAGTGGATAAGGACACCACCTTACAGTGCAAGGGTCTCCGGTTCAATCCCTGGCCTGGGAAGATCCCAAGAGCCGCGGAGCAGCTGCACCGATGTGTCCAACTACCAACCGCAGCTCTGGGACACATGCGCCCAAAGCTGGTGCTCTGCGACGAGAGAGGCCACTGCGATGGGAGGCCCACACAGGCCAAAGAACACGGATGGATGAAAATGGATAAATGAAGAACCAATAAGAGAGGCCAAAAAAAAAAAAAAAAAAAACAACCAGGTAACAGGAAGGTGCAAATACCGATTAACTCTTCTCCCTGCCCACCCCACTCACCCCTGAGCATTACTCATTAAACTGCCATAGTCTTGGGAGCAGACTTTTCCTTTCTGAAGACTTAGTATTGAAATGAGGTCCCACTTCTACTGCATAGCCAAGGACAATCCTTTGGAAAATATTGCTTCCTTGTAGGGAAAGATTTTAGAAAGCCCCTAAGTTATGAAAATGCAAGGCAAACAGGCAATCCTGCCAGTGCAAGTTTGTGTGTAGGTGTGTAAAATGAGTGTGTTTGTTGCTTAGCAACATTTGCCTTCTTCCTTTAGGTGCAAGGGGTGATCCCATGCAGGGGTCAAGAACCAGGCTCCATGGGAAAGACTGACTTCAGTACCTCAGGAAGTTGGAGCTGGGTTCTTTTCCAACATGGCCCACCTGGCACCGTGCTAAGCATTAAGGGGAAATAGCTGAGTGTGTGAGTGTCATCCAAAAGAGAAGTCTCCTCAGAGTTCAGGGGGACATGGCTGGGGTGATGGGAAGAACAAAGTGGAATCAGTAGGAGTATCTTAGCAACCATGAACAGATTTCCTGCCATCAGAGTGTGCAGGACCACCTGTAACCTTCCATCGCAGAGACCCATCCTGGACTGGTCATGCTTCCTGGCTTTCTCTCTCTTCCTGTCTTTTGCAGCAGAACCAGTCTTCTTTGAACTAAGTTCCTAGTGTTCCTACCCAAGTAGGGTGGTTGGGGGAGGCTTCAGGAAATAGGGAGACTTCCTGTCCCTGAGGGCAGGTGGGTGCTCAAGCAAAACACTGAATAAATAAAAGGCAAAGCCTTTATACTTCAAGTAACGTGGATCATTCCAGATACACTACTGACACAGATTTCTACTCTGTGAGTCATTTCCCTTCTGGTTGCACTCTACATTTCTTAAATGTATTCCCACAACACCTGCAGTTCAGCTTAGCATTTCTGGGAATATAAGAAGCAGAACACACAACCTATCTCTGAGAAAAATGGACCCAGAGGGTAATGATGAGGACTTCGAGAACAGGAAATCTGCATGTGCTGATCTGGGTCTTTATGCTTCTTCTTGCTTACGTCCCAGCTAAAGGGACGCCTAAAGTCATCTCTAAGGACATTTGCAAGATCCTCTAGGTTGGCCATTCCATGAAATCAAGAGTTCTGTGTTGCTTACTGACCTACACAGAGGGCCAGGTAGAAGCTCGGTGAATATTTATTGAACAGATGAATCAAGAGAGCTAAGGGACATGAAAGTATCTATACACTACCATGTAGGAGTGAAGATGGATAGAGGGTTCATTTCTGTCCATTTAAACCCTATAGGGAGGGAGAAGTTTCCCTGGAGGAGACTGGTGTGAGGAAGGAACACATTAATACAAATAGGCTGGGAAGAAAGTCTGTGTGATGGAGGGCTTCAGTCTAGGTCCCTTGGAATTAGATAGAACCAAAGAACGTTTGCTTACTGACAAGTATCCATACCAAGAGGAAATAGAAAGCTTCAAAAAAAATAGGTGCAAGGGTGATCCCATGCAGGTCAAGAACCAGGCTCCATGGGAAAGACTGACTTCGGTACCTCAGGAAGTTGGAGCTGGGTTCTTTTCCAACATGGCCCACCTGGCACCGTGCTAAGCATTAAGGGGAAATAGCTGAGTGTGTGAGTGTCATCCAAAAGAGAAGTCTCCTCAGAGTTCAGGGGGACATGGCTGGGGTGATGGGAAGAACAAAGTGGAATCAGTAGGAGTATCTTAGCAACCATGAACAGATTTCCTGCCATCAGAGTGTGCAGGACCACCTGTAACCTTCCATCGCAGAGACCCATCCTGGACTGGTCATGCTTCCTGGCTTTCTCTCTCTTCCTGTCTTTTGCAGCAGAACCAGTCTTCTTTGAACTAAGTTCCTAGTGTTCCTACCCAAGTAGGGTGGTTGGGGGAGGCTTCAGGAAATAGGGAGACTTCCTGTCCCTGAGGGCAGGTGGGTGCTCAAGCAAAACACTGAATAAATAAAAGGCAAAGCCTTTATACTTCAAGTAACGTGGATCATTCCAGATACACTACTGACACAGATTTCTACTCTGTGAGTCTTTTCCCCTTCTGGTTGCACTCTACATTTCTTAAATGTATTCCCACAACACCTGCAGTTCAGCTTAGCATTTCTGGGAATATAAGAAGCAGAACACACAACCTATCTCTGAGAAAAATGGACCCAGAGGGTAATGATGAGGACTTCGAGAACAGGAAATCTGCATGTGCTGATCTGGGTCTTTATGCTTCTTCTTGCTTACGTCCCAGCTAAAGGGACGCCTAAAGTCATCTCTAAGGACATTTGCAAGATCCTCTAGGTTGGCCATTCCATGAAATCAAGAGTTCTGTGTTGCTTACTGACCTACACAGAGGGCCAGGTAGAAGCTCGGTGAATATTTATTGAACAGATGAATCAAGAGAGCTAAGGGACATGAAAGTATCTATACACTACCATGTAGGAGTGAAGATGGATAGAGGGTTCATTTCTGTCCATTTAAACCCTATAGGGAGGGAGAAGTTTCCCTGGAGGAGACTGGTGTGAGGAAGGAACACATTAATACAAATAGGCTGGGAAGAAAGTCTGTGTGATGGAGGGCTTCAGTCTAGGTCCCTTGGAATTAGATAGAACCAAAGAACGTTTGCTTACTGACAAGTATCCATACCAAGAGGAAATAGAAAGCTTCAAAGAAAGGGAAGTAAATCACAGTATTCTGGGCCCGATGCCAGATATTCCAGCACATGAAAGATGACAGACAAAGGAGACAACACCTCCAGACCTATTCCAGACTGTATATTTTCCTCCCTTTGTGGGTCAGCCGGTGTTGAGTCATGTGTGTCCAGGAAGTAATAGAGAATGTGAGGAAAGATGTTTTCTGCTGTTTTCTCTGTAATTCTAGGAGCCACAGTGTCAGGAAGGTTTGAGGTCTAACCTCTTGTGATGTCTAGACTTGGCAATAAGAAATAGGACAATGGTAAGATGTAACTTATCCAAGGATGCTTGTGGCTGGATGTGTATTAACAGTTTAATTCCCCCTCTCCCCAGAGGAACTGAAAAGGTCAAGGTAGCCTCTATTTACTGGGAAAGAGGAATATTTGATCTTTGATTTAAAAAAAAAAATTTTAATTATTACTGTGTTAGAAAATTCTGTTGTTGCAGGATTTCTGGGACTTTGTACCACAATTTTTCTCCTTATGCTAATGTAGAGAATACTCTAGTAAATTACCTATATCTTGCTACTTGTGCAGGCTTCCCTGGTAGCTAAGATGGTAAGAATCTGCCTGCAATGTAGGAGACCCTCCTTTGATCCCTGAGTCAGGAAAAGTCCCTGGAGAAGGGAACGGCTACCCACTCTAGTATTCTTGCCTGGAGAATCCTATGGAAAGAGGAGCCTGGCAGGCTATGGTCTGTGGAGTCTCAGACAGTCATCCATGACTGAGCAATTAACACTGACATTTGCTACTAGTAACAGGGGAAGAGTTTTGAAAAATATAAAATTTTGAAAAAGCACAGATTTCTCCAATCTGAGAGGTTTATATCTAATTCAGACAGAGTAGGGAGGTTTTCTGCAAAGGTGAGAATTGCAAAACATGGGAGCTCAAAAGTCACAGACTCCAAAAATCTTGAGTAAGAAAAACAAACACATTTAGAAAATCTACTTAAGGGGTGAGAAATTGCAGGCCATAATACATTGGGGTCCCTTGGAATTAGATAGAACCAAAGAACGTTTGCTTACTGACAAGTATCCATACCAAGAGGAAATAGAAAGCTTCAAAGAAAGGGAAGTAAATCACAGTATTCTGGGCCCGATGCCAGATATTCCAGCACATGAAAGATGACAGACAAAGGAGACAACACCTCCAGACCTATTCCAGACTGTATATTTTCCTCCCTTTGTGGGTCAGCGGGTGTTGAGTCATGTGTGTCCAGGAAGTAATAGAGAATGTGAGGAAAGATGTTTTCTGCTGTTTTCTCTGTAATTCTAGGAGCCACAGTGTCAGGAAGGTTTGAGGTCTAACCTCTTGTGATGTCTAGACTTGGCAATAAGAAATAGGACAATGGTAAGATGTAACTTATCCAAGGATGCTTGTGGCTGGATGTGTATTAACAGTTTAATTCCCCCTCTCCCCAGAGGAACTGAAAAGGTCAAGGTAGCCTCTATTTACTGGGAAAGAGGAATATTTGATCTTTGATTTAAAAAAAAAAATTTTAATTATTACTGTGTTAGAAAATTCTGTTGTTGCAGGATTTCTGGGACTTTGTACCACAATTTTTCTCCTTATGCTAATGTAGAGAATACTCTAGTAAATTACCTATATCTTGCTACTTGTGCAGGCTTCCCTGGTAGCTAAGATGGTAAGAATCTGCCTGCAATGTAGGAGACCCTCCTTTGATCCCTGAGTCAGGAAAAGTCCCTGGAGAAGGGAACGGCTACCCACTCTAGTATTCTTGCCTGGAGAATCCTATGGAAAGAGGAGCCTGGCAGGCTATGGTCTGTGGAGTCTCAGACAGTCATCCATGACTGAGCAATTAACACTGACATTTGCTACTAGTAACAGGGGAAGAGTTTTGAAAAATATAAAATTTTGAAAAAGCACAGATTTCTCCAATCTGAGAGGTTTATATCTAATTCAGACAGAGTAGGGAGGTTTTCTGCAAAGGTGAGAATTGCAAAACATGGGAGCTCAAAAGTCACAGACTCCAAAAATCTTGAGTAAGAAAAACAAACACATTTAGAAAATCTACTTATGCAGGCTGGGTTCCCACTAATGTAAAAGAGAGGTAAAACTTAGCAGGCCATAATACTTTTGTAATTTATATGCATTTCCTTATTAGTAAAAGGATCATTTAAATGTGTGAAAACAATTTTGGCAAAAAAGTAAACTGGTAGTTAGATTGTTTTACAAAATTAGCATTACTGACATTTAGGAAACCTAGTTAGAATAAAGTCAATTAAATTATAACATGAATTAGTCACATTTTTCAGTTTTCATTCTATGTATTTTTGTTAAATAAATATTTCACCATAAGCAGTATATTGATCATTTAACAATAAAAAACTCAGAACCCAACTATTGAGTCTTCCACCTGAATTTAACACTGGGGAGATGACTTCATTTACAAATGTATACTAAGTCCCTATAATGTGGCAGATTCTATAGTAGGTCTCTTGAACACATTGCTGAATAACACCCGGGCACTTGCCTTGTTAGCAACTCATATAACCCAGGTGTGGAGGTGCTCACACAAAGATAATTCACGAAATAGGTGACGCTGAGCTTGTGCTAAGTGCCAGCCAGCACTACACAGGAACTCTCACAATCTTGCCATGGAAGACCTATTAATCTATTTTATAAATAAACAAAAGAGCCTGAGTTCCTTGCCCAATTTCATATGGATAATCTGGCTCCAGACCTCTTGAAATTTTCCTCTACTTACATGTTATTTGTACAAGGATGGGCCTACAAGTGATGGACGCATGCACAGTATTATAAGAACACAGAAGTTGGGGTTTTGACTGAGATGCTGGGAATAATGAAGGAAGGCTTCCTGGAAGAAGCCAGACCTGAAGGAAATTCTGAAAGATGTATGAGTATTAATGTTACCAACCAGGTTTCTTGGTCTTCCCCAATCAATAGAAATTGACTAGAAGCCAGACAAGAAATTCGAACAAGGCTTTATTGAGGCCCCAGCTTGAGCAAGTGGGAGCTCAGACAACAGGATCCTTTGCTTGCTTGCTCCCCAGGGACCAGGAACTTGTTACTTATATGGGGTAAGGGTAAGCATGTGTCCATGGGTTGGGCTGGAGAGATGCTTAGGTGTTTTGCCCGCCCATCTGGTGGCATGGAGTTCAGGCAGCATGTGCGGTACCCTGCTTTTGTTCCAGGTTCTTCAAAAGTGGCAGCTGAGAGTTTCCCTGGTGGTCCAGTGGGTAAAGAGTCCGCCTTGCAGTGCAGGGGGCACTGGTTCGATTCCTGGCCTGGGAAGATCCCACATGCTGCGGAGCAGCTAGACCAGTGTGTCCAATTGCGAGCCAGGACTCTGGAGCTCATGCACCCAAAGCCAGTGCTCTGCACTGAGAGAGGCTGCTGCAATGGGAGGCCCACACAGGCCAAAGTAGAGATGGATGAAAAATAAACAAATTAAAAAAACAATAAAAGAGGCCCCAAAAAATTTTTTTTTAAAAAAGGTGGCAGTTGGGTGTTTTGGTCCCTTTGTATCTTTTAGGTCCAGAATTTGCTCCAACTGTTCATGTGAGCAGTTACTTTTAGTTTCATACAGCTTGTTTGTATTTTGTTGCTCGCAGAAAAGTGAATCCAGTTACAAGCATTGCAGCCCTGCAACACAGGGGCCCAAGTCCCAACCTGTCTTATTAAGTGATGGTTGAGAGGAGGTAAGCAGGAACCAGGGAAGAACCCTGTGAATCTTCCCATGGAACTCGCCTTTTCCCTGTATTTAGTGAGATTCTCCCAAAGGTTTTAGGCCAGGAAACAACATGGCCAGAGTTACGTTTAGATATGTCTTCCCTATGGCTTTTCGGAGCAATGGATCTCAGGAATTTTAGAAATTGCCAGACCTCTTGAAATTTTCCTCTACTTACATGTTATTTGTACAAGGATGGGCCTACAAGTGATGGACGCATGCACAGTATTATAAGAACACAGAAGTTGGGGTTTTGACTGAGATGCTGGGAATAATGAAGGAAGGCTTCCTGGAAGAAGCCAGACCTGAAGGAAATTCTGAAAGATGTATGAGTATTAATGTTACCAACCAGGTTTCTTGGTCTTCCCCAATCAATAGAAATTGACTAGAAGCCAGACAAGAAATTCGAACAAGGCTTTATTGAGGCCCCAGCTTGAGCAAGTGGGAGCTCAGACAACAGGATCCTTTGCTTGCTTGCTCCCAGGGACCAGGAACTTGTTACTTATATGGGGTAAGGGTAAGCATGTGTCCATGGGTTGGGCTGGAGAGATGCTTAGGTGTTTTGCCCGCCCATCTGGTGGCATGGAGTTCAGGCAGCATGTGCGGTACCCTGCTTTTGTTCCAGGTTCTTCAAAAGTGGCAGCTGAGAGTTTCCCTGGTGGTCCAGTGGGTAAAGAGTCCGCCTTGCAGTGCAGGGGGCACTGGTTCGATTCCTGGCCTGGGAAGATCCCACATGCTGCGGAGCAGCTAGACCAGTGTGTCCAATTGCGAGCCAGGACTCTGGAGCTCATGCACCCAAAGCCAGTGCTCTGCACTGAGAGAGGCTGCTGCAATGGGAGGCCCACACAGGCCAAAGTAGAGATGGATGAAAAATAAACAAATTAAAAAAACAATAAAAGAGGCCCCAAAAAATTTTTTTTTAAAAAAGGTGGCAGTTGGGTGTTTTGGTCCCTTTGTATCTTTTAGGTCCAGAATTTGCTCCAACTGTTCATGTGAGCAGTTACTTTTAGTTTCATACAGCTTGTTTGTATTTTGTTGCTCGCAGAAAAGTGAATCCAGTTACAAGCATTGCAGCCCTGCAACACAGGGGCCCAAGTCCCAACCTGTCTTATTAAGTGATGGTTGAGAGGAGGTAAGCAGGAACCAGGGAAGAACCCTGTGAATCTTCCCATGGAACTCGTCCTTTTCCCTGTATTTAGTGAGATTCTCCCAAAAGGTTTTAGGCCAGGAAACAACATGGCCAGAGTTACGTTTTAGATATGTCTTCCCTATGGCTTTTCGGAGCAATGGATCTCAGAATTTAGAATTGCCTTGAGGGCTTTTAAAGCAGAGGACTGGGCCCAATTCCCTGAGTTTCTCATCCAGAAGCCTTGGTGTGAGGTCTGAGAATTTGCATTCCTAACAAGTCCCAGGTGATACTGATACTGTCGTGGCTGTAGGCACCACACTTTGAGACCTCCACTGTCGTTGTGGCTGATGCCTTTAAAGGGAGTAAAGCTGGAGACCACTTAGGAGGCTAATATCAGTCATTTAAGAAAGAAAAAAGGAACATCTAAAGTAAAATCTAGAGCTAGAGTATAAGCTGTATGAGAACAGGAATTTTGTCTATATTTAATTCTATGTTCCCACCATCTATATTACAATCTGAAAGTGTAAGTGTTAGTCACTTTGTCATGTTCAGCTCTTTGCGATCCCATGCACTGTAGCCTGCCAGGCTCCTCTGTTCGTGGAATTCTTCAGGCAAGAATACTGCAGTGGGTTGTTATCTCCTTCCCTAGGGAATCTTCCCAGCCCGAAGGTTGAACCCGGGTCTCCTGCATTGTAGACAGATTCTTTACTGTCTGAACCACCAAAGAAGACTGAATTACTGTCTAGCACACAGTAAGTGCTTAATAAGCATTCACTGAGATAGGAAAAAAGCTTTTGAGTTCTAAGTTTCTAAGTTGGATGACTGTGAGTGATGTCTTGAATAGTCATAGATAGAACAGGATGAAGAGCAGCTTTGGCGGGCGAAGATGGTGCTGCATTTTGGGTACCTTGTGTCTGAAGAATGTGTGAGTTCCTGGAGAAGAAAATATTTGGAAAGTTGAAGTGAAAATACCCTATTTGAGAATAAAGCCCAGAGTGTGAGAGCTTAGGGCCAGAAACACCAGTTTAGACCCCACTGGTAAGTGGACAGCTGGTAGTTCAGATTGCAACACAGGGGCCCAAGTCCCAACCTGTCTTATTAAGTGATGGTTGAGAGGAGGTAAGCAGGAACCAGGGAAGAACCCTGTGAATCTTCCCATGGAACTCGTCCTTTTCCCTGTATTTAGTGAGATTCTCCCAAAAGGTTTTAGGCCAGGAAACAACATGGCCAGAGTTACGTTTTAGATATGTCTTCCCTATGGCTTTTCGGAGCAATGGATCTCAGAATTTAGAATTGCCTTGAGGGCTTTTAAAGCAGAGGACTGGGCCCAATTCCCTGAGTTTCTCATCCAGAAGCCTTGGTGTGAGGTCTGAGAATTTGCATTCCTAACAAGTCCCAGGTGATACTGATACTGTCGTGGCTGTAGGCACCACACTTTGAGACCTCCACTGTCGTTGTGGCTGATGCCTTTAAAGGGAGTAAAGCTGGAGACCACTTAGGAGGCTAATATCAGTCATTTAAGAAAGAAAAAAGGAACATCTAAAGTAAAATCTAGAGCTAGAGTATAAGCTGTATGAGAACAGGAATTTTGTCTATATTTAATTCTATGTTCCCACCATCTATATTACAATCTGAAAGTGTAAGTGTTAGTCACTTTGTCATGTTCAGCTCTTTGCGATCCCATGCACTGTAGCCTGCCAGGCTCCTCTGTTCGTGGAATTCTTCAGGCAAGAATACTGCAGTGGGTTGTTATCTCCTTCCCTAGGGAATCTTCCCAGCCCGAAGGTTGAACCCGGGTCTCCTGCATTGTAGACAGATTCTTTACTGTCTGAACCACCAAAGAAGACTGAATTACTGTCTAGCACACAGTAAGTGCTTAATAAGCATTCACTGAGATAGGAAAAAAGCTTTTGAGTTCTAAGTTTCTAAGTTGGATGACTGTGAGTGATGTCTTGAATAGTCATAGATAGAACAGGATGAAGAGCAGCTTTGGCGGGCGAAGATGGTGCTGCATTTTGGGTACCTTGTGTCTGAAGAATGTGTGAGTTCCTGGAGAAGAAAATATTTGGAAAGTTGAAGTGAAAATACCCTATTTGAGAATAAAGCCCAGAGTGTGAGAGCTTAGGGCCAGAAACACCAGTTTAGACCCCACTGGTAAGTGGACAGCTGGTAGTTAGAGCCAGGAAATTGCGGAATGAACTTGTTCAAGAGGAACAGATGGAGCAAGAAGAGCAAAGAGCTAGGAGTGAACCACCATGCTTTTATGGAACAGGTAAAGAAGCAAGAAAACAGGTAAAGAAGCAAGAAAACAAAGAAAAATGCCCACAAGGTAGGAGAGAGCAGTCATGGGAGTCAGGGGTTTTTATTGTTTGTTTTACTTTTTACTATAAGAAATTGCAAACATAAAAAAGAGTGGAAAGAATAACACAGCGATTTCGTAAAGAGCCATCAACAATGGTCAACTCATGGCCAACCTTATTTTACTTACATTTCTGCCCCCTTCCTTCTGCCAACTAAATCACATTATCTTTTAAATGAAAAATAGACATCGTATTGATTCATTAGCAATTCAGTATGCATCTCTAAAAGATAAACTCTCTTTAGAAAAACAGCACAATAATATCTCATTGAAGAAAATCAACAATTCCACAATGTCATCAAAATTTCAGTCCAGGGGCTTCCCTGGTGGTCCACTGGGTAAGGACACCGCCTTGCAGTGCAAAGGGCGCCTGTTCGATCCCTGGCCTGGGAAGATCCCACGTGCCGCGGAGCGGCTGGACCGATGTGTCCAACTACCGAGCTGCTCTGGAGCGCATGCGCCCAGAGCTGGTGCTCTGTGACGAGAGGCCACTGTGATGGGAGGCCCACACAGGCCAAAGAACAAAGATGGATGAAAATAGATAAATGAAAGACCAATAGAAGTGACCAAAAAAAAAAAAAAAAGTCAGTCGATATCCAAAATTTAGGGGGAGGGGTACAATTTTTTTTTTTTGATTGAACTGGAGCCAGATAAGGTCCAAATCATGCAATTAGCTGATAAGTCTCTTAGTTCTCTTTTAACCTCTGTTCCCTCCTATTTGTTTTTTTTTTCCTTTTGTTTGGCTACTTATTTACTGAAGAAACTGTGTCCTGTAGAATTTTCCACATTCTGGATTCTGCTGAATGTGTTCTCATTGTGTCATTAAGTGTTTACCTTCTTTATTTCCTATGTATTGGTAACTTAGATCTAGAGGTGAGACTTGACTGATTTAGGTTCCATTTTTTGTCACGATTCGCTGCACAGGAGATACTGTACATTTCTGGTTATCTCTTTTTGTGGTACAGTAATCACTGATGGTCATGATTTACACACATTATTTAATTAAAAATAACAGTATTTTGATTCTATCAGTCTTTTTCATGTGTTCCTCTTTTCATTTATTAGTTGATATACCTTTATAGAGAGAAACTCTCCCAAATCAAGGATTTGGTTGCCCAATGGTATAGTTATACAATAAAAGGCAAGGTAGTTTCCTCATCTTTTCTTTTTATTTACCATTTTTCAGCATAATACATTGGTTCCCTAGCATTTAATGAGGAATGTTTTGAAAGTAGTATCATAAAGTCATTTATTTAAGTATTTTTACATGTTTCAGTGTATTGCAATATTATTTTTTTCTCATTCTTATTTTTAATTTTTACAGAGTTTTGTTGTTTACAGATATGTTTGTTCCCAGATCAGTGATATGTATATCCCTGGCCCCCTCCCTCCTCCACTTCCCTCCCCTCCGTTGCACCGTGCCCCTGCAGGATCTCCTATTCCCACAGCGTGATGACAATAGCTATCTTTTTCATATATGATAGCATAGGTTTCCATATTACTCCCGCTATGCCTCCCACCCACTGTTCATTCCCCTCAATGCCCATATGTCTGTTTTCTATGTCTGTTTTTCCATAGCTTCACTGCCTATGTTGTCTTTACCATCTTAAATTGTCCCATCTTTAGCCCATACGACCTTTAAAATTTTGGTTCCTAAGTTTTCTGATTTGTATTGTTTTTCTCTTCCATTGAAAAGTGTGGTTTGTAGCAATGTTAAAACAATTAATTTTTGTTATATATTTTATGATACTTTCAGAACAAAATGCTCAGTATTATTACTAATAGCATGACTGTTAAAAATAGTTTTAAGATTTTGTTTAGTTCTTCTTGTTTTTAAATTCTATCTCCGTACAGATTTACAGTCAGATTATTATATTTTTTCATTTTTATTTTTTTTAATTGAAGGATAATTGCTTTACAGAGTTTTGCTGTTTTCTGCCAAACATCAACATGAATCAGCCATAGGTACACATATGCCCCCTCCCTCCTGAACTTCCCTCTGTCTCCCTCCCCATCCCACCCCTCCAGCTTGTTATGGAGCCCCTGTTTGAGTTACCTGAGTCATCCAGCAAATTCCCATTGGTTACAATTATTGTATTTGTTTGTCATCTGAAATAATTTATCTCTGTGAGGTTCATTTGTTTCATTTTGATTTTAACTTTCATTGATTCTTTTTAAAAATTACTTTATAACTAGGTGAAGCATTTCCCCGGCTCCAAAGCCAAATTCTCAAATAGGATATTTTCAGAGAAATCTAGCTTCTATCCCTGTTTTCTCCACTTTGTTCTCTCTCTCCTTTATTTGTACCCTTTAAAAATATTTTTGGTTTACCCTTGCATTATTGGTTTGTTATAAGCAAATGTCTCTAGATATATACTCATCTCTCTTCACTTTCTTGAAATAGATGATAACATTTATACTTACTTTTCTCCACCTACTTTTTTGCTTAACAAGATATCCTGGAGATTACCCCATGCAGCATATAAAAAATAGTCCTGATTCCTTACTACAGCTCCAAAGTACTTCATTATGTTGATTCAACTAGTACTCTAGTTGAATAGATATTTGGATTGTCCACAGCCTTTTATAACGGCAAAGTTCTTGAGAATCAAGGAATGACTCTAAATGTCCAATGAATCTGAGCCATCTAATATAAGATGCTAAATTATGCATTAGACTTTGCAGTATGAAGATTAGTGAAATCTTAACCAATGCTAAGATGTATATACACCAACTACCCAGCAGTACACAGCATCTAGCTTAGCAAGGATAGTTTTGATGTCCTGGTGCAAACTGAAATCTAATTATAGTGAGTCACTGGGTGACTAAGCAAATGGAGACAACAGGATGTATAAACTACTCTTTGAGCAAGTTGGACAAAAGGGCATACTGTTAAAAATAGTTTTAAGATTTTGTTTAGTTCTTCTTGTTTTTAAATTCTATCTCACAGATTTACAGTCAGATTATTATATTTTTTCATTTTTATTTTTTTTAATTGAAGGATAATTGCTTTACAGAGTTTTGCTGTTTTCTGCCAAACATCAACATGAATCAGCCATAGGTACACATATGCCCCCTCCCTCCTGAACTTCCCTCTGTCTCCCTCCCCATCCCACCCCTCCAGCTTGTTATGGAGCCCCTGTTTGAGTTACCTGAGTCATCCAGCAAATTCCCATTGGTTACAATTATTGTATTTGTTTGTCATCTGAAATAATTTATCTCTGTGAGGTTCATTTGTTTCATTTTGATTTTAACTTTCATTGATTCTTTTTAAAAATTACTTTATAACTAGGTGAAGCATTTCCCCGGCTCCAAAGCCAAATTCTCAAATAGGATATTTTCAGAGAAATCTAGCTTCTATCCCTGTTTTCTCCACTTTGTTCTCTCTCTCCTTTATTTGTACCCTTTAAAAATATTTTTGGTTTACCCTTGCATTATTGGTTTGTTATAAGCAAATGTCTCTAGATATATACTCATCTCTCTTCACTTTCTTGAAATAGATGATAACATTTATACTTACTTTTCTCCACCTACTTTTTTGCTTAACAAGATATCCTGGAGATTACCCCATGCAGCATATAAAAAATAGTCCTGATTCCTTACTACAGCTCCAAAGTACTTCATTATGTTGATTCAACTAGTACTCTAGTTGAATAGATATTTGGATTGTCCACAGCCTTTTATAACGGCAAAGTTCTTGAGAATCAAGGAATGACTCTAAATGTCCAATGAATCTGAGCCATCTAATATAAGATGCTAAATTATGCATTAGACTTTGCAGTATGAAGATTAGTGAAATCTTAACCAATGCTAAGATGTATATACACCAACTACCCAGCAGTACACAGCATCTAGCTTAGCAAGGATAGTTTTGATGTCCTGGTGCAAACTGAAATCTAATTATAGTGAGTCACTGGGTGACTAAGCAAATGGAGACAACAGGATGTATAAACTACTCTTTGAGCAAGTTGGACAAGAAAGGACATACAATTATAACTGAATAAGGATTTGGAAATGAGGAGTTTTATTTGGGGGGCTCTGTTTTATATGTTTATGAACCCGGCCCACTTCCTAAAGTCACTGTCTATCACAGCGGCCGGTTTGATTGTCCTCCTGGCTTAAATAATCACATCTTCACTTATTTTGTGTTCATTGTCTGTCTCCCCAATTAAAACATAGACCAACAGGAAGGAAAAGCTTTTAGTTCACTGTAGTGACCCCAATGCCTTAAACAATGCCCAGCACACAGTAGCCACTCACTGTACATTTGCTGACTCTATTACTACTGCTCTTTGACTTCTGCAAGGACCCCTTAATCTTCATATTTTCTTACAGTTTATTTTCTCTCTCTTGGCTTTACACAAAGCATCTCAAATGAACAATTATGACTTTGGGGAATCAAACTTTGGACAAAATTGGAGTTTGAGTTCCTTAACAACAAAATACAAACTTTAGGAGCTTTAGATAGGCAAAACAGGGTATCCTTGAGTTAACTGGAAAAAAAAAAAACCTGATCACCTTGTCCCAAGTGGAAAAGTGCAACATTAGCCTTTCTTTTGAAAGATGAGATAACTCGGGGTATGTGCTGATACAGAGTGGAAGAATCCTCTAGGGAACCAGAAGAAGGGTATTCTTGGCAAAGGAGTAGCCCTTTTGATCCAGCTAGTACTCTAGTTGAATAGATATTTGGATTGTCCACAGCCTTTTATAACGGCAAAGTTCTTGAGAATCAAGGAATGACTCTAAATGTCCAATGAATCTGAGCCATCTAATATAAGATGCTAAATTATGCATTAGACTTTGCAGTATGAAGATTAGTGAAATCTTAACCAATGCTAAGATGTATATACACCAACTACCCAGCAGTACACAGCATCTAGCTTAGCAAGGATAGTTTTGATGTCCTGGTGCAAACTGAAATCTAATTATAGTGAGTCACTGGGTGACTAAGCAAATGGAGACAACAGGATGTATAAACTACTCTTTGAGCAAGTTGGACAAGAAAGGACATACAATTATAACTGAATAAGGATTTGGAAATGAGGAGTTTTATTTGGGGGGCTCTGTTTTATATGTTTATGAACCCGGCCCACTTCCTAAAGTCACTGTCTATCACAGCGGCCGGTTTGATTGTCCTCCTGGCTTAAATAATCACATCTTCACTTATTTTGTGTTCATTGTCTGTCTCCCCAATTAAAACATAGACCAACAGGAAGGAAAAGCTTTTAGTTCACTGTAGTGACCCCAATGCCTTAAACAATGCCCAGCACACAGTAGCCACTCACTGTACATTTGCTGACTCTATTACTACTGCTCTTTGACTTCTGCAAGGACCCCTTAATCTTCATATTTTCTTACAGTTTATTTTCTCTCTCTTGGCTTTACACAAAGCATCTCAAATGAACAATTATGACTTTGGGGAATCAAACTTTGGACAAAATTGGAGTTTGAGTTCCTTAACAACAAAATACAAACTTTAGGAGCTTTAGATAGGCAAAACAGGGTATCCTTGAGTTAACTGGAAAAAAAAAAAACCTGATCACCTTGTCCCAAGTGGAAAAGTGCAACATTAGCCTTTCTTTTGAAAGATGAGATAACTCGGGGTATGTGCTGATACAGAGTGGAAGAATCCTCTAGGGAACCAGAAGAAGGGTATTCTTGGCAAAGGAGTAGCCCTTTTGATCCAGCTGTACAGATAAGTTGTAACCTGTGACTGTCCCACTGCGCTATTTGCCTAATTTGGAGGTAAAGTAGTAGCAAGCCAACTTGGCCACAGATCTATGGCTAAATATCCCAAGCTACTTTATAGATAATAAAGACGGTGTTTTGAGTTCCACCTGATGTCTTTTGGGTTTGGTTGTTATTTGTCCCCATAGTCAGGAGACAAAAGAAGTTTCATTTATCAACCATCCTCCAAAAACCCCTGGAAAGACATGGCTTAAATGTGATGGATTCAGTTGGAATAGCCAAGCCTTTTTGTACAAGAAAAAGACTGACGATATTTACACAATGGACTTTAAAGGTGAGGCTGTGTGTGGTGCAATGCTCAGTCGCTTCAGTTGTGTCCTACTCTTTGCGACCCTATGGACTGTAGCCTGTCAGGCTCCTCTGTCCATGGGATTGTCCAGGCAAGAGTACTGGAGGGAGTTGCCATGTCCTCCTCCAAGGGATCTTCTCATCCCAGGGCTCAAATTTATGTCTCTTGCATTGCAGGTAGATTCTTTATCACTGAGCCACCAGGGAAACCCCTAAAGGTGTTAAGACAATACTAAAAATTCCAGTCCTTGTGTCCCTTCTCTGTTCAGCTGAAATGAACAACATTGCTTGTCAGCTATATCCCAATTCAAAATAAAAAGGTTTTAAAACTAAAATTAAAATAAAGATTCCAATCTGAAAAGATATCATCCAAAGGAATCAAAAGCTAAGGGCAAGTTAATTTAAAATTTCGAAAGCTTCGCTTTGTCACTCTTATTAGTTTATCATAAGAAAAACTTAAGGTGCCACTGTACATTTGCTGACTCTATTACTACTGCTCTTTGACTTCTGCAAGGACCCCTTAATCTTCATATTTTCTTACAGTTTATTTTCTCTCTCTTGGCTTTACACAAAGCATCTCAAATGAACAATTATGACTTTGGGGAATCAAACTTTGGACAAAATTGGAGTTTGAGTTCCTTAACAACAAAATACAAACTTTAGGAGCTTTAGATAGGCAAAACAGGGTATCCTTGAGTTAACTGGAAAAAAACCTGATCACCTTGTCCCAAGTGGAAAAGTGCAACATTAGCCTTTCTTTTGAAAGATGAGATAACTCGGGGTATGTGCTGATACAGAGTGGAAGAATCCTCTAGGGAACCAGAAGAAGGGTATTCTTGGCAAAGGAGTAGCCCTTTTGATCCAGCTGTACAGATAAGTTGTAACCTGTGACTGTCCCACTGCGCTATTTGCCTAATTTGGAGGTAAAGTAGTAGCAAGCCAACTTGGCCACAGATCTATGGCTAAATATCCCAAGCTACTTTATAGATAATAAAGACGGTGTTTTGAGTTCCACCTGATGTCTTTTGGGTTTGGTTGTTATTTGTCCCCATAGTCAGGAGACAAAAGAAGTTTCATTTATCAACCATCCTCCAAAAACCCCTGGAAAGACATGGCTTAAATGTGATGGATTCAGTTGGAATAGCCAAGCCTTTTTGTACAAGAAAAAGACTGACGATATTTACACAATGGACTTTAAAGGTGAGGCTGTGTGTGGTGCAATGCTCAGTCGCTTCAGTTGTGTCCTACTCTTTGCGACCCTATGGACTGTAGCCTGTCAGGCTCCTCTGTCCATGGGATTGTCCAGGCAAGAGTACTGGAGGGAGTTGCCATGTCCTCCTCCAAGGGATCTTCTCATCCCAGGGCTCAAATTTATGTCTCTTGCATTGCAGGTAGATTCTTTATCACTGAGCCACCAGGGAAACCCCTAAAGGTGTTAAGACAATACTAAAAATTCCAGTCCTTGTGTCCCTTCTCTGTTCAGCTGAAATGAACAACATTGCTTGTCAGCTATATCCCAATTCAAAATAAAAAGGTTTTAAAACTAAAATTAAAATAAAGATTCCAATCTGAAAAGATATCATCCAAAGGAATCAAAAGCTAAGGGCAAGTTAATTTAAAATTTCGAAAGCTTCGCTTTGTCACTCTTATTAGTTTATCATAAGAAAAAGATAAAGAAAAATCTTAAGGTACAATTGGCAACTCTAATTTATATGTGATTTTGTTTCTGGTGCTCATTTCTAAATACCCTAAATTGTATTTTGGAGGTAAAAACCCACAAGTGAGGTCATGTCCACAAGCCCTTGAGAGTTACTTTTCAGTTTTTGGCTCAATTCCCAAAATCTCTCTTCTTCTTATGTTCTCCCTCCAAACCAAAGGGAAGGAATTCCTTGTCCCTATCAGTGCTATGTTTTCAAGTGCTTGGTTGTGTTCAAAAGAAAAACAAAAACAAAACAAAACTTACCTAAGCAGTCTCCTCTTTTAAGAGTGAAACACCATCAATTCCTCCTTATAATCAGGAGAAGAAAATGTTCCTTTTTCCAGGAATGCATTTTGGAAGTAGAAATTATTTTAAAGAAGTTTGTATACATCAGTAAAGTTACACCTTACCTTAAAAAGGTGATCTGTCTTAGCGACAGCTTGACACGACAGTTGTCTAAATATAAAATACAGGGGTTGGTTTTGCACACATATGAGTCTTATCAGAACAGAATATTTTTACATAGAACTTTTTTAAGTTCCAGGACAGAAACTGAAAAGTGTTCTCTGACATCCTTAGCTTGATATCAAAGAAATACTTCTACAGTCTCTAGGAAGATAGTAGAATCTAATATAAATGGACACACCTAACATCTTTACAGCATGACAAGAGAGGGGTTGTTAATATACCAAGTACTTCAAAAGATTACCTGCCTAAGTGTTCACAAGCCTCAACCATTATGGTCAGAGACAAAGGACAAATATGGAAGGGCTTCCCAGGTGGCACTAGTGGTAAGGAGCCTACCTGCCAATGCGGGTAGATATAAGAGGCACAAGTTCAATTCCTGGATCAGGAAGACCCCCTGGAGGAGGGCATGGCAGCCCACTCCAGTATTCATGCCTGGAGAATCCCATAGACAGAGGATCCTGGCAGGCTACAGTCCATAGGGTTGCACAGCGTCGGACACAACCGAAGCAACTTAGCATGCACGCATAATATGAAAGATGAGGGGCTTCCCTTCCCCTGGTGGTCCAGTGGGTAAGGACACCGCCTTGCAGTGCAAGGGGCACCACTTCGATCCCTGGCCTGGGAAGATCCCACGTGCCGCGGAGCGGCTGGACCGATGTGTCCAATTACCGACCTGGAGCTCTGGAGCGCATGCGCCTAGAGCCGGTGCCCTGCGACGACAGACGCCACCGCGATGGGAGGCCCGCAGGAGCCAAAACAAAGACGGATGAAAATAGAAAAATGAAAGACCAATAGAAGTGGCCCGCCCGCTCCCCTCCCTCCCCAACCCCCACCCAAAAATAAATAAATAAATAAATCTTTAAAAAAAAAAAAGAAAGATGAGAAGCCTTCTGTAGCAGGGATTTCTGGCCACCTATTCAATATTCAGCGGTGTGCTGGTATATACATCTAACAACAAAAAAAGAAAGCCTTAATTTTGGTGTTTGTCAAGTTTTGTGGTGTAAATACTCCCGTTGTGACACATTTCAGGATACTAATGTGTTTAACAACCACCTCAACCCCAATTAGTGGGGAAAATAGAAAGAAGAAGGAGAAGGGGACAACAGTGGACAAGATGGTTGGATGGCATCACTGAGTCAATGGACAGGAGTTTGCGCAAGCTCCAGGAGATGGTGAAGGACAGGGAAACCTGGCATGCTGCAGTCCATGGGATGGCAAAGAGTTGGACACAACTGAAGGGAACTGTAAAATGAAACCTAAAAATTTAACCACCAACCGTCACAAACCAGCATGAGATATTTGGAGCACATCACTGCATTCTTCCTCCTCTTCTTCATCATTCTACTTTGTTTCACTGGCAATTTTCTAAGACTAAAAGCAAAAGAAGAGGGTGGGGAAAGCAGGACAAAAACAAAGAAGAATAAAAACAAAAGAAACATTTCCCAGTCATTTTTGAAAATAGACCATCAGATGGCATGTGCTGATGAGAAGTAAACACAAGTCCTGGTGGCAGTGGCACTAGTGGTGTGATCTTTAGAAGAGCTTCAGACTGAGTTCGCCCTTATGGTCCTTATCCTTTCCTTTTTCCTGCCTGGAATGCAGACGTGATGACTGGAGCAGCAACAGCCTTTTTATCATCAACAATGAGAGAGAGAGGGCAAGGAAGTCACAGAGATCCTGGCAGTGACATCTTTGAATTACCTTACCACCGCTGGAGTTCTTATCTCTGATCTTTTTGTTTGTTTTTCTTTACAAGCAATAAAACATATTCCTATATTGCTTAAACCACCATCGCTCAGCTTTTGTATCAAAGGCAGCCAAACTTATCAATGGATGCAGACCTCATGAAGAGAAATGGCTACCAGAAGCAAAAGCGTTTAAAATATTTTTCTGGAAGTCACATAGCCATGAAAATTTTAAAAAACTGACCAATCCACTAAATATTTTGTTGGAATGAGCCTACCTAAAATAATCAGTTTTGGAGGCAGAAATTGTATTCACAGCACCATGAACGTCCAGTGAAAAGAATATTGGCTATCATTATTGAACCCCTCCCATGTACCAGATACCACGGTAAGCACTGTAGAGGCATCAGCACACTTGCTGTGTGGCCTTGGGTAACTCGCTTAACACTTTGGTGCTTTATTCTCACCTATAAAACTAAGATAATGTAATAGCTGTATCACAGGTTTGTTTTAAAAGATAAAGGAATTAATACTATATACAGAAGATAATCAAAACAATGCCTGACAAACAGTAAACACTGAATAAATGTTAGCGATGATTACCATGATTATTATTCTCCACACATCCTATTGGATAGGTACCGATATTACCAGCAGATGAGGATAAAAGCATCTATTTCATAGGGAGGTTGTAAGACTATTGGGAGACGATGCCTCTTAAGTGTTTAGCATTGTGCCGGGAAAATGCTCAGTAAACGCTAGCTTTGATGAGTTCAATATAGAATATGATTCAGATGAGGCTTTTTAGTGAGATCTGTGCCCAAATACTGTGTGAAGGAAAAAAGTAGTTTTCTGTGTCTGTGGTGGGGGAGAGAAGGTTAGCATTATTCATTCATCCCTAGAACATACTTATGGTGCCTCATGATATATAATTAAGATGTCAAAGGACGAGTGCCATTTGACATGCAATGATGAGAAGTAAACACAAGTCCTGGTGGCAGTGGCACTAGTGGTGTGATCTTTAGAAGAGCTTCAGACTGAGTTCGCCCTTATGGTCCTTATCCTTTCCTTTTTCCTGCCTGGAATGCAGACGTGATGACTGGAGCAGCAACAGCCTTTTATCATCAACAATGAGAGAGAGGCAAGGAAGTCACAGAGATCCTGGCAGTGACATCTTTGAATTACCTTACCACCGCTGGAGTTCTTATCTCTGATCTTTTTGTTTGTTTTTCTTTACAAGCAATAAAACATATTCCTATATTGCTTAAACCACCATCGCTCAGCTTTTGTATCAAAGGCAGCCAAACTTATCAATGGATGCAGACCTCATGAAGAGAAATGGCTACCAGAAGCAAAAGCGTTTAAAATATTTTTCTGGAAGTCACATAGCCATGAAAATTTTAAAAAACTGACCAATCCACTAAATATTTTGTTGGAATGAGCCTACCTAAAATAATCAGTTTTGGAGGCAGAAATTGTATTCACAGCACCATGAACGTCCAGTGAAAAGAATATTGGCTATCATTATTGAACCCCTCCCATGTACCAGATACCACGGTAAGCACTGTAGAGGCATCAGCACACTTGCTGTGTGGCCTTGGGTAACTCGCTTAACACTTTGGTGCTTTATTCTCACCTATAAAACTAAGATAATGTAATAGCTGTATCACAGGTTTGTTTTAAAAGATAAAGGAATTAATACTATATACAGAAGATAATCAAAACAATGCCTGACAAACAGTAAACACTGAATAAATGTTAGCGATGAT
Organism: Tragulus kanchil; assembly: GCA_022376925.1. Lineage (NCBI taxonomy): Eukaryota > Metazoa > Chordata > Mammalia > Artiodactyla > Tragulidae > Tragulus > Tragulus kanchil. Next base: position 34,204,755 of record JAIOJX010000025.1, read on the forward strand.
TACCATGATTATTATTCCCCACACATCCTATTGGATAGGTACCGATATTACCAGCAGATGAGGATAAAAGCATCTATTTCATAGGGAGGTTGTAAGACTATTGGGAGACGATGCCTCTTAAGTGTTTAGCATTGTGCCGGGAAAATGCTCAGTAAACGCTAGCTTTGATGAGTTCAATATAGAATATGATTCAGATGAGGCTTTTTAGTGAGATCTGTGCCCAAATACTGTGTGAAGGAAAAAAGTAGTTTTCTGTGTCTGTGGTGGGGGAGAGAAGGTTAGCATTATTCATTCATCCCTAGAACATACTTATGGTGCCTCATGATATATAATTAAGATGTCAAAGGACGAGTGCCATTTGACATGCAATAGATACAACACAAATACACGGACATGGCAAGAGTGAAAAGGAACAGAGAAGGCCTCGGGCTGGGGCTTTGGCATAGAGAAGACAAAGCTCTGGCTCAGAAAGACTGGAGTAGTATCTGATTCTGCCATTTACTAGTTTTTGATCTTGGGCAAATCATTTAACTTTTCATTTCCCTCATTTTTTAAAATAAGAAGTCTGAACTCAACGCACACAGCCATCCCAACTTTATTTTTTAATTAATTATTTGGCTGCACCAGGTCTTAGTCGCAGCACGCAGGATCTTTAGTTGTGGCACTCAAACTCTTAGGTGCTGCATGTGGGATCTAGTTCCCTGATCAGGGATTGAACCTGGATTGGGAGCACAGAGTCTTAGCTTCTATACCACCAGGGAAGTCCCATACCAATTTTTTTTTTCTTTTCCCCATCATACCTCTTTTATTTATATTTATTTTCATCCATCTTAATTCTTTGGCCTATGTGGGCCTCCCATTGCCGTGGCCTCTCTCATTGCAGAGCACTGGCTCTGGGCACATGCACTCCAGAGCACTGGCTCCTAATTGGACACACCAGTCTAGCCACTCTGCTGCACATGGGATCTTCCTGGGCCAGGGATCAAACCAGTACTCCTTGCACTGCAAGTCAGACTCTTTAAGCACTGGACCACCAGGGAAGCCCCCAGTCCAACTTTAAGTAGGGATTTTGTTTGTTTAATATCTAGGAGATAATGCTGGACCTTAAAGAATAGGACTAATTTTGGAAACTGAAGCTGCTGGTTCATACACCGACTATGATTGCAGGACATAATATTTAGGTGCTTTGGGGTAATACCATTGCAAATTTGCATCATTTGCAAGAAAGTACGAGTGAGACCAGGCAGAAAATATGAGTCAAGATCGTACTTTGAGACCCTTGGGTACCAGGCCTTGTGAAGTTAAAAGTTTATTAGGAGGCACTGCTAAACTATTGAACTTTTCTCTTTTTAAAAAATATTTATTTATTTGGCTACACCAGGTCTTAGTTGCTGCACAAGAGATCTTCAATGCAGCATTTGGGATCTTTTCTTTTTGCTTTAAATGTGGCATTAAAACTCTTAGTTGCAGCATGTGGGACTTAGTTTGTTCACTCCCTGACCAGGGAGTGAACCCAGGCCGCCTGCATTGGGAGCGTGGAGTCTTAGACACCGGACCATCAGGGAAGTCCCCAGTGAACTTTTCTGAGCAGAAGAATGACATGCCTGAACCACTCCCCTTGAAAGATTATTTAGGCAACTTGAGTTTTATAAGGGTCACCTGAGGCATGGAGAGGGTTAGGAGACCACTCGAGAGGTCCAGGCATGAGATCAAAGTAACTGGGAGCATGGGACAGGAAGGATGTGAGAGAGTGTCAAGAAGGATGCGAGTATCTCATGGAAAGGATGAGCCCGTGGAAACTCTCCCATTTGCTTTAATTGGCAAGAGTTGATGTGACCACAGTTCAGCAGTTCAGAGAAGAGCCATTCATTCTTGGCACGACCTTAGGTGAATTTGGAAACAACAGTTTGAATGGTAGGCGGTAAACTCATAAAATCAGGGATCAGCCTTTGTTAATAAAGGTCTAGTTAACAGAGGTCAGATAAGCAGAGAGAACACTTGATTTATTACAGTTTAGGAATCTGGTAGCATTAATATTCACCGTGAGTTTGCGGAGAATGACAATATTGAAGTTCTTTGCGGCAAGAAAATGGAGGAAGGTCTCCAAACTCCTATGTCTAGATGTACTACCTGACCCAACTGGAAATATGGTCTCAGAGAATAATTCTAAACAAGGATTATAGAACTTACCCTACATTTCAGAAACTGTTGAAATTCATCCAAAATTCAACTGTCACCATGATATCAAACGTCCACATAGAACTTTCACATGATGTACAAGCTGTTTTGAAACTCTTAGTAAAAAGGCTAACGGCTTTTTGTAAATTCTTAGGATTATTATTAGATCTGAAATTCAGACTTGAGCAAATGAGGACCACCATGAGAAAGAACCATTACTGTGAAGCATGCTCTACTTTGGGCTTCCCGGGTGGCATGAGTAGTAAAGAAACCACCTGCCAATGCAGGAAGATGTAGGGGACGCGAGTTTGATCCCTGGGTCAGAAAGATCCCCTGGAGGAGGGAATGGCTACCCACTCCAGTATTCTTGCCTAGAGGATTCCATGGACAGAGGAACCTGCAGGCTGTAGTCCACAGGGTTACACAGAGTCAGACACGACTGAAGCGAGCTAGCACGCACACACATGCTCACCTTTAAGAAAGATGCCCATCGGAATTTTCACAGCCATTCAATTAGAGATTTATGCCTTCAGCAAATATTTGAGTATCTACTGTGACAGGTCCACGCAAACTTTGGGAATGTAGGGAGAAACAAAGAGAGTGCCCCCCTTCATATTACTTAGAAGGCTGATGGTCTTCCCATGAATGTTCAATAACATCCCTACATGCATCTATTACTACAAGCAGTTCAAAGTTCTCCGGAGAGAAGTGTGTCATGAGAGAAGACTTCCGCCACCCCACTTACCACTGGAACACCTTGCCCTTGTTTTTGTCTCCTGCCTCTTCTTTTCCTTCTAGATTTATTGAGATGTGATTGACATCCAGCACTGTATAAGTTCCAGGTATACAGCATCATGACTTGACTACACACATCATGAAATGATGACCACACTTTAGTGAACATCTGTCATCTCACCTAGATAAAAACTGAAGGGAACTTGCCTTTTTAATGTGAAGAACACCACACCAGTGATGCTTGGCAGGCTCCTTCCAGGGAAGCTCATTTACTGAAATTCACTTAAGGAGCTGATACACAAACTCTACATTGCATTTATCTTTCTGTAGAATTCCTGTCAAACCAAGGATTATAGAACTTACCCTACATTTCAGAAACTGTTGAAATTCATCCAAAATTCAACTGTCACCATGATATCAAACGTCCACATAGAACTTTCACATGATGTACAAGCTGTTTTGAAACTCTTAGTAAAAAGGCTAACGGTTTTTTGTAAATTCTTAGGATTATTATTAGATCTGAAATTCAGACTTGAGCAAATGAGGACCACCATGAGAAAGAACCATTACTGTGAAGCATGCTCTACTTTGGGTTTCCCCGGGGTGGCATGAGTAGTAAAGAAACCACCTGCCAATGCAGGAAGATGTAGGGGACGCGAGTTGGATACCTGGGTCAGAAAGATCGCCTGTTGGTGGGAGTGGCTACCCACTCCAGTATTCTTGCCGAGTGGTTTCCATGGGCAGAGGAACCTGCAGGCTGTAGTCCACAGGGTTACACAGAGTCAGACATGACTGAAGCGAGCTAGCACGCACACACATGCTCACCTTTAAGAAAGATGCCCATCGGAATTTTCACAGCCATTCAATTAGAGATTTATGCCTTCAGCAAATATTTGAGTATCTACTGTGACAGGTCCACGCAAACTTTGGGAATGTAGGGAGAAACAAAGAGAGTGCCCCCCTTCATATTACTTAGAAGGCTGATGGTCTTCCCATGAATGTTCAATAACATCCCTACATGCATCTATTACTACAAGCAGTTCAAAGTTCTCCGGAGAGAAGTGTGTCATGAGAGAAGACTTCCGCCACCCCACTTACCACTGGAACACCTTGCCCTTGTTTTTGTCTCCTGCCTCTTCTTTTCCTTCTAGATTTATTGAGATGTGATTGACATCCAGCACTGTATAAGTTCCAGGTATACAGCATCATGACTTGACTACACACATCATGAAATGATGACCACACTTTAGTGAACATCTGTCATCTCACCTAGATAAAAACTGAAGGGAACTTGCCTTTTTAATGTGAAGAACACCACACCAGTGATGCTTGGCAGGCTCCTTCCAGGGAAGCTCATTTACTGAAATTCACTTAAGGAGCTGATACACAAACTCTACATTGCATTTATCTTTCTGTAGAACCATCTCTTAAAATAAGCTTTTGGGTTCATTGTTTGGATATTCAAAATTTGCAGCCAATTTACGAAAATGATTGATAATTGATGGTGGGGTGGCGGGGGTGGGGGGACAAACTGCTTAAACAGCAAACTGAATTTGTTTTCTGTCTCTTGATATCTCCTTTTCTCTGAGGATCTTGCCCTCTCCAGCTCAGCCCATTCACTTTCTCTGATCACACTGCTAGATCTTGCCATAATCCCATAATGTCCCATTCCATACTGTCCCAGATCCATGATTTTAATATCCAGCATCTGATTCTCAGACTGTTCTCCAGCTTTGGGGAGTGGTTCCCAGCTCCAGCAATTCTGAGAGCCCTCCCCAACCCCAGACCGTCCTTCCTTTCTTTGATCTTCTCACCTTTCCATCATCATCACACTCTCCTCTGTCCTCACCTCCCTCCCTATCATGGTTTTTCAGATCTCTCCCTTGCTTTCACCCTCTACTTTCTGACCCTTAGTCCTTCCATCACATCTACCTGCAAAAACCCAGCTTTGCCCCATCAGGCGGACTGAGAGGCTGCAGGAAAAGCCACAGCCATGCTGATGAAACTGCTCTATGATAAAGTAATCCCACATCTGGGTATCTATCCAAAAGAAGTGAAAGCAGCTTCTCAAAGAACTATTTGCCCACCTATATTCATAACGGGCTTCCCTGGTTGCTCAGATGGTAAAGAATCTGCCTGCAATGTAGGAGACCTTAGTTTGATTCCTGGTTGGGGAGATCCCTTGGAGGAGGACATGGAAACCCACTCCAGTATTCTTTTTTTAAAAATTTATTTATTCATTATTTATTTATTTATTTTTGGCTATTCTGGGTTTTCACTGCTGCCACAGGCTCTTCTCTGGTTGCAGGGAGTAAGGGCTCCTCTCTAGTGGAGGTGAGCAGGCTTCTTGTTGCAGTGACTTCTCTTGTTGTGTAACTCAGGCTCTAGGGCACACGGGCTTCAGCAGTTGTGGCACATGGGCTCAATAGTTGCGGCTCCGAGGCTCTAGAGTATGGGTTCAATAGCTGTGACTCACGGACTTAGTTGCTCCGCAGCATGTGGGATCTCCCCAGTTCAGGGACTGAACCCATATCTCCTGCATTAGCAGGCAAACTCTTTACCACTGAGCTACCAGGGAAGCCCCCACTCCAATATTCTTGCCTGGAGAATCCCATGGGCAGAGGAGCCTGGCCGGCTATGACTCATGGGGTCGTACAGAGTTGGACGTGACTAAAGCAACTTAGCAGTCATGGACAGAGCCCCATCCCTCTTACCCTGTGGCTTCCATACTGTGTATCACTACCTGGCGCGTTTGTGTATTGATTCATTCTTGTCTTCATTGAAGTATCTGTTTATCCCTTATTCCCCGTGACTTGAACAATGCTGGATTTCCCCTGTGGCTCAGCAGTAAGGAATACGCGTGCCAAGCACAAGCTGATGATCAACCAAAACAATCTGGGTTTGAGGCCTGAGTAGGGAAGATTCCCTGAAGGAGGGCATGGCAACCCATTCCAGTATTTTTGCCGGGAAAACCCATGGTCAGAGGAACCTGGCAGGCTCAAACAACTGAGCATGCTTGCAGAGTGATTCATTCACTCATTCATTCCTTCAACACTGCCAGGTTCTGCTCTAGGCACTGAAGGTCCAGTGAGGCATGGAACAGATCAAAAAATCCTGCAGTTTTGATGAGGGAAGCACTTGGGTTATGATAAGTAAAGCATCCATGTCAAGCAAGACAAGAGTATACAAAATGTATTTAGTGGAGGTCCAGTGGGGGTGGGTGAGGTTTTAGATAGAGTGACCAGGGTAGGTCTCACTGAAAGAGAAATGTTTGAGTGACGATCCAAGGGAAGTGAGAGAGAGGCCCCTGTGGGCATCTGCAGGAAGGGCTTTCCAGGGAGGAAGCAGCAGGTGCAAAGGTCCTGAGGTGGGAGTGTGGCTCTAGTAGTTCCATGACTTGTGAGGACACTGCAGTACCTCGAGGAAAGAACAAGGGAGAGAGTAGGAGACCAGGCTAGAGCCATAAAAGGGGGCAAGGACGGAAAGTTCATGAAGGGCTTTGTCCACATTGTGAGAACTTTTGAATGAAATCAGGAGTCAAGGGAGGATTTGGAAGAATACAGTGATATTAATGCAACCCACATTCAAATTTTCACAATTGTCCCAATGCACATGTGCTAAGCAGCTTCAGTCATGTCGAACTCTCTGTAATCCCTCAGACTGTAGCCCGCCAGGCTCCTCTGTCCATGGGATTCTCCAAGCAAGAATACTGGAGTAGGGTGCCATGCCCTCCTCATGGCACGCCACTCGGGAAGGGGCATCTTCACCACCCAGGAACTGAACTTGCCTTTCCTGCATTGGCAGGCAGGCTCTTTAACACTGGCACCACCTGGGAAGCAGTTGCAGCATGCAAGATCTTTAATTGCTGGCATGTGGGATCCAGTTACCTGACCAGGGATTGACCTCAGCCCCACTGCATTGGAAGTGTGGAATCTTACCCACTGGACCACCAGGAAAGCCCAAGACTAATTTCAGAACATTTTTGTCAACCCCGGAAGAAACTCCATGACCTTTAGCTATCACCCCCCATTCCCCCAAACATAGGCAACTATCAGTCTACCTTCAGTCTCTGAAGGCTTGCCTATTCTGGATATTTTGTATAAATGGAAGCTTACAGTCTGTGGTCTTTTATGTCTGGCATTCTGTTTCCCACTTCCTTCAACACTGCCAGGTTCTGCTCTAGGCACTGAAGGTAGTACTCAGCCTGCAGTTTTGATGAGGAAGCACTTGGGTTATGATAAGTAAAGCATCCATGTCAAGCAAGACAAGAGTATACAAAATGTATTTAGTGGAGGTCCAGTGGGGGTGGGTGAGGTTTTAGATAGAGTGACCAGGGTAGGTCTCACTGAAAGAGAAATGTTTGAGTGACGATCCAAGGGAAGTGAGAGAGGGGCCCCCTGTGGGCATCTGCAGGAAGGGCTTTCCAGGGAGGAAGCAGCAGGTGCAAAGGTCCTGAGGTGGGAGTGTGGCTCTAGTAGTTCCATGACTTGTGAGGACACTGCAGTACCTCGAGGAAAGAACAAGGGAGAGAGTAGGAGACCAGGCTAGAGCCATAAAAGGGGGCAAGGACGGAAAGTTCATGAAGGGCTTTGTCCACATTGTGAGAACTTTTGAATGAAATCAGGAGTCAAGGGAGGATTTGGAAGAATACAGTGATATTAATGCAACCCACATTCAAATTTTCACAATTGTCCCAATGCACATGTGCTAAGCAGCTTCAGTCATGTCGAACTCTCTGTAATCCCTCAGACTGTAGCCCGCCAGGCTCCTCTGTCCATGGGATTCTCCAAGCAAGAATACTGGAGTAGGGTGCCATGCCCTCCTCATGGCACGCCACTCGGGAAGGGGCATCTTCACCACCCAGGAACTGAACTTGCCTTTCCTGCATTGGCAGGCAGGCTCTTTAACACTGGCACCACCTGGGAAGCAGTTGCAGCATGCAAGATCTTTAATTGCTGGCATGTGGGATCCAGTTACCTGACCAGGGATTGACCTCAGCCCCACTGCATTGGAAGTGTGGAATCTTACCCACTGGACCACCAGGAAAGCCCAAGACTAATTTCAGAACATTTTTGTCAACCCCGGAAGAAACTCCATGACCTTTAGCTATCACCCCCCATTCCCCCAAACATAGGCAACTATCAGTCTACCTTCAGTCTCTGAAGGCTTGCCTATTCTGGATATTTTGTATAAATGGAAGCTTACAGTCTGTGGTCTTTTATGTCTGGCTTCTTTCACTTAGCACAGTGCTTTCAAGCTTCATTCCTGTAGCTTGTGTCAGGACTTCATTCCTTTTTATGACTGGATCTAATGTTCCATTGTATGGATTTGGCAGACTCTATTTATCAAAGGAGGGTTTGAGCAGAGGAGTGACCTGATCTGGGTGGCATTTAACAAGGCTCACTTCAACTATTGTTCCAAGGAGCAGAGAATGAAGAACTGTGTCAAATGCTGATTTTAGGGAAAACAAGACGAGGCCCACAAATTGGCCTGTAACTGCTCAAATCATTTAATGAAGAAATTAGCAGAAGTATTCTGATCTATATATTGACAGGTTTTACGTATTTGGGGGGGACTTGTTGCATTTCCTTTGAATAATTAAATATGGAATGCAGAAATAATAAAATAGTTAATAAATAAGTTTTAAATGAAATGTGCATATGTAAAAGTACATGAACCATTAATCTGATTTTTTAAGAAATACTGGTGATAATAGTTCTTTCGGTATACGTGAAATTTATTTCTCAGAATTACTATTCACCTCTAAACATAACTCAACATTATGGTGATTATCCAAGGTTTTGTGCCGGTTTACAGAAAGCTGACCAAGAGAAAAATAAAATCTTATTAAAAAATACTGTCTATGTAGATTAGGTAGCTAGGGAGATAGTTTGTTTTTATTGGTTTTTTCTTTTTTTGGTGCTATTTAAAAGACTGCAGAAACTGGTTGGAACAATTTAAAAGCTCTATTGTGACATTTGTCATTTGGAGCAACGAGGTAACCAACTGGAATCATTGGCATAAAACATAAGTAACAGCTGACTCGAGGTTTGGTATAAGCAAGGCGATAGTCATTAGGTTATCCAGTTCTAGGTATGTACAACTTCTGGGGCTCGCAAATCACTAATAAAAAATTCAGAACATTTTTGTCAACCCCGGAAGAAACTCCATGACCTTTAGCTATCACCCCCCATTCCCCCAAACATAGGCAACTATCAGTCTACCTTCAGTCTCTGAAGGCTTGCCTATTCTGGATATTTTGTATAAATGGAAGCTTACAGTCTGTGGTCTTTTATGTCTGGCTTCTTTCACTTAGCACAGTGCTTTCAAGCTTCATTCCTGTAGCTTGTGTCAGGACTTCATTCCTTTTTATGACTGGATCTAATGTTCCATTGTATGGATTTGGCAGACTCTATTTATCAAAGGAGGGTTTGAGCAGAGGAGTGACCTGATCTGGGTGGCATTTAACAAGGCTCACTTCAACTATTGTTCCAAGGAGCAGAGAATGAAGAACTGTGTCAAATGCTGATTTTAGGGAAAACAAGACGAGGCCCACAAATTGGCCTGTAACTGCTCAAATCATTTAATGAAGAAATTAGCAGAAGTATTCTGATCTATATATTGACAGGTTTTACGTATTTGGGGGGGACTTGTTGCATTTCCTTTGAATAATTAAATATGGAATGCAGAAATAATAAAATAGTTAATAAATAAGTTTTAAATGAAATGTGCATATGTAAAAGTACATGAACCATTAATCTGATTTTTTAAGAAATACTGGTGATAATAGTTCTTTCGGTATACGTGAAATTTATTTCTCAGAATTACTATTCACCTCTAAACATAACTCAACATTATGGTGATTATCCAAGGTTTTGTGCCGGTTTACAGAAAGCTGACCAAGAGAAAAATAAAATCTTATTAAAAAATACTGTCTATGTAGATTAGGTAGCTAGGGAGATAGTTTGTTTTTATTGGGTTTTTTTTTTTTTTTTGGTGCTATTTAAAAGACTGCAGAAACTGGTTGGAACAATTTAAAAGCTCTATTGTGACATTTGTCATTTGGAGCAACGAGGTAACCAACTGGAATCATTGGCATAAAACATAAGTAACAGCTGACTCGAGGTTTGGTATAAGCAAGGCGATAGTCATTAGGTTATCCAGTTCTAGGTATGTACAACTTCTGGGGCTCGCAAATCACTAAGTGAGGGGCAAGGAAAACTAGACATTAAAAAAGGCGAGGCTCGAAAGGTAATTGCGGTGGGCGCGGTGGACGTGTGGATGAACATTTCGGAAAATAAACACTGAAAGCGAAACTTCACCACCAGGTGAGGCACCAGTCCATTCCCCGGGAACTGCAGGAGGCAGGGGCAGCAGTGTTTTCTCCTTGGAACCAGCGGGGCGTGGGGCTGGAGGCGGGGGAGGCGGCGCAGCACCAGCGCTCGCGCCGGCGGGGCCGGGAATTTGGAGAGGATCCCTGGTCGGGCGGCGGCGGCGGCGGCGGCGGCGGCGGCGGCGGCGCGCGGGTGCGCGTGTGAGCGAGCGAGCAGGCGGGCGGGCGGGCGAGTGCGCCGGGTATTGGCAGCCGAGGAGTGGAGGCTGGGCGGCTCCGACTCCCTGACGCCAGCGCGACCAGATCAATCCAGGCTCCGGGAGCGAGCGAGCGGGCGGGCGGGAGGAGGAAGGAGAGGCCGAGCTGCTGAGCCGGGGCCGAGGCTCGCGGAGGGACCCTGCGAGCGCAGCGCGGCTCAGCGCCCGGCCGCCCGGACCGGGGCCGCGGCGGACCCGGCTCACCCGGCCAATCGTGCGCCCGCGCGGACGGGCGCGCAGCCAACCTGGTAAAGCGAAACAGACCCGAACCCAACTTTCCCTCAGCCGCGTCCCCGCCCTCCCCTCGGCGCTCCGGGCTTTCCATCGCCGCTGCCGCCGCCTCGGGCCGGGGCGGGCGCGGGCCGGCCGGGTAGCTGCGATTGCGCGCGGGGCCGGTGGCTCGGGCTGCGGCGGGGTGGGGGCTCTTCCCCGCGTGGGGCGGATCGGGGGCACCCCCCCACCCCATGATGGCGCCTCCCGGCCGCTTTAAGGAGCAAACCTGCCACCTTCTCAGAACAGGGCTCGGGCCGCGGTGCCCCCTGCGTCTTTGTTGCGTCTGCGGCGGGGAAGCCGCGATCCTCGGCTCCCGGCCGTACGCGGGCCCGGTCCTCCGCAGCCACCCTCCCCCTCCGTCCGTTTCCCTTTCCCTTCCTGCAGCCGGGCCTGGGCGGCCGGCGCGGCCCGCGGACCCATTGTGTCCCGCCGGCCCGGGCGACCCCTGCGGGAGTCGGAGGGCGGCCGCCGGCGCTGCCCTTTCTGCGGAGCCGGGCTCGCGCGAGGGGGGACGCGCGGTGCCCTGGGCCCCTCCGCGTGCGGGGCGGGCTCCCTCTTCTGCCCCCATTAGTCTCTTGGGGGTCGAGGTCAAGGAAAGTTCGCACCGAAATTCCCTCTAATTTATTCAAAGGTCTGGCGGCAGCGGCGGCAGCGTGTAATTTTTTTTCTCTCTTCCGCCTACACCCCCCAGAGTCTCCGAGCGTCGTCTCATTCCTTTCCCTTTCCCGGATTCGATTGCCTCACTGCATGTGTATTCGTGAGTTCGCGGTGCAACAACTGTTCATTTACTCTGCGCCCGGTCTTTGTTAGTATTTGTCGGGGTTGTTGCTGCGGGAGGGTGGAGGTGGTGGGTGTGAGAGAGAGAGACACACGGGCTTGTTTTTCTAGTTGATTAATACATACATACGAGGGCGAGAGAGCCGTCTTTGGGAAGGGCGGAAGGAGAGGCCGAGCTGCTGCCCAGTCGCGGAGGGACCCTGCGAGCGCAGCGCGGCTCAGCGCCCGGCCGCCCGGACCGGGGCCGCGGCGGACCCGGCTCACCCGGCCAATCGTGCGCCCGCGCGGACGGGCGCGCAGCCAACCTGGTAAAGCGAAACAGACCCGAACCCAACTTTCCCTCAGCCGCGTCCCCGCCCTCCCCTCGGCGCTCCGGGCTTTCCATCGCCGCTGCCGCCGCCTCGGGCCGGGGCGGGCGCGGGCCGGCCGGGTAGCTGCGATTGCGCGCGGGGCCGGTGGCTCGGGCTGCGGCGGGGTGGGGGCTCTTCCCCGCGTGGGGCGGATCGGGGGCACCCCCCCACCCCATGATGGCGCCTCCCGGCCGCTTTAAGGAGCAAACCTGCCACCTTCTCAGAACAGGGCTCGGGCCGCGGTGCCCCCTGCGTCTTTGTTGCGTCTGCGGCGGGGAAGCCGCGATCCTCGGCTCCCGGCCGTACGCGGGCCCGGTCCTCCGCAGCCACCCTCCCCCTCCGTCCGTTTCCCTTTCCCTTCCTGCAGCCGGGCCTGGGCGGCCGGCGCGGCCCGCGGACCCATTGTGTCCCGCCGGCCCGGGCGACCCCTGCGGGAGTCGGAGGGCGGCCGCCGGCGCTGCCCTTTCTGCGGAGCCGGGCTCGCGCGAGGGGGGACGCGCGGTGCCCTGGGCCCCTCCGCGTGCGGGGCGGGCTCCCTCTTCTGCCCCCATTAGTCTCTTGGGGGTCGAGGTCAAGGAAAGTTCGCACCGAAATTCCCTCTAATTTATTCAAAGGTCTGGCGGCAGCGGCGGCAGCGTGTAATTTTTTTTCTCTCTTCCGCCTACACCCCCCAGAGTCTCCGAGCGTCGTCTCATTCCTTTCCCTTTCCCGGATTCGATTGCCTCACTGCATGTGTATTCGTGAGTTCGCGGTGCAACAACTGTTCATTTACTCTGCGCCCGGTCTTTGTTAGTATTTGTCGGGGTTGTTGCTGCGGGAGGGTGGAGGTGGTGGGTGTGAGAGAGAGAGACACACGGGCTTGTTTTTCTAGTTGATTAATACATACATACGAGGGCTTACGAGAGAGCCTTTTCTTGATATACTTACTTTGGGAAGGGCGGGGGAACCGATGCTTGCCGATTCTTACAACTACAGTAGCTGCGGCTTTTGTTTATTTTGTGGCGCGGACGTTGTTTCTATGCACTTGCAAGATCGCCGGCTAGGCACTTCCCTTCTGAAAATCCCAGGCGCTTCTCCCAACTATCTCCCGAGAAAGCATCGTAGTCGGGAGGGCTGTGGCTACCGGCCTGTTTCTGTCCCCTGAGGTTCTTTTGCCGCGGTAGCTGAAGTTTCGTGAGTTGGTGAAATGACACCGAAGTTGCTTGATCTCTCGGTGTGTTCCTGTTGCTGAAACTTCTGGCAAGCTCCTCAGTCGCAGAATGCCTTGACTTCAGAACCTTTCTTGCTCTCGGGCTCTGCGGTGGATACCATGCCTACGTTCAGGAACACAGTGAGAAAACTCTTCTCAGCCCATGTTGATCTTTCATCTTGCTTCTCCTTACCACTTGACACTTTATTGGAGGTAGGTGAGCTGTACCAGAACCACGATTCAAAAAGAGTCGGGGCGGAATTGATGTTCACTGCCCTGGGATTTTTTAGTGTAAATATTCTGTGTCAGTGTTATTCTCTTGGAGGTGCCAGGTCTGAATGTGCTGGAACTGATTTAAACGTTGTCCTCCCTCGCCCTCCGTCTTTCCCATTTGCAGTTATTTGATATTTCTCTGCGGGTGGTGTACATTGTGAACTATTGCATTTCTTAGGAAACTGTAACCAGGGTCTTGGGAGATGATTTTCTGGAGACGGGTGATGGCAGAGTCTGGAGGATCTGGGCAGGATCGGGTTTCTTCTAAGAGTAGGGATTTGTCCTTGATTTAGTTTTGACCCCTCCAACCATAGGTATGTAACCAAATACATTTTTCCCTTTCTCATTATCCTTTGGTGTTATACCTCTGAAGAGCCGATGCCCTTTGCATTTTAGAGAAGTAACAGTTCTTAGGCCATTTAAAATGTTAACTTCTTACACCTCTTGGAATTCAATTTTCTTTTCTATTAAGCTCATTGAAGCATTAAAAGGAAGTCTCATTTTTCCAAATACATTTATTAGTTGAAAATGAGATTGCACTTTGTAGTTTTGATTTCTAGTAATTCTGGGTTTAATAACTTGCTTCGATCGGAATAAACTTGAGTGTAATTAGATGAGTATATTTAAGCTGCAGTCGCCTACATCCTCAAGGCCAAGTTGTGTGTGTATAAAAGATCTCATTTGTGTAGTCTTACAAGCCTAATGGAGGCATCACTGAGGCTTTATCAATAATGTAAGTTGTGTATAATGTGGACTCTCCAGAGACGGCACGGAAAGCATCATTACTAGCCTTTTCAACCTGCTTGAGATCTTAAATTGATTTACAGCCCTGAACTGGTGCAAAATGATACATCAGGATGACATGGGGTCAGCCTGTAAAAGTCTATGATGTCAGCCTATTAGTTCAGTCATCATAATTAAACCATATTACTGGGGCAGCTGAGCAGGAATCTGGCGTTACCCTTCAGATGTGGGTGGTACATGGATTCTGTTTATAGCGGAAAGGCTGAACTGGCCAGAACGCTGGTCAAAGAGGAAAAAGAGGAAAGGCTTACACAGAACTCTGAATTTCTGAAAAAAAATTGATGAATTAAGGGATGTTAAGGCTGCGTTAAGTAGCTTTCCATTTGATAGTGGAGAAGCCGATGCTTTGGGGGTGCGGACAGGGACCTTTGCAGCTCCGCTCCTTGCATGGAATCATACTTCATGTGAGCTTGAATTTAACTTGGCCTTAGGGACCGGCTAAAATATCCGAGGACCACTGACTCTGCATCTCGGATCCTTTTATTAACACAGAGCTGCACTGTATTAATATATCCGCGGATAGGTTATTTCTTTAAACAGAGTTACCAGGATGCCACTGACAACAGAGATATTAATATTTGAATTGCACATATGAACAGTTCAGGAAAAGAAGATCCTTATTTTTTGCTTAAATTTCTGGCACTCCTTATTCAGTGTATATGTCAGCTGGGTCTGTGCTGTCCAGTTTGGTAGCCATAACTGCATGTGCATATTAAAATTGGAATCAACTAAAAGGAAGTAAAAATTCAGCTTTCCAGTAGCGCTGTATGGCGAGAGGCTACCCCACTCGGGAAGGCACATAGCACATTGTTACCAAAGAGCCCTTGTTACCAAAGGTTCTGTTGGACCCTGCTGCTCTAGAACCTTTGCCTGTCTTCATCCTTGCTTCCTACCCATCTTTCAGCTGCGGCTCTGCTTATTCCCTTTGTGGATGAGTCTGTGGGGTTTGAGACAGAAAGAGGCACATCAGTTAATTTTGCTGCATACTAGGTGCTCTTGTCAAAAAAGTTTGGAAGTGACAGTTGAAGCTACTGTGCAAAATGAGGTTGACTTTTCTGTGGATCCTATTTATCATGGTGTCATGGATTCTAATTTGGTTTAGAGCTTTGTGTAGAGAAATAATAGTAGCTGATTCCCGCCAGGTTTTTACTGTGTGCTTGTCTTCAGTGCTGGTATCTCATTTAAGCCTCAGCACTTCCCTGAATGCAGTTGTCACGTTTTACAGGTGAGGACACAGAGTTCAGAGCAGTTCATTGTCCTGCCTCAGGCTGCATACCTAGTGGTTATATTCTTAGCTGTGGTGTGAACAAGGCAGCTTCACTCTGGAGCCTCTTTTTTTGTCTGCTATTCTCCCCCTTTTAATTTTTTTTTTTTTTGAATTGGCAGATAATTGCTTTACAGTGTTGTATTGGTTTGTGCTGTACAACAGTGTGAATCAGCTCTATGTTTATCTCCTCTCTTGAGCCTCCCCCCACCCATAGAGCCTCGATTTTAAATATATTTATATATCTAGAGTACCTAAATAATTATTGTTCTGCTGGGCTTTATTATTCTGGTATAGACACAACTTTACTTTTATTTTTTAGGCTTTTAGACAAATTGGCCCCTCTCGTGCTCTTCTGGGTCATCTTCTGTTGTCTTCTTTTAAGTGCTTAAGAAAGAAAACAGTATTCATATATATCCTAAGCTCATTGAGGAACAAATCTGGCATGAAAGTAATGCATTTAAAAAATTTTTGAGTTCCTAGTTTTGGCACTCCTTATTCAGTGTATATGTCAGCTGGGTCTGTGCTGTCCAGTTTGGTAGCCATAACTGCATGTGCATATTAAAATTGGAATCAACTAAAAGGAAGTAAAAATTCAGCTTTCCAGTAGCGCTGTATGGCGAGAGGCTACCCCACTCGGGAAGGCACATAGCACATTGTTACCAAAGAGCCCTTGTTACCAAAGGTTCTGTTGGACCCTGCTGCTCTAGAACCTTTGCCTGTCTTCATCCTTGCTTCCTACCCATCTTTCAGCTGCGGCTCTGCTTATTCCCTTTGTGGATGAGTCTGTGGGGTTTGAGACAGAAAGAGGCACATCAGTTAATTTTGCTGCATACTAGGTGCTCTTGTCAAAAAAGTTTGGAAGTGACAGTTGAAGCTACTGTGCAAAATGAGGTTGACTTTTCTGTGGATCCTATTTATCATGGTGTCATGGATTCTAATTTGGTTTAGAGCTTTGTGTAGAGAAATAATAGTAGCTGATTCCCGCCAGGTTTTTACTGTGTGCTTGTCTTCAGTGCTGGTATCTCATTTAAGCCTCAGCACTTCCCTGAATGCAGTTGTCACGTTTTACAGGTGAGGACACAGAGTTCAGAGCAGTTCATTGTCCTGCCTCAGGCTGCATACCTAGTGGTTATATTCTTAGCTGTGGTGTGAACAAGGCAGCTTCACTCTGGAGCCTCTTTTTTTGTCTGCTATTCTCCCCCTTTTAATTTTTTTTTTTTTTGAATTGGCAGATAATTGCTTTACAGTGTTGTATTGGTTTGTGCTGTACAACAGTGTGAATCAGCTCTATGTTTATCTCCTCTCTTGAGCCTCCCCCCACCCATAGAGCCTCGATTTTAAATATATTTATATATCTAGAGTACCTAAATAATTATTGTTCTGCTGGGCTTTATTATTCTGGTATAGACACAACTTTACTTTTATTTTTTAGGCTTTTAGACAAATTGGCCCCTCTCGTGCTCTTCTGGGTCATCTTCTGTTGTCTTCTTTTAAGTGCTTAAGAAAGAAAACAGTATTCATATATATCCTAGCAGAGCATCATTGGAGGAACAAATCTGGCATGAAAGTAATGCATTTCAAAACCAAATTAGTTTTATCTCTGCTTTTCTGGAAACCAGCAACCCACTCCAGTATTCTTGCCTGGAAAATCCCATGGACAGAGGAGCCTGGTAGGCTAGAGTCCGTGGGGTCATAGCGTCGAACATGACTGACCGGACTAACGTCACTTTCTTTTCCCTTGCTTTTCTCATATATACTCAAAAGCTGGTGGCACTAACATAATGTTCCAGTAATTCCATTTATCTCATTAAAATTAGTCTTCCTTTAGCTGGTAAACACTGCTCCTTGAGATGCAAATAGTTCACTGCAAATTCCTTGGAATTTTTTTTTTCTTTATGTTCAATGTCTACTTTAGTACAGTCTTGTAGTTCAGTCATTGCATTTTGAGAGTAGAGGGGTCCGGGCTGTTTAAAAAATCTGATGAAACCCTGGATCCTCTATGTCACTCGCGTCCTCTAATCCAACCATGCTTATTTGCCCTGTTAAGCTTGTGTACACAAAAGTACCTAAATTGCGCCCAAAAAAAGTACCCAAATTTC
Organism: Tragulus kanchil; assembly: GCA_022376925.1. Taxonomy (NCBI): domain Eukaryota; kingdom Metazoa; phylum Chordata; class Mammalia; order Artiodactyla; family Tragulidae; genus Tragulus; species Tragulus kanchil. The sequence goes on from JAIOJX010000025.1 coordinate 34,222,290, forward strand.
AGGTGAAGGACATCCATGGGCCTGCCTTGCCAAGTGTGCTCATAAACACAGGATTTGTAATTTCCTTTACAAAGAGTAGAGATACCAAGTGTTATAAGCTGCTCGGATGACTCTGATCCAGTTGGTTCCTATCAAGTAGAGCAATCTGTGGCCCAGAGAGGACAGCAGACTTGCCTGAAGGCCCCATCCAGTGATTGCAGGGCAAGGAGAAGGGAGAGCCTCACTTGGATCACTCTCACTGCCAAGTGTCCGTCTGTGTGCCTCTCCATGCTTGCAGGGCTCCTGGGCTTCTCTGGAGGCTCAGATGGTAAAGAATTTGCCTGCAGTACATGAGACCTGGGTTCCTGGGTTGGGAAGATCCCCTCGAGAAGGGCATGGCAACCCACTGCAGTATTCTTGCCTGGAAAATTCCATGGACGGAGTAACCTGGTGGGCCACGGTATTCTGGCAGGACTGCATTAAAAATCTCTTCTGGGTCATCTTCTGTTGTCTTCTTTTAAGTGCTTAAGAAAGAAAACAGTATTCATATATATCCTAGCAGAGCATCATTGGAGGAACAAATCTGGCATGAAAGTAATGCATTTCAAAACCAAATTAGTTTTATCTCTGCTTTTCTGGAAACCAGCAACCCACTCCAGTATTCTTGCCTGGAAAATCCCATGGACAGAGGAGCCTGGTAGGCTAGAGTCCGTGGGGTCATAGCGTCGAACATGACTGACCGGACTAACGTCACTTTCTTTTCCCTTGCTTTTCTCATATATACTCAAAAGCTGGTGGCACTAACATAATGTTCCAGTAATTCCATTTATCTCATTAAAATTAGTCTTCCTTTAGCTGGTAAACACTGCTCCTTGAGATGCAAATAGTTCACTGCAAATTCCTTGGAATTTTTTTTTTCTTTATGTTCAATGTCTACTTTAGTACAGTCTTGTAGTTCAGTCATTGCATTTTGAGAGTAGAGGGGTCCGGGCTGTTTAAAAAATCTGATGAAACCCTGGATCCTCTATGTCACTCGCGTCCTCTAATCCAACCATGCTTATTTGCCCTGTTAAGCTTGTGTACACAAAAGTACCTAAATTGCGCCCAAAAAGTACCCAAATTTCAGGTGAAGGACATCCATGGGCCTGCCTTGCCAAGTGTGCTCATAAACACAGGATTTGTAATTTCCTTTACAAAGAGTAGAGATACCAAGTGTTATAAGCTGCTCGGATGACTCTGATCCAGTTGGTTCCTATCAAGTAGAGCAATCTGTGGCCCAGAGAGGACAGCAGACTTGCCTGAAGGCCCCATCCAGTGATTGCAGGGCAAGGAGAAGGGAGAGCCTCACTTGGATCACTCTCACTGCCAAGTGTCCGTCTGTGTGCCTCTCCATGCTTGCAGGGCTCCTGGGCTTCTCTGGAGGCTCAGATGGTAAAGAATTTGCCTGCAGTACATGAGACCTGGGTTCCTGGGTTGGGAAGATCCCCTCGAGAAGGGCATGGCAACCCACTGCAGTATTCTTGGCTAGGAAATCCCATGGACGGAGTAACCTGGTGGGCCACGGTCCATGGTGTCTCAAAGAGTCGGACATGACTAAGCAGAGCACATGCATTTATAAAATGACATTGGGATTGATGAAGTGTTCTTTGTCATTGTGCTTCTGTATGTGGCTTTTCTTTTCTTTTTTAAACACTATTACCTGTTTATCATAAAAGGATATAGCCTAGGAACAGCCAGATGGAAGAGATGCACAGGACAGGGTACCAGGAAGGGTGCTCTATGCCCTCTCCAGGCACATTGTGGTACCAAGAGGAGCAGAAAGTGCTTTGATAGCAAATAGAGGCATCTCTGTTTTGCTTTGAGCTGAAATCTCTTGACTTTATATCCATTTTCTACCATTACCTCGTAGTGCAGCTATTCTGGCTAATCTGGTGATCTGTCATCTGATTTGCTGCAAAAATACCTGAAGTATTTTAATACTTCTTCTGGAGTTGCTTTCTTTAAAAAGAAAAAAAAATGCTAAGTTGCATGAATGTATTTACTTAAAATCTAAGTCGAAATTTTCAGTTTGGTGTTCATTTTTTTTCATTACAATAATCGCTGTATTAGCAACAGAAGAATCTCTCACTAGTATTTACATGGTGCAAAAAAGCTGTTATTACCCCTAAACTGTGATATAGCAATCATCCTTCTTAACGGCAAAAAGAACAAGATGAAAATCCTTTCATGTTATAATTCACACTAATTTTTCTAGTTTTGAATTAGAGAGTTACAATTAAGACAGTGAATTATAAATTCATTGCTAGTTTTGAATTAGAGAGTTACAATTAAGACATTGAATTATAAATTCATGTATGAATTATTAAGTTCATATATTTAGAAATTACAAACTAATACAAATCCTTTTAAAGCATAATGTGCCAACCAGGTTTAAATTTTTATGATTAATTAGGATTCAAGTTTCAGATTAGGCAGACAGTTTGAGTCTGAAGTATATAAAGTTTGGAAGGAACAAGGTCGGAGGAAGATAATTATTTCACAAAATTTTTTTTTAAAAATCAGAAACAGATAAATTTTTTAATGGAAAAGTTGGTGTTCCGCCCTGTTGGCACAACATGCAGAAAATACTTTTTTTTTTTTTTTTTAAGCAAACTGGTGTTCATTATTAAGATAGTGTCAGTTTTAAAGACATACTACAAATCCTGGGGAAGAAGTAACATTTACAGATGTTGCTGGTTGCCTTTCAGAAGTGAGCAGCCTTGACGAACACTCATTTGCATACAGAAAGCTGTCTATCAGATGGGAAAAGCCAATCTTTCATAAACAGTTAAACTCCTGTAACTGCATCAGGTTTTTAGGCAGATGCTAGGAAGTGGAGTAATTTAGCAGTTTAATTTAACATTTTTGTGGTTTGCTAATAAGCTAAAATGAGAACTGTAGGGAAGATTCCCTCTTAAAGATAAAGCATCAGATTCTATGGTTTGAGGGAATCTGATGCCTTATCTTAAAGAGGGAATCTTCCCTACAGTTCTCATCCATATGGGCAATTCTCCTAAATCTCTGCTCAGTTCCTAGTGTACGAGACTTATTTAGAACCAGGTCTCTGGTGTCCTGGATTGATTTCTTTTTTTTTTTTTTTCCCCAGAAAACACGGTCCTCTGAGTTGATCTTTTTTTTTTTTTTTTTTTAGTTTTTTTTATTTTTTTTTGGGGGGGGGGGGTGGGGAGGGAGGGGAGCAGGCAGGCTACTTCTATTGGTCCTTCATTTGTCTATTTTCATCCGTCCTTGTTCCTTGGCCCGTGTGGGCCTCCCATCATGGTGGCCTCTGTTGTCGCAGAGCACCGGCTCTGGGCGCATGCGCTCCAGAGCTCCGGCTCAGTCCTGACAGTAATTGGACGCATCGGACCAGCCACTCTGCGGCACGTGGGATCTTCCCAGGCCAGGGATCGAAGTGGTGCCCCTTGCACTGCAAGGCGGTGTCCTTGCCCACTGGACCACCAGGGAAGCCTGTGGATTGATTTTTTAACTAATTTTCTTGAAACAAGCCTGCATCTCAAGGAGCACAAGTAAACATACACAAGTTAATTAAGCACCTGTATACTTTTAACCTCATGGTGAAAATAAAAATTCACAGTGTCATGTTTTTGAAAAGGATAGAGCAGTCTAGCTTTTGATTCAAAAATATGTTTATATGCTTAATTTTTTAATGCTTTATTTGTAGTTTTCTTTTAATTTTAGGGTAACTATATTTTATTTTTTCCTACAGTAGTTAGAGTATATACTCAAACCATTTATTTACCTCTCCTTGTCTATCTTCTGTGGTTTCTTTGCATTGTGCTTATGCAAAGTGGAAGTATTTCACACCATTATAGTTTTTTTTTTTTCTTAGTTTTGAATATCATAAGAGACAAAAGAGAACTAATTATCTTTTAAGTGTTATAATTAGGTATTATATTAAGTCATTAGTTAGCTAAATGTAAGATCTTTTGTTTTCTTTAGATTGAAAGAAAACATGTCTTTTTAATGGAGGAGAAGCATATTAAATATCTTCTTATTTGATAACGTTGACGTAGTGTGTGCTGTACTTAGTCATTCAGTCGTGTCCGACTCTTTGGGACCCCATGGACTGGAGCCGGCCAAACTCCTCTGTCCATGGGATTCTCCAGCCAAGAATACTGGAGTGGGTTGCCAATTTCCTTACCCGGAGATCCAATCCAGGTTTCTGCATTGCAAGCGGATTCTTAACCATCTGAGCCACCAGGGAAGCCCAGGAATACTGAGTGGATAGCCTATCCCTTCTCCAGGGGATCTTCCTAACACAGGAATTGAAATGGGGTCACCTACATGCAGGCGAATTCTTAACCAGCTGAGCTACCAGGGAAGCCCCTTGATGTAGTACGGTAATGAGCCTATAGTACATCTTTATGAGTTCAGAGTGGCACAGTAATCAATAAGACAGACAAAAATGAAAAATGCAACATTGCATGCATGGTACTAATGCAAGGATAGGTTGTACAGACAGCATGCATGAGGTCTGCTCTAGTGTGGAGTGTTGGTAGAACTTTCCACAGCAATGGAAATGGTCTCTCACTCTGGGGCCCAGCACTGTACCCAGTTATGACAAATGACTGTTGAGCTTTTAGAATGCGGCTTAGTGCAGCATTTTAAATTTTTGTTACTTTATGTTTAAACAGACACCTATTTAACATTGAGCTATTTAATTGGACAGCACAGGTCTAGAGGCTGGTACGCAGCTCTGCCTGACCACAGAGGGTGTTCCTGATGTGGTCCTGTAGGGGCCCCGGTCCCCAGCCTTTACAGAACCAAACAAGGACCGGTTTCATGGAAGACAGTTTTTCCACAGATGGGGGTGGGCGACAGTTTTGGGGATGAGTCAAGCACATTGCAGTTATTGTGTATAATAATAATGATGATGATGTACACTTTATTTCTGTTATTATTACACTGTGATATGTAATGAAATAATTATATATTTTTAAGGTGTATCTATTTAAACAACTCACCATAATGGAGAATCATATCATCAGCCATTAGCTTCTCATAAGGAGTGTGAAGCCTAGATCTCTCACGTGTGCAGTTCCTGGTAGAGTTTGCACTCCTGTGAGAATTTTGCACTGATCTGACGTAGTGTGTGCTGTACTTAGTCATTCAGTCGTGTCCGACTCTTTGGGACCCCATGGACTGGAGCCGGCCAAACTCCTCTGTCCATGGGATTCTCCAGCCAAGAATACTGGAGTGGGTTGCCAATTTCCTTACCCGGAGATCCAATCCAGGTTTCTGCATTGCAAGCGGATTCTTAACCATCTGAGCCACCAGGGAAGCCCAGGAATACTGAGTGGATAGCCTATCCCTTCTCCAGGGGATCTTCCTAACACAGGAATTGAAATGGGGTCACCTACATGCAGGCGAATTCTTAACCAGCTGAGCTACCAGGGAAGCCCCTTGATGTAGTACGGTAATGAGCCTATAGTACATCTTTATGAGTTCAGAGTGGCACAGTAATCAATAAGACAGACAAAAATGAAAAATGCAACATTGCATGCATGGTACTAATGCAAGGATAGGTTGTACAGACAGCATGCATGAGGTCTGCTCTAGTGTGGAGTGTTGGTAGAACTTTCCACAGCAATGGAAATGGTCTCTCACTCTGGGGCCCAGCACTGTACCCAGTTATGACAAATGACTGTTGAGCTTTTAGAATGCGGCTTAGTGCAGCATTTTAAATTTTTGTTACTTTATGTTTAAACAGACACCTATTTAACATTGAGCTATTTAATTGGACAGCACAGGTCTAGAGGCTGGTACGCAGCTCTGCCTGACCACAGAGGGTGTTCCTGATGTGGTCCTGTAGGGCCACGGTCCCCAGCCTTTACAGAACCAAACAAGGACCGGTTTCATGGAAGACAGTTTTTCCACAGATGGGGGTGGGCGACAGTTTTGGGGATGAGTCAAGCACATTGCAGTTATTGTGTATAATAATAATGATGATGATGTACACTTTATTTCTGTTATTATTACACTGTGATATGTAATGAAATAATTATATATTTTTAAGGTGTATCTATTTAAACAACTCACCATAATGGAGAATCATATCATCAGCCATTAGCTTCTCATAAGGAGTGTGAAGCCTAGATCTCTCACGTGTGCAGTTCCTGGTAGAGTTTGCACTCCTGTGAGAATCTAATGCTGCCACTGATCTGACAGGAGATGGAGATGAGTGCCAGGGAGCAGTTGTAAATACCAATGAAGCTTTTCTCGCTCACCCACCCTCGCTGCTTACCTCCTGCTATGTGGCTCAGTTTGTAACTGGGGGTCACTGTGCCCAGGTTTGGGGACCCCTGCTGTAGGGTGAGGTATGAGAGGTGTTCACCAAGGTGAAGCTGGCTGAGGATTTGAGGGCTGACCTCAGCATGCCAGAATAAGGAAGCATGAGAAAGTCACTGAAGATGCAGTTTGTCCTGGAGACGGTAAAGCCCATGTGCCAGGAGATTGGTAAGAAAGCCCTTTGCGTTACCTTTCTCCTGGAGTGGGTTTTGTGAGTGAAAAAATACTTGGTAGTTATTTGACTGTAAAGTAATGAGAAAGAGACATGCCAGAGATTATGGTTACGTGTCCAGTCTGTGCACACCTCGTTGCTTAGTTGTGTCTAACTCTTTGTGACTCTGAGGACCACCATGCTCCTCTCTCCATGGAATTCTCTAGGCAAGAAAACTGGAGTGGTTGACCATTTCCTTCTTCAGGGGATCTTCCCGACCCAGGGATCAAGCCTGTGTCGCCTGCATCTCCTGCATTGGCAGGTGGATTCTTTACCACTGAGCCACCTGGGAACCCCTTCTAACCGAAGTGGGTAGAAAATTAATACAGCTTTTACTAAAGAATGGAGAACTGCCCGTGGAAGGAATGAGGATTGTGTGAATGATAAATTAGAACTGACAAGCTGAATTTAAGGTGGCGTACCTAAGTATTCTACAGGCAAGAGACACATAACAAGCTAAAGTCTAGGGCAGGGCTCGGAGTTTTCTGTAGACGCTGTGTAGTAAGCTGCTGGGAATGACGGTGGAGCATCCAGGAATGGACGGGCATTTGAATAGTATTGTGAATGGAGAAACAAGAGCTGGTGGGCTGACTCTTCCACTGATGCCCACAGTTAGGAGCTGGTAGAAAGGAGAGGCAAGATTGAAGTAGACCAAAGAAGGACCTGGAAGAAAGGTGTGGAGTTAAAGGAGGAGCTAAACCAGGAAGTCAAGGGCAGAGAGGTCCCAGGGGAATCCCTGGGATCAGGGTGAAGGAGAGAAGGTCAGGGTCATCTAGTGAATGCTGCTGAGGTGAAGAGGCTGCATGTATTAAGAGAAATAGAGTCTTGAATCCCTCAAGTGACTTATGTTTCAAAAGTGATGAGACGTCTTCATATTGGAAGGTTAAGGGAAGGATGTTCGTGGACAAAGAACCATCACAGGTGATGGGGTTGGTCACCTGGAGCATGCTGACAGATCCTTAGTCAAGAGGGAGGCTGGGAAGGAAGCAGACCGGGGTCCATGGGAGAGAGGGAAACAAGTGACAGAGCTCACGCCAGCTCGCGCTGGCTCCCCAGTGGTGGAAGAGGCAAGTCCATCTCTCCATTGGAGTAGTGAGCGGGGGCATCAGAAGAACATGGTATTGGACGTTTAAGAATAATGGAGATGTTTTAGGATAACCATCATAGGTGTGCCAGGAAGCCTATGGAGAATTTAAAGTTTGAATGGTCTGGGAAGACGGGTAAAATTTGATGTGACTGTAGAGTGGACTAGTAATTGTTGCTTTTTAGTGTTGATACAACTTGGTGACCTGAAAGTAAGATCAGAGAGGAATGTTGTCAGGGAGAATTCTGGCCTAAGGATAGCAAGTAGGTAAAATAAGGCATTAGAGACAGGTTACCTAGGTTTAAGTCCAAGTCCCCAACACTTACTTGCCTTCTAACCGAAGTGGGTAGAAAATTAATACAGCTTTTACTAAAGAATGGAGAACTGCCCGTGGAAGGAATGAGGATTGTGTGAATGATAAATTAGAACTGACAAGCTGAATTTAAGGTGGCGTACCTAAGTATTCTACAGGCAAGAGACACATAACAAGCTAAAGTCTAGGGCAGGGCTCGGAGTTTTCTGTAGACGCTGTGTAGTAAGCTGCTGGGAATGACGGTGGAGCATCCAGGAATGGACGGGCATTTGAATAGTATTGTGAATGGAGAAACAAGAGCTGGTGGGCTGACTCTTCCACTGATGCCCACAGTTAGGAGCTGGTAGAAAGGAGAGGCAAGATTGAAGTAGACCAAAGAAGGACCTGGAAGAAAGGTGTGGAGTTAAAGGAGGAGCTAAACCAGGAAGTCAAGGGCAGAGAGGTCCCAGGGGAATCCCTGGGATCAGGGTGAAGGAGAGAAGGTCAGGGTCATCTAGTGAATGCTGCTGAGGTGAAGAGGCTGCATGTATTAAGAGAAATAGAGTCTTGAATCCCTCAAGTGACTTATGTTTCAAAAGTGATGAGACGTCTTCATATTGGAAGGTTAAGGGAAGGATGTTCGTGGACAAAGAACCATCACAGGTGATGGGGTTGGTCACCTGGAGCATGCTGACAGATCCTTAGTCAAGAGGGAGGCTGGGAAGGAAGCAGACCGGGGTCCATGGGAGAGAGGGAAACAAGTGACAGAGCTCACGCCAGCTCGCGCTGGCTCCCCAGTGGTGGAAGAGGCAAGTCCATCTCTCCATTGGAGTAGTGAGCGGGGGCATCAGAAGAACATGGTATTGGACGTTTAAGAATAATGGAGATGTTTTAGGATAACCATCATAGGTGTGCCAGGAAGCCTATGGAGAATTTAAAGTTTGAATGGTCTGGGAAGACGGGTAAAATTTGATGTGACTGTAGAGTGGACTAGTAATTGTTGCTTTTTAGTGTTGATACAACTTGGTGACCTGAAAGTAAGATCAGAGAGGAATGTTGTCAGGGAGAATTCTGGCCTAAGGATAGCAAGTAGGTTAAGAAAATAAGGCATTAGAGACAGGTTACCTAGGTTTAAGTCCAAGTCCCCAACACTTACTTGCCTTTGTTTTTTTAATATGTAATTTTGGGAACGCTAACATTAACTTTTGAACGTTACTTTTCCTTATCTGAAAAATAGAGATAATAGTCTCAGCCTCAGGATTGATATAGTGAGTTACCCTTCCATATTTCATCCAAGATGCTGCTAATCATAAGATGTCATTTCATGTGCTACTGAGGAAAAAAACCCATCATTTAGCCATGACCTACCATTGATTGTAAATTTCCTGGTTTGGAGAGGGTGCATCTTGCAGTCAGTGATGTACAGAATACATAAAAGACTTAGCTTGGGATCTGGCAGTAAGCATTCAGAAAAAAATTTAGTGTTCATTTGTACGAAGCAAGGTGATTTTGAAGTCTAGAATGTTAATGAGAGCAATATCAAATCTAATCTTGATAAGGGGTCACAGGTTATAAGGAGTCTGATGCATTAAATAAATTCCAAAGGGTTAAGCAGAGAGAATCGCGATAAGTGAAATTGTGAAATAGCAGGTTTGGGAATTTGTAGAGGGAGTGTTGCCATGAGAATTCTGGATAAAGGTTTTTAAGAAAAGTATAGTAATTGAGTTAAGGAAAGAATGCCCTTAGATGAGTTTTAAAAGCCGATTAAGTTGCCCAGAGCTTTTAAAAGTATTCTGAATTTATCTTTGTATTTTTCTTACAGTTTTCATTAGTGTTTAATTTTTATTTTTTTTTTTAATTAGAAAATATATGCTCATTGCAGAAAGATTCCCTGGAGGAGGGCATGGCAAGCCACCCCAGCATACTCGCCTGAAGAATGCCATGCACAGGGGAGGCTGACCGGCTACTGTCCATGGGGTCGCACAGAGTTGGGCACAACTGAAGCAGCTTAGTATACATGCACACATGCACAGAGAAAGATTCTGGTATGGTTTCTTGTCATAATGTCAGATGGAAAAGGGAGACTGAGTCTTGATAGTCCCTGATTGAATGAATTGCCATTTTAAGAGATGGTGGTGGTGACTACCTTTAGAGCACCTGAAAACGTGGCTCCAGAGGCAGAAACCATAAAGGAAAAATTTAATGGTCTGGGAAGACGGTAAAATTTGATGTGACTGTAGAGTGGACTATTGTTGCTTTTTAGTGTTGATACAACTTGGTGACCTGAAAGTAAGATCAGAGAGGAATGTTGTCAGGGAGAATTCTGGCCTAAGGATAGCAAGTAGGTTAAGAAAATAAGGCATTAGAGACAGGTTACCTAGGTTTAAGTCCAAGTCCCCAACACTTACTTGCCTTTGTTTTTTTAATATGTAATTTTGGGAACGCTAACATTAACTTTTGAACGTTACTTTTCCTTATCTGAAAAATAGAGATAATAGTCTCAGCCTCAGGATTGATATAGTGAGTTACCCTTCCATATTTCATCCAAGATGCTGCTAATCATAAGATGTCATTTCATGTGCTACTGAGGAAAAAAACCCATCATTTAGCCATGACCTACCATTGATTGTAAATTTCCTGGTTTGGAGAGGGTGCATCTTGCAGTCAGTGATGTACAGAATACATAAAAGACTTAGCTTGGGATCTGGCAGTAAGCATTCAGAAAAAAATTTAGTGTTCATTTGTACGAAGCAAGGTGATTTTGAAGTCTAGAATGTTAATGAGAGCAATATCAAATCTAATCTTGATAAGGGGTCACAGGTTATAAGGAGTCTGATGCATTAAATAAATTCCAAAGGGTTAAGCAGAGAGAATCGCGATAAGTGAAATTGTGAAATAGCAGGTTTGGGAATTTGTAGAGGGAGTGTTGCCATGAGAATTCTGGATAAAGGTTTTTAAGAAAAGTATAGTAATTGAGTTAAGGAAAGAATGCCCTTAGATGAGTTTTAAAAGCCGATTAAGTTGCCCAGAGCTTTTAAAAGTATTCTGAATTTATCTTTGTATTTTTCTTACAGTTTTCATTAGTGTTTAATTTTTATTTTTTTTTTTAATTAGAAAATATATGCTCATTGCAGAAAGATTCCCTGGAGGAGGGCATGGCAAGCCACCCCAGCATACTCGCCTGAAGAATGCCATGCACAGGGGAGGCTGACCGGCTACTGTCCATGGGGTCGCACAGAGTTGGGCACAACTGAAGCAGCTTAGTATACATGCACACATGCACAGAGAAAGATTCTGGTATGGTTTCTTGTCATAATGTCAGATGGAAAAGGGGAGACTGAGTCTTGATAGTCCCTGATTGAATGAATTGCCATTTTTAAGAGATGGTGGGGTGGTGACTACCTTTAGAGCACCTGAAAACGTGGCTCCAGAGGCAGAAACCATAAAGGAAAAATTTATACATTGGACAACGTTTATGTGGCCAAACACACACTCGTGAATGGCCACACAAAAACATAACCATTCAAATTTGACGCAAGTTACTTGTCTTTGTAAGAAACTTTTAAAAGCAATAGGAAATATACCCCTACAGAAAAACTGGTACATGAACCTAGAGGATCTCATACTAAGTGAAGTCAGACAGACAAAGACAAATGTCATACGATATTATATATATGTGGAATCTAAAAACATAATACAGTGAGCTTACTTACAAAACAGAAACAGACTCACAGACATAGAAAATAAACTTAGGGTTTCCAAGCGGGAAAGTGGGGGAGGGAAAAATTAGGAATTTGGGGTTAATAGATACACAGTGTGCTGTGCTTAGTTGCTTAGTTATGTCAAACTCTCTGTGATCCTATGGACTGTAGCCCGCCAGGCTCCTCTGTCCATGGGATTCTCCAGGCAAGAATACTGGAGTGGGTGCCATGCCCTCCTCCAGGGGATCTTCTCAATTCAGGGATCAAACCCTCCCACACTGCAGGCAGATTCTTTACCGTCTGAGCCAATAGGGAAGCCCAAGAGATACACACTACTATATATAAAATAGATAATGAACAAAGGCGCATTGTATAGCACAGGGAACTGTGTTTAATACCTTGGTGTGGCTTGTGCTGGTTTGTTGTTGTTCAGTTGCTAAGTTGTGTCTGACTTTGCGATACCATTGACTGCAGCTTGCCAGGCTTCCCTCTCTTCCACTACCTCCAAGAGTTTGCTCAGACTCATGTCCATTGAGTCGGTGATGCTATCTAACCATCTCAGCCTCTGCTGTCCTCTTCTCCTTTTGCCCTCAGTGTTTCCCAGCATCTGGCTTCCCTGGTGACTCAGATGGTAAAGAATCCTCCTGCAATGCGGGGGACCTGGGTTCAGTCCCTGGGTTGGGAAGATTTTCTGGAGAAGGGAAAGGCTACCCACTCCAGTATTCTTGCCTGGAGAATCCCATGGGTCACAGAGAGTCGGACACAACTAAGCAGCTTTTACTTTCCCAGCATCAGGGTCTTTTCCAATGAGTCGGCTCTTTGCAGATTATAACCCTCCAGGCTTCTCTGTCTATGGGATTCTCCAGGCAAGACTATTGGAGTGGGTTGCCATTCCCCTCTCCAGGGGATCAAACCCAGGTCTCCTGCATTGCAGGCAGGTCCTTTACCATCTGAGCCACCAGGGAAAGCCCAGCTTATAATGGGAAAGAATCTTAAAAAAAGCATATATATATAACTGAGTCACTAATCACTTTGCTGTGTGCCTGAAACACTGTTAACCAACTCTGCCTCAGTAAAATAAAATCAATAAATTTGGGGCTCTTAAAATTGCTAAAGGACATGAACAAGCCGTCACCAACAAATGCAAACTACTAATAGAGGTGAGATGTTCTGCTGTGTCCTGGATGAGACTCTTCGCTGGAATGGGGATGATGTCCTCTCTTTTACTTGACTGTATCAATCTTGTGGAACACGGAGGATCAGTCTGGGGAAACTGACTTATTGAAGGAAATGAGGCCAATATATCCCTGTCTCCTAAGAGAAGTTGAGGTACAAGGAGATACAAAACAGATATAAGCTAGGCTCCAGCTCCATCCCATTCCCTTAATGTGGCTCCACTCCCCTGATAATGTGGAGTCTGCTTGTTAGAAAGTGAGGTGTTCCCGGTGCTCTGGGGCTGTCAGTCCTAGGCAGCTGCTCAGTCAGCGGGCACGATCGGTGCACCTCAAGGATGCCAGTGCTTCATGGAGCACATCGAGACGGCCTCTTTCTCTCCTAGCTGAGTCACAGTATTAGATTTGATTTGTTGCAGCATTTCCTTATGTGTATGAGACACAGCGCTGGTCCTGAAACATGGTTTTAATGGTTTTGAGCTAGACCGATTCATAAGGTATTAAAAAGGACAAGTTCCTTCTCATAGTAAAGCCTCTATAAAGTGAGGAAGATTTAAAGTTGAGCATCAGCATTTAATTGTCTCTTAAGGGTAATGCAGTAAGTCTGCATACAGTCGAGTTCCATTCTGAGAGTGTGTTCCTAAGTCCAATAAGAGTTAGCCTAAGTACCCAACTAACATGATTGGCTATGTAGTATGGTCCCGTAATAGGTTTATAATACTTTTCATACAAATAATTCATTAAAAAGAAATAATAAAGGAGCCACTTTTAATCTTACAGTAGAGTACCTGGAAAAGCACAGTAATAAGGTGCAGCAGTGGCATGTAGGGGCACCTTGGCATCTTTGGAAGTTCACCGCTTGGAGATTTGTATGTAGGGAACTCTCTGTAGTTAAGGTCGTAGGTATAAGAAAGACTTCCTTGGGCTTCCCTGGTGGTCCAGTGGGTAAAGATTCCTCCTTGCAGTGCCAGGGGCACCAGTTCCATCCCTGGCCCAGGAAGATCCCACGTGCTGCAGTGCAGCTAGACCGTTGTGTCCAATTACAAGCCGGCACTCTGGAGCGCATGTGCCAAGAGCTGGGGCTCTGCAATGAGAGAGGCCACTGCGATGGGAGTCCCACACATGCCTAAGAATAAAGATGGATGAAAATAAGTAAATAAATAAAAAAGAGCTTGTGGCATGAAGATGAAAACAAAACAAAAAAATTAAGGTTCCACAAGCTTCATGGCCCAAAGATAAAAAAGGAGAAAAAAGACTTTTCCTGTACTACCCATTGTTGGTGGGGTCCTGACCTCACTGAAGACCACTCAGGCTTCTCTCAGCCTTGAGGTTTCAGCCGACCACTAGACAGAGGAGCATTTGTCAGCATCTTCAGCCCCACCGTCTCCTTTCTTTTAAATGATATGCAGATATTTCAAAGTTTGGGTTGGGAGGAGGCTTTTTGAATCTCACCCACAGGCGTACCCAAGGACCTATCAGCCTTCCTCTTCATTAAGGCCCTTGATTTGATTTGTTGCAGCATTTCCTTATGTGTATGAGACACAGCGCTGGTCCTGAAACATGGTTTTAATGGTTTTGAGCTAGACCGATTCATAAGGTATTAAAAAGGACAAGTTCCTTCTCATAGTAAAGCCTCTATAAAGTGAGGAAGATTTAAAGTTGAGCATCAGCATTTAATTGTCTCTTAAGGGTAATGCAGTAAGTCTGCATACAGTCGAGTTCCATTCTGAGAGTGTGTTCCTAAGTCCAATAAGAGTTAGCCTAAGTACCCAACTAACATGATTGGCTATGTAGTATGGTCCCGTAATAGGTTTATAATACTTTTCATACAAATAATTCATTAAAAAGAAATAATAAAGGAGCCACTTTTAATCTTACAGTAGAGTACCTGGAAAAGCACAGTAATAAGGTGCAGCAGTGGCATGTAGGGGCACCTTGGCATCTTTGGAAGTTCACCGCTTGGAGATTTGTATGTAGGGAACTCTCTGTAGTTAAGGTCGTGGGTATAAGAAAGACTTCCTTGGGCTTCCCTGGTGGTCCAGTGGGTAAAGATTCCTCCTTGCAGTGCCAGGGGCACCAGTTCCATCCCTGGCCCAGGAAGATCCCACGTGCTGCAGTGCAGCTAGACCGTTGTGTCCAATTACAAGCCGGCACTCTGGAGCGCATGTGCCAAGAGCTGGGGCTCTGCAATGAGAGAGGCCACTGCGATGGGAGTCCCACACATGCCTAAGAATAAAGATGGATGAAAATAAGTAAATAAATAAAAAAGAGCTTGTGGCATGAAGATGAAAACAAAACAAAAAAATTAAGGTTCCACAAGCTTCATGGCCCAAAGATAAAAAAGGAGAAAAAAGACTTTTCCTGTACTACCCATTGTTGGTGGGGTCCTGACCTCACTGAAGACCACTCAGGCTTCTCTCAGCCTTGAGGTTTCAGCCGACCACTAGACAGAGGAGCATTTGTCAGCATCTTCAGCCCCACCGTCTCCTTTCTTTTAAATGATATGCAGATATTTCAAAGTTTGGGTTGGGAGGAGGCTTTTTGAATCTCACCCACAGGCGTACCCCAAGGACCTATCAGCCTTCCTCTTCATTAAGGCCCTTCGGGGGATGGTGACTAGGAGCAAGGGGCGTGAACAGGTAAGCACTGGTCCAACCCATCCCTCAGACTCTTTAAGTAAAGTCCGGGAGGGAGGATGGATGCCAGCACCATGCATCTTGCTTTTGTCAAAATGGGTCTTTAATTTTAGGAGTCACTGTGCCTGAAAGGGAGCAGTAATGCTGCAGTGAGTGTCACTGTAGGAAGGACACCTGCAGCCCTGTGACAGCTCAGGACTGAGCAGCCTGCCTCCCATCTGTGACGGCTTCCTGTTTTGCCTTGGGTCCGCTGCTGGCTTTGTAGTCTGGCATAATTCATAACAACCTCTTTCTTTCTCCAGTGTTCGTGTTTGTGTGCTCAGGACTTCTGTTCAGTTTGCTCAAGCTCGAGAGAACGTTTGACTGGTTTCAAATCGTTGTCTGTTAAACTGTGAACAAAATTAACGCGGGTATCGTTGAAATGAGCGGCATCCAAGCCGTATTTATGGCGTGTATTTGCAGGGACACACTGAAGACTTCTGTCTTGTCACACTGTGCAGGCGGAGATGTTGATGTGTATTCCAGGAAAGCCTCTCTTAAAAATAGTGCATTCTTCCCGAGAGGTTCTTGCCTTTTGTTGAAACGATTTGGCAAGTATTTCACGTATCCAGCACCGAGCTCTGTTTTGGGGAGGGAGAGAGAACCATCTAAGTCAAGTTTTTGCTCTGCAGAAGCAGTCTTACTGATAAGGAGAGACTGGGATCCTAGGAAAAGTTAAATAACAAGGCATGGTGATTCATGCTGTATCATCTTCGTGGGTGTTTCTCCAGTAATTGTGACAGCCTTTCAGGATCAAGGGCTTGGAAAGAAATCTGATGCAGTTGATAGAACTCCAGGGCCCTGCCCACTGCCAGCTTAGTGGAGTCTCTCAGCGACTTTTTGAGTGTCGGTATTTGTGATTCTGTTCATAGCTTCTCTCTTAGCTTGATAAAGTTGGCATAAGGGCTCATAAATGTAGGATTTTCACTGAGAATGTGTACCTTTGGGGTAAAACATGAACCTTGTCTAATGTGGCTTCAGTTTTAAGAGCTTTTATTGTTAGAGTTATCTTAGAGGGACATGGCAACCCACTCGATGATTGTTGCCTGGGGAGCTCCATGGACAGAGGAGCCTGGTGGGCTACCGTCCATGGGGTCACAGAGAGTCAGACATGACTGAGCGACTAACATATTCACTTCACTTGCATTCAGTTTTTAGACTGAGTTCCTTGAGGGTATGTGGACAGTGTCTTTACGATCTTTGTGTTAACACAGCGATTCTCACTTTGCCCATCAGAATCCCATGAACGACAGCCTCTGTAAAAATGCCGGGGCCCCTCTGTGGGGGATCTGATTTGGGTTATAGTAGGGAGCATTTAAATAGGCACCACAGGTGAGTCTATGTGCATCAGCATTAAGGATCGTTGGCTTGACATGTGGTCGGTTTGAGTGACGTTTTTGTTTTGATGTCTTTGAAGGCATATCTGGAATAAGACCTGCGGCATGTTGTCGGCCCTTGTGAGTATGAACGATGTCTCGTTACCCAGCAGTACTAGGTGCCTGGTGATACCCGACATAGGTGCTCCAGGCGCCCCAGGTAGTCCTGGGGGTTCTATTTTGTTCCGTCTTTTTTTCTTTGAGAAGAAAAGACATAGAAAGGATATGTGTCTTTCAAAGCTTTCCCTTTCCCCTTCTTGAAGGAATCAGCAGTTCCTTGTGTCCTAGCATCTAGCATGCATGCTGAGCCTCTTCAGTTATATCCAACTCTTTGCAACCCTGTGGACTGTAGCTTGCTAGGCTTCTCTTTCCATGGGATTCTCCAGGCAAGACTGGAGTGGATTGCCGTACCCTTCTTCAGGAGATCTTTCTGACCCAGGGATCGAACCTGCGTCTCTTATGTCTCCTGCCTTGGCAGGCAGGTTCCTTACCTCTGGTGCCAGCTGGGAGGCCTCCTAGAGTCTAGAGGTGGCGCTGTTGCGACCTGAGCCCCAGGAGCACGTCAAGAGGAGAGGAGTGTTGGAGGAGAGCGCAGGGCGTCCTGCAGAGTCTGGAGGAGTGCTTGGGTGGCCCAGCTGTGGCAAGGGCACCGCTGCTTTCCCAGCATCTCCTGGGGAGAGCCAGGCGTGTGGCCCCTGTCCTGTGATGCCGAGGGTGAGAAGCTCTGGAACGGGAGAGAAGGGGACCAGGAGGCAGACAGGATCCCGGAGTGGCTGTGTCTGCCAAGCATTGTATGCTGTGTCATTAGCCCCTCCCCCAGACCCTCTGGAGTTGAGAGTACGGTGCTTTGCCCTTATCTGTAGATAACATTGTGATTGCCATCTGTGTGTGAGCCATTAAAATGAATATTATACAATTTTACCTATTATGAAATATGAGAATTGAATGAATTTAGTTACTTTCCATCTCTACATTTGAGTGAATGAAACAGTGTTAACCTCATGGACACATACCAAAAAAAAGTCAGTAATTTTTGTTCCATTTTGTGTATGTTTTCAGTAAAGGACCTGAAGAGTGATCAGTAAAACTAATATAGTCAGTCTCTGAGAAAATCAGGATGAGAGGAAACTTTCCAGTCTTAACAAAGGCTGACTACTAAAAACTTACTTTTTAAAATGTTATTTCTTACGGCATTATTTATGAAGGAGGGATTTGAGATAACCCAAGTGTTTCTCTTTTAGGAATTGGATAAGAAAATACAGCCTGTGTACCTGTTAAAAAGAAAAAAATCTTGAAAAAGGTTTGGAGATGATGTTTGTCATGAATGATGTGAACATACTTCAAGTGAACACTTAAAATGGTTAAAATGGAAAATTTAAGTTTTGTGTAGTTTTACACAATAAAAAAGTGCAAATGTGAAAGAGAAAAAAAATTCTACTACACAGAAACTGCTAAAAATAAACTAGATTCTTTTTTTAAAAAAGAGAATAATCAGAATGTAAAGAAAATTAATTTCTAAAGAAGAGTTTAGTTGTAATGTTCCACATATCACAGGTAAAGAATATTAAGACTCAAGCACGTATGTGGGCTGTGAGTGTGAAATAACAGTGCCAGTTTCCTTGTGTCTTTGTTGAGTGGTAACTTCTTATCCCTGTTTGAGGCTCTTTAGATTAAAATGGACTTAATCTTGTCTTTTCTGCCCTGATAAAATGCTTGGTTTTCCCATGTTCTAGGAAAGTGGAAAGATACCCAGAAGGAAAGCAACAACAAAAACAAAAATAAGTTGGGCAGGAAGGAGCCAGAGGGATTAAAATAAAACTATAAGCAAATCCTTGCTTGTCAGTCCCTCTCCTTTATGTGTGAGACAAAGGAGGCAGCTCTTTAGGAGAAGCAGGGTGGTAGAAGGGTTGCCTCGGCAGGCCTTAGCCTCTCTGCACTTTGGTTTCATCATCTCTAAAACAGTCTTTACGTCATGGGATTCCTGTAAGGATTAGGAGAGTTACTAGGTGTAAAGTGCTTGGGACAGTGCTTGGTGCTTCATTGTGCTGGTGGCGGTGAGAGGAGGATCTTCTTGTTCTCTCTGAATTATTGGAGCTGTGTTGGAAATTGATGGAGACCACGGCTATGCTCTTGCGTGATGTTTCCCTTGGAAACATACAGAGGAGGAGAACTTGCATTCTGAAGCCTTCTGAGGGCTCCCCTTTCCCTCCCCGCATTGGTAAATAAGTCATTCTGGGGAGGTTAATAGATAGAACTGGACTGAACAATTGCTCTGAGGCAGAAGAGGTCTAGGTTTATGGTGCAGGCCTCACCTCATTCTGTAGGCAACACCTGCGTGTACTCACATTATTTCCCCTAGCCCGGGAACAGCAGAGCTTCTGTTGCCTTTTGCTCTTGGCTGGAGGCAGCTCTCACTGTAGGGTGAGAGGGCTGCTGCTCTTTGCTCAGTTTCTCCTCTGAGGTGGCCAAGGAAAGACCTGTAAGTCCCAGCTTAGTGTTTGGCAGATGGAAAACAGGATGTCATTGGTGGAGGAGGGGAGTGAAATCTGGCTGATCTCAGGGTTTGTTTCAGTGGTTATGTAACTTAGATCTTGAGGAGCTATTTTCTTCTTCCAAATAACAGATTGACGTACTAGAAAGGGGACAGGGCCAAATTGCTCTTGAGGTATCTGATTAATACAAAACATTTCTTCAGTAAGAAATTCATGCATTGAAAAATGTGAAGGATCTTTGAATTGTGAGTGGAAAGAGGGCCGGGGGACTACATTGGGGGGAAACCTACTTTTTGTAATAATATATCATTTTATAAAATTGATTGTGTGGCTGAATTACTTAATGAAAAAGTACATTCCCACCCATATTCTCTTCGCCCAGAATTAGGTCATGTATCCCAAAGCCAGGTTTATCCTCAAAACTATAAGCAAATCCTTGCTTGTCAGTCCCTCTCCTTTATGTGTGAGACAAAGGAGGCAGCTCTTTAGGAGAAGCAGGGTGGTAGAAGGGTTGCCTCGGCAGGCCTTAGCCTCTCTGCACTTTGGTTTCATCATCTCTAAAACAGTCTTTACGTCATGGGATTCCTGTAAGGATTAGGAGAGTTACTAGGTGTAAAGTGCTTGGGACAGTGCTTGGTGCTTCATTGTGCTGGTGGCGGTGAGAGGAGGATCTTCTTGTTCTCTCTGAATTATTGGAGCTGTGTTGGAAATTGATGGAGACCACGGCTATGCTCTTGCGTGATGTTTCCCTTGGAAACATACAGAGGAGGAGAACTTGCATTCTGAAGCCTTCTGAGGGCTCCCTTCCATCCCCCGCATTGGTAAATAAGTCATTCTGGGGAGGTTAATAGATAGAACTGGACTGAACAATTGCTCTGAGGCAGAAGAGGTCTAGGTTTATGGTGCAGGCCTCACCTCATTCTGTAGGCAACACCTGCGTGTACTCACATTATTTCCCCTAGCCCGGGAACAGCAGAGCTTCTGTTGCCTTTTGCTCTTGGCTGGAGGCAGCTCTCACTGTAGGGTGAGAGGGCTGCTGCTCTTTGCTCAGTTTCTCCTCTGAGGTGGCCAAGGAAAGACCTGTAAGTCCCAGCTTAGTGTTTGGCAGATGGAAAACAGGATGTCATTGGTGGAGGAGGGGAGTGAAATCTGGCTGATCTCAGGGTTTGTTTCAGTGGTTATGTAACTTAGATCTTGAGGAGCTATTTTCTTCTTCCAAATAACAGATTGACGTACTAGAAAGGGGACAGGGCCAAATTGCTCTTGAGGTATCTGATTAATACAAAACATTTCTTCAGTAAGAAATTCATGCATTGAAAAATGTGAAGGATCTTTGAATTGTGAGTGGAAAGAGGGCCGGGGGACTACATTGGGGGGAAACCTACTTTTTGTAATAATATATCATTTTATAAAATTGATTGTGTGGCTGAATTACTTAATGAAAAAGTACATTCCCACCCATATTCTCTTCGCCCAGAATTAGGTCATGTATCCCAAAGCCATATGTAGAAATACATTTCTCTAAGCATCCTGCCTCAGTGATAATGCCATTCTGTACAGAAACACTTTTAGTGATTTTTTTTCTTTATAAAAAGATAAATCTTGCCACCTTTTACTCATAATATGGTCTTCTGGAGCCAAGTATTCGTCCTCTGCTTTCAGTTTTTTGTTTGTTTGTTTTTATATTGGGGTTTTAAAACTGAAAACAGTTATTGGTGGTAAGTGGGCTTCCCTGCTGGGTCAGACGTAAAGAATCTGCCTTCAGTGCAGGAGAGCCTGGCTTGGGAAGATGCCCTGGAGAAGGAAATGGCAACCCATTTTTGCCTGGAGAATCCCATGGACAGAGGAGCCTGGCAGACTACAGTCCAATCAATGGTCTGTTCTCCTGCACTCCCCTCCCGCCAGCTCACCCCTTAAGGGAGCTGTTCAGATTTATTTCCTTCCCGGCTTTGCAAGGTACACATGTAATATACACATACAGGTTTTGTCTCTATTCGTGTTTTTAAAATGAGAGTGTATTGTTTTAATTGAACAACTATGATTTTCTTTCCATGTTAGACAAGCTGTCCTCCTCCTGCTTTTTAAATAGTTACATCATTGTTAGATGTACTGTGTTATTTATCTTTCCGTTATTGTTAGACCCTGGGTTATTGGGTACGCGAATGATCTTGAACATAGATCAGGCTCATCTTAGGATACTGCTTCCGTTTCTGTGGCTGTTTTTGCTCATCACCCTCATACCACAGGGCCTGCAGGAGTGGGGGTCTCCATATTGCCCCCTCTAGACCATTCTTCCACCATCCTCCATAGAAACACTCAGCTGTGGCTGTCCTGTCAGATTTATGCCACACTTCCCCTCCTTGTTACTCACTCCCTGTCCTCCACTCTGGTTCCTGCAGGGTTTTATTGTCATTATTCCCTTCCTTGGGGCTTTACTGGTGGTTCAGACGGTGAAGAGTCTGCCTGCAATGCAGGAGACATGGATTTGATCCCTGAGTTCGGAAGATCCCCTGGAAGAGGTCATGGCAGTCCACTCCGGTCTTCTTGCCTGGAGAATCCCATGGACAGAGGAGCCTGGGGGACTATAGTCCATAGGGTCACACAGAGTCGGACACGACTGAGTGACTAACACAGACACACATTCCCTTCCTGTTGCTCCCATGATCATTCTTGAACTACTTCTCTGGTGACCATTGATGACCCTACCTCAGGTACTCTGTCTGATAGGCCCATTAATACAGGATTTTAACAGATCCCAGAATTAAAAATTAAACAGGCGTCACCAAGTTTATGGTTAAGTATTTTCTTCATTTACTTAAATAACAAAATGTGTTTGTTCACAGCCATACCTTTAGAATGTGTTAGTCACTCAGTCATGCCTGACTCTGCAGCCCCGTGGACTGTAGCCCAGCAGGCTCCTCTGCCCATAGGATTCTGCGGGCAACACTACCGGAGCAGGCTACTTTTCGTTCTCCAGGAGATCTTCCTGACCAGGGATTGAACCCGGCTCTTCTGCATCTCAGGCACATTCTTTACTGTCTGAGCCACCGCAGTAGCTAAGGTCTGACCACTTCTGCTGGGCTGATCCAAACCTTTATCATTTTGAACTGCAACAACTGCAGTGGCTGCCTAACTGGTCTCCTTAGTCCTTCCTATTCAACACTCCTTTTCCTCTTCCCCACTCTTTCTGTCTGTTCTCAGCCCAGCCACACCACGTTTTTAAGCCTGGGTTATTGGGTACGAATGATCTTGAACATAGATCAGGCTCATCTTAGGATACTGCTTCCGTTTCTGTGGCTGTTTTGCTCATCACCCTCATACCACAGGGCCTGCAGGAGTGGGGGTCTCCATATTGCCCCCTCTAGACCATTCTTCCACCATCCTCCATAGAAACACTCAGCTGTGGCTGTCCTGTCAGATTTATGCCATACTTCCCCTCCTTGTTACTCACTCCCTGTCCTCCACTCTGGTTCCTGCAGGGTTTTATTGTCATTATTCCCTTCCTTGGGGCTTTACTGGTGGTTCAGACGGTGAAGAGTCTGCCTGCAATGCAGGAGACATGGATTTGATCCCTGAGTTCGGAAGATCCCCTGGAAGAGGTCATGGCAGTCCACTCCGGTCTTCTTGCCTGGAGAATCCCATGGACAGAGGAGCCTGGGGGACTATAGTCCATAGGGTCACACAGAGTCGGACACGACTGAGTGACTAACACAGACACACATTCCCTTCCTGTTGCTCCCATGATCATTCTTGAACTACTTCTCTGGTGACCATTGATGACCCTACCTCAGGTACTCTGTCTGATAGGCCCATTAATACAGGATTTTAACAGATCCCAGAATTAAAAATTAAACAGGCGTCACCAAGTTTATGGTTAAGTATTTTCTTCATTTACTTAAATAACAAAATGTGTTTGTTCACAGCCATACCTTTAGAATGTGTTAGTCACTCAGTCATGCCTGACTCTGCAGCCCCGTGGACTGTAGCCCAGCAGGCTCCTCTGCCCATAGGATTCTGCGGGCAACACTACCGGAGCAGGCTACTTTTCGTTCTCCAGGAGATCTTCCTGACCAGGGATTGAACCCGGCTCTTCTGCATCTCAGGCACATTCTTTACTGTCTGAGCCACCGCAGTAGCTAAGGTCTGACCACTTCTGCTGGGCTGATCCAAACCTTTATCATTTTGAACTGCAACAACTGCAGTGGCTGCCTAACTGGTCTCCTTAGTCCTTCCTATTCAACACTCCTTTTCCTCTTCCCCCCACTCTTTCTGTCTGTTCTCAGCCCAGCCACACCACGGTCACCCCATTAAGCTGCAGCTAAAACCGCATTAGCATCTCTGTTCCCAGCTCCGTTCAGAGGGAAAGCTACAGAGTCCTTGCGGCTCTCCTACCCGTCTGCCCCTCTCCCTGTCTCCACCCTGGCCACGCAGGACTCCATGCTGCCCTTGGAACCTTTCTGGCCCATTCTTGCGTCTTGGCCTCTGCGCTTGCTTCCCCTCGGCTTGCCCTGTGCCTCCCCAGACATCCACATGGTTCCATCTCTCACCTGTTCAGGCTTCTGTTGGAAGATCCCCTACCCAGTGAGGCCTGCCCTGACCACTAAAATGCAGGTCTCATGAAGGCATGGACTTCTTTTAATTTCATGCCTCTTTTTTTATTTATATTTATTTTTCATCCTCTTTTATTCTTTGGCCCATGTGAGCATCCCATTGCAGTGGCCCCTCTCGTTGCAGAGCTCTGGCTCATAATTGGACACACTGGTGCAGGTGCTCTGTGGCACGTGGGATCCTCCTGGGCCAGGGATCGAACAGGCACTCCCTGCACTGCAAGGCGGACTCTTTAACCACTGGACCACCAAGGAAGCCCGGCATGGACTTTTTTAAAAAAACCAAAAACCAAAACTGTTTTTGTCTCTGTTCGGTGGTATGTCCCATTGCTTAGAAAGAATAGTGTCTAACATAGGGGGCCCAGATTTGATTCCTGGTCAAGGAACTAGATCCCCCATGCCCCAACCAAGACCTAGAGCAGCCAAATATTAAAAAAAAAAAAAAAAAAAAAAGAATAGTATCTTGATGTATTCTGGGGGCTTGTCAAATGAATTGAATGACTGTGGTGGTTATTGGATTTTCATCATTTTCTTTCTGTTTTTATTGTTGTTGAAAGTCAGAACTTCACTGGACAAAAACTAAAACCTAGGACACAAACTTTTTGTATAAACAGATAGCCACCGCAGTAGCTAAGGTCTGACCACTTCTGCTGGGCTGATCCAAACCTTTATCATTTTGAACTGCAACAACTGCAGTGGCTGCCTAACTGGTCTCCTTAGTCCTTCCTATTCAACACTCCTTTTCCTCTTCCCCCCACTCTTTCTGTCTGTTCTCAGCCCAGCCACACCACGGTCACCCCATTAAGCTGCAGCTAAAACCGCATTAGCATCTCTGTTCCCAGCTCCGTTCAGAGGGAAAGCTACAGAGTCCTTGCGGCTCTCCTACCCGTCTGCCCCTCTCCCTGTCTCCACCCTGGCCACGCAGGACTCCATGCTGCCCTTGGAACCTTTCTGGCCCATTCTTGCGTCTTGGCCTCTGCGCTTGCTTCCCCTCGGCTTGCCCTGTGCCTCCCCAGACATCCACATGGTTCCATCTCTCACCTGTTCAGGCTTCTGTTGGAAGATCCCCTACCCAGTGAGGCCTGCCCTGACCACTAAAATGCAGGTCTCATGAAGGCATGGACTTCTTTTAATTTCATGCCTCTTTTTTTATTTATATTTATTTTTCATCCTCTTTTATTCTTTGGCCCATGTGAGCATCCCATTGCAGTGGCCCCTCTCGTTGCAGAGCTCTGGCTCATAATTGGACACACTGGTGCAGGTGCTCTGTGGCACGTGGGATCCTCCTGGGCCAGGGATCGAACAGGCACTCCCTGCACTGCAAGGCGGACTCTTTAACCACTGGACCACCAAGGAAGCCCGGCATGGACTTTTTTAAAAAAACCAAAAACCAAAACTGTTTTTGTCTCTGTTCGGTGGTATGTCCCATTGCTTAGAAAGAATAGTGTCTAACATAGGGGGCCCAGATTTGATTCCTGGTCAAGGAACTAGATCCCCCATGCCCCAACCAAGACCTAGAGCAGCCAAATATTAAAAAAAAAAAAAAAAAAAAAAGAATAGTATCTTGATGTATTCTGGGGGCTTGTCAAATGAATTGAATGACTGTGGTGGTTATTGGATTTTCATCATTTTCTTTCTGTTTTTATTGTTGTTGAAAGTCAGAACTTCACTGGACAAAAACTAAAAACCTAGGACACAAACTTTTTTGTATAAACAGAATGTTAAAATTAGCTGTGACCTGGCTCTGTAAATATTATTTTTTAGCACGTTAGAATTTTCAGATCAGTTTTGCATATTCCTATTTAAGGCTGGTAGCAACCCAGTGGAGCAGGTGGTGGAATCCAAATTTCATGGAAAGGCAAATTGAAGCCCAAAGGTGTTCAAAGAACAACTGCTAAGCTGCCCTTCAGACCTGCCTTTTTTCATTCCAAGGCGTCCTGTTTTCTCACTTGGAAGCATCTTAAAATGACAGAAACATGGCAGGGGTCTTGAATGGAAAGTCTGGAGACCCAACTTCTCACTCTGGATTGTCGCCTGCCTTTTGTTTCCACTTTGCAAGCACATAAAATAAATGGCTCACTTTAAAATTCCTGACAATGCGAGAGCAACAAGTTTTATTTCTCTCACCTGTGGAGGAAGTGGCCTCCACCCAGTTTTACTGAATTAGGAGGGAAGTGATTTTTTCAAGTGATAAAAAGAAATAAAATTCCACGCTCTTCCCAGAGGAGGAGTTCAACAATTGGGAGAGTGGCGTGAGACCATGTGCTGGTTTGTAAAAGGATATAACTTGTAAAGATGTTTCCTTTGATGCCTGTGATGAATATGGATGTGTTTCCCTTCTAGAGGGTTCTGATTAAATTATTCAATTAAGAGCAGAGCTGGAGGATCTAAATATAGGGAGAGGGTTCAGACCGTCCTGCTCTGTGTGTCAGCTCGCCCGTACAGATGTGCGTGTTTGTGGTCATAAACAGCACCTGTGAGGTCCGTGGAGAAGGAGGAATGTTCCAAAAACTGAAATACAGCAGGAGTTTTTTATTTATTTTTTTTTTATGTGTGCTTCAGTCGTGTCCAGCTCTGCAACCCTGTGGACTGTAGCCCACCAGGCTCCTCTGTCCGTGGGATTTTCCAGGCAAGAACACTGGAGAGGGTTGCTATGCCGTCCTCCAGGGAATCTTCCCGACCCAGGGATCAAGCCTGACCCTCGTGTCTTCTGCGTTGGCAGGAGGGTTCTTTAGGATTTTTTTCCCCTCCTCTGGCCTATTCCATTTTCATCAGTGAATGTACCCTTTGAATTACTTTTTCTTAACCTGATTAATAGGTTTCAGTATCCAGGTTTAAAGTGTAGATCTGTGGCTCCCTAGAATTTGATTGTATAGAAGTTACTTAACCTCTGATCCTCAGGTTCATTAGTAAAATTGAGATAATGATATACGTCTTGAAAAAAAGATGTTCAAAGAACAACTGCTAAGCTGCCCTTCAGACCTGCCTTTTTTCATTCCAAGGCGTCCTGTTTTCTCACTTGGAAGCATCTTAAAATGACAGAAACATGGCAGGGGTCTTGAATGGAAAGTCTGGAGACCCAACTTCTCACTCTGGATTGTCGCCTGCCTTTTGTTTCCACTTTGCAAGCACATAAAATAAATGGCTCACTTTAAAATTCCTGACAATGCGAGAGCAACAAGTTTTATTTCTCTCACCTGTGGAGGAAGTGGCCTCCACCCAGTTTTACTGAATTAGGAGGGAAGTGATTTTTTCAAGTGATAAAAAGAAATAAAATTCCACGCTCTTCCCAGAGGAGGAGTTCAACAATTGGGAGAGTGGCGTGAGACCATGTGCTGGTTTGTAAAAGGATATAACTTGTAAAGATGTTTCCTTTGATGCCTGTGATGAATATGGATGTGTTTCCCTTCTAGAGGGTTCTGATTAAATTATTCAATTAAGAGCAGAGCTGGAGGATCTAAATATAGGGAGAGGGTTCAGACCGTCCTGCTCTGTGTGTCAGCTCGCCCGTACAGATGTGCGTGTTTGTGGTCATAAACAGCACCTGTGAGGTCCGTGGAGAAGGAGGAATGTTCCAAAAACTGAAATACAGCAGGAGTTTTTTATTTATTTTTTTTTTATGTGTGCTTCAGTCGTGTCCAGCTCTGCAACCCTGTGGACTGTAGCCCACCAGGCTCCTCTGTCCGTGGGATTTTCCAGGCAAGAACACTGGAGAGGGTTGCTATGCCGTCCTCCAGGGAATCTTCCCGACCCAGGGATCAAGCCTGACCCTCGTGTCTTCTGCGTTGGCAGGAGGGTTCTTTAGGATTTTTTTCCCCTCCTCTGGCCTATTCCATTTTCATCAGTGAATGTACCCTTTGAATTACTTTTTCTTAACCTGATTAATAGGTTTCAGTATCCAGGTTTAAAGTGTAGATCTGTGGCTCCCTAGAATTTGATTGTATAGAAGTTACTTAACCTCTGATCCTCAGGTTCATTAGTAAAATTGAGATAATGATATACGTCTTGAAAAAAAGGTGTAAGAAGTCAATATGAGTATCAAAACTACCAGTATAATTCTTGCATAAGGAAATAGCCCAGTGAAAATAATTTCTTTCATTTGTTAATGATTAAATCATTCATAACTGGTCATGTATGGAAATTTACCACATTTAACATTCTTTGCAAGCTAAAGAATTGCTGTTCTATGGTAACAGTGACTCAAAAGAGTTTTTGTTTTTTTTTTCCTCTAAGAGACAATTACCACAGACATTTTCCTCTTACATACAATAAAATTAAGTTTGAAAATGCCTCTGCTCTTCAGCGTCCAGCGTTTGATGAGTAAGCACTTGCAGGCCAGTGATTTTACAGCTATTGAGTCTACAGATGAGATTTATCAGAGTGAGGTTGTTAGGACCTGGATATCTTGAAAGGCTACCACGTACGAAAGGGCAGTTTTCCATTGGAAGCGTACATTTGAGGACGGGGATTCGGGGGATTAAGGAATGTTGTATAGTTTTTAGAGGAAGTGGTAAGGAGATGTAGAAAGAAGCCACGTTTCTTGGTTGAAGTTGAGGACGGTAAGGAAATTTTGAAGTGTCTTCCAGCTCCTTAACTACACAAGTAACCATCTAGTGAAACAAAACCAGATTGACTATGCTACAGGGAATATCGGTGACAGAAAAATTGACCAAGTATCCTGTCAGCAGCCTGGATTTGTCAATGGAAGGACTTGTGTATGCAGAGCAGAATCTGAGCTCTTCTCTTCAAGAATTATCTAACAAAATGAACACATATTGAATAGTGTACTTGGTGTAACGGAACATATAAAGTACAGCCTTATCCTGAGAGACACATCCAAGAGTGACCTCCATAAATCCTTGCTTCCTTTTCATTGAAATCATTTGGCCAAAATGTCATGGTTCCTGGTGAACTTCCACGTGGCGGGTGGTAAGCTCGTGCTTTTCTTTCTGATTCCTGAGATTCCCACTCACTTAATACTCTGCTGAGAGACCACATCTCTGCAGCTCTTGCTTGGCAGGTCCTTCTGCTCACACCTGAGAGACTG
Source organism: Tragulus kanchil (assembly GCA_022376925.1). Lineage (NCBI taxonomy): Eukaryota > Metazoa > Chordata > Mammalia > Artiodactyla > Tragulidae > Tragulus > Tragulus kanchil. The sequence goes on from JAIOJX010000025.1 coordinate 34,251,274, forward strand.
GAAGACACGCTGTTAGTGCTGTCAGTGTTAGTGTTTTTAAAGGCACCAGTACCTGCATGACTGCATAATGAAAAACTGGTTTCAAGAGCTGGTCCTCTCTCCCACCTTCACCCCCTGGTTTCTCCAGAGTTAGAAAATTAATCTCTGAAAAAAAAATTAATGAAAAGGAGTCAAACTAGCTATTCTGGGTCATTAGTTGGGAAAAGTTTGGAAGTAACTGAAACAAGACTTAATAGTAAGAAGCTGGGCTTCCCTGATGGTCCAGTGGGTAAGGATACCGCCTTGCAGTGCAAGGGGCGCCGGTTCAATCCCTGGCCTGGGAAGATCCCACGTGCCGCGGAGCGGCTGGACCGATGTGTCCAATTACCAAGCCGGAGCTCTGGAGCGCATGCGCCCAGAGCCGGTGCTCTGCGACAACAGACGCCACCGCGATGGGAGGCCCACAGGAGCCAAAGAACAAAAACGGATGAAAATGGATAAATGAAAGACCAATAGAAGTGGCCCGCCCGTCCCCCTCCCTCCCCACCTCACCCCCAAAAGATAAATAAATAAAATAAAATAAAATAAAAATCCATGCTCTTTTAAAAAAAAAAAAAATAGTAAAGCTCAGGAAAGTTGAACTCTGTATTCTGGCGTTTTTGAGAGTCGACTTACTCTGTGATCGCCAGTGGATATTCATATTACTGTCTTGTATAGAAACTTTGTTTAACTATATATAAATCCTCTTGCCCACCCTGAGGACTCAATTGAAGTAGGGCTCCTTTTAGCCCAGCTTCTCTGAAGAGAAGTAGGTAGTTTAAAAAGTGCTTATAAGTCTGTTAAAGAAATGGAGAGAGGTTTTTATTCATCCTCACTTTCTTCTTCTAGGGTTTTTTTCTCCCCATTTATTTTGATTAGTGGTGAGCTTAATTCAGTTACTTCATTTTTAATTCTTTATTTTAAAGGTTTTACAGAGTTTTGTTGTTCACAGACATGTATGTTCCCAGATCAGTCATATGCATATCCATGGTCCCCACCCCTCCCAGTTCCCCCCATCCCACCCCTTCGGACCATCGCCCCATGCCTGAGTTAAGCTGGATTCCTGAGATTCCCACTCACTTAATACTCTGCTGAGAGACCACATCTCTGCAGCTCTTGCTTGGCAGGTCCTTCTGCTCACACCTGAGAGACTGGAAGACACGCTGTTAGTGCTGTCAGTGTTAGTGTTTTTAAAGGCACCAGTACCTGCATGACTGCATAATGAAAAACTGGTTTCAAGAGCTGGTCCTCTCTCCCACCTTCACCCCCTGGTTTCTCCAGAGTTAGAAAATTAATCTCTGAAAAAAAAATTAATGAAAAGGAGTCAAACTAGCTATTCTGGGTCATTAGTTGGGAAAAGTTTGGAAGTAACTGAAACAAGACTTAATAGTAAGAAGCTGGGCTTCCCTGATGGTCCAGTGGGTAAGGATACCGCCTTGCAGTGCAAGGGGCGCCGGTTCAATCCCTGGCCTGGGAAGATCCCACGTGCCGCGGAGCGGCTGGACCGATGTGTCCAATTACCAAGCCGGAGCTCTGGAGCGCATGCGCCCAGAGCCGGTGCTCTGCGACAACAGACGCCACCGCGATGGGAGGCCCACAGGAGCCAAAGAACAAAAACGGATGAAAATGGATAAATGAAAGACCAATAGAAGTGGCCCGCCCGTCCCCCTCCCTCCCCACCTCACCCCCAAAAGATAAATAAATAAAATAAAATAAAATAAAAATCCATGCTCTTTTAAAAAAAAAAAAAATAGTAAAGCTCAGGAAAGTTGAACTCTGTATTCTGGCGTTTTTGAGAGTCGACTTACTCTGTGATCGCCAGTGGATATTCATATTACTGTCTTGTATAGAAACTTTGTTTAACTATATATAAATCCTCTTGCCCACCCTGAGGACTCAATTGAAGTAGGGCTCCTTTTAGCCCAGCTTCTCTGAAGAGAAGTAGGTAGTTTAAAAAGTGCTTATAAGTCTGTTAAAGAAATGGAGAGAGGTTTTTATTCATCCTCACTTTCTTCTTCTAGGGTTTTTTTCTCCCCATTTATTTTGATTAGTGGTGAGCTTAATTCAGTTACTTCATTTTTAATTCTTTATTTTAAAGGTTTTACAGAGTTTTGTTGTTCACAGACATGTATGTTCCCAGATCAGTCATATGCATATCCATGGTCCCCACCCCTCCCAGTTCCCCCCATCCCACCCCTTCGGACCATCGCCCCATGCCATTGTAAGCACTCCTGTTCCCTTAGCGCAATGACAATAGCTATCTTTTCCACACATGACAGTATAGGTTTCCATGTTACTCCCTCCATGCTTCCCCCTCCTTATTTCTTCCTCACAATGTCCCTATGTCTATGCTCTGTCTGTTTTTCCATGAGTTCACTGTGTGTGTTATCAAGACCATCCTACTAGATTCCATATATGTGTGTTAGTATACTGTATTTGTCTTTCTCTTTTTGACTTACTTCACTTTTTATGATAGGTTCTAGAGCCAGCCACTTCATTAGGACTGAGTCTTCTGCATTTCTTTTAACAGCTGAGTAGTATTCCATTGTATATATGTACCAGGGCTTCTGGATCCATTCATTCGTCGATGGACATCTAGGTTGCTTCCATGTTCTGGCTATTGTATAGAGAGCTGCAGTGAACATTGGGGTACAGGTACTTCTTTCAGTTTTGATTTCATCAGGATATAGGCCTAATAGTGGGATTGCTGGGTCATAGGGTGCTTCTATTTTTAGTTTTTTAAGGAATCTCCAGACTGCCTTCCATAGAGGCTGTATCAATTGACATTCCCACCAGCAATGCAAGAGGGTTCCCTTTTCTCCGCACCCTCACCAGCATTTATTGTCTGCAGATTTTTGATGATGGCTATTCTGACGGGGGTGAGATGGTATCTCATTGTAGTTTTAATTTGCATTTCTCTAATAATAAGTGAGGTTGAGCTTCGTTTCATGTGCTTTTGGGCCATCTGTATGTCCTTTTTGGAGAGGCGTCTCTTTAGATCTTTTTCCCATTTTTTGATTGGGTTGTCCGTTTTTCCAGTGCTGAGTTGTCTGAGTTGCTTGTAGATTTTGGAGATTAATTCTTTGTCTGTTGTCTCATTTGCTATGATTTTCTCCCACTCTGTGGGCTGTCTGTTCAGCTTTTTTGTAATTTCTTTTGTTGTACAAAAGCTTTTAAGTTTCATGAGGTCCCACATGTTCATTTTTCTTTTCAGTTCCACTATTTTAGTAGGTGGGTCAGAGAAGATCTTGCTTTGATTGATTCTAGGTTTGCCTATATTCTCCCCACCCTCCCAGTTCCCCCATCCCACCCCTTCGACCATCGCCCCATGCCATTGTAAGCACTCCTGTTCCCTTAGCGCAATGACAATAGCTATCTTTTCCACACATGACAGTATAGGTTTCCATGTTACTCCCTCCATGCTTCCCCCTCCTTATTTCTTCCTCACAATGTCCCTATGTCTATGCTCTGTCTGTTTTTCCATGAGTTCACTGTGTGTGTTATCAAGACCATCCTACTAGATTCCATATATGTGTGTTAGTATACTGTATTTGTCTTTCTCTTTTTGACTTACTTCACTTTTTATGATAGGTTCTAGAGCCAGCCACTTCATTAGGACTGAGTCTTCTGCATTTCTTTTAACAGCTGAGTAGTATTCCATTGTATATATGTACCAGGGCTTCTGGATCCATTCATTCGTCGATGGACATCTAGGTTGCTTCCATGTTCTGGCTATTGTATAGAGAGCTGCAGTGAACATTGGGGTACAGGTACTTCTTTCAGTTTTGATTTCATCAGGATATAGGCCTAATAGTGGGATTGCTGGGTCATAGGGTGCTTCTATTTTTAGTTTTTTAAGGAATCTCCAGACTGCCTTCCATAGAGGCTGTATCAATTGACATTCCCACCAGCAATGCAAGGGGGTTTCCCCTTTTCTCCGCACCCTCACCAGCATTTATTGTCTGCAGATTTTTGATGATGGCTATTCTGACGGGGGTGAGATGGTATCTCATTGTAGTTTTAATTTGCATTTCTCTAATAATAAGTGAGGTTGAGCTTCGTTTCATGTGCTTTTGGGCCATCTGTATGTCCTTTTTGGAGAGGCGTCTCTTTAGATCTTTTTCCCATTTTTTGATTGGGTTGTCCGTTTTTCCAGTGCTGAGTTGTCTGAGTTGCTTGTAGATTTTGGAGATTAATTCTTTGTCTGTTGTCTCATTTGCTATGATTTTCTCCCACTCTGTGGGCTGTCTGTTCAGCTTTTTTGTAATTTCTTTTGTTGTACAAAAGCTTTTAAGTTTCATGAGGTCCCACATGTTCATTTTTCTTTTCAGTTCCACTATTTTAGTAGGTGGGTCAGAGAAGATCTTGCTTTGATTGATGTCCTTGAGGGTTTTGCCTATATTCTCCTCTAAGAGTTTGATGGTTTCTGGTCTTATGTTTAGGTCTTTAATCCATTTTGAGTTGATCTTTGTGTATGGTGTCAGGGAATGTTCTAACTTCATTTTTTTGCATGTAACTGTCCAATTTTCCCAGCACCGCTTGTTGAAGAGGCTGTCTTTGTCGCATTTTATAGTTTCACCTCCTTTGTCAAAAATAAGGTACCCATAGGTGCGTGGGTTTATCTCTGGGTTCTCGATCTTGTTCCATTGGTCGATATTTCTGTTTTTGTGCCAGTACCATACTGTCTTGATGACTGTTGCTTTGTAGTATAGTCTGAAGTTAGAAAGGCTGATTCCTCCAGCTCTTGTTTTTCTTTCTCAGGATTGCTTTGGCTATTCGAGGTCTTTTGTGTTTCCATATGAACTGTGTTATTCTTTGGTCTAGTTCTGTGAAAAATGTCAATGGTAGTTGAATTGGTATTGCATTGAATAATTCAGTTACATTTGACCCATATGAGATTGGGAAACGTTGAGTAAAAGTGGAGGGCTAAGTGCTCGTTTAAACAGGAAAAAAAAATACAGAGGGACTTCACCTGTTTTCTCCTTCACGACAAATAGCTCAAAGCCAAGAGAGTTTCTAGTTGAAATGACGGGACAGGGTCAGGTAGAGGGAAGTTTGAGCAGATTGTTGGAGCCAAATCACAGACTATCGTTTCTTTGGGGTGTTTTCCAAGGCTGAAATCGCTAGAGGAAACCTCTTTCTTTTTTGCTCATCCTGAAGGCAATGTGTACAGCAGATTTTAACTCCCATCCCACCCTCTACCCCCATTTACCTTAAGAGTAGATAAAGGTGTATCATTTTCTTTAAGGAGCTGTGTGATCAATAACCGATGATGCTTCAGCAAAATGGATCAAATGTTTTCTCTAGAAAGATAATCTTTATCAGGTTGTCTTTTTTCTCAGGTGACTTACTCATTGGTTAAACAGTTCCAAAATGAAGTTAATCAATACCCCTTGCTTTTAGTTCCTTGATTCTTTGATCTTTATGCCTTGATGTTTTACCATGAGAGTTAAGAGAGTAATGAACCAGAGAACAAGAAATTAGGGGCTGGAGTGAATGGCTTACTTCATTGACAGTGGACCGTTTTTCTGCTCTTTTTTAAGGCACCAAGAGAGAGTCTTTGATATTTTTTTCCCTAGTCAGTTTTGGGGCTTATATTGTATGCTGATTTTGTTGAATAATTTAATTTTCCCTCAATATTTAAAGGGAACGTTTATTTCGTCCAGTTCGCTGAATTCCCTGCCAGTGCACAAATTTTGTAGCAGCACTGGTCTGAAGCTACGGAGGACAACTGACCCTCGTGTATCTCCTCTTAATGCCTTTCTTAAAGGTCCTTGGTTTCTAGCTCTTGGCGGCCCCTAGCCCCACCCCATCCCTCCTCCATGTCTTTTTATCATCTCTTCAGGTACACGTTAGGATAATTTTCCTTTGACACTTGCAGTGGGAATCCAGGATCTGAGGTATCCTTACATCACAGAGAGTGTATTTTGTTGATATTCACACAGTTGGATAATTACATGTTTCTTTGCTAGATGAGGCTGAGATGAAGAAAATGCCCCTTGTTGTGCAATTGACCAGTGAACGGTTCCTTTCCCTATAGAGCAAGTTCACACAGCAGTAGTTAAAGGTGATTTACAGCTTTTTGCTTTTCCTTTTGAAAAAATATACCATGTAAGTAGCAGAATTCAATAGCCATGTCAGAAGGAGCATTAGAAGAGTATTTTTCTCATTTGGTTCTGGCAGTGCTAATAAGTCCTTGCCATGAGTGAGACCCCGTAGGGAAAGGTGCTGGCATTAGAACCATGTTTTAAGGTGCATTTTTTGTGTGTGTGGGTTAAATTTTATTTGGGGCATAATTAGGACTGCAGCCTGGGAGGCAGCACCCCAGAGAGCTCTGAGAGACTGCTCCAACGAGGCAGCAGGAGGAGGGTCAATATTTAAGGATTTTGGTGAGGAGGGAGGTAATATACATCAAGCAGTCATTTTACAAAGGGTCTTCAGTTAGTCTCTATCTGATGTCACCATGAGGAGATTTAGTGCTTTTCTAAATATGAGGAGATGCAAGGATTGAGATAATAAAGGTTGTTCCTAAAAGCATCCACCTATCTAAATACCCGGTTATTATGTCCGAAACCAGGCCACACTGTAAGTCCCATCTGATTTCTAAGTAGACTTTGTATGTGGCTTGAATGAATGAATTGAGGTTTGTTTGTTTGTAATTTGCAAATATTTGTATATAGAGTCTTATTTTTAAAGTTACAGTTTTTCATTAAAGAACATTTGAAAAGTTTTAACAGCTAGGAGGGAGAGAGATTATTAACCTTCCAGCCACTGTTAATACTTCAGTGTACTTACAGTTATTCATGGTATATGTTCATTTTATATTCTGCTTAAGCTTTTTTCCAAGTTATCATTTTTATGAATCCTAATTTTTTAAGGATTGCATAATATTCTCTTTGAGTGAGACAATTTACTTAACTATTTTCCAAGTTTTGGACATTTCTCTTTTTTTTCTTATAGTAAAGAATACTCTTAGGAAAATCATCATGCAAAACCTTTTTTTACCTTTTCAGCGCAGAATATTTCCTTCGAGTAGATGTCTGGAAGGGAAGTTGCTGGAACAAATCTTGTCCTTTTTTAACACTTTTTGGGAGTTCTTCACCAGATGAGTGGTTTCTCTTCTTTGTCAGTGTGAAATGTTTGTATTTGGAGAAGAGGGAAGGAAATCTCTGTTTGCTGACTCATGTTTTTATTTTGCACTTTGAACTGATAAGGCCACTTAGCTTTGACATAAACTAAAGCAGGAAGTACCAAAAGGGGTAGAAAAAAATGAGCTGTTTTGCCAAGGCCATGTGTCATGGATTCTTTTGAGTTCCTGATGAGAGGTAGGTTACTTGTTTGACTTGAATATAAAAAAAAAGTGCTTAACTCGAGTAGGCAAAAATCAGTCCTCAGCCTGTACTTTGTTTCATATCCACATTTATATGCAACAGTTCTTGATCTTGTCATTTAAAATTTTTTTAGTGGCATCAAATCTCCCAACTGGCCCTCAGTGTGTGGAGGCAGTAGGCTTTTTTGGTTTTTGTTTTTTACTTTTTATTTAATATTGGACTACAGTTAATAAACAGTGTTGTGATTGAGTTTTTTTGTTGTGGGTTTTGTTCCCTATGTGAGAAGCCTTCCTTCTGAGGATATAACCTTAGCTGTCTTTCTAAAACATGAATCTAGTCACATTGATGCTCTGATTTAAACCCTTCCATTTGTCCACAGGATAATCTGTGTCACAGGCCCTTCCTAGTCTTGCCCTGCTCTTATCAGCTTTGCCTCACCTATAGTAACCTAGAACCCTAGCGTTTCCCTGATGTCTGTTCCAGCTAGCAATTTAGGAAGGGAGTTTAAAAATTGAGGCTCTAGAGCCAAAACCGTAGGTTCCAGTCTGCTGCCACGTCTTACAACCGTGCACATAAACTTTGGACAAATTTAATTTTCTTTTTCTGTATTTCATTTTCTTTACCTGAAGTGAGGAAAATGTTAACACTCACTAAAGAGGGTTTGTCCCAGAGTTTAAAGTAGTTAATAAAATGCTGAACAGAGCATTTTAAAATATTAAAATGCACTCAATATTAAAAGCGCACAAAATATTAGGTGTTTTGCAATATTCTGCTCATCCTTTAATGGTATTGCCTCTTTGGGAAAACTTCCTGAAATCCCTGGAATTAATTGTTCTCTCCTTTTCTGCTTTTCTGTATTACTGTGTATCGTTTATCACTGTTGTAGAGCTTTTGTCACACAGTGTCCTGGTTGGTTCATGGTTGGGCAGATGCTCAGTACATGGGCTGTCTCTTTTGTCCCTACACTCAAAAGAGTTCCCCTTGATCCACTCCTGGGGCTCCGCTCCTGAGGCCTGCACTTGACCTGTGCCTCCTCAGGACATCCTTTAGCTCAGCATGAGGGGGAGCCAGTTCGCCTCCTGAGAGTTTGCACAATGGCTCTTCAGGAGGGAGCCATCTTTGCCTCTATCCTCTGGATAGTACAGGTACTTAGAAGACCCTCAGAACAACTTTGTTGAATGAATGTCAGTTTGAATAGTTAAAGCAAAGGTCTGAAATGGTGGTCTTTAATCTCCCCCCATAATAAATCTATTAGTGTTAGAGTTTAAAATAGCCCCAAGTGATTTTCTTTTTTTTGTTTGTTTGTTTGCCTCTAAGTCATTTGTTTTCATCCATCTTTGTTTTGGCCTGTTTGGGCCTCCCATCGCAGTGGCCTCTCTCCTTGCAGAGCACCAGCTCTGGGCACATGCAGTCCAGAGCACTGACTTGTAACTGGACACACCGGCCCAGCTGTTCCTCAGCATGTGGGATCTTCCTGGGCCAGGAATCAAACTGGTGCCCCTGGCACTGCAAGGCAAACTCTTTACCCACTGGACCATCAGAGAAGCCCCCCAAGTGATTTTGATAGAAACTCACCCCCCTCGATTTGAAAACCATTGACAGAAGTATTAAAAAAGCAGTTTTTAGAATTGAAGGAAAGGAGATAGAACCAAGAAGGAATGTATTCCATTATTAAATTGTTACCAGAGGACAAGGAAAGAGTTGTCTTTCTTGTTCTTTTGCACAATTAACCTTTCCTAAAGGTAAATGATCATTTCACAAGGTACACTCTGACCAAGTGTGACTTTTGATGATAGCGTAGCTTTGTTTTCTCTTTTTCTGTTCAGTGAAAATATGCCAACTTCAAAGAATTGTAAATCTGAGTAGAACTCTTTGCAGAAGGGCATGACTGAGACCCGACAGCCTACTGAATATGTGAAGCTGCACATTTGGCCTTCTAATTCCTTCAGGGAGCTAAATCACTCTTCAGACGTTTATTGAGACTCTTATATGTGCCAGGTACAGTGTGGGGCTCCACAGATAGGAGGACAGTAGATAGCATTCATGAACCCTTTTCCTCCAGGGAGGAAGTAGCTATAGGCATGCACAGTTTGCCATGGCAACTGTTATCATTATCCCTTTGAGTTCTCAGGATCAGTGATGATTTCCCCCTTTTATTCCTGTTACTAGTAATTTGTGCCTTTTCTTTTATTGATTAGTTTTGCTAGAGGAATAGCTGGTTTTATTAATATTTTCAAAGAGCCAACTTTGATTTTATATATATATGTATTTAACTTTTGCTCTCATTTCCTTTTACTGTCTTTGGGTTTAATTTGCTGCTTCCTTTTTTTTTTTTCTTTTGGTAGATACATAGAAAATAAGTTTTCAGCTAGTTTTCTTTCCTCATGTATGCCCTTAAGATGATAAATTTCCCTGTAAGCATGGATTGGGCCCCATCTTACAAGTTTTGATGTGTCATATTTTAATAATCATTCTATTTAAAATACTTTCTAATTTCCCCTGTATTTTCTTCTCTGACCTGTGGGTTATTTAAAAGTGTAATTATTTTCAATAACAGTATTTTTGGCATTTATTCTTAGTTATACTGTGATCAGAGGACACTCTGTATGGTTTTATTCCTTGGGTATGTGTTGAGATTTGCTTAATGGCTCATTATATGTCAATTTGGATAAGTATTCCATGCATTTTTTAAAGTATTATGTATGGTGCAGTTGCTGGGTGCATATGTGAATTGAGTCAAGTTTTTATACATGCAGTTAATCATCTGTATCTGTCCATTTTTGTTTGCCTGTTTTGCCATTTACTGTGTTAAACCTACTGCTATGATTATCATTTAAATTATGTCAGTTTCTGCTTTATGTATTTTTAAACTAATTGGATAAAAAATGGGGATTGTGTGGGGCTTCCCTGGTAGTCCAGTGGGTAAGGATACTGCCTTGCAGTGCAAGGGGTGCCAGTTCGATCCTTGGCCTGGGAAGATCCTACGTGCAGCGGAGCGGCTGGACCGATGTGTCCAACTACTGAGCCAGAGCTCTGGAGTGCATGTGCCCAGAGCCGGTGCTCTGCAGCGGGAGAGGCCACTGCTATGAGAGACCCACACGGGCCAAAGAACAAAGATGGATGGAAATAAATAAATGAAAGACCAATAGAAGCAACCGAAAAAAAAAAAGGGGGATTGTGATATATTCATGATGGAGCAGCTCTTGTAACCTTATGAAATGTCCCTCTTTTATTCCTGGTGATGCTTCTTTCTAAAGTCTCTTTTGTCTGATTTGATAGCTTTGTGAACTTTTTTAGTTAGAAATATGCATAGTACAGCTCTTTCCAGTCTTTTTCTTTCAACCTTTCTCTTTTCTTATATTTGATGTGTGTCTCTTGTAAGTACAGTGTATATTTTCACTTGGCTCGTTTACGCTCATGATTTGTAAGTAATTCTCGAGACTTTGAGGGTTATGTCTGAATCCTGTTTTCTATTTGGCCCACCTATTACGTACTCAATTTCGTAAGTTTTTCAGTTAATCATATTTTGAAAAAAGAATTCCATATTTTTAACTCCCCTTTTACCTTTTTATGGCTTTTAAATTATTCTTTCAGTGGTTTCTTATTATGACATGAATTCATTTATATCAGTAAGAATTTAATTCTCTACCATGGCATGGGTAGTACAAGGACTTTAGAACTCTGAATTCTTATATCCATTCTGCCTTTATTGCTATGCATTTTAATTCTGTATTTTAAACACCACAAGACATTCCTGTGATGGTTTTGTAAAGTCAGTACCTTTATGGAATTCTTCGTTCTTTCCTGTAGTTCCTTGCTTTTTCCTTGTGCTTGAGAATTCCTCCTGGAAGCCAGTTACTTCAGATTTTGTTTGTTGTAAGGCATTTTTATTTCAGAATCATTTTTGCATGATTTTTTCCCATTAAGAATAGAATTCCGAGTTACCAGCTATTTATTGCATTTGGCATGCTGAAGATAGCATTTCATGTTGTTTTGTTTTCATTGTTTCTGTTGAAATGTCAGCTGTCAGCCTTATTATAGTCATTTGAAAGTAATATGTCTTTCTAAGGATTTTTGTTGTAGGTTTTCAGCAATTATGCTATGATATGACACATTAAAACTTGTAAATTGCTTTCTGTTTCTCCTCCATGGGATTTGTGAGGCTTCATGCATCTGTGACTAGATGTTTGTTGTCAGTCTTGGAAAATCTTTGGCCCAATACCTATCAATAGAAATACTTCCTCTCTCGGAGTTTATCTCTGCCCCTTTCCTGTCCTATTGATCTAGTCTAGTATTAAGAGAATTCTACTGTGTTTTGGTGTTTTTGAACACTAGTCCATTTCAGTTTAGCTCTGGCATTGGGACATACCTCTTCAAGGGTCTCAATGGAAAACCTGGTATTTCTACCAGTTTCTCCTTCTTGGATACCCTCAACTCTGTTTTTATTTTGGGGAGTTGGGGGAATCTCCTCAACACTGTGACGCTCCTGAAATCTCTGCATAGTCCTTTAGGTTCTTTCTGCTTGGCTACTTACAGCACAAGCTTTGGCAAATGCCTTGAGAAGCAGAGCAATGACCAGTGTTCAGCTTATTCCCTCATTGCTTATCACAGCTGTCCAGGTGTGGTCCCTCATATTCTGAGTGCTTTGATTGCTCTTTGATGCCTTTAAAAAGTTGGACTGTTTTCCCCCCTGGCTTGTTCATTTGTATTTTATTCAACTTTTATAGTTGTTTTGGGGAGGAGGTTGGTTTGACACCTGCTACTGAATCTTAGGTGAAGTTGGTGCAGAGTTACTATCGTTAATCTTTTTCACCATTTGTGTTTTTTTCTGGTGGAGAGTAATTGGGGGCTTCCCTGGTAGTCCAGTGGGTAAGGACACTGACTTGCAGTGCAAGGGCCCCTGGTTTGATCCCTGGCCTGGGAAGATCCCACATGCTGCGGAGCAGCTGGACCGATGTGTCCACCTACCGAGCCAGAGCTCTAGAGCTCATGCACCCAGAGCCGGTGCTCTGCAGTGAGAGAGGCCACTGCAATGGGAGGCCCACACAGTCCAAAGAACAAAGATGGATGAAAATAGATAAATGAAAGACCAATAGAAGTGGCCCGCCTACCCCACTCCCTCCCCAAACCGTCTCCCCCCGAGCCCCCCAAAAAAGAGTAATTGGAAGGTGTAAATGAGACAACCTGGCTAAAGTATTTGGTACAGTACGTGTTCATGTGCTTCATTCCTATCATGTCAATGAAAAGCATATTTGAAGAAGCAGGAAATAAATGTCCCACCTTAATTGCCTGATAGCTCAAAGGCATAGGCTTTATTTACTGAATACCCTAAAATGTTGCTATGTTTATATAGTATAAATGTAACTACCTTTTCTTTTAGCATAAGAGATACTTCGGGAGCAAACCAAACACAGATGTTAAGATTGTTGTATTTTTACTTTCTCCTGTTGCTTTCAGTTTTTGTTGATTGAGGTGTGTTTCAAACTATATGTTTTAAAGTCCATGAGTGAATCTTCATATAAAACATCAAAATATCTGCTGAGAACTTTTTTTGCACTAAGGGATATATCTGTTGCATCAATCTCAGAACTCATAAACAGTAGCATACTTCCATTGAAACTGCATCTCAGTTTATTCTTCTATAACATGGCATTGATTGTGTACCCTAGTTATTTGAAGAGTTAAATACTCTGTTAGTCTGGTAGGCTGCCGTATGTAACCACATATTGCTGATGGAGCGGCTTAACCAATAGAAGTGTATTTCTCCCAGTTGTGAGAAGGCCCCAGCCAGGGTGGTTTCCAGTGAGGGCTCTCTTCCAGGCTTGCAGGCAGCAGCCTTCTCTCGGTGTCTTCACATGGCCTTTCCTCAGTGGGTGGACATGTAGGGAGGGAGAGATTTCTCTCTCCCTTCTTCTTATGAGGCCACTTATCCTGTCATACGGCCCCACCCTCATGACCACATTGAACCTTCATGACTTTCTTAAAGGCCCCATCTCCAAATATAGTGGCTGGGGGGGCAGAGAGGGCAGGGGGCGGCTTCAGCCTGAATTGGGGATGGGTATAGTTAGTTCACAGCACACCGTAACACATAACAGCACATAAAATAGTACCTGGCCCGTGGTAATTGTTTGATAAATTGTGATTTTTTTTTTTTGTGGTGGAGACGATTTGAAACCTTTTCCCCTTTGCTCTTTTCTAGGTGCTCACTTTGGGTTCCTTTTGGAAACACTAGGAATGGTCACTTCAACTTTTCAGGCCCTCAGTACCAAGAAGCTAAGGAGAATCTAATGTAAATAAAACAAAGCCTCTTTTACTGTCCTTTCCCATTTGGGGACGTCTGTGTCTCTCCATCCCCAAGGAGCGTGCCTGGTGCCATCATGAACGTGACAAGTTTATTTTCCTTCACAAGTCCAGCTGTGAAGAGACTTCTTGGCTGGAAACAGGGTGATGAGGAAGAAAAATGGGCAGAGAAGGCCGTGGACGCTCTGGTGAAAAAACTGAAGAAGAAAAAGGGTGCCATGGAGGAGCTGGAAAAGGCCCTGAGTTGCCCGGGGCAGCCCAGTAACTGTGTCACCATCCCCCGCTCCCTGGATGGCCGGCTGCAGGTTTCCCACCGCAAGGGGCTGCCCCATGTCATTTACTGCCGCGTGTGGCGCTGGCCCGACCTGCAGAGCCACCACGAACTGAAGCCCTTGGAGTGCTGCGAGTTTCCCTTTGGTTCCAAGCAGAAGGAGGTGTGCATCAACCCCTACCACTACAAGCGAGTGGAAAGCCCCGGTGAGTGAGTCCTTCCGTGTCGATGCCTTTAGCGGTTATGTGTGTTTTCTCAGAATCATCCTTTGCACGTTTTTAGTTGTAATTGTTGAGTATTAGCAGAGTATTAAGATTTCTGTCAGCCCTTGAATGTGTCGTACGTTCTACCAGTGTAGTCTCTAGTTAGCCTTATTTCTTAGGAGCAGGGCTGGGGTGACCACCGTGGCGATACTAATGCTGCAGTGGATAGGCATCCCCTTCTCCAGGGGACCTTCCCGACCCAGGTATGAACCTCGTTGCCCTGTATTGCCGACAGATTGCTTATTCTAACTTGTCAAAAATTGCTTTCTTGCTAAATTTATAGTTTCCATTACTCGAGACAAAGGAGCTATGATTTTTTTGCAAGGGAAGAAAACCAGAAGAGAAGCATGGTGCTGCCGTCTACATACTTGAGGGCAGTTGCGAGTGACGTACGTCACTTTATCCTAAAATGTAGCCCTTGTTACCTTCTCCAGTGGAGTTTCCCCATAGCATAGTGCCTGTGCAGGATAGGAAGGAATTATGTTCTGCTGTGGAATCATTTCATACTATTACTTTATATGAGATACTCCTAGTTTTTACGTTTGTGACCTTGGGTAGGGGGAAGCGGTAAAGGAAATACTTTAACATATACTTGGTTTCCCCCTCAGAGTCCACATTCTAGACAGTTTGCATCGGTTGGAAAGTGATGAGGCCATCTCAGGCACTTAAATGTCTCAGTGTCAGATTGGAACCAGTTTTGTCGGTGGATTAGTTATTAATAGATAGTGGTTACCAAGGGTTCCCAAATGAGGCTGTGTGTTAGATTCACAACCCTCCCTCCCAGAAATTCTGATTCTGGCAGAGCCTGGTAATCCATGTTTTTAACATGTACTCCAGGTAGTGGTGATGGGGGCTATTGGACTGGTGCTTGGGAACTATGTTATATCCTGTAATAATATGGTTCCCAAATAAAAGGCATTCTGGTTTTTTTTGTTTTTTTTTTTTTTTATGGAATATTTACAGCATCTAAAAAGGGAATAGTAAAACATCTTTGTATCCACCATCCAGTTCTGTTCAGAGGCTACTTTTCTGAATTTGATGGTTAGATTTGACGAACATTATTCCCAAGCGTGCTGTTATGCTCTTGTTTTATATGTATGACTCCTTAACAGTAGGTACTATCATTTTGTATATTTAAAGGTATTACTTGATGGTATTAGAGTATCCTTCTACAACTTGCTGTATTCATTCAACGTCGTGGTTTTGTGATTTCTGTATTACACACTTTAGGATTACTTTGCAAAGGCCTGTGAAAAATCCTCGGGTGATTTTATTGGTATTTCGTTGATTTCATTTGGGGAAGGATCACCATAGTTCTGCTGTTGAACACAGTGTTTTTCTAAGTTTATCTAGGTTTTTAAGTATCCTTCCTAAAAGATCTTGCATGTCTTTTCTTATATTTATCATTATTTCTAGATACACAAGTTTTATTGTATCTTTTAAAAGTTGTATCTTGTTATAGTTGTTCTTGGCTAGGATTATACTTGCTTTTTCCCAAAGATCTTGGTGAATTCTCTTTGTTCTAATATAGACATTCTTTGACTGCTTGTTGGACCCACTGTGATGTAAATTTTAGTGTCTCACATATACAGACACGATGGTTGGCTTTTTGATCGCCTTAGTAGCTTTAAGAAGTACACAAGGAAGATTCGAATCCCACTTTACAAACGGTGAAACTGCGATCCCTATAAACCTCGTGCCCTGTGTGGGGGACAACGAAGAACTGTCCTGAGAAAGCACTGTGGGTGTGTTTTCTCTGGCCGCCTTGCCTTCCTCCCTGCGCCACCTCGTCTTGTGCAGCAGCAGTTTGGGCCCGAGTGGTGCTGCCCTGCAGGGGGACCAGTGTACTGCTTTGTGTGGTTGAGTCATGTGGGAACACTTGGCGCATTCTTCCTCTACTTCCTTTCTCCTCCTTCACCTGGTTCACTCTTCTTTAAGACACACTTGTGTTTACCATTTTGTAAGGCTTCTTTGCAGGATAGTAAATCAAGCTCCAAGATGGCAGGAACCACGTGTATAATTAGCATCTCTACTTTTAATAGTGACCACAGTCCAATACATTTTTCATGTTAAATGAAAACACTGCTTTTAATTTCTCTGGTCTCTGAGCATTATCTTCCCTTTGGTGTTCATTTCATTGCCTTTACTGTCTGACATTAGATAATTATGAACAAAATTAAAACTAAATATTTTGTATATTTAAAGGTATTACTTGATGGTATTAGAGTATCCTTCTACAACTTGCTGTATTCATTCAACGTCGTGGTTTTGTGATTTCTGTATTACACACTTTAGGATTACTTTGCAAAGGCCTGTGAAAAATCCTCGGGTGATTTTATTGGTATTTCGTTGATTTCATTTGGGGAAGGATCACCATAGTTCTGCTGTTGAACACAGTGTTTTTCTAAGTTTATCTAGGTTTTTAAGTATCCTTCCTAAAAGATCTTGCATGTCTTTTCTTATATTTATCATTATTTCTAGATACACAAGTTTTATTGTATCTTTTAAAAGTTGTATCTTGTTATAGTTGTTCTTGGCTAGGATTATACTTGCTTTTTCCCAAAGATCTTGGTGAATTCTCTTTGTTCTAATATAGACATTCTTTGACTGCTTGTTGGACCCACTGTGATGTAAATTTTAGTGTCTCACATATACAGACACGATGGTTGGCTTTTTGATCGCCTTAGTAGCTTTAAGAAGTACACAAGGAAGATTCGAATCCCACTTTACAAACGGTGAAACTGCGATCCCTATAAACCTCGTGCCCTGTGTGGGGGACAACGAAGAACTGTCCTGAGAAAGCACTGTGGGTGTGTTTTCTCTGGCCGCCTTGCCTTCCTCCCTCGCCACCTCGTCTTGTGCAGCAGCAGTTTGGGCCCGAGTGGTGCTGCCCTGCAGGGGGACCAGTGTACTGCTTTGTGTGGTTGAGTCATGTGGGAACACTTGGCGCATTCTTCCTCTACTTCCTTTCTCCTCCTTCACCTGGTTCACTCTTCTTTAAGACACACTTGTGTTTACCATTTTGTAAGGCTTCTTTGCAGGATAGTAAATCAAGCTCCAAGATGGCAGGAACCACGTGTATAATTAGCATCTCTACTTTTAATAGTGACCACAGTCCAATACATTTTTCATGTTAAATGAAAACACTGCTTTTAATTTCTCTGGTCTCTGAGCATTATCTTCCCTTTGGTGTTCATTTCATTGCCTTTACTGTCTGACATTAGATAATTATGAAAACATTAAAAGTTAATACTAAAATGATTTTGTTGCTCTTAATAGTTCACACGTCAAAGGCTTGACAGGCAGGAATTGGAAAACCAGCTAAAAAAGGGCATTTTGAGACTCCACGAATATCACATTATCCTCTCATTTAGCCAAGAATTTGGTGAGCCATGTGTAGACCAGTTCTCAAAAACTATGAGGCTGAGATCTGGTGCATTTGATCATGTCAGGATTTTCCTTAATATTTTTCAAACTGTGAAGAGGATTAAGAACAAGTGGACTTTTTCTAGAGACCACCATGAAGCCACCCCTGCACCTTGTGGGAAAAAAGCCCCACTAAATCAAAGTCCTGGGGGGCCTCAGCCCCGCACACTCCTGGTTACACAGGCGTCTTCCCTCTGGGGTGCAGCCCGGGGCCCCGTGCCGCCCTGGTTGTTTCTGTGCACTGGGAGGAAAGGAGGAGTGGTAAGGTGCAGATACACAACTCTTCACTGAATTACTTTGAACTTGGTAACTGTTTTATCTCAGATACAGTATTTCAAAGAGCCCTTTAGCAGTTGAACCATAAGTCAGTCAGGTCTCCCAAACTTGTTGTTTTCTGCCAAGGCCCCTGTTGAGACCTCAGGAGAAAAATCCACCAGAAGTTGTGAGTGGCTGGGAGGTTTGGAGCAGTGGTTTTCAAAGTGTGTGGTCCCCAGGCTAGCAGCACCAGCAGCACCTGGGAACTTGGTAGAAATGCATATTTTTAGATCCTTCCACAGACCTCCTGAATCAAACTCTGGGGAAGGAGCCAGCAGCCTGTGTTTGGACAGGCTCTCCTGGTGATCTTTTTTTTTTTTTTTTTTTTTTTTTTAGATTTTGGCCTCTTTTATTGTTTGTTTGTTTATCTATTTCATTCATCTCAACTCCCCGGCCTGTGTGGGCCTCTCATTGCAGTGGCCTCTCTTGCTGCAGAGCACCAGCTGTGGGTGCATACACTCCAGAGTGCTGGCTCGCAACTGGACACACACTGGTCTAGCCGCTCCATGGCATGTGGGATCTTCCTCGGCCACGGATAAGGCGGACTCTTTACCCACTGGACCACCAGGAAAGCCCTCCAGGTGATCTTGATTCAGGCTTAGAGTGTGAGAACCACTGGTGTCCAGGCAACTCATCAAATCCAGTTGACAAGATGAGGTTTCTTACTGGAAAGAGATGCTAATGGGTTAGAGTTTAAAATTTTGAACATTGCACATTGTTAGGGTTGTAAAATTGACTTGCTGTCTCCAGAATTTCCCTTCTTGTTGATATTAAGACTAATTCTGATACAGTGTGATAGGGTGTCTTTTAGCAGGTGAGAGAGTAAGGGGAGAAGAAGTGCTTTGCTATTTCACCCAGTAGAAGTTTGTGTTTTTTTTTTTTTTTTTAATCTTTTTGGTGGGTGGGGTGGGGAGGGAGGGGGACGGGCGGGCCACTTCTATTGGTCTTTCATTTCTCTATTTTCATCCATCTTTGTTCTTTGGCTCCTGTGGGCCTCCCATCGCGGTGGCTTCTGTTGTCGCAGAGCGCCGGCTCTGGGCGCACACGCGCCAGAGCTCCGGCTCGGTAATTGGACACATCGGTCCAGCCGCTCCGCGGCACGTGGGATCTTCCCAGGCCAGGGATCGAACCGGCACCCCTTGCACTGCAAGGAGGTGTCCTTACCCACTGGGCCACCAGGGGAAGCCCCAGTAGAAGTTTTATAATGGCTTCTTTTTGTTTAAAAGATTTATTTATTTATTTTGGGGGCAGGAGTCAGATTGGGGAGGGAGGGGAGCGGGCAGGCCACTTCTATTGGTCTTTCATTTCTCCATTTTCATCCGTCTTTGTTCCTTGGCTCCTGTGGGCCTCCCATCGCGGCAGCGTCTGTCGTTGCAGAGCGCTGGCTCTGGGCGCATGCGCTCCAGAGTTCCGGCTCGGTAATTGGACACATGAGTCCAGCCGCTCCGCGGCACGTGGGATCTTCCCAGGCCAGGGCTCGAACCGGCGCCCCTTGCACTGCAAGGCGGTGTCCCTACCCACTGGACCACCAGGGGAAGCCCTATAATGGCTTCTTTTGGGTCTCTTGGTATCTCTGTTTCTTTGGCCTGAAATAATTTTCATGGACTTAAGTAATTGCAGGTTTTCATTAACCTGTACCATTAATTTTGTTATAAATAGAAGAGTCAAAATTTTAGTGGAGGAAAATCAAAAGTTAATAGAAACACTTGTATTCATCATAGTTAACAGTGGGAAAGAGTGTGAAAGGGATAACCTTCCTTTTGGGCTTCCCTGGTGACTCAGACTGTAAAGGACCTGCCTGCAGTGCAGGAGACCTGGGTTTGATCCCTGGGTCAGGAAGATCCCCTGGAGGAGGGCGTGGCGACCCACTCCAGTATTCTTGTCTGGAGAATCCCATGGACAGAGGAGCCTGGCAGGCAGCAGTCCAGTCCATGGGGTCACAAATAGACTCAACTGAGCGACTGATTTCTTTATTCTTTTTTTAAAGTACTTACCAGTGTTAGCACCAAGGTCCTGAGTATCTTGGCCATTAGTGGAACATGCGTCTTTGGGAAAGCACTGATGGAAAGTCATGAGACTGTCTTGGTCTGCAAGTGTGTGGACAGAGGAAAGAGGCAGTCTGTGGGGCTTCTGAAGACCATGATCCCGTTGCCCTTGTAACAGGTGACTGTTTGCTTGGACTTCTGGTCGTCTTTAGAGTCCAGGCTACTTATTAGTGGTTGGGGTAAATGGCGGTTTTCTTTCTCTTTACCAAAGTGAATGCTGACGTGGTGAAGTCAGTCCTCTCCCTGGGGGATGAAAAGCTATGCTGTTGCTATCTGCCACCATTAAAATGCTTTCGTGGAGACTTCCGGTCCTTTTTTTTTTTTAATGTTTCTCATATGGTTCCTGAGAATTATCTTCTGTACTTTGAACTTTGTCACTTGAAAGGCTATATCGAATCTGAGTTTAAAATTCTGAGATTTCTGTTTTGATTTTGATCTTTAACAGCCTGGTGCTTGCTTGCCGGTGCTTCTTTCATTTTCAGCAGCATGGCTCCCAGCTGTTTAAAATACACCTCCCATCCTCCTCACCTGGGAACGGAGTGCACGTTTGGCCCCTTTGGCTGCCTCAGTCACCAGGCCCTAGCTTTGTAAACTTTGCCTTAAAATGTAAGAAATGGAGAACAAATGGCAGTTGCGGGGAGCAGGAGGGTGTGGCTGTGGCTGTGACGGGGCAGCATCGGGGGCCTCTTGGGTGGCCAGAAGTGCTGTGCATCTTGGCTGAATCCATGTAAGTGTCCTCATCCATGGTCTAGTTCTGCAGGATGATGCCTTTGGAGGAAACTGCATACAGGGTAGGCAGGATTTCTCTGGTATTTCTCACAGCTACCTGTGAGCCTGCCATTATCTGCATCTGAAAATAGTGATCCCTCAAAAAAAGCAGCTGGTAGTCTTCACTCCATCACCTGAGTGCTTCTTCTCGGGACAGTCGTTAGGTCTGGCTGGCAGCAAAGGTCTTCTGTGAGTGCTTTCATTTTGTCACACAGACGACTGAAAAGGACGTGTACCGAAGGCTCAAGATTTAATCAAATTAATATTTGAAAAAATTTAAAAATATGTTTCTTCATGTTGTGAATGTGTTTTCAGTTGAGCCAACAATGACAAAAATCTCTGTCTAATTAAAGTGTCTTTTTAAACGTCTTGTAGTAGTATATCCATTTGGAGGATTGGGAAGGGTGGGGACAAGTATTGACTTTTCCTTCCCGTTTATCTGAGTGACCTGGATATCTAGATCTGGATATCCAAGAGTCTAGTAACTGAAGCTGTAAGGCAGGTACCAAAATACAACGGTGACAGGTGTTTTGAAGATTTAGGATTGTCAACAATATCAACTACAAAAGTTAAAATACAGCATTGTGACCCATGGATTACTCAGAGAGATGGAGTCTCTCTCCAGAGAAACAGAGCCAATAGGATCTATCTCTGTCTGTCATCAACGTAGATCATATATATTTAATAAGATCCTATTAAATTTACATTTTATTATTTATCCTACAAATAAGTCTACTATTGGGACTTCCCTGGTTGCCCAGTGGTTAGGACTAGACATGTTTCCTACTGAGGGCCTGGGTTCAATCCCTGGTCAGGGAATCCCACAGCTGCATGGCATGCCGTGCATACCAAAACAGATTAAAAAAAAAGAAAAAGAGTTAAAAAGAAGTCTAGTATCTCTTACAGATTTGTTGCAGGAGCTGGCCCACATGAGTGTGGAGTCCAGGAAGTCCCATAGTCTGCTGTCTGCAAGCCGAGGAACCAAGAAGGCTGGTGGTGTAATCCCAGTCTTAGTCCCGAAGCCTGGAAGCCAAGAGCACTGTATCCGGGGGCAGGAGAAGACAGACGTCCAGGCTTTTTCTTCTGTTCAGGTGCTCGGCAGTTGGCTGTGGTCTAGTCACTGGCGAGGGTGAATGTCCTTACTCAGTCTATCAATTTGAATGCTTCTCTCCTTTGGAGACACCCTCACAGACACGGACAGAAATATTGTTTCACCAGCTCTCTGAGCATCCTTTTGCCCTGACAGGGTGACAAAAAATTAACTATTACACCCAGTGTTCATCATTGAAATTGCTCTTCAGGTACTTCCCTGGTGGTCCAGGGTTTAGACCTTCACTTTCCAGTGCAGGGGATTGTGGGTTTGATCTCTGGTCTGGGAACTAACATCTCACATGCCTAGGAGCCAAAAAAATAAATAAATAAAAATAAAACAAACCAGAGGCAATATTGTAACAAACTCATTAAAGACTTTTAAAATGGTCCACATAATAAAAAAAAATTTCTCTTCACTCAAACATCCAGGACCCAGGTACACCTCCCCAGGAACTGTGTCTGTCCAAGAAAAACAGGCATGTGAGTATAGCATGCTGTGCTAAATTGAATGATACAAGTGTGCATGGGGACACAGCCAACGCTTACAAGCCTTGAGAGTAGCCATGAAACAGCTCACTGCATCTGGACATTGTGTTCCAGCTTGTGTGGAGCCTTTCTCTGTCTCTCTCTCTCTCTCTATATATATATAACTGTATGTTTCATTCTGCAAAGGATGTAAATCAGTTTATAAGAAGACTTAAAGTAGAAAGTATCACTAATAAAGTAGGCCAGGGGAAAAAAATTCAAAAGGAAGGTCAAGACTAAGAGGAAGATTAGCACATATGTGTGTTCCGGGGGTCAGTGTGATACAGACATACTGCTGGGCGGAGTTCCTGTGTGTTTGTGGTCCTAGGCTGGAGGGTTCACTCCTCCTCTTGGTGGGGGAGAGAGAGGGGTACGAGATGAAGGAAGAATGCTTTAAAAGTGTAGAGCGTCTGTTCTGGAGGGTGAGGGGTGGGTTAGAGCCACCAAGGCGGTTTGCAGAGACTTTCTGCTGCAGCGGCGAGGACGGGGCTCCTTGGGGCAAGGACAGTATCCTCAGACTTTGCAGTTGTGTTTCCACCGTCGGCTCAGGGCTCCATTCTCCGATCCACGTGAAAGTTCTGTTTTACAAGAGCATTTCCCTACTACGGCTTCTGTCTAAGCTCGAAGCACAGCCAAGCGGATGTGGACTTCAGGTGGTGAACTTTTTTCCCCAATTTTATCATTGGCATGTGGCTTGTGTCTGATAAAGTCAACACTGTCATCTACAATTTTATTAGTAATGTAATGTAATCATGTGTAGGATTTTATACCTAGACCTCTTCGTGGATTCCTTGTTCTTAAATCCGAGGCAAAATACGAAGTTTATTATTCTGCTCTTTTTTCTTGAGCGGCTGTTATTAGTGCGTGATTCAAGGCACTGGTTTTGTGTTATTTATTAATTGATGAACTCATGATAAGCTTCAGCAGTTACTATATATTTGTACATAAATTGTAAAAGAATATAAATTACATAAGTTGAAGCAGGTATCTAGATAACTATTTTTAAATTATTTTTATTTTGCTTTTACAGAGTTTTGTTGTTTACAGCTCTATATAATGCCAAATCTGTCATAGGTATATCTATGAACCCTTCCACTTCCCCCATCCCACCCCTCCAGGTTGTTGCATAGCCCCCATGTAAGATGCCTTAGTCCCAGAGCATAT
Source organism: Tragulus kanchil (assembly GCA_022376925.1). Lineage (NCBI taxonomy): Eukaryota > Metazoa > Chordata > Mammalia > Artiodactyla > Tragulidae > Tragulus > Tragulus kanchil. The sequence continues at coordinate 34,274,792 of JAIOJX010000025.1, forward strand.
TCACAATGGTTAGATATCTGGATAATTATTATATGGTTTCTGGGTAAAATTTTTTTATTTCCACATCTATTCCAGCTTGAAATTTTAAGACTGTCACCCACAGATGATACAGAGTATCTTGCTCATGCTTTTGTTTTCCTGACCATTATCTCCCACTTCATTCCTCTTCTGTCTCTGCAACATTAGGTGGGCGAGAGAAGCTATTTTCAGACCTTCTGGATTCACTTAAGGTTCAGCCGGCTTGCATTTACCGCTGCTAATTCATAAGGCTGTAGGAACTAGCCAGCCAGCAGCTATTAAAAACCAAGCACAGATGCAAAAAACCATGGCTGATGGAAAAGCAGTTTTGAAAACCACAGAGAAACATTTGTCGTAATAAAGTAGTTCACTGATTGCAGCTGTGTGGTAGTAACGTTTTCAATCAAAGGAAAGCCCGCTAATAACTTCAAGACTAGCTGGGGTGAACTGAACGTTGAGACCTGTGAGGAGTGCTTTGGGGCTTTTCCCCAGGGTTTCACTGATTGCATGGGTGACTTGCGTAAGTTTTTACAAAGTTTTACGGCTTCTGTCTAAGCTACAGCCAAGCGGATGTGGACTTCAGGTGGTGAACTTTTTCCCAATTTTATCATTGGCATGTGGCTTGTGTCTGATAAAGTCAACACTGTCATCTACAATTTTATTAGTAATGTAATGTAATCATGTGTAGGATTTTATACCTAGACCTCTTCGTGGATTCCTTGTTCTTAAATCCGAGGCAAAATACGAAGTTTATTATTCTGCTCTTTTTTCTTGAGCGGCTGTTATTAGTGCGTGATTCAAGGCACTGGTTTTGTGTTATTTATTAATTGATGAACTCATGATAAGCTTCAGCAGTTACTATATATTTGTACATAAATTGTAAAAGAATATAAATTACATAAGTTGAAGCAGGTATCTAGATAACTATTTTTAAATTATTTTTATTTTGCTTTTACAGAGTTTTGTTGTTTACAGCTCTATATAATGCCAAATCTGTCATAGGTATATCTATGAACCCTTCCACTTCCCCCATCCCACCCCTCCAGGTTGTTGCATAGCCCCCATGTAAGATGCCTTAGTCCCAGAGCATATTCACAATGGTTAGATATCTGGATAATTATTATATGGTTTCTGGGTAAAATTTTTTTATTTCCACATCTATTCCAGCTTGAAATTTTAAGACTGTCACCCACAGATGATACAGAGTATCTTGCTCATGCTTTTGTTTTCCTGACCATTATCTCCCACTTCATTCCTCTTCTGTCTCTGCAACATTAGGTGGGCGAGAGAAGCTATTTTCAGACCTTCTGGATTCACTTAAGGTTCAGCCGGCTTGCATTTACCGCTGCTAATTCATAAGGCTGTAGGAACTAGCCAGCCAGCAGCTATTAAAAACCAAGCACAGATGCAAAAAACCATGGCTGATGGAAAAGCAGTTTTGAAAACCACAGAGAAACATTTGTCGTAATAAAGTAGTTCACTGATTGCAGCTGTGTGGTAGTAACGTTTTCAATCAAAAGGGAAAGCCCGGCTAATAACTTCAAGACTAGCTGGGGGTGAACTGAACGTTGAGACCTGTGAGGAGTGCTTTGGGGCTTTTTATCCCCATGTGTGGCTCATCCTCCAGCAGTCATTCCTTGTGCGTCTGGGAGTGTTGGTGCGGTGCTGGAGGGGACGCCATGGGTGACTTGGCCCGGTTGGTGTAGTGCCTCAGGACATGTGTCTTAAGGACTTAGGACTTCAAGTGTCTTGGTGGACACTTGCAAGTGAGAGGCATGGAGGGCAAGGTTGGCTTTTGTAACGAACTCGGGATGGTTGTCTTGGTTTTACTTTCAGCCCCCTTGGTATTAGATGTTCAGAGTGTCTAAGAAAAGACTGGACCTTTCTTTCTCCCAAATGTATGTCCCATCCTTTTCTCTTTTTCCACTTGGAAATGCAGTTGTCTCTCAAACAAAGCTTCCCTGGTGGCTAGGTCTCTCAAAAGATCCAGCAACCATGCCTTATAATCGTGAGTTAGGCAGATCATCAGACCTCTGTCTGCCTTCATATTTGGAAAACGAGGTTTGTTTGGGGGAGGAGCTGAGGAAGCAAAAAAGGGGGATTTAAAGAGCAGGTCTGGGGGGGCTTCGAGCAGCTGGAGGCTACCTGTTAAAAGCTTAGAGGGTCTGGAGAATGGGAGGACTGAAAAACAAACGGTTAATTTTCTAGCTTGGCTGAGAGTGCGTCGTTCTTAGATGCTGGTCTCAGGACTGGTTTGAAAGACTGCAGACGTGCTTCCCTTGCGTTTAGTCTGGTCTGGGCACACTCCGTGTCAGTAGCCGTTCCTCCCCGCGGGTGGAGATGGGGAGGTCAGCACTGACCTTGTCGCTCACCCATTTCACCTTCCTAATAACCCCTGCCCTTCACTTAAGGTTCAGCCGGCTTGCATTTACCGCTGCTAATTCATAAGGCTGTAGGAACTAGCCAGCCAGCAGCTATTAAAAACCAAGCACAGATGCAAAAAACCATGGCTGATGGAAAAGCAGTTTTGAAAACCACAGAGAAACATTTGTCGTAATAAAGTAGTTCACTGATTGCAGCTGTGTGGTAGTAACGTTTTCAATCAAAAGGGAAAGCCCGGCTAATAACTTCAAGACTAGCTGGGGGTGAACTGAACGTTGAGACCTGTGAGGAGTGCTTTGGGGCTTTTTATCCCCATGTGTGGCTCATCCTCCAGCAGTCATTCCTTGTGCGTCTGGGAGTGTTGGTGCGGTGCTGGAGGGGACGCCATGGGTGACTTGGCCCGGTTGGTGTAGTGCCTCAGGACATGTGTCTTAAGGACTTAGGACTTCAAGTGTCTTGGTGGACACTTGCAAGTGAGAGGCATGGAGGGCAAGGTTGGCTTTTGTAACGAACTCGGGATGGTTGTCTTGGTTTTACTTTCAGCCCCCTTGGTATTAGATGTTCAGAGTGTCTAAGAAAAGACTGGACCTTTCTTTCTCCCAAATGTATGTCCCATCCTTTTCTCTTTTTCCACTTGGAAATGCAGTTGTCTCTCAAACAAAGCTTCCCTGGTGGCTAGGTCTCTCAAAAGATCCAGCAACCATGCCTTATAATCGTGAGTTAGGCAGATCATCAGACCTCTGTCTGCCTTCATATTTGGAAAAACGAGGTTTGTTTGGGGGAGGAGCTGAGGAAGCAAAAAAGGGGGATTTAAAGAGCAGGTCTGGGGGGGCTTCGAGCAGCTGGAGGCTACCTGTTAAAAGCTTAGAGGGTCTGGAGAATGGGAGGACTGAAAAACAAACGGTTAATTTTCTAGCTTGGCTGAGAGTGCGTCGTTCTTAGATGCTGGTCTCAGGACTGGTTTGAAAGACTGCAGACGTGCTTCCCTTGCGTTTAGTCTGGTCTGGGCACACTCCGTGTCAGTAGCCGTTCCTCCCCGCGGGTGGAGATGGGGAGGTCAGCACTGACCTTGTCGCTCACCCATTTCACCTTCCTAATAACCCCTGCCCTCAACTGGATTTCTCCCTTCCCGTGATGTTCAGCACCAGTCTTCTGGCACAGTGGGCCTTGTGGGTTGTGTAACTAGAAATAATGGTAACCTCTCTGAGAAAAGAACAAGAATCTGGAAACAGAGACTATGTTTAAATAAAGAGACTTAGGTCCTTGAAGGACTGTTGGGCATCTCTGGTTCTTTCTTTTTTTAATTTTTTTGAGAGAATCCTGTTTTGAAAATTAGTAGGCTTTGATTTATTAGCTATAGGAAGAGTAGAGTTTTTAATATTTTTTTAAATTAAAAAAATGTTTAATTAATTTTGACCTCACCAGTCACGTAGGAACTTAGTTCACTGCATGCATGCTGAGTTGCTTCAGTTGTGTCTGACTGCGACCCCATGGACTGTAGCCCGCCAGGCTCCTCTGTCCATGGGATTCTCCAGGCAAGAATACTGGAGTGGGTTGCCATGCCCTCCTCCAGGGAATCTTCCTAACCCAGAGATGGAACCCCTATCTCTTATGTCTCTTGTGTTAGCAGTCAGGTTCTTTGGCACTAGGGCCATCTGGGAAGCCCTCAGATCCACTCCCCTTGTGTTGGAAACTCGCCCTCTTCTCACCAGGGAAGTTCCGCCCTCACCCCCACTCTGTTCTTTAAATGGTGGTTTTTATGCTCAGGAATCCATTTAGCAGCCCTGACAATGAAAGATGAGATTTACATTCTACTGCATCATGACGTCATTTCCAAAACAGCTCTCTGAGATACTGCTGTTCTCGGATCCCGGCACTCTCTCACAGAAAACAGCCATTTCTTATCTAAGTAAGAGTCTGGCTCACACAGTCACACATCACCTGCCCACCCGCCCACTTGTCCGTGTGGTTTCTTGGGGAGGAGCTGAGGAAGCAAAAAAGGGGGATTTAAAGAGCAGGTCTGGGGGGGCTTCGAGCAGCTGGAGGCTACCTGTTAAAAGCTTAGAGGGTCTGGAGAATGGGAGGACTGAAAAACAAACGGTTAATTTTCTAGCTTGGCTGAGAGTGCGTCGTTCTTAGATGCTGGTCTCAGGACTGGTTTGAAAGACTGCAGACGTGCTTCCCTTGCGTTTAGTCTGGTCTGGGCACACTCCGTGTCAGTAGCCGTTCCTCCCCGCGGGTGGAGATGGGGAGGTCAGCACTGACCTTGTCGCTCACCCATTTCACCTTCCTAATAACCCCTGCCCTCAACTGGATTTCTCCCTTCCCGTGATGTTCAGCACCAGTCTTCTGGCACAGTGGGCCTTGTGGGTTGTGTAACTAGAAATAATGGTAACCTCTCTGAGAAAAGAACAAGAATCTGGAAACAGAGACTATGTTTAAATAAAGAGACTTAGGTCCTTGAAGGACTGTTGGGCATCTCTGGTTCTTTCTTTTTTTAATTTTTTTGAGAGAATCCTGTTTTGAAAATTAGTAGGCTTTGATTTATTAGCTATAGGAAGAGTAGAGTTTTTAATATTTTTTTAAATTAAAAAAATGTTTAATTAATTTTGACCTCACCAGTCACGTAGGAACTTAGTTCACTGCATGCATGCTGAGTTGCTTCAGTTGTGTCTGACTGCGACCCCATGGACTGTAGCCCGCCAGGCTCCTCTGTCCATGGGATTCTCCAGGCAAGAATACTGGAGTGGGTTGCCATGCCCTCCTCCAGGGAATCTTCCTAACCCAGAGATGGAACCCCTATCTCTTATGTCTCTTGTGTTAGCAGTCAGGTTCTTTGGCACTAGGGCCATCTGGGAAGCCCTCAGATCCACTCCCCTTGTGTTGGAAACTCGCCCTCTTCTCACCAGGGAAGTTCCGCCCTCACCCCCACTCTGTTCTTTAAATGGTGGTTTTTATGCTCAGGAATCCATTTAGCAGCCCTGACAATGAAAGATGAGATTTACATTCTACTGCATCATGACGTCATTTCCAAAACAGCTCTCTGAGATACTGCTGTTCTCGGATCCCGGCACTCTCTCACAGAAAACAGCCATTTCTTATCTAAGTAAGAGTCTGGCTCACACAGTCACACATCACCTGCCCACCCGCCCACTTGTCCGTGTGGTTTCTTCAGTCAGAATAAGGCAAGAGGAGAGACTGTGACTCTTTGAGTGGTATTTGGGTGGCTTTTTGTAAAGTGAAGGTAAACATGCATATGACAACAGAGTGGACTTGCCTTGTATAGTTCCCTATAATTCCATCTAGCTAGCTCTGTAGCAGATTCAAGCAGTAATTTTTCTGTGACAATATCCTTTCTTCAGGTGCCTAAAATGTGTCTCCAGAGCATGATGCTATACTGGACAGGGGGTTTTTTTGGTTTGTTTTAAAAGAAAACATGTTTTTAAATTTATTTTTTAATTGGGGGAAAATTGCTTTGCAATATTGTGTTGGTTTCCCAACAGGTATTTAAGTACTGTGGCCAAGTTAGGAAGGAGTTACGGGTAAACACTATGAAACATCTAACTTAAACAGCTTTTAAATAGGAAAAAGAATGGCTGATGTTAAAATGAGTTATTTTTCAAAGAGAAAACTGATAGGAGCATGTCCTAAGAACACAGAGGAGCTTGAAGGAGCTGCTCCTGGCTAAAACAGTGTGATCAAGATGATTAAAGGCAGAGGTGAATTATCAACCATGGGGCTGTCAAAACAGGGATCCAAGCTGATGGTAAATGAGGAAGAGGACTTCCCTGGTGGGTCCGTGGCGAAGAGTCCACCTGCCAGTTCAGGAGACAGGATAGGTGGGTTCCGTCCCTGGGTCGGGAAAATCCTGTGAAGTAGGAAATAGCAGCCCACTTCTGTATTCTTGCCTGGGAAATCCCATGGACAGCGGAGCTGGGGGGCTAGTCCATGGGGTCACAAAGAGTCAGACACAACTGAGTGACTGAACAACAACAGATGAGAGAGAAGAGGGGGCTCTTGTTTACCATAAAATGCTGACTGGTAGATGTGGAGCTCTCTGGGAAATTCGGGACACATGGGAACCACTAAGGAGCCACTTCTCTGTAGGCGTAAGGTTAAAGTGTGTTGTGCAGAAGCTCAAGTGGGGGGTCCTGGATATAATTTTGGCACTTGGTATAGTTGACCTCGGACCGGTTACTTGTCCTCTTTGAGCTTAGTTGTGCTCGCCTGTGAAATGAGAATTGATAATACCTACCTGCCAAGGTCGTGCTGAGGATTAAGTTGTGCACCTGAAGAGGCTTCATGCCTCTGGAAGCACAACGTGGCTGAAACAGATACCAGAGGCACGGCTTACATGCGTGCCTTCAGAATAAAAACAGAATTCCTAATGTTAGGTTTTCACTCAACAGATCTTCAGAGAGCTGTAATACAGCCAGTTAATGAACAACTCCGAGTGTAGAGCCCGCCACACAGTGGAAAATCCACGTATGAACTTAAAGTCGGCCCTCCACATCCACAGTTGTACGTCCTAGGATTCAGCCACCTGAGGATCGTGTCACGTGTATTCAGGGAAAAAACCACCTATAACTGTGGGTCTGTGCAGTTCAGATCTGTTGAAGGGTCAGTGTTCAAGGATCAGTGTTTACAGTTTTAATAATAATAATAAAATAGCTACTTCTTATGTGCCTGGCACTGTGCTCATGGATTCATTTGTATTCTCTTTTCTTCCTGACCTCGGCTGTAAGAGGTACAGAGAGGTGCCAATTGACAGGGCCTCTGAGCTGCAATTCAGGTGTCTCACAGCTTTAAGGGAGAGGCGGGATTCAGTTTGAGTCTAACCACAGAATCCATGCTGCTCCCTGGCACACTGTTGCTTCCCTAAAGAAGTCATTCTCCCCACCCCCACCCATAATCAACTTTCTTTGACAAAGGAGAAAGGTATCCAAAATTTTCAGGAGCAGAGATTTGATCCAAAATACATATGTGCACCAGCTGCTTGAGTTTGGGATTGATAGGAGATCAAACCAGTCGATCCTAGAGGAAATCAACCCTGAATATCCATTGGAAGGACTGATGCTGAAGCTGAAGCTTCGATGCTCTGGCCACCTGATGGGAAGGGATGACTCATTGGAAAAGACGATAATGCCGGGAAAGATTGAGAGCAAAAGAAGGGGGCATCTACAGAAGATGAGATGGTTGGATAACATCACTGGGTCAGTAGACAAGAGTTTGAGTAAGCTCCAGAAGATAGCAGAGGACAGGGAACTTGGCGTGCTGCAGTCCATGGGTTTGCAGAGTCGGGCACGACTGAGCAACTGAACAAGTGGTAAATTCAGTGTCCACACCTGTGCTTCAGATGTTCCTGGAGGCTTTATTGGTATTTGTTTCCCATCAGTCAGCCTTCCATTAGATAACAAGTGTCTGTTTCCTGGAATATATTTAACAGAATCAAATTTGATCTCTCCGAATGAGAACTAATTACATGTTGCTGCAATTACAAATGACGCCAAGCTGCCTTGGTGTGACACCTGCGGATGGCCATTTCCATATCAATAGCAGCTGATAGCTGATTAGGCCCCATAGGCCAGGGCTGACCAGAGCCCAGGAACTTGTTAAAACTAACCCCAGAGAGACAGCTGTTTTCCTTTGCTTCCTAGATGCATATTCATCAGCAAGTTAAGTAATTGTCTCTACCTCAGTATTCACTCGAGGTCAGAGTTGTTATGAGGATTGTTGTTCAGTCCTCAGTTGTGACTGACTCTTTGCAGCTCCGTGGACTGCAGCACACCAGGTTCCCTGTCCTTCACCATCTCCCAGAGCTTGCTCAACACTCATGTTCATTGAGTCAGTGATGCCATCTCTCATCCTCTGTCACCCTCTTCTCCTCCTGCCCTCCATCTCCCAGCGTAGATGTTTTGACATTTGGTACAGCACTTGATGTATGTTAGCACAATATAAATGAATAAATACAAAGACACCTCTGAGAGGTACTGCTCTTCCCATTTTACTAGGAAGAAATGAGGTGTAACTGAGTAAGACTCCCATCCAGAAGTCCAGAGCTAAATAAAGCCTGCTTCTAACTGTTCCTAAACTTCCATGCGCCTTAGGAAGGGCTATTGCGTTGCCTTATATTTTAAGCTGACACCTGACCTTTCCTTACCTCTAACAAACTCTGAAATCTCTGGTAACATAGCACCTTCCTTCTGGGAGAGTTAAGCAGATAAATATTAGGCAAAGGAAAGAAGCCTGGGATAAGGTCAGAAGGGGAACTGGAGGGCAGATCCGGCCACGTGTCCCCTCCATGAGCGTGGTCACTAGCTCTGTGGGTAAATGGAGGCTCCTGCACCAAAAGTCACACAGCAAGGACCCTGGGCTTCTGGATCGGAAGGCAGTGCTTTTCCCATGGCATCAAGGCATCCGACCAGAAAACCTGGACACTAAACTTACTTGTCAACTTAGTATAAGGCTGTGCTGATCTTCTCTGTATCATTCTCACTATATCTATAAAGCCAAGAATTGAGACTGATGCTGTGTAGGGTTTTAGAGGTAAAAGGGATGCCGTGGAGAAATCTGACAAGCTGAGACAATTGAAGTTCAAGTTCTGCAGCTAGATATGATAGAAACAGGGCCTGGAGCTGTGTTGCCAGTAAACATGGTAACCTTCCCCACCCAGGCCAACCTCGCACAGACACCAGAAGGTCTGATCTGTTGTGTCTGGGATGAGGTAGAGGAATCTGCCTTCACACAAGTGTCATCATCATTGACTGAGGACTATACTTCGAGCAAGACTGGTCTATATTAATCAGTCTATAGTAAACAATCCAAGAATAGTCATATAATTCACAAACATATTAATTTTAAAAAAAACAAACACTTATGGGAGACTTATTATATACCAAGCATTGAACAGTACTAAAAGAAAAAACTGTTTTCCCCACAAGGGGCTTGCAGTCTGAGTGAAGTAAAATCAAATTAGCGGTGAAATGTTGCTGATGACCATAATGGTCTGAGCCACAGTGGGCACAAAGAAAAGAGAACTTCATTTCACCTGTGGGTAGGTAGAAAAGCCAGGAAGGACACCATAAAGGAAATGACGTTAGAGCTGAGACTTGGAAGCATAGCAAGTGAGCAGAAGTACAGGAGTGTAAAGCCAGCAGGTGAAACTGCTGGAAGCTTGGCGTGGCTGGTGACAGAGCCAGTGAGAGGGCCATTACCCTGGAGCATCAGTGGCAGCCCGAATCTGCTCTCGGTCATGGAGTCTTACGGGACATCCTGTGGACACGTAATTTCACAGCTGAGATGTGTTTCTAGGGGATCCCCTGTGGCGAACAGGAAGAGGGAATCCTCGGTTACCTAGGAGTTAGGGTTCTCCAACGTTGATTTCTGTTTAGATTCTTTTGACTGGGGAATTTTCACAGAACCTCACACCTGTGACGTTAATACATGTCCGGTCACTCATGTATTAAGTAAATTTAACCTTTTTTTGGGGGGAGGTACTTTTTATTGAATATAGTTCATTTCTCTGTCTATAAATTCTGTTCACATGTTCGTCTTCTATTCATGTGTTTGTACTCAAGAGTAATCGATACATTCCTCCAAAGGAAGTACTGCGAAGTTGCTATCTTAAGGCAAAATCATCTTTTAAAAAGATGTTCCCCTGGGGCTTCCCTGGTGGTCCAGTGGGTAAGGACACCACCTTGCAGTGCAAGGGCCCCTGGTTCAATCCCTGGCCTGGGAAGATCCCACGTGCTGCGGAACAGCTGGACCGATGTGTCCACCTACCGAGCCAGAGCTTAGAGCGCATGCACCCAGAGCCGGTGCTCTGCAGTGAGAGGGGCCACTGCAATGGGAGGCCCACACGGGCCAAAGAACAAAGATGGATGAAAACAGGTAAATGAAAGACCAGTAGAAGTGCCCCTTCCCCCCAAAAAAGATGTTCCCTCAAAAAACAAAGTAGAAGAATGCAGAGAAAATTTTAAAATGAGCCGCCACAGTCTCTTTCCAGTTTTGCAATCCTGAGTCCTCTTGTCTGGTGGTCATTGTGAGCAGGTCTGGATTCAGGCCCTGGCCCTCCAGCTGTGTGACCTTGGACACATCACAGAGCGGGGCTGAGCAGGCTTCCTTCATCTGCCCTGAGCATTTGGAGTCTACTATAAGCTCCAGGTGCTTGGGGACCGTGGCTGTCCCACGGATGCCCCACCCAGAGCCTCGCCCCGGGGCCGGTGTTCAGTGGGCATGTGTGTGGTTCCCAGGGAACATTAGCTAGTGTCACTTCAAACCCTCCCTTCTGCCACCTCACCCCCAATGAGCACACAAGGTAACGAGCCACCCCTCAGATTTGGGGCTCTATTTGTGGTTAAAATTTAACCTCGATTGAAGGTTCTGAGAGTCTTCTCTTCAGTGTAGTTTCCCTAACATATCCTGAGGCCAGGAATTTTATTTCATAAATGCATACACTAGTAACTTTTACTAGTGTAAAAGTTCTACTCTCTCCTGGAAATGTTTCTGTTCTGGAGGCCATGAACACACACTGTATCTAGGGACACCTGCCTGGTATAGGTGCTGGGCACCTATACGGTACTGGGCACAGGTGCTCCGGCAGCTTGATTGTCCTCCCCAACCCTCCTGCCCCCTGCCCCCAGCCTGTTTTCAGATGAGAATTGAGGCCAAGCGATCCGATTTCAGGGACCTGACCTCCCGTTAGCCCTGCGCCACCTTCCTGCTCTCTGATGACCTCGCTGGCCGTCCTGAGACCCGAGCAAAGTGTCGTCCAGCCTTTGTGCCCCACGATGCTCCAGATGTTCACTAGCAGCAGCAGCAGCAGCAGCAACAGACTTTTGCACAGTTTAGGGCAAGAAGGGCCCTTGGCGTTCAGACTCCTTGCTCTTTGGAATGAGGAAATGGAGACCCTGGGACATTAAGTGTCTTTTGCTCAAAGACAGAAAACTAACCATTATCGTGCCAGGCTAGAACTTGAGCATCTCTGCTGTTACCTAGATTCCTTTTCCAAGTCTTCAGAACCAAAGGGCATTTCTGTACTTCTGGTCACAGCCAGCTTATTTGCTCTCATGTCTGTGTGTACAAACAGAGGCAACAGCCTGACAGCTTTGTTGTCAGAACTCTCTTGTGTGTTTAAAAAAAAAAAAAATCTCATCCACGGACATTTGGCAGATTGTAACCTCATCCGCCTTGGTCTGGTCAGTAAGACTGCTTTGTGCTGATGTCTTAGTGATAGAATTTCAAACAATCACAAATCTAGAAAACAGTCACTAATCTAGAAATTTATGTGTGTAAAGAAGTGTTTTACCATTGGGCCCCTCTTTCAAAGGAGAATTCTCCTAATTCAGATTAATCAGTAGGAACAGCCCTTAAAACTAAGGAAGCTGCAGATGTTAGCTATTCTCTCAAGTTGCCAGGTAGGAGTAACTTTGTCAGTATGGCAAGGAAAGGGTCCCCAGAAAAGTCAGTGCTTCCACTGTTCTCCTTTCCATAAAATAGAAGTAGACTGAAACATGGAAAGAAAGACTAAGAGGGAGAGAGCCCTCACCCTCTCTCCCTCCTGTTTCTGGCCTGAGTCTGGGGTAGAGTGCACATGTCCCACTTTCACCTGGGTAGTCAGCTCTCACCCAAGAAAAGAGAGTATTTTGTAGAGGTTTGTTTAGATAATTGGTCTGAATGTTTATTCTTTTCTTTTCTCCCAATAGACCTCCGGGCCCCTGCCCCAAACCCCCCCTGTTTTCAGATGAGAATTGAGGCCAAGCGATCGGATTTCAGGGACCTGACCTCCCGTTAGCCCTGCGCCACCTTCCTGCTCTCTGATGACCTCGCTGGCCGTCCTGAGACCCGAGCAAAGTGTCGTCCAGCCTTTGTGCCCCACGATGCTCCAGATGTTCACTAGCAGCAGCAGCAGCAGCAGCAACAGACTTTTGCACAGTTTAGGGCAAGAAGGGCCCTTGGCGTTCAGACTCCTTGCTCTTTGGAATGAGGAAATGGAGACCCTGGGACATTAAGTGTCTTTTGCTCAAAGACAGAAAACTAACCATTATCGTGCCAGGCTAGAACTTGAGCATCTCTGCTGTTACCTAGATTCCTTTTCCAAGTCTTCAGAACCAAAGGGCATTTCTGTACTTCTGGTCACAGCCAGCTTATTTGCTCTCATGTCTGTGTGTACAAACAGAGGCAACAGCCTGACAGCTTTGTTGTCAGAACTCTCTTGTGTGTTTAAAAAAAAAAAAAATCTCATCCACGGACATTTGGCAGATTGTAACCTCATCCGCCTTGGTCTGGTCAGTAAGACTGCTTTGTGCTGATGTCTTAGTGATAGAATTTCAAACAATCACAAATCTAGAAAACAGTCACTAATCTAGAAATTTATGTGTGTAAAGAAGTGTTTTACCATTGGGCCCCTCTTTCAAAGGAGAATTCTCCTAATTCAGATTAATCAGTAGGAACAGCCCTTAAAACTAAGGAAGCTGCAGATGTTAGCTATTCTCTCAAGTTGCCAGGTAGGAGTAACTTTGTCAGTATGGCAAGGAAAGGGTCCCCAGAAAAGTCAGTGCTTCCACTGTTCTCCTTTCCATAAAATAGAAGTAGACTGAAACATGGAAAGAAAGACTAAGAGGGAGAGAGCCCTCACCCTCTCTCCCTCCTGTTTCTGGCCTGAGTCTGGGGTAGAGTGCACATGTCCCACTTTCACCTGGGTAGTCAGCTCTCACCCAAGAAAAGAGAGTATTTTGTAGAGGTTTGTTTAGATAATTGGTCTGAATGTTTATTCTTTTCTTTTCTCCCAATAGAAAACATACCTTAATATTGAAATATTGCTGAAATGAACAGGAACTGGGGCTGGGGGAGACTCTGGGCGGGAGCGTCTCCTTTTCCTCCAAGATTCCGGGCAGGCAACACGCCTGGCCTTGGTTTAGAGCAGCTGTATGCACAGACCTAGCTCTGTCCAGCTAGCTTCCCCCATCTCTTCTCTTCCACATTAATACTTCTTTGCAGGACCACAGCTGTCCCAGACCCCAGGACCCATATCGCTCCTGAGTTTAATTATTCGTTATAGTGTGGATGACCATCCAACTTACTGTCCAAACCGGAACACTTCTGAGAGTGCCAGGGGTCACCTGTTAATAACTGCATTGGACAACAGGTACAGGCTGGGACTGTGCCAGGCAAGCCAGGATATACAGACACCCTGCTTATAATCTTCAAACTGCATAAATCAGATTTGATAGCCATTCATCTGTTAGCATCATCAAGGAATTAGAATTCTCTCATAACTGAACTCAGCTAGGCTAGAGTTTTCTCCTTTCAGTTACGTGACCTTTAATTTGTCCAGAAACACTTCTAGAAGTTTTCTTCTCACTTATTCCTTAAACAGACTGTATTGGACAGAATTTAACATTCTTGGAAAGCTAGTCATCAAGATACTAGAACCTCAGGGGTCAATTGAGAGTGCCCATTGCCTTTGTTTGAGTCTCAACTCTCAACCCTTTCTCTGTGACCTTAGGTAAGTTACCCCCAACTCTCTGATTTGCAAATGTGATAATGTGCTTAGCATGATTCCAGACTTAAATTAAATATTGGTGGCGGTAATCTGAATTTTGTAGATTCTGGTGATCCCCTGAAAAGCAGTTTGATGAACGTTTCCTTGCTTCTACAAAATGCTCTTAGTTCTAGAGTCTAACTCTATCTTATCTGCCTTCCTCCTTGCTCTTAACAGTCACAGCTTAATTGAGGAATAATTAGCTTAGAATAAACTGTACACGCTTAAACTGTTCTATACTTCTCTGAGAAATTAGTAACTCGATGGAATTGTGATACTGAGTAAGGAAATGCATGCATGCATAGCCCCCGCAGGCAGGGGAAACTAGTACATCTTCCTTATTCTTTTCTTTTCTCCCAATAGAAAACATACCTTAATATTGAAATATTGCTGAAATGAACAGGAACTGGGGCTGGGGAGACTCTGGGCGGGCGTCTCCTTTTCCTCCAAGATTCCGGGCAGGCAACACGCCTGGCCTTGGTTTAGAGCAGCTGTATGCACAGACCTAGCTCTGTCCAGCTAGCTTCCCCCATCTCTTCTCTTCCACATTAATACTTCTTTGCAGGACCACAGCTGTCCCAGACCCCAGGACCCATATCGCTCCTGAGTTTAATTATTCGTTATAGTGTGGATGACCATCCAACTTACTGTCCAAACCGGAACACTTCTGAGAGTGCCAGGGGTCACCTGTTAATAACTGCATTGGACAACAGGTACAGGCTGGGACTGTGCCAGGCAAGCCAGGATATACAGACACCCTGCTTATAATCTTCAAACTGCATAAATCAGATTTGATAGCCATTCATCTGTTAGCATCATCAAGGAATTAGAATTCTCTCATAACTGAACTCAGCTAGGCTAGAGTTTTCTCCTTTCAGTTACGTGACCTTTAATTTGTCCAGAAACACTTCTAGAAGTTTTCTTCTCACTTATTCCTTAAACAGACTGTATTGGACAGAATTTAACATTCTTGGAAAGCTAGTCATCAAGATACTAGAACCTCAGGGGTCAATTGAGAGTGCCCATTGCCTTTGTTTGAGTCTCAACTCTCAACCCTTTCTCTGTGACCTTAGGTAAGTTACCCCCAACTCTCTGATTTGCAAATGTGATAATGTGCTTAGCATGATTCCAGACTTAAATTAAATATTGGTGGCGGTAATCTGAATTTTGTAGATTCTGGTGATCCCCTGAAAAGCAGTTTGATGAACGTTTCCTTGCTTCTACAAAATGCTCTTAGTTCTAGAGTCTAACTCTATCTTATCTGCCTTCCTCCTTGCTCTTAACAGTCACAGCTTAATTGAGGAATAATTAGCTTAGAATAAACTGTACACGCTTAAACTGTTCTATACTTCTCTGAGAAATTAGTAACTCGATGGAATTGTGATACTGAGTAAGGAAATGCATGCATGCATAGCACCACAGCGCAGTGTGTCAGGGGTCCTCAAAGCCATAGGTACCATGGCAGGCACATCTTCCTGGAGGGTTAGTTTTACTGCATTGTAAGTTATTTAAGATACCACTTTCCTCTTTGATAAGTAATGAAGAGTAGAGTGTAAGATATATATGAATTGTGTGCGTGTTAGTTGCTCAGTTATATCCAACTCTTTGTGACCCCATGGACGGTAGCCCACCAGGCTCCTTTGCCCAAGGGATTCTCCAGGCAAGAATACTGGAGTAGGTTGCCATGCCCTTCTCCAGGGGATCTTCCTGACCTAAGGATTGAACCCACATTCCTGCACAGCAGGCAGATTCTTTACCCTCTGCACCCACCTGGGAAGCCCAGATATGAGTTGTTTCAGATCATTCCTTATGTTGATGTGAGTTCAGTTCCGGTGGTGCTGCTAGGACCCCGGATGAATTCACTGTCCTCTGTCACTGATTTTTACTTTCATAAAAAATGTTGAGAAATACTGGGAACATGTCTCTCAGAAATAGTCTTTAAGAGTAATTTGAGAGGATTTGAAGCCCTGGTTGCTGCTTTTGTTAGAGGGTTAAATTGAATTTTAGAGAAGTTTGACAGAAATGCCCTCTTCCAAGAACGTATAGGAGAATATCCATTTTTATTTTTACCTTGTTGTGTTGTTGAGTCACTCAGCTGTGTCCGGCGCTTTGTGACCCCGTGGACTGCAGCACGCCAGGCGTCCCTTTCCTTCACAGTCTCCCAGAGTTTGCTCAAGCTCATGTCCACTGAGTGATGTCATCCAATTACCTCCTTTCTGTTCTCCCCACCTCCCACCCCGCGTCCCCCGTCTTTCTCTGCATCAGGATCTTTCCCAGGGAGTCGTCTATTCACATCAGATGGCCAAAGTATTGGAGCTTCAGCTTCAGCATGTCCTCCCAGTGAATATTCAGGGAGCTATAAAGGAAGCCCCTTATTGCTGAGTAGTATTCAGTATGTGGATATACCATATTTGTTTATTTGTTCATATTGAGGGACATTTGGTTTGTTGCCAGTTTACCACAAATAAAATACACACATCTTTGTAGGTACATGTTTTCATTTGTATAAATACTTAGATGTAGAGTGGCTGGGTCATAGGGTAAGTGCATGGTCATCTTAGTAAGAAACAGCCAAAATATTGTCCAGAATGGTTGGGCTATTTTACACTCCAGCCAGTAATGCGTAAGAAATTTCCTGTTGCCATTACTTGATCTGATTAATCCTTTCAATCAAAAAATTTACTTGTGATAAATAATGTAATACTTATTATTTCAACCATTTATAAGTGTACAGTTCCATGACATTAAATGTATTTACAGTGTTATGCAACCATTACCACTATCCATACCCCAAACTTTCTCATCATCCCATCAACAAAACTTTGTACCCATTAAACAATAACGGCATCTTTCCCTTGGTCCAGCCCTGGCTAATCTTTCCCACATTCCTGCACAGCAGGCAGATTCTTTACCCTCTGCACCCACCTGGGAAGCCCAGATATGAGTTGTTTCAGATCATTCCTTATGTTGATGTGAGTTCAGTTCCGGTGGTGCTGCTAGGACCCCGGATGAATTCACTGTCCTCTGTCACTGATTTTTACTTTCATAAAAAATGTTGAGAAATACTGGGAACATGTCTCTCAGAAATAGTCTTTAAGAGTAATTTGAGAGGATTTGAAGCCCTGGTTGCTGCTTTTGTTAGAGGGTTAAATTGAATTTTAGAGAAGTTTGACAGAAATGCCCTCTTCCAAGAACGTATAGGAGAATATCCATTTTTATTTTTACCTTGTTGTGTTGTTGAGTCACTCAGCTGTGTCCGGCGCTTTGTGACCCCGTGGACTGCAGCACGCCAGGCGTCCCTTTCCTTCACAGTCTCCCAGAGTTTGCTCAAGCTCATGTCCACTGAGTGATGTCATCCAATTACCTCCTTTCTGTTCTCCCCACCTCCCACCCGCGTCCCCGTCTTTCTCTGCATCAGGATCTTTCCCAGGGAGTCGTCTATTCACATCAGATGGCCAAAGTATTGGAGCTTCAGCTTCAGCATGTCCTCCCAGTGAATATTCAGGGAGCTATAAAGGAAGCCCCTTATTGCTGAGTAGTATTCAGTATGTGGATATACCATATTTGTTTATTTGTTCATATTGAGGGACATTTGGTTTGTTGCCAGTTTACCACAAATAAAATACACACATCTTTGTAGGTACATGTTTTCATTTGTATAAATACTTAGATGTAGAGTGGCTGGGTCATAGGGTAAGTGCATGGTCATCTTAGTAAGAAACAGCCAAAATATTGTCCAGAATGGTTGGGCTATTTTACACTCCAGCCAGTAATGCGTAAGAAATTTCCTGTTGCCATTACTTGATCTGATTAATCCTTTCAATCAAAAAATTTACTTGTGATAAATAATGTAATACTTATTATTTCAACCATTTATAAGTGTACAGTTCCATGACATTAAATGTATTTACAGTGTTATGCAACCATTACCACTATCCATACCCCAAACTTTCTCATCATCCCATCAACAAAAACTTTGTACCCATTAAACAATAACGGCATCTTTCCCCTTGGTCCAGCCCCTGGTAACTTCTAGTCTACTTTTTGTCAGTGAAATTTTCTATTCTAAGTCCCTCATGTAAGTTGAATCAAATATGTTTCCTTCTGTTTGCTAAGCATAATACTTTTAAGATCTGTCTTCTTTCATGAAGAGTGTGTTCCCATCTTTTACTTTAATTTTTAATTGGATTATTTGGATTTTTATTAATGAGTTTTGAGAGTTCATTATATATTCAGGACACAGGTTCTTTATCAGATATGTGATTGCAAATATTTCCTTTGAGTCTGTGGCTTGAAAGTATTAAATATAAGACAACACTTCAAAATAAATGTTCTTAAATAAGCATTTGTGGGAATAAAATCAGAAATTAAGAAATTAAATACAGAAATAGACAAAAATTGGAAGAAAATTAAAGAGAATTGATGGAATTCAGTAATTTTTTTTTTCATAAAAAAAGAAAAAAAAATTTCAGGGCTTCCCTGGTGGTCAAGTGGGTAAGGACAACGCCTTGCAGTGCAAGGGGCGCCGGTTCGATCCCTGGCCTGGGAAGATCCCACGTGCCACGTCCAACTACTGAGCCAGCACTCTGGAGCGCATGTGCTCAGAGCGAGCGCTCTGCAGCAAGAGAGGCCACTACAGTGGCAAGCCCACACAGGCCAAAAGAACAAAGATGGAAATAAATGAAAGACCAATAGAAGTGGCCAAAATAAAACCTTAAAAAATTCCAATGTGTCAAAGAATAGATTTGTATTAAAATGTTACAAGGGCTCAGGTTACCACAAATAAAATACACACATCTTTGTAGGTACATGTTTTCATTTGTATAAATACTTAGATGTAGAGTGGCTGGGTCATAGGGTAAGTGCATGGTCATCTTAGTAAGAAACAGCCAAAATATTGTCCAGAATGGTTGGGCTATTTTACACTCCAGCCAGTAATGCGTAAGAAATTTCCTGTTGCCATTACTTGATCTGATTAATCCTTTCAATCAAAAAATTTACTTGTGATAAATAATGTAATACTTATTATTTCAACCATTTATAAGTGTACAGTTCCATGACATTAAATGTATTTACAGTGTTATGCAACCATTACCACTATCCATACCCCAAACTTTCTCATCATCCCATCAACAAAAACTTTGTACCCATTAAACAATAACGGCATCTTTCCCCTTGGTCCAGCCCCTGGTAACTTCTAGTCTACTTTTTGTCAGTGAAATTTTCTATTCTAAGTCCCTCATGTAAGTTGAATCAAATATGTTTCCTTCTGTTTGCTAAGCATAATACTTTTAAGATCTGTCTTCTTTCATGAAGAGTGTGTTCCCATCTTTTACTTTAATTTTTAATTGGATTATTTGGATTTTTATTAATGAGTTTTGAGAGTTCATTATATATTCAGGACACAGGTTCTTTATCAGATATGTGATTGCAAATATTTCCTTTGAGTCTGTGGCTTGAAAGTATTAAATATAAGACAACACTTCAAAATAAATGTTCTTAAATAAGCATTTGTGGGAATAAAATCAGAAATTAAGAAATTAAATACAGAAATAGACAAAAATTGGAAGAAAATTAAAGAGAATTGATGGAATTCAGTAATTTTTTTTTTCATAAAAAAAGAAAAAAAAATTTCAGGGCTTCCCTGGTGGTCAAGTGGGTAAGGACAACGCCTTGCAGTGCAAGGGGCGCCGGTTCGATCCCTGGCCTGGGAAGATCCCACGTGCCACGTCCAACTACTGAGCCAGCACTCTGGAGCGCATGTGCTCAGAGCGAGCGCTCTGCAGCAAGAGAGGCCACTACAGTGGCAAGCCCACACAGGCCAAAAGAACAAAGATGGAAATAAATGAAAGACCAATAGAAGTGGCCAAAATAAAAAAACCTTAAAAAAAAATTCCAATGTGTCAAAGAATAGATTTGTATTAAAATGTTACAAGGGCCGTGGCAGGTTAGCTCATGCTGTGGCTGGTTAGCTCAGTTGGTTAGAGCCTGGTGCTAAAATGTCATAAGGTTCATTGAAGAAAAAGGCAGAGAAAAAAACTGAAGGTGTGAGTAAGAGATTTTAAAATAAGGTAAAAATAGTCTAAGAAATTCATGTTGATATTTGACAGAAAATAACAAAATTCTGGGCTTCCCCTGGTGGTCCAGTGGGTAAGGACACCGCCTTGCAGTGCAAGGGGCGCCGGTTCGATACCTGGCCTGGCAGGACTGATGTGTCCAATTACCGATCTGGAGCTCTGGGGCGCATGCGCCCAGAGCCGGCACTCTGCGACAACAGAGGCCACCGCGATAGGAGGCCCACAGAAGCCAAAGAACAAAGATGGATGAAAATGGATAAATGAAAGACCAATAGAAGTGGCCTGCCCATCCCCCTCCCTCCCAACCTCATCCCCCAAAAGATAAATAAATAAAATAAATGTCAAAAAAAAGGAAGAACTTTTGTACAGCTAAAGAAATTACAAAAAAGGTGAACAGACAGCCCACAGAGTGGGAGAAAATCATAGCAAATGAAACAACAGACAAAGAATTAATCTCCAAAATCTACAAGCAACTCAGAGAACTCAGCACTGGAAAAACGAACAACCCAATCAAAAAATGGGAAAAGGACCTAAACAGACACCTCTCCAACGATGACATACAGATGGCCCAAAAACACATGAAACGATGCTCAACTTCACTAATAATTAGAGAAATGCAAATCAAAACTACAATGAGATATCACCTCACACCCGTCAGAATGGCCATCATCCACAAATCGACAGACAATAAATGCTGGAGAGGCTGCGGAGAAAAGGGAACACTCCTGCATTGCTGGTGGGAGTGTAAATTGATACAGCCTCTATGGAAGACAGTCTGGAGATTTCTTAAAAAACTAAAAATAGAAGCACCATATGACCCAGCAATCCCACTCTTAGGCTATACCCTGATGAAATCAAAACTGAAAGAAGCACCTGTACCCCAATATTCATTGCGGCTCTCTATACAATAGCTAGAACATGGAAGGAACCTAGATGCCCATCGACGAACGAATGGATCCAAAAGCTCTGGTACATATATACAATGGAATACTACACAGCTGTAAAGAGAAATGCAGAAGAATCAGCCCTCATGAGGTGGCTGGATCTAGAACGTATCCTAAAAAGTGAAGTCAGTCAGAAAGAGAAGGACAAATACAGTATATTAACACATATATATGGAATCTAGTAGGATGGTGATGATGGCACATGCAGTGAAGCGACAGAAAGACAGACATGGACAGTGGACATATGGACATTGTGGGGAAGGAACAGTGGGTGAGAGGCGTAAGGGAAGTAGCATGAAGGCCTGTACTATCATAAGTGAAGAAAATAGCTCTAATCATTGCTCTGTGAGAAAAGGGGATCCTTCAGGGGTGCTGTGTGATGGTCGGGAGGGGAGGGAAGGGGGGGATATACATGTGACTAATCTGAGAACATGCATGTCTGTGAACAACAAAACTCTGTAAAAGTTAAAAGTAAAATAAAGGTTTAAAAAAAAAAAAAAAAGAAGAAAAGAAGATAACAAAATTCTGTAAAGCAGTAATCCTTCAAATAAAAAAATAATAAATGTCCAAAAAAAAGGGTCTAAGAAAGTGATTGCAAAGAAGATCCAATACATGTACAATTGAAGCTCCAAAGTACCTGGAGTCAGTGGAACAGAGCTAGTTCTTAGGACTATGTAATTCAAGAAAACATTCAGGACATTAGAGGAAACCTAAATTTACCAATTGAAAGAACTCAGCTTATGCTTGGGAAAATTAGAGAAATGCAAATCAAAACTACAATGAGATATCACCTCACACCATTCAGAATGGCCATCATCCACAAATCGACAGACAATAAATGCTGGAGAGGCTGCGGAGAAAAGGGAACACTCCTGCATTGCTGGTGGGAGTGTAAATTGATACAGCCTCTATGGAAGACAGTCTGGAGATTTCTTAAAAAACTAAAAATAGAAGCACCATATGACCCAGCAATCCCACTCTTAGGCTATACCCTGATGAAATCAAAACTGAAAGAAGCACCTGTACCCCAATATTCATTGCGGCTCTCTATACAATAGCTAGAACATGGAAGGAACCTAGATGCCCATCGACGAACGAATGGATCCAAAAGCTCTGGTACATATATACAATGGAATACTACACAGCTGTAAAGAGAAATGCAGAAGAATCAGCCCTCATGAGGTGGCTGGATCTAGAACGTATCCTAAAAAGTGAAGTCAGTCAGAAAGAGAAGGACAAATACAGTATATTAACACATATATATGGAATCTAGTAGGATGGTGATGATGGCACATGCAGTGAAGCGACAGAAAGACAGACATGGACAGTGGACATATGGACATTGTGGGGAAGGAACAGTGGGTGAGAGGCGTAAGGGAAGTAGCATGAAGGCCTGTACTATCATAAGTGAAGAAAATAGCTCTAATCATTGCTCTGTGAGAAAAGGGGATCCTTCAGGGGTGCTGTGTGATGGTCGGGAGGGGAGGGAAGGGGGGGATATACATGTGACTAATCTGAGAACATGCATGTCTGTGAACAACAAAACTCTGTAAAAGTTAAAAGTAAAATAAAGGTTTAAAAAAAAAAAAAAAAGAAGAAAAGAAGATAACAAAATTCTGTAAAGCAGTAATCCTTCAAATAAAAAAATAATAAATGTCCAAAAAAAAGGGTCTAAGAAAGTGATTGCAAAGAAGATCCAATACATGTACAATTGAAGCTCCAAAGTACCTGGAGTCAGTGGAACAGAGCTAGTTCTTAGGACTATGTAATTCAAGAAAACATTCAGGACATTAGAGGAAACCTAAATTTACCAATTGAAAGAACTCAGCTTATGCTTGGGAAAATTCACCTAAAATGATCAGCTTTGAGACATATCCTAGTAAAACGATTAGATTTTGAAGATAAAAGGAAAGTCCTCAGGGCTTCCAGGTGAAAAAAAAAACAGCACTTTTCTTGTAAAAGCTAAAGTCAGACTTCTCAGTGGCATCATCTAGAAATAGACAACAGTGGCAAAGCCTTTCAAGGAGCAAGGAGACTGAGGACAAGCCAAGCTCTCCATCAGGCATCAGGACTGTAGAGAAAGTTGTAAATGTTCAAGAAGTCAAGGAGTAGTGTAGCAAAGAACTCTTCCTGAGGCATCTGCCTGGGTCACTTTATTCAACAAAGACATGACTGTGGGAAATTTGGCAAAAAGACATGTGGAAAGAATTTAATATGTTTAATCATAGAGATAAGGCTAAAATAAGAATAGTGACATGGGTGAAGGACCAGTATATGAACTTTAGATGTTCTGACAGAGTAGAAAGAATACAGCTGTAGAAATAGAATAGAAGAGTAGGGCAAAGAGAAAAGGAAAATAAGATCATTGATTGTGTAGGTGATAGATGAGAATTAAAAGATACCATTGGGGCTTCCTTGGTGGTCCAGTGGGTAGAGAGTCCTCCTCGCAGTGCAGTTGGCACTGGTTCGATCCCTGTCCCGGGAAGATCCCACGTGCCACAGAGCGGCTGGACCAGTGTGTCCAATTATGAGCCAGCACTCTAGAGCACATGCGCCCAGAGCTGGTGCTGTGCACGGAGAGGCTGCTGCAATGGGAGGCCCACACAGGCCAAAGAATAAAGATGGATGAAAATAAATGAATAAAGGACGAATAAAAATGCAGCCAAAAATGAAAAAAAAAAAGATACCATTGAATACTGACCAACTAGACAGTGTAAAGCTAAGTAAGGAAAAAATGGAGGGTATTAAAGGATACAAATAGAAACATTATTGTACAACAGCAGTATAAAACTATCTTTAGAGTTTGCTTTTTAAAAAGTTCAGAAGACAAATACATAACATAGAGAACTATAGTAAGTATAATACAATAATTAATAAAAAAATAACATGACAGAGTTAATACCAAACATGAGTCATATCAATAAATATAAGTAGGCCTAATCACCCATTAAAATTAAGAGATTTTCAAGTTGGTTCATAAAACAGAATTTTATGCTGTATTCAAGAGACCCATCCCGCCTTAAAAAAAAAGTGATTAAAAAGCTAAAAATCAAGGAATTGGCTAAAGTATATCAGACACTGTAGACAGCAAGTGGAGGACTGTGGTTCTGATATCATACAAAACAATTCAGAAAATCCAAAAGCTCTGACGCAGAAACACATGAACAGGGTATTGACTAGGGCATTTTTGCAGAAACTAACGTGGCAGGCGATTGTTACATAATTCAAACCCTCTTGTTTGAGTAAGTATCAACAACTTTTTTTGTGTTTAATGTATTCATTTGAAGCTTCGTATGTCTTACTAAAGCATTCTAATATTTCATTAGAGTGTGATAGCGGTATAGCAGGCACTCTGTGCAGGGGAACAAGTCATCTCTTACTAATAGACCACGTGTCACTGCACTTCCCTTAACTTTAGATGTTCTGACAGAGTAGAAAGAATACAGCTGTAGAAATAGAATAGAAGAGTAGGGCAAAGAGAAAAGGAAAATAAGATCATTGATTGTGTAGGTGATAGATGAGAATTAAAAGATACCATTGGGGCTTCCTTGGTGGTCCAGTGGGTAGAGAGTCCTCCTCGCAGTGCAGTTGGCACTGGTTCGATCCCTGTCCCGGGAAGATCCCACGTGCCACAGAGCGGCTGGACCAGTGTGTCCAATTATGAGCCAGCACTCTAGAGCACATGCGCCCAGAGCTGGTGCTGTGCACGGAGAGGCTGCTGCAATGGGAGGCCCACACAGGCCAAAGAATAAAGATGGATGAAAATAAATGAATAAAGGACGAATAAAAATGCAGCCAAAAATGAAAAAAAAAAAGATACCATTGAATACTGACCAACTAGACAGTGTAAAGCTAAGTAAGGAAAAAATGGAGGGTATTAAAGGATACAAATAGAAACATTATTGTACAACAGCAGTATAAAACTATCTTTAGAGTTTGCTTTTTAAAAAGTTCAGAAGACAAATACATAACATAGAGAACTATAGTAAGTATAATACAATAATTAATAAAAAAATAACATGACAGAGTTAATACCAAACATGAGTCATATCAATAAATATAAGTAGGCCTAATCACCCATTAAAATTAAGAGATTTTCAAGTTGGTTCATAAAACAGAATTTTATGCTGTATTCAAGAGACCCATCCCGCCTTAAAAAAAAAGTGATTAAAAAGCTAAAAATCAAGGAATTGGCTAAAGTATATCAGACACTGTAGACAGCAAGTGGAGGACTGTGGTTCTGATATCATACAAAACAATTCAGAAAATCCAAAAGCTCTGACGCAGAAACACATGAACAGGGTATTGACTAGGGCATTTTTGCAGAAACTAACGTGGCAGGCGATTGTTACATAATTCAAACCCTCTTGTTTGAGTAAGTATCAACAACTTTTTTTGTGTTTAATGTATTCATTTGAAGCTTCGTATGTCTTACTAAAGCATTCTAATATTTCATTAGAGTGTGATAGCGGTATAGCAGGCACTCTGTGCAGGGGAACAAGTCATCTCTTACTAATAGACCACGTGTCACTGCACTTCCCTTAGGAGAGCAGGCACTTTCTGGCAGCATTATTATTTTTTTTTTTTTTCAGTCCCCTGGGTATGATTTCCTCTAGAACGTGTTCTTTTATTTTACCTGATAGTTGACAGTGTGCATTTCTGCAGGGGCTCTTTTAACAATGAGAAATTTCAAGATGTGTCATTTTTGAAATAGGGTAATAAGCTTGCATTTATAATATATGCATGGTTGGAATAAAGACCGAACAGAGTGAACAGTGAATGATAATGACAGTCATAAGTTGTGTAATGAACGCTTGAGCAATTTTAAGCTCTGAACCTTTGCAGTGATGTTAATTGTAGTACTCTTATTGTACATATGGTCAGTGATGTGTTGAAGTGGACTAACGTGCACAAAATATCCCAGCAACCTCCTGTATAAAGCAGAGTATGGCGGGGAAAACACATAGAAACCCACCAATAATGGGAACTTTAATACACCAGTCTAAATACAATGTGGGAAAAAACCGAAGCAGCCAGAGGTTGGGAAACTGCCCATAGGCTAAGTCTGTTACTTGTTTTCATAAGTAAAGCTTTTTAACAAGCCACACCCCACTATTCTCCAGTTGCAGTACCAAGCTTCTCATTGCAGTTAACTCCTTTTGTTGAGAAGCACAGGCTCTGGGGCTCACAGGCTTCAATAGTTGGGGCACATGGACTTAGCTGCATGTAGAATCCTTCTAGATCAGGAATGGAAATTGGGTCTCCGGCTTTGGCAGGGGGATGCTTTGCCACTGAACCATCACAGAAGACCCTATTTCCATTACTTGTGAACAGTGTATTGGCACTACTAACCAGTACAGTTAGACACAAGAAAACAATTTAAAAGGAAAAAAGTAAGATTAGTTGTGGGAGACATCATTTGCTGAAGAACTAACTCTAATGAGTCAATGATGAAAATAGCTCAGGCGACAAAAGAATTCAGGTAGTAATACATAAAATAACATGGAAATACCAATAACCAATATATAAATAATTATCAGATTGAAGGAAGTGAAGACTCCATTTAAAATAGCAACAGTAAAGATAGCATACTTAATAAATTTAATAAGAAATGTTTAAAACCTAATACGGTGTTGTTACAGTTATGTCCCTACAGAATATGTCTGTTGAAGCCCAAATTAGAAGTATCTTAGAATGTACTGGATATGGAAATAGAGCCTTTAAAAAGTTAAAATGAGGCCTCTGGACTAGACCCTAAACTGACAGGTGTCCTTATAAGAGAAGATACAGATATTCAGAGAGACTCCAGGAAGCAAACTGTGGGAGAACACAGCAGGCAAGTGGCCATCCCGAAGCCAAGAAGACAGGCTTCAGAAGAAACCAACCTGCCAACTCCTTGGTCTTAGACTTGCAGCCACCAGGACTTTGAGTCAGTAAATGTCTCTAGTTTAAGCCCCATGGTCTGTTGTATTTTGTTATGGGCAGGCCTAGGAGACTAATACAGACGGTGGCTTTGACACAATCCTGAAAGATGAGTAAGTAGATTTGACAACCCTTCCTAGTTCTTGACTATTTGAACATCATCAAGATACTAATTCAAACTAAGTTAATGTTTAATATAATGTGTTCCCAGTAAAAAGACCAGTAATCTTTTTATTATGGAAGTCAACAGGTGATAACAGAGTTCACATGGAAAAATAAGAATGTGGAACTTCCCTGGTGGTCCAGTGGTTAAGGCTCCATGCTCCCAATGCAAGGGGCCCAGGTTCAATCCCTGGACAGATCCCACATGCCGCAACGAAGACCCAGTGCAGCCAAATCTAAATAAATAAATAATCTTAAAAAAAAAAAAAGTAAGAATGTGAGTAAAACAATGAAGCAGACAGTGAGAGGGGCTAGTCCTGCATGTATTAACACATACTATACAGTCTCTGTAATTAAACAGAGTTGTTCAGAGGTACAAATCTGAATGGAATGTCTAAAAGTAGACCCTAACATACATGGAACTTTATTTGGAAGGTGGTATCTGACCACTAGGACAGAGATGATGAGCATTTTTTTTTGGATTTGTCAAAGTGTAAAGTTTACACCTAGGTACTTATAAGTTTGTTTTTTTTTTAATTTCAGTAATTCTTTATAATCTATCTGGATTATACACTTTTTTTCTCCAGTATATGAACACTTCTTACTACATTCAATTTCTCCTTTATACAATTCTGTTCTATGTTTTCTTCCTTTTTTTCCACATCAATTCTCTTTGCATCCAGAGATGAACTTTGTAATAAATATGGTATTGGGGCAACTGGCTAACCATTTGGAAAGATAAACTTAGCTCTGTTTCTCTGGTATAAATAAACTGAATTCAGGATGGATCAGAGATTTAAATAGTAGGAAATCTTATATGCACTGGAAGAATGGATGGATGCATTGCTCCTTATAGTCTGGGTGTAGACCCCAAATAGACAAAAGACACAACCAGACAATTGCCAAAAGATAAGTAAAATATGTCTTTTGAAATACAAGAAAAGATGATCAACTTTCACCATAATAGAAGTGTGAATTAAAAGTTCACTAAAATGCCTATTTTTTTTTTGACCCATCAGACTGTCAAAAAATTTTAAAAATTTGACAAAATAGTCTGTTCAGGAGACTTTGGGGAAAAAGTCATAGCTTTGGTAGCTATGCAAGATGGTACAACACTTGTGTAGGGTACTTGACAGTAACAGAATTGTATCTGTATTTCCCCTTTCACCCAGTGTTTCCACATCAAGAAGTTTACCCTGGAGATACACTTTTAAAAGTACTACAGTATATGCATGGAATTATTCATTGCAGAATTGTATATAATGGTAAAATATTGCAAACTATCTAAATACTCAGGCATTGGTTGAGTAAACTATGCTACCATTAGCTATGAAAATAAGGAAGATCTCTATAAACAATAAGAACTTGATTTTAGGATACAGTTGAAAACAACCAAGTGCACAGGTTGTATAGTAGACTGCCTTTCCTTTTAGTAATAAAGATGAAATGAACGTTTATCTGATTAATTTCTTCAAGAAGAAACACAGGAAAGATAAACCAGAAAAAAAATGAAATTGATTATCCTCTGAGGAGGTAAACTGTTACATTAATACATATATATATGTAATGAGATGCTACACACAACATTGGATGAGTCATACAGACATCATGTTGACAGTGCAAGAGGATATATGATTCCATTTACGTGAAGATTTGTGTATTTTATTATAGATGTGTGATACCTCAGTACCTTTTTTCAGTTCATTAAAATATGTCAGGAGTGGCAAAATCATCTCATCTATTAATAATCAGAGGTGAGGAAAAAATGTATTGATCTTGTCAAGTTCATCTTTAGAGTGCTGCGTTGTAGTTGGTGGTTCACTTCCAGGGTCACGTACAAAAGCTGATTGAGCTCACCGATGGTGTGCGCCTAGGGCAGCCCTGTGCTTTAGAGCCAGACCGCTGCACACCACAGCAGGTACACACAGGTGTGCCAGGCATCAGCTGGAGGTGTGGAGATACATTGCCTTCTGCTGCCACTGTCGTCTGCTGTTGGCCAAAGGGGTTTAGAGGTCAGTATTTTCTACCTTTTAAAGGTACAGATCAGAATGGAGAAGTTATAGTTAGACAATCATAAGGGCAAATTGGAAAGTGGTACTTCAAGTTGTAACACCTGAAAGAAGGAGGAAACGCGTGTTTGGTTATGTAGGTAATTTCGAGATTTTGCACTATTTTCAGAGCATATTGGCCAAAAACGCTCATTTCTGTAACCCTCCGTTACATCTTACAGGAAAACTTGAACAGATGTGAGCACACCAATAGATCTCGGTATTGGGAGAGCACTTGGGATAATTGGGAACTTTTTCTTCAACCAGACAAAGTAGTTTGATTTAAGTGATTCCAGAAAGGTAAAACAAAGAACCATGCCTTTTGTTTTCTTCATAGGCTTTTTTAAAAACATTTATTTTATTTATTTATTTTTTGGGGGGTCGGGAGGGAAGGAGGGGTGGGGAGGGAAGGCGGGGGCGGGCGGGCCACTTCTATTGGTCTTTCATTTCTCTATTTTCATCCGTCTTTGTTCTTTGGCTCTTGCGGGCCTCCCGTCGCGGTGGCCTCTGTTGTCGCAGAGCGCCGGCTCTGGGCGCATGTGCTCCAGAGGTCTGGCTCGGTAATTGGACACATGGGTCCAGCTGCTCTGCGGCACGTGGGATCTTCCCAGGCCAGGGATCAAACTGGCACCCCTTGCACTGCAAGGCAGTGTCCTTACCCACTGGACCACCAGGGAAGGCCATCTTCATAGGCTTTTATTTAAATAGGAGTATAGTTGATTTCAATGTTGTACTTGTTTCAGTTATACAGCAAAGTGATTCTGCTATATGTATACATATATATTCCTTCTCAGATCCTTTTCCATTTTATAAGTAACAATCAAGCTTTTGATTTGGACAAATTCCATCACTGTGTGGAAAAGGAAATGCGTTTATTACACCAAAAAAGATTTGTTTCTAAGGGATCAAATAGTAGGGAAACCAGTGACTCTCATTGCTACAGGATTATGGAGATGTTTAAGATATAGCATATTAGACATTTTAATTCCTTCAGAAGCCTGTTTTTACTTAAACAGTTTTCAGCTCATGGATTAGTGATAATCCAAGTGTTAAGAGTACTTTTTCCTGTAGAAGTGATACAAGCCATGGATAGAGTCCCTGGAAAGCCCTCAAAAAGCTACCTAATTCCTAGTGCCACTGAATATGGTTTCTTGGGGAAAATGTATTCTAACTCCCAATAACAGATTTTAAACCTCCTCCTTTCTCCTCTCATGCAGGTTACCAAATGGGTAGTTTTTCTTCTTCTAACCAAGGCCACAAGAGCCATAGGGATTGCAAGGACCTTTATTACTGGGGAGGAGCCATCTGGGGACCCGGCAAGCAGCTTAGGCGTCACCTCAGTTAGGGTGCTGCTAGCCAGTCTTCCCTTCCTTTCTCGTCACCTTTGTAGTGGCTTTGCCCCTGGAGCTTTCTGGAGATTGAGGACCACCATGCTAATGATTAGCTCTTTAGGTTCCTGAGAGACAGAGTTTTGGGGAATGGCTTGACCGGTTTCATTTCCTTCTCTACTGGCCTTTGTACCTTGAGTATTCAGTTGGTAAAATGCAGATTGTATGACCACTGCTTCCTTTGTCTATCAGGATTGCTGTAAGGATTGCTGAGAAGTAAAGTAGATACATTAAGAGCCTTGGAGGAAAAATATTCATCAAGCGTGACTGCTGGGACACAATATAAAGTCTCTTCTAGAAAACATTGTATTTTGCGGATTAACTATCTTCCTTGGCATTTGCATTTTATCCTGCTCACTGTATTTATCCTCTCAACTTTATCGTTAATCCACTTCCTTTGGTTTAAAGTGACCTAATGTGTCCATCATTTGTGGTGAACAGGGACTTCCCTGGTAGTCCAGTGGCAGGGACTTTGTCTTTCGGTACAGGTGGTGCAGGTTTGGTCCCTGGTCGGGGAATGGGAACTAAGATCTCAAAAAATCAAAATATTAAGCAGAAGCAGTATTGTAACAAATTCAATAAAGACTTAATTTTAAAACATTTGTGGTGATTAAGTCATAGCATCCGCTACATGTTATTAACTCTTAAGTGTGAAAGCTTTGTATCAGCCAGGGGTATAAACTGGAATTGTCGGTGGTGATGTATATTCTTAGCTGTGTTTTGGATATTAGTGGATGAGAAAATTAAGAAGAGGGGAGCCTTCACATTTGTAACCGAAAAGAATGTATTTTGTGGACTTGCACTGGGCTCTGTCGTCCTGCGGGCCCCAGGGTAGGCCGTCTGTGATTGTGCAGGGACTGTAGTTTTTACCGCTTTTGTTCCCGAGTGGAAAATGGCTTTTCATGTGAATGGGGCTTTTGAGTTGGCAGCATGAAAAGGTTCAAATAATTAGTTGTGACTTACAGATTGTGTTTGAACTTGGTGGTGTTTTCGTGTGATGTCATTAAAGATTTTCACCATTCTCATTTTGTTTTTTGTCTCTTTTTTTCCTTCCCTTTTCTCCAGTTCTCCCTCCAGTACTGGTTCCAAGGCACAGTGAATACAATCCTCAGCACAGCCTCTTAGCTCAGTTCCGCAACTTAGGACAGAACGAGCCCCACATGCCGCTCAACGCCACTTTCCCGGATTCCTTCCAGCAGCCCAACAGCCATCCGTTTCCTCACTCTCCCAACAGCAGTTACCCCAACTCTCCTGGAAGCAGCAGCAGCACGTACCCTCACTCCCCAACCAGCTCAGACCCAGGAAGCCCCTTCCAGATGCCAGGTGGGTTGTGGCGCTCAGTGATGTTCTGTGGTCAGGTCAGACGCATCGTCACAGTGTCGTGGAGAAGCTGGGCGCCCTGGAATGGGGGAACGCTCTCGAGCCCTGGTGTGGGTCCCTGTGCTCTAAAGCTCAGGATGCAGCTTTGAATGAAAGGAGACCTCCTCGCCAAGGAAGGTGCTGTTTTATTTGTCCGACACAGATGCTAAATACGTGTTCGTGTTTGATTTTTGAAAGGTTCTGAAGCAGCTGCATCCTCCTGGGAGTGGCAGGATTGTTCCAGCGTTTGCTCTTGATAAAAGCGAGCAGAAAGAAAATAGCGTGCCGCACACACTTGCTGTTTTCATGCAAGGAAAAAACCCTGTCATAAGTGCAACCTCAGAAAAGATATTTCCTCAGGGATCACACCCTCCTTTCCACTTAATTAAATTCATTTAAGTGGTGATGTAATCCCGAGAAACATACACTCGAGCAACAGAAGATTTGCAACCAAAGTACTGGAAACCATCTGCTTGTTTAACTTAGCAAAGACAAAAGACCATTATCCTTTTTGTAGACTTCTCTGATTGGGTAATGTCTGTCTAATTAAATGATTAATTAGGACATTGTGTTTTTAGAGTTATAGGTTAATAAGCCAGCACCTGAGAACAGAAAATGATTAGTGCCAACTTTCTGGCCACTAGCCCTCAGGGCACGCTCAGCAAAGATAAAGTTGACATCTGTTAACGTTTCAAGAAGGGAAAGGGAGTGGGCAAGCGTGTGTAATGTATTGATATGTTCAGGGGCAAATTTGAATTCAACAGCACAACAGCTGCAAAGTGGTCCACACTTGGTATTCCTATCTTTTACGTATGTATTTAGTGCTTTTCTTTCTTTTTTTTTTTTTTGGTTACATTTTAAACCTGTTTATGTTTAACTGGTTTGTTTTTCAGTTGAAAACTGTTTACAGTGAGGGTGGGACATAGATTTGTTTCAAAATCAGAATACTAGCATCTGGTGATTTCCTGTCCACCCCACTCCCTCCCAGACCCATTGGGTTTGAGGAATGGTGGGTTCGTGGCAAGGACATTATTTTGGGCACCTTTGAAGCAGTGACAGACTCAGGGTGGGCCCAAGAGTGAAAAAATTGAAGATTATTGCTTGAATTTACACCTTGACCCTGGCTGTCAGGGATTGAGGCACAGGCAGAGCAGAGCAAGCGCAGGGGCTGAGAGGGGGCTCCATGGGGAGAACAAAGCATCACCCCAGTATCTGGTTCTTCCTCATCAGTGGTGCTGAGGCCGCGGGGGTTGATGAAGTTTTCACCGGCCTGTTCGCAGAAATTTATTGGGTTTGGTCTCAAAGGAGGCTCTTTGTCTTCATTTTGGGTGGAAATAAAACAGAGGCAGTGTTACAGCTGCAGGGGAAAAGCTGAATTGTAAAAAGCTGTAGAAAGGGTGCAGAAAGCATCCAGATCAGCTCCCCCCAGTGGTATCTCTGTGCTCTGAGGCCTGGCTTGTTGGCAGCTGGACGGAGTCCGTCTGGGAGAGCAGTCTGGCTTCTCCTGTCTGGTGGCTGCCCAGAGGGGTGCCGCATACCCGTCCAAGCTGTGGTGGTTGCTGCTCTGTCAGATGTGCTAGACTGTACCATGGGCTCACCATGCTCACCGTGGCCTGTGAGGAACTCGTTGGTACATCACCAGGAAAACCATACCCAGCAAAAAAATTATAGGTTAATCTTTTTTAAAAAGGGCCAGCACCTGAGAACAGAAAATGATTAGTGCCAACTTTCTGGCCACTAGCCCTCAGGGCACGCTCAGCAAAGATAAAGTTGACATCTGTTAACGTTTCAAGAAGGGAAAGGGAGTGGGCAAGCGTGTGTAATGTATTGATATGTTCAGGGGCAAATTTGAATTCAACAGCACAACAGCTGCAAAGTGGTCCACACTTGGTATTCCTATCTTTTACGTATGTATTTAGTGCTTTTCTTTCTTTTTTTTTTTTTTGGTTACATTTTAAACCTGTTTATGTTTAACTGGTTTGTTTTTCAGTTGAAAACTGTTTACAGTGAGGGTGGGACATAGATTTGTTTCAAAATCAGAATACTAGCATCTGGTGATTTCCTGTCCACCCCACTCCCTCCCAGACCCATTGGGTTTGAGGAATGGTGGGTTCGTGGCAAGGACATTATTTTGGGCACCTTTGAAGCAGTGACAGACTCAGGGTGGGCCCAAGAGTGAAAAAATTGAAGATTATTGCTTGAATTTACACCTTGACCCTGGCTGTCAGGGATTGAGGCACAGGCAGAGCAGAGCAAGCGCAGGGGCTGAGAGGGGGCTCCATGGGGAGAACAAAGCATCACCCCAGTATCTGGTTCTTCCTCATCAGTGGTGCTGAGGCCGCGGGGGTTGATGAAGTTTTCACCGGCCTGTTCGCAGAAATTTATTGGGTTTGGTCTCAAAGGAGGCTCTTTGTCTTCATTTTTGGCTGGAAATAAAACAGAGGCAGTGTTACAGCTGCAGGGGAAAAGCTGAATTGTAAAAAGCTGTAGAAAGGGTGCAGAAAGCATCCAGATCAGCTCCCCCCAGTGGTATCTCTGTGCTCTGAGGCCTGGCTTGTTGGCAGCTGGACGGAGTCCGTCTGGGAGAGCAGTCTGGCTTCTCCTGTCTGGTGGCTGCCCAGAGGGGTGCCGCATACCCGTCCAAGCTGTGGTGGTTGCTGCTCTGTCAGATGTGCTAGACTGTACCATGGGCTCACCATGCTCACCGTGGCCTGTGAGGAACTCGTTGGTACATCACCAGGAAAACCATACCCTTTTTTAACGTAAGAAAGCACAAGGGCTTCCCTGGTGGTCCAGTGGGTAAGGACACCGCCTTGCAGTTCAAGGGGCGCCGGTTTGATCCCTGGCCTGGGAAGGTCCCACGTGCCGTGGAACGGCTGGACCGATGTGTCCCATTGCCGTGCCGGAGCTCTGGAGCGCATGCGCCCAGAGCCGGTGCTCTGCGACAGTAGAGGCCACCGCGATAGGAGGCCCACATGGGCCAAAGAACAAAGATGGATGAAAACAGACAAACGAAAGACCAACAGAAGTGGCCCGCCTGCTCCCCTCCCTCCCCATCCCATCCCCCCAAAATAAATAAGTAAAATATCTGCTTCCTTTAAAAAAAGAAAGAAAGAAAGCACAAGACAGGACTTCCCTGGTGGTCCAGTGGTTAAGACTTCACTTCCAACACAGGAAGGGATACAGGTTCAAACCCTGACCAGAATGCTAAGATCCCACATGGCTCATCGCCAAAAAACCAAAACAGAAAACAGAAAAAAGTTTAACAAATTTAGTACTTAAAAAAAAGTGTATATCCAAAAAAAGTAAAAACAAAGAAGAAAGCACAAGACTTGTGTTAGTGTTGCTTCCAAAATCACAAGGTGTGCATCTCATCTGCCAGTTGGCTCTGAGCTTTCCAGAAGAAACGTATAGGCAGATTCCAAAATAAAAGATAGTTGTGACAAACTGTTGTATTTCCTATTATTCTGTTACTAGAGGTTTTGAAATTAGTGATTGTTTGAGTGAATAGGGAGAAGGTGGTCTTAGCAGGTGTCTTGAAGTCATGGAAATTGAGTTTAAGTCCGTCAGTTGGCTATAACGAAACTCAGTTGGTAAATTCCAAAGAGCCGGTAGATTTAATTCATGAGACCCTGAGGCTCAGGTCTCAGACCCTGAGATCCTGAGAAGTCCTGCATAGTTTTCAAAGATTTTCAGTCAACCTGGGAAACAACAAAATGCAAAGTCCTTTTAAAGTGGATTGTGTGGGAGCACGTTTAAAGTCCTTCTGATTGTTTTAAATGCTCCTTGTCCTGGGGGTAGGCAGACAGATGGCTTCTAGATCTGGTGTACGATGCTTTCCTCCCAGTGAATTTTCACTGCAGTCTCTAAGATTACGAGATGGTAGTGATTTTTAAAAAGGCTACACCAAGTCCAGTGTCTGCCTCCTCCTGTCTTCAGGTGCGGAGGGGAAGTGGCAACTTAATGCCTTAAGGATTTCAGCATGGAAGAGAATATATGTCTTAAGCATGTGTGTGTAGTAAGGATAAACAGATCTTTCTTTTCTTTTCTAATGGTGTAGCGGATACACCCCCACCTGCTTACCTGCCCCCTGAAGACCCCATGACCCAGGAGGGCTCTCAGCCCATGGACACAAACATGATGGCGCCTTCGCTGCCCTCGGAAATCAACAGAGGAGGTGAAGTGACCTGCCGCTCTTTTCTCTCTTAGAGCTTGAAGTCTCTCTCCAAATGTTGCTTTCTCTCACAAATTTTTATTAGTCTTGGAAAAGATAGAGCACTTACCGTAAAAGAATTTCAATAGAAAGAATTCCTTGGATCACAAATAAGCCTATTATGTGAAAAACAGATAGACCGATTTAGCTAATGAAAGTCTAGATATAATTGTGCAGCCATGTGTTTAGAGCTTGAGTACTTAATACGTTCAAATTGGTGATGAGAGTATTTTTACATGAAAGACAAAGGGATGTTGAGGGGAAAATGAGAGTAAGACTGAAGTCATTTTCACTGGTGATTTCCAAAATGAAAAGTTCCTACAGCAAGGCTTTTTCCAAAAGCTTCTTTTGTTGCCCGGGATAAATATTCATAAGCCCTATCTGCTTTCTGGCCCCCATTTAGAATAGTGGCAGCTGAATCAGACTCACAGCTTGTATTCCCTATGTGCATGCTTAGTCGCTTTAGTTGTGCCTCACTCTGCAGCTCTGAACTGTAACCCGCCAGGCTCCTCTGTCCACGAGGATTCTCCAGGCAAGACTACTGGAGTGGGTTACCATTTTCTCCTCCAGGGGATCTTCCCAAGCCAGGGATTCAACCCACGTCTCACGCATTGCAGGTGGATTCTTTATCTGCGGAGCCACCTGGCAAGACCATTTGTTCTCTTCCTGCTCTGTTTGTATGGTTCTGACCTTGTCACAAGAAGGGAGGGAGGCCCATTCTCACTCTGAGGAGCTGACTTCTTTGCTTCTCTGGTGGAGGGAGGGTGTCTGCGAGCCCTGGCTGTGTGTCAGGACAGGATGCCATCGTTCCTTCAGGTCTGCAGAGGCTTAAGCAAGCAGGGTGCTCAAGTAGATCAGCATGGAGAGCATCCCTGAGTGTCCATGAGAAGTCATGGCCACAGGTAACCTCCCCTGAAGGAAAGTGTTTCACCAGGGAACTCAACATCGGGAGACAGGATTCAATATGTATTCACTGAATACAAACTGAAGGGCTTCCCAGGTGGCTCATTGGTGAAGAACCTGCCTACAGTGAAGGAGACATGGGAAACACGAGTTCAGTCCCTGAGCCAAGAAGGTCCCCTGAGAGAAGGAAAGGGCAGCCCGTTCCAGGATTCCTGCCTGGAGAAACCCGTGAACAGAGGAGTCCAGTGGGCTACAGTCCATGGGGTCACAAAGAGTCAGACCTCGTGACTAAATGACGACGATGCACATTGAAATTAAAATGCAAATTTCATTACTAGGTATGTCTT
Source organism: Tragulus kanchil (assembly GCA_022376925.1). Taxonomy (NCBI): domain Eukaryota; kingdom Metazoa; phylum Chordata; class Mammalia; order Artiodactyla; family Tragulidae; genus Tragulus; species Tragulus kanchil. The sequence goes on from JAIOJX010000025.1 coordinate 34,312,097, forward strand.
ACCTCATTCTTAGCACTTTTCTAAGTAGAGGTCTGGAAACAATCTCAGACTTTGTCAGAGTTGCTAATGTTTTTTAAGTTCTTAAAAGTTGACGATGAACTCAGAGACTTCAATGTGCCGTGCAGTAAATTGGAAGTTACACCTTTTTAAGGTGTATATGTTTCTTACTATCTTTTTTGTTGGCTCTGTATTTTTTTTTTTTTTCTATCTCTGGATTTTGATATTCTCTGGAACTTCCTCTCAACCATATACGTATGAGCTGACAAAGATTCTGATTAGGGAAAATAACTCCTGTCCAGCACATCTTTGGACTGTGTATTTGGGGAACAGGATAGCAGGAGAAAATGGGCACAGCCTGAAATGATGTGAGCACGTGGACCTGCAGCCGTGGTTGTTAGGCCCAAAATGTCTGATTTCAGAAAACAGATCTTGAATTTGCTTTGAAATTTTTCCTTTAAATTTAGGCTTAACGTTGCTTCCCCATTAGTTTGCAGTTCATGTTTTCGTGAAGAAGAACTGCTGGCCTTGTTGTACTTTGGCGGTTTACTTGGAACAGGGGTCAGCAAATTGCAGCCCATAGGCCACTTCATTCAGCCTGCTGCCTATTTTTATAAATAAACCTTTATTGGGACACAGGCTTGGTTATTCATTAACACTATTCATCTAGCAGGATGCCATCGAGAGCTTAAGCAAGCAGGGTGCTCAAGTAGATCAGCATGGAGCATCCCTGAGTGTCCATGAGAAGTCATGGCCACAGGTAACCTCCCCTGAAGGAAAGTGTTTCACCAGGGAACTCAACATCGGGAGACAGGATTCAATATGTATTCACTGAATACAAACTGAAGGGCTTCCCAGGTGGCTCATTGGTGAAGAACCTGCCTACAGTGAAGGAGACATGGGAAACACGAGTTCAGTCCCTGAGCCAAGAAGGTCCCCTGAGAGAAGGAAAGGGCAGCCCGTTCCAGGATTCCTGCCTGGAGAAACCCGTGAACAGAGGAGTCCAGTGGGCTACAGTCCATGGGGTCACAAAGAGTCAGACCTCGTGACTAAATGACGACGATGCACATTGAAATTAAAATGCAAATTTCATTACTAGGTATGTCTTACCTCATTCTTAGCACTTTTCTAAGTAGAGGTCTGGAAACAATCTCAGACTTTGTCAGAGTTGCTAATGTTTTTTAAGTTCTTAAAAGTTGACGATGAACTCAGAGACTTCAATGTGCCGTGCAGTAAATTGGAAGTTACACCTTTTTAAGGTGTATATGTTTCTTACTATCTTTTTTGTTGGCTCTGTATTTTTTTTTTTTTACTAACTCTGGATTTTGATAATCTCTGGAACATCCTCTCAACCATATACTTATGAGCTGACAAAGATTCTGATTAGGGAAAATAACTCCTGTCCCGCACATCTTTGGAATGTGTATTTGGGGAACAGGATAGCAGGAGAAAATGGGCACAGCCTGAAATGATGTGAGCACGTGGACCTGCAGCCGTGGTTGTTAGGCCCAAAATGTCTGATTTCAGAAAACAGATCTTGAATTTGCTTTGAAATTTTTCCTTTAAATTTAGGCTTAACGTTGCTTCCCCATTAGTTTGCAGTTCATGTTTTCGTGAAGAAGAACTGCTGGCCTTGTTGTACTTTGGCGGTTTACTTGGAACAGGGGTCAGCAAATTGCAGCCCATAGGCCACTTCATTCAGCCTGCTGCCTATTTTTATAAATAAACCTTTATTGGGACACAGGCTTGGTTATTCATTACATATTATCTGAGGCTGATTTGGCATGGCTAGGGCACAGTGGACTAGCAACCATAGAGACCACGTGGCCTGCAAGACCTTTCTGGCCTTTTACAGAAAAAAATTGTCAGTCTCCAAGCTAGGTAAATAGTAGTTTGAACAGTGCTGCTGGCCAATGAAAGCCTTCTCTTACTGACATTGACACCTTTAAGATTTGGCACCTGTAAATTTTAAAGAACCTTGCTGATAGAAATAACAACTGATTGACATGGGATAAAACTTAGCAAATGGGGAGGATGGTGTTTGTTTTCAGCTCACCTGCTTAAGTGTATAGTGTATGTATGGATTTTTTTAATGATCACGTTTCTTATTTTTTTTACCAAAGTCTAAAGTAAAGCGCATTTTAATTTTCTTGGAGGCTGGTATTCAGAACACAGAGATCGTCTCCCTTAAAGAGTTCATGCTTCCACTGTGAATTTTCTTTCTTTTTTTTTTTTTAAAAAAAATGACTGTACACATCAGACTTCAGAGAAACCTCAGATCATTACGTATTAACATACTGGATATATATGGCTTGTATTCTTGGAATCTCTAAAGCAGTGGTATAAGAGGTTCTACTGCAGGAGGAACTTATCTTTAGAACCTTTTAGTTGCAAATGTTTCAAAGCGTGTTCTGTTTGGAGATTTGTTAGTCTTAAGAGATTTGACTTAACAAGCTGCATCCTGTCAGTAAAGTTGGGTAATTTCCATTGTTGGCCCATTCTGGGAATGGAGAGACAAAACACACCTGCTCTGCATGACTTAAAGCAAATATAAGGAAGTTAGCATGAAATCTGGATGAGAGAGATATGATTCATCCTGGAAAAATGGCCAGCTGGCAAGATTTCTTCCTGAGTTTGAGAACTGGAGCAAGGCTGTAACTGTGAGAGTTATTGGCAACATGAAGTGAAGTAACTTCTTATCAATAATTAGAAACTGATTTTCACTTGCTTTGAAAAAGCATAGGCATACTGAGACATTGTCCAAAGTCATTCCTTTTCTGTGCCAGTACCTTTGGCATATTTCCTGTCCTCTGTTGTTCTCTCCCCACTTGTTTTTTAACTTGCCACTTGTCGCTTTTCTTTAGATGGTGAGCCAGGGTCGGTGGTGGGGTCATTTCCATTTTGGCGAATGACAGAGCCAGCAGGGTACTGGGAGTGTCCAGCACATGCTGGCCGTGTGCTTGCCTCTCTGGTGTCTGGCAGATCCGATAGCCATCAGAGAAAATTATCTTCCATTGAAAGGTGAATGTCCCACTTAGTAAGGAGTACCTGCTTCCAAGATCACAGAGATAAACTCAGTACATGGTCATAGCGGTGGCTTTGTCACATCTTCATTCCATGACCCTGAGCCAACTTTACGACTCAGTTTCAGTTTTCCAGCACCCAGGGCACACCCCATGGTTGACTCTAAGCTTTCCTTTCTTACAGATGTTCAGGCAGTTGCTTATGAGGAACCGAAACACTGGTGCTCTATTGTCTACTACGAGCTCAATAATCGCGTGGGCGAAGCGTTCCATGCCTCCTCCACGAGCGTGTTGGTGGATGGTTTCACCGACCCTTCCAACAACAAAAACCGCTTCTGCCTTGGGCTGCTCTCCAACGTTAACCGGAATTCCACCATCGAAAACACTAGGCGGCACATCGGGAAAGGTGAGCGTTCACCAGAGCCTCTCTTGAATGTCTGTCTTTTGTGTCCTCCTTCCACCAGAACTGACTGACAGTTTTTCCTGGAGCCAACACCAGATAATACACATCTGCTCCGGTTTGTAAATAGTTTTTCAGTTTGTATCGTCAGGAAGTTCTTCATTTTCCAGTCAGTGATTTTGTGCTCTATCAACTCATAATTGTTACTTAATTAGCTGATATAGTGATGTGCTATTTGGGGACACTATTCTGACTTCCCTTGTAGCTCAGCTGGTAAAGAATCCACCTGCAGTGCAGGAGACCCTGGTTCCATTCCTGGGTCGACAAGTTCCCCTGGAGGACGGGATAGGCTACCCACTCCAGTATTCTTGGGCTTCCCTGGTGGCTCAGATAGTCAAGAATCCACCTGCAATGCAGGTGACATGAGTTCAATCTCATGGTTGGGAAGATCCCTTGGAGAAGGAAATGGCCACGCACTCCAGTATTTTTGTAAATCCATGGACAGAGGAACCTGGTGGGCTATAGTCCATGCGGTCACACTAGGTCAGACACAACTGATTAACACAGTATCTGCCTACATATCCTAGACCTGAGCCTGGTAAGATGCCACAAACATTTCCTGCACTCTTTTGCGCAGTCTTGATTATTTAGTGGCAATAGGAAGGAACAGTTATGAAACTTTAAGAGGTATTATTATACAATTAAGCAAATGACTAAATGTTTGAGTGTTGTGGGGAACCTGTGTTTTCACTATGGAATAAGAAACATACAAGTGTGAAGGAGTAAAAATAGACCCTTTGGAGCTATTAGTGTGAAGTCCTGATTTTAGTAACGTGTGTGTGTGTGTATGCATGTTGGTTGTCTCCCATATGTGTGTGTGTGCGAAGGCATATGTTTTGGATTGGCCAGAAAGTTCAGGGTTTTCTTTGTTCTGGAGAAACTCGAACAAGCTTTTAGACCAACCCAGTAGATGTGTGTCTACATGCATACAACTTCTGATTCATCTGCTGAAAGCGTCAAGAGGCAGACATACCCAGTAGTAAAAAGCACAGTGATCAGATCATTTCTTAACACCATGGCCACTAACAAGGAACCAGGGATTTTGGAGAAAGGACTGACTCCAAGAGTGGAACAGGTCGGCTCAAGATGAGCCTGGAATGTTCTGTTACCGTAAAGTAAAAAAATATGCATGATGGAGGCGTGTCCCAGGGGCCAGCTGGGGGGTTTCCACTGCCAGCTCAGTTTAAACATTGAAATAATTAAATACAAGGATGGATTTTAAACCACCGGAAAACAATAGTAATTCCTAAGTCAATGCCAGTAATAGATAAGTGAGTGGATGGCGAAGGCTGATTGCTAAATATAGTGTGAGTCAGTAGGAAGTCCTCATCTTGCAGCCATCAGGCAAGAATCATCAATGGATGCTAAATATAGAGAGAATTTTTCATGAGAATCAGGATATTTGCGTAGTTTTGAAGTGTCTCCTCACAGACTGCCTATTACAAGGGAGAGTAAAAATCAATTACTGTGTCAAGGAGAAATTGGAGAACATCTTGACTAAGGCGATCAGAATCATCCTTACCAGTGGGAGACAGATGCCTGTCGTGCGCCGCCAGCAGTGGTACCCTGAGGAGGAAGTAGCTTCACTTACAGGGAATTCCAGTAGAGAAGGCAGAGCTGAATCTAATCACGGGGTACCTTTAGACAAACTGCAGATGAGAAACATTCTATTAAAAAGAAATGATACAAATGAACTTATTCACAGAACAAAAAGAGACTCATAGACTTAGAAAATGAACTCTTGGTTGCAGAGGGAAGGGAATGGCTGCACTGCCATGTTCGGAAATCTATTGTATAGCACATGGAACTCTGCTCGATATTATGTACTAGCGTGGATGAAGAGGGTGAGGAGGGAGGATATTCTCAATGCCAAAAGACAAAGTTGTGCGAATGTTCCAAATTAAAAGAAACTAATGAGGTATTACAGCTCTGACCCTGGACATGGTCCTTCACCAGACGGGAAAAAATACTATAAAGGACATATTGGGAATGGCAGACAAAGTTAGAATGTGAGTGGTAGAAACAATAAAAGTATTAACGATTGTAAGTATCAGTGTAAGTGCCCTGGCCTTGGTAACTGTCCTGTAGGTTGTAAGAGAAAACTCCTGTTCTTAGAAAATACACACTTAAGTATTAAGGGGTGAAGGGCCATTCACAAAATGGCTCAGGAAGAAATCATATGTGTCTTTTATATTTATAGATCAGTAGATAGAGGTATCTATCCATCTAAAAGAGACCTGTGTCAGAATATATACATGTGGGCTTCCCCTGGTGGTCCAGTGGATAAGGACACCACCTTGCAATGCAAGGGGCGCCAGTTCAATCCCTGGCCTGGGAAGATCCCACGTGCCACGGAGCGGCTGGACGGATGTGTCCAATCACCGAGCCGGAGCTCTGGAGCGCATGCACCCAGAGCCGGTGCTCTGCAGTGACAGATGCCACGATGGGGCCCAAAAAAGGAGAATCATCAATGGATGCTAAATATAGAGAGAATTTTTCATGAGAATCAGGATATTTGCGTAGTTTTGAAGTGTCTCCTCACAGACTGCCTATTACAAGGGAGAGTAAAAATCAATTACTGTGTCAAGGAGAAATTGGAGAACATCTTGACTAAGGCGATCAGAATCATCCTTACCAGTGGGAGACAGATGCCTGTCGTGCGCCGCCAGCAGTGGTACCCTGAGGAGGAAGTAGCTTCACTTACAGGGAATTCCAGTAGAGAAGGCAGAGCTGAATCTAATCACGGGGTACCTTTAGACAAACTGCAGATGAGAAACATTCTTTTAAAAAAGAAATGATACAAATGAACTTATTCACAGAACAAAAAGAGACTCATAGACTTAGAAAATGAACTCTTGGTTGCAGAGGGAAGGGAATGGCTGCACTGCCATGTTCGGAAATCTATTGTATAGCACATGGAACTCTGCTCGATATTATGTACTAGCGTGGATGAAGAGGGTGAGGAGGGAGGATATTCTCAATGCCAAAAGACAAAGTTGTGCGAATGTTCCAAATTAAAAGAAACTAATGAGGTATTACAGCTCTGACCCTGGACATGGTCCTTCACCAGACGGGAAAAAATACTATAAAGGACATATTGGGAATGGCAGACAAAGTTAGAATGTGAGTGGTAGAAACAATAAAAGTATTAACGATTGTAAGTATCAGTGTAAGTGCCCTGGCCTTGGTAACTGTCCTGTAGGTTGTAAGAGAAAACTCCTGTTCTTAGAAAATACACACTTAAGTATTAAGGGGTGAAGGGCCATTCACAAAATGGCTCAGGAAGAAATCATATGTGTCTTTTATATTTATAGATCAGTAGATAGAGGTATCTATCCATCTAAAAGAGACCTGTGTCAGAATATATACATGTGGGCTTCCCCTGGTGGTCCAGTGGATAAGGACACCACCTTGCAATGCAAGGGGCGCCAGTTCAATCCCTGGCCTGGGAAGATCCCACGTGCCACGGAGCGGCTGGACGGATGTGTCCAATCACCGAGCCGGAGCTCTGGAGCGCATGCACCCAGAGCCGGTGCTCTGCAGTGACAGATGCCACCGCGATGGGAGGCCCACAGGAGCCAAGGAACAAGGATGGATGAAAACAGAGAAATGAAGGACCAATAGAAGTGGCCCGCCCGCTCCCCTCCCTCCCCAACCCGACCCCGCCCAAAATAAATAAATAAATAAATCTTTAAAAAAAAAAAAGAATATATACATGTGTGTTTGTGTGTGAGAGCGTGTGTGGAAGAGTAGACAGAGGGCAGGACCCGTGATGAACATATGGAGTGCATTGTCCCAACAGATGAATCCGAGTGATGGTTACATGGGTGGCTTTGTTCTGTTTTTCTTTGTTGTTTGTGCTGTTTCTGTAAGTTTGAAATTATTTCCAGAGTAAAAAATGTTTGAATGACCTTCTATGAAAGTTAGACCAAATTAAAAAGTTAATAGATCCTTAAAAAACTTTTGAGATGCATTTGAACATTTAATCCTAGAAACAGAAGTAACTCCCCTTAAAGCAGAAATTGATATAGTTCCTTGGTATGGTTAAGGGAAAAAAAACCCACAAAACCTAAATGACACATTTAATGATGGAATGCCAGAACATAGTCATAGTATATAGATACCTTTCTGTGGTCTGGAAACCCCTGACACTGTATATGAATACATATTTGCGTACATTTGAGATGGTGGAATATACTTTTCATTACATTCTATAGTTGACCAATACTCTACAGTAGTAAAAAGCCATTGTACTCTGGAACATTCCTGCTAACAGTTAGGAAGAAAATAAGGATTCTGGGAATGCTGCCTTGACTAGATATACTCATATGAATTATAAGTAATGGAAATAAGCCAAAATTATCATTACTTGTAGAGGATATGATTAATTGATAATATTCTTGGGATAGGTAGGCTATTGAAATGAAATTAGAAGGTCAAAAGCTCTTGGTATAATTTGCCAAATTACTTTCCAGAAAACTTTTATTAATTTCCAATCATATCAGAAGCTTATGTATGTCTTTCCTTTTTTATTCATTCAAAATTGCTTATGGTCATTGTGTCTAGTCAAATGATAGGACTGTTTGTCTGGAAACTGCTAAAGAATCTATTTTTAGAAATTGTATGTCAGTGTTCTTTAATCTGGCAATAACAAGTTAGAAAATATAATGGAGAGGAAAAATCACATTCTCAGTAGCTACAGAATGCATAAATAACCTGAACCAGCAATATATGAGAATTATATATATAAAAAAAAAAGCAAATTTAACTGAGAAAGAAAATTGGAATAGATTGCAGTCCGTGTTCCTTCAAGAGAAGGTCTGTGAAAGTATTATAAGGATATTCATTATTACTAATTTAATTCGTAGTTTAAAACAGTCCATGTTAGTATCACAGTCTGATGTTTCTTGAAAGTTGGAAGCTGTATTCTGCATGTTACCTGGAAGTATGTATGAAAGGAGCTTCCCTGGTGGCTCAGATGGGAAAAAAATCTGCCTGCAATGCAGGAGACCCAGGTTGGAGCCCTGGGTATAAATAAGTGAAAATAGCTAGATTTTTTAATGGAGGAGTAAAGAAAAAATTATTAAGGTGAGAGTTAATAAAACTACAATTAAATCAGTGTGTAGACAAAATAATAGAATACAGTAAATTCAGACTATACTGTATATAAAAGTTTAATGTATGTTAAGTGAAGCATAACGATTAGCAGACTTTCCAGTGGTCCTGCCAAAGTTAGCTTTAGGAGGAGGCTGAGAGGACAGATCCTGACCTCATCCTCCATACGCAAGTGGATTAATGAGTTGAATTATTTTAAGGGAAGCTCTTGAAAAGCTTGAAGAAAATACATAGATCAGAGAAGTAGAGATTTTCTAAGCATAAAAAGCAGCAGAAACGTTTACAAGAGACTTCTGTACTTAGAGATTTTGAACTTCTGTGGGTTAAAGAAAAACAATAGCATGAATAAAATTAAAAGACACAGAACTAACAGGGAAGCAAATAGGAAATAAATTGTTAATGTCTTTCCTATATGTGTAGCTCATAAAAAATACTAAAATACTGGAACCCATGGGGATGAATAGGTAAGAAATGGGAGCAGCAAATCCATAATAGAAGCACAGATGGAGGGTAAACAAGGAGCACATGCCCAGACCCATGTTCTAATTAGAGCAATATTGTTTCCCAGCTATAAATTAGGAGAATTTTGTTGTGGTTTTAAACTCAAGACTCAGTACTGGCACAGGCGAAATGAGAAAGGCACTCATCCACTGCTGGAGATGTGTAAATTGATACGAGCAGTCCAGCAAAGTGAATCAAGAGCCTTCGATCCGATGAATTAACTTCCAGGAATCTCTCCTAAGGATATTATCAGGAATTACGCAGTGACATAAATCATGGTATTGTTATCACAGCAGAAAATTAGCATCAACAGAATGCATGCAGTAATGAGAGAATCCTCTAAATAAACTGTTGTATTCATTCAGTTGTGGAGATGTGTTAAATGTTTGCAAAGAAAGTTTAAGAATACCCAAGACCCAATATGGTGCATATTCATAATTAGTGTCTCTGAACCACTAAAGGAGTGATCATGTCTTCTGTTTCTTTATATTTGACTTTACTTTCTAAATTTTCTAAAATGAAAATTCCTCATTTTTTATAATCAGGAAAAAAGTGAAAAAACAAACATCCACACCCTTTAAATTGTTTTCTCTACATCAGACAGAAAAATGGACTTATGCTCCAGCGGCTGTTTAATTGTTACAGGAATCTTAGCCATTGTTTATACTTATAAACACAGCACACACTATTTTGGATGAGACAATAGTTTTAGCACTGACTAAGCTTTGCCAGAGTTACCTGCAAGGTCCATTGTTGAAAGCCACATGGGATGTGGCTCTGTTTGCTGGGTAGCCTATAAGGATATGGGGCTCTGTCAGAGCTGCCTTAATTTTTTTCTTTTTTTTTTTAAAGACTGGATATATCAATTTCCTATACTCCTGGCACTCCAGATCTCACTGGAAGAAGTTTGGAGCAGGTGATGATTCAGTGAGATCACATTCTACATTGAATCATTTTCTCTGGGCTTTTTTCCCTGGACCTTACACCTTAAAGTGCTCAGCAATACTTCCTCTACCTGTGGTTTTCTTGTTCTTTTACTCCTCTTGGTCTTCCTTCTCTTTACCCTAAAATTTTTTGAAAAGCTTAGCTGCAATGTAAATACAAGAGAGCTTATGAGATGAATATGTGTAGGACCCCATAATTAAGTCCAGCTTTATTGTACTATGTGTGTGTGTGTGTGTGTTTTCTTTTGTGCTGTGTTTTTTAAGTGAGACTGTGCTCTCAATCCATGGCCAAATAGGGCATTAAATGCTTTTCAAAATGAAATCTCTGCACCCTGCTAATTGATTTTAAAGAGACTTTGTTGTGTTATTAAATACCTGTTAGAAACTGTCTAGACGTGCATGTTTACATATGGACATTGTATTGACTCATACCATTAACGAAGATTTTATCAGTTGTGCAAGACTTGAAGAATGTTTATCTAATCAACCGTGTACAGTTGCGTTTTGAAGCTACAGTGATGCTTTTCAGCTGTGAAGAGCGGTAATGACCACACTCTGTTTTGTCTTCCTGCAGGAGTTCATCTCTACTATGTTGGAGGCGAGGTATATGCCGAATGCCTCAGTGACAGTAGTATTTTTGTGCAAAGTCGGAACTGCAACTACCATCACGGATTTCACCCCACCACCGTGTGCAAGATCCCGAGCGGGTGTAGCTTGAAGATTTTTAACAATCAAGAGTTTGCTCAGTTGCTGGCCCAGTCTGTGAACCACGGCTTCGAGACGGTCTATGAGCTCACCAAAATGTGTACTATTCGCATGAGCTTTGTGAAGGTAGGTCGTTCCGATTTCTCTAGTCAGGGTTTAACCCCCACTTCTGCAGGATATGTAGATCTGTGACTTCCTGATTGGTGTCTGTAGACACCAACTTATTATCCAGCCATTTTTAACCTTGAACAGGGATGTCAGCTATTAGGAAAATACCATTGGAATGTAACACCATTTGTGTTAAAGGTCAGTAGTAGGTTTTTAATAACTTTTCCTTTCAAATAGCACTGTTTTACCTATTGTAATACTCTTAGAATATGTTATTTTATATATAACCTATATGCTCTAAATGCATGGTTGTCTTATGAGATCAATCTTATAAACACACCCCTCTTATTTAATTCTGTATTTGGTAGTGTTTTTATAATGATAACACTTGGTGCTTTGATTGCAACAATAAGCAAGTGATTTTTTTTGTGAAAGTAAAAGTTCATCACACTGGGATTTGTTTTTGATTGGTCCAGGGTTTTTTTGCTTGGTTCCAGCAAAGCTTGTGATTTTCTTGTAAGTCAAGAGCCAATAAGGCCCTTGCCTCAGCACTAAGATTGTGCTGTGAGGTTGGAAGGGGGGAAAGGTTACAGATGTTGTTCACTACAGTTGACCTCTTTGCTGCCTCTTCTTTTGCCTCTGAGAAATAAAAATTTTAAGATACCATCACAGTGTAAAAGAAATTCAAATATCTGATCGAGTTTGAGAATCAGTACATGGCTCACCAGTAAAGAATCCACCTGCGATGTAAGATACACAGGTTCGATCCCTGGGTCAGCAAGATCCCCTGGAGAAGGAAATGACAACCCAGTCTAGTATTCTTGCCTGGAGAATCCCATGGACAGAGGAGCCTGAGGGGGCTACAGTCCATGGGGTCACAAAGAGTTGTACATGACTTAGTGACTGAACCAACAACGGCTTATTCTAGTGGCTGACGGACTTGTCTCTGAATCCTCAGAGACAGATTTTCCTCCTCTGTTACCTAGAGAAGCAAAACTAATTATATATTTGGGCGAGGCAATCACCTTTCATGTCCTCTCTTCAGCTCACTGAATTTGTTGTTAAACCTGTTCTGTGATGAATTTATTACAGAGGATAATTTTGGAACCTTACTTTGTTAATCATCCTTTACATCAAAGGTATGTTTCCCTGAAAATCATTTTTTCCCTACTTCTCTGACTCACATTAGCAGTTTCAGTGTGTTCTCTTAGTGTTTGTTTTCTTGCAATATAATTCACCAGTCCCTTAAGCTGAGTCTGATACCTCAGGAGTTTTTCTCCTCAGGAGAAAAGTTTTTCTGTCTTCTAGAAAGGTTTGTCTACATGCTATGTACCTACAAGACTACAAAGAGCTTTCTCATCCATTATTAATGTGCACTGTTTAATTTTTTTAACTTTATTCTTCATTCTTCTTTTTTTTGAAGATTTTGTTGATATAGACCATTTGTAATGTCTTTATTGGATTTTTTACAGTATGGCTTCTGTTTTGTTTTTTTGACCACAAGGCCTGTGGGATTTTAGTTCCCTGACTAGGGCTCAAGCCTTCATTCTGCCCCTTCATTGGAAGGTGGAATCTTAACCACTGGACCACAGGGGAAGTTCCTAATTTTTGACTTAGCATTTTGACTAAAATGAAGTTTAAAATGAGGACAGTGACTTGCCAGCATTTTTGTGTTTGTTGTGTTTATTAATATGGAAGAAAGAAGAGCTCAGGAGATCCATGTTCTAGTTCTGTCGTGTGTGATTAAGGCCCAGAGATTCCTTCCTGATCCCCGTGTTTATTGTCTTTAAAATGGGTGGATGTAGTTGTAACTGGAGTCCCTTGATGAGTCTATTGTTATTATCAAAGGGCCACTCTAGGAGAATTCATGACTCTAATGCTCCAATTGGTTTTCATTTTCTCCTCAAATTTATTGATTAACCAGTCAATTTTTATGATTTTACTTTCACAGATTTTTAATTACTTTTACACAAGTGAAAACCACCTTTATGCTAAGTGTTTATTATCAAATATATGCATTAAAAATATATTAGATTTTGGGCTTCCCTGGTGGTCCAGTGGGTAAAGACTCCACCTTGCAGTGCAAGGGGCGCCGGTTCAGTCCCTGGCCCGGGAAGATCCCACATGCCTCAGAGCGGCTGGACCGATGTGTCCAATGACCGAGCCGGCACTCTGGAGCGTGCACCCAGAGCTGGTGCTCTGCAACTAGAGAGGCCACTGCAATGGGAGGCCCACATAGGCCAAAGAACAAAGATAAAAATGAAAGACCAATGGAAGTGGCCAAAAAATAAAATAAAAAATATATTAGATTTCATTCATTCAGCAAAGATTTTTAGCACCATTCCAAAATATCAATACAAGATGAAACAGTCCCTAAAGTTTCTAACTTCAAGGTGCTGATGTCCCAGTCTGTGTTTAATTATAATATAAAGTGATAAGTACTGGAATGAAGGGTTATACAAGCTGTAATGGACAAAGCTGGGAATCTGGATTCATAGAAATAAAGATAAATATTTTAACCTCCTGCTGACATGATAAAGGGCAGTTACTTATTATATAGTAGCAACAAACAATTTGATCACAGTACAACCTTGTTCTTTATTAAGCACTGCATACTTTGCCCTCAGCATCTTAGACAAAGTATATAGAACATTTTACTAATATTAATAGCTAATTTTGTACTATTTTTTTAAAAAATGAGCAATTTTGGACTTTAATATAAACATGTATTTTATAAAGTATTTGCATGGAAACTCCCCACTTGTGAAAGTTCAAAGTCATTTCAGCTCAACAGGTATTTCTAAAGTTTTTGCTTTGTGCCGATCACCGTGCTAGACATTTGAGGTCAAAGATAAGCAAGATCTGGTCTCTGCCTTCAAAGAGCTTACTATCTAATTCAGGAAACATGCACTTAAACCTTTTAGTTAAACTCAGCAGTTTTGTCAATAAATGCATGGATGTTTATCCCTGTGTAGTTCACATGTTATAGGTTTCTCTTGAAAGTGCTGATTTCTTTAAATTCCTGAGATAGAGGGGATAAAGAGAGCCCAGCCTTCTCTGACATCCCTCAGGAAACAAGCTTTTATTAGAACCACATATGCATCTCTGCCACATCTGTGAGGTGTTGATCTTTGCAATAGCAAAATTATACGTCTCTTTTTCGTAGAGACTTTCTTCCGTCAAAGTTCATGTCCTAATTGAGTCACCTTGAAGATCTCTAGCAAGGTACCCTCTTGTACAAATGATCCAGGTCACTGACTTCGTGTTACTAATAGGCTTTTGGATACTGTTTGTACTGTTTACACTAGTAGAACTAGTGTAAATGAAAACTGTGCTCCTGCCAGTTTTGCTTTGAGATCAAAAGGTCAAAAGCTCTGTGTTCACAGGGGAACTGTCAGTGACTGAAAACGGAGAAACAGAATGTCAGTTTGTCTTACCTACCTTTTTTCTTATTTTCTTGATGATGAGGATTTAATATCTGTCAATACTATCCGTAACATAATGGGCAATGAAAATGAAACTTAGAAAGTGTCTATTACAACAGCCTTATAATATAGTTTAAAACTTTCATTCCCCGAAACTCGTACTCTTTTTCTTTTTTTCTTTTTTTTTGCCTCTAGTCGTCATTTATTTTCATCCATCTTTGTTCCTTGGCCTGTGTGGGCCTCCCATTGCAGTGGTCTCTCTTGTTGCTGAGCACCGGCTCTGGGCGGATGTGCCCCAGAGCACTGGCTCATAATTGGACACACCGGTCCAGCCGCTGCACGGCACGTGGGATCTTCCCGGGCCAGGGATCCAACTGCCGCCCCTTACACTGCAAGGTGGACTCTTTACCCACTGGACCACCAGGGAAACCCTCATACTCCTTTTAAAAAAAAAAAAAATTTTTTTTTTGGCCATACTGCATAACACGCAGGATCTTAAGTTCCCCAATCAGGGATCGAACGCCCTGCAGTGGAAACGCAGAGTCTTAACCACTGGACCACCAGGGAAGTCCCTCAAGACCAGGCCTTAATCTGGAATCCACATATGAACTTTGGGGAGCTGTGAAATTGCCTGCTGAGTCACGTGCACATTTGTGTTGTGGAAAGAACCATAGTTTTAATGAGAGAGTCTGATTATATGAGCTGTTTTTACTCTGTAAGTTCAACCACTGACTGAAGCAAGGTAAAATGACCTCCAATGTTATTTCTAGGGCTGGGGAGCAGAATACCACCGAAAGTTCATGGAAACAAGCTTTTATTAGAACCACATAGATTGATTTTTCTTTGCAATAGCAAAATTATACGTCTCTTTTGTAGAGACTTTCTTCCGTCAAAGTTCATGTCCTAATTGAGTCACCTTGAAGATCTCTAGCAAGGTACCCTCTTGTACAAATGATCCAGGTCACTGACTTCGTGTTACTAATAGGCTTTTGGATACTGTTTGTACTGTTTACACTAGTAGAACTAGTGTAAATGAAAACTGTGCTCCTGCCAGTTTTGCTTTGAGATCAAAAGGTCAAAAGCTCTGTGTTCACAGGGGAACTGTCAGTGACTGAAAACGGAGAAACAGAATGTCAGTTTGTCTTACCTACCTTTTTTCTTATTTTCTTGATGATGAGGATTTAATATCTGTCAATACTATCCGTAACATAATGGGCAATGAAAATGAAACTTAGAAAGTGTCTATTACAACAGCCTTATAATATAGTTTAAAACTTTCATTCCCCGAAACTCGTACTCTTTTTCTTTTTTTCTTTTTTTTTGCCTCTAGTCGTCATTTATTTTCATCCATCTTTGTTCCTTGGCCTGTGTGGGCCTCCCATTGCAGTGGTCTCTCTTGTTGCTGAGCACCGGCTCTGGGCGGATGTGCCCCAGAGCACTGGCTCATAATTGGACACACCGGTCCAGCCGCTGCACGGCACGTGGGATCTTCCCGGGCCAGGGATCCAACTGCCGCCCCTTACACTGCAAGGTGGACTCTTTACCCACTGGACCACCAGGGAAACCCTCATACTCCTTTTAAAAAAAAAAAAAATTTTTTTTTTGGCCATACTGCATAACACGCAGGATCTTAAGTTCCCCAATCAGGGATCGAACGCCCTGCAGTGGAAACGCAGAGTCTTAACCACTGGACCACCAGGGAAGTCCCTCAAGACCAGGCCTTAATCTGGAATCCACATATGAACTTTGGGGAGCTGTGAAATTGCCTGCTGAGTCACGTGCGCACATTTGTGTTGTGGAAAGAACCATAGTTTTAATCAGAGAGTCTGATTATATGAGCTGTTTTTACTCTGTAAGTTCAACCACTGACTGAAGCAAGGTAAAATGACCTCCAATGTTATTTCTAGGGCTGGGGAGCAGAATACCACCGCCAGGATGTTACTAGCACCCCCTGCTGGATCGAGATCCATCTGCATGGCCCCCTGCAGTGGCTGGATAAAGTTCTTACCCAGATGGGTTCACCTCATAATCCTATTTCATCTGTGTCTTAAACGGCCTCGGGCATCTGCCTCTTGAAAACTATTGAGCCTTGCGTGTACTTGAAGGATGGATGAGTCAGACACCATCTGAACCGACGGAGGAGCCTTGGTAATACTTGACCTCTGTGACCAGCTGTTGGATTCAGAAATTGAAAAACCTGGGTAACACACTGTTGATATCAAAAACCTGTTTAGTTTACATTGTAACATTCGATTGTAAAATCAACTAAAATGCATACTTTTTAGCAGGACTTTGTGTATAGTTAAAGGAGAGATGGCCAAGCCAGGGACAAATCACCTGTTGGAAAAACGGTCCTAAGAGATTCTTTTGTGTTTGGCACTTTAAGGTCATCGTTTGGCAGAAGTTTAGTGTTAATAGTCTTTCTGATGTGTGTTTTTATCAGGTGTAGAGCCCATGTGAAGTCTTTCTCTCTGTGGGTTTTCATAATATTTTAAAACTATGTGTTTAGTAATGGTTTTTGTTTGTTTTTTAAGTAAAGGTTAATCTTGGTGATATGCATAGTAATCTTTCTAAAATTGTATGCTGACCATAATGCTGTCAGAATAATGTTAGGCATATGCTCTTTGCTAAATATATATGTACAGAATATTTGAAAGTTAAGAATTGGTTAGACTAGTGAGTTTAGGAGTATTGGAGGGGGTGGGGGGAGAGGGAAATGACAAATGTAGAATATACTGTAAAAATTCAGTGTGTTGCTTTAAAGAAACAAACTGATGTCTGAGTTTTGCTGTGTTTCAGTTTTTTAAAGATTGTATCCTTTTTTCTTGCATCTTCTATCCCATCCTCCCACCCCCCCCAAAAAAAAAAACCAGTTATGCAGCTGGTTAATTCATGTAATTGTGACAGCAAATGCATAATTCCTTCTATTCTGAAATTGACTGTGTGTTTCAGTACCAATTGAATGGAGTTGCTTGAATTTAACAAGGGGTTCTTACAGAGTTTACAATACAAAAATAGGCTTTAATTTTCAAGTGAATTATTTGCCAAACCTAGTAACTCTGTTAAATATTTGGAGGATTTAAAGAATATCCCTGTTTAAATCAATTTCAGACTTTTTAAATTTTTTTGTACTGTGTTTGGTTTTATTTTTCTTCTGCTAATCTTTTATATTCACTTACGCTCTCATACATTGAATACTTTTATTCCAAAA
Organism: Tragulus kanchil; assembly: GCA_022376925.1. Lineage (NCBI taxonomy): Eukaryota > Metazoa > Chordata > Mammalia > Artiodactyla > Tragulidae > Tragulus > Tragulus kanchil. The sequence goes on from JAIOJX010000025.1 coordinate 34,329,586, forward strand.
CTAGTAGGTTTTCTCTACTAGAAATTTTAAATAAACCTGTCATTATTGCTTACTTTGATTAAAAATTCGTTGCTTCCTTTCTTCACTCATGAGATTTTGCGAAGCATAACATTCACTACTCTTGAGAGATTTTTCTCAAATATTCTTTGCCAAACATAACTAAATAATTTTTAAAAAGCTAAATTGCAGAGGCAGGGAGACTTAATCATGGAAAGAACAATACATGCACGCTCAGTTGCTAAGTCATGTCCAACTCTTTGCAACTCCCTGGACTGTAACCTGCCACACTCCTCTGTCTTTAGGATTTTCCAGGCAAGAATACTAGAGTAGATGGTCATTTTCTTCTCTGAGGGATCTTCCCAACTCAGGAATCAGACCTGAATCTCCTGCCTCTCCTGCATTGGCAAGTGGAGTCTTTACCACTAGCACCACCCAAAGCCCATGGTGATTGATGAGCTATAGAAAAAGAGATTAATAGGGACTTCCCTGGTGGTCCAGTGGCTAAGAATCCACCTTGCACCTCAGGGGACAAGGGTTCGATCCTTGGACTGGGGGCTAAGATCGCATATACCTTGGAGCAGGTTAGCCTGCAAGCTACAACTAAAGTCCGTGCACCGCTGCAACAAGAGATCCTGCATGATGCCACTAAGACCTGACAGCTAAGTACATTAAAAGAAAAATTAACAAAACTCAGACTCCAGCAGTGGAGTGTAGCTGGAATTGTTTAAGAATAAAGAGCTCAGGTCAGGATTTCCCACCTTGTTCCTAGTGCACAGCGGTTTTGCTTTCCCCATCCCGGGCTGCTGGAGTGATGCCCGGGAATTTGGAAAATAATTCTTCTATTCTGAAATTGACTGTGTGTTTCAGTTTGAACTTGAATTTAACAAGGGGTTCTTACAGAGTTTACAATACAAAAATAGGCTTTAATTTTCAAGTGAATTATTTGCCAAACCTAGTAACTCTGTTAAATATTTGGAGGATTTAAAGAATATCCCTGTTTAAATCAATTTCAGACTTTTTAAATTTTTTTGTACTGTGTTTGGTTTTATTTTTCTTCTGCTAATCTTTTATATTCACTTACGCTCTCATACATTGAATACTTTTATTCCAAAACTAGTGGGTTTTTCTCTACTAGAAATTTTAAATAAACCTGTCATTATTGCTTACTTTGATTAAAAATTCGTTGCTTCCTTTCTTCACTCATGAGATTTTGCGAAGCATAACATTCACTACTCTTGAGAGATTTTTCTCAAATATTCTTTGCCAAACATAACTAAATAATTTTTAAAAAGCTAAATTGCAGAGGCAGGGAGACTTAATCATGGAAAGAACAATACATGCACGCTCAGTTGCTAAGTCATGTCCAACTCTTTGCAACTCCCTGGACTGTAACCTGCCACACTCCTCTGTCTTTAGGATTTTCCAGGCAAGAATACTAGAGTAGATGGTCATTTTCTTCTCTGAGGGATCTTCCCAACTCAGGAATCAGACCTGAATCTCCTGCCTCTCCTGCATTGGCAAGTGGAGTCTTTACCACTAGCACCACCCGAAAGCCCATGGTGATTGATGAGCTATAGAAAAAAGAGAGATTAATAGGGACTTCCCTGGTGGTCCAGTGGCTAAGAATCCACCTTGCACCTCAGGGGACAAGGGTTCGATCCTTGGACTGGGGGCTAAGATCGCATATACCTTGGAGCAGGTTAGCCTGCAAGCTACAACTAAAGTCCGTGCACCGCTGCAACAAGAGATCCTGCATGATGCCACTAAGACCTGACAGCTAAGTACATTAAAAGAAAAAAAAATTAACAAAACTCAGACTCCAGCAGTGGAGTGTAGCTGGGAATTGTTTAAGAATAAAGAGCTCAGGTCAGGATTTCCCACCTTGTTCCTAGTGCACAGCGGTTTTTTGCTTTCCCCATATTCCCAGGGCTGCCTGCTGGGATCACTGTGCAAGTGGCATTGCTCCTCAGGAGCCAGCTTTTGGAGATCTACCCGGTACAACTCCCAGATGGCCCAGGAAGTTGAAACCTACTGGGTCCAGAACTCTAGGAATTGGCAGCATGGCCCTTCATGCTCAACGGCAATTATTTGTATTTTTGGTAAAATCCTGGAATTGTAGTCACCAGCCATAGGAGGCTTGTAAGTCTCCTGGAAGTTTTTAAAGGAATAAAAAAGTCAAAACAACCATTTGTTTGGATTACTAGAACAGATGTAAGCTAGTTCAAACAAAGCAATGTGAAGTGTGTCATGGTAGACGTGTTTTCTATGCCTAAGAAACCACTAGCTGGGATGATTAGAAGTGGAGGATCTGGGCCTTCCCTGGTAGCTTGGTGGTAAAGAGTTCACCTGCCAATGCAGGAGACACAGGTTCAATCCCTGATCCAGGAAGATCCCACATGCTGCAGAGCAACTGAGCCCAGGAGCCACGACTATGGAGCCTGTGCTCTAGAGCCTTGGATGCAGCTGCAACTATTGAGCCCATGTGCTGCAACTACTGAAGCCCGAGTATCCTAGGGCCCAAGTTCCACAACCAGAGAAGTCACCGCAACAAGAAGCCTGCTCCCATCAACTAGAGAGTAGCCCCCACTCCTTGCAACTAGAGAAGAGCCTGTGGCAGCAGTGAAAACCCAGAATAGCCAAACATAAATAAATAAACAAAATAAAAAAAGAAGTGGAGGATCCTGGAGCCAGTGTCTCATTCCACTACTTCAGAGTGTTGGACCTCCAGCAAACTTCTGAACTTTTCTTCACCTGTTTTGTTATCTGCAAAAATAGTCAATAAAGCCTATCTTGCGGGTTATTGTTATTGTCAATACATGCAAAGCACTTAGAAAGCTCTCAATGAGTATTAATACTGCTGATTAAATCTGACTCAGAAGACAATCCAGAAGGAGTTTAATTCAACAAACATATGATAAAGACCTACTTACCTTTAAGGCATTTAATCAGCACAGTGGGAAATTCTGACTCTAAGGACTTCATTGCCCAGTACGGGAAACTGGAAGAGACAAAACCAGCAATCCGTGAGTGTCCAGTGAGCCAGGCTCTTTACCTGGAGTTCCCATATATGCTCTTTCATCCTCACAAGAACATGTGAGTTACTGTGTCCTTGACTCCTTAACTCTTTTTATTTAATAAATTAGAAAACTGGTTCAAGATGTGAGATAGTTTTTCCAAAGTCACCCAGCTAAGTAGCCTTGTTGTTCAGTCGCTAAGTTGCGTCCCAACTCTTTGCAGTCCCATGGACTGGAGCACCCCAGGCTTCCCTGTCCTTCACCATCTCCCAGAGTTTACTCAAACTTACATCCATGGAGTCCATGATGCCATCCAACCATCTCCTCCTCCTCTGTCACCCACTTCTCCTGCCCTCAGTCTTTTCCAACATCAGGGTCTTTTCCAGTGAGTCTGCTCTTTTCATCGGGTGCCCAAAGTATTGGAGCTCCAGCATCATTCCTAGTCAGCCATTCTGAGGGAAAGAGTTCACCTGCCAATGCAGGAGACACAGGTTCAATCCCTGATCCAGGAAGATCCCACATGCTGCAGAGCAACTGAGCCCAGGAGCCACGACTATGGAGCCTGTGCTCTAGAGCCTTGGATGCAGCTGCAACTATTGAGCCCATGTGCTGCAACTACTGAAGCCCGAGTATCCTAGGGCCCAAGTTCCACAACCAGAGAAGTCACCGCAACAAGAAGCCTGCTCCCATCAACTAGAGAGTAGCCCCCACTCCTTGCAACTAGAGAAGAGCCTGTGGCAGCAGTGAAAACCCAGAATAGCCAAACATAAATAAATAAACAAAATAAAAAAAGAAGTGGAGGATCCTGGAGCCAGTGTCTCATTCCACTACTTCAGAGTGTTGGACCTCCAGCAAACTTCTGAACTTTTCTTCACCTGTTTTGTTATCTGCAAAAATAGTCAATAAAGCCTATCTTGCGGGTTATTGTTATTGTCAATACATGCAAAGCACTTAGAAAGCTCTCAATGAGTATTAATACTGCTGATTAAATCTGACTCAGAAGACAATCCAGAAGGAGTTTAATTCAACAAACATATGATAAAGACCTACTTACCTTTAAGGCATTTAATCAGCACAGTGGGAAATTCTGACTCTAAGGACTTCATTGCCCAGTACGGGAAACTGGAAGAGACAAAACCAGCAATCCGTGAGTGTCCAGTGAGCCAGGCTCTTTACCTGGAGTTCCCATATATGCTCTTTCATCCTCACAAGAACATGTGAGTTACTGTGTCCTTGACTCCTTAACTCTTTTTATTTAATAAATTAGAAAACTGGTTCAAGATGTGAGATAGTTTTTCCAAAGTCACCCAGCTAAGTAGCCTTGTTGTTCAGTCGCTAAGTTGCGTCCCAACTCTTTGCAGTCCCATGGACTGGAGCACCCCAGGCTTCCCTGTCCTTCACCATCTCCCAGAGTTTACTCAAACTTACATCCATGGAGTCCATGATGCCATCCAACCATCTCCTCCTCCTCTGTCACCCACTTCTCCTGCCCTCAGTCTTTTCCAACATCAGGGTCTTTTCCAGTGAATCAGCTCTTTGCATCAGGTGGTCAAAGTATTGGAGCTTCAGCATCATTCCTAGCTAGGTAGCATAGGAGTCAGAATTTCCATTCTGGTCTGATTTTAAAATCTAGAGTTAGTTTCATTATATTCTTACTCTTGTCAATTTTCTGATCTGTAAACTTTCTATAAATTTAAGGCCAAGTGAAAAGCACAAAGAAAAGGAAAAAAGTGTTTGTTTTGGGCTTGGCTGAGTAGAGATCCCCAAAGGTTTTACAGCAAAAGTGGTGTTTAAGGTTGAACCTTGAAGTCTGGAAACATTTTGAAATGTTGAGTCAGGAGAAGAGTCAGAGTAGCAGTCTGTGTGGCAGTTACCTGGTGTTTGGAACACGTCAGCATCTGTCATCAGTTCCCAAAGACCTCCTCCAGCCCCCAGGGCCACTGTGGGATTTCCCACACAGTATAAGGTAATGTCCCTTCTGATGCTGTCACATGGTCCAGGCAGGGGACTGTTCTGGAACTGGAAGTAGGGAAGAGGGTTTGTCTGTGCCTGGCTGTAACGATGATAAACCTTGGGAATTGCCTGCTGCCATCTCTTGTGTTCTCTGGGCTGAAGATAAAAAATGAAAGACAGGATTTCTCAGGGGAATCCAAGTTTCTAGGTCTAGGATTTCCCAGGTGTTGCCACATGCCTGTTCTTGGCTCTCGTAGGACACACCTGAATCTTCATGGAGAATCCCCTCTATGCTTCATGTACTTTTTAATCTTTTTTTTTTTTTAATTTTGGCCTTTTGTATTTTTTTGTTTGTTTGTTTGTTTTCATCCATCTCTGCTCTTTGGCCTATATGGGCCTCCCCCTGCAGTGGTATCTCTTGATGCAGAGGACCGGCTCTGGGCGCATGCGCCCCAGAACGCTGGCTCGTTAGACACACTGGTCCAGGCACTCCGCAACATGCGAGATCTTCCTGGGCCAGGGATGGAACCGGTGCCCCTTGGACTGCAAGGTGGACTCTTACCCACTGGACCACCAGGGAAGCCCTGCTTCTTGTACTTTGATTTAGGTTTTGTTACCTACAGGCAAATGTAATTTAAGCAATCCATTTGACTTCTTAAAGACAGATGATTTTTAGAGATGATTTTAAACAGAGCAATTCTTGTCCATTCAAGATTTTAAAAGTCCCAACAAAAACAAAAGGAAGAAACTAAAAGTGACCTGTACTAACCCTTGATAAGTAAATTAAGTTTATCCTTGAACTGGGTGATTATGATAACCTAGCAGACAGATACACAGCGAGCAATGAGAAATTGAGGTCTAAAAGTTGGTCTTAGAGCGATGACGATTGGCTCTGTTCGTTAAGCAGTTACCGACACCAGTCCTCTGACAGCGATTGCACTGGATGATAAAAGTAAGTCCTTAGCCCCGCCCTCAAGCAGCCTGCACTCTACTGAGAGAGGCAGAGACTTGAGTTGACAATAACACAGTGCTGGGACTTTGAGGGGCGCAGAAGAGGACTAAGTGAGGTCAGAAGAGCAGGGAAGACTGCCCAGAAGACCTGATGGTTCCCGGCTCAGTCATCGTATGCTGCCTAGGAATGATACAGGCATGGGATGGTTGGGGGGGGGCATGTGTACCGGGCATAAGGGGCAAACTGAGGGAGGGCCAAACACATATGAATGCAGAAATGAAGTGTAGCTGGAGTGCAGGGCAATTTTCCATAGTGAAATAAAAAACAGAGAGGGGAAAAAGGGGCCAGGTCATTAAAGAATTTGTCATTTCAGCTGATACCTTACCAGCTGTATCATTTACACCAGAGGGTATTTCTTAAAAGAATATGTTTCGTGTAATGCCTGCATTGGATCTACCATGTTTTCTAACACTAACTTATTAAAAATGAACAATTTTCCTTTTGGCTTCTGATTTATTGTAGTAGATTTAGGTTTCATTGCTATGGTTTAGCCAACATAGAAGATGAGCTGCTAGCCTCAGTATTAGTGGATTCTTCAATACCTACACCTTTCTTACCCCCTGGGAGAATTGGGATTGGAAAAACTGTAGCCAGTCAACTGAAACACCTATTTTTATTGAGGCCGGTGGTTACATCAAAGTTACATTTCTATCATTTTTCAGTGGTTTCAAGGCAGCGGTCCCCAAAGAGGGTGCTGTGAGGACGCCTCAGGACGGCAGTTCCCAAGTGCTGGAACTGGAGACTTTCAGCAGACCTGGAAGCTCAGTGCTGGCAGCTGAGAGGCCATCATCATCCACTCCAGCTGAAACCTAGCGTGGTATTTAAAAGGCAGAGCCATATTATATTTAAAAGCTTGGGACTGACTCTCTGAAAAGCTGACAGTGTGTGAATGCCCTCCTTGGTCAGCAAACCAGTTAATCAGAGTGACACGGTCTCTATCCCTTAACCTAGAGTAAGTTTTTAAAGGTGGCGGTGGGAGGGGTGGGGGGAGAAGAAGAAATTGAAAGAAATTGAAATTGCCATTAGCCTTTAGGACCAGACACCCTCTAAGAACCTGAGGGAGAAATGTTCTCCTTTCCCTTGGTCTTGGGTCAGGTAGCGTCACCTCCACATTATGTCTATCCCATGCGTATGTGCTCGTTGAGTCGGGGGACCTGAGTTATAGGGACCAGATTTCAAGGCGGGCTCTGTCACTCTTGAGCTATGTCATTTCAGGCAAATGAATTAATGTCAGAGCTTCAGTCATTAATAACCTGCAAAATGGGAAAATAATAACCCTGTTCTTGGAGGCTGTGTTGATTCACTCCGATTCACAGGCACCCTGTGAATGCTTAGTGGTGGCTTGGCGGCACTGGGCCTGCTCGTCGAGCTGGCGTCATAAATGCAGGCCTCTCAGTAGAGGGGTAGGTAGGGTTCTAGGTATCTCTGGGAGATGAGAGATGACTTGAAACCTGGTAAGAATTGTTCAAATCCTCACAACAATCAAAAAAACATTTTGGTAAAGAGATAATGCAGTGAGTTCTGGCAAAAAAAAAAAAATGAAGGAAGAAAAGAGCCATGCCCAGTGTATACTGTGGTGTTCAGTCGCTGAGTTGTGTCCGAGTCTTTTACCCCGTGGACTCTAGCGCCCTAGGCTCCTTTGACCATGGAATTCTCCAGGCAAGAACACTGGAGTGGGTTGCCATTTCCTTCTCCAGTGTGTATGATAACTAATGTTAATTAAACAAATCTTGTCCATTTTTTTTTCTGTTGCTTCCAACAAGGGTCCTGTCTGTGGATTCTTTTTTTGTTTTGTTTTTCTGCATTTTTCCTCTTTTTATTGAATGAAAGAGTCTTTAAATTGTATAATGCTTTACAACTTCCAAAAGTTTCACACCTATGATTTCATATAATCCTATAATAACCCCCTTTTTCCTCCGGCCCTGTGTTGCGCCTCCCACCTCCTTCTCCCCACTGGTAATCATCGTTTGTTCTCCATATCTGTGAATTTGCTTCTTTTTTGTTTTGAGCACTCATTTGTTATATGTTTTAGATTCCACATCTAAGTGACATTCATCTGTGGATTTTTGACTAAAGAATTTTGAGCTGACTATACTGTAACATTCCTGTTTACTAAAGAAATTTGCCTTCAAGGTGCTTATAAATACTGATTTTCCTTTTTTTTCTTTGGCTATGCTTCTCAGCATGTGGAATCTTATTCCCCTGACCAGGATACTAATGAAACCCGAATCTAGCCGGAGTCGGGGGACCTGAGTTATAGGGACCAGATTTCAAGGCGGGCTCTGTCACTCTTGAGCTATGTCATTTCAGGCAAATGAATTAATGTCAGAGCTTCAGTCATTAATAACCTGCAAAATGGGAAAATAATAACCCTGTTCTTGGAGGCTGTGTTGATTCACTCCGATTCACAGGCACCCTGTGAATGCTTAGTGGTGGCTTGGCGGCACTGGGCCTGCTCGTCGAGCTGGCGTCATAAATGCAGGCCTCTCAGTAGAGGGGTAGGTAGGGTTCTAGGTATCTCTGGGAGATGAGAGATGACTTGAAACCTGGTAAGAATTGTTCAAATCCTCACAACAATCAAAAAAACATTTTGGTAAAGAGATAATGCAGTGAGTTCTGGCAAAAAAAAAAAAAATGAAGGAAGAAAAGAGCCATGCCCAGTGTATACTGTGGTGTTCAGTCGCTGAGTTGTGTCCGAGTCTTTTACCCCGTGGACTCTAGCGCCCTAGGCTCCTTTGACCATGGAATTCTCCAGGCAAGAACACTGGAGTGGGTTGCCATTTCCTTCTCCAGTGTGTATGATAACTAATGTTAATTAAACAAATCTTGTCCATTTTTTTTTCTGTTGCTTCCAACAAGGGTCCTGTCTGTGGATTCTTTTTTTGTTTTGTTTTTCTGCATTTTTCCTCTTTTTATTGAATGAAAGAGTCTTTAAATTGTATAATGCTTTACAACTTCCAAAAGTTTCACACCTATGATTTCATATAATCCTATAATAACCCCCTTTTTCCTCCGGCCCTGTGTTGCGCCTCCCACCTCCTTCTCCCCACTGGTAATCATCGTTTGTTCTCCGTATCTGTGAATTTGCTTCTTTTTTGTTTTGAGCACTCATTTGTTATATGTTTTAGATTCCACATCTAAGTGACATTCATCTGTGGATTTTTGACTAAAGAATTTTGAGCTGACTATACTGTAACATTCCTGTTTACTAAAGAAATTTGCCTTCAAGGTGCTTATAAATACTGATTTTCCTTTTTTTTCTTTGGCTATGCTTCTCAGCATGTGGAATCTTATTCCCCTGACCAGGATCAAACCTGCGCCCCAGGCAGTGAAAGCCCAGAATCTTTTTTTTTTTTTTTAAACCTTTATTTTACTTTTAACTTTTACAGAGTTTTGTTGTTTACAGATATGTATGTTCTCAGATTAGTCATATGTATATCCCCCCTACCCTCCCCTCCCGACCATCATACAGCACCCCTGAAGGATCCCCTTTTCTCACAGAGCAATGACTAGAGCTATTTTCTTCACTTATGATAGTACAGGCCTTCATGCTACTTCTTTTACGCCTCTCACCCACTGTTCCTTCCCCACAATGTCCATATGTCCACTGTCCATGTCTGTCTTTCCGTCACTTCACTGCGTGTGCCATCATCACCATCCTACTAGATTCCATATATATGTGTTAATACACTGTATTTGTCCTTCTCTTTCTGACTGACTTCACTTTTTATGATACGTTCTAGATCCACCTCATTAGGGTTGATTCTTCTGCATTTCTCTTTACAGCTGTGTAGTATTCCATTGTATATATGTACCAGAGCTTTTGGATCCATTCGTTCGTCGATGGGCATCTAGGTTCCTTCCATGTTCTAGCTATTGTATAGAGAGCTGCAATGAACATTGGGGTACAGGTGCTTCTTTCAGTTTTGATTTCGTCAGGGTATAAGCCTAAGAGTGGGATTGCTGGGTCATATGGTGCTTCTATTTTTAGTTTTTTAAGAAATCTCCAGACTGTCTTCCATAGAGGCTGTATCAGTTTACACTCCCACCAGCAATGCAGGAGTGTTCCCTTTTCTCCGCAGCCTCTCCAGCATTTATTGTCTGTCAATTTGTGGATGATGGCCATTCTGACGGGTGTGAGGTGATATCTCATTGTAGTTTTGATTTGCATTTCTCTAATTATTAGTGAAGTTGAGCATCGTTTCATGTGTTTTTGGGCCATCTGTATGTCATCATTGGAGAGGTGTCTGTTTAGGTCCTTTTCCCATTTTTTGATTGGGTTGTTCGTTTTTCCAGTGCTGAGTTGTTGCTTGTAGATTTTGGAGATTGAAAGCCCAGAATCTTAACCACTGATCCACCAAGGAATTCCCAATAATAATTTTCATTTTGATTGCTTCCTACATTACCCCTAATTGAGAGACTAGCTCCTTGTTAGGACATCTCTTACCCTGGCAATTTCCAGTTCTAAAATCGTTGCCTTATTCCTGGTTCAGGGCTGTTTGACATGAATGTTTACCAACCCTGATCTCAGACCTGTAACTGCCACCAGCTGTCTTAGGGTGCTGCCAGCCCCCAACGATTCAAGCCACTCTTTGGGGACCCTTCTCACCCAAATTCTACTTCCTCTGCTGAAAGAACACCCCACTGGGAGTTCCCATCCATGTACCCCTTTGCCACAACCTCAGCCATTGTCCTTCTGTGCCGCACCACATTCCACATTCTTGTTTATCCCTTTGAAGGCAAGGCTTTATTTTGGTGGTGTCATGTTGTCTCCTCGGCTCGGGCTATGGACACCTCCTGTTCTACTTCTGGAAGAGAATGATTCCTAACTGGGTAAACTGGCGGCCACTCTGCCCTGGGCGTCTGCCTAAGTACACAGCAGATTCTCCCCTTACCAGTCATCAGATATTAATAACTCATGTGTATCTAGTAAAACCCATTAACTCAGGGCCCTACCCATTTTCCTGCTCCACCTCAGCACTTGCCTAAATATATTTAGAAATGTCAATGAGCGTAAGTCCTTTGGAGAGGAAGGTGACAAGATAAACCAATTTAATCTTTATGAGATATGTAATTCTACTTAAGTATAAGACATTCAAGGGAACATCATTAAGAAATGTCTCTGACACTAAAAGCCGTAGGACAGTAAAACACTTGACAATTTGAGCCATTGAAAAGTCAGAGTCTCATTGGGGTGTGATACTGATCTATCTTTAAAATAGGTGGAAGGTTTCTATGCATTGCGCAGGCTCTAGCGTCTGTCTTTCGGGAGCCTGGAAGCCGGACGAAGTAAGGGACAGAGAGGCTTTGAATCAGAATTGCATCCCTCTCCTGGCCCCTGAGCTCTCCTTGTGGTAGCCTCTGTGAAGTTCTCCAGAGCCTCAGAGGCCTGTCTTCTCTCTGCAAAGTGGGAAACACTCTTCAGAGATGTTGTAAAGATCGGGAAGGCCAATCGGGCAGGCAGAGCGCTTGCCACACCTGTCACCATGGAGATTGAAAGCCCAGAATCTTAACCACTGATCCACCAAGGAATTCCCAATAATAATTTTCATTTTGATTGCTTCCTACATTACCCCTAATTGAGAGACTAGCTCCTTGTTAGGACATCTCTTACCCTGGCAATTTCCAGTTCTAAAATCGTTGCCTTATTCCTGGTTCAGGGCTGTTTGACATGAATGTTTACCAACCCTGATCTCAGACCTGTAACTGCCACCAGCTGTCTTAGGGTGCTGCCAGCCCCCAACGATTCAAGCCACTCTTTGGGGACCCTTCTCACCCAAATTCTACTTCCTCTGCTGAAAGAACACCCCACTGGGAGTTCCCATCCATGTACCCCTTTGCCACAACCTCAGCCATTGTCCTTCTGTGCCGCACCACATTCCACATTCTTGTTTATCCCTTTGAAGGCAAGGCTTTATTTTGGTGGTGTCATGTTGTCTCCTCGGCTCGGGCTATGGACACCTCCTGTTCTACTTCTGGAAGAGAATGATTCCTAACTGGGTAAACTGGCGGCCACTCTGCCCTGGGCGTCTGCCTAAGTACACAGCAGATTCTCCCCTTACCAGTCATCAGATATTAATAACTCATGTGTATCTAGTAAAACCCATTAACTCAGGGCCCTACCCATTTTCCTGCTCCACCTCAGCACTTGCCTAAATATATTTAGAAATGTCAATGAGCGTAAGTCCTTTGGAGAGGAAGGTGACAAGATAAACCAATTTAATCTTTATGAGATATGTAATTCTACTTAAGTATAAGACATTCAAGGGAACATCATTAAGAAATGTCTCTGACACTAAAAGCCGTAGGACAGTAAAACACTTGACAATTTGAGCCATTGAAAAGTCAGAGTCTCATTGGGGTGTGATACTGATCTATCTTTAAAATAGGTGGAAGGTTTCTATGCATTGCGCAGGCTCTAGCGTCTGTCTTTCGGGAGCCTGGAAGCCGGACGAAGTAAGGGACAGAGAGGCTTTGAATCAGAATTGCATCCCTCTCCTGGCCCCTGAGCTCTCCTTGTGGTAGCCTCTGTGAAGTTCTCCAGAGCCTCAGAGGCCTGTCTTCTCTCTGCAAAGTGGGAAACACTCTTCAGAGATGTTGTAAAGATCGGGAAGGCCAATCGGGCAGGCAGAGCGCCGCTTGCCACACCTGTCACCTGAGCTGACGCCCAATAAACAGCAGTTGCCATGCTTATGTTTCCTTAAACCGGCGGGGGGATTTTTTCTAACTGAAGCATAACTGTTTTACAATATTGTTTCTGCTGTACAACAAAGTGAATCAACTGCCTGTATACATACGTCCCCTCCCTCTTTTTTAAAAATTTTTTTAACTGAAGGATAATAGCTTTACAGAGTTGTTTTCTGCCCTTCATCAACATGGATCAGCCAGAGGTGTACCTATGTTCCCTCCCTCGTGAGCCTGCCTCCCGCTGCCCGCTCCCAGCCACCCCTGCCTGTCAGCACAGAGCACAGAGCTGAGCTCCCTGCACTAACGGCAGACTTTACCTAGGTTTATTTGACAATTCACCATAACTACGTTCAAATTCAAAGCTATTAAACTTGTATGGTATGGGATATGGAAGTTGTATATACATCTCAATAAAGCTAAAAAATGAAAGATTTTTAAAATTTAGGAAGTGGAATTGAATTCCATTAAAAAATATACAGGTGATTTTTAAAATGAAAAATCTCAGGGCTTCTTCCACAGGTAACCAATAAATAGTGATTAACAGACTTCACCTGTAGTTTTTCATGAGAACAGGAGCCTGGATTATGTAGCCTGCCCTTAATCCAAATATTAATGACTGTTTCTCTATTGTAAGATTGTTTCGATAGTCAGACTTTACTCATTGGAAAATAATTTGAAATTCATGAAGACATGCATCCTTGTACTTCGATAAATGAGTATAATTAGTTTCCAAAGCTTTTGTTCATGAACCCAAACTGGGGTCATCGATTATTACATATTCCCATTTAAATGAATGTAAGACTTCAGCATTTCTCTTAACAAGGCACTCTTAGAGGGCCTCATGTATGTGCTGGGGCCCCCAAGGCTCTGTCCAGGCCGCCCTTCCTGACGCTGGGGAGCCCTCCTTCACGCTCCAACCCTGTGGCTTTGGTCACCCTTTATGTACCGTGGACTCAGATCCATCTCCTGCCAGGGCATTTCTCAGAAACTCAAACCTCTAACTGCATCAACCCAGCGTCTCCACACAGGTGTCTTCATGAACTTAACATGAACAAAACTAAACTCATGATTCTCAGACTACTTCCCCACCATCTATGTCTCCGTCTCCTTTTTTGTAAATGCCATCACTAATTTTCCAATGTCTAAAGCCAAGACCTTGTTTTCATTTGACAGCAGTTCAGGCAGTATATACCATTGCCTCTACCCTCAAAACACACCCTCCAGATGTGCACAGTGATCCTGCTTAGGCAGGCAAACATTCTTTTACTTCCTTTCTTCCAACTGACCACTTCTTTCCACCTTTGTGGCTGCCATCCTAGGCTCAGGCGCTGTCACCTCTTGCCTAGTAAACAGCCATCGTGTCGAGACTGGTCTCCCTGCCTCCATTCTCACTGCTGCTACAATCGATTCTCCACATGGCATCCAGAACAGTCTTCTAAAAATGCAAAGATTGTATGTCATTTCCTAGCACTTTCGGTGAGCTGCCCCTCGCACTTAGAATCAAGTCCAAACGCCGTCCTCTGCCTCTGGAGGCCCTGCCCTAGTGGTTCTTGTTTCTGGGGGGTGATTGGCATGTTTTATTGTGATGCTAACAGGGAGCGGAACTGCCGCTGGCATTTAGTGAGCAAGGTGACGTTCCCCAGATGGCCCATCATTGTGGCACAATTTTAACTCTGCCTTCAGATCAGTATCTAAGCCTGGATCAAATATTAATGACTGTTTCTCTATTGTAAGATTGTTTCGATAGTCAGACTTTACTCATTGGAAAATAATTTGAAATTCATGAAGACATGCATCCTTGTACTTCGATAAATGAGTATAATTAGTTTCCAAAGCTTTTGTTCATGAACCCAAACTGGGGTCATCGATTATTACATATTCCCATTTAAATGAATGTAAGACTTCAGCATTTCTCTTAACAAGGCACTCTTAGAGGGCCTCATGTATGCTGGGCCCCCAAGGCTCTGTCCAGGCCGCCCTTCCTGACGCTGGGGAGCCCTCCTTCACGCTCCAACCCTGTGGCTTTGGTCACCCTTTATGTACCGTGGACTCAGATCCATCTCCTGCCAGGGCATTTCTCAGAAACTCAAACCTCTAACTGCATCAACCCAGCGTCTCCACACAGGTGTCTTCATGAACTTAACATGAACAAAACTAAACTCATGATTCTCAGACTACTTCCCCACCATCTATGTCTCCGTCTCCTTTTTTGTAAATGCCATCACTAATTTTCCAATGTCTAAAGCCAAGACCTTGTTTTCATTTGACAGCAGTTCAGGCAGTATATACCATTGCCTCTACCCTCAAAACACACCCTCCAGATGTGCACAGTGATCCTGCTTAGGCAGGCAAACATTCTTTTACTTCCTTTCTTCCAACTGACCACTTCTTTCCACCTTTGTGGCTGCCATCCTAGGCTCAGGCGCTGTCACCTCTTGCCTAGTAAACAGCCATCGTGTCGAGACTGGTCTCCCTGCCTCCATTCTCACTGCTGCTACAATCGATTCTCCACATGGCATCCAGAACAGTCTTCTAAAAATGCAAAGATTGTATGTCATTTCCTAGCACTTTCGGTGAGCTGCCCCTCGCACTTAGAATCAAGTCCAAACGCCGTCCTCTGCCTCTGGAGGCCCTGCCCTAGTGGTTCTTGTTTCTGGGGGGTGATTGGCATGTTTTATTGTGATGCTAACAGGGAGCGGAACTGCCGCTGGCATTTAGTGAGCAAGGTGACGTTCCCCAGATGGCCCATCATTGTGGCACAATTTTAACTCTGCCTTCAGATCAGTATCTAAGCCTGGATGCTGAATCAATGCTATTTTTATGTATTTATTTTATTATTTTTGGTTGCAGTGGGTCTTGATTGCTGCGTGTGTGCTTTCTCTAGTTGTGGCAGGCAAAGGCTAATTTTTGTTGCAGTCCGTGGGCTTCTCATTGTGGTGGTTTCTCTTATTGCAGAGCACAGGCTCTAGGCAGGAGTCCTTCAGTCATTGCAGCCCTCAGGCTCAGAAGTTGTGGCACAGGGAGTTGTGTGCTCTGAGGGGCATGTGGAATCTTCCCGGACTGGGGATTGAACCATGTCCCCTGCATTAGCAGATAGATTCTTATCCATTCCACCATCGGGAAAGTCCCTGACTCAGTATTATATATTAAACACAAAGTAGGTTTTCCTGATGGCTCAGTAAAGAACCAACCTGCAAAGAACCTGACCCAGGTTCCACCCTTGGATCAGGAAGATCCATTGGAGAAGGGAGTAACTACACACTCCAATATTCTTGCCTGAAGAATCCTAAGAACAGAGGAGCCTGGTGGGCTGCAGTCCATGGGGTTGCAAAGAGTTGGACATGACTGAGCAACAAACACTTAACTTAAACACAAAGTAGAAAGGATGTGCTTTGTTTTGTTCAGACTTATCAAAGCATGTTCCCCATTTCAGAAAAACACCTCCCTCCTGAAGAAGCCCCTGGCTGAGTCACTATGGCAAGTTTCCTTCATGTGCACAGTGATCCTGCTTAGGCAGGCAAGCATTCCTTTACTTCCTTTCTTCCAACAGACCTAGGCCTAAGCATTTACTTAACAAAGTACTTTATTATAAATTGCCTTTTAAAATTATTCCTTTAGCCTGAATTACTGGTTGGTTAATGACATCAGTCCGGGCTTCAGAGTAAAAATTTTGTACTAATTACATTCATCCTTTGAGGGATGAGGTGAGGGTTCTTGGATATAAAGCACATATTGTTCCCCAAAGCATGTAGTGTGGTGGTCGTAACAGCCTTATAACAGAATAAACAGCAACTGACATGGGCTTTGTAGGAGGGGCTTGCTCTTCTCAGGAGAAAAATTGCCGATGAGGTCCATTCGTGCATGGACCACTCACAAACTAGGGGCTGGAACTTGAGTTTTAATGTCACTTTTGTTTCCTAGGAGGATTGGATAGATTGTGTTATATGTTTTTAAATTTTAAAAACAGTTAAGGTGGAAAAGAATCTGCATTATCTGGGAACTTCATTGTAGGGCAGGAGGAAGGCCGCTACAGAGTATATATTTTTAAGGAGGGATCAGGCGTCAGGTTCGAGAGCCAGTGTCCTGTGTGCTCTGGCTTCTAATTACCTCAGCAGCCTCACACCCCAAGCCAAGTCCCCAGGCACACCATGCCCCGTTGCCCCTGAGCACCTCCACACCCACCTCGCCCTCTTCCTCCAGTGTTCCTTCTCTGGCTGTTTGCATGACGGTGCCTTCTTGAATTTTACCTCCGGGGTCCTTGCTGACCTCTGGCTGGTGTAGTCCTGAGGTACCTGGCACTCACCATCACAGCACCTACTTGAGCTCTCTTTAGTCCTTTTTGTCACCTGATTAGGGACCTTTTCTGTCGTATCCCACAATGCACAGTGAGTCCCCTCTTCAAGTTGCAGACGTTCAAAGATGTGAACTTGCGCACCATCAACACGAGGCATGAGCGAAGCGGCAGCTTGCCTTCAGTCTCCTATTGACAGTCCTTCAGCTCTACTGTCTCCCAGCCAGCAGCTCCTCTGGCCAGTTCCCTGTATGCCAGCTGCTGTACTGGACTACGGTGCTTTTCAAGGTGCTGTACTGTAAGATTAAAAATGTCTCCTTAATTTTTTGTGTTTGTTCATGTATTACTTGTGTGAAAAGCATTATAAACCTCTTATGGTACAGTACTATATAGCCTATTGTGTTAGTTGGGTACCTAGCCTAACCTTGCTGGATGTATGGTAAAACTGGACCTGTTCATAGGTAGGGACTTGCGTGGCCTCCCTGGTGGCTCATACAGTAAAGAATCTGCCTGCAGTGCAGGAGACCAGGGTTCAGTACCTGGGTTGGGAAGATCCTCTGGAGAAGAGAATGGCAATCCTCTCCAGTAGTCTCGCCCAGAGAATCCTGTGGACAAAAGAGCCTGGCTGGCGACAGTTCATAGCGTTGCAGAAGAGTCAGAGATGACTGAGCGAATAACACGCACACATAGGTAAGGGGATACTGTGTCCTCTGTGCCTTGAATATTGTCTGGGATAGGGTAAGGCCCCGGTGAATATTTGTGGAATGAAATACTAAGATAAGGTAAGATAAAACATCTTGGTGGTGATATATAAAGGGCATTCATTTGATGGTGTCTAAAACTATTAAATTTTACATTATGAAATAAAATAGTAAGACATTTGAACCCATATTGTGGCAGAGGTGGTACACATGCTCACCATTTCAAAGACTGCCTATTAGTGCCAACTGAAAGTGGCATTCATGATATTTTGCAAGGTATTTTTTTTCCAGTTAGGTGATTATATTTATGGGCATGTGTGGAGGGCATAAAGCATAAAAGCTCATATATGTGAGATCCTGTTCAAACTGGGGTTGAAAAGAAATCATAATGGATGAATAAATCCCAGCAAATGACTATGTATGTGTGTGGGGGGTGCCTGTGTGCTCAGTTGTGTCTGACTCTTTGTGACCTCATGGACTGGAGCCCTCCAAGCTCCTCTGTCCATGAGACTTCTCAGGCAGGAATACTGGACTGGGTTGCCATTTCCTTCTCCAAAGGATCTTCCAGACTCAGGAATCAAACCCACACCTTCACTGACAGGCAGATTCTTTACCACTGAGCCACCAGGGAAGCTCAGATGGGCTTGTAGATCTCATGAAATTCTCAAAACCATATGTGACCAATAAAGGGTTAAGGTACAGCCTACTATTAACCCCTCTCCCTTTATGTAATTCAGAGGCCTGAGCAGCTGGGTGATTGGGCCAAGGTCTCACAGCACCTTGGTGTCATAGCTTCGTCTGGAACCCAGTCTCCAGGGATCTTCTACTCCTTAGCCACATTGCTATTCCATCAGAGAGGGCTGACGCTCTGACATTTTCCCTAGCAAGCCTTCTTAAACTGATCCCGGGATCCCACTTGTCCTAAGTTAAATACAATGTGAAGGTATACCACTTTAGAACTGGGGATAAATGTCCATTATATCTGATCTCTGTTTTGCACCAAGACTATATCACTGGTACTGCCAAAAAGTGCTATTAAATATCTCCATATATTTTTCCTGCATGCACTTTGGAGACCATTTAAAATTTCATTTAAATTTGTCCTACAGGTCAGAATGCAAATTTTGTAATAAAGTTACTGAGCTGTGTTTGAGCTTTTAAAATTTCAGTTTCATAGGCTCCTGCTTTCTAAAATTGGGATGACTTGCTTTATTTATACATGAGCCAAGTTATTTAGCTCTTTTAAAGGGACTATGAATTTTATTACTTTGGTTTCCTCTGTTGGAAATGACCATCAGAAGTTCCTTGGAAAATCCTCATTTCGACTTCATTTTTATGATTTTAAAAAGAACAGCATCACTGCTCTTTGACTCGGGATAGTTTTTTTTTTTCGAAAAAAAAAAGGCTCTGTGCTTCCCTGTGGAATGGGTTTATTGTTAGAATTACTGGCTTTGTGTAATTGTTGTCAAAAGTGATAAGAACAGTATATCATTACATGCCTATTTTCTTGGCTTTTTTTTTTAATTGGAGTATAGCTGCTTCACAATGTTGTTGAATTCTGCTGTACAGCAAAGTGATTCAGTTATACATATGTGTGCATGCTCCATCACATCAGTCATGTCCGACTCTTTGCAATCCTACAGGCTGTAGCTCACCAATCTCCACTGTGAATGGAATTCTCCAGGCAAGAATACTGGAGTGCGTTGCCATTTCCTTCTCCAGGAGATCTTCCAGACCCAGGGATGAACCTAATTCTCCAACTCCTGCATTGGCAGGCAGATTCTCTACCACCGAGCCACCTGAGAAGTCCAATAACATAATGTGCAAAATTGCTTCAATCATGCATCCCCTTGGACGGTACCCTGCCAAGCTCCTCTGTCCATGGGATTCCCCTCTCCTGCTCTACTTCATTCAGTTCTGAATTTGCAACGTTCCCTGAGCTACCCCTCCTACAGACATGAGATTAATGCTTTATTTCTCCATATTTACATAAGGGTCCAATGATTTCCTTTCTGGACTTGGCAAATGTGACTAAGTTGTAGATTTTGAGATGGCGAGTATTCAGATGGACTCAATGTAGTCACAAAAGTTCTTATAAGGAAAAGAGGGATCCTGAAGAATCAGAATCAGAGGAGATGTGACAATGGAAGCAGAGGTGGGCACCACTCAACCTGTTGAGGCCTGAATGCAATAAAAGACAGAGCAGGGGTGAATATGTTTTTTTGTTTTATTTGAGAAATCCACCATCTGCTGCTTTGGGACCGTGGTGCTCCTGGTTCTCAGATCTTCAGTTAGGAACCAATTATAGCACCAACTTTCCTCGTTCTCCATCTTGCAGACAGTTTCATGGCTTTCTAAAATTGGGATGACTTGCTTTATTTATACATGAGCCAAGTTATTTAGCTCTTTTAAAGGGACTATGAATTTTATTACTTTGGTTTCCTCTGTTGGAAATGACCATCAGAAGTTCCTTGGAAAATCCTCATTTCGACTTCATTTTTATGATTTTAAAAAGAACAGCATCACTGCTCTTTGACTCGGGATAGTTTTTTTTTTTAGAAAAAAAAAAAAAAAGGCTCTGTGCTTCCCTGTGGAATGGGTTTATTGTTAGAATTACTGGCTTTGTGTAATTGTTGTCAAAAGTGATAAGAACAGTATATCATTACATGCCTATTTTCTTGGCTTTTTTTTTTAATTGGAGTATAGCTGCTTCACAATGTTGTTGAATTCTGCTGTACAGCAAAGTGATTCAGTTATACATATGTGTGCATGCTCCATCACATCAGTCATGTCCGACTCTTTGCAATCCTACAGGCTGTAGCTCACCAATCTCCACTGTGAATGGAATTCTCCAGGCAAGAATACTGGAGTGCGTTGCCATTTCCTTCTCCAGGAGATCTTCCAGACCCAGGGATGAACCTAATTCTCCAACTCCTGCATTGGCAGGCAGATTCTCTACCACCGAGCCACCTGAGAAGTCCAATAACATAATGTGCAAAATTGCTTCAATCATGCATCCCCTTGGACGGTACCCTGCCAAGCTCCTCTGTCCATGGGATTCCCCTCTCCTGCTCTACTTCATTCAGTTCTGAATTTGCAACGTTCCCTGAGCTACCCCTCCTACAGACATGAGATTAATGCTTTATTTCTCCATATTTACATAAGGGTCCAATGATTTCCTTTCTGGACTTGGCAAATGTGACTAAGTTGAAGATTTTGAGATGGCGAGAGTATTCAGATGGACTCAATGTAGTCACAAAAGTTCTTATAAGGAAAAGAGGGATCCTGAAGAATCAGAATCAGAGGAGATGTGACAATGGAAGCAGAGGTGGGCACCACTCAACCTGTTGAGGGCCTGAATGCAATAAAAAGACAGAGCAGGGGTGAATATGTTTTTTTGTTTTATTTGAGAAATCCACCATCTGCTGCTTTGGGACCGTGGTGCTCCTGGTTCTCAGATCTTCAGTTAGGAACCAATTATAGCACCAACTTTCCTCGTTCTCCATCTTGCAGACAGTAGATCAGGGGATTTCTTGACCCTCATAATGCATGAGCCATTCCTATTATATGTAAGAAGAATACATATATATATATATATATATATACACACACACACACACACGCATAGGTAGAGGGAGAAATACAAATATATAACTATGTGTGCATATGTATACTCAGCATTATTTTTTTAATCATTAGCAGAATGATTAAATAAATATTCAATAAGTATTTATTAAGCATCTATTTTATATAATATAATAAGGTCTATTTTGTGATGGATGCTTGGGATATAAAAGTGAGCCAAAGTAGACGCATTTCCTGTCCTTCTAGAGTTTACAGTCTTATGATCACACAAGACATGTAAAATTCCACCTGTGGGGGTGGGGCTTAGGAGTGGCACAGTAGTCTGTGACAGAGAACCAAGGCTGGCTGACCAAGTCTTGAGAGCTAAGTGAAGGTTTCGGTAAGGAACTGACTCATGAGTGGCATAGTTTTCAGTAAGTGCTGCTTTATATTTTATAAACACAGCGGTCAAGAATCTTCCAGCAATGCAGGAGTCGCAGAAGACACAGGTTTGATCCTAGGGTCAGAAGATCCCTGGAGGAGGGCATGGCAACCCACCCCAGAATTCTTGCCTGGAGAATCCCAGGAACAGAGAAGCCTGGTAAGCTACGAGTTGCAAAGACGTGACTGAAGCAACTTAACACACATGCACATACATATTATTCTATATAGGTTTCACCAAACGTATCACATGAAAGATGATAGAGTAGGAATGAAAAGTGTTCAGCATAGGTTGTGGGGAGACCTTGGAGGCCTGATTTCTCAGTCAGCTTTGCCAGCAGATGGCTGTATAGCCTCGGGCAGCTTGTCTTGTCTCGCCTGGAAAGAAGTTTTTCATCTATATGGTGAAGGTGTGACAATGGAAGCAGAGGTGGGCACCACTCAACCTGTTGAGGCCTGAATGCAATAAAAGACAGAGCAGGGGTGAATATGTTTTTTTGTTTTATTTGAGAAATCCACCATCTGCTGCTTTGGGACCGTGGTGCTCCTGGTTCTCAGATCTTCAGTTAGGAACCAATTATAGCACCAACTTTCCTCGTTCTCCATCTTGCAGACAGTAGATCAGGGGATTTCTTGACCCTCATAATGCATGAGCCATTCCTATTATATGTAAGAAGAATACATATATATATATATATATATATACACACACACACACACACGCATAGGTAGAGGGAGAAATACAAATATATAACTATGTGTGCATATGTATACTCAGCATTATTTTTTTAATCATTAGCAGAATGATTAAATAAATATTCAATAAGTATTTATTAAGCATCTATTTTATATAATATAATAAGGTCTATTTTGTGATGGATGCTTGGGATATAAAAGTGAGCCAAAGTAGACGCATTTCCTGTCCTTCTAGAGTTTACAGTCTTATGATCACACAAGACATGTAAAATTCCACCTGTGGGGGTGGGGCTTAGGAGTGGCACAGTAGTCTGTGACAGAGAACCAAGGCTGGCTGACCAAGTCTTGAGAGCTAAGTGAAGGTTTCGGTAAGGAACTGACTCATGAGTGGCATAGTTTTCAGTAAGTGCTGCTTTATATTTTATAAACACAGCGGTCAAGAATCTTCCAGCAATGCAGGAGTCGCAGAAGACACAGGTTTGATCCTAGGGTCAGAAGATCCCTGGAGGAGGGCATGGCAACCCACCCCAGAATTCTTGCCTGGAGAATCCCAGGAACAGAGAAGCCTGGTAAGCTACGAGTTGCAAAGACGTGACTGAAGCAACTTAACACACATGCACATACATATTATTCTATATAGGTTTCACCAAACGTATCACATGAAAGATGATAGAGTAGGAATGAAAAGTGTTCAGCATAGGTTGTGGGGAGACCTTGGAGGCCTGATTTCTCAGTCAGCTTTGCCAGCAGATGGCTGTATAGCCTCGGGCAGCTTGTCTTGTCTCGCCTGGAAAGAAGTTTTTCATCTATATGGTGAAGGAGTTGGATGAAACGATCTGTTAGGTCATTTCCAGATTGAAAAGTGTGTCAAAATTTGTACATTTTCATTAAAAGTCTTGTCTCTCTTAAGTGTCTTCATTTAAGAAATAATTCCACTCAGGTCATGGAGAATTTCCTAAGGATCATTTGTTCAAGAGATATTTCGGGGTACTTCTTGTCTAATTGTGTGTGCCTGTATGTGTATGTGTGTATGTGGAGAGAGAGGAGAACATGTAAGATGGGGCATTTTAAGTGAAAATAGAAATATATTTCTGTGTTGGCAAATATATATTTTTTCTTTGTTTCTGGGAGATGCATTGACTGATGAAAAGGGTTTCAATCAACAGTAATGTTTATGAGTACTGATTAAGTATTCCTTTGGGACCTTTTTCAGTTGGGACTTTTTGTATGAATCCTGACTTTGTTTTCAATTGTAGTATTTCTTAATTGTTGGCATGCAACAGTGTTAACACCTGCTCTGGAAATATTATTGGAAACTAGATGGACTGTACACGCATGTGTGTGAGCGTGTGGTTTACTTATTGGAAGCAAAAGCCCTCTTTGGGAGAAACACAAGACCTATTTTCTAAGTTCATAGAAATATCCTTAGAAATGGCCTGTGTGGTGTGGAAAATTCAAAGGGGAAGCTATGTGTGATTAGTAAACCAAAGTAGATTTTGGAATTAGACTAGCTCTGTCTCTTGACGTGTGTGATGTTTAATATCTTGTTTACCAGTTTGTGCTTATTCTGGTACGTGATTAGAGAGGCTTATGGTTTAGAAACAGTAATATCTCCAAGTGAGTCAATTGCCCATATATTTTAAAAATAAAGATATACACTTCTATTCTTATTTAATTTAATGTCAAAATATCCTGTTCATAATTTGAATTTCTGCCTTGAGTAAACACTCTAGATTTCAGAGCTTCTAGTTGGTGGCTGACTTGATCTTCACACTTAAGGGGACTTGTTCTTTCACCAGCAAAGCAGTCCTTTTCACCAAGGACAGCCTGGGAATTCAGCTGAACTCACAGGACGGGAGAGTCTGACATTATTCTTTGGGTGCTGTTGAGTCAGTGAGAGAAACGGAAAGGTAACTGACAAGGGGAGGAGCCTCATTGGGGTCACTGAAAAAAAGAGAAATGACTCCTTTCATGGACACATTCTTTCCTTCCTGAGAAACAGAGGTTTGCCAGCAGAATGCAGTCCTCAATCCCTTTTGATCTCTGAGGGCCTTTGAAATGTGAATATAATTACAAATAGGCTTTGGGTGGCATGTGGAAATACTTAGGTAGCATCACCTTCAGAAAAGTGCCGCTGTCCTCCACAGATCTCAATTCAAAAGCCAAATTCCTTTCCTGGAAGACGTTTTGTATTTTCCCCCATTTTCTATAATGAACTTTGTGTTCCAGTTGCTAACCGCCATTTAGCGCCTGGAGTGAACAATGAGACGAAACTTTAGTTAATGCATTTAAATAAATACACGTTAATGTGTCATTGGGACTTTTGTATGAATCCTGACTTTGTTTTCAATTGTAGTATTTCTTAATTGTTGGCATGCAACAGTGTTAACACCTGCTCTGGAAATATTATTGGAAACTAGATGGACTGTACACGCATGTGTGTGAGCGTGTGGTTTACTTATTGGAAGCAAAAGCCCTCTTTGGGAGAAACACAAGACCTATTTTCTAAGTTCATAGAAATATCCTTAGAAATGGCCTGTGTGGTGTGGAAAATTCAAAGGGGAAGCTATGTGTGATTAGTAAACCAAAGTAGATTTTGGAATTAGACTAGCTCTGTCTCTTGACGTGTGTGATGTTTAATATCTTGTTTACCAGTTTGTGCTTATTCTGGTACGTGATTAGAGAGGCTTATGGTTTAGAAACAGTAATATCTCCAAGTGAGTCAATTGCCCATATATTTTAAAAATAAAGATATACACTTCTATTCTTATTTAATTTAATGTCAAAATATCCTGTTCATAATTTGAATTTCTGCCTTGAGTAAACACTCTAGATTTCAGAGCTTCTAGTTGGTGGCTGACTTGATCTTCACACTTAAGGGGACTTGTTCTTTCACCAGCAAAGCAGTCCTTTTCACCAAGGACAGCCTGGGAATTCAGCTGAACTCACAGGACGGGAGAGTCTGACATTATTCTTTGGGTGCTGTTGAGTCAGTGAGAGAAACGGAAAGGTAACTGACAAGGGGAGGAGCCTCATTGGGGTCACTGAAAAAAAAGAGAGAAATGACTCCTTTCATGGACACATTCTTTCCTTCCTGAGAAACAGAGGTTTGCCAGCAGAATGCAGTCCTCAATCCCTTTTGATCTCTGAGGGCCTTTGAAATGTGAATATAATTACAAATAGGCTTTGGGTGGCATGTGGAAATACTTAGGTAGCATCACCTTCAGAAAAGTGCCGCTGTCCTCCACAGATCTCAATTCAAAAGCCAAATTCCTTTCCTGGAAGACGTTTTGTATTTTCCCCCATTTTCTATAATGAACTTTGTGTTCCAGTTGCTAACCGCCATTTAGAGCCTGGAGTGAACAATGAGACGACTATTAATGCATAAATAAATACACGTTAACTGCTAACAGGTGTCTCTAGAAACTACAATCCCTTTCCACAATTCATCTGAGAACTATAGTACAGGCAAAAATAGCAACACACATAACCTTGATCAGCTGTGGGTATATCCAAATAGCCAAAATGCAGCTGTGGAGGGCTTAGGACACATGGACCAAATCCTTTCTTTATAATAGCATTAACAGGCAAGACAGAAGATAATGAATAAATGAAGGCACTTGTGTATTTCCTAAAACTACAAAGTCTGTGCCAATGAAATGCATTTTATTACTATGCATGTATATTTGCAAATATGAATTTTTTAGCCATTAAAAATTACATTAGTCAATCCTAAAGGAAATCAACCCTGAATATTCATTGGAAGGACTGATGCTGAAGCTCCAATACTTTGACCACATGGTGCGAAAAGCTGATTCGTTGGAAAAGAGTCCGATGCTGGGAAAGATTGAAGGCAGGAAGAGAAGAGGGTGACAGAGGGCGAGATAGCTGGATGACATCGTCAACTCAATGGACATGAGTCTGAGCAAGCTCCAGGAGACAGTGAAGGACAGGGAAGCCTGGTGTGCTGCAGTCCATGGGGTTGCAAAGAGTGGGTCATGACTTAACAACTGAACCACAACAAAAATTATACTGTGGGTGAATGTTTGTTGCAATGAGAGGAAGTTTGTGGTAGACTGTTAATTTAAAAATCAGATTTTAAAAGTGTGTACTGAATGGTCTCTGTAGTAAATAAATGTGTATATATGCATAATAAAGAGAGCCGAATTGCTAACTAGTAGCTGTTAACAATGATTACCCCTAGATGGTGTGTTTTATTTGCTCTTTTTGCTGATCTGTATTTTATAATTTTTCTTCAATCAGGTTGCATTGCTCTTTCTAATAAGGACAAATAGTGAATATTACTTTAAACACATAACAAAAAGTGTGAAGATCACTTGAGAGCAACTGAGCTACCAACAGATAACCCGCAGTGATCATGTAAGACATGAGTGAGCAGCAAAGAAATGACAGTATAAATGACTCTCTTAATTCTGAGACTAATTCCAACATGTGGATTTTGCCCCATCACCAGGCAATTCTCTGACCCCACTGAGTGAACTCAGTTCACTCAGTTTTGACACTTGTCTACCAAGAACCCCACAGGTTAAGGGCTCAGTCCCTCAAGACTGCCCCTCACCCCAACACACACACGCACACACACGCACACATCAGACACACACACACACACAACTGCAAGCCTATGTTGTGCCCTGTGCTTCTGATTAACCAGCTATAAGGAGATTCCAGTAACTCCCTCATCAGATTCAATTAATTTGCTACAGCAAATCACAGCACTCAGACATTTCACTTACCACATTACTGTTTTATTATAAGCAGGTGTAACTCAAGAACCACCAGATGGAAGACATGCACAGGGCAAGATACAGGGAAAGGAGACAGGGCCCCAAGAATTTTTAGCCATTAAAAATTACATTAGTCAATCCTAAAGGAAATCAACCCTGAATATTCATTGGAAGGACTGATGCTGAAGCTCCAATACTTTGACCACATGGTGCGAAAAGCTGATTCGTTGGAAAAGAGTCCGATGCTGGGAAAGATTGAAGGCAGGAAGAGAAGAGGGTGACAGAGGGCGAGATAGCTGGATGACATCGTCAACTCAATGGACATGAGTCTGAGCAAGCTCCAGGAGACAGTGAAGGACAGGGAAGCCTGGTGTGCTGCAGTCCATGGGGTTGCAAAGAGTGGGTCATGACTTAACAACTGAACCACAACAAAAATTATACTGTGGGTGAATGTTTGTTGCAATGAGAGGAAGTTTGTGGTAGACTGTTAATTTAAAAATCAGATTTTAAAAGTGTGTACTGAATGGTCTCTGTAGTAAATAAATGTGTATATATGCATAATAAAGAGAGCCGAATTGCTAACTAGTAGCTGTTAACAATGATTACCCCTAGATGGTGTGTTTTATTTGCTCTTTTTGCTGATCTGTATTTTATAATTTTTCTTCAATCAGGTTGCATTGCTCTTTCTAATAAGGACAAATAGTGAATATTACTTTAAACACATAACAAAAAGTGTGAAGATCACTTGAGAGCAACTGAGCTACCAACAGATAACCCGCAGTGATCATGTAAGACATGAGTGAGCAGCAAAGAAATGACAGTATAAATGACTCTCTTAATTCTGAGACTAATTCCAACATGTGGATTTTGCCCCATCACCAGGCAATTCTCTGACCCCACTGAGTGAACTCAGTTCACTCAGTTTTGACACTTGTCTACCAAGAACCCCACAGGTTAAGGGCTCAGTCCCTCAAGACTGCCCCTCACCCCAACACACACACGCACACACACGCACACATCAGACACACACACACCACACACAACTGCAAGCCTATGTTGTGCCCTGTGCTTCTGATTAACCAGCTATAAGGAGATTCCAGTAACTCCCTCATCAGATTCAATTAATTTGCTACAGCAAATCACAGCACTCAGACATTTCACTTACCACATTACTGTTTTATTATAAGCAGGTGTAACTCAAGAACCACCAGATGGAAGACATGCACAGGGCAAGATACAGGGAAAGGAGACAGGGCTTCCATGCCCTCCAAGAGGGCCACTACCCCCAAATCTACACATATTCACCAAGGAAGCTCTCTGAACCCTATCATTTTGAGGCCTCATTACACAGGCATGTGTGTAGGCTTAGTCACTGAGCTGTGTCTGACTCTTTGCCACCCCATGGACTATAACCTGCCAGGCTCCTCTGTCCACAGAATTCTTCAGGCAAGAATACTGAAGCAGGTAGCCATTCTCTTCTTGAGGGCATCTTCCCGACCCAGGGATCGAACCTGGGTTGCCCACATTTCAGGTAGATTGTTTACCATCTGAGCCACCGGGGAAACCATCACATAGACATGATTGATTAAACAAATCATTGGCCGTTTACAGTTGTTTCGATCTTCAGCTTCTCTCCCCTCCCTAGAATCAGGGACTGGGCCTGAAAGAACAACCAGCAACATGGATGGACCCAGAGAATGTTATGCTTTGTAAAATGAGTCATACAGAGAAAGACAAATACTTTGTATCACTTATAGGTGGATTCGTAAAAAGGAATACAAATGAAGGTCTATACAAAACAGAAACTGATTTGCAGATACATAAAACATATTTGTGGTTACCAAAGTGGAGACAGAAGGTAAGGAGGGACAAGTGAGCCGTATGGGATTAAAAGGTACAAGCCACTACAT
Organism: Tragulus kanchil; assembly: GCA_022376925.1. Classification (NCBI taxonomy): domain Eukaryota; kingdom Metazoa; phylum Chordata; class Mammalia; order Artiodactyla; family Tragulidae; genus Tragulus; species Tragulus kanchil. Next base: position 34,358,600 of record JAIOJX010000025.1, read on the forward strand.
ATAAAATAGATAAATAACCAGGATACACTCTATCTCCCAGGGACTCATACCCATTATCTTATCATAGCCTATAATGGAATATAATTTGTACAAATATTGAATCATTATGCTATCCACCTGAAACTAACACAATATTGTCAACCAGCTATACTTCCATTTTTAAAAAGATACCTTTGTCATTCTTGTCACTTAGAAAATATAGAGTTTTAAAGAGCTCTGTATCAGAAATGGAGGGGAAAGCCAAATATATACTTATCACAGTACCACAATTCCTTAGGGCCAGCTTTCCCCCAAGTGTGCTCCCAAGAACACATGTGGCCACAAAATACTCTGAAAAATACACAGGAGGTCAACTTTAAGACCTACTGCAACATCAGCAACATTTAAAAAAGAACTAACCAGGAATGGGGGGTGCAAACTATTAGGTGTGCAATAGCTCAAAGACATATTGTACAACACAGGGAATAGACATAGTACTTTGTAATAAGTGCAAATGGAAGGTAATCTTTAAAAATTGTATTAATTTTTTTAATAAAAAGAAAGGACTAACACATTTATTGAGACTTCCCTGGTGTCTCAGAGGTAAATAATTCTCCTGTAGTTCGGGAGATACAGGAGACGTGGGTTTGATCTCTGGGCCTGGAAGATCCCCTGGAGGAGGGCATGGCAACCCACTCCAGAATTCTTGCCTGGAGAATCCCATGCACAGTGGAGCCCGGCTACAGTCTATGGGATCAGACACGCCTGAAGTGACACATAGACATGATTGATTAAACAAATCATTGGCCGTTTACAGTTGTTTCGATCTTCAGCTTCTCTCCTCCCTAGAATCAGGGACTGGGCCTGAAAGAACAACCAGCAACATGGATGGACCCAGAGAATGTTATGCTTTGTAAAATGAGTCATACAGAGAAAGACAAATACTTTGTATCACTTATAGGTGGATTCGTAAAAAGGAATACAAATGAAGGTCTATACAAAACAGAAACTGATTTGCAGATACATAAAACATATTTGTGGTTACCAAAGTGGAGACAGAAGGTAAGGAGGGACAAGTGAGCCGTATGGGATTAAAAGGTACAAGCCACTACATATAAAATAGATAAATAACCAGGATACACTCTATCTCCCAGGGACTCATACCCATTATCTTATCATAGCCTATAATGGAATATAATTTGTACAAATATTGAATCATTATGCTATCCACCTGAAACTAACACAATATTGTCAACCAGCTATACTTCCATTTTTAAAAAGATACCTTTGTCATTCTTGTCACTTAGAAAATATAGAGTTTTAAAGAGCTCTGTATCAGAAATGGAGGGGAAAGCCAAATATATACTTATCACAGTACCACAATTCCTTAGGGCCAGCTTTCCCCCAAGTGTGCTCCCAAGAACACATGTGGCCACAAAATACTCTGAAAAATACACAGGAGGTCAACTTTAAGACCTACTGCAACATCAGCAACATTTAAAAAAGAACTAACCAGGAATGGGGGGTGCAAACTATTAGGTGTGCAATAGCTCAAAGACATATTGTACAACACAGGGAATAGACATAGTACTTTGTAATAAGTGCAAATGGAAGGTAATCTTTAAAAATTGTATTAATTTTTTTAATAAAAAGAAAGGACTAACACATTTATTGAGACTTCCCTGGTGTCTCAGAGGTAAATAATTCTCCTGTAGTTCGGGAGATACAGGAGACGTGGGTTTGATCTCTGGGCCTGGAAGATCCCCTGGAGGAGGGCATGGCAACCCACTCCAGAATTCTTGCCTGGAGAATCCCATGCACAGTGGAGCCCGGCTACAGTCTATGGGATCAGACACGACTGAAGTGACTTAGCACCCATGCATACTCTTTTTATTATTATTATTAAATTTTTATTTATTTACTTATTTTTGGCTGTTTTGGGTTTTCACTGCTGCTACAGGCTCTTCTCTAGTTGCAGGGAGTTGGGGCTACTCTCTAATTGAAGTGAGCACGCTTCCTGTGGCGGTGACTTCTCTTGTTGTGAAACTCAGGCTCTAGGGCACATGGGCTTCATGATTTGTGGTCCATGGGCTCAATAGTTGTGACTCCGAGGCTCTAGAGCACAGGCTCAATAGTTGTGGCTCATGGGCTTAGTTGTTCTGCAGCATGTGGGATCTTCCCGGATCAGAGGTCGAATCCATGTCTCTTGCATTGGCAGGCAATCTCTTTACCACTGAGCTACCAGGGAAGCCCCCATTCATACTCTTTCACTGATTCAGAAAACATTCTGGAAAGTTCTACAGTGGAGAAACCTGTGGCAACTACTATTTAACAGACTATAGATAGCTTTTCTCATGGAACTCTTAGTAGCATTCCATGACTCACTTTAGGAGCCTGTCTTCTGGTTAAGGCCAAGGAGATGTTCCTCTTTGTTTTAAATCCCAAAGGTCTCTAGTTTCGATTACTGAAATTGCCTAAAGAAGAAATTCCATAGCTGAAGGTTTTCAGTTGAATATGCCTAAATGAGTTAAGGTGTAAAGTATGGGATTTCCCTGGCAGTTCAATTCACATGCTATGAGGTAGTCAAAAATAAAGTAGAAATTATAAAATCCAAAGTGTCTACAACTATCAAACAAACAGCCAAATGTGCTTCTTTTATGAACTGAATTATAAAAATTCCAAATATTGAGATTCATGGAAGGTAATCTTTAAAAATTGTATTAATTTTTAATAAAAAGAAAGGACTAACACATTTATTGAGACTTCCCTGGTGTCTCAGAGGTAAATAATTCTCCTGTAGTTCGGGAGATACAGGAGACGTGGGTTTGATCTCTGGGCCTGGAAGATCCCCTGGAGGAGGGCATGGCAACCCACTCCAGAATTCTTGCCTGGAGAATCCCATGCACAGTGGAGCCCGGCTACAGTCTATGGGATCAGACACGACTGAAGTGACTTAGCACCCATGCATACTCTTGTTATATTTTTAAATTTTTATTTATTTACTTATTTTTGGCTGTTTTGGGTTTTCACTGCTGCTACAGGCTCTTCTCTAGTTGCAGGGAGTTGGGGCTACTCTCTAATTGAAGTGAGCACGCTTCCTGTGGCGGTGACTTCTCTTGTTGTGAAACTCAGGCTCTAGGGCACATGGGCTTCATGATTTGTGGTCCATGGGCTCAATAGTTGTGACTCCGAGGCTCTAGAGCACAGGCTCAATAGTTGTGGCTCATGGGCTTAGTTGTTCTGCAGCATGTGGGATCTTCCCGGATCAGAGGTCGAATCCATGTCTCTTGCATTGGCAGGCAATCTCTTTACCACTGAGCTACCAGGGAAGCCCCCATTCATACTCTTTCACTGATTCAGAAAACATTCTGGAAAGTTCTACAGTGGAGAAACCTGTGGCAACTACTATTTAACAGACTATAGATAGCTTTTCTCATGGAACTCTTAGTAGCATTCCATGACTCACTTTAGGAGCCTGTCTTCTGGTTAAGGCCAAGGAGATGTTCCTCTTTGTTTTAAATCCCAAAGGTCTCTAGTTTCGATTACTGAAATTGCCTAAAGAAGAAATTCCATAGCTGAAGGTTTTCAGTTGAATATGCCTAAATGAGTTAAGGTGTAAAGTATGGGATTTCCCTGGCAGTTCAATTCACATGCTATGAGGTAGTCAAAAATAAAGTAGAAATTATAAAAAAATTCCAAAGTGCTCAATAAATACAACTATCAAACAAACAGCAACCAGTGTGCTTCTGTTGCCTGACTCTGAACTGAATTCTCCTTGGTAGGTAAGATGCCAACCATTTAATTTCTCTTCAGACTCTAGAAGAGAGTGGATTCTCCACAGTCAACTATAAAGGGCCCCAACTTCCACCTCCAGTCATCATTCTTTGAGATCTCCTGTTGGCCTTTGCCAGTCTGTTCACATGTCCTTTATTCTGTAGAACTGATGCTTCAAAAGACTGTCATGAGAATATTCAGAGCCAGCTTCCAGTGTGCTTAGGTTGCTCATTGGATGTTTGGCCCATATTAAGACTAACCCTGTGGGGTATCAGTCGATTCAGTCTCTCAGTCCTGTCCGACTCTTTGTGACTCCATGGACTGCAGCGCGCCAGGCTTCCCTGTCCTCCACTGTCTCCCAGAGCTTGCTCACACTCATGTCCATTGACTCAGTGATGCCATCCAACCATCTCATCCTCTGTTGTCCCCTTCTCCTTCCGCCCTCTATTTTCCCCTCTTTTCCTGAGCCTGATGTGTGGTATGTTGAAACTCATTTTTATTACAGTTTTTAAATAGTAATAAAACATCACTTTTCACTGTGGTAAAATGTATATAACATAATATTTTCTATTGTAACCATTTTTGAGTGTACAGTTCAGTGGCATTAAGTACATTCACATTGTTATGCAATCATCATCATACCATCCATCTCTAGAACTTTTGATCACCCCAAACAAAAACTCTGTACCCGGAAGACAGTAACTCCCCACTTTCCTCCCCTGACCACCATATCCCTGGTAGCTTCTAGTTTACTTTCTGGAAAGTTCTACAGTGGAGAAACCTGTGGCAACTACTATTTAACAGACTATAGATAGCTTTTCTCATGGAACTCTTAGTAGCATTCCATGACTCACTTTAGGAGCCTGTCTTCTGGTTAAGGCCAAGGAGATGTTCCTCTTTGTTTTAAATCCCAAAGGTCTCTAGTTTCGATTACTGAAATTGCCTAAAGAAGAAATTCCATAGCTGAAGGTTTTCAGTTGAATATGCCTAAATGAGTTAAGGTGTAAAGTATGGGATTTCCCTGGCAGTTCAATTCACATGCTATGAGGTAGTCAAAAATAAAGTAGAAATTATAAAAAAATTCCAAAGTGCTCAATAAATACAACTATCAAACAAACAGCAACCAGTGTGCTTCTGTTGCCTGACTCTGAACTGAATTCTCCTTGGTAGGTAAGATGCCAACCATTTAATTTCTCTTCAGACTCTAGAAGAGAGTGGATTCTCCACAGTCAACTATAAAGGGCCCCAACTTCCACCTCCAGTCATCATTCTTTGAGATCTCCTGTTGGCCTTTGCCAGTCTGTTCACATGTCCTTTATTCTGTAGAACTGATGCTTCAAAAGACTGTCATGAGAATATTCAGAGCCAGCTTCCAGTGTGCTTAGGTTGCTCATTGGATGTTTGGCCCATATTAAGACTAACCCTGTGGGTATCAGTCGATTCAGTCTCTCAGTCCTGTCCGACTCTTTGTGACTCCATGGACTGCAGCGCGCCAGGCTTCCCTGTCCTCCACTGTCTCCCAGAGCTTGCTCACACTCATGTCCATTGACTCAGTGATGCCATCCAACCATCTCATCCTCTGTTGTCCCCTTCTCCTTCCGCCCTCTATTTTCCCCTCTTTTCCTGAGCCTGATGTGTGGTATGTTGAAACTCATTTTTATTACAGTTTTTAAATAGTAATAAAACATCACTTTTCACTGTGGTAAAATGTATATAACATAATATTTTCTATTGTAACCATTTTTGAGTGTACAGTTCAGTGGCATTAAGTACATTCACATTGTTATGCAATCATCATCATACCATCCATCTCTAGAACTTTTTGATCACCCCAAACAAAAACTCTGTACCCGGAAGACAGTAACTCCCCACTTTCCTCCCCTGACCACCATATCCCTGGTAGCTTCTAGTTTACTTTCTGGGTCTATAAATTATTCTAGGCACTTCTTATAAGCAGACCCATGCAATATTTGTCCTTTTGTGTCTGGTTTATTTCAGTGTGCATAATATCTGCAAGGTCATCTGAAACAAAATAGTTTTCTATGAATAATAATGATATTTTGTATCAGTGAAAAGAACAAAAATGTAATCTTTCACAAGGATCTCCTTTTTTATTTTTTAAAAATTGTGGCCTCCTTTACTGATTTTGTTGTTTCTTTATTTTTATCCATCTTAATCCTTCTGCCTGTGTGGGCCTCCCATTGCAGCGGCCTCTTTCACTGCAGAGCACCAATTCTGGGCACATGCTGTCCAGAGCACTGTCTTGTAACTGGGCACACTGGTCCAACTGCTCCATGGCATGTGGGATCTTCCCAGGCCAGGGACTGAACTGGTATCCCTTGCACTGCAAGGCAGACTCTTTACCCACTGGACCACCAGGGAAGTACTTACCAAGATTTCTTTAATCCACTAAAAGAGGGAGCCCTAGAGACACAGGTTACAGCCCACATCTGGTTATATATGTATATATATATATATATATATATATATATATATATATACACAGATGTATACATATATATGTGTATATATATATATATATATATATACACAGATGTATACATATATATGTATATTTATTTATTTATTTATTTTGGCCACACCTCCTGGCTTGCAATCCCCAGCCAGGGATTGAACTTGGGCCACGACAGTAAAAGCTCAGATTATTAACCACCAGCACACCAAGGAACTCCCCAGATTTTTTCTTACTCTTTCTACTGGAATAGAAAATCCTAACCATAATTCCTGTTCGTTGTCCCCTTCTCCTTCCGCCCTCTATTTTCCCCTCTTTTCCTGAGCCTGATGTGTGGTATGTTGAAACTCATTTTTATTACAGTTTTTAAATAGTAATAAAACATCACTTTTCACTGTGGTAAAATGTATATAACATAATATTTTCTATTGTAACCATTTTTGAGTGTACAGTTCAGTGGCATTAAGTACATTCACATTGTTATGCAATCATCATCATACCATCCATCTCTAGAACTTTTGATCACCCCAAACAAAAACTCTGTACCCGGAAGACAGTAACTCCCCACTTTCCTCCCCTGACCACCATATCCCTGGTAGCTTCTAGTTTACTTTCTGGGTCTATAAATTATTCTAGGCACTTCTTATAAGCAGACCCATGCAATATTTGTCCTTTTGTGTCTGGTTTATTTCAGTGTGCATAATATCTGCAAGGTCATCTGAAACAAAATAGTTTTCTATGAATAATAATGATATTTTGTATCAGTGAAAAGAACAAAAATGTAATCTTTCACAAGGATCTCCTTTTTTATTTTTTAAAAATTGTGGCCTCCTTTACTGATTTTGTTGTTTCTTTATTTTTATCCATCTTAATCCTTCTGCCTGTGTGGGCCTCCCATTGCAGCGGCCTCTTTCACTGCAGAGCACCAATTCTGGGCACATGCTGTCCAGAGCACTGTCTTGTAACTGGGCACACTGGTCCAACTGCTCCATGGCATGTGGGATCTTCCCAGGCCAGGGACTGAACTGGTATCCCTTGCACTGCAAGGCAGACTCTTTACCCACTGGACCACCAGGGAAGTACTTACCAAGATTTCTTTAATCCACTAAAAGAGGGAGCCCTAGAGACACAGGTTACAGCCCACATCTGGTTATATATGTATATATATATATATATATATATATATATATATATATATATACACAGATGTATACATATATATGTGTATATATATATATATATATATATACACAGATGTATACATATATATGTATATTTATTTATTTATTTATTTTGGCCACACCTCCTGGCTTGCAATCCCCAGCCAGGGATTGAACTTGGGCCACGACAGTAAAAGCTCAGATTATTAACCACCAGCACACCAAGGAACTCCCCAGATTTTTTCTTACTCTTTCTACTGGAATAGAAAATCCTAACCATAATTCCTGTTCATCAGAATTGGTAAAATTGTTCATGATCTCTGAGCTTTCTAAACCTATGGCTCAAACATTCTTATCTAAATAAGTTAGTTGTTAGGATAAAAAACTTTTTTTTTTAATTTTTAGGATAAAAAAATTGTAAGATTAAAAAAAAAAATCCCACATGTAATATCTGGAATGTTTTCTGTTGCAAATTCAGAGATGATGGTAAATGGAGTATGTCTCCACTTTGATTTCATTTGGCTCTGGAAAGTGTTTCTCCAGGTTTGGGGACAGCATGTAAATTAGCTTCTTTCGTTTATCTTATTTTTAGGGATACGACATATAAGCACATCCCATAATGTCTTGGATTTCTCCAGTGAATGAAAAAATCAAGTGTTAAAATCAAACTTGTTAAGATATTTATACTATAATTTGATCCTCTTAAGAAATCCTGAGAACCCCAATATTTTGTATGATTAAAGTATATACTCTGATATGATAGACTATGGCTGTTAAAAAAAGAATATATCACCGAAATATGCTACTTTAAAAAATGGCATTTACTAGTGTCCTGGAGAAATGCTTTTATCTCATTCCTGACTTTAAAAGCTTGTTTAAACACTTTCATCTCAATAAACAGTTTACTTCTATGTGGAAAAGAAGGCTTGTAATTACTGCCAATTTCTTCACAAAGCATACCTAAAAGATAAACACTCAGTGACCACAGTTTAAACATATTAACTACTTTCACCAACTATGTTCTGAAGACAAAGCAAGGGATAAGAACACAATTTTATCCAAATAAGTAAACACTGCCTCCTTGCATTCATAACTCATGCTGGCAGTATCTTTCCAGCTTACATCATGGCTCACAACTACCTGAAAAATCTCCAGCGGGGGGCGGTGCAATGAACTAACCCGTAGGTCACTGAGCACTTTCCTTTCATATGTTTCTGCACATTTCTGCCCAGCATTGATTGATACTCTGCACATCTGTGATTCTTTCCAGATGTAAGGTAAATATCTGCCAGCAAGCGCTCCTGACAGACGTAAGCCGTCTGTGCTGAATGCCATTAATACTATATGATGTATAACAGTCCACTCGGATTATGAAATTCCCAGCGGCTAATTAAAGTTTCTTCCTAAACATGGTAATTATCATTATCCTTATCATTGGATTTATAAACTTTGTAGCAATATGTGACTTCTATATTTTTGTTTGTTGGTTAGTTTTATTTTGTTTGGTGTACAACTTTGATGAATGCTTCTTTAGTTTTAGTCTCTTCTCCACCTTTAAATGACAGAATTTATCAATTTCGTATTAGAAAGCATTATTTTGTGCTTGTTCAGGAAAAACTCAATTGGGTTATCAGAAAGGTCAGGATACTTTGAAAGCAATGCAGAAGGCCCTGTGGCTTCTTGCCATTCTTTAACAAAGTTTTGTGACAGACAATGCAATAGAAGCTAGAGGCAAAATGATTGCTGGTCTGATAAAATCCAATTTTCACATATTCATCCAGATTCACTTGTTCTAACATATATGGCCTCACATTTGCTATTTGCATTGGACTCCTGTTCACTGTTTACATTCATACCGTGGCTCTATTTCTATTACCATTTCGTCACCTCATTTATGTTTTACTTAACTACCTCTAAGCACGTGATTTCCTCCTGCGATTCACCTATCATAATACACATTAAAAATATAAAAATAGATGTAAATAGCATTTAAATATATAAAATCTAATAGCCAAGGCAAAAGTACACAATTAACTGAATGTTAGTTGAGATAAACACATTTTAGGGACATAGTCATTATTAAGCATGCAACTAGAGGTGGTTTGGTCACTAGGTCATCTCCGACTCTTGGCGATCCCGTGGACTGTAGCCCTCCAGGCTCCTCTGTCCATGGGACTTCCCAGGCAACAATACTAGAGTGGGTTGCGATTTCCTTCTCCAGAGGATCTTCCCCACCCAGGGATTGAACCTGAGTCTCCTACATTGCAGGCAAATGATAAATTGATCTTAACGTTCAGATCGACAAAATGAACATGAACTCAAGTTTTTTTTCTGTGATTCTTTCCAGATGTAAGGTAAATATCTGCCAGCAAGCGCTCCTGACAGACGTAAGCCGTCTGTGCTGAATGCCATTAATACTATATGATGTATAACAGTCCACTCGGATTATGAAATTCCCAGCGGCTAATTAAAGTTTCTTCCTAAACATGGTAATTATCATTATCCTTATCATTGGATTTATAAACTTTGTAGCAATATGTGACTTCTATATTTTTGTTTGTTGGTTAGTTTTATTTTGTTTGGTGTACAACTTTGATGAATGCTTCTTTAGTTTTAGTCTCTTCTCCACCTTTAAATGACAGAATTTATCAATTTCGTATTAGAAAGCATTATTTTGTGCTTGTTCAGGAAAAACTCAATTGGGTTATCAGAAAGGTCAGGATACTTTGAAAGCAATGCAGAAGGCCCTGTGGCTTCTTGCCATTCTTTAACAAAGTTTTGTGACAGACAATGCAATAGAAGCTAGAGGCAAAATGATTGCTGGTCTGATAAAATCCAATTTTCACATATTCATCCAGATTCACTTGTTCTAACATATATGGCCTCACATTTGCTATTTGCATTGGACTCCTGTTCACTGTTTACATTCATACCGTGGCTCTATTTCTATTACCATTTCGTCACCTCATTTATGTTTTACTTAACTACCTCTAAGCACGTGATTTCCTCCTGCGATTCACCTATCATAATACACATTAAAAATATAAAAATAGATGTAAATAGCATTTAAATATATAAAATCTAATAGCCAAGGCAAAAGTACACAATTAACTGAATGTTAGTTGAGATAAACACATTTTAGGGACATAGTCATTATTAAGCATGCAACTAGAGGTGGTTTGGTCACTAGGTCATCTCCGACTCTTGGCGATCCCGTGGACTGTAGCCCTCCAGGCTCCTCTGTCCATGGGACTTCCCAGGCAACAATACTAGAGTGGGTTGCGATTTCCTTCTCCAGAGGATCTTCCCCACCCAGGGATTGAACCTGAGTCTCCTACATTGCAGGCAAATGATAAATTGATCTTAACGTTCAGATCGACAAAATGAACATGAACTCAAGTGTTCCCTTACTTTTTCCTTCTGGGGCTAAACTGGAAACACTGATGATCCATATCTGTCTGTGGGGTAGAACTTGGGAGTGTCGGAATGGGTGTCTCCCCTCCAGAATAATTCATCCTCTCACTAGCCCGATAGCCAAAGTCCTCAAGTCATCAGTGAGGCCTTTTAAATCGAAGATAGATCTGACTTGCAAGATTCAAGAAGGCTTTTATTAAACATTGTGAAGCCCACAGCATAAAGGTGGACTATTGATACAGGTAATATATAAAATAGACACAGTCCCCACCTTCTGAAGTTTATGTTTCAGACCTGAAATAAACACATATAAATTGCAAACTACTGATTATGGTAAGTGCTAAAGGAAAAGAAGGGCAGGAAAGAGAATCATAAAGTGAACGGTTGGGGCAGGGGAGATCTAATTTAAATTGATGGGTCAATGGTAAGTGCTCTGTGAGTTACCCTCTTTGAGATCCTCAAAAAGCAGCATAATCTATGGGTACTATGCATATTCTTTTATCTAACAACATTTGTGTAGTATAGGGATACCTGAGAGACAACATCCTTTGTTCTTTCAATTATTACTATTATTATTATTATTATCATCATCATCACTTTGAGGGTTTATTATGTTCTAGGCACTGTTCTAGCCTCTGGCATGGAGTTGTGGATGAGACAGACAAGATTTCTGTTCTCATGCAGCTTAGAGTTGAGATGCTCCTCAGAATATGACATGAGGAAAATACAGCTAAACTCTGGAGTAATCTTTAAAAAAAAAAAAAAAACTTATATGGAACTTCCTTGGTGATCCAGTGGTTGGGAATTCATCTTCCAATGCAGGGGATGCAAGTTCTATCCCTGGTCAGGACACTAAGATCCTATATGCCTCACTGTCAAAAAAACAAAGCACAAAACAGAAATATTGTAACAAGTTCAATAAAACCTTTAAAAATGGTACATATAAAAATTAAAAAAAAAAAAAGGTTATAAAGCCCCATTTCATCAATAATGCAAGATCCCCATAGAGATAAGAAATATTCCCTTTCCTGACAACACCTGGCGCTAACCTGATTGAATGTCAAGTCATATGTTTAAAAAAGGCAGACAGGGCTTCCCTGGTGGTCCAGTGGGTAAGGACACCGCCTTGCAGTGCAAGGGGCGCTGGTCTGATCCCTGGCCTGGGAAGATCCCACGTGCCGCGGAGCGACTGGACTCATGTGTCCAATTACCGAGCCGGAGCTCTGGAGCGCATGCACCCAGAGCCGGTGCTCTGTGACAACAGAGGCCACCGCGATGGGAGGCCCATACCGGCCAAAGAACAAAGATGAATGAAAATAGAGAAATGAAAGACCAATAGAAGTGGCCTGCCCGCTCCCCTCCTTCCCCAACCACCGCCAAAAAAAAAAAAAAGGCAGACATCAATCACAACTGGTGAATAGCCATGTTGAAGATAAAATCCGCAGATGGAGCTTCTTTATAGGGTTGCACAGATGAATAACACCAGCCATTAGTAAGTACCATCTTACTCTTCTTCTGATAAAAATTTGGACTCAAATGCAAATTTGCCTGTAGAGAGAATTGTTGACAAGTCTAGGTTCTATTTTTAGAGCTGATCAATGAATTGGCACTCTGGTCACACACATCCATCTATAGGCATGTGTCTAACCTGAGCGTTTACCAAAGAGATTGTATAGATCAAGTCTGCAAGGCCAAGGGCTGGCTCTGGGTGGCGTATTAAAGTAGTTACTGGTGCCCCTAGCCCTTGCCGGTCAGGGTGACCCCAGGCTTTCTCCATGAAACCACTGGCTTTAGGGTAAATCCTCTTTCTGATTAGTAATTTGCATTAATCAATAATCATGTGATATTTGGAAGATTCCTCATCACTATCCCTAGGAAGGAAACTAATGATTTAGGATATGAGGTAGGAAATGGTTATTTTAAGGTTTATAACAACAAACCATTTTCAAAAAAAGAAATGGCTGATAGTCCCAAGAACTGTCAAATAGACTAGAAAATGCAGGAGCAATTGAACCCATAACTTCTGATCTTTTTCTAAGTATGGTTGCCTGCAGTTATCAGTAGGAAGACAGGCTAACACAACCAATGAAGTTTAGACATTTCTCACTTATTCCAACAAGCTGAAATAGTACACAGATCAGAAAAGAAACATTTAGCAGTTCAGTCTTGTCTCCTTTTCTTGTGAATTTGAAAAGAAACAAAATATGCACGTTTGAATCCAGTGTAAATGGGACTAAGAATATTTATCGTACACAGCTGAATATTAGTCTTGTGACCAAAACTATTCTAAGTTCTGAAGAAAAACACAAAGAATTTAATAAATATTGAAATATGCTATAAGGCAACTACTCATACTTTTAATAGAATCTGCTTTTTATGAATTTCTTTCCTCGTATTTTAAAATCAAAGTCCATCACCAAGTACAATTTAAAAAACACTTCATTGAATTACTTTTCATCTCAGCTTACGGAAGAGCTTTTACTTGCTTTCATACCCTCCTCTTTAGCAATTTTTCTCCTGAATAAGAGGGAAAAAAGCTTGAAATTTCCAGAGAAATGAGGGGAAAAATTAGCTGCCTGGAGACTGATGTGGTCATGTTAGACATATTGCATAGATTGCTATCCAGCCAATGTATTTAAACACATCAAGTAAAATTATGGTAATTATTTTAGAAATTTGATTTGTCATTTTATGGAAATTTCTATAAACTAAGAGATTATTTAAGTGCCTGAAAACGTTGGTCCGTTTTTCTAAATTTTGCATATTGGGATCACCTGGTGGTTGGGCCATAGATGGATGGTGGAGAATGTGGGAGAGGATCAGTTTTTTTTTTTTAATTTTGGCCTCTTTTTTTTCATTTTTTATTTATGTATTTTTCATCCATCTTTATTCTTCAGCCTAAGGGTCAGTTTTAAAATTGCTGGTAGCCTGTCCATCCCCTGAAATCTAGCCCCCTAGTTGATTATTATCTGACATCAAAATTAAGAACCACTGCTCTAAAAAGGAATTGTGGCAACATGACCGTCAAAATTCTCAAAACCTAAATTCTTTTATGCCATCCCTATATTTAGGTAAACAGAAGCTAAGCCCACAAACCAAATTGAACCCATAACTTCTGTTTTTTAGACCTGCAGTTATCAGTAGGAAGACAGGCTAACACAACCAATGAAGTTTAGACATTTCTCACTTATTCCAACAAGCTGAAATAGTACACAGATCAGAAAAGAAACATTTAGCAGTTCAGTCTTGTCTCCTTTTCTTGTGAATTTGAAAAGAAACAAAATATGCACGTTTGAATCCAGTGTAAATGGGACTAAGAATATTTATCGTACACAGCTGAATATTAGTCTTGTGACCAAAACTATTCTAAGTTCTGAAGAAAAACACAAAGAATTTAATAAATATTGAAATATGCTATAAGGCAACTACTCATACTTTTAATAGAATCTGCTTTTTATGAATTTCTTTCCTCGTATTTTAAAATCAAAGTCCATCACCAAGTACAATTTAAAAAACACTTCATTGAATTACTTTTCATCTCAGCTTACGGAAGAGCTTTTACTTGCTTTCATACCCTCCTCTTTAGCAATTTTTCTCCTGAATAAGAGGGAAAAAAGCTTGAAATTTCCAGAGAAATGAGGGGAAAAATTAGCTGCCTGGAGACTGATGTGGTCATGTTAGACATATTGCATAGATTGCTATCCAGCCAATGTATTTAAACACATCAAGTAAAATTATGGTAATTATTTTAGAAATTTGATTTGTCATTTTATGGAAATTTCTATAAACTAAGAGATTATTTAAGTGCCTGAAAACGTTGGTCCGTTTTTCTAAATTTTGCATATTGGGATCACCTGGTGGTTGGGCCATAGATGGATGGTGGAGAATGTGGGAGAGGATCAGTTTTTTTTTTTTAATTTTGGCCTCTTTTTTTTCATTTTTTATTTATGTATTTTTCATCCATCTTTATTCTTCAGCCTAAGGGTCAGTTTTAAAATTGCTGGTAGCCTGTCCATCCCCTGAAATCTAGCCCCCTAGTTGATTATTATCTGACATCAAAATTAAGAACCACTGCTCTAAAAAGGAATTGTGGCAACATGACCGTCAAAATTCTCAAAACCTAAATTCATTTAAAGTTTAGGTTAGGTTGCCAGATCAATACAGGATGCTTAGTTAAATTTGAACTTTAGATAAACAACAAATAAAATATTGCAAAGGCACCCTATGTTTTTATTTACTGAATCTGGCAGCTCTAATTTAAATTCTTCTTCTTTTTCTTTTTTTTTTGCTTAAAGTTTCTTGGGAATAAAGTTGTTTACTTACTCTTGGAGCTACTTAGAAACAGACTTCTCTGATTTAAAGCAAAACAAAGGGCTTCCCCTGGTGGTCCAGTGGATAAGGACACGGCCTTGCAGTGCAAGGGGCGCCGGTTCGATCCCTGGCCTGGGAAGATCCCACGTGCCGCGGAGCGGCTGGACTGATGTGTCCAATTACCGAGCCGGAGCTCTGGAGCGCATGAGCCCAGAGCCGGCGCTCTGCAACGACAGACGCCACCGCGATGGGAGGCCCACAGAAGCCAAAGAACAAAGACGGATGAAAACAGAGAAATGAAAGACCAATAGAAGTGGCCTGCCCGCTCCCCTCCCTCCCCAACCCGACCCCCGCCCAAAAAATTAAATAAATCTTAAAAAAAAAAAAACTTGCAATAAAACAAAACAAATATCATGTGATACCACTTATATGTGGAACCCAAAAATGGTACAAATGAACCTGTTAACACAGCAGAAATAGAGTCACAGATGTAGAAAACTAAATTTTGGTTCCAAGGGGAAAGGCAGAGGTAGGGATAAACTGGGACATTGTGTTTGACATATACACACTACTATAGATAAAACAGGTAATAATGAGAACCTACTGTATAGCACAGGGAACTCCGCTCAGTGCCCAGTGGTGACCTAGATGGGAGCAGAATCTCAAAAAGAGTGGATATACATCTATGTATAACAGATTCACTTTGCTGTATAGCAGCATAACATCGTAAATCAACTATACTCCAATAAAAATTAGTTTAAAAAATGAAAAAAGAAACAAAAATTAGGTAACGGCATTAGATATATTTCTTTCCTGGACCCTAAATCTGCTCATCTCCTTCTAACACTTTCAGAGCTTTCCTTTGGTTGTGTCTTGCCTTGTGTCCAGGATTTATCGTTGTCCTTAGCAGAAAGGGGCAGGGAGAAACAAGACTGCATCATCTTATTGAAAGCCCAAGCATGAGCAGCAGAGCATGTCTCTGCTGTCATGATTAGAAGTTAATTTTCATTCAGAAAGGTAAGAGAAGTGCTCTTTGTATATTAAGTGAAAACATTAAGATACTGGGAGATGGCTGCTGCTAACATTGTGTAGTCCCTCGCAATCTCTAAATTAAAAAATTAGATAGATACAGGCTGAGGAATCACACAGTACTGGGAGATTTGATACAGAGGCAGAAAACTCTCAGCTCTATCTTCTCTGTTTTCTACCAGCCACATCAAAGAGGAGGAGCAGTGACAATCTCAGCTTCACATAATACCTCGTTGTTGCTTCCCAGCCTAATTATCCAGTTTTCCCTAGACTATTGATTATATAACTTTCCCCCTTCATCTGTGATACTGTTTTTTGTGAGTCAGGCTTTTTTTTTTTTTCTTTTTACTGTACCCTTATAAGTAGTTTTGCTGTTATAAAGTTTCTAATGTTTGTCAATTTGTTTTATTTTGACTTCTTTAGTCAAGTTTTTATGTAAAAAGCTTGTCAAACTTACCCACTGCTACTCCTTCTTTGGTGAGGCCTTATTCCATCTCTAGAATCCCGTTCTAGTGAGTGGACGTGTTTTGACACCAGGAAATGGAAGACTAACCAAGGGATTTTGATCTTTTGTGTGTGTGTTTGTTTGCTCAGTCGTGTCCAACTCTTTGTAACCCCCTGAAGTGTAACTTGCCAGGTTCCTCTGTCCATGGAATTTTTCAGGCAAAGAATATTGGAGTGGGTTCCCTTTTCCCCACACCCTCTCCAGCATTTATTGTTTGTAGACTTTAGATGATGGCCATTCTAACTGGTGTGAAGTGATATCTCATTGTAGTTTTTTTTTTTTTTTCTGTTCATTTTTTTAAAAATTTTACTTTGCCCTGAGGAAATCAAAATTGAAAAAGACACATGCACACCCATAGTTCATTGCAGCATTATTTACAATAGCTAGAACATGGAAGCAACCTAGATGTTCATAAACAGATGAATGGATAAAGAAGCTGTGGTACACATATACAATGGAATATTACTCAGCCATAAAACTAAATACATTTGAATCAGTTCTAATGAGATGGATTAATCTAGAACTTATTATACAGAGTGAAGTCATAAAGAGAAAGATAAATTATTGTATATGGACACGTATATATAGAATCTAGAAAGATGGCACTGATAAATGTATATGCAGAGCAACAATGGAGAAACAGACATAGAGAACAGACTTATGGACATTGGGGGGAGGGAGGGGAATAAGCTGTGGGACTAAAGGAACTCAAACAGGGGTTCTGTGTGACGTGGAGGGGTGGGATGGTGATGGAGATGGGAGGGAAATTCAAGAGGAAGAGGACATGTTATACCTATGGCAGATTCAGGTTGACATGGGGCAGTAAAAAAAAAAAAAAGAAAAAGAATACTGGAGTGGCTTGCCGTTTCCTCCTCCAGAGGATCTTCCCAACCCAGGGATCGAACCACATCTCTCCCATCTCTTGCATTAGCAAATGGATTCTTTACCACTGAGCCACCTGGGAAGCCTTTTATTCCTCATCAAATACTGTCAGGTGCATTCTAACAGTCCTCATCTTGCTTCCACTCCTCTTGTGAAAGAACAGTTTCTTGGCACCACTGCCTTACTCATCACAAAAAGGGGGTTGTGTGGACCCTGTTACTGCCTCCTCTGGGTCAGAACCTGCATGGTCAAGGTATCCTTCAGCCTTAAGACATTTACCAGTGGTACGTGTTTTGACACCAGGAAATGGAAGACTAACCAAGGGATTTTGATCTTTTGTGTGTGTGTTTGTTTGCTCAGTCGTGTCCAACTCTTTGTAACCCCCTGAAGTGTAACTTGCCAGGTTCCTCTGTCCATGGAATTTTTCAGGCAAAGAATATTGGAGTGGGTTCCCTTTTCCCCACACCCTCTCCAGCATTTATTGTTTGTAGACTTTAGATGATGGCCATTCTAACTGGTGTGAAGTGATATCTCATTGTAGTTTTTTTTTTTTTTTCTGTTCATTTTTTTAAAAATTTTACTTTGCCCTGAGGAAATCAAAATTGAAAAAGACACATGCACACCCATAGTTCATTGCAGCATTATTTACAATAGCTAGAACATGGAAGCAACCTAGATGTTCATAAACAGATGAATGGATAAAGAAGCTGTGGTACACATATACAATGGAATATTACTCAGCCATAAAACTAAATACATTTGAATCAGTTCTAATGAGATGGATTAATCTAGAACTTATTATACAGAGTGAAGTCATAAAGAGAAAGATAAATTATTGTATATGGACACGTATATATAGAATCTAGAAAGATGGCACTGATAAATGTATATGCAGAGCAACAATGGAGAAACAGACATAGAGAACAGACTTATGGACATTGGGGGGAGGGAGGGGAATAAGCTGTGGGACTAAAGGAACTCAAACAGGGGTTCTGTGTGACGTGGAGGGGTGGGATGGTGATGGAGATGGGAGGGAAATTCAAGAGGAAGAGGACATGTTATACCTATGGCAGATTCAGGTTGACATGGGGCAGTAAAAAAAAAAAAAAGAAAAAGAATACTGGAGTGGCTTGCCGTTTCCTCCTCCAGAGGATCTTCCCAACCCAGGGATCGAACCACATCTCTCCCATCTCTTGCATTAGCAAATGGATTCTTTACCACTGAGCCACCTGGGAAGCCTTTTATTCCTCATCAAATACTGTCAGGTGCATTCTAACAGTCCTCATCTTGCTTCCACTCCTCTTGTGAAAGAACAGTTTCTTGGCACCACTGCCTTACTCATCACAAAAAGGGGGTTGTGTGGACCCCTGTTACTGCCTCCTCTGGGTCAGAACCTGCATGGTCAAGGTATCCTTCAGCCTTAAGACATTTACCAGTGATCCATGCTCCATGGTGATTTCCAAAAACCCAACTTTAACCTCATTAAGGCCAACTTGTACACCTACACACATTCTCCTGTATACTTCAAATTGTCTCTAGGTTACTTATAATACCTAATACAATGCAAATGCTATGTTAATAGTTGCCTGGGAAGTTCAAGTTTTTCTTTTTGAAATTTCCTGGAGTATTTTTTTCCAAGTATTTTTGACCTCAGAGTGGTTGAATCCAAGGATTGGGAACCCATGGATATGGACTTTACTGACTTGTAAAAAGTCACTTTACTACTTTTTTCCTTAGTTTTCCCCACTCATGTATTGATAATATTCATAAATATTCTATTTTTTGAAATTTATAGAAATGAAATCATATAATGTATAGTAGCATGTAGTATTTTATATCTAAATTCTTTCACTAAATATTATGTTTTTGTGATCCATCAATGTTGGTCTGATATACTTTATGGTATATGATCTCATTTCAATTAAGTTTTTATTTCCCACCCCTGCTCTGCTCTGAGCCAGGGCAACTTACATGTACATGTGTGCCCAAGCCCCTTTGCTGTTCTGAAACTATCACAGAATTGTTAATTGGCTATGCCCCAATACAAAATGTTTTTAGTGTTAAAAAGAAAAAAAAAGAAATGGGTATGTTCATCACTGGTTCATCCTTCCTTTGGTATCTTTAAGAGGGAAGGATCTCTTTTTAGATCTTCAGCTTGGCTAGATCCTGGGCTTTCATTTCTGTTTTCCACATTCTACAAAGCTACCAAAATCAGCATTTGCCTGGTTTAGCAAATGTTCTTAGTGCAAAAGCAATTCAAGTGCTCCGTTAATATTTCCAGGGTCCTGTCTCTACTTAGATTTTGTCCTGGAAATTTCTTATGACCTCATCATATCTCTGTTGTTTCAAATAACTTACTTTTATGTGCTATCACTTTATTTTTTATTTTAAATGTTATTATTTTAAAAATTTAAATTTATTTAAATTTTAATTGAAGAACAATCACTTTACAGTATTGTGTTGGTTTTATTGATCATTCTAAGTTACTCTTCCCTCCAGCTGGAGAGTTGGTCTAAGCAATGTAGCTTTCCATATTATGGGAAACAGAAGTCTTTATAATAAAAAATTATATTCACTGTGTATGTCTATCCTTTTTTCATTCCAAATGCATTAATGTGTGCTTACATGTGTGTATTACATTTTTTTTTAACTTTTATTTTACTTTTAACTTTTACAGAGTTTTGTTGTTTACAGATATGTATGTTCCCAGCTTAGTCATATGTATATCCCCCCCTTCCCACCCCTCCTGACCATCACACAGCACCCCTGAAGGATCTGCTTTTTTCACAGAAAGATGACTATAGCTATTTTCTTCACTTATGATAGTACAGGCCTTCATGCTACTTCCTTTACGCCTCCCACCCTCTGTTGCGTATTTCTTAATTAGAAATTCCTAGTGTATCTTTGTATTATTTTTTCCTCCAGAGATATAACTCTTAGTTCCCTTATAACTCTAATGTTTTTATTTCGTAATTCTTTAATCTCTGCTTTTATCTTTATTTCCTTTCAATGTCTTTTTCTTTTTTAATTCTCTTTCTAACTTATTGAGTTGAATGCTTAGCTCATTTACTGTTAGGCTTTCTTTTTTAAATACTGACGTTTTAAATAATGAATTTGTTTTTGAGTTCATCTTTGTATGCATACCATTAGTTTTATCACTTCATATCCTTCTTTTGTAAAGGGTCTATAATCATAGTTTTGACTTCCTTTTTATTCTAAGACTTATTTGGAATAATTTCCTTCCCCAATTACCAAACAATTCTTTTTTTCCTACTTGTTTGACCAGTTATTATTAATTTTGGTTGTATTTTACTATTTTTAGAGAATGTGACCTTTTCGGTTTCACAGTTTTGAAAAATTTACTGAGTCCTTTCTGGCTTAATATATTATCAGTTTTAACATAGATTTTATAGATCCTTATCAAAAAGAAGTAATGATACATTGGATCTAACACTCAGGATATACATAAACATAGATTAGACAGATAGATATTAATATATATATTTTAAATTTTCGCCTCTTTTGTTGGTCCTTCATATATTTATTTTTATCCATCTTAATTCTTTGGCCTGTGTGGGCCTCCTATCGCAGTGGTCTCTCTTGTTGCAGAGCAACGACTCTGGGCACATGCACGCCAGAGTGCTGGCTCATAACACACCAGTCCAGCCGCTGCGGGACATGTGGGATCTTTCCGTGCCAGGGATCGAACTGGTGCCCCTTGCACTGCAAGGCGGAATCTTTACCCACTGAACCACCAGGGGAGCCCCTATATTAATCTTTAAATTTATACTCACCTAAGGAATTTTTTTTCCTACTTTATTTGTCAGGTCATCAATTCAAATGACACTGGTCAAAAATATGAATCTTGGTCTTCCCCTGGTGGTCCAGTGGGTAAGGACACCGCCTTGCAGTGCAAGGGGCGCCGGTTCGATCCCTGGCCTGGGAAGATCCCACGTGCCGCGGAGCGGCTGGACCCGTGTGTCCAATTACCGAGCCGGAGCTCTGGAGCGCATGCGCCCAGAGCCGGTGCTCTGCAATGACAGACACCACCGCGATGGGAGGCCCACAGGAGCCAGAGAACAAAGACGGATGAAAATGGAGACATGTAAGACCAGTAGAAGTGGCCCGCCCGCTCCCCTCCCTCCCCAACCCGACCCCCGCCCAAAATAAATAAATAAATAAATCTTAAAAAATATATATATATGAATCTTTTTAGGGGAATATGTTCAAACCTATACCATTCTAAATTTAAAGATATTTTCTTTTACATTGCTTTAGAGTATTTAATATTTTCAATAACTAGTAATACTGGAAAATATAAAGCACATAATTATTGTCTGTCAATTTTTTATTCCCTGTACCTCTTTCAAAATACATATCAACTATACCACAGTTGAATACATACCAACCATGGTCTTTCTAGATCTTGTCTCCCTGAAAAACAACATGACAACTGTGTCTTTTTCTTCACACCTTGGACAGTCACTGTGTCCACTTTTTTCCTAGTAACTATATGCTTAGGGGGAAAAATGGACCAGAATGGTATCTCTAACTTGTATTTTAATTTTAGAAAGTCCCTCCCTCTCTCTTTATATCTTCCTTAATCATTATATTGATAAAGCATACGGATAAAATAGAAATGTTATAGGACTAAAATGACTTCCCATAAAAACTTTGAAAAGAGCATCTGCAATATTAAGAAGCATTAAAAAAAAAAGGTACACAGCTCCATCCCTCCAAGGCAACCACTATTAACTAGTTCTCTTTGACTCCTTCTATTTTTTTCAAGAATTGTTTTTATACAGTTGAGATCAATGTTGTGTCCTGACTTTTCCAGTATTTTATCATAGGCATTTTTCATGATTAAAACTTCTCCATCAAATTCATGTTTAAATGCTTCAGTAACGTTCCACGATGTACTAAATATTTCTTTACTGATAGAATATCCTTTTCAGTATCTTTGTATTATAAATAACATTGTGATATGTTTCATCTCTTCTCTTTTTTCCCTCCAGGAGTACGACGGGCCCTGAACTTTCAGGTGCATCTGAAGCAGCCACAGAGCCCCTTGCTCCGAGTTTCTGAGGAAGCCCAGAGCAGGCCAAAGGATTTGCACATCTCATAACTTCAGGTGAGGCTGAGGGTGCCAGAGTCCCATGTGGAGGGTCACTGGAATGGGGAGAATGTGTAAGGATTTGCTTCGACACATTTCTGAGAAGCAATGCTTCTTCCTTTCACAGCAGGTTGTATCTCTGACATTGCAGGGAGAAAAAAAAGTAATGCTTATTCTTGTTAGCAAAGGAAGTGGTGATGTCTATTTAAAGGTTCAGTGAAATCTCTTAGTCCCTGGCTTTTCTGCTGACCCATGTGCCCTTACTGTGGCATCTTACTGGAACATTCATCCATTTGACCCTGGAGCTCCATCACTCTACAGCTGGCCTCTTTCTGTCTTTCTTTTTTTTTTTTTGGTAAGTCACCTGCTCTCATTTAATTCATTTCCTTTGGTGTTTTCCTTCCTGTGGGAAGTCTCTGACATCTGTCCCACATACTTCTCTATGAATACAAAGGCTCATCTTTTATCTTTTTATTTTTAGCTTTTAGGAGTCAGTTACTCTTATCCTTTTTATAGTTGTGGTTTTTCATTCCATATGGTTGAAAAACACACTATAGACTGTAATTCTTTATGACTGCTTTCAAAAAAGTTCTTATTTTTTTGACACCTTTAATTACATTCTGTGGGCATGTCTGTTTAGGTCTGAACCTAATGTCAAATACCAGGCAGGCATGGCTTCTCACCTCACTGGCACCATCATGTGGTGAAGTTGTGCATCACATTGGAAAATCTGCCACATATATTGAGTTAGGCTGCCATACTATCACATGCTATACAGAGGTGAACTTTGAGAGGTCATACCAAGTTTGGAGATCTGCAGTAATTCCATTATTTTAGTAAATGCACAGAAAAATAGGAGTTAATAAGCATCACCCATGAAGCATGTGGACACTGGAGTCAAGGACATGAGTTCAAACTCTGGGTCAAACCACTTATAATAAATAATAGGACCATGAGGGTGGTTAGTCGCTCAGTCGTGTCTGACTCTTGGCGACCCCATGGACTGTAGCCCACCAGGCTCTCCGTCCATGGGATTTTCCAGGTGAGAATACTGGAGTGGGTTGCCATTTCCTTCTCCAGGGGAGCTTCCTGAGACACACGTCTCATGTATTTCAGGTAGTCTCTACCATCTGAGCCACCAGAGCTCCTAAAATGACCACAGACACAGGTTCATCTCCTTGAGGCTTCCTTTCCTCCAGAGGAGGGGGATACCAGTAGCAGCAATCTCTCAGGAATGTGAGAGGAGCAGTTCATATTATGAAAAAATGGTCCACCGTGGTCAGCAAATAGTTCAGTAATGTTAGTTATCAAAAGTGTTAACAAACCTTCACATTTGGTTTTCCCTTTACATTCCAACTCAATAGAATGGGTATCAAAAAAGAATAATTCCCCTGAGATCTTAGAAAATTATACTAAAATGGTGTACTTGTTTTTAGAATGATCGGAAGTAGCTTGAAAGGGACTTCCCTGGTGGTCCGATGGCTAAGACTCCGTTCTTCCAATGCAGGGAACCCAGGTTTGATCCCTGGTCAGGGAACTAAATCTCACATGCCACAACTAAAGATCCCACATGCTGCAACGAAGATGGAAGATCCTGTGTGGTGCAACCAAGACCCAGCGCAGCCAAATAACTAAATGAAGAGAAGCTGATTTGAATAATGATAGTCTTTAAAATAGTATGAAGTTAAAAATGCAGGGCTTCTCTCGTCGTCCAGTGGGTAAAGAGTCCGCCTTGCAGTGTAAGGGTCACCAGTTCGACCCCTAGCCTGGGAAGATATCATATACCACGGAGCGGCTGGACCGGTGCGTCTAATTAAGAGCCAGTGCTCTGGAGTGCATGTGCCCAGAGCCAGTGCTCTGTAACGAGAGAGGCCACTGCGATGGGAGGCCCACACAAGCCAAAGAATAAAGATGGATGAAAATAAATAAATAAGAGGCCAAAATTTAAACAAAGAGACAGGGTTACATTTTTAAAAATGCAGAAGGTAGATATTTTAAAAATATTTAAATTAAAAATGTTTTTTCAGGGCTTCCCTGGTGGTCCAGTGGGTAAGGACACCACTTTGCAGTGCAAGGGGTGCCAGTTCGATCCCTGGCCTGGGAAGATCCCACGTGCCGCGAAGTGGCTGGACCAATGTGTCCAACTACCGAGCCAGAGCTCTGGAGCACATGTGCCCAGAGCCGGCGCTCTGCAACAAGAGGCCACTGTAATGGGAGGCCCACACAGGCCAAAAGAACAAAGATAGATGAAAATGGATAAATGAAAGACCAATATAAGTGGCCCAGAAAAAAGAAAATAAAAAGAAAATTTTTTAATGTGTTTTTAGAATAAAGGAAGGAAACTTCTAGATAAGAAAGGTCTTCTAAACTCTACTTAGAAAGTGAAGTTTATGTATACCTATGGCGGATTCAGGTCGATGTGTGGCAGTAAACAACAAAGCTCTGGAAAAAAAAAAAAATTTTTTTTAATTAAAAAAGGTACCTGGATAAATTAACCATAATTTACAGTCAAAAGAAATAATTATCAGGAGAACAACTTATCCTTTTCAAGGGTGGGAAAAAAACCTTTCAAACATTAAAAATGATTTATAGCCCCAAATCCTTTCCAAGGTCT
Organism: Tragulus kanchil; assembly: GCA_022376925.1. Lineage (NCBI taxonomy): Eukaryota > Metazoa > Chordata > Mammalia > Artiodactyla > Tragulidae > Tragulus > Tragulus kanchil. Next base: position 34,383,854 of record JAIOJX010000025.1, read on the forward strand.
ATTAAAGAGAAAAATGTTTACTTTTATAAATTCTCAAGAGATATGCTAAGGAAAAATCTATGTGCTGGAAATTTTTCTATTAAAAATGAAATTTAATTATTTGATTAGAAAAACAGGATGAAAGTATAACTTAAGATCAGTGATGATAAAGCAGGTGAGGTAGTCCCAGTCCACCCCTGAAAACCATGCATCATGATTGAATGGAATCAGTAATCTTGCCAGAACCAGAATCTTACACAGTTTCCAACTGTAGTTTCCTCAGATAGTAAGCCTCATTCAATAAGCTTTTGTTAAGCCATTATGCAAATGTACTCTACGTTCATTATCTTTCTACTTATTAAATTCATCAAAAGTCGTCCAGAACCAGATTTTGTGGTTCGTCAGCTACACCCACAGTCTTGTTCCCAGATTCTTCATCAGCATTTTCAGACCATGCTGCAAAGAAAACAAGAAATGAGAATGAGCTCATGAATTTTAAATATGCTATAACTCTGTTTCAGTGCAATAGTCCAAGGCTGTAACAGCCGTCTGCCGCTGCTCCCAGCATATCCAGTCTCAGGGTGGTGCCGGGTTAGTTAGAATGTGGCATTAGCATGTCCATAATCAATTCCTGTGTCATTCAGCTGGCTGTCCAGAGGCAGAAAAATGTCTTGAGCATCAACCTGAGCTTCTGAGGCAAACAGTCTAGAAAATCTATGCCTTTGATTATTGACATTTAGGGACTTTTCCAGAAATCCCTCTATTATTGAGTGATATTTTTATGTCATTGTGGCCAGAAAGAAAATTTTGCATGAGCTGAATCCATATAAATGAGTTCAGATGTGTTTTTGCCCAGAATATGTTTGCCTGGTATATGTTTTGTGTGCACAAATGTAGTCTATGTCTCCATTTACCTAGATCTTCATTCACTTAAGCCATATTTTATAGTTTGGAGTTTAATTAAAAAGGTACCTGGATAAATTAACCATAATTTACAGTCAAAAGAAATAATTATCAGGAGAACAACTTATCCTTTTCAAGGGTGGGAAAAAAACCTTTCAAACATTAAAAATGATTTATAGCCCCAAATCCTTTCCAAGGTCTATTAAAGAGAAAAATGTTTACTTTTATAAATTCTCAAGAGATATGCTAAGGAAAAATCTATGTGCTGGAAATTTTTCTATTAAAAATGAAATTTAATTATTTGATTAGAAAAACAGGATGAAAGTATAACTTAAGATCAGTGATGATAAAGCAGGTGAGGTAGTCCCAGTCCACCCCTGAAAACCATGCATCATGATTGAATGGAATCAGTAATCTTGCCAGAACCAGAATCTTACACAGTTTCCAACTGTAGTTTCCTCAGATAGTAAGCCTCATTCAATAAGCTTTTGTTAAGCCATTATGCAAATGTACTCTACGTTCATTATCTTTCTACTTATTAAATTCATCAAAAGTCGTCCAGAACCAGATTTTGTGGTTCGTCAGCTACACCCACAGTCTTGTTCCCAGATTCTTCATCAGCATTTTCAGACCATGCTGCAAAGAAAACAAGAAATGAGAATGAGCTCATGAATTTTAAATATGCTATAACTCTGTTTCAGTGCAATAGTCCAAGGCTGTAACAGCCGTCTGCCGCTGCTCCCAGCATATCCAGTCTCAGGGTGGTGCCGGGTTAGTTAGAATGTGGCATTAGCATGTCCATAATCAATTCCTGTGTCATTCAGCTGGCTGTCCAGAGGCAGAAAAATGTCTTGAGCATCAACCTGAGCTTCTGAGGCAAACAGTCTAGAAAATCTATGCCTTTGATTATTGACATTTAGGGACTTTTCCAGAAATCCCTCTATTATTGAGTGATATTTTTATGTCATTGTGGCCAGAAAGAAAATTTTGCATGAGCTGAATCCATATAAATGAGTTCAGATGTGTTTTTGCCCAGAATATGTTTGCCTGGTATATGTTTTGTGTGCACAAATGTAGTCTATGTCTCCATTTACCTAGATCTTCATTCACTTAAGCCATATTTTATAGTTTGGAGTTCTTACCTTTCATTGAATTTATTCCCAGGTATTTTTTTTAATGTTGTTTTGTCTTTTTTTCTTATAATTGTTGACCTCTTTTATTATTTGTTTCTTTTCATCCATCTTTTATTCTTTGGCCTGTGTGGGCCTCCCGTTGCTGTGGCCTCTCTTGCTGCAGAGCACCGTCTCTGGGCACTTAGGGCTGGCTCCTAACTGGACACACCGGTCCAGCCACTCTACAGCGCATAGGATCTTCCCCAGCGGGGGATCAAACTGGTGCCCCTTGCACTGCAAGGTGGACTCTTTACCCACAGGACCACCAGGGAAGTCCTATTCCCAGGTATTTTTAGCACTATTATAAATAATCGTATATTTAAATTTTTCATTATCTAATTGCTGCTTGCTATTATATAGAAATATTGATTTTTTAAATATTCTGATCTTTTATCCTATGAGCTCGCTATTTTCAAAGATTGATTCTAGTAGATTTCAAAGATATTCTACATGCACAATTTGTTAATTAAGATAATTACTTAATCTAGATTAACCTATTAATCTAAAGGCAATTATACTTTAAAAATTAGACTTTCTATGGAGACTATTATAAAAAGGAAGTTTTATTACCCTTTCAAAATCTTTATAGCTTCTGTTATTTTAGTTGGTTTTTGCCTTGAATTACCTAAACCTCTGATACAGAACCAAACACAAGTGTGAGAGCAGACAATTTCACCTTTTTCCTCATGCTAGGATTGACTAATTCACCACTACACATGACAGTAGCTATTGGTTTTATAGTAGCTATCAGTTCAGTTGCTCAGTCATGTCTGACTCTTTGCAAACCCATGGACTGCAGCATAGCAGGCTTCCCTGTCCTTTACCATTTCCGATGAGTTGTCTCTTCAATATACAGTAGTTATACATGTCTTCATAATGTAAACTCAGTTCTAGTTTCTAATTTTGTGATTGTTTTTATCATTAACTGGAAATAAATTACGTCAAATTATTTTTCTGAATTCATTGAGTTATCACAGAATGTTCTGCTCTTTTATTAATGTTGTTAAATTACATTGTTTGATTGAATGTTAGGCCAAATTTGCATTCTGGGAAAAACCCCGGTTGACCATTGTATCTTCTCCCTTTTTTATATTGCTGTGTCCAGTTTACTAGTATTTTGAATAGGATTCTTGCACTTATATTTATAGATGTAATAGTGGTCTGTGATTATTTTCTTGCTCAGATATTTCTATCAGGGTTATCCAGTCATTACATTTCTTGGGGAGTAGTCTCTCCTTTATTTTCTCAGAGAGTTTATGCAAGATTGACATTATGTGTTCTTTAAATGTTGAGAGAATTTACCAGAGAGATCAGCTGGACCTGGAGTTTTCTTTGTAAAGCAGTTTTTGGTCATGAATTCAGACTCCGTGGTAAATGCACAACTACTCTGACTTTTCTATTTCTTTTTGGTTTTGGTAGATTTTGTTTTTCAAGGAATTTGTTTATTTATTCTAAGTTAACACATCTTATTGCTCTAAATTTGTTTGTAATATTCTCTTTTGATGATTTTAATTAGAATTTTTTGACTTCAATACTACTGCTGGAAACAGTGACAGACTTTATTTTCTTGGGCTCCAAAATCACTGTGGATGGTGACTACAACCATGAAATTAAAAGAAGCTTGGTCCTTGGAAAAAAGTTGTGACAAACCTAAACAACATCTTAAAAGAAGAGGTATCACTTTGCTGACAAAGGTCCATATAGAAAGCGATAATTTTTCCAGTAGTCGTGTATGGATGTGAGAGTTATACCATAAAGAAGGCTGAGTGCCACAGAGTTGATCCTTTTGAACTGTGATGCTCAGAGTCCCTTGGACAGCAAGGAGATCAAACCAGTCCATCCTAAAGGAAATCCACCCTGAATATTCATTGGAAGGACAGGTGCTAAAGCTGAAGCTCCAATAATTTGGCCACCTGATGCACAGAGCAGACTCATTGGAAAGTACCCTGAAGTTGGGAAAGACTGAAGGCAAAATGAATGAGATTCATTGAAGAAAGTACTCTGGAAGATAGTTGTCTCTTCAATATACAGTAGTTATACATGTCTTCATAATGTAAACTCAGTTCTAGTTTCTAATTTTGTGATTGTTTTTATCATTAACTGGAAATAAATTACGTCAAATTATTTTTCTGAATTCATTGAGTTATCACAGAATGTTCTGCTCTTTTATTAATGTTGTTAAATTACATTGTTTGATTGAATGTTAGGCCAAATTTGCATTCTGGGAAAAACCCCGGTTGACCATTGTATCTTCTCCCTTTTTTATATTGCTGTGTCCAGTTTACTAGTATTTTGAATAGGATTCTTGCACTTATATTTATAGATGTAATAGTGGTCTGTGATTATTTTCTTGCTCAGATATTTCTATCAGGGTTATCCAGTCATTACATTTCTTGGGGAGTAGTCTCTCCTTTATTTTCTCAGAGAGTTTATGCAAGATTGACATTATGTGTTCTTTAAATGTTGAGAGAATTTACCAGAGAGATCAGCTGGACCTGGAGTTTTCTTTGTAAAGCAGTTTTTGGTCATGAATTCAGACTCCGTGGTAAATGCACAACTACTCTGACTTTTCTATTTCTTTTTGGTTTTGGTAGATTTTGTTTTTCAAGGAATTTGTTTATTTATTCTAAGTTAACACATCTTATTGCTCTAAATTTGTTTGTAATATTCTCTTTTGATGATTTTAATTAGAATTTTTTGACTTCAATACTACTGCTGGAAACAGTGACAGACTTTATTTTCTTGGGCTCCAAAATCACTGTGGATGGTGACTACAACCATGAAATTAAAAGAAGCTTGGTCCTTGGAAAAAAGTTGTGACAAACCTAAACAACATCTTAAAAAGAAGAGGTATCACTTTGCTGACAAAGGTCCATATAGAAAGCGATAATTTTTCCAGTAGTCGTGTATGGATGTGAGAGTTATACCATAAAGAAGGCTGAGTGCCACAGAGTTGATCCTTTTGAACTGTGATGCTCAGAGTCCCTTGGACAGCAAGGAGATCAAACCAGTCCATCCTAAAGGAAATCCACCCTGAATATTCATTGGAAGGACAGGTGCTAAAGCTGAAGCTCCAATAATTTGGCCACCTGATGCACAGAGCAGACTCATTGGAAAGTACCCTGAAGTTGGGAAAGACTGAAGGCAGGAGAAGAAGGGGTCAACAGAGGATGAGATGGTTAGATGGCATCACTGACTCAATGAATGCGAGTTTGAGCAAACTCTGGAAGATAGTGAAGGAGAGGGAAGCCTGATGTGCTGCTAACAGGGTCCCAAAGACCCGACTGTCATGACCTGTGACACAGACATGACTGAGTGACCAAACAACAACAACCGCTATTGATATTTGAGGCAAGAAAGCTCTAGTGGGAGATTGCTCTATGCATGGCCAAATGTTAAGCAGTATCCTGACCTCTCTCCGCTGGATGCTGATTGTGTGACAACCAAAAATGTCTCTAGACACTGCCCAGTGTTCCTTGGAGACCAATAACTCTGTTTGAAAATCAGTGTTTTAATGTACAGGATCTTTAACTCCATGTACCTGTAATTTGTCTCCTTATTTTTTAATTCTGTTAAGAGCTTTGTATGGTGTACCAGACAAGGCAGACTGTGTCCTAGATTTGGCCCATGGATCATTCCATTGACCTTAGAACTTTAACTCTTCTTTTGTAATGGTGGTCATTTAGTTACTAAATCGTGTCCAACTCTTTGCAACCCCATAGACTATAGCCCTGGCCCCCAGGCTCCTCTGTCTATGGAAATTCTCCGGGCAAAAATACTGGAGTGGGGGCTTCCCTTGGTGGTCCAGTGGGTAAAGACACCGCCTTGCAGTGCAACAGGCGCCGGTTTGATCCCTGGCCTGGGAAGATCCCACGTGCCGCGGAGTGGCTGGACCTATGTGTCCAATTACCGAGCCGGAGCTCTGGCGCGCATGCGCCCAGAGCTGGTGCTCTGCGACGACAGTGCCACCGCGACGGGAGGCCCACAGGAGCCAAAGAACAAAGACGGATGAAAATAGAGAAATGAAAGACCACTAGAAGTGGCCCGCCTATCCCCCTCCCTCCCCACCCCACCCTCCAAAAAAAGATAAATTAAAAAAAAAAAAAATACTGGAGTGGGTTGCCATTTCCCTTCTCCAGGTAATATAACTTTTTTCTCTAAGAATACTTTATCTGTTTCATAAATTTTAAAATGCCGTGTTGTGTTGATGGATATTAGCCAATTAATGGCTATGAAGAGTATTGTTTATCTATGTAGATAATATATGGACATTATTATTATTCCAACAAAACTGCTTACAAATGGATTTGGGTTCTACGAGAGACAAGCAAGGAACAATATTAATATAACAAAACCATAAAATTTAATCACATAAGTATACTTTTACAACTAGTGATGTAAATTTCTGTTGTTTGGCAATGTTGCTTTTGCTTTTCTAGCTAAGAAAAGCCAGTTTGCTATATCCAAGAATGTTTACCAGGACCAGAAAATAACACTGATTTTATAGTACCTTATCCAGTATCGATTTGCTGCCACCTGCTGGGAGGCAGATATAGGTTTCCAAAATCCATAAAAGGTGAGAATGCTGACCTTAGAAGTTGTAAATCTTTGCCTATCCCATAAAATGAAACATAGTATACATACCTTTGGACTTGGAAGAAATCAATAGTTCTAGAATAAATTAACCTTATATAAGGAAAACATAATGTGCATAAAAACAGAAGTCTTATTTTCCATTTAAGAGAAATTAGATGGCTGATTTGCATTTACCATGAAATGATATACAATAAAGTTCCTTAAAATAGTGAGCTCCTCAGGTACTGATTGTGGATTTGTGTAAAGGTAATTAATCACTTAACTAGGGTTCATGGTGCAGCTTAAGATCTGAAGTTCAGTTTGGTCATGCAGTCGTGTTTGACTCTTTAAAGCCCCATGGACTGCAGCACACCAGGCTTCCCTGTCCTTCACCATCTCCCAGAGCTTGCTCAAACTCATGTACATTGACTCAGTGATGCCACCCAACCATCTCGTCCTCTGATGTCCCCTTCTCCTCCTGATCTCAATCTTTTCCCAGCATCAGGGTTTTCCAATGAGTCAGGTCTCCGTAGCAGGTAGCCAAAGTATTAGAGCTTCAGCTTCAGCATCATCAATTCTTTGGTGCTGAATGAAAGAACCACTGCTAAATGAAGATTAGTAAAACAGAAAGCTAAATCTAATGATAACATTGATTGTGACAGGCAGAAAAATAGCCCTTCAAAGAAGTCCGTGTCCTAATTCTCAGTGCCCAAAGGGTGAAGCCCTGAGCCCAGGGAACAGAACCTAGAGCCACACAGAATTATTTCTAGGCCCTGAAACTCTATGGAAACGGACAGACTGGATTTTGAAGCTGGGCTTGTGACTCCTTTTTTCCTTCCATTTTCTCCCTTTTTGAATGGGAATGGTTATCACTGCTCTCCTGTGCCGCCTCCTCCTCTATAATACTCTAAGAGCAAGAACTTGTTTTCTAGTTGCAAAGGTCTACAATGGAAAAAGATTTTTGCCCCAGCATGGATTATACTCACCTATACCTACTTTAGATTTAAATGAGAAGTTGGGATTTTTGAGACTTAGATGAGATGCTCTAATGGGTTGAAAATATGGGGGATACAAAGGGAGGGATGGATAGATTTTGCATGTGAATGGACATGAATCTCTGGGAGCCAGAGGATGGACTGATGGACCCGATCTTATAATAAAAAAAGGACTTGGAAGAAATCAATAGTTCTAGAATAAATTAACCTTATATAAGGAAAACATAATGTGCATAAAAACAGAAGTCTTATTTTCCATTTAAGAGAAATTAGATGGCTGATTTGCATTTACCATGAAATGATATACAATAAAGTTCCTTAAAATAGTGAGCTCCTCAGGTACTGATTGTGGATTTGTGTAAAGGTAATTAATCACTTAACTAGGGTTCATGGTGCAGCTTAAGATCTGAAGTTCAGTTTGGTCATGCAGTCGTGTTTGACTCTTTAAAGCCCCATGGACTGCAGCACACCAGGCTTCCCTGTCCTTCACCATCTCCCAGAGCTTGCTCAAACTCATGTACATTGACTCAGTGATGCCACCCAACCATCTCGTCCTCTGATGTCCCCTTCTCCTCCTGATCTCAATCTTTTCCCAGCATCAGGGTTTTCCAATGAGTCAGGTCTCCGTAGCAGGTAGCCAAAGTATTGGAGCTTCAGCTTCAGCATCATCAATTCTTTGGTGCTGAATGAAAGAACCACTGCTAAATGAAGATTAGTAAAACAGAAAGCTAAATCTAATGATAACATTGATTGTGACAGGCAGAAAAATAGCCCTTCAAAGAAGTCCGTGTCCTAATTCTCAGTGCCCAAAGGGTGAAGCCCTGAGCCCAGGGAACAGAACCTAGAGCCACACAGAATTATTTCTAGGCCCTGAAACTCTATGGAAACGGACAGACTGGATTTTGAAGCTGGGCTTGTGACTCCTTTTTTCCTTCCATTTTCTCCCTTTTTGAATGGGAATGGTTATCACTGCTCTCCTGTGCCGCCTCCTCCTCTATAATACTCTAAGAGCAAGAACTTGTTTTCTAGTTGCAAAGGTCTACAATGGAAAAAGATTTTTGCCCCAGCATGGATTATACTCACCTATACCTACTTTAGATTTAAATGAGAAGTTGGGATTTTTGAGACTTAGATGAGATGCTCTAATGGGTTGAAAATATGGGGGATACAAAGGGAGGGATGGATAGATTTTGCATGTGAATGGACATGAATCTCTGGGAGCCAGAGGATGGACTGATCAGGCATAATGGCCCCTGCCAGAGATGTCCACACTCCAATCACCAGATTCTGTGACTAAATTACCTTATGAGGAAGAAAGATTTTGCAGATATGACCAAGGTTAAAAACCCTGAGATGCAGAGATGATCTGGGTGGGCCTAATTTAATCACCCAAATCTTTAAAATTCTTTGACCGGTGTTACTGGCTTTGAAGATGGAGGGGGCCACAAGTCGAGGGATGTAAGTGGCCTCTATGGTCAGGAAAGGGCAAAGCAACAGCTGCTCTCTAAAGCCTCCAGAAAGGAAGCAGGCAACTGACACCTTGACTTCAGCCTGTAGAGACCTGGGTTGAACTTCAGATCTGCAGAACTTTAAGATCATATATGTGTGCTCTTTTAAAGAACCAGATTTATGGTAATTATTTTATAACAGCAATAGAAAAAGAAGCCATTAATAACAGACAACAGTTACTATGCTCTCACATTACGGCACTACAGCCATCTCAGGTGGTCACACTTTTAAGGAAGGAAACTAAAGCACATCTGAAATTATATTATGTAATCAGGCCTTGGTTACCTCTCTGACAACTCTCCCTCTTGCTTCTACCATCCAATCACTCTAGTCTCCTGACTGTTCTTCAACTATGCCAAGTAAGCCATTCTTTCTTTTTTAGTATGTGCTTTTCAGGAGACCCTGCTTCGATTCCTGGGTCTGGAAGATCCCCTGGAGAAGGGAACGACTATCCACTCCAGTATTCTTGCCTGCAGAATTCCATGGACAGAGGAGCCTGGCAGGGTATAGTCCATGGGGTTGCAAAGAGTTGGACATGACCGAGCAACTTTCACTTTCTTAGATATCCACAGCTCACCCTTTGGTTTTTCAGGTCTCTGCTAAAACGTCACCTTCTCAATGAGGCCTTCTTTTTCACTCGATATGAAATATATATCCCTAACCCCTAGCTGATTATTCTTTAATACATAACAATTACAATCATTTGTATTTGAATATATATTCTTTTTTTCTTTCTCCTTAAGCATAAGCTCTGTGTGGGCAGGGGCTTTATCTGTATTAATGATAGTTGTATCTTCAGAACCTAATATAGTGCCTGGCATATAGTATTCACTCAGTAAATATTCGTAGGCATAGAGGAACATTTTAAAAACTATTGACAGATTACAAGAATTCATTTATGCTAAAATTCTAATGCAGAACACACAGCATAGAACAGGGCAGATAATAAACATTAACATTGTTTTGGTTGGTAAGGTAATGGACCTTAGTGTACAAATTCATTATCATGCCTTGAAGAATGAGACCATTTCTCAAATGACTTCCTATAGTTCTTACACATGATACATCTTTCTCAAGGTCAGATTATAAGAAAGTGAAGTTGTCAGTCACGTCTGACTCTTTGTGACCCATGGACAAGCCATAGAATTCTTCAGACTGGAATACTGGAGTGGATAGCCTTTCCCTTCCCAGGGGATCTTCCCAACCCAGGGGTCAAACCCAGGTCTCCCGCATTCCTGGCAGGTTCTTTACCATCTGAGTCACAAAGGGAAGCATGAGGATACTGGAGTGGGTAGCCTATCTGTTCTCCAGGATATCTTCCTGACCCAGGAATCAACTTGGGTCTCCTGCGTTGCAGGCAGATTCTTAACCAGCTGAGCTAACAAGGGACTCCTAACTATAAGAACACTAGTAAATAAATCAATTTTGCATTTTCTTATAAGTAAGCATAACCAGTGCATTTTGAAAATAAGTGCTGACTACATTTTTTCCCAACTTTTTAAGTGTTAAAAATTTCAAACCATTTTTAAACATTTTTTTTAATAGAAAAATTGAAAGAAAGAACCACAGTTATTAACATGGATTTTCTCTCAGGTCTTCCTTGGTGGTTCAGATAGTGAAGAATCCACCCACAATGCGGGTGACCTAGGTTTGATCCCTGGGTCAGGAAGATCCCCTGGAGAAGGGCAGGCATGACTACCCACTCCAGTATTCTTGCCTGGAGAATTCCATGGACAGAGGAGACTGGTGGGCTAGCAACTAAAAATATCCTTATTTCTTTCCAAATCATAGTTGCCCGTTAATGTAGATCAGTCCTTCTCTCTTGTTTGTGTTTCATGATGCTGCCATTATCAAAAAGTCCAAACAAATCACATTCTAAATTTAATTGTTTCCTCACAGATTCAAGTTAAATGTTCTGACAAGAATGCTATACCAGTGGACTTCCAATAGTTTCTTTTACTTGGTAGAGAGACTTAGTCGGTAGATGCTAGAGAGCTTTTCCATGAGCAATTTTTAACTTTTTGTTAAGTACTAATGTTCCATGGAATATGCTTTAGAGAACACTTAGATAAGGAAAAAGAAAAAAGTGAAATACACTAAAATGTTTAAGAGTTTGAAGTTAAAAAAGCAGGTAAGGATTAAAAGCCATTTTAAATAACAGACTTCATTTCCTTAGGAAATGCAAACTGAGGTTTTATAAAGTTTAACACTTACCAACTCCTCCAACAAAACACTGTACAAGCACTCAGCTAGTGCTTGAGATAGCCTTTCTCAAGACTTCAACCCAGGGGATCAAACCCAGGTCTCCGGAATACATTCCTTTTGGCCCAAGGGTTCTTTACCATCTGAGTCACAAAGGGAAGCATGAGGATACTGGAGTGGGTAGCCTATCTGTTCTCCAGGATATCTTCCTGACCCAGGAATCAACTTGGGTCTCCTGCGTTGCAGGCAGATTCTTAACCAGCTGAGCTAACAAGGGACTCCTAACTATAAGAACACTAGTAAATAAATCAATTTTGCATTTTCTTATAAGTAAGCATAACCAGTGCATTTTGAAAATAAGTGCTGACTACATTTTTTCCCAACTTTTTAAGTGTTAAAAATTTCAAACCATTTTTAAACATTTTTTTTAATAGAAAAATTGAAAGAAAGAACCACAGTTATTAACATGGATTTTCTCTCAGGTCTTCCTTGGTGGTTCAGATAGTGAAGAATCCACCCACAATGCGGGTGACCTAGGTTTGATCCCTGGGTCAGGAAGATCCCCTGGAGAAGGGCAGGCATGACTACCCACTCCAGTATTCTTGCCTGGAGAATTCCATGGACAGAGGAGACTGGTGGGCTAGCAACTAAAAATATCCTTATTTCTTTCCAAATCATAGTTGCCCGTTAATGTAGATCAGTCCTTCTCTCTTGTTTGTGTTTCATGATGCTGCCATTATCAAAAAGTCCAAACAAATCACATTCTAAATTTAATTGTTTCCTCACAGATTCAAGTTAAATGTTCTGACAAGAATGCTATACCAGTGGACTTCCAATAGTTTCTTTTACTTGGTAGAGAGACTTAGTCGGTAGATGCTAGAGAGCTTTTCCATGAGCAATTTTTAACTTTTTGTTAAGTACTAATGTTCCATGGAATATGCTTTAGAGAACACTTAGATAAGGAAAAAGAAAAAAGTGAAATACACTAAAATGTTTAAGAGTTTGAAGTTAAAAAAGCAGGTAAGGATTAAAAGCCATTTTAAATAACAGACTTCATTTCCTTAGGAAATGCAAACTGAGGTTTTATAAAGTTTAACACTTACCAACTCCCTCCAACAAAACACTGTACAAGCACTCAGCTCTAGTCTTAAAGAAAGAAGCTTCTCTCAAATTCTATGTTTATTGATTGTGTTCAGGAGCTAAGATCTAAAACCAGGTCTACTTATGTGTTCTTTTCACCAGACCCTCTGCCTTAGCCTTCTGTTTTATTATCTGTAATTGACTTTTCTTGGATATACAATTATTCTGGGATAAAAGTGGTAGTCTTTTAATCTAAATAAGAATAATAAAGATGATAAGGAAGACTAACTCATTTTTTATTGTTCCATATTCAGTAAGAATCAACATCAAGTAGCTGAGGAAGCTCTAATCCCTTCCACAGACAAGCAATTATGCAAATCACATGCGGGGCCCTGGGGTCTAGGCTCCAGACACTAATTATAATATTATAATTATGACCCTATTTATGACTATTTTTATTCGCTGTAATTTGACCCCTACTATTGCCTAATGATTGCATTTACTACATTAAAACAAACATATGGGAGACATCAGTTTTTCCTAAAAGTCCTAGAACTCAAAAACAGGGTTTACTATTTTCTTTGGTGGATAGGTGGTAAAGAATCCACTTGCCAGTGCTGGAGCACTGAAGTCTTAGAAGACTAAGAGTTCAATCCTTGGGCCAGGAAAATCCCCGGGGAAGGAACTAGCAATACATGGTATTCTTGCCTGGGAAATCCCAAGGACAGAGGAGCCTGACAGGCTACAGTTCATGTGGTCCCAAGGAGTCCAACACGATTTAGTGACAACAATAATAACAACGAAGGATCTAACTGGTTTCCAAAGAACTTAGTTACTATTCTGACTCGGTGAAGAAGCAAGTATTAAGCATGCTCATATTCACCCCCCATTTTAGGTGAGAGCTTTTCCCCCTCGGTGGCTTTTAGATCAGTGAGTGTGGGTTCCTGCTTTTGGTACAAGTTAGGAATCAGTACAAATAGTTACCTTTTTTTTTTTAATGGTACCAGTACAATTTATTTAAAAGAAAAAATACATATATATCTAATACATTACTAGCTTGTACATTTATAGAACAGTATATCAGTTATGCAATTCTAACTCATTTTATTTTTCCACATTTCTAAAATTATTTACTTTAATTGGAGGATAATTATTTTACAGTATTGGGATGGTTTTTGCCATAAATCAGCATGAATCTGCCATGGGCACACCTGTGGCCCCCCAATTCTGAACCCCACCTCCCACATCCCTTCCACAAATGGGTAACTTAAGAGGATACACATTGAGTCCTTTAGCTGGTAAAAATCACCTCATGCTTTAAAAACTTGAGCTTATTTCAGCTGAACATTGAGCATTTACAACCATGGGCTGGAAACTTTTGCAGTTTTACTTTCTTTAATTTCACCAAATTATCAAAAGTCCTGTCTCACTCCACCCCTCTTTTTTTTTAATAAGAGGATTCTGTTGGTCTCTGCCATGCAACATGAATCAGTAAGGGGTATGTATTGTGGGGGAGGGGCATAGTACATCCATATACTTTTTTCTTGTAATTTTGGCCTCTTTTTTTAATAATCGCTTGCATTTTTTAAAAAAAATTTGGTCTTTTTAAACTGACTTTTTATTTAGTTCTTTTTCATCCATCTTTATTCTTCGGCCTGTGTGGGCCTCCCATTGCAGGGGCCTTTCTAGTTGCAGAGCATCGGCTCTGGGTGCATGGGCGCATGCTCTCCGGAGTGCTAGCTCTTAATTTGACACACCGATCCAGCCGTTCCGCCACATGCGGGATCTTCCCGGCCAGGAAAATCCCGGGAAGGAACTAGCAATACATGGTATTCTTGCCTGGGAAATCCCAAGGACAGAGGAGCCTGACAGGCTACAGTTCATGTGGTCCCAAGGAGTCCAACACGATTTAGTGACAACAATAATAACAACGAAGGATCTAACTGGTTTCCAAAGAACTTAGTTACTATTCTGACTCGGTGAAGAAGCAAGTATTAAGCATGCTCATATTCACCCCCCATTTTAGGTGAGAGCTTTTCCCCCTCGGTGGCTTTTAGATCAGTGAGTGTGGGTTCCTGCTTTTGGTACAAGTTAGGAATCAGTACAAATAGTTACCTTTTTTTTTTTAATGGTACCAGTACAATTTATTTAAAAGAAAAAATACATATATATCTAATACATTACTAGCTTGTACATTTATAGAACAGTATATCAGTTATGCAATTCTAACTCATTTTATTTTTCCACATTTCTAAAATTATTTACTTTAATTGGAGGATAATTATTTTACAGTATTGGGATGGTTTTTGCCATAAATCAGCATGAATCTGCCATGGGCACACCTGTGGCCCCCCAATTCTGAACCCCACCTCCCACATCCCTTCCACAAATGGGTAACTTAAGAGGATACACATTGAGTCCTTTAGCTGGTAAAAATCACCTCATGCTTTAAAAACTTGAGCTTATTTCAGCTGAACATTGAGCATTTACAACCATGGGCTGGAAACTTTTGCAGTTTTACTTTCTTTAATTTCACCAAATTATCAAAAGTCCTGTCTCACTCCACCCCTCTTTTTTTTTAATAAGAGGATTCTGTTGGTCTCTGCCATGCAACATGAATCAGTAAGGGGTATGTATTGTGGGGGAGGGGCATAGTACATCCATATACTTTTTTCTTGTAATTTTGGCCTCTTTTTTTAATAATCGCTTGCATTTTTTAAAAAAAATTTGGTCTTTTTAAACTGACTTTTTATTTAGTTCTTTTTCATCCATCTTTATTCTTCGGCCTGTGTGGGCCTCCCATTGCAGGGGCCTTTCTAGTTGCAGAGCATCGGCTCTGGGTGCATGGGCGCATGCTCTCCGGAGTGCTAGCTCTTAATTTGACACACCGATCCAGCCGTTCCGCCACATGCGGGATCTTCCCGGGCCAGGGATCGAACCGATGACCCTTGCATTTCAAGGCGAGCTCTCTACCCACTGGGCCACCAGGGAAGAAGCCCCCTCCATACACTTTTCTTCCAGGGAGAGTTACGAAAGGGTCTCTGGCTTGGACCGCCTAAGGCTAGGGCTCCATCTCCTGGGCTTCGCAAAGCGCCGAGGCGGGGAGAGGATGGGCTTTACCCTCGGCCTTTGGAGTCGACTTGAACCTACAGGAGAGCAAAAGGTACACGTGAGGACCGTCACCAGCCCTCCCCGACGCTCTGCACGCCCGCAGGCCCTCAGGATCACTCGCGCCCCGTCACACGCCGGCATCCGGCAGTTACGTCCACGGGAGCACAGGCCACGTCCCGCGCCGCCGCCCGCCCCGGGCCGCAGCACCGGCCCGTCGCCCGGCAGGCGGCAACGCGCCTGCGCGCGGGCGAGCGCGGGGCGTGGCGAGCCGGCCGGCCGGAAGGGGCGGGGCAGGGGGCTGCAGGCCTGCGGCGGCGGGCGGGTGAGTACGCGCGGGGATAGCGCGCGGTGTGTCCTCGGCCCGGGCTCTCGCGTCCGGCCGCCCGGGCGCTCCGCTCTGCATCTGGGGCGCCCCCTGGAGAATTCGGGGAAGGGGAAGGAAGAGGAGACTGGGATTGAGTTGGATGGTGTTGGGGGTGCGGGAGACAGTGGAGGAGCAAGCCTCGGCAAAATGGATTCACAGGGAAGGTTGGTTGGTTTTGCCCTTAAAAAGCGAAGTCTCTATGAACAGCGTGGTTATATTTTCATTACTTTGGACGGGTTTGCGGAGTTCGCCGTTGTGCCACAGTAAGAGTATTGATAAGGTGGCTCGTCCCTTGCCGCTGGCAAATGTTTAACCAGACGAAGTGTCTGAAATAGGCACTGTAGTCCAGTGTAGCACCTAAGACTACCCAGGAGGGAAGTTAAAGCTCATCTTTAAGGGAATACAGTCCTGTAAATAAAAATAGGGCTCGGGCTGAAAGTCACAGACAGCATCAGGTTCGGTCAAATGCTGTGCCGGCCATGGGCTGTCTCTTCTAGCAGACATGGTGTATTCAGATAATTTGTTAGTCAATATGAAAGATGAATACTAGTTGTTATTCTGAAAGACAATCTAAACCAAAATGGCACGAAAGATTTTAATTATCTTGAGAGTTGTGCCCTAATACGAGCACTTTGAAAAACAAACCCTATTAGAGCATTTCCAAGTTGGGAGAAAACCAAGTTTCCCAAAAGCCTGTGTAAATTCCTGATCATTTGTTGATCTACAAAGACCAGAATCTTCTTTCGTACGGGAAAAACTTCATATCGTTTTGTGTTCAAAGTCATAAAAACCAGGACAGTTCATTGTGGTTTCAGGGGTAGGAGATGCTTGGGGACTTTGGGAAGGTCATGTACACACTGCCATGTTTGAAATGGATAACCAACAAACATCTACTGTATAGCACGTGGAACTCCGGTTAATATCATGTACCAGCCTGGATGGGAGCGGGGTTTGGGGGAGAATGGATACATGTATATGTATGGCCGAGCCCCGTCACTGTTCACCTGAAACTATCACAAAATTGTAAATTGACTATACCCCAGTAAAAATATTTTTGGTTTGAAAAAAAAAAGTCAGTATGGTAGTGACACAAAAACAGAAATGAAAACAAAACAGGATGGCTCAGTTCCTTTAAGGGCTATATTCTATTAGGAGAGACAAAAGAAGCGCAGAAAAAGTTGCATAAGAAATGTAAAAGTTATGTTTTGCGAAATCTGAAAACCTATATTTGGTATGAAGAGTGTTGGTGAGCGCTAGAAATATGTGCCCCCCAACTGGTTTTTGCCATGTGGAAATGTGGGTCCCTCATACACAGATCTCAGTTTCCCTAATACAGACCAAAAATCTCTAATTTTTCTTGAGCTTTAATATTATTGACAACAAACTCATTATGCACTCACATACCTTCTATGGACCAGCAACAGCCAGTTTGTAACGTCTGCAGATTATCACCCGAGTACTCAGAAATAATTGGAATTAAAAGAGGAAAAAAATTACTGGAAATTGTGACAGCCAGGAAGTGATTTAAGAAAATAGTGTAATTTAAGCTGGGCTGAAAAAGAGAGGTGTCATCAGCTGAATAATGGTCGTATTCGGGAATGCTGTGCCATGGGCTGTCTCTTCTAGCAGACATGGTGTATTCAGATAATTTGTTAGTCAATATGAAAGATGAATACTAGTTGTTATTCTGAAAGACAATCTAAACCAAAATGGCACGAAAGATTTTAATTATCTTGAGAGTTGTGCCCTAATACGAGCACTTTGAAAAACAAACCCTATTAGAGCATTTCCAAGTTGGGAGAAAACCAAGTTTCCCAAAAGCCTGTGTAAATTCCTGATCATTTGTTGATCTACAAAGACCAGAATCTTCTTTCGTACGGGAAAAACTTCATATCGTTTTGTGTTCAAAGTCATAAAAACCAGGACAGTTCATTGTGGTTTCAGGGGTAGGAGATGCTTGGGGACTTTGGGAAGGTCATGTACACACTGCCATGTTTGAAATGGATAACCAACAAACATCTACTGTATAGCACGTGGAACTCCGGTTAATATCATGTACCAGCCTGGATGGGAGCGGGGTTTGGGGGAGAATGGATACATGTATATGTATGGCCGACCCCCGTCACTGTTCACCTGAAACTATCACAAAATTGTAAATTGACTATACCCCAGTAAAAATATTTTTGGTTTGAAAAAAAAAAGTCAGTATGGTAGTGACACAAAAACAGAAATGAAAACAAAACAGGATGGCTCAGTTCCTTTAAGGGCTATATTCTATTAGGAGAGACAAAAGAAGCGCAGAAAAAGTTGCATAAGAAATGTAAAAGTTATGTTTTTAAATCTGAAAACCTATATTTGGTATGAAGAGTGTTGGTGAGCGCTAGAAATATGTGCCCCCCAACTGGTTTTTGCCATGTGGAAATGTGGGTCCCTCATACACAGATCTCAGTTTCCCTAATACAGACCAAAAATCTCTAATTTTTCTTGAGCTTTAATATTATTGACAACAAACTCATTATGCACTCACATACCTTCTATGGACCAGCAACAGCCAGTTTGTAACGTCTGCAGATTATCACCCGAGTACTCAGAAATAATTGGAATTAAAAGAGGAAAAAAATTACTGGAAATTGTGACAGCCAGGAAGTGATTTAAGAAAATAGTGTAATTTAAGCTGGGCTGAAAAAGAGAGGTGTCATGGAGGGGAAGACTGTAACCAGTGACTGAGACTTCTCTAGTCTAGTGGCTAGGATGCTGCACTCCCAATGCAGGGGCCCCTGGTTGGGGAATTAAGATCCCACATGCTGCAACAAAGAGTTCACCTACTACAACTAAAGATTCTGCTTGCCGCAACTAAGACCTTGGGCAGCTAAATAAATAAATATTTAAAAAACAAAAAAGAAGAGGAAGAAAAAATGTAAACAGTGAGTAAAATGTCAGTTGGGAAAGTGAACATCAGACTTGGAAGATGATAAGTAAACTCCCCTTAGGAGAGGTCTGAGAAGGGAAGTACAGTAAATGGAGGAAACCTGGCTTGGGAGACCCTTCAATAGCACACTACAGTGGTTCTCAAGTTTGAGAGTGTATCAGAATTACGTGGCAGGTTTGTGAGATGGTGACTGGCACGGTTGGCCCCCACCTTCAGAGTTCTGATTCAGAAGGTCTAGGGTAGGGCTTGAGAATTTCCCTTTCTAATCAGTTCTCAGTTGCTGGAGTTCCTGTGGGTCTGGGGACCAGCTTTGAGAACTACTGACCTAGTGTAGGGGAACCTATTGGAGCAGTTTAAGGTAGATTAGTAAGGAGATCACCTTCATGCTTCAGTGTAAATCTTCTTGTGACGTCCAAGATAGAGAATTGGGGAAGGGAGGAGAGAGAGAAGATTCCTTACAGTTTATTAACATCTGTTAGTGCCAGGCCTGTTCATGCACGCAGTTTCATTTCATACTCTGGCCCAGATGTATAAGTCTTTATGTTTTCATATGGAGAATAGTAAGGGATTACCCAGGTCCTATAGCTAATCTAGGAGCTCCTTAAGACTAGTTTGAATTTAACTAGGGTTGTAGCAGTGGAAACAAATCAAAACATTGACTAGCGATAGAATTTAGAAAAATCGAGACTTCCCCAAAAGTTTGAAACCTAAAAGTAGAAACTGTGAAGTCTGAGTCCTAAATGGAAGAGTGATAAAAGGTAAAATGGACAGAGAACTTTAGAATATTCCCTGCATGAATTCAGTGTGCATTCTGTACTGCTCTTATGTAACAGTGACCTAGGTAAAAGTTGCTTATTTCAAAAGCCAATCTGTTCTACCCAAATTTTCTGAAAATTATTTGAAAAGGAGAAAGTAAAGCCTCCTATAGGGATGGTGGGAGATGGTAAACAGATTAATGGCATCTGACAGCTTATCGTCACATCAAAAGTAATTAGCATTGAGAAATGGAAACACATGGTATAACACCGCTTTGCCTGTGTGAACTTGTGCAGCAGACACTGACCTAATGTATTGATTTTGGAAATCCTCTCAGCTTTTTCTTGCCAGAGTAGTTATTGAAATTGAGAATATTCATTGGATCAATTTCAAGACAAATATTCCAAATCAGACTGGCTGCTGCAGAGCAAATTTTTAATGAAGGAAAACATCCATATATTGAAATCAGACTTTAAGAAGGAAGTCCTAAAAATATATTTATACTGTGAAATCTAGAAAAATGTAAGTTTTCCAACATCAATCAGCCGAGTAATCAGCATAATGGAGTTATATATATAAAATTATAGCATACATTCATTCATCTGTTCTGTGAGTGGTAAACTATGCTGTGGATCCAACGATTACTCAGTCTAGGAAGTCATTCAAAAACAATGATCACAAAATGATGTGATCAGCATTGTCATGCTGATGACAAGAGATAGAACTGGTTGATCTTGAAGGCTGGGGAGGAATTTGTGACGTGATTAAGGCATTCCAGTTAGAAGGGACATCATGAACGATGGCCAGGATGTATAAAAGAGTGTCAGGTTTTCTGGGATCTTCGTGCAGATCAGGATAGTTATAGCAGTATGATAAGAGTGGAGGAGGGGGATGAATTAAATTGAAGAGGTGGATAAGAGCACTTAATATGAAATGTATTTAATGACTGTCTTGGCTAGATGGTAAACTTCGTAATGTTAGGAGCCATGTTGGATCCATATACCAGTGTATTCCAAGGCCTTAGCAGAGCACCTAGCATATGGTAGACTCTCAATAGTTTGAAACCTAAAAGTAGAAACTGTGAAGTCTGAGTCCTAACTGGAAGAGTGATAAGGTAAAATGGACAGAGAACTTTAGAATATTCCTGCATGAATTCAGTGTGCATTCTGTACTGCTCTTATGTAACAGTGACCTAGGTAAAAGTTGCTTATTTCAAAAGCCAATCTGTTCTACCCAAATTTTCTGAAAATTATTTGAAAAGGAGAAAGTAAAGCCTCCTATAGGGATGGTGGGAGATGGTAAACAGATTAATGGCATCTGACAGCTTATCGTCACATCAAAAGTAATTAGCATTGAGAAATGGAAACACATGGTATAACACCGCTTTGCCTGTGTGAACTTGTGCAGCAGACACTGACCTAATGTATTGATTTTGGAAATCCTCTCAGCTTTTTCTTGCCAGAGTAGTTATTGAAATTGAGAATATTCATTGGATCAATTTCAAGACAAATATTCCAAATCAGACTGGCTGCTGCAGAGCAAATTTTTAATGAAGGAAAACATCCATATATTGAAATCAGACTTTAAGAAGGAAGTCCTAAAAATATATTTATACTGTGAAATCTAGAAAAATGTAAGTTTTCCAACATCAATCAGCCGAGTAATCAGCATAATGGAGTTATATATATAAAATTATAGCATACATTCATTCATCTGTTCTGTGAGTGGTAAACTATGCTGTGGATCCAACGATTACTCAGTCTAGGAAGTCATTCAAAAACAATGATCACAAAATGATGTGATCAGCATTGTCATGCTGATGACAAGAGATAGAACTGGTTGATCTTGAAGGCTGGGGAGGAATTTGTGACGTGATTAAGGCATTCCAGTTAGAAGGGACATCATGAACGATGGCCAGGATGTATAAAAGAGTGTCAGGTTTTCTGGGATCTTCGTGCAGATCAGGATAGTTATAGCAGTATGATAAGAGTGGAGGAGGGGGATGAATTAAATTGAAGAGGTGGATAAGAGCACTTAATATGAAATGTATTTAATGACTGTCTTGGCTAGATGGTAAACTTCGTAATGTTAGGAGCCATGTTGGATCCATATACCAGTGTATTCCAAGGCCTTAGCAGAGCACCTAGCATATGGTAGACTCTCAATAGTTGCTCAATGAATGAAAAAAAAGTTTTTTTAGGAGGGGCCACTTCTATTGGTCTTTCATTTATCTGTTTTTATCCATCTTTGTTCTTTGGCCCATGTGGGCCTACCATCACAGTGGCCTCTGTCGCTGCAGAGCACCGGCTCTGGGCACACACGCTCCAGAGCTCTGGCTCAGTAGTTGGACACATCAGTCCAGCCGCTTCGCAGCATGTGGGATCTTCCCAGACTAGGGATTGAACCAGTGCACTGCAAGGCAGTGTCCTTACCCTCTGGACCACCAGGGAAGCCCCTGAAAGAAAAAAATTTTAACAGATAATGCAGAGGAAGCATTTTAAATATCTTAAGCATTTTAAAGTATTTTAACTGGAGTAATATAGTCACTTACATTCTATGAGGATAAGTGGTTGTATGGAAGATGAATTTAATAATGGCCAAAATTAGCACTCATGCTAATGAGTGTGGGGTGTATCTCATTGTAATTGCATTGTCTTTATGGTTGATGATGGTATTTTGTCATCTTGTGCTTATTGACCATTTGTGTGTCTTGGAGAAATGTCTATTCAAGCCCTTGGCAAATTTTTGATTTGGGTTGTTTGCTGTTGTTCCATTTCTAAAGTTCTTTATATATTCTGGATATTAATCCCTTGTCAGATATATGATTTGCAAGTATTTTCCCATCCTGTGGATTGCCGTTTTACTCTGTTGACATTGTCTTTTGATGCACATTTTCTAAAAATTTCCATAAGACCAATTTGTTAGAATATAATAGCTGTAGAAATGACTATAGTAGGCTGTGCCCATTGGTAGATTGCCATCTTCATTTTAAGAAACACTTGAAAAGTGCATATAGTAGGGGCGTGATTAAGGCATTCCAGAAGGCATCATGAACGATGGCCAGGATGTATAAAAGAGTGTCAGGTTTTCTGGGATCTTCGTGCAGATCAGGATAGTTATAGCAGTATGATAAGAGTGGAGGAGGGGGATGAATTAAATTGAAGAGGTGGATAAGAGCACTTAATATGAAATGTATTTAATGACTGTCTTGGCTAGATGGTAAACTTCGTAATGTTAGGAGCCATGTTGGATCCATATACCAGTGTATTCCAAGGCCTTAGCAGAGCACCTAGCATATGGTAGACTCTCAATAGTTGCTCAATGAATGAAAAAAAAGTTTTTTTTGGCCACTTCTATTGGTCTTTCATTTATCTGTTTTTATCCATCTTTGTTCTTTGGCCCATGTGGGCCTACCATCACAGTGGCCTCTGTCGCTGCAGAGCACCGGCTCTGGGCACACACGCTCCAGAGCTCTGGCTCAGTAGTTGGACACATCAGTCCAGCCGCTTCGCAGCATGTGGGATCTTCCCAGACTAGGGATTGAACCAGTGCACTGCAAGGCAGTGTCCTTACCCTCTGGACCACCAGGGAAGCCCCTGAAAGAAAAAAATTTTAACAGATAATGCAGAGGAAGCATTTTAAATATCTTAAGCATTTTAAAGTATTTTAACTGGAGTAATATAGTCACTTACATTCTATGAGGATAAGTGGTTGTATGGAAGATGAATTTAATAATGGCCAAAATTAGCACTCATGCTAATGAGTGTGGGGTGTATCTCATTGTAATTGCATTGTCTTTATGGTTGATGATGGTATTTTGTCATCTTGTGCTTATTGACCATTTGTGTGTCTTGGAGAAATGTCTATTCAAGCCCTTGGCAAATTTTTGATTTGGGTTGTTTGCTGTTGTTCCATTTCTAAAGTTCTTTATATATTCTGGATATTAATCCCTTGTCAGATATATGATTTGCAAGTATTTTCCCATCCTGTGGATTGCCGTTTTACTCTGTTGACATTGTCTTTTGATGCACATTTTCTAAAAATTTCCATAAGACCAATTTGTTAGAATATAATAGCTGTAGAAATGACTATAGTAGGCTGTGCCCATTGGTAGATTGCCATCTTCATTTTAAGAAAAACTTGAAAAGTATTAGAGTATAGCACATATAGTAGGGGTAAAGGATGTTTTGTGAAAATTTTGTTTTGGTTGTATGCCTGTGTATTGACTGATATAAGTGTGTTTCCTCCTGTGAACTTCTGTCAGAGTTTGAGAGCCATTATAATAGAGAAATGTGAGCATGATGGTAGAGAGAATGGAATGGATGTAAAAGATATTCTAGAGGAAACCAAGTGTGGAAAACACACACCTTAAAATGCTGCTGTCCATATGAACCCTCATGCAGGGAAGGAAATGCGCTTAACCCGTGTGTTTCAGTATTTTTGCATACTTGATTTCTTCCATTATATATTAATAAGTTGACATGCTAGTTTATTAGGAATGTCGGTGCTTTGAGGCATCTTACTGAGTGTTGTAAATGCTACAAAATTTATTTTGGTAGTGCTCAGTGTAAAATTGTAGAATGAAACCATATTCAGGAATTGTGAAAGCACATTGAAACAGTTTGATCTGATAATTGACTGAGTTCTTTGATTTATTTCTGTAAGAAAATAGGAAGAGGTGGTTAGGTACATTAGCTGGTGGGAAGTCCTCCCTATTGTTGTTGCAAAGTTGTGTCGGACTCTTTTGCAATCCCATGGGCTGTAGCCCACCAGGCTTCTGTGTCCATGGGATTTCCTTAGCAAGTATACTGGAGTGGATATCCATTTCATTCTCTAGGGGATCTTCCCAGGCCAGAGATAGAACCTGTGTCTCCTGCATTGGCAGGCAGTTTGTTTACCACTGAGCCACCTGGGCCTGCATGATTTTACCACTCTGTTCTGCTTGTGACAAGTACAGTTGGACAGAAAAGTGCTCATACAAGTCTGAGTTATGTTGGCTTTTTAAAAACATGTGAGCAAGGACCTTTATTGGGGTATACTTACTATTGCTTTTTGGTTGGGCGTTACTGCTGCACACAGCCTCTAGCTGTGGTGAACAGCAGCTGATCTTCATTGTGTTGCATGGGCTTCTCATTGAAGTGGCTTCTCTTGTTTTGGAGCACAGGCTTTGTGACTTGCTGGCTTTGGTAGTTATGGCACACGGGCGTTAATTGCTCCAAGGCACGTGGAATCTTCCTGGGCCAGGGGTCTTTGAACCTGTGTCCCTTGCATTGGCAGGCGGATTCTTAACCACCCGACCACCAGGGAAGTCCCCTATATTTGCTTTTAAAAAATGTACAGACTCCTTCAAGATCTGGTTGATTTTGTAAAATTAAGTATGTTACGCATTAAGTTACAGGTGTGAATTATTCTGTGTGGAAAAAGAAAACATTTAAAAATTTTAGAAATTTGGTTTGTTATGCCACCTAATACATTATAAGGTTAGCACAGAAAATGTAAACTAAGTTTTCATTTTGCCCTGAGCAAAAAAAAAAGAAAAAAAATGAAGACAAACAGCCTGCCATAGTGATTCCATATTCAGATGTGTTCTGAGTATGAAATGATTATTTCTTATTCACTTAATGTGCCATGACACCACACTTACTGTAAGGAACAATCTTACTGAGTGTTGTAAATGCTACAAAATTTATTTTGGTAGTGCTCAGTGTAAAATTGTAGAATGAAACCATATTCAGGAATTGTGAAAGCACATTGAAACAGTTTGATCTGATAATTGACTGAGTTCTTTGATTTATTTCTGTAAGAAAATAGGAAGAGGTGGTTAGGTACATTAGCTGGTGGGAAGTCCTCCCTATTGTTGTTGCAAAGTTGTGTCGGACTCTTTTGCAATCCCATGGGCTGTAGCCCACCAGGCTTCTGTGTCCATGGGATTTCCTTAGCAAGTATACTGGAGTGGATATCCATTTCATTCTCTAGGGGATCTTCCCAGGCCAGAGATAGAACCTGTGTCTCCTGCATTGGCAGGCAGTTTGTTTACCACTGAGCCACCTGGGCCTGCATGATTTTACCACTCTGTTCTGCTTGTGACAAGTACAGTTGGACAGAAAAGTGCTCATACAAGTCTGAGTTATGTTGGCTTTTTAAAAACATGTGAGCAAGGACCTTTATTGGGGTATACTTACTATTGCTTTTTGGTTGGGCGTTACTGCTGCACACAGCCTCTAGCTGTGGTGAACAGCAGCTGATCTTCATTGTGTTGCATGGGCTTCTCATTGAAGTGGCTTCTCTTGTTTTGGAGCACAGGCTTTGTGACTTGCTGGCTTTGGTAGTTATGGCACACGGGCGTTAATTGCTCCAAGGCACGTGGAATCTTCCTGGGCCAGGGGTCTTTGAACCTGTGTCCCTTGCATTGGCAGGCGGATTCTTAACCACCCGACCACCAGGGAAGTCCCCTATATTTGCTTTTAAAAAATGTACAGACTCCTTCAAGATCTGGTTGATTTTGTAAAATTAAGTATGTTACGCATTAAGTTACAGGTGTGAATTATTCTGTGTGGAAAAAGAAAACATTTAAAAATTTTAGAAATTTGGTTTGTTATGCCACCTAATACATTATAAGGTTAGCACAGAAAATGTAAACTAAGTTTTCATTTTGCCCTGAGCAAAAAAAAAAAAAAGAAAGAAAATGAAGACAAACAGCCTGCCATAGTGATTCCATATTCAGATGTGTTCTGAGTATGAAATGATTATTTCTTATTCACTTAATGTGCCATGACACCACACGTCTTTTTTTAAAAAAAGATTAATTTATTTGGCTGCACAGGGCCTTAGTTGTGGCACCCAGGATCTTCGATCTTTGTTGTGGTATGCAGAATCTTAGTTGCAGCTTATGGGATCTAGTTCCTTGGCCAGGGATTGAAACCAGGTCTCCTTCATTGTGAATTTGGAGTCTTAGCTACTGGACCACCAGGGAAGTCCCCACTCTTCTTTTTATACCCGAATCTAGAGTCAACACAATGTAGATCTGGCTCAATGAAATCCATAGTTTTCCCCAGGTTCTGCTGGGAGGCTGTGCTCAGTCAGTCTAGCCTTACGAGCCTCACCTGTGAAATAGACTCTCATCTGTTGTGAGGCGTAGCTGAGGAAATGCATGCACAATGGCTCACACCTTGTAAACGTTGAGGAAAAGGTAGCAGCTGCTGCTCTACCATTCAGACGGTCCAGATGGTTGGAAGCACCAAGAAAATGGGCTGTCAGGAAGAGATTTGAAAGTATAAAGTCCTAGAATTATATACATGTGGATAGTTTTCTGGTTTGGGCAAAGAATGACACAAAATGGTGTCCTTTTCCTGGCTCTTTCTTTTCATTTAAAGACCTTTTAAGATTTATGTTGGTATCAAAGGGCAGGGAACTTTACAATCCCAAACTGTGATAAACCTAACAGTATAAACTGTAAGCTTGTCAGATAGTTGGCATGGATCTTACGAGAAAGATTGCAAATCAGTTGTAAGAAATCACTATTCTGAATGTTAGAGCAAAATCTTTATTCTATTGTTGTTTAGTATTGTTGTTGTTCATTGAAGTTATCTTCTACTCTTTGCGACTCCATGGACTGCAGGATGCCAGGCTCCCCTGTCCTTCACTGTCTCCTAGAGTTTGCTCAAAACTCGTGTCCATTGAGTTGGTGATGCCATCTAACTATCTTATCCTGTGTTGACCCCTTCTTATCCTGCCCTCAATCTTTCCCAGCATCAGTATCTTTTCCAATTAATCCGTTCTTCACATCAGATGACTAGAGTATTGGAACTTCAGTCCTTCCAATGAATATTCAGGGTCAGTTTCCTTTGGGATTGACTGATTTGATCTCCTTGCTGTCCAAGGGACTATTGAGAGTCTTCTCCCGCAACACAGTTCAAAAGCATTGATTCTTCAGTGTTCAGCCATCTTTATGGTCCAGCTCTCACATCGTACAAGATTACTGGAAAAACCATACCTTTGACTGTACAGACTGTTGTATGCCAAGTGATCTCTCTACTTTTTAATACTCTCTCAAGGTTTGTCATAGCTCTTCTTCCAAGGAGTAAGTGTATTTCATTTTGTGGCTGCAGTCACCATCCACAGTGATGTTGGAACCACCAAAATTAAAGTCTGGTACTGTTTCCACTTTCTCCCTGTCCGTCTGCCGTGAAGTGATGGGTGAGGTTGAATGCTGAGTTTTAGGCCAGCTTTTTCATTCTCCTCTTTCACCTGCATCAAGAGGCTCTTTAGTTCCTCTTCACTTTCTTCCATTAGAGTGGCATCATTTGCATATTTCCTGGCAATCTTAATTCCAGTTTGTAGGTCATCCAGCACGGCATTTCACATGATATACTCTGCATAGAAATTAAATAAGCAGGGTGACAGCCTTGGTGTACTCCTTTCCCAATTTTGAACCAGCCTGTTGTTCCAAGTCCAGTTCTGTTGCTTCTTATCCTGCATAAAGTTTTGCAGAAGGCAGGTTAGGTTGACTGCTAGTCTCATTTTTGTAAGAATTTTCCACTTTGTTGTGATCCACACAGTCAAAGGCTTTAGCATAGTCCATGAAGCAAATTTGGTTGCCCAAAATCTTTATTCTATTGTTGTTTAGTATTGTTGTTGTTCATTGAAGTTATCTTCTACTCTTTGCGACTCCATGGACTGCAGGATGCCAGGCTCCCCTGTCCTTCACTGTCTCCTAGAGTTTGCTCAAAACTCGTGTCCATTGAGTTGGTGATGCCATCTAACTATCTTATCCTGTGTTGACCCCTTCTTATCCTGCCCTCAATCTTTCCCAGCATCAGTATCTTTTCCAATTAATCCGTTCTTCACATCAGATGACTAGAGTATTGGAACTTCAGTCCTTCCAATGAATATTCAGGGTCAGTTTCCTTTGGGATTGACTGATTTGATCTCCTTGCTGTCCAAGGGACTATTGAGAGTCTTCTCCCGCAACACAGTTCAAAAGCATTGATTCTTCAGTGTTCAGCCATCTTTATGGTCCAGCTCTCACATCGTACAAGATTACTGGAAAAACCATACCTTTGACTGTACAGACTGTTGTATGCCAAGTGATCTCTCTACTTTTTAATACTCTCTCAAGGTTTGTCATAGCTCTTCTTCCAAGGAGTAAGTGTATTTCATTTTGTGGCTGCAGTCACCATCCACAGTGATGTTGGAACCACCAAAATTAAAGTCTGGTACTGTTTCCACTTTCTCCCTGTCCGTCTGCCGTGAAGTGATGGGTGAGGTTGAATGCTGAGTTTTAGGCCAGCTTTTTCATTCTCCTCTTTCACCTGCATCAAGAGGCTCTTTAGTTCCTCTTCACTTTCTTCCATTAGAGTGGCATCATTTGCATATTTCCTGGCAATCTTAATTCCAGTTTGTAGGTCATCCAGCACGGCATTTCACATGATATACTCTGCATAGAAATTAAATAAGCAGGGTGACAGCCTTGGTGTACTCCTTTCCCAATTTTGAACCAGCCTGTTGTTCCAAGTCCAGTTCTGTTGCTTCTTATCCTGCATAAAGTTTTTGCAGAAGGCAGGTTAGGTTGACTGCTAGTCTCATTTTTGTAAGAATTTTCCACTTTGTTGTGATCCACACAGTCAAAGGCTTTAGCATAGTCCATGAAGCAGAAGTAGATGGTTTTTTGGAATTCCCTTGTTTTTTCTGTGATCCAGTGGATGTTGCCTCAAGATAAAACCCATTCCTTGTCCTTGAGAGCTTTCTTTCTCTCCCGTCCATGTCTCATGTATTACAAGCTCCTCCAGAATCCATCCAGAATCTAATACCAACAAACCTGGTCCAGGTCGTTGTCAACTTTCATCTGCATTTTTTGCAGTAGTTTCTTAGCTGCTCTTCTTTCTGTTCTTGCATCCAGATCAGATCTCTTTAAAAAGAAGTCAAATCAGGTTCTCCTCTGTCCCATGGCTTCCCCACCCACTCAGTCCAAGTCCTTCCAGTCTTCTTTCACGCCCTCTGTCTGCCCCCCTCTTTGGCCTTCTCTCTCACACTTTCCTTCTTGCTCATTCACATTGGCCACAGTGATGACCTTGTTCATACATCTGTTGTCTCTTTCTCTTACTATAATATATTTTTTAAGATTTATTTTTTTATTTATTTTGGGCGGGGGTCGGGTTGGGGAGGGAGGGAAGCAGGCGGGCCACTTCTATTGGTCTTTCATTTCTCTTTTCATCCATTTTTGTTCTTTGGCTCCTGTGGGCCTCCCATCGCGGTGGCCTCTGTTGTCGCAGAGTGCCAGCTCTGGGCGCATGCGTCCCAGAGCTCCGGCTCAGTAATTGGACACATCGGTCCAGCCGCTCCGCAGCACGTGGGATCTTCCTAGGCCAGGGATCGAACCGGCGTCCCTTGCACTGCAAGGCAGTGTCCTTATCCACTGGACCACCAGGGGAAGCCCTCTTACTACAATGTTAACTTCATGGAGCAAGAACTTTTGTTCTGTTACATCGCATCCCCAGTGCAAGACTCTTGCATGGAGCATGGCTCAAATTTCTTGAATGAATGCTTTAGGATCTTGTTTTTCTCTTTATTTTTCTATTACTTTGCTCTTCTTGAACATAGCTTTATTGGGTAAGAGGTAGTTATGGTAAAATTAAATGTAACGTGTTCTTTGACTCCTCATAATGCTGCCACCTTCATTGCACACTGAAAATGCTTCTTACCACTTTGGGAAGGGCAGAGTGACAATATCTGGTTCCCCCTTAGCCAAAGGCCTTCCTTTATTCTAAAACAATTTTGGAGGAAAATGCCACAGAGTCAAAGACCTGGATTTGAGCCCTGGTCCTGCTGTAGTCATCTAACTCACTCTTGGTTTCTCTTAATAAATGAGAATAATAACTATCCAGTTGTCTTCATGGAGTTATCTGGGAGAGAATAAAGTGAAATAAAGTATTTGAAAATGGTTCACACTCTGGGTGAGGCAAAAAAATAAGTCCCAAAATGGATCTTCTTTACCAAAGGGGCCCCATCCAGATCAGATCTCTTTAAAAAGAAGTCAAATCAGGTTCTCCTCTGTCCCATGGCTTCCCCACCCACTCAGTCCAAGTCCTTCCAGTCTTCTTTCACGCCCTCTGTCTGCCCCCCTCTTTGGCCTTCTCTCTCACACTTTCCTTCTTGCTCATTCACATTGGCCACAGTGATGACCTTGTTCATACATCTGTTGTCTCTTTCTCTTACTATAATATATTTTTTAAGATTTATTTTTTTATTTATTTTGGGCGGGGGTCGGGTTGGGGAGGGAGGGAAGCAGGCGGGCCACTTCTATTGGTCTTTCATTTCTCTTTTCATCCATTTTTGTTCTTTGGCTCCTGTGGGCCTCCCATCGCGGTGGCCTCTGTTGTCGCAGAGTGCCAGCTCTGGGCGATGCGTCCCAGGGCTCCGGCTCAGTAATTGGACACATCGGTCCAGCCGCTCCGCAGCACGTGGGATCTTCCTAGGCCAGGGATCGAACCGGCGTCCCTTGCACTGCAAGGCAGTGTCCTTATCCACTGGACCACCAGGGGAAGCCCTCTTACTACAATGTTAACTTCATGGAGCAAGAACTTTTGTTCTGTTACATCGCATCCCCAGTGCAAGACTCTTGCATGGAGCATGGCTCAAATTTCTTGAATGAATGCTTTAGGATCTTGTTTTTCTCTTTATTTTTCTATTACTTTGCTCTTCTTGAACATAGCTTTATTGGGTAAGAGGTAGTTATGGTAAAATTAAATGTAACGTGTTCTTTGACTCCTCATAATGCTGCCACCTTCATTGCACACTGAAAATGCTTCTTACCACTTTGGGAAGGGCAGAGTGACAATATCTGGTTCCCCCTTAGCCAAAGGCCTTCCTTTATTCTAAAACAATTTTTGGAGGAAAAATGCCACAGAGTCAAAGACCTGGATTTGAGCCCTGGTCCTGCTGTAGTCATCTAACTCACTCTTGGTTTCTCTTAATAAATGAGAATAATAACTATCCAGTTGTCTTCATGGAGTTATCTGGGAGAGAATAAAGTGAAATAAAGTATTTGAAAATGGTTCACACACTCTTGGGTGACAGGCAAGTGGGAAATGAAATAAGATCGGAGTAGTGTTCTTTTGAACAACTGCAGTGTGTCCGGCTCCATGGCAAGCTCTGAGGATCCTAACTTGGAAATATGGCTTCTATTTTTCACCCTTAATGCCTTTCCTCACTTCAGGTCCCTGTTCTCTCCTTTGGATCTTTGCTAGGTAGACTGTATGTTTCCAGCGTCTGATCACTGTTGACTTCTCTCTCCTACTCTTAAGGTTGTCTTCTAAAAACCAAAGTTGATTAGGTCGCCTGCCTCCCTGAAGATTTCTGTTGTTTCTTCTCCACCAACAAGACAAAAATCTACTTCCTTGGCCTCAGTTTACATCTGATCTGGCCTCATTTTCTATCACTAGTACCATATGTTTGGTTGGCCAAGAAGGTTGTTCATGTCTTCCTGTAACAGCTTGAAAAACCCGAACAACCTTTTTGGCCAACCTAATGTATTTATGGTAGTGTCTGGTTCGTTGAATTACTCAGTCTTTGGTGATAACGACTGAGAAGAGACCAAGCCCTAGCTTGGCCTCTGTACAAGTACATCCTCAGCTTGGAAGGCTTGCCTCATCCTTCTTCAGCTTAGTTTAGCCTTTCAGACCCAGTCCTATGGTTTGAACCTTCCCTTATGACTTGAACCTTTTCCTCCCCGAGGAGAGTTCATTTCCATAACTTTGTCTGTTCACACAGTGCATTGTTCTTTCTTCAGACGTGGTGTTTATCATTCTGTGAGTTGTTGAAGTGCTGGGTTTAGGTCCTTAAGGGTAAGATAATGAGCGGAGGTATGGTGGATTGAATGGTGGCCTCCAAAAGGATATGTCCACATCTTAATCCCTGGAACTCAAGAATGCGACTCTTTTTGGAAAAAGGGTCTTTGCCGATATAATTAGGCTAAAGATCTTGACAGAGTCAAAGACCTGGATTTGAGCCCTGGTCCTGCTGTAGTCATCTAACTCACTCTTGGTTTCTCTTAATAAATGAGAATAATAACTATCCAGTTGTCTTCATGGAGTTATCTGGGAGAGAATAAAGTGAAATAAAGTATTTGAAAATGGTTCACACACTCTTGGGTGACAGGCAAGTGGGAAATGAAATAAGATCGGAGTAGTGTTCTTTTGAACAACTGCAGTGTGTCCGGCTCCATGGCAAGCTCTGAGGATCCTAACTTGGAAATATGGCTTCTATTTTTCACCCTTAATGCCTTTCCTCACTTCAGGTCCCTGTTCTCTCCTTTGGATCTTTGCTAGGTAGACTGTATGTTTCCAGCGTCTGATCACTGTTGACTTCTCTCTCCTACTCTTAAGGTTGTCTTCTAAAAACCAAAGTTGATTAGGTCGCCTGCCTCCCTGAAGATTTCTGTTGTTTCTTCTCCACCAACAAGACAAAAATCTACTTCCTTGGCCTCAGTTTACATCTGATCTGGCCTCATTTTCTATCACTAGTACCATATGTTTGGTTGGCCAAGAAGGTTGTTCATGTCTTCCTGTAACAGCTTGAAAAACCCGAACAACCTTTTTGGCCAACCTAATGTATTTATGGTAGTGTCTGGTTCGTTGAATTACTCAGTCTTTGGTGATAACGACTGAGAAGAGACCAAGCCCTAGCTTGGCCTCTGTACAAGTACATCCTCAGCTTGGAAGGCTTGCCTCATCCTTCTTCAGCTTAGTTTAGCCTTTCAGACCCAGTCCTATGGTTTGAACCTTCCCTTATGACTTGAACCTTTTCCTCCCCGAGGAGAGTTCATTTCCATAACTTTGTCTGTTCACACAGTGCATTGTTCTTTCTTCAGACGTGGTGTTTATCATTCTGTGAGTTGTTGAAGTGCTGGGTTTAGGTCCTTAAGGGTAAGATAATGAGCGGAGGTATGGTGGATTGAATGGTGGCCTCCAAAAGGATATGTCCACATCTTAATCCCTGGAACTCAAGAATGCGACTCTTTTTGGAAAAAGGGTCTTTGCCGATATAATTAGGCTAAAGATCTTGAGGTGAGACCATCTTGGATTATCTGAATGGGCGCAATTCAATGACAGATATTCACACAGAAGAGAGACACGAGGAGCAGGCCATGTGAGGAAGGAAGCAGGTATTGGAGTGATGTAGCTATGAGCTGAGAGACCCCATGGGCCCCCAGAAGCTGGGAGGAGCAGGGAAGAGTCCCCGTCTAGTGCCATGGGAGGGAGCAACATCCTACTAACACTCTGATTTCTGACTTCCCACCTCCAGAACCATAAGAGGATAAGTTTCTATGGTTTTAATCCACCGATTTATGGTTACTTGTTACAGCAGTCTTAGAATGCTAAATACAGAAGTTTATACTACAGTGACTGGAACATAATAAAGTATCATTGTCACCACCATCAAAAACATTATCATCATTATTCTTGTAACCTGGGATGGGACCAGGAAGGAACACCTGCTCAGAAAATAGCCTTGCCAGTGCCTGTCCAGTATGGTGGCAGCTGCGGTGGTGTGGACGGGAAGTGTGTGGCAGGTGGTGTTGGGGGGAGCTTCCAATATAGAGCCCCTCTTATTTTCTTTTTGATGTCTTTTTGTGAGAAGAGTGGTAGTAGATGTTTTAAAATTGTCTTTCGGAAACATTTTTACCCATTCTAACTTAAATTATCCTTGTAGAATAACACTAATAGAGAAGTAATGAGCAGTTATAGTTCTAACAACAAACAAAATCTTAAAATGTTCCTTCTTTTTTTTCTAATAAACTGTTATTTAGCAAAAATAAATTTTCTGCTGGTCTTGGAATGTAATTTAGAGAGATACTTTGAAGCAGTAGCTTGGCCTCTGTACAAGTACATCCTCAGCTTGGAAGGCTTGCCTCATCCTTCTTCAGCTTAGTTTAGCCTTTCAGACCCAGTCCTATGGTTTGAACCTTCCCTTATGACTTGAACCTTTTCCTCCCCGAGGAGAGTTCATTTCCATAACTTTGTCTGTTCACACAGTGCATTGTTCTTTCTTCAGACGTGGTGTTTATCATTCTGTGAGTTGTTGAAGTGCTGGGTTTAGGTCCTTAAGGGTAAGATAATGAGCGGAGGTATGGTGGATTGAATGGTGGCCTCCAAAAGGATATGTCCACATCTTAATCCCTGGAACTCAAGAATGCGACTCTTTTTGGAAAAAGGGTCTTTGCCGATATAATTAGGCTAAAGATCTTGAGGTGAGACCATCTTGGATTATCTGAATGGGCGCAATTCAATGACAGATATTCACACAGAAGAGAGACACGAGGAGCAGGCCATGTGAGGAAGGAAGCAGGTATTGGAGTGATGTAGCTATGAGCTGAGAGACCCCATGGGCCCCCAGAAGCTGGGAGGAGCAGGGAAGAGTCCCCGTCTAGTGCCATGGGAGGGAGCAACATCCTACTAACACTCTGATTTCTGACTTCCCACCTCCAGAACCATAAGAGGATAAGTTTCTATGGTTTTAATCCACCGATTTATGGTTACTTGTTACAGCAGTCTTAGAATGCTAAATACAGAAGTTTATACTACAGTGACTGGAACATAATAAAGTATCATTGTCACCACCATCAAAAACATTATCATCATTATTCTTGTAACCTGGGATGGGACCAGGAAGGAACACCTGCTCAGAAAATAGCCTTGCCAGTGCCTGTCCAGTATGGTGGCAGCTGCGGTGGTGTGGACGGGAAGTGTGTGGCAGGTGGTGTTGGGGGGAGCTTCCAATATAGAGCCCCTCTTATTTTCTTTTTGATGTCTTTTTGTGAGAAGAGTGGTAGTAGATGTTTTAAAATTGTCTTTCGGAAACATTTTTACCCATTCTAACTTAAATTATCCTTGTAGAATAACACTAATAGAGAAGTAATGAGCAGTTATAGTTCTAACAACAAACAAAATCTTAAAATGTTCCTTCTTTTTTTTCTAATAAACTGTTATTTAGCAAAAATAAATTTTCTGCTGGTCTTGGAATGTAATTTAGAGAGATACTTTGAAGCAGTAAGGTAGTTAATTTCATTGTGCTGCAAGGTACTTGAAAACCGAAAACTTCAAACAATCATGAATGCAGACCTGCTAGGTATTACATGTCATTTGCCTGTAAATTTTAGTTTGCCACTGGAAGCTCGGTCTATGACATAATTTTTACAAAAGTTTTATAAATTGATATCTCAATAATAAAAGCTACTGTATATTAAACTCTTACTCAATGCTAGGACCTGTCCCCAGCATTTTATACGAATTGACTCATTTTGTTCTCATAGCTTCCCTAGTCTTCTATTATCTATTCTCTTAATTCAAGAGGCAGCTGAGGCACAGAGTGGTTAAGTAACTTGCCCAAGGTCATTATTGTTCAAGTGGCAGAGACGCGGAGTGGCCATGGCTCGTAACCTCTGCACTCTCCTGACTCTCAGTGGACCCTGTCAGCCTTCATTGTCTCCTGCAGTCTGAAGTGGAGAATATCAGTGACTGAGTAAAGTGTCCTCGTTCAGCTCCATACTGGTTCTGACTTTACAGTGTTTTCCTATGGAGATTCTAATCCCTGGCTGGGGGCATGTTTTTAATAACCACCCAGGTGGTTCTGTCCATACTTTGAGATACACTGGATCAGAAAATCCCGAGTTCGTTTTACACAAAGTCTTGGGGAGCTGGTGGTGATGGTTTGTGCGGAATGTTAGGCATTCTTGGAATGTTGTGTGTTCCAAGTCAGTCTGTTGAATACATGCTATGCTGTGCTCAGTCACTCAATTGTGTCCCAGCTCTTTTGAGACCCCATGAACTGTAGCCCACCGGGTTCCTCTGTCCATGGGATTTTCCAGGCAAGAATACTGAAGTGGGTTGCCATGCCCTCCTCCAGGGGATCTTCCTGACCCAGGGATCAAATCCACATCTTCCACGTCTCCTGGGTCTCCTGCGTTAATTAGCAGGTGGATTCTTTACCACTGCACCACCTGGGAAGCCGATTAAATACATACAGTGATCTAAACTCTGCCTCAGTGCCTATATTACTAGTCACCTTCCTTTTGTGGAGATGACTAAAAGGCTAGCATCAGGGTTTTTTTTTTTAACCTTTTGAATGAGCTTCAAAATAGGATATATTCAGTCTGAAGAAATTGTTATGAAGAATATAAGGTTTGTAGACTGAAGAAAACGAACATTATATACAATATCTACCCTAGTGGGTTGTGGGGTTTCTTTAGAGGGAAGTGCAGTTTGCTCTTTATTTAAAAGAAAGTTTTCATGTGCTGTGCACTTCACAGCAGAGCAGCAGTTTCATGATTTGGGTCACTCTGAATATTAACTGTCGACAAGGTGGGAGTCTTCACTGTTAAGTTTGGGAAGAAACTTCATGCTGTTGTACTACCCACACCCCTGATTGTATGTATTTTAGAATCTAGGGAGAACACTAAGCTTGCAGCTTTACTACTTTAGTATTTTATTTGTATGTTGAACTGGCAAAAAATGTTTTTCTTTCTCTTAGGGAGTCGCAAATCACATTGAACCAAAAAACGTCCAGCATTTTCTTCAGTTACAAACAAAATGAACATTCCCATGCTGCTCCAGCATCCTCACCAGCACTTCCTGAAAGGCCTTTTAAGAACATCTTTCCGCCGTTACCACTTCATCTTTCACCCAAGTCCCCACCTTGGATCAGAGATCCCATGTGCTCGGCCGTTTGGTTCTCCTGGACTCCGTTGTGTAAAGTGGATGCTTCCATCGAACGGTTTAATGAGAAAATTATGTCTACAAACAACCTTAGAGGAACACACAGAAGGACTTTCTGATAAAGAACAAAGACTTGTGGATAAACTTTATACTGGTTTAATCCAAGGCCAAAGGGCCTGCTTAGCCGAGGCCATAACTCTTGTAGAATCAACACACAGCAGGAAAAAAGAGTTAGCCCAGGTGCTTCTTCAGAAAGTGTTAGCCCACCACAGAGAACAAGAACAATTAAATAAAGGAAAACCACTAGCATTTCGAGTGGGTTAGTCTTTTTTTTTTCCCAGTAAATATTTTTCTAAATTTTCTCTCTTCTTTGAAAATAAGTCTAAATACCTTATGATAATGGTGATTTTTTTCCTTGCAGAATTTTTGAATGATGCTTTTTCTTTGCAAATATTAATCTTGCTATGTTGGGGGTGGGTGGTAAACATCATGACCATTTGAACCAAGGCTCTGTATTTTAAGAGGATAATAATGAGATTTCTATTTTGGCAGAAACCTTGCTGTAACTTCCAGAATAGAAACAGGTGTAGGAAGGAGTATTCACAGTTTACTGAATATAGACATTCCCCTTTTTTTTAAAACAAAAGAAAGTTTTCATGTGCTGTGCACTTCACAGCAGAGCAGCAGTTTCATGATTTGGGTCACTCTGAATATTAACTGTCGACAAGGTGGGAGTCTTCACTGTTAAGTTTGGGAAGAAACTTCATGCTGTTGTACTACCCACACCCCTGATTGTATGTATTTTAGAATCTAGGGAGAACACTAAGCTTGCAGCTTTACTACTTTAGTATTTTATTTGTATGTTGAACTGGCAAAAAATGTTTTTCTTTCTCTTAGGGAGTCGCAAATCACATTGAACCAAAAAACGTCCAGCATTTTCTTCAGTTACAAACAAAATGAACATTCCCATGCTGCTCCAGCATCCTCACCAGCACTTCCTGAAAGGCCTTTTAAGAACATCTTTCCGCCGTTACCACTTCATCTTTCACCCAAGTCCCCACCTTGGATCAGAGATCCCATGTGCTCGGCCGTTTGGTTCTCCTGGACTCCGTTGTGTAAAGTGGATGCTTCCATCGAACGGTTTAATGAGAAAATTATGTCTACAAACAACCTTAGAGGAACACACAGAAGGACTTTCTGATAAAGAACAAAGACTTGTGGATAAACTTTATACTGGTTTAATCCAAGGCCAAAGGGCCTGCTTAGCCGAGGCCATAACTCTTGTAGAATCAACACACAGCAGGAAAAAAGAGTTAGCCCAGGTGCTTCTTCAGAAAGTGTTAGCCCACCACAGAGAACAAGAACAATTAAATAAAGGAAAACCACTAGCATTTCGAGTGGGTTAGTCTTTTTTTTTTCCCAGTAAATATTTTTCTAAATTTTCTCTCTTCTTTGAAAATAAGTCTAAATACCTTATGATAATGGTGATTTTTTTTCCTTGCAGAATTTTTGAATGATGCTTTTTCTTTGCAAATATTAATCTTGCTATGTTGGGGGTGGGTGGTAAACATCATGACCATTTGAACCAAGGCTCTGTATTTTAAGAGGATAATAATGAGATTTCTATTTTGGCAGAAACCTTGCTGTAACTTCCAGAATAGAAACAGGTGTAGGAAGGAGTATTCACAGTTTACTCCTTTCTCTTGGTAGAATTTCTGCTTAATAGTCTAAAGGGAATTTCCTTGTGGTTGTGATTGTATCAACCATAATTATCCTTATCACATTTCAAAATTCTGCTTTTAGGATTAGTCTTTCTCTAGGCCAGTCTCACTTCTGTCAGATACTTTTTTATTAGAGTTCTGGAAATGGCTTGACTCTAAGCATGGCCATCTCAGTACTCAAATGTATTTTAAAGGAGACTCCATGTCCATTCACTGTCTAAAAATATTAGATGTTTACTTGACTTCTTGAACAAGTGAACTTCTGTTTCTTTAATTGCAAATAAACTTGTTATATTTTCAAAACTGTGGATTCTATAACAATCTAGTTGTGTTTGACAAGAAGGAATTAAGCAAATCAATCTGGGGTAGAATGAATGCTTTCCATGATGGCAGACTTAAGTGATTCCAACCAACCCTCCCACTTAATGCAACTGGAAGTGGTGGACAAAGAGCAGAAGATTTTTGAGGAGTGAGTAAATATACTTAAAAATGGTCTGGTATTACATTATATTCGTATTTCAGTTTATTTGCAATATAGGGCCTAAAGCCTCCTAGTTTTTAGGATAATGGGCCTGAATGCTTTAAAGATAATTCTAAAAAGAGCTCACTAACTGCAATTTGTACTAGGCCATATTATCCCCACATTTTATTCTTCTGCCCTCACTGGGAGGTGTCCCTTTTTGAAGGTGATATACTGGGCATTAATAATCTTTATGTATTGTAGACAGACAAAATAAATACCCCTTAGCCGAGGTAGAATAAAAAAATAGGTGCTTCTTCAGAAAGTGTTAGCCCACCACAGAGAACAAGAACAATTAAATAAAGGAAAACCACTAGCATTTCGAGTGGGTTAGTCTTTTTTTTTTCCCAGTAAATATTTTTCTAAATTTCTCTCTTCTTTGAAAATAAGTCTAAATACCTTATGATAATGGTGATTTTTTTCCTTGCAGAATTTTTGAATGATGCTTTTTCTTTGCAAATATTAATCTTGCTATGTTGGGGGTGGGTGGTAAACATCATGACCATTTGAACCAAGGCTCTGTATTTTAAGAGGATAATAATGAGATTTCTATTTTGGCAGAAACCTTGCTGTAACTTCCAGAATAGAAACAGGTGTAGGAAGGAGTATTCACAGTTTACTCCTTTCTCTTGGTAGAATTTCTGCTTAATAGTCTAAAGGGAATTTCCTTGTGGTTGTGATTGTATCAACCATAATTATCCTTATCACATTTCAAAATTCTGCTTTTAGGATTAGTCTTTCTCTAGGCCAGTCTCACTTCTGTCAGATACTTTTTTATTA
Organism: Tragulus kanchil; assembly: GCA_022376925.1. Taxonomy (NCBI): domain Eukaryota; kingdom Metazoa; phylum Chordata; class Mammalia; order Artiodactyla; family Tragulidae; genus Tragulus; species Tragulus kanchil. Next base: position 34,424,161 of record JAIOJX010000025.1, read on the forward strand.
GAGTTCTGGAAATGGCTTGACTCTAAGCATGGCCATCTCAGTACTCAAATGTATTTTAAAGGAGACTCCATGTCCATTCACTGTCTAAAAATATTAGATGTTTACTTGACTTCTTGAACAAGTGAACTTCTGTTTCTTTAATTGCAAATAAACTTGTTATATTTTCAAAACTGTGGATTCTATAACAATCTAGTTGTGTTTGACAAGAAGGAATTAAGCAAATCAATCTGGGGTAGAATGAATGCTTTCCATGATGGCAGACTTAAGTGATTCCAACCAACCCTCCCACTTAATGCAACTGGAAGTGGTGGACAAAGAGCAGAAGATTTTTGAGGAGTGAGTAAATATACTTAAAAATGGTCTGGTATTACATTATATTCGTATTTCAGTTTATTTGCAATATAGGGCCTAAAGCCTCCTAGTTTTTAGGATAATGGGCCTGAATGCTTTAAAGATAATTCTAAAAAGAGCTCACTAACTGCAATTTGTACTAGGCCATATTATCCCCACATTTTATTCTTCTGCCCTCACTGGGAGGTGTCCCTTTTTGAAGGTGATATACTGGGCATTAATAATCTTTATGTATTGTAGACAGACAAAATAACAGACTCCAAAAGAGAAATTCCGGTTTTGACCAAGTGTTTATTTACTGGCTGTAGAGAATCTCTGAAGAGAAAATGTCCAGAAACACCTAGAGTTAATGAGGAACTGACACGTAACTGTTGTTAAGTCACTCAGTTGTATCCTTCTCTTTGCAGCCCCATGGACTGCAGCACCCCAGGCTTCTCTGTCCTTCACCATCTCCCCAAGTTTGTTCAAACTCATGTCCATTGAACCTGTGATGCCATCCAGCCATCTCATCCTCTCTCATCCCCTTCTCCTCCTGCCTTTAATCTTACCCAGCATCAGGGTCTTTTCCAATGAGGCAGCTCTTCCCATCAGGGGACCAAAGTATTGGAGCTTCAGCTTTAGCATCAGTCCTTCCAATGAGTATTCAGGGTTGATTTCCTTTAGGATTGACAGGTTTGATCTTGTCCAAGAGGCTCTCCAGCACCACAATTTGAAAGCATCAGTTCTTCAGCACTTCACCTTATGGTCCAACTCTCACATCCGTATATGATGACTGGAAAAACCAGAGCTTTGACTATATGGACCTTTGTTCGGAAAGAGCTGTCCTGCTGTTTAACTCTGTCTAGGTTTGCCATAGCTTTCCTTCCAAGGAGCAAGCGCCTTAATTTCATGGAAATTTGCAGCACTACCCTTTGTTCGGCCAGGTAAGAGGCTTTGTTGCAGTTGTTTTATCACCATCATAAATAAATGCAAAAATTATTTTAAAGTTGTGTTTGACAAGAAGGAATTAAGCTTTGGGGTAGAATGAATGCTTTCCATGATGGCAGACTTAAGTGATTCCAACCAACCCTCCCACTTAATGCAACTGGAAGTGGTGGACAAAGAGCAGAAGATTTTTGAGGAGTGAGTAAATATACTTAAAATGGTCTGGTATTACATTATATTCGTATTTCAGTTTATTTGCAATATAGGGCCTAAAGCCTCCTAGTTTTTAGGATAATGGGCCTGAATGCTTTAAAGATAATTCTAAAAAGAGCTCACTAACTGCAATTTGTACTAGGCCATATTATCCCCACATTTTATTCTTCTGCCCTCACTGGGAGGTGTCCCTTTTTGAAGGTGATATACTGGGCATTAATAATCTTTATGTATTGTAGACAGACAAAATAACAGACTCCAAAAGAGAAATTCCGGTTTTGACCAAGTGTTTATTTACTGGCTGTAGAGAATCTCTGAAGAGAAATGTCCAGAAACACCTAGAGTTAATGAGGAACTGACACGTAACTGTTGTTAAGTCACTCAGTTGTATCCTTCTCTTTGCAGCCCCATGGACTGCAGCACCCCAGGCTTCTCTGTCCTTCACCATCTCCCCAAGTTTGTTCAAACTCATGTCCATTGAACCTGTGATGCCATCCAGCCATCTCATCCTCTCTCATCCCCTTCTCCTCCTGCCTTTAATCTTACCCAGCATCAGGGTCTTTTCCAATGAGGCAGCTCTTCCCATCAGGGGACCAAAGTATTGGAGCTTCAGCTTTAGCATCAGTCCTTCCAATGAGTATTCAGGGTTGATTTCCTTTAGGATTGACAGGTTTGATCTTGTCCAAGAGGCTCTCCAGCACCACAATTTGAAAGCATCAGTTCTTCAGCACTTCACCTTATGGTCCAACTCTCACATCCGTATATGATGACTGGAAAAACCAGAGCTTTGACTATATGGACCTTTGTTCGGAAAGAGCTGTCCTGCTGTTTAACGTTCTGTCTAGGTTTGCCATAGCTTTCCTTCCAAGGAGCAAGCGTCTTAATTTCATGGAAATTTGCAGCACTATTCTGGTTCTTCCATCTTGACCTTACGAGGCCAGGTAGACCCGAGGCTTTGTTGCAGTTGTTTTATCACCATCATAAATAAATGCAACAAATGATTATTCAGCACCTATTAGGACAGAGATGTGCCCTGAAAATTATGGTGTGGAGCCAAGCATGCCGTATGCCTTACTGAGAGTAGTTATAATTAAATGCTTATGTTTTATAGACTTTATTGAACATACAGTCATATATCTCTTTTGACACCATTTGCTGTCCTAAACATATTGCAAAATTAACTCATTTAATCCTTACAGTAACCTGAAGAAATAAGTTCTCTTATATCCATTTTATGGTGGAGCGTACTCAGGTACACAATGATTAAGTGACTCGCCCAAGATTACACATCTCCTAAGAGGCAGGGCTACAAACAGAGCTGGCCAGCTAGCTGCAGAGGTTGTGTTCTCACCTACTGTGTCCTACGGACCCTGCAAATACAGGAATGTCTATTATAATAAATATAATCTTTTCCAGAATCAGTTTATATTACTTCTTTGAGTTATGGGTGAGATGAAAAAATTATCTTTCATAAATAGAAAATTAGTTTCTCAATTACTGGGAATTTCTGGAGTAATGAGTTGGTTTTCAAATGGGAACATAGCATTGGAGGGGGTGGAATAATTACAGATCATGTTGAGAGGCGGGCAGGTGTTGTAAAAATTCAGCACAGTGGCAACATAGGCAATGAAATTGGCCCCCAAAGGCCTACATGATGGTAAAAAAGCAAATTACATTTAGTAGTTTTTACAAGCGACTCTGGTAAACATATAAAAGTCAGAATCGTTTCCTCCTGGTGTCCCTATTACTTGGGGAAATAGGTAGACTTTCATTTACCACTTTAGGCAACATTAAATGGCATCAATGGTGGTTTTCATAAATTAGGAGAACTAGAAGGTAGACTAGTATTTCAGTCTAATGGAAGTCATCATGGTGCTGATCTCATTCATTTCATTAAGTTGCAAGGTCTCTCTCCACCACAGGTTTGTCTGGGCCTCCTGGTGCTGGAAAATCCACCTTTATAGAATATTTTGGAAAAATGCTTACTGAGCGAGGACACAAATTATCTGTGCTGGCTGTGGACCCTTCTTCTTGTACAAGTGGTGGTGAGTATCGCTGGTTCTTTGTAAATTGCAGGGCATGGGCCCATGAGGCCACTGTTTGAGTTGAGGAGGAATTTGCACAAAACTTGAGTTTGGTCTCAGTGAATGAAGGGAGATCTAGGGGGACAAGGTGGAGGCTGAGGGAGGTCGTTTGGGGCACTGGGTTCTCCCGAGGAGGTTAGCTTCCAGGTCACCCGGGAATAAGCTGGGTGCTTAGAGAACTGGCAGAACAAGTGCCAGAAGTTGAAGATAATCAAAAGCAACCGTCCACCCTGTGTCACCTGGGGCTCAGCCCCTCTTCCCTCCTGTTGTCTTTCCTGCCTGCATCAACCCCTACGAAATACAGAAAATGGCATCTCACTCATTAGTTTCCTCAGATTGTTGTAACTTCTCTTAAGCTTAAAGAAAAAACATGATGCTCTGCCTGACTTGTCACCTATTTCTACTACTTGTTTACTTAAACAGAAAGCTTTTAGAAGGACCATGGGAGATACCCTGCAAATACAGGAATGTCTTTTTTTTTGGAAGGGGTGGAGAAAAATTATCTTTCATAAATAGAAAATTAGTTTCTCAATTACTGGGAATTTCTGGAGTAATGAGTTGGTTTTCAAATGGGAACATAGCATTGGAGGGGGTGGAATAATTACAGATCATGTTGAGAGGCGGGCAGGTGTTGTAAAAATTCAGCACAGTGGCAACATAGGCAATGAAATTGGCCCCCAAAGGCCTACATGATGGTAAAAAAGCAAATTACATTTAGTAGTTTTTACAAGCGACTCTGGTAAACATATAAAAGTCAGAATCGTTTCCTCCTGGTGTCCCTATTACTTGGGGAAATAGGTAGACTTTCATTTACCACTTTAGGCAACATTAAATGGCATCAATGGTGGTTTTCATAAATTAGGAGAACTAGAAGGTAGACTAGTATTTCAGTCTAATGGAAGTCATCATGGTGCTGATCTCATTCATTTCATTAAGTTGCAAGGTCTCTCTCCACCACAGGTTTGTCTGGGCCTCCTGGTGCTGGAAAATCCACCTTTATAGAATATTTTGGAAAAATGCTTACTGAGCGAGGACACAAATTATCTGTGCTGGCTGTGGACCCTTCTTCTTGTACAAGTGGTGGTGAGTATCGCTGGTTCTTTGTAAATTGCAGGGCATGGGCCCATGAGGCCACTGTTTGAGTTGAGGAGGAATTTGCACAAAACTTGAGTTTGGTCTCAGTGAATGAAGGGAGATCTAGGGGGACAAGGTGGAGGCTGAGGGAGGTCGTTTGGGGCACTGGGTTCTCCCGAGGAGGTTAGCTTCCAGGTCACCCGGGAATAAGCTGGGTGCTTAGAGAACTGGCAGAACAAGTGCCAGAAGTTGAAGATAATCAAAAGCAACCGTCCACCCTGTGTCACCTGGGGCTCAGCCCCTCTTCCCTCCTGTTGTCTTTCCTGCCTGCATCAACCCCTACGAAATACAGAAAATGGCATCTCACTCATTAGTTTCCTCAGATTGTTGTAACTTCTCTTAAGCTTAAAGAAAAAACATGATGCTCTGCCTGACTTGTCACCTATTTCTACTACTTGTTTACTTAAACAGAAAGCTTTTAGAAGGACCATGGGAGATACTGCTCTTCCCCATAGCACGTAGCTGAGTACGTTGCACATGGTGCTCCACAATTACTTGCTGATTTGAGGTCATGCAGTCACTCAAAGCTTCATTTGCGGTTCATCGGAGATAAAATGGATAAACTTAGTTCCCCAAAGGATCATTTAAAGGAAACATAAAGCATACTATATAAATACTCAGGAAAGCTTTTTCTTCCCTTACTTCTCTTTATGATTTAAATATCTCGCATGACAGTTACTCCTTTAACAAGTATCTCAGCACGTGCAGTGAGACCCTGTGCAAAGGTACTGTGTTGTTTAATGGTGAATAAGATGCAGTCCTCATGGCCTTGTGGAGCTTTCTATCTCGTGAGGGAAATGGGCACACAGGCCATTTCAGGGTAATGTGTGTTGTGAAGGGGGAAGTTCAGGGTGCTTTGTGGAAGGATTCGGTTTATATCCTCTGGGTTTAATGCTAAGAAAATAAAGATGTCATTGTCGCATTTCAGGGGCTTTAGGTCAACAGAGAAGTGGGTAACAATTCCGATTACCACCCACTGAGAAATTTAGCTAACAACATTCACAGTTTTTGATTCACTATAATGAAAAGGTTAACCATGAATTGAAATTTATGCTTTGAAAGTTCAAGATTAAATCCATGTCAGTGTATTATCTTTTTTTATAGTCTAGGAACTTTGTTAAAGGTAGCTACTATCAGGGGTAAAGTACTGAGGTATAAAGAATTTATTTACAGTGGCCTTTATTTCCAACAAGTGTAAAAGCTTTTCCTCCTATTAAGTATCTCCTTCAGCGATATCTAGTGTACTGGTGCTTCTTCCCGAGGAGGTTAGCTTCCAGGTCACCCGGGAATAAGCTGGGTGCTTAGAGAACTGGCAGAACAAGTGCCAGAAGTTGAAGATAATCAAAAGCAACCGTCCACCCTGTGTCACCTGGGGCTCAGCCTCTTCCCTCCTGTTGTCTTTCCTGCCTGCATCAACCCCTACGAAATACAGAAAATGGCATCTCACTCATTAGTTTCCTCAGATTGTTGTAACTTCTCTTAAGCTTAAAGAAAAAACATGATGCTCTGCCTGACTTGTCACCTATTTCTACTACTTGTTTACTTAAACAGAAAGCTTTTAGAAGGACCATGGGAGATACTGCTCTTCCCCATAGCACGTAGCTGAGTACGTTGCACATGGTGCTCCACAATTACTTGCTGATTTGAGGTCATGCAGTCACTCAAAGCTTCATTTGGTTCATCGGAGATAAAATGGATAAACTTAGTTCCCCAAAGGATCATTTAAAGGAAACATAAAGCATACTATATAAATACTCAGGAAAGCTTTTTCTTCCCTTACTTCTCTTTATGATTTAAATATCTCGCATGACAGTTACTCCTTTAACAAGTATCTCAGCACGTGCAGTGAGACCCTGTGCAAAGGTACTGTGTTGTTTAATGGTGAATAAGATGCAGTCCTCATGGCCTTGTGGAGCTTTCTATCTCGTGAGGGAAATGGGCACACAGGCCATTTCAGGGTAATGTGTGTTGTGAAGGGGGAAGTTCAGGGTGCTTTGTGGAAGGATTCGGTTTATATCCTCTGGGTTTAATGCTAAGAAAATAAAGATGTCATTGTCGCATTTCAGGGGCTTTAGGTCAACAGAGAAGTGGGTAACAATTCCGATTACCACCCACTGAGAAATTTAGCTAACAACATTCACAGTTTTTGATTCACTATAATGAAAAGGTTAACCATGAATTGAAATTTATGCTTTGAAAGTTCAAGATTAAATCCATGTCAGTGTATTATCTTTTTTTATAGTCTAGGAACTTTGTTAAAGGTAGCTACTATCAGGGGTAAAGTACTGAGGTATAAAGAATTTATTTACAGTGGCCTTTATTTCCAACAAGTGTAAAAGCTTTTCCTCCTATTAAGTATCTCCTTCAGCGATACTCTAGTGTACTTGCAGTAGCAAAAGAAAATGGTAGCTCGAGATGAGAGTAGCAGAAATGGTGACATAAGGTAACCTGATTGGAACTTCCCTGGTAGTCCAGTGGTTAAGACTCTGCACTTCCATTTCCAGCGGCACAGGTTCAATCTCTGGTTGGGGACCTAAAGTCTCAAATAATGTGCGGCCAAAAACTAAAAAAAGTAAATTAAAAAAAAATGTCTTTTTTTTTTTTAAGTCTAATTAAAGTTAGATAGCTATGTGGTTCTCAACCTTTCTCAAACCAGAAGTGAGGATCCTTTTCTCAGGTAAGAATACGTAGATTTTGAAAGGAAAAACTACATAAGGATAAACAGGACACTCCACTTTTATCATGGCAACAGTACATACATTTGAAAATAGCATTCCAGTGAACTGATACAACCACTATGGAAGACAGTGTGCAGATTTCCTTAAAAAACCTGGAATAGAGCCACCATATGACCCAGCAATCCAACTACTAGGCATATACCCTGAAGAAATCAAAATTGAAAAAGACACATGTACCCCATTGTTCATTGCAGCACCATTTACAATAGCTAGAACATGGAAGCAACCTAGATGTCTGTAGACGGATGAATGGATAAAGAAGCTGTGGTACATATATACAATGGAATATTACTCAGCCACAAAAAGAAATGCATTTGAGTCAGTTCTAATGAGGTGGATGAATCTAGAACCTATTTACAGAGTGAAGTATGTTAGAGAAAGATAAATACTGTTTACTGACACATGTGTATGAAATCTAGAAAGATGGGGCAGATAAATGAATATGCAGAGCAGCAGCGGAGAGGCGGACATAGAGAACAGTCTTATGGACATTGGAGTGAGGGAGGGGAATATGCTGTGGGACTAGGGGATCTCAAAGAGGGGCTCTGTGGTGACCTGGAGGGGTGGGATGGGGAGGGAGATGAGGGGAAGTTCAGGAAGGGACATATGTATACCTAAAGCAGATTTGGGTTGATGTGTGGTAGTAAACAATAAAACTGTAAAAAAAGTAAGTAAATAAAAGAAAAAGAAAATAGCATTCCATTGAAGTTTAAGAAGTCTATAGTCAAGCCTTACTGTGCTTTGGACTCACAGGCCCCCTGCAGTGGGAGCTTGGAGACCTCCATAAGGGCTTGCAGTCAACAGTTTTGGATTCACCAACACAATTATATGGGAGAGTAATTTCATAAATGTTTAGTTTGGCATGTAGGATAATAATTTAAAGTGTAGCTTTGGCACATTGTTGACTTACACCAAAATGATTTTACCCAGAAAATTACTTTAGAGCAAAATTTTATATCCAGTAAATAACGGTAGTTGAGCTCTGTCGTAGGTGTATGCTCTAGAATTAGAGCCTATGAGAACTCGAAATTGGACTCAGGAGGAAAAAAAGGTCATCTCTTTGAGGAACTCCTCAGTGTTTAGCTGCCTTGGAAAAGTTAGCTCTTAAGGAGAAATTTGAATTCAGGTTAGCACAGCACCTACCCCTTCAGATGTTAGTTACTATGTGACTAACAAAAAGAAGGTACAGCGTGATTTCTTTTAGGGCTTTCCGTCTTCTAGAATTTGCAGGTCCTGATGTCAGCCAAAATATTTCAGTAAGCCCTGAAACAGCACTGGTTCTATTCCACAGGTATTACATTAATTGCTTAGTGTGAACAAGCATTCAGTGTACAAAATATGTCAGACATGGTCCTATAGACAGGGAACCCAGGTTAAGGCAGAGCCTCTCAGCCTTGGCACTAGTGACATTCTTTATTGTGGGCCGCTATGCTGCCCAGTGAAGGATGCTCACCAGTATCCTTGGTCTCTGCCTGTCAGATACCAGGAATGCCTGGCCCTCCAGTTGTGACAAGTACAAGTATCTCTAGACACTGATGAACATAAACACACTAGTGTTAAGATGACAGTAAAGGAACCACCGCAGTTGGAATGGAAGATTGGTTTGGGGGTTAGTGGAAGCTGACAAGCAAGGTAAGCAGCAATCTCAGGGCCTCCAATGCAAGGCTGAAGACTCTAGATTTGAACCTCGAGTCAGCGAGCCATTTGAGGGGCTTGAAATGTTACAGCAGTTTAATTTGGCGCCATTGCATACACTATGTTGGAAGAAAGTTGAATACAATTTGAGCTTTGGGCAGAAATGTCCTAAAGCACTTCCCCTAAGAACTGGCTGATTGATAATTGGCCCTTATAGATGTTCCATGATTATAAAATGTAGCTGTGTTTTAGGATCACTCTTAGGTGATAAAACCCGAATGACCGAGTTGTCAAGAGATATGAATGCATACATCAGGCCATCTCCTACGAGAGGCACTTTAGGAGGTGTCACAAGGACCACAAATGAAGCTGTTCTCCTGTGTGAAGGTGGTGGCTATGACATCATTCTTATTGAAACCGTGGGTAAGTGTGTTTTCTATTTCATAACAATAAGATACTGTAATAATGCTGTATAGAGATGAGTGATGACTAATTTCATTTTGTTCATTCAGCAGATTCTTATTAAGTGATAATTAAATGTAAGCTATTTCAGACTCTGTACGAGATATGAGTGGGTAGGCTCTAATCCTTTGTTGTTACTGTTCAGTCACTAAGTTGTGTCCAACTCTTTACAACCCTGTGAACTGTAGAATGCCAGGCTCCTCTGTCCTCCATTCTCTCCCAGTCTTTTCTCAAATTCATGTCCATTGAGTCAGTGATACTATCTAACCGTCTCATCCTCTGCCACCTTCAGTACTTCGTTTTGCCTTTTATTTTTCCCAGCATTAGGTCTTCTGCATTGAGTTGGTTCTTCACATCATGTGGCCAAACTATTAGAGCGTCAACTTAAGCATCATTCCTTCCAGTGAATATTCAGAGTTGATTTCCTTTAATATAGACTGGTCTGATCTCCTTGCAGTCCAAGGGACTCTCAGGACTCTTCTGCAACACCACAGTTCAAGGCATCAGTTCTTTGGCACTCAGCCTTCTTTATGGTCCGACTCTCACATCAATACATGACAACTGGAACAACCATGGCTTTGACTGTATGGACTTTTGTCAGCAAAGTGATGTCTCTGCTTTTTTAATATGCTGTCTAGATTTGTCACAGCTTTCCTTTCAAGGAGCAAGCATCTTTTAATTTCATGGCTGCAGTCACTGTCCACAGTGATTTTGGAGCCCAAGAAAATAAAATCTGTCACTGCTTCTACTTTTCCCTTCTGTTTAGCATGAAGTGATGGGACCGGATGCCACAGTCTTAGTTTTTTGAATGTTGAGTTTCAAGCCAGCTTTTTCACTTTCCTGTTTCGCCCTCAAGAGAGGCTCTTTAGTTAGTCCTCACCTTTTTGATCTTCTACCCCGGTCTTCCATGAAAGGCACTTTAGGAAAGAGGTTGTAAAATACATACAGGCCATCTCCTACAGAGGCACTTTAGGAGGTGTCACAAGGACCACAAATGAATTCTCCTGTGTGAAGGTGGTGGCTATGACATCATTCTTATTGAAACCGTGGGTAAGTGTGTTTTCTATTTCATAACAATAAGATACTGTAATAATGCTGTATAGAGATGAGTGATGACTAATTTCATTTTGTTCATTCAGCAGATTCTTATTAAGTGATAATTAAATGTAAGCTATTTCAGACTCTGTACGAGATATGAGTGGGTAGGCTCTAATCCTTTGTTGTTACTGTTCAGTCACTAAGTTGTGTCCAACTCTTTACAACCCTGTGAACTGTAGAATGCCAGGCTCCTCTGTCCTCCATTCTCTCCCAGTCTTTTCTCAAATTCATGTCCATTGAGTCAGTGATACTATCTAACCGTCTCATCCTCTGCCACCTTCAGTACTTCGTTTTGCCTTTTATTTTTCCCAGCATTAGGTCTTCTGCATTGAGTTGGTTCTTCACATCATGTGGCCAAACTATTAGAGCGTCAACTTAAGCATCATTCCTTCCAGTGAATATTCAGAGTTGATTTCCTTTAATATAGACTGGTCTGATCTCCTTGCAGTCCAAGGGACTCTCAGGACTCTTCTGCAACACCACAGTTCAAGGCATCAGTTCTTTGGCACTCAGCCTTCTTTATGGTCCGACTCTCACATCAATACATGACAACTGGAACAACCATGGCTTTGACTGTATGGACTTTTGTCAGCAAAGTGATGTCTCTGCTTTTTTAATATGCTGTCTAGATTTGTCACAGCTTTCCTTTCAAGGAGCAAGCATCTTTTAATTTCATGGCTGCAGTCACTGTCCACAGTGATTTTGGAGCCCAAGAAAATAAAATCTGTCACTGCTTCTACTTTTCCCTTCTGTTTAGCATGAAGTGATGGGACCGGATGCCACAGTCTTAGTTTTTTGAATGTTGAGTTTCAAGCCAGCTTTTTCACTTTCCTGTTTCGCCCTCAAGAGAGGCTCTTTAGTTAGTCCTCACTTTCTGCCATTAGTATAGTATCATCTGCATATCTGACGTTGTTGCTGTTTCTCCTGGCAGTCTTGATTCCAGCTTGTGATTCATCTAGTCTGGCAAAAGAAAGAAGGACAAGCCTTATGTCTGGATAGTGGTTTCACAGGGTAGTATGTTTTCAGCGCCAGAGGAGAACTATCAGCATTAGGATGACCTAAGCAAACGCTACTTTAACATAATACCCATTTTAGGAATTCCCTGGTGGTCCAGAGGTTAGGACTCAGTGCTTTCACTGCCTGGCCTGGGTTCAGTTGCTTATTAGGTAACTTAAGATCTCACAAGTCTTGTAGCGAAGCCAAAACAAAACAAAACAAAACACACCACAACCAATCAAACAAAAAACATAACACTCCATTTTCTTTAAGCACAGAGTCATATGTCTACAATATGTTTTCAGTAAGAAAATGAATGTCTTTGGGGGTGTCATGTTTTATTTTATCTTTATATCTCTAGGACATAGTTACACCCAGTGAAAATACTGAAAAGGAAACATCAAGAACTTTGCATTCACATGGAGAGACAGTCTTCCTCTGTGATTAGTGTTTGTAACACAGCCTCACTCAGATTTGGGGGATTGAGGAAGATTTCAGGGCGGAAGTGACAGGTGAACTGACTCTTGAAGAGTGAGTTGGAGTTAGGTAAAGTAGGGACTAAAGGGCCTTCACTGAGATACAGAGGAGTGAGTGCACCTGGCTCAAAAGAGGCACTGCAGTTAGGGAAACGGGAAGGAAGCTGCTTGATGGTCCGACTCTCACATCAATACATGACAACTGGAACAACCATGGCTTTGACTGTATGGACTTTTGTCAGCAAAGTGATGTCTCTGCTTTTTTAATATGCTGTCTAGATTTGTCACAGCTTTCCTTTCAAGGAGCAAGCATCTTTTAATTTCATGGCTGCAGTCACTGTCCACAGTGATTTTGGAGCCCAAGAAAATAAAATCTGTCACTGCTTCTACTTTTCCCTTCTGTTTAGCATGAAGTGATGGGACCGGATGCCACAGTCTTAGTTTTTTGAATGTTGAGTTTCAAGCCAGCTTTTTCACTTTCCTGTTTCGCCCTCAAGAGAGGCTCTTTAGTTAGTCCTCACTTTCTGCCATTAGTATAGTATCATCTGCATATCTGACGTTGTTGCTGTTTCTCCTGGCAGTCTTGATTCCAGCTTGTGATTCATCTAGTCTGGCAAAAGAAAGAAGGACAAGCCTTATGTCTGGATAGTGGTTTCACAGGGTAGTATGTTTTCAGCGCCAGAGGAGAACTATCAGCATTAGGATGACCTAAGCAAACGCTACTTTAACATAATACCCATTTTAGGAATTCCCTGGTGGTCCAGAGGTTAGGACTCAGTGCTTTCACTGCCTGGCCTGGGTTCAGTTGCTTATTAGGTAACTTAAGATCTCACAAGTCTTGTAGCGAAGCCAAAACAAAACAAAACAAAACACACCACAACCAATCAAACAAAAAACATAACACTCCATTTTCTTTAAGCACAGAGTCATATGTCTACAATATGTTTTCAGTAAGAAAATGAATGTCTTTGGGGGTGTCATGTTTTATTTTATCTTTATATCTCTAGGACATAGTTACACCCAGTGAAAATACTGAAAAGGAAACATCAAGAACTTTGCATTCACATGGAGAGACAGTCTTCCTCTGTGATTAGTGTTTGTAACACAGCCTCACTCAGATTTGGGGGATTGAGGAAGATTTCAGGGCGGAAGTGACAGGTGAACTGACTCTTGAAGAGTGAGTTGGAGTTAGGTAAAGTAGGGACTAAAGGGCCTTCACTGAGATACAGAGGAGTGAGTGCACCTGGCTCAAAAGAGGCACTGCAGTTAGGGAAACGGGAAGGAAGCTGCTTGAGTGCATTCAGGGGCATCACTTTTCTTAGACTGCTAGAAAGATGTTGCTGGTATTGGAGCCCATGACCCACTAGTGGCACCTGCCCACACAGTCGAGGAATTTCTCTAGGAGAGAGAGACAGACGATAGGACTGAACCACAGTGGGGTCTGTAGGGCTAATAGAAGGATGAGAAGGCAGGAAGGCTGCTGTATTGACAGGCCTGATTTAAGGTTAGAACCAAGTGTTCTGGCTGCTCACCCATGAAAGGGGAGCCAAAAAAGAGCATTGAGAGTAAGGAGAGAATGCAGGTATCCATATCACAGAGCCATGGGAACAAGGGTGCGAGAGAGAGGGAGGATAGCAACTTTCCTCATCAGGAGAGGCAGGAGCAGTTAATACATTGCTCAGGGTTCGGTTCAGTTCAGTCACTCAGTCGTGTCCGTCTCTTTGTGACCCCCTTGGACTGCAGTACACCAGGCTTCCCTATCCTTTGCCATCTCCTGGAGCTTGCTCAAACTCATGTCCATTGACTCAGTGATGCCATCCAACCATCTCGTCCTCTTCTCCTTTTACCTTCTCTATTTTTCCCAACATAAGGGTCTTTTCCAATGAGTCGTCTCTTCGCAACAGGTGACCAGTACATTGGAGCTTCAGCATCAGTCTTTCCAATATTCATTGGATATTCATTCAGTATTCATTCAGGGTTGATTTCCTTCCTTTAGGATTGACTGGTTTGATCTCCTTGCAGTCCAACAGACTCTTAAGAGCCTTCTCCAACATCACAGTTCAAAGGCATCAATTCTTCGGTGCTCAGCCTTCTTTATGGTCCAGCACTCACATCCACACATGACTACTGGGAAAACCATAGCTCTTATTATACAGACTTTCGTCAGCAAAGTGATGTCCTGCTTTTTAACATGCTGTTTAGGTTTGTCATAGCTTTTCTTCCAAGGAGTAAGCATCTTTTAATTTCATGACTGCATTTACCATCCACAGTGATTTTGGAGCCCAAGAAAATAAAGTCTATCACTGTTTCCATTGTTTGCCATCTATTTGTCATGCAGTGATGGTGCCAGATGCCATGATCTTTGTTTTGTTTTTTTTTTTCCCATAAAAATCACCTTTATTCAACATGGTACTCGAGGTCCTAGTCAGGGCACTACAGTATTGTCATTATTTCCAAATTGGCATGATTGTGCATGCAAAAATTCCAAATTATTGACCAATAATTATATATAGTGAACTAGCAAGGTCTCAATATTCAATGCAATTATAAAAAATAATTATATTTTTATAAATAACACAATGATGAGAAAAATAAGATTTACAATCATATCAACTTTAAGTACTTTGTTTTTTGAACATTGAGTTTTAGGCCAACTTTTTCACTCTCCTCTTTCACCTTCATCAAGAGACTCTTTGGTTCTTCACTTTCTACCAGAAGGGTGGTGTCATCTGTGTACTTGAAGTTATTGGTATTTCTCCCAGAAACCTTGATTCCAGCTTGTACTTCCTCCAGACCAACATTTCACATGATGTACTCTGCATATAAATTAAATAAGAAGGGTGACAATATACAGCCTTGACATGCTCCTTTCCCAATTTGGAATCCGTCCGTTGTTCCACGTCCAGTTCTGAGTATTGCTTCTTGTCCTTCATACAGGTTTTGCAGGAGGCAGGTAAGGTGGGTGTTTAAAGTTGGATCAGGTTGAGTGAGTGATGCTGAGCACATGAACTGGAATGGAAGTGATGGTCAGGGTAGTTGAGAAAGTCAACTTTTTGTGAATGTTTTAGTAGAGAGTTGTGACTTAAAATTTCAGGTGTGGGGCAATCGGAGTTTGCTGTCGCTGACATGGTTGACATGTTCATTTTACTACTGCCACCAGCAGGAGGAGATGAGTTACAGGTAATTAGTTTAACTTTTTCACTCCACCCCCAAAACACAAAGTATAAGTCTCTGACAGTACAAATTCCCAGAGTTATGGCTTTTTGTAAATTGTTAACTACTGTAGGGAAGAAATATTCAGATTGGCTAAAATACCCGAGTCAGGCAGAATCTCCATATTCCCAGACTTACGACCCTGGCTAAGGATATTTCATGACTATTTGGGCCCAAGAAAATAAAGTCTATCACTGTTTCCATTGTTTGCCATCTATTTGTCATGCAGTGATGGTGCCAGATGCCATGATCTTTGTTTTTTTTTTTTCCCATAAAAATCACCTTTATTCAACATGGTACTCGAGGTCCTAGTCAGGGCACTACAGTATTGTCATTATTTCCAAATTGGCATGATTGTGCATGCAAAATTCCAAATTTTTGACCAATAATTATATATAGTGAACTAGCAAGGTCTCAATATTCAATGCAATTATAAAAAATAATTATATTTTTATAAATAACACAATGATGAGAAAAATAAGATTTACAATCATATCAACTTTAAGTACTTTGTTTTTTGAACATTGAGTTTTAGGCCAACTTTTTCACTCTCCTCTTTCACCTTCATCAAGAGACTCTTTGGTTCTTCACTTTCTACCAGAAGGGTGGTGTCATCTGTGTACTTGAAGTTATTGGTATTTCTCCCAGAAACCTTGATTCCAGCTTGTACTTCCTCCAGACCAACATTTCACATGATGTACTCTGCATATAAATTAAATAAGAAGGGTGACAATATACAGCCTTGACATGCTCCTTTCCCAATTTGGAATCCGTCCGTTGTTCCACGTCCAGTTCTGAGTATTGCTTCTTGTCCTTCATACAGGTTTTGCAGGAGGCAGGTAAGGTGGGTGTTTAAAGTTGGATCAGGTTGAGTGAGTGATGCTGAGCACATGAACTGGAATGGAAGTGATGGTCAGGGTAGTTGAGAAAGTCAACTTTTTGTGAATGTTTTAGTAGAGAGTTGTGACTTAAAATTTCAGGTGTGGGGCAATCGGAGTTTGCTGTCGCTGACATGGTTGACATGTTCATTTTACTACTGCCACCAGCAGGAGGAGATGAGTTACAGGTAATTAGTTTAACTTTTTCACTCCACCCCCAAAACACAAAGTATAAGTCTCTGACAGTACAAATTCCCAGAGTTATGGCTTTTTGTAAATTGTTAACTACTGTAGGGGAAGAAATATTCAGATTGGCTAAAATACCCGAGTCAGGCAGAATCTCCATATTTTTTTCCCCAGCTTATTTTGTAGAACTTACGACCCTGAAATAATCATACAACTTAGACTTTTCTACCTGTAACACGGGAGTGTGCCAATTCAGTGGCAGCCGAGAGACCACTGTTCCATGGATGTTTGTGCTCTAGTTGGTTAAGATGCTCCTCATGAGATATTCCTTTGGTTTTCGCTGGGATCCCCCTGTCAGAGTTTGTGTATTGTAGAATGGGTTCTTCCTCTTATCTGCTGCATACGTCTGCCATTGACTCCCCAAATCAGCACAGCCCTCACACGGGGAGGGCCCCACCCTTCACAAAATGGCTTCCCTCCAGACTCTAGTGGCAAGCCGGGGCTTCCCAGGCCACCGGTGCCTCTGACTGGCTTCAAAGGTTGGGGGTTGCACTACCCCTCGGGTTCAGTAGTTCACTAGGACTGACAGATCTCAGAAAAGTGTATTCGTGTATTATCACCAGTTAGAATTTTATTATGAGGGAGACAAATCAAGACCAGCCAGATGAAGAGACACAGAGAGAGGAGTCTCGGCGGGTCACAACCTCAAAGCTTCTGTGTCCTCAGGACACAGATTCCCCTTGGAACATTCACATGTGTCACCAGCAGGGAGTTCTGAGCCTCAGCGTCTGCAGTTTTTGTTGGGGTTTCATCGTGGAGGCATGATTGACCGAATCGCCATCCACATAATGAAACTTAGTCTGCAGCCCCCACCCTCCAGAGGAGGTGAGGCTGCTGTCACATGGCTCAAAGGCCCTGCCCTCTAATCAGAGTGGTTGGTTTTCCCAGTGTGGTCAGCGCTCATTCTGAGTGATCTCCTTGCATAAACTCAGATATGGTCCTGAGCACTCACTGTAAATAATGGAATCACTCCTATCACTTGGGAGACTCTAAGGCTTTACAGCTTACCTCCCAGGAACCTCAGACAAAAACCAGATATTGCTGCTGCTTCTCAGTTGCTAAGTCATTTCTGACTCTTTGGAACCCCATGGACTTTAGTCCACAGCCTCCTCTGTTCTCTACTAAGGTCTTTATTATGCAACACCCACCTTCAGTTGAAAAATTCTGAAAAACTAGTGACAGACTGTGGATGCAGTAGTTTAGAAACATTAACTAGTAGAATTTAGTCACTGGAAGTTATGTTTTAAAATATTTGAAAAGGAATTTTAATCTTAGCAAAATCTCATTTTCCAAATAAGATTTGATCTTATGATTTTTCTAGTGTTTTCATGCAGCATAATTTAAAGCAAGAGATTGAGATGTTTTTAGCCATCAGACACAAATAGAAAACAAATGCTGCATATATTTAAGGAAAACTTCAGAGACTTCATTTCAGGGAATGTATGTGCTAGTGATGGGGGTGTTTTCTTCTTTAAGCACCTGAATGATGGTAATTTTGCTTCTGTAGGATTAGCTCCTGAGAAATGGAATCCATAATGAAACGGTGTGAACTGTCTCTTGTCATTGAGTCACTTAGTGTCTGGATGATATAGTTACTCTTAATTCTGAGTGCATTCCAGCATGTTAGTCTCCAGATTTCAAAGAGGTACTACAGATGAATTCCATAATCCCAAGAGTCATGCCTTTGAGTAACTTTCATCCTGTAATTGTGAGTCCCAGTACCCAGGGCTTGGGGAGGTACAGAGAAAAGGTTCTTGTGTATGGCTTTCAAAACCTTAGCAGGAATTGCTGTCCCATTTTTTCCTAGCATTGAATGTTTCAGATAAACCATGTTCTTTTTCTCACGAGGGTATCAAAAGAGGGATAGTGGAGATGGCAGATCTGGTGGCTGTCACCAAGTCTGATGGAGACCTGATCGTGCCTGCTCAAGGATACAGGCAGAATACGTGAGCGCTGAAACTACTCCGCAGGCGTTCAGGAGTCTGGAACCAAACTGATTCTGTGTTTTCACCCCATGTGCAAAGGGTCCACTGGTCTCCTTGCCATAAACTCAGATATGGTCCTGAGCACTCACTGTAAATAATGGAATCACTCCTATCACTTGGGAGACTCTAAGGCTTTACAGCTTACCTCCCAGGAACCTCAGACAAAAACCAGATATTGCTGCTGCTTCTCAGTTGCTAAGTCATTTCTGACTCTTTGGAACCCCATGGACTTTAGTCCACAGCCTCCTCTGTTCTCTACTAAGGTCTTTATTATGCAACACCCACCTTCAGTTGAAAAATTCTGAAAAACTAGTGACAGACTGTGGATGCAGTAGTTTAGAAACATTAACTAGTAGAATTTAGTCACTGGAAGTTATGTTTTAAAATATTTGAAAAGGAATTTTAATCTTAGCAAAATCTCATTTTCCAAATAAGATTTGATCTTATGATTTTTCTAGTGTTTTCATGCAGCATAATTTAAAGCAAGAGATTGAGATGTTTTTAGCCATCAGACACAAATAGAAAACAAATGCTGCATATATTTAAGGAAAACTTCAGAGACTTCATTTCAGGGAATGTATGTGCTAGTGATGGGGGTGTTTTCTTCTTTAAGCACCTGAATGATGGTAATTTTGCTTCTGTAGGATTAGCTCCTGAGAAATGGAATCCATAATGAAACGGTGTGAACTGTCTCTTGTCATTGAGTCACTTAGTGTCTGGATGATATAGTTACTCTTAATTCTGAGTGCATTCCAGCATGTTAGTCTCCAGATTTCAAAGAGGTACTACAGATGAATTCCATAATCCCAAGAGTCATGCCTTTGAGTAACTTTCATCCTGTAATTGTGAGTCCCAGTACCCAGGGCTTGGGGAGGTACAGAGAAAAGGTTCTTGTGTATGGCTTTCAAAACCTTAGCAGGAATTGCTGTCCCATTTTTTCCTAGCATTGAATGTTTCAGATAAACCATGTTCTTTTTCTCACGAGGGTATCAAAAGAGGGATAGTGGAGATGGCAGATCTGGTGGCTGTCACCAAGTCTGATGGAGACCTGATCGTGCCTGCTCGAAGGATACAGGCAGAATACGTGAGCGCGCTGAAACTACTCCGCAGGCGTTCAGGAGTCTGGAAGCCCAAGGTTAGCTTGCGTTCCATTCTGTGTTTTTCACCCCAGTGGACTGTGCACAGTAGAAGAGAGGTTGTAAGTCCCAGGCTAGACTCAATCTTTGCCTGCCTGTGAGATTACAATTTTTAAAATTATGCCAAAGCCAGAGTGTGTAGTTATGATTTTAAGTATAGTCTGTCAACCACCAGATGTCAAAAACTGGATGTGAGGTGATAGATTAGGTTGCTTAATGCTTGGCGTGAGCCCTTTGGAAGTGATGGCAGATCCATTCCAAAAGGATCCATCCTTAAGATTATGGCGCAATTAATGACTTGATTATCTATAGTAGAGTTTGAGTAAGAGAGAAAAGCTTTTGATACAGTAACTTTCCTTCCCATTATGCTTACTGGGGTGATGTTTTTAATAAGGAAAAAAAAAATCCAGGAGTAAGTGATGCCGTAGGATTGATGAGGACACTGTATCTGTAGGAGGACACTGTGTTACTAAGGAATGAGCTGTAATCCCTCTGATGAGAACGACGGTGACGTATCTTGCCATTGGCTCCTAGCACGTTGTCTGTGCTCTGTCTGGAGCTATTTTGTCCACGTCGGTACTGACGCCCAGCTCACAGCACCTGCTGAATCAGGCAGTTTGACAGAGGGAACAGTGCTGTGTTCTCAGTTCAGTTTCACTGTGTGGCACTCAAGCCTCATGGAATCCTGCCTGGCATCGTGCTTATCCTGGTGGCCCTCTCGCAGTTCATGTCTGTGATCCCTGAAGACTTATACAAGCAGCCCTCAGTCAAAATAAACCTCTGAGCTAAGAAACTTGACCTTGAATCCATGTCTGACTTCTGCTTTGCACTTAGTAATCTTCAGAAGTTATCTTAGTATATTTCTCAGTGTTATCTGCTTTGACGCAGTGAAAAAACATCTCATTTTTGTCTCTTGTCTGTTTCCATAGGCAGTGAGAATTAACTGGCAAATGCCAGAGTCCCCAGGAAGGTGTCTTCTGTCGTTGTGAGTACAATAGTTCTGATTCTTCCCTTTTCAACAGGTAATTCGTATTTCTGCCCGGAGTGGAGAGGGGATCTCTGAAATGTGGGATAAAATGAAAGAATTCCAGGAGGTGATGCTTGCCAGCGGGGAGCTGACTGCCAAGCGCCAGAGGCAGCAGAAGGTCTGGATGTGGAACCTCATTCGGGAGAACGTGGTAGAGCATTTCAGGACCCACCCCGCAGTCCGGGAACAGATTCCTCTTCTGGAAAAGAGGGTTCTCAGTGGGGCCTTGTCCCCAGGACTAGCAGCAGACCTGTTATTGAAAGCCTTTAAAAGCAGAGATGAATGAAGTGCAGCCTACACAGTAATTTTAATACAACTTTTCATAAAGTATTTTAATGTTAAAAGTCACTTGTGTGCTTCTATTTCCAGTAATTCTCTTGTGGTGCCCTTGGCTTTCTTATTTGTGAACCGTGCTTGGAGAGGCGAAGAGCGTTAGATACGGATGTCAAAGGTCAGGCAGTCAGCGGCATTTACAAGGTACCTGTGGTTTGTTTCTCAGCTCTGGTTCTTTCTGTTCCTGTACCCCAGCATGGTGGCCTGTAGGAGGGTGTCTGCTCGTCAGTCCGACAGAGACAGCTGAAGACAGGAAAAGATCATGTAACTCAAAATGCTTTCTTTGGTTCTCTGTTTTCTGAGTTTCCAGAAATCATGTAAGCCAGAGTGTCTACATTTTTGAAGTCTTCCTTGAGGCTAGAATAATACACACTGGATTTCTAAGAGCTGGACATGATGATCAACTTTGAGCATGGCAGACTAGTCTAGGAATTTCTGAAGTGGCTGTGTAGGTACATGAATAACACAGCGGTTGGAATGTGTAGGGATGTGAACACAACTTTAGAGTCTGCTTGTCTAGACTTGCGGCCCCTCTGGTAGTTAGGAGAGCTCCAAGGGAACTGGGGAAATCAGCCACAAATAATGGGGGTCCAGTAATGCCCAGGAGTCAGAGGACATCGTGAAAAAAACCAAGTGAGGTCACAGCGATTGGAGAGTTATTCGGTTTGAATGTTACCAAGAGTTTTTGCTTTTCCTTCTTGGCCATTTGACTTTGTATTAGCATCTTAAAAATCTACTTTATTCTTGATGAGGAAGAACAAGTTTTCTATCCTCTGGAGGAAGCGTGGCACAGTAATTAAGACCTTGGGTTCTGGTGTTGGGAGTGGTGGGTTCAAACTTTTAAACCTACATCAGTTACTTACTGGCTATGTCAATTGGAACAAATAACCTACTTTTCTTTTTATTTATTATTATTATTATTGGAGTATAGTTGCTTTGCGATATTGTGTTAGTTTCTTCTGTACAGAAAAGTGAATCAACCATACACATACATGTTAAGCTAAGTTTCAGTTTCCCCCTGGTAAACTTGGTGGCTCAGACAGTAAAGAATCTGCCTGCAGTGTAGGAGACCAGGTTTTGATCTCTGGGGTGGGAAGATCCCCTAGAGAAGGGAATGGCAACCTACCTGGAGGATTCCCATGGACAGAGGAGCCTGGGGGGCTATGGTTCATAGGGTCACAAAGAGTCAGACATGACTGAAGTGACTTAGCGTGCCTGTACTCTTGTGATATTTTGTCATAGTCTTTAAAAGACCTGCTCTAGTTAATTCTTTGATTATATTTTATAGTATTTGATGGTAATTACAGCTATGTACATGTGAGTACAATTATATCTAACCATAAAATTTCTCCATTATTATTATTTTAGCAAACATTCCTTTACTATTTTTTTTTGTTTGTTTTGCATTATTGGCATACCTACCTCATATTTGAGGATTAGGATTAGAAGAAACTTGGATTTCTAAGAGCTGGACATGATGATCAACTTTGAGCATGGCAGACTAGTCTAGGAATTTCTGAAGTGGCTGTGTAGGTACATGAATAACACAGCGGTTGGAATGTGTAGGGATGTGAACACAACTTTAGAGTCTGCTTGTCTAGACTTGCGGCCCCTCTGGTAGTTAGGAGAGCTCCAAGGGAACTGGGGAAATCAGCCACAAATAATGGGGGTCCAGTAATGCCCAGGAGTCAGAGGACATCGTGAAAAAAACCAAGTGAGGTCACAGCGATTGGAGAGTTATTCGGTTTGAATGTTACCAAGAGTTTTTGCTTTTCCTTCTTGGCCATTTGACTTTGTATTAGCATCTTAAAAATCTACTTTATTCTTGATGAGGAAGAACAAGTTTTCTATCCTCTGGAGGAAGCGTGGCACAGTAATTAAGACCTTGGGTTCTGGTGTTGGGAGTGGTGGGTTCAAACTTTTAAACCTACATCAGTTACTTACTGGCTATGTCAATTGGAACAAATAACCTACTTTTCTTTTTATTTATTATTATTATTATTGGAGTATAGTTGCTTTGCGATATTGTGTTAGTTTCTTCTGTACAGAAAAGTGAATCAACCATACACATACATGTTAAGCTAAGTTTCAGTTTCCCCCTGGTAAACTTGGTGGCTCAGACAGTAAAGAATCTGCCTGCAGTGTAGGAGACCAGGTTTTGATCTCTGGGGTGGGAAGATCCCCTAGAGAAGGGAATGGCAACCTACCTGGAGGATTCCCATGGACAGAGGAGCCTGGGGGGCTATGGTTCATAGGGTCACAAAGAGTCAGACATGACTGAAGTGACTTAGCGTGCCTGTACTCTTGTGATATTTTGTCATAGTCTTTAAAAGACCTGCTCTAGTTAATTCTTTGATTATATTTTATAGTATTTGATGGTAATTACAGCTATGTACATGTGAGTACAATTATATCTAACCATAAAATTTCTCCATTATTATTATTTTAGCAAACATTCCTTTACTATTTTTTTTTGTTTGTTTTGCATTATTGGCATACCTACCTCATATTTGAGGATTAGGATTAGAAGAAACTTGGAAAGGTCATCCAGTCGATTCACCTAATTTTAAAAAGGACCACCATTAGGCCACCCTATCAGATGGAAAACTTCCTAGAACCTTCCAGAGAAGGAATTCCATAATTTCCTTGAGTAAGCTGTTACAAGGAATAACAACCCTGTCACTTGTGGCCCATGAAAGAGGCAATAGGGCAAACACACAAGTGTGTTATAAAAACAAGGCAGAGAATAGGTAGCCTAGTGCTCAATTTTTCTGTGTATTTATTCTCAGCTTGAACTGCTTTTAAGTGTTATAAATTTATTCATAAAAAGCACTAGAAAACCTTCCTTGTGTTTCTTGTGTTGTTTTTATACATTGGCTGTGATATAGAGAACAGTTTCCCAGGTATTGTTCCCATTTCTGTTACTTGCTATACTGGAAGCTATATCATGTAGTGAAGTATATATAGACAGTATAATATAGTAAAATATTTGTGGCCTTAAAAAAATTAATGCTCCGTTTTATTTAGCTCAAACATGCCATCAGTACTCGTCACTTGTGATTCTAGCATGCATCAGAAGCGCAGGTTTTGACGTAGACACCCAGAGTGAAGTCTCAGCACAGTCACTAGCCAGCCATATGCCTGGGGGAGGGGGCAAGTTACTTCTCCTCTGTTACACAATAGCCTCCTCATCTGTAAAATTAGGGTAAGAATAGCTACTTTATGGGCTTAGATGACTCAATGATAAAGAATCCACCTACCAATCAATGCAGGAGACACAGGAAGATCCCCTGGAGGAGGAAATGGCAACCCACTCCAGTATTCTTGACTGGAGAATTCCATGGTCAGAGGAGCCTTGCCAGTTATAGTTAGCGCGATCACAAAGAGTCAGGCACAACTGAGCACGCACACATGCACAGCTACTTTACAGAGTTGCTGGAATAATTAAACGAGATACTGTATTTAAATTGCGTGGCACTCAGTAATAGGTGCGGGCTGCACCAGTGCTAGATTATTTCAGTCGTGTCCAACTCTTTGTGACCCTATGGACCACTGCCCGCCAGGCTCCTCTGTCCATGGGACTCTCCAAGCCAGAATACTGGAGTGGTTTTCCTTGCCCTCCTCCAGGGGAACTTCTCGACCCAAGGATTGAAACCTTGTCTCTTAAGTCTCCTGCATTGGCAGGTGAGTTCCTTACCATTAGCACCACCTGGGAAGCCCACAGTACTTGTTAGGTGGTGTTAGAAATGTTACAACCGACACTCTCTTTTACAAAACTAATTTGCATCATTTAGTTTTAGTTTGGCCAAACTACTTAATCATCCTGTGCCTCAGTTTCCATATTAATAAATGTAATTGATGATGGTATTCACCCAGAGCTGTTGAAAAGACTGTGTTGGGACTTCCCTGATGGTTCAGTTTCTGAGACCCTGTGCTCCCAATACAGGGGCCAGGTTTGATTCCCTGGTCAGGAAGTATATCTCTCATGCCACAACTAAAGAGTTTTCATGCGACAGTGAAGACCTGGTGTGCCAAAAAAAAGAAATACTGTGTTTACCTGGAAGCTACATGTAGTGAAGTATATATAGACAGTATAATATAGTAAAATATTTGTGGCCTTAAAAAAATTAATGCTCCGTTTTATTTAGCTCAAACATGCCATCAGTACTCGTCACTTGTGATTCTAGCATGCATCAGAAGCGCAGGTTTTGACGTAGACACCCAGAGTGAAGTCTCAGCACAGTCACTAGCCAGCCATATGCCTGGGGGAGGGGGCAAGTTACTTCTCCTCTGTTACACAATAGCCTCCTCATCTGTAAAATTAGGGTAAGAATAGCTACTTTATGGGCTTAGATGACTCAATGATAAAGAATCCACCTACCAATCAATGCAGGAGACACAGGAAGATCCCCTGGAGGAGGAAATGGCAACCCACTCCAGTATTCTTGACTGGAGAATTCCATGGTCAGAGGAGCCTTGCCAGTTATAGTTAGCGCGATCACAAAGAGTCAGGCACAACTGAGCACGCACACATGCACAGCTACTTTACAGAGTTGCTGGAATAATTAAACGAGATACTGTATTTAAATTGCGTGGCACTCAGTAATAGGTGCGGGCTGCACCAGTGCTAGATTATTTCAGTCGTGTCCAACTCTTTGTGACCCTATGGACCACTGCCCGCCAGGCTCCTCTGTCCATGGGACTCTCCAAGCCAGAATACTGGAGTGGTTTTCCTTGCCCTCCTCCAGGGGAACTTCTCGACCCAAGGATTGAAACCTTGTCTCTTAAGTCTCCTGCATTGGCAGGTGAGTTCCTTACCATTAGCACCACCTGGGAAGCCCACAGTACTTGTTAGGTGGTGTTAGAAATGTTACAACCGACACTCTCTTTTACAAAACTAATTTGCATCATTTAGTTTTAGTTTGGCCAAACTACTTAATCATCCTGTGCCTCAGTTTCCATATTAATAAATGTAATTGATGATGGTATTCACCCAGAGCTGTTGAAAAGACTGTGTTGGGACTTCCCTGATGGTTCAGTTTCTGAGACCCTGTGCTCCCAATACAGGGGGGCCAGGTTTGATTCCCTGGTCAGGGAAGTATATCTCTCATGCCACAACTAAAGAGTTTTCATGCGACAGTGAAGACCTGGTGTGCCAAATAAATATTAAAAAGAGAAAGTACTGTGTTAGGTAATATTACATA
Organism: Tragulus kanchil; assembly: GCA_022376925.1. Taxonomy (NCBI): domain Eukaryota; kingdom Metazoa; phylum Chordata; class Mammalia; order Artiodactyla; family Tragulidae; genus Tragulus; species Tragulus kanchil. Next base: position 34,450,294 of record JAIOJX010000025.1, read on the forward strand.
CCGTACCTGGACATAGTAAGTGCTAAATAAATATTTAACAGTGGAGAGTTACTACATCTTAGGGTTGTTGTAAGAATTAAATGAATTCATCTCTCTGTATTTCAAATGGGTGATTCATTTCTGAAACAAAAAAACCTGACTTCACTTTTGTCAAAAGCAAAATTATCAATTTCCTTAGGTGGGTAAAAATGTGCTGTATTCCAAACTGAGCTCTAAAATTAGTGGATATTTTGCTAAAACAATACCAGAGTTTATTAAAATGACTGTACTTTGTTGTTGAGGTACCGTCACAGGTTAACAGTAGCTACCACAATACAGCCTGGCAGAAAATTGTGTACACAGTTACTAGGCTGGCTGTTTACCTCTCCCTAAGCCTCTGTGACTATTCCCCAGTGTACGCTGAAGACAAAAGCTTGTGAACAGCACACATGTGATCCTTGATGTTTATGTAGTTCAGTCTTTAATGCAGGAGAAAAACCAGGAAGAATCAGTGAAAACAGTTCTGACACTGCACTCGCCCAATAGATTGCCATCATGGAAGTCACGATACTACCGCCAAGAACTGGTCAACTGCAAGGACTTTTAGAAGCAAAGATGACTGATTGTGCAGATGGTGGAGCTCAGCTGCTTCTGGAGTCCAAGAAATCCATGTGGGGCTTCACAAACACAAGTGCTTTCTAAGTAGACTTTTTAAAACTCCTCATAAAGTCTAAGCCTCCTCATCCAGTGGATACATCTTAGGGTGCAGCATGACTCGTGTAGTGTATTAGCGTACTTGCTAAATGGCACCAGCATTATTCAGGTAAGACAAAATGATAAGCAAGTTGAAATTTCCCTTGAATAAGAACCATCAGAATGAAACTCTAGACTATTTGGTTTTCTTTCCTTCACTGTAGTATTTTGGTTAGTTGGTTGCTAAATTTATGAACTTTTTACACCCATGTGACATGAATATATGTTGATAATTCCTGCTGTATGAGCTTCATAGAAGCTCACTTTTGGGGGTTATTAGTGGTGTGTTTGATTACAGAGTATTGGAATGGCACAAAATGCAGTTATTTAATATTGGAGGCCTTTTTTTTCCTAGAAGAAATTCACCTTGGTCATGTAAAATGTAGATGATGCTATTGTGCGTCAAAGCACGTGAATATTTAACTGAAAGTTTGATGCCCTGGGGTACCATGGAGGTTAACTTCACTGAGCCACGGCAGCTTCTTGACACAGTGAGGTGCGGACACATCCTAGTGAGTAAGCTCTTCTGCTCTCAGCAAGGCCAAATGCTTCATCCCAATTACTGTTGCTGTTAACTAACACAGAGGCAGTCACCCCACCGCATCCTCAAAGCTCCCGGCCACCCCCTGCCCCATCTGAGGTGTGGTTAGAATTCCACAAAGGGACGTCTTAGGATGACAGTGAAGCCATTTACTGACAGTAAGGCTCATGAAAGGTCAAAGTGACAGTGTTAGTTGCTCAGTCGTGTCTGACTTCTTGGAACCTCATGGGCTGTAGCCCACCAGGCTCCTCTGTCCATGGGATTCTCCAGGCAAGAATACTGGAGTGGGTGGCCATTTCCTTCTCCAGGGGATCTTCTCAACCCAGGGATCAAACCTGGGGCTCCTGCACAGGATTCTTTACCATCTGAGCCACCAGGGAAGCCAATACTTTTGTGCCAAATCTTGTTATGTATTGAACCCAATTATTCCAGGCTCGACACCCTCATTTTATGGGGGAGCTCAGCTGCTTCTGGAGTCCAAGAAATCCATGTGGGGCTTCACAAACACAAGTGCTTTCTAAGTAGACTTTTTAAAACTCCTCATAAAGTCTAAGCCTCCTCATCCAGTGGATACATCTTAGGGTGCAGCATGACTCGTGTAGTGTATTAGCGTCTTGCTAAATGGCACCAGCATTATTCAGGTAAGACAAAATGATAAGCAAGTTGAAATTTCCCTTGAATAAGAACCATCAGAATGAAACTCTAGACTATTTGGTTTTCTTTCCTTCACTGTAGTATTTTGGTTAGTTGGTTGCTAAATTTATGAACTTTTTACACCCATGTGACATGAATATATGTTGATAATTCCTGCTGTATGAGCTTCATAGAAGCTCACTTTTGGGGGTTATTAGTGGTGTGTTTGATTACAGAGTATTGGAATGGCACAAAATGCAGTTATTTAATATTGGAGGCCTTTTTTTTCCTAGAAGAAATTCACCTTGGTCATGTAAAATGTAGATGATGCTATTGTGCGTCAAAGCACGTGAATATTTAACTGAAAGTTTGATGCCCTGGGGTACCATGGAGGTTAACTTCACTGAGCCACGGCAGCTTCTTGACACAGTGAGGTGCGGACACATCCTAGTGAGTAAGCTCTTCTGCTCTCAGCAAGGCCAAATGCTTCATCCCAATTACTGTTGCTGTTAACTAACACAGAGGCAGTCACCCCACCGCATCCTCAAAGCTCCCGGCCACCCCCTGCCCCATCTGAGGTGTGGTTAGAATTCCACAAAGGGACGTCTTAGGATGACAGTGAAGCCATTTACTGACAGTAAGGCTCATGAAAGGTCAAAGTGACAGTGTTAGTTGCTCAGTCGTGTCTGACTTCTTGGAACCTCATGGGCTGTAGCCCACCAGGCTCCTCTGTCCATGGGATTCTCCAGGCAAGAATACTGGAGTGGGTGGCCATTTCCTTCTCCAGGGGATCTTCTCAACCCAGGGATCAAACCTGGGGCTCCTGCACAGGATTCTTTACCATCTGAGCCACCAGGGAAGCCAATACTTTTGTGCCAAATCTTGTTATGTATTGAACCCAATTATTCCAGGCTCGACACCCTCATTTTATGGCTAAAGTCACTTTACACCTTCATTTTGCTGACCTGGGATTCCATCACCTGAGGCAGAACCATGGTCCTCAGGAGTATTTTCTGACGTCCTGGAGATTCCTCACTAATTCACAAACTCGGCTCCGGTGCAGCTTACACCCCCAGGCTTCTGTTGGGGTCCACTATTAACTGCGGCTGTTCCTGTAAGAGAATGCTGCTTAACTGTCCCTAAGCTGTGAAGCTCGCACGTTGCCAAGATAGTGCTGTGTTCCCAGAGCACAGGATCCTTGCTTCTCCCACGGGGACTGGTCTGTCAGGCTGGGGTCGGGACCAGCTACCATAGCACTGCTCACTGATCTCAATTCTCTTGTCTCCTGTCTCTTCTCCCAGCACAAACCCACAATCTCTGCAGAAAAATTCCCCCACAGCAGCCCCTTTCTCAAAATGTCTATTAGCTTCTGCAAAGATGGTGGGTATTTGGCAATCTCTCCTTGTCTTGGAAGTAGCACCTTTAGCTGAGTCGTATCTCCTAGCTTCACATAGATAGTAAGTCCTCTACATACGAGTGAATTCTGTTCCAAGAGCGCATCTGTATGTCCAGTTTGTTCATAAGACCAGGAAAGTTAGCCTAGGTACCCGACTAACAGTCGGCTACATAGTGCTGTACCTTAATAGATTTATAACACTTTTTACAAAATAATACATAAAAAACAAACACAAAATATAATCTTACAGTACAATACCTAGAAAAGTACAGTAGTCCAGTACAACAAGTGGCACACGGGGGCTGGTATCGAGGAAACAGGCAATAAGTTACTGACTGGAGGAGAGAGGAGGTGAGAAAAGTAATAGCAGTAAAAACAAAGTCACAGATATCTATCTCAACCGGGGGTCCTCTGTCCATGGGATTCTCCAGGCAAGAATACTGGAGTGGGTGGCCATTTCCTTCTCCAGGGGATCTTCTCAACCCAGGGATCAAACCTGGGGCTCCTGCACAGGATTCTTTACCATCTGAGCCACCAGGGAAGCCAATACTTTTGTGCCAAATCTTGTTATGTATTGAACCCAATTATTCCAGGCTCGACACCCTCATTTTATGGCTAAAGTCACTTTACACCTTCATTTTGCTGACCTGGGATTCCATCACCTGAGGCAGAACCATGGTCCTCAGGAGTATTTTCTGACGTCCTGGAGATTCCTCACTAATTCACAAACTCGGCTCCGGTGCAGCTTACACCCCCAGGCTTCTGTTGGGGTCCACTATTAACTGCGGCTGTTCCTGTAAGAGAATGCTGCTTAACTGTCCCTAAGCTGTGAAGCTCGCACGTTGCCAAGATAGTGCTGTGTTCCCAGAGCACAGGATCCTTGCTTCTCCCACGGGGACTGGTCTGTCAGGCTGGGGTCGGGACCAGCTACCATAGCACTGCTCACTGATCTCAATTCTCTTGTCTCCTGTCTCTTCTCCCAGCACAAACCCACAATCTCTGCAGAAAAATTCCCCCACAGCAGCCCCTTTCTCAAAATGTCTATTAGCTTCTGCAAAGATGGTGGGTATTTGGCAATCTCTCCTTGTCTTGGAAGTAGCACCTTTAGCTGAGTCGTATCTCCTAGCTTCACATAGATAGTAAGTCCTCTACATACGAGTGAATTCTGTTCCAAGAGCGCATCTGTATGTCCAGTTTGTTCATAAGACCAGGAAAGTTAGCCTAGGTACCCGACTAACAGTCGGCTACATAGTGCTGTACCTTAATAGATTTATAACACTTTTTACAAAATAATACATAAAAAACAAACACAAAATATAATCTTACAGTACAATACCTAGAAAAGTACAGTAGTCCAGTACAACAAGTGGCACACGGGGGCTGGTATCGAGGAAACAGGCAATAAGTTACTGACTGGAGGAGGGAGAGAGGAGGTGAGAAATGGTCGAGCTGAAGGGTCGTCAGCAGTAGGACACGGAGGGCAAACTGCAACGTCACTCATGCTCAACACTGATGGCACAGGCTCTGGTTCCTGGCTGGAACCAGAGGCACATTTGCGTCCTGGGAAGCTTGCGACTTGAAGGTGGTAAGTGGCAGAATAAAGCAGGGTGCCAGGCAGACAAAACAAACATCAACTGAGCATGCTTTATTCTGGAATAAGGTGGGATGTAAATAAATGTGATTGGTGTATTATTATAAAGGGTGATCCTGCAGCGTTGCAGATGTGATTAGCCAGGACGAGGTGATGTTGGAGTTGGATAGGCCCCCATCCAATGTGACTGGTGGGCTTATAAGATGACATTGATACAGAGGCTAAGCCACATGGGCCAAATGCCATGTAATGAGGAAGGCAGAGATTGAAGTGATACAGCCATGAGCCAGAGGATGCCAAGGATTGCCAGGAAGCCACCAGAAGCTAGAAGAGGCAAGGAAGGATCCTCCCCTGTGTTTCAGAGAAAGCCTGAGCCCTGCTGATACCTTGATATCAGACTCATAGCCCCCAGGCCTGAGACATTACATTTCTGATGTTGTAAGCCACTGAGTTTGTAGTACTTTATTAAGGCAGGCCTAGCAAACTCCTGTAATTATCAACCCCTGTCTGAGCTCAAATCAAGGAGGGAAAGTTCTGCAAAGATTTTACTGTACTCCCCCACCCCACCTTAAATAAGAACATAGTCTTGACCTCCAATTCTGCTTCCCCTCAGTGCTTGAAAACCCATAAGGTAAAAGGAACATAACATAAGAGAAAGGTGTTTCTCTAGCCAAGGTATTCCACAATTTCTGCCGTACCTTGGTGTTGAACTCAGTATCTGGCTTTGACTATCCTGAAGGACAGTGTACAAGCCTTTGTGGTGGGGTTCCTGTGAGAGGGAGTGGGGACGTCACAGAGGCATCTGGAAGTACTTAGCCACGAGCAGTGGAAACGCTGTTGTGCAACGTCTGGTTGCTCCAGGCTGTCGTGCCAGGAGGAGATAGTGTGAAACCCACCAGAGAGTGCAGGAAGGCTGGAGTGTATTACACTGTTCTGCCCTTTTAAGCTTTCTCTGATTCTGTTCGAAGCTCTGTCATGTGCATGCAGCTTCTCTGGCATCATGCTGTATCATTTGGCATTAGGTTGGCCAAAAAGTTCCTTTGATTTTTCCATATCATCTTACAGAAAAAAACCTGAATGAAACTTTTGACCAACCCAATATTTGCAATATGAGTATTTAGCTCAAACTAATTTTGCCGAAATAATCTGTTGGGACAAAAAAGTATTACGTATTTGCATCTCAGAACAACAAACAAAAATTATTTCCGTGCATGTAGTTTTGCCTACTTCCCAATGTTTAGAAAGTTTCCCCTATTTAATTTTTATGGTGTTTGTTGCTTTTTTTTTAAAATTTTGTTCTCTTTTATTAGTTTTTTATTTATTTTCACAATCTTTTATTCTTTGACCTGTGTGGGTCTCCCATTGCAGTGACCTCTCTCATTGAAAAGCACCTGCTCTGGGTGCGTGCGCTTCAGAAGTGATACAGCCAAGGATTGCCGGGAACCCCCTAGAAGAGGCAAGGAAGGATCCTCCCCTGTGTTTCAGAGAAAGCCTGAGCCCTGCTGATACCTTGATATCAGACTCATAGCCCCCAGGCCTGAGACATTACATTTCTGATGTTGTAAGCCACTGAGTTTGTAGTACTTTATTAAGGCAGGCCTAGCAAACTCCTGTAATTATCAACCCCTGTCTGAGCTCAAATCAAGGAGGGAAAGTTCTGCAAAGATTTTACTGTACTCCCCCACCCCACCTTAAATAAGAACATAGTCTTGACCTCCAATTCTGCTTCCCCTCAGTGCTTGAAAACCCATAAGGTAAAAGGAACATAACATAAGAGAAAGGTGTTTCTCTAGCCAAGGTATTCCACAATTTCTGCCGTACCTTGGTGTTGAACTCAGTATCTGGCTTTGACTATCCTGAAGGACAGTGTACAAGCCTTTGTGGTGGGGTTCCTGTGAGAGGGAGTGGGGACGTCACAGAGGCATCTGGAAGTACTTAGCCACGAGCAGTGGAAACGCTGTTGTGCAACGTCTGGTTGCTCCAGGCTGTCGTGCCAGGAGGAGATAGTGTGAAACCCACCAGAGAGTGCAGGAAGGCTGGAGTGTATTACACTGTTCTGCCCTTTTAAGCTTTCTCTGATTCTGTTCGAAGCTCTGTCATGTGCATGCAGCTTCTCTGGCATCATGCTGTATCATTTGGCATTAGGTTGGCCAAAAAGTTCCTTTGATTTTTCCATATCATCTTACAGAAAAAAACCTGAATGAAACTTTTGACCAACCCAATATTTGCAATATGAGTATTTAGCTCAAACTAATTTTGCCGAAATAATCTGTTGGGACAAAAAAGTATTACGTATTTGCATCTCAGAACAACAAACAAAAATTATTTCCGTGCATGTAGTTTTGCCTACTTCCCAATGTTTAGAAAGTTTCCCCTATTTAATTTTTATGGTGTTTGTTGCTTTTTTTTTAAAATTTTGTTCTCTTTTATTAGTTTTTTATTTATTTTCACAATCTTTTATTCTTTGACCTGTGTGGGTCTCCCATTGCAGTGACCTCTCTCATTGAAAAGCACCTGCTCTGGGTGCGTGCGCTTCAGAGCACTGGCTAGTAATTGGACACATCAGTCCTGCTGCTCAGCGGCACATGGGATCTTCCCGGGCTAGGGATCGAACCAGTGCCCCTTGCACTGCAAGGCGGACACTCTACCCACTGGACCACCAGGGAAGCCCTGTTTGTTGCCTTTTACACAGTTCTCTACTTAAATAGCTCTTGAGTAGTGAACAAATCCTAAGGAGTGGAAGGAAAAATGCCACTAGTATAGCATATATCATTGTATTAGAAAAAAGTCGGCCAATATAGCACAAAATAACAGGTGGTGTTGCTCAGTGGCCCAGAGTAGATGCACAGTAAATATTCACTTCATGAGTGGTTGAGTGAACAAACTCTGAGGAAAGCTTATACACAGCCACAGAGACAAAGCTACATATTGAACAGTCCTTCCATAAAGAATGGTACATCAAAGTGCAGGAATACATTGAATTAGTCCAATTCTCCAGAGCACCCTAAAATTGCATTTATTGGAATACCCACAGTTCTGTAGCACTAAATACTGTTGTGTCTCAGCTCCAACCATAACCCCAGAAATGCTAACAGGCTTGTAAATAACTTGTGCACCTGACAAATCTGCTGTTCATACTGTGTACAAAGGAGGTGGAATGGACTGTTAACCATGGTCATTCTAGAGTAGCCTTTTCCCAGGTCTTGTGCACATCCCTAAACCTGTGGACTCCAAATCAGCACCGAAGTACAGCTGAGGAGAAGAATAAAGGGAGTAGAACCTAGATTTCTCTTTGACGAAGCCAACAACGTGGGCAAATAACCCCGCCTCAGTGAACAGAGGGAATGAAGGACCTGTCAGTTAAGTCTTAAGAGTGTTTCTCTTCTGGTCTTTGCTTACCAACAAGCATGCATTAGCTGATGATTTCAGCAACTTTGTTTTGTGCCTTCCACCTGCAGGATTCGACTTGTTTAAAGCTGTGAGGAGTTTATCACCTATTATTTGTGTTCAGGCATTTAGCAACTGATCCACTAAGATCAGTCCTCTTTTAAAAAATGATTTGGTTTTTTTTTTTTCTCCCCCATTGCAGTGACCTCTCTCATTGAAAAGCACCTGCTCTGGGTGCGTGCGCTTCAGAGCACTGGCTAGTAATTGGACACATCAGTCCTGCTGCTCAGCGGCACATGGGATCTTCGGCTAGGGATTGAATCAGTGCCCCTTGCACTGCAAGGCGGACACTCTACCCACTGGACCACCGGGGAAGCCCTGTTTGTTGCCTTTTACACAGTTCTCTACTTAAATAGCTCTTGAGTAGTGAACAAATCCTAAGGAGTGGAAGGAAAAATGCCACTAGTATAGCATATATCATTGTATTAGAAAAAAGTCGGCCAATATAGCACAAAATAACAGGTGGTGTTGCTCAGTGGCCCAGAGTAGATGCACAGTAAATATTCACTTCATGAGTGGTTGAGTGAACAAACTCTGAGGAAAGCTTATACACAGCCACAGAGACAAAGCTACATATTGAACAGTCCTTCCATAAAGAATGGTACATCAAAGTGCAGGAATACATTGAATTAGTCCAATTCTCCAGAGCACCCTAAAATTGCATTTATTGGAATACCCACAGTTCTGTAGCACTAAATACTGTTGTGTCTCAGCTCCAACCATAACCCCAGAAATGCTAACAGGCTTGTAAATAACTTGTGCACCTGACAAATCTGCTGTTCATACTGTGTACAAAGGAGGTGGAATGGACTGTTAACCATGGTCATTCTAGAGTAGCCTTTTCCCAGGTCTTGTGCACATCCCTAAACCTGTGGACTCCAAATCAGCACCGAAGTACAGCTGAGGAGAAGAATAAAGGGAGTAGAACCTAGATTTCTCTTTGACGAAGCCAACAACGTGGGCAAATAACCCCGCCTCAGTGAACAGAGGGAATGAAGGACCTGTCAGTTAAGTCTTAAGAGTGTTTCTCTTCTGGTCTTTGCTTACCAACAAGCATGCATTAGCTGATGATTTCAGCAACTTTGTTTTGTGCCTTCCACCTGCAGGATTCGACTTGTTTAAAGCTGTGAGGAGTTTATCACCTATTATTTGTGTTCAGGCATTTAGCAACTGATCCACTAAGATCAGTCCCTCTTTTAAAAAAATGATTTCTTTGAAGGATAATTGCTTTACAATATTGGATTGGTTTTTGCCATACATCAGCATGAATCAGCCATAGGTACACATATGTCCCCTCCCTCTTGAACCTCCCTCTCACCTCCCAGATCAATGCATTTTTAACAGAGAATTTTATAGAATCTTAGTTAGGAAATTGGCATGAGTGATAGCTTCTTAGGATCTCTATTCTCACATTGGAAATTTTGGGGGTTGCAAAGGTTTTGCATGTTAATATTAATCGGCAATATTTAATAATATTAACCCTGGTAGTCCAATGACTAAGATTTCACACTTCCACTGCAGTGGGGCATGGGTTCCGTCCCTGATGAGGAAACAAAGAGCCCACATGCCACATGGCCAAAAAGTTTAAAAAATTGATGTATGCTTCTTAAACTTGGTCTCTTCCAAGTATTAAATGAGGCACGTAACAGGAGGCCCAAATACCTCTTTTCCCATAAACAAGTCTATGGATCCCAGCTTGGGAACAAAAATAGAATATTCATTAAAAAAAAAACCAGGGCTTCCTGGTGGTCCAGTGGGTAAGGACACCACCTTGCAGTGCAAGGCGCGGTTCGATCCCTGGCCTGGGAAGATCCTACGTGCCCCGGAGCGGCTGGACCTATGTGTCCAATTACTGAGCTGGAGCTCTGGAGCGCATGCGCCCAGAGCCGGTGCTCTGCGACAACAGAGGCCACCGTGGTGGGAGGCCCACACGGGCCAAAGAACAAAGATGGATGAAAATAGACAAATGAAACGCCAACAGAAGTGGCCCGCCCACCCCCCTCCCTCCCCACCCCATCCCCCCAATTAAAAAAAAAAACAACTAAAATTCTTTGCTCCTTTCTGCAGGGCGTATTTACTAGGTCATCCATTAGAACCCCGTCTGAATAGGAAAAGCATTGCTATGCAGGTTGTGGGGGTGCTTTTGAACTGGGCTCATGAGGAAGGGAGTACCCAGCCGGTGGGGGACCAGACAGAGGATGAGGGGAGCATTGGGAAGAGATGACAGATAAGGAGAGTAAGGCAAGTTAAAGACGGAGTGCAGGCCCAGCAGTCACACTACCTGGTGTCAGCTCCACTTCTCACGCTTCCTAGCAGCATCCTGTTGGGCAGACTCTGTGGATCACTCTCCTCATCTGTAAATGGACATAATGACAGTACCTTCCTCGGGGAGCTGTTAGGAGGATTAAATGAGTTATTGTATATAAGGGCTTTAGTAAATAGCTTCTGTTGGCACTTATTATTATTACGAGACCTCTGAATTTTTTTTTTTTGGCATGAGTGATAGCTTCTTAGGATCTCTATTCTCACATGGGAAATTTGCAACGGTTTTGCATGTTAATATTACTCGGCAATATTTAATAATATTAACCCTGGTAGTCCAATGACTAAGATTTCACACTTCCACTGCAGTGGGGCATGGGTTCCGTCCCTGATGAGGAAACAAAGAGCCCACATGCCACATGGCCAAAAAGTTTAAAAAATTGATGTATGCTTCTTAAACTTGGTCTCTTCCAAGTATTAAATGAGGCACGTAACAGGAGGCCCAAATACCTCTTTTCCCATAAACAAGTCTATGGATCCCAGCTTGGGAACAAAAATAGAATATTCATTAAAAAAAAAAAAAAAACCAGGGCTTCCCTGGTGGTCCAGTGGGTAAGGACACCACCTTGCAGTGCAAGGGGCGCCGGTTCGATCCCTGGCCTGGGAAGATCCTACGTGCCCCGGAGCGGCTGGACCTATGTGTCCAATTACTGAGCTGGAGCTCTGGAGCGCATGCGCCCAGAGCCGGTGCTCTGCGACAACAGAGGCCACCGTGGTGGGAGGCCCACACGGGCCAAAGAACAAAGATGGATGAAAATAGACAAATGAAACGCCAACAGAAGTGGCCCGCCCACCCCCCTCCCCACCCCATCCCCCCAATTAAAAAAAAAAAAAAAACAACTAAAATTCTTTGCTCCTTTCTGCAGGGCGTATTTACTAGGTCATCCATTAGAACCCCGTCTGAATAGGAAAAGCATTGCTATGCAGGTTGTGGGGGTGCTTTTGAACTGGGCTCATGAGGAAGGGAGTACCCAGCCGGTGGGGGACCAGACAGAGGATGAGGGGAGCATTGGGAAGAGATGACAGATAAGGAGAGTAAGGCAAGTTAAAGACGGAGTGCAGGCCCAGCAGTCACACTACCTGGTGTCAGCTCCACTTCTCACGCTTCCTAGCAGCATCCTGTTGGGCAGACTCTGTGGATCACTCTCCTCATCTGTAAATGGACATAATGACAGTACCTTCCTCGGGGAGCTGTTAGGAGGATTAAATGAGTTATTGTATATAAAGGGCTTAGAAAAGTGCCTAGAACATATAAATATTTGCTTCTGTTGGCACTTATTATTATTACACGAGACTCTCTGAAGACTCACACTACCTGAGCAAGAGCAGAACGTTGAAATACTTTTCAGGATATTCTTCGAAATGACTTTTGGTCATCCTAATACACATTCTCTCTAAGACGAAGTGTGGTCCAAGCAGAATTGTGCACCGATGGTTTAATTTCCTAGCAGAGGAGAGAGGGACCAGCTCAGCTCTGTTTCCTCCACACTTGCCTTGAGTGAATCAAGCAAATTAGCTATCATTCACCAAATGCTGCTTATCCCAGGAGTCCCCGCTATGAGATTCCCAAAGCCTTTCCTGTTATCATGGCTCATTTTTTTAGATATAGTTATTATGAGTCTTTGTTTGTTTGAAAGTATGAGACACAATTTGTGGACTACCTCCTTGTGGTTACCAGTTCAGACAGGATTTCCTTGGAAAATAGCCCTATTTCCTACCAACACACACACATACACACCCACACCCACAGACACCCTTAAAGAGCTATGTGGTTTATTTTCTCCTTTCCCTGATTATGCACCCAAAACTAGAGGGAGAGAAAGTCTGAGAAGCATTTTATTTGATTGAATCAATTCTGGTCTTTTTGCCATAGAGCTTTTTGTTCTGTTTTTGTAGCCTAGACTCCAGAGAGAATTGGAAGTGAAATTTAAATGTAAACTCAAAAGAGACTCTGTGAGATTAGGGAGATTGATTATATATGGATGCATTCCATTTGTTTTCATTTTTGTATAATATCTTGACTCTGATTGTGAGTTACATATATTTATTGCAAAACATCTAGAAAGTAAAGAAAGGAATATAAAATATGAAATCATGTGTAATCCACCTCCTCAGCTGTGATAAGTAGTAACATTTGTGTATACGGCCCATTAGGCCGTTTCTTTTTTTATTTATTTATTTTTTCTCCATTTATTGAGATCATCAAGTGATATTTATCTCTTTTTCTTTGTTATGGAATTGCGCTGCTGAATTACATCAATTTATTCTGTTAAATGCTAACCACCTTGTGTTTTTTTTTTTTTTTAATTTTTATCTTACTTTTTACTTTTACAGAATCTTGTTGTTTACAGATATGTATGATCCCAGATTAGTCATATGTATAGTGCCCCCATCCCGCCCCTCCAGGCCATCACACAGTACCCCTGCAGGATCCCCTTTTTTCAGAGCACAATGACAATATCTATTTTTTTCACATATAATAGTATAGGTTTTCATGCTACTTCCTTTACACCTCCCACCCACTGTTCCTTCCCCACAGTGTCCATATGTCTACTGTGCATGTCTGTTTCTCCATTGCTTCACTGCATGTGCCATCATCACCATCCTACTAGATCCCATATATATGTGTTAGTATATTGTACTTATCCTTCTCTTTTTGACTTTCTTCACTTTTTATGATAGGTTCTAGATCCAGCCACCTCATTAGGACTGATTCTTCTGCATTTCTTTTTATAGTTGTGTAGTATTCCATTGTATATATGTACCAGAGCTTTTGGATCCATTCATTCGTTGATGGACATCTAGGTTGCTTCCATGTTCTAGCTATTGTATAGAGAGCTGCAGTGAACATGGGGGTACATGTGCTTCTTTCAGTTTTGATTTCTTCAGGGTATAAGGTCTAAGAGTGGGATTGCTGGGTCATATGGTGCTTCTATTTTTAGTTTTTTAAGAAATCTCCATACTGTCTTCTCTATACTGTGATAAATAGTAACATTTGTATATACAGCCCATTAGGCCTTTTCTTATAAATATACTTTTCATTAAACAAAACTTGGATCACAGTATCTATACTTTGTAGTCAATTTTAGTTTTCAAATGGTAAACATAACCAATAAATTTCAGGAAAGAAAAAAAAATAGATCCTTAGGTGGGATAGGGGGCGGATATACATATGACTAATCTGAGAACACACATATCTGTAAACAACAAAACTCTGTAGAAGTTAAAAGTAAAATAAATGTTTTTTTTAAAAAAAAAACAACACAGTATTACCTTCATTCATATAATTAATATAATCATTTAATTTTTGGAGTTTTTCTGTTTGTCTTTCACAGATGTTTCCAAATAAATCAGTCTAGAATATAAAAAAAAAAATAGATCCTTCCCTTCCCTTCAGGCTTCTCTTCACTAATTTTATCAATTTCTATTTCCTATTATTTTGTATTTTACCCTTCTTTTATTTCCATCCAATTCTGGTTACAACAACCTTCTTGTTTTTTCTTCTGTCCTTTTTTAGCCCAGATTAGTCATATGTATAGTGCCCCATCGCCCTCCAGGCCATCACACAGTACCCTGCAGGATCCCCTTTTTTCAGAGCACAATGACAATATCTATTTTTTTCACATATAATAGTATAGGTTTTCATGCTACTTCCTTTACACCTCCCACCCACTGTTCCTTCCCCACAGTGTCCATATGTCTACTGTGCATGTCTGTTTCTCCATTGCTTCACTGCATGTGCCATCATCACCATCCTACTAGATCCCATATATATGTGTTAGTATATTGTACTTATCCTTCTCTTTTTGACTTTCTTCACTTTTTATGATAGGTTCTAGATCCAGCCACCTCATTAGGACTGATTCTTCTGCATTTCTATTATAGTTGTGTAGTATTCCATTGTATATATGTACCAGAGCTTTTGGATCCATTCATTCGTTGATGGACATCTAGGTTGCTTCCATGTTCTAGCTATTGTATAGAGAGCTGCAGTGAACATGGGGGTACATGTGCTTCTTTCAGTTTTGATTTCTTCAGGGTATAAGGTCTAAGAGTGGGATTGCTGGGTCATATGGTGCTTCTATTTTTAGTTTTTTAAGAAATCTCCATACTGTCTTCTCTATACTGTGATAAATAGTAACATTTGTATATACAGCCCATTAGGCCTTTTCTTATAAATATACTTTTCATTAAACAAAACTTGGATCACAGTATCTATACTTTGTAGTCAATTTTAGTTTTCAAATGGTAAACATAACCAATAAATTTCAGGAAAGAAAAAAAAATAGATCCTTAGGTGGGATAGGGGGCGGATATACATATGACTAATCTGAGAACACACATATCTGTAAACAACAAAACTCTGTAGAAGTTAAAAGTAAAATAAATGTTTTTTTTAAAAAAAAAACAACACAGTATTACCTTCATTCATATAATTAATATAATCATTTAATTTTTGGAGTTTTTCTGTTTGTCTTTCACAGATGTTTCCAAATAAATCAGTCTAGAATATAAAAAAAAAAATAGATCCTTCCCTTCCCTTCAGGCTTCTCTTCACTAATTTTATCAATTTCTATTTCCTATTATTTTGTATTTTACCCTTCTTTTATTTCCATCCAATTCTGGTTACAACAACCTTCTTGTCTTCTCTGTCTTGTAGACCATGTATCACAGTTTTTGATAAGTTACTAAAATTTACAAATCACACAATTGGTAAGCATGAAAAAACTATTACAAGATCAAGGACTGAAAATTCATATTATAACTGACAGACTCAAACAATTGTTAGCCATAATATATTCTGTATGATTAGTCAGCTGCTGGCTATGTTTATCCAAACACCAGAATTTGGCACCTTATGGCCAGGAGACAGATTCTTGTTGAAATGGAAGCTTAAGCTTCACATGAGATCTTTTATTCCTTTCTTGGTTTCATTTTGGAATCAGATGGGTTTCATCAGTAAGTTTCTGCCTGACACATCTAGTCTGTGGTGATAGAAATCATACAGGTCACTACTGTTTTGATAACTATCAAACTAGTGTACAGTTGTACTCACTTCACACGCTAGCAAGGTAATGCTCAAAATTCTCCAAGATAGGCTTCAATGGTACGTGAACCAAGAACTTTGAAGTACAGACTGGTTTAGGAAAGGCAGAGGAACCAGAGATCAAATTGCTAACATCCGCTGGATTATAGGAAATCTAGAAAAACATCTACTTCTGCTTCATGCTTCTGACTATGCTAAAGCTTTGGCTGTGTGGATCACAACAAACTGTGGAATATCTTAAAGAGATGAGAATACCAGACCACCTTAACCTACCTCCTGCAAAACCTGTATAGAGGACAAGAAGCAACAGTTAGAACTGGATGTGGAAAAATGGACTGGTTCCAAATTGGGAAAGGAATATGTCAAGGGTGTATATTGTTCCCAGCTTATTTAACTTATATGCAGAGTACATCATGCAAAATGCCAGCTGGAAAACTCAAGCTGGAATCAAGATTGCTGGGAGAAATATCAATAATCTCAGGTATGCAGATGACACCACCCTTATGGCAGAAAACAAATAGGAACTAAAGAGCCTCTTGATGAAGGTGAAAGAGGAGAGTGATAAAGCTGGCTTAAAAGTCAACATTCAGGGCTTCCCTTATGGTCCAGTGGGTAAGGACACCGCCTTGCAGCGCAAGGGGCGCCAGTGCAATCCCCGGCCTGAGAAGATCCTATGTGCTGCGGAGCGGCTAGATTGGTGTGTCAAACTACTGAGCCTGAGCTCTGGAGCGCATGTGTCCAGAGCCAGTGCTTTGCAGCAAGAGAGGCCACTGCGATGGGAGGCCCACACAGCCCAAAGAATTAAGATGGATGAAGATAAATAAATGAAAAACCAATAAAAGAGGCCAAAATTAAACACACACACACACACACACACACACACAACATTCAGAAAACTAAGGCCATGGCATCCAATCCCATCATTTCATGGCAAACAGATGGGCAAACAATGGAAACAAGTAACAGACTTTATTTTCTTGGGCTCCAGAATCACTCCAGATGGTGATTGCAGCCCTGAAATTAAGACACTTTCTCCTTGGAAGAAAAGCTATGACAAACCTAGACAGCATATTAAAAAGCAGAGATACCACTTTGCCAGCAAAAGTCCATATAGTCAAAGCCATGGTTTTCCCAGTAGTCATGTATCTGGAGAGTTGACCATAACTGGTTTAGGAAAGGCAGAGGAACCAGAGATCAAATTGCTAACATCCGCTGGATTATAGGAAATCTAGAAAAACATCTACTTCTGCTTCATGCTTCTGACTATGCTAAAGCTTTGGCTGTGTGGATCACAACAAACTGTGGAATATCTTAAAGAGATGAGAATACCAGACCACCTTAACCTACCTCCTGCAAAACCTGTATAGAGGACAAGAAGCAACAGTTAGAACTGGATGTGGAAAAATGGACTGGTTCCAAATTGGGAAAGGAATATGTCAAGGGTGTATATTGTTCCCAGCTTATTTAACTTATATGCAGAGTACATCATGCAAAATGCCAGCTGGAAAACTCAAGCTGGAATCAAGATTGCTGGGAGAAATATCAATAATCTCAGGTATGCAGATGACACCACCCTTATGGCAGAAAACAAATAGGAACTAAAGAGCCTCTTGATGAAGGTGAAAGAGGAGAGTGATAAAGCTGGCTTAAAAGTCAACATTCAGGGCTTCCCTTATGGTCCAGTGGGTAAGGACACCGCCTTGCAGCGCAAGGGGCGCCAGTGCAATCCCCGGCCTGAGAAGATCCTATGTGCTGCGGAGCGGCTAGATTGGTGTGTCAAACTACTGAGCCTGAGCTCTGGAGCGCATGTGTCCAGAGCCAGTGCTTTGCAGCAAGAGAGGCCACTGCGATGGGAGGCCCACACAGCCCAAAGAATTAAGATGGATGAAGATAAATAAATGAAAAACCAATAAAAGAGGCCAAAATTAAACACACACACACACACACACACACACACACAACATTCAGAAAACTAAGGCCATGGCATCCAATCCCATCATTTCATGGCAAACAGATGGGCAAACAATGGAAACAAGTAACAGACTTTATTTTCTTGGGCTCCAGAATCACTCCAGATGGTGATTGCAGCCCTGAAATTAAGACACTTTCTCCTTGGAAGAAAAGCTATGACAAACCTAGACAGCATATTAAAAAGCAGAGATACCACTTTGCCAGCAAAAGTCCATATAGTCAAAGCCATGGTTTTCCCAGTAGTCATGTATCAATGTGAGAGTTGGACCATAAAGAAAGCTGAGCATCAAAGAATTGATACTTTGGAACTGTGGTGCTGGAGAAGACTCTTTTTTTTTTTTTTTTTAATTTCTTTATTTCTTTATTTATTTTTGTACATGTATGTTCCCAGATCAATCAGATGCATATCCCTTGGCCCTCCCCCAACCCAGGTTCACACCCCCATCCCTCCAGACCATTGCTCCAAGTGGTTGTAGGTACTCCTATTCCCCTAGCACAATGACAATAGCTATCTTTTCTACACATGACAGTATAGGTTCCCACGTTACTCCCTCCCATTGTTCGGTCTCCACAATGTCTTTATGTCTATTCTCTGTTTTTTCATGAGTTCACTGTGTGTGTTATCATGACCATCTTACTAGATCCCATATATATGAGTTAGTATACTATACTTGTCTTTCTCTTTGGAGAAGACTCTTGAGACAGCAAGGAGATCAAACTAGTCAATCCTAAAGAAAATCCCTTGGACAGCAAGGAGATCAAACTAGTCAATCCTAAAGAAAATCAACCATGGATATTCACTGGAAGGGATGATGCTGAAGCTGAAGCTCCATTAATTTGTCCACCTGATGCGAAGAGCTGACTCAGTGGAAAAGACGCTGATGCTGGGAAAGACTGAGGGCAGGAGGATAAGGACAAAGGATAAGATGGTAGGATGGCATCACTGAGTCAACGGACATGAGTTTGAGCAAGCTGTGGAGATAGTGGAGGACAAGGAAGACTGGTGTGCTGCCATTCATGGGATCACAGAGAGTCAGACACAGACACAGCTGAGCAACTGAACAACAACAATGTGTGCATGTGCATATACATGCTGTTTTGACTGGAAAGAGACAAGAGTGATGCGTTGCATCGTGATTACATGGATGGACACCTATATAATGTGTATTTGTGTACTTTACTGTTTGATATTATGTCTCAATTAAGGAGAACTACTGCTTGATTCACCCTCTTGCCACGCTCTCAGTGGTGAGGCTGGAGATCTTGTAAAGATCTAGTAAATTCCAGAGACTGCAGACCAGCCTTTGTCTTAGCAATGGAGATAGATCTTTAGCTAAGTTTCTGGCGTGCTCAGCTCATGCTTAGTTGCTCAGTTGTGTCTGAATCTTTGTGACCCCCTGGACTATAGCCCATCGGGTTCCTCTGTCTGTGGGATTTTTTCCCAAGCAAGAATACTAGAGTGAGTAGCTATTTCCTTCTCCAGGCGATCCTCCTGACCCAGGATTTGAACTCAGGTCTCCTGCATTGCAGGTGGCTTCTTTATCGCTGAGTCATCGGGAAATTCCCCAAAGTTCTTGAACTGGCTTACAAAACAGAAATGCTTCCCACCCCATAAAAGGAGCTTTGTGGTCAAATAAGTTTAGAAATTCTGCCCCTTTGAAAGATTCCCAAGGCACATTGAAATGTTAAAGGCCCTAAAGTTCTACGGCAAAGAAACATGTTTATCCCAAGATGTTCTAAACTTCCTAACCATGAAACTCTTACTTAATACGTATTAACACCTCATCAGAAAAATCAGCTTATGCTTAGACAAAAGCCTGGTCAAGTCCTGATGATTAATACCCAACCCCCACATCAGGTGACTGTGCGCCACCTGCTGGTTTTATTGGGTATGAGGTCACTTACTCCGGAAGCTTCTATTTTCACTAAATTGCGCTCACAGTCCCGAGTTCATTGTCACAGTGCGCTTGATTATGTCTTTTCACATTTAACAAATTAGGGACTTAACAACATAGCTTGCCATAATTTAGTTACAAAAGGAAGTTTTTCTCGCAGACCATCAACATGGAAGTCAAACCACACAAGACTGGTGTGCTGCCATTCATGGGATCACAGAGAGTCAGACACAGACACAGCTGAGCAACTGAACAACAACAATGTGTGCATGTGCATATACATGCTGTTTTGACTGGAAAGAGACAAGAGTGATGCGTTGCATCGTGATTACATGGATGGACACCTATATAATGTGTATTTGTGTACTTTACTGTTTGATATTATGTCTCAATTAAGGAGAACTACTGCTTGATTCACCCTCTTGCCACGCTCTCAGTGGTGAGGCTGGAGATCTTGTAAAGATCTAGTAAATTCCAGAGACTGCAGACCAGCCTTTGTCTTAGCAATGGAGATAGATCTTTAGCTAAGTTTCTGGCGTGCTCAGCTCATGCTTAGTTGCTCAGTTGTGTCTGAATCTTTGTGACCCCCTGGACTATAGCCCATCGGGTTCCTCTGTCTGTGGGATTTTTCCCAAGCAAAAATACTAGAGTGAGTAGCTATTTCCTTCTCCAGGCGATCCTCCTGACCCAGGATTTGAACTCAGGTCTCCTGCATTGCAGGTGGCTTCTTTATCGCTGAGTCATCGGGAAATTCCCCAAAGTTCTTGAACTGGCTTACAAAACAGAAATGCTTCCCACCCCATAAAAGGAGCTTTGTGGTCAAATAAGTTTAGAAATTCTGCCCCTTTGAAAGATTCCCAAGGCACATTGAAATGTTAAAGGCCCTAAAGTTCTACGGCAAAGAAACATGTTTATCCCAACATGTTCTAAACTTCCCTAACCATGAAACTCTTACTTAATACGTATTAACACCTCATCAGAAAAATCAGCTTATGCTTAGACAAAAGCCTGGTCAAGTCCTGATGATTAATACCCAACCCCCACATCAGGTGACTGTGCGCCACCTGCTGGTTTTATTGGGTATGAGGTCACTTACTCCGGAAGCTTCTATTTTCACTAAATTGCGCTCACAGTCCCGAGTTCATTGTCACAGTGCGCTTGATTATGTCTTTTCACATTTAACAAATTAGGGACTTAACAACATAGCTTGCCATAATTTAGTTACAAAAGGAAGTTTTTCTCGCAGACCATCAACATGGAAGTCAAACCACACATATCAACACTGAATAGCAGTGTCCACAAGAAGTGAAGCACCTGATACAATCAGTGAGAACAAAGAATTCTAGGGTTTTATAGACTAAAGAGTTTTGATCATAAATTCAATTAGTCTGTTCTATTTATTCTCTAATTTGAAGTCCAACCTCTTCTAGCAGACTTGTTCAACATCTAATAGACTGATGAACTAAATCACAATCCTATCTAAACCCATAATAAACCTTTTCACTTAAATTGTTAAGTTTCATTACTCCTGATTCTTGAGGCTGTAATTGTTAAATTGACATGGTAATCGATTTTGGGAGAAGAAAAGAAATGCGAAAGAACAGGAATGTGATCATAAAGTAATTTATACCATAATTATTTTTAAAGAGTTTATTTTATTACACATTTGTTTATAAACAACTGTACAATCTCAGAAGAAAATTTTTAAAGGTTTTCTACAATGTTTCACAATCCATTCCATTTATTTTCCTGCCTCAAAACAATATTTAGCTAGCAGAGATTTATTTTTTAAACTAGAACATCACAGAAGTTTATTTCAGATGTGACAGCAGTGTTAAAATCAACAAGTTTAAATCTTAACTGCACCAAGTAAACTTAGCTATTTACATATTTTTAAAGTTATTCCCGCCGAAAAACTGAAGGAGCTTTTCTTTTCCACCCCACATACCACGGTTTCCCAGTAGTTCTATTTTTGGAGTATTTTCAGTTGATGAGTAAATGCTAGCAGAGATTTTTAAACTATGATTTTTGCCAGAATGGCTAAGGGTTTAAGTGTTGAAGCAGTTGCTACTTGACTCTGGATGCATTGAAAAGCATTGGGTAGCCTGGTTTCCATTTCTCTCCTTCATTTTTTCTCCATCTTCTTCTTTCTCTGGGTTTCTCCAAGAAACCTCCGATTCTGAGAAAAAGCAGCTTTCTCTGCAGCCATCTGCTTAATCCTTCTAGGACAAAGGTGCTTATATTCCAAATTTCAAAATTTTAAAGAAAAATACTGCTCCTTTTAAATACCAACACATATTTGCAACTAATTTTACTCTCAAAAAAAAAAAAAAAAAAAAAAAACCAAAACCCTGTGGTATGTTAGCATCACTTTAAAAGTTTGTCTAAATTCAGCTATTGGAGCAGAATTTCCAGCATTCAAAGATCAACTGCCCTACCCTCACACAGCCATAGAGATACTGGATTGGCCAAAAATTCATTTGGATTTTCCATAAGCTGTTAAGGAAAACTCGAATGAACTTTTGGGCCAACCCAATATGTTGATTCCCAAAGGGTTTTCCCTGACTTATATTCTGTGCAGGGCGGGTGAGCCTCTGCCTGTTTAAGGTGCCCGTGGGTGCAGATCCAGTCACCTACAGAGACTTTCTATTTAAAACTGATGATGGATCTATTCCCAGAGGTGCTCATCAAAAGTAATTTATACCATAATTATTTTTAAAGAGTTTATTTTATTACACATTTGTTTATAAACAACTGTACAATCTCAGAAGAAAATTTTTAAAGGTTTTCTACAATGTTTCACAATCCATTCCATTTATTTTCCTGCCTCAAAACAATATTTAGCTAGCAGAGATTTATTTTTTAAACTAGAACATCACAGAAGTTTATTTCAGATGTGACAGCAGTGTTAAAATCAACAAGTTTAAATCTTAACTGCACCAAGTAAACTTAGCTATTTACATATTTTTAAAGTTATTCCCGCCGAAAAACTGAAGGAGCTTTTCTTTTCCACCCCACATACCACGGTTTCCCAGTAGTTCTATTTTTGGAGTATTTTCAGTTGATGAGTAAATGCTAGCAGAGATTTTTAAACTATGATTTTTGCCAGAATGGCTAAGGGTTTAAGTGTTGAAGCAGTTGCTACTTGACTCTGGATGCATTGAAAAGCATTGGGTAGCCTGGTTTCCATTTCTCTCCTTCATTTTTTCTCCATCTTCTTCTTTCTCTGGGTTTCTCCAAGAAACCTCCGATTCTGAGAAAAAGCAGCTTTCTCTGCAGCCATCTGCTTAATCCTTCTAGGACAAAGGTGCTTATATTCCAAATTTCAAAATTTTAAAGAAAAATACTGCTCCTTTTAAATACCAACACATATTTGCAACTAATTTTACTCTCAAAAAAAAAAAAAAAAAAAAAAAACCAAAACCCTGTGGTATGTTAGCATCACTTTAAAAGTTTGTCTAAATTCAGCTATTGGAGCAGAATTTCCAGCATTCAAAGATCAACTGCCCTACCCTCACACAGCCATAGAGA
The DNA here is from genome assembly GCA_022376925.1 of Tragulus kanchil. NCBI lineage: Eukaryota > Metazoa > Chordata > Mammalia > Artiodactyla > Tragulidae > Tragulus > Tragulus kanchil. The sequence continues at coordinate 34,473,400 of JAIOJX010000025.1, forward strand.
TACTGGATTGGCCAAAAATTCATTTGGATTTTTCCATAAGCTGTTAAGGAAAACTCGAATGAACTTTTGGGCCAACCCAATATGTTGATTCCAAGGCTTTTCCCCTGACTTATATTCTGTGCAGGGCGGGTGAGCCTCTGCCTGTTTAAGGTGCCCCGTGGGTGCAGATCCAGTCACCTACAGAGACTTTCTATTTAAAACTGATGATGGATCTATTCCCAGAGGTGCTCATCAAGAGGAGGTAGGACATCTGTTTCTATGAAGAATCCCACAGGTCACATGAATGAACACAGAGGGTTGAGAACTTCTGCTCCAAGCATTGCTAAGAGAAAGGACACATGTGGAAAGATCTATTTTGATATGCCAATGAATTGTTGGTGCAGAGAAAGAGGCAGGTGTATTAACCAGCTTTAGAGTAATGATTAGTGAAGGATGGAGGGAATCAGGTGAACAGAAGATGAAATGCTTTGACTTCTCAGTCTAAAAAAGATTCACAGTGATGTTTCAGTGACCTTAATTCTTAACTCCAGCTGCTCTGTAGACCCTTCCAGGAGCAAGCTTTTAACGATTACCTTCAGTGTTCCCCTGGAACTACCACCACATTGTTAATCGGCTGTACCCCAATACAAAATAAGAATTTTAAATTAAAAAAAAATTACCAAAGCCAAGGCCCTACTCCAGACCAATTAAATCAGAATCTGAGGTGGAGGTGGCGTACTATTTTACCATGCCCTGGGCGAGTCCAGAGTGCTACCAGCTTCAGCACCGTTGCCCTATGACGCACGAAAAGCCCTTCGCGTTATCTGCTATTGCTGACATCACAAGCAGGGCACGTTCACCTCCAGATCCTTGAAGGTCGGTCTTCAGAAGACACGAATGCTTGGTACTCTCCTCTCGTTCCACCTCTTAAACCACCGTGATTAGGTCTCACTCCTTTATTTATAAAAGCAGTGGCCACCTGCTCTCTTGGCATGATTTGTAGCGGTGCATCACTTAAAAGCAAAAGCCAGCAAGTTATATAACTTCTAAAGTTGCTAGTTAAAATTTGGGAGAGATGGGAAGTAGCGTGTGTGGAACTGTACGACCTGTTGCTTGGCAACTTTAAGAGAGTTCAGCTTCTCCACTGCCCTACCCTCACACAGCCATAGAGATACTGGATTGGCCAAAAATTCATTTGGATTTTCCATAAGCTGTTAAGGAAAACTCGAATGAACTTTTGGGCCAACCCAATATGTTGATTCAAGGCTTTTCCCCTGACTTATATTCTGTGCAGGGCGGGTGAGCCTCTGCCTGTTTAAGGTGCCCCGTGGGTGCAGATCCAGTCACCTACAGAGACTTTCTATTTAAAACTGATGATGGATCTATTCCCAGAGGTGCTCATCAAGAGGAGGTAGGACATCTGTTTCTATGAAGAATCCCACAGGTCACATGAATGAACACAGAGGGTTGAGAACTTCTGCTCCAAGCATTGCTAAGAGAAAGGACACATGTGGAAAGATCTATTTTGATATGCCAATGAATTGTTGGTGCAGAGAAAGAGGCAGGTGTATTAACCAGCTTTAGAGTAATGATTAGTGAAGGATGGAGGGAATCAGGTGAACAGAAGATGAAATGCTTTGACTTCTCAGTCTAAAAAAGATTCACAGTGATGTTTCAGTGACCTTAATTCTTAACTCCAGCTGCTCTGTAGACCCTTCCAGGAGCAAGCTTTTAACGATTACCTTCAGTGTTCCCCTGGAACTACCACCACATTGTTAATCGGCTGTACCCCAATACAAAATAAGAATTTTAAATTAAAAAAAAATTACCAAAGCCAAGGCCCTACTCCAGACCAATTAAATCAGAATCTGAGGTGGAGGTGGCGTACTATTTTACCATGCCCTGGGCGAGTCCAGAGTGCTACCAGCTTCAGCACCGTTGCCCTATGACGCACGAAAAGCCCTTCGCGTTATCTGCTATTGCTGACATCACAAGCAGGGCACGTTCACCTCCAGATCCTTGAAGGTCGGTCTTCAGAAGACACGAATGCTTGGTACTCTCCTCTCGTTCCACCTCTTAAACCACCGTGATTAGGTCTCACTCCTTTATTTATAAAAGCAGTGGCCACCTGCTCTCTTGGCATGATTTGTAGCGGTGCATCACTTAAAAGCAAAAGCCAGCAAGTTATATAACTTCTAAAGTTGCTAGTTAAAATTTGGGAGAGATGGGAAGTAGCGTGTGTGGAACTGTACGACCTGTTGCTTGGCAACTTTAAGAGAGTTCAGCTTCTCCATTCTGTGTGCTGTCAGAGTCCCAGAGTTTGCTGAGCCGGGTCGATTACGTCCTATTACAGAAAGAAAATTAATTCTGTGTGACGCAGAGGGCTTGAAAGGCCGTCCTTCTGAGCGGGCCATGTCGCACTTTTTCTACTTGACTCCACAAATTCTGCTGCCCTTCAGCCCTCTCACTTCTCAAGAGTTTGATCTGATCAGAAGGAAGGCTGGAGCATCCTGGCAGGATGAAACAAGGTGGTCAGATTCATCTAGGACAACGTACATGGGCAGTTACCGGAAAAAGCAGCTGGATGAGCCCACTTGCAGGCGACTTCGAGCAGGACAGCGCTGGTCTGAGCACCCCAAGTAAGACCGCTTTGTGAGTTGCCCCTGGCTCTGTCACTGATTAGAAAGAGGAGGGTGTTGTTAACCCTAAGACACGCCCCAGACTTCCGCTCTGTATATTTTCCTGGGTAAATGTCTGGGGAAGGACGAGCTAAATGTCAGTTACCAGCTGAAACTACGATTGTTATTCTCTATTTAGTTCTCCTAAGATTGATGCACAACTGTCTTTCTTCTTGGGAAGCTAAAGTGTTTAGTTTAGATGGGCTTCATCGCAGGTGAAAACGGGGCACGTGGGTTTGATCCCTGGGTTGGGAAGATTCCCTGGAGAAGGGCATGGCAACCCACTCCAGTGTTCTTGCCTGGAGAATCCCATGGACAGAGGAGCCTGGCAGGCTACAGTCTATGAGGCTGCAAAAACCTGGACACAACTGAGCGACTTAACATGCATACATGCATTTGGTTTGCTCTAGCACCGTTGCCCTATGCCTTGGTACTTTTCCATCGGGCCCCCCGTTTCGGTCTTCAGAAGACACGAATGCTTGGTACTCTCCTCTCGTTCCACCTCTTAAACCACCGTGATTAGGTCTCACTCCTTTATTTATAAAAGCAGTGGCCACCTGCTCTCTTGGCATGATTTGTAGCGGTGCATCACTTAAAAGCAAAAGCCAGCAAGTTATATAACTTCTAAAGTTGCTAGTTAAAATTTGGGAGAGATGGGAAGTAGCGTGTGTGGAACTGTACGACCTGTTGCTTGGCAACTTTAAGAGAGTTCAGCTTCTCCATTCTGTGTGCTGTCAGAGTCCCAGAGTTTGCTGAGCCGGGTCGATTACGTCCTATTACAGAAAGAAAATTAATTCTGTGTGACGCAGAGGGCTTGAAAGGCCGTCCTTCTGAGCGGGCCATGTCGCACTTTTTCTACTTGACTCCACAAATTCTGCTGCCCTTCAGCCCTCTCACTTCTCAAGAGTTTGATCTGATCAGAAGGAAGGCTGGAGCATCCTGGCAGGATGAAACAAGGTGGTCAGATTCATCTAGGACAACGTACATGGGCAGTTACCGGAAAAAGCAGCTGGATGAGCCCACTTGCAGGCGACTTCGAGCAGGACAGCGCTGGTCTGAGCACCCCAAGTAAGACCGCTTTGTGAGTTGCCCCTGGCTCTGTCACTGATTAGAAAGAGGAGGGTGTTGTTAACCCTAAGACACGCCCCAGACTTCCGCTCTGTATATTTTCCTGGGTAAATGTCTGGGGAAGGACGAGCTAAATGTCAGTTACCAGCTGAAACTACGATTGTTATTCTCTATTTAGTTCTCCTAAGATTGATGCACAACTGTCTTTCTTCTTGAGAAGCTAAAATGTTTAGTTAAGATGGGCTTCGCAGGTGACGCTAGTGGTAAAGAACCCAACTCCCAGCGCAGGAGAAAGACACGTGGGTTGGATCCCTGGGTTGGGAAGATTCCCTGGAGAAGGGCATGGCAACCCACTCCAGTGTTCTTGCCTGGAGAATCCCATGGACAGAGGAGCCTGGCAGGCTACAGTCTATGAGGCTGCAAAAACCTGGACACAACTGAGCGACTTAACATGCATACATGCATTTGGTTTGCTCAGAAAAAGGGAGCTTCTGAGAATTTCACCATTTTTTGTTAAGTTTTTCCACTTTGGGGAGTTGAGAAATTCCCTCAGAGCAGAAGTGAAGTTGACTAAATTGTCCTCTACTCCCCACCTCAAATGGTCTCTGCATGAACTGAAGTGCTGGGGGCCTGCAAGACATATTCTTAGAGTTTACTGTAAACCAATGCCTATGATAGGCCAGTGGCAAACATTAATTTCAGTTTGATGTGGTAACTGAGACCATAGCACAAGTGAAGGGGCTTTTAGCAGTGTCTGTGATAAGGGGAAGGCACATGGTGTTTCTGGAAAGATCCCTGTGAAGTAGTTTTCCTCTGGGGTTGGGAGAGGCGGGATGCCTGCCTAGAGGAGAGGGCACAAAGACAGCAAGCACTTGATCCTGGGTATTCTCTGAGAACTTCAGAAAGCTTAGCGAATTTGAGGAAAAAGAGGTGGGGGTGTGGAAAATCTAAGGACTCGTAGTGCAATACGTCCCTCTGTATATTGTCAAATATCTTGTTCAGATTCTGGAAATCTGAAAATCAGTTGGATTATTAATTCCAACTTGGGATGTGAGGAATAATTCAAATAAAACCCTATTAAATAGTAGTCGTTTGGGGGCTTCCCTGGTGGCCCAGTGGGTAAGGATACCACCTTGCAGTGCAAGGAGAGCCGGCTTGATCCCTGACCTGGGAAGATCCCACGTGCCGCGGACCAGTTGGACTGATGTGTCCAGCTACCGAGTCAGAGTTCTGGAGTGCATGCGCCCAGAACGGGTGCTCTGCAACGAGAGAGGCCACGGTGATGGGAGGCCCACATGGGCCAAAGAACAAAGCTGGATTAAAATGAATAAATGAAAGACCAATAGAAGTGGCCAAAAAAAGTTATATAAAAATATATTAGTCATTTTGCCTTCCACAACTTTCTAAATGGTCAAAACAATACTTAAAGCTGAAATGTCTCAGAAGTGCTTTCCAACAGGATACCTCATCCAATGAACGATACAGTCTCTGCATTTTTAATAACTTTCCAGTTTGTTGATACATCACTTAACTTTGAAAGTCCCTTTGCTAATTCTGTGAACATTGAGGGCACCTCTGGGCAAGCTGGGGGAAACTTGAAGGCAATGCTTACTTCCCTACCTCACCCTTGGACTCTCCGAGGTATGGAAACCCAGGAGAAATGAAAACTGTGGGAGCTCTTGAATGGGCTTTTGGGAAGAATCCCAAATTATCTGAAAAGCAGTGATTTTCCTTTCAGCATTGGTATGTGTGTTAGTCACTCAGTCCTGTCCAACTTTACAACCTCATGGATTCTAGCCCGCCAGGCTCCTCCGTCCATGGGATTCTCCAGGCAAGAATATTGGAGTGGGTTACCATGCCCTTCTCCAGTGGACCACGTTTTGTCAGAACTCTCCAGTATGACAAAGCTGTGATCCATAAAGGATATAAAAGTATTTCTTGCAACTACGTAATAGTTACTTAAGTTCAATTTTTAGTCAGGGAACTAGATCCCACATACTGCAACTAAGATTTTGCATGCCACAACTAAGGCCCAGCACAACTAAATAAATTTAAAAAGAAATATTAAAGAAGGAAAAACTCCAACAAATTTGTATGAAGAAGACAACCCACTAGAAAAATGGGAAAGATACTTTGAAATGAAATTCATAAGCCAAAATATCCAAGTGGTCAATAAACATATCAAAAGATCCTTAGCCACATAATAATCAGGACATATAAATTAAAGCCACAGTGAGCTTACTCATGTAGGAAATGTTAAAATTAAAAAGACTATTAATACCAAGTGCTGGTGAGAGTGTAGAACAATAAGGTCTCTTGTGTACATCTGGTGGGAATGTGCGTTGAATTGTTTTCTTTAGGAAATCAGTTTGGCCTTCTTTTCTAAAGGTGATGCTATAGATACCCAGGACTTAGACAGTCTAAGTATACACCCAACTGAAACGCGTTGTCTTACATGCACCAAAAGGCAGGTACAAGTTTGTTCCTAGCAGCACTTTTCACAATTGCAAAAAGAACTAAAAACAAGACAAATATAGAATCTGTACTATCCATCTACAAAAGAATGAATAAACTGTGATGTGACTATACAGTATGTAAGTGGACAAACTATGGTTTGTAATGCCACAAATATTACAGTGAGCATTCTGAGCCAGATCCTATACATATGTGTATTATCCCATTTATGTAAAATTAAAGACAAAACCAGCACAAACCAAACTACGGTGTGTGATATGTATACCAGGGTGATAAAATAATAAAAGGAGAAGCAAAGAAATGGTTCCCAAAGAAGTCAGAAAACTGGCCCACGGACTACTGACCTTCAGCTCTAAACCTTTTATAAAAATAGATACTGGGATCGGGCTTAGCAATGTGCTGTTAGGGACTTCCCTGGTGGCCCAGTGGTTAAGAGTCTGCCTTCTAATGGAAGAGACACAGGCTTGATCCCTGGTCTGAGAAGATTCCACATGCTGCAGAGGAACTAAAAACGTTTTGTCAGAACTCTCCAGTATGACAAAGCTGTGATCCATAAAGGATATAAAAGTATTTCTTGCAACTACGTAATAGTTACTTAAGTTCAATTTTTAGTCAGGGAACTAGATCCCACATACTGCAACTAAGATTTTGCATGCCACAACTAAGGCCCAGCACAACTAAATAAATTTAAAAAGAAATATTAAAGAAGGAAAAACTCCAACAAATTTGTATGAAGAAGACAACCCACTAGAAAAATGGGAAAGATACTTTGAAATGAAATTCATAAGCCAAAATATCCAAGTGGTCAATAAACATATCAAAAGATCCTTAGCCACATAATAATCAGGACATATAAATTAAAGCCACAGTGAGCTTACTCATGTAGGAAATGTTAAAATTAAAAAGACTATTAATACCAAGTGCTGGTGAGAGTGTAGAACAATAAGGTCTCTTGTGTACATCTGGTGGGAATGTGCGTTGAATTGTTTTCTTTAGGAAATCAGTTTGGCCTTCTTTTCTAAAGGTGATGCTATAGATACCCAGGACTTAGACAGTCTAAGTATACACCCAACTGAAACGCGTTGTCTTACATGCACCAAAAGGCAGGTACAAGTTTGTTCCTAGCAGCACTTTTCACAATTGCAAAAAGAACTAAAAACAAGACAAATATAGAATCTGTACTATCCATCTACAAAAGAATGAATAAACTGTGATGTGACTATACAGTATGTAAGTGGACAAACTATGGTTTGTAATGCCACAAATATTACAGTGAGCATTCTGAGCCAGATCCTATACATATGTGTATTATCCCATTTATGTAAAATTAAAGACAAAACCAGCACAAACCAAACTACGGTGTGTGATATGTATACCAGGGTGATAAAATAATAAAAGGAGAAGCAAAGAAATGGTTCCCAAAGAAGTCAGAAAACTGGCCCACGGACTACTGACCTTCAGCTCTAAACCTTTTATAAAAATAGATACTGGGATCGGGCTTAGCAATGTGCTGTTAGGGACTTCCCTGGTGGCCCAGTGGTTAAGAGTCTGCCTTCTAATGGAAGAGACACAGGCTTGATCCCTGGTCTGAGAAGATTCCACATGCTGCAGAGGAACTAAAAAACGTGCCATGAAAGAAAAAAAATCAGAAATGTGCATTTAAAATTAATACCCGGGCTTCCCTGGTGGTCCAGTGGGTAAGGACACCCCCTTGCAGTGCAAGAGGCGCTGGTTCAATCCCTGGCTTGGGAAGATCCCACGTGCCGCGGAGCGGCTGGACCAATGTGTCCAATTACCGAGCTGGAGCTCTGGAGCGCATGCGCCCAAAGCCAGTGCTCTGCGACAACAGAGGCCACTGCGATGGGAGGCCCACAAGAGCCAAAGAACAAAGATGGATGAAAATGGACAAATGAAAGACCAATAGAAGTGGCCCGCCTGCTCCCCTCCCTCCCCACCCCACGCCCCTCAAATAAATAAATAAAAATCTTTTAAAAAAATAAATAAAATTAATACCCCTTGGTGATTCAGTTGCTGCTATAGATAAAGAGATGAAAGAGGCAGGGTGGGCCACCTTCTCTTATCTCAGGGGTGATTAGGGCTAGTCTGTAGGTCGAATACATGTCCAGGAACATTTTAGAACTCTTTTATTCTTTGTTTGCATTAAAAAAATTATTCTTTGAAGTATAGTTGATTTGTACTGTTGGATTAATTTCTGCTGCACAGCTAAGTGATTCAGTTATGTATACATTCTTTTTCATATTTTTTCCATTATGGTTTATCATGGTGTTGAGTATCGTTCCCTGTGCTATACGGCAGGAACTTATTGTTTATCTATTTCTATATATAATAGTTTGCAAACTTGTTAATGCCACAAATATTACAGTGAGCATTCTGAGCCAGATCCTATACATATGTGTATTATCCCATTTATGTAAAATTAAAGACAAAACCAGCACAAACCAAACTACGGTGTGTGATATGTATACCAGGGTGATAAAATAATAAAAGGAGAAGCAAAGAAATGGTTCCCAAAGAAGTCAGAAAACTGGCCCACGGACTACTGACCTTCAGCTCTAAACCTTTTATAAAAATAGATACTGGGATCGGGCTTAGCAATGTGCTGTTAGGGACTTCCCTGGTGGCCCAGTGGTTAAGAGTCTGCCTTCTAATGGAAGAGACACAGGCTTGATCCCTGGTCTGAGAAGATTCCACATGCTGCAGAGGAACTAAAAAACGTGCCATGAAAGAAAAAAAATCAGAAATGTGCATTTAAAATTAATACCCGGGCTTCCCTGGTGGTCCAGTGGGTAAGGACACCCCCTTGCAGTGCAAGAGGCGCTGGTTCAATCCCTGGCTTGGGAAGATCCCACGTGCCGCGGAGCGGCTGGACCAATGTGTCCAATTACCGAGCTGGAGCTCTGGAGCGCATGCGCCCAAAGCCAGTGCTCTGCGACAACAGAGGCCACTGCGATGGGAGGCCCACAAGAGCCAAAGAACAAAGATGGATGAAAATGGACAAATGAAAGACCAATAGAAGTGGCCCGCCTGCTCCCCTCCCTCCCCACCCCACGCCCCTCAAATAAATAAATAAAAATCTTTTAAAAAAATAAATAAAATTAATACCCCTTGGTGATTCAGTTGCTGCTATAGATAAAGAGATGAAAGAGGCAGGGTGGGCCACCTTCTCTTATCTCAGGGGTGATTAGGGCTAGTCTGTAGGTCGAATACATGTCCAGGAACATTTTAGAACTCTTTTATTCTTTGTTTGCATTAAAAAAATTATTCTTTGAAGTATAGTTGATTTGTACTGTTGGATTAATTTCTGCTGCACAGCTAAGTGATTCAGTTATGTATACATTCTTTTTCATATTTTTTCCATTATGGTTTATCATGGTGTTGAGTATCGTTCCCTGTGCTATACGGCAGGAACTTATTGTTTATCTATTTCTATATATAATAGTTTGCATCTACTAATTCCAAACTCCCCAAATCCTCTCTCCCACCCCCACACTAGGACTCCAGGCTGACTTAATTCCACTCTACCCCTAACTCACACACACAGTTCCAGGTCTCTGGAGCTCTTCTGGACGAAAGGCCCTAAAACAATTTCATTCCCCAGAAACTCATGGCTGTGTTTCCTGCCAAATCAACTGCTTGCCTAAAACAAGGGTCATATCTGGATTCAGAGAAACAGAGATACAGACATGTTTTGAAGGACAGACACAGCATCTGTGAGTCCCCAAATTACCCCACCATTATCAAATTCTAAGTTTCCCTGGGAAACCAACATAATTACTGTAATATTTCCTCTTCCATTCACAGCACTTGTCTTATTTTGAAAACAACTCCCTAGAGAAAGTCTCATAAATCCTTTGAAAACAATTACGAACTTAATATTTGAGCTTTTCATGTACAAACATTGAACCATTTACCCTTTTATGACAAATTGGGGAACAAACAAATCACTATAGACAATGAGAAAGCCCAACTTGGGTTGATTTAATGAGATTTTACAGTTGGGAGAGTGGAAAGGGAGAAGAGAAGAAGCCAAAGTTTAAAAAATTAAATGAAAGCATGAGTGAAAAGCCCTGTGAAAAGCACAGTCTGTGACTTATAAACCCATAAGCTCATACCTTGTTTTTTGTACTTGCTTTCTGTAGGATGGCATTGCCAAACTGCTTTGCCGGCAGGGCTGATCTCCAAGAGACCACAGATGTTAAAGGTGAGTGCAGTGTGATCAGTTCTGAACACAGCCATTTCTCCAAGGTTGCCGTTGATAAAAGGTTGATAACTTTTATGTTTGTGATTATCACCCAGATAGTTTCCATTTGCCCACTAAAGGCAAAGCATCTCTAGCAAGAAAATGAGCATGTTCCACTCTGGATCAGTCACTCTTAAAGATAATAGTCATTCCAGGGCAAAAAACTTTCCTCCTTCATGTCAGTCCCAGAAGCTACCTTCTGCCAGAACCTGGAGCTCTAAGTAAGGCATCCGAGCTTTACTAGGTACATCAAATAATTAAGAAGAGAAACCAAACCATTATAAACCACAGACTAGGAACTCCATACCATTTTACTTAAATTAGGACAACACTAGCTGCTATAATCAATAAACCTGCAAATTCCAGTTGCTTACCATGACAAAGGACTTCCCAGGTGGCACTACTGATTAAAAAAACCCCTGTAAGAGACATGGGTTTGACCTCTGGGTCAGGAAGATCCTCTGAGGAGGGCATGGAAACCCACTCTAGTACTCTTGCCTGCTGAATCCCATAGAAAGAAGAGATTGGTGGGCTACGGTCAATATGGTTGCCAAGAGTCGCACATGACTGAAACAACTGAGCATGCAGGCAACACAATAAAAGTTTTCCTTTCTTTATATCAAGGCCCAGGAGGGTGTTTTGTAGGCAGGCCATCTATAGGATGATCTAAGGACATAGACTTCATTCATTTTGGGGTTCCATCATCCCCTGGGGCCCCAGAATCTCCAGTGGGCAGGTTGATGGAGGGGTGGGAAGGCACGCGGCTTTTTCACCATGTCAGCCTGGAAGCGACTCTTATCTCATAGGCTCACATTACAGTGGGGGAAGGTCACAGGGCCCCACTCCCTTCCCAAGGGTTCAGATTCCCAGGCTAAGCAGCCTCGCACTGCTGGCCCTCCTGCCCCACACTCTGATTTTGAGGAAGACACACAGTAGTTTTTTTTCCATACAATTGCCATCTCTCTGGGTTCAATCTTTGACTGTTTAATAAGACCAGTGAGAGTCATCTCAGGTTAGGATATTACAGCACTTTGTAAAATATCCTATTAACATTGTTACGTGTGTTATTCAGTGTGTACCCATGTGTTGTGGGTATGATGTCGAGAGCCATCCTGCAGCCTCATGGAGTTCTCCTGAATAATGGAGTAAAGGTTGTAACCACTATAGTGGGTGATTGCTATTCTGCTGGGTTTCCTAATATAAAATAAAACCTTATGGGAATAGTACATTTGAAAGGAGTTTGATGTGTCCCTGTATAGTTTGTCAAGGCAAGAGGACAGGATGGCGAGCCGTTTGTGTTGTTGTTTAAATCAAGACATACTTTCCCTCTTTGCAGTAATAAATATAACACTGAAATGCACTCCCTAGTTTGGCTGGAGAAGGGAATGGGTGCCCACTCCAGTGTTCTTGTCTGAAAAGTTCCATGGACAGAGGAGCCTGGTGGGCCAGCCCACATAGTCACAAGAGTTAGGCACTACTGAACACACACACACACACCCCTAGAGCCTGGAGACAAGTCTGAATTAGAGCAGGGAAAATTAAATAATTTCCCACTGTACGATAGGTGTTCCTTTTTCTTATCTCCTCCTGTCTTTATGGTAAAATACTAGTAGAAGGAAGGGTGAAAAGACATGAATGTGTATATGAATTCATAATGATGATGTACAAATGGAGATTTCGCCCGTGTTGCCTTTCTCATTCTCCTTAAATGGTCATTTTAGTTTAACTGATGACTACTCTCCTCATTAAGAGGTGACAGTATATCAAGGTAGAATGATTTAATTTGGTCAAAGGATAGCTCCCTTCTATGCTTCTTTGCAATTTCCCTGTCCAGGCTTGGGATTATCAGCTTTGTGCTAGAAGTGTCTAAAGAAGGGAGCTAAAATGTGAAGCCCAGTCAATACAAGCCCACTGGATACGTCTGCTCACCATTCATGGACACCAGTCTATTGATGGTCTCTTTGTGGAAATGTGTCCCTTTGTAGATCTGCAATTCAGACAGGCTGTTCTTAAGTGTGATTCACAGCCATCGGAAGAATGTTCTCAGATGTTTTCAAGACTGTCTTTCAAAGAGTTCAGTCCTACTTGTTCTACGTACGCTAAGGCGGGTTCCCCTTTGGCGTTACTGTTAATTTTCTTTCCAAGTGATGTGGCTGTGACTTTTCCCTCCGTCGCTGCTCCCCATCTGCTCATCTTTCAAGTTCAAGAACAAAGCAATAACTACTAAAAATTAACATCAGGGATTGTAAAACTTCCATAAACAGACAGAAATTGTTCAGTCATTCCTCTCCCTTTGCATTCTACTAAGTCAGATTCTAGCAAGTTATACTTAACTAGAAAGCTTGTCTGTAGCAGAAGCAGTTTATGAACAGTGCGGTGGGATGCACACCCTGCTGCCTGGGGCGGCTGTCCTGGCTGTCCCTGTCCCTTCTCTTGTTCCTGGCGCCTCCCCCACTATGTCCCTCCAGGTGAGCCCAAGTTACCCTTGCAAAAGGGCGCACCAGCCTCTTGAATTCTTGCTGTTCTAAGTAATGTAATAGGTACTAGGGAAGAGGTTATCGAGGAAGATAATGACATCACCAAAGCCCAGATATGACAGAATGGGTAAGAATGTGTGTTCCTTCTTGGGGTATTTCCTAGCCACACATAACAAATTTCAAGTCTCTAAAGCAGCTACCTGGAATTGTCTTTATGGCATATGCCCTTTTTTTTTTTTTAATGATTTATTTATTTGACTGTGCAGAGTCTTAGTTGTGGCATATGGGATTTAGTTCCCTGATCAGGAATAAAACCTGGGCCCGCTGCACTGGGAGCACAGAGCCACTGGACCACCAGGGAAATCCCATGGTATATAGCCTTTTACAAGGATGACTCCACATCCAGGAGACTATTTACAAGAACCAAATAGTATTCTAACAGGGCAACATGAATAAGGTTTGTCACATTGCTTCAAGAATGTGTTCATTTTTCAGCATCTTCTTTTTCTCCTATTCTTTCACTCACTTCTCCAAACCTCAGAAGACTTCTAAAAGTAAAAGGAACACAACAGAATACCCGCAAGTCCTGTCTTCACACAGGGAGATTCTCAAGCACAATCAAGGTGATGTCACTTCTCTGTTTCCTGTCATGCTCGCAGTGACATCCTAATTCCTTACCAAGGCTGTAAGGTCTTTCACCTGTAAGGTGACCCTGCTTATCTGTCCACTCTCATTCTGTGCCTTTTACTATTTGACTACTCTATTCCAGTTACACTGACTTCAGGAACAGGAACAGGAACTTGAAACTGCTAAGCCATTTCCCACCTTGGGACCTTTGCACATACATTCTGTTTGCTGGAATCCAATTATCCCAGCTCTGCTGAGCTGTATCCTTCAGGTTTGAATTTAAATGTCATTTCTTCAGAGAAGTGTTCCCTGGTCACTACTTTGTTTAAAGTCAGTTCTTCACATAATTTCCGTTTTTAGCTTCTATCTTAATCCCTAGTTTGCTATGTATTATTATATTTGTTTACTTGTTTCTTACTTTCCTTTTCTAGAACAAAAGCTTCAGGAGAGCAGGAATTTGTCTTTCTTGTTTGTATCTCCAGCACTCAGGTCACAGCTCAACACAAACCAGATGTCCTTTAAGATGAATGTAGGGTTATCGAGGAAGATAATGACATCACCAAAGCCCAGATATGACAGAATGGGTAAGAATGTGTGTTCCTTCTTGGGGTATTTCCTAGCCACACATAACAAATTTCAAGTCTCTAAAGCAGCTACCTGGAATTGTCTTTATGGCATATGCCCTTTTTTTTTTTTTAATGATTTATTTATTTGACTGTGCAGAGTCTTAGTTGTGGCATATGGGATTTAGTTCCCTGATCAGGAATAAAACCTGGGCCCGCTGCACTGGGAGCACAGAGCCACTGGACCACCAGGGAAATCCCATGGTATATAGCCTTTTACAAGGATGACTCCACATCCAGGAGACTATTTACAAGAACCAAATAGTATTCTAACAGGGCAACATGAATAAGGTTTGTCACATTGCTTCAAGAATGTGTTCATTTTTCAGCATCTTCTTTTTCTCCTATTCTTTCACTCACTTCTCCAAACCTCAGAAGACTTCTAAAAGTAAAAGGAACACAACAGAATACCCGCAAGTCCTGTCTTCACACAGGGAGATTCTCAAGCACAATCAAGGTGATGTCACTTCTCTGTTTCCTGTCATGCTCGCAGTGACATCCTAATTCCTTACCAAGGCTGTAAGGTCTTTCACCTGTAAGGTGACCCTGCTTATCTGTCCACTCTCATTCTGTGCCTTTTACTATTTGACTACTCTATTCCAGTTACACTGACTTCAGGAACAGGAACAGGAACTTGAAACTGCTAAGCCATTTCCCACCTTGGGACCTTTGCACATACATTCTGTTTGCTGGAATCCAATTATCCCAGCTCTGCTGAGCTGTATCCTTCAGGTTTGAATTTAAATGTCATTTCTTCAGAGAAGTGTTCCCTGGTCACTACTTTGTTTAAAGTCAGTTCTTCACATAATTTCCGTTTTTAGCTTCTATCTTAATCCCTAGTTTGCTATGTATTATTATATTTGTTTACTTGTTTCTTACTTTCCTTTTCTAGAACAAAAGCTTCAGGAGAGCAGGAATTTGTCTTTCTTGTTTGTATCTCCAGCACTCAGGTCACAGCTCAACACAAACCAGATGTCCTTTAAGTATATGTTGAACAATGGTTTTTATGGACCTTCTGTGGTTGACTTTTTCTTTCCTACAATATATTTCCTTACAGAGGCAATTTCTGATATAGAATTTGCCTTCCCAGAGGGAATTTAAAAAATTAGAATGTAGGTTTTTCTAGAAGCAGTCTTTGAAAAACTTGTTTCCAGTGGTAGGCTTTAGTGGTAGGCTAGGATTGCGAAGTATTACCTTAAATACCCAGTGAAGAATAGCATATGGCACTGTTGCATTTTGTAGCTGATTTTAGTTATATGCGAGCTTCCCGGGTGGCTTTAGTGGTAAAGAACCCACCTGCCAAGGCAGGAGACATAAGAGACTCAGGTTTGATCCCTGGGTGGGGGAAAATCCCTGGAGGAAGGCACGCCAACCCACTCCAATACTGCCTGAAGAATCCCCTTGGACAGAGGAGCCTAGTGGACTGCAGTCCGTGGGTCTCAAAGACTGAGACGCAACAGAGCAGCTGAGCAGACACGCCCGCAGGTTGGTTGTACACACTCCTCCACACCACCCAGGTTCTGTGGTGAGCAGAAGGAAGCAGAGCCAGGCAAGCCCAGATCCAAAACAGAGGCAGTCAGGGAAGCAAGGGCTGCCAAGCCTGATCTGGAAGGAGCGGCAGAGAGGAGAGAGGCAGAAAAGGTGGTGCCCCAGGGCCTATGCAGAGAGGCACCTTCCTCTGCTCAGTGACATGGGTATCTTGTGGATTCCTGGCTTTGTCCCTTTTTCCATACGGACGTGTGCCCTTGTGCTGTTTCGGGACCATTCCCAAAGCTTTTTGCTCCTGAAGGCTGAGGTCCCAGAGTGAAGGTGGGGTTCCCACTGGGATTTACATTCTGTTTGCTAAATTATCCCAGCTCTGCTGAGCTGTATCCTTCAGGTTTGAATTTAAATGTCATTTCTTCAGAGAAGTGTTCCTGGTCACTACTTTGTTTAAAGTCAGTTCTTCACATAATTTCCGTTTTTAGCTTCTATCTTAATCCCTAGTTTGCTATGTATTATTATATTTGTTTACTTGTTTCTTACTTTCCTTTTCTAGAACAAAAGCTTCAGGAGAGCAGGAATTTGTCTTTCTTGTTTGTATCTCCAGCACTCAGGTCACAGCTCAACACAAACCAGATGTCCTTTAAGTATATGTTGAACAATGGTTTTTATGGACCTTCTGTGGTTGACTTTTTCTTTCCTACAATATATTTCCTTACAGAGGCAATTTCTGATATAGAATTTGCCTTCCCAGAGGGAATTTAAAAAATTAGAATGTAGGTTTTTCTAGAAGCAGTCTTTGAAAAACTTGTTTCCAGTGGTAGGCTTTAGTGGTAGGCTAGGATTGCGAAGTATTACCTTAAATACCCAGTGAAGAATAGCATATGGCACTGTTGCATTTTGTAGCTGATTTTAGTTATATGCGAGCTTCCCGGGTGGCTTTAGTGGTAAAGAACCCACCTGCCAAGGCAGGAGACATAAGAGACTCAGGTTTGATCCCTGGGTGGGGAAGATCCCCTGGAGGAAGGCACGCCAACCCACTCCAATACTGCCTGAAGAATCCCCTTGGACAGAGGAGCCTAGTGGACTGCAGTCCGTGGGTCTCAAAGACTGAGACGCAACAGAGCAGCTGAGCAGACACGCCCGCAGGTTGGTTGTACACACTCCTCCACACCACCCAGGTTCTGTGGTGAGCAGAAGGAAGCAGAGCCAGGCAAGCCCAGATCCAAAACAGAGGCAGTCAGGGAAGCAAGGGCTGCCAAGCCTGATCTGGAAGGAGCGGCAGAGAGGAGAGAGGCAGAAAAGGTGGTGCCCCAGGGCCTATGCAGAGAGGCACCTTCCTCTGCTCAGTGACATGGGTATCTTGTGGATTCCTGGCTTTGTCCCTTTTTCCATACGGACGTGTGCCCTTGTGCTGTTTCGGGACCATTCCCAAAGCTTTTTGCTCCTGAAGGCTGAGGTCCCAGAGTGAAGGTGGGGCAGATGAGTTAGGGCATGCCTGAAGAGAGGGGCTTACCCCTCAGGTCTGCTGGTCTGCCTGGGGAAGGAGCAATAGGCTAGCCCGCGGATGGGACAGCAAGTGGGTAGCTGACGTCAAGCCAGGCAACCTGCCCGCGCCGTCCTGGAGAGGCTCGCGGCCCCTCATCCAGGCTTCCCACCCAGGCTGTCCTCTCCCAGGCAGAGGCATTCCCCGAAATGAGCCCACCCCCACAGTAAACCAAACTCCCATCTCCTCGTGCTGGGACTCCACACCATCTTGTGCCTGTCACCTGGGTGGTTTCTCCCATCCAGGAGAAAAAGAGAGGTTCCACACTCTTCACTCCTACCTTCTGTCCTGAGAATGTTCTAGCACTTTCTCCACCAATCTCTCCACTCCTACCGGTTGCCAAAAGGGGATTGATGTGACTACTTCCCTCCCTAGAGGTGCAAGCCTTCCGGGTCCGTTGTACTGGGTGGGGAGGAGAAGAGTCCTCCTTGTTTCTCCTCTGGGCTGCTCTGAGCGCCTTCCGTTGTTGACAGAGGCAAGCTGCGCCTGTGGGATGGCTGAGGATCAGGGGGGCTGCGGAGCAGGCGGCTCCCTCCCCTAATCCCTGCCCTTCTCCACCTCCTCCCTCTCCCACTGTGGAGCTCCACAGCGGGCTTCCCAGGACATATGGGAAGCGAGCAGAACCGCTCAGAACCAGCCTCACCCGCCCGGGGTCCCCGAGCTCACTCCCAGCATGGGCGGTCACAGCAGAAGCCCTTCTAATACGGAGATTACGTTTTTCTCTGACTAATTCGTATGCCTGGCTGTAGAAAGTGCATATAAAAAAGCTTTTGTTGGCCACCCATAAACCTAGACAGCCTGGGAAGCAGCTTGCCAGGGGCTGAGGGCTTCCCCACACTAAAAATGCTAGGGCGGCCAGGTGGTGGCCAACACACCCCAGGGAATCCCAGGGTGAGTCCCCAGACCCAGGGAATACCACCGTCCCTGTCAGGTGTTGGGAATTTTTTGATGATTTGAAATTAGTAAACAGTCTAATAAATGGTTAAACATGTTTGCCAGGAAATATTCAAGAGTAAGGCAACAGTGTCCAAATTCCCTGCAGAGACTGGACACAAGGGAACATTGGCAGCTCAGCCTGTTATTAAGAAGGTCACTAAATGCCATCTGTTACCCTGCGTACTTTACTGTTCAAGTGTAACATCAACTAGGAAAAGATAGCAGGACAGTAGGCTTCCCAGCTCACCCAGTGGTAAAGAATCTGCCTACCAATGCAGAAGCCTTGGGTTCAATCCTTAGGTCAGAAATATCCCCTGGAGAAGGAAATGGCAGTCCACTCCAGTATTCTTGCCCGGGAAATCCCATGGACAGAGTAGCCTGATGGGCTATAGTCCATGGGGTCACTCACAGGAGAGTCCGACATGACTAAGCACAGCATGGACAGGCATTGCAGTGATTTCAGTGGGCTTGTGTGAGCAAACCATGGGTCTCCCTCAGAGCTAGTCTACAGCTACGTGGGTAGAAGATGGGAAGAAGGCATTGTTTTTAGGTCTGTCCTTGGTTAGGATCCCAGTGTAATCTGAAGGGATCTGCCTTTTGTTAGTTGGCCGGGGGGGCCCCCAAGGCTGCGCCTGTGGGATGGCTGAGGATCAGGGGGGCTGCGGAGCAGGCGGCTCCCTCCCCTAATCCCTGCCCTTCTCCACCTCCTCCCTCTCCCACTGTGGAGCTCCACAGCGGGCTTCCCAGGACATATGGGAAGCGAGCAGAACCGCTCAGAACCAGCCTCACCCGCCCGGGGTCCCCGAGCTCACTCCCAGCATGGGCGGTCACAGCAGAAGCCCTTCTAATACGGAGATTACGTTTTTCTCTGACTAATTCGTATGCCTGGCTGTAGAAAGTGCATATAAAAAAGCTTTTGTTGGCCACCCATAAACCTAGACAGCCTGGGAAGCAGCTTGCCAGGGGCTGAGGGCTTCCCCACACTAAAAATGCTAGGGCGGCCAGGTGGTGGCCAACACACCCCAGGGAATCCCAGGGTGAGTCCCCAGACCCAGGGAATACCACCGTCCCTGTCAGGTGTTGGGAATTTTTTGATGATTTGAAATTAGTAAACAGTCTAATAAATGGTTAAACATGTTTGCCAGGAAATATTCAAGAGTAAGGCAACAGTGCCCAAAATTTCCCCTGCAGAGACTGGACACAAGGGAACATTGGCAGCTCAGCCTGTTATTAAGAAGGTCACTAAATGCCATCTGTTACCCTCGTACTTTACTGTTCAAGTGTAACATCAACTAGGAAAAGATAGCAGGACAGTAGGCTTCCCAGCTCACCCAGTGGTAAAGAATCTGCCTACCAATGCAGAAGCCTTGGGTTCAATCCTTAGGTCAGAAATATCCCCTGGAGAAGGAAATGGCAGTCCACTCCAGTATTCTTGCCCGGGAAATCCCATGGACAGAGTAGCCTGATGGGCTATAGTCCATGGGGTCACTCACAGGAGAGTCCGACATGACTAAGCACAGCATGGACAGGCATTGCAGTGATTTCAGTGGGCTTGTGTGAGCAAACCATGGGTCTCCCTCAGAGCTAGTCTACAGCTACGTGGGTAGAAGATGGGAAGAAGGCATTGTTTTTAGGTCTGTCCTTGGTTAGGATCCCAGTGTAATCTGAAATGCTGCTGCCTGGTTTTCCTAATCTTTTTCTGCCTGATTTTAGTTATCTATGAAATATGATAAGAGCATTTTGTCTATAATTATGAGATTAAGGCAGATTAATGAATGCCTTATTCCTTTATCCACATTTTTTTCCTTTTTGTGGGGGAGCACTTCTATTGATCTTTCATTTATTTATCTTTGTTCTTTGGCCTGTGTGGGCCTCCCATCGCAGTGGCCTCTCTCGCTGTAGAGTACCGGCTCAGTAGTTGGACACATCAGTCCAGCCACTCCGCGGCACGTGGGATCTTTCCAGGCCAGGGATCAGACCAGCGCCCCTTGCACTGCAAGGCGCTGTCCTTACCCACTGGACCATCAGGGGAGCCCCATATTTTTTTTAATTCATTGAAGGAATAATAAAGAACCAATATTTGTCTACTCTCTGGCTTGATTCACCAGTTTTAAACATTTTGCCATATTTATTAACACAGAGTTTCACCTCTATCTCTCCTTATTGATACTTGTATAGTACTTTGCTGAACTATTGAGACTAAATTTATAGGTGTTATAACAGTACATCCTTAAAGACTTCAGCCTGTACCTCTAGCAGCAACAGTGCTTGCTAATATAACCGTAAACTATTATTTTATATAACCATAATACTGTTATCACATGCAAGAAACTTAATATTGATAGAATATTCTGACCTAATGTTCAGACCATAATGCCTTATTCTTAAAAGTCTGCAGGAAAATATTCACTTTGCCATCTATCCCCATGGTTAGCAATTCTCTTTTTAAGACACCTGATTTTTTTGTTTGTTTGTTTGTTTTTGTTTTTTGGAGACACTTAAAATGTCTGATGAAAGCCCTGGGCCCTATCTTCAGAAAAAAATATACGTCAAGATACTTACATGAGCCAACAATGGATATATCTTAGATCCCTTCAGGGTGTCTATGGACTCTTGGTTAAGTGCTGTTCATCTTTGATCTAAATTCTTCTCTTTTGTATACATACAATTTAAGACCACACTACTCAGGAAAGGTTAAAAATTTTTTTTTCTTTACTTTCCAACATTATGTTTTGTGTTCATGAAGCTTCATTTCAAGGAACTCAGAGTTTCATGGAACTCAGGTACGGGTGGATAAAAGATCATGTGATCCCCAAATTTAAGAAAACAGAATCCCAGATACTATGACAGACACCTAGTATGGGATTACATGATTAGATGACCCAGAATATTTCCAAACTTGAGAGTCTCTTATTCTGCAAGAGCAGGTGCTGGCAAATCCACACTGGCTTTCTTGGTAACTTACTTTTCAAACCACATACCGGTAACATTCCATCAGGGTTGGCACAAGATTTACTGACCTAGCACGTAAGGTAGAATTTGTTGACAGTTACTGACATTGTACGTTTCATCAACGAAACTGCCTAATTTGGTTACAGTTCTAGGACTAGGAAATGGAAGCAGGGAGGTGGATACACACTGGCAATTTAGGGGAATCTTAAATGTCCTTAGTTGAAAGGCCAGCTGAAACTGCCAGGGTCTAGTTGAACTGTGGGCTCTATTTTGTCAACTGTTAACTTGCAAAGAAAAGAGCGTCAGCAGACCATACTCCAGCATATGCGAGCTATTTGGTATTCTTCTCCACAAAAAGACTGAAGAAAATGAGAGACATTTCTAGCTCGATTAGAAAAATGCCCAAGTTTGGCTAAAAGATGGGCATAAAGTCCTATTATATCCCTATATAGTGGTCTAGCACATACTGAATCCCCGTTCCTCCCCTATAATCCAGCAAATGCCTCAAAATCACTTTCTATAAAATTATTATATTATAAAATCATGTAATTTACTAATTAATGATTATCTCATATAATTCTTGAAAGAAAGTGTGACAAAAAACTAGTTAAGCCTCTGGCAGGCCTATGAGATTTATAAAAGACTTACAGAGCTTTGAAAGGCTAAGGATTTACAGGAATAATCAGAGCTAATTGGGCAGGATAAACTTCTTATCCACCTGCTTTAACTGTCACTGTGAAAAGTGGCTTTTTCTTGAATTTAGCTGAATAATTATTGAACTCTGTGATTTTAGCTTCAGATATCCTGCTTTTAAAAGCATATCAACATAAAACAGCACAGCTAATGAGTATCTGCCAAATGCTATTCCTCTCCCTTGACTCATTCTTGATGACCAGACCCCATTATATTATGCCAAACCAGACCCTCTTTTCCTTTTGAAATCACTTTTTATTTATTTTTAATAAAATTTATTTTTTTTCTCATTTTTAATCAAAATAATCCAGAGAAATCAACATGATCAGTCATTAGAAAAATGCAAATTAAAACACAATGACATTACTTCCTCATATCCGCAACAATGGCTGTAATCACAAAGAGAGAAAAGAACAACTGTGGGTGAGGATGTGGAGAAACCAGAACTTTCATTCTGTGCTGGTGACAATGTAAAGTTAGCACAGATACTCTGGAAAATACCTTGACAGTTTCTTTAAAAGTTAAATTTGTAATAGGATCCAGCAATTCCACACCTAGGTACTCACTTGTGTGTGCTAAGTCGCTTCAGTCGTGTCCAACTCTTTGTTGCCCTGTGAACCATAGCCCGCCAGACTCCTCTGTTCATGTGATTCTCCAGGCAAGGATCTTGCAGAGGATGGCCCTGCCCTCCTCCAGGAGATCTTCTTGATCCAGGGATGGAACTCACGTCTCTTCTGTCTCCTGCATTGGTAGGCGGTTCTTTATCACTAGGGAAGCCCAGGTACTGACTTAAGAGAAATGAAAACAGGTCCGCACAAAGATTTGCACATGAATATGCACTGCAGTATTATCTATAATAGTGAAAATTGGAAAGAATTCTGACATCTATCAATTGGGAAATGGAAAATGAAATTTGTTATATTCATACAATGGAGTACTACCTATCAATAAAAGGAACAAAATATGGGAATGTGGATGAATCTCAAAAATTTTATGCTACATAAAAGAAGGTAGACATATAAGACATAAGACATAATCATATAGTGTATGATTCAATTTATATAAAATATCCAATAAAGACAAACCTACAGATAAAGTAGGCTAGTAGTTTTCTGTGTCTTGAAGGTAGAAAAGGAGATAATTTTATTGAACTCTGTGAAATTTTTTAAGCTTTTCAGATATCCTGCTTTTAAAAGCATATCAACATAAAACAGCACAGCTAATGAGTATCTGCCAAATGCTATTCCTCTCCCTTGACTCATTCTTGATGACCAGACCCCATTATATTATGCCAAACCAGACCCTCTTTTCCTTTTGAAATCACTTTTTATTTATTTTTAATAAAATTTATTTTTTTTCTCATTTTTAATCAAAATAATCCAGAGAAATCAACATGATCAGTCATTAGAAAAATGCAAATTAAAACACAATGACATTACTTCCTCATATCCGCAACAATGGCTGTAATCACAAAGAGAGAAAAGAACAACTGTGGGTGAGGATGTGGAGAAACCAGAACTTTCATTCTGTGCTGGTGACAATGTAAAGTTAGCACAGATACTCTGGAAAATACCTTGACAGTTTCTTTAAAAGTTAAATTTGTAATAGGATCCAGCAATTCCACACCTAGGTACTCACTTGTGTGTGCTAAGTCGCTTCAGTCGTGTCCAACTCTTTGTTGCCCTGTGAACCATAGCCCGCCAGACTCCTCTGTTCATGTGATTCTCCAGGCAAGGATCTTGCAGAGGATGGCCCTGCCCTCCTCCAGGAGATCTTCTTGATCCAGGGATGGAACTCACGTCTCTTCTGTCTCCTGCATTGGTAGGCGGTTCTTTATCACTAGGGAAGCCCAGGTACTGACTTAAGAGAAATGAAAACAGGTCCGCACAAAGATTTGCACATGAATATGCACTGCAGTATTATCTATAATAGTGAAAATTGGAAAGAATTCTGACATCTATCAATTGGGAAATGGAAAATGAAATTTGTTATATTCATACAATGGAGTACTACCTATCAATAAAAGGAACAAAATATGGGAATGTGGATGAATCTCAAAAATTTTATGCTACATAAAAGAAGGTAGACATATAAGACATAAGACATAATCATATAGTGTATGATTCAATTTATATAAAATATCCAATAAAGACAAACCTACAGATAAAGTAGGCTAGTAGTTTTCTGTGTCTTGAAGGTAGAAAAGGAGATTAGCCATAAATGGGCATGAGGGATCTTACTGGAGTAATGCAAATGCTCTAATACTAGATTATAGTATTATGGTGATGGTTGTATATCTTGATAAGTTTACTTAAAATCGTTGAACTGGGTGGCTTGTTCTATGGCATGTAAGTTATACCACAATAAAATTATTTTAAAAATACACTAGAGCTTCTTCAGACCTTGAGAAAAATTTATAGCTTTAGAACTTTAGTATAGTCTTGGTTCCCTCTGATTCTAAGAGTGTAAGTTGTGTATCATAGAAGGATGTTTCAGGCACAAGTTTACCCCAACTTCTGGCTTCCAGTTCTGTATGTAAGGTACTTGAAAGAGCCATCGTAACAAAATGTCAAAAACTGAAAAGGCTGAGAGGTGAAGACACAAAGCAAACCACCTTTCCAAAGACTGAAGAGACAGGTGAACCCAGGGAGTCAGAGCTCACCAGAGCAGAGGTCACTGGTGGACGCCACCACAGCACCCAGTGCCAGGGTTGGAATATCTGAACAGTAATTGACAAATTGTTGGAGGCTCAGTGTAGCAAAGATTCAGACACAACTGAACATGCGCACAATGCAGTGCGATATAGCATAGAGAAATCTGAGAGTTAAAAATTCTAGAAAGACCCAGGCGTAGGGCAACCCTTATAATACTGTGTGAAATTTACCTCCAAGATCTTGACCAGGTACCCACAGTAAACATCAGAGAACAATTCCCTTGTGCTTCTGGCAGGGGAGGGGAAAAGGAGCCATTTTGAAATACTCCAGAGCACTGTGTTGTTTTTAACAAGGTCAGGTGGCACTAGTGGTAAAGAATCCACCTGGTTTGGGAAGATCCCCTGGAGAAGGAAATGGCAATCCACTCCAGTATTATTCTTGCTTGGAAATCCCATGGACAGAGAAACCTGGGAGGCTGCAAAGAGACAATACCGAGTGACTGAACACACACACACACACACAGACACACACCCTCAGGAGAAGCTAGTTAAGTGGAGTCTTCCAGGGTATTATCATAGCCTAACTGGCCTGGGGGAAGGGAAATAGACAACTCCAGTCTATCCTAAGAAGGGAGAAAGAAAACTCAGAAAAACTTGTGAAGTTCACAGTCCAGGGGCACAGGCTCACTAAAAGGCTAAGACCTAATCATAGGACTAAGAATGCTTCCTTTTCCCCACAATTTACCACCACATTATTAAGGTCATATTTATAGCAATTCCTTTTACCTAGTACCTCATGTCTTGTTACTATGGCATGTAAGTTATACCACAAAAATATTATTTTAAAAATACACTAGAGCTTCTTCAGACCTTGAGAAAAATTTATAGCTTTAGAACTTTAGTATAGTCTTGGTTCCCTCTGATTCTAAGAGTGTAAGTTGTGTATCATAGAAGGATGTTTCAGGCACAAGTTTACCCCAACTTCTGGCTTCCAGTTCTGTATGTAAGGTACTTGAAAGAGCCATCGTAACAAAATGTCAAAAACTGAAAAGGCTGAGAGGTGAAGACACAAAGCAAACCACCTTTCCAAAGACTGAAGAGACAGGTGAACCCAGGGAGTCAGAGCTCACCAGAGCAGAGGTCACTGGTGGACGCCACCACAGCACCCAGTGCCAGGGTTGGAATATCTGAACAGTAATTGACAAATTGTTGGAGGCTCAGTGTAGCAAAGATTCAGACACAACTGAACATGCGCACAATGCAGTGCGATATAGCATAGAGAAATCTGAGAGTTAAAAATTCTAGAAAGACCCAGGCGTAGGGCAACCCTTATAATACTGTGTGAAATTTACCTCCAAGATCTTGACCAGGTACCCACAGTAAACATCAGAGAACAATTCCCTTGTGCTTCTGGCAGGGGAGGGGAAAAGGAGCCATTTTGAAATACTCCAGAGCACTGTGTTGTTTTTAACAAGGTCAGGTGGCACTAGTGGTAAAGAATCCACCTGGTTTGGGAAGATCCCCTGGAGAAGGAAATGGCAATCCACTCCAGTATTATTCTTGCTTGGAAATCCCATGGACAGAGAAACCTGGGAGGCTGCAAAGAGACAATACCGAGTGACTGAACACACACACACACACACAGACACACACCCTCAGGAGAAGCTAGTTAAGTGGAGTCTTCCAGGGTATTATCATAGCCTAACTGGCCTGGGGGAAGGGAAATAGACAACTCCAGTCTATCCTAAGAAGGGAGAAAGAAAACTCAGAAAAACTTGTGAAGTTCACAGTCCAGGGGCACAGGCTCACTAAAAGGCTAAGACCTAATCATAGGACTAAGAATGCTTCCTTTTCCCCACAATTTACCACCACATTATTAAGGTCATATTTATAGCAATTCCTTTTACCTAGTACCTCATGCCCTGCTATGAAGAAAAAAAAAAAAAAAATCGCAAAGCATGCTAAAGGCAAAAACACAATTTGAAGTGTAAGAACTGTGACACTTCAGAACCAGACATGGCAAAATGTTGGAATTATCAGACCAGGAATTTAAAACAACTATGGTTAATATTCTAAAGGCTCTGATGATGAATGACAGAAATGATACAAAGAACAGGAGGGAGGAAATAGGAATATTTTATTAAAGCAGTAGAAGTCAGAAAAAATGGAAGGCAAAAATAGGAATAAGGGCAACACACAGAAAACAGTAACAAATATTGTAGATGTGTTTTTTTTTTTTTAAACCTTTATTTTACTTTTAACTTTTACAGAGTTTTGTTGTTTACAGATATATATGTTCTCAGATTAGTCATATGTATATCCCCCCCTTCCCTCCCCTCCCGACCATCACACAGCACCCCTGAAGGATCCCCTTTTCTCACAGAGCAATGACTAGAGCTATTTTCTTCACTTATGATAGTACAGGCCTTCATGCTACTTCCTTTACGCCTCTCACCCACTGTTCCTTCCCCACAATGTCCATATGTCCACTGTCCATGTCTGTCTTTCCGTTGCTTCACTGCATGTGCCATCATCACCATCCTACTAGATTCCATATATATGTGTTAATATACTGTATTTGTCCTTCTCTTTCTGACTGACTTCACTTTTTATAATACATTCTAGATCCAGCCACCTCATTAGGGTTGATTCTTCTGCATTTCTCTTTACAGCTGTGTAGTATTCCATTGTATATATGTACCAGAGCTTTTGGATCCATTCGTTCGTCGATGGGCATCTAGGTTCCTTCCATGTTCTAGCTATTATATAGAGAGCTGCAATGAACATTGGGGTACAGGTGCTTCTTTCAGTTTTGATGTCGTCAGGGTATAAGCCTAAGAGTGGGATTGCTGGGTCATATGGTGCTTCTATTTTTAGTTTTTTAAGAAATCTCCAGACTGTCTTCCATAGAGGCTGTATCAATTTACACTCCCACCAGCAATGCAGGAGTGTTCCCTTTCTCCACATTATTAAGGTCATATTTATAGCAATTCCTTTTACCTAGTACCTCATGCCCTGCTATGAAGAAAAAAAAAAAAAAAAATCGCAAAGCATGCTAAAGGCAAAAACACAATTTGAAGTGTAAGAACTGTGACACTTCAGAACCAGACATGGCAAAATGTTGGAATTATCAGACCAGGAATTTAAAACAACTATGGTTAATATTCTAAAGGCTCTGATGATGAATGACAGAAATGATACAAAGAACAGGAGGGAGGAAATAGGAATATTTTATTAAAGCAGTAGAAGTCAGAAAAAATGGAAGGCAAAAATAGGAATAAGGGCAACACACAGAAAACAGTAACAAATATTGTAGATGTGTTTTTTTTTTTTTAAACCTTTATTTTACTTTTAACTTTTACAGAGTTTTGTTGTTTACAGATATATATGTTCTCAGATTAGTCATATGTATATCCCCCCCTTCCCTCCCCTCCCGACCATCACACAGCACCCCTGAAGGATCCCCTTTTCTCACAGAGCAATGACTAGAGCTATTTTCTTCACTTATGATAGTACAGGCCTTCATGCTACTTCCTTTACGCCTCTCACCCACTGTTCCTTCCCCACAATGTCCATATGTCCACTGTCCATGTCTGTCTTTCCGTTGCTTCACTGCATGTGCCATCATCACCATCCTACTAGATTCCATATATATGTGTTAATATACTGTATTTGTCCTTCTCTTTCTGACTGACTTCACTTTTTATAATACATTCTAGATCCAGCCACCTCATTAGGGTTGATTCTTCTGCATTTCTCTTTACAGCTGTGTAGTATTCCATTGTATATATGTACCAGAGCTTTTGGATCCATTCGTTCGTCGATGGGCATCTAGGTTCCTTCCATGTTCTAGCTATTATATAGAGAGCTGCAATGAACATTGGGGTACAGGTGCTTCTTTCAGTTTTGATGTCGTCAGGGTATAAGCCTAAGAGTGGGATTGCTGGGTCATATGGTGCTTCTATTTTTAGTTTTTTAAGAAATCTCCAGACTGTCTTCCATAGAGGCTGTATCAATTTACACTCCCACCAGCAATGCAGGAGTGTTCCCTTTTCTCCACAGCCTCTCCAGCATTTATTGTCTGTCAATTTGTGGATGATGGCCATTCTGACGGGTGTGAGGTGATATCTCATTGTAGTTTTGATTTGCGTTTCTCTAATTATTAGTGAAGTTGAGCATCGTTTCATGTGTTTTTGGGCCATCTGTATGTCATCATTAGAGAGGTGTCTGTTTAGGTCCTTTTCCCATTTTTTGATTGGGTTGTTCGTTTTTCCAGTGCTGAGTTGTCTGAGTTGCTTGTAGATTTTGGAGATTAATTCTTTGTCTGTTGTTTCATTTGCTATGATTTTCTCCCACTCTGTGGGCTGCCTGTTCAGCTTTTTTGTAATTTCTTTTGCTGTACAAAAGCTTTGAAGTTTCATGAGGTCCCACATGTTCATTTGTCTTTTTAGTTCTGCTATTTTAGTTGGTGGGTCAGAGAAGATCTTGCTTTGATTGATGTCCTTGAGGGTTTTGCCTATATTCTCCTCTAAGAGTTTGATGGTTTCTGGCCTTACATTTAGGTCTTTAATCCATTTTGAGTTGATTTTTGTGTATGGTGTCAGGGTATGTTCCAACTTCATTTTCTTGCATGTAGTTGTCCAATTTTCCCAGCACCATTTGTTGAAGAGGCTGTCTTTGTCCCATTTTATATGTTCGCCTCCTTTGTCAAATATAAGGTACCCATAGGTGCGTGGGTTTATCTCTGGGTTCTCGATCTTGTTCCATTGGTCGATAGTTTTGGTTTTGTGCCAGTACCATACTGTCTTGATGACTGTTGTTTTGTAGTAGAGTCTGAAGTTGGGGAGGCTGATCCCTCCAGCTCCGTTTTTCTTTCTCAGGATTGCTTTGGCTATTCGTTCGTCGATGGGCATCTAGGTTCCTTCCATGTTCTAGCTATTGTATAGAGAGCTGCAATGAACATTGGGGTACAGGTGCTTCTTTCAGTTTTGATGTCGTCAGGGTATAAGCCTAAGAGTGGGATTGCTGGGTCATATGGTGCTTCTATTTTTAGTTTTTTAAGAAATCTCCAGACTGTCTTCCATAGAGGCTGTATCAATTTACACTCCCACCAGCAATGCAGGAGTGTTCCCTTTTCTCCACAGCCTCTCCAGCATTTATTGTCTGTCAATTTGTGGATGATGGCCATTCTGACGGGTGTGAGGTGATATCTCATTGTAGTTTTGATTTGCGTTTCTCTAATTATTAGTGAAGTTGAGCATCGTTTCATGTGTTTTTGGGCCATCTGTATGTCATCATTAGAGAGGTGTCTGTTTAGGTCCTTTTCCCATTTTTTGATTGGGTTGTTCGTTTTTCCAGTGCTGAGTTGTCTGAGTTGCTTGTAGATTTTGGAGATTAATTCTTTGTCTGTTGTTTCATTTGCTATGATTTTCTCCCACTCTGTGGGCTGCCTGTTCAGCTTTTTTGTAATTTCTTTTGCTGTACAAAAGCTTTGAAGTTTCATGAGGTCCCACATGTTCATTTGTCTTTTTAGTTCTGCTATTTTAGTTGGTGGGTCAGAGAAGATCTTGCTTTGATTGATGTCCTTGAGGGTTTTGCCTATATTCTCCTCTAAGAGTTTGATGGTTTCTGGCCTTACATTTAGGTCTTTAATCCATTTTGAGTTGATTTTTGTGTATGGTGTCAGGGTATGTTCCAACTTCATTTTCTTGCATGTAGTTGTCCAATTTTCCCAGCACCATTTGTTGAAGAGGCTGTCTTTGTCCCATTTTATATGTTCGCCTCCTTTGTCAAAAATAAGGTACCCATAGGTGCGTGGCTTTATCTCTGGGTTCTCGATCTTGTTCCATTGGTCGATAGTTCTGTTTTTGTGCCAGTACCATACTGTCTTGATGACTGTTGCTTTGTAGTAGAGTCTGAAGTTGGGGAGGCTGATCCCCCCAGCTCCATTCTTCTTCCTGAGAATTGCTTTGGCTATTCGAGGTCTTTTGTGTTTCCATATGAACTGTGTTATTCGTTGGTCTAGTTCTGTGAAGAATGTTATTAGAAGTTTGATAGGGATCGCATTGAATCTATAGATGACATTTGGTAGTATGGTCATTTTCACAATATTGATTCTTCCGACCCAGGAACATGGAATATCTCTCCATCTGTTTAAGTCTTCTTTAATTTCTCTCATGAGTGTCTTGTAATTTTCTGTGTACAGTTCTTTTGTTTCTTTGGGTAGGTTTATTCCTAGATATTTGATTCTTTTGGTTGCAATGGTGAAGGGGATTGTCTCTTTGATTTCGTTTTCTGATTTTTCATTGTTTGTGTATAGGAATGCCAGTGATTTCTGTATATTGATTTTGTATCCTGCGACTTTGCTGAATTCGCTGATTAACTCTAGTAGTTTTGTAATAGTGTCTTTGGGATTTTCTATGTATAATATCATGTCATCTGCAAATAGAGAGAGTTTGACTTCTTCTTTTCCAATCTGGATTCCTTTTATTTCTTTCTCTTCTCTTATTGCTGTTGCTAGAACTTCCAGGACTATGTTGAATAAGAGTGGTGAAAGTGGACACGCTTGTCTTATTCCTGATCTTAGAGGGAATGCTGTCAGTTTATCACCATTGAGGATGATGTTCGCTGTGAGCTTCTCATGTATGGCTTTCACTATGTTAAGATAAGTTCCTTCTATGCCCATTTTTTGAAGAGTTTTTATCATAAATTGTTGCTGGGTATGTTCCAACTTCATTTTCTTGCATGTAGTTGTCCAATTTTCCCAGCACCATTTGTTGAAGAGGCTGTCTTTGTCCCATTTTATATGTTCGCCTCCTTTGTCAAAAATAAGGTACCCATAGGTGCGTGGCTTTATCTCTGGGTTCTCGATCTTGTTCCATTGGTCGATAGTTCTGTTTTTGTGCCAGTACCATACTGTCTTGATGACTGTTGCTTTGTAGTAGAGTCTGAAGTTGGGGAGGCTGATCCCCCCAGCTCCATTCTTCTTCCTGAGAATTGCTTTGGCTATTCGAGGTCTTTTGTGTTTCCATATGAACTGTGTTATTCGTTGGTCTAGTTCTGTGAAGAATGTTATTAGAAGTTTGATAGGGATCGCATTGAATCTATAGATGACATTTGGTAGTATGGTCATTTTCACAATATTGATTCTTCCGACCCAGGAACATGGAATATCTCTCCATCTGTTTAAGTCTTCTTTAATTTCTCTCATGAGTGTCTTGTAATTTTCTGTGTACAGTTCTTTTGTTTCTTTGGGTAGGTTTATTCCTAGATATTTGATTCTTTTGGTTGCAATGGTGAAGGGGATTGTCTCTTTGATTTCGTTTTCTGATTTTTCATTGTTTGTGTATAGGAATGCCAGTGATTTCTGTATATTGATTTTGTATCCTGCGACTTTGCTGAATTCGCTGATTAACTCTAGTAGTTTTGTAATAGTGTCTTTGGGATTTTCTATGTATAATATCATGTCATCTGCAAATAGAGAGAGTTTGACTTCTTCTTTTCCAATCTGGATTCCTTTTATTTCTTTCTCTTCTCTTATTGCTGTTGCTAGAACTTCCAGGACTATGTTGAATAAGAGTGGTGAAAGTGGACACGCTTGTCTTATTCCTGATCTTAGAGGGAATGCTGTCAGTTTATCACCATTGAGGATGATGTTCGCTGTGAGCTTCTCATGTATGGCTTTCACTATGTTAAGATAAGTTCCTTCTATGCCCATTTTTTGAAGAGTTTTTATCATAAATGGATGCTGTACTTTGTCAAAGGCTTTTTCTGCATCTATGGAGATGATCATGTGATTTTTGTCTCTCAATTTGTTGATATGGTGTATCACATTGATTGATTTGCGGATGTTGAAGAATCCTTGCATGCCTGGGATGACCCCAACTTGATTGTGATGAATGAGCTTTTTGATGTGTTGCTGAATTCTGTTTGCTAGGATTTTGTTGAGGATTTTGGCATCTAGATTCATCAGTGAAATTGGCCTATAATTTTCTTTTTTTGTGATGTCTTTGCCTGGCTTTGGTATCACGGTGATGGTGGCCTCGTAGAATGTGTTTGGAAGTGTTCCTTCCTGGGCAATTTTTTGGAAGAGTTTTAGGAGGACAGGCATTAGCTCTTCTTTAAATGTTTGGTAGAATTCACTTGTGAAACCATCTGGCCCTGGGCTTTTATTTTTGGGTAGATTTTTGATCACAAGGTCAATTTCTGAGCTTGTGATTGGCTTGTTCATAGTTTCTATTTCTTCCTGGTTGAGTCTTGGGAGATTTCTTCTCTAAGAAACTGTCCATTTCTTCCCGGTTATCCAATTTGTTGCCACAGAGTTGTTCATAATAGTCTCTTATAATCCTTTGGATTTCTGCATTATCTGTTGTAATCTCTCCTTTTTCATTTTTGATTTTGGTGATCTGGTTCTTCTCTCTCTTTTTCTTGATGAGTCTGGCCAGTGGTGTGTCGATTTTATTGACTTTTTCGAAGAACCAGCTTTTTGTTTTATTTATCTTTACTATTGTTTCTTTTGTTTCTTTTTCATTTATTTCTGCTCTGATCTTTATGATTTCCCTTCTTCTGCTGGCTTTGGGGTGTTTTTGTTCTTCTTTCTCCAGTTGTTTTAAGCGTAAGGTAAGGTCGTCTGTTTGAGATTTTCCTAGTTTCTTGAGGTGGGATTGAATTGCTATAAACTTCCCTCTTAGAACTGCTTTTGCAGTATCCCATAGGTTTTGCACTGTCATGTGTTCATTGTCATTTTCTTCTAGGAATTTTTTAATTTCTCCTTTGATTTCCTCAATGATCAGTTGGTTTTTTAGGTATGTGTTGTTTAATCTCCATGTGTTTGTGTTTTTAGCGGTTTTTTTCCTGTAGTTGATCTCTAGTCTCACTGCATTATGGTCCGAGAAGATGGTTGATAGAATTTCAGTTTTCTTGAATTGACTGAGGATTGATTTGTGGCCCAAGATGTGGTCTATCCTGGAGAATGTTCCGTGAGCACTTGAGAAGAAAGTGTATTCTTCTGCTTTTGGTTGGGAAGTCCTAAAGATATCAATGAGGTTTCTGATGTGTTGCTGAATTCTGTTTGCTAGGATTTTGTTGAGGATTTTGGCATCTAGATTCATCAGTGAAATTGGCCTATAATTTTCTTTTTTTGTGATGTCTTTGCCTGGCTTTGGTATCACGGTGATGGTGGCCTCGTAGAATGTGTTTGGAAGTGTTCCTTCCTGGGCAATTTTTTGGAAGAGTTTTAGGAGGACAGGCATTAGCTCTTCTTTAAATGTTTGGTAGAATTCACTTGTGAAACCATCTGGCCCTGGGCTTTTATTTTTGGGTAGATTTTTGATCACAAGGTCAATTTCTGAGCTTGTGATTGGCTTGTTCATAGTTTCTATTTCTTCCTGGTTGAGTCTTGGGAGATTTCTTCTCTAAGAAACTGTCCATTTCTTCCCGGTTATCCAATTTGTTGCCACAGAGTTGTTCATAATAGTCTCTTATAATCCTTTGGATTTCTGCATTATCTGTTGTAATCTCTCCTTTTTCATTTTTGATTTTGGTGATCTGGTTCTTCTCTCTCTTTTTCTTGATGAGTCTGGCCAGTGGTGTGTCGATTTTATTGACTTTTTCGAAGAACCAGCTTTTTGTTTTATTTATCTTTACTATTGTTTCTTTTGTTTCTTTTTCATTTATTTCTGCTCTGATCTTTATGATTTCCCTTCTTCTGCTGGCTTTGGGGTGTTTTTGTTCTTCTTTCTCCAGTTGTTTTAAGCGTAAGGTAAGGTCGTCTGTTTGAGATTTTCCTAGTTTCTTGAGGTGGGATTGAATTGCTATAAACTTCCCTCTTAGAACTGCTTTTGCAGTATCCCATAGGTTTTGCACTGTCATGTGTTCATTGTCATTTTCTTCTAGGAATTTTTTAATTTCTCCTTTGATTTCCTCAATGATCAGTTGGTTTTTTAGGTATGTGTTGTTTAATCTCCATGTGTTTGTGTTTTTAGCGGTTTTTTTCCTGTAGTTGATCTCTAGTCTCACTGCATTATGGTCCGAGAAGATGGTTGATAGAATTTCAGTTTTCTTGAATTGACTGAGGATTGATTTGTGGCCCAAGATGTGGTCTATCCTGGAGAATGTTCCGTGAGCACTTGAGAAGAAAGTGTATTCTTCTGCTTTTGGTTGGGAAGTCCTAAAGATATCAATGAGGTCCATTTCTTCTAGTGTGGCATTTAAGGCTTGTGTTTCTTTATTAATTTTCTGTTTGGATGATCTGTCCATTGGTGTGAGAGGAGTGTTAAAGTCTCCTACTATGATTGTGTTGCTGTCAATGTCTTCTTTTATGTCTGAAAGCGTTTGTCTTATGTATTGGGGTGCTCCTGCGTTGGGAGCATAGATATTTATGATTGTTATGTCTTCTTCTTGGATGGATCCCTTAATCATGATGTAGTGACCTGCCTTGTCTCTTAGAATCTTCTTTACTTTAAAATCTATTTTGTCTGATATGAGGATTGCTACTCCAGCTTTCTTTTGATTTCCATTTGCATGGAATATCTTTTCCAGCCTCTCACTTTCAGTCTATGAGTGTCTCTAGGTCTGAAATGAGTTTCCTGGAGGGAGCATATGTATGGGTCGTGTTTTTGGATCCATTCAGCCACTCTGTGTCTTTTGGTTGGGGCGTTTAGTCCATTGACATTCAAAGTAATTATTGATACAAATGATCCTATTGTCATCTTCTTAGATGTTATGATGGGTTTGTTTTGTGGATCTTCTCCTTTTATACTTGTTTTCTATATAAGTCCCTTTAACACTTGTTGTAAGGCTGGCTTGGTGTGACTAAATTCTTTTAATTTTTGCTTGTCTGTAAAGCTTTTGATTTCTCCATCAATTTTGAATGAGATCCTTGCAGGGTAGAGGATTCTTGGTTGCAGATTATTCTCTCTCAGCCGTTTAAATGTGTCCTGCCATTCCCTTCTGGCCTGCAGAGTTTCTGTTGAAAGATCAGCTGTTAAACGGATCTAGGAATTTTTTAATTTCTCCTTTGATTTCCTCAATGATCAGTTGGATTTTTAGGTATGTGTTGTTTAATTTCCATGTGTTTGTGTTTTTAGCGGTTTTTTTCCTGTAGTTGATCTCTAGTCTCACTGCATTATGGTCCGAGAAGATGGTTGATAGAATTTCAGTTTTCTTGAATTGACTGAGGATTGATTTGTGGCCCAAGATGTGGTCTATCCTGGAGAATGTTCCGTGAGCACTTGAGAAGAAAGTGTATTCTTCTGCTTTTGGTTGGGAAGTCCTAAAGATATCAATGAGGTCCATTTCTTCTAGTGTGGCATTTAAGGCTTGTGTTTCTTTATTAATTTTCTGTTTGGATGATCTGTCCATTGGTGTGAGAGGAGTGTTAAAGTCTCCTACTATGATTGTGTTGCTGTCAATGTCTTCTTTTATGTCTGAAAGCGTTTGTCTTATGTATTGGGGTGCTCCTGCGTTGGGAGCATAGATATTTATGATTGTTATGTCTTCTTCTTGGATGGATCCCTTAATCATGATGTAGTGACCTGCCTTGTCTCTTAGAATCTTCTTTACTTTAAAATCTATTTTGTCTGATATGAGGATTGCTACTCCAGCTTTCTTTTGATTTCCATTTGCATGGAATATCTTTCTCCAGCCTCTCACTTTCAGTCTATGAGTGTCTCTAGGTCTGAAATGAGTTTCCTGGAGGCAGCATATGTGTGGGTCGTTTTTTTGGATCCATTCAGCCACTCTGTGTCTTTTGGTTGGGGCGTTTAGTCCATTGACATTCAAAGTAATTATTGATACAAATGATCCTATTGTCATCTTCTTAGATGTTATGATGGGTTTGTTTTGTGGATCTTCTCCTTTTATACTTGTTTTCTATATAAGTCCCTTTAACACTTGTTGTAAGGCTGGTTTGGTGTGACTAAATTCTTTTAATTTTTGCTTGTCTGTAAAGCTTTTGATTTCTCCATCAATTTTGAATGAGATCCTTGCAGGGTAGAGGATTCTTGGTTGCAGATTATTCTCTCTCAGCCGTTTAAATGTGTCCTGCCATTCCCTTCTGGCCTGCAGAGTTTCTGTTGAAAGATCAGCTGTTAAACGGATGGGCTTTCCCTTGTATGTCACTAGTTGCTTTTCCCTTGCTGCTTTGAGAATTCTATCTTTGTGTTTAATTTGTGTTAACTTCATTAATATGTGTCTTGGTGTGTTTCTTCTCGGATTGATTCTGTATGGTACTCTTTGTGCTTCTTGGACTTGATTGACTATTTCTTTTCCCATGTTGGGGAAATTTTCAACTATAATCTCTTCAAAAATTTTCTCATAGCCTTTCTTTTTTTCTTCTTCTTCTGGAACCCCTATAATTCGAATATTGGCGCGTTTGATATTATCCCAGAGGTCTCGGAAGCTGTCCTCTGCTCTTTTCATTCTTTGAGCTAGACTCTGTTTTTCAGCAGTTACTTCCACCATTTTATCTTCCAGCTCACTTATCCGGTCTTCTGTCTCAGATACTCTGCTCCTGATTCCTTCTACAATGTTTCTCAGTTCAGCAATTGAGTTGTTTGTCTCTGTTACTTTTTTGGTAAGTTCTTGTATTTCTTTATTCAGTGTGTTAGTTGTATCTTGCAATTTCTCTGAAATTCTGTTTTCAGTGTCTTTGATCATCTTTACTATCATTCTTCTGAAATCACTTTCAGAAAGTTTGTCCAAATTCTCTTTATTGATTTGATCTTGTGTGTTTGTGGATTGTTCCTTCACTTGTGTGGTATTTCTCTGCCGTTTCATTGTTATTATTAATTTTTTAAATCTGACTCTGTTTGGGATTTCCTTTTCCCAGACTTTGAGTTGCGCCTGTTGGTGTTTGTTGTTTGGATGGGGCTTCTATTCTGGGTGATGCTGGTGATTGGGTGATGTTAGGACTTGCATACAAGTGATTACCTTTGTTGGCGTTCTCACTTGTATACTGATACTTAGTGTTAGGCGTTCTCTAGTATTGTAGAGTTTTGGAGTCAGTGCACCCTCCTTAAAACCCCGGGGGCTTGTTGCCTGACCAGGGAATGAAGATTTTTTTTGTTTCTGTAAAGCTTTTGATTTCTCCATCAATTTTGAATGAGATCCTTGCAGGGTAGAGGATTCTTGGTTGCAGATTATTCTCTCTCAGCCGTTTAAATGTGTCCTGCCATTCCCTTCTGGCCTGCAGAGTTTCTGTTGAAAGATCAGCTGTTAAACGGATGGGCTTTCCCTGTATGTCACTAGTTGCTTTTCCCTTGCTGCTTTGAGAATTCTATCTTTGTGTTTAATTTGTGTTAACTTCATTAATATGTGTCTTGGTGTGTTTCTTCTCGGATTGATTCTGTATGGTACTCTTTGTGCTTCTTGGACTTGATTGACTATTTCTTTTCCCATGTTGGGGAAATTTTCAACTATAATCTCTTCAAAAATTTTCTCATAGCCTTTCTTTTTTTCTTCTTCTTCTGGAACCCCTATAATTCGAATATTGGCGCGTTTGATATTATCCCAGAGGTCTCGGAAGCTGTCCTCTGCTCTTTTCATTCTTTGAGCTAGACTCTGTTTTTCAGCAGTTACTTCCACCATTTTATCTTCCAGCTCACTTATCCGGTCTTCTGTCTCAGATACTCTGCTCCTGATTCCTTCTACAATGTTTCTCAGTTCAGCAATTGAGTTGTTTGTCTCTGTTACTTTTTTGGTAAGTTCTTGTATTTCTTTATTCAGTGTGTTAGTTGTATCTTGCAATTTCTCTGAAATTCTGTTTTCAGTGTCTTTGATCATCTTTACTATCATTCTTCTGAAATCACTTTCAGAAAGTTTGTCCAAATTCTCTTTATTGATTTGATCTTGTGTGTTTGTGGATTGTTCCTTCACTTGTGTGGTATTTCTCTGCCGTTTCATTGTTATTATTAATTTTTTAAATCTGACTCTGTTTGGGATTTCCTTTTCCCAGACTTTGAGTTGCGCCTGTTGGTGTTTGTTGTTTGGATGGGGCTTCTATTCTGGGTGATGCTGGTGATTGGGTGATGTTAGGACTTGCATACAAGTGATTACCTTTGTTGGCGTTCTCACTTGTATACTGATACTTAGTGTTAGGCGTTCTCTAGTATTGTAGAGTTTTGGAGTCAGTGCACCCTCCTTAAAACCCCGGGGGCTTGTTGCCTGACCAGGGAATGAAGATTTCACGGCTGGTTTGTTATGGCATTAAATGATATTAAAACATATATATGCAAATGAGAAACAGAAGGTATACCTTTAACAAATGGCAATTTAAAAATTATGCAAGTACTATCTAGCGTATTAAATTATACACATAAACATATACAGCTATAACATAACCCAAGCATTCCAATCAAAAATACAGTACAATACGTTAGCACGGCGAATAGAGAAATCCAAGAATGATATCCATCAGTTAATAAGCAAACTAAGTAGAGCACCAATTGGAGAATAATGCTAGAGCTGGATCCCCGTTGGGGATAAGGCAATGAGGACAGAACAGACTAAGAAATATGGTGGGGAAAGGGAAAAAGAGAAAGGGAGGATAGAAGAGAAATATAGAATAATATTGCAAAGTTAAATATAGGGAGATAAAGATTTGTATGTATTAGAATTTAGTGCTATAGGAAAGGAGCTTCAGAGAAAGCAAAGAATTATAGAGGAAGTAGTAGTACAAATGAAAAATTATTAAAAATTAAAAGATCTAAATTTTATAGAAAAATATAGAAAAACAAAGCAAAAATAATAAAAACAAACAAAACCCCCACAGAACCTTAAAAGGCCAATGGGGAACCAGAAGTTTATACCAAAATAAAATGTGTAGTTTAAAAGGAAAAAGAAAAAAAAAAAATTTGTAAACTTGAATATATTCAGTCTTACTGATAAGATTAGTAGCTTCAATAGAATTCAGTGAAGGAAATGAACACATCCACTCTCTCTCTCACACACACCCCCAAGAAAAGAAAAAAAAAAAAGTGGTGGGTGCACTGAGTGGGTTTGGAAAAAAGAGAAAAAAAAAATTTGAAACAAAGTAATACAATACAAAAAATGAAATTTTAAAGTCCAGCAGTAACTCCAGCTTCCGACAAAACGTGAAAATAGTGTTTGTGTTCTTCTGTCTCTTGCTGACTATTCAGGAATTGTCAGTCTTTTTCTTGCCTCTGGCAGTGGTTGGATCTGGAGACCTCTTTGACTGTATAACTTAGTGTTAGGCGTTCTCTAGTATTGTAGAGTTTTGGAGTCAGTGCACCCTCCTTAAAACCCGGGGCTTGTTGCCTGACCAGGGAATGAAGATTTCACGGCTGGTTTGTTATGGCATTAAATGATATTAAAACATATATATGCAAATGAGAAACAGAAGGTATACCTTTAACAAATGGCAATTTAAAAATTATGCAAGTACTATCTAGCGTATTAAATTATACACATAAACATATACAGCTATAACATAACCCAAGCATTCCAATCAAAAATACAGTACAATACGTTAGCACGGCGAATAGAGAAATCCAAGAATGATATCCATCAGTTAATAAGCAAACTAAGTAGAGCACCAATTGGAGAATAATGCTAGAGCTGGATCCCCGTTGGGGATAAGGCAATGAGGACAGAACAGACTAAGAAATATGGTGGGGAAAGGGAAAAAGAGAAAGGGAGGATAGAAGAGAAATATAGAATAATATTGCAAAGTTAAATATAGGGAGATAAAGATTTGTATGTATTAGAATTTAGTGCTATAGGAAAGGAGCTTCAGAGAAAGCAAAGAATTATAGAGGAAGTAGTAGTACAAATGAAAAATTATTAAAAATTAAAAGATCTAAATTTTATAGAAAAATATAGAAAAACAAAGCAAAAATAATAAAAACAAACAAACCCCCCACAGAACCTTAAAAGGCCAATGGGGAACCAGAAGTTTATACCAAAATAAAATGTGTAGTTTAAAAGGAAAAAGAAAAAAAAAAAATTTGTAAACTTGAATATATTCAGTCTTACTGATAAGATTAGTAGCTTCAATAGAATTCAGTGAAGGAAATGAACACATCCACTCTCTCTCTCACACACACCCCCAAGAAAAGAAAAAAAAAAAAAAAGCGGTGGGTGCACTGAGTGGGTTTGGAAAAAAGAGAAAAAAAAAATTTGAAACAAAGTAATACAATACAAAAAATGAAATTTTAAAGTCCAGCAGTAACTCCAGCTTCCGACAAAACGTGAAAATAGTGTTTGTGTTCTTCTGTCTCTTGCTGACTATTCAGGAATTGTCAGTCTTTTTCTTGCCTCTGGCAGTGGTTGGATCTGGAGACCTCTTTGACTGCTTGTTTGTTTCTGCCTATTCCAGAATTAAAAGACCCGCCCAGGCTGGCCCTGGGAGTTTCTTAATCCAAATCCCTTTTCTTGCTGGGTGGAGCTAAATTCCCTCCCTGTAGCTTGACCAGCAGCCCTGCAGTTTGACCAGCAGCCAAACTACAGTAGAGAAAATGGGTCTGTCTCACAGAGAATTTATTCCCACACGCTCTATGGGAAGCACTTCCGCAGTGACCCCAACCCTGCTGCAGGCCACCGTCGACCCCCGCCACCGCGGGAGACGTCAGTTTACTCAGAGGTGAGTCTGGCTCAGTCTCATGCAGGATCGCTATTCCTCTCTCCCGGATCACAGTGCGCAGAGACTTTCCAGTCCTCTTGGGCGACTCTGTGATCGGGTTAATGGTAACCTCCTCCAAAGGGAACTGAGTGCCACCCTTCCGAGGCCTGCTCAAGGGCACTTCTAGCTCAAGGGGGCACCTGGACCCTCCAAAGCAGGTCTGGCTCAGTCCCTTGTGGGTGTCAGTGCTCCTCTTCCGGGTTTTGATCTGCAACAGGCTTTGCGCCTTTGGCCCGCCCAGCCTCTCCGGAGGGTATGAGGTTTGACTTTTAAAAGTGCGATTATGCCCCTCCTACTGTCTTGATGCGGCTTCTCCTTTGTTCTTCGATGTGGGGTGTCCTCTCTGTGATCAGATCCAACCTCCTTTTGTCGATGGTTTCCCAGGAACTCGTCGCAATTCAGGCGATTTTGCAGGAGAGATGAGTGCACGTCCTTCTACAATATTGTAGATGTTAATCCAACTGTATCAATAGTCATTTTGAACATCAGTGGTTTAAATACACTAGTTAAAAAGACAGAGGTCAGTGGCTCTAAAAACAAGACCTTACCATATGTTATCTACAAGAAATCCACTTTAAATATAAAGACAGATAGATTAAAAGTAAATAGAAGGGAAAAAATATACTATGTTAATACCAATTAAAAATAAAGCAATAGCTATGTTTCAGACAGAGCAGACTTCAGAGCGAGGAAATTCTTCAAGATGAAGAAGGGCATTTAATAATAATGATGACGATGATGATATAATAATGATGATGATAAGGGGGTCAATTCTTCAAGAAGACAATAATCCTTAACACATATGTGCCAAACAACAGAGAATCAAACTGTACGAGGTGACAACTGATAGAACTTTTTTTTTAAATTGGGGTATATTTGTTTTACAATGTTACATTAGCTTCAGGTGTACAGCAAAGTTATTGTTATACGTTTTTACAGAGTTTTCTTGTTTATAGGTATACATAATCCCCAAATAGTCATAGGTTATCCCTGACCCCTCTCCCCTGAGCCCTCCCTCCTTTTTCCCCCTTCCCACCACCCCAGGTTGATGCTTAGTCCCCAGGTAGGTTCCCTTAGTCTTACAGCTTGATCATGGTAATCTCTATTACATATGATAGTGTAGGTTTCCTTGTTGCTCTTTCCATACCTGTCATCTGATTTTCCCTTCCCAATGACCATGGTCTGTTCTCTAAGTCTGTTTCTCTATCGCTGCTCTGAGTGTGCATTTATCTGTAGCATCTTACTAGATTCCATATACATGCGTTAGTATACTGTATTTGTCCTTTTCTTTTTGACTTATTTCACTTGGTACAATAGGTTCTAGATTCATCCACCTCATTAGGACTGATTCTTCTGCATTTCTTTTTACCGCTGAGAAGTATTCCATTATATATATGTACCATAATTTCTTCACCCATTCATTCATCAATGGAGACATCTAGGTTGCTTCCATGTTCTAGCTATTGTATAGAGTGCTGCAATGAACACTGGGGTACAGGTGTCTCTTTCAATTTTGATTTCATCGGAACATATGCCTAATAATGGGACTGCTGGGTCATATGGTGCTTCTATTTTTAGGTTGTTTGTTGTTGTTGTTTTTTTGGCCTCATTTATTGGTCCTTCATTTATTTATTTTCATCCGTCTTAATTCGTTGGCTGGTGTGAGCCTCCCATCATGGTGACCCCCTCTCACCACACAGCACCGGCACTGGGCACATGCACTCCAGAGCGCTGGCTCACAGCTGGACACACTGGTCCAGCTGCTCTGCGGCACATGGGATCCTTCCTCGCCAGGAATCGAACCAGCACCCCTTGCACTGCAAGGCAGACTCCTCACCCACTGGACCACCAGGGAAGCCTAGCTATTTTTAGTTTTTTAAGGTATCTCCATACTGTCTTCCATAGTGGTTGTATCAATTTACATTCCCACCAACAGTGCAGGAGTCTTCCCTTATCTCTGCACCCTCTCCAGCATTTATCATCTGTAGAATTTTTAATGGTGGCCATTCTGACTGGTGTGAGGTGATACCTCATTGTGGTTTTGATTTGAATTTCTCTGATAATCATGTGTTTTTTGGCCATCTGTATGTCTTCTTTGGAGAGATGTCTCTTTAGGCCTTCTTCCCATTTCTTGATTGCGTTGTTTGTTTCTTTGATGTTAAGTTGTCTGAGTTGCTTGTAGATTTTGGAGATTAATTCTCTGTCGGTTGTTTCATTTGCTATGATTTTCTCCCATTCTGTGGGCTGTCTGTTCACCATGTTCGTAGTTTCTTTGACTGTGCAAAAGCTTTTAAGTTTCATTAGGTCTCACATGTTTATTTTTGTTTCTATTTCTGATATTCTAGAGGGCGGGTCATACAAAATATTGCTTTGATTTATGTCATTGAGTGTTTTGCCTATAATCTCCTCTAAGAGTTTTATGGTTTCTGGTCTTACATTTAGGTGTTTAATCCATTTTGAGTTTATCTTTGTGTATGGTGTTATGGAATGTTCCAATTTCTTTTTTTTGCATGTAGCTGTCCAATTTTCCCAGCACCATTTGTTGAAGAGGCTGTTTCTGTCCCATTGCATCTTTTCACCTCCTTTGTCAAAAATAAGGTACCCATAAGTGCGTGGGTTTATCTCTGGGTTCTCTATCTTGTTCCATTGGTCTGTATTTCTGTTTTTGTGCCAGTACCACTTTGATGACTGTTGCTTTGTAGTATAGTCTGACGTTAGGCTGATTCCTCCAGCTCTATTCTTCTTCATCAGGATTGCTTTGGCTATTTGAGGTCTTTTGTGTTTCCATATGAACTGTGTTATTTTTTGGTCTAGTTCTGTGAAGAATGTCATTGATAATTTGATAGGGATCGCATTGAATCTGTAGATGATATTTGGTAGTATGGTTATTTTCACGATATTGATTTTTCCAGCCCAGGAACATGGAATATCTCTCCTTCTGTTTAAGTCATCTTTGATTTCTTTCATTAGTGTCTTGTAGTTTTCTGTGTACAGTTCTTTTGTCTCTTTAGGTAGGTTTATCCCTAAGTATTTTATTCTTTTGGTTGCAATGGTGAATGGAATTGCATCCTTGATTTCTCTGATTTTTTATTGCTTGTAGATAGGAATGCGAGTGATTTCTGTGTATTGATTTTGTATCCTGTGACGTTGCTGAAATCAT
Organism: Tragulus kanchil; assembly: GCA_022376925.1. Lineage (NCBI taxonomy): Eukaryota > Metazoa > Chordata > Mammalia > Artiodactyla > Tragulidae > Tragulus > Tragulus kanchil. The sequence goes on from JAIOJX010000025.1 coordinate 34,517,649, forward strand.
TGATCAGTTCTAGTAGTTTTCTAATAGTGTCTTTGGGGTTTTCTATGTATAGTATCATGTCGTCTGCAAATAGAGTTTTACTTCTTCTTTTCCCATCTGGATTCCTTTTATTTCTTTTTCTTCTCTTATTGCTGTAAATAGAACTTCTTCTTTGACTGTGCAAAAGCTTTTAAGTTTCATTAGGTCTCACATGTTTATTTTTGTTTCTATTTCTGATATTCTAGAGGGCGGGTCATACAAAATATTGCTTTGATTTATGTCATTGAGTGTTTTGCCTATAATCTCCTCTAAGAGTTTTATGGTTTCTGGTCTTACATTTAGGTGTTTAATCCATTTTGAGTTTATCTTTGTGTATGGTGTTATGGAATGTTCCAATTTCTTTTTTTTGCATGTAGCTGTCCAATTTTCCCAGCACCATTTGTTGAAGAGGCTGTTTCTGTCCCATTGCATCTTTTCACCTCCTTTGTCAAAAATAAGGTACCCATAAGTGCGTGGGTTTATCTCTGGGTTCTCTATCTTGTTCCATTGGTCTGTATTTCTGTTTTTGTGCCAGTACCACTTTGATGACTGTTGCTTTGTAGTATAGTCTGACGTTAGGCTGATTCCTCCAGCTCTATTCTTCTTCATCAGGATTGCTTTGGCTATTTGAGGTCTTTTGTGTTTCCATATGAACTGTGTTATTTTTTGGTCTAGTTCTGTGAAGAATGTCATTGATAATTTGATAGGGATCGCATTGAATCTGTAGATGATATTTGGTAGTATGGTTATTTTCACGATATTGATTTTTCCAGCCCAGGAACATGGAATATCTCTCCTTCTGTTTAAGTCATCTTTGATTTCTTTCATTAGTGTCTTGTAGTTTTCTGTGTACAGTTCTTTTGTCTCTTTAGGTAGGTTTATCCCTAAGTATTTTATTCTTTTGGTTGCAATGGTGAATGGAATTGCATCCTTGATTTCTCTGATTTTTTATTGCTTGTAGATAGGAATGCGAGTGATTTCTGTGTATTGATTTTGTATCCTGTGACGTTGCTGAAATCATTGATCAGTTCTAGTAGTTTTCTAATAGTGTCTTTGGGGTTTTCTATGTATAGTATCATGTCGTCTGCAAATAGAGTTTTACTTCTTCTTTTCCCATCTGGATTCCTTTTATTTCTTTTTCTTCTCTTATTGCTGTAGCTAGAACTTCCAGGACTATGCTGAATAATAGTGGTGAAAGTGGACACCCCTGTCTTGTTCCTGATCTTAGAGGGAATGCTTTCCAACTGATAGAACTTTAAGGAGAAATAGATAAATCTACTATCATGTTTGGAAACTTCAATACCTTTCTATCATAAATAGATCTAGAAAGCAAAAAACGAGTAAGGACGTAGCTGAACTCAACAACATGTCAATTGGATATAATTGACATCTATTAAATAACTTCATCCAACAACAGAAAATACATTCTTCTCAAGCTCACATGGAACACTCACCAAGATAGGCCACATTCTGGGTCATAAAATACACCTTAATAAATTTAAAAGAATAGCATTCATAGAGTGTTTGCTCTCAGACCACAAATCAATAACAAAGATTACTGGGAAAAAAAAGTCTAATACATGGCAATTACACAATACACTTTTAAATAACATGTGGTTAAAAGAAAAAATCTCGAGAGAAATTGAAAAAATATTCTGAACTAAGTGAAAATACAACTGAAAATTTGTGTAATGCAGGAAAAAAAAAAGTAGTGCTTAGAGGGAAATTTATAGCATTTAATTCATATATCAGAAAAGAAGAAACATAAAATCAATTACTTTCCATTTTAGGAGACTAGAAGACAAAGAGCACATTAAATCCACAGTAAGCAACAGAAAAGAAATAATAAGGGGTAGAGCAGAAATCAATGAAATTGAAATAGGAAATCAAGAGAGAACATCAAAGAAGCAAAAAGCTGGTTCCTTGAAAAAAACTGAGAAAAATCAATAAGACCCTAGACAGGCTAACCAAAAAAAAAGCAGAGAAAGGACATAAATTACTATTAGAAATAAATCCAAGAGGAGAAATCACTGCAGAGCTCACAGACATTAAAAGGATATAAAGGAAGACTATGAAAAATTATATGCTGACAAATTTCATAACCAAGATAAAATGGACCAATTCCTTGAAGATACAAGCTACCAAACCTCACACAGGAAAAAGTCGTCTGCAAATAGAGTTTTAACTTGATTTTTTCTTGTATCCCTGTGACGTTGCTGAAATCATTGATCAGTTCTAGTAGTTTTCTAATAGTGTCTTTGGGGTTTTCTATGTATAGTATCATGTCGTCTGCAAATAGAGTTTTACTTCTTCTTTTCCCATCTGGATTCCTTTTATTTCTTTTTCTTCTCTTATTGCTGTAGCTAGAACTTCCAGGACTATGCTGAATAATAGTGGTGAAAGTGGACACCCCTGTCTTGTTCCTGATCTTAGAGGGAATGCTTTCCAACTGATAGAACTTTAAGGAGAAATAGATAAATCTACTATCATGTTTGGAAACTTCAATACCTTTCTATCATAAATAGATCTAGAAAGCAAAAAACGAGTAAGGACGTAGCTGAACTCAACAACATGTCAATTGGATATAATTGACATCTATTAAATAACTTCATCCAACAACAGAAAATACATTCTTCTCAAGCTCACATGGAACACTCACCAAGATAGGCCACATTCTGGGTCATAAAATACACCTTAATAAATTTAAAAGAATAGCATTCATAGAGTGTTTGCTCTCAGACCACAAATCAATAACAAAGATTACTGGGAAAAAAAAGTCTAATACATGGCAATTACACAATACACTTTTAAATAACATGTGGTTAAAAGAAAAAATCTCGAGAGAAATTGAAAAAATATTCTGAACTAAGTGAAAATACAACTGAAAATTTGTGTAATGCAGGAAAAAAAAAAGTAGTGCTTAGAGGGAAATTTATAGCATTTAATTCATATATCAGAAAAGAAGAAACATAAAATCAATTACTTTCCATTTTAGGAGACTAGAAGACAAAGAGCACATTAAATCCACAGTAAGCAACAGAAAAGAAATAATAAGGGGTAGAGCAGAAATCAATGAAATTGAAATAGGAAATCAAGAGAGAACATCAAAGAAGCAAAAAGCTGGTTCCTTGAAAAAAACTGAGAAAAATCAATAAGACCCTAGACAGGCTAACCAAAAAAAAAGCAGAGAAAGGACATAAATTACTATTAGAAATAAATCCAAGAGGAGAAATCACTGCAGAGCTCACAGACATTAAAAGGATATAAAGGAAGACTATGAAAAATTATATGCTGACAAATTTCATAACCAAGATAAAATGGACCAATTCCTTGAAGATACAAGCTACCAAACCTCACACAGGAAAAAACAGACAATCTCAATATGCTTATATCTACTAAAGAAATTGAATGAGTAATTAATAACCTTCCCAAGCAGAAAGCAATAGGCCCAGATTGGTTTGCTGGTGAATTTTTATCAAACATAAATGAAGAATACATACCAATTCTCTATAACTTCTCTCAGAGTTTAAAAGGTGAAGGAAGACTTCCTAATTCATTCTATGAGGTCAGCATTACCCTAATTCCAAAGCTAGACAAAGACATTACAAGAGATATTCAAATAAATTCATCTCACGAAGACAGATGCAAAAGCTTTCAGCTGAATGTTAGCAAATAAATCCAACAATGTATAAAAAGAATTATACACTATGACTAAGAGGAATTTATTCCAAGTGTGCAAGGCTAGTTAAACATTCAGAAATCAGTGTATCCATCACATAAACACACTAAATAAAAAATCGCATGATAATATCAATATATTCAGAAAAAGCATTTGACAAAATTCATTTATGATAAAATGTCTCAGTAAACTAGGAAAAGATGGGAACTCCCTCAACTTGAAAACCGTGTAGGTAACATCATATTTAATGACAGAAACTCAAAGCTTTCCCACTCATATCAGTATAAAGTAAGTATTCTCTCACCCTTCTTTTCAACAAAATTTCATTATATGATTGAAAAATGAAACTGTCTTTGTTAGAGGAAATTTAAAATTAGCATTTAATTCATATATCAGAAAAGAAGAAACATAAAATCAATTACTTTCCATTTTAGGAGACTAGAAGACAAAGAGCACATTAAATCCACAGTAAGCAACAGAAAAGAAATAATAAGGGGTAGAGCAGAAATCAATGAAATTGAAATAGGAAATCAAGAGAGAACATCAAAGAAGCAAAAAGCTGGTTCCTTGAAAAAAACTGAGAAAAATCAATAAGACCCTAGACAGGCTAACCAAAAAAAAAGCAGAGAAAGGACATAAATTACTATTAGAAATAAATCCAAGAGGAGAAATCACTGCAGAGCTCACAGACATTAAAAGGATATAAAGGAAGACTATGAAAAATTATATGCTGACAAATTTCATAACCAAGATAAAATGGACCAATTCCTTGAAGATACAAGCTACCAAACCTCACACAGGAAAAAACAGACAATCTCAATATGCTTATATCTACTAAAGAAATTGAATGAGTAATTAATAACCTTCCCAAGCAGAAAGCAATAGGCCCAGATTGGTTTGCTGGTGAATTTTTATCAAACATAAATGAAGAATACATACCAATTCTCTATAACTTCTCTCAGAGTTTAAAAGGTGAAGGAAGACTTCCTAATTCATTCTATGAGGTCAGCATTACCCTAATTCCAAAGCTAGACAAAGACATTACAAGAGATATTCAAATAAATTCATCTCACGAAGACAGATGCAAAAGCTTTCAGCTGAATGTTAGCAAATAAATCCAACAATGTATAAAAAGAATTATACACTATGACTAAGAGGAATTTATTCCAAGTGTGCAAGGCTAGTTAAACATTCAGAAATCAGTGTATCCATCACATAAACACACTAAATAAAAAATCGCATGATAATATCAATATATTCAGAAAAAGCATTTGACAAAATTCATTTATGATAAAATGTCTCAGTAAACTAGGAAAAGATGGGAACTCCCTCAACTTGAAAAACGTGTAGGTAACATCATATTTAATGACAGAAACTCAAAGCTTTCCCACTAAGATCAGTATAAAGTAAGTATTCTCTCACCCTTCTTTTCAACATAATATTGAAAGTGCTAGCTAATGCATTAAGACAAGAAAAGGAAACAAAAGGTATAGAGATTGAGGAGGAAGAAATGAAACTGTCTTTGTTCACATATGAGTTAATTTGCTGTGTAGACAATCTGAAAGAATTGATCAATAAGAAAAGAAAGTTGGACTTCCCTGGTGGTCCAGTGGATAAAGAGTCTACCTTGCATTGCAAGGGGCACCAATTTGATCCCTGGCCTGGGAAGATCCCACGTGCTGTGGAACTGCTGGTCCAGTGTGTCCAATTATGAGCCAGTGCTCTGGAGTGCCTGTGGCCAGAGCCAGTGCTCTGCAACGAGAGAGGCCACTGCAATGGGAGGCCCACATGGACCAAAGAATAAAGATGGATGAAAATAAATAAATAAATAAATAACGGTAAAAGAGGTCAAATTTAAAAAAGAAAAGAAAAGAAAGTCCTGGAACTATAAGTGATTATCACAAGATTATAAGATGCAAAGTTAATATACAAAGCTTGACTGCTTTCCTCCATACCAGCAATGAACAAGTAGAATTTGAAATTAGATTTGGTGCAGTCCCAATCAAAACCCCAACAAGTTATTTTGTGGATATTAATGAAGTGATTCTGAAGTTTGCATAAGGATGGATAGATAGGCAGAGTACAGAGGACTTTTAGGACAGTGAAAAACCTGTGTGATTATGTGATGGGCCTATGCTATTATATATTCGTCCAAAACTACAGAAATATATCTGGTCCAACTCAAATAAATTCATCTCACGAAGACAGATGCAAAAGCTTTCAGCTGAATGTTAGCAAATAAATCCAACAATGTATAAAAAGAATTATACACTATGACTAAGAGGAATTTATTCCAAGTGTGCAAGGCTAGTTAAACATTCAGAAATCAGTGTATCCATCACATAAACACACTAAATAAAAAATCGCATGATAATATCAATATATTCAGAAAAAGCATTTGACAAAATTCATTTATGATAAAATGTCTCAGTAAACTAGGAAAAGATGGGAACTCCCTCAACTTGAAAAACGTGTAGGTAACATCATATTTAATGACAGAAACTCAAAGCTTTCCCACTAAGATCAGTATAAAGTAAGTATTCTCTCACCCTTCTTTTCAACATAATATTGAAAGTGCTAGCTAATGCATTAAGACAAGAAAAGGAAACAAAAGGTATAGAGATTGAGGAGGAAGAAATGAAACTGTCTTTGTTCACATATGAGTTAATTTGCTGTGTAGACAATCTGAAAGAATTGATCAATAAGAAAAGAAAGTTGGACTTCCCTGGTGGTCCAGTGGATAAAGAGTCTACCTTGCATTGCAAGGGGCACCAATTTGATCCCTGGCCTGGGAAGATCCCACGTGCTGTGGAACTGCTGGTCCAGTGTGTCCAATTATGAGCCAGTGCTCTGGAGTGCCTGTGGCCAGAGCCAGTGCTCTGCAACGAGAGAGGCCACTGCAATGGGAGGCCCACATGGACCAAAGAATAAAGATGGATGAAAATAAATAAATAAATAAATAACGGTAAAAGAGGTCAAATTTAAAAAAGAAAAGAAAAGAAAGTCCTGGAACTATAAGTGATTATCACAAGATTATAAGATGCAAAGTTAATATACAAAGCTTGACTGCTTTCCTCCATACCAGCAATGAACAAGTAGAATTTGAAATTAGATTTGGTGCAGTCCCAATCAAAACCCCAACAAGTTATTTTGTGGATATTAATGAAGTGATTCTGAAGTTTGCATAAGGATGGATAGATAGGCAGAGTACAGAGGACTTTTAGGACAGTGAAAAACCTGTGTGATTATGTGATGGGCCTATGCTATTATATATTTGTCCAACACTACAGAATATACTGGCTTTCCTGGTGGCTCAGTGGCAAAGAATCCACCTGCCATCAGGAATCCAATGATCCCTAGTTGGGAAGATCCCCTGGAGAAGGAAATGGAAACCCACTCCAGGATTCTTGCCTGGAGAATTGCATGGACAGAGGAGCCTGGAGAGCTACAGTTCATGGGGTGGCAAAAGAGTCAGGTACAATTTAGCGAATAAACACCACCACCATCAAAGACAACAGAATGTACAACACCAACACTGAACTGTAATGGAAACTGTGAACTTTAAGTGATTATGATGTTATTAATACATTATAGATATACCAGTTGCAACAATGCTTACCACTCTGGTGGGAATGTCAATAATGGAAAACTATGCATGGGAGGGGAGAGTGGAACTCTGTATCTTTCTCTCAGTTTTGCTGTGAACTTAAAACTGCTCTAAAAAATTAAAATCTTGAAAACAGAAGAGCACTTAAAAGGTTAATTTTTCTTTCTTATGGGGGAAAAAGAAAGTCACTCAGTCATGTGCAACTCTTTGCAACTCATGGATGAGCCATGAAATTCTCCAGGCAAGAATATTGGAGGGGATAGCCTTTCCCTTCTCCTGATCCAGGGATCAAACCCAGGTCTCCCGCATTTACTGTCTGAGCCACCAGGGAAGCCCAAGTACACTGGAGTACACTGGAGTGTGTAGCCTATCCATTCTCCAGGGGATCTTCCTGACCCAGGAATTAAACTGGGGTCTCCTGCATTGCAGCCAGATTTTTTTTTTTAATAGCATACAGATAACCTGTAAGCTTTTTTTTTTTTTTTTTAATTTGGCCTCTTTTATTGTTTTGTTTATTTTCATCCATCTTTATTCTTTGGCCTGTGTAGGCCTCCCATTGCAAGCGACTTCTTTCATTGCAGAGCACTGGCTTGTCATTGGACACACCAGTCCAGTTGCTCCATGGCAAGTGGGATCTTCCCAGACAAGGGATCAAACTGGTGCCCCTTGCACTGCAAGGTGGACTCTTTACCCACTGGACCACCAGGGAAGCCTGCAGGCGGATTCTTTACCAGCTATGCTACAAGGGAAGCCCTTCAGGGGGAGAGGGGACATAAAGAATTATTTTATAACTGAATTAAAATTTAAGAAAATTAATACTGAAACATAGGCCCCTACTTCAGGAAAACTTCACAGAGAAAGCCAAAGGACTTACTCTGATAACATTTTTAAATTTATAAATTCAAATAATTTCAATGTCTCCTTAGCTGCTACCAATATGATTTCCTTTTAAAAATAATATTGAGATGTATACCATAAAAAACAAACATTTTTACCCTCTCACCCCAAATGCTCCATAATATTTGCTATGAATTAACTTTCAGACACAGCTTTGTTTTACTTCTTACTTTTCTGTTGGTCAGATTCTAAAGGGAATTAAGTGACATGTGTGCAATTTGCTGGTACAGCCTAATTGGGAATGTAAGAAATTTTATTCTAACACTGGGGTTGATCCTGATTTTCCTTCTTCATTTGCATGCAGGACTGTTCCCTCATATAACCAGTTCATTTAAAAATTCATTTGGTGTCAAGCATGGAGTGGTAAGTCCAATATTTCTCAGTGATTTTTCACATGTAGAGCTTAAATGATTGCATACTGCTTTGTTGTTATTAATTTTAAAAAAACCAGAGGGGAATGAAGTTGTAATGTGTTCATTCATTAAACGTTTATTTCTGAGTGCTTATTATATGTATAGCTTTCTCCTAGGTGCTGGAGATGCTTCCCTGTCCTTCACCATCTCCCAGAGTCTGTTGAAACTCATATCCATTGACTCAATGGTGCCATCCAACCATGTTGTCCTCTGTTGTCCCCTTCTCCTTTTGCCTTCCATTTTCCCCAACATCAGGATCTTTTCTACTGAGTTGTCTCTTCGCATCAGGTGGCAAAAGTATTGGAGCTTCAGCTTCAGAATCAGTCCTTCCAGTGAATATTCAGGGTTGATTTCCTTTAGAGTTGACTTGTTTGATCTCTTTGCAGTCCAAGGGACTCTCAAGAGCCTTCTCCAATATCACAGTTCAAAGGCATCAATTCTTTGGCACTCAGCCTCCTTTATGGTCCAACGCTCACATCCATACATGACTACTGGGAAAACCATAGTTTTGACAATATGGACTTTTGTTGGCAAAGTGATGAGTGATATCTCTGCTTTTGAATATGCAGCCTAGGTTTATCACAGCTTTCCTTCCAAGGAACAAGCGTCTTTTCATTTCATGGCTGCAGTCACCATCCAGAGTGATTTTGGAGCCCAAGAAAATGAAGTGTCACTGTTTCCATTGTTTGCCATCCATTTGCCATGAAGTGATGGGAACGGATGCATGATATTAGTTCTCTGAATGTTGAGTTTTAGGCCAGCTTTTTCACTCTCCTCTTTCACCTTCATCAAGAGGCTCTTTAGTTCCTCTTCATTTTCTGCCATAAGGGTGGTGTCATCTGCATACTTCAGGTTATTGATATTGCTCCCAGCAATCTTTTTTTTTAATCTTTTTCTCCCAGCAATCTTGATTCCATTTTGTACTTCATCCAGACTGGCATTTTGCATGATGTACTCTGCATATAAATTAAATAACTGGGGTTGATCCTGATTTTCCTTCTTCATTTGCATATGCCCCATTATTTTTTGGTGTCAAGCATGGAGTGGTAAGTCCAATATTTCTCAGTGATTTTTCACATGTAGAGCTTAAATGATTGCATACTGCTTTGTTGTTATTAATTTTAAAAAAACCAGAGGGGAATGAAGTTGTAATGTGTTCATTCATTAAACGTTTATTTCTGAGTGCTTATTATATGTATAGCTTTCTCCTAGGTGCTGGAGATGCTTCCCTGTCCTTCACCATCTCCCAGAGTCTGTTGAAACTCATATCCATTGACTCAATGGTGCCATCCAACCATGTTGTCCTCTGTTGTCCCCTTCTCCTTTTGCCTTCCATTTTCCCCAACATCAGGATCTTTTCTACTGAGTTGTCTCTTCGCATCAGGTGGCAAAAGTATTGGAGCTTCAGCTTCAGAATCAGTCCTTCCAGTGAATATTCAGGGTTGATTTCCTTTAGAGTTGACTTGTTTGATCTCTTTGCAGTCCAAGGGACTCTCAAGAGCCTTCTCCAATATCACAGTTCAAAGGCATCAATTCTTTGGCACTCAGCCTCCTTTATGGTCCAACGCTCACATCCATACATGACTACTGGGAAAACCATAGTTTTGACAATATGGACTTTTGTTGGCAAAGTGATGAGTGATATCTCTGCTTTTGAATATGCAGCCTAGGTTTATCACAGCTTTCCTTCCAAGGAACAAGCGTCTTTTCATTTCATGGCTGCAGTCACCATCCAGAGTGATTTTGGAGCCCAAGAAAATGAAGTGTCACTGTTTCCATTGTTTGCCATCCATTTGCCATGAAGTGATGGGAACGGATGCATGATATTAGTTCTCTGAATGTTGAGTTTTAGGCCAGCTTTTTCACTCTCCTCTTTCACCTTCATCAAGAGGCTCTTTAGTTCCTCTTCATTTTCTGCCATAAGGGTGGTGTCATCTGCATACTTCAGGTTATTGATATTGCTCCCAGCAATCTTTTTTTTTAATCTTTTTCTCCCAGCAATCTTGATTCCATTTTGTACTTCATCCAGACTGGCATTTTGCATGATGTACTCTGCATATAAATTAAATAAGGTGACAATATACAGCCTTGACGTACTCCTTTCCCAATTTGGAACCAGTCCATTGTTCCTTGTCCAGTTCTAACTGTTGCTTCTTGTCCTGCATATAGGTTTTCCAGGAGACAGGTAAGGTCTGGTATTCCCATCTTTTTCAGAATTTTCCACTTCATTGCGATCCACACAGTCAAAGTCTTTAGCATAGTCAGCGAAGCAGAAGTAGATGTCTTTCTGGAATTCCCTTGCTCTTTCCATGATCCAGTGGATGTTGGCAATTTGATCTCTGGTTCCTCTGCTTTTTCTAAACCCAGCTTGTACATCTGGAAGTTCTCAGTCTATGTACTGCTGAAGCCTAGCTTGGAGGATTTTGAGCATTACTTTGCTACCATGTGAAATGAAGGCAATGGTGTGGTAGTTTGAACATTCTTTGGCATTGTCCTTTTTTGGGATTAGAATGGAGACTGACATTCTCCAGTCCTGAGGTCACTGCTGAGTTTTCCAAATTTGCTGGCATATTGAGTGTAGCACTTTAACAGCATCATCCTTTAATATTTGAATAGCTCAGCTGGAATTCCATCATCTCCACTAGCTTTGTTCATAGCAATGCTTCCTAGGGCCCAGTTGACTTTGCACTCTAAGATGTCTAGCTCTAGGTGAGTGATCACACCATCATGGTCATCTGAGTCTTTTTTTTTTTTTTTTTTAATAGTTCTGTGTATTCTTTCCACCTTTTATTAATATCCCCCCAAGGGATACCAAGCATTAATATTTTAGTGAACATCTTTAGAAACATCTCTCTATACTTATACATACACAAAGATGCACACAGGGGCCTTCCCAGGTGGCTCAGTGGTGAAAAATCCACTAGTCAATGGAGGAGACATAGATTCAATCCTTGATCTGGGAAGATCTTACATGCCACAGAGCAACTAAGCTACTGTGCCCAAAACTACTGAGCCTGTGCTCTAGAGCCAGGAGGCTACAACTACTGAAGCCCTCATGCCTAGAGCTGGCCACTCTGCAACAACAGAAGTTAAGACAGTGAGAAGACTGGGCACTGAAAGTAGAGAGGAGACCCTGCTCACTGCAACTAGAGAAAAATCTGAACAGCAACAAAGATCCAGCACAGCTGAAACAACTGAAAAAGTTATAAGAGGTGCACAGCACAGCCGAAACAACTGAAAAAGTTTTAAGAGGTGCACAATCATAAACATAGAATATACTGATGGGATCCACTGTCCTCTGTAGTCTGCTTGGTTTTTTTTGGCCACTTCTATTGATCTTTCATTCACTTATCCTTTTTGTTCTTTGGCCTGTGTGGGCCTCCCATCACAGTGGCCTCTGTTGCTGCAGAACACTGGCTCTGGGCACATGCACTCCAGAGCTCTGGCTTGGTAGTTGGACACATCTGCTCCACAGCACGTGGGATCTTCCCAGGCCAGGGATTGAACTGGCACCCCTTGCACTGCAGGGCGGTGTCCTTACCCACTGGACCACCAGGGAAGCCCTGTAGTCTGATTTAATCACTTAATGTTTTCATGAACCTCTTTCAGTGTTAACCTAATCATTATTTTAATGGCTACATAATACTCCATTGACTGGATGTATCAATTTAAAACATGCCATATTGCTGGGCATTTAGGTTTTTCAAATTTATAACTATTATAGATTTATAATATGGGAATCAGTAAATTTGAGTGTAATTTTTTTATAAGTGTACAATCATCATCTCAGAGTACTTTTCCATAAGTGGAATTCTTGGGGTAGAAGAAATGCTTACTTTAAATGCTGACGTATGGCCAAATTGTCTTTCAGAAAATTGGTTTTATGAACCAGTAGTCCACAACAGTACCTGTTTTCCCATATTTTCTCTAATGCTGACTTTAAAAATAATTTTAATATTTTCTAGTTTGATAAAGATGTTTGAACCTTCTCTTATCATTTCTTTGATTATTATTGAGGTTGAGCATCTTTTGTTTACTAGTTATTCATAACTCTTTCGTGAATTATGGTCAGGTCTTATTATTCAAGGTAGTTGTCTTTTTTAAAGTCTCCACTAACATGAAGGCAAAAGGAGAAGAGGACAACAGAAGATGAGATGGTTGGATGGCATCACCGAGTCAATGAACATGAGTTTGAGCAAGCCCCCGGAGATGGGGAAGGACAGGGAAGCCTGGTGTGCTGTACTCCATGGGAGCACAAAGAGTTGGCTGAACTGAGCAGCTGAACTGAACATGACTCAGTAAAAGTGGACCCATCTCTCTTAAGAGAAATGTAGGGTCAGGTTCCTGTGAGCCTCTGGTTTTCACCAGCTGATCAATATGTGAATTTGTTTTATGTGTGTTTTTGTGTTGAGTCATTAGCATTGAACATACATCACTATAACTGTGCCTAGACAAATCTTATTTAACAAATGTATTTTCTCTGGAAGCCACCATCAGTCTTCTTGCACTTAGGAACACTAGACAGCACATCAGCACTGCACCTAGGGGCCATTTTAAACAGAGTAATCATTAACAAAAGAAATGAAAATACAGATGTGCCCTTGTCGGACCTCCCCTAAGAATATGCATGTCAGGTGACTCAATTGTTTGCCACTTGGGCATGTCCTTGAATGATCTCAAAAGTACTATGAGTATTGACTTTGAATGGAGTCCTCATAAACAATGACTATTGATTGTATTCACTTTCTTTGTCCACCTTTCTATCAGGGTATTTAGTTTGTATAAGCTTTTTGCACATAAGGATAGTAATCTTTTGCTGTCCCATTTTATAAGTATTTTCTCCAAATTTATCTTTTCACTTTAGTGTTAGTATTTTACTATGGTGGCTTTTAACAGCAGTATCAAAGTGCCTTTTGAATGGGGAGGACAACAGTGGAAAAGAATTATTAAATTTCTATTGTTGTGAAATTGATTAGTATTTGTTTTCATCTCTTTTTCACAGGCACACCAAATTCTGTCTGGAGATTTCCCTCCAGCACCTCCAGGTTATGAAAGACCATGTAAGTCTGATCCAAAACTACCACTTGACATCCATGTTATGCCTTTATTTGAATTATGATCTTTATCCTTTTTAAAGTCCCACTAACATGAAGGCAAAAGGAGAAGAGGACAACAGAAGATGAGATGGTTGGATGGCATCACCGAGTCAATGAACATGAGTTTGAGCAAGCCCCCGGAGATGGGGAAGGACAGGGAAGCCTGGTGTGCTGTACTCCATGGGAGCACAAAGAGTTGGCTGAACTGAGCAGCTGAACTGAACATGACTCAGTAAAAGTGGACCCATCTCTCTTAAGAGAAATGTAGGGTCAGGTTCCTGTGAGCCTCTGGTTTTCACCAGCTGATCAATATGTGAATTTGTTTTATGTGTGTTTTTGTGTTGAGTCATTAGCATTGAACATACATCACTATAACTGTGCCTAGACAAATCTTATTTAACAAATGTATTTTCTCTGGAAGCCACCATCAGTCTTCTTGCACTTAGGAACACTAGACAGCACATCAGCACTGCACCTAGGGGCCATTTTAAACAGAGTAATCATTAACAAAAGAAATGAAAATACAGATGTGCCCTTGTCGGACCTCCCCTAAGAATATGCATGTCAGGTGACTCAATTGTTTGCCACTTGGGCATGTCCTTGAATGATCTCAAAAGTACTATGAGTATTGACTTTGAATGGAGTCCTCATAAACAATGACTATTGATTGTATTCACTTTCTTTGTCCACCTTTCTATCAGGGTATTTAGTTTGTATAAGCTTTTTGCACATAAGGATAGTAATCTTTTGCTGTCCCATTTTATAAGTATTTTCTCCAAATTTATCTTTTCACTTTAGTGTTAGTATTTTACTATGGTGGCTTTTAACAGCAGTATCAAAGTGCCTTTTGAATGGGGAGGACAACAGTGGAAAAGAATTATTAAATTTCTATTGTTGTGAAATTGATTAGTATTTGTTTTCATCTCTTTTTCACAGGCACACCAAATTCTGTCTGGAGATTTCCCTCCAGCACCTCCAGGTTATGAAAGACCATGTAAGTCTGATCCAAAACTACCACTTGACATCCATGTTATGCCTTTATTTGAATTATGATCTTTATCCAATATTTTCATCCATCCCAGAGTCTGAGGCCATTTAAGGCTTTTGCCTTTCTGTCTCCTTCCTCCCATGACACACTTTATTACTTCATTATATGTACCTCTCCTAACCTAAATGTAAGGATGATAGAAGGCAGAAATAAAAAGAGAATTCCCACAGAGGCACTTGCCAACAGCAGCTCCGAAAAAGATCTTACGTGTCTGAAGGCTGTGATGATGGCAGAAGTTGGGGATAGGGGTGAGTGGGTAGTATGGATGTGAGATAGGTAGTGTGGATGGAACTATTGATTAAAAGACGGTCTAGGAATGCCAGTCCAGTTCATTTATTCATACTGTGATAGACTGTACCACAAGCACTTACACACGAACTGTCTGTCTCTTCACGCTAGGTGTGAGAGAGAAAAAGCCAGCATCGAATAACCTGATGAAGTACAGTCTCCAAAGGAGAGAGCTCCTGAAGCATGTAAGAATCTTTTTATTTGTCCCCCAGTAGTGGCTCATAGGGAGTGTCAAAAATTTTGCACAGGGTGGGCCTCAAGGGTGGAGGTATGTGTATATTTAGAGTTGGTGGGAAGGTAATTTGTAATGTATGATCACGTGACAGACAGAAACAGCTCTAGAAATAGACTATTTTGATAAGCAGTCTTCGAAAAGCATCATGAACGTTTCTTGTGTTGGTCTCTTAGAAACAAGCCTCAAAAAAGCTTACAGGGACTGGAATTTCTCTTGTACTATCTTAGTGCTCATCAGTGACAGCAGGGAGTCACTGGATTCCACCTCTTGCAAAAAAGGCAGTAAGTTCTGCGACTGTTCTTCCCTTTCAGGGACCCACCCTGGGTGCCCAGTGTCCTGGGTTCACCCTCCTCATGTGCCCATTCTGCCACTGACACCTACTGTCCCTGCTCCCTCTGGCATGGCCCTCCAGAGCCTGGGCTTTGTCTTGCCTGCTCAGACTTTCTCTAAACCAGTAATTTTAAGCAGGATGCGACAATGGGATTCTTCTTATATCTTAAGAGTTTTGGCAGAGACTTCTAGAGAAAGAATAAAAACTCGTTTCTACAAGCACCCTATTGACTTTACCTCATCTAGTATAAAAGTTACAGGGACTTCCGTGTGTGGTCCAGTGTTCCCAATGTAGAGGCACAGATGCCATCTCTGGTTGGGAGAACTAAGATCCCGCGTGCCGCACCGTGCAACCTAAAAACAACAGATTAAACACAGTTACAGTGACAGTGACGTTTGCTATCCTTTTCAAACCTTTAAATACTTTAAATAATTGACAGTGACTTTTGCTATCCTATTACTTTTGCTTATTAAGATTTCTCTTTAAATTGACTTTAAAACTGTGACCTCACCTTAAGTAATTATATTTACAGTACCATTGTTTTGTATGTTAAGTAAATTGATTAAAAGACGGTCTAGGAATGCCAGTCCAGTTCATTTATTCATACTGTGATAGACTGTACCACAAGCACTTACACACGAACTGTCTGTCTCTTCACGCTAGGTGTGAGAGAGAAAAAGCCAGCATCGAATAACCTGATGAAGTACAGTCTCCAAAGGAGAGAGCTCCTGAAGCATGTAAGAATCTTTTTATTTGTCCCCCAGTAGTGGCTCATAGGGAGTGTCAAAAATTTTGCACAGGGTGGGCCTCAAGGGTGGAGGTATGTGTATATTTAGAGTTGGTGGGAAGGTAATTTGTAATGTATGATCACGTGACAGACAGAAACAGCTCTAGAAATAGACTATTTTGATAAGCAGTCTTCCGAAAAGCATCATGAACGTTTCTTGTGTAGGTCTCTTAGAAACAAGCCTCAAAAAAGCTTACAGGGACTGGAATTTCTCTTGTACTATCTTAGTGCTCATCAGTGACAGCAGGGAGTCACTGGATTCCACCTCTTGCAAAAAAGGCAGTAAGTTCTGCGACTGTTCTTCCCTTTCAGGGACCCACCCTGGGTGCCCAGTGTCCTGGGTTCACCCTCCTCATGTGCCCATTCTGCCACTGACACCTACTGTCCCTGCTCCCTCTGGCATGGCCCTCCAGAGCCTGGGCTTTGTCTTGCCTGCTCAGACTTTCTCTAAACCAGTAATTTTAAGCAGGATGCGACAATGGGATTCTTCTTATATCTTAAGAGTTTTGGCAGAGACTTCTAGAGAAAGAATAAAAACTCGTTTCTACAAGCACCCTATTGACTTTACCTCATCTAGTATAAAAGTTACAGGGACTTCCGTGTGTGGTCCAGTGTTCCCAATGTAGAGGCACAGATGCCATCTCTGGTTGGGAGAACTAAGATCCCGCGTGCCGCACCGTGCAACCTAAAAACAATAGATTAAAAAAAGTTAAATTGACAGTGACTTTTGCTATCCTATTACTTTTGCTTATTAAGATTTCTCTTTAAATTGACTTTAAAAACTGTGACCTCACCTTAAGTAATTATATTTACAGTACCATTGTTTTGGTATGTTAGTTATGTATATTAGAAAGCAAAAAAAATGTGGCCATTAAAATAAAAAAAAAAAAAATTCTGTACCACCTAACATGATCACAAGAACCACCAGTATAGATACATATCACTTCAGAAAATGCTGGTCTACAGACACCAACTACTTTAACTGATACATTCAGGTAAGGAGACAGAGTTGAACAGCCCACCTTGGTTACTAGGTAACTAATCTATTGAAAGTGGCCTTCCAGAAATGGTGCATTTTTCTGCCTTAGGACGTGGTAACTTTCCTAGCCTGGGAGGGCAGGGCTGTGGGAGGCTGTGGAAGGAGTTATTCCAGGGCATTTGAAGCTGCAATTAATTGAATCTTCTCTTATACTGGCAGCCGGGGAACTCCCCTCACTGTAGGGTGGTGCATGCTTCTAGGAAGGGTAGCTGATTTCCTGAAAGTGTATTTACTGCTAGCTGGCCTCCCGGGAGTTGCCTGGGAGAATCATTAACCATTGTTAAATAAGTAAGCCCCTCTAGCTGCACAGGGTTGTACTGGAGCCAAGTCATTGCACTGCCAGTGTCTGCAGCTGTTCCTGAGGAACAGTTGCCTGTCTCTTCGAGGTGCTTCTCGATTCCCTCCCCTAAACTGAATGTTCTGTACACACAGTAGCCTCTTTTAAGTCAACAATTTCTGAGAAATTAATGACATTACATCCTGCTCTTGTTTCTTATGGTGCAGCAAGAAGCTGAAAGTACAACACACACAGGTTCACCCCACACAATTAATACAGGCTACTTGTTTGGGAATTATTGGGCCTAAAATTCTGAATGAAAAAAATCATGATTTTTAATTTATAGGATCAAACAAAATCAATTTTTATATGGTTATATACTATATTAGTAGCAAGTAGGGATTGAATGAAATTTTCAGCAACAAGTAAGAACTGAATGAAAATTTCAACCATCATTAACAATATTCTCACTTTAAAAAGTTATTTGGTTAGTGTCTAATGCCTTTGGTAACCATCTTCTAAATATTTGTATTCCTGGGTCCTATCTTCAAGAAGTTCATGATGTAACACTGGAAAGTAAAGAAATCCAGACCCGGGACTTTCTGAACTAAAGGGATAGTAGGGAAGACAGAGGAAAGAATCTTACTGCTAAGGGATGATTAAACGGCAGTAGCAGTGAATGGTTCGGTTGTTAATTCCAGAAAATCAATGGTTTTGTTATTTATTCTAAGAGTTCTTGCCTCCTTTTCCTCTCTTGCTTATCGATCAGGCCTTCCTAACACGGACATGACATATGAAATAGGCAAGTTAATGGAGATGGAAGAAAACGCAAGAACAATCCCAGTTCCTCCTCTTAATACGTGTCTTGGCAATTTAATTCCCAATTCTGTGCCAAAAATATCCTTAGGGGATGGGCGAGTGCTAACACCCGGGCCTTTTATTTCCCCTAGTCCTGGGAACCAAGTTATTCTACAAGCAAGACTAGTTCATCTGGAGACTCAGAAGCTTATCAACCCTCCGTTTATATTCGGGGAGGACTATTGTCATTCATTTAGTTGAGCTGGAAAACGAAGCCACAAACCTGAAGGCCCTGAGCTTGCTGAATTAACGACTTGGAGGTATGAATGGGCTCAGGAAGACTCGGACCTAGGCAGGTTGGTTTTCTTGGGCACTTCCCGGGGCTTCAAAACCCTTCATCCCTCAATTTTTTTCTCTCAAATTTGAAGAGCGGACAAAAGTCATCGTTATACCCATTATTAAAATTTCCCGTAAAAACCTTTCTGCAAGCACGGAAACGGTGTTGTGGCCGGGACAGCTGTCGGCTCCAGCGTCGGAGGAGCCAGTACCGTCCATCTGGGCGTTTCAGGCGGGGAAGGGCGCAGGGGAGTGAGAAAGGCCCTTTTGTATTCAGAGCGATATCCCGCAGAGAAGCCGACTCGCACCGCCAGCTCTTCCACCGCGCGAAGCGCGGAGAGCGCGCAAGTTGACGGGAGGGGGCAGCCGGCGACGCGGCGCGGGCGGGAGCCGAGGACCGGGGCGAGTCGCGGCCTTTCTTGCCCCAACTCCATCCAGAGGCCGCGCCTCCCAAAGCCCCGCCCCCTCCCCCTGCCCCGCCCCGCCCCGCCCCATCGCAGTCTTCTTCTCCGGGTCTCTCCCTTCCCCTTCCCCAGGTCCGCCTCTTCCCTCCACGATCCTCTTCCTCCGCAACCGCGTCCTCCGTCTTCTCTGGCTCCTCCTCCTCTAGCTCTATGAGCCTCCCCCGACTGCGTTCCCACCGCCCCCTTCACCCTACCCCAGCTCCACGTGCTTATCCCCCACCCCACCCCACTCCGTACTTCCCACCCCCCGCCGCCCCCGCCCTTGCGGAGCACACTGGAGGGAGGTCTACCCGTGTGGAATCGCCATCATCCTGGAAGCAAAGGGCTTCCACGGCTGCTTGTCCCACCGCGGGGGAGGCCTAACCGCGTGTCTTTACGGAAGTAACTGCCCCTTACCCCTCTTCCTCCGCACCTACCCGTCTGCTGTCTGGCCGCTACCCCTTTTAATCCCATTTACCAAACCGTCCTTCTCCGTGTGATTTCTGTTAACTAGAAAAGGTAATTAAAAGTCGCACCACCGCCTCCACCTCCTCCCTCCTCCTTACCCTTCCCAAACCTCCTAGTGGTTATTTTTGTTCCGTAGCCCAGGTTAGACTAAATGCTATCCGGGAAGCCATCTGGTCTGATTCCCGGGATCGCTTCCTATGGTTTCCATTAAGGGCGCCAAACCGTGCTTTAAAACTGCTGCCTTGGAGCCACTCAGAAATCTCCAGGATTTTTACCCTGGTCAGCTTCATGGAGAGGATCTTGAGCAGAGAGAGGTAAAGGGCTCCGTTGCATATCGGCTTAAGAAATACTTACAGCCTAAAATTTGAGAGTTGTGTTTTATTTCTTGGGAAATTTTAGGAGGTCTGGGGCAGGTGAGGCAGTGAGTGTGTCAAGTGACCCTGAGAGACCTGCTCAGAGGAGGCGAGGGGAGGAGCCAGGTTATATAGAATTTTTACAGCAAAGGGCAGGTTAGTCTGAGTATCAAAAATTATTGTCAAAGGAAACCAGATATCCCAAGTTAACGAAGTTTTGGTATTTTTCTATGTATGGGAAGATGTAAGAGTTTGTTACTGTTCATTGTTTAGTTGCAAAGTTGTGTCCAGCTCTTTGCAACCCATGGACTGCAGCACGCCAGGCTTCCCTGCCCTGCACGATCTCCCAGAGTTTGTTCAAACCCATGTCCATTGAGTTGATGCCATCAAACCATCTCATCCTTCCTGGCATCAGGCTGTTTTCCAATGAGTTAGGTTTTTGCATCAGGTGGCCAAAACATTGGTATTTCAGCTTCAGCATCAATCCTTCCAATGAATATTAAGGGTTGAGTTCCTTTAGGATCGATTGGTTTGATCTCCTGGTGGTCCAAGGGACTCTTTAAAGAGTCTTCTCCAGCACGCAATTCTTCAGCACTCAGCCTTCTTTTTGGTCCAGCTCTCACATCCATACATGACTACTGGAGAAACCATAGCTTTGATTATACGGACCTTTGTCAGCAAAGTGATATTTCTGCTTCTTAATGCACTGTCTAGGTTTGTCATAGTTTTTCTTCCAAGAAGCAAGTGTCTTTTTATTTTCTGGCTACAGTCACTGTCCACAGTGATGCTGGATTTCAAGAAAATAAAATCTGTCACCGTTTCCACTTTTTCCCCATCTATTTGTCATGAAGGAATGGGACAGGTTGTTATGATCTTAATTTGGGGCTCAGCTGAAATCATTCCTTTCATATCATCTCAGCTATCTGGGGCCGGTATCCTTTTTTTTTTCTTTTTTACATCCTGAGCTTCCTTGGGAGTGGCTGCCAGATTGCAGTCTTCTCCTTCCAGAGTGCCTTGCGACTCATGTTGGAGGGCTGCAATCGCTTGTGACTGTTACTTCCTTGTTTACTGATACGACAGGAAATACTCCATTTCCATAAAGGTCTAAGTGCCTCATGGTCCTGGCCTTATGCTTTAGTTAATGTTTTACTACTCCAAGAAAGTACAGTTCTCTATGTCAATAGGTATTATTCGTTCTCTCAGTATTTCTGGGTTTTTTTTTCTTTTGCTCTATGGAAGGCATAGCTTATTAGAATAATGCTATTTAAATTCAAAAACCTGGTGTGAATAGCTTTACAGATGATTTAGTCTGTGGTTTTGTTTTCTATGTATGGGAAGATGTAAGAGTTTGTTACTGTTCATTGTTTAGTTGCAAAGTTGTGTCCAGCTCTTTGCAACCCATGGACTGAGCACGCCAGGCTTCCCTGCCCTGCACGATCTCCCAGAGTTTGTTCAAACCCATGTCCATTGAGTTGATGCCATCAAACCATCTCATCCTTCCTGGCATCAGGCTGTTTTCCAATGAGTTAGGTTTTTGCATCAGGTGGCCAAAACATTGGTATTTCAGCTTCAGCATCAATCCTTCCAATGAATATTAAGGGTTGAGTTCCTTTAGGATCGATTGGTTTGATCTCCTGGTGGTCCAAGGGACTCTTTAAAGAGTCTTCTCCAGCACGCAATTCTTCAGCACTCAGCCTTCTTTTTGGTCCAGCTCTCACATCCATACATGACTACTGGAGAAACCATAGCTTTGATTATACGGACCTTTGTCAGCAAAGTGATATTTCTGCTTCTTAATGCACTGTCTAGGTTTGTCATAGTTTTTCTTCCAAGAAGCAAGTGTCTTTTTATTTTCTGGCTACAGTCACTGTCCACAGTGATGCTGGATTTCAAGAAAATAAAATCTGTCACCGTTTCCACTTTTTCCCCATCTATTTGTCATGAAGGAATGGGACAGGTTGTTATGATCTTAATTTGGGGCTCAGCTGAAATCATTCCTTTCATATCATCTCAGCTATCTGGGGCCGGTATCCTTTTTTTTTTCTTTTTTACATCCTGAGCTTCCTTGGGAGTGGCTGCCAGATTGCAGTCTTCTCCTTCCAGAGTGCCTTGCGACTCATGTTGGAGGGCTGCAATCGCTTGTGACTGTTACTTCCTTGTTTACTGATACGACAGGAAATACTCCATTTCCATAAAGGTCTAAGTGCCTCATGGTCCTGGCCTTATGCTTTAGTTAATGTTTTACTACTCCAAGAAAGTACAGTTCTCTATGTCAATAGGTATTATTCGTTCTCTCAGTATTTCTGGGTTTTTTTTTCTTTTGCTCTATGGAAGGCATAGCTTATTAGAATAATGCTATTTAAATTCAAAAACCTGGTGTGAATAGCTTTACAGATGATTTTACAGACTAACCTGGCCACAAAAATTCAGCTTGACCAGCAGTATTTATATGGTTGGGTTTACACCATCTCCCTTGCTGGCCCCCATTCCTCTACCCCGACTCCTCCCACCAAGACAAAAAACAAACGTTAACTTTTGGAAAAATAGTCCCTTAGTTGCAATTGGGGTTTGTGGTCTAAGAAAAAGGGGAACAGTTAGCTTCCTCAAATCAGAGTGTTGTAACTGAAAAGTTCCTTAGAATTCGTCACAAATAAATCTGCCAGTTTACTGAGGAAACTCAGAAAGTGTAGAGGTTTAAGGACTATCACGTGACTTATGAGCAAAAGACTAACTCAGAACTGGGGCCTAAAGTGGGGAAGAGACAGACATCAAGTGCTTTATCACAGAGAGAAAAAGGACTGATCAGAATCAGTTCAACTGTGACACATTCTCCATGTCTCTCTCCCTGTCTCTCTCTCTCCTGCTTCTTACTCTGCAGCTAACACCCTGTCCTGCTCTGGGTCTTGCCTATGTGGGAGTTCCAGCCCTTTCTTCCTTCCCCTACCTAGGCTTCACTCCTTTCTTTCTCTTTTTCCTTCCTTCCTAACCCCCCAGTCCACCCGAGCATGAGATTTTATTTGGATTTTTAAAATGAAACCAGGTGCTGCATAAAACAAAAGCAAAGTAATAACAAGGAAAGACTATCCAACGCCTAAGGAATGTGCTGAGTTTTATGACTCACGCTGTCCTGGCAAAGAGCTCTGACTTATGCGGAGAGGTGGGTGGCACAGAGCAGGGACCATACATGGCAGCCTCAGCCTCCCCAGATAGGCACGGTCAAGACCGCCTGTGACTCACTGCCTCAAACCAGAGACTCCAGTTCTTGTGAAACAAGACTTCCCAAGACGAGAGCCAAAGGATCATCAACTTTTCCCGAAGAGGCTAGTTCAGGCTGACATAGCAGGGGCCACCCTGAGGTTTGGAGGGGAAGGGAGCCTGGGCAGAGGGCCATCCCTGGGAAGGAAACCAGCTCGATGGACTTGGATTAGGGTTTTGGTGCCTTGAAGTCATGAATAAACTGTCAAGCGACATGAAAGTCAACACAAACTGTGGAGACAGTGGCTTGGGAGCTCCAGGTGGCAGAAGGGCCTGGGAGGAGGGGAGTGTGGGAAATGGTGCTGGCAGCCCAAGGTGTGTGTGGGGTGGCACTTGCCCTTGGCGGTGTGAGGTGCAGAGGGCAGGAAAAGCAGATCAGACACTGGTAAGGTTTCTGGGGGACCCTGGCTCGTGCACTTAGGAGGAATTGGTAGAAGCAGCAGTGGTGGACTTTACATAAACACTCCAGACACTCAGGCACACGTCCTTGAATTCTGAGAATTCTTCTCCAATGAGCACAGTCATGGGCTGAGGTGCACATTTTTTTCTGTTACTAAGAGGCAGGCAGAGAGAGCTGAGCAAGCTAAGGAGCCTGGCTCTCCCAGCGGAGGTGGCAGAGGTGGGGGAGAGCTCTGAACTTGGGTGACAAGGGTCTGCCTGAGCTCCCTTCATCGCACAGGCCCCGACTGGAGGAGACCCACAGAGCTGCTTCTGGGGCCCACCACCCCGTGAAAGGCTGTCACTGTCTGATGAGAATGAAACCTTGACTGGCGTAAATGAGATCTCCACACAGCAGCCTCAGGGAGGGCAGCCTTATTTTCCCCCTTACTTTTTTTTTTTCATTCTCCTTTCCAGGGAATACCCGTCAAAAAGCTGGAGCGACGATTCCGTAATGGCAGGAAAAGCTCTGCTTAACTTTTTCATTAAAGTCTACTTACCTGGAAAAATAAAGTTTTTTAAGGACCATGACTACATAAATATTTATACTGTGAACAGGCGTCACTCTGGTTCCGAGGGAGAATGGGCTCATTCAGTTTTATTTATGATGCGACACTCGGGTGAGTGACATCCGTCATCTGGGTCGTCCCTACACCCCATTCCACTGAAGCATGTTTATGGAGTGATTATGCCTGCAAATGTTTGCTATATTTAGTCCCTCTCCTCCCCTAACCCCCTCTTAGCCCTTTCTTTGCAGGTTTGGAGGGGAAGGGAGCCTGGGCAGAGGGCCATCCCTGGGAAGGAAACCAGCTCGATGGACTTGGATTAGGGTTTTGGTGCCTTGAAGTCATGAATAAACTGTCAAGCGACATGAAAGTCAACACAAACTGTGGAGACAGTGGCTTGGGAGCTCCAGGTGGCAGAAGGGCCTGGGAGGAGGGGAGTGTGGGAAATGGTGCTGGCAGCCCAAGGTGTGTGTGGGGTGGCACTTGCCCTTGGCGGTGTGAGGTGCAGAGGGCAGGAAAAGCAGATCAGACACTGGTAAGGTTTCTGGGGGACCCTGGCTCGTGCACTTAGGAGGAATTGGTAGAAGCAGCAGTGGTGGACTTTACATAAACACTCCAGACACTCAGGCACACGTCCTTGAATTCTGAGAATTCTTCTCCAATGAGCACAGTCATGGGCTGAGGTGCACATTTTTTTCTGTTACTAAGAGGCAGGCAGAGAGAGCTGAGCAAGCTAAGGAGCCTGGCTCTCCCAGCGGAGGTGGCAGAGGTGGGGGAGAGCTCTGAACTTGGGTGACAAGGGTCTGCCTGAGCTCCCTTCATCGCACAGGCCCCGACTGGAGGAGACCCACAGAGCTGCTTCTGGGGCCCACCACCCCGTGAAAGGCTGTCACTGTCTGATGAGAATGAAACCTTGACTGGCGTAAATGAGATCTCCACACAGCAGCCTCAGGGAGGGCAGCCTTATTTTCCCCCTTACTTTTTTTTTTTCATTCTCCTTTCCAGGGAATACCCGTCAAAAAGCTGGAGCGACGATTCCGTAATGGCAGGAAAAGCTCTGCTTAACTTTTTCATTAAAGTCTACTTACCTGGAAAAATAAAGTTTTTTAAGGACCATGACTACATAAATATTTATACTGTGAACAGGCGTCACTCTGGTTCCGAGGGAGAATGGGCTCATTCAGTTTTATTTATGATGCGACACTCGGGTGAGTGACATCCGTCATCTGGGTCGTCCCTACACCCCATTCCACTGAAGCATGTTTATGGAGTGATTATGCCTGCAAATGTTTGCTATATTTAGTCCCTCTCCTCCCCTAACCCCCTCTTAGCCCTTTCTTTACTCCCCACCAAAACCAAGCTTATGGCCTTGGTTAGATCTGAGCCCTAATGACAAGGCACAGGGCCTGGAACAAGTCGGGCAGAAGCATTTGAACCGTTGGGAGGCAGTTAAAGTGGAAAGATGAGTTATTACAACATCACCCCCACACGACGGTGCTTTGTGGGGCCTGCGTCTCACAGGTGAGGGCTCTGGGCTGGGCGGGATGGGTTTTGACAGGTGATGGCCACAGCCCTGAGTAATGAATGCAGATGAATCCTGGTGGATCTTTCCTCCTCTGGGAACTTTCTCTGGGCCTGTAGACCCTCAGACCTGTCACCATGCCCCCTGGGGCTCTGGGGGCAAGGGCTGCTGGGAGCTCTGTGACATCAGATGTGTCAAGGTTTCTGGGGTACCCCGAGTCAGCCATACCTGGCTGGGCCCCTGGCTGGGGTCACCGGAGCCGCCGTCCATCAGCTGTGGAGAAGGGAGGGCCCCCTCTGGCTTCTAGCTTCACAGCTGCACAGGCCCTCACTTGGGCATTTCAGGCTGGACCTAGGTCTACTTCAAGGCCAAGTGCCTGCCTCTGGTCAGCGTGCCACCTATTGTTTATTCTGGGAAAGGCCAGGTCTTGGCAACAGGATCTGGAGTGGTGCCCACATTTTATTTTTAGAGACGGGAGGATGCTTGGTTTTTGACAGCCGCTCTTTCTCTGGCTCACATCGGGATGGTGTCAAAAAGTTCAAGCGAGAGATTCCAAGCCCAACATACTGGCTCACATCGGGATGGTGTCGAATACCGTCAAAAGCTGGAGCGACGATTCCGTAATGGCAGGAAAAGCTCTGCTTAACTTTTTCATTAAAGTCTACTTACCTGGAAAAATAAAGTTTTTTAAGGACCATGACTACATAAATATTTATACTGTGAACAGGCGTCACTCTGGTTCCGAGGGAGAATGGGCTCATTCAGTTTTATTTATGATGCGACACTCGGGTGAGTGACATCCGTCATCTGGGTCGTCCCTACACCCCATTCCACTGAAGCATGTTTATGGAGTGATTATGCCTGCAAATGTTTGCTATATTTAGTCCCTCTCCTCCCCTAACCCCTCTTCGCCCTTTCTTTACTCCCCACCAAAACCAAGCTTATGGCCTTGGTTAGATCTGAGCCCTAATGACAAGGCACAGGGCCTGGAACAAGTCGGGCAGAAGCATTTGAACCGTTGGGAGGCAGTTAAAGTGGAAAGATGAGTTATTACAACATCACCCCCACACGACGGTGCTTTGTGGGGCCTGCGTCTCACAGGTGAGGGCTCTGGGCTGGGCGGGATGGGTTTTGACAGGTGATGGCCACAGCCCTGAGTAATGAATGCAGATGAATCCTGGTGGATCTTTCCTCCTCTGGGAACTTTCTCTGGGCCTGTAGACCCTCAGACCTGTCACCATGCCCCCTGGGGCTCTGGGGGCAAGGGCTGCTGGGAGCTCTGTGACATCAGATGTGTCAAGGTTTCTGGGGTACCCCGAGTCAGCCATACCTGGCTGGGCCCCTGGCTGGGGTCACCGGAGCCGCCGTCCATCAGCTGTGGAGAAGGGAGGGCCCCCTCTGGCTTCTAGCTTCACAGCTGCACAGGCCCTCACTTGGGCATTTCAGGCTGGACCTAGGTCTACTTCAAGGCCAAGTGCCTGCCTCTGGTCAGCGTGCCACCTATTGTTTATTCTGGGAAAGGCCAGGTCTTGGCAACAGGATCTGGAGTGGTGCCCACATTTTATTTTTAGAGACGGGAGGATGTTTGGGTTTTTTGACAGCCGCTCTTTCTCTGGCTCACATCGGGATGGTGTCAAAAAGTTCAAGCGAGAGATTCCAAGCCCAACATTCACGGTGTGTGTCATCATAGGCTGTAGTACCATGGACCTCTCTACAGAAACTTTTGTGGAGGCCATGGCCTTTCATGGACAAGCCTCTTGCACAGAATGGGTCCCTCTGACTTCCTCCTGGCAGTGAGGTCTCTAGTCCTCAGCCCTCGTAGCCTGGTCTTCTCAGAAGTCCCTTTTCAGTGTACCAGCTGGCCTGAAATGTTATCGTTCTTGCTTCTCTTTGGCTCCTCCCCCACCAATCCATAATCTAGTCCAATTTGGTAGACAGAGTAAGGAAAATGATCAGTCTGCTAAACCTGACATTCACCACCCCTCCTCAGAGCCACTTGGTGACAGGTGTGAGGGTGCCAGCTTCCATGGCAAGAAGAGCATTACCGCCCCCAGGGAGCAGATTTTATTAAAATTATTATTTGTTACAGCATGTTTGTGTGTGTGTGTGTGTGTGTGTGCGCGTGCTAGTTGCTCAGACATGTCCAACTCTTTGTGACCCTGTGGATCATAGCCCACCAGGCTGCTCTGGCCATGAGATTCTCCAGGCAAGAATACTGGAATGGGTTGCCATTCCCTTCTCCAGGGGATATTCCTAGCACAGAAATAGAACCCCCAATCTCCTGCATTGATAGGTGGATTCTTTACCGTGTGAGCCACCAGGGAAGCCCTTGTTCCAGCATTGTCCCTCTTAAAACATGGGTCCTGTGATTACAGCTACTGACAGTTTATCTGAAAGCATTTTGTAAACTTTAATGATATATTATACAAAGGTAAAAAGGAATGAATATGAAAGTAGAGACTTAAATTGTGGGGTCACGGAGCCGCCGTCCATCAGCTGTTGAGTAGGGAGGGCCCCCTCTGGCTTCTAGCTTCACAGCTGCACAGGCCCTCACTTGGGCATTTCAGGCTGGACCTAGGTCTACTTCAAGGCCAAGTGCCTGCCTCTGGTCAGCGTGCCACCTATTGTTTATTCTGGGAAAGGCCAGGTCTTGGCAACAGGATCTGGAGTGGTGCCCACATTTTATTTTTAGAGACGGGAGGATGCTTGGTTTTTGACAGCCGCTCTTTCTCTGGCTCACATCGGGATGGTGTCAAAAAGTTCAAGCGAGAGATTCCAAGCCCAACATTCACGGTGTGTGTCATCATAGGCTGTAGTACCATGGACCTCTCTACAGAAACTTTTGTGGAGGCCATGGCCTTTCATGGACAAGCCTCTTGCACAGAATGGGTCCCTCTGACTTCCTCCTGGCAGTGAGGTCTCTAGTCCTCAGCCCTCGTAGCCTGGTCTTCTCAGAAGTCCCTTTTCAGTGTACCAGCTGGCCTGAAATGTTATCGTTCTTGCTTCTCTTTGGCTCCTCCCCCACCAATCCATAATCTAGTCCAATTTGGTAGACAGAGTAAGGAAAATGATCAGTCTGCTAAACCTGACATTCACCACCCCTCCTCAGAGCCACTTGGTGACAGGTGTGAGGGTGCCAGCTTCCATGGCAAGAAGAGCATTACCGCCCCCAGGGAGCAGATTTTATTAAAATTATTATTTGTTACAGCATGTTTGTGTGTGTGTGTGTGTGTGTGCGCGTGCTAGTTGCTCAGACATGTCCAACTCTTTGTGACCCTGTGGATCATAGCCCACCAGGCTGCTCTGGCCATGAGATTCTCCAGGCAAGAATACTGGAATGGGTTGCCATTCCCTTCTCCAGGGGATATTCCTAGCACAGAAATAGAACCCCCAATCTCCTGCATTGATAGGTGGATTCTTTACCGTGTGAGCCACCAGGGAAGCCCTTGTTCCAGCATTGTCCCTCTTAAAACATGGGTCCTGTGATTACAGCTACTGACAGTTTATCTGAAAGCATTTTGTAAACTTTAATGATATATTATACAAAGGTAAAAAGGAATGAATATGAAAGTAGAGACTTAAATTGTATTTCCTATTTTTCTCTCCCCTAATCTTTTCAAGAATTACTTTTTAATTACAAAAATAAAAAATGAATATATTTTCCTTTGTCCCCTTGATTACCTTTTTGATTCAGTTTTCTTCTTGCTGGGGAACATCCAGCAAGGTAGGTTTTCCTTTCTCCACCAGACAGTACATGTGGATAATAAATTTTCCTGAGAGCTTGAGTGTCTGAGAATTTATTTTCATCTCTCCAGTAATATTGTGGCTTGTTGTGGAACTCTAAGTTCATATTTATTTGTCTTGAGTATTTAAAAGCTATTTGTTCTACTATTTTCTTGAAACTTCTGTGGTTAATCTGATTCTCAACTCCTTTCTAGAAACTTTTAGGACTGTTTTTTTTTTTTTCTTTCACCTTGATGTTCTGAAGTTTTATTATGATATCTCTGTGTGTTAGTTTATTTTTTAAGTTTATCTTCCTTGATATTGATAGGCTTTTTCAGTATCAGTGCTCAAGCCTTTAGTTTTAGGATGTGGGGTGGTGAGAAATAAACTAGAAAGGTTAAATTGATCTATATAGTAAAGTTCTAGAGGAGAAAAAAGGGACCCTGTGGCCTGAACACTGGAGAGAACTGTAAGGAGTTCTAGAGAGAGGGAGAAGAGTAAGATTTGGAGAATTCATTGCCCATGAGGTGAGGAAAATGGCCTCAGAGGATCTTTAAGATCTTTGGATGCACATCAAGAATGTACTCCCTTCTTTGGTATTTTACGGAGAGGGCAAGACTTGAATTACTGTAAATTATATTTTTTCTATGAAACTATTCTGTGATTTGATGCTGAATCTGAGCCACAAGACTCTCTTGAATTACTATGAGCTACAGAACAATTATTACTTTTTACAAAATTTTAAGCAAATAATTTTCATTTTGTGTCTCTCTCCTCTCTGACCTTCTCCCTCTTCTTTTATATAGTGAGGAAAAGAAATTAGACGCTTCAAAGTCTTGCCATTTCTCTGTAACTCTCTGTCTCGTACTCAATCCTTCATCTACCTACCCAAATATTCTTTTTTATGACTAATAGCTTATAAGAAGCATAGGAGAGTAGTTTGTTCACTCATTTCTGTAATCTAGTTTGTCACCAAGCAAGCTGTCCTTAGTGCATTATCAATTTGGACAAAGAGGACAGCACAGTGACCAAGCTGGTATCAGCTCAGGACCCTTGGCTTGAGGTCTAGTGTATGGAGCTCTGCCAACCCTCATCATCCCACTTCCTAGAAGCTTGCTATTCCAGCCTGAGGAATACATTCCATAAATTCTCTTGGTCCACCCATTGGCATCAATATGTTGCATAGAGCAGAGAGATTTGGAAAGGCCCAACCCAAAAGAACATCTTTAAGCAAACAAAAGCAGAAGATGCAAATGAAATTAAGGTTTTCTTCCATAAATAATCGTTGGGTCAGTTTTTATTTATTGTGGGCATGTCTTTCTTTTTGGAAAGGACAGAAGATGGTTATTAAACATTTTAAAATATGAGGAATATACATGTAAACGTTGAGGGTCCAAATTCTCCTAGATTTGGATTGTGTGGGGCCTGTTTCTTCAACTTCTAATGTACATGCTAAATGACCAATGTGAATCCACAGTAAGCATATGGAGCCTTTAAACTGAGTACTCACCTAACTAGACAGCAATGATAGCTTGAGTTGCCTCAACTACCACTCAGCCCCAGTGCCCAGAGAGTCAAAGCTCCTGCTTGGTAGATGCTAGTGGTACTCTCACTGGCATTTGAGATGTGCCTAAGTAGGAATGCAGTGTATCCTGTGAATACCATTTGGATGTGTCATGTGGCCCTTTTTGGATGACTCCATACATAGCAACTGAACTTTGGTAGGTGGATGCCTGGTGGTCTTGGGTTAGGACCCCAAGATGAGAATGAACTTTCAAGTGCTACAAGCCTATCAGGACTGGCTCTGCTGACCTCTACTCTTCTCAGTTAAATTCAGTCACTCACTTGTGTCTGATTCTGCCAGCCCATGGACTGCAGTACACCAGCAAATCTTTCACTATTCCCAGAGTTTGCTCAAACTCATGTCCATTGAGTCAGTGATACCATCCAACCATCTCATCCTCTGTTGTCCCCTTCTCCTTCTGCCTTCTGTTTTGCCCAGCATCAGGGTCTTTTCCAATGAGTCGTCTCTTTACATCAGGTGGCCAAACTATTGGAGCTTTAGCTTCAGCTTCAGTATCAGTTCTTCCAATGAATATTCAGGGTTGATTTCCTTTAGGATTGATTGGCTTGATCTCCTTGCAGTCCAAGGGACTCTCAAGAATCTCTCCAAGACCATAGTTTGAAGGCATCAATTCTTCGGCACTCAGCCTTCTTTATGGTTCAGTTCTCACATACATGATTACTACTTTTCTAGACTGAAGAATTAACTGTTCCTCAGAGATTCTCTAGAACCACCCAGGGATTCAACGTGTGACATAGAGAGAGATCTGGGAAAAGCTATCCAACATAGCACTAATAATCAACAGTCACACCTGAGAACAAGTGAAGGCACAGGATGTGAGCAAAATTGAGCTCAGAGTCTTCTTTTTTTCTTTTAACAAGAGATCTGTGATGAGCTTTTATTATTTTTTGCTGTGTTTGGCATTGTGTGATCTTAGTTTCCTGACCAGTGATTGAACCGGTGCCCCTTGAATTGGAAGTTCCGGGTCTTAACCACTGGGCCGCTAGGGAAGTCCCTTAGAGTCTTCTGAGAACGTAGGACAGGTGAGTGAAAATGGTTCACGTGGGTCCTCAAGGGAATCGGGTGGTTCTTCAAGTTGCCATCAGCGTGTCTCCTTTTCTGGAGTGCAAGCTTTCCTCTACTTTGTGTGTCCTGTCTCCAGAGAGAGGGATGTTTTCCAAAGTATAGATCTCTTTTGCCTTTCTGAAAAAAAAAAAAAAAAAAAAAAAAAGGAAAAAGTGACAGTGTGTGGCTTCTAAAACTGCACTTCATTGAAAAAGAGCCATGCATTTGCTTTATAGTTTCAGGATACTGCATTTTCATTTTGGTTACTCTAGAATTGTGTCTTCTCTTTAATTTTCCCATCAACATTTATGTTAAACAACAAATGCTCTGTATATTTGTAGGTAAATTTATGGGGGACTGAACTTATAAAATTATAAAATTGCTATTTTTAAATAACTCAACAAATATTTGTTTGGCTATACCATCCAACCATCTCATCCTCTGTTGTCCCCTTCTCCTTCTGCCTTCTGTTTTGCCCAGCATCAGGGTCTTTTCCAATGAGTCGTCTCTTTACATCAGGTGGCCAAACTATTGGAGCTTTAGCTTCAGCTTCAGTATCAGTTCTTCCAATGAATATTCAGGGTTGATTTCCTTTAGGATTGATTGGCTTGATCTCCTTGCAGTCCAAGGGACTCTCAAGAATCTCTCCAAGACCATAGTTTGAAGGCATCAATTCTTCGGCACTCAGCCTTCTTTATGGTTCAGTTCTCACATACATGATTACTACTTTTCTAGACTGAAGAATTAACTGTTCCTCAGAGATTCTCTAGAACCACCCAGGGATTCAACGTGTGACATAGAGAGAGATCTGGGAAAAGCTATCCAACATAGCACTAATAATCAACAGTCACACCTGAGAACAAGTGAAGGCACAGGATGTGAGCAAAATTGAGCTCAGAGTCTTCTTTTTTTCTTTTAACAAGAGATCTGTGATGAGCTTTTATTATTTTTTGCTGTGTTTGGCATTGTGTGATCTTAGTTTCCTGACCAGTGATTGAACCGGTGCCCCTTGAATTGGAAGTTCCGGGTCTTAACCACTGGGCCGCTAGGGAAGTCCCTTAGAGTCTTCTGAGAACGTAGGACAGGTGAGTGAAAATGGTTCACGTGGGTCCTCAAGGGAATCGGGTGGTTCTTCAAGTTGCCATCAGCGTGTCTCCTTTTCTGGAGTGCAAGCTTTCCTCTACTTTGTGTGTCCTGTCTCCAGAGAGAGGGATGTTTTCCAAAGTATAGATCTCTTTTGCCTTTCTGCAAAAAAAAAAAAAAAAAAAAAAAAGGAAAAAGTGACAGTGTGTGGCTTCTAAAACTGCACTTCATTGAAAAAGAGCCATGCATTTGCTTTATAGTTTCAGGATACTGCATTTTCATTTTTGGTTACTCTAGAATTGTGTCTTCTCTTTAATTTTCCCATCAACATTTATGTTAAACAACAAATGCTCTGTATATTTGTAGGTAAATATGCTTCAGTGCCCAAGGAGAGAACTGAACTTATAAAATTATAAAAATTGCTATTTTTAAATAACTCAACAAATATTTGTTTGGCTATACCAGGTCTTAGTTGTGGCATACAGGATCTTTTGTTGTAGTATGAGGCATCTTTAGTTGGGGTGTACAAAGTCTTAGTTGTGCCAAGTGGGATCTAGCTCCCTGACCAGGAATCGAACCCAGGCCCCCTGCATTTGCAGCTTAGGTCTTAACCACTGAACCAACAGGGAACTCCTGAGAATCTGATTTTATAGAGAGAGATTCTGAAATAATCACCACCCCTTGCCTGGAGAATTTAGGTTTTCATAGAATAGCATTTATAAAAGTAGGCTTACCTCCAGAGAAACATGTGACAAGTATCTGGCAGATGCAAATTACTACAAAATACTCCCCTTGAAAACCCTTCCATTTTCACTTGCTCTGATTTACTGCTTTAATGGAAGAGCCTGCCATGGTGACACACACACTGTGCTTGTCAAAGTGCGAGGCCTTGCCAGATGGTCTCCTTCAGAAGAAACACTTTCAATATGATAATGTTTATATTTGTATTTCTGGCATGAATTATTAATTTTCTCATGATATTTAATAAGAAACAGATTATTTCATTTCCAGAGTGTAAAACTGTACCTGTCTTTCCATTCTGTCTGATGAGGGTTATTTTCTTTCCTGTTGATAAGTGGGCAGCGGGCACGGGCAGAATCACAGGTTGCCTCAGTTGGAGGGTGTGTAGCCTGGAAGGGTTGGGGATCCACTGCTCCACAAACCGGGGGGTTTTCAGTGCATCAGAAAGCGACAGTCAGGGTAGCATGAGACCAGACCTCCAACGTGAACAATCTCCTTTTAAGTTTTAAGGTTAGAACCCCGAGGTCTAATATTCTGGATTTTGGTAACTGAGTCTGTCCTCTCTGGCCACACCCATCATGTTTTGCGTGCGTGCGTGCGTGTGTGTGTGTTTTAAGTTCCTTGGAGGTCAAACCAAAGAGACCAATCCAGTCAGTCCTAAAGGAAAGCAATCCTGAATGATCATTGGAAAGACTAATGCTGAAGCTGAAGTTCCAATACTTCGGCCACCTGATGGGAAGAGACGACTCACTCGGAAAGACCCTGATGCTGGGAAAAATAGAAGGCAGAAGGAGAAGGGACAACAGAGGATGAGATGGTTGGATGGCATCATTGGCTCAATGAACATGAGTTTGAGCAAGTTCCAGGAGATAGTGAAGGGCGGAGAAGCCTGCTGTGTCACAGTCCATGGGGCTGCAAAGAGTTGGGCACTACTTAGCAACTGAAAAACAATAACAACAAATTATTCATTTATTTATATTTGGAGGATAACTAGTTTACAGTGTTGTGTTGGTTTGTGTATTTTTTGTAATTTTTTTTTTGGCTCCACCCTGCACCCTGCAGGATTTTCATTACCTAACCAGGGATGGAACCTGTACCCCCTGCAATGTAGGCACAGAGTCTTAACCACTGGACCATCAGGGAAGTTCCTCCATCACATTTTATAAGAGACTTATCATATTGTCTTCTAAGCCCTCATCTTTTCTCACTGGAATCCTTATTCTATCATTCCGGTCACAGCAGAGAGGTGAGAGGAGGGCGGCTTTCCATCCCTTGATGATGTTTTTTTTCAATTCTCCAGACTCTTGTATTTAGAAGTACTACTAACTTTTATCCATGAAGCCCATTTCCTGTGGATGCCTTTGACTGACGGAAACTGATCTAGGAAGACAACAAGGGCAGGGGTGGCAGGAAGACACACTGTATGCACTTCAAAGGATGAGTTATACCGAAAGTGATGTGGAAAATCAGTGTGGAGTGTGGCTGGGATTGTAGGTTACTCTTCTCTTCTTCGAAGGACTGTGAAGTGGGGGTCAGGAGAGGTTAGATCTCCCTGCAGCGTAAGGGAAGATACATTATCTTCAGGCAAGTACGAGGCACACGTGAATTTTTTCTTTCACTACCAAACTTAATAGAACTTCTTTGGTGGCTCAGCAGTGAAGAAACTGCCTGCCAATGCAAAGGTTTAAAAAAATGTCCGAAGAGCCTGGTGGGCTAGTCCAGAACCAAAGAGACCAATCCAGTCAGTCCTAAAGGAAAGCAATCCTGAATGATCATTGGAAAGACTAATGCTGAAGCTGAAGTTCCAATACTTCGGCCACCTGATGGGAAGAGACGACTCACTCGGAAAGACCCTGATGCTGGGAAAAATAGAAGGCAGAAGGAGAAGGGACAACAGAGGATGAGATGGTTGGATGGCATCATTGGCTCAATGAACATGAGTTTGAGCAAGTTCCAGGAGATAGTGAAGGGCGGAGAAGCCTGCTGTGTCACAGTCCATGGGGCTGCAAAGAGTTGGGCACTACTTAGCAACTGAAAAACAATAACAACAAATTATTCATTTATTTATATTTGGAGGATAACTAGTTTACAGTGTTGTGTTGGTTTGTGTATTTTTTGTAATTTTTTTTTTGGCTCCACCCTGCACCCTGCAGGATTTTCATTACCTAACCAGGGATGGAACCTGTACCCCCTGCAATGTAGGCACAGAGTCTTAACCACTGGACCATCAGGGAAGTTCCTCCATCACATTTTATAAGAGACTTATCATATTGTCTTCTAAGCCCTCATCTTTTCTCACTGGAATCCTTATTCTATCATTCCGGTCACAGCAGAGAGGTGAGAGGAGGGCGGCTTTCCATCCCTTGATGATGTTTTTTTTCAATTCTCCAGACTCTTGTATTTAGAAGTACTACTAACTTTTATCCATGAAGCCCATTTCCTGTGGATGCCTTTGACTGACGGAAACTGATCTAGGAAGACAACAAGGGCAGGGGTGGCAGGAAGACACACTGTATGCACTTCAAAGGATGAGTTATACCGAAAGTGATGTGGAAAATCAGTGTGGAGTGTGGCTGGGATTGTAGGTTACTCTTCTCTTCTTCGAAGGACTGTGAAGTGGGGGTCAGGAGAGGTTAGATCTCCCTGCAGCGTAAGGGAAGATACATTATCTTCAGGCAAGTACGAGGCACACGTGAATTTTTTCTTTCACTACCAAACTTAATAGAACTTCTTTGGTGGCTCAGCAGTGAAGAAACTGCCTGCCAATGCAGGAGACAGGGATTTGATCCAGAGTCAGGAAGATCCCCTGGAGAGGGAAGTGGCAACCCACTCCTGTATTTTTGCCAGGGAAATCCCATGGACAGAAGAGCCTGGTGGGCTACAGTCCATGGGGTTGAAAAGTCTTGGATATGGTTTAGTGACTACATACCAACAGCCAAACTTAATACAGGACTAGACTCTTCTATTTGTCACTAGATGCTCACCAGCAATTCATTCTTGAACTTGTTGGAATGTGATTTCTACCCCACAACCTGTCACTGACACTGCATCCTGAAAGATCACCGAGGACCAACAAAGCATTGGGCAAAGCTGTGTGGTTCAACCTCAGCCATTTCATCCTTCTATGGAATTTCACTTAAAGGGTCCTCTCACCACGGCTCCTCTGACAGTGCTGTGCTCTGCCGTGACTTCTCGGATTCTTGCTCCTCAATCTCCCGTGTTGCCTCCTCCTGCTTCCCCTGTGAAGTTGGCATCT
Organism: Tragulus kanchil; assembly: GCA_022376925.1. Lineage (NCBI taxonomy): Eukaryota > Metazoa > Chordata > Mammalia > Artiodactyla > Tragulidae > Tragulus > Tragulus kanchil. The sequence continues at coordinate 34,554,915 of JAIOJX010000025.1, forward strand.
TCCAAGGTTCTGTCTTTGGTGTCTTTGTTGGTGGTGTTCTTGCTGCCGTGGTGGTTATCACCTTCTCCACAGGCTCCAAATACTACCTTTATGTTTACAAGCCTGACCATGAGCTTTCTTTTGAGCTCTGGAAGAACATTTTCCACAACCCTTTTGACCCAAGAATGTCCTCCTCAGAGAGGAAATTACTTCAGGATCCTTGGCAAGGATACTGAGGACCTGCACCCAGATGTTAAGAGGAGAAAGACAGGAGAGATTCCTAAAACACTTGGCAGATAAAATAAACAGAACTTTGATGGATTAGCTGTTCAAAGATAGGGAAGAAGAGATAGAAAGAGGAGAGATAAAAAGAGGGCAAAGTTGACCTCAAGTTTTGTAGCTCAGGTAACTTGGAAGTTGGAGGTGCCCTTATTGATCGAGAGCAGTGGTCCCCAACCTTTTCGGCACCAGGGACTGGTTTTTTGGAGGACAGTTTTTCCACTAACTGGACGCAGAAGGTAGTGGTTGGGGGATGATTTCAAGCTCATTGCATTTATAGTGCGCTTCATTTCCATTATTACTACATCAGCTCCACTTCAGATCCTGGAGGTTGGGGACCCCTGATCTAAAGAACACATGGTTAAGGGGCAGATCTGAGGGAGAAGACGGTGACTTCAGTTTAGGATGTTTGAACCTGCCACATCTCTCTGCCCTTCTGCCCTCTTCCTGTAACGCCACTAGAATTATCTTCCTAACATACAGGTCAGATCCTGCCATTCTCCTTCTTAATTTTTTTTCTTAGTTCTTATTAGCCAGAGAGTCATTTAGATATTCAGACTCCTCAACAAGGAATTCAAAGCCTCACACAAGCTGGCTTTGTTTGGTTTCATTATAATCTTCTAGCACAACAGAACCCACGATGCGGTTTCTCACCTTCTTGCTTTCCCTCAAGCTGTTCTCTCAATCTGGAGTGCCCTCCCCACTCTTCCCGCCTCTGAGAATCCTCCTCAGCCCCAAGACTGCAGTTGGCTTTCTCCATCCCCCATAAAGCCTCCTGTCACCCTAGTTGTAAGCAGTCGCTCTTTATTCAGTATTTCTATAGCAATTTATGCATATTTTTTCCTGGTATTATAATGTATTTGCTCAAATATGTGTTTCTTCTATGTGTTGGTAAAAGTCTGAAAAAGGGTGCCCAGGTGGCTCAGCGGTAAAGAACCCACCTGCCAATGCAGGAGATGTGGGTCCCATCCCTGGGACAGGAAGATCCCCTGGAGGAGGAAATGGCAACCCACTCCAGTATTCTTGCCTGGAAAATCCCATGGCCAGAGGAGCCTGGTGGACTACAGTTCATGGACAGAGGAGCCTGGTGGGTTCAGTCCACAGGTCACCAAGAGCCACATGGGAATTAGTGACTGAGCACAGCATAGCACAGAAAATGCCTAAAGCTATGGACTGTATCTTATTTATCTCCATTTCTTTTTTTTTTTTTTTTAATGGTTTCTTTTGTAGGGGGGTGGGTTGGGGAGGGAGGAGGTGGGAGGTCCACTTCTATTGGTCTTTCATTTATTTATTTTTCATCCATCTTTGTTCTTCAGCCCATGTGGGCCTCCCATCGCGGTGGCCTCTGTTGTCGCCGAGTACCGGCTCTGGGTGCATGCGCTCCAGAGCTCCGGCTCAGTCATTGGACACATCGGTCCAACCGCTCCGCGGAACGTGGGATCTTCCCACGCCAGGGATCGAACCAGCGCCCCTTGCACTGCAAGGCGGTGTCCTTACCCACTGGACCACCAGGGAAGCCCCTTATCTCCATTTCTTACCAGCTGCCAGCACGTGACTTTCCACATGTTGGTTGCTCACTAAGTAATGAACGAAAAGGAGAGAAATTGGTCAAGGTTACAGTGGAAGTGGAGTCTGGGGTTGGAGGGAAGAAGCGATTGCTTGGATAGGCTTGGGCTTGCTTGAGACCATGGCGACTGGGATGGAAACTCTGAGTTTTGGAGAACAGGTGCTGAGAATAATAATGAGGGAGGCAGTGAATTATGGGTAATGTGAGGGGCTCATATCTAAAGACAGGATCCCGTGACACAAAATCATGGGTGCATACAATTTACCCTTCCTCATGGTCAGACATGCTGAATTGTAAAGTCTTTCATCAACAGGGAATTATTATTCTGCCCATTTAAAGAAGCACATAGCCTCTTAGCACAAGCAAGACTCTTGCATACTCGGTGATCCCTGCTGTGTCTATTGTCTGATGCCTTAAAGAGATGGGACCTTGAGCAATAGTATGATGATGACCCATATCTATGCCCATTTATATAATTGTAGAAAAGATGGGCAAGGGGATATTCTATTAATAAGATTTCTTTGACCCTTAATTATTCTTTTCATATGGTACTTTCATCAGTCTGTATTTATTTTTAGCAGCACAAAGGAAAGATGAAAAATAATATATTTTAATATTGTGAATCCCAGAATAATACAATTCATGGTCTTCCCTCTGGATTCTCTCACACAAATGCATATCTACTATGTTTATATCCATATTGTAATCTGTGCATGCTGTCTGTACATGTTCTATGTAACCATGCTTAGCCCAATCTTCCATTAGTAAGAGCCAGGTGTGGGTTATTGGTGGTGGTGGTGTTTAGTTGCTAAATTGTGTCTATTTTGTAACCCAGTAGCCCCCAGGGAAGCCCTATTGTGGGTTAGAGATGAAATATCTTTTGCATTTCAGTTTCAACTGGGTGTTTCTTTGGCGGCTTGGATAGTAAAAAATCTGCCTGCAGTACAGGAGACAATTCCTGGGTCAGGAAGAATCTGCCTGTGGTACAGGAGTTCAATTCTTGCGTCAGGAAGATCCCTTGGAGAAGGGCATGGCTACCCACTCCAGTATGCTTGCCTGGAGAATTCCATGGACAGAGGAGCCTTACAGGCTATGTATGGTACATGGGAGCAGAAAGAGTCGAGACACGACTGAGTGACTCACACACACACACACACACACATACTAGAAAACTCACGCAGCCTTCCCATCCAATGGAAGTGCCTGGAAGCACTGATGATGTGCTTAGAGTCCTTGGGCTGAGAGTCTTTGTAAACAGATGGCAAAATGAGAAGAGTATATTCTTTCATTATGTTAAAACTTAAATGTCTTTCATTACCTCTTAAAAGAAAACCATTTGTTCTTCTCCAGAAAACATCTGACACATGGTGGGCATAGCCTCCTTCCATGGTCAGACATGCTGAATTGTAAAGTCTTTCATCAACAGGGAATTATTATTCTGCCCATTTAAAGAAGCACATAGCCTCTTAGCACAAGCAAGACTCTTGCATACTCGGTGATCCCTGCTGTGTCTATTGTCTGATGCCTTAAAGAGATGGGACCTTGAGCAATAGTATGATGATGACCCATATCTATGCCCATTTATATAATTGTAGAAAAGATGGGCAAGGGGATATTCTATTAATAAGATTTCTTTGACCCTTAATTATTCTTTTCATATGGTACTTTCATCAGTCTGTATTTATTTTTAGCAGCACAAAGGAAAGATGAAAAATAATATATTTTAATATTGTGAATCCCAGAATAATACAATTCATGGTCTTCCCTCTGGATTCTCTCACACAAATGCATATCTACTATGTTTATATCCATATTGTAATCTGTGCATGCTGTCTGTACATGTTCTATGTAACCATGCTTAGCCCAATCTTCCATTAGTAAGAGCCAGGTGTGGGTTATTGGTGGTGGTGGTGTTTAGTTGCTAAATTGTGTCTATTTTGTAACCCAGTAGCCCCCAGGGAAGCCCTATTGTGGGTTAGAGATGAAATATCTTTTGCATTTCAGTTTCAACTGGGTGTTTCTTTGGCGGCTTGGATAGTAAAAAATCTGCCTGCAGTACAGGAGACAATTCCTGGGTCAGGAAGAATCTGCCTGTGGTACAGGAGTTCAATTCTTGCGTCAGGAAGATCCCTTGGAGAAGGGCATGGCTACCCACTCCAGTATGCTTGCCTGGAGAATTCCATGGACAGAGGAGCCTTACAGGCTATGTATGGTACATGGGAGCAGAAAGAGTCGAGACACGACTGAGTGACTCACACACACACACACACACATACTAGAAAACTCACGCAGCCTTCCCATCCAATGGAAGTGCCTGGAAGCACTGATGATGTGCTTAGAGTCCTTGGGCTGAGAGTCTTTGTAAACAGATGGCAAAATGAGAAGAGTATATTCTTTCATTATGTTAAAACTTAAATGTCTTTCATTACCTCTTAAAAGAAAACCATTTGTTCTTCTCCAGAAAACATCTGACACATGGTGGGCAGAGAGCTTAGCAGTCACAACTGCACCAATCACCTGGTGGAGGTTAGAAGCAGGTGTTGGGAAAAAGAGGGAGCAGTGTTAGAGAGATGATGATGGCCAGGGCAAAACCAGGAGGATGACCATCCCACCTAGCCGTCCTCAACTCATTTAACCAGAATAAGTACCCATATTTGGCGAAGTACATTTTTGCTGTTGTTTAGTTTTTGTGTCTGACTCTGTGAGGCTCCTCTGTCCATGGAATTTCCCAGCCAATAATACTAGAGTGGGTTGTCATTGCCTTCTCCAGAGGATCTTCCCAACCCAGGGATCAAACCTGTGTCTCTCACTTGGCAGGTGGATTCTTTACCAATGAGCCACCTGTGAAGCCCAAGCCACCCTCAAGGTGACTGCAAGCAATCCAAGCACGAGGACTTGTGTTTAATCAGAAGAGACACATGTGAGATCTCAAATCCTGAAGTGGACACAAATATATTTTTAGACATTGTTTTCTCCCTTAAACCTGTTGTCACTTGAAAATGCTGAGGTGTGATTTTTGTGATTACTAACTTGTGAGAATTCTGCTTTGTGATCACTTTTGCTTCAGACTTTTACTTGTTTAGAAAGAATCATGGAGTCATCATACATATTGTCTGTTAGGGTGGAAAGGGATCTTAGAGATCATCCAGTTCAGTTTTTCTTTTTATAAGGTGCTTCCAAGTCAGACTTCAAACTCAGGTGAGGTAATTTCATAGGAATATCTTTTGTGGTTGGAAAACAGTCTCTGTAATCCAGATGTTCTCACTAAATAGACTGAAAAGGCACCTATAGGGACTGGGGTAAGGGAAAATAATTTTGAAGTATGAACCGAGAGATTCTCTACTAGAGTTCTCTTGAAACCTAAGAACGAATAAACTGACACCTTAACTCCATCAAAAATGAATCCCTATGAAATGCAACAATTGACTTTCCTTTTCTATTGTGAAGCTTCTACCGATGTGAGGAGGATTTACATTTTCCTCTTTTACAGATCTAGATAGCAAGAAAGAATTGTGAATGGGAGAACAGTTGACTCATAAAGAGGAGGCCCTGATGGATGACCTCAGGCCATTCAGACTTGGAGAGCAGAAGAATGGCCCCTGGGTCCCCAGAGCCACACTTTGTGTACCCCAGGGGCAGCGTTTTGGGTATTTGCTTTCTTAGTGAATTGTAATTACTTGCAAAATAAACCACATTTTGTGTGGGATTCTTCTAAGACAGTCCTCTATGGAAGAGTGTTGCCTGGGGTCTCTTGAACATCTGAGGTCAGTGGTTCCTTGGAATGGTGTCTGAATCCCAAGAGTATTCTGATGCTGTGATTTTTATTCACATTTCTTCAGGGACTGTTGGGAAGGATTCCAGTTTCTCAAAATGGGCTTCCCAGGTGGCGCTAGTGGTAAAGAATCTGCTGGCAATGCAGGAGACACAGGTTTGATCTCTGGAGTGGGGGAAATCCCCTAGAGGAGGGCATGGCAGCCCACTCCAGTATCTTTGCCTAGAGAATCCCATGGACAGAGGAGCCTGGTAGGCTATAGTCCATGGGGTCGCAAAGAGTTGGACATGACTGAAGCAACTGAACGTGCATGAGTGAAAAACTGATGAAGTTTTATTTTGTATGAGCCCCATGCCTATTGATATCCCACTTCAAATGGATGAAATCATTCAACTGCTGTCCCCTTCCATTCCTCTCTCCCTTTTTCTGTGAGCTCCTCCCCAAGGACTGAAAGCACGAAGGTGACCTGATTCTGTTTGGCCACTAAGGAGTTGTGCCTTCAGATGGAAACCCTTTACGAGCCCCAAGTGACCTTTGGCTGCAAGGGCTCTCATGTGACTCTTCTGACTGTGGGTCTGGAGGTACTAGAGCTCATCAAGCCTTGACATTTCTCCTTGTTCCCCTGTGGCCAGCACTGTGGCTCTATGAAATAGTCCAGGATGGTTTCTGGTATCCACCACATGGGTCAATCAGCTATAGACATGTTATAGAAAACATGGCTTTTTGTGAAGCTTCTACCGATGTGAGGAGGATTTACATTTTCCTCTTTTACAGATCTAGATAGCAAGAAAGAATTGTGAATGGGAGAACAGTTGACTCATAAAGAGGAGGCCCTGATGGATGACCTCAGGCCATTCAGACTTGGAGAGCAGAAGAATGGCCCCTGGGTCCCCAGAGCCACACTTTGTGTACCCCAGGGGCAGCGTTTTGGGTATTTGCTTTCTTAGTGAATTGTAATTACTTGCAAAATAAACCACATTTTGTGTGGGATTCTTCTAAGACAGTCCTCTATGGAAGAGTGTTGCCTGGGGTCTCTTGAACATCTGAGGTCAGTGGTTCCTTGGAATGGTGTCTGAATCCCAAGAGTATTCTGATGCTGTGATTTTTATTCACATTTCTTCAGGGACTGTTGGGAAGGATTCCAGTTTCTCAAAATGGGCTTCCCAGGTGGCGCTAGTGGTAAAGAATCTGCTGGCAATGCAGGAGACACAGGTTTGATCTCTGGAGTGGGGGAAATCCCCTAGAGGAGGGCATGGCAGCCCACTCCAGTATCTTTGCCTAGAGAATCCCATGGACAGAGGAGCCTGGTAGGCTATAGTCCATGGGGTCGCAAAGAGTTGGACATGACTGAAGCAACTGAACGTGCATGAGTGAAAAACTGATGAAGTTTTATTTTGTATGAGCCCCATGCCTATTGATATCCCACTTCAAATGGATGAAATCATTCAACTGCTGTCCCCTTCCATTCCTCTCTCCCTTTTTCTGTGAGCTCCTCCCCAAGGACTGAAAGCACGAAGGTGACCTGATTCTGTTTGGCCACTAAGGAGTTGTGCCTTCAGATGGAAACCCTTTACGAGCCCCAAGTGACCTTTGGCTGCAAGGGCTCTCATGTGACTCTTCTGACTGTGGGTCTGGAGGTACTAGAGCTCATCAAGCCTTGACATTTCTCCTTGTTCCCCTGTGGCCAGCACTGTGGCTCTATGAAATAGTCCAGGATGGTTTCTGGTATCCACCACATGGGTCAATCAGCTATAGACATGTTATAGAAAACATGGCATTAAATTGAGTCTTAGTTTACAGGCAGTCTATTGAACATGACAGTAGCAAAAGGATATGTGACCTTGGATTAAATTCCAGCAGGGGTCGCGTGGCTTGGGTGGAGGTGCCAGGGTCCCGGAGCATTGCTCTGAGTAAGCGAGGAAGGAGGAGGAGGAGGTCTGTCTTGTCCTGAATGACTCCCCTCCCAGTCACTCTGCAACATTACCAAAAGCTCTTTAGCAGGGGAAACCAGTACCCAACTGACGATTATTTTCTATTTCAGACTTTTCTCAACCAAAGGTAGGTGTGAACTCTAAGGGGGTGGGGGGAACGTACACAAAATGAGATGCCATGCCTGCCTGTAGTGCTAACAAAAAGCAAAGACTGACTTAATGTTTCGATAAGCACCAACTATCACCCAACACAACTGAGCATGAAGATCAAGTGAGAGAAGCTGGTTCAATCACCTAAGACAGTTACTGGGTGAAAACATAAAGGGAGCACAGTGTCTGATGAGTGATAGGCTATTTTCAAAGTGGCTTCTCCTCCACTGTCTCATTTTATACAAAGCACATTTAATCTTTTAAATGTTAGAGTGAAGCGGTTTGTAATTCCTTGCAGTAAGTGAAGGATGTGATACATATAAGCCAGTTGTGAACTAGGCAGAGCATTCTCTTCTGCTGGCTTCTATTTTTTATCAACCAGCACAGATTCCTGTAGAACTTTAAAATACAGTTTTAAACAATTGTTTGAATTTATCAGTGTGTCTGCTCACTTGCTGTCACTCTCTTTCCTCTCTCTTCATTTCTTCTCTGGCACCTTCCTTTGAATGGGGAGCTGTTACGTGCACTTGGATACATTATTATCCAAACATACCATTTCCCCCCCTTATTACAGTTCTTAAATTGCCATATTTCATTAAGACAAATAGAATTACTCATCTGCAGTCCCCTCTTTGGCTATGGGGTTCAAAATTTAAAAAATTTTCCTGTTAAGTATTTTCTAAGAGGGACGTGGAAGGTGTCATGTAGAAAACCATGGCATTCAAAGCTATAGACATGTTATAGAAAACATGGCATTAAATTGAGTCTTAGTTTACAGGCAGTCTATTGAACATGACAGTAGCAAAAGGATATGTGACCTTGGATTAAATTCCAGCAGGGGTCGCGTGGCTTGGGTGGAGGTGCCAGGGTCCCGGAGCATTGCTCTGAGTAAGCGAGGAAGGAGGAGGAGGAGGTCTGTCTTGTCCTGAATGACTCCCCTCCCAGTCACTCTGCAACATTACCAAAAGCTCTTTAGCAGGGGAAACCAGTACCCAACTGACGATTATTTTCTATTTCAGACTTTTCTCAACCAAAGGTAGGTGTGAACTCTAAGGGGGTGGGGGGAACGTACACAAAATGAGATGCCATGCCTGCCTGTAGTGCTAACAAAAAGCAAAGACTGACTTAATGTTTCGATAAGCACCAACTATCACCCAACACAACTGAGCATGAAGATCAAGTGAGAGAAGCTGGTTCAATCACCTAAGACAGTTACTGGGTGAAAACATAAAGGAGCACAGTGTCTGATGAGTGATAGGCTATTTTCAAAGTGGCTTCTCCTCCACTGTCTCATTTTATACAAAGCACATTTAATCTTTTAAATGTTAGAGTGAAGCGGTTTGTAATTCCTTGCAGTAAGTGAAGGATGTGATACATATAAGCCAGTTGTGAACTAGGCAGAGCATTCTCTTCTGCTGGCTTCTATTTTTTATCAACCAGCACAGATTCCTGTAGAACTTTAAAATACAGTTTTAAACAATTGTTTGAATTTATCAGTGTGTCTGCTCACTTGCTGTCACTCTCTTTCCTCTCTCTTCATTTCTTCTCTGGCACCTTCCTTTGAATGGGGAGCTGTTACGTGCACTTGGATACATTATTATCCAAACATACCATTTCCCCCCCTTATTACAGTTCTTAAATTGCCATATTTCATTAAGACAAATAGAATTACTCATCTGCAGTCCCCTCTTTGGCTATGGGGTTCAATAAAATGCTGTTAAGCAAGAGAGGGGAAGGCTGGTGAACACTTCAATGTCACTAAGTATTTTCTGGAAGGAGCCGGCCTTCAGCTGTACTGATGGAAGGGGATGCTCTCGATAGTAATGACCTTGAATGATTTACATAATGGTAGTTTGCATTAGAACCATGGCTGTTCAAAACTTGCATTTTGCAGTAGTTATAACTAGTAGTGAACATTTCCTAGGACTTCCCTGGTGGCTCAGACAGTAGACTCTGCCTGAAGTACAGAAGATGCGGGTTCAATCCCTGGGTTGGGAAGATCCCCTGCAGAAGGGTATGGCAACCCACTCCAGTACTCTTGCCTGGAGAATCCCATGGACAGAGGAGCCTGGCAGGCTATAGTCCTTAGGGTCACAAAAGAGTCAGACACAACTTAGCGACTAAACTTACTTAAAATACACTGAAATTTGAAAATCTGAACACAGCAAGACAAAATCCTGCAATTAACAAGTAGCCAAGGATGGCACCCAAGAAAGAAAAAGAAACAAGAGTATAGCCAACCTTTTTTTTTTTTTAATTAGAGTATATTATACTTCCAAACTGGATACACTAGAAATTGGCAATGCAACATAAGATGCAAAGGAATATACCAGTTACTGTCAAAATGACCCTGTACAGCCTTGTAATGCAAAAAGCTTTATACAATACAAATTTTCAGTAATGTACATAAACCTTGACAGTATGATCATCTGAACATAATATGAGGAGTTAAAAAAAGGAGAGAAGAAAGTGCAGAGAACTCTAACTGTATTACTATATGGAAAAATAAGCTAGCTTTCATTGAAGAATGCATAGTGAAAACAGAATTAAAGTTAGTTGGCAGGTGACTATCTCAAAGATGTTAGTGTTTTAGACGGAAAGGATATCTATGGAATACATCCTTCCCTGAGTATCAAACTGCAAACCAAATTCAGGGGTATGTATTACCTCAGTGGAATCTGAAAAATGCTGTAGATTTTTCTTTATTAATAACAATAATAATAATATAAAAAGTCAAACAAACTCCAAACACACCTTTTCTCACTCAGAAAACTTTTATAATTTACCAGAAAGATTGATGACTCTTTTCAAAGTGCTAAAAAAGTTGCCCAATTACATTAAGCATTACTAAGTCATTCAAATACAAGTTCAGTGGCAAACATCTGAGCAGTAACTGCCTCTCCTCCCAACACCCTGCTTGATCTGGAAAGTTTCACCCTAGGACCTCGTATTGCACAAGTGGCTTGCTGTAAAAACCCACAGTCCTCATCGTCAGGGCCACCCTTCACTTCAGGTTTTTAACCTGTGGTTGCTCACTGGGGGTTTGCCCTCCTGCCAGCCTCTGTGGGTTCACCGTGGCCCTTCTTCCTGTCATCACTGAACTTGTGATTTTGAAAGCACGTGATTAGCCAAGTGGCACATTCTCCATTACATGGGGATAAAGACATGACTTAAAAAAAGACAAAAAACAACCCACCCACAAGCCCAGTATTCTTGGAGTGTATTGTCCATAACTGTCTGTAGTGTCTTTTACTGAGACATTGATAGGGTGACATTGAATGACATTTCAAACGTGGTCAAGAACAGATGTTTCTGCTGGAGTATGACCCAGGGGGCGGGAGTTTCCCGCCCTCCTGGCTCAGCCTCCCTGCCCCCAGGGACACCTCCTTAGTGTAAACAGGTTTGTCAGAGCTGGATGACTGGCAAGGGAAGTGTAGCACACCTGCTAGGTCTCAGGGAGGAAGAGCGGGGGAGGGGGAGGACCAAGGTGTGGACAGAAGGGACAGACTTCCGGCTTCCTGTCAAACTGTACCAGTTTCAAAGAGAGCTTTCCGTGAAGCAAAATGACTAGAGGAAGAAAACTAGGGATGCTTTTATTTCTCCCCTCTGATGAAACAGATGAAAAAAGAATTCCATCTCTAGGATAACGCATGATGGAAAACAGCAATGCAGTAAGAAAGCATTCCTCCTGTACACCGGTTCTTCAATAGATAAATAATATATAAAATTTTATATTCCAAACTTCCCATTATTATACAAAGCACATTTCTTCCTGCTCTTTCAGCCTGTTTCATACTGGAAATTCTGTTGTCTGAAAAATACAAGCCATTAACATGTTTAGCCAAAGATTCTTTTCCTTTTTTCCTTTTTACATCACCCCTGATTTTTAAGAATAGCAAGGGGCTATACAACCAATCCACATCTACTTCTTGCTGCAATAAAGTGCTGCACATAAGTTGCCATTTTAATGACCACAAAATAAGAGCTTTAAATAAGTATAAAGTTAGCCTCCTAGCAGGTTATATCTACCAGGCGTTAACAAAAATGGAATACAGAATTATTAATAACATGGAGAACACCGCTATTGCTGGATGATCTGCAAACACAATGGAAATGTCTCAGGGGTATAAACTGAACCGGAGGACTAAACAGCACCTTTTTGTTGGGTGGTTATATGTCAAAGAGGTTATGACAAAAGTTTCAAACATACAGTCTACTCATTCCATAAAAAAGGTACATTTTTTTCCTTTTATTTTACTTTTTTTTTTTTTTTTTTTGCCGATGAGAAACAAAAACTAGTGCAAGACCAAAGCACTGTGCAAAACTGCTGTTTCTTTTTTTTTTTTTTAGTCTGAGCATTTATACCCAGAATTTATCCAAACTCCTTTTTAATCTCGTTGGCTGGATTTATCAACCATAAAATGTTTCACTCATACCTTTTTTTTCTTTTCCTGCAAACAAATTGTAACCACTGACTTAATACATCACATATATATATATATATATATTTAATCTGCCCTTAAAAAATGATGCACTGTGTTGCATACCATCCACATTGCATATGGATGGACATGCACACAAAACACAGTTAAGCTTTGTGATGCAGTGCTGCGAGCTCTCTTCCAGGTGGGGCTCTCGACTGCTCGAGTCTTCATAACCAGAGACGTGAGCATAAGGTCTCCAGGACCCTGGAGAAATCGCAGGCAGCACTGACATGTCTACCATTCCTCCATCGAATGAGCACCAGGCCCTACCACTCTGTAGCCACAAGACAGGGAAAGTGATGAAGGAGCTCTGGGAGCGACAGAAGCGGATGAACCACCCAGGAGGGCAAAGAACGTTCATCGCTGTGAAAGAAGCCAGTACAAAGAAGGTGCAAATGTCATGGCCACGACACACAGCTGTCTCTTTCCAAATCTACAAACGCCCACACGCCCCCATTCACCCAACAAAAAACCGAAATGCACCCGGTATCGAAGTTTACAAGTGCTCATTGCTATTAAGGACACTCTCTTTAGGGTTTAACAAGACAGATTTCCTTTCAAAGAATGGAGAAGGGCCAAAAGTGGGAGTGGGTGTCTGGGGAGGCATGCCTCTGAAGTAGACGGTGCAGTAGGTCACCTCTCTGAAGATTGGATAAATAAGTATAAAGTTAGCCTCCTAGCAGGTTATATCTAGCAGGCGTTAACAAAATGGAATACAGAATTATTAATAACATGGAGAACACCGCTATTGCTGGATGATCTGCAAACACAATGGAAATGTCTCAGGGGTATAAACTGAACCGGAGGACTAAACAGCACCTTTTTGTTGGGTGGTTATATGTCAAAGAGGTTATGACAAAAGTTTCAAACATACAGTCTACTCATTCCATAAAAAAGGTACATTTTTTTCCTTTTATTTTACTTTTTTTTTTTTTTTTTTTGCCGATGAGAAACAAAAACTAGTGCAAGACCAAAGCACTGTGCAAAACTGCTGTTTCTTTTTTTTTTTTTTAGTCTGAGCATTTATACCCAGAATTTATCCAAACTCCTTTTTAATCTCGTTGGCTGGATTTATCAACCATAAAATGTTTCACTCATACCTTTTTTTTCTTTTCCTGCAAACAAATTGTAACCACTGACTTAATACATCACATATATATATATATATATATTTAATCTGCCCTTAAAAAATGATGCACTGTGTTGCATACCATCCACATTGCATATGGATGGACATGCACACAAAACACAGTTAAGCTTTGTGATGCAGTGCTGCGAGCTCTCTTCCAGGTGGGGCTCTCGACTGCTCGAGTCTTCATAACCAGAGACGTGAGCATAAGGTCTCCAGGACCCTGGAGAAATCGCAGGCAGCACTGACATGTCTACCATTCCTCCATCGAATGAGCACCAGGCCCTACCACTCTGTAGCCACAAGACAGGGAAAGTGATGAAGGAGCTCTGGGAGCGACAGAAGCGGATGAACCACCCAGGAGGGCAAAGAACGTTCATCGCTGTGAAAGAAGCCAGTACAAAGAAGGTGCAAATGTCATGGCCCACGACACACAGCTGTCTCTTTCCAAATCTACAAACGCCCACACGCCCCCATTCACCCAACAAAAAACCGAAATGCACCCGGTATCGAAGTTTACAAGTGCTCATTGCTATTAAGGACACTCTCTTTAGGGTTTAACAAGACAGATTTCCTTTCAAAGAATGGAGAAGGGCCAAAAGTGGGAGTGGGTGTCTGGGGAGGCATGCCTCTGAAGTAGACGGTGCAGTAGGTCACCTCTCTGAAGATTGGATAAAGCAGCTTTCAGGTCGATGCAATAGGTATACACACAGAGCCAATTCTCTATTCCTTACTAAAGATATACAGTACACGTGGTTCAGACCGCGGCGGGTCTGCATGTAGGTTTTTGCAGCAACATACACCTGCTGGGGTTGTGTTTAAGTTTTGTGGGTTTTTGTTTTGTTTTGTCTTTCTGTGTTTGTCTCTGTCTCTTGGTTTTTGGTACAGAGCCCGGCCGCCCTCAGACAGTCTCGGCTCTCTCTCTCAGTCCGAGATAAGCGAGGAAGGAGTGTTTGGGCGAGGGGATGCTGGGCGGGGCAGTCTGAGGTCGGGGAGGGTGGAATGTGAGATCCAGCTGGTTCTTGGGGTATAACGTCGTCAGGGGAATGAGATGGGCGAAATCCGAGTTTCGATACTTGTCAAAGCGCAAAGGGGAGCCATTCAAGGGCAAGGCCTTGAGTGCCAGGTTGGGCTCCGAGCCGCCGCCGCCTCCACTGTGGGCGGCCGACAGGGCCACGGTCTGCAGGGCCTGGGAGGCGGACATGACGGACAGGGGAGACAGCAGGTGGCGGGCGCTCCCGACCACGAGCAGCGGAGCCCCGGGGCTGGAGGTTTCCTTGGGGACCCCGGCCGGGCCCTTCTTGTCCTCCTCGGGGCCATCCGCGCTCTGATGCTTCTTGACGTGGCGGCTGAAGACGAAGGGGTGAGTGGTCTTGAACAGGCACTCTTCGCAGCTGAAGGTCTGGCGCGGGGCGTGCTTCAGCTTCTTGTGCAGGTTGAGATTGTCCTTGCGTTTGCAGCTGTAGCTGCACTGGTCACAGTGGAAGGGCCGCTCCCCGGTGTGCACGCGCACGTGCTCGATGAGCTTGTTGGCGGTCTTGGACAGGTAGCCGCACTGGTCGCACTTGTAGTGGTTGCCGAGGCGATGCTCGCGGGTGTGCGTCTCCAGCTCCAGCTGGTTGGCCTTCACCGTCTGGCAGATCCGGCACTTGTACTCCATCTTGTAGTGGGTCTTGAGGTGGCACTCCATGGCGGCGGGGCGGTTGGTGGAATAAATGCAGAATGGGCACCTGCCGGGGGAAGGGGGGAAGCAAGCATAGGGGAGGGTCAGCGCTGTGGGCTCCGGGGGCCTCCCCGGGTGCTCCCTGCCTCGCCAGCCTGCCCCTGGCTGCCCTCCCAGCTCCAAGGCCCAACCTGCCCCTGGCCCAGCCCGGCCCGGCCGCCTCCTGTGGCTCTGCTGTGGACAGAGCCGTCCCTCGGCCTGCTCGGGGGTCTCCTGGCTGCACGGGAGGATGCCAGCCCCCAGGAAGGGGAGCTGAGCCAGTGCGGTGGGGGCCCCAGCTAAGCTGTTCTCCCCTCCGTCCTCCCCGCCGGGTCCCTCGGAGCCCTCCCCACCCCCCGCTGGCCACGGCCGAGGGATCGCCCTCAGGACCTCCCCTCTAGATGGGAGCAACACAAAGAATCGACTTTTCATGCACCACACCAAGCACACGCAGAAAGGCTAAGAGTTTTGAAGAACAGCTTATAGGGGAGAGCTACCTCCAGCAAACAGAGAGTCATAGGGGTCAGAATCGTGCTGATTAAAGGGTGGTTAGGATGAGAAGACCTGTGTGAGTGTGTGGGTGTGTGTTTGTGTCTGTGTGTCAGAGCGAGCGTGTCGATACAGAGATCTGGACGCCTAAAACCTATCTCTCCTACAGCACTGAGTCTTGATCAGGGAAGGGAGGTAAGGACCAGGACTGGGGCTCAGGAGAAGGAGGCCCACCCACCAGCCTGTCTACAAATAAGGGATCAGGCGGGAGGGAGACAGCTGCTATCTGGAGCTGGAAGACATTATTAATGCATTATTAATGATTAATGTTATTACATCATGGAAATAATAGTTATCCAAAGGGATCATAAATTGTCCGCGGGCAGGACTGTATCTCCCATTCCTTCTGCATGCTCGGTAGAGTAGCCCATAGTGGGCACTGATTCATTACTGGACCGATCTCTACAAGTAATTCAGGCAGATTCTAGGAGGGCCGATTGCAGTCCCAGCTCCGTCACCGGAGGGCGGGCTGTGCCCCGGGACAAAGCCTGAGTCTCTCCATCCTAGGCAGTGAGGCTCTGCTGCCTCCAGGCCTCCTGGCTGTCCAGAGGGGCGAGGAGGGCAGGGAGGGGCAGTTTCACAGATTCTGCGGAGCTCTGCTCGGTTGACGCTCCTGGGCTCGAGTCGGTGGCTGACATGATGGCTGTAGCGTGTGTGCTCTCTTTCCCCAAAGAATGCAAATGCAAAAGTGGCTGCCTCGGTTCTGGCCTGGCACCTGCAAGGGCAGGGCCTGGGAGTGAACTGTCCTCAGAGGGTTTGGAGAGGTTTTCAGCAGAGCCCAACACACCCAGTGCCCGTGCACTGCTCCTCAGCGCCCAGCCCGCCGTTAGCCTCGGAACCTCAGCTCACAGAAGAGTGCACACAAGAGAAATATAAAGCCCATTCCCAGGTCAGGTGCACACACAACCCCTACGCCAAGCTGGGCCTTACCTAGAGGAGTCTGAAACTCACCACTGTCCTGAGCTACGGCAAAAGAAAAATAATAGTATAATCTTATTTGATCTGCATTATGAACAGGATATAGAGTACAAGCAGTCCCATCACAGAAAAGCAATTTAGACATTGGCAGTCTGTTTCAGGTTAAGGACATTTCTGTGACCCGCGGCTCAATCTTTCTTTCACTGCTCAGGCAGAGGGAAAGGGTTTTTGGTGCTCCCGTTATTTCGTAAAGACACTCTCAGGCAAATTAATTCTCTGAGATGGCAAAGGGAAAACAAAACAAAAGCAAAACAGAGACTCACTGAGGCTTGATCAGGGAAGGGAGGTAAGGACCAGGACTGGGGCTCAGGAGAAGGAGGCCCACCCACCAGCCTGTCTACAAATAAGGGATCAGGCGGGAGGGAGACAGCTGCTATCTGGAGCTGGAAGACATTATTAATGCATTATTAATGATTAATGTTATTACATCATGGAAATAATAGTTATCCAAAGGGATCATAAATTGTCCGCGGGCAGGACTGTATCTCCCATTCCTTCTGCATGCTCGGTAGAGTAGCCCATAGTGGGCACTGATTCATTACTGGACCGATCTCTACAAGTAATTCAGGCAGATTCTAGGAGGGCCGATTGCAGTCCCAGCTCCGTCACCGGAGGGCGGGCTGTGCCCCGGGACAAAGCCTGAGTCTCTCCATCCTAGGCAGTGAGGCTCTGCTGCCTCCAGGCCTCCTGGCTGTCCAGAGGGGCGAGGAGGGCAGGGAGGGGCAGTTTCACAGATTCTGCGGAGCTCTGCTCGGTTGACGCTCCTGGGCTCGAGTCGGTGGCTGACATGATGGCTGTAGCGTGTGCTCTCTTTCCCCAAAGAATGCAAATGCAAAAGTGGCTGCCTCGGTTCTGGCCTGGCACCTGCAAGGGCAGGGCCTGGGAGTGAACTGTCCTCAGAGGGTTTGGAGAGGTTTTCAGCAGAGCCCAACACACCCAGTGCCCGTGCACTGCTCCTCAGCGCCCAGCCCGCCGTTAGCCTCGGAACCTCAGCTCACAGAAGAGTGCACACAAGAGAAATATAAAGCCCATTCCCAGGTCAGGTGCACACACAACCCCTACGCCAAGCTGGGCCTTACCTAGAGGAGTCTGAAACTCACCACTGTCCTGAGCTACGGCAAAAGAAAAATAATAGTATAATCTTATTTGATCTGCATTATGAACAGGATATAGAGTACAAGCAGTCCCATCACAGAAAAGCAATTTAGACATTGGCAGTCTGTTTCAGGTTAAGGACATTTCTGTGACCCGCGGCTCAATCTTTCTTTCACTGCTCAGGCAGAGGGAAAGGGTTTTTGGTGCTCCCGTTATTTCGTAAAGACACTCTCAGGCAAATTAATTCTCTGAGATGGCAAAGGGAAAACAAAACAAAAGCAAAACAGAGACTCACTGTATAGCCAGAAGGCATTAGCAATATTTTCAAAGGATTCTTCTACTTGGTCATCCTAGAACATAAACTATTACACAGGGGACCGTTAGCACCGCACGGCAAGAGTCTACACCCGCAAAACCATCAGCCTTCACTCTGCATCCTCGCCAGTGGGTCGGAGGCTCGGGACTCATTAGGTCCCCGAGAAAAGAGGGTCTAACTGGCAAAGCCACAACTGGCAGGGGCCGCAGGTAATGGGTGTGACTGGGCTTCTGGGAAGGGCACTGAGTACTAATCCAACCACGGAAATACATGGCTTTTTTTTTTTTTTTTTTTTTAAGTACATGAGAGTACACAAATATTCAGAAAGGGACAGTGAGAATAAACCAAATCAAATCCCCAAATAAGCTCTTGCTAGGCATTTCCCATTTACTGATATTCTTGAATGATAAATCACCCCACCCCACATTCCTCCTACCCTCCCCGCCCCCTCCCACCTAGTCACACAAAATAGGATTCAACAGTAGGTGCTGCTTCCTCTGCTTGGGCAAGTTTTTGAGGAGGGTTCCCCCGAGGCAGGAGCCCAGCGAGTACACCCTGCATGCCCCGCCCCCTTCACGCCCAAGCTCCTTCCGGGTCTCTCCACCCCTCGCCCGTTCGGGACAGTCATGCCACCTCTCTGGCAAACTGTGAGTTTCAAAGATAAGTGTTTCAAAACAAAAGGTTTTTCTTTGTTCTGGTGTTAAGTAAAATGTTGTTTTTCATTCTTTTAAGTACACCATCAGTTCAGCTAAACATGAATAATGATGCTTTGAAAATGGGGTGTCTTTCTGTGCCCAATGACAGAGGCTTCTTTCTTGTTCCTAGTGCCTCCTGAACAGGGACTCTGATCTCAGAAGCACCGGGAAGATTAAACTCTGGTAGAGCTTGGCGTACATTTCGAGGGTGGAAATTATATTTTATTCCTTGTTTGCCCTTTAGCACTTATTATCAAGCCAGACACACAGGGAATAGCCTAGGCTTCAAGAGGACCCCCAATCTTTCTTTCACTGCTCAGGCAGAGGGAAAGGGTTTGGTGCTCCGTTATTTCGAAAGACACTCTCACTTACTGAGAAAAAAAAAAAAATCATTTCGAAGGCATTAGCAATATTTTCAAAGGATTCTTCTACTTGGTCATCCTAGAACATAAACTATTACACAGGGGACCGTTAGCACCGCACGGCAAGAGTCTACACCCGCAAAACCATCAGCCTTCACTCTGCATCCTCGCCAGTGGGTCGGAGGCTCGGGACTCATTAGGTCCCCGAGAAAAGAGGGTCTAACTGGCAAAGCCACAACTGGCAGGGGCCGCAGGTAATGGGTGTGACTGGGCTTCTGGGAAGGGCACTGAGTACTAATCCAACCACGGAAATACATGGCTTTTTTTTTTTTTTTTTTTTTAAGTACATGAGAGTACACAAATATTCAGAAAGGGACAGTGAGAATAAACCAAATCAAATCCCCAAATAAGCTCTTGCTAGGCATTTCCCATTTACTGATATTCTTGAATGATAAATCACCCCACCCCACATTCCTCCTACCCTCCCCGCCCCCTCCCACCTAGTCACACAAAATAGGATTCAACAGTAGGTGCTGCTTCCTCTGCTTGGGCAAGTTTTTGAGGAGGGTTCCCCCGAGGCAGGAGCCCAGCGAGTACACCCTGCATGCCCCGCCCCCTTCACGCCCAAGCTCCTTCCGGGTCTCTCCACCCCTCGCCCGTTCGGGACAGTCATGCCACCTCTCTGGCAAACTGTGAGTTTCAAAGATAAGTGTTTCAAAACAAAAGGTTTTTCTTTGTTCTGGTGTTAAGTAAAATGTTGTTTTTCATTCTTTTAAGTACACCATCAGTTCAGCTAAACATGAATAATGATGCTTTGAAAATGGGGTGTCTTTCTGTGCCCAATGACAGAGGCTTCTTTCTTGTTCCTAGTGCCTCCTGAACAGGGACTCTGATCTCAGAAGCACCGGGAAGATTAAACTCTGGTAGAGCTTGGACGTACATTTCCCGAGGGTGGAAATTATATTTTATTCCTTGTTTGCCCTTTAGCACTTATTATCAAGCCAGACACACAGTGCGTTTTGATAATAACGGATGGGTCTCTCTTCTGACCAGAGGGCTTGTTGCAAATGTTTGTTAATGATGATGCTCATTGTCTAGGTCTTTGGGGATCTGCGAAGAACATGTGACCGGAGGTGTCAGATCTCACGAAGGCGACACCAGAGAGATCCCAATTCCAGCTCCTGGGAAGGCATAAGACATATTTGCAGGAAGACACGAGGCACGTGATCTCTGAATGAAAAATGTCGTCTCATGCCTGCTCACGCTGGCAAGGATCCGATATTTGGGGGTGAGTGTGGATGGGATAGTTGCTTATTTTAAAAGACTTGTGGCAAATCATCTAAAATATAAGAGATAGTGAAGTGCAGAAGCAGTGTAATGATTTCCACGTGCGGACATGTTATAACCCCTAAGTCCCTCACAATCAAGTCTGAATAAAACTCAAGCAGTGTACACTGAATCTATGCTTGCATGCCCCTGCTGGGCTGCTTCAGTGTGTTGACTGTCTTGGATTCTCCTGCTGACATCTATTGACCTCCTGGGGAACAGGTCTCTATCCAGCTAAAGGTAGCAGAGGTGCCTAACTAATGGCCCCCCTAGGCCAAGTTCCTCCTCTCCATGACCCCGAAACCTGCAGGGGAGGGGAAGGGGCAGGGGTCGG
This sequence comes from Tragulus kanchil, assembly GCA_022376925.1. NCBI lineage: Eukaryota > Metazoa > Chordata > Mammalia > Artiodactyla > Tragulidae > Tragulus > Tragulus kanchil. The sequence goes on from JAIOJX010000025.1 coordinate 34,575,563, forward strand.
GGAAGGGCGTTTAATAAAACAACACAGTAAAAGGTTCTGTACTTGCTTTCCTTACTTGAGCCCACCGGTGGGGACAGTGTGGCATTTCTTATGCTCCAGCAGCTGCTCGGGGGTCTTCATGAACTTGTGGCAAACGTCGCACTCAAACATCCGGGTGATGAGGTGGATCTGTAGATGGCGCTCAAACATGTTCTTCGTCTTGCAGACAAAGTTGCAAAAAACGCATTCGAACCCTGAAAGGACCGAGGCTGGGTGTACGGGTGCAGGGGGCAGAGATTTGACAGGAGGGAAGGGGTAGGGCGGAGACCACCCCCTCCTTCTCTTCCCCTCCAGCTAAACTGTCCCAGGGGTTCGCTCTCTACATCTCTGAGCTAAACTGAGTTAAACAGTTAATGCTTTGGAATCACTGTCACACTCTTCATCTTCCCACGCCATCCCATACATGGATGCAAACAAAGCCAGAAAAACATGTGCACATTTCAGAGGATCCGTGTTATACTCTTCCCAGGACTACTATCTGTTTCTCAACGTGACTTCTCTCCAGGTATTCATCTCAAGACTGGGTCATCCCCGCCGGGTGTGATAGGGGTGTGCAGACCAGCCCACCTCCTCCCTCACCTTTCTCTGGCTTTTCCTCGCTATTCAGGGAGGGCTGGCTCCCCGGCACAACAGAGATGACCAGCAGGTTGTTTCCACTTTTGTTTTTCTGGGAGCTGTCTGAATCGTCCTTGCTGTTGGCTGAATCACTCAGAGCTGAGAGGGAGGATGAAGAGGGGCTATTTGATTCACTGGGGGTCTTCCTGTCTTCTCCTGAAAAATTAAAAAAAAAAAAGACAGGTCTGTTATTTAGGAGATGAAAACCACAGAAAAAGAGCAATTATGGGTGGCGGAGAGTCGGGGCCTCATGGTGACCCCTTCATCCAGGGAGCACTGGCTGAGGCTTCCTGCTCTGCCATGGCTGGACACCAGACCCCAGTCACCTACGGTGATGATTCTCGGGCCAAGAGTCGATATTCAGTTGGCAAGTATTTATTGGGGTCTTCTAATAATTTATATGAAATGACAGTAATAGCTAAGATGAATGTGTTACTAAGTTCTAGGAAGTGTGTCATGCTTTAAATGAATTATCTCATTTTATTCTCTCAAAAATCCAATGAGCCATGACTATCATCATTCCCATTTTACAGATAAGGAAAGGGAGGCACAGTCAAGTGGCCTCAGTCACATGGCTAGGAAGTGTTAGAGATTCACTTGATCTGACTCTAGCATCTCATGGTCTTCATAGGGCACTGGACTCTCCCTCAAGACCAGGAGTAAACAAGTCAAGATAGCATGAAAATCTAATGTCAGGAGACTTCTGTTTCTCTTCAAGATGGAGTGTCAGGAATGGGATTTACCATTGCTACTGAAACAACAGAAAAAAATATACAAATTTGATCAAACAATAGTCTTCACAACATTGGACAGGAGACAATGAACAGGAGCGACCCTTGTGAGGAAGGAAAGAAAAGAGATGGGTCCTAGGATTGTCTTACTTTCTGCCTTGAGACACTTTACCTTCCAGGTTGCAGAGCAGAGATGGGGAACTGCCTGGCTGACACACTGAGCTGAGGAGGCAGAGCTGAGGCTCTTAGGAGATTAACGTGCCTGGACTTGGCAGGACAGAGCAACACAGAGAAATAGCAGCACCGGAGATGAACCTAGCGACCTGCAGAGGGTCCCTGAGGACCTTCAGTCTGAAGGGATCAGAGCATGTGTGTGAAGAAACTACCCAAACTTAAAGGGAAAAAGCCAACTGAAAGACTTAAAGAACATGTTTCCACTGGCCAAGTAAGAAAAATTCATAGTTCCTGAGGCACTGAGTAGAAAAGTGATGATGATCTTTAATAGTGGGTAATAGTTAGTCCCAGATGAAACATTGCCCCACACCTGCCAAACATAAAAGCAAGAACCCCAAAAGGTCAAAGTTGCCAAATAATTAAGGAAAAAGTCCACATGGTGACCCCTTCATCCAGGGAGCACTGGCTGAGGCTTCCTGCTCTGCCATGGCTGGACACCAGACCCCAGTCACCTACGGTGATGATTCTCGGGCCAAGAGTCGATATTCAGTTGGCAAGTATTTATTGGGGTCTTCTAATAATTTATATGAAATGACAGTAATAGCTAAGATGAATGTGTTACTAAGTTCTAGGAAGTGTGTCATGCTTTAAATGAATTATCTCATTTTATTCTCTCAAAAATCCAATGAGCCATGACTATCATCATTCCCATTTTACAGATAAGGAAAGGGAGGCACAGTCAAGTGGCCTCAGTCACATGGCTAGGAAGTGTTAGAGATTCACTTGATCTGACTCTAGCATCTCATGGTCTTCATAGGGCACTGGACTCTCCCTCAAGACCAGGAGTAAACAAGTCAAGATAGCATGAAAATCTAATGTCAGGAGACTTCTGTTTCTCTTCAAGATGGAGTGTCAGGAATGGGATTTACCATTGCTACTGAAACAACAGAAAAAAATATACAAATTTGATCAAACAATAGTCTTCACAACATTGGACAGGAGACAATGAACAGGAGCGACCCTTGTGAGGAAGGAAAGAAAAGAGATGGGTCCTAGGATTGTCTTACTTTCTGCCTTGAGACACTTTACCTTCCAGGTTGCAGAGCAGAGATGGGGAACTGCCTGGCTGACACACTGAGCTGAGGAGGCAGAGCTGAGGCTCTTAGGAGATTAACGTGCCTGGACTTGGCAGGACAGAGCAACACAGAGAAATAGCAGCACCGGAGATGAACCTAGCGACCTGCAGAGGGTCCCCTGAGGACCTTCAGTCTGAAGGGATCAGAGCATGTGTGTGAAGAAACTACCCAAACTTAAAGGGAAAAAGCCAACTGAAAGACTTAAAGAACATGTTTCCACTGGCCAAGTAAGAAAAATTCATAGTTCCTGAGGCACTGAGTAGAAAAGTGATGATGATCTTTAATAGTGGGTAATAGTTAGTCCCAGATGAAACATTGCCCCACACCTGCCTAAAAATCATAAAAGCAAGAACCCCAAAAGGTCAAAGTTGCCAAATAATTAAAGCAAATGTCAAGACTATTTAGAGGAATATAAAACACACACCACCCAACAAGGTAACCAGCACCATGTCTGACATCCAAATAAAGATGATCAGGCATGTTAGGAAACAAGAAAAGACTACCCAAAACAGAATAATCAACCAATCAGAATTGACCAGGAACTGACAAAGTTGTTACAATCTGCAGACAAGGAAGTAAGAGCGCTTATTGTCACTGTATTCCATATGTTCAGAACATTGAGTGGAGATAGAAAAAGATATTAAAAAAAGACCCAATCCCAATTCCTAAAGATGAAAATCACAGTGTCTGAGATGAAAACCAGACTGGATGGGATTATCGGCAATTTAGACACGGCAGAAGAAAAGACCAGTGAACTTGAAGGTAATCACAAGAGAAATGACGTGAGACGAAACAGAAAAAAAGAATCACAAAAATGAAGACAGCATCAGTGAGCTGTGGGACGCCAGCTGATAGGCTTCATATAAGTCCAAGCAGTGAATAACCCTATTGGAGTGGAGAGGGCAGACAAAATACTTGAAAAGACCAAAACTGTTTCAAAATTGAGGAAAACCATCAACCCACAGAGCCACGAAACATGATGACCTCTAAGCATAAGAAAGATAAAGAACTCCACACCAAGACACATCACAATCAAACTACCCAAAATGAGTGATAAAGAAAAAAATCCCAAGAGCAGCTAGAGGAAAAAAGCTACATTAGGCACAGAGGAACAAAAATAAAGATGATGGCAGATTTCTCACTGGAAGCAATGCAAGTGAGAAGTACTGGAGTGACCTCTTTAAAGGACTGAAAGAAACAACTGTCAACCTGAAACTTTATACCCAGTGAGAATATATCTCAAAAATGAAAAAGAGAATTCCCTGGTGGTCTGGTGGTTAAGACTCTGTGCTTTCACTTCAGTGGTCATGGGTTTGATGATCCCACCAGCTGTGTGGTGCAGCAAAAAAAGAAAAAAGAAAAGGCCAAGAAGAAAAAGCTAAAAGAAATCATTACTGCAGACCCAAATTATAAGAAGTGGTAAAGAAAGAAATTCTTCAGGCAGTAGGAAAATGACACTAAATATATAAAAAAACAGATCTACACAAAAAGAGAGAACACTGGAAATGCTAACCCATGGGGAGACAGATGAATTTTTCTTACTATGTAAACTACAATAAAAAATTTTGCTTTAAAACAATATATTTAGGTCAGTTCTCTTTGAGCCGACCTGCTGTTCTAGCAGCGTCTTCCACGCTGATTCTCCCTTAAACCAGGCTGCTGCACTGGCAGCGACTCTCCCTTCCCCCACTCTAATAAACTTTACCTTCCCCTCAAAACAAAACAAAACAAAACAATATATTTAGCATTTTTAATAGGTAAACATATGATGACAATAACCTGAAAACCTGGAAAGGAGAAATTATTCTGAGGTTCTTATACTGTATGAAGTGGTATAATATCAGTGGAAGATAAACTGTAATAAGTAAAAATAGACATTATATATACCAAATAACTGGAAATAGATACATTGTTCAAGAGACTCAATATTTTTATGATGTCAACTGTCCCCAAGCCAATTCAATGCAACCCCATAGTTGTAGGTTAGTTTAGGGTTGAAAATCTAAGGAGACTGCTTCAGTTACTTTTGAATCAGCCAATTAAGTAATTTTATGATTTTAAACTCTAGAAAGTGAACTTTATTAGGAGATTTAAAAATACATAATATTTTATATATAGGCATAAAAAAACCAGAAGCAGGGCTTCCTTGGCGGTCCAGTGGGTAAGGACACCGCCTTGCAGTGCAAGGGGTGCCGGTTTGATGCCTGGCCTGGGAAGATCCCACGTGCCGCGGAGCGGCTGGACCGATGTGTCTAACTACCGAGTCAAAGCCATGGGTAGACCGATGTGTCTAACCACGCGGCCAGAGCCAGTGCTCTGCAGGGAGAGAGGCCACTGTGATGGGAGGCCCCCACAGGCCAAAGAACAAAGATGGATGAAAATGGATAAATGAAAGACCAATAGAAGTGGCCAAAGGAAAAAAAAAGAATTAAAATAAAAAAGTCCAGAAGTAAACAAAGCTGTAATGGTGGTTAGACTGAGTATATGAAATGATCAGCCTTATGTTTGTTTTTCAGTACATGTGCTGCAGAAGTGAGCACATTTGTGCTTGTTTTTTAAAATTTGATTTTCAACATTTTCCTCAAGTGACCGTAAATTACTTGTCCAATTTTAAAAAGTCTGTAAAAAGAGGAAGGAGAAATATTTACTGGTTTACAATGTTTTCAAGTCCTGTTTCTGTAAGAGCATCCAACTCTTACTTCAGTTAACAATTTTAAAATATCTTGTTCCTCAGCAGAAATGAACTTGGTTCCTGGACAGACAGGAGGTGACCTCACTTACTGACCCACGGAGAGGGGTGGAATATGCCTCTAACCTGCATTCCTCGCTTGGTACCAGCAGAGCCAGCACCATGACTGCCAGCCTCTTATCTAAATATTGAACCAGTTCAGTCACATTTTGTAGACAAACAGAATATTCTCTTTGGAGGTCCCGAGTCCCTGACACTGCCTCACCAAATCCATCCTCTAAGACTGGTCATACCAACAGAATATTGTAAGTGATTCTTTTAAACTACATTTTAGAATTAACACAGGTAATTTTGGAGACTTCCCTGGCAGTCCAGTGGTGAAGAGTCTGCCCTTCCACTGCAAGGGACACAGGTTCAATTTCTGGGTGGGGAACTAAGATCCTGCAAGCTGCGTAGTGTGACCAAAATAAATAAAACAGGTCACTTTCATTACTTTAAGAGGACCTTCAAGTACCTTCAGGCTTATGGCACTGGGGTTGTTATGATTGTTGTTCAGTCACTAAAGTCGTGTCTGACTCTTTGTGACCCCATGGACTGCAGCACGCCAGGCCTCCCTGTCCCTCACTATCTCCCAGAGTCTGCCCAAGTTCATGTCCATTGAATTGGTGATGCCATCCAACCAGCTCATCCTCTGCTACCCTCTTCTCTTTCTGCCTTCAGTCTTTCTCAGCACCAGGGTCTTTTCCAATGAGTTGACTGTTCACATAAGGTGGCCAAAGCATTGGAGCTTCAGCTTCAGGATCAGTCCTACTAAAGAGTATTCAGGGGTGATTTCCTTTAGGATTGACTGGTTGGATCTCCGTGCTGTCCAAGGGACTCTCAAGTCTTCTCCAACACCACAATTCAAAAGCATCAATTCTTAGGCACTCAGTCTTTCTTATGGCCCAATTCTCACATCCATACATGGCTACTGGAAAGAGCATTGCTTTGACTATCCAGACGTTTTTTGGCAAAATGATGTCTTTGCTTTTTATTACGCTGTCTAGGTTTGTCATCTCCTTCATGGATCACTGCCTTGTCGAGGTGAAGGGGCCTGTGTAAATCAAGGAACCTATGAGCCAGACTATGCAGAGCTACCCAAAACGGACGGGTCATAGTGGACAGTTCTGACCCACGGAGAGGGGTGGAATATGCCTCTAACCTGCATTCCTCGCTTGGTACCAGCAGAGCCAGCACCATGACTGCCAGCCTCTTATCTAAATATTGAACCAGTTCAGTCACATTTTGTAGACAAACAGAATATTCTCTTTGGAGGTCCCGAGTCCCTGACACTGCCTCACCAAATCCATCCTCTAAGACTGGTCATACCAACAGAATATTGTAAGTGATTCTTTTAAACTACATTTTAGAATTAACACAGGTAATTTTGGAGACTTCCCTGGCAGTCCAGTGGTGAAGAGTCTGCCCTTCCACTGCAAGGGACACAGGTTCAATTTCTGGGTGGGGAACTAAGATCCTGCAAGCTGCGTAGTGTGACCAAAATAAATAAAACAGGTCACTTTCATTACTTTAAGAGGACCTTCAAGTACCTTCAGGCTTATGGCACTGGGGTTGTTATGATTGTTGTTCAGTCACTAAAGTCGTGTCTGACTCTTTGTGACCCCATGGACTGCAGCACGCCAGGCCTCCCTGTCCCTCACTATCTCCCAGAGTCTGCCCAAGTTCATGTCCATTGAATTGGTGATGCCATCCAACCAGCTCATCCTCTGCTACCCTCTTCTCTTTCTGCCTTCAGTCTTTCTCAGCACCAGGGTCTTTTCCAATGAGTTGACTGTTCACATAAGGTGGCCAAAGCATTGGAGCTTCAGCTTCAGGATCAGTCCTACTAAAGAGTATTCAGGGGTGATTTCCTTTAGGATTGACTGGTTGGATCTCCGTGCTGTCCAAGGGACTCTCAAGTCTTCTCCAACACCACAATTCAAAAGCATCAATTCTTAGGCACTCAGTCTTTCTTATGGCCCAATTCTCACATCCATACATGGCTACTGGAAAGAGCATTGCTTTGACTATCCAGACGTTTTTTGGCAAAATGATGTCTTTGCTTTTTATTACGCTGTCTAGGTTTGTCATCTCCTTCATGGATCACTGCCTTGTCGAGGTGAAGGGGCCTGTGTAAATCAAGGAACCTATGAGCCAGACTATGCAGAGCTACCCAAAACGGACGGGTCATAGTGGACAGTTCTGACAAAACGTGGTCCACTGGAGGAAGGAATGGCATACCACTCCAGGATTCCTGCCACGAGAACCCTATGAACAGTAATAAAAATGGCACTGGGGAGAGCTACATAAATTAGCAAATGTATAAATATATGGGAGCCATGGAAAATACTCTGGGTTACAGCATGGGGAAACAGCCCAGCCCATTCACTTTGTAATCCCTTGTCTACACAGCTTCCTCTCCCCTCAGTTCAAATCTCCTTTTGCTGTATCTGTAGGGAGTGAGCCAGGGAACCCTTGTCAATCCAGTCCATGGCTCACTGGGATTCCAGTGGTCATTGACCTTCAGCATCGCAAAGATGTCTGGTGAAGGACACCTGTGCGCAGGTAATGCAACCTCCAACACTAGGATAGCCAACTGACGAGAACTAAAAGCCTAAATATTTCATATCTTTAAAATGACCCAAATTGAGAGACTGAGCCCAGAAAAAAGGTACAAACTCTCTTGCTGCCTCAATATAAGCACCGTTGCACTTTTGGTGTTTTTTTTAAATAAAAGTGAAAGTCTTGATTTTAAAATTGTTGCCATTAATTGCATAGTGGTTAAGAATAAGGGCTTAAGATCAAGAATATTTGAGTGTGAATGCCATCTGTCCCACTCTGTAGCTGTAGGACCTAGGACAAAGTATTTAACTTTGTGCCTTAATTATTTCGTCTAAAAAATGGGAATAATATTAGTACCTCATATGTTTTTGAGAGACTTAAATAGGTTTTTATATGCAAAGCACTAAGAACAATGCCTGGCTCATGGCAAGCATTGTTGAAGACTATATTATTGTATTATAAAGTATATAAAATTTATAAAATATAACAATATATTAATACCTATTTGTATTTTCCCATGTTGTTTTATATGCCTGATACAGTTGGCTCTCCAAGAGTTTGTGAAAATCATTATGAATTCATGGTTTTAAGTGCTAGTATTATATCCATAGAGTAATGTATGTGCTTGCATGTATGTGTGTGCTAAGTCGCCTCAGCTGTATCTTCATCTTTGTGACCCTGTGGACCATAACCTGCTAGGCTCCTGCTATGGGATTTCCCAGGTAAGACTACTGAAGTGGGCTGCCATTTCCTTCTCCAGGGGATCTTCCTGACTCAGGGAATGAACCTACATCTCTTATGTCTCCTGCACTGGCAGGCAGGTTCTTTACCACTGGCACCACCTGGGAAGCCCAAAACGTATCCTAGTCTCCTTAAATATTTTCTTAAAATTAAATTCTATATTAAAATTAATATTCCACTGGTTGTTTTTATTTTTCCTAGAGATAAATTCCCAGAAGTGGGATTACCTGTGCACAGTGAATTACACTTTCAAGGCTCTTGGAATATACTAATTAATTTTCAAAAGTTCTACCACTTTGCAAGGCCCTGGCCACAGGAGGGTCAGCAGCTTCTGGCAACAGTGGAGAACACTATAAGATGTACCCCTAACTTAATAGGTGAAACATAAGCCACTTCTAAATTTTAGCTTGACTGCTAGCGAGGCTGAACATTTTTCCTAATGTTAAGTGATTAGACTTTATTTCTTCTATTGTGAAATGACTGTTCACATCCTTTGTGAATTCTTCACCTGGAGATCTTCAGTGTTTCTAACTAGTCTATATGGATTTTCCATGTTGTAAATATATTGACCTTTGGTCTTTTTAATAAACAGATTTTTTCAGACTCTGATTTTTTTTAGTTTTCCTTCTCTTTTGCAAACAGGAGAAACTTTCCTGAGTGAAACGTCTTGATTTTTTTTCTTTGGTGATATTGCATATCACTTGAGTTTCTACAAATCCTTCTTGCTCTGGAAGTGTGATAAATATCCTATTTTCTTCAAGCCTTTCTAGGGTTGATGTGTTAACAGGGATGGGGTAAATCATGTGGAATTATTTTGGTGTCAGTGTGACGTGAAGCATACAGATGGCTGTCTTTTCCAAAGAGCTGTTCCGATTTCTCAACACTGCTACTGCAACATTTAAAGACTGCACCAAAAATTGCCCTGAGAAAGCATCAGAGGGAATATTTTCCCTTACTGATGTTCTCTGCAGGGTCAAGGAGCCAAAGAGGAAGAGAGGAAGGAGGAGTCATTGAAGAAACACTAAAGAGAGGAGAGCTCCTCAGGTGCCCAACTCAGCACTTCATTCACAAGCGAGTCTTGGGTAAGAGGAGCCAGTAAGGGAGTGTGAGGAAGGACAAGGATTCTAAGGGAAACTAAAGATCTGCTGTTCATGAGAGCTCAGCCTGGAGGTCATGACTTTACTTAGGTGACAAGAAAGCACTTCATGTTTTATCACAGGTAAACCAAAGGACTGGCTTCCCTGGTTGCTCGGACATGGCTGGGAGACTAAACAACAACGAATCAAATGAGAGAACAAGATTCATAGAATTAGTGAATCTCAGGCCTGTGTGGTAACGTCTATGCATTAAAAAAACTCCAGAAATGAATGGAGATGTAGAGAAGTTAAATGAATCTCCACAGTCGCAGAGTTATCTATAGTAACACAGAGTCTGGAACCAGAATTTGGAATGCTCCCCCATGCTGGGTAACTTATTCCCTACAGATTACTGGTAGACCTCAGAGACATTGCTGGTTTGGTTCCAGACCACACGAATAAAGCAAATATTGCAATAAAAGGAGTCACAGGAGTGTTCTGGTGTCCCAGGGCATACAAAAGTTATGTTTACACAATGTGCGTGTTAGTTGCTCAGTCATGTTCAACTCTTTGTGACCCCATGGACTGTAGCCCACTAGGCTCCTCTGTCCGTGGGATTCTCCAGGCAAGAATACTGGAGTGGGTTGCTATGCCCTCCTCCAGGGGGATCTTACCAACCCAGGGATCGAACCCAGGTCTCCTGCATTGCAGGCAGATTCTTCACTGTCCGAGCCACCCAGAAGCCCATGTTTATACTAAACTATAGTATATTAAGTGTGCCACAGAATTATGTATAAAAAAAAGTACATAACAGTTTAAAAAGACTCTATTGGTAAAAATGCTAACATCATCTGAGCCTTTGAGTCTTGATCCCTGTGGAATAGTAACATCAGAGATCACTAATCACAGATCACTATAACAAATATAAATTAATGAAAAAGTTGGAAATATCAAAAGAATTGCCAAAATGGGACACAGAGACAGGAAGTGAACAAACAATGCTGGAAAAACAGTGTCAATAGACTTGCTCAATGTAGTGTTACTAAAAACCATCGACCTGTATTAAAAAAACAAAAGCAAGTTGAAATAAGGCAAAGTGCAATAAAATGAGGTATGTCTAAGTCAGATACATATGGCACATACGTAAGCCAGTAGACTCTAAAGGCAGGCAAGGGCCACATCTGAGTTTTCTTACTTGGCATGCACACGTGTGTGTAGATGTGCTTGCGCATGTATATTCCTTCACGGGAGGCAGGCTTACTCCTCACCGACACTGTGCAGCCACTGGCCCAGGTGCTGGAGGTCCAGCCGTGCCTTACATACACTCCTTATCCTCAGGGATATACACTGCTGTCTATATTAGAGAGCATGTGGTTTAGCTGCTCGTCTTGTCTGACTCTTTGCGACTCCCTGGAATGCAGCCCACCAGGCTTCTCTGGTCATGGGATTTCCCGGGAAAAGAATACATAGAGTGGGTTGCCATTTCTTCCTCCAGGGGATCTTCCTGATACAGGGATTGAACTCATGTCTCCCTTTGGCAGGCAGATTCTTTACACTGAGCCACCAGGGAAGCCCCATTATAGAGGATACATACTGCTTTATATCATAACTTCGCAATCACACAGCTTATTGATTACAGATGTAGATGGACATATTTTGGGTCAAATTTAAGCACCTCAAAGCAGCTAAATGCAAGAAATCCTCATTGTGAGACCATTAGCTTATACCTGGGGTTCAGGCAGCTATAACCTCAGGGCCAAATCTAACTTGGTGCCTTTGTAAATCAAGTTTTAGTGGAATGCTGCCATGCCCGCTCTTTTGCATATTATCTGTGGCTACCTTCCATCCAGTGGCAGGGCTGACTAGTAGTGACAGCAACCAAATGGACTGAAAGCCTGAGATACTTACTATCTGGCCCTGAAGAAAAACTTTGCTCAGCACCCCTGGCTTATAGAATAGGATAGAAGCTTATATTCTAATAGTAGCGGCACTAAAGGTTTCTACTGTGTTAAAAGGTAAACTTCTTTAATGCATTTCACCCTGGGCTCTCTGTGCCAGCAAACAGGAATCTTCTTGCCAGCTGGACAAGCGACACCACCACCTCACAGGAATAAGACCCTCACCCCGTTCCCTGTGGCAATGAGGACGTGAGCAAGTCTGCATCCATTACTCGTGAATGTGAAGTTGCCAGTGATGACAATTAACTGACGCCAAGTCCAATATCCCTGCAGACATTACGGTTTCTATGGTTTCCTTGGGGTGGTGTGGAGGGGCTGTGGATTGGGGACGGAGCAAGAAGGTTCTCGGCTGGGTTTGGACACACTTTGGAGTGGAGAGGGTCAGAAGAAAGGAAGCATAACAGAAAAGAGAATAAAACACTCTGAAAGCCTGGGGAAATGGAAACGAGGCTGGCCTTTCTCTCCACGGTCCACTCCAGAAACGCTGAATTTAATTTGTCTTCCATGTGGGTTTCCCAGCTCACCTGCTGCCCATGGTGCTAATGTGGTTACAGTCAGACAACTGAGTGGGAACACGCACCTCCTCGCTCAGCATAACGGCTCTCTGCAGACCTCCATGTCATAGCCGCTCAACATAGAGTGGGTTGCCATTTCTTCCTCCAGGGATCTTCCTGATACAGGGATTGAACTCATGTCTCCCTTTGGCAGGCAGATTCTTTACACTGAGCCACCAGGAAGCCCCATTATAGAGGATACATACTGCTTTATATCATAACTTCGCAATCACACAGCTTATTGATTACAGATGTAGATGGACATATTTTGGGTCAAATTTAAGCACCTCAAAGCAGCTAAATGCAAGAAATCCTCATTGTGAGACCATTAGCTTATACCTGGGGTTCAGGCAGCTATAACCTCAGGGCCAAATCTAACTTGGTGCCTTTGTAAATCAAGTTTTAGTGGAATGCTGCCATGCCCGCTCTTTTGCATATTATCTGTGGCTACCTTCCATCCAGTGGCAGGGCTGACTAGTAGTGACAGCAACCAAATGGACTGAAAGCCTGAGATACTTACTATCTGGCCCTGAAGAAAAACTTTGCTCAGCACCCCTGGCTTATAGAATAGGATAGAAGCTTATATTCTAATAGTAGCGGCACTAAAGGTTTCTACTGTGTTAAAAGGTAAACTTCTTTAATGCATTTCACCCTGGGCTCTCTGTGCCAGCAAACAGGAATCTTCTTGCCAGCTGGACAAGCGACACCACCACCTCACAGGAATAAGACCCTCACCCCGTTCCCTGTGGCAATGAGGACGTGAGCAAGTCTGCATCCATTACTCGTGAATGTGAAGTTGCCAGTGATGACAATTAACTGACGCCAAGTCCAATATCCCTGCAGACATTACGGTTTCTATGGTTTCCTTGGGGTGGTGTGGAGGGCTGTGGATTGGGGACGGAGCAAGAAGGTTCTCGGCTGGGTTTGGACACACTTTGGAGTGGAGAGGGTCAGAAGAAAGGAAGCATAACAGAAAAGAGAATAAAACACTCTGAAAGCCTGGGGAAATGGAAACGAGGCTGGCCTTTCTCTCCACGGTCCACTCCAGAAACGCTGAATTTAATTTGTCTTCCATGTGGGTTTCCCAGCTCACCTGCTGCCCATGGTGCTAATGTGGTTACAGTCAGACAACTGAGTGGGAACACGCACCTCCTCGCTCAGCATAACGGCTCTCTGCAGACCTCCATGTCATAGCCGCTCAACTTACTGACAAAAGCAAGCGTTTATTGCTGTTGGCACCATGGAGCTGAGGTGGCCAGGAAAGCACAGAGAGACGGTTCTCAGCCGTGCACATCGTCAGCACAACTGTCAGGGAAATTCCCCTTCCTGAATCCTTCCAGAGCCGAGGATGCCAAGGGCAGATCCCCCACCCAGGGCTAGCGGTCAGCAGCCTCTGCTCGTGACTTGTAAGCAAAATGCAAGGAGAGCGCCTCTTCATTGTCCCTTACTGACGGCACGCTGGTGTTATCTCTAACCATCACTTGGGAGAGGAGGATTGCCTGGTGAAGGCAAGATGTTAACATCATCAAATGGATGGACTTAACCAGCATCGCCTTAAAGGAAAGGCGCTGGCAAAGTCTTGGCTGCAGCCTGTGTGGTTTCAAGAGGAACTGGTTTTCGTTGCTCTTGAACAGAGCCGCGGGGGAGCGGAGCAGCGCTGCAGTCTCAGGCAAGAGTGGCAGAGCCCACAGGGGTGCTGGGCTCCAATTCCGCAAGACAGAGAGGGGGCAGCCTTCTGCCCAGGGCTGCCTAACCTGGAAGGAACTGTCACAATGATGAGGACGCCCCTGCCAGGTGGGCAGCAGGGGACGGAGGAGAGCAGGGAGGGAAGGGCTGCCCGGGAGGGTCACCTGTATGCTTGGTGCTGATGTGCGCCTTTATCTCCGCCTCCTCCATGGTGACGAAGTCACAGGCTGTGCAGCAGATGGAAAACATCCATTGCTCCTTGTCCACGTGGAGTGACATGTGGCTGACAAACTGGACGTTGAGCTCTGTCTCGAATCCACACACGTGACAGCTGGGCCGGAAGAGAGACCAGTGAGCCTCTGAATGGAGACTGCCCAGGTGCCCGTGGTACCTGCCCTCCCAAATCCAGACCTTGATGTGTTTCCCTCCCACCGAAGCGCTTGGCATGAGGGAATTCTTCTGCTTTCTGGAATGGCTTGGAAGTGGTCACCATGCCAGACCAATTAAACGCATAATGTAACAATCCCATTCATTCTATAACGACGCTAAATAATCACACAGTTAATTCAGAATTACGGAATCCAGATGCTGTACATCATCTAGCTGACTCCTTTGGGCAACGGGATGCCGGACAGCCTTGCCCATGTATGAGCGGAGCTGGTGTGCTGATAAACTAGCAAGGCTTGAGAACTTGGGCTTTTAGAGAAACCAAAGCAAACACGGATTCACGGCTGAATGTGGGAGAGAAACAGGCATCTCCAGGTACCAAGGATAACACTGCCAAGGGAAAGTATGCAACAAGTCCAGGGCTATAGTCTCAGGTCTCAGACTCATTTTTCCTTAGAAGAATTCTCAGGAAGCAGTGAGGTGCTCCCTGGTAAAGGTGGGAGATTCCCGGCTGCAGGGATCTCATGGCTAATAACCCCTTCCACTGTCTGGACTCCACCCTCCAGAGCCACCTCTGTGACCATCTCCCTTTTAATGAGCTCCCCCAGGGCCACTCAAGCCAGGAGGGGAGTCAGAGTAACACAGCGTTTCATCCAAGCAAAGCCAGTATTGAAAGGAAGCTCAGCCCCGAGACCGAGACAAGACACTTTGTCACGTGTGACCTGGCCGAGGCACAGGGAGTGCTCGAGCGTCTGAGCAGCCTGCACTCGCAGGTTCCACGCTGGCGGCTCACCTGTAATAGTAAGGGTGTTTCTTCCCATCACTGCCTTCGGAGGTGACGGCGCTGACAATGTCCTCGGTGTCCGTACTCACCAGCTTCACTGAGTGGACGGTCAGGTGCTGGTTCAGGTTTGCACGGCACTTAGCAGCATAGGGGCACAAGTGGCATTTGTATTTTCTTTCCTCTGGGGGAAAAGGGACAGGAGAAAACCCAAACCACACTCAGAAATGAAAGCCCAGCACCTTGCAAAAGACCACTTGGAGGTTGCAAGGAAAGGACGGCTCAAATCTCATTTTCAAGTGGGGACAAAGCAAATGCTTTGGAAGTGTAAATATCTAAAAAGCCTTCCATGATGGTTCAAGTGGTAAAGAATCTGCCTGCATTGAAGGAGACACAGATGTGGGTTCAATCCCTGGGTTGGGAAGATCCCCTGGGGGAGGGTATGGCAACCCACTCCAGTAATCTTGCTTAGAGAATCCCATGGACAGAGGACATAGGTTCGCAAAGAGATAACCACACTGAGACACGCACAGAGTCTTCACCTGGCAGGTGGGTCTTGTGTTCATACTTTCAAAGATAAAAGAAATTTCAGGGAAAAAGGACCATCTGCTTGTTTCTGGATACCCACAGGATGCTCTTCCTAATAACATGAGCCACACACAGCCTACAAAAATACTGGGTGTGTGTGTCCAAGCCCCCATATGGGTCAGTCCAGGGTGGGTGCTGAACTGAGGAAGAGGATGGGAATCAGCCTGCCCAAGGCTAGTGTGTAAGAGACGCCCCATCATTTTCCCAAAGCATCAAGCCTGGGTCAGTCAAGAAATAAACACAAATGAAACTGAAGGGAAAAAACCGACTCAGATGGAATAATTGAATTGGAAATTTTCATGCTACATAAATAAAATCAAAAATTTTAATTATATTTCTTAATAGAATCTCTTTCATAAAACTGACGATGTTTCAGGGCAGTCTTCAAAGGGGCATTCTACATTCATTTGATTAATCAAGTAAATTAAAGTAAAAGGAGAGGGCTTTGTTTTTATATACAGATAAAGAGAACAGATGGCATCAGGGGAAGGACAGGACAGCTGCGTTTTCTGTCCTTAGTTCTGGCTTTGTAATACTGGGCTAGCCTTAAAGAAAATACCTATCTTATCTCCACAAACTGTAAGGCATCATTAGGTTTTTTAAAAATATTTTTCTATTTTCACCTGCTTTTAGTGTTGGTAGTATATTCTTCTTTTGGCTACTCAAGCCACTTGAGGTTGCAAGGACTACAGGGGGACGTGCTTGTATTTTCTTTCCTCTGGGGAAAAGGGACAGGAAACCCAAACCACACTCAGAAATGAAAGCCCAGCACCTTGCAAAAGACCACTTGGAGGTTGCAAGGAAAGGACGGCTCAAATCTCATTTTCAAGTGGGGACAAAGCAAATGCTTTGGAAGTGTAAATATCTAAAAAGCCTTCCATGATGGTTCAAGTGGTAAAGAATCTGCCTGCATTGAAGGAGACACAGATGTGGGTTCAATCCCTGGGTTGGGAAGATCCCCTGGGGGAGGGTATGGCAACCCACTCCAGTAATCTTGCTTAGAGAATCCCATGGACAGAGGACATAGGTTCGCAAAGAGATAACCACACTGAGACACGCACAGAGTCTTCACCTGGCAGGTGGGTCTTGTGTTCATACTTTCAAAGATAAAAGAAATTTCAGGGAAAAAGGACCATCTGCTTGTTTCTGGATACCCACAGGATGCTCTTCCTAATAACATGAGCCACACACAGCCTACAAAAATACTGGGTGTGTGTGTCCAAGCCCCCATATGGGTCAGTCCAGGGTGGGTGCTGAACTGAGGAAGAGGATGGGAATCAGCCTGCCCAAGGCTAGTGTGTAAGAGACGCCCCATCATTTTCCCAAAGCATCAAGCCTGGGTCAGTCAAGAAATAAACACAAATGAAACTGAAGGGAAAAAACCGACTCAGATGGAATAATTGAATTGGAAATTTTCATGCTACATAAATAAAATCAAAAATTTTAATTATATTTCTTAATAGAATCTCTTTCATAAAACTGACGATGTTTCAGGGCAGTCTTCAAAGGGGCATTCTACATTCATTTGATTAATCAAGTAAATTAAAGTAAAAGGAGAGGGCTTTGTTTTTATATACAGATAAAGAGAACAGATGGCATCAGGGGAAGGACAGGACAGCTGCGTTTTCTGTCCTTAGTTCTGGCTTTGTAATACTGGGCTAGCCTTAAAGAAAATACCTATCTTATCTCCACAAACTGTAAGGCATCATTAGGTTTTTTAAAAATATTTTTCTATTTTCACCTGCTTTTAGTGTTGGTAGTATATTCTTCTTTTGGCATCTTTTATTTACTTATTTATTTATTTTTATTTTTCATCCATCTTTATTCTTTGGCCTGTGTGGGTCTCCCATTGCAGTGGCCTCTCTTGTTGCAGAGTACCGGCTCTGGGCACATGCGCTTCGGAGAGCTGGCTCATAATTGGACACACTGGCCCAGCCGGCTGCTCTGCGGCATGTGGGATCTTCCCAGGCCAGGGATCAAACTGGCACCCCTTGCACTTGCAGACTCTTTACCCAGTGGACCACCAGGGAAGCTCAGCATCATTATTCTTATAGGAGGTCCCCAACATGTAAGGTGCTGATGGTCCGGCTTGGCAGGGTTGGAGAAGAGCCCTACTGGGTAGAGAGAACACAGTCTTTTCTTTCAAGTTTTGCATCTATGTTAATAAGTGAGGTTGTTAAATTTTGGCATTAAGATTGTTAAGTTTTGGTATTAAGGTTGTACTTTTTCCATAAATTGTTGAGCTTTCTTTCATTTTAATATTTATTTATTTGGCAACATTGGGTCTTAGTTGAGGTACATGAGCTTAGTCAGCTTGTGGTATGTGGGATCTTAGTACCCTGACCAGGGATCAAACCTGCATCCCCTGGATTGGAAGACAGATTCTTAACCACTGGACCATCAGGGAAGGCCCTGTTGAGCCTTCTTTTCCTTTTATTTGGCCTCACCATGCAGGATGTGCAATCTTAGTTCCCCAGCCAGGGACCGAAGCCTCACTGCCTGCAGTGAAAGCACGGAGTCTTCACCACTGGACCACCAGGGAAGTCCAATTTTTTCTATCATTTGGAGTAGTTCAATAATATCAGAATTATCTACTATCGATAGGTTAAAAAAGAACCGAGCTGGGAAAGTTTCTGGATGATGCTTTTATTAATATTATCTCCTTTCCAAATAATATTAATATTATTTTCTTTCCAAATTCCCTTTTGCTAACTGATTTACTTAAGTCTCCTCCTTCTTCCCCCTACCACCAGCTTGGATTGATTTTGGAAATTTTGCTTAAATTATTTATTGTCATCTAAAGTTTTCAGCTTTTTTGGGGGTCATTGAGTGGCCTTTATTCTCTAATAATTTTTAAATAACATTTGTATTAAGAATCAGGCTTCCCAACATAAATGTCTGCTAATAGATGAATGGATATGGAAGATGTGGTAGCTATCTCAATGAAATTTTGCCATTTGTAGCAACATGGACAGACTTGGAGGGTAGATAAGTGAAATAAGCCAGACAGAGAAAGACAAATACTGTATAGTATCACTTATACGTGGAATCTGAAAAAGGCAACAAACTAGTGACTATAACAAAAAAGAAGGGCACGCCCAGACACAGAGACCAGACTAGTGGTCACTACTCAGGGGAGGAGCAGGAGGTGTAGGGGACTGGGGAGCACTACCTTCTGAGTGTAAGACAGACTTAAACACGTGCTGTACAACACACGGGATATTTTGTAATAACTATAAATGAAAACCTTTAAAAGCTGTGTAAGAAAAAAATTAGGCTTCCTTTTTCATTTCACAGTTTTGAATACGTTTGCCTCCGTTGTTTTTCTTAATCAGACTTAAAGGGATTTATTCATTTTATGGTTTTCTTCCTAGAATTTGTTCTTTTACTAATTCTTTATGATGAGCTGTAAGTTCCTTTATTTTTGTTTTCCTTGCCTTCTAATTAAAACGCTTAAGTCTATAAATGCTCCCCCGGACCACAGCTGCAGCTGTTTGTTCCAGGTTTAGCTATGAATGTTCTTCTTTCATTCCTCCTAGATGTCTGGAATTTGTGATTTTCTTCATTTCCTTTGATCCAATTAGGTAGGACATTTTATCCTTGGTTATTTTAACATTTTCAACTATCGATAGGACCAAGCCTCACTGCCTGCAGTGAAAGCACGGAGTCTTCACCACTGGACCACCAGGGAAGTCCAATTTTTTCTATCATTTGGAGTAGTTCAATAATATCAGAATTATCTACTATCGATAGGTTAAAAAAGAACCGAGCTGGGAAAGTTTCTGGATGATGCTTTTATTAATATTATCTCCTTTCCAAATAATATTAATATTATTTTCTTTCCAAATTCCCTTTTGCTAACTGATTTACTTAAGTCTCCTCCTTCTTCCCCCTACCACCAGCTTGGATTGATTTTGGAAATTTTGCTTAAATTATTTATTGTCATCTAAAGTTTTCAGCTTTTTTGGGGGTCATTGAGTGGCCTTTATTCTCTAATAATTTTTAAATAACATTTATATTAAGAATCAGGCTTCCCAACATAAATGTCTGCTAATAGATGAATGGATATGGAAGATGTGGTAGCTATCTCAATGAAATTTTGCCATTTGTAGCAACATGGACAGACTTGGAGGGTAGATAAGTGAAATAAGCCAGACAGAGAAAGACAAATACTGTATAGTATCACTTATACGTGGAATCTGAAAAAGGCAACAAACTAGTGACTATAACAAAAAAGAAGGGCACGCCCAGACACAGAGACCAGACTAGTGGTCACTACTCAGGGGAGGAGCAGGAGGTGTAGGGGACTGGGGAGCACTACCTTCTGAGTGTAAGACAGACTTAAACACGTGCTGTACAACACACGGGATATTTTGTAATAACTATAAATGAAAACCTTTAAAAGCTGTGTAAGAAAAAAATTAGGCTTCCTTTTTCATTTCACAGTTTTGAATACGTTTGCCTCCGTTGTTTTTCTTAATCAGACTTAAAGGGATTTATTCATTTTATGGTTTTCTTCCTAGAATTTGTTCTTTTACTAATTCTTTATGATGAGCTGTAAGTTCCTTTATTTTTGTTTTCCTTGCCTTCTAATTAAAACGCTTAAGTCTATAAATGCTCCCCCGGACCACAGCTGCAGCTGTTTGTTCCAGGTTTAGCTATGAATGTTCTTCTTTCATTCCTCCTAGATGTCTGGAATTTGTGATTTTCTTCATTTCCTTTGATCCAATTAGGTAGGACATTTTATCCTTGGTTATTTTAAATTTCATTTCAGTATATTCAGAGAATGGGGCCTACAGAAGTTCTCCTTTTTTCATCATGTTAAGTTTTCTTTGTGGCTAAATTTTCTCTTCAGTGGGTGAATATTTAAGATTAAAAATATCATATATATATATATATATATATAACATATATATATATATGAGAAAATCTTGCCATACTAACACTGTCTTGCCTTCTTTTTTTTTTTTTTAATTTTGGACTCTTTTATTGGTTTATTTATTTATTTATTTTTCACCCATCTTTATTCTTCAGCCCATGTGGGCCTCCCATTGCAGTGGCCTCTCTCGTTGCAGAGCAGGGGCTTGCAACTGGA
This sequence comes from Tragulus kanchil, assembly GCA_022376925.1. NCBI lineage: Eukaryota > Metazoa > Chordata > Mammalia > Artiodactyla > Tragulidae > Tragulus > Tragulus kanchil. Next base: position 34,596,414 of record JAIOJX010000025.1, read on the forward strand.
CACAGCAGTCCCACCACTCCGCAGCACATGGGATCTACCCAGGCCAGGGATTGAACCACAGAGTTCTGCGGTTGCACTGCACGGAGGACTCTTTACCCACTGGACTGCCAGGGAAGTCCTGTCTTGCCTTCTTTTTTATTTTGTGACACAAACTTTTATTTTATCACTTTCTATTTCCTCTAAGTAAGACACATTTGAATATTTAACAAGGGTGATCTGCAGTGTAGAAACTGAAACACTTTATTTCCTTATTTCTATCTTGATTTTCAGTGTTGATTGTCCCTCACTTCTTTTGGTCCTTGTTATTTTGGTTGCACTGATTAAGTTACTATTCATTGGGGTTTTCACTTCCCAGCACTCAGAGTCAACCCTATTTCTCTATTATCATAAGTAAATAAAGACACACACTTTCTCCCCCAACATGCTCTTTTTGTCTCTGCTCCCACCTAGCACAATGAGATGACTCCAATAAGACAGGGTGAAGCCGGCCCATCCGGCAGGTCCTCATGATGAGAGCAATACACTCCTTAGAGTTGAGGAATTTCACCTGAACACACCTAAATATGAATCTTTTCTCATCAGTTCTCTTTGAATGCAATAGATCCTTTCAATACAAATAAAAAACCCTTTCCAGAGCCTTATTTAAACATGCCAGGTCACATGTCTGGAAAAGGTAAGGATAAAAACATTTCTACCCCTTCCTGGTTTTTTAAGAGATTCTTTTTTTTTTTTTTTTTTTAATTAAAAAAACAAGAAATTTTTTGGCCACACCATGTGGCATGTGGGAACCTTAGTTCCCTGGCCAGGGGGTCGAACCCATACCTTCTGCATTGGAAGCATGGAGTCTTAACCACTGGACTGTCAGGGAAGTTCAGAAAGATAGATTCTTGATTATGGAAACGGTGATGGTCCAGAGAAAGGAGGCCCTGACTCACCTGTGTGCAGAGACAGATGTCGGGACAACGTCTGCTGTCGGCCAAATACCTTCCCACACACGTCACAGGGGAAAAGCTGGTCGTTGAATTTCCAGGAGGGCAACCCGTTTCCTGCCTCGAGGACTATCTTTTCTGTGTCTGGGCCAAAAGAACAAAGCCGCGTGAGGAGTAAACAAGGCAACGTGAACACATTTCACTTTGGTCAACATTCAGGACTTAAGCAAAGGCTTCCTTCTGAAGAAGGTGGCTGGTAAACTGTTGCTCAGACAGTAGTGAGTCTGCCTACAGTGCAGGAGACCTGGTTTTGATCCATGGGTTGGGCAGATCCCCTGCAGGAGGGCATGCAATCCACTCCAGGATTCTTGCCTGAAGAATCCAATGAACAGAGAAGCCTGATGGGCTATCTATAGTCAATGGGTCGCAAAGAATCATACACGACTGAGCAACTAAGCACAACACAAACTGAAAGTGAGTCCACATGGCCTCTGGTCATCATGCTCACCGCCTGTCTCCAAGAGAGCCATTCTTGAAAGTCATGGTGGCAAATGGATCCCAATTGTAGTCAAGTCGCCTGTGGTTTCTCTCCTTCCTGACCCAATCCTCTAGCAGGTGAACAGCATGGCTTAGCACTGTGCTCTGTATACAGTAGGCACTCTATAAAAGGAGCTACATGGGTGAAGAACTGAGCTGCATGTTAAAATTCCGGAAATGCAGACTCTTGTCTGTGCATGTGTGCTAAGTGGCTTCAGTTGTGTCTGACTCTTTGCAACCCTGTGAACTATAGGCTGTCAGGCTCCTCTGTCCATGGGATTCTCAAGGCAAGAATACTGGAGTGGGCTGCCATGCCCTCCTCCAGGGATCTTCCAGACCTGAGAATCAAAGCCACATCTCCTCAATTGGCAGGCAGGTTCTTTACCACCAGCGCCACCTGGAAAGCCTGTAGACTCTTGCTATCAGACAGTAAATCGAGAACGTCAAAGCTCAGACTCTGCTGTGAGAACAGATGGTTCAGTCTCTTGGAAGGATTACACGTTCATCGCCCTTCATGAAAAAAGTTTTGCCCTGTGTTCTGGGTTGTGCAAAATCCTTGATGAGAACCCAGCGGTACAGACTGAAGGATGACAACTCTGTGCTGCCTGCTGTGTTCTGAACATGTGAATTTCCCCAAATTTGTAGGTTGGAACCCCAATGCTCAAAGCGGTGGGTTTTAGAGGTGGCGTCCCTGAGAGGTGATGAGGTCCTGAGGACACCTTCTCACGAGTGGGATTAGTGTCCTTAAAAAAGAGGTCCCCCAGGGTTCCCTGCCCCTGTGCCACGGGAAGACACGACAGGACGTGGGCAGTCTGTGTCCTGGATGAAGGCCTTCGCCCGGCCATGCTGGTACCCTGATCTAGGGTTTCCAGCCTCCAGACATGTGCGCAATACATCTTGATTGTTTATAAGCTACCTAGTCTGTGGTCGTTAGTTACAGCAGCCTGAATGGAGTCAGACTCTACTCCACATAAAACTCTCTCGTGCAAGAGCACACACAATCAGAATCTTTCCAATGATCTCACGATGTTTGGGAAAATAATGAGAGCCACTAGTCATCTGTAAACAACTTGTAGCCATGAATGCCCTGATGGACCTCAATACCTTTTCCTGTCATCCTAACAAGGTTTTATTTTCTCATCATCATCTACTAGGTTACTTTTATTTTCTCAACTATCCTCTGTCCATGGGATTCTCCAGTCAAGAATACTGGGGTGGGTTACCATTTCCTTCTCCAGGAGATTTTCTGGGTCTAGGGATCAGACTCACATCTCCCACACTGCTGGTGGGTTCTTTACCACTGAGTCACCAGGGAAGCCCCATGTTGCTTCTCACTGAACATAATGGATCATAAACATTCCTTCTACAGTAAGACAAGGAGAAAGGTGACAGAGCACCAAACAGCGGGAAGGGGACACTTCCAGGAGGACACTTGGCTGGGCCACCACACCAGTCTCCTTCAGCCTCACACAGAAGAGAGAGACAGATGATTTCGAGTTAGTATCTTGTCCCATGGCTCAGGAAATTATTGTGAGTGTTTCTACAGCATGCTGGTGCTTTACACAATCACATATCACATGGCCATAATTAAATGGTGGAAGGAACGTTTCATAAAAGCCAAGCAGATAAAAACATTCAGACCACTGGGCAGAGATGACATCAGAACAAAGAGCCTGATTTCCTACGGGTTGGGTGAAAACGGCTTCCCAAACACAAATACAGGCTTCCACCTGGATTTGGGTAAGTGAACTGGATCAATTTTTGTTTGAATTCAGACGTGCCAGATAGGGTAATCTGAGGAAAGAAGAAGGAAATACGAACGTATGTTTGGAAGGGCAAGGGAAATTGATGGTGAAACTGCAGAAATGTTTGCTGTGAGGCACCTGCCAGCAATCCTCACACTGATAAGGCACATGTATTGATTTATCCGTGTTGGCTAAATGCGGCTCTTTGGGCCTGCAAAGCATGGATTCATCTTGATTGTTTATAAGCTACCTAGTCTGTGGTCGTTAGTTACAGCAGCCTGAATGGAGTCAGACTCTACTCCACATAAAACTCTCGTGCAAGAGCACACACAATCAGAATCTTTCCAATGATCTCACGATGTTTGGGAAAATAATGAGAGCCACTAGTCATCTGTAAACAACTTGTAGCCATGAATGCCCTGATGGACCTCAATACCTTTTCCTGTCATCCTAACAAGGTTTTATTTTCTCATCATCATCTACTAGGTTACTTTTATTTTCTCAACTATCCTCTGTCCATGGGATTCTCCAGTCAAGAATACTGGGGTGGGTTACCATTTCCTTCTCCAGGAGATTTTCTGGGTCTAGGGATCAGACTCACATCTCCCACACTGCTGGTGGGTTCTTTACCACTGAGTCACCAGGGAAGCCCCATGTTGCTTCTCACTGAACATAATGGATCATAAACATTCCTTCTACAGTAAGACAAGGAGAAAGGTGACAGAGCACCAAACAGCGGGAAGGGGACACTTCCAGGAGGACACTTGGCTGGGCCACCACACCAGTCTCCTTCAGCCTCACACAGAAGAGAGAGACAGATGATTTCCCGAGTTAGTATCTTGTCCCATGGCTCAGGAAATTATTGTGAGTGTTTCTACAGCATGCTGGTGCTTTACACAATCACATATCACATGGCCATAATTAAATGGTGGAAGGAACGTTTCATAAAAGCCAAGCAGATAAAAACATTCAGACCACTGGGCAGAGATGACATCAGAACAAAGAGCCTGATTTCCTACGGGTTGGGTGAAAACGGCTTCCCAAACACAAATACAGGCTTCCACCTGGATTTGGGTAAGTGAACTGGATCAATTTTTGTTTGAATTCAGACGTGCCAGATAGGGTAATCTGAGGAAAGAAGAAGGAAATACGAACGTATGTTTGGAAGGGGCAAGGGAAATTGATGGTGAAACTGCAGAAATGTTTGCTGTGAGGCACCTGCCAGCAATCCTCACACTGATAAGGCACATGTATTGATTTATCCGTGTTGGCTAAATGCGGCTCTTTGGGCCTGAGAGAGATGGTCGAGTCTTATTAAAGCTGGAATGTGGGATTGCATATCTCTGCAGGGGAAGAGGCGGAACCGTGGAGGAAAGTGAAAAGGGAGCTATGGGCTCTGATATGTGAGGACAAGAACCCCTCTCGGACGACTGTCCTTGAGTCCGAGCTGTGGGCACCTCCACACATGGCGTGAGAGGGCATTTCAGTGGCTCCTTTGAAGTGTGTAATCAAAATAGTGCTTCAAAGGGGAATGATAGTAATAATCACAAGGAGAGATCAAGAGGGTACAGGGGTTTCTGGTACACTCACAACAAGAATGAACTAATTGGGTCACAGATTGAACAAGCTGATGCAATTATAAAGAGAGAAGTCTCTTAATAATTCTATCAAACATCAGTCACACACTTGAGAAGCTGAAGCATCATGAAAAGTCCAGTTCCCTCCACTGGTCTAGAAAAGGTTTAGCACCTCAAAGGCTGTGCTGTGGGAAAGCAGAAGGACTGTCTGCAGACAAGGGAAGGCAGGGCGGGGGGCATTCAGGCCTGGTCAGCCCCACCTCCTTGGCCTGGCCCCCAAGCCCTGCTTAAGGACAGGTTCCTCTCCCAGCTTGCTGTCTGCATTTGCTCCTGCTGCCCATAGCCATTTCACACGCAGGAGCAAGGTGACCGGGCCATCGGAATATCATCCCAGAACATGAGCTTGAAGTCACAGTGGGGTGAGGCTGAGGATGGAGGTGCAGGGGCAAGAGGGGAATTCTTACTTTGACCAAACAAGTCCTAATATCAAAGGTCTGCTCTTATCCCTGAGCTGAAATGGAGCCCCATGGATGCCATGTTCGTCCATGTTTCCTGGGGATGCTGCTGCCCGCCTGCCATGGGAGAAACTTCACAATTTTTGGGAATTCCTCCCTCTCTCTCTTTTTAAACACATCCAATCAGTCACCCAAAGTTGGCCATCTGGTTCTAGAGCGATCTCTGAATGTGACAGACACCCAGCAAGGCCATGCTTTAGGACCATGGGCTGCCTTTCCGAAGCAGGGCTGCCAGCCGAGACCCCCAGCTCTCCAGGATAAATTCTAGAAGAGACCAGAGAACTCTGCCTGCAGCTCTTGAGGATCAAAAGTTACCCAAATTACTGTAAACTATTTAAACTGCACCTATCAATACATGTTTATAAAAATGGATGTGGAGGCTGATACTAATTTCTTTGTGTTAGCAATACAGACTGTAGCCCTACATTAAGAAAACCACTGTGAGGACAGTGGCGAGTGTCCCCAGGGTGTGCACCTTAAAGCTTGATTCATAGTCACAGGTACCACACTCCATCACCTCCTTCTCTGGGATCCCAACGAACTGGCCTGGCTACCGCCGCAGTCACACGCTACAGGTTTAACAAAGATAGCGTGATTTGATTTCCTGTGTGTGCGGACACTGTGAAAGCTATAAGTGCCATATTCTAATGTAAAGTATTTATGTTCTATGATTTTTGGTAAACTTTGGGAAAAATCAAAACCCTCAAAGATCTTTCTGGAATCCCACTATCTTAACTGAGTCATCATAGCTCCCATTGCAAAAGCCTCCTAAGCAGACTCACGGGTACCATTCCAGCAGCCCCTCCAGGCGGGCTCCTGGACGATCTTTCTGAGGCACACATCAGGTCGTGTCTCGTCCTGTGTTCCCAGTGGCTCCCCGAGGCCAAACTCCTGCATGTGGCTCCTAAGACTGTGCACCCTCTGGCTCTAACCATCTCCCTGCTTCAGCTCCCCATGTCGCCTTCCAAAGGCTCAGCGGAGTGAGCGACGTGCCTTTCAGGAACAAGCTAGTGCCTCTGGAGCCTTCAATGCTTCTGAATCAACTAGACCTCCACCAGAAGCTGCTTCCCACCTTGGCCTTCTTCTGCACACGAGACTCTAGCTCATTTTCAAGCCCTGTCTCAGACTGCCTCTCCTTGTCAAGCCTTTCCCCAGGTAACAAGTCATTTCTGTCCTAAAGGACTTTCACTGAATACACTATTGCACCACCTCACCAGTTACATTATCTGCTTGCATTCCTTCTATTAATATAGTATACGGTACATGTATCTTTTTTAATATAGAGCACCCAGTGATTTGACACGTGACAGTGCTCAATAATTCTGTTCTCTGGCTTCTCCATAGTAGAAGGGGACTCACACAGTAGAAGGGGAGTCATTGAGGTAGGGGGTTCTGGAGGATTTATCTGTGCATCCTTGGCACGAGCACAGACCTGATCCAAGCAGGTGGATAGAAAGTAGTTGTTGAAGAAATGGATGACTGAATGCAAGGACCCAAGGGAGGGAGGGAATAAACATTATTCTTATTTTATATTATGAAAGACCGAGGCTGGGAACAGTATCAGTTAAGGCTAATGGCCAATTCAGAGTGAAAAATAAGGCCACTTGCCTTCTGAATGGTGTCTTAAGTCACCCTCAGAACTGTGATTTAATGATTTTATTAGAGGAAATGTTTGCAGTCCTGAGCCATATCCCCAGAGGGTCTCTGTCCTTACTTCTTCAAATAACAAGCCACAGGATTATTCTCTTCGAGACAAATTCTCTGGTAGACATTGTTTCTTGGTTAACCCAAGAGTCATTTTCACCTTTCCTAATTCCCACCATAGAGGCAGCTGGGGTGGCCATGTGCTGAAGTTAGGGCCCATAAAAAGGCTTTTGTTTTCCTGATAAAGAGAAAGATATACTTGGTGCTGGCCCTCTCCTTTTTCCTTCCTTGATCACAGAGGCAATGCCTGGGATGAGGGCAGCCATTTTGTGCATATGAGGCCTGAGGATGAAAGCCAACCTGTTAAGTATGGAGAAAGGGAAAGATGGACAAATCAGGGTTCTCGATGGCATCTTCCAGTAGCTGCACAAACGGCAGAAACCCCCACTCTGGACTTACTTCTTTTCTTTTTTAAATTTTATTTAGTTATTAACTTTTGGCTAATCTGGGTTTTCACAGACTCTTCTCTAGTTGCAGGGAGTAGGGGCTACTCTCTAGTTGAGGTGAGCAGGCTTCTTGTTGTGGTGACTTCTCTTGTTGTGGAACTCAGGCTCCAGGGCACACGGGCTTCAGTAGTTGCAGCCCATGGGCTCAGTAGCTGTGGCTCCGAGGCTCTAGAGCACAGGCTCAATAGCTGTGGCTCATGGGCTTAGCTGTTCCGCAGCATGTGGGATCTTTCCAGATTAGGGATCGAACCCATGTCTCCTGCATTGGTAGGCAAACTCTCTACCACTGAGCTACCAGGGAAGCCCTGGACTTACTTCTTAGACAAGGAAAATAAACCCCTGTTTGGTTCAGCCACAGTCATGGGTTTTCTTTTACTTATGATATTCTTAATTGAAATCCCATCCATGGTTACTCTTTAACTGAGGACTTTGGAAATCAGGTGTGGCTTTTGACAAGCTGTATTTCCCGACTCCTGCATCCTGTGATGAAGTCTCCATATTCACTGCCAACAACAAGGAGTGTACAGCCAGGCGAGCACATTTCCATCTTAATTATCTTCTATTCTGCTCAAAAAACTTTTTAAAAGTTTAAGTTATTAAGAAATTTGCTTTTAAAAAAACTTTTATTGAAGCATTAGCACATAACAAAAAAATTCACATAATACTGCTATTATTAAATCAGTCCAAAATTTGGGATATAAATATTATTTTTAAAATGTTGCTCTTATTTCCACATCCCTTAATGTTTGTTTCATTATTTTAAGAAGCTTGAATAATTTTCTTCACTTCCTATATAGCAAAATACTTGTTCCATGATTATATACTTTTTATATAGCATCTCAGAGGATTCTGTCTCTTACCTACAAAGTATTACATGTCCCTTTACCCTCTTATACACTGGTTCCTGTGATGTCCACAAATTGTTCCCATAAATTGCTGGCAACTTGGTACTATTTGAACAGATGTTTTTCTCTCTTCTTTTCCACCCATGATCTTCGCTTTGAATGGCACTTGAGTCTTTCTCTCTTCCTTAAATACATTATTATGTTTTAAGTGAAGTAACTAGGTATGCAGGAGCAAGCACTTTTATCTCTTAGTACAGTTTAGAATATAGAAACAGGGTATTTGGAGAGTCACCTCATCTTAGCAAGCCCAGTAAAAGGCTCTTAGCTTCTCCTCTTTGTGGTGAACTGAAGCCCCTCACTTCACAACGATGAGGCCCAACAGCCACGAGATAGGATGCCAAACTCCTCCTCTTTTGACCCAGTGACCTGAGGGGACAGACCTCCTTTCATACACAGGTCTATCAAGTCTTTTTCCCCAAATGAAATAAACCCATCTGGTACAATTTGGGATGAGGCTTCATCAAACTTTATGTGACAGAACATTGGATCTAGTAGAGGTCTTGGCTTTCTTTGAGTCCAACTCCTTCATTTTCATGAGAATAAAACAAGGCATAAAATTCCAGGGCCTCTTTCATCCCAGTGCACCCCACCACCTGTACGGAGTTGAACAATAGAATCAGTAATAGGTTTCCAGAATGACTAAGGCTCCATCCTGACCCCAAACCTTAGTTCAGGGAGGGGTTGTAAGGGTCGTTTGTTCATTGCTCTCTTCTTACATTAAAGGAAGTGAGGCCCAGAGCACTGAAGTAATTGCCCAGGTACCTGGCTAGAGACTCTGAGAGAGCAGAGAGCAGACTGAGGGTCTCACAGAAGCTCCTCCAACCCACATGGAGTCACTGCCAAAATTTACAACGAACAAGGAAGGGGCTTTTCTTTCTCCTCCTGGGTTTTGGCTCTGAGTCTAAATTCTTGGATGTGTGTAGATTTAAAAACAACTCACAGACACTAGGATTTATTTCCATATCTCTTTTTGTAATTGGAATATAGTTGTTTTACAATGTTGTGTTAGTTTCTGCTGTACGGCAATTTGTAATTGATGAATCCATCATACATATACATATATCCACTCTTTGGGGGATTTTCTTCCTATTTAGGTCACACAGGGGGTTGAGTAGAGCTTCTTGTACTATATAGTAGGTTCTCATTAGCTATCTACTTCATACATATCTATGCCAATCTCTCTTCGTAAAGGTGTCAGCTTAGAATATCCCCAGCCATGGAGAAGTTAGAGACTAACATGTCATGAAGTAGAATAAAGAAAGAACAAGAGGAAATCAAATGGGAAAATTCTAAAAGCCAAGCCCTCTGAGGTAAACTACTTATTACTGAAGAAAGTCCCCATTGGGCCTTTCATTGGCATTTGGGGAACACTTTTTTTTAAACAAACAAACAAAAAAACAAGAGAACTAAAACCTCTCAAAGAATAAGGGCAACAAAGGAAAAGACTTTAGCTTGCTTCTTTCCAGCTTCAACATCGCTTTTGCTCCCTGATGGGTGTATCCTCAGGATTTGTCGGTGTGTTTTGCTGTGTGAGAGGATCCTTGTATCTCCTGCCAAAATAATCCTCTCAAAGAATCACCTCTCAACCTGACTTTGGCAAGAGACATGTGGAGAGAGAAGGCTTTATTTGGTTAAAGCCATAAGCAAAAGGCTGGCCAAAGTGTGACCTCAATGCATAAATAACTGTCCAGATTGACTAAATCTGCATCAGCTGCTCAATGAGGAAGAGGCTCTGGGGCCACTTGGGTTTTCCATGATGACAGATGGTATTTTGACTCTTTCATCATCGAGTCTGAAGAGTTTTGAAGCATATCTCAAATGAACTTGAGAAATCCCCAGCATTTAGTGTCAGTACTCTTCTGTAGGTTAAAACCTATCTGCTCATTTCCAAACAGGCTAGAGACTCTGAGAGAGCAGAGAGCAGACTGAGGGTCTCACAGAAGCTCCTCCAACCCACATGGAGTCACTGCCAAAATTTACAACGAACAAGGAAGGGGCTTTTCTTTCTCCTCCTGGGTTTTGGCTCTGAGTCTAAATTCTTGGATGTGTGTAGATTTAAAAACAACTCACAGACACTAGGATTTATTTCCATATCTCTTTTTGTAATTGGAATATAGTTGTTTTACAATGTTGTGTTAGTTTCTGCTGTACGGCAATTTGTAATTGATGAATCCATCATACATATACATATATCCACTCTTTGGGGGATTTTCTTCCTATTTAGGTCACACAGGGGGTTGAGTAGAGCTTCTTGTACTATATAGTAGGTTCTCATTAGCTATCTACTTCATACATATCTATGCCAATCTCTCTTCGTAAAGGTGTCAGCTTAGAATATCCCCAGCCATGGAGAAGTTAGAGACTAACATGTCATGAAGTAGAATAAAGAAAGAACAAGAGGAAATCAAATGGGAAAATTCTAAAAGCCAAGCCCTCTGAGGTAAACTACTTATTACTGAAGAAAGTCCCCATTGGGCCTTTCATTGGCATTTGGGGAACACTTTTTTTTAAACAAACAAACAAAAAAACAAGAGAACTAAAACCTCTCAAAGAATAAGGGCAACAAAGGAAAAGACTTTAGCTTGCTTCTTTCCAGCTTCAACATCGTTTTGCTCCCTGATGGGTGTATCCTCAGGATTTGTCGGTGTGTTTTGCTGTGTGAGAGGATCCTTGTATCTCCTGCCAAAATAATCCTCTCAAAGAATCACCTCTCAACCTGACTTTGGCAAGAGACATGTGGAGAGAGAAGGCTTTATTTGGTTAAAGCCATAAGCAAAAGGCTGGCCAAAGTGTGACCTCAATGCATAAATAACTGTCCAGATTGACTAAATCTGCATCAGCTGCTCAATGAGGAAGAGGCTCTGGGGCCACTTGGGTTTTCCATGATGACAGATGGTATTTTGACTCTTTCATCATCGAGTCTGAAGAGTTTTGAAGCATATCTCAAATGAACTTGAGAAATCCCCAGCATTTAGTGTCAGTACTCTTCTGTAGGTTAAAACCTATCTGCTCATTTCCAAACAGGGCTGTGTTTATTTGGTTAGTCCTTTCCCTGCCAGTTCTATACTTTGGTTTCATGGGCTTAAGGCAAGCTGCTGGCTTCTGAGGACTGCTCGCAGATGAAGGAGTCAGCTATGGCATAGGACTCTTTGGGGGCTAGTATCTTTGCTCTAGCATTTGCAGCTCTACAAATTCTTTTTCTTTTTAGGGTCACTGGAACCTGGCAGGTCCTAACAGATCTATTAGGTTGCCTACAACCACCTCTCTGCAGGTCTTAGTGCAATCAATTCCCCTTTAAAGACCATTCCAAACAGTTTCCCAAAGTATGAGATTTTCTACCAGTCAAGATGTCAGATCAAGGAACAGTTAAGCTAGCAGAATTTAGCGAGAGTCAATCTGTGCTTGATGAAAAATACCAAGTGGAGATTCTAGGTATAAAAGAGTTCATAGTCTTGATCTTTTGAAGGCTCATCTCAAATTTTAATGCTTAACAAACTTAAGCATTAGAATCCATGCATAAATTGAAGAAGTACTTCTCCAAAATTTTTCATGAGATGAATCCTTCCAGTAAAATTTGGGAGGAAGTTTTATTAGATTCTACTTGATGGAACACGGGATCCAGGAGAGGACTCAGCTTTCTTCACACCTAACTGCTTCCCTTCCAGGAAGATGAAACCAAGGCACAACATTCCAGGATCTCTGTCACCATGGTGTCATCCAGAGCTCAAACTTACACAGGGTTGTGTAACAGAACCAAGGTTTCCAACATAATTACACCTCTATTCTGCCTCAAACTTTAGTTCAGGGGGGAAACTTAACAATTATCTTGTTTAATGTTCTCCTCTTACATATAAAGAAACTGAGGCCCAGAGAACTGAATTAGTTGCCCCATAGTCTCACTCAAGCTTCTCCCAAACAGAAGACTTATGCCAACATCTACAACCGACATGGATTTGTGGAATTGGTTATTAGCAAACATCCTGGAGTCAACCAAGAAAGATTTCATGACATTTTTAAAAACTTAAATTTTTTTTATATCTTTTTGGTTGTGTTGAGTCTTCAGTGTTGTGTGTGGTCCCTCTTTAGTTTGGTACACAGTCTTCTCATTGTGGTGGCTTCTCTTGTTGTGGAACACGGGCTTGAGGACATGCAGGTTTCAGTAGTTGGGGCTTCCAGGCTTGAGGGCTCGCAGGCTCAGTAGTTGTGAAGCACAGGCTTAGTTGGCCAGCGAATGTGCACTCTTACTGGGTCAGGGATCACACCTCACCTACACTGGCAGGCAGATTCTTAACCACTGGATCATGGAAGAAGTCCTTGATGATATTTTTTTCGCATAATGCTGGATGACAGGTAGTGTCAATGACTCCTTACTAACTGATTTTTAATCTGGTAAAGAACCATAAATGTTTTCTACATCTGTTTTAATGTTGCTCAGTTGCTCAATTGTGTCTGACTCTTTCCCACTCCATGGCCTGTAGCTCACCAGGCTCCTCTGTCCATGGAATTCTCCAGCAAGAAGACTGGAGTGGGTTGCCACACCCTCTTTCAGGGCATCTCTGACCCAGGGATCAAACCCGAGTCTCCTCTGACTCCTGCATTGCAGGTGGATTCATGACCTGCTGAACCACCAGAGAAGCCCTCATATCTCTGTATAACTTCACCTCCACTATCAATCCATTAGGAATTTATAGGAATTTGGATGTTGTTTCTACATTTTCCCTTGATCTGTATTTCCAAGATCAGTGGAACCTCAATAAATGTTTATTGAATAAATGAATCATATCCCCAAGATCTGGACTGGTGAACTAAATGGCAACCGAATTTTACATTGCAACATGGAGGCAAACTGACAATACTGATTCAGGAGTGACAGCCAAGGGGCTCTGGTCATTTTTTTTGCCAGTTACACAGACCAGTAACTATTTCTTTTTTATTTTTATTTTTTGGCCCCTTCTATTGGTCTTTCATTTATTTATTTCCATCCATCTTTGTTCATTGGCCTGTGTGGGCCTTCCATCACAGTGGCCCCTTTCGTTGCTGAGCACTGGCTCTGGGCGCATGCGCTCCAGAGCTCCAGCTTGGTCGTTGGACACATCGGTCCAGCCGCTCCATGGCACGTGGGCCAGGGATCAAACTGGCACCCCTTGCACTGCAAGGCAGTGTCCTTACCCGCTGGACCACCAGGGAAGCCCAGTGATTATTTCTTAATGATGATGATAAGATTTAAAGTCTTAACAAAAGGCCTCAGAATGTCCAAATGTTGAAAACATTTATGTCTTTGTTAGAAAACCATCAGGGCTTGAGGCTGTTTCATTCTGGTGTCTTTGTGGCAGGCACTGCTTATTGCTTACTCAATATTCAACAGAATTATAGTTTTTTTTTTTTCTTTAGGGTAGCAATGTGCCTTGTTAAAAAGATAACAATGTGCACTTCCTTTCCCAGCTCCCACTGCTGTTAGAGTGTAAACATAAAACATAATTCTGGTCAATGAGATTCATCCTATTTGGACAGCTTATCTCCATTATACAAAACAGTATCAGAGTTTCTTAAAAGTATATTAGGACCTGCTGTCTAGCACAGGCTGCTCAGCTCAGTGCTCTGTGGTAACCTAGATGGCTGGGTTAGGGATTAGGTGGGGGGGAGACCTAAGAGGAAGGGGATATATGTATACATGTAGCTGATTCACTTCATTGTACAGCAGAAACTAATACAATGTTGTAAAGCAATGATACTCCAATTAATAAAAAGGTTCATTCAGAAGATGTTGGGTAACTAAAGCCACAGACGCCATGTGTGGGGGATTTATCACTGTGCCAGGAACTGTACAATGCATGTGCACATATTATATAGACACTTATAACAGCAGTATGGTGAGATACTATTGTTACCATTCCCATGTTACAAAGGAACATCAGGCTCAGGGAGGCTGAATGATGAACTCAAGGTCTCCCAGCTAAAAACTGATGGCCTATCCCAAGCCCAAGTCTATATGACTCCAAAGTCCAAACACTTAACCACTCATCCCATTATCCTACTATACAAGATCAATGGAGAAAATCCAAGGGTTTTGATTTATTTCACCACAGACAAATCTATTTGATACAATCTCGATTTGTTCCCATTTAAATTTTCCTAAATTTACGAGCCATGAAGAAGCAGCATCCACGATAACATAAATTTAAAGCGGGCTTGTTGGGGCAACCCAAATGCTGACCCCAGGACCTAGACAGAGAAAATGGTGTAATTGGAGGCCCTGCCTTCCTTCTCTTGCCCGATTCCTCTTAAGTGACCTCCTCAGGCTTCACTGCGGATGGGTTGCTGGATATCAAAAATCTGAGCACCAATTATATAAATTTTAATTAAAACCTTTCAGGTCAGCTTTCACTGGCCCCAGAATAAGATCCTATGATGACTAATCTTTCAACTTTTCTTAGAGAAGGACAAGACGAGGCAGTCAAGTGTGATGCTACTCCACAACTATATTAGGTGATGGTGAATCTTTACATCCAAATGAATTTTCTTCTACAAATTTATTATAAAGTATGGGCACATATGAGAACACTTAAGGGAAAAGATTACCACTGTTTGGGCAAATGGGAGAATCATCTCTTTTTCCCTTGTACACTGTTGAACTTGGTGTTCCAAATTTACTTACTGATAAAGGAGGGAACGAATAAATCACCATGGTTAAAAAGCAAATCACCATTGTTAAAAAATTTAAACTTTCTAAAATACTCAACGGTGAAAATTCAGACTTTCTCAAATATGTATACATGTAGCTGATTCACTTCATTGTACAGCAGAAACTAATACAATGTTGTAAAGCAATGATACTCCAATTAATAAAAAGGTTCATTCAGAAGATGTTGGGTAACTAAAGCCACAGACGCCATGTGTGGGGGATTTATCACTGTGCCAGGAACTGTACAATGCATGTGCACATATTATATAGACACTTATAACAGCAGTATGGTGAGATACTATTGTTACCATTCCCATGTTACAAAGGAACATCAGGCTCAGGGAGGCTGAATGATGAACTCAAGGTCTCCCAGCTAAAAACTGATGGCCTATCCCAAGCCCAAGTCTATATGACTCCAAAGTCCAAACACTTAACCACTCATCCCATTATCCTACTATACAAGATCAATGGAGAAAATCCAAGGGTTTTGATTTATTTCACCACAGACAAATCTATTTGATACAATCTCGATTTGTTCCCATTTAAATTTTCCTAAATTTACGAGCCATGAAGAAGCAGCATCCACGATAACATAAATTTAAAGCGGGCTTGTTGGGGCAACCCAAATGCTGACCCCAGGACCTAGACAGAGAAAATGGTGTAATTGGAGGCCCTGCCTTCCTTCTCTTGCCCGATTCCTCTTAAGTGACCTCCTCAGGCTTCACTGCGGATGGGTTGCTGGATATCAAAAATCTGAGCACCAATTATATAAATTTTAATTAAAACCTTTCAGGTCAGCTTTCACTGGCCCCAGAATAAGATCCTATGATGACTAATCTTTCAACTTTTCTTAGAGAAGGACAAGACGAGGCAGTCAAGTGTGATGCTACTCCACAACTATATTAGGTGATGGTGAATCTTTACATCCAAATGAATTTTCTTCTACAAATTTATTATAAAGTATGGGCACATATGAGAACACTTAAGGGAAAAGATTACCACTGTTTGGGCAAATGGGAGAATCATCTCTTTTTCCCTTGTACACTGTTGAACTTGGTGTTCCAAATTTACTTACTGATAAAGGAGGGAACGAATAAATCACCATGGTTAAAAAGCAAATCACCATTGTTAAAAAATTTAAACTTTCTAAAATACTCAACTGTGAAAATTCAGACTTTCTCAAATACTGAGAACTTTAAAGTTCATTTTCTTCTAATACTATATGATGCACTATGCATCACACCTGTAGAGGATTTTTAAAATGTTTAATGTTTCTGTTATAATTCAAATGACTGTCATTTCCAAATACTATTCAAGTAAGCCCCTGGGGATTCTGCTACTCCCTTCACTGAGACTGGAAGCCATTATTATTCTAGTTCTCTTTTCTTATGGACAAGCCTTGATCATATCATCCATTCCTTTAAAGATTTCTAAATTTCCTTAAAGCCCTTATCAGTTCCCAGACACTGCATGCAATATTCTTGCGTGACTACACCCAGCTTCAAATTTTCAGTCTTCTTTTCTCTCTGCTTCTAATCTATTGAATTCTGTATTAACAGAAAATATAACTCTTCAGTTTTCCTTTCTCTTGACCTCGGGTTTTAGCACATTATAAAATTTATGCTCGCTGATGGTAGATTTAACATTTGAAGGTAACTCTCATCACAAATATTTTTCTCCTGGACCAGAAATATTAAGGAAAGTTATATGGTTCGTTGGGCTTCCCTGGTGGCTTAGACAGGAAAGAATATGCCTGAAATTCAGGAGACCCAGGTTTGATTCCTAGGTCAGAAAGATTCCTTGGAGAAGGCAATGGCAACCCACTCCAATATTCTCGCCTGGAGAATTCCATGGACAGAGGAGCATATTATGATTTCTATTTGCTGGTTTCTTTAACATTTTTCTCCAGGTATGGCTCACCAACATGGGATTGGGAAATACCTTTGTTAATCGTATTTTCCTATGAAGGTATGTCAAAATGATTGGCAATACTGACAATGTGTTACCAGCAATAATAAGTAACACCATAGGCAAACATTTTAATTTTTAAATAAATAAAACAGGCCATCTCCACAACAATACCACTGTCAATAATTTCAATATTCATGGACTTTCTTTAATGAGGGATAAAACCCATGGATTTAGATGTAGTTGAAAGAGGAACTACACATATAACCAGTTAAGATTTATTTTGGATTTATGTTGGGCTTCCCAGGTGGCACTCTGGTAAAGAATCCACCTGCGAGTGCAGGAGATGCAAGAGATGAGGGTTCGATCCCTGTGTGTAGAAGATTCCCTGGAGTAGGAAATGGCAACATACTCTAGTATTCTTGACTGGAAAATTCTGTGGACAGAGGAGTCTGGCGGGCTATAGTCCACAAAGGTACAAAGAATTGGACAGAGCCGAGTACACAAACCATATAGCATTTATGGCTCTAGGCACTGAGGCTAAGTCTTTCACTTATATTGTACCAGTTGTTCCTCAAAGCAACATGTTAAAGTTGATCTCACTGTTATCCTCATGGTGTGTGCATGTGTGGTAAGTCATTTCAGTCATGTCTGACTCTTTGTGACCCTATGGACTGTAGCCAGCCAGGCTCCTCTGTCCATGAGCTACTCTTGGCAAGAATACAGGAATGAGGGTTTCCCTGGTGATCCAGTGGGTAAGGACACCGCCTTGCAGTGCAAGGGGCGACGGTTCAATCCCTGGTCTGTAAAGATCCCACATGCCGTGGAGTGGCTGGACCGATGTGTCCAACTAACGAGCTGGAGCTCTGGAGCGCATGTGCCCAGAGCCGGTGCCCTGCGACAACAGAGGCCACTGCGATGGGAGGCCCACACAGGTCAAAGAACAAAAGATGGATGAAAATAGATAAATGAAAGACCAATAGAGGTCGCCCGCCCGCCCCCCTTCCCTCTCCAACCCGCCCCCCCCCACAAAAGAATACAGGAATGGGTTGTCATGCCCTCTTCTAGGGGATCTTCCCAACACAGGGATTGAACCAGCATTTCTTATATCTCCTGCATTTGACAGTGGGTTCTTTACCACTGGTGCCACCTAGAAAGCCATATTCTCAGTGTATGGATGAGAAAAAAAATCATAGCTCATGATGTTTAAATAATCAGCCTATTCTCACACCACTCATAAGAGGTGGAGCTGAGATCTGGACCCAGGATCCCTGACCTGGAAGAGGTGCCCTGGCTTCCCTTATACTGTGTGTAATGCTCAGGGTGTTCATCAGGCATGACTGCTTTTTTTGTGAATGATCTTTAATCTCTGTTTCAAAGTAGAAAAAGGCTTACAGCTGATGACCTTGACTTAGCAGGTCCTAAGGAGACCAAAGTCATGTATGTAATTTTTCTCTTTCCCAGGTGGCAAAGGTCACCACATTTTATGGTGTTAGATGAAAGAACAACCTTATCTATCTGCCTTAGACACAAACAGCCCTGTTAAGGAACAGAGTGTTGCTACAGCATGGAAGAGTTAATGTAAATTTAATCCTATTTCAAACACATATCCTATCCATAAGGAGTCTGAAGAGTTAACTTGTCTTTGGAAGTTAGGGCATTACTATTATCAATATATTAGGCTGGTACAAAAGTAATTGAGGCTTTGCATTGTTGAACTTTGCTGTTTGATACTGGAATGCATTCTTTAATAAATGTGATTATGTTATACACATATATATATCATTTATACTTCTGTACAGTGTTATATACATATACATTTACATATATAATGTATCATTTTAATGTACATCTCTCATTTTATGCTGTTTTGCTAATGACTAATTCCTTGCTGTTTATTTTATATTTATTTTAAACTAGGGAAATGATGTTAGACAAAACATAAATGCAAGCAATTTTCTCATCTATTTCAAAATGGCTTCTAAAGCAATGAAGACAACTCTCAATGTCAACAATGCATTTGGCCCAGGAACTGCTCACAAATGTATCATGCAGTGGTGGCTCAAGAAGTTTTGCAAGAGATTAGAGAGTCTTGAAGATGAGCAGCATAGTGGCCAGCCATCAGACGGTGACAACAACCAATTGAGAGGATCATCGAAGCTGATCATCAAAGCTTACAACTACATGAGAAGTTGCTGAAGAAATTAAATGTTGACCATTCTATGGTCATTTGGCATTTGAAGCAAATTGGCAAGGTGAAAAAGCTCACCAAAAATTAAAAAAAAAATCACTGTTCTGAAGTGTCGTCTTCTCTTATTCTACACAACAAATCATTTCCCCATCAAGTTGTGATGTGTGATGAAAAGTAGATTTTATATGACACCCAGCAATGACCAGCTTAGCTGAGAAGAAACTCCAAAGAAAGCATTTCCCAAAACCAAGCTTGCACCAGGAAAAGGTCATGATCACTGTTTGGTGGTCTGATGTTGGTCTGATCCACTACAACTTTCTGAATCCCAGAGAAACCAGTACCTGGTTTCAAATTGGTCAGCAAATTGATGAGATGCACTGAAAAATGCAATGCCTGCAGCCAGCATTGGTCAATAAAAATTTAGGCCCAGTTCTTCCCTATGACAATGCCCGACCGCACGTCACACAACCAAAGGCTCAAAGTTGAACAAACTGGGCTTCAAAGTTTTGCCTCATCTGCCATATTTACCTGATTTCTTACCAAACGATTACCACTTCTTCAAACATTCAGACAACTTTTTTTAGGGAAAATGCTTCCTCAACCACAACCAGAAAATACTTCCCCCCTGCTTAGGTAAGTCATCTTAGGGATCAAGTGATTTTTTTTTTTTTTTTTAGAGTTTTTTTGTTTTTTTAATTAATTAATTAATTTATTTATTTTGGGCGGGGGTCGGGTTGGGGAGGGAGGGGAGCAGGCGGGCCACTTCTATTGGTCTTTCATTTCTCTATTTTCATCCGTCTTTGTTCTTTGGCTCCTGCGGGCCTCCCATCGCGGTGGTGTCTGTTGTCGCAGAGTGCCAGCTCTGGGCACATGCGCTCCAGAGCTCCAGCTCGGTAATTGGACACATCAGTCCAGCCGCTCCGCGGCACGTGGGATCTTCCCAGGCCAGGGATCGAACCAGCGCCCCTTGCACTGCAAGGCGGTGTCCTTATCCACTGGACCACCAGGGGAAGCCCTCAAGTGATTTTTAGAAGACAGCTGCTCACCATTTATGGATCCTGGATCAGAAGCAACATTTCCAACCTATGGCCACCGCTGCTTTCTTCAGACTGGCCCCACAAGCTGAATTAGCTCTGGCCATTCCTGTTACTACTTGTCCTGAATTCAGCAGTTTTTGTACACTGACAGACTCCCTCAGTTTGTCTCTCAAGTCTGAAGTCAAGGGGAGATGCTATCAGCAGGCAGTTCTCTGTTCAGTCCTGAATGGCAGGTATTCCCTCCAGTTCCAGGGCGCGTCCCTGTACTTGTGCCTGCATGTGCTCTAAGTCACTTCAGTTATGTTGGACTCTTTATGACCCTATGGACTATAGCCGGCCAGGTTCCTCTCTCCATGGGATTCTCCAGGCAAGAATATTGGAGTGATGTTGCCCCCAGAGAACCAGTACCTGGTTTCAAATTGGTCAGCAAATTGATGAGATGCACTGAAAAATGCAATGCCTGCAGCCAGCATTGGTCAATAAAAATTTAGGCCCAGTTCTTCCCTATGACAATGCCCGACCGCACGTCACACAACCAAAGGCTCAAAGTTGAACAAACTGGGCTTCAAAGTTTTGCCTCATCTGCCATATTTACCTGATTTCTTACCAAACGATTACCACTTCTTCAAACATTCAGACAACTTTTTTTAGGGAAAATGCTTCCTCAACCACAACCAGAAAATACTTCCCCCCTGCTTAGGTAAGTCATCTTAGGGATCAAGTGATTTTTTTTTTTTTTTTTTAGAGTTTTTTTGTTTTTTTAATTAATTAATTAATTTATTTATTTTGGGCGGGGGTCGGGTTGGGGAGGGAGGGGAGCAGGCGGGCCACTTCTATTGGTCTTTCATTTCTCTATTTTCATCCGTCTTTGTTCTTTGGCTCCTGCGGGCCTCCCATCGCGGTGGTGTCTGTTGTCGCAGAGTGCCAGCTCTGGGCACATGCGCTCCAGAGCTCCAGCTCGGTAATTGGACACATCAGTCCAGCCGCTCCGCGGCACGTGGGATCTTCCCAGGCCAGGGATCGAACCAGCGCCCCTTGCACTGCAAGGCGGTGTCCTTATCCACTGGACCACCAGGGGAAGCCCTCAAGTGATTTTTAGAAGACAGCTGCTCACCATTTATGGATCCTGGATCAGAAGCAACATTTCCAACCTATGGCCACCGCTGCTTTCTTCAGACTGGCCCCACAAGCTGAATTAGCTCTGGCCATTCCTGTTACTACTTGTCCTGAATTCAGCAGTTTTTGTACACTGACAGACTCCCTCAGTTTGTCTCTCAAGTCTGAAGTCAAGGGGAGATGCTATCAGCAGGCAGTTCTCTGTTCAGTCCTGAATGGCAGGTATTCCCTCCAGTTCCAGGGCGCGTCCCTGTACTTGTGCCTGCATGTGCTCTAAGTCACTTCAGTTATGTTGGACTCTTTATGACCCTATGGACTATAGCCGGCCAGGTTCCTCTCTCCATGGGATTCTCCAGGCAAGAATATTGGAGTGAGTTGCTGTGCCCTCCTCCAGGGGATCTTCCCAACCCGGGGTTCGAATGCACGTCCCCTGCATTGGCAGGCGGGTTCTTTACCACTAGAGCTACCTGGGAATTCCCATTTGTTCTCCTAAATACACAGTTACACTGCCCTTAGGTTGTCTAGTTGGTTAACAAATTGTGCAGTGTTCATTGCACCCTTAAAGCTTTATGTATTTTTAAAATCTTCACTTCAGAAATCTGAATGTACAGCTAGCGTATACTCTCTATGACATTTAACTACTAATAAAATAATTTTTAAAAGAAAGAAAGAAAGTGCTTTCTAAGAGTTGACTGAATTCCAAAGCACATATTTTTATGCTACGGGAATAAGCAAACTTATTTCTTGTTGGCAAAACTGTGTTTATTGTAATGGTTTCTATTTTGATTAATAAAGATTGTTTGAGTCTAGTTATTAATTTAAAACTCATGGTCTGAAACCACAATTACATTTGCACCAATCTAATAACTAAACAAAACTTGAAACCACCTCTATTTAATCATTTAAGGATAGAGGGAGCAGAGCATTTTTCAGCTCACAAACCCAAAATGTAAATATCCAATAGCCTAAGGATATGTTGGGCTTCCCTGATGGCTCGGGAGGTGAAGACTGCCTGCTATACAGGAGCTTCAGGAGACCAGGGTTCGATCCCTGGGTTGGGAAGATCCCCTGGAGTAGGAAATGGCAACTCACTCCAGTATCCTTGCCTCAAAAATTCCATGGACAGAGGAACCCGGTAGACCACAGTCCAAAGGACTGCAAAGAGTTGGGCGTAACTGAGCACCTGCACCTAGTTAAGGATATGTTAAGGAACAGTAACACATCTCCATAGCAGCTAAGCAAGAGAGAAATCTAATATAATATATATTTTAGTTGAGTTCAGTTGCGCAGTGTTGTCTGACTCTTTTCGACCCCATGGACTGCAACATGCCAGGCTTCCCCGTCCTTCACCATCTCTCGGAGCTTGCTCAAACTCATGTCCACTGACACAGCAGTGCCATCCAACCATCTTGTCCTCTGTCATTCCCTTCTTCTTTTGCCTTCTATTTTCCCAAACATCAGGATCTTTTCCAATGAATCGTCTCTTCTCAGGTGGCCAACGTATTGGAATTTCAGCTTCAGTATCAGTCCTTCCAATGAATATTCAGGGTTGATTTCCTTTAGGATTGACTGGTTTGATCTCCTTGCAGTCCAAGGGCACAGTTACACTGCCCTTAGGTTGTCTAGTTGGTTAACAAATTGTGCAGTGTTCATTGCACCCTTAAAGCTTTATGTATTTTTAAAATCTTCACTTCAGAAATCTGAATGTACAGCTAGCGTATACTCTCTATGACATTTAACTACTAATAAAATAATTTTTAAAAGAAAGAAAGAAAGTGCTTTCTAAGAGTTGACTGAATTCCAAAGCACATATTTTTATGCTACGGGAATAAGCAAACTTATTTCTTGTTGGCAAAACTGTGTTTATTGTAATGGTTTCTATTTTGATTAATAAAGATTGTTTGAGTCTAGTTATTAATTTAAAACTCATGGTCTGAAACCACAATTACATTTGCACCAATCTAATAACTAAACAAAACTTGAAACCACCTCTATTTAATCATTTAAGGATAGAGGGAGCAGAGCATTTTTCAGCTCACAAACCCAAAATGTAAATATCCAATAGCCTAAGGATATGTTGGGCTTCCCTGATGGCTCGGGAGGTGAAGACTGCCTGCTATACAGGAGCTTCAGGAGACCAGGGTTCGATCCCTGGGTTGGGAAGATCCCCTGGAGTAGGAAATGGCAACTCACTCCAGTATCCTTGCCTCAAAAATTCCATGGACAGAGGAACCCGGTAGACCACAGTCCAAAGGACTGCAAAGAGTTGGGCGTAACTGAGCACCTGCACCTAGTTAAGGATATGTTAAGGAACAGTAACACATCTCCATAGCAGCTAAGCAAGAGAGAAATCTAATATAATATATATTTTAGTTGAGTTCAGTTGCGCAGTGTTGTCTGACTCTTTTCGACCCCATGGACTGCAACATGCCAGGCTTCCCCGTCCTTCACCATCTCTCGGAGCTTGCTCAAACTCATGTCCACTGACACAGCAGTGCCATCCAACCATCTTGTCCTCTGTCATTCCCTTCTTCTTTTGCCTTCTATTTTCCCAAACATCAGGATCTTTTCCAATGAATCGTCTCTTCTCAGGTGGCCAACGTATTGGAATTTCAGCTTCAGTATCAGTCCTTCCAATGAATATTCAGGGTTGATTTCCTTTAGGATTGACTGGTTTGATCTCCTTGCAGTCCAAGGGACTCTCAATAGTCTTCTTCAACACCACAGTTCAAAGGCATCGTTTCTTCGGCACCCAGCCTTCTTTATGATCCAACTCTCACATCCATACACGACTACCGGGAAAACCATAGCTTTGACTATATGGACTTTTGTCGGCAAAATGATGTTTCTGCTTTTGAATACGCTGTCTAGGTTTGTCATAGTTTTTCTTTCAAGGAGCAAGTGTCTTTTCATTTCATGGCTGCAGTCACCATCTGCAGTGATCTTGGAGTCCAAGAAAATAAAGTCTGTCACTGTTTCCATTGTCTGATCATCTATTTGCCATGAAGTGATGGAACCAGATGCCATGATCTTTATTTTTTGAATGTTGAGTTTTAACTTTTTCACTCTCCTCTGTCACCTTCATCAAGAGGCTCTTTAAATACTTTTTGCTTTCTGCCATAAAGGTGGTGTCATCTGCATACTTGAGGTTATTGGTATTTCTCCCAGCAATCTTGATTCCAATTTGTACTTCATCGAGACTGGCATTTCACATGATGTATACCGTATATAAATTAAATAAGCAGGGGTGACAATACACAGCTTTGATGTACATCTTTCCCAATTTGGAACCAGTCTGTTGTTCCACGTCTGGTTCTAACTGTTGCTTCTTGACCTGCATATAGGTTTTTCAGGAGGTAGGTAAGGTGATCTTGTATTCCCATCTCTTTAAGAATGTTCCACAGTTTTTGTGATCAAAAGGCTTTAGTGTAGCCAATGAAGCAAAAGCAGATATTTTTCTGGAATTCTCTTTCTCTATGATCCAACGGATGTTGGCAATTTGATCTCTGGTTCCTCTGCCTTTTCTAAATCCAGTTTGTACATCACGAAGTTCTCAATCCATGTACTGCTAAAGTCTAGCTTGGAGGATTTTGAGCTTTACTTTGCTACCATGTGAAATGAGTGTAATTGTGTGGTAGTTTGAACATTCTTTGGCATTGCCCTTCTTTGGGACTAGAATGAAAACTGACCTTTTCCAGTTCTGAGGCCACTGCTGAGTTTATATACACCCCTTCCATTTTGCTTTTCCAATGGAAAAGCAAACAAATAAAACACAAAAATATCAATGCAATATTTTGGTTACAAATCAAAACAGAGAAAAATCAAATAATAAATTCGGCAGTATGGAGACACAACCCTATTCCATACTCAAAATGAGCTATATTTTACTATGTGCCTTGTAGTACTGTAGGTTGGTATACACTTTTCTCATATATTCTGACTTGGTCATCTGTGAAAGCATCTCTTCCTAGCCTCTCTTTTTGCATAGGTCTTGAATACAATAGATAATCAAGAAATATTGGTTGATTTAAAATTTCAATAATTACAGGCAAGGGAGAGAGAACATGCACAGAGATGCATGTTGTATGTAAATTAATGTAAAACACTTGCAAATAGATAAGGTTGAGAAGTCCAGGCCCATCCAGTGTTGTACCACTTCCTAACCCATAACACAAAATCACTACCTCAAATTATTTGGTCGGCCAAGAATTTTGTTTGGGTGTTTCCCATTGTATCCTACGGAAAAACCTGAATAAACTTGCTAGCCAACCTGATATGATGACAGAGGTTCAATATCCTTTGGAGACTTCGCCTCAGCAGAATCTTGACCTCACCTTCTGTGAACTGAGAGAAATAGGGAGGAGCTTCTACCACTGCTTCTAATTTACAGAGAATCTGAGGTGTGGGCCAGCTAATTGCCTGCCTAGAATCGTACAGTAAGACCCAGATTGGGAGGGAACCAGTCTTGGCTCAGTGCCCTCCTCACCTCATCTGCCTGCCTCCCCAACAGGCTGAAGTTCAGGTTTTTAATCATACTGCATACCAAAGGCTTTGCATATCTAACCAGTCTTCAAACTATACACTTTACTAAAATTGCAACTGTCACCAAAGTCTAGTTAGTTGGCTTTACTCTTTTGACTTTTCTAAATCCAGTTTGTACATCACGAAGTTCTCAATCCATGTACTGCTAAAGTCTAGCTTGGAGGATTTTGAGCTTTACTTTGCTACCATGTGAAATGAGTGTAATTGTGTGGTAGTTTGAACATTCTTTGGCATTGCCCTTCTTTGGGACTAGAATGAAAACTGACCTTTTCCAGTTCTGAGGCCACTGCTGAGTTTATATACACCCCTTCCATTTTGCTTTTCCAATGGAAAAGCAAACAAATAAAACACAAAAATATCAATGCAATATTTTGGTTACAAATCAAAACAGAGAAAAATCAAATAATAAATTCGGCAGTATGGAGACACAACCCTATTCCATACTCAAAATGAGCTATATTTTACTATGTGCCTTGTAGTACTGTAGGTTGGTATACACTTTTCTCATATATTCTGACTTGGTCATCTGTGAAAGCATCTCTTCCTAGCCTCTCTTTTTGCATAGGTCTTGAATACAATAGATAATCAAGAAATATTGGTTGATTTAAAATTTCAATAATTACAGGCAAGGGAGAGAGAACATGCACAGAGATGCATGTTGTATGTAAATTAATGTAAAACACTTGCAAATAGATAAGGTTGAGAAGTCCAGGCCCATCCAGTGTTGTACCACTTCCTAACCCATAACACAAAATCACTACCTCAAATTATTTGGTCGGCCAAGAATTTTGTTTGGGTGTTTCCCATTGTATCCTACGGAAAAACCTGAATAAACTTGCTAGCCAACCTGATATGATGACAGAGGTTCAATATCCTTTGGAGACTTCGCCTCAGCAGAATCTTGACCTCACCTTCTGTGAACTGAGAGAAATAGGGAGGAGCTTCTACCACTGCTTCTAATTTACAGAGAATCTGAGGTGTGGGCCAGCTAATTGCCTGCCTAGAATCGTACAGTAAGACCCAGATTGGGAGGGAACCAGTCTTGGCTCAGTGCCCTCCTCACCTCATCTGCCTGCCTCCCCAACAGGCTGAAGTTCAGGTTTTTAATCATACTGCATACCAAAGGCTTTGCATATCTAACCAGTCTTCAAACTATACACTTTACTACAGAACATGTATGACGGTGGAGAACAGATGTCACCAGGAGAATCTTATTTCCTGCTACTTCCCAATTTAGGCATGTGCACATGTGTAACCTTAATGCTGCCCGAACAGAGAGTCTTGCATTTAGTATTAATATGGGAACACACAAATGTTCCTTGAGTTGGAATGCTGCCATATTCCAATTTCAACAGCGTATGCCTGCTTTTTCAGTATATGATTCGCCTCAAGGTCCTGTTGGTATTGTCTGAGCTGAAAATGTGGTCACAATGTAATCTCAAAGGAGAGTGTCAGTTGAAAGTCTTAGAAATCTGCATTTCTCCTTTGAAAAGCATACACATACCAACCCCCCATAAAGGCTGGTGGAAAAGCTCTTTACCTGTCAAGAACCAATTCACAGAACTATTTCTACTGTTAGGGAAACCAGTAACAGCTCCAGCAGAACACAGCACTGAGCAACACCAAATCCCAAATACAGGTCTGGAGGGGAACCATGGGTAACAGGCAAGTCTCCAAAGGCAAGGCTTTCAAATGGAATGACACACCTATTTCCTCTTTCAAAGTGAAGGATTAGCCAAAATAGCAAATTTTGCTACCTATACTAACCCTTATCAACCACACAGCTAGAATCACCATCAGCTGCTTATGGAGAGTGACTACATTTGCTTTGCTCAATGCATTATTTATACATAATATAACCAGAGCACTTAGGCACCAAGATAGTCAGAAGTATGCCTTTTTAACCCAATTTTAAAAATTGTTTATTTTTGGCTGGTCCGGTCTTAGTTGTGACATGGGGCTCTCTAGTTGAGGCATGCAGGCTCAGTAGTTGTGGTGTGCTGGCTTAGTTGCCCCATGGCATGTGGGGTCTTAGTTCCCTGACCAGGGATGAAACTAGAGTCCCCTGAATTGGAAGGTGAATTCTTAACCACTGGACCACTAGGCAAGTCCTAAAGCTAATCATTTTAAATGGGGCTACCTCATCTGCTGCCTCCCCAACCCCCCAGGCTGAAGTTCAGGTTTTTAATCATACTGCATACCAAAGGCTTTGCATATCTAACCAGTCTTCAAACTATACACTTTACTACAGAACATGTATGACGGTGGAGAACAGATGTCACCAGGAGAATCTTATTTCCTGCTACTTCCCAATTTAGGCATGTGCACATGTGTAACCTTAATGCTGCCCGAACAGAGAGTCTTGCATTTAGTATTAATATGGGAACACACAAATGTTCCTTGAGTTGGAATGCTGCCATATTCCAATTTCAACAGCGTATGCCTGCTTTTTCAGTATATGATTCGCCTCAAGGTCCTGTTGGTATTGTCTGAGCTGAAAATGTGGTCACAATGTAATCTCAAAGGAGAGTGTCAGTTGAAAGTCTTAGAAATCTGCATTTCTCCTTTGAAAAGCATACACATACCAACCCCCCATAAAGGCTGGTGGAAAAGCTCTTTACCTGTCAAGAACCAATTCACAGAACTATTTCTACTGTTAGGGAAACCAGTAACAGCTCCAGCAGAACACAGCACTGAGCAACACCAAATCCCAAATACAGGTCTGGAGGGGAACCATGGGTAACAGGCAAGTCTCCAAAGGCAAGGCTTTCAAATGGAATGACACACCTATTTCCTCTTTCAAAGTGAAGGATTAGCCAAAATAGCAAATTTTGCTACCTATACTAACCCTTATCAACCACACAGCTAGAATCACCATCAGCTGCTTATGGAGAGTGACTACATTTGCTTTGCTCAATGCATTATTTATACATAATATAACCAGAGCACTTAGGCACCAAGATAGTCAGAAGTATGCCTTTTTAACCCAATTTTAAAAATTGTTTATTTTTGGCTGTGTCCGGTCTTAGTTGTGACATGGGGCTCTCTAGTTGAGGCATGCAGGCTCAGTAGTTGTGGTGTGCTGGCTTAGTTGCCCCATGGCATGTGGGGTCTTAGTTCCCTGACCAGGGATGAAACTAGAGTCCCCTGAATTGGAAGGTGAATTCTTAACCACTGGACCACTAGGCAAGTCCTAAAGCTAATCATTTTTGCCCTAAGGGATGGAATATGGACGACCTAAACTGAAATGATTAGGCTTCTGTTGGGCAGAAGGGCAAAGGGAATACTTATATCAAGGGAAGTCGGAACAATTGTATTTTTCTGAGATTCTTTCCTCTACCTGCTCAGTTGGAATGGGATGTCATACACCAGTGGCTTCTCAACAAAGGTTTCTAAGGCCCCTTCTATTGAATTTGGAGTCTGTCATCTAACAAAGCATATAAAAATATGTAAAAGAGAGTTGGTTTTTGATTCTGGGCTTCCCTGGTGGCTCAGACAGTAAAGAATCCACCTGCAATGTGGGAGAACCAGGTTTGATCCATGAGTTGGGAAGATCCCCTGGAGGAGGACACAGCAACCCACTCCAGTATACTTGCCTGGAGAATTCCATGGACAGAGGAGCCTGGTCAGCTACAGGCCATGACGGTTGCAAAGAGTCAGACGTGACTGAAGCAACTGAGCATGCACCCATATATTTGGCCCATGTGGCTAAATGTCCATGTCGCTACATGCAGATAAAATGATCTGCTGAATGCAGTAGTAAACTCCAATGTGAACCACCCCTCTGGGCCTCAGTGTCTGTCCGATCAAAAGGGTCCTCTATATCCAATGTCCTTGTTATCTTGTTAAATCAAAAAGGACATAACAATTTAATTCCACGGGGCTGAAAAACTAGCCATCTGCAACCATGGAGGGAAGAGACTCTTATTTCATTTCCCCATTTCAATTATCAGCTTGAAAGGAGGTTCTTTATTCTTTGAAGTAGAGGGCTGCTTAAGAATAAATGTTCCAGAAATAAATATGAATACACAGATAGGTTTTCACTTGTCTGTGCAAACAATACCTCTGGAGGGATGCCCGGGGAAGTGGTAACATGGGTTGAGTGGTAGAGGTGGTAGCGGGAGGTAGTGGGAGATGGGGGAGAGGGTGTAGGGTCAGGGGCAGGAAATAGTGAACTGGTGGTGGGGAGAAGGGCGGGAATACCTTATTTCATAACTTGCAAATCGAATTTCTAACCAACTCTGAACATTCACTATCATGTCTCCAGGTACCCTCTGAACACCTGTGCAAGAAATATGGCAGCAGCACCAATATTATTTCCTCCTGAGACCTAACAACACACAGGGCACTCTATAAAGTACCTGAAGGAAATAACGTCCTGTACTCCTCCCAACAGTCCCTGTGGTAGGTTTTGTCTCCTCTGCATAGATACCAAACCAAGACACACATACTGGGGGTGTCCTCCCAGGGGACATGCCAACGTCAGAAGTAAGCTCAAAGGCAGGCACCTGGTTATGTTTTACCAAGAATTTTGATCTCTTGGGGCCAAAAGCCCAGAGTCACACAATTCTGAGACTACACATGCAACAGTTATTAATCAAAAGGAACCCTTATATAATACTAGAAAAATTAGAGGTCTTGAAGAGCCTCCCCCAAACAAACCACATCTAGCTCAAGGCAGAATATGCTGGATTCTGTCTCTGTACTGTATAAGAGAGACCCCGTAGAACAAAAGAACAAAGATCTTGCTCTTAAAGGCAAACCCTCTGCATTTAGGTAAAATTATTGCAGAAAGTTTCACATTTGACCTTTACAGTCACTCTGTTTACTGCTTTGATATAATAATAGCCAGAGGATTATCTTCCTATCAAGTTACAACTGTTCACCTGGTCACTCACATGAGTCTTATGCTTCTTTCAAACTGGCCAAGGAGAGGCTTGTGAAGTCCTTGAACTTTAAGAAATTCACAGCATGCCCCACCTCCACCTCCCGTCACAGGGAAAGTTCTTGGCCCCCCATTTCTCTGGAGTTTGTTCACCACTAATGCCATTAGCTCTCATTTTCATGTTTTCCTTCTATGTTTTTCTGTTTCCTGTATTCATTTATTTTACAAAGAACAAGAGTGGAATCCTCCTTCTAGGGCTTGTATCTTCAAGTCTTGAATAATTTTTTAAGACTTACACAGTAATATGTTGACACTGAAGACACCAAAGCTTTTGGAGCAGAAATGGAAATGATGTAGTCTGGAAATTCTCACTGGACTGCTGTTAAACCCACATGCCCTGTGAATGCTTAAAGTTTTAGCCAGCGTAATAAATATTTTGATATGGGTCAGTCTAAATAACTTCCATTTCTGTGTGATTATGTGAGATAGTTTTCTTCATCATTCTGTTGATAATAAGAATTGCTATCATGAGTCACCATCATTCTCCTTCCCTGAATTTAAGAATAAATGGATATTGAATTATCCAATAAATTTAAAATTTTTTCAATTTATTTTTGGTTGTGCTGGGTCTTTGTTGCTGCACAGGCTTTCTCTAGTTGTTGTGAGCAGGGGCTATTGTCCAGTGCAGTGCATGGGCTTCTCATTGTGGTGGCCTCTCTTGTCAAGAAGCATGAGCCCTAAGGTGCTCAGGCTTCAGTAGCTATGGCATGTGGGCTCAAGAGTTGCGGCTCCCGAGCTCTAGAGCAAAAGCTCATTAGTTGTGGTGCTTGGGCTCAGTTGCTTCGTGGCCTGTGGGATCTCTCTAGACCAGGAATCAAACCTATATCTCCTGCACTGGCGGGCAGATTGCTTACCAAGACACCACCAAAGAGTCTTCCACGAAGCTTTATGTTGTAAGCAACTAAAGGAACTTTGAGAAGAAAATCAAGACAAAGGTTTGTGTACTGGAGTATGGCTGCCCACTACATAGCCATATCAGATTCCACTACAGCCTATAGAAAATACACCTTCCATAGACAACATACATGATGTGCATTTGTTTTTTCATAGAGAGTCAAAAAAATATCAACCTACTATGAAAATCTATACTAGTAAAAAAGTAAGAAATGACCTAACAAAGAACATGTATGATCTGGGGTTCAACTATATGATCACCCACACAGGATTTTCTCTAATACACCCACAGTTACGTATGTACATTCGCAGTTTTAAAAATGTTCTAACCTTATTTTCAGTGACCTGCTCAGAATTCAGGGAAGGATATCTGTGATAAGATGCTGAAATCTGAAATATTGTAGAAAGTATAACAATTACTGCCACAAGTAGGTCTCTGGAGCTGCACTGGTTTCACTATGACTTCTTAAATTTCTTTACTGAAGAGCAAAGAAAAGAACCAAATTTAATGAGCTCTGTTGGATCAAAGCAGCAATCTAAACCCACATCCCTTAACAAGTTTTAGCCAGCGTAATAAATATTTTGATATGGGTCAGTCTAAATAACTTCCATTTCTGTGTGATTATGTGAGATAGTTTTCTTCATCATTCTGTTGATAATAAGAATTGCTATCATGAGTCACCATCATTCTCCTTCCCTGAATTTAAGAATAAATGGATATTGAATTATCCAATAAATTTAAAATTTTTTCAATTTATTTTTGGTTGTGCTGGGTCTTTGTTGCTGCACAGGCTTTCTCTAGTTGTTGTGAGCAGGGGCTATTGTCCAGTGCAGTGCATGGGCTTCTCATTGTGGTGGCCTCTCTTGTCAAGAAGCATGAGCCCTAAGGTGCTCAGGCTTCAGTAGCTATGGCATGTGGGCTCAAGAGTTGCGGCTCCCGAGCTCTAGAGCAAAAGCTCATTAGTTGTGGTGCTTGGGCTCAGTTGCTTCGTGGCCTGTGGGATCTCTCTAGACCAGGAATCAAACCTATATCTCCTGCACTGGCGGGCAGATTGCTTACCAAGACACCACCAAAGAGTCTTCCACGAAGCTTTATGTTGTAAGCAACTAAAGGAACTTTGAGAAGAAAATCAAGACAAAGGTTTGTGTACTGGAGTATGGCTGCCCACTACATAGCCATATCAGATTCCACTACAGCCTATAGAAAATACACCTTCCATAGACAACATACATGATGTGCATTTGTTTTTTCATAGAGAGTCAAAAAAATATCAACCTACTATGAAAATCTATACTAGTAAAAAAGTAAGAAATGACCTAACAAAGAACATGTATGATCTGGGGTTCAACTATATGATCACCCACACAGGATTTTCTCTAATACACCCACAGTTACGTATGTACATTCGCAGTTTTAAAAATGTTCTAACCTTATTTTCAGTGACCTGCTCAGAATTCAGGGAAGGATATCTGTGATAAGATGCTGAAATCTGAAATATTGTAGAAAGTATAACAATTACTGCCACAAGTAGGTCTCTGGAGCTGCACTGGTTTCACTATGACTTCTTAAATTTCTTTACTGAAGAGCAAAGAAAAGAACCAAATTTAATGAGCTCTGTTGGATCAAAGCAGCAATCTCAGATATCTGTAGAGAAATCAACAGGCAGTTGACAAAGCTGCCAGATCAAAGCAATGATCTTCCAATAAAAATGAACTAAAAAATAGCAACTGGAAAAGAGGGTGTCTATGCTGAATTTCTAGCTTGTTCTCTGACGTGACTCTGACGTAAAGTGGCAGCAACCCACTGGTTCGTGAGTTGGCTCAAGCTCACCTCAATCCTGAGTTAGCTTTATTTTCATTCCAAATTAAGTCTCACTTTTTTTTTTTTTAAAGATTTATTTATTTATTTTGGGCGGGGGTCGGGTTGGGGAGGGAGGGGAGCGGGCGGGCCACTTCTATTGGTCTTTCTCTATTTTCATCCGTCTTTGTCCTTTGGCTCCTGTGGGCCTCCCATCACAGTGGCCTTTGTTGTTGCAGAGCGCCGGCTCTGGGCTCATGCGCGCCAGAGCTCCGGCTCGGTGATTGGACACATCGGTCCAGCCGCTCCGCGGCACGTGGGATCTTCCCATGCCAGGGATCAAACCGGTGCCTTGCAGTGCAAGGTGGTGTCCTTACCCACTGGACCACCAGGGGAAGCCCAAGTCTCACGTTTTTGATAACTTTATTGGCAGTGAGAGCTCCAACTCAAAATTAGATCAAAGGAATACATCGTTCCTTTGCAAAACCAAATGAAACTGACCGACATGTATGTGTTTAATAACTTAATGCTCAAAGCATTGAATAGGAGATCAGTACAGGAATCCCCTACAGTGATAAAATGTTTCGAGCATTTAGTAGGTCATGTTGATGGGCACTGTTCTGAATGCCTCATATGCATGACTTTACTAATCCTCACCACAACCCTATCTGTACTAAATCACTTCAATCATGTCTGACAATCTGTGACCCTGTGGACTGTAGTCCGCCAGGCTTCTCTGTCCATGGGACTCTCCAGGCAAGAATACCAGGGTGGGTTGTCATGTTTTCCTTCAGGGGTCTTCCCAACCCAGGGATGGAACCCGAGTCTCTTATTGTCTCCTCCACTGGCAGGTGGGTTCTTCCTACCATGTTCACTATGACTTCTTAAATTTCTTTACTGAAGAGCAAAGAAAAGAACCAAATTTAATGAGCTCTGTTGGATCAAAGCAGCAATCTCAGATATCTGTAGAGAAATCAACAGGCAGTTGACAAAGCTGCCAGATCAAAGCAATGATCTTCCAATAAAAATGAACTAAAAAATAGCAACTGGAAAAGAGGGTGTCTATGCTGAATTTCTAGCTTGTTCTCTGACGTGACTCTGACGTAAAGTGGCAGCAACCCACTGGTTCGTGAGTTGGCTCAAGCTCACCTCAATCCTGAGTTAGCTTTATTTTCATTCCAAATTAAGTCTCACTTTTTTTTTTTTTAAAGATTTATTTATTTATTTTGGGCGGGGGTCGGGTTGGGGAGGGAGGGGAGCGGGCGGGCCACTTCTATTGGTCTTTCTCTATTTTCATCCGTCTTTGTCCTTTGGCTCCTGTGGGCCTCCCATCACAGTGGCCTTTGTTGTTGCAGAGCGCCGGCTCTGGGCTCATGCGCGCCAGAGCTCCGGCTCGGTGATTGGACACATCGGTCCAGCCGCTCCGCGGCACGTGGGATCTTCCCATGCCAGGGATCAAACCGGTGCCCCTTGCAGTGCAAGGTGGTGTCCTTACCCACTGGACCACCAGGGGAAGCCCAAGTCTCACGTTTTTGATAACTTTATTGGCAGTGAGAGCTCCAACTCAAAATTAGATCAAAGGAATACATCGTTCCTTTGCAAAACCAAATGAAACTGACCGACATGTATGTGTTTAATAACTTAATGCTCAAAGCATTGAATAGGAGATCAGTACAGGAATCCCCTACAGTGATAAAAATGTTTCGAGCATTTAGTAGGTCATGTTGATGGGCACTGTTCTGAATGCCTCATATGCATGACTTTACTAATCCTCACCACAACCCTATCTGTACTAAATCACTTCAATCATGTCTGACAATCTGTGACCCTGTGGACTGTAGTCCGCCAGGCTTCTCTGTCCATGGGACTCTCCAGGCAAGAATACCAGGGTGGGTTGTCATGTTTTCCTTCAGGGGTCTTCCCAACCCAGGGATGGAACCCGAGTCTCTTATTGTCTCCTCCACTGGCAGGTGGGTTCTTTACCACTAGCGCCAACTGAGAAGCTGAATAAGCCTATGAGTTATGTGTTATTACCATCAACAGTTTACAAAGGAGGAAGAAATCCAGGCACAGAGGATGGAAAGAAACTTTCTGAAATCAACTTAGCCAGAAAGGGGTGGAGCTAAGACTTGAACCCTAGTGGTCTAGCTCCAAAGCCAGTACTGCCGTACGTGTGATTTA
The DNA here is from genome assembly GCA_022376925.1 of Tragulus kanchil. Taxonomy (NCBI): domain Eukaryota; kingdom Metazoa; phylum Chordata; class Mammalia; order Artiodactyla; family Tragulidae; genus Tragulus; species Tragulus kanchil. The sequence goes on from JAIOJX010000025.1 coordinate 34,632,066, forward strand.
TGATCAAGATAACAGGATGAAATAACAAGCCATAAAGGACATCATCCGGAGAAGGGAATGGCAGCCCACTCCAGTATTCATGCCTGAGAATCCCACGGACAGAGACGCCTGGCAAATGGTCACAAAGAATCAGACAAAACTGAGTGACTAACACGCACACACACACACACCCAGATGGACATCATCAGACAGAGCCTGTGCCTTCTGTTCTGACCAAAGGCATCTGCAATTATTAAACAGTCTTTGGCTTCCTTGACTTTGAACTAACCACAGACCAGATATCTGAGGCAAGAGGCTGCTGGTGTCCTCACACATGCGTGCTTTTCTTCTTCCTTAATAAAGGAACCTCTGAGGTCTTGTTGGCTACATGCCTGCCCAACAAAATACTTTGCCAGTCTCCCTAACAGTTAGATTTAGCCATGTGACCAGGTCCTAGACAGTAGGATAATTAGATGTGATAGGCACAAACTTTAGGTCATGCCCTTAAAACGAGGGCTGTGCCCCAGATGTTGTCTTTCCCTTCCTGCTCTTCTGGGTGTGGATGTGATGCTGGGAGGCAGAGCAGCCGTCCCGGATGATGACATGGAAGCTGTAAACCAAGGCCAGTAGAACAAGACAGAAAAGCCTGGGCACCCTGGGGCCTAAAATTGACCCCAGAGTGCTATTTTGGCTGCCATAGCAGGGAGAAATAAACTTTTATCTTATTTAAGCCACTCTTATTTTTCAATAACCATTAACAACTGTATCCTAACCAATATATGTTTATCATTTAAGCTTTGCAGGTGGCAATACTGGTAAAGAATGTCATGTTTTCCTTCAGGGGTCTTCCCAACCCAGGGATGGAACCCGAGTCTCTTATTGTCTCCTCCACTGGCAGGTGGGTTCTTTACCACTAGCGCCAACTGAGAAGCTGAATAAGCCTATGAGTTATGTGTTATTACCATCAACAGTTTACAAAGGAGGAAGAAATCCAGGCACAGAGGATGGAAAGAAACTTTCTGAAATCAACTTAGCCAGAAAGGGGTGGAGCTAAGACTTGAACCCTAGTGGTCTAGCTCCAAAGCCAGTACTGCCGTACGTGTGATTTATGATCAAGATAACAGGATGAAATAACAAGCCATAAAGGACATCATCCGGAGAAGGGAATGGCAGCCCACTCCAGTATTCATGCCTGAGAATCCCACGGACAGAGACGCCTGGCAAATGGTCACAAAGAATCAGACAAAACTGAGTGACTAACACGCACACACACACACACCCAGATGGACATCATCAGACAGAGCCTGTGCCTTCTGTTCTGACCAAAGGCATCTGCAATTATTAAACAGTCTTTGGCTTCCTTGACTTTGAACTAACCACAGACCAGATATCTGAGGCAAGAGGCTGCTGGTGTCCTCACACATGCGTGCTTTTCTTCTTCCTTAATAAAGGAACCTCTGAGGTCTTGTTGGCTACATGCCTGCCCAACAAAATACTTTGCCAGTCTCCCTAACAGTTAGATTTAGCCATGTGACCAGGTCCTAGACAGTAGGATAATTAGATGTGATAGGCACAAACTTTAGGTCATGCCCTTAAAACGAGGGCTGTGCCCCAGATGTTGTCTTTCCCTTCCTGCTCTTCTGGGTGTGGATGTGATGCTGGGAGGCAGAGCAGCCGTCCCGGATGATGACATGGAAGCTGTAAACCAAGGCCAGTAGAACAAGACAGAAAAGCCTGGGCACCCTGGGGCCTACACATTGACCCCAGAGTGCTATTTTGGCTGCCATAGCAGGGAGAAATAAACTTTTATCTTATTTAAGCCACTCTTATTTTTCAATAACCATTAACAACTGTATCCTAACCAATATATGTTTATCATTTAAGCTTTGCAGGTGGCAATACTGGTAAAGAATTCGCCCGCCAATGCAAAAGACAAAAGAGACATAGGTCTGATCCCTGGGTTGGGAAGATCCCCTGGAGAAGGAAATGGCAATCCAATCCAGTATTTTTGCCTGGAAAATCCCATGACAGAGGAGCCTGCTAGGCTACAGTCCATGGGGACACAAGGAGTTTGACACGAGTGAGCACACACACACACACACACACACACACACACACACACGCAGCTACTTTATAGGGACTAATACACCATCTCTGTTTCCTGAGATTTTAATAATTCATGAGCCAGGTTCTGTTCATATTTGATGCTTGTTTTTTCAGGTCACTGTTATACTGAAATAGTGTCACCATTGCCCAGCTGTTTACGATGAAACAAGTACAAGTATTAATGGGGCTATTAAATAACAAAACTTTAGCTTAGAATCTTGAAAAACTTCCAGCAGTCTATGTTTACCCACAGTTGAAGCAGCACCATTTAATTGGTATATCTGGTCTATGACTTTCCATTTTCAAAATGCCCTTTAGATACAACTTCTAACACTAAAGGTGGGATTTCTCAGCCTCAGCACTATTGACATCTGGCCCAGAAAGTTCTTTGTTGTTGGGCCTGTTCTGTGCATTGCAGGATATTTAATGGCATCCCTGGCTTATAGCTAATAGGTGCCAGTGGTACCTGCCCCCTAGTCATGGCAATTAAAAATACCACCAGACACTGCTAAATGTCTTGGGGGTGGGGCAAATCACCCCCAGTTGAGAATCATATGTCTTATACAGGCTAGGCTGCAGATTTTGAGAAAGCAGACTGTGACTATTTAAATTCCAGCAGAAACACAGGCAGATAGGTCCTTAATGCACCTTCAATGAGAGTGGTACTCTGGTGATTACCAGGGACAAGAAACATGAGCTGGTTCTTATTTTTTGAATTAAGAAGTTCAACTAAGCTTTCAATAAGAAAATTCACAAGGTAGTAAAAAAGAAAAATCACAAGACAGAAGCCTGGGCACCCGGGGTTTAATCATTTAAGCAAAAATTTATCTTATTTAAGCCACTCTTATTTTCAATAACCATTAACAACTGTATCCTAACCAATATATGTTTATCATTTAAGCTTTGCAGGTGGCAATACTGGTAAAGAATTCGCCCGCCAATGCAAAAGACAAAAGAGACATAGGTCTGATCCCTGGGTTGGGAAGATCCCCTGGAGAAGGAAATGGCAATCCAATCCAGTATTTTTGCCTGGAAAATCCCATGACAGAGGAGCCTGCTAGGCTACAGTCCATGGGGACACAAGGAGTTTGACACGAGTGAGCACACACACACACACACACACACACACACACACACACGCAGCTACTTTATAGGGACTAATACACCATCTCTGTTTCCTGAGATTTTAATAATTCATGAGCCAGGTTCTGTTCATATTTGATGCTTGTTTTTTCAGGTCACTGTTATACTGAAATAGTGTCACCATTGCCCAGCTGTTTACGATGAAACAAGTACAAGTATTAATGGGGCTATTAAATAACAAAACTTTAGCTTAGAATCTTGAAAAACTTCCAGCAGTCTATGTTTACCCACAGTTGAAGCAGCACCATTTAATTGGTATATCTGGTCTATGACTTTCCATTTTCAAAATGCCCTTTAGATACAACTTCTAACACTAAAGGTGGGATTTCTCAGCCTCAGCACTATTGACATCTGGCCCAGAAAGTTCTTTGTTGTTGGGCCTGTTCTGTGCATTGCAGGATATTTAATGGCATCCCTGGCTTATAGCTAATAGGTGCCAGTGGTACCTGCCCCCTAGTCATGGCAATTAAAAATACCACCAGACACTGCTAAATGTCTTGGGGGTGGGGCAAATCACCCCCAGTTGAGAATCATATGTCTTATACAGGCTAGGCTGCAGATTTTGAGAAAGCAGACTGTGACTATTTAAATTCCAGCAGAAACACAGGCAGATAGGTCCTTAATGCACCTTCAATGAGAGTGGTACTCTGGTGATTACCAGGGACAAGAAACATGAGCTGGTTCTTATTTTTTGAATTAAGAAGTTCAACTAAGCTTTCAATAAGAAAATTCACAAGGTAGTAAAAAAGAAAAATCACAAGTATAATTCCAAGCACATTTAACTATGAGTATAACTTCCTCTATCCAAGGTTAAGATGGAAATAATTGCATATGTGAAGTAAAAAAAAAAATCCACCAGGTCTGAATAGGATTCTTTTGTAGAAACTCCAATGATGATAGAAGAACATTTGACCGTCTCAGAGTGGAGAGCACCTCCCTATTAAACTTCCAATTCCTTTAGCCTTTCTATGGCTCTGGCACCATATTTTCAGACATTCAGGTATTACGTATGTGTAATAAGTAATGAGCATCAGTGGCAGAATTATTATCTTCCAATATGTAAACATTTTTAGCCTTGTGAGTCAAGTTCTTCTGCTCTGATAGCGTTTACATTATTTAGCATTATGAAGCTATTCATTTTATTTTTTATTGGAGCATAGTTGATTTATAATGCTGTGTTAGTTTCAGGTGCACAGCATAGTGAATCGGTTATACGCACACCTATATCTGTTTGTTTTCAGCTTCTTTCCCCTAATAGGTTATTACAAAATATGGAGTATAGCTTCCTGTACTATGATAATAGGTAACAAATGGAGATTCTCTGGATTCCATGGGATCAGTCATTCAAAGCAAATGAAAGGAACGTCCCTAGTGGTCCAGGCGTTAAGAATTTGCCTTCCAACTTAAGGGATGCAGGTCTGACCCCTGGTCAGGGAGCTAAGGTCCCACATGCTGCAGGGCAACTAAGCCCCGGAGGGACAGTGAAGAGTTCACATATCGCAACTAAGACTCAGTGTGGCCAAATAGTTTTTTTGTTGCTGTTAAAGCAAAAGATATCTTCATTTTCCTTTTGCAGAGAGTGGGGAAGAAGTGTACTGTAAAAAAATACGTCAGGCCCGTCACCTGTCCTAGGATGGAACTCTGGGGGTAAGATGGGGAAAAGGCGGTCACCGTACATTTCTTTCAGATCACCGCCTGCATCCGGAAGGTCCCCAGTACCTTTGGCATAACTAATGATTGTCAGGGCGTGGGAAGTCAATCAATTTGATGCTCATTTCCATCAACAGTGCAGAAGAAATACTCCAAGGGTGGGATGAAATTTCTTTGTTTTAATTGAGAGAATTCTCTCTCTGCTGATTCCCAGGGTGGGTGAAATCCAAGATCTATCTTTTTCTCCCTTTAATACCCATGCTGTAAAAAGCTTAGCTGATTATTACAATCCATCATTTCCAGCAACCATAAAACTCCATTATTTCAATCTGAGCATTTTAGCATTCATGCTGGCAGCAGTGGCGTTGGGGTGGGGGTGGGGGTGGGGGACAATGGTGGAGGGGTGATGCAGGAAAGGTGATTTCTATTCATAGGAAGAGATTATTATTATTTTTTCTTTTCCCCATCATGCCTCTTTTATTTATATTTATTTTCATCCATCTTTTTATTCTTTGGCATGCATGGGCCTCCCATCGCAGTGGTCTCTCTCACTGCAGAGTATTGGCTCTGGGCACATGAGCTCCAGAGGGCCAACTTGTAACTGAACACACTGGTCTAGTTGCTCCATGATACGTGGGTTCTTCCTGGGCCAGGGATCTAACCGGTGTCCCCTGTACTGCTAGGCGGACTCTTTACCCACTGAACCACCGTTTGTTTTCAGCTTCTTTCCCCTAATAGGTTATTACAAAATATGGAGTATAGCTTCCTGTACTATGATAATAGGTAACAAATGGAGATTCTCTGGATTCCATGGGATCAGTCATTCAAAGCAAATGAAAGGAACGTCCCTAGTGGTCCAGGCGTTAAGAATTTGCCTTCCAACTTAAGGGATGCAGGTCTGACCCCTGGTCAGGGAGCTAAGGTCCCACATGCTGCAGGGCAACTAAGCCCCGGAGGGACAGTGAAGAGTTCACATATCGCAACTAAGACTCAGTGTGGCCAAATAGTTTTTTTGTTGCTGTTAAAGCAAAAGATATCTTCATTTTCCTTTTGCAGAGAGTGGGGAAGAAGTGTACTGTAAAAAAATACGTCAGGCCCGTCACCTGTCCTAGGATGGAACTCTGGGGGTAAGATGGGGAAAAGGCGGTCACCGTACATTTCTTTCAGATCACCGCCTGCATCCGGAAGGTCCCCAGTACCTTTGGCATAACTAATGATTGTCAGGGCGTGGGAAGTCAATCAATTTGATGCTCATTTCCATCAACAGTGCAGAAGAAATACTCCAAGGGTGGGATGAAATTTCTTTGTTTTAATTGAGAGAATTCTCTCTCTGCTGATTCCCAGGGTGGGTGAAATCCAAGATCTATCTTTTTCTCCCTTTAATACCCATGCTGTAAAAAGCTTAGCTGATTATTACAATCCATCATTTCCAGCAACCATAAAACTCCATTATTTCAATCTGAGCATTTTAGCATTCATGCTGGCAGCAGTGGCGTTGGGGTGGGGGGGGGGGTGGGGTACAATGGTGGAGGGGTGATGCAGGAAAGGTGATTTCTATTCATAGGAAGAGATTATTATTATTTTTTCTTTTCCCCATCATGCCTCTTTTATTTATATTTATTTTCATCCATCTTTTTATTCTTTGGCATGCATGGGCCTCCCATCGCAGTGGTCTCTCTCACTGCAGAGTATTGGCTCTGGGCACATGAGCTCCAGAGGGCCAACTTGTAACTGAACACACTGGTCTAGTTGCTCCATGATACGTGGGTTCTTCCTGGGCCAGGGATCTAACCGGTGTCCCCTGTACTGCTAGGCGGACTCTTTACCCACTGAACCACCAGGGAAGCCCGGAAGAGATTATTAATATTTTTAAATTTTGGCTTCCTTTATTGGTTTTATGTTCATTTATTTCCATCCATCTTTATTCTTTGGCCTGAGTGGGCCTCCCATTGCAATGGGCCTTGTCTCATTGCAGAGCACCGGCTCTGGGCGCATGTACTCCAGAGTGCTGGATTATAATTGGACACACCAGTCCAGCCGCTCTGTGGCATGTGGGATCTTCTTGGGCCCAGGATCGAATTGGTGCCCCTTGCACTACAAGGCTTACTCTTTACCCACTGAACCACCAGAGAAGCCCCCGGAACAGACTATTTTTAAAAATGGGAATGAGAGGCAACATAGTGGGGAGACAGAACACATGGAATAAAATCAAGGATGGATATTGTCATAGCTACTTGCATCCAAGAAGGTGCAGAACCCAAAACTAGTTTTGGATTTTAATGATCCAATCCACTTAATGGCTACATGCAGAATTAATTTTTTCCTCTTTATCCTCTCACATGGGTTTATTTTGCCATTACTTTAAAATCTGGAAAACAATCTAGAGAAGTTTGTTCTTCCATGAGAGTCACTCAAATGTGAAACATCATTACTTTCTCATTCCTCCTGAGAAACAAAGCCCAATAGTGCCAGACTACTCTGGGAAAGGTTTGGTTCCTCTTTTTTTTTTTAGTACTGTGGGGCACAGCTTCAAAGGTATGGTTCAGGGGTGATTCAGTCATCTCAACAGGATGAGAACTTGGATCCTCATAACGTTTGGCACAAACCTGCCTGCTGAGTCAAGACCAAAGAAGTTGGCACCTAGGTGGTAGTTTCTTGGGTTTGCCAGAGGCTACACTCCAGGTAGCTTATTGGTTAGCCCGATAATGATCAGATTGCTGGGTGTGACCTTCTGGCAGATCATGAAATGAACTGGGCTCAACCAGCACTTTATTTTTTAAAGGTGAAATAAAACAGGAGATAGATTAGAAAATATCAGATACATGGGTGGTACACAATGAAGACTATTTCATTTACCTATCTTAAACAATCAACCAACCAATCTCTGGATATTTTACACTGTCATTTAACACACACATACATGTACATATGTATAAACACATGAAATTTACCATGGGTTTTTGTCCAAAAGTTTGAAAGTCACCAATTCGGTACATGTTTCCACCTACTTTGTTGTGATAAGATATTTTAGGAGTCCAAGTCTATGAAAACCATTACATAAACCTAACTTCTAGTGCTCAGTCATGTCTGACTCTTTGCAACCCCATGGACTGTAGTTCACTAGGTTTTTCTGTCCACGGGATTTTCCAGGAAAAAATACTGGAGTAGGTTGCCGTTTTCTCCTCTAGGGATCTTCCCAAACCAGGGATCAAATCCATATCTCCTGTGTCTCCTGCATTGGTAGGCTGGTTCTTTATCACTAAATCACCTGGGCTAAACAACTGCAAATATCTTTTTCCTAGTGGAGATTTAAAGTGCTTTCTTGGAAATTTTTTTAATTCCACCAACCCGAGCAATTTGAGAAAAACAGCCAAGCTGATTACCACCTTTAAGAGGGTAAGAAAATCACCTCTTTGCTGGCAGTGTATCGATTTCCACCTTAATGGCTACATGCAGAATTAATTTTTTCCTCTTTATCCTCTCACATGGGTTTATTTTGCCATTACTTTAAAATCTGGAAAACAATCTAGAGAAGTTTGTTCTTCCATGAGAGTCACTCAAATGTGAAACATCATTACTTTCTCATTCCTCCTGAGAAACAAAGCCCAATAGTGCCAGACTACTCTGGGAAAGGTTTGGTTCCTCTTTTTTTTTTTAGTACTGTGGGGCACAGCTTCAAAGGTATGGTTCAGGGGTGATTCAGTCATCTCAACAGGATGAGAACTTGGATCCTCATAACGTTTGGCACAAACCTGCCTGCTGAGTCAAGACCAAAGAAGTTGGCACCTAGGTGGTAGTTTCTTGGGTTTGCCAGAGGCTACACTCCAGGTAGCTTATTGGTTAGCCCGATAATGATCAGATTGCTGGGTGTGACCTTCTGGCAGATCATGAAATGAACTGGGCTCAACCAGCACTTTATTTTTTAAAGGTGAAATAAAACAGGAGATAGATTAGAAAATATCAGATACATGGGTGGTACACAATGAAGACTATTTCATTTACCTATCTTAAACAATCAACCAACCAATCTCTGGATATTTTACACTGTCATTTAACACACACATACATGTACATATGTATAAACACATGAAATTTACCATGGGTTTTTGTCCAAAAGTTTGAAAGTCACCAATTCGGTACATGTTTCCACCTACTTTGTTGTGATAAGATATTTTAGGAGTCCAAGTCTATGAAAACCATTACATAAACCTAACTTCTAGTGCTCAGTCATGTCTGACTCTTTGCAACCCCATGGACTGTAGTTCACTAGGTTTTTCTGTCCACGGGATTTTCCAGGAAAAAATACTGGAGTAGGTTGCCGTTTTCTCCTCTAGGGATCTTCCCAAACCAGGGATCAAATCCATATCTCCTGTGTCTCCTGCATTGGTAGGCTGGTTCTTTATCACTAAATCACCTGGGCTAAACAACTGCAAATATCTTTTTCCTAGTGGAGATTTAAAGTGCTTTCTTGGAAATTTTTTTAATTCCACCAACCCGAGCAATTTGAGAAAAACAGCCAAGCTGATTACCACCTTTAAGAGGGTAAGAAAATCACCTCTTTGCTGGCAGTGTATCGATCCCTCTCATTCTTCCTGGCGCAAATAAATGCTGAAATCCAGCTGTTTGCAAAAGGATTTAAAAGGTGTCATGGACCCAGTCTGAGAAGAGTTAATAGCATCATTGTGAGAACATCAACTGCACAATCTGACCTATGAGACTTCTTTGTCCTCATTCTGAGAAGAGGGAAGTTTCTCCAATTGATCAAAGAATCCTTATGAATCAGTGTACATAGCTCCCTAAGATTCCAAGTCTGTAAATGAGTCAGCAATATCATTTACCTTGAGCCAGTAATGATTTTCCAAAGGTCTAACTGCAGGTTTATCCCAGCTCCCCAGTAAAATGAAAATGACTTAACTGCATTCACTGTGCTAAGCACACAGGGATATCCTGGTTGGGTTATTGACGCATACATATATATCTAGTTTCTCAAAATGGATGCAGTCTTCCTCAAATTCATTTCTCTTTGTTATTATCTGTTCTAACATATGATGTGCTACCCTTCAGAGAGGCCACTATTGCTAGGAACAGTAAGTCAATTAAGAACTTCCTAACTATAAAGCCTCTATGCAGACACTTCTATTTAAAATAGCAAGGCTGGGGCTTCCCTGGTGGTCCAGTGGGTAAGGACACCACCTTGCAGTGCAAGGTGCCGATTCGATCCCTGGCCTGGGAAGATCCCACCATTTTGTCCAAAAGTTTGAAAGTCACCAATTCGGTACATGTTTCCACCTACTTTGTTGTGATAAGATATTTTAGGAGTCCAAGTCTATGAAAACCATTACATAAACCTAACTTCTAGTGCTCAGTCATGTCTGACTCTTTGCAACCCCATGGACTGTAGTTCACTAGGTTTTTCTGTCCACGGGATTTTCCAGGAAAAAATACTGGAGTAGGTTGCCGTTTTCTCCTCTAGGGATCTTCCCAAACCAGGGATCAAATCCATATCTCCTGTGTCTCCTGCATTGGTAGGCTGGTTCTTTATCACTAAATCACCTGGGCTAAACAACTGCAAATATCTTTTTCCTAGTGGAGATTTAAAGTGCTTTCTTGGAAATTTTTTTAATTCCACCAACCCGAGCAATTTGAGAAAAACAGCCAAGCTGATTACCACCTTTAAGAGGGTAAGAAAATCACCTCTTTGCTGGCAGTGTATCGGGATCCCTCTCATTCTTCCCTGGCGCAAATAAATGCTGAAATCCAGCTGTTTGCAAAAGGATTTAAAAGGTGTCATGGACCCAGTCTGAGAAGAGTTAATAGCATCATTGTGAGAACATCAACTGCACAATCTGACCTATGAGACTTCTTTGTCCTCATTCTGAGAAGAGGGAAGTTTCTCCAATTGATCAAAGAATCCTTATGAATCAGTGTACATAGCTCCCTAAGATTCCAAGTCTGTAAATGAGTCAGCAATATCATTTACCTTGAGCCAGTAATGATTTTCCAAAGGTCTAACTGCAGGTTTATCCCAGCTCCCCAGTAAAATGAAAATGACTTAACTGCATTCACTGTGCTAAGCACACAGGGATATCCTGGTTGGGTTATTGACGCATACATATATATCTAGTTTCTCAAAATGGATGCAGTCTTCCTCAAATTCATTTCTCTTTGTTATTATCTGTTCTAACATATGATGTGCTACCCTTCAGAGAGGCCACTATTGCTAGGAACAGTAAGTCAATTAAGAACTTCCTAACTATAAAGCCTCTATGCAGACACTTCTATTTAAAATAGCAAGGCTGGGGCTTCCCTGGTGGTCCAGTGGGTAAGGACACCACCTTGCAGTGCAAGGGGTGCCGATTCGATCCCTGGCCTGGGAAGATCCCACGTGCTGCAGAGCAGCTGGACTGATGCGTCCAATTACCGAGCCGGAGCTCTGGAGCGCATGAGCCCAGAGTGGGTGCTCTGCGACAACAGAGGCCACTGCGATGGAAGGCCCACACGGGCCAAAGGACAAAGATGGATGAAAATGAAAGAAGTGGCCTGCCCGTTCCCCTCCCTCCCCAACATGTCCACCCCACCCAAAGCAATAAAATAAAATAAAATAGCAAGGCCAGTAAGTCAGACTGAGAAAGACAAATACTGTATGATATAACTAATATATGGAATCTAAAAAGAATACAACAAACTATTGAATATAACAAAAAAGAAGCAGTCTCACAGATATGGAGGACAAACTGGTGGTTCCAGTGGGAGGGAGGGGTAATTCCATTGAGAGAGGGGGATAAGAGGTATAAACTATTGATATAAAATAGGCTACAAAGATATATTGTACAACACAGCAAGTATAGCCAATATTTTATAATAACTATAAACGGAATATAACCTTTAAAACTTGAAAATCACTATATTATACACCTGGTAACATATACTAATAATATTGTACAACTGTAGCTCAATGAAAAAAGAATGTTGAAAAGACACAAAATAGCAAAGCCCTTTTAGAGAGTTTGATCAGTTTGTTCTTACAAAAGAAAATGAACACATACACACTCATGAGTGACAACGGATGTAAATGGACCACTTATAAAGGTTTTTCCTTCTCCACCCTTAAGCCTTCCCCCCAGTGAATTCTGAAGCTTGCATCACCCTGGAGGAAACTTTAAGTCAGACTCACTCTCCAGCTCGATATTAAGTGGTCACCCTCACAGCTTGCCAGCAAGGAGCGGACTGCTTCTTTCTCACTGAGTCATATTATTTTATTCCTTGTCTCAGCAAACAGGCTCTGAACGGCTTATCTGAAAAATGATACGGTAACAGATCTAGTCTGGAGAACCCCCTACTTTATTCTGGTGGCTGGAAAGCACTTAAAACAAAAATTTAAGCCGAACAAGGATTTACAGGATGTGAGTCCTGATAAGTCTATGAAGAATCTCCATTTCCTCAGATATGACGGATGACAAACAAAATCTTGTTAAAAGGGGATTTCATCATCTGAGGATGCCTAGAGATTAGTAGGAAGAGGTACATCTTTAGCTGGAAGGTCATCTTGAACCTGAGTTTTGAAGTGTTAGTACTTGGTTGTGTTTCTAAGAAATTTCTTAAGTGCTATTTCCACGAATGGGGAAAGGCTCCCTCCCCCACTACACATACTTCAAATGAGGAGGACCTTCCTGGTGGTACAGTGGTTAAGAGTCCATTGGCCAATGCTGGGGAGCACATTTGATCCCTGGTTGGGGAACTCGATCCCCGTGCAACAGGGGAACTAAGCTCACGTGCGCAACTACAGAGCCAAGTGGCTCAACTAGACAGGACAAACTGGTGGTTCCAGTGGGAGGGAGGGGTAATTCCATTGAGAGAGGGGGATAAGAGGTATAAACTATTGATATAAAATAGGCTACAAAGATATATTGTACAACACAGCAAGTATAGCCAATATTTTATAATAACTATAAACGGAATATAACCTTTAAAACTTGAAAATCACTATATTATACACCTGGTAACATATACTAATAATATTGTACAACTGTAGCTCAATGAAAAAAGAATGTTGAAAAGACACAAAATAGCAAAGCCCTTTTAGAGAGTTTGATCAGTTTGTTCTTACAAAAGAAAATGAACACATACACACTCATGAGTGACAACGGATGTAAATGGACCACTTATAAAGGTTTTTCCTTCTCCACCCTTAAGCCTTCCCCCCAGTGAATTCTGAAGCTTGCATCACCCTGGAGGAAACTTTAAGTCAGACTCACTCTCCAGCTCGATATTAAGTGGTCACCCTCACAGCTTGCCAGCAAGGAGCGGACTGCTTCTTTCTCACTGAGTCATATTATTTTATTCCTTGTCTCAGCAAACAGGCTCTGAACGGCTTATCTGAAAAATGATACGGTAACAGATCTAGTCTGGAGAACCCCCTACTTTATTCTGGTGGCTGGAAAGCACTTAAAACAAAAATTTAAGCCGAACAAGGATTTACAGGATGTGAGTCCTGATAAGTCTATGAAGAATCTCCATTTCCTCAGATATGACGGATGACAAACAAAATCTTGTTAAAAGGGGATTTCATCATCTGAGGATGCCTAGAGATTAGTAGGAAGAGGTACATCTTTAGCTGGAAGGTCATCTTGAACCTGAGTTTTGAAGTGTTAGTACTTGGTTGTGTTTCTAAGAAATTTCTTAAGTGCTATTTCCACGAATGGGGAAAGGCTCCCTCCCCCACTACACATACTTCAAATGAGGAGGACCTTCCTGGTGGTACAGTGGTTAAGAGTCCATTGGCCAATGCTGGGGACGCACATTTGATCCCTGGTTGGGGAACTACGATCCCCCGTGCAACAGGGGAACTAAGCTCACGTGCCGCAACTACAGAGCCAAGTGGCTCAACTAGACAGGCTGAGCGCCTCAGTGAAGATCCCGCATGCTGCAACCAAGGCCAGATGCAGCCAAATACACAAATACATACATTTTTCAGAAGAAAAGTCGTGTATGCACAAGCAAATATGAGCTCTTCTGATCATCAGTAATGCATGTACATAACAAATATTTAGGAGTTCTGTTGTAAATAATGGATGTTATTGCTTTACACAATATAATTTGGTATAACATTTGTAAAGAGCCATCATTAGTGGTTTCATGACTGTAAATCACATCTCCAATGGCAGAACTGGCAAAAAACACATATATAATAGCCTCTAGGCAAGCTTTGTAAGCGGCTGTTAAAGTAATTTGCAATTTTATTGGTGAATTCATAGTTTCCTGACATAGCTCATTATAAATAATGCTGGAGCAATTCTTGGGTGAAGCTAAATTCCCTTCTCTTATGAAGGCATTCTCTTGTCTACAATGAATTCTAAATAATGGATTTGTCTGGTCATTTTGTTTTAAAAATTCTGATTTCAAATCCTATAACTTTCCAAGTATTTCTATTATCGTAGACTTTTCTCCATAAATACTCAGTTGACGATCTAGACAGTCATTTTTAACTGATTAAGAAAAAAAAAACAAGTTGAACTAGACATAGTAAAACAAAAACATAACCCCTCTTTTTTGTTTTTTATATTAACATGCAAAGATTTTTCAATTTAATTTTCACTTTTCATTGAAGCATAGCTGATTTATAATATGTTTGTTTCAGGTATATGGTATAGTGACTCAGTGTTATGCATGTGTGTACATATGTGTATCACACACAGACACACACATACATTCCTTACCAGAATCTTTTCCTTACAGGTTATTACAAAATATTATGTACAGTTTCCCTGTACGTGCAGTTTCCCTGTGCTATATAACTCCTCTTTCATAACTTAATAGTAAGAAAAATTAAATGAGATAAATATTGCACCACACTCCATACCACTAATTATAACAAGGATATGCACAGTCTCCATCCAAAAGGATACCCAGCAAATTAAATTAACTTTCTGACTCTCTTATCTTTATTCAGGGCCTCTCTGTTTCCATTAAGCCTTTCAGGGGACTTTATTAAGACATTAAAGATTAAACAAGAGTAAGTCAGATTAATGTTTTCAAATGGAAGTGAGATTCTGTCATTTCTCTACTCAAAACATTCCACTGGTTCCCAAGATACTTGCAAGAAAGCCCCAGTCCCAGCGAGCCTCCCCCAGGCTCTGCAAGTTCTTCAGCTCCCTCCCCTCCAGTGGGCCTCTCTTCCTGTTGCCTTCCGCTGCCAGGCCTGGTAGTAACTGCTCCCTTTACCCAGAACTGTGCCTTCCTTGGGGGACCTTCCTCTGACCAAAAATTCTACCTTCAATGGCTCCTTCCCAACCCCCCAACCTGTTTTTTTTTTTAAACATTTATTTATTTATTATGGGGGGGATGGGCTGGGGAGGGAGGGCGATGGGCGGGCCACTTCTGTTCGTCTTTCATTTGTCTATTTTCATTCATCTTTGTTCTTTGGCCCATGTGGGCCTCCCATCGCGGTGGCCTCTGTTGTCACAGAGCACCGGCTCCGGGTGCATGCGCTCCAGAGCTCCGGCTGGGTAATTGGACACATCGGTCCAGCCGCTCCGCGGCACGTGGGATCTTCCCAGGCCAGGGATCGAACCGGTGCCCCTTGCACTGCAAGACGGTGCCCTTACCCACTGGACCACCAGGGAAGCCCACCCAACCTATTAGCCTAGTTTTTTCATGATGTTATTTAAATAATACAGAAAAATTTATATACTCCATAAAATGCTATACATTTTTATAACATTATTATACATGTGAGTGTATATATTATAATATAGCTATTTGTATATCATCTATCTGCCTCTCTATCAAGTAAACTCCATAAGGACAGGGACTTTGTTCTGATCACTGCTGTTTTCTGAACCTAAAGTGTACTCAGCATATCACGACTGTTCTGTAAGTGTTTGCTGAATGAATAAACTTTCTTTTCACCCCAGGGGTACATACACCTCATATCAGCCTCTCAGACTGCTCATATACTTAATGCTACTTAGACCCTTTTTAGCATCTCAGTGTCCTCTGAGGCTGATGGAGAAGAACAAAAATAATCTAAAAGGGGTGGGCAATCTGTCTATAGCCACGAAAATTGCTTTTCTAATTGATATGTTCTGTTGGGAAACTAAATAGATGAAAAAATAATGTGAACGCTCATTCTACTTCTTGATAAAACTACTGGAAATATTCTTCATCAGCAGCTATTATTTTATTAGTTATATCTAATAAAATAGATATTTTTTTATTGGTTATAAGACCAATAGTGCAATGTAATAGAACAAATGAAATTAAAAGATGCCTGCTCCTTGGAAGAAAAGCTATAACAAATCTAGACAATGTATTAAAAATTAGAGACATTACTCTGTTGAGAAAGGTCTATTTAGTCAAAGCTATGTTTTTTTCCAGTAGTCATATATGGAATGTGAGAGTCAGACCATAAAGAAGGCTGAGTGCCATTGATGCTATAGAATTGTGGTGCTGGAGAAGACTCTTGAAAGTCCCTTGGACAGCAAGGAGACCAACCAGTTAATCCTAAAGGAAATCAACCCTGAATATTCATTGGAAGGACTGATGCTGAAGCTGAAGCTCCAGTACTCTGGACACCAGATGTGAAGAGCCAGCTCATTGGAAAAGACCCTGATGCTGGGAAACACTGAGGGCAGGAGAAGAGGAGGCAACAGAGGATGAGACAGTTCGATGGCATCACTGACTCAATGGACATGAATTTTAGCAAGCTCTGGGAGATGGTGAAGGACAGGGAACCCTTGTATGGTACAGGGAATGGGGTCCAAAAAGTCGGACATGACTGAGCAACTGAACAACAACAACAGAACAAAGGGCTATTCCACTACACACTATTTTGAACGACCCAGTTGAATAAGATGGTGTGCACTTCTCCAACAGCTAGTGCCCTAAGGTAAGTTTAATTCATCAATCTCTCTTGTAAGGTTAAAAATAAGCAACCATCCTCAGTCTTCAACCATTCCTTAAGTGAGCTTAGCCAAACTGAAATATGTACATATAAAGAGTAAGGTCATATACATATACATACTGTCAACTACAAACTGGCATTTACCAATTACATTGCCAATGCCTGGACAACAAGGACATTTGTCATCTGCCTCTGCAGAGAGTGCTGTTGAGAACTGCTGACCTTCAATACCTCCTGATGGAGATCAGGGTTGGGTAAAGGCACTCTGTGCTCCAGGGAATCTGCTGGGGCAGGTCTTTAGATAGGTGGATGCTTTTAGAAACAGGTTTTATTATCTCAATCCTTGTATCTCCTCATATTTAGAAAAGCACTAAATCTCCTCATGGTAACATCAGATCCTCATGACTAACTAGGACCCTTTGTAAAATGACTGTTTAATGATATTGAACTCCTTCCTCACCAAAATCCTTAAATATTGACCCTCCTCCTGCTGCCTCTTTGGAGCAGTTTCTCAGAGCTATCTGGAGTGCTGTCTCCCGGGCTGCAGTCCTAATTATACCCCAAGTAAAACTTAACCCACAACTCTCAAGTTGTTCATCTTTTTAGTCGACAATACATACATATATATATATATACATATTTCTTATGAGGATTTCATAGCTCTTTGTTAATAACTTACAGGATATGTAACGACTCTGCCAATATTTGTTCATTGTAACACAAGACCTTCGTGAACTCTGGACAAAGACCATAAGAATTATTACAATGCAACTCAAAACACCATGAATCTTAACTTCTTCCCTTAACAACTTAGGTCCTCTAATAAATGTGGTTTTTTTCCTCATAAGCATTCCATACTCATTATAGAAAACTAGAAGAACACAGACAAGACGGGGAAAAAACCCCAAACCACGGCAGTTCCCATCATTACCCAAAGACAACTGCTATGAACATTTTGGTGAACTTTCATTTCACTCCTTTTTCATGTCCAAATGCCTTAAAAAAAGACATTAATTACTATGAAAGGCTTGTAATCCAAGGCGAGTCTTAGTATGACACCAGCGATGATATTTTTAAAATACCACATTTTCGAGTGATAAAAGTAACAGTTGGGAGATAGACCGGAGTGCTTTAAAAATTAACATTTTTCATAAAAATGAAAAACAATTTGGCCAAAAATAGTGTCAAAAATAACTTTCACATACCGAAAGCATGCCTACATGTTAAAAGCATTTGCAAGAGTACACATTTTTTTTCCTGAGTAAAATTTTCCCTGCTTTTCTTTTGGCAAGTACCTACACAGTACATACAGAATTAGTGAGCAAAAAAAAGTAATTTGTATGAGTCATCTTGCCTTTAAGACAAAACAGTTACCTAAAATCCACATAACTCATTAATTTCTGCCTCTACACTCTGACAACCAGAGTTTGGACTTAATCTTTAAAAACAAAACAAAACAAAAAATCATTCTACCTCTGGGCTATCTGATTCCCTAATTACTAGAGCTGATAGAGCTGATTTCCCTGATAACCTCACCAATGTCTTTCCTGGGACCCACCCATTTACGAATCTTTCAACTAAACATCCCTGAGCCATTCAAGTTAAGAGAAGCAACTGATCTGATTCACTCATTCCTGGATACTTGAAGCAAGGAAACTTGAATCTGTACATGGATGAGTCATTTTGACTGGAAAGCCCTGGATGGGAAGAAGGTACCCAAAGGTGCGTGTAATAGAGGATGAGAAAATCGTGAAGGCATAAGGTGGTAACCAGCACAAGACATGAGACAGGGTGGTATCCCTTTGTCTAAAGTACCTTGACATCTTAAGATAGGTTCTCCTTTCCAAACATCCCTTATAAGATTTTTTTCCAACATTGTCATCTCTTCCAGCTGAAAATATCTCCGTTCACTTTTGTAGATCTGCCATCTTTCTGAGATCACATTTAAATGTGGTTCTGTTGAAGGTGATTGCCTTGTCCAAAGCTCTAGGCATTATCCTCATGACAAAAGCTTACAAATGGTGTCAAGTATTCAGTACCAGAACAAACAAGAAAGCTCTACCTTTGTTCAAATGATGTACATGATGATAAAAAATAATGCATGCTTATTGTGAAAATGAAAGTCCAGGGCTTCCCTGGTGGTCCACTAGGTAGAGACTCTGCCTTGCTCTGTAAGGGGCACCAGTTAGATCCCTGGCCCTGGAGATCCCACGTGCCGCAGAGCGGCTGAACGGGTGTGTCCAATTACGAGCCAGCTCTCTGGAGTGCATGCGCCCAGAGTCAGTGCTCTGTGAGGCGAGAGGCCACTATGATGGGAGGCCCACACAGGCCAAAGAATAAAGGTGGATGAAAATGCATACATAAAATAACAATAAAAGTGGCCAAACTTAAAAAAAAAAAAAGATGATTTAAATATATAGGCATCCTACTTTACTTTTTTAACTTTAAAAAATTATAAAAGTAATGTAAATTAATGATAAAAAATAGAACAAAAGATATAAATTGAAAACTGAAAGAACCCTTCTCTTACTATCACTCTTCTCCTAATCCCAGTCCTTTCCACTCCTAGTTGGTAATTCATCATTCATTCAGAGCTTATCTGTGGGAAAATTACATCCATACATGAAGCAGCTTAGGTGCACATGAAATGTACTGCCTCTTTAAAAAAAAAATACAAATGGGGATAGTGCCATCTTGTTATCTGTAGCCAATTAAAAAAGAAATCTAACTATGTATCTTAGACATCTTTTCAGATAAATTCTAAAAGATATCCTTCATCCTTTTTTAATAGTTCTTGCATTTTCCATTGAATGTCCTATGGTTCATTTCACCAGTTCCCTTCCTATGGACACTTAATTTGTTTTCAGATCTTTATGCCCAAGACACAGCCTTATCCATACCTTCGTGTTACTTGCTCAAGTCTGTTGGCAGATGAAATTCCTAAAATGGGACATCAGGGTCCAAGTTTGCAAAACAACAGCATTGTATTTCTCTCTAACTTAGAGAATGCATTTCTTATTGATGTGTTCAGCAGAGTATTTAATGTAAGACTTGCCTCATGGAAGTCCCACAATGGCTCACAGTACAAAGAGAGAAGGAAAAGAGCAGGATGAGACAGAAATCAAAGCCCTGGAAAGTGAAAAACTTTTAGTCGCTCAGTCGTGTCTGACTCTTTGCGACCCATGGACTGTAGCCCGCCAGGCTCCTCTGTCCATGAGATTCTTCAGGTAAGTATATGAGAGCAGGCTGTCATTTCCTCCTTCGGGGATCTTCCTGATCCAGGGATTGAGCCCAGGTCTCCTGCACTGCGGGCAGATTCTTTACCATCAGGGAAGCCTGGGAGCAGGCAGGTAACAGAGGACAGAAATGGCTGTGTATGTGTGTGTGTGGTGGTGGGGCATCTCCATCCCCAGAGGACCCCTCTCAGTTGATTTTTGCAAAGGGGAGGAGTAAGAAATAAGACTATGGACAGGGGCAGCCTGACAGCTATAGAAAACTGTTTCCCTCTTCAGGTGTAAGAAACAATTCAGGAGGTGTCAGAAAATGCATGGGACATTTCCCAAGCAAGAGGAAAAAGCCATGTATCATTTTTTAATAATTTGCAAAAAAATATATTTCCTTTTCATGGGCTGTCCATATTCCTGAGAGCTTCAGGCCTGAATTCAAACCTGTCTCACGCAGTTTCCTATTAGTATGAATGAGGGACTCTTACGTGAACTCTTGCCTTACTTGAATCAAAATATGACACTTTCTCTCAAAAAAGGGAATTTATAGGAAAAGAGAAGCTGATCTGATAAAGCAGCTGGCACATGGATGAAAAGACAGTTCTGAAATAATTTCAAGCTTTGTAAGACTCATGACATCGGAAATTTTATGCCTGGGAAATTTTATTATTGCACATGAAAATCAGTATTAGGTTTTCCTATTAATTCCTATTAACCTTTCACATCAAAGCATCTAGTCTTCTTAGACCTTCATCTTCCAGTCTCTCCTCTCAGAAATGTTGTTCTGGAGTTTCTTTAGTGGCAGGGAGATCTATATCTAAGGTGAAAAAAAGGAATACAACAACAATCTTTCTCCTGTCAAGCTTAACCATTTAATTCTGCATCAGGACAGATCAACTATATTTGAAAAGAAAAAAAAAGCTTTATTGCACACCTTACATTTTAAGGCCGTATCCAATCTCTCAGTCAAAAACAGATGCTGTTTCCATAATCAAGGGGGTGAAAACTTTTAGTCGCTCAGTCGTGTCTGACTCTTTGCGACCCATGGACTGTAGCCCGCCAGGCTCCTCTGTCCATGAGATTCTTCAGGTAAGTATATGAGAGCAGGCTGTCATTTCCTCCTTCGGGGATCTTCCTGATCCAGGGATTGAGCCCAGGTCTCCTGCACTGCGGGCAGATTCTTTACCATCAGGGAAGCCTGGGAGCAGGCAGGTAACAGAGGACAGAAATGGCTGTGTATGTGTGTGTGTGGTGGTGGGGCATCTCCATCCCCAGAGGACCCCTCTCAGTTGATTTTTGCAAAGGGGAGGAGTAAGAAATAAGACTATGGACAGGGGCAGCCTGACAGCTATAGAAAACTGTTTCCCTCTTCAGGTGTAAGAAACAATTCAGGAGGTGTCAGAAAATGCATGGGACATTTCCCAAGCAAGAGGAAAAAGCCATGTATCATTTTTTAATAATTTGCAAAAAAATATATTTCCTTTTCATGGGCTGTCCATATTCCTGAGAGCTTCAGGCCTGAATTCAAACCTGTCTCACGCAGTTTCCTATTAGTATGAATGAGGGACTCTTACGTGAACTTTTGCCTTACTTGAATCAAAATATGACACTTTCTCTCAAAAAGGTAATTTATAGGAAAAGAGAAGCTGATCTGATAAAGCAGCTGGCACATGGATGAAAAGACAGTTCTGAAATAATTTCAAGCTTTGTAAGACTCATGACATCGGAAATTTTATGCCTGGGAAATTTTATTATTGCACATGAAAATCAGTATTAGGTTTTCCTATTAATTCCTATTAACCTTTCACATCAAAGCATCTAGTCTTCTTAGACCTTCATCTTCCAGTCTCTCCTCTCAGAAATGTTGTTCTGGAGTTTCTTTAGTGGCAGGGAGATCTATATCTAAGGTGAAAAAAAGGAATACAACAACAATCTTTCTCCTGTCAAGCTTAACCATTTAATTCTGCATCAGGACAGATCAACTATATTTGAAAAAGAAAAAAAAAAAAAAGCTTTATTGCACACCTTACATCTGTAAAGGGGCCCATTTTAACCTACAGTCAAAAACAGATGCGTCATAATCAAGGCCGTATCCAATCTCTCTGTAGAACATTGAACACTGGCTCTACAAACAGCATAGTTTTTCAATACTATGCTTTCATCCAAGACTGATGAGCAATTACACTTGCTGGTAGCGTCTGGGAGATGTCATGGTCAACCAGTCAGCCTATGCCCACCAGGGAGTTTACTGCTAAGGGCAGAAGGCTGATGCTTAAACAGGAAATTCTAATATCCAAGGAGACCAAAGGAAGTGATGCCTAACCCAGCTGTGGAGTGGAAGGGAAGGAATCCCAAAGAATGCAGAGACTATTAAAAACAAAACCAAAAGACAGCCTCTAGGGAGGGACTTGCTGGTATCAGTTAAGACTTTATCCTGAAAGCTATGGGAAGCCACCAGGGCTGAGCGAGAGATGATGAGACGTGCTTTGTTGAAAGATGATGGCTGTGGGATGGGAGGCAGGGATGGTGGGGTGACCCTGGAGTCAGGAACACAAGCTGGAGGCCACTGTTCTAACCCAGAGGGCTCATGCTGGAGACTCGACTAAGGTTACTGGTCGTTGGGACAGAAAGGGAAACAGGAGAGATGAAGGAGGAAGAATCACTGTGGAAACCTAGGGCAGCTGGGTGGCGTGGAGGCTGCAGAAGAGGCAATAACTGAAGACGATACAGCAAATACTGTTGTTCCCTCCCCCTCGCCCCTATCACCGCAGTGCCTGCAGGGCTTGCTCTGGTCCCAGGAGCCTGCTCTGCCCACCTGTGTGGTTAAGATCAGGGTGTGGGAACTGACTCTCCTGGGAGCAGCCTGGATCCCAGCCCTCTCAGTCCCAGGGGTAGACAAGCCTGAGGTTGTCTACAGTTTCCTCTGCAATTTCCCAGAGTCCTCCCATGACAAGAATCTTTCATTGCAACACGGCGAGATCTATATCTAAGGTGAAAAAAGGAATACAACAACAATCTTTCTCCTGTCAAGCTTAACCATTTAATTTAATTCTGCATCAGGACAGATCAACTATATTTGAAAAGAAAAAAAAAGCTTTATTGCACACCTTACATCTGTAAAGGGGCCCATTTTAACCTACAGTCAAAAACAGATGCGTCATAATCAAGGCCGTATCCAATCTCTCTGTAGAACATTGAACACTGGCTCTACAAACAGCATAGTTTTTCAATACTATGCTTTCATCCAAGACTGATGAGCAATTACACTTGCTGGTAGCGTCTGGGAGATGTCATGGTCAACCAGTCAGCCTATGCCCACCAGGGAGTTTACTGCTAAGGGCAGAAGGCTGATGCTTAAACAGGAAATTCTAATATCCAAGGAGACCAAAGGAAGTGATGCCTAACCCAGCTGTGGAGTGGAAGGGAAGGAATCCCAAAGAATGCAGAGACTATTAAAAACAAAACCAAAAGACAGCCTCTAGGGAGGGACTTGCTGGTATCAGTTAAGACTTTATCCTGAAAGCTATGGGAAGCCACCAGGGCTGAGCGAGAGATGATGAGACGTGCTTTGTTGAAAGATGATGGCTGTGGGATGGGAGGCAGGGATGGTGGGGTGACCCTGGAGTCAGGAACACAAGCTGGAGGCCACTGTTCTAACCCAGAGGGCTCATGCTGGAGACTCGACTAAGGTTACTGGTCGTTGGGACAGAAAGGGAAACAGGAGAGATGAAGGAGGAAGAATCACTGTGGAAACCTAGGGCAGCTGGGTGGCGTGGAGGCTGCAGAAGAGGCAATAACTGAAGACGATACAGCAAATACTGTTGTTCCCTCCCCCTCGCCCCTATCACCGCAGTGCCTGCAGGGCTTGCTCTGGTCCCAGGAGCCTGCTCTGCCCACCTGTGTGGTTAAGATCAGGGTGTGGGGGAACTGACTCTCCTGGGAGCAGCCTGGATCCCAGCCCTCTCAGTCCCAGGGGTAGACAAGCCTGAGGTTGTCTACAGTTTCCTCTGCAATTTCCCAGAGTCCTCCCAGGACAAGAATCTTCAGGAGTCCACACAGGTGGCCTGTTTGAGAAGGATCCCTTTGTTGGCTATCTTCCTTTCCATGGCTGGTTTCCCCATCCCTCTCCCAGGGTCTTCTGGCCTCCCTGTCTTAAAAACTCCTCACATAGATCTTTGTCTGGGGATCCGCTTCTGGAGGAAGTCGAACAAATGGTGTTTAACCTTCTGGTTTGTGCCATGGGAGAACGGCACAAACCAGAACTCACTAAGCTCACTCACTAAGCTAAGGAAGACAGAGAAGAGGGTTTTAATCCATTCATTATTTGGAGAGGGGAGGGATGGAGACAGAGGGAGGTAGGAAAAAGTGAGACCTTTAGTTGGGGACCTGTTGAGTCTAAAGAACCGGTAAGACTCCCTCTGTGGGACGTCTCAATAGCACAGCAGCAGAGAAATTAGGGAACCCGGACGTTAGGAAGTCAATGCAAAGACGACCTGTACCTCTGTGCTTCTAGTTCACACCTCTCTTTCCCAGCTGATAAACTCAGAACAGATATGGTAAGGCCTCTGCTAAAGGAAACACACAGCATGAGAGCAACATGTCCAAATGAAGCCCCAGACTGTCATTCCCACAACTACCTGGAGAAATAGCTGTGGTGTGATGTGGGGCAGGGGGCGTCTCTTACCACGGAGAGGTCCCCGTTTGCCCTACATACGGGAATACAGAATGGATCGGTTTAAATGAAAACGAGATGGTCGAGTTTGCAAGCGGAATTCTTTTTTTCTACCCTGGTTACCGGAGGCAGTTGCTGCCCTGCAAAGGAATAGACACAAACCGAGGGCAGCTGGGTGGCGTGGAGGCTGCAGAAGAGGCAATAACTGAAGACGATACAGCAAATACTGTTGTTCCCTCCCCCTCGCCCCTATCACCGCAGTGCCTGCAGGGCTTGCTCTGGTCCCAGGAGCCTGCTCTGCCCACCTGTGTGGTTAAGATCAGGGTGTGGGGGAACTGACTCTCCTGGGAGCAGCCTGGATCCCAGCCCTCTCAGTCCCAGGGGTAGACAAGCCTGAGGTTGTCTACAGTTTCCTCTGCAATTTCCCAGAGTCCTCCCAGGACAAGAATCTTCAGGAGTCCACACAGGTGGCCTGTTTGAGAAGGATCCCTTTGTTGGCTATCTTCCTTTCCATGGCTGGTTTCCCCATCCCTCTCCCAGGGTCTTCTGGCCTCCCTGTCTTAAAAACTCCTCACATAGATCTTTGTCTGGGGATCCGCTTCTGGAGGAAGTCGAACAAATGGTGTTTAACCTTCTGGTTTGTGCCATGGGAGAACGGCACAAACCAGAACTCACTAAGCTCACTCACTAAGCTAAGGAAGACAGAGAAGAGGGTTTTAATCCATTCATTATTTGGAGAGGGGAGGGATGGAGACAGAGGGAGGTAGGAAAAAGTGAGACCTTTAGTTGGGGACCTGTTGAGTCTAAAGAACCGGTAAGACTCCCTCTGTGGGACGTCTCAATAGCACAGCAGCAGAGAAATTAGGGAACCCGGACGTTAGGAAGTCAATGCAAAGACGACCTGTACCTCTGTGCTTCTAGTTCACACCTCTCTTTCCCAGCTGATAAACTCAGAACAGATATGGTAAGGCCTCTGCTAAAGGAAACACACAGCATGAGAGCAACATGTCCAAATGAAGCCCCAGACTGTCATTCCCACAACTACCTGGAGAAATAGCTGTGGTGTGATGTGGGGCAGGGGGCGTCTCTTACCACGGAGAGGTCCCCGTTTGCCCTACATACGGGAATACAGAATGGATCGGTTTAAATGAAAACGAGATGGTCGAGTTTGCAAGCGGAATTCTTTTTTTCTACCCTGGTTACCGGAGGGCAGTTGCTGCCCTGCAAAGGAATAGACACAAAGAAGAAATTGCATGAAATGAGAATATGTATTTTTGATAGCAAAGGAATGGAAGAATGTATTGTATATACAGAAAAGGCCTTGTAGATTGAATTAGCCAGTCCCAAACGGAAGCCAGGGTCAGCACATGGCAATTTTCAAACAAATACTCTCCCTCGTCCATTACATATACTCGAGAATTTGACCTTTTATAGCACTATTCATTCTCCAAGCGTCTCAACAGTCTTTGCAAAAGTGAAAACACATCCACGGGCATTGCAGAGGTCTTATAAATGGCATGCAGAAAATTTTATGCTCTGCTCACAGGAAGATACCAGGCCAGGGCCAAAGTGTTCACAGCCCCAGGGGATAAACTGTACCTGAGAAATAAAGTCTTTGAACCAGATCTTTTTTTTTCTTACAAGATATTGAATATAGTTCCCTGTACTATACGGTTAAGTATCTGTCTTTTATCTATTTTATATATAGTAGTTAGTGCTTGCTAATCCCAAACTCCTAATTTATCACTCCCCGCGCCTTCCTCCCCTGGTAACCACAAGCTTGTTTACTTAGCCATAAAAAAGAATGAAATAACACCACTGGCAGCAATATGGATGGACCTAGAGATGATCATACTAAGTGAAGTAGTTCATACAGAGAAAGATGAAGACTGTACACTATCACTTATATATGAATACATTTACGTAACAGAAAACTGGGTTTTTGAAAAGGGCTTTTGGATGTCTCCATTTCCCATAAAGTATAAACACAAAAGTGTTGATGATTATCTTCAATACCAAGTGACTCAACCTCATGCCACCCGGGCAGAGATAAGGGGATTTGGCCTAATAACCACAGTTTTTTTTCTCTGTCTTTGTGGCTTTCATACACAGCTCAGGTGAGGCATCTAAAGGGGAAATAAATTTCTCCTTTGTAAAGGTTACTCCCTTTAAAACAAAAAGTAAGCCTCCCCTTCAGTATGTGAATACCATAATCGCTGGTCTGCAGAGACTTGACTAGTTATATTTTTGAGAAGACTAAGTTGGACACAAAGCTGACAGTGCTTAAAGCAAGACCTATCTCTGCAGAAAATTTTCAGTAGCGTCAACAGCTCCCTTTTGGAATTCATCTACACTCTAAGACCAAACAAGGCTGCTGAGGGGCACATGGGGCTAGGTGTGGGCACATCATTTTTAGACTCAAAAATCTGGGCTTCCCAGCTAGCGCTAGTGGTAAAGAACTGCCTGGTAACGCAGGAGAGGTAAGCAATGCAAGTTTGGTCCCTGGGTTGGGAAGATCCCTTGGAGGCATGGCAACGCACTCCAGTACTCTTGCCTGGAGAATTCCATGGACAGAGGAGCCTGGTGGGCTACAGTTCACAGGGTTGCACAGAGTCGGGCACAACTGAAGCAACCGAGCTTGTATGCAACACTATCTGGAGTAGAAAGTCCTATAACAATGAAAACCTCCCCCTCTAATAAACAGCTAGACAGACTACAAAACGCTCATTTCCTATGTAGTATAAGCTGTTTAGCTTTGAACCAGATCTTTTTTCTTACAAGATATTGAATATAGTTCCCTGTACTATACGGTTAAGTATCTGTCTTTTATCTATTTTATATATAGTAGTTAGTGCTTGCTAATCCCAAACTCCTAATTTATCACTCCCCGCGCCTTCCTCCCCTGGTAACCACAAGCTTGTTTACTTAGCCATAAAAAAGAATGAAATAACACCACTGGCAGCAATATGGATGGACCTAGAGATGATCATACTAAGTGAAGTAGTTCATACAGAGAAAGATGAAGACTGTACACTATCACTTATATATGAATACATTTACGTAACAGAAAACTGGGTTTTTGAAAAGGGCTTTTGGATGTCTCCATTTCCCATAAAGTATAAACACAAAAGTGTTGATGATTATCTTCAATACCAAGTGACTCAACCTCATGCCACCCGGGCAGAGATAAGGGGATTTGGCCTAATAACCACAGTTTTTTTTCTCTGTCTTTGTGGCTTTCATACACAGCTCAGGTGAGGCATCTAAAGGGGAAATAAATTTCTCCT
Organism: Tragulus kanchil; assembly: GCA_022376925.1. NCBI lineage: Eukaryota > Metazoa > Chordata > Mammalia > Artiodactyla > Tragulidae > Tragulus > Tragulus kanchil. The sequence continues at coordinate 34,660,029 of JAIOJX010000025.1, forward strand.
TTGTAAAGGTTACTCCCTTTAAAACAAAAAGTAAGCCTCCCCTTCAGTATGTGAATACCATAATCGCTGGTCTGCAGAGACTTGACTAGTTATATTTTTGAGAAGACTAAGTTGGACACAAAGCTGACAGTGCTTAAAGCAAGACCTATCTCTGCAGAAAATTTTCAGTAGCGTCAACAGCTCCCTTTTGGAATTCATCTACACTCTAAGACCAAACAAGGCTGCTGAGGGGCACATGGGGCTAGGTGTGGGCACATCATTTTTAGACTCAAAAATCTGGGCTTCCCAGCTAGCGCTAGTGGTAAAGAACTGCCTGGAAAGCAGGAGAGGTAAGCAATGCAAGTTTGGTCCCTGGGTTGGGAAGATCCCTTGGAGGCATGGCAACGCACTCCAGTACTCTTGCCTGGAGAATTCCATGGACAGAGGAGCCTGGTGGGCTACAGTTCACAGGGTTGCACAGAGTCGGGCACAACTGAAGCAACCGAGCTTGTATGCAACACTATCTGGAGTAGAAAGTCCTATAACAATGAAAACCTCCCCCTCTAATAAACAGCTAGACAGACTACATCGCTCATCTATGTAGTATGATGTACGCAAGTACACCAATGGAATTCTATAAGCAGTGCAAAATAGTTTTCCAACTTGAAACACATTTTCTGCTACCGAGAGAAATATTCCTATAAGCTCAAAGTTGTCTAGCTGAAAGACAGTTGGCATGTTCATCACTTTCCTGGTCTCTGAAGTGAAGACACGTTCCTATGGATGGCGTGGAGGTGGCCACGTGGCATCAAGACCCATCTATCTGTGAATAAGTCAATGAGCTCCCAACACACCCAGACACAGTCATAGGTACAGAGCCTAATGACTTTTCACAAAACGACTTATCATGTAAGCAGCAGCCACATCAAGAAATGAAACAGCCCAGTATCCCAGAAGTCCTTCTTGTTCCCCCTTCACCCCTATAGTGTCTTTCAAGAATTATGTTTAGAGACTTGTCTCTTCTCCAGCTCTTAGAAGTGGTAGAATTTCTAGTCGACTAGACCGAAGTTCCCCCATACCAGCATATAGTTTGGGCTCTACAAGGAAAAATAAAGGAACCTGAGCTGAAGTTACAGTACCACTAAAGGTAGTAGCTTTTTTCCTTCTTCTTTTAAGAAAGGATGTGGAAGAAGCTTGAAGTGCTTCTATTCTCTTTCTACTGGAAACTCAGCTAGGAATAAACCTGGGTTCCTCTGATTCCCAGTTGAGAACTTTTTCTTTAGCATTCCTGACCAGATCACTGGGCTTCCCAGGTGACACTAGGGGTAAAGAACTTGCCTGCCAATGCAGGAGGCTCAGGAGACATGGGATTGACCCCTGGGCCAGGAAGCTTCCCTGGAGGAAGGCATGGCAACCCTCCAGTACTCTTGCCAGGAGAATCCTAATGGACAGAGGAGCCTGATCGACTATAGTCCATAGGGTCACAAAGAGTCGGACACAACTGAAGTGACGCAGCATGCACACACACACACGTGTGCCAGGTTACTGCTCACTTTAGTGTTGTGTCTTCTTTAATCAGGAGATTTTTACCCAGTTTCACAAAACTATTTCTATAGCTCAGACAATCCATGAAAGATTACTGAAAAAGAAACATGGTTTCTTTAAGTTTCTTGACCGAAAGAAACATTTCAAGTGATCCTGATTACCAGAGTATTAAAGGAAGAAAGAAAAGTGGAGGAGGACAAAGTTAGAACCATAGTAATAAACAGGACATTCTTATCTTGTCACTGCTTTGAAATATCTTATTTAAAGGACTTATTTTTTGACTCCTATCTAAGAAAGGACCATCCATCAGTAATACTTCATATGTCAACCGGGAGACTGTGTGGGCAAACACCGAGCTCACTGCTGGGGACACAGCATCTGACTTAGCAGGTAGCCTGACAGGGCAGCAAGGCAGAAGATGCACTGTGCAGTTCTGGGGCTGCCACTCACCAGCTGGAAGACTTGGAACGAGTCAGGACAGGTATTTCTCGCTTCATTGCACGTCACAGATTGCATGCTTTAGCAATAAAGTATCTTTTAGATAAAGCATGTACACTGGTCTTTTTAGGGCTTCTCTGGTGGTTCAGTCAGTAAAGAATTCCCCTGCAATGCAGGAGACCCAGGAGACATGGGATTGACCCCTGGGCCAGGAAGCTTCCCTGGAGGAAGGCATGGCAACCCTCCAGTACTCTTGCCAGGAGAATCCTAATGGACAGAGGAGCCTGATCGACTATAGTCCATAGGGTCACAAAGAGTCGGACACAACTGAAGTGACGCAGCATGCACACACACACACGTGTGCCAGGTTACTGCTCACTTTAGTGTTGTGTCTTCTTTAATCAGGAGATTTTTACCCAGTTTCACAAAACTATTTCTATAGCTCAGACAATCCATGAAAGATTACTGAAAAAGAAACATGGTTTCTTTAAGTTTCTTGACCGAAAGAAACATTTCAAGTGATCCTGATTACCAGAGTATTAAAGGAAGAAAGAAAAGTGGAGGAGGACAAAGTTAGAACCATAGTAATAAACAGGACATTCTTATCTTGTCACTGCTTTGAAATATCTTATTTAAAGGACTTATTTTTTGACTCCTATCTAAGAAAGGACCATCCATCAGTAATACTTCATATGTCAACCGGGAGACTGTGTGGGCAAACACCGAGCTCACTGCTGGGGACACAGCATCTGACTTAGCAGGTAGCCTGACAGGGCAGCAAGGCAGAAGATGCACTGTGCAGTTCTGGGGCTGCCACTCACCAGCTGGAAGACTTGGAACGAGTCAGGACAGGTATTTCTCGCTTCATTGCACGTCACAGATTGCATGCTTTAGCAATAAAGTATCTTTTAGATAAAGCATGTACACTGGTCTTTTTAGGGCTTCTCTGGTGGTTCAGTCAGTAAAGAATTCCCCTGCAATGCAGGAGATCCAGGTTTGGTTCCTGGGAAGATCCTCTGGAGGAGGAAATGGCAATCCTCTCCCATATTCTTGCCTGGGAAATCCATGGACAGAGGAGCCGGGCAGGCCACAGTCCATGGGGCTACAAAGAGCCAGACACAATTTAGTAACTGAACCACCAACAGCCTCATGCTATTTTCTTTAGACATAATGCTATTGCATACTTAATAGACTATAGTATGGTATAAATGCAACTTATACTCATTGGGAAACCAAACAATTTGTGTGACTCACCTTGCAGTGCTATCTACTTTATTGTGGTGATCTGGAACTGAACCCACAATATCTTTGAACCCACAAAACCCACAATCTCTCAACAAAAGGTACTCACTTCCAGTTACAAGATAAACAAGTTCTGAGGATGTAATGTACAGGACAGTGACTATAGTTAACAACACGGTATTGCATGTTTGAAAGGTTCTCAGTCATAAGAAAAAAAAATTTAACAATGAAGTCATGGATGTTAACTAGGCTTATTGTGGTCATCATTCTGTAAAATATATATATCAAATCATTAGGTTGTACATCTTAACCTGTTAATTAGATCTCAATAAAACAAGAGAAATGCTATTAAATCTCTCTGAACCCCCATTTAGTCATCTGTAAATTGAGCGTAATTCCTAGGGAATTATGGAATTCCCAGGTGGTGCTAATGGTAAGGAACCCATCTATCAATACAGGAGACACAGGAGACGGGGGTTCAATCCCTGGGTTGGGAAGACCCCCTGGAGGAAGAAGTAGCAACCCACTCCAGTATTCTTCCTGGAGAATCCCATCATGGACAGAGGAGCCTGATGGGCTATAGTCTATAGGGTCACAAAGAGTTGGACATGACTGAGCACACCACGCCTATGTCTCAATGGGCTGTTTTCAAAATTAAATGAGATGACACAGATCTTGGGCCTGACAATTTAGCATGTCCTTGATATTAAACTCCTCCTATGTACAGGATGAATTTGTTTAATCAAAAAGGAGCTTAAAGCCACAAAATGATACACACCAACAACATCTGATGTTCTATTGTTGTCCATGACTTACTCTGAATTTTAAAAGAATCTGCTGTGTTTGAAAAGAGATTGAAGAAAATACTTTGTCGTAATCCAGGAAAGCTTGTATGTCTCTCTCTTGAGATAGGAGTTGGGAAATCTTAACATAAAGAAAGGTGACGTGCATCTTTTAAACCCACAGCCTGAGAGAGGTCACTCCTATTCGGCCAGTAGTGCGGCAGATCATTCGTTAGTTGCTGGTGGCATTCTAATGCAAGGCACCACTAATTTAGATTTCAGAAAATTATATATGACATGGTAGCACTTTTATTAGATTGATGAGCAGAAAGAGAGAAGAAAATGGATCAAGCATTGGCGTGGGGACAAGGCAGACCATTCCAAACCCATTCTTTTATTTAACATCAAATACAACTGGCATATCCAGTCTTGACAAGAACTAGATTTTGCCCGCGTTTTTTTACCTCTTGTTTGGATGTGATAGCCAATAACAACAAGAGTTTCAAGGAGTTAACAACACGGTATTGCATGTTTGAAAGGTTCTCAGTCATAAGAAAAAAAAATTTAACAATGAAGTCATGGATGTTAACTAGGCTTATTGTGGTCATCATTCTGTAAAATATATATATCAAATCATTAGGTTGTACATCTTAACCTGTTAATTAGATCTCAATAAAACAAGAGAAATGCTATTAAATCTCTCTGAACCCCCATTTAGTCATCTGTAAATTGAGCGTAATTCCTAGGGAATTATGGAATTCCCAGGTGGTGCTAATGGTAAGGAACCCATCTATCAATACAGGAGACACAGGAGACGGGGGTTCAATCCCTGGGTTGGGAAGACCCCCTGGAGGAAGAAGTAGCAACCCACTCCAGTATTCTTCCTGGAGAATCCCATCATGGACAGAGGAGCCTGATGGGCTATAGTCTATAGGGTCACAAAGAGTTGGACATGACTGAGCACACCACGCCTATGTCTCAATGGGCTGTTTTCAAAATTAAATGAGATGACACAGATCTTGGGCCTGACAATTTAGCATGTCCTTGATATTAAACTCCTCCTATGTACAGGATGAATTTGTTTAATCAAAAAGGAGCTTAAAGCCACAAAATGATACACACCAACAACATCTGATGTTCTATTGTTGTCCATGACTTACTCTGAATTTTAAAAGAATCTGCTGTGTTTGAAAAGAGATTGAAGAAAATACTTTGTCGTAATCCAGGAAAGCTTGTATGTCTCTCTCTTGAGATAGGAGTTGGGAAATCTTAACATAAAGAAAGGTGACGTGCATCTTTTAAACCCACAGCCTGAGAGAGGTCACTCCTATTCGGCCAGTAGTGCGGCAGATCATTCGTTAGTTGCTGGTGGCATTCTAATGCAAGGCACCACTAATTTAGATTTCAGAAAATTATATATGACATGGTAGCACTTTTATTAGATTGATGAGCAGAAAAGAGAGAAGAAAATGGATCAAGAATTGGCGTGGGGACAAGGCAGACCATTCCAAACCCATTCTTTTATTTAACATCAAATACAACTGGCATATCCAGTCTTGACAAGAACTAGATTTTGCCCGCGTTTTTTTACCTCTTGTTTGGATGTGATAGCCAATAACAACAAAAAGAGTTTCTGTTTTCAAAGGGAAGTTAGCAAATACTGGGTTAAGTGATTTACAAATACAATTGCTGATACGTTTTGCATTGTCTGACTCTAAGCTCCGTTCGAAATAACACAGAGAAACATCGGTGACTCCAAACACAGTGCAAGAATTCCATGGGGACCTGCATTTGCCTTCATATCCGCTCTGCTTATATTTTTGATTTTTGGTTTAATATGCAGCAAACATACTGTGACTTCAAAAATCATAATAAAACAGAACTGAAGCTCCACATTGCTGAAAAGGATGTAAACCCTCCTTTTCACAACCTTGGCTTTGGAAAGAGGATGAGAAAACAGACAGAGAGGCAGGTCCAGCAGTGCCGGGGCCACTTCTTACACAGATCTGCCCCTTGTGCCCTGGAAACACCTGACCTCCAAATCTTTCCACTATTACGGTAAGTCTTTTACAACGTGAGACAACTATCAATTAGCCAAAGTCCATTCAATGATGCCCAGTCTGTAAGTTTATCTCCCTCATAACAGGAAGTCTTATTTCTTTTGTACAGTCCCCACCGCTCAGTGATCTGCTCACAGCCTTCGGGAAGATGTCTGGCCCTCACATCCCCCCAGCAGAAGGGGGACAGTAGCTTTTCACTCATTGTTTTATTACAGATGGCTGGTGTGACCTCTGCCTAAGATGCTCGCAGCAAGTAAAAAATGCTAGGTCTTGGTTCGCGAGCCTTCTTTGGTTCTCAGGAAAGTCAGTCTAGAAATAGTGGCGACAACCAGGGCCAGGACACCGTATTCTGCTTCTCTGGGACCGTGGCAGCTGTGTGTCTCAGAGACCATCTGCCGGAGGCAAATGCCTAGTTAACTGTGCTATTCTCGAGTTCTCCACCATCCACGGTACCACCGGCTCTCCCCACTTTGCTCTCTCCCACACCGCTTGCTTCGTTCTCCACGGGTCTGACGCACAATTACCACCCACGGCCTGTACCCCTTCAGCCAGAAGCTGCCAGGCCTTAAGTGACCCTCTCTTGTGATACACTCCTCTGCCCCGTGGTCTCACTCCAGAAGCGTCTGGGAGATGGCTTTTCATTCCATTGATATGCCAATATATATATATGCATGCCAGTATATACCACTGAATTAAAGCCGTGGGTTTTCAGCATTTGCAAAGGGCTTTCTTGGATCAGAACTAGCCACACTAAACCTCATTAATTATGGTCTCCACTAATTGAGAATCTGAGATCATTCTCCAAGCTGACATTTATCTTTGTATGATCAGTGGCAAGATGTTTGCTCAGTAAATAAAGAATAGAAATAATATTTTAATGGTGACGTTTAAATTACCTAAGAGGAGATGTCTAAGGATGCTGAAGTTCTTATTTATATACTAACAACCGATGATTTTCTGCCTAGTCACTAAAGTGGGCTTTCTCCTTCCTGGCTTCCCCATTTCTGCACAGTCACCATCAGTCCCTAATCCAATCTGCTTACAACAAACCTAAACTAGTGTTCCAAACTAGTTGACTAGCTCGTTGACTGCCTGTCATATCCCCCTCTTTTCTTTTCTCAAATCCAGACCTTCATTAGACTCTTGAGAGTCCCTTGGACATCAAGGAGATCAAACCAGTCAATCCTAAAGGAAAGAGACTCTGAATATTCATTGGAAGAACTGATGCTGAAGCTCCAATCCTTCAGCCACTTGATACGAAGAGATGACTTGATGGAAAATACCCTGATACTGGGAAAGATTGAGGGCAGGAGGAGAAGGGGGTAACAGAGGATGAGATGGTTGGATGGAATCATTGACTCTATGGATATGAATTTGAGAAAGCTCCAGGAGATGGTGAGGGACAGGGAAGCCTGGTGTGCTGCAGTCCATGGGGTCACAAAGAATCAGACATGACTGAGCGACTGAACAACAACAGGCCTTCATTCACTATGCTGCCCCAGAACTAGAGCATCTCCACTGGACAACTCCTTCCTGCCACATCATTGATGACTCAAAACCCCTCTGCCCTCTTGGTCTTCTGAAATTTTCTATAGGAATTCACGATTCTTACACCTTAGAATCTTAAGATCTTAAATTATAGCCTCAAGATTTCTTTGTTCCCAGCACTGCACTTAGTAGAGTCCAGAATAAATGTAGGTCCACGATATCTACCTGAGACCCCTGAGGCCTGAGTATTTTGGGATTCACATTTCTTCTGATTTCTGGGTGGTCATATGGTGCATAACACATGATTTTATGTAACACTCCACTCAACCTTCATTATCAAGCCCAATGGCATTTCTGCAACAAAATACATGAATTTTACCCTTGGCATATACACAAGGGCTATAAATAGCCTCCCATTAGGTTTTGCCACCAAGAAACTTATTGGAAAAATTGTGGATTTCTGAATTGTGGGTAAGAGACTGGGGAGCTCAAGTTGGTGCTATACAATGGCCATTTATCACCCTCTAAGGATGCTGAAGTTCTTATTTATATACTAACAACCGATGATTTTCTGCCTAGTCACTAAAGTGGGCTTTCTCCTTCCTGGCTTCCCCATTTCTGCACAGTCACCATCAGTCCCTAATCCAATCTGCTTACAACAAACCTAAACTAGTGTTCCAAACTAGTTGACTAGCTCGTTGACTGCCTGTCATATCCCCCTCTTTTCTTTTCTCAAATCCAGACCTTCATTAGACTCTTGAGAGTCCCTTGGACATCAAGGAGATCAAACCAGTCAATCCTAAAGGAAAGAGACTCTGAATATTCATTGGAAGAACTGATGCTGAAGCTCCAATCCTTCAGCCACTTGATACGAAGAGATGACTTGATGGAAAATACCCTGATACTGGGAAAGATTGAGGGCAGGAGGAGAAGGGGGTAACAGAGGATGAGATGGTTGGATGGAATCATTGACTCTATGGATATGAATTTGAGAAAGCTCCAGGAGATGGTGAGGGACAGGGAAGCCTGGTGTGCTGCAGTCCATGGGGTCACAAAGAATCAGACATGACTGAGCGACTGAACAACAACAGGCCTTCATTCACTATGCTGCCCCAGAACTAGAGCATCTCCACTGGACAACTCCTTCCTGCCACATCATTGATGACTCAAAACCCCTCTGCCCTCTTGGTCTTCTGAAATTTTCTATAGGAATTCACGATTCTTACACCTTAGAATCTTAAGATCTTAAATTATAGCCTCAAGATTTCTTTGTTCCCAGCACTGCACTTAGTAGAGTCCAGAATAAATGTAGGTCCACGATATCTACCTGAGACCCCTGAGGCCTGAGTATTTTGGGATTCACATTTCTTCTGATTTCTGGGTGGTCATATGGTGCATAACACATGATTTTATGTAACACTCCACTCAACCTTCATTATCAAGCCCAATGGCATTTCTGCAACAAAATACATGAATTTTACCCTTGGCATATACACAAGGGCTATAAATAGCCTCCCATTAGGTTTTGCCACCAAGAAACTTATTGGAAAAATTGTGGATTTCTGAATTGTGGGTAAGAGACTGGGGAGCTCAAGTTGGTGCTATACAATGGCCATTTATCACTTTCCATGTGTCAAAGACACGTTTTCTTGAGTCTCCATACTGCAGTCTTTTGTTCAAGTTGGTCTTCTCCGCAATGAGTCCAAATTATCAAAGCATACCTTTTTTCCTTACAAAGCATAGCTTCAAAGAGACATGAAGCATATCTTATACGAAGCAAAGTATATCACGCAAAGCAGATCATGAGAACTTGGGGGTCACCCGGTTGTCCTGACCACTTTTAATTTTTCTAATTTTTAACTCCATTTCTAAACCATTTCACCTCACTTATTTCAAACAGGCCCCTTTTAACTGTCTGTTTTGGTAACATTTAAATGTAATTATTTGGCTTTTTCCTCTGCCTAAAGAAAGGCTCTTTCAAGAACAGATGGAGGATCCCTCAGAATGGTGGATTTACATTTAAAAAATCCACGTGGTGTAGACTTTTCCGCCCCCCAAAGTTAAGAGTTAACTTTTTAAAAGTGTGAGTTTATCTAATTTGTAATAAAAGTCTGTCAAGCAAATCACAGGAAGCTCTCTACCCCCTCAACACAACACCCACAGTTCAACATATAACTCTTGGAGGTCGAGCTGTAACTTGACCAATAAACCCTTCTTAAAATATAGCCAAGCCAAACATTAAGCCAGCAACTCAGGGCTTGTATATACATCACGGGATGCTGGCTGTCTGGGTCGGTCGCAGCACTCTGACAGGCAATTCCTAGGCAGTTATTTTGACATTAGAAAGTCACAATCCATCAGCAGGGTGATAATTTGGAGACTGGGGAGATGGCTATTCAAAGGACACTGTGGGAAGTAAACAGTAGTTCAAACAGCCCCTGTTTCAGAAAGAAGACCTTAGTGAGGCAGTCTCTTTTCCCTCTAGGACCAGGTATTATGTAATGTGTTTTTGTGTAAGCATGTTATTTGTGGTGTTTGGATAGCCTTGCAAGGCGAACAAGCCTGCAGGTATACAGACCCTTTAGAGATGAGGAGAAATAGACCTGCCATCACAAGACTAAAGAAGGACCAAGAGTGGCTTTTTCCCCATGGTTTGTCACGAACCACTTCCAACAACCCGTAATACCCACAAAGCCAGTATCTCAGAAGATGCAACTTGGCCTTTTCTGAATTGCAAAACACTCAGCTCTGTAGCCACCTGCGTCTGTGACAGGGGCTCCTTGCGCTGGTGGCGGGGGTGGGGAGGGGGGACACTGGACTGTATATTCTTTGGAGAATTTCCAGCCAACCACCCTGCTGGAAGCCCCTTCTGCACACACGTGGCGTCGGTCTCTCCTGGACAAATGGCTGGGTATGGAGGCCACCGAGAGTTTCTGCAATTCTCTCAATGACAGGGAGCTGAGAAGCTCCCTGGCGTTGGACTGGTGTTGGGATGGTGGTGGGGAGTGGGCAGGGAGGACAGGCTCCTGGGCATCAGTTCTTAAACATTCTCATTTCACAACAACTCTGAGAGTGCACACAGAAGCCCTGAGGGATTGCCAGGTTGTTGGTAAGGGGACAGGAGGCACTTTTTTTTCCTTTTTTTGCTACAGAAGAGGGCGATGAAAAAGGAAGCATGATGAGGAAATTGTGCACTAATGCTGAGATGGTAAAAGAGGGCGGGAGATGGAGCTATGCAGATCCTCGAAGAACAGAGGTGCTATCTGGGTGGCAAGACTGTCTTAACAAGCTGTGTTGCTGCCATGGAAACCGAAGAGGTCCATGTGGTGGCCCACACTCCCCCAGGGTCATGACCTTCCTCATCTGCGATTAGCAGTCTTGCCCCCGCCCTCCTCTATCTTCCTGGCTGCCTGCCTAAAATACTGACAACGTGGAAAGCAAATTATTTCCAGGTTACACTTGGCTCTTTCAAAGGAATTCAGTCTACGAATGAAACATCAGCCGGTCGAGAACAATAAGCTCCTGCAGCAAGGAAGAAGAGCTTTATTACTGTCTGCATTTTCTTTTAACAAACTTTTGTGGCTATTTAAATTGAGTTTCTCTCTCTTTTCAAAAACCAAGCTTCCTATGAATACCTTCAACCTATAAGCTCAACACATCTGAAAATCTATGCATTTCAGAAACATAATTTTCCAGCAATCAACAATAGAAGCAAAATCAACAGTCTTTCCATACCTGGAGCTGACATTCTTCCGTGAAGCACAGATTCACTGGGCAGCGGGTCTTTTGAATTGGAGGTGAATGGTGATTGTCTAAAGGTATCTTCTGAAAAGAAAGGGCTGGGGTGGGGGAGGAGGAGGGAAGTTTAGTAAATCAAAGTTATTTAAGATACCCAGGCCCCCAGTATATATGTATATACACACACACAAATGCGGGATAAAGCTTTTTTTTAAATGGTCTTTAGAAAATCTAAGATTGTACTTAAAAGGAAGAGAAGCAAGCTGTATCACAACAGACAAGTGCCTTCTCATCTGCACATTCTGCCTATTGGTTTTATACTTAAGATAAACAGCGTCTTTGAAACATAAACCCACAGTCAGGACAGCCGAGCAAGCACCATGGGAGCACATGTGCCCCAGTGAAGACCAACCACCTGGGCCCGATCAGGAAAGCCTGTTTGAGATTCTTTCCAGAGTGGCGACACATCCCTCTGGGACGAGCAGCACCAGCTCAGAAAAGCAGATGGCTGGAGTCAGGGTCCACAGCACTCATGTTAACGACTCGCTGGTCCCCACGGAAACTGAATCTGCACCCTACCACTCCCTTGGTTTGGAAGGAGTTAAAGAGGGCGGGAGATGGAGCTATGCAGATCCTCGAAGAACAGAGGTGCTATCTGGGTGGCAAGACTGTCTTAACAAGCTGTGTTGCTGCCATGGAAACCGAAGAGGTCCATGTGGTGGCCCACACTCCCCCAGGGTCATGACCTTCCTCATCTGCGATTAGCAGTCTTGCCCCCGCCCTCCTCTATCTTCCTGGCTGCCTGCCTAAAATACTGACAACGTGGAAAGCAAATTATTTCCAGGTTACACTTGGCTCTTTCAAAGGAATTCAGTCTACGAATGAAACATCAGCCGGTCGAGAACAATAAGCTCCTGCAGCAAGGAAGAAGAGCTTTATTACTGTCTGCATTTTCTTTTAACAAACTTTTGTGGCTATTTAAATTGAGTTTCTCTCTCTTTTCAAAAACCAAGCTTCCTATGAATACCTTCAACCTATAAGCTCAACACATCTGAAAATCTATGCATTTCAGAAACATAATTTTCCAGCAATCAACAATAGAAGCAAAATCAACAGTCTTTCCATACCTGGAGCTGACATTCTTCCGTGAAGCACAGATTCACTGGGCAGCGGGTCTTTTGAATTGGAGGTGAATGGTGATTGTCTAAAGGTATCTTCTGAAAAGAAAGGGCTGGGGTGGGGGAGGAGGAGGGAAGTTTAGTAAATCAAAGTTATTTAAGATACCCAGGCCCCCAGTATATATGTATATACACACACACAAATGCGGGATAAAGCTTTTTTTTAAATGGTCTTTAGAAAATCTAAGATTGTACTTAAAAGGAAGAGAAGCAAGCTGTATCACAACAGACAAGTGCCTTCTCATCTGCACATTCTGCCTATTGGTTTTATACTTAAGATAAACAGCGTCTTTGAAACATAAACCCACAGTCAGGACAGCCGAGCAAGCACCATGGGAGCACATGTGCCCCAGTGAAGACCAACCACCTGGGCCCGATCAGGAAAGCCTGTTTGAGATTCTTTCCAGAGTGGCGACACATCCCTCTGGGACGAGCAGCACCAGCTCAGAAAAGCAGATGGCTGGAGTCAGGGTCCACAGCACTCATGTTAACGACTCGCTGGTCCCCACGGAAACTGAATCTGCACCCTACCACTCCCTTGGTTTGGAAGGAGTTAAAGCCAGTTAATGGGGCTGCCAGGAAGGGCCCCGTGGAACACTTTCATTTTCCAAGAAACTGAGGCTTTGCCCTAAGTGATGCTAAGCTCCACTAGTGACTCTGCTAGAGCTAGACACCAGACACCCAGGCAGAGTTTTCCCCCCACACCACGGCCACAGTGAACACACACTCTGGCTGCTTCTAATTAGAGGGTTTCAACCCAGTCATACCATCCACCTTCCATGCCTCTAAAGTAAGCTACATTGTGATCACGTGTAAGAATACTGGAATATACAATGGAGTCTGACAAGGAGAACAGAAAGCCCTGTTTATTTACAACAGAGCACATTTCACTGAAGGAACTGGGCCCACAGGTGGTGGAAGGCTTCGAGCAGACAGCAGTGCAGCCCAGAGATGGGAGGAGCAGGAAGCCACCACCACCTGAGGGTCAAGAGACAAAAGGAAGTGGCAAATGGAGCCCAGGGAACTGGTCACCTGCTGGAAGCTGGAGTCAAGGTGAGCCAGCCCAGCAGGAAGCTGGAACCACAGCTGCTGCAGGAGGCAGAGAGGGAGGGAGGGAAATACCAGGCTCTTTCTTAAGCCCCGCCCCACCCCTTCAAAGGCTCTGATTGGCTGAACCTTCTCAGCAGTCAGAAGCATGCAGTCTGCAGGGATCAGACTTCTACAAAATTCCAGGTCAGAGGAAGGAACAGATCGGGGGCACACAAGCCTGGGACTCCAATGACGGATGCATTTCTAAACAGGCCCAAAGTCCGTGGGTAACTGTTATCAATGTTAAGAAGGAAACAGTAAAATAAAAATGGAAGGCATATCTATCTTTTAAAAGTAAAACACACATAACAATATAAGTTCACAGGACTGTTAGGCTAGATTTGACGCAACTTTGTGTGCCATGCTTTTTATTTACCTTTTAAACAGAAAACAATTTATTGCCTTAAAAAGTGAACTGGCTATAGGCTAGTCGGTGGGATGGCAGCAGGGGCCAAACCCTCTCCAAAAACCCCCACTAGTGGAGTCAGGGTCCACAGCACTCATGTTAACGACTCGCTGGTCCCCACGGAAACTGAATCTGCACCCTACCACTCCCTTGGTTTGGAAGGAGTTAAAGCCAGTTAATGGGGCTGCCAGGAAGGGCCCCGTGGAACACTTTCATTTTCCAAGAAACTGAGGCTTTGCCCTAAGTGATGCTAAGCTCCACTAGTGACTCTGCTAGAGCTAGACACCAGACACCCAGGCAGAGTTTCCCCACACCACGGCCACAGTGAACACACACTCTGGCTGCTTCTAATTAGAGGGTTTCAACCCAGTCATACCATCCACCTTCCATGCCTCTAAAGTAAGCTACATTGTGATCACGTGTAAGAATACTGGAATATACAATGGAGTCTGACAAGGAGAACAGAAAGCCCTGTTTATTTACAACAGAGCACATTTCACTGAAGGAACTGGGCCCACAGGTGGTGGAAGGCTTCGAGCAGACAGCAGTGCAGCCCAGAGATGGGAGGAGCAGGAAGCCACCACCACCTGAGGGTCAAGAGACAAAAGGAAGTGGCAAATGGAGCCCAGGGAACTGGTCACCTGCTGGAAGCTGGAGTCAAGGTGAGCCAGCCCAGCAGGAAGCTGGAACCACAGCTGCTGCAGGAGGCAGAGAGGGAGGAGGAAATACCAGGCTCTTTCTTAAGCCCCGCCCCACCCCTTCAAAGGCTCTGATTGGCTGAACCTTCTCAGCAGTCAGAAGCATGCAGTCTGCAGGGATCAGACTTCTACAAAATTCCAGGTCAGAGGAAGGAACAGATCGGGGGCACACAAGCCTGGGACTCCAATGACGGATGCATTTCTAAACAGGCCCAAAGTCCGTGGGTAACTGTTATCAATGTTAAGAAGGAAACAGTAAAATAAAAATGGAAGGCATATCTATCTTTTAAAAGTAAAACACACATAACAATATAAGTTCACAGGACTGTTAGGCTAGATTTGACGCAACTTTGTGTGCCATGCTTTTTATTTACCTTTTAAACAGAAAACAATTTATTGCCTTAAAAAGTGAACTGGCTATAGGCTAGTCGGTGATGGGGAGTAGGCAGGCATGCTGCTTTGTGCCAAACATCTCCATCTCATAACCTGCAAGTGATCCAACACCTGGGGAAGGAGAAGGCACAGCCACTGGGGGCTGAGAGGGGTGCACTCAAGAGCGGGCAGTTCCAGGTCCAGATTCCAGGCCCACCACTGAGACAGCTGTGTGACCTTGCACAAGTCACTCAACTATTCTGAGACTTTGTTTTTATCTATAAAGTGGAAGGATAACAGACCTATACCTACACAACAAGGATGGAGCAAACGAGTCCATGGAATGTGCTTCTCACAGTGCCTCTGGAAAACAGCAAGTGCTCACTCAACCTTAAGCTGTTTTTATCTGTATCTCTGTTTAGCCCCAAAGAGAGCATAAATTAATAACCCTTTCCTAGGAATCAACAAAAAGGATAAAGCTTCCTGTATAAAATGCATTAAGAGAAGGTGGCTCTGATACTGAAGGGTCCGTTGACTGCTGCGGAGGCCGGTTAGTCTCTTATTCTTCCATACAGAAAACACTGTTCTGCATCAAAGAACTTCTAAGGAGGTGGCGCCTTGGAGGACTGTCGATCAGACCCAGGGTGCGGGAATTCATGATTCCAACCTCCTGAGCTCTGATGCATCCAGACAAGGTGACAAGGACATCCTCACATTTGAGTGGACAGGTCACTTGGGACCAACCACCATTTGGCCCAAAAGCACAGGGTAAAGGTCAGGTGATGAGCCTCTGGTTACACTGGAATGACCCTGGAACCTGAGAGCTCAGGAAGCTCATGGAACTGTTTGCTCTGAAATGTGGAGACTTCCTCTGGGGACCTCAAGAGTCCCAAGAGGGGCCCCTCAGGGTATCTAGGAGTGTCACTTCTCACCCTGCCTTCCTTCTCTCAGTTCTGTGGTAACCATTGAGTGAGTGCCAGACACGGGGAACATAGCATCAGCAAAACTGGCTATGGAGGCAAATGTCAGAGGGGCTCAGAGACCTGTGAGAGTACCATGATCAGACTAGCGCTGTGGAAGACAGGGCCTTTGGGTCACAGCAGGGGTCTGGCCTGGCCCGGAAGGGCAGGAACGGCCACAGCTGAAGTGAGACCTGAATGGAGAGCAGGTCTGTCGGGCTACAGTGGCGGGGGTTGGAGGAAGTGTCCCCCACACAACGAGAGAGCACAGCCAGACTGTGGACAGGGATGAGGCTGGAGCAGCAGGGCCCACAGCTTTGTCAAGCGTGCTGGTGTGCTAAGCAAGGGGGCACAGAGTATGACTTCAGTTTCAGGAAGCTCTGTCTGGCGGGTTGGAGAACACCAGGCGGTCGGCCAGAGGAGCAGTCCACATGGGACATGTGATTCTGGTGGCCAACACTGCACGGGGGCCTCGACAGAGGCACACTGCAAAATAGTTTAAGAAACAGGGTAGGTAACAACCACAGGTACATTTCCAACCAACCCTAAGGTTTAGCGGTGAACGGGATAGAGGCTCTCATGCTACAAGCTTGGAAGAGCATCCTAGGTGTGGCTAGCTCTGCATCTTCATGTATTCACTTCAGATGTCCACCCAGGTGGGGCGTGAAGCCCTATCACCACCCAGCCGCTCAGAAGAAATTTGAGACAATCGCTGAGGGAAACCTTCTTCCAAATAATTTTCCACACTGGAGGCCAGTTTTATTCTGAATAGAAAAGATTTCTCCTAAGGGAGTGGAGAATCAGAAGGGAGTCGGGCTGGATCCTACAAAAGCACAAAAGGATCGGCAATGTGAGGGGCAAAGAACTGACGGAGAAACTTCGACAAGTCAAGGCAGCTTAACCCTGATGTAAGGTCCTATCTATAAAGAGAAGATACGTTGCTTAAAGAGCATCGGTCACAGGCAAGTCCCCACTAGGGCGCCCACATTCAGACCCGTTCCCGCTGGGAGGTGGGAGTGCTGTGGTTTAGCACTCAGCTTGGAATCAGGATGGTCAACAATCTCTCTAGCCTCAGTTTCTTTCTCTCTCTCTCTTTTTTGGCCATGCTGAGAGGTGTGAGGGATCTTAGTTGCCCAATCAAGGATTGAGCCTTCAGCAGTGAAACTGCTGAGTCCTAAGCACTGGACCACAAGGAAATTCCCTTCACTCAGCTTCACTGTTGGAAGAGCTTTTAAAATATACCTTTATAGGAGAGCTACAAAGATTCAGTAGGGGCTTCCCTGGTGGCTCTGATGGTAAAGAATCTGCCAGCAATGAGGGAGACCAGAGTTTGATCCTTAGGTCGGGAAGACCCCACTGGAGAAGGGAATGGCTATCCACTCCAGTATCCTTGAATAAAGAAATTCCACAGACAGAGAAGTGTGGCAGGCTACAATCCATGAGGTCACAAAGAGTCGGACACGACTGATCAACTAACACTTCTTTCTTTTTACTTTCCAAGGGTTAAGGAAGATTTTTTTTGTTAAAGTTCTTAGTATATCATACATGCTCAGTAAAAAATGGCAACGAGAGCTTCCTTGGTAGCTCAGTGGTGAAGAATTTGCCTGCCAATGCAGGAGACATGGGTTCGATCCCTGATCTGCTGTGGAGCAACTAAGCCCATGAGTCACAACTACTGAGCCTGTGCTCTAGAGCCTCAGAGCTGCAACTATGGAGCCCATGTACCACAACTATTGAAGCCCGTGTACCCTAGAGCTTGAGTTCCATAACAAGAAGCCTGCTTGCCTCGACTAGAGAGTAGCCCGCACTCCCTGCAATGAGAAGAGCCTGCAGCAGCAATGAAAACCCAGAATAACCAAAAATAAATAAATACATAAAAGGCAACTAATCCATCATCAGTAAGGATCTGGCACTTCTCTAAAGTGCTTAGAGTGTATGAACCTTCCTGAATCCTTACAGGGACCTATAGAATTGTTGTTGTTTAGGCGCGTCTGACTCTTTGCGACCCACTGGACTGTAGCACGGCAGGCCTCCCTGTTCTTCACCATCTCCCAGGGCTTGCTCAAACTCATGTCCATTGAGTCGGTGATGCCATCCAACCATCTCATCCTCCGTCACCCTCTTCTCCTGCCTTCAGTCTTTCCCATCTTCAAGGTCTTTTCCAACGAGTCAGCTCTTTGCACCCTATAGGGGTGTCCACCATTATAATTAGTATCACCAATATTTTGCAGATGAAGAGACTCAGGTACAGAGAATTCATATAGTTGCCCAAGTCCATGGGTTGAGACAGGATTTGAACTTAGGCACATGGTCCTCGTATTCTGTATCATTGCTCATTAAGCTAAGGTACACTGCCTTTTGCTTGATCTCCTAACATCTAGGGGACGCATGATCAACACAGAATCACAGGTACTTCTTGGAATGAACAGAACAAAAGGAAGAGACATCAGAAGGAGGGAGGGAGGGAGGGAAGTCAGAAGCACCATTTCAGTACACAGAATCCCAGATAACTAAAGAAGAGTTTTTCAATTGAGAAATAGAATATGAGGGAATGATTTTAGCTTTTACTTCTCTCTATAAGACATGCCCCTTTTCCATAGCCAGGAAAACTTTCCTTTTCTAAAGAATCTTGTGCAACCCAAGCCTGATAGTCTGCAGTCCTAACATGCCCCACCGGCAGCACCCACTACTTCTCAGGGCAAGCTCATCCCTGCCATCAACCCCAAACAAAGAGGCAACAAGGTCACCAGGTGTTCCGAAACCTCCATCTCAGTTTGAGGTGGCACTATGACCATTCAGACGTCGGTATTTTCATCTTGCAGTCACCTAGATAGGCGTCTGTGTTTCAGGCAGAGGAGAAGGAAGGGAAAACTAGACTTGGAGTGTGCCTTACATAGCGTGGGCTGGCTTAGCAAGATTAGATCGCCAACCTCATCTTGGTCATCTTTAACTGCCACTGCTCCAAGGACAGAAGACACTGTACTTGTAACTTAGACCGAGCCAGGTCACTCTCAGAATGTGGAGATGGTGGTCCTTAAGCCCCCTTTCTCCTCCTGTGCCTGTAAAGTGCAGAAGCCCACCTGCTCTCAGGGGATGCCCAGCTCTGCGGTGGACAATCTGGCCTCTTGTTTAGGCCGCAGGGTCTGTGAGTGATGGAAGAAGGGGGCGGGCAGAGAGCAGAGGCCCAGGAGGCGGCTCACACAGGATGAACCAGGTCTACACTTTTCAGGGAGGAAAACAGACAATGAACCGCAGACTTTACGATGTGCTCGGCCCTGAAGCACGAGTACACAGTCGTTCAACTGCTTAGACGGTTACCATTCTTCCAGAAAAGAAAGGAGCCGGCTTGTGAAAGCTGCCTGACTCTCGCTTCAACTCCACTGAGTCATTTTAGTGTGAGAAAGCCCCTCCATCAGAAAGAGAGCTTAGAAAGTGGAAAAAAGGCAAAATCTATCCAGAAAATGATTTATTACTTACTGGTTCATGTTTTTGGTTACAAGTTGGTAGAGGAGCAGGTTGAGGAGCAGTAAGCAAGCTCATTACTTACTCTCAATTAACAAAGTCACCACATACTTTTTCACCTCCCCTTTGGGCCTGAACGGGGACAGGCCACTGGAAGACTAGCCAGCTTGTATAGACCCTCGATGAATTCTGAGACACTGCATCTGGAAGCTGCTGGTGCAGACTGAGAACTGCCCAATTCCTCCATGATATTTCCTGCCTTGTATCACTTAGAAAAGGCAAAATGTTCATCGTATGAACTCTTTGTTGCTCTATGTGGGTTCTAGTTCTCCGACTAGGGATCGAACCCTGGGCCCCTACATTGGTAGCATGAGTCTCACCTACTAGATTAAAAGATCTCGCACGGTGCAACAAAAGATCATGTATGCTGCAACAAAGACCCAGTGCAGCTAAATAAATAAAATATTTTAATAATAATAATAATAATGTATGCAAAAAAGAAAAGACCTATTTGAGCTTCTTTTCTGGATAAAAATGAAATGGACAATGAATGCATATTTTGATTTTTTCTCCAGCAGAAAATCTAAGGGTTAAAACATGAAAGGGCACTGGGGTCACTGTGAGTAGACAATTCCAGGCATTCGATGGCATGGGCTGTGGGGTCAACAGCCTGGAGCTGCAAAAAGAAAAGATTTACAATAAATAATAAAAGAGTCCATAAAAGATTATCGCTCTAAATAGTGATACATTTTGCTAAGTGCCGACTGTGGCACAAGTATTTCCACCTTTAACATCTGAATGTCAACAGGGAGCTCAGCTTCGTGCAAAACAGAAGACCCAGACACTTACAAACCATCCCTCGCCATGAGCCACCACTGAAATCAACACATTACGGGAATTCTCACTCTGATGGTGATAGCAAAGCAGAGGAAAACAGAACAGGAAAAGAAAGTAGACACAATATGTAAGAGAAAGGTAAGAAAAAAACTATCCTAAGAAATGGCACTGTCATTTTCAAGAAGCAACAAAGAAGAAATAATTTTTTTCCTTCTAAAAGACCGTAATAACTTTTAGGACCTGGGAATGGAAAATAGAAAAGAAAGAAAAAACAGAAGCTTACTCTGCAATCAATTTGTCCTTAGAATCCATAAGGATCTACTTATTTGAGGATAGAGTGAAATTCTATTAAATGTAAGAGTCTTGGACAAATCATCCTGAAGTGATATCATGCCTTCAATCCACAGAGAGACAGAATTTTCAATCAATAAAAACAGATGGGGGCTTCCCTGGTGGTCCAGTGGGTAAAGACACTGCCTTCCAGTGCAAGGGGTGCCAGTTTGATCCCTGGCCTGCGAAGATCCCACGTGCTGCAGAGCAGCTGGACCGATGTGTCCAACTACTGGGCCAGCACTCTGGAGCGCGTGCGCCCAGAGCCAGTGCTCTGCGACGAGAGAGGCTGCTACAGTGGGAGGCCCACACAGGCCGAAGAACAAAGATGGAAATAAATGAAAGACCAATAGAAATTGAAAAAAAAAAAAAAAGGGTTAAAAAAAAGAACCAGATTATAGATTTTTCAAGCAAAAGTACTTAATTACTTATTCAGTCATGTATCACATAGCATAACAAGGCTTCCAGATTTTTTCTAAGAACTGGGTAAAATATGTCCAAAAGCATGTTGGTTAATTTTTATTTTGTTTTATTTTAAGGACATTCTAAAACAAGATGATCTGATTGAGATATTTTGGAGAAGTTATATATTGTGAAAGGAGAGCCAGAAGCCCCCTTCTGGGGTGGACAAGCTCTGTGGGAGGCCATGTTCTCTCTCCAGCCATGACCTGCCTCCCAGAAGACGCCAGCCCTTGGGCCACCTTACCAGATGGCCCTCTGCCCCTCCTGGTAACAGGGTTGCCTTAATCTCTACTCAACCCCAGGACTCAAATCAGGACACTGAAATATTCATTTTCTATATTGATATATCAGGTTATTTTTAAGAAAAGAAATTCCATATACTTGTCAATAACCATTGATAGTAGTGGTATTTCTAAAACTGATCTCTGAAGCACTTAGACTTTGAGACATATATACCGCCAAGTGACTCACTGGATGAATATTTTCAAAAGAGCAGGAGACATTTGTCAAGAAAACAATCCTCAGTGACTCCAAAAGCCTCAAGTGAGACAGGTAATGGGGTACTTTCTTCTAAGAATAAATCTTACTCTAGTTTCAAGACTTTCCCACTATGTGAAATAAAAATGTTGCAGATTGAAATGGATACGTGTAACTTCTATATGGAGTCTCCACTTAAAGATCATGGAACCAAAGGAAATGAGAACAAACTGGGAACACTTTTTACAACCAAACCAAGACTTTGCTCACAGTAACAGGCTACAATCCTTGACACAGAACACAAGGATTGTAGGTTTTTTTTAAAAGCTTTTTAAACACATTAAATAAGAAAGATACTATCTTCATTATTTGAAAATAAAGGAAATTGTTTGGACTAGTTCTAACTATCTACTCAACATTTCCTCAAATACTTTAAGGTTGGAAGAAACTTTCTGAGAAGTTAAACTAGTTCGTATGAAACTACACTCACAGCAACCAAAACATTGCCACACTTTATTTTTCAGATATTCCATGTTAAAAAATGATCAAATGACATTATTTCATTGTAAACGTAATTTTCATTTTAAACTTAATGATTAATGCAATTTTCTTTAGGGAGCACTTGTTTTTTTCTCAAATGGTATTATTCTTGGGTGTTTGCTAATAATTTATAATAGAATAATGGATGTTTAATATTTCTTATGTGTATATTTACATACCTATATGTTTTGCAACATATTTATAAATGACTGTATTTGAAATATATTAACTGCTTAGTTCTACTGATTTTTGTAAAAGGATTCTGAGCTCCTTGTGCAACTTTGGTAAGGTCTTTTGCTTCAGCATAGTGACTGCTATATGTCACTTCAGATAGTATGTGGTCATTCTAACTGCCCGCTTGGGCCTTCATTTAATTTTGGATGAGACCGTGTAGCTGCTGCTTCTATAATGGGCCCAGATAGCAACAATTTAGATGGAAAAGTCACTGCCAGTTTCCCTGTTATAATTTTCTTGTAGTCAGTTAAAAAGGTAATCTATAATGAAACAACATAAGGTTTTAATGGCATTCATGTACTGTCCCTCCTGAGGACCCCTACCCTTCAGTGATTTTATTTACTTACTTATTTGGATAAAAGAACCCTGGGTGGCAGGTCAGGGGACGTGGGGGTGGAGCAGCGTGCTTGAGATTAAAAACAACTGACTCCAAAAGCCTCAAGTTCAGTTTTTGAAATGAAATAAAAAATACGTGTAACTTCTATATGGAGTCTCCACTTAAAGATCATGGAACCAAAGGAAATGAGAACAAACTGGGAACACTTTTTACAACCAAACCAAGACTTTGCTCACAGTAACAGGCTACAATCCTTGACACAGAACACAAGGATTGTAGGTTTTTTTTAAAAGCTTTTTAAACACATTAAATAAGAAAGATACTATCTTCATTATTTGAAAATAAAGGAAATTGTTTGGACTAGTTCTAACTATCTACTCAACATTTCCTCAAATACTTTAAGGTTGGAAGAAACTTTCTGAGAAGTTAAACTAGTTCGTATGAAACTACACTCACAGCAACCAAAACATTGCCACACTTTATTTTTCAGATATTCCATGTTAAAAAATGATCAAATGACATTATTTCATTGTAAACGTAATTTTCATTTTAAACTTAATGATTAATGCAATTTTCTTTAGGGAGCACTTGTTTTTTTCTCAAATGGTATTATTCTTGGGTGTTTGCTAATAATTTATAATAGAATAATGGATGTTTAATATTTCTTATGTGTATATTTACATACCTATATGTTTTGCAACATATTTATAAATGACTGTATTTGAAATATATTAACTGCTTAGTTCTACTGATTTTTGTAAAAGGATTCTGAGCTCCTTGTGCAACTTTGGTAAGGTCTTTTTGCTTCAGCATAGTGACTGCTATATGTCACTTCAGATAGTATGTGGTCATTCTAACTGCCCGCTTGGGCCTTCATTTAATTTTGGATGAGACCGTGTAGCTGCTGCTTCTATAATGGGCCCAGATAGCAACAATTTAGATGGAAAAGTCACTGCCAGTTTCCCTGTTATAATTTTCTTGTAGTCAGTTAAAAAGGTAATCTATAATGAAACAACATAAGGTTTTAATGGCATTCATGTACTGTCCCTCCTGAGGACCCCTACCCTTCAGTGATTTTATTTACTTACTTATTTGGATAAAAGAACCCTGGGTGGCAGGTCAGGGGACGTGGGGGTGGAGCAGCGTGCTTGAGATTAAAAACAACTGAGAGCCTCTGACCTGAGAACAACCCTGACCATCTGAAACAGCATGCTCCCTATTCAAGCTTAAAAGGGACACAGCACAGACGCCCTCTTGTGACCCCAGTGGGCTAGGCCTGGAAACCCGGTCATCCATCACGTTGGGCACACACATTTTCAAAGAAAGGAGTGTAGGGAGTAAAACTTGAAGGAATCACATTTATCTACAGATTGAGACCTGGCATTGCAGACTCAGTGGGTTTCTAAATGGGGCTTGTGGGCCGATGGAGAGCCAAGGTCACTCCATCATTCGGCTACCCATACAGGCACCAGATTTCCTTTAATTTGGGGGGTGATAAGAAAGCCAAGATGTCGTCCCTTTCCTTCCTCATTGACATGCTATGTACTTGGCTGGCGCCAATCAAATAGAACCTTCTTGATAAAAAAACCAATCAAACATGTTGCTAATTTGGAAGGTGTGCAATGGTATGGCAGCTAATGTCCTTATTTTTTTAGAGATACCCATCTCAAAGAATATGGGAGTAAATGTCATGCCTGGGATGAGATCTAAAATATAAGGAGAAGAGAAATTGGTGAAATAAGTGTAACAAATACTTGTTCCATCTGGGTGGGATATGGTGGCTGACTGCATTATTCCTTTCACTTTGTTTTAAAATTTTTCATGATAAAAAAAATCAGTACCAGCAATCAAACAAAAAGTTCAACCCAGACAAACCACCAGACAGAATAATAAATGATAATAAAAAAATATAAGAAAAATAAATAAAATGCCTCCTCATGAAAAAAAATGCTTGCTCTAATTAGGAATCAATAAATTAAAAGGTATTAACTATAAGATATAATTAGTAGCTTTCCAATTTGTAAAAAAAATTCTTTTAATGATAAAGCAAAGACCTTTAAAATATTCTCTCTGGTAAAATTATAGATTTAACCATTTTGAAAATCAGATGATTCACAGCAAAGTCTGAAAACTGAATGTTTCTTTAATCAAATTATCCCATAATGTTTATATTATCAAGAACTTGGAAAAACAAAACCAAACCCTTAAAATTCAATAACAGGAGACATATTAAATAAATGATGACACATACAATATTAAAATAATGATATTGGGTTATGTTTACTGATATGAAAAGAAGGTCTAAAATATTACTAGGTAAAAGAGGTTATACAACAGTATATATAGTAGGATCCAGTTTTGACAGGAAAGCATACGTCTATGAAGAGGTTAAAACCCAGCCAGGATACACACTACCAACCTAGCAGTGGCCGCCTCTGGGTAGCAGAATAGATTATAAGTGCTTTTTTCTTTTCTTCCTCATGTTCTCCTATACTCTCTGGAAAGAAAAGTTACTTGGAATCCTTTCTTTTTTGCAAAGACTCTTCTAAGTCTTTTAAGGAGTAAGTCAAGGACAAAATAATTGAAGCAACTGTAAGGACACAGGCAAGAGAAATTGCTACCTAAATTCTGATCCTGTTAATACCAGTCAACTTTAGTTGCAGAAGGCTGAGAGTCACAGAAGAAAGACTGTTTAAAATACTGTAGAAGAAAGTAGTAGGGCATTATAGGAAGAATGCATTTTGGTAATGTTTTTAAACCTTCTTCTCTGAAACGTACTTCTATTTAGTGCTACCCTCGAGGCGGGCCTCTGCATCGTACAATCTAACACCAAGTTTTCAAGCAACAATGCCCGCTGCTGCAGCTGGAGCATTCATCCACCGTGGAGCCAGGAAACTCCCCAGAATAAGGAGCACAATGCCAGGCCTTGTCGACGGCCGCAGCGACAGAGAGGCCAGACCCCGGGGAGCCGGAGCCAGGCCTGCAGCCACGGAAGTGAACCTGCGTGTCCAGACCCATGAAATGTCAGCTCGCGGAGGGACCTGGCTCTCCCACAGGAAGCTAACTTTGTACATGAACAAGGACATGGGCTTCTGCCGAGGTGAGCAGAGCACAGACGAACTCGGTCTTCTCAGCAGTGACACAAGACTCCTTGTCCCATTTCACTGTAACGCGGCTGAAATGCGGATGGGCCCTGGCCGGCTGCGTCATCCACCAGGGCTCGACTCCCTCAACAGAGAGTAACCCTGGACTGTTGGAGATATTTCTAGTCACAACCATGGAGACACCCTTGAGAGAAAAGCCCAGATTAGGAAAACAGGACTGAAGGGGGCTCCTGGGCGACATGTCACTTGTCCCCTGTGCATGATCTGTCAAAGCAGGCTGTCTACCGACAGAGACTTCAAGATGTACACCTTGTTCCTGATTGTTCTCAGCTCCATAGATAGACAGAACACTGGTGTAAGCCAGTAGAAACAAAGGTGAGAGAGATTGTGGAAATGAAGAAAAGAAAGGCACAGCTCTCTTCCGATCCTTGAAAGGAGGATGTAGACCTGCCTCTGCACAGTACCATGTTAACAGTCCTGGAAGCACTGTGTCTCAAATGTAATGGTGCGATGTAGAGGTCACGGGTGGGAGGAAAGACAGCAGAGCATGATTCCTACAGGACAGTGGCGTATAGGAATAGAGAAAAGTACTGAGGAAGGTTTGGTGCAGTAAGAAGGTAAAAAACCTCAAATGGCAGCAGTGCACAAAGTAGTTTGACGCTGTATGGATTAAAAGAAGAAGAAAAGATCCATTGCTTAAGGATGTTTTAACTTCTTTGAAAAGAGGAAAAACTCAAAGATTAGTTAAAAGGAGGGAGTGCCAAGGGGAAAAAAATGAAAACTCAAGTTGAAAAGGAGGAACTGTCAATGGAAAACACTCCAGTCAACATTCATGTCAGGGCAGCTACAGACAGTGGTGCAGGCTGTGCACCTTATCTGGGGGTGGGAGGGCACTTCATGTCACAGACATCAAAGATTTCCCTGTGTATTATGACAGTATTCCAGTAGATGGCAGTGTCTTGGGGAACAGTTTTTAACAAGTATGGTCCAGACCCATGAAATGTCAGCTCGGAGGGACCTGGCTCTCCCACAGGAAGCTAACTTTGTACATGAACAAGGACATGGGCTTCTGCCGAGGTGAGCAGAGCACAGACGAACTCGGTCTTCTCAGCAGTGACACAAGACTCCTTGTCCCATTTCACTGTAACGCGGCTGAAATGCGGATGGGCCCTGGCCGGCTGCGTCATCCACCAGGGCTCGACTCCCTCAACAGAGAGTAACCCTGGACTGTTGGAGATATTTCTAGTCACAACCATGGAGACACCCTTGAGAGAAAAGCCCAGATTAGGAAAACAGGACTGAAGGGGGCTCCTGGGCGACATGTCACTTGTCCCCTGTGCATGATCTGTCAAAGCAGGCTGTCTACCGACAGAGACTTCAAGATGTACACCTTGTTCCTGATTGTTCTCAGCTCCATAGATAGACAGAACACTGGTGTAAGCCAGTAGAAACAAAGGTGAGAGAGATTGTGGAAATGAAGAAAAGAAAGGCACAGCTCTCTTCCGATCCTTGAAAGGAGGATGTAGACCTGCCTCTGCACAGTACCATGTTAACAGTCCTGGAAGCACTGTGTCTCAAATGTAATGGTGCGATGTAGAGGTCACGGGTGGGAGGAAAGACAGCAGAGCATGATTCCTACAGGACAGTGGCGTATAGGAATAGAGAAAAGTACTGAGGAAGGTTTGGTGCAGTAAGAAGGTAAAAAACCTCAAATGGCAGCAGTGCACAAAGTAGTTTGACGCTGTATGGATTAAAAGAAGAAGAAAAGATCCATTGCTTAAGGATGTTTTAACTTCTTTGAAAAGAGGAAAAACTCAAAGATTAGTTAAAAGGAGGGAGTGCCAAGGGGAAAAAAATGAAAACTCAAGTTGAAAAGGAGGAACTGTCAATGGAAAACACTCCAGTCAACATTCATGTCAGGGCAGCTACAGACAGTGGTGCAGGCTGTGCACCTTATCTGGGGGTGGGAGGGCACTTCATGTCACAGACATCAAAGATTTCCCTGTGTATTATGACAGTATTCCAGTAGATGGCAGTGTCTTGGGGAACAGTGCTTTTAGAAATTTGCAAATTGTCCTGCCATGAAGGAAATGACAACCCACTGCAGTGTTCTTGCCTGGGAAATCCATGGACAGAGGAGCCTGGCAGGCCACAGTTCACGCGGTCACAAAGAGGCGGACACGACTGAGAAACTGAACAATAAGAGTGTCCTACCAACAGCCTAGACTTTACCAAAAAAGCACTGAAAGTCTCACCTGGAGGGACTCCATGAAATTAGTAGCCATTTCCACTTTTTGAGAACGAAATTCTATGCCTTTAATTTGAACATCAGAAAATATAAAGGGCAAAGAGACTACAGGGAGAGCTCCTTGAAAATTGATTTCATTTGCTCTGTTTCCTGTTTATTTTCTTAACTGCTTCTGTCTAGTCCAATGTTCTTTCTGTGTAATCTCTTACTTTTTAAGGTAATGGAGCGCTGTTATTGTATGCCTCCTAAAAAAATTAAAACTGGAAAATGGCACAAATTGAAGCGGTGCATCGCAGTCTTACAAATTTGTGCAATTTCTATTACTGACTCATAAATATTTAAGGACAGGCATCCAAATCTCCACCCAGGCAAATTCTATATTGGACACCTCCAAGTACATATGTCTTTTAAACACTGTAAGTGCCATTATCTAAATCACAGAAAAATAGCCCACGTTTCAAATTCTGAAATTTGGACAAATTAAATATCGGTTGGCACAGCAGGATTGGACTCTGCCTTTTTGATTTTTCCCACTTCTGTTTTTCATCTAGTAATGGAGGAAAAAGAAAAACAATTCAGGTAAATACTTCCTGGCTCTTGGAGTAGAGCAAGCCAGGTGTGAGAAGGTTTTCTTATAGGCCTGCAATCCTATATCCCCATGGACACTGAATTATTAATGGGGAAGAGAGAACAAGTAACCAAGAGAGGGTTCTTGGCAGCCATTGTTTGGGGTTCATGGTGTTACACAACATTGAGCATGTCCAATTCACCTGCCAGGAGCTATCTGATTCTTACTCTAGGGTTCCATTTTCCTATTTTGATCTCATCCAGCATCTGGCTGGGTGACGGTCCATGTCAGAAGATGTAGATCTTCTTTTTTATTTCATTAAACTTTGGGATCTGGTATGATATCATGCCTCAAATATTTTCATCTACAAATGATCACATTAGCTGGTTATCACATTAGCTCCTGGTAGAACCTAAGGTTGTGCCGGAAAAGGAAATCAAAGAGTCAAGATCGTATTAGTCTCTTAAGCCTTCAGTCCTTCTGTTCTCCTGGGTCCGGGCGGACCATCTCCCCATCTCATTTGACAGGTAGAGTGGCATTAAGAATGCCATGTGCTATCTCAAAGGGAACGCACAGACTTCATTACACTTAGACTGAATTTTCTCCACTTGAAGGTTAAACAGGCAGAAGAATTGCTGTTTTAGCATTTACAGTGAACCTCCAACTGAAGGACTGATTCAACAGGAGGTGCCCCGAGGAGGGCACAGATGAGAGTGCAAGAAGGGCCAGATCAAGGCATGGGTGAGCAGGACCACACAATCCAAAGATCCCAACTGCCATGTAGATTAACTTCTCTGCCTGGCCACATGGGGTGCCCTGGTGGACCGTTGTCTCCTTTATTTTCAGGAAGATAATCCTAATTTAAGCGGCTAGGTCTACATTCTCAGGACAATTTTTAAAAAAAGCATTTTCAAGCCAGTCCTTTAAATGAGGTCTAGGATTTGTTTCAAAGTAATCTAGGGGGAGGAAGAACAAAAGGAAGGGACAGATGAAACAGCATTCAGGAACTAAGATGAACTGATGACTGTTTAGACTCGATCCTTGGTCCATTTTCTGCTTTTGTCTATGTGTAAAATTTCCCAAAAACAATTCAGGTAAATACTTCCTGGCTCTTGGAGTAGAGCAAGCCAGGTGTGAGAAGGTTTTCTTATAGGCCTGCAATCCTATATCCCCATGGACACTGAATTATTAATGGGGAAGAGAGAACAAGTAACCAAGAGAGGGTTCTTGGCAGCCATTGTTTGGGGTTCATGGTGTTACACAACATTGAGCATGTCCAATTCACCTGCCAGGAGCTATCTGATTCTTACTCTAGGGTTCCATTTTCCTATTTTGATCTCATCCAGCATCTGGCTGGGTGACGGTCCATGTCAGAAGATGTAGATCTTCTTTTTTATTTCATTAAACTTTGGGATCTGGTATGATATCATGCCTCAAATATTTTCATCTACAAATGATCACATTAGCTGGTTATCACATTAGCTCCTGGTAGAACCTAAGGTTGTGCCGGAAAAGGAAATCAAAGAGTCAAGATCGTATTAGTCTCTTAAGCCTTCAGTCCTTCTGTTCTCCTGGGTCCGGGCGGACCATCTCCCCATCTCATTTGACAGGTAGAGTGGCATTAAGAATGCCATGTGCTATCTCAAAGGGAACGCACAGACTTCATTACACTTAGACTGAATTTTCTCCACTTGAAGGTTAAACAGGCAGAAGAATTGCTGTTTTAGCATTTACAGTGAACCTCCAACTGAAGGACTGATTCAACAGGAGGTGCCCCGAGGAGGGCACAGATGAGAGTGCAAGAAGGGCCAGATCAAGGCATGGGTGAGCAGGACCACACAATCCAAAGATCCCAACTGCCATGTAGATTAACTTCTCTGCCTGGCCACATGGGGTGCCCTGGTGGACCGTTGTCTCCTTTATTTTCAGGAAGATAATCCTAATTTAAGCGGCTAGGTCTACATTCTCAGGACAATTTTTAAAAAAAGCATTTTCAAGCCAGTCCTTTAAATGAGGTCTAGGATTTGTTTCAAAGTAATCTAGGGGGAGGAAGAACAAAAGGAAGGGACAGATGAAACAGCATTCAGGAACTAAGATGAACTGATGACTGTTTAGACTCGATCCTTGGTCCATTTTCTGCTTTTGTCTATGTGTAAAATTTCCCATTGTAAGAGGTTTTGAAAAATGACACTGAGAGTCAATGACCCAGAAATCTGCCAGTTATTAGTTTCAACGCTTAGCTTTAACTAAAACCCTTTTTATGAAGTGGCTAACCAGGACTGTTGTCTAACATCACTTTCTCTTTCCATGTGTCCTGTCTTATAATTGAGACACTAACAAACAGAATTGCCAATGGATGGTCATGATAAGGGAGGACTGGTGAGCAGAGAGGTGCGGTCCCCAACCTTATGGGACAGGGAGTTCCCTGTAGGCACTGCCACGGGCTTCCTGCTGCCAGGGTGTCTGGGCACGGAAGACGGCACACGCCTGAATGCCAAGCTACAGAGTGTCTCACTCTGGGCTGCTACTTGTTTTCTCTGTCCTTGTGGTTGGAATTGAAGATTAATAATGCTAATCAACTGTGGGGGAAGTTGTGGGTTGATGAGGGACAGGGAGAGGATTGGAGAAAATCAAGTTTCTTTCTTCAGGACTGCAGATCTCTTTTCTCTTTGGGTTCCCCTGATCTCCAGACCCCAGGAGCAGATCCCACTGAGTGGAGGGCTCAGGCGGCCACTGGCACTTGGAAGCGCCTAATCCCAATGCTGTGCTGAGGCCGGTATCCAGGGCTGCCCTTCACAAACGGTCTAAAATATGCCCAGTAACTCTTAACCATTCTGAACTTTGATTTCAATCATGAGCCATCATTCTGGACAGCCAGCCTCTCGGAGGAAGTCAAACCTGATAACTCACCAAACGTTTCGCCAAGTGCTTAAAAAATCTGGAGATAGGGAAATTTGATATAAATCTTTTTACAAAGTATCAGAAATTATAGCTTAAAGCACAACTCCCATTAGCTGGCCTTGTGTCAACTTATGAAAACAAGAGTTCTTTCTAAAACAGGAAGCAAAAAAGAAGAGAGAGAATTGGCATTTTTTTCTTATTTCTGCGATCAGTTATCTCAGGCCAGTCCTTTAAATGAGGTCTAGGATTTGTTTCAAAGTAATCTAGGGGGAGGAAGAACAAAAGGAAGGGACAGATGAAACAGCATTCAGGAACTAAGATGAACTGATGACTGTTTAGACTCGATCCTTGGTCCATTTTCTGCTTTTGTCTATGTGTAAAATTTCCCATTGTAAGAGGTTTTGAAAAATGACACTGAGAGTCAATGACCCAGAAATCTGCCAGTTATTAGTTTCAACGCTTAGCTTTAACTAAAACCCTTTTTATGAAGTGGCTAACCAGGACTGTTGTCTAACATCACTTTCTCTTTCCATGTGTCCTGTCTTATAATTGAGACACTAACAAACAGAATTGCCAATGGATGGTCATGATAAGGGAGGACTGGTGAGCAGAGAGGTGCGGTCCCCAACCTTATGGGACAGGGAGTTCCCTGTAGGCACTGCCACGGGCTTCCTGCTGCCAGGGTGTCTGGGCACGGAAGACGGCACACGCCTGAATGCCAAGCTACAGAGTGTCTCACTCTGGGCTGCTACTTGTTTTCTGTCCTTGTGGTTGGAATTGAAGATTAATAATGCTAATCAACTGTGGGGGAAGTTGTGGGTTGATGAGGGACAGGGAGAGGATTGGAGAAAATCAAGTTTCTTTCTTCAGGACTGCAGATCTCTTTTCTCTTTGGGTTCCCCTGATCTCCAGACCCCAGGAGCAGATCCCACTGAGTGGAGGGCTCAGGCGGCCACTGGCACTTGGAAGCGCCTAATCCCAATGCTGTGCTGAGGCCGGTATCCAGGGCTGCCCTTCACAAACGGTCTAAAATATGCCCAGTAACTCTTAACCATTCTGAACTTTGATTTCAATCATGAGCCATCATTCTGGACAGCCAGCCTCTCGGAGGAAGTCAAACCTGATAACTCACCAAACGTTTCGCCAAGTGCTTAAAAAAAATCTGGAGATAGGGAAATTTGATATAAATCTTTTTACAAAGTATCAGAAATTATAGCTTAAAGCACAACTCCCATTAGCTGGCCTTGTGTCAACTTATGAAAACAAGAGTTCTTTCTAAAACAGGAAGCAAAAAAGAAGAGAGAGAATTGGCATTTTTTTTTTTCTTATTTCTGCGATCAGTTATCTCAGGCCATAGAGGATTTCTTGGCACAGGCAGTTTGATTCTATTCCATCTGAAGTAATGAGGTGAGAAGATATTAAAAAAAAAAGAGAGAGAGACAGACAGACAGAGAGATCTCTTTGAGAGGCTAATTGAGCAAGTTGCCTACTCAAAGGAAAGATAAAAACACACCAAGGATTTTGTTGAAGAACAATAAACCAGGAAACCTGTAACACTGATTTTTGAATGCTACATCATGGGGGTTGGTACAGAGGGCTCAGGAAGCATCTCTTCCTTTGCTTTGGGCAAAAGATCTGATCTGGATTTCTTCTTACTCATAATCTCCCAGCAACGGGAGAATTTAAGGATTGCTTCGTATTTGCCAAATGCCTAAAAAAAAAATGTCTTTTCTATCCTATAATTATGTTCCAGCTCTAGCCAAGGCAACTAAGGCTATGAGGCACATTTCACTTGTCTGGGACTAGTTCAAACCTCCTCTTACCTCTTCCCAGAGAATACCTGAAAAGCATGAAATAACACGGTCTCTCAGCATACCTTTCTGTTACATAAATATTATCATGTAATCTTAAAGAGCCAGCAGGAAACCTCCATAGGAAATGCTTCTGGGGTCCTGCCCAGCTCACCTTTAATGCGGTGGTGCATCCAGCCTGCGTGGCCAGGAGTGCTGGCTGCCCAGCAGGGAGAACTCCTGTCATGGTTGGGCGGTGGGTGGGGGCTACACATCCCCCACTGAATCCGTGTATAATAAGGGGTACCAAGAGCTGGCTCCTTTGTCTTGAGGCAGGATTGACTCTGTGGGAGGAAGCTGGAGCTATGATCTAGCTCACACCCCATCCTCACTTGGTTCCCCTTCCCTCTCTTGCCCCATCACATCCCCGTAGGTCCCCTCTCTGTCCTTGCTCAGCATCCCTTCCCTCTCCTGCCCTATCACACCCCTGAAGGTCGCCATAGGAGTACACTCTCTATCACACGCCCATACAAGGATCCCGTCTCCAGCTCAGCTTCTAGGGAACCTGACCTATGATACTTCAGGAAGCCTAGGGAAGCAAATTAAAATCAACACCTATTATTTTTAATCTGCTGTCTTTCAATGTCTATCGATAATCTGGTCAATTTCATGAACATAAGCACAGGTACTAAAAAATAGCCTGAAAATTACAATGTTCAACACTTGAGAGTGAGAAGATATTAAAAAGAGAGAGAGACAGACAGACAGAGAGATCTCTTTGAGAGGCTAATTGAGCAAGTTGCCTACTCAAAGGAAAAATAAAAACACACCAAGGATTTTGTTGAAGAACAATAAACCAGGAAACCTGTAACACTGATTTTTGAATGCTACATCATGGGGGTTGGTACAGAGGGCTCAGGAAGCATCTCTTCCTTTGCTTTGGGCAAAAGATCTGATCTGGATTTCTTCTTACTCATAATCTCCCAGCAACGGGAGAATTTAAGGATTGCTTCGTATTTGCCAAATGCCTAAAAAAAAAATGTCTTTTCTATCCTATAATTATGTTCCAGCTCTAGCCAAGGCAACTAAGGCTATGAGGCACATTTCACTTGTCTGGGACTAGTTCAAACCTCCTCTTACCTCTTCCCAGAGAATACCTGAAAAGCATGAAATAACACGGTCTCTCAGCATACCTTTCTGTTACATAAATATTATCATGTAATCTTAAAGAGCCAGCAGGAAACCTCCATAGGAAATGCTTCTGGGGTCCTGCCCAGCTCACCTTTAATGCGGTGGTGCATCCAGCCTGCGTGGCCAGGAGTGCTGGCTGCCCAGCAGGGAGAACTCCTGTCATGGTTGGGCGGTGGGTGGGGGCTACACATCCCCCACTGAATCCGTGTATAATAAGGGGTACCAAGAGCTGGCTCCTTTGTCTTGAGGCAGGATTGACTCTGTGGGAGGAAGCTGGAGCTATGATCTAGCTCACACCCCATCCTCACTTGGTTCCCCTTCCCTCTCTTGCCCCATCACATCCCCGTAGGTCCCCTCTCTGTCCTTGCTCAGCATCCCTTCCCTCTCCTGCCCTATCACACCCCTGAAGGTCGCCATAGGAGTACACTCTCTATCACACGCCCATACAAGGATCCCGTCTCCAGCTCAGCTTCTAGGGAACCTGACCTATGATACTTCAGGAAGCCTAGGGAAGCAAATTAAAATCAACACCTATTATTTTTAATCTGCTGTCTTTCAATGTCTATCGATAATCTGGTCAATTTCATGAACATAAGCACAGGTACTAAAAAATAGCCTGAAAATTACATTTAATGTTTTCAAATTGTGGTGCTGGAGAAGACTCTTGAGAGTCCCTTGGGCAACAAGGAGATCAAACCAGTCAATTCTAAAGGAAATCAACCCTGAATACTCATTGAAAGAACGAAGGCTGAAGCTGAGGCTCTAATACTTTGGCCGCTTGATGCGAACAGCAGACCATTGGAAAATACCCTGATGCTGAGAAAGGTTGAAGGCAAAAGAAGAAGAGGGTGGCAGAAGATGACATGGTTGGATAGCATCGTGGATTCAATGGACATGAATTTGGGCAAACTCTGAGAGACGCTGAGGGACAGGGAGGCCTGGGGTGCTGTGGTCCATGGGGTCGCAAAGAGTCAGGCACGACTTAGTGACTGAACAACAAGATTACACAAAGAAGGAAGGCTAATGTCCAGCAGTTCACACGTCCTATTTGGGCACCCAATTCAACAGACGAAATGATCTCTCCATCCCGCAGACCCATTTCCCAACACAATGTACCGACCAGATCAGGTCACAAGATTCGTTTCCCATCTGTACACTTATGCATAGATCAAAGCCAAGACCACGCCTGGGCTCTGTTAGAGCTAGGTTCTGTCCCTAACCCTACATAAACCCTGTGTAAAGCAAGCTGACTCTGTTTTAATTACTGTTTAATCTGTGCTAGTCCCAAATTTCAATTCACAGAATTAAAAAGAAGAAACAGCTCAGGTTAAGGTGCAAAAGAATACCATTCCTGTGCCCTGTGAGCACCTTGGGTGATGCTCTGAGCTTGATTCATTTCACATCTTCTGTCCCAAGAATTAAAACCACAAAATCCATCAACAGCTCCCATAAGGAAGAACCTCAGTTTGCTCAGGAAAGTGAAGTTCCTTGACGTAAAGTCTTCGAAGGGGGAGAAACATCCTTCTGTGGTGGCCCAGTCATTAGGACTCGGTGCCACCCATGCAGGGGGCTGGGTTTGACCTCTGACTGGAGAATGAAGATCTCACATGCCACATGGGGTGTTCAAGAATTAAATAAAATAAAATAAAATTTTATAAAACTTTCCAAGGAGGAGACCTGCCTCTCTCCGTGATGAGTTCTTTTTCTAGTGATGGGGTCTGCTCTTGTTGGCACCTGCCTGCCAGCTCAGGTTTGGGTATTCATGAAGCTCAGGAAGGGTAGCAGATGGATGGGTAGCGTTCCCCCTACACCTCCCCACCTCGGCTGGCCTTGTCTTGAACCTCCTTGGCAGATGGAAAGCTTCTTTAACTAAAGTTGTTAGTGATGTTGGTTTTCCTGCAATTTTTGAAAGCACTGTCTTTCTTTGATGTTTTTGCCCTCCTAACAATACTATGAGTTAAAAAGCTGGCATGTCCCTGGTGACAAATGATCATCCCACATTTGCAAAGCTACTCAGAAACACAGTTGAACTTGGTCTACCAACTGAGTGAGGCTTTCCCGAGATACAGACTTAGCTCCCAGCCATAGTCTGGCCACCCGCTTCAACTCTCAAGTCAGCCAAGAGGCTAGTAATATCCACTTCACAAAGTCATTGCAAGGAATAAAAAAGTATACCATGAGGAAAACTCAGAACACGGGGACACCCTTAGATGTTTAGCAGCTGTGAATGGTCTTTCCCCTTGGTGCCCTTTGTTTCCACCAACCAAAGTGCAAGCCCCGAATGGAGGAAAGGGGGTGGCTTTGGAACCCAGTGGGAGAGAACAGCTTGAGGAATGCTGTACAAGCAGTGATGAGGGCCTGATGGCCTCAACAGACGGTGTTCTGAGGGTACCCCAGGGTGGCCTACCTGGTGGTCGTCCGGATGGTGTTTTCTTTCGTGTGAGTGTGCTCTTTGCTCACCTTCTCTGTAAAGAGAAAAGATGAAACAGATACCTCTTAGGTTGTTCTGACTCACTTTCTGTTTACTGCTGAAGCAGAACCATCCTCCGTGTCTCTCTTTCTCTCTTGTGGCTTTCTTTTGGTTTCTTGTTCAAGCATTCAAATCCTCCCTGTCTTAGTGTTAAAGACAGGCAATATAAGCCCGTCAACAGCATCTACCAAAGTCATTTATTAAAAACCTTCCCAATCGAAGGGAAAGAGTTACTAACAAAGTACAAGCGTGAGTCTGATTCTCATCAGGCCTCAGTAAGTACATGTACGGTCACATATGCACAGATGGGCTCAGAGACAGTTACTTCGATTATATTTTTCCCCAGCTGAAAATGTCTGCTTTTCCCTGATTCAGCATGAAAACTGCAGTTGTTGTAAGTGTTCTGCTTCTGACTTTGATGACAACCTTTAAGCATTCCGTATTGTCAGGCCCCTTTGTGAGGCAGGCAATAAAAACAGCCGTAAGGCCTCTGGGTGTGAGAGTCATCGAGTGCTTATTCTGATAAATGTCACAGGGGACAAAAAAATATCATTAGACGAGGGGAGGTACACTCTCCCTTACTCTGTCTTGAGGTCTGTATCTACCAGCTGTCAGAAATTATTTAATTAGCTTTCAGGAGCACAAAAGTTGACCTCTGGTCTTTCCCATCCAGTTCAAATGGGAGGCTTCTAACTGTCACAGCTCTCAATGACTTCTTTGAAGTCCCCAGAGGAAACCTGGCCATCTCCATAAGGGTGTCGGATTTCATCGGCAGGACAAGTGAAAAAACTCCTAATCTGGTGGATTCAGGGATAAAATGTAAACAAAGATTTCTGCTATCTTTCCCATGCCTTTTAACACTGGTCTGAAGCCACAGTGTGTATGTCTGCATGGGTGATTCTTTCCTGTCGGCTCAACAGTGACAATGCGGGTGAATTTGGATTCGCAGGCGGGGTTCTTTCAGAGAGCAGGAAATCGGGGCTAAGTGACTTGTTCGAGGCCACTGGGGCCGTCAGTGACAGCGCCTGGGTGAGAACCGTCAAAGTTTTGAGTCGATAGCAGACCATGATAATGTCCTACTGGAGATAAGAGGCTTTCTGAAAAGAACCACACTGGCCTCACTTCTGCATTTCTGAACTGCTAAGTCACTCTCAGAGTTACATTGTTTTTAGAGATGCTTTCAGCCTGTTTTTTGTTTGTTTGTTTTTGTTTTTAAAGAAAAGCCATGTTGCACATTTGGAACTTTTTTGGAACTTGCAAAGAACAATATGGCCTATTCAGTTTACTGACCTCACTATTTCCACCTCTCTGCACTCTGCACAGGCCCAATTCTTGTTTGAAAACCCAGAGGCTGCCATGCTCAGCACCAGTTGGTAACTTCACAGCTATGGGTGGTGTTACGAGGCCAGTGGGAAGGTGAGCTATCAGATGGCATGTAGATTCTAGCTTCCTCCCTTTTGGCTGGTGTTTTTCTTAGTGGAGAAAAGTCAATACCTCAATCACGTGACACTTAATGGGTGTTTTAGGTCTCCAACCCAGACCCATAGCAAAACAGAGTTTATCAAGTACTAGTGACAAATGCTACTGATGTCTGTAGGCCAATGTTGGAACCCAAGATAGGGCATCTGTATTTTTATGTTGGTCTGAATCTTATAAGTCTCTAAAAATCATTAGACGAGGGGAGGTACACTCTCCCTTACTCTGTCTTGAGGTCTGTATCTACCAGCTGTCAGAAATTATTTAATTAGCTTTCAGGAGCACAAAAGTTGACCTCTGGTCTTTCCCATCCAGTTCAAATGGGAGGCTTCTAACTGTCACAGCTCTCAATGACTTCTTTGAAGTCCCCAGAGGAAACCTGGCCATCTCCATAAGGGTGTCGGATTTCATCGGCAGGACAAGTGAAAAACTCCTAATCTGGTGGATTCAGGGATAAAATGTAAACAAAGATTTCTGCTATCTTTCCCATGCCTTTTAACACTGGTCTGAAGCCACAGTGTGTATGTCTGCATGGGTGATTCTTTCCTGTCGGCTCAACAGTGACAATGCGGGTGAATTTGGATTCGCAGGCGGGGTTCTTTCAGAGAGCAGGAAATCGGGGCTAAGTGACTTGTTCGAGGCCACTGGGGCCGTCAGTGACAGCGCCTGGGTGAGAACCGTCAAAGTTTTGAGTCGATAGCAGACCATGATAATGTCCTACTGGAGATAAGAGGCTTTCTGAAAAGAACCACACTGGCCTCACTTCTGCATTTCTGAACTGCTAAGTCACTCTCAGAGTTACATTGTTTTTAGAGATGCTTTCAGCCTGTTTTTTGTTTGTTTGTTTTTGTTTTTAAAGAAAAGCCATGTTGCACATTTGGAACTTTTTTGGAACTTGCAAAGAACAATATGGCCTATTCAGTTTACTGACCTCACTATTTCCACCTCTCTGCACTCTGCACAGGCCCAATTCTTGTTTGAAAACCCAGAGGCTGCCATGCTCAGCACCAGTTGGTAACTTCACAGCTATGGGTGGTGTTACGAGGCCAGTGGGAAGGTGAGCTATCAGATGGCATGTAGATTCTAGCTTCCTCCCTTTTGGCTGGTGTTTTTCTTAGTGGAGAAAAGTCAATACCTCAATCACGTGACACTTAATGGGTGTTTTAGGTCTCCAACCCAGACCCATAGCAAAACAGAGTTTATCAAGTACTAGTGACAAATGCTACTGATGTCTGTAGGCCAATGTTGGAACCCAAGATAGGGCATCTGTATTTTTATGTTGGTCTGAATCTTATAAGTCTCTTTCATCCATCTCAAATCACATTCAAACAGTAATAGCACATTAAATTTGATAATGACAGAGT
This sequence comes from Tragulus kanchil, assembly GCA_022376925.1. Lineage (NCBI taxonomy): Eukaryota > Metazoa > Chordata > Mammalia > Artiodactyla > Tragulidae > Tragulus > Tragulus kanchil. The sequence goes on from JAIOJX010000025.1 coordinate 34,699,794, forward strand.
ATGCTCCTTGAAAGAACAAAGGGAACGATCTAGGTTCCAGGACTCATACCTATGCTATCAAGCCACTTAGTGGAGTTAGTAACTGACTCCTCGACTTTGAACCCTAAATATTAGAAAGAGCTGGTTTACAGAAAATATCCTACTAGGTTATAGCTGGAAAGAGTCCTCAAAGTTTCATCTTTTGCTTTTCCCTTTCCTTGATTTTTTTTTTTTTTTTGGCAAGATATAGTAAAATCTCATCAGTTCTGACAACACTAATTTTGAATTCACAGTAATTCAGTCACTTAAGGAGTAAATTGAAGTTTATCTTTTGCACATTAGAAAATAAAAGAAGGTTGTTAATCAGATCAACTGCGTCAACAAAATTAGAGGTGAGATATTTCGTCCAGGCAACAGGGATCATTTGCACGGAGTTGAATAGAGTTCTAATTTCAAATGATTCTTAACTATTTATTAAAGAAAGTTTGGCAGACACTCGACTTGGCAACATCTGAACTGTTCGTTTGAGTGGCAGAATCCATGTTAAAGTAACAAAATGGATTTCTGTCTAAAAAAAGCCTATACTGCAGGTGTTTTTACTTTGTTAGAGTGGCTTTCCCTCCAATTAGCCCAAATTGTAGACATTTTTTTTTCCCTACAAGGAAACATACCTGACAGTTGAAAAAGAAGCTCGGAAGCCATCTTCACAGAGATGTCCTGACTGAAGAGGTTTCTCTCCGGGGGCACTCTGCCTTCTGGTAGCTTCTGTAAGGGCTCGGTTTTCTCTCGCCCGATTAAAGTGCTGTAGCCAACACTGCAGCTGGGTGATATGGAGACCTGCGAGTCCTGGATGTCAACCTCCATAGGCTCCTCTTTAATCTTCATCATCTGAGTGTCCTTGTAGCTTTCCGCTGCAAATAAGTGAATGAAGAACAAAGAGCCAGACTGTCTTAATTCTGAGCCAAACTCAGTTTCTCATCACAGAGAGAGCTACAAGGGAGCCGTTTAGGAAAGAGACCCTTGGCTCCTTCCAGTTTAACCCTATGACCCAGCAAGCCCATTCCTGGGCATAGACCCTGAGAGAACCTGAATTCAAAAGGACACATGTACCCCAATGTTCGTTGCAGCACCATTTTCAATAGCCAGGACGTGGAAGCAACCTCAATGTCCACTGGCAGATGAATGGATAAAAATGATGTGGTACATACATACGATGGAAAACGACTCGGTCGTAAAAAGGAATGAACATGTGTACCAGTGCCAGATTCATGTTGATGTATAGCAAAAAACATCACAATATTGTAAAGTAATTATCTCCAATTTAAACAATTTAATTATAAAAAAGAAATGAAATTGGGTCATTTGTCACGGTGCAGAGGGAACCTAGAGTCTGTCATACAGAGTAAAGCAAGTCAGAACAAGAAAGGCAAGTATCATATAATAATGCCCTTATATGGAATCTAAACCATGGTGCTGATGAACCTATCTGTAGGGAAGGTATGGAGAGGCAGACGTAGAGGACAGACATGTGGACAACGGATGGGGAAGAGGAGGGTGGGGTGAATTGGAGGAATAGCAATACGATACAAAATAGCTAGCTAGTAGGAAGCTGCCGTTAGCACAGGGAGCTCAGCTCAGGGTTCTGTGATGACCTAGTGTGGAAGGAGGGAGGCCCGGGGGGAGGGGATATATGTAGACATGAAGCTAATGCACTTTTGAGGACAGCAGAAACTAACACTCTATTGTAGAGCAATTATAGTACAAGCTTAAAAAAAGAAAGAAAGGGAGAACAAACCAACTAACCCTTATTGAACTTCTCTGGCTTCCAGAAAAGATAGGAAACTGAAGCTCCGAGAGGCCAGGTGACTTGTGCAAGGCCACACAAACGGCAGCAGAGCCAGGCTGAGTGTCTCAGATCTAGAGCCAAGTTTCCTGACCACAGTCTCGTGATCTCTCTCACACGCTACTTCTCTGCCATGCTCCTTCCAGAATCTTCTGAGAACACGGCAAATGTCTGCCCTTGTTTTATATTTATAACATACTCAATTTCAGTCTATCAAGTAAAAGTGAGCATATTCCTACTATGATGTTCTCCCCATCTTTTGGAAGCTCTGATCAATGTTTTCTCTTCCTCTTCCAGGACACTTAAATTAATAAAGAATAAATAGGGTGGTTCAGCTGAGACATTTATACCTTGCTGGGAGCTAGTAATCCTCGAGACCACCTAGGAAGTTAATTGCAGCCCAAGGATTAACAGTTAGAAAAACAGCAATCTTACAAGTTATAATAACAGTTCAACCTACTGGCTGCTCTAGCTTTACACGTGGCTATTGAACATTTGGTCTTTAGCTTGAAACACACACTTACTTTGCAAGGCTAGAGTGTCTTTATATACACGTGCTCCTTAGAGTTAATGAGAGAAGACCCTGGAAACAAGGTGGGACAGTTAGCCCAGTCATTAATTTGGGTCACATTATAATAAGGCCACACTGTCAAATCAGTAAGCATTTGTTAGCTAATACTGTATAGTCAAGCATTCTGGAAGACCCCAAAAGGACTAGATAGACAGTCAGGTACAAGTAGTGGGGTAAATGGTGGCCCCTCAGAAAGATAAGACTATATCCTAACCCCAGGAAAGTGTGAGTGTGATCTTACATGGAAAAAAATGTACTTGCAGATGTCATTAACAATCTCAAGATGTGCTCATCCTGGATTATCCAGGCAGGCCTTAAATCCCCTGACAAGTGTCCATGTCATAGACAGAAGAGGGTAAGTCAGACACAGTGGAGAAGGCCACGTGGGTAAAGAGACAGTGCTGTAGACTGAATGCTTATGTCCTTGCCCCCAATGAATATGCGGATACCTAATCACCAATGTGACAGTGTTTAGGGGGTTGATTAGGTCATGAGGGAGGAGCCCCCAGTGAACGGGGTTAGTGCCCTTACAAAGAAGACCCCAGAGAGCTTCCTTGCTCCACCTGAGGACAGCATGCAGAGATGCCTGACAATGAGCCAGGAAGAGGGCTCTCCCGGGACCATGCTGGCACCTTGATCCTCAACGTCCAGACGCCAGAGCTGTGAGAAGTACGTCTCTGCTGTTTACAAGCTACCCAGTCTACGATGTTCTGTGTCAGTAGTCTGAGGGACTAAGACGGAGACTGGAGTTTTGTAGCCACAAGCTGAGGAGTGCCTGGAGCCACCGGAAACAGGAAGTAGCAGAAAGATTCGCCCCTAGAACTTTCATATTTCAGCTACCAAGTTGATGGTAATTTGTGGTGGATGGATGCATACATATATCTATATATAGGTATTGGGTTGGCTAAAAAGTTTGAGTTTTTCTGTAAGATCTTAAGGGAAAACTGGACTGAAATTTTTGGCCCACACAATGGATGGATATACAGACACACAGACATAACAATAAAAGGCAATATAAAGCAGGTGCAGATCAGTGGGACAGTTAGAGATGACAGGTGAAATCTCTTTGCTCTAAGCTGGGTGAGCAGAGAAAGCTAGGTTCTCCTTGCCAAGCATGAGACAGGTGAAAGTCAACTATATGCAGACTTTATTGATTTGCAGTAAAGAAGACAGAGGAGTATTTTTAATTAAACGATTAAAATTAATAGGGTGCTACCCAGAAGATTTCATGTAAGAAGTGTGTTAACTGTGCCCTTTTTCTTCTTGACATATTACACATGCTTCTCAGAGAAAACAGACCTGTTTTTTTGTCAGCAACTAAACTGCAGGCAACTGCTACATTTTAGATTCCTCGCCCCTCCCCATTCCTGCCAAACTGTTTTTTCGTTCTTTTTTCTCTGCATGTCTGTGAAAACCAAGTCCATTGATTCAATCATACTTAGAAAAAAAGGAAAAAGAAGAATATAAAGCTTTCCAAGTTATATGCCTGGCGTCTATGCCTTTACTTCCGGTCCATCTGATTCATTGTGGAGTCCCGATAGCACCCTTGGCCCCTTAAGGGATTTGGGGACCTGACAGTCATCCTGACCTTCCCTTAGATACCCATAGGTGCAGTCGCCACACACAGTGACTCTCCGCATCCCCTCACATGACTCAGGATTTGGAAAATAAACAGTGGGGTTAGTGTCACAGGTACAGAATGGTATCTCTGAACCTTGCTGGTCATTCCGAGGTCTGGAGACAAACCCAAAGGGATCCTAGAAAGGGATTCATTTCGTTAAAAAAAAATCAACAAACATAAAAAGAGCAAAGCTAGAAAGAAGGTCTATCTCCCCCAAACCCTCTTTTCTTCAGCTTTGCCCCTGGATTAAAAACCACCTGCTGGATTTAATAAAATCAGTTTTTTCCCCCAACTTCTTAATGTTTTATTTTTAGTCTTTTTAAACATTTTAATACAACAAAGATATACACTATATGAGTTAAATCTGAATTTAACTTAGACTCAAGATGTTTACTTAAATACAGCACTGTGCTTCAAGGTATGGTAACCACAGGAACTTTCACGCCTTCAAGCGACACTAGTTTCTCTGCAGCTTGGGTGATATTTAGAATTCTTAGAACCAAACATGCTCACGTTAGCCCAAGCGAATTTTGCTTCCCCTATTAAGCATTACTTTCCACACCTTTTGTTTCATATCAGAAATACTTCAAGTGTCCTAACAATTGAATAACCGATTATTAAAGTTAAGCATTTTAAAGACATATTACTAACTGATAACACTGCTTGGGTAGTTCAGACAATCCAGCAGTTCAGGTTGAAACAGACCTGAAATAACAAAGTAACAGAGCATTCCTTCTCCCTCCACACTGGACACAAAGCTTCCTTATGTTTAAACATGAGTACACTGACTAAAAGTCCTCTTGCTAATTTAGGGTAGAACATATTCTAAAAAACAAGCTTTGGGGGAGCTGAGTTATGAGTTATAGATTTCACAGATGTTTTTAACTTGATACAAGTTTTATTAATGCTTTTTGCATGTCTGTGAAAACCAAGTCCATTGATTCAATCATACTTAGAAAAAAAGGAAAAAGAAGAATATAAAGCTTTCCAAGTTACATGCCTGGCGTCTATGCCTTTACTTCCGGTCCATCTGATTCATTGTGGAGTCCCGATAGCACCCTTGGCCCCTTAAGGGATTTGGGGACCTGACAGTCATCCTGACCTTCCCTTAGATACCCATAGGTGCAGTCGCCACACACAGTGACTCTCCGCATCCCCTCACATGACTCAGGATTTGGAAAATAAACAGTGGGGTTAGTGTCACAGGTACAGAATGGTATCTCTGAACCTTGCTGGTCATTCCGAGGTCTGGAGACAAACCCAAAGGGATCCTAGAAAGGGATTCATTTCGTTAAAAAAAAATCAACAAACATAAAAAGAGCAAAGCTAGAAAGAAGGTCTATCTCCCCCAAACCCTCTTTTCTTCAGCTTTGCCCCTGGATTAAAAACCACCTGCTGGATTTAATAAAATCAGTTTTTTCCCCCAACTTCTTAATGTTTTATTTTTAGTCTTTTTAAACATTTTAATACAACAAAGATATACACTATATGAGTTAAATCTGAATTTAACTTAGACTCAAGATGTTTACTTAAATACAGCACTGTGCTTCAAGGTATGGTAACCACAGGAACTTTCACGCCTTCAAGCGACACTAGTTTCTCTGCAGCTTGGGTGATATTTAGAATTCTTAGAACCAAACATGCTCACGTTAGCCCAAGCGAATTTTGCTTCCCCTATTAAGCATTACTTTCCACACCTTTTGTTTCATATCAGAAATACTTCAAGTGTCCTAACAATTGAATAACCGATTATTAAAGTTAAGCATTTTAAAGACATATTACTAACTGATAACACTGCTTGGGTAGTTCAGACAATCCAGCAGTTCAGGTTGAAACAGACCTGAAATAACAATGAAAGTAACAGAGCATTCCTTCTCCCTCCACACTGGACACAAAGCTTCCTTATGTTTAAACATGAGTACACTGACTAAAAGTCCTCTTGCTAATTTAGGGTACAACATACTCTAGAAAACCAACTTTGGGTGGAGCTGAATTATGGCTTATAGATTTCACAGATGTTTTCATTGAACTTGATACAAAATAGCAGGCCACAATTTAGTTACTTGAAATTCATGGCATTTGCTAAGGGTGAGGAAAAGGTGAGAGGGGAACCAAAACTTATCTCCAGAGTAATTTCAGTCATTCAAAACTACTCAGAAACAGAGAAGGAAAACACCTTCCATCTCTTTCCTTTCTCACTGGTCACCTGAAGCAGTCTGACTTTTGATATTACTAACAAGTCAGTTTTTAAACAGCTACTCAGGATAATTTCAAGTATGATTTTTCCATAAAGTGCTTTCTGCTCATTCTTATGACAACTCTTGACCTTTCAAAAATGCACAAAACACTGATGACTGTCAAAAAAACATTAGCATTTGTAATCTACCCAATAGACTCCAGACTCACGGAGAGGTTTTCAAACTGACATCTCAATAAGCAAGTGAGACATAATTCAATAAGTATTTTTATAGTCCTTGCACCATGCAATAGCATCCTTGCCAAGAGTTACCTTGCAGGACATTTGAAGCCAGATGCTTCTCTGCTGTGGGAGGCTGTGCTGTACATTGTAGTATGTTAGCAACATCTCTGGTCTCTACCCATTAGATACCAGAAACACCAGTCCCCTAACTATGACTACCACACATAACTGCAGACATTGCCAATGTCGTTTGGAGGGAAAAACCACCCCAAAGGGAAAACACAGCTGTAGAGTTTTGCCACACTCTTCTTTTTGCCCCTTCTCTTCCTCGGTCCCATTTAATCAGAAGCCAAGGCGTAGAAAAAAGCAGCTCCTTCTAAGTTCCACTTTGGTTCAACACCATCTCAGCCAGCTGTTCGAGGATGCAGGAGGTGTACTGAGTTAGTAGCAAAGTTTCTGCCACAGTGCCTACCAGGTACCCAGCTCGCTCCCTTTTGCCGGGAGCATCCTAACATAAGGGCTTCCCTGGTGGCTCAGTGGTAAAGAATCCACCTGCCAAGCAGGGCACACATGCTTGATCTCTGAGGATCCCCTGGAGAAGGTGATGACAACCCACTCTAGTACTCTTGCCTGGGAAATCCACGGACGGAGGAGTCTGGCGGGCTACAGTCCATGGAGTTGCAAAGAGTTGGACACAACTGAGTGACTAAACAGGAGCAGCACCCTAATCTAACAAGGATTGAATTCATCACTCACTCTTAGCTTTGACTCCCCTACATGGGGACATGTTTACACATCCAGGATTTAATCTTTCCCAACATCTTCCCCTTTCACATACATTTTAGGTCTCTCTGGATTCTCTTCCTAAAATGAAAAGACAGATATTAACTTGACTCCCGTGGCCACTATTGCTATTTCAAGAAAGAACCTGGCACATGGGTAAAGATGAGAGCGTTAAATGCAGGGATGCCTGGGAGGAGGGTTGCAGGTGACTGTTTCCTTGTATTTTGGAATTTTCTTTGATGCATATGGATATCGTGTCATGTAGCTACATTTTTTTAAAAAATGGAAAACAATTATATGCACCAGTGAAAATATGCTATTTCCTATTTAGAAGTGTTCAGAACAGTGCATGCGCCTGGTAGCATCACCAAAGTTGGCCTGTGACTCCAATAAGCCGTATTCAAACCCTGCTTGGCCACAGAGGAGGGAAAAACATCAGGAAGGCCATAATACTGTTTTCTTTCCTGCCTTCATAAACACAAATATATAGTAGCTATCAAGCTGGATTGTTTCATTCATCAGTCCCTTGATCATTCTATAATCTTTTTTTAAAATGTCCGCTATGTCCTCAGAACTATGATGGATGATCCACAGGATTCAGAAGTATATAAGACATGGTTCTTACCCTCAAGCAGCTGAAATTCAAATGGCTGGATGGTCAGACAAGTATTAACAGAACTCTCGTACAAGAAGTAAAATTAAAATGCAGGGTGGGAAGAGGACTCTCGTACAAGAAGTAAAATTAAAATGCAGGGTGGGAAGAGGAGTCATGGAGGTTCGGGAACCAAAGCACAAAAGTGGAACTGTGCTCGAGCAAGAGCATCCAGGGGATGTCACCTTGTCCGTCTGGCAGGAGCGCCGACACTGGGAGGTGTAACCGACTTCTTGGTAGAGCAGAACCGGAGGGGCCCATGTAAAAGCAACTCTACCTCGTCCTGCTGTTGTTGTTAAACCTGCCCCGGTGATGACAACCCACTCTAGTACTCTTGCCTGGGAAATCCACGGACGGAGGAGTCTGGCGGGCTACAGTCCATGGAGTTGCAAAGAGTTGGACACAACTGAGTGACTAAACAGGAGCAGCACCCTAATCTAACAAGGATTGAATTCATCACTCACTCTTAGCTTTGACTCCCCTACATGGGGACATGTTTACACATCCAGGATTTAATCTTTCCCAACATCTTCCCCTTTCACATACATTTTAGGTCTCTCTGGATTCTCTTCCTAAAATGAAAAGACAGATATTAACTTGACTCCCGTGGCCACTATTGCTATTTCAAGAAAGAACCTGGCACATGGGTAAAGATGAGAGCGTTAAATGCAGGGATGCCTGGGAGGAGGGTTGCAGGTGACTGTTTCCTTGTATTTTGGAATTTTCTTTGATGCATATGGATATCGTGTCATGTAGCTACATTTTTTTAAAAAATGGAAAACAATTATATGCACCAGTGAAAATATGCTATTTCCTCTTTAGAAGTGTTCAGAACAGTGCATGCGCCTGGTAGCATCACCAAAGTTGGCCTGTGACTCCAATAAGCCGTATTCAAACCCTGCTTGGCCACAGAGGAGGGAAAAACATCAGGAAGGCCATAATACTGTTTTCTTTCCTGCCTTCATAAACACAAATATATAGTAGCTATCAAGCTGGATTGTTTCATTCATCAGTCCCTTGATCATTCTATAATCTTTTTTTTAAATGTCCGCTATGTCCTCGGAACTATGATGGATGATCCACAGGATTCAGAAGTATATAAGACATGGTTCTTACCCTCAAGCAGCTGAAATTCAAATGGCTGGATGTCAGACAAGTATTAACAGAACTCTCGTACAAGAAGTAAAATTAAAATGCAGGGTGGGAAGAGGACTCTCGTACAAGAAGTAAAATTAAAATGCAGGGTGGGAAGAGGAGTCATGGAGGTTCGGGAACCAAAGCACAAAAGTGGAACTGTGCTCGAGCAAGAGCATCCAGGGGATGTCACCTTGTCCGTCTGGCAGGAGCGCTGACACTGGGAGGTGTAACCGACTTCTTGGTAGAGCAGAACCCGGAGGGGCCCATGTAAAAGCAACTCTACCTCGTCCTGCTGTTGTTGTTAAACCTGCCCAGCAGGAAGACATCCCTCTCCTGTTCCTGGGTGAAAATTTGGGCAGGGCTTAAACCTGGTAAGGCTTACATCATGCAAGGCTTAACGGCTCTTTACCCAGCAAAACACGGTCTTGCTTCAGGATCCGGAAGGCCAAACTCCACGTGCTCATTCACAGCTCAGCCCTTCCATCAAGGTATCCCTGTTCCTCCCTCGAAGGGTCCCCAGGTCGCCTGTGATGGGGGGACATGGTGGGGTCAGCTCCCTCTCCACGTCCTGTTGCCCTCTCCCCATCGCACTATAGCTGTCCTTCCATATCCCAAAATTAGAGAAAGGGGGAGGGCTAGGAGGAGAGATGAGAAAAGGGAAAGATCGCTGCCCTGTTATAGAACAGTTTTACACTTTTTTAGGTAAGCAGACATCTCTCATGGGATTTGCCCAAGAGGTCTTCAAAGACCTTTGACTTGGTGGTGATTGCCGCCTGCACTTTCTTTAGCTGGCTGAATGCTCACTAGCCTGGGCTCACTAGCCTTCCCCCACTGCCTCTGGGGCACCAATTCACGCAATAAGCAAAAGAACTTGTCCACCCTAAATGTCCATCATCAGATGAATGGATAAAGAAGATGTAGCATATGTGTATATATATATATATATGTATATATATATATATATGTATATATATATATATATACGTATATATATATATGTATGTATGTATGTATGTATATATGTATATATATGGGGTTCCCAGGTGGCTCAGTGGTAAAGAATCCACATGCCAATGTAGGAGATGTGGGTTCAATCCCTGGGTTGGGAAGATCCTCTGGAGAAGAGAATAGCAACCTATCCCAGTATTCTTCTCTGGGAAATCCAATGGACAGAGGAGCCTTGGCGGCCTACAGACCATGAGGTTGCAAAAAAGATGGACCTAACTTAGTGACCAAACAACAACAACAACAAATACAATGGAATATTACCGGGCCATTAAAAAGAGCGAAATAAGGTCATTTGCAGCAACATGGATAGACCTGGAGATTATCATACTAGGTGAAGCTGTCAGACATACAAATACCATATGATATCACTTATATGTGGGATCTAAAATATGTCACAAATGAATCTATGAAATAGAACCATGGACATAGAGAACAGACTGGTGGTTGCCAAGGGGGAGGAACGGAGTGGGAGGTTAGGGCTAGCAGATGTCAGCTTTTATATATAGAAAAGATACCCAACAAGGTCCTACTGTAGAGCATACAGGACTATATTCAACATTCAAAGATAAGCCATAATAGAAAAGAATATAAAAAAGAAGGGGTATATATATATATATATATATATACACACACATATATATAAATCACTCTGCTGTACAGCAGAAACTAACACATTGCAAATGAGCTATATGTCAGTTAAAAAAATAATAAACTTCATTTGTCTCTGCATCGGTCCTTGGTGGGGTAAAATCTCCCTAGTCCCACTCTAAGGAACAAAACTCATGCCTGGACCTTACCCACAGCAGCTTCCATATCCCAGGAGAAGCAACACAAGCTCCAACCATCCTATCCTACATCAGCCACCGCTCCCCGAGGAAAAAGAGAAGACATGCTCTCCACAAAAGAAAACAGTAGTGCAGAATTTCTTCTCTAGTTCTCCTAATGCACAAGAACCTTCAAGAGCAGCATTCCACTGTCTCTTCTTGAAACAGCAGAACAGGACACTTATTCTCTAGAATGGATAAAGTGCACAGTCTCCAGACTCGAGACTAACAGGCACAGCTGAGGGCTGGGTTGCTAAACGGCATGAGGTAGGGAACTGAATTCTCCCCCTCAATTAAACAAAGGAAAAATAGTATTTGTCAACAGAAGAGCCTGACAATGACCTCGAGTACATACACACTCACACACATACATGTGCACACACACATTTCACTCAGAACCGTACAGAGTAACTCAGCAAATCATGAGACCAAGCTTCTTCTATGAGGAAGAAACACAAAACTCTGCACAGATTTAAATAATTCTTTAGACAATCAATTAATTAAGTTAGACTGAGACTTCCCCACTACTCCAGTGGTTAAGATTTTGCCTTCCATAGCAGGAGGTATGGGTTCCATCACTGGTCAGGAGCTAAGATCTCACCTGCCTCAAGGCCAAAAACCCCAAACATAAAACAGAAACAATATTGTAACAAGTCCAATAAACTTTAAAAATGGTTCACGACAAAAAAAAAAAAAAAAAAAAAGATTAGACCATCTTTTTCAGGTGGTGAAACCAATCTGCACAGTAATCTAAACACTAGGAGAATCTTATTTAAAGTGATGGGGCTAGATTTTCTGTATGTCCCTTCCTTCTCTCTCTGTCTCTGTCTCTGTCTCTCTCTCTCTCACACACACCACATGCTTTATTTCTATCAGTCAGTGAAAGTCGCTCAGTCATGTCGGACTCTTTGCACTCCATGCTCCACCAGGCTCCTCTGCCCATGGGATTCTCCAGGCAAGAATACTGGAGAGGGTTGCCATTTCCTCCTCCAGGGCATCTTCCCAACCCAGGGATCGAACCCACGTCTCCTGCACTGCAGGCGGATTCTTTACCATCTGAGCGACAAGGAAGCCCTTTATTCCTGTAAAAACTTCGAATATACTTTATCAGAATTGACCCTTTGGATTGGATCACCAAAAACACAAGTGAACCTGAATTTGCCCTATCAGTATACTACCTTACAACTTAGGAAAAGAATTCACAAATGTCTGAACAGTGAGTTGTCCTAATGCACAAGAACCTTCAAGAGCAGCATTCCACTGTCTCTTCTTGAAACAGCAGAACAGGACACTTATTCTCTAGAATGGATAAAGTGCACAGTCTCCAGACTCGAGACTAACAGGCACAGCTGAGGGCTGGGTTGCTAAACGGCATGAGGTAGGGAACTGAATTCTCCCCCTCAATTAAACAAAGGAAAAATAGTATTTGTCAACAGAAGAGCCTGACAATGACCTCGAGTACATACACACTCACACACATACATGTGCACACACACATTTCACTCAGAACCGTACAGAGTAACTCAGCAAATCATGAGACCAAGCTTCTTCTATGAGGAAGAAACACAAAACTCTGCACAGATTTAAATAATTCTTTAGACAATCAATTAATTAAGTTAGACTGAGACTTCCCCACTACTCCAGTGGTTAAGATTTTGCCTTCCATAGCAGGAGGTATGGGTTCCATCACTGGTCAGGAGCTAAGATCTCACCTGCCTCAAGGCCAAAAACCCCAAACATAAAACAGAAACAATATTGTAACAAGTCCAATAAACTTTAAAAATGGTTCACAACAAAAAAAAAAAAAAAAAAAAAGATTAGACCATCTTTTTCAGGTGGTGAAACCAATCTGCACAGTAATCTAAACACTAGGAGAATCTTATTTAAAGTGATGGGGCTAGATTTTCTGTATGTCCCTTCCTTCTCTCTCTGTCTCTGTCTCTGTCTCTCTCTCTCTCACACACACCACATGCTTTATTTCTATCAGTCAGTGAAAGTCGCTCAGTCATGTCGGACTCTTTGCACTCCATGCTCCACCAGGCTCCTCTGCCCACGGGATTCTCCAGGCAAGAATACTGGAGAGGGTTGCCATTTCCTCCTCCAGGGCATCTTCCCAACCCAGGGATCGAACCCACGTCTCCTGCACTGCAGGCGGATTCTTTACCATCTGAGCGACAAGGAAGCCCTTTATTCCTGTAAAAACTTCGAATATACTTTATCAGAATTGACCCTTTGGATTGGATCACCAAAAACACAAGTGAACCTGAATTTCCCCTATCAGTATACTACCTTACAACTTAGGAAAAAGAATTCACAAATGTCTGAACAGTGAGTTGTATACCCTAGAATTCACAATTAAGTGGACAGGGCTAAGTACGAGGTCAACTCAGAAAGATACTATAAGGGATAGCCAGTGCTCCATTTTATTAGCTGTTCTGAATCTCCAAGGAAAAATATGCCCTAAGAAAGAATAGAACTCAAACTTTAAAGATCATAAAGAGTAAGGTAGACCAGGAAGTTTCCTTTCAGGATTCCAAGAAACATATCATTTTCCATCAGAGCCAAGCACTTGAAGTTTATTCTTCTGAGCATTTTTCAATTAGTCTTTGCCTGTCTGACATCAGCAAGCAATGCAAGAAGTCCTTGCCTGAGATAACTCAGCTGGGCATTCGCCAGTGTTTTTCAGACTGGCCACAACACTGCGATCAGACCTGCAGCACAGGTTCTAGACTTGATTCAGGGTCTGACCACTGCCCCGGGTTAAACCAAGCAAGAGGCTCCCTGACACAAAGGAAGGTGCCTCAGACCGGCCCCGTGGAAGATGATCACAAGTCAGAACATGTCCATCACACACAACAAAAGCTGCATTCAATTTCACTTTTGTCCACAGGACAAGAATTAAAATCCTTGAGTCACGGAGGGCTCCGGAGATGAGCTCCTCTGACCAGCAGATGCTGTGAAGGGGGCCTGTCATTATCTGCTGAACTCTGAGTGTCCTGGTGTTAATGTAAAACCTCTCCCAATCGTCTTGTTTTCATTTGATGATTTCACGAGAAATTAGCTAAAGAGGTGCATTTAAACTGTATGTCTGCCATTTGGTCCCGTTCCAAATGATCTCATTTTTTAAAAATTAACCTATTTTTCATCTAATGTCCAGAATATACTTCTCTGGTCTCACATTTAAAAAAAGGGGAAAAAGGATCAACTCAAGTATCTGATCTAAACCTAAAGCGAATTAATATCATTATCCTTTGCCACCTAATAAATCTAAGTCTTACCCACCTCATCTGTTGTAATTAATCGGCCTTTATATATCCTCTTATGAACCTCAATACAGGAAGGGTGGGGGGTAGGAGGGCTGTGAATATAGCTTTTAAAACAGAACTCCTGAAAGATTCAGAAGTCCTGCAGACATAAAGAAAACAACCGAAAAGCAAGGTCCATCTCTGCTTGCTGATGGGTTGGCCACTACCTGACCCTCAGTGAGGAAGATGAAGCACAGAATGAGTCCTTAATGCCCAAGGAGAGGAAGGATCAAACAAAGAGTTTTACTTCAATCACTAAGAGTTTTACCAAACTTTTAAATATTTTCCACTAACAGATGGTAAAAGGGCTTTAGTATATGCAGACAAGTTTAAAATGCTTTTCTTAGGTGGTGCTAAATATTACTGAATCGTGTCCCAAGGATATCTCTGTTGAGAAGCCTTGACTGCTTCTCTTCCATCGGTCAATGTTTCCAGCCGGCAGGGAAGGGCTGGCGAGATGGTGCAGAAAGCAGAACGTTGCATAAAATAATAACTGGCACCCAGCACACACGAGCTGGGGGGATGGGCAGGAAGAGAATGCACAGGACCCAAAGGGAAAGGACACTGTCCTGTTCACCTAGGGGTCCCTCGTGCCCAAGGGAGACCTGGAAAATAGTAAGTGCCGGTAAACAGTGCTGAGTGAACGAGTAAGTGAAAGAAAATAAACACAAAGAACACTGTAAGAAGAAATGGAAAGCTGTGACGGGAAGTATAGAGTTGCTAAAGGACCAGGTTCATTTAACCTTCCCATAAACTTTATGAACTTGTGCCAAAAATCAAAGCCTTCACGGCGGATGAGAGGGGAGCCTCTGGCTCTGATGGGGGACCAGCCGCAGGACCATACCCGTGGAGATCCCTGGCATGCGGACCACATGATGGTGGGAGCCATTGCCTCTGGGCTTTAATTCCCCATACTTCTTGGATACGCAGGGTGCATGGACAGTCTCCCAGTGCATTCTGGCTGGCTTTCAACCCTCTTTTCTGAATGTGTTAAGAATCAAAACTACTTGCAAGTAGCCTAAGTGAGTCATCTTTATGTCCCTGCCCCTCTCTATTCCCGTGTCCTCTCTAGCGCAGGGAGTGAAGAGGGACACCAGTCCACCAGGAAGAGGGGGATAGGGAGGAGGACCCCCTGACTGAGAACTAGAGCTGTTCCTTTACACACGGGGTGAGGACTTCAGCCCTGGAGTCCCCAGGAAAGCTGAGAAGGTGTCACATAGGCTTTCTGATACGAACACTTTAGGAGAAACTCTTCAACGGTATCATATGTGCATGCTGTGCGTGCTCAGTTGTGTCTGACTCTGTGCAACCCTAAGGACTGTAGCCTGCCAGGCTCCTCTGTCCATGGGATTCTCCAGGCAGGAATACTGGGGTGGGCTGCCACTCTCTTCTCCAGGGGATCTTCCCAACCCAGGGATCAAACCTGGGTCTCATTGCAGGTGGACTCTTTACTGTCTGAGCCACCAGGGAAGGCCCTAAACAGTCTTAGAGTAGAATAAACAGGGTTGGAAACATTTTAGCACAAGTGATTGAAAGGAGAGTCCGTGCTGTGCTCTTTAAACAGTGCTGCTCACCACTTGATTTTGGACTTAAGGTGGCGGGTCACATGGATATTCTGTCATTGCCCCCACTTCTCCAGCTGGGGAGAGAGGCACGCGGCAGCCATGGGAAACCAGGAAACATGCTCGAATCCAAATGCTAGCCCATACTTAGAAAATAGGAAGTCAACCAATGCACAGCATGAACTCAAGACTGCCTAAAGACAGGTAAAATATACACAAAGTGTTAGTCGCTCAGTCACGTTCCGACTCTTTGTGACCCTATAGACCGTAACCCAACAGGCTCCTCTGTCCATGAGATTCGCCAGGCAAGAACACTGGAGCAGGTTGCCATGCCCTCCTCCGGAGGGTTCTTCCTGAAATATGTACATGTGCAGAGTAAACAGAAGACCTCTTAGGAAGAAGACAGAGAGTGTGATAGGTCCTCACACTTGGATGATGAGAACCTGCCTCTCTTCAAGCCTTCATCTTCCCAGAAAAGCAAAAGAAGCCACAAGGGAGAAATAGTTCTCTTCAGGGAAGTACTCCATTCTTGAGCTAAACAGACACTCCCCGCCCAACAGAAATGGCCTCCGTTGCTCTCACCAGGTATGTATCTGTGGCCATTTGTGTGGCTGACTGACCTGGTATCACCGCCCAGGGGAGCCCCCGCTCAGTGGGATGGGGCCACTTGGCAGCAGACAGAGGAGTCCCTTCTCCAGAGAGAGGTCTGCAATACCAGCCTGCACCCAGACAGGCACAGAGGCCATGGGGTTTAATTATGCATGCAAATATTTCCCTTCTTTGACCTGAATAAAAGTGAAAGGTTAATATGGCCACAAGAAGAAAAACCACCGTGGAATGAGGATGTTTTAGAGCTCTGGTGGAGGAAAACAATGGCTAGGCTCTCCCTCCCAGGACCAGAACTGTGGCGACACAGAGCTGAAAAGTCTGAAGGGAGGAGCCGGAAGAAGTTAGAGTGGCGGAAGAGACTCTACAGCACTGACAAGACACACAGTTTCTACCTGGCAGGGAAATTTGTCCTCTGAGTGAAAAAACGAAACAGAAGGTTTGACCGGTTACGCAAATATTTGCAATCGGCTCCCTCAGAAAATAAAGCTTCTTCGGAGTGCTGTCACCAGCAAGCACTGTTCACTCAGGGCCTCTCTGTGCCATGGTTTGTATCAGGATAGTGTCTGTAGACATGGGGTTTTATTTCTATGTGAAAACAGAAACCAACGCAAGAATACAGGAGACAGGCATGCAGCTGTGAACACGCTTCCCAGGTGTCGTTCACAATTCTTTTGCTCAGTATTGTGAGGGATCTGGAAGCCTTTAAACCACGCCTGACCTCACCTTGCACCTCCTGCCCACGGCCTTCCCTCACCCAATCCAGCCAAATAGAAAAGCAATCTGTAATGAAGGTGGAGCCTATGAAATTCCTTTCCGAGCTCTTGCCTGGTTTCTGGAACCCAGGCCTCCTCCGGAGGGTTCTTCCTGAAATATGTACATGTGCAGATAAAAAAACCTCTTAGGAAGAAGACAGAGAGTGTGATAGGTCCTCACACTTGGATGATGAGAACCTGCCTCTCTTCAAGCCTTCATCTTCCCAGAAAAGCAAAAGAAGCCACAAGGGAGAAATAGTTCTCTTCAGGGAAGTACTCCATTCTTGAGCTAAACAGACACTCCCCGCCCAACAGAAATGGCCTCCGTTGCTCTCACCAGGTATGTATCT
The DNA here is from genome assembly GCA_022376925.1 of Tragulus kanchil. NCBI lineage: Eukaryota > Metazoa > Chordata > Mammalia > Artiodactyla > Tragulidae > Tragulus > Tragulus kanchil. The sequence continues at coordinate 34,717,209 of JAIOJX010000025.1, forward strand.
GTGGCCATTTGTGTGGCTGACTGACCTGGTATCACCGCCCAGGGGAGCCCCCGCTCAGTGGGATGGGGCCACTTGGCAGCAGACAGAGGAGTCCCTTCTCCAGAGAGAGGTCTGCAATACCAGCCCGCCCCCAGACAGGCACAGAGGCCATGGGGTTTAATTATGCATGCAAATATTTCCCTTCTTTGACCTGAATAAAAGTGAAAGGTTAATATGGCCACAAGAAGAAAAACCACCGTGGAATGAGGATGTTTTAGAGCTCTGGTGGAGGAAAACAATGGCTAGGCTCTCCCTCCCAGGACCAGAACTGTGGCGACACAGAGCTGAAAAGTCTGAAGGGAGGAGCCGGAAGAAGTTAGAGTGGCGGAAGAGACTCTACAGCACTGACAAGACACACAGTTTCTACCTGGCAGGGAAATTTGTCCTCTGAGTGAAAAAACGAAACAGAAGGTTTGACCGGTTACGCAAATATTTGCAATCGGCTCCCTCAGAAAATAAAGCTTCTTCGGAGTGCTGTCACCAGCAAGCACTGTTCACTCAGGGCCTCTCTGTGCCATGGTTTGTATCAGGATAGTGTCTGTAGACATGGGGTTTTATTTCTATGTGAAAACAGAAACCAACGCAAGAATACAGGAGACAGGCATGCAGCTGTGAACACGCTTCCCAGGTGTCGTTCACAATTCTTTTGCTCAGTATTGTGAGGGATCTGGAAGCCTTTAAACCACGCCTGACCTCACCTTGCACCTCCTGCCCTACGGCCTTCCCTCACCCAATCCAGCCAAACAGAAAAGCAATCTGTAATGAAGGTGGAGCCTATGAAATTCCTTTCTGAGCTCTTGCCTGGTTTCTGGAACCCAGGCCAATACAAATGTTCATAGCTATATTAACATATGAGCTCTGCACCAGGGAGATGATAATAAAACAAGAGGCCTTTTGAGTACGGCCGTAGGGAGGCCCAGGGCCCAGTGTGGGAGGTGGCGAAAGCTGGGACAAGAAAGCTAGTGGGTGGCCGAGAGTGAGGGCTCCAAGGGGAAAAGGAGGCGCAGGGACTCTGCCTAGGGTGAGTGAGCCCAAAACATTCCACGGGGAGAGTGCCATTCAGGAGTCTGGGCTCGAGGATCTGGAAGCTGTGTGTGGAATCATCAAATAAACAGAAGGGTGCTTACTAGTCAGAGAGTGAGGGTAACACCAGTTAGGGCAGGAGCTTCTGTTGGAAGCAAGTTCCCTCCTCTTGCCGGGAACAGACTGGCCCTCCAAGTGCTGCATGAAGCTCTTTCCCACTCTGTCTTGTCTGCACAGCCAAGCCAATAACACCAAGGTGCCTCCGCTGTGCTTAACGAGAGCTAGACCTTCAAGAAAGGAATTCTCTGGGTATATAAACAGGTCACATTTTATCTTATTAAAGAGATCTAGTTCCTGTTTGTATAAGAGAGTTTTTGCACTCCCAACTTCTTTAATTCTTGCTGAATTTTCATATGCTTAAAAAAAGTCTAATTCTTTTTTAAATTTTGGCCACTTTTATTGGTCTTTCATTTATTTATTTTCATCCATCTTTGTTCTTTGGCCTGTGTGGGCCTCCCATTGCAGTGGCCTCTCTGGTTGCAGAGCACCAGTTCCCAGTGCATGTACTCCAGAGTGCCGGCTTGTAACTAGACACACCGGAGGTCCATCCGCTACATAGCATGTGGGATCTTCCCAGGCCAGGGATCAAATCAGCGCCCCTTGCACTGCAAGGTGGACTCTTTATCCACTGGACCATCCGGAAGCCCAGTCTAATTCTTTATTTAAGATTTAACTTTGCCAGTTATGGATTTTCTAAGTATATGTTTTATGTACACAAACACACATACATCTTAAGAGTTGCTTAGGATACATATGGCCAAGGCAAAGAGATCTCCTCCTTAATTGAAAGACCACGGTTAGTTATATTCATTAGAAGTCATTTAAAAAGCTGACAGAGAAAGATATATGGTATCACTTACATGTGGGCTCTAAAAACAAAGAGCACAATGAACTTACCTACAAAACATCAACAGAATTACAGATGTAGAAAACAAACTTATATAAGGAACACATTGGGAGACTGGGGCTGACCTGTACACACTACTGTACAGAAAACAGCTGATTAGTAAGAAGGATCTACAGGAAACACTCCTCCATACTCTGCAGTGACCTACATGAAAAAAGAATCTTAAAAAGAGCAGATATATGGCTATGTGTATCTGATTCACTTTGCTGCACCCTGAAACTAACACAGCTATATTGTGTAAACCAACTATATTACAATAAAAATTTTAAAAGTTGACATATAAATATCCTTTGCTATCAGCTGAAGTACAGAACGGCACAGCAAATTCAGAAATCACAGAAGCCAACTCCAAGGTTGGAACCTCCGCAAGACTGGCTCAAGCGCTGCATGAAGCTCTTTCCCACTCTGTCTTGTCTGCACAGCCAAGCCAATAACACCAAGGTGCCTCCGCTGTGCTTAACGAGAGCTAGACCTTCAAGAAAGGAATTCTCTGGGTATATAAACAGGTCACATTTTATCTTACTAAAGAGATCTAGTTCCTGTTTGTATAAGGGAGTTTTTGCACTCCCAACTTCTTTAATTCTTGCTGAATTTTCATATGCTTAAAAAAAGTCTAATTCTTTTTTAAATTTTGGCCACTTTTATTGGTCTTTCATTTATTTATTTTCATCCATCTTTGTTCTTTGGCCTGTGTGGGCCTCCCATTGCAGTGGCCTCTCTGGTTGCAGAGCACCAGTTCCCAGTGCATGTACTCCAGAGTGCCGGCTTGTAACTAGACACACCGGAGGTCCATCCGCTACATAGCATGTGGGATCTTCCCAGGCCAGGGATCAAATCAGCGCCCCTTGCACTGCAAGGTGGACTCTTTATCCACTGGACCATCCGGAAGCCCAGTCTAATTCTTTATTTAAGATTTAACTTTGCCAGTTATGGATTTTCTAAGTATATGTTTTATGTACACAAACACACATACATCTTAAGAGTTGCTTAGGATACATATGGCCAAGGCAAAGAGATCTCCTCCTTAATTGAAAGACCACGGTTAGTTATATTCATTAGAAGTCATTTAAAAAGCTGACAGAGAAAGAAAGATATATGGTATCACTTATATGTGGGCTCTAAAAACAAAGAGCACAATGAACTTACCTACAAAACATCAACAGAATTACAGATGTAGAAAACAAACTTATATAAGGAACACATTGGGAGACTGGGGCTGACCTGTACACACTACTGTACAGAAAACAGCTGATTAGTAAGAAGGATCTACAGGAAACACTCCTCCATACTCTGCAGTGACCTACATGAAAAAAGAATCTTAAAAAGAGCAGATATATGGCTATGTGTATCTGATTCACTTTGCTGCACCCTGAAACTAACACAGCTATATTGTGTAAACCAACTATATTACAATAAAAATTTTAAAAGTTGACATATAAATATCCTTTGCTATCAGCTGAAGTACAGAACGGCACAGCAAATTCAGAAATCACAGAAGCCAACTCCACTATGGAAGTATAATTCAATAAATTAGGCTTTATATCTAAAAATTAAATTTGGTAAAAATGTACATAGAGATAGGCTTTCATGTTCATACTAAACAAGTCTCCAGTTTTTTACCCAATTTTTAGAATTATGGAAATGTGATAATTCCCTAATTATCACAAGCAACAAAAGAAAGGAGATACCAATTAGATTATAAATAAAACTTTTTGCACTGCAAATAATACCAAAGAAAGTAAAAAGCCCATCAGCAGAATGGGAGAGAGTATTGGCAAATTATATACCCAGTAAGAGACTCATATCCAGAATGTATAAGAAAGTTTTACAACTCAAAAGTAAAAAGACAAATAACTCAATTAAAAACTGGGGAAAGGAGTTGAATAGACATTTCTCCAAAGAAGATACACAAATGGCCAATAAGTACACGAAAATATGCTCAACAACGTTAGCCATCTAGGAAATGAAAATCAAAACCACAATGAGATACTAGCTCCAACCCAGCACAATGGCTATAATAAAAAAGATAGACAATAACAACTTTTGGCAAGGATGTGAAAAAACTGAAACTCGCATACATTGCTGTAGGGATATAAAATGGTGCTGCTGCTTTGGGAAACAGATTGGCAGGTCCTCAAAATGTTAAACATAGACTTACCATTTGACCCAGGAATGCCACTCTGTGAGGTATATACGCAAGAGAAACAAAACACGTGTCTACACAAAAACTTGCACATGAATGTTCTTATCAGCAAAAGTTGAGCCCCAATGTAATTGTTTAACAGCAGATGAATGGATAAACAAAATGCGGTATATCCATTTTATACCATGTATAAAACTAGTATTACAGCTATATTCATTCCAATAATACCAATGGGATATTATTCAGCCATTAAAAGGAATAAGTATGAATGCATGTTACAAAATAGGTGAGCCTTGAAAACATTATACTGAGTGAGAAAAGAGACTTATTGGGTGATTACAGTCATTTGGAATGTCCACAATAGGAAAAGCTACTGAGAGGCAGGGGATTAGAAGATGGAAGGATATTGAGGGGAAGGAGCAGGGAAGGATAACTGCTAAAGGGTACAGAGCTTCTTTTTTGGGGTAATGAAAATATTCTGCAATTAGAAGTAGTAATGGTTGTACAACTCTCTGAATCCACTAAAAACCACTGAATGGTACTCTTTAAAAAGGCAAATTTTATGGTATGAGAATTATATCTCAATAAGGATGTTGAGAAAGTAGGGTGGTGTTTACAAAAGCAGTTTAGAAGTCCCCTCTGAGACATAACAATCTAAAATATATACATCATTATGGGACTTCTCTGGTGGTGCAGTGGTTAAGAATCCACCTTGTAATTCAGAGGACACAGATATGATCCCTGATCAGGGAAGTAAGATCCCATATGCCTTGGAGCAACTAAGCTGGAACGCCACAACTAGAAAGACCCCACATGCCATAACCGAGACACAACACAGGCAGATAAATAAACACAGTAAAAATAGAAGAAACAAAACACATTATTAGAAAAGTATGGCACCAGGTTTGATAGGTTTCTGCAGGTGCTTTAAAAAAGTTGAGGTGGAAAAAAAAAGCATTTTTTCATTTTCAAACAGATTAGCCTAGGCTGTTTTGACATTATTATGCTTTCAAACTCCTCAGCCTCAGGTATTTGACAATGCGCTAAATAGACAACATTAATAAAGTAAAATACTTTATTGACACACCTAAATTACTCTTTAGCTCTTTTACTCTAACATGTCTACCTGTTCACTTTAGGAGTGATCTCTCCTTTCCATGGTGTGTGTGCAAAGAGAATCACAGGACATAGGGAAAATCAGGTCTCCAGATTCTTTCCACCATTCAGTGAAATAGCTTGCAAGTTTCAATGAGGGCAATGTGAGATGACATGAACATGAACTGAAAGTACTTATTTTCCATCTCTGTAAAGTATTACTGAAGTCATGCTGAAGTCATAGCTTATAAAGTTTGATAGACTACAATTTTCCAAGAGAGAAATGCTAAATAGAACAGTGAATACCTTTGCTCTGAGAACTTACTTAGCTAAAATCTCTACTTTATCTCAAGGAATTCTTTAGAAATAGCAGTCTCCAACATGACCTTTGATTGTTGGGGGGTGAGGGTGGGGAACCTTTCCCTCTTAAAGGAATGCACACGTTGCCCAGGAATAATCATGAAATTTCACAGCAAAGAACATGAAAAAACGGTATTATCTGAGGTCCACCAGCAATGCTATCTTGATTTATTAGGGACACATGCCCTTCTAAAAAAGATTCCCGGATACCTTTTTTTTTCCCTAGTAAATTAGAAAGAATCTCCACTGAAGAGATGATTCTTTTTTAAAAAGTAAAATGTGCATTTACAAGAAGGATGGGGTGGGGTGTGTGGAGGGAGGCTCAGAAAGGAGGGGATAATTGTATAATTATGGTTGAAATGAACACAATATTGTAAAACAATTTGCCTTCAACTAAAAAATCAAACCAAAACAAAACAGCAAAGACAGCTTTCTTCTTTGTCACTTTCAAGTTAAGGTACTCTTTTCAGATGGACCAAACTTAAACGTTCCCCAATTAACCACTTCCTTGGCGCAGTGCTTCTCAAAAGGTAACTTTCAAAATCACTTGTAGGGTTTAGGTAAAGCTCAAGAGTTTCAACTGGGTCCACAGTCGAATTCAAGAATTTGCATTTCTACCACTTCCCTAAGAGGCTTCCCGAGTGCTTCAGATGGTTAAGAATCTGCCTGCAAGGCAGGAAGCAGGTTAGATCCCTGGGCGGGGAAGGTCCCCTGAGACTCCAGTATTCTTGCCTGGAGAATCTGATCTTCTCCAATTCCTGCTGATTCTACTCCTCCAGCACCACACCTGGAGACGAGTGGCCTCCGCACAGACAGAGTTGCTACTGGCTAGGCCAACTCCTAGCTGGGCAGTTTTCTCCAAACTCCACCAGAAAGGAAAGACAAACATCACCCAAAGGCCAAATACATTTACATTCAATATTTAAATAACAGCAGTGACCAGTAACTCCTGGGGCCCAGATATGCGGCTTCTCTTCCTGATCTCACACCACCCTCACTCTGGCCCATCCGAGTCATGTTTTCACAGATTCTTCTCCTCTCCACAGTTCTACAGGGCCGCAGACATGTCTGTCCAACATGCCCTTCTCCCCAAATTCAGGAGGAATTTTCACTGGTGGGTCCACAAAGGAGAAGATACAATCAGATGGAATTTGTAATCGGGACTACGACATTTCTGTCCAGCTGCTCGTCTGAACAAGAGGCATACTCTGAAGTTGTTGGGGATTGCCACGTTCTACCATACGGGTGAGGGTCAGAAAAAAACCATTTGTATGAGCAGAGAAGCAGGGATAAGTAGGGACCTCCTGGGCTCCATATAGTTCCCCAGTCCCCGGCTTCAGGGGAGGCCTGCCCTCCTGCCCTTGGGTTCACTCCATAAGTCAACCGCACATGCGTGCATGTGCGTCTGTGGTTCACCTCCACGTGGACTGTAGTCAACTTCTATGGTTGAAATGAACACAATATTGTAAAACAATTTGCCTTCAACTAAAAAATCAAACCAAAACAAAACAGAAAAGACAGCTTTCTTCTTTGTCACTTTCAAGTTAAGGTACTCTTTTCAGATGGACCAAACTTAAACGTTCCCCAATTAACCATTTCCTTGGCGCAGTGCTTCTCAAAAGGTAACTTTCAAAATCACTTGTAGGGTTTAGATAAAGCTCAAGAGTTTCAACTGGGTCCACAGTCGAATTCAAGAATTTGCATTTCTACCACTTCCCTAAGAGGCTTCCCGAGTGCTTCAGGTGGTTAAGAATCTGCCTGCTAGGCAGGAAGCAGGTTAGATCCCTGGGTGGGGAAGGTCCCCTGAGACTCCAGTATTCTTGCCTGGAGAATTTGATCTTCTCCAATTCCTGCTGATTCTACTCCTCCAGCACCACACCTGGAGACGCGTGGCCTCCGCACAGACAGAGTTGCTACTGGCTAGGCCAACTCCTAGCTGGGCAGTTTTCTCCAAACTCCACCAGAAAGGAAAGACAAACATCACCCAAAGGCCAAATACATTTACATTCAATATTTAAATAACAGCAGTGACCAGTAACTCCTGGGGCCCAGATATGCGGCTTCTCTTCCTGATCTCACACCACCCTCACTCTGGCCCATCCGAGTCATGTTTTCACAGATTCTTCTCCTCTCCACAGTTCTACAGGGCCGCAGACATGTCTGTCCAACATGCCCTTCTCCCCAAATTCAGGAGGAATTTTCACTGGTGGGTCCACAAAGGAGAAGATACAATCAGATGGAATTTGTAATCGGGACTACGACATTTCTGTCCAGCTGCTCGTCTGAACAAGAGGCATACTCTGAAGTTGTTGGGGATTGCCACGTTCTACCATACGGGTGAGGGTCAGAAAAAAACCATTTGTATGAGCAGAGAAGCAGGGATAAGTAGGGACCTCCTGGGCTCCATATAGTTCCCCAGTCCCCGGCTTCAGGGGAGGCCTGCCCTCCTGCCCTTGGGTTCACTCCATAAGTCAACCGCACATGCGTGCATGTGCGTGCGAAGTCGCTTCAGTTGTGTCTGACCCTGTGACCACGTGGACTGTAGCCTTCCGGGCCCCTTGTCTATGGGATTCTCCAGGCAAGAATACTGGAGAGAGTTGCCATGCCCATCTCCAGGGGATCTTTCCAACCCAGGGATCAAATCCACATCTCCCACAGCTCCTGCATTGAAGGCACATTCTATACCACTGAGCCACTGGGAAAGCCCCCCAAAACGTGCACCTCCTATTAAATTCCCTTTCTTACCTAAACCGGCTGAAGAGGATTTCTTACTGAAAACCAAAGGGGTTGAAATTAAAACTGTTAACTAAGTCAGTCTCTGGATACCTTTCCTTTCTGTTTCAGCTCCCCTTAAATCTTCATTCTAACAACAACAACAAAAAACCTTCACCAAGATGACTTGTTTCGGGCTTCCCCTGGTGGTCCAGTTGGTAAAGACACCGCCTTGCAGTGCAAGGGGCGCCGGTTCGATCCCTGGCCTGGCAAGATCCCACGTGCCGCGGAGCGGCTGGACTGATGTGTCCAATTACCGAGCCGGAGCTCTGGCGCGCATGTGCCCAGAGCCGGTGCTCTGCGACAACAATGGCCACCGCGATAGGAGGCCCACAGGAGCCAAAGGACAAAGACGGATGAAAATAGAGAAATGAAAGACCAATAGAAGTGGCCCGCCCATCTCCCTCCCTCCCCACCCCACCCTCCAAAAGATAAATAAATTAAAAAAAAATTAAAAAAAAAAAAAGGATGACTTGTTTCTCAATATCTCTGCAATGAAGCCCTTTCTTACACAGATAATTCCCTGAACTCTACATCATTATGTATTTCAAGTCCAGGACCTGTCTGGATTCCTCTACAAGAGGCAATTATAATTTATATTTCCCTCCAAGATTAGGTGCAGATAAATGAATATAAATCAGAAATGAATATAAATCCATGTGGTTTCCTTCTTTAGCACAGGAAAAAGAAAATCAATATACATGTTTTGAATTGGGCTTCCTGGTGACTCAGATGCTAAAGAATCTGCCTACAATAAAGGAGACCCAGGTTCGATCCCTGGGTCAGGAAGATCCTCTGGAGAAGGGAATTGCTACACACTCCAGTATTCTTGCCTGGAGAACCCCATGGACAGAGAAGCCTGGTGGGCTACAGTCCATGGACTTGCAAAGAGTTGGACAGGACTGAGCGAGTAACACTTTCACTTTTCATATGTATTTTGAATTAAGATATAATGGGAGATTTTATTTACCACGTGAGGTCAATTTAAGTAACTAATTTTTCACTAATGCTTCTGAATACCTCTAGCTTTCCAGTTACTTATTTTTATGGGATTCATATTTTTAAATGGCATTCTTATCTGCTACAGATTCAACCATACATGTAGTACATTTTACACATGCATGACAGGGAGAAGTGGGCATTTCTTTGTTTCTTTGAGTCCAGCTACTTCTCTCTTATTTTTTTTTAAATTTTTTGAAGTATGGTTGATAAAACTTTGTGTTACTTAGAGCACTATGTCACATTGGTGATAACACATCTATATGTTTTCAAAGTCACTGGATGTTGCCAATTCAGCAGTTAAGAGTGACTTGATTCTCTTAGTCTGTCTGATATTAGGTATCCTCTGCATTGAATTTCAGGGTTTTGGTCTCCTTGAATCAGGACTTCTGGGGATTAACTTTGACAACCATACGCTTAGCAGAAAAGTCTGATTAACTTGGCTGCCTCGTATCATCTAACAACAGGTAGTCCCAAACACCCAGTGGTTTTCTGAGTGAGTTGCTTTCTTTATGGTAATCAATTTACTCGGCCCAGCTGTCAGGCATTTGACTGTCCAATGAACAACTGGAAACAGGACTTCAGTCACAAGGAAGGAAGAAAACTCAGATTTTCCTAAACACACAGTGAATGAAAAAAAAATGTACCTGGTCACTAACACATCTGTGTCTTCCTCATCAAGCAGAAATGTCAATTTGAAGAACAATAGGACTACAGAGGTTTCTCCACCTAGGAAAGTTTCACATGATACTTGACCTGGCCATGAGCCCGACATCCATCATGAAGGAGTTACCATAAATTAATTCAAAACCGGAAATGAGGTAGCCGACATTGTTGACTTGTTTCCTCTTGTTAATGCAAGGAAAAGATGGAAAGGGCCTAAACTACGGCAGATCGTATCACTGAATCTCAAAGAAATGAGTAAAAGAGAAGAAAAATTCTGTCATTCCACATTTTAGGTATTCTTTGGGTCAAGCCTGAAAGAAGAGGAAAAAATGTGTGGTAATGCATGGAACATGCTGTTCTCCCCCAGCTCTTCTGCACCATAGGGATGTTCCCCAGGGGAACAGAAAACCATAAAGGAAAACTAGCAAGGCAGAGACTCTCACCCACAGGCCTATCTATTGGAGTATCAGATGAGAAGCAGTCTTGACTACCTGCATAGAGGCTACTCTTGTCCAGGTGGGGACAGGAAGTAGCATGGACAAGGGGGCCTGAGGACGCTGGCAGGTTCTCTTTTCAGATGCCTCTCAAAGCATAAACACTGAATCGCTAGTCATGACTTGAGGAAACGTAGCATAGGAGGGTTTTTCCCAACATCTTTTTTTCCAAAAGCACCAATCTGCCCGTGATGAGAAACCCTAATATCCATTTTAAACCTAGTAAAAGGTGAGGCCTCTTTACCTTTGTGGTAAAGGAATGAAAAGACATTTGTTGTTTTGAAGTCACACTCCTATTTTTAGGACTGACTTGCAGACTTCTTTGCAGTGTGCTGACCATAGTCTGCTAGATTGTACAAGCACAAAGTTTCAAGTGCATTAACTTGGCTGCCTCGTATCATCTAACAACAGGTAGTCCCAAACACCCAGTGGTTTTCTGAGTGAGTTGCTTTCTTTATGGTAATCAATTTACTCGGCCCAGCTGTCAGGCATTTGACTGTCCAATGAACAACTGGAAACAGGACTTCAGTCACAAGGAAGGAAGAAAACTCAGATTTTCCTAAACACACAGTGAATGAAAAAAAAATGTACCTGGTCACTAACACATCTGTGTCTTCCTCATCAAGCAGAAATGTCAATTTGAAGAACAATAGGACTACAGAGGTTTCTCCACCTAGGAAAGTTTCACATGATACTTGACCTGGCCATGAGCCCGACATCCATCATGAAGGAGTTACCATAAATTAATTCAAAACCGGAAATGAGGTAGCCGACATTGTTGACTTGTTTCCTCTTGTTAATGCAAGGAAAAGATGGAAAGGGCCTAAACTACGGCAGATCGTATCACTGAATCTCAAAGAAATGAGTAAAAGAGAAGAAAAATTCTGTCATTCCACATTTTAGGTATTCTTTGGGTCAAGCCTGAAAGAAGAGGAAAAAATGTGTGGTAATGCATGGAACATGCTGTTCTCCCCCAGCTCTTCTGCACCATAGGGATGTTCCCCAGGGGAACAGAAAACCATAAAGGAAAACTAGCAAGGCAGAGACTCTCACCCACAGGCCTATCTATTGGAGTATCAGATGAGAAGCAGTCTTGACTACCTGCATAGAGGCTACTCTTGTCCAGGTGGGGACAGGAAGTAGCATGGACAAGGGGGCCTGAGGACGCTGGCAGGTTCTCTTTTCAGATGCCTCTCAAAGCATAAACACTGAATCGCTAGTCATGACTTGAGGAAACGTAGCATAGGAGGGTTTTTCCCAACATCTTTTTTTCCAAAAGCACCAATCTGCCCGTGATGAGAAACCCTAATATCCATTTTAAACCTAGTAAAAGGTGAGGCCTCTTTACCTTTGTGGTAAAGGAATGAAAAGACATTTGTTGTTTTGAAGTCACACTCCTATTTTTAGGACTGACTTGCAGACTTCTTTGCAGTGTGCTGACCATAGTCTGCTAGATTGTACAAGCACAAAGTTTCAAGTGCAAAGCACTGATTGAATGAACTCCACTGTCCTGGATTACTTCTGACTGGACCACAAGCATCTAGGAGGTAGGGACGGAGGCGCCTATTTTCTTTAACCTAAGTCAAAGCACACAGAATGCTTGGGAAATTTTTTCAGGGCAAAACAACAGTTATCTTCAAACCAAGTTTTCAACTTCCACAGCATAAAGCAGAGCAGATTCCTCTGGAAACAGGACCATGTCATTCATTCAACTATTATCTTTTTTTTGTTTGTTTAATTTTTGGTCACATTCTACAGCTTAGGGATCTTAATTCCCAGACTGAGGATCAAACCATGCCCTTGGCAATGAAAGCAAGGAGTCTTAGACCCTGGACTGCTAGAGGATTCCCAACTCAACTATTGTCGAGCCCCACAGCACATGTATTCACCTACACTCAACAGAAGCACTCAGAAGAGCTACTGCTGACCACAAATATCATTCAGTGTGGATGGCTGCCTGGCCGGTTTCTATTTCAAGGATCTCATTATTACCTAGGAAATGATTTCATACTTCATTGTCTCAAATCGCATCATCTGAAAGGATTAAGAAAAAATGGTTTCCTTAGAGAACACCTTTCTTCAATCTCGGTTTTGCATAGTATCTTTTGGGGGCCATACCAGCTTTCTTTGCTCACAAGGCTGGCTACATGGCACACTCTGAAGTAAAATACGACCTACTAGAATCTTACCATTCAGAGGGGACAGGAGTTTCTCTTGGAAGATAGTTCAAATCATATGCAAGTCTGTTATGGGAGAAGAATTAGAGAGCTGTGTGACCTCCCTGAATTGCCTGGAAAACCAACAGACAGATTACTGCGTGTCAGCACCCTGAGCCCTAATATCCATTTTAAACCTAGTACAAGGTGAGGAGGGTTTTCCCAACATCTTTTCCAAAAGCACCAATCTGCCCGTGATGAGAAACCCTAATATCCATTTTAAACCTAGTAAAAGGTGAGGCCTCTTTACCTTTGTGGTAAAGGAATGAAAAGACATTTGTTGTTTTGAAGTCACACTCCTATTTTTAGGACTGACTTGCAGACTTCTTTGCAGTGTGCTGACCATAGTCTGCTAGATTGTACAAGCACAAAGTTTCAAGTGCAAAGCACTGATTGAATGAATTCCACTGTCCTGGATTACCTCTGACTGGACCACAAGCATCTAGGAGGTAGGGACGGAGGCGCCTATTTTCTTTAACCTAAGTCAAAGCACACAGAATGCTTGGGAAATTTTTTCAGGGCAAAACAACAGTTATCTTCAAACCAAGTTTTCAACTTTCACAGCATAAAGCAGAGCAGATTCCTCTGGAAACAGGACCATGTCATCCATTCAACTATTATCTTTTTTTTGTTTGTTTAATTTTTGGTCACATTCTACAGTTTAGGGATCTTAATTCCCAGACTGAGGATCAAACCATGCCCTTGGCAATGAAAGCAAGGAGTCCTAGACCCTGGACTGCTAGAGGATTCCCAACTCAACTATTGTCGAGCCCCACAGCACATGTATTCACCTACACTCAACAGAAGCACTCAGAAAAGCTACTGCTGACCACAAATATCATTCAGTGTGGATGGCTGCCTGGCCGGTTTCTATTTCAAGGATCTCATTATTACCTAGGAAATGATTTCATACTTCATTGTCTCAAATCACATCATCTGAAAGGATTAAGAAAAAATGGTTTCCTTAGAGAACACCTTTCTTCAATCTCGGTTTTGCATAGTATCTTTTGGGGGCCATACCAGCTTTCTTTGCTCACAAGGCTGGCTACATGGCACACTCTGAAGTAAAATACGACCTACTAGAATCTTACCATTCAGAGGGGACAGGAGTTTCTCTTGGAAGATAGTTCAAATCATATGCAAGTCTGTTATGGGAGAAGAATTAGAGAGCTGTGTGACCTCCCTGAATTGCCTGGAAAACCAACAGACAGATTACTGCGTGTCACCAAGACCTTTTGACACAGGAGGAAGGGTTGAAATTATGAAAGCATGCTGGCCTGAACATCAGCTTTTTTAAAACTTGCAGCTTTTAGCAATTAGCACAACCTTGCTAGACCTCCTGTTTACATAGGAGAAACTGTACTATTGCTGCAAAGTTTAGAAAAATGGGGGTGACAATAAGGATGTAGTAATTGCTTTAAGCTTTACCAGTAACAAATCATGACCCCCGGAAGTTCTAGTGTATTTTAAATTAACACCAAAGGAAAGAATTCTTAACCCCACCCACTGGCAAATACAGGAATTTCAACTGTTCTGATGCAACAACTCAAGTAAATAATTATTAATTTCTTTCTTTCCAACCTACTGGTCAACCAGAAACACAGAATTGTTGGTGAAATTACGCTGGGAAGGGTCTCTCCCAAAATCTTTCTTGCTTCATCCTCTAAGCCTGGCAAATTACAAGCTGAAAACAGGATCCATACTAGCATTCTGAGTTTCTAAAAATTATCTTTAAGCACCAGTGAGCCAAGGATGGGAATATGATTTGATAAGTATCATTATTTAAATAACTTTTCTTTCCCCGTAATAAGTCATAACTTTCAATTTCATACTACACGTGTTTTTTGCTCTGTGCATGCGTGCTAAGTCATTTCAGTCATGTCTGACTCTGCAATCCTATGGACTGTAGCTTGCCAGGTTCCTCTGTCCATAGGATTTTCCAGGCAAGAATACTGGAGTGGGTAGCTGTTTCCTTCTCCAGAGGATCTCCCCAACCCAGGAATTAAGCCTGTATCTCTTATATCTTCTGCATTGACAGGAGGGCTCTTTACCACTAGCGCCACCTGGGAAGCCCATATCTTTGAATTTTAGAACACACTAAAGGGCGTCCCTGGTGGTCCAGTGAGTAAAAAGTCTGCCCCACAGTGCAAGGAGTACTGGTTCAATCTCTGGCCCGGGAAGATCCCACATGCCGAGGAGCAGCTGGACTTCTAACGAGCCAAGTCTGTTATGGGAGAAGAATTAGAGAGCTGTGTGACCTCCCTGAATTGCCTGGAAAACCAACAGACAGATTACTGCGTGTCACCAAGACCTTTTGACACAGGAGGAAGGGTTGAAATTATGAAAGCATGCTGGCCTGAACATCAGCTTTTTTAAAACTTGCAGCTTTTAGCAATTAGCACAACCTTGCTAGACCTCCTGTTTACATAGGAGAAACTGTACTATTGCTGCAAAGTTTAGAAAAATGGGGGTGACAATAAGGATGTAGTAATTGCTTTAAGCTTTACCAGTAACAAATCATGACCCCCGGAAGTTCTAGTGTATTTTAAATTAACACCAAAGGAAAGAATTCTTAACCCCACCCACTGGCAAATACAGGAATTTCAACTGTTCTGATGCAACAACTCAAGTAAATAATTATTAATTTCTTTCTTTCCAACCTACTGGTCAACCAGAAACACAGAATTGTTGGTGAAATTACGCTGGGAAGGGGTCTCTCCAATATCTTTCTTGCTTCATCCTCTAAGCCTGGCAAATTACAAGCTGAAAACAGGATCCATACTAGCATTCTGAGTTTCTAAAAATTATCTTTAAGCACCAGTGAGCCAAGGATGGGAATATGATTTGATAAGTATCATTATTTAAAAAACTTTTCTTTCCCCGTAATAAGTCATAACTTTCAATTTCATACTACACGTGTTTTTTGCTCTGTGCATGCGTGCTAAGTCATTTCAGTCATGTCTGACTCTGCAATCCTATGGACTGTAGCTTGCCAGGTTCCTCTGTCCATAGGATTTTCCAGGCAAGAATACTGGAGTGGGTAGCTGTTTCCTTCTCCAGAGGATCTCCCCAACCCAGGAATTAAGCCTGCATCTCTTGTATCTTCTGCATTGACAGGAGGGCTCTTTACCACTAGCGCCACCTGGGAAGCCCATATCTTTGAATTTTAGAACACACTAAAGGGCGTCCCTGGTGGTCCAGTGAGTAAAAAGTCTGCCCCACAGTGCAAGGAGTACTGGTTCAATCTCTGGCCCGGGAAGATCCCACATGCCGAGGAGCAGCTGGACTGGTGTGTCCAATTACGAGCCAGCACTCTGGAGCATGTGTACCCAGAGCTGGTGCTCGGCAGCGAGGGAGGCCACTGTGATGGGAGGCCCACATAGGCCAAAGAATAAAGATGGATGGAAATAAATGATGACTTAGAGGCAAAAAAAAAAAAAAAAAAGAAAGAAAGAAAGAACACCAAAATATTTTTAAAACAAATAAACGAACAAAAAACACACTAAATCTTTATCTGTGCTGAAGGGCATGGAACAGATAGAAGATGGGGTGGAAAAAAATCCAAAACACATGAATTTCAACTTCTAAAGCACCCGGCCAACATCTGATAAGCTGAAATGACATTTAGATACTAACAAAAAAATTATCCCTTTGTTTCAAGAACTTTAATTACTGTAGTATTCCATTATGAGATTTTCTATTTATAAAATATCATTGCTACTCTATTGCTAATCACGTCAAGTGCCATCTTAATGGTTTATTAAGTTCAGAGAAATATTTTTAATGGTTCATAAAGAAAATAGTACAAAAACACCAAACAGTGCAAGGTCCCCTATTAGGAAAGAACAGATATTTGGATCAATTAACAGAAGTGTTTTACATGTCATTAGAAACCATTTAAAATTATGACACACATCATCTTGGAAAAGAGGCAGTATTTCCCAACAATTTGCAGTCATAATCAGGAAAAGAGGAGTGTATTTAATAAGACCGGTACACAGCTAACAGCCACAAATAAACTCACATAAAATACACAGGAATTTAAGCCATGTAAGCCAGTCATTCCTGAAGTTACCTCAGTAACGTGATATTGCCTAACAGGCTAACGTAACCCATGCGCAGCCCAACTGGCTTGCAAATAATGGCATCGGTATGTGACTATTTTAGAAGAAATCAAGTACCTGATAGTTTCATGAGAAGTTCAGATGCTGCTTTGACCGAAATATCCCGCCTTAGGACATTGCCTTTTGCTTCCTGGGGCTTAAGTGGGTCCTCAGAGATGCTCGGGGCCGACACTTCCGACTCGGGGCTGAACACATAGCCGGACCGAGGCAACGTGACACTTAGGGCCTCCTCTTCCGTAGGCTCCTCTTTCACCTTAAAATTGAGATTCATGGGCTCCTTCTGATTTGCAGCTGCCAAAAGAAGAAAGGGATTACATACAGATACATACATGAAAGGCCACCCCTGCTCTTAGCTACTCCCAACTTAATGAAGTATGGAATGCATGAACACACCGAGCTAACACCCAAGGGACCACAACCCCATCAAAATGGGCTGAGCCTTGAGCACAAAAATACAAGACACTCCATGAGAGATGGACTTAGGAGAGTGCGGGCTTCTGAATCTTCAGAACCTGTCATATTTTAAAAGTGCTGCCTCTGCAAAGTGTCTGGGCATTTTCTCTTTGGTTTCCCTCGGTGTTTTCTTTTCTGTATGTGTTGCTGCCTCTCTGACCTCTTAATACTCCCCTTATCTAATCGTGTTTTAAAATAATGCTTTCAGATACTTTGCCATAGAGCACTGAATATAAACATGTCACTTGGTTCTGCCTGCTCTTTGTGACCTCATGGACTGTGGCCCATCAGGCTGTCCACGGAATTCTCCAGGCAAGAATACTGGAATGGGTTGCCATTTTCTTTTCCAGAGGATCTTCCTGACCCAGGAATCAAACCTGAGTCTCCTGCATTGCAGGCAGATTCTTTACTATCTGAGCCACCAAGTAAGTCTCTAGCCACCAGGGAAGCCCCTAAACATGAGCCAGTGGCAATTATCAAAGAAAAAACCTAGAATGTAGTGGTCAGGTGAGGATGGAAACTCTGTCAACGAGAAAAGCTCAGAAGAGATATATGCCACTTTTGCCTTCTTATAAGCTGACGCTTACAGTTGTTCAGTCCAAAGTCATGGCCAACTCTTCGTGGCTCCATGGACTGCAGCACACCACGCTTTCCTGTTCCTCACCATCTCCCAGAGTCCACTCAAGTCCATGTCCATTGAACCAGTGGTGCTACTGGTCCACACAGACCGTGGAGCATGCCCTTGGCATTGTCTTTATGATCTCTATCAGAAGCCCAAGTTACCTCCTAGTCCATAATGGGCATTTTGTAAAGGAAAAAAAAAATATTTTCTAAATCTCATTTTAGTTTTGCAGAGAAGCTGCAAAGACGATTCAGAGAATTCCCATATATCCTTCACCCAGAGTTCCCTAAAGTCAACATCTTATGTAACCATGGAGCTTTTGTCAGAACAAAGCAATTCCCACTGCTATGACCTAAGATCCAGATCGTATTCAGATTTCACCCGTTTTTCCACTGATGTCCTTTTCCCGTTCTAGCACGGTTGGCTGGTGTGGAGTGTGTGGTCAGAGCAGAGCTGACGGGTGTATTATGGGATGGATTCTGTGGCTTGGCCACACCACACCAAGTCTTCCCCCACCGTGCTATGTACTACGTCTTGGGCTTTCTTGGGGAAAATCAAGAAGGAAGACAAGCGGCCTCCTTTGCCACTTGCCACTTTCACAGGCATCTCGTTTCCCTTTAAAGGATCACATAGTAGGAACTTTGGTTAGGTGTGCTAGTATTTTGAGGAAGAATACCTTATCTCAATATAGAATTCTTAGAGATGCTTACTAGAATGAGCCTTAGGCCTACTCCTGCTTAACCAATAAACAAAAGATAACCCCTAAAGCAAACACCTATCACCCCCTGCCCACCATCTGCCTCAAAGTCCTATCTCCTACTTCTCTGAGAATATCCATTCTGGAATCACAAGTTCATACAAATCAGTATATTTGGAAATTAGACCCCAGAAGGTTAAAGTGACCTTTGCAAGTTGTACCACTAGAAAGATGAAGTGTGTGTGCTTGTTCAGCCACGTCTGACTCTTTACAACCCCATAGACTGTAGCCCACCAGACTCCTAGGTTCATAGGACTCTCCAGGCATGAATACTGGAGTGGGTGGCCATTTCCTTCACCAGAGGATCTTTCTGACCCAGGGACTGACCCTATGTATCTAGCATTTTCTGCACTAGCAGGCAGATTCTTTGCCACTGTGCCCCCTGGGAAGCCCAGAAAGATGAAGAGCTAGGACTAAAACCCAGGTCTATGGGTTGTTCACTTAGTGTCCCTTCCTACCTCCACCCCACCACTCCTCCATCTCTGGTCCCTGTGTTATACGCACACTTGACTGTAATTTGACCTTCACATCTTTGCTAAAATACCGCCTTCTCAATGAAGACCCTGACCATCCTAATCAAAGTTGCAACCTTTATCCTACAGTGCCCCCAATCTCTCTTACATGATTTTAACTTTCCTTTTACTCTAAAATGTTTAATGCCACATAACACCTTGTTTGGCCTACCCCATGTGACATTCACACTGCGTGTGTATCTATGGGATTTCCTTTTCCCGTTCTAGCACGGTTGGCTGGTGTGGAGTGTGTGGTCAGAGCAGAGCTGACGGGTGTATTATGGGATGGATTCTGTGGCTTGGCCACACCACACCAAGTCTTCCCCCACCGTGCTATGTACTACGTCTTGGGCTTTCTTGGGGAAAATCAAGAAGGAAGACAAGCGGCCTCCTTTGCCACTTGCCACTCTCACAGGCATCTCGTTTCCCTTTAAAGGATCACATAGTAGGAACTTTGGTTAGGTGTGCTAGTATTTTGAGGAAGAATACCTTATCTCAATATAGAATTCTTAGAGATGCTTACTAGAATGAGCCTTAGGCCTACTCCTGCTTAACCAATAAACAAAAGATAACCCCTAAAGCAAACACCTATCACCCCCTGCCCACCATCTGCCTCAAAGTCCTATCTCCTACTTCTCTGAGAATATCCATTCTGGAATCACAAGTTCATACAAATCAGTATATTTGGAAATTAGACCCCAGAAGGTTAAAGTGACCTTTGCAAGTTGTACCACTAGAAAGATGAAGTGTGTGTGCTTGTTCAGCCACGTCTGACTCTTTACAACCCCATAGACTGTAGCCCACCAGACTCCTCGGTTCATAGGACTCTCCAGGCATGAATACTGGAGTGGGTGGCCATTTCCTTCACCAGAGGATCTTTCTGACCCAGGGACTGACCCTATGTATCTAGCATTTTCTGCACTAGCAGGCAGATTCTTTGCCACTGTGCCCCCTGGGAAGCCCAGAAAGATGAAGAGCTAGGACTAAAACCCAGGTCTATGGGTTGTTCACTTAGTGTCCCTTCCTACCTCCACCCCACCACTCCTCCATCTCTGGTCCCTGTGTTATACGCACACTTGACTGTAATTTGACCTTCACATCTTTGCTAAAATACCGCCTTCTCAATGAAGACCCTGACCATCCTAATCAAAGTTGCAACCTTTATCCTACAGTGCCCCCAATCTCTCTTACATGATTTTAACTTTCCTTTTTACTCTAAAATGTTTAATGCCACATAACACCTTGTTGTGGACTGTGTTTGCCTCACCTCCTCAAATACACATACTTAAGGCCTAACCCCCACTGTGACTGCATTTGGAGATAAGGAATTGGTTAAATGAGGCCATTAGGGTGTGGCTCTGATCCAATATGACTGGTGTCCTGAGAATAAGAGAGACACAAGGATATGCACACACAGAGGAAGACCATGGGGACACAGCAAGAAGGCAGCCATCTTGAAGCCAAGGACAGAGGCCTCAGGAGAAACCTAATCTGCCAGCACCTTGATCTTGAGCCTCTAGAACCTTGAGAAAGACACTTGTTTAAGCCACTAAGTCTGTGGTATTTTGCTATGGCAGCCCCAATAGACTAATCCATACTACATCATTTTCTTATTGATGATGTTAACAATTTATGGTCTATTCCTTCAACTCAGGAATAGGTTTCATGAAGGCAGTGAGCTTTGTGGGAGCTTTTTTATTTTTTGGAATTTTTTTTGGCTTCTTTTATTGGGTCTTTATTTATTTATTTTCATTCATCTTTATTCTTTGGCCTGTGTTGGCCTCCCATTGCAGTGGCCTCTCTCGTTGCAGAGCACTGGCTCTGGGTGCATGTGCTCCAGAGTGCTGGCTTATCATTGGACACAGTGGTCCAGCCGCTCCACAGTATGTGGGATCTTCCCAGGCCAGGGATTGAACCGGTGCCCCTTGCACTGCAAGGCGAACTCTTTATCCACTGGACCACCAGGGAAGCCCTGTGGTAGCTTTATGGTTTGTATCTTTTACTTTCCTCACTCAAAAAATTCTTTTAAAGGCTTCCCTAGTGGTCCAGTGGGTAAAAAGTCTGCCTTGCAGTGCAAGGGATACTAGTTTGATCCCTGACTCAGAAAGATCCCTCATGCTGAGAAGCAGCTGGGCCAGTGTGTCCAATTATGAGCCAGCGCTCTGGAGCGCATGTGCCCTGAGCCAGTGCTCTGCAACAAGAGAGGCCACTGAGATGGGAGGCCCATACATATCAAAGAATAAAAAAGATGGATGAGAAATAAATGATGACTTTTTATTGTGAAATAAAATGTCATTACAAAAATGTATGTAAAATGGATTTGTAGAGTTTAACAAATAAAGTCAATGACACTGTAAAAATTCTTTGGGGTCAAGAAATCGAAAACTGAGACTTGTTGATTTAACAAACAGGAAGTTCCTTTGTCAGCTTGGTGGGTCTCTGGACTCTGCTCTATGAAGAGAGGTATGTCTGTCCTGGGCATCCTTCCTGAGGTCTGGGGAGTATGTTCAACCTTTCAAAAATGAGCTAGGATGGAGAGGTGACACCCACTGCTTCCTACCCATTTCCCATCATAAGCAATGACCTTTGTTTGAATGCTGGTATCTCTCAAGTGCCAAAAACAGGGCTTGGCACAACATATAGTAGGTGCTCAACATATATTTGTTAAATAAATAAAACATGATGGTCACAAATCAGTGATATCTGGTGGCACTCCATTATTCCCTGGGGTAAACAAAACCCACAAATCCCAAAATATTTGACTGAAGGCAATCCAAAGTGCTTTCCCACAGTTTGATCATTAGATTGGGGATAAGACTCCTCAGATAAAGCTAAAAGCTCTGCTATGACACCACAGTGCTTACTGAGGGGTTTCTGAATGATTAGTTGAACTCTGGCATGACTAAAAGAGGAACCCAGAAAAATCTCAAGGAAAGTGCTGAAAATC
The DNA here is from genome assembly GCA_022376925.1 of Tragulus kanchil. Classification (NCBI taxonomy): domain Eukaryota; kingdom Metazoa; phylum Chordata; class Mammalia; order Artiodactyla; family Tragulidae; genus Tragulus; species Tragulus kanchil. The sequence continues at coordinate 34,739,398 of JAIOJX010000025.1, forward strand.
TAACCCACTGAGGACAGTGCCATGGGATCTGAGCCCAAGAAAACAAAGCCAGGGTCTAGAGCAATCTTCAAGCATGTATTTTGGACCTTTACTGAAGGTAGATCCTAAGAGAATTTCGTTTGTTTAGCACATCTCTCACCTTTCAACCACTTTTGGAGGGTGTTTTAAACTGGCCATCTCCTAAAGTTTCTTTCCCTCTAAGCCTTTCTTCCAGAATCCTTCATAAACCCCTTTCCAAGGGCATCCAAAGTCAGTCGTCACAGAGTAATTACATGGCTGCTGTCTATTAAGTCTGCAACTTGAATTCTTTGGGAAGGAACATATAAAGAGTTGTTGTTCAGTCACTCAGTTGTGTCTGACTCCTTGTGATGCCATGGACTGCAGCACTCCAGGCTTCCCTGTCCTTCCCTATCTCCTTTGCTCAAATTCATGTTTGTTGAGTCGGTGATGCCATCCAACCATCTCTCATCCTCTATCACTCTCTTCTGCCCTCAGTGTTTCCCACCATCGGAGTCTTCTTTCAATGAGTTGGGTTTTCTTATCAGGTGGTCTAAGTATTCAGCTTCAGCTTCAGCGTCAGTCTTTCCAATGAATATTCAGGGTTGATTCTCTTTGGGATTGACTGGCTTGGTCTCCTTGCTGTCCAAGGGACTCCCAGGAGTCTTCTCCAGCACCCCCGTTCAAAAGCATCAATTTTTCAGTGCTCAGTCTTCTTTATGGTCCAACTCTCACATTCATACATGACTACTGGAAAAAGCACAGCTTTGACCATATGAACCTTTGTTGGCAAAGTGACGTCTCTGCTTTTTAGCATGCTGCCTACGTTTGGCATAGCTTTTCACATATTTTTAAAAATGCTTCAGGTATTCATATCTTATTTTTGAAACTTAAAGAAATTTAAGGTGAGGCTAGGCAAGAGTTAAGAAATGGCTTAGAAGCCCTAGAAGCAAAGCCCACCTACTGGAGAGGACAACCATTAAGCTAATGCTCTCTGAAGAGATAAGTTTTTGGGAGCATCAGAATACACACTATGTAAGATTTAAAGGGAAAAAAAAAGATACTTGGCATTGTTAGTAACAACCAAATTCAACAAAACTGTAGGAACACTGAAAAAAGTAATAGGCAAGCTATAAGTTGCTGTTTTATAAATTTGCAAGGTACGTCACACCTGGTTTTCATTCTGATAATGTCAAGAATGGTATAAAACTAGTAATGTGCTGGGGAAATGTAAATATAGCTAACATATCAAACATAGGCAGGAAACAATCATTTGTCCAAGTTTTAATTTCCCAAACAATTTGGGGTCTAAAGATATGATAGAAATATGAAGGCTACCCTGGTTTCTTTCTATTACCAGAAATTGTTACACTGAGCATAGTACATAAAGCCCTATATTTTAAAATTAATATGACTGAATAATTGTCATCATTTTTTATCATCATACTTAAAAAAAAACCCATTATCTTTTATAAAGAAAGGTGAAACAAAAGAAGTTTTCTTTCTCTTTGGGGAAATTGCTAGAGAAAAGCAATAATTTCTGACTCTCTTCCTAGTCTTTGGTTCATTCTTACCACTAACAAGAAGATCTGTGCATACACAGAAAATTTGTAAAGAATGTTCCCAGCAACTGCCTTAACTTCTGTTTATGTATCTTAAAGTGTCCAGATGCTCTATTTAATACGAGGAAGCCCAACTAACCAAGAGGCCCCTTATCTCCCTGTATAAACATTCTGTGACCTGAGAAAATTATGATTAAAAATTATGTATATCTATTACGTTCATGCATTCAATGGAACTGGGTTACCATTGAAAGGAAATATATCAGTTTCTTTTAAATCAGGATTTAGAAAGGATTCAAGATAAACTCTAATATGGAAGGCCACTGGGACAAAATGATTCCAAGTTTCTAATTCTAATAGGCCAGCAAAATGAGTTACAAAAGGAAATGTCTTTCCAGCAAGGTGTCATCGGTCTAAGCCCCTCCCATCTCTGCCCTCAGGGCAACCCTATATAACTTCCTTAAAGACCACTGTTTGGGGATTTCTCTGGCGGTCCAGTGGCTAAGACCTCTGTGTTTCCAATACAGGGGGCCCAGGTTCAATTCCTGGTCAGGGAATTAGATCTCACATGCAATAACTAAGAGTTTGTATGCCGCAACTAAAAGAGCTTGCATGCCATGATTAAAGACCACGATTTGCTTCAATAATGCACACAAATGTAATTGAATTGTTATACAGGAATTGATCCTTCCATCAACCACAAGAGATAGGTATTGTTACTATCTTCATCTTCCAGGTAAAGGAACGAAGGACCCGAAAAGTTAACAGGCTGACTCCTCCAAATCAGACACTGTCGTTAGAGCTTCTGGCTGAAAATGCACCAAAGCTCTCCTTTCTCTTCAAGACAATCCAAGGGCCTTTAAGGATCCTAAGCCAAGCAGGTGCACGGTGGGCATCAGACAGAAGTGACATATGGGGGCTCCTTTTTTATTACCAGAAATTGTTACACTGAGCATAGTACATAAAGCCCTATATTTTAAAATTAATATGACTGAATAATTGTCATCATTTTTATCATCATACTTAAAAACCCATTATCTTTTATAAAGAAAGGTGAAACAAAAGAAGTTTTCTTTCTCTTTGGGGAAATTGCTAGAGAAAAGCAATAATTTCTGACTCTCTTCCTAGTCTTTGGTTCATTCTTACCACTAACAAGAAGATCTGTGCATACACAGAAAATTTGTAAAGAATGTTCCCAGCAACTGCCTTAACTTCTGTTTATGTATCTTAAAGTGTCCAGATGCTCTATTTAATACGAGGAAGCCCAACTAACCAAGAGGCCCCTTATCTCCCTGTATAAACATTCTGTGACCTGAGAAAATTATGATTAAAAATTATGTATATCTATTACGTTCATGCATTCAATGGAACTGGGTTACCATTGAAAGGAAATATATCAGTTTCTTTTAAATCAGGATTTAGAAAGGATTCAAGATAAACTCTAATATGGAAGGCCACTGGGACAAAATGATTCCAAGTTTCTAATTCTAATAGGCCAGCAAAATGAGTTACAAAAGGAAATGTCTTTCCAGCAAGGTGTCATCGGTCTAAGCCCCTCCCATCTCTGCCCTCAGGGCAACCCTATATAACTTCCTTAAAGACCACTGTTTGGGGATTTCTCTGGCGGTCCAGTGGCTAAGACCTCTGTGTTTCCAATACAGGGGGCCCAGGTTCAATTCCTGGTCAGGGAATTAGATCTCACATGCAATAACTAAGAGTTTGTATGCCGCAACTAAAAGAGCTTGCATGCCATGATTAAAGACCACGATTTGCTTCAATAATGCACACAAATGTAATTGAATTGTTATACAGGAATTGATCCTTCCATCAACCACAAGAGATAGGTATTGTTACTATCTTCATCTTCCAGGTAAAGGAACGAAGGACCCGAAAAGTTAACAGGCTGACTCCTCCAAATCAGACACTCGTCGTTAGAGCTTCTGGCTGAAAATGCACCAAAGCTCTCTCCTTTCTCTTCAAGACAATCCAAGGGCCTTTAAGGATCCTAAGCCAAGCAGGTGCACGGTGGGCATCAGACAGAAGTGACCTGGTGTGAACTAAGCACTGTTAATGAGGAATGAGGGAAGGGTGAGATGTAGCCTGAAGGAAAGAGACATTTTCTGGTAGGGAAGAAATTTTTGAAGATCTGAGAGGGTGGAAGAGGAAGAAGAGACGGCAATACGACCACTTCTGTTCTGCTTTGTCCGTTCCCTCTGGTGAAGGAAAAGGATGCTTTCATTGAGTTTAATAAGACAGAGCTCTCTTTCAGTTTAGAGTCTGGCAATTTTGTGACTACTGAACCCCTCCATATGAAAGCTAGGCCCTTGGGAATTTCATCTACTACCACTCCCTAAAGCAGAGCCAAAGGCTCTTGGACTTGGAAGGGACAGCAGATTGGTGGTTTTTCAAACAGTGCTCCAAAGAATGCTAGAACAAGCTTCAGGGGTTCCAACAAAGGTAAAGTTCAAATGGAAGCATTTAAGGTTATTTAAATTAATTTAAAATTTAAAATGTCGATCCTTAATTCTGTTAGATATAAAATGTCACTCACGAGAGATCACCAATAAGGCTAACTGATGTTACAAGTTAATTCAGCTTTGTGTATCACTCGTTCTTCCTGCCTCACAGGAGTGGCAAAGGTATGGTAATATGTGGCTTCCCCAGTGGCTCAGTGGTAAAGAAATCTGTTTGCCAATACAGGAGACACAGGAGACGAGTTTCAATCCCTGGGTCAGGAAGATCCCCTGGAGGAAGGAGGGCATGGTTTTTTTTGGAACCCAACTGGACCATTGGAGACATGCAATAACTAAGAGTTTGTATGCCAACTAAAAGAGCTTGCATGCCATGATTAAAGACCACGATTTGCTTCAATAATGCACACAAATGTAATTGAATTGTTATACAGGAATTGATCCTTCCATCAACCACAAGAGATAGGTATTGTTACTATCTTCATCTTCCAGGTAAAGGAACGAAGGACCCGAAAAGTTAACAGGCTGACTCCTCCAAATCAGACACTCGTCGTTAGAGCTTCTGGCTGAAAATGCACCAAAGCTCTCCCCTTTCTCTTCAAGACAATCCAAGGGCCTTTAAGGATCCTAAGCCAAGCAGGTGCACGGTGGGCATCAGACAGAAGTGACCTGGTGTGAACTAAGCACTGTTAATGAGGAATGAGGGAAGGGTGAGATGTAGCCTGAAGGAAAGAGACATTTTCTGGTAGGGAAGAAATTTTTGAAGATCTGAGAGGGTGGAAGAGGAAGAAGAGACGGCAATACGACCACTTCTGTTCTGCTTTGTCCGTTCCCTCTGGTGAAGGAAAAGGATGCTTTCATTGAGTTTAATAAGACAGAGCTCTCTTTCAGTTTAGAGTCTGGCAATTTTGTGACTACTGAACCCCTCCATATGAAAGCTAGGCCCTTGGGAATTTCATCTACTACCACTCCCTAAAGCAGAGCCAAAGGCTCTTGGACTTGGAAGGGACAGCAGATTGGTGGTTTTTCAAACAGTGCTCCAAAGAATGCTAGAACAAGCTTCAGGGGTTCCAACAAAGGTAAAGTTCAAATGGAAGCATTTAAGGTTATTTAAATTAATTTAAAATTTAAAATGTCGATCCTTAATTCTGTTAGATATAAAATGTCACTCACGAAAATCACCAATAAGGCTAACTGATGTTACAAGTTAATTCAGCTTTGTGTATCACTCGTTCTTCCTGCCTCACAGGAGTGGCAAAGGTATGGTAATATGTGGCTTCCCCAGTGGCTCAGTGGTAAAGAAATCTGTTTGCCAATACAGGAGACACAGGAGACGAGTTTCAATCCCTGGGTCAGGAAGATCCCCTGGAGGAAGGAGGGCATGGCTACCCTCTCCAATATTCTTGTCTGGGAAATCCCATGGACAGAGGACCTCGGAGGGTCCATTGGGTTGCAAAGAGTCGAACACGACTGGAGTGACTGAGGATAGGTACTAATCTTTCCAAAAGCTCAGGCCTAGGCGTGTATACATACAATTATGGCACTAGTAGGGTCTGTATGCATGCCTTAAATCAGGCTTGCTTAATCTTAGCATCACTGACACTCTGGGCTGGATAATTTGCTCTGGGAGCTATCCCATAAACCAGAGGATGTCCAGCAGCATTCCTAGCCTCTACCCATTAGAGGCCAATAGCATTTCCCAGTCACAAAAACAATTTCTCTAGACACTGCCAACTACCCCCTGAACATGACGCAAGGGTAGTTTCAAGTGTGTCTGCCATGGTGAAGCTTCTGGTCATGGCTGACAGACAGAAACACATAGACATGTACAGATATACTTGGCTCTGTCATTCACAGAGCACTTAATATGGGCAAGAGAGTATTTACCTGGGTTAATTTATCTTGTCCTCTCAACAAGTTCCTGAAGTAGTCCTACTGTTGCCTCCATTAGCAGTAGGACTATTCGCCATAGCTGAAGAATGAGACTAGAGAGACTAAACATCGAAATCATGTCCGACTCTTTGAAACCCCATGGGTTTCTCTGCTCATGGGATTTTCCAGGCAAAAATACTGGAGTGGGTTGCCATTTCCTTCTCCAGAGGATCTTCCCAACCCACAAATGGAACCCACATCTCCTGGACCTCCAGCACTGGTAGGCAAATTCTTTACCACTAGCGCCACCTGTGAAGCAACTGAGTAATAACCAAGTAGCTAATACAGAATTACAGCTGGGTCTAGTGTCTACTGAAAGTTTGGGATGCTTCTTGTCTGCCCTTTATTATGATGAGGAATAAGGGCAGTTGCTAAATGTGACAACACAGAAGCAAGAACTTTTTCTTATTGTCCTCTCCATTCAAGCAGCTGAACAAATTTAATTAAAGGGATCCTGAGATTACAAGGTGAATTGTTAAAAAATATTATCTCATTTGCCACAATGCCCTTGTGTAAGTGATATTTCTTGAAGCTGCAATCAGCAAAATAAATTTAGAAATATAGTAGAGGCTAATACTGCTGTAAGACTCATCATAACGCTAATTTCATGTTCAGGGCTTATCACTCAGCAACATTCTTTTCTGATTGCTGGATTTTTAGAAGAAATAAATAAAATCAATGAGAACCTAAAAGATAAAATTAAATTTAAAAATACATAAATTGAGTCTTGACTTAAGAGTTTGCTTAAGAAAAAAATGGGTTTAATCATTTAAAAATAAACAAAATGGGGGCTTCCCTGGTAGCTCAGTGGTGAAGAGTTCATCTGCCAATATAGGAGACATGAGTTCGATCCCTGATCTGGGAAGATCCCACATGCTGCGGAGCAGCTAAGTCGTGATCAACAACCATGGAGCCTGTGCTCTAGAGCCTCGGAGTCGCAACTATTAAGCCCACGTGCCGCAACTACTGAAGCCCATGTGCCCTAGAGCCCGAGTTCCACAAGAGAAGTCACCACAACAAGAAGTCTGCTCACCTCAACTAGAGAGTAGCCCCCACTCCTTGCAACTAGAGAAGAGCCTGTGGCAGCAGTGAAAACTCAGAACAGCCAAAAATAAATAAATAAAATTATTTTTTTAAAAAAGAAAACCATTACTGTTTTTCAATCCATTATTTTACAATAAGAAAATACAGCCGGGTTTCCCTGGTGCTCCAGTGGGTGAAGAGTCCACTTTGCAGTACGAGGTGCTCCGGTTTGATCCACGGCCAGGGAGGATCCTCCGTGCCGTGGAGAGGCTGGACGGGTGTGTCCGGTTGCAGGTCAGCACTGTGGAGCGCATGCACCCAGAGCTGGTGCTCTGCAGCGGGAGAAGCCACTGCAGTGGGAGGCCCGCACATGCCAAATGAATATAAGAGATGGATGAAAATAAATGAATGATGACTTGGCAGCAAAAAAAAAAAAGAAAAGAAAACACAGTCTCAGAGAATGATACGACCTTTTTAAAGTCACACCATTCATTCATGATAGAATCAGAATCAGAGTTTCTCTCCAGATTACAAATCAGGATTGTTAGAACCACCCAAGTTCCCTTGTAAGTATATGTAAAGATGCACCATCTGTTTGGGTATCTGGAATTTTTTTTTTTTGACAGCTTGATGTCCTTTGCATGAGAAGAAAATAAATGGCTTCTGAAATCATAATAAAAAGCCAAGATTTCATTAAATAATCGCTAATAACTATGAAGCATATTATATTCAAATAGAAGGTTTAAACCATTAGCTAAATATTTTCCAATCTTGCTCTCCCATAAGGCAAGCCTTTTAATTGGTCTTAAGTTGTTTTCTATTTAGTGTTTGGGAAAGTTATAGACATCTTATATTTTTCATTCTATTTCATTACATTTTTTATCCCCACCTGAGCAACTTTAATCCTCCGTCACACTTCAGGATCGATGTCCTCACACAAGTCCCCTGTGAGGTTACTGAGGTGAAAGACACAGCAACAGGGGAAACAAAAGAGCCTCTGGAGCAAGGTCAAGGGTACTAACAGTAAGCAAAGCAAATTTAAAGCCTTTTAAAGGCAGTAAATACACAAGGCCTTTATCCAGGGCCACAACAAGAAGTCTGCTCACCTCAACTAGAGAGTAGCCCCCACTCCTTGCAACTAGAGAAGAGCCTGTGGCAGCAGTGAAAACTCAGAACAGCCAAAAATAAATAAATAAAATTATTTTTTTAAAAAAGAAAACCATTACTGTTTTTCAATCCATTATTTTACAATAAGAAAATACAGCCGGGTTTCCCTGGTGCTCCAGTGGGTGAAGAGTCCACCTTGCAGTACGAGGTGCTCCGGTTTGATCCACGGCCAGGAGGATCCTCCGTGCCGTGGAGAGGCTGGACGGGTGTGTCCGGTTGCAGGTCAGCACTGTGGAGCGCATGCACCCAGAGCTGGTGCTCTGCAGGGGAAGAAGCCACCGCAGTGGGAGGCCGGCACATGCCAAAAGAATATAAGAGCTGGATGAAAAAAAAAGAAGAATGATTTGGCAGCAAAAAAAAAAAAAGAAAAGAAAACACAGTCTCAGAGAATGATACGACCTTTTTAAAGTCACACCATTCATTCATGATAGAATCAGAATCAGAGTTTCTCTCCAGATTACAAATCAGGATTGTTAGAACCACCCAAGTTCCCTTGTAAGTATATGTAAAGATGCACCATCTGTTTGGGTATCTGGAATTTTTTTTTTTTGACAGCTTGATGTCCTTTGCATGAGAAGAAAATAAATGGCTTCTGAAATCATAATAAAAAGCCAAGATTTCATTAAATAATCGCTAATAACTATGAAGCATATTATATTCAAATAGAAGGTTTAAACCATTAGCTAAATATTTTCCAATCTTGCTCTCCCATAAGGCAAGCCTTTTAATTGGTCTTAAGTTGTTTTCTATTTAGTGTTTGGGAAAGTTATAGACATCTTATATTTTTCATTCTATTTCATTACATTTTTTATCCCCACCTGAGCTAATCCTCCGTCACACTTCAGGATCGATGTCCCTCACACAAGTCCCCTGTGAGGTTACTGAGGTGAAAGACACAGCAACAGGGGAAACAAAAGAGCCTCTGGAGCAAGGTCAAGGGTACTAACAGTAAGCAAAGCAAATTTAAAGCCATTTAAAGGCAGTAAATACACAAGGCCTTTATCTGTGAACAAGACTATTCTAAGCCACAGGTAATGAGCAAGCCAGCTATCTGCAGTAATCCACTTAACAGACAGGATATCTCCCTAGTCAAAAGCAGGAAGAACCAGTCCCGAAAAACCAATCAAGACTCAAGCCAGGAGTAAACGGGAGAGGAAGCTGTATTTTAAATCCATGCTATTAACACTCTGAAAGAATGACCTGTACAAACGGCAGTGAACTGATCTGCATGTAGGAACAGCTTGGAGTGACGTGAGACAGGAAAAAAGAAAACCCAAAGACTGGATAACAGATTTCCAACACTTCTCTTGGAAGTCAGTGACCATCTGCCCCAAATGACATCTCCTCTTGATTGTCACACTTGTCATTTTAAATGACTACACTGACGTTCCGGTTCATACATTGGTATTATAATGTTTTTTGTCTTCATGGAACACCCAGAGAGTCTGAAGAACTCTGGGCACTGGGAGACTGGCAAACGGTGATCTTAATTCCTCTCCCTGAAAACCCACCCCTATGGCTATGTGACTCCACAGCTCCTGCCACCAAGAGGAGGAGACTCTTGTGCCCTCTGAATCTGGGCTTGCTGGCGTTGGTCACTGGAAGGGGTAGAAGCAATGCTGGACCAGTGCTGAGCCCAGCCCTCAGAGGCCGGAGAGCACTTCTGCGCTCTCCTTCAGAACCCAGCTCAGTGGCCATGTGGGCGAGCCTGAGCTAACCCACTGATGAACGGAAAACCCTGAGGGACGGAGAGAAGCCATCCCGGCCAGGACCATCCTTAGATCAGCCATGCCCAGGCAACCTGACAAGGTCCTGCAGCTGGATGAGTCAGCCCAGGAGGGACCGGAAGAAGCAACCTGGTCAGCCACGCACAAATTGCCAATTCCCTGGGACCTAATGAAACTTAAAAGCTTTTGCACACCAAAAGAAATTACAATAAAGCTGAACAGACAGTCCACAGAATGGGAGAAAATCATAGCAAATGAAACAACAGACAAAGAATTAATCTCCAAAATCTACAAGCAACTCAGACAACTCAGCACCAGAAAAATGAACAACCCAATCAAAAAATGGGAAAAGGACCTAAACAGACAGGATATCTCCCTAGTCAAAAGCAGGAAGAACCAGTCCCGAAAACCAATCAAGACTCAAGCCAGGAGTAAACGGGAGAGAAGCTGTATTTTAAATCCATGCTATTAACACTCTGAAAGAATGACCTGTACAAACGGCAGTGAACTGATCTGCATGTAGGAACAGCTTGGAGTGACGTGAGACAGGAAAAAAGAAAACCCAAAGACTGGATAACAGATTTCCAACACTTCTCTTGGAAGTCAGTGACCATCTGCCCCAAATGACATCTCCTCTTGATTGTCACACTTGTCATTTTAAATGACTACACTGACGTTCCGGTTCATACATTGGTATTATAATGTTTTTTGTCTTCATGGAACACCCAGAGTCTGAAGAACTCTGGGCACTGGGAGACTGGCAAACGGTGATCTTAATTCCTCTCCCTGAAAACCCACCCCTATGGCTATGTGACTCCACAGCTCCTGCCACCAAGAGGAGGAGACTCTTGTGCCCTCTGAATCTGGGCTTGCTGGCGTTGGTCACTGGAAGGGGTAGAAGCAATGCTGGACCAGTGCTGAGCCCAGCCCTCAGAGGCCGGAGAGCACTTCTGCTCTCTCCTTCAGAACCCAGCTCAGTGGCCATGTGGGCGAGCCTGAGCTAACCCACTGATGAACGGAAAACCCTGAGGGACGGAGAGAAGCCATCCCGGCCAGGACCATCCTTAGATCAGCCATGCCCAGGCAACCTGACAAGGTCCTGCAGCTGGATGAGTCAGCCCAGGAGGGACCGGAAGAAGCAACCTGGTCAGCCATGCACAAATTGCCAATTCCCTGGGACCTAATGAAACTTAAAAGCTTTTGCACACCAAAAGAAATTACAATAAAGCTGAACAGACAGTCCACAGAATGGGAGAAAATCATAGCAAATGAAACAACAGACAAAGAATTAATCTCCAAAATCTACAAGCAACTCAGACAACTCAGCACCAGAAAAATGAACAACCCAATCAAAAAATGGGAAAAGGACCTAAACAGACACCTCTCCAAAGAGGACATACAAATGGCCCAAAAGCACATGAAACGATGCTCAACTTAATTTATAATTAGAGAAATGCAAATCAAAACTATAATGAGATATCACCTCACACCCATTAGAATGGCCATCATCCACAAATCGACAGACAATAAATGCTGGAGAGGGTGTGGAGAAAAGGGAACACTCCTGCATTGCTGGTGGGAATATAGATTGATACAGCCTCTATGGAAGACAGTCTGGAGATGTCTTAAAAAACTAAAAATAGAAGCACCATATGACCCAGCAATCGCACTCTTAGGCTTATACCCTGATGAAATCAAATCTGAAAGAAGCACCTGTACCCCAATGTTCATTGCAGCTCTCTATACAATAGCTAGAACATGGAAGCAACCTACATGCCCATCGACGAACGAATGGATCCAAAAGCTCTGGTACATATATACAGTGGAATACTACACAGCTGTAAAGAGAAATGCAGAAGAATCAACCCTAATGAGGTGGCTGGATCTAGAATGTATCATAAGAAGTGAAGTCAGTCAGAAAGAGAAGGACAAATACAATACATTAACACATATATATGGAATCTAGTAGGATGGTGATGATGGCACATGCAGTGAAGCGACGGAAAGACAGACATGGACAGTGGACATTGTGGGGAAGGAACAGAGGGTGGGAGGCATAAAGGAAGTAGCATGAAGGCCTGTACTATCATAAGTCATTGCTCTGTGAGAAAAGGAGATTCTTCACGGGTGCTGTGTGATGGTTGGAAGGGGTGGGAAGGGGGGGATATACATATGACTAATCTGGGAACATACATATCTGTAAACAACAAAACTCTGTAAAAGTTAAAAGTAAAATAAAAGTTAAAAAAAAAAAAAAAGAAAGAAAAACAAATTGCCAATTCCCAAACTCCTGAACTAAATGCATGGCTATTGAGCTGCTAAATTGTGGACACCTTGTGACTTAACTGTGGGGTAGACTCTGGTTCCTAGATGTGGGCCCTCGAGAGGAGGTCCTGGTCAACACTTAGGTGCTCACACTCTCGGGACTTTGAACCACCTGCCTTCTTTCTATAGAACATCTTTTATTTCCAACCTTTTTACAGTCCTATAGAGCTGGTTGGGAATTTGCAAATCTTTTTTTAAGTGAAGTAATACCATAACCTCTGAAAACCTGGCTTCCAGAATAGGTATGACTAATGAAATATCTTTCTCAGCATCCACCACAGAATGCACAGTGGATGATGTTGTATAAAGATAGACATTAAAAAGGAAACATCATCCCTTTCTGAAAATTCTCCTCCCCAGCAATGTGAAACACAGTTCAAGAGGCAAGACTAACACAGTCAGGAAGACAGGATCAACCTGGATGTTAAGATTCTCAGGGACAGAACTGAGCACAACATGCAGAACTGGTGGAGCGGGTACAGGGAACTCCATGGTTCAAGTGACCAGAAGCTAAGATACTCTATACAATAGCTAGAACACGGAAGCAACATAGATGTCCATCGACGAATGGATCCAAAAGCTCTGGTACATATATACAGTGGAATACTACACAGCTGTAAAGAGAAATGCAGAAGAATCAACCCTAATGAGGTGGCTGGATCTAGAATGTATCATAAGAAGTGAAGTCAGTCAGAAAGAGAAGGACAAATACAATACATTAACACATATATATGGAATCTAGTAGGATGGTGATGATGGCACATGCAGTGAAGCGACGGAAAGACAGACATGGACAGTGGACATTGTGGGGAAGGAACAGAGGGTGGGAGGCATAAAGGAAGTAGCATGAAGGCCTGTACTATCATAAGTCATTGCTCTGTGAGAAAAGGAGATTCTTCACGGGTGCTGTGTGATGGTTGGAAGGGGTGGGAAGGGGGGGATATACATATGACTAATCTGGGAACATACATATCTGTAAACAACAAAACTCTGTAAAAGTTAAAAGTAAAATAAAAGTTAAAAAAAAAAAAAAAGAAAGAAAAACAAATTGCCAATTCCCAAACTCCTGAACTAAATGCATGGCTATTGAGCTGCTAAATTGTGGACACCTTGTGACTTAACTGTGGGGTAGACTCTGGTTCCTAGATGTGGGCCCTCGAGAGGAGGTCCTGGTCAACACTTAGGTGCTCACACTCTCGGGACTTTGAACCACCTGCCTTCTTTCTATAGAACATCTTTTATTTCCAACCTTTTTACAGTCCTATAGAGCTGGTTGGGAATTTGCAAATCTTTTTTTAAGTGAAGTAATACCATAACCTCTGAAAACCTGGCTTCCAGAATAGGTATGACTAATGAAATATCTTTCTCAGCATCCACCACAGAATGCACAGTGGATGATGTTGTATAAAGATAGACATTAAAAAGGAAACATCATCCCTTTCTGAAAATTCTCCTCCCCAGCAATGTGAAACACAGTTCAAGAGGCAAGACTAACACAGTCAGGAAGACAGGATCAACCTGGATGTTAAGATTCTCAGGGACAGAACTGAGCACAACATGCAGAACTGGTGGAGCGCGATACAGGGAACTCCATGGTTCAAGTGACCAGACTCCTGGAACAGGAGGGAAGGCAGGAAAATGGAAAGGAGCAGGTATATCCATGAGCTGGTAAATACTCAGCATTGTTCTTAAGAGCAGAGAGGATACCGTTAGTAGAAAGGAGCCAAGCAGGGGGACCACTTGATGCCAGAGGTGCTGGAAGAGTCTATTCAGAGGCCTGAGGGGGCGGGGGGCAGAGGGGGGGATCCTAAGGCTGAGAGAAGTGTCAGGGAGGGAGCTGGGGGGCAGGCTGACTACATCTAAGGTGCCAGCCAGGAAAAGCTGCCCAAGAAGGGATGGACTGTGGGTATATTTTGAAGACACACAAAAACTTAACCAGATTAGTGGCTGAATTAGCATGCATTAAAAATGATGCCATGGTTTGAAGCCAAGGAAAATAAACAGTGAAGCAGACGGAGGTCAAAAGACAGTTTGCTCAACTTAGGAAGAAAAAAAGTAGGTAATAGCTCATCGAGTGGTCAGGAGCCAAACTTTGCAGTTAGGTAGTTTGCTCTATCCCTTGCTGCTGAAACTTTCTAAGCCTCAGCTTCCTCATCAATAAAATAGGTTTAACATTAATAGCACTGTTGGGAGAGTTAACTGAGAAATTAGATCAGGTTGTTGGCACAGCGCCTGGCTCACTGTCAACCCCTCTGATTAGTTACAAGGCTCAGGGATAACAATAGTAGAAGTAGCAACAATAGTAACAAAAGCAGTGAGTGGAAGAAAACGTTGGGGGGCAGAAAATGACTGTTAGTTTGGGAGGAGGTCCAACACTTAGGTGCTCACACTCGGACTTTGAAACCTTCTTTCTATAGAACATCTTTTATTTCCAACCTTTACAGTCCTATAGAGCTGGTTGGGAATTTGCAAATCTTTTAAGTGAAGTAATACCATAACCTCTGAAAACCTGGCTTCCAGAATAGGTATGACTAATGAAATATCTTTCTCAGCATCCACCACAGAATGCACAGTGGATGATGTTGTATAAAGATAGACATTAAAAAGGAAACATCATCCCTTTCTGAAAATTCTCCTCCCCAGCAATGTGAAACACAGTTCAAGAGGCAAGACTAACACAGTCAGGAAGACAGGATCAACCTGGATGTTAAGATTCTCAGGGACAGAACTGAGCACAACATGCAGAACTGGTGGAGCGCGATACAGGGAACTCCATGGTTCAAGTGACCAGACTCCTGGAACAGGAGGGAAGGCAGGAAAATGGAAAGGAGCAGGTATATCCATGAGCTGGTAAATACTCAGCATTGTTCTTAAGAGCAGAGAGGATACCGTTAGTAGAAAGGAGCCAAGCAGGGGGACCACTTGATGCCAGAGGTGCTGGAAGAGTCTATTCAGAGGCCTGAGGGGGCGGGGGGCAGAGGGGGGGATCCTAAGGCTGAGAGAAGTGTCAGGGAGGGAGCTGGGGGGCAGGCTGACTACATCTAAGGTGCCAGCCAGGAAAAGCTGCCCAAGAAGGGATGGACTGTGGGTATATTTTGAAGACACACAAAAACTTAACCAGATTAGTGGCTGAATTAGCATGCATTAAAAATGATGCCATGGTTTGAAGCCAAGGAAAATAAACAGTGAAGCAGACGGAGGTCAAAAGACAGTTTGCTCAACTTAGGAAGAAAAAAAGTAGGTAATAGCTCATCGAGTGGTCAGGAGCCAAACTTTGCAGTTAGGTAGTTTGCTCTATCCCTTGCTGCTGAAACTTTCTAAGCCTCAGCTTCCTCATCAATAAAATAGGTTTAACATTAATAGCACTGTTGGGAGAGTTAACTGAGAAATTAGATCAGGTTGTTGGCACAGCGCCTGGCTCACTGTCAACCCCTCTGATTAGTTACAAGGCTCAGGGATAACAATAGTAGAAGTAGCAACAATAGTAACAAAAGCAGTGAGTGGAAGAAAACGTGACTTCTGAGGGAAGGCAGAAAAATGACCTGGATGCAGTTTTGCAGAAACACAGACTTTGATCCATTCTCCCAAGAGTCTATCAAGATAAAAAAAATTATTCTGTGTGGGCTTCCCTGGTGGTCCAGTGGGTAAAGAGTCCACCTTGCAGTGCAAGGGGCACTGGTTCGATCCCTGGCCCGGGAAGATCCCACATGCTGAAGAGCGGCAAGACTGGTGTGTCCAATTACGAGCCAGCGCTTTGGAGCGCATGCGCCCAGAGCTGGTGCTCTGCAACGAAAGAGGCCACCACAATGGCAGGCCCACCAGCCCAAAGAATAAAGATGGATGAAAATAAACAGATAAATTAGGCCAAAATTTTTAAAAAAGAGATTACTCTGTGGACAATTCTAGAACGAGGTAAACCTTATCCAGCACAGTGAAGAAAAGAAGCGTCTGGACTCCAGTGCAGCCCTTCTACACTGCTAGTGGATTCCCATCTCAGTTTCCTCAACTACATGCCTGTTACAAGACAGTTTGTCTGAAGACACACTGCAAATGGCTTTACCATGACTACTCTATTTGCACCAAACAATGCCTGAGAAACCTAAAAGTATTAGTACAGCTTCCAGTGTACGAGATTCAGAGAATGGTTCTCTTGCTGGGGACTCGGACTCGACAACAACAGGGCAGAGGACAGAGCCAACTTCCAGTTTCACCACTTTTTTTTTTTTTTTTTAAAGATTTATTTATTTATTTATTTTGGGCGAGGGTCGGGTTGGGGAGGGAGGGGAGCAGGCGGGCTACTTCTATTGGTCTTTCATTCTCTATTTTCATCCGTCTTTGTTCTTTGGCTCCTGCGGGCCTCCCATCGCGGTGGCGTCTGTCGTTGCAGAGCGCCGGCTCTGGGCGCATGCGCTCCAGAGCTCCGGCTCGGTGATTGGACACATCAGTCCAGCCGCTCCGCGGCACGTGGGATCTTCCCAGGCCAGGGATTGAACCGGCGCCCCTTGCACTGCAAGGCGGTGTCCTTACCCACTGGACCACCAGGGGAAGCTCTCACCACTTCTTACTTTGTGATTTAGGGGAGGGGATGGTGAAGGCTGGCTGCCTGCTTCGAATCCCCGTCCCACCTCTTATTAGCTGTGTAAACAGTAGGCAAGCGTCTTAACTGCTCCGTTTCTTGCTTTCATCCATATAATGGATACTGACAATAGTGTCTACCTCTAGGGTTGTTACGAAGTTCGAATGGGTTCAGTGGCCTGCGAGTAGGCAGTATGCTAGCGTCCCTGACTCAATGGACATTTAAGTCTGCTCCACCGGGGGACGGGGGACAGAGGAGCCTGACATGCTGCAGTCCATGGGGTTGCAGAGTCAGACACGACTAAGCAGCTGAACAGCAACAACAAGGCACTGTGCAAGTGAGTGTTAAGGAAAAGTCACGAACAATGAGTCAGTGTCACAAAATCTCCGTCCCTGGATGCCTGAGCATGTGAGTGTGTAACTCCAGACCCCATTTTTTTGTAACAAGCACCTGCTCCCTTTTGTGACTCAGATCAGCCCTCGTCTCGTGGAGCAGCAAGTCTCTGAAAAACAGGAAAGAGCCACACTCTTCCTCTCACACAAATTACCCACCAGTTCAGTGAAATCCAGGATTTCAACAGGGCATCTGGACTGCCTGCACATTCGCGGCCCCTCAAAGTGGCGTCCGACACGAGGAATTTTAATCACATGATCCGCTGAGTGTTCATCATGAGAAAAGCCAGGCAGGGTTAAGAAAGGCCACACTGAAGATGCAAAGGAAGGCTGACCAAAATAAACCTCTGTGGAAGGGATCCTTAGGCACGGGGAGAGCCCTCGCTAACGGCACTGAAACCTGAGGACGTGAAAGGCAGAAAACGGACTTTTCTTTAGAAGAAGGATGCTAAGATGTTTGACAGCCAACCAGAGCCAGCAGGTAATACTGATGCCTCATTTACCGGGCACCTCACGGCCCCCTCCTTCTTCGGCAGCCTAAACAAAGGTATCGCTGGATAAGGAACTGCCCTTTACAGGCAAACCATATGGTAACCACAGAGGCATAAAATTCTGGGACACAGATCGAGGTGGCAGAGCAAAGGCCCATGGGAATCCGCAAGATACAACACAAACATTCACCAGCTCCCTGTTGTTTATTCAAGAAAACCTTTGCCATTTTACTGCTGAGCTCCTAACACAGTTGAAACAATTCAGCTTGGATTCATTTGCGAGTCACTGCTTTCTGAAATCCACCTCTCGCAGTTAAGATGTTTTCGGCCTCAATTGTATGAAATTAATAGAATGTGGGAGACAGGAGAACATTTTTTGGCCAGTATCCAAACTAAAAATAGTTGAAATGACTTGTATCTTTTTATTTGAAAAAAAAAAAAAGCCTAGTACAAGAAGATAAAAAGATACTTGCTGCCAACAACGGAGGTGCCAAGTTTCTGTCAACTGCTTGGTTCTAATTTGGAGAGTTAGATTTACATGCGATATCTTGAAAAGTGTAGTTTTCAGAGAGAGAGAAGTGATGTAAGGCCACAGCAGGCAACTTTTAATCAGGCGTCTAACGATGATATGGCCAGTTCCTAAGTGTTCCAGAAGAGTCTCAAGACTTTCTAACTGCAGACCATCCAGATGCTTGATTCAATTCTCATCACGCGGCCCCATGAGGGGAAACATAGGGCTCATGGACCATGACTCAGCCAGGTCTCCAGGTGAGGTCAACCGTGACCTACAGTGAATGCCTCAGACCCATCCCAAAGCACCAGGCCCTGTTCATGGTCTGGGACAGAGAAAGGGAAGAGAGCTGAGTTGAAAAAGAAAAAACTCTAACTATACTGGAAAAAAACCACAAACAGGTTATCAAGTGCATCTTCTACATCAGTGGTCCTTATTAGGCCTGGCTGCCTTTTAGAATCATTTGAGGGTTTTCAAGAAAACACCAATGTCCAGGTCCCTAGCCAAGACCAGCTAAATGATCATTTCTGGTCATGGGGCTTGGACCCTGGCGTGTAAAAACTAACTTCCCAGGTTAAGTCTAATGTCAGCCAAGGAGAGAATAGATTCTAGATTAAGGAGCAAGGCACAGAAACTGTAGGAATTTAATCTCCTCTCCCTCACACCGTCCCAGTCATGCAGCTGCTCAATCCCTCCCCGTGACCGGCGATAGTCTGCCTCTGTCTTCTGGATTCCATGAAAGGTTAATGCAAATACGCAGGCTGCCGCCCTCCAATGCCTGTCTCCTAGGCTGAAACAAAGAGCAGAGTTTTCAAAATTATCTTTGCCATCAACCCAGGAAGCCAGCAGCAGGGGCTGCCCCATCCTCTCTTCTGAATCGATTAGAGTGCTGAGCCTCAGAAGCCTTGGTCCTAGGGAACCACACTAATGATGAAGGACCAAGGAATGTAAACTGTGGGCTCAGGCAGAAGAGTGGATGGTTCAGGGAAGAGGTTTGATTTCACAATCACAGACACTGTGAAACCTCATCTTTTATTTGAAAAAAAAGCCTAGTACAAGAAGATAAAAAGATACTTGGTGCCAACAACGGAGGTGCCAAGTTTCTGTCAACTGCTTGGTTCTAATTTGGAGAGTTAGATTTACATGCGATATCTTGAAAAGTGTAGTTTTCAGAGAGAGAGAAGTGATGTAAGGCCACAGCAGGCAACTTTTAATCAGGCGTCTAACGATGATATGGCCAGTTCCTAAGTGTTCCAGAAGAGTCTCAAGACTTTCTAACTGCAGACCATCCAGATGCTTGATTCAATTCTCATCACGCGGCCCCATGAGGGGAAACATAGGGCTCATGGACCATGACTCAGCCAGGTCTCCAGGTGAGGTCAACCGTGACCTACAGTGAATGCC
This sequence comes from Tragulus kanchil, assembly GCA_022376925.1. NCBI lineage: Eukaryota > Metazoa > Chordata > Mammalia > Artiodactyla > Tragulidae > Tragulus > Tragulus kanchil. The sequence continues at coordinate 34,758,976 of JAIOJX010000025.1, forward strand.
TCAGACCCATCCCAAAGCACCAGGCCCTGTTCATGGTCTGGGACAGAGAAAGGGAAGAGAGCTGAGTTGAAAAAGAAAAAACTCTAACTATACTGGAAAAAAACCACAAACAGGTTATCAAGTGCATCTTCTACATCAGTGGTCCTTATTAGGCCTGGCTGCCTTTTAGAATCATTTGAGGGTTTTCAAGAAAACACCAATGTCCAGGTCCTAGCCAAGACCAGCTAAATGATCATTTCTGGTCATGGGGCTTGGACCCTGGCGTGTAAAAACTAACTTCCCAGGTTAAGTCTAATGTCAGCCAAGGAGAGAATAGATTCTAGATTAAGGAGCAAGGCACAGAAACTGTAGGAATTTAATCTCCTCTCCCTCACACCGTCCCAGTCATGCAGCTGCTCAATCCCTCCCCGTGACCGGTGATAGTCTGCCTCTGTCTTCTGGATTCCATGAAAGGTTAATGCAAATACGCAGGCTGCCGCCCTCCAATGCCTGTCTCCTAGGCTGAAACAAAGAGCAGAGTTTTCAAAATTATCTTTGCCATCAACCCAGGAAGCCAGCAGCAGGGGCTGCCCCATCCTCTCTTCTGAATCGATTAGAGTGCTGAGCCTCAGAAGCCTTGGTCCTAGGGAACCACACTAATGATGAAGGACCAAGGAATGTAAACTGTGGGCTCAGGCAGAAGAGTGGATGGTTCAGGGAAGAGGTTTGATTTCACAATCACAGACACTGTGAAACCTCAAAACGGAGGGTCGGAATGGGTGACCCTAGAATCCCCTTAAAATGGCATTCAACCAGCGATTTTTAATCCTACTGTGTGAGCTCAGTCGCAAAGTCGTGTCAGACTCTGTGGCCCCATGGACTATAGCCCTTCAGGCTTCTCTGTCCCAGGGATTTTCCAGGAAAGAATAATAGAGTGGATTATCACTTCCTCCTGCAGGGGATCATCCCCGTCCAAGGACTGAACCCGTGTCTTCTGCATCTCTGGTACCGGCAGGCATAGTCTTTACCACTAGCGCCACCTGGGAGGCCCTTCAATCCTACTGGGTTCCCTTAAAGTCATTTGTGTGTTTAGCGTGTGTTGAAGGAGCCGAGAAAGACTCCCTTTAATCACCAAGCAAGAAAGAATCAAGTGTTTTCTATCCCACTTTTGGAAACAAGAAGGTACGGACATGCTTGAATTTGTCGCTGTGCCCCAGTTCTGCAGTGACGAGGCTGGCACAGAGCTCCCAGCCCCGGTGTCCACCAACAGCTGCACCCTAGAGGCCTAGCAGGTGCACGCACAGAGCCCGGCTCAAAAATTCATGGCGGAACAATGGCGCCGTTATGACGCCGGGGGACAAGGCCTGATGCTAACCCGACATCTGATAAGGGAAAGAGTTAGAAGCTCAGCCCCAGCTCCCCGGGATCTGGCCTTTGGGTCCTGGGATCACAGCCACAGACACAGCCAGGCGGAGCACCCCAGAGAGCGCCGCTATCAATTAAAAGGCCCGACCAACGAGAGAGAGTGGAAGAAAAAATAATCATCCCTCCCCACCCCCGAAAATGTATTCCTTTCCTTTTCACCTGTTTTCTCCCGTGGGCTGTGCTGCCACCGTCACCAAGTTTACATTTACATCCAAATATGCACACACACAAAAAAATTACCGATGCATCTCACTCCCTGGTGACTTTGTAACAGGTTGCTAGGTAACAGTGCACACAAGTCAGGTTTCAGGACCTCTAGTAAGCCACCATAAAATAGCTGCACAGGCCTTTTGCATAAACAGTGTGCATTTGCTATCTGCTTTCTTATGCCAATTGATCAGTCGGTAAATACTGCGACTGCCAAACCCGTAAACAAGTCCCCGTTAATAGCCGACTGAGAAAACAGATCACAGTATAAGGCTTGGGTGCCTGGTTTTTCACTCTGCCTTCTGATTCGCTTCTCCTCATGTGTTTTTCCTGTTTGCAAGCCTGGCTTCCAGCAGCCACGGGCCTTATCTTGTGCTCCCGGATACCAGGTCTGTGGCTAATTACAGACCGATGCGGAGCGCTCACAGCCGAGTCCACCAGAAGTTGTGTACCATCCAGGCTTCCTCCACCCCCTCTCACCTCCTCAGGATTTAAAAACTTTCCGAGTCCTGGAGCAAAGATGGTACCTTCTTTCTGAGAGTTCCTCACCCCTACTGTTTCCCCTGGTCTGCTAAGAAAGGAAATGTCCCACCTAGCTATAGCTGAAAATGCTTTTGCAGTCCTTCTCTGGAGAATGTGCTAGAAGAGCCCAACAAAAGGAGCCTCTTTTGGTACAACATTGGTGGGAGAGGCCATCCAGGAAGAACCAGAGTTTTCCCCAAAGTGAAAACTGAAGGATCTGCAGCAAAAGGAACCCCAGAAGCCCACATTTCCCACACCTCCAAAGATGTTTACATATAAAACTCAGAGTGAGCAAAACCACATGTCTCATGTGTTGGGACAGATGAGGAGAAGGGAAGGGCAGACAGGTGTTCACTGCCTGGGTGCAGGCACCTGAATCCCTGCCTCCTGACCCCTTCTGGTGTAGGATGTGCTCTGTGGTCATACAGGGTGGGGTGCCCCCCGGACCATCCATCTGTATTCCTTCTTCGACGCCTCACTTTCATCCCCTGCCTTTCCTCGTTTCTTCCAACCAGCATGGAGCACTCCTGAGGAGCAGGGACCTGGGGTGATGGGAACATTCCAGAAGACCTGACTGAAGTGTCACTGAGCAAAGGGACTTCAGAGTGAAGCAGAACCTCTAATTCACCTGGCGATGACATTTAGTGAAATGCGACTCACGGTCCATTTCAAGGGAGGCAGTGACCAATTATTCTCCATTTAAAAGGGTATTGTCAATCTCCAAAGAGCTGAAATGGCATTTGGAAATCATCGTGGGGCCTGCCGTCCTTACTGAGAGACAGGACTGATTCTCAGCCGACCTTTCTCCACCCTATACATCTCTTTTAAAATTGAAAATCAGACTTTGAAAACTAGATATAATGAGTAGCAACACAAGCCCACAACTTGTTTTCTCATTCCAAAAAAGTCTGGGAGAACAACATCTGGACACTCTCTATTCAATTCTGCAACTTAACCAAAGAAACTGGGGTGGGGAATACCTAAAAGAAATATCAAATATAATTTGACAGTGAAAGGGGTATCAATTAATAATACATTTTACAACACATTCCATCTTCTTACTAAAAAAGCATTACAGCAGTTGCAAACAAAGATGCGAAAAAATTTTTTTTTTGAATTCTGCTTTACATGAGGTACCTAGAGTAGTTATCTTCACAGAGATGGAAGTCGAATAATGGTTACCAGGGCGGAGGGGAGGGAAGAGGGAAGAACTCTTGGTGAATGGGTACAAGGTTTCAGCTTGAGACGATGAAAAGGTTCTGAAGAGAGATGGGAGTGATGGTCATACAACAATGTGAATGCACTTAAAACTGAAGGATCTGCAGCAAAAGGAACCCCAGAAGCCCACATTTCCCACACCTCCAAAGATGTTTACATATAAAACTCAGAGTGAGCAAAACCACATGTCTCATGCGTTGGGACAGATGAGGAGAAGGGAAGGGCAGACAGGTGTTCACTGCCTGGGTCCAGGCACCTGAATCCCTGCCTCCTGACCCCTTCTGGTGTAGGATGTGCTCTGTGGTCATACAGGGTGGGGTGCCCCCCGGACCATCCATCTGTATTCCTTCTTCGACGCCTCACTTTCATCCCCTGCCTTTCCTCGTTTCTTCCAACCAGCATGGAGCACTCCTGAGGAGCAGGGACCTGGGGTGATGGGAACATTCCAGAAGACCTGACTGAAGTGTCACTGAGCAAAGGGACTTCAGAGTGAAGCAGAACCTCTAATTCACCTGGCGATGACATTTAGTGAAATGCGACTCACGGTCCATTTCAAGGGAGGCGGTGACCAATTATTCTCCATTTAAAAGGGTATTGTCAATCTCCAAAGAGCTGAAATGGCATTTGGAAATCATCGTGGGGCCTGCCGTCCTTACTGAGAGACAGGACTGATTCTCAGCCGACCTTTCTCCACCCTATACATCTCTTTTAAAATTGAAAATCAGACTTTGAAAACTAGATATAATGAGTAGCAACACAAGCCCACAACTTGTTTTCTCATTCCAAAAAAGTCTGGGAGAACAACATCTGGACACTCTCTATTCAATTCTGCAACTTAACCAAAGAAACTGGGGTGGGGAATACCTAAATATAATTTGACAGTGAAAGGGGTATCAATTAGTAATACATTTTACAACACATTCCATCTTCTTACTAAAAAAGCATTACAGCAGTTGCAAACAAAGATGCGAAAAAATTTTTTTTTTGAATTCTGCTTTACATGAGGTACCTAGAGTAGTTATCTTCACAGAGATGGAAGTCGAATAATGGTTACCAGGGCGGAGGGGAGGGAAGAGGGAAGAACTCTTGGTGAATGGGTACAAGGTTTCAGCTTGAGACGATGAAAAGGTTCTGAAGAGAGATGGGAGTGATGGTCATACAACAATGTGAATGCACTTAATGCCAAAAGAACTGTATGCTTAAAAATGTTTGAAATGGTAAATTTCATTTTAGGTATATTTTACCACGATTAAAAAAAATAACTTTCCATTAGAAAAAAACAAAACTTAAAGATAATTTTATCATTTGCTCAATGTCGAATAGTACCCTCTGTATACATCCTTTAAAAATCTTTTACACCGAGGCAATCAAGAATTTGAATAACACAAAGCAAGATGTCCCATGTAAGCACTTTCAAGAACCCAATGGAGAGGCCAGTTAAATTAGGTGTAAGGTCAATGCAGAGACAAGTTCAATTGGGCTCAAGGTCACACAAAGAACTGCCACCAATCTGGCTCCCCGGGTGTGACCTGTTCCAATGGCAAAAACCCATTACGGAGGAAAACCAGAAAGAAATCAACAAACTCTGTTGTTTCTAGACCCAAACCGTAGCCATGCCTCCTTCCACAGGACTGTTAAAAAAAAAAAAAGTCTCAAGGGGAAAATGTATGAGAGTGCAAATAATGGTAATTTAAAGGGATCTTGAAATCACTTACTCCTACCAGCTCGTTTTATAGATGAGAATACTGGTAGACAGAGAGAAAAGAGAGAGGACAACCCTCTTCAAGTACCTGACAGCTTCATGAGAAAATCAGACGCCATCTTAACAGAGATGTCCTGGCTGAACAACGCGGACGCACTGTTGGCCGCGAACTCGGAGGGCTCTCTCAGCTTTGTGTGGTTGGCTGGCCTGTCGGTAGCATTCAGAGTAAAGGAGGTTGGCAGGCCGTTATCTTCCTTGGGAGAAATATCAAATATAATTTGACAGTGAAAGGGGTATCAATTAATAATACATTTTACAACACATTCCATCTTCTTACTAAAAAAGCATTACAGCAGTTGCAAACAAAGATGCGAAAAAATTTTTTTTTTGAATTCTGCTTTACATGAGGTACCTAGAGTAGTTATCTTCACAGAGATGGAAGTCGAATAATGGTTACCAGGGCGGAGGGGAGGGAAGAGGGAAGAACTCTTGGTGAATGGGTACAAGGTTTCAGCTTGAGACGATGAAAAGGTTCTGAAGAGAGATGGGAGTGATGGTCATACAACAATGTGAATGCACTTAATGCCAAAAGAACTGTATGCTTAAAATGTGTGAAATGGTAAATTTCATTTTAGGTATATTTTACCACGATTAAAAAAAATAACTTTCCATTAGAAAAAAACAAAACTTAAAGATAATTTTATCATTTGCTCAATGTCGAATAGTACCCTCTGTATACATCCTTTAAAAATCTTTTACACCGAGGCAATCAAGAATTTGAATAACACAAAGCAAGATGTCCCATGTAAGCACTTTCAAGAACCCAATGGAGAGGCCAGTTAAATTAGGTGTAAGGTCAATGCAGAGACAAGTTCAATTGGGCTCAAGGTCACACAAAGAACTGCCACCAATCTGGCTCCCCGGGTGTGACCTGTTCCAATGGCAAAAACCCATTACGGAGGAAAACCAGAAAGAAATCAACAAACTCTGTTGTTTCTAGACCCAAACCATAGCCATGCCTCCTTCCACAGGACTGTTAAAAAAAAAAAAGTCTCAAGGGGAAAATGTATGAGAGTGCAAATAATGGTAATTTAAAGGGATCTTGAAATCACTTACTCCTACCAGCTCGTTTTATAGATGAGAATACTGGTAGACAGAGAGAAAAGAGAGAGGACAACCCTCTTCAAGTACCTGACAGCTTCATGAGAAAATCAGACGCCATCTTAACAGAGATGTCCTGGCTGAACAACGCGGACGCACTGTTGGCCGCGAACTCGGAGGGCTCTCTCAGCTTTGTGTGGTTGGCTGGCCTGTCGGTAGCATTCAGAGTAAAGGAGGTTGGCAGGCCGTTATCTTCCTTGGGCTCCTCCTTCACCAGCAAAGGCGAGACGCCAGCCCCACCCTGGCTAGTCCTCTCTGGAGTGCCGGACTTCATCATGGTCCCCACTAGCTCTGTCCCTCCTCCTTCCCTTTGCTGCCCCAGGCAGGCACTGTCACTGAGGTGGGGAGATCCCTTGACATCGGGGTCTGGGATCTCCTCCTTCACCTTGGCTTCTGTCCTCAGGAAGTGCTGATGGCAACGCATGTGGAGTTTCAGGCTGAAGTGGCGGGAGGAAGTGAAAGGGCAGAGCTGGCACTGAAAGGTCTCTCCCCGGTCCTGGTGCTGATGAACCTGACGGAGAAGCAAGAAGAGTGAGCTAGCCACTGTGTGCTGATGGAGAACGCCCTGCTGTGCATCCACCCTTGGCAGTTTTGCCTTGATTCGTCACTCTATCCTGTCCGACTCTTAGCGACCCCCAGGGAATGTAGCCCGCCAGGCGCCTCGGTCCCTGGGACTTTCCAGGCAAGCATACTGGAGTGGGTTGCCATTCTCTTCTCCATGGGATTTTCCCCAGCCAGGGATCAAGGGGCTTCCCTGGTGGTTCAGATGGTAAAGAAACTGCCTACAATGAGGGGGACCCGGGTTTGACCCCTGGATCAGGAAGTTCCCCTGGAGAAGGGCATGGCAACCCACTCCAGTATGCTTGCTTGGAGACGTCTATGGACAGAAGAGCCTAACGGGCTACAGTCCACGGGGTTGAAGAGTCAGACGTGACTGAGTGATGAACACACACACAAGGATCGAACCCAGGTGTCCCGCATTGCCAACAGATTCTTTTACCATCTGAGCCAGTACGCCTACCTACCCATCGACAATTTCATCACAGTACACAGGGCCGGCCCAGGGCGTCCCGTCACCAGACGACCCCTTCATTTTCAGGTCACGAGGGCCATCCCTACACATAAAGCAGGTCCACACAGGTGAAGCACATCCACCCTCAACAACCGAGGATGCTGTCTGCCCGTGGAGGCTGTCCAGGGCAGAATCCTCCTGACGCTCTAGTCATCCCATCTCAGTTGAGGTCTTCAGAGAAAACATTATAAACCCGGCGCCATTCAAACTCACATAATTACTAGGTGGGGTCACAGGAGGTACCCTGTCAAGCCATTCTTCTCACAATATCATACACTGCATGGACCCAGTTATTACCACCCGGAGAAGCAGTTATGCTTGGCAAACATAATTTCCATTTTCAAAAATGCTTCTCTAGATAATTAAGAATGTAGAAAATAACGCCTCCAGGGCATTCCTGATTCAGAGACAGAGAAATGGAGACCTTGGAGCACGTGGCTGGAGCAAAATGAGCTATAAAGAAAGCAGATGGGGTGGTCCAGTGGTTAAGAATCTGAACTTCCCCTACAAGGGGCACAGGTCCGTGTTCTGGTTGGGGAACTAAGACCCCGCAGGCTGTGCAACGTGGCTGAACAAATAAACAAATGAAAACAACTCTCTAAGCTTCTAAGGTACCCTTCCTGTCTATATTCCTCCAGCCACCTATGCTGATGGTGGTTTAGTCGCTAAGGTATGTCTGACTCTTGCGACCTCACGGACTCTAGCCCACTAGACTCCTCTGTCCATAGGGTTTTGGTAGTTTCTAAAGAAACAAACAGATAAACAAACAAACAAAAAACAAGGAGCAGAGGGAGAGGAAAACCAGGGGCTGGTGCCCACCAAGCAGTCTCAGCAAGATAAAACCAGAGTTGCCAAACGTGGTTCTTTCTAGCAAGTTCAACGAAAGAACACAGACACTGAAACCCAGTTTCAGCCCTGCCTGCAGAATACCTGTAAAAATGGCAAGAAAATCTTCTTTTTCCTTCCTGTTACGATCAAATTCAGTGCTTGCAAAAGTGAGGAAATCATTGTATTGGCCTGAGCCAGGCTTGGAACTGGCAGGTGCTCGTGAGCTTGTAACTTCCCCATTCATCTCTGCCAATGTACTTGAGCACTGACCCGCTCCACCCTGCTATTTCAGGACTGGCCCTCCCTTGCACAGAAACTGCCAATGGTGGAGTTTTGGGCCAAACAATTTGGGGAGCTGTGTGATTTTGGACAAACAAGGGACTGGAATTCCAAAGCCGAGTCAAACTGACCGCTCATCTTTGAGTGGCAATTTAGGCAGGATTTGAACCCAGGTCGAACGGAGGTGAAAGGTTAAAAGCTCCTTAATCCACTGGGCCACCTGGCCCCTCTGGGTGGGCTTCCTTTCTAGGAGAGCAGGTTTTACTACAGCTGTTTATGCATTCTGAGTGCAATCCAAAAGCATTATTCGCCAGCCAAAACATACTTTTAAATAATGTTCAGTGACCAACAAAAGCAAAGAAATTAAAAGTTAATGGTGAGATCCTGTCGCTACAGCACCCCACTGTGGCTTTTTGAAAAAAACAACAGAAGAGATTCTGGGTCCCCCAAAGCATAGTTTCTCCAAAGAAATAACTGGATAGACTTAAGTTCAATTGCGGCAAAACCTTGCTCATTAAAAGGCTTCCCGTCTGCCAGGTGGGGAGGGCTGGAGGGAGGCCCGCACCCTGTGCTGCTGGCTCTTGGCTGCCTGGGTTCTTTCACAACAAAGGGATTTCACTCTGCAGTGGATGGGTTCCCTTGCTTGACTCATGGAGTCGGGAGCATTCTCTACCAGTTCTTCCACCGGCTTCACCGAGATCTGGCACCTTGGGGGCCTCAGGTCACAGCCCCAGGGAACCCTGACAGGTGCCACCCATGGCTCGCCCCAGAGCCAGGTGGTAAAGGTCACCAGGCTGAAAGCTTCCGCCATCCCTGAGAGCAGTGTGGTAGGACAGATCCCATTTCAGAAGTGTCCTGACATCTATAGCCCTGGCAGAGGACAGGAGCTAATCCAAGAATGAAGCTCCGGAAGCGGCTTCTGGAGAAGGAAAAGGAAGGAGTGAGTCCAGACTCTAAAGTCCAGCAGGGAGCCCTGGATTCACACGGCTCCTTTTCCACTGAGTCTGAGCCTGGCTATATTCAAGTTGCAGGGAATGAGTGAGTATTGCAAAGAAAATCAGTAGATGTGGTGGTTAGCATTTTATTTGAGCTAGACCTGCCTGGAGGGGAGAGAGCTTGCATTGAACCTTGAAGGGAAGGCTCGCCCCGGTTCTCTTGATTAAAAAAAAAAAAAAAAGGGTCCTTTATGGATCATCTGTACTCTCTTTAGCCTGACATGAGTGTCAAAACCCCTCTTGGGGGTGCTTCCCTGGTGGTCCAGTGGGTAAAGTGACCACCTTGCAGTGCAAGGGGTACCAGTTTAATCCCTGGCCCAGGAGGACCCCGCATGCTGCGGAGCAGCTGGACCAGTAGGTCCAGTTGCGAGCCAGCGCTCTGGAGCGCATGCACCTGGAGCCAGTGCTCTGCTACAGGAGGGGCCATTGCAATGGGAGGCCCACACAGGCTGAAGAACAAAGATGGATGAGAGTAAATAGATGAAAGACCAGTAAAAGAGGCCAAAATTTTAAAAAACAAAAACAACAACAAAAAAAACCCTCTTGGTTGGCTATGGTCAAGAAAACACTTGACTAAAGCGTTCCATTCTTTCCAGGTCACAAAGAGATGGGCTGCCGGCTGCCTGCTGGTCATCCTGCACAGACAGCACATGTCACCACCCCAGGAAGTTTAGAGTGTTGTGACACTGGGTCCATCTCCTGGTAGGAGTTGGACACTTTGGGGAACCTCTCCTCCACTCACCCCACTTAGGGGACCAGGCAGCTGGGAGGGGGCTTACCTAGGAGTCAGTGCCTTACCCGGCACACTGGAGACTAGAAGAAGTCAGTGTCCGGATCCCAGCCTACTTTCTGCTGTTTCTTCACCAGTGTTCCTGATCTCGGTCCTCCTCACCTTCTTGGTTCAATCTCAGCTTATGAATTCCGTATTGAACTCCAGTATGCTCGCTCATCCAGGAAAGTTGTAAAAGACTTAATGGAAATCTAAGATAACCCTGAGGAAGCTGGAGGCATTTACAAGCTGCTTTCAAAGCAAGCCATAAAACCATTTGCGTGATATATTAAGGAGGAAAGGCAGGCTTTCAGAAAATGTACAGTGCCTAGAACCTGGAAAGTACTGCAGTTGAACAAACATGGTAGAATCCCATTGTTTCTTAAGTAAATCCATATAATAAATATAGAAGGTTGTTTAGATTAATGGTAATAATAGTTATTTCTGTGTGACGGAATTAAGGGCCAATTCCAGATTCTTTTTATCCATTCTGCTAAATTCTCAACACTAAAGCTACGCCACGAAGAGAAAAAAAGCCATAAAATGTAGAGTCACTCTTTTATGCCATGCCATTGATTTATTTCTAAATGTGAATGTTAATATATATTCAGATGGCTTTGGGAGAATAATTGCTATAAAAGTTGCAATTATTGAGTGCTTCTCCATACGAGGCACCGTGTTAAGTGCTTTATACCTGCTCTCTCATTTAACCCTTCCAACAACTCCGGGAGATATACCACAAGATTACCATCTGCCAGAGCAGAAACAGAGGCTTGGAGAGGTTAAATGATTTACCCAAAGCTCCACAGCTACTGAAAAGTCGTGGAACTGAGACTTTCTCTAAGGCTTATTTTGTTTTCACTTCTTCGCCCACACAGTTGAAGATATTAACCTATAGGCTATACTCTCTCTGCTTCTGTGGCAGGATTCATTCTAGGAACTCTATCCCTATTGCAGCCTCTTGTGAACAGAGCAGAGAACATCTGCTCCTAAGGCCCCGCCGTGATATTTCTCTGTGGACTGTGTTTTCAAAATCGAGCAACATTATAGTCTGTCTTGTCAGAATTAAATCATGAAGTCTTTGATGAAAGCAAAACATACGGGCCCGTAAGTGAGGCAGAGAACAGAAAAGAAAACGTACACCAACTAAGGAAATGAAACTTACATGAGCCCTTCTCACACGTGAGACTAGAAGAAGTCAGTGTCCGGATCCCAGCCTACTTTCTGCTGTTTCTTCACCAGTGTTCCTGATCTCGGTCCTCCTCACCTTCTTGGTTCAATCTCAGCTTATGAATTCCGATTGAACTCCAGTATGCTCGCTCATCCAGGAAAGTTGTAAAAGACTTAATGGAAATCTAAGATAACCCTGAGGAAGCTGGAGGCATTTACAAGCTGCTTTCAAAGCAAGCCATAAAACCATTTGCGTGATATATTAAGGAGGAAAGGCAGGCTTTCAGAAAATGTACAGTGCCTAGAACCTGGAAAGTACTGCAGTTGAACAAACATGGTAGAATCCCATTGTTTCTTAAGTAAATCCATATAATAAATATAGAAGGTTGTTTAGATTAATGGTAATAATAGTTATTTCTGTGTGACGGAATTAAGGGCCAATTCCAGATTTTTTTTATCCATTCTGCTAAATTCTCAACACTAAAGCTACGCCACGAAGAGAAAAAAAGCCATAAAATGTAGAGTCACTCTTTTATGCCATGCCATTGATTTATTTCTAAATGTGAATGTTAATATATATTCAGATGGCTTTGGGAGAATAATTGCTATAAAAGTTGCAATTATTGAGTGCTTCTCCATACGAGGCACCGTGTTAAGTGCTTTATACCTGCTCTCTCATTTAACCCTTCCAACAACTCCGGGAGATATACCACAAGATTACCATCTGCCAGAGCAGAAACAGAGGCTTGGAGAGGTTAAATGATTTACCCAAAGTTCCACAGCTACTGAAAAGTCGTGGAACTGAGACTTTCTCTAAGGCTTATTTTGTTTTCACTTCTTCGCCCACACAGTTGAAGATATTAACCTATAGGCTATACTCTCTCTGCTTCTGTGGCAGGATTCATTCTAGGAACTCTATCCCTATTGCAGCCTCTTGTGAACAGAGCAGAGAACATCTGCTCCTAAGGCCCCGCCGTGATATTTCTCTGTGGACTGTGTTTTCAAAATCGAGCAACATTATAGTCTGTCTTGTCAGAATTAAATCATGAAGTCTTTGATGAAAGCAAAACATACGGGCCCGTAAGTGAGGCAGAGAACAGAAAAGAAAACGTACACCAACTAAGGAAATGAAACTTACATGAGCCCTTCTCACACGACTCTCCTCAAAACTCGACAGGTTAGGACAGCCTGAGTTTGAATACAGTCGTCACTGTGCACAACAGCTTCATTGGACTGGTTATTGATTTGTTCTGAAAGCATGCTAAGACCCCACGACCCACAGAGCCCCGGCCATTCTCATCTGTAACGCTGTCACGGCCAACCGTCTGTGTCCCCGAGGCTCCCCACCCACCTCCCTGCTGTTTCAGGGTCACTAGCTTCTGCTACCGAAAACCCAGCATTCTTTTTTTTCCCATGGGTTTATAAATAGGTTGTTTTAAGTGACCCTGAGCTGGAACCAGGCTCACAAGGTGTCAGGGCAGATGCGAGTTTTCTGCTCACTGAAGCTTTAAATTTGCCAGGCCTGATTTCTACACCCAGTATAAGGGTGTAGTAATGGAAGCAAATTTTAGTTTTAAAGGCCCTCCTTTGGAAGTCTCATCCTGCTTAATGAAATCCACTTTGCTGGTGTAGAATATGAAGCTTTTACTTTGGAAAAAGGTGAAAGAGGATGAGGAAGGTTTAAGTCAAAATTTAAAAAAAAAAAAAAAAAAACTGAGTTGGCTGAGTAAAACTCAACCACCCAGAACCCCTGGTTAAATGGATTCTGAAGATGAAGGGCATGATATACTCCCTGGAGGCAAATGGTAGAAAACAAATTATATTATGGCTTTAAATTTCTTTTTAATTCTCCAAGGTACTTCCTAAAGTCAGTAGAGGGCCTGTCTGATCACCCTCTTTTACATCTACAATTCTAAACAGTAATTTCTGATCTATACAGAAGGATAGGACAATAAGATTTTGAAAAAAAGCAAACATTATGTACACACATTACACTACACTTTATAGATAACGCTAACAACCAAACTACTGCAAATACCAGTAAAAATGATGGCTACTATTATTAAGGCATTCAACAATAGTTACTGAAATTAAACAACTTCCACTGAACATTTCTGTGTCAGATACTTTGCTATTATTCCTTAGATATTAATGATATCCCTTCCAGATGGACATAACTGTTTCCATTTAACAGATGAGAAAATTGAGTCTAAAGTCTCAATTGCTCATAGCCACTTAGCTGGTAAGCTGCACAATAAGGTTTAAAGGCAGGCCTGTCAAATTCAGAAGCCCATGCTCTTTTTTTTTTAAAGATTTATTTATTTATTTTATATTTTGGGCGAGGGTTGGGTTGGGGACGGAGGGGAGTGGGCGGGCCACTTCTATTGGTCTTTCATTTCTCTATTTCCATCCGTCTTTGTTCTATGTGCCTCCCATCGCGGTGGCGTCTGTTGCTGCAGAGTGCCGGCTCTGGGCGCATGCGCTCCAGAGCTCCAGCACTCCGGCTGGGTAATTGGACACATCAGTCCAGCCGCTCCGTGGCACGTGGGATCTTCCCAGGCCAGGGATCGAACCAGCGCCCCTTGCACTGCAAGGCGGTGTCCTTACCCACTGGACCACCAGGGGAAGCCCGCCCATGCTCTTTTGATCTCTTGAATCTCAGACACTTGATCTCTTTGTGTTTCAGACAAAATTAGCATTCCTAGGATCTGCTAAAAAGATTCCTAGCTGCCTAAGTTTTCACCCAGCTCACATAAGAGTGACACATGATCTAGTCAATTCCTTAGATGCTCATCACAGGCATAAACCCCTCAACCATTGCTAACAGGACACTGAAAATAATATCTTTAGATGCCTGCTAAGTGTGGCCCAGGAATTAGGACAGCTCGTGGGCTGAGAACCTCAAGCGGACCTGTCTTGTTAGGAATGGCCCCCAGGCCTCTCAGAGTAAGAAAGTTAAAGCCCAGGTTACTCTTAGCATCCTCACATTTCCTCTAAGTCGTCTCCAGGTGTGCCTCTGGGTTTGCAGCTGGAGGGCAAAGCAGCAGGAGAGGACGCTCCCTCCAGGAAGGGGGACAAGTCCCACAGCCCTTCCTGAGCCTGTCGCTCCCTGCTTCTTGCTCCTCCCCAAGTCTTCCTCCAAGTGCCCCCAAATGCATCACCCTGCATGGCCAGGTTAGGCGGCTGCTCCCTGATTGGAAGGGATAGTTTTCTATACTATACACAATATTTGGTTACTGAAGCTGCTCTCTGCCTATAAGTTCTGGGTTGTCAAATGGATGCGAAGATGCCCATAACAAGGGCCTTTCTAGTGTGCTTTGTCTGCATTGCACTCTACTTTTCCACACTGAACCCAGGCATGGATTTGTGGAAGGGCCCTGGCTGTGCCTGCCTCTCCTTGAGGCCCATCTGCAGGTGGCTTACCTTCATGTGGGATTTGAGATTGTCCTTGCGAGCACACCGGAATGGACAGAGCGGACACTGATGACTTTTTAAACCTGTATGAATCACCATGTGCCGCTTCCAGTAACTCTTCCTTTTTATAACCAGACCACATATGGGGCACTGGAAAGGCTTTCCGCTCTCCTCTTCTGAGGCTTGGGAAAAGGAGAAAGACAGGAAAATTAAGGAAAACAAAAAGGCACACTGCATCCAGCACTAATTCACAAGCACTTCTCTATAAAGAACACTAACAAGGAAGGGAGGGCTTGGGAGGGTTTTTGCTGGTTTGTTTGCTTTTGATGTCTTTTTTATTTTCTGGTTTTGAGTTTTGGGGGGCTCTTTTGGTTCTGCTTTTTTGTTGGTTAGTTGCTTTTCCCATTCCAAGATTTTATCTCGGAGGAAACTTTACTCTTCTTCAAGTAGAAACCCACGTTCATGTCACGACTTCCACCTGGGTTCCATCTTTCACAATCTGGTCATCCTTCCTTGGGAAAGTCCTGCTTTTGGCGGCCATCCCACGCTTCAGAGGGCATCCCACATGTCAGCCCAGAGAAGCCTGACTGCAGGGCCCTCGTTGCCTGAAGGAAAGTGCTAGATCTCAAGTTCATATCTGAATTCCTGAACTTGGAAAATGGCGAGAAATAAAGACAACTCAAATGGGATCAAGAAAGAACACCACACTGAAAACCAAAGAACCATCAGAAACCTCCCAAGCCGACCTGCGGTGGAGACAGGCTTCAGGCTGACTTGTGCTGTTACGGCTTGACCAGATTATGCTGTCAATTGGGTCACCGGGATCTTAAGGTCAGAGGTCGTCGTCACCCTCTTAATTTTGACCCTCTGGTGGCCACTAAGCTGCGCTGCCCTCCTTGGCAGAGCCTGGGGCCCACCTGCTCACTTTGGGAAGAGACACAATCAGGCGGCACCAAATGCTCCATTTTTCAGGAAAGCAAACAAAACAACTACTTCCTGCAAGGAAAGTGGAGATCGCTTCTCCACCAGCCTCAAAGGGGAGGGTGTCTGCTGTTGCCCTTGTGTTGCTACATTTCTAGTCTAGCAGTTTATACCGCTCAGGGCCACCCAAGCCTCTGCTATTCGGGGATATAGGAAATAAAAACAGATTTAAGGACTCAGGCTTCCCCTTCATGAGGGACCAGAAACACTTCTAAACTAGTTAAATCAGTTATTAATACGCTCATGAAATACAATGTAAGACACTGTTTTTAAAAATGAACCAGATCAATAGATGCTGATACAGAAACACATCCAAGATATTAGTTAGTGGATAAAGCAAGAATTGCAACTAGATGTCTAGAAGAATTCTATTTTTATTCTCTAGAAAATAGGAACCAATTGCTGCTCTAACCACCAGGTGAAAGGTTGATAGGGAACTTTATAAAGGATAAATCAAGCTGACAACATCTAGAAAATCATTACTCAATCTCAACCTTACTAAGAATGGGATGTATGTGGTGTGCCCTCTGATAATCCACCTAGGAAATATGCTTACAAAATATTTAATCAAGCTTCTAGGTAACTAGTAAGTTTCCTGGAAATACAGGTGTTTTTAACAAAAAAAAAAAAAAAAAAAAAAACCACGTTAAACACACCAAGAGGGATAGAATCAGACAGATTCGGAATGTGGGACATTCTCTAGGACAGATGACCCAGTTTCTTCAACAAGTAAGTGGCATTTTAAAAAGGGAAGAGGTTATAGATGAAAAGACACTCAAGAGACAGATAAAGCAAATGCAAGGTGTGAAGCTTATTTTTGCTCCTGATTCAAACACAGCAATTATAAAAAGACACTTTTGAGATAATTAAGAAAATCCTGATCAAAGCCTGGGTGTTCCATATCATGTAATGATTGTTTATCCTATTACATGTGATAACAGTTATTGTGGCTATTTGTTATTAAAATCCTTGGTTGTGGTGGTGGTGGTGGTGGTTTAGTTGCTAAGTCATGACCAACTCTTGTGACCCCCTGGACTGTCGTCCACCAGGCTGCTTTGTCCATGGGATTTCCTGGGCAAGAATGCTGGAGTGGGTTGCCATTTCCTTCTCCGGGAGATCTTCCTGACCCAGGGGATCAAACCTCCTCCATAGGCAGGCATATTCTGTACCGAGAAGACACCAGGAAACCCTTTAAAGTAAAGGGTATGTATATGTAAATATTTATAAGCAAATGAATATGAGGTCCAGGATTTGCTCTTAAATACTTGAGAAAAAAACAAAAAAAGAGAAGGAAATACAAAGAACGGGATGAATAAATGAAACAAAAAATGACAAACTTTTTATTTGTATGAGAACTGGCTAGAAGTGTACACAGGCAACCATTAAGCAGGTCATTTTAAAGGACTGTGGGTTAAAAGGAAGGGGTCATGTCAGGAAACTTGTTTTCATTGTATATTCCTCTGCAGTATTTGAATTTTTTAATATACACATTACTTTTATAATTTTAAAAGGAACTAATCCCAAATGTAAACATTTAAATAATCTTATTATTTATTCATAGAGTCAACTGAGTCTCCACATGCAAAGAACCATTTAAAATGGATGGAATCAGAAGAGGTCTAGAATAAAGCCAGAGCATTCCAAAGATGCTGTTTTTACAGGAGCACATTACTTACAGGTGTAAGCAATACTGGTTAGCTCAACCAAGGACCTTGAAAAAGAATCCTCTATCTGAGATACACCTTCAAGTCTGGCTATTCTACTTGTGACGGGTTCCATCATAAAAACTGTCTTTTCTGACTGGGGGACAGGGTGGAGATTGAGGATTTCCCTTTACTCTAGAAAAAGCACACTTTGTGGAGGCTCATCAACACGCTTTTTCTTAACCCATTTGAGCTTTTCTATTGCCTCTTATTGATCCCCTCTGCTGACCTGGAATCCTATCCCTAACTCGGCCTCTCGTTTCCTATACTTCACCATTATTCTCTCCACTCTTGATATCTGGATCACAAAGATGACATGTCAAATAACAGATCTGACAGAAAAGATTGAATCAGGGGCTTCCCTGTAGACTTGCTGGTAAAGAATCCACCTGTCAATGCAGGAGACATGGCTTCGGTATCTGATCCAGGAAGATCCCACATGCCACAGAGCAACAACACCCATGCACTCCAACTACGGAGCCTGTGCTCTAGACCATTTCCTTCTCCGGGAGATCTTCCTGACCCAGGGGATCAAACCTCCTCCATAGGCAGACATATTCTGTACCGAGAAGACACCAGGAAACCCTTTAAAGTAAAGGGTATGTATATGTAAATATTTATAAGCAAATGAATATGAGGTCCAGGATTTGCTCTTAAATACTTGAGAAAAAAACAAAAAAAGAGAAGGAAATACAAAGAACGGGATGAATAAATGAAACAAAAAATGACAAACTTTTTATTTGTATGAGAACTGGCTAGAAGTGTACACAGGCAACCATTAAGCAGGTCATTTTAAAGGACTGTGGGTTAAAAGGAAGGGGTCATGTCAGGAAACTTGTTTTCATTGTATATTCCTCTGCAGTATTTGAATTT
This sequence comes from Tragulus kanchil, assembly GCA_022376925.1. Taxonomy (NCBI): domain Eukaryota; kingdom Metazoa; phylum Chordata; class Mammalia; order Artiodactyla; family Tragulidae; genus Tragulus; species Tragulus kanchil. The sequence continues at coordinate 34,777,274 of JAIOJX010000025.1, forward strand.
TTTAATATACACATTACTTTTATAATTTTAAAAGGAACTAATCCCAAATGTAAACATTTAAATAATCTTATTATTTATTCATAGAGTCAACTGAGTCTCCACATGCAAAGAACCATTTAAAATGGATGGAATCAGAAGAGGTCTAGAATAAAGCCAGAGCATTCCAAAGATGCTGTTTTTACAGGAGCACATTACTTACAGGTGTAAGCAATACTGGTTAGCTCAACCAAGGACCTTGAAAAAGAATCCTCTATCTGAGATACACCTTCAAGTCTGGCTATTCTACTTGTGACGGGTTCCATCATAAAAACTGTCTTTTCTGACTGGGGGACAGGGTGGAGATTGAGGATTTCCCTTTACTCTAGAAAAAGCACACTTTGTGGAGGCTCATCAACACGCTTTTTCTTAACCCATTTGAGCTTTTCTATTGCCTCTTATTGATCCCCTCTGCTGACCTGGAATCCTATCCCTAATTCGGCCTCTCGTTTCCTATACTTCACCATTATTCTCTCCACTCTTGATATCTGGATCACAAAGATGACATGTCAAATAACAGATCTGACAGAAAAGATTGAATCAGGGGCTTCCCTGTAGACTTGCTGGTAAAGAATCCACCTGTCAATGCAGGAGACATGGCTTCGGTATCTGATCCAGGAAGATCCCACATGCCACAGAGCAACAACACCCATGCACTCCAACTACGGAGCCTGTGCTCTAGAGCCTGGGAGGACAGCTGCAACTACGGAGCCCTGTCACACGTCCTGGAGCCCGTGCTCTGCAACAAGAGAAGCCACTGCAATGAGAAGCCTGTGCACCACAACTAGAGAGGAGCCCCAGATCACCACAGCTAGAGAAAAGCCTGCACAGCAATGAAGATGCAGCACACTTAAGTAAATTAAATAAATGCAATTATTTTTTTAAAAAGGACTGAATGGGGCCCGTAGGTGAGATTATTGTCATAAGCCAAAGGGGGAAATGATAATGATGTCTATTTGGGGTTGTTAAGAACATCAGAGCTCTAAGAAAGAGATACACAAACAGTCTGCTACTAAACCCCATCTGCAGGAAGTATCTCCCACTGTCTAAACTCTAAACTACCTAATTCTACACAATTGTCTTGGAGAGGAGAGAAAAACTAAGTTGTCCAACCCTGACCTGAGATTTCATGGCACACATAGGAAGGCAATCTAAAGGCAGTTACTGACAATAGGAACATCGCTGGCTTTGCCTGGACAACTGGCTTTGCCTAATGTGACCAAAAGGCTCCTTGTCTTTTTCTGACGCTCTCCGTCTCTGCCCTAATCACCTATTCTACACTGCATATGGGTCACAGATCACACTATGTTAAACCCCGCATATTTGTATTTCATATAAATCTATTTTATTTGGGAGCTAGGCTTCTTTAGCTTTAATTAAAATCAAAATATACACGAACTATGCACAAATTAGGGTGTCCCTGGATTGACTGGGCGGGGGGAGTTCAAATATTTATGTTGAAGAGAAATTAGCTGCAAGATAAGTGGTCAAACAACTACACTACTATAACCATTTGACAGTCTTAACTGATCACCGAGGAGGGAGACAGAAGCCAATGGTGAAAGTAACAGGAATATGATCGAATTTAAAAACTGGAATTTCCCCTCGTAATACTTGCATTTTTATTTATTAAAAACTTTATATTTTGTTAAGATGTCCTCCATACAAATACACCTACTTCTGAGAAAAAAGGAAGTAAGGATGGACTCTGTTCTGTATGCCAAAATACTTTCAAGGAACTTACAGCTGTAAATTTCACTCAGATTGGAAATATGACCACTTTCTGAGAATGAACCACACATTTTCAAGGCAACACGATTGAAACGTTCATGCTTATACCTAGTTTACAAATTTCCAATTAACAACTTCTCCCCAAATACACCTCTACTTACTATCACTGCAAACAAAGCTTAATTCCACCAGATGCTACTAGACCTGGTGCATCAAAGAGCTGCTAATTTGCTCCTTTGGAAAAAAACATGTTCTCTTTATAAGCAATAATATTATTAGAATAAAAAATTAACAAATGTGTGTAAAAGGCCTGTCATGCCATAAATGGAGACACTGGGTAGTAGCTGTTGTAATAAGAATAGTGACAATAAACTCTTTCCTCCAAAGCAGAAAACGTACTCAGTGCAGATATAAAGTAACAACTGACATCGCATAGGAAATAGGTAGCCCAGGGCCTGGCCCAACATGGCAGATTATTTCTGGGGCCATGGGGGAAACAGTTCATGTGGAATCCACTGCGCTGTTCAGATAGGTCCAGCTCAGCGTATGCAGAACTATAATGGTCAAGTTCAGCTCACAGGGCAAAGAAGAAGATGGAAAAGATGCAAGGGGAGAAAAGGGCAGAGGCAGGAATTGGCTGGGGCAGGGCTGGAAGTCCTTACGTACATGCCTCCAGCACTCAAAACAGCACTGGGGATGAAGCAGAATTCAGTCATTGTGTGTTGGACCATAATGAAATTAAGTAGAAAGGGTTGGGTCAAGAGAGTATCCAAAAACATGAAATGCGAACTGGAAGTAGAAGAAAAAGGTCCAGGAATCTGCCAGTGAGTCCCAGGAAAAACAGTATGAATCCAAGAGCACACAGTTTTCACACAGTATTCCAACACACATCTTGAAAGCACACCAGGATGATCACATACTTAGAGAGGTGTCCACATACTCAGAGCTCACTTCTTTAGAAAATGAACGCAGGAGCAGCGTATAATCAAAATGCATGCAGTGTGAGTACCTCAGTAATAAAGTACAATCATGTAAGTCCATCTATTTACAATGGACAGGATCTTCCAAGGCAGAGAGATCGCATAGGAGGCTGGCAAGTGAATTTTAAGAAGCAGCATATTCAATTCCGAAATAGGAAAAGAAAAAAAAAAGTTTTGTTTTGAGTGGAGAGACAAAGTGAAAGAAAGTCAAAGCCAGGAATTTTAAAGCAGGGAAGAACCTTGAAGATAAAACCTTAACCAGTTCAGTGTGCTGTGAAGGCAACTGAATTGAGACGGACGCTCGGGTCCCTCTGCTTGGGAGAGGCAGGGCAGCGATGACAGCTCATCTCTTCACTTTCAGTTGGTGCTCTACCCTACTGTCTCTCTATAAAAATTTCATTGGGCTAAAAAAAAAAAAATGGAAAGCTCTAACCGAATTGCTGTAACTCCGTGGAGGTATTTTTTAAACAAATGTAATTGCTTTGTAGGCTTTGAGATCAAATTTTGCCTTGCGACATCCTAAGCAGCAAACTGTAGAAACTGAAATAATTTGCAAGTGGGTAGTTTTGGCAGAGACCTCTCCATACACGTTGAAGGAGTTTCAGAGGCCAGGTGGTCCTGGGTGTGTCATCCACACACCATCCATCCCCACTAAGTCCCCTACCCTACCAGTGCGTATCTGGGCAGGATGAGACATCCATGGATTTAGTATCTTTCTGTGGAATTTACTGGGCATGGCTTTCAAATCCTATTTCTGGGAAACAAACATCTCTGTTGGCCACGGATGTCATGGGGTCCTTCTGCTGTTACTGACATTGAGATAATTAATGCATATTCAGTCATTGTGTGTTGGACCATAATGAAATTAAGTAGAAAGGGTTGGGTCAAGAGAGTATCCAAAACATGAAATGCGAACTGGAAGTAGAAGAAAAAGGTCCAGGAATCTGCCAGTGAGTCCCAGGAAAAACAGTATGAATCCAAGAGCACACAGTTTTCACACAGTATTCCAACACACATCTTGAAAGCACACCAGGATGATCACATACTTAGAGAGGTGTCCACATACTCAGAGCTCACTTCTTTAGAAAATGAACGCAGGAGCAGCGTATAATCAAAATGCATGCAGTGTGAGTACCTCAGTAATAAAGTACAATCATGTAAGTCCATCTATTTACAATGGACAGGATCTTCCAAGGCAGAGAGATCGCATAGGAGGCTGGCAAGTGAATTTTAAGAAGCAGCATATTCAATTCCGAAATAGGAAAAGAAAAAAAAAAGTTTTGTTTTGAGTGGAGAGACAAAGTGAAAGAAAGTCAAAGCCAGGAATTTTAAAGCAGGGAAGAACCTTGAAGATAAAACCTTAACCAGTTCAGTGTGCTGTGAAGGCAACTGAATTGAGACGGACGCTCGGGTCCCTCTGCTTGGGAGAGGCAGGGCAGCGATGACAGCTCATCTCTTCACTTTCAGTTGGTGCTCTACCCTACTGTCTCTATAAAAATTTCATTGGGCTAAAAAAAAAAAAATGGAAAGCTCTAACCGAATTGCTGTAACTCCGTGGAGGTATTTTTTAAACAAATGTAATTGCTTTGTAGGCTTTGAGATCAAATTTTGCCTTGCGACATCCTAAGCAGCAAACTGTAGAAACTGAAATAATTTGCAAGTGGGTAGTTTTGGCAGAGACCTCTCCATACACGTTGAAGGAGTTTCAGAGGCCAGGTGGTCCTGGGTGTGTCATCCACACACCATCCATCCCCACTAAGTCCCCTACCCTACCAGTGCGTATCTGGGCAGGATGAGACATCCATGGATTTAGTATCTTTCTGTGGAATTTACTGGGCATGGCTTTCAAATCCTATTTCTGGGAAACAAACATCTCTGTTGGCCACGGATGTCATGGGGTCCTTCTGCTGTTACTGACGTTGAGATAATTAATGCATATTCTAAAAACTGGTAATCAGGCTGGTATCAGGCGGTAGAGTAAAGCCTGATAGCTAGAGACAGTCTAAGTTTAAATCGCTGGGGAGATATAATTGAGATGAGCGACAGACAGTTCTGAATCTTGATTAAAAAGTGAGTTTTCTAAGGAAGTCCCTGTGTGCGATCATCCCCAGATTATGACTCTAATAAGGATGGACCGAAGGGGAGTATGAGAAGAGGCGACCTGTCTTTCTGGACTTTCTCTGCTTTTGCAATAATGTTAATAACATCTCATAAATAGGAATGAAAAACAGCAGCCAGAAAACTCTATCTACTGACCCAGGAAATATTCTTAGCTCCCAGCTGTAGGAGACCAGCTTGCTTCTAAGCATATTTAAATTTTATTCAGGAAAATAAGATGTTTTGGAAGACAGTCTCTGGGAAACGCTCCTAGAGATTTCTTTTAACCAGGAGCCTGGCATCCTGGGAATCTTGGTGGCCTTCTACAAGAAACTTTGTCTTTAAAATAAAAACCATTTATTTTGTTCTGAGCTGCAACAGAGCAGTAGCTTCAAAGAGAATTGAGTCAATGTGTGACATTTATCTTTAGAGCAAACAGACATAATCTTCTCTCTACCACGTCCCCTTTCAGAGAAGCCGTGTCGCATGTGCTGGAGCACGGGGGCACGAAGAAACCTCCCCTCCAGCATCCCCTCTCTTTGCAGGGGAAAGGCTATCGAGTGGTGAACTCTTTAAGGCATTAAATACACCGTGACCTGGCAACAACCGAATCCTGTTCAAAAAAGAAAAAGAAGGCCAGACCTTAAAGCCACTTTTTTTCTTCATGGTTTGGACTTCCCTTGACCTAAAGAAGGTCAGAGAAACGCCAGTGTCTAAATGACTCAACACAGGACTGGCTTTTCTAGCACATCTCGCTTTGTAACTCCAGAATCAACTTTATATGCCCTTTGTGCAACATTCTGAGAAAAATCTTCAAAATGTGAGCCCTGCTTGAAATTGGGATGGTGTATAGTTTATTTTTGTGGATTTCTGGGGGAGAGGGGGGCTGGTTATTACTTGTTTATTTAAGTCAGTAGGCAAAAGAAATGGAGACTTAAACTAAAGAAGAGAATTAAACTAAGACTTCTTTCAAACATAAAGGAAAAAGTAATCATGAGAACTGCTTTGTGGTGACAGCTCTCACTGCATTCCCTGAATGCTTTTTAAGAGTTACATCCAGCCCCAGCCCCCAGGTGGCCCTGAAACCAACAGCAGCCGGTGGAGAAGGGCAGAGGAGCGGAGAGGTGGGGGAGGACAGATGGGAAGACCCACCTTCCCTTCTACTCCTCAGATTCAAAAACCAGGGATCTAAGCAATACCAGCCAAATCATCTTTCCATGGCACAAAGACAAACAACAAAAGCAGATATTCTATCAACTTCTTAACCCATAATCCAGTTAGGACTCTGGGAAGTGATGACATTCACTTCAAGTGAAAAGTACACAGAGGCACCGCCTCTCCTGTTTCAATCCGTGCATAAGATGTTTTGGAAGACAGTCTCTGGGAAACGCTCCTAGAGATTTCTTTTAACCAGGAGCCTGGCATCCTGGGAATCTTGGTGGCCTTCTACAAGAAACTTTGTCTTTAAAATAAAAACCATTTATTTTGTTCTGAGCTGCAACAGAGCAGTAGCTTCAAAGAGAATTGAGTCAATGTGTGACATTTATCTTTAGAGCAAACAGACATAATCTTCTCTCTACCACGTCCCCTTTCAGAGAAGCCGTGTCGCATGTGCTGGAGCACGGGGTCACGAAAGAAACCTCCCCCTCCAGCATCCCCTCTCTTTGCAGGGGAAAGGCTATCGAGTGGTGAACTCTTTAAGGCATTAAATACACCGTGACCTGGCAACAACCGAATCCTGTTCAAAAAAGAAAAAGAAGGCCAGACCTTAAAGCCACTTTTTTTCTTCATGGTTTGGACTTCCCTTGACCTAAAGAAGGTCAGAGAAACGCCAGTGTCTAAATGACTCAACACAGGACTGGCTTTTCTAGCACATCTCGCTTTGTAACTCCAGAATCAACTTTATATGCCCTTTGTGCAACATTCTGAGAAAAATCTTCAAAATGTGAGCCCTGCTTGAAATTGGGATGGTGTATAGTTTATTTTTGTGGATTTCTGGGGGAGAGGGGGGCTGGTTATTACTTGTTTATTTAAGTCAGTAGGCAAAAGAAATGGAGACTTAAACTAAAGAAGAGAATTAAACTAAGACTTCTTTCAAACATAAAGGAAAAAGTAATCATGAGAACTGCTTTGTGGTGACAGCTCTCACTGCATTCCCTGAATGCTTTTTAAGAGTTACATCCAGCCCCAGCCCCCAGGTGGCCCTGAAACCAACAGCAGCCGGTGGAGAAGGGCAGAGGAGCGGAGAGGTGGGGGAGGACAGATGGGAAGACCCACCTTCCCTTCTACTCCTCAGATTCAAAAACCAGGGATCTAAGCAATACCAGCCAAATCATCTTTCCATGGCACAAAGACAAACAACAAAAGCAGATATTCTATCAACTTCTTAACCCATAATCCAGTTAGGACTCTGGGAAGTGATGACATTCACTTCAAGTGAAAAGTACACAGAGGCACCGCCTCTCCTGTTTCCAATCCGTGCAATAAACGAGAGAACTTGTTCACCCCAAAGATGAACGGATAAACAAAATGTGGTATACGCAGATACAACAGAATAATACTCAGCCATTAAAAAGAATGAAATAAGGCCATTTGCAGCAACATGGGTGGACCTAGAGATTATACTAAGTGAAGTAAGTCAGAGAAAGACAAGTATCACATGTCACTTATATGTGGAGTCTAAAGAATGATACCATCAGCTTATTTGCAAGGCAGAAACAGATTCACAGACATAGAGAACAAACTTATATTTAACAAAGGGGAAAAGTGGGGAGGGACAAATCAGGAGGACAGGATTCATAGATACACACCACTACATATAAACAGCAAGGATTTACTATATAGCACAAGGAACTATATTCAACATCTTGTAAGAACCTATAATGAAAAAGAATCTGAAGCTATACACCTGAAACTAACACAGTATTGTAAAATAATTATAAATAAGAAAACTTTAGCTAAATAAAAATGGTTAAAAAAGAAACAGAATTTAGGATGTGGCCACCTGGACCCACAGGGGATCGTTTTATGAGCCCTTGAGCTTTTTCTTTGCAGCAATCCTTTCTCCTGCATGAGTTTTGCTCAATGAATGTTTTTTATGTTTTAAATACAATTACTCTGTCAGAGGAGCCCCATCTTGGGCTGAGAAGAGAAGCACACGGAAAACAGGGGTCCGTCAATCAGCAAAAGAGGTGGCAGAGTCCCATTCGGAGAAGTTCTTTTCCCTCATCTTTCAACTGAGACGTGATCATTCATTCAAACAGTCCGTGCTTCCGCAATAGAACAAATTCCGTAATGAGAAAAAGAAAAAGTCGATTTCTTATAAACCTCCATATTTAATTCTGATGAGAAGCCCATGGAGATGAGGGCAGGATTCACGTGCCCTTAGACCAAAAAGGGAGCCCACCTTGTCCCTGGGGCGTAGATCCCACAACAAAACAGTCAGAAACTGTCTAGCCCACCATGGAAGCTCGTGACCTCTCTCCTCCTCACTGCGTCACTTGAGTGAAAAGCTCCTACTTCATAACTGTTGCTGGTTCTAACTGACAAAGTCACTAGAGTCAGCCTTCTGGAGCCAGGTTTAGCAATTCCCTCTGTCCAAGTTTTTGGCCAACTAAAGTTTATTACTAATTGTGTCTAAGCTTTCCCAAGTACCTAAGGTCCAAGTCAATTTATAGGAGAAACACCATTTAATACAGCTATTTAAGAAACAGATGGAGGATATTCATAAAGTAACATTTTACATGGATAGCCACAACTCCCTTTCTGCTGCTTTCCCTAAATGATACTTCTATAAACAAGGAATGATTTATTCCCCTAGAAAAATTACCCTGTTCCCTCTGTTTGTCTTCTTATTTCCTAATTTTAGCCATTTCTCTCTTTATTTCACCAGATGGCAGATAAGAAGCAAGGAGCAGGGAGGCTCCACATTGATAAACATTTCAGGATTTTATTGACACTTCAGAAACCCTGGAGTTCGCGGTCTGGATCACTTAAAGAGTCATAAAAGTTCCAGATATCCATTTTCCTAGTTCTAGTCTGCTGTTTACACAAGTTTTAAAGTAATTATAATGAGTACATGAAGCTCATTCAGCAATTTAAATGGAAATTTGTCATAAACGCATCAAACGGATGTTAGCTGTGATTGTTGAATGAATTATTGGCCATTCTAAGCCCCCTTCATCAACTGGCTGCAAATAATCAAAATGGCTAGATGTACATGATGGCAGTGTTTCTACTGAGGAGGACACACAGGGTCCACTTCCTGTTCTGGTCTCAAGAGACATCTGAAACTCCATACACTCATCTCCCAGACCCTGTATTTACCATGGGCATAATTTAAAAACAAACCAGGACAAGAGATGATGTTTCCACTGCGAGGACCCAAATGACTAAGTTTCTCCCTCAGATGAATAACCATGAATGTCAAGGCTCTAGAAGACAGCCACTTCTCCTTTGGAAAGACCGTCCCCACAAGAAAAACCCATGATTCACTTTTTCATGCACGTTCCTTCAGAATCTGATTGGACTGGAAGAAAATAAAGAATCGGCAGGAAATCGTTTGAGTTCATCTGAATGACAATATTCTTTGGCGTTCTTCTGAGACAAGAAATTATGCAAGAAGAGGAAAAGTAAAGGCTTCAGTTCCACCAAAATATTCATAACAATGCTAACATAAAAGCATATGAAAGGAGTGGGATAAATTGGGAGACTCAGATGGACATATACACACTATTGATATAAACCTGGTGACTACTGAGAACCTCCTGTATAGCACAGAGCTCCGTGGTGACCTAAATGGGAAGAAAATTCAAAAAAGAGGAAACATCTATGTACATATAACTGGCTCACTCTGCTGTACAGTAAAAACTAACACCACTTTGTAAAGCAACTATACGCCAATAAAAAACATTTTTTTTAAGTAGACAGTGTGGTAAATTAGGGCAGAATAGTTACTGATGATACAAAAGTCTATTTGTGATGGAAGCTGTGGGACAGTAAGCTCTCTCTTGTCAACAATTTCAAAAGCAGTTAAGTTTTTCTACCCCCCTGTGCAGTGACGCCATGAACTCCATGACAAAGACGCTTTGATCTTCCTCCATTAAATCTATCTGTGTGGACCTCGCCTGAACTGGGTAAGAAAAAAGAAAAATCGTTTCTGTGAAAGGGAGGAATACTGTATGTCTCTAAGATTATTCATTACCTTTCAAAAATAGAGCAGTTGGTGAAGTCTTTGTGTCATACGTACATGAAAGACCCACCCCGAGGCTGCTTACTTATTTCGTCCTGCTTCTGCTTTTCTATTCCTGCCTCAGATCAGATGGGGAAACCATGCGAAGAAGGCAATGAATGAGACGTTGTAACTGACAGGCAGAAAAAAAGACTCAGAGGATGATGGAAACGAAAGCATCCATACCTGCGTTGGAGGGCTTAGACACTCTTCCCTTAGGAACGGGGAGTAACAATAATTCCAAGGACTGTGCTGGCGGCGGTGGAGGTGGAGGTGGCGGGGGTGGCGGGGTTACTTTCTCTTGCTTCTTCTCGGAAGGCGGTGGCGGTAGAGGGTCCTCAGGCACCAGGGACGACTTCTCAGCCAGCAGGGTCCCAGCAGCCCTGGCTGCGACCTCTTTCAGAAGGGCAGCCGAGGAGGTCATGGAAGCCAGGGAAAGGAAAGAGCTGGCCGGGGGCGGGTGCTCCTGGCCAGGAGTCAAGCCCGCTCTGAATGACAATATTCTTTGGCGTTCTTCTGAGACAAGAAATTATGCAAGAAGAGGAAAAGTAAAGGCTTCAGTTCCACCAAAATATTCATAACAATGCTAACATAAAAGCATATGAAAGGAGTGGGATAAATTGGGAGACTCAGATGGACATATACACACTATTGATATAAACCTGGTGACTACTGAGAACCTCCTGTATAGCACAGAGCTCCGTGGTGACCTAAATGGGAAGAAAATTCAAAAAAGAGGAAACATCTATGTACATATAACTGGCTCACTCTGCTGTACAGTAAAAACTAACACCACTTTGTAAAGCAACTATACGCCAATAAAAAACATTTTTTTTAAGTAGACAGTGTGGTAAATTAGGGCAGAATAGTTACTGATGATACAAAAGTCTATTTGTGATGGAAGCTGTGGGACAGTAAGCTCTCTCTTGTCAACAATTTCAAAAGCAGTTAAGTTTTTCTACCCCCCTGTGCAGTGACGCCATGAACTCCATGACAAAGACGCTTTGATCTTCCTCCATTAAATCTATCTGTGTGGACCTCGCCTGAACTGGGTAAGAAAAAAGAAAAATCGTTTCTGTGAAAGGGAGGAATACTGTATGTCTCTAAGATTATTCATTACCTTTCAAAAATAGAGCAGTTGGTGAAGTCTTTGTGTCATACGTACATGAAAGACCCACCCCGAGGCTGCTTACTTATTTCGTCCTGCTTCTGCTTTTCTATTCCTGCCTCAGATCAGATGGGGAAACCATGCGAAGAAGGCAATGAATGAGACGTTGTAACTGACAGGCAGAAAAAAAGACTCAGAGGATGATGGAAACGAAAGCATCCATACCTGCGTTGGAGGGCTTAGACACTCTTCCCTTAGGAACGGGGAGTAACAATAATTCCAAGGACTGTGCTGGCGGCGGTGGAGGTGGAGGTGGCGGGGGTGGCGGGGTTACTTTCTCTTGCTTCTTCTCGGAAGGCGGTGGCGGTAGAGGGTCCTCAGGCACCAGGGACGACTTCTCAGCCAGCAGGGTCCCAGCAGCCCTGGCTGCGACCTCTTTCAGAAGGGCAGCCGAGGAGGTCATGGAAGCCAGGGAAAGGAAAGAGCTGGCCGGGGGCGGGTGCTCCTGGCCAGGAGTCAAGCTTCTCTCGCTGACTTTCTTGGATAAAGCTGCCAAGGTGGAGCTGGCAGACTGGGAGCTGAAAGGGGAGGAAAAGGACTCAAATCGCATGGTCTCCTCCGTCCTGGTCAGCGATTTGTCCTGCAGGACTGCATTGGCTGCAGCTTTCAGTTTGAGGATGGCGGAATCCGGGGACAAGCCGCAGGTGGTGGTTGAGTTTGGCAACCACTTACCTTGATTCCATAGGAAACGGTTACTTGGAGTGTATTGGTCATTCTGTTCCTGCTTCTCGGCCAACTTCCTGGCCAGCACGCTGAGCTGCTGGGCGTGGTGGGACGGCGGGGAAAAGGAGAGATTTGAGCCCACGTTGACAGGGGACTCCACCCTGCCGTTGGCCGTGGCCGTGGCATCAAGTTTGAGGGAGCCGGCCTCCAGCAGCCTCCTCAAGTTGCTGCTCAGGGGTTTGGTGGAGCCCGGGGGGTCCTCGTCACACAGAGAAGACACACCGGGGGAGAGGTGACCTGGACACTGCAGCGGGTCTCGCAGGACCTCCCCGTCGAGTGCCACCAGCTCCAACGTGTGGCTGCTGGGGGTCGCGCTTCCCAAGGAGGTGTCGGGGGAGGTGGACTGCTCCTGGATCCGGTCCTCCAGGCACAGCTTATAGTTCTCCTGGACTTCTCCATAGGAGGCTTCCGACGGCGTCTCTGAAGAATTCCCATACCAGTGCTCTCCTTCACTGAGTTCTCCCTCCGCCTCGTCCTGCCTACTAACATCTAGGGGAATTAAGAAGATCAGGTTTACTCCCAAAGCGAGCAACAAGCAAGCCTGAAGACACGCAAATATGGAGGTGTGGACATGCTTCCTCTGCCCTGTTCCCCAAGAACCATACAAAAGACAGACACAGTCTTCGAGCAGGTCAGGAGCTGGGCCAGCCCAACTCGACCTAAACCTGAAAGGAATGCCCAACAGACCAAGGTTTAAAGCACCGCCACCTTCTACATGCATTCATCATCATCTAATTATTCCAGATCAAGTGAAATGAAAAAGGAAGAGAGAGGAAAGTGGAGCTAGTAAGAAACTGCATGCAGAAACTGCTCCTTTCAATGATGGGGGAAATAGGGAGAAGCTGTGCCCAGGTAAAAAGCAAGTATGAAATGTTCAGAATCCTGTGGGAATAAAAGTGGTAGCCAGGCAGAGAGGAAAACATGGTGATGAGACCCAGTGGGAAGAGGCTCCCCACTTTGTAACTCCACGACCTCAGGCCAGTCACTTAGCTGGCTTGATAGAACATGCAATTCATTTTTCTTAAGTTGATCAAAACATGTCAGTAAAAATTTGCCTATTGGATATTTTACCAACTTGAGAGTTTTTCTGAAGTTTCCACCATAATGACCATGTGACCATGTATTCAAAACAGTCAAGTACTATATAAAAATGAGAGCTCATTAGCAAACACTATTCACATTCCTGATTTCTTAAAGGGACAACTTCTCCCTGATTTCTTAAAGGGACGATGCATATTTCTTGTCTGAGATCCCAACCCTCAACTTGCCCGGCCTCTCAACACAGGCAGTGATTAGTAGTTTGTTCTCTTGCTCCACGGAGAGTTCCCTTTCCTTAATTTCTACCCACGAGTTTATCTGTCCACCCCAACTGCTCATGTTGGCCCCTGGCACCGGTCAGCTGGGACTCTTTGCCTTTCCAGGAGCACAAACGGGCCACTTTTCTACCTCTGCACAAAATATTCCTTCAATCTGGAATGCCTTTCCCCAGAAAATCTGACTAATCTCTGCCTATCCTTCAACACCCCGCTCAAAGGGTTCCTCATTATTCTCCCTAGAACTCTCAGTCAAAATGAATCTCTCCAGTGGGTAGAGAGTCCGCCTTGCAGTGCAAGGGGCACCAGTTCGATCCCTGGCCCAGGAAGATCCAACATGCTGTGGAGTAGATGAACCAGTGTGTCCAATTACGAGCCAGCACTCTGGAGCACATGCGCCCAAAGCCAGTGCTCTGCAATGAGAGAGGCCACTGCAGTGAGAGGCCCACATGGGCCAAAGAATAAAGATGGATGAAAATTAAAAAAAAAAAAAGAGGCCAAAACTTTTAAAAAATGGAATAATTAAAAAAGAAAAGAATCTCTCTTTCTCATTCATTCACTCATTTATTCAACAAATAATGAGGGAGTACCTGCCACTAGGCAGGTCTTGTTCAAGACTGAACAACGCTGAACAAAACCAAGATCCTGTCTTCTTAGAACTTTGCGGTAGAAGAAGACAGATGTTACACAAAATGAATCAATGAGTAAATCCTAGAGAAAACCAGACACTGATAAGTGTTACGGGAAAAGAAAAGAGCAGAAAAAGGAGGACCGTGGGTAACGGGTAGGAGGTAAGTTGTCATGTTCAATAATCATGGTCGGGGTGAGGCTTCACTGAGGAGGTGACATCTGAGCAAAGACTCGAAAGAGGTCAGCAACTGGTCATGCAGCCATCTCTGGGAGAGGGGCCCAGGCAGAGGTGGGTCCACTATAAAGGCCCTGATGTGGGAACTTGCCTGGCACGTGCACGGACCAACCAGGAAGCCAGTGTGGGAAGACTGGAGTGAGCGAGTGTCAGAGCAGGAGGAGAGAGAGTCCGAGAAAGAACGAGACAAGAGAGTATGTTGTCAAGGAGGGAGGCCGCGCCTGTAAGAAGCATATGGTAAACTACGGAAAGCAACTGGTGCGACTGGTGTGATTGGGAACCATGGGAGGGGCAGGGGCAGGGCAGTGAGATGACGTGACTCTGGCTGCCTGTGGAAAAGAGAATGCAGGTACAAGCTAGAAACAGGGAGGCCGCTCAGGGTGACTGCAGGTGGGGAGAAGGAGCCAGAGTGTGTGCATATTTTGAATGCACCCCACATTTCCCATTTTTAAAATACTACTATCTATCAGTCTAAAAGATCTGTCTACTCTAGACTTACCTTCTAAAGAATTAAGTGACGGTGTTCCTTGAAGGTAGGGATGGTGTCTTACTGTGTAAGATTTCACATCTGCCTCGCATAAGGCCTGGTCCCTCCAGAGTTCCGCGAAGGCTTAGGGACTGAGCCCAAACACCCCACTGTGACAAGCTTTGCTGTATAGAACTGCTGTTTCTTTTGCGAATAGAAACAGCTGCAAGTAGTAATGCCCGAACTACAAGCTAATACATCGATCTTCCCATGCTCTTTAGAGATGAAATGTCACAAATGACAAATTCTCTTTCACTAAGTTAAAGTTCTGCACCTCCTTCCTGAGGTTCCTTATTAAGTTATCACGGAAATATAAAATATCAAATGGAATTTGCTGGGTAAAAGCAGGCAAAATTGAGTTTTCTCTGTTAAAAACAGTCTGGCTCCCTGTGATTTGCCACACTTCCTTCTTCCCAGCTGATTTCAACATTTGTCATCTTTCCTGAAATCGGCGGGACCCAGAAGCACGCATCTCCTCAGTGGCTTCTTGGAGAGATACTCTTTACCAAACACCAAGAAGTCAACATCAATTTCAACAATGGGGCTAATTTTATGTTCCTTTGGCAACCCACCTGTCTTGATTTCAGATTAAATATCTCATCCTTTAAAAAAAAAATCACATGGGAACTATCCTATAAATAGGAAGAAAAGTAAAAGATTTAAAGATTACTCCAGGAAGAATAGTTGAAGAAGTTTCATTGAAGAAGCTCTCCTTTAATCTTTATTCACACGAACTAAACGAACTAACATAGGGAAATATATGTTTCAAAAGTAAATACTTGTAGATTATGTTTTTGTCAAACTAGAGTACCTCATGATTGTCAAGATGGGTCTAGAACCCTTCAGTCTGGGAGAATTAACAAGGTACTTAAAACCAGGCTTTTGAGAAAGACAGAGAATTGCTACAACATTGGTGTCCAGTCTTGTCATTTTCCTGAGACTATGAAATATTCTTAAAGTTACCAAGTTGGGTCAAATGCACACATACACAGCTATTCTACTGCTAACATGGGAACCAAAAGCCCAAATCTCTCAACACCTGGCCCAATGCTCCTTCTCAAAGCCTCTG
This sequence comes from Tragulus kanchil, assembly GCA_022376925.1. Lineage (NCBI taxonomy): Eukaryota > Metazoa > Chordata > Mammalia > Artiodactyla > Tragulidae > Tragulus > Tragulus kanchil. The sequence goes on from JAIOJX010000025.1 coordinate 34,793,012, forward strand.
CCGGATGCCCTCTGAGTAGCACCTTCTGGAAAACTCTGAGCAGTTGTCCTCCCACCCTTTGGAAACAGAAATCGGCAAATGAATTCTCATTGATAAAGACAGTGTTCACTCTTATTTTAAGGTAAACTATTAAGAGTTAAGTACCCATTATTCTTAGAATTTCTCCATGCCCTCTGTCTCTTCTTTGTTGCTATTGTCCAAAATGGATTCAAATGCTTAATGAATTCAGCACATCTTTTGGCATAGGCCCAAAGGCAAAGTGTAATTTCCTGCCTCCTCCAGATGCTCAGCAAGTATATCTATCCCCCCTCAAACATACAGAAGCTGGTGAGTGGGTCAAAAATTAAAGAAGTTGTCAATTCAGGCTCTAATCCCATCAAGCAGTGATAAGGAGATCCAAACATTCAGGAGTGATACAAACAGCTGATAGCTACATTTAAGGCAACTTCCTCAACCTCATCAAAGCACAAGTCCAGAACTTGCAAACAAAGCATTTCTTAAACAGACCAATTTGCATCCTCTAAAATACCCAGATATTTCTTAAACATCCACTTCTCTGTGCTTTGCAGACACGTTCACTGAGATAATACACTCTTTTCTGGAGAGCAAGAAAATTCATATACCTAAAGGATATTTTTTTATTGTTGTTGTTTTTTTATTGTTTTTTGTTGTTGTTGTTTAGTCACTAAGTTGTGTCTAACTCTTTAGTGACCCCATGGGCTGAAACCCACCAGGCTCTGCTGTCCATAGAATTTCCCAGGCAAGAATACAGAGTGGGCTGCCATTTCCTTCTCCAAAGGATCTTCCAGACTCAGGGATCAAACTCACATCTCTTGCATTGGCCGGCAGATTCTTTACCACTGTGTCACCAGGGAAGCCCTTTTAAACCCATAACATTCTATTAATCGCTTTTCCGAAGATGCTGCTACTGCAATTGAGGTTATTAAAGTAATAAACCAGCAGATAATTGTAATGCATGACCTAGAAGGAGCCAGACCAGGAACCCGAAGAGAAACAGCTCTGAAACTATTCTATCATCACCCAAGGTCAAGAAAAAGCTGCGGGCTGAGCTCAGACAAACGAACGCAAAAGCAGCTGGGACCCGCAGAAGGTGAGAGAAAAACCCTGAGAGGCTCCATCAAATATGCTTTCACTTCATAAAAGAGCAGCAACAAGGATTTTCTCCCACACATAAATTAATTTTGTTTCCCTTCTGCTGGGCTGCTGCTTATTTTCACATTCAGTTTCTTCCAGGAGGTGATTCTTGGTCCAGTTTGAGGGAGCTCCCTTCAGCGGGGTCTGCAGGACCACCCCCGCCCCCAGCACCTTTCAGGCTGTGAGATGAGAAAGGCCTCTGTCATTGGGATGCTCAAATAGCATTTCTGCAATCTAAGGGATTAATCTGTCGGACATCTGCAAACTTTAGAACAAATGAGGCTTGACTTTGGACCCTCTTTCACAGTTTGAGTATTCATCCCCTTCCCTGCACCCCCACCATTCCCCTGGGCTGGGGGACAGCTCCGTTTCCCCGTCTGTCACCAGCACAGAACAGTGGTGCGCGACCACAGGGCAGCTCCCGACCCCTTCCTGGAAACGCTCTCTGTGCATCCAGCACCCACCGTGGATTTCACAGTTTTCCTAACTGAGGCACCCCGGGAAGCCTCGGAATGGCCAATGCAAATAACTCCCTTCTAGATACATTATTTTTAACCTCCAGAACAGGAAGCTATTTCCATTGCTAATTTTATAACAACCTATGTCTCTGACAGCCAGGTTCACACTCATTCCTGTCAATTTTACACAACAGTCTGTTTGGGTGTTTTTCCCTTTAAATCAGAAACTCAAAAGAATTAAGAATAGAAGCAGCGCAATTACAGAATGAAAACATGCTGAATACATTTTGTTTCCTTGTGGCAAATATTTCTCCTTTGGGGAAAACAAAACCAAATTTCACTACCTAACACATTTATTTACAATTTAGTTCTCATGCAACTGGAGATCCACCACTCTTGCTGCATTTTTTTCCAACTTGCTTCCTTGTTGGCTTGACAGTTCTAATCAGATGCATTTAATTGGACTGATATTCAACTCAGAAGGTCCTCGTTCAGAAAGATCAAGACGAGAGAGAGAGAGAAATATGTAAGAAGGCACCTATTGGTTTCATGCTTTTTGCTGAGTTTAAAGTGAGGGGAGATGGAAGCCAAAGAGTTTCCCTTCTAAATCTACCCAGAAACGATTCCCACCAGTCAATCCACATGAATCTCACCAACAGGTATTGAGAACATCAGGATCAGGCTCTCAGGACTTGCCTGGATGGAGCTGACTCATGGCCAGTCCTCTGGCAGCCAACACGCTCTTCATGTGACCACAGGTGTGTTCACTTGATCCCTAACCTTCAGGTTCATTTACATCTAAAAATACTGCATGTTTTCCCTTTCCACCTACTATACATCCATAGCTAAACAGATCCCACATCACTGTCAGCATTATCAGCTATACCTGGAATACCCACCTTAAATCATACAACAGACTTTTCCTTGCAGTTGTACACAGATTGTTTGTAAAGTTTACACAGTTGTGTACAAAAACTGTTAGTAAAACTGATGCTGATCATGCATTTCATTCAACATTTACTGAGTATTTACTATGAATACGTTCAGGGAACTCTTCTCTACAACAGGCGGCCTCAGAGAGATGACCATGTCCAGGCCAACAGTTTATAATGAGCAGGGGAGCCAGGATTGCCCAAGCCTATGAAACACAAAGGCTGACGCCATCACAGAGCAAGAGCCCCGTGGGCCTAAGAGGGCGAATCATTTATTCCACTCGGAGGTGGCTTTGGAGACGGATCTCAGAGGATGAAGACGGTTTCAACAGATGACCTGGGAAATTCACTTTTAAGAGCTCCCTCTTCTGCAAACTGTCAAACAGGAAATAGCACAGTTGAGTAAGCTAATATTGCCTTTTTCCTTGTGGCAAATATTTCTCCTTTGGGGAAAACAAAACCAAATTTCACTACCTAACACATTTATTTACAATTTAGTTCTCATGCAACTGGAGATCCACCACTCTTGCTGCATTTTTTTCCAACTTGCTTCCTTGTTGGCTTGACAGTTCTAATCAGATGCATTTAATTGGACTGATATTCAACTCAGAAGGTCCTCGTTCAGAAAGATCAAGACGAGAGAGAGAGAGAAATATGTAAGAAGGCACCTATTGGTTTCATGCTTTTTGCTGAGTTTAAAGTGAGGGGAGATGGAAGCCAAAGAGTTTCCCTTCTAAATCTACCCAGAAACGATTCCCACCAGTCAATCCACATGAATCTCACCAACAGGTATTGAGAACATCAGGATCAGGCTCTCAGGACTTGCCTGGATGGAGCTGACTCATGGCCAGTCCTCTGGCAGCCAACACGCTCTTCATGTGACCACAGGTGTGTTCACTTGATCCCTAACCTTCAGGTTCATTTACATCTAAAAATACTGCATGTTTTCCCTTTCCACCTACTATACATCCATAGCTAAACAGATCCCACATCACTGTCAGCATTATCAGCTATACCTGGAATACCCACCTTAAATCATACAACAGACTTTTCCTTGCAGTTGTACACAGATTGTTTGTAAAGTTTACACAGTTGTGTACAAAAACTGTTAGTAAAACTGATGCTGATCATGCATTTCATTCAACATTTACTGAGTATTTACTATGAATACGTTCAGGGAACTCTTCTCTACAACAGGCGGCCTCAGAGAGATGACCATGTCCAGGCCAACAGTTTATAATGAGCAGGGGAGCCAGGATTGCCCAAGCCTATGAAACACAAAGGCTGACGCCATCACAGAGCAAGAGCCCCGTGGGCCTAAGAGGGCGAATCATTTATTCCACTCGCGCAGGTGGCTTTGGAGACGGATCTCAGAGGATGAAGACGGTTTCAACAGATGACCTGGGAAATTCACTTTTTAAGAGCGCTCCCTCTTCTGCAAACTGTCAAACAGGAAATAGCACAGTTGCGGAGTAAGCTAATATTCTAGTCACCTTGTTAGATAAATTCACTTAAGGCAAATGCTTTCAGATGTTCCACTCTTGACATTTTAAAAACACATCAGCTATTGATTGGTTAAGGGCAGATTGATCAATTACCTTACCCAACTCGCTACTTTTGCAATCAAACCATTAGATTTATATACATGCCTGAGGCGGGACCCTCAGAGTAGGGGGTAGCTGGGCTCCTGTGGTTGTCAATGACAACCAGGACCACCAGAATGTTCTGAAGTCTCCTTCTCAGTCTCTCCATCAAACATAGAGAGGGTTACATGTGGCTAGCATCAGATAGGGTATCCAAAGCACCATCAGAGCTCCCTCTCATTTGCCCTCGTCTCTTCTAGGTGGTTAGGCTCCTCCTCTCAGGCCACTTTTCCTAGGAGGACAAAAGTCGGGCACACAGGTTCTGGGTTCACTTTCAATGACCTGCCTACCAAGGGAGAAAGCTCCATCCCCCTCTGATTGGCTGCTGGAGGCCACGTGCCGCTCCCTGAACCTATCGCTGAAGCCAAGGGGCGGGCTCTACGATTGGCTCCACGTGGGTCATAGGAGACAGAAGAGGCAGCAGGAGGGCAGACGCAATGACCTCGATAATGTTTAATGAAGGTTTAGTATGCTGCACATCAGGCTGCTTGGAATCTATTTTAGGATCCTGGGCACAAAACAAATCCTCATTTTGGCCAGTTTACTTGCCAATCTTTCGATTGGCCTTTTCTAGCCCGAAAGCCTGGGCACATGCCCCACGCCGGTTCTGCCCACAGGACACCTCTCAGGCGTTCGGGGCACCAAGTCCACAGTCTGAATGACACGCCTGCCATCGGCTCGGCAGGACCAAGCCTCAGGCCGGATCCAGGGTACGAAACACAAAGGCTGACGCCATCACAGAGCAAGAGCCCGTGGGCCTAAGAGGGCGAATCATTTATTCCACTCGCAGGTGGCTTTGGAGACGGATCTCAGAGGATGAAGACGGTTTCAACAGATGACCTGGGAAATTCACTTTTTAAGAGCGCTCCCTCTTCTGCAAACTGTCAAACAGGAAATAGCACAGTTGCGGAGTAAGCTAATATTCTAGTCACCTTGTTAGATAAATTCACTTAAGGCAAATGCTTTCAGATGTTCCACTCTTGACATTTTAAAAACACATCAGCTATTGATTGGTTAAGGGCAGATTGATCAATTACCTTACCCAACTCGCTACTTTTGCAATCAAACCATTAGATTTATATACATGCCTGAGGCGGGACCCTCAGAGTAGGGGGTAGCTGGGCTCCTGTGGTTGTCAATGACAACCAGGACCACCAGAATGTTCTGAAGTCTCCTTCTCAGTCTCTCCATCAAACATAGAGAGGGTTACATGTGGCTAGCATCAGATAGGGTATCCAAAGCACCATCAGAGCTCCCTCTCATTTGCCCCTCGTCTCTTCTAGGTGGTTAGGCTCCTCCTCTCAGGCCACTTTTCCTAGGAGGACAAAAGTCGGGCACACAGGTTCTGGGTTCACTTTCAATGACCTGCCTACCAAGGGAGAAAGCTCCATCCCCCTCTGATTGGCTGCTGGAGGCCACGTGCCGCTCCCTGAACCTATCGCTGAAGCCAAGGGGCGGGCTCTACGATTGGCTCCACGTGGGTCATAGGAGACAGAAGAGGCAGCAGGAGGGCAGACGCAATGACCTCGATAATGTTTAATGAAGGTTTAGTATGCTGCACATCAGGCTGCTTGGAATCTATTTTAGGATCCTGGGCACAAAACAAATCCTCATTTTGGCCAGTTTACTTGCCAATCTTTCGATTGGCCTTTTCTAGCCCGAAAGCCTGGGCACATGCCCCACGCCGGTTCTGCCCACAGGACACCTCTCAGGCGTTCGGGGCACCAAGTCCACAGTCTGAATGACACGCCTGCCATCGGCTCGGCAGGACCAAGCCTCAGGGACCATGGTTATTGAACAGGATGCCCAGGGGTACCTATCCATTACCAGCATGGCCAGGAAGAAAATGTAAGAACTGCGAGTTATTTCAAACAGCCAGAGTGGAGAAGACAACCAGATCCCTGTCACCAATCCAGCTGGGGAAAGGGTGCCCTGAGGGCAGCGGGAAATGAGCGGAAGTCCGAACAGGATAAGAGTCCAGATTGAGACAGCAGGGCCGCCTCCTGGATCAGGAGGAGCATTTTGCTCATAGCAGTGTTCTGTAAATTATTGTTGGAAGTGACCAAGAGGTAAACAAAGGTAACACAAAGTAACACATTAGTCCTTATCTTCAAAGTGAGTTCCAAATGCTAAGTCACTTTCCATATTCTCATATAAAGTTTCCAAATCTTTCAGTGACCCAGGAACAACCCACGCTCCTCCATCAAACTGCCCATCACAGCATGAAGGGCAGCTCCTCCATCCCTGCAATAGCTTGGACCAAAATACCACAGCCAGTCTCCACTGTCCTCCTTCTCTCACACCCCACAGCCAACTCATTTCTGGATTCTGTTGGTTCCGCTTTCCGCATCCATCCCCAGTGTATCCCAATGCCTCTTTACACCATTCTGACCACTCCCACCCTAGAATGCAGCTCTGAACCCATGGCCTAGACTATGGCAGTAGTCTTTTGTCTGGCTGCCTTACTTCCAATTCTTGCCCCACTATATTCTTACTCAGCAGCCAGAGTAAGTTTTAAAAATATTATTTATGTCCAATTCCACTGGGCATGCTGCATGCTAAGTCACTTCAGTTGTGTCTGACTCTGCAACCCTATGGACTGTTGTCCATGAGGCTCCTCTGTCCATGGGATTCTCCAGGCAGGAATACTGGAGAGGGTTGCCATGCCCTCCTTCAGGGGATCTTCTCAACCCAGGGGTCAAGTCCAGAGATCTCTTATCTGTCCTGCACTGGCAGGCAGGTTCTTTTCCACTAGCGTCACCTGAGAGGCTCCCCAATTCCACTACTCCATCCCTAATGACTTCTCACGCTTCTCAGAATAAAATCCAAAATATTTACCTTGACCTCAAGGCCCTACATAATCTATCTCTGTGACCTCGTCTTCTTCTACTCTGCCTGGTAGGCTCCTGCCTCAGGGCCTTTGCACTTGCTATTAAATCCTTCTCCCCGCAAAAGACCTACATAGGTGATTCCCTTACTTCCTCAGATCTCCCCTCAAATTATTGTTTATTAGAAAAGAAGTCCCATGAGAAAGATTTTGTTTCGCTTGCTGCTGTATCCTCAGTATGTAGAATGGTACCCACCCAGGAAGGGCTCAAATATTTCTCACATGTATGAATGGGAAAGCAAAGTGTGCCTAACAATCAGGAAGGTTGTCCTTGTCAGTACTTAAAATGACAGTGTTTTCAAAATTACGAATGACTGGGCTTCCCTGGTGGTCCAGTGGGTAAGAATACTGCCTTGCAGTGCAAGGGGCACCAGTTCGATCCCTGGCCTGGGAAGACCCCACGTGCCGCAGAGCAGCTGGACCGATGTGTCCAATTACCGAGCTGGAGCTCTGGAGCGCATACCACAGCCAGTCTCCACTGTCCTCCTTCTCTCACACCCCACAGCCAACTCATTTCTGGATTCTGTTGGTTCCGCTTTCCGCATCCATCCCCAGTGTATCCCAATGCCTCTTTACACCATTCTGACCACTCCCACCCTAGAATGCAGCTCTGAACCCATGGCCTAGACTATGGCAGTAGTCTTTTGTCTGGCTGCCTTACTTCCAATTCTTGCCCCACTATATTCTTACTCAGCAGCCAGAGTAAGTTTTAAAAATATTATTTATGTCCAATTCCACTGGGCATGCTGCATGCTAAGTCACTTCAGTTGTGTCTGACTCTGCAACCCTATGGACTGTTGTCCATGAGGCTCCTCTGTCCATGGGATTCTCCAGGCAGGAATACTGGAGAGGGTTGCCATGCCCTCCTTCAGGGGATCTTCTCAACCCAGGGGTCAAGTCCAGAGATCTCTTATCTGTCCTGCACTGGCAGGCAGGTTCTTTTCCACTAGCGTCACCTGAGAGGCTCCCCAATTCCACTACTCCATCCCTAATGACTTCTCACGCTTCTCAGAATAAAATCCAAAATATTTACCTTGACCTCAAGGCCCTACATAATCTATCTCTGTGACCTCGTCTTCTTCTACTCTGCCTGGTAGGCTCCTGCCTCAGGGCCTTTGCACTTGCTATTAAATCCTTCTCCCCGCAAAAGACCTACATAGGTGATTCCCTTACTTCCTCAGATCTCCCCTCAAATTATTGTTTATTAGAAAAGAAGTCCCATGAGAAAGATTTTGTTTCGCTTGCTGCTGTATCCTCAGTATGTAGAATGGTACCCACCCAGGAAGGGCTCAAATATTTCTCACATGTATGAATGGGAAAGCAAAGTGTGCCTAACAATCAGGAAGGTTGTCCTTGTCAGTACTTAAAATGACAGTGTTTTCAAAATTACGAATGACTGGGCTTCCCTGGTGGTCCAGTGGGTAAGAATACTGCCTTGCAGTGCAAGGGGCACCAGTTCGATCCCTGGCCTGGGAAGACCCCACGTGCCGCAGAGCAGCTGGACCGATGTGTCCAATTACCGAGCTGGAGCTCTGGAGCGCATGTGCCCAGAGCCGGTGCTCTGCGACAACAGAGGGCACCGCGATGGGAGGCCCATACGGGCCAAAGAACAAAGATGGATGAAAATAGATAAATGAAAGACCAATAAAATTGGCCCACCCACCCCTCCTTCCCCAACACCCCCCCCCCAAAAAAAGAAAAAAAAAATTACAAATGACAAGTCTCTTTTTCTCCTGTGAGTGAAATGCAGAATAGGGAAAAGAGCCTGATATTTAAACTTCTCCACCAGAACCTCCCTAAGAGCCATGCGTGTTTAGTCATGCCCAACTCTGAGACCCTCTGGACTGCAGCCCACCAGGCTCCTCTGTCCATGAGATTTCCCAGGCAAGAATACTGGAGCAGGTTGCCATTTCATTCTCCAGGCACTCTTCCCAACCCAGGGATCGAACCTGCACCTTCTGTATTGGCAGGCAGATTCTCTACCACTGAGCCACCTGGGAAGCCCCCGGGGTTGAATTGTGTCCTCTCCTCGAAATTGAACTCCCAGCACCTGTGAACATGGATCTTCGTAGGTGATCAAGTTGAGGTGAGCGTGGGCCCTAACCCAATATGACTGGTGCCCTTGTAAAAGGGGGAGATTTGCCCACAGACAGACAGGTCGTGTGAAAACTCACTGTGCAGCCTCACATCAAGGAGGCTGCAGCAGCTGGGAGTGAGGTCCACAGCACGTCCTTCCCCAGCATCTTTGGAAGGAGCATGGCCCTGCTGACACCTTCACCTTGACCTTGAACTTGGGGCCTCTAGAACAGTGAGACAATACATTTATTTTCTTTGACCCTCTTTTGAATCGTGGCAATACACAATCTATTCTCTTTGTTTGTATTAAATTGATACATGTAATTGTTACATGATCTTACTGATTAAGAATAATTTTAAAATTTTTTCCCATCATTTAAGCCATCCAATGGTTTGTGACCTAACAATCAGGAAGGTTGTCCTTGTCAGTACTTAAAATGACAGTGTTTTCAAAATTACGAATGACTGGGCTTCCCTGGTGGTCCAGTGGGTAAGAATACTGCCTTGCAGTGCAAGGGGCACCAGTTCGATCCCTGGCCTGGGAAGACCCCACGTGCCGCAGAGCAGCTGGACCGATGTGTCCAATTACCGAGCTGGAGCTCTGGAGCGCATGTGCCCAGAGCCGGTGCTCTGCGACAACAGAGGGCACCGCGATGGGAGGCCCATACGGGCCAAAGAACAAAGATGGATGAAAATAGATAAATGAAAGACCAATAAAATTGGCCCACCCACCCCCTCCCTCCCCAACACCCACCCCCCAAAAAAAGAAAAAAAAAATTACAAATGACAAGTCTCTTTTTCTCCTGTGAGTGAAATGCAGAATAGGGAAAAGAGCCTGATATTTAAACTTCTCCACCAGAACCTCCCTAAGAGCCATGCGTGTTTAGTCATGCCCAACTCTGAGACCCTCTGGACTGCAGCCCACCAGGCTCCTCTGTCCATGAGATTTCCCAGGCAAGAATACTGGAGCAGGTTGCCATTTCATTCTCCAGGCACTCTTCCCAACCCAGGGATCGAACCTGCACCTTCTGTATTGGCAGGCAGATTCTCTACCACTGAGCCACCTGGGAAGCCCCCGGGGTTGAATTGTGTCCTCTCCTCGAAATTGAACTCCCAGCACCTGTGAACATGGATCTTCGTAGGTGATCAAGTTGAGGTGAGCGGGGGCCCCCTAACCCAATATGACTGGTGCCCTTGTAAAAGGGGGAGATTTGCCCACAGACAGACAGGTCGTGTGAAAACTCACTGTGCAGCCTCACATCAAGGAGGCTGCAGCAGCTGGGAGTGAGGTCCACAGCACGTCCTTCCCCAGCATCTTTGGAAGGAGCATGGCCCTGCTGACACCTTCACCTTGACCTTGAACTTGGGGCCTCTAGAACAGTGAGACAATACATTTATTTTCTTTGACCCTCTTTTGAATCGTGGCAATACACAATCTATTCTCTTTGTTTGTATTAAATTGATACATGTAATTGTTACATGATCTTACTGATTAAGAATAATTTTAAAATTTTTTCCCATCATTTAAGCCATCCAATGGGTGGTACTTTATAACGGCAGCTCTCAAAAATGAACATACTTAAGCTAGAATGAAGAAGGCCTGAGACTTTTTTCACCTCTGGATTCTAAATCAGAGCCTCAGTTGGTTCTATAGGTTTTGTATAAGCTATGTTTCCTGTACAAAGCCGGCCACCCCTGCCACTCCGTGTGAAGTCCCCTGAGGCTACAGAGATGATAAAACAGACTAGAAAGCTATTTTTGACTCTGAACTTTAGCCAAATTTCTGTCAAATAAGAGATTTTGAAAAAGGCATTCATCAAGAGAAGACTTCTATGACTACAGCAACTTAGGAATCTCCAAATACATATATATGTGTGTACTTATATATGTGGGCTTCCCGGATGGCACTAGTGGTAAAGAACTCACCTGCCGATGTGCCAATGCAGGAGACGTAAGAAAGGCGAGTTCAATCAGGCAGAGTCCCCAGAGGAAAACATGGCAACCCACTCCAGTATTCTTGCCTGGAGAAACCCATGGACAGAGGAGCCTCATGGGCTGCAGTTCACAGGGTCACAAAGAGTCGGACACAACTGAAGCGACTCAGCACACACCCATGCGTATACATATATAGACACTCATCACCACATATGTTGTAGCAAATTAATAAGAAAGGGATAGTCACAAATATACCATGAATTCACTGCTTAAAAGCCTGACTGAGAGACCAAAAGAGTACTGGTTAGCCCATGGATTGATTCCTTTCTGTTTCACCCTTTCAGTACCTCCATGTTACAAAAAGCATATAGAATCTGTCCCCTCAAGCAATCAGAAGTAAATTTACCATGGCTACCATGGCATTATCAGAAAAATTGTCTGCTAAGGCTGATAAATCGGTCGATTATCTGCTTCCTTGACTTTTATTTCCTCTTGTATAAATGTTTTCATCCCAACATTACCAATACCTGTTCTAAGACAAGCGATAAATTACCAAACTGCTGAAATCACCAGGAAATTATTAATAGATCAAAAAAGAACAACAACAACAAAAAGCCGTAATAACATAATAATGCACTCCGTGATCGAAGAACAGCCCTCTATAGAAAGAAAAATGGCTACTTAGTAAAATCTTAGCTTATATATAAAAGGATACATTTCTTTGTGGGTACATTTACCAAATGTTGACAGCACGCATCTTGGAATGAAACATATCATGGTTATAATCGTTCTGCCTACCAACAGGAAAGTTTACGTAGTAAGTCTAAAATATATGTATATATATATACAAAAAATATAGGCATATATGACTAAAAATATATGTATATCCACTGGGATTATACATATCTGTAAACAACAAAGCAAAAGCAAAGAGTAAAATAAAAATATTTAAATTAAAACAATTTTTTGGTAAAATATAAATAAAGTTTACTATTTTAACCATTAAAAAATATATATATACACATACATATATATATACACACACACACACACACACATATCCAAAAGGAAAAGAGCCTTGGGGGATAAGAGATTCAGCAAGAGGGAGGCAACTGCTTTTTATTTAGTGATTAAATACATAGAAAACAAAAGTTGCAGAAGAACTGGCTCCCAACCCCGCACCTGCTCACAAAAGGAGACGGTGCTATGGAATCCTGTGAGAATATTTCTTTGGGTTACGGACGAGAATCCATGACACCAAAGAACACCACTTACAAGGACAACGCTAATTCAAAGTCAACTTTAAACGCTGATTTAGGCCAACAATTTTAACCTTTCCTCAGACCAGGCTTCGTGCCAGGGCTGCTATCTAGTGGTCAAATGTTGTCCTATCTGTTGTCTCCTCTTCTTTTCCCTGCCCACCTTCTGGCACATACAAAGGAAGTCAATGATAGAAGGCCAAAGACAGAGCACACAAAAACCGCATGCAATCAGCAAACCAGGGCAACTCCAAGGGCTGCAAGACCCTAGAGCTAGATTAACTGCCCCTTAACAACCTGGGAGTCCACTAGTCTTGTCCACTTAATAATCCTCTTTTTATTTCAGAGGGCGGGGGGGCACTTCCCTGATGGTGCAGAGGTTAAGAATTTGCCTGCCAGTGCAGGGGGTCCGATCCCTGGTCTGGGAAGATCTCAGTGCCACGGAACAACTCAGCCAGTGGGCCACAACTACCGAGCCTGAGCTCCACAACAAGAGAAACCATCTCAATGAGAATTCCGAGCATCACAACTTAAAGAGTAGCCCTGCTCGCTGCAACTAGAGAAAGCCTGCACCGAGCAACTCCGTGATCGAAGAACAGCCCTCTATAGAAAGAAAAATGGCTACTTAGTAAAATCTTAGCTTATATATAAAAGGATACATTTCTTTGTGGGTACATTTACCAAATGTTGACAGCACGCATCTTGGAATGAAACATATCATGGTTATAATCGTTCTGCCTACCAACAGGAAAGTTTACGTAGTAAGTCTAAAATATATGTATATATATATACAAAAAATATAGGCATATATGACTAAAAATATATGTATATCCACTGGGATTATACATATCTGTAAACAACAAAGCAAAAGCAAAGAGTAAAATAAAAATATTTAAATTAAAACAATTTTTTGGTAAAATATAAATAAAGTTTACTATTTTAACCATTAAAAAATATATATATACACATACATATATATATACACACACACACACACACACATATCCAAAAGGAAAAGAGCCTTGGGGGATAAGAGATTCAGCAAGAGGGAGGCAACTGCTTTTTATTTAGTGATTAAATACATAGAAAACAAAAGTTGCAGAAGAACTGGCTCCCAACCCCGCACCTGCTCACAAAAGGAGACGGTGCTATGGAATCCTGTGAGAATATTTCTTTGGGTTACGGACGAGAATCCATGACACCAAAGAACACCACTTACAAGGACAACGCTAATTCAAAGTCAACTTTAAACGCTGATTTAGGCCAACAATTTTAACCTTTCCTCAGACCAGGCTTCGTGCCAGGGCTGCTATCTAGTGGTCAAATGTTGTCCTATCTGTTGTCTCCTCTTCTTTTCCCTGCCCACCTTCTGGCACATACAAAGGAAGTCAATGATAGAAGGCCAAAGACAGAGCACACAAAAACCGCATGCAATCAGCAAACCAGGGCAACTCCAAGGGCTGCAAGACCCTAGAGCTAGATTAACTGCCCCTTAACAACCTGGGAGTCCACTAGTCTTGTCCACTTAATAATCCTCTTTTTATTTCAGAGGGCGGGGGGGCACTTCCCTGATGGTGCAGAGGTTAAGAATTTGCCTGCCAGTGCAGGGGGTCCGATCCCTGGTCTGGGAAGATCTCAGTGCCACGGAACAACTCAGCCAGTGGGCCACAACTACCGAGCCTGAGCTCCACAACAAGAGAAACCATCTCAATGAGAATTCCGAGCATCACAACTTAAAGAGTAGCCCTGCTCGCTGCAACTAGAGAAAGCCTGCACCGAGCAACAGAGACAAAAAGTTCATTAAAACTGGATCCCACTACACATAGTTTTGTAATTTTCTCTTTTACCTAGTAATACGTTTAGAACTTCCATGTCAGTAAACAAACAAGGTGGTTGTTTAGTCGCTAAGTCGTGTGCAACTCTTTGTGACACCATGGATGGTACTCCGCCAGGTTCCTCTGTCCATGGGATTCTCCAGGCAAGAATACTGGAGTGGGTTGCCATTTCCTTCTCCTGGGGATCTTCCTGAACCAGGGATCAAACCAAGTTTCCTGTACTGGAGGCAAGTTCTTTATGGAATGAGCTACCAGGAAAGCTAAGCAAAAATAAATTGATAAATAAATAAAAAATTTTTAAAAACTATGAACATGCCTTATATTTATATTAGCTTTGAGTTCATTAAAAACTTTCTTGTTCTTAACCCTACCCAAAGAACTTCCTAACATCTGGCCAGTAATGAGCACTCAGCACAGCCAAAGTAATAATAATAATAAATAAATTTATTTAAAAGTCTAAAAATATCTAAAAAAGAATTTCAGGAGGATGTGCTTTCTTCCTGGGCTTTCTTCAGGCATGTCAACTTGGGGTTTCACTAGGAAAGCTTTGCTAAGTCTTTCACCTGAAAGAAACCTGGCACTGTTTCCTAGTTCTGTTTCCAGAAGCAATGCTCAAGAGACGAAAATATTCCTTCTACTCCTCAACAAAATTCAGTCCTTCTGGAAATGCATCCCCTAGCAAGGCTGGGGTCAGGGAAAGTGTCTACGGTTGCTTCAGATGAAGGTTCAACCTCAAGGTAAATGCCCTACGAAAACAAAACTCCTCTGACATGCAGATGTCTTTTTATTTCAGAGGGCGGGGGGGCACTTCCCTGATGGTGCAGAGGTTAAGAATTTGCCTGCCAGTGCAGGGGGTCCGATCCCTGGTCTGGGAAGATCTCAGTGCCACGGAACAACTCAGCCAGTGGGCCACAACTACCGAGCCTGAGCTCCACAACAAGAGAAACCATCTCAATGAGAATTCCGAGCATCACAACTTAAAGAGTAGCCCTGCTCGCTGCAACTAGAGAAAGCCTGCACCGAGCAACAGAGACAAAAAGTTCATTAAAACTGGATCCCACTACACATAGTTTTGTAATTTTCTCTTTTACCTAGTAATACGCTTTAGAACTTCCATGTCAGTAAACAAACAAGGTGGTTGTTTAGTCGCTAAGTCGTGTGCAACTCTTTGTGACACCATGGATGGTACTCCGCCAGGTTCCTCTGTCCATGGGATTCTCCAGGCAAGAATACTGGAGTGGGTTGCCATTTCCTTCTCCTGGGGATCTTCCTGAACCAGGGATCAAACCAAGTTTCCTGTACTGGAGGCAAGTTCTTTATGGAATGAGCTACCAGGAAAGCTAAGCAAAAATAAATTGATAAATAAATAAAAAATTTTTAAAAACTATGAACATGCCTTATATTTATATTAGCTTTGAGTTCATTAAAAACTTTCTTGTTCTTAACCCTACCCAAAGAACTTCCTAACATCTGGCCAGTAATGAGCACTCAGCACAGCCAAAGTAATAATAATAATAAATAAATTTATTTAAAAGTCTAAAAATATCTAAAAAAGAATTTCAGGAGGATGTGCTTTCTTCCTGGGCTTTCTTCAGGCATGTCAACTTGGGGTTTCACTAGGAAAGCTTTGCTAAGTCTTTCACCTGAAAGAAACCTGGCACTGTTTCCTAGTTCTGTTTCCAGAAGCAATGCTCAAGAGACGAAAATATTCCTTCTACTCCTCAACAAAATTCAGTCCTTCTGGAAATGCATCCCCTAGCAAGGCTGGGGTCAGGGAAAGTGTCTACGGTTGCTTCAGATGAAGGTTCAACCTCAAGGTAAATGCCCTACGAAAACAAAAACTCCCTCTGACATGCAGATGTCTAGCCCCAAAGCGACCTTGGCCATTTCCTAGGCGTGATGTCTTACATTATTCGTATGTCATTTCCTCTTATTCTTACCCTTCTGGGAGTCTATACAGTGCCCCCACTTCTCTAGTCGAATAATCATACCCCTTCTTTTTCATCTTATAGAATCTAGAACTCTCTGCAGCCTTCCAGCTGCAATATTCTCCCACACATTATAAGAACGTAGTTACCAAGCTGATCCTCCAACCAACAACTAGTATTTGCAAAGGAGGATGAAAAGCTATGATTCTTCCCTGACGGCTCAGACGGTGAAGAACCTGCCTTCAATTCAGGAGACCTGGGTTGGATCCCTGGGCTGGGAAGATCCCCTGGAGAAGTGAATGGCAACCCACTCCAGTATTCTTGCCTGGAGAATTCCACGGACAGAGGAGCCTGGTGAGCCACAGTCCATGAGGTCCCAAAGAGTTGCATATGACTGAGCAACTAACACACTTTCATTTTAAAGGTTTCAGAAAAGCTTTTAGATATAAATGTTCCCAACTGCTAAGGCTTCGTTTTCAATCTACATGGTTTGACGCTACTTAGAGAAAGGGAAATTCTTTTGGCATTTTCACCCTAACATCAACAGTAGTGAATCCTATAAAGCAGGGGCCAGCAATCTTCTTCTGTGAACAGCCAGGCAGTAAATAGTTCAGGCTTTGTGGTGCGCATACGATCTCTGCCCCATATTCTTTGTTGTTTGTGTTACCATTGCTTATTTTTTTTTAACAACCACTTTAAAATACAAAACCCATTTCGAGCTCAAGGGGCTGCACAGAAACAGGCCATCGTTTGCTGACCCTTGTACTAAAGAATAGACCTTTTCTCCTTTATAATCAAAGCCAAATGGTGCTTAAAACAATATTGGAAATTCAGACAGATGGCAACAAGTTGCATCACCATCTTCTTAATCTAGCCATTTCTGAGAGTCATTAAGTACCTTGGTTTCTCCATCTGTAAAGGGGATTAGAATAGATCAGTGATTTACAAACCATACTCTCTAAAAATCCTAGGTCTCCAGGGAAGGGCTTGGTTGTGTGGATCCATTTACCTCCCACCTTAGCCCACAGCTAGACTGCAGCCTTGTCTATATAAAAGCACTCATCTTAAAGACAATGGTTTCACTGAGCTTTTTTAGATTTTTAAATAATACTTTTTCGTTTATCCATTTGGCTATGCCAAGTCTTAATTGTGGCACTCAGGATCTTTGGTCTTCGTTGCAGCATTCAGGATCTTTAGTTGGGACACACAAACTCTTAGCTGTGACATGTGGGATCTAGTTCTCTGACTTAGGATGGAACCTGGGCCTCCTGCATTGGGAGCTCGTAGTCTTAGCCACTGGACCAGCAGGGAAGCCTCTCCTGGACAGTTTTAAAGACACTGTCTTAGATGATCTCAGGGTCATCCTAGCACTCATCCTCCATGAACCTATTATTGGATAATCGATCCTTTTCCAATTCAATTGGGAGGTGGCAGGTAGATAGGAGATGATTGAAAAGCCTATGTTGAAGTTAAGAACAAGAAAGAGACCTTATTCTAAGGGCTACATGTGCTTACTTAGATTTGTGGAAGTCCACTGGATAGCCACAGCATACACATTGCAAACCCCACACATCCTGATGAGAGTTCACTCTGGCATCCTTCTACTTAGGGCTCTCGAAAAGCAGGATGGTTTAGCAGTGGACGGAGCACTGAGCTCAGATCCAGAGACCTGGATTCCAGGCTGAATTTGGTTCTTACCAAATACAACTCCTGGTGTTTATTTAACCAAAACTGGAGAGCCAACTAAATATCAACCCTTAGATTGGATGAACCAGACAGATGTGGAACACTCTGCCTCCATTAATCAGATCCCTCTTCTATAACATACAATAATAACGCCTTCCCCCTCTTCCAGGCTCTGTGCTTCTCCAGAGATGGCAAAGCTTGCATAAACTGGCAAGCACAGACAATATTAAAATAGAAAACGACAGAGTCTCCTCCTTTTAAGTAGAGAATGTATATGGGACTTCAAGAATTTACCCACTTGATAAGACTTCCCTGGTTGCCCAGTGGTTAAGAAGCCACCTTCCAGTGCAGGGGATGCAGGATCCGTCCCTGGTCAGGGAACTAAGATTCTACCTGCTGCAGGGCAGCTAAGTC
Source organism: Tragulus kanchil (assembly GCA_022376925.1). Taxonomy (NCBI): domain Eukaryota; kingdom Metazoa; phylum Chordata; class Mammalia; order Artiodactyla; family Tragulidae; genus Tragulus; species Tragulus kanchil. The sequence goes on from JAIOJX010000025.1 coordinate 34,811,220, forward strand.
GCATTACCACTAGAGAAAACCTTCACACAGCACTGAAGAGCCCGCGCAACCAAAAATATTAAAATTTAAACAAATAAAAAGAACTTACCCAACTGATAAAATAAGACGATACGTTTTGCCTAACCAAAAAACCACAACATTTCTAGAACATGAAGCAATATAGCAAACCAGAAAGGGCACAAGCCTTTGCACCAGAAAATTCCACTCAAATCTCCTGTTACCTCTTCCTAGACCCTCCCAGCATCTACAGGTCCCCTGTTTCCTCTGCAGAACAGGATATTAATACCTGCAATGTCACAGGGTCACTGTCAAGGTAAATCAGAATTATGTAAGTAAAATACTTGGCACAGTGTTAGCACATAGTTAATATAATTTTTCCTTTCCCTCTCTCCCAGGCACTCAGAAATCTCAGATGAAGGAACACTGTATTTTGAACAGTAGAGCCTACCTCAAAATTGTTGTTGCTGCTACCCAGCTCTATATCATAGTCACCTCAACCAAAAAAGACAGGAAACTTCTGGTTGTTATGACCATGTAATCCAGATGTAGAATATGCCCCGTCATCAGGAAAATCTTACAGTCTTGGCACAGTTTGAGGACAGAGAGAGAGAGCAGCAGCCAATAGCAGAGGAGATTCTACAGTCTGGAATGTGCCACAAACTTCCAACCACCGAAGTGCTCTCTTGCACTCAGACTGTGGTATCCCCCTGTGGTGCAGGTCATGGCCTCTGCTCCTCTGGGCAAGTCACCTCCGGAAACACGTGACCTTCTCCAGTCATCACTAGGCCACACCCATGGGAATGCCCGTGGCCCTGCGCATCACCTCCACCCAGCCCAGTTAACCAGCTCAGGCAAATCCTTTTCTCATGTCCCGTGTGCCCATGGCAGACAATATTAAAATAGAAAACGACAGAGTCTCCTCCTTTTAAGTAGAGAATGTATATGGGACTTCAAGAATTTACCCACTTGATAAGACTTCCCTGGTTGCCCAGTGGTTAAGAAGCCACCTTCCAGTGCAGGGGATGCAGGATCCGTCCCTGGTCAGGGAACTAAGATTCTACCTGCTGCAGGGCAGCTAAGTCGCATTACCACTAGAGAAAACCTTCACACAGCACTGAAGAGCCCGCGCAACCAAAAATATTAAAATTTAAACAAATAAAAAGAACTTACCCAACTGATAAAATAAGACGATACGTTTTGCCTAACCAAAAAACCACAACATTTCTAGAACATGAAGCAATATAGCAAACCAGAAAGGGCACAAGCCTTTGCACCAGAAAATTCCACTCAAATCTCCTGTTACCTCTTCCTAGACCCTCCCAGCATCTACAGGTCCCCTGTTTCCTCTGCAGAACAGGATATTAATACCTGCAATGTCACAGGGTCACTGTCAAGGTAAATCAGAATTATGTAAGTAAAATACTTGGCACAGTGTTAGCACATAGTTAATATAATTTTTCCTTTCCCTCTCTCCCAGGCACTCAGAAATCTCAGATGAAGGAACACTGTATTTTGAACAGTAGAGCCTACCTCAAAATTGTTGTTGCTGCTACCCAGCTCTATATCATAGTCACCTCAACCAAAAAAGACAGGAAACTTCTGGTTGTTATGACCATGTAATCCAGATGTAGAATATGCCCCGTCATCAGGAAAATCTTACAGTCTTGGCACAGTTTGAGGACAGAGAGAGAGAGCAGCAGCCAATAGCAGAGGAGATTCTACAGTCTGGAATGTGCCACAAACTTCCAACCACCGAAGTGCTCTCTTGCACTCAGACTGTGGTATCCCCCTGTGGTGCAGGTCATGGCCTCTGCTCCTCTGGGCAAGTCACCTCCGGAAACACGTGACCTTCTCCAGTCATCACTAGGCCACACCCATGGGAATGCCCGTGGCCCTGCGCATCACCTCCACCCAGCCCAGTTAACCAGCTCAGGCAAATCCTTTTCTCATGTCTGAGAGAGAAAGACAGCAGGAGATATGCCTGCACGTCCTCTCTGCCTCTAAAACCCTTTGATTATGTGACTCAACTTCTCCATTCATTCGACAATGTTGATGAAACATCTCCTAGGTCTTGGATTCTGTGACCCATTCATTCATTCATTCATTCAGATATTCAATACTGTCTACAGAACAGCTCCTATGTTTGATTCTGTTCTTCTCCTCTCATTCACTTACTCAATAATATAATATTTACTGACCACTTACATAAGTCAAGTACTGTTGGAAGCAAAATTGTACAGAAATGAGTAAGAAAGAGTTCATGCCTCTAGCTTACAGTCAATAAGGACACAGGTGAATAAGCAACCATAACGTCACATGGGAGGTATTAGGAGAGACCCATGGCAACCAGGAGAAGGGATGCCTAATTCTGCCCAGGACGTGGGACCGAGAAGCAGGAAGGCTTCTCTAAGGACTGAGTGTTGAAGAGTACAAAGAAGGTCATCAGGTCAATCAGATGGGGTGAAGACACCCCAGAAGTAGGGAAAAGAATTTGCCAAGGTAAGGTTTCCCTTGTGGCTCAAATGGTAAAGAATCTGCCTTAAATGCAAGAGACCTGGGTTTAATCTTGGGGTCAGGAAGATCCCCTGGAGAAGGGAATGGCTACCCACTGCAGTATTCGTGCCTGAAAAATTCCAAGGACGGAGGAACCTGGTGGGCTATAGTGCATGGGGTCACAAAGAGTTGGACACAACTGATCAACTAACACACTTACAAATACACACACACACACACACACACAGGAGATATAAGCTTGGTGGTGTGCAAAACAGATCACTGTGTTTGACTGAAATAAGGGATATACAGGAAGGCAGAAGAAAGGGGGCTTGGATGATGAAGCATCTTCCATACTTGGCTAAGAATAGCCAACTTTATCCTTTTAGGGAATGCCTAAAAGATCCTAAATAGGGGTTATCTAGAATTACAGGAGTGTTTTAGGAAGTGTGAAGGCTGGATTTACAGAGGCTGAGGTGGAGGGAAAACAGACACGAGACTGTGACAAAAAGAGATGCCAATTCTTATGGGACAAAATAACACAATACATGAAAGCAGTGGCAAGGAACGTGCATGCTGAATGCTGGAGAGACTTTGACAGTAGAATGAGACACGGTGGGCAATCTGACTTGGGAAGAAAGGAAGGACTGCATGCAGGGTTTTGGGCTGAATGGTGGGTTCATGGACGATGGGAAAAGCAGCCCAGGAACCACAAGACCATAAATCCTCCCAGCCCCTGGGGCCTGAAAACCTCAGGCAATTCCATACCCAACAATGCCCTCTGTCATATAAAGCATGCTAGAGCCGTGGTACCCACTGGCATTCTCTTTCTCTAAGTGGGGGAAGAGGGGTATCAGGAAGTCACAGGATGAGCATGGAGCATCTTCATAGGTCAACGTTTTGCTAGATATATTTGTGGGGAAAAAAAGCAAATTTAGCTGCTATGTTTATTTACAACATTATTTTTAACACAAACATATGGTTAGGGCACAATGCCTATTTTCATCCAAATTTTCAGATCATACAAAGAAGGTCATCAGGTCAATCAGATGGGGTGAAGACACCCCAGAAGTAGGGAAAAGAATTTGCCAAGGTAAGGTTTCCCTTGTGGCTCAAATGGTAAAGAATCTGCCTTAAATGCAAGAGACCTGGGTTTAATCTTGGGGTCAGGAAGATCCCCTGGAGAAGGGAATGGCTACCCACTGCAGTATTCGTGCCTGAAAAATTCCAAGGACGGAGGAACCTGGTGGGCTATAGTGCATGGGGTCACAAAGAGTTGGACACAACTGATCAACTAACACACTTACAAATACACACACACACACACACACACAGGAGATATAAGCTTGGTGGTGTGCAAAACAGATCACTGTGTTTGACTGAAATAAGGGATATACAGGAAGGCAGAAGAAAGGGGGCTTGGATGATGAAGCATCTTCCATACTTGGCTAAGAATAGCCAACTTTATCCTTTTAGGGAATGCCTAAAAGATCCTAAATAGGGGTTATCTAGAATTACAGGAGTGTTTTAGGAAGTGTGAAGGCTGGATTTACAGAGGCTGAGGTGGAGGGAAAACAGACACGAGACTGTGACAAAAAGAGATGCCAATTCTTATGGGACAAAATAACACAATACATGAAAGCAGTGGCAAGGAACGTGCATGCTGAATGCTGGAGAGACTTTGACAGTAGAATGAGACACGGTGGGCAATCTGACTTGGGAAGAAAGGAAGGACTGCATGCAGGGTTTTGGGCTGAATGGTGGGTTCATGGACGATGGGAAAAGCAGCCCAGGAACCACAAGACCATAAATCCTCCCAGCCCCTGGGGCCTGAAAACCTCAGGCAACTCCATACCCAACAATGCCCTCTGTCATATAAAGCATGCTAGAGCCGTGGTACCCACTGGCATTCTCTTTCTCTAAGTGGGGGAAGAGGGGTATCAGGAAGTCACAGGATGAGCATGGAGCATCTTCATAGGTCAACGTTTTGCTAGATATATTTGTGGGGAAAAAAAGCAAATTTAGCTGCTATGTTTATTTACAACATTATTTTTAACACAAACATATGGTTAGGGCACAATGCCTATTTTCATCCAAATTTTCAGATCAAACAAAAAAAGACGTCAAAGATGCTTCAAAGAAATCTCATAGAGGCTGACAATACTTGTGAAGGAAAGGTCCCCTGCCTCTGGGGTTCCTCAGGGCAGTCATCAAGTGTCACATTGTAACATTATCAAGCCAGTATGAGCACTCACGGACACCAAGCCTTGCCCTTTCCATTCCCTGCAGGCTTCCTAGAAAGGTGGTTCTCAAGTGAGATCTGTGGACTTCCAGCGGTCTGAGACCCTTCCAGAGATCCTCCAGATCAAAGGTGTTTTCAGGATACTACTAAGATGTTACCTGCCCTTTTCACTCTGTTGACATCTGTACTGATGATGCAAAAGTAATAGTGGATAAAATGCTGGTACCTTAGCTCCACCCGAGACACTGGCACCAAACCACCCTGGTAATAAATCACACCACACACCCACAGTAAACACACACACACATACAACAATAACAATCTCGCCAGCTTCACTTATGAATGTCTCTGATGAAGGACTTCTCTGGTGGTCCAATGGTTAAGATTCTGCAATTTCAGTGCAGCGGGGGTGAGTTCGATTCCTGGCTGGGGAACTAAGAGCCTTTGGCACAGCCGAAAAAAAAAAAAAAACAATGTCTCTGATGAAGCAACAGTAGAAATTATTACTTTTATTAAAGGTTAACCCATAAGTAAACCTTTTAAAAAAATTCAATTTGATGGAATGAGGACATCCAGCACTGTCACGAAGAAGGGGCAAGACTCTGCATGGGTTCAACCGATGGGAAAAGCAGCCCAGGAACCACAAGACCATAAATCCTCCCAGCCCCTGGGGCCTGAAAACCTCAGGCAATTCCATACCCAACAATGCCCTCTGTCATATAAAGCATGCTAGAGCCGTGGTACCCACTGGCATTCTCTTTCTCTAAGTGGGGGAAGAGGGGTATCAGGAAGTCACAGGATGAGCATGGAGCATCTTCATAGGTCAACGTTTTGCTAGATATATTTGTGGGGAAAAAAAGCAAATTTAGCTGCTATGTTTATTTACAACATTATTTTTAACACAAACATATGGTTAGGGCACAATGCCTATTTTCATCCAAATTTTCAGATCAAACAAAAAAAGACGTCAAAGATGCTTCAAAGAAATCTCATAGAGGCTGACAATACTTGTGAAGGAAAGGTCCCCTGCCTCTGGGGTTCCTCAGGGCAGTCATCAAGTGTCACATTGTAACATTATCAAGCCAGTATGAGCACTCACGGACACCAAGCCTTGCCCTTTCCATTCCCTGCAGGCTTCCTAGAAAGGTGGTTCTCAAGTGAGATCTGTGGACTTCCAGCGGTCTGAGACCCTTCCAGAGATCCTCCAGATCAAAGGTGTTTTCAGGATACTACTAAGATGTTACCTGCCCTTTTCACTCTGTTGACATCTGTACTGATGATGCAAAAGTAATAGTGGATAAAATGCTGGTACCTTAGCTCCACCCGAGACACTGGCACCAAACCACCCTGGTAATAAATCACACCACACACCCACAGTAAACACACACACACATACAACAATAACAATCTCGCCAGCTTCACTTATGAATGTCTCTGATGAAGGACTTCTCTGGTGGTCCAATGGTTAAGATTCTGCAATTTCAGTGCAGCGGGGGTGAGTTCGATTCCTGGCTGGGGAACTAAGAGCCTTTGGCACAGCCGAAAAAAAAAAAAAAACAATGTCTCTGATGAAGCAACAGTAGAAATTATTACTTTTATTAAAGGTTAACCCATAAGTAAACTTTTTAAAAATATTCAATGTGATGGAATGAGGACATCCAGCATCTGTCACGACTGAAGTTGGATGGCTGTCTCAAAGGAAAGGACGTGGGGGTCTCAGCCGGAAGCTGAACCAGTCACTTCTTTTCATGGTACATCATTTTTAAAACAATTTATTTTTAATCGGGGGATGATTGCTTTATAATGCCATGCTGGTTTCATCGTGAGTTAGAATAAGTATACATATGTCCCCTCCCTCCCGACCTTCCCTTCACCCATGGAACATCACTTATAATTGGTAGAACAACTGACAAATGTCAGTCATTCAAATTTGGGTATTTGGCAGATAATTTTTTGGAAATAAATGAAGTAAGGTTACTATTTTAAGGAAAAACTGACAATTGAAAACAATAATAAAATTCAAGCAAGAATTAAGATTTTTGAAAACTTGTACTGTGTACGGTGAACAGCTTCCCAATACAGACTTCCTAAGTAAGGTCAGTGTTGACAATATGCTTTTTATACTATGTAATAAAACGTGTCACCATCTGGTAGGTCTACATGATTCAGTGAGCCAGTGGGTTTCCAAATGTCCCATGCATGATGGTACCTATGGGTTGGTGAGTGCAATACAGACAAGTACATTTTCATGCAACTGAATAGAGAAGTCCACTGAAATGGTTTCAGATTCCACATTACAACTAAGCTAAGAGATAGCTTTAAGAAGCTCCCTCTTTCTTGAGTCTTGGCAAAGTATCAAAGAAGAGCCATAATTATCTGAAAAGGCCATTACATATCTGAGTGAAGCCGGATATTCTTCATAGATTCCATCCAAAACAACACAGTGCCACTGACTGAATGCAACAGCAGATATGAGAATCTTTCTATTAAGTCAGAAGTCAAAGAGATCTGTACAATTATGAAATAATCTCATTCTTCTCACTACATTTTTGGGAGGAAAAGTATTTTTCATAAACATATCCTATGTATAATGAATAGATAATGGGTTATAACCATTATTTTAATAATAAAAATATTTTCTTTCCCAATTTAAATCTCTAATATGATACCTAGAGATGAATACAATGCATACACACCAAAAGCTCTTTGACGTCCTCAATAACTTTTAAGGAGGTCCTGAGACCAAAATATTTGAGAGCCAGTATTTCAGAGAAATTTGCACTCAAGCACAAGTGATACGTACTTGCATGTTCACAGGAGCACTAACAGCAAAAAGTAGGGACAAACCACACATGGGATACGGTATGTGTTTACAGGACAATACTGGGAGCAGTGCAAATGAATGCACCACAGCTAAATATATCAACATGCATACACTTCACAAAGACAGCAGTTGAATGAAAACCCAAAGGCAGAATGCATACTGTTTGCTACCTTTTTTATACTTTTACATTCACAATTTTATAAACTGCAAAGACAAGTGAAACTAATATGGTAAAACTAGAGAGGAAAAGGCTTCCCTGGTAGCTCAGATGGTAAAGAATCTTCCTGCAATGCAGAAGACTCAGGTTCGATCCCTGGATCAGGAAGATCCCTTGGAGAAGGAAATGGCAACCCACTCCAGTATTCTTGCCTGGAGAATTCCGTACACAGAGGAGCCTGGCAGACTATAGTCACAAACAGACTGGCAGACTACAATCACAGACTACAGTCTGTGGGGTCACAAACAGACAGACAGCTGGACTATGCAACTAACACTGACTTACACTTAGTTGTAGGGAAAAAGCAAGGGCAACAATCAGAAAATTTAGGACAATGGGAACAGGTAGCAGGAGAAGGCTACAGCAGAAATTTGATAATGTTGAAATTCATTAGACTATTAATATACTCATTTAAACCAAATGCTTCACAGTATGTGTATGAATGGTAGATGTATTCTGTAAGCGGCACATACTTTAGGACCTGCAAAGGGAGGCACAGAGTGAGAGCTTTCTCTGGCAAAGAAACCAAAGAGGTGAACTTGGGGAAACATATCCTATGTATAATGAATAGATATGGGTTAATTATGAAATAATCTCATTCTTCTCACTACATTTTTGGGAGGAAAAGTATTTTTCATAAACATATCCTATGTATAATGAATAGATAATGGGTTATAACCATTATTTTAATAATAAAAATATTTTCTTTCCCAATTTAAATCTCTAATATGATACCTAGAGATGAATACAATGCATACACACCAAAAGCTCTTTGACGTCCTCAATAACTTTTAAGGAGGTCCTGAGACCAAAATATTTGAGAGCCAGTATTTCAGAGAAATTTGCACTCAAGCACAAGTGATACGTACTTGCATGTTCACAGGAGCACTAACAGCAAAAAGTAGGGACAAACCACACATGGGATACGGTATGTGTTTACAGGACAATACTGGGAGCAGTGCAAATGAATGCACCACAGCTAAATATATCAACATGCATACACTTCACAAAGACAGCAGTTGAATGAAAACCCAAAGGCAGAATGCATACTGTTTGCTACCTTTTTTATACTTTTACATTCACAATTTTATAAACTGCAAAGACAAGTGAAACTAATATGGTAAAACTAGAGAGGAAAAGGCTTCCCTGGTAGCTCAGATGGTAAAGAATCTTCCTGCAATGCAGAAGACTCAGGTTCGATCCCTGGATCAGGAAGATCCCTTGGAGAAGGAAATGGCAACCCACTCCAGTATTCTTGCCTGGAGAATTCCGTACACAGAGGAGCCTGGCAGACTATAGTCACAAACAGACTGGCAGACTACAATCACAGACTACAGTCTGTGGGGTCACAAACAGACAGACAGCTGGACTATGCAACTAACACTGACTTACACTTAGTTGTAGGGAAAAAGCAAGGGCAACAATCAGAAAATTTAGGACAATGGGAACAGGTAGCAGGAGAAGGCTACAGCAGAAATTTGATAATGTTGAAATTCATTAGACTATTAATATACTCATTTAAACCAAATGCTTCACAGTATGTGTATGAATGGTAGATGTATTCTGTAAGCGGCACATACTTTAGGACCTGCAAAGGGAGGCACAGAGTGAGAGCTTTCTCTGGCAAAGAAACCAAAGAGGTAAGGAAGAGGGCCTTAAGCCCTGGCTGAGTATGTGGCTCCAATCCCAGGTAAGCCTATCACTAGGCAAGTCTCTTCCTCGGACACCTTCAAAGCTCACATACACTGCCAGCCATCTATTAGGTTGGCCAAAAAAGTTTTTCCGTAATCTTACAGAAAAACCCAAACAAACTTTTTCACCCAATCCAATACTTTGGTTTCTGAACAGCCCTCCCTGCTTAAAAGGGCTATTTCTTGCTTTAGGTGATCATCCTCCATCTCCATGTACAACAGAGTAGAAAAAACTACCAAATGTCACAGTTGATTTTGCGTGGTACCCAAACCACTAAATCTAGCCATCATAATCTCCTATCATCTGGGCCAGCTTCTACTAGATTCTTCATACCTCCTATCCTTACATCACCAATATGCCCTCCCTGGTTCAACAAAGTTCCTTAGCATTTCCTGCCTGCTTTGGGTTTATTTCAACCTCTTTTGGCTGATGCTACTCCTTCTGTTTGGAACATTCTTTTCTCTTCTCAAGATCTAAATCCATCATAACCCTGATGCTGTAGGTAACACTTTTCTCCAAGAATCCTCTACCCATCACCCTTCCTCTGAGTTGCCTCAAGCACTTACACACCTAATTTGTACTATACTGTCTCTCACCCATTAGCAAATTGATTTGTACTTATCCTCTGTGGTTGTTTTGTGTCCACGTTTAAAAGAACTGTCAGCAGAAACTGCATTCCCTACAACTCTTATGAGCCAGGTAAAGGATCAAAACTTGTTTTGAATGCATGAGCACCACGTAGGGACGCCAATTCTCAACTGACGAAAATCCTCACAGCTCTAATGTGTGTCGACATCCACATATTCTTATTTTCAAGAGGCTTTCAATATTGAAAGATGTTTCCCTCCCCACCCTCCATTCCCACTAGAGAAGCAGATTTCCCATTTTATAATAGAAACCAAGTAAAGTCACATTAGCTCAACAGAATTCTCAACATTTCTGCTCTTATCTCAAGCCTCTTTACTTGCAGTCTTTAAAAAAAACCCCCCTGACATGTGGTTGAACCAGGTCTTCATGATATATAAGACCTTCTGTTTCATTAGGGGCACTTCTATTTACCAAAGGGGGCTTCCCTGGTGGTCCAGTGGGTAGAGTCCGCCTTGCAGTGCAATGAACACCAGTTCAATCCTTGGCCCAGGAAGATCCCATGTGCTGTGGAGCAGCTGGACCAGTGTGTCCAACTACAAGTCAGTGCTCTGGAGCTCATGCGCCCAGATCCAGTGCTCTGCAAAGAAAAAGGCCACTGCGATGGGAGGCCCACACGGGCCAAAGAATAAAGATGGATGAAAATAAATAAATAAACCAATAAAAGAGGCCATTTAGAAAAAAAAAGAAACCAAAGGTCTTTTCCCTCTAACGTCTACCCTATGGGTCCTAGTCTCTGTTTCCTGCTTGGCATTTCAGAAATCTATGAAAATACTTTTCAAGCTGAATTTTAATTATTTGTTTCCATCTCCTCTGCCTGCTTGGCTCTGAGATCCTTGCAAACTCAGAACCAAAGTTCCTTAGCATTTCCTGCCTGCTTTGGGTTTATTTCAACCTCTTTTGGCTGATGCTACTCCTTCTGTTTGGAACATTCTTTTCTCTTCTCAAGATCTAAATCCATCATAACCCTGATGCTGTAGGTAACACTTTTCTCCAAGAATCCTCTACCCATCACCCTTCCTCTGAGTTGCCTCAAGCACTTACACACCTAATTTGTACTATACTGTCTCTCACCCATTAGCAAATTGATTTGTACTTATCCTCTGTGGTTGTTTTGTGTCCACGTTTAAAAGAACTGTCAGCAGAAACTGCATTCCCTACAACTCTTATGAGCCAGGTAAAGGATCAAAACTTGTTTTGAATGCATGAGCACCACGTAGGGACGCCAATTCTCAACTGACGAAAATCCTCACAGCTCTAATGTGTGTCGACATCCACATATTCTTATTTTCAAGAGGCTTTCAATATTGAAAGATGTTTCCCTCCCCACCCTCCATTCCCACTAGAGAAGCAGATTTCCCATTTTATAATAGAAACCAAGTAAAGTCACATTAGCTCAACAGAATTCTCAACATTTCTGCTCTTATCTCAAGCCTCTTTACTTGCAGTCTTTAAAAAAAACCACCCCTGACATGTGGTTGAACCAGGTCTTCATGATATATAAGACCTTCTGTTTCATTAGGGGCACTTCTATTTACCAAAGGGGGCTTCCCTGGTGGTCCAGTGGGTAGAGTCCGCCTTGCAGTGCAATGAACACCAGTTCAATCCTTGGCCCAGGAAGATCCCATGTGCTGTGGAGCAGCTGGACCAGTGTGTCCAACTACAAGTCAGTGCTCTGGAGCTCATGCGCCCAGATCCAGTGCTCTGCAAAGAAAAAGGCCACTGCGATGGGAGGCCCACACGGGCCAAAGAATAAAGATGGATGAAAATAAATAAATAAACCAATAAAAGAGGCCATTTAGAAAAAAAAAAAAAGAAACCAAAGGTCTTTTCCCTCTAACGTCTACCCTATGGGTCCTAGTCTCTGTTTCCTGCTTGGCATTTCAGAAATCTATGAAAATACTTTTCAAGCTGAATTTTAATTATTTGTTTCCATCTCCTCTGCCTGCTTGGCTCTGAGATCCTTGCAAACTCAGACCATACTCTATCCAGCTCCACAGATCCTAATCCCTGGTACAGAAGCACTCAGCTACTGCCGTTTGAATGAACAAATGAACGAATCAAGTATGAGTTATCAGGCACAAGGTACGAATTTAGGATGAATGACAATTCACAGTAAGTTTACTCCCCATTTCACTTGACAGAACTGCATGTACTTGAATTCAGTTACCATGCATAATTTTTATCCATCCTCACTCTTCTCTTCATATTATGTGTGTGTGTGTGTGTTAATCACTCAGTTATGTCGGATTCTTTGCGACCCGTAGACTATAGTTCGCCAGGCTCCTCTGCCCATGGAATTCTCCAGGTAAGAACACTGGAGTGGGTTGCCATGCCCTCCTCCAGGGGATCTTCCTGACAGAAGAATGGAATTCAGGTCTCCTACACTGCAGGAAGACTTTACTGTCTGAGCCCCCTCTTATTAAGTTCTCCCAGCTGCCTCAATAATTAATTCTTGACATAATGATTTCAAGAGTCTACAACACGTTTGTTGCCTCTCTTCCAGTGAGTAGTTTACCAATGCGCCCCTTTAAATCAGGGCACCCAATCTAGGATTCACTATCACACATGTGATCCACTCAGTTCACAAGACCCACATTACCATCCTTGTCCTGAATTCAGTGCATACGTTAATTCAGTCAACTCTGCTGAAATGCATCTATGGTTGAATTTTTAATACTGCATATTGATTCATAGTGGTTATATCTGGGGGTGAGAAAAGGGACTTTCATATTTTACTTTAAACATTCCCATATTGCTTTAATTGCTTATACTAAACATAGACTCCTCTTTTTTATATATATATACTTTGTACAAGAATTTATGAGTTTCAAATGCTCTTGCTCAAAAATTTACAACTGATACAATGGCATTACTGATTATTTTTATGTTTAGTTTTCCTAAATTTGTGAATATTATATGTGAAGCCATGAAAAATAAAATTTTGTCTTAAAAATTCTGTCTTAAAATTTTTATTTTTCTCCACAAAAATAACCTGAAATGCTAGTGAGAACAAAGTAGCTATCAACAATTTATACTTTACAAACAATTCCAGTCAACTTATATTTGCTTAGTTTTACAGTCCTCTGATTTGATTTTAGAGACAATTTTGGATTTCTCAGAAAAGGAAATAAATTTAAAACATTCTCTTGAGATATTAAGTGTTAGTGTTACTCACCCAGTCACATCCAACTCTTTGAGACCCCATAGGCTCACCTCTGTCTCTGGAATTCTCCAGGTAAGAATACTGGAGTGGGTAACCATTCCCTTCTCCATGGGATTTTCCTAACCCAGACATTAAACCCAGATTTTCACATTGCAGGCAGATTATTTATCATCTGAGCCACCACAGAATTCTTCTCTAGAGATAAGATGATACCTATGACATACTCTATTTATTTATTATGTGTCAACATGGAATCTGCTTGTCATTAAAAGCCAATATAGATTTTTTAAATAAATAATTATGTTATTAATTCCATGATTCCAGCCTTAATGCATACACATATCATATTTAACATACATGTACTCTCTACTATGTATAAAATAGATCACTAATGAGAACCTACTGCATTGCACAGGGAACTCGACTCAGTGCTTGGTGATGACCTGAATGGGAAGAAAATCCAAAAAAAGAGGAGATATATGTTTATGTACGGCTGATTCACTTGTTATACAGCAGAAACAAACACACTGTAAAACAACTAAACTCCAGTAAAAATTGATAAAAAGAAAACAATAATAAAATAAAATACATGTACTCTTCTCTTTTGTATATATTTCCTTATCTATCAACACGTATTTGAGTAGCCACTGATACATGGCACTTCTAACTATGATCTAGTGGTCCAGCAAACCCAAACCCTTCCAGATTATAAAATTCCTCCCTTTCTATAAATGTCGGAAAGCAGCAGCTCACTATAATTTGATTTCCCTCTCTTTAAGGTCAGATTAAAACTCAGTAAGTTACTATTTGAGGTTTGCCTTCTCCTAGAAGGGGACATCACACAGCACATTTCAGGAGTATTCCTCCCTTTCTCATAGAATGTGCCAAGGCAGGTTTTTTTGTTTAGTTTTCCTAAATTTGTGAATATTATATGTGAAGCCATGAAAATTTTTGAAATTTTTTTTTTTCTCCACAAAAATAACCTGAAATGCTAGTGAGAACAAAGTAGCTATCAACAATTTATACTTTACAAACAATTCCAGTCAACTTATATTTGCTTAGTTTTACAGTCCTCTGATTTGATTTTAGAGACAATTTTGGATTTCTCAGAAAAGGAAATAAATTTAAAACATTCTCTTGAGATATTAAGTGTTAGTGTTACTCACCCAGTCACATCCAACTCTTTGAGACCCCATAGGCTCACCTCTGTCTCTGGAATTCTCCAGGTAAGAATACTGGAGTGGGTAACCATTCCCTTCTCCATGGGATTTTCCTAACCCAGACATTAAACCCAGATTTTCACATTGCAGGCAGATTATTTATCATCTGAGCCACCACAGAATTCTTCTCTAGAGATAAGATGATACCTATGACATACTCTATTTATTTATTATGTGTCAACATGGAATCTGCTTGTCATTAAAAGCCAATATAGATTTTTTAAATAAATAATTATGTTATTAATTCCATGATTCCAGCCTTAATGCATACACATATCATATTTAACATACATGTACTCTCTACTATGTATAAAATAGATCACTAATGAGAACCTACTGCATTGCACAGGGAACTCGACTCAGTGCTTGGTGATGACCTGAATGGGAAGAAAATCCAAAAAAAGAGGAGATATATGTTTATGTACGGCTGATTCACTTGTTATACAGCAGAAACAAACACACTGTAAAACAACTAAACTCCAGTAAAAATTGATAAAAAGAAAACAATAATAAAATAAAATACATGTACTCTTCTCTTTTGTATATATTTCCTTATCTATCAACACGTATTTGAGTAGCCACTGATACATGGCACTTCTAACTATGATCTAGTGGTCCAGCAAACCCAAACCCTTCCAGATTATAAAATTCCTCCCTTTCTATAAATGTCGGAAAGCAGCAGCTCACTATAATTTGATTTCCCTCTCTTTTAAGGTCAGATTAAAACTCAGTAAGTTACTATTTGAGGTTTGCCTTCTCCTAGAAGGGGGACATCACACAGCACATTTCAGGAGTATTTCCTGAAGTGCAGGATGTCCCAGCTTCCCAGGTGGCTCAGGGGTAAAGAATCTGCCTGCCAAGGCAGGAGACAACGGAGACTTGGGTTCCATCCCTGGGCTGGGAAGATCCCCTGGAGGAGGAAACAGCAACCTACTCCAGTATTCTTGCCTGGGAAATCCCATGAACAGAGGAGCCTGGCAGGCTATGGTCCATGGGGTGGCAAAGAGTCAGACATGAATGAGCAACTGTGCAACCATGCACAGGGTGTCCTCACTCTGTTTCCTTCCAAATACAGCTGTGTTTCATGCTCTAGAGAGGACCACTGGGTTAACAAGTAGGGCCTAACAAGCACAGATTAGAAAACAACTCACAATTCGAGGCCATTACACCAAGGCACTGTTCTCCATATGCAACATATAATTCAGACCCCAGAAAGTATCACTGTAAATGACCCTATTTTGTGACCTTCTCTGTTTGTCCAAGGTCAAAGTAAATCTTTGAGGAAAAAGTATTCTAGGTGGCACAAGTCTTCCCAAATCACAGGGCAATGGATGTGCTCCGTCAGCACTGAAGGGGGGCTCCTGCAGTGGAGATGTGAGAGGAGGTGCAGGTGACGCCATGTCCTTCGGGTTTGGGGCCCCATGGAGAGTTCACAGACCGCTGAGCCCTGAGGGACCCGCACACGGCCCTCGCTCTGGTGAACGCAAGCTGGGTTCCTCCTCCCTGTGGCCCAGTGTCCATGTCTGTGTAATTGGTAAGAGGAAGAGCTCTTCCCTGCCTGTCTCACAGGCAGATGGTATCAGTGAAAATGTTTTGTGGACGATTAGCACTATATAAAGAGAAGGCATGGCAATGTACTATTATCCATTTTACAAGACGGTGCACAGAAAGGTCAGGTGACTTGCCCACGGTCGCAAAGCTAGTTAGAAACCCTGGTGACTGTGGTGGGAGAAGCGGACAGGGAAGACTGGAATCTGCCTTCCGCTTAGTCCAGGTCCTTCCCTGAACCTCTGGCTTCCAATCTGCAGGAGCTGGAAGCAGTTTCTCAGGCCTATGAGCTATTTTTTAGGGTTTTAAGAGTCTAACAGATTCTCACAATAAGTCGCCTAGATACAAAATCACGTCTTTGTTTTGGCCACAATATGGCATCAGCCCAGAGCTAGTCCAGGGGTCCTCAACTCTGGCTATCCATATACATCACCTGTGGAGCTTTTTAAGGATGTCCATGCCAAGACTCCACTCTGAGCCCATTAAATTTAAATCTCTGGAGATGACTGCATTTTCTAAATCTCCCAGGAGATTATAGTGGGCTGCCAGGATGGAGAACCACTGGGTTGGCTGATAATGATCAGAAACTTATAGGCAAGGTTTCCCCGGTGGTCCAGTGGGTAGAGAGTCCGCCTTGCAGTGCAAAGGGCACTGGTTCGATCCCTGGCCGGGGAAGATCCCACATGCCGTGGAACGGCTAGGCCAGTGTGTCCAATTACAAGCCAGTGCTCTGGAGTGCATGCGCCCAGAGCCGGTGCTCTGCAACAAGAGAGGCCACAGCAATGGGAGGCCCACACAGGCCAAAGAATAAAGATGGATGAAACATAAACAATGACTTAGAGGCAATAAAAAAAAATTTTTTTTAAAGAAACTGATATGCAGCAACAGTTGTCTTTAACTGATTGTACCATGGAGTTAAAGCAATCTTATTGAGATCCATAGTTGAAAGAAATTCACAAAAAAGAAATGAACACCTCGAGGGTCTTAACGTGGTCAGCAGTTATTGTGCACATACTATGCACCATACATGAATCTAAATATCTACATGTATGAACTCACTTAGTTCCCATAGAACCTACAATGCTCTCCCAATTTACAGATGGGAAAACAGGGAAACTGCAGTAACTTATCAAGGTCGTGGCTAAAAAATGTGGGGCAGCTGGAATGGAACTCGTGCGTCTGGTGCCAGGATCTTTTTTTAATCGTTGCTTTACAATATTGTGTTAGTTTCTGCTGTACAACACACTGAGTCAGCTCTATGTCTGCATATATCGCCTCCCTCTGGGACATCCCTCCCTCTCCTATCCCCCATCCCACTGAGCTCCCTTTGTTATACAGCAGGTTCTCACTAGTTATCTACTTCACACGGGTGAGGTTGGGGCTGAGATGTGAATTGGGAAATGGTGCCAGGGCCTTAATCCCCACCCTAGGCTGCTTCCTGATATTGCCATCAGAGGAGGCGTACAGTACCCCAGCCTCAGTGATGACTTAAAAGACCACAGAAGGCTGGGGACTATAGAACAATGTCTAACCCAAGTGCCCACAGAGGCCAGGACACAAGATGCTGTGGCGGGCCGGCAGGTGTCCGTGCAGGCGGAGACATGGACGCACAGGGGCGGGGGCTATGGCAGAACGGCGAGCACATGCCAGGGACGGGAGACAGCCGCCACTGACTGCAGCAGATTGCGGCCATGTGGGGAGGTGGCCCGCGCTGCTGACGCGTCCAAGTTTTCAGAAGAGGCTGCAAGTCTGGATTTCTATGTAAAACCACCCATGTGCAAACGCTGTCTTGAGTTTTAAACATACTGTACGGGGCAAAACATACCAGGTCAGTAGTGATCTCTAATATCATTTATCACACATACACAAACACACAGACAACACACACACACACTAATCTTTCTTCTAAAATTCCTGAAAAATAGATACATGTATATGTATAACTGAATCAGTTTGCTGGACAGATGAAACTCACACAAGAGTGTTAATCAACTAGGTTCCAATATAAACTTAAAAATTGTTTAAATAAGCGAAATTCATTTAATGTGTTCTTTTGGCTTGGTTCTCTGCAATTAAAAATAACAGACCCTGTCTCTCCTTCTTTTTGTGCCAAATTTGAACGATTAGCTGTGTAACACACGAAAAAACCCAACAGAAATTTCCTCTAGGTCATTTTAATCAAAGAACTGACTGATAAATCAATGGATAAATAAACTTTTCTTAAACACCTATTTTCTCATTTGAATGTCAGTGCGTAAGTCTGGGAACATGAATTTACTATCCTCACTTTAGAATAAAGCTCAGTCATAATTCATACGATTATTACACAGTTTAGATACAATTCAGGTCAAACCATACACACAGAGGAACTTGTTCCTCTAGTAACTCCTATCCCCCATCCCACTGAGTTTTGGTATACAGCAGGTTCTCACTAGTTATCTACTTCACACGGGTGAGGTTGGGGCTGAGATGTGAATTGGGAAATGGTGCCAGGGCCTTAATCCCCACCCTAGGCTGCTTCCTGATATTGCCATCAGAGGAGGCGTACAGTACCCCAGCCTCAGTGATGACTTAAAAGACCACAGAAGGCTGGGGACTATAGAACAATGTCTAACCCAAGTGCCCACAGAGGCCAGGACACAAGATGCTGTGGCGGGCCGGCAGGTGTCCGTGCAGGCGGAGACATGGACGCACAGGGGCGGGGGCTATGGCAGAACGGCGAGCACATGCCAGGGACGGGAGACAGCCGCCACTGACTGCAGCAGATTGCGGCCATGTGGGGAGGTGGCCCGCGCTGCTGACGCGTCCAAGTTTTCAGAAGAGGCTGCAAGTCTGGATTTCTATGTAAAACCACCCATGTGCAAACGCTGTCTTGAGTTTTAAACATACTGTACGGGGCAAAACATACCAGGTCAGTAGTGATCTCTAATATCATTTATCACACATACACAAACACACAGACAACACACACACACACTAATCTTTCTTCTAAAATTCCTGAAAAATAGATACATGTATATGTATAACTGAATCAGTTTGCTGGACAGATGAAACTCACACAAGAGTGTTAATCAACTAGGTTCCAATATAAACTTAAAAATTGTTTAAATAAGCGAAATTCATTTAATGTGTTCTTTTGGCTTGGTTCTCTGCAATTAAAAATAACAGACCCTGTCTCTCCTTCTTTTTGTGCCAAATTTGAACGATTAGCTGTGTAACACACGAAAAAACCCAACAGAAATTTCCTCTAGGTCATTTTAATCAAAGAACTGACTGATAAATCAATGGATAAATAAACTTTTCTTAAACACCTATTTTCTCATTTGAATGTCAGTGCGTAAGTCTGGGAACATGAATTTACTATCCTCACTTTAGAATAAAGCTCAGTCATAATTCATACGATTATTACACAGTTTAGATACAATTCAGGTCAAACCATACACACAGAGGAACTTGTTCCTCTAGTAAAAGCTTAAAGTAGTATTGTAGGCCTATGAAACAAGTACTTGGCAAGCCCTATTATCCAGCCTTATAAAAGAATTTTACCATATCATATTATTACTCTGTGAAATGTGTGCAGAATTTTTAAAAAGAATAATAAACACAGACATCACCAACAAACTGTGAGTCAGAAATGCCTACAGTCTAATCACAAACTATGCAAAAGGAAACTTATTTCATATACTTAATAATAGCTAACGCTTCATGAGCTCTTTGTACAAGCAGTCACTAATCAGGTATGGTTCTGTGTGTGTACATAATATTCATACTTTTATATGCATTCAATTATTCCTACAATAACCTTGTGATACAGGAACTGTTGTCACTATTAAAAGATGAGGAAACCCGAGAGCAGGGAAGGCAAGTAATGTGCCCAAGGTCACACAGCTAGTGAGCAGCAGAGCACAAATCCAAACAGCTTGGTGACAGAGCCTGTACACTGGACCACCACTCCATGACTTTAAAACGCCTGTAGTCTCTGTTTGTTTGTTTTTAACCTAAGATGTACAGTATACAGCGGTGGTGGTTTACTTGCTAAGTTGTGTCCAATTCTTTTTCAACCCCATGGACTGTAGCCCTCTAGGCTCTGCTGTTCATGGGACTTCCAAGACCAGAACACTGGAGTGGATAGCCATTTTCTTCTTCAGGAGATGTTTCCAACCCGAAATCAAACCCACATCTCCTGCATTGCAGGCATATTCTCTCCTGCTGAGCCACCAGGGAGGCCCACTGTGTACAGCACACAAAGCGAAAAGACGGCAAAATCACATGATATTTTCTCCCTCTGGTTACAGAACACACACACTTTAAAAAAATATACCACCAGACAACCCAAGACACTGTGTAACTTTATAAAAATCTCAAGTATAGTACCTTGCTTCAAAAACACAGATAAGCAGGCTGCTGCTGATCAATCATGGAAAAGATCAGCTTCCCTGGCCTTCTCCAGCCCCCTCTGAAAGCCAGCCTCCTCAGAGCACTCCAAACAATTCACCTGGAGGTTCACCCCTCTCAGTCATAATTCATACGATTTTACCATATCAATTCAGGTCAAACCATACACACAGAGGAACTTGTTCCTCTAGTAAAAGCTTAAAGTAGTATTGTAGGCCTATGAAACAAGTACTTGGCAAGCCCTATTATCCAGCCTTATAAAAGAATTTTACCATATCATATTATTACTCTGTGAAATGTGTGCAGAATTTTTAAAAAGAATAATAAACACAGACATCACCAACAAACTGTGAGTCAGAAATGCCTACAGTCTAATCACAAACTATGCAAAAGGAAACTTATTTCATATACTTAATAATAGCTAACGCTTCATGAGCTCTTTGTACAAGCAGTCACTAATCAGGTATGGTTCTGTGTGTGTACATAATATTCATACTTTTATATGCATTCAATTATTCCTACAATAACCTTGTGATACAGGAACTGTTGTCACTATTAAAAGATGAGGAAACCCGAGAGCAGGGAAGGCAAGTAATGTGCCCAAGGTCACACAGCTAGTGAGCAGCAGAGCACAAATCCAAACAGCTTGGTGACAGAGCCTGTACACTGGACCACCACTCCATGACTTTAAAACGCCTGTAGTCTCTGTTTGTTTGTTTTTAACCTAAGATGTACAGTATACAGCGGTGGTGGTTTACTTGCTAAGTTGTGTCCAATTCTTTTTCAACCCCATGGACTGTAGCCCTCTAGGCTCTGCTGTTCATGGGACTTCCAAGACCAGAACACTGGAGTGGATAGCCATTTTCTTCTTCAGGAGATGTTTCCAACCCGAAATCAAACCCACATCTCCTGCATTGCAGGCATATTCTCTCCTGCTGAGCCACCAGGGAGGCCCACTGTGTACAGCACACAAAGCGAAAAGACGGCAAAATCACATGATATTTTCTCCCTCTGGTTACAGAACACACACACTTTAAAAAAATATACCACCAGACAACCCAAGACACTGTGTAACTTTATAAAAATCTCAAGTATAGTACCTTGCTTCAAAAACACAGATAAGCAGGCTGCTGCTGATCAATCATGGAAAAGATCAGCTTCCCTGGCCTTCTCCAGCCCCCTCTGAAAGCCAGCCTCCTCAGAGCACTCCAAACAATTCACCTGGAGGTTCACCCCTCTCACCCTGGCCCTTCTCCCTTCACACCTCACTTCTCAAGGGGTCTAACCGCTTTTCTGACCCGGGGAGAAATGACGAGAAAGAGAAAGAGAGACAGGGATCATTCTGGAGTAGGCTTTTTCAGGCCCAAGTCTTAGAGAAGTCTCCTTCCTTACTGGGAGACAGAACTTGGCTGAATGTGGACTTTCTTAAAAACAGAAGCAAAGGAGGGCCTAAGTCTTAGTCATTTCAGAACTTCAGAGGCAGAGCTTCAGTGGCGGAGGCTTGCTTTCTAAAAAGAAGGGAATGGACGGCTAGAAACAATATCCTTTTTAGGCACACAGAATCTGTTACATTTAATAGAACCCTGGGTCAGTCTGTGAAAAACAGGGTGGCCCCAGGCCTCATGCTGATTTCACACCGTGGGTGTGGATCACTGTACATTTTATAAAACTGGCCACAGTACAGCCTCATGTGTGTGTGTCTCTGTGTGTTTGTGTGTGTGTGTGTGTGTGCACACGCAGTAAGGCTGACTTTTATGAACTAAACAGCACGATGCACCCATGCAGCTAAAGATTTTTAAGTTATGCAATCACCTTGTAACTACAATGATTCTGTCCCAAGGTAGGTCCTCGAGGAAGGAAAAGTCATCTGAGAGGCCCCTGCTTCAGCACCTAGTCTCATATACCATTCTCTGATATCATGAAAAGGCAATTTACAGACGGAGGATAAAAATACAAAGCTTGCTCCTAAACAGAAGCGGACAAGCAGCTAGAAACTTCAGTCCATCAAGCGTCTTAGCTATTTCTAAGTTCTGTGCTTGGCACGTCAGTCTCTTATAAAATATGACAGAAGGTATTTCAGCTACCACAAACCATAAAGTATTTTGTACACGTGGCCCTAGATGGCAGGCATTACTGAGCTACACGTAGAAAGTAGGAAAGAGAAAAGACCCCATCAGAAAGAGGAAACGGTGGAGCTTCTCTAGAGGTCCAGTGGTTAAGACCCTGCCTTCAAGGGGTGCAGGTTCCACCCTTGGTCAGAGAACTAAGATCCCACATGCCAGCAAGGTCAAGGAAAAAACAAAGAAGAAACAGGACACAGCAACTTTACTGACAATCTGCATCTCTAAAATGTGAGTCTAGAGTGCCTTTACCAGGCCAAAATGGTAACGAAATCTGAGGAAGAAAAACAAAAACAAAACCACAGGCCTCACCCTCACGAGGCCCTGTCTGGATGTCTTTCGGATAAGAGGAAACTCAAAAGCCACTCCTTTACCACAAAGCTCACGGTCTTGTAAAACTCTTCTGCTGGAAAGCCTTCTGTGCCCCCCAAAGTCCCATTTTGTAGGTCACACTCTCATTATCTTGTTCTGCGATCACTCTGATTAAATTATAAAAATTACTAATCCATCCCTCACAACAGAGAGAGGAGCTCCAGCCTGCTGTGTCTGTTTCCCCACCCTCCTCTCCTAGGACACCGGCAGGTGTTCAGAAGGAAGAGTGGAGGAGAGACAAGGCAACTTCAAGACGTGAGGGCAAAAGGATGTATTAACCTCCTCCCAGGACGAAGCAGCCCTCAGCTTTCACAAAGGGCCTTAACTGACCAGTGACAGAAATCAAGAGAGCTTTTTACACCGTGACAACCTGGGTCCACCATCATTTCCTGTGCCTTGTCATCTTTTGAGTCCAAAGACATCACTTTGCATGAAATGACCAGGGTTAGTGATACTGGCTGAGTTTTTCTCTTCGGGGAAACAAAATCATTCAGACACAATCTCAACTACTGGATGACTAAATAAATGTGTTTACCCACCAGCCGGGCACCCCCATTTCTAATCCGGTCTTTCCTACAAGGACATCTTGACATTAATTAATGAAAGCCAACTTTTAACCCCAGGAGATGCCTGCCTGGTTACTCCACCAACACAACATGATCCCTAGCTGTCTCTGAGGCCTTTCTCCACCAAACTCTATAACCCTCGCGAGATGAAGATTTTCCACACCTCCCTAGGAACTCTCCTAACAGGCCATTCAAAGACTTTAAAACCTCAAATGCACAGCAAGCTAACATGGCAATGAATCCCGTGTTTTAAAATGTGAGTCTAGGGGTGGGCCTGCCTTCAAGGGGTGCAGGTTCCACCCTTGGTCAGAGAACTAAGATCCCACATGCCAGCAAGGTCAAGGAAAAAACAAAGAAGAAACAGGACACAGCAACTTTACTGACAATCTGCATCTCTAAAATGTGAGTCTAGAGTGCCTTTACCAGGCCAAAATGGTAACGAAATCTGAGGAAGAAAAACAAAAACAAAACCACAGGCCTCACCCTCACGAGGCCCTGTCTGGATGTCTTTCGGATAAGAGGAAACTCAAAAGCCACTCCTTTACCACAAAGCTCACGGTCTTGTAAAACTCTTCTGCTGGAAAGCCTTCTGTGCCCCCCAAAGTCCCATTTTGTAGGTCACACTCTCATTATCTTGTTCTGCGATCACTCTGATTAAATTATAAAAATTACTAATCCATCCCTCACAACAGAGAGAGGAGCTCCAGCCTGCTGTGTCTGTTTCCCCACCCTCCTCTCCTAGGACACCGGCAGGTGTTCAGAAGGAAGAGTGGAGGAGAGACAAGGCAACTTCAAGACGTGAGGGCAAAAGGATGTATTAACCTCCTCCCAGGACGAAGCAGCCCTCAGCTTTCACAAAGGGCCTTAACTGACCAGTGACAGAAATCAAGAGAGCTTTTTACACCGTGACAACCTGGGTCCACCATCATTTCCTGTGCCTTGTCATCTTTTGAGTCCAAAGACATCACTTTGCATGAAATGACCAGGGTTAGTGATACTGGCTGAGTTTTTCTCTTCGGGGAAACAAAATCATTCAGACACAATCTCAACTACTGGATGACTAAATAAATGTGTTTACCCACCAGCCGGGCACCCCCATTTCTAATCCGGTCTTTCCTACAAGGACATCTTGACATTAATTAATGAAAGCCAACTTTTAACCCCAGGAGATGCCTGCCTGGTTACTCCACCAACACAACATGATCCCCTAGCTGTCTCTGAGGCCTTTGTCCATCTAACTTTATAAGCCTCGCGAGATGAAGATTTTCCACACCTCCCTAGGAACTCTCCTAACAGGCCATTCAAAGACTTTAAAACCTCAAATGCACAGCAAGCTCTAACAATGGCCAAAAGCTGTCCAATTTATACTTCCCCAACGTGATTTATTAACACTTGGTGCAGGAGACTTGTCAATTCACACCAGCTTGTGTCATCTCCAGCGAGAGACGGCAACACATAGACAAATTAAAAATCAATTTTTTTATTAGAAACTATTTTGAAGCATTAGAAGGAATGTAAATTTGAGCTACCTTCCTTAACATCGAAGCTCAGTGGACCCTACATACTATATAAGGAATAAATACATGGATTTCTTTTAGAAGAATATATAGGCATTTTTGCCCCAAATCTAGCAAACCTGCTTTGTGGGACCCCAGAATCATTTGCAGTGAAATACTTTACTATTTCAGATTCATAAAATTTCACCAAGGTCCCTTGTCCAAGTCAGGCGGTATTGTCAGGTTACTGAAAAAATTTAATAAGTAAAGGAAAGAGTTCAACCTTCTACCTTCTGTCTTTCAACAGGCACATAAAGACACGTAACAATATAAAAATAAAAAACTCGGTTGCTTTTCATTTGTTTCACTTCCCAATTTTACTAGAAAGCAAAAAGAGAATTTTTATAAAGTTTTGCTCAGGATGAACACAATAACCTGTTCTGGTCTTGACCCACAACTGAGTAAACAGTGAAGATACTAGAATAACAAAACAGCTGTTTTAAGAACTTTTCCTTTGTGCTCCCCCTCGGGAATAGGCATTGGGCAGCTTTCCAGTGATGAACAGAACAGGATCTAAACTCGTGCACGTTTAGGTGGTAAGCAGAAGCAAATGAGGAAACCTTCAAACTGCTGATGGCACCAATGGTCAAAGGATTTACAGATGCAACAAACACACCCCTTTCCCTCCCCAGCGTGTGACCCCACATGGAATCCTGTTCACAAAGGGCTGAGCCCCAGGCCTGCCAGACAGTCTCAGTCTCACTTTCTCTCTCTTCCTCTTTTTTAGGCTGACAAACAGTTTTAAACTCCGCAGTTCGGGATTCTGCTAAAGATAAGCACATGGTATAGCGACAAGGAAAGGAACTCTAGGACATTTTTGGGAACGTGGTATTGGACCCTGTTAATGGAAAGAACTTCTGTGAAAGAGTCATCAATCACAGTAGAGTCATATTTAAATCCCCAAATGATAATTACTGCTCTAGGCCAAGAAATAAAGACTTTATTTTGAATAATAATTTTGAGAGCCACTTCTCAAAGTGTTTAGGTTTAACACCCTTGGCTGCAGGTCACCGCTGAAACCGAGTGCAGCGTTGCCTGTTTCACCCCCAACCAGTAGGATCACCATTCAATTCTATAAGACAAACCATTTTTTTTTGCGTATGTATGAGGCCCATCTAACAACAACAAAACGATCCCACACAGACATTAGCTCCAAAGGCCCAGGAAGAAAGGATTGTGCAGAATTTTCAATCAGAAATCTAACGCCTAGGTTAGTAGTGTCAGGTTAAAGGCTCGCCCATCCCCAAAGCTAATTCTGTTTTGAACAGTCCCATGGGTGTCTAGTTGAACAGAAGGAGCTAGGAAACCTTAGCAGGCAGAACCCCAGCCTGGGGAGTTGCTGGGACTCCGTGCCAGGGGTTGAGACTCACCCCAGGCTTGGTATCAGGACTGGATTTCCAGGACTAATCTACTCAAGGGTGGAACTTCCAGGTTGCCTGGTGTCTGTGCTATCGAGTGGGAGGACTGTGGGCTTTGTAGATTCACGCTGTGGCTGGCTACCATCCTATTGAATAACACACAGAATTTATTCATAGCAATGGTGTATGGGGTGGGGTGGGGGAAGAACAGAGGCAAGGGGGGCCTAAGAGGAAACGGAAAGCAATCTAAACGTTCTAGAGATGAAGTTATCATAGGTTTTTCTTGTCATTCTAATGTGAGTTTCTTAAATGTGTTTACAGGTTCTCTCAACTTTAAAGCCATTATATCAATAGTGGCTCTTAAGCACCTGTATTTACTCAGAAGACTCTTTGCTTTCAAAAGCAGTGGTTCCCATCTCACCCCCTCCGACCCTTCTCACCCTGAAACTACTCATATCACTCCTTTCTTCTACGGAGAAATGTTTAGTCTGCCCCTACATAACTTCTTAAAAACTCAGGATGACTTCAATTAGGGCAATCAATCCCCAACTCGCTATATTTTAACTTCAATACAAAACGGTTCTCCAGGGAAAGAAAAATCCTGGCCTCCCTCCCCCACCAAACACACACACAGATAAACAAAGAACTTAGCATTCACACTGGAATTTAGGACTGCAATTGTATTGTACACTACTTACAAATTAACACTAATTTTGCCAAAGTCCACCCCACTCCAAGTTCTTTCCATACTCAGCACTTAAGCCAGTCTTGGGTTCCTGTGTCTGAATTGCAAAATACACAACATAAAAAAGCCTTTTTTTTTATGTATGAGGCCCATCTAACAACAACAAAACGATCCCACACAGACATTAGCTCCAAAGGCCCAGGAAGAAAGGATTGTGCAGAATTTTCAATCAGAAATCTAACGCCTAGGTTAGTAGTGTCAGGTTAAAGGCTCGCCCATCCCCAAAGCTAATTCTGTTTTGAACAGTCCCATGGGTGTCTAGTTGAACAGAAGGAGCTAGGAAACCTTAGCAGGCAGAACCCCAGCCTGGGGAGTTGCTGGGACTCCGTGCCAGGGGTTGAGACTCACCCCAGGCTTGGTATCAGATAATACCAAGTGCTAGTCTGGATTTCCAGGACTAATCTACTCAAGGGTGGAACTTCCAGGTTGCCTGGTGTCTGTGCTATCGAGTGGGAGGACTGTGGGCTTTGTAGATTCACGCTGTGGCTGGCTACCATCCTATTGAATAACACACAGAATTTATTCATAGCAATGGTGTATGGGGTGGGGTGGGGGAAGAACAGAGGCAAGGGGGGCCTAAGAGGAAACGGAAAGCAATCTAAACGTTCTAGAGATGAAGTTATCATAGGTTTTTCTTGTCATTCTAATGTGAGTTTCTTAAATGTGTTTACAGGTTCTCTCAACTTTAAAGCCATTATATCAATAGTGGCTCTTAAGCACCTGTATTTACTCAGAAGACTCTTTGCTTTCAAAAGCAGTGGTTCCCATCTCACCCCCTCCGACCCTTCTCACCCTGAAACTACTCATATCACTCCTTTCTTCTACGGAGAAATGTTTAGTCTGCCCCTACATAACTTCTTAAAAACTCAGGATGACTTCAATTAGGGCAATCAATCCCCAACTCGCTATATTTTAACTTCAATACAAAACGGTTCTCCAGGGAAAGAAAAATCCTGGCCTCCCTCCCCCACCAAACACACACACAGATAAACAAAGAACTTAGCATTCACACTGGAATTTAGGACTGCAATTGTATTGTACACTACTTACAAATTAACACTAATTTTGCCAAAGTCCACCCCACTCCAAGTTCTTTCCATACTCAGCACTTAAGCCAGTCTTGGGTTCCTGTGTCTGAATTGCAAAATACACCATTTGCGAGAGACAGCTCTCAACTCAAACCATCCACAAAAATCCAGTCAAAGCAAAAGGTAAGTGGAAAAAAAGCTTCGCAAATTAGGCTTCTCTTTAAAAACTGGAGGCACTTTTACGGTGTTTCCAAAAGGTAATTGCTTCTTACTTCAGTAAAAGTGGCTTTATATGACTGGGAGAAGAAGTTGACTTTAAAAAAAAAAATACTGAGTGGATAACAGTATTCAATTAGAGAACTGGGTGGGTGGGAGCGCGGGAGAGCCCACCGGCAACACAGAACTCCATCACCAGCCCCCGGCGCACTGGGGAGGCCCACCCAACACACGAGCTAAAATGGAGCCTGAATTTCCTCTCAGACGGAGGGTAGTCGCACGAGGTCAGGGTCAAGGTCACCAGCAGGGCAGGCTGCAGCTGCCCGCTACACTCCCCACAACGGGAGGGAAGGCGTTCCATCTCCGTCCCAACTGAACAGATAAATCCCTTCTCCTCTCCTACCCTCCCTCTCACCCCGCCAAGATTTTTTTTTTTAAGGAGAGAAGAAAGGAAAATGACCAAATAACCTCACCGCCCTGGTTTTCGCACACCAGCTCATCAGCGCCCAAAGTTGCCATCTAAGGGCAAGTTCGCAGAGAACACTGAAGCCCATTTTGTCCGAGCAGGGCAGGCCTCCCCCGACCCCCCGAGGATTCCTGCCGCCTCTCCCTGCCCCCACACGCCCCCGAAAAGAGCTGGGAAGCGCGGCGGGCCGGCCATGTGCGCGCACACACTTCCACCAACTGCTGCGAGTTTTCTGTGAATCGCAGCGCGGAGCCTCCCAACTCGCCCTCCCCGACTCCGCCGCCTTCTCTTTCCTCGCACAAAATTTCCCTACACACGCAGCCGCCTGCGAATGATTTTATGTGCATATATATTACATATGTGATATTATCCTCAGAACCTCTAGCGGGCAGGCGAAGAAAGGACTGCACAGGGGCAGTTTTTTCTTTTTCTTTTTTTTTTAAAGGAAGGGGAAAAAAAGCAAAACCCAAGCCCTGTGCGTCGACTCCAGCGTACCGGGAAGGGAAAAGAAAGAGGAATGTTTGCGGAGCAGGCAGCCTGCAAGTGCCCTTGCCGGCCACTTCGGCCGCGGCCCGGGTCACACGGAGGCGCAGGGGCGCCCAGCCCGAGTCACCCGCGCCCCCTGCCCGTCCCCCGGGCCGGCACCGCCGCGGAGATTTCGCGAGGGGGAGATCGATCGCGCTGCCTGTCTGCAGCGGAAACGCACACGCTCACACACAGCCCGAGCCCGAGACACCATAACCTTAACCCTTCCCCCACCCTCCGTGAACTTCAGGTGACCGACCACGTCGGCCTGACACCCGGACGGGCGGGCGCTCCGGCTCCGCTCCCGCCCCCAGCCCGGGTTTTGCAGGATCGGGCTCCGAGCAGCGCCAAACCGCCGGGAGCGGGGAGCAGAGCGGGGGGAGAGGAGAGAAATTGACCCTCCGTCTCCCCCGACCCCTCCCTCCGGCGCCTCGGGCGTCCCCTCCTCCCTCGTCACCCCGCCCCACGCCTTCTCCCCTGCCCCCTCCTCCCTGCATTCAAAGAGCCGGGCGGCCCCGGGGGATATTTTTAGTTGCTTCTTTCTCCTTCACTTTTAGCTTTAGCAGCATCTCGGAACACTCAAAGCGGAGAAAGATTGGGGCGGGGGGGTGAGCTGGAGAGGGAGTGGGGGAAAAGTTAAGAGTCTCGCGAAGAAAAGCCGGAGGGAGGGCGGAGAGGGACCGGGGGCGCGGGTGGAGGAGGGGAAGGGGACCGGGCCGCGCCGGCGGGTGTGTGTCTCCAGTTGGTGTCTGTGGCTGCAGCCGGGGAGGGCTGTGATGCACTTTAGTCCTGGACTCTGCTCAGGCTCGCCGGGGAGGGGGGTCCGAGAGCCCGAGTCTCGCCCGGCTCCGTCTGCTCCGACTGACCCCGCATTTTATTGCGGCCAGGAGCCCTGCTCCTCCCTCCCCTCGGCTCTGCAGGGACCTCGCGCGCCGCGAGCCGCCCTGCCTCCTGCCTCCGCCTCGGCGCAGCTCCCGCACCCCACATCCGCCCGCCGCTGCCCGGCCTCGCCCCCCGCCCCGGCGCGCCCCCTCGCCCCGGCGCCGCGGGAGCAGCCGCCCGGCGGCGCGTGTGTACCCGCGTGTTTGTGTGCGGTGCCCCCACACCCTCCACGCCGCTCCCGCCTCGCCCGCCCCCGACTCCCCTCCTCCGCCGCCGCCTCCTCCACCTCCGCCTCCTCCTGCTCCTGCCGCCGCCGCTGCCGCCGGCGGCTCCGGGGCCGACCAACCCCGGCGCAACCTTTAGCCGGAGACGGACCTCTCCCTGGATCCCGTACCCGGCAGGCGGCCGCGCGCCCTCGCTCCGGCACCCCCAAACGCCATGTCACGGCCCCCAGCCCTCCGCGCGTCCCGACCCCCGCACCCTCAGGCACCGGGATCCGCAAGGAATTTTTTTTTTTTTAAGATTCCAACCTCTCCCACCTCCCCTCCACCCCCGATTAAAAACCCCGGCATCCACACGACTCCCCTCCTCCCTTCTCTTGCCCCCTCCCCCCAGCAACCCGGAGTGAGGAGGGGGAGGGGGAGGGAAAGGGAAAAAAGCCCGATCTCAAGGAAAAAAAGAGGTGGGGGTGAGAGAAAGAAAGAAAAAGAGAGAGAGAATAGAAAGGGCACGGGGCTGATCATCACCAACATGGCTGCCTCAGCATAGACCTAAACGAGGAGTAACCCGGGCTGGGTCTTTGTCCGTTTCACCTCTGTAACCCTAAACTAATGCAGAAAACAACGGAGGAGGCTGCGGAGGGGAAAGAGGAGAGGGAGGGCGAGAAAATGGCACGAGAGGAGGTGGAGAAGGGATGACTTACGTGAGGGAAGGCGCTTGGGCTGCTCCTGCTTCCTCCTGGGCATTTTCCCCTTTTCTCACATTCTCCTCCTTGGTTAATGTGAGATCAAATAAACCCCCGTGGGGGCAGAGAGGCAGACACTGGCAGGAGCGGGAGGTAGTTGGGGGGCGGGCGGGCGGGCAGGGGGAAACCCCTTCTCTCCGGTGTGTGCAATGGGTTGAAGCTTGTTTCCTGGAGCCAGAAGAGGGGTTTTCTTCTTTTCTTTCCTTTCTTTTTTTTTTTCTTTTCTTTTTTTTTTTTTTTTTTAATTTTTTGGTCGTGCACCTGGCTTGTCCCCGAGCGTAATACTCTTCAATGGAAACAGATCTAATAGGTGTGAGTGTGTGTGTGTGTCCTGTGCTCGCGTGTGTGATGGGAGGTATAAATAAATGAGGGCCGGTGCGGCGGTGTCTATGGCCGCGCTCTGTGTCTCCGAGCCCCTAACACTAATGTCGGGATCAAAGGGCAGCGGCGGCGGCAGCACAGCTCACAGCTCGCTCTCTTGCTCTCTCTCTCTTTCTCGCTCTCTCTCTCCTCTCGCGCTCTCTCTCTGTCACACACACACTCACACACACACACAGAGGCACAGACTGAAGGAAAGAGCGAGAGCTAGACACACGCGCACACACACACACAGAGCAAAGAGGAAGGTGCCCTAAGGCTCCCAGGGCGGACTCTGCCTGGGATTTGCAACCGCTCAGTCTGGAAAGAATGGGGGGCGCGCGTGCGGGGGTGGGATGGACTTCGAATTTATCCCGCTATTCGCCAGATCTAGGGGGAAAAAAGTTTTTCCCACTCTTGAAACAGCGATTAGTCCATTATTCTTTCTGATTTTTCAAAAGGAAAAGGGTTTTTCTTTCAACTTTCTTTTTGTTGATGAACTACATTTTGTTCTGTCTAAAAATTTCTTCAGGCTTTTGGCACTCCAAGAATGACTTTCTCACCTCGTCCCCTTAAGTCTGTGGAGGCGACAGTCTTCTACTCACTCTCCAAAACTTTCCAATAAAAATAACAAAAGTTAAAAAATAACATATGGTGACATCAATACCTAGGTGGACAGACGAAGTGGCCCCCGTTTTGAAGTGTCCAGTGGAGTTGAAACTGGAAAATGCCTAGATGAAAATTACAGCGCTTTTACAAAGGGGGAAAAATAAGAGTAGGTCACCCCTGATGGTTGATTTAACTGCTACATGATACTCCTACGGTGCCCACAGCAATCTTCTGAAATTTACTTTTTTCCCTGCTATAATGCAGGTGTGGGGAGCTTACCCTAAAGCAATTCCAGTTTGCATTATGGGCTCAATAGAGCAGTTTTCATTAACTGATACATACTTTCATTATTTTACAAATCACACATCTTTCTTCAAAGAGAGGCATAAAGGAGAAAAAATAGAAAAGGACGGGTCTCACTCCAGCACAAAAGGTACTTGGTGAAAGAGGACTCTTCTCTTTGTGACTTGCAGTCATTTGGATAAAAGTTCACTCAGAGGTTGTTAATGATTTAAACTCCAAAACCTGCTACTATCATTGAAGTAAAAAACTGTCTGAAGAAGAGTTATTTCATAAAACTCTCTTTGTAAGAGAAAACTTTGAACTTAGCAGAATACATTATATGTCATGAGTCAGATGGAGCGAAAAAATAAAAAAGGTGCATTATTTAACTACATCTCCCCCTTTTAGCTTTTTAAAACCTCTGACTCATCATCTTATTATGTTAAATATTTTCTTACAAATGATAAAATAGATATTTTTCATCAAAGAAGGTGGAGACATGGCAAAGATACAGAACATTAAAATGACACTCCATAGGCTGACTTGGATAGAATGCTTCTTTGAAGTTCTGATTGAATTCTAACAACTAAAGTGGTGTTCAAGACAGTGATGGGGTTAAGTCCATCTGCATCCCTTCAAAAATAACAGCTTTCATATTGCACACTTTTATTAGGGAAGCTTAGAGGATGCTTTATCTCCCAAAAGATGTTTGTCATTGATAGTGAAATCTCAGGATGAAACCCTCACTGCCAGTTCCCCCAAAAGATCTAGCTTCCCAGTGACAAGTAATGCTATCTGAAGCAGGTTTTGAAACACCTGCTTGAATTTAATCTAAAACCAAACAGAGAGCAGTCAGGTTTGAAATGGAGCATCACTGCTTAAATCAACTCTTCCTTGAATATTGGCTTAAGTAAACTGATGGGCTTCTCTGGTGTTTCAGTGGTAAAGAACCTGCCTGCCAATGCAGGAGACACAGGTTGGATCCCTAGGTCGGGAAGATCTCCTGGAAGATGGCATGGCAACCGACTGCAGTATTCTTGCCTGGAAAAATCCCATGGACAGAGGAGCCCGGCGGGCTACAGTCCAAGGGGTCTCAAAGAGTAGGACACAACTGAGTGACTAAACAACAACAAACTAGTAGTTAAGTTTCCGCAAGTTCCAATTTGAATAAGAATTATCTTCCATCTCGGATCAATTTTTAGGCCATGATTTTAGACTTCTGTCACTAGCATTGGTCATGAAATGAGTATATGAATGATAAATTAGATAAATTCCTACACAGACTCCTTGCCCTGAGTGTGTAGCATCTCTAAACCTAACACAGGATCAATGGAATGGTCACACGTTACCACTGCACACTCCAGGCCTGTAGCTGGGCTGTGGAGAACTATCACTCTGCACTGACACATCACCACACCTTTCTGAATTGTCAGCTCTCTCTAATGCTTAGTCCCCTATAAGAGAGTACACACTTTAGGCCTTTCTTCAAAGTGGAGTACATCTCCTGCAACCTTTTAAAGCCACACAGGCAAATGCTATCAACATTGAATTATATGGGTGTTTGATCAACAGCCAAAAACATTTTTAATTGAATTTGTTCACACCTCTGGCTCTTTCCAGAAATTATTTGAAGTAGTACACAGCAATCAAAAATGGAAATAAGGACAGAACAACTGTTTCAATCTCTGCTTGATTTATCTGCTACAAAGGACTCTTCAGGGCCCTGCAACTCCCCCTCAAAACCTAGATGTTTGAGGAACAGAAACTAATTTTAACATTTGACTAAAATTATTAGGAAGCTAAATAGCTGGAGGTTACTTAGTGGATTTTGAAATCAAGTGGATAAATAATTTGGGAAATGAGAATCCCTTGGACAGGGGAGCCTGGTGGGCTACAGTCCATAGAGTCACAGAGTCGAACACGACTTGCATACACCCGAGAATTTGACTTACATAGCCTGTAGTCATCATGCTGTAATATTCTATTTGATTCACCCTTGTGGCCCAAGCTTTTGAAAGTATATTTTGTCTTAATAATTAGAGTATTCTCTCCGCTCCATCTCTATCCCTTCTCAAATGTAAGAGTAAGATGGATTTTCTCTAAAATGTGTGTTCTAAGACGTTTCATGAACACTCACTCTCATAGGAGTAATTTGATCCTTTCCAGAATATTCCTCAGGGGGATAGACAGAGGGCACCCTATAGAATAGTGTGTGGTCT
Organism: Tragulus kanchil; assembly: GCA_022376925.1. Lineage (NCBI taxonomy): Eukaryota > Metazoa > Chordata > Mammalia > Artiodactyla > Tragulidae > Tragulus > Tragulus kanchil. The sequence continues at coordinate 34,845,927 of JAIOJX010000025.1, forward strand.
AGAGAGGTCCTTGAGGTCAAAACTCTTTTCAGAATATTATTTGACCTTTTATCTGTGTTGACTGATGCTTAAAAGCAATGGGAATAAAACGCTGGCAACTTAGCAGCTCAAATCAAGACAATGGCACCAAAAATGTGTTGTATTAGTAGTCATTCTCTTCCTCATTTAGGGGGAAATAAAGGTTCATTTAAGGATGTCCTTGATGGAACAGAAAAAGTTATTAATTTTATTAAATCTCAACCCTTGAGTGCAAGACTTTTAAATATTCTTTGTGACAAAATTTTAGGTACATATAAAGTACTTCTGTTGCCCACTGGAAGTACATGGTTATCTAATAAGGAAAATCACTCTTGAGATGGTTTGATATCTCTTGTTTTTTCCATAGAATATTATTTTTACTTGAAAGAATAACCGACAAACTATGATTATTCAGGCTTGTATTTCTCCAAAAATGAACAAAGTGAGCCTATAACTTCAAAGAAAACAATTTGTGATTTTTTTTTCTTGTCAATGATGATGTTTATAGTTAGGAACGAAATTTAGAATTTTAGATAACTTGTATCTATCACTGTGACTTTAACAGCTTCCCGATACTTACAGACTTTTCTGATGAGACACATGATGATATTAATGAATGTAACTTTTTGATATTGTGCCAATATTTTGAAACAACAGTAGAACTCAATATTTTCCAAATGACCAATACATGATGTTACAAAATCATGTTGTAGCAAAGATCTATTTAAAGTACAAGATAAACCAAAGGATTTTAATGTAATAGTGTAAAAAGGTCATTGACGTGGTTTCAAATTCCACACTGTCAGTAACTTTTAAGAAACTACTGCTACCCAAGTTTTAGTGTGACATCAAAGAGAAGTATCTACAATTATCTGAAAAGGCTACTAAAATCTTTCACCCTTCTTCCAAGTACATGTCTCTGTGAGACTTGATTTTCTTCTTGTGTCTTTAACCAAAGCAGCATTTCACAGCAGATTGAAAATAAATCAGCAGAATCTAGGTTGTCTTCTAGTAAGCCAGACATTGTAGGGATTTGCAGAAATGTAAACCAATGCCACTCTTTTTATTAATTTTTTTGTTTTGAAAAATAGTTATTTTTCACAAGAATGTAACTTGAATTGCATTTATTATTGTTATTATATAGGAACTAATAAATAATTATTGTAGAAATTCCACATTGTAATGCAGTAGATATCAAGTCACAACCCACATAAACAAAAGGTTTTTGGACTCCTCGATAATTTTAAGAGTGTAAAAGAGCCCTAATTCCAAAATGTTTGAGAACCTCGATAATTTTAAGAGTGTAAAAGAGTCTAACTCCAAAATGTTTGAGAACCACTGCCCTAGAAATCAGTTGAGATTCGATTAAAGGGACGAAAGAACTTCTCTGGGTGTTTTACTTGTCTCCAGATCCAATTGTAAACATGTCACACTTCTTAAAAAAAGAAGCCTTCTTATCTCCAGGAAATGAGTGTGGTTTTGTGTGTCCCAAGATTGAGATTCTTTATGAGATGCAGAAAGGATGTATTAATCAGTGTTCTCCAGAGAAATAATAGTTCAAAGAATTTGCCTGCAAGTCAGGAGATTCAGGAGACATAGGTCCAACCCCTGAATCAGGAATATCCCCTGAAAGAGGGCATAGCAGCCCACTTTTGTATTCTTGCCTGGAGAATCCCCATGGACAGAGAAGCCTGGCAGTCATAAGCCATATAGTCCATAAGGTCTCACAGAGTGGGACACGCCTGAAGTGACTGAGCACACACTCATCCATTCATTCATTTGCTTATTTATTACAGGACTGGCTCATGAGATTATGGAGGCCAACAAGTCCCATGACCTGCCAGCTGTCAGACAAGGAATGGGAAAGCCGAGAGTATAATTCAGTCCAAGTCAAATAGCTCAAGTATTAGGGAAAGCAAGGGTGTAAGTTCTGGTCTGAGTCCAAACGGTCAGGAACCAGGAGCTGCAGTGTCCAAGGTCAGAAGAGGGCTGTTTCAGTTCAGGCAGACACAGTGAGTTTGCCTTTCCTCTGACATTTTGTTCTCTTCAGGCCGTCTATGGACTGGACAATGACTACCTTCACTGGCGCGGACCGTCTTCTCAGTCTATGGATCCAAATGGTCATGTCTTCTAGAAACATGCTCACAAACACACCCAGGAATATTGATAATACCAGCCATCTGGGCATCCCTTAGCCCAGTCATATGGACGCATAATATGAACGGTCACAGAGGGCAAGGAGGTATTCACCAAGTGCTGCTGGTACAGGCTGTCCACAGGTTGCGGACAACCCATGTGGAGAGCCTGGTTACTGTAAACAGAGGGTGCAACCTTCTTCTAGTCTCAGATGCCTTAGGACAATAGAATCAGCTCGCTCTCTATCTCTGTCCCAGGGCCTGAGCTGTCTGCCTCCGGAGTTAAAACAGGGACACTCCTAGCCCACAAAGAGCTCCAAGTCTGACATTTTGACTAATGGGTGCCTGTCCCAAGGTAGAGATATGGGACTGGCGTCTCTTCTAGCCTGGACCTCACGTGTTGTAAATCAGTATCGGGTGATGATGACCAGCCATGACGCAGAGAGAGAGGAGGCCTTTGTTGTTATCTGTGCATGTGTTCTTAGGAGACCAGGGCCTAGCTGGGATCAGCAAGTTCTGTCACAATTTGGATTAACCCTGTTTTCAAAAGTTGTGAATGGACAAGCGTGTGACCTGACAGAGACCCTGGCAAAGGTTATGTTTGTGAGCATTTTGGAGGTCTTCCATCCAAATTCTTGTGCTTGGGGTCTTTCGCTTAGCTCTCCAACTCAACTTACTTGGATTTAGTAAGTTCCCGATCTCCGAATCCTATGGTCTCTTTCTCTCACCTTCCTGTCAGTTGTAATGACTGGATCACTTAGTCCTTCCTTCCTTCCTCCAAACTTGAACCACAGCTGAGTCTTAAACTCCTGTCTCCCAAGCCTCATTGTTAGGATTCGTAACATTTCTAACAATTTAGCTTTCCTGGGACTCATTTTTTATCTGCAGGGATTAAAAAATTCCCCTAAGCAGCTGCCCACTCCCCACCCCCTGTCATTTCCATGAGTTTTTCCAACCGATCTGTCTGTTTGCTTAATGTGCTTCTTTGCTGCCTGACCCAGTCGCCTTCTGGCCTGCCTCAGATCATACTGCTATCTCCTTGCAAGACTTGCCTTGTGGCTTCTCTCACAGCCCCTTGCTGGCCACATCCTCTTTGATCCAGTGTTGCTACAATGCCTGGCTTTCCTTGGGTCATTTCTACTCGCCATCTTCTTCTCCCATTAGGGGACACCCGCCCAGGGCATCTCAGCAAGGTAGTTTACCCAACTGCTGGGTCAAGGAACTGCCTGCCTAGACTACAGCACCATAGGGCCTAATGCTGTATGCTAGAATAACAAAGAACAGAATGGTAACACTTCCCCTGTTCTGATTGTTGACAGTGGGAGCTGAAACCAGTCACCAAGCTTTCTGTGGGTTTCATTCTTTCCTCCATGATTGCTATCTCTGTAGTCTGCAGTCATACTCATCTGTCCCTATCCTTTGGATTTTATACCAGGTTTTATGTAGTCAAATATCTCATGGGTGACAAGACCAGGTAACCTTGAGCTCCAATAGTGTCTTCTTGGTCATTGAGGGGTTGATTGTGTCTTTGTTTTGTTTTTTTTTTCTTTTCCCCCATCATGCCTCTTTTATTTATATTTTTATTTTCATCCATCTTTTTATTCTTTGGCTTGTGTAGGCCTCAAATTGCAGTGGCCTCAATCATTGCAGATCACTGGCTCTGGGCACATGTGCACCAGAGCTCTGGCTTGTAACTGGACACACTGGTCCAGCCACTCTGTGGCATGTGGGATCCTCCTGAGCCTGGGATGGAACCGGTGCCCCTTGGACTGCAAGGCGGACTGTTTACCCGCTGGACCGCCGGGGAAGTCTGGCTGTCTGTGTCTTTTTATTGGATTGCAAGTCCTTTCATGTGAAACAGCAAATGAAAATGCCATGGGAATTAGCTATTATAGGCTCTCTCACTTCCATCATTTAATCTCATACTTTAATATTTTTAATAAAGAGGGAAAATAGAACTTCGAATTAGAATCACAGAACTTTATAGCCAGAAGTGGTCCTTGCAGACCATTTGGTTTAGCCTGGTATTTCACAGACAAGGAGGTAGATGGACCAAAATAGTGGACGGTGCTTCTAGCTGAGTTCTCACTAGTGGCTGTCTACTGTTGCAGAAAATTAGAGCTCAAACATGGGATAAAGCAGAGGCTCCTTTGTCCAGCCTGATGAATGTAAGGAAACCTACAGGAACTTAGAAGCATCGAAGACAGCCACACACAAAGTAAGGGAAGTGAGTGTGTTTCTGTATCGTACCTGGAAAATTCAGCATAGGTTTATTATTTTACTTCTGGAAGTAAAGCTTCTGGAAGTTTCTTTTAAATATGAATAAAGGGCAGCTATGGGGACTCCAAGAAACTTTTAAAAATTACAAAGAAAAATTCACAGATCATGGAAACAAAACTGTATATAGAGAGTACAGATGCTCTTGATACAAAATGGAATTCTTCAAAATAAAAGCAGAGGAGAGGATGTGTTGCCATTCTGAGCAGAAACAGTGCAAACATTTCAAAATCACATGTTTATATCTTCATGAAAAGAGTATCTATGAAGCCCAACTTCAGATCCCATCCCAGTGCTACCCCGTGGTACCCTTGGCCTCAGCTCATCATCTTACAGAAGCCTTTCAGGGAGGGTCATAGGTACTTTGGAAGGATGTCAATGGACCGGTGCAAATCTATTACCCTCAAGGCAGAAACCATGAGTCACCAACCCAGCTCCTGGACCGCAGGTCACAGGGTCCTTTTCTCGTTGGCAGGATAGGCCCTCCCACAGCAGCAGCTTCAGAAGCCTCCTTCGCCCTCCATGTTGCCCTCAAGAGTCCCCATTCTAGGGACAACGGGAAAGTGGAAGATCGTGACATATTCAGGATCAAACGAAAAAACGCTGCCTCCCCATTGCTCACAGCAGCCAGGAGGAACAGCCTGGCTAACCACAATGCACACACTTGTCCTGGCGTCTGAAGCCCAGCTGGTTCAGCAAGTGTCTTCTTAGTAAACAGACCCCGGTGAATGGATTAACAAGTTCGTGTGGAGTTACACTCCACACACTCTGCGCCAGGATGTTTTCTTGTGGGAAAGCCAGGGACCCAGGGGACTAACCGTCATACAGCTCCCGGTGAAGACGTCCTAAAAAACAGACTCCAGGCATGGCAGGAATGACTCCATTTCCAAAGGTCACGCCTCTAGAAAGTTGCAGCCCAGGAGGGGCAAGCCTGTTTGCACCAGGTTGTTTGTTGTTTTAGAGAAAGGTTAGGTTGCTGCAGGTGTTTTTCATTGTTTTGTTTTATTTTTACATATTCCAACTCCTCAGAGACTTTGCTTTTCATAGGGTGTCCCTGTTCTGCCTTTTGCATAATATAAGTGCTTTGTCCAGCAGTATTTCTGTCTGAGATCAGGACAGCGACATACGGCAAACCAGGGGCGGAGGTGGGGGGGGGGGCACACTGTATCAACAAGGACGTCTAATTCATCTTCACGTCAACTCTTTGAACCATTTCTGGATTTTTCCTTCACTTAATGGTTGGGGAAATTGAGGCACGCCCAGTTAAGACACTACTCAGGGCTTCTTTCACTGGTGGCTCTAGACATGATAACTAAGGACCAGTGATCTCGCGCCACCAGTCAGGCAGAAACCCTAGGAAAAGATGGGGCAGTTGTCATACCCTGGAGGCCAAGAGATTCCAGCTTTCTTTAAAAAAAATTTAAGAACAGTTGATTTGCAATATTGTGTTAATTTCTACTGTACAGCAGAGTGAGTTACACACACACACACACACACACACATATTCTTTTTCACATGCTTTTCTGTTTTAGGTTACGAGAGGCTATTGAGTATAGCTCCCTGTGCTGTACTGTAGGACCTGGTTGTCCATCCATTCTATATGTAAGAGACTCACTTTTTGTCTAGGAGAGAAGGGGTATACGCATATACCCTGGTACTCTCTCCAGGAAACATTGCTTCTGGTTTCCTTCTGAAAGACAAGTATGAACTCTCACGTAGACCATCCATTGCCACCACTTTATTAAAGGAGCAAAGCCATCTCTGTAAGTACCCAGAACAGGGACAGGCAGAGATGGACGTGGACCTCACTGTGCTGTTGAGGTTGCACTGTGCTGGCTCGTCCCCCTTTGCCTCTTCCCTTCTTCTCCCTCCTTGCCCTATCCCAAGCCCTAGGAACTGACCTCTAGTGACTGCATCACCCAATCTTTTGGCCTGGCTTGATGTACTGTTAAGTCAGCCAATAGGAGGTATTTATGAGAGGGAAAAGAGTAGGTCGGCAGGATGGTAGGGATAGGTCTTCTTTCTCCCTTCCCGCTTTGATACTTTGTTTCTGGCTGCAGCTCTGTCCTTTCATGGATACAGCTTCTGAGCTCAGCTCAGACATCACTGAGTTGGAGATACATGATTTACTCCCCTTGTCTTCTCAGCTTAGACGTGGTAATGGCTCTCCACCATTGCCAGCCTCCAGATGCTTCACCAGTCCTTATGTGTTCCCGTAACATCACAGCTCGATAGGTAGTCCCTTGGTCAAAAGCTCTTCATTTGAATCATCTGAGGTGCATTTTGTTCAGTGCCCAAACCTGGACTGATCCAGGTTCCTCTCATTCACTTGCCAAATATTTAATAAGCATTACCCTGTGCCAAACACTGCACAAGCTATTGGGAATGCCATGGTGAGCAAATAGATATTATCCTTGACCTTGAGAGTTTGCAGAACTCCAGGGCTTATTTTAGTTAACCCTTCTTTGTTATTACTCATGGAACTAAAAAAACATCCCATTTTTCTTTTGTGGTCTTTAAAGTACAGAAATTCTCCAGGTGAGACAAGAACTCTGAGAACAGGGAACAAGGCTGCAGGAGAGGTAATAATAGACCTTGGCCCAATATTGGCTTCCCAGATGCCCCTGGTGGTAAGGAATCCACCTGCCAATGCAGCAGATACAAGAGACTTGGGCTCAATCCCTGGGTCAGGAAGATCCCCTGAAGAAGGAAATGGCAACCCACTCCAGTATTCTTGCCTAGAGAATCCCATGGACAGAGGAGCCTGACGGGCTACGGTCCACAGGTTCACAAAGAATTGGACACCACTGAGCAACTAAGCACATACAGGGTCATGAGGGCGGGTGATCAGGATGGGATTAGTGGCCTTCGAGAAAGAGACAGCAAATTTTCTCTGCCTCTCCGTCCCTTCCCTCTTCCTTCTCAGTAAAGGCCCTGTGAGGACACAGCAGTCTGACTGCCCTCTGCAAACCATGAAGAGTCCTTCTCAGAACCTGAGCAGGTGGGCTTCCTCATCTTAGACCACCCAGCCTTCAGAACTGTGAGAAAAGAGATGTCTGCTGTTTTAGTCACCCCATCTACAGTACGTTGTTATGGCAGCCTCTGTTGACTAACATAGTAGGTGGGGAAAAAAAAAAAAAAGGCAAGCACAATCAGTTGCCCCAAGGAAAGTCTTGGCCCTCTATTATCTAGGACCATCTCAGTTCTGAGCTCTGAATAAATGTGGAGTGACCTAAACAAAGTGGGCCATGTTTTTCTCCAGGACCCATTCCTTACATTTCCTCTGTCATTTCTCTGGCACCCACTTCCACACCTTTGGTGCTTGTTTACCCTCTCAGGGATCCTTTTCATGCCTGCCAACACCCACTGCTCACCAAACCTATTCTCTCGTTTTCTTTTGACCGTGTTGCCCAACTTAGTTCCCTGATCAGGGACCCCGATGATCATTACCCTGTGCCAAACACTGCACAAGCTATTGGGAATGCCATGGTGAGCAAATAGATATTATCCTTGACCTTGAGAGTTTGCAGAACTCCAGGGCTTATTTTAGTTAACCCTTCTTTGTTATTACTCATGGAACTAAAAAAACATCCCATTTTTCTTTTGTGGTCTTTAAAGTACAGAAATTCTCCAGGTGAGACAAGAACTCTGAGAACAGGGAACAAGGCTGCAGGAGAGGTAATAATAGACCTTGGCCCAATATTGGCTTCCCAGATGCCCCTGGTGGTAAGGAATCCACCTGCCAATGCAGCAGATACAAGAGACTTGGGCTCAATCCCTGGGTCAGGAAGATCCCCTGAAGAAGGAAATGGCAACCCACTCCAGTATTCTTGCCTAGAGAATCCCATGGACAGAGGAGCCTGACGGGCTACGGTCCACAGGTTCACAAAGAATTGGACACCACTGAGCAACTAAGCACATACAGGGTCATGAGGGCGGGGTGATCAGGATGGGATTAGTGGCCTTCGAGAAAGAGACAGCAAATTTTCTCTGCCTCTCCGTCCCTTCCCTCTTCCTTCTCAGTAAAGGCCCTGTGAGGACACAGCAGTCTGACTGCCCTCTGCAAACCATGAAGAGTCCTTCTCAGAACCTGAGCAGGTGGGCTTCCTCATCTTAGACCACCCAGCCTTCAGAACTGTGAGAAAAGAGATGTCTGCTGTTTTAGTCACCCCATCTACAGTACGTTGTTATGGCAGCCTCTGTTGACTAACATAGTAGGTGGGGAAAAAAAAAAAAAAGGCAAGCACAATCAGTTGCCCCAAGGAAAGTCTTGGCCCTCTATTATCTAGGACCATCTCAGTTCTGAGCTCTGAATAAATGTGGAGTGACCTAAACAAAGTGGGCCATGTTTTTCTCCAGGACCCATTCCTTACATTTCCTCTGTCATTTCTCTGGCACCCACTTCCACACCTTTGGTGCTTGTTTACCCTCTCAGGGATCCTTTTCATGCCTGCCAACACCCACTGCTCACCAAACCTATTCTCTCCGTTTTTTCTTTTGACCGTGTTGCCCAACTTGTAAGATCTTAGTTCCCTGATCAGGGGTTGAACCTGTGCTCCCGATGATGGAAGCATGGAGTCTTGACCACTGGATGACCAGGGAAGTCCCCAAACTTACCCTTTTCTGACAGGTGGAGCCCAGAGTCTTTCCTCATTCAAAATGTAACTGCTTCATTTTTCGCCATCTCCACGTCCTAATGCTTTTGTTCAGGCTGGCCAAAAGAAAGCCAGTGGAATAATGAGAGCTGTTCATTTTTCTTTTTCACTGTTGGTATTATTGAAATATATTTCTGTAATTAAAGTTTTCTTCAATTTTAAAATTTTAAACAATTAAGTGTATTAGCTGCTCTATACCAGTGACTTCGTAGTACAAGTAGCTTATGCTTTTATTTTATTTTTTTTCTGATAAGGATTCACAGAAATTAGCCCGAAAGTACAAGATATCACAGAATAAACATAATCATTTTTCTGGGATGCTCCTTTCACTCAAACATTTGTTGGCAGAAGTTACATAATTCAATTTTCAACTAATTTAAAACATGCTTTTATTAAGATATGTGTGAATTTATCAGGTACCTTGGTTTTTCTCCTAGAAAGTGGGAGTAATGACAGCATTGTCATTATTCTGGTCCTTACTCTGGCTTAAAGTATGTGAAACCCTGAGCCCTGTAACTGTTCCTTGTGGCACACACTCTGCCATGAAGGTCAAGCTCTAAATGCAAGTCACAATGCAAGGTCTTAGGACTTCCCTGGCAGTTCAGGGGTTAAGACTCTTCCTTCCAGTGCAGGGGGTGTGGGTTCCATCTCTGATTGGGGAATTAGGCCCCTGCATGCTTCAGGGTGCAGCAAAAAATGAACAAATACTGGAATGAGTAGCCATTCCCTTCTCCAGGAGATCTCGACTCAGGGATTGAACCCAGGCCTCCTGCATTGCAGGCAGATTTTTCACCATCTGAGCCACCAGGGAAGCCCAAATAAATACACACAACAATGTAAATCAACTATACTTCAATAATTTTTTTTTTTTAATTCAGGGTCTCAAAGAAATTTTTCCCGGAACCCTCTTCAGGCTCTAGCCCTAGATTCCCATAGGGTGAGTTTTCATTTTCGTTGGCTACTAGAGGAGAAATCTGAATACATTACCCCTGCTTTTTAGACTCCCCATGCTTTATCCCAGAGCAGCAACTTTAATAGCAGGAATTTTAGGCATTTTGGCATTCATTCAGTTATAAATTTCACTTATAAAACATTTATTGAGGTTTCCATGATTTGATTTGTTTTAAACCAACCTATTCTTCCTCTTCCACCGCCATTGTTGTGCCCAAAATAAAATAAATGACCCAGTAATTTTTGACAGTCTTCTGACATAAATAATAATCCACGTTGGGTTGCTTACAAGTGTATGTTACACTCCTATGGAAAAAGTATAGTTGTCCATGGGGACAACTCTTTCTCTTCTAGCACGTCTCTTTGTGTAAAACAGATAGGCAAGCAAAATCTAAAAATATTATCATAATGTCAAAAACAGAATATATTTTATAAACCTGGACTTTCTATGATTTCAGAGAAGGAATGTTGCCTCAGAAAACCATACCAAACCTCCGCCTTCCAAAAACACAAAGCCCACATATACAAATTTTGATAATGTTTAACTAAGTCTTTGGTTGGAATTTTATCCTTGAAAGGACTAAGGTCACAAGACATGTCCAGTTGTCTCCATGTGCTTTCAGTGAATGAGTGCTTTTAGTTATACACTGTTTCAAGTACCTGTGTCACTCTGTTAGTTACTATGTCAGACAACATATTCAACTTGCCAGAAAACACACTCAGTAATTAATAGCAGGGAATGCAGAGCAATGGCTAGTAACATCCTAGACTGCCTAAGCCTTGGGGATACAGCATGATAAAGGAAACATGGATCCCACTGTCATGAAACAAATAGTATAACATGTCACTGTCCTTTTAGTCAAAAGTTTCTAAGGATAACACTTTAGGACTTAATCTAGTTTCTGTTGTTTAAAAATTGAAAGAACTGAATGTATGGACCTTGGGAAGAAATGGTAAGTGTGATAAAATCTCTGATTTCAGATGCTTTGATCAGAGTTTGTATCTTATTGAAAGTACTTTAGGTACATGAATAACCTACATTCACAGTTCATTTGTAATTGAGTAACTTATCTAAATGGACAGCCAGGGCTGGGGATGGGGAGTGGGTTGCACCCTGTGGAACAGGGCAATGGGGCCACCTCCTGTTTCTCCACTCCAGGAACTGTGGACTCTCTGTCACGTGTCTTCACACTTTTTAAGAGAATCAGGAAATCTAAAATTTTGTTGTAAAATCTCCAAGTAGTGGGACATATATACCAAACAAATTACATCATAAGTCAGATCTGTGGACTGGCTCCCTTTTATATATACATAACTCTCAATAGATCACTGTAATGCATACATTGTTCTTATAAACATCAGACCAAAAATAAATAAAACCCTCAGATACCATGGTGTATTACAGATTCATAGACTCTTCACACTAGGAGTAGATTAGCACTTATCTAGTCTAACTTTTGATTTGATCATCCCAAGTAATGAGATCATTGGACTTCTCAGGCGGTGCTAGTGGTAAAGACCCGCCTTCCAGTGCAGGAAATGTTGAGATGTGGGTTCAGTCTCTGGGTTGGATCGATCCCCTGGAGGAGGGCATGGCAACCCACTCCAGTATTCTTGCCTGGAGAATCCCATGGACAGAGGAGCCTGGTGGGCTACAGTCCATGGGATTGCAAAGAATTGGACATGGCTGAAGGGCTAACACTTTTCTACACATATGAAATACCTGTAGTAATCAGATTCATAGATACAGAAAACAGAATAGTGAATGTCAGGGACTTTGGAAAGGATAGAATGTAAAGTTAATATTTTTTAAAATTTCATTCATTTGTTTTGGTTGTGCTGGGTCTTCACTTCTGTTCAGACTTTTCTCTAGTTGTGGCAATCAGCAGCTACTCTCAAGTTGTGATATGTGGGTTTCTCATTGTGGGGGCTTCTTTTGCTACAGAGCTTGGGCTCTAGGACTTGGGGGTTTCAGTAGTCACAGCATGTGGGCTTAGTAGTTTCGAGTCCTGGACTCTTTAGCACAGGCTCAGTAGTTGTGGTGCACAGGCTTAGTTGCTTCTTGGCATGTGGGATCTTCCCAGGCTAGGGATCTCCTGCATTGGCAGGTGGATTCTTTACCACTGAGTCACCAGGGAAGCCCAGGAGTTAATGTTATTGTTGAGTGAGTGCAGCCTTTCAGTTTGGGAGGATCAAAACTAGAGACAGAGTGGTGATGGTTTTGCAACAATGAGAATATAGTCAATGCCACTGAGCTGTACATGTAAAATTGGTTGAGATGGTAAATTTTATGTTATATATATATTTTTACTACAATAAAAAATGTATAAAGAAACTTAGCATTTCCACTCTTTGCTCTTTCTTCTGCCCTTTGAAGATACACAGAGCAGGGCCACCCTTTAACATGACCATTCCCCATGGAAGCAACCTAGATGTCCATCAACGAATGAACGGATAAAAAAGCTCTGGTACAGGGCTTCCCTGGTGGTCCAGTGGGTAAGGACACTGCCTTGCAGTGCAAGGGGGGCTGGTTCGATTCCTGGCCTGGGAAGATCCCATGTGCAGTGGAGCAGCTGGACTGATGTGTCCAACTACTAAGCCAGAGCTCTGGAGCCCACGCACCCAGAGCCGGTGCTCTGCAACGAGAGAGGCCACTGCGATGGGAGGCCCACACAGGCCAAGAGAACAAAGATAAATAAATGAAAGATCAATAGAAGTGGCCCAAAAAAAAAAAAAAAAGATCTGGTGTGTATGTACAATGGAGTACTTCTCCATTGAAGAAATCCAGAAGAATCTGTCCTACTGAAGTAGACAGGTCTAGAACCTATTATAAAAAGTGAAGTAAGTCAAAAAGAGAAAAACAAGTACAGTATACTAACACATATATATGGAATCTAGTAAGGCTGTAATGATAACACACATAGTGAAGTCATGGAAAAACATAGAGAACAGATGTATGGACATTGTGGGGAATAAACAGTGGGTGGGAGGCGCAGAGGTAGTAACATGGAAACCTATACTGTCGTCTGTGAAAAAGACAGCGATTGTCATTGCACTGTGGGAATAGGGGATCCTGCAGGGGCGCTGTGTGACGGTCTGGAGGGGTGGGAAGGGCGGGGACTGGAAAGGGAGCTGGGGGGCAGGGAGCCAGTGATAGACATATGATTAATCTGGGGTGATACATATCTGTCAACAACAAAACTCTGTAAAAGTAAAAGGTAAAATAAAAATAATTATATATAAAAAAATAAAGCACAACTTACAAAATTAAAAAAAAGAAATGACCATTCTCCAAACATTGGCAGAGAGCAGCCCTGGTACTCCATAGATTCCCTCTTTACATCTTTACGGCTTTCCTTCAGAGTCTGTCCAGTCTCTCTAGGCCCTGCACGCAGGCCAGAACCTAGTGTGTGTGCAAATGTGGGGTAAGAAGATCACCACCCCTGCCCTAAAGACTCGGGGGGCCACTTCTGACTGCAGGACTCAGTCAGGTTTTATCTCATTTTCTTTGGGGCCTTGGAGGTTGGTTCACTTATGTGCAAATGCTAGCTAACCTCGAAGAAGCAGAGAAAAGGAGACATCCAGAACTGTTATTCCCTGATCAAGCAGTTTCACAGCCCATCTATAAGCAATACTTTAATTTCTTTCTGAATCTTGGAACTACAACTTGAATGGATTTACACTTTCACTGCAAATTAACTTGCAATTGAAAAAGGACCCAAAGGGGGCTTTCCGGGTCTTCTGTGGACGTTGCTGTCTTGAAACTGTGTCCATCAGCAACCAGATGAGGCTAAAGTTGGACACAGACTGAAAGATGCTAAAACAAAACTTTATTTTTTCCCTACACCTTGCCATTCAGTTTCTCGGTCCTTTCACTACTGAGAGATAAAGGCAATCTTGCAAGTTAGTTAAAATTTCTGACCAGCTTCCTTTCCTTCGGTATCAATAAAATCAATTGTCCCCCTTCCTGTAAAACCCTCCCTAGCCCTAGAATATAGTGACTTTGTAACCTTATTTCCAATTTGCTATTTGACCATCTAGGAGAATGTAATAAAAAGTGACTTTCTAAAGACACTCTGACAAAATCCGTGAGCCCTTTTGACCTCCCGGACTTTAAGGCATCCCAACTAATTTCCTTCTAAGAAGAAAGGCGGAAAAAAGGCTTCCTTGCTCACACAGCCAGCTTTGCAAAGGAACTTGAAAGGTCTGGGGGATGCTGGGAGTTCCCAGCTGGCTGGCTCAGGCTCCGGTTCCACTAGGTCATGTTCAATGTGAGTGTGCACACAAGAGAGAGGGAGGTGACCTCAATTGTCTCAACAGGATGTAGGACAGCACAGGGGCGAGGCAGCAAGTGGCCCAGGCCTTCGCTGCGAAGAGCTTTAAATATCACCAGTATTAGTAAATGAGCAGCTACAAGCCGTGTCATAAACTTTATGGGCTCACAACACAGTGTGACAAATCCTTCTTGAAATATTGGTTGTGGCTGAGGGATTCCTGAATGTGCTGGGTCTGGACACAAGGCAGACGAGCCAGCAAGAAAGGTCATTTGTCTCTCAGCCAAAGTCCATCCCCGGGCAGAGGCATTATTACTTCTTATTATTCACTACAGTGACAACAAGACATGATTTTATGTCATTTGAATATTGCAAAGTACTTCAGCTTTGTTCTAAGTTATTCTACCCCACAATGAAGCAGGTGGAAGGTCAGAAGGGAAACACCAATCTTAGACTAAGCAGAGGCTGAGTCTCAAGATTTGGGTGGAGCTGGCAGCCCACAAGAAGTCTTTTGGTTCCAAAATGGCATGTATGCCTGTGTGATCAGTCGTGTCTGACTCTGTGTGACCCTTTGGACTCCAGCCTGCAAGGTCCTTTGTCAGTGGAATTCTCCAGGCAGGAATACTGGAGAGGGTTGCTCTGCCCTCCTTCCGGAGATCTTCCAGACCCAGGGATCAAACCTGCTTTCCCGCCCTTTTGCATCGCAGGCAGATTCTTTGCCACTGAACCACTGGGGAAGCCCTCCAAAATGATATAGATGAGCTTATTTACAGGGTAGGAATAGAGACAGATGTAGGGAATGGATGGGGAAAAGGAAGATGAATAGGAGATTGGGATTTGATGTATGTGCATCGCTTTATTTGACCATCTAGGAGAATGTAATAAAAAGTGACTTTCTAAAGACACTCTGACAAAATCCGTGAGCCCTTTTGACCTCCCGGACTTTAAGGCATCCCAACTAATTTCCTTCTAAGAAGAAAGGCGGAAAAAAGGCTTCCTTGCTCACACAGCCAGCTTTGCAAAGGAACTTGAAAGGTCTGGGGGATGCTGGGAGTTCCCAGCTGGCTGGCTCAGGCTCCGGTTCCACTAGGTCATGTTCAATGTGAGTGTGCACACAAGAGAGAGGGAGGTGACCTCAATTGTCTCAACAGGATGTAGGACAGCACAGGGGCGAGGCAGCAAGTGGCCCAGGCCTTCGCTGCGAAGAGCTTTAAATATCACCAGTATTAGTAAATGAGCAGCTACAAGCCGTGTCATAAACTTTATGGGCTCACAACACAGTGTGACAAATCCTTCTTGAAATATTGGTTGTGGCTGAGGGATTCCTGAATGTGCTGGGTCTGGACACAAGGCAGACGAGCCAGCAAGAAAGGTCATTTGTCTCTCAGCCAAAGTCCATCCCCGGGCAGAGGCATTATTACTTCTTATTATTCACTACAGTGACAACAAGACATGATTTTATGTCATTTGAATATTGCAAAGTACTTCAGCTTTGTTCTAAGTTATTCTACCCCACAATGAAGCAGGTGGAAGGTCAGAAGGGAAACACCAATCTTAGACTAAGCAGAGGCTGAGTCTCAAGATTTGGGTGGAGCTGGCAGCCCACAAGAAGTCTTTTGGTTCCAAAATGGCATGTATGCCTGTGTGATCAGTCGTGTCTGACTCTGTGTGACCCTTTGGACTCCAGCCTGCAAGGTCCTTTGTCAGTGGAATTCTCCAGGCAGGAATACTGGAGAGGGTTGCTCTGCCCTCCTTCCGGAGATCTTCCAGACCCAGGGATCAAACCTGCTTTCCCCGCGTCTTCTGCATCGCAGGCAGATTCTTTGCCACTGAACCACTGGGGAAGCCCTCCAAAATGATATAGATGAGCTTATTTACAGGGTAGGAATAGAGACGCAGATGTAGGGAATGGATGGGGAAAAGGGAAGATGAATAGGGAGATTGGGATTTGATGTATGTGCACTGCCGTGTGTAAAGCAGATAGCTAGCAGGAACCAACTGTGTAGCACCAGGAGCTCAGCTGGGAGCTCGGTGCTGGGCGGTGACCTAGATGGATGGGATTGGGGGACAGGAGGGGAGACCAAGAGGGAAGGGATATATGTAAAGTGATTCACTTAGTTGTGAAACTAACACAACATTGTAAAGCAACTATGCCTACTCCCTACCCCTCTCAAAAGAAGCCATTGCTTTTCGTTGCTGAAAAGCTAAAAACTCAATAGGAGCCCTTTGCTTGAGATTATCTGAAAGGCCCAATGTTGCAATTGCAACAAAGTGTCAAAAAATTCTGAGCCCTCAAATGTTTGTTTTTTCTCTTCTTTCCCTGGTAGCGACATACTCCTCAACTCCCAACAGCAAGCCAGGACTGGAGGCTCCCCCTGCCTGTACACCTAACAGAGCTCTCCGAACTCACTTCCGGTACCCTCCCTCCTCTCAGACTTGTCTGGTCACATAAGTCTTGCTTTTCCTTCAAGAAACTCAGCTCTTTCCTGCTTTAGGGCCCAACATTGCACCGTAACTTCTGTGGGCAGATTCTTCCGTTCAGTTTCAATTCAATCGCTCAGTTGCGACCGACTCTTTGTGAGGTTCTTTCATTTAAAAAATCCAAATTATATTTTATGCTTGCATTGGTATAAGAGTGAATGGCTTCATATTGTGTATTAAAATAGTTTCTTTGATCTAAGTGTTTACGTTTTCTTTCTGATTTTAAAGGAATTAAAACATTTTCATGGGTTCCTAAAAAAAATGGTGGCCCTGTGTCCACTGGGCCTAGTGGAGAAATCAGCCTTGTCAAGGTCTTCGCATTTGCTGTTCCCTTTGCTTGAAATGCTCTTCCCTCCAGATAAACACAGAACTCAAAAACACTTCATGTCTCTCAGAAATGACATGTTTTTCAGAGAGGCTTTCTCCCATCACCTTATCTAAAACAAACCCCACACCTCAACTCCTGACCATCACCTCCATCCTTCAGTCCCGCTCTACTTCCCTTGTAAGCATCTGGTAGCATTGTAGACGCTTATTTACGTTTTACTTGTTTGTGGTCTGTCTCTCTCACTGGAATGTAACCTGTGTAACACTGGGTCCTCTGTCCCTAAGGCCAGTGCTGTGCCCAGGCTCACAGTAGATGCTCATAAGTGTTTGTACACGTTGAATGAATGTGTGCCTTCTGGATTCCAAACCCTTCATTGTCCAACATAGAAAGAAAATTAAGAGTGGGCATGAAAGGAGAAGAAAAAGGCTTTATTGATTAAATATCCAACCGTATGGAAGATCTTGGAGGAGCTGGAGACATGCTGGGAGCCCCCTGCTCTTCTTAGCAGGCCCTGTGCTCTGGCTCCCCTTGCACATTCTCCCAGCCTGATGCACATCACCTGGCTCTGTAATTACTCAGGGCTGATGAAGCCAGGGTTTTCATTCCTCAGGCCCTCCCCCACTCCTCTTCCTCTGCCTCCCTTCCCTCCTCCCCCACCCTTCCCCAACTACCACCTTCTTTTCCTGCTCCCCTCCCCCTCCTTCCCTTCTTCCTCTTCTGTTTCTTCTTTAACTGTATTTTATTGTAATGAGAATACTTCACATGAGGTCTACCCTCTTAATGAATTTTTAAGTGTATAATACAGTATTGTCAATCAGCTATATTCCAGTAAATTTTTTTTAAAAAATACGGTATTGTTAACTATAGGTAGAATGTAGTACAGTGGGTCTCTAGAACTTACTCATCTTTCTTTTTTTTTTTAAATTTATATTGCTTATTATTGCTGTAGACAGACTTTATTTGTGGCGAGCAGGGGCTACTCTTCTTTGCAGTGTGCTGGTGTCTCATTGCTGTGGCTTCTCCTGTGGAGGACGGGCTCTAGGCACTTGGGCTTCAGTAGTTGTGGCTCATGGGCTCAACTGTTCCTGCACACCGGCTTAGTTGCCCTGTGGCATGTGGGATCTTCCCAGACCAGGGATTGAACCCATGTCCCCTGCACTGGCAGGCAGAATCTTAATCTCTGGACCACCAGGGAAGCCCCTTACTCATCTTTCTTAACTGAAACTTTATGCTGGTGGATTATTAACTCCCTATATCTCCTTTCCCCTACTCCTAGATTCTAGCAACCACCATCACACCCTCTACACATTTGCTTATTTAAGATACTACATATAAATAGGATCATTTAATATTTGTCTTTCTGTGATGGGTTTATTTCACTCAGTGTAATAACCTCTAGGTTCATCTGCATTGTTGCGTATTGCAGACTTTCCTTCTTTTTTAAGACTGAATAATATCTGTTTGTAAGCATAGACCACATTTTTCTTATTTATTCATCTGCTGATGGACTTATAATTTGCTTCCATGTCCTGGCTATTGTGAATCAAGTGATAGCAAACATGAGGCTGTATAAATAGGTCTTTGAAATCCTACTTTTAATTCTTTGAGATGTATACCCAGACATGGGATTGCTGAGTCCTGTGGTGGTTCTAGTTTACTTTTTTAAAGAAATTTCATACTATTTGGCACACTGGTAGTACCATTTTACAACCCTACCTCCAATATGTAAGGGTTCCAATTTCTTTACATCCTTACCAACACTTGTTATATTTTGTCTTTTTTTTTTTTTTGATAATAGCCATCTGGAAAGGTGTGAGGTGATATCTCATGGTGGGTTTCATTTGTTGGGAATTAGTGACATTGATAATGATTACATTGGCCACTATGTCTTAGTGAAATGTCTATTTAAGTCTTTAGCTAATTTTTTTATCTGGGTTATTATTTTGTTATTATTTTTTCTTTTTTTGCTCATGAGTTGTAGGAATTCTTTTTTTTGAGGGGGATGGGCGGGTTGGGGCAGGAGAGGGGCGTGCGGGCCGCTTCTATTGGTCTTTCATTTATCTATTTGCATCCATTTTTGTTCTTTGACTCGTGTGGGCCTCCCATTGCGGTGGCCTCTGTTGTCGCAGAGCACTGGTTCTGGGCGCATGCACTCCAGAGCTCTGGCTCAGTAGTTGGACACATCGGTCCAGTCGCTCCGCGGCACGTGGGATCTTCCCAGGCCAGGGATCGAACTGGCGTCCCTTGCACTGCAAGGCGGTATCCTTACCCACTGGACCACCAGGGAAGCCCTGTAGGAATTCTTTATATATTTTGGACACTAATACCTTGCCAGACAGTTGGAAAATATTTGTTCCCACTCCATTGGTTGCTTTTTCAAGTCATTGCTTACTTCCTTTGCTGTGCACCTCATGAGTTCTAAGGACACATACTGAGAGCTTAGATTGCTGCTGAATCAAGTGAATAAACCAAAAAGAGAGATGCAGAAGATTCTGTGAAAGTGTGTAAAGAACTTATGCTTCAACATCTGGTTGCACAGAATGGATGAGGAGGGTTTCAACAAAACAGGGACCTTTGTTGGCAGGTGCGAGAAACATTTAGTGTGCAAGAGAGCTTGTATATATCACAGACATCTAGAAACAGGTCTCTGGAGTGATGCTTGAAGTAGCAGATATGACTCTTGGTTGCAAAATTCTCTCTTAAGGAAAAGGAGCCTGAACGGCTCTTTGCAAAGTCCAGGGGTCATTTACTTTACGTTTCCTGGATTCCAAGCTCCACCAGTTACATTGGCCTGCGTTGCTGCCTCCAGTTGAAGTGGTGCCATCTCAGGCTCTACATTGCAGCAACATGGAGGCATGGCTCCAAGCTTTTTGTCTTCTCAAATCCAGCACTGTAAATAAGAGAGTCTCTTTCTCAGAAGTTATCTGTGAGGTCTCATTGTTTTTTGTGCTTGTGGTTTGACAATTTGCTTACCTTTGGCTAATCACAGCACCTCGAAAGACTGTGCTGATGTTCTTAGGCCCAAGTCACCTCATGGAGGAATGCTTGGTGTCGGGGAGGGCAGTGGGTGCTCCCCAGAGCCCCAGGAAGCAGGAATGAGTGCAGTGGGCGTCCCCAGACCACAGTTACAGGAAGTAGGGTGTATGGATGCCCAGTGACCAAGAAACGAAAGTCCACAGCTCTTGGATCCAGAAAGAAAGTGTCATGAATTGGTTTCACATTAAAGGCTGGGACTTTGCAGGAAAATATGAACATATTGAATTCCCCAGGGCCGATGAGAAAAGATCATTAGTAACTGTGAAGGAAAGGAGATTCTTTTCCTCACAATTCCTGTGCCCTGTTATGTAAGCAATTCCTATGATCTCAGTACCAAAGAGGGAGAGGTTCATTTTATTGAAACATTAAAAGAAGAGAAAGGCACTAGACATTAATTTAGTGCTAATGCACCTTCAGCCTAGAGATGAGTGTGGGTGTGGGTGGGGGATGAACTACCTTTCTTCAGGGAAGGGAAAGAATCTGTCCCCCGGGGAAAGCTGCTGTATAGGAGGAGTAGGTGATATTTCTACCGCCTCTTCTGACCAGATTATCTTAAGTAAGTCATAGAAAAGTTGTCTTAAGTAAGTGCCTCAGAGAAGTTGGGTCAATGCCAGATAACCTTCTGCTTAACCTTAAGAATTAGGCAGGAGGGCTTCCCTGGTGGTCCAGTGGGTAAGGATACAGCCTTGCAGTGCAAGAGGCTCCGGTTCCATCCCTGGCCTAGGAAGATCCCATGTGCTGCGGAGCAGCTGGACTGATGTGTCGAACTACTGAGCCAGAGCTCTGGAGTGCATGCGCCCAGAGCCAGTGCTCTGCAGCTAGAGAGGCCACTGTGATGGGAGGCCCACACAAGCCAAAGAACAAAGACGGATGGATATGGATAAAATGAAAGACCAATAGAAGTGGCCAAAAAAAAAAAAGAATTACGCAGGAGAGCTTGGGATATTTCTTATTTTATTTTATTGATTTTTGATATTGAAATATAGCTGATTTACAATGTTTCAGGTGTACAGCAAAGTGATTCAGTTTCATATATATATATATTTTTTCCATTATAGGTTATAATAAAATACTTAATATATATAGTTACATGTGCTATACAGTAGGACCTTGTTGCTTATCTGTTTCATATATAGTAGTGTGTATATATTGATCCTAAACTCCTAATTTATCCCTCCCCTTGTTTCCTCTTTCTCTTTGGTAACCATTAAGATCATTTTCTCTATCTATGGGTCTGTTTGTTCTGTATATAAGTATATTTGTATCATTTTTTAGATTCCACATATAAGTGATATCATATGATATTTGTCTTTCTTTGTCTGACTTACTTCACTTCGTGTGATTACGTCCAGGTCTCTCCACATTGCTGCAAATGGCATTTCGTTCCTTTTCATTGTTGAGTGATATTCCATTATATGTATCTCACAACTTCCTTATCCATTCAAATCTCATAGCTTATTGGGTCTTATTTTATTTAGTATAGAAAGGAGACAGATGCTCACTTAGGCTCCCTGGTAGCCACAGCCCACCCACATGAGCAAGGCTGACTTCTTCCAGGTTTATGATCTTGGAGCCAGAGGAGCAAGAATGTCCATGTTTCTGGAAAGTCTATCAGGTCACAGGCCACACAGGACTGAGAGGTCCATTCACCTCTCTGCCTCCTCCAAGGAAGAAGGCCACTGAAGACCAGATCAAGCAGACTGCTGTTCCCATGTTCTACTCTTCAACACCATGAATGATTGTTTCCATGGGTAATAAGTTCTATTGAACCATAATTGGTGTATTTCTCCTCTTGAGAGAAGAAAGAAAAACACAGAACAGAATAAGTCCAACCCAGGGGTAAAACCCAAGTCTCCTGCATTGCAAGCAGATTCTTTACTGTCTGAGCCACCAGGAAAGCCCAAATAAAAAAATGCTTAATTTATTTCAGATTGCAACCACCCTATTTCCTTTTTCTCTTAATGAAAGGAAAAGTGTGCCTTCTCTTCCAAACTTTAAATATTGTAAAGGCAACAAAAACTAATATGCAGTAAGTGTGTCCATTTTATAGAGAGGGGTGGGGGGGTGGGAGGGTGCAGAGTTAGGAGCTGTGTCTTCTGCTGAACTGTCTTGCAAGGTAAAAGAGCCATGTGTATGGAAAACACTGGTAATCCTATGACTCAGGTGTGTAACCAAAAACAAACACTCCGAGCCATAAACCGTTGAACTATCACTGTGTTAGTTCTGTTTTGTTTGGGCCAACAAAAATAGCACAGAGTGTCTTGCTTGTTATATCTCTTTGCTTCACTTAAAAGGGAGAGACCATACACCTTTAGTTAATTGACTAGATTTATACACTAATTGGGCTTCCCAGGTGGCATTAATGGTAAAAAGCCCGCTTGCCAATGCAAGAGACAAAAGAGACATGAGTTCCATTCCTGGGTCTGGAAGATCCCCTGGAGGAGGGCATGGCAGTCCACTCCAGTGTTCTTGCCTAGAGAATTCCACGGACAGAATAGTCTGGCGGGCTACAGTTCATGGGGTCACAAAGAGTCAGACACAACTGAAGTGGCTTAGAAGGCACACATGCATACACTAAATACTAATTTCCTCCTTCTTGGCAGCCGTGGGTGTGGGTGTTGGTTTTTCGAATTTTAGACATTTATAGTCTGTTATGATATGAGCTTCTGATGTTCAGCTCTCTGAGTTTTCTCTAAGACAAACCTTCCTTGTCTTTCATTTTCCTCCCTGTCAACCAAACTTTAACACCCTATCCTCAACGTCTACCTAAGGGGAGGCTAAGCAGACCAAGTGATGGCCTGAAGCTCAGAAGCAACAGGTTGTAATACATACATAGTGAACCACATGGCATGTAGGACCTTAGTTTTCTGACCAGGGATTTAACGTTTGCCTCTTGCAGTGGAAATGTGAAGTCCTAACCACTGAACCATTAGGAAAATGCCCCAGGGTGTAGAATCTTGACACTCATCTGGATCAGCTAACATTCACCATCTCTCCTCTGTCTTGAGTGAATGAATGCAAATGAGAGCAACATTCCATCCCACTGACCAAGATTCCACTTCTTCCCCTCTGGTATCCATCTAACACTACCCTAGACAATACACTCCCAGCAAATCTCCATTCTCACATCCATCAACAGGATTTTGGTACTTCTGCTTACCCAATGGCATATTTCTACCATCTGCCTTTTGCCATGAGGGATTCCTCTACTCTGATTACATATTTAATTTGATCTGTAATTCATCAGTGTAACTGAAACCTGGATTTCTGATATGATGCAGTTCTCCTACTAAATTTCTTCAACTGAAGCCACTCTTCTTTCTCATGGGCTATGGAGAGAGGATTCCTCTCTGAGCTCTGCTAACTGCACTCCACGTTTCCACTGCTTTCTCTCCTGAAGTCTACCATTCAATTATGCCAGCCTCTTTCCATCCATTCCACCATCACTTCTTTCCTTTTCTTAAAGATTTTAAAAAACTTTGTATTATTTCTTGGAGTCACACTGGGTCTTAGTTGCAGCACACAAAATCTTTAGTTGTGGCATGCAAACTCTTTTTAGTTGTGGCATGTGGAATCTATTTTCCTGACCAGCGATGGAACCAGGGCCCTTTGCATTGCGAGCATGGAGTCTTAGCCACTGGACCGCCAGGGAAGTCCCTGCACCATCATTTCTTATGTTAGAGGAAACTTCCTTCTTCCTCAGTGACCTCAGATCTGTGTCCTGTGGAATGCCAACATCCATTGGTATTCTGGTGTTCACATTAATGATGACATATCTCTTCAGATTCTTGACCTCTTTGGCTCTGCAGAAGATAGTCTTCACTCTAGTTAACTAGACCACTGATGTGGCCTTATCTTAACCTTGGACTTCAGTGTCATTCAAGATGTCCCTTCTTTACTGTTGAGCCCCCAGGAACCCTCGAGGATATTCCTTTCTAAACCTTCACAGTACCTAGCCTCCAAAAATGGCTCCCAATGCATTGCTCCTCCCATCTACATTCAGACAGCACTATGCTTGAAGAAGTATATTTATTTCTCCTCTCCTGGAATCTCAGTTGATATTGAAACTTGTTTTGGTATGTAGAGTGTGGCAGAAGCGACATCTGTATCTTTTAAACTCAAGCCTTAAGACAACTGACAGCTTCTACTCTCTTCAAGGAATCAGCAAGCAATCTGGTTACTTCAAGCCTTAAGGGACAAGCTGACAGCTTCACATCCATCAACAGGATTTTGGTACCTCTACCCAATGGCATATTTCTACCATCTGCCTTTTGCCATGAGGGATTCCTCTACTCTGATTACATATTTAATTTGATCTGTAATTCATCAGTGTAACTGAAACCTGGATTTCTGATATGATGCAGTTCTCCTACTAAATTTCTTCAACTGAAGCCACTCTTCTTTCTCATGGGCTATGGAGAGAGGATTCCTCTCTGAGCTCTGCTAACTGCACTCCACGTTTCCACTGCTTTCTCTCCTGAAGTCTACCATTCAATTATGCCAGCCTCTTTCCATCCATTCCACCATCACTTCTTTCCTTTTCTTAAAGATTTTAAAAAACTTTGTATTATTTCTTGAGTCACACTGGGTCTTAGTTGCAGCACACAAAATCTTTAGTTGTGGCATGCAAACTCTTTTTAGTTGTGGCATGTGGGATCTATTTTCCTGACCAGCGATGGAACCAGGGCCCTTTGCATTGCGAGCATGGAGTCTTAGCCACTGGACCGCCAGGGAAGTCCCTGCACCATCATTTCTTATGTTAGAGGAAACTTCCTTCTTCCTCAGTGACCTCAGATCTGTGTCCTGTGGAATGCCAACATCCATTGGTATTCTGGTGTTCACATTAATGATGACATATCTCTTCAGATTCTTGACCTCTTTGGCTCTGCAGAAGATAGTCTTCACTCTAGTTAACTAGACCACTGATGTGGCCTTATCTTAACCTTGGACTTCAGTGTCATTCAAGATGTCCCTTCTTTACTGTTGAGCCCCCAGGAACCCTCGAGGATATTCCTTTCTAAACCTTCACAGTACCTAGCCTCCAAAAATGGCTCCCAATGCATTGCTCCTCCCATCTACATTCAGACAGCACTATGCTTGAAGAAGTATATTTATTTCTCCTCTCCTGGAATCTCAGTTGATATTGAAACTTGTTTTGGTATGTAGAGTGTGGCAGAAGCGACATCTGTATCTTTTAAACTCAAGCCTTAAGACAACTGACAGCTTCTACTTCCTCCCTTCAAGGAATCAGCAAGCAATCTGGTTACTTTAAGACAGCCATGCTGTAGGGAAGCTCAAGCTAGCCATGTGAGGGCCCACATAGAGAGGGAGGCTCAGTCAGTTCTCAATTGTTCTTATCATCCTAGCTGAGGGTCCAGACATGTTGGTGAAGAAGCCACCTTGGACAGCTGCAGAAGTGTGAGAAATAATACAGTGTAATGATGTAAAGCCAACAAGTAGGTGATGTGTTAAAAAAGAAAATTCAATCAAGTTCAAGATAAAAAAAAATTTTTGTTGAACAATTCATGACTTAGGCAGCACGTCCCATATAGCAAGTAGAGAGGACCTCTGAAGGGCTACAGAATGGGAGAGGTTTTTAGAGGCAAAACAAGGAAGTCATTAACAAAAAAGGTAATTTCAGGCTTAGGTAGCTTAGCTAAGAGGAACAGGTGAGGGTCTATGTGGCAGATGACCTCATCTTCATTTAGGGGCTGGAGGGTGCCCTTGTGCCAGATGATATCATTGATGTTGATCAAAAACTTCTTTACTGTGCAGTAAAAACTGCATTTCTAGGGGAGGTTGAAGTTTCAGCTAGGGAAAGAATGAAGATCCAGTTTGGTGACATGATTGGGGATAAGTGACTCCAGTTTGGGCCTATGGTTTTCCTTTTAGTGGGTGATTTGTTATGTAGCATGAGATAATACAAACCATCCTGAGTTGTGAAGTTTTTCTCATGTCTTATTCTATCCCTGCTATAGACTGTAGCCTGCCGGTCTCCTCTGTCCATGGGATTATCCAGGCAAGAGTATTGGAGTGGGTTACTATGCCCTTCTCCAGGGAATCTTCCCTACCTAGGGATCAAATCTGGGTCTCCTGCACTGCAGGCAAATTCTTCACCATCTGAGCCACCGGTGAAACCCCTAATCGCCCAACTCTCCCTCAAATTTATCCCTATTGAACACCTCAACCACTAGTCCTTAGAAGTCTTCAGAGGTTGCTGCCCGACAGCCTGATAACCATATGCAACCAAGATCCCTCAAACACTTTCATGTTGTAAATTTTCTTTCTCTACAAAATGCCCTTCCTGAAACTCTATGACATTGCTATGGATCCAATTTATCTCCCTTTGTCCCTCATCTACATATTTCTCGAAAGAGCTGTCTGTTTCCTGACATTATTTTCTCATTACCTATTTCCCTTCTGTTTGAGTCTTTCACAAACACTTACTGAGCACCTACCACACACACTCTATGAGTGACAGAGCACTGAAAAAATAGAGGCTATCTTGGGCTTTCCTGGTGGTCCTGTGGGTAAGGACACCGCCTTGTGGTGCAAGGGGTACTGGTTCGATCCCTGGCCTGGGAAGATCCCATGTGCTGTGAAGTGGCTGGATCGATGTGTCCAACTACCGAGCCAGTGCTCTGGAGCATATGTGCCCAGAGCCGGTGTTCTGCAGTGAGAGAGGCCACTGCGATGGGAGGCCCACACAGGCCAAAGAACAAAGATAAATAAATGAAAGATCAATAGAAGTGAAAAAAAAAAGAAAAAAGAATGAAAAATAAAAATAGAGGCTATCTCTGCCCTGTCCTTATGAAGATGACATTCTGAAGAGGGAGATGGAAAATAACCACAATGAAAACAATACACTTTATGATGTCAGGTGATTTGTGCTTTGGAGGAAAAGCAGAGTTAAGGCAGAGAGGTCAGGAGACCTGCCTCCCTGAACTGTGAGCCCTGAGCCTGTCTTCTCAACTCAGTGTTTTGCTTGGGTTCCCTTCCAGAACGGGGTCCAGTATGGATGGCATTCCTCCAGGCAGAAATCTTGGGTTCTCCTGGGGAGGACAGTTGTCCAATGTCTGATGTTGATTCCTATGTTTTTGTCCAGTTTTCTAGTTGTTTATGGTGGGAGGGCTGGTCTGGTGTCAGTGACTCTGCGCTCAAAAGCAGGAGTCTTCTCACTTACTTTATAGAGGATGGCTCTGACTGCTGTCCTCACTACCTGCTGATTTATGCGCTCACGTTGCTCCTCGTTACTTTGTCATCAGTTCCAGCCACCCAATCCAATGGGGTTTTCTTAAGCTTCATTCTTCTGGGTGTTTCCTTAGTGTTTGATTCTACTGGTTGCCTTCTCCTTCTTGAAATCCTCCTTTCCCGTGGCTACTATAGAACTCAGAGTTACTTATGTTTTGGTTTTTGTTTTTTCAAACCCACTTCAGTTTGCATGCTCCTTTGAATACATACCCTATTCCCCACTTGACTGCTATGCTAGCCTCTCAAAGCAGAAACACAGAATGTTCATCTTTGTGTACCAGGCCTAGTGTAGAGCTCTTGACTTCAACAGGGGCTTCAAAATGCTTCTTGAGAGACTGAAACACACTCCTAGAAGTCAGTGTATGAGAAACAACCTAGGAGGGACACAGATCTATTCATAGCTTTCTTAGGGTGACCAGTGTTCCCTGTAGGCCCAAGTGTCAAACTCTGCTAGAACCTACAGTGTGCTCAGTCTCTTTGATTGTGTCTGACTCTTGGCCACCCTATGGATTGCAGCCCGCCAGACTTCTCTGTCCATGGGATTCTCCAGGTAAGAATATTGGAGTGGGTTGGAATTTCCTCCTCCAGGAGATATTCCCTGACCCGGGGATTGAACCTGTGCCTCTTTTGTCTCCTGCACTGGAAGGCAGGTTCTGTACCACGAACATCCCATGGGAAACCCATGGAATCCGCAGAAGCCTAGGAAAACCAGAGTGACGGGTCATCTGGGCACTTCCAAACCTTGCCAAGTCATGGTATGTGGCAAATGGTTATCTTTCTAGAGCATCCTGGAGTTGATGGGTGAGACCAGCCTTAACAGATATAGACTGGGAATGCTCCACTCCTTAGTCCTTCAGAGCCCCTGGGAGAGCACAGGGATTTCCCAGTTGAGTATGCCTCCAGCAGGGCTGAGGGAGGATATGTGCCCTCACCAGGGGGCTAGCCTTGCTATTAGCAATTGCAAGGAGGAGGCTTCTGGCTGGCACAATGGGCCTGAAATCGGAAGACTTGCATTAGAGTTCTCACTCAGCCACTCATCACTTGTGAATGTGGGCAAGTCCCCTTATCTCTCAGGGATTTAAAAGTGGGAAAACAGGATTTCCCCAGTGGTCTAGTGGTTAAGAATCCACCTGCAAATGCACGGGAAACGGGTTCTATCCCTGGTCTGGGAAGATTCCACATGCCTCAGAGCAACTAAGCCTGTGCTCTGTAACTATTGAGCATGTGTTCTGCAGCAAGAGAAGCCTCTGCAGTGAGAAGCCCTCACATTGCAGCTAGAGAAATCCTTCACACGGCAACAAAGACCTAGAGCAGTCAAAAATAAATTAAAATAAATAAATAAATATTTCTAAAAACACCTACAAAAATAAAAGTGGGAAAACAGTATCTATATTTTTAGGTTGTGAGGATTCAAAGGAAGTTATGTATGCAAGAGCATTTTGTATACAAAATGCTACCACACAGATATTTCTTCTTATTGCTTCTACTGCATGATACAGATATTTAGAGAAAAAGAAACTGGTTGGAATGACAGCCAGAGAAGAACCCTTTGGCACAAAGACAAATGGGTGAGACTGGAATGCAGTAGGGGCAGCATCTTTCCTGTGACAGGAGGGATAAGAGAAAAGATGAAAACAGATTGAGTTGGGGCCAGTTAGTGGGGACCTGTTTAAATCAAACCACTTTGAACTTTTCAGAAAAATTAACAACAATGTTGTTTGCTCAAACTTAGTTGGTGCTGGAGCTGAAGGTCCCTGAAGAGTATTTGGAATGACTTTGTTTTTCTTTTGGCCACATGGCAGACAAGACCCTAGTACCCTGACCAGGGGTCAAACCTGTGTCCCCCATAGTGGAAGTAGAGAGCCTTATTAATCACTGGACCACCAGGGAAGATGCCTGGAATGATTTTATTAACACTAGTGTGGTGGTGGGTGGCAGGGGAGGGAACTGAGGCTGTCTGTGGGATCCGTAGGGGAAGGAGACTTGCATGGCCCTTCATATGAGGCAGAAGAAGGAACGATGTCTGGGAAGAAAAGTCATTGACTGAATATAATCAATTTACTTTCTCTATTTTCACCTATTTCCTCATCTTTCTCATGTTCCCGCCCGCTTTCTTTCCCTCACTGACCATAATAGAGGCAGTTTTAAAGACATTAGTCTTACAACTTGTATTTATTGAACTCACTATTACTTTAAAAGCTTGGAAGTTGAGTGCTTTGTCTTCCTTTCTCTCAGAAAAAGGAATGAATAGTGAGAGTGTTTTCAGTCCCATGCAGCCAGTAATGATTTTTTTTTTTTTAGTGGATCCTGTATTGCTCTTGTAGGGGGGAAGAAAACGACTCCCCACCCCAAGACTATTCCTATAATATTTAAAATATGTGACATTAATGGCTTTTCTTTAATATTCATTTGCCACATTTTCAACGTTTATTTCCTGTGCAAGCTCTTTACAGAGAGGCAAAGTCTCTCTTTTGACCATTTCCCTCTTGATGCAAAGGGCACACAATGGTTGAAAAAGAAGTGAAAGTGTTAGTTGCTCAGTTGTGCCTGCCTCTTTGTGATGCCATGGACTATAGTCTGCCAGGTGCCTCCGTCCATAGCATTCTCCAGGCAAAAATACTGGAATGGGTTGCCATACCCTCCTCCAGAGGATCTTCCCAACCCAGGACTTTAAACTCAGGTCTCCTGTGTTACAGGCGGATTCTTTTCCATCTGAGACACCAGGGAAGCAAGATCTTCCCAAACATCATCTGCCTTGAAGTCTGTCTTGTAGTCAATGCTGTCCTAGGAAGAAGAGGCTTTAGGTTCAACAACTGTTAAGCAAGTGTTCCTGCCCGAACTCTTGATATGTTTTGAGTGGTTGTAGTCATTCTTGTAAATAATGCTTTGGTCCTTAGGATGTAATTTATTTTTGTTAATTAAAAATATTTATTGGAGTATAGTTGCTTTACACTACTGTGTTAGTTTCTACTGCACAGCAAAGTGAATCTGCTGTACTTATACACATAGACCCGCTTTTTTTGGATTTCCTTCCCATTTGGGTCACCACAGTGCATTGAATAGAGTTTCCTGTTTGCTATACAGTAGGCCCTTATTCTCTCTGGAAAGACTGATGCTCCAGTAATTTTGTCATCTGATGCGAAGAGCCAACTCATAGGAAAAGTCCCTGATGCTGGGAAAGATTGAGGGCAGAAGGCAAAGAGGGCATCAGAGGATGAGATGGCTGGATGGCATCACTGACGCAGTGGACCTGAAGTTGGGCAAACTGCAGGAGATGATGAGGGGCAGGGAGGCCTGGCATGCTGCCATGGGGTCGCAAAGAGTTGGCCTGGGTGATTGAACAACAACCACAGGTCCTTATTAGTCATCTATATTACGCATAGTAGTGAATACATGTTCATCTTAATCTTCCTGTTTGTCCTACCTTCCACCTCCCTCTCAATTTTTCTCTATTTCTGCTTGTGTCGATTTTAATATTTAAAATATGTGACATTAATGGCTTTTCTTTAATATTCATTTGCCACATTTTCAACGTTTATTTCCTGTGCAAGCTCTTTACAGAGAGGCAAAGTCTCTCTTTTGACCATTTCCCTCTTGATGCAAAGGGCACACAATGGTTGAAAAAGAAGTGAAAGTGTTAGTTGCTCAGTTGTGCCTGCCTCTTTGTGATGCCATGGACTATAGTCTGCCAGGTGCCTCCGTCCATAGCATTCTCCAGGCAAAAATACTGGAATGGGTTGCCATACCCTCCTCCAGAGGATCTTCCCAACCCAGGACTCAAACTCAGGTCTCCTGTGTTACAGGCGGATTCTTTTCCATCTGAGACACCAGGGAAGCAAGATCTTCCCAAACATCATCTGCCTTGAAGTCTGTCTTGTAGTCAATGCTGTCCTAGGAAGAAGAGGCTTTAGGTTCAACAACTGTTAAGCAAGTGTTCCTGCCCGAACTCTTGATATGTTTTGAGTGGTTGTAGTCATTCTTGTAAATAATGCTTTGGTCCTTAGGATGTAATTTATTTTTGTTAATTAAAAATATTTATTGGAGTATAGTTGCTTTACACTACTGTGTTAGTTTCTACTGCACAGCAAAGTGAATCTGCTGTACTTATACACATAGACCCGCTTTTTTTGGATTTCCTTCCCATTTGGGTCACCACAGTGCATTGAATAGAGTTTCCTGTTTGCTATACAGTAGGCCCTTATTCTCTCTGGAAAGACTGATGCTCCAGTAATTTTGTCATCTGATGCGAAGAGCCAACTCATAGGAAAAGTCCCTGATGCTGGGAAAGATTGAGGGCAGAAGGCAAAGAGGGCATCAGAGGATGAGATGGCTGGATGGCATCACTGACGCAGTGGACCTGAAGTTGGGCAAACTGCAGGAGATGATGAGGGGCAGGGAGGCCTGGCATGCTGCCATGGGGTCGCAAAGAGTTGGCCTGGGTGATTGAACAACAACCACAGGTCCTTATTAGTCATCTATATTACGCATAGTAGTGAATACATGTTCATCTTAATCTTCCTGTTTGTCCTACCTTCCACCTCCCTCTCAATGTCCATGTGTCTGTGTCTCTATTTCTGCTTTACAGACTGGCTCATCCATATGTCACACATTAGTGCACGTATGTGGAATATCATGCTCATTTAATATGTCCCTGTTCTCATGATCACGCTCCACTATTTATTTATTATCAATATCTTCACACAAGTACACTTTCTTGGATGCTTGCTCTAACATTCCAGACTACCTTGCTATCTTGGGTCTCCAAAAAGCTAAGGATTAACCTCTGCCATCTCTCTGTTGAAGTCAAAAATGATTCTGAAATTGAGTTTGCTTCTTTGGTTTTGCTGTTTGAAGTTAGTTTATGACATGGCCCAACTAACTTACCTCCTTACCGGTAGTTTAATTTTGCAAAAGTGGCAAGGGAATATTAATAGTATAAGTATAGAATGGTGTTAGACTTTCAAGTGCTATATTTACCTTTTCTCCCTATGGCTTTAAATATCAACCATCAAGTCAATAAGCCACTATTTGGCATTATTGTTCAGTGTACAAATGTATCTTCATCCAAATGGGAGTTTCTGATAGCTTGCATTGAGCTACTGGGCTATTTGTTGAATTCCACATCTACACAAGGATTAGTTCAAGACATTAATTATGTGAAAATTTGAAATACCCAAACTCAGATATTTGCATAGGTTTGTTTGATTTAATCCACGCATCTCTATCAACGTTGAATTCCCAAGGAATCTCATTTGGCTATCAGAAGTTTAGACTAAACTTTTGTGATTGCAAGGCTTCTAGTCTACCATAATACAGACCGGTTTAAAACTTTTCGCTAAGAATTGGAAGGTTCATAAATAAACTTATAGTAAATTTGCCTCCTTTCCTTATCCTTATTTATTGCAATCTTCTAACCTCCAAATGCATCTCCTGTTTTTGCGGAGGAATTGGAATTTCTATTTGCTGTTTTGCTCTTCACCCCAATTCCTACCATCAACTTGGGTTTCATCAGTGTTCAGGTGAAGCCCCTACATCATAGCTTCTTAACCTCCTGTAGGCCAGTGACCTTGGTTTCTATCTCCCCAAATCCTTACCAAGACCATCTCCTGGACCTTGTTATCTTCAAAAATCACCCCACCTCTGAAACACCTCTGTTCGCTTATTCAATTACAATCTCCTATTCTTTCAGCTCTTGTTCTCATTCTATACCCTGCAAAGCTTTTTTTCTCTGTCTTCTTCATCAACACAACTTTATTTCTTACCATGCTATTCAAAAAAGAGGCTCTTGATTGTAAAATATATCATTATTGTACGTACCACTGGGGAAAATAACCATATCAATGAAACAACAGCAAGGTTATTTCTTTTCCTTTTGAATTTTTATGTTACATTTATTGAAAGAGCTCTTTTAGAGTTATGCATTATGTTTATGATATAGTACTCTTGTGCATCTATTAGTAAAAGAACCTGGCCACAGTAAATCTCTAAGCTTTCTGAACTGCTTTTCAACATTGTCACCGATGCCTATGGTTTGCAGGCAGAGTCATTCCCCAGCACTGGTGATGTAGCAGTTTTCAAGAGTGTCACTACTGTGTCTGTAGTTTTCTCCAAGACAATGACAGCCATTCTGCAAGCTTCAAGGCTGACATATTATCGATCTTGCCAGAAAGTATCAATGGAAGGTTTTGAACAACAACAAGTGTTCGTATTTCTTTCTCAAATAGTCTGTAAACAATCTGTTGACTGAAATGTCAAGAAGATGCCATGCTCAGTCACGACACCAGAAAAAAACAATCATATCACCATCCTTTCCAGCAAACTTGTCTTTAATTGTTAATATATAAATCCATGAGCTGGATCAAAAGCTAATTATTGGATGGGTAATATGAAGTTCATGGAAGGCTATTCTAGATGATGCTTAGCGATTTCTACTTCTTTTTTCCCTGGTGCTCTGGTTAGGGGTGGGGATGGGAGTCTTTTCTGACCCAGAGGAATATTCTCTAAAGTTTGAGAGGACCTCTAATGGATGAACTTATTTCTCTATTAGGCTAAGTCTGTATTTTAGCATTCTTTTTCTTTCTCTTCCATTCCCCTCTGTTCCTTTTTTTTCCTCTTCTCTTCCTTTTTAAAAAACATTTCCTGAACAATTTGGTCCTAAAGCTGTTAAGTGGGGCAGAACAAGGTAGGTGTCTGAACCTAAAGTGGGGTGGAGGTTGTACCTCAGACAGGGTTCTGAGGACTTGAGCAAGGTACCCATGTGAGGCAGTCCTGCAGGAAGGGCTGGATGCTGGGTGGGGTGAGGAGGATGCTGGTGCAGAGAAGGGGACAAAGGAGAGCTGGAGTTTGGTTACACATGGCAGACTGACAAAAAGTAACCAGAGCATCAGGTGGCATTTTATTTTATTTTATTTTTGCTATTGGAGAATGGACTTACAGATATGGAAAAGGAGAAAATTAGAATGAACACAGTGCCATTAGATTGGAATCGGCAATGTCAGTATCTATCAAAAAAGTGAGGGCTTCCCTGGTGGTCCAGTGGGTAAAGAGTCCACCTTGCAGAGCAAGGGGTGCCGGTTTGGGCCCTGACCCAGGAAGATCCCGCATGCTGCAGGGCAGCTGGACTGGTGATGTAGCAGTTTTCAAGAGTGTCACTACTGTGTCTGTAGTTTTCTCCAAGACAATGACAGCCATTCTGCAAGCTTCAAGGCTGACATATTATCGATCTTGCCAGAAAGTATCAATGGAAGGTTTTGAACAACAACAAGTGTTCGTATTTCTTTCTCAAATAGTCTGTAAACAATCTGTTGACTGAAATGTCAAGAAGATGCCATGCTCAGTCACGACACCAGAAAAAAACAATCATATCACCATCCTTTCCAGCAAACTTGTCTTTAATTGTTAATATATAAATCCATGAGCTGGATCAAAAGCTAATTATTGGATGGGTAATATGAAGTTCATGGAAGGCTATTCTAGATGATGCTTAGCGATTTCTACTTCTTTTTTCCCTGGTGCTCTGGTTAGGGGTGGGGATGGGAGTCTTTTCTGACCCAGAGGAATATTCTCTAAAGTTTGAGAGGACCTCTAATGGATGAACTTATTTCTCTATTAGGCTAAGTCTGTATTTTAGCATTCTTTTTCTTTCTCTTCCATTCCCCTCTGTTCCTTTTTTTTCCTCTTCTCTTCCTTTTTAAAAAACATTTCCTGAACAATTTGGTCCTAAAGCTGTTAAGTGGGGCAGAACAAGGTAGGTGTCTGAACCTAAAGTGGGGTGGAGGTTGTACCTCAGACAGGGTTCTGAGGACTTGAGCAAGGTACCCATGTGAGGCAGTCCTGCAGGAAGGGCTGGATGCTGGGTGGGGTGAGGAGGATGCTGGTGCAGAGAAGGGGACAAAGGAGAGCTGGAGTTTGGTTACACATGGCAGACTGACAAAAAGTAACCAGAGCATCAGGTGGCATTTTATTTTATTTTATTTTTGCTATTGGAGAATGGACTTACAGATATGGAAAAGGAGAAAATTAGAATGAACACAGTGCCATTAGATTGGAATCGGCAATGTCAGTATCTATCAAAAAAGTGAGGGCTTCCCTGGTGGTCCAGTGGGTAAAGAGTCCACCTTGCAGAGCAAGGGGTGCCGGTTTGGGCCCTGACCCAGGAAGATCCCGCATGCTGCAGGGCAGCTGGACTGGTGTGTCCAATTATGAACCAGCTCTATGGAGAGCATGCACACAGAACCTGTGCTCTGCGACAAGAGAAGCCATTCAGATGGGGAAGCCCGCACAGGCCAAAGAATAAAAAAAGATGGATGAAAATAAATGGATAAAAAATCAATAAAAGTGACCAAAAAATTGTTTAAGAAAGTAAATAGATGAAAATATTAGAGACATGGGGAATTGTTTGGTGGTCCGGTGGTTAGGATTTGGCAGTGGCCTGGGTTCAATTCCTGGTAGGGGAATTGAGAACCCACAAGTTGCATGCTATGACCAAAAATAAATAAATAAATAATGAAAAACATACATACAAATGTGTGTGAATCTCTATATGTTTGTTTGGTGTAGACATACTCATGTATTCTCTAGTTCTGTACACTGAGAGGGCTTGGAACCCTCCGTCTGAGCACATCTAGTTCCTAGCATGTAGCATCTAAATGTTATTCTTCATGAAAAGAAATCAAGGATCCAAATGACTGATTTTAGGGCTGGTTGGGAAAGTACACGATGAGTATTATTCATGCTAGAGGGCAAAGAAGTGTTCCAAGAATGGTAGAGTCATGTCAAAAAGATATAGAAACTGGCCTAAAGGGGCTGTCCCTGGGAAAATCTGGGAAAGTTTAAGCACATCCATGTAAATAATAATAGGAATATATTATAATCAATTGAGTAAAGAAATCATGAATCCATTCTAATATAAACTAATGAATAAGTAAATTGAAAGTCTGATGAAAATAGCAAATTTACTTATTAGTTACATAGGGGAAAAGAGTAGCTTTAAAGTAAAGAAAACTGGCAGATACCACTTTAATCAATTGATCAATGCAAACATCATCAGTAATGGGATAAATTAAAATTAGGTACCACCCGACCAGATGCACTAAGAAGAAGGTAGCATCACTGTAATGCTCCTGCCAAGGACACATAACTTGAATCTCACATCATGAGGAAACAAGAGACAAACCCAAATTGTGGGACATTACAACGAAATAACACACTTGTAAACTTCAAGAGTTAAGGACAAGAAGACTTCGGCATGGCTCCTGACTGAAGGCCTGACACCTAAACATAGCTCAGGATTCTGGACAGGATCATTTTGCTGAAAATGATTGATGAGACACTTGGCAAAACTTGACTGAGGGTGGAAGACTAGATGGTAGGAACCTGCCTGCTGATGCAGGAAACGCAGGAGACCCGGGTTCAGTCCCTGGGTTAGGTAGATCACCTGGGGGAGAGCATGACAACTCACTCCAGTATTCTTGCCTGGAGAATTCTATGGACTGAGAAGCCTGGTGGGCTACAGTCCATGGGGTTTCAAAGAGCAGGACATGACTGAGCACGCACACACAGGCACACAGGCAATGTCACTAGTTTATTTCCTAATTTTGTGACTAACTTCTGCCGATGTGGAAAAATGTTCCTGTTTCTAGGAAACACATACTAAAGAATGTTGTATTCTTTACTTACAGTGATGGCGTATAACGTCAGCAACTTCCTTAGACCTCATTAGTAGGGTTAAAGAGGTAAAAGGCTGTTCTTCCCCTGTAGTGTAATTACAGCTTTTCTGAAAAGAAATCAAGGATCCAAATGTTTCTGGTTGGGAAAGTACACGATGAGTATTATTCATGCTAGAGGGCAAAGAAGTGTTCCAAGAATGGTAGAGTCATGTCAAAAAGATATAGAAACTGGCCTAAAGGGGCTGTCCCTGGGAAAATCTGGGAAAGTTTAAGCACATCCATGTAAATAATAATAGGAATATATTATAATCAATTGAGTAAAGAAATCATGAATCCATTCTAATATAAACTAATGAATAAGTAAATTGAAAGTCTGATGAAAATAGCAAATTTACTTATTAGTTACATAGGGGAAAAGAGTAGCTTTAAAGTAAAGAAAACTGGCAGATACCACTTTAATCAATTGATCAATGCAAACATCATCAGTAATGGGATAAATTAAAATTAGGTACCACCCGACCAGATGCACTAAGAAGAAGGTAGCATCACTGTAATGCTCCTGCCAAGGACACATAACTTGAATCTCACATCATGAGGAAACAAGAGACAAACCCAAATTGTGGGACATTACAACGAAATAACACACTTGTAAACTTCAAGAGTTAAGGACAAGAAGACTTCGGCATGGCTCCTGACTGAAGGCCTGACACCTAAACATAGCTCAGGATTCTGGACAGGATCATTTTGCTGAAAATGATTGATGAGACACTTGGCAAAACTTGACTGAGGGTGGAAGACTAGATGGTAGGAACCTGCCTGCTGATGCAGGAAACGCAGGAGACCCGGGTTCAGTCCCTGGGTTAGGTAGATCACCTGGGGGAGAGCATGACAACTCACTCCAGTATTCTTGCCTGGAGAATTCTATGGACTGAGAAGCCTGGTGGGCTACAGTCCATGGGGTTTCAAAGAGCAGGACATGACTGAGCACGCACACACAGGCACACAGGCAATGTCACTAGTTTATTTCCTAATTTTGTGACTAACTTCTGCCGATGTGGAAAAATGTTCCTGTTTCTAGGAAACACATACTAAAGAATGTTGTATTCTTTACTTACAGTGATGGCGTATAACGTCAGCAACTTCCTTAGACCTCATTAGTAGGGTTAAAGAGGTAAAAGGCTGTTCTTCCCCTGTAGTGTAATTACAGCTTTTCTGTAAGTTTGGGCTATTTAAACATGAAAAAATATAGAGAGGGAGAAGAAAATATATTGTCACTTGCTTAAACCTCAGGTACTTAAAATTGAGTTTACCCCAAACAGAAATAGCTACTCTTCCTTTGTTCCTTTCCTGATTCGTGATTTTGATGACTGATATTTTCACCTAAGCATTTATTAAAACTGGAAACCTTGGGATCATTCCTAATGTCTCCTTCTCTCTCTCCCATATCTAAGTTTTATCTCCTCTGCCTCAGAAATACCCCTCAATTTGAGTCCATCTTCTTCAAGCCCTGGCTACGGGCTTGGCCTCTCTTATTGTCCCTGATATCATTCACCAGGCTTGCTGCCTCCAGTCTCTCTCGTCTCCAGCCCTGCTGGCAATTATCTTAATAAAAGGGAATCCTTTCATGTCATCCCCTTGCTTA
Organism: Tragulus kanchil; assembly: GCA_022376925.1. NCBI lineage: Eukaryota > Metazoa > Chordata > Mammalia > Artiodactyla > Tragulidae > Tragulus > Tragulus kanchil. The sequence continues at coordinate 34,884,643 of JAIOJX010000025.1, forward strand.
GAGACATGTCTGGTCTGCCAGGGCTTTCAGGATAAAATCTAGCATTAGTTAGTTTTCCAAGAGCCCCCAACCCAATCAACAGCTCTCATCTTCTCTTCTCAGTCAATTCAGTTCAGTTCAGTTGCTCAGGCCTGTCTGACTCTTTGCAACCCCATGGATTTCTCTCCTGCCTCCCCCGCAACCTCCCCACCCCCCGCCTCAGAAATACTGCAAACAGCTGCCTACACTTCTGTGTCTTCCTCAGACACACCTGCCCTTCCTTGATATATATATATATTTAATTTTGCCCTCTTTTATTGGTTATTTATTTATTTATTTATTTTCATACGTCTTTATTCTTTGGCCTCCCACTGCAGTGGCCTGTCGTTGCAGAGCACTGTCTCCAGAGCGCTGGCTGGACACACTGGTCCAGTCGCTCTGCGGCATGTGGGATCATCCCGGAGTAAGGATAGAACCAGTGCCCCTTGCACTCCAAGGCGGACTCTCCACCCACTGGGCCACCAGGGAAGCCGCTTCTGTTCTGCTTTTAAAGTAGGGGACATACATTGGAAGGCCCACAGACTGAATCTGGCCCCTAGAATATTTTGTCTGTCTCCCTGCTATAAGCAGGAATGTACATCCATTAGGTGAGGAATTTCATTCTGCAGCTCACCACGAAGCCATCCAAGGGGACTTCGCACGTTGATTTGAGTTTCAGCGTTTGTCTCTTTTGAAGCCCTTCCTAACTTCTATTCAAGCGTCCACTCATCCCCCAACCCCAAAACAGCACTGACCACATCATCCTGAGGTCTCTGCTGCATGTTGCTCAATTCCATGGGCATCTCAGCAAGAACTGTACCACCAGCCTAAGTTCTAGGGAGTGAGGTCTAGGCAGACATTGGGAAACACAAATTAGGAAAAACAAACAGAAGTGATCTGCCTTTCATGCGGAGCATTACTGAGCTCCAAAGGTAGAATCTGGAGAACTCATTTTCATGTGATTCCCACATCATACATCATTTAGGGGAGAGTTCCAGAGGAAAGAGTACTTTGTTTATGGGCTCCATGTTACATGTGGGACCACTTTTCTCCAGGGTATCTTCCTGACACTGGGATTGAACCTGAGTCTCCTGCATGGCAAGCAGACGCTTTATCCTCTCAGCCACCAGGGAAGCCCTTGGGAAGAGTACTTTGAAAGTTTCTTTCATCCTCTTTGGAAAAGTGGTGATCTTAAATATTTGGCCTGGACTGCAGTCTTCATCTAATTATGCCTTTTAGTGAATTGTGAAGCAGTATGTGAGCTTTTTCTTAATTTTTGTGTTTTCTCATTCCATTTCTATTTCAAATCTGCCAGCCCTTGGACCGAGAGCAAGCTAACGAAGAAGCGTTATCTCTGTATATGATATCCCAACCACCGAGGCGGCAAACAGATTTGTTACAATAATTAAAAAGCCTTTTGGCTATGTGAGTCAACATCAAACTTTGGCTCCCATAGAAATGGGCAAAAGGATTAGCATGATTCCACCAATCCTGCATGAATGCTTACGTTTTGCTAAATTTTTTGGATTTGAGTTAATGTTCTCTCATGACATTTTTAGATGGTTTGCAAAATTAAGAAGCATAACAAGCAGATGAACAGAAATGCAGAAACAACAAGAGTGTCTTTAAAGTAGGGGACATACATTGGAAGGCCCACAGACTGAATCTGGCCCTAGAATATTTTGTCTGTCTCCTGCTATAAGCAGGAATGTACATCCATTAGGTGAGGAATTTCATTCTGCAGCTCACCACGAAGCCATCCAAGGGACTTACGTTGATTTGAGTTTCAGCGTTTGTCTCTTTTGAAGCCCTTCCTAACTTCTATTCAAGCGTCCACTCATCCCCCAACCCCAAAACAGCACTGACCACATCATCCTGAGGTCTCTGCTGCATGTTGCTCAATTCCATGGGCATCTCAGCAAGAACTGTACCACCAGCCTAAGTTCTAGGGAGTGAGGTCTAGGCAGACATTGGGAAACACAAATTAGGAAAAACAAACAGAAGTGATCTGCCTTTCATGCGGAGCATTACTGAGCTCCAAAGGTAGAATCTGGAGAACTCATTTTCATGTGATTCCCACATCATACATCATTTAGGGGAGAGTTCCAGAGGAAAGAGTACTTTGTTTATGGGCTCCATGTTACATGTGGGACCACTTTTTCTCCAGGGTATCTTCCTGACACTGGGATTGAACCTGAGTCTCCTGCATGGCAAGCAGACGCTTTATCCTCTCAGCCACCAGGGAAGCCCTTGGGAAGAGTACTTTGAAAGTTTCTTTCATCCTCTTTGGAAAAGTGGTGATCTTAAATATTTGGCCTGGACTGCAGTCTTCATCTAATTATGCCTTTTAGTGAATTGTGAAGCAGTATGTGAGCTTTTTCTTAATTTTTGTGTTTTCTCATTCCATTTCTATTTCAAATCTGCCAGCCCTTGGACCGAGAGCAAGCTAACGAAGAAGCGTTATCTCTGTATATGATATCCCAACCACCGAGGCGGCAAACAGATTTGTTACAATAATTAAAAAGCCTTTTGGCTATGTGAGTCAACATCAAACTTTGGCTCCCATAGAAATGGGCAAAAGGATTAGCATGATTCCACCAATCCTGCATGAATGCTTACGTTTTGCTAAATTTTTTGGATTTGAGTTAATGTTCTCTCATGACATTTTTAGATGGTTTGCAAAATTAAGAAGCATAACAAGCAGATGAACAGAAATGCAGAAACAACAAGAGTGCTCATCAGGTGGATTCCCTGGAAGCATTCGTGGTTCTGTTTGCTCCCATCAGAAATCAGAGCTCAGAAAAGCCAATCATCACAGGGATGGCAAACGGATGCCAGACACATGTGGTTCCCTTTAAGAATGGTCTTCTGTGGGGTGTTCTCTGTGCTTCAGACGTCCTCTCTGTGTCCAATTCTCGGATTCCTTAGATGAAAGCAGGCTTCTTTCCTTCCTGCAATAGGAAAGAGGGAGGTGGGTTGAAAAAGGAAGTGGGCATGACTTTTGTAGTTATCAGGGAGTGACACTCAATTTCCAAATCAGATCCCCTGTTTATCTACTGAGAAATCCACAGATTGCTGAGTCAAATTGTGGGGATAGTCAAAGTTAGCCAACTCTGTTTTTTCATTTTATTGTTTTCTATTGCATAGAGTTGGTAGAAAGCTTCAATTTCTCAAAATTTAGAAACAAGACTTTAAAAAACTCATCATAGGACCTCCCTGGTAGCACCCTGGATAGGAATTCCCTGCCAATGCAGGTGCCATGGGTTTGGTCCCTGGTTGGGGAAGATTTCACTTGCCAAGAAGCAACTAAGCCTATGAGCCACAACTGCTGAGCTCATGTGTTGCGACTACTGAAGCCCGTGTGCCTGGTGCCTGTGTTCCATGACAAGAGAAGTCATCACAATGAAGAAGCCTATGCAGGAAATGAAGAGCAGTCCCCACTTGCCACAACTAGAGAAAGTCCTCACACAGCAACAAAGACCCAGTCCAACAACAAAAAATGTTTTTTTTTAATCTACAATGAACGAAGACCTATCAAATCTGCCAGCCCTTGGACCGAGAGCAAGCTAACGAAGCGTTATCTCTGTATATGATATCCCAACCACCGAGGCGGCAAACAGATTTGTTACAATAATTAAAAGCCTTTTGGCTATGTGAGTCAACATCAAACTTTGGCTCCCATAGAAATGGGCAAAAGGATTAGCATGATTCCACCAATCCTGCATGAATGCTTACGTTTTGCTAAATTTTTTGGATTTGAGTTAATGTTCTCTCATGACATTTTTAGATGGTTTGCAAAATTAAGAAGCATAACAAGCAGATGAACAGAAATGCAGAAACAACAAGAGTGCTCATCAGGTGGATTCCCTGGAAGCATTCGTGGTTCTGTTTGCTCCCATCAGAAATCAGAGCTCAGAAAAGCCAATCATCACAGGGATGGCAAACGGATGCCAGACACATGTGGTTCCCTTTAAGAATGGTCTTCTGTGGGGTGTTCTCTGTGCTTCAGACGTCCTCTCTGTGTCCAATTCTCGGATTCCTTAGATGAAAGCAGGCTTCTTTCCTTCCTGCAATAGGAAAGAGGGAGGTGGGTTGAAAAAGGAAGTGGGCATGACTTTTGTAGTTATCAGGGAGTGACACTCAATTTCCAAATCAGATCCCCTGTTTATCTACTGAGAAATCCACAGATTGCTGAGTCAAATTGTGGGGATAGTCAAAGTTAGCCAACTCTGTTTTTTCATTTTATTGTTTTCTATTGCATAGAGTTGGTAGAAAGCTTCAATTTCTCAAAATTTAGAAACAAGACTTTAAAAAACTCATCATAGGACCTCCCTGGTAGCACCCTGGATAGGAATTCCCTGCCAATGCAGGTGCCATGGGTTTGGTCCCTGGTTGGGGAAGATTTCACTTGCCAAGAAGCAACTAAGCCTATGAGCCACAACTGCTGAGCTCATGTGTTGCGACTACTGAAGCCCGTGTGCCTGGTGCCTGTGTTCCATGACAAGAGAAGTCATCACAATGAAGAAGCCTATGCAGGAAATGAAGAGCAGTCCCCACTTGCCACAACTAGAGAAAGTCCTCACACAGCAACAAAGACCCAGTCCAACAACAAAAAAATGCCTAAATAAAAAATTAAAAAATTTATTATATAATTAAGGACGGTGATGATGATCCCTAAGTATGTTTCAGATGGGACCATCTGTACAGACTTTTTGGTGACAAGTGGGCTTATTGGTTTAAAAATCTTGAACTCAAATACATATGATAAGCCTTGGCTCCCAGTTTTTTCTAACAACCTGGCAATTTGTTATATAGATATATATGACATTATAATTAACATTAACATATATATAATTAATACATATGCATAGTATATATGAGGAGGGCATGGCAACTCACTCCAGGATTCTTGCCTGGAGAATTCCCATGGATAGAGGAGCCTGGCAGGCTACAGTCCATGGGGTTGTAAAGAGTCAAACACAACTGAGCGACTAAGCACAGCAGAGCACATAGTATATATAGTATATATAATATATATAACTAATATATTAGTATATATATATATATATATATATATATATTATTCTAGATGTCTCTGCCTAGACCTATATGTTGTTGCTGCTGCTTAGTCACTTCAGTCATGTCTGACTCTTTTCAACAACGTGGACTGTAGCCCTCCAGGCTCCTTTGTCTATGGAATTCTCCAAGCAAGAGTACTGGAATCAATTGCCATGCCCTCCTCCAGGGAATCTTCCCAACTTAGTGATCAAACCCTGGTCTCCTGCATTGTGGGCAAATTCTTTACTACTGAGCCACTAGGGAAGCCCTAACCCATATATTAGGACCCCTTTAACCCATGATGCGGGGTTGTGAACATTTAGCTTCAATTTCTCAAAATTTAGAAACAAGACTTTAAAAACTCATCATAGGACCTCCTGGTAGCACCCTGGATAGGAATTCCTGCCAATGCAGGTGCCATGGGTTTGGTCCCTGGTTGGGGAAGATTTCACTTGCCAAGAAGCAACTAAGCCTATGAGCCACAACTGCTGAGCTCATGTGTTGCGACTACTGAAGCCCGTGTGCCTGGTGCCTGTGTTCCATGACAAGAGAAGTCATCACAATGAAGAAGCCTATGCAGGAAATGAAGAGCAGTCCCCACTTGCCACAACTAGAGAAAGTCCTCACACAGCAACAAAGACCCAGTCCAACAACAAAAAAATGCCTAAATAAAAAATTAAAAATTCATTATATAATTAAGGACGGTGATGATGATCCCTAAGTATGTTTCAGATGGGACCATCTGTACAGACTTTTTGGTGACAAGTGGGCTTATTGGTTTAAAAATCTTGAACTCAAATACATATGATAAGCCTTGGCTCCCAGTTTTTTCTAACAACCTGGCAATTTGTTATATAGATATATATGACATTATAATTAACATTAACATATATATAATTAATACATATGCATAGTATATATGAGGAGGGCATGGCAACTCACTCCAGGATTCTTGCCTGGAGAATTCCCATGGATAGAGGAGCCTGGCAGGCTACAGTCCATGGGGTTGTAAAGAGTCAAACACAACTGAGCGACTAAGCACAGCAGAGCACATAGTATATATAGTATATATAATATATATAACTAATATATTAGTATATATATATATATATATATATATATATTATTCTAGATGTCTCTGCCTAGACCTATATGTTGTTGCTGCTGCTTAGTCACTTCAGTCATGTCTGACTCTTTTCAACAACGTGGACTGTAGCCCTCCAGGCTCCTTTGTCTATGGAATTCTCCAAGCAAGAGTACTGGAATCAATTGCCATGCCCTCCTCCAGGGAATCTTCCCAACTTAGTGATCAAACCCTGGTCTCCTGCATTGTGGGCAAATTCTTTACTACTGAGCCACTAGGGAAGCCCTAACCCATATATTAGGACCCCTTTAACCCATGATGCGTGTGTGAACATTTAGTTGCATCTGACTATTTGTGACTTCTTGGACTGTAGCCCACCAAGCTGTTCTCTCCATGGAATATTCCAGGAAAGAATACCAGAATGAGGGTAAATAGCATGCAGCTGATCAACTAATCTGATGACCTTCATTTGGTGTTCTATAACCTTCAGTTCTGAGATGCCATCACATGCAAGATGTACCATTAATCTAATAATTTATCAAGAGGAAACACCCACATTACATTAAATATGCATTTGATTTCATGATAAATCCTTTTTGAGAATTTTTGTCAAGTGACACGGAGAAGAAGGGAAAAAATGAATCTTAAAATGGGGGTAGGGAAATACTTGGAGAGAGTTTGTTCTTACCAAATTGGTTCAACCACAAAATGGCATCTATTTTAAGGTCAAAGAAAGATTTCCTAGAACCCAGTGGCAGGAAGTCCAGGAAGACTGCTTAAGAATCAAGCAGTCACTCAGCAGCACAGTTCAAATGCTGGTAAGGTCTTCTCTTCACCCAACTCTCAGCTCATTTTTCTGCTGATCTTCCCATTCACCTCTCTGAACTTCTGCCCACCTTCATTTCAGCTTTGACTTCTCATGGTGCCAAATTTGGACTCAGTCTGACTGATTCTTACTGCTGGAGTCTTAAGTGTTCCAAATTTAATAGAAGGAATGTGATTGGCTCAGCTTAGATTAGGTATTCCCTCCTTGTCCAATCAGGTTTGGTCATGGAGTTTGTGTTGCCTAATAAAAAGGAGAACACCTACATTGACTTCATCAAGGTATGGGTGGACCTAGGATCTCTGAATATGGGAGGGGAGATAATGGTTATCGTTGTATGAAAATCATAGATGTGTGGGGAAATTTTCAAATCCATAGATTTTGGAGTTAAATTAAAAGTGGTCATAAGCATCTTGGCTTATATTTGAAAATGATGGAAACAATTCTGTTTACTGCTAACCTAACAAGTGCCTGTTGCTTTAAGATGGGAAGCTCTATCCTCTCCTCTCTAAGTTACATCCTCTGCCACCCAAAAGTGTTAGCTATTTAAAGCTACAGGACACTAGGTTTATGTAATAATACAATTTGTGTAGCACACTCTAAGTTTTTAATTTTATTGCAGAACATATAGTGAAACAGTTTTCCTCCTTTGCTTGTGGGTACCAATTGCCTGAATCCTTTCAGAAAGCAGTTTGTAAATGTGTATGTATCAAGAACTTTAATGGTCCATAACTTGATTTTGAACTTAATTTGAGGATTCTTTGAGCTGGTTGCCTAGCTGGTGCTCAATGAAAGCTTCTTGAGAAATTAAAGTTGGCCATCTTTATCTATAGATTCAACCAACTGGGGTACAAAAATATTCAGAAAAAATCCAGTATGTTCCAAAAAGCAAAACCTGAATTTGCTCTTTGGGCAACAATTTATATTGTATTAAGTATTGTAAGTAACCTAGAGGTGATTTAAAGGACAAGGATGTGTGTAGGTTATGTGCAAATGCTGTCCCATTTTATATAAAAGGATTGAGCATCTGCAGAGTTTGGTATCTGAGGAGGTCCTGGAGCCAGTCCTCCTCAGATATTGAGGGGTGCCTGTAGTTTACATTTTATTTACTTTTTACATCCTATCCTTTCAGGCCTTTCTGTTTGACTTGCCTTACTGTGCATGGCACATCGAGCTTATGTTTGAATGAATAAAACAACATTTGCGAGAGTAGGATAAATGTGTGCATGCAGTTTGGGCAATTGAATCTAGATTGCATAAGAATGGAGCTCTGTGCTGGTTGGTCTGTGAATACAGGTGTCCAATGTGAGCTTCAGGATGTGATGATTGAAGGCAAACTTGGGGAAAGGGTTCTGATGAGAGGTTGAGGTTTTATTATGTTCACTCTTGAGTGAAATTTCATCATCCCAGAATTTTCTTGGTCTGGCTCAAGTCACTTTCACAGGCAGCCAAAACTCATCACCCTACCCACCGTTGAAAAGGCACATCTCTTTCCTTCGACACTGGCTCTTTGTCAGCAGTTGGAGAGAAGGCTGTGGAGTAGGCTGTTTCTTTACTGCTATAGGCTTGAGAACTCCTTTCCTTTCCCTACTTCTGCTCCCACCTATTTTATGGTATTCTGCTATAGCAAGTCATTTCTGTGGAAGGTTCATTTACAAAGTCTTCCATGAGGGAGATCACATGTGGTCCTTCTAGGTTAAAATGATACAAGGTCTTGCCCCCCCCACTCGCTTCCCGTTTTATTGGGATGACATTGACATGAAACATTATATTCCTTTTAAGTGTATAACATGATGATTTGATATATGTATATATCACAAAATGATCACCACAATGCATTTAGTTACATCCATCAGTGTACATAGCTAAACTTTTTTTTCTTGTGACAGAAAATTTTGGGACAAGAACTTCTCAGCTACTTTCAAATGTACACACAGCATTGAAAACTACAGTCACCATATTGTGCATTACACTCTGAGAACTTTATCTTATAACTAGACATCTGAACCTTTTGATCGTCTTCACCAATGTTGCCTGTTCCCTGTCTCCTGTCCCTGGCCACCACTGATCTGGCAGCAGGAAGTCTTATGAACTGATTCCAGGCATTCTTTCACAGAAATGCACAAAGGTGGTCCCTGATTTGGGGGAGAATTTGTCATTGGGCTTTCTTTTTAAAACTTTTTAAAAACTATGTTTTAAATTGATTTGTATTGACTTACTTTTATTTTAATTTTGGCTGCACTGCGTCTTTGCTGCTAGGTGCAGACTTTCTCTAGTTATGGGAAACAGGGGTTACTCTCTAGTTGTGGTGCATGGGCTTAGTTGCCATGAAGCATACGGGACCTTCCTAGACAAGGATCTGAATTACAAGGTGAACTATCAAGTTCTGAACCACTGAGGAAGCCCCATGTCATCATGCATTCTGGTGCACAGGTTCAGCTTCAATATACGGGGGCTTTTTTTTTCACTCTTGAGTGAAATTTCATCATCCCAGAATTTTCTTGGTCTGGCTCAAGTCACTTTCACAGGCAGCCAAAACTCATCACCCTACCCACCGTTGAAAAGGCACATCTCTTTCCTTCGACACTGGCTCTTTGTCAGCAGTTGGAGAGAAGGCTGTGGAGTAGGCTGTTTCTTTACTGCTATAGGCTTGAGAACTCCTTTCCTTTCCCTACTTCTGCTCCCACCTATTTTATGGTATTCTGCTATAGCAAGTCATTTCTGTGGAAGGTTCATTTACAAAGTCTTCCATGAGGGAGATCACATGTGGTCCTTCTAGGTTAAAATGATACAAGGTCTTGCCCCCCGCCCCACTCGCTTCAGTTTTATTGGGATGACATTGACATGAAACATTATATTCCTTTTAAGTGTATAACATGATGATTTGATATATGTATATATCACAAAATTATCACCACAATGCATTTAGTTACATCCATCAGTGTACATAGCTAAACTTTTTTTTCTTGTGACAGAAAATTTTGGGACAAGAACTTCTCAGCTACTTTCAAATGTACACACAGCATTGAAAACTACAGTCACCATATTGTGCATTACACTCTGAGAACTTTATCTTATAACTAGACATCTGAACCTTTTGATCGTCTTCACCAATGTTGCCTGTTCCCTGTCTCCTGTCCCTGGCTACCACTGATCTGGCAGCAGGAAGTCTTATGAACTGATTCCAGGCATTCTTTCACAGAAATGCACAAAGGTGGTCCCTGATTTGGGGGAGAATTTGTCATTGGGCTTTCTTTTTAAAACTTTTTAAAAACTATGTTTTAAATTGATTTGTATTGACTTACTTTTATTTTAATTTTGGCTGCACTGCGTCTTTGCTGCTAGGTGCAGACTTTCTCTAGTTATGGGAAACAGGGGTTACTCTCTAGTTGTGGTGCATGGGCTTAGTTGCCATGAAGCATACGGGACCTTCCTAGACAAGGATCTGAATTACAAGGTGAACTATCAAGTTCTGAACCACTGAGGAAGCCCCATGTCATCATGCATTCTGGTGCACACATCAAGGTGTAGATCATTCCTTGTTTCCTTTAGGATCATTGTTCCCAAGGCAGCAGTGGAGGCCAAGGTTTTGCTTCCTCCTTATAGGCAAGTTCAACTAGACTGCCATCTTTACCTGTGGTTTGTCAGGAGTGAGACAGATGTAACCTGAGATCCCCATTCTTCAGGGTATGCAGGCATATATATGTACAGTTATAATGTTTTCTATTTAACATATTACATTTAGATGTTCTTAACATAATGTGGAAAGTCATCACTGGGTAAAAGAACACAGCATTTGACTGTGAAATGACTTAGAATAATTTAAAAATTCAGGGGCTTCCCTGGTGGTCCACTGGGTAAGGACACTGCCTTGCAGTGCAAGGGGCACCGGTTCAATCCCTGGCCTGGGAAGATCCCACGTGCCGTGGAGCAGCTGAACCAATGTGTCCAACTACTGAGCTGGAGCTCTGCGACGAGGGAGGCCAGTGTGATGGGAGGCCCAAACAGGCCAAAGAACAAAGATAAATAAATGAAAGAACAATAGAAGCGGCCAAAAGAAAAAAAAATTAAAAAAAAATTCAGTATGGGGCTTCCCTGGTGGTCCAGTGGGTAAAATCCACCTTGCAGTGCAAGAGGCACCAGTTCAATCCCTGGCCCTGGAAGATCCCACATGACGCGGAGTGGCTGGACGAGTGTGTCCAATTACCAGCCAGCGCTCTGGAGCACATGTGCCCAGAGCTGGTGCTCTGCAACAAGAAAGGCCACTGCAATGGGAGGCCCACACAAGCCAAAGAATAAAGATAGATGAAAATAAATAAATAAATAAACCCACAAAAAGAGGCTAAAATTTAAAAAAAAATCTGTAAGAATTGAATTCGGAGTTTTTTTTTTTTTTTTTAAATTAAGTTTCTGAGATTCCAATGAAACATCTCTCATGAGAAGTGCCAGCTGCCACCAGCAGGTTTGCATGATCTGTACTAAAGGATCTGTTACTAAAGGCCACTACGGATCCCACACATGTACTTCTTTTCTCATTTAGATTCCATGTGTTTCTGTTACAAAAAAGCCAGTTAGATTGAGTTTTATGGGACTGAGGAGCATTTGTGAGGAGAAGCAAGAAAAAGAAGACAATGATTTGATCTACATTGGTTCTGAAATAAAAGTTCTAGATGCCTGCCACACATGGGCATAACGGTGAGTTGCTGTAATTCAATTTATACTTAAAATTTATATGTTTAAATTGTACATCTAACTCATATTATGCTAAAATATGTATTTTTCTAAGACTTGATGATAGAGTGACTAGACTACCTTTCTGGTCTCCAGTTTAATTATAAGTTTTAGTGTAGAGAGCCTCTTTCTCCCAAGGCCAGGGGGTAACTGCAGGCTTATCTACCCATTCCAGACTCTTTAGGACTTCAGGAAGCCTCTACCTTGTGGCCTTTTGTCCTTGAGTTCCCACAGAATGGCAGGCAGATATGGCAACCAGGTCATGATTCAGAACATTAGCCTGTCAGATGGCATGAAGACTTCTATTAAGATTTCCATCACCTACCTGTATATATCTAGATAGATAGATAGATAGATAGATAGATACAGCAGGGCTTCCCATGTGGTATTAAAGACCCTGGCTGCAAATGCAGGAGACACAAGAGACACAGGTTCAATCCCTGGGTTGGGAAGATCCCCTGGAGGAGGGCATAGCAACCCACCCCAGTATTCTTTTTTTTTTTTTTTAATTTTATTTATTTATCTTTTTGGGGGGTGGGGTGGAGAGGGAGGGGGATGGGCAGGCCACTTCTATTGGCCTTTCATTTCTCTATTTTCATCCGTCTTTGTTCTTTGGCTCCTGTGGGCCTCCCATCGCGGTGGCCTCTGTTGTCACAGAGCACCGGTTTTGGGCGCACGCACTCCAGAGCTCTGGCTCGGTAATTGGACACATCAGTCCAGTCGCTCCACAGCATGTGGGATCTTCCCAGGCCAGGGATCGAACCAGTGCCTCTTGCACTGCAAGGCGGTGTCCTTACCCTCTGGACCACCAAGGGAAGCCCCACTCCAGTATTCTTGCCTAGAGAATCCATTGAACAGAGAAGACTGGTCGACTGCAGTCCAAAGAGGGTCGCAAAGAGTTGGACACGACTGAGGTGACTTACCGCATGTACACACACACACACACACACACACACAAATTTGTGTACTTTTAGTTGTGCTGGGTCTTTGCTGCTGCGCCTGCACCGGCTTTCTCTAGTTACATCGTCAGGGGCTATTCTTTATTGCTGTGTAGGGGCTTCTCTCCTTGCAGAGTGTGGGCTCTTGGCACGTGGGCTTCAGCAGGTGCAGCTAGAGGGCCGTAGGGCACTGGTTTGGTAATTGTGGTCCACAGGCTCAGCTGCTCTGAGGCATACGGGAATCTTCCCAAACCAGGGATTGAAGTCGTGCCTCCTGTATTGGCAGGTGGACTCGTATCCATGTGCCATCAGGGAAGTCCCTCTCCCTCCCACCCCGTTTTTGTTGTCAATTCCTAAGTTCAGCAACAAAGCCGAAATTTCGCCCTCTCCCTGCACCACATTCCTTCCAGGAAGTGAGAAAGCCATCAACATTCATATACACATTCAGAGCAATAGGTGCCTGCTTCCCGTAGTCTTGGGATCACTGAAGGTTTGGGGGTGAACAGAGAGCTTCCCTTGGGCATCACTTAGAGACACTGGGATGGGATTTGAAATGAGTCCCTTATTGTTCAAGGTCAGGAAAATACGTAACAGCTGATGCCAATGCCAACTACACATGTGAGGTCCTCTGAACCCTATATTCTGCGTTGAGTCATATGGAAACAAATCACAATCTCAAATTCAGTAGGCCATGTTTTTCAATTTTGCTTAAGTAAATACTTTTGGAAAAGGTAAACATTTCATGCTTCCTACCAAGTCGAAAGTGTTTCAGTTTCTCCTTTCTGGTGATACAGCAAGAGATGAAGGATGTGCCAGTATTCAGCCAGAATGAAGCATTTCTCCTGAATGCCATTTCTCTGTCACCATGCAAAGTCGTAACAGAGACCATTAGATTTTTATCTTAACTGCTTGATAAGTCACATAAATACTTATAATCTGAATAAAGATACATTGATATATATGACCACATAAGGGGTATTTTTGTTTATTTTGTTTACTCCTTTGACTTTAACCATTTTTCATATATAAAATTTTTTTAACATGAATATAAAACATCTTTCTTGTATATGAAAGTGTTTATTCTCTGGAAAACTTTAACAATGCTTTCCTGAGTCTTTTTTTTTATCTTTAACAGTTTTTTAAAATGTCTATTTTATTTAGCAGAGGAGAATTTGACAAAGTCCTGCAAAAGCATAGCTTTAACTTACAATTGGCTGTGATTACACTTATAATGCTTACTTACTCTTCAGTTAAATGAATTAAATACTATTGTTTCAATGGCCCTTGCTGTGTCAAGCTGTTATTTCTGGCATTTCAATACAAGAGTGAGGTCAAGAAGAGTAGAGAACACCAAATAAATTACTCAGCAGGAATTCCAGCTTCCCTTCTCCTATACGTTCAGACTTCTGATTTCCAGGAGAAAAAAGGAAATCTTATGGGCAGATAAAGTTCTCTCAATTTTGCTATCATTTCTGCTTATGGTTTAAAGAACACTAAGTGTATGATATTCTATACCACAGTGCATAGTTTTGTGTAAAAAAGGCTGACTATAAATCTTGGTATATATGGAGCCATACAAAAAAATCTGAAAATAAAATGTATTTTAAGTCTTCCATTCAGACTCTCTCTGAATCTTTTCTTATGTAATTCTCCTTCAGGAAAACATATCCCACCATCACTTCCAGAGCTCTCATCGGTTGGTGTTTTCCAAACTTTGATGTCTAAATGTCTTTAAAAGTGTTTAATCATCATAGTGTATAACACAGTATGGAGCAGTCTGACATTGTGTGTCTTTGTGTGGTTGAAAAAAATGCAAAAATAAATTGTTTGTATGGTGCTGAAAATGGAGGTTGGGATTAAATTGACCTTAGGGTAATGATAGGATGAAGATCAACTGTCAAGTAGCAAGAAAACATTATAGCCTTGGCCATAATTAATGTTGAACAATGACTGGAGTTCAGATTATCGTAATGAGAGATAATATGCTGTTCTGATTGTCCAGAGGTCAATGTTACTTGGAATAACAGAGACCATTAGATTTTTATCTTAACTGCTTGATAAGTCACATAAATACTTATAATCTGAATAAAGATACATTGATATATATGACCACATAAGGGATTTTTGTTTATTTTGTTTACTCCTTTGACTTTAACCATTTTTCATATATAAAATTTTTTTAACATGAATATAAAACATCTTTCTTGTATATGAAAGTGTTTATTCTCTGGAAAACTTTAACAATGCTTTCCTGAGTCTTTTTTTTTATCTTTAACAGTTTTTTAAAATGTCTATTTTATTTAGCAGAGGAGAATTTGACAAAGTCCTGCAAAAGCATAGCTTTAACTTACAATTGGCTGTGATTACACTTATAATGCTTACTTACTCTTCAGTTAAATGAATTAAATACTATTGTTTCAATGGCCCTTGCTGTGTCAAGCTGTTATTTCTGGCATTTCAATACAAGAGTGAGGTCAAGAAGAGTAGAGAACACCAAATAAATTACTCAGCAGGAATTCCAGCTTCCCTTCTCCTATACGTTCAGACTTCTGATTTCCAGGAGAAAAAAGGAAATCTTATGGGCAGATAAAGTTCTCTCAATTTTGCTATCATTTCTGCTTATGGTTTAAAGAACACTAAGTGTATGATATTCTATACCACAGTGCATAGTTTTGTGTAAAAAAGGCTGACTATAAATCTTGGTATATATGGAGCCATACAAAAAAATCTGAAAATAAAATGTATTTTAAGTCTTCCATTCAGACTCTCTCTGAATCTTTTCTTATGTAATTCTCCTTCAGGAAAACATATCCCACCATCACTTCCAGAGCTCTCATCGGTTGGTGTTTTCCAAACTTTGATGTCTAAATGTCTTTAAAAGTGTTTAATCATCATAGTGTATAACACAGTATGGAGCAGTCTGACATTGTGTGTCTTTGTGTGGTTGAAAAAAATGCAAAAATAAATTGTTTGTATGGTGCTGAAAATGGAGGTTGGGATTAAATTGACCTTAGGGTAATGATAGGATGAAGATCAACTGTCAAGTAGCAAGAAAACATTATAGCCTTGGCCATAATTAATGTTGAACAATGACTGGAGTTCAGATTATCGTAATGAGAGATAATATGCTGTTCTGATTGTCCAGAGGTCAATGTTACTTGGTTTCTGATGCTTAGGGGTAAATAGGGAGGACTTTCTAGTGAAAACAATGTACCCAGACACAATAGGCCGGCAATGGCCCGAGGTTCATGAGAGACATTCTTACACATATAGAGAATTTATAAAATATGCAGCAATGTTTTATGGAATTTGGTGCCGGATGGGGTGTGGGTATGTGTGAGGGAGCCTGTACAGCTAGGGAGGTGTTTGTCTAACTGTAGAAAACAGACCAAAATTACAGTTTTCAGAGTCCCATGTGTTGGCAGTTCATTTTAATGAACCTTTTTTTGAATCCCTCATTTTCTGAATGGCATCATTCTTCCCACCATATATCACTAGTTGTCCTTGCTCTGATAATGTAGTACATTAATGTATCATTAAAGCAACAGATGTATAAGAGCAATCCGTTATCAGAACAAAGCACTCTGATGGGGATGTATTTCACAAGAGATGGCTTCATCTTGGACAGAACAGGTCTGGAAGCAGAGTCAGAAGGTTGAGGCCACGGCACATATTCATTGGCACCTAACACTCATCTCCAGTTGTACGTGGTGAGCCAGGTATAATGCTCAGTCTTGTTTCTATTGGACCATTGACTTTTTATCAAAACCTTGGATATGGTGAATCTCATTTCTGAAAAACAGAGTCGAATGGCAGTCTTCTATGAGAGGGAATTGCTTGTAGGCAATGGAGGGTTCGACACTGCTGTTTCTGGGGTGGCAAGTTCATCTGGGAACACTAACCTAAGTCTCACAGTCAGATTGGCAACTTGTACCATTTGCTGACACAGAAAGGCAGTTATATTTGCTTCCCCTGCCACCTCACTTTAAGCATCATTTTCCCTCAATACTTCATCAAGTCCTTTAACCAGGACAGGTGCTTTCAAAACCAAACATTTGGTCCACAAGTAAAGAGAAATTTACAAGCAGCTCAAGATCTCCAGAAACATTAAAATAGGAGAAAAGGTAAAGAGAGAAAGCCAATACACTTCATCTAAGATGGGCGTATATGAGTTCTGCCACAAATGACCAGAGGTATGGGAGGAAAAACTACCCAGATGGGAGGAAAGATGGAGGACTTCAATACTCAGTGCACCTTAGATAAAGATGAACGTGTCTTCAATAGTTTGTCTTTCATCATCTTCATTCCATCAAATATTGGTTTAGGATTTCTGGGTACTGGGAGGGTTGGACCAGCAGGACCTTCAGATCACAGTGGGCATGCTGACATGTTAACAGGCATATAGGGCCATGATCCGTGTTGAGATTCTTATGGCATGACACCAATCACATTACAGCTGGCATGAAGCAGGAGTCAGATTGTTTGTTTACTGCAGAGGGCTTCCCTGGTGGCTCAAGGGTAAAGAATCCACCTGCCAATACAGGAGGCGTGAATTCAATCCCTGGGTTGGGAAGATCCCCTTGAAAAGGAAATGGCAACTCACTTCTGTATTCTTGCCTGGAGACTCCCATGGACAAAGGAGCATCGTGGGCTCCAGTCCACAAAGAGTCGGAAATGACTGAGTAATTAATGTACTTTATCTCTTGATAGATTATCAGATATTCCAGGAGAGAGGAATAGAGAGAGAAAACTGTTGTTGAATTCTAGTTCCCTGCCTAGAAGTTACAGAGCAAAATACACATGAGTTCTGCGCCTGAAAGAGAAAGAACTCTGTGTGGAACTCATTGCAAAATTCCAACCTTAAATAGAAGACACAGAAACAGACTTGTGAGAAGAGACAATTATCTCCACATGAACTTGGGTGCTGTGGTGTGTGTACTTACCAGTGACCTTACTGCTGTCATTTATGACTGGATAACATGAGAAATAATTGAGGGCCATTTTTTTACACTTCACCAGAATAGACTCAGTCCCTACAAGATGATTGACATAGCCAGTCCCTGAGGTCCCTTAGATTAATTCACTGATTTTAAACATTTTATAAAATGTGCCCATCAAAAGGCTAGAAGCATATATCCATCAATTAAAAATTAAACAATCAAGGCGAAACAATACACATACAGACACAAACTCAACCATGCCATCCATTACTATGAATAAGCCATCAACAGGAGACCAAAGAAAGACAAATAACTTACATCAAGCCTGCGAGTGAAATACATTCATCAGCTCACTTAATAAATGCTTTTTGACATTTAAGAGCCTGTTCCTATGTGGTCCTGTACAAGAGAGATTTACACATACATACTGTGTGCCTTCTCAGAACTTACAGCCTAAGAAAGAAACAAGCAGAGTCCATTGAGGGCTCTGTGTCATGCTCTACTAACAGAAAATTATTTTCAAATATAACAGGGATTGACATGCGCACACTACTATATATAGATAACAAATTAGGACCTACTGTAGAGTGCAGGGAACTCTACTCAATATTCTGTAATGATATATATGAGAAAAGAATCTAAGAAAGAGTGGATATATGTATAACTGATACACTTTGTCATTCACCTGAAATGAATACAACATTGTAAATCAATTATACTCCAATAAAAATTTAAAAGTAAAATATTACAAATGAATGTGGTTGCCCTTGGGGCTTTTCTTACATCATAATCTGAATTTGGAAGATAGATGAGTGAGAAAAAGAGAGATGAACTAGCAGGTTCACATCGTATGCAGTGACTCACAGATATTTCTAAGGAGAGTCCAAATTGTTTCCAACTTCCTAGGGCCATTTGGCAATGTATATTTAAAGCCTTGAAAATTTTCATTCCCATTGGCTCAGAAACTCTACTTGCAGGAATTAATTTTAAAGACATAGTCCTGGAGTTTGCAATGATTCAGCAGCAAGAATATTCATTTCAGCATTGTTCTCAATAGCCCCCATTTGTAAACAATCTAAAGGCTCAGAAATATAGCATTATTTTTTATCTATTAGTGGATAATCATATGGTCAAAGCCTATTGAGTTCCTAATAAAAATAATGAAGAATAATTAATGACATTACAAGATGAAAGAAGTATGCTGTAGAACAGTATTACTGAATCATCACTTTAAAAATGACCCATACATACACACTCTGATTTCTGGGTTCATGTATACGGTGGAAGAATTCAAGGAAACACAATCAAATAGTAACAATGATTATCTCTGTGTGATGGAATTATTGATGAGTTATTTTTGCTTACCTGTATTGGCTTCACTTCTAAACGGAACCAGTTAAAATGAATAAAAATGTTCTAAGATAGGTGAAAACAAGTGTAGTATGGCTGGGGGAGGGGAGAGTGCCAAGGAGATAAAGTTGGAGATGGAGCTAGAAGAGCCTTGCTAAGCTAAGCTAAGAAACAAGACATCTTCTCTGTATGGCACACACACACACACACACACACACACACACGTATATATGTAAAATGGACTTCCCAGGTGGTGCTAGTGGCAAAGAATCCGCTAGCCAAGGCAGGCAAAATAAGAGATATGGGTCTGATCTCTGGGTCCAAAGATCCCCTGGAGAAGGAAATGGCAGTCCACTCTGGTCTTCTTGCTTGTAGAATCCAATGGACAGAGGAGCCTGGCGGGCGGGCTACCGTGCATATGGTTGCAATGAGTCAGATATGACTGAAGCGACTTAGCATGCATGCATATATATATATATATATATATATATATATATA
The DNA here is from genome assembly GCA_022376925.1 of Tragulus kanchil. Taxonomy (NCBI): domain Eukaryota; kingdom Metazoa; phylum Chordata; class Mammalia; order Artiodactyla; family Tragulidae; genus Tragulus; species Tragulus kanchil. The sequence continues at coordinate 34,904,083 of JAIOJX010000025.1, forward strand.
TATATATATATATATATATATATATATACACATATATATATACACACATATATTATATATGCAGCACATTTTACTTAAGTCACATAAAATTGAATGAGTGCTGTATAAAACATTGGCAGTCTTGCTTTATGTTCAAACTTTAAGATAATTGGAATTCCCCCACTCCCATTAAAACCCTTCATCAAGAGTTCGAGTGCACTAGCAGGAATTAATTTTAAAGACATAGTCCTGGAGTTTGCAATGATTCAGCAGCAAGAATATTCATTTCAGCATTGTTCTCAATAGCCCCCATTTGTAAACAATCTAAAGGCTCAGAAATATAGCATTATTTTTTATCTATTAGTGGATAATCATATGGTCAAAGCCTATTGAGTTCCTAATAAAAATAATGAAGAATAATTAATGACATTACAAGATGAAAGAAGTATGCTGTAGAACAGTATTACTGAATCATCACTTTAAAAATGACCCATACATACACACTCTGATTTCTGGGTTCATGTATACGGTGGAAGAATTCAAGGAAACACAATCAAATAGTAACAATGATTATCTCTGTGTGATGGAATTATTGATGAGTTATTTTTGCTTACCTGTATTGGCTTCACTTCTAAACGGAACCAGTTAAAATGAATAAAAATGTTCTAAGATAGGTGAAAACAAGTGTAGTATGGCTGGGGGAGGGGAGAGTGCCAAGGAGATAAAGTTGGAGATGGAGCTAGAAGAGCCTTGCTAAGCTAAGCTAAGAAACAAGACATCTTCTCTGTATGGCACACACACACACACACACACACACACACGTATATATGTAAAATGGACTTCCCAGGTGGTGCTAGTGGCAAAGAATCCGCTAGCCAAGGCAGGCAAAATAAGAGATATGGGTCTGATCTCTGGGTCCAAAGATCCCCTGGAGAAGGAAATGGCAGTCCACTCTGGTCTTCTTGCTTGTAGAATCCAATGGACAGAGGAGCCTGGCGGGCGGGCTACCGTGCATATGGTTGCAATGAGTCAGATATGACTGAAGCGACTTAGCATGCATGCATATATATATATATATATATATATATGTATGTATATATATATATATACACATATATATATACACACATATATTATATATGCAGCACATTTTACTTAAGTCACATAAAATTGAATGAGTGCTGTATAAAACATTGGCAGTCTTGCTTTATGTTCAAACTTTAAGATAATTGGAATTCACCCCACTCCCATTAAAACCCTTCATCAAGAGTCACATGCAAGCAGAGCTGGCTAGCTGAGCAGCCGGAAGCTCTGCGCTCTCTGTGGTCACAGGGCAGGAGCACCTCAACCATCATCCTTTGTAAGTGTCCACTGAACCGCAGCTCTTTACCTGCGTGGGAACGACTGTGAGACACCTGATGGCTTCTCCTCTGTTGTTTTAACATTTGCTGCCATTATCATTTAAAATGTTCTTTATATCCAACCTATAATCCTGTAACAAGGTCACCCAAGAGTTCATTAAGTGGTAAGGCTGTAAAACACTCAGGAAAGTCAGGAACTTTGGAACGGAACTTGGATGTGCTAAATCTCGATGGAGAAGGCCAGACAACTCCCATGATGCTCTGCGCTGTTAATTTAAGAGAGAGCACTTCAAAATATTAGAAGAAATGCAGGGAAAATAAAAAGCCATCTTAAAGCAAGTATACATTACGCTGTTTGCAGATTTATGCACTTCAAGATTCATCTCCCTCCTGCGCGCACTTTCTCTTCAGTCCTGTGGGAAAAGCAGGCTTGAATTATGTAAGTTTTGAATTATAGGAGTTCTCCAGGAATACATTCTTTGCATGAAATGTAACCACTTTGTGCCTGGAGATGGGGTGGCAGAATGGAAGGCAGAGGAGATGTTGAAAAGACGGTGGCAGGAGCTTAGGGATTTAGAATCTCAGAGGGGGAACTGGAGGGAAGAGGGTTGGGGGCTGGGAGAAACTTGGAAGGGACAAGAAGGAATGAATCGTGACTCATACAAGGCACTGGAGGAGTTTATTCACACGGATCACATGGCTTAACTTTCACAGCCAGGAGATGCTACGTCTTCTTGACAAGAGAGAAAGACAATGCAGACTCTAAAGAGGCTTTCATGGAAAGGCTCCTTTATTCATCCATTTCTTTTTCATTCTTTCGATTGTTCAAAATAAACTTTTGATAAGAAAAGTAGCACATGTTTAATATTCTAGACTTAATCTTTCAAAATCCTTAGAAAAATTTTCTTGAAAATAAATATATCTCAGAATATCAATGTAGAAAGCCAATAGAAGTAAAGCTCCTCTGATTGATAGGTAAGACCATGTTCTCGAACTTCTTCTCCCTCCCTCTGCCATAGCCCCTGAGTTAGCTCCAGAACAGCCTTGAGATCCTTGGATGCCTAAAAGGGATTACAAAAGTGACATTCAGCATCAGAAATGATGATCTAAACTGCAAAAATAAAAACTAATCGTAATTTAGGGAAAAAAAAAGTTGAAAAATAAGCTTAAAAAATAAGTTTAAATAATGATAAAGTATTTATTGAATTGGCCAAAATGTTTTTTTGGGGGGGTTTCCATGCCATCTAAGAACAAACCTTTGGCCAACCCAATAAAATAGAAAGTGGAAGTCCACTATCCAACACTTTCCTTGCCTCCTAATACTGAATTCTGTTCCTTAGAAATAACTGCTACTAACCACTGAGTTATGACCTTTTAGACATTTTTACACACATAAAAGGATCATTCTATACCTACTCTTCTAAAACCTGCTTCTCCACACTCATCCAATCATGTGTGGTGGATACTGAGATATGAACCATCATATCCTTTTAAAAAATGTTTATTTATGTAGTTGCACTGCGTCATAGTTGCAGCACTCAGCATCTTTTGTTGTGGTGCACTGACTCTCTGGTGGAGGCATGCCAACTAGGTTGCCCTCCGGCATGTGAAATCTTAGTTCCTTAACCAGGGATCAAACCTGCCCCTCCTGCACTGCAAGGTGGATTCTTAACCACTGGGCCACCAGGGAAAACCCCTTTTTCTTTTAAAATTAATAAAATTTGTCTTTTAAAGGAGCTTTAGAGTCACAGCAGAATCAAGCAGAATGTACTCTCTGTTGCCACATGGCCCCCAGCCCCACACATGTACAACTCCCTTGACTATCTACATCCTGAAGTACAGTGGTCCAGGTGTTACAATCCATGAACCTGTGCTGACACTTCAATATCACCTAGAGTCCACAGCTCACTCTTGATGTTGTACCTTTTATGGGTTTGGTCAAATGTATAAAGATAGGTAGCACCATGATATATTATACAGGATAGATTGATTCACTGCTCTGAAAATTCTCGATACTTTGCCTATTCATCGCTCCCTTCTCCCAGCCCTTGGCAACCACTAATCTTAATGTCTCCATAGTTTTGTCTTTTCCAGGACGTCATAGAGTTGGAATAACATGGGTTACAGGTTTCATCTTTATCAGAAAGTAGTTTCTATCATACCTTTTGAAACTGAGGAAAGTGAGAAAGTAATGACCTTAGGATACATCTTGCTAATAGATGCACAAAATAAATTGAGATGAAGCACAATGTTCACAGACATAGCTCAAAGCAATGGTGGCCAGATGTTCATGCTGACTGGTTCCTGGGAAGGAACCTGTTTGCTGCAAAACAAATGTGGAACACTCTTTTTGATTCCTACCATTTTCATAAAACTGAAAATCTTCTTTGAATGTCTTTCTGTTAGTGAAAACAGGTACTAATGTAGGTTTTTTATAAAAATGAAGTAGTGTAAAGGGTACTTTCAAAAATGAAGTAAACCTGTACAGTCTTTTCAGAGGGACCTCTTTCACTTAGTAATACGCATTTAGGACCCCTCCATGTCTTTTCATGACCTGACAGCTCATTTCTTTTTAGTACTGAATAATATTACACTCTCTTGTTATACCACAGTTAATTGCGGCTTTCCTAGTGGCTCAGTGGTAAAGAATCCACCTGCTAATGCAGAAGACTCAGGTTCTATCACTGGGTTGAAAAGACCCTTTGGGGAAAGAAGTGACAACCCACTCCAGTGTTATTGCCTGAAGAATCCTAAGGACAGAGGAGCCTGGCGGGCTACAGTCCATAGGGTCACAAAAAGAGTGGAACACAACTTAGCGACTAAATAAAAACAAAACACAGTTTATTTATTCACTCATCTATTCCAGGACGTGTTTTTTTCCTAAGTTTTAGCCATTGGGAATAAAGCTATGGAGACTTTTGGTTCCTGGCTCTACCTGTAAGGAGATTGGCAGTCACCACTCCCCCCTAACCGGTAAAAAACTGAACAGGCTACAAAATCAGCAATTCTTCTTGGATCCATTAGAGGTAGAGGGCACAGGGGAAAATGCCACACTCATGATTGGAGAATCAGACAGACAAACACAGGGAGTCATAGCTTACTGAAGCAGAGACTTGAGTTATGTGCCATGGGTTTGAAAACCTGAATTGGTAATTGACAAACAGTTGGAATTCAGGAGTTAAAAACTCCATGGTCACTGAGTTATGAAGAGGCCCCCATAATACTCTGAGTTTTGTCTTCAGGAGCTTGACCAGATTCCTACAATAAACGCCAGAGAAAAATTCCGGGCTTGGACCACCTTGCAGGGGTCCCTGGTAAATTGAGATGAAGCACAATGTTCACAGACATAGCTCAAAGCAATGGTGGCCAGATGTTCATGCTGACTGGTTCCTGGGAAGGAACCTGTTTGCTGCAAAACAAATGTGGAACACTCTTTTTGATTCCTACCATTTTCATAAAACTGAAAATCTTCTTTGAATGTCTTTCTGTTAGTGAAAACAGGTACTAATGTAGGTTTTTTATAAAAATGAAGTAGTGTAAAGGGTACTTTCAAAAATGAAGTAAACCTGTACAGTCTTTTCAGAGGGACCTCTTTCACTTAGTAATACGCATTTAGGACCCCTCCATGTCTTTTCATGACCTGACAGCTCATTTCTTTTTAGTACTGAATAATATTACACTCTCTTGTTATACCACAGTTAATTGCGGCTTTCCTAGTGGCTCAGTGGTAAAGAATCCACCTGCTAATGCAGAAGACTCAGGTTCTATCACTGGGTTGAAAAGACCCTTTGGGGAAAGAAGTGACAACCCACTCCAGTGTTATTGCCTGAAGAATCCTAAGGACAGAGGAGCCTGGCGGGCTACAGTCCATAGGGTCACAAAAAGAGTGGAACACAACTTAGCGACTAAATAAAAACAAAACACAGTTTATTTATTCACTCATCTATTCCAGGACGTGTTTTTTTCCTAAGTTTTAGCCATTGGGAATAAAGCTATGGAGACTTTTGGTTCCTGGCTCTACCTGTAAGGAGATTGGCAGTCACCACTCCCACCTAACAGGTAAAAAGCTGAACAGGCTACAAAATCAGCAATTCTTCTTGGATCCATTAGAGGTAGAGGGCACAGGGGAAAATGCCACACTCATGATTGGAGAATCAGACAGACAAACACAGGGAGTCATAGCTTACTGAAGCAGAGACTTGAGTTATGTGCCATGGGTTTGAAAACCTGAATTGGTAATTGACAAACAGTTGGAATTCAGGAGTTAAAAACTCCATGGTCACTGAGTTATGAAGAGGCCCCCATAATACTCTGAGTTTTGTCTTCAGGAGCTTGACCAGATTCCTACAATAAACGCCAGAGAAAAATCCCCTCGGGCTTCCCTGGTGGTCCAGTGGGTAAGGGCACCACCTTGCAGTGTAAGGGGCGCTGGTTCGATCCCTGGCCTGGGAAGATCCCTTGTGCCATGGGGCGGCTGGACCGATGTGTCCAACTACCGAGCCAAGCTCTGAGTGCATGCGCCCAGAGCCAGTGCTCTGCAACAAAAGAGGCCACCGCGATGGGAGGCCCACATGGGCCAAAGAACAAAGATAGATGAAAATGGACAAATGAAAGACCAGTAGAAGTGACCTGCCTGCTCCCCTCCCTCCCTACCCCACCCCCTACAAAATAAATAAATAAATCTTTAAAAAAAAGAATCCCCCTCATTTTTCCTGCATAGGGAAGGAATAGAGGAACCATTCTGAAATAATGCTAGAGAGCTCTAGCCTTCTTTATAGGACCTGCCCTCAGGAGAAGCTAGTTAACTACAGCCTAATTGCTTGGAGTATTATCACAGTCTAGTTGACTCAGGAAGGAAAAAACCCCAATCCAACCCACTCTGGCCATCCTGACACACTCCAAGGGGGAGAAAAACTGAGATACACTTAAGTTCACAGGCCAGAGGTAGAGCCTCACTGAAAGATTAAAATCTAGTTAAAGCACTGGAATGCTTCTCTGTATACCTTTACTTTTCAAGCAGGTTTCTTATAGACCACATAGAGTTGGGTCTTGCTTTTTGATCTTTTCTGACAGTTTCTGTCTCTTGACTGGTGTATTTAGAGGGCTGACATTCTAAATGATTATTTATAAAGTTGGATTAATATCTGTCATGTTATTACTGTTTTCTGTTTATTACTCTTGTTCTTTGTTCCATTTTTGTTTCCCATACTTTTTCTGCCTTTTGTAGTTTTAATCAAGCATTTTTATAATCTCATTTCTTAGCATATTAAAAGTGTAAGTGCCTTAGAGTAACAAAATAATTGTAATTCCTCTCTCTTGTCTCTTGTATCATTTCTGTTATTCATTCACTTATATATGAGCATACAGAAGATAGGTACATATATAACAAACACAATCAAATACATAGTTGGTTATTTTGACAAAAATAAAATAACCAGATTCCTTACAATAAACGCCAGAAAAAATCCCCTCGGGCTTCCCTGGTGGTCCAGTGGGTAAGGGCACCACCTTGCAGTGTAAGGGGCGCTGGTTCGATCCCTGGCCTGGGAAGATCCCTTGTGCCATGGGGCGGCTGGACCGATGTGTCCAACTACCGAGCCAAGCTCTGAGTGCATGCGCCCAGAGCCAGTGCTCTGCAACAAAAGAGGCCACCGCGATGGGAGGCCCACATGGGCCAAAGAACAAAGATAGATGAAAATGGACAAATGAAAGACCAGTAGAAGTGACCTGCCTGCTCCCCTCCCTCCCTACCCCACCCCCTACAAAATAAATAAATAAATCTTTAAAAAAAAGAATCCCCCTCATTTTTCCTGCATAGGGAAGGAATAGAGGAACCATTCTGAAATAATGCTAGAGAGCTCTAGCCTTCTTTATAGGACCTGCCCTCAGGAGAAGCTAGTTAACTACAGCCTAATTGCTTGGAGTATTATCACAGTCTAGTTGACTCAGGAAGGGAAATACCCCAATCCAACCCACTCTGGCCATCCTGACACACTCCAAGGGGGAGAAAAACTGAGATACACTTAAGTTCACAGGCCAGAGGTAGAGCCTCACTGAAAGATTAAAATCTAGTTAAAGCACTGGAATGCTTCTCTGTATACCTTTACTTTTCAAGCAGGTTTCTTATAGACCACATAGAGTTGGGTCTTGCTTTTTGATCTTTTCTGACAGTTTCTGTCTCTTGACTGGTGTATTTAGAGGGCTGACATTCTAAATGATTATTTATAAAGTTGGATTAATATCTGTCATGTTATTACTGTTTTCTGTTTATTACTCTTGTTCTTTGTTCCATTTTTGTTTCCCATACTTTTTCTGCCTTTTGTAGTTTTAATCAAGCATTTTTATAATCTCATTTCTTAGCATATTAAAAGTGTAAGTGCCTTAGAGTAACAAAATAATTGTAATTCCTCTCTCTTGTCTCTTGTATCATTTCTGTTATTCATTCACTTATATATGAGCATACAGAAGATAGGTACATATATAACAAACACAATCAAATACATAGTTGCCAGTATTATTTTGAACAAAAATAATAAGAAAAGCTGTGACAAACCTAGACCAGGTTTGTTTGATTCTGATATGCCTAGGTGTGTTTTTTTTTTTTTTTGTCTCATTTGGGTTTTAATTTTTTTCTTTGCCGTATATTCTTCTTGATGTTCTCTAAACATCTTGAATCATGTTTAGTGTCTGACATTAATCTGGAGGAAATTCTCAGTCATTATTGCTTCTGTGATTTGGAAGGGCCTAATTCCCATTTCAAGTTCCTCTGTTTAACACATCTGGATAGTTTCTGTTTCTAGCAATTGATCCTAGTAATTCTAAAACCTATAAAGTATTACCTGGTAATTCAAGACAGTCAGACTGTCTGGTTCTAATTCCCCTGGAATAATTATTTAGTGAGATAAGGATTCAGGAACAAGTGATTTACTAAAGAAGTCCTTCTAGGAAAGACAAGTGAAGGTGTTGGAGAAGCAAACAGGAATGAAAGATGCCAAGTGAGGATGGGAACTCAGTAAAGCCTGGGAGAGAGTGGTTTCCACTCAATCCCACCAGGGAAGTGACATGAAGTATAGGTAAGTGACGCCTCAGAGTTGTTCAGCCCTGGGGCAAGGAAGCTGGGTCTCATATTCCCATCTTTGTCCGTCATTGCTTAAGAGGTGCCCCAGGTGGTTGGTGGGAGTTTTCAGGAATTTCCAGTTCTATGTACTTGTGGGCAATGTGGTTCCAGTAGAAGAGCTGGTCCTCCAAAAAAGAACCACAGATGTTGGCTGTTGGAAGTGACAGCACATCAAAGATGAGAGCGGTGTACAAAAACAGTAAGAAGAGGACTGAGGAGGTCTGGCCACTGCTCAGGATTGCACTGGACTTGTTGTCAGACTGAAGTTGAGGTTTTGGAGCACAGACAATCCTTGGGCATAGCTGGTTCCTTTTATTTTGGATGATTCAGAGGTTAACCATAAAAACAAAATTGATGCCAAGCGGACAATATGAGCCCCAAATAGGAAATCTGACTCAATCTTCCTTGTTTAATTGGTTAGAATTTTCTCAACCATCAAGGTTTGTTTGTCTTCTGTTTTGGTCTCAGAGCCTTACAAAAAAAAAGGTATTATTTTGAACAAAATAATAAGAAAGCTGTGACAAACCTAGACCAGGTTTGTTTGATTCTGATATGCCTAGGTGTGTTTTTTTTTTTTGTCTCATTTGGGTTTTAATTTTTTCTTTGCCGATATTCTTCTTGATGTTCTCTAAACATCTTGAATCATGTTTAGTGTCTGACATTAATCTGGAGGAAATTCTCAGTCATTATTGCTTCTGTGATTTGGAAGGGCCTAATTCCCATTTCAAGTTCCTCTGTTTAACACATCTGGATAGTTTCTGTTTCTAGCAATTGATCCTAGTAATTCTAAAACCTATAAAGTATTACCTGGTAATTCAAGACAGTCAGACTGTCTGGTTCTAATTCCCCTGGAATAATTATTTAGTGAGATAAGGATTCAGGAACAAGTGATTTACTAAAGAAGTCCTTCTAGGAAAGACAAGTGAAGGTGTTGGAGAAGCAAACAGGAATGAAAGATGCCAAGTGAGGATGGGAACTCAGTAAAGCCTGGGAGAGAGTGGTTTCCACTCAATCCCACCAGGGAAGTGACATGAAGTATAGGTAAGTGACGCCTCAGAGTTGTTCAGCCCTGGGGCAAGGAAGCTGGGTCTCATATTCCCATCTTTGTCCGTCATTGCTTAAGAGGTGCCCCAGGTGGTTGGTGGGAGTTTTCAGGAATTTCCAGTTCTATGTACTTGTGGGCAATGTGGTTCCAGTAGAAGAGCTGGTCCTCCAAAAAAGAACCACAGATGTTGGCTGTTGGAAGTGACAGCACATCAAAGATGAGAGCGGTGTACAAAAACAGTAAGAAGAGGACTGAGGAGGTCTGGCCACTGCTCAGGATTGCACTGGACTTGTTGTCAGACTGAAGTTGAGGTTTTGGAGCACAGACAATCCTTGGGCATAGCTGGTTCCTTTTATTTTGGATGATTCAGAGGTTAACCATAAAAACAAAATTGATGCCAAGCGGACAATATGAGCCCCAAATAGGAAATCTGACTCAATCTTCCTTGTTTAATTGGTTAGAATTTTCTCAACCATCAAGGTTTGTTTGTCTTCTGTTTTGGTCTCAAGAACCATTAAGACTTATTTGGCATCTTCTTTCATCAAGATACTCTTAGATGCTAGGGATACAAAAAGATGTAGAGACCAAACTCATTAAGAAAGCTCACAGAAGGTTTCCTACTTCAGTTTTGCCTCTTTTCCTGTTTTCCCTTTCCCTGATCATATCCAGGTTCCAGTCACACGAACCTCTGTAAACAGTTAGAAGACATTGCTCTTTTCCCAATTCTGTGTCTTCTCACCTCTCATTTCTTTAGCTTGAATACACTTCCTTGTGTATTCCTTACACTCACTAGAATTCAGCTTATGGAAGATGCTTAGAATGGATCCACGATCCCTTCTGCCTTGTTCATCCCCCTGTAAGCGAGGGATTTGGTTGCTGCAGCTGCCTCCTTTGCTGCCACGACTGACTGTGTACTCAGTCCTGGCCAATGAAGCAAAGGGAAATCTTCATCCACTTGGGAATCTTGGGAAAGCTTTACTTTTTAATAGAAGGGACAAACACAAGAGAAGAGCTGCTGGGGCTTCCTCTTCCTCTTTGTTCCTGTCTTGAACATGGGTGGGCCCAGTGCTGGGGCTGTTGGCCATTCTGTCATGAGAAAACAAACATGGTGGAAGGCACAGCTGACAGATAGAAAGAGCCTGGGAGCATAATGACCCCCAGGAGCTCCTCAGCTACAACCAATAACTACATATCTCTGAGTTTCTTGATATGTATATTGGATTTCTGTTTGTTAAAACCAATGTTTCTGGGCTGTTGGCCATTCTGATCATGATAAGACCTGGAGTGTCTGGCCAAAAAACCTTTGTTGAAGTGACAGCACATCAAAGATGAGCGTGTACAAAAACAGTAAGAAGAGGACTGAGGAGGTCTGGCCACTGCTCAGGATTGCACTGGACTTGTTGTCAGACTGAAGTTGAGGTTTTGGAGCACAGACAATCCTTGGGCATAGCTGGTTCCTTTTATTTTGGATGATTCAGAGGTTAACCATAAAAACAAAATTGATGCCAAGCGGACAATATGAGCCCCAAATAGGAAATCTGACTCAATCTTCCTTGTTTAATTGGTTAGAATTTTCTCAACCATCAAGGTTTGTTTGTCTTCTGTTTTGGTCTCAAGAACCATTAAGACTTATTTGGCATCTTCTTTCATCAAGATACTCTTAGATGCTAGGGATACAAAAAGATGTAGAGACCAAACTCATTAAGAAAGCTCACAGAAGGTTTCCTACTTCAGTTTTGCCTCTTTTCCTGTTTTCCCTTTCCCTGATCATATCCAGGTTCCAGTCACACGAACCTCTGTAAACAGTTAGAAGACATTGCTCTTTTCCCAATTCTGTGTCTTCTCACCTCTCATTTCTTTAGCTTGAATACACTTCCTTGTGTATTCCTTACACTCACTAGAATTCAGCTTATGGAAGATGCTTAGAATGGATCCACGATCCCTTCTGCCTTGTTCATCCCCCTGTAAGCGAGGGATTTGGTTGCTGCAGCTGCCTCCTTTGCTGCCACGACTGACTGTGTACTCAGTCCTGGCCAATGAAGCAAAGGGGAAATCTTCATCCACTTGGGAATCTTGGGAAAGCTTTACTTTTTAATAGAAGGGACAAACACAAGAGAAGAGCTGCTGGGGCTTCCTCTTCCTCTTTGTTCCTGTCTTGAACATGGGTGGGCCCAGTGCTGGGGCTGTTGGCCATTCTGTCATGAGAAAACAAACATGGTGGAAGGCACAGCTGACAGATAGAAAGAGCCTGGGAGCATAATGACCCCCAGGAGCTCCTCAGCTACAACCAATAACTACATATCTCTGAGTTTCTTGATATGTATATTGGATTTCTGTTTGTTAAAACCAAGGGCTGGCAAATTATGGCCCTGAATGTGGCCTGTTTTTCCTGTTATTTGTAACCAAAGAATTCGTAATGGAAATGTAGGATCGCGTCTTCTGAGATCTTCCTTCCACTCCTCATTGCTATTAATGCATGTGTGTCTTTGTCAATTATTTTATCTTTAAAGATTTTTTTGATGTAGTCCATCTTAAAAGTCTCTATTGAATTTGTTACAATATTGATTCTGATTTATATTTTGGATTCTTGGCCATGAGGCTTGTGGGATCCTAGTTTCCAAACCAAGGATCCAACTCATATCCCCTGCATTCCAAGGCAAAGTCTTAACCACTGGACAGCCAGGGAAGGCCCTGTAAATTATTTTATTGTCCTTATCCCATGGAGTTAGAATAGCTGCCTTCTACCCTCTCCTTCTGGCTTTGGGCAAGTGAAGGGGAGAGCCTATGTGTTATTCATCCCAAATACTTAGCGTCATTTCAGTCTCACACTCTATTTGCAGAAAAAAGATTGTTGAATGAAGGTGACACACAATCTCCCCTCTACGGCAGACACTGAGGGCTGCCTCCCCAATGGCTAAGTCACCACATGGGTGCAGTGTTCTTCCCAACCTTCTCAGGCTTTCCTGCAGCCACTCTACCTCTTCCTTCATTCTCCCAAAGCACCGTCACCATCAGGCTGTTGGGTACAGCCACTCATAATGAGAGTCTGAGGGTAATGGATGAAGATTTTAGTACCAAGTCAGAACAGAAGCCAACTTCAAATGAAGTTCCGTGTTAGACATCTCCATCTGAAGCTCTTCAGTTATTGTGCTCCATGGAACGTCACACTGGTTGTTTTTCCTTTCTCTCTCTTTTTTTTTCTTGCCCTGGAAACCTCCTATTTTTCTCCCTTCTTTTCCCCCCTATTTTAGAGCTTGTTTCATGATGACATAAATGTGTTAACCACCTTAACTCTCAAGGGCTTTCCAAATGCCCTGGACTTACTTCTGGTTACCACTGGAATCCTGCTTAACAAACTAGATCTATGATGATACTCGGCAGAAATTCTGAAATTCATTTTCCTTCTACTTCCTTCAGTTTCTTAGGCAGGGTTTCCTGTACCTTATATTCTGTGCACTGGTGGGTGGTTCCTTCCTTGTAGCAGTTGGGGGAAAAATGAGATGGTCTATCCCAGAGAGGAGAAAGCTGAAAAACAAGTTAATAGGCTTGAAATACAAATTTTATTTGTATCTTGAGAGAGGAGAGTGGTAGGTAGCTCTGGATCATCTCAAATTTATGAACATTGAAACGTATATGCTTGCACACTTGATGCAGCTAATTTTATAATGAGTCAGCATTCACCTGCTTTTTTTTTTTTAATATGTATCATACATATATATGTCTATTTTTTATTTATTTATTTATTTATTTATTTTTTTTACATGTATGTTCCCAGATCATTCATATGCATATCCCTGGACCCTCCCCCCACCCAGTTCCCCCCCTCCCATACCTGCTTTTTGAGAATGTATTAGCTGAGTCAGAAAAGGATACCATGATACTATGGTCATGTGTAGGATGGAGGGGGAGCTTTACCTAGGATTTTTTGAAAATGCCACAACATGAATAATTAAGAGCTAACTATCCACAAAGAGATTTTATATAACCATTTCTTAACCCCAGGAAGGAGAGAAGTGGGATGAGAAAGGGTGAGAGGAGAGGAGGGAAAACATAGAGGGGCTTGAGCAAGCTGTTCTGTTTCTTTATGCTTGTGGAGCTAGAATTTCCTGCCATCTCTGCTGAGAGGCTTTCCTGTCCCCTTAAATAAGAGTCACAGAATCTTTCCATGCCAGCTTGTGATAACTTAGTTCCCTGCTGAAACTATGTATCCAGAAGCTGGTAGCATAGCCTACTTCCGCCAAGGCCAGCGTTCCTTGGAAAAGCTTCTGTTGTGCTTCTGAGAATTAATCAGAGACCAAGTTATCTTGTGTTTGACTTTTCTTTCCTTCCTCTTCAATGTTGTTTTCCCGAGGATAGTACAAAATGAATGAACAACCAGAGGCAGAAGGAAAGATGTGCTATGGCTCCACTAGAGGAATGGCAATGACAAAAATCCTGGGAGCAAGGATAGCCATTACAACATACTGCACTTCCCTAGTGGCTTAGTGGTAAAGAATTCACCTGCCAATGCGGTAGGCGAGGGTTCAATCCCTGGATCCGGAAGATGCCCTGGAGGAGGAAATGGCTACCCACTCCAGTATTCCTGTCTGGGAAATCCCGTGCACAGAGGAGCCTGGAGGGCTACAGTACTTGGGGTCACAAAGAGTCAGACACGACTTGGTGACTTAACAACACTACCTCCACCCTGTGTGTCTGCCTGGTTTAGGAAGAATCCAGGGTCCATCCAAAGTTCAGCTTCGCATGAACCTGACTCCATCCAAGACAGCAGGTGTTCTAAATTCTAAAGAATTAAAGAGACAACATGAAGGTTTCCTTGAGTGAAGAGAGGCAAGGGGATTAGGTGAGTGGGCACAGAGGAGGAAGAGTGGGAAGCTCCTGACCACCGTGATAAAGGCTATTGTCCAGATCCTAGCTTTGGTTAAAAGTGGGGGGCACCTAGGTGCTTATGCCATCATTAGAAATAGGTAATCTGCCAAATAAGCAAAAATAGGTTATGCATGGTCTCTAAGGATGACAGTGTGTCATGAGTCCAGGATTATGATTAATCTAATGTTGAATTACTGAGAAAGAAAGGGGGAAAAAAGAGACACCAGTTCTCTCTCATGGCACTACTTCTGGCCCATATCCTGCAATTGAAAATAAATAAAAATTTAAAAAGTGAATGTAATTTAAAAAGTAAATAAAGAAAAATCGCTACTCAAGAAAAAAAGGGTAAGTGTCCTGAGGAAAGAAAAACAAACAAGCAAACAAACAGACAAGCATACAAACAAACAAAAACCTTCCAATTATTGAAAGAGATTTAGGACAGAAGGAGGTACTGCTCGGGCTTCCTGGGTGGTGCTAGTGGTAAAGAACCCAAGTGTCAATGAGACATAAAAGATGTGAGATCGATCCCCAAGTCAGGAAGATCCCTGTAGGAGAGTGTGGCAACCCACTCCAGTATTCTTGCCTGGAGAATCCCACGGACAAAAGAGCCCGACAGCCTGTAGCACATAGGGTCATGAAGAGCTGGACATGACAGAAGTGACTGAGCATGCGTGCATCGGCCACTGGTGACTGTGGCCGGTGATCTCACAGTGAATTCTATGGATAAACATACAACGCGATCACACTCAGCTCTGGCAGAGTCCATGGCTTTGGTGTGATACCCATTTCATAGATGAGAGAACCAGAGCTCAGGGAGATTAGATGGTGTGCTCAGGGTCAAAGCTTGGCTGTAACCTGGAGTCCATGAGCTCCCTTGGTGTGATTAGCCAAAAAAGAGTCAGACACGACTTGGTGACTTAACAACACTACCTCCACCCTGTGTGTCTGCCTGGTTTAGGAAGAATCCAGGGTCCATCCAAAGTTCAGCTTCGCATGAACCTGACTCCATCCAAGACAGCAGGTGTTCTAAATTCTAAAGAATTAAAGAGACAACATGAAGGTTTCCTTGAGTGAAGAGAGGCAAGGGGATTAGGTGAGTGGGCACAGAGGAGGAAGAGTGGGAAGCTCCTGACCACCGTGATAAAGGCTATTGTCCAGATCCTAGCTTTGGTTAAAAGTGGGGGGCACCTAGGTGCTTATGCCATCATTAGAAATAGGTAATCTGCCAAATAAGCAAAAATAGGTTATGCATGGTCTCTAAGGATGACAGTGTGTCATGAGTCCAGGATTATGATTAATCTAATGTTGAATTACTGAGAAAGAAAGGGGGAAAAAAGAGACACCAGTTCTCTCTCATGGCACTACTTCTGGCCCATATCCTGCAATTGAAAATAAATAAAAATTTAAAAAGTGAATGTAATTTAAAAAGTAAATAAAGAAAAATCGCTACTCAAGAAAAAAAGGGTAAGTGTCCTGAGGAAAGAAAAACAAACAAGCAAACAAACAGACAAGCATACAAACAAACAAAAACCTTCCAATTATTGAAAGAGATTTAGGACAGAAGGAGGTACTGCTCGGGCTTCCTGGGTGGTGCTAGTGGTAAAGAACCCAAGTGTCAATGAGACATAAAAGATGTGAGATCGATCCCCAAGTCAGGAAGATCCCTGTAGGAGAGTGTGGCAACCCACTCCAGTATTCTTGCCTGGAGAATCCCACGGACAAAAGAGCCCGACAGCCTGTAGCACATAGGGTCATGAAGAGCTGGACATGACAGAAGTGACTGAGCATGCGTGCATCGGCCACTGGTGACTGTGGCCGGTGATCTCACAGTGAATTCTATGGATAAACATACAACGCGATCACACTCAGCTCTGGCAGAGTCCATGGCTTTGGTGTGATACCCATTTCATAGGTGAGAGAACCAGAGCTCAGGGAGATTAGATGGTGTGCTCAGGGTCAAAGCCTTAGTGGGTCTGTAACCTGGATCTGACTCCCAGAACCTGAGCTGTCCCTTGGCTGTGCCAGGCCACAGGCCAGGGGCTTGTGGAGAGGGGGCTGGGTGGGCAGAAGAGCCCTCACGCCTCTCCTGTGGCTCCCAGCCCAGCACCGGGTTGGTGGACAGTGTCAGTAATTTGATACGATCCTTTTATAGCGCAGTGAAACACAGTAACAACAATAGTCCTGCTCCACACTGTGGACTGGCTCAACTTACCCAGCTTCCCAGAAATGTTTTTTTTGAGTAATTAAACTGCCTTTCCTTGGAACCCCATTTCATCAATTTCTAATATTTAACAATATTAAAATGATGCTATATTATCATGTTAATCGAAATGTCAAAAAACAACAAACAATAATAACAAAGTTCCAGAATAGGCAGAAGTCACTTTCAGGATTTACAGGAAGGAAATAGGGTGACAAACAAGGCTGGGTGAACCCTGACTCACAACAGTGTCTTCAGCCAGTCCTTAGTGGGGTCTGAAATCCACCTAGGTCTAAGTCAGCTTATTTTTTTAAAAAGAAAAAGAATAGAATGGAAAATAGAATTAATCTGTATAGTAAAGGTAAGTATTATTTTATAAGGGCTTTGTCTCAGATATACAGGCATGTGTGTGAGCATATGCCTAAGTATGCACTGGGTGGTGGATTTCTTACTGGTGCTAGTGGTTAAGAATGGCCCTTGGGTGTGACCCTCTCAGAGTATTAATGAATGCCTTTGAGGAGTCAACGAGGAGGTGGTGAAGAATATACCCTAATGATGTGCGTGTACAGGGAACATGTGCTGCACATCCATGACCTGTGTTTTGCAGGGTTAGAGTTAGATATTGAGGCAAGTCATGAAAGCAGGCCACTTTAAAGCGGATGGCTCTTGGGTATCATTTAGAACACAAATAGTCAGCGAGAGAGTTGAGTTGGACAGAGCCATTTGGACCAAGTAACTGCATGAGTTATAAAAGCTAGAGAATTGCAGGTCCTGAGAAATATTGCGGCCTCAGTGCTACCTTACTGTCTATAGATGTATTGGGAATGTCCCCTATTATGAGAAAGAATGTCTCTGACTTATTATGGACAATAGTTATTTATTGCTCCTTTTAAAAGCGTAGTGTATATTGGCTTTGAGATGCCTACAGGTACCAAAATCCATGGATTCTTACGTCCCCTATATAAAATGGCTTAGTATTTGCATGTAATTTGCACACATCTTTACATCTGCTTTGTTTTTAAAGTTTTTTTTTGATGTAGATCATTTTTTAAAAGTCTTTATTGAATTTGTTATGATATTGCTTCTTTTGATTTCGTTTTTTGGATGGTTTAGATCTTTGAACCCCATTTCATCAATTTCTAATATTTAACAATATTAAAATGATGCTATATTATCATGTTAATCGAAATGTCAAAAAACAACAAACAATAATAACAAAGTTCCAGAATAGGCAGAAGTCACTTTCAGGATTTACAGGAAGGAAATAGGGTGACAAACAAGGCTGGGTGAACCCTGACTCACAACAGTGTCTTCAGCCAGTCCTTAGTGGGGTCTGAAATCCACCTAGGTCTAAGTCAGCTTATTTTTTTAAAAAGAAAAAGAATAGAATGGAAAATAGAATTAATCTGTATAGTAAAGGTAAGTATTATTTTATAAGGGCTTTGTCTCAGATATACAGGCATGTGTGTGAGCATATGCCTAAGTATGCACTGGGTGGTGGATTTCTTACTGGTGCTAGTGGTTAAGAATGGCCCTTGGGTGTGACCCTCTCAGAGTATTAATGAATGCCTTTGAGGAGTCAACGAGGAGGTGGTGAAGAATATACCCTAATGATGTGCGTGTACAGGGAACATGTGCTGCACATCCATGACCTGTGTTTTGCAGGGTTAGAGTTAGATATTGAGGCAAGTCATGAAAGCAGGCCACTTTAAAGCGGATGGCTCTTGGGTATCATTTAGAACACAAATAGTCAGCGAGAGAGTTGAGTTGGACAGAGCCATTTGGACCAAGTAACTGCATGAGTTATAAAAGCTAGAGAATTGCAGGTCCTGAGAAATATTGCGGCCTCAGTGCTACCTTACTGTCTATAGATGTATTGGGAATGTCCCCTATTATGAGAAAGAATGTCTCTGACTTATTATGGACAATAGTTATTTATTGCTCCTTTTAAAAGCGTAGTGTATATTGGCTTTGAGATGCCTACAGGTACCAAAATCCATGGATTCTTACGTCCCCTATATAAAATGGCTTAGTATTTGCATGTAATTTGCACACATCTTTACATCTGCTTTGTTTTTAAAGTTTTTTTTTGATGTAGATCATTTTTTAAAAGTCTTTATTGAATTTGTTATGATATTGCTTCTGTTTTCATGTTATTTTTCATTGTTTATTTTTTTGGCCCTGAGGCCTGTGTACTCTTAGCTCCCCTCCAGTCCTGGCCCGCACGCCCTGCACTGGAAGGTGAAGCCTTAACCACTGAACCACCAGTTATTTCTCGATAGATGCTGTGAGCTTGATATGGGACGCCGTGAAGGGAGGGCAGGTCCGATTTTGTTCACTACCTTAAGGGCAGCGCTGAGGAAACTGTCAACAACGCCAACAGAGCTCATGAATTTGCCTCTTTGCCCTCACCTTCTCCTTCCCCCATAGTATTGAACGCTGCTTCACACTGACCATTATTCCTTTAGATGTGTTAATATCTTCATTCAGGTTGCTATGTTCAGCATGATGACAAAACTCCATATGTCTGCTGCATACTATAGATAGATAGATAGATAGATTTTTTAAATCAAAATATAGTTGATTTGCAATGTTATGTTAATTTTTGCTGTGCAGGAAAGTGATTCAATTATAGTGGATGCAGATGTATACACATATATTCTTTAAAAAAATTTATAAATTCTTTTCCATTACGGTTTATCATGGCATATGGAGCATAGTTCCCTGTACTATCCAGTAGGATTTGGCTGTTTAGCTCTTGGAGGAAAATTTCATTTTCCTTCACTCTCAATATCAAGTACTTTAGAGAGGGCCTTTCCCTGTGGCTGTCTAATGCTTACCATCCCTCCACAGTCACTTAAGGGCAGAGGAAAAGTGAAGGTCCAAGGTCACGGGGGCAAAAAATTCCTGCTTGCACTGTTTCAACCACTCCATTAAACATTCGTGTTTCAAGAAACCGTCGGAGAGATCCAAGTCTTCACAAAACTCTACACGTATTTCGGCCTCCCACAACAGTTAGCATGCCCAAGAGAGGAAATTACTCCCGATTGACAGAGCTGAATCATTGGAAAAGACCCTGATGCTGGGAAAGATGGAAGGCAGGAGGAGAAGGGGATGATAGAGGATGAGATGGTCGGATGGGATTACTAACTCAATGGACATGAGCTTGAGCAGGCTCCAGGAGTTAGTGAAGGACAGGGAAGCCTGGTGTGCTGAAGTCCATGGGGTCGAAAAGAGTCCGACACAGTGACTGAGAAAGAAACATCAACAGTGTGTACAGAGCACCCTCCTGTAAAGCTGCCTTTGAGGCCCAGAATGTGATCTTACTTGGAGGTTAAGACTTTTACTGGGGAGCTCTTTGGCCTGAGCACATGAGTAACACTTTCTCCAGTACCCCTTTCATAATCTCTGTGGAAAGAGGCTCCGGTGGGGTTGTTGCAGGGGCAATCAGGGGGACCCAGTGAAGTTCGACCTTCTGTCTAAAAGCAGGGGTGCCCGTTCCAGCCACTCCAGCCCCGAGCCACCAGATCCGGTCACCAAGAAGCCCAGCAGGGCAAAGGCAGATGTCTCTCTGCCTTTCTCCTCCACTTCCTGTTCTTCCACTGCTTCCATTGCCTTTGCACAGCTTATCTGGGCTGCCCCCTTCCTTTTCTCTTCTCTTTACAAGTTCTCAAATGACTTGATAACTTTCGAAGCCTTTCTTTCTTTCCTAATTCCTTACACATCCCCTTAGCTACTCAAATGCACAAAGTTCACCATCCAGCGGAGGAGACAGTGCATCTTGCATGTCTGAGAAAACAGACTGACAAGCCAGCCTTCCTGAGGCTGAATCCCAGCTGCCTGGGAGAGTTATCTAATCTCTTGGTTCCTCAGTTTCCACATCTGTGAAATGGGAGCAATCCTAATAGTGCTTGCACCATAGGGTTATGAGAATCAAATGAGTTAATACATGTGAAGTGCTTAGAAATGGTGCTTAATACATACAAGAGTGTTTGCTGAGGGGAAAAACCCCAAAACGTGTTATAGGTGGGGAAGAATGAATAGAAAAGCAAAAATGGGTTTTAAAACACAAACCATATTTCACACATTGTTCCTCTGATTGAGGGTGGGAGAGTACATTTATATTTAACCCTGGATCTGTTCTTTTTCTGCAAGATGAATTTAGTCCAGAAGTATTTGTTCTTTTTTTTTTCATTTGCTTGTCTCTTTTCATATTTGCTACCATTTTTTATTAACAGGATAAAAAATCTGGTCTCTTTTTGTGAAGAGATCTCTCTGACCAGTTTATTAATCGTGTTAATATTAATGGCTATTTTTTATGCCTGTGTGATATGTAACCTAAATGACTGCCCCTGAATTATATAATTCATTTCCTAGTTATGGAGGTTAAAATGCCAGGATATTATGGGGAAGAAAGAAGTAAACATCACCAACCCACCAGTAAAATCTCCCCTTCTCCTGTTTTCACTCTTTAATTATAGAACTGTATTTATGTACATATTTAGATAATTACATGTTTACATGTCTTGTCTCCCCTAGATCACAAGTTAGTGTCTGTTCCATATTATGTGGTCTCAGTGCTCAGAACAGCGCTCTACTTACCTGTTGGGGCATAAGTAAAACTTGCTGACAAACTGAGGTTGTTGATGCAAATCTATATAAGTACACCATACATTGAGCAAGTCTTATAAATATAGAGTGCATCAAATTTGTGAGTTTCAAATGACAAATTTGAAAGGAAGGAGTTAAAATGAGAGTGGTTTGCATTTTTCTAATCACATTTTTTATGGAACAATCTGAGAGGCAATCTTAAATATACTTTGTTCTCATGTGCACATGGATGATATATATTATTACTATTTACATATATACCTGTAAGTGTATATATACACAGGTATCTTGACTTATCTTGTCAATTTACATTGAAAATAAGTTGACAAAGGCTGTTTTAAGCCAGCCTTCCTGAGGCTGAATCCCAGCTGCCTGGGAGAGTTATCTAATCTCTTGGTTCCTCAGTTTCCACATCTGTGAAATGGGAGCAATCCTAATAGTGCTTGCACCATAGGGTTATGAGAATCAAATGAGTTAATACATGTGAAGTGCTTAGAAATGGTGCTTAATACATACAAGAGTGTTTGCTGAGGGGAAAAACCCCAAAACGTGTTATAGGTGGGGAAGAATGAATAGAAAAGCAAAAATGGGTTTTAAAACACAAACCATATTTCACACATTGTTCCTCTGATTGAGGGTGGGAGAGTACATTTATATTTAACCCTGGATCTGTTCTTTTTCTGCAAGATGAATTTAGTCCAGAAGTATTTGTTCTTTTTTTTTTCATTTGCTTGTCTCTTTTCATATTTGCTACCATTTTTTATTAACAGGATAAAAAATCTGGTCTCTTTTTGTGAAGAGATCTCTCTGACCAGTTTATTAATCGTGTTAATATTAATGGCTATTTTTTATGCCTGTGTGATATGTAACCTAAATGACTGCCCCTGAATTATATAATTCATTTCCTAGTTATGGAGGTTAAAATGCCAGGATATTATGGGGAAGAAAGAAGTAAACATCACCAACCCACCAGTAAAATCTCCCCTTCTCCTGTTTTCACTCTTTAATTATAGAACTGTATTTATGTACATATTTAGATAATTACATGTTTACATGTCTTGTCTCCCCTAGATCACAAGTTAGTGTCTGTTCCATATTATGTGGTCTCAGTGCTCAGAACAGCGCTACTTACCTGTTGGGGCATAAGTAAAACTTGCTGACAAACTGAGGTTGTTGATGCAAATCTATATAAGTACACCATACATTGAGCAAGTCTTATAAATATAGAGTGCATCAAATTTGTGAGTTTCAAATGACAAATTTGAAAGGAAGGAGTTAAAATGAGAGTGGTTTGCATTTTTCTAATCACATTTTTTATGGAACAATCTGAGAGGCAATCTTAAATATACTTTGTTCTCATGTGCACATGGATGATATATATTATTACTATTTACATATATACCTGTAAGTGTATATATACACAGGTATCTTGACTTATCTTGTCAATTTAAGAAATGTACATTGAAATAAGGATAATTTTAATCCAGTTGACAAAGGCTGTTTTTAATGCTAATACTCATATGGCTTAGGTGGTGGCAGTGGTGAAGAATCTGCCTGCCAGTGCAGGAGATGCAAGAGAGGGAAGTTCGACCTCTGGGTCTGGAAGATCTCCTGGAGAAGCCAATGGCAATCTGCTCATGTGTTCTTGCCTAGAGAACTTCATGGATAGAGGAACTGGCAGGCTACTGGCCACGGGGTCATGAAGAGTCAGGCATGACTGAGCACGCATTCGCTCATTGTTTTGAGGGATGGGACCTTACAGTGTGACAGACATCTTCTTAGCTGGTGAATGTAAACCATTTCAATATTTCAAGAAAGCAATTGAGAATTGTATATCTAGAACCTTAAAAATGTTCAAGGCTTTGGATCTAGCAATCCAAATCCTAGGAAAAATTTCCAAACATAGCCAGATATGTGGCCAAAGGACATTGCTTTCACCATTGTTTACAATAATGAAAAATAGAAAATCATCTATGTTCCCAAGTAGAACGACTTAATAAAGCAATGCCAATTTATGTGATGTGATGTTATGCTGTTGTTAAAATATTATCTTTGAATGTTGCTTGGTAATTTAGAAAATGTTTATGCTATGTTAAGTGAAAAAAAGAATCCAAATATATATAAAATCTGATCCATATTTTTTCATCTTTTTAAGTCTTTATTGAGTTTGTTACATATCGCTTCTTCTGTTTATGTTCTGGTTTTTGTCCATGAGGCATGTGGGATCTTAGCTCCTCAACCAGGGATCAAACTTGCAATCTCTGTATTGGAGGGTGACATCTAACGCTGGACCACCAGGGAAGTCCTTGATTCCTGTTCAGTTATCAAAAGTATACTGAGAAAAAGGGCTAGAAGAAAATCAATTAGAGGCTAACCTTTCTGGATGGTGAGCTTTGAAACATGCCACCCTGCACATGGTAAGGAGTGCCATTTTGTGTATGTGCTGCTCGAATAAGCAAATGAATGAATAGAGGGACTATGGGTAATTTAAATCTTTTCCATAGCTTTTGAAATTTCCCAGATTTGGTACAATGAGAACACATTCTTTTAATTATTATAAAAAGTTACCATTATTAAAAACTTATAGCATGTTGACGCTGACTGAACAAGACAGGAAAAACTAGGTTCACTGTTAGGCATCCTTCATTTTTATTGTTTTCCAAAAAGCGGAATATGAGGACTCAGTATTAACCTAGTAGCCTTTTCAGGGTGAGGCTGGATGGATCCCTTTAAAAATTAGCTTGCCCTCCATTCTTATTTAGTGATTCTGGTTGATAGTATTATTCATTTAAGATCATCTGAAGACAAATATATGATAACATTTATATATGGACTTTAAAAATAATACAAGTGAACTTATATGCAAAGCAGAAATAGACTCACAGATGTATAAACCAAACTTATGATTACCCAAGGGGAAAGGAGAGGGGGAAGAGATAAATCAGAAATATGGAATTAATTAATTAGACATAAAATAGGTAAGCAACAAGGATCTACTGTATAGCACAGGCAACCATATTTTTGATGTCTTATAATAGTGTAAAATGGAGTTAATCTGAAAAAAATATATAACTGAGTCACTTTGTTGTATACTTGAAGCTAACACAATACTGTGAATCAACTGTACTTCAGTTTAAAAGAGACCATGTACTCCAGAGCATCCTTGTATTGGTCAGGGTTCCCCACAAAAATAGAACCAATAGGAGATGGGCTTCCCTGGTAGCTCAGCTGGGAAAGAATCTGCTTACAATGCAGGAGACTCTGGTTCAATTTCTGGGTCAAGAAGTTCCCCTGGAGAAGGGTTAGGCTACCCACTTTAGTATTCTTGTTTTTCCCTGGTGGCTCAGATGGTAAATAATCCATCTGCAATGCAGGAGACCTAGATTTGATCCTTGGGTCAGGAAGACTCCCCAGAGAAGGGAATGACTACCCACTCCAGTATTCTTGCCTGGAGAATTTCATGGACAGAGGAGCCTGGTGGGCTACAGTCCATGGGGTCACAAAGGGTTGGAAACAACTGAGCAACTAAGGACACCATGGTACATGGATGACATGGGGCTTCCCAGGTGACCTTAGTGGTAAAGAATCTGCCTGCCAATGCAGGGGACAGTAAGAGATG
This sequence comes from Tragulus kanchil, assembly GCA_022376925.1. Lineage (NCBI taxonomy): Eukaryota > Metazoa > Chordata > Mammalia > Artiodactyla > Tragulidae > Tragulus > Tragulus kanchil. The sequence goes on from JAIOJX010000025.1 coordinate 34,928,881, forward strand.
CAAACCAGATGCCTGGGTTGGGAAGATCCCTTGGACAAGCGCATGGAAATTCACTCTAGTATTCTTGCCTGGAGACTCCCATGGACAGAGGAGCCCACCCCATGGGGGCACACAGAGTTGGATATGATTGAAGGGACTCGGTGCACACATGCACACACATTGATGATACAGATATCGTGATTAATTTTTAAATTTATATACTATTTTAATGATTACTTGCTATTTACAGTTATTATAAAATACTGGCTCTATGCCCTGTGTTGTACAACGCATTCTTGAGCTCATCATACACCCAATAGTTTGTGCCTCCCACTCCCCTTTCCTTCCCTTGCTACTCCCCCACCCTCCCAATGGTAACCACTAGTTTGTTTCCTATTAGATATAGAGATTTACAATGAGGGATCGGCTCACATGATTATGGAGGCTAAGAAGTCCCATGATTTGCTGCCTGCAAGATGGAGGCCCAGGGAAGCCATTGGTGTGGTTCCAATCCAAGCCCTGATGTCCAAGAATGAGAGCAGGAAGCCAGGGTCAGGGTTGGGAGGATGGCGTTTCAAGCTAAGTCTGAAGATCTGACAACTAGAAAGAGCACTTACGCTGAGGGTAGAGGATGGATAGATAACCCAGCTCAAGCAAAAGAGCAAATTTGCCCTTTGACTTTTGCTCTATTCAGGCCCTCAACAGGCCAGATCCCACCCACACTGGTGAGGGCAATTTTCTCTACTCTATCTACTTATTCAAATGCTAATCTCTCTGCCAACACCCTCACAGATACACTCAGAAATCATGTCATACCAGCTATCTGGGTATCGTTTAGCCCCATTCAGTTGACATGTAAAATGAAACATCCCAGCCCACAGAATCAAAATCATTATAAAAATATCTTCCCAATTTCACATAGATTTTGGTTTTGTGGTATAACTTTTAGGCATATCCAAGGTTTATATTATTTCCATAGGAATAGAGATGAGTATTCCAGAGGGTGGAAGGAAGTTAGGACTGTGATTGTGCTATGGTGTCTTTATATAAGCCAACTGCTCTACCTGGAAATAGGACTTCTGATCTCAGGTTCATCAACATCCCCTGTTAGCCAAGTGACTGTCTGTGTGGTAGAGGTGGCAGTGAAAGTTCTAAGTGGAGGGTTATGGATGGCTCAGCTCAACCCATTTCTCGTTCCTGAAGAAATGATTCTAATCTCAAAGCCTAGAACTAGAAGGCAATTGGATTATATTCAACCCAGAGCAGCCCAGTGTCCTTCCATGTTATCAGTTCTTTAGAAAGTCAAAAACAAGTTTCTGTACACCATACCACATACTGCAAATTGGTGTATCAGAAAAGAACATTTCTCTGTAGTGAGACCCATCTCACACATTCATTTTATAATTTAGTAATCTTTCATAATCTTTCAGAATTTAGTAGGACAGAAATTGCACACACACACCCCCAAATTATTGGCAAAGTATCATTTACTTTCTTACAAAAGCAAATGAAAAATTTTTAATTTTTACTAGATCTGGGGTTTCAAATTGGGAAATTACTGAAGAATTTCCAGGGGAACTTTTGGACCTGTTCCAAGCAGAGAGGTCATATGAACATAATTTTGACATTAAAAAAAAAGAGAGAGAATCAGTTACACAACAGAATTTGATATACTGAAGTCAAGTAAGACATTCTCATATCAGCACATAAAGCAATATTCCATTAGTTCCTACTCTCCAGGAGGCCATTAGAACTTATTGCATATTTTATAAGTAATGGAGCTATTAAGATTATTTTGAACAGTGAGGTTATCTGCACGTTACTTAAAAAAATCTGTATCTGAGACTTTCCTGGTGATTCAGTGGTGAAGAATCCACCTTCTTCAATAGATGAGGGCTTTCCTGGTAAGATCTTACAACACCCTCACAGATACACTCAGAAATCATGTCATACCAGCTATCTGGGTATCGTTTAGCCCCATTCAGTTGACATGTAAAATGAAACATCCCAGCCCACAGAATCAAAATCATTATAAAAATATCTTCCCAATTTCACATAGATTTTGGTTTTGTGGTATAACTTTTAGGCATATCCAAGGTTTATATTATTTCCATAGGAATAGAGATGAGTATTCCAGAGGGTGGAAGGAAGTTAGGACTGTGATTGTGCTATGGTGTCTTTATATAAGCCAACTGCTCTACCTGGAAATAGGACTTCTGATCTCAGGTTCATCAACATCCCCTGTTAGCCAAGTGACTGTCTGTGTGGTAGAGGTGGCAGTGAAAGTTCTAAGTGGAGGGTTATGGATGGCTCAGCTCAACCCATTTCTCGTTCCTGAAGAAATGATTCTAATCTCAAAGCCTAGAACTAGAAGGCAATTGGATTATATTCAACCCAGAGCAGCCCAGTGTCCTTCCATGTTATCAGTTCTTTAGAAAGTCAAAAACAAGTTTCTGTACACCATACCACATACTGCAAATTGGTGTATCAGAAAAGAACATTTCTCTGTAGTGAGACCCATCTCACACATTCATTTTATAATTTAGTAATCTTTCATAATCTTTCAGAATTTAGTAGGACAGAAATTGCACACACACACCCCCAAATTATTGGCAAAGTATCATTTACTTTCTTACAAAAGCAAATGAAAAATTTTTAATTTTTACTAGATCTGGGGTTTCAAATTGGGAAATTACTGAAGAATTTCCAGGGGAACTTTTGGACCTGTTCCAAGCAGAGAGGTCATATGAACATAATTTTGACATTAAAAAAAAAGAGAGAGAATCAGTTACACAACAGAATTTGATATACTGAAGTCAAGTAAGACATTCTCATATCAGCACATAAAGCAATATTCCATTAGTTCCTACTCTCCAGGAGGCCATTAGAACTTATTGCATATTTTATAAGTAATGGAGCTATTAAGATTATTTTGAACAGTGAGGTTATCTGCACGTTACTTAAAAAAAAATCTGTATCTGAGACTTTCCTGGTGATTCAGTGGTGAAGAATCCACCTTCTTCAATAGATGAGGGTTCTATTCCTGACTGGGAAACTAAGATCTTACAAGCTGTGGGGCAACTTGAGAGCCTAAACTCCACAGCTACTGAGTCCCCACGCCGCAACTAAAGAAACACAAGCACTGCAGGTAGAGAAACTCTTGTGCCGCAGCTAGAGAGAAACCCCCCATTGCCACAGCTAAGGAAAGTCATCAGGTGGCAATGAAGATCCAGGATGGCTAAAGCATTTCCTTTTAATGTTAAACAATTTAAAATTCTACATCTATAGATAAACTAGCTAAATATGATAAGCAATTTACTTTTTATGACTACATATGTAAAAGTCAAGTTGAGGACAATATAGAATATGGAATTTGACCAATCATTTAAAAGGAGCTTCCCAGGTGGTGCTGGTGGTAAAGAATCCATCTGCCCATGCAGGAGACTCAAGAGACATGGGTTTGACCCCTGGGTCGGGAAGATCCTCTGGAAGATGGCATAGTAACCCACTCCAGTATTTTTGTCTGGAGAATCCCATGGACAAGGGAATCTGGCAGGCTATTGTTCACGGAAATGCAGAGTCAGACGCAATTGAACAACTGAACAAATACACACAGTCATTTAACATAGAAACATGTGGGGCTTTCCTGGTCATTCAGTGGTTAAGACGCCAGCATTCCACTGCAGGGGACACTGGTTGGATTCTTGGTCAGGGAGCTAAGATCCCACTTGCCCCAAAAAAAAACACAGGTGTGGATTTTAATTTTACTAGATCTGGGTTTCAAATTGGGAAATTACTGAAGAATTTCCAGGGGAACTTTTGGACCTGTTCCAAGCAGAGAGGTCATATGAACATAATTTTGACATTAAAAAAAAAGAGAGAGAATCAGTTACACAACAGAATTTGATATACTGAAGTCAAGTAAGACATTCTCATATCAGCACATAAAGCAATATTCCATTAGTTCCTACTCTCCAGGAGGCCATTAGAACTTATTGCATATTTTATAAGTAATGGAGCAATTAAGATTATTTTGAACAGTGAGGTTATCTGCACGTTACTTAAAAAAATCTGTATCTGAGACTTTCCTGGTGATTCAGTGGTGAAGAATCCACCTTCTTCAATAGATGAGGGTTCTATTCCTGACTGGGAAACTAAGATCTTACAAGCTGTGGGGCAACTTGAGAGCCTAAACTCCACAGCTACTGAGTCCCCACGCCGCAACTAAAGAAACACAAGCACTGCAGGTAGAGAAACTCTTGTGCCGCAGCTAGAGAGAAACCCCCCATTGCCACAGCTAAGGAAAGTCATCAGGTGGCAATGAAGATCCAGGATGGCTAAAGCATTTCCTTTTAATGTTAAACAATTTAAAATTCTACATCTATAGATAAACTAGCTAAATATGATAAGCAATTTACTTTTTATGACTACATATGTAAAAGTCAAGTTGAGGACAATATAGAATATGGAATTTGACCAATCATTTAAAAGGAGCTTCCCAGGTGGTGCTGGTGGTAAAGAATCCATCTGCCCATGCAGGAGACTCAAGAGACATGGGTTTGACCCCTGGGTCGGGAAGATCCTCTGGAAGATGGCATAGTAACCCACTCCAGTATTTTTGTCTGGAGAATCCCATGGACAAGGGAATCTGGCAGGCTATTGTTCACGGAAATGCAGAGTCAGACGCAATTGAACAACTGAACAAATACACACAGTCATTTAACATAGAAACATGTGGGGCTTTCCTGGTCATTCAGTGGTTAAGACGCCAGCATTCCACTGCAGGGGACACTGGTTGGATTCTTGGTCAGGGAGCTAAGATCCCACTTGCCACACCAGTGTGGGCAGAAACAAAAAAGGAAACCCACGAGGATGAATTAGGCATCTTGAAGCCACAACCAGTAGCTAAATATATTGCTGCTTTATTTCTGAGCAGAAGTGAGCCGTCTTTGACATAAATAGTTACTGTACCATCAGAGGATGAAAACAGTTCCTTCTGATGGGGAGTACTCACTCCGGGCAAGACTCAGTGCAGAGTGGTTTACCTCAATGACTTGTCAAATAGTGAAATCACCTGCTGTGATCATCAGACCTAAAAGCCTTCTAGACACTTACTATTTTTTCTTAACTTTCGAATAAATTTCTGACAAGCATCTCCTAGGTGCTAAGTGCTAGGGAAGATAAATAATGAAGCAATAACTCAAACCCAAATTCTGTCCACAGTATGCTTTTTCCCAAGTCTATAGGAAGACCACACATCTACTCAACTGATTGTAATTCAGGAAGAATGTGTTGTGTAATTAGTAGAAATCACAGCACAGTTATCTTTGAGTTATATCTGTGGGAGGTTAAAGGAAGGCAAGATCATATTTTAATTGAGTTAAAGAATGAGGTTATCTAGGAAGATTATAGAATTGATAGGGATTAGATTATTTTATGGGCAAATTGTTAACACCCTCTTTCATCTTCAGCAATGATTTCTAAGCACTTTTGATTACACAGGCCAATAGTAAATAACATTTTGAATAGTAACTCCCAAGGTTGTCTGTTTATATTTTGTTCTATACACATGTTGCTGTATTACCACATTATTTACATCATAATGCACACATACTTGATCTTCTTAAAGGATGAGCTAAGTTGGAAATGAATGATATTTGAAAACATTTATTTTTAAACTTTTTCTTAAAAGTGTGATATTTAAAATCCCTACCCATGGGTCAAGAGACATGGGTTTGACCCTGGGTCGGGAAGATCCTCTGGAAGATGGCATAGTAACCCACTCCAGTATTTTTGTCTGGAGAATCCCATGGACAAGGGAATCTGGCAGGCTATAGTCACGGAAATGCAGAGTCAGACGCAATTGAACAACTGAACAAATACACACAGTCATTTAACATAGAAACATGTGGGGCTTTCCTGGTCATTCAGTGGTTAAGACGCCAGCATTCCACTGCAGGGGACACTGGTTGGATTCTTGGTCAGGGAGCTAAGATCCCACTTGCCACACCAGTGTGGGCAGAAACAAAAAAGGAAACCCACGAGGATGAATTAGGCATCTTGAAGCCACAACCAGTAGCTAAATATATTGCTGCTTTATTTCTGAGCAGAAGTGAGCCGTCTTTGACATAAATAGTTACTGTACCATCAGAGGATGAAAACAGTTCCTTCTGATGGGGAGTACTCACTCCGGGCAAGACTCAGTGCAGAGTGGTTTACCTCAATGACTTGTCAAATAGTGAAATCACCTGCTGTGATCATCAGACCTAAAAGCCTTCTAGACACTTACTATTTTTTCTTAACTTTCGAATAAATTTCTGACAAGCATCTCCTAGGTGCTAAGTGCTAGGGAAGATAAATAATGAAGCAATAACTCAAACCCAAATTCTGTCCACAGTATGCTTTTTCCCAAGTCTATAGGAAGACCACACATCTACTCAACTGATTGTAATTCAGGAAGAATGTGTTGTGTAATTAGTAGAAATCACAGCACAGTTATCTTTGAGTTATATCTGTGGGAGGTTAAAGGAAGGCAAGATCATATTTTAATTGAGTTAAAGAATGAGGTTATCTAGGAAGATTATAGAATTGATAGGGATTAGATTATTTTATGGGCAAATTGTTAACACCCTCTTTCATCTTCAGCAATGATTTCTAAGCACTTTTGATTACACAGGCCAATAGTAAATAACATTTTGAATAGTAACTCCCAAGGTTGTCTGTTTATATTTTGTTCTATACACATGTTGCTGTATTACCACATTATTTACATCATAATGCACACATACTTGATCTTCTTAAAGGATGAGCTAAGTTGGAAATGAATGATATTTGAAAACATTTATTTTTATTTGTGATATAAACTTTTTTCTTAAAAGTGTGATATTCTTTTTTGCTTGGCCACTTCTATTGGTCTTTCATTTATCTGTTTTCATCCATCTTTGTTCTTTGGCCTGTGTGGGCCTCCCATCGCAGTGGCCTCTGTCCCTCCAGAGCACTAGCTCTGGGCGCATGCGCTCCAGAGCACTGACTCAGTAATTGGACACACTGGTTCAGCTGCTCCGCAGCACGGAACCAACCGGCGCCCCTTGCACTGCAAAGCGGTGTTCTTACCCACTGGACCACCAGGGAAGCCCCAAAATGTGATTTTTAATCAGCACAATACCTTTGGAAATGCTTCTTTATTTTTGAGAATTGTGGTTTGACATTTTGTGGTACAACAGTTCCAAGGTCTGGTTCTAAGTTCAGTTGGTTTTGTCAGTGGTTTCAATGGCTGTCACAGTTGAAAAAGACCACTCACAGATGCAATATAAGCTCGGTAGATACACCTAAAGTGAGACTTAGGTGCATGAGGATAGATAGCCTTCCACTGTTTTGGTTACTTTCTCCATCTTTTCAGTTGGGTGGGAACCACTTGTTCAGTTCAACTAGGTCATCCTCATTTTTCCTGTGCAACGTGACTGAATAAACCTGGATTTAGGACCACAAATGTCAGCATTGCCATTATGCCATTACCTGGTTTGTTACTTGAATCGTCGGTCAGCAGTTTTTTTTTTTTTCCCCTATAACTTTTTAAAGTCCTCTGCATCTATTGTGAGGAGAGGTGACAAAAAATTAGATACTATGATCTGTGTCTGGGTGCGTACTAAGTCATTCAGTTGTATCTGACTCTTGGTGACCCCATGGACTGAAGCCCGCCAGGCTCCTCTGTCCATGGGATTCCCCAGGCAAGAATACTGGAGTGGGTTGCCATGCCCTTCTCCAGGGATCTTCTTGGCCCCTTGTGTCACCTGCATTGGTTCTTTACCACTAGCACCACCTGGGAAGTCCACTAGGATCTGTAAATCCACTCAAATGGCACAAATGCCCATGTGGTGCCAGACACTGGAAGCAAGTGGGATGCCAGGCAGTGCTTCCAAACTGTGAAGCATCTACTCCTGCACAGACACATCCCCCACAGTGAGTGAGGCCAGACCATGAGACAGCTCTACTGAGTGCCATGGCACTCAGTTTCCTGACCAGGGATGGAACCTATGCCCACTGTAGTGGAAGCAGAGTCCAAACCACTGGACCATCAGGGAAGGACCTCCCTTCTTTTAAGATGATCAGTTTTTAAATGTTCTAACATTTCCCTCTCACAATGCGATGATGGCATGGAGAGTTCCATGAAGGAGAGGCTCACAGCCCATTTCAGAGGCCTTTCGACTATTAGACAGTCTCTCCCCTCCACCCCAGTTTCCTAGGTGGCTCAATGATAAAGAATCAGCCTGCCATAGACATAGGGACATTGTGGGGAAGAAATAGGGAGGGAGAGGCAGAGAGGGAGTAACATGGAAACCTACACTGTTATGTGTGGAAAAGATAGCTAGTGTCATTGTGCTAAGGGAATAGGAGTGCTTACAATGGCTTGGGGTGATGGTCTGGAGGGGTGGGATGGGGGGAACTGGCTGGGTGGGGACCATGGATATGCATATGGCTGATCTGGGAACATACATGTCTGTGAACAACAAAACTCTGTAAAACCTTTAAAATAAAGAATAATAAAAAAAGGAATCTGCCTGCCAATGCAGGAGATACAGGTTCCATCCTTGGGTCAGGAAGATCTCCTGGAGGAGGAAATGGCAGCCCACTCCTGGATTCTTGCTAGGGCAATCCCATGGACCGAGGAGTCTATGGGTCACAAAAGTGTCAGATATGACTTAGTGACAGAACAACAGCCACCTCCCCAGAAGACAGGCAGGGACCTGGTGTGCTAGACAGCCCAGGATGGAGCCCTGAAGCAGCACTCTTTCTCTAGTCAATAAAATTCCAGGTGTTTACAAAGCCAAATACCATTATGTTGCAAATACACAACTTTTTATTTTTATGTTTAGGGGATCCTTTTTGATGAAATTAGCAGACTGACTCTGTCCTAATCTCCAAGTCTCTTGAAGTCTTAAACCTTTGTGGGTTGATTCACTAGACAGGTGGATAATAGCCCTCCTCCCTGTTTACATCACTTGTGCCTCACAGAACATGAGGCTTCTATTTGTTCATCATCAGCATTGGGAACTTCATCAACAGTTTTAATACTAGATGCCAAATCTCTGTGTTTGTAGATCTATCAAGCAGATGGTCTATGTTGTTCATTTCTTACTTCTCAGAATCAGATGAAACACTGCCCTCTCTAGTATGTCACTTATTCCGAGGATGCCCCCATGGCTCAGTCTCTGGGGGCCTGAGCCCTGGCTCTTTCTGCTTCTTCAAAGGCCTAAAGTCTCTAACTAACACTGTGTCCTCTTCCTTGGACCTCTCATCTTCCAGTTACAGAAGAGAAAAAGAAACCCTGACCTTCATCAAATAAATAGGTATGTGTACCCACAGACACACCCACACATACATATCCATACAACTTGACACATTCTTTGACTAATACAAGCCATATATACACACACACATACACACACTTTTTAAGTCTATGAATATTAAGTAGCAAATTTTCTCTCCTTAAAAAAACCCCAGAATTTCAGAAAATTCAGCAAACTCTTTTGAAAACGAGTTAGTAAGTGACCTATTTGTAAAGTATCATCAGAAATATGTACTAGTAGTTAGCATACAAATGATGTATTCTTGCAAAAATTCGCAGTTTAGAAGTATTAATGTCCTTTGATGGTTCCTTTCACTTCCCTCTCCTGCAAAACCTTGTCCCCAAGAATAACCATTTGCATCAGTTTCCTGCTGCTGTAACAAATCACCACAAACATTGTGGCTATAAAAATCCTCCATGGATTTATTACCTTACAATTCTGGAGGTTGGAAATTCAAAATGGGCCTATCTGGGAGAAAATCAAGATGCTGCCTGGGCTGAGTTCTGTTCAGGAGGTTCCAGGGAAGAAAGCACTTCTTTGCCTCTTATAGCCTCTTGGGCTGCCTGCGCCCTTGGCTCGTGGGTCCCTCCCCTCTCGCTAGTCCAGCCTTTCTCACACCTCATCACTCTAACACTGATTCTCCTGCCTCCCTCTGTCACTTATAAGGACACTTGTGACTATCCTGGGACCACCTGGAGAACACAAGACAATCCTCCCATCTCAGATTGTTAGTTTAATCCTATCTGCAAAGTTCCCTTTGCCATGTAAGGTAGTACATTCACAGGTCTAGGGGATTAAAATGTAAACACACTTGAGGGGCCGTTATTCCCCTGACCACAGCACTATTACAACTTTGGCACATATCCATGAAGACTTTGGGGTAACATGTTGAGTTGTATTTGTATTTAAAATATCTTATCAATGACATTCCATACTATTCTGAAACTTGATATTCTCACTTAGCCACGTGTGATGTGCAAGTTTCTACATGGGGATAGATCCAGTAAGGAAGTATTTTATTTTATTTTTATTTTTTTTTAAAGCAAATCCTCCTTCTGGAATTTTGAGGGTTTCTTTTCTGCAGAAAAAAATGAAGGAAACAAGAACATTCTAGACATCCCTCCTAAGGCTAGCTAAAGTGAAAAATGACAATCGAGAAACATTCTCATCTAGGTACATATTATAGGTGAATGTGCTATTTCACGAAACAGTTAATACCCAATTGCAATCACTTAAGCTCTGTTGAAATCTTGGAAGTTGTCTGCAGTGGGCATTTGTGGTTATTTAACTGCTTGGCACTCAATCCTCTTGCTAAAAGCATCTGAATTCCTTCAAAAATTACCACTTCTCAATGGATAACATTTGTTGGGATTAAAGTAGCAAGGATGGCCCAGGACCCAAGCTAGACCAATTACACGAACATGTGTGCTAAGTCATGTCTGACTCTGTGACACTCCAGACCGTAATCTGCCAAGCTCCTCTGTCTATGGAATTCTCTAGGCAAGAATACTGGAGTGGGTTGCCATTTCCTCCGCCAGGGAATCTTCCTGACCCAGAGATCAAACCCACGTCCCCTGAGGCTCCTGCATTGCTGGTGGGTTCTTTACCACTAGTAGTACCAGAAGCCCAGGTCAATCAAACTTTGGTCAGAGTGTTTTGGACTAAATGTTTGTGTCCCCTCCCCAAATTCATATATTGGAGCTCAGCCTTTCTCACACCTCATCACTCTAACACTGATTCTCCTGCCTCCCTCTGTCACTTATAAGGACACTTGTGACTATCCTGGGACCACCTGGAGAACACAAGACAATCCTCCCATCTCAGATTGTTAGTTTAATCCTATCTGCAAAGTTCCCTTTGCCATGTAAGGTAGTACATTCACAGGTCTAGGGGATTAAAATGTAAACACACTTGAGGGGCCGTTATTCCCCTGACCACAGCACTATTACAACTTTGGCACATATCCATGAAGACTTTGGGGTAACATGTTGAGTTGTATTTGTATTTAAAATATCTTATCAATGACATTCCATACTATTCTGAAACTTGATATTCTCACTTAGCCACGTGTGATGTGCAAGTTTCTACATGGGGATAGATCCAGTAAGGAAGTATTTTATTTTATTTTTATTTTTTTTTAAAGCAAATCCTCCTTCTGGAATTTTGAGGGTTTCTTTTCTGCAGAAAAAAATGAAGGAAACAAGAACATTCTAGACATCCCTCCTAAGGCTAGCTAAAGTGAAAAATGACAATCGAGAAACATTCTCATCTAGGTACATATTATAGGTGAATGTGCTATTTCACGAAACAGTTAATACCCAATTGCAATCACTTAAGCTCTGTTGAAATCTTGGAAGTTGTCTGCAGTGGGCATTTGTGGTTATTTAACTGCTTGGCACTCAATCCTCTTGCTAAAAGCATCTGAATTCCCTTCAAAAATTACCACTTCTCAATGGATAACATTTGTTGGGATTAAAGTAGCAAGGATGGCCCAGGACCCAAGCTAGACCAATTACACGAACATGTGTGCTAAGTCATGTCTGACTCTGTGACACTCCAGACCGTAATCTGCCAAGCTCCTCTGTCTATGGAATTCTCTAGGCAAGAATACTGGAGTGGGTTGCCATTTCCTCCGCCAGGGAATCTTCCTGACCCAGAGATCAAACCCACGTCCCCTGAGGCTCCTGCATTGCTGGTGGGTTCTTTACCACTAGTAGTACCAGGGAAGCCCAGGTCAATCAAACTTTGGTCAGAGTGTTTTGGACTAAATGTTTGTGTCCCCTCCCCCAAATTCATATATTGGAGCTCGAATCCCTAATGTGATGCTATTTGGTGATGGGGAACTTTGGGAGATGACTAGAGCTACATGAGGTTATGAGAGACAGGTTGTAATGATGGGATTAGTGGCTTTATAAAAAGAGGAAGCGAGAAATCCCCCTTTCCCCTGCCCCATGCCCACAGACCAAGGAAAGACCATGAGAGCATACAGAGAGAAGGTGGCCATCTACAAGCCAGAAAGAAGCCCTCACCAGGATACAAATCATAGCCTGCACCTTGATCTTGGACTTCCCAGTCTCCAGCACCGTGAGAAATCAATCTCTGCTTTAAGCTATTCCATCTATGGTACTCTGTTATGGCAGCCTGAGCAGGCTAAGACACAGTGGCAATGAAAATGACTGGTATTCATGTGCCGTCAAGGCAACTCTAAAAAGATAAAAAGCATGGGGGAGTACTCAGTGAAATAGAAAACAAAGCCCCTGAAAACAACATTGAATCAGGTCTCCAGAATTGTATCCAAAAAGTGTTAAGAATTGTTGGTCTTGCAGTGTTAGGCAAGAACTATTTGCAGAGCTCTGCGTTTATCATTGGGATTAAAAGGTCAGGGTAGTCCCAGGAATGGCTTGGATACTCCTGAGGACCTTGAGCTTTAGGAATATGATAGTTCAGGGAGATGTGTTTGCTATGGCCCCTGAGAGGTGAGGTCCACCTTCCTCTATAGTCTGCAGTCAGGCCAGCAGTGTTGAACAGCTTTAGTCAACATCTAAGCTGGAAGAGAGGAGAGTCACAAGTAAGGAAAATCCCAGGAAGGGAGCATCCATGCCTGAGAAATCAATGACTAAGAAATCCAGATGGAAAGTAGTAGAATGGTTTAACTAACTAAACAGCGATTATATAGCTATTTGATCAAATAAACAAAAGTAAATGCCAGACATTCATCAGAATTCTTGGTTGTAAATACTAGAAACCCCGTTTGATTTCTCTTGAGCACAAAAGAGGAATAATGGGAAAGATATTTACCAAGGGAGCTCCCAGAATAGAGGAAAGAGGGGAAATTGAAAAGTCAGAGTGTTTTGGACTAAATGTTTGTGTCCCCTCCCCCAAATTCATATATTGGAGCTCGAATCCCTAATGTGATGCTATTTGGTGATGGGGAACTTTGGGAGATGACTAGAGCTACATGAGGTTATGAGAGACAGGTTGTAATGATGGGATTAGTGGCTTTATAAAAAGAGGAAGCGAGAAATCCCCCTTTCCCCTGCCCCATGCCCACAGACCAAGGAAAGACCATGAGAGCATACAGAGAGAAGGTGGCCATCTACAAGCCAGAAAGAAGCCCTCACCAGGATACAAATCATAGCCTGCACCTTGATCTTGGACTTCCCAGTCTCCAGCACCGTGAGAAATCAATCTCTGCTTTAAGCTATTCCATCTATGGTACTCTGTTATGGCAGCCTGAGCAGGCTAAGACACAGTGGCAATGAAAATGACTGGTATTCATGTGCCGTCAAGGCAACTCTAAAAAGATAAAAAGCATGGGGGAGTACTCAGTGAAATAGAAAACAAAGCCCCTGAAAACAACATTGAATCAGGTCTCCAGAATTGTATCCAAAAGTGTTAAGAATTGTTGGTCTTGCAGTGTTAGGCAAGAACTATTTGCAGAGCTCTGCGTTTATCATTGGGATTAAAAGGTCAGGGTAGTCCCAGGAATGGCTTGGATACTCCTGAGGACCTTGAGCTTTAGGAATATGATAGTTCAGGGAGATGTGTTTGCTATGGCCCCTGAGAGGTGAGGTCCACCTTCCTCTATAGTCTGCAGTCAGGCCAGCAGTGTTGAACAGCTTTAGTCAACATCTAAGCTGGAAGAGAGGAGAGTCACAAGTAAGGAAAATCCCAGGAAGGGAGCATCCATGCCTGAGAAATCAATGACTAAGAAATCCAGATGGAAAGTAGTAGAATGGTTTAACTAACTAAACAGCGATTATATAGCTATTTGATCAAATAAACAAAAGTAAATGCCAGACATTCATCAGAATTCTTGGTTGTAAATACTAGAAACCCCGTTTGATTTCTCTTGAGCACAAAAGAGGAATAATGGGAAAGATATTTACCAAGGGAGCTCCCAGAATAGAGGGAAAGAGGGGATTGAAAAGGTCCTAAAGGCAGTGGAGACCAGAAGTGTGCAGTGGGGACCTCAAGCACTGGAGCCAAGGACTTGAGGGTTTACTTCACCTGTCTCTGCAACTTCTAGACCCTGATGCTGGGAAAGATTGAGGGCATGGGAAGAAGGGGACAATAGAGGATGAGATATTTAGATGGCATCTTCGACTCAATGGACATGAATTTGAGCAAACTCTAGGAGATGGTGAAGGACAGGGGAAACCTGGCATGCTACAGTCCATAGGGTTGCAAGCAGTCAGACACAACTGAGTGACTGAACAACAACAACTGCAACTTGGTTTCATTTTTACTGACCTGCTTTCTCCATGTGGTAGAGTTCTGTGGTTCTTTTCAGGTACCCCATCTCTGGTTGGACAACCCTGGAGAAGAGCTCTAATAGGTTTTGCTTCCATAACCTTTCAGAACTATCACAAAAGATGGTGTATAATACATGAAGATGAACCCCATTCTTGCCACTACGTCAGGAACAGAAAATCAAGGCTCTGCAATTAGAATTTCCCATATGGTTAACGTGGGGAAACAACAGTTCTTTCCAAAAAAGTGGGGGAGTTGTCATCAGAAGCAATAAACAGTGCTAGGTAGACAAAACCAATAGAGGTTCAGGGAACATGGCAAGAATGATGTTTGGGTGTTCAGTATGCCTATGGGAAGAATGGATCTGGATATCATTTGGTTCCAGAAACGCACAGTTCATCAAAAGTGAAGACAAGTGAAATGGGATTTATTTGACAAATATTTGCATAGTTTAAAATGAGCAGAGATTGTCTATTCCTGACTTTTGACCATTCTCTGGCTTTCATGACAACACTGACATTTTTTCCTCTCTGTGAATGTGGACGTTCCTCTAAATTTGGCTTAGCAATATCACTTCTGGAGGGTTTCATATTATGTGCAGGATATAAAGGAAGAACTAACATACACTCAGGCTTCTTCCTGGTTTGCTCAAGTCAGATCAAATAAACAAAAGTAAATGCCAGACATTCATCAGAATTCTTGGTTGTAAATACTAGAAACCCCGTTTGATTTCTCTTGAGCACAAAAGAGGAATAATGGGAAAGATATTTACCAAGGGAGCTCCCAGAATAGAGGGAAAGAGGGGATTGAAAAGGTCCTAAAGGCAGTGGAGACCAGAAGTGTGCAGTGGGGACCTCAAGCACTGGAGCCAAGGACTTGAGGGTTTACTTCACCTGTCTCTGCAACTTCTAGACCCTGATGCTGGGAAAGATTGAGGGCATGGGAAGAAGGGGACAATAGAGGATGAGATATTTAGATGGCATCTTCGACTCAATGGACATGAATTTGAGCAAACTCTAGGAGATGGTGAAGGACAGGGAAGCCTGGCATGCTACAGTCCATAGGGTTGCAAGCAGTCAGACACAACTGAGTGACTGAACAACAACAACTGCAACTTGGTTTCATTTTTACTGACCTGCTTTCTCCATGTGGTAGAGTTCTGTGGTTCTTTTCAGGTACCCCATCTCTGGTTGGACAACCCTGGAGAAGAGCTCTAATAGGTTTTGCTTCCATAACCTTTCAGAACTATCACAAAAGATGGTGTATAATACATGAAGATGAACCCCATTCTTGCCACTACGTCAGGAACAGAAAATCAAGGCTCTGCAATTAGAATTTCCCATATGGTTAACGTGGGGAAACAACAGTTCTTTCCAAAAAAGTGGGGGAGTTGTCATCAGAAGCAATAAACAGTGCTAGGTAGACAAAACCAATAGAGGTTCAGGGAACATGGCAAGAATGATGTTTGGGTGTCCAGTATGCCTATGGGAAGAATGGATCTGGATATCATTTGGTTCCAGAAACGCACAGTTCATCAAAAGTGAAGACAAGTGAAATGGGATTTATTTGACAAATATTTGCATAGTTTAAAATGAGCAGAGATTGTCTATTCCTGACTTTTGACCATTCTCTGGCTTTCATGACAACACTGACATTTTTTCCTCTCTGTGAATGTGGACGTTCCTCTAAATTTGGCTTAGCAATATCACTTCTGGAGGGTTTCATATTATGTGCAGGATATAAAGGAAGAACTAACATACACTCAGGCTTCCCTGGTGGCTCAGATGGTAAAGAATTTGCCTGCAATGCAGGAGATCTGTGTTCAATCCCTGGGTCAGGAAGATCCCCTGGAGGATGACATGGCAACCCACTCCAGTATTCTCACCTGGAGAATTCCATGGACAGAGAAGCCTGGCAGACTATAGTCCATGGGGTTGCAAAGTCAGACATGACTGAGTGACTAACATTTTTATTTTCATGGTACACTCACCCTCAACATGGGTTTCTATGTAAGCTGCCTTCTAGAAGAAATACTACATGCCTTAACAAAGCTAAAATGTCTGAAACTGTAGAGCTACTCTTTGAAACTACATAAAGTGTGAAGATGTGTATGTGTGTGTATGCATATATCTGTAAACTCTTTTGTAAACTGAAAGATAAATTGGCCCTGAGTAACCTAATAGCCTAAACAACATTTAAAGAAAAAATATACCTATTAGATTTGAATTATGATGCTTATTTCTCCTGCATCATGAAAATGTTGATTCCATTAATCATCACAGTTGGCCAATGATAGCAATTTCAAAATAATCCCTTGGTAGTTGACAGTCCTGGCAAGTCTTTTCGTAGTTATTCAAATATTCTTCTTCTTATGGGATAAGTATGTATTAGTGTATATTTTTTCAGCATTCAATTTCCTCATTCTTTATAAACTAGTGAAAATAATGTACTTCAGAAAATGTTCTTCACATTTTTACTATTACTACAAATACATATTATTTAGACCTATCAACTAAAATGGAATTTTTTTCCTCAGTAAACTTTCTTTCACAGCAAATGAATAAGTATAGATAGACAAACTTATAATGAAAGCCCATCATCTTCATTTGGGATCCCCCAAAAGCAGGCCCTGTGAGGAGGACTGGACTCTGGGTTGTTTAGTTGGCAACCTCAGAAGGCTCTTGGGATGGAGTGGGCAAAGGACAAGAAGAAGAGAGGAAAGTCAGAAACGTGCATTGATGAGCAGACTACCCCTTTGGACAGCTGAGGTTCAGTCCCAATGGGGGTGCCCTGAGAGATCAGAACAGATCCCAGAACTAATCCAGTCAAGGGTAGGGAGGTTGGAGCAATGATCTCCCGACTCTTGAACCTCATTGGTTAACAGTTGATCTTGGACCCCCAAAAGACTGAAAATAGCAGAATTAGAGAAGCCACACTCTTCTCTGTTGTGGCTCGTCCAATGCCATAATCTACAGGCATCATCTTTTCCCTCTGCCACCTGTTCTAGATTTCCCTTACTCTTAGACAGCACTGCCACTGGTCTAAGTTGCTTGCTTGTAGGATGACCAGACCTTCATCTCTGAGCAGTTTATCCCTGATTATCTTGCCCTCTCAGGTCCTGGTTTCTTGAATCATCCTTTTACCATCATCTCCAGATGTCCCAGGAAGCCTCCAAGGAGGTTTTGTACTGTAGCTTCAGTCTCATGTTCTGAACTGATAATTGGATGATGCATCATTCTCTTTACTCAATGCTTCTGGCCAGTGAACAAATGCCAAATACCTCTTCAATCCCTATGATTACCACAAATCCCGTAACTTTCAGGCATAGCACTATCACATGATCCAGGCACCTCCTCTTACACTGACCACATTCCAGTATACCACAGGTGAAAGTTGGGGTAATTATAATTCTACAAAGTCTCAGGGTTTATCATCACCTAACCTACCACCATCAATGAGATTTTTGTTGCCTCCATACCATTGAGAATACACTTTCTAGGGGCCACTTCCGCTACCAATTCCTTAGTTTGATTATTCAATATCTTCTTCTTATGGGATAAGTATGTATTAGTGTATATTTTTTCAGCATTCAATTTCCTCATTCTTTATAAACTAGTGAAAATAATGTACTTCAGAAAATGTTCTTCACATTTTTACTATTACTACAAATACATATTATTTAGACCTATCAACTAAAATGGAATTTTTTTCCTCAGTAAACTTTCTTTCACAGCAAATGAATAAGTATAGATAGACAAACTTATAATGAAAGCCCATCATCTTCATTTGGGATCCCCCAAAAGCAGGCCCTGTGAGGAGGACTGGACTCTGGGTTGTTTAGTTGGCAACCTCAGAAGGCTCTTGGGATGGAGTGGGCAAAGGACAAGAAGAAGAGAGGAAAGTCAGAAACGTGCATTGATGAGCAGACTACCCCTTTGGACAGCTGAGGTTCAGTCCCAATGGGGGTGCCCTGAGAGATCAGAACAGATCCCAGAACTAATCCAGTCAAGGGTAGGGAGGTTGGAGCAATGATCTCCCGACTCTTGAACCTCATTGGTTAACAGTTGATCTTGGACCCCCAAAAGACTGAAAATAGCAGAATTAGAGAAGCCACACTCTTCTCTGTTGTGGCTCGTCCAATGCCATAATCTACAGGCATCATCTTTTCCCTCTGCCACCTGTTCTAGATTTCCCTTACTCTTAGACAGCACTGCCACTGGTCTAAGTTGCTTGCTTGTAGGATGACCAGACCTTCATCTCTGAGCAGTTTATCCCTGATTATCTTGCCCTCTCAGGTCCTGGTTTCTTGAATCATCCTTTTACCATCATCTCCAGATGTCCCAGGAAGCCTCCAAGGAGGTTTTGTACTGTAGCTTCAGTCTCATGTTCTGAACTGATAATTGGATGATGCATCATTCTCTTTACTCAATGCTTCTGGCCAGTGAACAAATGCCAAATACCTCTTCAATCCCTATGATTACCACAAATCCCGTAACTTTCAGGCATAGCACTATCACATGATCCAGGCACCTCCTCTTACACTGACCACATTCCAGTATACCACAGGTGAAAGTTGGGGTAATTATAATTCTACAAAGTCTCAGGGTTTATCATCACCTAACCTACCACCATCAATGAGATTTTTGTTGCCTCCATACCATTGAGAATACACTTTCTAGGGGCCACTTCCGCTACCAATTCCCTTAGTTTGACTTTCTCCAAAAGCAGACTTTGGGACAAGGCCTTGGATGCAAGGAATTTATTTTAGAAAGAATCTCAGGGAGCATGAGTGAGGGAGTCTGGAAGATGAGAGAGGAAAAGAAGAAAGTCCAGTTGATGAATTGGATTGAGTTGAATTGATGAATACTGATAGGCAACTTGAGTTCTAATCCTTTGGGGACTTCTGAGACACCATGAAGAATGCCTTACAATAATCCCACCAAGGCATGGGGAAATAGGCTTAGCAATCTACTGATTCCATTCTTCATTGGGTGAGAAGTGTCAAGTGCCCAGAAATTCCAGGATACCTTATGCAAACGCTGGGCAAATTTTTAATGATACAGAAAGAAATCCTCAATTATAGAGGCAGAATAATACAGGCATTTTTGTTGAAAACCTGTCAGTACAGTTAGGCAATGCTCACTGCAGGTACAGGTCAACTCAAAAGGGAGCCAAGGGGAGTTGGGACAGGACATAAAGACTGTTATGCGTAGTGTTTAGTAATCCATCTGAAAAAAAGAAAAACGGGAGGAAGTCCCTGTTAAACATGATGGATTGAACACATGCATTTTTACACCTCCATCTGAAAGTCCTTCCAAAATGACTGACAATGAATAGAAAAACAATTTTAGAAAACCTGGAAGGATTGAGAGAACAGAAGAGACAACAGCAGATAAGATCTAGCAACAAAATGTTGGAAGACAGAAGGCAGATGGTTGAATAGTAACAAAGTCTGCTTTGCTGTGGAAACCATCAAAAAGCAAATAGATCCCTACTGGAAAGGTCCAGAAATTGGAAGTAGTTACTACCTCTGTATGAAAGAGTTCAGGGTTAGACTGAAAAAAAAAAAAAAAAAGGAACAGCATTTGGATCCCAGAATTCCTCTCCTCTCCTGTACAAGAAAGGTGCCAAAATTGGACTTCCCTGATGTTCCAGTGGCTAGAGAGTTGGTCTTGCAGTGCAAGGGGCACTGGTTTGATCCCTGGCCGGGGAAGATCCCACATGCAGAGGAATGACTGGGCTGGTGTGTCCAATAATGAGCCAGCACTCTGGAGCACATGCACCCAGAGCCAGTACTCTGCAAGGAGAGAGGCCACTGTGATGTGAGACCCACACATACCAAAGAGTAAAGATGGATGAAAAATAAGCAATGACTTAGAGGCAAAAAAAGAAAAAAAGAAACTAAAAAAAATGCGGGGGGAAAAAAAAAGGGCCAAAACTATCACCAACCATCTGACAACAAGAGGTGTAATTTCTGAGGAAATGAAATCAGAAAGTCTTCAGAATGAATGATATCCCATTTGATGAAAAATGGGAGTAAGATTGTAAAATACCCCAGAGAACTGGCCTCCCTTCCACTACATGAGAATGCGGTATGGCGCATGATCAGAATAGGCTGAAGCAATCTACTGATTCCATTCTTCATTGGGTGAGAAGTGTCAAGTGCCCAGAAATTCCAGGATACCTTATGCAAACGCTGGGCAAATTTTTAATGATACAGAAAGAAATCCTCAATTATAGAGGCAGAATAATACAGGCATTTTTGTTGAAAACCTGTCAGTACAGTTAGGCAATGCTCACTGCAGGTACAGGTCAACTCAAAAGGGAGCCAAGGGGAGTTGGGACAGGACATAAAGACTGTTATGCGTAGTGTTTAGTAATCCATCTGAAAAAAAGAAAAACGGGAGGAAGTCCCTGTTAAACATGATGGATTGAACACATGCATTTTTACACCTCCATCTGAAAGTCCTTCCAAAATGACTGACAATGAATAGAAAAACAATTTTAGAAAACCTGGAAGGATTGAGAGAACAGAAGAGACAACAGCAGATAAGATCTAGCAACAAAATGTTGGAAGACAGAAGGCAGATGGTTGAATAGTAACAAAGTCTGCTTTGCTGTGGAAACCATCAAAAAGCAAATAGATCCCTACTGGAAAGGTCCAGAAATTGGAAGTAGTTACTACCTCTGTATGAAAGAGTTCAGGGTTAGACTGAAAAAAAAAAAAAAAAGGAACAGCATTTGGATCCCAGAATTCCTCTCCTCTCCTGTACAAGAAAGGTGCCAAAATTGGACTTCCCTGATGTTCCAGTGGCTAGAGAGTTGGTCTTGCAGTGCAAGGGGCACTGGTTTGATCCCTGGCCGGGGAAGATCCCACATGCAGAGGAATGACTGGGCTGGTGTGTCCAATAATGAGCCAGCACTCTGGAGCACATGCACCCAGAGCCAGTACTCTGCAAGGAGAGAGGCCACTGTGATGTGAGACCCACACATACCAAAGAGTAAAGATGGATGAAAAATAAGCAATGACTTAGAGGCAAAAAAAGAAAAAAAGAAACTAAAAAAAATGCGGGGGGAAAAAAAAGAAGGGCCAAAACTATCACCAACCATCTGACAACAAGAGGTGTAATTTCTGAGGAAATGAAATCAGAAAGTCTTCAGAATGAATGATATCCCATTTGATGAAAAATGGGAGTAAGATTGTAAAATACCCCAGAGAACTGGCCTCCCCTTCCACTACATGAGAATGCGGTATGAAGAAGGCAGTCTATGAATCAGGAAGTGAGTCCTCATCAGAAACAGAATCTGCCAGAATCTTGATCTTGAACTTCCCAGGAAAATACATTTCTGTTGTTAAGCTACCTCCTCTCTGGTATTTTGTTATAATAGCTCAACTATGACAGTGCCTCACTTTTAGATGTGAACAGACAGTCATATCATTCCACCAGATATGTGTGGAAAGTATAACATAAAATATGGAAATTAAACAAATGGACAAAGAAAACCTGGAGCAAACAAAGACAATAGATAAAAAAAGATGACATTTAAACAAACTTACAAAATATTGCATCCATGAAATAAGAACATGATGTTAAATGAAAATTAACATCTCAGAAGGAAAATTTTTATAATAAGAGATAGCTGTTGGAAAATAAAAGTGGGATAACAGAAATAATAGAATCAATAAAAGGACTAGAAGACCAGTCTTAAGAAACTGAAGAAACAAAGAGATGGAAAACGGGAGGAACAAGTGAATTAGAGCATTTATATCAGGAGATCTGTCAATAATAATAGGCTTTCAGGATAAAGGAAGGGTAGAAAACATAGGGAGGAAATTACCAAAAAAAAATTGTTCAAGAGATATTCTCAGAACTGAAGGATATGAATCTCCAGGTTGATAGACTCACGAGTAGAAACACAATGGATGGGAGATCAACTCCTGGCTTGCAGTCACTCGCCAATATTTAGCCCTCATAGATATTTTGGTAATTCAATATCTATGTAGACATTCCTTCCAGAATCCTGACCTCTCAGCTCCTTGACTTCCTTTTCTTTCATTACTTAATTAATTCCCACTTTTTTTTTTCAGGCAGTTTCTCACTGGTCAGATCCTAGACTTTATCAATACAAAATAACCAATTTGATATTAACTTGATAAACTTAACTTCAAGCTTTCCACCTTTTGGCCACCACTGCCTATTCTTCCAATCCACTGCCACTCCCATCCCAATCCCTAAAATATTTCAAGTCCTTTAAGATCTGAAATCAACAAATCTGGCCTATCACTTTTTTCCCCATCCCTCATCCACCTCTGGTCCTTACCTACCTTAGGCTGCATATGCTCTATCATTACAAAAGTTCTTTGCATACACTTTCAACTCTCTTGCTCTTCTCTCCTTTAATTGTGTTTGCTTGACAAGAACCTATTCCTGGTTTAACCCAACTCTCTACCTTATATGGTCTCACATGCAACTTAACATGGGTGGAGAACTTATATACATACTAGATGGTCCCATTTTAAATTCATTATCACTCACCTCCAACGAGTCTTTGGTACTAGTCGGAAGGCCCACCATATTTCCTAATCTAATCATTCTCCTACTTTATTTCCTCTCCTACCCTCCTAAAGGACTGTTCACATCTTCTATACTATCTTCTTTTCCACTTTCTTTTCCAGGTAGTGACTGGGGTACTTCCCTGATGGTCCAGTTGTTAAGACTCCACTGTGGGTTCAATCCCTGGTTGGGTAACTAAGATCCCGCATACTGTGTGGCATGGGCAAAAAATGAATAAGAAAGAAAGGTAATGATCTGACTTCCTAATTCTCTGAGAAAATGAAAGCAATTCTAAAAGTACCCCTGTTCATGCTCACCACCACAGTCACTTGCATCTCCTGGCATACTCTGCCTGTGTGTAGACTGTCTATGCTCTGAGCTAAAATAATCTCTGCACTTCCTGTTACCTTTTAATAACTCTTAAGACAGACTGTTCTCCATCTTGAATTGGCAATTCTAAATTCTGAAAATGAACTTGATACAAGTATTAGTTCTTCAAGGTGTACTTCCCCCTTGTTTGTGGTTGCCAGAGTTACTTTGCATCACTGAGACTTAATATTGCTTCAGAGGGTTTAGGTGAACACAAGCCAGGATGACTGAGACTGAAAACCAGGTACATTAAAGCACAGAAGAGCATCCATGTGGAGTACTTGAACCTTCACTGTACCTGTTTGGAGGAAAAAAAAAAAAAATGAACTGTGCACTAAACCTAAAAACAGCCCTCTAGACTCCATCCACTCACTTACATATTCCAGCAATGGTCTCTTCTCTCTCCTGTCATCTTTTTTTCCTCTATTGGATCACCTTCATCAACCAACAAATGTGCTATAATACCTTTCATTGAAAAATTAAAACGCTCTTTCTTACATCACATCTCTGCTTCTCTTCAGGACAAAACGACAAAGAGTTGTCTGTTTACCATCTCTATTTCCACTCTTCCACTTCCTTATTTTTTTTTTAAACATTTATTTATTAATTTTTGAGGGGGCGGGGTAGGGAGGGAGGGGGTAGGCGGGCCACTTCTATTGGTCTTTCATTTGTCTATTTTCATCCGTCTTTGTTCTTTGGCTCCTGTGGGCCTCCCGTGTCGCGGTGGCCTCTGTTGTCGCAGAGTGCCGTCTCTGGGCGCATGTGCTCCAGAGCTCCGGCTCGGTAACTGGACACATCGGTCCAGCCGCTTCACGCACATGGGATCTTCCCAGGTCAGGGATCGAACCGGCGCCCCTTGCACTGCAAGGCGGTGTCCTTAGCCACTGGACCACCAGGGAAGCCTTTCCACTTCCTTTTGAACACATTGCAATCATGTTTTAACTTTTGCAGGTGGATCTAATCAAAATCACTAGTGGTCTCCATGTTGCTAATGCTAAAAATTAATTTTCAGTCTTTTCTTACTTAATCAACCAGCGGTGGATCATCCTCTTCTTCTTGAAACTGTCTCCTGGTCTTTGTCCAACCTATTTGATCACTGCTTCTTAGTCTTTTTGGCTGGGTCCCCTGGTCTTTACTATACTGACATGCCCCAGATCCCAGTCCTTAGACCTCTTCTCTTTTCTGTGTTCCCTTTCTTCTTTGCTGATGTCACTACCTTTGTCATTGTTTATATACTGATGACTTCAAAGTCTAAGCATCTAGTATAGACCTCTCCCTTTAACTCCAGACTCTTCTTTCCAGCTGCCCACTTGAGATCTCCAATCACATCAAGGTGTACTTCCCCTTGTTTGTGGTTGCCAGAGTTACTTTGCATTCAACTGAGGGTTTAGGTGAACACAAGCCAGGATGACTGAGACTGAAAACCAGGTACATTAAAGCACAGAAGAGCATCCATGTGGAGTACTTGAACCTTCACTGTACCTGTTTGGAGGAAAAAAAAAAAAAATGAACTGTGCACTAAACCTAAAAACAGCCCTCTAGACTCCATCCACTCACTTACATATTCCAGCAATGGTCTCTTCTCTCTCCTGTCATCTTTTTTTCCTCTATTGGATCACCTTCATCAACCAACAAATGTGCTATAATACCTTTCATTGAAAAATTAAAACGCTCTTTCTTACATCACATCTCTGCTTCTCTTCAGGACAAAACGACAAAGAGTTGTCTGTTTACCATCTCTATTTCCACTCTTCCACTTCCTTATTTTTTTTTTAAACATTTATTTATTAATTTTTGAGGGGGCGGGGTAGGGAGGGAGGGGGTAGGCGGGCCACTTCTATTGGTCTTTCATTTGTCTATTTTCATCCGTCTTTGTTCTTTGGCTCCTGTGGGCCTCCCGTGTCGCGGTGGCCTCTGTTGTCGCAGAGTGCCGTCTCTGGGCGCATGTGCTCCAGAGCTCCGGCTCGGTAACTGGACACATCGGTCCAGCCGCTTCACGCACATGGGATCTTCCCAGGTCAGGGATCGAACCGGCGCCCCTTGCACTGCAAGGCGGTGTCCTTAGCCACTGGACCACCAGGGAAGCCTTTCCACTTCCTTTTGAACACATTGCAATCATGTTTTAACTTTTGCAGGTGGATCTAATCAAAATCACTAGTGGTCTCCATGTTGCTAATGCTAAAAATTAATTTTCAGTCTTTTCTTACTTAATCAACCAGCGGTGGATCATCCTCTTCTTCTTGAAACTGTCTCCTGGTCTTTGTCCAACCTATTTGATCACTGCTTCTTAGTCTTTTTGGCTGGGTCCCCTGGTCTTTACTATACTGACATGCCCCAGATCCCAGTCCTTAGACCTCTTCTCTTTTCTGTGTTCCCTTTCTTCTTTGCTGATGTCACTACCTTTGTCATTGTTTATATACTGATGACTTCAAAGTCTAAGCATCTAGTATAGACCTCTCCCTTTAACTCCAGACTCTTCTTTCCAGCTGCCCACTTGAGATCTCCAATCAAGCATCCAATAGGCATCTCCAAACAAGAAATCCAAAGATAAGCTCTTCTTTTTCCTACAAACTTTCTCCATTTCAGCATCAGTAACTCTTTCCTTCTATCTGTTCAGGTAAAAACACTGGTGTCCTATTTGACTCCACACTTCATTCATACCATCATTAGAATCACTAAGCTTTCTTATTGGCTCCACACTCAAAGCATAATCAGACGCTGAACATTGTTCAAAGCTTTCAAAGCCACTAACTGGAACACATTTGGCTGGATTCCTGCAGTCATCCTCTATCTGGTCTCCTTTCCTCTGCCCTTAGCTCTCTCAGTCTGTTCTCTACACAGCAGTCAGTATGATCCTTTAAACACATATTTCCAATCATGACATTTCTCTGCTCAAAACCCTTCATTGCCTCCCCAGCTTATTCAGGATAAAAAGCAAATCCTTATAAAAACCTCCAAAGCCTGATATGATCTGGCCAGTGACCACCTCTTGCGCTCCACGTCTAACTTCTTTCCATCCTACAAGTTCTGCCTCAAACTCCACCGGCCCTTGTTGTTCCCGTCTCTTGCCCTGTGGGATCTTTACTCTGGATATTCATTATCTGGAAGGCGCTTCCCTCATTGGCCCACTCCCTTGCTTCTTGAAGATCTGTCTTGGCTTACACTTCAAGCAAAAGTCAAAATATGAATAGCAATGCCTTTAAGAGACAAAAGCACTACCTATTGTGCTAACGAGGCATCTAGCAATGCCTTTGTAAACCTGCCTAGAAAAGATTCCCGACCTGTGATTCTCTACATATCTAGAATGTTCAAGTTTGAAGGTAGACGTATTTTAAGCCCTGCAAGGTCTCAACGAATTTCCCTTCTATTTCTTTTTCAGGAAGTCTCTGGAGGATGTGCTCCACCAATATGACATAATAACCCCATAAAGAGGAAACAGGGCATCCAACATTGGAGAGAGGCAGCGGGAATTCCCAGGGTGATGGTGACCGGAAGTCCTGAGCACTGGCTGCCAGCCTAGAAAGACGACAGAGGACTGTGCTTGTTTCCAGTTTGACGGTGATACATGAGAATTACACAGAAAGCCAGGAGGGAGGTTTTCTGCAGAAAATAATAATTTTGCAAGAATGATAAAACACATTCTTAATTCAACATGCTTCAACTGGTAACAGGCTTTTTGTTCATGATTTAATAAAAAATGTATAATAACTGTATCGGGAGGATGTAAGAAAACTTTGGGGTCTTCCCAGATGGCGCTAGCAGTTAAAAAAAAAATCCGCCTGCAGTGCAAGAGACAAGAGTTCAATGCCCGGGTTGGGAAGATTCCCTGGAGAAGGGATAGGCTACCCACTCCAGTATTCTTGGGCTTCTCTGGCAGCTCAGATGATAAAGAATCCACCTGAAATACAGGAGACCTGGGTTCAGTTCCTGGCTTGAGAAGATCCCCTGGAGGAGGGCATGATAACCCACTTCATTCTTCTTGCCTGGAAAATCCCATGGACTGAGGAGCCTGGTGGGCTACAGTTCATGGAGTTGCAAAGAGTCGAACACGACTGAGCGACTAAGCACAAGCACAGCACAGGAACAGAAGTCAGGAATGGGATGGGAGGGAGATTATTTTTTTCTTTTATTAAATTAAAAGCCTTTGGTAACTGACTTTCAAATACTAAATTGTGATGGCAAACTTGACAGACCACAAGGTGCCCAGGTTAAACATTGTTTCTTTTCTTGAAAAAATAATCTGTTTTAAATTGGGGCATAGTTGCTTTAAAATGTTGTGTTAGGTTCTGCTGTACAGCAAAGTGAATCAGCTATATGCATGTGAAAGCGCATTTCTAGATAGGATCCGCCTTTGAATTAGTGGATTCAGTAAAGTGAATGGTCCTCCCTGATACAGGGACGGTATCCAGTCCTCTGAGAGTGAGAGGAGTCCATAGGCAGAGGAAGGGGAAATTTGCTCTGTTTCCTGGATGGTGATTCTGAAACTTTTCAGCCTTCGTAACCGCATGAGCCAATTCTCATAATCAGTTTCTCAGAATCTTTCTCTCTCTCTATCCATCTATCCATCTTCCTGGTTGTTTCTCTTGAGAAATCTGATACACAAGTATAGTCATTTATTTGAGAAGATTAAACCAAAATAAAAAATAAAGCAAAACCTCCCTCTTCAAGTCACCCCAGAAGAAAGTCAAAAAATTTTTTTAATCTATATAAATAGTAATTTTGCAAGAATGATAAAACACATTCTTAATTCAACATGCTTCAACTGGAAACAGGCTTTTTGTTCATGATTTAATAAAAAATGTATAATAACTGTATCGGGAGGATGTAAGAAAACTTTGGGGTCTTCCCAGATGGCGCTAGCAGTTAAAAAAAAAATCCGCCTGCAGTGCAAGAGACAAGAGTTCAATGCCCGGGTTGGGAAGATTCCCTGGAGAAGGGATAGGCTACCCACTCCAGTATTCTTGGGCTTCTCTGGCAGCTCAGATGATAAAGAATCCACCTGAAATACAGGAGACCTGGGTTCAGTTCCTGGCTTGAGAAGATCCCCTGGAGGAGGGCATGATAACCCACTTCATTCTTCTTGCCTGGAAAATCCCATGGACTGAGGAGCCTGGTGGGCTACAGTTCATGGAGTTGCAAAGAGTCGAACACGACTGAGCGACTAAGCACAAGCACAGCACAGGAACAGAAGTCAGGAATGGGATGGGAGGAGATTATTTTTTTCTTTTATTAAATTAAAAGCCTTTGGTAACTGACTTTCAAATACTAAATTGTGATGGCAAACTTGACAGACCACAAGGTGCCCAGGTTAAACATTGTTTCTTTTCTTGAAAAAATAATCTGTTTTAAATTGGGGCATAGTTGCTTTAAAATGTTGTGTTAGGTTCTGCTGTACAGCAAAGTGAATCAGCTATATGCATGTGAAAGCGCATTTCTAGATAGGATCCGCCTTTGAATTAGTGGATTCAGTAAAGTGAATGGTCCTCCCTGATACAGGGACGGTATCCAGTCCTCTGAGAGTGAGAGGAGTCCATAGGCAGAGGAAGGGGAAATTTGCTCTGTTTCCTGGATGGTGATTCTGAAACTTTTCAGCCTTCGTAACCGCATGAGCCAATTCTCATAATCAGTTTCTCAGAATCTTTCTCTCTCTCTATCCATCTATCCATCTTCCTGGTTGTTTCTCTTGAGAAATCTGATACACAAGTATAGTCATTTATTTGAGAAGATTAAACCAAAATAAAAAATAAAGCAAAACCTCCCTCTCTTCAAGTCACCCCAGAAGAAAGTCATGAATTATATAAATAATATTTAAGATAACTGATAAGTAAATAGTATAAATTTCTCATAGATGGGAAACAAAGGAAATCACCTCAACATGCTATCACCCTGTGGGTATCTAATAAGTCAGTTTCTTCTAGGAAACACATCCCCTTTGTTTTAGACAGTTCTTTCTCCAAGCCAAACACAAGGTTTTGGATGTGCCTATTGTGACATTGCTTACTGTGCACATAGGATCTGTTTGGGACCCGGTCAGGACAATCTGAGTCCTGTCCTGGAAACCTCTGAATGGCATAGGGAAAGGCAGCTCTGCAGAGGCAGCTCCGGAGTGCCCAGCATGTATGCCTCCTCCCACATGAAAAATCTTGTCTGGAACTTCTAGACTCCAGTGCTGCAGGTAAGGAGCTTAGAAGATGCCACTTCATCCTAACAACAGGTACAAATCTGACTAGACTGGAATATCAGCCGCTCTCCTTGCCTCTAGAAGAGAGGGGAAGACACAGGCAAACCTCTGCCCTCAAGACTGGGGAGACAGGCAAACACAGGGCTTCCCTGGCTCACTAGCAGAAACTACCGTGGGAACCAGTGCCTAACTGATGAAGTGCTGGAGGCTTAATGTGGACGACTCTGAGTTAAAAATGCCAGGGTACCCAGTCATCAGGCCCCCCTATACTTTTGTGGGTTTACCTGCAGGAGCTTGATCTCACAGTAAACACTGGAGAAAAATCCCCTCGTGCTCCTGGCTAGGGGAAGGGGATATTTTTTTTTTGTAAAATGCCAGAGAACTCTTCTTTTTTTCCCTCAAGGGAAACTAGTTAGCCAGAGCCTGACTTGGTGAGGAATTATCAGAGTGTAAGTTGTCTGGGAGAAAGGAAAGACCGAATTCCCAATCAATCTAAAGGGGAGGGAATAAATGGAAAAATATTTGTGAAGGTCACAGCTTTGAAAAAAAAGGCACAGACTGAAAGAAAAGTCATTTATTTGAGAAGATTAAACCAAAATAAAAATAAAGCAAAACCCCCCATAAAAAATTATATAAATAATATTTAAGATAACTGATAAGTAAATAGTATAAATTTCTCATAGATGGGAAACAAAGGAAATCACCTCAACATGCTATCACCCTGTGGGTATCTAATAAGTCAGTTTCTTCTAGGAAACACATCCCCTTTGTTTTAGACAGTTCTTTCTCCAAGCCAAACACAAGGTTTTGGATGTGCCTATTGTGACATTGCTTACTGTGCACATAGGATCTGTTTGGGACCCGGTCAGGACAATCTGAGTCCTGTCCTGGAAACCTCTGAATGGCATAGGGAAAGGCAGCTCTGCAGAGGCAGCTCCGGAGTGCCCAGCATGTATGCCTCCTCCCACATGAAAAATCTTGTCTGGAACTTCTAGACTCCAGTGCTGCAGGTAAGGAGCTTAGAAGATGCCACTTCATCCTAACAACAGGTACAAATCTGACTAGACTGGAATATCAGCCGCTCTCCTTGCCTCTAGAAGAGAGGGGAAGACACAGGCAAACCTCTGCCCTCAAGACTGGGGAGACAGGCAAACACAGGGCTTCCCTGGCTCACTAGCAGAAACTACCGTGGGAACCAGTGCCTAACTGATGAAGTGCTGGAGGCTTAATGTGGACGACTCTGAGTTAAAAATGCCAGGGTACCCAGTCATCAGGCCCCCCTATACTTTTGTGGGTTTACCTGCAGGAGCTTGATCTCACAGTAAACACTGGAGAAAAATCCCCTCGTGCTCCTGGCTAGGGGAAGGGGATATTTTTTTTTTGAAAAATGCCAGAGAACTCTTCTTTTTTTTTCCCTCAAGGGAAACTAGTTAGCCAGAGCCTGACTTGGTGAGGAATTATCAGAGTGTAAGTTGTCTGGGAGAAAGGAAAGACCGAATTCCCAATCAATCTAAAGGGGAGGGAATAAATGGAAAAATATTTGTGAAGGTCACAGCTTGAAGGCACAGACTGATGAAAAGTCTGAGATCTAATCATAGAACTAAAGAATACTTCCCCTCTCCCAACACTTCCTCACCATGTTACTGAAGACCTAAGCACAATAGTTCCTCTTACCAAGGATTATGTCCAACTACCAAGAAAAAACAACAAGACGTACTATAAAACAAAACAGAATACAATTTGAAGAGAAAGAGCAAACATCAGAGTTAGACATGGGAGGGAGGTTGGCATTACCAGATCAGGAATTTAAAATAACTATGATCAATAGATAAGGGCTGTACTGGATGAAATGCAAGAAGAGATGTACAATATAAGTAGAGAGATGAAAATCCCAAGAAGAAACAAGAAAGAATTACTGAAAACTAAAATTACCAGGCTCCATCTTCAAAGAGCTTGTCTGTCTAGTGGGTAAATGCTGCCATGGGACACCCCAGTGTTACCATTTTCTAGGAAAAGCAAGAAATCTGAATTTTATTGTGAAATCAATAACTTTTAAATGTTGACAACAATTTTAAAAATTAAAACACGGTGTGAGCCAAACATAACATGTCTGTTGGCTGACTCTGGGTTGCAGACCTCCAGTGAGAGGCAGATGCTGTAAGCAAAGGCAGAGCAGGAGGAGAAGCCCTTCTGTCTGTGGAAAGGAGACCTGGAGCAGATGGCTCATGGAGAAGCATAGCAGGGAGAGTGTGGAGAGCTTGCTGGAGCCTCAAGCCTGTAGCAGGTTATTCTAGAGAAGAGCGTGCAGAGCAGTATTTTAAGAAGAGGTAGTTAGTAGCTGGCTGAAGAATGAGTCAGACATGGGGAAGACCAGAGCACTGTTTTATTTAAAGATACAATTTTGAGTACCTCAGCCTGCAATGGAGGAGACCCCAGTTTGATTCCTCGGTCAGGAAAATCCTCTGCAGAAGGAATTGGCTATCCACTCCTGTATTCTTGGGCTTCCCTGGTGGCTCAGAGGCAAAGAATCTGCCCGCGATGTGGGAGACCTGGGTTTGATCCCTGGGTTGGGAAGATCCACTGGAGAAAGGAAAGGCTATCTCTACTCCAGTGTTCTCTTACCTGGAGAAGTCCATGGCTTGTCCATAGGTCAAAAAGAGTTGGACATGATTGAGCGACTTCACTTTACTTTCTCAATGTTGAGGGATTAGTGTTTTGCATTTGTTGTTGTTGCAAACTGGGATCTAAATTATTTTCATGTGAAATCAGAAGGTTTCTGAAGCAAGATTGATCTCTTTGTCACCTCCTGACAGAGCAATACTGAAATGAAAGGTGATTTGAGTGGAGAGAAAGAGGGGAGGATTTACATTGTAGAGCACATGGAGAAGAATCCAGCGAAATTCTTTTTTGGGGAGGGGGGCGGTTTGGGGAGGGAGGGGGGCGTGTGGGCCATTTCTATTGGTCTTTCATTTCTCTATTTTCATCCATCTTTGTTCTTTGGCCTGTGTGGGCCTCCCATCCCAGTGGCCTCTGTTGTCACTGAGCACCGGCTCTGGATGCATGCGCTCCAGAGCTCTGGCTCAGTAATTGGACACATCGGTCCAGCCATTCCACGGCACATGGGATCTTCCCAGGTCAGGGATCGAACCAGCACCCCTTGCACTGCAAGGAGGTGTCCTTACCCACTGGACCACCAGGGAAGCCCCTCTAGCGAAATTCTTATTGGATATTTCTATACTCTCCACAAAGTCCTTCTTTAAACTCTAACCATTGAGTATCCTTCTGGGTCAATTCTGTCCCTCTCCGTTATTACATACACAACCCTCCTTCCAAATACAGTATGTCCTGTATCTACACACGAGTTTCATTGTGAAAGCATGTTCATGAGTCCAATATTTTTGTAAGACCAAGTTAACCTAGGTACTCAACTAACACAATTGGCTATGTAGTACTGTACTGTACTAGGTTTATACAGCTTTCCACACAAATAAAACATAAAAAACAAATACAAAAGTAAAGAAAACACTTTTAATCTTATAGCAGAATACCTTGAAGGGGCTTCCAGGTGGAGCTAGTAGTAAATAGCTTGGCTGCCAGTGCAGAAGACTCAGGCATGATCCCTGGGTCAGGAAGATCCCTGAAGGAGGGCATTGGCAACCCATTCCAGTATTCTTGCCTGGAGAATTCCACGGCCAGAGTAGCCTGGTGAGATACAATCCATAGGGTCACAAAGAATTGGACATGACTGAAGCAACTTAGCATGCACCCACGCAGAATACCTTGAAAACTACATTGGTAAAGTGGAAAAGTACAGTGTAACAACTGGCCTACAGGGACATGTTCGCAACTGGAAGGTTCATATGTGGAGGACTTACTGTAGAGTTGTGGTAGCCATTGGAGTCGCCCTGCCCAGATCTCCCATCTAGAGAGAATCTGCTATGAGCTAAGTTAGCTGACAACCTCCAGCTGCAGGGCCCTCTGGGACCTGTCACAGGGCACATGCTGAGGTCAGGCTCTCCACAGGCTGCTCTCAGCCTGTCACTGAATATGACATGAGTGTTAGAGCTGGTCCTTTTGACCACCATGGAGCTCTCCTCTTGACACTTTGGGGCTTCCGGTTGTGCTGGTTGAGAGGTTCTCAGAGCTGCAGGTCAGTTGTAGCCTCTTTCTACCCTCATCTCCTTCTTCCCCATATCCTTTCATGGGGTCAGACTTGCATCATGATCTGACAGTTTCACTGCCTACTCCTGCTCCCTCAGCCCTATATTTTTCAAAGGCATTTCTCCCAATAAATCTTGTGCATATGTCCAAATACGTGTAAAGAAATCATCAGTAATTCTTTCCAGTCACTTCCATCCTCACTGCTTAGGTGAGTAGTGGTAACAGTTTGGTGTACATTGGTCAGCATCATTCCTCAAGCTCATACAGAAATGCAAAAACAAAAACCTATGTGCTATACATTTTTGTTTGACCAAAAATAAAACAAAAAGTCACATTTAAGGAATTTGATTTTCTGTTCTTCTGTCTTAATAAGTGAGACTGGCTCATTTTATTTAAAACTACATTGCATTTAAGTTCTTAGCAAAACCACATTTTAGTCCATTTGTTGATTTCTGAATTTTAATGACATGGAGAATATTTTCATAAAGTGTTTAGTTATCTTTTCTGTGAATTACAAATTCATATTCTTTATTTCTTACGTTTAAATGCCTAAACCACTGGAATCTTATTTTTGTATATGGTGAGAGTTAGAGCATACGTTTGTTTTCTTCCAGACTGATGGCCAGTTTGTACTATTATTTCTAAAATAAATCAAACTTTTACCTCTGAATCGAAATAAGATCTCATATATACCTGCATTTATTTGAGGATCAAGTTCTAATCCACAGATAAATTTTTCTAGTCCCCTTTTAATATTGTTTGGATTACGATGACTTTACAATATGTGCTAAGATTTGGTAAGAAATTTCTCCCTGTCATAAGCCTTTCTTTTCACAATTTTCTTGCCTATCCCTGAATAGTCATTCTTTTGCTTTCTTATAAACTTAAATTCATTTAATCCAGCTTCATAAAATAACTCAATGTGATTCTAACAGAACTTGCATATAGTTATACATTGATTTTTATAAGAATTAACATGAACATTATCTTGTCTGAAGCAATGACATTCTTGTCCACTTGTCTAGAAGTTGTTTTCTGTCTTTAAAAAACATTTTATACTGCCATCTTTCCGTGCCGCCACAATGGTGTGCATGCATGTCCTGGCTGATGCTCTAGAGAGTATCAACAATGCCGAGAAGAGAGGCAAATGCCAGGTGCTTATTAGGCCATGCTTCAAAGTTATCGTCAGGTTTCTAACTGTGATGATGAAGCATGGTTACATTGGTGAATTTGAAATCATCGATGATTACAGGGCTGGGAAAATTGTCGTAAACTTAACAGGCAGGTTAAACAAGTGTAGAGTGATCAGTCCCAGGTTTGATGTGCAACTCAAAGATCTAGAAAAATGGCAGAATAACCTGTTCCCAACCCGTCAGTTTGGTTTCATTGTACTGACAACCTCAGCTGGCATCATGGACCATGAAGAAACAAGATGAAAACACACAGGAGGTAAAATCCTTGGATTCTTTTTCTAGGGATGTAATACATACAAATAAAATGACTCAGAGGACCAAAAGAAAAAAAATTATAGTTTTTTCACATAGGTAATGTTCTTTATTATCAATTTTTTTAAGCGATTATTGTTTATTATTTTTTTTTATTTTCAGCCACTCTGCATGGTGCTTAGTATCTTAGTTTCCTGACCAGGAATTGAACCCTTGGCCCCTGCAGTGAAAGTGCAAATCTTAATGACTAGACCATCAGGAAAGTCCCCATATCGTCATTTTTAAGAAGTGCTTTAAATTTCAAATTGTAGTATTAAGTATTTAAAATATGTAGAACAGTATAGAAAATATTCAACAAGTGCCCCCCTCTCATTAGATTTTAACATTTTGATATATCTAAGATTTCCTTATTTAACATATGAAAAAATAAAGAAGTGGAGATGTTCTTCCATCTGCATGTTTCCCAGAGATGTAATTACTGCCCCAAAGTCTGTGTGCTGTGCACGGAAACTTTTGCTCCCTATCTGTGTATCCTTAACTAATAGGTGTTTTTACATGTTACAATAAGTGAGATTTTGTCAATTTCTGTCTATGACTAGTCATTGCTAGAACTGAGAAAAGTCAATGACTTGTATGTGTTTATCTTGACTGTACATTGTCTAGCCAAATTTTTCTTATTATAAGCAGCTTTACTAGAATCTTAGGCTTTCTTTGCTCACAATTCTATCACATGCAATAAACAAAACTTTATCTTTCCTCAGATAATACTCACCAATTGCTTCATTTTCTCTTCTGTTTAACTAGGTAATTGTTCTAACTGGTGTCAAATAACATTGTTCACATATATGCTGGGCACAGCTAGGTGGTTCACAAAATGTGAACTTGTGCACTTAGGCAAGTCGTTCAGCTTGTCCTGGGACCAACAGTTGTCTCCTAGGGATCTGTTTAAAGACAAATTCTTGGGTCTGACACTAGACATACTAAGCTGGAAACTCTGAGAGTGGGGCCCAGGACAGTGTGTCCCCGCAAACTCTCTGACACACACCAAATAGAGCCACTGATCTGGAGACCATCAGGCTGATATTGGCTTCAGCTTCTTTAGTTTTTAAAGTTTTATCTTGATCTCACTTCTCCCACCAGTTATCATCCCCATTTCTTTTATCTTTTCAGAAAAAAAAAAAAAAAAACTTTTCATGAGTTGACTATTACTTGGGCCATGCAATATTAATTATAATTATGTTAATATTATTGGCATTAATTATTTATAATCATAATAGTTCATAGTTATATTAAGGAATTAATTACATGTACCAAGCAATATTTGGGACACACTTAAAGAGTGGTGGTAGTTTAGTTGCTAAGTTGTGTCCTACTCTTGGACCCCGTGGACTGTAGCCCACCAGTCTCCACCTGTCCTTGGGATTCTCCAGGCAAGAATATTGCAGTGGGTTGCCATTTCCTCCTACAGTATTTGTTGTTTATCTGATTTTCAGATTTCACTAGGTGTCTGGAAACCGTAACTCCCAGATGATTTCTCCAGTACAGGTGTTGATCTACAACTCCAGAGACAGTTAACTATTCAAATCTCTACTTGGATGTCCAACAGGCAGTTCAAATCCAACATGACTCAGACTGTGGTCTGATATTCCCCATCCACAGATCTGCCCTACCTCTAGCCTTCCTCTACCCCAACGGATGGTGATGCCTTCCTTTCAGTCACTTCGAACAAACACTTGGGTCCATCACTTTCTTTTTCCCTTTCTCTTAAAACCCACATCCAATCAGTCAAGAAACCTTGTTGGGTCTACCCCCGTAAGGCATCAAAATTCCAACCACTCTCACTATCTGCACTCCACCACCGGCCTCACCACCACTTCTCGCTTCAGTAGCCTCTTAGCAGGTCTTCTTCCCCTCCACTTCCCCTTTCCTGCTACAGTCTGTTCTCATACAGAGCCTAAAGGGATTCTTGTAAAATGTAAATCAAATATTCCTCTTCTGCCCAATCCCCTCTAATAGCTCTCTCTCATGCTGAATCAAAGCCACACCTTATCAATGGCCTGCAGTCTCCCACCTCCTCCAGCCCTTGTTACCATTCTGATAGCATTTCCTATTACCGTCATACACAGTCTTCTGTCTGTACTGGCCTTCTCCACATTCCTTGTTCATTTGAGACAGGTTCCCACCCAAGGGCCTTCTATTGGCTGTTTCTTCTTGTCCAAGACAGTCACTCCCTCACCTCCTTCAAGTCATTGCTCAAATGTCACCTTCTCAGTGAAGCCCAAACTAACCACTTGATTTACCTTTGTGATTTACTCCCCCGTACACATATACTTCCTGGCTTTCCTGGTATCTCAGCTGGTAAAGAATCTGTCTGCAATGCAGAAGACCCTGGTTTGATTCTGGGTCAGGAAGATCCCCTGGAGAAAGGATACGCTACCCACTCAAGTATTCTTGGGCTTCGCTGGTGGCTCAGATAGGAAAGAATCTTCCTGCAATGCAGGAGACCTGGGTTCAATCCCTGGGTTGGGAAGACTTACTGGAAAAGGGAACTGCCACCCACTCCAGTATGCTTGCCTGGAGAATTCCATGGCGCATCCATGGACTCACAAAGAATTGGATACGACTGAGTGAGTTTCACTTTCATTTCACACATACACACTCAAACTCACATATCTAATATGCCTCACTCTGCTTTATTTTCCTCCATAGTACTTAATCATTTTAAGACAATGTGACAGGTATATTGTGTTTATTAATTAGTATCTGTTTCTTCTCCCTCCCTTGATTACCTAGAATGATCAAGGGAAGCCAAGGGAACCTCTTTTTTTATTTCTATGAGTGGACTTGTCCAATATTCCTTACACCAACTTCTCTCAGAATATATTCTCTTTTATTTTTCATTTATTAAGTAGAAATAACATACAGTATTTCTAAAGTCTAGAGTAGATGGGTCATTATTTTTTTAAAACTGGAAGATAATTGCTTTACAATGTTGTGTTGGTTTGTGCTGTTACAAGAATGTGAATCAGCTGTAGGTATATATATGCCTTCTCCATGTTAAACCTCACTCCCACCTCCCATCCCATCCCACCCCTCTAGGCTGTCATAGAGCATCAATTTGAGCTCCCTATGTTATACAGAAACTTCCCACTAGCTCTCTGTTTTACATGTGGTAATGTATATGTTGCAATGCTACCCTCTCAATTTGCCCCATCCTCTCCTTCCCTCATTGTGTCCACAAGACTGTGAATGTATTTTAATACTAATAAGATCCTTTGATTTAGTACTCCTAAATCCTCTTCTGAGCACTCAGCAGTAATGAAACTGCCTGCAGTGCAGGAGACATGGGTTTTTAATCCCTGGGTGGAGAAAATCCCCTGGAGGAGGACATGGCAACCCACTCCAATATTCTTGCCTGGAGAATTCCAAGGACAGAGGAGCCTGATGGGCTACAGTCCATGGAGTCACAAAGAGTCAGACACAACTGAGGTTACTGAGCATGGCACTACACTCTTCCCAGCAAGAAAATGCAATTCATTCAAAGAAATAAGGTGCTGAAGAGTTTTGATATCAGATGAGTACTTTACATGTCCAAGGACCTCAAGATTAGCTAATGTCCAATACATTTGGCTCCAGTCAAACTAGAATGGTCCCTATAAACATTTCTTCACAGAAACTTATATAAATTAATACATGTTCCCCTGGAGAGGTTTCTTATTTTAGAAGACCCCAAATGCCTAACTACAGGGATTTCCATTTAAGTATTTCGGCAAATTAAATATTAGGAGGCAATGCTTTATAGAGGACATGACACATGGTAGGTACTTCATAAATATGTTTAGACACTCTCACACTCTCCCTTCCTTAAAATGTACTCCTTATTTAATCTCACATCTTTTTCCTAAGAGCTCTTGGCTCGGCAGAGCTCAGCTGAGTTCAGAGCTATTACACTATTAATTCAACTTATGAAGTAGAGCCACCAATGGCTCTTACCCTCATTTTGTGGAAAGGGAAATAGAGTTCCTTGTAAGTCAAAATGATTTGCCCTAACTTTTATGTGTCACTGTCACAGGTTTTCTTTCCATCAGTTCTTGCTACCTTAAAGCCAATATTTGGTTGAAGTTTTATGAGAGCCTTTAAGTGAAACTAGCTGTAAGAAATCAGCCTAGCAAAAATACTTTATATTTATTACACTTCTTTAGGACCCTTGAGATTCAGCATCTCAGTACTCAAGAAACGAGCAGTAAATTCTGAGGTTCATTTCATGCTGAGAGCAATGATTGAAGTCAACAGTCATTAAAGGTGATGAAAGTGATAAATTCTGCTCCATATTTCAACTGTTTATCATCACTGCTGATGCTCATCAATCAGCTTTTAGGAAACCCATTCTGGGGATAGTACTCCTAAATCCTCTTCTGAGCACTCAGCAGTAATGAAACTGCCTGCAGTGCAGGAGACATGGGTTTTTAATCCCTGGGTGGAGAAAATCCCCTGGAGGAGGACATGGCAACCCACTCCAATATTCTTGCCTGGAGAATTCCAAGGACAGAGGAGCCTGATGGGCTACAGTCCATGGAGTCACAAAGAGTCAGACACAACTGAGGTTACTGAGCATGGCACTACACTCTTCCCAGCAAGAAAATGCAATTCATTCAAAGAAATAAGGTGCTGAAGAGTTTTGATATCAGATGAGTACTTTACATGTCCAAGGACCTCAAGATTAGCTAATGTCCAATACATTTGGCTCCAGTCAAACTAGAATGGTCCCTATAAACATTTCTTCACAGAAACTTATATAAATTAATACATGTTCCCCTGAGAGGTTTCTTATTTTAGAAGACCCCAAATGCCTAACTACAGGGATTTCCATTTAAGTATTTCGGCAAATTAAATATTAGGAGGCAATGCTTTATAGAGGACATGACACATGGTAGGTACTTCATAAATATGTTTAGACACTCTCACACTCTCCCTTCCTTAAAATGTACTCCTTATTTAATCTCACATCTTTTTCCTAAGAGCTCTTGGCTCGGCAGAGCTCAGCTGAGTTCAGAGCTATTACACTATTAATTCAACTTATGAAGTAGAGCCACCAATGGCTCTTACCCTCATTTTGTGGAAAGGGAAATAGAGTTCCTTGTAAGTCAAAATGATTTGCCCTAACTTTTATGTGTCACTGTCACAGGTTTTCTTTCCATCAGTTCTTGCTACCTTAAAGCCAATATTTGGTTGAAGTTTTATGAGAGCCTTTAAGTGAAACTAGCTGTAAGAAATCAGCCTAGCAAAAATACTTTATATTTATTACACTTCTTTAGGACCCTTGAGATTCAGCATCTCAGTACTCAAGAAACGAGCAGTAAATTCTGAGGTTCATTTCATGCTGAGAGCAATGATTGAAGTCAACAGTCATTAAAGGTGATGAAAGTGATAAATTCTGCTCCATATTTCAACTGTTTATCATCACTGCTGATGCTCATCAATCAGCAAATTAAAAGATAGTGCCAGTATTGATATTGCTATTCATTCAAATCATTTATTTAACCACTCTCATAGACTATTAATACAGAAAAAGGGAGATTTTTTAAAAATTCCACCAAATTTATAAAAGAGATAAATATAAATCTAATTCAACACATTAGCAGCCTCACAAACTACATTTTTAAGGACTCTAAAGGAAAGTTATGAACTCCCAAACCTGTCTACATCTGACTGATCTGATTCAACAGATTTAAAAAAAAGAAGAGAAAAGCATGAACTCAATCTCCAAACATTCAAAT
The DNA here is from genome assembly GCA_022376925.1 of Tragulus kanchil. Taxonomy (NCBI): domain Eukaryota; kingdom Metazoa; phylum Chordata; class Mammalia; order Artiodactyla; family Tragulidae; genus Tragulus; species Tragulus kanchil. The sequence continues at coordinate 34,969,948 of JAIOJX010000025.1, forward strand.
TCAGTATGTTTGAGTTGATGGTTCAGGAATTTGAAAATCTCTCCCCAACTAAATTGGATGTAAGCAGGTTTGGGAATAACTGAGTTCAAGAAATAGACTATTAGAATAAAAGAGTGAGTCTGAAACTCCTCACCAATTGTCTAATTATTTCTTGAAAATTTATCATCTTTAAAAAAAGATTTGTTATCTATTTTACTTTTTGGTGGCTGCAAGTCTTCATTGCTGCGTTCTCAAGTTGTGGCGAGTGGGGGGTACTCTTTTGTGGAACATGGGCTCAGTTGTTCCACTGTAGGTGGGCCCTTCCCAGGTCAGAGATCAAACCAGTATCCCCTGCATTGAAAGGTGGACTCCCAAACACTGGACCCCCAGGGAAGCCCTCATTTGGCTGATTACTAATGGACCCAAGGTAGATAACCCAATTCCATTGGAAAGTCTTCACTTAGAAGGTCAAACAGATAACTTAGCACCATAGATTTCCTTTACAAACAGCTGATCAGTGTTGTGTGAAGCCAGTGAGGCAACTTCTGTAAATGTTCAGGAGAGAGGGCTGTGTGAGACCCATCTCTTCTGATTCCAGTTTGCCCTAACTTTTATGTGTCACTGTCATTTCCATGCTGATGCCAATATTTGGTTGAAGTTTTATGAGAGCCTTTAAGTGAAACTAGCTGTAAGAAATCAGCCTAGCAAAAATACTTTATATTTATTACACTTCTTTAGGACCCTTGAGATTCAGCATCTCAGTACTCAAGAAACGAGCAGTAAATTCTGAGGTTCATTTCATGCTGAGAGCAATGATTGAAGTCAACAGTCATTAAAGGTGATGAAAGTGATAAATTCTGCTCCATATTTCAACTGTTTATCATCACTGCTGATGCTCATCAATCAGCAAATTAAAAGATAGTGCCAGTATTGATATTGCTATTCATTCAAATCATTTATTTAACCACTCTCATAGACTATTAATACAGAAAAAGGGAGATTTTTTAAAAATTCCACCAAATTTATAAAAGAGATAAATATAAATCTAATTCAACACATTAGCAGCCTCACAAACTACATTTTTAAGGACTCTAAAGGAAAGTTATGAACTCCCAAACCTGTCTACATCTGACTGATCTGATTCAACAGATTTAAAAAAAAGAAGAGAAAAGCATGAACTCAATCTCCAAACATTCAAATTCAGTATGTTTGAGTTGATGGTTCAGGAATTTGAAAATCTCTCCCCAACTAAATTGGATGTAAGCAGGTTTGGGAATAACTGAGTTCAAGAAATAGACTATTAGAATAAAAGAGTGAGTCTGAAACTCCTCACCAATTGTCTAATTATTTCTTGAAAATTTATCATCTTTAAAAAAAGATTTGTTATCTATTTTACTTTTTGGTGGCTGCAAGTCTTCATTGCTGCGTTCTCAAGTTGTGGCGAGTGGGGGGTACTCTTTTGTGGAACATGGGCTCAGTTGTTCCACTGTAGGTGGGCCCTTCCCAGGTCAGAGATCAAACCAGTATCCCCTGCATTGAAAGGTGGACTCCCAAACACTGGACCCCCAGGGAAGCCCTCATTTGGCTGATTACTAATGGACCCAAGGTAGATAACCCAATTCCATTGGAAAGTCTTCACTTAGAAGGTCAAACAGATAACTTAGCACCATAGATTTCCTTTACAAACAGCTGATCAGTGTTGTGTGAAGCCAGTGAGGCAACTTCTGTAAATGTTCAGGAGAGAGGGCTGTGTGAGACCCATCTCTTCTGATTCCAGCATCCCTCAGAGGTACTCCCTCTCTGTAAACTTGCAGGTGCCTTTTTCTTGCTTTTCCTTTCCCCTAGCATCCTCTGCCACACTACCTTGCCTTCCCCCAATGGAGAGATATAGACAGAGTCCAATATGAACTGAACGGATGAGTGTGTAAATTAATAAGCCTCATTATCCATAATTTCTTGTACAATATTAGAAAGGTTAGATGACTTGCATTTTTGCAATTTTAGACTTTATTATCATAAATACTATGTATTTGTACTATACAACATATGTATATATGAAGAACATATGTATCATATATGTTATACAACATATGTATAAGTGAAGAATTTACACAATTTTTATATACTAAAATATTATTTGAACTCACAGAAATATAATGACTTGCAGTTCATTGACCTGACTGTTTTGAATTTTTCCTCCTTTTGAGAATTTTCTTAGTAGTTTGGCTGGCTGTATTATATTATTAACCACCTTATTAAAATATAAAACAAAAAAAAATTAATAAGCCTCAAGTAAACAAAGAACTCTTAGAGGTCCTACGTACTCGATTTATTTTGATAGAGTCTTTCAAAGTAATCACCCCACCTAAGGTCATATTTTTCATTGCTGTATTCCTCCTCTATCCTTTCCCTCTGCTTAAGTCACTTTGAATCATCACTATTTTCCAATAGCTCTTCCCTATTTCTTCCCTTTCCCCACGGTTAAACTCCTTTCATTGATCTTATCCTCTGCTCCAACTTGTGATGAAATTTTTTTAATTTTTTTTACCCCATTTTTACCTCTTCCCAAGGATCAAACCAATGGGCTCAGTTGTTCCACTGTAGGTGGGCCCTTCCCAGGTCAGAGATCAAACCAGTATCCCTGCATTGAAAGGTGGACTCCCAAACACTGGACCCCCAGGGAAGCCCTCATTTGGCTGATTACTAATGGACCCAAGGTAGATAACCCAATTCCATTGGAAAGTCTTCACTTAGAAGGTCAAACAGATAACTTAGCACCATAGATTTCCTTTACAAACAGCTGATCAGTGTTGTGTGAAGCCAGTGAGGCAACTTCTGTAAATGTTCAGGAGAGAGGGCTGTGTGAGACCCATCTCTTCTGATTCCAGCATCCCTCAGAGGTACTCCCTCTCTGTAAACTTGCAGGTGCCTTTTTCTTGCTTTTCCTTTCCCCTAGCATCCTCTGCCACACTACCTTGCCTTCCCCCAATGGAGAGATATAGACAGAGTCCAATATGAACTGAACGGATGAGTGTGTAAATTAATAAGCCTCATTATCCATAATTTCTTGTACAATATTAGAAAGGTTAGATGACTTGCATTTTTGCAATTTTAGACTTTATTATCATAAATACTATGTATTTGTACTATACAACATATGTATATATGAAGAACATATGTATCATATATGTTATACAACATATGTATAAGTGAAGAATTTACACAATTTTTATATACTAAAATATTATTTGAACTCACAGAAATATAATGACTTGCAGTTCATTGACCTGACTGTTTTGAATTTTTCCTCCTTTTGAGAATTTTCTTAGTAGTTTGGCTGGCTGTATTATATTATTAACCACCTTATTAAAATATAAAACAAAAAAAAATTAATAAGCCTCAAGTAAACAAAGAACTCTTAGAGGTCCTACGTACTCGATTTATTTTGATAGAGTCTTTCAAAGTAATCACCCCACCTAAGGTCATATTTTTCATTGCTGTATTCCTCCTCTATCCTTTCCCTCTGCTTAAGTCACTTTGAATCATCACTATTTTCCAATAGCTCTTCCCTATTTCTTCCCTTTCCCCACGGTTAAACTCCTTTCATTGATCTTATCCTCTGCTCCAACTTGTGATGATTTTTATACATTTTAATTCAATTCCTTCTGCGGGTGTGGTCCCTTTATCCATCTTCACATTTTTATTCTTATGGTCTTCAGACTATCGTTGAGGAGGATAGTTATTATTAACATTATGTGATGTTAATGAGACTGTTCAAAAATATTATGCTGCAGCAGCATCTTGTTACTTTTAAAAAAGTCTTACCTTGACATAAAGCCATTAATAATAACTTTTTTAACATTAACTTTTATGTTTAATTTTTGTGTGTGTGTGGCAATTTGGCATTCATTCTACAGCAGAGAGTTGCTTGATTCACACGTCTCTAGTTTTCCTCTGGGTGCTGTGTAAAGGCAAATTCTTTTCTATCACAGTGGAATAATACCATGAAATGCTCACTTTAGCACTATATATGTTTTTTTACCTACAGACCTTCTTAGTGTATCCAATAGATAGATCCTCTACTTTCTTCACCTTCATGAGTTAAGGTAAAAACCCAAGTTCAAGGCAATATTAAAATAATTGAAAGCCTTCAACATAAAACTACAAACTCTTGACATTTATAGGTAATATTGATGCTACAGCCTAAATTCATTCTGTGGGATCTAAGTTCTAGTCGATACAGGATTTTCAAGTTTCCCCAAAGTGTTGCTTATCATGGATTCTTACTGTACATAAAAGAAGTGGGTTAAGATAAATGAGTGGATTAAGATATAGACATCCCAGAGGTTTCTGGCAATTTGAGTCAAAATATTATATATCCACATAAAGATTATAAACTTCAATAGTGACATTCTGCCCTTGCTTGGACTTCCTAGTTACAAATTTCCACTCCTTCTAGAATTATTAAATTTCAGAACACTTGAGAAACAATGTTAAGCAAGGTTATTCTCTATTTCCAAAATTAATAGACAGAAGAGTGAGGAATGTTTATGTATCCTAGGGTTTTTATTTTTCCGGTTTCTGGCCACTAGGCATGTGGGATCTTAGCTTTCCAACCAGGGATTGAACTTGCACTCCTTGCTTTGGAAGGCAAAGTCTTAACCACTGGACTGTCAATAAGTCTCTTATTCCAGGAATTTTAAGCAAAGAGATCTACCCCACTCCTGGCCTCTGACACTGCACAGTTCTTTCTAATTCCCCTATTTCCCCATTCCTTCTTTGCCCGCTCCAACTTGTGATGATTTTTATACATTTTAATTCAATTCCTGCGGGTGTGGTCCCTTTATCCATCTTCACATTTTTATTCTTATGGTCTTCAGACTATCGTTGAGGAGGATAGTTATTATTAACATTATGTGATGTTAATGAGACTGTTCAAAAATATTATGCTGCAGCAGCATCTTGTTACTTTTAAAAAAGTCTTACCTTGACATAAAGCCATTAATAATAACTTTTTTAACATTAACTTTTATGTTTAATTTTTGTGTGTGTGTGGCAATTTGGCATTCATTCTACAGCAGAGAGTTGCTTGATTCACACGTCTCTAGTTTTCCTCTGGGTGCTGTGTAAAGGCAAATTCTTTTCTATCACAGTGGAATAATACCATGAAATGCTCACTTTAGCACTATATATGTTTTTTTACCTACAGACCTTCTTAGTGTATCCAATAGATAGATCCTCTACTTTCTTCACCTTCATGAGTTAAGGTAAAAACCCAAGTTCAAGGCAATATTAAAATAATTGAAAGCCTTCAACATAAAACTACAAACTCTTGACATTTATAGGTAATATTGATGCTACAGCCTAAATTCATTCTGTGGGATCTAAGTTCTAGTCGATACAGGATTTTCAAGTTTCCCCAAAGTGTTGCTTATCATGGATTCTTACTGTACATAAAAGAAGTGGGTTAAGATAAATGAGTGGATTAAGATATAGACATCCCAGAGGTTTCTGGCAATTTGAGTCAAAATATTATATATCCACATAAAGATTATAAACTTCAATAGTGACATTCTGCCCTTGCTTGGACTTCCTAGTTACAAATTTCCACTCCTTCTAGAATTATTAAATTTCAGAACACTTGAGAAACAATGTTAAGCAAGGTTATTCTCTATTTCCAAAATTAATAGACAGAAGAGTGAGGAATGTTTATGTATCCTAGGGTTTTTATTTTTCCGGTTTCTGGCCACTAGGCATGTGGGATCTTAGCTTTCCAACCAGGGATTGAACTTGCACTCCTTGCTTTGGAAGGCAAAGTCTTAACCACTGGACTGTCAATAAGTCTCTTATTCCAGGAATTTTAAGCAAAGAGATCTACCCCACTCCTGGCCTCTGACACTGCTGCACAGTTCTTTCTGCACTGCTCTCTGCCTGATAACCTCAGGGCTTTGTTTGCAAACTGGGCTTCTGACATTATGACCAGTTTTCAGGCTAAAGGCCTCACTGTTGCCACTTACTTAGTTTCAACCTTTTAATCCCCTGTGGCTTAAAATTCACAATGGAGTATCTCCTTCTGAGTGGGCTTGTCAACTACTTCTGTCAATGGCATTTCTGGGTCCAGCCTCTAGGGCATTTCATCTCAGCAGGAACTGATGTCTGATGCCGGGTTGTGTTTACCCTAGGTCCTTTTGGAAAATTCAGATGGCGTTTCATGCAACCGCAGCTTAATTGGCCTGAAATGAAAAACGTGGTTATTTCAAACTATTCAGTTTGGTCTGTACAATTGAAACCTGTTGGATTGCCATTAATGATGATAAGGCCTCAAGAAACCCTCTGCCACACCTGAGAATGTTAAAAAAAAAAAAAAGAAAGAAAGAATCTGGGAACATACACATCTGTAAACAACAAAACTCTGTAAAAGTTAAAATGAATTAAAAGATTTTTTTAAAAAAAAGATATTTTATGGTATATACTTAAATTTCCCTGAGTAGAAAAGGCCTAAAGTATCATTGAACTTAAAGAGACTTCAAATAAAATTTGTCTAATGTTTTCAGTTACTGAAGAGGCTGCATGATACAGACTTTCAAAGACAGTGTCATGAATTCTTCCTGTCTCATCATATATTAGGGTCAGGAGAGAGGAACCTCGATGAACATTTAATTGACCTCTTCATGTAACAGAATAAGAAATATAATTTGTTGTTTTAGTTTCTAAGTCATGCCTGACTCTTCTCCGACTCCGAGACTATAGCCCTGCCAGGCTTCTCTGTCCATGGGATTTGCCAGGCAAGAATACTGGAGTGGTTGCCATTTCCTTCTCCAGGGAAGCTTCCCAACCCAGGGGTCAAACTCATGTCTCTTGCATTGGCAGAGAGATTCTTTACCACTGAGTCACCAGGGAAGCCAAGAAATTAAACTACAAAGAAGCTAAGTAAATTTTCTAGATCTTGAACTACAATCTAGATCTCTAATGCTCTCTAATCTCTTTTCTGTATCACTCTGCCTGACCTTACTGTGAAAACGTTTCTACTTTTCCCAAGATTAGTAAAATGAGACCATGAGTAACATAATACAGGCATTATAAGAAAAATAATCCTTTTGGGCCATGGCATTTTAGAATTGGGAAAATTTGCCTCTGGAAGTGTCTATGTTTTTCGGGGACATTATGACCAGTTTTCAGGCTAAAGGCCTCACTGTTGCCACTTACTTAGTTTCAACCTTTTAATCCCCTGTGGCTTAAAATTCACAATGGAGTATCTCCTTCTGAGTGGGCTTGTCAACTACTTCTGTCAATGGCATTTCTGGGTCCAGCCTCTAGGGCATTTCATCTCAGCAGGAACTGATGTCTGATGCCGGGTTGTGTTTACCCTAGGTCCTTTTGGAAAATTCAGATGGCGTTTCATGCAACCGCAGCTTAATTGGCCTGAAATGAAAAACGTGGTTATTTCAAACTATTCAGTTTGGTCTGTACAATTGAAACCTGTTGGATTGCCATTAATGATGATAAGGCCTCAAGAAACCCTCTGCCACACCTGAGAATGTTAAAAAAAAAAAAAAAGAAAGAATCTGGGAACATACACATCTGTAAACAACAAAACTCTGTAAAAGTTAAAATGAATTAAAAGATTTTTTTAAAAAAAAGATATTTTATGGTATATACTTAAATTTCCCTGAGTAGAAAAGGCCTAAAGTATCATTGAACTTAAAGAGACTTCAAATAAAATTTGTCTAATGTTTTCAGTTACTGAAGAGGCTGCATGATACAGACTTTCAAAGACAGTGTCATGAATTCTTCCTGTCTCATCATATATTAGGGTCAGGAGAGAGGAACCTCGATGAACATTTAATTGACCTCTTCATGTAACAGAATAAGAAATATAATTTGTTGTTTTAGTTTCTAAGTCATGCCTGACTCTTCTGCGACTCCGTAGACTATAGCCCTGCCAGGCTTCTCTGTCCATGGGATTTGCCAGGCAAGAATACTGGAGTGGTTGCCATTTCCTTCTCCAGGGAAGCTTCCCAACCCAGGGGTCAAACTCATGTCTCTTGCATTGGCAGAGAGATTCTTTACCACTGAGTCACCAGGGAAGCCAAGAAATTAAACTACAAAGAAGCTAAGTAAATTTTCTAGATCTTGAACTACAATCTAGATCTCTAATGCTCTCTAATCTCTTTTCTGTATCACTCTGCCTGACCTTACTGTGAAAACGTTTCTACTTTTCCCAAGATTAGTAAAATGAGACCATGAGTAACATAATACAGGCATTATAAGAAAAATAATCTAGCATATGTTGAAAATTTCTGGAATGTTTTATGAATCGTACCCTATTGTGAAATAGGACCATGGCATTTTAGAATTGGGAAGCACTCATCATCCTCTCCTCTCCAGCCCACATAAGAAGGCAATGGACAGGCCTTGTATCTATGTTAGCTTTGATTTCACTAACTAGTTTCTTGTTCTTCATTCTCTCCAAAGAAGTTGCTAACATTTGGAGAATGTAGCTAAAACAACCACATGGAGAACTCTGTTTTGAAAAGTCTCAAGTTTATCTACTGGAACTGTATCTTCATGATTCTAAATAGTTTCATTCAAACTACCAAGTCGATAAAATCATATCTATAAAGTTCATTCAACTCTTTGCAACTCTATGGGCTGTAGCCCCCCAGGCTCCTCTCTCCATGGAATTTTCCAGTGGGTTGCCATTCCCTTCTCCAGGGGGCCTTCCTGACCCAGGGGTCGAACCTGGGTCTTCTGCATTGCAGGCAGATTCTTTACTGTCTGAGCCACCAGGAAAGCTCATAAAACACAATAATCCAGTCCAAATCCGTTTTAAGAATTTTCAGCCAAGGGAATACATCTTTATAATATAAATTAAAAAAGTGACAACAAACAAATGTGACTATTCTGCAAATGGTTGAGACTGGTGTTTTGGTTTATGAAGATCGGGTTGACAACATTCTGACATCATCTTTTAGAACAGCCACTTGTCTGCATTTGCTGTCGCTCAGACACCTGACCCTAGTCTTCTGTGTTCCTTAGTAGTTCCATCTGGCATTTTCTCAATCAGTTTTGTCACCATTGCTCATAGGCTGATCACATTTTAAAGACTTCCGTATCTTCATCCAAGATAATTAGGTTATGATCACTCACAGCAGAGCATCCTTGGGAGGAGATTGAGGGGGCCTTGTGGAACCCTGAAATCAGGTAGCTTGAGAGTTTTGCTAAACCAATGCTGTCTAATAAAAAAATCATACAACTCCTAGAAGAGAACATAGGCGGAGCACTCTTTGACATAAACTGTATCAAAAAAGAAACAAAGCAAACAAAAATAAAATATATAGTATTGTCCATTGTGGACAGACAGTGTACAATCTGCCTACAGTGCAGGAGACCCAGGTGCACCCTCTGGATTATAAGAAAAATAATCTAGCATATGTTGAAAATTTCTGGAATGTTTTATGAATCGTACCCTATTGTGAAATAGGACCATGGCATTTTAGAATTGGGAAGCACTCATCATCCTCTCCTCTCCAGCCCACATAAGAAGGCAATGGACAGGCCTTGTATCTATGTTAGCTTTGATTTCACTAACTAGTTTCTTGTTCTTCATTCTCTCCAAAGAAGTTGCTAACATTTGGAGAATGTAGCTAAAACAACCACATGGAGAACTCTGTTTTGAAAAGTCTCAAGTTTATCTACTGGAACTGTATCTTCATGATTCTAAATAGTTTCATTCAAACTACCAAGTCGATAAAATCATATCTATAAAGTTCATTCAACTCTTTGCAACTCTATGGGCTGTAGCCCCCCAGGCTCCTCTCTCCATGGAATTTTCCAGTGGGTTGCCATTCCCTTCTCCAGGGGGCCTTCCTGACCCAGGGGTCGAACCTGGGTCTTCTGCATTGCAGGCAGATTCTTTACTGTCTGAGCCACCAGGAAAGCTCATAAAACACAATAATCCAGTCCAAATCCGTTTTAAGAATTTTCAGCCAAGGGAATACATCTTTATAATATAAATTAAAAAAGTGACAACAAACAAATGTGACTATTCTGCAAATGGTTGAGACTGGTGTTTTGGTTTATGAAGATCGGGTTGACAACATTCTGACATCATCTTTTAGAACAGCCACTTGTCTGCATTTGCTGTCGCTCAGACACCTGACCCTAGTCTTCTGTGTTCCTTAGTAGTTCCATCTGGCATTTTCTCAATCAGTTTTGTCACCATTGCTCATAGGCTGATCACATTTTAAAGACTTCCGTATCTTCATCCAAGATAATTAGGTTATGATCACTCACAGCAGAGCATCCTTGGGAGGAGATTGAGGGGGCCTTGTGGAACCCTGAAATCAGGTAGCTTGAGAGTTTTGCTAAACCAATGCTGTCTAATAAAAAAATCATACAACTCCTAGAAGAGAACATAGGCGGAGCACTCTTTGACATAAACTGTATCAAAAAAAGAAACAAAGCAAACAAAAATAAAAATATATAGTATTGTCCATTGTGGTCAGACAGTGTACAATCTGCCTACAGTGCAGGAGACCCAGGTTCAACCTCTGGATTGGAAAGATCCCCTGGGCAAGGGATTGGCAACCCACTCCAGTATTCTTGCCTGGAGAATTCCATGGACAGATGAGCCTGGCGGGCTACAGTGTGTGGAATCGCAAAGAGTCGGACACGGGTGAGTGACTAATACTTTACACAATTAACTTAAGAGGTTTTGCACAGCAAAGGAAATCACTGACAACCTGAACAGGAGAAAATATTTGCAAATAAGATGATAGATAAGAGAGTAACATCCAAAAATTTATAAACAGTGCATACAACATTATATATATATATATATATATATATATATATATATATATAAAATAAGAAATGGGCAAAATACCTGAATAGATATTTTTCTAAAGGTGATATAGAGGGCCAACAGGCACATGAAAAGATGTTCAATATCATTAATAATCAGAGAAATGCAAATTAAAGCCACAAGGAGGGCTTCCCTGGTGGTCCAGTGGGTAAGGACACCGCCTTGCAGTGCAAGGGGAGCCGGACGATCACTTGCCTGGGAAGATTCCACGTGCCGCGGAGCGGCTGGACCCATGTATCCAATTACTGAGCCGGAGCTCTGGAGCACATGTGCCCAGAGCCGGTGCTCTGTGACAACGGAGGCCACGATGGGAGGCCCACACGGGCCAGAGAACAAAGATGGATGAAAATAGATAAATGAAAGACCAATAGAAGTGGACTTTTTTGGTTATCGGGTTGACTTGACAATCAGGTAGTTTGAGAGTTTTGCTAAACCAATGGGCCTGTCTGGGATCACATTTTAAAGACTTCCGTATCTTCATCCAAGATAATTAGGTTATGATCACTCACAGCAGAGCATCCTTGGGAGGAGATTGAGGGGGCCTTGTGGAACCCTGAAATCAGGTAGCTTGAGAGTTTTGCTAAACCAATGCTGTCTAATAAAAAAATCATACAACTCCTAGAAGAGAACATAGGCGGAGCACTCTTTGACATAAACTGTATCAAAAAAGAAACAAAGCAAACAAAAATAAAAATATATAGTATTGTCCATTGTGGTCAGACAGTGTACAATCTGCCTACAGTGCAGGAGACCCAGGTTCAACCTCTGGATTGGAAAGATCCCCTGGGCAAGGGATTGGCAACCCACTCCAGTATTCTTGCCTGGAGAATTCCATGGACAGATGAGCCTGGCGGGCTACAGTGTGTGGAATCGCAAAGAGTCGGACACGGGTGAGTGACTAATACTTTACACAATTAACTTAAGAGGTTTTGCACAGCAAAGGAAATCACTGACAACCTGAACAGGAGAAAATATTTGCAAATAAGATGATAGATAAGAGAGTAACATCCAAAAATTTATAAACAGTGCATACAACATTATATATATATATATATATATATATATATATATATATATAAAATAAGAAATGGGCAAAATACCTGAATAGATATTTTTCTAAAGGTGATATAGAGGGCCAACAGGCACATGAAAAGATGTTCAATATCATTAATAATCAGAGAAATGCAAATTAAAGCCACAAGGAGGGCTTCCCTGGTGGTCCAGTGGGTAAGGACACCGCCTTGCAGTGCAAGGGGAGCCGGACGATCACTTGCCTGGGAAGATTCCACGTGCCGCGGAGCGGCTGGACCCATGTATCCAATTACTGAGCCGGAGCTCTGGAGCACATGTGCCCAGAGCCGGTGCTCTGTGACAACGGAGGCCACCGCGATGGGAGGCCCACACGGGCCAGAGAACAAAGATGGATGAAAATAGATAAATGAAAGACCAATAGAAGTGGCCCCCAAAAGAAAAAAAAAAAACCTACAAGGAAATATCACCACACATCTGTCAGAATGGGCTATCATCAAAAAATCTACAAATAACAAATGTTGGTCAGCATGTAGGGTAAAGACAGCGGTAGTACACTGTTGGCAGTAATATAAATTGATGGAGCCACCATAAAAAACAGTATGGAGATTCTTCAAAAAAAAACAAAAACAAAAACAAAAAATAGAGTTACTATATGATTAACAATCCAGGGTATATATGCCCGAAGAAAACAAAAATATTAAATTGAAAAGATACATGCACCACAATGTTCATAGCAGAATTGTTTGCAATTGTCAAGCTATGAGTACAACCTAGGTGTCCATGAAGAGATGAATGGGTAAAGAAATATGGTATACATAAAATGGAGTTTTACTCAGTCACAAAAAAGAATAAAATTCTGCTATTTGAAATACTACAGGTTGTCCAAGGAATAAGTCAGACAGAGAAAAACAAATACTCTATGGTATCACTGATATGTGGAATATAAAAAATAAAACAAGCAAATATAACAAAATGGGAACAGATTTACAGATACAGAGAACAAACTAGTGGTTACCAGTGAGAAGAAGGAAGGGGGGAGGAGCAAGAAATGCGAATTACTGTATATAAAATAAATAAGCAACAATGCTATATTATTGTACAACACAGCCATTGTTTTGTAATAAATTTAAATAGAATACAATCTGTAAATATTGAATTACTATGTAGCACACCTGAAACTAATATAATATTGTGAATCAACTATGCTTCATTAAAAATAGTAGATAAAATGAGGACTTCTCTGGTAGTGCAGTGGATAGGAATCTGCCTGCCAATGCAGGGGACATCGGTACAGTCTCTGGTCCAGGAAGATTCCACAGGCCTCGGAGCAACTAAACCCGTGTGCCACAAGCCATGTGTAGGCTGAGCATTTAAAATGTGGCTATAGCACCTGTAGCAATGATAATATTTTGAATATACTGGGTTGAATAAAATGTACCATTATATATCCAAATGTTATATTCATTTGCTTGTTTTATTTTTAATATTCCACTGTGCCATGACTATTGTGCTCTAGACACACAACTACTGAGCTTGCATAAAGACCAATAGAAGTGGCCCCCAAAAGAAAAAAAAAACCTACAAGGAAATATCACCACACATCTGTCAGAATGGGCTATCATCAAAAAATCTACAAATAACAAATGTTGGTCAGCATGTAGGGTAAAGACAGCGGTAGTACACTGTTGGCAGTAATATAAATTGATGGAGCCACCATAAAAAACAGTATGGAGATTCTTCAAAAAAAAACAAAAACAAAAACAAAAAATAGAGTTACTATATGATTAACAATCCAGGGTATATATGCCCGAAGAAAACAAAAATATTAAATTGAAAAGATACATGCACCACAATGTTCATAGCAGAATTGTTTGCAATTGTCAAGCTATGAGTACAACCTAGGTGTCCATGAAGAGATGAATGGGTAAAGAAATATGGTATACATAAAATGGAGTTTTACTCAGTCACAAAAAAGAATAAAATTCTGCTATTTGAAATACTACAGGTTGTCCAAGGAATAAGTCAGACAGAGAAAAACAAATACTCTATGGTATCACTGATATGTGGAATATAAAAAATAAAACAAGCAAATATAACAAAATGGGAACAGATTTACAGATACAGAGAACAAACTAGTGGTTACCAGTGAGAAGAAGGAAGGGGGGAGGAGCAAGAAATGCGAATTACTGTATATAAAATAAATAAGCAACAATGCTATATTATTGTACAACACAGCCATTGTTTTGTAATAAATTTAAATAGAATACAATCTGTAAATATTGAATTACTATGTAGCACACCTGAAACTAATATAATATTGTGAATCAACTATGCTTCATTAAAAATAGTAGATAAAATGAGGACTTCTCTGGTAGTGCAGTGGATAGGAATCTGCCTGCCAATGCAGGGGACATCGGTACAGTCTCTGGTCCAGGAAGATTCCACAGGCCTCGGAGCAACTAAACCCGTGTGCCACAAGCCATGTGTAGGCTGAGCATTTAAAATGTGGCTATAGCACCTGTAGCAATGATAATATTTTGAATATACTGGGTTGAATAAAATGTACCATTATATATCCAAATGTTATATTCATTTGCTTGTTTTATTTTTAATATTCCACTGTGCCATGACTATTGTGCTCTAGACACACAACTACTGAGCTTGCATGCTGCAGTTACTGAAGCCCAAACAATCTAGAGCCTGTGCTCTGAAACAAGAGAAGCCTTTGCAACAAAAAGTTGGAGCAGTGAAGAGTAACCCCCACTTGCTTCAGCTAGAGAAAGCCTGTACAAAGCAACAAAGATCCAGCACAGCCAATAAATAAATAAAATTTTAAAAGATAAATAAATAAAATGAGATACATATGTAATTTAAAATTTCCTAGTAGTTACTTTATTTTAAAAAAAGTAAAACAGAAACACATGAAATTAATACAAATGATGCATTTTACTTAACCCAGTATATTCAAAATATTATCATGCCTACAGGTAGCATAAGCACATTTTAAATGCTCAACAGTCACACATGGCTTGTAGCAACAACACTGGAGAATGAATGCTAGACAGATCTCTCAGCAAATCAGCTTTTCCAGTTGACCCTGGTAAACTCCCACTCTTTATGATGGGCTTGCCATGGTGAAAAAACTATGGTAAGTCATGATTTCCCAATTGTCGGAGTCAGCGTTCTCCAGAGAAGCAGAGCCCATAGAGAATTAGCATATGCAATTTCAGAGGTTGGCAAGTTTGAAATCTGCAGGACAGGCCACCAGGACGGAGACAGAGAGAAGAGTTGATACTGAATCTGAAGACGGTCTGGAGGCAGAATCTTGTTTTCCTGTGGGTGACCTCAGATTTTTTCCTCTTAAGGTTTTCAGATGATTGAATGAGGCCACCCACATTACAGCGGCTAATCAGTTTTGCTCAAAGTCTACTGATATAACATTAGTAACATTATAAAAAATGAATACAATGCCACAGCAATATCTAGGCAGGTGTTTGACCAAATACCTGGGCTCCATCACCTAGCTAAGTTGACACACAAAATTAACCATAACATCCACTGAAGCATAGGAAAAGATTTGAAGCAATAATCCATGGAACTCAGGAAACTGTCTTGATCTAAGAAGTCAAGATAGAATTGAGTTTGTCTTTGGCTGTGACAACCTGCGAGAAAGAGTGTCTTTTCCCAGGTTCTCTTAAATTGCTTATTAATCTAATGGATGGTCCTCATTTGAAACATTTTAACTGTTACAAGTAAGTTAATTGGATTGTATAGGGAGAGGCAATTTTACGAATTAAAGAAAGAGAAGAAACTAGAAATGTCAATTCATTCGATAGCTTTCTCTCTGGAAGAAGGATAAATCACAAGAATATGTTATGTACATAATATTTAATGACACCATGGGAAAGTACAGAAGACAGTTATCGATCCTTTTTCACACTTTCTTTTATACAGAGCTAATAAATGTAGAACTCAGACACTCTAATTGCTTGATTGTTTCTGCTATCCTTCCCAAGTTAAGATTTGGATAGTTGTTATTTTTAATAGTCTGGTATTATTTGAAACCCTCTGACTATTTGGGGTATAACCAGAAAATGTGGATGGTGGGTCTTCTTTGGACTTGAAACAAACGTATGTTTCCTTTGCCCACTTCCTGGATATGGGGGTAAGGACATAGAAACGAAGTTCTGGGTCTTTGTAAATCTTTTTAGTCTCGTGCAGAATAGGAGATGATCGTATTCTCAGATATCTTTCTGCTTTCAATCTGTTGTACAGTCTTTGAGTTAAAATATTAAGAAAATCCAGCCTCACTCAGATATGTAATTGAAAAAGAGAAGAGAATTTTGATAGGCTTTTCAGATAACTGTGGATATCTTTTGAGAAAATGCCAAAACTTTGACAAGTAGTAGTTTCTAAAAGGTTAGTTGCAGTGTAGAATCTGAAACATTACTGATAAACATTTCCTGTTGTGTGGCATTAAAACTGATTTAAAACTAGCTTTGCGACATACATTTTGCTGTTGTCGTTTAGTCACTAAGTCATGTCCAGCTCTTTTGTGACTCCATGGACTGTATTGGCTATCTGTAAAATATGGGTTTACTGCATCATATAGATCTTCTAAATGTTGACACACCTAACTGTATGCTATGAGAACAGTCATTAATGTCACCACGGAGCTCACTTAAAAGATCTTTAAGTATTAGGAAGTTGTCAGGCTGAGAGTGGCAAATACAGAGTTTTAAAAATTCTGATTTTCACTTGAAAAAATTTTTTAACTCGAGAAAGAGTGTCTTTTCCCAGGTTCTCTTAAATTGCTTATTAATCTAATGGATGGTCCTCATTTGAAACATTTTAACTGTTACAAGTAAGTTAATTGGATTGTATAGGAGAGGCAATTTTAATTAAAGAAAGAGAAGAAACTAGAAATGTCAATTCATTCGATAGCTTTCTCTCTGGAAGAAGGATAAATCACAAGAATATGTTATGTACATAATATTTAATGACACCATGGGAAAGTACAGAAGACAGTTATCGATCCTTTTTCACACTTTCTTTTATACAGAGCTAATAAATGTAGAACTCAGACACTCTAATTGCTTGATTGTTTCTGCTATCCTTCCCAAGTTAAGATTTGGATAGTTGTTATTTTTAATAGTCTGGTATTATTTGAAACCCTCTGACTATTTGGGGTATAACCAGAAAATGTGGATGGTGGGTCTTCTTTGGACTTGAAACAAACGTATGTTTCCTTTGCCCACTTCCTGGATATGGGGGTAAGGACATAGAAACGAAGTTCTGGGTCTTTGTAAATCTTTTTAGTCTCGTGCAGAATAGGAGATGATCGTATTCTCAGATATCTTTCTGCTTTCAATCTGTTGTACAGTCTTTGAGTTAAAATATTAAGAAAATCCAGCCTCACTCAGATATGTAATTGAAAAAGAGAAGAGAATTTTGATAGGCTTTTCAGATAACTGTGGATATCTTTTGAGAAAATGCCAAAACTTTGACAAGTAGTAGTTTCTAAAAGGTTAGTTGCAGTGTAGAATCTGAAACATTACTGATAAACATTTCCTGTTGTGTGGCATTAAAACTGATTTAAAACTAGCTTTGCGACATACATTTTGCTGTTGTCGTTTAGTCACTAAGTCATGTCCAGCTCTTTTGTGACTCCATGGACTGTATTGGCTATCTGTAAAATATGGGTTTACTGCATCATATAGATCTTCTAAATGTTGACACACCTAACTGTATGCTATGAGAACAGTCATTAATGTCACCACGGAGCTCACTTAAAAGATCTTTAAGTATTAGGAAGTTGTCAGGCTGAGAGTGGCAAATACAGAGTTTTAAAAATTCTGATTTTCACTTGAAAGCTCAAATGTTATCATTGGCAACAAAAACTCTCAGCTGTTTCCCTCCAAAGCAACAGGCTAATTTCATTCACTTTAAAAAAAACAACAAAACAGAAAGAAATGCCTACCAAATACATCAGTAGGAAAAATTTGAGTTAATCTGAGAGTACTTTTTTTTAAGTAAATATGGTATTCTATGAAACAAAATGACTAATTCAGTTACATTCAAACCAACACTCAAGTACTTTTCCTGGAGATACTCACTGCACATTGGAATGTCCAGAAATGCTTTGTGTGTACTGTCCATTTCTTCATATAGGATATTGTATTCAAAGGTCTTGATTTGATAAAATTAATAGTTTTTGCTGCTTTATCAAGGACATACATAAGTGACACTGGCATTTCTGCTTTGCAAGCTGTTCACCAGGACAGCCTGAGTCACCACCTTGATCCATACTTGGTGACGAGCAGTTTTACCTACTTTCAATGCAGAAGACAACACAACACAATGGCAGTGCTTTAACAGTTCCAAAAAAATAGTTTGAGGACCCCTGACGGTTCTCAGATCCCCTGGGATCTCCATGGACCACACTGGGAGAACTGGAAGCTCATGAGTAATGTTAATCCTTATCTTCAGAAACCAAGGAGAAGCTCTATGAATCTCTATCATGCAGAGGGAGGTGAAAAAAGAGTTGTTTTCTTCATTTACGCTCTTCACTTTACCTAAATAAAGAGTAGCCTGGATGCTTTCTTCTAAGACTCTTTTCTATTTTGCTCTAAGTATGTGACAGTTGCTCAGTCATGGCTGACTCTGCGACCCATGGACAAGTCATGGAATTCTCCAGGCAAGAATACTGGAGTGGGTAGCTTTTCCCTTCTCCAGGGGATCTTCTCAACTCAGGAGTCAAACTGGGCTCTTCTGCATTGCAGGCAGATTCTTCAGTAGCTGAGCTACAAGGGAAGCCCCACTCTAAATATAGGTCACGTAAGGTTTTAAAAGCTGGAATACTGGGGGATTTGCCACCATGTGATCCAAGATTATTTCACCCTCTGGCCTCTCAAAACTGTGGTAGGTTGTGCCATGAGGATCATTCCACTGAAGGGTGAGGCTGGAGCATCAGGTAAGGTTAGTTGATCTGAGGTCTTGTAATGATCCGTGGGTGTGTTGGTTTAGGTATCAGAGAGTCCAGGTGGTGGTATTGGTGAAACCTCTCCTGAAATCTAGCCTTCATGGGTTCTGACTCCTTGATTAAAGACTTTTAATGAGCAGTGAAACAAAAGGCAGCTGGTGAGAATTTTCCATGAACCTGAAAGGGTGCGGCAGACAGGAACCTGGTCTTAGATCTTGCTGGATTGATAATGGCAAGAAAGAGCTCTAGGAAAAGTCCTCTTTCCAGGAATAATCTATTAGAATAGAATGCCAGTTACAAATATACACTTCAGTTTAGAGTGCTCTTGCATTGATCAGTTTGAATACTTTAATTAACAAGTATTGGAGAACCTCCTTTTTTCTCCAGAGACAATATATTAAAACTTCTTTTAATAAATAAGTTTGATAAATGCTAGGGGAAAAATTTTTTTCAGTCCCAGTTTGACAAAAAAAAGTTGATTAGATAACAAATAGAGTTAATTGCAGTTTACTATACTCCAGATTAAAATGGAGGCTTCTCTGATGGCTCAGTGGTGAAGAATTTGTCTGCAGTACAGTAGACATGGATTTGATCCCTGGGTCTTGAAGATCTCCATGGACCACACTGGGAGAACTGGAAGCTCATGAGTAATGTTAATCCTTATCTTCAGAAACCAAGGAGAAGCTCTATGAATCTCTATCATGCAGAGGGAGGTGAAAAAAGAGTTGTTTTCTTCATTTACGCTCTTCACTTTACCTAAATAAAGAGTAGCCTGGATGCTTTCTTCTAAGACTCTTTTCTATTTTGCTCTAAGTATGTGACAGTTGCTCAGTCATGGCTGACTCTGCGACCCATGGACAAGTCATGGAATTCTCCAGGCAAGAATACTGGAGTGGGTAGCTTTTCCCTTCTCCAGGGGATCTTCTCAACTCAGGAGTCAAACTGGGCTCTTCTGCATTGCAGGCAGATTCTTCAGTAGCTGAGCTACAAGGGAAGCCCCACTCTAAATATAGGTCACGTAAGGTTTTAAAAGCTGGAATACTGGGGGATTTGCCACCATGTGATCCAAGATTATTTCACCCTCTGGCCTCTCAAAACTGTGGTAGGTTGTGCCATGAGGATCATTCCACTGAAGGGTGAGGCTGGAGCATCAGGTAAGGTTAGTTGATCTGAGGTCTTGTAATGATCCGTGGGTGTGTTGGTTTAGGTATCAGAGAGTCCAGGTGGTGGTATTGGTGAAACCTCTCCTGAAATCTAGCCTTCATGGGTTCTGACTCCTTGATTAAAGACTTTTAATGAGCAGTGAAACAAAAGGCAGCTGGTGAGAATTTTCCATGAACCTGAAAGGGTGCGGCAGACAGGAACCTGGTCTTAGATCTTGCTGGATTGATAATGGCAAGAAAGAGCTCTAGGAAAAGTCCTCTTTCCAGGAATAATCTATTAGAATAGAATGCCAGTTACAAATATACACTTCAGTTTAGAGTGCTCTTGCATTGATCAGTTTGAATACTTTAATTAACAAGTATTGGAGAACCTCCTTTTTTCTCCAGAGACAATATATTAAAACTTCTTTTAATAAATAAGTTTGATAAATGCTAGGGGAAAAATTTTTTTCAGTCCCAGTTTGACAAAAAAAAGTTGATTAGATAACAAATAGAGTTAATTGCAGTTTACTATACTCCAGATTAAAATGGAGGCTTCTCTGATGGCTCAGTGGTGAAGAATTTGTCTGCAGTACAGTAGACATGGATTTGATCCCTGGGTCTTGAAGATCTCCTGAACCCACTCCAGTATTCTTGTCTGGAAAATCTCGTGGACAGAGGAGCCTGGAGGGCAATAGTCCACAGGGTTACAAAGAGTTGGACATGACTGAAGTGACTAAGTGGCAGCAGCGGCAGATTAAAATGTCTGAAAAATTTTCTAAAAAGATGTATCTAGTAACTGAAAACCTGTAATGTTACGAGGTTTGTTATTTTTATTTCAGAGAAGTTGAATAATGAAGAATTGATTTATTTAAAAGGTTGGACACAAAAATTCTTCAAAATACCTCTAATATAGCACAGCTAAAATTACAACATGTCATTATGCAGTAAAATTCCTGCATATCCTGACTTGAGGAGAGAATTCAAGGAATCCGAGTTTTTGACCTGACACAAGGTCAAGGTCAGGAGCAGGGTAAGTGCTCATGAGGCTTGGAGGTCACGAGAACTGTCTTTCCTCTGGTGGGTGGGTTGGGGTAGGAGTTGGTCCAACATGAGAAACAATTTGCAATCCCCCAAATCTGAAAATGCGCATAACCTAAGAGCCAGAAATTCCATTTCTAGAAACATTTTCCAGAGAAACTCTCACACATATGCACAAGGGTAAATACATAAAGAATAATCACTGCAGCCTCATTTGTAAGAGCAACATTTAAAAGCTCTGAATAGCCATTGGAAATGAATAAATAAAGGGTGAAATAACCAAACAGTAATATAGTAAATAGTTGAAAAGAGTAAGCCAGAGTTACATGTTGTAGATCTCTCAATAAGAACAAACCTTATATTAAGTATGATTGCTGGACTTTTCTGGTCATTTAGAGGTTAAGAATCTGCCTACCAGTGGTCTGATCCCTCGTCAGGGAGATTCAGCATGCCATGGGGCAACTGAACCTATGTGCCACAACTACTGAGCCCACATGCCACAACTACTAAAGTCCTGGCACTGTGCCCTGTGACAAGAGAAGCTACTGTAATAAGAAGCCTGTGCACAGCAATGCAAGAGTAGCCCCCACTCACACAATTAGAGAAAGCCCAGGCACAGCAATGAAGACCCACGTGCAGCAATGAAGACTCAGTGCAGCCAAAAATATATGTATAACTTTGCATAAAAAATCAAGCTATAGGGCTTCCCTTATGCTCTAGTGGGTAAAAGAGTCTGCCTTGCAGCGCAAGGGGCACCAGTTTGATCCCTGGCCTGGGAAGATCCCACATGCCACGGAGCATGGGCGGGTGTGTCCAAGTATGAGCCAGCGCTCTGGAGCTCATGCACCCAGAGCCAGTGCTCTGAAAGGAGAGAGGCCACTGCAATGGGAGCCCCACACATGCCAAAGAATAAAGATGGATGAAAATAAATAAATAACAAAAATAAAAATGAAGAATTGATTTATTTAAAAGGTTGGACACAAAAATTCTTCAAAATACCTCTAATATAGCACAGCTAAAATTACAACATGTCATTATGCAGTAAAATTCCTGCATATCCTGACTTGAGGAGAGAATTCAAGGAATCGAGTTTTGACCTGACACAAGGTCAAGGTCAGGAGCAGGGTAAGTGCTCATGAGGCTTGGAGGTCACGAGAACTGTCTTTCCTCTGGTGGGTGGGTTGGGGTAGGAGTTGGTCCAACATGAGAAACAATTTGCAATCCCCCAAATCTGAAAATGCGCATAACCTAAGAGCCAGAAATTCCATTTCTAGAAACATTTTCCAGAGAAACTCTCACACATATGCACAAGGGTAAATACATAAAGAATAATCACTGCAGCCTCATTTGTAAGAGCAACATTTAAAAGCTCTGAATAGCCATTGGAAATGAATAAATAAAGGGTGAAATAACCAAACAGTAATATAGTAAATAGTTGAAAAGAGTAAGCCAGAGTTACATGTTGTAGATCTCTCAATAAGAACAAACCTTATATTAAGTATGATTGCTGGACTTTTCTGGTCATTTAGAGGTTAAGAATCTGCCTACCAGTGGTCTGATCCTCGTCAGGGAGATTCAGCATGCCATGGGGCAACTGAACCTATGTGCCACAACTACTGAGCCCACATGCCACAACTACTAAAGTCCTGGCACTGTGCCCTGTGACAAGAGAAGCTACTGTAATAAGAAGCCTGTGCACAGCAATGCAAGAGTAGCCCCCACTCACACAATTAGAGAAAGCCCAGGCACAGCAATGAAGACCCACGTGCAGCAATGAAGACTCAGTGCAGCCAAAAATATATGTATAACTTTGCATAAAAAATCAAGCTATAGGGCTTCCCTTATGCTCTAGTGGGTAAAAGAGTCTGCCTTGCAGCGCAAGGGGCACCAGTTTGATCCCTGGCCTGGGAAGATCCCACATGCCACGGAGCATGGGCGGGTGTGTCCAAGTATGAGCCAGCGCTCTGGAGCTCATGCACCCAGAGCCAGTGCTCTGAAAGGAGAGAGGCCACTGCAATGGGAGCCCCACACATGCCAAAGAATAAAGATGGATGAAAATAAATAAATAACAAAAATAAAAATGTTCAAAAAAAATCAAGCTACAAAATGTATATATACATCGTTATACCATTAATGAAAGAAAGTAAAATAAGCAGCACATCAAATCTTATTGCAAATACATTCAAAAAATTAAATACTTATATAATATATGAAAACAAAGTTGGGAAGGATGCAACCCAATTTTAGGCTAGTTGTTGATTTTAAAGTTGAAAGTCAGATAGGTGACATCAAGTTTATCTATAACATTTCATTACGTTAAAAGTGTTGGAGTTAAATATGGCAAAAATAACATGTATTAAATGGGTGGTTGGCATATCTATACTTGATGTACTATTTCTATTTTTTTAAAGCAATTTTTTTTCTTTTCTCCATTATGCCTCTTTAATTTATATTCTTATTATTTTCATCCATCACTTTATTCTTTGGCATGTGTCGGCCTTCCACTGCATTGGCCTCTGTCATTGCAGAGCACTGGATCCGGGCGCATATGCTCCAGAGCACTGGCTCATAATCGGGCACACAGCTCCAGCCGCTCCGTGGCATGTGGGATTTTCCCGGGCCAGAGATTGAACTGGTGCTCCTTGCATAGTAAGATGGACTCTTTACCCACTGGACCACCAGGGAAGCCCTACTATTTCTATTTTTATGTTTACATTTTCATAATGAGATACCAAATATTTAAAAGGAGATTGGGCCTGAGAGTTAGAGATCTAGCTCCCAATTGTGGTGCTGGAGAAGATTTGAGAGTTCCTTGGACTGCAAGGAGATCAAACCAGTCAATCCTAAAGGAAATCAAACCTGAATATTCATTGGAAGGACTGATGCTGAAGCTGAAACGTCAATACTCTCGCCACCTGATGTGACGAGCCAACTTACTGGAGAAGACCCTAACGCTGGGAAAGATTGAGGGCAGAGGAAGGGGGCAACATAGGATGAGATGGTTGAATGGCATGAGTTTAAGCAAGCTCGGGAAGATACTGAAGGACAGGGATGCCTGGCGTGCTGCAGTCCACGTGGTCACAAAGAGTCAGACACAATCTAGCACGTGAACAAATAAGGGTAGAGGTTCAAATACAATTCTCATTACTTACCCACTATAGGTCCAGGAACAAGCTATGTAACCTATCTAAGCTGCTTTCTCCCATCTCTCAATTGTATTTATCTCCTGGGGATATTGTGAAATTTAATAGTGCTCATATAAAGCACCTGGTACACAGCACAGAGAACAAATACTAGATACATGTTTTGTAATGTATGCCTTAGTAATATGGATTCAAATGCCATATTTTTTTTTTTGAGAAAAAGACTCTGTAGGGGAAGAGGGATGCAGTGGGCCAGGATGTTCTACTTATTTGCTTTATTCTGTCCTTCCTTTCCTCTGAAACCCTATCTGGTCTCTGGTGTTGAAAGGTGTGTGCCTACATGTGCACAAGCAATAATTCACAAATGCCTTAGAGCAGATGCTAAGAGTAGATGCAGACATGAAGCATCTCTTGTCTTCTGGACTTGAAATAATTGGAATATAATATATAATAATTGAGTAAAATTGGAAATCATTTAAACATTTTATGTTAGGGAAAGTGATGGCTCGTTGAAGTCTCAGGGTGCGTGCATTCATTTCTATGTAGGCTTTCACAGATGTACTGTGAAGACAGCCTTGTATGCTGAGTTTTCAATTGCTCTAGCTATGGAGATAGTAGAGAGCTCAGGAAAGTCCAGGAACTTCATCTGGATCAGTAGTTTCCACTTTTTTGATTGCCATTTGGGCTACCAGAAAATGATAAAAGACTCAAGTCTCTACATCTTTTTGTTATTTTTTTCTCTTTCTAGACAATTTGTTAAAGAACAACGTGGATGTCAAAATATCAACAGATGGAAGAAGGAAGTGATCAGTTAAAAGGTCTCTGCTTGGCTTCCCTGGTGGTCCAGTGGGTAAGGACACCGCCTTGCAGTGCAAGGGGCGCCAGTTCGATCCCTGGCCTGGGAAGATCCCAGGTGCCGTGGAGCGGCTGGACCCATGCGTCCAATTACTGAGCCGGAGCTCTGGAGCGCATGCGACCAGAACAGGTGCTCTGCGACAACAGAGGCCACTGCAATGGGAGGCCCACACGGGCCAGAGAACAAAGATGGATGAAAATAGAGAAATGAAAGACCAATAGAAGTGCCCCCCCCGACCAAGAAAAAAAGGTCTCTACTACTTGGGTGATGTTGTAAAATGCTTACTGAAAATCAGGCTGACCAAAAGGGTTGCCATCAAGTCTCTGCTCTATATCTCTAGGCAGAAGCTCAGAGTTTTTACATCTAAGCTTGGCCCACAGAGGAGGAAGGAGTATGGAGATCAGGCAGGAAGAAGGCTAGCTCGCCAGGGCTGCTACGTGGGCTGCGCATTGCTCAACCAGAGGCACCGTTTATAAGCGAAGTCATGGGATGTTCTACTGTAAGCTTTATTCTGCCTTAGCGAATGCTAAGTTCTAGCTAGAAACCCTATCTGGTCTCTGGTGTTGAAAGGTGTGTGCCTACATGTGCACAAGCAATAATTCACAAATGCCTTAGAGCAGATGCTAAGAGTAGATGCAGACATGAAGCATCTCTTGTCTTCTGGACTTGAAATAATTGGAATATAATATATAATAATTGAGTAAAATTGGAAATCATTTAAACATTTTATGTTAGGGAAAGTGATGGCTCGTTGAAGTCTCAGGGTGCGTGCATTCATTTCTATGTAGGCTTTCACAGATGTACTGTGAAGACAGCCTTGTATGCTGAGTTTTCAATTGCTCTAGCTATGGAGATAGTAGAGAGCTCAGGAAAGTCCAGGAACTTCATCTGGATCAGTAGTTTCCACTTTTTTGATTGCCATTTGGGCTACCAGAAAATGATAAAAGACTCAAGTCTCTACATCTTTTTGTTATTTTTTTCTCTTTCTAGACAATTTGTTAAAGAACAACGTGGATGTCAAAATATCAACAGATGGAAGAAGGAAGTGATCAGTTAAAAGGTCTCTGCTTGGCTTCCCTGGTGGTCCAGTGGGTAAGGACACCGCCTTGCAGTGCAAGGGGCGCCAGTTCGATCCCTGGCCTGGGAAGATCCCAGGTGCCGTGGAGCGGCTGGACCCATGCGTCCAATTACTGAGCCGGAGCTCTGGAGCGCATGCGACCAGAACAGGTGCTCTGCGACAACAGAGGCCACTGCAATGGGAGGCCCACACGGGCCAGAGAACAAAGATGGATGAAAATAGAGAAATGAAAGACCAATAGAAGTGCCCCCCCCGACCAAGAAAAAAAGGTCTCTACTACTTGGGTGATGTTGTAAAATGCTTACTGAAAATCAGGCTGACCAAAAGGGTTGCCATCAAGTCTCTGCTCTATATCTCTAGGCAGAAGCTCAGAGTTTTTACATCTAAGCTTGGCCCACAGAGGAGGAAGGAGTATGGAGATCAGGCAGGAAGAAGGCTAGCTCGCCAGGGCTGCTACGTGGGCTGCGCATTGCTCAACCAGAGAGCACCGTTTATAAGAAAAACTGGGAATGCATGCCTTTAAAGATGTCAAGCAATTTTCCTGATGGTCCAGTGGTTAAGACTCCTTGCTCCAAATGCAAGGGGCCAGGGCTTGATTCCTGGTCAGGGAACTAGACCACACCTACCAAAACTATAAGATCCCATATGTTGCAGCTAAGATCCAAGTGCAATGAGATAAATAAATAAATACAAATATTAAAAAAGTTAAAGAACAGAATAGAAAAGGCCTCTAAAAGCACAGAAGAGTCTCTTGTACCTGAAAACGCCCCAGAACTCAATTCTATGGATAGAGCCCTCCTTTTTTTTTTACCTCCCTGCACAAATAAGTGACAGATTTGTTGGAGAATCAAAGTCCATAATGTAGATAATATGCAGAATTATTCAGTGGAATACCTCCATAGAACATGGGAATAAAGTGAATAAAATGAATAGGAACCAACACATAATAAGTTTACCCATCTGGAAAAGTTACCCAAAATACTGAAGCTGGGGAGCAAATACATGTGATAAACAGTTAAGCCTATTTTAAAAAGATCAAACAGCCCCTGATGTATGTTGTGCATTAAGCGTTAGTTGCTCAGCTATGTTTGACTCTTTCCAACCCCATGAACTGCGGCTCACCAGGCTCCTCTGTTCATGGGATTTTGCCAGGAAAGAATACTGGAGTGGGTTGCCACTTCCTCTTGCAGGGGATCTTACCGACCCAGGGATTGAACGCGCATCTCCTGCATTGGCAGGTGGATTCTTTCCCGTCTGAGCCATCAGGGAAGCCCTGGATGTTGTATAGTTTTCTGTTTTTACAAAGATAAGAAAAGGGAACAGTCATCATTATTGTGATGAAAATATGGAGAAACTCATCTTTAATAAAGTTCCATTATTTAATGGAGAATCTCATCTTTTCCATTAATAGTCACATGTGAGGGCTTCACTTTATATAATTTTCACAACTCAGAGAAATAACTTTCTAAATGTGTAGAGAGAAAAGAGTACAGGAGAGGTTTGAAAAGTATCTTGAGTTTCATTGCTTTGGTTGGAAATGTAAAATAGGTGGTATGCCCACCCCCAACAAAGGAGCTTCTATTTATGTATGAAATTGAAGATAAATTCATGAGTTCTTTTTAGTTTTAAGGTTATGTGATTCTTTTTTTTTTTTTTTTCTTTTTAAACCTTTATTTTACTTTTAACTTTTACAGAGTTTTGTTGTTCACAGACATGCATGTTCTCAGATTAGTCACATGTATATCCCCCCCTTCCCTCCCCTCCCGACCATCACACAGCACCCCTGAAGGATCCCCTTTTCTCACAGAGCAATGACTAGAGCTATTTTCTTCACTTATGATAGTACAGGCCTTCATGCTACTTCCCTTACGCCTCTCACCCACTGTTCCTTCCCCAAAATGTCCATATGTCCACTGTCCATGTCTGTCTTTCTGTCGCTTCACTGCATGTGCCATCATCACCATCCTACTAGATTCCATATATATGTGTTAATATACTGTATTTGTCCTTCTCTTTCTGACTGACTTCACTTTTTAGGATACGTTCTAGATCCAGCCACCTCATGAGGGCTGATTCTTCTGCATTTCTCTTTACAGCTGTGTAGTATTCCATTGTATTTTTGTACCCAAAATACTGAAGCTGGGGAGCAAATACATGTGATAAACAGTTAAGCCTATTTTAAAAAGATCAAACAGCCCCTGATGTATGTTGTGCATTAAGCGTTAGTTGCTCAGCTATGTTTGACTCTTTCCAACCCCATGAACTGCGGCTCACCAGGCTCCTCTGTTCATGGGATTTTGCCAGGAAAGAATACTGGAGTGGGTTGCCACTTCCTCTTGCAGGGGATCTTACCGACCCAGGGATTGAACGCGCATCTCCTGCATTGGCAGGTGGATTCTTTCCCGTCTGAGCCATCAGGGAAGCCCTGGATGTTGTATAGTTTTCTGTTTTTACAAAGATAAGAAAAGGGAACAGTCATCATTATTGTGATGAAAATATGGAGAAACTCATCTTTAATAAAGTTCCATTATTTAATGGAGAATCTCATCTTTTCCATTAATAGTCACATGTGAGGGCTTCACTTTATATAATTTTCACAACTCAGAGAAATAACTTTCTAAATGTGTAGAGAGAAAAGAGTACAGGAGAGGTTTGAAAAGTATCTTGAGTTTCATTGCTTTGGTTGGAAATGTAAAATAGGTGGTATGCCCACCCCCAACAAAGGAGCTTCTATTTATGTATGAAATTGAAGATAAATTCATGAGTTCTTTTTAGTTTTAAGGTTATGTGATTCTTTTTTTTTTTTTTTTTTTCTTTTTAAACCTTTATTTTACTTTTAACTTTTACAGAGTTTTGTTGTTCACAGACATGCATGTTCTCAGATTAGTCACATGTATATCCCCCCCTTCCCTCCCCTCCCGACCATCACACAGCACCCCTGAAGGATCCCCTTTTCTCACAGAGCAATGACTAGAGCTATTTTCTTCACTTATGATAGTACAGGCCTTCATGCTACTTCCCTTACGCCTCTCACCCACTGTTCCTTCCCCAAAATGTCCATATGTCCACTGTCCATGTCTGTCTTTCTGTCGCTTCACTGCATGTGCCATCATCACCATCCTACTAGATTCCATATATATGTGTGAATATACTGTATTTGTCCTTCTCTTTCTGACTGACTTCACTTTTTAGGATACGTTCTAGATCCAGCCACCTCATGAGGGCTGATTCTTCTGCATTTCTCTTTACAGCTGTGTAGTATTCCATTGTATATATGTACCAGAGCTTTTGGATCCATTCGTTCGTCGATGGGCATCTAGGTTCCTTCCATGTTCTAGCTATTGTATAGAGAGCTGCAATGAACATTGGGGTACAGGTGCTTCTTTCAGTTTTGATGTCATCAGGGTATAAGCCTAAGAGTGGGATTGCTGGGTCATATGGTGCTTCTATTTTTAGTTTTTTAAGAAATCTCCAGACTGTCTTCCATAGAGGCTGTATCAATTTACACTCCCACCAGCAATGCAGGAGTGTTCCCTTTTCTCCGCAGCCTCTCCAGCATTTATTGTCTGTCGATTTGTGGATGATGGCCATTCTGACGGGTGTGAGGTGACATCTCATTGTAGTTTTGATTTGCATTTCTCTAATTATTAGTGAAGTTGAGCATCGTTTCATGTGTTTTTGGGCCATCTGTATGTCATCGTTGGAGAGGTGTCTGTTTAGGTCCTTTTCCCATTTTTGATTGGGTTGTTCGTTTTTCCAGTGCTGAGTTGTCTGAGTTGCTTGTAGATTTTGGAGATTAATTCTTTGTCTGTTGTTTCATTTGCTATGATTTTCTCCCACTCTGTGGGCTGTCTGTTCAGCTTTTTTGTAATTTCTTTAGCTGTACAAAAGCTTTTAAGTTTCATGAGGTCCCACATGTTCATTTGTCTTTTTAGTTCCACTATTCTAGTAGGTGGGTCAGAAAAGATCTTGCTTTGATTGATGTCCTTGAGGGTTTTGCCTATATTCTCCTCTAAGAGTTTGATGGTTTCTGGCCTTACATTTAAGTCTTTAATCCATTTTGAGTTGATCTTTGTGTATGGTGTCAGGGTATGTTCCAACTTCATTTTCTTGCATGTAGCTGTCCAATTTTCCCAGCACCATTTGTTGAAGAGGCTGTCTTTGTCCCATTTTATATGTTCTCCTCCTTTGTCAAAAATAAGGTACCCATAGGTACGTGGCTTTATCTCTGGGTTCTCGATCTTGTTCCATTGGTCGATATTTCTGTTTTTGTGCCAGTACCATACTGTCTTGATGACTGTTGCTTTGTAGTAGAGTCTGAAGTTGGGAAGGCTGATCCCCCAGCTCCATTCTTCTTCCTGAGGATTGCTTTGGCTATTCGAGGTCTTTTGTGTTTCCATATGAACTGTGTTATTCGTTGGTCTAGTTCTGTGAAGAATGTTATTGGAAGTTTGATAGGGATCGCATTGAATCTATAGATGACATTTGGTAGTATGGTCATTTTCACAATATTGATTCTCCGACCCAGGAACACGGAATATTTCTCCATCTGTTTAACTCTTCTTTAATGTCTCTCATGAGTGTCTTGTAATTTTCTGTGTACAGTTCTTTTGTTTCTTTGGGTAGGTTTATTCCTAGATATTTGATTCTTTTGGTTGCGATGGTGAAGGGGATTGCCTCTTTGATTTCATTTTCTGATTTTTCATTGTTTGTGTATAGGAATGCCAGTGATTTCTGTATATTGATTTTGTATCCTGCAACTTTGCTGAATTCGCTGATTAACTCTAGTAGTTTTGTAATAGTGTCTTTGGGATTTTCTATGTATAATATCATGTCATCTGCAAATAGAGAGAGTTTGACTTCTTCTTTTCCAATCTGGATTCCTTTGATTTCTTTCTCTTCTCTTATTGCTATTGCTAGAACTTCCAGGACTATGTTGAATAGTAGTGGTGAAAGTGGACACCCTTGTCTTGTTCCTGATCTTAGAGGGAATGCTTTGAGTTTTTCACCATTGAGGATAATGTTCCCTGTGGGCTTCTCATATATGGCTTTCACTATGTTAAGATAAGTTCCTTCTATGCCCATTTTCTGAAGAGTTTTTATCATAAATGGATGCTGTACTTTGTCAAAGGCTTTTTCTGCATCTATTGAGATGATCATGTGATTTTTGTCTTTTTAGTTCCACTATTCTAGTAGGTGGGTCAGAGAAGATCTTGCTTTGATTGATGTCCTTGAGGGTTTTGCCTATATTCTCCTCTAAGAGTTTGATGGTTTCTGGCCTTACATTTAAGTCTTTAATCCATTTTGAGTTGATCTTTGTGTATGGTGTCAGGGTATGTTCCAACTTCATTTTCTTGCATGTAGCTGTCCAATTTTCCCAGCACCATTTGTTGAAGAGGCTGTCTTTGTCCCATTTTATATGTTCTCCTCCTTTGTCAAAAATAAGGTACCCATAGGTACGTGGCTTTATCTCTGGGTTCTCGATCTTGTTCCATTGGTCGATATTTCTGTTTTTGTGCCAGTACCATACTGTCTTGATGACTGTTGCTTTGTAGTAGAGTCTGAAGTTGGGAGGCTGATCCCTCCAGCTCCATTCTTCTTCCTGAGGATTGCTTTGGCTATTCGAGGTCTTTTGTGTTTCCATATGAACTGTGTTATTCGTTGGTCTAGTTCTGTGAAGAATGTTATTGGAAGTTTGATAGGGATCGCATTGAATCTATAGATGACATTTGGTAGTATGGTCATTTTCACAATATTGATTCTCTCAACCCAGGAACACGGAATATTTCTCCATCTGTTTAACTCTTCTTTAATGTCTCTCATGAGTGTCTTGTAATTTTCTGTGTACAGTTCTTTTGTTTCTTTGGGTAGGTTTATTCCTAGATATTTGATTCTTTTGGTTGCGATGGTGAAGGGGATTGCCTCTTTGATTTCATTTTCTGATTTTTCATTGTTTGTGTATAGGAATGCCAGTGATTTCTGTATATTGATTTTGTATCCTGCAACTTTGCTGAATTCGCTGATTAACTCTAGTAGTTTTGTAATAGTGTCTTTGGGATTTTCTATGTATAATATCATGTCATCTGCAAATAGAGAGAGTTTGACTTCTTCTTTTCCAATCTGGATTCCTTTGATTTCTTTCTCTTCTCTTATTGCTATTGCTAGAACTTCCAGGACTATGTTGAATAGTAGTGGTGAAAGTGGACACCCTTGTCTTGTTCCTGATCTTAGAGGGAATGCTTTGAGCTTTTCACCATTGAGGATAATGTTCGCTGTGGGCTTCTCATATATGGCTTTCACTATGTTAAGATAAGTTCCTTCTATGCCCATTTTTTGAAGAGTTTTTATCATAAATGGATGCTGTACTTTGTCAAAGGTTTTTTCTGCATCTATTGAGATGATCATGTGATTTTTGTCTTTCAATTTGTTGATATGGTGTATCACATTGATTGATTTGCGAATGTTGAAGAATCCTTGCATGCCTGGGATGAACCCAACTTGATCGTGATGAATGAGCTTTTTGTTGTGTTGCTGAATCCTGTTTGCTAGGATTTTGTTGAGGATTTTGGCATCTAGATTCATCAGTGAAATTGGCCTATAATTTTCTTTTTTTGTGTTGTCTTTGCCTGGTTTGGGTATCAGGGTGATGGTGGCCTCGTAGAATGTGTTTGGAAGTGTTCCTTCCTGGGCAATTTTTTGGAAGAGTTTTAGAAGGACAGGCATTAGCTCTTCTTTAAATGTTTGGTAGAATTCACTTGTGAAACCATCTGGCCCTGGGCTTTTATTTTTGGGTAGATTTTGATCACAAGGTCGATTTCTGAGCTTGTGATTGGCTTGTTCATAGTTTCTATTTCTTCCTGGTTGAGTCTTGGGAGATTAATCTTCTCTAAGAAACTGTCCATTTCTTCCAGGTTGTCCAGTTTGTTGCCATAGAGTTGTTCATAATAGTCTCTTATAATCCTTTGGATTTCTGCATTGTCCGTTGTAATCTCTCCTTTTTCATTTTTGATTTTGGTGATCTGGTTCTTCTCTCTCTTTTTCTTGATGAGTCTGGCCAGTGGTGTGTCTATTTTATTGACTTTTTTGAAGAACCAGCTTTTTGTTTTATTTATCTTTACTATTGTTTCTTTTGTTTCTTTTTCATTTATTTCTGCTCTGATCTTTATGATTTCCCTTCTTCTGCTGGCTTTGGGGTGTTTTTGTTCTTCTTTCTCCAGTTGTTTTAAGCGTAAGGTAAGGTCGTCTGTTTGAGATTTTCCTAGTTTCTTGAGGTGGGATTGTAATGCTATAAACTTCCCTCTTAGAACTGCTTTTGCAGTATCCCATAGGTTTTGCACTGTTGTGTGTTCATTGTCATTTTCTTCTAGGAATTTTTTTATTTCTCCTTTGATTTCCTCAATGATCAGTTGGTTTTTTAGGTATGTGTTGTTTAATCTCCATGTGTTTGTGTTCTTAGCGGTTTTTTTCCTGTAGTTGATCTCTAGTCTCACTGCATTGTGGTCTGAGAAGATGGTTGATAGAATTTCAGTTTTCTTGAATTGACTGAGGATTGATTTGTGGCCCAAGATGTGGTCTATCCTGGAGAATGTTCCGTGAGCACTAAAAAGTATTCTTCTGCTTTTGGGCTTTATGAGTCATTTTCAGTGTGTTGAGGATCTTGGCATCTAAGTTCATCAGTGAAATTGGCCTATAGTTTTCCTTTTTTGTGTTGTCTTTGCCTGGTTTGGGTATCAGGGTGATGGTGGCCTCGTAGAATGTGTTTGGAAGTGTTCCTTCCTGGGCAATTTTTTGGAAGAGTTTTAGAAGGACAGGCATTAGCTCTTCTTTAAATGTTTGGTAGAATTCACTTGTGAAACCATCTGGCCCTGGGCTTTTATTTTTGGGTAGATTTTTGATCACAAGGTCGATTTCTGAGCTTGTGATTGGCTTGTTCATAGTTTCTATTTCTTCCTGGTTGAGTCTTGGGAGATTAATCTTCTCTAAGAAACTGTCCATTTCTTCCAGGTTGTCCAGTTTGTTGCCATAGAGTTGTTCATAATAGTCTCTTATAATCCTTTGGATTTCTGCATTGTCCGTTGTAATCTCTCCTTTTTCATTTTTGATTTTGGTGATCTGGTTCTTCTCTCTCTTTTTCTTGATGAGTCTGGCCAGTGGTGTGTCTATTTTATTGACTTTTTCGAAGAACCAGCTTTTTGTTTTATTTATCTTTACTATTGTTTCTTTTGTTTCTTTTTCATTTATTTCTGCTCTGATCTTTATGATTTCCCTTCTTCTGCTGGCTTTGGGGTGTTTTTGTTCTTCTTTCTCCAGTTGTTTTAAGCGTAAGGTAAGGTCGTCTGTTTGAGATTTTCCTAGTTTCTTGAGGTGGGATTGTAATGCTATAAACTTCCCTCTTAGAACTGCTTTTGCAGTATCCCATAGGTTTTGCACTGTTGTGTGTTCATTGTCATTTTCTTCTAGGAATTTTTTTATTTCTCCTTTGATTTCCTCAATGATCAGTTGGTTTTTTAGGTATGTGTTGTTTAATCTCCATGTGTTTGTGTGTTTTGCGGTTTTTTTCCTGTAGTTGATCTCTAGTCTCACTGCATTGTGGTCTGAGAAGATGGTTGATAGAATTTCAGTTTTCTTGAATTGACTGAGGATTGATTTGTGGCCCAAGATGTGGTCTATCCTGGAGAATGTTCCGTGAGCACTTGAGAAGAAAGTGTATTCTTCTGCTTTTGGATGGAAAGTCCTAAAGATATCAATGAGGTCCATTTCTTCTAGTGTGGCATTTAAGGCTTGTGTTTCTTTATTAATTTTCTGTTTGGATGATCTGTCCATTGGTGTGAGAGGAGTGTTAAAGTCTCCTACTATGATTGTGTTGCTGTCAATGTCTTCTTTTATGTCTGAAAGTGTTTGTCTTATGTATTGGGGTGCTCCTGTGTTGGGAGCATAGATATTTATGATTGTTATGTCTTCTTCTTGGATGGATCCCTTAATCATGATGTAGTGACCTGCCTTGTCTCTTAGAATCTTCTTTACTTTAAAATCTATTTTATCTGATATGAGGATTGCTACTCCAGCTTTCTTTTGATTTCCATTTGCATGGAGTATCTTTTTCCAGCCTCTCACTTTCAGTCTATGAGTGTCTCTAGGTCTGAAATGAGTTTCCTGGAGGCAGCATATGTATGGTTCTTGTTTTTGGATCCATTCAGCCACTCTGTGTCTTTTGGTTGGGGCGTTTAGTCCATTGACATTCAAAGTAATTATTGATACAAATGATCCTATTGTCATCTTCTTAGATGTTATGATGGGTTTGTTTCGTGGATCTTCTCCTTTTATACTTGTTGTCTATATAAGTCCCTTTAACATTTGTTGTAAGGCTGGTTTGGTGTGACTAAATTCTTTTAATTTTTGCTTGTCTGTAAAGCTTTTGATTTCTCCATCAATTTTGAAGGAGATCCTGGCAGGGTAGAGGATTCTTGGTTGCAGATTATTCTCTTTCAGCCGTTTAAATGTGTCCTGCCATTCCCTTCTGGCCTGCAGAGTTTCTGTTGAAAGATCAGCTGTTAAACGGATGGGCTT
This sequence comes from Tragulus kanchil, assembly GCA_022376925.1. Lineage (NCBI taxonomy): Eukaryota > Metazoa > Chordata > Mammalia > Artiodactyla > Tragulidae > Tragulus > Tragulus kanchil. The sequence goes on from JAIOJX010000025.1 coordinate 35,005,635, forward strand.
TCCCTTGTATGTCACTAGTTGCTTTTCCCTTGCTGCTTTGAGAATTCTATCTTTGTGTTTAATTTGTGTTAACTTCATTAATATGTGTCTTGGTGTGTTTCTTCTCGGATCGATTCTGTTAGGTACTCTTTGTGCTTCTTGGACTTGATTGACTATTTCTTTTCCCATGTTGGGGAAATTTTCAACTATAATCTCTTCAAAAATTTTCTCATAGCCTTTCTTTTTTTCTTCTTCTTCTGGAACCCCTATAATTCGAATATTGGTGCGTTTGATATTATCTCAGAGGTCTCTGAGGCTGTCCTCTGCTCTTTTCATTCTTTGAGCTAGAGTCTGTTTTTCAGCAGTTACTTCCACCATTTTATCTTCCAGCTCACTTATCCGGTCTTCTGTCTCAGATACTCTGCTCTTGATTCCTTCTACAGTGTTTTTCAGTTCAGCAATTGAGTTGTTTGTCTCTGTTACTTTTTTGGTAAGTTCTTGTATTTCTTTATTCAGTGTGTTAGTTGTATCTTGCAATTTCTGTGAAATTCTGTTTTCAGTGTCTTTGATCATCTTTACTATCATTCTTCTGAAATCACTTTCAGAAAGTTTGTCCAAATTCTCTTCATTAATTTGATCTTGTGTGTTTGTTGATTGTTCCTTCGCTTGTGTGGTATTTCTCTGCCGTTTCATTGTTATTATTAATTTTTTAAAACTGATTCTGTTTGGGATTTCCTTTTCCCAGACTTTGAGTTACGTCTGTTGGTGTTTGTTGTTTGGATGGGGCTTCTTATTCTGGGTGATGCTGGTGATTGGGTGATGTCAGGACTTGTATACAAGTGATTACCTTTGCTGGCGTTCTCACTTGTATACTGCTCTTTAGTGTTATGCGTTCTCGAGTATTGTAGTTTTGGAGTCAGTGCACCCTCAAAACCCCGGGGGTTGTTGCCTGACCAGGGAATGAAGATTTCACGGCTGGTTTGTTATGGCATTAAATGATATTAAAACATATATATGCAAATGAGAAACAGAAGGTATACCTTTGACAAATGGCAATTTAAAAATTATGCAAGTACTATCTAGCGTATTGAATTATACACATGAACATATACAGCTATAACATAACCCAAGCATTCCAATCAAAAATACAGTACAATACGTTAGCACGGCGAATAGAGAAATCCAAGAATGATATCCACAAGTTAATAAGCAAACTAAGTAGAGTACCAATTGGAGAATAATGCTAGAGCAGGATCCCGTTGGGGATAAGGCAATGAGGACAAAAAAAAACAAAAAAGGGGAAATGCTGCTTTGAGAATTCTATCTTTGTGTTTAATTTGTGTTAACTTCATTAATATGTGTCTTGGTGTGTTTCTTCTCGGATCGATTCTGTTAGGTACTCTTTGTGCTTCTTGGACTTGATTGACTATTTTTTTTCCCATGTTGGGGAAATTTTCAACTATAATCTCTTCAAAATTTTCTCATAGCTTTTCTTTTTTTCTTCTTCTTCTGTAACTCCTATAATTCAAATATTGGTGCGTTTGATATTATCTCAGAGGTCTCTGAGGCTGTCCTCTGCTCTTTTCATTCTTTGAGCTAGAGTCTGTTTTTCAGCAGTTACTTCCACCATTTTATCTTCCAGCTCACTTATCCGGTCTTCTGTCTCAGATACTCTGCTCTTGATTCCTTCTACAGTGTTTTTCAGTTCAGCAATTGAGTTGTTTGTCTCTGTTACTTTTTTGGTAAGTTCTTGTATTTCTTTATTCAGTGTGTTAGTTGTATCTTGCAATTTCTGTGAAATTCTGTTTTCAGTGTCTTTGATCATCTTTACTATCATTCTTCTGAAATCACTTTCAGAAAGTTTGTCCAAATTCTCTTCATTAATTTGATCTTGTGTGTTTGTTGATTGTTCCTTCGCTTGTGTGGTATTTCTCTGCCGTTTCATTGTTATTATTAATTTTTTAAAACTGATTCTGTTTGGGATTTCCTTTTCCCAGACTTTGAGTTACGTCTGTTGGTGTTTGTTGTTTGGATGGGGCTTCTTATTCTGGGTGATGCTGGTGATTGGGTGATGTCAGGACTTGTATACAAGTGATTACCTTTGCTGGCGTTCTCACTTGTATACTGCTCTTTAGTGTTATGCGTTCTCGAGTATTGTAGTTTTGGAGTCAGTGCACCCTCAAAACCCCGGGGCTTGTTGCCTGACCAGGGAATGAAGATTTCACGGCTGGTTTGTTATGGCATTAAATGATATTAAAACATATATATGCAAATGAGAAACAGAAGGTATACCTTTGACAAATGGCAATTTAAAAATTATGCAAGTACTATCTAGCGTATTGAATTATACACATGAACATATACAGCTATAACATAACCCAAGCATTCCAATCAAAAATACAGTACAATACGTTAGCACGGCGAATAGAGAAATCCAAGAATGATATCCACAAGTTAATAAGCAAACTAAGTAGAGTACCAATTGGAGAATAATGCTAGAGCAGGATCCCCGTTGGGGATAAGGCAATGAGGACAGAACAGACTAAGAAATATAGTGGGGAAAGGGAAAAAGAGAAACGGAGGATAGAAGAGAAATATAGAATAATATTGCAAAGTTAAATATAGGGAGATAAAGATTTGTATGTATTAGAATTTAGTGCTATAGGAAAGGAGCTTCAGAGAAAGCAAGAATTATAGAGGAGGTAGTAGTACAAATGAAAAAATTATTAAAAATTAAAAGATCTAAATTTTATAGAAAAATATAGAAAAACAAAGCAAAAATAATAAAAACAAACAAAACCCCCACAGAACCTTAAAAGGCCAATGGGGAACCAGAAGTTTATACCAAAATAAAATGTGTGGTTTAAAAGGAAAAAGAAAAAAAAAAAATTTTATGTAAACTTGAATATATTCAGTCTTACTGATAAGATTAGTAGCTTCAATAGAATTCAGTTAAGGAAATGAACACACCCACTCTCTCTCTCACATACACCCCCAAGAAAAGAAAAAAAAAAAAAAAAAAAGCGGTGGGTGCACTGAGTGGGTTTGGAAAAAAGAGAAAAAAAAAATTGAAACAAAGTAATACAATACAAAAAATGAAATTTTAAAGTCCAGCAGTAACTCCAGCTTCAGACAAAACGTGAAAATAGTGTTTATGTTCTTCTGTCTCTTGCTGACTGTTCAGGAATTATCAGTCTTTTTCTTGCCTCTGGCAGTGGTTGGATCTGAAGACCTCTTTGACTCAAGGTTATGTGATTCTGTTACAACAATGGATGATACATAAGAAAGAAGAGCAGAAAGAAATTGTTCCTTTCCATGAATACCTGTTATTCTTCTTTTCATTTCGATTGCGTGTGATTAAATTCTATAATTGACAAATGGCAATTTAAAAATTATGCAAGTACTATCTAGCGGTATTTTGACAAATGGCAATTTAAAAATTATGCAAGTACTATCTAGCGTATTGAATTATACACATGAACATATACAGCTATAACATAACCCAAGCATTCCAATCAAAAATACAGTACAATACGTTAGCACGGCGAATAGAGAAATCCAAGAATGATATCCACAAGTTAATAAGCAAACTAAGTAGAGTACCAATTGGAGAATAATGCTAGAGCAGGACCCCCGTTGGGGATAAGGCAATGAGGACAGAACAGACTAAGAAATATAGTGGGGAAAGGGAAAAAGAGAAACGGAGGATAGAAGAGAAATATAGAATAATATTGCAAAGTTAAATATAGGGAGATAAAGATTTGTATGTATTAGAATTTAGTGCTATAGGAAAGGAGCTTCAGAGAAAGCAAGAATTATAGAGGAGGTAGTAGTACAAATGAAAAAATTATTAAAAATTAAAAGATCTAAATTTTATAGAAAAATATAGAAAAACAAAGCAAAAATAAAAAAAACAAACAAAACCCCCACAGAACCTTAAAAGGCCAATGGGGAACCAGAAGTTTATACCAAAATAAAATGTGTGGTTTAAAAGGAAAAAAAAAAAAATTTTATGTAAACTTGAATATATTCAGTCTTACTGATAAGATTAGTAGCTTCAATAGAATTCAGTGAAGGAAATGAACACACCCACTCTCTCTCTCACACACACCCCCAAGAAAAGAAAAAAAAAAAAAAAGCGGTGGGTGCACTGAGTGGGTTTGGAAAAAAGAGAAAAAAAAAAATTGAAACAAAGTAATACAATACAAAAAATGAAATTTTAAAGTCCAGCAGTAACTCCAGCTTCAGACAAAACGTGAAAATAGTGTTTATGTTCTTCTGTCTCTTGCTGACTGTTCAGGAATTATCAGTCTTTTTCTTGCCTCTGGCAGTGGTTGGATCTGAAGACCTCTTTGACTCAAGGTTATGTGATTCTGTTACAACAATGGATGATACATAAGAAAGAAGAGCAGAAAGAAATTGTTCCTTTCCATGAATACCTGTTATTCTTCTTTTTCATTTCGATTGCGTGTGATTAAATTCTATAATTTTGGTTAAAAAATATGTTTTCCACATGCTTTGCTCCAAATCTGAATAAAGTGCCTTTGATGTAAGCAATGCAAGACCATTGTTTAAAAATGCAATTTGGAGATCAAGTTCTTTACCTAATATGGTCAGGGTCTATTTTGAACTCTTTTGTTTGAAAGCAGCAACAACAGATTAAGGACACTGCAAACTGAAAGTAGAAGCGTCTTTTTGACCAACGCTTAATTTCTAGCTCTTTCAAATTACAATTTGGTGAGCTTTTAGAGGTTAATTATTATGATTATATTACTGTTCGATGCAGAAAATAATTCTAATCTATCTATGGCATGGTAAGCGTTCAGAGAACTCCAGAGCTTGTTTTCATGGCACATTGATGGCTATTGGCTTGTGACACATTAGTAGGTCAAGTTCATTGTCAGCAACCATCATATTATCCTAACCTCTCCTGCTGACCATGGAGCAAATGAACCAGAAGATAAGGTTCTTTCCTCGGTCATTAAATTTTTCCATTTTGGCAAATTTATATCTTTCCTGCTATAGCAAAGTAGCATTAAGCATCGTAATTTCAAGAGCTGAAGCAGAGGTGTTACAAAAAGAACCCAGATGGCTGCTGGTGCAGCGGTGGTGTTGCGGTGAGGCTTCCACCGCCCCCACTCTGTACTCAGACTTTCAGGTCGAGCACTGGTTGTTTGCACAACCAGACAAATAACCAAACTCATAAGGAACTGGTGTGAAAACAAACACTCCAACTTCTTCGTTATAGTGGTAAATATTACCATATCATGAACAGATGATTTATACTCCATACTCAGGAATCGCTCTTTTAAATCATCTTGGTTTCTGGGAAGCTTAGTGAATTTCACAGAGATGCTTGCTCTAATCGCAAGGGTCCAGTAAAGAAACCCGAAAAAAGAAAACCACTATTGCCTCTGGCAGTGGTTGGATCTGAAGACCTCTTTGACTCAAGGTTATGTGATTCTGTTACACAATGGATGATACATAAGAAAGAAGAGCAGAAAGAAATTGTTCCTTTCCATGAATACCTGTTATTCTTCTTTTCATTTCGATTGCGTGTGATTAAATTCTATAATTTTGGTTAAAAAATATGTTTTCCACATGCTTTGCTCCAAATCTGAATAAAGTGCCTTTGATGTAAGCAATGCAAGACCATTGTTTAAAAATGCAATTTGGAGATCAAGTTCTTTACCTAATATGGTCAGGGTCTATTTTGAACTCTTTTGTTTGAAAGCAGCAACAACAGATTAAGGACACTGCAAACTGAAAGTAGAAGCGTCTTTTTGACCAACGCTTAATTTCTAGCTCTTTCAAATTACAATTTGGTGAGCTTTTAGAGGTTAATTATTATGATTATATTACTGTTCGATGCAGAAAATAATTCTAATCTATCTATGGCATGGTAAGCGTTCAGAGAACTCCAGAGCTTGTTTTCATGGCACATTGATGGCTATTGGCTTGTGACACATTAGTAGGTCAAGTTCATTGTCAGCAACCATCATATTATCCTAACCTCTCCTGCTGACCATGGAGCAAATGAACCAGAAGATAAGGTTCTTTCCTCGGTCATTAAATTTTTCCATTTTGGCAAATTTATATCTTTCCTGCTATAGCAAAGTAGCATTAAGCATCGTAATTTCAAGAGCTGAAGCAGAGGTGTTACAAAAAGAACCCAGATGGCTGCTGGTGCAGCGGTGGTGTTGCGGTGAGGCTTCCACCGCCCCCACTCTGTACTCAGACTTTCAGGTCGAGCACTGGTTGTTTGCACAACCAGACAAATAACCAAACTCATAAGGAACTGGTGTGAAAACAAACACTCCAACTTCTTCGTTATAGTGGTAAATATTACCATATCATGAACAGATGATTTATACTCCATACTCAGGAATCGCTCTTTTAAATCATCTTGGTTTCTGGGAAGCTTAGTGAATTTCACAGAGATGCTTGCTCTAATCGCAAGGGTCCAGTAAAGACAGAGGAAAACCCACCCAGTAATTCAAACAAGGAATGTTTAATATACAGCACTATTAACTATAATGGAGAATTGGACCTATCAGGAATAAGCTAATAAGAAACAGAAACAACTCTAGGGCATAAGGGAATAGCAGAGACAAGGAATAGCCACTAGCCCTAAGACAAGGACTGAGCACCCAAGGAAGAAACAGACGCTGTTGCAGAGGGTGTAATTAACCATGGCTCGCATGGCCGACAGGCACCGAGGTGCCCTGCCAGTAGACCTTGCTGGAAACCCAGCCTCCTGGCTCTCAGGGAAGCCATCTGCACAGAGGCACCGCACCTTGGAATTTACTGGGAAGCCACGTGCAGAGGTGCTATTGGCCCCGGTGCCATTGCCTGCTGCCTTGCTACAGTGTCCTGGCAGCACAGAGGCCACACCTGACAAAGGAACCTGGGGAAGAGGGCAGACACTCTCCCTTTTCTGGTACCCCTCCTCACTCTCTCCTGGTGGAACATCCTGTCAGATGGAGAAGAAAACATATTTCCAGCACCTTTCGCAGTTCTCATAGAGTAGGTAATGAAGGGTGGATCTGGAGCTGAAAGGCAATACATTGACCACAGGCACACTTGCCAAGTCAGTCAGCATGAAATTAGTTCATAGAAAGGGAGATAATTTTGAAAAATATGTCATTCATGCCAAGGAAAATCCAATACATGTTAGCAGTCCTAAAACAGAGCATACCTCTCTGTTCAAGGAAGATGTCTGCGGCTTCCAGATTCTTCACTCCAGGATAGTTCCAGATAACCACCATCCACTTCCTCTCCTGTTTTCTGAGTTCTCTGATGACCATCTTGTTGTTTGGGCAGGGTACAGTAAAACCAACCTGGTTTTAGTTTCCTTAGATGTTTATCATTTGATGGCCTATCTCCCTCCTGTTATAATCCTATCACTTTGATTAATCTAGGGTGTCTCAGTTGTCTTCGACCATAATGACAACCTTTAGGTAACAGTTACAGATGGCAAACTTTCCAGGTCAGAGTTCCAGACCCTTAAGTTCCAAGATGGCCTTAATTCCAAGTTATAAAAGATCTCTCACTGTAGTCTCCTTTATGCTTTATAGAAGGAACTCGAATGCCCTCCAACCTGACCTGACAGAGGTAAGATTATATGTCCTTTTAGGCCAATAGTATAAGAAACAGAAACAACTCTAGGGCATAAGGGAATAGCAGAGACAAGGAATAGCCACTAGCCCTAAGACAAGGACTGAGCACCCAAGGAAGAAACAGACGCTGTTGCAGAGGGTGTAATTAACCATGGCTCGCATGGCCGACAGGCACCGAGGTGCCCTGCCAGTAGACCTTGCTGGAAACCCAGCCTCCTGGCTCTCAGGGAAGCCATCTGCACAGAGGCACCGCACCTTGGAATTTACTGGGAAGCCACGTGCAGAGGTGCTATTGGCCCCGGTGCCATTGCCTGCTGCCTTGCTACAGTGTCCTGGCAGCACAGAGGCCACACCTGACAAAGGAACCTGGGGAAGAGGGCAGACACTCTCCCTTTTCTGGTACCCCTCCTCACTCTCTCCTGGTGGAACATCCTGTCAGATGGAGAAGAAAACATATTTCCAGCACCTTTCGCAGTTCTCATAGAGTAGGTAATGAAGGGTGGATCTGGAGCTGAAAGGCAATACATTGACCACAGGCACACTTGCCAAGTCAGTCAGCATGAAATTAGTTCATAGAAAGGGAGATAATTTTGAAAAATATGTCATTCATGCCAAGGAAAATCCAATACATGTTAGCAGTCCTAAAACAGAGCATACCTCTCTGTTCAAGGAAGATGTCTGCGGCTTCCAGATTCTTCACTCCAGGATAGTTCCAGATAACCACCATCCACTTCCTCTCCTGTTTTCTGAGTTCTCTGATGACCATCTTGTTGTTTGGGCAGGGTACAGTAAAACCAACCTGGTTTTAGTTTCCTTAGATGTTTATCATTTGATGGCCTATCTCCCTCCTGTTATAATCCTATCACTTTGATTAATCTAGGGTGTCTCAGTTGTCTTCGACCATAATGACAACCTTTAGGTAACAGTTACAGATGGCAAACTTTCCAGGTCAGAGTTCCAGACCCTTAAGTTCCAAGATGGCCTTAATTCCAAGTTATAAAAAGATCTCTCACTGTAGTCTCCTTTATGCTTTATAGAAGGAACTCGAATGCCCTCCAACCTGACCTGACAGAGGTAAGATTATATGTCCTTTTAGGCCAATAGTATAAAAAACTTAACAGCCTTCCTAACAACCTTTCTTATTCCTTGGAAATAAGCTGAGAAGGTAATTAATAAGATAAAAGGAACCCATACTCAGAAAGGTAAGTGTTTATTAACTGTGTAACTTTGGTCACTCTTTGTTCCTAGTTTTTTTTTTTTTTTTTTTCCACATAACAAAATGTGCATACGAACAACCATTTGGTTGGGTTACCATGAAATCATTTATGTTGGTTCTGCTAAAACGCATATCCCAGTGCCTTGTAGAGGGTGAATATTTGTAAGTGATCTATGTAACCTGATATGAAATTAAGAAATAATAAGAGAAATTATGCCCATTTTGAAAAGCATCTGTAAAAATAAAGCATTATTGTACGTTTTTCAAATAAAAAGAGGTTACTGATTGGTACTAAATTGAGTCTACTTCTATTGACTAAAGTCAAGCATGTTCTGTTTATTTGACTTTTATTGAACATGTGAGTATGTGAAAATTTAGAAAATCTGTCCTTTCAGTACTTAAAGACCTTGAGGGAAAACACTGTCTCCAGCGGGTTCATTAATTGCAATACTTGGTGCAACATTCAGTGCCACTAGATGGCGCTGTAGAGCAATTAAGCTTTGTACCGATTTAATGTGATTTTTTTTTTTTTTAAAGCATTTTATTTAATTATTTTTTAAAGCCCCAAACATTTTGTATTGGGGTAGAGTCAATTAACAATGGTGTGGTAGTTTCATATGAACAGCGAGAGATTTAGCAAGATATATACGTGCAATTAAGACCATCCTTTTTTTGTTTGGGGCAGGGTACAGTAAAACCAACCTGGTTTTAGTTTCCTTAGATGTTTATCATTTGATGGCCTATCTCCCTCCTGTTATAATCCTATCACTTTGATTAATCTAGGGTGTCTCAGTTGTCTTCGACCATAATGACAACCTTTAGGTAACAGTTACAGATGGCAAACTTTCCAGGTCAGAGTTCCAGACCCTTAAGTTCCAAGATGGCCTTAATTCCAAGTTATAAAAAGATCTCTCACTGTAGTCTCCTTTATGCTTTATAGAAGGAACTCGAATGCCCTCCAACCTGACCTGACAGAGGTAAGATTATATGTCCTTTTAGGCCAATAGTATAAAAAACTTAACAGCCTTCCTAACAACCTTTCTTATTCCTTGGAAATAAGCTGAGAAGGTAATTAATAAGATAAAAGGAACCCATACTCAGAAAGGTAAGTGTTTATTAACTGTGTAACTTTGGTCACTCTTTGTTCCTAGTTTTTTTTTTTTTTTTTTTCCACATAACAAAATGTGCATACGAACAACCATTTGGTTGGGTTACCATGAAATCATTTATGTTGGTTCTGCTAAAACGCATATCCCAGTGCCTTGTAGAGGGTGAATATTTGTAAGTGATCTATGTAACCTGATATGAAATTAAGAAATAATAAGAGAAATTATGCCCATTTTGAAAAGCATCTGTAAAAATAAAGCATTATTGTACGTTTTTCAAATAAAAAGAGGTTACTGATTGGTACTAAATTGAGTCTACTTCTATTGACTAAAGTCAAGCATGTTCTGTTTATTTGACTTTTATTGAACATGTGAGTATGTGAAAATTTAGAAAATCTGTCCTTTCAGTACTTAAAGACCTTGAGGGAAAACACTGTCTCCAGCGGGTTCATTAATTGCAATACTTGGTGCAACATTCAGTGCCACTAGATGGCGCTGTAGAGCAATTAAGCTTTGTACCGATTTAATGTGATTTTTTTTTTTTTAAAGCATTTTATTTAATTATTTTTTAAAGCCCCAAACATTTTGTATTGGGGTAGAGTCAATTAACAATGGTGTGGTAGTTTCATATGAACAGCGAGAGATTTAGCAAGATATATACGTGTATTCATTCTCCCCCAAAACCCCCTTCTTATCTTGGCTAGCCCATAACACTGAACAGAGTTCCATATGCTGTACCATGGATATAGGTATACCTATACATAGGTTTTTTTTGGTCATTCATTTTAAATATATCAGTGTGTACATAACTTTCCCAAAGTTCCTAACTATCCCTTCCTCCCAGCAACCATAAGTCTGTTTTCTAAGTCAGTGAGTCTCTGTTTTGTAAGTTCATTTGTATTATTGTTAAGTGTGATTTTGAACATTATTTCAAAATTAAAATTATTTTTATGCAAGCATTCTGCACAAGCAGAAATAGTTGTGTGAACTGAAAATAATGTGAGTACGCTCAGCAGGCTTTTTACAGTTCTTGTGGCAAGGGTGAAAGACCTTGAGGAGCGAACTAGGAGAAATAGTAGACTTCAGTAAGATAACTGAACACAAACCAAAGTCAGACTCAGTGGTAACTTGGATCATTAAATGATGATGGAGCAAATGTGTCCAAGGTCAAATCGTCAAAGCAGAAACTGACTCACAGAGGTAGAAGACAAGCTTGTGGCAATGGGAGTGGGCGGGGCGAATGGGTGGTGGAGGAGAGGGCTAGGCTGGGAGTTTAGGACTGGCATAAGCACACTGCTATATTTACAATAAATAACTAACAAAAACCTAATGTGTATCATAGAGAACTGTGCTCAATACTCTGTAATAACCTAAATGGGGGGAGGTGGGTTGAGCTAGGGGCTTCTCAGGTGGCACAGTGATAAAGAATCTACCTGCCAATGCAGGAGACACAAGAGATGTGGGTTTGAGGCTCAGATGCCCTTAGGTAGGAAATGGCAACCTGCTCCAGCGGGTTCATTAATTGCAATACTTGGTGCAACATTCAGTGCCACTAGATGGCGCTGTAGAGCAATTAAGCTTTGTACCGATTTAATGTGATTTTTTTTTTTTTTAAAGCATTTTATTTAATTATTTTTTAAAGCCCCAAACATTTTGTATTGGGGTAGAGTCAATTAACAATGGTGTGGTAGTTTCATATGAACAGCGAGAGATTTAGCAAGATATATACGTGTATTCATTCTCCCCCAAAACCCCCTTCTTATCTTGGCTAGCCCATAACACTGAACAGAGTTCCATATGCTGTACCATGGATATAGGTATACCTATACATAGGTTTTTTTTGGTCATTCATTTTAAATATATCAGTGTGTACATAACTTTCCCAAAGTTCCTAACTATCCCTTCCTCCCAGCAACCATAAGTCTGTTTTCTAAGTCAGTGAGTCTCTGTTTTGTAAGTTCATTTGTATTATTGTTAAGTGTGATTTTGAACATTATTTCAAAATTAAAATTATTTTTATGCAAGCATTCTGCACAAGCAGAAATAGTTGTGTGAACTGAAAATAATGTGAGTACGCTCAGCAGGCTTTTTACAGTTCTTGTGGCAAGGGTGAAAGACCTTGAGGAGCGAACTAGGAGAAATAGTAGACTTCAGTAAGATAACTGAACACAAACCAAAGTCAGACTCAGTGGTAACTTGGATCATTAAATGATGATGGAGCAAATGTGTCCAAGGTCAAATCGTCAAAGCAGAAACTGACTCACAGAGGTAGAAGACAAGCTTGTGGCAATGGGAGTGGGCGGGGCGAATGGGTGGTGGAGGAGAGGGCTAGGCTGGGAGTTTAGGACTGGCATAAGCACACTGCTATATTTACAATAAATAACTAACAAAAACCTAATGTGTATCATAGAGAACTGTGCTCAATACTCTGTAATAACCTAAATGGGGGGAGGTGGGTTGAGCTAGGGGCTTCTCAGGTGGCACAGTGATAAAGAATCTACCTGCCAATGCAGGAGACACAAGAGATGTGGGTTTGAGGCTCAGATGCCCTTAGGTAGGAAATGGCAACCTGCTCCAGTATTCTTGTCTGAAAAATTCCATGGACAGAGAAGCCTGGAGGACTACAGTGTAAGGAGTCCCAAAGAGTCAGACATGACTGAGAAACTGAGCACACATGTGCACAACCTAAATAGAAGAAGAATTTGAAAAAGAATAGATACGTGTGTATGTATAACTGGATCACTTTTCTGGACACCTGGAAATGATACAACGTCGTTAATCAACTGCACTCCAATATAAAATAAATGTTTTAACATAAACAAAGGCGGGGCTTCCCCTGGTGGTCCAGTGGATAAGGACACCGCTTTGCAGTGCAAGGGGCGCTGGTTCGATCCCTGGCCTGGGAAGATCCCACGTGCCGCGGAGCGGCTGGACCGATGTGTCCAATTACCGAGCTGGAGCTCTGGAGCGCATGCGCCCAGAGCCAGTGCTCTGCGACAACAAAGGCCACCGTGATGGGAGGCCCACATGGGCCAAAGAACAAAGATGGATGAAATAGAGAAATGAAAGACCAATAGAAGCGGCCCGCCTGTCCCCCTCCCTCTCCACCCCACCCCCCAGAAGATAAAGAAATAAAATAAATGTTTAAAAAAAAAAAAACGATAAACAAAGGCTGTAACATTAAAAAAAGTTCTCATCATAGGAAAAAAAAAAGCCCTGTAATTCTGTGAGGTGATGGATGTTAACTAAATTTATTCTGTTGATTATTTTGCAATATATACACATATCAAGCAATTATGTTGCAAACCTTAAATTAATAGAGTCGGCGAATGGCAATGATGGAGCAAATGTGTCCAAGGTCAAATCGTCAAAGCAGAAACTGACTCACAGAGGTAGAAGACAAGCTTGTGGCAATGGGAGTGGGCGGGGCGAATGGGTGGTGGAGGAGAGGGCTAGGCTGGGAGTTTAGGACTGGCATAAGCACACTGCTATATTTACAATAAATAACTAACAAAAACCTAATGTGTATCATAGAGAACTGTGCTCAATACTCTGTAATAACCTAAATGGGGGGAGGTGGGTTGAGCTAGGGGCTTCTCAGGTGGCACAGTGATAAAGAATCTACCTGCCAATGCAGGAGACACAAGAGATGTGGGTTTGAGGCTCAGATGCCCTTAGGTAGGAAATGGCAACCTGCTCCAGTATTCTTGTCTGAAAAATTCCATGGACAGAGAAGCCTGGAGGACTACAGTGTAAGGAGTCCCAAAGAGTCAGACATGACTGAGAAACTGAGCACACATGTGCACAACCTAAATAGAAGAAGAATTTGAAAAAGAATAGATACGTGTGTATGTATAACTGGATCACTTTTCTGGACACCTGGAAATGATACAACGTCGTTAATCAACTGCACTCCAATATAAAATAAATGTTTTAACATAAACAAAGGCGGGGCTTCCCCTGGTGGTCCAGTGGATAAGGACACCGCTTTGCAGTGCAAGGGGCGCTGGTTCGATCCCTGGCCTGGGAAGATCCCACGTGCCGCGGAGCGGCTGGACCGATGTGTCCAATTACCGAGCTGGAGCTCTGGAGCGCATGCGCCCAGAGCCAGTGCTCTGCGACAACAAAGGCCACCGTGATGGGAGGCCCACATGGGCCAAAGAACAAAGATGGATGAAATAGAGAAATGAAAGACCAATAGAAGCGGCCCGCCTGTCCCCCTCCCTCTCCACCCCACCCCCCAGAAGATAAAGAAATAAAATAAATGTTTAAAAAAAAAAAAACGATAAACAAAGGCTGTAACATTAAAAAAAGTTCTCATCATAGGAAAAAAAAAAGCCCTGTAATTCTGTGAGGTGATGGATGTTAACTAAATTTATTCTGTTGATTATTTTGCAATATATACACATATCAAGCAATTATGTTGCAAACCTTAAATTAATACTATATTATATATCAAGACCTTCAATGAATACAATATATGTCAATTATACCACAATAAGATTGGAGAAAATAAAATAACAAATTGCCTTGGCATAAATTGAAAAACTGAAAAAAAAAAAAAAAAAAGAGAGATGAAATTGTCAATCTAAGCTGACATTGCCAAAATGGAAATACAAGCTAAACAAATACATCAGAAAGAGAGCCCCGGAAGAGAATGAGTTGATATTATTATTTGTATATTAGTTTCCAACTGTATCCCTCTCTAATTCATGTAAACCATGCTAAATTGAGATTATATACTTTTTTGTCTTACTTTGGATTAGCGTCCTCACTTTGAAAAGAGCATATTTTAGAGGGGCAGTGAGATCAAAAATTGCGTTGAGGACAGAGTCGTGAGTGAAGGGGTGAAGCAGGAAGTCCAGCAGGAGAGTTTTATGGACAGATGTTACGGAGGCTATAAAGAAAGAAGGTGCTGGCTGGGTTCCGACGTTTGACTTACACTACAGTGCCGTAAAACCAGTCGCTCCAGCTCATTGCCTTCAACCTCCTCAATCAGCACAGCCTTGCCAATTTTTAAACCGGCCAGCAGAGAACAAGAATGACTGGATGGCCACACTACAATCCATTTATTGTACAAGGCAGAGCTACAGCTAGATTCCGACTTCGCCATAATATCAAAAAGGAGCAGATTGCACTTAGCCTATAGATGAATGGCTTTCATGGTGACTGAGACGGAGATAAAGGAAGTCAGCCGCTACAGCTCCAACTTTAGAATCAGTGGGAAAAGGAAACAATCTAATAGCCTTGGGATAAAGAAGTAATGGAGATAAGAGATTCACAAGGTCAAGAAATGATGAGGAAATAGAAAGGAACTTAAAAAGGAAATTACTCCTTGGCTTCAGGAAATTAACTACTGATTCTTCCTTTGGTAAATTGCAGCCTTAAGTAGTCAGTGCTGTCTGTGGTTTGAGAGGAAAGTCTGTCTGTGTTGTAACTCAGGACATTTGTTGACGCCCGAAGGTATAACATTTCAATGACCTGAACCTTAGAACTCCAAGTTTGAGTTGTTTTAGTGTTGTAATCTTTTAGGTCTCCACAAAGTTCATGACAATTGAGTATGAATACTTCATTATCTTTGGATTATTAGACTTTGTCTGAGTTATAGAATTCCTGCTTTATATATCTTCTCAAATTAACCAAGGGCAAAATGTGTATAATTCTTAGGTTTCACCCTAGCACTTAAGTTTCAAGTGATAATTCAGCTGGGGGAAAAAAAGTGTCTGTCACTGGGTCTATATACATAGAAAATGTTACTTCTTTTGCAGCTGGTATGAGAATTTTTGAATAGGTATGTTTAATAAGGACTGGGCCATTCATTGGAAGGAGTCTGTGCTGTGGGTGTTGAGGTGGAGGTGGATCTATGGGGAGGGCCCTAAGGCAGAGGAAGTGATGCTGGTGAGAGGGTAGGAAGTGGAGCAATTCTCATGATCATCTCTCCCACGGCCAATCAAATCTTCTACCACATTTCTTAACCCACGACATGTTTGGTATGATCTGGTTTAGGTCAAACCCTGAAAGGCTACAGCGCCATTCCGCCAAACCCAGCTCATTGCCTTCAACCTCCTCAATCAGCACAGCCTTGCCAATTTTTAAACCGGCCAGCAGAGAACAAGAATGACTGGATGGCCACACTACAATCCATTTATTGTACAAGGCAGAGCTACAGCTAGATTCCGACTTCGCCATAATATCAAAAAGGAGCAGATTGCACTTAGCCTATAGATGAATGGCTTTCATGGTGACTGAGACGGAGATAAAGGAAGTCAGCCGCTACAGCTCCAACTTTAGAATCAGTGGGAAAAGGAAACAATCTAATAGCCTTGGGATAAAGAAGTAATGGAGATAAGAGATTCACAAGGTCAAGAAATGATGAGGAAATAGAAAGGAACTTAAAAAGGAAATTACTCCTTGGCTTCAGGAAATTAACTACTGATTCTTCCTTTGGTAAATTGCAGCCTTAAGTAGTCAGTGCTGTCTGTGGTTTGAGAGGAAAGTCTGTCTGTGTTGTAACTCAGGACATTTGTTGACGCCCGAAGGTATAACATTTCAATGACCTGAACCTTAGAACTCCAAGTTTGAGTTGTTTTAGTGTTGTAATCTTTTAGGTCTCCACAAAGTTCATGACAATTGAGTATGAATACTTCATTATCTTTGGATTATTAGACTTTGTCTGAGTTATAGAATTCCTGCTTTATATATCTTCTCAAATTAACCAAGGGCAAAATGTGTATAATTCTTAGGTTTCACCCTAGCACTTAAGTTTCAAGTGATAATTCAGCTGGGGGAAAAAAAGTGTCTGTCACTGGGTCTATATACATAGAAAATGTTACTTCTTTTGCAGCTGGTATGAGAATTTTTGAATAGGTATGTTTAATAAGGACTGGGCCATTCATTGGAAGGAGTCTGTGCTGTGGGTGTTGAGGTGGAGGTGGATCTATGGGGAGGGCCCTAAGGCAGAGGAAGTGATGCTGGTGAGAGGGTAGGAAGTGGAGCAATTCTCATGATCATCTCTCCCACGGCCAATCAAATCTTCTACCACATTTCTTAACCCACGACATGTTTGGTATGATCTGGTTTAGGTCAAACCCTGAAAGGACTGGGTTTTGTGTCTTGTTGGCATGTTTGAACTTAGGGATAAAGATGAAGGAGGAATCACAAGAAAGTATGATGTTAAGAATTGTAATATCAGGGACTTCCCTGGTGGTCCAGTGTGTAAAGAGTCTGCCTTGTAGTGCAAGGGGCGCCGGTTTGATCCCTGGCCTAGGAAGATCTCACGTGCTGCAGAGCGGCTGGACTGGTGTGTCCAATTATGAACCAGTGCTCTGGAGCACGTGCACCCAGAGCCAGTGCTCTGCAACGAGACAAGGCACTGTGATGGGAAGCCCACACGTGATAAAGAATAAAGATGGATGAAAATAAATGATGACTTAGAGGCCAAAAAAACCCAAAGAATTATAATATTGTTTTGCTGTCATCATTTACATAGAACCTAAAATAAGCCATCTAACAAGAGCATGGCAGACTTGTCACACCACACTTACTCTACATTGGAAGCAGAGTCTTAGCCACAGGACCACCAGGGAAGTCCCTTCACACTTACTCTGTTGTTCAGTTGCTAAGTTATGTCTGACTCTGTGATCCCATGGACTGCAGGACACCAGGCTTCCCTGTTCTTCACTGTCTCCCAGAGTTTGCTCAGATTCATGTTCATTGAGTCGATGATGCCATCCAACCACTTTATCCTATGTTGCCCCCTTCTCCTCCTGCCCTAGCATCAGCATCTTTTCCAGTGAGTTGTCTCTTTGCATCAAGTGGCCAAAGTATTGGAGATTCAGCTGCAGCATCAGTCCTTCTAATGAATATTCACAATTGGTTTCCTTTAGGATTGACTGGTTTGATTTCCTTTCAGTCCAAGGGACTCTCAAAAGTTTTCTCCAGCACCACAATTTAAAGGCATTAATTCTTTGGTCCTCTTACTCTACTAGAGGGTAAAATAAACTCTTAGACAATGAAATGAATGAATGTGCAAGCTCCTTTTTTTTCAAGGATGAATAGTACTCTGTGTATGTCTGTATTACTCTTTCTTCATCCATTCATTTGCTAATGGACATTTGAATTATTCCTACATTTTGACTGCCGTGAACAGTGCTGGCAATGGACATGGGGGTGATAATATCTCTTTGAGAATAATATGCAACAATATGGATGAACTAAGTGAAATCAGCCAGTCACAGATAGACAAGTACCACATGATTCCACTTCTATATAATATCCAACAGAGACAAATACATAGAATCAAAGAGCAGCATGAAGGAATTCCGGGCAGTCCAGTGGTTAAATCTGTGCTTCCAGTCGTGTCAAGTATAACAGCTAGCGGCTTGGAAGATCTGGGGGGTGTTTCCAATTATGAACCAGTGCTCTGGAGCACGTGCACCCAGAGCCAGTGCTCTGCAACGAGACAAGGCACTGTGATGGGAAGCCCACACGTGATAAAGAATAAAGATGGATGAAAATAAATGATGACTTAGAGGCCAAAAAAACCCAAAGAATTATAATATTGTTTTGCTGTCATCATTTACATAGAACCTAAAATAAGCCATCTAACAAGAGCATGGCAGACTTGTCACACCACACTTACTCTACATTGGAAGCAGAGTCTTAGCCACAGGACCACCAGGGAAGTCCCTTCACACTTACTCTGTTGTTCAGTTGCTAAGTTATGTCTGACTCTGTGATCCCATGGACTGCAGGACACCAGGCTTCCCTGTTCTTCACTGTCTCCCAGAGTTTGCTCAGATTCATGTTCATTGAGTCGATGATGCCATCCAACCACTTTATCCTATGTTGCCCCCTTCTCCTCCTGCCCTAGCATCAGCATCTTTTCCAGTGAGTTGTCTCTTTGCATCAAGTGGCCAAAGTATTGGAGATTCAGCTGCAGCATCAGTCCTTCTAATGAATATTCACAATTGGTTTCCTTTAGGATTGACTGGTTTGATTTCCTTTCAGTCCAAGGGACTCTCAAAAGTTTTCTCCAGCACCACAATTTAAAGGCATTAATTCTTTGGTCCTCTTACTCTACTAGAGGGTAAAATAAACTCTTAGACAATGAAATGAATGAATGTGCAAGCTCCTTTTTTTTCAAGGATGAATAGTACTCTGTGTATGTCTGTATTACTCTTTCTTCATCCATTCATTTGCTAATGGACATTTGAATTATTCCTACATTTTGACTGCCGTGAACAGTGCTGGCAATGGACATGGGGGTGATAATATCTCTTTGAGAATAATATGCAACAATATGGATGAACTAAGTGAAATCAGCCAGTCACAGATAGACAAGTACCACATGATTCCACTTCTATATAATATCTAATAGAGTCAAATTCATAGAATCAAAGAGTAGCATGAAGGGAATTCCCGGGCAGTCCAGTGGTTAAGAATCTGTGCTTCCAGTGCAGGATGTGTGTGCTCAATCCCTAGTCAGGGACCTGAAGTCTAACATGTTGTATGATGTGACCAGAGAAAAAAGAAAAAGAAAGAGTAGAATGGAGGTTTCCAGGGAAGGGGGAGATGCTAATCAATGGGCAGTTTGATTAGTTTCAAATTAAATGAAGCAGTTTTCTAGTAAGTTAGATAAACAAATGTAAATATGTTCTAGAGATCTGCTGGACAATGTTGTGACTATTTGTATTATACACTTAAAAATCATTAAGAAGCTAGATCTCATATTAAGTGCCCTGATCATAATAAAGTAAGTAAAAAGACATGAAATAGAGACTAGTGTGGCATTCTCTCTGCCATACTCTCTCTTCTTTATTGGAATCCTTATGTTAACCAGGACCTCCCTACGGCTTGAAGCCTCATAGTGTCTGACTCAGTGGTGTCCGACTGTTGGCAATTCCAGGCTGTAGCCCGCCAGGCTCCTCTGCCCATAGAATTCCCCAGGCAAGGATCCTGGAGTGGGCTGCTATTTCCTTCTCCAGGGCCTCTTCCTGACCCAGGGATATAACACAGGTCTCCTACATTTCAGGCAGATTTTTTAGCCCATGAGTCAAACTGAATAAGGGAGAAATTACCTCTCAGTTTCTATATCTGTGAAATGGGGACTCGATAGGGCCTCCTCTATTAGATGTGATGACAGTGAATAGAGCCCTTAGACTATTGCTTATCATATGGTTGAATATAGAAGAATGTCACTTCTTATTACCCTTAAAAAGTGAATCGGGGAACTTTTATTCAGAGGCCATAATCAGATATTCTAGACTAGCATGTTCTAGAGATGGGCCATATAGCATAGTGTCAATAGTTAACAATATGGTATTGTGTACTTCAACATTTAAGAGGGTAGATCTCATGTTAGGTGTCCATAACTCACAGACACAGACAAACACACACACACACAAAAGGAAGGGAAACAATGAAAGTCTGGGAGGTGTTGGGTATGTTTGTTACCTTGATTGTGGTGATGATATCATGGGTGTTTACATGCGTCTCAACTCACTAAGTTGCATACATTAAACATGTACAGTTCCTTGTATGTGAATTATATCTTGGTAAAGCTTGTATATAC
The DNA here is from genome assembly GCA_022376925.1 of Tragulus kanchil. NCBI lineage: Eukaryota > Metazoa > Chordata > Mammalia > Artiodactyla > Tragulidae > Tragulus > Tragulus kanchil. Next base: position 35,026,128 of record JAIOJX010000025.1, read on the forward strand.
TTAAAAAGACCTAGTCCAGTACTCTCTGTTGTAGCAACAGATGAAGGAAACATCCACAGTGTTTAAACTTCCCTCATCTTGTGCTTTATCATCATGGTGTCTGAGTCCCCAGCAAAAGTACCAACTCTGGAGAAAACCTTGGTGCTCTGCTGTGGGAAGAGACCCAGAGTTCTTTTTTCTTAACTTGTTTTTTGTTATTTTATTTATTTTTTATTGAAGTATAGTTGATGTATAATATTATATGTTACAGGTGTACAGTAGAGTGATTCACAAATTTCAAAAGGTTCTATTTCATTTATAATTATAAAATATTGGCTATATTCCCTGTGTTGTATAATATATCCTTGTTGCTTATTTTATACATAACAGTTTGTGCTTCTTACTCCTCAGCCTCAAAGTGTTCCCGCCCTCCCTTTTCTCTCCCCACTGGTAACCACTAGTTTGTTCTCTGTATCTGTGAGTCTGCTTCTTTGTGTTATACTCACAAGTTTGCTGTTTTTCTTTACAGATTAGGTCACACAGCATTTGTCTTTCTCTGTCTGACTTATTTCATTTAGCATAATAACACCCTCCAAGTCCATTCATGTTGCTGCAAATACTATTTAGCCATAAAAAAGGAAGACCCCCACACACCCCAAAAAATGAAGACCCAGAGGGTTTTTTTTTTTTTTTGAGAGGAAAGTAAACTTTATTAGAATGGGGGAAGGAAGAGTTGCTGCCAGTACAGCGGGCCGGCTTAAGGGAGAAAGTGGGAGACACTGTGAGAGCAGCTGGCCTCACAGCCGGTTGGCTCAAGGAAGAGTTGACATTGTTAAAGTGGAAGACGATGCTAGAACAGCAGCTTGGTTCAAGGAAGAACCAACCCTAAGCAGGGGTCTTTGATCCATTTTATACCTGGGGTCTGAGGAGTGGCATAGGGGTCTTAAGGATCATTGCTGATTGGTCTTAAGGATTGGGCAGTGTACTACTGCCCTGGGGAGGGGAGGACAATAAGAGTCTTGCATTCTAGTTTGCCTTATTCTTTCACCCTTGGGCACCACATTCCTCCCTCTCTTTATTTTTAGGGCCCCCTTTGGATACTCTGCTCATGTCTAACTATCTATCTATATCCCTTCTCAGGCATTTGGGTACACAGTCTCAAGAGAAAAGGGGTGATGACCACGCTGGCTTCTTCAGGCTGTACAGGGGTGTTGTGAGACCCAGAGTTCTTAATGCTGTACAGTCCACCTCCCAGTTGTGGGCACTATGGCCAGATTCCAAGCATTCAAATACCCCAACAAAGGGGCTTCCTAGGTGGCTCAGTGGTAAAGAATCTGCTTACCAGTGCAAGAGAATCAGGTTCGATGCCTGGTCTGGGAAGATTCCACATGCAACCAAGCAGCTAAGCCTGTGCACCACAACTACTGAGCCTGTGCTCCAGAGCCTAGGAACTGCAACCCCGAGCCCATGAGCTGTAACTACTGATGTCCATGCACCTCAAGCCCATACTCGGCAACAAGAGAAGCCACCACAATGCGAAGCCCAAGCACTGCAACTAGAGAGCAACTGCCACTCACCACAGCTAGAGAAAGCCCATACAGCAACAATGACCCAGCACAGCCAAAAAAATATCTCAAGAAAGATGAGGATGAAGCTAAAGTAGAAAGAAATCAGAAGGGGAAAACTAATGATTTGAATGACACCCAGTTACAATTAAATAATACAGAAGTAAAACAGTAAAATTTTTGTTACAGTCCCAGTGAGCAATGTTTGTGCTTTGAAACCTTTAAAATATTTAAGGGAAGAAGGAATGAAACACATGGCAACCAGTTAAGGTCATACATTTAGGACAAGAGTGATGAAATATTAAAATGAAAGAAATAAATGTTCTAACTGAAATATTGAGATTTCATGAAGATGAATTATTCAGAGTTGGAAACACATGCGACCTCTACTCTACTATATAACAGGGGGACATGGCAGTAAAGATCAAGTGTAGAGCAATGCCAAGAAATGAGGACATGATGGCAGGGACTGCTTAATAATATTCTAACTTTATGACCTTCATTTCAAGAGAAGGGACCTCAAAGAGAGAAGAGGAATCATTGGTTAGTTGGGAGTACTGGTGTTGAGGGCTTGAAAATGGTACTTTCATTCAGGACACCTAAGTAGTTAGGACAGGTTAGGTTGTGCAGCAGTTACTGGCAGCCCAAAGCCTCAAGGTCTAGAACCTCACAACTTTACCTCTTGCTCATGGCAAAGGTCTATCATGAGCTGGCAAAGTCCTGTGCTCACCGGCATCTAGGGAGCGAGTTGCCCATACCACAGTCACCATCTTGAACTTGGCCAATCTCCGTTCTAAAGGGAAAGGAGAGCCTAGGGTTTTAGATCATATACAATGCGAAGGTCCAGAAGTGACACGAGTCATCTTGCTCACAACTCCCTGATTAGAACATGTCAAGGGGTCAAAAAGGCCAGTCTCACCTTGGCAACATATGGCTCCGTTCTAAGGGAAAGTGAGAGACATCTCCTGCAGCCCCTGTGCTCCAGAGCCTAGGAACTGCAGCCCCGAGCCCATGAGCTGTAACTACTGATGTCCATGCACCTCAAGCCCATACTCGGCAACAAGAGAAGCCACCACAATGCGAAGCCCAAGCACTGCAACTAGAGAGCAACTGCCACTCACCACAGCTAGAGAAAGCCCATACAGCAACAATGACCCAGCACAGCCAAAAAAATATCTCAAGAAAGATGAGGATGAAGCTAAAGTAGAAAGAAATCAGAAGGGAAAACTAATGATTTGAATGACACCCAGTTACAATTAAATAATACAGAAGTAAAACAGTAAAATTTTTGTTACAGTCCCAGTGAGCAATGTTTGTGCTTTGAAACCTTTAAAATATTTAAGGGAAGAAGGAATGAAACACATGGCAACCAGTTAAGGTCATACATTTAGGACAAGAGTGATGAAATATTAAAATGAAAGAAATAAATGTTCTAACTGAAATATTGAGATTTCATGAAGATGAATTATTCAGAGTTGGAAACACATGCGACCTCTACTCTACTATATAACAGGGGGACATGGCAGTAAAGATCAAGTGTAGAGCAATGCCAAGAAATGAGGACATGATGGCAGGGACTGCTTAATAATATTCTAACTTTATGACCTTCATTTCAAGAGAAGGGACCTCAAAGAGAGAAGAGGAATCATTGGTTAGTTGGGAGTACTGGTGTTGAGGGCTTGAAAATGGTACTTTCATTCAGGACACCTAAGTAGTTAGGACAGGTTAGGTTGTGCAGCAGTTACTGGCAGCCCAAAGCCTCAAGGTCTAGAACCTCACAACTTTACCTCTTGCTCATGGCAAAGGTCTATCATGAGCTGGCAAAGTCCTGTGCTCACCGGCATCTAGGGAGCGAGTTGCCCATACCACAGTCACCATCTTGAACTTGGCCAATCTCCGTTCTAAAGGGAAAGGAGAGCCTAGGGTTTTAGATCATATACAATGCGAAGGTCCAGAAGTGACACGAGTCATCTTGCTCACAACTCCCTGATTAGAACATGTCAAGGGGTCAAAAAGGCCAGTCTCACCCTATTCCCCAAAGTGCAGAAGGAGTCAAAAGATATGGAGAACATGCCTAGAGATTCCCATTAAGCTGAATATGGCACTCGTTGAAAGAGAAATCTTGTTTGCTTGGCTAGAGGCTTCACACCTTCTTCTTCATGGAAAAAATGACTCCTGACCCCAGCACTTAACATGAGCAGAACATTATGTGACAGAGATGTTCATAAACTCAGGATGAGTTTAAAGAAAGGAATTTAGCTTTAATTTTAGTACTAACCAACACAGATGTAATGAAAATCCAATAGACGATAGAAACAGGCAAGGACCTGAACAGTCATCTCGCCTCAGGATCTTGAACTCAAATGACTCCAGGGTCTAGGCAAGCTATGTGAATGAGCGGAGAGGGCCTGAGTCATATGGGAGGGAGTCACACAGGGTCTAGAGTCACACAGGGGCCGGGTGACAGAGAGGACGTGTCCGGGCTACAGGGAGCAGCTGCTTCTCAGCATCAATTCAGTGTTATCATGACAGATTGTGAGGTGAATGTTGCCAGATTTTCTGATTTTTTAAAATCAGTCAATATGGTTTTATTTCAGTATTTACTCAAGTTTTAAATATAGTCACATGAAAAAAATCAAACACTTCAAAAAGTGTAAAGTATTAAAAGCTGATCAATGCTATTAATCTTTCCACCTACAACCTCTTTTACTTGTATAAAGAATTCAGAGAAAAAAGAAAGAATTCAGAGTCATAGGAGGTTTTTTGTTTGTTTTTTAAAATCTTAAATGTGAAAATTTCTGACTTTTAAACATTGTTTTCAAATTTTAGCTTTCTGTAATACCATTTGGAACCCACAAAACACGGTTAGAGCCCCCTTCCTACCAGTCTGTGATGAGGAATTTAGCCTTGTATTTCACCATCTTTTTCTCCCCTCCGCTCCCCGCCCTAGCCTCCCGGCTCAAGTCGCACAGCACACCTTTGGTCCAAATTGAAGTCAGAAGCCCAATCTGTACAGTGGCTATATCTGTGGAAATATTTTGTCTGTAGTAAAGTAAGGGGCCAGACCTTAAAATTCAGCTTTTTTCCACCTTCGCCCAGGGCTCAAGAAGCACAGTTTGAAAACCAAAACAAATGAGCACAAACTTCTTCATCTGCAGGAGACAGACCGCACTCCACCCAAGTGTCCATCTGAAGCCTCCTGCAGAGAGCATCGGCAACAGGTGCAGAGCGTGCATGGAAAGTGTCCGCGGAAGCTCTCCATTTATTTAGTCTCTGGAGATTCTGTTAACAGAGTTCTGGTTGGCAAGGTCATCACCACCTGCACTGTCACCAACAGTGCCCTGAAAGATTCTTATGTAGGACACTGCTGGCAACAAGGGAGGCGAACCATGGAGACCTTGGCGTGGACAAGGAGCTGTATTCTAAGAGGTGCATTTCCATCTTGGCAAGCTCAGAGACAAACACCTGGGTGCTATCATCCGAAGAAGTTAAATTAATAAATTAGCAGAGTGCTGGTTTTGGCACATATTCTAAAAGTGGAATGGTAAAGAGAAGATCAGCTTGGCCCCTGCATAAGAATGACACACAAATTCATGAAGCGACGCGTATTTTTACAAGACACTTGACTGCAGAAAAGGTTTAAATGTCTGTAGAAACATATACTGAAAGCAATGGTGAAAGACAAATGGTAGCCCTGGAGAGGATATTTGCAGCACACATAAGACACAGTTTAATAATCTTAATTCCCAGAGTCTCTCCCGAATCAATAAGACGAACATTACAGTAGGAAAGTGGAAACAGGAAGTGAGCAAAGCAATTAAGGGAAGTAATATAAATGGAGAATAAACATATGAAAAGATATTCGATTTCACTGGTAATCAAAAAAAAAGTGTAAGTAAAAACACTTGATCAATTTTAGCATCTCCTACTGCCCTCCACCAAAAAAAAAAAAAAAAAGAAAAACAAGAAAAAAAAAAGAGATGATATTTAGCAAGTGTATTTTGATTGTATTCGAGTATAAAATAAAACTACACCTACTTATCAGCAAATAAATAAATTCGGGAAGCAACACCTTTGGGAGCATCCTCGCAGGTGTTTGTTGTGTTGTGGGGGCTGGAAAGTGTGAGTGGTGTGGCAGACCTGAGGGCAGAAAACATGGAATTATTGGCGTATGACAGTTTGAATAATTTAACAATTTGCATCATTTCTTCACAAAAAATTCCATATATCTCCACCCAGATTCTTCAGATCTGGAAATAAATGTATAGATTTAAAATATAGGGCTTCCCCTGGTGGTCCAGTGGGTAAAGACACCGCCTTGCAGTGCAAGGGGCACCGGTTTGATCCCTGGCCTGGGAAGATCCCATGTGCCACGGGGCGGCTGGACCGATGTGTCCAACTACCGAGCCGGAGCTCTGGAGCGCATGCGCCCAGAGCTGGCGCTCTGCAACGACAGACGCCACCGCGATGGGAGGCCTACAGGAGCCAAAGAACAACGATGGATGAAAATAGAGAAATGAAAGACCAATAGAAGTGGCCCGCCCGCTCCCCTCCCTCCCCAACCAGACCCCCGCCCAAAATAAATAGATAAATAAATCTTTTTAAAAAAATAAAATAAAATAAAATGCACACACACACACAATTTTCCAGTGAGGTTTATTTTTAAAGGAAAATTATTTTTTCATATTCAAATATGAATACATACACCAAACAATCCAAACTCTGGGATCTTCCTGGTGATCCAATGGATCTGCCTCCCAATGCAGAGGACATGGATTTTAGCCCTGGTTCAGGAACTAAGATCCCACATGCCGAGGGGGCAACTAAGCCCTGGCAAGTATTGAAGCCAGAGTGCCTAGAGCTGGTGCTCGGCAACAAGAGAAGCCACACAAGGAGAAGCCTGGCATCACAACTCAAGAGTAGTCCTTATTTGGAACAGCTAGAGAAAGCCTGTACATATTAAGTGAAGACTCAGCACAGTCAAAAATAAAGAAAATTCAAAACCTTCAAACATCACTAATTACCTAATCCAGAGGTCAAATTGTGGCCTCTGGGCCAAATTCACTACACTACCTGTTTCTGTTTATAAAGTTTTACTGGAACAGAGTCATGCCCCTCTGCTTACACATGCCAATGACTGATTTTATACTGCAATGGCAGAGCTGAATAGTTGCAATACTTCCTGTATGGCCCACACAGTCTAAATATTTACCATCTGGCTCTTTACAGAAAAAAGTGTGCCTACCTCTTATCTAGTCCCACCAACTAAAATCATCTGAATAGTTGCAAGTACTGGTGTGAACTAGGAAAAATTTACAACAGTTTGAATAATTTAACAATTTGCATCATTTCTTCACAAAAAATTCCATATATCTCCACCCAGATTCTTCAGATCTGGAAATAAATGTATAGATTTAAAATATAGGGCTTCCCCTGGTGGTCCAGTGGGTAAAGACACCGCCTTGCAGTGCAAGGGGCACCGGTTTGATCCCTGGCCTGGGAAGATCCCATGTGCCACGGGGCGGCTGGACCGATGTGTCCAACTACCGAGCCGGAGCTCTGGAGCGCATGCGCCCAGAGCTGGCGCTCTGCAACGACAGACGCCACCGCGATGGGAGGCCTACAGGAGCCAAAGAACAACGATGGATGAAAATAGAGAAACGAAAGACCAATAGAAGTGGCCCGCCGGCCCCCCTCCCTCCCCAACCAGACCCCCGCCCAAAATAAATAGATAAATAAATCTTTTTAAAAAAATAAAATAAAATAAAATGCACACACACACACAATTTTCCAGTGAGGTTTATTTTTAAAGGAAAATTATTTTTTCATATTCAAATATGAATACATACACCAAACAATCCAAACTCTGGGATCTTCCTGGTGATCCAATGGATCTGCCTCCCAATGCAGAGGACATGGATTTTAGCCCTGGTTCAGGAACTAAGATCCCACATGCCGAGGGGGCAACTAAGCCCTGGCAAGTATTGAAGCCAGAGTGCCTAGAGCTGGTGCTCGGCAACAAGAGAAGCCACACAAGGAGAAGCCTGGCATCACAACTCAAGAGTAGTCCTTATTTGGAACAGCTAGAGAAAGCCTGTACATATTAAGTGAAGACTCAGCACAGTCAAAAATAAAGAAAATTCAAAACCTTCAAACATCACTAATTACCTAATCCAGAGGTCAAATTGTGGCCTCTGGGCCAAATTCACTACACTACCTGTTTCTGTTTATAAAGTTTTACTGGAACAGAGTCATGCCCCTCTGCTTACACATGCCAATGACTGATTTTATACTGCAATGGCAGAGCTGAATAGTTGCAATACTTCCTGTATGGCCCACACAGTCTAAATATTTACCATCTGGCTCTTTACAGAAAAAAGTGTGCCTACCTCTTATCTAGTCCCACCAACTAAAATCATCATAGTTATTATTGAGCATATCTCTTTCTAATTTTTCCATGTGCACATGTACATTAGGAAAAAAATGAAATTATAGTCTACATTAGTGCCCTGCCATAGACCTTGTTGCAAATCATGACATGTTCCATATCTGCCATGCCAGTATGCATAACTGTGCCTTATGCACTGAGAAACTGGACTCTAAATTTTAATTATAATTAACCAAAATTTAAATTGCCACCTGTGGCTAGTGGTGCCATACTGAACAGAACTTTCTTGAAACTTCTTTAAAAAGCAGAAATAGACTCGCAGACACAGAAAACAAAGCTATGGTTATCAAAGGGGACAGGCATGGGGTGGGGTAGAGGGATAAATTCGGAGGTTAGGATTAACACACATACACGACTATATATAAGATAGATAACCAACAAGGACCTCAACAGTAACTGACTGTATAACACAAGGAACTCTACTCAGTGTCTTGTAATAACCTATGGTGGAAGAGAACGTAAAATATATATATGTCAATATATTCATACATTTGAATCAGTGAATCATTTCACTATATACCTGAAACTAATGCAAGTTTATAAATCAACTATATTTCAATAAAAATTTTTAAAAAATAAAGAGGGTTTCCCTGGTGGTCCGGTGGGCAAAGAGTCTGCCTTGCACTGCAAGGGGCACCGGTTCAATCTCTGGCACAGGAAGGTCCCACATGCTGTGAAGAGGCTGTACTGGTGTGTCCAATAACCAACCAGCCAGTGCTCTGGAGCGCATGCACCCGGAGCCGGTGCTCTGCGATGAGAAAGGCCACTGGGATGGGAGGCCCACACAGGCCAAAGAATTAAGATGGATGGAAATAAATAAATTAAGGACCAATAAAAGAGGCCAAAATTAAAAAAAAAAAATAAATAAAGAGTCAGGGAATGCATGAGGTATAGGAACCAAATGGCTTATGTGGGGGAAAAAATGTGCTTCTGTGAGGAAAACAAAAGAACTTTCTTGAAATATTTTTTATTTGGGTAATATTTCATGATCATTGCTTCCAATCATTAAATGTTCTTTGTAGAGCCCCTTGTTCTCATTGTATAGAGTTATAGTGTATAGATGTGTCATGGCTTTTTTAACCAAGCACCTATCGTTGATGCTTAGTTTCCATTTTTTACTATTATAATCCGTTTTTGCAATAAACAGTTCTGTGCATACAAATATTTATACATGTCTTTGCTGACTGACTTAGGATAAAATCCCAGATGCAGAACCGTTTGATCAGAGAATGTAAATATCATTCAGATTCTTGAAATGTATTGTCAAATTGCTAGTCAGCGAGGTCTTTCCACTTTTCTTAATCAACAAGAATGTAGGAAAATGCTTGTTCCCTATAGTCTTCCCCATGTAGCTGAAAAATTATCTCGAAAAGGCTCTCTCCCTTGTCTCCTCTCCTGGGTCTGAAGTGGAAGGAATAATTGAGTAAGGCACACTATGAGGGCTCATCAACGTTCTGAGAGAGGTTGGGGCAGCGAGCAAAATGGAACATTTTCCACTGAAATTTTCTACACAATCACGGCTTCGGGCAACTTGATTAATTTGGGCAATCACTTCTGAGCTTCGTGCAGGGGACAAAGTCATTATTATGTGGCAGATCATAACATTCAAATGTTCTTGCTTGGGGGTAATTAAGACTTAAATGAACTTGTGTGTGGGAATGTGAAAAGGTATGCGCATAGAAGGGATGGAACTAGCTCCTTTTCTTCCTCCAGCCACCATTCCCCAGGGTGGAGATTTTAAGCAATACCTAGCCTAGAAATATGGACAGAGGAATGAGGAAGCGAGAGGTAAACAGCAACCGAAAGTGGTGTAAATAAAGGTGAGATGAGGTCAGTCAGAGAAGGGTTTTCTGGTCAGACAGCACAGGATTGAATCTTACTCTGCCATCTTATCATGGAATCTTTATTTCTCTGAGCCTCAGTTTTACTTATGAGAATAATAATAGTACTTTATGTTAAGGATGATTAACAATTCCCTATGTGAAACATTCAGCTGAGGGCCTGACTCACATTTATAGCATCTACAAGGACAAGGGAACATTATGATCAGGGAAGTCTAACTTTCTCTTGTGTCTAAAATCGGGGGCCTGCATTCTCCTGCATTCAGCCACCTACCCCTTTTCACCCCAAGCATCCTTACCACCAGCTGGCAGGCACTCTTGCCCAGGGCTTATCATACAGCTGCAGCATATTTGATCCTCAAAGAGGAAGCTTTTTGTAATATTCCTGAAAGTCAGATAACCTAGCTTTAGGTTGGCCTGGGCTACTCAATGACCTTGAGATTTGGGGGTAGGGTAGCTGTCTCCTTCCCTGCCTTGAGAATTACTCCCCCCTACCCAGTAACTGGTGATGAGGGGTTGGACATGCCCTAAATGCCTGTGTTTAGATATTTTCTTGTCAATGTTCCTTCTTTGTCTTTAAAATGTACCAGTTTGGTAACTGTTGTAACTGGGGGCTCTCATTTCTTCCATCCAACACCACCGAGAACACCAATACTATAATTCCAAGCGACACTGTGTATAACATAGAAAGAGGACACATTGATTCCATTTGTGGGCAACTATATTTCTTTCCTGTTCTTACAGATCTTTCCCTGTTTTTAAATCAACAAAAGCCAAAAGTGACTGGGAAAATGTCCAAAGGGAAGAATAAAGCTGGTATGAAACACAGTCAAAAGCAGGCTCACCAGAATGTCCACAGGGATCTCTTTGCCATGCTGCCACACACACACACACACACACACACACACACATGCACACACACACACAGTTTTAGCCATTTCCTCACTTAGCACAATACTAACATCTCACCAAAGCCTTGAGTGATTCTCTTTAGGAAATAACAATCAACGCTATTCATAAACTAGGGAGTTCTCACCATCTCTTGAATTGGTAATCCTGTGTTGGCAAAAATGAAATTACACAATACAGAGAACCTTGCTGCAACCACGGAAATCCACCATCCTGGTCACGGGTCAGATACTGGAGAAGTAGCATCGATCTTTTACCATCTTCACAGTGGTGACCAGAAGCACCAGCCAAGTTTCTGAAGCCAAAAGGAGTCAGCCATGCAGCTCACACAGAAAAGCAACTGCAACCCAATCTAAGTATTATGACAGCTGGTTTAATTACTAACAGGAGAAAGCTGACTTTTTCTGTGTAGAGCCCAGAAAGTGAATAAAAAGGTTACATTTTCATCAAGCTGTGTGTGGGTAGGGCATGCAGAACCAGTCCCTGCTTGCTTAAGAAGAAACATAGTCCTGGGAGTGGATGGACTTTCAAGTTCAGGCATGGAGGCCAGTGGAGGGATTGCCCCAGACGGTCTGTCTGCCTTGTGAAGCCTCTCTTGTGTGTACACAGGGGGTCAGTCAGCAGCCTTCAGGGAGACCCTTTGGTCATCTTCATCCACCCTGTTCCCCACTCTATTTACCTAATATGTTTCCCAGAAAAACAATTCGTTAATACGTTCACACATGAAACTCATTATGATAGAATTAAAACTTTGCCTGCTCCTTTCCACAAATTGAATTACGGAGACTCAGACTGAATTCTTAAAAATCTCTTCTTGAGTCATTCCAGGAGGAAAATGAATCACACGTGTTGTGAGCCTTGAGTGCCGTGATTTCCTTATGTGGCCCCCAGGACCGGCAGCTACACGCTTCAGGGGAGTGGGTGACCCTGTGTGACAAACCAGAAAAGGGGAGTGGGAACTTCCACTGGAGCTTTAAAATAGCCCCTCTGGAGCACAGAACTCCAGAGAGAGACGCAATTGGTCCTGTAGCTGAGATTTAGACAGTCTTAAGTCGACCATTCGTAAACTGGTTTAGTTAGCACTCCCTTGAGAAATTGTAATGTCTGTCACGTCTTGGACATGTTGCAGGTTCCAAATCATAAAATAGAATGTCCAGAATATTCTCAATGGCTCTATTTACATCATCCATTTTAACTGGTGTATCAACATTTATGTTGCTGGAGAATGGCTTTGGGGACTATTGCTCTGAATACAAATTAATGATGGAATGCACCAACCCAATAGCCTGGAGTAGGGGGAAACCGAAATAGTTATTCCCCAAACTCTAGACGAACTGTGTGTGAGGGCACTTGTGTGCCAGTGGGCATTCATCAATTGGTATTGGCCAATTCAATTAGAACTCACTTTGTGGGAAGCGTATATATACTACATTAAGACATTTTCCCCACTGGTATTTCTGAGCAGGATGCTTTTATCCAAAATACAATGAAACACACAACAATGAAATTCTACAGCTAGTCACTCTTTTCTAGTACCTACTAGGTTAGAGGCACCGTGGGAAAGACATAATAATCAACCCCAGGCCCCACCTTCACAATATGCACAGCCTATTTAGAAATTCTAGGTTTTCCCCAATAACAGAATGAAAATACAGCCAGTTCCCGCTCACTTGGTGTCAAAAATAGAAAGAAAGCCATACTTTGCTGGAACATTATTATTCGCTTAAAGCATTATATAAATAGATGTCAGCATAGTAAACTTAAAGCATTGTGGAGTTGAAAGTTCTTCGTTTATAGTGACTGATAAACAGAGTCAACGCACATTTGAATGACTTGCCCAGGGTCACACACTGTCAAATGGATTCAGTGGCACCAAAACCCAGCCTTTTGACACTCAGATGGAGACACTTGCATGTACACTGTGAGTACCAGCCTGGGATTCGGTCTGGCTGTAAAATGCAGGGACTCTGTGACCATGTTAACCACACCTCTGTCATTCCTTTTAAATGAATAAAATAACTCACCTGAACAAAAATAATCATTTCATTAAGATAGAGAAAATGCCATTTTCATTACTAAAAATGCTATCAGGCCTTATTCACTTTAGGGATATCTTCATAGTTAAAATTTTGATGTAAAAATATTTTAGAGATTTCCCTAACGAGGAAAAGGAACTAATCTCTTATTGTATACTATTTGTATGCATGCTAAGTCACTTCAGTCAAGCCTGATTCTTTGCAACCCTACAGACTGTAGGCCACCAGGCTCCTCTATCCATGGGATTCTCCAGGCAATATTCTCCAGGTATACTGGGGTGGGTTGCCATCCCCTCTCCAGGGAATCTTCCCGACCCAGAGATTGAACCCTCATCTCTTATGTCTCCGGCACTTGCAGACAGGTTCTTTACCACTAGAGTCACCTGGGATTACCTATTAGCTCTGATCATATCAACAAGCAAACTGTTGGTATTGGCCAATTCAATTAGAACTCACTTTGTGGGAAGGCGTATATATTACTAAACATTAAGAACATTTTCCCCACTGGTATTTCTGAGCAGGATGCTTTTATCCAAAATACAATGAAACACACAACAATGAAATTCTACAGCTAGTCACTCTTTTCTAGTACCTACTAGGTTAGAGGCACCGTGGGAAAGACATAATAATCAACCCCAGGCCCCACCTTCACAATATGCACAGCCTATTTAGAAATTCTAGGTTTTCCCCAATAACAGAATGAAAATACAGCCAGTTCCCGCTCACTTGGTGTCAAAAATAGAAAGAAAGCCATACTTTGCTGGAACATTATTATTCGCTTAAAGCATTATATAAATAGATGTCAGCATAGTAAACTTAAAGCATTGTGGAGTTGAAAGTTCTTCGTTTATAGTGACTGATAAACAGAGTCAACGCACATTTGAATGACTTGCCCAGGGTCACACACTGTCAAATGGATTCAGTGGCACCAAAACCCAGCCTTTTGACACTCAGATGGAGACACTTGCATGTACACTGTGAGTACCAGCCTGGGATTCGGTCTGGCTGTAAAATGCAGGGACTCTGTGACCATGTTAACCACACCTCTGTCATTCCTTTTAAATGAATAAAATAACTCACCTGAACAAAAATAATCATTTCATTAAGATAGAGAAAATGCCATTTTCATTACTAAAAATGCTATCAGGCCTTATTCACTTTAGGGATATCTTCATAGTTAAAATTTTGATGTAAAAATATTTTAGAGATTTCCCTAACGAGGAAAAGGAACTAATCTCTTATTGTATACTATTTGTATGCATGCTAAGTCACTTCAGTCAAGCCTGATTCTTTGCAACCCTACAGACTGTAGGCCACCAGGCTCCTCTATCCATGGGATTCTCCAGGCAATATTCTCCAGGTATACTGGGGTGGGTTGCCATCCCCTCTCCAGGGAATCTTCCCGACCCAGAGATTGAACCCTCATCTCTTATGTCTCCGGCACTTGCAGACAGGTTCTTTACCACTAGAGTCACCTGGGATTACCTATTAGCTCTGATCATATCAACAAGCAAACTGTTGCGTCCTTGCACTGAGGCATGTGTAGAAACTGCCCTGTTTTAAACTCCACCGTTCTAGTTGTTTATAGAGGGCACTTCCCTTTATTTGGAATGGTGTTTTAAACTGACCGTTTGGTGTTAGCCTTGTCACCCACTGAAAAAGTGTTCTCGGAGAGCTTCCTGAAGAATGCAAGGTCAAGTAAACACTTTCAAATCAGTGTGTGAGGCTTGGTTAGCAATGGTTCTTTGTCCAGCCTTAAGAGTGGCTTGTGAGGTGTAAGAAGAAACATTGCGCCTATCTTGATGGTGTGTGCCGATTGCTTTTGCTTCAGCTTGCTTCCTGGCCCCTGCTTGCCAGGTCCTGGGAAGTCAGTAACTGTATTAGGAGACAGCAGTAACAGTGATAGAATGTGACATTTGTATTGCTAGTCCTCTGAAACCTTGTTTCAATGCACTTTTCCACACACTATCTCAAGAACCCTAAGAGAGGCAGAAAACAGTATTATTATGACAAAAGTGAGGTTGCAAAAATGTAAGTGACCTGAAATTTGACAGAGGGCAGACCCGGTACTAAAATTCAAGCTATCAGAGGCTCAGTCTGGGGCTATTCCCCCAGGGCAAGGAAGCACATGTGGAGATAGCTCAGCTTGAAGCCCCCCTCAGGTCGGGAGAGATTTCTATGCCTGCTCCCCCGATGACTCCAGAAGGGAGTCTCTGGCGTCTAGGTATGCCTGGCTGCTCGTCTTTACTGACACGGGTCTGGCCACATCTTTACCCTAACAGTGTCCACGGACTTCCTTCCTGTGCACTGGTCTGTCTTTTTGGTGCTTTGCTGTGTCAATCATGTGCTATTTTACTGTCCCAGTTTTAATTTTTGAATAAATTGGAGGAAACAGAAACCTTGGAGCTTCTTTAGCAAGCCTTATTCTTTGGCAAAAAAAAACCCTACGAAAAACTATTTAGTATACTATTTGTCCTAAGTCACTTCAGTCATGCCTGATTCTTTGCAACCCTACAGACTGTAGGCCACCAGGCTCCTCTATCCATGGGATTCTCCAGGCAATATTCTCCAGGTATACTGGGGTGGGTTGCCATCCCCTCTCCAGGGAATCTTCCCGACCCAGAGATTGAACCCTCATCTCTTATGTCTCCGGCACTTGCAGACAGGTTCTTTACCACTAGAGTCACCTGGGATTACCTATTAGCTCTGATCATATCAACAAGCAAACTGTTGCGTCCTTGCACTGAGGCATGTGTAGAAACTGCCCTGTTTTAAACTCCACCGTTCTAGTTGTTTATAGAGGGCACTTCCCTTTATTTGGAATGGTGTTTTAAACTGACCGTTTGGTGTTAGCCTTGTCACCCACTGAAAAAGTGTTCTCGGAGAGCTTCCTGAAGAATGCAAGGTCAAGTAAACACTTTCAAATCAGTGTGTGAGGCTTGGTTAGCAATGGTTCTTTGTCCAGCCTTAAGAGTGGCTTGTGAGGTGTAAGAAGAAACATTGCGCCTATCTTGATGGTGTGTGCCGATTGCTTTTGCTTCAGCTTGCTTCCTGGCCCCTGCTTGCCAGGTCCTGGGAAGTCAGTAACTGTATTAGGAGACAGCAGTAACAGTGATAGAATGTGACATTTGTATTGCTAGTCCTCTGAAACCTTGTTTCAATGCACTTTTCCACACACTATCTCAAGAACCCTAAGAGAGGCAGAAAACAGTATTATTATGACAAAAGTGAGGTTGCAAAAATGTAAGTGACCTGAAATTTGACAGAGGGCAGACCCGGTACTAAAATTCAAGCTATCAGAGGCTCAGTCTGGGGCTATTCCCCCAGGGCAAGGAAGCACATGTGGAGATAGCTCAGCTTGAAGCCCCCCTCAGGTCGGGAGAGATTTCTATGCCTGCTCCCCCGATGACTCCAGAAGGGAGTCTCTGGCGTCTAGGTATGCCTGGCTGCTCTCGTCTTTACTGACACGGGTCTGGCCACATCTTTACCCTAACAGTGTCCACGGACTTCCTTCCCTGTGCACTGGTCTGTCTTTTTTTGGTGCTTTGCTGTGTCAATCATGTGCTATTTTACTGTCCCAGTTTTAATTTTTGAATAAATTGGAGGAAACAGAAACCTTGGACTACAAGTTTTTGAACCCATCCTCTGATGGCCCAAGCTCCGCCAAGTCTTTTGAAAGGCATCTCATTGTGATAGGGAAACAATATTATTAACATTTATTGGGTAAATAAAATGATAGATGTGATGCTGAAAACATCAAATGTTCACAGCATCCTAACAAGGTGAAAATTGCAGGGATTTAAACCCAGATCATCCAGTTCAGAACCCACGCTCTTAGATGAGATGGTACCTTTGTCTTCCACGAAGACCATATTTGTAAGTTTTGTGTAACAATAGCATTTAGATCTGTCTTTAAAGGCATGGGATCCTGGGACTTTCTTGAGAAAGCATGGGCTCCTGGAACTTCCTTGGCAGTCCAGTGATTAAGACTTGTGCTTCCAAGGCAGGAGGTGTGGGTTCGATCCCTGGTTGGGGGACTAAGATCCTGTGTGCTGTTCAATGGGGCCAAAAATAAATAAATAAATAAATAAAAGAAAAATAAAGAATAATAAAGATATATTCTTTAAAAATGTACGGGATCCTGAGTGGCATAAACACAAACTACAAATATACCTAATGAACAGCTGCCACTGATATTTCCATCATAACTGGGAGTTAAATATCAAAGAAATTGTTCTATGTAGAAGGATTTATGCTGTCTTAACTTTTCCAGTACTTCATTTCAAAACAGCTTTGTAAATAGTGGAAGAAAATAGTATCATAGTAGCTTTTGAAAGTCTATGTGGGAAATTAACTGCAAATATTAAAAAGATCATTCACGCACTGTTAGCATTCATTTTTAACCTCTGAACAACAATATGAGCAAATATGACTGTTTTTTCTCTGTTATCTTTGTTACACTTTCTTCTCTGAAAATAAGCCCATTAATAAGGAGGTATGAAAGGAAAATGCAAATGGCTCAAGACAAATTACACTAAAACTTTTTTTTTTAAGAAACAATTTTATCAAGAGGAATTTGCATATTGAAACATAACTAGTAAATGAATGTATGAGGGAAGTGTGGCCATTAGGCATGTTTTTATTATGCAATAATTTATCCATGAATAGTTTATATTTCATCTCCATATTACAGCATTTCTTCCCTGTCACTGGGAGTACTCAAGCAGAATTGAATGAATGCTCATCAATCTGGAAAGTTCCAGAAGGGAGTTTGCCGTGTGTAGGAAATTGAGTTAGGTTGGACCACAAGGTCCCTTGAAGATTCTATCATTTCCAACCTGGACAATTGACATGAGGTCAGTGTTCTCATAGACCTTACATCAGAGAAAATGACCCGGTGATGGGAAGCAGTCATAGGCTGTCCTGGGACCCTAGCTAGCCTGCTTGCTTTACCCATTGATTCCACCACTCACCAGTGATATAACCCTGGGCGAGTCGAGTTACATCCTCTGTCTCTACCTCAGTGTCCTCATCTGTAAAGTGAGGATCATAATAATAAAAGCATGGACCTCATAGAGTTGCTGTGAGGAGTAAATGAAACAGAGTGCTTCAAATGGTCGCTGGCACATGGGAAATGTTCTATAATCTTAGTTATGCTGTTATTTTTCAAGAATAATGGGGCTAGATTGTTCATTTCAAATGAACAGTCTTATCAGCACCTTCTTGTTTCCTCTGACACGAAACAAACGGCAGCCCATTCTGAGTTTAATGAAGGTGAGGTTAGAGCTCATAGCTTGTCTGAAGGAAAGGAGATAAGGAGCAGAGGGCGAGAAGTAAAACGAGGGATTATGTTTTAAGGGAACAGAGAAATGGCTTGTGTTCAGGGAGAGAAATGGAAACTCCATAGGAATGATGATTTCAGGTGATGCTGGGCATGACAGTCTGATAGAAGGAGAGAGAAAGCTTGTGGTACATACTCCAATTTTACACACACACACACACTCATACATGCTCCATAGCAAACAGCTTTGGGAATAAATGGTCTATTTGTATCTTAAAGTTTCTACATTATCAGAAGTATTAATACTGTCTCCTAATACTCACCTATGGCTTCCATTGGTAGTTCAAGCCCAGAGGTTTGTCCCGAGACTCTGCTAGGGTACCAAGCACTGTGTGAGGTACTATGGAGGACAGAGGATGCTGCCTGTGGTGCTCAGCCTGGAAGGGGATCCCAGAAGCCAGAAGCTGTAAATATCACTCAGTGGGCTGAGCGCTGTGACCAAGCTGAGTGGTACACTATGGATCTTGGAGGAGGCCCCTGATTCATCTTAGAGGAAGAGGACAGTCTCCATGAGGAGGTGAAAGCTTAGACTTGAGCCAGCTATTAGGCTGATGAAGAAAGGAGACAGACAAAGCAAGCAAAACCCCGGCTTGTTTTTCCACAAGGTCCCTTGAAGATTCTATCATTTCCAACCTGGACAATTGACATGAGGTCAGTGTTCTCATAGACCTTACATCAGAGAAAATGACCCGGTGATGGGAAGCAGTCATAGGCTGTCCTGGGACCCTAGCTAGCCTGCTTGCTTTACCCATTGATTCCACCACTCACCAGTGATATAACCCTGGGCGAGTCGAGTTACATCCTCTGTCTCTACCTCAGTGTCCTCATCTGTAAAGTGAGGATCATAATAATAAAAGCATGGACCTCATAGAGTTGCTGTGAGGAGTAAATGAAACAGAGTGCTTCAAATGGTCGCTGGCACATGGGAAATGTTCTATAATCTTAGTTATGCTGTTATTTTTCAAGAATAATGGGGCTAGATTGTTCATTTCAAATGAACAGTCTTATCAGCACCTTCTTGTTTCCTCTGACACGAAACAAACGGCAGCCCATTCTGAGTTTAATGAAGGTGAGGTTAGAGCTCATAGCTTGTCTGAAGGAAAGGAGATAAGGAGCAGAGGGCGAGAAGTAAAACGAGGGATTATGTTTTAAGGGAACAGAGAAATGGCTTGTGTTCAGGGAGAGAAATGGAAACTCCATAGGAATGATGATTTCAGGTGATGCTGGGCATGACAGTCTGATAGAAGGAGAGAGAAAGCTTGTGGTACATACTCCAATTTTACACACACACACACTCATACATGCTCCATAGCAAACAGCTTTGGGAATAAATGGTCTATTTGTATCTTAAAGTTTCTACATTATCAGAAGTATTAATACTGTCTCCTAATACTCACCTATGGCTTCCATTGGTAGTTCAAGCCCAGAGGTTTGTCCCGAGACTCTGCTAGGGTACCAAGCACTGTGTGAGGTACTATGGAGGACAGAGGATGCTGCCTGTGGTGCTCAGCCTGGAAGGGGATCCCAGAAGCCAGAAGCTGTAAATATCACTCAGTGGGCTGAGCGCTGTGACCAAGCTGAGTGGTACACTATGGATCTTGGAGGAGGCCCCTGATTCATCTTAGAGGAAGAGGACAGTCTCCATGAGGAGGTGAAAGCTTAGACTTGAGCCAGCTATTAGGCTGATGAAGAAAGGAGACAGACAAAGCAAAGCAAAACCCCAAGAAATGAAGACTTACAGTAAGTTTGTGATTTCTCTCAATCAACTTTGAAATCGGACAGAACTGGTTCTGCTACTTAGGTATGCAATTTGGGGCAAGATACTTAACCTCTCTAATCTTCAGTTTTGTCATCTCTGAGGCAGTCTCCAGCTCACTGGGTTGTTGTAGGAATTAGGGGGATAATGTTTAAGAAACTTAATGTATGTCCTTGATATAAGAGGTTGTTGTTTAGTTGCTCAGTCGTGTCTGACTCTTTTGAGATCCCATGGAATGTAGCCCCGGTTTCCTCTGTCCATGGGATTCTCCAGGCAAAAATACAGGAGTGGGTTGCCTTTCCTTCTCTAGGGCATCTTCCTGATCCAGGAATTGAACCCGTGTCTTCTGCATTGGCAGGCAGAGCCACCAGGGAAGCCCTCTGTTCACCTTTTAATACATGTTTTTCCTACTTAAATCAACCAGAGTCAGTGTGATTGGTTGCGGTTTCCCCAATTTTTTTCCCTATTTTCTTTTAATAATAGAACCTTTTCCCAAAAAGCTCAACTGGGCAAATGGCCACAGGCCTAGAGCCTACATTTTCCAATTCTCCTGTGATCAGGCATGGCCACATGACCAAACTGTCTTCAAGGGGATATAAGCAGAAGGCATGCGTGTAACTTCCAAATGACTTTTTCCAAAGGAACTTGTATGACTTCCTTTCTTCATTTTCCCTCTCCTTGTGGGCTGGATGCATGTGTGGTCCTGAGGAATTGGCTTTAATTTGGTGGGTAAAAGCAAAAAATCTACTTGAAGTATTAATACTGTCTCCTAATACTCACCTATGGCTTCCATTGGTAGTTCAAGCCCAGAGGTTTGTCCCGAGACTCTGCTAGGGTACCAAGCACTGTGTGAGGTACTATGGAGGACAGAGGATGCTGCCTGTGGTGCTCAGCCTGGAAGGGGATCCCAGAAGCCAGAAGCTGTAAATATCACTCAGTGGGCTGAGCGCTGTGACCAAGCTGAGTGGTACACTATGGATCTTGGAGGAGGCCCCTGATTCATCTTAGAGGAAGAGGACAGTCTCCATGAGGAGGTGAAAGCTTAGACTTGAGCCAGCTATTAGGCTGATGAAGAAAGGAGACAGACAAAGCAAAGCAAAACCCCAAGAAATGAAGACTTACAGTAAGTTTGTGATTTCTCTCAATCAACTTTGAAATCGGACAGAACTGGTTCTGCTACTTAGGTATGCAATTTGGGGCAAGATACTTAACCTCTCTAATCTTCAGTTTTGTCATCTCTGAGGCAGTCTCCAGCTCACTGGGTTGTTGTAGGAATTAGGGGGATAATGTTTAAGAAACTTAATGTATGTCCTTGATATAAGAGGTTGTTGTTTAGTTGCTCAGTCGTGTCTGACTCTTTTGAGATCCCATGGAATGTAGCCCCGGTTTCCTCTGTCCATGGGATTCTCCAGGCAAAAATACAGGAGTGGGTTGCCTTTCCTTCTCTAGGGCATCTTCCTGATCCAGGAATTGAACCCGTGTCTTCTGCATTGGCAGGCAGAGCCACCAGGGAAGCCCTCTGTTCACCTTTTAATACATGTTTTTCCTACTTAAATCAACCAGAGTCAGTGTGATTGGTTGCGGTTTCCCCAATTTTTTTTTCCCTATTTTCTTTTAATAATAGAACCTTTTCCCAAAAAGCTCAACTGGGCAAATGGCCACAGGCCTAGAGCCTACATTTTCCAATTCTCCTGTGATCAGGCATGGCCACATGACCAAACTGTCTTCAAGGGGATATAAGCAGAAGGCATGCGTGTAACTTCCAAATGACTTTTTCCAAAGGAACTTGTATGACTTCCTTTCTTCATTTTCCCTCTCCTTGTGGGCTGGATGCATGTGTGGTCCTGAGGAATTGGCTTTAATTTGGTGGGTAAAAGCAACAGTGAGGAAATGATCGGGCAGGTAGAGAGAAGGAACCAGGCTCCCTGGGTGGCTTTATAGAGGCAGCAACCTGCCTGCCTTAGATTGCCTGTCTTCTTTTGGACTGTTTGGGACAAAGAAATTAGCCTGTATTGTTGAACTACTGCACTTCGAGGTCTCTTTTGAAAGCCATCACATTATTACAGGCCGAGTGAAAAAAGTGAAAGTAACATATTTAATGAATACAGGACATTTCTGTCTCCTCATTTCTATCTCTGACTAGTTCATAAACAGAAGCCAGGAGTAATCCCAATATCTCAGGGAAGAGGAGAGGAAAGAATTCTAGGATTAATTATCTGGAAAGTTGGGATTGAGGGCATTAAAATTCCAGTCATGGTGTGTAAGAATGGGAATTTGTTAGCCTATCGCATGCAGCAGGGAAACAACCAAGTGTTGAGGTTCCACACAGCCACCACCATCAAACAGAGAGGACGGGAAGAGGCCCACAGGACTGTGCATCGGGGTGGTTACACTAACGATAAGACGTAGCTTAAATAAAGAAGATAATCAAACCTGAGTCACTAAATTCTAAGCTCAAATAATACGTACATGAAAAAACAGGATCATGTATAACTCTGATAATATAATCTTCTGCAGTGGAACCAACATGGCTGCAGACCAGATCCAATGGCTAGTCGGAAGTTTGCTTTGATCTGTTGAATCCTTGGTCTTGCCAGTAGAACACTGCACATCAACACATAGGACTCAGAGAATTAAAAAGGGGGGAGGCATGGGAGGATGCAGGGGCCTCAGACTATTGTGATTCCTCAGTGGCCATGGAGCCTCGACAGGTCACATGCGCCCATAGGGGACAGATCATGAAACACTGCAGAAATCAACTGTTGGAGGTTCTGAATTTTAGCAGATAAAGGGAGGAAGGTCTCAGTCTATGTCCCAGCGAGCATGTAATTTGTTCCAAAGGAACTTGTATGACTTCCTTTTTTCGTTTTCCCTCTCCGTGTGGGCTGGATGCATGTGTGGTCCTGAGGAATTGGCTTTAATTTGGTGGGTAAAAGCAACAGTGAGGAAATGATCGGGCAGGTAGAGAGAAGGAACCAGGCTCCCTGGGTGGCTTTATAGAGGCAGCAACCTGCCTGCCTTAGATTGCCTGTCTTCTTTTGGACTGTTTGGGACAAAGAAATTAGCCTGTATTGTTGAACTACTGCACTTCGAGGTCTCTTTTGAAAGCCATCACATTATTACAGGCCGAGTGAAAAAAGTGAAAGTAACATATTTAATGAATACAGGACATTTCTGTCTCCTCATTTCTATCTCTGACTAGTTCATAAACAGAAGCCAGGAGTAATCCCAATATCTCAGGGAAGAGGAGAGGAAAGAATTCTAGGATTAATTATCTGGAAAGTTGGGATTGAGGGCATTAAAATTCCAGTCATGGTGTGTAAGAATGGGAATTTGTTAGCCTATCGCATGCAGCAGGGAAACAACCAAGTGTTGAGGTTCCACACAGCCACCACCATCAAACAGAGAGGACGGAAGAGGCCCACAGGACTGTGCATCGGGGTGGTTACACTAACGATAAGACGTAGCTTAAATAAAGAAGATAATCAAACCTGAGTCACTAAATTCTAAGCTCAAATAATACGTACATGAAAAAACAGGATCATGTATAACTCTGATAATATAATCTTCTGCAGTGGAACCAACATGGCTGCAGACCAGATCCAATGGCTAGTCGGAAGTTTGCTTTGATCTGTTGAATCCTTGGTCTTGCCAGTAGAACACTGCACATCAACACATAGGACTCAGAGAATTAAAAAGGGGGGAGGCATGGGAGGATGCAGGGGCCTCAGACTATTGTGATTCCTCAGTGGCCATGGAGCCTCGACAGGTCACATGCGCCCATAGGGGACAGATCATGAAACACTGCAGAAATCAACTGTTGGAGGTTCTGAATTTTAGCAGATAAAGGGAGGAAGGTCTCAGTCTATGTCCCAGCGAGCATCAGCTCTCTGAAGAGGTTGTTCTTGCCTTATTTGAAAACCTGTAATAACCTTTTTGAGGACTTACTCTTCAGGGAAATGTCAATTGTTTATTTCCACACTCTCAACATCCTTCTTTGTCTACAGACCTATAATTAAAATGCCAGCATGCCTTGTGGAGGGAGAGAGGAGCAATTATAAAGTCAAGTAGCAAAGAAAAAGCATTTCTAGAAGAAAAGAATGAATTTTTTCCTATTTTATATCATCAAAATATTTTTGGAATATGAATGGTGAATGAACTCTGGGGTTCTAGGTCAAAGAGCAGCAAATGTACATTTAAACTAAAGATTTTTGTCTTTTTTTTTTTTTTTTTTTGGTATCTTTCAGGGCTTTCTCTAGGTTCAACCTAAAGAGTTAATCAAAGTTACCTAACATTCATAAGGGAATTGCCGACTAATGATGAAATTAGGTATTAGAGGCATAAAATGGTTCAGTTATCCATTTAACTTTCTGGTTTGACTGGATTGGAACATGAATGGATCTTAGAAAGTACAGTGGATTGTTGGAAACTCAAATGGGTGATGACTAATTGCAGCTTCTACTCCAAATGCCATCTCTTTAAAGGAGGTAGTTATTAGAGCCCATGTGGGCCGGTTCTACTTAGTTTATTATTCTTTATCTGTCCCAGAGATTGGAAGATCTTTCCCCAGAGGGTATACATCACAAGCTTTGCAGACCATATGCTTTCGGTTTCAGCTGTTCAGCTCTGTCACAGGGGCATGAACACAGCCATAAATCATGTGTCAACAAGTGGGCGTGGCTGTCCTCCAACAAAATTTTATTTACAAAAATAAGTCAGCTGCAAGTGTCCCATACCAACAAGTACATCTAGTATCTACATCTTGACTGCTTAAAAAAAACCATTTAATTAATTAATTAACTATTTTTGACTATTGCTGGGTCTTCGTTGCTACGTGGGCTTTCTCTAGTTAGTTGTGAAATCTTCCCTACCAGGATTGAACCCGTGTCCCCTGTATTGGCAGGTGGATTTCTAACTGCTGGAGCACCAAGGAGGTCCCAGATCTCTATATCTAATATCAACTGTTGGAGGTTCTGAATTTTAGCAGATAAAGGGAGGAAGGTCTCAGTCTATGTCCCAGCGAGCATCAGCTCTCTGAAGAGGTTGTTCTTGCCTTATTTGAAAACCTGTAATAACCTTTTTGAGGACTTACTCTTCAGGGAAATGTCAATTGTTTATTTCCACACTCTCAACATCCTTCTTTGTCTACAGACCTATAATTAAAATGCCAGCATGCCTTGTGGAGGGAGAGAGGAGCAATTATAAAGTCAAGTAGCAAAGAAAAAGCATTTCTAGAAGAAAAGAATGAATTTTTTCCTATTTTATATCATCAAAATATTTTTGGAATATGAATGGTGAATGAACTCTGGGGTTCTAGGTCAAAGAGCAGCAAATGTACATTTAAACTAAAGATTTTTGTCTTTTTTTTTTTTTTTTTTTGGTATCTTTCAGGGCTTTCTCTAGGTTCAACCTAAAGAGTTAATCAAAGTTACCTAACATTCATAAGGGAATTGCCGACTAATGATGAAATTAGGTATTAGAGGCATAAAATGGTTCAGTTATCCATTTAACTTTCTGGTTTGACTGGATTGGAACATGAATGGATCTTAGAAAGTACAGTGGATTGTTGGAAACTCAAATGGGTGATGACTAATTGCAGCTTCTACTCCAAATGCCATCTCTTTAAAGGAGGTAGTTATTAGAGCCCATGTGGGCCGGTTCTACTTAGTTTATTATTCTTTATCTGTCCCAGAGATTGGAAGATCTTTCCCCAGAGGGTATACATCACAAGCTTTGCAGACCATATGCTTTCGGTTTCAGCTGTTCAGCTCTGTCACAGGGGCATGAACACAGCCATAAATCATGTGTCAACAAGTGGGCGTGGCTGTCCTCCAACAAAATTTTATTTACAAAAATAAGTCAGCTGCAAGTGTCCCATACCAACAAGTACATCTAGTATCTACATCTTGACTGCTTAAAAAAAACCATTTAATTAATTAATTAACTATTTTTGACTATTGCTGGGTCTTCGTTGCTACACGTGGGCTTTCTCTAGTTAGTTGTGAAATCTTCCCCTACCAGGGATTGAACCCGTGTCCCCTGTATTGGCAGGTGGATTTCTAACTGCTGGAGCACCAAGGAGGTCCCAGATCTCTATATCTAATATCATTCTCCAGTAAAAGGAACTAGGGATCCTTGGGAAAATGTCTGATTCTAGGACTGGGATAAGAAATATACAAGATGAACCAAAAAGTAAGGAAGTGCTCAAAAAAAAAAAAATCGCATTGATGGAAGTAGATCAAAGAGCCAACTGAAAGAGCTTCCAATGGCCAAACCCGGAACAAATTTAGTAAAAAAAAATTAAAATAGGACTGGATTATAGCCCAAAGGATATAGTGAATATCCACAAGGTAAAATGATACAAATAAATGACTGAATAGACACCTAGATGGAGAGAAGAGACAGATCCCTCATGCAGAAGAATTCTAGATGAATTCTATGGACACTCCATTCTAAAGAAGGAGAAGCGTAAGTCCCCATTCTTCAAATATGGGCTGTGCACAGTGACTTCTTTACTTTGGGAAAAAAATAACTCTATAATAGAGAAACCTGACAAACATAGCTTCAGTAGGTGACTGAGGTCAGCACCAACGGTTATAAATCAGGGTGATAATATGTACCCTGATGCAATGTGATAGAAAGGGCACTTTGCATTTTCCCCAAATCCATGATCCCACTCTGTGACAAAACCATCAAATTCCAATAGAGAGACATTTCACAGTATTGCTGACCACTGTGTCTTAAAACTGCCAAGGTCATCAAAATTGGGGGAAGTTTGAGAAACTGTCACACCTATGAGCAGCCTAAGGAGACATGGCAATGACATGCACTTGTGTCCTGGAGAGGATCCTGGCACAAAGAAATAAAAACATTAGGAAAAGATGAGAGAACTTTAGTAACAGGGTAGCCATGTTGGCTCTTTGGACTATCTGCTCAATTTTTCTCTAAATCTAAAACTATTCTAAAAAATAAAGTCTGTTACATAGAAAACCAACTCATGGTTACCAAACAGGAAAGGAGGTGGGGGCTAAGTTAGAATAGGATTAGCAGATACAAACTGCTATCTATTTTATATAGATGCTATTGTATAGCAAAGGAAACTATAGTCAATTCCTTGTAATGAACTGTAATAAAAAAAGAATCTGAAAAAGAATAGATCTATATCTATACCTATGTATCTATATATGTTTAACTGAAGCACATTGCTGCACACCAGAAACATAACACAGTAAATCAGCCATACTTCAATAAAAAAGAATTTAAAAATTAAATCAGTTAGTAAATTTTTTAAAAAGTTGACAAACTGGATTGTACTTTCAGACTCTACTTGGCTGACTCCTACTCTATGCCAGCAAGTAGAGAAAACAGTCAAGTTTGCTTTCACCTGGCAGGAATACCAGGCAGTAGAATAAATACCTTTACTATTTTGCCTCAGGATTATGTCAGCTTTTGAGCTCTCCACCATACAGTGCACCAGGACCTTGACTATCCCATTATTCCATAGGACAGCATCATGGTCCACTAGATGGATGACATCTTGCTATCATGAGTTGAAGAGCAGGAATTAAAAGGTAACCTAGATGCCTCAATAAGATACATGTCTGCAAATGGGAAGGAAACATATATCCCATGAAAACAGAGAAGAAGATCTACCATTTCAATGAAGTTTCCAACAGTTTTAGAGTCTGGGGCATATTGGAATATCTTCTTTAAAGGGAATGATGGATTGGAACATATGGTGGGGCCTGCTTATCATAGTAGGTACAACCTGGGGCTCTTTGAATTTTGCTGCATTTAACTGGTTTGCCTGAACCATTCATAAGACGACCTTAAGAATTGCTACATTCTTATAGGATGCAAGGAATACAGAATGCTCTACTGTCTCAGTTAATAGTGTTTATTGTTAGGATACAAGGAAGGTAAGAAAGACTAGAAAAAGTCAAAATAACCCAAGCTAAGACCCTAGACAACTAAGACATTGTTGCTATTTAAGGTCCCCTGAAATCTCCCATAGTATGTCTACTGACTTAACGGTTATCTCTAGCCATCAGACATGCTAGTGACTCAGGTCTTCTACCTCACTTATCTTTTTTGCTAGAGCTAATTCTCCACTCTCTCATGGCTTCTGTTTCTGCTCCTGTAACTACTGCAGTTAAATAACTCTTTTTAATCTCCTCTGTTTATCTCAAGATTTCTATTTACTCAGAGTTTCTGCTACCACCCAATTTTGCTTACTGCCTTCTTTTTGGGCCTTTGTCTCTTGGCCTCCTGCCTGCTGACTCTCTCTGAGTGCTTTGCATTCAGTCTCTCTGCAAAATTTCTGGTTGGACCCTTCACTCCCATCCAGTGTCCTTTTTCAGTCGCAATTTCTGTTTGCTATAGCTGACTCCTACTCTATGCCAGCAAGTAGAGAAAACAGTCAAGTTTGCTTTCACCTGGCAGGAATACCAGGCAGTAGAATAAATACCTTTACTATTTTGCCTCAGGATTATGTCAGCTTTTGAGCTCTCCACCATACAGTGCACCAGGACCTTGACTATCCCATTATTCCATAGGACAGCATCATGGTCCACTAGATGGATGACATCTTGCTATCATGAGTTGAAGAGCAGGAATTAAAAGGTAACCTAGATGCCTCAATAAGATACATGTCTGCAAATGGGAAGGAAACATATATCCCATGAAAACAGAGAAGAAGATCTACCATTTCAATGAAGTTTCCAACAGTTTTAGAGTCTGGGGCATATTGGAATATCTTCTTTAAAGGGAATGATGGATTGGAACATATGGTGGGGCCTGCTTATCATAGTAGGTACAACCTGGGGCTCTTTGAATTTTGCTGCATTTAACTGGTTTGCCTGAACCATTCATAAGACGACCTTAAGAATTGCTACATTCTTATAGGATGCAAGGAATACAGAATGCTCTACTGTCTCAGTTAATAGTGTTTATTGTTAGGATACAAGGAAGGTAAGAAAGACTAGAAAAAGTCAAAATAACCCAAGCTAAGACCCTAGACAACTAAGACATTGTTGCTATTTAAGGTCCCCTGAAATCTCCCATAGTATGTCTACTGACTTAACGGTTATCTCTAGCCATCAGACATGCTAGTGACTCAGGTCTTCTACCTCACTTATCTTTTTTGCTAGAGCTAATTCTCCACTCTCTCATGGCTTCTGTTTCTGCTCCTGTAACTACTGCAGTTAAATAACTCTTTTTAATCTCCTCTGTTTATCTCAAGATTTCTATTTACTCAGAGTTTCTGCTACCACCCAATTTTGCTTACTGCCTTCTTTTTGGGCCTTTGTCTCTTGGCCTCTCCTGCCTGCTGACTCTCTCTGAGTGCTTTGCATTCAGTCTCTCTGCAAAATTTCTGGTTGGACCCTTCACTCCCATCCAGTGTCCTTTTATAGCAGCGATCTCGTGCTAAATTCTCTCACAGTTCCCTAGCTAAGTTATAGATGGCTGACCAACACCCATCCCTGGTCCAATCAGATTTGGCCAATGCTGTGATGTCACAGAATACACACAGAAACCCACTGATCTGCACAAGGAATCTTTCAGAAGAGGCTGTTCTGTCACAGGCACACTAAAACTTCTCAGAATGAGGACATTAGAGCCAGGAAGCACTTTCCCTGGCCTGTCGGCACAATTTACTTTGCCATTTTGATCTCAACTTTTAACACCTTAAAGAACTAAGGGTAGGATTTCCCTGGTAGGTCCTATGGTTAAGGACTCCATGTTCTCAATGCAGGGGACTTTGGCTGGATCCCTGATCAGGGAGCTAGAACCCACATGCCACAACTAAAGATACTACATACCACAACAATGATAGACCTGGTACAGCCAAATAAATAAATAAATAAAATATTTTTTGAAAGAGGAATTCAGAGGGACTTCTCTGATAGCTTAGTAGTAAAGAGCTCGCCTGCCAGTGCAGGAGATACTGATTCAATCCCTGATCCAGGAAGATCTCACAGGCTGTGGAACAACTAAGCCCACGAGTCACAACTATTGAGTCTGTGCTCTAGAGCCTCGAAGCAGCACTTATTGAGCCCATGTACCACAATTATTGAAGTCCATGTGCCCTAGAGCCCAAGTTCCACGAAAAGAAAAGTCACTGCAACAAGAAGCCTGCTCACCTCAACTAGAGAGTAGCCCCCACTCCCTGCAACTAGAGAAGAACCTGTAGCAGCAGTGAAAACCCAGAATAGCCAGAAGTAAATAAATTAATTAAATAAAATAAAAGAAGTAAGGGAAAAATTTAAAACTTACTTATTTCAAGTTGGAAGATGAGTTAGAAACCTTTGAGTGAGAAGCAGTGACTTTAGGAGACTGCCACTCACCAACATACTTTCCATTTTCTTTTCTCTGTTTATCTATGGAAGGGTTTCCTCCCAGTGGGTACTCTTGGTTTATGGTGGAAATAAGAGTAAGGCTGTGGGGACAAGGAACACAGTGGCTCCAAACCCCACATAGAAGTCTGGTGGCCACCATACTGTTAGAGAATGCTATGCTATTAGAGCTCAGTGAGTATTTTGTTAGTCTCTGCCTGGGTTGGGTCTTGAGTGCCATGATCAACTACTTGCTTGTGTCTATCTTTCCTTTAAAAAAATTAACCTGAACTTGGGGACTATGTTTTTGCTCATGAAAACCTGCTCATCAAAACCCCTGGCCCAGCTGGTTTGATAGTGGAGTCCCAGCATTCAGTCTCCTGGACTCCTCGGCCTGTCTCTGGCAGAGCCTCCAGAGCTCTGCAAGGTGTGAGGGATGAAAGCGCATCACTGGGATGCTGTCTCTGGCTGCCTGTCACAGCCACTGCCACCAGCCCCTGGATTCATCTTTTGAATTCTGTGAAATTCTCTCCTTAGTCATCCAACTGAAAAGAAGAAAAATTCCTTTTTCCTCTTCTAGTTTTTTTTTCCTTGGTGGGAGAAAGTTATTATGTTTTAACAACAAATGAGCTTCACCAATATTTCTCATTAAACCCAGAAATCCTCCTTACCTGTCATGTTCTTACTCCTGTCATTTTTCATAAGAAAGTTAAGAGAACACTGAATGGAATCTTCAGTAAAACACCACCCATATTAGCATTTATTTTGTTTGCAACTTTGAAACTAAAGATTTATAAAATTTTAGATATAAACTCCCCAGACATAGGGTTTTCAAACACTCCTGAATGACTGAATTTACTGTTGAACTGATAATTCAGAGAGAGAAAGACTGAGTGAAGGATACCTTAGAGACTCAGAAATCATATCTTGGAAAAGCAGTTGTGTTTTATTTGTTTCAAATAAAACTAGCGCCATAACAGGATTCATTCAAGTTATTGCCTAAGATGATATTAACCTTAGGTATGGTAAGTAGTTTCAACACCCAGGTTCACTTTGCTACATGGGTGTGTGCATAGGAACTCGGTCAAGTCTGACTCTTTGTGACCCCATGGGCTATAGCCTGCCAGGTTATTCTGTTCATAGGATTTTCCAAGCAAGAATACTAGAGTGAGTTGCCATTTCCTACGCCACAGGAAGTCTTCCTAAGTCCAGGGATGGGATCCACACCTCCTGCATCTCTTGCATTGGCAGGTGGATTCTTTGACACCTGGGAAGCAAGAAACTATAAATTTTATTGGGCAAGCACACGAAAAACCTGTCATATCATTCATCACCCCAGAAGCAGGTCATAGAAGAGCAAAGTAATGTCACTAATGAGAAGCAGTTTTCTGTAGTATACAGCAGTTCTTACACTGTCATGGATTTATCTTACTAGTGACAGCTAGTCTGGCTGGCACTGACGAGAATCAGTACTTTCCCTAGCCCCATACCAGAGCTCAAAAATGAGATAAGCTTATACCACATTCAGTATTGGTCATTTATTTCCTCCACTCAAGTACCATGTTATACAGGGATGAAAGCGCATCACGGGGCCCCCCCCCTGCCACCAGCCCCTGGATTCATCTTTTGAATTCTGTGAAATTCTCTCCTTAGTCATCCAACTGAAAAGAAGAAAAATTCCTTTTTCCTCTTCTAGTTTTTTTTTCCTTGGTGGGAGAAAGTTATTATGTTTTAACAACAAATGAGCTTCACCAATATTTCTCATTAAACCCAGAAATCCTCCTTACCTGTCATGTTCTTACTCCTGTCATTTTTCATAAGAAAGTTAAGAGAACACTGAATGGAATCTTCAGTAAAACACCACCCATATTAGCATTTATTTTGTTTGCAACTTTGAAACTAAAGATTTATAAAATTTTAGATATAAACTCCCCAGACATAGGGTTTTCAAACACTCCTGAATGACTGAATTTACTGTTGAACTGATAATTCAGAGAGAGAAAGACTGAGTGAAGGATACCTTAGAGACTCAGAAATCATATCTTGGAAAAGCAGTTGTGTTTTATTTGTTTCAAATAAAACTAGCGCCATAACAGGATTCATTCAAGTTATTGCCTAAGATGATATTAACCTTAGGTATGGTAAGTAGTTTCAACACCCAGGTTCACTTTGCTACATGGGTGTGTGCATAGGAACTCGGTCAAGTCTGACTCTTTGTGACCCCATGGGCTATAGCCTGCCAGGTTATTCTGTTCATAGGATTTTCCAAGCAAGAATACTAGAGTGAGTTGCCATTTCCTACGCCACAGGAAGTCTTCCTAAGTCCAGGGATGGGATCCACACCTCCTGCATCTCTTGCATTGGCAGGTGGATTCTTTGACACCTGGGAAGCAAGAAACTATAAATTTTATTGGGCAAGCACACGAAAAACCTGTCATATCATTCATCACCCCAGAAGCAGGTCATAGAAGAGCAAAGTAATGTCACTAATGAGAAGCAGTTTTCTGTAGTATACAGCAGTTCTTACACTGTCATGGATTTATCTTACTAGTGACAGCTAGTCTGGCTGGCACTGACGAGAATCAGTACTTTCCCTAGCCCCATACCAGAGCTCAAAAATGAGATAAGCTTATACCACATTCAGTATTGGTCATTTATTTCCTCCACTCAAGTACCATCCCTCTTCTGATCTATATGGTTAAGAAGAATGTTTAAAAACAGACATTTCTATGCTTTGTTATAGAGTGGTTGGTAAGTACTATTTTGCAATGCCAACACTTGTAAGAGAAGACAGCAACTACTTTACTGTGATTAAAGGTAAAAAATTCACTACAACAAATGAGACCCTCCATTGACCACCAGACCTTTCTTTGTGGCTGACTAACTCTGTATTTACTTTGTTCAGGAAAATGCCAGGTCAATTAGTACAGGGATTTGCTGAACTAACAAATAACCCTGTATGGAGTTGGTATTCTATTTTTCTAGCTCTGTTATTTCTGTAGTTTTTTTTAAAGATATGCTGTATGGGTAAAGTTTAACGTGATTGTCATTTCTTTAAAGTCACCTGAGGGATGGGATAGCAATGAGAACCTGAGGATGTATACAGAGACAGTAACCAATAAAGGTTACATAAGTATTTGGGCTGAGAGTGTGCAGATCAGCAGGAAAAGAGATATGTCTCTCAGTGAGCAAGTACCTGGTTGAAAGCTGCTGAGATGGGGAACATTCTTGAGGACAGTGGAGGGTTTATGAAGCAAAGACGGCCCCAGAAAAAATCATACCTGCTTCTCAACAATATCCATTTCCCCTTTGTAGAGCTGGTAGGAGGTTAAAAGACAAATGTAGTAAAACCATCCGTATCTACAATAAGTAGTAATGATACACACAAAACAAAAAGATGTAAAATATAATGTCAAAAACATTACATGTTGTAAGCACAGGAGTGAAAACACTGGGTGGTTAGAATGTGTTTGAACTTAAGAGATCATCAATTTAAAAGAATCATGAAAGTGAAGTGAAAGTGAAAGTCACTCAGTGATGTCTGACTGTTTTCAACTCCATGGACTCCAAAGGAGTCCACTAGGCTCCTTTTTCCATGGAATTCTCCAGGCAAGAATACTGGAGTGGGCTGCCATGTAGTATACACCAGTTCTTACACTGTCATGGATTTATCTTACTAGTGACAGCTAGTCTGGCTGGCACTGACGAGAATCAGTACTTTCCCTAGCCCCATACCAGAGCTCAAAAATGAGATAAGCTTATACCACATTCAGTATTGGTCATTTATTTCCTCCACTCAAGTACCATCCCTCTTCTGATCTATATGGTTAAGAAGAATGTTTAAAAACAGACATTTCTATGCTTTGTTATAGAGTGGTTGGTAAGTACTATTTTGCAATGCCAACACTTGTAAGAGAAGACAGCAACTACTTTACTGTGATTAAAGGTAAAAAATTCACTACAACAAATGAGACCCTCCATTGACCACCAGACCTTTCTTTGTGGCTGACTAACTCTGTATTTACTTTGTTCAGGAAAATGCCAGGTCAATTAGTACAGGGATTTGCTGAACTAACAAATAACCCTGTATGGAGTTGGTATTCTATTTTTCTAGCTCTGTTATTTCTGTAGTTTTTTTTAAAGATATGCTGTATGGGTAAAGTTTAACGTGATTGTCATTTCTTTAAAGTCACCTGAGGGATGGGATAGCAATGAGAACCTGAGGATGTATACAGAGACAGTAACCAATAAAGGTTACATAAGTATTTGGGCTGAGAGTGTGCAGATCAGCAGGAAAAGAGATATGTCTCTCAGTGAGCAAGTACCTGGTTGAAAGCTGCTGAGATGGGGAACATTCTTGAGGACAGTGGAGGGTTTATGAAGCAAAGACGGCCCCAGAAAAAATCATACCTGCTTCTCAACAATATCCATTTCCCCTTTGTAGAGCTGGTAGGAGGGTTAAAAGACAAATGTAGTAAAACCATCCGTATCTACAATAAGTAGTAATGATACACACAAAACAAAAAGATGTAAAATATAATGTCAAAAACATTACATGTTGTAAGCACAGGAGTGAAAACACTGGGTGGTTAGAATGTGTTTGAACTTAAGAGATCATCAATTTAAAAGAATCATGAAAGTGAAGTGAAAGTGAAAGTCACTCAGTGATGTCTGACTGTTTTCAACTCCATGGACTCCAAAGGAGTCCACTAGGCTCCTTTTTCCATGGAATTCTCCAGGCAAGAATACTGGAGTGGGCTGCCATTCCCTTCTTCAGGGGATCTTCCCAACCCAGGGATCAAACCCAGGTCTTCCACATTTCAGGCAGATTCTTTCCCATTACTGGGACAAAAACATCATAAAAAAGGAAAATCACAGGCCAATATCACTAAGAAACAAAGATACAAAAATCCTCGCAAAATATTAATAAACAGATTATCAATATATTATCAATATATTTCAAGGATCATACACCATGATTAAGTGGGATTAATCCTAAGGATGCAAGGATCATTTAATCTCCATAAATCAATCCATGTGACACAGCACAGTAGCAAATTGAAGAATGAAAATCATATGATCATTTCAATAGGTATAGAAAAAGTTTTAGCAAAATTCAATATTCATATATGATATATTCTCAGCAGAGTGGGTGTACAAGGAACGGTTTAATATAATAAAATCCATACGTGAAAAATGTATAGCTAACATCATAGTCAATGGTAAAAAGTGGAAACCATTTCCTCTCAGATCAGGAACAACTCAAGGATAATCACTCTTGCTAGTTTTATTCAACAGAATATTTGAAATCCTAGCTACAGTAATCAGACAAGAAAAAGGAATAAAAGGAATCCAAACCAGAAAGGAAAAGGTAAGGCTGTCACTGTTGCAGATGACATTATACTATATACAGAAAATCCTAAATATGCCACCAAAAAACTACTGAAACTAATACAAGAATTTAGTAAAATTGCAGGACACAAAAATAATATAGAGAAATATGTTGCATTTCTATACACTAACAACAATCTATCAGAGAAATTTAAAATATTACTCCATTTATAACTGCATCAAAACGAATAAAATTCCTAGAAATAAATCTAACCAGGGAGGTACTAGGAAAGCTGTAAGATGATGAAATTGAAGATGTCACAAACAAATGGAAACATACATCCTGCTCATGGACTGAAAGAATTAATATTGTTAAAATGACACTCCTCAAGGCAATCCACAGATTTTATGCAATCCCTAAAAAAAATACCAATGGCATTTTTCACAGGACTGGAACAAATAATTCTAAAATTTTTATGGAAATATAGAAGGCCCTGAAAAACCAGACTAATGCTGAGAACAAAGAACAAAGTTGGGGCTTTCCTGGTGGTCCACTGGGTAAGGACACCACCTTGCAGTGCAAGGGGCGCTGGTTTGATCCCTGGCTTGGGAGGATCCCACATGCTGCAGAGCAGCTGGACTGATGTGTCCAACTACCGAGTGGGAGCTCTGGAGCACATGCGCCCAGAGTGGTACTCTACAGTGAGAGAGTCCACTGTGATGGAAGACCAACACAGGCCAAAGAACAAAGATGGATGAAAATAAATAAATGAAGGACCAATAGAAGTGGACAAAAAAAAAAAAAAAAAAAGAACAAAGCTGGAGGTATCATGCTCCCCGATTTCAAGCTATATGACAAAGCTATAGCATTCAAACCAGTATAGTACTGATACAAAAATAGATCAACGGAACATTGAATATAGATCAATGGAACAAAACAGAGCCCAGAAATGAATGCACATCTATAAGGGCAATTCATCTATGACAAAGGAAGCAAAAGTATGCAGTGTGGTGGGGGGGCAAGGGGAGAATATGCAATAGCTGCTTCAATAATGGCATCATGAAAACTGAAAAGCTATATACAAAAAATCAAACTGGACTACTTTCTCATGCCATGTACAAAACTAAACTCGACATGGATTAAAGAATTAAATGTAAGACGTGAAAACATAAGACTTCTAGCAGAAAACACAGGCAGTTTTCAGAAAACAAAGGCATGCGCTTTAACATCACTCTTAGCAATATTTTTTGTATATGTCTCCTCAAGCAAGGAAAAAATGCAAAAATAAACGAATGGGGTTATATCAAGCTTAAAAGCTTTTGCATGACAAAGGAAACTCAAAAAAAGCAAAAAGGGCACCTGCTGAATAGTATGCATATTGGTACTGCTCAGATGCTCAGTCATGTCCAACTCTTTGAGACTGTAGTCTGCCAGGCTCCTCTGTCCATGGGATTCTCCCAGCAAGAAAACTGGAATGAGGTGCATTTCCTCCCCGACGGGATCTACCAGGGATCGAACACATGTCTCTGACATCTCCTGCTTTGGCAGGCAGATTCTTTACCAGTAGCAACACTTGGGAATATGCAATACGGATATATATTTGTCAATATATAAAATATACGAAGAACTCATACATCTCAACGTCAATACACAATCCAATGTAAAGGTGTGCAGCAGACTTAAATAGACATTTTTTCCAAAGAAGACATAGATGACCATTAGACACATGAAAAGATGATCCGAGTGGCTATGATCAAAAAGACAACAAATAACAAGTGTTGGTGAGGCTGTGGAGAAAAGGGGAGCCTCATGCATTGATAGTGGGAATTCAAACTGGTACGGCCACTATGAAAAATAGTTTTGAGTTTCCTAAGAAAAATTAAAAGTAGACCTGTTGTATCATCCAGAAATTCCACTTCTGTATATTTTCCCACAGAAAATCGAGAAACTATATGCATCTTTATATTCATTAAAGCATTATTTACAATAACCAGGATATGGAGACAATATAAGTACTTACTGATAGATGAATGGATAAAGAATATGTAACATATAACACATATGAAATAAACATTTACATATTTTATACAGTGAACTATTACTCAGCCATAAAAAAGAACAAAATCTTACCATTTGCACCAACATAGATGGACTTAGACAGTATTATGCTAAGTGAAATAAAACAAATACGATTTCTCTTATACGTGGAATATAAAGAACAAAACAAACAGATAAATCATAAAACTGAAACTGACTCATAGATACAGAGAACAAACTGGTGATTGCCAGAGAAGCATGCAAGTCTCTTGGAGGGGGATAAATGAAGTAGGTGATGGAGATTAGAAGGTACAAACTTCCCACTGTAAAATAAATAAGTCGCAGGGATGCAATGCACAGCATAGGAAATAGAGTCAATAATATTGTTTGGTCACAAATGGTAACTTATTGCATTGATCACTTGGTAATGTTTTGCAAAATTGAATCACTATGCTGTACACCTGGAACTAGTATAATGTTGTAAGAAAGAAAAAATATGCTTTGCATAATTATAAAAAAACAGTATCCACCCCTTGCTTTATATTATATTATCTTGTTTTCTGCAGAATTTTCCCATTGGTATGCCACTCTGTTGGCTACTCTCATTTACTTGACCGATGAAGTCTGGAACCAAGTCTGTTGAATCCATCTCATATAACACTTATGAGGCTACTATGAAGCTGTCACAAAATGAAGATTATGATTAATAGGAATCCAAGCAGCAGGCTGAGGGCAAGCTACAGTGCTGACTTCAACCACACTGACCAGAGTTTGGGATCAATCAGCTTAATGGAAGTCTTACACTATCAGGTTCTACTTTAGAGAGCCAGATGTCTTTCTCCTTAAGCTTCAGCATTGATCTTTCTGCTTGACCCCGGCATTTCTCTAGATACAGAAGAATGTATTAGAGATGGCACAGATTTCCCCTTGGCCCATGAGGAGGAAGTTTACAGCAATACTAGCATCTATAACGTGTCTAACCTGTATGTCTTCCAGACCCTGGGTGGTGTCATTGACAATTTCAGCTAACGTAAAGAACACATCTTATACTGCCTTTTCTAATTGGGCCACTCTTATCTCTGTCCTAGAGAATATTGCCTGCAATATATGCATAAATATGGAGACATCCCAAGTAACCAAGGGTCTCTGCAGACATCTGAAGGCACTATGATCTACTCACAGTGTTTCCTTAAACACTGGCAGATCACGATGATAACCCCCTGCACAAGTGCAAGTCGCCACTTTTTGGAAAGGGAGGCAAGTTAATGCTTGACTCTCAAACAAAGAGTACAATCCTGAGGGGGTACATGGTGTACTAGAAAGAATGCTTTGTTTACAATTGTTGGGGATCCCCCAAGGGGACCTACATCATTAGGGGGCACAAGTTGATAATGCCTCTAATGTGGCCTCCTAACCAATTGGTAAACACTAGAGGCCCCAGTTCAGTTCAAAGAGCTCAGTCGAGTCCTTGTTTTGAAGGAAAGATGTCTATATCTACCATCTATTTTAGATAAATAAATGGTGATTTTAAGAATTATCCATCTCAAAGTTTCCGTAAAAGTTTACTATGGAGATAATCATATGGTTTTACAAAATTGAATCACTATGCTGTACACCTGGAACTAGTATAATGTTGTAAGAAAGAAAAAATATGCTTTGCATAATTATAAAAAAACAGTATCCACCCCTTGCTTTATATTATATTATCTTGTTTTCTGCAGAATTTTCCCATTGGTATGCCACTCTGTTGGCTACTCTCATTTACTTGACCGATGAAGTCTGGAACCAAGTCTGTTGAATCCATCTCATATAACACTTATGAGGCTACTATGAAGCTGTCACAAAATGAAGATTATGATTAATAGGAATCCAAGCAGCAGGCTGAGGGCAAGCTACAGTGCTGACTTCAACCACACTGACCAGAGTTTGGGATCAATCAGCTTAATGGAAGTCTTACACTATCAGGTTCTACTTTAGAGAGCCAGATGTCTTTCTCCTTAAGCTTCAGCATTGATCTTTCTGCTTGACCCCGGCATTTCTCTAGATACAGAAGAATGTATTAGAGATGGCACAGATTTCCCCTTGGCCCATGAGGAGGAAGTTTACAGCAATACTAGCATCTATAACGTGTCTAACCTGTATGTCTTCCAGACCCTGGGTGGTGTCATTGACAATTTCAGCTAACGTAAAGAACACATCTTATACTGCCTTTTCTAATTGGGCCACTCTTATCTCTGTCCTAGAGAATATTGCCTGCAATATATGCATAAATATGGAGACATCCCAAGTAACCAAGGGTCTCTGCAGACATCTGAAGGCACTATGATCTACTCACAGTGTTTCCTTAAACACTGGCAGATCACGATGATAACCCCCTGCACAAGTGCAAGTCGCCACTTTTTGGAAAGGGAGGCAAGTTAATGCTTGACTCTCAAACAAAGAGTACAATCCTGAGGGGGTACATGGTGTACTAGAAAGAATGCTTTGTTTACAATTGTTGGGGATCCCCCAAGGGGACCTACATCATTAGGGGGCACAAGTTGATAATGCCTCTAATGTGGCCTCCTAACCAATTGGTAAACACTAGAGGCCCCAGTTCAGTTCAAAGAGCTCAGTCGAGTCCTTGTTTTGAAGGAAAGATGTCTATATCTACCATCTATTTTAGATAAATAAATGGTGATTTTAAGAATTATCCATCTATGCTTGTTTTGTTAAGAATCTTGTTTTGCCCAGAATATATTTGATAAAATGTTTACTATGGAGATAATCATATGGTTTTTCTCTTTATGTGCAATACTATGGGAAAGAATCTCAAATTTTTCTAAATAATTGAAATATTCTTATGCCCTTAAAACAAACCTCACTTACTCGTGCATCATAATTTCAGTATACTGTTGTATTTTATTAATATTTTATTTAGGATATTTTAGTTGATACAGATAAGTGAATTTGGTCTGTGGTTTTATGTCCAGTCTTTGCTAGACGTTCTATGTTATGCTTACTTAATTTAAAAAATGTGGTCGTGTATAGTATTTGGAATTTATTAAGGTTTTCTTCATGGCCTGCTTTGTAATAAAGTCTCAAAAATATTCATCAGGGATTTGGAAAGACTGTGTAATTTTGTATATTGGATAGCTTGTTAATTGTGTGTGGTTTAAATTCTCTAAAACATGCCCCTGCCTGCCTCTGACCTTTATATCCTTTCTCTTAAGATAACCAATGTCAACAATTTATGGTGCATAATTTTAGAAAAAAATTTATGTATTTAATATCATATATGAGAATATCTTTTTAAATATAAACATTAATTTGTGTTATATACTGTTTTATAACCTATATTATTTTAATATAACTTGAATATGTATTTATAGCCACACACATAGATGTACCTCATGGTCTATAGCTCTATTTTCTTTTTAAGAATAACTAAAACAGTCTTTTCCCCGATGTGTTCTGACATATTTTATATGTATTTTGCCCTTAACATCTAGTTTTCTTGCATAAAGATCACAGAATGTGGCTGAATGTAATATTTGGAATTTATTGAGGCTTTCTTTATGATCTGATACATAATAAACTTTTTTAGTATTCCATGGGGATTTTGGAAAGAATGTGTAGTTTTTGCATCTTGCCTGACTTATCAATGGTTTGTGATTCAAAATACCTATCATGTTTTATATATTTATTACTTGATCTGACAAATTTTGGAGGTATGATTCTCCCACTATGACTG
The DNA here is from genome assembly GCA_022376925.1 of Tragulus kanchil. NCBI lineage: Eukaryota > Metazoa > Chordata > Mammalia > Artiodactyla > Tragulidae > Tragulus > Tragulus kanchil. The sequence goes on from JAIOJX010000025.1 coordinate 35,067,439, forward strand.
TGGATTTGACAATTCTTGCATTTCTAACCTTTTGGAAAAATTGCTGTAAATAGTTCTTGGCTCTTTTATCTTGATTTTGCCATCTATGCTTGTTTTGTTAAGAATCTTGTTTTGCCCAGAATATATTTGATAAAATGATTACTATGGAGATAATCATATGGTTTTTCTCTTTATGTGCAATACTATGGGAAAGAATCTCAAATTTTTCTAAATAATTGAAATATTCTTATGCCCTTAAAACAAACCTCACTTACTCGTGCATCATAATTTCAGTATACTGTTGTATTTTATTAATATTTTATTTAGGATATTTTAGTTGATACAGATAAGTGAATTTGGTCTGTGGTTTTATGTCCAGTCTTTGCTAGACGTTCTATGTTATGCTTACTTAATTTAAAAAATGTGGTCGTGTATAGTATTTGGAATTTATTAAGGTTTTCTTCATGGCCTGCTTTGTAATAAAGTCTCAAAAATATTCATCAGGGATTTGGAAAGACTGTGTAATTTTGTATATTGGATAGCTTGTTAATTGTGTGTGGTTTAAATTCTCTAAAACATGCCCCTGCCTGCCTCTGACCTTTATATCCTTTCTCTTAAGATAACCAATGTCAACAATTTATGGTGCATAATTTTAGAAAAAAATTTATGTATTTAATATCATATATGAGAATATCTTTTTAAATATAAACATTAATTTGTGTTATATACTGTTTTATAACCTATATTATTTTAATATAACTTGAATATGTATTTATAGCCACACACATAGATGTACCTCATGGTCTATAGCTCTATTTTCTTTTTAAGAATAACTAAAACAGTCTTTTCCCCGATGTGTTCTGACATATTTTATATGTATTTTGCCCTTAACATCTAGTTTTCTTGCATAAAGATCACAGAATGTGGCTGAATGTAATATTTGGAATTTATTGAGGCTTTCTTTATGATCTGATACATAATAAACTTTTTTAGTATTCCATGGGGATTTTGGAAAGAATGTGTAGTTTTTGCATCTTGCCTGACTTATCAATGGTTTGTGATTCAAAATACCTATCATGTTTTATATATTTATTACTTGATCTGACAAATTTTGGAGGTATGATTCTCCCACTATGACTGTGGATTTGACAATTCTTGCATTTCTAACCTTTTGGTTTTTACATATATTTTAATTACCATTGCTTAGAATAAAATAGTTCTTGGCTCTTTTATCTTCTTTGTGTATTGTATTTTTAAATCAATATGAAATATAGCCCACTACATTAATGATTTCTGCGTTAAAATCCATATTTTTGACAGGCATGTTTTTACATGCCATTTAGTTTACATTTGGCTGACATGTACTTGTCTGCTTTTTATATCACACTAGTGACAGTCTGCTTTGAGTATGTTTCATGGAAACAGCACATATCTGAGTCTAAGAGCTGTACGAAGTCTATGGAGCATGTAATGACATTTTTTAGCATCTCCCAGGTGTAAACCTCAGCTCCACCACTTACTGGCCACATGATCTCACAGAAATTATTTAACTTCTCTGAGACTCAATTTCCTCATCAATAAAATGGGACAACACATTCATAGCAGTTTGTGTTCTGGATTGTAACAAAAAGGCAGTTCAAATGAGTTCTTTTTTTTAAAGATTTATTTATTTATTTATTTTGGTGGGGATGGGGTGGGGAGGGAGGGGAGCAGGTGGGCCACTTCTATGGGTCTTTCATTTGTGCATTTTCATCCATCTTTGTTCTTCCGCCCCTGTGGGCCTCCCATCGCGGTGGCCTCTGTTGTCGCAGAGCACTGGCTCTGGGCGCATGTGCCCCAGAGCTCTGGCTTGGCAATTGGACACATCGGTCCAGCCGCTCCACGGCACGTGGGATCTTCCCAGGCCAGGGAACAAACCAGCGCTCCTTGCACTGCAAGGAGGTGTCCTTACCCACTGGACCACCAGGGAAGCCCCAAATGAGTTTTGCATAAAGGAAAATTTATGTTGTTTCTCATAAGAAGCAATAAAAACCAAGTCATGAGGAAAGACTGGGCTAACCCTTGTCCTTCATTCAATTGGTCTCTAAAGCAGCCTCTGCTCATGCCTTTATTATTTCCAATCAGAAACTCTGTTTATTCATAGACTTTCCCTCACATGCTTTTGTTTATGTCTGTCTTGGCATTACAGGGTAAGTCTGATGAGGTCACCAAACCCACCGGTCTTCTTCATTGTCTTCCTGTGGGCACCACACTGTCTTCCCACTGTGGGACACATAGTAGGCATGCAATTAACCATACTTGTACAATAAAAACAGATGAACTGGGTCAGATTGCTGGAGGGTCAAAAAGGAAGTTTATAGGTTGAGTTGGGTTCCTACAAAACGATGTGTTCAAGTATTAATGCCCAGTACATGTCACGATAGGATCTTTGCAGATACAGTAAGATAAGATGTATGTGTGTCAAGTCTCTCAGTTGTAACTCTCTACAACCCTATAGACTGTAACCCGCCAGGTTCCTCTGTGCATGGAGTTCTCCAGGCAAGAATGCTGGAATGGGTTGCTATGCCCTCCTCCAGGGGATCTTCCTGACCTAAGAACTGAATTCATGTCTCCTTACATATCGTGCACTGCAGTGGATTCTTTACTACTAGCACTAGATGGCTCAGTGGTAAAGAATTCACTTGCTTGTACAGGAGACATAGGAGATGCAAGTTCTCTCCCTGGATCAGGAAGACATCCTGGAGTAGAAAATCCTAAGAGCTAAGAAACTAACCTTAAGAAACTAACACAAAGAGGCCACATACTCAATGGGGTCTCAGGTACCCGAGATTCACAATTCACTCACCCCTACTATCGCGGTTAAGAACAGACTTGCCAATGCAGGAGACCCAGGTTCAATCCCTGGGCCAGGAAGATTCTCTGGAGAAGGAAATGTTAACCCACTCCAGTATTCTTGCCTGGGAAATTCTATGGATAGAGGAGCCTAGCAGGCTACAGTCCACGGGGTTACAAAAGAGTTAGATACAACTTAGTGACTAAACAACAATGACAGTATCCCAGATGGTACATGGTTACAAGGTAATCACAAACCTGGCCAGCTAGTGGCCTGGGTGACTCCTGAGTCAACACAGGATTGAGAACTGCAAGTGTGAAACTGCAGGTAACAGACACAGGTGAATCCAAGGTTACCTGAAAACCATCCTGCTTGACCAGTGGCCACTGAGTTCAGCATCACAGAGGATGGTGCCTTTGGGAAAAAGAAATCGTTTCTTACTCTGCACAGAATGGGCTGCTGAGTGTCTGAGAAGTCAGGATGGTGAAGGAAAACAGCCAGACCTGAAGGAGTAATCAACCATGCACCGCCCCCATTTCAGAAGCAGAAATGATCAAAGGAAAAGTCGATCAGGGCACACTTCTGAGCAGCATCTGCAAGGTCAGAGGTGACTGTGGAATTAGGATTTTTAAGGTTATTTAGGAAGAATAAGTTAAGCACATTATTCAAGGAAAATGACCTGGTTCCCCAACCTCTGACTTTAATCACCCATGAAAAGACCACGCTTGAAAAACAATGCCCCACCCAACAGTAACTTTTCAAAGTGCCCTTTGAGCAGTGCTGTTTGTGTGGAGAGATTCTCAGTTTACAGGAAGTTCATTTTTATTTATTGTTATTTTTTCCTGTCATGCCTAGCAGCATGTGAAATCTTAGTTCCCCAACCAGGGACTGAACCCATGCCCTCTGTGATAATCCTAACCCACTGGACCACCATGGAACTCCCAAATAGTCAGTTTAGAAAGTTGATTGGACTGATTGAAATTTATGTGACTTGAATCCCAGACAAGGAAATATCCACACACACAAGTCATTCTAATGAGCACCAGTGGGAATTATGGACACCTGTTTCTGTGCAAGAAGCTTAGAATGCACCCACCATTAGAAGACGTTAGAAGTGGAATCATTCAATTCAAATGATTTTTGCTTTCCTTTCAGTAAGCGCAGCCTAAGCCTGTTCTTTCAGTACCATCTTCAAGCATAATCTCCAGGTATACTGCAAAGGGTTGTCTTTTTTTTTGGCTTCCAAATTCAATCCTTTCCATTGCTTAGAAGCAAATAATTGAGGCCTTTTGATAAACATAAACTTAGTTTTGATAATTTTAATGTAGCTGAGACTGAGAAGCTTTTGTTTCATTCTCTCCTGATTTGGTTCTTTTAAGGTTGACTTTTTAAAAATGCTGTACAAGAAAAAAAGTAGGGGAAGCTAAAAGTGAGTTAAAAGGAATAAATTTCAAGTTTTGGATTAACAAGTGCACATTACTATATATTTTAGGGATTCCCTGGTGGCTCAGATGGTAAAGAATTACTCTTATATATAAAATAGATAAACAACAAGGACCTACTGTAAGCACAGGGAACTAGGCTCAGTATTTTGAAACCTGTAATGGGAAGAATCTGAAAAAGAATATTTATATAAATATAACTTAATTACTTTGCTGTACATCTGAAACTAACAGGACATTGCAAATCAACTATACTTCAATAAAACAAAATAAATTAAAAAAATCTCATTACTCACTAAACATGGAGAAAGTACACACTCAAAAAAAAGTGAACTGATCATATTTCTTTTGACCAGTGTGCAATTTTTCATCTTAACTTCATGATTTAAATATTAGAAAAGCATGGAACACATTTACAGTTGGAAAGGGAGAGATAATATAAAATTGGGCTCAGGGTGACAGTGCTGTTTGTGTGGAGAGATTCTCAGTTTACAGGAAGTTCATTTTTATTTATTGTTATTTTTTCCTGTCATGCCTAGCAGCATGTGAAATCTTAGTTCCCCAACCAGGGACTGAACCCATGCCCTCTGTGATAATCCTAACCCACTGGACCACCATGGAACTCCCAAATAGTCAGTTTAGAAAGTTGATTGGACTGATTGAAATTTATGTGACTTGAATCCCAGACAAGGAAATATCCACACACACAAGTCATTCTAATGAGCACCAGTGGGAATTATGGACACCTGTTTCTGTGCAAGAAGCTTAGAATGCACCCACCATTAGAAGACGTTAGAAGTGGAATCATTCAATTCAAATGATTTTTGCTTTCCTTTCAGTAAGCGCAGCCTAAGCCTGTTCTTTCAGTACCATCTTCAAGCATAATCTCCAGGTATACTGCAAAGGGTTGTCTTTTTTTTTGGCTTCCAAATTCAATCCTTTCCATTGCTTAGAAGCAAATAATTGAGGCCTTTTGATAAACATAAACTTAGTTTTGATAATTTTAATGTAGCTGAGACTGAGAAGCTTTTGTTTCATTCTCTCCTGATTTGGTTCTTTTAAGGTTGACTTTTTAAAAATGCTGTACAAGAAAAAAAGTAGGGGAAGCTAAAAGTGAGTTAAAAGGAATAAATTTCAAGTTTTGGATTAACAAGTGCACATTACTATATATTTTAGGGATTCCCTGGTGGCTCAGATGGTAAAGAATTACTCTTATATATAAAATAGATAAACAACAAGGACCTACTGTAAGCACAGGGAACTAGGCTCAGTATTTTGAAACCTGTAATGGGAAGAATCTGAAAAAGAATATTTATATAAATATAACTTAATTACTTTGCTGTACATCTGAAACTAACAGGACATTGCAAATCAACTATACTTCAATAAAACAAAATAAATTAAAAAAAAAATCTCATTACTCACTAAACATGGAGAAAGTACACACTCAAAAAAAAGTGAACTGATCATATTTCTTTTGACCAGTGTGCAATTTTTCATCTTAACTTCATGATTTAAATATTAGAAAAGCATGGAACACATTTACAGTTGGAAAGGGAGAGATAATATAAAATTGGGCTCAGGGTGACAGCTTCCTCTACTCCTGCCCTGTACGGAAATTCAGTTGTTAATAAAATGGAGTCAGTTCAAAAGCTGAGGGAGGCTTAACCGATGGGCCCATATTCTGGTTCATTGTCAATGAATTAAAATAATGATGCAACAATTCAAAGAGTGCATTTTTAAAGTCTCTAGACAGGTAGATTCTTGAAGTTTAATCAAAATTCTACATTTGACTTCATTATCCTGGGACATACAGTTTCATTGAGGTACAAACTTCATCTCCATCAGTTTGCTATGTAGTTATCACCTAGGTCCTGCATCTGATGACCTAGCATCTCTGTTATTAAGTGTTGGAGCCCTTCACCTTGATTTTCTTCTAGGCTGTTTATCACCAGTCAGTCCTAAAGGAAATCAATGAATATTCATTGGAAGGACTAATGCTAAAACTGAAGCTTCGATATTTTGGCCTCCTGATGCAAAGAGATGACTCGTTGGAAAAGAACCTGATCCCAGGAAAAATAGAAGGCAGAAGAAGAAGGGGATGACAGAGGACGAGATGGTTGGGTGGCATCACCAACGCAAAGGACATAAGTTTGAGCAAGCTCTGGGGGATGGTGAAGGACAGGGAAGCCTGGCATGCCACAGTCCATGGGGTTGCAAAGAGTTGGACATGACTGAGTGACTGAAATGAATTGAATTTAAGGAAGGTCACTGCCAACTGTAGACGGAAACAGGTAATCTGTGGCAATGTACCTTTAGAACCCTTTTCAAAGTCGCATCAAGTTTCTTTTTTCTACACCAAAACTGGGCTGCTACTGGATTGCCCTTCCATCAGAGGGACTTCTCTGTATCGAATATGCCATTAACAAGAGGGCAGGGTTGATAGCTATGCTCTTGAGGGCTGGCCTGCCTGCTGGACCTACTGGCTAGGACATTGCAAATCAACTATACTTCAATAAAACAAAATAAATTAAAAAAATCTCATTACTCACTAAACATGGAGAAAGTACACACTCAAAAAAAAGTGAACTGATCATATTTCTTTTGACCAGTGTGCAATTTTTCATCTTAACTTCATGATTTAAATATTAGAAAAGCATGGAACACATTTACAGTTGGAAAGGGAGAGATAATATAAAATTGGGCTCAGGGTGACAGCTTCCTCTACTCCTGCCCTGTCACGGAAATTCAGTTGTTCATAAAATGGAGTCAGTTCAAAAGCTGAGGGAGGCTTAACCGATGGGCCCATATTCTGGTTCATTGTCAATGAATTAAAATAATGATGCAACAATTCAAAGAGTGCATTTTTAAAGTCTCTAGACAGGTAGATTCTTGAAGTTTAATCAAAATTCTACATTTGACTTCATTATCCTGGGACATACAGTTTCATTGAGGTACAAACTTCATCTCCATCAGTTTGCTATGTAGTTATCACCTAGGTCCTGCATCTGATGACCTAGCATCTCTGTTATTAAGTGTTGGAGCCCTTCACCTTGATTTTCTTCTAGGCTGTTTATCACCAGTCAGTCCTAAAGGAAATCAATGAATATTCATTGGAAGGACTAATGCTAAAACTGAAGCTTCGATATTTTGGCCTCCTGATGCAAAGAGATGACTCGTTGGAAAAGAACCTGATCCCAGGAAAAATAGAAGGCAGAAGAAGAAGGGGATGACAGAGGACGAGATGGTTGGGTGGCATCACCAACGCATAAAGGACATAAGTTTGAGCAAGCTCTGGGAGATGGTGAAGGACAGGGAAGCCTGGCATGCCACAGTCCATTGGGTTGCAAAGATTTGGACACGACGGAGGGACTGAAATGAATTGAATTTAAGGAAGGTCACTGCCAACTGTAGACGGAAACAGGTAATCTGTGGCAATGTACCTTTAGAACCCTTTTCAAAGTCGCATCAAGTTTCTTTTTTCTACACCAAAACTGGGCTGCTACTGGATTGCCCTTCCATCAGAGGGACTTCTCTGTATCGAATATGCCATTAACAAGAGGGCAGGGTTGATAGCTATGCTCTTGAGGGCTGGCCTGCCTGCTGGACCTACTGGCTGCAGAGACGGCTGATCCCATAGGATAGTTGGCACACAAGGGACAAGCAGGAAGAATTGTTTTCCAGGTAGGGAGTGGGTTATCTGCATCCATCCTCACAGCAGTCCTCACTGTGAGCAGCCCAGAAGTCCTCCATGCCGTGGGTCTGATTCCTTAAAAGGTGCGCAAAGTATTCAGCTAGAAAGTTACTCTAATCAAGGAACTCTTGCTTGCATTAAAGAAAAAAAAAAAAACCTTCCTGAACCCCAGCTGACAGATAATAGCTATATCTTTTGAAAGTCAATAACCTTGCCCCTTCCTGCTCTCTCTCAGACCCATACTTTCCTTGTTTTGTCAGCTATTTGGGGCATTTAAAAATAAATCTAACTCTGGGCTGCAGCCGTCACGTTGATACCATCTTCTCCCTCTCCCTGGCCCAGGAACTCAGCACTACTGCCTGTTTTGATATTTCTGGTCTGAAATCCTTCTCCTATCCCGATCTGATGAGCATACTGGTTCTCTGACATGTCTGCACTCATACCCATCAATTAGTGTGGCAGGATGCCCACTTCAACAAGGTGTGGAGCCAATTTCAACAAGGCGATGTGCCAATCCCACGCTGGCTCAGAAGGGGACTGGAGCAAATGACACAGCACGTCCATGGAGGCCCTTCCTGGAGGACAGATCTGCCAAAGCAGGACTCGTGCTTCTCTTCAGGGAACTAACGCCGTGGAAATCTTTAATCACTGTACTTCATTCTCAGATGATTCTTTGTCTTGTTAGAAATCTGCATTCTTGGATACTGTGGATCCAAGATTCTTCTTTTAAAGTGAAAAATCCTCCTGTACAAGCAGAAGATGTCAGCTTCTCTGGTGGCTCAGATGGTAAAGAATTTGCCTGCCATTAGGATACCCAGGTTTGATCCCTAGGTCAGGAAGATCTCCTTGGGGGAGGGAATGGCCACCCACTAGAGTATTCTTGCCTGGAGAATTCCATGGACAGAGCAGTCCATGGGGTTGCAAAGAGTAAGACACGACTGAGCGACTAACACTTTCAGTCTACAAACAGAAGATAGAAGTGTGAGTGTTATCAAGCATGGAAGGGTGCCATAAGGAGCTTAGGGTCAGTCCTTCCTCCCCAAATCTGAGAACTACCCTGACAGAAAGACAGGATCACAGACAGAGAGCAAAGCCCTCTGTGAGCTGGTATTGGGACCTAGAAAAGGTGGCGCTGGTGGTGTTAGAGAAGAAACACTATTGTAAAAATACCATAGCATTGTCCTTTCCCAAGTTACCTCTGGTTCATGGAGAAAAGCCTCAAATGAATTAAGATGCTAAAAGAGTGGAAAGAGGAGGTAGAACCTAGCAGTAGAATGATCAAGGTAACCTTTCATTAATTTAAATAACGTATAAAGAAAAAAGTCTCTGAAGGTTTGCTCAGACTGCTCGCCACTTCTCCCCCAAACCACAAAAACGCCTACCCATGTAAGAACTGTCCTCGAGGTGGAAGAAAGCTTTTTTAATAATGAGATTAGCTCAGATAAGTGACCCAGAGGCATCTGGATGCAGGAGAGCGATGTTTTCTCACTTATGAAGAGGTTTGTTTTATAAAGTTTTCACTTATCTCTATTTTCTTATTTTTCCCTGAAATAAAGGATATTTTTTTCCCCTTCCTTAATAAGGGATAAATACAAATAAATCTCACTTTGGAAAAATAGACGGCAAGTTACAAAAGCAAGACAAACTAGACTCAAGGGAATTTGGAAGACAGGAGCAAGGTCATGAGGCATTTGGACACAAAAAAGCATTCTTATAAAAGGAAGATTGGCAAAGAGGAGAGATGGATGGAATTGAACAGTTGCAAAGAGCTGAGTCATTCCCACCATCCCACGAGGGCCACAACTTCCTGGAGTCTCCGCCTCCACAAAGCTCTCCACCCAGGAGCTCACTTGCCACCACCTTCTCCCCTCCTTCAACTTCCACTCCTTATCCACATCCTCATCCAACTGCTTATAAATGCCTTTCCCTGCACCATTCTCTTTGACAGGAACTGCCTCTTTCCCGTGTGCAACCTGAATAGACCCTGGATCCTTCCTGTCTGAGGTCAGTGATTCTCTCTTTTAGCAACACTCTTCTTACAGGGATCACCAGTGAAATACAAGAAGACTTCCTAGAGCTTACTCCTTGCTGTCTGTCATAAAGTAGAAATGACAGAGCTCTCGTTCACAAAGGTGAATGAAAATCTGGGACTTCTGGCCACTAACCCAGCTCAGGGGTGTTTCTGGTTATCCTTAGTAAATATTTGCCAACACAGGCTTTGTTCATTGGGAGCTATCTGTTCCTCAATTCTGGGTGTTCCTGATGCTACAGCCCCTGATGCTCCAAGTAGGCTGTTCCATGAGCCCTGAGTCAGTGGTGCTGGAGCTGTGTGGACTGCCAATAGCTGCTGGTGATCTACATCAGGCATAGTTATCACATTAGTCCTTTCCCAAGCCCTGCATTCAAATGAATTAAGATGCTAAAAGAGTGGAAAGAGGAGGTAGAACCTAGCAGTAGAATGATCAAGGTAACCTTTCATTAATTTAAATAACGTATAAAGAAAAAAGTCTCTGAAGGTTTGCTCAGACTGCTCGCCACTTCTCCCCCAAACCACAAAAACGCCTACCCATGTAAGAACTGTCCTCGAGGTGGAAGAAAGCTTTTTTAATAATGAGATTAGCTCAGATAAGTGACCCAGAGGCATCTGGATGCAGGAGAGCGATGTTTTCTCACTTATGAAGAGGTTTGTTTTATAAAGTTTTCACTTATCTCTATTTTCTTATTTTTCCCTGAAATAAAGGATATTTTTTTCCCCTTCCTTAATAAGGGATAAATACAAATAAATCTCACTTTGGAAAAATAGACGGCAAGTTACAAAAGCAAGACAAACTAGACTCAAGGGAATTTGGAAGACAGGAGCAAGGTCATGAGGCATTTGGACACAAAAAAGCATTCTTATAAAAGGAAGATTGGCAAAGAGGAGAGATGGATGGAATTGAACAGTTGCAAAGAGCTGAGTCATTCCCACCATCCCACGAGGGCCACAACTTCCTGGAGTCTCCGCCTCCACAAAGCTCTCCACCCAGGAGCTCACTTGCCACCACCTTCTCCCCTCCTTCAACTTCCACTCCTTATCCACATCCTCATCCAACTGCTTATAAATGCCTTTCCCTGCACCATTCTCTTTGACAGGAACTGCCTCTTTCCCGTGTGCAACCTGAATAGACCCTGGATCCTTCCTGTCTGAGGTCAGTGATTCTCTCTTTTAGCAACACTCTTCTTACAGGGATCACCAGTGAAATACAAGAAGACTTCCTAGAGCTTACTCCTTGCTGTCTGTCATAAAGTAGAAATGACAGAGCTCTCGTTCACAAAGGTGAATGAAAATCTGGGACTTCTGGCCACTAACCCAGCTCAGGGGTGTTTCTGGTTATCCTTAGTAAATATTTGCCAACACAGGCTTTGTTCATTGGGAGCTATCTGTTCCTCAATTCTGGGTGTTCCTGATGCTACAGCCCCTGATGCTCCAAGTAGGCTGTTCCATGAGCCCTGAGTCAGTGGTGCTGGAGCTGTGTGGACTGCCAATAGCTGCTGGTGATCTACACAGGAATTTCACCTGTGGTCATCAAACACAGGCATTATTAAAATCTAAATTATATTAACTAGCAATTAAATCAATTATATTAAAAACAAAAGCAATAGTTCTCACAACTCATCAGTTCCTTATTATTTTAGTATAATCATAATGTTTACCTGCTCTGTCTAATCTGTAAATTGCAACCCACTCCAGCATTCTTGCCTGGAAAACCCCATGAATAAAGGGCCTGGTGGGTTACAGTCCATAGGGTTGCAAACAGTTGGACATGACTGAGCATGATGGCTAGATGGATCAATCGAATCTGGAGAGTGAAATTATTATGTGTGTGATGGGGGAAGAGGGTGTTTCTGTCTTATCTTCTCCCAGCTCTGTGTTTAACGATATCACATTGTTGGCTTGAAATTGGCCATGATGGAATGTTTACACCCTGAAAATCTGCAAGTTCTACACATTTGGACTTTTATTTTCCAGAGAGCCGGTTGTTCAAATGTATCAGCACACCGTTGCTTGAAATTCACACAAGCGGAGTTTCCATATTCTGTAATCAAGTAGCCAGTCTCAATTCACAGCACTTCCTACATTCTTTGGCTGCATTTTACCAAAGCTGAGGTTTGCTTTGAATTTCCAGAGAGTGAAAAAGGTCTTTACAGTCTTTTCTCTCTCCTGAGAACTCAGGCACCAGTGTGATGATGGGTGCGATACGGGGCAGGCAGTGGGGTGCGGGTGGGAGGGAAAAACACTGAAATGTCCTTGGAGCTGCCTCCTTCTGAACCCGAGGGGCTGACCCTGAGTCCCCTTGAGTGCTCAGGGATGGAAATACAAGAAGACTTCCTAGAGCTTACTCCTTGCTGTCTGTCATAAAGTAAATAATTTGGGCTGGGACTTCTGGCCACTAACCCAGCTCAGGGGTGTTTCTGGTTATCCTTAGTAAATATTTGCCAACACAGGCTTTGTTCATTGGGAGCTATCTGTTCCTCAATTCTGGGTGTTCCTGATGCTACAGCCCCTGATGCTCCAAGTAGGCTGTTCCATGAGCCCTGAGTCAGTGGTGCTGGAGCTGTGTGGACTGCCAATAGCTGCTGGTGATCTACACAGGAATTTCACCTGTGGTCATCAAACACAGGCATTATTAAAATCTAAATTATATTAACTAGCAATTAAATCAATTATATTAAAAACAAAAGCAATAGTTCTCACAACTCATCAGTTCCTTATTATTTTAGTATAATCATAATGTTTACCTGCTCTGTCTAATCTGTAAATTGCAACCCACTCCAGCATTCTTGCCTGGAAAACCCCATGAATAAAGGGCCTGGTGGGTTACAGTCCATAGGGTTGCAAACAGTTGGACATGACTGAGCATGATGGCTAGATGGATCAATCGAATCTGGAGAGTGAAATTATTATGTGTGTGATGGGGGAAGAGGGTGTTTCTGTCTTATCTTCTCCCAGCTCTGTGTTTAACGATATCACATTGTTGGCTTGAAATTGGCCATGATGGAATGTTTACACCCTGAAAATCTGCAAGTTCTACACATTTGGACTTTTATTTTCCAGAGAGCCGGTTGTTCAAATGTATCAGCACACCGTTGCTTGAAATTCACACAAGCGGAGTTTCCATATTCTGTAATCAAGTAGCCAGTCTCAATTCACAGCACTTCCTACATTCTTTGGCTGCATTTTACCAAAGCTGAGGTTTGCTTTGAATTTCCAGAGAGTGAAAAAGGTCTTTACAGTCTTTTCTCTCTCCTGAGAACTCAGGCACCAGTGTGATGATGGGTGCGATACGGGGCAGGCAGTGGGGTGCGGGTGGGAGGGAAAAACACTGAAATGTCCTTGGAGCTGCCTCCTTCTGAACCCGAGGGGCTGACCCTGAGTCCCCTTGAGTGCTGTCTCCTCTCTTAGAGCTCTCTTCCCCAGGAGGTTCTTCAGGTCCCCATGGGCACCCGTGCTGTCCCAACCCTCAAGTTCTGCTTAGCCTCGAAGCTCCTGGGGTGAGGGGTGAAGGGAACGTCCAGCTAGTGATAGCAATGGGAACAAAAGAGAAAAGAAAAAAAAAAACAAAGCAAGACAGATCTGAGCAAGAAGGAGGATACTGTGAAGCTTTACATCTGCTAGTAACAGTGAATGAAAGAGAAGACTGACTACAAGATAACTCTGTTTCACAACCTTTGACCCCACTAGATTATGCGGAAGAATAACTCCTCTGAGGAACATGTACCTGGGAGTACAGCGTTTCCATTCGCCATCCTAAGAAGAAGAAGTAACAACGATAAAAGTGTGAAGGTGATAATATTGGGTTGAAATACTTCTAAAAAACTATAACACTATAGGAAATACATATATATATTTGACTGCTTCACTTTGCTATGCAGTAGAGGCTAACACAACATTGCAACTATACCCCAAAGAAATTAAAAAAGAAAGAAAGAAATTGATTTTCTTTATCTGTGCTGCATGCCTGATAAGTTACTTCAGTTGTGTCCGACTCTTTGTGACCCCGGACTGTAGCCCTCTGTCAGGCTCCTCTGTCCATGGAATTCTCCAGGCAAGGCTACTGGAGTGGGTTGCCATGTCCTCTAGTGTCAATCTTCCCAAACTCAGGGACTGAAGGTGAGTCTCTTATGTCTCCTGCTCTGGCAGGCAGTATCCCTCCACTCAAAAAATACAACAGGGAGAATGTAAATGTCCGTTCAATTTGATGACATTTCTTTTACTCCATATCTTGACCCCTTGGGGCATCAGACAGTTGTATAGTGCTGGCCTTGGCCTCTTTGAAATCTTCTTCTCACTCAGCTTCTGTATAGGTCAGGGAGGGAAGAAGGGAGGAATTTGTTTTAAGGAATTGGCTTATAGGACTGTGGGCGTTGGCAAATCTTAAATTTGTAGGACAGGCCAGTCGACTGGAAACTCAGGTGGGATGATGGGTGCGATACGGGCAGGCAGTGGGGTGCGGGTGGGAGGAAAAACACTGAAATGTCCTTGGAGCTGCCTCCTTCTGAACCCGAGGGGCTGACCCTGAGTCCCCTTGAGTGCTGTCTCCTCTCTTAGAGCTCTCTTCCCCAGGAGGTTCTTCAGGTCCCCATGGGCACCCGTGCTGTCCCAACCCTCAAGTTCTGCTTAGCCTCGAAGCTCCTGGGGTGAGGGGTGAAGGGAACGTCCAGCTAGTGATAGCAATGGGAACAAAAGAGAAAAGAAAAGAAAAAAAAAAACAAAGCAAGACAGATCTGAGCAAGAAGGAGGATACTGTGAAGCTTTACATCTGCTAGTAACAGTGAATGAAAGAGAAGACTGACTACAAGATAACTCTGTTTCACAACCTTTGACCCCACTAGATTATGCGGAAGAATAACTCCTCTGAGGAACATGTACCTGGGAGTACAGCGTTTCCATTCGCCATCCTAAGAAGAAGAAGTAACAACGATAAAAGTGTGAAGGTGATAATATTGGGTTGAAATACTTCTAAAAAACTATAACACTATAGGAAATACATATATATATTTGACTGCTTCACTTTGCTATGCAGTAGAGGCTAACACAACATTGCAACTATACCCCAAAGAAATTAAAAAAGAAAGAAAGAAATTGATTTTCTTTATCTGTGCTGCATGCCTGATAAGTTACTTCAGTTGTGTCCGACTCTTTGTGACCCCGCGGACTGTAGCCCTCTGTCAGGCTCCTCTGTCCATGGAATTCTCCAGGCAAGGCTACTGGAGTGGGTTGCCATGTCCTCTAGTGTCAATCTTCCCAAACTCAGGGACTGAAGGTGAGTCTCTTATGTCTCCTGCTCTGGCAGGCAGTATCCCTCCACTCAAAAAATACAACAGGGAGAATGTAAATGTCCGTTCAATTTGATGACATTTCTTTTACTCCATATCTTGACCCCTTGGGGCATCAGACAGTTGTATAGTGCTGGCCTTGGCCTCTTTGAAATCTTCTTCTCACTCAGCTTCTGTATAGGTCAGGGAGGGAAGAAGGGAGGAATTTGTTTTAAGGAATTGGCTTATAGGACTGTGGGCGTTGGCAAATCTTAAATTTGTAGGACAGGCCAGTCGACTGGAAACTCAGGTGGGATTTCTGTTAGTCTTCATGTTCAAGAAATCTTAAACTTTTATTTTAAGGAAGGTTTTAAGAAAACCGATTGAGGGCTATTTATGTTATCCAGGGTGATCTCCTTTGCTTAAAGATTGTAAAGATTAATCACATTTACAGAATACCTTCATGGCAACACTTAGACTAGTATTTGACCAAACAATGGCATCAGAGCCTTGCCAAGTTGATTTAAAATCACAGCTTCCAAGCCAGACCTTCCTCTTGACTGTTGGGGTTCTTCCCAACAAGTCTTTTGCAAGTCTCTTCATTAGCTAGACCCGTTTTAAATGTTGATGTTCTCAGCATCCATCTAAGTTTGAGGTACAGAGTGTTAAGAGTTAAAGGAAATTTTATAAATGTATAAATGAACAGTGTAAAGCACGTACTATACCTGTGTAAATGGTGGAACTTTAGACATAACTTTTTTGTTGTTGTTCTGAGGCAGGATAGCTTTTATTGAGATAGAAAATTAAAACAAGGAATCAAAAAATGCATTGTTTGTTCTTGAACTTTTTGGGCATGACATGTCTCTGTATCTCCCCAGTCTCATCTTCAGCTCTCTTTTCTTCCCATGCAACTTTATCTCTTTGGGAATTTTATCCTTGTCCAACCTTGAGGGACACCAAAGACACCCATGTCTCCAAATGATGCTTCAAGGAACACTAGAGTGGGTTGCCATGTCCTCTAGTGTCAATCTTCCCAAACTCAGGGACTGAAGGTGAGTCTCTTATGTCTCCTGCTCTGGCAGGCAGTATCCCTCCACTCAAAAAATACAACAGGGAGAATGTAAATGTCCGTTCAATTTGATGACATTTCTTTTACTCCATATCTTGACCCCTTGGGGCATCAGACAGTTGTATAGTGCTGGCCTTGGCCTCTTTGAAATCTTCTTCTCACTCAGCTTCTGTATAGGTCAGGGAGGGAAGAAGGGAGGAATTTGTTTTAAGGAATTGGCTTATAGGACTGTGGGCGTTGGCAAATCTTAAATTTGTAGGACAGGCCAGTCGACTGGAAACTCAGGTGGGATTTCTGTTAGTCTTCATGTTCAAGAAATCTTAAACTTTTATTTTAAGGAAGGTTTTAAGAAAACCGATTGAGGGCTATTTATGTTATCCAGGGTGATCTCCTTTGCTTAAAGATTGTAAAGATTAATCACATTTACAGAATACCTTCATGGCAACACTTAGACTAGTATTTGACCAAACAATGGCATCAGAGCCTTGCCAAGTTGATTTAAAATCACAGCTTCCAAGCCAGACCTTCCTCTTGACTGTTGGGGTTCTTCCCAACAAGTCTTTTGCAAGTCTCTTCATTAGCTAGACCCGTTTTAAATGTTGATGTTCTCAGCATCCATCTAAGTTTGAGGTACAGAGTGTTAAGAGTTAAAGGAAATTTTATAAATGTATAAATGAACAGTGTAAAGCACGTACTATACCTGTGTAAATGGTGGAACTTTAGACATAACTTTTTTGTTGTTGTTCTGAGGCAGGATAGCTTTTATTGAGATAGAAAATTAAAACAAGGAATCAAAAAATGCATTGTTTGTTCTTGAACTTTTTGGGCATGACATGTCTCTGTATCTCCCCAGTCTCATCTTCAGCTCTCTTTTCTTCCCATGCAACTTTATCTCTTTGGGAATTTTATCCTTGTCCAACCTTGAGGGACACCAAAGACACCCATGTCTCCAAATGATGCTTCAAGGAACACTAGATTCCACGTATACATAAGGCTGAGAAACACCAGCTATGGGCTACTTGTTCTCGGAAATTTGCAATCTGTATTTTCAAACTAAAGGTTCTGCAAAGTCCTGGAGTAGCAGGAAAAACACGACCCTAAATCTGCATTCTAAGCCCAGCACCCTCTCTCAGTTTCAGAATGGTGTTTCCAATCAGTTGTTGTATATTACACTAAGATGTCCCATGCGATTCAAAGGTAACCTGATCAAAACTGCTTGACTTTGCCTGATCCACAACTGGTGATTTTGCCTGATCCAAAGCATTTCCTCTTACGCTCTTTATCTCCTATATTCCTTATCTTTTTTTCAGTTGGTACCTGAGTTGTCCAAAAAAGAAGATCTACAAGACCATGCCGACTCTCTCTCCTCGTGGCTTCCCATTTACTAGTTTACTTGCTTAGATATGTTGGCTCTACCTTCTCAGACTGTCCTGTGTGCCCTCCCGCATTGCCCACGCTGCCTCTGCTCCCCTCTGTCTACCACGTTTCCTTTATTTGTAACGATAACCTCCTCACTGCTTCCGCTACCTCTGGAAAGATGGTGTTCCAACACAAAATGATGACATGACTGTCGTGGTCCACACCCACGAGTGGCTCTTTACTGACTCCAGGTATATGATGCTTCATATTTAATATGAAATGAAGCTATTTTAAATACTATTTTGTTTAATAAATAAAGATTTTCTTAGCTGCTCCTAAGTAATTTAAAGAAAAATCCTCTACCTTCCCTGGAGATGTGAATGTGTCTGTTGGATCTGAAAAGGTATGGACAGTGTTCAAGTGAAGTTTGGGAAACAGAAATGTCGGGAGTATGATGGATGTCAAAAAATTTTATTTTGGTCATTTGTTTTTGACCATGGAAAACTTAGAGCTGATTGTTTAGGGAATCACAAGATCAAATAGTCTAATCAGGCAGCTGACTGACCTGAGAAAATGGGATACTTAATATGACTACAGCGGATTTCACAGACCAGAAAAATTCTGGCTACTCCTTAAAAAAAAAAAAAAGAAAGAAAGGATGTTTTAAAAACTTCCAATGATACAAGATGGTGCAATACAAAACAGAGCAGGTTGCAAATTAAAAGTTTCACCTTGACATCCTCAAGTGGTGAAACTAGCATATTTTTCTGTACACAGAAACACAAATTCTGGAAGAATGCATCCCAAACTATTAATAGAATTTATCTTTAAGGAGAATATATTGGTCATTGTCGTAGTTTTCTATCTGCTTAATTGTGTTTTCTAACAGGTCTGCAATGAGTAAGAATTATTTTTGTAACAAGAAAAAATGTGTGGCTTAAAAGCAATCTTTTGCAAATCTTGGCAGCTTACTAGACCGACTGATTTTAGTCTACTTATGTTCAAGATGACCTAAATTTACCTTTTTTCCATGGTCCTCAGTTTTGTTTCTCTTCCAGCAGAATAGCACACCAATTTATAATAGTCAATAGCGTACTTTCAGTGCTCATCCATGTGGTCTGGCATTTAACATATTTTCTAGGAGAAGGTAGCAGAACCCAATCATGAAGACAATCCTTCTAAGAAAATCCTGGCTCCTGGCTCCTCTGAGGATTGAAAAGTAAAAATTACAAACTGGTTTCATCTCAAAATATATAAAGGATGTACACTGACACGCATAAAAAATAATTTAAAGACCTCTTATCTAAGCTCTGCTTACTACTTATTTGGATTTATTTGTATACCCAACCCATTCTAATATCTTAGGTATTGTCGGTCTTATTATGACTGGAATGCTTAATGATTAACTTTGCCTTTTTCTTTTTTCAAATAGATTTCAAGAGTAAGTACCTAAAATGTTAGTTTTTCTTCACCTTACTTGGAGGAGGTGGGTGTATGACTTTACTTATTTATTTTCACTTTTTTATTTTAAAAGTACTTTCCTTTTCAATATGTTAAAACATAAGTAGTTCTGAATATACTATACAAGGCTTTGGAGATTTTTATTTAAAAACAAATTAAGTTGCTGTAATGTGGATGCCAGTATCTGAGGAAAAGCAAGCACACATATTTCATTCAACTAGGGTGAATATCTTATTTCACTATTTTGTTTAATAAATTTAACAAAATTTAATATGTATCCTTTAAAAATTTTTGAAACATCTTTTCTCTCCAAAAGGATCACAACCCAGAACTCTCATTACTTCTCCAAATAATAAAATGCATATTTAGTACAGTTCTCAGGTTCTCAGGCATCTGATAATTGAGCACCGTCAAAGTTCAATAAATATGGTAATATTTTAAAAATGCAACATAGGAAAGGTGGGCTTAGTTCTTAAGAGCCATGCTATCCATAGAACGCTCTGAGATGGTGGAGAAGTTCTCTATCTGTTCTGTCAGTACCGTAGCCCTGGCCATCCAGGACTGTTGAACATTTTCAGTGTGACTAGAGTGGCCGAGGAACGGAACTTTAAATTTTATTTAATTTTAATGAATTCACATTTAAATAGCCACGTGTGGCTTGTAGCCACTGATTGAACTCACAGCTCTAAAGTTATAATCGGTTGACTCATAGCCAAATTAAAGGCATTCATGGATATTTGCCACTTAGTAATGTTCCTTTTGCCTTAATAAAATCAATGTTAGGACTTGCCTAATTTCCCAAAAAGAGTAAATTAGCTGTTTTCATTACCTTTCTACTTCCAATTCTTCCCTGGCAGATGGTAGGAAATGAGAGCTTCATCTATTTCCCCTGAGAACAGGCTGGCATTTCACTCCATCCCAGTAATAGTCTGGTTGAGCCCCAGGGGATCTTCTGATGAGTCTCAGACTGATTAAAACTGAAGTCCTTTATGTAAGCTCTGCTTACTACTTATTTGGATTTATTTGTATACCCAACCCATTCTAATATCTTAGGTATTGTCGGTCTTATTATGACTGGAATGCTTAATGATTAACTTTGCCTTTTTCTTTTTTCAAATAGATTTCAAGAGTAAGTACCTAAAATGTTAGTTTTCTTCACCTTACTTGGAGGAGGTGGGTGTATGACTTTACTTATTTATTTTCACTTTTTTATTTTAAAAGTACTTTCCTTTTCAATATGTTAAAACATAAGTAGTTCTGAATATACTATACAAGGCTTTGGAGATTTTTATTTAAAAACAAATTAAGTTGCTGTAATGTGGATGCCAGTATCTGAGGAAAAGCAAGCACACATATTTCATTCAACTAGGGTGAATATCTTATTTCACTATTTTGTTTAATAAATTTAACAAAATTTAATATGTATCCTTTAAAAATTTTTGAAACATCTTTTCTCTCCAAAAGGATCACAACCCAGAACTCTCATTACTTCTCCAAATAATAAAATGCATATTTAGTACAGTTCTCAGGTTCTCAGGCATCTGATAATTGAGCACCGTCAAAGTTCAATAAATATGGTAATATTTTAAAAATGCAACATAGGAAAGGTGGGCTTAGTTCTTAAGAGCCATGCTATCCATAGAACGCTCTGAGATGGTGGAGAAGTTCTCTATCTGTTCTGTCAGTACCGTAGCCCTGGCCATCCAGGACTGTTGAACATTTTCAGTGTGACTAGAGTGGCCGAGGAACGGAACTTTAAATTTTATTTAATTTTAATGAATTCACATTTAAATAGCCACGTGTGGCTTGTAGCCACTGATTGAACTCACAGCTCTAAAGTTATAATCGGTTGACTCATAGCCAAATTAAAGGCATTCATGGATATTTGCCACTTAGTAATGTTCCTTTTGCCTTAATAAAATCAATGTTAGGACTTGCCTAATTTCCCAAAAAGAGTAAATTAGCTGTTTTCATTACCTTTCTACTTCCAATTCTTCCCTGGCAGATGGTAGGAAATGAGAGCTTCATCTATTTCCCCTGAGAACAGGCTGGCATTTCACTCCATCCCAGTAATAGTCTGGTTGAGCCCCAGGGGATCTTCTGATGAGTCTCAGACTGATTAAAAACTGAAGTCCTTTATGTGCTACATATAGGAGCACAATGAACCAATAATAAAAATTTTATTTTTATATATAACTAAAGACTATTTACTAGTAATCTACTAACAATTTGTAGAGCTTACTTTTGGGGATCTTGGGGAGATAATTAACTATATTCCTGTCTCCACCTGTATTATTTAGGATCTCCATAGAAAACAGAAAGCACACTCAAGCCTGTAATTAAAGAGAGCTTTAAAAAGGACACGTTGGGCCTCCCTAGTGGTCCAGTGGTTGGGAGTCCACCTGCCAATGCAGGGGACATAGGTTTGATCCTGGTCTGGGAGGATCCCAGATGCCGAAGAGCAAAACTAAGCCCCTGCACCACAACGACTGAACCCATGCTCTAGAGCTTGTGCCTGGCAACAAGAGAAGTCACTGCAATGAGAACCCCATGCACCACAACTAGAGAGTAGTTGCTGCTTGCTGCAACTAGAGAAAGCCAGTGTGCAGGAAGGAACACACAGCACAGTCAAAAATCAAATAACTTAAAAAGGACATTTTAGGAATGTGTGGGTTATGTTAAAGGAAACCTAAGGAGAGTGGTGGGTATCCCAGGGTCAGCAACAAAGGTGAGTTCCTGGACTGGGTAGGACAAGGGAGGAAGTGGCTTCAAAACCATATGAGAGCTGCTGTAGAAGAAGACTGTTTGGTAGGAGCTGTGCTCTTTGTTAAAGAAACAGAGCCAACAGTGGCAACTTTATTCCAGTCTTATCCTCTGACCTCTTGGTGCATCCTCTTGGCTAAACCAATTGAAATCTAGAAAACTGGGGAACTTCTAGATAGAGTTTATAAAGGCAGCCTTCCAGAGCCCAGACAGGTGGAAGAATGTGGGTAGGAGATCTGAAGAGGCAACAGAAAATATGCAACTACCCTTCCCAAGTTTGGAACCAACTGAGAGAGGCACAGATGGTTCCAACTCAACCATTAGAGACCTTAGATACATATGAAAACATCTCTCTTATTACTTAAGAGAACTGCATTGAATGGCAATGTTTAAATGTGTGCACTGGACCAGATTTATATGTCTCCCCAGGCTGACTCAGCCTCAACTACTCGCACTGGAGAATCTTACTCACCATTGCTGTCACCTAAGTTGTTGTTCAATCACTTAGTCGTGTCCCATGAACTGCAGAATGTCAGGCTTCCCTGTCCTTCACCATCTCCCAGAGTTGCTCAAACTCAAGTCCATTGACTCAGTGATGCCATCCAATCATCCTGTCCTCTGTCATTCTCCTTTCCTTTTGCCTTCAATCCTTCCCAGCAGCAGGGTCTTTTCCACTCAGTCAGTTGTTCACATCAGCTGGCCAAAGTACTGGAGCTTCAGCTTCAGCATCAGTCCTTCCAACAAGTATCCAGAGTTGATTTCGTAAGTTAACCAGCACCGATTTCTGACACCACTAGTTATCTTGCCGCCACCACACCCAACTCCAGAGATTAAGGTCTGGCTACAGAGTGACCCAGTCTGCTACCACTGCAAGAGCTACAGCAGCTTTACCACCAAAGCTCGAAGGCACTGATTCGATCATCTCACTTACTTCTGGATTCTGATGAAGGACCACGCAGTATATTTGTGGACTGTGGCTTCCCCAGTGGTCACTTGGGAGGAAGGAGGCTGAGTGATACAACTCAGGAGTGTAGGGGTTGCTGACTTTCATGCCAAACTTTGACAGTGAAAGACAACAGGCAACATGGGGGTGAGGACTAGTGGATTAAGTCTTCCTTCTCAATAGACTATTTTGAGGTGCTTTTTCCCCTAACATCCTATTTGGAGACTGAAATGTTCAAATAACCGGCTGTGCTTTCTAGTATAATGTTGATCAGCTAAGTCATATACCATCTTGTGCTTGCTGTCCTTCCTTCCTGGCATGTGGGTTGCAGTAGACTAAAGATGGCAGGATATTCTTGTTATTCTTTCCACTGAGAAGTAGAGTTAAATTTCCCCTCCCCTTGAATTGACACTGATCTTAGGGACTTGCTTGATTAATTGAATGCAGTGAAGGCAACATTTTTGAACTTCGTAAGAAGTCTTACAATTTCTGCCTGGTTCTCCTGAAATGCTTTTACTTGAGATGCTCTCTCTGGATAAACTGAGAGAAGCCCAAACCACTTGGAGAATCTTACTCACCATTGCTGTCACCTAAGTTGTTGTTCAATCACTTAGTCGTGTCCCATGAACTGCAGAATGTCAGGCTTCCCTGTCCTTCACCATCTCCCAGAGTTGCTCAAACTCAAGTCCATTGACTCAGTGATGCCATCCAATCATCCTGTCCTCTGTCATTCTCCTTTCCTTTTGCCTTCAATCCTTCCCAGCAGCAGGGTCTTTTCCACTCAGTCAGTTGTTCACATCAGCTGGCCAAAGTACTGGAGCTTCAGCTTCAGCATCAGTCCTTCCAACAAGTATCCAGAGTTGATTTCGTAAGTTAACCAGCACCGATTTCTGACACCACTAGTTATCTTGCCGCCACCACACCCAACTCCAGAGATTAAGGTCTGGCTACAGAGTGACCCAGTCTGCTACCACTGCAAGAGCTACAGCAGCTTTACCACCAAAGCTCGAAGGCACTGATTCGATCATCTCACTTACTTCTGGATTCTGATGAAGGACCACGCAGTATATTTGTGGACTGTGGCTTCCCCAGTGGTCACTTGGGAGGAAGGAGGCTGAGTGATACAACTCAGGAGTGTAGGGGTTGCTGACTTTCATGCCAAACTTTGACAGTGAAAGACAACAGGCAACATGGGGGTGAGGACTAGTGGATTAAGTCTTCCTTCTCAATAGACTATTTTGAGGTGCTTTTTCCCCTAACATCCTATTTGGAGACTGAAATGTTCAAATAACCGGCTGTGCTTTCTAGTATAATGTTGATCAGCTAAGTCATATACCATCTTGTGCTTGCTGTCCTTCCTTCCTGGCATGTGGGTTGCAGTAGACTAAAGATGGCAGGATATTCTTGTTATTCTTTCCACTGAGAAGTAGAGTTAAATTTCCCCTCCCCTTGAATTGACACTGATCTTAGGGACTTGCTTGATTAATTGAATGCAGTGAAGGCAACATTTTTGAACTTCGTAAGAAGTCTTACAATTTCTGCCTGGTTCTCCTGAAATGCTTTTACTTGAGATGCTCTCTCTGGATACTGAGCCACAATGCTGAGAGAAGCCCAAACCACTTGGAGAATCTGTGTGTCCGTACCTCCAGCTGAGCTTCCAGCCAAGAACTGGAATCAGTTGCCAGCTATCCCAGACCATGTGTGGAGACTCCATCTTGGTAATGGATTGTCTATCCCAACCACCAGAGCTTATGCCACATGGATTAGAGTTGAACCAATCAGTCCCATTCTTCCCAGATTTCTCACAAAATCAAAGCAGAATAAAATGATTATTTTAGGGAGGGTGGAGCTAAGATGGCGGCATAGAAGGACGTGCACTCATCTCTCCTGCAAAATCGCCTGAATGGCAACGAGTTCCTGAAAAACCATCGACAGGAGGAGGTTGGATCTGATCACGGAGAGGATACCCTACATCGATGAGCAAAGGAGAAGCCACATCAAGATGGTAGGAAGGGCGCAATCGCACTTTTAAAAGTCAAACTTCATACCCGCCAGAGAGGCTGGGCGGGCCAAAGGCGCAAACCCTGCTGCAGATCAAGACCTGGGAAAGGAGTGGTGACGCCCACAAGGGACTGAGCCAGACCTGCTTTCGAGGGTCCAAGTGCCCCCTTGATCTAGAAGTGACCTTGACCAGTCCTCAGAAGGACGGCACTCAGTTTCCTTTGGAGGAGGTTACCATTAACCCCATCACAGAGTCACCGAGGAGGACTGGAAAGTCTCTGCGCACTGTGATCCCGGAGAGGGGAATAGCGACCCTGCATGAGACTGAGCCAGACTCACCTCTGAGTAAACTGACGTCTCCCACGGTGGCGGGGGTTGACGGTGGCCTGCAGCAGGGTTGGGGCCACTGCAGAAGTGCTTCCCATAGAGTGTGTGGGAATAAATCCTTTGTGAGACAGACGCCATTTTCCCTACTGTAGTTTGGCTGCTGGTCAAACTGCAGGGCTGCTGGTCAAGCTACAGAGAGGAAACTTAGTTCCACCCAGCAAGAAAAGGGATTTGGATTAAGAAACTCCCAGGGCCAGCCTGGGCAGGCATTTTAGTTCTGGAATAGGCTGAAATAAACAAGCAGTCAAAGAGGTCTTCAGATCCAGCCACTGCCAGAGGCAAGAAAAAGACTGATCATTCCTGAATAGTCAGCAAGAGACAGAAGAACATAAACACTATTTTCACGTTTTGTCTGAAGCTGGAGTTACTGCTGGATTTTTAAAATTTCATTTTATTCCTTATTCTTTTTTGTTGCTTTTTTTGTATTGTATTGTTTTGTTTCAATTATTTTTTTCCCTTTTTTCCAAACCCACTCAGTGTACCCACCCATTTTTAAATTTTTTTGGGTGTGTGAGAGTGGGTGTGTTTATTTCCTCCATTGAATTCTATTGAAACTACTAATCTTATCAGTAAGACTGAATATATTCAAGTTTACATAATTTTTTTTCTTCTTTTTCCTTTTAAACCACACATTTTATTTTGGTATAAACTTCTGGTTCCCCATTGGCCTTTTAAGGTTCTGTGGGGGTTTTGTTTGTTTTTATTGTTTTTGCTTTGTTTCTATATATTTTTCTATATACTTATCTCTGTTTTAATTTAAAAATTTTTTCATTTGTACTACTACTTCCTCTATAATTCTTTGCTTTCTCTGATGCTCCTTTCCTATAGCACTAAACTCTAATACATACAAATCTTTATCTACCTATATTTAACTTTGCAGTATTATTCTATATTTCTCTTCTATCCTCCCTTTCTCTTTTTCCCTTTTCCCACCATATTTCTTAGTCTGTTCTGTCCTCATTGCCTTATCCCCAATGGGGACCCTGCTCTAGCATTATTCTCCAATTTGTGCTCTACTTAGTTTGGTTACTAACTGGTGGATATCATTCTTGGTTTCCTCTATTTGCCGTGCTAGCATATTGTACTGTATTTTTGGTTGGAATGTTTGGGTTATGTTACAGCTGTATACGTTTGTGTGTATAATTCAATAAGCTAGACAGTATTTGCATAATATTTTAATTGCCATTTGTCAAAGGTATACCTTCTGTTTCTCATTTGCATATATATGTTTTAATATCATTTAATGCCATAACAAACCAGCCGTGAAATCTTCATTCCCTGGTCAGGCAACAAGCCCCGGGGCTTTAGGGAGGGACCACTGACTCCATAACTCTACAATACTAGAGAACGCCTAACACTAGAGAGCAGTATACAAGTGAGAATGCCAATAAAGGTAATCACTTGCATGCAAGTCCTGACATCACCCAACCACCAGCATTACCCCGAATAAGAAGCCCCATCCAAACAACAAACACCAACAGACGTAACTCAAAGTCTGGGAAAAGGAAATCCCAAACAGAGTCAGTTAAAAATTAAGAATAACAATGAAACGGCAGAGAAATACCACACAAGTGAAGGAACAATCTACAAACACACAAGATCAAATCAATGAAGAGAATTTGGACAAACTTTCTGAAAGTGATTTCAGAAGAATGATAGTAAAGATGATCAAAGACACTGAAAACAGAATGTTAGAGAAAATGCAAGGCACAACCAACACAATGAATAAAGAAATACAAGAACTTACCAAAAAAGTAACAGACAAACAACTCAATTGCTGAACTTAAAAACACTGTAGAAGGAATCAGGAGCAGAGTATCTGAGACAGAAGACCGGATAAGTGAGCTGGAAGATAAAATGGTGGAAGTAACTGCTGAAAAACAGAGTCTAGCTCAAAGAATGAAAAGAGCAGAGGATAGCCACAGAGACCTCTGGGATAATATCAAACGCACCAATATTCGAATTATAGGGGTTCCAGAAGAAGAAGAAAAAAAGAAAGGCTATGAGAAAATTTTTGAATAGTTGAAAATTCTCCCAACATGGGAAAAGAAATAGTCAATCAAGTCCAAGAAGCACAAAGAGTACCATACAGAATCAATCCAAGAAGAAACACACCAAGACACATATTAATGAAGCTAACACAAATTAAACACAAGGACAGAATTCTCAAAGCAGCAAGGGAAAAGCAACTAGTGACATACAAGGGAAAGCCCACACGTTTAACAGTTGATCTTTCAACAGAAACTCTGCAGGTTAGAAGGGAATGGCAGGACACATTTAAACAGCTAAAAGAGAATAATCTGCAACCAAGAATTCTTTACCCTGCAAGGATCTCATTCAAAATTGATGGAGAAATCAAAAGTTTTACAGACAAGCAAAAATTAAAAGAATTTAGTAACACCAAACCAGCCTTACAACAAGTGTTAAAGGGACTTATATAGACAACAAGTATAAAAGAAGGAGGATATCCACAAAACAAACCCATCATAACATCTAAGAAGATGACAATAGGATCATTTGTATCAATAATTACTTTGAATGTAAATGGACTAAATGCCCCAACCAAAAGACACAGAGTGGCTGAATGGATTCAAAAACATGACCCATACATATGCTGCCTCCAGGAAACTCACTTCAGACCTAGAGACACTCATAGACTGAAAGTGAGAGGCTGGAAAAAGATATTCCATGCAAATGGAAATCAAAAGAAAGCTAGAGTAGCAATCCTCATATCAGACAAAATAGACCTGAAAATTAAGAAGATTAGAAGAGACAAGGCAGGACACTACATCATGATCAAGGGATCAATCCAAGAAGAAGACATAACAGTCATAAATATCTATGCACCCAACACAGGAGCACCCCAATACATAAGACAAACACTTTCAGATATAAAAGAAGACATCGACGCTAACACAATAATAGTAGGAGACTTTAATATTTCTCTCACACCAATGGACAGGTCATCCAAACAGAAAATTAATCAAGAAACACAAACCTTAAATGCCACACTAGAAGAAATGGATCTCATTGATATCTTTAGGCCTTTCCATCCAAAAGCAGAAGGATACACTTTCTTCTCAAGTGCTCATGGAACATTCTCCAGGATAGACCACATCTTGGGCCACAAATCAAACTTCAGTCAATTCAAGAAAACTGAAATTATATCAACCATCTTCTCGGACCACAATGCAATGAGACTAGAGATCAACTACAGGAAAAAAACCTCTAAAAATACAAACACATGGAGATTAAACAGCACATACCTAAAAAACCAACTGATTACTGAGCAAATCAAAGGAGCAATAAAAAAATTCCTAGAAGAAAACGACAATGAACACATGACAGTGCAAAACCTGTGGGACACTGCAAAAGCAGTTCTAAGAGGGAAGTTTATAGCAATTCAATCCCACCTCAAGAAACTAGGAAAATCTCAAACAGATGACCTAACCTTATACTTAAAACAACTGGAGAAAGAAGAACAAAAACACTCCAAAGCCAGCAAAAGAAGGAAAATCATAAAAATCAAAGCAGAAATAAATGATAGGGCTTCCCCTGGTGGTCCAGTGGGTAAGGACACCGCCTTGCAGTGCAAGGGGCGCTGGTTCGATCCCTGGCCTGGGAAGATCCCACGTGCCATGGAGCGGGTGGACCGATGTGTCCAATTACCGAGCCGGAGCTCTGGCGTGCGTGCGCCCAGAGCCGGTGCTCTGCAAAACATAGGCCACTGCAATGGGAGGCCCACAGGAGCCAAAGAACAAAGACGGATGAAAATAGAGAAATGAAAGACCAATAGAAGTGGCCCGCCCATCCCCCTCCATCCCCACCCCACCCACCAAAAAGATAAATAAATAAAATTTTTTAAAAAAGAAATAAATGATAAATAAATGAAAGAAATAATAGTAAAGATAAATAAAACAAAAAGCTGGTTCTTCAAAAAGGTAAATAAAATCGACACACCACTGGCCAGATTCATCAAGAAAAAGAGAGAGAAGAACCAGATCACCAAAATCAAAAATGAAAAAGGAGAGATTACAACAGATAATGCAGAAATCCAAAGGATTCTAAGAGACTATTATGAACAACTCTATGGCAACAAACTGGACAACCTGGAAGAAATGGACAGTTTCTTAGAGAAGATTAATCTCCCAAGACTCTACCAGGAAGAAATAGAAACTATGAACAAGCCAATCACAAGCTCAGAAATTGACTTTGTGATCAAAAATCTACCCAAAAGAAAAAAAAGCCCAGGGCCAGATGGTTTCACAAGTGAATTCTACCAAACATTTAAAGAAGAGCTAATGCCTGTCCTTCTAAAACTCTTCCAAAAAATTGCACAAGAAGGAAAACTTCCAAACACATTCTACGAGGCCACCATCACCCTGATACCAAAGTCAGGCAAAGACAACACAAAAAAAGAAAATTATAGGCCAATTTCACTGATGAATCTAGATGCCAAAATCCTCAACAAAATCCTAGCAAACAGAATTCAACAACACATCAAAAAGCTCATACATCATGATCAAGTTGGGTTCATCCCTGGCATGCAAGGATTCTTCAATATCTGCAAATCAATCAATGTGATACATCATATCAACAAATTGAGAGACAGAAATCACATGATCATCTCAATAGATGCAGAAAAAGCCTTTGACAAAGTACAGCATCCATTTATGATAAAAAATTCTTCAGAAAATGGGCATGGGAGGAACCTATCTCAACATAGTGAAAGCCATCTATGAGAAGCCCACAGAGAACATTATCCTCAACGGTGAAAAACTGAAAGTATTTCCTCTAAGATCAGGAACAAAACAAGGGTGTTCACTTTCACCACTCTTATTCAACATAGTCCTGGAAGTTCTAGCAACAGCAATAAGAGAAGAGAAAGCAATAAAAGGAATCCAGATTGGAAAGGAAGAAGTCAGACTCTCTCTATTCACAGATGACATATTATACATAGAAAATTCCAAAGACACTATTACAAAACTACTAGGGTTAATCAGCGAATTCAGAGATGTCGCATGATACAAAATCGACAAGCCACTGGCCAGATTCATCAAGAAAAAGAGAGAGAAGAACCAGATCACCAAAATCAAAAATGAAAAAGGAGAGATTACAACAGATAATGCAGAAATCCAAAGGATTCTAAGAGACTATTATGAACAACTCTATGGCAACAAACTGGACAACCTGGAAGAAATGGACAGTTTCTTAGAGAAGATTAATCTCCCAAGACTCTACCAGGAAGAAATAGAAACTATGAACAAGCCAATCACAAGCTCAGAAATTGACTTTGTGATCAAAAATCTACCCAAAAGAAAAAAAAGCCCAGGGCCAGATGGTTTCACAAGTGAATTCTACCAAACATTTAAAGAAGAGCTAATGCCTGTCCTTCTAAAACTCTTCCAAAAAATTGCACAAGAAGGAAAACTTCCAAACACATTCTACGAGGCCACCATCACCCTGATACCAAAGTCAGGCAAAGACAACACAAAAAAAGAAAATTATAGGCCAATTTCACTGATGAATCTAGATGCCAAAATCCTCAACAAAATCCTAGCAAACAGAATTCAACAACACATCAAAAAGCTCATACATCATGATCAAGTTGGGTTCATCCCTGGCATGCAAGGATTCTTCAATATCTGCAAATCAATCAATGTGATACATCATATCAACAAATTGAGAGACAGAAATCACATGATCATCTCAATAGATGCAGAAAAAGCCTTTGACAAAGTACAGCATCCATTTATGATAAAAAATTCTTCAGAAAATGGGCATGGGAGGAACCTATCTCAACATAGTGAAAGCCATCTATGAGAAGCCCACAGAGAACATTATCCTCAACGGTGAAAAACTGAAAGTATTTCCTCTAAGATCAGGAACAAAACAAGGGTGTTCACTTTCACCACTCTTATTCAACATAGTCCTGGAAGTTCTAGCAACAGCAATAAGAGAAGAGAAAGCAATAAAAGGAATCCAGATTGGAAAGGAAGAAGTCAGACTCTCTCTATTCACAGATGACATATTATACATAGAAAATTCCAAAGACACTATTACAAAACTACTAGGGTTAATCAGCGAATTCAGAAAAGTCGCAGGATACAAAATCAACACACAGAAATCACTGGCATTCCTATACACAAACAATGAAAAATCAGAAAACGAAATCAAAGAGGCAATCCCCTTCACCATCGCAACCAAAAGAATCAAATATCTAGGAATAAACCTACCCAAAGAAACAAAAGAACCGTACACAGAAAATTACAAGACACTCATGAGAGGCATTAAAGAAGACTTAAACAGATGGAGAGATAGTCCATGTTCCTGGGTCGGAAGAATCAATATTGTGAAAATGACCATACTACCAAATATCATCTATAGATTCAATGCGATCCCTATCAAACTTCCAATAACATTCTTCACAGAACTAGACCAAAGAATAACACAGTTCACATGGAAACACAAAAGACCTCGAATAGCCAAAGCAATCCTGAGGAAGAAGAATGGAGCTGGAGGGATCAGCCTCCCCAACTTCAGACTCTACTACAAAGCAACAGTCCTCAAGACAGTATGGTACTGACACAAAAAAAGAAATATAGACCAATGGAACAAGGTAGAGAACCCAGAGATAAACCCACGCACCTATGAGTACCTTATTTTTGACAAAGGAGGTGAACATCTAAAATGGGACAAAGACAGCTTCTTCACAAATTTTCTATATAGCAGTATAAAACTAGAACATTCCCCTCAGTGGGCTGTTCTTAGAAGGTGTTTCCTGACACAGATACTTCTCATATGATCAAGCAATTGGGTGTGTTTTCCTGCAAAGCTATAGCCACCTCAGTCATGGACCACCTTCCACATATTTGCTGCTCTTCCTTCTCTGCCTCAGTAAACTGAGTACTTCCCAATGTACCAACTAGGTTTAGAAAAGGAAAGGAATGAGAGATCAAATTGCCAACATTTGTTAAATTACAAAAAAGCAAGAGAATTCCAGAAAAACATCTACTTCTAGATCATTGACCATGCTAAAGCCTTTGACTATATGGATCACAACAAACTGTGGAATATTCTTAAAGAGATGGGAATACCAGACCACCTCACCTGCCTCTGAGAAACCTGTATGCAGGTCAAGAAGCAAAGGTTTAAGCCAGACATGGAACAATGAACTGGTTCAAAATTGGGAAAGGAATATATGTAGGCTGTATATTGTCACCCTGCTTATTTAACTTCTATGTAGAGTACAAAAACCGATGGTGAAATGCCAATGAGGCAATCCCCTTCACCATCGCAACCAAAAGAATCAAATATCTAGGAATAAACCTACCCAAAGAAACAAAAGAACCGTACACAGAAAATTACAAGACACTCATGAGAGGCATTAAAGAAGACTTAAACAGATGGAGAGATAGTCCATGTTCCTGGGTCGGAAGAATCAATATTGTGAAAATGACCATACTACCAAATATCATCTATAGATTCAATGCGATCCCTATCAAACTTCCAATAACATTCTTCACAGAACTAGACCAAAGAATAACACAGTTCACATGGAAACACAAAAGACCTCGAATAGCCAAAGCAATCCTGAGGAAGAAGAATGGAGCTGGAGGGATCAGCCTCCCCAACTTCAGACTCTACTACAAAGCAACAGTCCTCAAGACAGTATGGTACTGACACAAAAAAAGAAATATAGACCAATGGAACAAGGTAGAGAACCCAGAGATAAACCCACGCACCTATGAGTACCTTATTTTTGACAAAGGAGGTGAACATCTAAAATGGGACAAAGACAGCTTCTTCACAAATTTTCTATATAGCAGTATAAAACTAGAACATTCCCCTCAGTGGGCTGTTCTTAGAAGGTGTTTCCTGACACAGATACTTCTCATATGATCAAGCAATTGGGTGTGTTTTCCTGCAAAGCTATAGCCACCTCAGTCATGGACCACCTTCCACATATTTGCTGCTCTTCCTTCTCTGCCTCAGTAAACTGAGTACTTCCCAATGTACCAACTAGGTTTAGAAAAGGGAAAGGAATGAGAGATCAAATTGCCAACATTTGTTAAATTACAAAAAAGCAAGAGAATTCCAGAAAAACATCTACTTCTAGATCATTGACCATGCTAAAGCCTTTGACTATATGGATCACAACAAACTGTGGAATATTCTTAAAGAGATGGGAATACCAGACCACCTCACCTGCCTCTGAGAAACCTGTATGCAGGTCAAGAAGCAAAGGTTTAAGCCAGACATGGAACAATGAACTGGTTCAAAATTGGGAAAGGAATATATGTAGGCTGTATATTGTCACCCTGCTTATTTAACTTCTATGTAGAGTACATCATGTGAAATGCCAAGCTAGATGAAGCACAAGCTGGAATCGAGATGGCTGGGAGAAATATCAATAGCCTCACGTATGTAGATGACACTACCCTAATAGCAGAAAGCAAAGAGTAATTAAAGAGTTGCTTGATGAAGGTGAAAGAGGAAAGTGAAAAAGCTGACTTAAAATTCAACATTCAGAAACTAAGATCATAGCATCCAGTCCCATCACTTCAAGACAAATAGATGGAGAAAAAATGGAAAGAGTGACAGACTATATTTTCTTGGATTCCAAAATCACTGTGGACAGTGACTGCAGCCATGAAATGAAAAGATGCATGGTCTTTGGAATAAAAACTATGACAAATGTAGACAGTATATTAAAAAACAGAGACATCACTTTGCTAACAATGGTCCATATATTCAAAGCAATTGTTTCTCCAGTAATCATGTACGGATGAAAGAGGTGGACCATAAAGAAGACTGAGTACTGAGAACTGATGCTTTTGAACTGTGGCGCTACAGATGACTCTTGAGAGGCCTTTGAACAGCAAGAAATGAAACCGGTCAATCCTAAAGAAAATCAACCCTAAATATCCATAAGAAGAACTTATTCTGAAACTGAAGCTGAAGCTTCAATACTTTAGCCACCTGATGTGAAGAAGCAAGTCACTGGAACAGACCCTGATGCTAGGAAAGATTGAAGGCAAGAGGAGACGGGAATGACAGGACAAGATGGTTGGATGGCATCACTGACACAATGGACATGACTTTGAGCAAACTCTGGGAGGTAGTGAAGGACAGGGAACCTGGCATGCTGCAGTCCATAGGGTTTCAAAGAGTTGGACATGACTGAGTGGCTGAACCATGACAACGTTTCTGCCTCACTTCCCTTTTTTCTTGACTCTTGCTGTCCTGGGATTACACTACCAATAAATAAAGCATTCACACAGAAGTTTTGCCTCAGGCTTTGTTTATAAAGAAAGTTAGCAGAAATGTTCTTGAAAGACCTTCAAAAAAATTGTTTTATTGTCTGAAAACAATTAGGGAAGTGAAATGGTCACTTTGGGTTTATAGAATCAATGGAAAGATATATGTAGGCACCCTAACCCTAAATAGCTAGATGAAGCACAAGCTGGAATCGAGATGGCTGGGAGAAATATCAATAGCCTCACGTTTTAGATGACACTACCCTAATAGCAGAAAGCAAAGAGTAATTAAAGAGTTGCTTGATGAAGGTGAAAGAGGAAAGTGAAAAAGCTGACTTAAAATTCAACATTCAGAAACTAAGATCATAGCATCCAGTCCCATCACTTCAAGACAAATAGATGGAGAAAAAATGGAAAGAGTGACAGACTATATTTTCTTGGATTCCAAAATCACTGTGGACAGTGACTGCAGCCATGAAATGAAAAGATGCATGGTCTTTGGAATAAAAACTATGACAAATGTAGACAGTATATTAAAAAACAGAGACATCACTTTGCTAACAATGGTCCATATATTCAAAGCAATTGTTTCTCCAGTAATCATGTACGGATGAAAGAGGTGGACCATAAAGAAGACTGAGTACTGAGAACTGATGCTTTTGAACTGTGGCGCTACAGATGACTCTTGAGAGGCCTTTGAACAGCAAGAAATGAAACCGGTCAATCCTAAAGAAAATCAACCCTAAATATCCATAAGAAGAACTTATTCTGAAACTGAAGCTGAAGCTTCAATACTTTAGCCACCTGATGTGAAGAAGCAAGTCACTGGAACAGACCCTGATGCTAGGAAAGATTGAAGGCAAGAGGAGACGGGAATGACAGGACAAGATGGTTGGATGGCATCACTGACACAATGGACATGACTTTGAGCAAACTCTGGGAGGTAGTGAAGGACAGGGAACCTGGCATGCTGCAGTCCATAGGGTTTCAAAGAGTTGGACATGACTGAGTGGCTGAACCATGACAACGTTTCTGCCTCACTTCCCTTTTTTCTTGACTCTTGCTGTCCTGGGATTACACTACCAATAAATAAAGCATTCACACAGAAGTTTTGCCTCAGGCTTTGTTTATAAAGAAAGTTAGCAGAAATGTTCTTGAAAGACCTTCAGAATGAGGTTTTAGAAATGATTCTGTATTTGATTGTCTGAAAACAATTAGGGAAGTGAAATGGTAAGTTCACTTTGAAGTGGTGTTATAGTAATCAAATCATTTGCCCATGGTTAATTGGGATGAAGTACAGGTGGATGGCAAACATTGGGGAAATCATGGCACTACTATATTTGATAAGGAAGGGGCAACGATTGTGGTGTAGGGATGGCTGGTTTCAAGGAATCTGAGATCTTGATAAAATGATAGGTTTGGGGCACTTGTTACCAACCAAAGTCATGCTCTGAAAGTCTAAGCACCTTGAGAGTTGCTCACATCTCCTGCTGTTAAAAGACATCTGTACTGAAAATCAGTTCGGGGGGGCAGAGCTGCACAGAAAACTAATAGCTTAGCCTCAACATGTCTCCTAGGTCAAGATCAGGACTTTGATAAGGAAAGAGTGAAAAACTTAACCCAAGGATGGAGATATTGATGAGACAAGCCTGAATCTCCCTGTCTGGCAGAAACAACTTATTTCTCCCAGTCAGAGGTAAAGAATCAAACCCCCTTGCTTGGAGGACATGCAATGATGTCATCAGGAGATGGTGCCTCCCCAAATGATGCTCATTCTCAAGTTTTCCTCAAGACCCATTCTGACCCCTTCCCTGCCACCATGCAAATATTACGAACGTACAAACCCTGCTGTGGAAGAAATAGCCCACTTGTCAAAGGAAAGCGTCAAACCTGATAACAGGTCCTGACAGGATTGTGGGAATATAGTGAGTGTGGATCTTGAGATGTTTCAACTGGAGGAGGCAGACACAGACTGGATGGATGAGAATGGACAGCCACAGGCACTGCTTACTCACAAGCCAGGATTCAGGGTTCTGGTGAGGACATGTGGAGCTGGACCTAATTCATGACTGCCATAGCTCCTTCTAGTCTAATCACTGCCACCGTCTAAAAGAGATGATGGGGAAGTTCCTTGACATTGTATAGATGAAGGAGCCAGAAGGTAAGCATGTGGTAAGAGATTCATTTTGTAAGACTTGCCACCTGACTATGTTTCCCAGGCCTGGAAGGGAACGATGGGGAGCCGGGGGCAATGGTACTAGCATCTTCGAGAAGCTCAGTGGTGGCTGCCTTCTGTAGGCAATGGATCACAGGAGAAGATACTTCAGTGGAATAGACCTCTTCTCATCCATGGTAGTAAAAGGAATCTGGACTTTGAAAAACCAAGTGGCAGTGCTTTACCATCAAAGCAAAGCAAGTTCTAAATAACATAAAGAGTAACAAGGCCTTGGCATGAGCCCTCAGAGGCACCTACTTTCTGGGAGATATCGCTTTGGGAAGCTGATTAGGTGATGCTTGAGCTGAATGATTTTTAAAATCAAGAATTGTTGAGGGATGGCTGGTTTCAAGGAATCTGAGATCTTGATAAAATGATAGGTTTGGGGCACTTGTTACCAACCAAAGTCATGCTCTGAAAGTCTAAGCACCTTGAGAGTTGCTCACATCTCCTGCTGTTAAAAGACATCTGTACTGAAAATCAGTTCGGGGCAGAGCTGCACAGAAAACTAATAGCTTAGCCTCAACATGTCTCCTAGGTCAAGATCAGGACTTTGATAAGGAAAGAGTGAAAAACTTAACCCAAGGATGGAGATATTGATGAGACAAGCCTGAATCTCCCTGTCTGGCAGAAACAACTTATTTCTCCCAGTCAGAGGTAAAGAATCAAACCCCCTTGCTTGGAGGACATGCAATGATGTCATCAGGAGATGGTGCCTCCCCAAATGATGCTCATTCTCAAGTTTTCCTCAAGACCCATTCTGACCCCTTCCCTGCCACCATGCAAATATTACGAACGTACAAACCCTGCTGTGGAAGAAATAGCCCACTTGTCAAAGGAAACGTCAAACCTGATAACAGGTCCTGACAGGATTGTGGGAATATAGTGAGTGTGGATCTTGAGATGTTTCAACTGGAGGAGGCAGACACAGACTGGATGGATGAGAATGGACAGCCACAGGCACTGCTTACTCACAAGCCAGGATTCAGGGTTCTGGTGAGGACATGTGGAGCTGGACCTAATTCATGACTGCCATAGCTCCTTCTAGTCTAATCACTGCCACCGTCTAAAAGAGATGATGGGGAAGTTCCTTGACATTGTATAGATGAAGGAGCCAGAAGGTAAGCATGTGGTAAGAGATTCATTTTGTAAGACTTGCCACCTGACTATGTTTCCCAGGCCTGGAAGGGAACGATGGGGAGCCGGGGGCAATGGTACTAGCATCTTCGAGAAGCTCAGTGGTGGCTGCCTTCTGTAGGCAATGGATCACAGGAGAAGATACTTCAGTGGAATAGACCTCTTCTCATCCATGGTAGTAAAAGGAATCTGGACTTTGAAAAACCAAGTGGCAGTGCTTTACCATCAAAGCAAAGCAAGTTCTAAATAACATAAAGAGTAACAAGGCCTTGGCATGAGCCCTCAGAGGCACCTACTTTCTGGGAGATATCGCTTTGGGAAGCTGATTAGGTGATGCTTGAGCTGAATGATTTTTTTTAAAAAAATCAAGAATTGTTGAGGAAAAGGCTATCATTGCCTTCTACTCCATCAGTGATTGAGTTTCTAGATCTAAGTCAGTTAACAAACCCAGAGTCCATTGATTGAAAGGTTGATGGATGGATCTCCTTGAGGAAGGACCCTCTAATGCCACTGAAAGTAGAGAAAATAATTTTTCCCCTGATCCTGCCCCCATAGGGAACTGAGGCAATTTGCCCAAGCAAGTGTATGCTGGAGAAAGAGTTGAGCCTAGACTTTTCAGGGATTGTTAGCTACAGTGTGTGAGATGTTACCAATAGTGGGAGGTCTGAAATCCCAACACAGTCCTCTGGTTAAAAGAGAGAGGCTGGGCTTCCCTGGTGGTCCAGTGGGTAAGGACACCGCCTTGCAGTGCAAGGGACGCTGGTTCGATCCCTGGCCTGGGAAGATCCCACGTGCTGCGGAGTGACTGGACCGATGTGTCCAGTTACCGAGCTGGAGCTCTGGAACGCATGCTCCCAGAGCTGGTGCCCTGCGACAAGAGAGGCCACTGTGATGGGAGGCCCACACGGGCCAAAGAACAAAGATGGATGAAAATAGATAAATGAAAGACCAATAGAAGTGGCCCGCCCGCCCCCTCCCTCCTCAACCCGACCCCTGCCCAAAAAAAAAAAAAAAGGAAAAAAAAAGAGAGAGAGAGGCTTACAGAGGGTCTGGTAAGATCCCCTGGAGAAGGAAATGGCAGCCCACTCCAGTATTCTTGCCTGAAAAATCCCACAGACAGAGGAGCCTGGCTGGCTACCAGCTAAATGGGCCTTAAAGAGTCAGATGTGACTAAGCGACTAAGCACACACACATGGAGACCAAGTTCATCTAATAGTGGATTCAGTGGTTTTGAATTCCCACTTTGTGATTATTTCCTTGGTTCTTGAATGTATAATCAAGACAGATGCACTTGGATTCTGGCAGTATCCTCAAATCTATTACCTGTCCTGTGGATTGGGGTTAATACGGTGAGAAAAGTTAAATTTAATATAATTGATATTTGGAATCAGACAATTCTTTGCTGTGGGGCATTTCCTGGGCATTGTAGGATGTTTAACAGCAGCCCTCTCCTCCCTCCACTAAATGCTAGTAATACTTTCTAGTTGTAACAACCTAAACCATTTGTGTGTGCATGCTCAGTTGCTTCTGTCATGTCCAACTCTTTGCAACCCCATGGACTGTAGCCCACCAGACTCCTCTGTCTTGGGGATTTTCCAAGCAAGAATACTAGAGTGGGTTGCCATTTCCTTCTCCAGGGGATCTTCCTGACCCAGGGATTGAACTCATATCTCCTGCATGGCAGGCAGATTCTTTATCACTGAGCCGCCTGGGAAACCCTGGCATATGGGATACTAGTTGCCATTAGTATTTGAATGAGTGCAAATATTTACATCAAATTTGTCATTCAAGGATCAGTATCCCATGGGCCTATAACCATGTGTAGACTTTTAGAGCTTGAAGAAAAACATGTGAAGACAAAAGTTTCCATTACAAACTATACACATGAGGTAATTTTACATGTTCTGAAGTATTACAAATGAGATTTTAGTGCAAGATGCATGACTAATGAGGATATTTATCTTATTTTAATTAGGATAAATATCTTATTGAAAGTGAGGTCGCTCAGTCATGTCTGACTCTTTGCAACCCATGAACGAGCCATGGAATTCTCCAGGCGAGAATACTGGAGTGGGTAACCTTTCCTTTCTCTAGGGGATGTTCCCAACCCAGGGCTCAAACCCAAATCTCCTGCACTGCAGGCTGATTCTTTACCAACTGAGCCACCAGGGAAGCCCAAGAATACTGGAGTGGGTGGCCTATCCCTTCTCTAGGGAATCTTCTTGACCCAGCAATTGAACCAGCATTGCAGAAGGATTCTTTACCAGCTGAGCTACAAGGGAATCCTAAATAGCTTATTATATTGCCTTATTTTAATTAAGATAAATATCTTATTTAAATAGTTCAGCATATTTCATTATCCAAGAAATAAAATTGATTAAAATTAATTTTAATAATTTTATTTAATTTTTTAATTTTTAAAATTTTGGCCTCTTATTGATCTTTCATTTATTTTCATCCATTTTTGTTCTTTGGCCTGTGTGGGCCTCTCATCACAGTGGCCTATCTCATTGCAGAACACTGGCTCCAGGTGCGTGCACTCCAGAGCGCTGGCTCGTAATTGGACACACTGGCCCGGTAGCTCTGTGGCATGTGGCATCTTCTCAGGCCAGGAATTGAACTGGCACCCCTTGCACTGCAAGGCAGACTCTTAGCCACTGGACCACCAGGGAAATCCCTAATTATTTTATTAATAATAGTAGTGGTGATAGGGGCTAGCACTGATGGAGTGCTTAATCATTGTGACACCTGAGTCTTTCCCTCCATATCAGCAAACAAGGATGTCACAACCATCAGGAACTCCAGCCCTCCAAATGGGAATTTCTGAGCCAGGAAGGACAATACCTACTATCTAGTGGACGTCGAGTTTTCATCACAAGCTCCCGCCATTCCCTATGGTGAGCAAGGAACTAAGGATATGAATAATGAAACTGCGAGATGCTGGCCCCAGACAGCTGAGATGCAATATGAAAGGAATGATTTCAGTGAGCCCACACTCTAACATCTTTCCATACATAGAAAATTACTCTGTTCCTTAACTTGAGATATATGGTTTTCCTTAACTAACAACCTTTTGATGTTCACATTACCTGCCCCTTATTCCAAGCTTCTATATAACCAGACTCCTCCCCTACCTTCTCAGAACAGTTCTCTCAGGGTTACTTGAGATGCTCTCTGCCAGGCTTGACGTCCTAAAAATTGCCACCAAATAAAATATAACTCAACTTCTAGGCTGTGACTGCTTTTTTAAGTCGACAGCATGTTTTAGACATGGTGGTAAGTGATTTCCATCATTTCGATTAATTCTTACAGAAACTAAGAGGTAGAAAAAAACAAT
Source organism: Tragulus kanchil (assembly GCA_022376925.1). Lineage (NCBI taxonomy): Eukaryota > Metazoa > Chordata > Mammalia > Artiodactyla > Tragulidae > Tragulus > Tragulus kanchil. Next base: position 35,108,615 of record JAIOJX010000025.1, read on the forward strand.
TATTCCCGTTTCACATATAATGAAACTGAGGCCTAAAGAAATTAGGTAATTGTTCCAAATCTTGTAACTTGTAAGTATCAGAAACAAGATCCAGCCTGCCCAGGCTCATAACCACTGTTCACTGCAGTAAAATTAATTGCATAATAACATATTGAAAAAATTATAGTCCTTTGTGATATTGGTCAGTTCTGACCCTTGCCTTTACTGTTTGGCTCTTTTACGTGATAAATCTTTGGTACTTAATTTTGAGTGTATAGATGGCTGAATATGCCTACATTTAATTAAAGAGAAGTACATTTAATTGCACTGGCAAATTTTAAATGCTCAGTTACCCTCTGAGCTGGCAAAGCTGGCTAAGTTCTTAAGTTAACCCTTGGACTTCCAGAAATTTTGCTTAACAAACAAAAGTTTATTTCAATAGTGAAAGCCTCCCTAGTTTTGAAATATTAGATTTTCCTTGCTAACTACACACCGACCTTTTCCCTGATGTGGTGCTTCTGGAATTTCACGGGAGTAGCTTGGAGAAGGCCTTTTCCCCTCTTTCCCAGAGACATGAGATTATTACCGTAGTAGTTCTCAGATGATTTGATAGAAATCCTTCTGACTCAGTGGGTAGCAGTGTTCATTAGAGCAGGAATCCCCAATCTCTTTGGCACCAGGGACCAGTTTCATGGAAGACAATTTTTTCCACGGATGGTGGTAAGGTTGGGTGAAGAGTTTCAGGATGGTTCAAGCATCTTACATTTACATTTATTTCTATTATTATTACATCAGCTCCACCTCAGATCATTAGGCATTAAAAACCTGAGTTTGGGGGACCCCTGGCTTAGAGGGCTTAGGACAAGGACATTGAATATCCACCTCTGAGAGTGCAAAGCTCTTTGCAAAACCAGAACTGGTTTTTTTTTCTACACCAAACTGCTCTTCGTTAAAGACTCCTCCCCTACCTTCTCAGAACAGTTCTCTCAGGGTTACTTGAGATGCTCTCTGCCAGGCTTGACGTCCTAAAAATTGCCACCAAATAAAATATAACTCAACTTCTAGGCTGTGACTGCTTTTTTAAGTCGACAGCATGTTTTAGACATGGTGGTAAGTGATTTCCATCATTTCGATTAATTCTTACAGAAACTAAGAGGTAGAAAAAAACAATTATTCCCGTTTCACATATAATGAAACTGAGGCCTAAAGAAATTAGGTAATTGTTCCAAATCTTGTAACTTGTAAGTATCAGAAACAAGATCCAGCCTGCCCAGGCTCATAACCACTGTTCACTGCAGTAAAATTAATTGCATAATAACATATTGAAAAAATTATAGTCCTTTGTGATATTGGTCAGTTCTGACCCTTGCCTTTACTGTTTGGCTCTTTTACGTGATAAATCTTTGGTACTTAATTTTGAGTGTATAGATGGCTGAATATGCCTACATTTAATTAAAGAGAAGTACATTTAATTGCACTGGCAAATTTTAAATGCTCAGTTACCCTCTGAGCTGGCAAAGCTGGCTAAGTTCTTAAGTTAACCCTTGGACTTCCAGAAATTTTGCTTAACAAACAAAAGTTTATTTCAATAGTGAAAGCCTCCCTAGTTTTGAAATATTAGATTTTCCTTGCTAACTACACACCGACCTTTTCCCTGATGTGGTGCTTCTGGAATTTCACGGGAGTAGCTTGGAGAAGGCCTTTTCCCCTCTTTCCCAGAGACATGAGATTATTACCGTAGTAGTTCTCAGATGATTTGATAGAAATCCTTCTGACTCAGTGGGTAGCAGTGTTCATTAGAGCAGGAATCCCCAATCTCTTTGGCACCAGGGACCAGTTTCATGGAAGACAATTTTTTCCACGGATGGTGGTAAGGTTGGGTGAAGAGTTTCAGGATGGTTCAAGCATCTTACATTTACATTTATTTCTATTATTATTACATCAGCTCCACCTCAGATCATTAGGCATTAAAAACCTGAGTTTGGGGGACCCCTGGCTTAGAGGGCTTAGGACAAGGACATTGAATATCCACCTCTGAGAGTGCAAAGCTCTTTGCAAAACCAGAACTGGTGTTTTCTACACCAAATGCTACACCTTGAAGGCCTCATTTGTAAATAAAAGATTACAAGTTCTGGCATTTGCTTACTAGCGTTCCTCCAGGCACAATACTCAGGCAGTCGCCTAAAGACAGAGGTGGCTGTCACTGTCACTTCCAAGTGAGGAGACCTCTTCCGGGGATGAGAGGCAGGGAGAGGAGATGCTCAACAGGCAATCCAGCTTTCATGTTAACACTCCCTGGAGGATTTTCATTACCCTTTCAGCATCAGGCCTTACCTTTTCCCTTCTCAAGGTCAGCTCTGTCTAGACAGTTCAACTTCCGGCAGCAAAAAGCACACTCACAATAAGCTTGCGTCTGGGACCTCGCAGGGTGCCCTTCCACCTAAATCGGAAGAATCTCCCTTCTGTCTTGTTTGTGACCTTTCTCTAGGTGAGAAGGTCCCCTACGAGGCAGCCAGGTCAGCCTTGTTACGGGGACGGCGCTGCAGAAAGCTGCTTCTCTCTCGTTAGAAGTGACATCACTGTACATTACAGACATCATATCTCCTTTCATATTAAAATGCCTGTCAGCTCTCCTGCTCAAAGGTTGTAAATCTGCCAGAGTAGCCTGAGCTTAGGGAGTTTTCATTATGAAAATATAAAGATAAGCACTCTGCTTCCCTGTCAAAGGGAAAGAGGTAAGGCTTCTGGTAATGACATTACTGCAAAAAATAAATATACATTTTCTTAGCTGTTAGAGGAGCACCTTTGGACAAGATAGCTCCTTATTTTTTAAGTTTTAAAAATTCAGGCTTGAAAAGCAGACTGGTGAGCTCAGATAGGAAATATAGCTGGAGTTAAGATTTACTAATGCATGTTTTCATGTTTGCTCTTAGAGTAAATCATTAGACGTTTTCAATGATTTTCAGCCTTCATTTGTTGTTGTCCAATCTAGAAAGTAAAAAAAAAACTTAACCCACCATTCAAATAAAGTAGCTGTTCTGTTGGATTTAAGTTTTTCTTAACAATTTTAAAGACTCACCAAATCATCTCTTGCTAATAGGACAAGGACATTGAATATCCACCTCTGAGAGTGCAAAGCTCTTTGCAAAACCAGAACTGGTGTTTTCTACACCAAATGCTACACCTTGAAGGCCTCATTTGTAAATAAAAGATTACAAGTTCTGGCATTTGCTTACTAGCGTTCCTCCAGGCACAATACTCAGGCAGTCGCCTAAAGACAGAGGTGGCTGTCACTGTCATTTCCCAAGTGAGGAGACCTCTTCCGGGGATGAGAGGCAGGGAGAGGAGATGCTCAACAGGCAATCCAGCTTTCATGTTAACACTCCCTGGAGGATTTTCATTACCCTTTCAGCATCAGGCCTTACCTTTTCCCTTCTCAAGGTCAGCTCTGTCTAGACAGTTCAACTTCCGGCAGCAAAAAGCACACTCACAATAAGCTTGCGTCTGGGACCTCGCAGGGTGCCCTTCCACCTAAATCGGAAGAATCTCCCTTCTGTCTTGTTTGTGACCTTTCTCTAGGTGAGAAGGTCCCCTACGAGGCAGCCAGGTCAGCCTTGTTACGGGGACGGCGCTGCAGAAAGCTGCTTCTCTCTCGTTAGAAGTGACATCACTGTACATTACAGACATCATATCTCCTTTCATATTAAAATGCCTGTCAGCTCTCCTGCTCAAAGGTTGTAAATCTGCCAGAGTAGCCTGAGCTTAGGGAGTTTTCATTATGAAAATATAAAGATAAGCACTCTGCTTCCCTGTCAAAGGGAAAGAGGTAAGGCTTCTGGTAATGACATTACTGCAAAAAATAAATATACATTTTCTTAGCTGTTAGAGGAGCACCTTTGGACAAGATAGCTCCTTATTTTTTAAGTTTTAAAAATTCAGGCTTGAAAAGCAGACTGGTGAGCTCAGATAGGAAATATAGCTGGAGTTAAGATTTACTAATGCATGTTTTCATGTTTGCTCTTAGAGTAAATCATTAGACGTTTTCAATGATTTTCAGCCTTCATTTGTTGTTGTCCAATCTAGAAAGTGAAAAAAAAAAAAAAAACTTAACCCACCATTCAAATAAAGTAGCTGTTCTGTTGGATTTAAGTTTTTTCTTAACAATTTTAAAGACTCACCAAATCATCTCTTGCTAATAGAACTTGTTTAATGACAACCTCTCTGCAACACTGGGATAAAGCAGATGCCAACTACAAAATGACACTTGCCTTGCTGTCTAACTCTGCAAGGATTAAATTCTGCGGTGCTGCAGCTGCAACTGCAACCTTCAACTTCCTCTGAAAGGAGTTCAGGGCAGAGATCAGGAATGAGGCACTCAGTACTCTGGGTGAAACAGGCAGAACAGGTCTTCAGGTAGTTAGATATTTTCAGGAGATTTTACGAGCCCAATATTTGCATCTCCTCATATGGAGAAAAGCACTAAAATCCTTCATGGTGATGTCTGCTTCTTACAACTAGCAGCAACCTTCTGCAAAAATATGTGCCTGATTGCATGTACTCCTCCTTCACCAAAATCACGTGCACACTGAACTCCACCCCCAGCATCCCCCCTCCCTGAACCCCCTCTTCTCCCCACCCCGACTCCACTTTGGAGCAGTGTCTCAGAGCTACCTGAGAGGCTATCTCCCCGGCTATAGTTCTCCTTGTGTCCCAGATAAAACTTAAAACTCTCACGTTGTCCTCTTTTTTTTTTTCAGTTGATGAAGGTCAATTTAAGGAGTGTTATTGGTAGAAGGCGGGATTTCCTTTCTATCTAACCATATAAAAATAGAGAAAAATGGTTGAGGAAAGTACAACATAACCCATTGCCTCTGTGAGGCTTCAGGTTTTAAATTAACCCTTTCCAGGCAGAGCCATTTGGCTTTTCTGAAAATAAACCCTCCTCTAGGGAGGAGCATTCAGAGAGTGGGGGTTGTGAAGCCAACCTGTTGTCGTTGTTGTTGTTTAGTCGCTAAGTCATTTCAAGCCCTTTTCTGATCTCATGGACTGTAGCCTGCTAGGCTCCTCTGTCCACGGGATTATCTGGGCAAGTATACTACAGTGGGTTGCAGTTCCCTTCTCCAGGGGATCTGCCCAACTGAGGAATCAAATCTGTGTCTCCTGCATTGGCAGGTGGAGTCTTTACTGTTGAGTCACCAGGAAAAACCCCGGTTTTCAGGCTCATCTCTGATGTTTATTCTTACTTGGTAGTGTGTGAAGAGGAACTAAGATTTCAGATACTGTTACTTCTCTCTGCAAAAACGACCATCAAGATCAATGTGGGTTATTCAGGGCATCCCATTAAGTGAAAAAATAAAATGGCGCAGTTGTATTTGGCAGTCCGTTTACTCTGTGGATTCCTAAAGACTCGGAGAACTCAGCTTCTCAATGCTGACAAATCAAGAACTTTTCATAGGAGGGAATTAACTCCTCTTTCATCCATAAGAGGCTAAAATATCAATATCTCTATATTTATCCCACTGACAAAAGAATAGAAATGCCACAGTATGTAGATATTTTCAGGAGATTTTACGAGCCCAATATTTGCATCTCCTCATATGGAGAAAAGCACTAAAATCCTTCATGGTGATGTCTGCTTCTTACAACTAGCAGCAACCTTCTGCAAAAATATGTGCCTGATTGCATGTACTCCTCCTTCACCAAAATCACGTGCACACTGAACTCCACCCCCAGCATCCCCCCTCCCTGAACCCCCTCTTCTCCCCACCCCGACTCCACTTTGGAGCAGTGTCTCAGAGCTACCTGAGAGGCTATCTCCCCGGCTATAGTTCTCCTTGTGTCCCAGATAAAACTTAAAACTCTCACGTTGTCCTCTTTTTTTTTTTCAGTTGATGAAGGTCAATTTAAGGAGTGTTATTGGTAGAAGGCGGGATTTCCTTTCTATCTAACCATATAACACTAGAGAAAACTGGTTGAGGAAAGTACAACATAACCCATTGCCTCTGTGAGGCTTCAGGTTTTAAATTAACCCTTTCCAGGCAGAGCCATTTGGCTTTTCTGAAAATAAACCCTCCTCTAGGGAGGAGCATTCAGAGAGTGGGGGTTGTGAAGCCAACCTGTTGTCGTTGTTGTTGTTTAGTCGCTAAGTCATTTCAAGCCCTTTTCTGATCTCATGGACTGTAGCCTGCTAGGCTCCTCTGTCCACGGGATTATCTGGGCAAGTATACTACAGTGGGTTGCAGTTCCCTTCTCCAGGGGATCTGCCCAACTGAGGAATCAAATCTGTGTCTCCTGCATTGGCAGGTGGAGTCTTTACTGTTGAGTCACCAGGAAAAACCCCGGTTTTCAGGCTCATCTCTGATGTTTATTCTTACTTGGTAGTGTGTGAAGAGGAACTAAGATTTCAGATACTGTTACTTCTCTCTGCAAAAACGACCATCAAGATCAATGTGGGTTATTCAGGGCATCCCATTAAGTGAAAAAATAAAATGGCGCAGTTGTATTTGGCAGTCCGTTTACTCTGTGGATTCCTAAAGACTCGGAGAACTCAGCTTCTCAATGCTGACAAATCAAGAACTTTTCATAGGAGGGAATTAACTCCTCTTTCATCCATAAGAGGCTAAAATATCAATATCTCTATATTTATCCCACTGACAAAAGAATAGAAATGCCACAGTGCTTCCCCTCTTTGCTTTTGACACAATGCTGTGGACTGTACATTATCACTTTCCTAGGTAAGCTGTGAAACGATTTTATAGATGGTGTTTATCTGTAATTCAGTAAGTCTAGGCCTGCTGACTGGTGGCTTTTTAGGGATTCATTCAAATGAGAATAACCACACTCAGCAAGCCCAGGAAAGGCTTGGATATGAGACAAACTATCCAATTACCATGAGCAAAAAAGTAAACCTCCAGGAAAGTGGCAGAAGCCCAGACACCCAGCTGTACCCGTTTGCTGTGCCGTGTGTTGTGTGTCTCAGTACAGCTCTGCTGGCTGGGGCCTGCTTGCGGCTTTCTCAGTGGAGAAGGGAATCTAGATGAGAGGAGTCAATGATGGCAAATACCTAGAAATAAAGATAAGACAAGGGATAGGCTCTGGCGTTCCTTGTTGTTGTTTATTTGCTCAGTCATGTTCGACTCTTTTTGTGATCCCACAGACTGCGGCCTGCCAGGCTCCTCTTTCCATGGACTTTTCCAGGCAAGAATACTGGAGTGAGTTGTCAATTCCTTCTTCAGGGGATTTTCCCAACTCAGAGATTGAACCTGCATCTCCTGCACTTGCAGGTGGATTCTTTACCACTGAGCCACCAGGAAAGTCTCTGGAATTCTTAGTGGCAAAGACTTGGCTTTGGCAATGTTGTAAGTTAAGGAATTTGGGGTATTCATCTATCCAGCTTTAACTTGTCAACAAAATTCTCAAGGACAAGCTCTGTCCTTTCCCCACCCTCTACCCCTACTCTTGGAAAATGTAGACTGTGTTATAAAAGTTAACAATCTACAACCAATAGCGGTGGTTGGAAGCTGGCGGCAGGTGCCCTCCAGTTTAAGAGGCCAGTTCAGACTCTATTGCCTGGAAAATTACCTAATGAGGCCTTTGGGCCAGGGCGAGCCATGGCCGCAACTCAAAATGAAACTACATCTTCACTCATCCTCAAAAAAAAAAGTTCCAATGAGCTTTTAAGGGAATCTCTGACTTTATGATCCTTCTATTGAAGGAGGACGGTAAAGATCTTGGTCTCTTGAGGATTTCTGGGGTGTTTTCATTCCTGGTTGTGCTACCAGGCAATCTGTACTCATCGATGTAGATTGCTGGTTCCTTTTGAAGTTAAAATTGCCCACTCACATATGATGAGCCAGTGCCTAACCCACTTTGTGCTACTGAACAGTCAGGCCCTAGAGTGGTTTCAGATGTGTCCAAGACACCTGGGACCATTGACCACAGACAGCCATGGTGATGTAGCAGTCAGAGACACTAACATACCCAGAAATGCAATGTCCGTGGACTCCACAGGTTTGAAATTAATGACAGCCTTTATAAGACAAACAAACAGTAAGAATCCAGCATCCTCCAGGCCATGAAGGGCTGACCTAATCACTCTGAGCTGGTTTCCCTTTGGGAGACCTTTATCTTCTTTACCTACAGTCAAGAAATAAATAGGATAGAAACCTCTAGCAGTACCTGCTTGGCCCTCCAAACGTCTGCCTCCTTGTTTGGTAAATGAAATTGCAGCTGAAAAGGGACCGGCCAACGCAGTGGGCCTCACTGCACGGGGAGGAGGTCAAGTTAACTTTTGCCCTTATGTTCCAAGTCCATAATTGCTGGCCAGTTGCCAGAGGCCAACAACTTGACTAGATACCAGTGACTCTATATAGAAAGCCTGGCACAGGAAAGTCAGCTACACTGAATCTAATCCAGGTATGTAATAAAAAAAAATAGTTTTACAATAAGGATAATTTTTAGAAACAGAAAAAGTATCTTTCCCACTTGGTTGCAATTCTGAAGACCATTTTAAAATCCTAGGCATGGAGGCCAAGGTCCCAGGCTCAATTTTTATAAAGGCTGGTCAGTTTACTTAGGTCCAGAGCTATAACTGTACCTCCATTATGTAAATATCCTCTGTTCATGTGCTATTTGATAAATACATTTTACCTATCAAAATTTACCTAATGAGGCCTTTGGGCCAGGGCGAGCCATGGCCGCAACTCAAAATGAAACTACATCTTCACTCATCCTCAAAAAAAGTTCCAATGAGCTTTTAAGGGAATCTCTGACTTTATGATCCTTCTATTGAAGGAGGACGGTAAAGATCTTGGTCTCTTGAGGATTTCTGGGGTGTTTTCATTCCTGGTTGTGCTACCAGGCAATCTGTACTCATCGATGTAGATTGCTGGTTCCTTTTGAAGTTAAAATTGCCCACTCACATATGATGAGCCAGTGCCTAACCCACTTTGTGCTACTGAACAGTCAGGCCCTAGAGTGGTTTCAGATGTGTCCAAGACACCTGGGACCATTGACCACAGACAGCCATGGTGATGTAGCAGTCAGAGACACTAACATACCCAGAAATGCAATGTCCGTGGACTCCACAGGTTTGAAATTAATGACAGCCTTTATAAGACAAACAAACAGTAAGAATCCAGCATCCTCCAGGCCATGAAGGGCTGACCTAATCACTCTGAGCTGGTTTCCCTTTGGGAGACCTTTATCTTCTTTACCTACAGTCAAGAAATAAATAGGATAGAAACCTCTAGCAGTACCTGCTTGGCCCTCCAAACGTCTGCCTCCTTGTTTGGTAAATGAAATTGCAGCTGAAAAGGGACCGGCCAACGCAGTGGGCCTCACTGCACGGGGAGGAGGTCAAGTTAACTTTTGCCCTTATGTTCCAAGTCCATAATTGCTGGCCAGTTGCCAGAGGCCAACAACTTGACTAGATACCAGTGACTCTATATAGAAAGCCTGGCACAGGAAAGTCAGCTACACTGAATCTAATCCAGGTATGTAATAAAAAAAAATAGTTTTACAATAAGGATAATTTTTAGAAACAGAAAAAGTATCTTTCCCACTTGGTTGCAATTCTGAAGACCATTTTAAAATCCTAGGCATGGAGGCCAAGGTCCCAGGCTCAATTTTTATAAAGGCTGGTCAGTTTACTTAGGTCCAGAGCTATAACTGTACCTCCATTATGTAAATATCCTCTGTTCATGTGCTATTTGATAAATACATTTTACCTATCAGAAGAGTGGGTTGGACTTCCCTGGTGGCAGAGTGGGTGAGAATCTGCCTGCTAATGCAGGAGATATGGATTCAATCCCTGGTTGGAGAACTGAGATCCCACCTGCAGCAGAGCAACTAAGCCTGTGTGCCTAGAACCTATGCTCTCCAACAAGAGAAGCCAACACAGTGAGAAGCCTGAACACTGAACTAGAGAGTAGCTCCTATTCACCAAAAGCAGAGAAAACCCTCATGCAGCAACAAAGACCCAGCGCAGCTAAAAGTAAATAAATAAATAGGAAAATACTTAAGGTGGACAGCTGACAAATAAGAATGAATCTGCAGGCACATTATTAGCTCTATATGAAGGAGGAATTTTAAAGCATGTTTTATGGGCAAAGAAATGTTTAGGTATGTAGCAGATTGTATTTTTGCAAAAGGGTAGCAACAAGATTTCCCATTCCACGTGTTCTTACAGTGTGACTTTGACACACTTTCCACTGTAGGCAGGAGTCTGGTATCTCAGTTCCCTGACCAGGGATCAAACCTGAGTCCCGTGCATTGGACCACCAGGAAATTCCCCCACTTTGTGACTGTTTTGACCAATAAACTGCAGTAGAAGTGACTCTGACTTCTCAGGCTCGTTCATAAAAGTCTTCAGCCTTGTTTGCTAGAACACTCACTCAACAAATCTTTAACCGCCCTGTAATCTTTAACGGCTTTTTGTCTGCCATGCTGTGAGGAAGCACAGCTAGCCCATGAAGACAGACCTATAGAGTAGCCCTGTAATTACCCAATGAGAGAGAGGGGAGAGAAGCCTAGCTAACTACCAGCTGCACAAGCCCACTGTGGTTCCAGCTCTAGCCACCATCTGACGGCAATCTTTAGGGAGACCCGAACCAGGAACACCCAGATCTGGATCAAATTCTCACCCACATAGACTGCAGAAGAGAAAATGATTGTTATTTAAATAACTAGGTTTTTGGGTGATTGTTATGAATCAATAGACAATAGAAAAGAAGTTAGCAATTTGGCTCGTGACAACTGCAATGCATTGATTCGTATCTGTGTAACTGACGAGAAATTAAGGTGGTTAAAAGATCATGGCCTCTAGGCTCAGATTCTAGATCCACAACCATATGATTTCGAGCAAATTATTTCTCTGAGCAACTCATTTGCAGATGGGGAATCAAGATACCACAGGCTGTGGAGCGACTAGGCTGTTGAGCTGCAACCACTGAGCCCAGGCACCTCAATAAAAGATACTGAAGGACTAAGATTCCAAGTGTGGCAACTAAGATCCGACAAGGCCAAATAAATGATTTTTTTTTAAAAAGAAGACAGTGTCATGTTTCTGAGGCACCTTATCACTTTCTGTGCATGGGTGACCTTCTGGAAATGTGTCCAGACATTGATGTCAGTCTTTTGTCACAAGAGAAAGAACTAGATAGTCTCTGCTCCTGAGAGTTTGAGGTAGCAACAGATGTGTTTCTTATTACAATGACTTCAGTGAGAGAAAAGGCAACTTCTTAAGAAAAAACTGAAAAGAGCTTACCCTATTGGTAATTTCCAACTATATTATGTTCACTAATTTGGAATGGGGAAAAACAGTGTCTGAAAGCTAAAAGTTACAGAGAATTCCCAGATGGTGCAGTGGTAAAGAGTCTCCTGGTGATGCAGGAGATGCAAGAAACGTGGGTTCGATCCCTGGGTCGGGTCCGAGTAGGATATGGTAACTCATTCCAGTATTCCATGGAGCCTGATGGGGCTACGGTCCATAGGGTCACAAGAGTCGGACACAACAAAGTGACTGAGCTTGCGACACAAAGAGGTAGTAGCATCGGTCTTCAACATTTCCTTTCTCCCTGGATTGAAGACCTAAGATTCTGAAGGCATGCTGTGAGGAAGCACAGCCATCTGACGGGGGGCCTAACTACCAGCTGCACAAGCCCACTGTGGTTCCAGCTCTAGCCACCATCTGACGGCAATCTTTAGGGAGACCCGAACCAGGAACACCCAGATCTGGATCAAATTCTCACCCACATAGACTGCAGAAGAGAAATGATTGTTATTTAAATAACTAGGTTTTTGGGTGATTGTTATGAATCAATAGACAATAGAAAAGAAGTTAGCAATTTGGCTCGTGACAACTGCAATGCATTGATTCGTATCTGTGTAACTGACGAGAAATTAAGGTGGTTAAAAGATCATGGCCTCTAGGCTCAGATTCTAGATCCACAACCATATGATTTCGAGCAAATTATTTCTCTGAGCAACTCATTTGCAGATGGGGAATCAAGATACCACAGGCTGTGGAGCGACTAGGCTGTTGAGCTGCAACCACTGAGCCCAGGCACCTCAATAAAAGATACTGAAGGACTAAGATTCCAAGTGTGGCAACTAAGATCCGACAAGGCCAAATAAATGATTTTTTTTTAAAAAGAAGACAGTGTCATGTTTCTGAGGCACCTTATCACTTTCTGTGCATGGGTGACCTTCTGGAAATGTGTCCAGACATTGATGTCAGTCTTTTGTCACAAGAGAAAGAACTAGATAGTCTCTGCTCCTGAGAGTTTGAGGTAGCAACAGATGTGTTTCTTATTACAATGACTTCAGTGAGAGAAAAGGCAACTTCTTAAGAAAAAACTGAAAAGAGCTTACCCTATTGGTAATTTCCAACTATATTATGTTCACTAATTTGGAATGGGGAAAAACAGTGTCTGAAAGCTAAAAGTTACAGAGAATTCCCAGATGGTGCAGTGGTAAAGAGTCTCCCTGGTGATGCAGGAGATGCAAGAAACGTGGGTTCGATCCCTGGGTCGGGTCCGGAGTAGGATATGGTAACTCATTCCAGTATTCCATGGAGCCTGATGGGGCTACGGTCCATAGGGTCACAAGAGTCGGACACAACAAAGTGACTGAGCTTGCGCACACAAAGAGGTAGTAGCATCGGTCTTCAACATTTCCTTTCTCCCTGGATTGAAGACCTAAGATTCTGAAGTTGTTCTTGAACTTTACCCTGCTCGTTTATAATATGCTGTATTTTAATTAGACCACAGGGCTGGTGAAAGAAGCCTTTCCACCAAAAAGGCATATGGATTTGATAACCCACCCTGGAAAATCAAGGACATCTGTTTTTCTGCTATAAACATTTTCTTGAAAGTCTAAACATAAAGCACTGGGTCCAATTCATTAATATTTTGGAATGAATTTAGTTATGATATGTCACAATAGAAATGGATGGTGGGGTTTTTTGTAGTTGAAAAAATCAGAATTTTCACATTATCAATTAAACCCATGTTAGTAAGAAACATTTTGTAAATTGAATTTATTTGAAATAAACATGGTAGGAAATATTCAAGCAAAGAAAATCCCTCAAAGATGGAGATGTGTGTTTTTAAGAATGAAAAGAACTACATAGCTTGGAGATCATTTGCTGATATCTAAACTATCTCTAAATTTTTATAGACTGTGCTTCATTTATTGGAACTGGCTGTACAGTTTTAATTAGTTTCACTGTGGTAGAATTAGCCTCATTGAAGTAGGTTCACTCCATTGCAAGATGAGCAGCAGCCTTATGGACCACAGATTTCCAACATCAACTGTAATTCATAAAAGGCCAATACAACTCTTTTCTTCGCAGCTGGGTAACCATTTATGTTTGAGGTGAAGATGTTAATATGGAAATTTTGTGAGCAAGGAAAGAGGACGAACACTATCATTCTAATTTATGACCTTTCGTATAAGGCCAAATGTAAAGGCAACTTCAATTGTTTTATATCTCAGGGCCAGGACATAGCAGATGTATGAAATTTGGAGTGTTAGACATAAACTTTTATTACCAAATTATAAATAATTTCTCCCACTTATATGGTTCACCTTTCAAGTTCATCTTGATTAAAATACAAGGGTAGTGTCACACCGATTTCACTGGATTTTACAGCTGAGAGAGGTTTTTTAGAGTTCACAGTGGAGCATAAAGCATAACACCATTTGGAAGTTTTTTGGAGTTCAAGTATTCCATGGAGCCTGATGGGGCTACGGTCCATAGGGTCACAAGAGTCGGACACAACAAAGTGACTGAGCTTGCGCACACAAAGAGGTAGTAGCATCGGTCTTCAACATTTCCTTTCTCCCTGGATTGAAGACCTAAGATTCTGAAGTTGTTCTTGAACTTTACCCTGCTCGTTTATAATATGCTGTATTTTAATTAGACCACAGGGCTGGTGAAAGAAGCCTTTCCACCAAAAAGGCATATGGATTTGATAACCCACCCTGGAAAATCAAGGACATCTGTTTTTCTGCTATAAACATTTTCTTGAAAGTCTAAACATAAAGCACTGGGTCCAATTCATTAATATTTTGGAATGAATTTAGTTATGATATGTCACAATAGAAATGGATGGTGGGGTTTTTTGTAGTTGAAAAAATCAGAATTTTCACATTATCAATTAAACCCATGTTAGTAAGAAACATTTTGTAAATTGAATTTATTTGAAATAAACATGGTAGGAAATATTCAAGCAAAGAAAATCCCTCAAAGATGGAGATGTGTGTTTTTAAGAATGAAAAGAACTACATAGCTTGGAGATCATTTGCTGATATCTAAACTATCTCTAAATTTTTATAGACTGTGCTTCATTTATTGGAACTGGCTGTACAGTTTTAATTAGTTTCACTGTGGTAGAATTAGCCTCATTGAAGTAGGTTCACTCCATTGCAAGATGAGCAGCAGCCTTATGGACCACAGATTTCCAACATCAACTGTAATTCATAAAAGGCCAATACAACTCTTTTCTTCGCAGCTGGGTAACCATTTATGTTTGAGGTGAAGATGTTAATATGGAAATTTTGTGAGCAAGGAAAGAGGACGAACACTATCATTCTAATTTATGACCTTTCGTATAAGGCCAAATGTAAAGGCAACTTCAATTGTTTTATATCTCAGGGCCAGGACATAGCAGATGTATGAAATTTGGAGTGTTAGACATAAACTTTTATTACCAAATTATAAATAATTTCTCCCACTTATATGGTTCACCTTTCAAGTTCATCTTGATTAAAATACAAGGGTAGTGTCACACCGATTTCACTGGATTTTACAGCTGAGAGAGGTTTTTTAGAGTTCACAGTGGAGCATAAAGCATAACACCATTTGGAAGACTTTTCTCATAGGAGTTCAGACCCTGAGCCCATCTCTTCTGAAACTCAAGTTATATCAAAATGATGGCTGATGACTTGGGGACGTTTATTTAAATTTATCAGATGTTATATTTGAATCCAAGTGCCCGTGATATAACATACATCCCATCTTTCGGTAAAAATAAAAGGCACCCTGCCTCTCCTGAGAAATTTCCCCACAGTCAATATGCTTGTATTACTTCTCAGAAGATATTCAGCAACTAGTGTATTCTTCTTCCTTTTATCTTTAACAAGTAATTTTCAGATCCCATGATAAAAGGTAGACAACAGTGGTCCAAATACCCCAAACTAGGATGCGACAGGTGTTTTAATTATCCAGCCTGAAGCTCCAAGTGCAAGCCAGGACTTGATACGGTTGATGGCTCGCTGGAATGAAAAACAGCCAAGATTACTAAAAGCAGAACGCATTACAATCTGCTCTGGAGACTGTTGAGCAATCCAGTTTCATGTCTGCATCCTCATCACCGCTGTCATTAAGAGAATACGATCACCCACACATCCACAGGGCTGTTGGGTGTTTTGTAAAAGAAGCTAGATGTGATATTGTTACTCAACTGGGTTGGCTTGCTGTGGGCAGATGCTGAGATGCTGAGGTTTTCACCAGAGAAAAAAAGGCTTATTCACAAGGCAGCCAACAATGGAGAACAAATCCCCCCAAAGGCGAGGGACTCAGGATATTTATGGGATCGGGTTGAGGCATGTGGCCCTTAGGGAGAGGTGGTCAAAGCTAAGAACCTGGTGAAGTAATCCTTATTTGGCACAGATGCAACTAAGCTACAGGCTTCTTCATGCAGCACTTGTTCAGAGAATGGCAGCAGCTGCATATCTGGAGGGTGGTGCTTTGGGTCCTCTGATGTCACAAGTCACCTATCGGACTCTTGCGGATGCCTAATGGGAAGGTCAGTGGTCCTCAACCAGGCTTAACCTACTTAAGCTTGAACTGGACACAGCTGACTCTGAGTTTCTGAAAAAAAAAAAAGAAAACTTGGGCAAACATCTTATTGTTTAAGCCACCTGACACTTGGAGGACATGCAAGCTTTAAAAACAAAACAAGCTTGATTTATGAAGCCAGGTTACAGTTTATTATTTATTAATAGCTAAATGGTGACTGGGCTTCCCAGATGGCTCAGGTGGTAAAGAATCCACCTGCCAAGAAGGCAATGCAGGTTTGATCCCTGGGTCAGAAAGACCTCCAAGAGGAAGAAAGGGTAACCCAGTATTCTTACCTGAAGAATCCTAAGGACAGAGGGTCCTGGCAGGCTACAGTTCATGGGATCTCAAAGAGTCAGACACAACTGACTGACTAGACAGCAGCAGCAACTGGTGACTCCTCTTGATTTCCATACCTTCTCTCATGCACATGGAACACGGAAGGACATAATTTTTCAGAGGCATAGACACAAAGAACTATAGAAGTCTGGAACAAAAGAAAAAAACTGCAAAAGTTCATCTCAGTCTTTTTATCCTAGCGATTTGCCTATTTTAAGAATAATAATTTCTGGACTTCCCTAGCAGTCCAGTGATTAAGACTTTGCCTTTCCAAAGGAGTGGAGGTTCATTCCATGGTTGGGGAACAAGATCCCAGACAACACACAGCGAGGTGAAAAAAAAAAAAGAATGATTCCAGATAACACACAGTGACGCAAAAAAAAAAAAAAAAAAAAAAAGAATAACATTAAGAGAATGAGAAGACAAGCTACAGACTGGAGAAAATTACCTGCAAAAGACAAAAAGACACATCTGATAAAGGACTGTTATCTAAAATAAACAAAGAACTCTCTTTTTAATTTTTAGCCACTTTTATTGGTCTTTTGTTTTTAAAATTTATTTTCATCCATCTTTGTTCTTTGGCCTTTGTGGGCCTCCCATTGTAGTGGCCTCTCTTGTTGCAGAGCACCGGCTCTGGGCCCATGCGCTCCAGAGCTCTGGCTCCTAATTGGACACATGGGTCCAGCCGTGCCGCAGCATGTGGGATCTTCCTGTACTAGGGATCGAACCGGTGCCCCTTGCAGTGCAAGGCAGACCCTTTACCCACTGGACCACCAGGGAAGCCATAAAATAAACAAAGAACTCTTAAAACAATTTTTACAAACGAACAAAATTTTATTTCTAACTGAAATAAAAGATACCTCACCAAAGAACTTGTACAAATTGCAAATAAACATGTCATTAGGGAAATGAAAATTGAAAAAAAGAGAGATACCACTGTATAACTATTAGAGTGGTCCAAATCCAAAACCCTAGACACACCAAACACTGATGAAGTTGTGGAGCAATAGGAACTTGGAGTTGAAAATGTGGAAATGTGGAGCAAAATGGTACAGGCACCTGGAAAGACTGTCTGGCCAATTCTTAACACAAGTAAACATATGCTTATGATACAGTTCAGCAATTGCACCCCTTGGTGTTTATTCAAGTGGCTTAAAAAATTATGTCTATGCAAAAGCCAGCATAAAGACATTTATAATAAATGTATTCTTAGTTGCCAAAACTTGGAAGCAACCAAGGTATCCTTCAGTAAGTGAACAAATAAATGAACTGAGGCATACCCCAACAATGGAACGTTATCCAGAGCTAAAAAGAAACGAGTCATCAAGCCCTGAAGACACGGAGGAACCTTAAATGCTATGACTAAGTGAAAGAAGCCAATCTTAAGAGGCTACCTACTATATGATTCCAACTTATGATATTTTGGAAAAGACAAAACCATGAAGATAGTAAGAAGAAAAACAAAAACAAACAGTGGTTGCCAGGTCAGTGGGGAGAGAGGGGTGAATACAGAGTCACAGATAATCTGCGACAGTGAAACTCCTCTGTCCAATACTACACTGGAGGATGCTTGTCATTATATGTTTATCAAAATCCACAGAATGGGGACTTCCCTGGTGATCCAGTGGTTTTCACTTTCCAATGGAGGCAGTGGGGGATCGGTCCCTGACGGAGGAACTAAGATCCCACATGCCTCATGGCCAAAAAACCACAGCATAAAAAACAGAAGTGGGCTTCTTTGGTGGTCCAGTGGGTAAAGATTCCGCCTTGCAATGCAAGGGGCGCCAGTTCAATCCCTGGCCCGGGAAGATCCCACATGCTGCGGAGCAGCTGGAGCGGTGAGTCCAATTGTGAGCCAGCGCTCTGGAGCGCATGCGCCCAGAGTCGGTGCTCTGCAACGAGAGAGGCCACTGCGATGGGAGGCCCACGCTGGCCAAAGAACAAAGACGGATTAAAATAAATAAATGAAAGACCAATAAAAGAGGCCAAAACTAAAAAAAAAAAAAAAAAAAAAGAAGCAACATTGTGACAAATTCACTAAAGCCTTTAAAAATGGTCCACATTAAAAAAAAAAAAAAAACACCCAACCCACAGAATGTACACCATCAAGGTGAACCCTACTGTGAGGCTGCGGTAATTATGATATATCAGTGTAGGTTCATCAATTCTTACAACTAAACAATGCGAGCTAAACTAGATCTTGTCATATTATTTTTATGACTCTAAGCTCCTTATCAGCTAAAATACATCTTGTCATATCATTTTTCTAAGCTCTTTAATAACTAATGTTTGTGTTCTGGGTGTTCAGGGTTTGTTCTGAGTGGATTAGTATTCTGAAAAAGTCCTACACATGTGTTCTTTGTATAATAAAAGATGCTATGAGAAAGAAAACTTGGAAATGATGGGAAGTTACTTTGTGGGCTAGTGAAATCCAGTTCTAAGCTGCCGAGGGAGTTCTGGGCACAACCACATTTTGGTAAGTTGTAGGCTTGTGAACTAATTCACGGTGTCTAGCCTGTACAGATCTATGCACCTTAAGGAAGGTCACTGCCACTCTGCAGATGAAGTATGTCCTTAAAATTTGTTCTTGCCCCCTGCCCACCACACAGTCACAGACTCGATGAAGGCTCTTTGATAAAGGCAAAGAGGCTATGAATAAAAAATTCTTTTTTGAATAATGGAAACAATCATGGCAAAATATAGTACAATTTGATGTGTTTTAGGAAGGTTTTTGAGAACAGAGCTGGCTTTATATCCTATTACATATTTTTGGCAGCAAATTAATTTATCTAAATGATACTTTAGTTAAACTTTTAAATTATACTGCAAATACAGCTCTTCTCAATAATTCTACAATTACTTGGTCTTTACCCTAAGTGAGCTCTTACAAAAGCAAATCACACCTTATCATTCTCTATCCCCTATGTCAATCAAAGGTTTATTTCTTCTGCCTTTAGCTAACAGAAGCTTACAAGACGGTGAAGTCGTTTTCCTTTTCGGAAAAAAAAAATCTGTATCTTGGATCCTGTAACACTCAAACAGGGTTAAAAATCTGTTTAAACATAGCATTGCTTTGTTTCTAGCAGCACAAATTTGGAACAGAATTCAAGTGTAAGTTTAATTTGATGAGAATATGTGTGTAGGCAAAAAAGAAATCGTCTTAGCATAACAGTTTTCTTCTTTTTCCTGTCCCTCAAATAGCAAGAATATTGGGAATTCATGTGACGTTCCAAACCAAGTTCTCATAGCAGCACTTAAATAATGTCTGTACACCATTTCCAGTTAGAACTAACTAGTCTATAGCACCACGCGCTTTATGCCTTTATAATACGAGTTATTTCCGTGATTTTAATTTTTTTGCCAATTAACGTCGCTATGAAAACAATCTCTTGCTAATAACAACTTCCTCTTCACATATTTAAGCAGACTCCAAAGGTGGGTTTAAACATTTGAGGTCTCTTGATTTATTTTAATTTATTTGCATTTAGTTATTCAAATTCAGGACATTTTGTATAGTCATCACTTGAGCAGTGAATTCCAGTTTCCCATGACTTCAAGTTTTTCTTTTTCTTTTTTTCTTTTAAACATTTCTGGCTAAAGGAAATCGCGATAAAAATGTCACTTCCAGGGCTTCCCTGGTGGTCCAGTGGGTAAGGACACCGCCTTGCAGTGCAAGGGGTGCCGGTTCTATCCCTGGCCTGGGAAGATCCCACGTGCTGCGGCGCGGCTGGACCGGTGTGTCCAACTACCGAGCCGGAGCTCTGCAGCACATACGAGAGAGTGGCCGAGAGAGGCCAAAGAACAAAGATGGATGAAAATAGATAAATGAAAGACCAATAGAAATCCCCCCCCCCCCCACCCAAAAAGGTCACTTCCAGTGTTGCTTTTTCCTTTGCAGGAGCTGGGGAGGGAGGGATGGTGGTGGTGGTCTGTTTCTATTCGAAAAGAGAACAGTGCTTTCCATTTTGACTCCAGGCACCAACTTCTTCGGGCCAGCCAGGACTCTGGGACTGGCGCGCTCCGACACGGCGGGGCTTTCTGTCCTCGCGGGCTGCCGTAGTCACGGAAAGCAATGATTGGCTGAGGCCGGAAAGTGCACCGCCTCAGCGATTTCAGTTTCAGTTTCGCCGGGTTGGTCGGCGGAGGCCGGGCTCGGGCGCCCAGAGTGCGGTTTTGGATCCCGGCCTGGAGGTGAGTCGCGTGGCCGCGCGGGCTGTCCGTGTGCTGGGTAGAATTCGGGAGCAGCGACCCCGGGCCGTGCCGGCAGCCCCTGGAGGGGCCGGGAGCGAGCGTGGACTCCGGAGCCCGCGGGCGGCGGGCCCCCGCGAGGTGCAACGCTCACGCTCGGTCCTCGGTGCCTGCCGTAACCGGGAGATCTGGGATCGCCGGCGCCAGGATCCCCGAACCCGGCCCAGAGAACCCGTCCCCGAAGCCCGCCTAGATCGCGCGGGGAGGAACGGCACCGGCCTGGCTCCATCGAGCGGGCTTCCGAGACGGCGCCTTGTGGTTGAAGTTCCGCAGGGAACCCCGTCCAGCGCCCGGGGTTCGGCGGGAAAATGGACCCGAACGCAGGGCCAGGCTTCTCTCGGAATTGCCTGGCTTTCGCTGCATCGGCGTGGCTGCGTCCGGCCCCCAGGGATTTGAGGGCAGCACTAACCACCTTCCCGAGTTGTCAGCCTGGGGACGCCCGCGGTTGCTTGGCGTGAAGTCCTATCACCGCAGCTTTCCTGTTGCAGGGGTTGTGCGCGCACGGCCAGCGAGTAATTTCGTTTTAAGGTGTCCGGAATTGGGATGATGCAGATAATCTTGAGAGTGATTTGTTCTGACTTTCCCCCATCCTTTATTAATACAAGGCGGTTATAGGAAGATTGGAAATATGGAAGAGTTTACTAAGGAAAATAATGTTCATGACAGTACAGTGTCTGGATTTTACTTTTGTATGGGCTAGTTTGGACTTGAGCTAAGGCTGTACCCATTTTTATCACTAAACAGTATATTTAGTTTTTCACTTTCATTTAAAAATCGTTCGTTAATGTAATTTCTAACTTTGCATCTTTTTACTGACTGCCTACACCATCATTGTGTAGCTCTTGTAAATTATTCAACTATTACCCGGCAGTGGGGCATTTATGTGGATTTTTGCTTCATTTTAATATTCCAAGCAATACTTCGATAAACCTTTAGAAATATTTAAGATGACCGCGTGCGTGCATAGTCGCTAGGTCATGTCAGACGCTCTGCGACCCCTGCTCCTCTGTCCGTGGCATTTTCCACATGAGAATACTGGAGTGTGTTGCCGTTTCCTTCTCTTGGACTGATTCTGAGAAGTGAAATTATTAGACTAGATAAACTGATCTTATGGATAAACTGATCTTATGGAGTCTTCTAACGTCTTCACGTGCTGTGTGCTTAGTTGCTCCCTGGTGTCCGACTCTTGAGACCCCGTGAACTGCAGCCTGCCAGGCTCCTGTCCATGGGGATTCTCCAGGCAGGAATACTGGAGAGGGGTTGCCATGCCCTCCTCCAGGGGATCTTCCCAACCCAGGGGTCGAACCCACGTCTCCTGCACTGCTGGCGGATTCTTTTACCGACTGAGCCACCAGGGAAGCCCTTAAGCTTTCATATTCATGGCCAAATTGTTTGCTAAAAAAGTTGGAGTGATTTCCATCATTCATACTTGACACTGCCTTTTTTTTTTTTTTTTAACCAAAAGTAATTCTCTTCTAGGGTATCAACTGGCAAGGTTGAGCCTCTGGATTTTTGTTTCTTTGTAATAGTGATATGTGGCAGGTCCACTTGCTTGATCTTGTGCAGGACTCTTCAGAGGATGTTAGTAGGGGGGTGTGTGTGTGTGTTATTGGAGTTACTGCATCCACCTTGACTGACTTAAGTCATTAAGTTAGAGCAGGATGATCCCTTAGGGGATCATCTGGCATAACTCCCTTATTTTGCAGATGAGGAACCTGGGGCCTGGAGAAGTAAAATGGGAGACCAGGAAGTTCATGACAGTACAGTGTCTGGATTTTACTTTTGTATGGGCTAGTTTGGACTTGAGCTAAGGCTGTACCCATTTTTATCACTAAACAGTATATTTAGTTTTTCACTTTCATTTAAAAATCGTTCGTTAATGTAATTTCTAACTTTGCATCTTTTTACTGACTGCCTACACCATCATTGTGTAGCTCTTGTAAATTATTCAACTATTACCCGGCAGTGGGGCATTTATGTGGATTTTTGCTTCATTTTAATATTCCAAGCAATACTTCGATAAACCTTTAGAAATATTTAAGATGACCGCGTGCGTGCATAGTCGCTAGGTCATGTCAGACGCTCTGCGACCCTGCTCCTCTGTCCGTGGCATTTTCCACATGAGAATACTGGAGTGTGTTGCCGTTTCCTTCTCTTGGACTGATTCTGAGAAGTGAAATTATTAGACTAGATAAACTGATCTTATGGATAAACTGATCTTATGGAGTCTTCTAACGTCTTCACGTGCTGTGTGCTTAGTTGCTCCCTGGTGTCCGACTCTTGAGACCCCGTGAACTGCAGCCTGCCAGGCTCCTGTCCATGGGGATTCTCCAGGCAGGAATACTGGAGAGGGTTGCCATGCCCTCCTCCAGGGGATCTTCCCAACCCAGGGGTCGAACCCACGTCTCCTGCACTGCTGGCGGATTCTTTTACCGACTGAGCCACCAGGGAAGCCCTTAAGCTTTCATATTCATGGCCAAATTGTTTGCTAAAAAAGTTGGAGTGATTTCCATCATTCATACTTGACACTGCCTTTTTTTTTTTTTTTTAACCAAAAGTAATTCTCTTCTAGGGTATCAACTGGCAAGGTTGAGCCTCTGGATTTTTGTTTCTTTGTAATAGTGATATGTGGCAGGTCCACTTGCTTGATCTTGTGCAGGACTCTTCAGAGGATGTTAGTAGGGGGGTGTGTGTGTGTGTTATTGGAGTTACTGCATCCACCTTGACTGACTTAAGTCATTAAGTTAGAGCAGGATGATCCCTTAGGGGATCATCTGGCATAACTCCCTTATTTTGCAGATGAGGAACCTGGGGCCTGGAGAAGTAAAATGGTGAGTAATCCAAGGTTCACAACTAATTAAATAGCAGAGCTGGGATTAGAACTCAAGTTTCCTGCATCCAAAGTGAGTACTCTATGCTTCAGCAGGTGGTCTTTCACTGAACCATGACATACTCAATGTTAGAATTTAAAAATATGTTTAATCCATTTGAATTACTGTTTTATTTACTTACTTTTTAAAATTGAAGTGTAGTTGATTTACAATATCATGCTACCTTCAGGTGTACAGCAAAGTGATTCAGCTCTCTCCATATGAATAGGTAGATATGTAATATGTGCGCACATATATATATAATATGTATATATATATATATATTTCCATATTCTGCTGTTTTGGAATTGTGGCAAATAACAGATTGTAATCCTCTGAGTGTTCTGTAGCACTAAAAATGGGAAAAGTGACTGTTTTCATGGCCAGGACTGGAAATTTATTATTTAGAGTGGCAGTCCTGTCAAGATTTTTTGACTGTTGTCATCAGATTCTTTATATGTTGGAATAAAATATCTAATAAGTTAGGATTTGTACTCTTAACACGTGGTTAGTACTTCGCTGTTGGTTTTCATCTGTTAACCCTTGAAGGGTTTTTAAAACTGTCACTGTAAAATCAGAGAACAGTGGTGGGAATGGCGACCCACTCCAGTGTCCTCGCCTGGGAAGTCCCGTGGACAGAAGAGCCTGGTGGGCTGCAGTCCCTGGAGTCACAAAAGAGGTGGACACGACTGAGTGACTAAGCCACAGCCATGACAGCCCTCCACCACCGAGGCTGGGCCTCGACGCCCCAGGATGGAGCCTGGAAGCAGTCCTTTTTCCTGAGACTATAAAACTAGGTGTCTACAAAGCCAGATCATCAGTATGTTTCAGATGCACCACCTTTTATGTTTGTTTGGCGAGAGGTGCTCTGGGGGTGCTGAGGGCCAACTCAGCCTGGCCCCTGAGGGAGCAGGGAGGAAGCTGGCCCCTGGAGGTGGGGAGGAGGTATTGGTCTGAAGCCTTCAGAAGAGGGTCCCGTAGCCACTGTCTCAAAAAGGAGATCCATGGAGAGCTATTTTCTGCATGTCCCCTGCCCTCTCAGACATACAAGTGTTAGTCTACAGCTGCATGTACTTGGGTGATAGTATTAGGGTTCATTGCAGGTTTTCCCTTTTCAATTTTTTTTCTACTGTAAACTGTCAGTGCGTGAAGGTTTGCAGTGCCATTTCCAAGAAACAAGGAGGTGCATGTCTTCTGCTCCTGACATAACTCAGTTGTATTCAGTACATATGTTTGTGCTTGACCATTTTTATGTGTCTTCACAGGTTAATTTAAAATCCTTTGTCCCTTTAGACACCACTTCCTCCCAACCCCGCACCCTCCCCTGTGCTACCATTCTCCAGGCGTCTGTGGCCATTCCCTAGGTTGAACAAGAGAATCTTGACATACCCAGAAGGGCAGCTGTATTGCTGGAAGCGCCCAGCCTTGGGGTGAAGCCTTAGCTCTGCTGGTCACCTCCCAGGGTGAAGTGCCCTGTGACTTGCTCAGGAATGTCACCTGGCCTGGCACCTTGTGGGATGACTAAAACTTGGTTCTTCACCCCCCACCGCCATTGTTTTACTTAAAAAGAACCTCTGCAGGGCAGTAGGCAGATGCTCTGCACCAGGCCTCTTAGCAACTTCTGCTGGAGAGTATACTGCTTTTGACTTAATAGCCATTTGTGAAAATAGGTCATTTAAAACCAGCCTGAGTAGGAGTCAGGGAAGGGAGAGGAGGCTTAGAGGGTGATTATGGCTTTAATTTTGAAGAGAAGTTTTATCAAGGTGACCCTGAAGCACGGAAGCCTTTTTTACCTTATGTGTTTATGGTTCAGGAGGCTTTTTTCTCTTCTTCAGAAACAGAACTGTTCCTTCTGCCTTATCCAATTTAAAAGATGAAAACTTAAAATTATGAGAGTCAAGTCATGGGAAAAATTGTGGTGTCGAGATCAATTTACTCACACAAAATGGATTTATGGGCAAGTCATTAAGCAACCAGGAGTACCATCGTAGCCTAATGAAGACAAATGTAAAAGATACACTTTCCTAAAGTGATGGGTAAAATGTGTTTGAAACAACCAGCCTCTTTACAAATAACTAAGAACTTTTCTCTTAAAGAGATTTAGCAAAATATCGATGTTCTAGTGGGTGAATGAGTACTAGTCTCATCTCCTTTCATGCGGTCTTTTGAGGGAGAAAAGGCTCATTTAAAAAAAAAAAAAGTAAAATATGTAAAAGAGAGTAAATAATGACAGGCAACCAAACGGAGAAAGAAATGACAACTCAGCCCAGGACTCTTGCCCAGGAAATCCTATGGGCAGAGGAGCCAGGCAGGCTGTAGTCCATGGAGGGGTCCCAAAAGAGTCAGACATGGCTTAGCCACTAAGCACCAACGATACGGGAAACTGACACCAAGACAGAGTGAGAAGGCCTGTCTGCAATCTGGAGTCATTCAAGTGTCTGCTTCAAAGCTTGGGTTGTAGTATTAGGTTTCGTTGCAAATGGGAAACTGACTTACAGGCTCAGGGCTGTACTCTCAGACTGACTTGCCATGTTCCCACAATGGTGGCCTGCTTCCTTCTGCAGCTGCATCTCGTCCTCTGGGCCTAGGTAGCATTTTCCCCTCAAAGCCAAACACTATCTGATGCCTTGGCTCAGATTTCTCTCCTTTTAGGCTGGTGGACTCCTTTCCCTCTATACTCGGCTCAGGTTCACCTCCAGAAATCTTTGATCTGCCAGGCCTGGGCTGAGTGAGTCTTCTCTCTGTGCTGTTCTCTGCGTAATTTTATCCAAATGGATACAGCTTTTAAAGCCTTCTCCAGGACTTCTCTGGTGGTCCAGTGGTTAAGACTGGGCTCCAGGGCATGATCCCTGGGCAGGGAACTAAATTCCACGTACTGCTACGGAAGTTACTACACATTCTGCAGCTACACATACAGCCACAATTAAGACCCAGAGGAGCCAAATAAATACATAAATAAAAATAAATATTAAAAAAACAACAACAGAAAACCTCCATTTGCATGTTTTTGCCCCCTTGCAGTGTCAATTCTGAGGCTCCAAGGCCATGTCTTACTGGTGTTACATCCCACCTGAGTGCCTGACACACAGGTGCTGCAAGAAAATTTGAAGTGTTGAATGGTTTCAGGAAGTGATCAGTGTTCATTGGGTAAATGGCAGAGGTGTGATCTTTGATGATCTGCTTTTTTAAAAGGCAAGGGAAGATAGTAATATTTCAAAAATAATATCAGTTAAGCAACTATCAAGTTGGAATTTTTTAATCTGTAACTTTTTAAAAAAGAAATAAGCAATTGTTTTGAGTCAGATTTGAGGATTGTAACCCAGGAGGGCATCTCAGAAAGCTGTGAGTGCTCTTCTCTGTCATTGACTTTAACTTCTGATGAGGTGGTTAACAATGTTTTTTCACATCAGAATGCATGTTAGTGCGTTTTTTTTTTTTTTAACACAAACAGCTAGTTTTCTCTCAGGATTGTACATGAAGAAGCTGGCATAATGGGATTTAGCCTCTGATGAGAAATGAGCAAAAAACTCAATGAGTGAGTCTCTATAGAGGGTCTTTCCCCGCTTAGCTGCAGAACAATGCATGTTCCATACAGAAATAAGAGACTTCATAGATGAATAGGAAGATTTGTTTCTTTTTACTAAACTTGCTAAAGGTACTGAATCTGGTACCGTATTTACTTTGTAATATTTTTCTTTGTCTCACAAAAGCGCTAAGTAGCTTTTGTTGCATGGCCTGAGTCATGCACGAATAGTGATTGTCCTGAATAGTAGCTGTAATTTCAGTTGCCTGTTGAGACCCTGTAGCTAAAAAAATAAACTGGTAATTCAATGGGAAATATTTTCTGAACAAAATAATTAGTTGATCGCATTAAAAAAATCCTTCACCCTTGGGGAGGTAGAATGGATGATGGATAGACCAAGTATCAGCCCCAAATTCAAGAATAGTTTTTGAAATTTTATTTAACTTGGGATATTGATTTTTTTCTTGGCTAAAGAAAGTTATTTTACTTAAGTTATAATCATTTTTTGCTTACTCTGTTAAACAAGGATTTAGGTTCTAGATTCTAAGTTCTGTAAGGTCAGAGTCTATGTGTGCCTTCATTGAATGTTCTTGCAGAGTGTGTCCATACACATAGTTAAACAAATAAAAAATCAATAAAGTTTAGCATTCCAGCTTGTCCAGACTGCTGAGTCTGCATGGATTCACACTGAGAAAATTTCCATACGATGATCTTAAACCTGAGTTCAGATCATCCGAGTGGCTAGACGTGGAGTGAGATAAGCAGTGCTATTTACAGAAGAATGGTTAATGAAAATTTTGATTGAAGCCAAATAGCCCAACTTGAGTTCTTGAGGCGAATCCTTTATGTATTGTCTCCACGCTGATTTTTCCGTGTGATGCTCTATGGCTCCGGAATAAAAGTGATGTTGAACTTGACTGAAACAGAAAACCTGATTTCCCGAGCTTTGCTTAAGTAATGTTTGTTTACCAAAGTGTTTTGAAAGTGAGAACTTACAAAACAGGATGAATTTTGAAAGGAGTGATGGGTAGCTATGTGTGTCTGGTTGATTTGAATGTATCATGCTGTTTCCCTATTTCAGATTCCTATTAGACTTGATTTTTAAGATTTTTTTCTTTGTCATAGAGAGCGTCTATCTGCTATAATAGGATGCGTAAAAGTCTTTGATGACATTAGCAGCTTTTAAGAGGTGGCATAAAGATGTGATTAAGACATGGCCTGGCCGTCTGCTTACTGGCTATGTGACCTTGAGCAGGATGTTTAGCCCTCTCTGTGTCTAGTCATCTGTAAAATGAGGCTAAAACAATACCTGCCTCTGTGAGCTCTTAAGTGGATTAATATGTGTAAAGTGCTTCATAAGTGCAGGCCTGTAGTACACTCAAATATTAGCTTTCAATTACGATTATAATTCTCTCTAGAAATACTGTTTTGACATCAGCTACTGTAAAGATGATATAAACAGTGGCTTGAAAACAGGACCAATTCTAACTTGAGCATTGATTTAGATACATTGGGGGCATTTTATTTCATCTTTCTGGGTCTTTATTTTCATCAGTGAAATGGGTGCATTAAAACCTTCCCAGGGTTCTTGTGAAGGTTCCATTTGGTAGGTGCTGAGGGGTCTGGGGAGAGCACTCGGCATACACCACGATTTTCTTGCAAGTGTCCATACACTTTTATGTTTCTTGCAGAGTGTGTCCATACACATAGTTAAACAAATAAAAAATCAATAAAGTTTAGCATTCCAGCTTGTCCAGACTGCTGAGTCTGCATGGATTCACACTGAGAAAATTTCCATACGATGATCTTAAACCTGAGTTCAGATCATCCGAGTGGCTAGACGTGGAGTGAGATAAGCAGTGCTATTTACAGAAGAATGGTTAATGAAAATTTTGATTGAAGCCAAATAGCCCAACTTGAGTTCTTGAGGCGAATCCTTTATGTATTGTCTCCACGCTGATTTTTCCGTGTGATGCTCTATGGCTCCGGAATAAAAGTGATGTTGAACTTGACTGAAACAGAAAACCTGATTTCCCGAGCTTTGCTTAAGTAATGTTTGTTTACCAAAGTGTTTTGAAAGTGAGAACTTACAAAACAGGATGAATTTTGAAAGGAGTGATGGGTAGCTATGTGTGTCTGGTTGATTTGAATGTATCATGCTGTTTCCCTATTTCAGATTCCTATTAGACTTGATTTTTAAGATTTTTTTCTTTGTCATAGAGAGCGTCTATCTGCTATAATAGGATGCGTAAAAGTCTTTGATGACATTAGCAGCTTTTAAGAGGTGGCATAAAGATGTGATTAAGACATGGCCTGGCCGTCTGCTTACTGGCTATGTGACCTTGAGCAGGATGTTTAGCCCTCTCTGTGTCTAGTCATCTGTAAAATGAGGCTAAAACAATACCTGCCTCTGTGAGCTCTTAAGTGGATTAATATGTGTAAAGTGCTTCATAAGTGCAGGCCTGTAGTACACTCAAATATTAGCTTTCAATTACGATTATAATTCTCTCTAGAAATACTGTTTTGACATCAGCTACTGTAAAGATGATATAAACAGTGGCTTGAAAACAGGACCAATTCTAACTTGAGCATTGATTTAGATACATTGGGGGCATTTTATTTCATCTTTCTGGGTCTTTATTTTCATCAGTGAAATGGGTGCATTAAAACCTTCCCAGGGTTCTTGTGAAGGTTCCATTTGGTAGGTGCTGAGGGGTCTGGGGAGAGCACTCGGCATACATACACCCACTGTTGAGTGAGCCGTGGTGGGTGTGGTGGCAGGAATGCGTAGCCTGACTGTGCAGGAGACCGGGTGGTGAGTGGTTAGGAACAAGGACTTGGGCTCTTCTGTGAGGCGGCCATGCCTGAGAAAGCTTTGGGACTGGTTGAGGTGACGTGTGGAAACACTTAGCTGAGCACCTGGCCCCTGGTCATTACTGGAATCTCCTTAGCTGCTGCACTGTCTGAACGGTGGTGGAGTGCTCTTGGCTCTGCACACGTGGTCCTTCCTCACTTGATTTCCTACAAATACCTTAAGGGCTTTCTGGGTTTTTTTTTTTTTTTTCCCACTGAACAGTGAACTTTCAGCATTACCTTCATTGCTCCTTTTCAGATTTCTGGTCAGGATTGTTAAAATGAGTCTGCGGAAGCAAACACCCAGTGACTTCCTGAAGCAAATCATCGGGCGACCAGTGGTGGTGAAATTAAATTCGGGAGTGGACTATCGAGGTGAGATTTCCGTGCTTTGTCCTTACAGGTGTTCACTAAAGAAGCGCAGGTGGCTTCACTGGTTTTTCTTTATTAACCTCTTCAAAGTACCCACTAGACCTAAGAAGCCTTGGTTGTGAACAGATTCCACGCCCACTTACAGCTGGCCACAGAGTGGGTGTCCGTGGTTTCTGGCACATCTGGGCTCCGGGCTCCACTTGGGGATCCGTGTGCCTGGGTCCCCTCGTGACAGCCAGGCTCGAGTAACTGGATACTGAAGCACTCCTTGGCCCAGCAGCATTTGTTTCTGCAGAAGTAGTTAAGACTGGCACGTCGCTGTGCAGACAGCATCGTGTGACAGTACGAGCTTCCGGCTCGGGTCGCATGTGGCGTGTTCAGAGACACCTCTCTGTTCTTGTAGAGAAGGAAGTGCTCTTTCTAAGAGGCTCTGGCCCTACTGACACTAACGTTGTGGAAGGAAGGCGTGCAATTCCGTTTTCTGAACAAACTGAACTCTTGATCTTCCAAAAATTAAGATATGTTAAATTACTGGGAATATTTCACAGGTGTAGATAACTAATTAGCAGAGTTTTAAAGCCTTTTCTTGATCACCTTCCTGAAGAGTGATCCTAATCTTTGAGATTTTTCCACTTTCTGCATATGCAAGCTTAATTTTATTGAGCGCTTACAATGGATCCAGTCTGCATGAGTCACTCTAATTTTTATCCTCTCTACGCATAAATCCTTCTGAGATGTCTGTTGATTATCCCCAGCTAGTAAGGGAGGGGCCAGGACTCAACCTCAAGCTTGACTCACAAGCCTTGGTAAGAAACACTGCTGTTGGGGCTTCCCTGGTGGTCCAGTCGGTAAGGACACCGCCTTGCAGTGCAAGGGGCGCCGGTTTGATCCCTGACCTGGGAAGATCCCATGTGCCGCGGAGTGGCTGGACTGATGTATCCAACTACCGAGCTGGGGCTCTGGAGCACATGTGCCCAGAGCCGGTGCTCTGCGACAACAGAGGCCACCGTGATGGGAGGCCCACACGAGCCAAAGAAAAAAAGATGGATGAAAATGGACAAATGAAAGACCAATAGAAGTGGCCTGCCTGCTCCCCTCCCTCCCCACCCCCACTCCCACCAAAATAAATAAATAAATAAATCTTTAAAAAAAGAAACACTGCTCTTAACGTCCTACTTTAATTTCTGGACATTGATAACGCATCTCCAGTTTAAACTTGATTTTTATAGTGCAGCTAAAGGCTTTCTACTGAGATTATAACATCTCTGTGTGCTGCTTCTCAGCCCTGAACTTTTGTTGGGCCCAAAGGAGGTACGAGAGGAGACCTAGCAGCTGATTAGGGTGGGGACTTGGCATTCAGTGTCCTCTCAGGACCCACTTCAGTGAGGACACGAACCAGCCTGATTTTTTTTCTCTCACTCTTTAAGAAGACATTTTCTGTTTATAAAGGTAATATCTGTGTTTAAGAAATTTCAAAGCAGATAGTGGAGAAAAAATAGAAGAAAGCTGTGTGCGTGCTCATTCGGTCAGTCGTGTCTTCTCTTTGTGACCCTATAGGTGGTAGCCCCCCAGGCTCCTCTGTCCATGGGAGGCTCCAGGCAAGAATACTGGAGTGAGTTGCCATTTCCTTCTCCAGAGGATCTTCTTGATCCAGGGATCTAACCCAGGACTACTGCATTGGCAGGCGGGTTCTTTACCATCTGAGCCACCTGAGAAGCCCATATATAGAAGATGGCTAAATCTCCCAAATTTCACCATCCAGAGATAGTCAGCCTTGCCCATTCAGATCTGTCTCCATATAAGCATAACTGTATAAGTGGGATTGGTTATATTTGCATTCTGGGGTTTTAATTTAACATTAAAAAAATACAGGGCTTCCTTGGTGGTCCAGTGGGTAGAGAGTCCACCTTGCAGTGTAAGGGACACTGGTTCGATCCCTGGCCTGGGAAGATCCCATGTGCCATGGAGTAGCTGGATCGGTGTGTCCGATTACAAGCCAGCACTCTGGAGTGCATGTGCCCAGAGCAGGTGCTCTGCAACGAGAGAGGCCACTGAAATGGGAGGCCCACATAGGCCAAAGAATAAAGATCGATGAAAATAAATATAAATTAAAAGGAGGCAAGATGGGAAATGGAAAAAAAAAAAAAAAAAACATCCATTACTCTCATGATACAGAGTATTTAATGGCTACAGAACAGTATTGTGAGTGTATGAACCACGGTTTTGTTTTTTGTTTTTTTAACCAGGATCCTGTTAATGAACATGTGGGTGTTCACCAGTTTTTCTTTTTTTCTGCTGTTGTAGATGACTCTGCTCCTTTAATATGTATCTGGAGCACTCGTCCCAGCGTCTCTTTATAATAAATTTCTGGGCTAGGGTTTCACAGTCAGAGAGGGTACCAAATGGGCAGATAGTTTATTCTTCTCTATGTTCTCCTCAATCCTTGTGTTAGCCTTGATTTCAGTTTTTCCATTCTGATTGGCCACAAGTAATATCTCAATTCATGTATGCTTTTTTGTTCAGTAAGGTAGAATAGTGTTCCATATAGGTAGTAACTGTAATTTTTTTCCTTTAATGAATGCCTGATCATGGCGTCTATATATTAGAAGAACATGTGCACTATTGAGAGCATTCTATTAAGAATGGGGTTAAGTTAGAAATACTTAAAAAAAAAAAAATAAAACAGCTCTCTATATCAGTTTCCCTTCAACTATGTATTTTAATCCCTTAAAGAAGGAAAGGGATCATAGTTCCAACTTCCAGGAACCCTTTGCTTAAAAAAAGAAACTTTGCTATAAGAATATTTTTACTGAAGGGAAGATTTTATTTTAAATGCTTTTAATTTTCAAATATTTACATATCTTGCCTCAGAAGTTTTTTGCTGATTTATGCTTGTGGCTTAGATATGACAGCAGGAAAGAAACCATGAAGTTGTAGCTTCAGCTTTCTTTTGATAGGAAATAATTATTAGTTACTCACAGTCCATTCTGATGCTTCGGAAGATTGCAGCCTCTAGCAGGATTTGTTAGCTTACTGTCTTGTGCTCTAGTTACACATACACAATTTTGCGAAGGAACTTTTTGTTGAGAGGATAATGGGGGCAAAGGCAGAGAGTGAGGAGCATATTAACGAAGTTGAGACTAAATGGAGCTGTCCACTTGGTTAATTGAATCAAATTTGTAGTAATTGTTTTTACTTAAATTGTTATTTTTAGAAAATACTATCTGAAATTAGAGACAGAGTTAGTGGTTTTACATATCTTCATCTTTTTTCATAAAGAATCATTAGGTCATATCTTGCAAAATGGATACCATCTTAACACAGATGAGAAGATTTGCAGTTGAACAGTTTCCGTAAAAGCTGCCCGGGATGTTTTTGGCCCTTCTTCTGTCTTCCCCTGGACTGGCACTTGTTCTAACGGGAACGACGCAGAGAGGGATGCACTCTGAAGCAGTATGGCGTCCGTGTTCTCCAGCTGCTCTCCATGGGCACTCACAGCTTTAAGATGTTCTTTCAGGAGCACCTGCTGTCTCCTCCTCTCCATTGTTTTCGCACGTTGTGGAGACTTCCTCTTAGCTGTGGAGTACATTCATCTGCCGCAGGGGATGATGTGGCAGAACGAGCTACGCCTGCCAGACCCGTATTTCACTTAGTGGCCAGAGTCAGAAGTGCCACTGGACACGAGGAAGCGTGGCTGGTGGTCATTTGTTCTACCTAACTGCCCTCTCCTGGTCTCTGGCTTTCAGGGAGTGGTGTTTTACTTAGAATATTCTTACTGTGACACTTTGTGAATGTTTTCAAAGTTGCCCTTGTTGCCAGCCATCCACTGAAAGAGGCCAGGAGAGGGTGCATGATGGCCTTCACGCTGTACGCACCTTAGCCTTCATTCACGCAGGCCCAGAGCGAAGACTTTTTATGCTTCCTTGTATTGAGTTCACTTACAGTGTGAATTTAAAAAAAAAAAAACATTTTACTTTAATTAATAATTTATTTATTTTCTTCCATCTTTATTCTTTGGCCTGTGTGAGCCTCCCATTGCAGTGGCCTCTCTTGTTGCAGAGCACCTGCTCTGGGCGCATGTGCTCCAGAGCGCTGGCTCATAATTGGACACACTGGCCCAGCTGCTTCACGGCATGTGGAATCTTCCCGGACCAGGGATCACACCGGTGTCCTTTGCATTGCAAGGTGGACTCTTTACCCATCAGACCACCAGGGAAGCCCACAGTGTGAATTTTTTTTTTCTTTTTTTTTTAATCTTCTTTTTTTTGTTTTTTATTTTTTTATTTTATTTTTTTTAATTTTTTTTCTCTTCACAGTGTGAATTTTTATATTTAACATGTAAGAACTAATGAATGAGGAGATTGTACCTCTAAGGTAGACCCTATAATTTTCAACTCTTTGTGTGTCTTCTCCTTGCCTGAATCTGCCTGTAGGGGTCCTGGCTTGCCTGGATGGCTACATGAATATAGCCTTGGAACAGACGGAGGAGTACGTGAATGGACAGCTGAAGAATAAGTACGGGGACGCGTTTATCCGAGGAAACAATGGTAACAGCCCTCACTCTGCAGTTACACAGCATCCAAAACAGACCTCTCTGTTTATAGTCAGATCACCAACAGGTTTTCTGCATAATTCAGTTTTAGTTTTGCTTTGTTTTTAAATCCTGATTACATCTCATATCTTCGGTGTGGCCACTTTTTCTTTTAGATGCTTCATGGCATTTTGGAACTAGAAATTCTCTCCTTCCCTCCGTTTGCTGACGAGGGGCCTTGCCACACTAACCAGGAGCTCTGTAAAGTGTGTGATAGTCCCCTAGCACGGCCGCTCACCCTGGCGGCTGGATCTCTGAGAAGGGCCGCTGTTTCCGTGCTACCTGTAGTTTGCATCAGTGGACAGTTAGCCTGTTCTGTTCTCTGTTAAGCTTTCAGGTGCTTTTTTGGTGGGAGATTGTATTCCTTAGTTTCACAAAAATGACAAAAGAGAACCTAGAGCTCTGAAGGTAATCAACTTTTCAGCAGCTTACATATTGCTGTGATTACTATGGTTACTTTCAAGTCCCTTGTTTAAAAACACGGTGTCAGTAAAGCCGTAATTTAAATTGGGGGTAGGAGGGAAAGACATTAAAACTGTGGGCATTATCCTTTGACCCATCTCTACTTTTTCGTCCCATCTTCCAAGTGGAGTTCTGGGCTTCCTGGTTTCCCGTTTTTTATTACTGTGCAAACTTCAATTCTGGATAACTTCTTCAGCCCTCTTAAGGTCTGGTTAATTTACAATGTTGCATTAGTTTCTGGTATATAGCAAAGTGATTCAGTTATATACATACACATATATTTATATATACACACACATATATATAACTGAATGCATATCTATTCTTTTCAGGTTTTTTCCTTTATAGTTTATATGATTGAATATAATTCCATGTGCTCTTCAGTAGGACTTTGTGGTTTATCTGTATTTGTTGTTCTTCGTGTGTGTTGTAAGTTGTGTTCAGCTGAGACCCCATGGACTGCAGCATGCCAGCTTCCCTGTCCTTCCCCATCTCCCTGAGTTTGCTCATACTCATGTCCATTGAGTTGGTGATGCTGTCTAACCTTCTCATCCTCTGCCTTTTGTCCTCAATCTTTCCCAGCGTCAGGGTCTTTTCCAGTGACTCCATGCTTTGCGTCAGGTGGCCAGAAATTTGGAGCTTCAGCTTCAGCATCAGTCCTTCAAATGAATATTCATGGTTGATTTCCTTTAGGATTGACTGGTTTGATCTCCTTGCAGTCTTCTCTAGCACCAGAGTTCATAAGCATCAGCTCACTGGAGCTCAGTCTTTATGGTCCAATTCTTACATCTCTACATGACTACTAGAAAAGCCATAGCTTTGACTATGCAGACCTTTATATAGATAAAAACTATATATCTCTTTATAGTAGTTTATATCTGCTATCCCGAACTCCTAATTTATGTTTCCACTTACCCTTTGGTAACTATAAGTTTGTTTTCTGTATCTGTGAGTCTACTTCTGTTTTGCAGATTACTTCATTTGTATCATTTTTTTTAGATTCCACAAAGAAGTGATATCATATGATAGTTATCTTTCTCTGTCTGACTTACTTCACTAGATGATAACCTCTTGGTCCATTGATGTTGTGCAAATGAAATTATTTCAGTCTTTTTTATGGTTGAGTAATATTCCATTGTGTATATATACCACATCTTTTTCCATTCATCTGTCAGTGGACATTTACATTGGTTCCATGTCTTGACTATTGTAAATAGTGTTGCTATGAACATTTGGGTCATATTACATCTATATATATATCCCTTTTTAATTCTTTCAGTGTGTAGCTTCTTCTATCTTGAATACTCTTATTTGACTCTTTCCACTTACCGAAAAAGGTTAGTGGTCTTTGCCTATTTCAAGATCGCTGATAACAGCAGGGGGCTGTGGGTTCTTTGAGAGGTGATGAGGTAAATCCTGTTGCATAACACAGGATGGCTCAGTCTTGGCCAGTTTCCTGGGGGTGTTCTGTCTTTCTGATGCTTTCCTTTATATTACCTTTTCCATGGTGTAATTAGCGATAGTTATCTTTGGTGTGTTTTAGTCACTAAGCCATGTCTGATTCTTTGCAACCCCATGGACAGTAGCCCACCAAGCAAGAATGCTGGAGTGGCTTGCCGTTCCTTCTCCAGGGGATCTTCCCCACCCAGGGATCAAACCTGTGTCTCCTGCATTGCAGGCAGATTCTTTACCAATTGAGCCACCAGGGAAGCCCACCTTCAGCTCTTAAAGAGAATCCTGGTTTGTTTGATTAGTCTGTACCATATCCTTCATTCAATTTGAGCAAACCTGTCGGAATTGGAGTACATGTGAGGGTGGGAGCGGAGGTGCACCCCGGTGAAAGTGTACCTCCAGCAGGCCAGCCATCTGACATGGTCTGCTTCTCACGTACCATACACATCCCAGTCACAAGAGCGCTGGCTGAGTAAAACTTTGGATAACACCTAAGGTTGATACTTCACAGGGAACACAGAATAAGGACTTTGGTGTCCTTAACAAAAATAACTAACTTCTCAGTTCTTGTTTACCCCAATGCAATTAGAAATGTAAACAAGAAGTGTAGTGATTATATTGAGGAGACGGATGAAAAGTGTTTTTAGTCTGAAGTCTCGCCTGGTAGATTTACTGATTTATTTTAACTACAAGCGTAATTGTGACACCGGCAATTTTAAACGATTCTAAGATTCCATAGACTTTCACATACATTTTATTTTATCCCCTTGGTCACGATTTGCACATCTAGTCAGATGTTATGGCTGAGAACAGAACACAGTCCTGTAAGAAAGACATCAGACCCAGGTCTGGAGTCTTAAAATTAGCCTTACAGTAGTTCTAGAATTTATTGTATAGTTTGAAAATTGCTTTGAAATTTGCAGAGGTGTCGGGCTGAAATGAATGTGCAGTTAAAACTGACTGGTTTGAGACTTAAGAGCAGTCTTGCTCAGTTTCTTCGTTTTTTCTTTTCAGTGTTGTACATAAGTACACAGAAGAGGAGGATGTGAAGACGCCGAGAATACAACCCTTTATACCTGGATATATTTTTTATTAAATTTTTTGTTTCTTCTGTCATATGATTTTGCCTATTCTGTAACAGTTGATGATTTTTCGCTGACACATGATTGAGCTAAATGTGTAAAATTGTGGGTTTAATTGTAAAGAGTTCTTTTGTATTTAAGTTGTGGTCATTTTCTTTTACCTCTATGTCAGTGTGCAGAAAGGCAAAATAATTTTTTTTAAAAAAAGTGGAAAGAAACTTTTTATCCCTACACTGAAGTTTCAAGCAGCGCCATGTGATCTGACTGCTTTGCTTGTGGGGCTGACTGCAATGGTGGACATGAGGCTGATTAAAACACTGCGGAGATGGCCTTCTCTCTCATGTCCTCTTCTGTTGGCTGTGCAAAATACTCAAGGGAAAATGTTCCACGAGGCGTGCGGTTTCAGTCAGAGGTTGGGAAGGGTCCCTGAGACCAGACACTCAGCTCCCGCTCCATCACGGCAATGGGAAATAGAATTGGGGATCTCACAGTGGCGCTCCCACAAAAGGCGTGGGGGTTAAACAGGGGAGAGACTCTAAAGGTGCCAGCCTGCCATGTGGGCGGAAACTCTGCCTGAAGCCAAGCCTTCGCACAGTCTCTTTGTGTCTCCCGCATGCGGTTCACCCAGTGGGTTTTCTCGCTCCCTTTCCTGGACCCGGACACCTGTGCCATCCTCTCATTTAATGAATGTGGTGGGAAAGAGCCGGCCCTGTACCATCTTGATACTCAGTCAGTTGAAAGTGGGGCCTGGAGTTTGTAAACTCATTTCAGGTTCCAGTTGCTTCTCTGACGGGAAGAATTTCTCCCAGCCCTTGATTAGGGAGGGGCTCCTGGAAAGCCTTGCTGTCCACTTCCAGCTAAGTCCATCATCCGGGAGCAGAGCTCAGGCATCCACATCACGAGGCACAAGGCGGCCCCTCTTCACGGGGCTCCTGCTGAGAGGGTTCCCCACTGTTTTCAGGAGGTTTCCTCAGCTCTGCTGTATTCCCTGAAGTGTTTATGCTGTCTCTCAGCACAACAAATACATCGGGTGCCGCGGTTGAAGGAACACGAGACAGTTGTGTGACCATCACGTTGGCCTTCCTCCTCTGCTCCCTCCTGCCCCGCCTCCCACGCTTGCTGAGCAACAGGCTGTGCCAGGAGCCAGCCTGTGAAGTTCCACCGATTTCCTGGTTGAACTCCGGGGGCAGGATGAGGAAAGGAGGAGGGAGGGAGGGGTTTGGGAGAGGCATGTGTGATTTTGTCTGGTTTTAGCGTAAAGATCACAGAGTAATTGGAAACAATCATTTTTAAATTAATAACCTGGGAAAGTGAACACAATCGTTTCGCAATGTTTTACTGTATGCACACCAAAAATAAAACTAGGCTTCCATCATTTATCACTCTCCGACAGGGGCTTGAAAAGGGTCTGGTGTGTAAGCACAAACCACCAATTTGCTCTTTTATAAATGACGTCTTCTAAGGGGAAAATGGATGTCCTTCCAAGTGGGGCATACGTGTTCTCGTTTGTTTTGTAGACGATGGGGCTGCCAGTTTCCCTTGCCCCTTCATTCGCTCAAGTCAGCTGCTTCTAAAAGCAATTCTGTTGTCATCCCCCACTGGTCTATGGTATCCCGTTTTTACCAACTTCTTCCCTGACCTCCCTTTCTGTATGCATCTTTATTTTCCCCTTGCCATCTCTGTCCTAATAACTCTGCTGTGGAGTAGTGTTTTCCACCATGGAACTACTTTTAATCAAGATCAACTTTGGGAAATGCTGCCATTTTTGTGGTAATAAAGGACTGTATTGTTCACTTGTAGCGATGCAAGGTGTCCCCTGTGTATACTCTTCATA
This sequence comes from Tragulus kanchil, assembly GCA_022376925.1. Taxonomy (NCBI): domain Eukaryota; kingdom Metazoa; phylum Chordata; class Mammalia; order Artiodactyla; family Tragulidae; genus Tragulus; species Tragulus kanchil. The sequence continues at coordinate 35,148,064 of JAIOJX010000025.1, forward strand.
TAGTGGAACCGTGAAACAAACCGTAAATGCTAAAATGACTTTTTTCTCGACTGTCATCTCCTAGAGGTCAGTGACTGATTTGCAGTTCCATTGTAGCAAAGACTTTCGTTCTGGGTTGAAGAATTTTTCACTTGAGTAAATACATTTTCCCATTTCCCCCGTCTCTCTGCCCTCAAACCTCAGCTACTAGCTCTTTCTCCTAGGCTGTCACAAAACAGTATTTAGTGAGAAACAGAATGTCATGCTTAACTTTTTTTTTTTTTTGGACTATCTGACTTCATGTTCTGTTTTGGTCTTCTGAGCTGTTCCTTGGCTAATCTTCCAACAAGTTGAACTGATTCTTCAAAACTGTTTATCCCCAAACAGAGCTGTTGACAAGTACAAATACAGATGGCAGGCATGTGCTGCAATTTCCACATTCCCATCTCAGCATTCAGGAAGAGACTGCTATTGAGAGATGGTTTACGTTCTCAGCTTTTTTATTCAGGGCGATATGGAGTGCTTGCGGGGAGTGCTTCATTATGTGTCAGTCGATGGATGTTAAAGGGAGTTGCGTAAGGTCTGAGAACTCAGCAGCAATGACTTGCTGTGTGTTTTATCACAGTGGGGCCATAACCATCCATAAGAATTAGAAGCAACTTCTCAGGGGAAACACTGTCCTTGATAATAATACTGACTGACGAGTGACCTCAGTACAGCATTCCAGGCCACAGGGCCAGTCTGTCCTCTTATTGTGAGCTGACATTGACCTTTGTCCTCAGAGGAAATGATCCTCAAAGTATTGGCCAGCTCATCTACTCAGAAGCAAACCCCAGCCCAGTCTGTGGCCAGGATCATTCTCCACAGCCAGACTGTATTAACCATCCTTCTCTCCACTAAAAGAAATTGTTGGGTAAAAGACAGACTACCATCTTTGTCTCCCGTGACCCTTTTTCTTGAGCTGTACTCCATAGCCTAGCTCTGCCTTTACTAAGGTGGCCTCCCGAGTCGATTGTTATTGAGCTGGACCCCACCTATGAATTAGGCTTGAGGGATTTCCCAGGTGGTCCAGCGGTTAAGGGCTTGCCTTGCAATGCTGGGGATATGAGTTCAGTCCCTGGATTGTGCATTACCTGTTGCAGGGGGGAAGCCAATTGTGACCCCATGATGAAACTTTCTTTGACTTGCTTTTTGTTGCTTTTGTTATTATAATCATACAGAATGGTTTATCTCAGAGACTCCTTCCCCTCTTCAAGATTGTTAAACTAAAGTGCCTTTGTTGAGAACTCTGTCCACCTGTGGATGGCGGAAAGGGAGATATTAACATACCCCTGCCTGAGGCTTGCCATTCTGGGAGATGCTTGCAAGATTAATGGCCTTTTTGCTTTGCTTCCTCATCTCCCCCATCTCTGATCTATAAAAGAACCTGGCATCCAGACCCCAATAAAATGGTTATTTTGAGGGGTTAACCTGCCATCTTCTTGGTCAGCTGCTTTCCCAATAAAGTCATTTTCCTTGTCGCAACACCCCGTCTCTCAGATTCATTGGACTGTCGTGCAGCCAGCAGAGCAAGCTTGGACTAGGTAACATTGCCACAGGGCACCCGAGCCACGAGCTGCATCTAAAGATACAGTGCACCACTAACTCCTGATCCTGGCACAGCCGTAATTAAATGATACTTAAAAAGGAAAAAAAGAAGTAGGCTTGACCTCCGGGGTCTAAATGTCATTTCAGTTTGCACCAGGACATGGCAGTGCACCCAGGCATATCTCCATAGTTAACTGGCCAGCTTTAGCTCCCTGGTTGGGGTGTGGTTAGCCAGAGTAGGGTGAGACCGCAGAAGTGGGTGGGCAGGAGGGGAACAGGCCAGATGGTGGGACAGTGGACATGACCCTAACTAGTACGTCTCCCCTCTCACCTGATTCCCTCACTTAGGGGATGGGAGGAGAGCACGCAGTGGGGTGTGAGGAAGTGGTAGTAGAAGTCAGTTTCACATTTGTTGAATGATACGTGTGGGCCGGCAGTGTCATAGGCCCTGTGGGGATAATGAATTATCAATAAATGTGTTCATGCTCTCCATGCTAAGTTTGCAGGTTTAAGTGTTTAGGGGAGAAGATGGCGTTATCCTTTCTTTTTTTTTTTTTTAATTGAACCAAAATTCTGAGAATTCTTTTAAAATCTGAGCACTTCAGATGGATTTGATCATCTCAACTACATATCATGTACATCTCAATTTCATATCTTGAAATTCCAGATAACCTCAGGACTAGATAATTTTGAAATCTGATTATCTCCATCTGTTCATCCCGTTTCCTCACAGGCCATATGGTGCAAACTCCCATCTTCAAACTCTCTCTCTCTCTCTGTTTTTTTTTTTCCATCTAGCAAAAGCCAGATTTTCAGTTTTGAGACATCTGTCTCACTGAAAGATCTTGTCTTCTTAGTAGTAATTCGGGAGTTATAGCAGATAGAAGGTGGACATATTCTAAGATCTTCATAAAATCATAAAACATTGGTACAGTTGGAATAGACTAGTTTTTGAGGCCTTGTTTGCAAAATGCTCAAATCCATATGGACTTCGTTTATTCCAAGTTTTATAATGGAATGGATGCCCGTGGGTTTGGCATGATATTCTACCAATAATGTGGATTAAAGGAGAGGCCAGTTGGTGAAACGTTTACATAAAATAGTTTTAGAGAGACTGTTTTACTACCATTATGTGCACATCCTAAATCACTATTCAGTGTTTACAGAAGTCCTACTAAACTTGCGATAATGAAAATAATAAACTAAAAATTGTCATCGGCAGGTTGAGGGGATATTGCTAGAATACTGAACTTGTTTGTCCCCCCAGGTGATATGTCAATCATAAACAACCTTCAGATTCCAGTCGTTTGAAACATGATCTCCACTCACGCTCTACAACCACAGGGGCTTGTAGGAGAGACTCCACTCATGTGGTCACCTGGGGGTCCAGGTGAAGGGTGCAGCACCTTATGTTTCTCCTACCTCAGCGTGACTCAAGGCTCTGCGTGCTGAAGGGCGAGTGGAAAGCATCTTGCCTGGCTCTTCAGTGCTTCTGCTTAGAAGTCACACCCGTCACCCCCACTCCCATCTTTATAGTCAAAGCAAGTTATATGGCCGTGGTTTACCTGAAGTTTTCAGTGGTTATCTTTGGACTTTGAAGTATAATCGTGGACCTTGAAAGAGAAGAAACCAGAAATACTGGTGAAGAGTGACTATTACAACAGGATGTGTGTTAGGGTTCTCCAGAGAAACAAAAGCAAACGGGTGTGTGTGTGCATGTCTGACTGTCAATCTGTGGGAGATCGGGGAGGCTTTTATTTTAAAGAACTAACTTACAGAATTGTGGAGGCTGGCAAGTCCAAAACTTACAGGGTTGAGATCTGGCAAAGAGTTGTAATTTGAATCCAAAGGCAGCCTCCAGCAGAATTTTTCCTTCTGGGTAGGTCGTTTATTTCCTAATAAGGTTTTCAACTGATCGTGTGAAATCCAGCCACATTATGGAGGGTTATTTTGCCTTACTCAGTATCTGCTGATTTAAATGTTAATCTCATCTTAAAAATACCCTCATGGAAGCATCTAGAGTGTTTCACAAAAAAACCTCAGTACTGTGGCCTAGCCAAGTTGACTCAGAATTAACCATCACAGTATGTTACACTATATCCTTTGCATTATAAATTTTTCTTACAGAAAGTAGATCCAAATCCCAAACAGCAAAGTCTCAGATTTTTATTGCATTGAAAACAAGCCTTTCTTCTCTAAGATGGGTAGAGGGGCCTATGGTCCTGGTGCCTTCACCACTTCTTCATGAGCTTCCAAAGAAAAATGGTGGTTGTTCTATAGTTTCCAGAGCTGGGTCTAGATAGATTGCTTTGCAGGATACCTTACAAATTCCCAATTACTATATCTCTAGACTTAAACTGTAGAAGGTAAGAAAAACCTTTCCATAGAGCAGATAAGCATGATTCCAAGTCAGACAAATACGCATTTCGTCCATATATTGTGGAGGGGCATGAATCCTTTTGTACACATCACGGCCCTGCTCTGTTGTCAGCTGTGGCTCAGAGGCACAGGTATATTCCATCTAAAACTAACCTCATCACTTCTCAGACATTAGGTTTGTATGGCTCTCACTTTCAATGGGGCTTCCCAGTGGCCCCAGTGCTAAAGAACCTGCCTGCCTATTTAGGAGACACCTGTTTGATCCTGGGTGGGGAAGAGCCCCTGGAGAAGGAAATGGCAACCCACCCCAGTATTCTTGCCTGGAGAATCCCATGGACAGAGGTGCCTGGCGGGCTACAGTCCATAGGGTCACAAAGAGTCAGACACGGCTGGAGCGACTGGGCACATATGCACTTTCATATATGAGACCCTTTTGCAAGTATCTTTATCCTGAAAAGTGAATGTGCTGCCTACTGACTTGTTCGATGTCCCATTAATAGGACCTGCTCATTGAGTTGGGCCGAGCCTGCCGCACATCCTCTGCGGAATCACTCTGGCATGAGTGTAGATGCAAGGAATTTCTGGGATCATTTCCCCTCCCATGGGATCACCCTTCCGCCTTGATTTCTCTTTGTGGTCACTGAACAAGGTAGTGCCCTTTCCCAGACGCTGATGCCCTAAGTAAAGAAGTTCCGTGACTTGCCCTGGTCTTGTAGGGGGTGGCTGCCGCCAAAATACCCGTTCCCACTTCTGTCTGATTAGGCTCTTAAGTGCTGGGCTCCGCTGACTCCTCCACTGATTACACATTTAATCAATAAATCAATGTTCTTTCCTACTCATCCTCCCGGCAGTCACAACACGAAGGTCCCGAGGTGCGCTCAGACTGCTGCCCTCTGCGTTCAGAGATGTGGCTGCTGACAATGATTGGTTGGCGCTCTGCTCGGCTGTGACAGGAGACATCAATAGGCCGACAACCTTTACTTCCTCAATGGGTAGAGGGCCTATGGTCCTGGTGCCTTCACCACTTCTTCATGAGCTTCCAAAGAAAATGGTGGTTGTTCTATAGTTTCCAGAGCTGGGTCTAGATAGATTGCTTTGCAGGATACCTTACAAATTCCCAATTACTATATCTCTAGACTTAAACTGTAGAAGGTAAGAAAAACCTTTCCATAGAGCAGATAAGCATGATTCCAAGTCAGACAAATACGCATTTCGTCCATATATTGTGGAGGGCATGAATCCTTTTGTACACATCACGGCCCTGCTCTGTTGTCAGCTGTGGCTCAGAGGCACAGGTATATTCCATCTAAAACTAACCTCATCACTTCTCAGACATTAGGTTTGTATGGCTCTCACTTTCAATGGGGCTTCCCAGTGGCCCCAGTGCTAAAGAACCTGCCTGCCTATTTAGGAGACACCTGTTTGATCCTGGGTGGGGAAGAGCCCCTGGAGAAGGAAATGGCAACCCACCCCAGTATTCTTGCCTGGAGAATCCCATGGACAGAGGTGCCTGGCGGGCTACAGTCCATAGGGTCACAAAGAGTCAGACACGGCTGGAGCGACTGGGCACATATGCACTTTCATATATGAGACCCTTTTGCAAGTATCTTTATCCTGAAAAGTGAATGTGCTGCCTACTGACTTGTTCGATGTCCCATTAATAGGACCTGCTCATTGAGTTGGGCCGAGCCTGCCGCACATCCTCTGCGGAATCACTCTGGCATGAGTGTAGATGCAAGGAATTTCTGGGATCATTTCCCCTCCCATGGGATCACCCTTCCGCCTTGATTTCTCTTTGTGGTCACTGAACAAGGTAGTGCCCTTTCCCAGACGCTGATGCCCTAAGTAAAGAAGTTCCGTGACTTGCCCTGGTCTTGTAGGGGGTGGCTGCCGCCAAAATACCCGTTCCCACTTCTGTCTGATTAGGCTCTTAAGTGCTGGGCTCCGCTGACTCCTCCACTGATTACACATTTAATCAATAAATCAATGTTCTTTCCTACTCATCCTCCCGGCAGTCACAACACGAAGGTCCCGAGGTGCGCTCAGACTGCTGCCCTCTGCGTTCAGAGATGTGGCTGCTGACAATGATTGGTTGGCGCTCTGCTCGGCTGTGACAGGAGAGATCAATAGGCGGCCGACAACCTTTACTTCCTGGCCGAGGTACCAGCTGCCCTTCGGCTGTGTCTGCAGCCGCCGTGTCTTGAGTTTTTTAAGATGACTGTCTCTTAGAATTTGTTTTCCCTCCCCAGGTCTCCCGAATCCTAATTACTACATGACAGGCTGTTTCCCAGCAGACCTTGGCTGCTTCTTCACGTGAGAAGCAGCAGCATCAGACCAAGAAGTACAGGAGAGATGTGTAGGCAGGCTGGCTGTACCAGGGTCTCTTTTGCTTCTCTGGCCGAACAACAGCTGCATCTGCTGGCCTTGGTCACAGGCCTGTGTATGCAGATGTCTGATAAAGATGGAAGCCTTCGTGCCCCTTCTAGAGTAAGATTTGCCATGCCTTGCTTGACCGACCTTCTCTGCACCCCACCCCTACCCTTGTGGCAGGTGCTCAGGGCTCCCCAGCTGCCACTCCTTGAAGCAGGACTCACCCCCAAGAAACATCACGCCCAACCCTGAGCACATCTGGGACTCAAAATCCAACAGGTCATGTTGTGTTTCCTGTTAGAAATGTTTTATTTGACAAATTAACTTAAGACTGTTCTTCGCCTGTTCTCCTCAGCATCCTTCACTTCATTATATAACTTAACAAAAAAGAAAGAAAGAAAGAGAAAGAAACCTTTTTCATTGAAACCGATCACTTTGAGAACTGTCAGGAAAAAGTTCCCAAGAGTTGTAGTGAACCTCGATCAAAATGTCCTATTGTGCTTACATTTGGAAAGAAAGATAAACCGAGATTTACAACACTTTGTAAGACTGCCCTAAGTAAAGAAGTTCCGTGACTTGCCCTGGTCTTGTAGGGGGTGGCTGCCGCCAAAATACCCGTTCCCACTTCTGTCTGATTAGGCTCTTAAGTGCTGGGCTCCGCTGACTCCTCCACTGATTACACATTTAATCAATAAATCAATGTTCTTTCCTACTCATCCTCCCGGCAGTCACAACACGAAGGTCCCGAGGTGCGCTCAGACTGCTGCCCTCTGCGTTCAGAGATGTGGCTGCTGACAATGATTGGTTGGCGCTCTGCTCGGCTGTGACAGGAGAGATCAATAGGCGGCCGACAACCTTTACTTCCTGGCCGAGGTACCAGCTGCCCTTCGGCTGTGTCTGCAGCCGCCGTGTCTTGAGTTTTTTAAGATGACTGTCTCTTAGAATTTGTTTTCCCTCCCCAGGTCTCCCGAATCCTAATTACTACATGACAGGCTGTTTCCCAGCAGACCTTGGCTGCTTCTTCACGTGAGAAGCAGCAGCATCAGACCAAGAAGTACAGGAGAGATGTGTAGGCAGGCTGGCTGTACCAGGGTCTCTTTTGCTTCTCTGGCCGAACAACAGCTGCATCTGCTGGCCTTGGTCACAGGCCTGTGTATGCAGATGTCTGATAAAGATGGAAGCCTTTCGTGCCCCTTCTAGAGTAAGATTTGCCATGCCTTGCTTGACCGACCTTCTCTGCACCCCACCCCTACCCTTGTGGCAGGTGCTCAGGGCTCCCCAGCTGCCACTCCTTGAAGCAGGACTCACCCCCAAGAAACATCACGCCCAACCCTGAGCACATCTGGGACTCAAAATCCAACAGGTCATGTTGTGTTTCCTGTTAGAAATGTTTTATTTGACAAATTAACTTAAGACTGTTCTTCGCCTGTTCTCCTCAGCATCCTTCACTTCATTATATAACTTAACAAAAAAAAAAAGAAAGAAAGAAAGAGAAAGAAACCTTTTTCATTGAAACCGATCACTTTGAGAACTGTCAGGAAAAAGTTCCCAAGAGTTGTAGTGAACCTCGATCAAAATGTCCTATTGTGCTTACATTTGGAAAGAAAGATAAACATCTGTTTTAAGTATTTACAACACTTTGTAAGACTGGGTGAGGGGTTGAGAGAGAATACATTCTTTCCCCTGATGAGAACAGTGTTTTTTCCAAATGAACTTATTTTGCCCATTCAGAGAAATGAAAGTGTTGTTTTAATTGAAAAGAAAAACCAGGGTAAGTAAACCATCCGGCAGATAATTTAAAAACTGTTCTTTTTATAAGAAACCAAATCAGAGTCTTAATATCCCCTTTATTATTGTCATTCATTCCCCTTTAGTGGACTGAAATGGAAGTGTTCTCTTCCAGCACCATCTCTCCTCTTGTGTGTTGTGGGGTAGACCAGCCTTTAGGCGGTGCACTTCCTGTTCCCAGCACCACCCCTCCTGACTTATGCTGACTTCACTTCTCTCAGCCCTTCTTCTCTTGGAGGGAAGGGAGAGTTGAGGAGTTTGGGATCAACATGTGCACAGTGCCGTATTTAAAATGGATAACCAACGGGGACCTACTAGTACATGAACTCTGCTCACTATTAAGTGATAGCTGGATGGCAGGGAGTTTAGGGGAGAATGGATACATGTATACAGACAGCTGAGTCCTTTCACTCTTCACCTGAAGCGATCACAACACTGTTAATCAGCTACACCCCAGTACAACATAAAAAGTTCAAAAAAAAATTTTTTAAGTTGTTTTTCTGAATGTCATGTCAGTTTCTGTATTATTCAAACAAGCTGACCCTTCCTTGCACTTTGTTGGGGGGTGGAGGGAGAAGATATGTCAAAGTCATGGGGTGCTTTAGGAATTGAATAGGACATGAAGAAAGAGGCTCCTCTCTGACATGTGTGTGTGCATGAGACAGATCTCTCCCGTCTGGATGGAAAACGGCAAGGAGACTAGATGGACTTGGGTGCCACTGTTGATGGGAGGCTCCCTGCAGGCAGGGCTGTGTTTGGCTTTGTGTTTCTGTTGCCTGAAAGGTGTCTGGCTCTTTGGTGTTCGCTTGCTGCCTTCCTGATGACATGTAGTCACACAGAAACACTATCCCGAGGCTCTTAAATAATATACCGGAGCCATTGGCAAGCATTTTTGCTTCCCGATAGACTTGCTCTCATCCTCTGTCCCATTATTATTATTGGAAAGTTTAAAAACACTGGCAAAGAGGCAGGTCATGGTACAGCAAGACCATGACTTCCTAACATCTGCTGGCAGTTCGTCCTGCTACAAAGTGGCCTTCTGACACATTTCTGGCTTGCTGAGCTGACAATTTCAAAGCTTAGAAAGAGAAGCTATGCCAAGGAGGGATGGTACTGGTCTCGGAGGAGGAAATGTGCACCAACAGGGAAGGGATGGAAATTAGGAAAAGTGAGTTTGTCACCCTGGCACGTGTACCACTTGCTGAAATAAACATGACTGTGGGCAGATGCATATCGCAGCCTATAGGAAGGCAGATGTCCGAAAGTTCAGAGAAAACATCATCTTGTGGGAAGAGACTCCAGAAGGTTGGAAACACTTGTAAAGTTGCTTCCTTCACAGAAAGTCCAAAGAGAAAGTGAGTTCCCATGATAAGAATAACAATAATGGCTGGCATCACGTTGATCACTAATCGAAGATCCTCAGGATAGCCTCTTGAGATAGATACAATTCTCCCTTTTGTAAATGAGGAAGTTGAATCACAACTTGCTTGGCATTACCCAGCTAGCAAGTAGCAGGGGTCACCCAATTTCCATTTCCACTCAACAGTCCATTTTTTGAAAGACCCTATACCACTATCTGAATATGTCAAGAAGCCCAGACACCATGTGAACTGAGGCTTTCTGAATAAAGCCAACAACCAAGGGATGGGCCCCTTGTTAATGAACGCTACCAGGTGGCAAGAAGACCAGGCTACTCAGGTGTCATTTTATTTCTTTATTCTTTTTTTTTTTTAATTCTTTATTTTAAAGGTTTTACAGAGTTTTGTTGTTCACAGACATGTATGTTCCCAGATCAGTCATATGCATATCCATGGTCCCCACCCTACCAGTTCCCCCCATCCCACCCCTCCGGACCATCGCCCCATGCCATTGTGAGCACTCCTATTCCCTTAGCACTATGACACTAGCTATCTTTTCCACACATGACAGTATAGGTTTCCATGTTACTCCCTCCATGCCTCCCCCTCCCTATTTCTTCCCCACAATGTCCCTATGTCTATGCTCTGTCTGTTTTTCCATGAGTTCACTGCGTGTGTTATCAAGACCATCCTACTAGATTCCATATATGTGTGTTAGTATACTGTATTTGTCTTTCTCTTTTTGACTTACTTCACTTTTTATGATAGGTTCTAGAGCCAGCCACTTCATTAGGACTGAGTCTTCTGCATTTCTTTTAACAGCTGAGTAGTATTCCATTGTATATATGTACCAGTCTTCTGTATCCATTCATTCGTCGATGGACATCTAGGTTGCTTCCATGTTGTGGCTATTGTATAGAGAGCTGCAATGAACACTGAGGTACAGGTGCTTCTTTCAGTTTTGATTTCATCAGGATATAAGCCTAATAGTGGGATTGCTGGGTCATAGGGTGGTTCTATTTTTAGTTTTTCAAGGAATCTCCATACTGTCTTCCATAGAGGCTGTATCAATTTACATTCCCACCAGCAATGCAAGAGGGTTCCCTTTTCTCCACACCCTCTCCAGCATTTATTGTCTGTCAATTTATTGATAATGGCCATTCTGATGGGTATGAGGTGATATCACATTGTAGTTTTAATTTGCATTTCTCTAATAATAAGCGAGGTTGAGCATCGTTTCATGTGCTTTGGGGCCATCTGTATGTCATCTTTGGAGAGGTGTCTGTTTTGGTCCTCTTCCCATTTTTTGATTGGATTGTTTGTTTTTCCTGTGCTGAGTTGTCTGAGTTGTTTGTAGATTTTGGAGATTAATTCTATGTCTGTTGTTTCATTTGCTATGATTTTCTCCCACTCTATGGGGTATCTGTTCAGTTTTTTTGTAATTTCTTTTGCTGTACAAAAACTTTGAAGTTTCATGAGGTCCCGCTATTCTAGTAGGTGGGTCAGAGAAGATCTTGCTTTGATTGATGTCCTTGAGGGTGTTGCCTATATTCTCCTCTAAGAAGTTTTACGGTTTCTGGTCTTACATTTAGGTCTTTAATCCATTTTGAGTTGATCTTTGTGTATGGTGTCAAGAAATGTTCCAACTTCATTTTTTTTGCATGTAGCTGTCCAATTTTCCCAGCACCATTTGTTGAAGAGGCTGTCTTTGTCCCGTTTTAGATGTTCGCCTCCTTTGTCAAAAATAAGGTACCCATAGGTGCGTGGGTTTATCTCTGGGTTCTCGATCTTGTTCCATTGGTCAATATTTCTGTTTTTGTGCCAGTACCATACTGTCTTGAGGACTGTTGCTTTGTAGTAGAGTCTGAAGTTAGGAAGGCTGATTCCTCCAGCTCCGTTTTTCTTTCTCAGGATTGCTTTGGCTATTCGAGGTCTTTGGTGTTTCCATATGAACTGTGTTATTCTTTGGTCTAGTTCTGTGAAAAATGTCAATGGTAGTTGAATAGGTATTGCATTGAATCTGTAGATGATATTTGGTAGTATGGTCATTTTCACAATATTCATTCTTCCGACCCAGGAACATGGAATATCTCTCCATCTGTTTAAGTCTTCTTTAATGTCTTTCATGAGTGTCTTGTAATTTTCTGTGTATGGTTCTTTTGTTTCTTTGGGTAGGTTTATTCCTAGATATTTGATTCTTTTGGTTGCGATGGTGAAGGGGATTGCCTCTTTGATTTCATTTTCTGATTTTTCATTGTTTGTGTATAGGAAGGCCAGTGATTTCTGTGTGTTGACTTTGTATCCTGCGACTTTGCTGAATTTGCTGATTAACCCTAGTAGTTTTGTAATAGTGTCTGGGATTTTCTATGTATAATATCATGTCTTCTGCGAATAGAGAGAGCTTGACTTCTTCCTTTCCAATCTGGATTCCTTTGATTTCTTTCTCTTCTCTTATTGCTGTTGCTAGCACTTCCAGGACTATGTTGAATAGTAGTGGTGAAAGTGGACAGCCCTGTCTTGTTCCTGATCTTAGAGGGAATGTTTTCAGTTTTTCACCATTGAGGATAATGTTTGCTGTGGGCTTCTCATAGATGGCTTTTATTATGTTGAGATAGGTTCCTTCTATGCCCATTTTTTGAAGAGTTTTTATCATAAATGGATGCCGTACTTTGTCAAAGGCTTTTTCTGCATCTATTGAGATGATCATGTGATTTCTGTCTCTCAATTTGTTGATATGGTGTATGACATTGATTGATTTGCGGATGTTGAAGAATCCTTGCATGCCTGGGATGAACTTGACTTGATCGTGATGTATGAGTTTTTTGATGTGTCGTTGAATTCTGTTTGCTAGGATTTTGTTGAGGATCTTGGCATCTAAGTTCATCAGTGAAATTGGCCTATAGTTTTCCTTTTTTGTGTTGTCTTTGCCTGGTTTGGGTATCAGAGTCTGAAGTTGGGGGAGCTGATTCCTCCAGCTCCGTTTTTTTTCCTCAGGATTGCTTTGGCTATTCGAGGTCTTTGGTGTTTCCATATGAACTGTGTTATTCTTTGGTCTAGTTCTGTGAAAAATGTCAATGGTAGTTGAATAGGTATTGCATTGAATCTGTAGATGATATTTGGTAGTATGGTCATTTTCACAATATTCATTCTTCCGACCCAGGAACATGGAATATCTCTCCATCTGTTTAAGTCTTCTTTAATGTCTTTCATGAGTGTCTTGTAATTTTCTGTGTATGGTTCTTTTGTTTCTTTGGGTAGGTTTATTCCTAGATATTTGATTCTTTTGGTTGCGATGGTGAAGGGGATTGCCTCTTTGATTTCATTTTCTGATTTTTCATTGTTTGTGTATAGGAAGGCCAGTGATTTCTGTGTGTTGACTTTGTATCCTGCGACTTTGCTGAATTTGCTGATTAACCCTAGTAGTTTTGTAATAGTGTCTGGGATTTTCTATGTATAATATCATGTCTTCTGCGAATAGGGTGGGCTTGACTTCTTCCTTTCCAATCTGGATTCCTTTGATTTCTTTCTCTTCTCTTATTGCTGTTGCTAGCACTTCCAGGACTATGTTGAATAGTAGTGGTGAAAGTGGACAGCCCTGTCTTGTTCCTGATCTTAGAGGGAATGTTTTCAGTTTTTCACCATTGAGGATAATGTTTGCTGTGGGCTTCTCATAGATGGCTTTTATTATGTTGAGATAGGTTCCTTCTATGCCCATTTTTTGAAGAGTTTTTATCATAAATGGATGCCGTACTTTGTCAAAGGCTTTTTCTGCATCTATTGAGATGATCATGTGATTTCTGTCTCTCAATTTGTTGATATGGTGTATGACATTGATTGATTTGCGGATGTTGAAGAATCCTTGCATGCCTGGGATGAACTTGACTTGATCGTGATGTATGAGTTTTTTGATGTGTCGTTGAATTCTGTTTGCTAGGATTTTGTTGAGGATCTTGGCATCTAAGTTCATCAGTGAAATTGGCCTATAGTTTTCCTTTTTTGTGTTGTCTTTGCCTGGTTTGGGTATCAGGGTAATGGTGGCCTCGTAGAATGTGTTTGGAAGTGTTCCTTCCTGTGCAATTTTTTGGAAGAGTTTTAGAAGGACAGGCATTAGCTCTTCTTTAAATGTTTGGTAGAATTCACTTGTGAAACCATCTGGCCCTGGGCGTTTATTTTTGGGTAGATTTTTAATTACAAAGTCAATTTCTGAGCTTGTGATTGGCTTGTTCATAGTTTCTATTTCTTCCTGGTTGAGTCTTGGGAGATTAATCTTCTCTAAGAAACTGTCCATTTCTTTTAGGTTGTCCAGTTTGTTGCCATAGAGTTGTTCATAATAGTCTCTTAGAATCCTCTGGATTTCTGCATTATCTGTTGTAATCTCTCCTTTTTCGTTTTTGATTTTGTTGATCTGGTTCTTCTCTCTCTTTTTCTTGATGAGTAGGGCCAGTGGCTTGTCAATTTTGTTTACCTTTTTGAAGAACCAGCTTCTTGTTTTATTTATCTTTACTATTTTTTTTTCATTTCTTTCTCATTTATTTCTGCTCTAGTCTTTATAATTTCTCTTCTTCTGCTGGCTTTGGGGTGTTTTTATTCTTCTTTCTCCAATTGTTTTAAGCATAGGTTTAGGTCATCTACTTCATATTTTCCTAGTTTCTTGAGGTGGGATTGTATTGCTATAAATTTCCCTCTTAAGCAGCCAGTAGGTTTGCAAAGTCATATGTTCATTGTCATTTTCTTCTAGGAATTTTTAAATTTCTCCTTTGATTTGCTCAGTGATCAGTGGGTTTTTTAGGTATGTGTTGTTTATCATAAATGGATGCCGTACTTTGTCAAAGGCTTTTTCTGCATCTATTGAGATGATCATGTGATTTCTGTCTCTCAATTTGTTGATATGGTGTATGACATTGATTGATTTGCGGATGTTGAAGAATCCTTGCATGCCTGGGATGAACTTGACTTGATCGTGATGTATGAGTTTTTTGATGTGTCGTTGAATTCTGTTTGCTAGGATTTTGTTGAGGATCTTGGCATCTAAGTTCATCAGTGAAATTGGCCTATAGTTTTCCTTTTTTGTGTTGTCTTTGCCTGGTTTGGGTATCAGGGTAATGGTGGCCTCGTAGAATGTGTTTGGAAGTGTTCCTTCCTGTGCAATTTTTTGGAAGAGTTTTAGAAGGACAGGCATTAGCTCTTCTTTAAATGTTTGGTAGAATTCACTTGTGAAACCATCTGGCCCTGGGCGTTTATTTTTGGGTAGATTTTTAATTACAAAGTCAATTTCTGAGCTTGTGATTGGCTTGTTCATAGTTTCTATTTCTTCCTGGTTGAGTCTTGGGAGATTAATCTTCTCTAAGAAACTGTCCATTTCTTTTAGGTTGTCCAGTTTGTTGCCATAGAGTTGTTCATAATAGTCTCTTAGAATCCTCTGGATTTCTGCATTATCTGTTGTAATCTCTCCTTTTTCGTTTTTGATTTTGTTGATCTGGTTCTTCTCTCTCTTTTTCTTGATGAGTAGGGCCAGTGGCTTGTCAATTTTGTTTACCTTTTTGAAGAACCAGCTTCTTGTTTTATTTATCTTTACTATTTTTTTTTCATTTCTTTCTCATTTATTTCTGCTCTAGTCTTTATAATTTCTCTTCTTCTGCTGGCTTTGGGGTGTTTTTATTCTTCTTTCTCCAATTGTTTTAAGCATAGGTTTAGGTCATCTACTTCATATTTTCCTAGTTTCTTGAGGTGGGATTGTATTGCTATAAATTTCCCTCTTAGAACTGCTTTCGCAGTATCCCATAGGTTTTGCATGGTCATATGTTCATTGTCATTTTCTTCTAGGAATTTTTAAATTTCTCCTTTGATTTGCTCAGTGATCAGTGGGTTTTTTAGGTATGTGTTGTTTAATCACCATGTGTTTGTGTTTTTAGCAGTTTTTTTCCTGTAGTTGATCTCTAGTCTCATTGCATTGTGGTACGAGAAGATGGTTGGTATAATTTCAGTTTTCTTGAACTGACTGAGGTTTGATTTGTGGCCCAAGATGTGGTCTATCCTGGAGAATGTTCCGTGAGCACTTGAGAAGAAAATGTATTCTTCTGCTTTTGGATGGAACGTCCTAAAGATATCGATGAGGTCCATCTTTTCTAGTGTGGCATTTAAGGCTTGTGTTTCTTTATTAATTTTCTGTTTGGATGATCTAGCCATTGGTGTGAGAGGAGTGTTAAAGTCTCCTACTATGACTGTGTTATTATTGATTTCTTCTTTTATGTCTGATAGTATGTGTCTTATGTATTGAGGTGCCCCTGTGTTGGGTGCGTAGATATTCATAACTGTTAGGTCTTCCTCTTGGATAGATCCCTTAATCATGATGTAGTGACCTGCCTTGTCTCTTAGAATCTTCTTTACTTTAAAATCTATTTTGTCTGATATGAGGATTGCTACTCCAGCTTTCTTTTGATTTCCATTTGCATGGAATATCTTTTTCCAGCCTCTCACTTTCAGTCTATGGGTGTCTCTAGGTCTGAAGTGGGTCTCTTGTAAACAGCATATATATGGGTCATGTTTCTGGATCCATTCAGCCAGCCTGTGTCGTTTGGTTGGAGCATTTAGTCCATTTATATTCAAAGTAATTATTGATACGAATGTTCCTATTGTCATCTCCTTAGAAGTTTGGGGTTTGATATGTAGGACTTCTCCAACTCTTGTATTTATTGGCTGTATCGGGCCCTTTAACACTTGTTGTAGGGCTGGTTTTGTGGTACAGAATTCTTTTAGTTTTTGCTTGTCTGTGAAGCTTTTGACTTCACCATCAATTCTGAATGAGATTCTTGCTGGGTAGAGAATTCTTGGTTGGAGGTTATTCTCTTTTAGCCGTTTAAATGTGTCTTGCCATTCTCTTCTGGCCTGCAGGATTTCTGTTGAAAGATCCACAGTTAGATGTATGGGGTTTCCTTTATATGTTATTTGTTGTTTGCTCCTAGCTGCTTTTAGTAATCTGTCTTTATATTTAGTCTGTGTTAGTTTGACTAGAATGTGCCTTGGTGTGTTTCTTCTTGGGTTTATCCTGTATGGAACTCTTTGTGCTTCTTGGACTTGGTTGACTATTTCCTTTCCCATGTTGGGGAAGTTTTCAACTATAACCTCTTCAAGAATTTTTTCATAGCCTTTCTTCCCCTCTTCTTCTGGAACTCCTATAATTCTAATGTTGGTGTGTTTGATATTGTCCCATAGGTCTCTTAGGCTATCCTCAGTTCTTTTAATTCTTTCAGTTTTGTTGTGTTCTTCAGCACTTATTTCCACCATTCTGTGTTCCAGCTCACTTATCTGTTCTTCAGCCTCTGATACTCTACTACTGAGACCTTCTATAGTATTTTTGAATTCAGCAATTGAGTTGGTGGTCTCTATTTGCTTATTTTTCATTTCTCGCATGTCTCTTCTCAGTGCACTAATTTCCTCTAATATTCTGCTTTCAGTGTTTTGCATCCTCATTAGTATAGCTTTTCTGAATTCTCTTTCAGATAATTTGTCTATCTCCTCCTCTGTCATTTGAAGCTGTGTTTCTCTAGCTTGGTCCTTCATTTGTGCAGTGTTTCTCTGTCGTTTCATTATTAGGTTAGTTTTTGTTTCTTTGTGGGTGTCTCTAGGTCTGAAGTGGGTCTCTTGTAAACAGCATATATATGGGTCATGTTTCTGGATCCATTCAGCCAGCCTGTGTCGTTTGGTTGGAGCATTTAGTCCATTTATATTCAAAGTAATTATTGATACGAATGTTCCTATTGTCATCTCCTTAGAAGTTTGGGGTTTGATATGTAGGACTTCTCCAACTCTTGTATTTATTGGCTGTATCGGGCCCTTTAACACTTGTTGTAGGGCTGGTTTTGTGGTACAGAATTCTTTTAGTTTTTGCTTGTCTGTGAAGCTTTTGACTTCACCATCAATTCTGAATGAGATTCTTGCTGGGTAGAGAATTCTTGGTTGGAGGTTATTCTCTTTTAGCCGTTTAAATGTGTCTTGCCATTCTCTTCTGGCCTGCAGGATTTCTGTTGAAAGATCCACAGTTAGATGTATGGGGTTTCCTTTATATGTTATTTGTTGTTTGCTCCTAGCTGCTTTTAGTAATCTGTCTTTATATTTAGTCTGTGTTAGTTTGACTAGAATGTGCCTTGGTGTGTTTCTTCTTGGGTTTATCCTGTATGGAACTCTTTGTGCTTCTTGGACTTGGTTGACTATTTCCTTTCCCATGTTGGGGAAGTTTTCAACTATAACCTCTTCAAGAATTTTTTTCATACCCTTTCTTCCCCTCTTCTTCTGGAACTCCTATAATTCTAATGTTGGTGTGTTTGATATTGTCCCATAGGTCTCTTAGGCTATCCTCAGTTCTTTTAATTCTTTCAGTTTTGTTGTGTTCTTCAGCACTTATTTCCACCATTCTGTGTTCCAGCTCACTTATCTGTTCTTCAGCCTCTGATACTCTACTACTGAGACCTTCTATAGTATTTTTGAATTCAGCAATTGAGTTGGTGGTCTCTATTTGCTTATTTTTCATTTCTCGCATGTCTCTTCTCAGTGCACTAATTTCCTCTAATATTCTGCTTTCAGTGTTTTGCATCCTCATTAGTATAGCTTTTCTGAATTCTCTTTCAGATAATTTGTCTATCTCCTCCTCTGTCATTTGAAGCTGTGTTTCTCTAGCTTGGTCCTTCATTTGTGCAGTGTTTCTCTGTCGTTTCATTATTAGGTTAGTTTTTGTTTCTTTGTGGGTGTCTGTGTGTATGGAGTTCTTTTTCCCACCAGGCTTCTTGGTTGAATTCTTCCTTCCTTTGGGTTTCTGTCCTTGTAGAAGGGTTCAGTGGTTTGCGTCTTGGGTGGTGTTAGGTCTTATTTACAGGTGAATAATCTCCAGTGTTGTATGTTCTTTGATAATGTGGGGTCTTGGAATCAGGGCTTCCACTGCAAGAGTCTTTGGTTTGATGATTGCTCAGGGGGTGTAGGCTCTATGTCTGGTTTGCTATGGTGTTCTGTGATATTAGTTCAAATACTAGCATCTGAGGAGCAAGAGGTACATCCCTGATGGGTGGAAGTCATAAAAGCATGCAGATGTTTTCTAACATAGTCGTAAGATATACATACATACACAGCAATAACCACATCTAACCAGTCTTACAGTGATAAAGCATAGGAAAATTTTCTGGCAAATGAGACAATCAAAGATGATACTTGCCCGTTATGCTCTGAATTAATTAAAATAGTGCCTGGAAAAATAGATCCGGGGCAAGGTCCTAACCTGGACTATTTCATTGCAAGCAATTTTAAACTAAAACATGTGTTGGGGCTGAGGAGGAGGAGAGTGTATGGGTAATGAGAAGGAATAGATTCGTCTTGGAGGGATTTTATAGGGTTACATAGCCAAGATTAGTGTGTTGTATTGTTTAGTGCAGCTGGAAGAGAATAGTGGAGACAGGAAGGTAGGAAATAATTATCTAGAGGACAGTGGTAGATAGGAGAAAGTTTTACATTTAGAACATAGAGGGAGGAAGCAGCGACAAAGAGGAAAGAAAATTAGAAGTTTCCAAGAATTAAAATTTTTAAAAAATTAAAATTTAAAAATCAAAAAAAAAGAAATTAAAAATTAAAAAGGGAAGAAAAACTTAATAATAAGAGACAAAACAAACAAAAGCACCACTCTCCCCCAGACCTGACCTATCAATCAAATAAACAGAACCGTCCACAACAAATAAACAAACAAAAAAAGCTAAATACTGTCCCTGGTTTTTATCCTCTCATCTGTCTGGTGGAAGCCAGTCTGCTCTCGATGGTGTTGTTTTGATGATGTAGCCTTTCCCTTATGGCACCGGTCTGCAAGCTCAGGTGCTGGCCGGGACGGCAAGCTGATCCCAGTCCGTCAGGCAGAGACTGCGGCGCGCGCTCTGTCCCCGGTTGGGCGGGTTCGCGGGCTGATCCCAGTCCTTCGGGTGGGGGGCCGTGGTGCGCGTGCAATCCCGTGTTGGGCGGGAGCGTCCTGGCTCTGCCGCGCACCCGCCGGTAGCCTCCAATACCTGCCCTTCTCGGGCTTCCTCCGCTGCGGGTGTAGCTATGGGGGAGCACTGGCTCCTCCGCCACTGGCGTGCGCGCACTGCCAGTTACGCGTCCAAGTCCCAAAGGCAGGCACAAGCTATCCCATCTGGCTTGAGCCCGGTCCGTTCAGCAAGCCCCCCACTAGGAATGTTTGAACTCACCCGGTGCCAGGCGGAAAGTCGCGATTTTTGCCCGGCCAAGCGGCGCGATTTTCCCGGTGTGCACTCCCTGTTCGGCTCTATCCAGGTCCCTAGGCAGCTCCCCGCAGGGAACTTCCTAATTGCGTTCTGCCGGGCCCGCTCCAGTATCTTATCTTCATAGTGTCTTAATTTCTGCCAGCAATCCGGCCGGATTCTTGGAGTTTTCACGCTGAGCGGTGCCCTCTCTCCACTGACGCTCCACTCAGGCCCCCTTTTAGGGCACTTGCTGGTGCACTCTCCATCAGTCTGGTCCGGCGTGGGGGTTAGGATAGAGGGTTCTCAGAACAGTAGCTCCGGGAAAGTTCTGGCTGTTGACTCTTCGACCCTCGGAGACCTAAGGAGTTCTTCTGTCGTCTAGTGGCTGGTTTGATGGTGGTGTTTCATTTCTTGATTAGTTCTGGTGATTCTGCTGGGGAGCTGGTGAAATCTTCCCCTCATTCCTCCGCCATCTTGACCCCCTCTATTTCTTTATTCTTAAAAATAAAAGTCTCCAGGATGAAAACATTCCCAGGAGAGAAACAGAATCCTTCAAAATGCTGTGGCTGGTCCAAGTTAACTCACTGAATTACATCCCCCTGCACAAAACAACTTACCAGTGTCCTTGAGGAAACACTGTTAGGAGCTGATGAGATCCAAGAGAAGGAGAAGCAAGCAAATGCACTAATTTTTTAAAAAAAAGGAAGAAAATGTTAGAAAAGCAACAGATCGAAGACTTGAGGTTAGAACCTTGAAATACTCAAAAGAATTCAAGGAAGAGTTGGGGAAAAGGGGATGATTTTTAGAAGACAGTTTGGGTTCACTTGAAGAAGGTATGTCAAGGTGACATACTATTTTCATTAGTGAGGTTTTGAGAGCATGCACTAGAGGAAGATCACTGTGTCATCTCCGTCCTTGTCACCATCGACAACCTCCCAGCCAGGCGCTGTCTTGGGCACTTGGCTTACATGGCCTCATTTCATCCTCAGAACCAACCACCTTGTGGCAAAACTGTGGTCTTTCCATCTCTTTCCTTAATATATAGCTTACTGGCATGTAGTTGGCTTGTCGTTGTTCAGTCGCTCAGTCGTGTCTGACTCTGAGACCCCATGGATTGTGGCACACCAGGCTTCACAGTGTGGTCATTTCCGCTACACAGCCAACTGATTCAGTTAGACATATACACATATACTCATTCTTTTTCCTTTCCTATTATAGTTTATCACAGGGTATTGGCTATAGTTCCCTGTGCTATACAGTAGGACCTTGTTGCTCATCCATTCTATATATAATACTTTGCAGCTGCTAATCCCAAACTCCCAGTCCTTCCCTCCCTGACCCACCCTCCCCTTTGGCAACCACAAGTCTGTTCTCCGTGTCTGTGAATCTGTTTCTGTCTCATAGATATGTTCACTTGTGCCCTATTTTAGAGTCTTCATATAAGTGATATCATATGATGTTTGTCATTCCATGGTCTCTTAACACACTGAACAAAATTTCTCAACTTCATGGGCAAAAATAAAACAGAGAAGTGGTCAGTAGAATTGGAGGATTTGTAACTGACTCTTGGAAAAGAAGCTGTACCTAAATAAGCACAGCTGGGTGAGCAACTAAGAATGAGTTGCAACCTTCTGTTCTTGTTACTATATACAGTTTCACATTTTCCTCAATTACTCAGAAGAATCAAAAGATTTTTCAGATGATGTAGTATAGGTATGGACAGATAATATTAGAAGTAGAATCAAGAGTGAAAAAGCTCAATAATCTAGAGCAAGAGAAGGAAGACAATAAACTAGAAATGAAAAGCACTTTGCTTAGAGTTTGGTTTATTTTAAGCTACATGGCCCAAAACCAAATTTTTTTAAAAAGTTTTAATGAGTTATTGAATCTCATGGGTTCACTTGAAGAAGGTATGTCAAGGTGACATACTATTTTCATTAGTGAGGTTTTGAGAGCATGCACTAGAGGAAGATCACTGTGTCATCTCCGTCCTTGTCACCATCGACAACCTCCCAGCCAGGCGCTGTCTTGGGCACTTGGCTTACATGGCCTCATTTCATCCTCAGAACCAACCACCTTGTGGCAAAACTGTGGTCTTTCCATCTCTTTCCTTAATATATAGCTTACTGGCATGTAGTTGGCTTGTCGTTGTTCAGTCGCTCAGTCGTGTCTGACTCTGAGACCCCATGGATTGTGGCACACCAGGCTTCACAGTGTGGTCATTTCCGCTACACAGCCAACTGATTCAGTTAGACATATACACATATACTCATTCTTTTTCCTTTCCTATTATAGTTTATCACAGGGTATTGGCTATAGTTCCCTGTGCTATACAGTAGGACCTTGTTGCTCATCCATTCTATATATAATACTTTGCAGCTGCTAATCCCAAACTCCCAGTCCTTCCCTCCCTGACCCACCCTCCCCTTTGGCAACCACAAGTCTGTTCTCCGTGTCTGTGAATCTGTTTCTGTCTCATAGATATGTTCACTTGTGCCCTATTTTAGAGTCTTCATATAAGTGATATCATATGATGTTTGTCATTCCATGGTCTCTTAACACACTGAACAAAATTTCTCAACTTCATGGGCAAAAATAAAACAGAGAAGTGGTCAGTAGAATTGGAGGATTTGTAACTGACTCTTGGAAAAGAAGCTGTACCTAAATAAGCACAGCTGGGTGAGCAACTAAGAATGAGTTGCAACCTTCTGTTCTTGTTACTATATACAGTTTCACATTTTCCTCAATTACTCAGAAGAATCAAAAGATTTTTCAGATGATGTAGTATAGGTATGGACAGATAATATTAGAAGTAGAATCAAGAGTGAAAAAGCTCAATAATCTAGAGCAAGAGAAGGAAGACAATAAACTAGAAATGAAAAGCACTTTGCTTAGAGTTTGGTTTATTTTAAGCTACATGGCACCATTTACGTTATTGAGTTATTGAATCTCATTGTGGGAAGGAATTTTTGGCTCTCTAGCTCAACCAAGCAGTCTCATTTAATAGTTCTTGAGGCCAGTGTTTTTCAGTCTGTATGGTATGGCTCGGGAAATGAAATCAATTTCGTGGATAAAGTTCAGCATTTTAAAAAAGTGAAATAGAGAAAAACCCAAGCGCAGCATTTATACCAATTACTAGTAATAATAGACTTTTTTCTTGCCTCTTTTTTTCTTTTATTGGTCCCTCATTCATTTATTTTCATGCATTATTAATTCTCCCATCGCAGCGGCCCCTCCTCACAGAGCACCAGCTCTGGGCACGTGCACTCCAGAGCGCTGGTTCCTAATTTGACACCCTGGTCCAGCCACTCCATGGAATATGGAATCTTCATGTGCCGGGGATCAAACCGGCGCCTCTTGCACTGCAAGGCAGACTCTTTACCCACTGGACCACTAGGGAAGCTCAGTGATAGAGTTTTGTTTCCATTTTTTTCTCAACTGTGTTTGTGTCTATATGGTGGTGATATAAAATACATTTTCTACTGGCTGTACATACTATATATAAAATGTACTATTATACATGTAATTATACTATATATGATTATACAATGTAATATACATATGATAACCTATACTATGGACTTTTTTTCCCCTGGTGGCTCATATGGTGAATAATCTGCCTGCAACCCAGGTTTGATCCCTAAGTTGGGAAGGTCCTCTGCAGAAGGGAATGTCAATTCACTCTAGTATTCTTGCCTGGAGAATTCCATGGAAAGAGGAGCCTGGCGGGCTACAGTCCATGGGGTCACAAAGAGATGGATATGACTGAGTGACTAACACTTACTTTCAGTTATGGACTTTTACAATAGCTCAGCAAAAAAGAATCCACCTGAAATGCTGGAAAGGCAGGAGCATCAGGGTCTTTTCCAATAAAGCTGGTTCTTCGCAGCAGGTAGCCAAAGTATTGGAGGTTCAGCTGCGGTCCTTCCAATGAATATTCAGGGTTGATTTCCTTTAGGACCGACTGGTTTGATCTCCTTGCTGTTCAGGAACTGCCAAGAGTCTTCTCCAACACCATAGTTCAAAAGCATCTATTCTTTGGTGCTCAGCCTTCTTTATGGCCCAACCCTCACATCCATATATGACTACTGGGAAAACCATAGCTTTGACTATACGGACCTTTGTTGGCAAAGTAGTGTCTCTGGTTTTTAATATGCTGTCTGGGCTTGTCACAGCTTTTCTTCCAAGGAGCAAGCATCTTTAATTTTGTGGCTACAGTCACTGTTCACAGCCTATTTTGGAGCCCAAGAAAATAAAGTCTGTCACTATTTCCATTATTTGCTCATCCAATTTGCCATGAAGTGATAGGACGGGATTCCATGATCTTCATTTTTTGAATGTTGAGTTTTAGGTCAGCTTTTTGTGTAAACTGTGGTTGAAATTTTTGAAAGCCACTGCTATGGTCCATTCTTAAATACCTGTCTTTAATTTCTTCATTAATAAGACACTGTCTAAACTGAAATCTGTTACCCACTGGACCACTAGGAAGCTCAGTAATAGAGTTTTGTTTCCATTTTTTTCTCAACTGTGTTTGTGTCTATATGGTGGTGATATAAAATACATTTTCTACTGGCTGTACATACTATATATAAAATGTACTATTATACATGTAATTATACTATATATGATTATACAATGTAATATACATATGATAACCTATACTATGGACTTTTTTTCCCCTGGTGGCTCATATGGTGAATAATCTGCCTGCAACCCAGGTTTGATCCCTAAGTTGGGAAGGTCCTCTGCAGAAGGGAATGTCAATTCACTCTAGTATTCTTGCCTGGAGAATTCCATGGAAAGAGGAGCCTGGCGGGCTACAGTCCATGGGGTCACAAAGAGATGGATATGACTGAGTGACTAACACTTACTTTCAGTTATGGACTTTTACAATAGCTCAGCAAAAAAGAATCCACCTGAAATGCTGGAAAGGCAGGAGCATCAGGGTCTTTTCCAATAAAGCTGGTTCTTCGCAGCAGGTAGCCAAAGTATTGGAGGTTCAGCTGCGGTCCTTCCAATGAATATTCAGGGTTGATTTCCTTTAGGACCGACTGGTTTGATCTCCTTGCTGTTCAGGAACTGCCAAGAGTCTTCTCCAACACCATAGTTCAAAAGCATCTATTCTTTGGTGCTCAGCCTTCTTTATGGCCCAACCCTCACATCCATATATGACTACTGGGAAAACCATAGCTTTGACTATACGGACCTTTGTTGGCAAAGTAGTGTCTCTGGTTTTTAATATGCTGTCTGGGCTTGTCACAGCTTTTCTTCCAAGGAGCAAGCATCTTTAATTTTGTGGCTACAGTCACTGTTCACAGCCTATTTTGGAGCCCAAGAAAATAAAGTCTGTCACTATTTCCATTATTTGCTCATCCAATTTGCCATGAAGTGATAGGACGGGATTCCATGATCTTCATTTTTTGAATGTTGAGTTTTAGGTCAGCTTTTTGTGTAAACTGTGGTTGAAATTTTTGAAAGCCACTGCTATGGTCCATTCTTAAATACCTGTCTTTAATTTCTTCATTAATAAGACACTGTCTATCTGAAAATCTTCAGACTTATACTTTGTGCTGATATGACTCATATGAGAATTTTTTCTATTAATACTGAATTTAAATTTGTCTCAGACTTGAGCACAGCCCTTGTCTCTCAGCTCTGCCGCATACTGGCCAGATGATCTCGTTCAAACCACTTTATGTCTTTAATCCAAAATATCCTTACCTGCAAAATTACAAATATTACTACTAATAAAGCAATAATGCTTTCCAAACTTAATGTGAGAGTGAAATCTTTTTTAAAAGAGAAGCCACCTTTAGAATTTTACAAATGCTATTCTTCTTCATAATTCTTTACTTTGAGCAAACAATCTTTTCTCATCAATACCTCAGTTAATTGAAGGTAACTTTTACGAACCTTCTCCCATGGCTGTCCAGCTACTCTTCAGACACTCATGGTTCAGGGTCCATAAGCCACTCTGGTTACTCTCTTCTAAATATACTCCACTTGGTATATGCTTATTCTACTCAAATGGTAAAGAATCCAACTGCCAATGCAGGAGATCCCTTGGTTGGGAAGATCCCTTGAGAAGGAAATGGCAACCCACTCCAGTATTCTTGCCTGGAGCATTCCTTAGACAATTCAAAGAGTTGGACACGGCTGAACAACTAACATTTTCACTTTTTCACTATTCTGTTTTATTTATTTTCCCCTGAGTACTCATTTTAAAATGAGTGTGTAACATGAGAAATGACATGCAACCAGTATGAACAACTGCATTAGGTGAAGGAACTTATTGACAATCTGTGTTTCAAAATCGTTTTTATGTTAGTGTAGACCCATCTTCCATAGAAATAAATCTGACTGCCCAGAATCTAAGTCCAGATTTAGATTAATAATCTCAGAATGTGATGGAACAACACGTTTTGGGGTTCAAAACCCCAAACGGCACTAAAACATTTTGTCTTTAGTGATATGCTTGTAGTTTAAAACTCCCAAGTTTGTCTGTTTTGTATTTTGTGCCTGCTGGTGAGCCGTATCTCTGCCATCTTGGGTTTATGCCATTGGTTTTTTCTGGCCTCAGAAAAAAAAATGTTAGCACTTAACATTTGTCCTTGTTTAATTTCATCTTGTTAGATTCAGCTCATTGCTCCAGCCTGTCAAGATTGTTTTTCATCATTATGCTGCCGTATAGTTGTCTGGCTGCTCCTCCCAGCACTGGTCACCCACCGGCCAGTGTCACAGTCCGCCACACCTTCCTCCCACAGCCCCAGAGGCAACGGAGCCCCTGGCCAGGGGACCTGAAGCAGCTGATGATCAGCGTCCTTTTTCAGGAGATCCTTCAGCCAGTTGATCATCCTTCTAGTTACACTTGTGTTATTTTAGCCCATTTTCCTCCCTATGTTTCGTATACATTATGAGAAGCTAGATCTTACAGAAAAGTATAAATGAATGTCTTAGCCAAACCAATACTTGCCTTTCTTACATAGCTACCAGGAAGCCCAGGGCCTGGGACAATCATCCATTTTTAATGGGTCTAAGCCATTCAAAATCCACAGAAATAAAATAATGATGTGCGTGAGTGTGTGTGTGTGTTAGTCACTCAGTCATGTCCAATTCTATGTGACCCAATGAACTGTAGCCCGGTAGGTTCTTCTGTCCATGGAATTCTCCAGGCAAGGATATTGGAGTGGGTTGCCATTCACTTCTCCAGGGGATCTTCCTGACCCAGGGATTCAACCTGGATTTTCTGCATTGCAGGCAGATTCTTTGCTGTCTGCACCAGGGAAACCCCAATAGTAACATATATGATTTAAAAAAAAAGACTTTTAAAAATTAAGTAATTAATTTTTGGTTACTCTGGATCTTTGTTGCTGTGTGCAGGCTTCTCACTGAGGTAGCTTCTCTTGCTGCGGATCCTGGACACTAGGGCATGCAGGCTTCAGTAGCTGCAGATCACAGGCTCTAGAACTTAGGCTTAAGTAATTGTAGAGGATAGGCTCAGTTGCCCTGTGACACGTGAAATCTTCCTAGACCAGGGATCAAATTCATGTGCCTTGCACTGGCAGGTGGATTCTTAACCACCGAATCACCGGGGAAGTCCTGTATGACAGACTTTGTATGAAATGTTTAAGGGTGCTATTGCCACATGAATTTCGTTCCCTTTGCTGTAATGTTTTTTTCATTAATTTCATTTTCTTTTTCATCGGAGGATAATTTCTTTCACAGCGTTGTGTTGGCTTCTATCATCCACATGAATCAGCCATAAGTCTACCTGTGTCCCTGCCCTCTTGAACCACCCTCCCCGTGCCTCCCTGCAAGTTGTCAGAGAACAATAGCTTTGGGTTTCCAGCACTGAACAGCAAATCCCCACTCACTATCTATTTAACACATGAAAATGTCTGTGTTTCAGTATTATTCCCTCAAGTCATGGCCCCCTCTCCCACCCTCGCTGTGATCATAAGTCTGTCCTTTAAGTCCACATCTCCTTTGCTGCCCTGCAAATAGCTATCTTTGTGAAGGAAGAATTAAGCGCTGGCCTGAGAATTGGGAAGGCTGGTGTTTCTCCTTCCAGTTTTCCTGGTTGGAAGCAAATGAGCACATTTCTCTGAGATGCCTCAGACTCATACAGACCTGGGCCCCCCAACATATTACAGATGTGTGCAGAGGACTTCAATGAGTCGGTGAGGACAACGGCCAGACTCTCAGTTGAGGGACCCTGCCCAAGAGGCTGACTTCTACTGTGTGTAATCGGAGGCCTGTGAATGAGGCCTGTTGCTTTCAGATGCCCGTTTGATAGGAGATAGGACTGTGTGAACAGATTGTGACATAATTCCAGTGGGTCTGGGGAAACATAGACCCAGCTCCAGAGCTGAGGGTCATAAAGCAAAAAAAGGAATTTGTCCTGCAGAAGTGGTCTCTTAAAAAGTAAGCCAGAGAGTCATTTTTGGAGTTTGGTCATTGTAGGTGCTTTGAGAAAGCTGTTATTACTATTATTTCTAAATGTTGATGAAGGGGCTTCATGTTCAAAGGTCTGGTATTCTCCATTACCAAGGGAGGGTGGGGTTGTGGGAAGGCTAAGAAAATAATCTGCTTCTTTTTGATCCAGGTTGGATAAGAGGTTTGGATTGGTTCTATAAGAAAACCCTGCTTGTGGTGAGACTTCCCAGACAGGGCAGAAAAAGGCAGTGCAAAGGTCTAGAATGTGAGGGATGATATTCTGGCACTCGAATAAACATGTTCTTTGATTTTATTTTTTTGGCCACATTGATAGGCGGGTGGGTTCTTATTTCCCTGATCAGGGATCAAACTCAGACACTCTGCAGTGGAAACAATATGCCTTAACCACCAGGGAAATCCCACATTCTTTCTTTTCAAAAGAGAAAAAGGAAGAAGAAAATACAATGTTAGAACTTTACAGTATTCTTTAATTCAAGGCAAAACTGGCATGGATGGAAGGAAAAAGTATGACAGTGCTCAGCAGTGAGGCACCCTTAATATCAGTTATACTATACACTTGTTACCTGCATCGTTTGAAGGAGTGAGTTTGCTGGTTTATGGTGACTTTGCAAGGTCAGGATGGCGGGTCCTCTGTGAAGGGAAATTCTCGCTGAATGTGCTACCTACCCAGATGGCCTTCAGACCCTGGTCTGAGGAGCAGAAAAACTGAAGTCTCACCACCATCCTTAATTTACTCTTTAGAACCATCACACCTGCACTCTGTACACTTCAGTGTTCTGAAACAATGATGGTGATTGTACGAGCCCATGGGGTTGGACACAGTCTCCAGAGCTCCTCTGCAGGGGTTTGAAGCTCACCTTCTCCACTTAGGATTTCAGTGCAACATGAAACAAGTTATTCCCATCTTCCTATGCCTCACTGGTAAAAGGTGGAAGTATTAATACATAGTTGATGGGGTCATTGTAAAGATTAGATGAGTCCGTACAACCAGAGTTAGATGTGTGTCTGGCAAATAGAGCTCAATAAATGGGAGCTATTACTCCTCCTTTCCTGGAACAGTTGGAAGAGGATGATTAAAATAAATGAAACACAAAGGGTTCTGAATGGGGAGAAGCAAACTCCTTGATTTTCTTTGACTTCTGTCTGTGCTAAATTATTTAACAGATAATCTAACAAAAAGCATGGTACCACACTATGCGTCAGAACGTAGCAGCTCTGTGATGAATCCTACCCTCCAGGGGTTTAGAGCTAGACTGGTAGAGAAGACAGGACACACGAAGTCCATCAGCTGCAATCCTGGGCAGTGGGAAGACCAAGTGGCCGGATGAGCATAAAGGGTGGGGATGGTGTAGAGTCCTAAACAAAGGCCACAGAAAACTCCTAAATGAATTATTTGAAGACTGACTTTTAAGACTAATTCTTGGCTTCCAATTACACGATAAGAAGGTCTGTGTGTTTTTTGAAAATGGAAAATCTTAACCTACCCCTGGATGCTCCTCTGTACTTCTGTAGTCATATGTGAGTCTATTCAATACTTGGGTGTGTTAGTCACGTCCATTTTTTGCTTATTCTCTTTTTTTATGTACACACCACAAAATTCACTTTGGGGGGCACAGTGTGTGCACCAGCTTGTATGGCTGTGTAACCAATAACCATAATCCATTCGGGTTCACAGTAGTTCTACCCACTGAAAGGTTCTCTGGTGTGGATGGCCCTTTGGAATCTTTCTCCCCCCAGCCCCAGCCCTTGGCAACCACTGACCTATTTCTGTTCTATAGTTTTGTCTTTTCCAGAATGTTATATAAATAGAATCATACACTCTGCAGCCTTGTGAGTCTTCTCCATTTTGCTCTATCTATGGCTCTGGGTTCCTCTAGGTCATCTTTGTTTTTGCCTAAATAAATGCAGGAGATGCTTGAGTCGTGGGTTTGATCCTGGGTTGAGAAGATCACCTGGAGGAGGGAATGGCAATCCACTGCAGTATTCTTGCCTGGATACCCCGTGGACAGAGGAGCCTGGTGGGCATCAATCTATAGCATTGCAAGGAGTCAGACACGACTGATAATAGCGTACACACACACACACACACACACACACATACGAGCGTAACACAAATGTGGTGTTCACATACCCATGCTCTCGACACTGTGTGTCCAAAGTCCTTTCAGAAGCCTCCGGGTAGGATGGGTCCTTTAGAGGCTTGGTGATAATTTTTCAATTCAGTGTTTCCCTAACTTGCCTGATCACAAGAACCTATTGTCCTGGGTGTGTAATAAAAATATGGATTTCTAGAGTTCTCTGCTGCACAGTTGGAATTCACAGGTCTGGAAAGAAGTCTGGGGGATCTGTATCCATGCTTCTCAAGTTATGTTCATATCAGAACCCCCTCAGTATTTGATTGCTCAGTTCCATCCCAGAGTTTCTTTTTCAGTGGGTCTGGAATGAGGTCCAGGAACCTACACTCCCAATAGGCTCCCAGGTGTGGCTGACACTGTGTCCTGAGAACCCCACTTTGCGATCCGCAAATCTACTGCTCTGCAGTATTATCAGGTGTCACGGATGATTCTGGTATGCATGTGCGTGCTTGAGTTCTGACTTCACTGCAATTGCTGGGGAGAGGCTGTGCTATGTGGGATCTTTCTGTATTAGACCTGGCACTCTGGCCATGGCCTCAATCCCACTTCACCAGGGACACCTTCAGCCTACCTTGACTCAGAAGCAGGGATCTCTGAGGTTTGTTTGATCTGATCATTCTCCCCTAGTCAGGGGGACCAAGCTGAAGACATAGGGCTCCTGCTGAGGATGCCAAAGGAAGTCGTGTATGCAACTAGTCCCCGTTCTTTCTAGATCCTCACACATGCTCGAACAATGTTGACATGGAAACTGTACATCAACATGTGTATGTGACTTTAGGGAAACCAATGCAATTAAGGCTGGATTTGGATTCTGAGGAACAGTTCCTGGGGACGCTGAGGATTAGTGGTAACAGCTGTTATTCTGCCCATTTGAGGAGAAACTCAAGGGAGAAGAACGTACTTGTTTAAAGGGTGTGTCTTTGCCGCCCTGAGAGGCAAACTCTTCCATCAAGCCTTGAGGAAAGTGTGTTCCTAGGTAAGTGGGTACTTTCCTGGTTCAGATAGACAAGGCACTGATGGGAAAGTAACTCTTGGATCTAAGGAGGAGAAGGATGAAACCTATGGCTTTGGCCCTGATCTATGGGATGTCGTAGTCACCCCACCTTCTCTATATAGACATCTGTATTGATCTGCCTCTAGGGGAAGGAGACCACCTTCTGCCAACAACAATAGCTCCCAAGGTGTTGTCTATGTGGCCATTCTTTCAGAAGTTCCTTCAGCTGAGAATATACTTTTACAACTCCTTGTTCATCATCTTCTAATGTGTCTGGAAATCTGTAGGAAAGGCTCTTTGTGGTTCCAGTGTTTTGACTTTTACTTCCTTATGAAGAACAAACCTAGCAGAGACAATTCTAAAAAGCTCACATTATAGACCACACTCTGGATCCCCTCTGTCTGGTCAGTGTGAAGGGTGCTGATGGTGATGGTGTGAAGTTAGGGTGGTAGTGGATGACATTTGATGATTTCACTGTATGGATGACCTTCTTAGTCTACTCCTTTTACAGCTAATTACACTAATGTTTACATTTTGTTTTGATCTTTTAAAACCAGCCTATTAGAGAGGAGAGCTGTTGTTGCTTTGCCTTGCTCCTTAGATCACAATATTAGAAGAACTTTAAAACTCTATGTACATAGGACTGTAAAAATCAGTAGCTATTTTAAAAAAAAAAAGCCTGCTAGTCCAGAATATTTATTCAGAGAGCTTTTCATCTATCTTACTTGCTATCTCTCACTTTATTTTCATCTGTAAAGTTCTTTCAGTCAATTTTTAATTCTTTCTGTTGATTTAAAAACAAAATATTTTATCCAAATATTTTATTCTAGCCCTGAGCCAGTATTTTTGTGGATTATTCCCCCACTACACTTAAACTTAACAAGGTATAGAATGGATGGGCTTGGGTATAACTTTCTCTTCCCATCTTCTCTGTGAAAAAGGAGTGAAATATCTAAAAGTTGTCCATAGGAAAAAGTACACGATCTATCAAAGCATTGCAAATTAAACAATCTTCTCTAAATAATTGATAGTTGGCAGAAGATTTGTAGCATTTAACTCTGTACTTTGCAATTAGAGAGATAACATGCTAAACCCAGTCACCATATGCCAGGCTGCCTGCCCATATTGGAACATTGGGTGTCTAACTTACGAAATACCATGTTACAGCTCACATTGTCCTAGGATATCAGGCAGTCTGTAAGGAGTTCACATTAGGATTTGAACATTTTCTCTTATTTTTTTTGATGCAATTAGCCTAGCCGCTCTTTACCAAAAAAAAAAAAAAAATACAAGAAAAAAATTTGCAAAAAGATTTAGGAATGAAACACTTCCTATAGTCTGGCACATCTTTTTTCTTGTGGTTTCATTTTTCACATTTACATTTTAATTTTGTTGAAATTCTTTTTAGTTAACAAGTTGTTCTAGTTCTGTTCATTGATCATTTCCACTGAATTTTTAATGTCATTTTAAAGAGACATTCTTTTTTTAAATTGAAGTACAGTTGATTTACAATGTTGCGTTAGTTTCAGGTATATAGCACAGTGATTCTGTTATACATATCTATCTATTCTTATTCAGATGATTTCCCCTTATGTATTATTACAATCCATTGAGTGCAATTCCCTGTGCTATTATAGTAGGTCCTTGTTGGTTATCTATCTACTTCATATATGGTAAAGTGGAATATCTTTTTGACCTTGACCTTAAGCACGTGCAATCTAAGAAGGCGGCTCCATGGGCATTTCAGGTTTAAAGGCAGTGTGGGATTCGGGCAATGCACATTCAGAAAATGTTGCATCATTTACCTGCATAGCATCTGAATTGAGGCTGCTATTTCTTTTCATTTTTTTGTAAAGTTCTTTCAGTCAATTTTAATTCTTTCTGTTGATTTAAAACAAAATATTTTATCCAAATATTTTATTCTAGCCCTGAGCCAGTATTTTGTGGATTATTCCCCCACTACACTTAAACTTAACAAGGTATAGAATGGATGGGCTTGGGTATAACTTTCTCTTCCCATCTTCTCTGTGAAAAAGGAGTGAAATATCTAAAAGTTGTCCATAGGAAAAAGTACACGATCTATCAAAGCATTGCAAATTAAACAATCTTCTCTAAATAATTGATAGTTGGCAGAAGATTTGTAGCATTTAACTCTGTACTTTGCAATTAGAGAGATAACATGCTAAACCCAGTCACCATATGCCAGGCTGCCTGCCCATATTGGAACATTGGGTGTCTAACTTACGAAATACCATGTTACAGCTCACATTGTCCTAGGATATCAGGCAGTCTGTAAGGAGTTCACATTAGGATTTGAACATTTTCTCTTATTTTTTTTGATGCAATTAGCCTAGCCTCTCTTTACCAAAAAAAAAAAAAAAAAAAAAAATACAAGAAAAAAATTTGCAAAAAGATTTAGGAATGAAACACTTCCTATAGTCTGGCACATCTTTTTTCTTGTGGTTTCATTTTTCACATTTACATTTTAATTTTGTTGAAATTCTTTTTAGTTAACAAGTTGTTCTAGTTCTGTTCATTGATCATTTCCACTGAATTTTTAATGTCATTTTAAAGAGACATTCTTTTTTTAAATTGAAGTACAGTTGATTTACAATGTTGCGTTAGTTTCAGGTATATAGCACAGTGATTCTGTTATACATATCTATCTATTCTTATTCAGATGATTTCCCCTTATGTATTATTACAATCCATTGAGTGCAATTCCCTGTGCTATTATAGTAGGTCCTTGTTGGTTATCTATCTACTTCATATATGGTAAAGTGGAATATCTTTTTGACCTTGACCTTAAGCACGTGCAATCTAAGAAGGCGGCTCCATGGGCATTTCAGGTTTAAAGGCAGTGTGGGATTCGGGCAATGCACATTCAGAAAAATGTTGCATCATTTACCTGCATAGCATCTGAATTGAGGCTGCTATTTCTTAGGACACAGGAGAGGGCGGGATGAGGCTGGCTGTTGCCCTCTCAGGCTGGGCTTGTGTGGCCCTCTGCCTGGCATCCAGCTCCACTGCCTTTTCCCATGGGGCCGGCTCGGTGGCCTGTGTGGACATGCAGCCCAAGCACATTCCAGCCCAGCCTCAGAACCCCGGGACCCACCACATCACCGTCCTCACCGGCAGCTCTTCATACTCACCGGGTGCCATGGTTTCAGGTATGTATGGGAGTGGCTTTTAGAAACCCACCCCACCAGGAACCCCAAGGCCCGATGACAAATTCTAGGCTGTGTTTGTCCCAGGAAAAGTTTCCTGGGCTTAAAGTTGGGCTTAATCCTAAGAAGAAATTAAGTGACCAAAAGTAAGCATGAAATATTTGTGGTCTTTTTTTAATTTACTTTTTATTGAAGTATAGTTGATTTATAATGTAGGTTTAATTTCTGCTGCATAGTAAAATGGCTCAGTTATATACGTATTACCTTCTTTCTTGTTTTTCATTACTGTTTATCTCAGCATATTGAATACAGTTCCCTGTGCTATACGGTAAGACCTCTTTGTTTATCCATTCCGTATGTAATAGTTTGGATCTGCTAACTCCAAATTCTCACCAGCCCTACCCCATCTCCACCTCTCACTAGCAACCACAAGGCTGATCTCTGTGTCTGTGAGTCTATTTGACAATTATAATTTGTGCCCTACTTCAGATTCCACATATAAGTGATATCATATGGTATTTGTCTTTCTCTTTCTGACTTACTTTATTCAGTAGGATAATCTCTAGTTGCATCCATAAATCATGAAATATTTGTGTAATTAAAATCACATAAATAATCTCTATATTGATATTAATTTTTATAACAGAGGGCACAAATGGCATTATAAATTTTTTGTCTTTATGGTAAGATATAAATATAGTTACCCTGAACAAACTTCTCATATCAAGTATGTATGGAAAAGAATTAAATGAAGTTATTTGAGAAGTGAAAGAGCATTTACCTGCATAGCATCTGAATTGAGGCTGCTATTTCTTAGGACACAGGAGAGGGCGGGATGAGGCTGGCTGTTGCCCTCTCAGGCTGGGCTTGTGTGGCCCTCTGCCTGGCATCCAGCTCCACTGCCTTTTCCCATGGGGCCGGCTCGGTGGCCTGTGTGGACATGCAGCCCAAGCACATTCCAGCCCAGCCTCAGAACCCCGGGACCCACCACATCACCGTCCTCACCGGCAGCTCTTCATACTCCCCGGGTGCCATGGTTTCAGGTATGTATGGGAGTGGCTTTTAGAAACCCACCCCACCAGGAACCCCAAGGCCCGATGACAAATTCTAGGCTGTGTTTGTCCCAGGAAAAGTTTCCTGGGCTTAAAGTTGGGCTTAATCCTAAGAAGAAATTAAGTGACCAAAAGTAAGCATGAAATATTTGTGGTCTTTTTTTAATTTACTTTTTATTGAAGTATAGTTGATTTATAATGTAGGTTTAATTTCTGCTGCATAGTAAAATGGCTCAGTTATATACGTATTACCTTCTTTCTTGTTTTTCATTACTGTTTATCTCAGCATATTGAATACAGTTCCCTGTGCTATACGGTAAGACCTCTTTGTTTATCCATTCCGTATGTAATAGTTTGGATCTGCTAACTCCAAATTCCCACACCATCCCTACCCCATCTCCACCTCTCACTAGCAACCACAAGGCTGATCTCTGTGTCTGTGAGTCTATTTGACAATTATAATTTGTGCCCTACTTCAGATTCCACATATAAGTGATATCATATGGTATTTGTCTTTCTCTTTCTGACTTACTTTATTCAGTAGGATAATCTCTAGTTGCATCCATAAATCATGAAATATTTGTGTAATTAAAATCACATAAATAATCTCTATATTGATATTAATTTTTATAACAGAGGGCACAAATGGCATTATAAATTTTTTGTCTTTATGGTAAGATATAAATATAGTTACCCTGAACAAACTTCTCATATCAAGTATGTATGAGGAAATAGACCTTTTTCCTCCTTATTCAAAGCTGAAGTTATTTGAGAAGTGAAAAGAGCATTTCCTGCTATTTTAGATCCAGTGCCTAGAAAAGCAGAGCGAGAACATGCATGCAGGTAGTTTATTTGGGAATTGATCCAAGAAACATCGATGAAGAGGCTCCCATTGATGAAGGGTGACAGAAAAAAGGAACACTAATAGAGGTGTGAACTAGAGTGGGTTATTGCTGTGGGGAGCACCCTGGGACCCATTTCCAGTGGGGACTCATGGAGAAACCACATGAACCACACTTCTGAATCATCCCCCGGGACAATGGAGGAGAGGCTCTTCTTTGTTCAAGGGTAGTCCCTGAGGGTACCCTTTCCACCATCCACCCCAGCCTTCCCCAGTACACAGACACAGTCTTCAGAGACATTCCTGTCTACGTTGGATCAAGCTCCCAAGGTGCCAACTGGAAAAAGGCAGAAAAGAAGCCACTCATGTAGAAGTTGGTAGCTGAGTGTAGATAGGAAACCGTTTGAGTACAGGGAACGCAAACGTATCAGCTCTGTTGGCTCCAATCCCTTCTGATGTGCACTAACTCTTTTGAAGGGAATTAGAGGTGATAAATGGAAATGAAATTGACCCTTTCTCTCTGGCTTTATCTGATCCTTTTGTTATTTGGTTAGCGTGGGGATTTTAAAACATGGAAATTATTATCAGAGTACTCCCTCAAAGAGTTGCATAGCTTACAGTTCTAGCCCTACTGAATGAATGCCCTGGTTTTTCTGTTGTGCTATCAATACTGGTTACACTCCACATTTTGAAATTTGTTAATATGGTAAGTGTAAAATTGTGCCTCATTTATAATTGTTTTAAACATTATGATTAAGCTTGTTTTATTTTCTGTTTGTGTCACTTGGTAAATTTCAGTTTGGTCATCTTTTTGTTAATTCACCATAACCCTTTGTATATTCATCAGGTGTATCTTTCAAATACCTTTCTCAGTTTATCACTTGTTTTTTGATTTCTTCTATGTTGAGAATTTTAAGAAATCATTTTTTCCTTTTTCCTAACTCCTAACTCTAATATTAAAGACAAAAACAAAACAACCACAAAAAGCCAAACCATTGTTTCCGGTTCTTTTGTGTTTCATTTTTTAACATGTCTTTGTTTCAAATAGGGTTTATTTGTATGAAATAGCACTTTAATCCTTTTTCTTCCCCTAATGAATTGTTTACTTTCTAGGGGCTGGACTGATCATAAACTTTTTTGAGTGTGTTGGGGGGAGTGGGTTGGGGAGGGAGGCGGGCGGGCCACTTTATTGGCGGTAACTAGAGTGGGTTATTGCTGTGGGGAGCACCCTGGGACCCATTTCCAGTGGGGACTCATGGAGAAACCACATGAACCACACTTCTGAATCATCCCCCGGGACAATGGAGGAGAGGCTCTTCTTTGTTCAAGGGTAGTCCCTGAGGGTACCCTTTCCACCATCCACCCCAGCCTTCCCCAGTACACAGACACAGTCTTCAGAGACATTCCTGTCTACGTTGGATCAAGCTCCCAAGGTGCCAACTGGAAAAAGGCAGAAAAGAAGCCACTCATGTAGAAGTTGGTAGCTGAGTGTAGATAGGAAACCGTTTGAGTACAGGGAACGCAAACGTATCAGCTCTGTTGGCTCCAATCCCTTCTGATGTGCACTAACTCTTTTGAAGGGAATTAGAGGTGATAAATGGAAATGAAATTGACCCTTTCTCTCTGGCTTTATCTGATCCTTTTGTTATTTGGTTAGCGTGGGGATTTTAAAAACATGGAAATTATTATCAGAGTACTCCCTCAAAGAGTTGCATAGCTTACAGTTCTAGCCCTACTGAATGAATGCCCTGGTTTTTCTGTTGTGCTATCAATACTGGTTACACTCCACATTTTGAAATTTGTTAATATGGTAAGTGTAAAATTGTGCCTCATTTATAATTGTTTTAAACATTATGATTAAGCTTGTTTTATTTTCTGTTTGTGTCACTTGGTAAATTTCAGTTTGGTCATCTTTTTGTTAATTCACCATAACCCTTTGTATATTCATCAGGTGTATCTTTCAAATACCTTTCTCAGTTTATCACTTGTTTTTTGATTTCTTCTATGTTGAGAATTTTAAGAAATCATTTTTTCCTTTTTCCTAACTCCTAACTCTAATATTAAAGACAAAAACAAAACAACCACAAAAAGCCAAACCATTGTTTCCGGTTCTTTTGTGTTTCATTTTTTAACATGTCTTTGTTTCAAATAGGGTTTATTTGTATGAAATAGCACTTTAATCCTTTTTCTTCCCCTAATGAATTGTTTACTTTCTAGGGGCTGGACTGATCATAAACTTTTTTGAGTGTGTTGGGGGGAGTGGGTTGGGGAGGGAGGGCGGGCGGGCCACTTCTATTGGTCTTTCATTTATCTGTTTTCATCCATCTTTGTTCTTTGGCCCATGTGGGCCTTCCATCGCAGTGGCCCCTGTTGCTGCAGAGCACCGGCTCTGGGCACATGTACTCCAGAGCTCCGGCTCTGTAATTGGACACATGGGTCTAGCTGCTCCGCAGCACGTGGGATCTTCCCAGGCCAGGGATCGAACCGGCATCTCTTGCACTGCAAGGCGGTGTCCTTATCCACTGGACCACCAGGGAAGCCCTGATCATAAACTTTTTGAAAACAGTATATAAAGTCGCAAAGTGCTGCTCCCTCCAGGTCGATGACCTTGCTGACTGTGTTCTATTGCAGTGTCTGTGAGGAGCAGTCGTGATTTCATGGGCTTTCTTCTTCAGGCCCGAAGAGTGTCTGATCATCAGATAGCTGGCACTTTCGTTCTCATTCCTCCTCATTCCAAACTGATGACTTGTTTTGAAGAGGCTGACACTGTCACCCACGCAGACAAGTCCCGGAAGAGAAACCTGTCGTTCGAGTGGCAGGCCCCCACCCAGCCTGTGGGGGACATCAGGTTCCTGTAAGAGAGTCAAGTTCTGGTTCTTGGTAACTGAGCCTCCACTTTGAAGGCGGAGGACCTCTCCCCACAGGACCTCTCCCCACACTTCCTTCTTGGTTCCTGCCTCTCACCCCTTACCTTATAATAAGGACAGGTTCACTGGTGCTGCCCCTACTAGACAGTTTATACAGGGGATGAGGTGTTCTTTGTCTTTTTTTAAAAAAAATTGTTCCCAACTCCTCTCTGTGCGGAGTGTGTGATGTCCCACCTGCCTGGACACAGATGAACCTTGACCATTCTCTCCAGAAAATTCTCACTAGTCGAGAGAGAACCCAGGAAGAGACAGAGGCAGGCAGCCAGTGGACGCTTGTTGGGTCTGGGAGAACCCTAACAGCTCTGTGCCTTGGCTTATCGTCCTTCACTTGGGTATGACCATGACAGTGCCCACCTCATAGAGTTGTACAAGGTGGAAGAGCCAGTGTACGCCACGTTCATGGACAAGTTCCTGGCAACTGTTAGGACTATAGAAGCAGCATCGTTGCTCAAAGTAAAGAACTGGTTTTGTCCTTCTTTCCAAACACATTTACCAAAAAAGTGAATTTCTTTTTGGTTTGGTTTGGTTTTTGGGAGAGGGTTTTTGACTCAGTGGTAGAGAATCCAACTGCCAGTGAAGGAGACATGGGTTCGATCATAGAGAAGATCCACCAGAGGAGGAAATGGAAACCCACTTCGGTATTCTTGCCGAGAAAATCCCATGGACAGAGGAGCCTGATGGGCCATGGTCCTTGGAATTGCAAAGAGTCAGATACGGCTGAGCACACAGGTGGTGGTTGTGGGCTGTTCCACGAAAACAGTATATAAAGTCGAAAGTGATGTTCTATGTGGCAGTGTCTGTGAGGAGCAGTCGTGATTTCATGGGCTTTCTTCTTCAGGCCCGAAGAGTGTCTGATCATCAGATAGCTGGCACTTTCGTTCTCATTCCTCCTCATTCCAAACTGATGACTTGTTTTGAAGAGGCTGACACTGTCACCCACGCAGACAAGTCCCGGAAGAGAAACCTGTCGTTCGAGTGGCAGGCCCCCACCCAGCCTGTGGGGGACATCAGGTTCCTGTAAGAGAGTCAAGTTCTGGTTCTTGGTAACTGAGCCTCCACTTTGAAGGCGGAGGACCTCTCCCCACAGGACCTCTCCCCACACTTCCTTCTTGGTTCCTGCCTCTCACCCCTTACCTTATAATAAGGACAGGTTCACTGGTGCTGCCCCTACTAGACAGTTTATACAGGGGATGAGGTGTTCTTTGTCTTTTTTTAAAAAAAATTGTTCCCAACTCCTCTCTGTGCGGAGTGTGTGATGTCCCACCTGCCTGGACACAGATGAACCTTGACCATTCTCTCCAGAAAATTCTCACTAGTCGAGAGAGAACCCAGGAAGAGACAGAGGCAGGCAGCCAGTGGACGCTTGTTGGGTCTGGGAGAACCCTAACAGCTCTGTGCCTTGGCTTATCGTCCTTCACTTGGGTATGACCATGACAGTGCCCACCTCATAGAGTTGTACAAGGTGGAAGAGCCAGTGTACGCCACGTTCATGGACAAGTTCCTGGCAACTGTTAGGACTATAGAAGCAGCATCGTTGCTCAAAGTAAAGAACTGGTTTTGTCCTTCTTTCCAAACACATTTACCAAAAAAGTGAATTTCTTTTTGGTTTGGTTTGGTTTTTGGGAGAGGGTTTTTGACTCAGTGGTAGAGAATCCAACTGCCAGTGAAGGAGACATGGGTTCGATCATAGAGAAGATCCACCAGAGGAGGAAATGGAAACCCACTTCGGTATTCTTGCCGAGAAAATCCCATGGACAGAGGAGCCTGATGGGCCATGGTCCTTGGAATTGCAAAGAGTCAGATACGGCTGAGCACACAGGTGGTGGTTGTGGGTGTTTTCCTTAGTTTCTTTCCTCTCCATCCTTCATGTACAGAGAGGGGCCTGTGCTGGAGGGTAGAGGCGTCCAGGCCCCGGGCTTCCCCCACGGGTCATCCCCTGGGGAACATGAGCGATGAGGCGTGTGCCCCCACCTCTCAGGGTCACTTTTCCATCCCTTCCTGATGCCCTAGCACAGCAAGCAGGACAAACAAGGTAGAAAACACCTGTGCCCTGATGACTGGCTATCTGGAAAGGCCAGGACCCACCTGACTGTTGGTGGAACCAGCTCCGGCCAGGACTTTGGTTCCAGTGCAAGGGATGGGTGGTGTCTGAAAGTCTTCAGTCTGTACATTACTTTTATTTCTCAAAGCTTTCAATTTTTATAGTTTTTGTTTTATTTATTTGTTTTTCTTGCTTTTTACATACTACTTTATTTTTATTTTTAAAATTAATTTTTATTGGAATGTAGTTGCTTTACCATACTGTGTTATTTTTTTTTTTTTTTGCTGTACAGCAAAGTGAAGCAGCCATACATATACCTATATCACCTCTTTTTTGGATTTCCTTCCCATTCAGGCCGCCACAGAGCACTGAGTAGATTTCCTGTGCTATATAGCAGGTTCTCGTTAGTTATCTGTTTTATTCATAGTATCAATAGTGTATATGTGTCCATCCCAATCTCTCTCTTGGACTGATCACAATAGCTGCTTTGTGCTACACAGGAAGTAGTTCAGAAACTGTGATCTCCAGCTGACAGCAAAAGGAGCAACATCTCTGATCAGAAGCATCTCTGGTCCCTCAACTGTTATCATCCTTTCCATTGTAACCTCGACATGTCAACGAACACTGACTTTTATTTGCCCACTCTGGGTGACCTCAGCTCAATTTATCACATTTTTATAACTGCCTCTTGAGAAAAATGAGAAAAATGGTGTGTGCATGCATGCTAAGTTGTTTTAGTCGTGTCTGACTCTTTGCGATCCCATGGACTGTAGCCCATCAGGCTCCTCTGTCCATGGGATTCTCCAGGCAAGAACAGCAGAGTGGGCTGCCATGCCCTCCTCCAGTTTTTCTCAGTGGTCACAGGTGGTGGTTGTGGGTGTTTTCCTTAGTTTCTTTCCTCTCCATCCTTCATGTACAGAGAGGGCCTGTGCTGGAGGGTAGAGGCATCCAGGCCCGGGCTTCCCCCACGGGTCATCCCCTGGGGAACATGAGCGATGAGGCGTGTGCCCCCACCTCTCAGGGTCACTTTTCCATCCCTTCCTGATGCCCTAGCACAGCAAGCAGGACAAACAAGGTAGAAAACACCTGTGCCCTGATGACTGGCTATCTGGAAAGGCCAGGACCCACCTGACTGTTGGTGGAACCAGCTCCGGCCAGGACTTTGGTTCCAGTGCAAGGGATGGGTGGTGTCTGAAAGTCTTCAGTCTGTACATTACTTTTATTTCTCAAAGCTTTCAATTTTTATAGTTTTTGTTTTATTTATTTGTTTTTCTTGCTTTTTACATACTACTTTATTTTTATTTTTAAAATTAATTTTTATTGGAATGTAGTTGCTTTACCATACTGTGTTATTTTTTTTTTTTTTTTGCTGTACAGCAAAGTGAAGCAGCCATACATATACCTATATCACCTCTTTTTTGGATTTCCTTCCCATTCAGGCCGCCACAGAGCACTGAGTAGATTTCCTGTGCTATATAGCAGGTTCTCGTTAGTTATCTGTTTTATTCATAGTATCAATAGTGTATATGTGTCCATCCCAATCTCTCTCTTGGACTGATCACAATAGCTGCTTTGTGCTACACAGGAAGTAGTTCAGAAACTGTGATCTCCAGCTGACAGCAAAAGGAGCAACATCTCTGATCAGAAGCATCTCTGGTCCCTCAACTGTTATCATCCTTTCCATTGTAACCTCGACATGTCAACGAACACTGACTTTTATTTGCCCACTCTGGGTGACCTCAGCTCAATTTATCACATTTTTATAACTGCCTCTTGAGAAAAATGAGAAAAATGGTGTGTGCATGCATGCTAAGTTGTTTTAGTCGTGTCTGACTCTTTGCGATCCCATGGACTGTAGCCCATCAGGCTCCTCTGTCCATGGGATTCTCCAGGCAAGAACAGCAGAGTGGGCTGCCATGCCCTCCTCCAGGGGATCTTCCCCACACAGGGATCAAACCTCTGTCTCCTACAGCTCCTACATTTCAGGTGGACTCTTTACCACTGAGCCAGCTGGGAAGCTCTAGAAAAGTGGTACTTGCCCATAATCTCTGCTTTGGTGAAATTTGGGGAAGGATGAATGAGATCAAGTCGGTGCAGATAATTTTTACTGAAGAGAGGTATTATGTATTCAAAATATTATTTAGACTATGAATGATTTCTCTCTCATTTTCAATAGCACTTATTCTAA
The DNA here is from genome assembly GCA_022376925.1 of Tragulus kanchil. NCBI lineage: Eukaryota > Metazoa > Chordata > Mammalia > Artiodactyla > Tragulidae > Tragulus > Tragulus kanchil. The sequence goes on from JAIOJX010000025.1 coordinate 35,191,559, forward strand.
CAGGATTATACATTGCGCTAAAGAATTATAAAATTTTCAGTGATGTAATTCGATTCATGACACACCAGTAATGGTGAATGAGCACAGTTGAAGATATCAGACTTTTGAGTCAACAGTTCTAGAAGACATCTTTTAGTCAAAATGATTCTTCATGATTATATTTATTCAGGAGGGTAATGGATGTATACCTGTTGTCTCCTATTTTAATTATTTGCTGATGTTAAGTTTTTGTTTCTAAAGAGGCTAAAGTCACCCAGGGAGTAACACAATCATCTCTGAGTCTTTCAATGCTTATAGACTTGTGTACTGCTTTATTTTTTGTTTGTTCTCTCCCTTCTATTAAGATACCCAAGGTGTGACTTAAGGGAGACTAAATCCTCGAATCATTCTGCTTTCTTCTTCTTCCAGTTTATCGGTAGTCCAGTCATATTTCATTTTCTGGGTGAAGATCGAATCATCTGTTGTGTCTCTACAGACACACAGCACAGCCCCTTCCGACAGCCACATGGAGCCTGGCTCTTCCTCTGGCTCCCCTGGGCAGAGGATGGAGGACTTGGAAGGAACTGCCCCAGGTACAGCCTCGCTATGTTCTCACCAGCCTGGTGAGCAGCATTATTTTCACAGAGACTTACCTTCACTTAAAATGACTCCAGTTCCTGAGGCACAAGCCATAGACGTCCGGCTTGGTAGTGTCAACAGTTCCTGGGAACACGATCCCACAGTTGTGGTGGGAGGGTCGTTGGAGGGTGCTTGACTCTTTGCGATCCCATGGACTGTAGCCCATCAGGCTCCTCTGTCCATGGGATTCTCCAGGCAAGAACAGCAGAGTGGGCTGCCATGCCCTCCTCCAGGGGATCTTCCCCACACAGGGATCAAACCTCTGTCTCCTACAGCTCCTACATTTCAGGTGGACTCTTTACCACTGAGCCAGCTGGGAAGCTCTAGAAAAGTGGTACTTGCCCATAATCTCTGCTTTGGTGAAATTTGGGGAAGGATGAATGAGATCAAGTCGGTGCAGATAATTTTTACTGAAGAGAGGTATTATGTATTCAAAATATTATTTAGACTATGAATGATTTCTCTCTCATTTTCAATAGCACTTATTCTAACAGGATTATACATTGCGCTAAAGAATTATAAAATTTTCAGTGATGTAATTCGATTCATGACACACCAGTAATGGTGAATGAGCACAGTTGAAGATATCAGACTTTTGAGTCAACAGTTCTAGAAGACATCTTTTAGTCAAAATGATTCTTCATGATTATATTTATTCAGGAGGGTAATGGATGTATACCTGTTGTCTCCTATTTTAATTATTTGCTGATGTTAAGTTTTTGTTTCTAAAGAGGCTAAAGTCACCCAGGGAGTAACACAATCATCTCTGAGTCTTTCAATGCTTATAGACTTGTGTACTGCTTTATTTTTTGTTTGTTCTCTCCCTTCTATTAAGATACCCAAGGTGTGACTTAAGGGAGACTAAATCCTCGAATCATTCTGCTTTCTTCTTCTTCCAGTTTATCGGTAGTCCAGTCATATTTCATTTTCTGGGTGAAGATCGAATCATCTGTTGTGTCTCTACAGACACACAGCACAGCCCCTTCCGACAGCCACATGGAGCCTGGCTCTTCCTCTGGCTCCCCTGGGCAGAGGATGGAGGACTTGGAAGGAACTGCCCCAGGTACAGCCTCGCTATGTTCTCACCAGCCTGGTGAGCAGCATTATTTTCACAGAGACTTACCTTCACTTAAAATGACTCCAGTTCCTGAGGCACAAGCCATAGACGTCCGGCTTGGTAGTGTCAACAGTTCCTGGGAACACGATCCCACAGTTGTGGTGGGAGGGTCGTTGGAGGGTGCTTGCAAGTTCAGGATTCCCTGGAGTAAACACACTTTGTCAGGCTCAGCCTCACAGACAAAGTGTGGCCCTGGAGTGCTGGACCTGAGCTGCAAGACCCCAAAATAGCTGCACAGCTTTGCCCACCCCACACTTCATCAATCACAACATTTCATCTGTTTTCCCTGGACCCATAACCCTAAACAGGGAGCACCAGAAAAAACCCTTGCTTTTCCTTTCTTTCTTCTTCTTTTCTTTTCTTTTTTAAAATAAAAGCTCCTGCAGTTTATGGCTCTTTGCAGTTTCAGATGGAGAACAGAATCAAGAACAAGAGACTACTTTAATGGCAATGAATTTTTTTTTCCTGACTTACCATGTAACTTTAGACTCGACTGGTCTGTGAACTTCTGCAAGAAAACAAACAAAAAATAGACAGTGGGGGATTAAAAAAAAAAAAGCCTAAGCAGCTGGGTAACGTTTGACCCACCAGAAAATTCCTGGTGAAATGGAACTCATTTTCATGGTTTATCTCTAGTTAAGTGTTCTGAACAGGTGCCTTCAGAAAGGCATCCAGCCACTTGCATGAAAGATCTAACCTTTTAATCCATTCAATCCCACCTTCCTCTTTCTTTTTTTCCTTTATTCCAGGCTAACACAGTCAGGTCAGGATCTGGTTTGAATCCCTGAAGTTGCTAGTCTAGCAGATCCAGGATCAGAGCCAACCCGGGGCTACTCTCCATGTTCACCTGTGACCAAAACCTTTGTCTTCTCCCCATTGCCCAGTGCTGCTCCTCCAGTCTCTCCATCAGGATACTTCTAGAAGCAGAGAAAAGCTCTCAGGATCTGAGATGGTGGCCTTAAGAAGACCCTAAAAATTCAACATGGGTTTGAAGTCTCCTGTTTCATGTTATTAACCATGCAAAGGTTGCATTCCGATCCCAGGCATATTTGTGTGAAGATCAATGTGAGTGAAACTGAGGCTTCAGAAAGACAGGTCCTGTTGATTCTGCATAGTCCCTCTGATGGGTGACTTTGCTGGGCTCCTTTGCCCCCCGAGCCTGGCAGACTCCAGTCTGAGCAGCTACTGGGTAAATGCCTCAACAAACTGCTCAGACTCCTCCCCTCTGCCCCTGCCTGGGATCCTGCCCATTCCTTTACACAAAGCCAAGTGTTTTCCAAAGCAAAAATAAGTCGTGAGTATGTGTGTGTACACACGCATGCATTGGGGGAGGTGCCATCTAACAAAGTGGATTTCTTTAACTGTAAGGAGACTTCAGTAGTCAGATGTGACTGATGAATTCTTCCATGGAGAAGGTAGTATTTTGTATTTCTCAAACTTATTTTCCAACAGAGCTTCGAGATGCTGTAGGGTCCAACCCAGCCCCACCGGGCATGACCTACTTGTACCTCTCTGTGTTTTGCCTTCTGACGTTTCCTTAAATGGAACTGTTCTTCATGGTGAACTTTTTACCTTCCAAGGGAGGATCTCCCATGTCTCCTCTGTGAACTGTTTCCTCCTTGCTCCTTGGTAGGCAAACATATTGCTTTCTTTAGTTCTGGTATTAAAGCTCTCGGTTGCAGTGTGATTTATAATGTTGAGCATGTAGGAATCTGTCCTCCTAGATTTTGAGTTCAGAAACAGCAGCTAGCAAACTGCATCACTTCTGCATCCCCAGCACCTGGAATGGTGCCCAGCATGCAGTGGATCTGCAGGAAGGGTCTGAATGAATTTAGAGTTCAGGCAGGAGCTAAAACTGTCTGCGTTTTTGCTAAATGCCTTGTCCATGTAGGCATTCTTTATTTTTTGCTTTAATCTCCCTCTTTTCTGAGTAATAAAGACATGAGAACAAAGTGTCAGAAAAGACAATGAATTCCCTTCAACCCAGTTGGAGGCCTGGCTAGAGAAACGTCTGCCAGCACTGTTTTTTTGAGCAACATCGTGGGCACCTGCTCACCATTATGGTGAGCATGTAGTGTATGTTGCCCTTGTACCAAACACTGTGCTCCATGCATCTACATCAATAATCTAACTTTACCCCCTCAACAGTTCTATTCCCCAGGTGCCACTATTGGTCCAACTTTGCAAAAGAAGAAGCTGACACTCCAGAGGACTTACCCCTTTCAGGAATTGACTGAGTAAAAAGTTGAACCCAGACAGCGACTCCAAAACCTGTGCTTGTTTGTTTGCTGCCCAATTTCTAATGCTCTGGGCCATCATGGTGGCTCATCACAGCTGGGAGAGGAGGCAGTGGAGGCCAGGGATCCCAATGCTGCCATAGCAGTGGCTCGAGCTCCTATCGTCATGGAGGAACTTGTAGCATTAATCCTGTGACAAGAAGGATCTAGAGCTTTAGAAAGAAATCTGGGTTTGTGGGGGATCCCACCGTTTTTGTCTTAGCAAGGGGCAGTTCGGGACAGAAATAAGGAAACAGAGTGCTCAGAGTGGTTTCTGTGTTCTCAGGTGGGTGACAGTTAAGAAGGTATAAGCCCAGAAGGGCTAGGAGCTTGCTCTTTAAGAAGACGTGAGAGACTGTGGCAAGGTTGAATGACTTCTCACTTTCTCTGTAGGTTCTCTGGGCCTCCACTTGGCTCCCAGGCTCCCCATCCCTCTTCCTCAGCAACGCAGAGATGCCTCTGCTGGGGCTGTGAGTGGAGCTGCAGAAGAGGACAGCTCAGATCCTGTTCTTGCCAGTGTTCATGTGACCGAGTTTCCTGGGGCTGCAGGGACGCCATTCCAGGCCTCTTCACCCACAGCTGCTGCAGGCAGTGACGGCCGTCACCCCAGCGGGGGCAGGAGCCCAACCCTGGAACCATCCTTGGACGTCCAGGGGCTGGAGAAGCTTGTGGGCCTTGGGGGTTTCTCTTCAGAGAGCTTCACTTCCAACCCCAGCACCTGCCACAGGTAATCGATCAGGGGGTACGACAGATGGTGGGGTGAGGCCAAACCCAAGGGTGCTGAGGAAATGCCACCTTCCGGGAGTCAGACAGAAAAAGATCTCAACTATATTTAAGTGCTTGAGAAGCCCTGATTGTAGGAGGGCTGGGTGTAGGGATAGTCTGGGGAAACTAACTATCTTGGACACAGTGAGGTCTCTGAAATGCTGCTATAAATAAAATATATACAGGTGTTATATTTAGACACATAATAATATATAAATATAAATTATATAAATCAATAGAAGGATTCACCGAGGCTTTGCTTTCTTCCTCATTCACCTGCCCCCATTCTCTCTCCAGCCCCTACCTCCAAATTCCAGCATTTCCAAGAAATATAATTGTATTAGTATACATAACTGACAGGAAGGATAGTTTTTTGAATATCATACTAAGAAATGAGAGAAACAATAGTAAAGATTAATAAAACTAAAAGCTAGTTCTTTGAGAAGATAAACAATATTGACAAACCTTTAGCCAGACTCATCAAGAAATAAAGAGAGAAGAATCAAATCAACAAAATCAGAAATGAAAAAGGAGAGGTTACGACAGACAATGCAGAAATACAAAGGATTCTAAGAGACTGTTATGAGCAACTATATGGCAATAAATTGGACAACCTGGAAGAAATGGACAGATTCGTAGAGTTCAGTCTTCCAAGACTGAACCAGGAAGAAATAGAAATTATGAACAACCCAATTATAAGCACTGAAATAGAAACTGTGATCAAAAATCTCCCCCCAAAATAAAATCCCAGGGCCAGCTGGCTTTACAGGTGGATTTTATCAAACATTTAGAGGTGTAATAATGCTTATCCCTTTGAAACTCTCAAAAAATCACAGAGGAAGGAACACTTCCAGATTCATTCTATGAGGTCACCATCATCCTGATTCCAAAACCAAGCATAGTTTTTGATGATCATAGCAAGTGAAGCAAGTCAGACAGAGAAAGACAAATATATGATATTGCTTATTTGTGGAACCAAAAAAATGATAAAAAAGCAAACTTATTTTAGAAACAGAAGCAAATTCACAGACTTAGAAGATGAACTTATAACCAGGGATGAGGGTGAGGGGAGGGACAGGTTGGGATTTGGGGATGAACATGTACACGCTGCTATATTTAAAACAGATAACCAACAAGGATCTACTGTATAGGACAGGGGACTCTACTCAATATTTTTTAATAATCTAAATATTTTGTAATAATCTAAATGAGAGAAGAACTTGAAAAGGAAGAGATACATGTATATGCAGTGAATCGCTTTGTTGTACACCTGAAACTAACACAACCTTGTTAATGGACTCCACTTCAATACAAAATAATAATTGAAATAAATAAATAAGCAAATGAATAAGTAAACTTCTGAAGGAAAAGACAAACAATAAAATATGGAGGCAAAGCAGGTGGATAGGAAAAGAGATAAAGTAAGAATAGTCATGAATCAATACTTTTTGAAGCTGGGCCATAAATATTTGGGAGTTCATTGTATTATTCTACATTTTTTATTCTGAAGAATTTTTAATAAAAGGTAAGGAAAAAACTGAAATACTTTGTGACCCCTTCTCGACCTCTTTTCTCTTCCCTTTAAAGGATCCAAGGATTCACTGAAACAAATTTCATCGAAAAAAATACAAACCTTTAGCCAGACTCATCAAGAAATAGAGAGAAGAATCAAATCAACAAAATCAGAAATGAAAAAGGAGAGGTTACGACAGACAATGCAGAAATACAAAGGATTCTAAGAGACTGTTATGAGCAACTATATGGCAATAAATTGGACAACCTGGAAGAAATGGACAGATTCGTAGAGTTCAGTCTTCCAAGACTGAACCAGGAAGAAATAGAAATTATGAACAACCCAATTATAAGCACTGAAATAGAAACTGTGATCAAAAATCTCCCCAAAATAAAATCCCAGGGCCAGCTGGCTTTACAGGTGGATTTTATCAAACATTTAGAGGTGTAATAATGCTTATCCCTTTGAAACTCTCAAAAAATCACAGAGGAAGGAACACTTCCAGATTCATTCTATGAGGTCACCATCATCCTGATTCCAAAACCAAGCATAGTTTTTGATGATCATAGCAAGTGAAGCAAGTCAGACAGAGAAAGACAAATATATGATATTGCTTATTTGTGGAACCAAAAAAATGATAAAAAAGCAAACTTATTTTAGAAACAGAAGCAAATTCACAGACTTAGAAGATGAACTTATAACCAGGGATGAGGGTGAGGGGAGGGACAGGTTGGGATTTGGGGATGAACATGTACACGCTGCTATATTTAAAACAGATAACCAACAAGGATCTACTGTATAGGACAGGGGACTCTACTCAATATTTTTTAATAATCTAAATATTTTGTAATAATCTAAATGAGAGAAGAACTTGAAAAGGAAGAGATACATGTATATGCAGTGAATCGCTTTGTTGTACACCTGAAACTAACACAACCTTGTTAATGGACTCCACTTCAATACAAAATAATAATTGAAATAAATAAATAAGCAAATGAATAAGTAAACTTCTGAAGGAAAAGACAAACAATAAAATATGGAGGCAAAGCAGGTGGATAGGAAAAGAGATAAAGTAAGAATAGTCATGAATCAATACTTTTTGAAGCTGGGCCATAAATATTTGGGAGTTCATTGTATTATTCTACATTTTTTATTCTGAAGAATTTTTTAATAAAAGGTAAGGAAAAAAAACTGAAATACTTTGTGACCCCTTCTCGACCTCTTTTCTCTTCCCTTTAGGACCCAGAATGATCCAAGTTTTGATTCACTGGAAACATGTCTGCCCTTGGATAGGGAGGAACAGGTAACAGCCAAGTTGTGCGTGGACAGTGAGTTTGGTACTTTTGACCCCAGAGTGGGACGTTCCAGGTGGGATCATCAGATCTATTAGACTAGTAGCCAGAATCGGAGAGAAGGAGGCCAGGGTGTGATATACACCGAGCATCTTTCCCCAGTCAATACCAGTCATTCCATTATCCGCAGTGTCTCTGAAGTTATTGGCAATTGCAGAAATGGATGGTTTTTGTGATTTGTTTTCCCACTTAGCTTTGGTTAATAATTCCTCTCTCCTCCTCCCCTACCCTCTCCTTCATAGCACTGGCCTCAAAATTCCATGTGCGGTCCCAGAGGTTAGATCAATGCGCATTATAAAATATACATACCCAATGATTTACTATTCCTTTGAAGTCTTAAAAGGAACACAAACTAAAACATGGTATGATATCCTTACTCAAATTTATTGGAACCTACAGCAAGATTCAATGGTCCTTCCTGTATGGGTCTTAGCATAAAGACACAGCCGGGGCTTTCAACCATTGGAGAGGACAGTCACTAATATTGTCCTGGAAGCCTCTTAAAGGACCCTATGTTTATTCTTGTAACTGGCCTCCATGCTGTCCTGGTGGGATTCCCATTAGTCTCCTCATCTCCATCAACAAAAAGTGCTTATTTAGCTGCTTGGGTATGTTCCTCATTTTGAGTCTCAGCTACTGGCTGGAATTCTTTAAGGAACACAGGTTAGTTGCAAAGTTCATGTATATGCAGTGAATCGCTTTGTTGTACACCTGAAACTAACACAACCTTGTTAATGGACTCCACTTCAATACAAAATAATAATTGAAATAAATAAATAAGCAAATGAATAAGTAAACTTCTGAAGGAAAAGACAAACAATAAAATATGGAGGCAAAGCAGGTGGATAGGAAAAGAGATAAAGTAAGAATAGTCATGAATCAATACTTTTTGAAGCTGGGCCATAAATATTTGGGAGTTCATTGTATTATTCTACATTTTTTATTCTGAAGAATTTTTTAATAAAAGGTAAGGAAAAAAAACTGAAATACTTTGTGACCCCTTCTCGACCTCTTTTCTCTTCCCTTTAGGACCCAGAATGATCCAAGTTTTGATTCACTGGAAACATGTCTGCCCTTGGATAGGGAGGAACAGGTAACAGCCAAGTTGTGCGTGGACAGTGAGTTTGGTACTTTTGACCCCAGAGTGGGACGTTCCAGGTGGGATCATCAGATCTATTAGACTAGTAGCCAGAATCGGAGAGAAGGAGGCCAGGGTGTGATATACACCGAGCATCTTTCCCCAGTCAATACCAGTCATTCCATTATCCGAGTGTCTCTGAAGTTATTGGCAATTGCAGAAATGGATGGTTTTTGTGATTTGTTTTCCCACTTAGCTTTGGTTAATAATTCCTCTCTCCTCCTCCCCTACCCTCTCCTTCATAGCACTGGCCTCAAAATTCCATGTGCGGTCCCAGAGGTTAGATCAATGCGCATTATAAAATATACATACCCAATGATTTACTATTCCTTTGAAGTCTTAAAAGGAACACAAACTAAAACATGGTATGATATCCTTACTCAAATTTATTGGAACCTACAGCAAGATTCAATGGTCCTTCCTGTATGGGTCTTAGCATAAAGACACAGCCGGGGCTTTCAACCATTGGAGAGGACAGTCACTAATATTGTCCTGGAAGCCTCTTAAAGGACCCTATGTTTATTCTTGTAACTGGCCTCCATGCTGTCCTGGTGGGATTCCCATTAGTCTCCTCATCTCCATCAACAAAAAGTGCTTATTTAGCTGCTTGGGTATGTTCCTCTGAGCTCTTTTAAGAGCAGACATGAGGCTGTTTTCAGCTACTGGCTGGAATTCTTTAAGGAACACAGGTTAGTTGCAAAGTTCAGTAGCTGCCTGCGGGGAAGTCTAGCTCCATTGAGTTTCCTTTATCCCTTTGTTTTTCTAGGACAAGATGAAGGCTTCTAACAGGACCGTCATGAGGCCTCCTCTGTACACTGTCCATCTTTTCCACCCTCACCTCTGGTCCCCTGGGGCACTCACTGGACGAGGGACCGGGGTCGCCCACCCAACCCCTGCCCTCCACCCCTCTGTCACCTCCAGGCCCCTCACTGCCGATGGCAACGAGACCTCAGAAGCAACAAGACCCTCTGCCAGCTTCTTGCCTCAGTCAAAGCACAAGGAACCCAGAGTACAGGAGGGCAATGGAGAAGCTGGCATGGGACACCCCCAGAAGACCAACCCAAGGCCTGAGGTTGGGCAGGATGGAGCCAGGGCCCCTGGGGGGATCCAGCTTGGGACTCTGCAGCTTGGCATCCTGCTCTGCCTATCGGCTGGGCTGGGCATGGCTGCAGCTGTTGGCCTTCGCTACCTGCATACTCAGTATTGCCACAGGCAGATGGAAGTGTCCCTTCGTGAGCCTGCCAGTGATGCGGTTGCCAAGGGTGATGGTAGTGAGATTGTGCATGTCAGGAGGACTGGAGAGAACAGTTTTGTTTTAGTCGAAGCAGAATGCAACTGGATCACTCCCTCTGTGAGCAGTAAGAAAACAGTCCTCTGAGAAGACTGCAGTCCTGAGCCTCTCAGGGTCCCCACAGGACCCTGTAGAGAGTCTCAGTCACAACAGAGCTCCTGAGAACAGCTGCTGAGGACGGGGACTCATTGCCCACCCCCACCCCCAACCCCATCAGGGAGCAGTTAGTGGAGGAAGCAGCACAAGGACGCTTTATCAACAGAGGGAATTCTTCCCCAGCTTTGTTGTCTTAACATCTGTAATTCAGCTGCTTTTTTCCCTTCTCGCAATTAGACGTTCTGTTTGAAGAGTTAAACCCAGCACAATGAATATTGTATAACCCGCTCATTAACTAGACTCCCGTGGCCTCCGAGCTTCCTCCTTTGCCTTAAGGAACCTGCAGAAATAGAACTTCTGTCCCTCCTCGGCATGTCAGCCTCGTTGCCTCTAACTCTTTGAAAAAAACAGTGACATTGGGGTTGTGTCTCCTGCAGCCCTCCCTTTGCCTCTCCAAGCCACCAACAGAGAAGTTTTGTTTTTCCAAACTAGAGTTCAACGTTGGCTCTGCTGTCATGGACGACGTGAGTGCAAAGATATTCAGCCTTCTAGGAAACTCACAAACCTGGCAAACCTGCCCTGGAAATTGATCTAAAGCAAGAAAGAGTTTAGAGAGCTTGATCGCCCACATCTATGGGGAAACATACATGCAGCACAAGACCATAAACCCCAGAGAGGGGTAAGTAAGCCTCCTTGTCAGGTGTAAGTGGATCTGAGGTCTCCCATCCATTTACACTTGATGAGAGACTTATGTGTCCCAACAACTAGCAGGCTTCTTGCCTTTGCCAAAGATTAGGCTGGAAAAAAAAAAAAAAGATGATACCAGCCCAGTTTTACGAGCCTTCATCTGTCTAAGAAAGCATGATGGATGCAGACCATCTACCTGCTCTTGTGACTTTATGAAGATCACTTTGATTTAGCAAGAACCCCATGGATACTACACAGATCAAAACAACAGATTCAAAAAAAACACCCCAAAACAGATTCAAACACAACTTGAATATGTTCACCTGATGTAACACATGAAAATTAGCTGCTTTTTCAGAGGTAAATGTATTATAGAATCAAGGTCCATTTTAATATGGAAACAGTGTTAGGGAGGAAGCAGCCTCTCAGGGTCCCCACAGGACCCTGTAGAGAGTCTCAGTCACAACAGAGCTCCTGAGAACAGCTGCTGAGGACGGGGACTCATTGCCCACCCCCACCCCCAACCCCCTCCGGGGGCGGTTAGTGGAGGAAGCAGCACAAGGACGCTTTATCAACAGAGGGAATTCTTCCCCAGCTTTGTTGTCTTAACATCTGTAATTCAGCTGCTTTTTTCCCTTCTCGCAATTAGACGTTCTGTTTGAAGAGTTAAACCCAGCACAATGAATATTGTATAACCCGCTCATTAACTAGACTCCCGTGGCCTCCGAGCTTCCTCCTTTGCCTTAAGGAACCTGCAGAAATAGAACTTCTGTCCCTCCTCGGCATGTCAGCCTCGTTGCCTCTAACTCTTTGAAAAAAACAGTGACATTGGGGTTGTGTCTCCTGCAGCCCTCCCTTTGCCTCTCCAAGCCACCAACAGAGAAGTTTTGTTTTTCCAAACTAGAGTTCAACGTTGGCTCTGCTGTCATGGACGACGTGAGTGCAAAGATATTCAGCCTTCTAGGAAACTCACAAACCTGGCAAACCTGCCCTGGAAATTGATCTAAAGCAAGAAAGAGTTTAGAGAGCTTGATCGCCCACATCTATGGGGAAACATACATGCAGCACAAGACCATAAACCCCAGAGAGGGGTAAGTAAGCCTCCTTGTCAGGTGTAAGTGGATCTGAGGTCTCCCATCCATTTACACTTGATGAGAGACTTATGTGTCCCAACAACTAGCAGGCTTCTTGCCTTTGCCAAAGATTAGGCTGGAAAAAAAAAAAAAAGATGATACCAGCCCAGTTTTACGAGCCTTCATCTGTCTAAGAAAGCATGATGGATGCAGACCATCTACCTGCTCTTGTGACTTTATGAAGATCACTTTGATTTAGCAAGAACCCCATGGATACTACACAGATCAAAACAACAGATTCAAAAAAAACACCCCAAAACAGATTCAAACACAACTTGAATATGTTCACCTGATGTAACACATGAAAATTAGCTGCTTTTTCAGAGGTAAATGTATTATAGAATCAAGGTCCATTTTAATATGGAAACAGTGTTAGTAGCTCAGTCCAACTCTTTGTGACCCCATGGACTGTGACCTCCCAGGTTCTTCTGCCCATGAGATTCTCCAGGCAAGAATACTGGAGTGGGTAGCCATGTCCTTCATCAGAGGATCTTCCCAACCCAGAAATTGAACCCTGGTCTCCTGCATTGCAGGTGGATTCTTTACAACCTGAGCCACCAGAGAAGAGGCCTAGGTAATTGTGTTAACAAATGAAGGTGTTCTAGAAATGCCTAGAACACCTAGAAATGGGGAGAGGCAGCTGTATTGTACTCCAGTGAGGGGCCACAGATATCCATCCTACATACTCCACCCTCCCCAGAGATGCCCTCTCTCCAAGATTCAGATGAGACATCTCATGAGTAGAGAGCTCCCATCTGGCCACATCACCTCAGAACCAGGCACATCACATATACACTGCCTTCCAGATCTTTCCTGTCCAAGCGGACATCACCCTGTGAAAACCAGCTGTTTTGGTGATCTGTTGCTGTGAAATGAACTGTGCCTTAATTCAATGCTTTAAAACAATGTCTACCACCGGTGGTCTCACTCATTGCTGGAATTGCCTGGGTTCAGCTGGGCAGTTCTTCTGCTCCGCATGTTGTCTGATGGGTCAGAACATCACAGGTGACTCACTCACAAGGCTGGCGGTTTGTGCTGGCTACTAGCTGAGCACTCATTGATGAGTGTGGGAAACAATTTGCTTCTCTGCTTCTTACTTCTCAGAGAGACCGCCCTAGGCAGACAAAACCAGAAACTGGGCATCTTGTAAGGAACGGCCTGGGAAGTAACACATTTTCACTCTTGCCACGTTCCAGTGGTCACAGCAAGTTATACCCCTCATTCTTCCAAGGGAAGGGCAACGGATTTCACTTTTCGAAGGAAGAGGTGGCAAAGGAATTGAAGATGTGTTTAATTCACTGTATCACTGGTAGGACCGCTGACCTGCCATGGGGCTGGTGCGAGAGGAGACAGGCTGCTCGTCTTCAGGCAATGCTGTGGTCACTCTCCTTCAAAGCACCAAAGGGGCGAGGTAAATGTATTATAGAATCAAGGTCCATTTTAATATGGAAACAGTGTTAGTAGCTCAGTCCAACTCTTTGTGACCCCATGGACTGTGACCTCCCAGGTTCTTCTGCCCATGAGATTCTCCAGGCAAGAATACTGGAGTGGGTAGCCATGTCCTTCATCAGAGGATCTTCCCAACCCAGAAATTGAACCCTGGTCTCCTGCATTGCAGGTGGATTCTTTACAACCTGAGCCACCAGAGAAGAGGCCTAGGTAATTGTGTTAACAAATGAAGGTGTTCTAGAAATGCATAGAACACGGAGAAAGGGGGAGAGGCAGCTGTATTGTACTCCAGTGAGGGGCCACAGATATCCATCCTACATACTCCACCCTCCCCAGAGATGCCCTCTCTCCAAGATTCAGATGAGACATCTCATGAGTAGAGAGCTCCCATCTGGCCACATCACCTCAGAACCAGGCACATCACATATACACTGCCTTCCAGATCTTTCCTGTCCAAGCGGACATCACCCTGTGAAAACCAGCTGTTTTGGTGATCTGTTGCTGTGAAATGAACTGTGCCTTAATTCAATGCTTTAAAACAATGTCTACCACCGGTGGTCTCACTCATTGCTGGAATTGCCTGGGTTCAGCTGGGCAGTTCTTCTGCTCCGCATGTTGTCTGATGGGTCAGAACATCACAGGTGACTCACTCACAAGGCTGGCGGTTTGTGCTGGCTACTAGCTGAGCACTCATTGATGAGTGTGGGAAACAATTTGCTTCTCTGCTTCTTACTTCTCAGAGAGACCGCCCTAGGCAGACAAAACCAGAAACTGGGCATCTTGTAAGGAACGGCCTGGGAAGTAACACATTTTCACTCTTGCCACGTTCCAGTGGTCACAGCAAGTTATACCCCTCATTCTTCCAAGGGAAGGGCAACGGATTTCACTTTTCGAAGGAAGAGGTGGCAAAGGAATTGAAGATGTGTTTAATTCACTGTATCACTGGTAGGACCGCTGACCTGCCATGGGGCTGGTGCGAGAGGAGACAGGCTGCTCGTCTTCAGGCAATGCTGTGGTCACTCTCCCTTCAAAGCACCAAAGGGGCTGAGGGAGCTCTCCAGCCTTTTCTTTTTGGCCATGGCTCGAGGTTTGCAGGATCTTAATTCTCCAACCAGGGATCAAACCCAGGCCCAGAGCCGTGAAAGTGCACAGTCCTAACCAGCAGACTGCCAGAAATTCCCCAGGCTCTAGGGTTTAGGCACCTCCTCCTCCCTGGCTGGGAACTCCACTTCGGGCACACGATGAAGGGGTGCAGAAGAGTCAGCCGGACCTCTGAGCCCCTGCTTCCTCATCAGAGACAAATGGATCACAGAACGGTTTACCTCTTCCGGCTCTTCTGAAGATTAGATGCATGTTAAGTACTTAGCTATCTCTAACTAAGGGACGTGCCATTGTTATTAAGGTCCTCCTGCAGCTGCGACACTATCTTTAAATCTAGTCCGTTTAAGGAAATCCTGTGGCCACCAAAAACACGATTCCTGTCCATGGCAACTTCTCCCCTGGCAGCCCCAGCCAGCCGACGGAGGCATCGCTGCTTTGGTTGTCATGGCAGTCAGTGGCCCAGCTCCTGCTGAGGGTCAGACATTTTTGCTGAGACATTCTGAGTAAACTCTTTTTTTTGGCAAAGGTGGCTGGAGTCTCCACGCCTAAAGTCAGAACACATAAAACCCTTCTATCACAGTGCTCTTGAAGGTCCTCTAAGCCTGGCTTCACAGAAACCTCAGAAAGGAGTGAGGAGGAAGTGTTAACTTAACCTGAAGCAAAAACCCCTTCAAAGGTGGGCAAAGGACTACAATGCAGCTTTTTTTGTTTTATAGGAATAGCTACAGAATTGTTCAGCCAACCACTTCTTCGGGGAGAAAGAGCTTTGGGGCTAAACACACATTTCAGGAAAAATAACAGAACAACAATTGCCAGAGAGCTGATTTTAAACAAATGGTTTTACATCTATTGTGCTAATTTCATAATTATAGGTGGGGTTGGGGTGTGGGCCTTAACCTTTTTACATCCACAGACTATTTCTGATATTTCTAATTAATTTCTCCCCTTGGATATAATGATTTTGGTAAATCACAACTTAATGCTTAACTGTACCCTGGCGGAGCGTGCTCACTGTCAAGGCTGTCTGGATAAATTTGCTGTTACAATGTTTGTTTTCTCTTTTAAAAGAATTCTAATTAACAACAACAACAAAAATGGGTCAACAAGCCAGTAAATATTTAAACAAGTGTCACGTTTTATTTGAAAAGTTGCCTGGGAAGAGCTGGCAACTTATGAATAAATTATCGATAGCAGACCCTCTCCAGAGCTTGGACTTCAGGTATTAAAAAGTGATCCCAGGGGCTTCCCTGGTGGCTCAGGGCTCAAGAATCTGCCTGTCAATGCAGGAGACACGGGTTCGATCCCTGGTCCGGGGAGATCCCACATCCCACTAAGCCCATGTGCCACAACTGAGCCTGTGCTTTAGAGCCCATGAGCCGCAATAAGAGAAACCACAGCAATGAGAAGCCCACACACAGCAACTAGAGAAAAACTCCCCCAGCAATGAAGACTCAGCACAGCCAAGAAAAAAAGGAGATCCCAGTCCTCCTGGAATGCAGGCTCTGTGATTGGATTTCATACCACCCCAACCTATCCCCGTCTTCTGAAAATGGAGTGTGACAAGGAATTTCTTCTATTTAAGTGAAACAAATTTGCATTCATTTGTTTTATTAAACTTGCAAATTTCTCCATGCTTTTAAGCTGCTCAGAACTCAGCCCCATCTGGCCTTTAGGGGTCTGCAAAACCAGCCATAGTTTCTGGTTTAGAAAGCCAGGAGGGTCTTGCTGATGAAAGCAGGCTTGTGTTTTGTGAGTTTGTTCTGTTCTGTTTTGGGGGCCACACCACACGGCCTGCGGGACCGTAATTCCCCTACCAGGAATGGAACCTGTGCCCCCTGCATTGGAAACCCAGCGTCATTACTACTGGACTGCTGAGAAGTAAGTCCCTTTGTTCTTTAAATACAAAAAGAAAACAAGAACACTTTGAGAGTCTGCTCCTTTGAGGGGATGGGTGAAATGGCCAGACAACTGGAATCTGGCAAATGTGTTTGGGTTTCTGCATTTTGCTTTTAAGACATACATCCATTTATACTGCCTATCCCTGCATTCCTGAATGGCTTTCCATCTTCCTCAGAATAAAACTCTACATCCTAAACTGTCATGGCTGTCTGGATAAATTTGCTGTTACAATGTTTGTTTTCTCTTTAAAAGAGTTCTAATTAACAACAACAACAAAAATGGGTCAACAAGCCAGTAAATATTTAAACAAGTGTCACGTTTTATTTGAAAAGTTGCCTGGGAAGAGCTGGCAACTTATGAATAAATTATCGATAGCAGACCCTCTCCAGAGCTTGGACTTCAGGTATTAAAAAGTGATCCCAGGGGCTTCCCTGGTGGCTCAGGGCTCAAGAATCTGCCTGTCAATGCAGGAGACACGGGTTCGATCCCTGGTCCGGGGAGATCCCACATCCCACTAAGCCCATGTGCCACAACTGAGCCTGTGCTTTAGAGCCCATGAGCCGCAATAAGAGAAACCACAGCAATGAGAAGCCCACACACAGCAACTAGAGAAAAACTCCCCCAGCAATGAAGACTCAGCACAGCCAAGAAAAAAAGGAGATCCCAGTCCTCCTGGAATGCAGGCTCTGTGATTGGATTTCATACCACCCCAACCTATCCCCGTCTTCTGAAAATGGAGTGTGACAAGGAATTTCTTCTATTTAAGTGAAACAAATTTGCATTCATTTGTTTTATTAAACTTGCAAATTTCTCCATGCTTTTAAGCTGCTCAGAACTCAGCCCCATCTGGCCTTTAGGGGTCTGCAAAACCAGCCATAGTTTCTGGTTTAGAAAGCCAGGAGGGTCTTGCTGATGAAAGCAGACTTGTGTTTTGTGAGTTTGTTCTGTTCTGTTTTGGGGGCCACACCACACGGCCTGCGGGACCGTAATTCCCCTACCAGGAATGGAACCTGTGCCCCCTGCATTGGAAACCCAGCGTCATTACTACTGGACTGCTGAGAAGTAAGTCCCTTTGTTCTTTAAATACAAAAAGAAAACAAGAACACTTTGAGAGTCTGCTCCTTTGAGGGGATGGGTGAAATGGCCAGACAACTGGAATCTGGCAAATGTGTTTGGGTTTCTGCATTTTGCTTTTAAGACATACATCCATTTATACTGCCTATCCCTGCATTCCTGAATGGCTTTCCATCTTCCTCAGAATAAAACCTCTACATCCTAACTGGACTGACGTAGTACTGTGAGACCTGGTCCTCGGTTCACCCTCTTGCCAGAGTTTCCAAGAATGGTCCAGGGACGCAGCACAGCTCCATCCAGCTCCTTTGGCGTGGCTGCTCTTGTTATCTGAAACGGTTCCCTCCAGGCACCCGCAGCCTTCAGAGCTGTGCTCCCATGCTGCCTCATGACCACTGCCCCAGTCTCTGTTCTCCTCCCTGCTTTATAATATTAACACTTCTTACCTCCCAGGCCTATGCATTCATCTGTGTGTTTTCTGACTCTTCTTGACTAGGATGCTTTATAAAGGCAGAGACATGACTGTGTTCATTGCTCTTTCCCCAGCACCTAGAATTGTTCTCAGTATGTTGTAAGTCATCAATAAATGATGAAGGAGTGAAAAGTTCAGTGTTCATGTTACTGCCCCCACTGCCTGGTCTAGATTGAACTTGAACATGCAGCACCTTGGACACCTACAGGTACCTGCGTGTCCAGCAATACGAGTTTCTCTCCAAAGGTGAACTAAGATTACTGATGCCACTGTCCCCAGGTGAGGACCTTCTGTGTCTCAGATCCCTGGCTTGTGGAGTTCCTGGTAGGGAGGATTTGAGAGTGGACTTGACTTCTCCATCTGGGCTGAGCGGAAGGAAAGCTGAACAGCCTTCCAGATTCACATGTGAGTGTACTTACTTCAGGGTTTGTGGTCTGATCCAGAGCTTCTCATCTTCCACACTATCAGCATTTGCTGTCGGCTCATTCTTTGCTGTGGAGGACTGCCCCATGCATTGTAGGGCATTTAGCTGCATGCATGGTCTCTAACCCTCCTGATGCCAATGGCACCCTGGGTGAGACAACCAAAAACATTGACAGACATTGCCAGATGCCCCTGGCATCTGGGGGTGGAGTGCACCCCCATTTTGGGGGGTGGGGTGCTGAATGAGCCCCAGTTGGGACTCACTGGCCTGTCAACTGAGAGATGCAGGGATAGACCCTGAGATGAAGCAGCACCTTCTGAACCATTCCGACATTCAGTGATGGAGTGGACAGTCTTGGGATGGAGACCTACAGCATTTAACAAATGGGAATGGCCTTAAAGATCATCTGACTGAGTGGTTTGAAATTTAAAATTTTTCTTTAGTAGATACAACAATAAAAGCTAAACATTGTGGTTGAAGTTTGTGTCCGTTTCCCCTTCCTCCTTCCCCGGCTCCTTCTCCCTCACCCTGGGGCACTGGCCCAGAGACGCAGGGCTCCAAGTCGCATGGACTGAAAGCATCAACAATACCGCCTCATTACAGATGGGAACAGCAATCCCCCGAGCCATCACAGACAAACAAGGGAGGGTTCACGTGGCCCCAACTCTTTCAACCCACTTTTCTTGCTGCCACATGTGGCATATCACTTGTCTTCTTGGAGCATGTTAGGTGCTGTCAATATTTCAATAGATTCAGAGAGAGTCTGGAATCAAGCAGAAAAGAATGACCTAGAAAGATGAATCTACAGTTTCCATTAGAAGCAGAAGGAAGACGGGATGGTGGGACTGCTACCATGACGGGCCAGGCCAAGGCATGACCCACTAGCTGTGACAGGGCCCTGGCGGTGGGCTGAGGGGAGGAGACAGCCTGGAGAGGAAAGGACCCATGACCCGGATGGGGGCTGGGGAAGCTGCTGTCACATCCACTACCCACCTAAGAGACACCACGGGGAGATGCTTCTTTGGTTACAGCCGCCATCTTGAACTCCCTCCCTCCCTTCCTGTAGGTTCTGCATTTTCCTTTCTTCAAAGAGCAGCCGGGGAGAATCTTCCCCCATCAGTTGTCAAGAGAACGGCTTTTGCCAAGTGTTCTTTTAGTTCATGGAGGAGAGAAGCTGCCTGGAAATACATTCTGTTGGTTATTAAAGAATGTATTTTCCTGATTTATGGTCAGGTTAGGCAAGGCTGTCTGAGAGGCAAGTTACTGATGGGGATATCCACTTGGACTAATGATTAATGATTATATCTAAAGTGACGTTTTCCTATTAACCAATAGGCTAGAAAAATAGACTACAGCTTGCCAGGTTAGCATCCGGGGTCACAGATGTTGCCTCTGCATTTTCAGATTGTATTATCCATTACAGACGGCATCTTCTCATTTAGAAACATAATTTGTTGTTCTCGCAGACTAAAAAAGCTGACATTTCACTTGCAAGCCAAAGATTAGCATCACGGCACAGGACCGCATATGGGAGTACATTAAGATTGTCCCTGAATCAAGGACAGGAGGCTTGAGCCGGCAGAGCTGTAGAAGGCGTTGACTTCTGATCTTTACTATGCAAATGCGCAGCCCCGAGAGCCGGGCCGTTTAACCTCACCAGGGGAAATGTCACTGATCATTTCGAGTTCCAAATGTAGCACAAGCATTAGAACTATTATGTTATGATGATTATTATTTGTAGGGCATGATGTAAGCCTGAGCCCTCTGATTAAACTACGTTTCTACTTACTCAGACCCTCTGGGATCGAAAATCAGCTGCCACATGTGGCATATCACTTGTCTTCTTGGAGCATGTTAGGTGCTGTCAATATTTCAATAGATTCAGAGAGAGTCTGGAATCAAGCAGAAAAGAATGACCTAGAAAGATGAATCTACAGTTTCCATTAGAAGCAGAAGGAAGACGGGATGGTGGGACTGCTACCATGACGGGCCAGGCCAAGGCATGACCCACTAGCTGTGACAGGGCCCTGGCGGTGGGCTGAGGGGAGGAGACAGCCTGGAGAGGAAAGGACCCATGACCCGGATGGGGGCTGGGGAAGCTGCTGTCACATCCACTACCCACCTAAGAGACACCACGGGGAGATGCTTCTTTGGTTACAGCCGCCATCTTGAACTCCCTCCCTCCCTTCCTGTAGGTTCTGCATTTTCCTTTCTTCAAAGAGCAGCCGGGGAGAATCTTCCCCCATCAGTTGTCAAGAGAACGGCTTTTGCCAAGTGTTCTTTTAGTTCATGGAGGAGAGAAGCTGCCTGGAAATACATTCTGTTGGTTATTAAAGAATGTATTTTCCTGATTTATGGTCAGGTTAGGCAAGGCTGTCTGAGAGGCAAGTTACTGATGGGGATATCCACTTGGACTAATGATTAATGATTATATCTAAAGTGACGTTTTCCTATTAACCAATAGGCTAGAAAAATAGACTACAGCTTGCCAGGTTAGCATCCGGGGTCACAGATGTTGCCTCTGCATTTTCAGATTGTATTATCCATTACAGACGGCATCTTCTCATTTAGAAACATAATTTGTTGTTCTCGCAGACTAAAAAAAAGCTGACATTTCACTTGCAAGCCAAAGATTAGCATCACGGCACAGGACCGCATATGGGAGTACATTAAGATTGTCCCTGAATCAAGGACAGGAGGCTTGAGCCGGCAGAGCTGTAGAAGGCGTTGACTTCTGATCTTTACTATGCAAATGCGCAGCCCCGAGAGCCGGGCCGTTTAACCTCACCAGGGGAAATGTCACTGATCATTTCGAGTTCCAAATGTAGCACAAGCATTAGAACTATTATGTTATGATGATTATTATTTGTAGGGCATGATGTAAGCCTGAGCCCTCTGATTAAACTACGTTTCTACTTACTCAGACCCTCTGGGATCGAAAATCAGCTCTTCTTGATATTAAACAAACAAATGCATTTTGTTCTCTCTCTTTAATGCAGGTGGAGGGGCTGTTTCCCAGGTCTGATGTCTGCCAGGCTTGGGGAAGGTAGTGAGAGTTTCGCGGTGTCTAACGTCTACCCTCTGCTTCCTCTTCTGTCTCCTCCAGGAACTTCGATCTCAGTGACAGAGGTGTTTAAAGAAGCTGGGGCTAGAGACAGGGGCAGATCTAGGGGTGAAAAATAGTGAGGAGGATGGAAAAGAGAGAGCTTGAGATTAGAGAAGGGCCGGAGGAGGGGAAAGGTCTTTGAGCCCTGGGCATTGGTCCCTGCTATCTAGTGGAGCCATAAAGCAAACTGAGAAGGCTCCCGGATCTAAGAGACAAACAGAGCTTGGAATAAAGCAACAAAGAAAAGGAAGTCAGTGAGAAGGGGAGAAGTCAGAGGCAGTTGATTTGCTGCCCAGGGCAATAGAAGGCGAAGGCTGTGCCTCTCTGAATCCAGATTTTGGGACCTGAACTGGCAAGGCCCCGCTTTCAGAAGAAAAGACTCCTGATGCGGAAAATGAAGAAAGAGAAGTTAAACATACAGCTGTAGTGAAATTCTGGAGCAGACACAAAGCCTGAGTACATTCCCACAGCCTGGCACTAGGGGAAAGCTCCAGCTTTAACAAGGAACGCAGGAAGGAGGCTGGTTCATTGCACAGTTGGAAAGACTAGGTGCTTCACCAAGGATCCTGAGAGACCCACACATCTAGCCCCAAATTCTTCAGGTAGAAACAGTGACATGTTGATGCCAGTACGATTAAATCAGACTTCTTAGGAGTGGGGTCTACGTCTGTACTTTTTAAAAGCATTCTGGGTGATTCCAACTGGTTGTCAGGGCTGAGAACTGCAGCTTTAGATTCTGTTGGACATACCGGGCCGTTTAACCTCACCAGGGGAAATGTCACTGATCATTTCGAGTTCCAAATGTAGCACAAGCATTAGAACTATTATGTTATGATGATTATTATTTGTAGGGCATGATGTAAGCCTGAGCCCTCTGATTAAACTACGTTTCTACTTACTCAGACCCTCTGGGATCGAAAATCAGCTCTTCTTGATATTAAACAAACAAATGCATTTTGTTCTCTCTCTTTAATGCGGGTGGAGGGGCTGTTTCCCAGGTCTGATGTCTGCCAGGCTTGGGGAAGGTAGTGAGAGTTTCGCGGTGTCTAACGTCTACCCTCTGCTTCCTCTTCTGTCTCCTCCAGGAACTTCGATCTCAGTGACAGAGGTGTTTAAAGAAGCTGGGGCTAGAGACAGGGGCAGATCTAGGGGTGAAAAATAGTGAGGAGGATGGAAAAGAGAGAGCTTGAGATTAGAGAAGGGCCGGAGGAGGGGAAAGGTCTTTGAGCCCTGGGCATTGGTCCCTGCTATCTAGTGGAGCCATAAAGCAAACTGAGAAGGCTCCCGGATCTAAGAGACAAACAGAGCTTGGAATAAAGCAACAAAGAAAAGGAAGTCAGTGAGAAGGGGAGAAGTCAGAGGCAGTTGATTTGCTGCCCAGGGCAATAGAAGGCGAAGGCTGTGCCTCTCTGAATCCAGATTTTGGGACCTGAACTGGCAAGGCCCCGCTTTCAGAAGAAAAGACTCCTGATGCGGAAAATGAAGAAAGAGAAGTTAAACATACAGCTGTAGTGAAATTCTGGAGCAGACACAAAGCCTGAGTACATTCCCACAGCCTGGCACTAGGGGAAAGCTCCAGCTTTAACAAGGAACGCAGGAAGGAGGCTGGTTCATTGCACAGTTGGAAAGACTAGGTGCTTCACCAAGGATCCTGAGAGACCCACACATCTAGCCCCAAATTCTTCAGGTAGAAACAGTGACATGTTGATGCCAGTACGATTAAATCAGACTTCTTAGGAGTGGGGTCTACGTCTGTACTTTTTAAAAGCATTCTGGGTGATTCCAACTGGTTGTCAGGGCTGAGAACTGCAGCTTTAGATTCTGTTGGACATAAACTCCACAAACTCTTGTGTGTTTAGTTTCTGCTGTATCCCTTTGGCATCCAGCACAGTGCCTTGCATACAGGAGAAGCTGAATACAGATTTATTGCATGAAAAGCTGGTGGGAGAAACAAAGCCTTGCTGTACTAGAAACAAGTATGTGCTTCCCTGGTAGCTCCACGGTAAAGAATCTGCCTGTAGTACAGGAGATGTGGGTTTGATCCCTGTGTTGACAAGATCCCCTGGCGAATAACCCACTTCAGTATTCTTCTCTGAGAAACTCCATGGACAGAGGAGTCTGGTGGGTCATGGTCCACAGGGTCGCAAAGAGTCAGACATGAGTTAGCAACTAAACAACTATTGTATATAAGTTAAGTCATGAAGGGCACCTGTGTGGAGGAGGGATCTCCCAGCCCCCACGAGCCCTGCTGGTGGGGGCACGTTTGTCCCTGTTGGGCCAGCACAAGCTAACACACAGATGTTGTTCTCTGGATGGAGAACCAACCAAGGAGTTGGTCCAGGGGTCTTCCTCTGTTCTCCTGGGAGTGCTGGCGTGACGACATGGCTTCCAGAGAAGTGGTCAAACCATCCCACCACCATCAGCTCGCAATCTGCTGTGCGCTGTTATTTTTCCCCACCAGCAACTGAGGAAGAGTCAAGGGTCGCTTACAGTGGCTTTTTCTTCCTTCCTGCTCCTGCTCAGGGTCTGGTCAGTAAAGAGTTCGGCAGAAGCATTGGGCGACCTTTCCACAGAGCCAGGAGACCTGTGCTTTAGGCTGCTGGGTAAGAGAAGCCTCACGGAGGGAAGCGCAGGAGGAACCCTGCCTGTGGAGTTGGATCTGGGTCAGCCTGGTGGAGGAGCATCTCATCAGCCTGTCTGCAGCACAGAGGCCGAGAGAGTCAGCCATAAGCTGCCAGACTTGTGTCCTCCTGACAAGAGTTGAAGCAACACACTGGACCGGTGTGTGGGCTGGGTCCTTCCGCGAATCTCACAAGAGTCCTTCAGCAGACACTGGGAAAGAGAGAGCAGGTGGTACTGGGCAGGATGTCTGTTGGGAAACATTTGGGCTGGGAGTGGATAGGGATCTCATTGTTCGTTTCCCATTTCCACCGAGAAACAGGGCACAGGAAAAGCTGAATACAGATTTATTGCATGAAAAGCTGGTGGGAGAAACAAAGCCTTGCTGTACTAGAAACAAGTATGTGCTTCCCTGGTAGCTCCACGGTAAAGAATCTGCCTGTAGTACAGGAGATGTGGGTTTGATCCCTGTGTTGACAAGATCCCCTGGCGAATAACCCACTTCAGTATTCTTCTCTGAGAAACTCCATGGATAGAGGAGTCTGGTGGGTCATGGTCCACAGGGTCGCAAAGAGTCAGACATGAGTTAGCAACTAAACAACTATTGTATATAAGTTAAGTCGTGAAGGGCACCTGTGTGGAGGAGGGATCTCCCAGCCCCACGAGCCCTGCTGGTGGGGGCACGTTTGTCCCTGTTGGGCCAGCACAAGCTAACACACAGATGTTGTTCTCTGGATGGAGAACCAACCAAGGAGTTGGTCCAGGGGTCTTCCTCTGTTCTCCTGGGAGTGCTGGCGTGACGACATGGCTTCCAGAGAAGTGGTCAAACCATCCCACCACCATCAGCTCGCAATCTGCTGTGCGCTGTTATTTTTCCCCACCAGCAACTGAGGAAGAGTCAAGGGTCGCTTACAGTGGCTTTTTCTTCCTTCCTGCTCCTGCTCAGGGTCTGGTCAGTAAAGAGTTCGGCAGAAGCATTGGGCGACCTTTCCACAGAGCCAGGAGACCTGTGCTTTAGGCTGCTGGGTAAGAGAAGCCTCACGGAGGGAAGCGCAGGAGGAACCCTGCCTGTGGAGTTGGATCTGGGTCAGCCTGGTGGAGGAGCATCTCATCAGCCTGTCTGCAGCACAGAGGCCGAGAGAGTCAGCCATAAGCTGCCAGACTTGTGTCCTCCTGACAAGAGTTGAAGCAACACACTGGACCGGTGTGTGGGCTGGGTCCTTCCGCGAATCTCACAAGAGTCCTTCAGCAGACACTGGGAAAGAGAGAGCAGTGGTACTGAGAACCCACTTCAGACTGGGCAGGATGTCTGTTGGGAAACATTTGGGCTGGGAGTGGATAGGGATCTCATTGTTCGTTTCCCATTTCCACCGAGAAACAGGGCACAGGAAAAGAAAGAGTCTATGGACTGGTGGGCCACAGTCCATAGGGTCACAAAAAGTTGGACATGACTGAAGCGACTGAGCATGCATGCATGTAATTATTATTTCACCATAGGCTCTCAGCTGTTGGAAGGTTCAGACAGCACTGTCTTTTTTTCCCCTTACTAGATTACAGCAGGTTTAATGGTGGATCCCAAGGGTATGTCCAAGTTGTAACCTCCAGAACCTGCGAAGGTGACCTTAGGTGGAAAAATGACCTTTGTGCATGTAATTGTGGATTTTGAGATGAGATGACCCTGGATTTAGGGTGGCCCTGGCTTGTTTTTGTGCTCACTCAGTTGTGTCCAACTCTTTGTGATCCTGTGGGCTGTAGTATGCCAGGCTCCTCTGTCCATGGGAATTCCCAGGCAAGAATACTGGAGTGGGTTGCCATTTCCTACTCCAAGCACTGTCTTTTTGTCTTTGTATCCTTAACCTGTAACACTGTAAACAACTGGCATAAAATAGATGCTTAAAGATATCCTTTTCAGAGCAGTCTGGCCTAACACTTCATTATACTCTCTTAGTTTCCCTCAGAGCCTCAAATGATCTATTTGCTGGTTTACTATCTATCTCCAAGTTAGAATGCAGTTTCCATGAGATGAGGGCCTGGTCTGTCTGGGTGGTCAGAGTCTAGAATGGTGCCTGGGTGCAAAGCGGGTGCTCAAATATGTTTGTCTAAGCATGAAAGGGGCGAGTTCAGCTTTGGGCCCAGGGAACGAGGCTGCTGGGTAAGAGAAGCCTCACGGAGGCGCAGGAGGAACCCTGCCTGTGGAGTTGGATCTGGGTCAGCCTGGTGGAGGAGCATCTCATCAGCCTGTCTGCAGCACAGAGGCCGAGAGAGTCAGCCATAAGCTGCCAGACTTGTGTCCTCCTGACAAGAGTTGAAGCAACACACTGGACCGGTGTGTGGGCTGGGTCCTTCCGCGAATCTCACAAGAGTCCTTCAGCAGACACTGGGAAAGAGAGAGCAGTGGTACTGAGAACCCACTTCAGACTGGGCAGGATGTCTGTTGGGAAACATTTGGGCTGGGAGTGGATAGGGATCTCATTGTTCGTTTCCCATTTCCACCGAGAAACAGGGCACAGGAAAAGAAAGAGTCTATGGACTGGTGGGCCACAGTCCATAGGGTCACAAAAAGTTGGACATGACTGAAGCGACTGAGCATGCATGCATGTAATTATTATTTCACCATAGGCTCTCAGCTGTTGGAAGGTTCAGACAGCACTGTCTTTTTTTCCCCTTACTAGATTACAGCAGGTTTAATGGTGGATCCCAAGGGTATGTCCAAGTTGTAACCTCCAGAACCTGCGAAGGTGACCTTAGGGGGAAAAAATGACCTTTGTGCATGTAATTGTGGATTTTGAGATGAGATGACCCTGGATTTAGGGTGGCCCTGGCTTGTTTTTGTGCTCACTCAGTTGTGTCCAACTCTTTGTGATCCTGTGGGCTGTAGTATGCCAGGCTCCTCTGTCCATGGGAATTCCCAGGCAAGAATACTGGAGTGGGTTGCCATTTCCTACTCCAAGCACTGTCTTTTTGTCTTTGTATCCTTAACCTGTAACACTGTAAACAACTGGCATAAAATAGATGCTTAAAGATATCCTTTTCAGAGCAGTCTGGCCTAACACTTCATTATACTCTCTTAGTTTCCCTCAGAGCCTCAAATGATCTATTTGCTGGTTTACTATCTATCTCCAAGTTAGAATGCAGTTTCCATGAGATGAGGGCCTGGTCTGTCTGGGTGGTCAGAGTCTAGAATGGTGCCTGGGTGCAAAGCGGGTGCTCAAATATGTTTGTCTAACGCAGAAAGGGGGCTTCCTTGGTAACTCAGTTGGTAAAGAATGTGTCTGCAATGCAGGAGACCCAGGTTTGATCCCTTGGGTGGGGAAGATACTCTGGAAAAGGCAATGGCAACCCACTCCAGTATTCTTGCCTGGAGATCTCCATGGACAGAGCAGCCTGGTGGGCTACAGTCCACGGGGTCTCAGAGAGTTGAACATGATGAACACACACACACACACACAATGGGGAAAGGAAGGACCAGCAGCTGTTTTGTTACTATTCGTGATGAAAGTGGTTGCAAGATGAACTGGAATCCATCCAAACTGAGAAAAGGTAATGGTCTCTGACCAGAATGGCAGCAAAATGTCAGAAGCCGGTTGGGTTTCCTCCTCACAGAATTCTGCGTGAGAGCCTTTCTGTACGGCCGGCCATTCCTTGGGCCTCCGCCAGGGGGCCGTTCCTGCGAAACTGAGCAGCGTGAAGGGGGTTTTATGACGTGGACAAAGGGCTGCCTGGGAGCCTGCACTGGGGCCTCCGCGGGGAGCGGCTAGGGCCACACCCTCTCCTGGGCTCGGCACCAGGGGAAGGCTCCAGACGGCTCGGGCTCTGCGCCAGACTGCTCGGTTCCAGTGGGAAAGCTGACCTTGGCCAGGAAGAACCAGGAAGAGGCACAAATGACTCATTGTCCCATATCCTCCAAGGTAAAAACCCAGCAGTGTGTGTGGCCTTTGGGGCTGGACGTTATTGCAGCCTTGGCTCACTTCGCAGCCAAAATAAAAGCCGTCGGCCAGCAACGCAGGCGCAGCCTAGGAATACAACCCCTGGCTCGCTCTCCTTGTCCCCTTGCACACACTTCCCTGCCCTGATAGTTCTTAAAACACCCTGTGTGATTTCCAGTTCTAAAAGTGGAGCACTGTTTCCTTTTAAAGACTTAAGGCAGCCTTCATTTCCAATCAGGGCCATGTGACATTTTATGGACTCGTGGAAGACACTGGATCTGTTTTCAAGTCACATGCTGAGAAGGTCTGGGTGGGAGGTGCTTTATTTTTAATCAGGACTTTGGGAGCTAGGACCCTTCTATTTGTCCAACGTGTCAGTGCCTTCGGATTTCCACTAGAGGGCACTCTTGGAAAATATTTATAAATACATATGTTATTCCTCTTTTTAAAAAGAAGTGCTGTTTTTAAAAAGAAGGGGGCGGGGACACCAACAGCCCAGTCTAAATTTCGGAGCAAGTCCTTTGCCTTCACCTGGAACTATTTCTGATTCTTCAAGAAGCACAGTAGGACCATGGCGAGGCTCCGCACCTCCCGCAGCTGCTCCCCAGTCTTCTGTCATATTGTCCACATGAAATGCATCTGCCCGCTCCGCCTCACTCCACCCCAAATCCCCTCCGCGCCATAAGGGGCCAGCCCTAGCCTGCCTGGAGACGGCCCTTGGAAAGGGGCTAAGAGACGCGGAATTTGGGGGCCTCTGGTTTGGTTGGGTGTCTTTGCTCATAAGCCAGTAGTGGCTGGAAATCCTCAGAAAAGCGCCAGGAAGGGTCAGAGGGGCGTCTGGGGCCTCGAACAATTAAAAATAGGGGTAATGGGCGGGCAGCCAAGGAGATCTGGCTTGATATGTAAATAAGCATAAAAGAGCATGCCTGGGTGCTGGGAGGATTCTGTGCACATTTTGTGCATCTCGGGGCTTTCTGGGGGTGGTGATGGGCCGTCTTTATTCTGCATACAGATAAATTTGTATATTAAAAAAAAATTCCACCGGAAAAGCTCCATTAAGTTCCATTGGTGGGATGCGGGTGGAGGGCAGGAGATTATTCATACAACTTAGATTTCTTACTAGAGGAATAGAAGAGT
The DNA here is from genome assembly GCA_022376925.1 of Tragulus kanchil. Lineage (NCBI taxonomy): Eukaryota > Metazoa > Chordata > Mammalia > Artiodactyla > Tragulidae > Tragulus > Tragulus kanchil. The sequence continues at coordinate 35,220,749 of JAIOJX010000025.1, forward strand.
GTCAGTGAATAAATTAGAACTGATTTTTAGCCCCTACGACCTTATGGAGTATATTTGATACACATTCCTCAACTTTCCCATTCCCTACATTTGTGTTACCTTTTAGAGTTGACATTGTTCACTGCTGTGAGTGAACTCGTTTCCCTGGGATCAGCTCTGTGAGGTGGTATTACCATCAACATCCTTTTTTACAGAAGGAAACTAAACTCGAGGACACACAGCGGCGGTCCAGGGCCGGGGGCTAGAGGCGGTTCAGTTTCAGCAGTCACGTTTTTCTGAGCATGCGCCAAGTGCCAGGCTCAACGCTAGGCGTGAACCGGACACCGCTTCTTGCTCTTCCTCAAAAACAGGTTCTCTCTAAATGTCAAGGAAACCTTTGACTTCATTTGGAACCTTTCCTCATTCTTCCGGAAGCACAGCTAGAGAAGCAAGGGGGATGCACCATGGCAGCTGCTTCCTTTGTCTACGTGGGCATCCTCTCGTTGGGCTGAGCTCCTGTGGTTCTGGGCGGGGCCGGCAGGAAGCGACCCTCCTCGGGTTATCCCGGGTCAGTCAGGGTTGGCCAGGTGCCCAAGAACACAGCTTGCTCCAGGATCCTCCAGGCAGGCAGGCATCCGGGTCTACTCCTCCTGGGGACCATCCCCCTCGCAGACCTTGGCTGCCTTTCTGCACCCCTGCAGGGGCAAATGGCAATCCATAGAAACCTCTTTGTCCAGGGTTTGTTGCTGCAGGCTTCTTGCTCTCTAGTTCCTCTGTCTGGACGGAGGCTGCATTTGAAAGCAGCCTTAGGGTTCTCAAGAAGCAAGGTGGCTGAGGTGACTCCTGTGGCCTACAGTCTCGGGTAATAGAGAAAAGCCTGAGGGCAGAGGGCTTTGCAGAAGGGCTCTTGGTTGTAGTTTCCAAAGTGTGCTCAGCAAATCAGCTTCCCCTTGAGCCCAGTCTGGACTTCTTTCCGTGAGCACATATGACTTTATAAACACACAGGTGCACATGTATGAATACACACACACACACACACAGAGGAATGCAGCTTTAAAAGCCAGCTCCTTAAAATAAAGAATAATAATAATAATAATAAAAGCCAGCTCCTTAGGTTCTAATTTATTGGTCTTATTTAGTTGGTAAGTCATGCCCGACTCTTGTGACCTTGTGGGCTGTAGCCCGCCAGGCCCCTCTGTCCAAGGGATTTTGCAGGCAAGAATGCTTGCTGGAGTGGATTGCTATTTCTCCCCAGGGGATCTTCCCGACCCAGGGATTGAACCTGTATCCTTTGCATTGGTAGGTGGATTCTGTACCACTGTGGCACCAGGAAGCCCAGGTTCTCGTTTCCCTGGGATCAGCTCTGTGAGGTGGTATTACCATCAACATCCTTTACAGAAGGAAACTAAACTCGAGGACACACAGCGGTCCAGGGCCGGGGCTGAGGCGGTTCAGTTTCAGCAGTCACGTTTTTCTGAGCATGCGCCAAGTGCCAGGCTCAACGCTAGGCGTGAACCGGACACCGCTTCTTGCTCTTCCTCAAAACAGGTTCTCTCTAAATGTCAAGGAAACCTTTGACTTCATTTGGAACCTTTCCTCATTCTTCCGGAAGCACAGCTAGAGAAGCAAGGGGGATGCACCATGGCAGCTGCTTCCTTTGTCTACGTGGGCATCCTCTCGTTGGGCTGAGCTCCTGTGGTTCTGGGCGGGGCCGGCAGGAAGCGACCCTCCTCGGGTTATCCCGGGTCAGTCAGGGTTGGCCAGGTGCCCAAGAACACAGCTTGCTCCAGGATCCTCCAGGCAGGCAGGCATCCGGGTCTACTCCTCCTGGGGACCATCCCCCTCGCAGACCTTGGCTGCCTTTCTGCACCCCTGCAGGGGCAAATGGCAATCCATAGAAACCTCTTTGTCCAGGGTTTGTTGCTGCAGGCTTCTTGCTCTCTAGTTCCTCTGTCTGGACGGAGGCTGCATTTGAAAGCAGCCTTAGGGTTCTCAAGAAGCAAGGTGGCTGAGGTGACTCCTGTGGCCTACAGTCTCGGGTAATAGAGAAAAGCCTGAGGGCAGAGGGCTTTGCAGAAGGGCTCTTGGTTGTAGTTTCCAAAGTGTGCTCAGCAAATCAGCTTCCCCTTGAGCCCAGTCTGGACTTCTTTCCGTGAGCACATATGACTTTATAAACACACAGGTGCACATGTATGAATACACACACACACACACACAGAGGAATGCAGCTTTAAAAGCCAGCTCCTTAAAATAAATAATAATAATAATAATAATAAAAGCCAGCTCCTTAGGTTCTAATTTATTGGTCTTATTTAGTTGGTAAGTCATGCCCGACTCTTGTGACCTTGTGGGCTGTAGCCCGCCAGGCCCCTCTGTCCAAGGGATTTTGCAGGCAAGAATGCTTGCTGGAGTGGATTGCTATTTCTCCCCAGGGGATCTTCCCGACCCAGGGATTGAACCTGTATCCTTTGCATTGGTAGGTGGATTCTGTACCACTGTGGCACCAGGAAGCCCAGGTTCTCGTTAGTTATCTATTTTGCACTACCATATCTATAGTAGTGTATACAGATAAATGCTGTTTGACTCCATGCACATGAGGTACCTAGGGCACTCAGATTCATGGAGTCAGAAGTACCTTGGTGGATGCCTGGAGTGGAGTGGGTCGGGAGGGGGCAAGGGGGACTCCATGTTTAATGGGTACAGTGTTTCCATCTGGGAAGGTATAAAATTGTAAAAAATTCACAGCAATGTGAATGTACTTAGTGCCCCTGAAATCTACAGTTGAATGGGGCTAAAACAGTATGTTTTATATTATGTGACTTTCACTACACACACACAAAACCCGGCTGCTGTCCAGTTTGCCAGGACGAGTAACGCCGTATGTTGTAACAGTACCTGCTCACACAGATAGATTCTTCCCTGACACATTTGGATGCAGCAGAGAATCTGGATCAAAACTTTTGATACCTGTGAATACAAACAGGCAAATAGAATGTCTCCATTTGATCGCACCAAGGTGTCCCAAGGAATGGCAACACAATACAGACACAAATCGGGGACCTGGGGTCGAGCGGCTACTTTCTGCTTCAGAAAGAACCCTGTGAGGAGGGGGTGGGAGAAACAGGAGCAAAGGTGAGAGGGAGGGAGTAGCGGCTCTGGCCTGTTGCCAGTGGCCCCCAGCTCTGGTCTCCTGTCCCTCATTTATGCAGACTAGGGGTGAGGTCAAGCTCCAGGATGGGAACCACAGGCTCTTGTCCTAATAGGCAGGGTTGGAGGGACCCAGAGAGGAGGAGGAAACGCGTTTCCGTGGACACACAAATGAGGCCAGTGGATTTCTTCGTTCGTAGCTCTTACAGGTAGCTCAGAAGGTCCCTCCACACAGCTTGGCTGGGTTCCCCAAAGTCAGGTGAGCCCAGGAGGCGCGGGACCCCTGATTCACAGTCAGGAGCCCCATCTCCGGCGCTGCTGCCGCCGCACCAGGGGCTGTGGGTGCGGTCTGCCCCCTGCTGGCCGAGGCGATGCGGACGGCAACGCGCGAGGACGCTCTCCAACAGCCCGGGGAACACCTGCCCAGAGGCACAGGCTTGGGAGGACCCCGAGGGGGCCACTCTGCAGCCGTCCCGGAGGCGTTTAGGAAGGACACCTTGAACCAGCAAACTCTCGGACCCGGGATGCCCGCTGCTGTGGGTATCACCGCCGGGCAAGGGGAGGGGTTCTGAAGTTCGCAGCTGAGTGAGACCGCTCTGCATTTTTACCAGAACAATCCAGGGTGGGTGGGAATTCCTCCCCCCTTGCAAGTGGTGAGGACAGCCCAATCTATGGGGGATTCGATAAACATTCTAACGAGGGTCTGTGTCCAGAAAGAGAGGAAGGGTCCCATCTTGAGATGCCTTTGGGCTGATGACTTAGACAGTTCGAAAAGGGAAGAAGAAAGAAGAAATTCAAATACCCTTAGAGGGACTTGTTCCCCATGCGCCTCATCCAGAGAGTGAAGCCACTGCCTACCCTGACCTGTAACTCATCTGACGGGGAGTGTTCAGCCCCCCCTGTCGCCCCTCACTCCCAGCCTCGTGCTGCGCAGCCGATAAAGGATAAAACTGCCTTCTAGGTATTTTTCTGTTATGATCTTTGGCCTCTCCTCTTACAATGCTGCAGAATCAGATTGTCTCAGTTGTTCCATTACTTGAGACTGCTTGTTAAACAGTGTCCTCAGAGGGAAAAACAAACCTGGATTAATAAAGTGCTCATGAAAGGACTGAGACGAGGGCGCTGTCAGGCCCCCCAAGTGGAGAAGGCTGAGATGCAGGCTGGCCTGGCCTGGGAGACCTGTGGCGACCCAGCGGCTGTCTCGTGACTGCTGCGTCTCCGCAGAGCCCAGGCTCCTTAGCGCCAAGGAAGCCTGCTGATAGGAAACTTCGTTTCTTTTAGCTCTTACAGGTAGCTCAGAAGGTCCCTCCACACAGCTTGGCTGGGTTCCCCAAAGTCAGGTGAGCCCAGGAGGCGCGGGACCCCTGATTCACAGTCAGGAGCCCCATCTCCGGCGCTGCTGCCGCCGCACCAGGGGCTGTGGGTGCGGTCTGCCCCCTGCTGGCCGAGGCGATGCGGACGGCAACGCGCGAGGACGCTCTCCAACAGCCCGGGGAACACCTGCCCAGAGGCACAGGCTTGGGAGGACCCCGAGGGGGCCACTCTGCAGCCGTCCCGGAGGCGTTTAGGAAGGACACCTTGAACCAGCAAACTCTCGGACCCGGGATGCCCGCTGCTGTGGGTATCACCGCCGGGCAAGGGGAGGGGTTCTGAAGTTCGCAGCTGAGTGAGACCGCTCTGCATTTTTACCAGAACAATCCAGGGTGGGTGGGAATTCCTCCCCCCTTGCAAGTGGTGAGGACAGCCCAATCTATGGGGGATTCGATAAACATTCTAACGAGGGTCTGTGTCCAGAAAGAGAGGAAGGGTCCCATCTTGAGATGCCTTTGGGCTGATGACTTAGACAGTTCGAAAAGGGAAGAAGAAAGAAGAAATTCAAATACCCTTAGAGGGACTTGTTCCCCATGCGCCTCATCCAGAGAGTGAAGCCACTGCCTACCCTGACCTGTAACTCATCTGGCGGGGAGTGTTCAGCTCCCGCTGTCGCCCCTCACTCCCAGCCTCGTGCTGCGCAGCCGATAAAGGATAAAACTGCCTTCTAGGTATTTTTCTGTTATGATCTTTGGCCTCTCCTCTTACAATGCTGCAGAATCAGATTGTCTCAGTTGTTCCATTACTTGAGACTGCTTGTTAAACAGTGTCCTCAGAGGGAAAAACAAACCTGGATTAATAAAGTGCTCATGAAAGGACTGAGACGAGGGCGCTGTCAGGCCCCCCAAGTGGAGAAGGCTGAGATGCAGGCTGGCCTGGCCTGGGAGACCTGTGGCGACCCAGCGGCTGTCTCGTGACTGCTGCGTCTCCGCAGAGCCCAGGCTCCTTAGCGCCAAGTGTGATGTGGACACTTGCCTGCTGGATGGAGACAGAAACCCTTTTTCCATCCGTCAAGCAGCCTGACACAGAGCCGCTAATGATTTTCTGTCAGGCGAGGCCTGGTTGGATTTGAACCAGTGACCCAGAGGTAAAAGGCCCCGACATGCAGGGCTGCCTTTACAATAACTGGCCTGCCCCAGCTTCTTTCGGCTTGGCCCCATGCTCCTGTTCCTCTGCCCAAGCTCTCCTCATGCACTTGAGTTTTGGTTGGACCCTAGCTTAGCCTTGGAGCAGGGTGGTTAATGTCCCAGGAGGGCAAGCAGGGGTGTGTTTCTGTCTTGGGGGGAAGGGAGACTGAAGGCAGTTGAAGAGCAGAGGGGCAGGGTCTGGGACCCGAAACCACATGCTCTTCCCAGGCTGGGTGCCTGACCCTGACTTCAGGACTTTACCTGTGTCTAGAGATGGCCTCCGCAGCAAAGGTCACAGCCAGACGTGTACCTTTGGAGGTCCACTGAGGCCTAGGTGCTCTGGGTCTCAACTACTTGGAGGTTGACATCCTTGGCAAGTTGTTTTTCATTTTTTTGCTGGTAGTTTTCTTTAAAAATAAAAAAAATGTCTTTTCAGGAGTATTGGTAGATATGATGATATGATGATTCCCATTCAATGAACAATTGAGTCCTATGCCACTTTCCAAAAACAGTGTTTTCTTTATTTTTAAAATTTTTCTCTTGTGATAAAAGTCGTATAATATAAACCACACTATTTTAACCCCATTTAGTTGTACAGTTCAGTGGCACTAAGCACATTCAGGTAGTGCTGCTCTCATTATTATCCTTCTCCCAAATTGTTCACCTTCCTAAATTGAACCCTTTCCCCATCAAGTACTAACTCCGCTCTGTCCATCCTCTACTCTCCACCCTTTTCTCCGGCCCCCAGCATCTACCGAAGTACTTGCTGAGTCTATGAATTTGACTATTCTAGGTACCTTGTATAAGCTGAATCAAACAGTATTTGTCTGCACCTAGAGTATCAGTGCTGAAGGCATAAGGGATGTGGGTTCAGTCCCTGGTTTGGGAAGATCCCCTGGAGAAGGGTATGACAATCCACTCCAGTATTCTTGCCTGGAGAATCCCACGGACGGAGAAGCGTGGCACACTGCAAGTCCATAGGGTCACAGAGAGTTGGACATGACCGAAGTAACTTTCTACATTCACACAATGTATACTGGAATGCAAAAAATAGTGTTTCATAATCTGTTTCTTCCAGAATCAGAAGAGCAACCTGGGCAGCTGTAAGTGCCAACCCATTGCTCAATAAACATTTATGGACATTCCGGCTACCAGGCGGGCAAGCATTTTGTTAATTATCAGGGTTATACAGATAATCAAAGCAAGGCCCCCATGGAAGGAATGAACCGTTTAGAGGGGGAAAGACATGTGGACAAAGTGAGTTGGCACAATCTGATAGGTGATTGGGCTTCCCAGGTGGTGCTGGTTGTGAAGAATCTGCCTGCGGGCGCAGGTGACGTGAGATGCAGATTCGATCCCTGGATCGGAAGAATCCCCTGGAGAAGGGTAGGTCTTCCCTTCCCCAGTATTGTTGCCTGGAGAATCCTTTGGACAGAGGAGCCTGGTGGGCTACAGTTCATAGGGTGCAAAGAGTCACACACGACTTAGTGACTTCGTATGCACACACGATCGGTGATAAATAAGCAAGTGAGAAATTCAGCAGACAAATGAAAACTGGGCTGCGTCTCATGGTGAGAGGGTGATGGGGGAGCCGTGGATCAGCGTCCGCAGTGCAGAGGGGGAGGGAAGCACCGGTGCTGGCCAGGTCAGTGCTCCAGGTGGAAGTGCAGGCTCTGCCACTTACAAGCTATGATCTGGGAGCCTTCGCTTTCTAATTGGGCAATGGGAGTAAGTATGTGTGGGTGAGTGTGTGCTTGGTCACTCAATTGTGTCAGACTCTTGCATCTCCATGGACTGTAGCCTACCAGGCTCCTCTGTCCATAGGATTTTCCAGGCAGTTATACTGGAGTGGGTAGCCATTCCCTTTTGCAGGGGATCTTCCTAGCCCAGGAATCCAACCCAGGTCTCTTGAATCTCCTGCATTGGTAGGCAGATTCTTTACCACTAGTGCTACCTAGGAAGCCTGGGAATAATTATAGCAATATAAAAAGTCCTCATAGGATTACATGGGACCATTCAGGTAAAGCACTGAACAGAGCACCCAGCATGTGGTTGGTGACTGATACATGTCAACAAGGGGTTCCTAGATTGCAGGAGGGGTTCATGGAGGAAAAAAGAACAGAGAATGGCAGCGGCAGTGGGATGAAGATTAAGGAGAGGCTTTGCAGATAAGACAAGAAATGTGATGAGTGAAATGGGAAGGCTGAGGCGAGGACCCCTGGATCTGGTTGCTATGACAACCCAGGAAGCTGGTTGGGGAGGACAGTGTGTAAGGGAAAGAGGTTATGGACTTTTCCTTCAGGGCATGTGGGTCAGGGGTACCTTGGGGATGGTTGGGGGCAAAGTGAGTTGGCACAATCTGATAGGTGATTGGGCTTCCCAGGTGGTGCTGGTTGTGAAGAATCTGCCTGCGGGCGCAGGTGACGTGAGATGCAGATTCGATCCCTGGATCGGAAGAATCCCTGGAGAAGGGTAGGTCTTCCTTCCCAGTATTGTTGCCTGGAGAATCCTTTGGACAGAGGAGCCTGGTGGGCTACAGTTCATAGGGTGCAAAGAGTCACACACGACTTAGTGACTTCGTATGCACACACGATCGGTGATAAATAAGCAAGTGAGAAATTCAGCAGACAAATGAAAACTGGGCTGCGTCTCATGGTGAGAGGGTGATGGGGGAGCCGTGGATCAGCGTCCGCAGTGCAGAGGGGGAGGGAAGCACCGGTGCTGGCCAGGTCAGTGCTCCAGGTGGAAGTGCAGGCTCTGCCACTTACAAGCTATGATCTGGGAGCCTTCGCTTTCTAATTGGGCAATGGGAGTAAGTATGTGTGGGTGAGTGTGTGCTTGGTCACTCAATTGTGTCAGACTCTTGCATCTCCATGGACTGTAGCCTACCAGGCTCCTCTGTCCATAGGATTTTCCAGGCAGTTATACTGGAGTGGGTAGCCATTCCCTTTTGCAGGGGATCTTCCTAGCCCAGGAATCCAACCCAGGTCTCTTGAATCTCCTGCATTGGTAGGCAGATTCTTTACCACTAGTGCTACCTAGGAAGCCTGGGAATAATTATAGCAATATAAAAAGTCCTCATAGGATTACATGGGACCATTCAGGTAAAGCACTGAACAGAGCACCCAGCATGTGGTTGGTGACTGATACATGTCAACAAGGGGTTCCTAGATTGCAGGAGGGGTTCATGGAGGAAAAAAGAACAGAGAATGGCAGCGGCAGTGGGATGAAGATTAAGGAGAGGCTTTGCAGATAAGACAAGAAATGTGATGAGTGAAATGGGAAGGCTGAGGCGAGGACCCCTGGATCTGGTTGCTATGACAACCCAGGAAGCTGGTTGGGGAGGACAGTGTGTAAGGGAAAGAGGTTATGGACTTTTCCTTCAGGGCATGTGGGTCAGGGGTACCTTGGGGATGCCCGTGGGGGAGGAATGTCCAAATGCAATTGGAAATATGAGCTCAGGGCTGGGAGCGCTGGCTGATGTACAGTGTAGCCGGCGCTGCAGGAGTGGCTCCCAGGCTCCCCGCAGGAGTGGATCAGGGTGGGGAGAAAGGTCAGAGACCAGGATGCCTGGACGTGTCAACATGAAAGGGGTGAGTGGGCAGGGGGTCTGCGAATGGGTCAGCCCGATGTTCCAGGGCTGCAGAGGCACCCAACGAAGTGGCCCTGAGCTGCCCACTGAGAGGACTGTGGCCACAGCGGGGCAGCCCTTGAGCAGCTGTGCAGTCAGAGCTCAGGTCACCTGGGCCTTAGCAAATTGCAATTCAGACAGGGCAGCTGTATTATCAGGTTGTCAGCCAGACTCAGTGCTTTTTGGAAAGTCGGGCAAAATTTCAGTGTGGAGTAAGTAGAAAAAGGCAAGACGCAGGCAGCGGTAGTGGGCTGGAAAGGCCTTTCAGTTCCTGCTGGAGACCAGAGGTGGCCGCAGCCGTCTTCCAATGCAGAATCAAGTGTCCTCACTAACTGATAAAATGGGGACTCTGTCCTGGTCACACTCTGGATTGTGACCCTTAATGGATTGCCTACTTGATCATGCGCATAGATCAGAAGCCACGCGGCAGAATTGACCCCGATGCCTGACCCCACACATCGGCTTACCCAGGCCCCATCCACGTGGAACCGTAATAGCCGTCACTGATTGGTTCTTACCAAGTGCCAGGGACTGTAGTCAGCCGTTTGCTTCTGTCATGCAGTCCTAACACACAGCTCTCACTTGGGCTTCATGAGCAGGGAAGTGATAGAGATGGTATTTTGCTAAGTGAAATGAACCAGAGGTGAAAGACAAACACTGCACGGTATCACTTCATGAGTGTGTGCAAGCTAAGTGGAGTCAGTCGTGTCGGACTCTGTGACCCAATGGACTGTGGCCCACCAGGCTCCTCTATCCATAAAAAAAAAAAGAAGAAGAAGAAGTCATAGCAGTAGGAAGTAGAAAAGTGGTTGTCAGGGGCTGACGGGGTGAGGATAAGAAGAGGTTGGTTAAAGGGTTGTCATGGTTGTTCAGTTGCTAAGTTGTGTTCGACTCTTTGAGACCCATGGACTATAGCTCGCCAGGCTTCCCCGTCCTTCACCATCTCCCAGAGTTTGCTCAGAGTCTTGTCCCTTGAGTTGGTGATGCCATCCAACCATCCTATCCTCTGCCACCCTCTTCTCCTTTGGCCTTCAACCTTTCCCAGTGTCAGGGTCTCTTCTGATGATGTCTTCCCATCAGGTGGCCAAAGTATTGCAAGGAGATCTGCAAGGAGATTAAATCAGCCAATCCTAAAGGAAACCAACCCTGAATAGTCATTGGAAGGACTGATTCTGAAGCTGAAGTTCCAATGGTTCCACCCCTTTGGTAAAAGGGTACAAACTTTCAATTATGGGATGAATAAGGTCTGGGGAGATAATGGACAACGTGGTGACTGTAACTGATGACACCGTACTGTGTAATTGAAATTTGCTAAAAGGCTAGACATACAAAAGTATGTGAGATGAATGATGTGTTAATGAACTTAACTGTGGAATCTTTCACAGTGTTTGTGTATCATCAATTTTACACTTCAGATATTGCATTTGCTTTCTAACAGAATCAAGTGTCCTCACTAACTGATGGGGACTGTCCTGGTCACACTCTGGATTGTGACCCTTAATGGATTGCCTACTTGATCATGCGCATAGATCAGAAGCCACGCGGCAGAATTGACCCCGATGCCTGACCCCACACATCGGCTTACCCAGGCCCCATCCACGTGGAACCGTAATAGCCGTCACTGATTGGTTCTTACCAAGTGCCAGGGACTGTAGTCAGCCGTTTGCTTCTGTCATGCAGTCCTAACACACAGCTCTCACTTGGGCTTCATGAGCAGGGAAGTGATAGAGATGGTATTTTGCTAAGTGAAATGAACCAGAGGTGAAAGACAAACACTGCACGGTATCACTTCATGAGTGTGTGCAAGCTAAGTGGAGTCAGTCGTGTCGGACTCTGTGACCCAATGGACTGTGGCCCACCAGGCTCCTCTATCCATAAAAAAAAAAAAAAGAAGAAGAAGAAGAAGTCATAGCAGTAGGAAGTAGAAAAGTGGTTGTCAGGGGCTGACGGAGTGAGGATAAGAAGAGGTTGGTTAAAGGGTTGTCATGGTTGTTCAGTTGCTAAGTTGTGTTCGACTCTTTGAGACCCATGGACTATAGCTCGCCAGGCTTCCCCGTCCTTCACCATCTCCCAGAGTTTGCTCAGAGTCTTGTCCCTTGAGTTGGTGATGCCATCCAACCATCCTATCCTCTGCCACCCTCTTCTCCTTTGGCCTTCAACCTTTCCCAGTGTCAGGGTCTCTTCTGATGATGTCTTCCCATCAGGTGGCCAAAGTATTGCAAGGAGATCTGCAAGGAGATTAAATCAGCCAATCCTAAAGGAAACCAACCCTGAATAGTCATTGGAAGGACTGATTCTGAAGCTGAAGTTCCAATGGTTCCACCCCTTTGGTAAAAGGGTACAAACTTTCAATTATGGGATGAATAAGGTCTGGGGAGATAATGGACAACGTGGTGACTGTAACTGATGACACCGTACTGTGTAATTGAAATTTGCTAAAAGGCTAGACATACAAAAGTATGTGAGATGAATGATGTGTTAATGAACTTAACTGTGGGAATCTTTCACAGTGTTTTTGTGTATCATCATATTTGTACACTTCAGATAGCTTGCAATTTTGTCATTTATACTTCAGTAAAGCTGGGACAAACGTAATTGTCTTTTCTCTTTGGTCTGTGGCCATGTGCCTCTTCCTTTCTAGTTCCTCTTCTCCCAATTCTTGGACCTCTCAGTACCCTTCCCCATGCTGTAGGAGTTCCCCAACTCCTACTCCAAATGCCTCTCATGTCAGTGAGGGGACAATTAGATTCCTAGGATGCATTTAAAAACTCATCTTTCCTCAACCAAAGCTGTTTTGGTTGACAAGTGCACCAAGGCTCAGAAATGAATTAGGCCACCTGCTCAAGAAGCGGGAGGGGTAGCCTCGGGAAGTATTTCATGCTTGTTAGAACTCCTACAAAGTGTGATTAAAATCAAATGTGCAGGGTTTCCCTGGTGGTCCAGTGGTCAAGAATTCGCCTTGCAATGCAGGGAACACCAGTTCAGTTACTAGCCCAGGAAGATCCAGCATGCTTCAGAGCAGGTGAACCTGTGAGCCACGACTACTGAACCTGTGCTCTAGGGCCCGGGCTCTGCACAAGACGAGCCCCTGCAACGGGAACCTGGCACACTGAAGCAAGGCATAGCCCCCACCCACCACAGCTAGAGGAAGACCCAGCGCAGCAGTGAAGACCTGCACGGTCCCAAATTAAAACTAAGTCTTAAAAAAAAGGTACAGTTGAAGCCATTCCTGGTCCTAGTCACCACTGTTAAGTGGTCTACAAGTGGTTAAAATGCACACACTTAATTTTGTGACCTCAGCACCCACTTCGTCTGGGACTCACTTTCTCATCTGTAAAATGAGGATCATACTACCTATCTAATACTACCTGGAATAGTGCCTGGCCTAAAGACAATGTGCAATAATGTTACCTATAATTATTCTGGAAATACTTTTTATATATTAGTGTCCCTACATACTTTCAATTATGGGATGAATAAGGTCTGGGGAGATAATGGACAACGTGGTGACTGTAACTGATGACACCGTACTGTGTAATTGAAATTTGCTAAAGGCTAGACATACAAAAGTATGTGAGATGAATGATGTGTTAATGAACTTAACTGTGGGAATCTTTCACAGTGTTTTTGTGTATCATCATATTTGTACACTTCAGATAGCTTGCAATTTTGTCATTTATACTTCAGTAAAGCTGGGACAAACTTAATTGTCTTTTCTCTTTGGTCTGTGGCCATGTGCCTCTTCCTTTCTAGTTCCTCTTCTCCCAATTCTTGGACCTCTCAGTACCCTTCCCCATGCTGTAGGAGTTCCCCAACTCCTACTCCAAATGCCTCTCATGTCAGTGAGGGGACAATTAGATTCCTAGGATGCATTTAAAAACTCATCTTTCCTCAACCAAAGCTGTTTTGGTTGACAAGTGCACCAAGGCTCAGAAATGAATTAGGCCACCTGCTCAAGAAGCGGGAGGGTAGCCTCGGAAGTATTTCATGCTTGTTAGAACTCCTACAAAGTGTGATTAAAATCAAATGTGCAGGGTTTCCCTGGTGGTCCAGTGGTCAAGAATTCGCCTTGCAATGCAGGGAACACCAGTTCAGTTACTAGCCCAGAAAGATCCAGCATGCTTCAGAGCAGGTGAACCTGTGAGCCACGACTACTGAACCTGTGCTCTAGGGCCCGGGCTCTGCACAAGACGAGCCCCTGCAACGGGAACCTGGCACACTGAAGCAAGGCATAGCCCCCACCCACCACAGCTAGAGGAAGACCCAGCGCAGCAGTGAAGACCTGCACGGTCCCAAATTAAAACTAAGTCTTAAAAAAAAGGTACAGTTGAAGCCATTCCTGGTCCTAGTCACCACTGTTAAGTGGTCTACAAGTGGTTAAAATGCACACACTTAATTTTGTGACCTCAGCACCCACTTCGTCTGGGACTCACTTTCTCATCTGTAAAATGAGGATCATACTACCTATCTAATACTACCTGGAATAGTGCCTGGCCTAAAGACAATGTGCAATAATGTTACCTATAATTATTCTGGAAATACTTTTTATATATTAGTGTCCCTACATATCTGTAATGTGTATTTTAACTAATGAAAAAATAGAATCTGTAAAACTAGGGTGACAAAACTGTGTATTTTTTCCTGAAATTTATTCTTCCTCCTACTCAACAATATATTGTTATTACACAGTAATCTACCCTTATTTCTTTGAATGCCTAAATAATGTTATATATTAAGAACATACCATTAAGTAAACATTTCCTTGGGCTGGGGAATTTGGGTGACCTTTCAGCCTATCAATACTCTGAAAACATCATTGTCAACAGATCCTTGGGCTCTTAGCTGTTTCTGGATTTGTAAAAGGGAAAGAGCTGAGCTGAAGAATACATATGTTTAAACTTTTGATGTTACGGCTAGAAAGCCTTCCAGAAAATTCCATCAATATTTATGCACTAGAAGGCCACAAGATCCCACTCTCCAAACCCTTATCAGTATTTGAATATTATCAAGCTTTAAACTTCTGGTCATTCTCATAGGCAAAAGATAGTCCCTATTAAAATGTATATTTCCCTGATCTCTGGTAAGACTGAGTATTTAAAAATGTCTATTATCCAATTTGTATAAACTGCCCGTTCACAAACGTTGCCTGTTTTGTTAGTGTGGAAAGAAGAGTCACAACCCCTCAATGCTGAGCCTACAGCTCACCCAGGACATACCTGAATCCTCACACTGCCTCGTTCCAGTATCCAGTGTAGGGATGTTGAGCTAGCTCAACAAGAGGAAAGCTATACAGCAAGTTCAGGAAGTCAGAGAATAACAAACATCTGGACCTCTGTACACCCGGGGCTGAGGAGAGGAGGAAGCAGAAGAGAGGGCGGGGAGAGGGAGCCATGGTAACGGCGCAGGTGGATGGAGTTATGGGGAAGCATGGTCACTGAGAAATTTCAGGTGGGAGTGGGGCTGGGAGCTGGGTGGGAGTAGGATGACTAATCTTTTTTTTTTTCAAACACTCCATTTTAGTTTGTGTATATCCCTCCAAACTCAGTGTGTCCAGACTTCAGTAGAAATTAGGAACCTGGAACAATCCCATGTGTGGGCCTGGAGTCTGAGATACTGGAGGGTTCAGTGAGGTCAGAGGTCAGGGATCTTCCTGGGTAATCCCCTTGTGACTCAGCTCAGCCTATGATTTCAGGACTCTGGCCTGCATCTGTGTTTACAGGCACATTGGTATCAACCACTCGTCAGAGTACCATTTAATGTTTAATAAAGTTTCTCATCATTGGCTCTATAGAGAAGTTCTGCAGGGTCTATGAGAAATTGTTTTCCCTTTAGTGAGGCTAATATTTTATTTGCCTATGAGAAACTGTCCTTTAGTGTAAATAAGATTAGTTACTTTGCTAAAGAGAATCAACTCTTTTCGGCGGGGGGGAGCGGCGGGGGCCAGGCCAAAGCTGGGGAGAAGCCCCTGCGGGGATGGCAGGGGTACAGGTGCTGACACAGAGAGCCAGCTGGCGAGAAGCCTCTCCTGCGAGCTGGCCTCATCCCAGGCCAGACCCAGGCCTGAAGGACAAGCTCCTGACCCCAGCTCCCCACCCCTCCATGGCCCAGGGACGGGAAGAGAATCTGGACAGCCCAACAAAGTGTGCCCTACCCTGCCCTGCCCGTAGAAACTTCTTCGACCTGAAACCTTGTGGCTGCCCACATCTCTGTGACCAACCCCCACCTCTCAGGATGAGTGTGACCATCACAGGGTA
The DNA here is from genome assembly GCA_022376925.1 of Tragulus kanchil. Classification (NCBI taxonomy): domain Eukaryota; kingdom Metazoa; phylum Chordata; class Mammalia; order Artiodactyla; family Tragulidae; genus Tragulus; species Tragulus kanchil. The sequence goes on from JAIOJX010000025.1 coordinate 35,236,258, forward strand.
CACACTGATTTACTGTCCAGGCCAGAACTGGCTGGATCGCACGATGGCCACAGAGCTTCAGAAAAGCCCTGCCTCTCGGTAGAGCAGGATGTGGGCAAACCAGAGGACACCGAGAACATGAGAGATGCCCTGGCCATGGGCTCTGGGAAGAGAAGTCACCATGGTACTGATGGGGACTGTGAACTGAGCACATCCTGAGCCCAGGAGGGCACTGGATATTACACCAACTCCTGTCCTCGTACACGAAGCAACAGGTAGACAATCCCCCGTCTTCCAGGACTCCGAGACTCGGGGAGGGGATGGCCCAGACCCTCTGGGTGGGTGAGTGGCACTGCTGAGACCCAGAGCCTGAGCTGCCTGGCCCCCAGCCTGTGCTCTGCCCATGGTGGTGCCCAGCCCACCTGGACACAGCCGGAGACAACACTGGGGAGCTGAGGCCACCATGGTGGCGCAGCGCTCCAGGCTCTCCTGGGAGCCTGCGCTCCGCCTGCTGTGTGAGCCTGGGGGAGGCACTTGACCTTTCTGAGCCCAGATGTCATGACCTAGAGAACCAGGCTTCGTGGCATCTCCCTCACTGGACTGTGCAGGGCCTCCAGTGAGACAAAGACTCCTAAAGTTCTCGTCATAGAGCCCGGTACCCAAGAAGTTTTCAACACATCGTAAGTTCATTGTGAGCAATTATCAGGACCATTCCTGGAGGCTGGTGTGTTTCTGTGGCCTGCAGGGTCCCCTGAGGGTGAGCAGCAGAGGCCCCCTGTGGTCTGACAGACCCCGGAAGCCACTGGCGCACAGGGTCTCCCTGAGGAAGCAGCCCCTTCAGGCAACTTCTTAGAGGTTCAGTTTGCTCATCACCAGAGAGAATCAACTCTTACCTTTCGTATATATCCACATAAAACCAATGCTATAATGAGAATCACAATTTGTATCTAGCCTTCTTTATAGTGACAGAATTCTGATAAGGAAAACCCTTTATTTTTCTGCATATTAAGTGTTCACTAATTCAGATCAACACAAGCTGATTTAGCTTGAATGATTATTAAGGGTTTATTGTTTTATCAAAATATAAAAGCTGTTTTCATATCACATGTGCAGTCTCAACGCGGAGAGCTAGTATTCACACAGCTCAAAAGCCATGCCTTTCTGCAGCACTCGGGAAAGGAAGTGCTTCTCAGCCTTTTGGCTAAGATCAAGTGTAGTACTGGGGCTTCCCAGGTGGCACAGTGGTAAAGCATCCGCCTGCCAATTCAGGAGATGCAAGAGAGGCAAGTTCAGTCTCTGGGTTGGGAAAATCCTCTGGAGTAGAAAATGGCTACCTGCTCGAGTATTCTCACCTGAAAAATCCCATGGGCAGAGGAGCCTGGCAGGTCCATGGGGTAGCAAAGAGTCAACACAACTAAGCAACTGAGCCCACTGAGCAAGGATAGGACGAATAGCAACAAAGGGACTGTTTTCCTTTTAACTTAGTAATGATCTACGTGTAGGTCAGAGCTCTTATAATTATGAAGGTCCTTGTCCTACCTAGTAAGGTCACAATTTGGAAAAATGGCATTTTGGGGGGTTGTCAGTCTGAGCCAGGCACTGTGTTAGGCACAGGAGAAAACATACAAGGACCACATTGGAGAAGACAGAAATGTAAAGGGATGGTTAGACAAGCGAAGGCTTTGAAGACTTGAGGGACTCATCCTAAGGGCACATCAACAGGGAGTAAGTCTAGCCCTGGCTTGGGCAGGCAGGAGAGCTTCCTGGAGGAGGTGACATTTCTGTCAGCCTTACAGGGAGACGAGAACAGCTAAGCCAAGACAGCCAAATAAGAACACAGAGGTATAGAATTCTACACGGGGCACTTGCCCATACAGAAACTCCAGTTTGGAAGGGGCATTCTGCATATTCCTGAGAAAATGGACAAGGGTGGAGAAAACTCAGATCACCTCTGCTCTGTCCCTTCTGTTGGGTATGTTTCTCATTTGATCCTCAACCCTGCTGTTGAGAAAATCTCTCACCAGGAAGAGCTAGTTCTGGATTTGAATGTTACGGCAGGGTGGGGGGTTACTGAGATAGATACCTGGGAAGATGATAGAGCTTACATCCAGTTTACCAAAAATAATATAAGAAGATTGGAATGAATAAATAGAAAATCTGTTACAGACACTTTGAGGGCATTATAAGTACATTTGAAATCAGGTTAAAAAGAAGTCACAGGTTCTCTTGTGATTTCTGAAATATCTTTGTTTAATCATAGAACTATTTTCATTTTCCATTCATCATAAATAATCCACTTCATTACGTCACCAATCCTTTTAAAAAATTTGGTATTTAGCGTAAACAAACATTGAACATTAGCCAGAGGGTATCCTAGTTTTAACCAGAAGAGGGAAGAAGAAAAAGAAGAATCCACAACATTTTAAAACGTAGAAAAGAGCACATGAAAAGCTCAATATCCTCACCCATTTAAAAAATAAAATTTCATACCGGCCATTAAAAAAATCCAGGTGGAGAAAAAAGGCAAACATAAATATAACCTACCGTAGTTCTTTCATAAATACATGTAGACAAATGAATGCATAAAACAGATAGTGCACAGACATAACATATTTTAAGATATGAATAATTAAATCCCAATAAGCATGAATTAAAAATAAAGTTTGATTTTATTTTTTGTCCTTTATGGAAAAATATGCACAGCATTTGTGTAAAAAACAGAAACAGGCATAAACATATCAATAAAGCCACAAAAATTCACTATGTAAAGGAGATTATTTGAAAACAGAACACCCTTTTTTAAAGCAAAAGATAAAATGTTATAGCATTTTCAATTGAATTTTATCCCATAGTCACACCTACTATAGGTGGAAGGTAACAGAGGTAGATAAGTTGGGGGAAAATCAGTATTCTAATGCTAGGCTGACGATTTTTATGATAGCTCAGACAGACAATTCTATTTACTCTGAAATTCAAAAGCTTGTAGGAACAAAACAGGAAAACCCTTCTGTGCCCCATATGTAAGCATCAAAAGTATCAAGCAAAATTACTGTAGTTTCAGACACAAGTGAGATTCTTGACAAACAGCCTGTTTAGCACAGATTTTTGCAGGGTCTGGTACTCATCTTGAAACTTCCACTGAGGCTAACGATTGTGAAATTTATGAGTTTCAGTGATACTGAAATGACTCAGAAGTAACACAAAATGAGAGCTGGCAGTAACAGAACATTTACGATATCAGTAAACGTGGTGAGCTTCGAAGGAATGATTTTTTGTTATTGATAAAACAACAAAACAACTGCTAAAGATACGACGTGGCCTCAGGGTGACTCAGGACGCCAAGATCGTCTGTTGAATCAAGAAAAGGCAGGTAGAGAGGAGGTGACAGAATGGTGTGCAGGAAACAGAGAAAAAGCGTTTCCTTATTTCTATAAAGCAATGGCTTTATTGTCTATTTGGGTTGTGAAAGCTCTTCTAGCCACAGTAGAAGCAAATATCGAATACTCCATGGCAAGCTGATGCCTGCTGGGGGACAAATTTTCCTTGATATTTTGGTTAGTGAATGATTTTGCATTTTCTGTGTCTATTTTTCTTTCCATGTAGCTGGACAGAATGTGTACATGTAACATTTGTTTGCCTCTATGACCTTTATATTTTCATATATTCATAACAGCAATATGTTTAAAATTTTATTTTTAATACTGCAAACATTGTCAAATCTGCCAAGGAAATTCTCATTAATAAGTTGCCTCAACTGCCTTAAGTGTGCTTGATTCAAAGATGTAACAGGGTGCTTCTGGCTAAAAGGGGAAATTTGTGCTCAGCATATCTGTGTAACAGGAAAACGATTTTGGTCTCAGTTGTGGAATGTGGAATAATCCGTCATTAATTGTGGCTGCCCTCTAACTGATTCTAACATTTTTGTGTCTCAGATTTGGCTGTCATGAGTTTGCAAGTGTGCTGGAAAACAGGTAAGAAAGAAATGATGGAAGAAGAAGGGAAAACATTTGAAATATAATTTGAAAAATCCTGAAACTCACATCCTGTAGTTTATCTCAAAACTTCATGTACTTTGACTCATAACTCAAACATCAGGCCCTTTCTTTGAAGCAGCTTATAATAAATTTAAGACACAGAACACCACACTCTCTTGTAATGGAACTGAGGAATTTCTGTGTGGAAACTATTTGAAGGAATGTCTTAAAAAATGATGTCAAGAAATGCAGATGACTTATGCTTTTCAGCATCGATTCACTCTGTGACCCCTGCTGAGTTGATAAGGAAGAAGCATGTCACAGTTGCAGAAAAAGAAAGAATCATATGGTAAATCAAAGTATTCGTGAAGAAGACTTTGGAGTCAGAATGTGTGCACAGAAAAACAAAAGCTAAAGATACGACGTGGCCTCAGGGTGACTCAGGACGCCAAGATCGTCTGTTGAATCAAGAAAAGGCAGGTAGAGAGGAGGTGACAGAATGGTGTGCAGGAAACAGAGAAAAGCGTTTCCTTATTTCTATAAAGCAATGGCTTTATTGTCTATTTGGGTTGTGAAAGCTCTTCTAGCCACAGTAGAAGCAAATATCGAATACTCCATGGCAAGCTGATGCCTGCTGGGGGACAAATTTTCCTTGATATTTTGGTTAGTGAATGATTTTGCATTTTCTGTGTCTATTTTTCTTTCCATGTAGCTGGACAGAATGTGTACATGTAACATTTGTTTGCCTCTATGACCTTTATATTTTCATATATTCATAACAGCAATATGTTTAAAATTTTATTTTTAATACTGCAAACATTGTCAAATCTGCCAAGGAAATTCTCATTAATAAGTTGCCTCAACTGCCTTAAGTGTGCTTGATTCAAAGATGTAACAGGGTGCTTCTGGCTAAAAGGGGAAATTTGTGCTCAGCATATCTGTGTAACAGGAAAACGATTTTGGTCTCAGTTGTGGAATGTGGAATAATCCGTCATTAATTGTGGCTGCCCTCTAACTGATTCTAACATTTTTGTGTCTCAGATTTGGCTGTCATGAGTTTGCAAGTGTGCTGGAAAACAGGTAAGAAAGAAATGATGGAAGAAGAAGGGAAAACATTTGAAATATAATTTGAAAAATCCTGAAACTCACATCCTGTAGTTTATCTCAAAACTTCATGTACTTTGACTCATAACTCAAACATCAGGCCCTTTCTTTGAAGCAGCTTATAATAAATTTAAGACACAGAACACCACACTCTCTTGTAATGGAACTGAGGAATTTCTGTGTGGAAACTATTTGAAGGAATGTCTTAAAAAATGATGTCAAGAAATGCAGATGACTTATGCTTTTCAGCATCGATTCACTCTGTGACCCCTGCTGAGTTGATAAGGAAGAAGCATGTCACAGTTGCAGAAAAAGAAAGAATCATATGGTAAATCAAAGTATTCGTGAAGAAGACTTTGGAAATTTTCACTGTCGTGGAAGAGCATCTTCCTGATGGTGTGACCTCATTTCAAATGGTACAGTAACTCGGAGAGAGCTGTAGTGCACGGAAGGTGGCACGAGGAAAATGTGTTTGCTTTTTGTCACTTACGATGACTGTTTCCTGTGTTAAGAAAAAAATAATTAAACAACTCCAAAATACTGCACTACCCCTGGCAGTAACCAACAAAGTAGGTTTGGGAAATAATGCTCTCGTCAAATACATTTTAAGGCACTTAAACAGTTATATCATATTTTTTTGAGTGTAAAAAAATAAAATATGCATTGAAGCAACGTTCAACAAATACAAGTCTTCAGAATTGTTTGTATGTACAGCCCTGTACATATATACATCTCTGTGGAAAGGCCGCCTCCTGCGTTATACTGTTGGCCTTGTCAATTTCACTCCCTGGAAGAAAGAAAACATGACATTCAGAGTTGGACCCTATCCACGAACAATGTGAGAGCATCAATTAACACCAGATAGTTTGTGCTATAGGAAAGAAGAGGCCCGCCTAGACAGCATCACACAGCCCATCATCCAAACCCCCTGGATCCAAACAAATTGACTTGGCCACCTCACTGGCCTGCAGACTCGGGTGCGTCCCCCTGTTCATCCTGTCCTTTGTGTGCTAGATGGACCCTGTGGGTCTCAGTACTGTCTGCAAAGTGGAGGAGACACTCATGGACACCCTTACGATAGACACTTTGTATTTATTTTTGTGGACAGATAGGATGGCTACATAATTTCAAGCCCTTTTGGATGCTTCTACATTAGCCAGTGGCCCCTGGTTTGGAGTGGTTTCTGTGCCATGATAGCATAACTCTAAAATTGTACTTTGACTCATAACTCAAACATCAGGCCCTTTCTTTGAAGCAGCTTATAATAAATTTAAGACACAGAACACCACACTCTCTTGTAATGGAACTGAGGAATTTCTGTGTGGAAACTATTTGAAGGAATGTCTTAAAAAATGATGTCAAGAAATGCAGATGACTTATGCTTTTCAGCATCGATTCACTCTGTGACCCCTGCTGAGTTGATAAGGAAGAAGCATGTCACAGTTGCAGAAAAAGAAAGAATCATATGGTAAATCAAAGTATTCGTGAAGAAGACTTTGGAAATTTTCACTGTCGTGGAAGAGCATCTTCCTGATGGTGTGACCTCATTTCAAATGGTACAGTAACTCGGAGAGAGCTGTAGTGCACGGAAGGTGGCACGAGGAAAATGTGTTTGCTTTTTGTCACTTACGATGACTGTTTCCTGTGTTAAGAAAAAAATAATTAAACAACTCCAAAATACTGCACTACCCCTGGCAGTAACCAACAAAGTAGGTTTGGGAAATAATGCTCGTCAAATACATTTTAAGGCACTTAAACAGTTATATCATATTTTTTTGAGTGTAAAAAAATAAAATATGCATTGAAGCAACGTTCAACAAATACAAGTCTTCAGAATTGTTTGTATGTACAGCCCTGTACATATATACATCTCTGTGGAAAGGCCGCCTCCTGCGTTATACTGTTGGCCTTGTCAATTTCACTCCCTGGAAGAAAGAAAACATGACATTCAGAGTTGGACCCTATCCACGAACAATGTGAGAGCATCAATTAACACCAGATAGTTTGTGCTATAGGAAAGAAGAGGCCCGCCTAGACAGCATCACACAGCCCATCATCCAAACCCCCTGGATCCAAACAAATTGACTTGGCCACCTCACTGGCCTGCAGACTCGGGTGCGTCCCCCTGTTCATCCTGTCCTTTGTGTGCTAGATGGACCCTGTGGGTCTCAGTACTGTCTGCAAAGTGGAGGAGACACTCATGGACACCCTTACGATAGACACTTTGTATTTATTTTTGTGGACAGATAGGATGGCTACATAATTTCAAGCCCTTTTGGATGCTTCTACATTAGCCAGTGGCCCCTGGTTTGGAGTGGTTTCTGTGCCGAAGGGAACAGTGAACGGCAGTGTCCAGTTTAGTCTCCCTCCTGGACACGCTTCTGTTACTCCAGGATAAATCCCAGGGCTTTTAAACATTTAGAAGAAAACTTCATTCTGATTGATTTGCTGTTCATTAGGACTGCATATTATTGATGGAATATTAAAATTTTCAAATAATTTTCTTCATTCTTTGTCAAAATTTATACATATCAATTCTGGTCTATCATGTATATATGCATTGTTAACCATGAGCATAAATACAAATGGAAGTTTTCAGAGGGGAAAAACAGTGAAATAAAGAAAAAGGTTACCAAACCACTCCTCTAGCAATTCTGAGTGGGACGTGACCAGCCTGGAGCAGTTCCCAGCACAGAATGGCATTTGCTAACATTTCCTTTAGTCACAAGATGAGTGAAGGTGATAGACTGCTACTGTCTCAGGTAGAATTCTGGGGACCTAGCGCTCGCCTTCTGAAAGCAGTCTTGGAGCAGGGGAGATGAATTGTCACCGAAAGCAGTCTTGGAGCAGGGGAGAATTGTCAGTTTAGGATTAACATATACACACTACTATTTATAAAATGGATAAACCACAAGGACCTACTGAATCGTGCAAGGAACTACACTTAGTATCTTGTGGTAACCTATAGTGGAAAAGTATTTGAAAAACTGTTTTTATTATTAGATGTACCTGAATCACATTGCTGTACACTTGAAACTAACATACCATTGTGAATGAACTAAGATAAAAAAATTAAGAGCAATCTTGTATTTCTGTTTGGAGCATCCTCGTGGTGTAGGGGAAAGATGTAGGGGATAGATGGGCCAGGGTTCAAGTCCTATCTCTAGCCCTGACTACACTCCCCACATAACCCCGGGCAAGCTGCTCAGGTCTATGGCCTCGTGCCCATCTGCTCAGTGTGAATAGCAGAGCTTGCGACAGAGTTGTAGAAAATGCGGGACGTTAGTGATGATGACAATGATTGTATCAGCTGGCTTTGGTCAAACGCCTGCCACGTAATCCTCCACAACTCCAAAGAGCAGATGGTCTCATGAGTCTTGGAGTGGCAGAGATGGGTACCGAGAAGAGAAGGAACATGGCCAGGGCTGCACGGGGGAAGGTGACAGAGCCAGTAGCCTGGCACGGGGGCCCACACGCTGAACCTGGTGAAGGCTGCATGTGCTGAGGGCTTCATGCTTCACGGGCGATGGTGAGGCTAGACTGTTTAGAGGACACTAAGGACACAGGGACACTGTCGCTGACTGTCTCCTCCTCCTCCTCTTCTCCTGAGGACAGCTGTCGCCTTGGGAGTGGCTCAAAGTTGTCTTGCAAAGTCCGAGCCACTGGGAAGGAGTTGCCTCTATGGGTGCTTCTGTGGTTTGTGCTGCAGCTACAATTTGTGTGAGTCACTCACTTTATTTTGGTGTATCACTGAGGAAATCAAACCCACAAATATCAAAGAAGACTTTTGATTTGAGTGTGATGAAATGGATGTCACTGTGTGACCTTCTTTGCTACTGAACTCTTATTTTTAAATTCCCAAACATGCAGTCTTGCAATACAAAGAAGTTGTTATGTGTCTGGAAAATTAAAAAGGAAGTAGATAGTCTAGATAAAGTCAGATGCTATTATGTTTAGAAAAGCAAGTGAAATCAGGACACATACGAATGATGAGGTAGGGCTAAGATTATGTGCACCCAAGCCATGGAATGTATATGTCATATGTTCTGAGTATTTTTACTGAACCTGTACTCCACTGCAGTGTGTGCTTCAACATGAGCTAATTAAAAAGGGCTTTTAAAGACTTCATGTTAAGTATCATGGAGCTTTCATAACAATGTAAAACAACTGGCCCTCAAATCTTGCTCAAACTGAAATGGATGAATGCCTCATTATTACTATATTTAGTTAGGAAAACGTGTACTTGAGAACAAGGTTATCCGTGCAAAAGTTAAAGTGTACGAACAGCTAAGATTCAGAAATAGCATTTCAATGATTGTAAAAAACCCTGTACCGGAAAACCATACTGATGATGACAATGATTGTATCAGCTGGCTTTGGTCAAACGCCTGCCACGTAATCCTCCACAACTCCAAAGAGCAGATGGTCTCATGAGTCTTGGAGTGGCAGAGATGGGTACCGAGAAGAGAAGGAACATGGCCAGGGCTGCACGGGGGAAGGTGACAGAGCCAGTAGCCTGGCACGGGGGCCCACACGCTGAACCTGGTGAAGGCTGCATGTGCTGAGGGCTTCATGCTTCACGGGCGATGGTGAGGCTAGACTGTTTAGAGGACACTAAGGACACAGGGACACTGTCGCTGACTGTCTCCTCCTCCTCCTCTTCTCCTGAGGACAGCTGTCGCCTTGGGAGTGGCTCAAAGTTGTCTTGCAAAGTCCGAGCCACTGGGAAGGAGTTGCCTCTATGGGTGCTTCTGTGGTTTGTGCTGCAGCTACAATTTGTGTGAGTCACTCACTTTATTTTGGTGTATCACTGAGGAAATCAAACCCACAAATATCAAAGAAGACTTTTGATTTGAGTGTGATGAAATGGATGTCACTGTGTGACCTTCTTTGCTACTGAACTCTTATTTTTAAATTCCCAAACATGCAGTCTTGCAATACAAAGAAGTTGTTATGTGTCTGGAAAATTAAAAAGGAAGTAGATAGTCTAGATAAAGTCAGATGCTATTATGTTTAGAAAAGCAAGTGAAATCAGGACACATACGAATGATGAGGTAGGGCTAAGATTATGTGCACCCAAGCCATGGAATGTATATGTCATATGTTCTGAGTATTTTTACTGAACCTGTACTCCACTGCAGTGTGTGCTTCAACATGAGCTAATTAAAAAGGGCTTTTAAAGACTTCATGTTAAGTATCATGGAGCTTTCATAACAATGTAAAACAACTGGCCCTCAAATCTTGCTCAAACTGAAATGGATGAATGCCTCATTATTACTATATTTAGTTAGGAAAACGTGTACTTGAGAACAAGGTTATCCGTGCAAAAGTTAAAGTGTACGAACAGCTAAGATTCAGAAATAGCATTTCAATGTGACTTGGATCCAAATAAGACCCATCTAGAGTCCAACCTTCTGTCTTGACACCATCCAAGACTTTATTGTTGGCACCAGCACACTTCCCAGGAGGATTTGCACCGGGTGGTAGATGAGCAAGGGCACGGATATTAGAGAGAGGTACTCATGGCCTGCAAACACGATCTTCAGCATCGGGATTCCTGAGAAACAAAGAAGACAGAAACGAGAGGTAAATTCTGTCTGGCACCAAGCTAAAGTCACGGGCCACTAAAACTGGATGTTGGAATGCGCCATCTTTGCACTGTGGATAGTCACAGAATTAAACAGGGACAGTCTCCAATGAGTCATCAGATCTTTCCATCTTCCTTTCATTACGTAAAGCTCCAAGCTCTAGAAAAGATTAACACTGAAAAGGGGGTCACTTAAAGGGCACTGATAACTCTTACTGGGAGCTGGCAGCCCGTCTAGCAAGGAGAGAGGACAGTGTGGAAGAGAGTAGCTTCGAGAAGGCTGAGGTGTACTGGAGAGGATCATTTGCTTGGTAGTGACACACTCCACTGGTCTTTAGGGAGGCCTGCTAGGTGTGATTTCAAAGCCCCCTGAGGCCACTTTGGACTGAAAGAATTTGGTAGGATAAATGGGAGGGTGCTTCGGCCAAACAGTCATAAAGGCTTTTGTCCATTCTCTTTTAGCCAAGAATGTCAAAGCACTCTAAGCAGTACTGTGTGTGGCAGATGAAAATTCTAAAATCTGTGCTGGATGATTAAAGCCCACAGTGAAGGTCTGACTGGAAGTCAGGCAAAGGGATGCTACTCCCGAGTCTGCTGCTCCATGAGGCCCAGGGTGAGGAGTGCAGCTTTTGTAAGCACCTGCCTATTGTGTATCTATCAAGTTTCTAGAACAGAATTCAGACACTGGTGATCTGACGACGATCACCGTTGCTTTCATGTGCCCTGGCTGTCAGATGATTGTGTCTGTACATCAGTTTTGTAAATGGAACAGCTTTAAGAGCTTAGCTTGCTTTCTTTTTGTTTCTTTGAGAACAGCCACTGAAAAGGAATCAAGCTCCGAAACACAAGCGATGATGGCCCATAAATAATGTTTTATTATAACCTGGTGAGGAAAGGCCTGCTTTTTCAATTATTTTTACCTGCTAATAAATTTCAAACCTTTATGCAAAAATGTATTTCACCGCTGCTTGCTTTTTCATAGCCTCACATATCACTGCCATAAACTGCAAACACTTAACTCTTCCCAAACAACATCTCTCTCAGAGCTTCAAATGTTTAGATTTTTGCAGTTTCTGTCTTCTCACTAATAGAAAGAACAAAAGAGCTTTCTTTTCATAAGTAATATGCTTGACCCATTTACTGGATTTGAATTAGACTAATATTAGATGTTGAAAAGCAATATCTAATATTACAGTCCCAGAAAGTTGTTACAATGAGAAATGAAAAAGATCTAAACATATACTCCTCCTGTTTCTGGGAAAGATTGTTACTTTAAAAAAAATTCTTTCTTTTCTTGGCTGCACTGGATCTTCGTTGTGGTACACAGGCTCTTCGCTGTGGCTCTGAGGCAGGTAGGATCTTCGTTCCCTGACCAGGGGTTGAACTTGCATCCTTGACATTGGGAGATGAACTCTTAACCCACCAGGGAACTTCTCAGAAAAAGTTATTTGGCCCAAAAGGATGATGTGAAGGAGGTGGAGGTAGGGTGGAGTAACAGGAGGGATAAAGGGAACAAATGATAAACATATGTGAGTATTTATTGCTAAAAATGATCAGAGCAGGGGTTTCCAACCCAGAATTCAAGGCCCATGGCTGTTGGGCTACATCACGTGAGTGATACTCTTGCATAAGCTCAGGCAGGATCTGTGTTGTTCTTTCATAAGCTAAAGCAACCTTGCAGCCACAGCCACAGAGCTATCTCCCCAATAAACAAGATGCACAAGGTATCCTAATGGAAGCGACATCAGCTGCTCACTAGAGTGTGATGAAAGAGCAGTAACAATGACGATAACGTTGCCGTCTGCAGTGGGCACTTACCAGGTGCCAGGAGCTGGCAAAGGCTCTCCCATATGAATGGACAGCAACCCTGAGGGGTGGAGGAAAACTACCAGTTGCACTGTTTTACTAATGAGGAGTAAGTGCCTAGTGGTTAGACCACTTTCCCAAGTGAGGGGGTCTTTACGGCAGTCCAGGCCACCTGGGTTTCCAGTTCTCTGCGTCAGGTCAGGGTCAAGGCCTCTGAGGTCTTCCAGACATTCGGAGGATGGTGGCTGCAGGAAGCAGAGGAGGACCTGGGATGCAGACGGCTCTCTAGTCCAGAGTCCTTCAGGAACCCTCTCCTCTTCGGTTCCTCCCAGGAGCACTCGTGGGGGAGCTGACTTCGGACTCCCTTGCTCCCCATATTGGGGTATTCCTGTGATTTCAAATCATCACCTGTAAGGCCTACCTTCAGAGTAGCAAGGGAACCCTAGATGGAGGCTGATTTTCAGAAGCTTCCAGCATAAGACTGACCTGCCTCCTGTGGTCCTTGGAATCAATGTGTTTCTTCTCTTCTGGCCTTGGGTTGGTTCTTCAGTCCTTTCATCTCCTTTTCCAACACACCCCTCTGCAGAGAGTCACTGACAGGGCTGGGACCCTGCCGACATCACTCTTCCTCCTCAGCTCATAGCTCCCGAGATGGTTCTGCCCACAGAGGGCAGTGAAGGCAGTCTGGACAAGAGGCAGGCATCTGGGGTTTAGCCCCAGGAGATAGCCCATTCTGCCCCGCCTGGGAGGTCTGACCTCATTTCCTCTCCAGACTCCTCCTGACAGGTTCTGAGAGCTCCAACTTCTTCCTTTATTCCCCCAGCTCCGGCAATTCACTGTCTCCTCCACACTCTCCACTTTTCCGGCCGTTCTGTTGTCCTTGTGTGGATGGGCTGGTACATTTGCCCGACTCACCCTGAAGACACAGACCTCCTCTCACTGGGTCTTGTACCCCAGCTACAACCTCAAGAGGGGACTCTACTGCACTGGCAGCTGCCGCCACCTGTCGAATGAAGTAGGGTCTTCCTTCTCCACTCTGTGAGCCTGCAATACCTTCTGGTTAACTGTTTACTTATTTGGCTGAGCCAGATCTTTGTTGAAGCACGTGGGATTGTCCATCTTCGTTGCAGCATGCTGCACCTTTAGTTGAGGCATGTGGGATCTAGTTTCCCGACCAAGGTTCGAACCTGGGCCCTTGCAATGGGAGTGTGGAGTCTTAGCCGCTGGGCACCAGTGAAGTCTCTCATTCTTGTTAATTGTTAATTAGATTTCCTATCACCATTGTTCCTGGTGACTAAGGTTAAACATATGATTGAAAACAAAATCAGAGCTGAATACTTATCTTCTGGAGACAGGTTCCTCTGCTGTATCTCGCCACCCTCCCAGGGAGGGATTCACTATAGGCTAGTCCCTGCAAATCAGCTGACTTGGACTCCCTTGCTCCCCATATTGGGGTATTCCTGTGATTTCAAATCATCACCTGTAAGGCCTACCTTCAGAGTAGCAAGGGAACCCTAGATGGAGGCTGATTTTCAGAAGCTTCCAGCATAAGACTGACCTGCCTCCTGTGGTCCTTGGAATCAATGTGTTTCTTCTCTTCTGGCCTTGGGTTGGTTCTTCAGTCCTTTCATCTCCTTTTCCAACACACCCCTCTGCAGAGAGTCACTGACAGGGCTGGGACCCTGCCGACATCACTCTTCCTCCTCAGCTCATAGCTCCCGAGATGGTTCTGCCCACAGAGGGCAGTGAAGGCAGTCTGGACAAGAGGCAGGCATCTGGGGTTTAGCCCCAGGAGATAGCCCATTCTGCCCCGCCTGGGAGGTCTGACCTCATTTCCTCTCCAGACTCCTCCTGACAGGTTCTGAGAGCTCCAACTTCTTCCTTTATTCCCCCAGCTCCGGCAATTCACTGTCTCCTCCACACTCTCCACTTTTCCGGCCGTTCTGTTGTCCTTGTGTGGATGGGCTGGTACATTTGCCCGACTCACCCTGAAGACACAGACCTCCTCTCACTGGGTCTTGTACCCCAGCTACAACCTCAAGAGGGGACTCTACTGCACTGGCAGCTGCCGTCGCCACCTGTCGAATGAAGTAGGGTCTTCCCTTCTCCACTCTGTGAGCCTGCAATACCTTCTGGTTAACTGTTTACTTATTTGGCTGAGCCAGATCTTTGTTGAAGCACGTGGGATTGTCCATCTTCGTTGCAGCATGCTGCACCTTTAGTTGAGGCATGTGGGATCTAGTTTCCCGACCAAGGTTCGAACCTGGGCCCTTGCAATGGGAGTGTGGAGTCTTAGCCGCTGGGCACCAGTGAAGTCTCTCATTCTTGTTAATTGTTAATTAGATTTCCTATCACCATTGTTCCTGGTGACTAAGGTTAAACATATGATTGAAAACAAAATCAGAGCTGAATACTTATCTTCTGGAGACAGGTTCCTCTGCTGTATCTCGCCACCCTCCCAGGGAGGGATTCACTATAGGCTAGTCCCTGCATGAGGGGACGGGGACTCCAGGTATTCACCTCCAGCTATTTGTTTTGGGAACCTTTCTGTTCCCTCAGTTTAACTCTGCCTTCAGTTCAGTTCAGTTCAGTCGCTCCGTTACGTCCGACGTTTTGCAACCCCATGGACTGCAGCACGCCAGGCTTCAGGGAAACAGGGACAGGTCCTCTGTTTCCTGGAGTTTGCTCAAACTCATGTCCACTGAGTCGGGGATGCCACCCAACCATCTCGTCCTCTGTTGTTGTCCCCTTCTCCGCCAGCATTGGGGTCTTTTCCAATCATTTGATGATCCACTTTCCTTTTCAATGATGAGTT
Source organism: Tragulus kanchil (assembly GCA_022376925.1). Classification (NCBI taxonomy): domain Eukaryota; kingdom Metazoa; phylum Chordata; class Mammalia; order Artiodactyla; family Tragulidae; genus Tragulus; species Tragulus kanchil. The sequence continues at coordinate 35,251,523 of JAIOJX010000025.1, forward strand.
CCTTCAAAATCTCCTATCTCAGTCTTCCTTTTCTCTGTTTTCGTTCAGTGTCCCCCTATTCACCCTCCTGGCCCCAAACAAGCCGCTTCTGCTCAGTGCATTTTTATTTTCTTAAAAGTCAGAGTAGACAGAGGAGCTGGGAGAAGTGAGTGAGGAGAGGAGAATCAACGTCTCCATGGCTGAGGGGTCGAGGCTGCAGCAGAGCTCTCTTGGAAGCAGTGGGCTTATGATCCCTAGGGTGTCCGGCAGCATTCAGGATGAACACTGGCGATGCAGTAGCGAGCGTCTGGGCTCCTGCCACTGCACTCAGCACACTGCGGTTTCTGTCACCTGGCCATGAATTTGGCAAAACTTGATCTTCAAGTCAAATCGGAGAACACTGGCCACGCCTCTTTTTCCAGAAGCCCATGTGATGCACCTCCCTTTCATCCTCTTCACCCACCCTTTGAATAATTCACCCTGTCCCTCGTTCATTCATCCAGCCAGCACTCACAGAACAGACTAGCTACAGGGCGAGGCCCGTCACAGAGCCTCACTCAGGAAGCTCACCAAGGGGCCACACTTCCTCTCTGGAACCTTCTTCCAGGGCCCAGTCAGTCCTCACCTGTGCCCCTACACTCTCCCCAGACCCAGTCCTCTGCCTTCAGGCTTGTCTTGTGCAGGGTATTTTCCAGTCTGCAACCAGACTGAGTACAAAGTCTCTCTAGGGCTCACTACCCCTCCCCTTGGCTTCCTCTGTGCTCCAGCCATTGAGAGCACGGTATCCTCTCACCCATACATGCCCACCTCGTAAGCTCTAGAGGTCTTGCCTCTTGGTCTCTGCGTACGAGCCCTTTCTGCCCAGAATATCATGCACTTCTTGACCTGCCCAATATTTAAGCCCTCAGTTCCCAAACTTGCCCTTCTGGTCTTGGCTTACCAACTGGGGTGAATTCCAGTGAAGCTTTGCTGCATTTATTGTCACTGCTTTCTTCGTGTGTGTGTGTGTGTGTGTGTGTGTGTGTGTGTGTCCCTCACTAAGCTGTGAGCTTCTTAGGGTCAGCAACTGTCTCGCCTTTATCTCTGAACATCTTAGTGCTCAGTGGGAGTGGACCCCATCATAAAGTTCCTGTGCAGACTCTCACTCCATTTTCACTCCATTCATTAACTAGGGAGAGAAAAAGGGGGCAATAATTTCAAAAAAAAAAAAAAAAAACCAAACAAACTTACTCGAAAGAGTTTTCTTCTTCAAGTAAAATTTAAATATGGGACTCTTTTCATCTTGCGATCAACTGCGGTAATATAAATGAAGCAAATTAATTTTAATGCTCCCAGGTACTGATTCTGTGTCACTGTGGTTGACAGGATCCGACTAGACTTTATGAGATGGCGTTTGACTTTATGGAAGTGAACACCACGCGCGCATTTACAATTTTACAGGGACTTTAAGCTGTCATGCTGAAAAATGTTTATAAAACATTAATCAAAAAATGCCTCTTTAATACAATGCATTGTCTGAAAGATGTTAGAAGGCACATATTGTAAATGGATTCTTTTTCTGACTAAAGTAATTTCCACCAAAAGCATTCCCCCACCGCTCTACAAGTACACTGTGTGGAGAGACAAAGAGCACTCTCTCAGCCCATTACTACCTGCCCCGAACACTTGGGAAATCACTAATGTACAGCATGCCATATTTCCATGTCACACATGACACATTCGTCTAAAATTATCCAACAGACTTTGACACTGCGGCATACTCCATAAGCAGAGCTTTCAACTGACATCTGCCAAGGAAGAACTTCAAGTGCGGGCTTTCTTCTTCTAACAAGCAAGGAAGGGGTTCCTTTTATCCTATACCCAGGATGGAAAGGATAAAACAATACGTACCGGAACAAGTGGGTTTTCTTCCCCCTATTTTAAACATGTTTATTTTATGTTCGCTGAATTAGAAAATTCCCTTTGTATCCGTGTTCCAAGTTTCAGCTGTTAACTTCTTTCTATTGGATGGATGGCGTGTAAATTTTGCCTTGAGAAACACTTTGCTTTCCTAGATGAAATAAGGACCTTTATCTACCTTCTGTGGAAGGCTGCTCTATTGCTCACAATATAAAAACCATCTACTGGGGCTTCCTTGGTGGTCCAGTGACTAAGAATCATCACTCACAACGCAGAGGCCCCGGGTTCTGTTCCTGGTGGGGGAGCTAGCTGGATTCCATATGCTGCAACTAAGAGACCGCATTATGCAACTAAACATTGGCATGATCAAATAAATTAAAAACATCTACTTTATATAATGGTTCTGTCTACTTGTAAATGCATGATGCTCTCACCGTCTACTCATTCTTTCGTTCCATTCATTCATCTAACCATTCATTTATTCAAAAACTACTTTCTGGGCTTCTGTAGTATGCCCATTACCATTTCCAGTGCTGAAGACATAAGAAGAAGTAACACAGACTAGGTCCTTGTCTTCTTGGGACCCTGTAGCTCTTGCCCTGATCACCATGGTGTCCCCTCATCCACGGGGGGTGAGTGCGGGGCTAGCATATGCTTACCCAATTTCTACAGCTCAGAGGGTGGGGATCACTGTTGACTAGTCCATCTTTCTACTGTAGATCAAGTCACCAAGTTCCGGAGAGTCTTTCCTCCATCTAATCCCATCCTTCTCCCTTAGTTTTCACGGCCACCTTCCTAATTCAGTTCCTCATAAAATCAAGCCAAATGACTCTTTCAGCCTCCTGACATAACCCCCTGTCTTCAGACGCTTCCCTTCATCAATCCTACAAACCACAGCCAGATTAATCTTCCTAAGGCCCACATTAATTAAAGCCAAGACCCTGCTCAAGAATTACAATGACTTTCCAGTGCCCATTCATCAAATCTTCTATCCCTTCAACGTCAGTGGAGAAGGACTGTGGCCACTGCCATTTTCCAAGGGCTTCCTGCCTGCTAAGGGCTTCGCTTGCATTATCTCATTTAATCCTGACAACAGCTTTAAGAAGCAGGTGGCAATTTCCTCGATGAAGCACAAGACAACTGAGGATAACAGCAGTTATGTGACTTGCCTAATGTCATAGTTACGTGGTAGAGGCAGAGTTAGACCACAGTCTATTTATTTATTTTTTAACCTTATTCTTTTGAATTGAGTATACTTTTGGGGCTTTCTTGGTGGCTCAGATGGCAAAGAATCTGCCTGCAATGTAGGAGACCTAGGTTCAATCCCTGGGTCAGGAGTCCCTGGCAAAGGGAATTGCTATCCATTCCAGCATTCTTGCGTGGAGAATTCCATGGACAGAGAAACCTGGTGAACTATAGTCCGTGGGGTTGCAAAAAGGCAGACATGACTGATCAACTTTCACTTTCACATAATTGCTTTACGATGTATTAGTTTCTGCTGTACAACACAGTGCATCAGCCCTACATACACATATATTCCCTCCCCTTGGAGCCTCCCTCCTAAATCCCACTCCAGCCCTTAAGGTCACCTCAGAGCACTGAGTTGGGCTCCCTGTCCTACACAGCAGCTTCCCATGAGCCCTCTGTTCTACACAGGTAGCGTGTACCTGTCAGTGCTACTTTCTCAATTCACCCCCACCTCCCCTTCCTCACTGTGTCCACACGTCAGTTCTCTGCATCAACTCCCAGTTGCCAGTGGTTGTCACTGGCTCAGGCCTAGCACCTGTGTATGAAAGCTTAGCCCCTGCCTGCACCTTGTCCATTCTCTCTGGTGACTAAATCCTGTGGGTTCTTCTGGGCTCATCTTCACCTTGTCCTCCTGGGAGAAGGTGGGTCCCTACTGATTTCTTCCTCTTTTAAGAACAAAGCCTCGCTTCCTAGTTGTGTTAGGGGAACCCCTGGCTGCAACTGCCCATCCTGGCTGGGCAAGATTAGCCACTTATATCCATTATTTTATAACAGGAGTTCCTGGTAAGGAACGTGAACCTAACAAGTTGCCACCAACCAGAAGGATCCTGTAAAGGTAAAAAGGAGAAAGGAGACATCAGTCCATATGTCCTAACAACCTCCCAAAATCCTCCTCACTGGACTCCATCTTGGCTGAGTGATGTGCATGCCATCAGACAGGGCCCGGAGTCAGAATGACTGGCCAGACACAACCCAGAAACTAAACTGAGCACCATAAAACCAGAGACTCTGAGTCATGGACAGAGCAATCCTCCTGGGCTCCCTCACCCTCCTGCTCTCCACCTGGGGGCTCCTTCCCAATAGTTTTTGCTTTGTCAGCACATGTGTCTCCTTGGACAACTCATTTCCAAGTGTGAGACAAAAGCCTACTCTCAGGTCCTGGAAGGGGTGCCCCTTCCTGGAACAGTTGTATTCCATAAATTTAGTATCTGTTTAGAATGTCATGATTTTCTTTTGTGTAGGTTTTGTTTCCCTCTGAACACAGACTAAGACCTTTAATCTGTAGTGTTTAAGCCCAGATGTGTATACTTGCGTGCTCAGTTGTGTCCAACTCTTTGCAGTTCTACGAACTATAGCCCGCCCGTCTCCTCTGTCTGTGGGGGGATTTTCCAGGCAAGAATATTGGAGTGGGTTGCCATTTCCTTCTCCAGGGGATCTTCCCAATCCAAGGATTGAACCCATGTTGCCAGCCTCTCTTGCATTGTAGGCAGATTCTTTACCACTGAGCCCCCAGAGAAGCCCTAACTAGTAATCAATACATGAATGATTATTTAAGAACAGAGGATAAAGCAATGCTTCCCATAGAAAAAGGCAGCACAAGAACAAATACTAGTTGCTTTACTGAATTATAAAGACTCATTTGCATATTCCTCCAGGAGGGTTGTATTTCATGAGAAAAATATATTCAATATGGTAGGAAAGAAACTGGACTGACTATGGAACCCCAACTTTGAAATGAGTATTGAGTTGTGGAGTAGGAGAGGAAATATACTGAAAAATGCCCTTTGTGTCCTTTGACCTTGACTATTTCACTTACTTTTCCACTTCCCTAAGAGAGAGTATACTCCAATCACCTGGATCATTTCCTCTCTTTCAAAGATTCATTCGCCTGAATTCACTTGACTTGCTTTCCATTTAAATGTTTTCTCAGACTTTCTACCGACCGAGTTCTGGAGAGAGCTGTAGGCGAATCTGGAATCAAGTTGCTTCGAGCTTTAGTTGTCATGGAGACTTCCCACTTTTGTTCACTTTGTTCTTAGTTGGAAACATCCATAATTTTACTTTCCAAATGTCCTGAGCATTGTTACTTGAATTCTCTCTCTTCCTTCTTAGTTAATCTCTCGGCTTAAAAGCCCATGTTTGCCTTTAAGAGTCACTGGGATAGAGGGTCTCACCAGTCATAAGAAGGCCACTCTTTCAGGCATCACTGAATGGCAATCTGGGTGGGTCCTCTTCTCCACCACACACACACAAACACACACACACACACTCTCTCTCTCCAGAGACAAATACTCCCAGAAAGTGAATCTCGTTGATGCTGATTTATTCCAACCAGTAAACAAAGGGGCCAATGTGCCATTGATAGAACACAAAATGATGATTCCAAAACACAACAGGTTTGGAATTTGATTAGAAAAGACTTTCAGGATTATCCTCAAGCAAGCTAATTTTCAGTTAATGTAGCTGTCATTTTCTACAGCAATTTATAATTTACTATGTCCAGTAGCCTACAGGATGCAGGACACAAGAGAGCCCTGGGTTTGAATTCCAGGCCTACCATTTACCTCCTTGTTACTATGCTTAGGCAAGTGATTGAACCTCAGTTTTCACATCTGTAAAATGTACCTATTTTGTAGGGTTTTCTTTGTTTTGTTTTAATAAGCCACATGTGAAACAGTGTCTGATGCCTGGTAAGTAGTAAGTCTTCAGACGCTGTTCCAAGTGCAGTGAACAAGTGGGTGAACCATCTCCTGCTGCCCCCGCCCCGCGCCCCACCTTCACGGCCCTCACGCTCTTCCTCACTGACTCAGCAGAGCCGACAGAGAGCACTGGGCCAGAGCTGGGCCAGAACAAGCTCTGCCCAGCAACAGAATCACAGCACGGGGCTGAGAGGAAGCACAGCACCGCTGCCTAGGAGAAAAGTAGGGCAAAATGCTTTCATTGGGCAAAATGGATGCCGGGAGCAAATGGGTTATTCTAGTTTTTGTGTCTCTTTCAGAGTGAGTAAAAAGAAAGGCCACCCACTTCCAGGCTGATGGGTATGGCTTGGCCTGCCATCCACCAGAGAGAGGACCACGCAATCAGTTGAGCGCAGTCCTGAGGCATGGTCTGGTGGGGTTGGAGCAGGTGTGGTTTGGTCTGCACAGTCCCTAGTGTTACATTCTACTCCTAATTCTGGCTTTTCTAGGACATGATCTGAAAGCCATTCTGGAATGTTCCAAAGGATGGCAAGTCCACTTCCTGAGGATTCCCTTAGTCACTTGCTCTCATTCACTCCCATCTAAATGACTGGTCTTTTGCTCAAATTCTCTTAAGTATTTTATTTTAGTACTTATTTATTTATTTTTGCCTCTAAGTCATCACTTGTTTTCATCTATCTTTATTCTTCGGCATGTGTGGGCCTCCCATTGCAGGGGCCTTTCTTGTTGCAGAGCAATGGCTCTAGGCGCATGCGCTCCAGGGCGCTGTGGCTCATTATTGGACACACGGGTCCAGCTGCTCTGCAGAATGTGGGATCTTCCCGGGTAGGGATCGAACTATCGCCCCTTGCACTGCAAAGCAGACTCTACCCACTGGACCACCAGGAAGCCCCTTAGTACTTATTTATTTTTATTTATTTGTCTACATTGGGTTTTGGTTGTGGCAGTTGGGATCTTTAATTTTCGTAGCAGCATGCGGGATCTTTAGTTGCTGCATGTGAGATTTAGCTCCTTGACCAGGGATCAGACTCAGGCCCCCTGCGCTGGGAGCTTGAAATCTTAGCCACTGGACCACCAAAGAAATCCCTCTGAGGTATTTCAGTACACAGACTGAGCGGCCTTTCCCTGTGCTGATGATTTACATTTTATGTTCTTTCTTGTTCTTTTCTCCCATCATTCCATCTAGAACTGAAAACTGTCATGTTATCTCTGGTGTGACTCTACTATCAGGACTTAAGATTTTTTTTTTTTTTTTGATGTGGACCACAGCTAAAGTCTTTATTGAATTTGTTACAGTATTGTTTCTGTTGCTTATGTCCTGGTGTTTTGGCTATAAGACATGTGGGATCTTCACTCCCTGACCAGAGGCTGAACCCAAGTCCCCTGCAGTGGAAGGCGTTGTCTTAATTATTGGATCACCAGAGAAGTCTCATCACCGTCAGGACTTCTACTGTTGTTTTATGAACCGTTGAAGAAAGGATTTTTGTCCTTCTTTTGGAAAGAATCATCTAAAATGACGTACAGCTAAATAATACATGGAAATAAGAGCTCTCTAGTTTTCTCAGTATCCCAGGGAGGGGTTCAGGGAACCCATGTAAAAACAAGAGCATTTCCAGCTCCGAGGCATGGTCTGGTGGGGTTGGAGCAGGTGTGGTTTGGTCTGCACAGTCCCTAGTGTTACATTCTACTCCTAATTCTGGCTTTTCTAGGACATGATCTGAAAGCCATTCTGGAATGTTCCAAAGGATGGCAAGTCCACTTCCTGAGGATTCCCTTAGTCACTTGCTCTCATTCACTCCCATCTAAATGACTGGTCTTTTGCTCAAATTCTCTTAAGTATTTTATTTTAGTACTTATTTATTTATTTTTGCCTCTAAGTCATCACTTGTTTTCATCTATCTTTATTCTTCGGCATGTGTGGGCCTCCCATTGCAGGGGCCTTTCTTGTTGCAGAGCAATGGCTCTAGGCGCATGCGCTCCAGGGCGCTGTGGCTCATTATTGGACACACGGGTCCAGCTGCTCTGCAGAATGTGGGATCTTCCCGGGTAGGGATCGAACTATCGCCCCTTGCACTGCAAAGCAGACTCTACCCACTGGACCACCAGGAAGCCCCTTAGTACTTATTTATTTTTATTTATTTGTCTACATTGGGTTTTGGTTGTGGCAGTTGGGATCTTTAATTTTCGTAGCAGCATGCGGGATCTTTAGTTGCTGCATGTGAGATTTAGCTCCTTGACCAGGGATCAGACTCAGGCCCCCTGCGCTGGGAGCTTGAAATCTTAGCCACTGGACCACCAAAGAAATCCCTCTGAGGTATTTCAGTACACAGACTGAGCGGCCTTTCCCTGTGCTGATGATTTACATTTTATGTTCTTTCTTGTTCTTTTCTCCCATCATTCCATCTAGAACTGAAAACTGTCATGTTATCTCTGGTGTGACTCTACTATCAGGACTTAAGATTTTTTTTTTTTTTTTGATGTGGACCACAGCTAAAGTCTTTATTGAATTTGTTACAGTATTGTTTCTGTTGCTTATGTCCTGGTGTTTTGGCTATAAGACATGTGGGATCTTCACTCCCTGACCAGAGGCTGAACCCAAGTCCCCTGCAGTGGAAGGCGTTGTCTTAATTATTGGATCACCAGAGAAGTCTCATCACCGTCAGGACTTCTACTGTTGTTTTATGAACCGTTGAAGAAAGGATTTTTGTCCTTCTTTTGGAAAGAATCATCTAAAATGACGTACAGCTAAATAATACATGGAAATAAGAGCTCTCTAGTTTTCTCAGTATCCCAGGGAGGGGTTCAGGGAACCCATGTAGACAAGAGCATTTCCAGATCACTGAACACAGAGGCTGCAGCCACAGCTCGGGGATGACCAACCCGCCCCCCCGCCTCTTGGCTAGGCCTCTGACAGAAAGACAGGACAATCTTATGCCAGTTCTACAGGTAAGTACAAATGGAATTTTAAATATCAACCTCTGAGGCCTGAAAAGTGTCCTATGGTTCTCTCTGTAGGTGGCATACAAGACAGAAAGGGACATGTGGAAACCCGCACAGGAGGGGTCGATCATGTGCTTCACACAGTGGACCCTAACATCCCCTCTAGGGCTCTCATGGGGCTCTCCCACCACCCACCTCTGGATAGTTAGGGAGACTCATGGCTCACTCCTTTTCAGTGTAGCCAGCAGCTAGTGAGCTATGCCACACTGGTGTTTTGGTACAACTTTCCTAAGAGATTGATCCTTCATATTTCAAAACCAGAATTCAAACATATAACATTTCATAAATTATGAAATATATACTATGTAAGTTGTATTCACTCAGTTGTATACAACTCTTTGTGACCCCATGAACTGTAGCCCACTAGGTTCTTCTGTCCATGGAATTTTCCAGGCAAGAATACTAGAGTGGGTTGCCATTCCCTTCTCCATGGGATCTTCCCGATACAGGGATAGAACCCAGGTCTCCTGCACTGCACACAGATTTTTACTGTCTGAGTCACCAGGGAAGCCCTATAAAATGCATATTATAATACTATGTAAAAATATACCTTCTTTTGGGCTTCCCTGGTGGTCCAGTGGGTAAGGACACCACCTTGCAGTGCAAGGGTCACTGGTTTGATCCCTGGCCTGGGAAGATCCCACGTGCCGTGGAGCAGCTGGGCTGATGTATCCATTTACCGAGCCGGAGCTCTGGAGCGCATGCGCCCAGAGCCGGTGCTCTGCAACGACAGAGGCCAACGCGATGGGAGGCCCACAGGAGCCAAAGAACAAAGACAGATGAAAATAGAGAAATGAAAGACCAATAGAAGTGGCCCACCCGTCCCCTTCCCTCCCCACCCCACCCCCCAAAAGATAAATAAATGTTAAAAAAATAAAAAATAAAAAAAAATAAAACCTTCTTTTATCCAAAAGGGAGAGTTAAGCCTGGAAAAGCAGGAAAATGAACAAATACAAGGATACAAACTGAAAGTCTGAGGCCATTACTAAGAGACAGGAACAATCTTTACAGTAATTGAACACTTTAGGAAAAAGAGAAGTGTTGCTGTCTTTCAGCCACCCCACCTCAGGCAGGACTTCAGAAGCCATATCTGGAGTTCACAGACTTTTTGACCTTTATTTGTATGTTGGTAGATGGAATATAGACTGCAGAAAAATCATTACCAGGTTGGCCAAAAAGTTTGCTTGGAGTTTTCCATTACATTGTATGGAAAACCCCAAACAAATATTTTGGTCAACTCAATACCCAGGGCTTACTATGGGTCAGGCAGGCACTGCTCTGAGTGCACCAACGTCAACTCATTCGCTCCTCATATCTCTAGTGTGAGTAAGGCTCCGTTATTATCTCCAATTTTCAGATGAATAAATACCTTCCCAGGGCTAACACAGTGGGCCACAGGGTATAGCTGGGATGGGAATCCAGACAGACTGATCCCTGGTTCTGTGCCCTCCACTACTCTACATGCCTGAAATGGTGATCTGTCAGAGCACCCAGGAACCCAAGAGAAAGAAAGAGATGTTTGATGATATTAACACAGAATAACCGAGGGTGAAAACCTATGGAATAGAATATTTACATAGGAAAGGTTGGCAAAGACAAGAGAGATTCCTTTTGACAGAGAAGAACCAGCTTTTATTCACTTTGAACAAAAGTGGGTTGATGGTCATTTTTGGACCATTTTCAGTCCAATCGGAAAATGCAAGACTGTTTTATCCTTCAATCACCTGGATTGTAATCCTACTGCTTTGCTGGAAGTTTTATGTAAATAAAGATTCAAGAAAAGACCCAAATGAGCAGCTGGTGTTATTTCTGTTTTGAAATAGGTATGTTCTGATTGGAAAAGATGTTTCATGAATGGCCTGCGCCGGCTCACCAGATGCTGACAATGAAACATTTAACTCTACCAATCGACGGTTTCAGCCTCAGAAGATTAGGTACACCTTCACCTGTCTGACAGCACTGTAGGCGTAATTAACAGACAGGGAATTCAAGACTGCATGAAAGAGCTGAGCCCTGGGGTCCTCATTCCGATGCCGGCGGGGCTTCTGGGAGTGGTCACCATATTTATGGAGACTGGTGGGAAGGAAATAGAGAGCTTACATTTTCCATTTTTGGAGCTGTGAAGGAAGAGTTGTCTGTCTTCTAAAAAGAAAAATGTGCCCACTGTTCACAATCATAGGATGTGAAACCTCAAAAACAGAATGAGTTCGACTTTTGACAGTATTTAAAACTGCAGAAAATCATTACCAGGTTGGCCAAAGTTTGCTTGAGTTTTCCATTACATTGTATGGAAAACCCCAAACAAATATTTTGGTCAACTCAATACCCAGGGCTTACTATGGGTCAGGCAGGCACTGCTCTGAGTGCACCAACGTCAACTCATTCGCTCCTCATATCTCTAGTGTGAGTAAGGCTCCGTTATTATCTCCAATTTTCAGATGAATAAATACCTTCCCAGGGCTAACACAGTGGGCCACAGGGTATAGCTGGGATGGGAATCCAGACAGACTGATCCCTGGTTCTGTGCCCTCCACTACTCTACATGCCTGAAATGGTGATCTGTCAGAGCACCCAGGAACCCAAGAGAAAGAAAGAGATGTTTGATGATATTAACACAGAATAACCGAGGGTGAAAACCTATGGAATAGAATATTTACATAGGAAAGGTTGGCAAAGACAAGAGAGATTCCTTTTGACAGAGAAGAACCAGCTTTTATTCACTTTGAACAAAAGTGGGTTGATGGTCATTTTTGGACCATTTTCAGTCCAATCGGAAAATGCAAGACTGTTTTATCCTTCAATCACCTGGATTGTAATCCTACTGCTTTGCTGGAAGTTTTATGTAAATAAAGATTCAAGAAAAGACCCAAATGAGCAGCTGGTGTTATTTCTGTTTTGAAATAGGTATGTTCTGATTGGAAAAGATGTTTCATGAATGGCCTGCGCCGGCTCACCAGATGCTGACAATGAAACATTTAACTCTACCAATCGACGGTTTCAGCCTCAGAAGATTAGGTACACCTTCACCTGTCTGACAGCACTGTAGGCGTAATTAACAGACAGGGAATTCAAGACTGCATGAAAGAGCTGAGCCCTGGGGTCCTCATTCCGATGCCGGCGGGGCTTCTGGGAGTGGTCACCATATTTATGGAGACTGGTGGGAAGGAAATAGAGAGCTTACATTTTCCATTTTTGGAGCTGTGAAGGAAGAGTTGTCTGTCTTCTAAAAAGAAAAATGTGCCCACTGTTCACAATCATAGGATGTGAAACCTCAAAAACAGAATGAGAATTTCACAGGACAAAAATAGCACAAGGTCATCAGAAGAAATGTAACATGGTCACCAACATAGAACTGGCCCCATCTGATTGCCTCTGGGAAGCCTTGTCTAGTTTGACAGATTTTTTAAAGGGAATGTTTTTATATAAATGAAGAGAAACACTTGGAACATGTTCAGTGTGAGCCGAGAGGCTGATGCGTGTGACACGCACTTTTCATTGATTCTGACACAGCTTCCAACATCCTAAAATATCCAGCACCCAAAATATCAGTTTCCCCTGATATTGCATTCCTAATCTTCTTAACAATGGACAGAGGACCTTCCAGAAGGCGTCCAAATCATAATTAAGCAGAAAATGTGAGCAAACTGTGACCCAAATGCATATAAACTTTTTGTTTGTCAACAAGGTCATTAATCATCCTCTGGTGGTCACTCCCTTCTTGATGCTACCACACGATGATCAACATAAGCCTCAGACAAGAGGTCTTCTGATACAAAAGAACAAGGCTGTTCTGACTTGGGGATGAGAAATTAGAGTTATCTACCTGCTGATTCATGATCAAGGCATCCAGTCCCATCACTTCACCGCAAATAGATGGGCAAACAATGGAAACAGTGACAGACTTTATTTTCACACGCTCCAAAATCACTGGATGGTGATGGCAGCCACAAAATTAACAGATGCTTGCTCCTTGGAAGAAAAGCTTTGGCAAACCTAGACAGAGTATTCAAAAGCGACGTCACTTTGCCAACAAAAGTCCATCTAGTCAAAGCTATGGTTTTCCCAGTAGTCATGTATAGATGTAAGAGTTGGACTATAAAGAAGGCTGAGTGCCAAAGAACTGATGCCTTTGAACTGTGGTGTTGGAGAAGACTCTTGAGAGTCCTTTGGACTGCAAGGAAATCAAACCAATCTTACAGGAAATCAACCCTGAATATTCATTGGAAGGAATGATGCTGAAGCTGAAGCTCCAGTACTTAGCCACCTGATGCAAAGAAATGACTCACTGGAAAACAGAAGGATGCTGGGAAAGATAGAAGGCAAAAGGGGGAGGGGACAACAGCAGATGAGATGGTTGGATGGCATCACTGAGTCAATGGGCATGAGCTTGAGCAAGCTCCAGGAGATGGGGAAGGACAGAGAAGCCTGGCATGCTGCAGTGCATGGGGTCACAAAGAATTGGACACGACTAAGCAACTGAACTGAACTGAACACGTTTCTGTAATGAAATTTGGCTAGATGTTTCTTGACTAACCTACTTCTACCCATTATCTGTTTTCAATGATATGAAAATTGGGAAGTTAAGATCTCATTTAGAAGACTTTTAGGCAGAGGAAGAAAACTTGGAAGCCATTTCTGGAAATGATGTTTTTCTAATCCCTTCAGTTTTCTTCAAACTCTGAACACTTAACACATCTAATCACAGCACAAAGCACCATAGATTTCACAGATTAGTAGTCAGTGTTGTTAACAAAGGAGCAGGTTTAATCCTTTCTGAAACACACATGCACAGAAATAAAGGAAGTAGTCGAAGGCAGTGGTTTTCAGCACTATCTGCTCATTAGAATCACCTGCGTAATTTGAAAAAAACTGGGATAGCTTGGTCTATCCTGAGAAAGTCTGAGGAAACAGGTGCAGGGAGGGTCTGGGCAGTTTTGCAATGATCCTCGATGATTTCCTAGTGGCTTAGACCGTAAATCTGTCTGCAAAGTGAGGGACCCAAATCTGAGCCCTGGGTCAGGGAGAGCCCCTGGAGAAGGGCGTGGCAAGCCACTCCAGTAATCTTGCTTGAAAAATCCCATGGACAGAGGAGCCTGGTGGGCTACAATTCACGGGGATGCAAAGAGTCAGTCATGACTGAGCCACTAACAGGTGATTCCAGTGTGAGCCGGGCTGAAAAGCTGGGTCTGGTAATAAGGGAGAGCAAGAGGATTCCAGAGGTTTCTGGAGGCAGACTGATAGTCGCTGAGTGCAGGCTTTGCCATTTTCCCCACTGTGTAAACTAGGGAACTTGACCTCCTGGAGGCTTGGTTTTCTCTCTTGGACAATGGGATCAATGATGGCTATGGTGCAGGGCTGTTGTGACAATCCAAGCAGATAACAGGGCGACTCCTACCATGTGCCCAGTGCAGCACCTGGTACGCAACAGGTACCATACGAATGCCAGACCCTCCTCCTTTTAATGTTTTGTGACTTCGCGTCTACTTTCTGATTTAATGGTCATCTCAAGCTTAAGAAACGGGAGAAAAATACAGGCTAGGTGGTTTAGACATCTGTCTGTCTGGTTGATTTTGAATTCCATATCATTTTACTCTCAAAGTAATTTCATAGCCTCCCTAACCTCTGGAGTGCCTCAGGGCCCCATACTCAGAGCCCTTTTCTCCTTTGTCTTATCCTTTCCTTAGTGATCTCACGCCGCCTGATAACAAACTTCTCACACTTTCTACTCCCCGAATGTTGGCCTCTTCCTCCTCCTCCTTCAACTTATGAGCACCCCGTGACTTCAGGCCCTTGCCCTTGCTTTTCCCTCTGGTTGGAGCCTCCTTCCTCTATACATCACATGGTTTGCTCCCTCTTTCTCACAGGTCTTTGACCCCCAACCCCCTTTAAGCCTAAAATGTCCCCACCTCCATCCAGCACTCCTAGTCTCCTTTCTGGTCCCCCCCACCACACTCTACATCATCTGATGTGCTATATGTTGAAGCTTGATAAAAAGGACAATGGATAAGGGGGAGTACTTTTTCATATTTTGTCCACTGCTGAACCCCTCCATCCCTAGGGCCCAAAACGATGCCTGGTGCACACTAGGCAAGAAATAAACACTTGTTGAGTGAATGCATGAATTGAGTAAATGGTATTTTAAAATCATCTTGGCACTGATATCATGTGTTCCTGCACATTTCTGCACTCGCTGTCAGTTGGTTTTTATTATTACTATTGTTTAGAAAGCTTGCTCTAGCAGTACTAGGGTATAGTGGTACTAGCACAGAAAGTAGCGCTTCCCAGGTGGCGCAAGTGGTAAACAACCTGCCTGCCAATGCAGGCGACCTAAGAGACACAGGTTCGATCCCTGGGTCTGGAAGACCCCCTGGAGGAAAGCACTGGCAACCTGCTCCAGTATTCTTGCCTGGAGAATCCCACATACAGAGGAGCCTGGTGGGCTACAGTCTATGGGCTCCCAAAGAGTCGGCATGACAGAACAATTAACAAAGCGACTGAGCACAGCACTTGTACTCGTACAGAGATCAAACCTGCAGCAAAGGCAGCCCGGGGGAGGTGTCATTGCTCCGAAACCACAAACATGCTCAGCTTCAGGACAGGTGACTTTCCAAATGAGCTGGCTTCCTGGGGCCCAAGAAGCTTTTGAGTTATGTCCAATTTTACATCTCTTCCTGCCTTCAGGGTAATTTGTCAAAAACCTACTTCATCCCCGACGGCTTTAAAAAACGGGCAGCCGACTTCACACTCTGGCTGAAGTGTTTGTGCACAGGCCGCAGATGGGGACAAGGAGGCGGTGGGTGTCACCTCAATCTGTAGCTGTGGAGCCCTTTATTCTTCCCTGTAAAGAAGCATGGAGCCGGCTGTCATCATATCCACGCACACTGGTTTATAGTGTCTGGTTCAATTAAGGGAGTTTCTGGGAGGAGACATGACCAAATAAATAATGGGAGAGAGGCAACTCTGAAACAATAATTGTTATTCATCAATCTCTGTTTGCAAGTGGAGATGGGGTGAAAGCAACTTCAAGTGAAGGCTCTCTCCTGGGTGCAATGCTTCACTTCAAACGCAGTAAACAACTGTTGTTCTGTGATGCACATTTTAGTACTGCTAGAGGCAACCTTTCTAAATATTAATAATAATAATAAACAATCCCCTGTGCAGCTGACAGCGGGTGCAGAGATGCACGGGGAGCCCGGGGAGGCGGGCCGCAGTCTGTCCTCCTGGATGTGGCAAAGGCCCCCTTGGAAGGGACAGGTTCTGGGACAACGGAATGCGGGCCCCTGACTTCTAGTGAAGTTCCCCTTTCAGAAGAATGGGGTGCATATGGCTTCAGACACAGCTGTGCGATTGAGAACACACGGAGGCCCCATAGTCACCCGGGGCTGACTGTAAGGGTTACTGAGACCCTCTCCAATGCAGGCGACCTAAGAGACACAGGTTCGATCCCTGGGTCTGGAAGACCCCCTGGAGGAAAGCACTGGCAACCTGCTCCAGTATTCTTGCCTGGAGAATCCCACATACAGAGGAGCCTGGTGGGCTACAGTCTATGGGCTCCCAAAGAGTCGGCATGACAGAACAATTAACAAAGCGACTGAGCACAGCACTTGTACTCGTACAGAGATCAAACCTGCAGCAAAGGCAGCCCGGGGGAGGTGTCATTGCTCCGAAACCACAAACATGCTCAGCTTCAGGACAGGTGACTTTCCAAATGAGCTGGCTTCCTGGGGCCCAAGAAGCTTTTGAGTTATGTCCAATTTTACATCTCTTCCTGCCTTCAGGGTAATTTGTCAAAAACCTACTTCATCCCCGACGGCTTTAAAAAACGGGCAGCCGACTTCACACTCTGGCTGAAGTGTTTGTGCACAGGCCGCAGATGGGGACAAGGAGGCGGTGGGTGTCACCTCAATCTGTAGCTGTGGAGCCCTTTATTCTTCCCTGTAAAGAAGCATGGAGCCGGCTGTCATCATATCCACGCACACTGGTTTATAGTGTCTGGTTCAATTAAGGGAGTTTCTGGGAGGAGACATGACCAAATAAATAATGGGAGAGAGGCAACTCTGAAACAATAATTGTTATTCATCAATCTCTGTTTGCAAGTGGAGATGGGGTGAAAGCAACTTCAAGTGAAGGCTCTCTCCTGGGTGCAATGCTTCACTTCAAACGCAGTAAACAACTGTTGTTCTGTGATGCACATTTTAGTACTGCTAGAGGCAACCTTTCTAAATATTAATAATAATAATAAACAATCCCCTGTGCAGCTGACAGCGGGTGCAGAGATGCACGGGGAGCCCGGGGAGGCGGGCCGCAGTCTGTCCTCCTGGATGTGGCAAAGGCCCCCTTGGAAGGGACAGGTTCTGGGACAACGGAATGCGGGCCCCTGACTTCTAGTGAAGTTCCCCTTTCAGAAGAATGGGGTGCATATGGCTTCAGACACAGCTGTGCGATTGAGAACACACGGAGGCCCCATAGTCACCCGGGGCTGACTGTAAGGGTTACTGAGACCCTCTCATGCCAGGTGCTAGTGAGAACCTTGGAAAGGTCAGAGTTAGACTTTGGTGGACACTTTTACTGCTAATATGTATTAAGCATATTACCTGCATCTGCGGAGCTTACTTTCGTTCAAAGCTGCTGGCAAGCCTCTGGGAATGGAGGCAAGTTTCTCCTACCTTACAAATTTCTTAAGCCACCATTGACTGTGAGTTGATTATTAACATGTAAAACAAAACTGTTTAGAGCTCCTTCTAACTATGACTCGGTGATTTTTATTTTGAAAGAAATAGGGAACTGTGCCAATGAAAAGCTTCCACCAGTAACAACTGACATGAAGAGGCAAAGCGGGATAAATATTCAGTTCACAGTTGGAGGTGCCGCCGTGTAATATGTGGGATTTTGTGACTCCTTGCTGTGGAGCTTTAGGTAGTACCTGTGAGTCAGGCTCGGCTGAGCTGAATCTGGTGCGTGTTAAGTGCTGGCCCCTCTTGTTCCTGCTCCATCACTGAGGCCTGAGAACCTGAGTGGGTGAGTCAGTTTCTCTGGAAGCCAAGATGTGATCTGGCAGCTCTCTAAGCTGGTAAAGAATTTGCCTGCAATGCAGGAGACCCCAGTTCAATTCCTGGGTCAGGAAGATCCCTTGGAGAAGGGACAGGCTACCCACTCCAGGATTCTGGGGTTTCTCTGGTGGCTCAGACAGTAAAGAACCCACCTGCAGTGAAGGGGACCTGGGTTCAATCCCTGGGCTGCAAAGATCCTCTGGAGAAGGGAATGGCTACCCACTCCAGTCTTCTGGCCTGGAGAATTCCATGACTCGTCCACGGGGTTGCAAAGAGCTAGACACGACTGACTGACTTTCACACTTTTGTGTAAATATTCTACTTTTTAGAATATGTTAGAAAAAAAAATCAGGCTCCGATGTCTAATTCTTAAAAATTCTGAATCGGGGGCCTCAAATAGGGTCCAACAATCTACTTTTTTCCCCCCTAGGGAACAGTCTGCTTTATTTTTAAGGGTCAACCTTTGGCAAATGCTCATCTTACGGTGTCCCTCCAAATAACACACGGAGGCCCCATAGTCACCCGGGGCTGACTGTAAGGGTTACTGAGACCCTCTCATGCCAGGTGCTAGTGAGAACCTTGGAAAGGTCAGAGTTAGACTTTGGTGGACACTTTTACTGCTAATATGTATTAAGCATATTACCTGCATCTGCGGAGCTTACTTTCGTTCAAAGCTGCTGGCAAGCCTCTGGGAATGGAGGCAAGTTTCTCCTACCTTACAAATTTCTTAAGCCACCATTGACTGTGAGTTGATTATTAACATGTAAAACAAAACTGTTTAGAGCTCCTTCTAACTATGACTCGGTGATTTTTATTTTGAAAGAAATAGGGAACTGTGCCAATGAAAAGCTTCCACCAGTAACAACTGACATGAAGAGGCAAAGCGGGATAAATATTCAGTTCACAGTTGGAGGTGCCGCCGTGTAATATGTGGGATTTTGTGACTCCTTGCTGTGGAGCTTTAGGTAGTACCTGTGAGTCAGGCTCGGCTGAGCTGAATCTGGTGCGTGTTAAGTGCTGGCCCCTCTTGTTCCTGCTCCATCACTGAGGCCTGAGAACCTGAGTGGGTGAGTCAGTTTCTCTGGAAGCCAAGATGTGATCTGGCAGCTCTCTAAGCTGGTAAAGAATTTGCCTGCAATGCAGGAGACCCCAGTTCAATTCCTGGGTCAGGAAGATCCCTTGGAGAAGGGACAGGCTACCCACTCCAGGATTCTGGGGTTTCTCTGGTGGCTCAGACAGTAAAGAACCCACCTGCAGTGAAGGGGACCTGGGTTCAATCCCTGGGCTGCAAAGATCCTCTGGAGAAGGGAATGGCTACCCACTCCAGTCTTCTGGCCTGGAGAATTCCATGACTCGTCCACGGGGTTGCAAAGAGCTAGACACGACTGACTGACTTTCACACTTTTGTGTAAATATTCTACTTTTTAGAATATGTTAGAAAAAAAAATCAGGCTCCGATGTCTAATTCTTAAAAATTCTGAATCGGGGGCCTCAAATAGGGTCCAACAATCTACTTTTTTCCCCCCTAGGGAACAGTCTGCTTTATTTTTAAGGGTCAACCTTTGGCAAATGCTCATCTTACGGTGTCCCTCCAAATAACTTAAGATTCTAAATCTACATGTAAGTCTTTCAAAATCAGAGAGCTGTTGAATGTTAGAACCAGAAGGGTCCCAGAGATCATCAAGCCTAGACTTTTCATGCCAGCGACCAAGGTTTGCAGCACAGGCCCTTCCCCACACTCTCACCGCAGCTCGGCACAGAGGTTAGAAATCAGAGCTGGCCGGATGGCTGGCTATGCCACCTGGGGCTGGGTGACTTGGGCAAGTTGCTGATCCCCCTGGGAGCTCACTTCCCTGTGGCAGTGACTGTGGCCGTGATGTGAGCTAGGGCGTGGAAAGGAGTTTTGGGATGGCCTACACCAGGCTGGTTAGGTGTAAGTTTCAGATTCTTCCGGCAGGTAGTATACAGTGACTAAAGAAATTTGAAAGGTAGATGAAAATTTCCTCCACCCCCAGAGCCTTGCCAGCAGCTCTGAATGAAAGTAAGCTCCAAAGATACAGGTTATTTTTAACTTAACATATATGGGCCATACGTGTCCACCAAATTCCAGCTCTGACCTCACCAAGGTTCTCACTAGCACCTGGCATGACAGGGCCTCTCAACCCAGGGTCAGTGACCCTTGCGGGCAGCCGCCAGTGGCTGCAGGGCCTCCGCGAGTGCTCAGTTGCTCAGTCGTGTCTGACTCTTGCGACCCCATGGACTGTAGCCCCCCAGGCTCCTCCATCCATGGGGTTTCCCTGGCAAGAATACTGGAGTGGGGTGCCATTTCCTTCTCCAGGGGATCTTCCCGACCCAGGGACTAAACCCTAGTCTCTTGAGGCTTCTCCACTGAAAGGCAGGTTCTTTACCACTGAGCCATAGGGAAGCCCTCAGGGCCTCCAGACAGAGGCTAAGCACAGAACCCCACAGGGGCAGACCCCTAGGGCAGCCCCAGGGATTTCACATTCAGAACACAAGATTTCCTAGACTCTTCTAGTAAGTGGGAAGTGTGTCTTTAAAGTTTTAAGGCAGTCTACAGGTGAGTGAGGGTCCATTTACCACACTTAGAGTGCAATGCAAAAGGGCAGTAATTTCCTCAATAAAAACCTATTGCTGAATTCATTATGCTAATTAGTAAAGTCTCTGGTTAATACAGAGATAACAAAAGCATTCCCCGTAGCTTCCCCTGGAGTACCTTTTTCTTTTGGCTGCTTTAAGTCTTTGTTGTGGCTTATGAGCTTAGCTGCCCCACAGCATGTGGGATCTTAGTTCCCTAATCAAGCACTGAACTCATGTCCCCTGCACTGGAACACAGATTCTTAACCACTGGACAACCAGGGAACTCCCTGGAGTACTTTCTTTCTGATAAAATAATAGCTGAATATTCCAGTGAGAGTTTTCCATGGGAACAGTGGGCTGTCCTGGGCGCTGAAGTCTACAAGAACCATCAGCATCAAATTTATTTGCAAGTAAATTACTTCTTGTAACAAGCACTTAGCCTATTAAATTCCCAATTAATTTTCTTTGTTATTATTACTAATCAAAAAAACACATGAATAGAGAAAAAATTTTTAAAAATACATCAACAAAAGGCATAGAAACTCTGTTATATAAACTGGATTAAGAAAATCTAAATGGAGGTGATCTTACTGCAAAGCAAAAATTATTCCAAGTCTTAATTTAGCCCTGGTCCCTGCATGGTATCAGAAATTTCAGTTAAAGTTCATTGAAAAAGGGGCAGCAGTAGCCACAGCTGACATGGTAACTACTTGAGAAAGGGGACAGAATTTCATCAAGCAAGATGGAAAATAGTATTTTTCAGACCTCAGATTATGACCATTAATGAGTTGCAGAATCAGTGTAATGGGTTTTAATCTAGCACATGGCTAGAATATGGAGTGTATCACTGAAAGCGAGTGTGAATGTTGTTTTGTAAAACTTTAACATACACGCAAATGTTTCCTGGATCACACTGCAAAATGTATTTCTAGCTGCAGCTTGTGGTTTAAAATGTCTGACCGTGACTAGCACAAGAAGGAGCAGAAATGTGGGGGTATCAGCATTTAGCAAACATTGGACATGGCAAACATCTCCTGTTATATCATTAAGAAGAATGGTACATGAATGTCATGCTAAGGAACCTCAGAGAAATTTTAATGTCTTTAATTTGATACTTATGCAGAACCTAGGGACTGTCTAAATTTTTGTTGTTGTTGTTGTGTGGAGACAGCAACGATTAAGTTCAGACACCAAATTCAGAATAAAAAAATTAAAGCAAAGTAATCTGCCAACCTCTGAACACACATGTATCATGTTGTTGGAAAATCTGCATTTCTCTTTCTTTATGTGGCTCAGAAAACAGGACAAAAGGACAGACGCTCCTTCCAGATTTTATTCAGCATGGTGGTAAAACCTACTGGGCCTTTAATTTCAGTGGCATCTTTAAGAATCTGGCAGATGCCAGATGAATGCACAAAGATGTGATACACACACACACACACACACACACACACACCAGAATATTACTCAGGCATAAAAAAGAATGACATAATGCCATCTGCAGCAACACTGACAGACTTGCAGAGTACCATCCTAAGTGATAAAGTCAGATAAAGACAAATACCATATATCACCATATGTAAAATCTAAAATATGATACAGATGAAGTTACTTATAAAACAGAAACAGATTCACAGACACAGAAAACAATCTTATGGTTACCAAAGGAGAAGTTGGGGGAGGGATAAATTAGGAGGATGAATCCCATGGACAGAAAAGCCTGGTGGGCCACCGTGCAGGGGGTTGCAGAGTCGGACATGACTGAGCGACTAACACAATAGCAACCACAAGGGGATGAGCAGGTAAACACCACTATATAGGCTTCCTAGGTGGCGCTAGTGGCAAAGAACCTGCCTGCCAAAGCAGGAGACAGAAGAGGCATGGGTTTGATCCCTGGTTTGGTAAGATCCCCTGGAGGAGGGCATGGCAACCTGGAGACTCCCTTGGACAGAGAAGCCTGGTAAGCTATAGCCTCTAGGGTTGCAAAGAGCTGGACATGACTGAAAAGACTTAACCCATACACACATACATAAAATAGATAAACAAGGACCTACTATGTAGCACAGGGAATTATATTCAATATCTTGTAATAGTATATAATGGAAAAAAATCTGAAAAAGAATACATACATACACACACACATATTTATAAATGACTTACTTTGCTGTACAGTTGAAACTAACACAACATTGGAAATCAACTATACTTCATTTAAAAAAAAAAAAAGAATCTGTCAGATGACAGGAGTCTCCAGACCACCTGTCCTTACAAAAGTGAAGTTCTAAGAGCAAAGCGCAGGACAAAAAATACATTTACGGTTGTGCCTCAAAGACAAGTTTCTATTTTCTGTCTTTATCCTGGGCTCTGACTTCTACTGGAATAGTTTACTGTCAAACAGCATTGTAGCTCTTAGTCTGCAAGAACAGAGGGCAGTAATGCCCCATGAAAGGGAAGAGCTGGCTCATCAAGGAACACTTGAAACAGAATATAACCTTTGTTAATAAAGAAACTATAAGGATGCTGTCCCAGTTTATGATAGGGCCACAAGGAATAGATGCATATGGTTACAATGATAGGTACTGCGTATTTTTAAACTATCTTATAACTAGCAACGTAATCAGAAGTAATTTCCTTTTTTAAACAATTAATTAAATGCTGCAAACCCACACTGAGAGTGTATACTTAGAATACTCAGAACCAGATTAGCATTTTGGGCTCTTGGAAGAGCTTTTATATCCTATTACCCAATGCAGCTCTGTAGTTAGTGAAGTCGCTCAGTCGTGTCTGAATCTCTGTGACCCACGGACAAGCCATGGGATTCTCGAGGCGAGAAGACTGGAGTGGTAGCCTTTCCCTTCTCCCGTGGATCTTCCAAACCCAGGGATCGAACCCAGGTCCCCCTCGCTGCAAGCGGATTCTTTACTGTCTGTGCCACAAGAGAAGCCCAAGAACACTGGAGTGGGTAGTCTTTCCCTTCTCCATGGAATCTTCCCAACCCAGGAATTGCAGGTGGATCCTTTGCAATCCGAGCCACAGGGAGCCTGTAGTTAGGAGACCTGGAATCCAGTCTCTGTTAGTTATGTGACCTGGGATGCAATTTTAGATTTTCTTTTCTATGCTTTTACTTTTTTGTATGAAAAACAAGATAACAAATACTGATTTGCTAATATTCAAGGCTGTTTAGGTAGCATGATTAAATGATTAAAGGGTTTAAAAAAGTGTTTCCCAACTATAGAGTAGTTTCATCAAAGTAATAGTATTTATGTGCCAACTAGAACCATAGAAACCTTTGGGGGAAGAGAAAAACAGAAATGCAAACTTTCAGATTTCTATCCCATTTCCTCTGGAGGAAACAACCCAGATGTCATTAAATGATCTTTTCAGCCTAAGCTGCAGGATAATCCTTTAGCACTCTTAAAAAGCTTCTTAGGAAAATTGAGAACGAGATCCTTTTCAGATTTTATTTCTCCTAGGAAACCCTCAGGTTGCTCAGTGGTAACGAATCTGCCTGCCAATACAGGAGATGTAAGAGATGCAGATTCAGTCCCTGGGCTGGGAAGACCCCCTGGAGAAGGGAATGGCTACCACTCCAGTCTTCTTGCCTGGAGAATTCCAGGGACAGAGGAGGCTGAGACCCACTGCCCACCACCACCACCACCAGGAAATTTTTTGGAGAGTATATAGATTATTATTATTTTTTTTACCTCTTTAAGAAGATGTAATAGCCACATATCCTTTCTTGTAATATTATAACATTATCTACCTAGATGTTCTTTTTAAGAAGTCTTTTCACACAGAGGAAAACAGTTATCTTATAGAATGGTAGTATTATCAGTCATATAGTCACCGAGCACTAGATCCACAGGAATTTAAAGCTGGAAGCAATCTCAAGTATCATTTTATCCATCATCTCACTTTACAGAGTTGGAAACTGAAGCTGGTAGCAGTTAAGTGATTTGTTCCAGCTTTTGATAAGAGAGTTGGAAACCCACACTAAGATCACACATGAGTTCTTTACACTTTCTCCAGAATCCTGTGTTTACCAGAAAGCTATATTCCTTTTGCCTAATACACAGTTTCTTCTCATAGCCCAGCTGTGTGACTATCACCATAGATTCATAATGAAGTTCAATATTGAGGAACAGCTGCCTTGCTTGGTCTCCAGGGGATCTTCCAGACCCAAGAATTGAACTGGGGGTCTCCTGCTTTGCAGATGGATTCTTAACCAGCTGAGCTACAAGGGAATTCCTTCTTTGTACACAAATGTCTAGGAATGGTTAAGACCCACTGTGAACTTTTAATACACACTAATCACAATACTCTAAATTTTAAACAGTATTCTTCCAATTCAGAAAAGCTTTTGGAAAGAACAAACAGCTCGGACTCTCACAACTGATGGCTGGTTGTCAGCTGACATACTCGAGGAATATATACTTTCATTCTGCCATTTGAAAACATGAAACACTAATATAAACATACACTTAAGGATCTCCAACATCTTAAACATTCTCTTTCTAAAAAAGAATAGTATTAAATCAAGAAATGATCTTTTCAGATTTTATTTCTCCTTTAGGAAACCCTCAGGTTGCTCAGTGGTAACGAATCTGCCTGCCAATACAGGAGATGTAAGAGATGCAGATTCAGTCCCTGGGCTGGGAAGACCCCCTGGAGAAGGGAATGGCTACCACTCCAGTCTTCTTGCCTGGAGAATTCCAGGGACAGAGGAGGCTGAGACCCACTGCCCACCACCACCACCACCAGGAAATTTTTTGGAGAGTATATAGATTATTATTATTTTTTTTACCTCTTTAAGAAGATGTAATAGCCACATATCCTTTCTTGTAATATTATAACATTATCTACCTAGATGTTCTTTTTAAGAAGTCTTTTCACACAGAGGAAAACAGTTATCTTATAGAATGGTAGTATTATCAGTCATATAGTCACCGAGCACTAGATCCACAGGAATTTAAAGCTGGAAGCAATCTCAAGTATCATTTTATCCATCATCTCACTTTACAGAGTTGGAAACTGAAGCTGGTAGCAGTTAAGTGATTTGTTCCAGCTTTTGATAAGAGAGTTGGAAACCCACACTAAGATCACACATGAGTTCTTTACACTTTCTCCAGAATCCTGTGTTTACCAGAAAGCTATATTCCTTTTGCCTAATACACAGTTTCTTCTCATAGCCCAGCTGTGTGACTATCACCATAGATTCATAATGAAGTTCAATATTGAGGAACAGCTGCCTTGCTTGGTCTCCAGGGGATCTTCCAGACCCAAGAATTGAACTGGGGGTCTCCTGCTTTGCAGATGGATTCTTAACCAGCTGAGCTACAAGGGAATTCCTTCTTTGTACACAAATGTCTAGGAATGGTTAAGACCCACTGTGAACTTTTAATACACACTAATCACAATACTCTAAATTTTAAACAGTATTCTTCCAATTCAGAAAAGCTTTTGGAAAGAACAAACAGCTCGGACTCTCACAACTGATGGCTGGTTGTCAGCTGACATACTCGAGGAATATATACTTTCATTCTGCCATTTGAAAACATGAAACACTAATATAAACATACACTTAAGGATCTCCAACATCTTAAACATTCTCTTTCTAGGAATAGTAAGAAAGCTTTTTACATACATTAGAACTCTGGATGACCAAAGTGATTTGAACACTCAAGAGAAAAAGATCGATAAAGTAAAATACTAATTCCACAGGGTCCCTCAGATCAAATGTCTTTCATGATGAGCTCTAGAGACTGAACGGGCACTGGACCATTAGTAACTAGGGTGCAAGCTCTTCCCCCAACTCTGCTATGGAAAATATCTCCTCATTATTATACACATATCACCATCAGACTAGAAAATAATTTGGGAGAGCTCATGGCTTTTGGAGCAACCCACAGCCAGTGATGCTGTCTTGACAAAATATAATTACCTCCAACCCTGAGCTGCAACTACGGGAGAGCAGCAAACAAGCCCTATAGTATTGTTTTAGACGCAGCACAGTGAAAGCTCTGCACTTCCTCCAGGCCTCCTCTTTCTTCCTGAACGCACTCCAGGGAATGGCACCATGTCAGGCTTTCCAGATGGATTATGTGGAGCCATAGCTCAATGTCATTTTCAATAGGAAGCCTCATAATTAAAG
Organism: Tragulus kanchil; assembly: GCA_022376925.1. Classification (NCBI taxonomy): domain Eukaryota; kingdom Metazoa; phylum Chordata; class Mammalia; order Artiodactyla; family Tragulidae; genus Tragulus; species Tragulus kanchil. The sequence goes on from JAIOJX010000025.1 coordinate 35,278,147, forward strand.
GTCAAATAGTCACTTCATCTGCAATCAATCAATAGAAAAAGTACTAATACGAAGAACTAATCAATCAATGGCAAATGCACTAATAAAAGCAATGAATCAAATTTAGCATGTGTGTGGATGCAAGTACATTGAAGAGATGGAGACAGGGCAAAAGCAAGAACAATAAAATAAAGTGCAAGTGTAGGTACCAGTGAAATTTTGGGGTCTCCTAGGGGATCTTCCAGACCCAAGAATTGAACTGGGGGTCTCCTGCTTTGCAGATGGATTCTTAACCAGCTGAGCTACAAGGGAATTCCTTCTTTGTACACAAATGTCTAGGAATGGTTAAGACCCACTGTGAACTTTTAATACACACTAATCACAATACTCTAAATTTTAAACAGTATTCTTCCAATTCAGAAAAGCTTTTGGAAAGAACAAACAGCTCGGACTCTCACAACTGATGGCTGGTTGTCAGCTGACATACTCGAGGAATATATACTTTCATTCTGCCATTTGAAAACATGAAACACTAATATAAACATACACTTAAGGATCTCCAACATCTTAAACATTCTCTTTCTAGGAATAGTAAGAAAGCTTTTTACATACATTAGAACTCTGGATGACCAAAGTGATTTGAACACTCAAGAGAAAAAGATCGATAAAGTAAAATACTAATTCCACAGGGTCCCTCAGATCAAATGTCTTTCATGATGAGCTCTAGAGACTGAACGGGCACTGGACCATTAGTAACTAGGGTGCAAGCTCTTCCCCCAACTCTGCTATGGAAAATATCTCCTCATTATTATACACATATCACCATCAGACTAGAAAATAATTTGGGAGAGCTCATGGCTTTTGGAGCAACCCACAGCCAGTGATGCTGTCTTGACAAAATATAATTACCTCCAACCCTGAGCTGCAACTACGGGAGAGCAGCAAACAAGCCCTATAGTATTGTTTTAGACGCAGCACAGTGAAAGCTCTGCACTTCCTCCAGGCCTCCTCTTTCTTCCTGAACGCACTCCAGGGAATGGCACCATGTCAGGCTTTCCAGATGGATTATGTGGAGCCATAGCTCAATGTCATTTTCAATAGGAAGCCTCATAATTAAAGGTCAAATAGTCACTTCATCTGCAATCAATCAATAGAAAAAGTACTAATACGAAGAACTAATCAATCAATGGCAAATGCACTAATAAAAGCAATGAATCAAATTTAGCATGTGTGTGGATGCAAGTACATTGAAGAGATGGAGACAGGGCAAAAGCAAGAACAATAAAATAAAGTGCAAGTGTAGGTACCAGAGAATACTCAGAAGGCTTCTCAAAACCAGAGTTTTCATCTTTGGTTCATTAGCTACCTGGGTACTACCTAGCCTGAACTAATTTATTCCTACATACAAACATTGGATATAATCATCAACAATGTTATTTCATAGGGCTTTCTTAATGTATTCTATTTGAGATGTCATGTGTATGCATGTGTCTGTGTGTGTGCCCATGTGTGTGCATAAAATCATTCAAAGAAATATTTTGAAAGCAATCACAAAAGGGACAGATATATTTTCTACATGCCAAATAGATAAATTTTAATCTGTTGTATGTCATCTTGGTGAGAAATAAGAGAAAGTATCACTCTGAGTGATAGATACCACCTGCAAGTTGCCCCCTGCTTTCTGGAATCTGAATTCTTCACACTTACTGTGATGTTCTGTCACTGCCATAAAGATGAGATGTTCCATGAGGATAATTATTGGCCTGTAGCTTGGGTAACCAGCATGCATCTCCTCTGTACCAGAGATGTCAGGTCACCAGTAGAGGGAATCATGCCTTGACTCTTGTGAAATGGCTACAGTAAATTTATAGGGCTCAACAAGGCCATTCAAGCAATCGGACCCAAACATCCCTTGCTGTATGTAGAAATAAGGGTGCTCTAAGGATTCTTGGGGGCTTCCCTTGTAGCTCAGCTGGTAAAGAATCTGCCCGCAATGCAGGAGGCCTGGGTTGGATCCCTGGGCTGGGAACATTTCCTGGAGAAGGGAAAGTCTACCCATTACAGTATTCTTGCCTGGAGAATTTCATGACCTGTCCATGGGTCACAAAGAGTCAGACACGACTTTCACAAGGGTTATCTGTGCCTTCTCAGTGAGATAAGAAAGCAGCAGAGGTCATTTTTATAGATGCTACCTAGGAGACTGCAGGCAGGAAACCAGGTCTCATCAAAATGTAATAGAATATCTTAGGGGCTTCCCCTGGTGGTCCAGTGGGTAAGGACACCGCCTTGCAGTGCAAGGGGCGCCAGTTCGATCCCTGGCCTGGGAAGATCCCACGTGCTGTGGAGCAGCTGGACCGATGTGTCCAATCAACGAGCCAGAGCTCTGGAGCACATGTGACCAGAGCCGGCGCTCTGTGACAACAGATGCCACCGCGATGGGAGGCCCACAGGAGCCAAAGAACAAAGACGGATGAAAATAGAGAAATGAAAGACCAACAGAAGTGGCCCGCCTGCTCCCCTCCCTCCCCAACCCAAACCCCGCCCAAAAATAAATAAATAAATAAATCTTAAAAAATAAATGTAATAGAATATCCTAGCTGCAAGTAAAATTCCCTAATCCAAGATCTGTGGAAACTGAGACCTGGGGATGTTTCAGTGGAAGAGTCAGGGTGAGTATCTAGGACTTACAATTCCTAGAGAGAGTAGGTCTGCCATGTCATGGAAATAACTAAGGATCTACACCACCATGGTGACTTAGATATCATACTAGGATCTTGTAGGATCCAAGTATCTCTTTCATGGGAGAACACTGAAAAAGCAAAGTGCAAAAGCAAAAGTCCAAGCTAACCCCAACATTTTTAGTAAAATAGCTACTTTCAATTGTTGTTCTTCTAATTTTTCAGATGCATGAAAATTAGGAAGCATCAAGAACAGAAAGCTATGGCTTTGAGGTTAAAAAAATGAAAAGCAAAAGGCAGAATCAACATTCTGCTCACAGAAAAGAAAAGAATACTGAACAGGCTGCAGGATGTTTCTCAGAGTTTTGCTCACCATGGACAGCCCCAGCACAGGAGAAAATTATGGAGAAAAAAACAAACATGGACTTCCCTGGTGGTCTAGCGGCTGAGAATCCGCCTGCCAATGCAGAGGATGTGAGTTCGATCTGTGGTCTGGGAACTACGATCCCACAAACTGTGGGGCAACTAAGCCTGTGCACCAAAACTATTGAGCCTGTGATCTAGACCCTGTAAGCCACAACTACTGAAACCCACGTGCCCTAGAGCCCAGGCTCTGCGATAAGAGAAGTGACTCCAATGAGAAGCCCATGCACCGCAACTAGAGAACAGCCCCACGAGCTGTGACTAGAGAAAGCCCACATGTAGCAACAAAGAGACAACACAGCCAAAAATAAATAAAAATCAGTTAAAAAAATCCACAGCTCATTTGGGTTTTTCTGACCATCCTAGGGGTGGGGTGGGTTTCAAAGGCCAGTGCAGAAATGGCGAGGCATATTTGACGTAGCCAGGGCTCAGGACCAGCTCTAATGACACAGGCTCCTTTGAACCCTGACTCCTGACCTCTGAGGTTCCTGGAGGCACGCACCTCTGGCCTCCCTACCTTTATAACAGCCCCTTCCTTTTCAGGAGACCTGGAGCACCAACATCACATCATAACAACCCCATGGGGGAAAAGTGCAGGTTGATTCCTTTGAGGTCAATAATTAAACCACATCTGTTACATGAACATCAATAAGACCTGGAGCAGAGGGCTGGAACCCAGGAAACAGTGACACAGTCATAACCAATACAATGAATAATAACTAATCATAGCTGTTGCTTTCAAGGTATGTGCCATGTGCCAGGCAGTGCACCAGGCTCTAGGTGGGCACTCTGGTTTCATCCACAGCAAGCTACATACAGCACAATCACTGAACACATTGTTTTCATGGACTGACTTGTATTATGGACAAGTCCTGTGCTGGATACTTAAAAATTTTGTCTTCAGTCTTTATAACAGTCTTACAAAGTTAAGAAAAGCCAAAATGGCTATTCAGACTTAAGGACAGTCAACATTCTGCTCACAGAAAAGAAAAGAATACTGAACAGGCTGCAGGATGTTTCTCAGAGTTTTGCTCACCATGGACAGCCCCAGCACAGGAGAAAATTATGGAGAAAAAAACAAACATGGACTTCCCTGGTTCTGCGGCTGAGAATCCGCCTGCCAATGCAGAGGATGTGAGTTCGATCTGTGGTCTGGGAACTACGATCCCACAAACTGTGGGGCAACTAAGCCTGTGCACCAAAACTATTGAGCCTGTGATCTAGACCCTGTAAGCCACAACTACTGAAACCCACGTGCCCTAGAGCCCAGGCTCTGCGATAAGAGAAGTGACTCCAATGAGAAGCCCATGCACCGCAACTAGAGAACAGCCCCACGAGCTGTGACTAGAGAAAGCCCACATGTAGCAACAAAGAGACAACACAGCCAAAAATAAATAAAAATCAGTTAAAAAAATCCACAGCTCATTTGGGTTTTTCTGACCATCCTAGGGGTGGGGTGGGTTTCAAAGGCCAGTGCAGAAATGGCGAGGCATATTTGACGTAGCCAGGGCTCAGGACCAGCTCTAATGACACAGGCTCCTTTGAACCCTGACTCCTGACCTCTGAGGTTCCTGGAGGCACGCACCTCTGGCCTCCCTACCTTTATAACAGCCCCTTCCTTTTCAGGAGACCTGGAGCACCAACATCACATCATAACAACCCCATGGGGGAAAAGTGCAGGTTGATTCCTTTGAGGTCAATAATTAAACCACATCTGTTACATGAACATCAATAAGACCTGGAGCAGAGGGCTGGAACCCAGGAAACAGTGACACAGTCATAACCAATACAATGAATAATAACTAATCATAGCTGTTGCTTTCAAGGTATGTGCCATGTGCCAGGCAGTGCACCAGGCTCTAGGTGGGCACTCTGGTTTCATCCACAGCAAGCTACATACAGCACAATCACTGAACACATTGTTTTCATGGACTGACTTGTATTATGGACAAGTCCTGTGCTGGATACTTAAAAATTTTGTCTTCAGTCTTTATAACAGTCTTACAAAGTTAAGAAAAAGCCTTAAAAAGTGAGAAAGCTAAGGTTCAGGGAGCTTAAGTGATTTGTCCAGGGTCACAAAATCTGGACCAGAATGTGGCTTCCAGAGCTCTTTGAGCTTCCATCTGGTGAGGAGTCTAAAGAAAACCTAACAGACATACTGCAGCAAAGGGACAGTATACATAGAATTTATTCAAATAAGCTGAAGCTATAGACAGCAATGGCTTCTTTAAGAGTACGAACAATTTCTAAATCATTTCCCAAATGTGGCAAGACTGAAAATAATCCTATCAGACAGAAATATCTGGGGCCACTAAAACCGTTATGAAATTTCTTTGTCTTGTAGTTTACAGACTCAACTTTAACCTAAGCTGATTGAGAACACTGTTAAGTCAGTTATGTGCCAAAATGAAAAGGAAATTTTAACACTAGTTTAACCACAGCATGCCTACTACTCCAAGGAGTTTATGAACAATATTTCCATGAAGTTTCTCAGTATCTGATGACCTCTAATGACTAAAAATATGAATCCCAGATACCTGGCTAGATCATTGGGACAATGCCTTTAAACTGGATAAAGCTAAGGGGAGAATTAGCACTTTTCTTGATCTATTTTTATCCATTAAATATGTACTTATTTCACTTTAGGTACTTACTAATGAGACTGAGTTAATGATAACTAAATATATTGTGTTTCTTTATAGAAATAACATTCTAAAACAAACTTCAGTCTAATGTCAATATCAAACTAGAGCTACTAATATTATTTCCACCTTGTGCCAAGCTTCCAGGGTCACTCTAAAGCTTTCCAAAGCCAAGCTTGTGCTACTTGAACCTCTACAACTACCCCCGTCCTCGACTTTTAGCCTGAATATTCAACCCTGAAAACCTTATAGGAGAAGGCTTCCCTGGTGGTCCAGAGGGTAAGGACACCACCTTGCAGTGCAAGAGGCATCGGTTCGATCCCTGGCCTGGGAAGATCCCACGTGCTACAGAGCGGCTGGACTGATGTGCCCAACTACCAAGCCAGAGCTCTGGAGTGCATGCACCCAGAGCCGGTGCTCTGCAGTGAGAGAGGCCACTGCAATGGGAGGCCCACACAGGTCAAAGAACGAAGATGAAAATACATGAAAGACCAATAGAAGTGGTCAAAAAAAAAAAAGGCTTCTAGGAGAATGGAAGACAGGATTATAAATAAAACTAAACCCTACACTATTACATTTAGGCTCTCACAAATAAGTTTAATCAAATGACACTATTTCAAAGTCATGACTGATTCCCACTTTGCTACTGTTCTTTAGGTAACAGTAGACAATACTCCTATTCCATTTAATTTGAAGAGCTGTTTGAATTTTAAAATCATAAGATGCAATCTGAGGGGAATAACGAGTTGGTTTTTCAGTCTGTGGATCACTTACCCAGTGTGAGGGATTTGTGTGTAGAACAGAACATGACAGCGACAGTGTCTGCTGGTGTGAAACCCGAATTATTCCTGAGGGCAAAAAAATAATGCTTTACAAATACTGTCATAAAAAAGCCTATTTAACCCATCCTCAATCAAATGTAGTACCTACCTTTGTGCAAACACCTTTTTGATCGATTCTGGTGACAAAAGTAATTCTCTGTCCAAATGCACAGAAATGCCTGAATTTTTTTTTTAGAGAATAATTTCTGAGCTGTTTATATATGAAAGGTAGACGGTTTTAAAAATGTGTGGTGGAGTTTCCTAAGATCATGCCTGTCGTTAGTCTGTGGCACAGGATGTTGTCATATACCAACTATTCCTTTAAGTTCTTTGCATGTAAAGACAAAAATCACCTCAGGTAGCCAATATGATACCCTGATTTACAGAGGAGAAAACTGAGGCACATGAGAATGATGAACCCACCCAGGACCCCATAGCTAGTGGGGCATGGCAGAGCCAGGATTGAAACCAAGTCTGGCTCCTGTGCCTGCACTTAACTGCTATGCTTTCACTAAATAATATGTTAAAGGGCTTCCCTGGTGGCCCTCACGTAAAGAATCTGCCTGCAATGATCCCTGGGTCTTCCGGATCCAGGTTTGATCCTGGAGAATTCCATGAACAGAGGAGCCTGGCGGGCTACAGTCCATGGTGTCACAAACAGTCAGATGTCACTGAACCACTTCAAGGCAAGAATACTGGAGTGGGTTGCCATTTCTTCTTCCAGAGAATCTTCCCAACCCAGAGGCTGAACTTGCATTTCCTATTTTGGTAGGCAGATTCTTTATCACTGAGCCCTCTGGGAAACCCTGGACTTTTACTTCACTCAGTATAATAAAGATAAAAAAAATCTTGCTTAGTTAAAATCCATTAAATGTTGGAGCTAAAATTTTTGGCATGTAATCTTTTTTCCTTTGGAACTTTTTTATTTTATATTGGGGTATAGCCAATTAACAATGTTGTGATAATTTCAGGTGAACAGTGAAGGGACTCAGTCGTACATACACATGTAGGCATTCTCCCTCTAACAGATCATCAAAACTTCACAACAGTGTGAGGGATTTGTGTGTAGAACAGAACATGACAGCGACAGTGTCTGCTGGTGTGAAACCCGAATTATTCCTGAGGGCAAAAAATAATGCTTTACAAATACTGTCATAAAAGCCTATTTAACCCATCCTCAATCAAATGTAGTACCTACCTTTGTGCAAACACCTTTTTGATCGATTCTGGTGACAAAAGTAATTCTCTGTCCAAATGCACAGAAATGCCTGAATTTTTTTTTTAGAGAATAATTTCTGAGCTGTTTATATATGAAAGGTAGACGGTTTTAAAAATGTGTGGTGGAGTTTCCTAAGATCATGCCTGTCGTTAGTCTGTGGCACAGGATGTTGTCATATACCAACTATTCCTTTAAGTTCTTTGCATGTAAAGACAAAAATCACCTCAGGTAGCCAATATGATACCCTGATTTACAGAGGAGAAAACTGAGGCACATGAGAATGATGAACCCACCCAGGACCCCATAGCTAGTGGGGCATGGCAGAGCCAGGATTGAAACCAAGTCTGGCTCCTGTGCCTGCACTTAACTGCTATGCTTTCACTAAATAATATGTTAAAGGGCTTCCCTGGTGGCCCTCACGTAAAGAATCTGCCTGCAATGATCCCTGGGTCTTCCGGATCCAGGTTTGATCCTGGAGAATTCCATGAACAGAGGAGCCTGGCGGGCTACAGTCCATGGTGTCACAAACAGTCAGATGTCACTGAACCACTTCAAGGCAAGAATACTGGAGTGGGTTGCCATTTCTTCTTCCAGAGAATCTTCCCAACCCAGAGGCTGAACTTGCATTTCCTATTTTGGTAGGCAGATTCTTTATCACTGAGCCCTCTGGGAAACCCTGGACTTTTACTTCACTCAGTATAATAAAGATAAAAAAAATCTTGCTTAGTTAAAATCCATTAAATGTTGGAGCTAAAATTTTTGGCATGTAATCTTTTTTCCTTTGGAACTTTTTTATTTTATATTGGGGTATAGCCAATTAACAATGTTGTGATAATTTCAGGTGAACAGTGAAGGGACTCAGTCGTACATACACATGTAGGCATTCTCCCTCTAACAGATCATCAAAACTTCACAACCATTTATATCTGGAATGAGAGTGGGATATTCAAATACTAGAATTCAATAAAGAAATAATATTGAACTTAAAAAATCCATTAAATGCTATGGGAATCAGTACTGGTGAATATCATATTCAGATTTCCTATTCTAGATCATAAGGATTCAGAGAACCAGGGACCAAAAGGTTAGAAATGTACATCAGAAACGTTAATGCCTGGGGTTTAAGTTCACTGAATTTGTAGTAGGGAGAGGGGCTGTGCTTTCAAGAAACATGATGAAGAAAAGGGCTATGAAGACGAACGTGATGACTCACAGAGAGTGATGACAAAGCAGGTAGAAATAATGGATGAAACCACGTCCTCAAAGGAGCTTGAGACGAGGAGCGTGAGATTAGCCTGAGCGGAGAGTGTCCTATAGTCTGAAAGTCTGTGAGCCAGAAGAAGGAGACAAGGTGAGTGAGAAACACAGAAAATGTTTTCAGGTAGAACATAAAAAAGTGGAGATCATTCATGTCAGAGATTTTACTTTCTTTGTAAAGTACAAGGTGCTTCATTCATCCACAGAGAGGTAACACTATGGCCTGGCCCGAGAAATAAGAAACACTTGAGATAAGGAGATTGGGGAACATGATCTATGATCAATCCACAATGAATGAAAACTGTCTCCAGGAATGAATGCCCGGCTGTGATGGTGGACCACGTGGCTGGACCAGCTGGCCTGGCCTGAGGCCATGCTCTAGCCACGCTCTGGTGTCAGTCACACAACAAAGACCTTCGAGGTCTTGGCTGTGCTGGTTTGTAACGCATTCTCACTATGTCTGAATTCATGCACTTTGGTTTTCTTCCCCAAAAGTCCACCAACACAGTTCTTTGGTGAACACTGTTCTGTTTGATATTTATTCTTTTCCACAGCATAGTACATTTCTGATGTGTCTAAATCTCTCTGGCTGAGAAAGCTCTGACTTAATCCGGTGTTGGCATGTAATCTTTTTTCCTTTGGAACTTTTTTATTTTATATTGGGGTATAGCCAATTAACAATGTTGTGATAATTTCAGGTGAACAGTGAAGGGACTCAGTCGTACATACACATGTAGGCATTCTCCCTCTAACAGATCATCAAAACTTCACAACCATTTATATCTGGAATGAGAGTGGGATATTCAAATACTAGAATTCAATAAAGAAATAATATTGAACTTAAAAAATCCATTAAATGCTATGGGAATCAGTACTGGTGAATATCATATTCAGATTTCCTATTCTAGATCATAAGGATTCAGAGAACCAGGGACCAAAAGGTTAGAAATGTACATCAGAAACGTTAATGCCTGGGGTTTAAGTTCACTGAATTTGTAGTAGGGAGAGGGGCTGTGCTTTCAAGAAACATGATGAAGAAAAGGGCTATGAAGACGAACGTGATGACTCACAGAGAGTGATGACAAAGCAGGTAGAAATAATGGATGAAACCACGTCCTCAAAGGAGCTTGAGACGAGGAGCGTGAGATTAGCCTGAGCGGAGAGTGTCCTATAGTCTGAAAGTCTGTGAGCCAGAAGAAGGAGACAAGGTGAGTGAGAAACACAGAAAATGTTTTCAGGTAGAACATAAAAAAGTGGAGATCATTCATGTCAGAGATTTTACTTTCTTTGTAAAGTACAAGGTGCTTCATTCATCCACAGAGAGGTAACACTATGGCCTGGCCCGAGAAATAAGAAACACTTGAGATAAGGAGATTGGGGAACATGATCTATGATCAATCCACAATGAATGAAAACTGTCTCCAGGAATGAATGCCCGGCTGTGATGGTGGACCACGTGGCTGGACCAGCTGGCCTGGCCTGAGGCCATGCTCTAGCCACGCTCTGGTGTCAGTCACACAACAAAGACCTTCGAGGTCTTGGCTGTGCTGGTTTGTAACGCATTCTCACTATGTCTGAATTCATGCACTTTGGTTTTCTTCCCCAAAAGTCCACCAACACAGTTCTTTGGTGAACACTGTTCTGTTTGATATTTATTCTTTTCCACAGCATAGTACATTTCTGATGTGTCTAAATCTCTCTGGCTGAGAAAGCTCTGACTTAATCCGGTGTTGGCTACCATGTTGGAGCAGGGTTTCCAATGTGGCTGAAGAGGATGTGTGTAAACAGGCTTGCTTGTCCTCCGCTCTTAGGTAAGTAGACCCAAGGTAATCCCGCATGGAAAGGTGTCTGGCCTGATGCTGGTTGAACACTGCCCTAGGTTTCTACTGACACAAAGCCTTTCAGCGGGGAGGGATACTCAGGACATAAAAATGGAATGTTTCCGGTTAAAAACAATATTCCACCTAAGTAGGGCTGATCTGTACTCTTATCTCTGATTATTATGAAAGCTGAATATTCATTGGAAGGACTGGTGCTAAAGCTGAGGCTCAGATATTTTGGCCCCCTGATGCGGACAGTTGACTCACTGGAAAAGAATTTAATGCTGGGAAATTGGAAGGCAAAACAAGAAGAAGACACCAAGAGCTGGAGATGGTTGGATAGCACCAGCGACTCAACGGACGTGAGTTTGAGCAAACTCCAGGAGATACTGCAGGACAGGGAAGCCTGGTGTGCTGCAGCCCTTGGGTTACAAGAATCTGACATGACTTACTGACTGAACAACAACAACATCCTCTGTCTCTCCAGTAACAAACTGTTCTATATCATGGAGAAACCAGCAGAGCACACGCTCACTTAAGCCTCTATCCAAGAGGAGGAGGGGGAGGGGGAGGATGGTGAGTTAGCACAGCAGCAAAGTTTAAAAAAAATTCTCTCCCTCTATATATATTTAACTGAAATAGAGTGGATTTGCAGTAAACATTTATTGAGCACTTTTCTAAGCATTTTGCATCCAGTATTTCTTTCTTCACAGAACAGCCTTATACCTCAATAATAGTTTTGTCTCGCTTTTTCCAAAAAGGGATCTTAAAGCAGACTTAGTTGTGTCAAGTCACACAGCTAGTAGGCAGGCTGCCTCAAACTGGGAAGACAAGTTCGCTTTCTGAGAAGAGCATTATAAAAAACCAAAACAAAAACCAGCACACAATTTAGTAGATGAGGGCAGCTACGTAATCCTCTCTCACCCACGCTCTGGGGCTAAACGGCAGAAAGTCAAGACAACACACAGAAAAATGACGTGTCCCGTAGGGTACACTAAGAAGTAATGGCTGTAATTATTTTCAGTGATTATCATCTCTATTGTCTCTACTCACACTCTTGAAAGGAATCGCATTACTATTTATTTTCCAGCTCTACCTTATCTCTTTTTAATATTGATTTTCTTTTTATCTCATTCTTATAATTCTTTTGATTACTCTGGCTTCCCCTGAGATGTTTATTTCCTTTGCTTCCCAACTGGTCTTTTTCTTCTCTCACAAAGCTTTCAATCAGTGTTTTCCACATAATATTTATTTTGCCTGCCTCTGCAGTACCCACAAAGGAAAACATGTCAGAAGGTTTTACTAGCAGAATTACAGAGTGTGGAGCAGAAAAGGCCCTCTGAGATAGTCCTGTCTAAGCCGACTGTTTTTCCAGGGAAAAAGTTCCATGTGAAAACTTTCCTTTGTTAACCTCTGCACCTGTGTTTTGTCTTCACGCGTTCTGGAAGACCTTGTCTGTCACCCTCTGTGCGGCACTAAACAAGCTAGCCAGAACTCAGGCTTATGTGCCCCATCTCTGAATGGTAAGGGACTTTTCCCTATAGTAATCCTCCTGCCTGTCTCTCCCCTTCTACACTTCAGACCCCTCTCTTTCCCTCCCAGGGCAATGACCTAAGGCTGAATGAGACATCTCATAGAGAATGTACTGATAAGGACTAAAGCACTGAGTACAAGTATTTAAAATATTTGTTTTCTTCCTTTTCCTTTCTTTATGCTTTATTCTGTCATTCTAGAGACACTTTCTATTACTCTAGCTGTCAACCTATCAAACTGTCTTGTTTTGAAAAGGTTCCCAACGACTGCTTTCTTTTTTCTAAACTTTTTCAACATTTTACTTCTAATTTTGAAGCTTTTGAAAGTCGCATAAAACTTAGGTCACTACGGACGGAGGATTTGGTTTGATGAATCAGCTCCCCATTCCAGGCAACTGTGACAGAGAAGCACCAAACGAATTTTTCAGAATCTCTGAATAAACAAACCGGGCACAAAAAAAATTTAGTAGATGAGGGCAGCTACGTAACCCTTTACCCGCTCTGGGGCTAAACGGCAGAAAGTCAAGACAACACACAGAAAAATGACGTGTCCCGTAGGGTACACTAAGAAGTAATGGCTGTAATTATTTTCAGTGATTATCATCTCTATTGTCTCTACTCACACTCTTGAAAGGAATCGCATTACTATTTATTTTCCAGCTCTACCTTATCTCTTTTTAATATTGATTTTCTTTTTATCTCATTCTTATAATTCTTTTGATTACTCTGGCTTCCCCTGAGATGTTTATTTCCTTTGCTTCCCAACTGGTCTTTTTCTTCTCTCACAAAGCTTTCAATCAGTGTTTTCCACATAATATTTATTTTGCCTGCCTCTGCAGTACCCACAAAGGAAAACATGTCAGAAGGTTTTACTAGCAGAATTACAGAGTGTGGAGCAGAAAAGGCCCTCTGAGATAGTCCTGTCTAAGCCGACTGTTTTTCCAGGGAAAAAGTTCCATGTGAAAACTTTCCTTTGTTAACCTCTGCACCTGTGTTTTGTCTTCACGCGTTCTGGAAGACCTTGTCTGTCACCCTCTGTGCGGCACTAAACAAGCTAGCCAGAACTCAGGCTTATGTGCCCCATCTCTGAATGGTAAGGGGACTTTTCCCTATAGTAATCCTCCTGCCTGTCTCTCCCCTTCTACACTTCAGACCCCTCTCTTTCCCTCCCAGGGCAATGACCTAAGGCTGAATGAGACATCTCATAGAGAATGTACTGATAAGGACTAAAGCACTGAGTACAAGTATTTAAAATATTTGTTTTCTTCCTTTTCCTTTCTTTATGCTTTATTCTGTCATTCTAGAGACACTTTCTATTACTCTAGCTGTCAACCTATCAAACTGTCTTGTTTTGAAAAGGTTCCCAACGACTGCTTTCTTTTTTCTAAACTTTTTCAACATTTTACTTCTAATTTTGAAGCTTTTGAAAGTCGCATAAAACTTAGGTCACTACGGACGGAGGATTTGGTTTGATGAATCAGCTCCCCATTCCAGGCAACTGTGACAGAGAAGCACCAAAAAGAATGTATGGCAACACTAGAACCGCTAATTCTCTTTCAGAATTCGTTCTTGAAATAATCTAAATTACTGTGATATAACAAATATTTGACAGGAGCTAACATTTCCAGAGCACTCACTGTGTACTAGGTATTACAATGAAGGCTTTACGCACATACTATTTCATTCGGAAAATGACCCTCTGAGATAGGTACTAGTACTATCTTCATTTTATAAATGAGGACACTGTCAAAAGTTACAGTTACTGAACAGAATTGAAACTCCAGTCCATCTGACTCCAGAGTTGGAATTTTTACCCCAACTCTATTCTATGAACAGATAAATGACAGAGGAGTGGAAGTTGCTCAGTCGTGTCTGACTCTTTGCGACCCATGATTGACCCATGGAATCCTCCAGGCAAGAATAATGGAGGGGGTAGCCTTTCCCTTCTCCAGGGAATATTTCTGACCCAAGAATCAAGCTGGGACCTCCTGAATTGCAGGCGGATTCTTTACCAGCTGAGCTACAAGGGACGTACTCTCAAGTGTACTTTAAATACTCAGAGTATTAATAGACAAGGTGCTCATGCCAGATACTACAGTGGTAACAGGTCATGTCTGTAAACTTAAGAAATATTAACCAGGTAATCAGAGTGTTACAGGGAAGGTGAATTCCCTAGGCTGGGTCTATCCTGGTTTAGGCTCAACTTCCACCCTCAGAGGTGACTGGCATACTGACCAAAAAAAAAAAGAGAGACTGATTTCTATGCTGAGATTTTTGTCTCTGGATATCTGGATTGGTTTTAGTCTTATTGAATTGGCAAGTAAAGGAAAAGAAAAAAAACCTGCTATAGGCCAATTTCATTAATTTCAAGAAGGAAGGAACAAAAAAAGTAGGAAAAGAAAAGAACCCAACAAAGTAGAAACCAATGGGTTCTTGCTCTAACTCTTGACATTGTTGACTAATTTGCGTGTGTGTCTGTGTGTCTGTGTGTGTGTGTGTGTGTGTGTGTATGTGCGTATGTGCATGTGTGAACTTGAAGAAACCAGTTACATACCCTCTCCAAATTCCCCAACCAAAACAAGTATTAGGAATTTTAAAAGTAATTGAAGTAGCTTAGTGCAGTGGAAAAAGCAAGGGTAACTGCTTTGGAAATGTCAAATGGAGATGATGTTCAATTCTAAGTGCAGTATCTGCCATCTGATTTGGGATAAGTTACTAAACTACTAAAATCTAATTTCAGAGAAGTCCTTAAACTACTCTAAGTGTGGGTTGTCATCTGCAAAACACCAACCAAAATGCCTAGTATCCTGGTCTTTTGCTGTCAGACTTAACGCAAAATAACATATGCACAAACCCTAGCATGGTACCTGGCACAGAGGAGGGTGCAATAAATGGTGGTATTTTTAATTTCTCCAATAAAATCCTCAGGTGTAATGGGGTCTTCCAGTGTGAAAACAGAACGTGAAAATGGTAAATTTTGTGTAATTGAAACATATCCAAGTTTTAATGTCATATTTAGGGGCTACACAACCACTACCCAGGAGCGTGATTATAACTACTCCACATTCTGTTGTTTGCCAAAGAATATGCGTGTCTGGCAATGGGCCAAGCAAATTCAAAACACAACAGAACTTCAGTGAAGGCAGAACAGAAGGACCTCAAAACCACTAGGTTTTATGAAGTCCAGCCTCCTCCACATGGAAAATTCTCACTTCTAATTCCCCTAGTTGGGATATGCCCCTTTAGCAACTCCAGGAGCGGCTGTTCTGTGTTTTTTCAAGGAAGTTTTCCGTCACTGATGGGGCTATCTGTATCTCACTTACTCTGATGGGACAGGAGGAGTGAGCCTGATGGTATCTTCTGCCCCAAGGACCAGCAAGCATACAACCAGCAAAAAGCAGACATCTTTTCAAAGGTGACGTAAGGAGCCATTTACCAAAAGAACTTTAAAATAGCTTCTACTCTCAGACTTACCCAATTAAGTCACATTTTCTCTGTGATTTAACGGCTCCCGGCTTTATTCTTACTTCATAAATCACAACCACAGGCTTGGGAAAATGTTTCAAATTACACCAATCAATAAATTTTTATTGACTGTTTACAACCGGCCTCAAGCTGGACCAAAAGCTCTAAGAGCCAAGTGCCTAATGGGAGACCTGAACCATCCACACTGTGACACTCTTTCAGGCTTCGTAAACAAGCCAGGCCCCGTCCCCTGTGGCAACTCACTGCCAGCAACTGGCGTCAAGGGCCTGGCAACCTGACCCAAGCCTTCCTTTCCAGTTAGTCATTTTATTTTCAATTTTCTTCTACTTGTATTGTTCCACAAGTCTTTGCGTATATGCGTGCGTGTTTGTGTGTGTGCGTATGTGTCCATGTGTCTCCATGTGTATTTCTATTTCTTCTCCCCCAGATTCCCTCTTTGCATCTGTGTTTGCTAAATAATAAGCTATTCTCTATGACTCCTGTCAAACCCTTCTCTTCCATGGAATCTTCCTTTAGCACTCTCCTTGGAAGTGCCTTCTTCTTTGAATTGACTGTGGGCGGTGTTACCATAGCATGCAGTAAGAGAACACTCAGCTACCGGTACATATATCTAGTTTATAAAGTCCTACAGGATCAAAATCATTACTTGTCATATTCATTACAGTAACTTTCTCTTACCAAAGGCTTAAGTCATTTTCATTGAATGTATGACTCTGGCGAAAGAAGTTGCATTAGAGGTGAGCCTTTAAAAACAAGACAGATGACCTAGGAGGACATGGAGACCCATTTTGACATGGGGCCAGCCTAAGTAAAGGACAGAAATGAGACTGCTTGAGATTCCTCTCAAGCAAAGATTTTACCTCAACCTAAAGCTACGCACGTAGTAGTTCACTTAGCTCCCTAGATGAACCTCATTCTGCAGGCAATGGATGACCACTGAAGATCCCTGAATAAGGGAGCTAGTATAAGAACTCTGAGCGATTGCAAGTAGTATGAAATATACAAGAAAAGTTCAGTCTGGAAATGAAGATACCAATAAGACATCCATGGAAATGGTATAGGGAGCAAGGCTGAGTTACAGACTGAATTAGGGAAGTGACTTTGGAAGCACAAGAAATAGGACTGAGGTAGGATCCAAACACTTAAAAAATCAAAATGTAAAGGAGCCCAGCCTGAGTAACTCTGTGGATGACGGTTTTGTTCATACAGAGTAAGTCAGAAAGAAAAAATACAGATTAATATCTATATATGGAATCTTAAACAATGGTACCTTAAGAAGAATCTAGGCTCAGGACAGGAACAGAGATGCAGACACAGAGAATGGATGTGTGACACAGGGTGGGAAGGGGAGGGAGGGACAAACTGGGAGAGCAGCCTGGACACAGATACACCATCATGTGCAAAACAGATGGCTAGTGGGAAGCTGCTGTGCAGCACAGGGAGCTCAGCTCTGTGCTGTGTGATGACCTAGAGGGGTGGGAGGGCCAGGGAGGGAGGTCTCAGAGGGAAGGGTATGTGTATACATACAGCTGATTCACTTAGTTGTAGAGCAGAAACTAACACAACATTGTAATGCAATTATACTCCACAAAAGGGAAAAGAATACATGCTCTGGTCAGTCAGCTCCCTGAGTTCAAATCCCAGCTCCACCATGGAAGAGCTGTGCGATTTTAGACAAGCAGGCTCTCTCTCATCTGTAAAGTGGAAAGAATGATTTCATTGGGTTATTGTAAGACTTAAATATGTTTAATACATTTAAAGGGCTTGGAAACACTAGTACATAGGAAGAATTCAATAAATATTGGTACCATTCTCATTTTAAAAAAAGAGAGAAAGATGAAGTACTGTGGCAAAAGATTAATTCCATTTTGAATGTTTTGAGTCTCAGGTCTTGTTAAGCCCGTCAGGCAAAGATATCCAAAAGGTAAGTGGGATGCAGAGCAGAAGCTCTGGGAAAACACTGCTGTGGAAGGTCCAGTCTCCATCAGTAGGAAGCTGAGAGCTGGAGCCAGAACAGAGAAGGCTGCCTGTACACACAGTGTGGGCAACGAAACGAGGACCAAGAACAGATCCTATGGTGATATCTACAACCTGATGTGGCAGGAACAAGATGGAACTGTCAGGAGGCAGAAGACCAGGTCAGGGTGTAGGGGCCTGGAAGCCAAGTGCAGAGCATGATTCATCACTTACGAAGTGGTGCCAGTGGTAAGGAATCTGCCTGCCAGTGCTGGAGATGCAAGAGACTCAGGTTCAATCCCTGGGTCGGACTGAACCTGAGTCTCTTGTATCCAGAGACGCAGGATAGAATACCAGAGTGGTATTTGCCTGGAGAATCCCATGGACAGACGAGCCTGGCGGGCTACAGTCCATAGGGCTGCAAAGAGTCAGACACGACTGAGTGTGTGTGCACACACAGACACACACGAAGTAAATCACTTACCTTGTTGAAAATAGAAAGGTTAAAATCATAAAACTCAGCTGAATAGAACATACTGAAAAAAACAAAAAGATTAAATTTAAATTAGCACTGTAAAAGCAGTATCTGCCACATACTTAGCTTTCTCCGAAAGTTATGGGAACCCAAATAGAAAAACAAACAAATGAATAACCCAAACACATATTGCCAAACTGACATAATCATTTAAACTAGCAGGATATCTTATGAAAGATATCCCCAGATATAATCTATGATATTTGCTACTCAGGGAATTCTAAAACCTTCTTCGATTTAAAATTTAGTTATTTAATTGGTTCAGTTTAGGAAAAGCTGGTTTATACTATGAATAATAGCAAATAGCACAAATGTGGTATTGGCAAATGTAAGATATTAATAAATGTAAATATATGTAAATATAATATATATTTTGGTGTAACTCATGCTGATTTTAATAACAAAAGATTCTTTGATATTACAGTTACCAAAAGTTGTCTTGGTATTAAAGGGTAAATGGAACAAAAGTTTAGTTTTTGAGCCTAGCAGTTACTTGCATTGTAAATGATATGACTTTATGTTTCTATTACTAATAATAGAAAAAGTTATCTAAGTGGTCACATTTTAACCAGTGCAGGAAATTACTATAGTCAGAAAACTGCAGTATCATATATTACAAATCCTACTTTAATTCACAATAAAGGGTAAGATCAGCTTCAAGTTAAAAATTTTAAAATGGGTGAAAAAGTACTCAGTCTGACATTTAAATTTGATAGCTACTATGGCTTCTTGCATCAACCATTATAAAGCAGACATCAATAAACAAGGGAGATTAAGTCATAAGTGGACGCTGATGTCTTTGTAAAGAACAAATACACAGGCTCTGAGCACGACATATCATACAAAATGAAGTATTCTTTTCTAATCCAATGAACATCGGCAATGAATCTTGGGGACCACAAATGGTTACGCTTCGCTGGTGAGGAGGCTGAAGAGAGAGCAAACCATTGGCATTGAATTTAGGGACCACAAACATTTTTGCTTTGCTGGTGAGGAGACAGCAAGGACATCCCACATTCCCACTTACTTATGAGCAGTATGAGAATGAGACTGAATCTATCCAGGTCAATGTTGGGGTTCGAGAACGTGTCACAGAAGGTTGTGTAGATGATCATGAGGAGCACGCTGCTGCTGACGGCACCAAAGGGAGGCTTCTTTCTCTCGAGCCAGTCCTTGATGTACCTCCGGACAATCTAAAACACAGAAACCAACAGGTTGCCTCTTTTCAGAGATGGAGGGAGTGGAATCGGGCATTGCAAAGTGATTCTGACAGCAGAAAGACATAAAGCAAAGAGAATAATTTGGATGACGGCCACAGTGGATTTCAAAGCTTCCTTGCCACACCATCCTTCTTCTGGGGAATTTAACATTTGTAGAGCAGCTTCCACGGGTGTCCATAATGAGAGTATATTTTCAACTGCGTTCAAATCCATCCTTGATCATGCCAAGTGCTCTTTGCTAGCTGTCACTGACACATGCCCATTAAGCCTCCCCAAAGTTTATCTCCTCTGCTGATCCTAATGGATGTGTGTAATTATCACAGTCCCCTTTGCCCCGACAGACAATTCCAAGTGCAACTTTGGGAATCTTAAAAATCTGACATCTTCAAGAATTTCAAGACGGTAGATAATCGAAAGTGATCCATGGAACATATTAATATTTAACATGCTAGCAATGCACCAGAAGTTTTTAATTAAATTATAACTCATGCTTGAAAAGCAAAAGTGCATGTGTTGTGGGAGTTTAAATAATTCAGACTCTGAATATCTAGAGTTTTTGTGAATCCAAAGACAAATGCCACTTGCATGCTTTTAGAATTCCAGAATTAACACTTAAAAATGAATAAACCTGTCCTAACTTTCCCACAAAAGGATGAGTGAAATATGAAGTTATATGGTCACCCTCTCTAATTTTCAAATCAAATTCAGATATTTCAACTCAGGGCAGCCTTGAACACGGGTGATAACTTTAAGTTTGGATATAAAAGTGAACCGCTCTATTTAAAACCTTCACCTTTTGAAAGAAGCGGAACAAACCCGATAATGAGGACTAGAGTTGAGACACATTAAGTTTTGAGTCACTCATTATCCTGCATAATTGAACATGAGATTTCACAACAGGCTGAATTACCATGATCCATTAGCAATAATGAGGTCAGGGAACTTCTCCTGACAAGGCTGATGGGGTTCTGTCATCTTCCACTCTGTCACTAAAAAGGCTTAATTCACAATGAGACATGCCTTCACAGATCTTCAAGAACAAATAAATGACTCTCCAGAGAATCTGTGGACAGACGGCTATTGGATCAATGGCCTCCAATCTCAAGGACTCAGTAAGCGAAAGAAGTGTTGAAAAAGGTGCTCTGGCAGAAGGTTGACTGCTTGATCTGAGGGGCAGGGGCAGCACCATGACCGGGGGGTGGGGTGGGAGGAGAAAGAGGGCTTCATGTAGAGATAGTGTTCAGTATTTTTTAAAAAGTAGAACTTGCAATTAAAGTTATGACTGCATTTATAAAAACAAATCATGTTCTGTTTCTGTATAAGTAATTGTATATCATAGCAATTTATCTAGTGTTCATTTCTTTCTTTACAGGTAAGATGTGTAAGAGGGGCTCCATCACACAGTGTTGTGGACTGGTGCATCAGAACATAAATTTTGGTGCCTGAAGCTCCCAGATTGCCCATGTTCAGACATGGCACCGTAGGGCGTGCACTTGTGTGCATGTGTGCGTGCATGAGGACTCAGTTGTGTCTGACTCTTTGTGACCCCATGGAATGTAGCCCAGTAGGCTCCTCTGTCCATGGGATTTCCCAGGCAAGACTACTCAGTGGGTTGCCATTTCCCTCGCCAGGCACCTTGGGGGTAGCTGCTCAATGGAAGGCCACAGAGGCTTCATTTAAAAGGTCAGTTCCTCACTTATTGTTCCTAGTAGCATTAATGCTGGTAGCTGCTCTAATTCAACACAACTCAACTTCTTTAGGAAGTAAAAAGTGGCAATGACATGGAGTTATTGAAATGGATACTTCTTCAATTTTGTCATAATATATAGTGGTTAAAAACATGTAAGTTCTCTCTCTGCGAGAGTTTATAGAATGTATGACCCCAATGCCAAAAGCAAAAAGGTCTTCTCCCACCACCTCTGACAAAATAAACAAATAAATATGAATGAGGTGTAACTCAAATTCAAAAAGCCAGCTTAAAAACCAAGACAAACCTTAATCATCTATCAACTTTACAAGTTGCAATTTGGCTTAATCAACCTAATTAGCACCTCTTCATTACAAAGTACTCAGAGTCTCGTGGTATATTAGGATTCTTCTAATACGGCAAGAAACAGGGACGCCCAATCCTGCATCCTCCTTCTCAAAATGCCTTTCCTCTCAACTAATAATGCTAGATACAGAATCTCAATAAAGAAAACAACTAGAAGGTTGGAAACTATACAGACACATAATGAAATGATAATCCTAGGAAAAAACAGATTGCTCTTAACTGTCTGTAGTCTTACAGTGATACTTGTCTGTTTCTTTACCTTGCCAGCCTCCATAGGGCTTTTCTATCTCCTTCTAAAATTAAATTAAAATTTCCACAGGAAGCTTTTTCCTTTTATTGTCTCACCTTCTGCATTCTGATTTTCTTTATTTGAACTTAAGGACCAGGAAAGATTAAAAGGAAACTTAAATTTTTGAATCCCTTTCTAAGAAGCTGAGCCTCATGTCAATTACTGCATAACCTCCAAGCTGAGCCCCTGAAAAATAACACTCATAAGTAAGAAGACTGATAAACAGAGGTAAGTGAGAAGTATAACAGCCATCATTTTGCTTTCTTCATTTTTTTTTTCAGGGAATTTTCTTGTGTTTTTCTTTCCACTCTGCCTTTACACTGATAAACTGATTTTTGAGTGGGGATATAAGGTGGTTTATTTTTCAAGTTAAGTCTGAGTTTTCAAATATATTTTTCCTCAGGTGACTTTAGATTGTATCTTTAATTCTTTAAGAAGATATTTTGTATCTTTTATTGAAAATATTTTTTTAAATTAAATATAACTTTTAAAGGTTGCTTTCTATTTACAATTATTACAAAATATTGGCTCCATCCCCTATGTTATACAACATACCCTTGAGCCTCTCTTACAACCAACAGCTTGTGCCTTCCACACCCACCTCTGTATTGCTGTTCCCCACCCTCCCCACAGTGTAATTACTTGTTTGTTCTCTATATTGTGCATCTGCCTTTCTTTTAAATCTTCAATTTTTAAACCTCTGTTCCACTGAATACATGTATTTTCAGAAAGGATTTTGTTTCTTCATTAATGTTCTGTTAAAATGTATAGTTAGGGATGTGATAGTACATCCAATTATGTAACACTTACTAAATATTGAGTAGATTCAAACTGATATTTTGATACTTTCTTTAAAAAAAATAGAAACACTAATAATAAATGGATACAAGAAGCAACCATCATCGACTTTGCTTTCTGAAATTCATTCCCTCTATTACTAATATTTATTTCCATTCTCAGGAGCAAGGTCACACAGATATTATCCTGCTCAGGTTACACTTGAAAACAAAGGCCGCTGAGAGCCCAAACAGATTGCATCATCATTTAGACGCCAAATCGTGCCCGACTCTTTGTGACCCCATGGACTGCAGCACGCTGGGCTTCCCTGTCCTTCACCATCTCCTAGAGCTTGATCAGACTCATGCGCATTGAGTTGGTGATGCCATCCAATGCTAAAAATTAGTCAGGCGGATGAGTAGGGGTCTGACCTCTGTCTCCTGAGGGAACAACATTGTAACGGTTTAAGGTATAGACTTTAGAGTTTTTTACTATGTGATCCTGGGCAAATTCCTAAACTTCCCTGTGCCTCTTCTCTACAATGGATAGAAGCGTAGTTGTAGTGAGGACTATGTGATTAAATAAATATAAAATGCTTTGGAACCAGGGGCTGTGCTGTATGTGGTAAATAACAACTATTCTTATACCCAAGTCCCAGTTTGGTAACATTTCTATCACAACACTCTTCACCAATATATCCCATTGCAGATGTATTAATAAAACCACTCTTCTCCCAGAGCAATTCAAGTGAAGCAATGAAAACTGTTCATCTCTAATACAATTTTATAAGTGTAAAATTTTACTAGCATTAATAACATTAACTGCAGCTTCAGTTGGAGATTATTTAACATGAAAAGCCAATTTCAAACTGTGAAACAAAGCACTAACGAGAGACTAGAGAATGCATTAATGATAAATAATATGCTTTTTTACTATTAACTTACTGAAAAAAAGTGGGGTTTAGTGTGCTGTTATAAAAAATATTTTTCAAAGGTGGTGGAAATTCTATTTCATTAACATTTATTCATAACTCTCTCAAATCTCATGGATAAAATAAATCTTTGTCATAGGCACTTAGATATATTGAAGACTATCAGAAAAGAAGAAACATTACAATAAAACGCATTTTATTTCTTTCTAGAATTGACAGAAGCAAGCAAAATCTCCCAATCATCTATGGAAAGACTCATGCTATCTTACACACTCACAGCATCTTCATGCTGGAAGATAGTAAGCCTTTAGTTCTACAAACGAGGTTAAGTGAGACCTAGAAATCATATGTACATCCAGGATGTGGCAAAGACCAAAGATGTCACATCACGGTTAGCCAATGATGATTTCATCACTCCAGAAGAAGTACAGTCTGGAGAAAACAACATACCCTCAAAAAGAAAATAAAATCCATTCTTAGAAGTATAAATGAAAAGCAGAATGATGATAGTTTTATCATCAGTAAAAGATGAAGGAAAATACTTTCAGGTCAGTCTTCCTGGTCTTTTTCTTCTCTCTCTAGTTCCCAAGGTTTATTTAACAGGTAATGATAAAATCTCATTTAAGCTGTATATAAAAATCTACGGAGGGACTTCCCTGGTGGTTCAGGGGGTTAAGAGTCTGCCTTGTGGTGTAAGGGGCACCACTTCGATTCCTGGCCTGGGAAGATTCCACGTGCCGAGAAACAGCTGGGCTGGTGTGTCCAATTATGAGCCAGTGCTCTGGAGCGCATGTGCCCAGAACCAGTGCTCTGCAACAAGAGAGGCCACTGTGATGGGAGGCCCACATGCCAAAGATAGATGAAAAATAAACGATGACTTAGAGGCAAAAAAAGAGGATTAAAAAAAAAATCTACGGAAATGTTTACTTAAATAATGTGGAAACTCTGGTTCTAATTGAGAAACGGGGCCACATTGCCAGGAATCTAGTTCCTCTGAAGTAGGACACTAAACACTTCTGATGAGGCCTTCGGAGATTCCATCCCCAGGGTTAGGTTGGTCAGTGAGCAAATGAGCAGAGAGGGAAAACAGCAGGCAAGGTCCCTGGTTTCATGGAGCTCACATTTGGGGAAATAAATCAAAAGCCAAGACAACAAATAAACAAGAAGCAGGTAATGATTCATACCAAACATAAGTTTAAACTGGCTAATATGCTAGTGACTGAATGAGTAGCTTGCGGAGGAAGGACCTTTCTGAGGAGGTGACAGGTAGGAATGTGGTCCAGAGAGAAGGGCCAGCCAGGGCAAAGCTTCTCAGGCAGGATGGAGGCTGAGGAGTTTCAGAAATGGAAGCAAAGTCAGTGAGACCCCAGGGTGCTGGCACGTGGGAGAGTGTCAGGGGAAGCAAAAGGGATTTGAGAGTAGAGGACAGGGTAAAGTGATCCCATAAGGAAGCAGAGTAGGATGTCTGGGAAGTGCTGAATGACATTGTAAATTTGGGGGTCATGATTTTAAACATGAAAGGAACCCGTTATACATTTCTCTTTAGAAAAGTTGCTTGTTGTTTGGTTGCTAAGTTGTGTCCAGCTCTTTGTGACCCCATGGACTGCAGCATCTCCTGGATCCCCCTGCCCTTCACCCTCTCCTGGAGCTGGCTCAAATGCCCATCTGTAGGGGTGGTGAAGCCTGGGAAATCCCATGGACAGAGAAGCCTGGTGGACTCATGGAGTCCCGAAGAGTTGGACAGGACTGAGTGAAGCTGGAGTTCTCAGGAAAAAGGCTAGGAGGTGGGCGGTGCTGAGAGGATAAATTCAAACTTTTCTTCAGCTGAGGATTTTATGCAGCATACACCCAACTCCTGAGTATGCTGCTAAGTATGCTTATATCAGAGTATCCACTTCCAGGGAGCTCACAGGAGCTCCATTATTGTCTCTCCTGAATACATATGATGAGTCAAGTATGACAGGTGAACTGGAATTTAGCCAAGGGACAGAGAGTCAGGGCACTTCACGGGCAGCTCTGTCCTGAATGTTAAGAAGTGAGCAAGAATGTCCTGGCAGAAAGGGAGGAAAAATAGGGGAAAGGCATGGAGTGGGGAAGGCGCACACCGATGGCAGAAGAGGAGGCTGTGGGTGTGAAGGGGATGGTGGCAGGGGACACTGGACAAGCAGGCTGGGGTCAGCCTGTGAGGGCTTCACGGGCCACACGAGGAGCAGGTGACAGGGAGCCACGAGGGGAGTTTCTAAGGAGAGGAGTAACAGAACCTGGCTTGTTTTTTAGGACTGCCCTGGAGACGGTGAAGACACTGGATGGAAACTGGAAGAGATTCCCAGCCCAGAGAGAGGCCTGGCTGACAGAAGGCGCTCAGCTGAGTTCCTCTCTGGGAACTGCTGCTAGGACAGCTGGCTGACCGAAGGGCGCAGCTCTCCTGGGGACGGGGAGGGAGGAAGCCTCTGAGGACTGCCCTGTGCAAGAGGGGAAGAACCAGCCCCTCCTGTCTCAGGCAGGACAGCTCTGAGGGGGGGTCCAGCCTGAGATCTCGTGGGGTGAGCACCCTCCCTCATCCTACTTGCCTTGATCTCCCAGGTGCTGATCCTAAGGGTCCTTCCCCATTAGCTTCCTGCACGGAAGCCTGTGTCTCAGCCTTGATATCCCAGAGAATCTAGGACGGCGGGTAAAGACTACATGTCTATACATACACCATTTTTTAATGGTTATTGCCTCAAAGAATGTTTGCATTCTGTTTTGCATCTACAGGAATTTGCTCCTTGGAGCTGGCTCAAATGCCCATCTGTAGGGGTGGTGAAGCCTGGGAAATCCCATGGACAGAGAAGCCTGGTGGACTCATGGAGTCCCGAAGAGTTGGACAGGACTGAGTGAAGCTGGAGTTCTCAGGAAAAAGGCTAGGAGGTGGGCGGTGCTGAGAGGATAAATTCAAACTTTTCTTCAGCTGAGGATTTTATGCAGCATACACCCAACTCCTGAGTATGCTGCTAAGTATACTTATATCAGAGTATCCACTTCCAGGGAGCTCACAGGAGCTCCATTATTGTCTCTCCTGAATACATATGATGAGTCAAGTATGACAGGTGAACTGGAATTTAGCCAAGGGACAGAGAGTCAGGGCACTTCACGGGCAGCTCTGTCCTGAATGTTAAGAAGTGAGCAAGAATGTCCTGGCAGAAAGGGAGGAAAAATAGGGGAAAGGCATGGAGTGGGGAAGGCGCACACCGATGGCAGAAGAGGAGGCTGTGGGTGTGAAGGGGATGGTGGCAGGGGACACTGGACAAGCAGGCTGGGGTCAGCCTGTGAGGGCTTCACGGGCCACACGAGGAGCAGGTGACAGGGAGCCACGAGGGGAGTTTCTAAGGAGAGGAGTAACAGAACCTGGCTTGTTTTTTAGGACTGCCCTGGAGACGGTGAAGACACTGGATGGAAACTGGAAGAGATTCCCAGCCCAGAGAGAGGCCTGGCTGACAGAAGGCGCTCAGCTGAGTTCCTCTCTGGGAACTGCTGCTAGGACAGCTGGCTGACCGAAGGGCGCAGCTCTCCTGGGGACGGGGAGGGAGGAAGCCTCTGAGGACTGCCCTGTGCAAGAGGGGAAGAACCAGCCCCTCCTGTCTCAGGCAGGACAGCTCTGAGGGGGGGTCCAGCCTGAGATCTCGTGGGGTGAGCACCCTCCCTCATCCTACTTGCCTTGATCTCCCAGGTGCTGATCCTAAGGGTCCTTCCCCATTAGCTTCCTGCACGGAAGCCTGTGTCTCAGCCTTGATATCCCAGAGAATCTAGGACGGCGGGTAAAGACTACATGTCTATACATACACCATTTTTTAATGGTTATTGCCTCAAAGAATGTTTGCATTCTGTTTTGCATCTACAGGGAATTTGAAAATGATGATGAAGTTTTAGAACACTTACCTGTATCAGGCTATATGAGAAAAACAAAAAAACTTTACATGCATCCTATTTTATTTGACCTTCAGAACAACCCTTAAAGATAGGTCCCATTATTATACAATTTGAGAAAATATGAACCTGGAGCTAAGGAGATGAAATGACTTTCCCAAGGTCACATAGTAAATAAAAGGCAGAACTAAGAACCAGAGTCTAGCTGCTCTTAATCCAAATTCTGTGTTCTTCACCATCCTAACACACTATTTTGCTAAGACTTACTAGCTTTAGCAGTACCTTAAGCTCTGTATCTGGTCACTGTGGCAACCAAGGATTAAAACAACAACCTTGTTTTTAAATCTGTATGGTCATAATTGAATTATATGCTCATGATCAGCCTGTTATAAGAATTAAGAATTTCTTCTGTGAGTCTAATTCAGAAGAACGATAAAGGAAACTGAATTTTCTAAGAGCTAATAGAATGAAATGTGTGTTTTATCAATTACAGGATCACAAATATGACCACTGCTATCAAGTCTAAGATAGCCTTTCTGTCACTGCCTAGAAGTCTAAGAAGAAAACAGTCAAATACAGGTGCTTGTTCTTCAAACGGCCCTAAATGCTGAGACTTTATTGAAAACCAAGGTAATGGTTTGCTACATGTTTCAAGCTAGTGACATCGCTATAACAAGGGATGATAAATTAAAAAGCCAAGATTGTGTGTAGGCATCCCTATATGTAGCTGTCTGCAAAGCAGTTTGATATTCATTAAAAAAAAAAAAAAAAAAAAAGATAAGACTACTGCGATTGCAGAAACCTTATATTTTTATTTAACCATCTTGTCCTCTGACTAGCTTTTCTCTCAACTGTCGTGACATTACATAAGAACTCACAATTTGACCTATAAAAAGCAAAGAGAATTGGGGGCCTTACCTGTCCAATAATAAGGGGAACCACGACGGTCATAAAAAGCTGAGAAAAAATAGATGTAAAAGGCACAGAAGAGGATGAGCCAAGCTGGAAAACAAGAATATAGAGGATTTAGAGTTATTTTCAATTAGTTATCAATAATGCTGTGAATTACTGTAATAAATGAATTCTCTTACATGTACCAAACACTTGGTAGCTGTAGACAACAAATGAAGTTACTTTTATTTTTGAAATTTAGCACAAGATAGAGTAGCTTAATATATAACTTTTATTGAGAGATTAAGATTGAAGAAAAATAGCTATTGTTTTGCAATTGACTTAAGTGGTTTACTATGTATCTGACTCTTTGTGACCCTATGAACTATAGCCCACCAGGCTCCTCTGTCCATGGGGATTCTCCAGGCAAGAATACTGAAGTGGGCTGTCATGCCCTCCTCCAGGGATCCTCCCCACCCAGGAATTAAACTCTTATGTCTCCTGCATTGGCAAGTGGGTTCTTTACCACTAGCATCACCTGGGAAGCCCTATTATTAAATGCATTTCTGATTGTAAAGCCATTCTGTGTCCATACTGTCTGTACCCACACGGCATGGGATTCCAGCTGTAATCATAGTTCATGTGATTTCTATTTCACTCGCCTGCAGATACCTCCGCCAAACAAGTATGTCTCATTATTTTAATATCAAGATAAGATTTCTGTTTAAGTGAATGAAATAGTTTCTAACTCCCCTAGTCTCCAAAAGCAGAGGCAAATTATATACTTCAATTTATTCTTACACAAAACCTTGGGAAATCGTGAAACGACTTATTTTTTCAACTGAACTTTACTGCTCCTAAATTGGTATGCTTGAACATTCGTTCATAATTTCTGTTTTGATTCCACCCTCATTTTCTGATTCTTGCTTTGCTAATGACTGTGGTCTCAGCTTCATAAACATGCTCCTGCTGGCAGCACAAGGCAGCATTTCTCTGTGAACACAGACTCATGCTCACATTAACCTCTATTGGGAAGAACTGCTGTCTTCCTATTAACTTTCTTTCTTTTTTTTTTTTTTTAAGTCTTTATTGAATTTGTTACAATACTGCTTCTGTTGTACATTTTGTATTTTTGGCCTCGAGGCATGTGGGATCTCAGCTCCCCAATCAGGGATCGAACCCACACCCGCATTAGAAGCACAGAGTTGTGACACCACTGGACTGACAGGGAAGTCTGCCTGCTAACTTTTTAATATTTGTTTTCTGGACAAACAGTTGCTGTTTCATAGACGTTCATGTCTTTCATGAGTCCCTTCTGCAACAGCAATGATGATCTCCCTGGCCCTTGGAACTTCCTTTCACCTTCCCCTGCAGACCAAACCTCAATTTTCAACTTTCATCTTTACCTAACTTTAGTTAAACTGGGAACTATCTTTTGGAAAATAGTTTTTGTGAAAGCCATTGAGGCATTTATGATGATGCAGGAAAGAGAATATTAAATAACACATAACAAATATTTAGATAAGTGAAGTCAACAGCTCAGAATAAAGTTACCTGGGACTGGTGTTTTCACTGATGTCTGCACAAACCAGCTGACCAGGATCTTGTCTATGCCCTGGAACATTTTACAGAACACTGCCCCCTCAGCCTCAGCCCCAGTCTGTACGCGCTCTAAAGGCCAAGAATGTATGTCCTGTCCCTCAATGGCCTGTGTTCACTTAGTACTGTCTTCAGCACTCACCACTGGCTATCAGTATTAACCTACAAAAAGTGCAGCTGCTAGCCTATTCCTCCAGAGCCAATATAAACTGAACAAAATGCAAGCAGAAAAGTGAAACTGGTGAAGAACACATACAATGTGTGGTGCATTAAACGTTATTGAACTCATGTCTCCTGCAGCTCCTGCATTGGCAGGTGGATTCTTTACCACCCGTGCCACCTGGGAAGTCTCAAATGTTACAGGGTATTAGATGATTCTTTTTAGGCAAAAAGTATTAAAAGCTAATAACTCTACCCTATTTTAAAGCAACTATGTCTTTGAAGTGCAAGGCATTTAACAAATATATTCTCTCCACAAATAATAACCTTAAGGACGCTTCGGGGGCACAGATTAAAATAAGGAAAAATATATTTTACAAAGAAATTGGAGCACTGGATAAACAGAAAAATAGACTTCAAGCAGTAAAGTTTTTAAGTTCAAAACCATTCAGCTGGATGCTTTATCCATAGGGTTCACTATCTTTGAAGACAGGCAGTAGGGTAGAGGGTGATAACCTTCAAGTAAAAAGCCACCATTCTTCCCTGGAATCTCACGGGAGACCTTGCAAATCTCGCTCTTCTTTCTATCTGAACTTTATTAAGTTATTTCATGTATTTTTAAAATGTTTTCATGAATAATCATATGAAGCAATGTTCCCTCTGTCAGCCCAGTGCTTACTTATCCCAGGAGCTGGCATGGAGAATATGTTTGCAGAGGCATAAACCTGAGCAGAATGAACAGATGAAGTAGTCTGTAAACATGGGGTGCTAAAAAGGGACAAGTTCTTATCTAAAATCATAACCCTGCTTTTTCTAAAGTCAAAACAGACACACACATAAAACTTAAGTATATCTAAAACCTCATTATCCTGTAGCATTACAAAATCAATTGGTATTACTTGGTATTACTTTTCTCACTTCTTGTTTATTATTAGCAATATAACAAATTCTCACGTGCCTCTACACAAGGTCATCTATTCAATATAAGAACCAAGAAGAGAGGGTCAGCTCGCACATGCACGCACACATAAGCCGTAAACAGCCATGACCACGTGGGCCTGTGTTCCCTCCCTCGATTCTTCTTTGCCCTTTCCTTAGCTCCTTAATGTTGCTATAGAGAGAAGACCTAACTGATGGAATCCTCACCCGGCAAGTGACTTGTAGTCCCGTTCTAGCTCTTTAAAGGTTGAACAGTGAGGTCCAGAGAAGCGGCTTGTAATATGCACTTCTGATACCTGCCTTATGATGTGAAACTGGCGGTGCTTCTCAAACATACGCAGGCGACTCCAGCCAAAACTGCTCTGTGACAGCAGCCAGAGCCACACTGGGGAGGTTTGTAGTTTAGCCTTAAAGCATTACTGCAGAGCAGTAAAAGATCAAATGGAGAGAAAAATTAAAAGATGACTTCATGTACTTCCATTTGGGGGTATTCTTTTTAATCCCAATTCAATCTAAAAGGGAAGTAGAGAAAAACCCACTTCAACTTTGGTGTTGAAGAATCATCTGTGCATGACTTTCTAGACCCATCACATGATAAACCACCTGCTTGTTCGGCGTTTGGAAGCCTCTTGTTCCTGGGAGACGGTGGGAAAGGCTTCGGGGTGAGGGGGAGGGTGGGAGGTTGTCCATGATCCCCAAGGTCCCCTTGTCCTCAGAAACACCCTTGATCTTGGATCCACTTGATTAGGAACACAGGTTAGAGCAGCCTACCTCCAGGGCTTTGTTAGATCAGAGGCCAGAGCAAACTAGCCAGGGATGTAATTAGCTGGGTACACGAAACCAGACTAAGTACGGTGGGGATGCTAGAGAGGAAGTCCCGCAGGGTGGCTCCCTTTAGAAGAGGCTCTGAAAGGAAGGAATCCTCAGTCCTGGGGTCTAATTTGGCATAAGTCCTTTCTTTTGAATCGGCCACCAGACCTGTCACTGTGGTCAGTGTGAAGATGCAAGAGGTCCCCTTAGGGAAGCTCTGGGGCTATGAAGTATGCCCTGGCAGCCAGAAGAAAGCAGAGCGGGCATCTGCATTTGAGAGCATGACCCCAAAATCACAAGACCCAAGCATTTTGCATGCAGAGTTGATCTTAACTAAAGCAGAAGGAAATACGCTGCCTGGGCTAGCTGGTTCTTCACATTTTAATGAGGAAACCTCATGTGGTTTCTATTTCAGAGACCAATGTGTTTATAAGAAGCATCAATAATCTGCATGTTTGGAAACGGGCTTGGGATAAGCTTGTGTCAAGCAAGTTGTCCCTGGCTTTGCTGAGCCACCTGGCAGGCTTAAAGATCCTGAGTCTCACATGCCAACCTGCACTTTAAGATACTGCATGTGAAATAAACAACCCAAGCACTGGTTAATTCCTTTCAGTGCTACAGTTCTTTAAAGCAGAGAACTCACTATTAGGTTTATTTGTTTTAATATCATGTTGCAGAGAAACGTTCCAGTGAAAATGAACTATGTGGGACTTTAAGACCTTCGTGTTCAGTCCTTCACATAGTTTCTGGTGCCTCCTGTGAGCCAGAGGCATGTGCTCGGGGCAGGGGCTCCAACAGTGAACCCAAGACCAAACCCCCTCGTTTCTCCAGGAGCTGTTTTTTCAAAGTTGAGGTTTGTATGTGAATCCATCTATCACCAAGTGCATCCCTTTCTATGGGATGTCTTCCCTCCCTTATAAACTGGAAAAGTTCTAGTGTTTTTCTAAAAATTATTTCAAGCAGCACTTTGAGAAATATTTGCAAATACTCCTCCAAAATGCAGACGTGGCTCCCCCTTCTCCTGTGGCTCCCCGTGTTGCCCCTGTACTGCTCAAACTCTTTAACTGGCCTTGTTTGCACACCTGGCTCTCCCAGTAGACTGTGTGTCCCTGAAGGTCAGGGACGTGGTCTTCTCATGGTTATATTCTAGGTGCCCAGCATTGTGACTACGTTTTACATCTAGGGCGGTGGTTTTCAAACGTTAACACACCAGAAACATTTGGCGGGCTTGTGAAAACACCTATTCCTTAGCCCAACCCAACCATTTCAGAGTTTCCAATTCAGAACACCTGGTGTAAGGAATCAAGGAGGATGGTGAGAACTTGTATTTCTAATCAGACCGCTGGTGATGCTGCTGCTGCTGCAGAGGTGGGATTCCCCTGTGAGAACCTCTAAGTTAGCACAGCACAGAGTACGTGCTGTGTGTTATGTGCTCAGCTGTGTCTGACTCTGTGACCCCATGGACGATAGCCTGCTGGGCTCCTCTGTCTGTGGGTTTCTCCAGCCAAGAATAGTGGTTTCTAAGAAGCATCAATAATCTGCATGTTTGGAAACGGGCTTGGGATAAGCTTGTGTCAAGCAAGTTGTCCCTGGCTTTGCTGAGCCACCTGGCAGGCTTAAAGATCCTGAGTCTCACATGCCAACCTGCACTTTAAGATACTGCATGTGAAATAAACAACCCAAGCACTGGTTAATTCCTTTCAGTGCTACAGTTCTTTAAAGCAGAGAACTCACTATTAGGTTTATTTGTTTTAATATCATGTTGCAGAGAAACGTTCCAGTGAAAATGAACTATGTGGGACTTTAAGACCTTCGTGTTCAGTCCTTCACATAGTTTCTGGTGCCTCCTGTGAGCCAGAGGCATGTGCTCGGGGCAGGGGCTCCAACAGTGAACCCAAGACCAAACCCCCTCGTTTCTCCAGGAGCTGTTTTTTCAAAGTTGAGGTTTGTATGTGAATCCATCTATCACCAAGTGCATCCCTTTCTATGGGATGTCTTCCCTCCCTTATAAACTGGAAAAGTTCTAGTGTTTTTCTAAAAATTATTTCAAGCAGCACTTTGAGAAATATTTGCAAATACTCCTCCAAAATGCAGACGTGGCTCCCCTTCTCCTGTGGCCCCCCGTGTTGCCCCTGTACTGCTCAAACTCTTTAACTGGCCTTGTTTGCACACCTGGCTCTCCCAGTAGACTGTGTGTCCCTGAAGGTCAGGGACGTGGTCTTCTCATGGTTATATTCTAGGTGCCCAGCATTGTGACTACGTTTTACATCTAGGGCGGTGGTTTTCAAACGTTAACACACCAGAAACATTTGGCGGGCTTGTGAAAACACCTATTCCTTAGCCCAACCCAACCATTTCAGAGTTTCCAATTCAGAACACCTGGTGTAAGGAATCAAGGAGGATGGTGAGAACTTGTATTTCTAATCAGACCGCTGGTGATGCTGCTGCTGCTGCAGAGGTGGGATTCCCCTGTGAGAACCTCTAAGTTAGCACAGCACAGAGTACGTGCTGTGTGTTATGTGCTCAGCTGTGTCTGACTCTGTGACCCCATGGACGATAGCCTGCTGGGCTCCTCTGTCTGTGGGTTTCTCCAGCCAAGAATATTGGAGGTGGTTCTCATGCCCTCTGCCAGGGGATCTTCTCGACCCAGGGAGGGAACCCGCATCTCCTGCATTGGCAGGCAGATTTTTTAAATCACTGAGCCACCTGGAAAGCAACATTTGCCGTGCACGGCTCTGAATGCTTCATGTGTCGAATGACTTCATAGAGCGACCCCTTGAGGTGGCTCTCATTAGTATCCCCATTTGCATAAGAGCCAACAGAGGTGCAGCACAATGAAACCGCTTGGACATGGTCACCGTATCTAGAGAGTGACAGAGCAGAGATCTCAGCCAAGAAGGTTGGCACCACAGACCTCACACTTCATCCTTACGTTCTACCACACACTAACGACAAAGAACAGAGCAGTGAGGTGGGAGGGGACGGGCGTGGAGGCCAAAGCTGGGATCCCCTTGTCTTGTTCATGTGAGAGGAAAGTGTGTGTGTGTGTGTGTGTGTGTGTGTGTGTGTGTGTTGGGGACCTGCATGAAGAGGGTATAGGCAGAAGCAAGAAGAGGGAGGGAAAGGGAAAAGGGGGCGGTGATGGCAGGAAGCCTGATAAGCAGTGGATGCCAGTGTAGCCTTTCTCAACTGGGTTTCTGGATTTGAACCAGAGGACTCAGAAACTTGTTTCAATAATTATTTTACTCACTCTCTCAGGGATGGTACATAATTAGTACTGAGGTATGTGTATCAGAAAGAAGTTAATCCAGAGACTTCCAGGTGGTTCATGACTAAGACCTTGAGCTCCCAATGCAGAAGGCCCAGGTTTGATTCCTGGTCAGGAAACTGGATCCCGCATGCTGCAACTAAGAGCCCAACAAAGACTGAAGATCCTGTGTGCTGCAACTGAGACCCTACAGAGCCAAATAAATAAATGTTAAAAAAAAAAAAAAAAACTAATCCAGGACATACAAAGGTGGCTTTAGGGCATCAGGACTTAAGTTTCTAACCTGGCAGACAAAGGTTGAGCAGAACGAAGCAAGATTGGCCGCAATTAATCCATTCAACTTAGAAACTATTTGACTTGGAAAGAATTTGGATGGTCCAGTCAGTGAAGTTTTATGGGGCCCGACTAACCAGACTTAGAGAGATAAATAAGTAAATTCCTGGTGAAGAGACATTGATGTCTGTAAAATCATAGTTATCAAGCTACAGTTAGAAAACAGATGGTGCATTTAAATCACTCCTGTAAGTGAGCTGACCTGTAAATTGTCATTAACGCACCAGGTCCTCACTTGCTCTGCTGTGTAATCAGACTTTTATCTCCTACCAGGGAAATCCATTAGCCACAGGCACCGCGACTATTTGCGTCTCCTCTCAGCTATTAAAACATTATTGTATTAAATAATTCACCCTTGATGACTGGTCTCTCTCATGAGTGCCACATTCGGAGAAAAATAAGAATAGGTATTTACAGTTTAGACTGTAGAGGGACGAATGCTAAATCTTTTTGGTGAGGAAATCAGGAAGAAATCACTTCAGAGCAACAGACAGAGCAGGATGTGTTTTCTTCTTGCCCAGTTCTGGTCTCTTCCAACCCCGACCACCCAGAGCCCAGTCCCAAGGAGGGAAACAGGGGGAGATCATTGGGCCTCTCTCTTTTTTTTTTTTTTGACATGGACCATTTTTAAAATCTTTATTGAATTTGCCACAGTATTGTGTCTGTTTTATGTTTTGGTGTTTTGACCACAAGGCTTGTGGGATCTTAGCTCCCTGATCAGGAATAGAACCCTCACCCCTTTCATTGGAAGCACTGAGTGTTATCCACTGGACCACCAGGAAGTCTCTGGGTCTTTCTTGTACCCACACAGACACATCCATAAGCACTGTCCCCTTCCCGTCACAATGATAAGGCATGCACACAGAAGACAGGAGGGTGTCCCCCACCTCCATCCTCCAAGCCTTCTAGATGACCGTCTTTCCCCAGAAACTACAGTCCGGTTTTCCATTCCTGTTACCCCCAATCTCACAGGGATACATGCGAACTGCACTGCTGACCTGCACAAAATCACTGACTGAAATGTATAACAGCTGACAGGCTCAATGGAAAAATGACTATTCGTTTTTATCAAAATTAAGAATACAGTTGTTAAAAAGCCATATTGAGTCAGCTGCATGTATCAAACTAAAGATGGGTTATGGACTTGGAAAGAGTATATCTTGTGGAGAAAATGATCCTTTTTATATCCAGATGCATGGTCTTATTTCTTTTCTGAGCAACAAAGAATAAAATAGGCTTCAAATGATTTTTTTTTAAGACTAAAAAATAAGTAATATATGTCCTTGGGTTATATGCTAATTTAAAACATAAGATGAAAAGATTACCTTCAGATAACTGATGGAAACTATGTATAATCCTAAATTGCGGTTATTCAAACCACACAGAAATTGTAGTGAAGTGTAGCCAAGTGAACTGTAAATTGGCTTTATCATCACCCACAGAGGAAAGCTGTGGGGAGATGGGCTTCCAGGACACGGTGAGCTGGAGAGAGAGACACTCAGAAGCATCTAGAAACAAGTCTTGTCCCTTATTCCCTGACCAGAGGATTCTGTCTTGTCGATCCTGAGTTTGGTTCAGGAACCAAAGGACCTGCTGTTGCTGATAGTCTCTTAACCAGACAAGGTGTGAAGGTCCACCCGAAGAGGGACCACCAGGCAAGGGTGACGTTAGGGAGCAGTGTCCTCCTCACTGAGGCCGGATCGTGCCTGCCCAAGAGGAGCCGCTGGTGTCCGAGCGGGGACCAAGGGCAGGGAAAAGCCTGGCGAGGGCAGCGTGGTGCCTGGGCTCCCCCTATGCCGCTGCCTCCCTTCTGATTAAGTCTATCAAGGCCCAGACCAGTAAGCACTCAGCCGCTCTGGGTCCTCGAGGAGGAGTGAGGGGGAGAGGGAGTTTATCAATGTTGCTTCCTGAACAAGGGTCTCCAAACTCCAGGATCTAATGCCTGATAATCTGAGGTGAAGCTGATATAATAATAATAAAAACAGAGTGCACAATAGCTATAATCCCCTTGAATCATCCTGAAACCATCCCCCTTGTCCCTGGTCCGTGGAAAAGCTGTCTTCCACGAAACGAGCCCTTGGGGCCAAAAAGGCTGGGGGCCACTGTTCGAGAGCATTTGAAAATGACTTCCTAGGTGCTCTCTCTTCTCCGTTATTTCCACAAGGTCTGGGCGAGCCCTGGGATGAACATCTATGAAAGACTCCAGAGATTATTTTGCTTCACAAGATGCTGCCCGTGTGAAAGCCTCTGTGTGGTTTACACCTGCTGTCAGGAGATAAGCTGCTCTCAGGCTCGATGGGAGGGGACCCGCCTGACTTGCTTCAGGAACAAACACTTCCGGGCAAATTGTGGCGAGTGTGGGGCAACTGAGCCATCAACAGGCTAGTTTCTCTGCGAGTGCTTTAGTGTCATTTTCTAAAGGCTTCCCTGGTGGCTCAGACGGTAAAGAAACTGCCTGCAG
Source organism: Tragulus kanchil (assembly GCA_022376925.1). Classification (NCBI taxonomy): domain Eukaryota; kingdom Metazoa; phylum Chordata; class Mammalia; order Artiodactyla; family Tragulidae; genus Tragulus; species Tragulus kanchil. Next base: position 35,316,128 of record JAIOJX010000025.1, read on the forward strand.
GGTGGGAGACCTGGGTTCGATCCCTGGGTCGGGAAGATTTCCTGGAGGAGGGAATGGCGGCCTGCTCCAGTATTCTTGGCTGGAGAATCCCGTGGACAGAGGAGCCTGGCAGGCTACAGTCTATGGGGTCACAAAGAGTCAAATACAACTGAGTGACTGCCCCCCCCACACAAACACACACACACTTTTCTACAGCACACATGTGACCATCAGAGATGCAACCATCATTGGGAATATATTAAAAAAGTAACCAGAGCACTGTATATGACACTAATGGCTGGATTTGTTGTTTTTGTTTATATGGATGGGATCAAAAGTCAGCAGATTTTCTATTGCAGGTGTCAGTTTCTGGAGAAACTAATGATGACCATGGTCTCAAAAGCTGCCTCTGATGTCTCTCCCCATCCTGTCTTGCTCCTCTGTGAACTCCTATGAAATTCAATCTGAATCACATAGCTTAGCAGTTAATTTTTCCTGTAAATTTCTCCATTGTCTTTATTCTTATTAACCCACATAGTTTTTCACTCATTAAGCTTTTTCAAGGCAATAATTATACCTTACTCTGTTTATCCTTTCTATGTTACTTAGAATGTACATGTCCAGGAAGTAGTAACTGAGTGCTGATCATATGTCTAAAAACCACCTGTCTGAGGCTTCCCTGGGAGTCTGGTGGTTAAGACTTCACCTTCCAGTGCAGGGGATGTGGGTGCCATGCTTCATCAGGGAGCTAAGATCCCACATGCTTCGCGGCCAAAAACACAAAACATAAAACAGAAATAAAACGTTAAAAAATTCAATAAAGACCTTAAAAATGGTCCATATTAAAAAAAATACCTTAAAAAAATCCATTTGTCTCCTAGGAGACACTTTGTAAGAACTGCCTGGAAGAAACGCCTGAAAAGGCTTTGTGTTTTCCTCTTTTTAAAAAAATTAATTAATTAATTTATTGATTTTGGCTATTCTGGGTTTTACACTGCTGCCACAGGCTCTTCTCCAGCTGCAGGGAGTGGGAGCTCCTCTCTAGCTGAGGTGAGCAGACTTCTTGTGGAACTCGGGCTCTAGGGTACACGGGCCTCAGTAGTTGTAGCACATGGGCTCAATAGTTGTGGCTCACAGGCCTAGTTGCTCTGCAGCATGTGGGACCGTCCCGGATTAGGGATTGAACCCGTGTCTCCTGCATTGGTAGGTGAACTCTTTACCACTGAGCTATGAGGGAGGCCTGGGCCTTGTGTTCTTAACCAGTTGTGCTGAGTCTCAGGAATCACAAGACTTAAGCTCTCTCATATGAGTGAGGATAATACCTGCTTCTAAAAGTACTCAGGCTACTCACATGTAATTATGTATAAAGTACCATATCACTACTCAATAAAGATTTTTCTACCTCCCCCTCCACTGCCTCCCCATCATCTCTGGAAAAATAAGGTTTCCTATACAGTGTCATGAGAATTCAATCCTATTGGATTTAAAAACGGCTGCAACAGAAAGTGACAGAAAAGACAGTAAGACTAACGGAACATACAATTAGCCTAGAAACAGGGCATGGTGTGCATGCACGGGGGTGTGCAGACATGCGTGCATGTGTGTACATATATATGTCGATTATCACAATGGCATTTAAATATCTATTTGATGGGGGGCCAGATTTCTAAGAAATCAAGTCACAGAAAATCAAGCGATATAATAGCAAAACTGATGATGTCCCCCACTTATTTACAGGGTGCTCATACACTATTGAATGGGCAAGCACACGGGTAAATGTTTATTGAATATCCTAAGGTAATGGTCTGCTGGCTTAAATGGCAAAGAATCTCCTTCAATGCAGAAGACTCAGGTTCAATCCCTGGGTTGGGAAGATCCCTGGGAGAAGGGATTAACAACCCACTTCAGGATTCTTGCCTGGAAAATCCACAGACAGAGGAGCCTGGTGGGCTACAGTCCATGAGGTCTCCAAGATTCAGACACAACTGAGAGACTAACACACACACACAAACATACACACACATGGAGTATTGATGTAACCACTCCCACATGTGAAGATGGATGGTCTGATCTATAACTCTGACGATGTGACCTTCAGTAGAATTTCCACCCTACATGTTTCTGGACCTCCTGATGTTCAGTTGACCTCTGTGGCTTCAGGGGAAGTGAGGCCCTGATTTGCAATTCTAATGGGACACTTTCAAAGTGCTCCCGACCCTTCTCTGATGAGCGTGAACCTACTTAAATACACAGATGGTCTACAGAATCACAGGCCTAAGATCACGGCAACACCATGCACTCTCTGATTTCCTTATATCTTGTATCACAATTGCATAGGATTAGACTGACCTGTTCTATGGTGTGAGCACAGTTATTCCTGACCTTCTTTGTTTTAACTTCAGCGGGAGCAAGACAGAAGTTTGGACATTGCTTCCTTTCATTCCTCAGCGAGGTGAGGCTGGGAAGAAGATGTGAGGGGGCTGCTAAGAAGACTTCGGGGAACATCAGTCCACAGAGGTAAAAGCTTCAAGCTGCCGGCTGGATGGTCCCTGACCTCACTGCCAGCCCTCGACTGAGCACTAGGGTCCCTTCATCTGTGCCACCCACAGCACTATGTTTCCAGCTTTTAAATTTCTCTCCTTTGGTCTTCTCTGTTATTTGCTGCTGCAAAAAAAAAACTATACTGATGGCTGGTAAACACAGTACTAGTTAAAAACCACATCAAAAGAAAGGAAATTTTTGCAAGTTTTAAGTGATCTTAGGTGGACATAACCGAGAATCAGAGCCATGCACGTGCAAAACCCTGAAGTAGGCGATCCCTTGAGAAATATTAGGAGTTTCCATCTACTTCTCTGTCTCCTCAAATTAGAAGTTTTCTTTCAGAAAGGGAGCCCTCCTACACTGTTGGTAGGAATGTAAATTGGTGCAGCCGCTATGGAAAATAGTATGGAATTTCCTCAAAAAACTAAAAATAGAGCTACCATATGACCCAGCAACCCCATTCCTTGGTATACATCCAGACAAAATAGTAATTTGAAAAGATTCATGCACCCATATGTTCACAGCAGCAGCACTGTTTACAATAGCCAATACATAGAAATGATCTAAATGCCCATGGACAAATGATGGATAAAGATGTGGTTCATATATACAATGGAATATTACTCTGCCATAAAAAGAATGAAATAATGCCATTTGCAGCAAAATGGATAGACCAACAGATTATCATACTAAATGAAGTAATTCAAAAGGAGAAATACAAATGCCACATGATATCATTTCTATGTGGAATTTAAAACATGACACAAATGATCTTATCTACAAAACAGAAACAGGTTCATGGACGTAGAGAATAGACTTGTGGCTGCCAAGTGGATAGGGAGGTAAGAGAGGGATGGACTGGGAGTTTGGGATTAGCAGGTGCAAGCTATTATATAGAGAATGGGTAGACAGCAAGGTTGTACTGTATAGCACAGGGAACTACATTCAGTGTCCTGTGATAAATCACCATGGAAAAAATTATGAAAAAGAATATATATATGTGTATATATATATATATATATAAAACTGAATCACTTTGCTGTACAGTAGGTATTAACATATCATAAATCAACTATACTTCAATAAATTAAAAAAATATAAAAGTTTTTGTTCAGTAAAAAATTCACTGTAAAAAAAGCACTTCTATGGAATAACATGTTTTCCTTTTTAGGAATCTCCTTGAACTATTATGATATTTGTGATACAATTTTTACTTTGGGTTTTAATTATCTCTGAATGTATTCTATTTTCTCTATTAAATCATAAATCCTTTGAGGGAAGGATGTGTTGGTCTTTGTAATATTCACACTGCACAGTAGGCATTCAAACACTGAATAAAAGAATGGATGCTTTGTTAAATATTATTAAAAAAACCTGTATGTTATCTTTCACAGAAAATACAAAGTAAGATTTTATGAATCAGGCTGAGATCCTAACCTCTGAACCACTTGTTTATTATCTGGATCAGTCTAATCATTACTCACCTATCTTTCAATTCCTCCTTCCAACAAATATTTATTGAATATTTGGCATCAGAGATAAGTTAATGAACAAATATTCATGCCCCTGTTCACAGCAGCACTGTTTACAATAGCCAATACATAGAAATGATCTAAATGCCCATGGACAAATGATGGATAAAGATGTGGTTCATATATACAATGGAATATTACTCTGCCATAAAAAGAATGAAATAATGCCATTTGCAGCAAAATGGATAGACCAACAGATTATCATACTAAATGAAGTAATTCAAAAGGAGAAATACAAATGCCACATGATATCATTTCTATGTGGAATTTAAAACATGACACAAATGATCTTATCTACAAAACAGAAACAGGTTCATGGACGTAGAGAATAGACTTGTGGCTGCCAAGTGGATAGGGAGGTAAGAGAGGGATGGACTGGGAGTTTGGGATTAGCAGGTGCAAGCTATTATATAGAGAATGGGTAGACAGCAAGGTTGTACTGTATAGCACAGGGAACTACATTCAGTGTCCTGTGATAAATCACCATGGAAAAAATTATGAAAAAGAATATATATATGTGTATATATATATATATATATAAAACTGAATCACTTTGCTGTACAGTAGGTATTAACATATCATAAATCAACTATACTTCAATAAATTAAAAAAATATAAAAGTTTTTGTTCAGTAAAAAATTCACTGTAAAAAAAGCACTTCTATGGAATAACATGTTTTCCTTTTTAGGAATCTCCTTGAACTATTATGATATTTGTGATACAATTTTTACTTTGGGTTTTAATTATCTCTGAATGTATTCTATTTTCTCTATTAAATCATAAATCCTTTGAGGGAAGGATGTGTTGGTCTTTGTAATATTCACACTGCACAGTAGGCATTCAAACACTGAATAAAAGAATGGATGCTTTGTTAAATATTATTAAAAAAACCTGTATGTTATCTTTCACAGAAAATACAAAGTAAGATTTTATGAATCAGGCTGAGATCCTAACCTCTGAACCACTTGTTTATTATCTGGATCAGTCTAATCATTACTCACCTATCTTTCAATTCCCCTCCTTCCAACAAATATTTATTGAATATTTGGCATCAGAGATAAGTTAATGAACAAATATTCATGATTCCTGGCCCAGGAGAACAAAATCTAGCTTACCACTTGAAACACTGTTTCAGAAGGACAACTCCTATGGAATTTCAACTAATGAACTTTTTTTTTTTTTTTCATTTATTTATTTGACTGCACTGGGTTTTAGTTGTGGCATGTGGGTTCTAGTTCCCTGACCAGGGATCAAATCCAGGCCCGCTGCATTGGGAACACAGAGTCTTAACGACTAGACCACCAGGGAAGTCCCTGATGAACTTTTTTAAGTGTAGTGTTTACCTAGTCTGTGTGCTCAGTCGCTCAGTGTTTGACTCTATGCGACCCTTATGGATTGTAGCCTTCCAGGCTCCTCAGGTCATGGAATTTCCCAGGCAAAAGCACTGGAGAAGATGGCCATTTCCTTCTCTAGGGGGCGTTCCCAACCCAGGGATGGAACCTGTGTTTCTTGCATTGGCAGGCAGATTCTTTACCAATGAGTCATCTGGGGAGCCGACAAAAGCTTTATTTACCCTTACAGAATTGAACTCCACAGCCTGACGCACATCCATCAACAAAATAAAAACAGTAATTTCTGCCTCTGCCAATATCAGAGGTGTGTTATTGAGAAAACTGAGGCGATATATGTAAAAAACACTGAGTCTTAGGAGGGAACCGTATTATTTCGGGAAGTTTCACTGTACTCTGAGCCATGGTAAGTACTGGATTCATTTACACAGAAGTTTATAAGATTATAGGCTATAGATAGTTCAAAAATCTTAAAGTTTCAAGACACAGCCCATCATTAAAGTCTGGACTAACCGGACAGTCAGGATATCTCACTAGATACATGCTTTTGCAGAACTTTAACATCCTTCTTGGCATTATTTCCTATTTTCTTTTATAATGTGTCAAATTTACATAACTAGCATTGGGAAAATTTAAAAAACTAGCATTTGGGACAGTCAAATACACACTGCCATGTTTGCAATGGATAACCAACAAAAATCTATTGTATAGCACATGAAAATAAATAAATAACTAGCATCAGACTTCCCTGATGGTCTAGTGGTCAGGAACACTCCTGCCAATGCGGGAAACACGGGTTCGATCCCTGGTCTGGGAAGATCAGGGAAGATCTGCCGAGGAGCAGCTAAGCCCATGCACCATAACTACTGAAGCCTGAGCACCCTACATCCCAGGTCCAGCAACAAGAGAAGCCACTGCAAACCCGAGAGGAGCACCCATTTGCCACAACTAGAGAATGCCACTGTGAGCAGCAAGAGGCCCAGCACAGCCAATAATAAAATAAAAATAAATGACTAGCATCTGATGATCCCTTACAGTTTACAACATGCTTTCCCATAAATGAATTCATTTCACCTTATCAAAATTCTCACTTTATAGAGGTCAAAACTGAGACTGAAAAGGCTTAAAGAAAATTCACAGTTCACAACAGATGCTGGCTGTAGACTGAATCAATACAATATGCCTTCTCCCCATTCCACACTGCCTCCCCCAACAGACTGAGTGAAGTGAAATTAGTGCCTTCAAAATGGCTTTACAGTAAGAAACGTGGCCCAGCGTGTGACCAGGAAATACTAGCCCTAAACGTCACCCTAGCCTGACCTTTGAATAGAGGCACCCGTTCTGTACAACTGTGATGCACTGATACAATAAGAAAAATATATTTGGTCTCTGTCCCCTAGCATAGAGCTTCTAAAGCCCTCATAACTTCCTGAGTGATAGGGTGATAAGAGCATCTTTTGTTAGTTTCCTTTTTTTTTTTTTTTGGTTTTGTCCCCAGTACCTGGCACAAGGGTACAGAGAATTCCCAGGGTGGGGAGTACATCCATATGCGGGGAGCAGATGGCTCACCCCAAACTCCAAGAACAAAAGATCCTGCACTTGGGACACTTGTGGATCTTGCTCTATGTACCTGTTCATCAGGCTGTTTCCTTGTTTCCTTTATAAATAGTGAGTAATAACAAATAAAGTGTTGCTCTGGGTTCTGTGAACAGTGTGAGCAAATGACTGAACCTGAGGGGGTTGTGGGACCTCCTGATTTGTAGCCAAGTTGGACCAACGTGTGGATAATCTGGGAAACACAACTTCAGATTGGTACCTGAAGTGAGAGGCGGACTTGCGGGGCTGGGCCCTTCACCTGTGGGGGATCTGTGCTAAATCTGGGTAGTCAGCGTCAAAATGAATTACACTGTAGAATGCCGTGCTGTGGTGTGCTCAGTCACTTCAGTCATGTTCACCTCTGTGCAACCCTATGGACTGTAGCCCTCCAGGCTCCTCTGTCCATGGGATTCTCCAGGCAAGAATGCTGGAGTGGGCTGCTGTTTCCTTCTCCAGGGGATCTTCCTATCCCAGGGATCAAATCCAAGTTTCCCACACAGCAGGCAGATTCTTTACCATTTGAGCCATCAGGGAAGCCCAAGAATACTGGAGTGGGTAGCCTATTCCTTCTCCAGGGAGTTTCTCATCCCAGGAATCTAACTGGGATCTCCTGCACTGAAGGCAGAGTCTTAACCACTTAAACTACCAGGGAAGCCCACATTGCAGAATACCTAGTAGCTATTCAAAGAACCGGAAGATTGCTTTGTGTGGAAAATCCATACCTTTGGTGTTAGAAGTACTCTGAGCACAGAAACAAATTTTCCTCTACCAAGCACCCATTCAAAAATGCATGTGGGAACTCTACTGTGGTTAAGACTGCATTTCCAATGCAAGGGGTGAGGGTCTCGTCCTTGGTCAGAGAACTAAGGTCCAATGTGCTGCACAGCTCAGCCAAGAAAATAAATTAAAAAAAAAAAAATGTTTGTGAGTGACTTCCACAGCCAGATGTTATCTTGAGCATTGGGGTCATAGCAGTGACCAAAACATAGTGTCTACTCTCTAGTGATGCGGCAGTTTGGGAAGAGAGATAATAAACACATTAACTGGGGATTAAGATGTCACATGATAATAAGTGCTAAGAGAAATAAGTGCTTCCAATTAGGCATAGTAGGCTGGGTGGGGGAGGTAATGGAACATACAATTTCGGTAGTAAGGAAAAACCTCTCTCCTAAAATGACATTTGACCAGAGACCTGAATGGAAAGTGAAGGAAGGAGCCATGTGGATATTTTGGGCTAGGGTGAGCAAATGACTGAACCTGAGGGGTTGTGGGACCTCCTGATTTGAAGCCAAGTTGGACCAACGTGTGGATAATCTGGGAAACACAACTTCAGATTGGTACCTGAAGTGAGAGGCGGACTTGCGGGGCTGGGCCCTTCACCTGTGGGGGATCTGTGCTAAATCTGGGTAGTCAGCGTCAAAATGAATTACACTGTAGAATGCCGTGCTGTGGTGTGCTCAGTCACTTCAGTCATGTTCACCTCTGTGCAACCCTATGGACTGTAGCCCTCCAGGCTCCTCTGTCCATGGGATTCTCCAGGCAAGAATGCTGGAGTGGGCTGCTGTTTCCTTCTCCAGGGGATCTTCCTATCCCAGGGATCAAATCCAAGTTTCCCACACAGCAGGCAGATTCTTTACCATTTGAGCCATCAGGGAAGCCCAAGAATACTGGAGTGGGTAGCCTATTCCTTCTCCAGGGAGTTTCTCATCCCAGGAATCTAACTGGGATCTCCTGCACTGAAGGCAGAGTCTTAACCACTTAAACTACCAGGGAAGCCCACATTGCAGAATACCTAGTAGCTATTCAAAGAACCGGAAGATTGCTTTGTGTGGAAAATCCATACCTTTGGTGTTAGAAGTACTCTGAGCACAGAAACAAATTTTCCTCTACCAAGCACCCATTCAAAAATGCATGTGGGAACTCTACTGTGGTTAAGACTGCATTTCCAATGCAAGGGGTGAGGGTCTCGTCCTTGGTCAGAGAACTAAGGTCCAATGTGCTGCACAGCTCAGCCAAGAAAATAAATTAAAAAAAAAAAAATGTTTGTGAGTGACTTCCACAGCCAGATGTTATCTTGAGCATTGGGGTCATAGCAGTGACCAAAACATAGTGTCTACTCTCTAGTGATGCGGCAGTTTGGGAAGAGAGATAATAAACACATTAACTGGGGATTAAGATGTCACATGATAATAAGTGCTAAGAGAAATAAGTGCTTCCAATTAGGCATAGTAGGCTGGGTGGGGGAGGTAATGGAACATACAATTTCGGTAGTAAGGAAAAACCTCTCTCCTAAAATGACATTTGACCAGAGACCTGATGAAAGTGAAGGAAGGAGCCATGTGGATATTGGGGGGTAGGGAGCTGGAGAGACTCAGGCTGAGTCAGTGCCAAGTGGAAAGACTTTGGGGATGGTCTTGGTGTTGCTGGACCATCCCACTGCACCTGTGCATTCCATTCACTCTCCCATATGACTATTTCATGGCTTCTCCTTTCTCATCAAATCTTCAATACCACCTTGCCTTTTCTTACCTTCTACTGCTAACCTTACTCCACTGAGAAAACAGAACCAGAGGAGAATTTAACAAGGTCTTACACTTACATCAGCCAATGTGCCTGCATCTCAGCTCATATCTCCTGGCTTCTCTCCCATTATTCTGGATGAACCACCTGTGCTGAGAAGGCCACACTTCCTCTATACTCTGGAACTCATTCCCCCTCTCCTACTCAGGGACAGGGGTGCATGAATTTCCACCCTCTTTTTCTGGATCAATGTTTTCTTCTTTAACTGGATTAATCTATCAATACAAATGATCTATCAATACAAATATGCTAATAATTCTCCCAGCTTAAAAAAGAATCCTCTCTGGGTCCTTCACTGATTTTGCTGCTGTCCCATTTTTTGCACACTTTACAGCAAAATGAATTCTGTCTTCAACTCTGTTTTCTTCATTCATTCTTGAACCATCAGGCTTTGACCTCCACAACTCTGCTGAAAGAGCTCTTGTTAAAGTCTCCAGTGGCCTCCATCTTATTAGAAATCAGTGGTCAATGGTTGGACTTTTTGTTTTACCTGAATTTTAAAATCAGCCCCTTTTGGTGTTCTTCCTAAGCAACGGGAGGCCCTGCATTTCCAAGGGGGGGTTTTAAGCCAATGAAAATAAATTAAAAAAAAAAAAATGTTTGTGAGTGACTTCCACAGCCAGATGTTATCTTGAGCATTGGGGTCATAGCAGTGACCAAAACATAGTGTCTACTCTCTAGTGATGCGGCAGTTTGGGAAGAGAGATAATAAACACATTAACTGGGGATTAAGATGTCACATGATAATAAGTGCTAAGAGAAATAAGTGCTTCCAATTAGGCATAGTAGGCTGGGTGGGGGAGGTAATGGAACATACAATTTCGGTAGTAAGGAAAAACCTCTCTCCTAAAATGACATTTGACCAGAGACCTGATGAAAGTGAAGGAAGGAGCCATGTGGATATTGGGGGGTAGGGAGCTGGAGAGACTCAGGCTGAGTCAGTGCCAAGTGGAAAGACTTTGGGGATGGTCTTGGTGTTGCTGGACCATCCCACTGCACCTGTGCATTCCATTCACTCTCCCATATGACTATTTCATGGCTTCTCCTTTCTCATCAAATCTTCAATACCACCTTGCCTTTTCTTACCTTCTACTGCTAACCTTACTCCACTGAGAAAACAGAACCAGAGGAGAATTTAACAAGGTCTTACACTTACATCAGCCAATGTGCCTGCATCTCAGCTCATATCTCCTGGCTTCTCTCCCATTATTCTGGATGAACCACCTGTGCTGAGAAGGCCACACTTCCTCTATACTCTGGAACTCATTCCCCCTCTCCTACTCAGGGACAGGGGTGCATGAATTTCCACCCTCTTTTTCTGGATCAATGTTTTCTTCTTTAACTGGATTAATCTATCAATACAAATGATCTATCAATACAAATATGCTAATAATTCTCCCAGCTTAAAAAAGAATCCTCTCTGGGTCCTTCACTGATTTTGCTGCTGTCCCATTTTTTGCACACTTTACAGCAAAATGAATTCTGTCTTCAACTCTGTTTTCTTCATTCATTCTTGAACCATCAGGCTTTGACCTCCACAACTCTGCTGAAAGAGCTCTTGTTAAAGTCTCCAGTGGCCTCCATCTTATTAGAAATCAGTGGTCAATGGTTGGACTTTGTTTTACCTGAATTATTATCAGCGTTTGAAGTAGCTGACCACTCTCTCCTTCTGGAAACACACTCTCTGCTAGACTTCTAGGCCACCACATTTTTTGGTGTTCTTCCTAAGCAAACTGGGTACTTTTCGTCTCCTTTGCTGACCTCCTAATATTAGAATGCTCCAAATCCATGAATAATTTCTCTAGGCTCTGTGGTTGATAGCTCCAGTCTAACTCAAAATCCACTTCTATGCTGACCTCTCTCAAATGTGTATTGCCCGTCCTGAATTTCAGACATACAGTCATCTCCTTACTTGACTTCTCTCCTTAGATGTCTGAAAGGCATCTTAATCCAGATGTGTCCAAGACTGAATTCACTGAGTTCCACCAACTTGTCCAACCCTACAGCCTTCCCTACCTTGTGTATGCCTAGTCACTCAGTTGTGTTGACTTTTTGTGATCCCATGGACTGTAGCCCATCTGGCTCCTCAGTCTATGGATTTTCTCCAGGCAAGAATACTGGAGTGGGTTGCCATGCTCTCCTGCAGGGAATCTTCCCAAGACAGGGATTGAACCCAGGTCTCCCACAGTGCAGGCAGATTTTTTAATAAGTGACAATTTCGTATTTCTAGTTCCACAGGGTGGAGTCATCCTTGATTTGTATATTTGCCTAATGATTTTCATTCTATCTCTCAGTTCTTTCCTGAAAATAAAGAATGACTTCCCACCAGATGTATTCAACCACTCTGGCCCAAGCAAAAAGCCTCTCTTGTACTAGTTCTCTAACTGGTCTTCCTATCTTCATCATGATCTCCTTGTCCAGAATCACCTTTTTAAAGGGAATGTCAAAATATGCCATTCCTTGATCAAACTCTTTCCATGGTTTCCTGTTTCTCTTGAACTACATGTCAAAGTCCTGATGAAGCACTCTGAGGTCCTCCCTCACTTGGCCCTGTCATGTCTCTGAGCTCATCTCGATCTACTCAACCCCTTGCTCGTCCATTCCAGCCACAGTGGCCTCCCTGCTGTTCCTTGGACACCAGGCACACTCTCAGGACCTTTGTGCTTGCTGTTCTTTTTAGCTGGAACAGACTACCTGAAAGCTCACCCCATTATCTCCTCTAGGCCTTTGTCAAATATCATTTTTTCAGTTCAACTGTATCCACTCTATTTAAAGTAGCAATCCCTCATCCATTCCCCTTCTTTACCTATTTTTCTTTCTTTCTTTTTTTAAAGATTTATTTATTTATTTGAGGGGGGTTGGGTGGGGAGGGAGGGGAGCAGGCAGGCCACTTTTATTGGTCTTTCATTTGTCCATTTTCATCCATCTTTGTTCTTCGGCCTGTGTGGGCCTCCCATCACGGTGGCCTCTGTTGACGCAGAGCACTGGCTCTGGGCGCATGCACTCCAGAGCTCTGACTCAGTAACTGGTACATCGGTTCAGCCTCTCCGCGGCACGTGGGATCTTCCCAGGCCAGGGATCGAACCGGCACCCCTTGCACTGCAAGGCGGTGTCCTTACCCACTGGACCACCAGGGATGCCCCCTATTTTTCTTTCTTGCTTAAAAAAAAAATTATTTACTTCGTTGGATGCATTGCATGTTAGTTGCAGTATGCGGGATCTTCATTGCGTCTGGCAGGGTCTCTAGTAGCAACATGTAGGCTTAATGGCTCCATGGCACGTGGAGTCTCAGTTCCCCAGAGATTGAACCTATGTTCCCTGCACTGAAAGGTGGATCTTAACCACTGGACCACCAAGGAAATCTCTATTTCTTTCTTTAGCACTCATCTCATACAATATGCTTTTATTTATTTGTTGGATGCTTCTTTCTACTTGTATGTACCCTTCACTAGAGCAAAGATGTATCTGTTTCACTCACTGCTATATCCTTGGCACCTAGGAAAAGTGCCTGGTATATCAGAAGAACATAACATGTATTGTTAAATGAATGATGAATAAGTTTAAATAACTTTTGGAGAAACTGGGCTATAAAAGAGAGCACAGAAGTGGAACTCAGGTAGGATAAAGTGAAATCTAATTTTTGAGATGGCAGATAGATAAGCAAACAATGGAAAGAGTGACAGACTTTATTTTCTTGGCCTCCAAAATCACTGCAAATGGTGACTGAGGCCATGAAATTAAAAGACACTTGCTTCTTGGAAGAAAAGCTATGACAAACCTAGACAGTGTATTCAAAAGCAGAGACATCACTTTGCTGACAAAGGTCTATACAGTCAAAGCTATGGTTTTTCCAGTAGTCTTGTATGGATGCAAGAGCTGGACCATAAAGAAGGCTGAGAACCAAAGAATTGATGCCTTTGAACTGTGGTGTTGAAGACTCTTGAAAGTCCCTTGGACAGCAAAGAAATCAAACTAGTCAATCCTAAAGGCAACCAACCCTGAATATTCATTGGAAGGACTGATTGCTGAAGCTGAAACTCCAATACTTTGACCACCTGATGCAGAGAGACAACTCACTGGAAAAGACCCAGATGCTGGGAAACAGGGCCATAGAGGATGAGATGGTTGGCTGGCATCATTGACTCAATAGATGTGAGTTTGAGCAAGTTCTAGGAGATGGGGAAGAACAGAAAGTCTGGTGTGCTGCAGTCATGGGGTTACAAGGAGTTGGACATGACTGAGTGACTGAACTGAACTGAGTATTATCAAATACTTACATACTCACAGAAATGATCCAGCACAGATATAAAATTAATGACATAAGAGAAACGGGAACATCTGTGTGGTTCCTGTCGTCAAGTAGGCAATAGGGATGGCACAACAGGAGGGATTGGCCTTAGATGGGAGCAGAGACAGTTTATGGGAAGAGAAGATGAAGAATGTAGATGCAAGTAGGTGGGATAGTGTACACTTCTCTGATTGCTTGTGACTTCTTCATCAGTTAATTTCCTTTCTGTATCAGCTGAGATGAAAAAAGAAAAGAGGCACTGGAGATTTGAGGAGGCGTGAAATGATTCTCTAGAGAGTGGGAATGTGTGTTAATTAGGAGAAGGCAATAGGACTGCCAGGTTCATTTACAATTAGTTGTCAGGTATTTCGAAAGAGATCAGTCAGCATGAGAACGGGTGTTCCACTGTGTTCAGGTATAAATTTAGAAAGGTACTGAGTTGGATTTAAGCAGGTTTGGCACTTTCCAGGCAAACAGGAAGCAGTAAGAGATGAGCAAGGTTGTTGATGATGGATGTAACAGTAATTACAGCGATGGACTGTGAGATCTAGGCTCGGTCAGATGGAATGTGAGGGTAAGTGGGTGAAGGAGGGTAGATTAGTTAGAAGTACTATGAAGGTGATGAGGCAAATAAATTGGTCCTTCCGGCAAGTCTGAAGAATTCTTAATTTGTGGAATAAGTTTCAAAGAAAGAAGTTGTCAGTAAAAAATGTTTGAAAATTAGGATTATGAAAGGATGCTATTATTGGCAGTAAATAAGTCTAGGGTCTGACTACAGAGGTGACAGCCTGAGATGAGGTGGAAGGCAACCTAACTGGAGAAGGGGTCAAGAATTTAGAGGCCAAGGTATTGGAAAGGTCAATTATGTGAATTTTGAAAACACCAAGAGCCAATCCAAGTGTATTTTTAAAACAAGGACCATGGAAATGTGTGAACATTTTTCTGGACTCTCAGAGCATGACCTACTGTTCTACTGACAATTACAAGAAGCAGCAGCAGGTAACACAGGTTTACTGGCATTACCTTTAAAGGTAATAGGCGATTTTATGGAGAAGGCATGGACAGTGATCTGGAATTGGCAATGAAGTGCTAGAAAGATACCTTACCCCTCTTTAAGGCTCATTGATATGAAAGGTACCAGCAGCAGAAATATGCACCAGAAGACAGGGCTTAGTTGGCAGAAGATGGTGAAGGGAACATCCTGAGATGCTAAGAGCAGAGGGGACTAAGACTCCATCAGCAAAAATGGGTTTTTACCTAGAACTTTTCACTTTTAAGATATGAGGACAAAAGGCCAATTCAGTTCTCTTGGGTTGTATCAGTTTCTTCCTGGGAAGGAAATGGCAACCCAGTCCAGTATTCCTACCTGGACTAAGAGGCTTAGAACAACAGAAATGTACTGTTTCACAGTTGTGGAAACTGAAGGGTCTGAAATCAAGCAAGGCCATGCTCCCCCTGAAATCCTTAGAGGAGAAATGTTCATTGTCTCTTCTAGCTTCTGTTGTTTGCTGGCAATCCCTAGGGTTCCTCGGTTTGCAGATGCATCACTCTAATTTCTACATATGAGTCCACTTAGCTCAAATGGGAGGCACGGAACTTTTAAGCTGAGGGTCTTGGGGTCTCTTTCACTATTCTTGCTGCTCAGTGATTTAAAAATGCTTAACCAACTAAAGCTCACAAGTCAATGGATCTAAGAGTGGGGCAAGTTTGCCATAGCATGACACTGTAGATATTAACCAGCCGGAAATGTCTTGTCATAGCATGGCAATAGGAAGGAAAGAGAAAGATACCAACTGGTCACAAGCTGAAACAGTGTCTCAGAGACCCCAGACCCTGAGATACTCAAAAGTGCTATCTGGGTCTCAGCCCCCAAGCCGGGTCTGTGATCATCTTCAAAGAGCTGTGTGAGTAAGCAGTGCTACTCTTCTCAAATGGAGAAAACCTAGGCTACATAGCTGCTTACTGAACACTCTCCACATGCCCAGCTCTACATTGCTTCTCTGACTCACTGCCCCTGAGGAATCCAGAACAGTCTGCATTCTGTGGCCACGACAGCTGCTCCTGGGAAATTATGGTCCCAGGTCCTGGAAACCCTTGAGGGATGACCCCAGCTCATCACATCTGGTGAGCAGGTAGTCCATCGTCTTTTCTTCCCAGTGAACACATATAACATTCACTTTAGTTTCAGGGTGACTCACTGCAATTTTTGAACTCATGACTTTAAATAAATGAGGCCTGTTATTTATTTGTGGGAAGTGATCTGACCATTGTCACTCCTTACCTTGTCAGGATAGAGGTGGCATTTCAAATGGCATGGCAAGGCTGAGGGTTATTACTGACAGGTAATGTCTCTCATGATATGAGGACAAAAGGCCAATTCAGTTCTCTTGGGTTGTATCAGTTTCTTCCTGGGAAGGAAATGGCAACCCAGTCCAGTATTCCTACCTGGACTAAGAGGCTTAGAACAACAGAAATGTACTGTTTCACAGTTGTGGAAACTGAAGGGTCTGAAATCAAGCAAGGCCATGCTCCCCCTGAAATCCTTAGAGGAGAAATGTTCATTGTCTCTTCTAGCTTCTGTTGTTTGCTGGCAATCCCTAGGGTTCCTCGGTTTGCAGATGCATCACTCTAATTTCTACATATGAGTCCACTTAGCTCAAATGGGAGGCACGGAACTTTTAAGCTGAGGGTCTTGGGGTCTCTTTCACTATTCTTGCTGCTCAGTGATTTAAAAATGCTTAACCAACTAAAGCTCACAAGTCAATGGATCTAAGAGTGGGGCAAGTTTGCCATAGCATGACACTGTAGATATTAACCAGCCGGAAATGTCTTGTCATAGCATGGCAATAGGAAGGAAAGAGAAAGATACCAACTGGTCACAAGCTGAAACAGTGTCTCAGAGACCCCAGACCCTGAGATACTCAAAAGTGCTATCTGGGTCTCAGCCCCCAAGCCGGGTCTGTGATCATCTTCAAAGAGCTGTGTGAGTAAGCAGTGCTACTCTTCTCAAATGGAGAAAACCTAGGCTACATAGCTGCTTACTGAACACTCTCCACATGCCCAGCTCTACATTGCTTCTCTGACTCACTGCCCCTGAGGAATCCAGAACAGTCTGCATTCTGTGGCCACGACAGCTGCTCCTGGGAAATTATGGTCCCAGGTCCTGGAAACCCTTGAGGGATGACCCCAGCTCATCACATCTGGTGAGCAGGTAGTCCATCGTCTTTTCTTCCCAGTGAACACATATAACATTCACTTTAGTTTCAGGGTGACTCACTGCAATTTTTGAACTCATGACTTTAAATAAATGAGGCCTGTTATTTATTTGTGGGAAGTGATCTGACCATTGTCACTCCTTACCTTGTCAGGATAGAGGTGGCATTTCAAATGGCATGGCAAGGCTGAGGGTTATTACTGACAGGTAATGTCTCTCATGAAAGATGCAAAATCCAACTGTTTAGGAAGGCATCTCTTCCTCTCCACTTCCCACACAGCTTGTAAGAAATGAAGTCCCTCACTCTATTACTCTAATTGAATTCCAACTTGGGTAATTACACTATAATTAAATAAATTTTCCCCATAGTTTTAATTCACTGACAAATAGTGCCAGTCCAACAGCGACATTTCACTCCCAGAAACGCATCCCCTATTTCAGTGCTGAGTGGAGTGATTTATATTTGGGAGATGTTGTGTATGAAAAATGCACAGTTCATAAAATATTTTAGGTATCATTCATGATTACATATGCTTTTCTCAGCATGAGATAACATTAATTTCTATTATAATCTCTCATCTAATTTCTCATATGCTTAGTGCCAAAAAAAAATAAGATAGGTCATTAGCATTTCTTAGTTTCAGAACAAGTTTTGCTTGGTTTACCAGGAGCTTGTATTTGTTGCTGAGTTTTTTTTTCCCCTAAAGCACACTCTTTTTCCTAAAGACAGACTGACAGACTGGGGTAGGTATTATTGTTTCCCATTTTACAGATGAAAAAATCGAGGCTGTATATCCCAAAGTGAGGAAGCCATTTCCTACCAGTACCAGCACTGGAAATCAAGCTTCATCTGGTCCCCAAGGCTCTTTCTATCAAACTGGATCATGAGCCATCACTTTATTCTTACTAATGTGAAAATAAAGTGCAGCACGTTTTTGATCTGTGTCCTAGCTCTCATTCTGTGGACTCACTGCCCCTGAGGAATCCAGAACAGTCTGCATTCTGTGGCCACGACAGCTGCTCCTGGGAAATTATGGTCCCAGGTCCTGGAAACCCTTGAGGGATGACCCCAGCTCATCACATCTGGTGAGCAGGTAGTCCATCGTCTTTTCTTCCCAGTGAACACATATAACATTCACTTCAGTTTCAGGGTGACTCACTGCAATTTTTGAACTCATGACTTTAAATAAATGAGGCCTGTTATTTATTTGTGGGAAGTGATCTGACCATTGTCACTCCTTACCTTGTCAGGATAGAGGTGGCATTTCAAATGGCATGGCAAGGCTGAGGGTTATTACTGACAGGTAATGTCTCTCATGAAAGATGCAAAATCCAACTGTTTAGGAAGGCATCTCTTCCTCTCCACTTCCCACACAGCTTGTAAGAAATGAAGTCCCTCACTCTATTACTCTAATTGAATTCCAACTTGGGTAATTACACTATAATTAAATAAATTTTCCCCATAGTTTTAATTCACTGACAAATAGTGCCAGTCCAACAGCGACATTTCACTCCCAGAAACGCATCCCCTATTTCAGTGCTGAGTGGAGTGATTTATATTTGGGAGATGTTGTGTATGAAAAATGCACAGTTCATAAAATATTTTAGGTATCATTCATGATTACATATGCTTTTCTCAGCATGAGATAACATTAATTTCTATTATAATCTCTCATCTAATTTCTCATATGCTTAGTGCCAAAAAAAAATAAGATAGGTCATTAGCATTTCTTAGTTTCAGAACAAGTTTTGCTTGGTTTACCAGGAGCTTGTATTTGTTGCTGAGTTTTTTTTTCCCCTAAAGCACACTCTTTTTCCTAAAGACAGACTGACAGACTGGGGTAGGTATTATTGTTTCCCATTTTACAGATGAAAAAATCGAGGCTGTATATCCCAAAGTGAGGAAGCCATTTCCTACCAGTACCAGCACTGGAAATCAAGCTTCATCTGGTCCCCAAGGCTCTTTCTATCAAACTGGATCATGAGCCATCACTTTATTCTTACTAATGTGAAAATAAAGTGCAGCACGTTTTTGATCTGTGTCCATTAATTTGTAGTAACTAATGACTTAGCAAGGACTCAGAGGCCTGACGAATGGTTGTATCATGAGACTATAGAGATTCTTTGTGTCTATATGTTACAACTTAATACAGCTCAACCGGAAGAACACTTCAAAATAAGATGCCAAGTGGTGTCAGAAGGATTCAAATTTCAATTTTTCCCTAAAGATTGTTCTTAAAGGGTTGTAGATAATTTTTAATAAAAGATATTAAAACCAACATGAAAATACTCACAAAGAGCAGCAGCAGCAAGGGTGTGACAACGATGCCCTGGAAGAAATAAAAGAGAATGATGATCATTTATCAGCCTGGAAAGCGGGATACTTTCTTTGCTATTTTAAACCCTAATGCACAGAAATGCTCATCCATCTGATTTCTGTTTAATAAAAACCTAGGAGATAAAGAAGAGGGAGCCCCATTCTTGGCTCTCCCGACCACAACGCCTCAGCACCTCTGGTACAGGCATTCCTCTCTGGCATCATTTAAAGTACAGCTACCCATCTTCCTTCAACTTGTCTTCCCTTTTTCAAGCCCAAGTTTTCCATGTTGCATATGCATCACTTGGGTGAAAGCTGGCAAGCTTTCTCACTCCAAGGCTTTCAACTCTAACTTGGATAAAGTGCCCCTTTTCAAGAGGAGACAGGTGGTTTAGTCCCAGTTGGGGTCCTCTCCTGAGCAAAGA
The DNA here is from genome assembly GCA_022376925.1 of Tragulus kanchil. Taxonomy (NCBI): domain Eukaryota; kingdom Metazoa; phylum Chordata; class Mammalia; order Artiodactyla; family Tragulidae; genus Tragulus; species Tragulus kanchil. The sequence goes on from JAIOJX010000025.1 coordinate 35,335,949, forward strand.
CCACGTCAGCTGTGATGAATGAGATGTCGTGATTTTGTAATGTGAACTGATCTCCCCAAGGAAACGAGCTGGGATCTCAAAACTCATTTCACTTGATTAGACTCCATGTCTCCATGGTGGAAGGCAAGTCTTTCATCTAATTCAGCCACCGAGGACCACCTCGGTCCCTCTGCCTCCCCAAGGCAGGAAGGAGCAAAAGATTTGTTTTCTTCGATGACAGGTAGCAGTTTGAGGCTGTTGTTGATGCGGCAGGATACAAGCTCTTAGGTTTCTTGAAGGTAAATCTTTAAAACTAGGTGTTTGAGTTGAGAGTTAACATGACAGGTCTCAGTTTTAGAGCAGCAGCCGAAGATTTGCAACCTCAGTCGTTCCTTTATCTCTCAACACTTTATTATGATTTATAAAAGAAAAAACATTTTGTATTTTTATTAATAAATTCTACTTGAAACTTTAAAATTCCAAAGAGTCTGTGCACGTGTGTGTGACAGAGAGACAGAGACACACAGAGACTATACTGTCACCAGGATTCAGTTCTGGGACCTCTTCATTACTTTTGGGAAAATTTCCTTTTGGTATTAATATATGGAAGCCCTTTTGTCATTATGGTAACTAAATTCTTTTGAATGTGGCCCAGAAGGAACAGCTTACCTTATATGAATATCGCTACCATAACTTTCTTAGGCATATACACATGTGAATATCCACACACAGACTTGCTTTATTGTTAAATAATAGAATAAATGCTTCTTTATTGTGCAAACTTTTGCAATTCGCAATAGGGAATACTGCACTTTAAGTGCTATATTTTATAATCTATTTATTAAAACATGTACTGTGGCTGATCAGCTCCATCGGTGTCTAGGATGCAAGTTCTCATCAGCACCATTTAGAAGAGCTCCGTGCGCAAAATGCCAAAATAAGTTTTAAGAGTTACTGTCCTTCGATGACATGGAATCTATTCAGTCACTAGGAAGAATTCTGAACTTTACAAGGTGGTGTGGAAATGGAAATATATGGCTCTTTTGGTCTATGTGGGAGCCATCTGATTTCAAGTCAATCTGTTTAAACGTTTATTGAACGTCCACTTACACGCCAGGCATGGTTTCAATTAATTAGAAGAATTAATGGAAACTGATCCGGCAGAAAGGGGGTTAGGATATTCCAGAAAGAGGGAAAGACCTGCACAAAGCTCTAAAAAGTTGAGCAGGGAGGGGAGAACAGTATCCAGTGGAGGATTCAGAGATCAACAAAGGTCTTGGAGGCCAGGAGAGGGAGCTTCAAGTTGATCCTTTTAAGGACAGGAAACTGGTAAAGAACTTAGTGGAGGGGACTGGTATAATGAGCTAGTAAATAATCTAGTATATGGGGAATGGATTTGACTTTGCTCATTAACTGAGCCAGTTTTACCCTTGTTATGTATCAGTTCACCTAAATTTAGGTAAAAGAAAATAGAAATATTGATGTTTATTATGGAGTTTCAATAGTACTGGTGATGTTTTTGAGAAACAGTATGATATCTATGATAGGATAAGAATTTCCCCCCAGGAGGGAGGCTGAACACTGTCAGCACCCTGGATACCTGTCTTGTGTTAGAGGGGTAGAGGCTATGCTTGTGCTGTATAACAGAGTGGGGGATCGATGTTCTTCCTGCTGTCCTTTCATTTTTCTTTGCAATAGTGGACTAGCAACAGTATTTGTAACAATTCAAGCACTATTTTGTTTCAGTACTTTTACGCATATTTAAAAATTTAACCTTCCTATATTGAGGAGGTTGGGTTCATAATGGCACTTTATGGATGAGGGAAGACTCTTGAGAGTCCCTTGGACTGCAAGGAGATCAAACCAGTCAATCCTACAGAAATCAACCCTGAACATTCAATGAAAGGACTGATTGCTGAAGTTGAAGCTCTGATACTTTGGGCACCTGATGCAAAGAGCCAACTCAGTGGAAAAGACCCTGATGCTGGGAAAGACTGAAGGGAGGACAAGAAGGGGATGACAGAGGATGAGATGGTTGGATGCCATCACCAACTCAATGGACATGAGTTTGAGCAAACTCTAGGAGATGGTGAAGAACAGAGAAGTCTGGCATGTTACAGTCCACGGGGTCACAAAGAGTTAGACATGACTTAGTGACTGAACAACACCACCAACTAGAGACGGAAGCCGAGTCCCAGAGATACTGAGTGAAACTGGAAAAGGCAGCGCCAGGCACTGAATCTCTATCTGCCTGACTCTAAAGCCTGTGATTCTGAATGGTGTAAATAAAATCTTTGCAGGCTTACACTATTTCCTCAGGTTTATATTTTAAGAATACATTTGAGAGGCACTTCCAACTTCTTTTTGATGACATGAAACAAAATGAGATATAAGCTTTTATGTGACATAGCTGATACACTTCTTTTTTAAATTGGGATTTTGCAAATATCCATGGTAAAAAGGGTAAGCTAAAAAATCTAAACTGACTGCAACAGTCATTGGAAGCTGGAAAATCAAATAAATATACCATTTTCTCTCAGATACATCTGATTCCTTCTCCTTCATCTTTGCCAAGTAAATCCTATACAGATGGTAAAGCATAGATGTGGTGGATGGGCACTTCTAGCAAAATATGTTGCCTACCTCTTTGCAGATTCAGGGTCAGACATAGTTTTAGCATCCTTGCAATTGAGATAGTATGTTAAACTTTCTATTTGCAACACCTGAAGAAGTCAAGTCACAAAGTGACTGACTTTGTCTCTGAAAAGTCTTTAGGAAATCCATTTACACCTCTGATGTGAATGACTGGGTGAATATATTTCAATGACTTAAGTGGAAAGGAGAAAAAAAATAACTGTCAAACCTGAGACATGGAGATTGAGTCACATTAAAATACAAACCAACAACCCCCCACCTCTGCAAATAACAACAAACAACAACAAAACTGTGAATACACTTCTCTCCGGAGTAGGACATGTACAAAAGGCAAAACTGAAGTAAATTAACATTTTTTAAAAAGCAGAAAAAATTATCAAAAGGTTCTGTTGCAACAACTATTTGATCACACAACTACTAAAACTAACATAAAGCTTCTGTCTCCAGGATATGAAACGTTATGCCCTGGAAGAGGTGCTTTTTGTTTTATAATTAAAGGGCAATAACTTAATTTTCACAGGAAAACAGAAATGAGGTTTTGGTCACAGATGAGACTGGTCCATCAGAGGATAAAGGGCTATGCTATTTGCCTAGGAGATGGTGAAGAACAGAGAAGTCTGGCATGTTACAGTCCACGGGGTCACAAAGAGTTAGACATGACTTAGTGACTGAACAACACCACCAACTAGAGACGGAAGCCGAGTCCCAGAGATACTGAGTGAAACTGGAAAAGGCAGCGCCAGGCACTGAATCTCTATCTGCCTGACTCTAAAGCCTGTGATTCTGAATGGTGTAAATAAAATCTTTGCAGGCTTACACTATTTCCTCAGGTTTATATTTTAAGAATACATTTGAGAGGCACTTCCAACTTCTTTTTGATGACATGAAACAAAATGAGATATAAGCTTTTATGTGACATAGCTGATACACTTCTTTTTTAAATTGGGATTTTGCAAATATCCATGGTAAAAAGGGTAAGCTAAAAAATCTAAACTGACTGCAACAGTCATTGGAAGCTGGAAAATCAAATAAATATACCATTTTCTCTCAGATACATCTGATTCCTTCTCCTTCATCTTTGCCAAGTAAATCCTATACAGATGGTAAAGCATAGATGTGGTGGATGGGCACTTCTAGCAAAATATGTTGCCTACCTCTTTGCAGATTCAGGGTCAGACATAGTTTTAGCATCCTTGCAATTGAGATAGTATGTTAAACTTTCTATTTGCAACACCTGAAGAAGTCAAGTCACAAAGTGACTGACTTTGTCTCTGAAAAGTCTTTAGGAAATCCATTTACACCTCTGATGTGAATGACTGGGTGAATATATTTCAATGACTTAAGTGGAAAGGAGAAAAAAAATAACTGTCAAACCTGAGACATGGAGATTGAGTCACATTAAAATACAAACCAACAACCCCCCACCTCTGCAAATAACAACAAACAACAACAAAACTGTGAATACACTTCTCTCCGGAGTAGGACATGTACAAAAGGCAAAACTGAAGTAAATTAACATTTTTTAAAAAGCAGAAAAAATTATCAAAAGGTTCTGTTGCAACAACTATTTGATCACACAACTACTAAAACTAACATAAAGCTTCTGTCTCCAGGATATGAAACGTTATGCCCTGGAAGAGGTGCTTTTTGTTTTATAATTAAAGGGCAATAACTTAATTTTCACAGGAAAACAGAAATGAGGTTTTGTAAGGAATCTTATTACAGATGAGACTGGTCCATCCTCAGCTGAGTCGTGATCCACCTCTGTTATTGTCCCTTACTTGTTCATGACAGGAGGCTGTGATGGTCACATTTCTGCTGGAGAACATGCAGACAATCGTTCCTGCTCTCAAGGTACACAAGGCCTGGCTGACACCCTTTCACGGTGAGGAAGCTCTTTCTCAGAGTGAGCCCAAACCACTTCCATTGCTGTCCTGTCTCCTCTTGAGGAACTGAGGGCCTATCTCTCCCCTCCTTTCTTGTGACAACCTTTTAGCTGCTGCTTTTGAACGGTGCACAAACAATCTCTGTGATCTTTAACTATTTCCTGGGGACTGTATGTTAAGAGTAATGCTGCACTGAGCATTTGGGTCCCTGTACTAAGTCCTGTCCAGGCTAAAAGTCCTCAGGTCCTCCCAACCATTCCTCCTGGCGGGGAGGCGTGGCCCTGAGCCTTCTTTCAGACATCATTTCATCTAGGTGAATTTAAGAGTTCACAACACTGGCTTAATAACAACTGACCAAAACTTTGAAAGAAGACCGAAAGAGGACCGCGAGTCCTTCTACTGTCACCCTGGAGCACTAACAGGTCAGTCCGTTTCTGGAAGCTCCTACTGCTCCCTTCAAATGCCACCACTGGGCCAATGTCCTTCAACAAGGAAACCATCATTCGAATATTATTGTAAGTGATCAGAAAAACTTCTCTCCAAGATGAACACCGATCCTTTAACATTCCTTGGGCACTATCATTCAAATGGGTAAAGAGTTAAACCAACTGAATTAAGGCCCAGTTCACACTTCGTTCTCTTGATTTTTCTAAATGGGGGAATTTTAAATCTTGAAATCTAGATCCTGGCTAGACTGAACTGTGGTCGGTAGACCATTAACACTAGCCACCCCAGGAGGTCTGCCAGAATCACTGAATCTCAGATCTCACCCTGGATCTACTGTTTCATTTTCTGCATTTTTAACAAGACTTCCAGGTAATTTATGGACACATTAAATTCAAAAAGAACCAATTCAGGCTCTAGAGCAGGGATAGGTTGACCTTTTCTGCATAAGATCAGCTAATAATTATTTCAAGCTTTGCTGACCATACAGACTCTTTTAAAATTACTCAATTCTGGGTCTTCTCTGGTGGTTCAGTGGCTAAGACTCCAAGCTCCCACCACAGGGGCCAGGGTTCGAACCCTGGTTGGGGAACTAGATGTTGCAGATTGCAACTGAAGACCCCACATGCCGCAACTAAGACCCAGCACAGCCAAATAAATAAACAAATAAATATTGGTTTAGAAAATTACTCAACTCCACTGTCATAGCTGAGAAGCAGACCAAATGATAAGTAAACAGATGGGCATGGTCAGATTTGGCCCAAGGCTGTAACTTGGACCCCTGCTGTAAGTATTGTTTTATATTGGCAATTACATTTTAAAAAGAAATAAGTTAGTGTAACAAACTTTCATTTTTAATCACTTCATGCTTAGTGAACCCAAGCTGGCTTCTAAACATCACAGCAGTTTCTCTGTAACTGCTTATAATATGCTGTTTAATTGTCTAGTCTTCCAACTTTTCTCTAAACTGCAAACAAAATGATTAGTTAATCGTGTGTAAAATCTACATTTTTCCTCTTTTTGATATTTGCTCATGCCCAGTTGCTGCTTCTATTCCTTTTCTTTATGATCTGGCAAAAACAGAGATCCAGTAATCTCAAATGTTGGTTTTCTCAGGACCCACAGAGCAATTTCTCTGGGCCAGCAGATAAAGTCTGCTTATTTGAGCACAAGGGCTGAAGCTAATGCTGAAGCTTCAATACTTTGGCCACCTGATGTGAAGAACCAACTTAATGGAAAAAACTCTGATGTTGGGGAAAAGACTGAAGGCAGGAGAAGAAGGGGATGAGACAAGTTAAGATGGTTCGATGGCATCACCGACTCAATGGACATGAGCTTAAGCAACCTCCAGGAGATAGAGAAGCCTGGCGAGCTATAGTCTGTGGGGTTGCAAAGAGTCAGATAAGACTTAGTGACTTAACAGCAACAACAACATTTCTTTTACCCATATTTCCTTTACCACTTCTAATCTGGAGATTGTTCTCTTTGCCATAGATGATGGACGCAAAGGGAAAAGCCAGCAGGGAGGGAGAAATTAAGGGTGAATGGCAGGCAGAATGTGTGACATTTAGGGTCTCATATCCAGAGTTGCAGAAGGGAAAAACAATACACACAAGAACACAAGAGAGGAATAGCATGTAAGTTGCTAACTAGAACTATATAGTGATATATGTTAAAGCTGAAAAACAGTGTTCAAATTCATGATTTTTCTTTTCACTTTTTAACTGGAAAAGTCAGTCTTCTTTGCGAACTATGTAAAGTCATGCACCTGTATTAAAACTATTAACTACTAAGATGGATTTTTCTGTCCAGATTAAGAGTGATAAGAACAATTTGAATATAAGTTAAAGCTCACAACAAGATGGATGTGGGAATTTTCTGTATTGTCCAAGAATCTTTCCTGTAAATGACTTCTAAGAGAATAGACTTAACATGCAATAAACAATTTTTCAAGAGAGTTTCTTAAAAATGTATATCTGAAGAGTACTTATTAGACCAAAAATGCAGCAAGAAGAAAATAAGTCAAATTTTCTCTTTTGATGACACAAGGTTTCACAGCTGACAAGACTTTCCTGGGCTCACTTTGGCTGGAAGGCCTCCACTGTGGGCACACAGCTGTAAGCCGATGTGGTTGCAGTTTTATATTCCCTGGGAATGCACATGGCAGCCTATTAAGAAGGATCATCAGTAGCAAAACAAACATTTTATGCAACAAGTGAAACTCTCACAAAATGTAAGAAGGATGATCCCATTTCCCCAATACTCATCCTATGGTCTGAATCTTATACACAGAAGCATGTAATATCTCTTACTTTGGAATTACCGCTTTAATGACATCAAATACCACCATCATAGCAAGGGCCAACATTTATTAAAGTGTATTATATAATAGGAAATGTGCTAAGTGCTTTACAAGCATTATCTAATAAGTAAATTGATTATCCCAGTTTAATAGGTTAGAAAAAGAGGCTTATAGAGACAAGGGTATACCAACAGCAACAACAACATTTCTTTTACCCATATTTCCTTTACCACTTCTAATCTGGAGATTGTTCTCTTTGCCATAGATGATGGACGCAAAGGGAAAAGCCAGCAGGGAGGGAGAAATTAAGGGTGAATGGCAGGCAGAATGTGTGACATTTAGGGTCTCATATCCAGAGTTGCAGAAGGGAAAAACAATACACACAAGAACACAAGAGAGGAATAGCATGTAAGTTGCTAACTAGAACTATATAGTGATATATGTTAAAGCTGAAAAACAGTGTTCAAATTCATGATTTTTCTTTTCACTTTTTAACTGGAAAAGTCAGTCTTCTTTGCGAACTATGTAAAGTCATGCACCTGTATTAAAACTATTAACTACTAAGATGGATTTTTCTGTCCAGATTAAGAGTGATAAGAACAATTTGAATATAAGTTAAAGCTCACAACAAGATGGATGTGGGAATTTTCTGTATTGTCCAAGAATCTTTCCTGTAAATGACTTCTAAGAGAATAGACTTAACATGCAATAAACAATTTTTCAAGAGAGTTTCTTAAAAATGTATATCTGAAGAGTACTTATTAGACCAAAAATGCAGCAAGAAGAAAATAAGTCAAATTTTCTCTTTTGATGACACAAGGTTTCACAGCTGACAAGACTTTCCTGGGCTCACTTTGGCTGGAAGGCCTCCACTGTGGGCACACAGCTGTAAGCCGATGTGGTTGCAGTTTTATATTCCCTGGGAATGCACATGGCAGCCTATTAAGAAGGATCATCAGTAGCAAAACAAACATTTTATGCAACAAGTGAAACTCTCACAAAATGTAAGAAGGATGATCCCATTTCCCCAATACTCATCCTATGGTCTGAATCTTATACACAGAAGCATGTAATATCTCTTACTTTGGAATTACCGCTTTAATGACATCAAATACCACCATCATAGCAAGGGCCAACATTTATTAAAGTGTATTATATAATAGGAAATGTGCTAAGTGCTTTACAAGCATTATCTAATAAGTAAATTGATTATCCCAGTTTAATAGGTTAGAAAAAAGAGAGGCTTATAGAGACAAGGGTATACCAACAGGCAGAACTCTAGCCAAAGGAATGAAAGCGAAAGTTGAGAGGTCAAGAGACTGGCCAAATGGGAGAATAAACAGGAGTTGTTGGGGGGAAAAAAAAAAAGGAGGAAGAAGGAAACGTAAAATGAAAAGATATACAGGAATGGATAGTCAGAAACCAATACAAAATATGTAATATACATTTAAAATAGGATAGATGATCACACACATGATCTACACACTATCTATATTCTATGAATATATGAAAAGAATGCACCAAGCAACTCTCTCAGGCCACTAGGGAAACACTGACTGTTTACTACTCACTGGCTTAAAAGATTTAATGTGTATTTCCCATTATGCCCATTGATGCCTCTAAGAAAATAGCTCTTAGCACAGAGTATACACTAGATACATTTTTTGCTGAACAAATGAATGAATGCATGTCTGCAAGTGCTTCTCTCAGGGAGCAACATAAACATCTGGTGAGAAACACCTTCATAAATGGTTTAAAAGCGTATATTTTAAACAATGAATAAGCTGACATTTATTGAATGCTTACTTTGTGTGTGTCAGGAGCTGTTCTATGCTCATCACACGTACTAACTCATTCAGGTCTCACAAGAACCCAATGGTTCCCATTTTACAGAGGAGAAAATTGAGGTGCACAGACAGAAGAATACATAATTTCCAAACAAGAAGTGGCAGAATGAGGAAGCAAGTCATCCATCTGGCTCCAGAATTCAGTCTCTACCATTGCATGCTTACAGAGTGATTAAAAGTTCGCTGAAAATTTAGAGATCCAAATTCTAGCTGAAAGGAATAGCATAGATAACTTGCTATCTCCCTTAACAGACTGTAAAGTTGAGACCCAAGATCTCTTACCCATACCTTGAGGGTTAGTGGAAATACTAGGACCGGAACAGGAAGTGTCTCAAATTCCCTGCTCAGTTCTTTATTTCCGACACTAGACTGTCCCCTACAAAATAGCTGAATAGAGAAAAACTCACAAATGGAAGACTTGAAAGTTAGTGCATGCATGGTCAATTGCTTCAGTCATGCAACCCCATGGACTGTGGCCCACCAGGCTCCTCCGTCGATGGGATTCTCCAGGCAAGAGTACTGGAGTGGGCTGCCATTTCCTCCTCCAGGGAATGCAGGAATCAAACTTGTGTCTCTTGTGCCTCCTGCTTTGGCAGGTGGGTTCTTTACTACTAGGACCACCTTGGAAGCCCTAAGAAGGCTATTACTTACATTATTAAATATGAGTAATTATTTATGATTTATTGTATGCATTAGGCAAAAAAGACATAAACAATAAAAATTAGAGCAGGCTATAGAAGGGTTTTTTGAAGGAAATTAGATCTTGAAATAGATGCTCTCCCCATCTTCCCAGAAAGAGGAGAGCTCCTCCTTTGTCAGCAAGGCTACGGGAGAACATTTTTGCAAAATGGTGCAAAAGCAAGTTGGAGATATGGAGGATGGATGAGAGGCAGAGTGTAAGGGCCAATGAGGACGGAGAAGGAAGGCCGTGCAAAGGGATTTCTAGGAGATTTGGGGAAGGGGCTTTTAATGCAGGCCGCTGGATGTTAAAATAAACTTCCAGAACAATTATAAATCGATCTTCTTTTAGATAAAATATTCAGAATAACAATAGAGCCCAAATAAGTGCTCAGACTTCTATCTTTATACCAAACAAACAAGCACATCTAGAACAATAAATGCTGGTGAGAGGGAGGAGAGAAGGGAACCCTGCTGCATTGCTGGCATGTTAGAATGCAAACTGGTATAGTTACTGTGGAAAACGGTATACAGTTCCCTTAAAAAACTAAATAGAATTACCATAAGACTGAGCAATCCCACTCCTAGGCATATAGCCAGACAAAAATTCTTAATTCGAAAAGAATACATGGACCCCAATGTTCATAGCAGTACTATTTACAATAGCCAAGACAAGGAAGCAACCTAATGTTCATCAACAGATGAACAGGGATCCCTGGTGGTCCAGTAAGTAAAGAGTCCACCTTGCAAGGCAAGACACACTGGTTTGATCCCTGGCCTGGGAAGATACCACATGCTGTGGAGCAGCTGGACTGGTGGGTCCAATTATGAGCCAGCGCACTGGAGCGCATGCGCCCACAGCCAGTGCTCTGCAACAAGAGAGGCCACTGCAATGGGAAGCCCACACAGGTCAAAGAATAAAGATGGATGAAAATAAATAATTGAAAAACCAATAAAAGAGGCCAAAATTTAAAAAAGCACACACAGATGAATAGATAAAGATGTGGTACATATGTATACCATGGAATACTACTCAGTCCTGAAAAAGAATGAAATAATACCCTTTAGAGCAACATGGATGAGCCTAGAAATTACCATACTAAGTGAAGTAAGTCAGACAGAGAAATACAAATGTGTGATGTTGCTTATATGTGGAATCTAAAGAAATAATGCAAGTTTATACTTATTCACAATAGAGGCACAGATACAGAAAAGAAACTTATGGTTACTAGGGGGGAAAGGGGGAAGGGATAAATTGGGAGATTGGAATCGTCATACATGCACTACCATCAGCCACACTGTTCTCTCTTCTGTGAAGCTGCAGTCCGTCTGGAACAGTACATAAAATCATTTACCACTTTGGCTGGGTTCCTGTTTTTTACTGAAACGTGACATCTTGGTCCTAGATTCATTTTTTCATTTTAATACTCTAATTTTTTAACCTGGAGCTTATCAGTCATATATGCACAATATTTTAGAGACAAATGGTTCCAATGCTTTTAAAAAAAATTAGGAGTGTCTTATGTTCTGCAAAATGCCCTCTTTCTCAAGGTAAGTGTTTTCAACTGTTTAAGATGAGTACTCAGTATAAAAAACACTCCCCACCATATACCAACAAACAATTTTATTTATTTAACACTCACCATTTAAAAACTCAGATCATGGCATCCAGTCCCACCACTTCGTGGCACATAGAAGGGGGAAAAGTGGAAACAGTGACAAATTTTCTTTCTTGGGTCCAAAAATCACTGTAGACAGTGACTGCAACCATGAAATTAAGATACTTGCTCCTTGGAAGAAAAGCTATGATAAACCTAGACAGTGTATTTAAAAGCAGAGACATCACTTTGTCATCAAAGGTCCGTATAGTCAAAGCTATGGTTTTTCCAGTAGTCTTGTATGGATGTGAGAATTGGGCCATAAAGAAGGTCGAACGTCAAAGAACTGGTGCTTTTGAATTGTGGTGCTGGAGAAGACTCTTGAGAGTCCCCTGGACTGTAAGGATAACAAACCAATCAATCTGAAAGGAAATCAACCCTGAATATTCATTGGAAGGACTGACGCTACAGTTGAAGCACCAATACTGTGGCCTTCTGATGCAAAGAGCCAATTCATTGGAAAAGACCCTGCTGCCAGGAACACTTGCAAGCAGGAGGAGGAGGAGGTGGCAGAGGACGAGATGCTTAGATAGCATCTCTGACTCAAGACAGACATGGACAGTGGACATATGGACATTGTGGGGAAGGAACAGAGGGTGGGAGGCGTAAAGGAAGTAGCATGAAGGCCTGTACTATCATAAGTGAAGAAAATAGCTATAGTCATTGCTCTGTGGGAAAAGGAGATCCTTCAGGGGTGCTGTGTGATGGTCGGGAGGGGAGGGGGGGGTATACATATAACTAGTCTGGGAACATGCATATCTGTAAACGACAAAACTCTGTAAAAGTTAAAAGTAAAATAAAAGTTAAAAAAAAAAAGGGACATGAGTTTGAGCCAACTCCAGGAGATAGTTAAGGACAGGGAAGCCTGCAGTCCATGGTGTCGCAAAGAGTCAGACATGACTTAGCTGACTGAACCACAATTTATTTATTTATTTATTTTTTAAAGATTTATTTATTTATTTATTTTGGGCGGGGAGGGAGGGAGCGGGCGGGTCACTTCTATTGGTCTTTCATTTCTCTATTTTCATCCGTCTTTGTTCTTTGGCTCCTGTGGGCCTCCCATCGCGGTGGCCTCTGTCGTTGCAGAGCACCCGCTCTGGGCGCATGCGCTCCAGAGCTCCGGCTCAGCAGCTGGACACATCAGTCCAGCCGCTCCGTGGCACATGGGATCCTCCCAGGCCAGGGATCAAACCAGCACCCCTTGCACTGCAAGGCGGTGTCCTTACCCACTGGACCACCAGAGGAAGCCCCACAATTTATTTTTTAAAGATTTTTTTTTTTTTAAGTGAACCATTTCTAAAATCTTTATTGAATTTGTTATAATACTGCTTCAGTTTTATGTTTTGGGGTTTTGGCTACGAGGCATGTAGGATCTTAGCTCCCTGACCAGGGATTGACCCTGTGTCTCCTGCATTGGAAGGCAAAGTCTTAACCACTGAACCACCAGGGAAGCCCCACCATCATAAAATTTTAGATTACTGAGGTCAAAAATACCCTACAAGAGTCTATAAAGAAAAGAAAAAACAGATTATATGCAGACTGTTGATTAAAACATTTTGATTCAATTACTTTGCACAAAGATGAAAGAGGAGGTTGCTGGCCGTGTGTGTTCTTTGATGTATATAGTCAGATGACAGGTTCAGAATTAGGCCAGCAGCTCCTGCCATTCTGGACTTTCATCTCGAATGAAGTACCAATAAGGGAATTTGGGAGGTGAAGATCAGAGTTCAGTCTTCAGGACCCTACATTTGCCTTAAACCTAGTAGGAATTTAGTGCTTTTACTATATTTTAAATAATGAAAATTTGCATTTTTTCTTCCCTTGGTTGACCCAGAAGAAATACTAGGTTTAAATGAAGTAGGTTTGCGCTGAACTGTTGTGATCAATGTGTCTTTGTGCCACTGCTCAGCTGTGGATTTTCCATGTTTTGCATTTTCAAACTTTCCATCAAGTGAGCACTAATCCACAGTGGACATAATGGGAGCATCTTAACTCTGATCCTGGAGTGAACTAGGATTTGGTGAGCCTTGGGGATCAATATCCACATCCAAGGATGAGTAAATTAAGTGCTAATATGGGCTTCCTTGATGGCTTAGTGGTAAAGAACCCACCTGCTAATGCAGGGAAACTCAGGTTCCATCCCCGGGTCAGGAAGAGCCCCTGGAAAAGGAAATGACAGCCCACTTGATTATTCTTTTTTTATTATTTTTGAAGATCTGAAATGGAGAAGGCCTTTGCCTTTTGAAGCACTTGACTGTTTTTGCCTGAGAAATCCCCTAGACAGAGGAACCTAGTGGGCTACAGTCCATGAAAGATAGCTACTAAGGATCTACTGTATAGCACAGGGGACTTTATTCAATACTCTGTAGTGACCTATATAGGAAAAGAATCTATAATAGAGTGAATATATGCATATGTATAGCTGATTCACTTTGCTGTACAGAAGAAACTAGGACAACATTGCAAATCAATTATACTCCAATAAAAGCAAACAAACAACAAACAAAAACTCAGACCACGTGTACACATGTGAGATGAATGAGTCTGGCACAGCTCATCCATTTTCGTGTATAAATTAACTGAGGTCACCCGAGTCTATAAAGAAAAGAAAAAACAGATTATATGCAGACTGTTGATTAAAACATTTTGATTCAATTACTTTGCACAAAGATGAAAGAGGAGGTTGCTGGCCGTGTGTGTTCTTTGATGTATATAGTCAGATGACAGGTTCAGAATTAGGCCAGCAGCTCCTGCCATTCTGGACTTTCATCTCGAATGAAGTACCAATAAGGGAATTTGGGAGGTGAAGATCAGAGTTCAGTCTTCAGGACCCTACATTTGCCTTAAACCTAGTAGGAATTTAGTGCTTTTACTATATTTTAAATAATGAAAATTTGCATTTTTTCTTCCCTTGGTTGACCCAGAAGAAATACTAGGTTTAAATGAAGTAGGTTTGCGCTGAACTGTTGTGATCAATGTGTCTTTGTGCCACTGCTCAGCTGTGGATTTTCCATGTTTTGCATTTTCAAACTTTCCATCAAGTGAGCACTAATCCACAGTGGACATAATGGGAGCATCTTAACTCTGATCCTGGAGTGAACTAGGATTTGGTGAGCCTTGGGGATCAATATCCACATCCAAGGATGAGTAAATTAAGTGCTAATATGGGCTTCCTTGATGGCTTAGTGGTAAAGAACCCACCTGCTAATGCAGGGAAACTCAGGTTCCATCCCCGGGTCAGGAAGAGCCCCTGGAAAAGGAAATGACAGCCCACTTGATTATTCTTTTTTTATTATTTTTGAAGATCTGAAATGGAGAAGGCCTTTGCCTTTTGAAGCACTTGACTGTTTTTGCCTGAGAAATCCCCTAGACAGAGGAACCTAGTGGGCTACAGTCCATGAAAGATAGCTACTAAGGATCTACTGTATAGCACAGGGGACTTTATTCAATACTCTGTAGTGACCTATATAGGAAAAGAATCTATAATAGAGTGAATATATGCATATGTATAGCTGATTCACTTTGCTGTACAGAAGAAACTAGGACAACATTGCAAATCAATTATACTCCAATAAAAGCAAACAAACAACAAACAAAAACTCAGACCACGTGTACACATGTGAGATGAATGAGTCTGGCACAGCTCATCCATTTCTTTTGGCTGTGTATAAATGACATCACATGCTGCCACTAGATCTAACTGTGACGATCAATATCGAGTGTAAAGATGGACAAAATGAATGGAGACAGCTGCACTCCACTTGCCTCGTCTCATAGATCAATGGTCTGATTTACTCTAGTTTATATAATGTTCCTAAGTCAGAGCCAAGGGGTCCTGAACCTTATGACTCAGAAAGGCTGCAGCCAAGGGAAGGAGAATGAACCAGTGGCTTCTAATAAAGATCTATTCCTCATACCAGTGTTCTTGGTCCACAAATTCTCCCACCATCCCCAATTCAGAGGCAGTAGGATCCTATATTCAGGCTGAATTTTAGGAGTCTCATCTTTCCTAACACAAGCTCTACCATTAAACAGGGTTCTCCTTAATAATGCGTTTAGTTTTATTAAATATAAGCAGGTGCGACAAGAAAAACATACAATGTGATACTGGCGTCTGAAGAAGATGGATCTAGTGCCTGAACCTCTCTAGGGCTGTGCTACCCAAAGTCTGAGAGGATTCCTGGAAGCAGAGAGAAGAGTACAGATGAGGTGAAGAAGAACACTGTCTGACCAGCCCATATGAGCTAGTGAACAGACTTGGCCATTTTATAGACATGTGATTTTACTTTTGGGTATAAAAAGCTGAATAATTAATAGAACAAGTAAATCACTTCTGCATGATCAAATTTCACCTTATGACCTAGGAAAATGCAAATGAGTTAGCTAAACTTTTTTAGAGTGTTTTTATCCTCAAAATTCCTATGGCGAGTTGGTAAAACAATCCTAATTCATTTTTGGTTATATAACTAAATTCATCTAAATTCCTTTAATGTTTCAATAAAGACACCCTTTAGAATACAGCAATTTCTGAATGTTGTCACTAAGGGGTTTTAAAGAAGGAATAGCCAATGTTTTCACTCAAAAACATCTGTAGGTATCTTTTTTATTGTTGTTTAGTTGCTGAGTCATATCTAACTCTTTTGCGATTCCATGGTCTGTGGCCCACCAGGCTCCTCTACTCATGGGATTTTCCAGGCACAAATATTGGCGTGGGTTGCCATTTTCTTCCCCAGGGGATCTTTCTGACCCAGGAACAGCGCCTGTGATTCCTGCATTGGCATTCTGTAGTACTGAACCACCAGGCAAGCCTGTAGGTATCTTTATATCAGGTATTTATTTTGACATGTACTCTGATAATCTCTTCAGCATCTCCCAAAAAAAATACTCTAGTTTATATCATGTTCATAAGTGAGAGCCAAGGGGTCCTGAACATTATGACTCAGAAAGGCTGCAGCCAAGGGAAGGAGAATGAACCAGTGGCTTCTAATAAAGATCTATTCCTCATACCAGTGTTCTTGGTCCACAAATTCTCCCACCATCCCCAATTCAGAGGCAGTAGGATCCTATATTCAGGCTGAATTTTAGGAGTCTCATCTTTCCTAACACAAGCTCTACCATTAAACAGGGTTCTCCTTAATAATGCGTTTAGTTTTATTAAATATAAGCAGGTGCGACAAGAAAAACATACAATGTGATACTGGCGTCTGAAGAAGATGGATCTAGTGCCTGAACCTCTCTAGGGCTGTGCTACCCAAAGTCTGAGAGGATTCCTGGAAGCAGAGAGAAGAGTACAGATGAGGTGAAGAAGAACACTGTCTGACCAGCCCATATGAGCTAGTGAACAGACTTGGCCATTTTATAGACATGTGATTTTACTTTTGGGTATAAAAAGCTGAATAATTAATAGAACAAGTAAATCACTTCTGCATGATCAAATTTCACCTTATGACCTAGGAAAATGCAAATGAGTTAGCTAAACTTTTTTAGAGTGTTTTTATCCTCAAAATTCCTATGGCGAGTTGGTAAAACAATCCTAATTCATTTTTGGTTATATAACTAAATTCATCTAAATTCCTTTAATGTTTCAATAAAGACACCCTTTAGAATACAGCAATTTCTGAATGTTGTCACTAAGGGGTTTTAAAGAAGGAATAGCCAATGTTTTCACTCAAAAACATCTGTAGGTATCTTTTTCATTGTTGTTTAGTTGCTGAGTCATATCTAACTCTTTTGCGATTCCATGGTCTGTGGCCCACCAGGCTCCTCTACTCATGGGATTTTCCAGGCACAAATATTGGCGTGGGTTGCCATTTTCTTCCCCAGGGGATCTTTCTGACCCAGGAACAGCGCCTGTGATTCCTGCATTGGCATTCTGTAGTACTGAACCACCAGGCAAGCCTGTAGGTATCTTTATATCAGGTATTTATTTTGACATGTACTCTGATAATCTCTTCAGCATCTCTAGAACTTAAAAGTGCCAGAGAGCAAGAAGTGATCAGTGAATAAATTACATCAATAAATTTAACTAAGAGTCTTTTAAGAAAATTACAAATCTATGTCAATATGATTTTTCTAGTTCCCCAGTAGAGGGCAACTTCTACACATTTTACTAGTCAAAAAAAAAACAAAACATGTCTATGCACACTGCATCAGTAAGAACCACTGTACATTTAAATAATACAATTTATGTCTCTGAATGGATTTTCACTAACAGGTAGCTATAAAATGTCATGAAATTTTAAATATGCAATTAGAAATTGAATATACTTAATAATGAGTAATTAACATTTTATGATTAATGTAAGTGTTATTGCAGGAAATACTAACCATTTGGGTCACTTTAAAGGAGCAACCATTTAGGTCACTGTGATAGATTGGAACTGAAAGATAAACTGTAAGAGATGAGATTACTGCTCTTTAGTAAACATTTTGACTGAACTGTATTAGGACTGAGTTCCAAATACAGCTAATATGAATGCATAAAGTCTAATTAAGAATAGGCAAAAAAAAAAAAGTCACAACATAAACATCTCAGAGTATAATTTACTGCCTTTGTTATAATAAAGTTTGAAGGAATACTTATCAGTGTTCAAGTTTTAAATGACATCAGACCTAAGAATGTAGCTATATGTGTGTATGTGTATATCTGCAAACGGAGTAAAATTCTACTGTAACACCGCTCATTGTTATAGAGATTTGGACATAATGTGCTATGTTCTCATTCATCCACTCATTCAGCATTTATTTACTGAGCACTAACTATGCATCCGAGATGGTTCTAGAAGTCAAGGATATAGTGTGCCAAGTCTGACAAAATTTCTTGCCTTCAGGAGCTTACACTGCCCCTAATAAAATATATCATATCATAAAGCCTTCTGAAAAGATAAGCTTGTAAGACACTTACAATGCCTCATAACAAGAGTTTCTTTTTTTTAATTAAAAAATTAGACTTTACTTTTAATTTAGAAAAATATTGCAAGGAAAAATGAAATGTTTCATAATCGTAATATTCGAGGAATCCTTGTTGACCTTATACATAACTTTGATTAGAAAAATATTAATTGCATGGAAAAGTGAAAAGTGAAATTTTCTAGCACTCCACTTGCCCCAGAGATGTTAACAGTTTCTTGCAACTCTTTCCAAAAGAGAAAATAATAAATACCAGTATTTATCCATCTTTCTTCCCACTCATGCAGTATTCCTAAATTATTCAAACATACATTTTAGGACGGTCATACTTTACACAGTATTATGCATATAGTTCTATTTTTTCTTATTTCTTTACATTGCTTAAGCTGCTTTCCATAAAACAATATATATCTCATTCTTCTATTTGACTAATTTTATGTTTTAATATAGAAGCATTTTGTAAAATTCCATATTCCAAATCCTCAAAAATCTACTCTTAAAAGCATTTATATAATTTTGTCTGGAACTTATAAGAGCTGTAGAATATGTCATTAATTAGTGTGTTTTAATTTGTGAAGACCGGGAATTTACCAATTTCAAAAAGAAACCTGGAAAAATTACCTTTCCTATGGAGCAGTAAATTTAAAAAGGAATCTCAAATTGCTTTGAATAAAAAACTTACCAATAACTTCATTAGACTAAACATAATGTAATAATCTTCAAAAGCATGTCTTTGGTTGTGAATTAGAAATAACTTTTTTTGCTAGTCAATTTTTATAATAGTTTTGCGTCATATAACCATTTTTTGAGTTCCACTTAAAATTCTTCAATTAAATATGTAAGAATTACTTTATCTCATTCTATTTATAATGACATCAGACCTAAGAATGTAGCTATATGTGTGTATGTGTATATCTGCAAACGGAGTAAAATTCTACTGTAACACCGCTCATTGTTATAGAGATTTGGACATAATGTGCTATGTTCTCATTCATCCACTCATTCAGCATTTATTTACTGAGCACTAACTATGCATCCGAGATGGTTCTAGAAGTCAAGGATATAGTGTGCCAAGTCTGACAAAATTTCTTGCCTTCAGGAGCTTACACTGCCCCTAATAAAATATATCATATCATAAAGCCTTCTGAAAAGATAAGCTTGTAAGACACTTACAATGCCTCATAACAAGAGTTTCTTTTTTTTAATTAAAAAATTAGACTTTACTTTTAATTTAGAAAAATATTGCAAGGAAAAATGAAATGTTTCATAATCGTAATATTCGAGGAATCCTTGTTGACCTTATACATAACTTTGATTAGAAAAATATTAATTGCATGGAAAAGTGAAAAGTGAAATTTTCTAGCACTCCACTTGCCCCAGAGATGTTAACAGTTTCTTGCAACTCTTTCCAAAAGAGAAAATAATAAATACCAGTATTTATCCATCTTTCTTCCCACTCATGCAGTATTCCTAAATTATTCAAACATACATTTTAGGACGGTCATACTTTACACAGTATTATGCATATAGTTCTATTTTTTCTTATTTCTTTACATTGCTTAAGCTGCTTTCCATAAAACAATATATATCTCATTCTTCTATTTGACTAATTTTATGTTTTAATATAGAAGCATTTTGTAAAATTCCATATTCCAAATCCTCAAAAATCTACTCTTAAAAGCATTTATATAATTTTGTCTGGAACTTATAAGAGCTGTAGAATATGTCATTAATTAGTGTGTTTTAATTTGTGAAGACCGGGAATTTACCAATTTCAAAAAGAAACCTGGAAAAATTACCTTTCCTATGGAGCAGTAAATTTAAAAAAGGGAATCTCAAATTGCTTTGAATAAAAAAAACTTACCAATAACTTCATTAGACTAAACATAATGTAATAATCTTCAAAAGCATGTCTTTGGTTGTGAATTAGAAATAACTTTTTTTGCTAGTCAATTTTTATAATAGTTTTGCGTCATATAACCATTTTTTGAGTTCCACTTAAAATTCTTCAATTAAATATGTAAGAATTACTTTATCTCATTCTATTTATAATACTGCTTTAACCCATGTATTTATTCCAGTGTCAGATTTGATATTAAAATGTGATCATCAAAATTTTATACAAGTATTATGCAGAATAAAATATGGGGCACTAGGTGGCGCTGTGGGACCTTCCAGATAAACCAACACTGCAAAGTTTTGCACTTCATTAACTAGCTGTGTGACTGATTCTGTGTATTTAAATATACATTGCATATTTTTCTAGATAAATTGACATAGAAATAATAAAAAGAAAATAGGAGAAAAGTACAGTTTTGATAGATGACCTCTCTCAGGAAGACATAGCTCCCTTTCATAAAAGCATACTTTCATAATAACATACTCAAGTTTCTATGTTAAGCTATTTAAAATATCTCTATATTATGAGCATTTTTAAGGTATACTTCTTAATCAGCTATTATTTTTTTACTTATGTTTAGTGTTATTTTTCATATACATCCAAGAGTTTAAGAATCAGCACTTATATATTCTTGCCAAACAGTTTCCTATCAGATGACTACTTATTTCACAGTATTATGTGTCCTTGGGTTCTACAGCATTTTCCTATTCTCCATAGTTGTGACTGCTTGTTGTAGAGCTGTTAAATCAACTGCTGACAGTGTCTGGACCCACAAGGTAAGAGTCTGAATCAGGCCACTTTTAAGATACTAGGGAGTGAGGACAACCTAGAGAAAACAGACTATATGTATTCAAATCTGGATGAAAAACAAAGCCAACACACACACACACACACACCCAGAAATCCTGCTATGCAGGTGGACTAAAGCACATCTGGGGTCTGTATAAAACCTTTGGACTACTCATTCGTGACCTCCAACCAAGGCCAACATGTTCCTAACCATTAATCTATAAATGATACATGTTAAAAGAAAAGCCAAGAATTTCAGTTCAGACGAAGGAGTGTAAATGAGGTTTCAACTGTCCTTCTAGAATGTTTACATCGCTTCTACATGTCCCTCCTTAAAGAACAGAAATTTCTAAATTATTCAGCAGATAAACTGTAGTGGTCAAGAGACTTAATTCTCCATGATGAGTTACTGTTTCAAGAGAAACATAGACTTAGCCGCCTTCCTCCACTGGCAGGGTCTTCTCTCCCTGCAATCACTTGCATGACTGGGAGCCGGGTGGTGGGGTGCTGTGAAATATTTAATATTGAATGGATAGAAATATATGATGAACATATATTTTGAAAGGGCAGATGGTGATGGTAGAATTTATGATACAAGGTGTGATTAAAGGAGAGGAGAATAAATTTTGACAAATGTGACAAAATTCATCTAAAGGAATGTAGTCCTTCAAGTTTGCCATTGAGCGAAGCCAAACTCATTTTAAATGATTTATTATTCCAAATATTTTTAGCTGTCTTCAGAAAGACTTTATGTGCCACCTAAGAAAACAATATAAAATCATGTCATTTCTGAACTGGAAGAGACCACAGAGATGAACAATCCTCTTGTTACTTTAGAGATGCCTCACAAATCAGTTCTTCTTGAAAGATAAACCTGGTGATGCTGTGGTCTCCAGGCGAGGCTGTGCTGTAGAAAGCTAAGTGACCTGATGCTCAGAGGAAGCCGACAGGGAATCACAATTTTCTCTGTACGGGGAATAAGCCTTACGCCAGAAACCAAGGCAAAACGAGCACGTTTCAGGATCCTCAAGTATGGTCTAAACATCCACGGAGTCTCTACAAGCACTAAAAATCATTTTGAATTTTTAGAGAATATAACGCAGTCAAACACAGATGTATAGAAGAAGTGATGAAAGGCAGAAACAGATTAGAGCTGCACTGCCGAATTCTTTTCATTCACTTTTCACATTTCCTGAAATGCCATCTCAGATGAGCATCATTTTTTTTTTTTGAGCATCTTTTAATTTAATAAGCATCTTTGGTTTTTTGAATTGAATGACTTCTGGGCAGCAGTTCCTGGATTTCTAAGGAATCCAGGGGTCCCTAAGACCATTTTGGAGGGGTCAGTGAGATTAAAAACTACTTTCCTGATAACACTAAGTAAGACACTATTTGCCTTTTTCACCTTGCTTCTTTCATAGTGGTACAGTTAAGTTTTCCAGCAGCAACCCAACATATTATACCGGTTTATCAAGAGACTTAATTCTCCATGATGAGTTACTGTTTCAAGAGAAACATAGACTTAGCCGCCTTCCTCCACTGGCAGGGTCTTCTCTCCCTGCAATCACTTGCATGACTGGGAGCCGGGTGGTGGGGTGCTGTGAAATATTTAATATTGAATGGATAGAAATATATGATGAACATATATTTTGAAAGGGCAGATGGTGATGGTAGAATTTATGATACAAGGTGTGATTAAAGGAGAGGAGAATAAATTTTGACAAATGTGACAAAATTCATCTAAAGGAATGTAGTCCTTCAAGTTTGCCATTGAGCGAAGCCAAACTCATTTTAAATGATTTATTATTCCAAATATTTTTAGCTGTCTTCAGAAAGACTTTATGTGCCACCTAAGAAAACAATATAAAATCATGTCATTTCTGAACTGGAAGAGACCACAGAGATGAACAATCCTCTTGTTACTTTAGAGATGCCTCACAAATCAGTTCTTCTTGAAAGATAAACCTGGTGATGCTGTGGTCTCCAGGCGAGGCTGTGCTGTAGAAAGCTAAGTGACCTGATGCTCAGAGGAAGCCGACAGGGAATCACAATTTTCTCTGTACGGGGAATAAGCCTTACGCCAGAAACCAAGGCAAAACGAGCACGTTTCAGGATCCTCAAGTATGGTCTAAACATCCACGGAGTCTCTACAAGCACTAAAAATCATTTTGAATTTTTAGAGAATATAACGCAGTCAAACACAGATGTATAGAAGAAGTGATGAAAGGCAGAAACAGATTAGAGCTGCACTGCCGAATTCTTTTCATTCACTTTTCACATTTCCTGAAATGCCATCTCAGATGAGCATCATTTTTTTTTTTTGAGCATCTTTTAATTTAATAAGCATCTTGGGTTTTTTTAATTGCATGACTTCTGGAGCAGCAGTTCCTGGATTTCTAAGGAATCCAGGGGTCCCTAAGACCATTTTGGAGGGGTCAGTGAGATTAAAAACTACTTTCCTGATAACACTAAGTAAGACACTATTTGCCTTTTTCACCTTGCTTCTTTCATAGTGGTACAGTTAAGTTTTCCAGCAGCAACCCAACATATGATACCGGAAGATTTTATACAGAAACAGATATGAAGCTATGGGGGTCTTGTGTTGAGCCGGACATTAAACAGACATGCAAAATGTAAAACAGTAGTATTGTTCTCATTAGTTTTTCTTCTGGTTTTGAAAACTAAAGTTACTTTTCATAAAAATATATATGTTTATACATCACAGGGTTTATTGTTATTTTTAAATGAATTAATTTCCTAGCTTTAATTTCAAATATAGTAAATATAGATATACAAAATGAAAGCTCCTTGTGGTTTTCAACATATTTTAAGAATGTAAAAGGGACTTAAAAGTTTAACAGTGCTTTACTTGAGGTAACCTACTTACATCTTAGTCGAAATCAACTCTATTAAGGTGTTTTCCTCTAAATACAACTATGAATATGTAACTTCTGTCAGAATGAGTATTCTCGTAAATTAGGGAGGGTAGAGCATTTGGGGGCAGGTATCTCTCACTTGAGCAAAGAGGGTCTGTCAAGCTTGATTCTGATTCTGGGGGTCCGCAGTGGTGGGAGACCTAGGGGCCCAGGTGAAACAATTCAGATGGGAAAGGGAGTCGGGAGTGTCCAAGGGATACATCTAGATTTCAAAACGTAGCTTGGAACCAAGGCTACATCTAGAAAGAGGTCGTGGTTCTTGACCTTTGCTTAACTCTTAGCCTTTGGGAGACTCCAATCCAGGCTCCACACTGAAATGTAATCCCTCAGGGCTTTCCCACTTGTCTTTAAAGACCATTCATGGCCTATGACATCCTGTATGATCTATTCCAGCCTACTTCTCCCTCTCCATGTCTCTTTATTCTCCACCAGGCTCTCCATGCTACAGCCCTAGGTCAAGTCATTTTCTTGACTGAATTATGTTCCCTTCCACCTCCAGACCCTGATATCCTTGAGTCACCAAGAACAGCTTCCTGCCAACATCAACTTCCCCTAAACATGCACTCTCATGGCATCATGGATCTCTTCTGTAGCACTTACTATAGTCACAATTTTACAGGTATTTCTATGCTTTTTAAGTTATTATCTGTGTCTTCCATTAAGCCATAAGCTTCATGAGGGAAGGATAACTCTTATTTTCACTCCATCTTGTTTTCTATTACTTGTAAAATGCCTAGGACATAGTACGAGCTCCATTAATATTTTTGAATGCAGGAATAAATAATTTCTTGCCTCTAGGACTGATGAATCATAGCAACAATAATAATATTTCTTGAGCACAGACATTGTTCTATGTACTTTGCCAGTGTCATACAATTCTGAAAACAAACCAACAGATAGGTACAGTGATTATCTCCACTTATAGAAGAAGAAATCAAGGCATACAGAAGGTCAAAGTAATTTCTACAGTTAAGAAATGAACTCAAACAGTTTCATTCTAGAACCTATAATACAATACCAGTAATTTGTGAGCCTAACTTCCATGTAAAAGGTTATTTCCCATAGAAACCCACAAATGACTTACAAAGTTTAGGAAGGTAATTAGCAAACTGATGAGTGACCCTGACAAGGAACTGTGGAATATGTTCCGGAATTAAAGGTATTTATAAAAACAGCAGAAAGTCATTTTTTTTTTTTACACTGACACTTTAGTAGTTTTCCAGGTTTCATTGGTCAAAAGAGAAAAAGACATTTGTACATTCTGTTTTCCAAAAGCATAAAGGCAGTCTAAGGTACGATGACAAAAATGATGTTCTGTTTTGGATATCTAGAACTAGACAGTACACGTTAGGATTTGGGAACAAAGCTTTGCTATTTACGAGAGCATATTTTTTTAAAAAAGGAAATGAACCCGAACAAACCAATGAGCCTAAACTCTCCAAATTAGACACATATCCTCCTCCTCAATTTGTTTTGATATGACTAAAATTTTTCAATATGTTTATTTCATAACAGGTTTTATTTATATTAACATAGTCATTTGAAATTACAAATTAGTCTTTGGAATCTTTAAAGACAAAACATAGTTGTAGTTCAAATCTTTTTTTTTTTCTGTTATCACAGCATTGTTAAGAATACAGATTACCATAAGAAAAACGAAGTGCAAATCTAGGAATACTACAATTTATCTCATGCTATTTGCACTTACTATAGTCACAATTTTACAGGTATTTCTATGCTTTTAAGTTATTATCTGTGTCTTCCATTAAGCCATAAGCTTCATGAGGGAAGGATAACTCTTATTTTCACTCCATCTTGTTTTCTATTACTTGTAAAATGCCTAGGACATAGTACGAGCTCCATTAATATTTTTGAATGCAGGAATAAATAATTTCTTGCCTCTAGGACTGATGAATCATAGCAACAATAATAATATTTCTTGAGCACAGACATTGTTCTATGTACTTTGCCAGTGTCATACAATTCTGAAAACAAACCAACAGATAGGTACAGTGATTATCTCCACTTATAGAAGAAGAAATCAAGGCATACAGAAGGTCAAAGTAATTTCTACAGTTAAGAAATGAACTCAAACAGTTTCATTCTAGAACCTATAATACAATACCAGTAATTTGTGAGCCTAACTTCCATGTAAAAGTTTTTTCCCCATAGAAACCCACAAATGACTTACAAAGTTTAGGAAGGTAATTAGCAAACTGATGAGTGACCCTGACAAGGAACTGTGGAATATGTTCCGGAATTAAAGGTATTTATAAAAACAGCAGAAAGTCATTTTTTTTTTTTACACTGACACTTTAGTAGTTTTCCAGGTTTCATTGGTCAAAAGAGAAAAAGACATTTGTACATTCTGTTTTCCAAAAGCATAAAGGCAGTCTAAGGTACGATGACAAAAATGATGTTCTGTTTTGGATATCTAGAACTAGACAGTACACGTTAGGATTTGGGAACAAAGCTTTGCTATTTACGAGAGCATATTTTTTTAAAAAAGGAAATGAACCCGAACAAACCAATGAGCCTAAACTCTCCAAATTAGACACATATCCTCCTCCTCAATTTGTTTTGATATGACTAAAATTTTTCAATATGTTTATTTCATAACAGGTTTTATTTATATTAACATAGTCATTTGAAATTACAAATTAGTCTTTGGAATCTTTAAAGACAAAACATAGTTGTAGTTCAAATCTTTTTTTTTTTCTGTTATCACAGCATTGTTAAGAATACAGATTACCATAAGAAAAACGAAGTGCAAATCTAGGAATACTACAATTTATCATCTAAAACCTAATATTCTATATCATCACTTTTATGTATAAGTTCAATTTTATATTGTCAGTATCTTTGTGGTTCGGTTCAGCAAATAACTATTGGACACAACTCTATGTCAGGCATAGCCTAGAAGCTGGCGAAACAATGCTAAAGGAGGCCTCCTCTCTACCATACAAGATATGATGGGCCAGTTATGGCAAAGTAAAAAGTGAGGCCAGGTAATGGGTGAGGAAGGACTGCTCACCTCACCAAACTGAATGAGGGATTCTGAAAGAGGTGACATTGAAACAAGCCAGAATGACGAGTAGGAAGAGCCAAGAGAAGGGTAGAGGTGGAAGGTTCTGGAAATGGCCTGGGAAGTCGGGGGGACAGCATGTACAAAGGACTAAATACAAGGAAGTGTGCTTATGGTGTTCAGAGAGAAGAAAGGGCAGACAGGATGGGAGGTAACCAGCACCACTCTGGTGACAAGAACCTCACAGATTCCTCATGAAAAGATGACCAGGAGGGGGAACTTCCCTGGTGGTCCAGTGGTTACGAGTCTGCCTTCCAATGCAGTGGACGTGGATTCAATTCCTGGTCAGGGAACTAACGCCACAACTAGAGAAACCCACGTGTTGCAACTGGAGCAACCCCCACGGTGCAACAAAGATCCTGCATGCCACAACTAAGACTCGATGCAGCCAAAAACTAATAAACAAATATTTTAAAAAAGATGACTAGGGCTTCCCTGGTGGCTCAGTGGATAAGAACCCATCTGCCAATGCAGGAGACACGGGTTCAATCTCTGATCTGGGAAGATCCCACGTGCCACAGAGCAACTAAACCCACACATCAATAAAAACCCAGCACAGCCGGGAAAAAAAAAAAAAAAACAAAATGATGACTAGTACCTACTAATCTTCTAGCAAAGAACCAGAAAGGGCAATTAGATTAAGAGATGACCTCAAAAAGGGGCCATCTAGAATCTTAACTTTCCTCAGCACTAAACTTAAAAAAAAAAAAAAAAATATATATATATATATATATATATATGTATATATATATATATACACACATTACCAAAATGTCAACCAAACCAAACATTTCCAGGGCTGCTAGGCTGAGAGATGGTTGGAGTGGAGAGGAAGGACGATAAAGTCAGGATTTTAAGACTGTCCAAATCTTCTATTGCTGGCAAATGCTTTGTTCTCTGAAGAATATTTATTACTATGGTAAACTTACTCCTTCTGGAATTTTTGTAACTTGGCAAGGAGTTATTTCTATTCAAAAATGGAAAATTCAAAGACCTAAGACCCCTCACAGTATGGTAATCTATATGGCTTGTGTACTGGTGCTCTCTGCTGGGCCCTAGTCATCAATTATGTATAGAAATGCACAGCTACAGCAGTAGCCAGTGTCGTGGGCCTGTCAGGGATTTCTTAAGAGGAACAAAAACATCTGACTGTGTCTTCTTGTAGAAAGCACAGGCTGGGTGAAAAGAGGAAGATCTTTGAGAGCAAATATGAGTAATCCTTTCTATATAAATTGACTTCTTGTAATAACTGGAAAATGAATTTTTAAAAAGTACTTGAAACCAGAAATATGACTAGGGGAAAAAATCTCGAAAATAGATACATAAAAGGTGAGATTTGTTCATCAAAGCCACATACTTTAGAATACACATTCATTTCTTATGTATTTGAGGCAAAATAACTAAGTGGGGGTCACCCCACTCTGGCCTCTCTGAACCAAATTCAATGGATTCAGTGTTTACAACAAGGAGTAGTCACGCTATTTGAAATAAAATGTCTTGTAATCCCCAAACCTGGCTGGCTTCTGAGGTTTGAATTTTCATTCTAAATGAATAAAGCATATTTAGACACTGATCAGAGAGTACCAGGGCTATGATTGAAAATGCAATCTAAGATATCTTATGGAATTTTCCCTATTATCCAAAACACAAAAGCTTTCCCTGGGATTTCCATAAATGCAGTTCTACACACGGCTTCAGAAATTTAGTTATTCTCCTTTCTCTAGTGGATAGCTAGGGTAGCAGCTGGTATGTTTGGTACTTAAAGTGTAAAAAAGAAATTCTCGATCTCTCTCAGTACCTACATAAATGCGCTCAAGAAAATTTGGAGAAATGATTTACTTGCAGTGAAATGACTTTATTTCCTTCCCTGTAAGGTATTTGATAAGCTTTTAAACATCTAAGAGTGAGAGTTGTGCTTTCAAAAAGCACACAGATTTCTTCTGCAGAAAACTCAAAAGCATAAAAACATATCATTTACATTTAAGTAGATTTAAATGCACATACTTGAATGTATATCTTCATTCTTCAACAATTTCTAGGTAGAATTTTTAATGCCTGATTTTATAAAATAACTTAGGTGACAACATTGTGCAGTAGCCAGACAAAGATACCATAATTTTATATTACTTTAAAGAGTCTGTAACCAGTCTCATGTTGTCATTCCTATAGAGGTTAGATCAAATGTCGCATTATTCAGTCAAATTCTATAAAATTGAAAGCATGTTTAAAAATCAATGATAAGTCATTAGGGAATGACTGAAACAGATAAGAACCAAATTAATTTCCTTATTGCTTAGATTTAAAATGGAAATAATTTGTTGATCATTCATAGAAACTGTAATTTGGCAAAACAGACTCCTATAAATGCTGAAATACCTGATTTTCTTAGCTCTTATTCACTTAACAAGTGATCTCTGCCAGTTTAAATGTGAAAAATTCCAACATATTTAAACACATAGCAATTCACACGACACATGACAAAGAAACACATGACACATCAAGTTAACTGCTTGTTACTAACATAGTCTGCTACAAAAAGACAAAGCTACAGTTCCACTGTGATTATGCTTTAACTTACTGACCTCCACATTTTGGCCTATGTGCCATTAATTGAAGATAATGCAAATTCACTGAGAAATGGAATTGAGAAAATTGTAAAAATTGAATTTTTAAATTCATGCTTTATTACACACATGAAATGTGAAAAAAAAAAATCCCCTGTTACTAGTCTACCAGCTAACAGGTGATTTCCATAATTATCTCAATCCTCAGAAAGCTTTTATTGACTATTATTGTTCAATAAGGCACATAACTTGTCCAGGAACCGCATGGCTAGCGGGTGCGCTGGTATGTTTGGTACTTAAAGAAAAAATTCTCGCCCAGTACCTACATAAATGCGCTCAAGAAAATTTGGAGAAATGATTTACTTGCAGTGAAATGACTTTATTTCCTTCCCTGTAAGGTATTTGATAAGCTTTTAAACATCTAAGAGTGAGAGTTGTGCTTTCAAAAAGCACACAGATTTCTTCTGCAGAAAACTCAAAAGCATAAAAACATATCATTTACATTTAAGTAGATTTAAATGCACATACTTGAATGTATATCTTCATTCTTCAACAATTTCTAGGTAGAATTTTTAATGCCTGATTTTATAAAATAACTTAGGTGACAACATTGTGCAGTAGCCAGACAAAGATACCATAATTTTATATTACTTTAAAGAGTCTGTAACCAGTCTCATGTTGTCATTCCTATAGAGGTTAGATCAAATGTCGCATTATTCAGTCAAATTCTATAAAATTGAAAGCATGTTTAAAAATCAATGATAAGTCATTAGGGAATGACTGAAACAGATAAGAACCAAATTAATTTCCTTATTGCTTAGATTTAAAATGGAAATAATTTGTTGATCATTCATAGAAACTGTAATTTGGCAAAACAGACTCCTATAAATGCTGAAATACCTGATTTTCTTAGCTCTTATTCACTTAACAAGTGATCTCTGCCAGTTTAAATGTGAAAAATTCCAACATATTTAAACACATAGCAATTCACGACACATGACAAAGAAACACATGACACATCAAGTTAACTGCTTGTTACTAACATAGTCTGCTACAAAAAGACAAAGCTACAGTTCCACTGTGATTATGCTTTAACTTACTGACCTCCACATTTTGGCCTATGTGCCATTAATTGAAGATAATGCAAATTCACTGAGAAATGGAATTGAGAAAATTGTAAAAATTGAATTTTTAAATTCATGCTTTATTACACACATGAAATGTGAAAAAAAAAATCCCCTGTTACTAGTCTACCAGCTAACAGGTGATTTCCATAATTATCTCAATCCTCAGAAAGCTTTTATTGACTATTATTGTTCAATAAGGCACATAACTTGTCCAGGAACCGCATGGCTATGGACAGCCCCTCACGTTACACATCACTCGACAGCACTGGACTTGCTCCTTCTGGAAACACTTGGGTCTTTGGCTTGTGGAACATTGCTCCTCTTTCACCTTCTTCTCCCAAATCTTTCTAATGTACTTAATTCATGTCTCTTAGAAGACCTTCCCTGACTTCCTTATCTCTCTGCCCCACTAAATATGCTGTGTTATCATCACTTGATTTATGTTTAGTTATCTGCCTATTATCTGTTTTGCCTACCTTTCCCCCATCTCCACCCCCCCAGATAAGATTCCCAAGGTGGGGATCTTGTTTATTTCTACCTATATTCTCAGTGCCTGGCACAAAGGAAGCCCTCAATAAATATGCTGGATGACTGAATGCCTGGAAGTGTGGAACTGGGATTCAAACTGAGGTCTTTCTAAACTCTAGGGCTATGATTATTTTACCATACCTGGTTTAATTTCAAATACAGCACACCTTTATCAAAAGCTTTCAAATCATAAATTCCAAGGACACAATACATCTTTATAATGAATCCTACAGTCCTGCCCTCTCTGCTCCACCCAAAGCCTGTGACTAAAGAAAGATGTTTTACTGCAAGAAAAGCAGTGAAAGGTCACTTAGTCCTGGAAGAAAGACACTACCACTTGGCACACTTCCTTTTGTTCTTTATAATATGTGTATAATACATATGTATGTGCACATTATGTATTTACATGTGCCTATTTCTGTATAATTATTTCTACTTTATCCTCAAGGCAATAATATAAAGCAAGACAGTGGGCCCCGGCTTCCTGCTTGAGAAGCTTAAATCTAAGAGGCTGAGCAGGTGAGAGGCTACAATGGGAATGAATGCGAGTTCTCCACTGGCTGGGTAAAGACATGTCGGTTTTCCTCTGGGTCAAGTGACCTATGGAAGAGATGGACTCGAGTCCTTCTGACTAGGACTCCACCCAGAAAAGCAGGTCCATAAAAGCCAATGGTTGCAGAGCTTCCCTAGTGGTCCAGTGGGTAAGGACACCGCCGTGCAATGCAAGGGGGGGATGGTTCGATTCCTGGCCTGGGAAGATCACATGTGCCGTGGAGAGGCTGGATCGATATGTCCAACTACCAAGCCGGAGCTCCGGAGTGCATGCGCCCAGAGCCGGTGCTCTGCAGTGACAGAGGCCACTGCAATGGGAGGCCCACACAGGCCAAAGAACAAAGATGGATGAAAATAGATAAATGAAAAACCAATAGAAGTGCTCCCCCACCCCCCCAAAAAAAGCCCTTTAAAAAAAAAAAAAAGCCAATGGCTGCAGTTGGAGTAGGAAAAGGATCACTGCTCATGTCAGGCCATGTTGTACTGGGAGGGTCCTAGTGAAGAAGCAGGATTGGTGAAAAACCCACCGAAGCATCCCCACAAGAGAAAGAGCTCGCCTTTGCAGATCTGCCATACTCAGCATCCAAACCCCGACTACAAGCCAAGTCACGTCACTGGGTCCATTCTTCTCTGGTCCCTCCTTCCCCCAGGTACCTGATCCTACAGGGGATAAAAACAGTGGCTCAAAAACGGGAAGGAGGTGGACCAAGGATGAGAGAAGAAACCTGTAACAATTCTCTCTTCTTACTGCAGATTATTGACTATGAGTTGATGGGAGAATATTCATAGGAAGGATTGATGCTGAAGCTAAAGCTCCAATACTTTGGGTACCTGATGCAAAGAGATGACTCTTTGGAAAAGACCCTGATGCTGGGAAAAATAAAAGGCAGAAGGAATACGCGATGACAGAGGACAAGACGGTTGGATGGCATCACCAACTTAATAGACATGAGCAAGCTCCAGGAGATGGTGAAGGACAGGGAAACCTGGTGTGCTGCAGTCCATGGGGTCGCAAAGAGTTGGACATGACTGAGTGACTGAACTGAACTGAACTGATGGGGGAGTGAAAGAAAGGGGAAAAACTTTCAATTGGATAGGAGACTGAAGCTTTGACAGTATACTGGACTAGGCTTTTTCTCTGTTTTCTGAAGTAGAGCAAACACAGTCTAATTTTCTCTGTATATATCTCACACACATATACACATACCTGGGTAATTAGCATATAGATCCAGACATGAAACATCTCTAGAAAGATACAGAAAGATCTCTCATGCTTCCTCTTAGTGCTGATCCACTGAGCCAATGTCATCACTATTCTCACTTTTTTACCACCATAGGTAAATTTTTCTCACCTTAAACTTCCTATACATAAAATCATACATATTAACCGTCTTGTGTCTGGATTTATCAGCTCAATCTCGGGTCTGTAAGAGTTAACCAAGTATTTGGGCAGAGTAGTAGCTCATTTTTTTCATTCATACTTTGTGTTCTACTGTACGAATACATCACAACTTATTTATCTATTCCATGATGATTGACATTCAAAGTTTTTCCATTTTGGTTTATAAAAAAAATTGTTGCTACAGAACATGTCTTCCAGTGGACATGTTCACTCATTGGCTGGGGTACAAGTGAGAGTAGAATTGCTAAGTCAGAAGGTAGCATACATTTGGCAGTTGCAGTTATTGCCAATTTCCCAAAGTATTAATATTTGAACCCTTTTCTACTTCCACTGGTAATATATGAGAATTTCAGTCACTAGGCACCTGCATCAATACCTGTTATGGACAATCTTTTCTAAGTTTTAGTCATTCTTCATTTTTCTGATGATAATGTTAAGTCTTTTTAAAATACTTTTGGAAGATCTTGATATCATCTTGAGTGAAATATCTATTCAAATATTTCCCTATTTCTTATGGCACCTATATTTTCTATTGCTTTGTACAAGTTCTTTACATAATCTTGATATAAATCTTTTGTTGTATACCTGATAAATAATGTGTGCATTCTAAATGTGTTCTCTGACTTGTGACTTGCCTTTTTTTTTTTTTTTTAAAGATTTATTTATTGATTTATTTTGGTTGGGGTGGGGTGGGGAGGGAGGGGAGCAGGCGGGCCACTTTTATTGGTCTTTCATTTGTCCATTTTCATCCATCTTTGTTCTTTGGCCCACATGGGCCTCCCATCGCGGTGGCCTCTGTTGTTGCAGAGCACCAGCTCTGGGCGCACGCGCCCCAGAGTTCAGGCTCGGTAATTGGACACATTGGTCCAGCCGCTCTGTGGCACGTGGGATCTTCCCAAGCCAGGGAACGAACCGGCGCCCCTTGCATTGCAAGGCGGTGTCCTTACCCACTGGACCACCAGGGAAGCCCTATGACTTGCCTTTTACTCTCTTCATGGTGGTTTTTGTTGACCAAATGTTTTTAATTTTAACAAAGTCCATTTGATCAATCTTTTCATATGTAGTTATGATTTTGTGACTATAGAAGATATTCTCCTATGTTTTTTCCTGGTAGATTGGACTTTTAATACCTGAAAGTGACTGGAGATACTATGGGTTTGTTCTGAAATTTTAACCAAAAGGGGGAAAGAAAAAAATGTAAGAACAAGAAAAAAAGCACTAAGTAACAGTAATTTTGCTCTCCGCTTGTACGCAACAGAGTCTATCTCATCCTTAAGTCAGTTATACCTGACTTGATTATGAAAATTCATTTGAGAAGCAAGTACAGCATCTTTTTTTTTATAAAATATGAAAACTCCTAGTGAGTATATGAGACACCCCTTATTTTTTTAGCTAAGTTTATTATAGGTATGACCTAATGAAACAGAAAAGACTTTCCATTGTTGAATATATATCTATCAAGTGCCATAGGGCACTCCATACAAAGATATGTTTCTTCTCTGATAATTTGGTTTGTACAGCAATGGTATTTGCTATCAGAGTCTGTGTGTCATGCTGAAAAATATTCTGGGCAGGAATTTGGAAGTGTTTCCCATCTATTCTGTCCCTGACCACGTTGGCAGTAGCTCATCCACATTCATAGAGTTAATTCTCCAAAACTGCACCTTAGAAAGTTGGATTTGGATTTCTACCCTGTCTGTCTGTCCCTGCCTGGTGACCCAAAACTAGAAACCTGGGCATCATCCTTAGCTCTTCTCCCTCTCACCTGCTCTATCTATACCCACCAAGGACTATATTCCACCTCTAAACTAACTTTGCCTCTCCTTATTCCCATTGCTGCTTCAGACCTCTAGACCGACTATATGTCCAGCCTCATAGTCCCCATGGGCCTCCCATCTGTGGCCTCTGTTGTTGCAGAGCACCAGCTCGGGGCCAGAGTTCAGGCTCGGTAATTGGACACATTGGTCCAGCCGCTCTGTGGCACGTGGGATCTTCCCAAGCCAGGGAACGAACCGGCGCCCCTTGCATTGCAAGGCGGTGTCCTTACCCACTGGACCACCAGGGAAGCCCTATGACTTGCCTTTTACTCTCTTCATGGTGGTTTTTGTTGACCAAATGTTTTTAATTTTAACAAAGTCCATTTGATCAATCTTTTCATATGTAGTTATGATTTTGTGACTATAGAAGATATTCTCCTATGTTTTTTCCTGGTAGATTGGACTTTTAATACCTGAAAGTGACTGGAGATACTATGGGTTTGTTCTGAAATTTTAACCAAAAGGGGGAAAGAAAAAAATGTAAGAACAAGAAAAAAAGCACTAAGTAACAGTAATTTTGCTCTCCGCTTGTACGCAACAGAGTCTATCTCATCCTTAAGTCAGTTATACCTGACTTGATTATGAAAATTCATTTGAGAAGCAAGTACAGCATCTTTTTTTTTATAAAATATGAAAACTCCTAGTGAGTATATGAGACACCCCTTATTTTTTTAGCTAAGTTTATTATAGGTATGACCTAATGAAACAGAAAAGACTTTCCATTGTTGAATATATATCTATCAAGTGCCATAGGGCACTCCATACAAAGATATGTTTCTTCTCTGATAATTTGGTTTGTACAGCAATGGTATTTGCTATCAGAGTCTGTGTGTCATGCTGAAAAATATTCTGGGCAGGAATTTGGAAGTGTTTCCCATCTATTCTGTCCCTGACCACGTTGGCAGTAGCTCATCCACATTCATAGAGTTAATTCTCCAAAACTGCACCTTAGAAAGTTGGATTTGGATTTCTACCCTGTCTGTCTGTCCCTGCCTGGTGACCCAAAACTAGAAACCTGGGCATCATCCTTAGCTCTTCTCCCTCTCACCTGCTCTATCTATACCCACCAAGGACTATATTCCACCTCTAAACTAACTTTGCCTCTCCTTATTCCCATTGCTGCTTCAGACCTCTAGACCACTGTTCCTTTACTGGTGAATCACTGTGCCAGCCTCATAAATGGTCCCCACACCTTAGTCCAGCCCTGCTCTAATCTACTTTCCACATGCAGTCAAGCTGGTGCCTCTTAAGTTAATAATGACCAAAGACTCCTAAAGCGCCTACTCTGGACTCGATCCTTTATAAGCATGATCTCCTTAGATGTTTCTAACAACTCTAAGAGGGAGGGACTGTATTTCTCCTTCCTTGAAATGGAGTCATTGAAGCTTAAAGAGTACAAGTAACTTCCCCAAGATGATTCAGAGAAGGAAGCAGTCTGAAGATCGGAGGAGGTTGCTCACCCCACTTGCCTTATCATCAAATAAGCCAGGTTCTTCCTCTGTGCTGGGCCCCTGCCTATGCTGTTCCCTCTGCCTGGAACATGTGTTTTCTACTTCCTACTCCTGAAATCCCTTTTTCCTCAGATGAGAAAACACCTCATTGTCGGGGCCGTGAGAGCCCTGGCCATGCCTTATAGCCTCTAGCGTATGAATGCTGCCGTGTGCTCCCAAGGACGGCTCCTTCAGCAGAACACAGCCTACCTTCTTCTGTCTAATTAACTGTGAGGCTGTGCAAGGTCAGAGAGCATGATAAGAAGCCAGAAGGCTACAATCTCAAAGCAAGGAGGGTGTCTTGCAGCCTCCAACACAAAAAGCACTGCGCCATAAAGATGGTGCCTAGCGGAAGATAGGAGGGCACGGTTTGGCACGGTCTGGGATGCGTGATTGCTACGTGATAGGCTGCTCAAAGTTTCTGCACTCGTGATCAGTGTATGCTCCCACAGACTTTTGCTATGATGGCATGCCGGCAGGAATTTGGAAGTGTTTCCCATTTCTGCCTGACCACGTTGGCAGTAGCTCATCCACATTCATAGAGTTAATTCTCCAAAACTGCACCTTAGAAAGTTGGATTTGGATTTCTACCCTGTCTGTCTGTCCCTGCCTGGTGACCCAAAACTAGAAACCTGGGCATCATCCTTAGCTCTTCTCCCTCTCACCTGCTCTATCTATACCCACCAAGGACTATATTCCACCTCTAAACTAACTTTGCCTCTCCTTATTCCCATTGCTGCTTCAGACCTCTAGACCACTGTTCCTTTACTGGTGAATCACTGTGCCAGCCTCATAAATGGTCCCCACACCTTAGTCCAGCCCTGCTCTAATCTACTTTCCACATGCAGTCAAGCTGGTGCCTCTTAAGTTAATAATGACCAAAGACTCCTAAAGCGCCTACTCTGGACTCGATCCTTTATAAGCATGATCTCCTTAGATGTTTCTAACAACTCTAAGAGGGAGGGACTGTATTTCTCCTTCCTTGAAATGGAGTCATTGAAGCTTAAAGAGTACAAGTAACTTCCCCAAGATGATTCAGAGAAGGAAGCAGTCTGAAGATCGGAGGAGGTTGCTCACCCCACTTGCCTTATCATCAAATAAGCCAGGTTCTTCCTCTGTGCTGGGCCCCTGCCTATGCTGTTCCCTCTGCCTGGAACATGTGTTTTCTACTTCCTACTCCTGAAATCCCTTTTTCCTCAGATGAGAAAACACCTCATTGTCGGGGCCGTGAGAGCCCTGGCCATGCCTTATAGCCTCTAGCGTATGAATGCTGCCGTGTGCTCCCAAGGACGGCTCCTTCAGCAGAACACAGCCTACCTTCTTCTGTCTAATTAACTGTGAGGCTGTGCAAGGTCAGAGAGCATGATAAGAAGCCAGAAGGCTACAATCTCAAAGCAAGGAGGGTGTCTTGCAGCCTCCAACACAAAAAGCACTGCGCCATAAAGATGGTGCCTAGCGGAAGATAGGAGGGCACGGTTTGGCACGGTCTGGGATGCGTGATTGCTACGTGATAGGCTGCTCAAAGTTTCTGCACTCGTGATCAGTGTATGCTCCCCACAGACTTTTGCTATGATGTAACCGCATGCCCAGTTGACCTTTAACACAATTGGCTGTGTTTGGCTCCTTCTTCTTTCCTTTCTCTTTCTGAAAAGCATAAATACCGCTCCCTTTCAACAATAAAACGAGACTTGATCAGACTCCTGTTTTGTCTCCATTTCTCACGTCTCTTGTCCTTTTTAATTCCCACTCCCCCCCTTTTAGGTCTGCGTTGATGAATCCCGGGTCTGCGCCGAGGAATCCTGCGGGTCGGGACACCTCATCTTTCAGGAATCAGCACTCCTGAGGTGCCTGAGGGTTAAAGTCTCTATTTAACCTTCTTGTATCTTCTTCTCTCAGAGCATTTTTAGTATTTTATTTTGATACTTGTTTAATCATTTCTTCACAAAATACAAATTCTTCGGTGGGGGGGGGGGGGAATGGGACAATCTATCTCACATATTACCTTTCCTGTGCCCCTATACACTGACAAAGTTTTACTCAGCCCTTGATGAAAATTAAAAGAAAACAAAGCTCAGCAAAAATATTTTGTGATTGGTGGATCATTCAATGAGAAATATAATGGACCACAAAACTGCAAAATAAACCATCAGATAGAAATTATATTCTTTTTTCAAACTAGCCCCTAACAGATCATTAAAAACGATGTGTAAACTTGCTACAAATTCCTTGAGGATAGTGTCTGTATCTTATTCACTTCTGGATTGCTTTCCACATGATGGGCATTATTAAGTGACTACTGAGCAGAATTGCTTTGCAATGCCTCTCTTTGGATGATCCTCACTATCAATTACTGAAGACACACTTAAGAATCCCCTCATTTGAAGAATCAAATATCTAGGAATAAACCTACCCAAAGAAACAAAAGAACTGTACACTGAAAATTATAAGACACTCATGAGAGACATTAAAGAAGACTTAAACAAATGGAGAAATATTCCATGTTCCTGCGTCGGAAGAATCAATATTGTGAAAATGACCATACTACCAAATGTCATCTACAGATTCAATGCAATACCTATTCAACTTCCATTGACATTTTTCACAGAACTAGACCAAAGAACAACACAGTTCATATGGAAACACCAAAGACCTCAAATAGCCAAAGTAATCCTGAAGAAGAAGAACGGAGCTGGAGGGATCAGCCTCCCTAACTTCAGACTCTACTACAAAGCAACAGTCATCAAGACAGTATGGTACTGGCACAAAAACAGAAATATCGACCAATGGAACAAGATCGAGAACCCAGGGATAAACCCACACACCTATGGGTACCTTATCTTTGAGAAAGGAAGCAAAACTATAAAATGGGACAAAGACAGCCTCTTCAACAAGTGGTGCTGGGAAAACTAGACAGCTACATGCAAGAAAATGAAGTTGGAACATTCCCTGACACCATGCACAAAGATCAACTCGAAATGGATTAAAGACCTACATGTAAGACCAGAAACCATCAAACTCTTAGAGGAGAATATAGGCAAAACCCTCAAGGACATCAATCAAAGCAAGATCTTCTCTGACCCACCAACTAAAATAGCAGAACTGAAAAGAAATCATTTCTTCACAAAATACAAATTCTTCGGTGGGGAATGGGACAATAAAAGCCAAAATTTTATTTTGTAAAAAAATTTTGTGATTGGTGGATCATTCAATGAGAAATATAATGGACCACAAAACTGCAAAATAAACCATCAGATAGAAATTATATTCTTTTTTCAAACTAGCCCCTAACAGATCATTAAAAACGATGTGTAAACTTGCTACAAATTCCTTGAGGATAGTGTCTGTATCTTATTCACTTCTGGATTGCTTTCCACATGATGGGCATTATTAAGTGACTACTGAGCAGAATTGCTTTGCAATGCCTCTCTTTGGATGATCCTCACTATCAATTACTGAAGACACACTTAAGAATCCCCTCATTTGAAGAATCAAATATCTAGGAATAAACCTACCCAAAGAAACAAAAGAACTGTACACTGAAAATTATAAGACACTCATGAGAGACATTAAAGAAGACTTAAACAAATGGAGAAATATTCCATGTTCCTGCGTCGGAAGAATCAATATTGTGAAAATGACCATACTACCAAATGTCATCTACAGATTCAATGCAATACCTATTCAACTTCCATTGACATTTTTCACAGAACTAGACCAAAGAACAACACAGTTCATATGGAAACACCAAAGACCTCGAATAGCCAAAGTAATCCTGAGGAAGAAGAACGGAGCTGGAGGAATCAGCCTCCCTAACTTCAGACTCTACTACAAAGCAACAGTCATCAAGACAGTATGGTACTGGCACAAAAACAGAAATATAGACCAATGGAACAAGATAGAGAACCCAGAGATAAACCCACACACCTATGGGTACCTTATTTTTGACAAAGGAGGCGAAACTATAAAATGGGACAAAGACAGCCTCTTCAACAAGTGGTGCTGGGAAAATTGGACAGCTACATGCAAAAAAATGAAGTTGGAACATTCCCTGACACCATGCACAAAGATCAACTCGAAATGGATTAAAGACCTACATGTAAGACCAGAAACCATCAAACTCTTAGAGGAGAATATAGGCAAAACCCTCAAGGACATCAATCAAAGCAAGATCTTCTCTGACCCACCAACTAAAATAGCAGAACTGAAAAGAAAAGTGAACATGTGGGACCTCATGAAACTTAAAAGCTTCTGTACAGCAAAAGAAATTACAAAAAAGCTGAACAGACAGCCCACAGAGTGGGAGAAAATCATAGCAAATGAAACAACAGACAAAGAATTAATCTCCAAAATCTACAAGCAACTCAGACAACTCAGCACAGGGAAAACGAACAACCTAATCAAAAAACGGGAAAAAGATCTAAAGAGACGCCTCTCCAATGATGACATACAGATGGCCCAAAAGCACATGAAATGATGCTCAACCTCACATTTTATTAGAGAAATGCAAATTAAAACTACAATGAGATATTACCTCACACCCGTCAGAATGGCCATCCTCCACAAATCTGCAGACAATAAATGCTGGAGAGGGTGCGGAGAAAAGGGAACCCTCTTGCATTGCTGGTGGGAATGTAAATTGATACAGCCTCTATGGAAGACAGTATGGAGATTTCTTAAAAAACTAAAAATAGAACCACCCTATGACCCAGCAATCCCACTATTAGGCTTATATCCTGATGAAATCAAAACTGAAAGAAGCACCTGTACCCCAATGTTCATTGCAGCTCTCTATACGATAGCCAGAACTTGGAAGCAACCTAGATGTCCATCGACGAATAAATGGATACAGAAGCCCTGGTACATATACACAACGGAATACTACTCAGCTGTTAAAAGAAATGCAGAAGACTCAGTCCTAATGAAGTGGCTGGCTCTAGAACCTATCATAAAAAGTGAAGTAAGTCAAAAAGAGAAAGACAAATACTGTATACTAACACACATATATGGAATCTAGTAGGACGGTCTTGATAACACACTCAGGGAACTCATAACAGAAAAAACCTACATGCAAAAAAATTGGGACAAAGACAGCCTCTTCAACAAGTGGTGCTGGGAAAATTGGACAGCTACATGCAAAAAAATGAAGTTGGAACATTCCCTGACACCATGCACAAAGATCAACTCGAAATGGATTAAAGACCTACATGTAAGACCAGAAACCATCAAACTCTTAGAGGAGAATATAGGCAAAACCCTCAAGGACATCAATCAAAGCAAGATCTTCTCTGACCCACCAACTAAAATAGCAGAACTGAAAAGAAAAGTGAACATGTGGGACCTCATGAAACTTAAAAGCTTCTGTACAGCAAAAGAAATTACAAAAAAGCTGAACAGACAGCCCACAGAGTGGGAGAAAATCATAGCAAATGAAACAACAGACAAAGAATTAATCTCCAAAATCTACAAGCAACTCAGACAACTCAGCACAGGGAAAACGAACAACCTAATCAAAAAACGGGAAAAAGATCTAAAGAGACGCCTCTCCAATGATGACATACAGATGGCCCAAAAGCACATGAAATGATGCTCAACCTCACATTTTATTAGAGAAATGCAAATTAAAACTACAATGAGATATTACCTCACACCCGTCAGAATGGCCATCCTCCACAAATCTGCAGACAATAAATGCTGGAGAGGGTGCGGAGAAAAGGGAACCCTCTTGCATTGCTGGTGGGAATGTAAATTGATACAGCCTCTATGGAAGACAGTATGGAGATTTCTTAAAAAACTAAAAATAGAACCACCCTATGACCCAGCAATCCCACTATTAGGCTTATATCCTGATGAAATCAAAACTGAAAGAAGCACCTGTACCCCAATGTTCATTGCAGCTCTCTATACGATAGCCAGAACTTGGAAGCAACCTAGATGTCCATCGACGAATAAATGGATACAGAAGCCCTGGTACATATACACAACGGAATACTACTCAGCTGTTAAAAGAAATGCAGAAGACTCAGTCCTAATGAAGTGGCTGGCTCTAGAACCTATCATAAAAAGTGAAGTAAGTCAAAAAGAGAAAGACAAATACTGTATACTAACACACATATATGGAATCTAGTAGGACGGTCTTGATAACACACTCAGGGAACTCATGGAAAAACAGACAGAGCATAGACACAGGGACACTGTGGGGAAGAAATAGGGAGGGGGAAGCATGGAGGGAGTAACATGGAAACCTATACTGTTATGTGTGGAAAAGACAGCTAGTGTCACAGTGCTAAGGGAATAGGAGTGCTTACAATGGCTTGGGGCGAAGGTCTGGAGGGGTGGGATGGGGGGAACTGGGGGTGGGGACCATGGATATGCATATGACTGATCTGGGAACATACATGTCTGTGAACAACAAAACTCTGTAAAACCTTTAAAATAAAGAAAAAGAAAAAAAAAAAAGAACCCCCTCATTTGAAAATACAGACTAGTATGAATTCTGGAGCCAAACTGGTAGTGGTGGTGGTTTAGTTGCTATGCCATGTCTGACTCTTGTGACTATAGTCCGCCAGGCTTCTCTATCCATGGCATTTCCCAAGTAGGAATACTGGAGTGGGTTGCCATTCCTTCTCCAGGGGATCTTCCTGACCCAGGGATTGGACCCAAGTCTTCTGGACTGCAGGTGGATTCTTTACTGCTGAGCCACCAAGGGGAAGGCCTTTGTAGTTAACAAATAATGTTTAATAATCATCAGGATCAGGAGGCCTCTATGCTTTGTTAGGCCTCAAACAATGATTGAAACAATGATTAAAATGCTGATCTTCCCCACCCAGGGATCAAACCCATGTCTCTTATGTCTCCTGCATTGGCAGTCAGGTTCTTTACTGCTAGTGCCACCTGGCAAGTCTACTACTACAACTACCACTGAAACAAATTCTTCTCTTCTGTGAAATTCTTGAAAGCAAATGCATTATTTATCTTTTTACCTCCATTCATAATACCAGACAGGCTTCCCTGGTGGATCAGTGGTAAAGAATCTGCCATGAAGATGTGGGTTTAATCCCTGGGTTGGGAAGATCCCCTGCAGAAGGGCATGGTAACCCACTCCAGTATTACTGCCTGGGAAATCCCATGGACAGAGAAGCCTGGTGGGCTACAGTTCATGGAATCCCAAGAGTCAGACATGACT
Source organism: Tragulus kanchil (assembly GCA_022376925.1). Lineage (NCBI taxonomy): Eukaryota > Metazoa > Chordata > Mammalia > Artiodactyla > Tragulidae > Tragulus > Tragulus kanchil. Next base: position 35,379,680 of record JAIOJX010000025.1, read on the forward strand.
TAGTGACTAAAAAACAACAACTAATACCAGGTATGAAGCCTTACACATTATCAGTCCACAGTAAGAGTTAGTTGGGTAGATCAAGAGATTACTGGATTTCTACAAAGAGTCAATGTCAGAGTCAGATGGAGTTTTTTATTTTTCAGGTGGGTCAAATGTTCACCATTTATTTCAAGCTGAGTTAAAACTGTGCTTTGTAGGTGCATTGGAAGAATGGACTTGGAAGTCTTTAGAAAAGTATTTTGATGGAGTCTTATAAATATGGAGCTGCCATAGCAAAATCATAAAGAGGATTTACATTACTGATTCTCGCCTGCTTGCCCAAGATCCTGACAAATACACGGGGTAAAAAAAATAAATCAATATACACACTGGAAGCTTCTTCTATTTCCTTTTTAATACTGCTTTCATTGGAGTGTTCAACAAGGCAAACCCCCTCTCACTCCAAAAGCAGACTATCAATCCTTGGCAGAAGCTGATGCCATAGGATCTACAGAGGCCTGAGCAAAGTTTGAGGGTACTTTGTCATTCTAACTTTGCTTATTATATTAATATCACATTAGTAAAGCTTAAGATCAGCAAATAGGGCTTTCCTTGTGACTCAGTGGTAAGGAATCTGCCTACCAACGCAGGAGACACCAGCCGATCCCTGATCCAGAAGGATCCCATATACTGTGAAAAACTAAGTCTGTGCCCCGTAACTGCTGAAGCCTGTATCCTAGAGCCATGCTCCCCTTCCAAGCAGGAGACCCATGTCTCTTATGTCTCCTGCATTGGCAGTCAGGTTCTTTACTGCTAGTGCCACCTGGCAAGTCTACTACTACAACTACCACTGAAACAAATTCTTCTCTTCTGTGAAATTCTTGAAAGCAAATGCATTATTTATCTTTTTACCTCCATTCATAATACCAGACAGGCTTCCCTGGTGGATCAGTGGTAAAGAATCTGCCATGAAGATGTGGGTTTAATCCCTGGGTTGGGAAGATCCCCTGCAGAAGGGCATGGTAACCCACTCCAGTATTACTGCCTGGGAAATCCCATGGACAGAGAAGCCTGGTGGGCTACAGTTCATGGAATCCCAAGAGTCAGACATGACTTAGTGACTAAAAAACAACAACTAATACCAGGTATGAAGCCTTACACATTATCAGTCCACAGTAAGAGTTAGTTGGGTAGATCAAGAGATTACTGGATTTCTACAAAGAGTCAATGTCAGAGTCAGATGGAGTTTTTTATTTTTCAGGTGGGTCAAATGTTCACCATTTATTTCAAGCTGAGTTAAAACTGTGCTTTGTAGGTGCATTGGAAGAATGGACTTGGAAGTCTTTAGAAAAGTATTTTGATGGAGTCTTATAAATATGGAGCTGCCATAGCAAAATCATAAAGAGGATTTACATTACTGATTCTCGCCTGCTTGCCCAAGATCCTGACAAATACACGGGGTAAGAAAAAAATAAATCAATATACACACTGGAAGCTTCTTCTATTTCCTTTTTAATACTGCTTTCATTGGAGTGTTCAACAAGGCAAACCCCCTCTCACTCCAAAAGCAGACTATCAATCCTTGGCAGAAGCTGATGCCATAGGATCTACAGAGGCCTGAGCAAAGTTTGAGGGTACTTTGTCATTCTAACTTTGCTTATTATATTAATATCACATTAGTAAAGCTTAAGATCAGCAAATAGGGCTTTCCTTGTGACTCAGTGGTAAGGAATCTGCCTACCAACGCAGGAGACACCAGCCGATCCCTGATCCAGAAGGATCCCATATACTGTGAAAAACTAAGTCTGTGCCCCGTAACTGCTGAAGCCTGTATCCTAGAGCCATGCTCCACAACAAGAGGAACCATTGTGCCGAGAAGTCTAGGTACTGCAACTAGAGAAAACCACATGTGCACCAAAGACACAGCACAGCCAAAAATAAAGAAAGAAAGAAAATTATTTAAAAATCCAGCAAACATAGAAAATAAAAAATTTTGTACCCAAAGTATGGTTCATTGATAATGTCTTCTGTACTCCTAGAAATAGCAAAGAAAAATACTATATTTAGATAAACACTGAATTTAACCAATAATAAGTCAGAAATTTGCTTTCTTTTTTCAAGTATATGCATTTTAACAAATGTTTTAAATTAGATCATTAAATTCAACCTCAGAAATTTAATTATCCAAAACTTTCTTATTATCAATGAATAATGCTTCAAAATTATAGGGATGGTTATCAAGTTACCAATATCTGAAAGTTCTTCTGGGTCTCCAAAAGGTGGGTAGGCTTTTATTTACTGTGTCTTGGTATATTAATAACTTTGTGCAAGTGAAACAATATTTTAGGCACTCAAATTTTGGAGTCAGAAAGCCTGAGCTCCCACTAGCCAGGAGGACTTCAGTGAGTTTTGCTTTTCTTTCTTTAAACTTATAATTCTGAGCATCACTGTAGGTTTATATACAATTATAAGAAATGATACAGAGAGATCTGCATACCCTTCATCCAGTTTTCCCCAATGCTAACATCTTGTACAACTTTAGTGCAATATCACAACCAGGAAATTGGCAGTGATACAATCCACCCATCTTATCCAGAATTCACCTGTTTTTTTTTTTTTTTTTTGTCGATTTGTCTATATTTCTCTACATTTCCTTTTTATTTATCTTCAATTCTTTTTTGTAAATTGGAACAGCTGCCTGCAATGCAGGAGACATATGAAATGCAGGTTCGATTCCTGGGTCAGGAAGATCCACTGGGAGACATGGCAATTCAGTTCAGTATTCTTGCCTGGAGAATTCCACAGACGGAGTAGCATGGTGGGCTACAGACCATGGGATTGCAAACGAGTCAGACACGACTGAAGCCACTTAACATGTACATATAGGTGATTTATAATATCACGTTAGTTTTAGGTATACAGCACAGCAATTCATATAAATATACATACTCTTCTTTAGATTCTCTTCTCTTATAGGCTATTATAAAATATTAAGTATAGTTTTCTGTGCTACAGAGTAGGCCCTTGTATATATAGTAGTGTATATATGTTAATCCCAAACTCCTAATTTGTTTCAGTTTAACATGGAATTGTGTGTGTGTGTGTATAACTGCATGTAATTCTATCACATGTGTAGATTTCTGTGGCTACCATCATAGTCCAGATACAGAACATCTTGCTGAGCAGGTTATTTAATGTCCTGATATCTTCTGCAGTAAAACTCAAGGGAATTCAGTCTTAATATGTTTTATCAACAAACTGTAGGGCCTGACGGCTTTCAATATTTTTCACACTTATGAAAGGTGATATAGTATATATATGCGTGTGCGCGTGCGAGGTCACTTCGGTTGTATTCGGCTCTTTGAAATCCGTGGACTCTAGTCTTCCAGATCCTCTGTCCACTGGATTCTCCAGGCAAGAACACTGGAGGGGGTTGCCATTCCCCTCCACCCTGTCATGTGTGTGGATATATAGTAACCACTCCAGTAAGCTCTAGGGAAGCGCTCTATAATTAAGTACACTACCTATTTCTGCAGCAAAATATATTACTATTCACATTTAATGAGATAAATAAAATAGATAAACAGCTTCACATGACTTCAAACAAGAGACTGCCCTGACCCAAACTCTTTCTGCTTTGCTCTTCGTTCTCAGAGCTTTTCTGTTTCTGGATGTGGACGAGGAGTGGAGGCCCTGCGATTAACCTTTATGGGGCTGCACTGAGTATTAAATCCTAACACCCAAAGAGCACACATCCCACACTCAGCCATACTCAGCTGTCAACGACTTCTGTCATCAATTTTCGCCTGTCGTGTACACTTTATTGTATAAATTTACTATAATGAACCTTTACTGTTTTTATAATGAAAGAGTTTCATATAACTTAAAACACTTATTCTCCCCTCATTTAAAAGGATTTACTTTCTTAAGCATCTTGCCTTTCACCACACAGACAAAAATCCTTCTCAGTTCTCTGTGTTGAAAATGTTCTTGGGTTATAAATTCATTAGGGGCAAAGAAACTTTATTCTTTGACTCCATAATCAGATTTTTTTTTCTCTTCGGAGCAACCTATAAGCAAGGCTTCTTTTTTCTTTGCTATGAATACTAAAAAATATGGGTTAGCTAATCTACAAGGTATTTCTTTAGTTCCTGAGTTACTGGAATAATATATTTACAGATCTGTAAGCTGTTTAATATCATAACAGTGAGAGACCAAGATGAATACCAACATTCTCACACTAATTCTCCTAACATTTATACTCTTTGCCTCCATAAAAAAATACTTTAAAATTGTAAGTAAAAACCAAACCAAATCTAATATAAGACAAAACAAACCAACAAAAAAACTTATCTGGCTTTTCCTCATATTGTCCAGTGCATCGCTGTCCACTAGAATTTTCTGCAATGATGGAAGAGTTCCAGCCTACACTGTTCAACATAATGGTCTGTAGCCACATGCGGTTATTTAAACATTCGAAATGTGGCTTTTGCAACCAAGGGCCTGAATGCAACATTTTATTTAATTTTCTAATTAATTTAAATCTAATTAGCCACATGTGATTAGTTACTTGTGAATTAGGTAGTGCAAGTCCACAAAACGCCTATTGTTCATGAATTCTTTTCCAATGGAGACACTGAATGCCACTTCTATTTTTAACTGATTTGTAGTGTTTTCCATGGGATGAGATTTGGGAGCTCTTTTCTACTATTTCACTTGAAAAAAATGACTGAAAATCAAACTATCAGGGCCTACATGAATAAAGTTTCTATTTCATCATGCTATATTGGTGGAAGTTGGCTAAAATATTCATTGCTTTATCCAACATTTGTGTTTATCTCTATCTATTATTCTCTGGTTTTATAGGCTGTTCTCTCCATCCTGCAGTCCAAAGTAGGTCTAATAAATAAATATCCCCAAAGCGACTGCAGGCAAACAAACATTAAAAACAAAACAACACACACAGTCAATAACAAATGAGCCTGCAATCAGAGAACAAAAGTGGCAAAAGGCAAAAGCCAAGTGTCTACTCGATATTCTGTAACAACCTATGTGGGCAAAGACTCTAAAAAAGAATGAATATACTGGTTTCCCCTGATGGTCCAATGGGTAAGGACACTCCCTTGCAGTACAAGGGGCGCCGGTTCAATCCCTGGCCTGGGAAGATCCCACGTGCCGTGGAGCAGCTGGACAGATATGTCCAACTACCTAGCTGGAGCTCTGGAGCGCGTGCGCCCAGAGCCGGTGCTCTGCAGCGAGAGAGGCCACTGTGATGGGAGGCCCATGCAGGCCAAAGAACAAAGATAAATAAATCAAAGACCAATATAAGTGGCTAAAAAAAAAAAAATGGATACACACACATACACACACACACGGATAAATGAATCACTGCTGAACACCTGAAACTAATACAACACCGTAAATCAACTATATTCTTAAAAAAAAAAAAACCCATCACTGTCAAAATACAAAACACTTTCAATTCCACCTCAATACACTGACCCCACTGCTCAGACTTCAAAACATTACCCAAGTTTTGAAAAACCTCCAGAAGCTCTGGTTTCAGCAGTTGTGGTACTATAGCTCACAATTAACACTGCCAGACTCCTTGCTAATCAGTTATTCGCTCAGATGTTGAGCCTTTCTTTGGAGCCACTTACTTCTGCATTGCCACGACTGAGGCAATGTGTACTTTTCAGAATGTGTACTTTTCAGAATGAAGGGCAGACTTTAAGCAGGTTTTAACACCAAATGAGAACAAGGGTAAGAGAAGAGAGATCAACCCTTCTAGTCAAGTCGAGCTTTGGGCGAGCTGCAGGCAGTGCACAGCATGAGAGATCAGGTTCCAGAAAACACCCATGTGTTGAGAGCTGAGTGAGTTTGAAGGCTTAATGGCACAAATGTTCTGTCACTGGAACTGGTATACAGGGTTTTACTTCACCAGAACTCCCCAAAGCTCCAAAGTTGTTGACAACTAAAGAAGGGAAATGAATTCGCTCTAGACTTTGATGTTAAATTAGCAAGTTAATTTTACGTAAGTAGTCTGCCTGAACTGACTTGATTAACTGAAGAAAATGAAGATCCATCCAGAAACACAAAAGGAGTAAGACCAGAGACCATGTCAGAATATAACTAGTACCACTTCTTTCTTGAACAAACTCACTAGATAATAGGCTGGTGTTATGTAACATTTTTATCAAGTGTAGGTTCAATTTATTGTAGGTAAGAGATCTACAAGTGCAAAGTTCCCCACCCCCCTGAAGCAAGAATATTCAAAATGCTCTGGGAGTAAATTAAAATCACAAGGAGCTACTACTACCAGTATCTAGAATCACATGTAACAAAATAAAGATATCACAGTCTAGACAATTACTTCCAGTATTAACAATCAGTGTTAGCAAATTTTAAAGCTTTTCTAGGCATCTCCATTTTAGGTAAATAACAGACAAGTTGTTTCAAATGCTACCCAATCTATACTAGTCCTTGCCTCTTCTTGAATTCCTGTGGCACCTATGGGGAGCACTAATTAGAAGCCCATCACTTATTATGATTTATAATCATGACTATTATCATCAAAATGGGAAAGCAAGCCACTGAGTATAGGGACTATATCTCTCACATGTTCCTCAGGCAGATCTGCCCTATTAGATGGACCATAAAGAAGGCTGAGCAGCAAAGAATTGATGCTTTTGAACTGTGGTGCTGGAGAAGACTCTTCAGAGTCCTTTGGCAGTAAGGTCAAATCAGTCAATCCTAAAGGAAATCAACCCTGAATATTCATTGGAAGGACTGATGCTGAAGATGAAGCTCCAATACTTTGGCCACCTAATGGAAAGAGCTGACCCACTGGGAAAGCCCCTGATGCTGGGAAAGATTGAAGACAAGAGGATAAGGGGACAAAGAGGATGAAATGGTTGGATGTCATCACTGACTGGATGAACATGAGTTTGAGCAAACTCCAAGAGATAGTGAAAGACAGGGAAGCCTAGGATGCTGCAGTTGATGGGGTCACAAACAGTTTGACAGGACTTAGTGACTGAACAATAACAACAACAACAGACCCTGGGGATAGGCATCTGGGGTTCAAATCCTTTTCTACAACTGACTATCTGTGTGACCCTAGGCAAGTTATCTAACCTCTCTGAGCCTAGGTTTCCTCAGTAAACTAAGGATAAGCACAGTGCCTACATGCCCCTATGTTTTTGTGAGGATTGAATAAATCTATCTATGCTAAATATATGGTACAGTTTCTGGCACTTAGTAAGTATTCAAAAGATGTTGTTTACATTATTATGAGTAGGATTTTTTGTTTGTTATTGTAAGAGATCTACAAGTGCAAAGTTCCCACCCTGAAGCAACGATATTCAAAATGCTCTGGGAGTAAATTAAAATCACAAGGAGCTACTACTACCAGTATCTAGAATCACATGTAACAAAATAAAGATATCACAGTCTAGACAATTACTTCCAGTATTAACAATCAGTGTTAGCAAATTTTAAAGCTTTTCTAGGCATCTCCATTTTAGGTAAATAACAGACAAGTTGTTTCAAATGCTACCCAATCTATACTAGTCCTTGCCTCTTCTTGAATTCCTGTGGCACCTATGGGGAGCACTAATTAGAAGCCCATCACTTATTATGATTTATAATCATGACTATTATCATCAAAATGGGAAAGCAAGCCACTGAGTATAGGGACTATATCTCTCACATGTTCCTCAGGCAGATCTGCCCTATTAGATGGACCATAAAGAAGGCTGAGCAGCAAAGAATTGATGCTTTTGAACTGTGGTGCTGGAGAAGACTCTTCAGAGTCCTTTGGCAGTAAGGTCAAATCAGTCAATCCTAAAGGAAATCAACCCTGAATATTCATTGGAAGGACTGATGCTGAAGATGAAGCTCCAATACTTTGGCCACCTAATGGAAAGAGCTGACCCACTGGGAAAGCCCCTGATGCTGGGAAAGATTGAAGACAAGAGGATAAGGGGACAAAGAGGATGAAATGGTTGGATGTCATCACTGACTGGATGAACATGAGTTTGAGCAAACTCCAAGAGATAGTGAAAGACAGGGAAGCCTAGGATGCTGCAGTTGATGGGGTCACAAACAGTTTGACAGGACTTAGTGACTGAACAATAACAACAACAACAGACCCTGGGGATAGGCATCTGGGGTTCAAATCCTTTTCTACAACTGACTATCTGTGTGACCCTAGGCAAGTTATCTAACCTCTCTGAGCCTAGGTTTCCTCAGTAAACTAAGGATAAGCACAGTGCCTACATGCCCCTATGTTTTTGTGAGGATTGAATAAATCTATCTATGCTAAATATATGGTACAGTTTCTGGCACTTAGTAAGTATTCAAAAGATGTTGTTTACATTATTATGAGTAGGATTTTTTTTGTTTGTTTTGACAAAGTATCATTAAAAAAAATAACAGGGCTTCTCCGGTGGTCCAGTGGGTTAAGGACACCGCCTTGCAGTGCAAGGGGCGCTGGTTCGATCCCTGGCCTGGGAAGATCCCATGTGCTGCGGAGCGGCTGGACTGATGTGTCCAATTACCGAGCCAGAGCTCTGGGGCGCATGCACCCAGAGCCAGCGCTCTGCAACAACAGACGCCACCGTGATGGGAGGCCCACAGGAGCCAAAGAACAAAGAAGGATGAAAATAGAGAAATGAAAGACCAATAGAAGTGGCCCGCCCGTCCCCCTCCCTCCCCATCACTCCCCACCCAAAAAAAAAAAAACAGAACAGCTTTTTTTTTTTTGCTGGATTGGGGGGGGATGTATTATGGAAACTCTGATGTAAAGTAGAAAACAACTTCATTTTTTAAACATCCAATATTAGGAAAATAGAAAGAAAGGCTGATAAAGGAAATGAAATTATCCTTTTGAATATGTCTTTGCCAGTAATATTAATAGGTAAATTCTACCATCCTCAGAGGTTTCTATGACCAATCACCTTGTGATTTGCATGAGGTCTCTCTACAGTGGACAAATGAGGCTTATTCCTAAGGCCTGATTACTGATAGAACATAAAATGAGTAATGTTAGAGGCATTATCTTTGTTATTACAGTGGATGATTTATTCTACACCAGAGTTCAGGAATCCTAATATTAACATATCTTGCAGCAATCAATCACATTCAATTTTGACTTTCAAATCTTTGCGAAATATCCAATGATGCCACTAAGCACACAGCTTAATTGTGGAGATTGCTGATGTGGATGGCAATGCCATTAGTGAGCCCAAAAAGTGAAATCAGCAGTATTGAGCCTGAAAATGAAAGAGGTTGGAATTCTGAAGAAAATATTTAACCCACCAAGTTAAACAAGATAAACACAATAAAAATAATCTGCAAAGCAATTTTCTTTCTGCATTTAATAAACAAAAGAAGAAACAAAAATCACAGAAGCCGAAAGTAAAAAAAAAAAAAATCAATTAAAATAAAGTCACAGGGCATGATAGAGAATTATTCCTGGCAGTTATTTGATATAATGGGGTTAATATTTCTAGTCAGTCAAATTAACACAATCTTGCCACTGTAGATTTATAGTCACAAATGCACACTCCTGGGAGGATTATTTTATTCCAAGTACCAGAGAAACAAATTCCTTTCAAGTATAGGACCACTTGACCATTTTCTTCTGAATGAGAAGGAATGAAAGAAAAATCATCCTTCAGAAAACAATGAATCTGCTATATACATTCACATCTGGCTATCCCCTCATCCCTCCGTGATTTCCCCTTCAAAGTCCTTGGATAGAAACTAGTCCATTTATCGCTCCATTTGTATCAACAGATATGCTTTTATTTCTTATCGGTCTGCCTATTCGTATCATGTGTACTCCGCCATGTTATTGATTGAAAGAAGCTCAGGCAAGGTGGTGTCAGCTCATATTCCTAGAGGGAGTCCCCTGAGTAGACTGGTGAGGCACTTAAGGTCAAGTCTGTTTCTACATTAAAACTTCAGGGCATAGTGACAAGAAAAATGTAGACTTCTCAGGCATGCCAAGCAAATACAAACATTCAACCTTCATGGCTTCCCCCATGGAGCTCAGAGGTACTTCTCATGGAAGAAAATTTGGCTGTGCAAAAACAAAAATTATTTTAAGCCTTTCTACTTTCCGTTCTTTCTTTCATCTTTTTTTTTTTTTGTTGTTTATCTCTCCAAATGGCACTCCTAAAGGACAGAAATCATAAGGCAATTAAAGTCACTAAATCACACTATGCCTGGAGAGAGAGAGGATCCAGTAACTCTTTTAATAGATTAATCTGATATTTTCCAGAAGATCTATGAGATAATCTGTACACTTCAAACAAGGAGAAAGTAAAGTTAGCCGTGCTTGCCAACTGTATGCTTAGCACCATAACAATTCCCAAGATCTGAATTATTGGGAGAACCTCAAAAAATCATTCATCAGACACTTTCCAGAGCACATATTACAGGCACAGCTCTTTTTCTGGATTCTGATAAATAGCTAAAAGTGAGACCTTCATTGTAATGTACTCAGAAACCAGGTCAATAGGTTTTATTCTTATTACTCATTGAATAAAATAATGCCTAGCTTATCTAACAATAAAAGATTCATAAAGGTACTGGCCTCCATTTTCATCTTACAAAAACACTCTGATTAATTGAAAGAAGGCATTAATGAGAGTATAACTTCTTTGTTAATTAGTAACTGAGACATTCCACAAGGATGATGGCATGGAAGAGCTCAAAACAACAGAGGCAAGTTCACTTTTCATCAAACACTAAAAAAGATTATACCCTTTTCTCAGACTAAATATCACAGTACTACCAAATTAAGCTGCTTCACCATTCTTTACTCCACTCTCAGATACATTTAAGAGTGTGAATTATGAGATGAGAAATCCAAGCAATTCATGTTGGTTTCAACATTACTACTAGGAAGACTCAAATTCTTATTGGCCAGGGTCTGTGTGTTCTCTCAATGGATTTGTCTGAAAGAACATCAATCAGCTATATCAGTGAGCCCTATTAACTTCACAGAATAATGTCCTATCTTATTCAGATCACTTATAGCTAAATTTCTTTCAATACATGAAATTATTTTGGGCTTCTCAGATGGTGCTGGTGCTAAAGAACCCATCTGCCAATGCAGGAGATGCCGGAGACGCAGGTTTGATCCTCTAGGTCATATAGATCCCTTGGAGGAGGACACGGCAACCCACTCCAGTATTCTTGCCTGAAGAATCCCATGAACAGAGAAGTCTGGCACGCGATGCTCCATAAGCATGCAAAGAGTCAGACACGATGAAGTGACTAAGCACACATGTACACACATGATTTCTACTTTTCAGAAGATGCAAGACACTTAAAAAGGATGCCTGGGATGCTGGGAAATAGTTTACTATCATTCTGAGAAACACAGACACATTGAGGGAAACCACCTGTTTCTAGTTTTGTTATATCAGTTTAAAAACTATCAATAAGGATAGACATGGAACAATGGACTGGTTCAAAATTGGGAAAGGAGTATGTCACGACTACATATTGTATCCCTGCTTATTGAACCTATATGCAGAGTATATCATACAAAATGCCAGGCTGGATAAAACACAAGCTGGAATCAACTGCTGGGAGAAATATCAATTACCTCAGATATGTAGATGACACTACCCTCATGGCAGAAATTGAAGAGGAACTAAGGAACCTCTTGATGAAGGTGAAAGAAGAGAATGAAAAAGCTGGTTTAAAGCTCAACATTCAAAAAATGAACATCATGGCATCTGGTCCCATCACTTCATGGCAAACAAATGGGGGGAAAAATGGAAACAGGGACAGACTTTATTTTCTTGGGCTCCAAAATCACTGTGGATGGTGACTGCAGCCATGAAATTAAAAGATGCTTGCTTCTTGAGAGAAAAGCTATGACAAACCTAGACAGCATATTAAAGAACAGAGACATCACTTTGCCAACAAAAGTCAATATAGTCAAAGCTGTGGTTTTTCCAGTAGTTGTGTATGGATGTGAGTTGGACCATAAATAAGGCTGAAGGCCGAAGAGTTGATGCTTTTGCACTGTGGTGCTGGAGAAGACTCTTGAGAGTCCCTTGGAGGGCAAGGAGATCAACCTAGTGTCACTCCTAAAGCAAATTAACCCTGAATATACATTGTATAAGAACTGATGCTGAAGTAGAAGCTCCAATATTTTTGGCCACCTGATGTGGAGATCTGACTCACTGGAAAAGACCCTGATGCTGGGAACTACTGAAGGCAGGAGGAGAAGGGGGCAACAGAGGATGAAGTGGTGAGATGGCATCACTGAGTCAGTGGACATGAGTTTGAGCAAACTCTAGGAGATAATGAAAGTCAGGGAAGCCTGGTGTGTAGCAGTCCATGGGGTCAAAAAGACTCAGACTTGACTTAAGGAACTGACCACCACCAACAAAAGGATGGATAAAAGCACTTGATAATGAAAGGCTGATTTTAAGAAAAGCATTCTAGTTTCAACTTATAAAAACAGGGTGCCTGAACACCTGGAGGGATGTTCTTACTTCCTAGCCTTTGCACCGGCTGTTCCCTTTGCCTGGAATGTTCTTGACTACCAATCTTCATGACTAACTCCCATGATAGCCCTCAAGATTTTGCTGTCCCTAAATGAGGTTAACTTGATTACCCCACTTACATCATAACCTCCCCATCTCTGCTTCAGCACTTTTGGCTTCTTTTAACCTATCAAACTCTTTTTGGTTTTCTGTAGCTCTTATCTCTCATTAACAAACTGTATAATTTCCTTATCTGTTTAATTTTTATTGTTGGTCTATTCTCAATAGAAGGTAAACTTCACGAGGGCAGAAATATCTTGTGTTACATGATTATTATTATACCAAAGACCTAGAATGATGTTTATGCCAAAGTAGGTATAGAATGAACATTTGTTGAATAATAAAAGAGTTAAAAATTGCCCACAAAATTCACAAGTCATTGATGTACATGCCAGTATCATAAGTGAGCATGTCATTATCAAAACTGATTAAAAAAGAAAAGGATCAGTGAAAGGATTGTTGAAACCATAATTTTTGTTCAATAGTAGCAATCAATGCTCTATTCTTTGAGTATCTGTGCCAGGACTAGTGGAAAATAGAAAAGATTATGCATTTTAGGGGGAAAACTGGTTTTGGAAGCAGTACTTTGGGAGTGACACATGATCAAGTGATGAAAACAAAGATTAGGATCGAAGAATTTGCTTTTATATATATATATATATATATATATATATATATATATATTGGCTGTACCATGGCAGGATCTTAGTTCCCAGAACAGGGATTGAACCTGTGTCCACTGCAGTGGAAGTACGAAGTCCTAACCACTAGACTGCCAGGGTAGTCCCAAGAGATTGCTACTTTGTTTTTAAGTACATGAGGATGCTTTCATGCGCCAAAGGAGGGCATTAAAACATACTTTCTTATCAAACTCTAGGAGATAATGAAAGTCAGGGAAGCCTGGTGTGTAGCAGTCCATGGGGTCAAAAAGACTCAGACTTGACTTAAGGAACTGACCACCACCAACAAAAGGATGGATAAAAGCACTTGATAATGAAAGGCTGATTTTAAGAAAAGCATTCTAGTTTCAACTTATAAAAACAGGGTGCCTGAACACCTGGAGGGATGTTCTTACTTCCTAGCCTTTGCACCGGCTGTTCCCTTTGCCTGGAATGTTCTTGACTACCAATCTTCATGACTAACTCCCATGATAGCCCTCAAGATTTTGCTGTCCCTAAATGAGGTTAACTTGATTACCCCACTTACATCATAACCTCCCCATCTCTGCTTCAGCACTTTTGGCTTCTTTTAACCTATCAAACTCTTTTTGGTTTTCTGTAGCTCTTATCTCTCATTAACAAACTGTATAATTTCCTTATCTGTTTAATTTTTATTGTTGGTCTATTCTCAATAGAAGGTAAACTTCACGAGGGCAGAAATATCTTGTGTTACATGATTATTATTATACCAAAGACCTAGAATGATGTTTATGCCAAAGTAGGTATAGAATGAACATTTGTTGAATAATAAAAGAGTTAAAAATTGCCCACAAAATTCACAAGTCATTGATGTACATGCCAGTATCATAAGTGAGCATGTCATTATCAAAACTGATTAAAAAAGAAAAGGATCAGTGAAAGGATTGTTGAAACCATAATTTTTGTTCAATAGTAGCAATCAATGCTCTATTCTTTGAGTATCTGTGCCAGGACTAGTGGAAAATAGAAAAGATTATGCATTTTAGGGGGAAAACTGGTTTTGGAAGCAGTACTTTGGGAGTGACACATGATCAAGTGATGAAAACAAAGATTAGGATCGAAGAATTTGCTTTTATATATATATATATATATATATATATATATATATATATTGGCTGTACCATGGCAGGATCTTAGTTCCCAGAACAGGGATTGAACCTGTGTCCACTGCAGTGGAAGTACGAAGTCCTAACCACTAGACTGCCAGGGTAGTCCCAAGAGATTGCTACTTTGTTTTTAAGTACATGAGGATGCTTTCATGCGCCAAAGGAGGGCATTAAAACATACTTTCTTATCAACAACTTATCAAGGATACTACCTGTCTAGCCATGCTGTGCTCAGAGCTGTAGTCAGAAGCTCAGTCATGTCCAGTTTGTTGCGACCCCATGCATGGCAGCCCACCAGGCTCCTCTGTCCATGGGATTTTCCAAGCAAGAACACTGGGATGGGTTGCCATTTAAGGATAGAATCTGCATCTCTTACATCTCCTGCATTAGCAGATGGATTCTTAACCATTAGCACCACAGCTGTAGAAAAAATTGTAACTTATATGAGACTACTAATGCTCTCTCCCCACCCCTCCCCCGTCTCTTTCTCTTTATGTTTCTAAAAACAGGAGAGAATGATGGTAATATTCTGGTCTTTGATAAAAACATAATTCACAATCCAGCCCTGATTTCCTAATCCACAGAAAACTATGACTCACAGAAATAACCACTCTTTCTTTTGAGTGAACCACAGGTGCCTTGAACGGCACAATAAGATTACCGGGGCACCAAGGACAGCCTAGGTTGGAATGACTTTATGATTTCCAGAGAAGAAATTAAATTACATCATAATACTCTATGTATATTATAGAGAACACACAAAAGAGAAAGATGGAGTCATTCCACATGGCGTGGATTTCATGATACCTCTGTTTTCTAAAGATTTCTAGGAGATAAGAGTAAAATAAATGGGGCTTAAGCAACTCTAGAGAATACAGATTAAGGTAGAGAAAATGCCAAACCAAATAAGCCTGAAGTCATTTAACAAAGCAGTGCCTGTTGATTGATTAATATTTGGTTTTCTAATGGGCTTGCACACAGAGTCCACTCTGCCCAACTTCCTGCACTTCCCATTTGAGCCCTGTCCTTGGCAACCGAAAGCCCAGTGGGGAGACCCATGATAGAAGATCAGATAATCTGCAAAGCAGATAATCTGCTTCTCACAATTGAGTATTAGAACAGCCTACTGGGCCACCTGAGCCCCCACAATATACCCTTTGCAGGCCCACAAACAGAGCCTCTCAGGTTATTGACCTGAGCCCAGAGGCATCATAAAGGTTCACAATTAAAAGGCTTTGACCCAACTTCTGACCTCAATGTCTGCTTCCTGTGGAGAGAGTCTGAACTGGCCTAACAGAATTGCAGACTTAGGAATGCTGCCCAAATTACTTTCCCTCTGCCTTCCAGTTCACAGAACCATTGGGAACCTATTTGTTCAGATATATGCTGGTGCACCAGCTCGAAACAGTTCATATTATTCTTTGTTATAGAGGGCTTTAGTGTTCTCAACAATTACTTATCCTTTATTCTTATCAAAAGTGACAATCAGTACTTTAACACGTGTAATACATGTGTTTGCAACTTTGGCTCTATGCTGGATCAATGAATGGAGCATCATTTATTGATGCAGGTTTATCAGAAATCTCAGCAAGATCATCAGTACAAACAGGTCTTGGAAAAACAAGACCTCCAATAACAAAGTTACTGGGTACCTTAACATTGTAATTGCTGCTGTTGGTAGAATAAATGTATATTCAAATCCAGGACAGCTGGTCTAAAATGAAACAAATATATAATCTCATTTAACTGCCTGTGAAATTGCCTCATAACTGAGAGGATCAGAAAAGGGAAAAAGAAGCTTCTTCAGAGACGAAACCCCAATACTGACAACCTCTCAGGCAGAAGAAAACATTTTCCATGGACTATGTTGATACTAGCAATTAAGTACTTTGCTCTAAATCACTGTATCCTTTCTATATTTTTAATTCCCTTCAAAGAACATGGCAATCGGAGACTATACTCTTCCACTGTGTATTCTAGACAATTCCACTATTTGAGTATTGAACCAGATATATCACATTTCAAGCTGAGAGACAAAAAATTCCTGGTAAATTGAAGAATGACCTCAGTTCTTGATAAATTACTTAATTCAGAGTTCATTCAGTGATTCAAACTACATAAATATCTGTTTTTCAAAAAACTAATGATGTGTATGTTCTGTCTGTGTGTGTGTGTGTGTGCTAGAGTGTGTGTACGAGAACATAAGTGAGTAAGCAAAAGAGACCTAAGTTCCTCTGTTTCAGAAAGGGGTTGGAGCAAAATTTGATATCCATGGAAGAAAACTACCCAAAGTATTTAAGTTTCAGGTACCTGGTGGCTCAGATGGTAAAGAATCTGCCTGCAATACAGGAGCCCCAGGTTTGATCCCTGGGTTGAGAATATTCCCTGGAGAAGGGAATGGCAACCCACTCCAGTATTCTTGCCTGAAGAATCCCATGGACAGAGGAGCCTGGCAAGCTACAGTCCATGGGGTCATAAAAGAGTGGGACACAACTTAGTGACTAAATAACAACTACAAATATTTTAACTAGTCAAATAAAATTCTGTCTAAACCTACATGTACTCCATTAGTGATCATCTCTCCAGGTCAATTTACAACCCTACCAAAAGCAAGGAAAAAATCAACAACAATAAGAAAAAATAAGAAAAAAAAATCCCCAGAACTTTTGGGCATATGTGAATTTTCAGAGGATCACATACAATGTCTGAGTTAAGCAAGGACTCACTTATCAAATAGAAATGTGGTAGTGGGTTTGTGACAGTATGTGTATTATACTTTCCAAAAGATGATTATATAATTTGTGGTAAGTAGAGTTTTGCTCTATAAAAGTTATTTGCCATTAATGTGCACACCACTACATTTAGGTTAAGTATTTTATGTTTTCAAATCATAAGATTCTGTTAGCATTTCTTTTCAGTTAAAAAAAAATCCAGTTCACAATGTTGTTTAGTCGTTAAGTCGTATTCCCCTCTTGCAATTCCATGGACTGTAAGCCACCAGTCTTCTCTGTCCATTCGGATTTACCAGGCAGGAATACTGGAGTCAGGGGCTTCCCTGGTGGTCCAGTGAGTAAAGAGTCCGCCTTGCAGTGCAAGGGGCATCCATTCAATCCCTGACCCAGGAAGATCCCACGTGCCCCAAAGTGGCTGTACTGGTGTATCCAATTACCAGCCAGCACTTTGGAGCACAGGCACCCAGAGCTGGTGCTCGGCAGTGGGAGTGGCCACTGCAATGGGAGGCCCACACAGGCCAAAGAATAAAGATGGATGAAAATAAATAAGTAAAGCAATAAAAGGCCAAAAAAAAAAAAAAAAAAAGAATACTGGAGTCACAATGTATACTCAATTTCAACTCAATAAATGCTCTTTGACCACCTATTGTATACAGGGTACTATTTTAGGTATTGCAAAAATAGAAGGATCAATTTCATCACAACTACACCAGAATAGAGGAAATCTGAGAGTCTTTTAAAAATTAACCCATTTGCTCCTTATTTATAATTATTGTACCATACACAGAAATGCATTAAAAAAGGGGGGGAGGGTAACTCTATATAACTATACCATATGGTATTGTGCTACTTTTCTTTTTATAACACTACTAACAGTCTATTTAGGGAATAAAGTAATCACTATACTCACAAAAACATCTGATTAGCTAGAATATCATTCATGGAAGTTCCCAGAATTTCAAAAGCCTGATAATTTAGAGCAAATACATATAACTCTAAGCATTTATGAAATTTATACAACTCCAGAATCCGAAGGAGTAGCCTTCATTTTGGCAAACTTTTCAATTTATGCCAAATCACTCATTCCTAATAAGAATTTTTTCAGCAAGGACAGATCCAGGTTTCCCGGGGCCAAAGGCCTACAAATTTGGGGACTCTTCTTTAAGAAAGGAATGCAAAATGAGCTCCAGGGTGAGGGGCTAAAAAATGTACACTTCATTAGCGTCTGAGCAAATCTGTCTCTGGTTTTCAGGTCTGAGCAAATCTGTCTCTAGTTTTCAGCCATCAGTAACAAGTTTTTTTTTTATTAATGACATGATGTAAAACAGAGCAACAAGTATCTGTAACTTAAGTTGGGGCGGAAACATATTTCTCTGAAATTGAATTATAGGAGATATGTGGACTTGTGTGAAAATCAGCTCCCGAGATACCCGCCTCTCCCAGAAACCTCTAACATTACCATGCAGAGCATCAGGAGAAGGCTCAAGGTTAATCACTCACTTCCCCTTTCAATCTGTCTCAATTACTGTTATGGGATGCTTCAATTAGTCATTCTCCTTCTCTCCGGGGATAGGGAGAGATCGCAGATAACTCATCCCAAACAGACTGCACAATTTGAATCCCTGCACCCGTGAGAAAATCCTCACTGGAGACAAGCAAGATTTGCTGTCATCTACTCTGTACTCTGTCAATGCTGCTCTTTCATCAGACAAAGAGAAGCCATACGTCTTCTGGGATGCTGAGCTTCCTTTTCCCTTCGCAGAGAGGAATGAGTTCTATTTCTCCCACATATTCAGCCCTGGACAGTCATAGGCCATTTTCTTAAAACTACCCTTGGATGACACTTTCCAGAAGGTACCCCCTGAGAGAGACAACCACATTATCAGTCACCTGGACAGCATGTATCCCTTTTTCTATGCCTGCTCTCCACCTGTCATAAGAAGACTATGTTATTCAGTTACTCAGTAACTGTTCAAGAGGTATATATGGCGTCAGTAGTTTATAGAAGATCACATAGATAACAATGATGTCTAGATCCAGAAAGAGTAATGCCTCCTATCATTACACAAGACATTCAATTTCTCTAAATTCATGGGACAAGAAAAATTCTAATGCAACAAAAGTCTTTGTTTCAAAGGGTGATTTTTTCTTTTGTCAACAACAAAAACCAAAACCCCTAAGTTGTTTGGGTTCTGCTATCCCGATATAGATACAACTGCAGCAATCATATAAATGGCATCTGTGAATGGATAAAGATTTCTAGATATGCTGACACTTTGTAATTATGTATTTTCCTGGAGAATGACTAAGTGTGCTCAAGGACTGTGTGTGAAGTGGTCTATTTTTGATCAATCACTTCTTCCTTTGTGCTATCACTGGATTTACACTATCACAGCACTTGTGTCATGCTACAATTACTGGGCTGGTCAAGATCTTATGAAAAACCCAAAAGAAGTTTTTGGCCAATCCAATATTTTTCTCCTGGATGTTACATCCATAGGCTACAAACTCCCAGGCTTGGGGTGCAGAGGGAGAGCTGGGACCATCTTCACTAGTGTCTCCTCAGTGTTGAGCAGAGTGCTGACACACAGTAGGTACTGAAGGAGCAGATTCTCACGGACTGCATAACAGTAAATGGTGAGATTTAAATATTTCAAAAGTGCCTTGGAATTGGACTGCAAAATAGGCACAGTTTAACAGTTCAATTAGTCATTCTCCTTCTCTCCGGGGATAGGGAGAGATCGCAGATAACTCATCCCAAACAGACTGCACAATTTGAATCCCTGCACCCGTGAGAAAATCCTCACTGGAGACAAGCAAGATTTGCTGTCATCTACTCTGTACTCTGTCAATGCTGCTCTTTCATCAGACAAAGAGAAGCCATACGTCTTCTGGGATGCTGAGCTTCCTTTTCCCTTCGCAGAGAGGAATGAGTTCTATTTCTCCCACATATTCAGCCCTGGACAGTCATAGGCCATTTTCTTAAAACTACCCTTGGATGACACTTTCCAGAAGGTACCCCCTGAGAGAGACAACCACATTATCAGTCACCTGGACAGCATGTATCCCTTTTTCTATGCCTGCTCTCCACCTGTCATAAGAAGACTATGTTATTCAGTTACTCAGTAACTGTTCAAGAGGTATATATGGCGTCAGTAGTTTATAGAAGATCACATAGATAACAATGATGTCTAGATCCAGAAAGAGTAATGCCTCCTATCATTACACAAGACATTCAATTTCTCTAAATTCATGGGACAAGAAAAATTCTAATGCAACAAAAGTCTTTGTTTCAAAGGGTGATTTTTTTTCTTTTGTCAACAACAAAAAACCAAAAAAACCCCCCTAAGTTGTTTGGGTTCTGCTATCCCGATATAGATACAACTGCAGCAATCATATAAATGGCATCTGTGAATGGATAAAGATTTCTAGATATGCTGACACTTTGTAATTATGTATTTTCCTGGAGAATGACTAAGTGTGCTCAAGGACTGTGTGTGAAGTGGTCTATTTTTGATCAATCACTTCTTCCTTTGTGCTATCACTGGATTTACACTATCACAGCACTTGTGTCATGCTACAATTACTGGGCTGGTCAAGATCTTATGAAAAACCCAAAAGAAGTTTTTGGCCAATCCAATATTTTTCTCCTGGATGTTACATCCATAGGCTACAAACTCCCAGGCTTGGGGTGCAGAGGGAGAGCTGGGACCATCTTCACTAGTGTCTCCTCAGTGTTGAGCAGAGTGCTGACACACAGTAGGTACTGAAGGAGCAGATTTACCAAAGGAGAATCACGGACTGCATAACAGTAAATGGTGAGATTTAAATATTTCAAAAGTGCCTTGGAATTGTGCACTGCATTTAAATGTGAATGGCAGGCATCCCGAAAGTTTAGGCATCAGTGTGGCATTTTGAAAAGCAAATAATGACGCTCTTTAAAAAGAGCAACCACAGAAGGTGTTCCCTATGGAACTGAGCAATGCTAAGTACGGAGTGATTTTTTTTTTTTAACACATAGTAACTTCTCTTTCCAGAAAAACCTTTCAAAACCTAGAGTTTAAAAATATGCCAGGTGCTTTCAAAATTACATCATTTATTTAAAATTTCTTATAAAGATGACACCTGAAATCTGGATTTTCCTTTGCATAACATTTGTATTTTTGCACATGAGAAAAATGGAAAACTCAGTAGACTTATTAAACTCTTCTCTATTATGAGCTCAGGATATCTCAAGACAGAATTAGTTCAATATTGAGAGGATGGAAAGAGAAGGATAAAATCTAATCAATATCAATGACACTTCCTTGGTAATGTCTAATCTCTTTTTGGTATCACCTCCTCTTTGCATGGCTCTAACTTGTTTTTGCAAGCAGGCCCCAAAAATAATTCAATGTTCAATCTGTCTTCTTATTTAGTTTACGCTCTGCTCTCTCATCGCACGAATTGAGTATTTTTATTGTATTAGTGACCACTGTAGTTTACGCTTACATTCATGACTCCAGAAGGAGGTGGGAAGCAACTAGACAAGATTAGTTAGTTAGCTTGAGGTGATTCTAGGAGACTATGTGATTCTATGATAATATTATTTTATATAGTATTTACATAATTATTATTTCAATCCAGATACTGCTCCAAGTGTTCTGCATATTTTAAAAAGAGGTTTCTTTCAATTCCCCATAGATAGCTTCCACTATTGCCCTCTATTAAAGCTGAGATTAACAAATGACAGCCTTAATTTCAACTGAGATTCAATCCTTAGTCTAGTTAAAGATAGTACATACGGCTTGTGCAGAGGGAGAGCTGGGACCATCTTCACTAGTGTCTCCTCAGTGTTGAGCAGAGTGCTGACACACAGTAGGTACTGAAGGAGCAGATTTACCAAAGGAGAATCACGGACTGCATAACAGTAAATGGTGAGATTTAAATATTTCAAAAGTGCCTTGGAATTGTGCACTGCATTTAAATGTGAATGGCAGGCATCCCGAAAGTTTAGGCATCAGTGTGGCATTTTGAAAAGCAAATAATGACGCTCTTTAAAAAGAGCAACCACAGAAGGTGTTCCCTATGGAACTGAGCAATGCTAAGTACGGAGTGATTTTTTTTTTTTAACACATAGTAACTTCTCTTTCCAGAAAAACCTTTCAAAACCTAGAGTTTAAAAATATGCCAGGTGCTTTCAAAATTACATCATTTATTTAAAATTTCTTATAAAGATGACACCTGAAATCTGGATTTTCCTTTGCATAACATTTGTATTTTTGCACATGAGAAAAATGGAAAACTCAGTAGACTTATTAAACTCTTCTCTATTATGAGCTCAGGATATCTCAAGACAGAATTAGTTCAATATTGAGAGGATGGAAAGAGAAGGATAAAATCTAATCAATATCAATGACACTTCCTTGGTAATGTCTAATCTCTTTTTGGTATCACCTCCTCTTTGCATGGCTCTAACTTGTTTTTGCAAGCAGGCCCCAAAAATAATTCAATGTTCAATCTGTCTTCTTATTTAGTTTACGCTCTGCTCTCTCATCGCACGAATTGAGTATTTTTATTGTATTAGTGACCACTGTAGTTTACGCTTACATTCATGACTCCAGAAGGAGGTGGGAAGCAACTAGACAAGATTAGTTAGTTAGCTTGAGGTGATTCTAGGAGACTATGTGATTCTATGATAATATTATTTTATATAGTATTTACATAATTATTATTTCAATCCAGATACTGCTCCAAGTGTTCTGCATATTTTAAAAAGAGGTTTCTTTCAATTCCCCATAGATAGCTTCCACTATTGCCCTCTATTAAAGCTGAGATTAACAAATGACAGCTAATTTCACTGAGATTCAATCTTAGTCTTCTTCCAGAATCTGTTCCCTACAGATAATCATGATCACACTGATGACAACAGCAAAGTTAACAGTCTTAGTTAATACTGAGGTAGTACATACTAGGTGCCAGGCACGTTCTAAGTACTTATATACAATTTGTTCACTTGTTGAACAACCAACACTAGACTGAAAGTCAGAAAGACCAGAATTCCAGTCCAAGTCCCAGTGCTGATTACTTCCCATACTCGGAGGAAGTCCCTTCAACCACTCTGAGTTGCATTCTCCACAGATACACATTGAAGGCATTGTACCAGATGATCTCTGAGGACTAATATCAAACCTATAATTGGCCCACTCAGAACAGGACAGAAGACGCTCCTGAGATGAGTGTGGGGATACTAGAATGAAATTATATTCTTGCTCTCAAAAAAGCTGTACACTAAGTCAAACAAAATCAATGACTGAAGACCAGCAAAGACATGGTGCTCAAAACTGCCTTTCTGTGGATTAACACAGAATGTAGTATTCCATTTGGTAATTCCTATGACTGAATAGTGTTGTCCCGAACCCAAATTCATATGTTGAGTCCCTAACTCCCACTGTGACAGTATTTGGTGACAGGGTTTTAGGATGTAATTAAAGCTAAATGAGGTCTAAGAGTAAGGTCCTAATCAAAAGTGCTAGTGCCTTATAAGAGAGGAAGAAACAGCAGAGATCTATTTCCTCTCCACCATGTGAGGACACAGCAAGGGGTCCATACACAGGCAAGAAACAAGTCCTTCTCAAGGAACTGAATCAGTCAGTACCTTGATTTTGAACTTCCTATCCTCTGTGAGGAATAAATTTATGCTGTTTAAGCCACCCAATCTATAGTATTTTGTTAAGAGCAAACTGAGCACAGAGTAATTAAAAAAAAATTACCGGAAGCTATAAAGGAAGAGACTGCAGAATTTAATTGCATGTTAAACAACAAGTTAATGTTAAAAAATACAGTCTAAAGATAAATGAATAAAAAAAAACTGCCACACATGTAACTAGATTATTATTATATGAATAAATTCTGAGATCAATACAAATAATTATGGTAAAATTGATTTTAAAAAGATATGAACAGCTTTATATCTTTGGTATCTAGTACTATTCCTTGAGAGAAACCAATGGTAAAGAAGCAAATGATTAATTGAACTAAATACGTAAACTATGTAACTTTACTACCACTCTTAGGTTTTTAAAAACATAATATATGATATAGATATATGGATATGTGTGGTGATTTAAGGTTAATTTTATATATAGAATTTCATAGGAATATAAAATCAAAATATTGTATTAGAAAAGGTAGGTAAAATTTGATGCACACTTCAAAAACTTCTCAGCATCACTTAAGAGTAAATAAGTAATGGCATAATAAAGAATTGATAAATACACATCTAAAGATATTTTCTCAACAAATTTACAAGTTGGTAATACCCACTACTGATGACTATGTGGTGGAAACCCTCTCATACTGTTGAAAGGAGAGTATATAGTAGATTCTTTTAAGAAGAAAATTATTAAAATTAAAAATATAAACACTTTATGGCTCAGCAATTCTACTTCTTGGAACGAGTGATAATGTGCTCCAAAACCAACCAACCAAGCATCAAGATAGACACACACTAATGTTCATGACCAGTTATTCGTGACAGTAAAAAAACTAAAAAGAACCTTACATGTTCATTCATGGAGAACTAATTAAATCCATTAGGGTATACCTTGTCAATGGACTCTTTCAAGCAGACGTTTAACAGAACAAAGGAAGGTTGGATTGAGTTAAGAAAAAGAAAAGCATGGTTTCCATTTTTATACGATGCATTACCATTCTTGTGAATGTTTGAAAGTTCACATGTGTGCACATGCATGTTCACAGAGATATAATACTGGTATTCTCATAAATATTTTCCAGGTAGAAAACACGAGAAACTCAACAATGGCTATCCAGGGGAAGACAAGATGGTGGAGTAGGTGGACATGGAACACTTCTTTCTCCAGAGATTCATTAGGAATACATCTTCAGGTGCAGAGAATCTCACAGAGCGCCGGGTGAGAGTGGGCAGGAGTTTCTGACCACCAGAAAGGAATATATAGATTCATGCAAAACTCGATCTTCCCTGTTGATGATGAAGCATGAGGTGACATGGGACCTGCTCAGATGTAAAGAACCTGCCTGCAATGCAGGAGACCCAGGTTTGATCCCTGGGTTGGGAAGATCCCTGAAGGAGGAGAGCATGGCAACCCACTCCAGTATTCTTGCCTGGAGAATCCCATAAACAGAGAGCCTGGTGGGCTACAGTCCATGGGGACAGAAAGATTTGGACACAGATGGGAGACCAACACACAACACTTAAAACATTAATTTTTTTTTCATTAGTATATGTGAAATACATTTATTTGGGTGGTCAATTGACTAAGTGTGTTATATGTACTGTATGAATAGAACAGATAAAGAAGATAAAACATTCAAAAGGAGCTGCTGTTCCTGAGTTCTTCTATGTGCCAGATACCTCACATGCTCTGCTCTTAAACCTTATAGCGATCACAGAAGGTCAACATTCACACCTCTTTATTTTGAGATACACACAAAGTGACTACACTTTAAAAATGGGGTGAGCAGGTGGGTGAAAAGTAGCATCTTGTTATTTTGAATTAAATTTCTCATATGTATGGCCAAATTCCTTCACTGTTCACCTGAAACTATCACATTTTTAGCTGAGTATACTCCGATACAAAAAAAAAAATTTTTTTTTGGTATTAAATTTCTAACTCCTAAGAGATTAAACAAATTTTAATTTATTTACTGACCATTCCTATAATCTCCTGTGGCATTTCCTGTCATGCTTTGCCCATATTTTAAACTAGGTAGCTTGTTCACTGATTATAGGAGCTTCTTATGTATTTTTATTTTTTTCTCTCAACTGAAAAAAAAATCACATCCCCAGAAAGTTCCTGAGAACAGGATAATGAACACCTATATGTCCTTTACTTCTATTCACCAATTATTAACACTTAGCAACCTCTCTTTCTCTCAAAACTCTGCTCCTAAATTCTCTCTCTGTTGGAGACTTTGATACATTGTGACACTTTTCTCAAACACTATAGCATGTACTGTCCTAATGATACCTTCTGCTGTTCTGTCCAGAGTGGGCAGGAGTTTCTGACCACCAGAAAGGAATATATAGATTCATGCAAAACTCGATCTTCCCTGTTGATGATGAAGCATGAGGTGACATGGGACCTGCTCAGATGTAAAGAACCTGCCTGCAATGCAGGAGACCCAGGTTTGATCCCTGGGTTGGGAAGATCCCTGAAGGAGGAGAGCATGGCAACCCACTCCAGTATTCTTGCCTGGAGAATCCCATAAACAGAGAGCCTGGTGGGCTACAGTCCATGGGGACAGAAAGATTTGGACACAGATGGGAGACCAACACACAACACTTAAAACATTAATTTTTTTTTCATTAGTATATGTGAAATACATTTATTTGGGTGGTCAATTGACTAAGTGTGTTATATGTACTGTATGAATAGAACAGATAAAGAAGATAAAACATTCAAAAGGAGCTGCTGTTCCTGAGTTCTTCTATGTGCCAGATACCTCACATGCTCTGCTCTTAAACCTTATAGCGATCACAGAAGGTCAACATTCACACCTCTTTATTTTGAGATACACACAAAGTGACTACACTTTAAAAATGGGGTGAGCAGGTGGGTGAAAAGTAGCATCTTGTTATTTTGAATTAAATTTCTCATATGTATGGCCAAATTCCTTCACTGTTCACCTGAAACTATCACATTTTTAGCTGAGTATACTCCGATACAAAAAAAAAAATTTTTTTTTTGGTATTAAATTTCTCTAACTCCTAAGAGATTAAACAAATTTTAATTTATTTACTGACCATTCCTATAATCTCCTGTGGCATTTCCTGTCATGCTTTGCCCATATTTTAAACTAGGTAGCTTGTTCACTGATTATAGGAGCTTCTTATGTATTTTTATTTTTTTCTCTCAACTGAAAAAAAAATCACATCCCCAGAAAGTTCCTGAGAACAGGATAATGAACACCTATATGTCCTTTACTTCTATTCACCAATTATTAACACTTAGCAACCTCTCTTTCTCTCAAAACTCTGCTCCTAAATTCTCTCTCTGTTGGAGACTTTGATACATTGTGACACTTTTCATGCAAACACTATAGCATGTATTCTGTGCCTAATGATACCTTCTGCTGTTCTGTCCCTCAAAGATCTTTTCTCAAGCAGGATGAGTTCCCACCACTTCCTGTATCATACATTTACTGCTTCCTTTCCATGGAATGCCCAAATCTATTCATCCTTCAAGGCCCAACTCAAATGTCCTGCACTTCACAAAGATTTCCCTTCTCAGTTTTCCTTCTCTCTACTTCATCTGTATCATTTCTTGCTTCTTCTTGGCACCACTATTGGTCATGTGTATGTCTCACATCCCCAAATAGTTATGAGCACTTGAGTCCAAGAAGCCTGTCCAACAGCAACTTGTATTTCCACAGAGCTTAGCAAAGCTCCTTGATGATAGGAGACACTCAACAAACATCTGCAACATCAACCAGCAAAAGCACTAATACATGTTTGTGTATGGGAGAATCAGAGGGGCAACTCTGTTCCTATCAGCAACTCTTTTTTTTTTTTTTGTAAATTTTATTTATTTATCTTTAGGTGGGTGGGGTGAGGGAGGGGGATGGGTGGGGTGAGGGAGGGGGATGGGTGGGCCACTTCTATTGGTCTTTCATTTCTCTATTTTCATCAGTCTTTGTTCTTTGGCTCCTGTGGGCCTCCCATCGCGGTGGCCTCTGTTGTCGCAGAGCGCTGGCTCTGGGCGCATGCACACCAGAGCTCCAGCTCAGTAATTGGACACATGGGTCCAGCCACTCCGCGGCACATGGGATCTTCCCAGACCAGGGATCGAACCGGCGCCCCTTGCACTGCAAGGCGGTGTCCTTATCCACTGGGCTACCAGGGGAAGCCCCTTATCAGCAACTCTTTCTGATTTTCTACAAGTCACTTAAGTTTAGTAGCTCTTTAATAGCTCTTTTTCAAGAGGAGGCACTTTCCATATACTGTATCAGTCCTTACCACAGTCTCAGGAAGTAGACAGCACTCATCTTACTAGAGGAAACAGCAGTGTAGAGGGGCACATATGCAAGGTCACATAGGTGACATGCTGACTCAGTGACTTTTTTGTCTTATTCACCTTCATATGAACCTGTCATCTGATCTGTTGTATATATGCAATAAATGTTTCAAAAATAACTTGTTTGAAATAGGATGCTTCTTCAAGAAGAAAACATTTTTTTTCTCCTTATTGTATGTGTATGAGAGAATAGATGTTAGCTGGATCTGCATCATTTTATAACTTAATGTAAATCAAACCATCTGACTGCATGCTTTAAATGTATACAGTATATGCCAATTAATTTTCAATAAAACTTGGGGAAAAAATTGGAATAAATAAATAAATAAATAAATTAGGTGTTTCTCTGTGCCTCCTTGGACTTTTATAAATTCAATGATTAAAGCTGTTTAGCCGCCCCCTCCCAAAAAAACCCCAGAAAATTAAAGAAAAGCTGCTGCATTCTGTTATACATAGGAAGTGACATACTGATCTTTGGAACTCCATAATAAGATTGATTTGGTTTTTAACTTTCTGATTTATCATGAACAACAGCAATACTTAGAGAGGCACATGCTTGAAATATTTGCAAAATTAAGGGGCTTCTTTGAGATCCTGGTGATGAGCTAGGTATTTCAGTTCTGCTTTTATAATTGGCAATTCCACCAAAATCCCTCACATGAGCATCTATGATTTCTGTATTAAGCATTATCTATTACTTTGGACAATGCTCTGGCCAAGAGTTGAGTGTCAGGCTCCTTTGTTATTTAACAGGGCACATGGCTCCTATGTCTCACAGGTCTGAGAGTCAGTGGCCAGGTACAGCCTTTTTGGTTTACCGGAGCTACAGAACCTCAAATAACTGAGCTACGGTTTCATTCCTCTTAAATTCTGATGTCAAAGTAACTGATGGGCTTTGCTCTTTAATTGAAAGAAGTGAGTGCAAACAACAATTTGTGTCAAATTTTCTTTCCCTGAATTATATAGACATTCTCTCAAACTACGACAGTGTTTTACTTTTGAATATATATGCATGTGTAATAAATTCTATTAAGTCTTTTAAGAGCAGTTAAGTAGCCAAGACCAGTAGTAGACCAACACCTTCAGAGAGAACTTCAGTGTCCTTGTCCAGTCCTGTAGTGCTTATGGCCAAGGTATGGACATCAGCTCCTAACACAGCACTGGGGCCAGGAAAGTAAGAAGCGAAAGTCTGTTGTATAGATATGAACTCCAGATCTGGAATTAGGAAGGCTGCTATGATGGCCTCCTGGCTCTGAGAGCCTGGGCACATCACTTACCTGGCCTCTCCAACACTTGGTGCCCTCAGCAAAAATGCAGATGAACCTCCCTGGGGCCAGGACACTTAATTTTTTTGTAAATCAAACCATCTGACTGCATGCTTTAAATGTATACAGTATATGCCAATTAATTTTCAATAAAACTTGGGGAAAAAATTGGAATAAATAAATAAATAAATAAATTAGGTGTTTCTCTGTGCCTCCTTGGACTTTTATAAATTCAATGATTAAAGCTGTTTAGCCGCCCCCTCCCAAAAAAACCCCAGAAAATTAAAGAAAAGCTGCTGCATTCTGTTATACATAGGAAGTGACATACTGATCTTTGGAACTCCATAATAAGATTGATTTGGTTTTTAACTTTCTGATTTATCATGAACAACAGCAATACTTAGAGAGGCACATGCTTGAAATATTTGCAAAATTAAGGGGCTTCTTTGAGATCCTGGTGATGAGCTAGGTATTTCAGTTCTGCTTTTATAATTGGCAATTCCACCAAAATCCCTCACATGAGCATCTATGATTTCTGTATTAAGCATTATCTATTACTTTGGACAATGCTCTGGCCAAGAGTTGAGTGTCAGGCTCCTTTGTTATTTAACAGGGCACATGGCTCCTATGTCTCACAGGTCTGAGAGTCAGTGGCCAGGTACAGCCTTTTTGGTTTACCGGAGCTACAGAACCTCAAATAACTGAGCTACGGTTTCATTCCTCTTAAATTCTGATGTCAAAGTAACTGATGGGCTTTGCTCTTTAATTGAAAGAAGTGAGTGCAAACAACAATTTGTGTCAAATTTTCTTTCCCTGAATTATATAGACATTCTCTCAAACTACGACAGTGTTTTACTTTTGAATATATATGCATGTGTAATAAATTCTATTAAGTCTTTTAAGAGCAGTTAAGTAGCCAAGACCAGTAGTAGACCAACACCTTCAGAGAGAACTTCAGTGTCCTTGTCCAGTCCTGTAGTGCTTATGGCCAAGGTATGGACATCAGCTCCTAACACAGCACTGGGGCCAGGAAAGTAAGAAGCGAAAGTCTGTTGTATAGATATGAACTCCAGATCTGGAATTAGGAAGGCTGCTATGATGGCCTCCTGGCTCTGAGAGCCTGGGCACATCACTTACCTGGCCTCTCCAACACTTGGTGCCCTCAGCAAAAAATGCAGATGACCATTCCTCCCTGGGGCAGCTGACAGGATTTCTGATCATGGGTGTAGAAGCATGTAGCATAATTGTTCACTTAATAAATGCTCAATAAATATTAGCTGAAAGCAGTCTACCAGGATTCAAAACATGGTTTTTTAGAGATTAGGTCAATGAAAACTGTAATAGCATATGACATTATGACATTACTAAAGTGTATGTGTTTGAGTTTTAATCTTTTATACAATTTGTTGTAGACATCTTAGATTCTGCTATTTGAAGGATGAATTATATTTTGTACCTTTCCGAGAGCAATCAATCAATGAACATGTGAGTCATTAAATGAATAAATGAATATGTGCATGCAAAGTCGCTTCAGTTGTGTCCAAGTCTGTGCAAACCCATGCACTCCAGCCTGCCAGGCTCCTCTGTCCGTGGGATTCTCCAGGCAAGAATACTGGCGTGGGTTGCCATGCCCTCCTCCAGGGGATCTTCCTGACGCAGGGATGGAACCCATGTCTCCTATGCCCCCTGCACTGGCAAGTGGGTTCTTTACCACTAGTGCCACCTGGGGAGCCAAATAAATAAATACATGACTAAAAACAGGATTTTTGGTTATAAAAACACCCATGTGCAAGAAACTGTATTAAAACTTATGAAAGACAATTGAAATATGCCATGGTTACAATAATCGATAATATTGCTAAAGCTAGTACTTATTAAGGGCTTAAAATGTGCTAGCTTTGGGCAGTTGTAGGGTAAGGATATAGAATATGGAAAAAATAGTCATTTAAATCAGAATCCTAGAACTGGGAAGGTTCTGAGTAGAAAGAGCCAAGAAAACATGAGTCATTTTCCCTTCCAACTTTATCAGTTATATTACTTGTAAATTATTTACATTTACTGAGTTTAAACTTGTGTACATTGCAAATACTTGTTGCTTTAAATTCTAACTTCAGTGTCCTTGTCCAGTCCTGTAGTGCTTATGGCCAAGGTATGGACATCAGCTCCTAACACAGCACTGGGGCCAGGAAAGTAAGGCGAAAGTCTGTTGTATAGATATGAACTCCAGATCTGGAATTAGGAAGGCTGCTATGATGGCCTCCTGGCTCTGAGAGCCTGGGCACATCACTTACCTGGCCTCTCCAACACTTGGTGCCCTCAGCAAAAAATGCAGATGACCATTCCTCCCTGGGGCAGCTGACAGGATTTCTGATCATGGGTGTAGAAGCATGTAGCATAATTGTTCACTTAATAAATGCTCAATAAATATTAGCTGAAAGCAGTCTACCAGGATTCAAAACATGGTTTTTTAGAGATTAGGTCAATGAAAACTGTAATAGCATATGACATTATGACATTACTAAAGTGTATGTGTTTGAGTTTTAATCTTTTATACAATTTGTTGTAGACATCTTAGATTCTGCTATTTGAAGGATGAATTATATTTTGTACCTTTCCGAGAGCAATCAATCAATGAACATGTGAGTCATTAAATGAATAAATGAATATGTGCATGCAAAGTCGCTTCAGTTGTGTCCAAGTCTGTGCAAACCCATGCACTCCAGCCTGCCAGGCTCCTCTGTCCGTGGGATTCTCCAGGCAAGAATACTGGCGTGGGTTGCCATGCCCTCCTCCAGGGGATCTTCCTGACGCAGGGATGGAACCCATGTCTCCTATGCCCCCTGCACTGGCAAGTGGGTTCTTTACCACTAGTGCCACCTGGGGAGCCAAATAAATAAATACATGACTAAAAACAGGATTTTTGGTTATAAAAACACCCATGTGCAAGAAACTGTATTAAAACTTATGAAAGACAATTGAAATATGCCATGGTTACAATAATCGATAATATTGCTAAAGCTAGTACTTATTAAGGGCTTAAAATGTGCTAGCTTTGGGCAGTTGTAGGGTAAGGATATAGAATATGGAAAAAATAGTCATTTAAATCAGAATCCTAGAACTGGGAAGGTTCTGAGTAGAAAGAGCCAAGAAAACATGAGTCATTTTCCCTTCCAACTTTATCAGTTATATTACTTGTAAATTATTTACATTTACTGAGTTTAAACTTGTGTACATTGCAAATACTTGTTGCTTTAAATTCTAACTTCAGATTTAGCATGAATAAAGACAGAAAATTCAAAATGCAAAGAAAAAAGTCAGAAACAATGAAAATGGTATACAATAGAGAATATAAAAGAAGGGCTTTAGGAGAACCTAATGCTCAGAACAACTTGAAAGGGAAAAAGAAACAAAGATTGATTATTTTCAATAAGGAGAAAGATAAATACTGAAGCCAGAAAGGAAATATCATTCTGCTAGTTAAATGCTCATGTGTTATGATAACTGAAATTTCTAAGTGTTTGCAAAAGATGGCATATACAAAATATGTCATCCTGACTCGTAAAGAAAATTTCTACTTCGCTCAGTAAAGGACAAGTGGACCGTATAAACTCATGCCCTTAGTACAACAATACGTAATTATCTCAATTTTTATCTTTATTGTAATTCTATATCCATATTACTATAAAGAGTACTGGAGCTTTTAAATACAAGTCCCTCCAATTTGAACACCGCAAATGTGTAAAGAGGAAAACAATGTCAGGTATCCATTTATGACTGCGCAAATCAATGACTCTAAAAAGAGCAGTCAGGACTATGGGTTACTCTTGTTACCAAAAAAGAAAACAGCCAATGTGACCATCACCAAGGAGAAAAAGCGCAAAGTAAAAACACTGCTAAAAGCAAACAGGATCTTGAACTCTTTGACCTAATTTCAGTTGAGAAAGAAAAGTGTCCTTCTGTCCCTTGGTTTAGAGCCCACTTCCATCTTTGGGGCCATGGAGTTGGATTTCAGTGAGTAACTGGTCAGTGGTTGGGGCTGAGCTACACAAAAGGCCGATGAAGTCCTTCCTTCTGAAAGTCAATATATCTTCTCTTCAGGTCCCCAAACATCCCTAACTCTAATCAGTAATTGTCTTTAAAAGCTCTCATTATGCGAAGGAAGTGTAATTACAGTGTCTTGCCCTTATAGGGTGCACTGCACGAAGGTCGGAAGGGTTCATAAATTAGTGCCAATTGACTCTGCCTGTATCTACTGGGCAATCTGCTGTGAGAGAGAGAAAAAAATTGTATTCATATACATTAAGGCAAAAGCCCACTGGCCCTTAACAAAATTAGCCTCAAAGCTAACTGTGGTTATTTGAGGGACTCCCTATTTCATTACGTGCCTCAGAAATAAAAGAGATAAAGTTTGCTGCCATCAATAAATGCTGAACATAACTGCTGAATCCTGCAAATTCCAGGAGATTAATCATTCAAAACCTTGTGGGAATTTTGTCATGGTGGAGATGTGAGTGTCTGTAAACAGAGCTCAGGGAATGCTCAGTATGATCGAGTCCTGTGTATGTGCACAAATGCGGCGTTCATCATGATGTGGAAAACACAGCATTCTCCTATATCTCTGCAATTTCTGAAAACCAGGAATCTACATAAAGTTGTTATGCATAACATAACACATTCGCAAACTCTTATGGAGAGTAATCACAACACGTTATTATATCTTATAGATGAAAGGGAATGGTAATTATATTTTCTCTTTCTCATCTCTTAAACATGTATGTCATAACTGAAGAAACATTAAAATTAAACGGTCAGAGGCAAAAGACAGGAGAGAAAAATACATTGGACTCTCTATCTTTTGGGAGATAGAATGTGTATGTGTGTATGTGTATGTGTGTGCATAGTGTTGTTGGAGAAGACTCTTTAGAGTCTGTTGGACTGCAAGGAGATCAAAACTTTAGGTTGATCCTAAAGGAAATCAACCTTGAATTCATTTGAAGGACCGATGCTGAAGCTGAAGCTCCAATACTTTGGCCACCAAATGCAAAGAGCTAACTCACTGGAAAAGACTTTGATGCTGGGAAAGATTAAAGGTAAGAGGGGACAGGGGTGGCAGAGAACAAAATGGTTAGATAGCATTGTCAACTCAATGGACATGAATCTGATCAAACTCGGGGAGAATGTGGAAGACAGAGGAGCCTGCTACAGTCCAAGGGGTCACAAAGAGCTGGACTTGGAGACTTAGAGAATGAACAACAACATACATACACATAATACCTTTATATATATATATACACACATACACACACACATATATACACACACACACACACACACACACACACATATAACTATAAACCCTAGATTTACTGAAAACCTAGAAATTGTCAATGCTAATTTTATCACTGTCTGTTACCCCAGGGACCAACACCCCAGAAAGGAACACTAGCATACATATCAAATACTTCAATATTTAGAGATGAGCAAAACCCTCACTCCTTCAAAAAAGATTTCAAACCATTCTCAATACTTGAGCCAGGACACTCTTTCTAAAATTCAAATCTAATTATGTCATTCCCCTGTGGAAATTCTTCCATTTGCCCTTAGAATAAAGTCCTAAATCCCCTTTAACAAGGCCCACGAGACCCGTGTGTTCCAGTGACCCCAGCCCGCGTCGGCCTCATCTGAAGCTATTCTTCACTTCACTTTCTGAGTTCCAGGCACAATGGCTTTCTTTTGGTTCTTTGGAACTACTGCATAACATGGGGGAATATAGCTAATATTTTACAATAACTATAAATGAAGTATAACCTTTATAAGTTATAAATCACTATATGGCATACCTGTAACTTACATAATATTAAATAGCAACTATCTGTCAATAAAAATAGGTATACAAAAATCACATTGGAAAACTGTGTGTGAATACAATAAAATGGTTTCAAAGACCCAGAGACAATCTAACTCAACAAATACAGCTAATCCCAACTTCTAAACAGTCAGTATTACTCTATTATGCCTGAAAGTCTATTTGGAATAACTGCAAATTTTCTTGCACTTAATATGGAAGGCCAACATCTGTGACTCTAGGTCTGTGTCAAGGTCAGTTCCAGATTCCAAATTCTCATGATCCTTGGTTATGACATGAACGAAAACCTGACTCAAATAGTTATTCCAATGTCTTACCTCATTAAGTCTTTTATCTACCAGTACTGCAATGTAAAAGCAAAATAAATAGGTCTTACTTTTCTATAACAAAGTGGTTGATGAGTATTGATTGACCTGGCCCAAAAGTGCAAGATAGCTTGCTGTGAAGAAAAAATTCAAGGAGGGGCTTCCCTGGCAGCTCAGTGGTGAAGAGTTCACCTGCCAATGCAGGAGACATGGGTTTGATCCCTGATCTGCGAAGATTCCACATGCTGCAGAGCACCTAAGCCTGTGAGCCACAACTACTGAGCTTGTGCTCTAAAACCTCGGAACCACAACTGTTGAGCCCATGTGTCCCAAGTATTGAAGCCCGTGTGCCCTAGGGCCCAAGTTCCACAAACTGTCACTGCAACAAGAAGCCTGCTCACCTCAACTAGAGAGTAGCCCCTACTCCCTGCAACTAAAGAAGAGCCTGTGGCAGCAGTGAAAACCCAGAATAGCCTAAAATAAATAAATCAATAAAATTAAAAAAAAAATTCGAGTGCAAGTATAACACCTTAAATCACACATTATGAAGTCTAAATACACTAGGTCAGCATTTATATGAAGACCCCAAGACAGAACACTGCCCCTATGCCTTTAGCAAAGGAGCTACTTAGAGTCTGTATTGGCTCACAGAGTAAATATAAGCCACATGAACAAACAAAAATATGGAGGATCTGGGAAAGATGCAAAGACATCTCGTTTCTACATCTTTTTCTGCCTCCATGTATCTGTGGGATCACATTCCTTAACATTCTCATTCACATGAGTATTAAAAGAACAATCTATATTTTTCAAAACACATGTCTTTTTAGACAAACGTGAATTTTGTTCAGTCATCAGAACTGTTTGAAGGGT
Organism: Tragulus kanchil; assembly: GCA_022376925.1. Lineage (NCBI taxonomy): Eukaryota > Metazoa > Chordata > Mammalia > Artiodactyla > Tragulidae > Tragulus > Tragulus kanchil. The sequence continues at coordinate 35,416,118 of JAIOJX010000025.1, forward strand.
ATAGTGCTTTCTTATGAAGACTTCCCTGACTATTTCTATCCCAACCCCCAAATCTCTGAGCTCTCCCTCCTTGTTACTGTGCCACCTGTCCCTCAGTTACATGATTCTCTGTTCAAGTGCACAGTACCTACTCTCTTGCTTTTCATGTTAATGTGTACCTGTACCCTCCTTTAAAACAGAAGTTCACATGGGGTAGGTTTTCCATCTGATCAAAATCTTCCCTGCTTATCCCCAGGCACTAGTCATAATGGATGCACATGACTGATGGAACAATTCATTTCACAAGTTAATGAACGTGGTTGCTGTGTGTGCCGTGGATACGGGTGCTCATACGTATTTTTTTCAAAATATAGTAACATCAGATATGATGCTGTAACTTGACAAAATGTTGTGACTTAAGTGAAAAACCAAAACAATGTGTATATGGATAGCTAGTGAGCTAGTTTGAGGACTACCTTGCTAGAGGAGCATTTCTACTTTGGCTATTCAATATCTCACTGTATGTTCTATCCAGCAAGGTTGCCCCCCAACTGTACATGTAGATAACCATACATGACATTTGTTTTCCTTTGCTTAATTTGGACTTTATAGAATTTAATATTCATAAAAGTGAATAAGATATCCTCATAAAAGTAAGCCCAGTTGGCCCTAATTTCAGATACTGATAATTCTCTTTGCCACAAATCATTGATTCTTCTCTTGTTCAGTTGCTTCAGTCGTGTCCAACACTTTGTAACCCAATGGGCTATAGCTCATCAGACTCCTCTGTCCATGGGATCCACCAGGCAAGAAAACTGGAGTGGGTTGCCATGCCCTCCACCAGGGTATCTTCCTGACCCAGGGAATGAAGCCACGTCTCCTGCAGGTTCTTTACCAATGAACCACTAGGGAAGCCTGGATTCTTCTCATTATAAGTCAACTTACAGGTTTTTCCCCCTTCTACATCCTTCTAATATTAATTATTCTTTCTTCTCTCTAGTCTAGATCTACTAGCCAATAAACTGCTTAATCCTGTCTATCTGAAGAGAACTTATAAGTGAAGTAGACTCTGGTATCATTTGATATTTTATTTCCCAGCTTATTTACCCTGCTTAGTCCATTTCTTTAGTAGCAAAAGGGGGTCATTATATTGTTTTAAATAAAGAGATAGCTAATTAATCTGAAGAATTACTGAGAAAATTGAAAGACAGATAATTGTAGAAAAGCCTGTTCCAATGAAGGGGCATATTAAATAAAAAATTTTCTTCCATAGATGGACATTTTACTGAAAGCTTTAAATAAAATGCAGCATTTCATGCATTATGGGCTGAAAGTCAGAAGTTCATGAAAGTAGGAAAGATCGATAGTTTTAGATTACATTATTCTAAATAAAGAAGGAATTGGTCCTGACACCACCTTAAATATACTGCATATTGACATGTTTTTGAAAGAATTGTAGTTGTGTGACAGAAGTCAAAATCAAATTTTGTTCAATCAACTACACCATATTTTTAAAAATTAAAAACATGTTAGGTACAAATATATGAAAAGGTCTTTGTTGACCTTGCTGTTTATGTACTAATTTTTCAATCCCTTCTTATTTGCAAGCAAAAAATATGTATGTTGGTGAGATTGTAGGATTATGCATATATTCATAGAAAGAGTAATTTCACACACACACACACACACACACTCTCTCTCTCTCCAAAAGTTCCACTGCCTATTCAAAAGTTCACCAAGAATAAAAAGCAGGGAGGGATCTGGTTCTTTAGAATTCAGTACTAAATGTTTACACTGATAAAAGGACAAGTCGCTGAGATTTATACATGAAGAACAATGGAAAACTGAGAAAAATAAGAGAATTAAGTCAAACATTCTATAAAATGAATTCAAACTTTAGGGTTTTATAGGGCATTAATCTAATATATGCCAAATTAGATTTTCAAATTCTATAATATTTGATTCCTTTTCTAAAACTGGTTTACTCTCAATCCAAGAAGTTTTTCTTCCAAAGATAAACTACAATTCTAAGTGAGATTTCTATTCAACTAAGAGCTCTGTTGTTGATTTTTTAAGTATTTATGAATCATATTTATGATTGTACCTTCTCTAAACATTATTTTTGACTTTAATAAAGTTAAGACAGATGTAAGAGCTAAAAAATGGCTTAATGTAGATCAAATAACACTCATTTAAAAACCAAGCCACCTGTACACTATTTGTCAACTAAAATAATGTCACAAAAGTTCTCAGACATCTGGGAGTTTCTCCCAACTTAACAGCTACCAGCAACAATAAAGAAACCTAAGAATTTCAGGATAAGATAGAGCTTCTTTTTAAACACAATTCCCCAAATATATACAAATTGTTTACAGGTAACTTTTCTGTTTTTGCTGTGGAACTATAACCTTTAGCTTGAACAATCCTATGGCTATGTCCAGTCTGCACAAGAAGAATTTGCACAGCAGTCTGGGATTTCTAGCAATTGGGCATATTGAGCTTGCCTTCACATCCTGCTTAGCAGGGTTCAGGCAAGAATGCGGGAGTGGGCTGCCATGCCCTCCTCCAGGGGATCTTCCCCACCCAGGGATCAAACCCAGGTCTCCCACATTGCAGGTTCATTCTTTACCAGGGAAGCCCTTTGCACGAACATCATTCAGAAACATCAAGTCTCAAAGTGAGATTATTCAACAGAAGTTCTTCAATTTGGGCCATCCTCTCATGACGCAGTATTGAGATGTAAACCTATGGGTTATTCAAGAGCAAATAAGGATTTCCCTAGTGATCCAGTGGCTAAGATGCTGGCCTTTCAATGCAGGGGCATGGGCTTGATTCCTGGTCAGGGAACCAGATCCCACATGCCATAACTAAAGATCCTGCATGCTGCAATAAAGATCCCACTTGCTGCAACTAAGACTCAGGATAGCAATATAGATGAATAACTTTTTTAAAAAAGAAAGAGCAAATAAAAGATTGTAGTAGGATACTCGAGGATGTGATCACCATACAGTGAGTAATCTGAGGAAAACAGAAGAGTGAAGAAAACACCTTTACAGAGTCTCTGGAGTATGATTTAACAGTACAAACCAGAGTGGAAACTAAAGCTGAAAGAAAAAACTAGACAAAGCAATAACAAAATAAGCTGCTCAGTTGGGGCAGGGGCTCTGGGGACCAGAGTCTAAGTGGCAGAGTTGCAAAGTACAGTGAGCTCTTCAGGCAGTGGACATGTGTATAATGGCCCAGGTATTCAAAGTGTTATCGATAGCACATTGGCATTTCCTGCAACATCATGTAATCAGAACATCTTGAGATTTCTAGAGATATGTAGAAATGTGTGGGTATAGGCAAACACCTGTGAACAATTCTCCTGGACTCTTCTGCTGGACCCCCTCAATCAATAAAAGAAAAAGATTCTGTACTGAAAAAAATTTTAAAAAGTTAAATCTCTTTAACGTTAAGTCAGTGCCCTTAATAAAATTTCATGTTGGGCTTCCTTGGTGGTCCAGTGGGTAAAGAGTCCCCCTTGCAGTGCAAGGGGCACTGGTACCATCCCTGGCCCGGGAAGATCCCACATTCCCATGGAGTGGCTGGACTGATGTGTCCAATTATGAGCCAGTGCTCTGGAGCACATGTGCCCAGAGCTGGTGCTCTGCAACGAGATAGGTCACTGCAATGGGAGGCTCACACAGGCTAAAGAATAAAGATGGATGGAAATAAATAAATAACCAATAAAAGAGGCCAAAACTAAAACAAAAACATGTTTATTTCAACAATGAAATATCAAGATATAAGGATAGGTTATGTGAAAACTGGTCATAGCTAATTACACTTACATGCACACATAATATATGTGTGACATCTATTATAGCTTATGTATTTGGTTGTCTTTCTAAGAAGATTCTTCATCACAAAAGAAGTCAAAGACAAATGAAGATCAAGAAAATCAGAAACTCCAAAGGAGAATCTATACAAGATTATACTGTAACAATGTGGAACATTTGTTTTAAGAAAAGTAGACAAGTCTTGGACTGGTGATCAGGAAGCCCTTTAATTTGATGTAATAAGAAACAGTTTTATGGACTACTATATGCTGGATTCACTTTCCTTCAGAAACACATCTCTGGGTGATGTTAAAAGACAAGAAGGATGAAATGTGGCCTTAGAAAGGCTTTTTACAGACAGAAACGAGGACAAGTCCATCCTGAAGGAGAAAAGAATGGAGAGGAAGAAACAGACAAGGTGGAACAGGAAAAACCTTGCCTGTGAATGTTTCACAGACAGACCACTAACTAGTAAAACTTGCAAATCCCTAGACGTTTTGTTCTCTCCTGAGTCCTGGAAAATGGTCAGTCTTTCCATAGCTATTTAACACAGTGTAGGCGCCAGGCACTACACCGCCAGCAGCAATATTAGGATGAAAAAGGCAGACAAGGATCCTTCTCTCTCAGAGCTTATACTCTAGTGGGGATTGTCGCACGACAGATAAATGAACAAAATAACTCTGATAATGATAGTACCTTTGAAGAAAACCAAACAGGACAATGTGATAGAAAGCATGTAGGAGAAAGAAAATCCTAATTTAAAAAGAGACATGCACCCCAAAGTTCACAGCAGCACTATTTACAATAACCAAGACACAGAGGCAACCTAAATATTCATCAACAGATGAATAGATAAAGGTGTGGTACCTATATTCAGTGGACATTAGCCATAAAAAGAAAGGATGAAATAATGTCATTGGCAGCAACATGGGTGGACAGTGAGATTACCACACTAAGTGAAGGAAATCAGACAAATACTGTACGGTATCACTTATATGTGGACTGTAAAAAAATGATAGAAATAAACTTATTTTACAAAACAGAAACAGACTTGCAGACGTAGAAAACAAACTTATTGCTTGCTTTCAAACAAACAAAGGGGAAAGGGAGGTGCAAGGGATATAGTGGGAGTTTGAGATTAACAGATACAAACTTTAAAATAGTTTTCTGTATAGACACAAAGGACTTATGTATTTGGTTGTCTTTCTAAGAAGATTCTTCATCACAAAAGAAGTCAAAGACAAATGAAGATCAAGAAAATCAGAAACTCCAAAGGAGAATCTATACAAGATTATACTGTAACAATGTGGAACATTTGTTTTAAGAAAAGTAGACAAGTCTTGGACTGGTGATCAGGAAGCCCTTTAATTTGATGTAATAAGAAACAGTTTTATGGACTACTATATGCTGGATTCACTTTCCTTCAGAAACACATCTCTGGGTGATGTTAAAAGACAAGAAGGATGAAATGTGGCCTTAGAAAGGCTTTTTACAGACAGAAACGAGGACAAGTCCATCCTGAAGGAGAAAAGAATGGAGAGGAAGAAACAGACAAGGTGGAACAGGAAAAACCTTGCCTGTGAATGTTTCACAGACAGACCACTAACTAGTAAAACTTGCAAATCCCTAGACGTTTTGTTCTCTCCTGAGTCCTGGAAAATGGTCAGTCTTTCCATAGCTATTTAACACAGTGTAGGCGCCAGGCACTACACCGCCAGCAGCAATATTAGGATGAAAAAGGCAGACAAGGATCCTTCTCTCTCAGAGCTTATACTCTAGTGGGGATTGTCGCACGACAGATAAATGAACAAAATAACTCTGATAATGATAGTACCTTTGAAGAAAACCAAACAGGACAATGTGATAGAAAGCATGTAGGAGAAAGAAAATCCTAATTTAAAAAGAGACATGCACCCCAAAGTTCACAGCAGCACTATTTACAATAACCAAGACACAGAGGCAACCTAAATATTCATCAACAGATGAATAGATAAAGGTGTGGTACCTATATTCAGTGGACATTAGCCATAAAAAGAAAGGATGAAATAATGTCATTGGCAGCAACATGGGTGGACAGTGAGATTACCACACTAAGTGAAGGAAATCAGACAAATACTGTACGGTATCACTTATATGTGGACTGTAAAAAAATGATAGAAATAAACTTATTTTACAAAACAGAAACAGACTTGCAGACGTAGAAAACAAACTTATTGCTTGCTTTCAAACAAACAAAGGGGAAAGGGAGGTGCAAGGGATATAGTGGGAGTTTGAGATTAACAGATACAAACTACTATATATGAAATAAACAATTAGTATTTACTGTATAGCACAGGGAACTATATTCAATATTTTATATCTTATAATGAAAAAGAATCTGAAAAGGATATATATTAATATATATATATCATTTTGCTATATACAATATTATAAAGAAACTATACTTCAAAAATATTTTTTTTTAAGATATGGGCTTGGAATTTCAGCACTTGAGCTCTTGGTAGAGAGCAGAACCCTAAGCCTAGAATTGTGGAAGTTGATTCCAAAATAAAGAGGCTGAACTTCAGGTCCCACTGGACTTACTGTACTTTATGTCTGATGACAGATGAATGGACAGGCTGTCAAGAGGAGTTCCTATTTTCCACACACATACAGCACTTACCAGTTTGACCTTGCAGGTATATACATTCTTTTCTTTAGATTTTTCAACTGGATGTTTTGATCACCTTCACCCAGTTCACTCCACCTTCACCCAGTTCACCCAGTTCCCTCCACCTTCACCCAGTTCCCCTGAGCCACCCGTGAAGACTGGATTCTTCTCATTATAGGGTAATGTACAGGTTTTTTTCCCCCTTTTCATCCTTCAAATATTAATTATTCTTTCTTCTCTCTAGTCCAGATCTACTAGCCAATGGATTGTTTAATCACATCTATTTGAAGAGAACAAATAAGCTAAGTAGACTCTGGTACCATTTGATATTTTATTTTCCAGTTTATTCACCCTACTTAGTCTAATTCTTTGGTGGCCATAGGAGGTCCCTAAGCCTGCAGATATTTAAAAAAGAAGTGAAAGAATACAAAGGAAATAGAGATGAACTAACATGCAATGAAGACTGTGTAAAATGTATGTTGACATTTAGGGAATATATATTTACCTATAAACATATAAAGAAGGTGACCAGTAATAAAAATACCCCAAAGAGAACAAAGGAAAATGAAGGTCCCAAGGAAAGGAAAGAAACTGTAACCCCTGAATGGCCCCAAGACTAGGAAGAGCTAAAACTGGCTTGCTGAGTAAGGAGTCAGAGAGGAGAATCAGAGTAATTGGGCCACAATCAATTTTCAGGGACTTTACAAACAGAACAAAGGAAAAAAGGAAAAGGGGTGCAAGGGATATAGTGGGAGTTTGAGATTAACAGATACAAACTACTATATATGAAATAAACAATTAGTATTTACTGTATAGCACAGGGAACTATATTCAATATTTTATATCTTATAATGAAAAAGAATCTGAAAAGGATATATATTAATATATATATATCATTTTGCTATATACAATATTATAAAGAAACTATACTTCAAAAATATTTTTTTTTAAGATATGGGCTTGGAATTTCAGCACTTGAGCTCTTGGTAGAGAGCAGAACCCTAAGCCTAGAATTGTGGAAGTTGATTCCAAAATAAAGAGGCTGAACTTCAGGTCCCACTGGACTTACTGTACTTTATGTCTGATGACAGATGAATGGACAGGCTGTCAAGAGGAGTTCCTATTTTCCACACACATACAGCACTTACCAGTTTGACCTTGCAGGTATATACATTCTTTTCTTTAGATTTTTCAACTGGATGTTTTGATCACCTTCACCCAGTTCACTCCACCTTCACCCAGTTCACCCAGTTCCCTCCACCTTCACCCAGTTCCCCTGAGCCACCCGTGAAGACTGGATTCTTCTCATTATAGGGTAATGTACAGGTTTTTTCCCCTTCTACATCCTTCAAATATTAATTATTCTTTCTTCTCTCTAGTCCAGATCTACTAGCCAATGGATTGTTTAATCACATCTATTTGAAGAGAACAAATAAGCTAAGTAGACTCTGGTACCATTTGATATTTTATTTTCCAGTTTATTCACCCTACTTAGTCTAATTCTTTGGTGGCCATAGGAGGTCCCTAAGCCTGCAGATATTTAAAAAAGAAGTGAAAGAATACAAAGGAAATAGAGATGAACTAACATGCAATGAAGACTGTGTAAAATGTATGTTGACATTTAGGGAATATATATTTACCTATAAACATATAAAGAAGGTGACCAGTAATAAAAATACCCCAAAGAGAACAAAGGAAAATGAAGGTCCCAAGGAAAGGAAAGAAACTGTAACCCCTGAATGGCCCCAAGACTAGGAAGAGCTAAAACTGGCTTGCTGAGTAAGGAGTCAGAGAGGAGAATCAGAGTAATTGGGCCACAATCAATCAGTATTTCTCTTAGAGACTGTAAGCTGCTGTCACAGCAGAACTAACAGTCCCCAGATTGGAAAGACCCACGCTTGATCAAATCGTCCTCTCTTACGCTCAGTAACCCTCAGTGCCCTCAGGCAATCTCCTCTTCCTCTGTGTTCTTCCCACCCTCCCCTCAACCTGTGATCATCATCTGGCTTGGTTCATCTTCTGGATGATGATAAATGACTTAATTATGGAAATAAAGGCAAGAATCAGCTACAAGGAGAAAAGCCAAATATGAACCAAAGGGCAAGGACAGAGCCCTTTCCTGTGGTCTCTTAATAAGTTTTGTGTTTCTCTATGCCCGAGAGGCTCATGTGGATGCTTCTGGTGAGAAAAGGAAGAATGGAGGGAAGACAATGCTTCCTACATGCCTCTTACATGCCAGCAGCTCTGACTTTTCCTGTTGGTATGTTTTTTCCTGACAACAATCCAGAGTTGCCTACAGATGAGGACACTGTGAACCCCCAAAGAAGAGAATTTTTACCCACAAACAGCTAGACAGAAGCAGAACTGGTATGTGAAGCCAAGTCCATTGGACTCTAGATACCATTATATTCTCATTATAAAACACCATGTAGTGGATTGTATATGTTTAAAATATATTAATCAGAAATTATGGACTTATACATCAACTATACATAAATATAAAAGTCATAAACAAAAATATGAAGTAAATAAATAAAAAGAAATTACATGAAAACAACCAGTAAAAAATGGATACATATAATGAATTTGTGATTTGAGGTGCTGTGAATCAACATTTTTGATTAAGATTGCAAAAGTCAACTAGCTAAAACTAGATCAAGGAACTTCCCTGTGGTCCAGTAGACTCTGGTACCACTCTAGCACAACACGAGTTCAATCCCTGGTCAGGAAACTAAGATCCCACATGCCTCAGAGCAACTAAGCCCACGTGCCACAACTAGAGAGCCCCCACACTGCAACTAAAGAAGACCTTATGCCACAACCACTGCGCTCATGTGCCCTAGAGCCACCAGAGAAGCTTGCATGAAACAGCTAGAGAAACCTGTGCACTCCAACGAAGACCCAGTGCAGTCCAAACAACAGCAACAACAAAAACTAGATCAAAAGAAACTTTGTGAAACATTTTTAGAAACCAGGATAAAGGGCAATGATTACATAGCATGTAGGCCTGGTTGTGTGTGTGTGTGTTAGTCACTCAGTCGCGTCCTACTCTTAGCAATCCCATGGACCATAGCCTGCCAGGTTCCTCTGTCCATGGGATTCTCCAGGCAAGAATACTGGAGTGGGTTGCCATTTCCTTCTCCAGGGGATCTTCCTGATCCAGGGATCAAACCTGGGTCCTCTGCATTGCAGGCAGATTCTTTACCATATGAGTCACCAGGGAAGCCTATAGGTCTGTTTAGAATGAAATAAAAATTTACATCTACACAGCCACCACAAAACAAAAACGAATAGGTTCACACACCTGGGTGCATACACACACACCCACAATCATTCTACTGAGAGTAAGTCATCAGTTGAAGATGTGATATACCATTAATACTTCATTGCGTGCTTCCTAAAAATCCAGGCCACTCCCTTATATAACCACAATGTGTGTGTGTGTAAGTCACTTCAGTTGTGCCCGACTATTTGTAACCCTATAAACTGTGGCCTGCTCACGGGACTCCTCTGTACATGGGTTCTCCAGGCAAGAATACTGGAGTGGCAGCACAGCATTCTTGTTCGAGTGGGTTACCTAGGGATTGACCCCACACCTCTTACATCTCCTGCATTGGGAGGTGGGTTCTTTACCACTAGTGCCACCTGGGAAGCCCCATATATAACCACAGTAAAACCTGCCAAATCAGGGAATTATCTTGATAACAATATTACCACACACCATTGAAACCATTCCCATTGAATCTCACCAGCTGTCCCAGTCTACAATTATATTTTATACCTAGCTGTCATGTCTATCTAAAACAATTCCTTAATCTTTCCATGCTTTTCACAACCTTGGTACTTTTGAAGTGTACAGACACAGACCAGTTATTTCACAGAGTGCCCCTCTATTCAGGTTTGACTGTGTCATTCTCGCGATTAAATTCAGGTGATGAAATTTAACACGATTCACAATTTTTAAAAGCTATATTTCATTAATAGCTACTACCAAATACTGACTCTATTCTATGTGCTGTACAATATATCCTTGAAGCTTATTTTATATAGAACAGCTTGTACCTCTTAATCCCCTGCCCCTATCTTGACCCTTCCCCTTTCTGTCCCCTACTGGTTATCATTAGTTGGTTCTCTATATCTGAGTCTGTTTCCTTTTTGTTGTAGTCATTACTTTGTTTGATTTTTCCGATTCCATGTATAAGTGATATCACTCATATCTGAGCGCTTCAGTTGAGTTCAGTCGCTCAGTCATGCCTGACTCTTTGTGACCCCATCGACTGCAGCACGCCAGGCTTCCCTGTCCTCCACCATCTCCTGGAGCTTGCTCGAACTCATGTTCATTGACTCAGTGATGCCATCCACAGCTCATCCTCTATTGTCCCCTTCTCCTTCTGCATTCTATTTCTCCCAGCATCAGAGTTTTTTCCAATGAGTTGTCTCTTCCTATCAGTACTGGGCAAAGTATTGGAGCTTCAGCTTCAGCATCCATCTTTCCAACGAACGTTCAGGGTTGATTTCCTTTAGGATTGACTGGCTTGATCTTCTTGCAGTCCAAGGGCCTCTCAAGAATCTTCTCCAACACCACAGTTCAAAGGCACCAATTCTTTGGTGTTCAGCCTTCTTTATGGTTCACTAATTATCTGCTAATTATGCTCCGCTTTAATGGTTCACTAATTTTGAGCACTAATCATCCTCAATTTATTCAAGTCCTCGTACCTCCTACATACAGTCAATATCCTGGCCCTGTTGGGCCCGAGCCCACAGTAAAACCTGCCAAATCAGGGAATTATCTTGATAACAATATTACCACACACCATTGAAACCATTCCCATTGAATCTCACCAGCTGTCCCAGTCTACAATTATATTTTATACCTAGCTGTCATGTCTATCTAAAACAATTCCTTAATCTTTCCATGCTTTTCACAACCTTGGTACTTTTGAAGTGTACAGACACAGACCAGTTATTTCACAGAGTGCCCCTCTATTCAGGTTTGACTGCGTCATTCTCTTGATTAAAGTCTGGTTATGAAATTTAACACGATTCACAATTTTTAAAAGCTATATTTCATTAATAGCTACTACCAAATACTGACTCTATTCTATGTGCTGTACAATATATCCTTGAAGCTTATTTTATATAGAACAGCTTGTACCTCTTAATCCCCTGCCCCTATCTTGACCCTTCCCCTTTCTGTCCCCTACTGGTTATCATTAGTTGGTTCTCTATATCTGAGTCTGTTTCCTTTTTGTTGTAGTCATTACTTTGTTTGATTTTTCCGATTCCATGTATAAGTGATATCACTCATATCTGAGCGCTTCAGTTGAGTTCAGTCGCTCAGTCATGCCTGACTCTTTGTGACCCCATCGACTGCAGCACGCCAGGCTTCCCTGTCCTCCACCATCTCCTGGAGCTTGCTCGAACTCATGTTCATTGACTCAGTGATGCCATCCACAGCTCATCCTCTATTGTCCCCTTCTCCTTCTGCATTCTATTTCTCCCAGCATCAGAGTTTTTTCCAATGAGTTGTCTCTTCCTATCAGTACTGGGCAAAGTATTGGAGCTTCAGCTTCAGCATCCATCTTTCCAACGAACGTTCAGGGTTGATTTCCTTTAGGATTGACTGGCTTGATCTTCTTGCAGTCCAAGGGCCTCTCAAGAATCTTCTCCAACACCACAGTTCAAAGGCACCAATTCTTTGGTGTTCAGCCTTCTTTATGGTTCACTAATTATCTGCTAATTATGCTCCGCTTTAATGGTTCACTAATTTTGAGCACTAATCATCCTCAATTTATTCAAGTCCTCGTACCTCCTACATACAGTCAATATCCTGGCCCTGTTAGCCCCGATGGCCCCCTTAGTCTCACCTCCCACCCAAAATCTCCTCACCTTGACCACGGACTGACCCTCTCGGTCCCAACTACCTCTTCAGCCCTGAATCCACAGGCCCCCTCGAACCCTGGCTGCCTCAAGAGGAGGGAAGGGAATCCAACTTATTTTTTAAATAAAAGATGAGGGAAGGAAGAGGAAATAGGAGGACAGGAAGAAAAACTCAGCTTCACTCTTAAATGATTATTTGTGAATAATCTTCATGTGTGTGGGCATGCGGGGTCACTTTCCAATGGCACTTGAAGATACTCCATTATATTTTGTCCTCTCTCACTGCTTTAGAGAAGTCAGCAGCAAGACGAGTTGTTATTGTTGCTTTAGAAAGCTGTCTTCTCTCTCTAGTTGTTTTGAAGATTTTCTCCTTGAGCACTATGTACAGAGGTTAAGAGCACAAACTTGGGAGATAGATGTTATGGGCTCAAATCCCAGTTTGGCCACATAGGAGCTTAGTGACCTTAGGAAACTTTAGCAACTTATTTGTACTTGATTTTCCTCTTCAGTAAAATAGGATTAGTTGTAGGTTACTATCTATAAATATGTGAGTTAATATGCATATAAAGCATACTTAGATTACTTGCTACCAAGTGATGTCTAGAAGAGTGTTTGCTAGTATTCATGGTAGTGGTTGTGGTCGTGTGGTCTGTATTGTCCTGAACTTTTACTCTGATTTAATTATACTTATCCTACATGGTATTTGGTGAGCTTCTTCAATCTAGGGATTTGTACCTCACTCATTTGTTTTTTCCTCAAACTTCAAATCCTGAAAAATTTTCCCCCCTTTTTTTTGAAACAGGAGCTTCAGCTTCAGCATCCATCTTTCCAACGAACGTTCAGGGTTGATTTCCTTTAGGATTGACTGGCTTGATCTTCTTGCAGTCCAAGGGCCTCTCAAGAATCTTCTCCAACACCACAGTTCAAAGGCACCAATTCTTTGGTGTTCAGCCTTCTTTATGGTTCACTAATTATCTGCTAATTATGCTCCGCTTTAATGGTTCACTAATTTTGAGCACTAATCATCCTCAATTTATTCAAGTCCTCGTACCTCCTACATACAGTCAATATCCTGGCCCTGTTAGCCCCGATGGCCCCCTTAGTCTCACCTCCCACCCAAAATCTCCTCACCTTGACCACGGACTGACCCTCTCGGTCCCAACTACCTCTTCAGCCCTGAATCCACAGGCCCCCTCGAACCCTGGCTGCCTCAAGAGGAGGGAAGGGAATCCAACTTATTTTTTAAATAAAAGATGAGGGAAGGAAGAGGAAATAGGAGGACAGGAAGAAAAACTCAGCTTCACTCTTAAATGATTATTTGTGAATAATCTTCATGTGTGTGGGCATGCGGGGTCACTTTCCAATGGCACTTGAAGATACTCCATTATATTTTGTCCTCTCTCACTGCTTTAGAGAAGTCAGCAGCAAGACGAGTTGTTATTGTTGCTTTAGAAAGCTGTCTTCTCTCTCTAGTTGTTTTGAAGATTTTCTCCTTGAGCACTATGTACAGAGGTTAAGAGCACAAACTTGGGAGATAGATGTTATGGGCTCAAATCCCAGTTTGGCCACATAGGAGCTTAGTGACCTTAGGAAACTTTAGCAACTTATTTGTACTTGATTTTCCTCTTCAGTAAAATAGGATTAGTTGTAGGTTACTATCTATAAATATGTGAGTTAATATGCATATAAAGCATACTTAGATTACTTGCTACCAAGTGATGTCTAGAAGAGTGTTTGCTAGTATTCATGGTAGTGGTTGTGGTCGTGTGGTCTGTATTGTCCTGAACTTTTACTCTGATTTAATTATACTTATCCTACATGGTATTTGGTGAGCTTCTTCAATCTAGGGATTTGTACCTCACTCATTCTGAAAAAATTTTCTTTCTGGAACTCCTATCTAAAGTGAGTCTTTACATTAATATCTGGGCCCATAAAAATAGTATAAATCCATATTCCAGAACCACTTACAGAACAGGAATTTCCATTGTTCACAAGACATTCCTTTGTTTCCATTCACACTCCCAGGCTAGGACAACACTATCACTTGTCTTGGCTAATAGGTAAGAGTTTTTCTAGTACTTCTTTCACTGAAGGGGCACTTTTCAGGTTCCTAAATTCATGTAATGGTCTCAGTTCCACTAACTGCCTCGAGTATGCACAAACTACACTTCATGTAGGTGCATGAATCTGTCATTGTTTAGTTGCTAAGCTGTGTCCGACTCTTTGTGGCCCTATGTTCCTCTGTCCATGGGATTTCTAGGCAAGAATACTGGAGTTGGCTGCCATTTCTTTCTCCAGGGTATCTTCCCAGATCAGGGATCCAACCTGAACCTCCTGCATTGGCAGGAAGATTCTTTACCACTGAGGCACCAGGGAGTACATAGTACCTAAATATGAAGGGCTATAACATTCTTGTATGTACAGCTTTGGAACTGATTTTCTTAGAATTGGAACTGACCAATTCTACCAAGAGTAGGCTGAAAATGATGTGGTTTATCATTGTGGAGCTTGTAATTAGAAAGATAGATGCTCAAATCTTGACTTCATCGCTTAATAATTATTACTCTGGGGGAGAGAATACAAATCTTTTAGGTTCTGATTTCCTCATTTATAATATAGGAGTCATAATAGTTACTGGGAGGACAAAGATAATACATGCTAAATGTTTAGCATAGTTTCAAGTCCAGGACAGCTTTGACAGATGCTATTATTTTTAAAAATATTTATTTGGCTGCATCTGGTCTTAGATGCAGCACATGGGATCTTTGCTGCATCATGTGGGATCTTCATTGGGGTGCACTGACTTTCTAGCTGTGGTGCAAGCTAAGTAGTTGTGGCACGTGGGCTCAGTTGCTCTGCAGCACATGGGGTCTTAGTTCCCTGAACAGATATCGAACTCACAATCCCCTGAGTTGCAAGGTGGATTCTTAGTCCCTGGACCACCAGGGAAGTCCCCACTCTTACTATTTTAAGTGTTTTCATTTTGCTTCACACTGTAAAACTACCATCTAGAAGGACTGTATCTTTTCACAAGACATTCCTTGTTTCTCATATCTGGGCCCATAAAAATAGTATAAATCCATATTCCAGAACCACTTACAGAACAGGAATTTCCATTGTTCACAAGACATTCCTTTGTTTCCATTCACACTCCCAGGCTAGGACAACACTATCACTTGTCTTGGCTAATAGGTAAGAGTTTTTCTAGTACTTCTTTCACTGAAGGGGCACTTTTCAGGTTCCTAAATTCATGTAATGGTCTCAGTTCCACTAACTGCCTCGAGTATGCACAAACTACACTTCATGTAGGTGCATGAATCTGTCATTGTTTAGTTGCTAAGCTGTGTCCGACTCTTTGTGGCCCTATGTTCCTCTGTCCATGGGATTTCTAGGCAAGAATACTGGAGTTGGCTGCCATTTCTTTCTCCAGGGTATCTTCCCAGATCAGGGATCCAACCTGAACCTCCTGCATTGGCAGGAAGATTCTTTACCACTGAGGCACCAGGGAGTACATAGTACCTAAATATGAAGGGCTATAACATTCTTGTATGTACAGCTTTGGAACTGATTTTCTTAGAATTGGAACTGACCAATTCTACCAAGAGTAGGCTGAAAATGATGTGGTTTATCATTGTGGAGCTTGTAATTAGAAAGATAGATGCTCAAATCTTGACTTCATCGCTTAATAATTATTACTCTGGGGGAGAGAATACAAATCTTTTAGGTTCTGATTTCCTCATTTATAATATAGGAGTCATAATAGTTACTGGGAGGACAAAGATAATACATGCTAAATGTTTAGCATAGTTTCAAGTCCAGGACAGCTTTGACAGATGCTATTATTTTTAAAAATATTTATTTGGCTGCATCTGGTCTTAGATGCAGCACATGGGATCTTTGCTGCATCATGTGGGATCTTCATTGGGGTGCACTGACTTTCTAGCTGTGGTGCAAGCTAAGTAGTTGTGGCACGTGGGCTCAGTTGCTCTGCAGCACATGGGGTCTTAGTTCCCTGAACAGATATCGAACTCACAATCCCCTGAGTTGCAAGGTGGATTCTTAGTCCCTGGACCACCAGGGAAGTCCCCACTCTTACTATTTTAAGTGTTTTCATTTTGCTTCACACTGTAAAACTACCATCTAGAAGGACTGTATCTATGTACACACCTACGAAGAGTGTGTACTTTTAAGTCTTTCCAATCTCCCCAAAAATAGACCTCATCAATCTTGTCCAACTTTGCTCATTCTATAGATGGAAAATATTTTTATTTGCACTGGTCTAATTGGTAGTGTGGTTGTGCATCTTCTCATAGGTTTATTTCTCATCCATGGTGACTCCTTTGTGAATGGCCATGAAAGATCTTTGCTCATTTTCCTCCTGGTATATGTGTCTGTTCCTTCTTTATCTGTGAGAACTGTTTATATATTAAAGATAAAAACACCCTTGTGTATATTTTACCTGCTGGTTATGGTGAACGCACAAATACTGAAAGTACTTTCTTTATAGAGGATGAATTCACTGACATTATTACTGCCAGAGTAAACTGAAGATGTGATCTTCACTGTACGTTTACAATGGTTTTGGTTATTACCAGTCTTGCTTGCCGAATTCATGTGAAAATAGCATATGACTTTTTCTTTCTTTCTAGGTCAGACTTGATCTTGCCTAATCAGAACACAATTATGTCTCTAAAGGATATCCCAGAGAACATGATAAAATAAATAAATAAATAGGAAGCCTTGTTTAGCATAATAACATTATAATTACTTAGGATATGTTCAGAATTTATAGGAAGATCTGCTACATCTTAATTTTCCTTTTGTTTGAAAATAAATTCACCCCAACCTTTTAAAAATTACTTTCCTGGCCATGTTAGATATTTCTTATGCTTCAAGAGAGTTTCAAGAATGTCCTTCCATATTTCTATTTCCAAATCAAGCATCTTGGTCCAGGTTCACCTTACTCATGCCATTCGTGATTTGATAGATTTCTACTTTCCAGGCCAAGGAGTCCAATCTTTCACTTTGTCCTCATATGTCAATTCCTCTTCCCTTCCTCCCTGTCCTCTGATCATTTTATAATGAATTGGTAACCACAATAATGAAATTTACAGAGAAAACTAAATTTTGAGATGCTGCCATAACTAATGGAGTCAGAGAAATGATGAAAAGGGTTTTAATGAGGTTTGAGATATGGTTGGAATATTACAGATAAAAAATCAATTTGAAAATGCTGTCAGCTTCATCCACAGGGGGAAAATTACTTAAACACACATATCTAAAGGATAGAAGTAACTTTGAAGGCAGTGAAGAACTGAGAATTATTTTATAATAGAGAAAAATAGTTTTCTTCCTATCTATCGTCTATCACTATTTTGCCATGAGTAAAACTCTAAGTAGATAAATATCTAAATACCTTGGATATTGGGTGTTCAAATTCTGGAAGCACTAGTAAATAATTAAGCTTTTGACGATTATAACTAATTTACCCTTAGTGCTACGTAATCTTGAAGGCAAAAGAATCTTATGGCCCTTCTGCAACATCACTTAAAAAAAACACTGCCTCATTTTGGTCATCTCACACAATATATTTTACCTTCCTCAAGAGAAAAAACTGAATTTTGTGAGCTCCAGACTGATGAATATTTTCCAGAAAAAAAAAAATCTTTTCCATAAAACCATTTATGCCATCTACTACGCATACAGTAAAGTACTATACACATCAAAGAGAAATTACTGCTTAAACAGATTATCAGGTCACGGAACAATTAGAAGTTGCAGTTCTCTTAAAATAACTAGAAACTATTTCCAGTCTGGGTTATTTAAGCATTCAACAGAGTCTCTGTTTTTAATCTTTGAAAATTAGATGAAAGCTACAGCCCTTCTCTCTACAAAAATCCATATACAATTACAGAATACTTTTTGAATATATATTTCCAGAATATACTAGGACTCCAAGCTTCCAGGCTAAAACTCTTGCTCTAGAGGAAATTTGGTTTTTAAGACTATCACTAAATACTCAACATACAAACAAATCAGTTTTCTACCTTAGGCACTCCATCTATTTATTTTGCATTAGAGAAGAATTAAAGCTTTATCATAAGTTTCACCTTATCCATAAGAAATCCTCATTCGTATTTTGCAAAATAAAGGCTTGTCAACCTCTAAAACTACTGAGGCAGCTTCTACCTGATCTCCACTCTCACCTACGGACCACATCCAAGGAGATCCCAACTGACTACACTGAGATCTAGTGATATGCCTGAGCAGCCTTTGCAGTTCAACCTGTACGCAGCCAGCTCCTACCGATTTGCTCAGTGCCTGGTTCCTAGGGTCTTTCCTTAAAATAGAGTTCTGGTCTCTCATGTATAAACCTGGTTCACTTAGGTGACAGGTCCTTTCTCGCCCCTCATCCTCCCTTTACAAACTGCCAGGACAACTCAATGTATGCAGAAGTCATATTATCACAAATGAGGCTGAAAGTATACCTGAAAAAAAGAAGTCAAGTTTCCAGCTCCAAGTCTCCTTCACAGCATATACTGGTTTCACTATTAAAGAGGGGGGAAAAGTTACTTCTGAGAGTAACAGGTACACATTTATTCAAATCCTAACACAACATATTCCAAGATTAAGTATAATTTCTTCAAGCAAACAGCTACTGTGCCAGATTCTATCATTAATAATTGGCTACCTAAAAGCCATGCCGTCTTCTTATATGCTAACAGAACTCTGTTTTCTTTATAGCAACACTGTCTAATTCCAAATGTGATTCATGATTAGTTCAAACTAGTCATTTCCAGTCAATATGAGGCTTTAACAAAAAATTAATTACTTATTTATTTATTGGCTGTGCCAGGTCTTAGTGTGGAACGTGGGATCTTAGATCTTCATTGCAGTATGTGAGATCTTTAGTTGCAGCAAAAGAACTCTTAGTTATGAAATGTGGGGTCTAGTTCTCTGACCAGGGATCAAACCCAAGCTCCCTGCACTGAGAGCATGGAGTCTTAGCCACTGGACCGCCAGGGAAGTCCCACCAATATGTGTCTCCCCCCCCCCCCTTTTTTGGCCACTTCTATTGGTCTTTCATTTATTTATCTTTGTTCTTTGGCCTGTGTGGGCCTCCCATCACAGTGGCCTCTCTTGCTGCAGAGCACTGGTTCTAGGCGCATGAGCTCCAGAGCTCCGGCTCGGTAGTTGGACACATGGGTCCAGCCAATCCGTGGCACGAGAGATCTTCCCAGGCCAGGGATCGAACCGGCATCCCTTGCACTACAAGGTGGTGTCCTTACCCACTACACCACCAGGGAAGCCCCAATATGAGTGTTAAATGTATCATAGATAGCCAAGATATTCCTCCCCTCCCCATCCCTCGGGGCAAAAGAGCAGGACTGACAGCAGCAGGAACATTCTTTTTACAAACCCTTTTTACAACAAATGTTACATTTCTTAGGTGTGTCATGAAGGGAAGGGGTCAAGAAGCATAGATCTAAGCCAAACTCTGTTCCTTTTGACACTCTACCTGTCTCCCTTCCTTACAGCTAACGGTAACCCAGTGATTGAGCTTAGACCCAATGAAATATTTGAGCAAGTCTGCTGAGTCTTTGTTTGTTCTTACTTATGCAAAGGTCTTGTTCTTCCTTATTCAAAGTAATGTTTGTTCTTACTTATTCAAATGTTTGTTTGTTCTTACTTATCCAAAGGTCAGAGATGAGAAGAAAGCTTCCCAGCAATGCTGTTCTCCTTCCATCCTATCTTGAACAAAGACACAGGGCCTTCTTGCCACCAGGAAGTCACAAAACATGAATATTCAAGCTTTTTGTTTTGGGAGCCAAAAGAAAGACATTTGAAACCTATGCATTTGCATAGAAGGAGTCAAAATTTCAGTAGTTCTGAAACTTTGAGTTTCAATAGAGGAAGGAAGGAAAAAGAAAGACATCTTGTTTCTAGCTTCTCCACCTTTAAAAGGAGGTGTTTTATGTTTTCTTCTTTAAGTCAAGGAGGAAAATATAAGCATAATAAAACTTCTTTGGGTGTCCTGAAGTGCTCTGAGTTCATCAAAAGCAAGTGTTTTGACACTCCTGTGGGTCTAGTGCCAGTGCAGTATTCTGTAGCAAGGTCAACCCACCCTTGAGACCAAAAAAGCAAAATGAACCAAAATGAGCGTAGAAATATTTCATGAAATGCAATTTCTTAAGCTCCTTATTTTTTTTTTTGGGGGATCACAGTGGCCTCTCTGCTGCAGAGCACTGGTTCTAGGCGCATGAGCTCCAGAGCTCGGCTCGGTAGTTGGACACATGGGTCCAGCCAATCGGCACGAGAGATCTTCCCAGGCCAGGGATCGAACCGGCATCCCTTGCACTACAAGGTGGTGTCCTTACCCACTACACCACCAGGGAAGCCCCAATATGAGTGTTAAATGTATCATAGATAGCCAAGATATTCCTCCCCTCCCCATCCCTCGGGGCAAAAGAGCAGGACTGACAGCAGCAGGAACATTCTTTTTACAAACCCTTTTTACAACAAATGTTACATTTCTTAGGTGTGTCATGAAGGGAAGGGGTCAAGAAGCATAGATCTAAGCCAAACTCTGTTCCTTTTGACACTCTACCTGTCTCCCTTCCTTACAGCTAACGGTAACCCAGTGATTGAGCTTAGACCCAATGAAATATTTGAGCAAGTCTGCTGAGTCTTTGTTTGTTCTTACTTATGCAAAGGTCTTGTTCTTCCTTATTCAAAGTAATGTTTGTTCTTACTTATTCAAATGTTTGTTTGTTCTTACTTATCCAAAGGTCAGAGATGAGAAGAAAGCTTCCCAGCAATGCTGTTCTCCTTCCATCCTATCTTGAACAAAGACACAGGGCCTTCTTGCCACCAGGAAGTCACAAAACATGAATATTCAAGCTTTTTGTTTTGGGAGCCAAAAGAAAGACATTTGAAACCTATGCATTTGCATAGAAGGAGTCAAAATTTCAGTAGTTCTGAAACTTTGAGTTTCAATAGAGGAAGGAAGGAAAAAGAAAGACATCTTGTTTCTAGCTTCTCCACCTTTAAAAGGAGGTGTTTTATGTTTTCTTCTTTAAGTCAAGGAGGAAAATATAAGCATAATAAAACTTCTTTGGGTGTCCTGAAGTGCTCTGAGTTCATCAAAAGCAAGTGTTTTGACACTCCTGTGGGTCTAGTGCCAGTGCAGTATTCTGTAGCAAGGTCAACCCACCCTTGAGACCAAAAAAGCAAAATGAACCAAAATGAGAGTAGAAATAATTTCATGAAATGCGATATTTCCCTTAAAATGCAAGTCTGTTAAAATTACATATCAAATGTTTAAAAATATCTCAGCTCTACCTTTGAAAAATCAAGACTTTTAATTATAAGGTTAGAGCATAAATCGCTTACTTTTCTTAAATCTTATCCAGCAAGGAATAATGCATATGCAGACACTAAAGAAATATTTCATGGTGAGGCTGATGGTAATGACAAATAGAAAGCTACGTTCACATTTATTTGTGTTAAGTGGTTTTGATTATAACAAAAATGAGAAAGAAAAACAATGGCCAGTTTCTACTGTTTTATAGTATCCCTTAAACCTGTGAGTTATCTGTTCTAAGGTGTATATTTTTTTCATATAGAGATGTAAGTCATTCACTTGCTGGAATAAAACTTACAAAATGAAGTTCATTTTGCTTGTCAAGTGCAGATAAAAGGAAGAAGGGGAAGAAACAGTTTAAATATAAAAGGCACCTTTTCCCTAACTCCTGAACTAGTTCACACAATACAATGAATAATTGAACTGCCTGAAACTTCATATGTGCAGAACGCTGCATGCAGACCAGCGGCATTTTCACTTCAAATTTGTATAGTCTTTAGTCAACATGCTTCATCTGCATTTCTAACACCTGCTTCAGTCAGCTGTGAAGTAGGCTCTTATCTCTATGGCTGGCTTTTATCTTTACTCTGTCCCTCTAACCAAAAAAAAAAAAAAAAAAAAAAAGCATGATAGAATATAATTACTCCAAAAAAAAGAATATAATTACTAGCCTAAAAGAGATAGGGAAGAACTCACATGATCTTCTGAAAGGTATTTTCCTTTATCTCATACAAAGGTAATTTAAAAACAAATTACTAATTATTGCTCTTTATTGTATACATCTTTAAACATTAATTTTTACAGCAAAAATAAGAGCATCGACATTTCTCTGCAATGAGTATCTGTTTCAGGAACAAAGGAAAGTAAAAAAATTAAATGCAAGGACTGATACATTCATTTGTAAAGTACACATATTTATTCTAAACTTTTTTGCTGAGTATTCTGTAGCAAGGTCAACCCACCCTTGAGACCAAAAAGCAAAATGAACCAAAATGAGAGTAGAAATAATTTCATGAAATGCGATATTTCCTTAAAATGCAAGTCTGTTAAAATTACATATCAAATGTTTAAAAATATCTCAGCTCTACCTTTGAAAAATCAAGACTTTTAATTATAAGGTTAGAGCATAAATCGCTACTTTTCTTAAATCTTATCCAGCAAGGAATAATGCATATGCAGACACTAAAGAAATATTTCATGGTGAGGCTGATGGTAATGACAAATAGAAAGCTACGTTCACATTTATTTGTGTTAAGTGGTTTTGATTATAACAAAAATGAGAAAGAAAAACAATGGCCAGTTTCTACTGTTTTATAGTATCCCTTAAACCTGTGAGTTATCTGTTCTAAGGTGTATATTTTTTTCATATAGAGATGTAAGTCATTCACTTGCTGGAATAAAACTTACAAAATGAAGTTCATTTTGCTTGTCAAGTGCAGATAAAAGGAAGAAGGGGAAGAAACAGTTTAAATATAAAAGGCACCTTTTCCCTAACTCCTGAACTAGTTCACACAATACAATGAATAATTGAACTGCCTGAAACTTCATATGTGCAGAACGCTGCATGCAGACCAGCGGCATTTTCACTTCAAATTTGTATAGTCTTTAGTCAACATGCTTCATCTGCATTTCTAACACCTGCTTCAGTCAGCTGTGAAGTAGGCTCTTATCTCTATGGCTGGCTTTTATCTTTACTCTGTCCCTCTAACCAAAAAAAAAAAAAAAAGCATGATAGAATATAATTACTCCAAAAAAAAGAATATAATTACTAGCCTAAAAGAGATAGGGAAGAACTCACATGATCTTCTGAAAGGTATTTTCCTTTATCTCATACAAAGGTAATTTAAAAACAAATTACTAATTATTGCTCTTTATTGTATACATCTTTAAACATTAATTTTTACAGCAAAAATAAGAGCATCGACATTTCTCTGCAATGAGTATCTGTTTCAGGAACAAAGGAAAGTAAAAAAATTAAATGCAAGGACTGATACATTCATTTGTAAAGTACACACATATTTATTCTAAACTTATTATTACTGTGCTGTTATTAAAATGACACTCTTGTGTAAAATAGCCAGCTAGTGGGAAGCTGCTGTCTTGCACAGAGAAAGTCTCATGTGCATGTCTTGCACATGAAAAATAATAGGAACTGGATTCTAGGTGAGTTTCTTCTCATTACCAACTAGCTAAGTTTGGACAAACCAATGGACTTCTCTGATGAAAGTAATAGCAGTATTTACTACTTACTAGTATATCAAACACCCTACTAAACATTTAACAAAGAGTGTTTCATGTAACCTGCACAACACTACCTAAGGTAGACACGCTTGCATCCATTGCATTTGGTTATGGAAGCTTAAATTAACTAATACATCATCTCAAAAGACTTTCAAATGACCCACAAAGGCCCTAACCACATAATCTGGCCCCTTCTACATATCTGAACTTATCTCTGCTGTCCACCCTATTCTTGCTCTCTGCACTGTGGGTACATTCTCTTTATCCGTGAGTGCATGCTGAGTCACTTGAGTCATGTCTGACACTTTGCGACCTATGGACTGCAGCCGCCAGGCTCCTCTGTCCATGAAATTCTCCAGTCAAGAATTGCCATGCTCACCTCCAGACATTCGCTTTATATAGACACTATTTCCCCAAATATTGTCATAACTTTCTCCCTCAACAGCTTCAAGTTTCTGTTCAGATATTCTAAATGAGACTATTACTTACCATCTTTTAAAAAACTGCAACCTCTCATTTCTTCCTTGTCTTTCCCCCCTTCCTGCTTTACTTTTCTCCATTTCCTCTATAGGACATGTAACCAAAATACACAGATTTACAACCAAAATAAAGAATATAAACTAATGTATATTATTATATATGTCTAGTTCCAAATCTATACAATTCAGTTGTCATATTCCCTCACTAGAATGCAAGCTCCATGAGTGTCTGTCTGTTGTATACATTTCTATAGCCTCATCATAGTGCTGGTGCTCAGTAAGTGTTTGCTGAATGAACGAACTGGAGACAATCAGGTATGTTTACATGGAAGCTGCCTTCGTGGCATGGGACGAAGCTGGAGGAGAAGGACAGGTACAGATCATGCAGGACCTTGCAAGCCATATAAGGAGTTTTTATATTTATCCCAAGAGATACTGAAGGATTTTAAGCAGGCAAATGACTATCAATTTACATCATTCAAAGTCATTCTCCCTGCTATATGTGCTGCGCTGTGCTAAGTTCCTTCAGGCATATCTGACTTTTTGTGACCCAGTGGATTGAAGCCCACCAGGCTCCTCTAACCACTGGGATTTTCCAGGCAAGAATACTGGAGTGGGTTGCCATCAGACAAGGAAAATCGTTTTGTTCAGTTGCTATGTTGTGTCTGATTCTTTGCAACCCCATGGACTGTCGCACAACAGGGTTCCCTGTCCTTCACCATCTCCTGGAGTTTGCTCAAATTCATGTCCATTGATTCAGTGACACCATCCAACCATTTCATTCTCCATTGTCCACTTCTCCTTCTCCCTCAATCTTTCCCAGCATCAGTGTCTTTTCCCTGGTGGTTCAGATGGTAAAAGAAACACAAGCCTTAAATGCCACACTAGAAGAAATGGACCTCATTGATATCTTTAGGACTTTCCATCCAAAAGCAGAAGAATACACTTTCTTCTCAAGTGCTCATGGAACATTCTCCAGGATAGACCACATCATGGGCCACAAATCTAACCTCAGTCAGTTCAAGAAAACCGAAATTATATCAACCATCTTCTTGGACCACAATGCAATGAGACTGGAGATCAACTACCAGAAAAAAACCCCTAAAAACAGGAACACATGGAGATTAAACACTACATACCTAAAAAACCAACTGAGAATTGAGGAAATCAAAGGAGAAATTAAACAATTCCTAGAAGAAAATGACAATGAACACACGACAGTGCAAAACCTATGGGATATCGCAAAAGCAGTTCTAAGAGGGAAATTTATAGCAACACAATCCCACCTCAAGAAACTAGGAAAATATGAAGCAGATGACCTAACCCTCCGCTTAAAACAGTTGGAGAAAGAAGAACAAAAGCATCCCAAAGCCAGCAGAAGAAGAGAAATCATAAAGATCAAAAAAAAAAGAAACAATAGTAAAGTGCTGGTGCTCAGTAAGTGTTTGCTGAATGAACGAACTGGAGACAATCAGGTATGTTTACATGGAAGCTGCCTTCGTGGCATGGGACGAAGCTGGAGGAGAAGGACAGGTACAGATCATGCAGGACCTTGCAAGCCATATAAGGAGTTTTTATATTTATCCCAAGAGATACTGAAGGATTTTAAGCAGGCAAATGACTATCAATTTACATCATTCAAAGTCATTCTCCTGCTATATGTGCTGCGCTGTGCTAAGTTCCTTCAGGCATATCTGACTTTTTGTGACCCAGTGGATTGAAGCCCACCAGGCTCCTCTAACCACTGGGATTTTCCAGGCAAGAATACTGGAGTGGGTTGCCATCAGACAAGGAAAATCGTTTTGTTCAGTTGCTATGTTGTGTCTGATTCTTTGCAACCCCATGGACTGTCGCACAACAGGGTTCCCTGTCCTTCACCATCTCCTGGAGTTTGCTCAAATTCATGTCCATTGATTCAGTGACACCATCCAACCATTTCATTCTCCATTGTCCACTTCTCCTTCTCCCTCAATCTTTCCCAGCATCAGTGTCTTTTCCCTGGTGGTTCAGATGGTAAAAGAAACACAAGCCTTAAATGCCACACTAGAAGAAATGGACCTCATTGATATCTTTAGGACTTTCCATCCAAAAGCAGAAGAATACACTTTCTTCTCAAGTGCTCATGGAACATTCTCCAGGATAGACCACATCATGGGCCACAAATCTAACCTCAGTCAGTTCAAGAAAACCGAAATTATATCAACCATCTTCTTGGACCACAATGCAATGAGACTGGAGATCAACTACCAGAAAAAAACCCCTAAAAACAGGAACACATGGAGATTAAACACTACATACCTAAAAAACCAACTGAGAATTGAGGAAATCAAAGGAGAAATTAAACAATTCCTAGAAGAAAATGACAATGAACACACGACAGTGCAAAACCTATGGGATATCGCAAAAGCAGTTCTAAGAGGGAAATTTATAGCAACACAATCCCACCTCAAGAAACTAGGAAAATATGAAGCAGATGACCTAACCCTCCGCTTAAAACAGTTGGAGAAAGAAGAACAAAAGCATCCCAAAGCCAGCAGAAGAAGAGAAATCATAAAGATCAGAGCAGAAATAAATGAGAAAGAAACAAAAGAAACAATAGTAAAGATAAACAAAACAAAAAGCTGGTTCTTTGAAAAGGTAAACAAAATTGACAAGCCACTGGCCAGACTCATTAAGAAAAAGAGAGAGAAGAACCAGATCAACAAAATCAAAAACGACAAAGGAGAGATTACAACAGATAATGCAGAAATCCAAAGGATTCTAAGAGACTATTATGAACAACTCTATGGCAACAAACTGGACAACTTGGAAGAAATGGACAGTTTCTTGGACAGGATTAATCTCCCAAGACTGAGCCAGGAAGAAACAGAAACTTTGAACAACCCAATCACAAGCTCAGAAATCGAATTTGTGATTAAAAATCTACCCAAAAATAAAAGCCCAGGGCCAGATGGTTTCACAGCCGAATTCTACCAAACATTTAAAGAAGAGCTAATGCCTGTCCTTCTAAAACTCTTCCAAACAATTGCACAGGAAGGAAAACTTCCAAACACAGTCTACGAGGCCACCATCACCCTGATACCCAAACCAGGCAAAGACAACACAAAAAAGGAAAACTATAGGCCAATTTCACTGATGAACTTAGATGCCAAGATCCTCAACAAAATCCTAGCAAACAGAATTCAACGACACATCAAAAAACTGGTACATCATGATCAAGTTGGGTTCATCCCAGGCATGCAAGGCTTCTTCAACATCCGCAAATCAATCAACGTGATACACCATATCAACAAGTTGAAAGACAAAAATCACATGATCATTTCAATAGATGCAGAAAAGCCTTCGACAAAGTACAACATCCAAAAAACAAAAAAACACTACATACCTAAAAACCAACTGAGATTTGGGCAAAAAACAATTCCTAGAAGAAAATGACAATGAACACACGACAGTGCAAAACCTATGGGATATCGCAAAAGCAGTTCTAAGAGGGAAATTTATAGCAACACAATCCCACCTCAAGAAACTAGGAAAATATGAAGCAGATGACCTAACCCTCCGCTTAAAACAGTTGGAGAAAGAAGAACAAAAGCATCCCAAAGCCAGCAGAAGAAGAGAAATCATAAAGATCAGAGCAGAAATAAATGAGAAAGAAACAAAAGAAACAATAGTAAAGATAAACAAAACAAAAAGCTGGTTCTTTGAAAAGGTAAACAAAATTGACAAGCCACTGGCCAGACTCATTAAGAAAAAGAGAGAAGAACCAGATCAACAAAATCAAAAACGACAAAGGAGAGATTACAACAGATAATGCAGAAATCCAAAGGATTCTAAGAGACTATTATGAACAACTCTATGGCAACAAACTGGACAACTTGGAAGAAATGGACAGTTTCTTGGACAGGATTAATCTCCCAAGACTGAGCCAGGAAGAAACAGAAACTTTGAACAACCCAATCACAAGCTCAGAAATCGAATTTGTGATTAAAAATCTACCCAAAAATAAAAGCCCAGGGCCAGATGGTTTCACAGCCGAATTCTACCAAACATTTAAAGAAGAGCTAATGCCTGTCCTTCTAAAACTCTTCCAAACAATTGCACAGGAAGGAAAACTTCCAAACACAGTCTACGAGGCCACCATCACCCTGATACCCAAACCAGGCAAAGACAACACAAAAAAGGAAAACTATAGGCCAATTTCACTGATGAACTTAGATGCCAAGATCCTCAACAAAATCCTAGCAAACAGAATTCAACGACACATCAAAAAACTGGTACATCATGATCAAGTTGGGTTCATCCCAGGCATGCAAGGCTTCTTCAACATCCGCAAATCAATCAACGTGATACACCATATCAACAAGTTGAAAGACAAAAATCACATGATCATTTCAATAGATGCAGAAAAAGCCTTCGACAAAGTACAACATCCATTTATGATAAAAACTCTTCAGAAAATGGGCATAGAAGGAACCTATCTCAATATAATAAAAGCCTACAGCGAACATTATTGTTAATGGTGAAAAACTGAAAGCATTCCCTCTAAGATCAGGAACAAGACAGGGGTGCCCACTTTCACCGCTATTATTCAACACAGTCCTGGAAGTCCTAGCAACAGCAATAAGAGAAGAGAAAGAAATCAAAGGAATCCAGATTGGAAAGGAAGAAGTCAAGCTCTCTCTTTTTGCAGACGACATGATATTATACATAGAAAATCCCAACGACTCTATTACAAAGCTACTAGAGCTAATCAACGAATTCAGCAAAGTCGCAGGATACAAAGTCAACACACAGAAGTCACTGGCATTCCTATACACAAACAATGAAAAATCAGAAAATGAAATCAAAGAGGCAATCCCCTTCACCAGTGCAACCAAAAGAATAAAACATCTAGGAATAAACGTACCCAAAGAAACAAAAGAACTGTACACTGAAAATTATAAGATACTCATGAGAGAAATTAAAGAAGACTTAAACAGATGGAGAGATATTCCATGTTCCTGAGTCAGAAGAATCAATATTGTGAAAATGACCATACTACCAAATGTCATCTACAGATTCAATGCGATCCCTATCAAACTACCAATGACATTCTTCACAGAACTAGACCAAAGAATAACACAGTTCATATGGAAACACAAAAGACCTCGAATAGCCAAAGCAATCCTGAGAAAGTAAAATGGAGCTGGAGGGATCAGCCTCCCCAACTTCAGACTCTACTACAAAGCAACAGTCCTCAAGACAGTATGGTACTGGCACAAAAACAGAACTATAGACCAGTGGAACAAGATCAAGAACCCAGAGATAAACCCATGCACCTATGGGTACCTCATTTTTGACAAAGGAGTCAAAAATCTAAAATGGGACAAAGACGGCCTCTTCAACAAATGGTGCTGGGAAAATTGGACAGCTACATGCAAAAAAATGAAGTTGGAACATTCCCTGACCCCATACACAAAGATCAACTCAAAATGGATTAAAGACTTAAATGTAAGACCAGAAACCATCAAACTCTTAGAGGAGAATATAGGCAAAACCCTCAAGGACATCAATCAAAGCAAGATCTTCTCTGACCCACCTACTAAAATAGTGGAACTGAAAAGAAAAGTCAACACGTGGGACCTAATGAAACATAAAAGCTTTTGTACAGCAAAAGAAATCACCAAAAAGTTGAACAGACACCCCACAGAATGGGAGAAAATCATAGCAAATGAAACAACAGACAAAGAATTAATCTCCAAAATCTACAAGCAACTCAGACAACTCAACACAGGGAAAATGAGCAGTCCAATCAAAAAATGGGAAAAAGATCTAAAGAGCCGCCTCTCCAAAGAGGACATACAGATGGCCCAAAAATACATGAAACGATGCTCAACCTCGCTTATTATCAGAGAAATGCAAATTAAAACCACAATGAGATACCACCTCACACCTGTCAGAATGGCCATCATCAACAAATCGACAGACAACAACTGCTGGAGAGGGTGTGGAGAAAAGGGAACCCTCTTGCATTGCTGGTGGGAATGTAAATTAATACAACCTCTATGGAAGACAATATGGAGATTCCTTAAAAAACTAAAAATAGAAGCACCCTATGACCCAGCAATCCCACTATTAGGCCTATATCCTGATGAAATCAAAACTGAAAGAGGCACCTGTACCCCAATGTTCATTGCAGCTCTCTATACAATAGCCAGAACATGGAAGCAACCTAGATGTCCATCGACAAATGAATGGATCCAGAAGCTCTGGTATATATATACAATGGAATACTATTCAGCTGTTAAAAGAAATGCAGAAGACTCAGTCCTAGTGAGGTGGCTGGCTCTAGAACCTATCATAAAAGTGAAGTAAGTCAAAAAGGGGGAAAGGGGGCAATGGCTACTAGAGACCTAAATGCACAGAACTATAGACCAGTGGAACAAGATCAAGAACCCAGAGATAAACCCATGCACCTATGGGTACCTCATTTTTGACAAAGGAGTCAAAAATCTAAAATGGGACAAAGACGGCCTCTTCAACAAATGGTGCTGGGAAAATTGGACAGCTACATGCAAAAAAATGAAGTTGGAACATTCCCTGACCCCATACACAAAGATCAACTCAAAATGGATTAAAGACTTAAATGTAAGACCAGAAACCATCAAACTCTTAGAGGAGAATATAGGCAAAACCCTCAAGGACATCAATCAAAGCAAGATCTTCTCTGACCCACCTACTAAAATAGTGGAACTGAAAAGAAAAGTCAACACGTGGGACCTAATGAAACATAAAAGCTTTTGTACAGCAAAAGAAATCACCAAAAAGTTGAACAGACACCCCACAGAATGGGAGAAAATCATAGCAAATGAAACAACAGACAAAGAATTAATCTCCAAAATCTACAAGCAACTCAGACAACTCAACACAGGGAAAATGAGCAGTCCAATCAAAAAATGGGAAAAAGATCTAAAGAGCCGCCTCTCCAAAGAGGACATACAGATGGCCCAAAAATACATGAAACGATGCTCAACCTCGCTTATTATCAGAGAAATGCAAATTAAAACCACAATGAGATACCACCTCACACCTGTCAGAATGGCCATCATCAACAAATCGACAGACAACAACTGCTGGAGAGGGTGTGGAGAAAAGGGAACCCTCTTGCATTGCTGGTGGGAATGTAAATTAATACAACCTCTATGGAAGACAATATGGAGATTCCTTAAAAAACTAAAAATAGAAGCACCCTATGACCCAGCAATCCCACTATTAGGCCTATATCCTGATGAAATCAAAACTGAAAGAGGCACCTGTACCCCAATGTTCATTGCAGCTCTCTATACAATAGCCAGAACATGGAAGCAACCTAGATGTCCATCGACAAATGAATGGATCCAGAAGCTCTGGTATATATATACAATGGAATACTATTCAGCTGTTAAAAGAAATGCAGAAGACTCAGTCCTAGTGAGGTGGCTGGCTCTAGAACCTATCATAAAAAGTGAAGTAAGTCAAAGAGAGAAGGACAGGTATAGTATACTAACTCATATATGTGGGATCTAATAGAAGGGTCATGATAGCATACGTAGCGAACTTATGAAAAAACAGAGAATAGACGTAAAGACATTGTGGAGACCGAACAGTGGGAGGGAGGCATGGAGGGAGTAGCATGGAAGCCTGTGCTGTCATGTGTGGAAAAGATAGCTATTGTCATTGTGCTAGGGGAATAGGAGTACCTACAACCACTTGGAGCGATGGTCTGGAGGGGTGGGAGGGGGGAACTGGGTGGGGGGAGGGTCCAAGGATATGCATATGAATGATCTGGGAACATACATGTAAAAAAATAAATTAATTAATTAATTAATTTAAAAAAAAAAAAAAAGAAAGAATTTACTTGCAATGCACATGTTCAATCCCTGGGTTGGCAAGATCCCCTAGAGAAGGGAGTGGCTATCCACTCCAGTATTCTTGCCTGGAGAATTCCCTGGACAGAGGAGCCTGGAAGGTTATAGCCCACAGGGTCATAGAGTCAGACACAACTAAGAGAGAATGGAATAGGCCGAAAAAGTGTTGGAAAAATCCAGAGCAACTTTTATTTCCCAGGTTAATGCGTGGTTTGGTGATTCTTTGTGTGAGGATGTATATACCCATGACACAGGCTGATTGTAAAGCATTGCTCACCTTACCACAACTATACTTGCAAAACTGCCAACATTATCTCTCAAAATTTTAATGTTGTTTTAAAGATTTTTATTGGAGTAAAGTTGTTTTATAATGTTGTATTATTTGCTGCTGTACAGCACAGTGAATCAGTTATATATATATATATATATTCTTTTTTGGATTTCCTCTCCATTTAGTTACCACAGAACATTGAGTAGAGTTCCTTGTGCTAGACAGTAGATTTTCATTAGTTATCTATTTTACACATGGTATCAATAGGGCATACATGTCGATTTCATCTCCCAATTCATTGTATCTCCCCTTTCCCTCCTTGGTGTCCACACGTTTGTTGTCTGTATCTATGTCTCTATTTCCTTCTGAATAATGTACTTAGATAACAACTTAGAAGAAATTCTAATTACTCATCTCCCAGTGCATAATGTAGCAAAAACAGGTATAGTATACTAACTCATATATGTGGGATCTAATAGAAGGGTCATGATAGCATACGGGCGAACTTATGAAAAAACAGAGAATAGACGTAAAGACATTGTGGAGACCGAACAGTGGGAGGGAGGCATGGAGGGAGTAGCATGGAAGCCTGTGCTGTCATGTGTGGAAAAGATAGCTATTGTCATTGTGCTAGGGGAATAGGAGTACCTACAACCACTTGGAGCGATGGTCTGGAGGGGTGGGAGGGGGGAACTGGGTGGGGGGAGGGTCCAAGGATATGCATATGAATGATCTGGGAACATACATGTAAAAAAATAAATTAATTAATTAATTAATTTAAAAAAAAAAAAAAAGAAAGAATTTACTTGCAATGCACATGTTCAATCCCTGGGTTGGCAAGATCCCCTAGAGAAGGGAGTGGCTATCCACTCCAGTATTCTTGCCTGGAGAATTCCCTGGACAGAGGAGCCTGGAAGGTTATAGCCCACAGGGTCATAGAGTCAGACACAACTAAGAGAGAATGGAATAGGCCGAAAAAGTGTTGGAAAAATCCAGAGCAACTTTTATTTCCCAGGTTAATGCGTGGTTTGGTGATTCTTTGTGTGAGGATGTATATACCCATGACACAGGCTGATTGTAAAGCATTGCTCACCTTACCACAACTATACTTGCAAAACTGCCAACATTATCTCTCAAAATTTTAATGTTGTTTTAAAGATTTTTATTGGAGTAAAGTTGTTTTATAATGTTGTATTATTTGCTGCTGTACAGCACAGTGAATCAGTTATATATATATATATATATTCTTTTTTGGATTTCCTCTCCATTTAGTTACCACAGAACATTGAGTAGAGTTCCTTGTGCTAGACAGTAGATTTTCATTAGTTATCTATTTTACACATGGTATCAATAGGGCATACATGTCGATTTCATCTCCCAATTCATTGTATCTCCCCTTTCCCTCCTTGGTGTCCACACGTTTGTTGTCTGTATCTATGTCTCTATTTCCTTCTGAATAATGTACTTAGATAACAACTTAGAAGAAATTCTAATTACTCATCTCCCAGTGCATAATGTAGTCAGTACTTCAAGCTTGCACAAACATATCTCTGAACAAGGTGCGTAAGGGTTATGAGGAGCCTGATTTTCTGAGATTCTTTTAGCTATAAATTTGGCTAAGAGCTTGGGTAGTACAAGAAAGAAGATAAGTGAGAGAAACACTGGTGATTTAACCTCCAGCGTTCCCTTAAGGACAAACATTTGTCACCTTGACAGCAAGGTGAAAGGTTTGCAGCAAGTGTGCTTATAACAGAGGCTCACCCCTCTCTCTCTTCCCCGGGGACTGGTGATTTCTGAACAGGCATGATCTGAACGGATGATGATGCTGACGATGAGCCACAGGAAAGGCCAGGGGAGGAAAAGAGGTTGAGACCCACATAACTCAGAGCCTCAAACTGAAATGCTACTCCAGGGACCATCACAAAGATTTACCATTTACTTCTCTTCTTCCTAAGGTTCCACTTGAGGCTGGAGTAATCAACCCTATAAATTATCACGGGACATGCTAACAGTGTCCAATGTTAGCAGTCTGGATCCCATTGCTAATAATTATAAGTGTGCTATAAAGCCAAAGTTGGTCCTAGACATATAAAGTTCCACTTCCTCTACACATCTCTGAATTCCTAATTCGAATATGAAAGTCTGCTACAAGCTTAAATCAGGTGCTAAAATGAGCCTGAATTTTACTCTCAATGAATTCGCATCACCCAAATTAGCATTAATGTCATGACATCTATGCATCAAAAAGAATAATAGGATCTCTGTTTTGGTCTGTAAACTAAACTGTTTATACAGTTTTTAAAGTGAAATAGGAAGAGATATTTTGAAAGCAGAGAACTTAAAAAAAAAGAATTAAAAGAAATTAATTTATATATTAAATTTAGTAATTTTGTGTTCTAATTTGATTTCTGGAATCAGTGGCATCTGTTTATGTCTCCCTTTGATGAACAGAACTTCAATTATGATACTACTTTACATTTCTACTTTGAAAAATATTATAAGCTGAAATCACTATAAAATCAAAATTGAAACCATTATGCATCCCATTTGAATATTTATTCATTACCTAATCATCACTGACTCGAAGTTCTGTCGGAGGGCCCAAATTATTTTTTTATTTATTTTGCTTTTTTTTTTTTTTTTTTTTGGCCTCTTTTCGTTGATTTTCCATCCATTCACTTTCATCCATCTTTATTCTTTGGCCTGTGTGGGCCTCCCATCGCAGTGGCCTCTCCCACTGCAGAGCACCAGCTCTGGGCTCATGTGCTCCACAGCGCTGGCTCGTAATTAGACTCACTGGTCCAGCCGCTTCTTAGCACATGGGATCTTCCTGGGCTAGGAATCGAACCAGTGCCCCTTGCACTGCAAGGCGGTCTCTTTACCCACTGGACCACCAGGGAAGCCCTGGACCAAATTATTAAGAAAAAATAAACTTTAACCTAATGAACTCAAATAAGCACAATTAATAGAAAAGCAAGATTTGTAAAATGTACCAAAAATGTATGGGAGTGGAGGGGAGTGGCAGCAGAGAGGTGGATAAAAGCCATTTACTTCTCTTCTTCCTAAGGTTCCACTTGAGGCTGGAGTAATCAACCCTATAATTATCACGGGACATGCTAACAGTGTCCAATGTTAGCAGTCTGGATCCCATTGCTAATAATTATAAGTGTGCTATAAAGCCAAAGTTGGTCCTAGACATATAAAGTTCCACTTCCTCTACACATCTCTGAATTCCTAATTCGAATATGAAAGTCTGCTACAAGCTTAAATCAGGTGCTAAAATGAGCCTGAATTTTACTCTCAATGAATTCGCATCACCCAAATTAGCATTAATGTCATGACATCTATGCATCAAAAAGAATAATAGGATCTCTGTTTTGGTCTGTAAACTAAACTGTTTATACAGTTTTTAAAGTGAAATAGGAAGAGATATTTTGAAAGCAGAGAACTTAAAAAAAAAGAATTAAAAGAAATTAATTTATATATTAAATTTAGTAATTTTGTGTTCTAATTTGATTTCTGGAATCAGTGGCATCTGTTTATGTCTCCCTTTGATGAACAGAACTTCAATTATGATACTACTTTACATTTCTACTTTGAAAAATATTATAAGCTGAAATCACTATAAAATCAAAATTGAAACCATTATGCATCCCATTTGAATATTTATTCATTACCTAATCATCACTGACTCGAAGTTCTGTCGGAGGGCCCAAATTATTTTTTTATTTATTTTGCTTTTTTTTTTTTTTTTTTTTGGCCTCTTTTCGTTGATTTTCCATCCATTCACTTTCATCCATCTTTATTCTTTGGCCTGTGTGGGCCTCCCATCGCAGTGGCCTCTCCCACTGCAGAGCACCAGCTCTGGGCTCATGTGCTCCACAGCGCTGGCTCGTAATTAGACTCACTGGTCCAGCCGCTTCTTAGCACATGGGATCTTCCTGGGCTAGGAATCGAACCAGTGCCCCTTGCACTGCAAGGCGGTCTCTTTACCCACTGGACCACCAGGGAAGCCCTGGACCAAATTATTAAGAAAAAATAAACTTTAACCTAATGAACTCAAATAAGCACAATTAATAGAAAAGCAAGATTTGTAAAATGTACCAAAAATGTATGGGAGTGGAGGGGAGTGGCAGCAGAGAGGTGGAGGCTGGGGCACAGAAAAGAGATCAGAAGATTTAAAAAAAAAAAAAAAAAAGAGGGAAGGGAATTAATGGTCAACCCCAAGGAACTTATTTGGGTTTAAGATCCACGTACCACGTATTGATGAAAGAAAAACAGATCGCAACCATGTCCATCCCTGGACATCAGCCTTCGGATGTCCCAACACCACCACGTAACTAATAGGTATCAATTCAAACTTAATCATCTCATTCAAAATTATTCTCTTTCTTAAATTCTTTGTTTTTCTTCATGACATCACAACTTTAATCCTAAAATCCTTAAGTCCCCTGTCTTTGTTCCTTGCATTTCCTGGCTTTTCTATCATATAGGTATCCCAAACTCTTTCATGAAATACTGGACTAGTAAGAAGAGTGGGCTGAGTTAATTGCTGAAGCTGAGAGATGGGGCTGCACCCTTCATTAACATCTGATCTACTTTGTACAAGTTTCAGTCTCTAATGTAAACATGTTGTTATTGTTTTTTAAAGGACCAGAGGCTTAGGAAGATATTAAGACTATATAAAAAGTCTAAATACAGGATCAGAAAGAGGGTTTTGGCCATAGGGATGAGGAGGTTCAGGCTGTCTAAAATTAGGCAGAGAATACAATAATCATAGCAGCTACCACTTAGAATTTTTGCTAATGTGCCAGATGCTCTGCTAAGTATCTCAGAAACTTGATCTTATTGAATCCCTTCAACAGTGCTAGGAGGTTAAGTATCCTGGGTTCAAAGCTTGGTGCTGAGGCTCCTGTGTTAGGGCCTTCCTACAATAATCACTAGGTTAATATTAGTTGTCTAGATACTTTAACAAACGGCTAATGAAGTTTTTCCTTTTTCTTTTGTGTTTGTGGTTCTTTCTCTGAAAGGAAACCCAAAGGCTCTAGCCAGAGTGTTCATCATTGTCCACACTCAAAGAGGTACACATCTATCTTTCACGTACAGACTCACCAACAAACATACTGCTGCCAGGTCACTTCTCTTAAGATACTATTTCTGGCATAATATACTCTTAGAAGATGCTTTTACTGGTAGCAAGTTCAAATTCCCCTTCCCATTCAAAGCTCTTCATTAACCTGTCTCACATAATTTCCACCAGTCACAAACAAGAATTGGCTTAGTCCAACAAATATCTCTCTTTTCACCTTATGTTGCCTCCAACTGCCCATTCATTTACTTACTCAATACATATTTTTTAAGTTTTTTGATGTGGACTATTTTTAAAAGTCTTTATTGAATTTGTTAAAATATTGCTTCTGTTATTTATTTATTTTTTTATCTGGAGGCACATGGGATCTTAGTTTCCCAACCAGGGATTGAACTCCTACCCCCTGGCACTGCAAGGTGAAGTCTTAACTACTGGACCACCAGAAAAATCCTTGTTCGTTACATATTAATCATCTATAAGGCACTGTATTTGCCATTACATCTACATACAGAAACAGAACAGTGAGCATATAAGGCCTGGTCCCTGCACTTGCCAGGCCATATCCCCTCCCAGGTTGATCTTCCCTGCTTGGCTTGTTCTTGATTTTCAAGATCCTTCATTGAACATCCTCCAGGAATCCTTTCCTGATCACTTTTCCCCGTCTTGCTCTTCCTTTCTGGACTGATGGTACCACACGTTTAAGCACCTGATTCTATTTTTTCTTGTTTTTCTCCCAGCATATTACTTATGCTTGTCTCATTTCCTCCATTACATGAAGTCTCTTAAATAGAAACAGTCTTATACTTCTCTTCATCACCAAACTGAATGTAATTCAGTTGAATTTATGGATATGTATACAGCATATCCTTAAAAACAGCTTTTGGTAGTAAAAAGAATTTAGAATACTAAGTCAAGCTAACTATAGGCCAAGACCTGATTTATCCTTGCAAACAGAGATATAAGAAAATTTCTAGGGCAGAAGCAGTTTATAAAAGGTATACTTATGTAAATGAAAAAGAGGAACAAAAAGAAAAATTTCTCCTATACGGCCTGTTTCCCAATCATATATGATACTTCACAAATTCTATGAAACATGAATTTTTTATTTAATTCATGTATTTTGTAGAACATAATTTAGAGATTATACTATAAGGCAAATTTAATAGGCCTCTGCTAAGATGTCAATAATATTGCCCCCTTTAAAACTATTTGCTTACTCAATTTACTGGTAGCAAGTTCAAATTCCCCTTCCCATTCAAAGCTCTTCATTAACCTGTCTCACATAATTTCCACCAGTCACAAACAAGAATTGGCTTAGTCCAACAAATATCTCTCTTTTCACCTTATGTTGCCTCCAACTGCCCATTCATTTACTTACTCAATACATATTTTTTAAGTTTTTTGATGTGGACTATTTTTAAAAGTCTTTATTGAATTTGTTAAAATATTGCTTCTGTTATTTATTTATTTTTTTATCTGGAGGCACATGGGATCTTAGTTTCCCAACCAGGGATTGAACTCCTACCCCCTGGCACTGCAAGGTGAAGTCTTAACTACTGGACCACCAGAAAAATCCTTGTTCGTTACATATTAATCATCTATAAGGCACTGTATTTGCCATTACATCTACATACAGAAACAGAACAGTGAGCATATAAGGCCTGGTCCCTGCACTTGCCAGGCCATATCCCCTCCCAGGTTGATCTTCCCTGCTTGGCTTGTTCTTGATTTTCAAGATCCTTCATTGAACATCCTCCAGGAATCCTTTCCTGATCACTTTTCCCCGTCTTGCTCTTCCTTTCTGGACTGATGGTACCACACGTTTAAGCACCTGATTCTATTTTTTCTTGTTTTTCTCCCAGCATATTACTTATGCTTGTCTCATTTCCTCCATTACATGAAGTCTCTTAAATAGAAACAGTCTTATACTTCTCTTCATCACCAAACTGAATGTAATTCAGTTGAATTTATGGATATGTATACAGCATATCCTTAAAAACAGCTTTTGGTAGTAAAAAGAATTTAGAATACTAAGTCAAGCTAACTATAGGCCAAGACCTGATTTATCCTTGCAAACAGAGATATAAGAAAATTTCTAGGGCAGAAGCAGTTTATAAAAGGTATACTTATGTAAATGAAAAAGAGGAACAAAAAGAAAAATTTCTCCTATACGGCCTGTTTCCCAATCATATATGATACTTCACAAATTCTATGAAACATGAATTTTTTATTTAATTCATGTATTTTGTAGAACATAATTTAGAGATTATACTATAAGGCAAATTTAATAGGCCTCTGCTAAGATGTCAATAATATTGGTAAAAGTAAATGAAGTCTTTACTTATGTAACTTTCTAAAAAGAACTATTTTCAATGGAAGCAAAGATTAATATTCTATATGTAGAGACCATTTTCATTTTCTATATAGAGAGACTATTGTGTGTGTGTGTGTATATATATATATATATCTTTTATATTTACCTTAAAAATATCACTATAGTTTAATCATGTGTAAAAGTATTACTAAAATATCTAATAAATGAATTTGTAGGTTTTTCATGTCAAATACACCTTTCTTGCAGAAATTCGTTTTTAACTATCACAAGCATTAGACCAGGTCTCCTTCTGTGTACCACTTGTCCCTGTGAGATTTTATTTTGAATTGTACAGATTTTGTCTACAAGATACTAAACATTATAACTCATTATATTTCTTTAACTAAGCCTACTAGTGAAAGGGGTGAATAGGTAGATTTGATAAGGAGGTCAGTGGAGGATAAAGAGGAGGAGGGGGAACAAACATTTTCTAGTGTAAAATATTTGCTTTTGGAAACAAACTATCTTTTCATTGGAATGTCTCTTCTAGCCCTGAAGCCCAGAGACTATCCTCCAGCTAATCTTATGTTTAAGTTGTGGGTGTGGGCCTAGAAAGGCCTTTACAATCTTAAGATATTCTTTTGATCTATCGCTAATAACCAACTGGAAAACACAAATTCCCTTGTCTAAACTGGCTTCTGGGGTACTCTTAAGGGATATTTTTCTTTGATCTATCCTAATCTCAGTTGAATTTATGGATATGTATACAGCATATCCTTAAACAGCTTTTGGTAAAGAATTTAGAATACTAAGTCAAGCTAACTATAGGCCAAGACCTGATTTATCCTTGCAAACAGAGATATAAGAAAATTTCTAGGGCAGAAGC
The DNA here is from genome assembly GCA_022376925.1 of Tragulus kanchil. Classification (NCBI taxonomy): domain Eukaryota; kingdom Metazoa; phylum Chordata; class Mammalia; order Artiodactyla; family Tragulidae; genus Tragulus; species Tragulus kanchil. The sequence continues at coordinate 35,456,978 of JAIOJX010000025.1, forward strand.
AGTTTATAAAAGGTATACTTATGTAAATGAAAAAGAGGAACAAAAAGAAAAATTTCTCCTATACGGCCTGTTTCCCAATCATATATGATACTTCACAAATTCTATGAAACATGAATTTTTTATTTAATTCATGTATTTTGTAGAACATAATTTAGAGATTATACTATAAGGCAAATTTAATAGGCCTCTGCTAAGATGTCAATAATATTGGTAAAAGTAAATGAAGTCTTTACTTATGTAACTTTCTAAAAAGAACTATTTTCAATGGAAGCAAAGATTAATATTCTATATGTAGAGACCATTTTCATTTTCTATATAGAGAGACTATTGTGTGTGTGTGTGTATATATATATATATATCTTTTATATTTACCTTAAAAATATCACTATAGTTTAATCATGTGTAAAAGTATTACTAAAATATCTAATAAATGAATTTGTAGGTTTTTCATGTCAAATACACCTTTCTTGCAGAAATTCGTTTTTAACTATCACAAGCATTAGACCAGGTCTCCTTCTGTGTACCACTTGTCCCTGTGAGATTTTATTTTGAATTGTACAGATTTTGTCTACAAGATACTAAACATTATAACTCATTATATTTCTTTAACTAAGCCTACTAGTGAAAGGGGTGAATAGGTAGATTTGATAAGGAGGTCAGTGGAGGATAAAGAGGAGGAGGGGGAACAAACATTTTCTAGTGTAAAATATTTGCTTTTGGAAACAAACTATCTTTTCATTGGAATGTCTCTTCTAGCCCTGAAGCCCAGAGACTATCCTCCAGCTAATCTTATGTTTAAGTTGTGGGTGTGGGCCTAGAAAGGCCTTTACAATCTTAAGATATTCTTTTGATCTATCGCTAATAACCAACTGGAAAACACAAATTCCCTTGTCTAAACTGGCTTCTGGGGTACTCTTCTATCCCTGCTTCCAGTGTCTGTGCTGTAAGCTTTCTCTATCCCTTTTTTCTTTAATAAACTTTTTACTGCATGAAGCTCTGAGTGACCAAACCAAGACCAAGTCTTTCTTTCTTTTTTTGGCAACTTCTATTGGTCTTTCATTGTTATTTTCATCCATCTTTATTCTTTGGCCTGTGTAGCCCTCCCATCACAGTGGCCTCTCTCGTCGCAGAGCACTGGCTCTGGGTGCATGCGCTCCAGAGCTCCAGTTCGGTAGTTGGACACATTGGTCCAGCTGCTCTGGGGCACATGGAACCCTTCCAGGCCAGGGATTGAACCGGTGCCCCTTGCACTGCAAGGTGGTGTCCTTACCCATTGGACCACCAGGGAAGCCTCTAGCCAAGTCTTTTTGATCCAAATGTGAATTCTTCTCCATTGGAGATCAAGAATCCAACACCATTCACAGTAACCTATCCACCGTCATCTATCATCTAGGGGCTAGTACGGGATCTTCAAGACAAGCTAAAGAAATTCAGAGTTCCAGTTCTTCTGTCCTATCAACACACGCTTTCTGCTTTACTTTACTAACCCTACAGTATGCTAGTGGGTGAGGGAAATTTGCTTGAAACATATGAAAACCTATACAAAGTGAGTATGGAGTCCAACTTTGCAGTTCCATGGACATGCCTCATATAGCTTAAGGCGGCCAATGTCAAGAGGTGTCCATCTCCGCAAGGAGACACGACAAAAAATGAAACATGTGGATCAAATTCTCCTTTCTCAGTCAACTTTTCCAGGCTTCTTTGACCATTGCATAATTGTCTGGGAAATTAGAATTACTAACCTAATCTGTCAGATTGTGTATTTTCAAGGGATTTAGAATTTGTGTTGTTCTTGTATATTTCTGTGCAGACTTCACGCTTAGTTTGACAGATAGATGGCATTTTTTGGGGGGAGGCAGGGGGGCCACTTCTATTTGTCTTTCATTTATCTATTTTCATCCATCTTTGTTCTTTGGCCCATGTGGGCCTCCCATGGCAGTGGCCTCTGTTGTCGCAGAGCACGGGTTCTGGGCGCACGTGCTCCAGAGCTCCAGCTTGGTAACTGGACACATCGGTCCAGCCGATCCGTGGCATGTGGGATCTTCCCAGCCCAGGGATCGAACCAGCGCCCCTTGCACTGCAAGGTGATGTCCTTACCCACTGGACCACCAGGGAAGCCCCAGATTGATGGCTTTTTTCGACTCTGTGGATGATAATATATGGCTGTTCTTAGTTGGTGGATCTCTAGTTTCAGGAATGTCTCTTAGATTGGAAATCTCTCTCCTGGCAATCTACATGAGTGTCCAGAGACCTAGAGTCAAGCCTTTGTCACAGCTGTGCCTCCAGACTCTATAGACAGAGGCATTGCTAGCAAGCATGACATTTCTGAGAATACAGATTGGGAATCCTAAAATTTTGTCAGATTGGATGTATAGTAAGCTTTTCCTTTAGTAACGCTGGCTCTCAGCAGATTAGAGAAAACCTACCAATGGCTTCTGTCTCAACTTCTTAGATATTCTTTTTTGTGGAATATGTGGAAATGAATTAGAAGGATTGATCCTAACATCTTGAGAATGTAAAAGGTTTCTGCTATCACGTTTCCTGGTGTAATGACACTCAGAAGAGACATTTTGGTTTCCTGTTCGCTACTTTTTAGTTTAATGCTTTCATTGTGGTTAGAAATGTACTATAAAATACGCACAGGGACATAAGACAAGGGTGTTTCCCCTGGCGGTTTTGGCATGGGAAGCATTCCGGAAAGTTACTCTGGAAGCTTTCTCTATCCCTTTTTTCTTTGATAAACTTTTTACTGCATGAAGCTCTGAGTGACTACAGCCAAGTCTTTTTGATCCCAATGTGAATTCTTCTCCTTTGGAGATCAAGAATCTAACACCGTTCACAGTAACCTATCCACTGTCATCTATCACTAGAAAGACTACTGCACAGAGAATTAGTAACAGTAAAATCTCCTTAGCCATCGTCTGGAATGAACATCGCTATATTCTCAAATTCTGTTTCTTCTGTAAGGCTTCTTCTTATACTATCCCTGCTGGGAAGTATTTCCAATCAGCCAAATGGAGATTCTTTTTTAATAGGGACTTTTATATATATTGGATTATTACAGTGGAAGCCCTCTGAGAGAATGGTCTATGCCTGGAGACATCTTGGAATTCCTCCCAGCAGATACACTGAATCCATTACCTTGAAAGTACTCAATAAAAACTGACCTATTCTAACGATAAGAACTATTGTATATAAGAATATGGATGAATACACATTTACCTAATTGTATAAACATACTCTCCAAGAATTTCTTTCACAAGTCTACCAAGCACATAAAAATTCCACAGGTAGACATTACATATGGGGTCACAAAGAGACACTGAACAACAACAAAAATATATGTAGTTTTCTTAGTTGGTGGATCTCTAGTTTCAGGAATGTCTCTTAGATTGGAAATCTCTCCTGGCAATCTACATGAGTGTCCAGAGACCTAGAGTCAAGCCTTTGTCACAGCTGTGCCTCCAGACTCTATAGACAGAGGCATTGCTAGCAAGCATGACATTTCTGAGAATACAGATTGGGAATCCTAAAATTTTGTCAGATTGGATGTATAGTAAGCTTTTCCTTTAGTAACGCTGGCTCTCAGCAGATTAGAGAAAACCTACCAATGGCTTCTGTCTCAACTTCTTAGATATTCTTTTTTGTGGAATATGTGGAAATGAATTAGAAGGATTGATCCTAACATCTTGAGAATGTAAAAGGTTTCTGCTATCACGTTTCCTGGTGTAATGACACTCAGAAGAGACATTTTGGTTTCCTGTTCGCTACTTTTTAGTTTAATGCTTTCATTGTGGTTAGAAATGTACTATAAAATACGCACAGGGACATAAGACAAGGGTGTTTCCCCTGGCGGTTTTGGCATGGGAAGCATTCCGGAAAGTTACTCTGGAAGCTTTCTCTATCCCTTTTTTCTTTGATAAACTTTTTACTGCATGAAGCTCTGAGTGACTACAGCCAAGTCTTTTTGATCCCAATGTGAATTCTTCTCCTTTGGAGATCAAGAATCTAACACCGTTCACAGTAACCTATCCACTGTCATCTATCACTAGAAAGACTACTGCACAGAGAATTAGTAACAGTAAAATCTCCTTAGCCATCGTCTGGAATGAACATCGCTATATTCTCAAATTCTGTTTCTTCTGTAAGGCTTCTTCTTATACTATCCCTGCTGGGAAGTATTTCCAATCAGCCAAATGGAGATTCTTTTTTAATAGGGACTTTTATATATATTGGATTATTACAGTGGAAGCCCTCTGAGAGAATGGTCTATGCCTGGAGACATCTTGGAATTCCTCCCAGCAGATACACTGAATCCATTACCTTGAAAGTACTCAATAAAAACTGACCTATTCTAACGATAAGAACTATTGTATATAAGAATATGGATGAATACACATTTACCTAATTGTATAAACATACTCTCCAAGAATTTCTTTCACAAGTCTACCAAGCACATAAAAATTCCACAGGTAGACATTACATATGGGGTCACAAAGAGACACTGAACAACAACAAAAATATATGTAGTTCTAAGTATAATACCTTAAAAGGCATTTGTCCAAACCATATATTTTTCTAACACTCTAAGTTCCTGAAAAGTGAAGCTGCATTATCCAAATATTCCCCAAATAGACTTTTCTTTGAAAATAAATTCTTATGACTACTTAAGAAGTTACTTTATTCTTATTCCTTTGTTTTCATCTTTTTTCAGTTCTGGAAAACATACCCATCTCTTCCTTGTCCATACAGACGATAACTTGGACAAACTTAACTCAGAGTATAAATCAGAAAATGAAAATTTGGCTAGTAGTTGGCATGGCTGAGTCTGTTAAATAACTTTTTGATAAATTACTACCACTTATTAAGTGTTCTGACTGGCCTGATTATTTATAGCAGGGGCCCCTGATGATCTGAGATGGAGGTGATATAATAACAATAGAAATAATAAATAAATGTAATGAACTTGAATCATCTCCAAGCCATCCCCTGTACCCACCACTCCACGGAAAAATTATCTTCCACAAAAGCAGGCCCTGGTGCCAAAAAGATTGAGGACGTTTTCCCCATGAATAAAGACAGTCTTTGCCTAACTAATAGTATAGAATCTATATCAAAATTATAATTCAAAATACCAAATAAAGTTGGCAAAAATATTTATTTTCTTAAAAATGCAGAAAACTGGGCTTTCCTGGTGATCCAGTGGGTAAAGAGTCCACCTTGCAGTGCAAGGGGTACCAGTTCAATCCCTGTCCAAGGAAGATCCCACGTGCCCTGGAGTGGCTGGACCAGTGTGTCCAATTACGAGCCAGCGCTTTGGAGTACATGTGCTCAGAGCTGGTGCTCTGCAATGAGAGAGGCCACTGTTATGGGAGGCCCACATAGGCCAAAGAATAAAGATAGATGAAAATAAATAAATACAAACCCAATAAAAGAGCCCCAAAATTTAAAAAAAAAAAAAAGAAATATGTCATTAAAAAAGAAAAAAAAAAGAGTCTGCCTTGCAGTGCAAGGGACACTGGTTCAATCCCTGGTCAGGGAAAATTGCATGTGCCACAGAGTGGCTGGGCGGGTGTGTCCAACTAGGAGCCAGCCTCTAGAGCACATGTGCACAGAGTCAGTGCTCTGCAGAGAGAGAAGTCACTGAGATGGGAGGTCCACACATGTCAAAGAATAAAGATAGATGAAAACAAATGATGACTTAGAGGCAAAAATTTTTAAAAAGCAGAAAATCAACAAAGGCTGGGAATTTAAACAGTGAGGAGCTTATGCTTGGGACTAGTTGAAATTTCTAAGGGAATGAAACAGAAAAATAAGAAGAATGCAGTATGACTATCACATAGCTAAATTTATTCAAGGATTTCTGAAATACATCCTTTCATGTATTATGTTTAAACATTCATTCTTTTATGGAATAATAATAAATGATAGTTATTATTATTTAGCAAAATAAAGAACTTAAACATTAGGCACTACTCAAAATTTCTTTTCAAATTTTGCTGATCAAGAAATCCAAAAATAAATAAATCAATAAATCCAAAATGTGAAAATCACTGACCTCATTAAATTACCATGTAAGAAAGAACAGTTTGAACATAATCTTTCAAATGTGAAGGTGTTTATAGCAGATTTTTTCAAATTCTAAGATTTCCATGAGAACAGGTGCTGTTCAATATAGAGGAAGGCACACATGTTCAACATAAAATCATATTCAGACTCTGAAAATGCATTGACTTCCAGGCACCTTTAGCTACAATGTTATACTATTTTCCAAAGGACATCTCTTTATTTTCCTGGGACTGTCAGCATTTCTAAATGAGCTTTAGTAATTTATCAAAATAACACCATATTGGCAAAAGAAAGAAATCTACCATTTCGAGAAGTCAAAATTATGGAAATTATAATACAACTATTTAAAAATGTTTTGGCTCTATATACGAGCCAGCGCTTTGGGAGTACATGTGCTCAGAGCTGGTGCTCTGCAATGAGAGAGGCCACTGTTATGGGAGGCCCACATAGGCCAAAGAATAAAGATAGATGAAAATAAATAAATACAAACCCAATAAAAGAGCCCCAAAATTTAAAAAAAAAAAAAAGAAATATGTCATTAAAAAAGAAAAAAAAAAGAGTCTGCCTTGCAGTGCAAGGGACACTGGTTCAATCCCTGGTCAGGGAAAATTGCATGTGCCACAGAGTGGCTGGGCGGGTGTGTCCAACTAGGAGCCAGCCTCTAGAGCACATGTGCACAGAGTCAGTGCTCTGCAGAGAGAGAAGTCACTGAGATGGGAGGTCCACACATGTCAAAGAATAAAGATAGATGAAAACAAATGATGACTTAGAGGAAAAAATTTTTTAAAAAAGCAGAAAATCAACAAAGGCTGGGAATTTAAACAGTGAGGAGCTTATGCTTGGGACTAGTTGAAATTTCTAAGGGAATGAAACAGAAAAATAAGAAGAATGCAGTATGACTATCACATAGCTAAATTTATTCAAGGATTTCTGAAATACATCCTTTCATGTATTATGTTTAAACATTCATTCTTTTATGGAATAATAATAAATGATAGTTATTATTATTTAGCAAAATAAAGAACTTAAACATTAGGCACTACTCAAAATTTCTTTTCAAATTTTGCTGATCAAGAAATCCAAAAATAAATAAATCAATAAATCCAAAATGTGAAAATCACTGACCTCATTAAATTACCATGTAAGAAAGAACAGTTTGAACATAATCTTTCAAATGTGAAGGTGTTTATAGCAGATTTTTTCAAATTCTAAGATTTCCATGAGAACAGGTGCTGTTCAATATAGAGGAAGGCACACATGTTCAACATAAAATCATATTCAGACTCTGAAAATGCATTGACTTCCAGGCACCTTTAGCTACAATGTTATACTATTTTCCAAAGGACATCTCTTTATTTTCCTGGGACTGTCAGCATTTCTAAATGAGCTTTAGTAATTTATCAAAATAACACCATATTGGCAAAAGAAAGAAATCTACCATTTCGAGAAGTCAAAATTATGGAAATTATAATACAACTATTTAAAAATGTTTTGGCTCTATATAGTGTTTTTTTCTAAGACTCTAAATAGTCCCCTCAGTAACTGAAGGAGAATAGCCGATGAAATTCACAAGCACTCTTAAATAAACAGAGTACTTAAGTGCTGGATACTTAATCAACTATTAACAATAAAATCCCTGTCCAGCTGAACATGGGTATATGATCGACCTCAAATTCACTAGAGAAGATTAAAACAGTAAATTGTGTCATATCTGAAATAAATAAACAAAAGTGAAGACACAAAGATTTTACACAGCAGATTATATTAAAACAGATTACTACAAACTATTTTGTCAATGAAACATCTCTTCAGCATTGTTCCATAGAACTTTCTGCAGTGATAAAAATGTTCAACATCTTGACTGCACTGTTCATTACACCAACGACCAGTCATGTGGTTACTGAATCTCTGAAATGTATGACTGAGGAACTGAACATTTAATTTTGTTTAATTTTGACTAATTAAAATTTTGACAGCTGTATGTAGCTTATGAGTACCATTATCAGTCAGTTTAACTATACAGATGATACAAAATGGGATTTTAGATTTGCATGTCTTCCCTCTCTGAATTTGGAAATAAAGGAAATGCCTTTATAGCACAGACAGGCAAAATCGCTTTAAAACATTAGACTGATTTGAATGTCTGCAAGATTTCACTTTAAGGTATGGTAAATCTATAAAAGGAGAACCAGTCGGCAATGGAAGCAGTGAGAAAGTACCTTAAAGTAACTACTAAGAACACCTACCTAAGCACCATTTAGGAAAGAAGATCCCTCAATCCAAATGATGAACCTGTCTGTTTCCAAGGGCAACATAACCCTTGTTGTGGAGCCAGACACTTTCACTCACAAGAGCCTGATAGACATTCTAAATCTATTCAGACTCTTGAAAATGCATTGACTTCCAGGCACCTTTAGCTACAATGTTATACTATTTTCCAAAGGACATCTCTTTATTTTCCTGGGACTGTCAGCATTTCTAAATGAGCTTTAGTAATTTATCAAAATAACACCATATTGGCAAAAGAAAGAAATCTACCATTTCGAGAAGTCAAAATTATGGAAATTATAATACAACTATTTAAAAATGTTTTGGCTCTATATAGTGTTTTTTTCTAAGACTCTAAATAGTCCCCTCAGTAACTGAAGGAGAATAGCCGATGAAATTCACAAGCACTCTTAAATAAACAGAGTACTTAAGTGCTGGATACTTAATCAACTATTAACAATAAAATCCCTGTCCAGCTGAACATGGGTATATGATCGACCTCAAATTCACTAGAGAAGATTAAAACAGTAAATTGTGTCATATCTGAAATAAATAAACAAAAGTGAAGACACAAAGATTTTACACAGCAGATTATATTAAAACAGATTACTACAAACTATTTTGTCAATGAAACATCTCTTCAGCATTGTTCCATAGAACTTTCTGCAGTGATAAAAATGTTCAACATCTTGACTGCACTGTTCATTACACCAACGACCAGTCATGTGGTTACTGAATCTCTGAAATGTATGACTGAGGAACTGAACATTTAATTTTGTTTAATTTTGACTAATTAAAATTTTGACAGCTGTATGTAGCTTATGAGTACCATTATCAGTCAGTTTAACTATACAGATGATACAAAATGGGATTTTAGATTTGCATGTCTTCCCTCTCTGAATTTGGAAATAAAGGAAATGCCTTTATAGCACAGACAGGCAAAATCGCTTTAAAACATTAGACTGATTTGAATGTCTGCAAGATTTCACTTTAAGGTATGGTAAATCTATAAAAGGAGAACCAGTCGGCAATGGAAGCAGTGAGAAAGTACCTTAAAGTAACTACTAAGAACACCTACCTAAGCACCATTTAGGAAAGAAGATCCCTCAATCCAAATGATGAACCTGTCTGTTTCCAAGGGCAACATAACCCTTGTTGTGGAGCCAGACACTTTCACTCACAAGAGCCTGATAGAACCACTTTGGGAGCTCTCTCCCTCCCTCTTCTTCCTCTAATTCCATTCTCACCTAGTAAATTTATTAAAATATCTTCCTGTGGGAATTTAACCACAATGGAAGAAGGCATCAACGCAAGTGTCTAAGCACCTCTCACAATTATTTTTCTCACTCTCAATTAATAAATTGGCAATCTGTTTGATATATCATTATCTGTTAGTGTGACTAATGTGAGTCCATTCCTGCAAGCTGGAGCCACAAAATTAGTTTCTGGAACAGGACCATAGTAAGCTTACAAAGTATATGTCCCCTAGATCTCTGGCAATGAGGTGCTCACTGTCTTAAAAATGGATGATTCAAATAGACAAAGAGAAAAACACAGTAATATTACTGGACATGATCTGCTAAGGATGACATCATGCCAAGAAAAGGCTCAACCCAAGAAAAGAGGTCTCAGATCTCTTAAGCATCAACAGTGATTTACAGCAAGGATAGAAAAAAATTCCTTTAAAACTATATGGCACCCAACTTCTTTAAGGAGAAAAACTTGCCTTTCTACTAATAGTGTGTTCGTATTTTTGTAACACATGTCAAAACATGTGTTCAGTAACTCACTACATACAGTTCCCATATAGAAATGAAAAGCTAGCAACATTTAGGAAAACAGCCAGAGATGCACAATGCTACTTGAGATTTCCATTCGTTAATGAAAATTTTGTCACTAGAAAATCTCTAGTGGCTGTGACATCAGATTGATAGAATTTGGGGAAAAAGGTAGGCATGATGGAAGAGTCTGACTGCGTGTTGATATTGTTTCTTAATGTTGATATTGCTCTTAATGCTACGCTTCAAATATACCTTGAAACTTTACCACACACAATAACAGCATTCTGTTACAAGAGGAAGTACTCTCCTAATGTAGATATTTTCCACCGTTACACTGGTAAGTCTTTTCTAAAAACACTTGTCTGCACTGGTGGGAGTTTTTATTCAATTTTTTAAGAGCTGGTAAATTTAACCTTTTGACTTCAACAATTGTTTGGCTTAAAACTACATGAGCTATGGATCCAAAATTCTATAGATATATTTAATGATCAGGATTCAACCATGCTTGAGGGAAAACACCTATGAATTAAAGGGAAAAGGCAGGAAGCCTCTACATACATTTCTCTAATGTTCTTCATTATTTCTACTCATTTTTCCCTCTTCAGTTTAACAAGTATTTAGATGTTAATGAAGAGCAGAAAAAGTAACAGGTAGGTCTACACGTTGGGGTGGGAGGTGGGAGTGGGGAGCAGTAAAGAAGAAATAAACTTTCCTATTGCTGATTTTATTAATTGAACAGCACTGAAAAGCTGTTGGTCCTGCTCCAAATTCATACAACTCAGCAGATATTTATCAATGGCTTATTAGGCTGCTATAACAAATACAAATGGCACAAATGTATTTTTTAGGTTATCATACTAGCATGGAAGCAGCTCTCTTATACATCTCTTCCTTTTGGTATCTTACAATTCTCTCTTCTTTTCTCCATTACACAGAGGTATAACTCACTCTTTAAAGCTCCTCTACTCAGTCACATCTCCAGTATTTTCTGTTTCTCACTTAAAAAATTTAACTCTGACAAGATAATAAAACCAACATCAATGCTATATTCTGAGTCAGGAACCTACCAAACTCAAGTGCAGACAACTGTAACATGATGCTTCTAAAGAAGGAACTGCATTAGCTTTCACTTGCTATAATATCATATTACAAGAGCAAGCCATCTGCTTCCTCATTATCACCTTGGTTTTCTTTTTTTTCTTTTTCTTTGGTCATTTCTATTACCTAAGTACTTCTATTGCCTCTCAGACTTGATCTCATCTTTATACACCATTGAACTAGCTCTTCCATTTTTCATACATCCTTGTATTTTTACTTCTTTTCTAGGATATTATACAATTTCTTTTTCAGCATTGTCTAGAAATTTGATTCTCACTTGTCAGTTTAATTAGATATTTCACAAGTTGTTAAAGGATAAACTTTAATGATAAAATCCTTTACATTAATGCCAAGAGTGCAACAGTTCTTTTAAATGCTATATAATGGCAATCACTTATTATATTCTCTTATTTATAAATACCCTGCTCTTTATAAATACATATGTAGTAATTAAACTTGCAGCAATTTTTCATGGAAAAGTTTCTGATATTTAAAATAAATTTTTTGAACGATAATAGCGTATAGATTGGTAACCTAGTCTATAGAGACAATCTGCCCCAATCTACTCACAGGGAGTTATTAGAAGAAAATCTAACAAATTACCCAATAACAAGCTTAGATGTTGAAATGAGCTTGCATCTCCATTCTGAGTCAATATTGTGAATATAGAGTAACATGAATTTCTATGGCTATAACATATGTTTTATTAAGATTAAAAATTTATGACTTAAAATCACATTAACATAAGAAAGAACAGTTTGGTGGATAAGGAATTAAAGTGATATTGGAATTTTTATCAAACTAATTTAACATATAATTATAATAATGAGCATGCATTTAAGTGTATAATATATATACTTTACAATCATAGATACATGCTAAAAAGAGGTTAAAATAACATTCATTGAATGATTTCTATTTATTCATTTGACAAATAATTTTTAAGTGCTTCCCATGTCCCAGGTACAACAAGTGCTATGGATAGAGCAGTGAACCAAAGCACCTCCCCCTCCAAAATACCTGCCTTTATGGAGTTTTTATTTGCACAAGGGGAGACAGACAATAAAACTAATAAATAAATATATCCATTAGAAGAGAAGTATTTTAGATCACAGGAGGAGCCAAAGGTAGGAGAAAAGATCAGAACTTTAACTGTAACCATATCAACCAGTTACAATCTAGATGGGAAATCCCAAGAGATAAATCCCATAAATATCAAACCCCAAGAGCTAAATAATCATCACAGAAAAGACAAAAAATGTGTTTGAAGGGTCTGATGGCTTTTGAGAGATGGATTGGCTATGGGAAGGACGAGAATAGTCTATCCAAAGAGGCGGAAGCCCCAGATGCTAGAGGGGAGGGAGAAGAGTGACTCAACAGTTAATACGGGAATGAAAGAGATGGCGGAGAGAGAGAGGACATGGGGTTGCCCTGAGAGAACTCCAGAACGGCCAAGAGAGTGGTGAGCAATTAAGAGCCAGTTAAGGCACTGAGGCATAGGAATGGCAATAGTGCATAAACAGAGTCTATCTTACAGTAACATGGAGGATGGTGAGAGAGAACATAGGTGGCATCGGCTTCAATCCTAAGAATGGTCAGAAGCACAGTAATGTTAGTAAACACCATTTCTCCTAAATGGATGGATAGAAAGAAGAACACAAGCTTTCAACTAAAACCTAGAAACACTTAAGAAAATACCTACCTACAAGGTTATTGCCTGAGTAATGCAAAAACTAATCCACAAAAACGGATCACTAGACCAAGCATTAAGCAAAACTATAAGTACAGTGAACCTTTTTAATTGCATTCTTGAAAATGAAAATGGATAAGCTGCAAGTTCAGAGTACGACCACCCGTGGACATGTAAAATATGAATCAGTGTTCATCTCATGAGCCTGGAGGTTTGTGATGCTTTGCCTTTAATTTCCAAGAACCATGTTCTTGTCATGAAGTGATTTCTTTCTCCTGACCACTACAGTCTGTTCAACTGTAAAAGTTAAAATCACATTGATCAAGGTTTTAAAAATCATACATTTTATTTTATTAAGTCTTCTATTACTTAAAACTCTAAGAGTGCTATGCACCTTACTCAACAATCCTCCAAGTAGAAACATTTTACTGTTAATTTGTTTGAATATTTGCAAATTAAATTGATAGAGATCAAAAGGAAGTTTTCTATCAGTTTTAGTCCCTCTGCCATGTATATCTCCAGTTTATACTTCAAACAAATAATTTTATTTTAGGTAATTATATTAATGTCATGGTTAATATCCTAAGAAGGAGAAATAATTTTTAACAGTCATGAATGCTGATCTAATTATTTTCCAGGACAAGCATGTGTGTCCCTATAGTATCAGTACAAAGATGGACTTACATGGGGAAAAAAAAAAAGTAGGGATAGTAACAATAGAAGCTGACCTCTTTAACCAATGATATCTTAATCAGGTGAAACACTTTCAAACTGTTATTTGTATTTATTGAATACCAATACAGGCTTTACCTTTAAACATATATGTGCATTTTGTTTATAAAGCCTAAAATATATATATATGAGATTCTATCTGACATTGGGATTAGGAAAGGGCCTTATTAAGTATAAAGACTATGAAAAAATCCATAAAGAGAAAGATGGACATGTTTGACAGATATAAACTTAAACAGACAGAACTGTAAGCATCTACAATCATATAGAAAATAATGAACCCCAAATCACACACGGCACCATATACAAACACTAACTCAAAATGAATCATAGACCTAAATGTAAAAACAAAAATATAAAACATCTAGAAGAAAACATAAGCAAATAATTTTGTGATTTTGAATTAAACAAGAATTTCTTAGAAAACACAAAAAAAATGAGGCATAAAAGAAAAAAAAGGATTTAACTAAAATTCAAAACTTCTGCTCTTTGACAGAGACCATTAAGAAAATGAGAAGACAAGCCACAGACTGAGAAGAAACACAAAAAATGATAAATGACAATGTTCATCTCATGAGCCTGGAGGTTTGTGATGCTTTGCCTTTAATTTCCAAGAACCATGTTCTTGTCATGAAGTGATTTCTTTCTCCTGACCACTACAGTCTGTTCAACTGTAAAAGTTAAAATCACATTGATCAAGGTTTTAAAAATCATACATTTTATTTTATTAAGTCTTCTATTACTTAAAACTCTAAGAGTGCTATGCACCTTACTCAACAATCCTCCAAGTAGAAACATTTTACTGTTAATTTGTTTGAATATTTGCAAATTAAATTGATAGAGATCAAAAGGAAGTTTTCTATCAGTTTTAGTCCCTCTGCCATGTATATCTCCAGTTTATACTTCAAACAAATAATTTTATTTTAGGTAATTATATTAATGTCATGGTTAATATCCTAAGAAGGAGAAATAATTTTTAACAGTCATGAATGCTGATCTAATTATTTTCCAGGACAAGCATGTGTGTCCCTATAGTATCAGTACAAAGATGGACTTACATGGGGGAAAAAAAAAAAAAAAAGTAGGGATAGTAACAATAGAAGCTGACCTCTTTAACCAATGATATCTTAATCAGGTGAAACACTTTCAAACTGTTATTTGTATTTATTGAATACCAATACAGGCTTTACCTTTAAACATATATGTGCATTTTGTTTATAAAGCCTAAAATATATATATATGAGATTCTATCTGACATTGGGATTAGGAAAGGGCCTTATTAAGTATAAAGACTATGAAAAAATCCATAAAGAGAAAGATGGACATGTTTGACAGATATAAACTTAAACAGACAGAACTGTAAGCATCTACAATCATATAGAAAATAATGAACCCCAAATCACACACGGCACCATATACAAACACTAACTCAAAATGAATCATAGACCTAAATGTAAAAACAAAAATATAAAACATCTAGAAGAAAACATAAGCAAATAATTTTGTGATTTTGAATTAAACAAGAATTTCTTAGAAAACACAAAAAAAATGAGGCATAAAAGAAAAAAAAAAGGATTTAACTAAAATTCAAAACTTCTGCTCTTTGACAGAGACCATTAAGAAAATGAGAAGACAAGCCACAGACTGAGAGAAAACACTTGCAAAATACATATCTGATAAATGACAATGTTCAAAACATATTCAAAAATTCACAATTTAGTTATAAGAAAACAACCCCATTAGAAATGAACTAGAGATCTGAACAGATACTTCCAAGAAGATACACAGATGGTAATGCATGCATGCTAAGTCGCTTCCATCATGTCCAGCTCTGTGTGACCCTGTGGACTGAAGCCCGCCAGGCTCGTCTGGCCATGGGATTCGCCAGGCAAGAATACTGGAGTGGGTTGCCGTGCCTTCCTCTGGGGGATCGTCCCCACTCAGGGATCGAACCCATGTCTCTTAGGTCTCCTGCACTGGCAGGCAGGTTCTTTACCATCTGAGAAACCCCACAGATAGCAAATACACACATAAAAAGACGTCCAACACCATTTGCCATTAGGGAAATACAAATTAAAACTATGATAAGGCAGGATAGAAGAGACGGTTGGCGACTTTGGGAAAGTTTATGTACACACAGCCATATTTGAAATGGATAACCAACAAAAACCTATTGTATAGCATATAGGACTCTACTCAATGTTATGTACTAGCCTGGATGGGAGAAGGGGTTTGGGGGAGAATGGATACATGTACATGTTTGGCCGAGCCCCTCCAATGTTCACTTGAAAGTGCCACAAAATTTTTAACTGGCTATACTCCAATAAAAATGCTTTTGGCGTTGAAAAAAAAAAACTGTGATGATGTATCACTATACACCTATAAAAAGCTAAAGTGTCAGTTGCTCTGTTGTGTCCAACTCTTTGCGACCCCATGGACTGTAGCCCACCAGGTCCCTCTGTTCACAGGGATTCCCCTGCCAAGAATAATGGAGTGAGTTGCCATGCCCTCCCCCAAGGGATCTCCCCAGTCCAGGGATTGAACCCCGGTCTCCTGCATTGCAGAGAGTTTCATTACCGTCTGAGCCATCAGACAGGCCCATACACCTTACGAGAATGGCTAAAATAAAAAGTACTGCCAGTAACAAGGGCTGGCCAGGATATAAGGCAACTAGGTTTCTCAAGAATTCCTAGTAGAGATGTAAAATGGTATAATTACTTTGGAAAATGATTTGGAGACTTCATATATTACAGATACATTACACATCCCTCAGTATCTGCAGGAAGCCTGTTCCAGAACCCCTATGGATGGTAAAATCTACAGACACTCAAGTCCCTTCTATAAAATGATGTAGTCATTTGCATATAACCTACGTACTTCCTCCCATATATGTCAATTGATCTCTAGATTACATATAATCCTTGGTACAATGTAAATGTTATGTAAGCAATTGTTGATGCAGCTTTCCTTTTTGGAACTTCCTGGAATCTTTTTATCCTGAATATTTTTTTATCTCATTTGGTTATATTTTTGGATATGGAACCTAAGAATAAGGGGGGTTAACTATACTACAATTATAATAGCTTTTAAGAAGTTAATTTTTAGCACAATGTTCCAAGAGAATAAGTTATATATTCTAAAGTACTTTTGTAAGCTTTTAATGCACTTACAAACTGAAGTATCTGATAAACTGCTTTTTTAAAATATTCACATTGGCAGACACCCAAACAAAATCCAGTGTTCTTTAGATTTGCAATAAAAAAAGAGGTCTTTTTTTTTTTATCTTTTCCCCATCATGCCTCTTTTATATTTATTTTTCATCCATCTTTTTATTCTTTGGCCTGTGTGGACCTCCCATTGCAGTGGCCTCTCTCATTGCAGAGCACCGGCTCTGGGCACATGCTCTCCAGAGCTCTGGCTTGTAATTGGACACATCGGTCCAGCCGCTCCATGGCATGTGGGATCTTTCCTGGCCAGGGATTGAACCAGTGCCTCTTGCATTGCAAGGCAGACTCTCTACCTTCTGGACCATCAGGGAAGCCCCCAAAAAGAGGTTTTTGGTTTTGTTTTTAGTATTTGGAGGTGTTAACCTACTTGAAGTTTTATAGTTAAAATAAGTGGTTCTCAAACTGCGTGGGGCCAAATTACCATTTTGGGGTGATTAAAAATCTGGTTGCCTGGGGAAACACGCTACAAAAAATGTCATTTAAATCCAAGAATTTTACACTTCTTGATGTCAAGACAATATATCTATTAGACCAATTTAGTTAGTTGGTTAGTTCTAAAACATAGGCCAGAGCCTAGCACATAGTAGGAACTCCACTCCTTCATAAGACAGATTAAATTACAGACATCAATCCCTTCTATAAGAATGATCCCCGTAGCAGGAAGCCTGTTCCAGAACCCCTATGGATGGTAAAATCTACAGACACTCAAGTCCCTTCTATAAAATGATGTAGTCATTTGCATATAACCTACGTACTTCCTCCCATATATGTCAATTGATCTCTAGATTACATATAATCCTTGGTACAATGTAAATGTTATGTAAGCAATTGTTGATGCAGCTTTCCTTTTTGGAACTTCCTGGAATCTTTTTTTTATCCTGAATATTTTTTTATCTCATTTGGTTATATTTTTGGATATGGAACCTAAGAATAAGGGGGGTTAACTATACTACAATTATAATAGCTTTTAAGAAGTTAATTTTTAGCACAATGTTCCAAGAGAATAAGTTATATATTCTAAAGTACTTTTGTAAGCTTTTAATGCACTTACAAACTGAAGTATCTGATAAACTGCTTTTTTAAAATATTCACATTGGCAGACACCCAAACAAAATCCAGTGTTCTTTAGATTTGCAATAAAAAAAGAGGTCTTTTTTTTTTTATCTTTTCCCCATCATGCCTCTTTTATATTTATTTTTCATCCATCTTTTTATTCTTTGGCCTGTGTGGACCTCCCATTGCAGTGGCCTCTCTCATTGCAGAGCACCGGCTCTGGGCACATGCTCTCCAGAGCTCTGGCTTGTAATTGGACACATCGGTCCAGCCGCTCCATGGCATGTGGGATCTTTCCTGGCCAGGGATTGAACCAGTGCCTCTTGCATTGCAAGGCAGACTCTCTACCTTCTGGACCATCAGGGAAGCCCCCAAAAAGAGGTTTTTGGTTTTGTTTTTAGTATTTGGAGGTGTTAACCTACTTGAAGTTTTATAGTTAAAATAAGTGGTTCTCAAACTGCGTGGGGCCAAATTACCATTTTGGGGTGATTAAAAATCTGGTTGCCTGGGGAAACACGCTACAAAAAATGTCATTTAAATCCAAGAATTTTACACTTCTTGATGTCAAGACAATATATCTATTAGACCAATTTAGTTAGTTGGTTAGTTCTAAAACATAGGCCAGAGCCTAGCACATAGTAGGAACTCCACTCCTTCATTAACATTGCATTAATAAAATTGATTATAAGTTCACACAATGACATGCATGAATTAAGCTTTTAAAAAATGGCTGATTTCTTAATTTCAAACAACAATCTACCATTTCTAACAATAGATTGTTTTTCAAAAGTGGTAAATGTTTACTTGAAAACCTGAGCCCACAATGCAATTTAGATGTCTAACTTTGCTATCATCCTATAGACCAGTAATTAAAGGGAAGGTTCTTTTGGATTGGTAGAATCCACAAGCTTAAACAGTTTATGCATGCTCAGATGGCCTCCTGCTTCTCTGCCCACGTGCAGATTTATTTCGGCAAGGCAGTCAGGTCTGAGTCAATGAGGTTCATGAAGAATGGAAAACTATTATCTCATCCCCTTGCCCTATCTTGAGACTTGATATTCTCACTTTAGGAATCTGTAATGCAAATGAAGACAGGAAACTTAACTGTTGGCTCACTATACTATCAGTCCCAGATCTCCCATGTAGTATCTTCATAACTAAGCTAGATCATGGAAACTTTTAGCTTGGAGAAACAGAAGCAGAGAAATGAGAACTATCTACCACATTTTCATCATCTAGTATTAATAGTTAGAGGGTATCTCCTACTAATGGCCATAGACTAAACAGTTCTGTAGCTAGGTTGGATTCAAATTAAGGAGATAGTCTTGCTTTTAAACAACTACTAAAAGCCTATTTCTTAAGGGCCCTTCACAAATATTCTGTCCCTCCTCCTGCACGATTTACATTTCTTTACTTTTACCTAAATCTGTATAAGAGCAAATACTTCCCCAGTTTGGGAATGGTAACACTTTAATAATTAATAAAAATTTTAAAAGTACATGGCATTTGTTAAAGGGTAATAAAATAACTTCAGTCAATTGGCTAGTTCTATACCAGTAGATTTCTTTAAATAGTAATGAAATCATTGCTTTTTTAAAAAATCCATCATTATTAAAATTTTTTTAAAAAAAGTTGCCTCAGCCGCCACGAAAATTAGATTTGTAAGTTGCTGGTCATTCCTGTAATTAAATCTATGTCACAAATTTGCAAGAAAAATGGTCACTGTGACTAATGCATTTACTTGCTACACAAGTCCTGTCGGAAGGCATAGAGCATTATACGGTTGTAATGGAGAGGTAAGGATTCCATACACTTTTATGAAGTAACAAAGACCATTTTTTATTACAATGACTATATTTTGGATAAGAGTTTGAGAAGGAATCTAACTGCAGTCATTATAGGGTTTTCCTTACTCAAGCAATATAGCCTACTTTTAAATCTACAGACAGGCTTGGCACACAGGCATATTGCTTTTCTGGATAAGTGATAGGTGGAAGAAACTATAATGAAAGCAACACAAACATGCTCATGTTGCAGATTCTGGGGGTTTCCTCCAGTCTCAGATTCTGTGGTTTTCCTCATCTGACCTCCTCTTTGATGAAATGATTGAGAAAATAAGCCTAGAAATCGGTGCTTCTCAGGATCTAGGAAAAGGGTAGCCCAAAGCAGAAGGCAAAGTGAGATGACCTATAACGACACATGGAGCATTAGTGGTATAACTTACTCTCTGTACAAAAGTCGTTTTCAGTCCCTCAGGTTGCAGAAGAGACAATTCTTGGTGTGGTAATGATGCCAATTCCACTTTTCAACAGGAGGACGGGCACTGGACTCAGAGCCTTGTGGCAGGTTGCAGAACAGAGACAATTGAGGTATCTCCTACTAATGGCCATAGACTAAACAGTTCTGTAGCTAGGTTGGATTCAAATTAAGGAGATAGTCTTGCTTTTAAACAACTACTAAAAGCCTATTTCTTAAGGGCCCTTCACAAATATTCTGTCCCTCCTCCTGCACGATTTACATTTCTTTACTTTTACCTAAATCTGTATAAGAGCAAATACTTCCCCAGTTTGGGAATGGTAACACTTTAATAATTAATAAAAATTTTAAAAGTACATGGCATTTGTTAAAGGGTAATAAAATAACTTCAGTCAATTGGCTAGTTCTATACCAGTAGATTTCTTTAAATAGTAATGAAATCATTGCTTTTTTAAAAAATCCATCATTATTAAAATTTTTTTAAAAAAAGTTGCCTCAGCCGCCACGAAAATTAGATTTGTAAGTTGCTGGTCATTCCTGTAATTAAATCTATGTCACAAATTTGCAAGAAAAATGGTCACTGTGACTAATGCATTTACTTGCTACACAAGTCCTGTCGGAAGGCATAGAGCATTATACGGTTGTAATGGAGAGGTAAGGATTCCATACACTTTTATGAAGTAACAAAGACCATTTTTTATTACAATGACTATATTTTGGATAAGAGTTTGAGAAGGAATCTAACTGCAGTCATTATAGGGTTTTCCTTACTCAAGCAATATAGCCTACTTTTAAATCTACAGACAGGCTTGGCACACAGGCATATTGCTTTTCTGGATAAGTGATAGGTGGAAGAAACTATAATGAAAGCAACACAAACATGCTCATGTTGCAGATTCTGGGGGTTTCCTCCAGTCTCAGATTCTGTGGTTTTCCTCATCTGACCTCCTCTTTGATGAAATGATTGAGAAAATAAGCCTAGAAATCGGTGCTTCTCAGGATCTAGGAAAAGGGTAGCCCAAAGCAGAAGGCAAAGTGAGATGACCTATAACGACACATGGAGCATTAGTGGTATAACTTACTCTCTGTACAAAAAGTCGTTTTCAGTCCCTCAGGTTGCAGAAGAGACAATTCTTGGTGTGGTAATGATGCCAATTCCACTTTTCAACAGGAGGACGGGCACTGGACTCAGAGCCTTGTGCAGGCAGCAGAGTATAAATTTCTAATAGTTGTTTTCCACTTGATTTAATTTCAGCTACCTTCCGTTGACAAGATTAATTTTTATTTGCTATACTGATGTAGAGATTTACTTTAAAATAAGTTTTAAATTTTAAAACTGAGTTTTATTGAATGGATAATACAAATAATATGTGGACATGGCAGAAGCCATAAAGGTGCCTGAAATTTGGAAAACATCGCCTTGACGGCCATTCCTGTCTTCCCTGTCATCACTTATTGTTCCTTATTATTGACATAAATATATATATTTATGTATTACTTATTTTCTAGAAAAGTGCCTTGAATCTAATTGACTCTGAGTATATATGGGTTAATTTTATATACTATTTTAATGTTTTGTGCCATACTGCTAATTGACTCAATGGAATTTTTTTAAAGAGAGAATAATCTATTATCAGCAATCCAGCTTTCATGGTGTCCATTGACTCAAGGAGGTGATCAAATGAAATGCATAGCATGATGATGGATTCTGTTTTATTAAGGTAGAAACCAGCTTCCTATTGTCTGAACACAGTTCCTAAGTTATTTTTAAAGCCCAGGATGGGTTATTTAAAATCCTGGTTTTATCAAGTCCTTAGGAATAAGAGGATGAATTTGAAATAACATCCTGTAAAGTAGTACTGAATATTGCTCAAAATTCAGTTCTTCATTTGCTTGTTTGTTCCAACTTTTAAGCTTAATGAAAAATAATCCTTTTAGCAAGTCACAAACATGCTCATAGTGTGCAAAAAAAAATTCTGGGGGTTTCCTCCAGTCTCAGATTCTGTGGTTTTCCTCATCTGACCTCCTCTTTGATGAAATGATTGAGAAAATAAGCCTAGAAATCGGTGCTTCTCAGGATCTAGGAAAAGGGTAGCCCAAAGCAGAAGGCAAAGTGAGATGACCTATAACGACACATGGAGCATTAGTGGTATAACTTACTCTCTGTACAAAAAGTCGTTTTCAGTCCCTCAGGTTGCAGAAGAGACAATTCTTGGTGTGGTAATGATGCCAATTCCACTTTTCAACAGGAGGACGGGCACTGGACTCAGAGCCTTGTGCAGGCAGCAGAGTATAAATTTCTAATAGTTGTTTTCCACTTGATTTAATTTCAGCTACCTTCCGTTGACAAGATTAATTTTTATTTGCTATACTGATGTAGAGATTTACTTTAAAATAAGTTTTAAATTTTAAAACTGAGTTTTATTGAATGGATAATACAAATAATATGTGGACATGGCAGAAGCCATAAAGGTGCCTGAAATTTGGAAAACATCGCCTTGACGGCCATTCCTGTCTTCCCTGTCATCACTTATTGTTCCTTATTATTGACATAAATATATATATTTATGTATTACTTATTTTCTAGAAAAGTGCCTTGAATCTAATTGACTCTGAGTATATATGGGTTAATTTTATATACTATTTTAATGTTTTGTGCCATACTGCTAATTGACTCAATGGAATTTTTTTAAAGAGAGAATAATCTATTATCAGCAATCCAGCTTTCATGGTGTCCATTGACTCAAGGAGGTGATCAAATGAAATGCATAGCATGATGATGGATTCTGTTTTATTAAGGTAGAAACCAGCTTCCTATTGTCTGAACACAGTTCCTAAGTTATTTTTAAAGCCCAGGATGGGTTATTTAAAATCCTGGTTTTATCAAGTCCTTAGGAATAAGAGGATGAATTTGAAATAACATCCTGTAAAGTAGTACTGAATATTGCTCAAAATTCAGTTCTTCATTTGCTTGTTTGTTCCAACTTTTAAGCTTAATGAAAAATAATCCTGCCTTATAAGCAAGTCACAAAATTTTATAGGAAAACCAAGATCTCAACTGAATAATTCGGGTTGGTTAAGATTTAAAACAAACTGAGAAAAAAAAATCATCATAGCTTTCAGTATTGCAAAATGAGTATTCCATAAATATGCATATGTGTGTGTGTGTGCTAAGTCACTTCAGCCATGTCCAACTCTTTGTGACCGTATGAGCTGTAGCCCACCAGACTCCTGTGTCCATGGTATTCTCCAGGCAAGAATACTGGAGTGGGCTGCCATGCCCTCCTCCAGAGAATCTTCCCAACCCAGGGACTGAGCCTGAGTCTCCTGTGTCTCTAGTATTGCAGGTGGATTCTTTACCCATTGAGCCAACTGGGAAGTCCCCCCATAAATTCAAACTAAGCTAAACATCCACATCCTAGATTTAGATGAAAAGAAAACCAAATTAACAATTAAATCTGGTATGGTACCACTCTAACCTTCCTCATTAACATTTGACATTCTTGATCTGATTTTTAAAAAGCACTGTTGCACAACAATCAATGAGTAACAAAGTTAATGTGCTTCCTCTCTAACCATCCAGTGTGTGGCTGAGCATGTTCTGTACAAGAAAGGAAGAATAAAGAGGTGATAAACATATATTCCATGTTATTAAAACATAGTGTTTACATTTGAGACTTTTTTTCTTTAGGCAACTACAATAGCATCAGTTAACTTATATTTTTCTACTAGGATGAGTAGTCATGGAGAATCAACCAACGCAAAGAGGGAAACGAAACAGTTGGGTAAGGGAAATGGAATATGTGCCAGTTAGTTCTTCAGCTCAAGGTAAACCATTTCTCTTAATCCTTGGTCTAGCATAAAAAGAAATACAATTACTTCTCTTAGAATAGCTTCTGCTGGTATAGCAATGACTATTTTAAAGGAGAACATAAAAGAAACCTATTTCTTGATATTTTAAATGATGAGATTTAGAAAGTACAGAGTGACTCTTAAAATCGTTTTTAGTCTAGGTGTCATCAGTTCACAAAGGGACTTAACTTTGCTTAGGATTCTTTTTTTTTTTTTTTTCATTTGTATTTTACTTTTTACTTTTATAGAGTTTTGTTGTTTACAGATATGTATGATTGCTTAGGATTCTTTGCTGCTATTTCAGAACTCCTTACATTTATGCTGCCATGAATTGCTATAATGTTATATAATATAGTTGTTAGAAACTTGCTTTGCCATATTGACTTTGTTACTCAGTAGAGTTTTTGAGGAATCCAGAAAGAAAAATGTCTACTTTTCCTTCTAAACTTTAACTTGTAATTCTTGAAGACATGGAAACACTTAAAGTAGCCTCCAAACCAAAAATGCTAAATGAAGGTTTAACAAATCATATGATCTTTTCCCCAACACACTGAATCTTTTCAAACAAATGGTTCTTTAATTGGAATTTTTCGAAAAGTTTTCAATACCTAAATCTGTTTTTTTTAATCTTTCTTTTGATGAGAAAGCAATATATAAATGGTTGGACATAAATTCATGGCTTGACATAGAAAAAATATATATACATATCAATTTTGATAACTGTCATTTTTCAGGGTGGTTATCTATCAAATTTTATTAAAGTCTCATCATGAGGGAAATTGCAATACACTTATTATGCTCCACAATGATTATAAACCAATTTAAATGAGAGTAGATAATAACATTAACTTCTAAACTTAAAGCAATCCTTTGTGGCATAATCTTTAAATATTCTCTTGGTCTGCAATTTATGTAAATTGAATTCATCTATCATTAGTTATTAGCAGCCTAGCTACATTTTCTTTTAAAAAAATTCTGTAACAATTAGTTCTTAAAAATACTGTGTTTTAATTAGACCTGGGACATTATTAAACTAGCTATAAACATGTACAGTAGTTTACTTGATTTACTTAGATGTCTGAAGGGTTTCCCTGACGGCTCAGCAGGTGAAGAATTGCAATGCAAGAGACAGAGGAGATGCTAGTTCAATCCCTGGGTGGGGAAGATCACCTGGAGAAAGAAAGGGCAACCCACTGCAGTGTTCTTGCCTAGAAAACCACATGGACAGAGGAGCCTGGCAGGCTAAGTCCAAAAGGTAGCAAAGAGTCAGACACGACTGAGAAACTAGCACACATGCAGTCTGAAAATCAATAAGGATGCCCAGAATCCTTTCTTTACCAATTCTTCTTATAAAAACCTTTCATTCACAGGGTTAATGTACTCTGAAGTAAATAGGTTTCTCAGATCCTATGTTACAAATACTAAAGAAATAGTCACTCATAATAAGCAGATAATAATTATTGAATCAGTGTATTTTAGAATTATAGGACTTAGTCACAGATAACCAGTTTCTTCATTTTATGAATGTCTCTAGTCATGCACAGACAATTCAGGCTACAATGTGGCTAAAACCTAGACCAGTTATTTCTACTACATCATTCAAGCATTATATATATATTATTCTACATAACTCCCTACCTCAACTGTATAGTTTAGGTCCATCATTACCTCATTTTTTTTTTTAAAGATTTATTTATTTATTTATTTTGGGCGGGGGTCGGGTTGGGGAGGGAGGGGAGCGGGCGGGCCACTTCTATTGGTCTTTCATTTCTCTATTTTCATCCGTCTTTGTTCTTTGGCTCCTGTGGGCCTCCCATTGCGGTGGTGTCTGTCGTTGCAGAGCACCGGCTCTGGGCGCATGTGCTCCAGAGATCCGGCTCGGTAATTGGACACATTGGTCCAGCTGCTCCGCGGCACGTGGGATCTTCCCAGGCCACGGGTCGAACCGGCGCCCCTTGCACTGCAAGGCGGTGTCCTTACCCATTGGACCACCAGGGGAAGCCCCATACCTCATTTTATATATAGTTAAGGTTTTGTGGTTAGAATAGTATTCAGTCAAGTAAGGATTCAAAACCCAGACAATCTGACTGGAGAAACCATATTACTATCCATAATTCTAAATTTTAATGGTAAATGGATGTTTTTCATTTATAAAAAAATTTTCTAAAAAGCACTCTAACAAGTACTACCCTTTAGAAATAACAAAATAAAACATGAAGGTTATAGTTTGGAATTATCTTCCTCTAAAATAAGCCCTTTTTCCAAGAACAACCCAGGAACCAACTTCTCCCTGAAGCCTTCTCATACTATTCAACTGTTTAATTTCTTCTTTTAAACTCTAGACAATTGCTGCACTATTGTCTTTTGCAGAAAGGACAAGCTGTCTCTTGTACATTCTCTTCTTCTTTAGTTAAGGAAATCCAATTTGTAGCTTTTAGCAAATTGCCACGTGTTCCAACCTCTCCAATAGCCAGGTAGGAGGCATATGACTAAATTCTGCAATAAAATATTACTACAAGTATGGTGTTGGGATTCCAGGAATGCTGTTTAAAGAAAGCAGACTTAGGTTTGGAGGAAGCTCTTCTGTGCCTTCCTAAAGCCCTTGCTATTCAGGTATCTTTTGGCTGGAGCTCTGGCAGATTTTAGAATTATAGGACTTAGTCACAGATAACCAGTTTCTTCATTTTATGAATGTCTCTAGTCATGCACAGACAATTCAGGCTACAATGTGGCTAAAACCTAGACCAGTTATTTCTACTACATCATTCAAGCATTATATATATATTATTCTACATAACTCCCTACCTCAACTGTATAGTTTAGGTCCATCATTACCTCATTTTTTTTTTTAAAGATTTATTTATTTATTTATTTTGGGCGGGGGTCGGGTTGGGGAGGGAGGGGAGCGGGCGGGCCACTTCTATTGGTCTTTCATTTCTCTATTTTCATCCGTCTTTGTTCTTTGGCTCCTGTGGGCCTCCCATTGCGGTGGTGTCTGTCGTTGCAGAGCACCGGCTCTGGGCGCATGTGCTCCAGAGATCCGGCTCGGTAATTGGACACATTGGTCCAGCTGCTCCGCGGCACGTGGGATCTTCCCAGGCCACGGGTCGAACCGGCGCCCCTTGCACTGCAAGGCGGTGTCCTTACCCATTGGACCACCAGGGGAAGCCCCATACCTCATTTTATATATAGTTAAGGTTTTGTGGTTAGAATAGTATTCAGTCAAGTAAGGATTCAAAACCCAGACAATCTGACTGGAGAAACCATATTACTATCCATAATTCTAAATTTTAATGGTAAATGGATGTTTTTCATTTATAAAAAAATTTTCTAAAAAGCACTCTAACAAGTACTACCCTTTAGAAATAACAAAATAAAACATGAAGGTTATAGTTTGGAATTATCTTCCTCTAAAATAAGCCCTTTTTCCAAGAACAACCCAGGAACCAACTTCTCCCTGAAGCCTTCTCATACTATTCAACTGTTTAATTTCTTCTTTTAAACTCTAGACAATTGCTGCACTATTGTCTTTTGCAGAAAGGACAAGCTGTCTCTTGTACATTCTCTTCTTCTTTAGTTAAGGAAATCCAATTTGTAGCTTTTAGCAAATTGCCACGTGTTCCAACCTCTCCAATAGCCAGGTAGGAGGCATATGACTAAATTCTGCAATAAAATATTACTACAAGTATGGTGTTGGGATTCCAGGAATGCTGTTTAAAGAAAGCAGACTTAGGTTTGGAGGAAGCTCTTCTGTGCCTTCCTAAAGCCCTTGCTATTCAGGTATCTTTTTGGCTGGAGCTCTGGCAGCTACCTTGGACCACAAGGCAAGAGTGATGAAGGAAGCTGTAGGCTAGGGATGGTAGTGGAGAAGCTGTTTCTATCCACAGTGACACCATGAAGCTCCCATATCACACTTGGACAGCCTCCTTTCAGGAGTAGACTTTTGTTTTGCCCAAGTCACTAATACTTTATTTTTTTTCAGATAAATAAGTGGAACCTCACTAACTGATTCAAGTCCTAAATGATTTCATTCAGATTTGCACATAGTTCATAAGGTCTGTTCTAACTATGGAAGAGAGGGGGAAGAAAGAAATACAATTGTTTCTCTTATAACTCTGGAACAAAACCTCTCCAATCATAATTTTTATTCCCAAGCTTCTGGTAATTTTCAGCTTTGGGAAAGAGAAAAGAAGGAAAGAAAAAAAAATAGAAGACACTTCTGCTTCTGTCTTTTCATATCTTTTCCTCTCCTCTCTTCTCTACTAAGTTCTATCACACTTCAAGGTCCAAAGCAATCGTTTCTGTCTGACCTTTCAACCCAGAGTTCATGTCTGACAGTCATACATCATCCAGTAACATGTTTTGTTTGACTTGTTAGCTTTTAGACTGTTTTTTTTTTTTTCTTCTTTTTTTTTTGGCCACTTCTATTGGTCTTTCATTTATCTGTTTCCATCCATCTTTGTTCGATGGCCTGTGTGGTCCTCCCATCGCAGTGGCCTTTGTTGTCGCAGAGCACCATCTCTGGGCACATGTGCTCCAGAGCTCCAGCTCAGCAGCTGGACACATCAGTCCAGCCGCTCCGTGGCACGTGGGATCTTCCCAGGCCAGGGATCGAATTGGCGCCCTCTGCACTGCAAGGTGGTGTCCTTATCCACTGGACCACCAGGGAAGCCCTACACTGTATTTATTTTTCTATGTGTTACCTCTATAGCAGAGTGGGACCATGTCATATTTTTTTGTATCTCTACAGCTATCGGAAAACCACCTCTGTGTACAAGAGATCAATATATCACTTCTGATTGATGCATTAATGTAAAAAGTTGAAGAGAAGAAAAAGAACAAAAGACTAAAGAGTGAGACTGGATGACTTTTTTACAGTGAAAGAGCCATAACAAAAATCCAAAAGAATCCGTAGAACTAGTCTGACTTCATTGAATTGTATCAAAGAACTGGTCCTGGCTGAACAAATATCATGATCTGTTTATTGTTCACACAGTCAGTGTACAGCTCAGACTGTACTTAGTGAGTTTGTCCTCCACCTGAGGGACCGTATTTTCCTTTAGTTACTCAGACAATTGCCTCAAAGTTATTTTCTCAATTGCACTAGACATTTCAAAGAATAAGAGATTCAGCTTAAGAAACCATGCCTTGATAGTGGATATATATATATGAACTCAATCATATTAAAAAATTGGCTTCCAGCAAGAACATGTCTTACAGACATTATTTTATCAATTGTGACAACATACAGAAAATAATACTTGGATACATGAAATAATGACAACAAAATATGACTGAGTCTAAAATAAGTGTCTCCAGAGATCATTTTCATTAAATAGACTCTATTATCTCTCTTCTAAAAGCCAATAATAAGAATCACCATAGAGGAGAACATTCCTACTTCTTTAAAAATAAGATAGAATCTAAAAATATAAAAATAAGTAGAATTTTAAAATATAGTTTAAAAAATAAGATAGAATAAGATAGAATCTAAAAATATATTTTTCAGAGGTCCATCACTACAAGCTCTGTAACACTGGGACACTAAAAGCTATATAGTACTATGTAGAATGAACACGATATAACAATATGCTTTAAAGCTTCAACTACATTTAAAAACAAACAGTAACAAGTGACACAAACACATTTTAAACAGAAGTGATTTTGCCTAGACTCATGAACCAGTTTATATATCTCACTGATTTCATTCTCAATTTTTCATAGATCACTGCACCATATATCTATTAATGAGCTATATATCTAAAAAGACAACATTCTAATTTGTTTTCATGAATTTTTAGCAAAATTTTCGGGAGAGTATAAATACTCAACTGACAGAAAACCCTGTTTCTTTCTCAGTCTTTCATAATACAGACCAAGTCTTTGTTAGCTCATCGGTTTAAAAACACACTGATTAAAAACTGCTAAAATAGGATTGTCCTTGTAATTACAATGGTCCTAGTTATGAAAAATGAGTCTTTTTTAAAAATCTTTTTATATACAATTTATAGTTCACATGTCAAAATTATGCATTTTCTTGCAAATTACTTACTAGTTACTCCTTCATTTCAAAACTTTTTTTCACATAGATTTCTCAGAAGTATCTAAGACAGTAGCTTCTCCAAGGGTGAAACATACAAAATAAATGACCTGTCCACAAGTAAATGACCATTCCCTTTCTGACAAGCAGTGTCACGTGTCCTTTTCAAAATCCTCAGTCCCATGATACAAAATAATAATAATCTAAAAGACCTCATTACATGATCAATATATTGACATAAACTCTATAAGGAGACACATAGTGTTTTAATTGATTCCTGGAATGCATTAAATGGAACATTAAACCCAAGCCTCCAAATTATATTGTAAGAGAACATTTCCTTTATTTATTAACTAATTTTCTTTAGAGTGTGGATTATGATACATGACAGGATTCAAGAACTTTTATATTAACCAAATAGTTTTTTTAAAAAAGGAAAAAAAAGAAGCCCAATTTTCACAAAATCTTTCATGCAGACATCACAACAAAAGTTGTAAAAAACAAATTAAACCATGTTTACTTACCAAAAAACTGCCAAAGGCTGAATTAAATATTGCAGCTGCCTAGAAAGAACACGATATAACAATATGCTTTAAAGCTTCAACTACATTTAAAAACAAACAGTAACAAGTGACACAAACACATTTTAAACAGAAGTGATTTTGCCTAGACTCATGAACCAGTTTATATATCTCACTGATTTCATTCTCAATTTTTCATAGATCACTGCACCATATATCTATTAATGAGCTATATATCTAAAAAGACAACATTCTAATTTGTTTTCATGAATTTTTAGCAAAATTTTCGGGAGAGTATAAATACTCAACTGACAGAAAACCCTGTTTCTTTCTCAGTCTTTCATAATACAGACCAAGTCTTTGTTAGCTCATCGGTTTAAAAACACACTGATTAAAAACTGCTAAAATAGGATTGTCCTTGTAATTACAATGGTCCTAGTTATGAAAAATGAGTCTTTTTTAAAAATCTTTTTATATACAATTTATAGTTCACATGTCAAAATTATGCATTTTCTTGCAAATTACTTACTAGTTACTCCTTCATTTCAAAACTTTTTTTTTCACATAGATTTCTCAGAAGTATCTAAGACAGTAGCTTCTCCAAGGGTGAAACATACAAAATAAATGACCTGTCCACAAGTAAATGACCATTCCCTTTCTGACAAGCAGTGTCACGTGTCCTTTTCAAAATCCTCAGTCCCATGATACAAAATAATAATAATCTAAAAGACCTCATTACATGATCAATATATTGACATAAACTCTATAAGGAGACACATAGTGTTTTAATTGATTCCTGGAATGCATTAAATGGAACATTAAACCCAAGCCTCCAAATTATATTGTAAGAGAACATTTCCTTTATTTATTAACTAATTTTCTTTAGAGTGTGGATTATGATACATGACAGGATTCAAGAACTTTTATATTAACCAAATAGTTTTTTTAAAAAAGGAAAAAAAAGAAGCCCAATTTTCACAAAATCTTTCATGCAGACATCACAACAAAAGTTGTAAAAAACAAATTAAACCATGTTTACTTACCAAAAAACTGCCAAAGGCTGAATTAAATATTGCAGCTGCCTAGAAAGAAAATAAATGGGGGGAAAAGTTCACTGAAAGAAATAAGAAAAGGAAAATCAAAAACTATCATTCTCCCTTCCCCACAATATTCAAAACCTTAAAACATTGAGTCTGTAAAGCAAAGTTAGTCACTGCTTACAAAAATTGCCAGTGGCCTGTCATTTACTAAGACAGATGAGCTGCAGCTTAGGAATTCATAAATGATGGGTCTCAAAAGCAAGCAGAAAAGGCTTGCCATGAGATGCTTTGAACCTCTATGACAGTGCTAAAGAATCATCACCAACAGCAAATCGAAGCCTTGTTATTCACTTTGCTACCAGACTTAAAACAATCAGAGGCTGATTTATTCACCACCACTCCCCCAAAAAGAAAGAACAAAAAAAAGGGAAGAAAGAAAAAAAACAAGAAACAAAAGGAAAAAATGGAAGGAAGAAAGAAACTTCAAATTATTAGGAAAAATAATACCAGAATGGTAAAGAAAACAAGCATGATCTATCTATTCTCCATCAGGGAGCTTGAGTCCTAGGAGCTACCCTTAACAAAGTGAGACCTGTACTCCCCATACAACACACATTAGAAATGTGAACAGTTGTTAAGCCCATGGAAGTTACTACTACACCATTAATTCTAAAATAGAAACAGGCAAGAAAAATTTCCATTTGGTGTTCAAAATCCAAAGAAGAAATATTTGACTTTGTGCTTACCTAAATATCCCAGGAATACATAGTAGATTTATAGTTCTTAACTTTAAATTGATCACTTTAATTCATGACCCCAAAACTCTATAAGGAGCACATATGTTAACTACAAAATGCATTAAACCCTAGCCTCCAAATTATATTGTAAGAGAACATTTCCTTTATTTATTAACTAATTTTCTTTAGAGTGTGGATTATGATACATGACAGGATTCAAGAACTTTTATATTAACCAAATAGTTTTTTTAAAAAAGGAAAAAAAAGAAGCCCAATTTTCACAAAATCTTTCATGCAGACATCACAACAAAAGTTGTAAAAAACAAATTAAACCATGTTTACTTACCAAAAAACTGCCAAAGGCTGAATTAAATATTGCAGCTGCCTAGAAAGAAAATAAATGGGGGGAAAAGTTCACTGAAAGAAATAAGAAAAGGAAAATCAAAAACTATCATTCTCCCTTCCCCACAATATTCAAAACCTTAAAACATTGAGTCTGTAAAGCAAAGTTAGTCACTGCTTACAAAAATTGCCAGTGGCCTGTCATTTACTAAGACAGATGAGCTGCAGCTTAGGAATTCATAAATGATGGGTCTCAAAAGCAAGCAGAAAAGGCTTGCCATGAGATGCTTTGAACCTCTATGACAGTGCTAAAGAATCATCACCAACAGCAAATCGAAGCCTTGTTATTCACTTTGCTACCAGACTTAAAACAATCAGAGGCTGATTTATTCACCACCACTCCCCCAAAAAGAAAGAACAAAAAAAAGGGAAGAAAGAAAAAAAACAAGAAACAAAAGGAAAAAATGGAAGGAAGAAAGAAACTTCAAATTATTAGGAAAAATAATACCAGAATGGTAAAGAAAACAAGCATGATCTATCTATTCTCCATCAGGGAGCTTGAGTCCTAGGAGCTACCCTTAACAAAGTGAGACCTGTACTCCCCATACAACACACATTAGAAATGTGAACAGTTGTTAAGCCCATGGAAGTTACTACTACACCATTAATTCTAAAATAGAAACAGGCAAGAAAAATTTCCATTTGGTGTTCAAAATCCAAAGAAGAAATATTTGACTTTGTGCTTACCTAAATATCCCAGGAATACATAGTAGATTTATAGTTCTTAACTTTAAATTGATCACTATATTCCATGAAGCTACACCTGAATTTTGAAAGCTTCTCACATGACCCCAAAAAGATAAAAACTCATATAAATGTCCAATTTGATGGGGAAAAAGGAGAGAAAAATAATAAAAAGCAAAAGGAGGGGTAAAGAAAATCCACTGACATTTCCTGTAGATCCAGAGCAGAATTAAATTAATCATCACGGACATTAGCAGCCACATTGTAGTAAGAAGAGGATGTCAGTTTAGCAAGTTTGAATGAGGTCCAAAGCCAAGCTAAGAGCTGTAACTGAAAAAGCCTTCTGCTCCAAAAGAGAATGCAATGAGAGTGCATGGGTAATGAGACCCTTGGCTCCAGAGAGCTTAGCTCTCCTATTCAAGTTCATAATTAATTCAAAGCTTTGATAATTTCATTAGATTTCTCCTTTGCTGGCCTTATCAATAAAAGATGGCACTGGACCACTGCTCCTCTGTGGCATAAACATAGACACAGCCACAGACCAGGGAAACCTCTGCTTCCTGACAGGGACAATGGCATATGGTCTTCGGTGTTGTACAGGGAGTGAAGAAAAAAAAAAAAAAGATTCAGCTAAATAAAACATCACAGATGACAAATGTAAACTATAGTAACATATTTAACATGGCTTTCTGGAATCCCATTATGGGTCATTCGGGAGAAAGTTTTATGTGTGAAGAAAAATAAGTAAAACCATATAAACAAATGAGGTGTGGGGAGATCAATAGAGAACTCTGCCTTCCTTTCTATTAAAATGCATCTTTCCCATAATGTTTATTTCCAGACCCTATTTTATGCTGAGAACAAATTTCTATTTTTAGTAAAAGAATGCAGTACTCCTGTTTGGATTCCCTTCTTCCCAATTTTTTCTTTCCAGTGCCTTTCACTAACTTTCTACTAGGATCACTAATGGTTTTCTCTGGCATTACAAAAAACACACAGAATATCAGAAGGAAAAAAACTCAGAAGTCAAAGTAAAGTAAGTATCCACTACGACTCATCAGATCAAATGGCTATTCTACCCCTCCATCCTGTCTTTCTTTTAACCCAAACCCAAGCAATATATTTTATGGGGATTAACTGTATTCCTTCATTTTATAAAATGATGGTGATTGCAGGATGAGATACATTAGGTATCCACAGATGCTGCAAGCCAGCCTCTTAGCTGTTTCCCTGACGGTGATGATGGATTTGGAATTATCCGCCCTGCAGTGGGCTCTGACAACCACAGGCGACATGGCTAAGGTTCTGGGTTCTCTGAAGAACCATGTGAAATCAGACACTGAATAGAGGATACTGGGCTCAACAGCAACAGATAATGAAGCTAACAGTTGGGTCAGTTCTACAGTTGCAGTAATATGAAGCCATTACATTTTCCAGAGTTCCAAAAAATGATGAGAAAGAATGTTTAATTGATATATAAAAACATGCATATGTCTTGACTTAAGAGGGAATCTCAGTTCCTCAGCATAAAGTGCAAGGCCCTCCATGAACATGTCTCTGTCCATCTCATTTGCCCCTCAAAATTTATATTCCAACAGCACCAAACTACTTGTTATTCCCGATCCTCAGGCTGTTTCTTATCTCTTTGCTCCTTGGCCTGGAACCTTGCCTTATTGAAAAAAACTTCTAAAAGGCTTCTTGTGTTGTACAGGAGTGAAGAAAAAAAAAATTCAGCTAAATAAAACATCACAGATGACAAATGTAAACTATAGTAACATATTTAACATGGCTTTCTGGAATCCCATTATGGGTCATTCGGGAGAAAGTTTTATGTGTGAAGAAAAATAAGTAAAACCATATAAACAAATGAGGTGTGGGGAGATCAATAGAGAACTCTGCCTTCCTTTCTATTAAAATGCATCTTTCCCATAATGTTTATTTCCAGACCCTATTTTATGCTGAGAACAAATTTCTATTTTTAGTAAAAGAATGCAGTACTCCTGTTTGGATTCCCTTCTTCCCAATTTTTTCTTTCCAGTGCCTTTCACTAACTTTCTACTAGGATCACTAATGGTTTTCTCTGGCATTACAAAAAACACACAGAATATCAGAAGGAAAAAAACTCAGAAGTCAAAGTAAAGTAAGTATCCACTACGACTCATCAGATCAAATGGCTATTCTACCCCTCCATCCTGTCTTTCTTTTAACCCAAACCCAAGCAATATATTTTATGGGGATTAACTGTATTCCTTCATTTTATAAAATGATGGTGATTGCAGGATGAGATACATTAGGTATCCACAGATGCTGCAAGCCAGCCTCTTAGCTGTTTCCCTGACGGTGATGATGGATTTGGAATTATCCGCCCTGCAGTGGGCTCTGACAACCACAGGCGACATGGCTAAGGTTCTGGGTTCTCTGAAGAACCATGTGAAATCAGACACTGAATAGAGGATACTGGGCTCAACAGCAACAGATAATGAAGCTAACAGTTGGGTCAGTTCTACAGTTGCAGTAATATGAAGCCATTACATTTTCCAGAGTTCCAAAAAATGATGAGAAAGAATGTTTAATTGATATATAAAAACATGCATATGTCTTGACTTAAGAGGGAATCTCAGTTCCTCAGCATAAAGTGCAAGGCCCTCCATGAACATGTCTCTGTCCATCTCATTTGCCCCTCAAAATTTATATTCCAACAGCACCAAACTACTTGTTATTCCCGATCCTCAGGCTGTTTCTTATCTCTTTGCTCCTTGGCCTGGAATGCTTTTGTGCCTTCCTCAACCCAGGGAGCTCCCATTTTCCATAGTGCCTCAGATTAGGCATCCTCATTCCAAGAAGCTTCCAATCACCTCCTCCAACACACACACACACACCCATGCTTCTAGGGGGCCTGAGTGTCCCCAAGCTTGCTACCACAATATCCTACAATTCAACACAGTTCTGACACTGTCTACCCTAAAAGAGTATCAGATGCCCCAGGTTAAGGATTCAGGACCACCAGACTGTCCCCACTTCAGATGTCAGTCAAAAGTTAAGGTTGTCACCTGGGTTTCTAACCAACGAGCTTTAAATCAGAGGTTCCCACAACTTGATCTTCTAGTTTGGTTAACTTGCTAGAGCAGCTCAAAGAACTCAGGAAAATCAGCTTTTTCACTAGATTACTGCTTTATTATAAAAGACCATAACTCAGGAACAGCCAGATGGAAGAGATGCAGAGAGCAGGGTCTGGAGAAAGGGGGTGGAGCTGCCACACCTATTGATCACATTCCTCTCTCATCACCTCCAGTGCTCACCAACTCAGAAGCTCTCAGAACTCATTATCTTGGTTTTCTATGGAAGCTCCATTACAAAGCATGGTTGATTTGAACATTGGCCATTGGTGACTGAACCAATGGTGAGTGAACCAAACAGTTCAGTGAACCAATTCATTAGTGACTGAACTGATTGGTGGGTTTACTGAGTGAATTCCAGCTATACTCCCCACCCCAACAGGTCCAACCTTCTAATCTTGGATTGGTTCCGCTGGCAACCAACCCCATTCTCAGGTTAACCAGGGACTTTCCAGAAGTCTTGGGCTTGCCTGGTGGCT
The DNA here is from genome assembly GCA_022376925.1 of Tragulus kanchil. Taxonomy (NCBI): domain Eukaryota; kingdom Metazoa; phylum Chordata; class Mammalia; order Artiodactyla; family Tragulidae; genus Tragulus; species Tragulus kanchil. The sequence continues at coordinate 35,494,023 of JAIOJX010000025.1, forward strand.
CCAGAAGTCTTGGGCTTGCCTGGTGGCTCAGAAGGAAAAGAATCCACCTGCAATGCAGGAGACCTGGGTTCAATCCCTAAATTTAGCATTGATCTTTTTTATTTAGTATCAATCCCTAGGTTGGAAAGAATCCCTGGAGAAAAAAAAGATTATACACTCCAGTATATTTGCCTGGAGAATTTCACGTCAGAAAGAGTTGGACACTACTGGGCCTGAGAATTTCATGTTGCTCATAGGTCTTAGAGAGTTGAAACAACTAAACGACTTTCACTTTTCCAGAAGTTGCCTAATTAGCATAACAAAAGACACCTTTTCAACTCTTTTCACTTCAGAAATCCAAGCAGTTTAGGAGCTCTGTGCCAGGAACTGAGACAAAGACCAAATATATATTTCTTACTGTAATCATATCACATTTCTATTGTAAAAGCATACGCATACACATATACATACACAGATAAATATAAAAAACACTTTTTTCTGAAAAGAATTGCAAAGAAAACCCTCTCAACTATGTTTACATATGTTTAAATTTGGGTCGGCATCATTTTTTTTTTTGCCTTCTGTTCTGTCGCTCTCTCCCTTTTTTTTTTTCTTAATACGTCACATTTCTATCTCTGGTCAAGAAGATGTTGAGCATTTATTGTCTGCATTTTAAATCCTTTAGTGCTAAAAAATGTAATACACGTGTTATTTTTAAATAAAGTTAAGATTTCAATCCCTAGGTTGCACATCAGTGATACTTCTTGTCAGTGGCCTGGGTTATAGGGCACGCTCAGTGAAACACCCAACTCAGCACGTAGTAGGTGACACAGAGGTTTATAGGGCCTCTACTTGAGGCAAGAGATGATTTTTAAAGGCTGGGAGAATCAACGGCGCAAGACCCTCCCCTTTGATTGGAATTGGTACCCACACATCTGCACATTCCATTCTCTTAGCCAAGATTAGCCATGTGACAATTAGGAAACAAACTATTAGGTAACCAGGAAACAAAATTCAAAAGAACAAAGAAAACACACAATTATGTGCATTCTTAACTAACATTATGGTCTAGGAGTTTTTCCATGAGGCACAATTTCAGTACAGGTTACATTCAATAAAGATCAATAGAAAACAATCAATGCTAACAGAGAGTAATTTAGTCTAACAGGTGAATCACCAACAGGTAACCCAAGAAACAAGGGATGAATCCTTAAGGAAATCTAAGTGAATCATTTTATATTATGTGTCCCCTTCTACATATTGATGAGCTGGAGGCTGAGACCCCTGTAGAACACACATTGCTGTGCTGGAGCATGAAGAGTCACAGGATGAACAGAAGGCATCTTCCACATGTGTCTGGAGCATGTGAATATTTGGTTTTAAAAATATACCAAAAATGCATTTTTATTTTTATATTCAAACAAACACGGCTATATACAAATTTCATGTCCTAATGAAAGTATTCTACCTCGGATTGAGACTTAAACCTGGGGCCCAGACCTGATCAAACCCTGCTTGGGACTTAAACCCATGTGGCCAGGACTCAACCCCGGCCAAAACCCTGCCTTGGACTTGAACCCACATGGCTGAGGCTTAATCCAAGCCAAAACCCTGCTTGAGGCTTGAACTCATGTGGCAGGGGCTCAGACCTGATCAAATCCTACTTGGAACTTAAACTCACGTGGCTAGGGCTCAACCCAGCCAAACCCTGGTCTGGGACTTGAACCCACGTGGTGGGACTCAATCCCAGCCAAAAAAGCCTGTCTGGGACTCAAACCCATGTGGCTGGGACTTAATCCAGCCAAAACCCTAGTGCTGAGCAATCTTTGAATTAAAATCACTCACCCAACATCTGAACCCACTGAGGCTCAGATTCTTTGTGCCTCAACGCAGAAGGAATTCAGCGAGAGGCACAGTGATAGGCAAGAAGTGGATTTATTAGGATAGGATGCTTGTAAGTGGTGCAAGCTGGGAGGCAGGAAAGGTCTGCTGCTCTCCTAATTGAATGGACAGCAACATATATATAGGAGGGTAGAACATCGCCTTCTTCAAGTAGATGTAGAGGCAGACATAAGGCATACATCATTAGCCCCTCCTTCGCTAGCTCTTCTTTCATTAGCTATTTACACTTAGTCAAGCTTGCTTTATTTAATAAAGAGCAGCTTTCTTGAGTTATCATTAACTTACTGGCCTCCCAACTTTTCCTAGGTTTTACCTTTCTACCTACAGTCCCCTACTAAGACTTTACAACTACCTAATTATTCTATTCTTTCCCTATCACTAAGATCAAACATGAACCACCAAAGGCAATTTGTTCTGAAAGGAGACCCCTCTAGGTTTCATGACTAGACTCTCTGAGGTATGCACTAAGCCATACCCAAACAAAATATTGATGAGCTGGAGGCTGAGACCCTGTAGAACACACATTGCTGTGCTGGAGCATGAAGAGTCACAGGATGAACAGAAGGCATCTTCCACATGTGTCTGGAGCATGTGAATATTTGGTTTTAAAAATATACCAAAAATGCATTTTTATTTTTATATTCAAACAAACACGGCTATATACAAATTTCATGTCCTAATGAAAGTATTCTACCTCGGATTGAGACTTAAACCTGGGGCCCAGACCTGATCAAACCCTGCTTGGGACTTAAACCCATGTGGCCAGGACTCAACCCCGGCCAAAACCCTGCCTTGGACTTGAACCCACATGGCTGAGGCTTAATCCAAGCCAAAACCCTGCTTGAGGCTTGAACTCATGTGGCAGGGGCTCAGACCTGATCAAATCCTACTTGGAACTTAAACTCACGTGGCTAGGGCTCAACCCAGCCAAACCCTGGTCTGGGACTTGAACCCACGTGGTCGGGACTCAATCCCAGCCAAAAAAACCTGTCTGGGACTCAAACCCATGTGGCTGGGACTTAATCCAGCCAAAACCCTAGTGCTGAGCAATCTTTGAATTAAAATCACTCACCCAACATCTGAACCCACTGAGGCTCAGATTCTTTGTGCCTCAACGCAGAAGGAATTCAGCGAGAGGCACAGTGATAGGCAAGAAGTGGATTTATTAGGATAGGATGCTTGTAAGTGGTGCAAGCTGGGAGGCAGGAAAGGTCTGCTGCTCTCCTAATTGAATGGACAGCAACATATATATAGGAGGGTAGAACATCGCCTTCTTCAAGTAGATGTAGAGGCAGACATAAGGCATACATCATTAGCCCCTCCTTCGCTAGCTCTTCTTTCATTAGCTATTTACACTTAGTCAAGCTTGCTTTATTTAATAAAGAGCAGCTTTCTTGAGTTATCATTAACTTACTGGCCTCCCAACTTTTCCTAGGTTTTACCTTTCTACCTACAGTCCCCTACTAAGACTTTACAACTACCTAATTATTCTATTCTTTCCCTATCACTAAGATCAAACATGAACCACCAAAGGCAATTTGTTCTGAAAGGAGACCCCTCTAGGTTTCATGACTAGACTCTCTGAGGATATGCATTTTCTGGAAGCCATACCCAACAGAGCCCACTAATTTTTAAATAGAGCATTTCATTTATTATCTCATTAGCTAGCAACAACTTAATTACCAATTCCCCCTCTAGAATGTTCCATCACAAGAAGAATTTTGCCTAATATGTACAAGATTGTATCATCACTGCCAAGAACAGCACCTGACTTGTAGTAAATCCTCGATAAATATTCCTGTTTCAAAGAATGAATGAATGAATAATTCTTATGATAACTAAATGCCTGTGCAGTAACATTTTCATTATTAACTCAGGAACCCCATATGCTAAGTATATACCTTGGTATAATCATGTTTGATGGATAATTTGATCAATTCTAAATAAAAAAGATTGATACTAAATAAAAAAGATCAATGCTAAATTTAAAAAATAATACTGATAAATAAAGAAGGACTGATGCTGAAGCTGAAGCTCCAATAATTTGGCCACTGGATTGCAAAGAGATGACTCACTGGAAAAGACCTTGATATTGGGAAAAACAGAAAGCAGAAAGAGAAGGGGGACAAGAGAGGACAAGATGGTTGGATAACATCACTGTGTCAATGGATATGAGTCTGAGCAGGCTCCGAGAGAGACAGTGAAGGACAGGGAAGTCTGGCGTGCTGCAGTCCTTGGGGTCGCCAAGAATGGGACATGAGTGAGTGACAACTGACTGAAATAAAAAGTTCAAACTGTGACAGGGGTGTCCACTTTCACCACTCTTATTCAACATAGTCCTGGAAGTTCCAGCAACAGCAATAAGAGAAGAGAAAGAAATAAAAGGAATCCAGACTGGAAAGGAAGAAGTCAGACTCTCTATTCACAGACAACATGATATGATACATAGAAAATCCCAAAGACACTATTACAAAACTACTAGAGCTAATCAACGAATTCAGCAAAGTCGCAGGATACAAAATCAATATACAGAAATCACTGGCATTCCTACACACAAACAATGAAAAATCAGAAAACGAAATCAAAGAGGCAATCCCCTTCACCACTGCAACCAAAAGAATCAAATATCTAGGAATAAACCTACCCAAAGAAACAAAAGAACTGTACACTGAAAATTTCAAAACACTCATGAGAGACATTAAAGAAGACTTAAACAGATGGAGAGATATTCCATGTTCCTGGATCGGAAGGATCAATATTGTGAAAATGACCATACTACCAAATGTCATCTATAGATTCAATGCGATCCCTATCAAACTACCAATGACATTCTTCACAGAACTAGACCAAAGAATAACACAGTTCATATGGAAACACAAAAGACCTCGAATAGCCAAAGCAATCCTGAGAAAGAAGAATGGAGCTGGAGGGATCAGCCTCCCTAACTTCAGACTATACTACAAAGTAACAGTCCTCAAGACAGTATGGTACTGGCGCAAAAACAGAAATATAGACCAATGGAACAAGATAGAGAACCCAGAGATAAACCCACGCACCTATGGGTACCTTATTTTGACAAAGGAGGCGAACATCTAAAATGGGACAAAGACAGCCTCTTCAACAAATGGTGCTGGGAAAATTGGACAGCTACATGCAAAAAAATGAAGTTGGAACATACCCTGACACCATGCACAAACAAAGATCAACTTGAAATAGATTAAATACCTAAATGTAAGATCAGAAACCATCAAACTCTTAGAGGAGGATATAGGCAAAACCCTCAAGGACATCAATCAAAGCAAGATCTTCTCTGATCCACCTACTAGAATAGCGGAACTCAAAAGAAAAATGAACATGTGGGACCTAATGAAATAAAAGTTCAAACTGTGACAGGGGTGTCCGCTGTCACCACTCTTAGTCAACATAGTCCTGGAAGTTCCAGCAACAGCAATAAGAGAAGAGAAATAAAAGGAATCCAGACTGGAAAGGAAGAAGTCAGACTCTCTATTCACAGACAACATGATATGATACATAGAAAATCCCAAAGACACTATTACAAAACTACTAGAGCTAATCAACGAATTCAGCAAAGTCGCAGGATACAAAATCAATATACAGAAATCACTGGCATTCCTACACACAAACAATGAAAAATCAGAAAACGAAATCAAAGAGGCAATCCCCTTCACCACTGCAACCAAAAGAATCAAATATCTAGGAATAAACCTACCCAAAGAAACAAAAGAACTGTACACTGAAAATTTCAAAACACTCATGAGAGACATTAAAGAAGACTTAAACAGATGGAGAGATATTCCATGTTCCTGGATCGGAAGGATCAATATTGTGAAAATGACCATACTACCAAATGTCATCTATAGATTCAATGCGATCCCTATCAAACTACCAATGACATTCTTCACAGAACTAGACCAAAGAATAACACAGTTCATATGGAAACACAAAAGACCTCGAATAGCCAAAGCAATCCTGAGAAAGAAGAATGGAGCTGGAGGGATCAGCCTCCCTAACTTCAGACTATACTACAAAGTAACAGTCCTCAAGACAGTATGGTACTGGCGCAAAAACAGAAATATAGACCAATGGAACAAGATAGAGAACCCAGAGATAAACCCACGCACCTATGGGTACCTTATTTTGACAAAGGAGGCGAACATCTAAAATGGGACAAAGACAGCCTCTTCAACAAATGGTGCTGGGAAAATTGGACAGCTACATGCAAAAAAATGAAGTTGGAACATACCCTGACACCATGCACAAACAAAGATCAACTTGAAATAGATTAAATACCTAAATGTAAGATCAGAAACCATCAAACTCTTAGAGGAGGATATAGGCAAAACCCTCAAGGACATCAATCAAAGCAAGATCTTCTCTGATCCACCTACTAGAATAGCGGAACTAAAAAGACAAATGAACATGTGGGACCTAATGAAACTTAAAAGCTTTTGTACAGCTAAAGAAATTACAATAAAGCTGAACACACAACCCACAGAATGGGAGAAAATCATAGCAAATGAAACAACAGACAAAGAATTAATCTCCAAAATCTACAAGCAACTCAGACAACTCAGCACCGGAAAAATGAACAACCCAATCAAAAAATGGGAAAAGGACCTAAACAGACACCTCTCCAAAGAGGACATAACAGATGGCCCCAAAACACATGAAACGATGCTCAACTTCACTTATAATTAGAGAAATGCAAATCAAAACTACAATGATATATCACCTCACACCCGTCAGAATGGCCATCCTCCACAAATCGACAGACAATAAATGCTGGAGAGGGTGCAGAGAAAAAGGAACACTCCTGCATTGCTGGTGGGAATGTACATTGATACAGCCTCTATGGAAGACAGTCTGAGGATTTCTTAAAAAACTAAAACTAGAAGCACCATACAACCCAGCAATTGCACTCTTAGGCTTATACCCTGATGAAATAAAATCTGAAAGAAGCACCTGTACCCCAATGTTCATTGCAACTCTCTACACAATAGCTAGAAGCAACCTAGATGTCCATCGACGAACGAATGGATCCAAAAGCTCTGGTACATATATACAATGGAATACTACACAGCTGTAGAGAGAAATGCAGAAGAATCAGCCCTAATGAGGTGGCTGGATCTAGAATGTATCATTAAAAGTGAAGTCAGTCAGAAAGAGAGGGACAAATACAATATATTAACACACACATATATATATATATATGGAATCTAGTAAGATGGTGATGATGGCACATGCAGTGAAGCGATGCAAAGGTAGATATGGACAGTGGACATATGGACATTGTGGGGAAGGAACAGAGGGTGGGAGGTGTAAAGGAAGTAGCATGAAGGCCTGTACTACCATATGTGAAGAAAATAGCTCTGGTCATTGCTCTGTGAGAAAAGAAGATCCTTCAGGGGTGCTGTGTGATGGTCAGGAAGGGTGGGAAGGGGGTGATATACATATGACTAATCTGGGAACATACGTATCTGTAAACAACAAAACTCTGTAAAAGTTAAAAGTAAAATAAAAGTTTAAAAAAAAAAGTTCAAACTGAGGTGGGATTTTTTTCTTGAGTTTTTTTTTTAACACTTAGTTGATTGGATTCCTTTCCATTACACATTTTTAGATAATGTACTGCTTTTAGTATCAGCACAGTTTTACCTGCTATATGGCATTTTACTAATGTTTCATTATATATTACAGCATGTCTTTATTAAATCATTTTGGAACACTGAGAAAGTTCAATAACAAATTAATTTCTTCATAACTTACTTGGAATTATCTGAAATAAAAAGGTAAACTTTTTAAAAAAAAGGGAGGGTAGGGGGACTTCCCTAGTGGCTCAGTGAATAGTGCCTGTCAATGCAGGGGACACGGGTTCAACTCCTAGTCCAGGAAGATTCCACATGCATTGGAGCAACTACGCCCAAGCACCATGGCTACTGAAGCCCAAGGACTCAAGGGCCTGGAGCCACAACTACTGAAGCCCACACACCCTAGAGCCTCACACCCGAAAACAGAGTCTGGGTGCTGCAACTACTGAAGCCCATGCATCCAGAGTCTGTGCTTTACAGCAAGAGAAGCCACTGGAATGAGAAGCTGACACACTGCCACGAGGAAGAGCCCCCACTTGCTGCATCTAGAGGAACCCTAGGCACAGCAACAAAGATTCAGTGCAACCAAAACTAAATAAAAAACTTAAAAAAAAAAAGAGAGAGACTTCCCTAGTGGTTCAGAGGTTAAGATTCTGTGCTTCTACTGCAGAGGACATGGGTTCAGACACTGGACAAGGAGCTAAGATCCCACATGTCATGTGGCACAGCCTAAAATGGTTAAAATAAAATAGTAGCTTTAAAAAAATTAACAAAGGGAAAAAAAGAAAAAAACCAATGAAAAGCATGGGAGCAGAGAGTTCTCTAACTCAGGAAAGCAAGCACTTCCATTGCTGAATGCTTTAAATATTATGTAGTCCTACCTGACATTAAGGCCAAAACTTCACTTTCCGTCGGCTGTGCACTGACCATGTTCCATGCTCTGGAGTTACATAAACGTGTGATCCCTTTGTGAAATGACTGCATTCCAAATATATGACACTACTGAGTCCTCTCCAAGTTTTCTCCTCACAACAGTATATCTACAATTTTCATAATTCTGACACAGTACCCCCTTTTCTTTTTTTTTTCCCTCACCAGTCCACTAAAAAAGAGAGATTCAGTGTTTACAATGAGTGTGAATGATTTGTTGCAAATTAGCTTATGAAACGTCTGATGTTTACTCGATACCTGCTTTCCCAGCCAATATATAAGCAATGCTTACCAAAATACTAAAACAGAACATTTATGGTTACCTCAGAATTTCTAATACTCTTGGCATTTAAAGTTCATTATATATTAAGCATGTCTTTATTAAATCATTTTGGAACACTGAGAAAGTTCAATAACAAATTAATTTCTTCATAACTTACTTGGAATTATCTGAAATAAAAGGTAAACTTTTTAAAAAAAAGGGAGGGTAGGGGGACTTCCCTAGTGGCTCAGTGAATAGTGCCTGTCAATGCAGGGGACACGGGTTCAACTCCTAGTCCAGGAAGATTCCACATGCATTGGAGCAACTACGCCCAAGCACCATGGCTACTGAAGCCCAAGGACTCAAGGGCCTGGAGCCACAACTACTGAAGCCCACACACCCTAGAGCCTCACACCCGAAAACAGAGTCTGGGTGCTGCAACTACTGAAGCCCATGCATCCAGAGTCTGTGCTTTACAGCAAGAGAAGCCACTGGAATGAGAAGCTGACACACTGCCACGAGGAAGAGCCCCCACTTGCTGCATCTAGAGGAACCCTAGGCACAGCAACAAAGATTCAGTGCAACCAAAACTAAATAAAAAACTTAAAAAAAAAAAAAAAGAGAGAGACTTCCCTAGTGGTTCAGAGGTTAAGATTCTGTGCTTCTACTGCAGAGGACATGGGTTCAGACACTGGACAAGGAGCTAAGATCCCACATGTCATGTGGCACAGCCTAAAATGGTTAAAATAAAATAGTAGCTTTAAAAAAATTAACAAAGGGAAAAAAAGAAAAAAACCAATGAAAAGCATGGGAGCAGAGAGTTCTCTAACTCAGGAAAGCAAGCACTTCCATTGCTGAATGCTTTAAATATTATGTAGTCCTACCTGACATTAAGGCCAAAACTTCACTTTCCGTAACGGCTGTGCACTGACCATGTTCCATGCTCTGGAGTTACATAAACGTGTGATCCCTTTGTGAAATGACTGCATTCCAAATATATGACACTACTGAGTCCTCTCCAAGTTTTCTCCTCACAACAGTATATCTACAATTTTCATAATTCTGACACAGTACCCCCTTTTCTTTTTTTTTTCCCTCACCAGTCCACTAAAAAAGAGAGAGAGAGAGATTCAGTGTTTACAATGAGTGTGAATGATTTGTTGCAAATTAGCTTATGAAACGTCTGATGTTTACTTCTGTATAACCTGCTTTCCCAGCCAATATATAAGCAATGCTTACCAAAATACTAAAACAGAACATTTATGGTTACCTCAGAATTTCTAATAATACTCTAAGCTAAGGAGAATGTTGTGGTAAGCATCCCACCAGTATAAAGTGATATCCTCTAGACATACACATGCAGAGCTTGTAAAAACACATGAAGCCTAAGTTAGGGTTATGAACTATTTCCTAGGCAGGCTCTGAAGGAAAAGACTAGAAGTTCTGGAAGCAACTGATAAAAATAAATTTCTAGGAGTATCAGGTGACATGACCATCACACTTCCCAAGCTGGAGACAGATATTTACTGAGGGACAAAGCACTTGCTCGGCTGCCATAGGAGCAGACTGCACTTTGAGAGTTTGTGGAATCATCACAGTCTAATTCCCTAGAACTGCATAGGGAGGATGTGCAACAAACCAGAGAGAGGTGTTTGCTTCCCAACTAGACACAACAAAGCTGGGGAGGCTGCCAGGGACAGGCCATAAGGGTAGGGCAAGGATAGAGGTAGGCAACTGGGCAAAGAACGCTTCAATTCAGTGATGTGGCAAGATTCAATACCATGGGCCAAACAGTTGCCTCCAAGGACTGCCAGCCAACTTGATTCATTGGGAGAGACCCTGAAGAGCAGTCTTCCAGATCAAAGAGACTCCAGCAATGAGAGATAAAGGCTGTAATCAGGGGCGTGGGCTGGAGGTATGCTCTGATGAACTCCTTCCCCTAACCTGTCCTGGAAAAAGAAATCGAAGGTGGACGCCTGCTCTGACACTGGGCCCTGAGGGTCAGATAAGAACCAAAGCAACACAATCAGATTCTGTCGTCTCCCTTCAATGAAAAGGTCCTGCTCTCACCCCACCTCTGAAGAGTAGGGAGGAGAGAAAGAAAAAGAAACAGACCACACCCTCTTCCTCACTGGTTCTACCTATATATATTTTTTTAAAGTTTCAGTTTGTATCATATGTATACATATTCATTAAGAAACACGTACAATTATCTGTGCTTTAAAAACACAGATTAGGGCCTCTTGCCTTCCAAATGGCCTACTCTCTGCCTTTGGAGTGTAATCTGTCGCCATGCTAATCTTGCCTTTTGAGAGGGACCATGTTCTGTCTATGGCATGTGTTGTTTAGTCACTTCAGTCGTGTCTGACTCTTGGGACCCCATGGACTGTAGCCCACCAGACTCCTCTGTCCATGCGATTCTCCAGGAAAGAACACTGGAGTGGGCTGCCATCCCCTCCTCCGGGAGATCTTCCTGACCCAAGGATCAAACTCGCTTCTCCTGTGTCGGCAGGTGAATTGTTTACCACTGAGCCACCAGGAAAGCCCATGTGGGAGCTGTACCTCTCTAAATAAATTCACTTCCTACCTATCAGTTTGTCTCTCACTGAATTCTTTCTGCAATGAGATACAAAGAAACTGAGTTTCAGTAAAGTACTAATACCAGGAACAAAGGCTCCGCCCAGCTGGAGGTTGAAATGATGACATTGACCCCTCTGACTTCAGGCAACTAAAGCTTGGACTCTGACAACCTTTGCCCCAATTCTCTGCTGAATTCTCCTCTGCTCAAGCCTCTTTTTGAGTATGAACGTACTCATAGCTTAAAACCTCCCAATTCTGTGTTTCTCTGGTGGTCCAGTATGTAAAGAGTCCACCTTGCAGTGCAGGCAGCACCGGTTCGATCCCTGGCCTGGGAAGATCCCACATGCCACAGAGTGGCTGGACTGGCGAGTTCAATTATGAGCCAGTACGCTGAAGCGCCTGTGCCCAGAGCTAATGCTCTGCAACAAGAGAGACCACTAATGGGAGGCCCACACAGGCTGAAGAATAAAGATGGATGAAAATAAATAAACAATAAAAGAGGCCAAAATTAAAAACCAAAACAAAAACACCTCCCAATTCTGCCATTTGGGAAGACACTGCTTTGGGAAAAGATCTCTGGCATTCTCCTTTCTTGTTGCAAGTAATAAATCCTTCTTTCTCCCCAGTTCCCCCAGAGAAAACAAACAAAACCACAGATTAGGCCTAGGCTGGCAAAGAAGGAACTTGCCTAAGCTAGACTGCCCTGAATCTTTCCACTGGTTCTACCTATATATATTTTTTTAAAGTTTCAGTTTGTATCATATGTATACATATTCATTAAGAAACACGTACAATTATCTGTGCTTTAAAAACACAGATTAGGGCCTCTTGCCTTCCAAATGGCCTACTCTCTGCCTTTGGAGTGTAATCTGTCGCCATGCTAATCTTGCCTTTTGAGAGGGACCATGTTCTGTCTATGGCATGTGTTGTTTAGTCACTTCAGTCGTGTCTGACTCTTGGGACCCCATGGACTGTAGCCCACCAGACTCCTCTGTCCATGCGATTCTCCAGGAAAGAACACTGGAGTGGGCTGCCATCCCCTCCTCCGGGAGATCTTCCTGACCCAAGGATCAAACTCGCTTCTCCTGTGTCGGCAGGTGAATTGTTTACCACTGAGCCACCAGGAAAGCCCATGTGGGAGCTGTACCTCTCTAAATAAATTCACTTCCTACCTATCAGTTTGTCTCTCACTGAATTCTTTCTGCAATGAGATACAAAGAAACTGAGTTTCAGTAAAGTACTAATACCAGGAACAAAGGCTCCCGCCCAGCTGGAGGTTGAAATGATGACATTGACCCCTCTGACTTCAGGCAACTAAAGCTTGGACTCTGACAACCTTTGCCCCAATTCTCTGCTGAATTCTCCTCTGCTCAAGCCTCTTTTTGAGTATGAACGTACTCATAGCTTAAAACCTCCCAATTCTGTGTTTCTCTGGTGGTCCAGTATGTAAAGAGTCCACCTTGCAGTGCAGGCAGCACCGGTTCGATCCCTGGCCTGGGAAGATCCCACATGCCACAGAGTGGCTGGACTGGCGAGTTCAATTATGAGCCAGTACGCTGAAGCGCCTGTGCCCAGAGCTAATGCTCTGCAACAAGAGAGACCACTAATGGGAGGCCCACACAGGCTGAAGAATAAAGATGGATGAAAATAAATAAACAATAAAAGAGGCCAAAATTAAAAACCAAAACAAAAACACCTCCCAATTCTGCCATTTGGGAAGACACTGCTTTGGGAAAAGATCTCTGGCATTCTCCTTTCTTGTTGCAAGTAATAAATCCTTCTTTCTCCCCAGTTCCCCCAGAGAAAACAAACAAAAACCACAGATTAGGCCTAGGCTGGCAAAGAAGGGAACTTGCCTAAGCTAGACTGCCCTGAATCATTTAATACTAGAAAGTTAAATTTAATTACTATATCCATGACTGTTTTTGTAACAAAAGATGATCGGAAAGACCTTGAGATTAGTCAGAGATGCTGTCAAAGGAGAGGGAAGGGATAAGGAAAAGGAGAACCTGAGACAGCATTTCATGTATACAGTCCTCAAACTGACACCACTCAACAGATGATAATACAAACATGACATTTTAAATGTATAGTTCAACTAAAACAAAACGAGAAGCTAGTCAAGGCCAGCGTGGGCAAGCACAGACGCTGAGGCGTGTTCGCTCCAGTGATACTGAGGCATGTGCGTGAACCACTAGGATGCACGGGTTTGCCCGCTGAGGCTGAGGCACATGTGAACAGCAGAACAGGATGCTGGTGGGGCTGCCACCAGGTTTAAGCAAGTAGAAAACTCTCCTGCCACAGTCGAGAAGGCAACATACAGCCTGCATCAAGGATGGGCACAGGATAAAATTTATACTACCCATTGATTCAAGCAGCCCAAAATAACGATGACTTCGAAGACAAGACAACATGAATGAAAGACAGGTGGAACTCTTGAGGCCTGGGAAGAAGCAGACGTAAAACTTCTCTCTGGAATCACTCCAATAATCCAGCACAAACTAGATTCCAATTAAACAACCTCCACTGAACAGGAGTTGACAAAAAAAAAGTACAGACAACCTGAGAAAGCTGTACAGGACAGCAGCTCCATCCTAACGCACTTAGGACAAGGAGGAAAATCTGAGCTTTTCACAATATGCTAAAAGAGAAAATACTACATAAATTAGAGACCTAGAATCAGAAGGCACAACTTTAAAACAGAAGAAAATATGAGACTATGTGCCTTCAGAATAAGGGATCAGTTTTCTAAATAAGACACAAAAAGAGGCCAAAATTAAAAACCAAAACAAAAACACCTCCCAATTCTGCCATTTGGGAAGACACTGCTTTGGGAAAAGATCTCTGGCATTCTCCTTTCTTGTTGCAAGTAATAAATCCTTCTTTCTCCCCAGTTCCCCCAGAGAAAACAAACAAAAACCACAGATTAGGCCTAGGCTGGCAAAGAAGGGAACTTGCCTAAGCTAGACTGCCCTGAATCATTTAATACTAGAAAGTTAAATTTAATTACTATATCCATGACTGTTTTTGTAACAAAAGATGATCGGAAAGACCTTGAGATTAGTCAGAGATGCTGTCAAAGGAGAGGGAAGGGATAAGGAAAAGGAGAACCTGAGACAGCATTTCATGTATACAGTCCTCAAACTGACACCACTCAACAGATGATAATACAAACATGACATTTTAAATGTATAGTTCAACTAAAACAAAACGAGAAGCTAGTCAAGGCCAGCGTGGGCAAGCACAGACGCTGAGGCGTGTTCGCTCCAGTGATACTGAGGCATGTGCGTGAACCACTAGGATGCACGGGTTTGCCCGCTGAGGCTGAGGCACATGTGAACAGCAGAACAGGATGCTGGTGGGGCTGCCACCAGGTTTAAGCAAGTAGAAAACTCTCCTGCCACAGTCGAGAAGGCAACATACAGCCTGCATCAAGGATGGGCACAGGATAAAATTTATACTACCCATTGATTCAAGCAGCCCAAAATAACGATGACTTCGAAGACAAGACAACATGAATGAAAGACAGGTGGAACTCTTGAGGCCTGGGAAGAAGCAGACGTAAAACTTCTCTCTGGAATCACTCCAATAATCCAGCACAAACTAGATTCCAATTAAACAACCTCCACTGAACAGGAGTTGACAAAAAAAAAGTACAGACAACCTGAGAAAGCTGTACAGGACAGCAGCTCCATCCTAACGCACTTAGGACAAGGAGGAAAATCTGAGCTTTTCACAATATGCTAAAAGAGAAAATACTACATAAATTAGAGACCTAGAATCAGAAGGCACAACTTTAAAACAGAAGAAAATATGAGACTATGTGCCTTCAGAATAAGGGATCAGTTTTCTAAATAAGACACAAAAAGTACAGATGAAAACGGAAAAGCTGGGGTTGCCATGCAACCAAGTTCTGGCCCATGAGATATAAATGAGCTTCCACTTGACAGTGGGGGGTTAGGGAGGGTAATTTCCAACACTGACCTTCTTCCATTCTTCCACTGGTCCTGCCCATGGCAGTAAAAGCTACCTTGCATCCCAAAGAGAAAGGCTGAGAGCGGTGAACAGACAACCACTCCCACATCACTGAGCCACAGAACAAACGCCGGCTCAAGACATCTTCGTATATGAGTGAAAAAAGTCCCTGCTTGTTTAAGCCACTTTGAACCAGCTTTTCTATTACTTGAAGCCTAACTGACAACTGCCATGCTCATAAACAAAGGAGCAACTAATAAAAGACTAGACAGGCAGATAGTAGATAAATCAAGACATAAACTTGAGGAGACTATGCTAAGTTTTATTTAGTAGAGTCTCTTGTTCCCATTGCATATGGCATACCAACCACATCATGAAAAACCAGGAGCAAAAAAAATGGAATACTGGTTACAGTTGCTAGAGATCAAAGCTACACTATCCTACAGCAGAAAAGTTCCTCAGCTATGTGAATTTGTATCACTCCTGCCTCTGATTCACAAGAAAGAGAACCAGCCTTAATGTTTCTTTAATTTCTAAGCTTAGGTTCAGTTCCAAAAAGTATAAATTGAATTCCTACCCTTGGCTTCCAATTAAAAAAGGAAATACCAAATATTTTCTTTTTATTTGTAAGGCATTCTGTAAAATACTATAGAAAGGTCAAAAAAAAAAAAAAGAAAGAAAAGCTTATTTTTATCTGTTTTAAAATGTATAATTGGCTAATAAGCACCTTGGTTGCTAGGACATTTTGGTACTGACTACTTTGTTATCATCAGTTTCCCTGTATAAATTTCACATAAAAAGTAAAATTTAAGTTATACACTTCCATATTAACAAGTATTATTGAACCATACCACACAAAAGTAAATACATAGGACAGCAATTAAAGTGAGAGTTGATATACCATGCTCAACATTAAAGAGGGAATTCTTCATTTGATTCCATTATTTGCACTGTAGTTTTTAAACTGCAATGACTATAAAGTAAGAATACTGTTTTAAAATCACTGCTACATATTTCTTCTCAACAAATATATTTTTCTTCAACAAATACATCTAAATAAAGACTACAGAACAGCTACAAGGCATTTGCCAATTAAAAGAAAGATGATTTAATATACCATTAAAATTCACCACTTTAATGATCACTTTCATTCTTTGTTTTAAAAACATTACAGGAATGAAGAGAAGTTCTTCTATAGGCAAGTAGCAAGAAAATGCCATCTAGCTGCTTTTCTGAGAGTAAACAGCATTTCTTGCCAATTTCTATGGGTCCATTTCTTGATATCAATGGAGAAAATTATTTAGCATCCTTAATATTGAGGTGAATGACAGGGTGGCAATTCTTATTTGTAACTATTCACCTTCATTCAAGCAAGGAAAAAAATATATTCAAGTTACTGTTTCTGGGTGCTCAATTGAATCAGGTGTCCTCCCCTCTTAAGAAAATTAAGTTGCTTTTGTGCAAGAGTGTTTTAATGAGAACCGAGTCGGTCGACAGTGATAAATGGGAATGACACCAGAGAGAGCATGTAAGCAGGACAATATGTGCATGTTACAGTCTTACAGCCTATTTTTCACTGACTATTCTGAATGACTTCGCTGTTTCTTAAGGGGCCTATTAATCTCAAATTTAGTTATTGCACAACGTTTATTTGAACATATATTCTGTGGATGATGACAGTTAATAAAGGAAATCTTTCACAAGCTGTATTTTTACATATTGTTTCAGCTCCGGCTCCCAGTCACTTGATGGTAGCAATGGAATAACCGGCATTGTGCTGAGGCTTTAAAGAAAGAAAAAGGCACATATATTCAGATTCCTTGCTAAGCATACAGGGACTCTTAAATAACTGTTAAACTGTCTACCAAACTAAGGAATGGTAAAAGTAAAAGGAGATCTTAACTGTTCCACAAAAATTGTTCAGTGTGAAACCTCACCCTTCAAGATAAACCAGACACCTTTGAACACTTTTAAAGCTTTGGTGCATCAATACAAAATAGTTCTTGCATAGCCAATATGCATGGTGGAGGCAAGGGAAGGCAAAACCAATTTTCTGAAAATGCAAAAAGAATCAAGTAAAGAGTTGCTTTGATTTTTCACCTTGGTATGCTTTTTTGATAAAACACCACATACTTAAAATAGTGGCGATACTGTATTTCTTATTCTTGGTCACCTAAAGGCTTATGGACATGAATTTGAGAAAACTCTGGGTTAAGTGGAGGACAGAGGAACCTACTGTGCTACACTCCACAGGCTGAAAGAATCAGACATGCCTTAGCGACTGAACAACCACCACAGAGACTTATGAGAATTATTTTAACATTTTCCTAAAAACGTATTTATCAGCTCAAATACCTTCATCTGGAATTAGGCTGTGGTTCCTGTTCCAAGAGAAATTTGCTACTTTAAGTATAACTCCTTCATAATAATAAAACCTAATGATATTAGCAAAAAAAATGTTTATACCAGTTCAAGATTTTTAAAATCTGCCACATAATTAAGATGAATACATTTAGACATTTTCACTTTCATTTTCCTGAAATCTCAGTCTTCAAAGGTGTTCAATTTCAATGAAATCAGAATTTTCAAGTGAAAAGAGGCCCTTAGATACCATGACAATTCCTTTATAAATGAAGGTACAGAACTCTAGAGAGATCAAAGATCCTTCCCAAGGTCATACTGGCTAATGGCAAAACCAGAAGAGAACGCATCTCCAGCTGTTCACTTATACCCACACGGCCCATCTTACCTATTATTTTTAACAGATATTTGTAGCTTTATAATATAAAATGGGCATACCAAAATACTCACAGTGGTTATGTTGGGCTAATAGGATTTGGATATTTTTTTCATTTGTCCTTTTCCCAGATTTTCAAGATTTTTTGCTCTAATTATGTATTTATTAGAAGAAAAGCATACAATAAATGCTGTATGTTAGGCACAACTAACATTTTAAAGGCTCTCCTTCAATCTTGAAGCAAATCTTGAATAATGGTGCACTCTAACTAAAAACTGAATGTCTGACAAAAAATTGTATGAAATGGAGGATAATATTGAGAAGAAACCACCTAAATGGTCTTACTTGTTATATTAATGCTAAATACTCAGAGGAACCAAGTGCAATCGTAACTCAGAATATCAACTGTTAAGTTAAAAATATGTATTCCTTATTTATTCATAGCTTATTAAATACTTGCAAGTACCTAAGATGAAGCTAAACAAAACATACTTGGAATATTACACACAATTTGACACTGTATCTTTTTTTTTATGCCAATTTTCTCAGTATTCCTAAAGTTTATTTGAGCTTAATCTTTTAGGTTCCCCATGTCCTGCCAAAAAGGAATAAAATAGATGTTCCTTTAAGTATTTATTCATTCATCCAACACAGTTTATTAAGCAGTTTGCAACACTAAACACAGAGAATGCAAAAATAAATATCACAAAGTATCTGCTCAGAGTATCAGGCTGAAGACAGACATCATAATAGCTAGAAGATCAATAGGATCAAAATTATGGCAAAATAGAAACTAACTACTAAAATTTCCTTTAAAGTGGGCTTTTTCAGTACTTCCTAGTGATATACAAGCACTTTTCTGATCAATTAATGGAAGCTCTCTTTAATGCCAAACACATGAACTAAGCTCTCAACACACCAACAGAGAAATTGGCCAAGAATTCCCCTAACACTTTGCTTAGAAGGGCATCCACAAAACATAAGTGACAACCTATGTCAAGCCATCTAATGTTTCTTACAAATTTTAAACTCTAGCTACATGACTCTGTTATTTCTGCTCTTTTCCATCCATCAGGTCTGGGAATCTCAGAGCTTCTTAAAAGGGCAATGGATCAATTCCCCAGCAGTAACTCTCTCATCAGCTTTTCATTAGCAATAAAATAACTTTCCTATCATCTTCAGGGAAATAACTTACCATAGAGTCACAGAACTGCAATGGACTTCTGCAGATCATCTAAGCAAGGCACTTTTTCTCAAAAAGGGCTACACTGAAATCACTAACAAATGGAACCTACTGTGCTATCTTTCATGACTTCAGGATCAGAGACTTCATAATCTCTTAGAATTTTAGATTTAAAAATCTATACTTTAAATCACATTTTTTTCACTAACAAGATCTTTCTTTCGAATTAACTTCTGAGATCATCTTTTTATGTTAGGTCCCCTGAGAGGATTCAAAAAGAGCTGTGTTGATGGCCAACAGGCTCATGAAACAATGCTCAATATTACTAATTAGTAGAGAATTGTAGCTTCCCCGGTGGCTCAGATGGTAAAGAATCCACCTGCAATGCAGGAAACCTGAGCTGTGTCTCTGGGCTGGGAAGATCCCCTGCAGAAAGGAATGGCAACCCACTCCAGGGTTCTTGCCTGGAGAACCCCATGTACTGAAGAGCCTAGTGGGCTACAGTCCATAGGGTCACAAAGAGTCGGACATGACTGAGCGACCATCGCTTTGACTTCAAATTGGAGAAACGCAAATCATAGCTACAATGAATTATCACCTCACACCAGTCAAAAAGGACATCACCAAAAAGTCTACAAATAAGAAATGCTGGAGAAGGAGTGAAGAAAGAGCAACCCTCCTGTACTGCTGACGGGAATGTAAACTGGTGCAGTCACTATGGAGAAGAGTATGGAGGTTCCTTTAAAAAACTGAAAGTAGAACTGCTATATGAAGCCAGCAATCCCACTCCTGGGCATATATCCAGAGAAAACCACAATTCAAAAAGGTGCACGCACACTTACGTTCACTGTAGCACTATTTACAATAGCCAAAACACGGAAGCACCCTAAATGTCCATCTACAGATGAACAGACAAAGAAGATGTGGTGTACATACATATAGAATATATATGTATGTACACAATGGAGTATATTATTTACTCAGGCACAAAAGAGAATGAAATAATGTCATTTGCAGCAACATGGATGAACCTAGAGATGATCATGCTAAGTAACTCTCTCATCAGCTTTTCATTAGCAATAAAATAACTTTCCTATCATCTTCAGGGAAATAACTTACCATAGAGTCACAGAACTGCAATGGACTTCTGCAGATCATCTAAGCAAGGCACTTTTTCTCAAAAAGGGCTACACTGAAATCACTAACAAATGGAACCTACTGTGCTATCTTTCATGACTTCAGGATCAGAGACTTCATAATCTCTTAGAATTTTAGATTTAAAAATCTATACTTTAAATCACATTTTTTTCACTAACAAGATCTTTCTTTCGAATTAACTTCTGAGATCATCTTTTTATGTTAGGTCCCCTGAGAGGATTCAAAAAGAGCTGTGTTGATGGCCAACAGGCTCATGAAACAATGCTCAATATTACTAATTAGTAGAGAATTGTAGCTTCCCCGGTGGCTCAGATGGTAAAGAATCCACCTGCAATGCAGGAAACCTGAGCTGTGTCTCTGGGCTGGGAAGATCCCCTGCAGAAAGGAATGGCAACCCACTCCAGGGTTCTTGCCTGGAGAACCCCATGTACTGAAGAGCCTAGTGGGCTACAGTCCATAGGGTCACAAAGAGTCGGACATGACTGAGCGACCATCGCTTTGACTTCAAATTGGAGAAACGCAAATCATAGCTACAATGAATTATCACCTCACACCAGTCAAAAAGGACATCACCAAAAAGTCTACAAATAAGAAATGCTGGAGAAGGAGTGAAGAAAGAGCAACCCTCCTGTACTGCTGACGGGAATGTAAACTGGTGCAGTCACTATGGAGAAGAGTATGGAGGTTCCTTTAAAAAACTGAAAGTAGAACTGCTATATGAAGCCAGCAATCCCACTCCTGGGCATATATCCAGAGAAAACCACAATTCAAAAAGGTGCACGCACACTTACGTTCACTGTAGCACTATTTACAATAGCCAAAACACGGAAGCACCCTAAATGTCCATCTACAGATGAACAGACAAAGAAGATGTGGTGTACATACATATAGAATATATATGTATGTACACAATGGAGTATATTATTTACTCAGGCACAAAAGAGAATGAAATAATGTCATTTGCAGCAACATGGATGAACCTAGAGATGATCATGCTAAGTAAAGTAAGTCAGAGAAAGACAAATACAATATCCCTTACATGTGGAATCTAAAAAAACGATACAAATGAACTTATTTACGAAACAGCAATAGACTCACAGACATAGAAAACAAATTTCTGGTTACTGAAGAGAAAAAGGGGAGAGGGATAAATTAGGAGTTTGGGATTAACAAATACACACTACTACAAACAAAATAGAAAAATAACAAGGACCACTATATTCAATACCTTGTCCCTATAATGGAAAAGAATGTAACTAAATCACTTTGCTGTACACCTGAAAGTAACACAGCACAGTAAATCAACTACAACTAAAAAAAAATTTTTTTAATTTAAAAAACAGCTATGTTATCACTATTATAGGTAGTATGCTGGTAAATTTGACAACTGGCTCTCAGGAGGAGGGGCGAACCACCAGTCTGCAACATTTGCTGATTTTTGTGTTGTAAGTGTTCCCACTATGGCCAAGTTCAAGAGACAAATATGATGTCATTGAACACCAAGATGGAAAGCAATGGTACAATTCCAAAGGCAAAAAAGTTGGGACTAGAAGGGCAAATTAAACACAAAATCACCATAGGAAGAAAATAAAATAAAGATGTGAAGAGAAACTAATGAAATCAAAACCCAAAAGACTATGGAGATTAATGAAAAAAAAAAACAAAGCTGATTCTCTGGGGGAAGGGGAATCAATAAAAACTTTAGAATAGGGGTTGGCATACTTTTTCTGTAAAGGGTTACTGTTCTATTTCAGCCAAACTGGTCTAACACAGCTGAATACACTGCAATACAAGTCTGACATAATCACATTAAGTTACTGCAGACCCCACAGGTTTAAGGCTCAGTCCTCACTCACAAGACTGCCCTCACTTAACATGGCAGCTAAACTTTTGTAGTTTCCAAACCAGGAGTTCCCTTGGCAGTCTCTGGCTCAGTAATTCAATACAATAATTCATGGATCTCAATGAAGGTGCTATATTTATGAATATAGTTTTATATAAAGGACACAAATAGAGTGAGATCTGGGAACTTCCAGGCTGGGCCCCATGGAGTCAGAGCACATCGCTCTCAGCACATCAATGTATTCACCAACCAGGAAGCATCAAAACTGAGACATTTGAGTCAGTTCCCTTGGTCTAAAAACGATACAAATGAACTTATTTACGAAACAGCAATAGACTCACAGACATAGAAAACACATTTCTGGTTACTGAAGAAAAAGGGGAGAGGGATAAATTAGGAGTTTGGGATTAACAAATACACACTACTACAAACAAAATAGAAAAATAACAAGGACCACTATATTCAATACCTTGTCCCTATAATGGAAAAGAATGTAACTAAATCACTTTGCTGTACACCTGAAAGTAACACAGCACAGTAAATCAACTACAACTAAAAAAAAATTTTTTTAATTTAAAAAACAGCTATGTTATCACTATTATAGGTAGTATGCTGGTAAATTTGACAACTGGCTCTCAGGAGGAGGGGCGAACCACCAGTCTGCAACATTTGCTGATTTTTGTGTTGTAAGTGTTCCCACTATGGCCAAGTTCAAGAGACAAATATGATGTCATTGAACACCAAGATGGAAAGCAATGGTACAATTCCAAAGGCAAAAAAGTTGGGACTAGAAGGGCAAATTAAACACAAAATCACCATAGGAAGAAAATAAAATAAAGATGTGAAGAGAAACTAATGAAATCAAAACCCAAAAGACTATGGAGATTAATGAAAAAAAAAAACAAAGCTGATTCTCTGGGGGAAGGGGAATCAATAAAAACTTTAGAATAGGGGTTGGCATACTTTTTCTGTAAAGGGTTACTGTTCTATTTCAGCCAAACTGGTCTAACACAGCTGAATACACTGCAATACAAGTCTGACATAATCACATTAAGTTACTGCAGACCCCACAGGTTTAAGGCTCAGTCCTCACTCACAAGACTGCCCTCACTTAACATGGCAGCTAAACTTTTGTAGTTTCCAAACCAGGAGTTCCCTTGGCAGTCTCTGGCTCAGTAATTCAATACAATAATTCATGGATCTCAATGAAGGTGCTATATTTATGAATATAGTTTTATATAAAGGACACAAATAGAGTGAGATCTGGGAACTTCCAGGCTGGGCCCCCATGGAGTCAGAGCACATCGCTCTCAGCACATCAATGTATTCACCAACCAGGAAGCATCACTGAGCTTTAGTGTCCAGAGTTTTTAATTTGGGTTTTATTATTTAGGCATAATTGATGAAATCACTGAACATTTGATTGAACTCAGTCTCCAGCCCCTTCTCGTCCTTCCTGGGAGGTTAAGTGGCTAAAAGCTCAACACTCTAATCACATGTTTGATGTTTGACCAGCATCCATCCTGAAGTTATCTAGAGGCCCATCAGAGAGACCTAATAAGCATAACAAAGATACTCTAATCACTCAGGAAATTCCAAGTGTTTTTGAAGCTCTGTACCAATTACTTGGGACAGAGATTAACTATATATTTTCTGTTATACCGCTGGCAACACAATAAATTTTTTAGACTTTGTTCTTAAGTCTGAACAATAACAACAGAGGATTACCAACATTTGTAATAGTTTCAGGTGAACAGTATACATTCTTTCCAGCTGGTGCTAGTGGCCTGCTCATGCAGGAGACAGAAAAGATTCTGGTTCAGATCCTTCCCTGGGTTGGGAAGATCTCCTGAAGGAAGGCATGGCTCCTTACCCCAGTATTCTTGCCTGGAGAATCCCATGCACAGAGAAGCCTGGTGGGCTACAGTCTATAGGGTCATACAGAGCCAGACACAACTGAAGCAACTGAACACACACACATTCTCCCCTATGTTCCCCTTCCATCCTGGCTGCCACATAACATTAAACAGAGTTCCACATGTTATACCTTGCTGGCCATCCATTCTAAATGGTCAGATTCTTAACTCTGTTATTATAGCACAAAAGCAGCCATAGTTAATGTACAAGGTAAAGAGTATGGTTGTGTTCAAATAAAACTTCATATATGCATCCTAAAATTTGATGTTCATTTAATTTTAACATGTCATGAAATTTCATTTTCTTTTGATTTTTTTCCTAACCATTGAAAAAATGTACAAACCATTCTTAACTCATTTACTATACAAAAACATGTTGCAAGCATGATAAGGCCTGCAAGTCATAGTTGCCCATCTTTGCTCCAGGAAAAAAGAGAAGACAGAAATGATCAATAACAGAAATGAAAGCAGTGACATCCTGACACGCTCTCAGCACATCAATGTATTCACCAACCAGGAAGCATCACTGAGCTTTAGTGTCCAGAGTTTTTAATTTGGGTTTTATTATTTAGGCATAATTGATGAAATCACTGAACATTTGATTGAACTCAGTCTCCAGCCCCTTCTCGTCCTTCCTGGGAGGTTAAGTGGCTAAAAGCTCAACACTCTAATCACATGTTTGATGTTTGACCAGCATCCATCCTGAAGTTATCTAGAGGCCCATCAGAGAGACCTAATAAGCATAACAAAGATACTCTAATCACTCAGGAAATTCCAAGTGTTTTTGAAGCTCTGTACCAATTACTTGGGACAGAGATTAACTATATATTTTCTGTTATACCGCTGGCAACACAATAAATTTTTTAGACTTTGTTCTTAAGTCTGAACAATAACAACAGAGGATTACCAACATTTGTAATAGTTTCAGGTGAACAGTATACATTCTTTCCAGCTGGTGCTAGTGGCCTGCTCATGCAGGAGACAGAAAAGATTCTGGTTCAGATCCTTCCCTGGGTTGGGAAGATCTCCTGAAGGAAGGCATGGCTCCTTACCCCAGTATTCTTGCCTGGAGAATCCCATGCACAGAGAAGCCTGGTGGGCTACAGTCTATAGGGTCATACAGAGCCAGACACAACTGAAGCAACTGAACACACACACATTCTCCCCTATGTTCCCCTTCCATCCTGGCTGCCACATAACATTAAACAGAGTTCCACATGTTATACCTTGCTGGCCATCCATTCTAAATGGTCAGATTCTTAACTCTGTTATTATAGCACAAAAGCAGCCATAGTTAATGTACAAGGTAAAGAGTATGGTTGTGTTCAAATAAAACTTCATATATGCATCCTAAAATTTGATGTTCATTTAATTTTAACATGTCATGAAATTTCATTTTCTTTTGATTTTTTTCCTAACCATTGAAAAAATGTACAAACCATTCTTAACTCATTTACTATACAAAAACATGTTGCAAGCATGATAAGGCCTGCAAGTCATAGTTGCCCATCTTTGCTCCAGGAAAAAAGAGAAGACAGAAATGATCAATAACAGAAATGAAAGCAGTGACATCCTGACATCCTTCAGATACTTAAAGAATAAAAATATTTTGAACAACATTATGCCCCCAAATTTGACAACTAGATGAGATGGATAAGTTCCTTAAAAGACACAAATTAATAAGCTTTCTCAAGGAGAAATAAATAACTTAAATAGTCCATCATATCTTAAAGACATGGACGAACTGAATTCTGTGGTTTAAAATTTTCACACAGAGAAATCTCTAAGACCAAATGGGTCACTGGTAAATTCACCAAACATTTAAAGAAGAAATAATATTAATTCTATAAAACTCACTCAGAAAATGTAAGAGGAAGAAAATGATTTTATGAAACCAACATTAGCCTGGTACTGAAACCAAATCAAAACATCATAAAAGTGAAAGTGTTAGTTGCTCAGTCTTTGTGACTCCATGGACTGTAGCCTGCCAAGCTAATTATTCTTCAATTAAAAATAAATAAGTTTATTTTTTTAAATCATAAAAGAACTGCAGAACAATAATTCTCATCCACACAGAAACAAAACTTACAAATTTTAGCTAATTAATCCAAAAATATGCAAAAAGGATAGTATATCATTCTTGGAATTATTCTAAGAATGCAGAGCTGGTTTAAGATCTGAAATCAATCATGGCAATTCACTTCATCAATAAGTTTTTTTTTTAATTATCAAATCAATAGATGGAGAAAAGTACTTACCGAAAGTCCATATATATTCATGATAAAAACTCGGAAAATCAGAATTGACAAGAATTTCCTCCAACTCACAAAGGACATCTTTATCAAAAACCAAACAGAAGGGGCTTCCCTGGTGCTCCAGTGGGTGTAGAGTCTGCCTTGCATTGCAGGGAGCATCGGTTTGATTCCTGGCTTGGGAGGATCCCGTGTGTGGAGGACCGGCTGGACTGATATGTACAATTACCAGCCAGCGCTCTGAAGCGCATGCGCCTAGAGGCGGTGCTCTGCAGCGAGAGATGCCATTGCAGTGTGAGGCCCACCGCCATAACTAACCAATTGACATTAAAATGTACAAACCTTTTCCTTAACTCATTTACTATACAAAAACATGTTGCAAGCATGATAAGGCCTGCAAGTCATAGTTGCCCATCTTTGCTCCAGGAAAAAAGAGAAGACAGAAATGATCAATAACAGAAATGAAAGCAGTGACATCCTGACATCCTTCAGATACTTAAAGAATAAAAATATTTTGAACAACATTATGCCCCCAAATTTGACAACTAGATGAGATGGATAAGTTCCTTAAAAGACACAAATTAATAAGCTTTCTCAAGGAGAAATAAATAACTTAAATAGTCCATCATATCTTAAAGACATGGACGAACTGAATTCTGTGGTTTAAAATTTTCACACAGAGAAATCTCTAAGACCAAATGGGTCACTGGTAAATTCACCAAACATTTAAAGAAGAAATAATATTAATTCTATAAAAACTCACTCAGAAAATGTAAGAGGAAGAAAATGATTTTATGAAACCAACATTAGCCTGGTACTGAAACCAAATCAAAACATCATAAAAGTGAAAGTGTTAGTTGCTCAGTCTTTGTGACTCCATGGACTGTAGCCTGCCAAGCTAATTATTCTTCAATTAAAAATAAATAAGTTTATTTTTTTAAATCATAAAAGAACTGCAGAACAATAATTCTCATCCACACAGAAACAAAACTTACAAATTTTAGCTAATTAA
This sequence comes from Tragulus kanchil, assembly GCA_022376925.1. Taxonomy (NCBI): domain Eukaryota; kingdom Metazoa; phylum Chordata; class Mammalia; order Artiodactyla; family Tragulidae; genus Tragulus; species Tragulus kanchil. The sequence goes on from JAIOJX010000025.1 coordinate 35,521,358, forward strand.
TCCAAAAATATGCAAAAAGGATAGTATATCATTCTTGGAATTATTCTAAGAATGCAGAGCTGGTTTAAGATCTGAAATCAATCATGGCAATTCACTTCATCAATAAGTTTTTTTTTTAATTATCAAATCAATAGATGGAGAAAAAGTACTTACCGAAAGTCCATATATATTCATGATAAAAACTCGGAAAATCAGAATTGACAAGAATTTCCTCCAACTCACAAAGGACATCTTTATCAAAAACCAAACAGAAGGGGCTTCCCTGGTGCTCCAGTGGGTGTAGAGTCTGCCTTGCATTGCAGGGAGCATCGGTTTGATTCCTGGCTTGGGAGGATCCCGTGTGTGGAGGACCGGCTGGACTGATATGTACAATTACCAGCCAGCGCTCTGAAGCGCATGCGCCTAGAGGCGGTGCTCTGCAGCGAGAGATGCCATTGCAGTGTGAGGCCCACACACGCCAAAGAATAAAGATGGATGAAAATAAATGAATAACAAACCAATAAAAGAGGCCAAAATTTGAAAAAACAGACAGATAACATCATACTTAATGAGAAAAGACTGAATGCTTTCCCCCTAAAATCTGGAACACAGTAAGGACATCTACTCTTTCCTACTACCTCTATCCACTACAGGCCCAAAAAGTCCTCACCATGCAAAATGCCAGAAAAACACGTAAAAGGCAAAGAGGTTGTAAAGGAAGGAAGAAATAAATCCATTTATTCAAAAATTACATGATCTTAGAAAGCCTCAACCAAAAAAAAAAAAAGAAATCTTTAAAAAAAATGATAAGTGAAATTAGCAATGTTGAAGAATACAAGTTATAAAAATAAATGAATTTTTATATACTGCCAGGGACTAACTTAAAATTGAAATCAATAAAAAATATCATTTACAATAGGGCATCAATACCATGAAATATTTGATTAATATTTAAAATCCTAAATAATCTACCTCCTTAGTACAGTAGGCAGCACTTCAGTCTCATAAAATCCTAAACAGATACATGTTAAATCCTCAGTTATTAAGATGCCAGTTTTCCTCTGATGGATTTATAGATTTAATGCAATTCCAATCAAAATCCTTGCAGGATATTTGGAAGAAAAGGGCAAGATAAATAAGATTTATTTGGAAATCTTCTTGGAAAAAGAAAAAGAAAAAAAGTTGGAAAACTCACACTTTTGATTTCAACACTGAATAGAAAGTCATAGTAATTAAGATAGTGTGGTATTGGCTTATGGACAAGGATGTAGACCAATGGAATAGAATAGAAACTCCAGAAATAGATCAATATAGATACAGTAAATTGTTTTTAGACAAAGGTACTGCAATAATTCAGTGGGGAAAGAATCTTCAGGGAACAGTAACTGACATGTCTATGCAAAAAAAAAAAAGAAACTCTAAAACCAGAACCTTGACCTTCATGTCACACCATAAACCAAACATAAATTGGACTGGATTATAGAACTAAATGCAAGACCTAAGTCTATAAAACTTCTAGAAGATAACATGGAAAAACATCTCTGTGACTCTGAGTGAGGACAACATTTTCAGATACAACCTAAGACTCATAACGTTAAAATTAAAAAATGCTAAATTAGACTTCATCACAATTAAAAATTTTTTCCTTCAAAGACACTATTAATAAAAATCCAAAAGCAAGCTACATACTGAGAGAATATATTTACAAGACACATATCTGATAAGGACTTGTAGGGAGAGTACATTTTAAAAGTTCTTACAAATAATAAGATGAGAATCCAATAAAAGTGAGCTAATGATCAGAACAGAAACTTCACTAAAAAGGAGACATGAACAACAAGTGAACACATGTAAAGGTGCTCAACATCATTAGTTATGGGGGTATGTAATGTCATGAGACACCACTATACAATTTTTTGCAAATTTATATCTTTATGATTGTGTTGCAAAAATAAACAAGAGGAAAAGATACGACATCATGTTATCAACATACAATTTCCCTGGGAAAATTACATACATCCCTCACTCCAGAACAACAGTTGACTCCAAGAATTAGCAGGCAATTATAACCTGAATTTTGTTTCATAAATTAAAACAAAATCAGCACATTTCCATGATTTATACTTTCATTTTTTTCAAAATAAAAACTAAATATACTTGTCAGCAATTATTGCTAACTCTCTTTTTTTGAAATTAGTTGACTTCAAGTGAGCTTCCTTCTGTATCATTTACCATCAAATAATGTGGATGCTTTTTTTAATTCTAGTTACTCAAATTTTATAGGAAACCAAATAGAGCAATTTCTTTTATTTCCTATAGAGCATCGCTGAGGTGAAAAGGGTTTCCATGGGCTACATTCAGCAGAATGTAATTTCAATTTTCTACAAATAATATAATAAAGCAGGAAGAAATATTAACTGACATTTTCCCAATTTCCTCAATTTTACCTATACAGTTTGGGCAGAAGCCCAGTGTGGAAAGTGACTTTCTCAAGATCACATGGTTTCTGCAGTGGCCCAGTCAGGATTATAAGAGCTGTCAAACACTCTTCTTCATTTAGGTCATTAATCTTTACTTAACTCTAATATATTATGTAGATAAGAAGTATGTGAATATCAAAAATACACAGAATGGAAATTATATAGACACGCTAAAACATAAAACACTAGTAAGCAAGCAGTGAAGCACTAAACAACTTCAAATTTTTATTAAGGTTATCCTTCGGGTAGTGATTGAAGGTATATTAGCTTAGTGGGCCATGCAATAGCTATAGTGCCACAACTAATGGACTGCCAAGAGATGATTTAATAAAGAGGCCCAGCTGAACAATGGTGTAGAAGTAACTCTGACAACCTGAGGCTCTCTTCTGGTCAAATGTTTTATACCTGTAAGTGACTTTCTCTAAAAAAATTACCCAAGAAGATACTCTCAGAAGGACACGCTGTAAAAACAGTAGCCCAAACATTCTTATATAAGTGAACACATGTAAAGGTGCTCAACATCATTAGTTATGGGGGTATGTAACGTCATGAGACACCACTATACAATTTTTTGCAAATTTATATCTTTATGATTGTGTTGCAAAAATAAACAAGAGGAAAAGATACGACATCATGTTATCAACATACAATTTCCCTGGGAAAATTACATACATCCCTCACTCCAGAACAACAGTTGACTCCAAGAATTAGCAGGCAATTATAACCTGAATTTTGTTTCATAAATTAAAACAAAATCAGCACATTTCCATGATTTATACTTTCATTTTTTTCAAAATAAAAACTAAATATACTTGTCAGCAATTATTGCTAACTCTCTTTTTTTGAAATTAGTTGACTTCAAGTGAGCTTCCTTCTGTATCATTTACCATCAAATAATGTGGATGCTTTTTTTAATTCTAGTTACTCAAATTTTATAGGAAACCAAATAGAGCAATTTCTTTTATTTCCTATAGAGCATCGCTGAGGTGAAAAGGGTTTCCATGGGCTACATTCAGCAGAATGTAATTTCAATTTTCTACAAATAATATAATAAAGCAGGAAGAAATATTAACTGACATTTTCCCAATTTCCTCAATTTTACCTATACAGTTTGGGCAGAAGCCCAGTGTGGAAAGTGACTTTCTCAAGATCACATGGTTTCTGCAGTGGCCCAGTCAGGATTATAAGAGCTGTCAAACACTCTTCTTCATTTAGGTCATTAATCTTTACTTAACTCTAATATATTATGTAGATAAGAAGTATGTGAATATCAAAAATACACAGAATGGAAATTATATAGACACGCTAAAACATAAAACACTAGTAAGCAAGCAGTGAAGCACTAAACAACTTCAAATTTTTATTAAGGTTATCCTTCGGGTAGTGATTGAAGGTATATTAGCTTAGTGGGCCATGCAATAGCTATAGTGCCACAACTAATGGACTGCCAAGAGATGATTTAATAAAGAGGCCCAGCTGAACAATGGTGTAGAAGTAACTCTGACAACCTGAGGCTCTCTTCTGGTCAAATGTTTTATACCTGTAAGTGACTTTCTCTAAAAAAATTACCCAAGAAGATACTCTCAGAAGGACACGCTGTAAAAACAGTAGCCCAAACATTCTTATATAAGTTCATATTCTCTGAGATCTAAAGATGTGATTAAAAAAAAAAAAAGCTTAAAGGTCTTGTCCCCAGACCCTTCTACAGACACCATTCATAATATACTTGGAGACCTTCATAAGCAATGCATTCAGCAACTTCCCAGTCTTTCTTTTGGTTGAGAAATAGAGCACCTTCTAAAATGTTGCCTTCAAGATTTTACTGAAACATGAGCAGTAGGAATGGGGTGGGGGACTGGGGAGGATGAAATAAAAATATTTGTTAAATACACAGTTCTAACATGGAACAACTTGCACTGAGATGAGAAAACAAAACTCTAGTGGGAAGAAAACAGCAAAGGAGCCACAAATTAAAAAATTAATAATGCTGAAGACTGATCATAGTTCAGGAAAAGATGCCACTGTATCCTTTATAACCTTGCTGGAAGGGCTACACGAAGTAGCAAAACCTTAAAAAATCTGTACACGCCCTTTAATCTGGGAATTCCACTTTTAAAGATTAATCTAAGAAAATAATGCAGATCCAAGAAAAAATTATGAAAAGGATCTTCATTTTAATGTATTTTTTTAATATCAGAAGTTACCTAGGGCTGAAATAAATCATTAAACATCCACACATGAGAATGGTCAGTAGTCTTTAAAAAGACTGGTAGAACCTTATGGAAACATGTTCACAATGTGTTCTTAGGATCAACAGGTTTACAAAACAGTGTAATACACTGTTAATAAATGATCTCATTTTATTAAACACTGTTGTTGTTTAGTCTTTAAATATGTATGACTTTTGGGGGGCCCCATGGTCTATCATCCACCAGGCTCCTCTCTCCATGGGATTTCCCAGGCAAGAACACTAGAGTTGGTTGCCATTTTTCCTTCCTTCTACAAATGGAAATTATATGACACGCAAAACAAAAACTAGAAAATGAAGCACTAAACAACTTCAAATTTTTATTAAGGTTATCCTTCGGGTAGTGATTGAAGGTATATTAGCTTAGTGGGCCATGCAATAGCTATAGTGCCACAACTAATGGACTGCCAAGAGATGATTTAATAAAGAGGCCCAGCTGAACAATGGTGTAGAAGTAACTCTGACAACCTGAGGCTCTCTTCTGGTCAAATGTTTTATACCTGTAAGTGACTTTCTCTAAAAAAATTACCCAAGAAGATACTCTCAGAAGGACACGCTGTAAAAACAGTAGCCCAAACATTCTTATATAAGTTCATATTCTCTGAGATCTAAAGATGTGATTAAAAAAAAAAAAGCTTAAAGGTCTTGTCCCCAGACCCTTCTACAGACACCATTCATAATATACTTGGAGACCTTCATAAGCAATGCATTCAGCAACTTCCCAGTCTTTCTTTTGGTTGAGAAATAGAGCACCTTCTAAAATGTTGCCTTCAAGATTTTACTGAAACATGAGCAGTAGGAATGGGGTGGGGGACTGGGGAGGATGAAATAAAAATATTTGTTAAATACACAGTTCTAACATGGAACAACTTGCACTGAGATGAGAAAACAAAACTCTAGTGGGAAGAAAACAGCAAAGGAGCCACAAATTAAAAAATTAATAATGCTGAAGACTGATCATAGTTCAGGAAAAGATGCCACTGTATCCTTTATAACCTTGCTGGAAGGGCTACACGAAGTAGCAAAACCTTAAAAAATCTGTACACGCCCTTTAATCTGGGAATTCCACTTTTAAAGATTAATCTAAGAAAATAATGCAGATCCAAGAAAAAATTATGAAAAGGATCTTCATTTTAATGTATTTTTTTAATATCAGAAGTTACCTAGGGCTGAAATAAATCATTAAACATCCACACATGAGAATGGTCAGTAGTCTTTAAAAAGACTGGTAGAACCTTATGGAAACATGTTCACAATGTGTTCTTAGGATCAACAGGTTTACAAAACAGTGTAATACACTGTTAATAAATGATCTCATTTTATTAAACACTGTTGTTGTTTAGTCTTTAAATATGTATGACTTTTGGGGGGCCCCATGGTCTATCATCCACCAGGCTCCTCTCTCCATGGGATTTCCCAGGCAAGAACACTAGAGTTGGTTGCCATTTCCTTCTTCAGGGGCTCCTCCTGACCCAGGGATTGAACCTGAGTCTCCTACATTGCAGGAAGATTTTTTTTTTTTAACCACTGAACCACCTGGGAAGCCCTTATTAAGCATATATACAGATAAAAAGGTTTGAAAGATATACATTAAAATATTCCTAAAATTATTAGACTGGTAGGATTAAGATAATTTCTTGTTATTTTTTTTTTAACTATACTATCTAATTATCCACTAGGAATACATTCCGCTCTGTGATAAGAAAAAAAAAGCAAAGTACTAAAAGTTTTTAAACAGAATGTTACACATACATTCATATTGGAATATTGTGTGACTTCAAGATGCCACAATACAATGTGCTTTCACACAGTGAATGAACAGTAAACTTTTTCTTTGATACGCCATTGCTCAAAAATTATGTGTATGTGATAATGAGACCTCTCTGTCCATGGAATGAATTCTCCAGGCAAAGATACTGGAGTGGGTGCCTATTCCCTTCTCCAGGGAATCTTCCAAACCCAAAGAATGATCCTGGGTCTCCTGCATTACTGGCAGATTCTTTAATGTCTGAGCCACCAGGGAAGTCCCAATAATGAGAATGTAACCCAAAATAAAAAATATCATTTCACCTAGAATAACACTAATTGTATGTTATTAATATAATAAAGTTATTGTAGAAAAGCATCACCTAAATACGAGCTCTCTGTGCATAAAGTGTCTATTACACCTAATTATTCATAAAACACCCCCTTGACCAGAGTACTGTCAGGAACACTGAAGCATCAGGTAACAGTTGGACTGGAAGTCCTCTGTCTATTCAGTACTTCCTTCCCATTCTCTGGAGTTCTTAAAGCTCTACAAAACAGTGTAATACACTGTTAATAAATGATCTCATTTTATTAAACACTGTTGTTGTTTAGTCTTTAAATATGTATGACTTTTGGGGGGCCCCATGGTCTATCATCCACCAGGCTCCTCTCTCCATGGGATTTCCCAGGCAAGAACACTAGAGTTGGTTGCCATTTCCTTCTTCAGGGCTCCTCCTGACCCAGGGATTGAACCTGAGTCTCCTACATTGCAGGAAGATTTTTTTTTAACCACTGAACCACCTGGGAAGCCCTTATTAAGCATATATACAGAAAAAAAGGTTTGAAAGATATACATTAAAATATTCCTAAAATTATTAGACTGGTAGGATTAAGATAATTTCTTGTTATTTTTTTTTTAACTATACTATCTAATTATCCACTAGGAATACATTCCGCTCTGTGATAAGAAAAAAAAAGCAAAGTACTAAAAGTTTTTAAACAGAATGTTACACATACATTCATATTGGAATATTGTGTGACTTCAAGATGCCACAATACAATGTGCTTTCACACAGTGAATGAACAGTAAACTTTTTCTTTGATACGCCATTGCTCAAAAATTATGTGTATGTGATAATGAGACCTCTCTGTCCATGGAATGAATTCTCCAGGCAAAGATACTGGAGTGGGTGCCTATTCCCTTCTCCAGGGAATCTTCCAAACCCAAAGAATGATCCTGGGTCTCCTGCATTACTGGCAGATTCTTTAATGTCTGAGCCACCAGGGAAGTCCCAATAATGAGAATGTAACCCAAAATAAAAAATATCATTTCACCTAGAATAACACTAATTGTATGTTATTAATATAATAAAGTTATTGTAGAAAAGCATCACCTAAATACGAGCTCTCTGTGCATAAAGTGTCTATTACACCTAATTATTCATAAAACACCCCCTTGACCAGAGTACTGTCAGGAACACTGAAGCATCAGGTAACAGTTGGACTGGAAGTCCTCTGTCTATTCAGTACTTCCTTCCCATTCTCTGGAGTTCTTAAAGCTCTCAGCTTAACTGAAGACTTTATCATACACCAAGTGAGTTAACATGCACTGAAAGACTCCTTAGGAATATAAATGAGAAGGTCCCTCAAACCAGCTCTCCTTCTTTAACCACAATTAGCTTAAATACAAGATCTAAATTATGAACAGTTCTAAGAATCCTCTAACATGTCCTTTAACCTGCTTCCTCCCTCCCTTCCGCATATTCTTCAGTTTTCTAATCTTCAACTTGAAAAAGGTTTATATTTTTCAGAAAAAAATATGGATGCTTTTTCAAAATGTATTCCCTTAACTACCCCTTACATCTACTTCCTAATCCCCAACTCACTTAATTAAATTCAGTGTGAATTTAAATTGCAATTAACATCTTTTGAGGGATTACATGTTCTAATCACAATTATGCAGTGAATATTTGAAACACATACATTTTGTTATATTATCTGAAATGCAAATTGGAGTCCAACAAAGATGTTTAATAAAAATGTATAGGACTGAAGACTTTATTATGGAACCTAAGGGACTAGAAAGGAGATTAGAAAGAGTAAAAGCACCGATACAAGTACAAAAACAAATTGTCTCACCTCCAAGACCCCTGGAAATGGTCCCACTTGGCTAGCTTTAGCTGAGCTTCACCACCGTTTAAAAACTACCTTCAAAGACTTTTCATTAATCAAACTGTATTTTATTTTGTCCCTAGATCAGCAGATCACAGGTGCTTAAACGAGAGTCAATGCATAATATTCTATAAGATCAACTGATGAAACCTATCTTCCGATCCAGAAATTTATAATGAAATGACAACTTCTTTTACTCTACTTTTCCTTCAAAAGAGCATTTCATGAGTGTCTGTTTGGTGGGGTGGACAAATAAAAATTTTATCAAATTTAAAAAAAAAGCCTAGAATAACACTAATTGTATGTTATTAATATAATAAAGTTATTGTAGAAAAGCATCACCTAAATACGAGCTCTCTGTGCATAAAGTGTCTATTACACCTAATTATTCATAAAACACCCCCTTGACCAGAGTACTGTCAGGAACACTGAAGCATCAGGTAACAGTTGGACTGGAAGTCCTCTGTCTATTCAGTACTTCCTTCCCATTCTCTGGAGTTCTTAAAGCTCTCAGCTTAACTGAAGACTTTATCATACACCAAGTGAGTTAACATGCACTGAAAGACTCCTTAGGAATATAAATGAGAAGGTCCCTCAAACCAGCTCTCCTTCTTTAACCACAATTAGCTTAAATACAAGATCTAAATTATGAACAGTTCTAAGAATCCTCTAACATGTCCTTTAACCTGCTTCCTCCCCTCCCTTCCGCATATTCTTCAGTTTTCTAATCTTCAACTTGAAAAAGGTTTATATTTTTCAGAAAAAAATATGGATGCTTTTTCAAAATGTATTCCCTTAACTACCCCTTACATCTACTTCCTAATCCCCAACTCACTTAATTAAATTCAGTGTGAATTTAAATTGCAATTAACATCTTTTGAGGGATTACATGTTCTAATCACAATTATGCAGTGAATATTTGAAACACATACATTTTGTTATATTATCTGAAATGCAAATTGGAGTCCAACAAAGATGTTTAATAAAAATGTATAGGACTGAAGACTTTATTATGGAACCTAAGGGACTAGAAAGGAGATTAGAAAGAGTAAAAGCACCGATACAAGTACAAAAACAAATTGTCTCACCTCCAAGACCCCTGGAAATGGTCCCACTTGGCTAGCTTTAGCTGAGCTTCACCACCGTTTAAAAACTACCTTCAAAGACTTTTCATTAATCAAACTGTATTTTATTTTGTCCCTAGATCAGCAGATCACAGGTGCTTAAACGAGAGTCAATGCATAATATTCTATAAGATCAACTGATGAAACCTATCTTCCGATCCAGAAATTTATAATGAAATGACAACTTCTTTTACTCTACTTTTCCTTCAAAAGAGCATTTCATGAGTGTCTGTTTGGTGGGGTGGACGGGGATGAGTTGACATTTTTTGAGCATTTTCTATAGGCCAAACAAGTGATATTTTATGCAATTCCCCAAATAGCCCTATGAGGTATTATTCATTTTATAGATTATGAAAAGCAAGTCTCAGAGAGGTAAAGTGGTTGAGAGAAATGAGTGCAATGAGCCAGTAGTGACACCAGAACTCTACACTCGTGTGGCATAAAAGGACTGTGTCGTCCACGTGAGAGGCAGTCCAGGACACAGCACCTATTTTCAGCTGTCCATTTTAACTAGAATTCTCTCAAAGAAGGAACTGGAATTTTAGTAACTTCCTCTCTGGTTGATAGCCTGGATAAAATAATTCCAGAAGTTTCATTCTTGGGACTTTCAGGGGTCTTTCTACAAAATCCAAAATCTTGCTGAAAGTAAAGCTTGCTTTACTACCTGCTCAATCTGTTCCTGGCCATCAGGGCAGGTTGCATCATGAAAATAAAATCTGACTTACTAATTTATGCCTTAGTAATGTTTCTTCTCTTCGGGATCTGTTTGTACCCTTAGTAGATTATTACTTCAAAGGTGAAGTTTATCTTTAAGAAAATGAATACAGATTTCACTCCCTTCAACAGTCAGGTTCTTGTTAACTATTTAATAGCCACACAGCCTTTGCTGCCAAGCTTTACTAGCCAGAAGAGGACTAATAAATACATGTTTTAAAAAGTTATATTATCTGAAATGCAAATTGGAGTCCAACAAAGATGTTTAATAAAATGTATAGGACTGAAGACTTTATTATGGAACCTAAGGGACTAGAAAGGAGATTAGAAAGAGTAAAAGCACCGATACAAGTACAAAAACAAATTGTCTCACCTCCAAGACCCCTGGAAATGGTCCCACTTGGCTAGCTTTAGCTGAGCTTCACCACCGTTTAAAACTACCTTCAAAGACTTTTCATTAATCAAACTGTATTTTATTTTGTCCCTAGATCAGCAGATCACAGGTGCTTAAACGAGAGTCAATGCATAATATTCTATAAGATCAACTGATGAAACCTATCTTCCGATCCAGAAATTTATAATGAAATGACAACTTCTTTTACTCTACTTTTCCTTCAAAAGAGCATTTCATGAGTGTCTGTTTGGTGGGGTGGACGGGGATGAGTTGACATTTTTTGAGCATTTTCTATAGGCCAAACAAGTGATATTTTATGCAATTCCCCAAATAGCCCTATGAGGTATTATTCATTTTATAGATTATGAAAAGCAAGTCTCAGAGAGGTAAAGTGGTTGAGAGAAATGAGTGCAATGAGCCAGTAGTGACACCAGAACTCTACACTCGTGTGGCATAAAAGGACTGTGTCGTCCACGTGAGAGGCAGTCCAGGACACAGCACCTATTTTCAGCTGTCCATTTTAACTAGAATTCTCTCAAAGAAGGAACTGGAATTTTAGTAACTTCCTCTCTGGTTGATAGCCTGGATAAAATAATTCCAGAAGTTTCATTCTTGGGACTTTCAGGGGTCTTTCTACAAAATCCAAAATCTTGCTGAAAGTAAAGCTTGCTTTACTACCTGCTCAATCTGTTCCTGGCCATCAGGGCAGGTTGCATCATGAAAATAAAATCTGACTTACTAATTTATGCCTTAGTAATGTTTCTTCTCTTCGGGATCTGTTTGTACCCTTAGTAGATTATTACTTCAAAGGTGAAGTTTATCTTTAAGAAAATGAATACAGATTTCACTCCCTTCAACAGTCAGGTTCTTGTTAACTATTTAATAGCCACACAGCCTTTGCTGCCAAGCTTTACTAGCCAGAGAGGGACTAGTTAGACTAGCTCTTATTTTTTCCTTTGAGATCATCATTATGAGATAATATCAAGTCACTAAAGGCTTCCCAAGTGGCACTAGTGTAAAGAACCTGCCTGCCAATGCAAGAGACGGAAGAGATGTGGGTTCAATCCCTGGGTCCAGGATCCCTGGAAAAAGAAATGGCAACCCACTCCAGTATTCCTGCCTGGAGAATCCTATGGACAGAGGAGCCTGGCAGTCTATAGTCCATAGGGTCAACAAGAGTCAGACACAGATGAAGTGACTTAGTACACACACACACACACACACACACACACACACACCCTAAGCTGCCTACCTAATCAACCCTGAAAAGTAAGGCTGAAAAAGAAAAAAAAAGACACCTTACTAGCATGAATTTGCCCTTTATTTATTCATGATCCATCTTCCTAGACCTATGTCCTGATGGGACACAACCTTCTGCACAAAAATAGATACACACAGAACCCAGAGACTGAAGGGAGATAGGTAGAAGAGAGGTCTATGGTTTCGGTATGTAGTTTACCACCTAAAACAGCCATGACACACAGGCACACACTAGAGGGTGACAGACTTGTCTGACCTAGGTCTGAATCCAGCACCAGCGCTAAAGAGACCTCTAAGAAGATCAATTTAACCACCATGCCTGTTTCATCACCTCAAAAATAGGTATATTAGTATCTACTTGTATCAAGTGAGAATTAAATGAGATAATTCATATAAAGCATTAGCACAGTAAATGCTCAATAAATGTTAGTATTAACGATACCATTGATATTATCTATTAAGTGGTAAGAACAATTGCCGCATAACTTACCATATTAGAAATCTAAAAATAGAAACAAAATTTCTGGTAAATTTGAAACAATAGAGACAAATATCTTCAGGTAGGAAAAAGAAGGAAGGATGGATATTGGGGTATGAGGTCAGCAAGTCTTTTTTAAAAAAGCAGTGCTGATTTTTCACCTAACTCATGTGTTCTGAATCATAACCTATTATGTAGAATTCTTTGCTAGTATTTAGAATTTTTCAAACCTCAGAAAACACTCAACAATTTTTTTTTTTTTTTCCCACTTTCGAGGTTAAAACCTGAAAGAAATCCTGGAATGGGGTTGAGGTAAAAAGGGAGAAGTGAAGCTTTATAGTAGAGTGCTGTGCTGTCATGTGCCCTGCTAAGTTGCTCAGTCGTGTCCAACTCTTTCCAATCCCATGGACTGTAGCCCACCAGGCTTCTCTGTTCATGAGATTCTCCAAGTAAGAATACTGGAGTAGGTTGCCATGCCCTCCTCCAGGGGATCTTCCTGACCGAGGGATCAAACCTGCATCTCTTAAATCTCCTGCATGGGCATGCGAGTTCTTCACCACTAATGCTACCTGGGACACCCTTTAGTGGAGTGAGTCCTAACACTTCTAATTGGGATTGGGGCTTGCAATAAAAGAATCATTCAGGGTGGGGCTAGCCTGAATTTGCCCTTTATTTATTCATGATCCATCTTCCTAGACCTATGTCCTGATGGGACACAACCTTCTGCACAAAAATAGATACACACAGAACCCAGAGACTGAAGGGAGATAGGTAGAAGAGAGGTCTATGGTTTCGGTATGTAGTTTACCACCTAAAACAGCCATGACACACAGGCACACACTAGAGGGTGACAGACTTGTCTGACCTAGGTCTGAATCCAGCACCAGCGCTAAAGAGACCTCTAAGAAGATCAATTTAACCACCATGCCTGTTTCATCACCTCAAAAATAGGTATATTAGTATCTACTTGTATCAAGTGAGAATTAAATGAGATAATTCATATAAAGCATTAGCACAGTAAATGCTCAATAAATGTTAGTATTAACGATACCATTGATATTATCTATTAAGTGGTAAGAACAATTGCCGCATAACTTACCATATTAGAAATCTAAAAATAGAAACAAAATTTCTGGTAAATTTGAAACAATAGAGACAAATATCTTCAGGTAGGAAAAAGAAGGAAGGATGGATATTGGGGTATGAGGTCAGCAAGTCTTTTTTAAAAAAGCAGTGCTGATTTTTCACCTAACTCATGTGTTCTGAATCATAACCTATTATGTAGAATTCTTTGCTAGTATTTAGAATTTTTCAAACCTCAGAAAACACTCAACAATTTTTTTTTTTTTTCCCACTTTCGAGGTTAAAACCTGAAAGAAATCCTGGAATGGGGTTGAGGTAAAAGGTAGAAGTGAAGCTTTATAGTAGAGTGCTGTGCTGTCATGTGCCCTGCTAAGTTGCTCAGTCGTGTCCAACTCTTTCCAATCCCATGGACTGTAGCCCACCAGGCTTCTCTGTTCATGAGATTCTCCAAGTAAGAATACTGGAGTAGGTTGCCATGCCCTCCTCCAGGGGATCTTCCTGACCGAGGGATCAAACCTGCATCTCTTAAATCTCCTGCATGGGCATGCGAGTTCTTCACCACTAATGCTACCTGGGACACCCTTTAGTGGAGTGAGTCCTAACACTTCTAATTGGGATTGGGGCTTGCAATAAAAGAATCATTCAGGGTGCTCAGAGAAAGGCAAAGGCTAACTGGGGAACACAACCAGAGAGACAGCAAGGTCACCGGAGAAACTAATGTCTTCCAAGAGAACAGAAACCAACCCTTCTGCCAAAACCTTTGCATCTTTCTGTGAAGTGTGCTGCAATTCAGTCATCATTTCTCCATCTCTGGCCTTCTTGCACCCCTGATGAAATAACAATGTGGGGAGGGTGTAACGAGATACAAATGGTGGTTAGAGGTAGGAAGGTGGCCCCTACCATGGGCGTGAGAGAGGTTGACAATTGAACGCAGTCAGCAGCCTCACAAAGCTGCCAACGGATATATGCACAAAGCTTTCTCAAGAGTAGTACTGAGAAAAGAGAAAAGAAGGAACCCTTGGATCCATGAATGTAAAATCTGAATATCATCATCAAAACCAACCCAGTTATCCAGTCAGCAAGCATTCGATTCATTTCTCCCCAGTGTTGAAGGAACTGGGCTTCCATTTTTGTTTTTTGTGGGTTTTTTAAAAATGTAAAACCTGATCTTTGTCCTCAAGAATATTTCATTCTACAATGAATATGAGCATGCATGCTGAGTCATTTCAGTAGAGTCCGACTTTTTGAGACCCCATGGACTATAGCCCACCAAGCTCCTCTGTCCATGGGATTCTCTAGGCAAGAATACTGAAGTGAGTTTCTATGCCCTCTTCAGGGGATCTTCCCAAGCCAGGGACCAAATCTGCATCTCCTAGGTCACCTGCACTGGCAGGTGGGTTCTTTACCACTAGCACTACCTAGGATATATCAAATCCAAACCTACTTTAAAGAAAACCAGGCACTGAACAAATGTTTACTTAAACCAAATAGACTGCATAGATTTTCTTCAAAGTAGACTTCCTTCAAAACAGTTTATTATTTACCCTGTGATGTGCTTCTTTCTGAACATAATGGCTATGTCAGGGGCGGATGTATAACTATGTTCTAACAATAGGCAGAGTACACAGCCTGCACGCTGGTGAGTGGAAAACAAGGATGTAAAGAAAGGCGTTATCCTTTGATAGTTCTCTGCTTATCTCATGGTCTTACTGCTTCCACACACACCCTAAACATACAGTTAACTAAATAAGCACAGTGGAGACCTGTTACAAAATTTTGCTATCATCAGAAAGAGGACTGGCTTCCTGCTCCCTTTATTCTGTATAAGTAAATGCACAATTAACTTTTTAGAACAGTCTTTTTGCTAATATAGCACAAAGTACCTATCTTTAAACTTTAACCAAGTTTTCAATGGAGTAGTAAGATGATTTGAAAGATTTACAAAGAATCATGTGGATCCTTTCTTATCAGATATATGGTAACCATCTGACTAGCCTTACAGAACCTATACTTTGCTGAGCTCCAGAATCTCCCTGAATTTCTTCCTTTTTCAATCTGCAAAGTTACCAGCGCAGGATGGTCTGCGGGGATGAGGGGTGCACTAACATCAGTGACCATCATCTCCTGATCCCTCCTTGTGTGTCAGACCCTGTGCACAGATCATCTACACGCAATCAACTTGTACATCAGGCACAGTGCTAAGTAATAAACACAAGAGATATACTTAAAATATACTCCCATTTTCAGTTAGTTTAAATGAAAATATTAGGAACAGTTACACACAAAGAATATTTGGAAACATCCCTGAATTTAGGTCTTCCCCAGTGGCCCAGTGTCAAAGACTTTTAGGCTTGCAAGGCAAGAGCCCCAGGAGACGAAGTTTCAATCCTGGATTTGGGAAGATCCCCTGGAGGAGGGCATGGCTACCCACTCCAGTCTTCTTGCCTGGAGTATCCTATGGACAAAGGAGCCTGGCTACAGTCCATAGGGCTGCAGAGAAGTGGACACAACTGAAGTGACTTGGCAAGCCCGCATGGATCATAGTCAGGCCAACACTAAGAGGGCCCCCAGCAGTTTCTGGAGCACATGCCAACGAGATGTCCTTTTCCATACAAGATTCTTTCAGCATTTGAAGGATGACATATTATAAAACTAATTGTTGAAGAACATATTCTAGCATTAACTCTCTCGGTTAAATAATGTCTATCTGAATTTATTATTTACCCTGTGATGTGCTTCTTTCTGAACATAATGGCTATGTCAGGGCGGATGTATAACTATGTTCTAACAATAGGCAGAGTACACAGCCTGCACGCTGGTGAGTGGAAAACAAGGATGTAAAGAAAGGCGTTATCCTTTGATAGTTCTCTGCTTATCTCATGGTCTTACTGCTTCCACACACACCCTAAACATACAGTTAACTAAATAAGCACAGTGGAGACCTGTTACAAAATTTTGCTATCATCAGAAAGAGGACTGGCTTCCTGCTCCCTTTATTCTGTATAAGTAAATGCACAATTAACTTTTTAGAACAGTCTTTTTGCTAATATAGCACAAAGTACCTATCTTTAAACTTTAACCAAGTTTTCAATGGAGTAGTAAGATGATTTGAAAGATTTACAAAGAATCATGTGGATCCTTTCTTATCAGATATATGGTAACCATCTGACTAGCCTTACAGAACCTATACTTTGCTGAGCTCCAGAATCTCCCTGAATTTCTTCCTTTTTCAATCTGCAAAGTTACCAGCGCAGGATGGTCTGCGGGGATGAGGGGTGCACTAACATCAGTGACCATCATCTCCTGATCCCTCCTTTGTGTCAGACCCTGTGCACAGATCATCTACACGCAATCAACTTGTACATCAGGCACAGTGCTAAGTAATAAACACAAGAGATATACTTAAAATATACTCCCATTTTCAGTTAGTTTAAATGAAAATATTAGGAACAGTTACACACAAAGAATATTTGGAAACATCCCTGAATTTAGGTCTTCCCCAGTGGCCCAGTGTCAAAGACTTTTAGGCTTGCAAGGCAAGAGCCCCAGGAGACGAAGTTTCAATCCTGGATTTGGGAAGATCCCCTGGAGGAGGGCATGGCTACCCACTCCAGTCTTCTTGCCTGGAGTATCCTATGGACAAAGGAGCCTGGCTACAGTCCATAGGGCTGCAGAGAAGTGGACACAACTGAAGTGACTTGGCAAGCCCGCAAGCATCATAGTCAGGCCAACACTAAGAGTGCCCCCAACAGTGTCTGGAGCACATGCCAACGAGATGTCCTTTTCCATACAAGATTCTTTCAGCATTTGAAGGATGACATATTATAAAACTAATTGTTGAAGAACATATTCTAGCATTAACTCTCTCGGTTAAATAATGTCTATCTGAATAATCTGTCTTGAATTCTGGTTGAAGCTAAGGTTACTCCCACTTGGTGAGGCTTGACGATAAAAAGGTAGGTAGTCTAGGAGAAAGATAAAAAATCTTCAGTCCATTGAAATTTATTCAATGTACAGAGCCACACATATTAAAATAATCATCTAATAACTAAAAATTATTACTATCATAATGACAATTAAGTATTATGGCAAGCATTTATGAGTACTCACTGTAGGTCAGACCAAATGACTTATACTCATTATCCTCTCATTTAAAATTCATACTATGCCCATTTTATAGATGAGACAGCTGAGAGGTAAAGTAATTTTCCTAAAATGAGAGAGCCAGAAATTAATAAAGCTAGGACTTATAAAGGTATGTAGACACAAAAGCCCCCACTCTTTTTACTGTGTTATGAGATCAACATTAAAAACAACATTAAAGGGCTTCCCTGGTCGTCCAGTGGGTAAGGACATTGCCTTGCAGCACAAGGGGTGCCAGTTCGATCCCTGACCAGGGAAGATCCCATGTGTTGTGGAGCAGCTGGGCGGAATGTCCAACTACTGAGCAGAGATCTGGAGCGCATGTGCCCAGAGTCGGTGCTCTGCGGCGAGAGAGGCCACTGCAATGGGAGGCCCACACAGGCCAAAGAACAAAGATGGATGAGAAAGACCAATAGAAGTGACCAAAAAAAAAGAAAAACCCACCCAAAATCTCAACTGAAAATGAAACACTACTACAATTTGAACCCCAACTAATATGAAACTTATAACCCCCTTCAAATATCCCTCCACCTCATTCAACCATCTCCTCACATCATCCACACACACACACACACACACACACACTCACAAAAGATAGGTTTAGGCAGTTTTCTAAAGCTGCATTAAAAATAAAGAGACAGGGCTTCCCCTGGTGGTCCAGTGGGTAAGGACACTGCCTTGCGGTGCAAGGGGCGCCGGTTCAATCCCTGGCCTGGGAAGATCCCACGTGCTGCGGAGCGGCTGGACCAATGTGGCCAATTACCAAGCCAGAGCTCTGGAGCGCATGCGCCCAGAGTCGGCGCTCTGCAACGACAGACGCCACCGCGATGGGATGCCCACAGGAGCCAAAGAACAAAGACAGACGAAAATAGAGAAATGAAAGACCAATAGAAGTGGCCCGCCCGCTCCCCTCCCTCCCCAACCCGACCCCCGCCCAAAATAAAATAAATAAATCTTTAAAAAAAAAAATAGACAACACAAACTATAAATCCTTCAGCATCCTAAAAATCTGTTTTCTATAAAATATAGTGGGATAACCAAGGGACAAGAATTAAAGAATAATGAAGGTGCAAAAAACAATGCATGACGGTCAGCACTCTATGTGGGAACCAATGTGTGAGAGCATCTTAGCTGAAAACAAATGAACTGAGGGCCTGTTGTGGAAAACACTGCCCTGTGCTATATATACCAGAGTTAGGCAGGAAAGCACGCCCAGAAATTAAGAAATGAGCAAAACCACTCATTGTGCTATGAGCAAAAGAACTTTGTAATAAACTTTCTCTCTACACTCAGAGTGAAATCTTCCTTCAGATTTCCTTCCCTCATTTACATATCTGTGCAGGCCTATTCTTTCTTTTTCTCCCCCTTCCAAGCCCCTTTGCCCTTTCAATCACGAAGCATATTACTCCACTGTCAGTGCAAAGCAGTTCCTAACAACAGGAAACCCAGCTGGGATAGGAAGAGGGCAGCAGGCTCATGCATTAACATAATAATCCAACTGTGTTCCCATAGGCCCTTAGGGCAGACAGCATATTAGGTAGGCCTCCTGTGCAGACCCCGGTGGAAGCTGCCTGATCACCTGCCTATCAACCTGTGGCAGCTACAGCAGGCTCAATAGCACCAGCTCCTGCCAAGCAGTGGTGCCCAATTACCTCACTACAAAAGACAGAAATCCATTTTTCTATGTCTATTTAATATACTCAATGCATTTCCTTATTTACAATACAAATCTACGTTTCTCCATCATTTCCAGGGGACTGACTTACTGCCTTTTAACTTTTGCAAGTCTGATTGTCCAAAGGCTGTATCGCTGCAGTTGGCAGGAATGAGACTGAAAACCAAATTTTCAAATACAAGAGCCCAGGTTGGTAAAGCTAACTGCTTGGTTACCAGTTGTCTGAAGATTCTTTCATCCTCAACAGAGAGGACCAGAGGTGTGGGGAAGACTTGAAAGGTTGCCGTCAGTATTTCCTCGAGGAGACAGAGGTGGAAGGGAAATCCTACCCCCATACCTTCTCGAAATGTAGTCTTTCTGAATTCTGTGTGTGCGAAGTCGTTTCAGTTATGTCCGTCTCTTTGTGACCCTATGGACTGTAGCTGGCCAGGCTCCTTTGTCCATGGGGATTCTCTAGGCAAGAACACTGGAGTGGGTGTCCATTCGAACTGAAGCCAATTCTAAGGTTCTCACAAAGTGCAAGCCTTTGCGCATGTCAATGCCCTTGTGTGGAAAGTGTGTGTGGATCACTACAACTGGCTGAAGCAGAAAATCACAAAAGATCTGGTGAAAAAAAATTTTAATCTCAAATTATTATTGAATACTTTAAAAAAAGCCAGCCCATTTGTATGCTTCTGACTTTTTACATGTATGAAATCCATATTTTATTTTAATAGTGTTCTGTTCCTGGAGTCTTTGATTTACTCTATGTATGGTTTTCTTTTCAAGCCACAATATCTGTGCAGGCCTATTCTTTCTTTTCTCCCCTTCCAAGCCCCTTTGCCCTTCAATCACGAAGCATATTACTCCACTGTCAGTGCAAAGCAGTTCCTAACAACAGGAAACCCAGCTGGGATAGGAAGAGGGCAGCAGGCTCATGCATTAACATAATAATCCAACTGTGTTCCCATAGGCCCTTAGGGCAGACAGCATATTAGGTAGGCCTCCTGTGCAGACCCCGGTGGAAGCTGCCTGATCACCTGCCTATCAACCTGTGGCAGCTACAGCAGGCTCAATAGCACCAGCTCCTGCCAAGCAGTGGTGCCCAATTACCTCACTACAAAAGACAGAAATCCATTTTTCTATGTCTATTTAATATACTCAATGCATTTCCTTATTTACAATACAAATCTACGTTTCTCCATCATTTCCAGGGGACTGACTTACTGCCTTTTAACTTTTGCAAGTCTGATTGTCCAAAGGCTGTATCGCTGCAGTTGGCAGGAATGAGACTGAAAACCAAATTTTCAAATACAAGAGCCCAGGTTGGTAAAGCTAACTGCTTGGTTACCAGTTGTCTGAAGATTCTTTCATCCTCAACAGAGAGGACCAGAGGTGTGGGGAAGACTTGAAAGGTTGCCGTCAGTATTTCCTCGAGGAGACAGAGGTGGAAGGGAAATCCTACCCCCATACCTTCTCGAAATGTAGTCTTTCTGAATTCTGTGTGTGCGAAGTCGTTTCAGTTATGTCCGTCTCTTTGTGACCCTATGGACTGTAGCTGGCCAGGCTCCTTTGTCCATGGGGATTCTCTAGGCAAGAACACTGGAGTGGGTGTCCATTCGAACTGAAGCCAATTCTAAGGTTCTCACAAAGTGCAAGCCTTTGCGCATGTCAATGCCCTTGTGTGGAAAGTGTGTGTGGATCACTACAACTGGCTGAAGCAGAAAATCACAAAAGATCTGGTGAAAAAAAATTTTAATCTCAAATTATTATTGAATACTTTAAAAAAAGCCAGCCCATTTGTATGCTTCTGACTTTTTACATGTATGAAATCCATATTTTATTTTAATAGTGTTCTGTTCCTGGAGTCTTTGATTTACTCTATGTATGGTTTTCTTTTCAAGCCACAATACCAATCAAATAAGGAAAAGCCAAGGGGTATATTCCACTAAAAAGGTATTATTTATATGTTAAACAAAATCACCTTTAAAACATTATAAACATATATTTGAAATTATAATGCGCTTCAGTGCATGAAACACAGTAGTCTCATTCTTTGATGAAATTTCTCCTTAAAAAAGGTTGCAAGGAAGGTCTATAATTTAACATTTAATTTAGTACAGAAAAAAGTAATTTTACAAGCACTTCAAGTAATGCCATTTAAAACATCATGAGGCTACCAATTTGGCTAGAGAAATATTTCCTACCAGTCAAGTATTTCTTTAAAAAACAAATGCACTACTAGAAATGTTATATTTTGGAGTTGTTAATGGCTATTTTAATAAAAAATGAATCCTGCAGTCAAACAAAAGTGCATTTATCTAACATTCCTATGAATTTTAAATGATAGGGAACTAATACTATTGTTTAAGCCAACCAACCTGATGTGCTCCATATCACATTCTAACAACTGAGTTCTAGTAATTAAGTAGGAATTAAGTATTACGGGCCATATCTGCATATGCCATGGATTTTCACTGACGAGGTTACCTCTGTTACCTTGTCATTAACAGTTGGTACATGATACTAACAGACGATGGTCACCACACAGCAACCTGCCAGTTCTTTGATAACTTCTGCAAATACCATACAGGGTTTTATATAGTATAAATTTCTTCATCAGACACAAAATGTTTCCTCTTTATCAAACAACCTAGGGAAAATTTGAATAAAAGAGAAAAAACACAGCTTTCCGCCCCTTCTTCTGTGAGCTGTTTAATGGCTTTTAAACAATACACTATCCTATATTACATGTTGATGGGAGTGTAAATACAAATTCTCTAGGCAAACTTTATTGATTGAAAATGCAAGCCTTTGCGCATGTCAATGCCCTTGTGTGGAAAGTGTGTTTGGATCACTACAACTGGCTGAAGCAGAAAATCACAAAAGATCTGGTGAAAAAAAATTTTAATCTCAAATTATTATTGAATACTTTAAAAAAAGCCAGCCCATTTGTATGCTTCTGACTTTTTACATGTATGAAATCCATATTTTATTTTAATAGTGTTCTGTTCCTGGAGTCTTTGATTTACTCTATGTATGGTTTTCTTTTCAAGCCACAATACCAATCAAATAAGGAAAAGCCAAGGGGTATATTCCACTAAAAAGGTATTATTTATATGTTAAACAAAATCACCTTTAAAACATTATAAACATATATTTGAAATTATAATGCGCTTCAGTGCATGAAACACAGTAGTCTCATTCTTTGATGAAATTTCTCCTTAAAAAAGGTTGCAAGGAAGGTCTATAATTTAACATTTAATTTAGTACAGAAAAAAGTAATTTTACAAG
Source organism: Tragulus kanchil (assembly GCA_022376925.1). Lineage (NCBI taxonomy): Eukaryota > Metazoa > Chordata > Mammalia > Artiodactyla > Tragulidae > Tragulus > Tragulus kanchil. Next base: position 35,544,130 of record JAIOJX010000025.1, read on the forward strand.
CACTTCAAGTAATGCCATTTAAAACATCATGAGGCTACCAATTTGGCTAGAGAAATATTTCCTACCAGTCAAGTATTTCTTTAAAAAACAAATGCACTACTAGAAATGTTATATTTTGGAGTTGTTAATGGCTATTTTAATAAAAAATGAATCCTGCAGTCAAACAAAAGTGCATTTATCTAACATTCCTATGAATTTTAAATGATAGGGAACTAATACTATTGTTTAAGCCAACCAACCTGATGTGCTCCATATCACATTCTAACAACTGAGTTCTAGTAATTAAGTAGGAATTAAGTATTACGGGCCATATCTGCATATGCCATGGATTTTCACTGACGAGGTTACCTCTGTTACCTTGTCATTAACAGTTGGTACATGATACTAACAGACGATGGTCACCACACAGCAACCTGCCAGTTCTTTGATAACTTCTGCAAATACCATACAGGGTTTTATATAGTATAAATTTCTTCATCAGACACAAAATGTTTCCTCTTTATCAAACAACCTAGGGAAAATTTGAATAAAAGAGAAAAAACACAGCTTTCCGCCCCCCCCTTCTTCTGTGAGCTGTTTAATGGCTTTTAAACAATACACTATCCTATATTACATGTTGATGGGAGTGTAAATACAAATTCTAAACTCAATAATAAATATTAATTCTTAGATATGTGTTAAACAGCAAAAGTATGCACATCTCCTCCTTAATCTTTTGGGGATTCCAGAGGCTCTTTATTCTTCTGTTTTGACAAAAGGTAATGCCTCTTCCAAGTCATTAAGCACAGAAACTTGATTTTTGATTAAAAAACAATAAACAACAGACATGGGGTGACAGAATAAATGATGGCCTAGAGTTTACCATTTGAATTCCTTCAAGAGGTATGTTTTTATTCCAGCATAAACAAAAGAAAAGCACTGATTAAGAGAAAGAAAGAAAGAAATTTAGCTATCCCATTAGTAAGAACTTGACCTTAACTTAAACAGCAACTTACATGGTAGAGAAGGAATAAGGAGCAGAATGTGGTATCATTTCTAACATCAGGAATTCAATTTTGGATGGGGTTAAAATTTTAGAAAAAAGAAAACAAACATAAACGAATACAATTGCTATTTCAAATTTAAGTGGGAGTAAACAGAAAACAATGCAAAAGAAACTGTATTTATTTTGAAGTATGACACACCAAAGCTTAAAACCTGCCGTCTCCCCTCCCTGTTTTCTTTCAGGCTGTATATTCCTATATTCGAAATACACCACATCTTCAAACTGTATTCTTACCTAAATCTCCTAGAAGTATTGGGCTTACCACCAAAGAGCTTTAAAATTCCTCCTGTTTTCTAACAACAACCCAAACCCCTGATGTGCTCCATATCACATTCTAACAACTGAGTTCATTTAAGTAGGAATTAAGTATTACGGGCCATATCTGCATATGCCATGGATTTTCACTGACGAGGTTACCTCTGTTACCTTGTCATTAACAGTTGGTACATGATACTAACAGACGATGGTCACCACACAGCAACCTGCCAGTTCTTTGATAACTTCTGCAAATACCATACAGGGTTTTATATAGTATAAATTTCTTCATCAGACACAAAATGTTTCCTCTTTATCAAACAACCTAGGGAAAATTTGAATAAAAGAGAAAAAACACAGCTTTCCGCCCCCCCCTTCTTCTGTGAGCTGTTTAATGGCTTTTAAACAATACACTATCCTATATTACATGTTGATGGGAGTGTAAATACAAATTCTAAACTCAATAATAAATATTAATTCTTAGATATGTGTTAAACAGCAAAAGTATGCACATCTCCTCCTTAATCTTTTGGGGATTCCAGAGGCTCTTTATTCTTCTGTTTTGACAAAAGGTAATGCCTCTTCCAAGTCATTAAGCACAGAAACTTGATTTTTGATTAAAAAACAATAAACAACAGACATGGGGTGACAGAATAAATGATGGCCTAGAGTTTACCATTTGAATTCCTTCAAGAGGTATGTTTTTATTCCAGCATAAACAAAAGAAAAGCACTGATTAAGAGAAAGAAAGAAAGAAATTTAGCTATCCCATTAGTAAGAACTTGACCTTAACTTAAACAGCAACTTACATGGTAGAGAAGGAATAAGGAGCAGAATGTGGTATCATTTCTAACATCAGGAATTCAATTTTGGATGGGGTTAAAATTTTAGAAAAAAGAAAACAAACATAAACGAATACAATTGCTATTTCAAATTTAAGTGGGAGTAAACAGAAAACAATGCAAAAGAAACTGTATTTATTTTGAAGTATGACACACCAAAGCTTAAAACCTGCCGTCTCCCCTCCCTGTTTTCTTTCAGGCTGTATATTCCTATATTCGAAATACACCACATCTTCATTTTTATTCTACTAGAGTAGTCCCTTCCCACCAGAGAATTACCTAGAAAGGACCCTCTCCTCCCCACAGAAAGTTACTTGATTCTGAAGGACTTTACCCAGACCAATTTGGTAGTATAGATGTGGCTTCAGAGATGGTTTATAGGGAGTATATTCTGACATTTCTGCCAAGGATAAGATTAAGTACGAAATATCAAAATTACACATTAAAATAGATGCCATTTTACTTTGTTTCTTTCTGAATAGCCCTTCTGCTGTTGAGGCACATACATTTTTCCCCAGGCAAAATCCCCAGGCTAAAATAACTAAGCCTTATATCTTCAGGAAACCCAGCTTCCCAAACAGTATTCTGAGGTTTCTGATTATCTATGGGCTATAGTGTCACTTCACAGTGAATCATGTAAATCCTACTTGAAAGAAGAAAAATACACCAAAAAAAATTTTCTTTTCAGTCAACTGTTCATAATAGATACAATCAATGACAATACTTAATTTTCTAAAAGAAAAATGTTTTTAAGTAATACAGTTAAGCATCGCAAGGATTCAAGAAATGATCATCTTGCATTCCAAACATAACTTTCCTTCCAAGATTGCCCTCTCCAGTGGCATGCTACCCTAACACCTGCCACTGGGGAAAAGGCCTTATCATCTAAGATAATTCTATCACTTTGCAACCTCAGACTCGCAGACAACTGAAAGTTAAAGACCACCATTTTAAACCATAAATAGAACCCACTTCCTAGATGACACAGTGGTAAAGAATCCACCTGCTCATGCAGGAAATGCAAGAGACGCATGCTTGATCTCTGTGTCGGGAAGATATCTTGGAGTAGGAAATGGTAACCCACTCCAGTATTCTTGCCTGGGAAATTCCATGGACAGAGGAGACTGGTGGACTACAGTCTTCAAAATGGCCCCGAGTGACATACACAGAATGGTATCATTTCTAACATCAGGAATTCAATTATTAAATTCAAACATAAACGAATACAATTGCTATTTCAAATTTAAGTGGGAGTAAACAGAAAACAATGCAAAAGAAACTGTATTTATTTTGAAGTATGACACACCAAAGCTTAAAACCTGCCGTCTCCCCTCCCTGTTTTCTTTCAGGCTGTATATTCCTATATTCGAAATACACCACATCTTCATTTTTATTCTACTAGAGTAGTCCCTTCCCACCAGAGAATTACCTAGAAAGGACCCTCTCCTCCCCACAGAAAGTTACTTGATTCTGAAGGACTTTACCCAGACCAATTTGGTAGTATAGATGTGGCTTCAGAGATGGTTTATAGGAGTATATTCTGACATTTCTGCCAAGGATAAGATTAAGTACGAAATATCAAAATTACACATTAAAATAGATGCCATTTTACTTTGTTTCTTTCTGAATAGCCCTTCTGCTGTTGAGGCACATACATTTTTCCCCAGGCAAAATCCCCAGGCTAAAATAACTAAGCCTTATATCTTCAGGAAACCCAGCTTCCCAAACAGTATTCTGAGGTTTCTGATTATCTATGGGCTATAGTGTCACTTCACAGTGAATCATGTAAATCCTACTTGAAAGAAGAAAAATACACCAAAAAAAATTTTCTTTTCAGTCAACTGTTCATAATAGATACAATCAATGACAATACTTAATTTTCTAAAAGAAAAATGTTTTTAAGTAATACAGTTAAGCATCGCAAGGATTCAAGAAATGATCATCTTGCATTCCAAACATAACTTTCCTTCCAAGATTGCCCTCTCCAGTGGCATGCTACCCTAACACCTGCCACTGGGGAAAAGGCCTTATCATCTAAGATAATTCTATCACTTTGCAACCTCAGACTCGCAGACAACTGAAAGTTAAAGACCACCATTTTAAACCATAAATAGAACCCACTTCCTAGATGACACAGTGGTAAAGAATCCACCTGCTCATGCAGGAAATGCAAGAGACGCATGCTTGATCTCTGTGTCGGGAAGATATCTTGGAGTAGGAAATGGTAACCCACTCCAGTATTCTTGCCTGGGAAATTCCATGGACAGAGGAGACTGGTGGACTACAGTCCATGGATTTGCAAAGAGTTGGCCACCACTGAGTGACTCAGCATACACAAACACCCACTGTATATCACAGGAAACTCTACCTAGTGCTCTATGGTGACCTAAATGGGAAAGAAATCCAAACACTAGGGGACATATGTACAGGTATAGCTGATTCACTTTGCTCTGCAGTAGAAACTAATACAACATTGTACAGCAACTACATTTCAATAAATATTTTAAAATAAATAAGTAAAGAATAAACAGTAAACATGTGTTAAAGCTATTACTTCAAAACTCAGTATAAATACTTATACTTCAAAACTGAGTATCAGTATAACTTACAACTAAAGAAATTTAGCAAGCAAGTAAAAGGTAAACAAATAAATAGCAGATCTTTCAGGCCATCACAGATTCAAAAGAAAAGTTTACGATTCTACCCTTAATCTCAAAGCTTTTAAAATAAAGAGAAATTAAAATGCACATTGAGCCATCACATTAGAACAAAGTCAACTTGATTTATATCACAAGCAATTCTGTTTAGCACATGATCCCATCACAAAAAGTTTATGCATCAATATGCATTGGTATTTAAATAATTTTTAAAAGAGATCTTAATTACCTGCTCTTACAATTCATTTCTTACTTCAAATCAGAACCCGTCCCAGAATGCTGAAACAGAGTCAAGAACTCAAAGACGAAGACAAAGAGAAACAAAATATGATGGGGTGGAAAGAGATCTAATTAAAAACTGCTCTTCTTAATTAATACAGTTAAGCATCGCAAGGATTCAAGAAATGATCATCTTGCATTCCAAACATAACTTTCCTTCCAAGATTGCCCTCTCCAGTGGCATGCTACCCTAACACCTGCCACTGGGGAAAAGGCCTTATCATCTAAGATAATTCTATCACTTTGCAACCTCAGACTCGCAGACAACTGAAAGTTAAAGACCACCATTTTAAACCATAAATAGAACCCACTTCCTAGATGACACAGTGGTAAAGAATCCACCTGCTCATGCAGGAAATGCAAGAGACGCATGCTTGATCTCTGTGTCGGGAAGATATCTTGGAGTAGGAAATGGTAACCCACTCCAGTATTCTTGCCTGGGAAATTCCATGGACAGAGGAGACTGGTGGACTACAGTCCATGGATTTGCAAAGAGTTGGCCACCACTGAGTGACTCAGCATACACAAACACCCACTGTATATCACAGGAAACTCTACCTAGTGCTCTATGGTGACCTAAATGGGAAAGAAATCCAAACACTAGGGGACATATGTACAGGTATAGCTGATTCACTTTGCTCTGCAGTAGAAACTAATACAACATTGTACAGCAACTACATTTCAATAAATATTTTAAAATAAATAAGTAAAGAATAAACAGTAAACATGTGTTAAAGCTATTACTTCAAAACTCAGTATAAATACTTATACTTCAAAACTGAGTATCAGTATAACTTACAACTAAAGAAATTTAGCAAGCAAGTAAAAGGTAAACAAATAAATAGCAGATCTTTCAGGCCATCACAGATTCAAAAGAAAAGTTTACGATTCTACCCTTAATCTCAAAGCTTTTAAAATAAAGAGAAATTAAAATGCACATTGAGCCATCACATTAGAACAAAGTCAACTTGATTTATATCACAAGCAATTCTGTTTAGCACATGATCCCATCACAAAAAGTTTATGCATCAATATGCATTGGTATTTAAATAATTTTTAAAAGAGATCTTAATTACCTGCTCTTACAATTCATTTCTTACTTCAAATCAGAACCCGTCCCAGAATGCTGAAACAGAGTCAAGAACTCAAAGACGAAGACAAAGAGAAACAAAATATGATGGGGGTGGGGGGTAATATGAAAAGAAATCTATGAATAAGGAAGACAGAGTGAACAGATAAAAAGCAGGAACTAGAAAATCCACACTCTTCACCTCCTTAAATTTAATAATATCTAACCTTTTAAAAACATAATTAAACATGTCTATGTACGCAGTATTGTGGATGAAAGAGCCCCAGAAAGAGCTGATAGACACAGAAATAGTTCATAAGGTAGAGGGGGTGCCAGGGAGGGAAGTAACAGGGTTGGGCAGGGGGAGAAGTGAGTGCCCCGATGGTCAGTGGAGCAACCCAAGGTGAAAACATTCACAGGTTCATGACCAGCAACAGGGGTAACTTCTGAAAGCTAAAAAGAGGAGTTACCTTTTGGTCTTTTCTTTAGCAGATCCCTATTTTACATGTGTGTGTGTGTGTGTGTGTGTGTATACACATGAGTAAGTATGTCTTAGGAGTGAGGGGAAAAGAGAAAACAAGAACAGTCCCCTGAACTACAAAGGGTAGAATGCTACTCCTACAACTGGACCTCAGTGCTGGAACAGCGCCTCTCATTCCCTCAGATCAAGTCTTACCTTATAACCAACTCCAAGGAACTGATTACTCTTGTGGTACTGGGAGGTTCCTTGTTACTCTGAATGTTGCTGCCTCTGCTAAGTCACGTCAGTTGTGTCCAACTCTGTGCAACACCATGGATTGCCACCCACCAGGCTCCTCTGTTCATCACCAGGCAAGAAGACTGGAGGGGGTAGCCATGCCCTCTTCCTGGTAACTCTGAATGCTACTTGCTTAACATTAGCCATTAACTGAGGCTGAAACATATTTATGATACAGTGGTCATAATGGACAGGCTGCTGATTGCATATGTGCTCAGTCGTGTCCGACTCTTTGAGAGCCCGTGAACTGTAGCCCACCAGGCTCCTCTGTTCATGGGATTCTCCAGGTAACAATACTGGAGTGCGTAGCCATTTCCTTCTCCACAGGATATCCCCAACCCGGGGGTCAAAACCAGGGAATGTCCTCTGTCTCTCCTGCATTGGCAGGCAGATTCCTTACCATTGCACCACCTACGAAGCCCTATAACTGGCAACTTACATTCAAAATAGGAAAACAGAGCTTCCTCTTTTTTAAGCGGAGAGGTGACCTCTGCAAATGGTTCACTATTCACTTGACCCAGAAAACCCCAGAAAGTCATGCAAATCAAGAGGTTCAAATCTCCATGTTCACTTTAAGAACATGGGTGAACCTGCCCTGGTGATGAAGGGTATGCATATCTGAGAAGCCACCAAGTATGTGAAGGATGTCACTTCATTGAAGCGGTGTGTACCACACCGTGGTTACAATGGTGGGGTTGGGAGGTGTGCCTGGCTAAGCCATGTGGCTGGACGCAGGATTGATGGCCCAAAAAAGAGTGCCGAAGTTTTACTGCATGTGCTCTAAAACACAGCATGATATTGAACTAAAGGGACTAGAAGTACATTCTCTGATCACTGAGCACATCCAGGTGAACACAGCCCCCATGAAGTGGAACAGGACTTACAGATAACCCCTGCAGAGGGCTCTCTGCCACCCTGAGCTGATTGTCACTGAAACATAGCAGACTGCTGCTAAACCAGAAGAGGAGGTTGCATGGAAGAAAAAGAAGAAACAAATTCAGCATAAAATAAATGCAAATAAATAAAAGGGGAAAAAGTAGAAATGCAGATAACCAAACTCAGGATAGTAAATGTTGTTCACATGGTAGCCAGGAAGAGAAACACAGGAGGAAGGACTGAAAATGCAGAGGGCCTTTGTCACGGAAGTAACAACAAATTCTCCTCTGAAAAAAATATACAGTTGCCTCTCTAGTTCTTGGTGCAAGAAGCCAATTTTATTCTTCCTTCCATACTTAAATCTAGAAACAAAGAGCTCAATCAATTAATCCTTATAAACTGCTCCTAGGGGCTTCCTTTTCCTCAAGGAGTTAGAAGAAGCCTTGACCATCACACACGGGATGAAATCTCTGCACTACGTGGCAAACATACATCTCCAATTAGGTCTCAGGACATTTTTACAGCTTTTATGCCAAGTTTATATTACAGGATGTTAAGAATGTATGGTAGCACTTAAAAGTGCTAAAGCTGGCTAATCATGCTCTGGATAACAATGGTTTATGATTATCTCTCAAGGAAAGCAGGAGTTAGGCATTTACATGATTTTGTCGTTACATTATGATATTGAACAGAAATAAAAACAAAGGGCAAGGGATTAACCTAAATGTTTTGTTCTCTCTTTCTAATACACTCATCTAGGGGCTAAGACATCAAAAGTTATCATTAGGTTTTTGCCTTAGAATAAATTCAGCTAAAAGCTTTGAGAGGCTTTAAGATTAACCCAAAAAAAAAGAAAATGCATTCACGTTGTCCAAATCTGTATAGGTCTAGACAATATAAAATTGTACCTAAAAGCAAACAGGTAAAGGATGGCAAGAATTTTTAATTAGCATTTCATTATAATACAAATGTGAAAAGAAAGAGGTCAGCTATTAATAAGGGACAGGTTTCCTACCACTGGGATTTACTCTGAATTCATTTTAAGACCAGGAAGCTGTGATTTAAAAAATTTCCCTCCAAAAGGGTTAAAAGCCAAAACAACAGGACTTTAAAAGTAAGGATTTGGGCTTTAAGAACAGCTATTTGTACAGTTCCAGACTCTTAATTTGTAATCTTAACTTAGAACCATAATGTCCACTTATTCATGATAAATGGTTCCACATGGGATAGCATTATCTATTTTTGAGATTTCAATCAGGCTCGTGACTTCCTTTTCGTTTCTCTTTTTAGATCGTGCACTTTTCAAAATTCCACAAAAGAAAACATATCAAAAAAGAAATATAAAATTTAAGGTTACTTCAACAAAAGGGTTAATTAGAGAAACAAATTTTCTCAGACTGTTAATAATGGGAATGACACATACTATGTGCCCATAAGTAATTCTCAGGTATCTTTGATCTTCAGCCCCATGCGGTTTCTGGTGCCTACTGTAGCCTGGCCTCTGGGACTCTCTCAGAACCAGACATCTGGCTACTTTGTTGTTTTAGACTAATCTCCTCCCAGGAGAGCTCAAGAAATGACACCAGGCAAGGAGGGTCCTGGCAAGGGAAAAAACATTACAGTATTAGCAGATTTCTTTCCGAGTGGACCATAGTATCAAAATGGTCTTCAAATTTCTACAGGGGTCTTAGGAGCGCTTCTGTTCTGTGGTTTTTCTCCAGCATCATTTAAATAGGATGTATACAGTCTATCTTTAAGGCCCATCAATCATCTTTAAGAATCACTGAATGTTAATCACAAAACATGACAATGTGCAGGAGAAAGTTGTGAGGAAAAATACAAATCAGATTAATTCTTCACCCATCTGTTAGGGCTGGGTGGTGACGGATAAAACAAAGATTTTAATTGTCAGCTGAAGGGTTACACCAAATCTGTGGGATAACGTCTAAGATGTGCAAATCCAGTTGCATGCCTACCATTACTCCAATTCCCTATCATGTTTGTTCTTTTAACTGGGCTTTTTTTTTTAAAAGCAAACAGGTAAAGGATGGCAAGAATTTTTAATTAGCATTTCATTATAATACAAATGTGAAAAGAAAGAGGTCAGCTATTAATAAGGGACAGGTTTCCTACCACTGGGATTTACTCTGAATTCATTTTAAGACCAGGAAGCTGTGATTTAAAAAATTTCCCTCCAAAAGGGTTAAAAGCCAAAACAACAGGACTTTAAAAGTAAGGATTTGGGCTTTAAGAACAGCTATTTGTACAGTTCCAGACTCTTAATTTGTAATCTTAACTTAGAACCATAATGTCCACTTATTCATGATAAATGGTTCCACATGGGATAGCATTATCTATTTTTGAGATTTCAATCAGGCTCGTGACTTCCTTTTCGTTTCTCTTTTTAGATACGTGCACTTTTCAAAATTCCACAAAAGAAAACATATCAAAAAAGAAATATAAAATTTAAGGTTACTTCAACAAAAGGGTTAATTAGAGAAACAAATTTTCTCAGACTGTTAATAATGGGAATGACACATACTATGTGCCCATAAGTAATTCTCAGGTATCTTTGATCTTCAGCCCCATGCGGTTTCTGGTGCCTACTGTAGCCTGGCCTCTGGGACTCTCTCAGAACCAGACATCTGGCTACTTTGTTGTTTTAGACTAATCTCCTCCCAGGAGAGCTCAAGAAATGACACCAGGCAAGGAGGGTCCTGGAAAGGGGAAAAAAACATTACAGTATTAGCAGATTTCTTTCCGAGTGGACCATAGTATCAAAATGGTCTTCAAATTTCTACAGGGGTCTTAGGAGCGCTTCTGTTCTGTGGTTTTTCTCCAGCATCATTTAAATAGGATGTATACAGTCTATCTTTAAGGCCCATCAATCATCTTTAAGAATCACTGAATGTTAATCACAAAACATGACAATGTGCAGGAGAAAGTTGTGAGGAAAAATACAAATCAGATTAATTCTTCACCCATCTGTTAGGGCTGGGTGGTGACGGATAAAACAAAGATTTTAATTGTCAGCTGAAGGGTTACACCAAATCTGTGGGATAACGTCTAAGATGTGCAAATCCAGTTGCATGCCTACCATTACTCCAATTCCCTATCATGTTTGTTCTTTTAACTGGGCTTTTTTTTTTGAAAGACTCTTAGCTATAATACCAATCTACCAGAAAGATTTGATTAAAGTGCACTTCTGTAATGCACCTCAGAAGAAAAGAAGAGGGCACAAGAAGTGATACAAGGACAGAGCATAGACATAGGGGCGTTGTGGGGAAGAAATAGGGAGGGGGAAGCATGGAGGGAGTAACATGGAAACCTATAGTGTTATGTGTGGAAAAGATAGCTATTGCCATTGTGCTAAGAGAATAGGAGTGCTTACAATGGCTTGGGGCAATGGTCAGGAGGGGTGGGATGGGGCTAAGGGGTGGGGGGGGGGACCATGGATATACATATGACTGATCTAGGAACATACATGTCTGTGGACAACAAAACTCTGTAAAACCTTTAAAATAAAGAATAATAATAATAATAATAATAATAAAAGTGATACAAGCTTTAACAAAAAAATAAAAGCCAAACAATTCAGTCAAGGAGAAAACATTGTTTTTGAAATAACAAAGATTATCAATATTCTCCCTACCAAGGCAAGAAATAATCAACTTCTTAATTCCTTTTAGGGATTATTGTTCAATCCCTCAAATCTATACATTCTGAGAAAAAGTGAAATTGAGTCATTCAGTCGTGTCCAACTCTTTGTGATCCCTGGACAGGCCATGGAGTTCTCCAGGCAAAAATACTGGAGTGGGTGGCCTTTTCCTTCTCCAGGGGAGCTTCCAACCCAGGGATCGAACCCAGGTCTCCCGCATTGCAGGCAGATTCTTTATTAGGTGAGCTACAAGGGAAGCCCATACGTTCTGAGGAAACAATAATTTACCATTTGTTACACAGACAGAATATAAACCTACTGAATAACTGCTTAATCTGTGAGCTTGAATATTTTACCCTAAAATCACATCTTATTTATTTGTAATGCATTCAAATAATATATGAAATCAAGTGTTACACTATAATAGGACATTTACGTTCTTATATAGAGTGACAGAAAACTCACCAGACTGGCTAAAATACCTAATGCATTCATCTCTTATCTGTTCAAAGAAGGTCCTTTTTTTTATGTTTCAGGTATTTTTATATTCAGAACATATAACTATACAGTGACTTATACCCTGTACTGTAGTTGATAAGTTAACAATTCTAATTCGCTGCTGTTGCTGTTCAGTACCAAAGCCATGTCCGATTTTTTGCAACTCCATGGACTGCAGCATGCCAGGCTCACCTATCCCCTACTATCTTCCAGAGTTTTCTCAAGTTCATGTTCACTGAGTTGATGATGCTATCCAATGCTAACAATTCTAATACCTTATTTTAATTTAATATTATCTACTCAGTTAATATCTATCATAAGTATCATTAAAGACAAAAATTCTCAGAGGATGAATGTGAGAAATGCAATTTAAGCAGTAACAATTCATTTATTATCAATAAAGCAAAAGAATTATGTTAGTGTGGAGTAGGTCAGTTGCACTAAGACAAATATTGACTGATTCCACTTCATTGAGGTTTCCCTGATGGTTCAGCTGCTAAAGAATCCACCTGCCAATGCAGGAGATGCAAGAGACACAGGTTTGATCCCTGGGTGTGAAAGATCTCCTGGAGAAGGAAATGGCAACCCACTCTAGTATTCTTGCCTGGAAAATTCCATGGACAAAGGAGCCTGGGAGGCTCCAGTCCATGGAGTCCGGTCTAACATTATAGAAACAAAATAAGAGGGCTTCCCCTGGTGGTCCAGTGGGTAAGGACACAGCCTTGCAGTGCAAGGGGCGCCGGTTCGTGCCCTGGCCTGGGAAGATCCCACGTGCCGCGGAGCGGCTGCACCGATGTGTCCAGTTACAGAGCCGGATCTCTGGAGCGCATGCGCCCAGAGCCAGCGTTCTGTAACGACAGACCACCGTGATGGGAGGCCCACAGGAGCCAAAGAACAAAGACGGATGAAAATAGAGAAATGAAAGACCAACAGAAGTGGCCCGTCTGCTCCCCTCCCTCCCCAACCCGACCCCCGCCCTAAATAAATAAATAAATAAATCTTAAAAAAATAAATAAATAAAAAAAGAAACAAAATAAGAAAGTTGGTTGTCAGGGGTTTAGAAGAGAGAGAAATGGGGGGATTATTGTCTGATGGACATAGAATTTGATTTTGGGAATAGGAAAAAGTTCTGCAGATAGACAGTGGTAATAATTACACAATAATGCAATTAATATCAATGAATTGTAGACTTTAAAATAATTAAAATGGCAAAATTTATGTTACGCATATGTATATTTTACCACAATTTTTACTACGATCTTTAAAAGGATTATGTCAGATATACAATAATATGAAAACTCAAAGATAAAGAAAATTTGGAGATCTTTTATTTTGAATGCCTTTCTTTGACCAAAGATACATAAAGTCCATAAGAAGCATCTGCAATCACATTTTAATGCATACACTCTTATCACCATTACCCATGAAATGAAAAAAATCAGTTCCAGAACACACAGAAAAATTAAATCTAAAAAAAATATTTCCAAAGTTTCCCCTAGATGTCTAGAGTTTTATACCTCACATTAGGAATACTGCTATTGACTGATTCCACTTCATTGAGGTTTCCTGATGGTTCAGCTGCTAAAGAATCCACCTGCCAATGCAGGAGATGCAAGAGACACAGGTTTGATCCTGGGTGTGAAAGATCTCCTGGAGAAGGAAATGGCAACCCACTCTAGTATTCTTGCCTGGAAAATTCCATGGACAAAGGAGCCTGGGAGGCTCCAGTCCATGGAGTCCGGTCTAACATTATAGAAACAAAATAAGAGGGCTTCCCCTGGTGGTCCAGTGGGTAAGGACACAGCCTTGCAGTGCAAGGGGCGCCGGTTCGTGCCCTGGCCTGGGAAGATCCCACGTGCCGCGGAGCGGCTGCACCGATGTGTCCAGTTACAGAGCCGGATCTCTGGAGCGCATGCGCCCAGAGCCAGCGTTCTGTAACGACAGACCACCGTGATGGGAGGCCCACAGGAGCCAAAGAACAAAGACGGATGAAAATAGAGAAATGAAAGACCAACAGAAGTGGCCCGTATGCTCCACACCCTCCCCAACCCGACCACAGCCCTAAATAAATAAATAAATAAATCTTAAAAAAATAAATAAATAAAAAAAGAAACAAAATAAGAAAGTTGGTTGTCAGGGGTTTAGAAGAGAGAGAAATGGGGGGATTATTGTCTGATGGACATAGAATTTGATTTTGGGAAGGGGAAAAAAGTTCTGCAGATAGACAGTGGTAATAATTACACAATAATGCAATTAATATCAATGAATTGTAGACTTTAAAATAATTAAAATGGCAAAATTTATGTTACGCATATGTATATTTTACCACAATTTTTACTACGATCTTTAAAAGGATTATGTCAGATATACAATAATATGAAAACTCAAAGATAAAGAAAATTTGGAGATCTTTTATTTTGAATGCCTTTCTTTGACCAAAGATACATAAAGTCCATAAGAAGCATCTGCAATCACATTTTAATGCATACACTCTTATCACCATTACCCATGAAATGAAAAAAATCAGTTCCAGAACACACAGAAAAATTAAATCTAAAAAAAATATTTCCAAAGTTTCCCCTAGATGTCTAGAGTTTTATACCTCACATTAGGAATACTGCTACTAAGTAACAAAACTATTCTTCAGTATGAATCTGCATTTCCAGAATCAAAAAAGGGTAAAAAATTTGATACAACCAGTGAGATGTTTCTTACAATACTGCACACTACTAAGATAGAATGCCCCCAGGAGTTAATCCAGCTCTCCAAGTGCCTTCCAAATATCATATTATTTTGAATTATATTTAGTGTAGTACCAGCATTAAGCTTACTTTATTCTATTCTATTTTTTGAAAATTATACACATTTATTTTATATTATTGTGATTAAGTTTATCTTCATACACATACAAAAAAAGAAAAAAGAAATTGCAAATAATAATAGCTTATACAAAAGAGGTACTTGTCTCTCTTTCATGTGAAGGAAGGCCAGAGGTAGGCAATCCAGGGATGGCAGAGCAGCTCCACAGTCAAAAGGACCCAGAATCCTATTCTTGCTGCTGAGCTGTCATTAGGTTTAATCATCAGCACAGCCTAAGATTTCTCCTCAAGCTCCACTCATCAAATTAGCACCCCGTAAGCAGAGAGGAAAAAAAGTGAAACCTGTACCACCAACTTTTAAAGACATGACTGGGGACCTTCGCAGTGGTTAAGAATTCACCAAGGCAAGGGATGTACGTGGGTCTGATCCCTGGTCAGAGAATTAAGATTCCACTAACCATGGGGCAACTAAACTCATGCACTGCAAGGAAGATCTTGTGTGCTACAACTGAGACCTGACACAGCCAAATAAATAAATAAATATTCTTAATACATAAAAAATAAAAAGATGTCTTGGATGTGTATACAATGCTTCCATTTACCATTTCATCGGCCAGCATTTAGCTACATGGGTCATGAGAACACTGGAAAATCTAGTAAATACAGTATTTAGATGGCAGTAAATAACCAGGATATTCACTTAACTACAATTACAATTGTAAATAAACAAACAAGCCAAAAAAAAAAAGCGGGGGGGTGGGGGGGAGGAAATTCATTAACTATTACTGGTACCTGATTAGTTTAATTCATAGAAAAGAACAGGAATTATCAACAAATTACCATGACGAAAAAAAGAAATCTGAAATTAGGTTTCAATTTGAGAAAAAATTCCAATTAAAAAGGGTAAAAAATTTGATACAACCAGTGAGATGTTTCTTACAATACTGCACACTACTAAGATAGAATGCCCCCAGGAGTTAATCCAGCTCTCCAAGTGCCTTCCAAATATCATATTATTTTGAATTATATTTAGTGTAGTACCAGCATTAAGCTTACTTTATTCTATTCTATTTTTTGAAAATTATACACATTTATTTTATATTATTGTGATTAAGTTTATCTTCATACACATACAAAAAAAGAAAAAAGAAATTGCAAATAATAATAGCTTATACAAAAGAGGTACTTGTCTCTCTTTCATGTGAAGGAAGGCCAGAGGTAGGCAATCCAGGGATGGCAGAGCAGCTCCACAGTCAAAAGGACCCAGAATCCTATTCTTGCTGCTGAGCTGTCATTAGGTTTAATCATCAGCACAGCCTAAGATTTCTCCTCAAGCTCCACTCATCAAATTAGCACCCCGTAAGCAGAGAGGAAAAAAAGTGAAACCTGTACCACCAACTTTTAAAGACATGACTGGGGACCTTCGCAGTGGTTAAGAATTCACCAAGGCAAGGGATGTACGTGGGTCTGATCCCTGGTCAGAGAATTAAGATTCCACTAACCATGGGGCAACTAAACTCATGCACTGCAAGGAAGATCTTGTGTGCTACAACTGAGACCTGACACAGCCAAATAAATAAATAAATATTCTTAATACATAAAAAATAAAAAGATGTCTTGGATGTGTATACAATGCTTCCATTTACCATTTCATCGGCCAGCATTTAGCTACATGGGTCATGAGAACACTGGAAAATCTAGTAAATACAGTATTTAGATGGCAGTAAATAACCAGGATATTCACTTAACTACAATTACAATTGTAAATAAACAAACAAGCCAAAAAAAAAAAGCGGGGGGGTGGGTGGGGGGGAGGAAATTCATTAACTATTACTGGTACCTGATTAGTTTAATTCATAGAAAAGAACAGGAATTATCAACAAATTACCATGACGAAAAAAAGAAATCTGAAATTAGGTTTCAATTTGAGAAAAAAAAATTCCAATTAAAGACACAGGTAATCAATTCATTTCCTTGCAACATGGTGAATTTCATTTATTTCCTGAGTGTGAATTGAGTACTTACTATATAAGTAAAGCAGATTATCTCAGTGAGTTCATATTGTGTGTCATCCTAGATGGAGTCAGTGTAGAGACTAAAGCATAACTTTAGGTCTGAACTAAAGACAGTGATTTTCCATCGCCCACCCCCATCCCTTGCCACTACTGAGAGGAAAAAATGTCAGAAAAGGAGCAAAAGAATGAAAATAAGAGTAACCAAATCAATTCCCTTTCAGGCCTATCTCTCAGATCAAATGGACAATTATTTACACAGACTCATGAAGGAGGGGCTTTAAGATGATATTGATTTGACTCTGATTAGAGATTTCTGAAAGTCCCAATTATAGCCCAAAGTCCTCTCACTTGGCTACTGATCTCCATGACTTCTGCAACATCCACATAAAGCTGCAGTGACTCATTTTGAGAAGACCTTGGAAGCAGCACTTTAAAGAGGAAGTGGCTGCCAAGAAAAAAGGCCCAAAGGTGCAGGACGTAACAGCAAACATGACAGGGTCACCAATTCTAAAGGCAGTTTCCTAGTATCTTGGTGCTGAGTGCAGAATGACTTATAGAGCTGCATGGACCCTGCAAACACCTGCTACGCACAGAGCAATCCCATCATACAAGATCCTCAGAGACCACCACTGCTGGAGCAGACTGACCAACGCTAATACCTTTGGGAAGAATATTTACAATGAGGAAACTACATGTTGTTGTTTGTTGCTATTTAACTGCTCAGTTGTGTTCAACTCTTTGCGATCCCATGGACCCTGGATCCCATGGCTCCTCTGTCCATGGGATTCTCCAGGCACAAAGACTGGAGTGGGTTGCCATTTCCTCCTCCAACGGATCTTCCCAAATCAGGGATCGAACCAGTGTCTCCTGCATGGCAGGCAGATTGTTTACCACTGAGCCACTAAGGAAGCATGCCAGGAAGGTACATTTTTTCACCATTACAAGGCCCAGTTCAGGATTTGGAACCCTGAGTGGATGTTCCACTCTGGGGTGAGAAATAGTTACGCCCAGAGCTTCCAGGAGCCCACACATTGGCAAGATGACCATGGAGTAGTGACAACAAAGGTGGTGAAGAACCATGCAGGGATCTATTGAAGAGTCTAACTTGGTTGAGACCTCGTTAGTTGGAGGTAATAAACTTCACCAGCAAAGAGAGAGAGAAACAATGATAAAAGGAAAAGAGGAAAAGGACAGGAAAGAGAAATGGAGAAGCTCAGATGATAAATGCATAGATTTCTGAAGTATAAAACTGAATAAGCTTTAAAAAGTCAAGTAGACCATCCTAATATCTTCTCTTCCCAGTCTTTTTTTTCTTTTTGGTTGCACTGAGTTGCTTTGTTTTACTGCAGAGCACGGGCTGAGTAGTTGTGGTGTGAGGGCTTAGCTGCCAAGAGGCATGTGGGACCTTAGTTCCCTGACCAAGGATCTAACCCAGGTCACCTGGATTGGGAGGCAGATGCTTAATCCTTGGATTACCAGGAATTATAGCCCAAAGTCCTCTCACTTGGCTACTGATCTCCATGACTTCTGCAACATCCACATAAAGCTGCAGTGACTCATTTTGAGAAGACCTTGGAAGCAGCACTTTAAAGAGGAAGTGGCTGCCAAGAAAAAAGGCCCAAAGGTGCAGGACGTAACAGCAAACATGACAGGGTCACCAATTCTAAAGGCAGTTTCCTAGTATCTTGGTGCTGAGTGCAGAATGACTTATAGAGCTGCATGGACCCTGCAAACACCTGCTACGCACAGAGCAATCCCATCATACAAGATCCTCAGAGACCACCACTGCTGGAGCAGACTGACCAACGCTAATACCTTTGGGAAGAATATTTACAATGAGGAAACTACATGTTGTTGTTTGTTGCTATTTAACTGCTCAGTTGTGTTCAACTCTTTGCGATCCCATGGACCCTGGATCCCATGGCTCCTCTGTCCATGGGATTCTCCAGGCACAAAGACTGGAGTGGGTTGCCATTTCCTCCTCCAACGGATCTTCCCAAATCAGGGATCGAACCAGTGTCTCCTGCATGGCAGGCAGATTGTTTACCACTGAGCCACTAAGGAAGCATGCCAGGAAGGTACATTTTTTCACCATTACAAGGCCCAGTTCAGGATTTGGAACCCTGAGTGGATGTTCCACTCTGGGGTGAGAAATAGTTACGCCCAGAGCTTCCAGGAGCCCACACATTGGCAAGATGACCATGGAGTAGTGACAACAAAGGTGGTGAAGAACCATGCAGGGATCTATTGAAGAGTCTAACTTGGTTGAGACCTCGTTAGTTGGAGGTAATAAACTTCACCAGCAAAGAGAGAGAGAAACAATGATAAAAGGAAAAGAGGAAAAGGACAGGAAAGAGAAATGGAGAAGCTCAGATGATAAATGCATAGATTTCTGAAGTATAAAACTGAATAAGCTTTAAAAAGTCAAGTAGACCATCCTAATATCTTCTCTTCCCAGTCTTTTTTTTCTTTTTGGTTGCACTGAGTTGCTTTGTTTTACTGCAGAGCACGGGCTGAGTAGTTGTGGTGTGAGGGCTTAGCTGCCAAGAGGCATGTGGGACCTTAGTTCCCTGACCAAGGATCTAACCCAGGTCACCTGGATTGGGAGGCAGATGCTTAATCCTTGGATTACCAGGGAATTCCCTCTTCCTAGTCCGTATGAGGCCAGGAAAAAAAAAAAAAAAGGTGAGGTAACTTAAGCAAGTAAGAAAGATAATAAATAAATAATAAATGTTTCTTCAGGTACCATGATAAAACTAGTCTCCTCAACCAAGGTGAAAAATAACACATTTAACTTCTAACCCCCAAAGTAATAACATAGTATTCATAATTCAATACTCAACTAAAAACTATGGCCCAATCAAATAAACTATCAAGAGAGTAATGATTAATTTATCAACAATTAACTATATCCCATAGACTTTTCAGTCAACATAATCTTTAAAAAACCAGTATATATAGAAGTAACATAATTATATAATGTTTTGTAATTTGCAAAGCATGTGCACATTAAGTTAATCACTTAACAAACTAACATTAAACAACATGTATCTACTGCCAGGAGATATTTTATTTAATTAATCTATGGTCTGAACTTAAGAGGGAAAGTGGATATGTACTTATAAGATTTCTAACATTGAAATTAACTTTTTCTACTTAAATAAACAGCATTTAAAGAAAAGCATATACATGGTATGTTACAGTTTCAGATACTAGAATAACATTTGCCAGAAAGGGATGTATTCGCTGCTGTATTTCCAGGTGAGATTGGCTTCCTGGTGGTACAGTTCGGGTCTGTGGTACCAAAACAACTTCAAGACAAAGGCCTCTCATGTTGGAGGCTTGGAAAGAAAGCTCAGCTTTGGCTTTTCATCTATTTATTCGGCAGGGAATGGAAGCCGCTGAGATGTATGGGAAGAAGCTCCCTAAGACTAGGTCAGTGGCGAACTTTTGTTTTAACTCTGCAACTGCCATGATGCAGGCACATGGGCATGGCTTCCCTGTGCCACTGACCCACCCACACCACACAAGCATGTGGCTATTCCATTCAGCTTTGGAACCTACACGGCACAGCAAAGCAGTACTTCTGCCAATTCACTGCATATAAAGAAAGGAACGCGGGCAGTCAAATTGTCAGCTACAATGCAACTGCTTCCTTAGTCAGTCTACACTCTTGGCTCCCACGTGCAGGTAAGAATGCTGCATTCATCAGGCCACTGCTCAGCAGGGAAAAAATCTGCCTGCAATGCAAGACACAGGCTCCATCCCAGGCTCAGGAAGATGCCCTGGAGGAGGAAAACAGCAACCCAGTCCAGTAGTCTTGCCTGAAAATTCCCATGGACAGAGGAGCCTGACAGGCTACAGTACAAAGGTCACAAAGAGTTGGAGATGACTGAGCAACTAAGCACACACATGCACACACCCCTTCCATCAAACTCATTCATTCTTATGGATCTTCCAACCTGTGTGCCTTCTTAACCCCACTTAGAAGTAGGGGTCTTTCAAAACCTCGGGGAGAGAATCTGAAAGCCTATCACATTCAAGAACCAACTTGCCAACCAGGACCCATAGGCCCAGTTCAAGCTCTAGGAACCTCCCCTGCTCCCTCTTGACTTACCCACTTGCTCACTTAACCAACCTGTGGTTTAACATGACTGGTTTTTCCCATTTCATTACCAACCTCTCTGAAAACAGACAACCTGGCATCCTCTTTGTACTCAGCCTCCCCACTCCTCAAAACACTAGCTCAGAGTTCTGTAAATTATACAAGTGCTCAAAATTTGTTTTAATTGACTTGTACTCTGACATTCATCTCTCAGGAAATTTTCAAGCCATCACCTTTAATGAGGAACCAACACAACATCTACATGTTCCTTCTTATATGACTGATTTCTGGAGTTCTCTGGTTTTACTTAAGACACTGTATAATAGGAGGAAGGGTCTAGGAGAAGGAGTCTGGGTTTCCCAGTTGTGTGACGAGTCAACGCACCTCTAAGTCCTAATTTGACCAACTACAAAAATCAGGATAACATAACAGAAAATACAGGTAAAAGCATTTCATCAGATATGCAAAATAAAGGTATCACAAGAGGAGATGATCTAAAGAAGTACTCTCATATACCTCATTCTATATACGATTGATCCTTGAACAAAAATGGTTTCAACTCTCTGTGTCTACTTACATGCGGGCTTTTCTCAACAGTACACACTAAAGTATATATTGTACTACCATGCCAGATGATCAGTGACTGGCTGAATCCATGGATGTCTTTACAGAGTTGGATCCATGGGCACAGAAGAACCAAGAATACTGGGTTTGACTATAAATTACACATGGATCTCACCTTCAAGGAGGGTTGACACCCCTAACCCCTGATGTTGTTAATGGTCAAATGTATACTGAAACTTCTACACAGAAATCACTATTTTTTTTCTGTTTTCAAAAAAACTTAATTATTTTTAATTGAGGGATAATTGCTTTACAATATTGTGCTGGTTTCTTCCATACATCAATACGAATCCTCCATAGGTAAACATATGTCCCTCTCTCTTGAGCCTCCCTCCAACCTCCCGCCCCAGCCCACCCCTCTAGGCTGTCACAGAGGAGCAGTCTAAGCTCCCTGAGTCACAGCCAATTCCCACTGGCTAGAATCTGAAAGCCTATCACATTCAAGAACCAACTTGCCAACCAGGACCCATAGGCCCAGTTCAAGCTCTAGGAACCTCCCCTGCTCCCTCTTGACTTACCCACTTGCTCACTTAACCAACCTGTGGTTTAACATGACTGGTTTTTCCCATTTCATTACCAACCTCTCTGAAAACAGACAACCTGGCATCCTCTTTGTACTCAGCCTCCCCACTCCTCAAAACACTAGCTCAGAGTTCTGTAAATTATACAAGTGCTCAAAATTTGTTTTAATTGACTTGTACTCTGACATTCATCTCTCAGGAAATTTTCAAGCCATCACCTTTAATGAGGAACCAACACAACATCTACATGTTCCTTCTTATATGACTGATTTCTGGAGTTCTCTGGTTTTACTTAAGACACTGTATAATAGGAGGAAGGGTCTAGGAGAAGGAGTCTGGGTTTCCCAGTTGTGTGACGAGTCAACGCACCTCTAAGTCCTAATTTGACCAACTACAAAAATCAGGATAACATAACAGAAAATACAGGTAAAAGCATTTCATCAGATATGCAAAATAAAGGTATCACAAGAGGAGATGATCTAAAGAAGTACTCTCATATACCTCATTCTATATACGATTGATCCTTGAACAAAAATGGTTTCAACTCTCTGTGTCTACTTACATGCGGGCTTTTCTCAACAGTACACACTAAAGTATATATTGTACTACCATGCCAGATGATCAGTGACTGGCTGAATCCATGGATGTCTTTACAGAGTTGGATCCATGGGCACAGAAGAACCAAGAATACTGGGTTTGACTATAAATTACACATGGATCTCACCTTCAAGGAGGGTTGACACCCCTAACCCCTGATGTTGTTAATGGTCAAATGTATACTGAAACTTCTACACAGAAATCACTATTTTTTTTCTGTTTTCAAAAAAACTTAATTATTTTTAATTGAGGGATAATTGCTTTACAATATTGTGCTGGTTTCTTCCATACATCAATACGAATCCTCCATAGGTAAACATATGTCCCCTCCCTCTTGAACCTCCCTCCAACCTCCCACCCCATCCCACCCCTCTAGGCTGTCACAGAGGAGCAGTCTAAGCTCCCTGAGTCACAGCCAATTCCCACTGGCTAGCTACTTTACACACAGCAGGCTCTGTGTTTCCATGCTGCTCTCTCCATTGATCCTGTTCTCTCCATCCCCTCCTCCCCATGTGCGTAAGTCTCTTCTCTATGTCTGCATCTCTACTGCTGTCCTGCAAATAGACTCATCGGTACTATCTTTCTAGATTCCATATATACGCATTCATATCCATATTTTTCTCTTAGAAAACAGTATTTATTGTAAATTACAAAAAATTATCTCATCACTCATGCAAACAATACATATATTTTAAATATCTACCCATGTCTTTTATGTCAAAATCATTTTTCCCACATGAGATATTTACTAGTTAAAAGGCATCCAAAATTTAAAAGAGAAAGGTCCTATTCAGCAACTAACATGTTTGTGTATGTTTTTCATCAGTTCATAGGTTTGAAAATGTAAGATAGACCCTATAGAAGTCTTTTATTCCCCTTCCAGGCCAGATCAACCATATAAAAGCGTTTCATCCCCTTCCAATTACAAGAAATTTTTTCTTTCCTTCTAGGCATGAGGCCAGCCACGTTGGAGGCAGCTACGATGTAAGTGGCTGGGGCTGCTGATGCACAGACAAAACAGAACAGGTGTGAATAACTGAGAAAAGTCAAAAGGAGACAGCCAGGGCTTCCCTGGTGGTCCAGTGAGTAAGGACACCGCCTTGCAGTGCAAGGGGCACGGGTTCAATCCCTGGCCTGGGAAGATCCCACGTGCCGCGGAGCGGCTAGACCGATGTGTCCAATTACCGAGCCGGAGCTCTGAAGCGCGTGCGCCCAGAGTGGGTGCTCTGCGACAACAGAGGCCACCGCGGTGGGAGGCCCACATGGGCCAAAGAACAAAGATGGATGAAAATGAACAAATGAAAGACCAATAGAAGTGGCCCGCCTGACCCCCTCCCTCCCCAACCCGCCCCCTCCCCACCAAAAAATTAAAAAAATAAAAGGAGACGGCCAATTACACATCCTGATTTTTCTACAAAAATGTACGATTTTTCTATAAAGTTTACTTAACACTGGACAAAGTAAAACTAGATATGGGTTATTATTTTAATAAGGCATTTAAATCAAGACACCAATGGGGCTATATTTAAACAAAGTTCTTCAAAATATTAATCTATGCAAATATATTTACTGTGTATTTACTGAATATATGCTAAATGCAGCACCAGACACAGAGAAGATACAATTTCATGTGCGTAAGTCTCTTCTCTATGTCTCCCCATCTCTACTGCTGTCCTGCAAATAGACTCATCGGTACTATCTTTCTAGATTCCATATATACGCATTCATATCCATATTTTTCTCTTAGAAAACAGTATTTATTGTAAATTACAAAAAATTATCTCATCACTCATGCAAACAATACATATATTTTAAATATCTACCCATGTCTTTTATGTCAAAATCATTTTTCCCACATGAGATATTTACTAGTTAAAAGGCATCCAAAATTTAAAAGAGAAAGGTCCTATTCAGCAACTAACATGTTTGTGTATGTTTTTCATCAGTTCATAGGTTTGAAAATGTAAGATAGACCCTATAGAAGTCTTTTATTCCCCTTCCAGGCCAGATCAACCATATAAAAGCGTTTCATCCCCTTCCAATTACAAGAAATTTTTTCTTTCCTTCTAGGCATGAGGCCAGCCACGTTGGAGGCAGCTACGATGTAAGTGGCTGGGGCTGCTGATGCACAGACAAAACAGAACAGGTGTGAATAACTGAGAAAAGTCAAAAGGAGACAGCCAGGGCTTCCCTGGTGGTCCAGTGAGTAAGGACACCGCCTTGCAGTGCAAGGGGCACGGGTTCAATCCCTGGCCTGGGAAGATCCCACGTGCCGCGGAGCGGCTAGACCGATGTGTCCAATTACCGAGCCGGAGCTCTGAAGCGCGTGCGCCCAGAGTGGGTGCTCTGCGACAACAGAGGCCACCGCGGTGGGAGGCCCACATGGGCCAAAGAACAAAGATGGATGAAAATGAACAAATGAAAGACCAATAGAAGTGGCCCGCCTGACCCCCTCCCTCCCCAACCCGCCCCCTCCCCACCAAAAAAAATTAAAAAAAAAAAAAAAAAGGAGACGGCCAATTACACATCCTGATTTTTCTACAAAAATGTACGATTTTTCTATAAAGTTTACTTAACACTGGACAAAGTAAAACTAGATATGGGTTATTATTTTAATAAGGCATTTAAATCAAGACACCAATGGGGCTATATTTAAACAAAGTTCTTCAAAATATTAATCTATGCAAATATATTTACTGTGTATTTACTGAATATATGCTAAATGCAGCACCAGACACAGAGAAGATACAATTGTGAATAAGAAAAATACACATTTCCTGTTACCTAATTATGACCGTGAAAAACACAGGCATTTACAATATATTGTGCTACATATGCCTTGATGGGCTAAGTATCACAGAACCTGGTAGAAAGGTAAGAAACCTTCCTGAGGGGAACTTACAACCAAGTGGGAAAATCAACACCAATACAACTTCTTGGATTGTTTTCTGTTTTTTGTTTTATATTAATCTTTGGCCACATCATTCAGCATGTGGGATCTTAGTTCCCTGACCTGGGATCAACTTGAACCCATGATCCCCACATTGACAGTGCAAAGTCTAGACCACTGGACATTCTCAATTTCTTAGTTTTTA
Source organism: Tragulus kanchil (assembly GCA_022376925.1). Lineage (NCBI taxonomy): Eukaryota > Metazoa > Chordata > Mammalia > Artiodactyla > Tragulidae > Tragulus > Tragulus kanchil. The sequence continues at coordinate 35,569,842 of JAIOJX010000025.1, forward strand.
CCTAATAATTTTTTTAACTACTGGTTTTTTGGTCTACTCATAAATCAGTCCTTAGTTTTCTCACCTAAGTAGCTGGGGCACTAAGCCATGTGTAGATGGGGAGCTTGTGGGACCACAGGTCCTGCCTCCAGTGTTAACTCTGCATTGAAAGCAGTGTCTGGGTTTGCATCCTTGCTCTTCCTCTTTTGAGCTACATGACCCTGAGTAAGTTTCTGAATCTATTTTGGCATTAGTTTTCTCTTCTATAAAATGGAAATAATAATACTACCTAGCTCAATGGTTGTTAAAAGTTTAGAGGAATGTATATATAAATATTATAAATACACATTTCATATATATATATATGGCACTGAACAAGAATTGTCACATACAAATGCACCGGGATGTTATTTTGATGGCAAGACCTTACTGTGATCGCAGGTTTGTGGGTCAGCCGCTAAGTAATTCTGCTCAGGGCAGAGGAATTGTCCACAAAAGTTATGAGTGATTCCTAGGGCTTCCCTGGTGGTCCAGTGGGCAAACAGTCCACTTTGCAGGGCAGGGGCAGGGGGCACCAGTATGATCCCTGGCCCTGGAAGATCCCATGTGCCGCAGAGCAGCTGGACCAGTATGTCCAATTACAAGCCAGTGCTCGGAGCGCATGCACCCAGAGTCAGTGCTCTGCAACGAGCGGCCACTGTGATGGGAGGCTCACATGAGCTGAACAATGAAGATGGATGAAAATAAATAAACAAAAGTCAATAAAATAGGCCAAAAAATTTTTTTTAATTAAAAAAAAGTGATTCCCAGAACTGTGTGTTGTTGAGGTCCTGCATCATTCCATTGTCCTGCCATGCCCTTTTTTCCCTTCCAGGTCAGAAACTAGGAAAGTGTGTGGAAAATGTTAGCAGTTCCTGACATCCCTAAGAGGCTCTGTAAAACCTGAGGTCAGACTTCTTCCAACCAGTAAAAGGATCCTTTAATTAAGCAAACAAGCTGATAACTCAATTAACTTCCTTCCTCTTTCTCTATTGACAATCAATTTATAATGAATTGGGCCTAAAGTTGTAAAACTCCATCAAACACAGGCAAACTGTTTCTTGAAGCAGTCTTTTTTCATTACCCTCAGAAGTATTTCAGATACAACCTGAAAACAAAATTTTTCAAAGAGAGCTGAAAACAAATCTATTCTCACCTAAGTAGCTGGGGCACTAAGCCATGTGTAGATGGGGAGCTTGTGGGACCACAGGTCCTGCCTCCAGTGTTAACTCTGCATTGAAAGCAGTGTCTGGGTTTGCATCCTTGCTCTTCCTCTTTTGAGCTACATGACCCTGAGTAAGTTTCTGAATCTATTTTGGCATTAGTTTTCTCTTCTATAAAATGGAAATAATAATACTACCTAGCTCAATGGTTGTTAAAAGTTTAGAGGAATGTATATATAAATATTATAAATACACATTTCATATATATATATATGGCACTGAACAAGAATTGTCACATACAAATGCACCGGGATGTTATTTTGATGGCAAGACCTTACTGTGATCGCAGGTTTGTGGGTCAGCCGCTAAGTAATTCTGCTCAGGGCAGAGGAATTGTCCACAAAAGTTATGAGTGATTCCTAGGGCTTCCCTGGTGGTCCAGTGGGCAAACAGTCCACTTTGCAGGGCAGGGGCAGGGGGCACCAGTATGATCCCTGGCCCTGGAAGATCCCATGTGCCGCAGAGCAGCTGGACCAGTATGTCCAATTACAAGCCAGTGCTCCGGAGCGCATGCACCCAGAGTCAGTGCTCTGCAACGAGAGCGGCCACTGTGATGGGAGGCTCACATGAGCTGAACAATGAAGATGGATGAAAATAAATAAACAAAAAGTCAATAAAATAGGCCAAAAAATTTTTTTTAATTAAAAAAAAGTGATTCCCAGAACTGTGTGTTGTTGAGGTCCTGCATCATTCCATTGTCCTGCCATGCCCTTTTTTCCCTTCCAGGTCAGAAACTAGGAAAGTGTGTGGAAAATGTTAGCAGTTCCTGACATCCCTAAGAGGCTCTGTAAAACCTGAGGTCAGACTTCTTCCAACCAGTAAAAGGATCCTTTAATTAAGCAAACAAGCTGATAACTCAATTAACTTCCTTCCTCTTTCTCTATTGACAATCAATTTATAATGAATTGGGCCTAAAGTTGTAAAACTCCATCAAACACAGGCAAACTGTTTCTTGAAGCAGTCTTTTTTCATTACCCTCAGAAGTATTTCAGATACAACCTGAAAACAAAATTTTTTCAAAGAGAGCTGTATACTTCATCCAACAAAAATTCTATGTGGGGGGACTTCCCTGGTGGTTCAGTGATTAAGAATTCACCTTCCAACATGCAGGATGCAAGTTCAATCCCTGGTTGGGTACCTAAGATGCCAGATGCCATGGGGCAACTAAGCCTATGTGTTGCAACTACTGAACCCCAAACACTCTAGACTCTGTGGTCCACAACAAGAGAAAGCATTCACGTCACAATGAAGACCCAGCACAGCCAAAAGTGAAAAAACTAAAAAATAAAAAAAAAAATTACAGTTTTGGATATCTACCAAGAGATACTGGTATCAAACTAACAGACTCATGTCTCTAAACTACTTGAGCATGGTAGATGTGTTTTTATTTTAATCCCAGCTCCAATTTTTCATGTTAAAATGCAACTATGCATTCCACCTTTAAGAAAAAGTGTACAAACACATTGGAGAGTAGTTCAAGAGTAATTAAAATTATTGAGGAACTGGAAACATCAAATATTGGAGAAACAAAGAGAATAAACGCATGCCAGCAATTCCACAGCACAAATGCAATGAATGAGTGTTTACAATGGCTTATCTTGTCAAGGACTTAATGTAAACTCCAACAAGAATTAAGCCATAATGGTCCTAGCTGTCCTTTTTCACTATGTTGTTGTTCAGTCACTAAGTTGGGTCTGACTCTTTGCAACTCCATGGACTGCTGCACATCAGGCTCCCCTGCCCTTCCTTCATCATCTCCCAGTGTTAGCTCAAATTCATGTCCTTGATAAGGAGGTCCACAAAAGTTGAAAAGCATTTTTCAGAGCTACCTCATCATGTGCTTGAAAAAAGATTAGTATATATTAATATATAAATACACTTTACCTTATACAGTTACTTTCTCAGACTGTTAAACTATCATGATTTGCCTATTTGAGAAAGTATACCATTCTTGGTAATAATACCATCTCAGAGTCCAGATCTAAAGGACCATTTAATGAGAAACACTATGGGGCATAAACTCCAAAACCTTCCCACAATAGGCGCTCTTAATGGGATCTAAAATGTACTTGCATCCATGAGAACATGTGTCTAATCTAGACAGAACACTGTTTAATGCTATCCCACTTTATTCTGATACAGTAACTATACAAGAAGATCCTTGAAGGAGAGATTGAGAACATATGCTTATGAAAATTACTGCAATGTAAGTGACCTCATCATTGTTCTGAATAACTCTGCTGGGACCATTGTATGACTAAAAGGAAACCAAAATCTCTCTCCAGCTTCTCCCATCCTTTGCCATTTTTATTATGGATACTCTTGCATTAAAGGGATACAAAACAAAAAAAGGCAGTTCCTGCCAAGAAAATTCAAAAATTGATTAGAGAGCCAAATACACTCAAAAGTATTTGATTAAGGGTACAAAAACAGTCTCTATTGTGCAAAGAAGACAAGATGAATAATTCTGCCTGGGCATCTGCCAGCCTTCGTCTATGAACTGTAGCCAGGCTTCTCTGTCCATGGGATTCCCCAGCCAAGGTAGTTGGCTACCATTTCCTTCTCCAGGGGATCTTCCTATCCCAGGGAGCAAATCTTTGTCTCCTGCAAAGGCAGGGAGATCTTTTACCACTGATCATCTGGGAAGCTCTTCTTGAGAGAGAAATGGTTATTTGAGCTAAGCATTGACTGATGGTTAGTACCTGCCCTGGCAGGTATTGGGAGATGAGGAGGAGATCCCTCTTATAGGAACAGATTGGTCAAGTGAGCTGACCACGAGCAGCAGGAGATTTTCTCAGGAACACAAAGTTTTCCAACAGGTCTGAGGGCCAACACCAAAGAAACTGTCTGCAAGTAACAGGAGGCCAGGAATCTCTTCAAGAATAGACCAAAGGTTAGGGCTTCCCCTGGTGGTCCATTGGGTAAAGACACCGCCTTGCAGTGCAAGGGGCGCCGGTTCGATCCCTGGCCTGGGAAGATCCCACGTGCCGCGGAGCGGCTGGACTGATGTGTCCAATTACCCAGCCGGAGCTCTGGAGCGCATGCGCCCAGAGCCAGCGCTCTGCAACGACAGACGCCACCGCAATGGGAGGCCCACAGGAGCCAAAGAACAAAGACGGATGAACATAGAGAAACGAAAGACCAATAGAAGTGGCCCGCCTCCTCCCTCCCCAACCCGACCGCCGCCCAAAATAAATAAATAAATAAATCTTTAAAAAAAAAAAAAAGAATAGGGCTTCCCCTGGTGGTCCAGTGGGTCAGGACACCGCCTTGCTGTGCAAGGGGCGCCGGTTCGATCCCTGGCTTGGGAAGATCCCATGTGCCGCGGAGTGGCTGGACAGATGTGTCCAATTACCGAGCCGGAGCTCTGGAGCGCACACGCCCAGAGCCGGCGCTCTGCAACGACAGACGACAGACGACAAATGCCACCACGATGGGAGGCTCACAGGAGCCAAAGAACAAAGATGGATGAAAATAGAGAAATGAAAGACCAATAGAGGTGGCCCGCCCGCTCCCCTCCCTCCCCAACCCGATCCCCGCCCAAAATGAAAAAAAAAAAAAAAAAGAATAGACCAAAGGTTAGAAAGTCTGTCCAGAGGAGCAGAGTTGCTGACTTAGGAGGTAATGGAGATGGCATGCTTCCACTACAGTTTAGGGTAGTGTTCTTCAAACTGTAGTTCACAAAATCGATTCAGTGTATTGGTGTGTACTTTCCAAAATGAAATAAAGTGATGGAAAAGGAAGGGAAGGAAAGGTGGAGGAAGGGGAGAAAGAAGGGAAAGGGGAGAAGGCATAGAGGAGTAGAGACAGTGAATTCCACAAGAAACTTCTCCATTTCTAGCTGTGGATTGTCTGTGTGTATTTTAATGAAAATCAGTCATTTAAAGGGCCATGCAGGTCTAAAATCTTGGCACTTGATTAGAATGTAACTCAGTTCACTCAATATATTCAGACCATTAGTTTTGGTCCAAGTGTTCTTGGTCATGAATAATCTCCTTGAAAAATCTTAATGCACTAAGCAAGATGTTCTCATTAGATCCTTAGTAGACATAGTCTGATGTCTTCATAAAGCAAGCACAGTTAAAAGAGTCATTTTCAGAGTTCATAGCAGAGATTACATTTGATTCTTTTAGACAAATATATGCGAAACACTTTCACAGGAAAGAGACATGGATAATGCAATTCCCTGTTATTAAGTCAATAATTTCATGGGGGAGTAAACTGAGAAAGCATAAAAACCCACAATTGACACAATAAAGTAGACCATATTTCACCAAGAAACAAACAGCTAAAAATGAGAGATTATCTCCCCTTATTTATTAGGTCCTTATATATATTTTCCCAAAGTATATTCATGCAAAACAACCCTGCAACTGATTAAAAAGCTGAAAAAGAATATCCAAAATCACACAGCTATTGAGCAGTAAGACTGAGAGATGAAACAAAGTCTTCTTAAATGTAATTTCTAAATATTCCCATAACTCCATGGTTTAAAAAATATATTGAGAATAAGTCTCCTATTTTCAATAGTAACAACTTTATAAATATATACAAATATATATGCAAGTGGCATGAAGTCAATGCACAGATAAGCCAAAGAACATAAAAGAGGTAACTGCCCAGAATTTGGAAATGAAGGCACAAATAATCAAATTCCCTATACTGTGACACAACGAATATGAACATTAATCAAATAAGATTAACCAAGAAAAAAGTTAAGAATGTGTACTTGTTTAGACTAGTGTTTTTTCTCAAAGTCACTAATGGAGCCAGGGTACCTCCTTAAAATATGAAGTTTGATTATTAAAATGTAATAACAATAAAAAATAAATAAAAGTATTTAAAAATTTTTGTGTTATTCATAACATATGCAGACAATCTGATATTGAAAGAGAATTAGATAACAAATGTCCAGTGTTTAGAAACTGTTCAGGAAAAAAGGGGGGAAGGAAAGAAGGGAAAGGGGAGAAGGCATAGAGGAGTAGAGACAGTGAATTCCACAAGAAACTTCTCCATTTCTAGCTGTGGATTGTCTGTGTGTATTTTAATGAAAATCAGTCATTTAAAGGGCCATGCAGGTCTAAAATCTTGGCACTTGATTAGAATGTAACTCAGTTCACTCAATATATTCAGACCATTAGTTTTGGTCCAAGTGTTCTTGGTCATGAATAATCTCCTTGAAAATCTTAATGCACTAAGCAAGATGTTCTCATTAGATCCTTAGTAGACATAGTCTGATGTCTTCATAAAGCAAGCACAGTTAAAAGAGTCATTTTCAGAGTTCATAGCAGAGATTACATTTGATTCTTTTAGACAAATATATGCGAAACACTTTCACAGGAAAGAGACATGGATAATGCAATTCCCTGTTATTAAGTCAATAATTTCATGGGGGAGTAAACTGAGAAAGCATAAAAACCCACAATTGACACAATAAAGTAGACCATATTTCACCAAGAAACAAACAGCTAAAAATGAGAGATTATCTCCCCTTATTTATTAGGTCCTTATATATATTTTCCCAAAGTATATTCATGCAAAACAACCCTGCAACTGATTAAAAAGCTGAAAAAGAATATCCAAAATCACACAGCTATTGAGCAGTAAGACTGAGAGATGAAACAAAGTCTTCTTAAATGTAATTTCTAAATATTCCCATAACTCCATGGTTTAAAAAATATATTGAGAATAAGTCTCCTATTTTCAATAGTAACAACTTTATAAATATATACAAATATATATGCAAGTGGCATGAAGTCAATGCACAGATAAGCCAAAGAACATAAAAGAGGTAACTGCCCAGAATTTGGAAATGAAGGCACAAATAATCAAATTCCCTATACTGTGACACAACGAATATGAACATTAATCAAATAAGATTAACCAAGAAAAAAGTTAAGAATGTGTACTTGTTTAGACTAGTGTTTTTTCTCAAAGTCACTAATGGAGCCAGGGTACCTCCTTAAAATATGAAGTTTGATTATTAAAATGTAATAACAATAAAAAATAAATAAAAGTATTTAAAAATTTTTGTGTTATTCATAACATATGCAGACAATCTGATATTGAAAGAGAATTAGATAACAAATGTCCAGTGTTTATGAGAAACTGTTCAAAGGACACATGGTCTGTCTGTGGTCTGTTTGTTAGCTGGAATGGAATCGGGGTGGTTTTCAAGGCTTTACAGTTTAGAGGAAACACTCTGCAGGCCTGTTCAGTTCCCTTTAGCTGGTTCTAAATTCCCAAAGCAATCTTTCCATAACTAATTTGACTTCCTATGCTCTTTAGTTCCCAGAGGGAGTAATCTTGGATATCTGAGATGAATATTCCATTTTATGGTAAGAAAAATTTATACAAATGTGTTGAGGACCTATCATACAAACTAATAAACTGGAATCACCCAGTTTGTTAAATTTACTTAAAAACCTGCCACCTTGTAAATTTTAAATCCCATTCTCTTTATGGTACAAGTTATAGTTTATATTTTATATCACTTACTCAACTGAAAATTATATGAAGGTATTATAATATAGGGCTTCCCTGGTGGCTCAAATGGTAATGAATCTGTCTGCACTGTGGGAGACCTGGGTTTGATCCCTGGGTTGGGAAGATCCCCCGGAGGAGGGCACAGCAATCCACTCCAATATTCTTGCCTGGAGAATTCCATGGACAGGGGAGCCTGGAGGCCTACTATCCATGGAGTACCAAAGATTTGGACATGACTAAGTGACCAAGCACACATAATAAAGGAAAATACAGCAAGCATTCTACATATATTTTGAGTGAATTCATGAAAAGAGTAAATGAATGCATACAGATGGCCAATAGGCACAATGAAAAGATGTCCAGCATCACTAATTATTAGAGAAATGCAAATCAAAATTACAATGAGAAAGTACCTCACACCAGCCAGAATGGCTATCATCAAAAAAATCCACAAACTATAAACGCTGGAGAAGGTCTGGAGAGAAGGGGATCCTCTTACACGTTGGTGGGAATGTAAGCTGGTACTGCCACCATGGAGAACAGTATGGAGGTTCCTTAAAAAAATAAAAATAGAGCTACCATATGACCCTGTGATCCCACACCTGGGCATGCACCCAGAAAAAAACAAGATCTGAAAGAATACATGCACCCCAATGTTCACAGCAGCACTGTTTATAACAACCAAGACATGAAAGCAACCTAAATGTCCATTGACAGAGAAATGGATAAAGAAGTAGTGGTACATATATATATAATGGAATATTACTCAGCCATTAAAAAAATGAAATAATGCCATTGGTAAGCAACATGGATGGACCTAGAGAGTACCATACTGAGGGAAAAGTCTGAGGAGAAATATCCTATGACATCCCTTATACATGAAATCTAAAAAAAAGACACAGAAATGAATTTACTTACAAAACAGAAAGAGACTCACAAACTTAGAAAATGAAGTTGTGGTTACCGGGGGAAAGGAATACTTACAGAGTTTGGGCTGGTCGTGTACACACTACTATATTTAACGTGGATAACCAACAAAGACCTACTGCACAGCACCTGAAACTCTGCTCAATGTTATGTGGCAGCCTGCCTGGATGGGAGGCGGGTTTGGGGCAGAATGCACATATGTATATGTGTGGCTGAGTACCTTCACTGTTCACCCGAAACTATCACACATTGTTAAGCAGCCATACCCTGAGACAAAATAAAAAGCGCAAAAGAAAAAAAAAATAGAGTAAATAAATGAACTTAGAGCAAACTTTGAGGAAGCAATGATAATGACTCACTGAACTAGGTAATTTCATCAGAGACAAACCTCTACAATGAGGATAATGCTAATGCTTGCTTGATATGTTCCCTCACAATTTATAAGTACTTCTGCATGTGATTTCATGAGGTCCTTGTAAGAAATCCTATGAAATAAGAACGCAAATACTATTGCTTCTCAAATGAAAAAAACGAGGCTCAGAGAGGTCAGGGGCTTACCTGGTGACTACCACTAGGTATGCAATGGTAAAAGCAGGAATCAAACACCTGCTTTGATGTCCAGGTAAGTGTATCCTTTGCTAACAGATCAGGCAACCTAGCAGTGCAGGTGGTGATGCTGTACGTCAGCATGTTTGCCTGATGTTGTCTAAATACATCTCACCCAAGATCAGGACTGGTCCTTGTGTCTGATGCAGAGTTGGACCCAAAGATGGAGGTCAAGTGACTTCACCTATAGAAAGAAAGTGTCAGAAACCGGAATCTGACAATGCTGGACAGGGTGTATCAAGATCAGGACCCTGGAAGACACTCCCATTCATATGGGAATGAGACCAGATAAGAAAAGGAAAGATGAGAGATGCAGGAACAGAAGAGAAGCGAGGCACGGGGTCACGAGCTACAGTCAGGTCATGGAGGGTGAGAACTGAGAACTGGCCAGATACCACAGTCAGCCCCTGAGAGGGGACCCATTTGGTAAAAGTGATAGAAATGCAAGACAATTCAAGAGGCATTAAGGAATGAGGAAGTCTAATTCGAGGCATGAAGGAATGAGAGAATTTAAGTTACACAAAACATTTTGGGAAATCTAGGTATGTTTCAAGCCAGTTGTGTAGCAGCGTCAAACAAACACAGCTCTTTCAAGGGCCCCTAAAAATGCTAACCCCATCCAGGAAATGAGACTAAAGTTCAAAGGTAGAAATGGAAGCTGTGTAGGCAGACCCGATTTCTTGCTGCTAAGACTTCTGTTATTCCATCTGTCAAAGAGGAAATACTATTACCATTTCCCAGCGTGCACAGGAGGCTGGAGGGTAGAAAGTACAAATAGGCCAGTTCGCAAAAGTACCCTGCACTGACAGCCGCTTTCAGGCTGTACAAGATTGCCTCAGAAGGCCATTAACCTCTCATTGCGAACAAAGACAATGACCAAGCCCATTTCACAGAAGAGAAAGTCAAGGCGCACAAAAGCCCAGTGACAGCTGACTCTGAGACAGTGACTGACAGATCAGACTCCCTTCTCACGTCAAGTCCTCCCTCTGCTGATCAGATCTACTCTAAATGCCTTTATAAATGTTTCAGTGAGTCTTATCTTCATGCATTGGATTAGCAAGATCAACTCCCCACTGATAATGCAAAATAAGCCTGAAATGGTTCATGCCTTGCTGATCAGTCAGAAACTGAACTTTCCGGCTCCATTTGGACTGTGATGATCTTGATCTTTCACCTCAAGCAAAAATCTTCTCATAGCTGTAATTTTTAAGTTCATAATGAGTGCTTCATTTGCTTTCCAAGCAGATAGAAAACCTTTTTTAAATATACTCAGACTGCCATGACCTTTGTCGATGACTTAAAGAGTTCACTACATGTAATAATTTTCTTTGCTCAGGAGACATTCTTAAGTTTTCTTTGAAGAGTTTTGGGCAATGGCCCCATTGCTGAAATTAAATGCATGTACACACACACACACACACCATTTTCAACTTGTAATCTTTCTACCATACCTAAAATCAAGACTTTTCTTTATAATGTACTTGGAACTCTGCATGACTATCAAGGGGTTCTAAAATCCTTCAGCCCATTAACTAAAATCTAATAAAAGTAACAGCTAAATCTGTTTACAGTAAAAGAAGCACACCATCTTAACTCTAGACTAAGCAAGCAGATACCCTAATGCCTACAGGAAGCAAACACAGTCCAGATCCCAAATGGAACTGCTGGCTGCCCCACACAGCTGAAGGAAGTTGAACTCATTTAGGGTACATCTTGGGGTTTTTTAAAGCTAAAAAAGGAAAACAGCAGGGTTTCCCTGGTGGTCCAGTGGGTAAGGACACCCTTGCAGTGCAAGGAGCGCTGGTTTGATCCCTGGCCTGGGAAGATTCCACGTGCCGTGGAGTGGCTGGACTGATGTGTCCAATTACCGAGCCGGAGCTCTGGAGCGCATGCGCCCAGAGCCGGTGCTCTGTGACAACGGAGGCCACTGCGATGGGAGGCCCACACGGGCCAAAGAACAAAGATGGATGAAAATAGATAAATGAAAGACCAATAGAAGTGGCCTGCCTGCCCTCCGCCCTCCCCAACCTGCCCCCACCAAAAAATTTTAGAAAAAAAAAAAAAGGGAAAATAACAATTTTATGATAAGGGCCACTGTAAGGCTATTCTACTCTGTCTTGCCTATTTTTGTGAGCTTCATAACATAAAACAGAGGCTTTGAATAGTGCAATATCACATTCCATGAAGGCTTTCTGGAAGGCAGGGCCCGGATCGTATCCCCTGTGGCAAAATGCAGTGTCCACCCGAAGTGGGTGCTAAACTACTGACTACGATCTTCTACTTCTAATGCTGGGTGGTGGGCACAGTGGCATTTACTGTTATGCTTTAAACTGTATGTATGTGTGCTGTGTACCTTCTGAGGTATGCTAGTTCAAATTTTAATAAAGGCAAGGAAGGAAAATCCTGAGGCCCATCCACTACACATTCTAATTCCATAGGTCTAAAGTGGAGACAAGGGATTATTTTTCTAATCACTGCCAAGTAATGCAGATGTGGGCGATCGATAGAATTCACTTTGAGAAACAAACAAACAAAAATAAGCAAACCAACAGAAATAATATGCCCGTAATCAATATACTGCTATTAGTGGTAAAGGTATTTTATTTTCAAGGTTCAAATTTTCAGGCTTAGCCTTAAACAAGAGAACACAGTACTTAGCATAAAATATTACTCTCAGATATGCCTAGGAATTTCTTCCTAATTTGCTCTAATTTGCCTCTAGTTCATAATGCTTTTCTTTTTTCCTTCGAATATTTGAAGGTAGAATTCCTGATTATATTTCTCTCTTACTTGGTTCATCGAGAAGACTCATACAATCAGATTCAACCAATCAGACTCATGCAATTTTATGAAGTGATATAGCTTTGGAACTATACTCAAGAATTAAGACCTCATATTCACCTCTTATTTTGAGGAATGGCTTTTAGCTGAATCCTTCCCGACCTCCGCTTGCAAAAAATGAAATAGTGACGTAAAACGATAGTGTATCTTTTCCCCAACACTACCTCTCTTGCTTTTTCATTAAACAGCAGTATAAGTGTCAAATGAAATAAACCTCTGTAATGACACGAAAACCACATGATACTTTCTCTCCAAATTCAGGGAAATAAAATTTCCAGTTTTTTTTTTTTTTTCTTTTTTAAGAAACTACTTCTATAAAAGAAATCCCTGTGGTAGTTACTATAAGGCAGACGTTACTCAGATTTCGGTACAATGATTCTCTTAGCAAATTCCTGTAAGGCTATTCTACTCTGTCTTGCCTATTTTTGTGAGCTTCATAACATAAAACAGAGGCTTTGAATAGTGCAATATCACATTCCATGAAGGCTTTCTGGAAGGCAGGGCCCGGATCGTATCCCTGTGGCAAAATGCAGTGTCCACCCGAAGTGGGTGCTAAACTACTGACTACGATCTTCTACTTCTAATGCTGGGTGGTGGGCACAGTGGCATTTACTGTTATGCTTTAAACTGTATGTATGTGTGCTGTGTACCTTCTGAGGTATGCTAGTTCAAATTTTAATAAAGGCAAGGAAGGAAAATCCTGAGGCCCATCCACTACACATTCTAATTCCATAGGTCTAAAGTGGAGACAAGGGATTATTTTTCTAATCACTGCCAAGTAATGCAGATGTGGGCGATCGATAGAATTCACTTTGAGAAACAAACAAACAAAAATAAGCAAACCAACAGAAATAATATGCCCGTAATCAATATACTGCTATTAGTGGTAAAGGTATTTTATTTTCAAGGTTCAAATTTTCAGGCTTAGCCTTAAACAAGAGAACACAGTACTTAGCATAAAATATTACTCTCAGATATGCCTAGGAATTTCTTCCTAATTTGCTCTAATTTGCCTCTAGTTCATAATGCTTTTCTTTTTTCCTTCGAATATTTGAAGGTAGAATTCCTGATTATATTTCTCTCTTACTTGGTTCATCGAGAAGACTCATACAATCAGATTCAACCAATCAGACTCATGCAATTTTATGAAGTGATATAGCTTTGGAACTATACTCAAGAATTAAGACCTCATATTCACCTCTTATTTTGAGGAATGGCTTTTAGCTGAATCCTTCCCGACCTCCGCTTGCAAAAAATGAAATAGTGACGTAAAACGATAGTGTATCTTTTCCCCAACACTACCTCTCTTGCTTTTTCATTAAACAGCAGTATAAGTGTCAAATGAAATAAACCTCTGTAATGACACGAAAACCACATGATACTTTCTCTCCAAATTCAGGGAAATAAAATTTCCAGTTTTTTTTTTTTTTTTCTTTTTTAAGAAACTACTTCTATAAAAGAAATCCCTGTGGTAGTTACTATAAGGCAGACGTTACTCAGATTTCGGTACAATGATTCTCTTAGCAAATTCCATAAGGTTTAAAATCGATGTAAGTCTTCTGAGAAAACAAAATCATATATTTTACTACCGAACAACAGAAGTGTACACAGTTGTAAACAAACAGATAAAATGTGTTTCTTTCCCGTCTCCCATATTAGAATAAAAGAGAAAACACTTTGATTTATCTCTTTTTTTATACCTGGCAATGAAAACAGGGTTCACCAAGTCATCACTTTTTCTATTATTCAAAAAAGAAGCGACAACTTCATGCACACACACAGACACAAACCACCATCAGCACCAATCAGACCACGCCAGTACCACATACAACCACGCTGGAGTTCGAAAAATCTCATTTAAAACACTAGAATGAATAAATAACAATCATAAAAAAGAAACAAACCAACCAAGTTTTTAATATTTAAATGAAAGTAGTTTAAAAGTTAAAAGGCAAGAAATAAGATGGTCAGCTATACCCTAAACAGTCACCTGAATCCCTAAAGGGTACTCCGGCATTCTGGCATACGTGCATTGTTACCGACATTCCTTGAGTCTCCTCTGATGCTAAAATGATTGTACAATTGGCTCGCTGAAACAACAACAATCTAAGTTACTAAAAGAAATATTTTTTCTATTTTCTTAAATTTTGGCCTCTTATTGTTGTTTTCTTTAATTTATTTATTTTCATCCATCTTTATTCTTTGGCCTGTGTGGGCCTCCCATTGCAGTGGCCTCCCTCATGGCAGAGCACCAGCAGAGCACTGGCTCCTGGCGCAAGCTCTCCAGGGCGCTGGCATGTAACTGGACACACCAGCCCAACCGCTCCACGGCATGTGGGATTTTCCCATGCCAGGGATAGAATCGGTGCCCCCTGCACTGCATGGCGCACTCCTTACCCACTGGACCACCAGGGAAGCCCCAAGACAAAAATTTTAACTTTAAAACAAAAGTAACAAGGCTATTCTCATCAAAGTACAAGACGTGAGTTTAAGAGATGCAATAACTGTCAATTCATGATGAAACCTTTCTGTAACCAACAGTTTCATGGAAAAGGCATTTACAATGAGAGGTATACAAATTAAGAGAAAAAATTCCTCCTAAGTTATATAACAACTTAAAAGAACAAATAAAATGAACAGAAGCATTTCAAAATATACTACTGTATCTGCATACATCCCCCAAAGCATTAAGTATAAATAGGCTACACAGTTGCACATATCAACCCAGGAAAGCATATGCTAGACTCGGGTATGTGCTGTGCTTAGTCGCTCAGTCGTGTATGAATCTTTGCAATCCCATGGATTGAAGCCCACCAGGCTCCTCTGTCCATGGGATTTTCCAGGCAAGAATACTGGAGTGGGTTGCCATGCCCTCCTCCAGGGGGCTCTTCCCAACCCAATGAACCAGAGTTTCCTGCACTGCGGGTGGATTCTTTAAGAGTTAAGTTATCAGGGAAGACAAACACAGGTATAGGTAGGTATTAAAGATATATTTATAAGTATATAAGAGCATAAACTCAATGTCTAGAAACTTAATAACAGAATATAGAAGGAAAAATGTTTTCTTACATACGTAAATACTGCAATGAATGATCAGGTGGAAAGAACAGTGCAACATGGAATCTTTCCCTCATGTTGAAGCTCAGTGGGTACAGAGCCACTGTATACTAGGCACAGCAGACAATCACAGTGAAACAGAACCGAAACCTTCACCTAGTGGAACCTGTCTCTGGGCTCCGTTCTGGATCTTTTCATTTACATGAACCAAAAATTTACTTTTAATCCTTAAATTAGATTTTTCTAATATATGATGCAAAAGATTAATCTTCCCTTACATATACTTCAAGAAAAACCTATGTTCAGTTACCTTATAACAGTATTTTAGAAAAACTTAAAACTTAAAATTATCTAATGTCTTTACCTGCAGGTCATTTCCTACCATAATCTCACATAAATAAAAGAGCCTATTCACTTCACATCAGAAGATTTGACTGAGCTGGACTTTGCAAGCTTCTTTTCTGAAGCTCAGTGTTCAGTATTTATGAAAACTCATGTCCTACTACCCAGGACTTCAAAAATTCTTGGTAATCATGAAGCTGTATAATAGAAACATTAAAGAAATAGACACAATGATGTTAGAAAACAAAAGAGATGTTCCTAAATCCAGTATTATTAATATGCAACATTAATTGTAAATGATTTAAATACCTACTGGGGAATGAACATATAGATACCCTCAAATGCTATATGTTAATATCAAGAAAATGAGTGAATTTTGAACTTCTGCCAAAAGTCATTTGGGAAAGAAAAGGTTTTCAAGGGAATCGCATTAGAAAGAGATATATGACACTGTTAAAACAATTAACACTTTCCTCAAGTTCTTACAAGGCAATCAATAGATAATCATATCAGATGCTAGTCAAGATTTCAATAACTTCTCTGCCTCACTAATTATGTGGCAACTGGAACAATCTCCTGGCATAATGAAATGTTGGTTAAATCCAATTATCTGCCAATTCCATTTCTACACTTAGAGAAAACACACAGCCATGATGCTTGGCTCCACTTAAATGGCATGGCTTGATCTCAGTTGGGTCCTTGGTGCTGCCTGGCAACGCTACCATCCTCTCCAGGTGACTCACTCTCATCTACATGGCAATTCCACATTTCCTCCTATCCTCCAAAACATGAATAGCACTTAGCCCACCCTCACTCTCATCTGCTAAGAAAAAATAAAAGTCATTAGAGGAAAACTCCCAAGTACCCCTTTTCCCACTTACATGGATCCATAGCCATGCACTCTGCCTTCCCTCCTGTTGTTATGAATAAATGGTCCAAGCTCCTACTGAAGCTCATGTAACCTGATACCATTCCCTCCCACTTGAGCAAATAAATTACTCCAGCACTCTCTCTTAAATTCACAGCTCCCTCTCCACTGTACAATTTTCACCATAATAGAAATGTGCTGTTCTTTCTGTAAGATTAAATCTTGATCCCACATCCCTCTCTAAAAATAGCCCCATTTCTCCTTTCTATCACAAAGGCCATCATAACCATGGTCTATACTTCTTGCCTCTAATTCTTCTCTTACTTTTTTCCTTGAGCCTACTTCAAATAAGATTTTGCCCCTGCACTCCACCAAAACCACTCTGGCCAAGGTTAACAGTAACCTCTGCATAGCTTAATTAATGGTCAATACTTAGAATTCATTTTCACAACTCACATCAGCAGAATTTGACATGTATGCATGCATGCTTAGTCGCTTCACTCATGTCCGATTCTTTGTGACCCTATGGACTGTAGCCCGCCACGCTCCTCTGTCCATGGCATTCTCCAGGCAAGAATACTGGAGTGGGTTGCCATGCCCTCCTCCAGGCGGTCTTCCCGAACTAGGAATCAAACCCACGTCTCTTATGTCTCCTCCACTGGTAGACAAGTTCTGGGAAGCCCTGTTGTCAGAATCTGACACCACTCATCCTGTCCTCCTCCTTCAAATTAACACTTTCCTCAAGTTCTTACAAGGCAATCAATAGATAATCATATCAGATGCTAGTCAAGATTTCAATAACTTCTCTGCCTCACTAATTATGTGGCAACTGGAACAATCTCCTGGCATAATGAAATGTTGGTTAAATCCAATTATCTGCCAATTCCATTTCTACACTTAGAGAAAACACACAGCCATGATGCTTGGCTCCACTTAAATGGCATGGCTTGATCTCAGTTGGGTCCTTGGTGCTGCCTGGCAACGCTACCATCCTCTCCAGGTGACTCACTCTCATCTACATGGCAATTCCACATTTCCTCCTATCCTCCAAAACATGAATAGCACTTAGCCCACCCTCATTCTCATCTGCTAAGAAAAAATAAAAGTCATTAGAGGAAAACTCCCAAGTACCCCTTTTCCCACTTACATGGATCCATAGCCATGCACTCTGCCTTCCCTCCTGTTGTTATGAATAAATGGTCCAAGCTCCTACTGAAGCTCATGTAACCTGATACCATTCCCTCCCACTTGAGCAAATAAATTACTCCAGCACTCTCTCTTAAATTCACAGCTCCCTCTCCACTGTACAATTTTCACCATAATAGAAATGTGCTGTTCTTTCTGTAAGATTAAATCTTGATCCCACATCCCTCTCTAAAAATAGCCCCATTTCTCCTTTCTATCACAAAGGCCATCATAACCATGGTCTATACTTCTTGCCTCTAATTCTTCTCTTACTTTTTTCCTTGAGCCTACTTCAAATAAGATTTTGCCCCTGCACTCCACCAAAACCACTCTGGCCAAGGTTAACAGTAACCTCTGCATAGCTTAATTAATGGTCAATACTTAGAATTCATTTTCACAACTCACATCAGCAGAATTTGACATGTATGCATGCATGCTTAGTCGCTTCACTCATGTCCGATTCTTTGTGACCCTATGGACTGTAGCCCGCCACGCTCCTCTGTCCATGGCATTCTCCAGGCAAGAATACTGGAGTGGGTTGCCATGCCCTCCTCCAGGCGGTCTTCCCGAACTAGGAATCAAACCCACGTCTCTTATGTCTCCTCCACTGGTAGACAAGTTCTGGGAAGCCCTGTTGTCAGAATCTGACACCACTCATCCTGTCCTCCTCCTTCAAATTCCTTTCTCACCTGGCTTCCAGGATACCATGCTTTCTTGTTTTTCCTTCAATCTCACTAATTATACTCTGTTGCCTTTGCTGGTTATTCCTCACTGCCTTGACCTTTTAATGTTGGAGGGTCCCCAGGCTCATTCCTTGAACCTCTGCACTTTTCTATCTATGGAAACTCATCCCCAATCTTGCCTTTAAATATCATTTATCCACTGATGATGCCCTAATTTATGTCTCCAGGCTTAGGTCACTCCCTCAACTTTCAACCCTTGCATCTATAATTGCTCACAAACATCTTCATTTGGATATGTAATAAAAAACCTTGATCTTTACCATATAGCTGACATTGCATGTGTTCATCAGTATCTAGTTCCCTGCTCCTTTAGAACACAGGAATATGATAAGACCACACGACTTGTTCTGGCCTATATAATGTAAGAAGTGCCACAAATCGCTTCCGGCCCAAGCATGAAAAACCCATTTATGAGTCTCTAATCCCACTCTCTAAAGCAACCTAAAATGCTTTGTGCTCCATCCAGACAATGTGCTTCAAAACATGAAACCTCCACTAGCCAGGTCTCCTCCATAATGGCAAAGATCTTCTCACTGACCCACATGGGACAGGTACCGTTAGCAAGAAATAAACCTATATGCTTAGCAAGCTACGGAGATTTTGGAGTTGTTAGCTATCACAGTATACCGTGCCTGCTCAGACCAAGTACCCAACAAAACAGCTCTCACATAGCACTTTCTCCATCTCAGCAAACTCCATCCTTTCAGCTGCTCAGTCAAAAACCATGAAGTCACTCTTTTTTTTTTTAATTTTGACCTTTTTATTGTTTTTTTTATTTATTTGCTTTCATTCATCTTTATTCTTTGGCCTGTGTTGGCCTTCCATTGCAGTGGCCTCTCTCGTGGCAGAGCACTGGCTCTGGGCTTATGTGCTCCAGAGCACTGGCTCCTGATTGGACATACTGGTCTAGCCACTCCGCAGCACATGGGATCCTCCCAGGCCAGGGATCCAACCTGTGCCCCTTGCACTGCAAGGTGGACTCTTTATCCATTGGACCACCAGGAAAGCCCCCATGAAGTCACTCTTGGTTCTTTCTTTCTCTCATACTCCACATACAATTCATCATCTTATCCTGTACCTTCAAAATATGTTACGGAAAAACCCAAATGAACTTTTTGGCCATTCAATACATACAGGATCCGACCACCTATTAGTTCCTCCACTACCATTCTGCTCTTCAAAAGACACTGGCAAGAAAATGAAAAAGACAAACAAGACTGAGAAAAAAAATTTACAAAGCATATATATATATATATATATATATATAAAATGAAGGTCTTATATCTAGAATGTAAAAAACTCTCAGAGTTCATCAATAAGAAGGAAAAACACTCAATCTTTTAAAAATCAAAATTTTAGTAGACAAATTCCCCCCACCTCAAAAAGACACAGATAGCAAATAACACAAGGAAAGATAAAAATACTCACCATTACCAGTCAATGGATAACGCAAATTAAATAAAAACCACAATGAGGGAGGTTGGAGGGAAGTTCAAGATGGAGAGGACATATGTATACCTATAACTGATTTATGTTGCTATATGGAACACAATATTGTAAAGCAATTACCTCCTAATTAAAAATAAATAATTTTTTAAAAAAAGAAAACCACAATAAGATACCACTACATACATATTAGAATGGCTAAAATTAAAAAGAATGATAGTACCAAGTGTTGATGAGATTTGAAACACTGGAATTTTCATACTGCTATTTAAAATGCAAAATGGCACAACCACTTTGGAAATACTCGGTAACTTCTTAATGAATTAAACATACACTATCGGTAAAAGAAGAATGTATATTGATATGGTTCACTCCAGAAACTGATTCACAGATGACACACATAGGTGATCCTCCTCTTCCTTATGGCTAAAATATACATACATCAATTTGATGATGCAGACATTCCCTTCCAAAATATCTCCAAGAGAAAAAAAGTATAATATGTCCACTTAAAAGATCTGTACACAAATGTTCATAGCCCAAAAGTGGAAATTGCCCAAATGTCCACCACCAAATGGATAATCAAACCATGGAATAGTCACACAAAATACTACTATTCAGCAATAAAAAGGACTATTTTTTTGAATGATTGATAAACACAATATAGATGAATCTCAGAATAAGGATGCAGAGTAAAAGAGGTCAGAGAAGAAGAAGAAAAAGAGTACACAGTGTACGATTCCATTACCTAAACATTAGAAAATGCCAGTATCTGTAAGCAACAGAAAACAGATCAGAGGCTGCCTGGAGACGAGGGATGCTAAGATGGAGGAGGGAGGGACTACAAAGGGTTATGAGGACACTTTTGAGGGCGAGGAACATGTCTACTATCTTAATTGTGGTGATGGTTTCACAAGTATAAATTGTTTACATTGGTGCAGTTTATTGTTTGTCAATGATACTTCAATAAGCTTTTTTAAAAGATATATAGCAAGTACTGAATAAAGTGAGTGAAAATGAAAACAGATGCAAAGAAAGCAAAATTCTAAGAATGAATTGCTGTGGGAACCCCTTATTATCTGTCTCATTCAATAGTATTCTTTTCTTGAACTTGCCTGGTAGTCCAGTGGTTAAGAATCCACCTGCCAATGCAGGGGACATAGGTTCAATTCCTGGTTCAGGAAGATCCCACAGGCTGTGGGGTAACTAAGCCTGTGCACCACAACTACTGAGCCCAAGTTCTAAAGCCCGAAAGCCATAACTACTGAAGCCTGTGCAGTAACTACTGAAGCCTGACGGCCTAGAGCTGTGCTCTGCAACAAGAGAAGCCACCGCAGTGAAAATCCTGAGCACCACTACTCCAGAGTAGCTGCAACTAGAGAAAGCCCACACAGCAACAAAGGCCCAGCACAAACATAAATAAATAAACAAAGAAATAACTTTTTAACATCTGTATTCTTTTCTGAATGATAAACCATTAGGATGAATAAGCGACTACAAAGCAGAGTCCTCAGTACTAAGTCATAGGGCCTTTCAGCCAAGAAGAACCACCTATAAGCAGCTCCCAACATTGTGCAACAAAAAGAGAAAAGTATAATATGTCCACTTAAAAGATCTGTACACAAATGTTCATAGCCCAAAAGTGGAAATTGCCCAAATGTCCACCACCAAATGGATAATCAAACCATGGAATAGTCACACAAAATACTACTATTCAGCAATAAAAAGGACTATTTTTTTGAATGATTGATAAACACAATATAGATGAATCTCAGAATAAGGATGCAGAGTAAAAGAGGTCAGAGAAGAAGAAGAAAAGAGTACACAGTGTACGATTCCATTACCTAAACATTAGAAAATGCCAGTATCTGTAAGCAACAGAAAACAGATCAGAGGCTGCCTGGAGACGAGGGATGCTAAGATGGAGGAGGGAGGGACTACAAAGGGTTATGAGGACACTTTTGAGGGCGAGGAACATGTCTACTATCTTAATTGTGGTGATGGTTTCACAAGTATAAATTGTTTACATTGGTGCAGTTTATTGTTTGTCAATGATACTTCAATAAGCTTTTTTAAAAGATATATAGCAAGTACTGAATAAAGTGAGTGAAAATGAAAACAGATGCAAAGAAAGCAAAATTCTAAGAATGAATTGCTGTGGGAACCCCTTATTATCTGTCTCATTCAATAGTATTCTTTTCTTGAACTTGCCTGGTAGTCCAGTGGTTAAGAATCCACCTGCCAATGCAGGGGACATAGGTTCAATTCCTGGTTCAGGAAGATCCCACAGGCTGTGGGGTAACTAAGCCTGTGCACCACAACTACTGAGCCCAAGTTCTAAAGCCCGAAAGCCATAACTACTGAAGCCTGTGCAGTAACTACTGAAGCCTGACGGCCTAGAGCTGTGCTCTGCAACAAGAGAAGCCACCGCAGTGAAAATCCTGAGCACCACTACTCCAGAGTAGCTGCAACTAGAGAAAGCCCACACAGCAACAAAGGCCCAGCACAAACATAAATAAATAAACAAAGAAATAACTTTTTAACATCTGTATTCTTTTCTGAATGATAAACCATTAGGATGAATAAGCGACTACAAAGCAGAGTCCTCAGTACTAAGTCATAGGGCCTTTCAGCCAAGAAGAACCACCTATAAGCAGCTCCCAACATGGACAATGCCAACCGATACACAAGCACTCCTCTTTGGCCACGGTTTCCTAGAAGTTAAATTGTTTCTTTGAACTCCTCTTAGAAACCTGGCCTCTTTTCTCCTTTTTTAATATCATCTTCACCTGCCATTATATGGACCCCTTTTTCATAAACGTAGTTTGCCCTGGTTTTTTTTTAAGAACTTAAGAATGGCCATAGCGGGTATCCTCAGTTCGTAAGTCTTGGATACAAAACTCCCTTGCGTTGGATTCCTTGTCCTCTGTCTCCTCATTTCTCACTGAAGTAGGAAAATCACGACCAATCTCTGTTTCATTCACCTCTCTTGCTTTTCTCTTTGAGATCCTAAATTCCACTCATTATCGTCAATTTTAGCATCATTCTAATATGTGAATCCACCCACTTCTTTCATAAGCTGCTATAGTTATGCATTTTCTGTGATGTGATTCCCTCGTCATAAAAGAAAATACAAAATAAAAATATAGCACCCATTTAGGTTTGAACAAAGTTAGCCCCATGACTAACCTCGTTTCCACCAACTGCCTTGGTTAAAATGACCGCAGAAGACACAGGGGGAGGCATGCAACCTACTGTCTGCAACCTGAAAAAGAAAATAGAAAGCAATTATAAGTAGCGGGCTTTTTTCCAGTTATAACATGTCCACTACATTCATTCTAAAACAGCAGAGCTAAGAGAATATTTATTGATGCCCTGTTAAGTTCAGACAATTCTGTGAGCCAACATGTCTTAGTAGAAGTTCTTACTTCATTCCACAGACTTGAATGGCTTCATTTTAAAATTATTTAAGCTTTTATATAATTTAAAAAAATGGTCAAGTTATGGTGAGCAAAGTAACTGAAAATAACTGAAATGGTTAACCATTTGGTAAGTGTAGATTAGTTATTTTCAGGTATCTATTCTTCATATGTTTTATAGGAAGGCTTTTGGCAAAAATAAAACTTTAAAACCTCTTGCAAATTTCAAAAGAATTTAACAAAAACACAAGCTTACACTTGCTGATTCTTTTCCACAAAAAAGCAATTTTCAACCTTTCATCTCGTAGAAAGACATTTTCCTGTTGTTATAGTATCATTATAAAATAGGCATAACACAATCATAAACTTCTTGATTCAGACCCTGTAGCAAATTCTAGTGTCTATTCTAAATTTGGTTTTAAATTATGTACATACCCTTTTTTTTAAGAACTTTTTTTTAAAGCCATTATATGGACCCCTTTTTCATAAACGTAGTTTGCCCTGGTTTTTAAGAACTTAAGAATGGCCATAGCGGTATCCTCAGTTCGTAAGTCTTGGATACAAAACTCCCTTGCGTTGGATTCCTTGTCCTCTGTCTCCTCATTTCTCACTGAAGTAGGAAAATCACGACCAATCTCTGTTTCATTCACCTCTCTTGCTTTTCTCTTTGAGATCCTAAATTCCACTCATTATCGTCAATTTTAGCATCATTCTAATATGTGAATCCACCCACTTCTTTCATAAGCTGCTATAGTTATGCATTTTCTGTGATGTGATTCCCTCGTCATAAAAGAAAATACAAAATAAAAATATAGCACCCATTTAGGTTTGAACAAAGTTAGCCCCATGACTAACCTCGTTTCCACCAACTGCCTTGGTTAAAATGACCGCAGAAGACACAGGGGGAGGCATGCAACCTACTGTCTGCAACCTGAAAAAGAAAATAGAAAGCAATTATAAGTAGCGGGCTTTTTTCCAGTTATAACATGTCCACTACATTCATTCTAAAACAGCAGAGCTAAGAGAATATTTATTGATGCCCTGTTAAGTTCAGACAATTCTGTGAGCCAACATGTCTTAGTAGAAGTTCTTACTTCATTCCACAGACTTGAATGGCTTCATTTTAAAATTATTTAAGCTTTTATATAATTTAAAAATGGTCAAGTTATGGTGAGCAAAGTAACTGAAAATAACTGAAATGGTTAACCATTTGGTAAGTGTAGATTAGTTATTTTCAGGTATCTATTCTTCATATGTTTTATAGGAAGGCTTTTGGCAAAAATAAAACTTTAAAACCTCTTGCAAATTTCAAAAGAATTTAACAAAAACACAAGCTTACACTTGCTGATTCTTTTCCACAAAAAAGCAATTTTCAACCTTTCATCTCGTAGAAAGACATTTTCCTGTTGTTATAGTATCATTATAAAAATAGGCATAACACAATCATAAACTTCTTCGATTCAGACCCTGTAGCAAATTCTAGTGTCTATTCTAAATTTGGTTTTTATTAAATTATGTACATACTCCCCAGATTGTAATAAGAAGTCTATTAGTTTAGAATAGAAAATATACTGTATCACAAACAAATGAAATTATGAGTAGTAAATTCAATTATTAAAATAAAAAACATTACTCAGCATTAACAGAATATACATTTTGGGGATACAGAGAAGCTAGCTCAACTAAAGTGTAAAATTTACACAAGGAATCAAAGACACAGAGTACCTGAGACTATATTTTGAATGTAGGATCACATTTATTATTCTCTTCTGTAATAATCTATTATCTAATATTTACAAATGAATTTATATTAGCTCTGAATAAGAAAAAATAAAAGTTTTCATTGATTTTGACTGAAATCTTAAGAAAAAACCCCTATATGGAGTTTCCAGTTCAATTCACTTTAATACAGCCTTTTTTTTTTCTTTTGGCCATGCCATGTGGTTTATGGGATCTTAGTCCCTTGACCAGGGATTGAACCTGGGCCCTTAGCATTGAAAGTATAGAAGCCTATCCACCAGGCCACTAGCGAATTGTAAAATATGGTCTTCTTATATGGTCTGTTTTTCCAAGTGATGCGTAAGTAGTCTGTCTGATTACAAATTCCCAATCTCTGACCTTCCTTTGATCATCACCATGAACATCACTAATATTTACTGAGCTTTTCCCATTTGTAGTAGATACAGTTCTAGACACTAGACACTTGACTCATTCATCCATCACAAGTATTTTAGATAAATACTACCATTCTTATTTTTCTGAAAATTGAAGTTAACCATTTGGTAAGTGTAGATTAGTTATTTTCAGGTATCTATTCTTCATATGTTTTATAGGAAGGCTTTTGGCAAAAATAAAACTTTAAAACCTCTTGCAAATTTCAAAAGAATTTAACAAAAACACAAGCTTACACTTGCTGATTCTTTTCCACAAAAAAGCAATTTTCAACCTTTCATCTCGTAGAAAGACATTTTCCTGTTGTTATAGTATCATTATAAAAATAGGCATAACACAATCATAAACTTCTTCGATTCAGACCCTGTAGCAAATTCTAGTGTCTATTCTAAATTTGGTTTTTATTAAATTATGTACATACTCCCCAGATTGTAATAAGAAGTCTATTAGTTTAGAATAGAAAATATACTGTATCACAAACAAATGAAATTATGAGTAGTAAATTCAATTATTAAAATAAAAAACATTACTCAGCATTAACAGAATATACATTTTGGGGATACAGAGAAGCTAGCTCAACTAAAGTGTAAAATTTACACAAGGAATCAAAGACACAGAGTACCTGAGACTATATTTTGAATGTAGGATCACATTTATTATTCTCTTCTGTAATAATCTATTATCTAATATTTACAAATGAATTTATATTAGCTCTGAATAAGAAAAAATAAAAGTTTTCATTGATTTTGACTGAAAACTTAAGAAAAACCCGTATATGGAGTTTCCAGTTCAATTCACTTTAATACAGCCTTTTTTTTTTCTTTTGGCCATGCCATGTGGTTTATGGGATCTTAGTCCCTTGACCAGGGATTGAACCTGGGCCCTTAGCATTGAAAGTATAGAAGCCTATCCACCAGGCCACTAGCGAATTGTAAAATATGGTCTTCTTATATGGTCTGTTTTTCCAAGTGATGCGTAAGTAGTCTGTCTGATTACAAATTCCCAATCTCTGACCTTCCTTTGATCATCACCATGAACATCACTAATATTTACTGAGCTTTTCCCATTTGTAGTAGATACAGTTCTAGACACTAGACACTTGACTCATTCATCCATCACAAGTATTTTAGATAAATACTACCATTCTTATTTTTCTGAAAATTGAAGTTAAGGAAGGAGTTAAACAATATGACCATACTAACCAAACCTTCTATTTAGGATTAAAGTTATTCCGGAATCCAGGGACAATGACTTCAGCAAGGCCGACTGCTCCAGCCTCTGCCTCTTTGCCTTCTATCTTCCTTGTCACCCATACTAGTGATAAGCCCTCTCAGGTATTCTCAATCTTTCTACCTTTTTCAATCTTTCCCTCTCTTCTGGCCCCTTCCCTTCTATGTACAAAGGATGAGAGTTCTCCACATCTTAAAAAAAAAAGTCACTAACCTATCCATTGAGTACTTATGTTCTCTACAGGTAGGATCCTACACAAGCATATTAAAAACAAATGTATAAGACATCATTTTTGCCTTCAAGGAGGCCAAACATTCTATACACAAATGTGGATAAACTAACCTCAAAATTAGTACTGTTGTCCTCTCCAGATGTAGTCCTACCTTTACCACTGTGGCTCACTATTGTGCTCTACCTACTTGACTCCAAAGCTCATTCTCTTCACTCCCTTGGCGTCTTAACTTCTGCCCCTTATGTGCGCATGCTCAGTCGTGTCTGACTCTTTGTAACCCCAAGGACCGCATCCCACCTGGCACGTCTGTCGGTGGCATTTCCCAGGCAAGAATACTGGAGTGGGTTGTCATTTCCTCCTCCAGGGCATCTTCCTGACTCAAGGATGAAACCCATGTCTCTCATGGCTCCTGAACTGGCTGGCGGATTCTTTACCACTTAAGCGACCTAGGAGGCCTCTCTAGTAAAAGCAGTAACCTTATGAGTAACCAGCAATCCCTCAATCATCAAATCCAACATCCTTTGCCAAATATTTATTCTTCTTACCTCCTTGCTTCTCAAAGAACTCTATCCTCTTAGTTGCCATAGTATGACATCATTCTAATTGATCTCATCAATTAGTTTTGGGAGAGAATGGATACATGTATATGAACAGCTAAGCCCTTCACTGTTCACCTGAAACTATCACAAAATTGTTGAGGGGCTATATCCCAACATAAAATTTTTTGGTATTATAAAAATGTTTATAATTACTAGACCAAAACCCTAGACACTTGACTCATTCATCCATCACAAGTATTTTAGATAAATACTACCATTCTTATTTTTCTGAAAATTGAAGTTAAGGAAGGAGTTAAACAATATGACCATACTAACCAAACCTTCTATTTAGGATTAAAGTTATTCCGGAATCCAGGGACAATGACTTCAGCAAGGCCGACTGCTCCAGCCTCTGCCTCTTTGCCTTCTATCTTCCTTGTCACCCATACTAGTGATAAGCCCTCTCAGGTATTCTCAATCTTTCTACCTTTTTCAATCTTTCCCTCTCTTCTGGCCCCTTCCCTTCTATGTACAAAGGATGAGAGTTCTCCACATCTTAAAAAAAAAAGTCACTAACCTATCCATTGAGTACTTATGTTCTCTACAGGTAGGATCCTACACAAGCATATTAAAAACAAATGTATAAGACATCATTTTTGCCTTCAAGGAGGCCAAACATTCTATACACAAATGTGGATAAACTAACCTCAAAATTAGTACTGTTGTCCTCTCCAGATGTAGTCCTACCTTTACCACTGTGGCTCACTATTGTGCTCTACCTACTTGACTCCAAAGCTCATTCTCTTCACTCCCTTGGAGTCTTAACTTCTGCCCCTTATGTGCGCATGCTCAGTCGTGTCTGACTCTTTGTAACCCCAAGGACCGCATCCCACCTGGCACGTCTGTCGGTGGCATTTCCCAGGCAAGAATACTGGAGTGGGTTGTCATTTCCTCCTCCAGGGCATCTTCCTGACTCAAGGATGAAACCCATGTCTCTCATGGCTCCTGAACTGGCTGGCGGATTCTTTACCACTTAAGCGACCTAGGAGGCCTCTCTAGTAAAAGCAGTAACCTTATGAGTAACCAGCAATCCCTCAATCATCAAATCCAACATCCTTTGCCAAATATTTATTCTTCTTACCTCCTTGCTTCTCAAAGAACTCTATCCTCTTAGTTGCCATAGTATGACATCATTCTAATTGATCTCATCAATTAGTTTTGGGAGAGAATGGATACATGTATATGAACAGCTAAGCCCCTTCACTGTTCACCTGAAACTATCACAAAATTGTTGATAGGCTATATCCCAATACAAAATGTTTTTGGTGTTATAAAAATGTTTTATAAATAATTAAAAAATTGAAAAAAAAAATATACACAGAACCCTTGATTCCCTCTCTTGTCCTAGCCTCTTCCTCCCCCAGCTAAGTAAATGATGCCACCAGTTGCCCAGTGGCTCATGGCCAAACTCTAGAAGTCATCCTTGACTCCTCCCTCTCCTTCCCGCTCTACAGTCTATCTACCCATGAGTTCTGAGAGCTCTAATTTTAAAACATATTCTCCACACACTCATTTGTTTCAACTGCATTGCTACCTCACCATACTAGCCTCCAAGTTTCTCTCTAATCCTTCTAACAAACATGGCAACATTTTTAATGGGAGAAAAGATCTTAAGAAAGATCTATTGCTACTTCAATTACCTATCAAACATAGAAGAGAACCAAGGAAAAAGTAAATGTCTCCTCTATATACTTTTTCTTTCCTATACATTTTAAGAACACATAGTCAGCCAGTATCCATATATATATCTGGTAGATATAAAACGCAAAAGGTAAAGCACCCAATGACAGCCGACACTACACACACAAACAGACATTATACCCTCTATCAACTTTCATTTTTCTCCCAATAGAAATCAGTCTCCCGGGCTTCCCTGGTGGTCCAGTGGGTAAGGACACCGCCTTGCAGTGCAAGGGGTGCCGGTTCGATCCCTGGCCTGGGAAGATCCCACGTGCCGCGGAGCAGCTGAACCAATGTGTCCAATTACCGAGCCAGAGCTCTGGAGTGCATGCGCCCAGAGCCGGTGCTCTGTGACAACAGAGGCCACCGCGATGGGAGGCCCACACGGGCCAAAGAACAAAGATGTATGAAAATAGACAAATGAAAGACCAATAGGAGTGGCCCACCTCCCACCTCCAAAAAAAAAAAAAAAAAGAAAACAGTCTCCCCTGGAATGAAAAGATTAAATAAAAATGTATCTTTTAAGATTCTGTTATAAAATTCTCTAATGAACTTCCTTGATGAAACACTCTCATTTTAAGGCATAATAATAATGTTAAAAGTGTTTTTAATATGTAAAAATACTCTTGGGTAAATGAAGAACTAAAGTCCAGAAATGCGAAATCTTAAAAAAAAAAAGTGTTTTTACTTCTTTATATCACACATAAGCCCTTTCATATACAGTTGCCACAGAAGCAATAACATCACCAAAGATTCCCCATGAAAAGTGGACCCTTCAAAATATTTAAACATACCCTTTTAAAAGCCATTCATTGATGGGTGTGATTGATAAAAGCTGGAGAAAAAGCCATACTGCTGCTGGGAAGAATGCGAGTGTAAAGATCTGAATAAAAAGATGTAGTTTTATATGCACCAAAGCACTTGTCAGCTCCTGTGAAAATGAAGGACACAAAATAACAAAGGTAAGAACACTATTTCTGAAGCGAGACGGCTACCAAGACATCACCACATGAATTGGGATTTTTTTCAATTGTGACAAAATTGACATACAATGTTCTACTAGTTTTAGGTATGCAACATGATGATTCATTGTGTGTGCTGCAAAGTGATCACCACAATAAGTCTAGACAATATCCATCAATCTGAAGTTACTTCATAGCTAAAAGTTTTACCTGTAAGCATACGCATAAGAGACCGAGTTTAAGGGAACAAAAGCTGTTCATGATCATTATAAAGTTTTTATATAAAACTTCTGAAGCATCCTCATTTCTTTCAAATACAACATCCTGAAACAATTCAGATTTGTAAACTTCTAGAATAGGACTAAGAAAACTGCCTTTACACTAGTATAGATTTCAGAACTGCTACAGAAACACCCAAACAAACTTTTTGACCAACCCAATAAAACAAAATCTTCTTTGAACATTTTGGTAGGGCCTAGCATTTTAATTAAAGTTGACACCCTCTGTACATTACACCAGAACTAGCTAGGCCTCAAGTTTGCAAGATGTTACTAAATATACACATAAATCATAATTTAAAAAAATGTTTTCCCCAGTAATATCCTATAATTCCAATGGGCTTTTCCCCCAAAATCTCCTCACTAGATTTCTTTTTTTTTAAATGGGCCTAATATTACCTTTTTATTATGTCAATAGATATAATACAAACAGAACACAAAATAAGAAAACTATAAACCAGTACTCCTTTACTCACTATAGATTTCTTTATTAACATTTACTGAATAGCAGCTCTGTGCCATGCTTTGAGCTTGCCATTTTTTCTATATGCTATCTCATTTAAACCTGTGAGAAACCCTATTATGAAGATATTATCTGAGGAGAAAATTGATACTGAGAGTGAAGCTCAGAATCAAACCCATTTCTGGCATGCTATCAAACCCACACATGCCTGCTTCTTCCAAGAAGGCACATCATTGCCCCAGGAGGGAAAATATTTACATGAAACATGATATACAAGGAATAAATTGCAAGTTTTATAGCTAAAAAAGGATACAATGGCAAACTTTGGGATTTCAATATGTACAAACAACAATTCACATTTGAACTTAAGTTATGTGGTTATTTAATGGAAACAAAACATATCCAGAAAGTAGTAGAAAACATAAAACATGCAGTCATTACAACACATTCAAAGGCTTCCCTGGTAGCTCAATGGTAAAGAGTTCACCTGCCAATGCAGGAGACACTGGTTTGATCCCTGATCTGGGAAGATCCCACATGCTGTGGAACAACTAAGCCCATGAGCCACAACTATTGAGCCCATGTGCCACAACTACTGAAGCCCATGTGCCCTAGAGCCCAAGTTCCACAAGAGAAGTCACTGCAACAAGAAGCCTGCTCACCTCAACTAGAGCACAGCCCCCACTCCCTGAAACTAGAGAAGAGCCTGTGGCAACAGTGAAAACCCTGAATAGTCAAAAATAAAACAAATGAAAAATTTTTAAAAAACAACACCTTCAAAACTGACAGATTCACTGGTTCTAAACATAGCACTATAATGTCCCCTACCTTCCTTAGTTCGAGTAAGTCACGAAATGGCCTGAGATATTAGTTAAAGGCTATAGTGTAATAAATAACTAGGTTCATTCAGACTCATTCACTGATCACCACTTTCTGTGATCTTCATCTCCCTTTGTAAAAAAGCAGTAGTTAGGGCTTCCCCTGGTGGTCCAGTAGATTCCAATGGGCTTTTCCCCAAAATCTCCTCACTAGATTTCTTTTTTTAAATGGGCCTAATTTCTTTATTAAAAAAAAAAAATAAGAAAACTATAAACCAGTACTCCTTTACTCACTATAGATTTCTTTATTAACATTTACTGAATAGCAGCTCTGTGCCATGCTTTGAGCTTGCCATTTTTTCTATATGCTATCTCATTTAAACCTGTGAGAAACCCTATTATGAAGATATTATCTGAGGAGAAAATTGATACTGAGAGTGAAGCTCAGAATCAAACCCATTTCTGGCATGCTATCAAACCCACACATGCCTGCTTCTTCCAAGAAGGCACATCATTGCCCCAGGAGGGAAAATATTTACATGAAACATGATATACAAGGAATAAATTGCAAGTTTTATAGCTAAAAAAGGATACAATGGCAAACTTTGGGATTTCAATATGTACAAACAACAATTCACATTTGAACTTAAGTTATGTGGTTATTTAATGGAAACAAAACATATCCAGAAAGTAGTAGAAAACATAAAACATGCAGTCATTACAACACATTCAAAGGCTTCCCTGGTAGCTCAATGGTAAAGAGTTCACCTGCCAATGCAGGAGACACTGGTTTGATCCCTGATCTGGGAAGATCCCACATGCTGTGGAACAACTAAGCCCATGAGCCACAACTATTGAGCCCATGTGCCACAACTACTGAAGCCCATGTGCCCTAGAGCCCAAGTTCCACAAGAGAAGTCACTGCAACAAGAAGCCTGCTCACCTCAACTAGAGCACAGCCCCCACTCCCTGAAACTAGAGAAGAGCCTGTGGCAACAGTGAAAACCCTGAATAGTCAAAAATAAAACAAATGAAAAATTTTTAAAAAACAACACCTTCAAAACTGACAGATTCACTGGTTCTAAACATAGCACTATAATGTCCCCTACCTTCCTTAGTTCGAGTAAGTCACGAAATGGCCTGAGATATTAGTTAAAGGCTATAGTGTAATAAATAACTAGGTTCATTCAGACTCATTCACTGATCACCACTTTCTGTGATCTTCATCTCCCTTTGTAAAAAAGCAGTAGTTAGGGCTTCCCCTGGTGGTCCAGTAGATAAGGACCGCCTTGCAGTGCAAGGGGCGCCGGTTCGATCCCTGGCCTGGGAAGATCCCACGTGCCGCGGAGAGGCTGGACTGATGTGTCCAATCACCGAGCCGGAGCTCTGGAGCGCATGCACCCTGAGCTCGTGCTCTGCGACAACAGACGCCACCGGGATGGGAGGCCCACAGGAGCCAAAGAACAAAGACGGATGAAAATAGAGAAGACCAATAGAAGTGGCCCGCCTGCTCCCCTCCCTCCCCAACCCGACCCCCACCCAAAATAAATAAATAAATAAATCTTAAAAAAAAAAAAAAGCAGTGGTTAAGGTTCAATCACAATATGTCCCTAAAGGCTTCTATGATCCAGAAATCTGGGTCTAAGAGAGGACAACACTGGGTCAACTGAAAGACACACTAGGTCCCTAGACCAGAGATAACATCAAAGGAGCCAGAAGTTCCACCCTAGAGAAAACTTGAGCACCAGCAACTGGATGAATTCTCAGCAGTCTTGAAACCAAATCTCATTCAAATATACTCAGAGGCATTCTATAAATACCAAATAAATATCAGTGGGTTTTTTATTTTTAAAAAATTAAAATGACTAGCCAGAATGTAGTAAACAAAGGCATTCTCATAGGAATACAAAATGCTGTAACTTTTCTGAAAAGTAATTTGGGAGAATATCTTAAGGAGTATAATATGGTTCATATGATTGCACGTCAAACTTTTACGTCTAGGCATTCCTCCTAAGGATATAAAAAGTGGTTGCATGCAC
This sequence comes from Tragulus kanchil, assembly GCA_022376925.1. Taxonomy (NCBI): domain Eukaryota; kingdom Metazoa; phylum Chordata; class Mammalia; order Artiodactyla; family Tragulidae; genus Tragulus; species Tragulus kanchil. Next base: position 35,603,476 of record JAIOJX010000025.1, read on the forward strand.
ACATGCACAGTCATGTCTAATTCTTTGCAACCCTTTGGACTGTAGCCCTCCAGAGTCCTCTGTGCATGGAATTTACAGGCAAGAGTACTAGAATGGGTTGTCATTTCCTCCTCTAGGAGATCTTCTCAACCCAGGCACCTCCCAAACCAGGCAACAAACCTGCACCTCCTGCATTGGCAGGCAACTTCTTTACCACTGAGCCACCTGGGAAACGCCTAAAAAATGGTTACAAGCATTTATATATATATAATGGATTGATAGTCACAGCTTATCTATTAAGGTAAAATCTAGAAATAATATATATGTCCCAAAGTGGAAGAATAACTTAAGGTAACAACAGAGTGTTAAGAGTTATTATTAATAGAAACTATGCTAAAAACTCTCTGGACAAGGATGTAGGAGCACGGTGTACAGACTTGTCACTGGCTCAGCCTTTGGAGACCAAGCCTCGCAACTCATTCCTTCAGTCTGCACACACTTGCCCAGCACCTACTTCCTTTCTAGGTCCTTGGACTATCTTTCACAACTCAAACTTCACATAGCATCTGACCCAATAATTTTACTTTGAGGAATTAATCCTTCACACATATTCCCAAACTGGTTTAAAACTCAACATTCAAAAAAGACCTAAAATTCAACATTCAAAAAGAAGATCATGGCATCCCGGCCCATAACTTCATGTCAAATAGATGGGGAGAAACTGGAAGCATTGACAGATTTCATTTTCTTGGGCTCCAAAATTACTGCAGATGGTGACTGGAGCCATGAAATTAAAAGGCACTTGCTTCTTGGAAGAAAAGCTATGACAAACCTAGACAGTGTATTCAAAAGCAGAGACACTGAGCTTCCCTTGTTGCTCAGACAGCAAAAAGCAGAGACATCACTATGCTGACAAAGGTCCATATAGTCAAAACTATGATTTTTCCAGTAGTCATGTACAGATGTTGGACCATAAAGAAATCTGAGCACTGAAGAACTGATGCTTTCAAATTGTGGTGTTGGAAAATAGAGTCCCTTGGACTTCAAGGAGATCAAACCAGTCAATCTTAAAGGAAATCAACCCTGAATATTCATTGGAAGGACTAATGCTGAAGCTGAAGCTCTAATCCTTTGGCCACCTGATCTGATAAGACAACTCACTGGAAAAGACCCTGATGTTGGGTAACACTGAGGGCAAGAGGAGAAGGGGATGACAGAGGATGAGATGGTTGAATGGCATCACTGACTCAATGGACATGAGTTTGAGCAAACTCCAAGAGACAGTGAATAATAGGGAAGCCTGGTGTGCAAAGAGTTAGAGACAACAGCAACTAAACAACATTTTTCAAATGTAGGAAATAACACACATTTAGGTTATCCTTTGCAGAATGTTTATGATAGCAAAGCCTTATGAGTTATATAAATGTCCATCAACAGGACATGAGGAAAATATACCCACATGAATTAAGAGAGTTTAACACAAGACAAGGAGTTTTGATATGAAATCTCTCCAGGACATGTGTTTTGAGTAAAATAAAGTAAGGTGGAAAAGAGCATAAAATACCACACCTTGACAGGAGCAGGGAATACACATATGTTTGTTTTACACAGAATATCTCTAGAAAGATACACCAAAATAGTAAATACTGGTTATCTACAGAAAAGAAAACTGAGTAGTTAACAGAAGGATGAAAAGAAAACTCATCACAGACACTTTTGTATCTTTGACTATGTTCATAAAAGTGAATAAAATATAAATTATATTATTTTCAAATATAAAAAAATTAAATGAAAAATTACCATTATACAATGTCACATAGAAAAAACAAAATTGTGTATGTGTGCATGTATATGTGTATTTATGCAAGAATGTGTATACATATATATATGATAGATAAAAGTTTTTAAAATAATCTCTCTATAAAAAAAAATGTGTAGAAAAAAAGGACTAAAATTCAAGCAAATGTTAAAAGCAGTTATTTTTATCCTTTCTAAACTTTCTACATGGAGAAATACCACTTTTGCAATCATGAAAAAATGCATAGAAAATAAAATACAGTTTAAAAAGTACTAGCTGATCTGATAAATGACAATTAGCAATAATTGACACTGTATCAGAATAACGGAACAGTAAAGAACCCAGCAAAATGAATCACAAGAGGCCACTATGTTCCATCATCAGGGGCTTCTTAACAGGCAAATTAACAGGCATGAAGTGTTTCCAAGGAAGACTTCAAGACTGTCACAGAAACCTAGTGTCCTGTATTTTCACGTCTTCTTCATACAACCTTAAAGACAAAACAAGGTAGCAGCGGAAAGGAAAAAGCAAGTAAACACTATAAAATTCAAAAGAGAATTATTCCAAACATCACTGACTCAATGGACATGAGTTTGAGCAAACTCCAAGAGACAGTGAATAATAGGGAAGCCTGGTGTGCAAAGAGTTAGAGACAACAGCAACTAAACAACATTTTTCAAATGTAGGAAATAACACACATTTAGGTTATCCTTTGCAGAATGTTTATGATAGCAAAGCCTTATGAGTTATATAAATGTCCATCAACAGGACATGAGGAAAATATACCCACATGAATTAAGAGAGTTTAACACAAGACAAGGAGTTTTGATATGAAATCTCTCAGGACATGTGTTTTGAGTAAAATAAAGTAAGGTGGAAAAGAGCATAAAATACCACACCTTGACAGGAGCAGGGAATACACATATGTTTGTTTTACACAGAATATCTCTAGAAAGATACACCAAAATAGTAAATACTGGTTATCTACAGAAAAGAAAACTGAGTAGTTAACAGAAGGATGAAAAGAAAACTCATCACAGACACTTTTGTATCTTTGACTATGTTCATAAAAGTGAATAAAATATAAATTATATTATTTTCAAATATAAAAAAATTAAATGAAAAATTACCATTATACAATGTCACATAGAAAAAACAAAATTGTGTATGTGTGCATGTATATGTGTATTTATGCAAGAATGTGTATACATATATATATGATAGATAAAAGTTTTTAAAATAATCTCTCTATAAAAAAAAATGTGTAGAAAAAAAGGACTAAAATTCAAGCAAATGTTAAAAGCAGTTATTTTTATCCTTTCTAAACTTTCTACATGGAGAAATACCACTTTTGCAATCATGAAAAAATGCATAGAAAATAAAATACAGTTTAAAAAGTACTAGCTGATCTGATAAATGACAATTAGCAATAATTGACACTGTATCAGAATAACGGAACAGTAAAGAACCCAGCAAAATGAATCACAAGAGGCTACTATGTTCCATCATCAGGGGCTTCTTAACAGGCAAATTAACAGGCATGAAGTGTTTCCAAGGAAGACTTCAAGACTGTCACAGAAACCTAGTGTCCTGTATTTTTCACGTCTTCTTCATACAACCTTAAAGACAAAACAAGGTAGCAGCGGAAAGGAAAAAGCAAGTAAACACTATAAAATTCAAAAGAGAATTATTCCAAACATATCCATGTAGAATTTAGGGCCACATACTCAAATAAACACCATCATGAATAATTAAAAAGTTGATTCTATGTGACATTTTGTTTACTCACATGTAATACAGGTCGAATTCCATTAAAATAAACCTAAGGAGATACTCCACATACCGGGACCTCACTGACAGCATCAAGAATTGCTTAAAATCAAGGGCTTAGACTGGGATGTAGACACATTTTCATTATGTACCAATTTCCCTCCTAACCCTTATTTGACCTTTATTGGATTTGCTTTGAGAGCCAGCCTTAGAGCTCTGGGCTGGAAATGAGCAGCAATAGTGTAGAGTTTTGAATTTGCTCTATTTACTTCTAAGCTGATGAGATTTACCAAAAAAAAACCAAAATGGTCTGTTTAGGAAAATAAGGAAAATGTTTAAATTCTAGCCTACTGGGGACCCTTGTCAGGCTCTGAGCTTCCTGTTGATCTTTGCTTCTGTCCCAGGCCACATACAAGTTTTCAAGGCTGCAGCACCTTATAGTCACAAGCCCTTGAGAGATACTTGTTCAAATGAGACTGGTCCTACTGCAGTCTCTTCAGTGACAAATTTTCTGAAACTGCAGGTCTGAAGTTAACTAAACATAAAATATATTTCAAATGTGACCTTATTTCATTTCACTACAACAAAATTCCAGAAATCATTTCAACAGGTACTTCACAGACTGGAAACCAAGAGTCATAAAACTGAAGATTGAGCATTAAATCTATTTAGCATGAAGTAGTAACACACAATCCTTTATAAATGAACAAAACAAAATTTAGAATACATATTATTACTCAACGGATGAGTAATACTACATGAAATGTTCACAATCAGTCAAACGTGAGTGGGGCCAATAAGTGCTCTCAAATAAACTCAAGTTAATGATAGTGTGCTGTCTCCTGTGTGCAAAATGCAAAAATGTTAGTCCAAGACCTAAGAGTATACTAAAACAGTAGTCTCAGCTGAAATTATTTTGATTATTAACTAAAACAAATAAGGTAGCAGCGGAAAGGAAAAAGCAAGTAAACACTATAAAATTCAAAGAGAATTATTCCAAACATATCCATGTAGAATTTAGGGCCACATACTCAAATAAACACCATCATGAATAATTAAAAAGTTGATTCTATGTGACATTTTGTTTACTCACATGTAATACAGGTCGAATTCCATTAAAATAAACCTAAGGAGATACTCCACATACCGGGACCTCACTGACAGCATCAAGAATTGCTTAAAATCAAGGGCTTAGACTGGGATGTAGACACATTTTCATTATGTACCAATTTCCCTCCTAACCCTTATTTGACCTTTATTGGATTTGCTTTGAGAGCCAGCCTTAGAGCTCTGGGCTGGAAATGAGCAGCAATAGTGTAGAGTTTTGAATTTGCTCTATTTACTTCTAAGCTGATGAGATTTACCAAAAAAAAACCAAAATGGTCTGTTTAGGAAAATAAGGAAAATGTTTAAATTCTAGCCTACTGGGGACCCTTGTCAGGCTCTGAGCTTCCTGTTGATCTTTGCTTCTGTCCCAGGCCACATACAAGTTTTCAAGGCTGCAGCACCTTATAGTCACAAGCCCTTGAGAGATACTTGTTCAAATGAGACTGGTCCTACTGCAGTCTCTTCAGTGACAAATTTTCTGAAACTGCAGGTCTGAAGTTAACTAAACATAAAATATATTTCAAATGTGACCTTATTTCATTTCACTACAACAAAATTCCAGAAATCATTTCAACAGGTACTTCACAGACTGGAAACCAAGAGTCATAAAACTGAAGATTGAGCATTAAATCTATTTAGCATGAAGTAGTAACACACAATCCTTTATAAATGAACAAAACAAAATTTAGAATACATATTATTACTCAACGGATGAGTAATACTACATGAAATGTTCACAATCAGTCAAACGTGAGTGGGGCCAATAAGTGCTCTCAAATAAACTCAAGTTAATGATAGTGTGCTGTCTCCTGTGTGCAAAAATGCAAAAATGTTAGTCCAAGACCTAAGAGTATACTAAAACAGTAGTCTCAGCTGAAATTATTTTGATTATTAACTAAAAACAAATAAGGAGATCGCTACCTCCTAACTTACAACTGTTCAGGTTGTCGAGCAAATAAAGGCCTAGGGTTTACCATTACATAATGATGCAATCTAAGGCATCTAAAGTTAAACGGATATGAAAATGACTTACTATTGTATTAATTGGAAAAGGGCCCTTGTGGGAGGAAATGGCTTTGATGGCTACCTAGATACCATTATCTAGCACCGGAACCAGGCATTTCATCTTCAGAGCCAAACCAGCTGGATGAAGGTTTCTTAGGCGCTTACAGAAGAATTCAGTCCTTACAGAAATGCTGGTAAGTACGACGTTCTTTCTTCTTCAACCCCTGCATCCCAGAGTGGGCTGTTTGACAGCATAGCAATTAAGCAAGAAACTAAAGGCATGAGAGAATCAAATCTTGCCAGATTTCCCATGGCATAAAGAACAATAGTTGGAGAAGTAGGTGGCACCCCACTCCAGTGTTCTTGCCTAGGAAATCCCATGGACAGAGGAGCCTGGCGGGCTACAGTCCAGGGGTTGCAAGAGTCAGACACGCCTTCACAACGAAACAACAAACAACAGCAGTAGCCATTAGGCAGCCAGGGAGCGACTCAACCTCCAGAGGAAGTTGAGAGTGCACCATCCCGAGCAGAGGTGAGGCACCTGCTCCATTAGGAGCGTCAGCCAAGGCCAGCAGGACGGCCCCCAGGGAAGACCCTTCCAGGGCCACACCAGGGAATATCTTTCCCTATCCCTGGGTCCCACATTTGAGAACCAATTGTGGAACTCCAGTGCTGGCAGAAAAAGTCCATGTCTCCCAAGCACCAATCAGTCCTTTCATGTCAACATGATTTACAAAAACTAGAATGCAACGCATTCAGGAAATCTCATTCTATGTCATTTTAAAGACTAATCGAAGCTTAAGACAAAACAGTTAGTCTTTTCAAGGGGTTTTTGAAATTTTAATTTTGGGGCCAATAAGTGCTCTCAAATAAACTCAAGTTAATGATAGTGTGCTGTCTCCTGTGTGCAAAAATGCAAAAATGTTAGTCCAAGACCTAAGAGTATACTAAAACAGTAGTCTCAGCTGAAATTATTTTGATTATTAACTAAAAACAAATAAGGAGATCGCTACCTCCTAACTTACAACTGTTCAGGTTGTCGAGCAAATAAAGGCCTAGGGTTTACCATTACATAATGATGCAATCTAAGGCATCTAAAGTTAAACGGATATGAAAATGACTTACTATTGTATTAATTGGAAAAGGGCCCTTGTGGGAGGAAATGGCTTTGATGGCTACCTAGATACCATTATCTAGCACCGGAACCAGGCATTTCATCTTCAGAGCCAAACCAGCTGGATGAAGGTTTCTTAGGCGCTTACAGAAGAATTCAGTCCTTACAGAAATGCTGGTAAGTACGACGTTCTTTCTTCTTCAACCCCTGCATCCCAGAGTGGGCTGTTTGACAGCATAGCAATTAAGCAAGAAACTAAAGGCATGAGAGAATCAAATCTTGCCAGATTTCCCATGGCATAAAGAACAATAGTTGGAGAAGTAGGTGGCACCCCACTCCAGTGTTCTTGCCTAGGAAATCCCATGGACAGAGGAGCCTGGCGGGCTACAGTCCAGGGGTTGCAAGAGTCAGACACGCCTTCACAACGAAACAACAAACAACAGCAGTAGCCATTAGGCAGCCAGGGAGCGACTCAACCTCCAGAGGAAGTTGAGAGTGCACCATCCCGAGCAGAGGTGAGGCACCTGCTCCATTAGGAGCGTCAGCCAAGGCCAGCAGGACGGCCCCCAGGGAAGACCCTTCCAGGGCCACACCAGGGAATATCTTTCCCTATCCCTGGGTCCCACATTTGAGAACCAATTGTGGAACTCCAGTGCTGGCAGAAAAAGTCCATGTCTCCCAAGCACCAATCAGTCCTTTCATGTCAACATGATTTACAAAAACTAGAATGCAACGCATTCAGGAAATCTCATTCTATGTCATTTTCAAAAGAGCAAGTAATTAGTGACACTATTTTGAATGCTTAAGACAAAATTTCTCAGACACTACACAGGAATCCCAACTCTACCAAAAATGCCCCATGATAAGATGTATACCAACCTGACAACTACAGAATACATAAATGGAGCCAGACCATGCTTTTAATGAAGTAGCTACTAGGACGGTCAGAAAAGAAGGTAAGTAAATTTGGTTTTTATTCAAAGTACACTTAAAAGAAAATTAAAATAAATACAGGCAAGGCTTAATGCGGAAACAGAATGTTAAAAACCATTTCCAGTAAAAACCCAAAATCCTGACATAGCAAGAGTTCCCTGTCTGCGTAAGAATAAGCATGTCTTAGAATGGTGACTTTACAAACTCAACATAATTTCTTCAATAGTAAACAGCTATTTTTCCTCTTCTTTTCTTCTTTAATTAGCATTCAAAGAACAGTCATAAACTCTACTCATTCCTCTCTTGGATGTAAAAATATCTGGATTTGTTTAATTCTAAAAGAAACACTGAAATCTGTAAATAATATTACCTGTCTGTCTTCATGATACATTGTGATACATTGTGTGAAAAACTCCAGCATTTCTCTTAAAACGCTTATTAATATGTAACAGATATGCCAGCAAAGAATATACTTAAACACACACACACACACATTAGTTAAAAATTATAACAAGCACTACTTGAGCAGCACAAATCCTGGAAGCAAAACATGATCCACAAGTTCTGGAAACCTAACTCAACATCAAGGACTCCCATGTGCCTCAGCAGGGGCCACCACAGTGACCAGTACAATCTGAGAAAGACTGGAAGTAGATACTTCAGTTCATTGTATGAAAATAACCACTGGAACCATAGCTTCCATCCCACACCGCTGTCCACTAGAGGATCCATAATACACAGGTACAAGACACAAGTCCTCTGCAGAAGTCCAAGTCACTTTCTGTGATAGTGAAGCCTTTAGGCTGGACCTACACATAGCTTTACCAAAGAAATCTGAAATTCAAAACAGTAAGCCCCAATTAAAATTTTCTCCCAACTTTTCATGGGCCCCCACAGATGACAGTACCTCTGTATTTAATGATAATCCGCTGTTAAAGAATATTGTTGCAACAGCAATGTAGGAGACAGTTATTTCTGGCTTCAGTGGTCCTAAAGAGAGAGAAAGGAGTCAGTTAGATAAGTATTTCCAGTAGAGACCTTGATGTGAAAGAAGAATCCACTGGAGAAGGAACAGGACTTTAAATCTTGGCGTTGCCTCTACTGTGCTAATGACCTGACGGAGAAGCGTTCACTGTGAGGCAGCCTAGCTCTGGACAGGATTTTCCAGAGGACAAGGACCATGGTTGTCCAGTTCAGCACAGCATCCTCAGACCAGAAGAATGAAAATAAATTCTGCTCTCACACAGGAGAGTAGACAGGCAGCATGCTCTGTATTAGGTTCTAAGTTTATCTGCCACAGTATCAGTGCTTATATGACAAAGTCCACCCCCCGCCCCCAGCACCACCAAAGAAAGAGAATCAATGGAAGACGTTCCCTTCTCTTTAGCAAATATTATTTTATGTCTCCTAGGATATCAGTAATTAAAGCTTATATTCAGGCATATTCAGTTTTGCCAAGAGCATTCAGTCTACAAATATTTACTGAGCACTTACTATGTGAATGAGATAATCCATTAGAGTAGCAGAGTATTTAACTATATGTTGAGACTGTAATCATTTTCAAATTTTGCCAGACACTAGGAATCCTGTGGTGAACCAAACAGGCCTGATCTCTGACCTCTATAAAATCCTCTCTAGAGATAGGTTGGCATCACCCCAGATGTGTTAATACTATGCGTATAACAGGGGCAAGCCTAATGCCTATTTATTTATATAGCTTATACACGATTGGGGGCTTCCATGGTGGCTCAGCAGCAAAGAATATGCCTGCCAATCCAGGAGACACGAGTTCAATCCTTGAGTCGTGAAGATCCCCTGGAGAAGGACATAGCAACCCTCTCTAGTATTCTTGCCCAGAGAATCCCATGGACAGAGGAGTCTGGTATGCTACAGTCCTTGGCGTTGCAAAGAGTCGGATAGAGCTCGGCAACTAAACAACAAATAAGAACATACACAACTGACCTGAAGACCTAAACGCACTAACCAAAGAACACTTTTAAAAGATGTAATTCTGAGAAAGTGCATTTTATACACATGTAACAGTGGTTCTTAAGCTGTGACAATTCTGGCTCCCATTTGGATGTCCGGCAATGACCCAAAACATTTTTTAGCTTAGGGGGTACGATGTGTTACTGGCATCCAGTAAAGAACAGGAATTCTCCTGAACATCCTGGAAGGCACAGAATTACTGTACCCAAAAATGTGAGTAACTGTAGAAACTAACACAATATTATAAAGCAACTGTACTCCAGTAAAAATTTTTTTAAAAGGGGGGGAGCAGTTCAAATGCATGAGTATTTCCATAATTTCTTATATTAAAAACCAATTAAATAAATCCAAATAAATCTTCAGCAAATATATTTTTTTAATGTCAGTAGTTCCAGGGTTGAGAAATCCTAGCCTGGCCCAATTTTTTTGTTGTTGTTTTTTTAAATTTTTGGCCTCTTTTACTGGTCCTTCATTTATTTATTTTCATCCATCTTTGTTCTTCGGCCTATGTGGGCCTCCCATTGCAATGGCCCCTCTCACCGCAGAGCACCGGCTTTGGGCGCATGCGCTCCAGAGCACTGGCTCCTAATTGGACACATAGGTCCAGCCGCTCTGCAGCATGTGGGATCTTCCCCCAGGGATAGAACTACCGCCCCTTGCAGTGCAAGGCAGACTCTTTACCCACTAGACCACCAGGGAAGCCCCTGGCCCTACATTTTAAAATCTGAGATCATCTCATACTTTACCTTCTATTCAGCCCTCTTGCACTGGGGTTGAAGAGTGTCCTCCTGAAAATTCATGTCTACTAGAACCTATGAGTCTGATCTGGAAATTGGGTCTTTGAAGATGTGATCAAATTATTAATAAGCAGTCTTATTGGATTGGGGAGAGCTTTAATCCAGTGACTGGTCTCCTAGAAAGCAGAGGAAACACTGGACATGGTCACATACAGAGGGAAGATGGCCATGTTTAGACTGAGGCAGGAACCGAGGACAGCTGGCAACCACACCGGCCAGGAGAAGCAAGGAAGAACGTCTCCCTAGGGCATTCAGTGTGAGGACGGCCATGCTCACATTTTGATGTCTGAATTCTGAAAACAGAATTGTTTTAAGTTACCCATGTAACAGTGGTTCTTAAGCTGTGACAATTCTGGCTCCCATTTGGATGTCCGGCAATGACCCAAAACATTTTTAGCTTAGGGGTACGATGTGTTACTGGCATCCAGTAAAGAACAGGAATTCTCCTGAACATCCTGGAAGGCACAGAATTACTGTACCCAAAAATGTGAGTAACTGTAGAAACTAACACAATATTATAAAGCAACTGTACTCCAGTAAAAATTTTTTTAAAAGGGGGGGAGCAGTTCAAATGCATGAGTATTTCCATAATTTCTTATATTAAAAACCAATTAAATAAATCCAAATAAATCTTCAGCAAATATATTTTTTTAATGTCAGTAGTTCCAGGGTTGAGAAATCCTAGCCTGGCCCAATTTTTTTGTTGTTGTTTTTTTAAATTTTTGGCCTCTTTTACTGGTCCTTCATTTATTTATTTTCATCCATCTTTGTTCTTCGGCCTATGTGGGCCTCCCATTGCAATGGCCCCTCTCACCGCAGAGCACCGGCTTTGGGCGCATGCGCTCCAGAGCACTGGCTCCTAATTGGACACATAGGTCCAGCCGCTCTGCAGCATGTGGGATCTTCCCCCAGGGATAGAACTACCGCCCCTTGCAGTGCAAGGCAGACTCTTTACCCACTAGACCACCAGGGAAGCCCCTGGCCCTACATTTTAAAATCTGAGATCATCTCATACTTTACCTTCTATTCAGCCCTCTTGCACTGGGGTTGAAGAGTGTCCTCCTGAAAATTCATGTCTACTAGAACCTATGAGTCTGATCTGGAAATTGGGTCTTTGAAGATGTGATCAAATTATTAATAAGCAGTCTTATTGGATTGGGGAGAGCTTTAATCCAGTGACTGGTCTCCTAGAAAGCAGAGGAAACACTGGACATGGTCACATACAGAGGGAAGATGGCCATGTTTAGACTGAGGCAGGAACCGAGGACAGCTGGCAACCACACCGGCCAGGAGAAGCAAGGAAGAACGTCTCCCTAGGGCATTCAGTGTGAGGACGGCCATGCTCACATTTTGATGTCTGAATTCTGAAAACAGAATTGTTTTAAGTTACCCAGTCTGAGGTTATTTGCTGTGGCAATGCTAGGAAATGAATGCACTCTCTCAGAGCCAAACAACAACACTGCAATCCTGATTTCTCCATGGCCTTCCACCCTCCACCATTCCTATGGCTTCTGCTCAACAAACAGGACCAAGCTCAGGACAAATCACCTCTCAGTCAGTCAATAACATTTTTACAAAGCATTCATTGATTTGTTTGTCTTAGTTGCAGTATATGTAGGATCTTAGTGCCCTGACCAGGGCTCAAACCCAGGCTCTCTGCACAGGGATCTCAGAGTCTTAGCCACTGGACCACCAGGGAAGTCCAGTCCATGAATATTTATTGAGCTACCACAATGCTACATTTTAGGCAACAAAAATCTCCTCAAACACTGCAGTACATTTATTGGTATTTCACACAAATCATTTTACCATGATCTGAGAAAAGGGAGCAAAGGGAGAAGGCAGGTGAAGAGACATTACACTTCCGGGCAGAGAAAACGATTCAAAAACTTAAAAATAAGTATATTTTTTCCCTATATTTGTGAGTGAATCTATCTCAGCCCCTCACACTTTGGAATAATATTTCATCAAAAACTGAGAAAGGTGACTCAGGAGCAGATTTGAATCTCAAAGAATCTGGTTCATTTTGGAAGCAAATGCTTTCCAGAAATTTTTAATATTCTGGTTTTTTTTTTTTTTAACTCATATCATTTTTCTTTTCCTCCAATCCCCTGCCTTTTGTGAGATCCATTTTTGTCAACTGTGCCATTGCTCACAGTGGTGCCCCAGGTTTTCTGTATACAATGGGTTAGAGTTAGCAGTATATTTGCAAGTGTGAGCTAGGGGACGTGTTTGAAGGTGCATGTCCATAGCAAGCACAAGACAGTGACTTGGACTGCATGTTTCTTTGGGTCAGCTGAAGCTTATTTTATTAGCCAACAACTGGATTTTTTAAGAAACTAACTCTTCCCACACTCTATACACACACATTTATATAAATACACATCTATAACGATTAACTCATGGACATAATTCAGTGGAATGATCCCTCACTTTGAATGTTTTAAATCCTAAAACAGTGTGTACTATTTTTTGTATTAGAGCAGGTCTCAATAACTCTAATCCATGAAAGAACCTGGTGACGCTATTTCAGGTCTACTGACAATATACCTTTTAAAAGGGAAGGAAGAACTCTAATTTGGAGAAACCTTAGGCCCCTTTGAGACAGCTGCCAATGGATCACCCAGTGTATAAATGAGGAACTAGAAGCAGGCAGAAATAAAAACTTGGTAAATATTTGCACAGAGCTGAGAGTTGAAACTATGCTATGAAATGACATTTGGCCTCTCTCTAAGGTCATATTTATATTCTCCAAGTCATGAAAATAACCAGATTCAGATCCTGAGATGGCTATAAAGAGCAAAGTGGAAATGTAAATTCTAACTTTTCCTTGTGCATGTGTGCTAAGTCACTTCAGTCATGTACAACTCTTTGAGACCCCATTGACTATACCCCATCAGGCTCCTCTATCCATAGGATTAACCAGGCAAGAATACTGGAGTGGGTTGCCATTTCCTCTCCTGGGGATCTTCCCGACCCAGGGATTGAACAGCATCTCTTACATCTCCTGCATTGGCAGGCAGGTTCTCTACCACTAGCACCACCTGGGAAACCCAGCTTCCAAAACCAAAGCAAAAAAAAAAAAAATCAGTGAAAATGGAATGGAATGGGGTAGCAACATCAAAAGAAAAACTTACCATTAAAAATGAAGCAATGTTGGGACTTCAGAGTCATGTTTTTTAATGTGGGGATGGGGAGAAAGAAAATGATCTGGAATGCTTAAGAATGCAAGGAACTATTAGCATTTCATAAAACCTGCTATCACCAAGTCAAGTTTCAGTCCTAAATCTAAACTACAGTGTTCATGCTAATATTCTAAAGATTATGCAGGAGCATGTTTCTGGTTGTTTTCTGAACAGAAAAACAAAGCTCTTTCTTTCTCAAAAGGTATGTCTCATAAAAAACAGTCATTTCAGTTAAAGATGCACATAGAACTGAGAAGCGTATTCTGTACTTCCCAAAGAAATGAGCCTTTCTCTCCCAGAATGAATAACACGGTGTTGAACTCTGCTAAACTTAAGATGGGCATAGGTCAGGGTGACCCTGTGTTAAAATGCAACAGACTACCTACACCTGAAAATCCATACATTTACATTCCCGTGGCTCTTTACTTCCAACCTTTTAATATACTAAAAATGAAATGTGACTGAGTAAAAAGAACAGAGAAGTCAGAATTAAATGATCTATGCTAGCACCTGTTACACTCGCCCCCTCCCCCACTGTATGGAAAGTTACTCAACTTCTCTAACTTTAGGGTTTCCACCTCTATAAATTTCCCGCCATACATAATTCACCCATTAGCTATAAAGATTGCTTTTAAAGGGAGGTCAGAACAAAGACGTGATACTTTAAGTGTAGAAGTCTCACTTCAAAATAGAGTAAGGTCATTAAAGTATTGATCCAGGTAAAGGTGAGGGGACCATCTAAACAAGTGGAAAACAATCAAAACTTCCTATTGAAGAGAAAACAATGTCTAGAAAACTGTTTGACTGAAAATTTCTCAGTCCCTGTGACTGAATTAAAAATGTATATGCATTTCAATGTACAGGCCCAAAAGAGGAACTTCTGACTACACGTTACAAGCAAAGAGGTGCTTTAGATCATTCTGTAGAGTTAAAAAGAACCAACAGCCACCATTCCTCTCCATGTTCCTAGATTTTTGTTGTTTTAACTAATGGAGTCAAAGCGTTATTTGGTACTATTTGGAAGTTTGTTTTTATTGAAGAAGTTTTACAAGTGAGAAGGTCAATTGAAGTATCCAGAACGTAGCCTAACAGCTTATATTTAAAAAATCCCAAACAGTTGTTTGTTTAACTTTTGCTTGCAGAAACAGTAACTTTTACACTTGGATGTCTCTCAAAAAAAAAAAAAAAAAAAAAATACCATGAATACACTGTTGCCTAATATTAGCTGATTCTGCTCAACTTCTTTTGGGCTGTAAAAATCAGGGCATGGAAAATGCATTTATTACAGAGAGCCTTTCTTTACAATGGTTATTCATTCTTAATGATTTATTGCCAAAAACATTTGTATGGATGTTGCAACTGGTATGAAACAAGGGGGTAGTTCTGGTTCCCAGTCCTTCCTCTTCCCTAAACTAGCTACCTTGATCTAGGAAAGACACCTGACCTAAGGTCTCAGGACCTTCAGCTGTAAAAGAAGCACGTCGGCTTAAAATGATTTAAAGTTCCTTCTCATCTCTTAGTCTCCTCTTTTCTAATTAAACAAAGAAATAAACTCTTCTAGATGAATGGCATAAGGACTAGTGAAAAAGGGAACAAGTACTTCTAAGGTACAATAACTCCCAAAACTTCAAGAAGTAGAATCTGAGGAAATAAGCAGGATTACAGAAAGCATCTTACACCTGCCCTGGTGAAGCCCTGGGAAATAATTCAGGAGTCAACACTTCCTGCTTCCCACTTAGCAGCCCAGGAAAGTAAGATAAAAGTTAATTCTACCAAACCTAGTCTCCGCAGATCTCAACTTAAATGATCACACAAGTGTAGAAGTCTCACTTCAAAATAGAGTAAGGTCATTAAAGTATTGATCCAGGTAAAGGTGAGGGGACCATCTAAACAAGTGGAAAACAATCAAAACTTCCTATTGAAGAGAAAACAATGTCTAGAAAACTGTTTGACTGAAAATTTCTCAGTCCCTGTGACTGAATTAAAATGTATATGCATTTCAATGTACAGGCCCAAAAGAGGAACTTCTGACTACACGTTACAAGCAAAGAGGTGCTTTAGATCATTCTGTAGAGTTAAAAAGAACCAACAGCCACCATTCCTCTCCATGTTCCTAGATTTTTGTTGTTTTAACTAATGGAGTCAAAGCGTTATTTGGTACTATTTGGAAGTTTGTTTTTATTGAAGAAGTTTTACAAGTGAGAAGGTCAATTGAAGTATCCAGAACGTAGCCTAACAGCTTATATTTAAAAAATCCCAAACAGTTGTTTGTTTAACTTTTGCTTGCAGAAACAGTAACTTTTACACTTGGATATCTCTCAAAAAAAAAAAAAAAAAAAATACCATGAATACACTGTTGCCTAATATTAGCTGATTCTGCTCAACTTCTTTTGGGCTGTAAAAATCAGGGCATGGAAAATGCATTTATTACAGAGAGCCTTTCTTTACAATGGTTATTCATTCTTAATGATTTATTGCCAAAAACATTTGTATGGATGTTGCAACTGGTATGAAACAAGGGGGTAGTTCTGGTTCCCAGTCCTTCCTCTTCCCTAAACTAGCTACCTTGATCTAGGAAAGACACCTGACCTAAGGTCTCAGGACCTTCAGCTGTAAAAGAAGCACGTCGGCTTAAAATGATTTAAAGTTCCTTCTCATCTCTTAGTCTCCTCTTTTCTAATTAAACAAAGAAATAAACTCTTCTAGATGAATGGCATAAGGACTAGTGAAAAAGGGAACAAGTACTTCTAAGGTACAATAACTCCCAAAACTTCAAGAAGTAGAATCTGAGGAAATAAGCAGGATTACAGAAAGCATCTTACACCTGCCCCTGGTGGGGGAAGCCCTGGGGAAATAATTCAGGAGTCAACACTTCCCTGCTTCCCACTTAGCAGCCCAGGAAAGTAAGATAAAAGTTAATTCTACCAAACCTAGTCTCCGCAGATCTCAACTTAAATGATCACACATCACTTGTAATTTCACCTCAACACTGAGTGAATCAGAGATCTAATACTGTAAACTACAAAGTGTGCAAGTGAAGCCAGAGAAATATACATCCCAGGTCACCACAAAGATACTCCATAACATTCTTACTACCCAGCAAGCTACAAGGACAAGGGAACTGATTGGACAGAACCTGAGTACCAACCTCCACAAGTTTCTCAAAAGATCACTGAGAAACTCTGTCAAAGGAGAAACTGTTACCTTCAGCAGGATAACCAGCCCAAATGGCTTTACTCTCACAGTTACACACACTCCACATTTTGTACTAAGTTGAACACAGAAGAAAAGAACATAAAATAAAAGTTTTAATCTCCACTATCTTTGTTTCAAAAAATGCTTTTTAAATGTTCTCTGAAGCTACCTTTATATGGAGGTATTGAGGGCAGAGGGGAGAAAGAACCCCTGTTCTCCTTCGAGATCATTTTCACTTCCATCGTGTTTGAACAAAAGGTACAAATAATTTCAAATATCCTCCTGAGAGCTTCCTAGCATTATGGTTGTGTGCCCATTTCCGTCCTTATCTGTCCATACCTGACTGAGGTGTAAAACCTGTCCATAAGTATGAAAACTGTCAAACGAGGTCAAGCAGACAATGAACTGAAGAAATTCAAATAATGTTTATGAGAAGTGGGACATGCTTGTCTAAGGCGGCGGTGGGGGTGGGGCATGAAAGACTAATGATATTTCCAGTAGTTCCCACCAATGCCCAACCACACATGACAAGGATCCCACTATTTAGAGATCTGGGTGTGATTTTAAGCCCGCCTACATTTCCTTGCCAAAATACAAACCAACTAGTGAAAAGTGGCATAAGGACTAGTGAAAAAGGGAACAAGTACTTCTAAGGTACAATAACTCCCAAAACTTCAAGAAGTAGAATCTGAGGAAATAAGCAGGATTACAGAAAGCATCTTACACCTGCCCTGGTGAAGCCCTGGGGAAATAATTCAGGAGTCAACACTTCCCTGCTTCCCACTTAGCAGCCCAGGAAAGTAAGATAAAAGTTAATTCTACCAAACCTAGTCTCCGCAGATCTCAACTTAAATGATCACACATCACTTGTAATTTCACCTCAACACTGAGTGAATCAGAGATCTAATACTGTAAACTACAAAGTGTGCAAGTGAAGCCAGAGAAATATACATCCCAGGTCACCACAAAGATACTCCATAACATTCTTACTACCCAGCAAGCTACAAGGACAAGGGAACTGATTGGACAGAACCTGAGTACCAACCTCCACAAGTTTCTCAAAAGATCACTGAGAAACTCTGTCAAAGGAGAAACTGTTACCTTCAGCAGGATAACCAGCCCAAATGGCTTTACTCTCACAGTTACACACACTCCACATTTTGTACTAAGTTGAACACAGAAGAAAAGAACATAAAATAAAAGTTTTAATCTCCACTATCTTTGTTTCAAAAAATGCTTTTTAAATGTTCTCTGAAGCTACCTTTATATGGAGGTATTGAGGGCAGAGGGGAGAAAGAACCCCTGTTCTCCTTCGAGATCATTTTTCACTTCCATCGTGTTTGAACAAAAGGTACAAATAATTTCAAATATCCTCCTGAGAGCTTCCTAGCATTATGGTTGTGTGCCCATTTCCGTCCTTATCTGTCCATACCTGACTGAGGTGTAAAACCTGTCCATAAGTATGAAAACTGTCAAACGAGGTCAAGCAGACAATGAACTGAAGAAATTCAAATAATGTTTATGAGAAGTGGGACATGCTTGTCTAAGGCGGCGGGGGTGGGGTGGGGGGGGGCATGAAAGACTAATGATATTTCCAGTAGTTCCCACCAATGCCCAACCACACATGACAAGGATCCCACTATTTAGAGATCTGGGTGTGATTTTAAGCCCGCCTACATTTCCTTGCCAAAATACAAACCACACAGGGTCTAACACAGCCCATGCCTGTGAGACTTCTAAGTCTAGCAATTGAGTCTCAGCCGTACACGGAAGCAGTGAGTGCAACGTGTCAATCGGCTTGAGAGTTCGTGCACCGGCAGCAACTGCAGCAAATCATCACTCTCCAACATGTGGGCCACCAAATCTGAGTTGGAAGAGGGAAGGGTGTCCCTTTTTCTTCTCCTCCCATCCCTTTCTCCCTGTTTTTTAAACGCGGGGGAGGGGAGTGTGGGAAACAGACAAGGCAATGGTGATAACTCCAAGACCGACAAGGAACTCCTGGCAACCTAGCGTCCCTTGGGATAGGATGCTACTCTGAAGGCAAGACAGATAAGTTTCATTCTGCGTAACCTCACTCTCTGACACTAAGGATTTTCATTGATTGTTCACGGAACAGGCATTCTGCGTTCAAATTCCCTTGTCCCCTTCCAAATTAT
Source organism: Tragulus kanchil (assembly GCA_022376925.1). Lineage (NCBI taxonomy): Eukaryota > Metazoa > Chordata > Mammalia > Artiodactyla > Tragulidae > Tragulus > Tragulus kanchil. The sequence goes on from JAIOJX010000025.1 coordinate 35,622,504, forward strand.
AAACCCTCTCTGGGGCTGGCAAATTATAAAATCAGCAAAAAGGTCAAAAAGACACCATGGGCTGGTTGGTCAGTGCCCAGACGAGAGGCAGACACTCCCCAATTTCGGTCTCCCCTTCCTGCCCAGCACTCGCAAATTAGTTCTGAAGTGAGAATCGCGGTGGAGCACGGAGAGGTGCAGCACTTACCCCCATTCACCCCTATGGACGGCTCCAGTTTTGCTCCGGCGATCGCCAGGACTATCCCAATCATGAACCATTCTTTCCTCATTCGCTCCAGCAGCCTCATGTTTGTTAGGGTGGGTGGGTTTTGTTTATTTGTTTGGCTTTTTTTCTTTTTAAGCTGCTATCGCTTAATCCCCGGGGCGTCTCCACACTTTTCAAGCTCCCACCTGACATACAGCAGAACGAGTCAAATTGCTACTGGTAAATTGAAGACCAGAGGGTAGCTCGGGCGGCTTTGAGGAGGGCTGGGAGTAGTAGTATCCAGTGACAGGAAAGTCTCACTGAGCGCCGCCATCACTACCGTACACCTCCTAACAGACGCACGCAAGCCGCAGCGACTCTAGCCGCGGCTCCCAAGCGCAAAAGGGCTAAAGCAGACGTTTGGGTCAAACCGGCCGACGCAGGCGACTGGGGACAGGAAGATGACTGAGCAGTAGGACTGACAAACTCGTTACCGTCGAGACCTGCGGAACCTTAAAAATGACAGGGACGGGGAGTGGAGTGAACGCCACAGCTTCCTTGCTCTATCAAGGAATCCATTCCAACAAACCTTTAGGCACAGCAGGCCGCGCCCTCGGAGTACATCTACGGAGAGATTCTCTTTTGCTTCGCTTTGAGCCTGCGGGAAGGGCTAGGGTGCGCTTGGGGCAGGGATCTCTCCGTTGGCATCTGCGGTGGCGGGGCGAAGGGGTTTATTTTTATGAGGCGAGCCTCTTCGAGATATTACGATGCTTCCTCGACGCGGGCGTTGACGTGTACGCGGGGGGGAGGGGAGGCCGCTCCGTGTCTTCCAGTTCCCGTCCGGAGCCTCGGGAGTTCGCCGAGCTCGCTACCAGCCCCGGGAGGGCTGCACACGCGTGGAGGAAGCTTTAGCCTCAGGAATGACTTGAGAGTTGGGCACCGAGCAGGCACCCACAGACGCAGAACCTATGAGTCCCTAGAGGACTAGCCAGTCTGCCAGGTCAGTCCTCCCGGGAGGACACTCAGTCCCAATACCCCTGGCCACTACCTGCCCAAGAGTAGGGACTTCCGAGGTTCGGCACCGGACCCGGGACCAGACCTTCTTTAGGGGATGGTGGGTGAGTGCTCGAGCTCCTCCCTTCTCAGCGAAACAGTCGGCAGTCAGGGTCTGAGCTGGAGAGTCTGAAGAGTGTACCCTTTTGCTCGACCCCCCAGAACTTGCCCACCCATCAGCAGGGCGATTGTGGGATGAGGGTCAGAATCCCCGAGGCAGAAGGGGTGAGGGCCTGGGTAGACGGGGGTCCTGCCTTCCACTGCCCCACGTGCTAGATTCTGTCCGTCCCCATTTCTTCCTTGATGCGTTTTCTGGCAAACAGTGACACTGATAGTTTCATAAATGGACTTCCTACCCATAGACCCTATGGGAACATCAGCTCTTTCTCCTTTATGCACCCAAATAAATAAATCAGGGAAATGCTGTGTTCTCATTTACTAGAAACTCTCTGGTCTGTTTACGGCAGAATCAAACTCAAAATTATTTTTAGTTTTGGTAGTTAGTTAAAGGGAAGGATTACAGTGCATTGTGAATTCTGCATTAAGTTCCTGTGGATACTGTACCATATACCTCAACCTGGAAGCCAGAAGTCCAAATATGGCAGGGACGGGGAGTGGAGTGAACGCCACAGCTTCCTTGCTCTATCAAGGAATCCATTCCAACAAACCTTTAGGCACAGCAGGCCGCGCCCTCGGAGTACATCTACGGAGAGATTCTCTTTTGCTTCGCTTTGAGCCTGCGGGAAGGGCTAGGGTGCGCTTGGGGCAGGGATCTCTCCGTTGGCATCTGCGGTGGCGGGGCGAAGGGGTTTATTTTTATGAGGCGAGCCTCTTCGAGATATTACGATGCTTCCTCGACGCGGGCGTTGACGTGTACGCGGGGGGGAGGGGAGGCCGCTCCGTGTCTTCCAGTTCCCGTCCGGAGCCTCGGGAGTTCGCCGAGCTCGCTACCAGCCCCGGGAGGGCTGCACACGCGTGGAGGAAGCTTTAGCCTCAGGAATGACTTGAGAGTTGGGCACCGAGCAGGCACCCACAGACGCAGAACCTATGAGTCCCTAGAGGACTAGCCAGTCTGCCAGGTCAGTCCTCCCGGGAGGACACTCAGTCCCAATACCCCTGGCCACTACCTGCCCAAGAGTAGGGACTTCCGAGGTTCGGCACCGGACCCGGGACCAGACCTTCTTTAGGGGATGGTGGGTGAGTGCTCGAGCTCCTCCCTTCTCAGCGAAACAGTCGGCAGTCAGGGTCTGAGCTGGAGAGTCTGAAGAGTGTACCCTTTTGCTCGACCCCCCAGAACTTGCCCACCCATCAGCAGGGCGATTGTGGGATGAGGGTCAGAATCCCCGAGGCAGAAGGGGTGAGGGCCTGGGTAGACGGGGGTCCTGCCTTCCACTGCCCCACGTGCTAGATTCTGTCCGTCCCCATTTCTTCCTTGATGCGTTTTCTGGCAAACAGTGACACTGATAGTTTCATAAATGGACTTCCTACCCATAGACCCTATGGGAACATCAGCTCTTTCTCCTTTATGCACCCAAATAAATAAATCAGGGAAATGCTGTGTTCTCATTTACTAGAAACTCTCTGGTCTGTTTACGGCAGAATCAAACTCAAAATTATTTTTAGTTTTGGTAGTTAGTTAAAGGGAAGGATTACAGTGCATTGTGAATTCTGCATTAAGTTCCTGTGGATACTGTACCATATACCTCAACCTGGAAGCCAGAAGTCCAAAATCAGGGTGTGGCGGAGGCTGCACTTCTGGAGGTTGTAAGGCGAGAATCCTTTCTTGTCTCTTTCAGCCATTGCTGGTTGTTGGCATTGTTTGGCTTCTTTGGCTTACAGCCACATCACTCCAGTCCCTGTATCTATTTTCACATTGCCTGCTGCTCTTCTGTATGTATCCTGTAAAGACATTTGTCATCCCCCGGCGAAGGAAAGGGCAACCCACTCCAGTATTCTTGCCTGGAGAATTGCACAAACAGAGCAGCCTGACAGGCTACAGTCCATGGGGTTACAAAGAGTCCTGCAGGTCTGAGCAACTAACACATAAGTAGGAGTCTACCCTACAATTGCTCTCATAGACTTTATGTTTAATAAAATGATAATAAGAACCTATCCCATCAGACTGTTAAAAAGATTCAGTGGAACAGTGTATGTATGTTGCTCTGCATGGGAAAAAAATGCTCATTCACTTATTCCAAAAATGTTTATTGAGCTTCTACATTGTGCTAGGCATTATTCTAGATATGGGTTGTTACAAGGAAAAGTGAAAGACAAGGTTTCAACTTTCCTGGTGTGTTCCAATGATATAAAAAGAAAAAGTAACAATTATAAGGGCCGTGATGATAACGTAACAGGTTATGCCGGTGAGATAGAGTAATAAGGAGGCTACTTTGAGTGACTGGAGAAGGCCTCTGTGAAAGTATGCAGTTTAAACAGACTCAAATGGAATGTTCGGCATGCCTATACCCAGGAGATGAACACTTCAGGCAGAGGGAGCAGCTGGTGAACCACCTCTCTAAGCACCCTAAGGTGGGAATGATCTTGACATGTGTATTAGTCTCCTCTTGCTGCTATAACAAATTAACTCAGTGGCTTAAAACAACATGAATGTAATACGTTATAGTTTGGGGGTTCAGAAGTCCACAGTGGCTCTTGCTGGGCTAAAATCAACATGTCCACAGGTCTGCTTTCCTTTCTGGATTCCTGGAAGAGAATGTATTTCCCCTTCCTGCTTTAAGGGCAGCCTGCATCCTTGGCTTCAGGTTCCTTTCATCTTCAGAGTCCACAGTGGTCCATCCAGTCTTTCTCATGGTGAGTCATTCTGGTACTACCTCCTTCTTTTACTTACAGAGACTCTTCTGATTCCAGTGGGCATAGCCAACAAATCCAGGATAATGTTCCTATCTTCATTTAATTCTTTGTTTAATCATAGTAACATAGTCCCATATTCTGGGGATTAGAACATGGCCATCTTTAGGGGCTATTATTCTACCTACTATAGCATGTTAAAGGAAAGAAGGCCAAAGTACTGGAATTCAGTGTGCTGGGGAGCCAGAAGAGGCAGGGCTGAGCAACTAACACATAAGTAGGAGTCTACCCTACAATTGCTCTCATAGACTTTATGTTTAATAAAATGATAATAAGAACCTATCCCATCAGACTGTTAAAAAGATTCAGTGGAACAGTGTATGTATGTTGCTCTGCATGGGAAAAAAATGCTCATTCACTTATTCCAAAAATGTTTATTGAGCTTCTACATTGTGCTAGGCATTATTCTAGATATGGGTTGTTACAAGGAAAAGTGAAAGACAAGGTTTCAACTTTCCTGGTGTGTTCCAATGATATAAAAAGAAAAAGTAACAATTATAAGGGCCGTGATGATAACGTAACAGGTTATGCCGGTGAGATAGAGTAATAAGGAGGCTACTTTGAGTGACTGGAGAAGGCCTCTGTGAAAGTATGCAGTTTAAACAGACTCAAATGGAATGTTCGGCATGCCTATACCCAGGAGATGAACACTTCAGGCAGAGGGAGCAGCTGGTGAACCACCTCTCTAAGCACCCTAAGGTGGGAATGATCTTGACATGTGTATTAGTCTCCTCTTGCTGCTATAACAAATTAACTCAGTGGCTTAAAACAACATGAATGTAATACGTTATAGTTTGGGGGTTCAGAAGTCCACAGTGGCTCTTGCTGGGCTAAAATCAACATGTCCACAGGTCTGCTTTCCTTTCTGGATTCCTGGAAGAGAATGTATTTCCCCTTCCTGCTTTAAGGGCAGCCTGCATCCTTGGCTTCAGGTTCCTTTCATCTTCAGAGTCCACAGTGGTCCATCCAGTCTTTCTCATGGTGAGTCATTCTGGTACTACCTCCTTCTTTTACTTACAGAGACTCTTCTGATTCCAGTGGGCATAGCCAACAAATCCAGGATAATGTTCCTATCTTCATTTAATTCTTTGTTTAATCATAGTAACATAGTCCCATATTCTGGGGATTAGAACATGGCCATCTTTAGGGGCTATTATTCTACCTACTATAGCATGTTAAAGGAAAGAAGGCCAAAGTACTGGAATTCAGTGTGCTGGGGAGCCAGAAGAGGCAGGGGCCCCAGCATCCAGATCATGGAAGTATTTGTGGACCAGGTAATAAAGTTTAGGTTTTATTTAAGTGTGGAAGGAAGCTATAAAATTTTTTTTTGTTTTTATTATATAGTCACTAAGTCACATCTGACTCAGCAACCCCATGGACTGTAGCTCTCCAGCCTCCTCTGTCCATGGGATTCTCCAGGCAAAAATACCGGAGTGGGTTGCCATGCCCTTCTCCAGGGGATCTTCCCAACCTATGGATTGAACCCTCATCTCTTGCATCTCCTGCATTGGCAGGGGATCTTTACCAATGAGCCATCAGGTAAGCCCATAGGAAACTTTTAAGCAGGGGAAAATTGATCTTAGGTTGCTCTGGCTGTTGGGTGAAGCAGGAGTTTTTTTGTGTGATTTTTTGTCTTTTTTTTTAATTTGGCTTTTCTGAGTTTTCACTGCTGCCATAGGCTCTTCTCTAGTTGCAGGGAGTGGGGGCTACTCCGTAGTTGAGGTGAGCAGGCTTCTTGTTGTGGTGACTTCTCTTGTTGTGGAACTTGGGCTCTAGGGCTCACGGGCTTCAGTAGTTGCGGCACATGGGCTCAGTAGTTGTGGCTCCAAGGCTCTACAGCACAAGCTCCATAGTTGTGGCTCACGGGCTTCATTGCTCCGCAGCATGTGGGATCTTTCTGGATCGGGGATCGAACCCGTGTGTCCTCCTGCATTGGCAGGTAAACTCTTAACCATTGAGCTACCAGGGAAACCCCTGGAGCAGGAATTTTAAAGAAAACAGAAAAGGAGATAGGCCACTTCTGGAGAAACTGAAAGAAGAGATTCTCTTGGCCTGCACTAGAGGGCCAGTGCAAATGGGGAGGAAAAGGGCCATCATTTCTAGCTGTGTCACAGACACAGAGACAGCATTTGCTGCTGGACTGGATTTAGATAAGTTAGGGAAAGGAATCACGTATGATTCCAAGACTTAGCTAAATCTACTATTTGGGTGAATGTTGGTATCAATTTACCTTTTTCCTTCTTTACTTACAGAGACTCTTCTGATTCCAGTGGGCATAGCCAACAAATCCAGGATAATGTTCCTATCTTCATTTAATTCTTTGTTTAATCATAGTAACATAGTCCCATATTCTGGGGATTAGAACATGGCCATCTTTAGGGGCTATTATTCTACCTACTATAGCATGTTAAAGGAAAGAAGGCCAAAGTACTGGAATTCAGTGTGCTGGGGAGCCAGAAGAGGCAGGGGCCCCAGCATCCAGATCATGGAAGTATTTGTGGACCAGGTAATAAAGTTTAGGTTTTATTTAAGTGTGGAAGGAAGCTATAAAATTTTTTTTTGTTTTTATTATATAGTCACTAAGTCACATCTGACTCAGCAACCCCATGGACTGTAGCTCTCCAGCCTCCTCTGTCCATGGGATTCTCCAGGCAAAAATACCGGAGTGGGTTGCCATGCCCTTCTCCAGGGGATCTTCCCAACCTATGGATTGAACCCTCATCTCTTGCATCTCCTGCATTGGCAGGGGGGATCTTTACCAATGAGCCATCAGGTAAGCCCATAGGAAACTTTTAAGCAGGGGAAAATTGATCTTAGGTTGCTCTGGCTGTTGGGTGAAGCAGGAGTTTTTTTGTGTGATTTTTTGTCTTTTTTTTTAATTTGGCTTTTCTGAGTTTTCACTGCTGCCATAGGCTCTTCTCTAGTTGCAGGGAGTGGGGGCTACTCCGTAGTTGAGGTGAGCAGGCTTCTTGTTGTGGTGACTTCTCTTGTTGTGGAACTTGGGCTCTAGGGCTCACGGGCTTCAGTAGTTGCGGCACATGGGCTCAGTAGTTGTGGCTCCAAGGCTCTACAGCACAAGCTCCATAGTTGTGGCTCACGGGCTTCATTGCTCCGCAGCATGTGGGATCTTTCTGGATCGGGGATCGAACCCGTGTGTCCTCCTGCATTGGCAGGTAAACTCTTAACCATTGAGCTACCAGGGAAACCCCTGGAGCAGGAATTTTAAAGAAAACAGAAAAGGAGATAGGCCACTTCTGGAGAAACTGAAAGAAGAGATTCTCTTGGCCTGCACTAGAGGGCCAGTGCAAATGGGGAGGAAAAGGGCCATCATTTCTAGCTGTGTCACAGACACAGAGACAGCATTTGCTGCTGGACTGGATTTAGATAAGTTAGGGAAAGGAATCACGTATGATTCCAAGACTTAGCTAAATCTACTATTTGGGTGAATGTTGGTATCAATTTACAAAGAAGAAAAAGATAGGGAAGAACCAATTTAGTGAGAAAAATCAAGATTTCTAGTGAGGTAGCTTGAAGGGGCTTGTTAGAAATTCAGGTGGAGGAAATCTCCTGGCAGTCCAGTGGTTAGACTTGGCACTTTCACTGCCAGGGCCTGGGATTTAGTCCCTGGATGGGGAACTTAAATCTCATAAGCCATGCAGCATGGCCAAAAAAAAAAATAGGGAAGAAATTCAGATGGAGATGAGGCAGTTGACTAAGCAGTTCACAAAGAGAGATCAAGGTTACATAGAGAGAAAAATCTAGGCATCCTAGGCATGAGTTGTCTTTGAAGCTCTCACCCAGAGACAGCGTGAACAGGAAAAAAAAAAAGTCTTTAAATAAGGGACTATGAGTCAACAACCACCATCCAGAAATCTCACCCTCTTCCCAGAAATATGGTTCCACTCCACTCTGTCTTCATGTATCCCATACAATAAAGGTTTAACAAAAAAGGCACCTGGCAGTGCATAAGAGCTGCTGTTTTGATCAGAAAATACTTTTACACTAGTGAATATTACTAGCTCCAAAATGTTACTATGAGAGGAAATGCTGACTAATTTTCCTGGACAGTATTCTAAATATAACAAAGATAAATATATACAGTGACCTTGCCAATTACAGCAGAAAACTACCAATACATGCACAATTTGAAAATACATAATGGCTGGCTAGCTAATTTCCAAAATAAACATCTGGTAGTCCACTTCTCTGAGTGTTCCTAAAATGCTTTACAGAGATAGAGTATTATTTTATTTTTTGCTTTTAGCTCTCCCTAGAACAACTCACAGACTACTATTAAACAGTTATGAAAATTCCAACTCAAATATAGGAGGTCCTATTTTGCATTAGAAGTTACAACCACTTCGGTTTTTCCAGCGCGGGAACTTAAGCTCTTAGCTCCTGTTGTATCAGTGTTGGTGAGATTTGTGCCTGTAGATTCTCTCAATTCCAAGGCATTTCTGTCCACTTCACATTGATAAGTGCTGGGTTTGTCAAGTGTGCACATAATGCTACTGTCTTTAACCCACAGTGGGTGAATGTGTCTCTGCAGAAGACCTTCTCCGAAGGTTTGTGAAATCTCTCCATCTAATAGGTTCTCAGTCTGTTAAGTAGAAATCCATCTCAGACAATTAAGGACAGAGAGGAGAGTCAACAGCAGTGGATGTTAAGCTGTTGAAAAGAAGGGTAAATAATGGAGGGAAATGCAGTGGAAAGAGGGGGATCGTTTCAGGCTATTAGATGACAAATCCACTTCGATGCCATTCTTATACCTGTAAATATAGAAAAATGATCATGTTGACAACTCTTCGTCAAACAATCTATGTCATTAATAAATGATGAAGGATAGAAAGAGTAAAAGAAATAAAGCCAATGCTCTACATAACAATATCAAAGAAGCACTTGGAAAAAACTAGCTAAGCTGAAAACAAAGACATAACTTGGCACCTTTACCAAGTAAGGACTGAGATAAAAAGGGAAAATTCCAAAGCACCTGTGTATGGAAAATAGTGTGAATAAAAGTATGGATTTTGTTGCTTAAACAAATGTATAACTTTACCATTTATTTTCAGAAAAAAAACAATAATTACCATGTAACTTTTTAAAAATAATGTTTTCCAGGGAAAAGACAGCTGTCTACATTCCTGTAGGGCAGGTGAAATATTATAGAGTGGTTGCCCACTTCATATTCCTGAGAGAAGTTCCAAACATATCATAGAATTCTCCAGATGGCATTTTTTTTCTCCTCCTAGAAAATTACATATAGCTTTATCTCTGAATATCTTCTAAGATGGGATATCAACTGGAATTATTATATAAGTCCAATTTAAGAAAGAGCAAAGATCTGGAAGAAATTCAAGGACTTCCCTGGTAGTCTGGTGGTTAAGAGTCCTCCTGCCAGTGCAGAGGACAGGAATATGATCCCTGGTCCAAGAAGACTCCACATGCCTCAGGGCAACTAAGCCCATGTGCCACAACTACCAACCCTCATGACCTAGAGCCCTAGAGCCTTTGCTCCATACCAAGAGAAGCCACCGCAGTAAGAAGTGCCCATTCACCACAGTTAAAGAGGAGCACACATGCAACAATGAAGGCCCAGCACAGTCAAAAATAAATAAAATAAATAATGAAGTTAAATGAATTCAGAGATCTGTGTGCATTGCACTAGGTTCAAAGCTGCACTTTTCATAGATTTCATTGATTAATATAAAGTCTGTGTAAGTATTATAGAATGGATAGTAGGACCTGTTAGCAAATCCAAGCTCGCTCTGCTCATCACCCGACAGGCCAATGAATCTGAGAGATGAGGTATTGAGGTAAGGAAAACAACTTCATTCAGAAAGCAGCTGATTGAGGAGATGGCAGGCTAGCACCTCAAAATAACCATCTTGTCAGGGTTGGGGCGGGGTGGGGGGCTGGATGTCAGGTTCTTTTATAGAGTCAGAGGAAAAACAATGAGGGACTACAGTCAAAAGGCACAATACAGAGGAAGAGGCAGAAGTAAAGTGAGTCTTCAGTCTTGCAGAACATCTCCAAAAGAATGGCCAGTCTTTGGAAAGGGTGTGTTTATCCCTTCTGTTCACTGGTGGGTAGAGACAAATTATCTCTTTATGAGTTGATCAAAGGCACTTTAGTTTACAGTCAACCAGAGGCACAGGTTCCTCTGGGGCAAGCTATTAAGTATGATTATAATAACAAAAGAAACCAGAAACAAATCAAAGGAACAGTTTCCAACAGGGAGTCAAGAGTTGGGCCACCTCCCTGCAATAGATCCATTCTTAGTGGCAAAAACTATCCATTCTAGTGGTTGCCCACTTCATATTCCTGAGAGAAGTTCCAAACATATCATAGAATTCTCCAGATGGCATTTTTTTTCTCCTCCTAGAAAATTACATATAGCTTTATCTCTGAATATCTTCTAAGATGGGATATCAACTGGAATTATTATATAAGTCCAATTTAAGAAAGAGCAAAGATCTGGAAGAAATTCAAGGACTTCCCTGGTAGTCTGGTGGTTAAGAGTCCTCCTGCCAGTGCAGAGGACAGGAATATGATCCCTGGTCCAAGAAGACTCCACATGCCTCAGGGCAACTAAGCCCATGTGCCACAACTACCAACCCTCATGACCTAGAGCCCTAGAGCCTTTGCTCCATACCAAGAGAAGCCACCGCAGTAAGAAGTGCCCATTCACCACAGTTAAAGAGGAGCACACATGCAACAATGAAGGCCCAGCACAGTCAAAAATAAATAAAATAAATAATGAAGTTAAATGAATTCAGAGATCTGTGTGCATTGCACTAGGTTCAAAGCTGCACTTTTCATAGATTTCATTGATTAATATAAAGTCTGTGTAAGTATTATAGAATGGATAGTAGGACCTGTTAGCAAATCCAAGCTCGCTCTGCTCATCACCCGACAGGCCAATGAATCTGAGAGATGAGGTATTGAGGTAAGGAAAACAACTTCATTCAGAAAGCAGCTGATTGAGGAGATGGCAGGCTAGCACCTCAAAATAACCATCTTGTCAGGGTTGGGGCGGGGTGGGGGGCTGGATGTCAGGTTCTTTTATAGAGTCAGAGGAAAAACAATGAGGGACTACAGTCAAAAGGCACAATACAGAGGAAGAGGCAGAAGTAAAGTGAGTCTTCAGTCTTGCAGAACATCTCCAAAAGAATGGCCAGTCTTTGGAAAGGGTGTGTTTATCCCTTCTGTTCACTGGTGGGTAGAGACAAATTATCTCTTTATGAGTTGATCAAAGGCACTTTAGTTTACAGTCAACCAGAGGCACAGGTTCCTCTGGGGCAAGCTATTAAGTATGATTATAATAACAAAAGAAACCAGAAACAAATCAAAGGAACAGTTTCCAACAGGGAGTCAAGAGTTGGCCACCTCCCTGCAATAGATCCATTCTTAGTGGCAAAAACTATCCATTCTAGTGGGCCCAGGGCCACAAAATAAAGATTACAGCTTCCTTTGCGACTAGTAGTTGGGCAGGTAGCTAAGTTCAAGGAATACAATGTAGTTGAGAGAACCTGATTTCTAGGATGATTCTTATAGGAAGAGAAGTGGTCTTTCTCCTCTTCTTGATGGTTGCAGGGCAGATATAAAGGCTTAAATCCCAGCAGCCATCTTCCACTGAGACAGACAGACAAGCAAGACGGGAACATCCTGGTGCTGCTCTAGTATCTTTAGGATGCTTACATCCAGATTGTATGTCTGTACATGAAAAACAAACTTCTGTCTTCATCATTATGGTTATTGTGGGTTTTCTATTGCTTATACCTGATATGGAATAGTTCCTACCATATTAATAAACAAGGATGTCACAGTCATCAGTGATTGCAACCCTCCTACTGGCAATGAGAGCCAGTAAGCCCTGAGGGAAGGAGGAGAACACCTACGATCTAGCAGCCATCAGACTACAGCCACTCCCTATGATGAGCCCTGAGGAACTCTGGAAGTGAAAACAGGATACTGGCCCCAGATAGCTGAGATGCATATCAAAGCTAGGATTTCCTAGAACCCAGACTCTTGAATTTCCTACACATAGAAAAGTGCTAAAACCTTAACTTGGTATACCTCAGTTCAGTTCAGTTCAGTTCATTCGCTCACTCGTGTCCAACTCTGCAACCATGGACTGCAGCATGCCAGGCTTCTCTGTCCTTCATCATCTCCTGGAGCTTGCTCAAACTGATGTCCACTGAGTCAGTCATGCCGTGCAACCATCTCATCCTCTGTCATCCCCTTCTCCTTTTGTCCTCGATTTTTCCCAACATCAGGGTCTTTTTCTTTCTTTGGATCAGGTGGTCAAAGTATTAGAGCTTCAGCTTTAGCAACAGTCCTTCCAATGAATAGTCAGGGTTGATTTCCTTTAGGACTGACTGCTCTGATCTCTTTGCAATCCAGGGACTCTCAAGAGTCTTCTCCAGCACCACAGTTCAAAAGCATCAATTTTTTTTTTTTTATTTTTTTTTTGTGGGGGGCGACTTTTTCTGTTGTTGTTTGGCCACTTCTATTGGTCTTTATTTATTTTCATCCATCTTTGTTCTTTGGCCTGTGTGGGCCTCCTATCACATACATGACTACCAGGAAAACTGTAGCTTTGAGTATATGGACCTTTGTTGGCAAAGTGATGTCTCTGCTTAGTGATGACACTAAGTTTGTCATAGCTTTCTTCTAAGGAGCAAGCGTCTTTTAAAGTCATGGCTGCAGCCACCATCCGTAGTGATTTTGAAGCCCCCAAAATAAAGTCTGTCACCGTTTCCATTGTTTCTCTATTTGCCATGAAGTGATGGGACTTGATGCTATGATCTTTACTTTTTGAATGTTGAGTTTTAGGCCAGCTTCTTCACTCTCCTCTTTCACCTTCATCAAGAGGCTCTTTAGTTCCTCTTTGCTTTCTGCCTTAAGGGTGGTGTCATCTGCATACCTGAGGTAATAGGTATTTCTCCTGGCAATCTTGATTCCAGCTCGAGCTTCATCCAGACCAGCGTTTCACTGATGTACTCTGTAGGTACATTCAATAAACTTATATACAGATATAGGATATCTGGTCCTGTTTAATTCACAAAAGATACTTTTGGCATTCAGACAACTTGCCCTTTGTTGCAACACTTCTTTATAACCTGACTCCTCCTCTCAACCACCTCCCTGGATCACAACTCTCAGGGTTACTTTAGGTGCTGCCTCCTGGGCTTAAGTCCTGAAAGTTTCTGCCAAATAAAACATAGTTCTCATCTTTTAAGTTGTGTGTATTTTTTCACTCAATATAATCAAGCCTAATCTTAGTTAATATAATATACATTTTTGAAAACTTGAAAGTAGTGATCTCTTGATCTAATGAGTGATCAAAAAAAATGAATTGCTGGGTATTTCCTGGCAGTCAAATGGTTAGGACTCTGCACTCCCACTGCCAAGGCTGCAGGTTCAATCCCTGATCCAGGGACTAAGATCCCACCACAAGACAGTCTCCCCTCTAATAAATTACTAACCCTATTTTAATTTTATTTATTTATTTTATTTTTGGCTATTTGGGGTTTTCACTGCTGCCACAGGCTCTTCTCTAGTTGCAGGGAGTCGGGGCTGCTCTCTAGCTGAGGTGAGCAGACTTCTTGTTGAGATGATTTCTCTTGTTGCGGAACTCAGGGCTCTAGGGCACACAGGCTTCAGTAGTCGTGGTATATGGGCTCAATAGTTGCGGCTCCAAGGCTCTAGGACACAGGTACAATAGTTGTGGCTCACAGGCTTAGTTGCTCTGCAGCATGTGGGATCTTCCCAAATCAGTAATCAAACCCATGTCTCCTTCTTTGGCAGGCGAACTCTTCACCACTGAGCTACCGGGCATTCTTTTTTTGGGGGGGTGTTGGAGAGGGAGGGGGGCGGGCAGGCCACTTTTATTGGTCTTTTATTTATCTATTTTTCATCCATCTTTGTTCTTTGGCCTGTGTGGGCCTCCCATCGCGGTGGCCTCTGTTGTCACAGAGCACTAGCTCTGGGTGCATGTGCTCCAGAGCTCTGGCTCGGTAATTGGACACATCGGTCCAGCCACTCCGTGGCACGTGGAATCTTCCCAGGCCAGGGATCGAACCAGCGCTCCTTGCACTGCAAGGCAGTGTCCTTACCCACCAGACCACCAGGGAAGCCCCTCATTGATTCTTAACTGATTGTTTTCAATTCCTACATTCTCTTTTGAGCTTCTGGTAGAAACTAAATCACTGGTGACAGATTTTCTTGTTTCAGTTTTATTTTTCTACATGATTTTTTGTGAGGTTATCAATGTCAAATAAAGTACTGTTTTTCATCATTTGCTTCTGTTCATCTGTTCTGATTGAGTTCCTCGTTTGTCCTTCTAAAACACTGCATGCCCCACTTGAGATAATGAAGAATTTATGAACACCACAGCTAATTTCTGAACATTCATCTGTGGCTACCTGTATGCACCTCACATGCAACTGTGGTTCCAGTGGTTTTTTCACAGCTCTCCTCAATGAAAAATCCTTGCAAAACATTTATCCCAGTGATGTTTATGCATCTTCAGAATCCACAGGCTTTGTTGCAACCTTCAAGGCTCTCCTACTGCCTGCCCCGCCTTGGCTGACAGTGCCTCATATACCTCCCTTCCTTGGCAGATTTGCAGAAAAGCAATAGATTTTAAGTATGAAACTAAGACTGGGTTTGCTGTTGTGATTGGCCTACCTGTCTTGTTAAATCCAATGCATTAAATTGGGAGGAAGAGAAAAGGTGACCTTGGAGGCCAGAAGCTGTACCTGACTCACCAAACATCTGTAAGTATTATTTTTGATTACACTGCATCTCCTAACATCATTTGTGAGACTGGTTTGTAAACTCTTAAGTGGCCCTGTGTACTGATATTGAAGCTCTTGAACAATGAGAAATAAAACAAGTGCCACGACCATTCTCCAAGGAAAGTGTCACTTTATTCTTGGGCTGGAAGGGCTCTGGCAATTATGTCTCCCTAGAAACAAAGGATTGAATAACCAGGCCAAGTGGAAGTGTTACTCACTTAGTCATGTCCAACTCTTTGCAAGCCCATGGACTGTAGCTGGTCAGGATCCTCTGTCCATGGAATTTTTCAGGCAAGAATACTGGAGTGAGTTGCCATTTCCTTCATCCTGAGGATCTTCCCAACCGAGGGGTCAAACCCTGGAGAATTTACCTCCATTGCAGCCAAATTCTTTACCATCTGAGCCATCAGGGATGCCCAATGGCATTTCCTAATCTGTTCAATTTATCAAAGCAGAGCTCTTAAATTCACATCTCCAGATTACTAGCCTTGTATTTCTCCAGGAGTGGGCAAGCTAAAGCACTCTTTTTTTTTTCTTTTGGTAAATAAAACAAATACTGTATTCATAAATAAAGCTTACCAAAATTTAGCTACAGCTATGCCTGCTTGTTTGGTGTTACTATAGCTGTTTTTGTTAAAAAGTTGACTAGTTATGAATGTTTTACCTAGAAAAGCCAAAAGTATTTATTATTTGGCCAATTCCAGAGGTTTGTAAAAATTATTTGCCACCCTGTCTCTCTCATACTGTATTACCTTAGACAAGAAAAAGTTAAGGTTCTTAAGCTTTACTTTGCATTGGCAAACCAGCAACTGGGGGATCTTAAAAAAGTTTATCCCAGTGATGTTTAGCATTTTCGATCCACAGGCTTTGTTGCAACCTTCAAGGCTCTCCTACTGCCTGCCCGCCTTGGCTGACAGTGCCTCATATACCTCCCTTCCTTGGCAGATTTGCAGAAAAGCAATAGATTTTAAGTATGAAACTAAGACTGGGTTTGCTGTTGTGATTGGCCTACCTGTCTTGTTAAATCCAATGCATTAAATTGGGAGGAAGAGAAAAGGTGACCTTGGAGGCCAGAAGCTGTACCTGACTCACCAAACATCTGTAAGTATTATTTTTGATTACACTGCATCTCCTAACATCATTTGTGAGACTGGTTTGTAAACTCTTAAGTGGCCCTGTGTACTGATATTGAAGCTCTTGAACAATGAGAAATAAAACAAGTGCCACGACCATTCTCCAAGGAAAGTGTCACTTTATTCTTGGGCTGGAAGGGCTCTGGCAATTATGTCTCCCTAGAAACAAAGGATTGAATAACCAGGCCAAGTGGAAGTGTTACTCACTTAGTCATGTCCAACTCTTTGCAAGCCCATGGACTGTAGCTGGTCAGGATCCTCTGTCCATGGAATTTTTCAGGCAAGAATACTGGAGTGAGTTGCCATTTCCTTCATCCTGAGGATCTTCCCAACCGAGGGGTCAAACCCTGGAGAATTTACCTCCATTGCAGCCAAATTCTTTACCATCTGAGCCATCAGGGATGCCCAATGGCATTTCCTAATCTGTTCAATTTATCAAAGCAGAGCTCTTAAATTCACATCTCCAGATTACTAGCCTTGTATTTCTCCAGGAGCGGGCAAGCTAAAGCACTCTTTTTTTCTTTTGGTAAATAAAACAAATACTGTATTCATAAATAAAGCTTACCAAAATTTAGCTACAGCTATGCCTGCTTGTTTGGTGTTACTATAGCTGTTTTTGTTAAAAAGTTGACTAGTTATGAATGTTTTACCTAGAAAAGCCAAAAGTATTTATTATTTGGCCAATTCCAGAGGTTTGTAAAAATTATTTGCCACCCTGTCTCTCTCCATACTGTATTACCTTAGACAAGAAAAAGTTAAGGTTCTTAAGCTTACTGTTTGACTTTTAAGCCCCTTCTACCCAAAGATAGGGCTTCCCAGGTGGCTCAGTAGTAAAGAATCTGCCTGCTTATGCAGGAGACAGAAGAAAGCACATGTTTGATCCCAGGGTCAGGAAGATCCCCTGGAGGAGGACCTGGCAACTCACTCCAGTATTCTAGCCTGAAAAAGTCCATGGATAGCGGTTCCTGGTGGGCTGCAGGCCATGGGGTTACAAAGAGAGGGACACAACTCAGTAACTAAAGACACATGCACACTCCCCTGATCTGTCTACTTCTGGGTGCAGCTTACGTGATTTGCTAAGGCATGAGTGAAGACTTATGATCAAATCTCCCTGTCAAATTTACCTGCAACACTTTACTGACAATGTAAAGACCAGAAGTCAAAGACAGTATCAATGTGACTTAGTACTTGCATCTTAAATGTTATGTCTTTGTGTAGTCAGACGGTGTCATGACATGCCGCAGCTTGTCAGCCAGGTGCATAGAGAATAGTGGGTGTAACGAGACTGAAGAAGTACACACAGACATACAGACATACACAGAGAGAAAGGATGGGAACAGGGGGATCAGGCCTTCTTGGGTCAAGACCCCAAACACATTCAGCAGTCCATTTTTATTCAGTGCTGAAGCCTCCAGGTATTCACAGGAAATGCACAGGTTTGGAATCAGTCAACAGCCCTATTCAATAATCACCCTTTGTGACTCTAAGTCACTTACATTATCTTCCCAAAGGACAGAGCTCATTACAGCTGGGGGACAATGGTACCAGCAAGAAGTTAAGGAGTCTGCACAGACCCGGCGTTCCAAAGTCCATGGCAGATCTCCCACCTGTTACTGATCAGTATGACCCCAGCTAATGAGCCCATGTGAATCAAATTGAAGATGATGTTCTCCTGGTTCGGCCAAAGCTGCAAAAACCCCACAATGACATAATTTTTATTCCTTTCTGGAATGCAGAAAAAAAAATGCAGAGGAAAGGAAAACAAAAAAAAAAAAAAAAATGAAGAAAACAATAGAAAAAGTTGACTAGTTATGAATGTTTTACCTAGAAAAGCCAAAAGTATTTATTATTTGGCCAATTCCAGAGGTTTGTAAAATTATTTGCCACCCTGTCTCTCTCATACTGTATTACCTTAGACAAGAAAAAGTTAAGGTTCTTAAGCTTACTGTTTGACTTTTAAGCCCTTCTACCCAAAGATAGGGCTTCCCAGGTGGCTCAGTAGTAAAGAATCTGCCTGCTTATGCAGGAGACAGAAGAAAGCACATGTTTGATCCCAGGGTCAGGAAGATCCCCTGGAGGAGGACCTGGCAACTCACTCCAGTATTCTAGCCTGAAAAAGTCCATGGATAGCGGTTCCTGGTGGGCTGCAGGCCATGGGGTTACAAAGAGAGGGACACAACTCAGTAACTAAAGACACATGCACACTCCCCTGATCTGTCTACTTCTGGGTGCAGCTTACGTGATTTGCTAAGGCATGAGTGAAGACTTATGATCAAATCTCCCTGTCAAATTTACCTGCAACACTTTACTGACAATGTAAAGACCAGAAGTCAAAGACAGTATCAATGTGACTTAGTACTTGCATCTTAAATGTTATGTCTTTGTGTAGTCGGGACGGTGTCATGACATGCCGCAGCTTGTCAGCCAGGTGCATAGAGAATAGTGGGTGTAACGAGACTGAAGAAGTACACACAGACATACAGACATACACAGAGAGAAAGGATGGGAACAGGGGGATCAGGCCTTCTTGGGTCAAGACCCCAAACACATTCAGCAGTCCATTTTTATTCAGTGCTGAAGCCTCCAGGTATTCACAGGAAATGCACAGGTTTGGAATCAGTCAACAGCCCTATTCAATAATCACCCTTTGTGACTCTAAGTCACTTACATTATCTTCCCAAAGGACAGAGCTCATTACAGCTGGGGGACAATGGTACCAGCAAGAAGTTAAGGAGTCTGCACAGACCCGGCGTTCCAAAGTCCATGGCAGATCTCCCACCTGTTACTGATCAGTATGACCCCAGCTAATGAGCCCATGTGAATCAAATTGAAGATGATGTTCTCCTGGTTCGGCCAAAGCTGCAAAAACCCCACAATGACATAATTTTTATTCCTTTCTGGAATGCAGAAAAAAAAATGCAGAGGAAAGGAAATCAACAAAAAATGAAGAAAACAAATAGAGAAAAGATTCGACAATGGCTGAAGGAAAGAAGTAAAGACAGGACAACTTAAAATTGCATAGAGGAAAAAGAGTGTGAGGAGGGATATTGAGTTAGGGAGAAATAATTTCCATAAGATGAATAGTTAGACTTCCCTCAATATTCTTTCATTTCAACATTCTTAAATGCCTCAACTTTTATTTACCTTAAAGTGAGATCTCAGTCACTGTATGCCCATAGTCATATAAGGACTATGTTAGAGAATATGAGGTCTTCTAGAGATAGAAACAAGAATAAAAAGATAAGCCACATTACTGGATATTTAGGAATATTACTTAGGTCATAATAATACTTAATTTAAGTGCTTCCTTGTGGCAGCAATAGCACATCTCCTTATAAGTTCTCTTCTTTGTCTTGCCTTGAGTAGAAGATAATATTTTTTGCATCTCTTCTTCAGCTGGATGCCAGCTGCACTGTCTCAAGTGGCTTTCGAAAGGAGACTAATGGACCTAATCCATAAATACTGACTGGAAGCCAAAGTAAGGCAAGGGGCTCTGTTTATTGGCTATTAGGCATCAATAAATGATAGCCGTGTTAAACAACAAACACAGAGCTCTCTAAGAATATCATTAACATCACTTACAAAATAAATGTTTCTGCCATATATCAGTGTTTGGCAGCCAAATCCCCAGAGGGTTCAAGGACTGAATTTGTCATCTGCTGTGTT
The DNA here is from genome assembly GCA_022376925.1 of Tragulus kanchil. Lineage (NCBI taxonomy): Eukaryota > Metazoa > Chordata > Mammalia > Artiodactyla > Tragulidae > Tragulus > Tragulus kanchil. The sequence continues at coordinate 35,642,210 of JAIOJX010000025.1, forward strand.
TTAAACGGAAATATCCTTTTTAAAAGCTCTTTCTGGTTCTCTGCTCTGATAGACTTGTTAAAAGACTGGATTTTCTAAGAAAAAGATCTTCATTTCCCCTGGTGGTGTGTCATGTCTTTATGGGATTAACTTCATGAAAAGCTGGAAATATCTTAGAATATTACATAAATTTAATTGATAAAGTAGTACAATGGTTAGAGAGAATTGATTTCAGCTTTGAAAGAAGTAACATTTAATCAGACAGCATTGCATGCCACAGGGAAATTATTCATGAAAGAAACACAGCTGATGCAGCAAGCTGCATTATTGTCTCATTTTTAAGAAATCATCCTTACCCCTACCTGCAGCCATCACCACCCAAGCAGTCAGCAGTCATCAACATCAAGACATAACCTCCACCAGCCAAAAAAAATAGATTACAACTCACTGAAGTTTCAGATGATGGTTAGCAATTTTTTAGCACTGAAGTTTTTTTATTGTTGTTTTAATATATATATATATATATATATATCAATTTTTTTAAAAAAAAAGAGCTATGAATATCTGACAAATATTTTGACCTCTTCCCAGCTTGGATTTCTATACTTGAGATATATGCTAGAGGCAGCATGCCTAAGCCCTCTGACTACCTATCCCAAGAAAGCCAAGTACAAACCTCGATGTTTTAAGAAATAACTAACCACAAGTGGAGGAGGAAATGGCAACCCACTCCAGTATTCTTGCCTGGAAAATCCCATGGACACAGGCGCCTGTCGGGCTACAGTCTGAGGAGTTGCAAAGAGACACAACTGAGCATGCACAAATGCACGAAGGACAAAGGACATATTGTAAATCTGTTTTTGTACTTCTTTCTAGAAGAACGTGAGGATAGGTGATGAAAAAAGAACTTCACAGTGTGCTTTGCTCTTATTCTCTTTTTCTTGAAATCTTGTGCCTCCTTTCTTGATACCACATTGCAAACAGCTGGAGTCTATCACATGTCATAGTATTATTCCCACTCATTGAATGTCCTAAAACCAAACACTCTAAAAACAATAAAGAAGGGAAGAGTAAACATGTTTTAAATGATTCCATTTTCATGCTTTATGACTTTCTCATGATCATTTTAGTTGTCTACCTGAAGATTTATTTTAAAGGCTAAGTGGTGATTACAGATGAATCACTCATTTGAAATGCCTTACTTTAAGACTCAAGAATGCAAGAGAGTGAAAAACCTGGAGCCTTCAAACTCCACATCCACCATTTGAGCAATTTACCTGACCACAGTTATAGGTCGGTTTCTTCATTGATAGAGCACAGTAGTCAAGGAGCAAGGCTCCTATCTGGCATATGTGAGCTCTCAAAATCATAGGGAAGACATGGTCTTTGGGGTTGTGAATTAAAACATTTTGATAAAGTAGTACAATGGTTAGAGAGAATTGATTTCAGCTTTGAAAGAAGTAACTTTTGACATGCAGCACAGGAAATTATTCATGAAAAAACACAGCTGATGCAGCAAGCTGCATTATTGTCTCATTTTTAAGAAATCATCCTTACCCCTACCTGCAGCCATCACCACCCAAGCAGTCAGCAGTCATCAACATCAAGACATAACCTCCACCAGCCAAAAAAAATAGATTACAACTCACTGAAGTTTCAGATGATGGTTAGCAATTTTTTAGCACTGAAGTTTTTTTATTGTTGTTTTAATATATATATATATATATATATATATCAATTTTTTTTAAAAAAAAGAGCTATGAATATCTGACAAATATTTTGACCTCTTCCCAGCTTGGATTTCTATACTTGAGATATATGCTAGAGGCAGCATGCCTAAGCCCTCTGACTACCTATCCCAAGAAAGCCAAGTACAAACCTCGATGTTTTAAGAAATAACTAACCACAAGTGGAGGAGGAAATGGCAACCCACTCCAGTATTCTTGCCTGGAAAATCCCATGGACACAGGCGCCTGTCGGGCTACAGTCTGAGGAGTTGCAAAGAGACACAACTGAGCATGCACAAATGCACGAAGGACAAAGGACATATTGTAAATCTGTTTTTGTACTTCTTTCTAGAAGAACGTGAGGATAGGTGATGAAAAAAGAACTTCACAGTGTGCTTTGCTCTTATTCTCTTTTTCTTGAAATCTTGTGCCTCCTTTCTTGATACCACATTGCAAACAGCTGGAGTCTATCACATGTCATAGTATTATTCCCACTCATTGAATGTCCTAAAACCAAACACTCTAAAAACAATAAAGAAGGGAAGAGTAAACATGTTTTAAATGATTCCATTTTCATGCTTTATGACTTTCTCATGATCATTTTAGTTGTCTACCTGAAGATTTATTTTAAAGGCTAAGTGGTGATTACAGATGAATCACTCATTTGAAATGCCTTACTTTAAGACTCAAGAATGCAAGAGAGTGAAAAACCTGGAGCCTTCAAACTCCACATCCACCATTTGAGCAATTTACCTGACCACAGTTATAGGTCGGTTTCTTCATTGATAGAGCACAGTAGTCAAGGAGCAAGGCTCCTATCTGGCATATGTGAGCTCTCAAAAATCATAGGGAAGACATGGTTTTGTTGTGACTTTTAAGAATGGTATAAAAATCTCATGCTGTCTCAGTTGAGAAGCAAGTGACCCTAGTGAAACAGGTTAATAATGCTTCCTTCTCAAGGCTGTCATGACAGTCAAATATAGCTGAAACACAGAGCAGTAGAATGAATGGTCAGTAAATGCTGATTCTTTTCCCCTTGTGTTTTGTCTTTCTTCCTGCTCTTAAAAAAGGAGATGGATCTGCAGTGATCCTAAACATGAATATATGTCGAATGAATTTAGAAACCAAATAAGGGGAAAGTTTCAGACGTTTTAATGGTAAACATGAAACGATGGCAACACACACAATGCCTTTCTACTGCCTTTCCCACAGGGAAAATATACAATTTCCCTCATTTTGCAAACATAGACACAGAAGCATCAAAATGTTAACAGCTTCTCAGAAGTTACTTAGGATCAGATACAAAAAATGTCAAAACCTACAAATTTGAAGTTCAAAATTCTAAAAACAAGCACGCTATTTTTTTGAGGTATTATTTGATGTATTTGTGTGGATGTCAGCAACCAATAGTAAAATCACTATTATTTTTAGGTTGTGTTTTTCTTCTGCCCTTTTTTTTTTTTTCTTTTTTTTCTGCCTTTCCATGTGGCCTCTGAGATCCTAGTTCCCTGACCAGGAGTGGAATCCAGGCCCCTGCAGTGAAATCACCAACTCCTAACCACTGGACTGCCAGGAATTCCCTTTTCTGTGTATTTTTAAACAGATATCTCATTACAGGTTTAGATTAAGAAAGCAACACATAAGGAGATCCACAATGAAGAACAAAGAATGAACCTATAAGCAAGCAAGTCCACTGCATTTGAAAGATTTATTTTAAAGGCTAAGTGGTGATTACAGATGAATCACTCATTTGAAATGCCTTACTTTAAGACTCAAGAATGCAAGAGAGTGAAAAACCTGGAGCCTTCAAACTCCACATCCACCATTTGAGCAATTTACCTGACCACAGTTATAGGTCGGTTTCTTCATTGATAGAGCACAGTAGTCAAGGAGCAAGGCTCCTATCTGGCATATGTGAGCTCTCAAAAATCATAGGGAAGACATGGTTTTGTTGTGACTTTTAAGAATGGTATAAAAATCTCATGCTGTCTCAGTTGAGAAGCAAGTGACCCTAGTGAAACAGGTTAATAATGCTTCCTTCTCAAGGCTGTCATGACAGTCAAATATAGCTGAAACACAGAGCAGTAGAATGAATGGTCAGTAAATGCTGATTCTTTTCCCCTTGTGTTTTGTCTTTCTTCCTGCTCTTAAAAAAGGAGATGGATCTGCAGTGATCCTAAACATGAATATATGTCGAATGAATTTAGAAACCAAATAAGGGGAAAGTTTCAGACGTTTTAATGGTAAACATGAAACGATGGCAACACACACAATGCCTTTCTACTGCCTTTCCCACAGGGAAAATATACAATTTCCCTCATTTTGCAAACATAGACACAGAAGCATCAAAATGTTAACAGCTTCTCAGAAGTTACTTAGGATCAGATACAAAAAATGTCAAAACCTACAAATTTGAAGTTCAAAATTCTAAAAACAAGCACGCTATTTTTTTGAGGTATTATTTGATGTATTTGTGTGGATGTCAGCAACCAATAGTAAAATCACTATTATTTTTAGGTTGTGTTTTTCTTCTGCCCTTTTTTTTTTTTCTTTTTTTTCTGCCTTTCCATGTGGCCTCTGAGATCCTAGTTCCCTGACCAGGAGTGGAATCCAGGCCCCTGCAGTGAAATCACCAACTCCTAACCACTGGACTGCCAGGAATTCCCTTTTCTGTGTATTTTTAAACAGATATCTCATTACAGGTTTAGATTAAGAAAGCAACACATAAGGAGATCCACAATGAAGAACAAAGAATGAACCTATAAGCAAGCAAGTCCACTGCAGCTGCCATGGCTGTTGTTGTGCAGAAGCTGTTTTGTTTCAGTGGTTAACATCCTCCTCCTCTGCCTCTTACCAAAGCTTCTGTACTTCCATTGCTGAGTCTGTGAAATGTATTCTATGTTACTTGAGAGCCAGGTCCCACTTGCACAGTGGCCTGGGGTCTCTCCCCATGATGCACTCTTCACAAGCCATTCTCTTCCTAGTTCTCCTATTGTTCTTGCTAGCTTGACCCTCTGTCAACTCACATGTGCTTCACCATTGCCAGGTTATTACCCTCTGCACCTGGGATGCTAACTTACTTTATGGTCTCTGGTAGTCCTTGGTCACTTTTTGCTTGATAGAGTAGAAAACAGACCAGTGCTCTGGGACAGTGTCAGAACATTCTCCAGGTACATGCTACATGGGTGATATTCAGTGTTTACATACAAAGATTTTCAAATGTGTTCTAGGACATGGCCTCATTCTCAGACCAGGGATGAGAATTTTGCTCCTGTCTCCAGTGTGAAGGTTTTCTAGAGAATATGATCTGGTTTCAGGGTAACCCCAGTAGGATGATTTTGTTATTGTTGTTTTTCAGTTGCTCAGTTGTATCCAACTCTTTTTGACCCCATGAACTGCAGAAAGCCAGGCTTCCCTATCCTTCACTATCTCCCAGAGCTTGCTCACTCTCACGTCCATTAAGTCAGTGATAGCATCCAACCATCTCACCCTCTGTTGCCCCTTCCTCCTCCTGCCCTCAATCTTTCCCAACATCAGAGACTTTTCCAATGAGTTGGCTCTTTGCATCAGGTGGCCAAAGTAATGGAGCTTCAGCTTCAGCATCAGTCCTTCCAATGAATATTCAGAGTGAATTTCCTTTAGGACTGACTGGTTTGATCTTAATGTGCCCTTATAGCTTGGACCCTGCTACAGTTCAGTATCCTCAAGATGCTTCCAACCATAATCTTCTTGAGATAGACAGCAATGCCCTTGGAGTTTCTCAGACCAAGACCTACCTCCAGATGTTCATGGATCACAAAGAACACAGGACCAGGCCACTGCCTTTTGATACTCCCAAGTACCAAAGTAGGATGAATTGTACACAACAATCCATATGAACATTTAGTTTTATTTGCAGTAAGGACCCAGATGGGTGATCAGCTTGCTGCTATTTGGCAAAGTGCACTTCAATTTCAAACTGATGTGTTTACTTTTCAGGGTTGAAATTGTTGTCAGCAATTTTTATTTTAAATAGAAGTTGCATACCAAAGCTTCTGTACTTCCATTGCTGAGTCTGTGAAATGTATTCTATGTTACTTGAGAGCCAGGTCCCACTTGCACAGTGGCCTGGGGTCTCTCCCCATGATGCACTCTTCACAAGCCATTCTCTTCCTAGTTCTCCTATTGTTCTTGCTAGCTTGACCCTCTGTCAACTCACATGTGCTTCACCATTGCCAGGTTATTACCCTCTGCACCTGGGATGCTAACTTACTTTATGGTCTCTGGTAGTCCTTGGTCACTTTTTGCTTGATAGAGTAGAAAACAGACCAGTGCTCTGGGACAGTGTCAGAACATTCTCCAGGTACATGCTACATGGGTGATATTCAGTGTTTACATACAAAGATTTTCAAATGTGTTCTAGGACATGGCCTCATTCTCAGACCAGGGATGAGAATTTTGCTCCTGTCTCCAGTGTGAAGGTTTTCTAGAGAATATGATCTGGTTTCAGGGTAACCCCAGTAGGATGATTTTGTTATTGTTGTTTTTCAGTTGCTCAGTTGTATCCAACTCTTTTTGACCCCATGAACTGCAGAAAGCCAGGCTTCCCTATCCTTCACTATCTCCCAGAGCTTGCTCACTCTCACGTCCATTAAGTCAGTGATAGCATCCAACCATCTCACCCTCTGTTGCCCCTTCCTCCTCCTGCCCTCAATCTTTCCCAACATCAGAGACTTTTCCAATGAGTTGGCTCTTTGCATCAGGTGGCCAAAGTAATGGAGCTTCAGCTTCAGCATCAGTCCTTCCAATGAATATTCAGAGTGAATTTCCTTTAGGACTGACTGGTTTGATCTTAATGTGCCCTTATAGCTTGGACCCTGCTACAGTTCAGTATCCTCAAGATGCTTCCAACCATAATCTTCTTGAGATAGACAGCAATGCCCTTGGAGTTTCTCAGACCAAGACCTACCTCCAGATGTTCATGGATCACAAAGAACACAGGACCAGGCCACTGCCTTTTGATACTCCCAAGTACCAAAGTAGGATGAATTGTACACAACAATCCATATGAACATTTAGTTTTATTTGCAGTAAGGACCCAGATGGGTGATCAGCTTGCTGCTATTTGGCAAAGTGCACTTCAATTTCAAACTGATGTGTTTACTTTTCAGGGTTGAAATTGTTGTCAGCAATTTTTATTTTAAATAGAAGTTGCAGTCGCTGGTCTTTTAGAATATGTCATATTTACAAAGGTGCATTTTATAAGAACATCCTAAAGTGCTGTATGAATATCATTTCATTTATCCTTATGACACCTCTGTGAAGGAAAACAACGCATATCATCCTCCCCATCATCACCAGACTCAGTGTTCAAGTGAAAGCATGCAAAGGCTTTCTAGAGAGCAGAATAAACCTCATACTGGCCCCCAGAGCAGCCTATTAGGGTTGTATATGAATATTCAGGCTCTGGCAAAGGGTTGGGGGCATTATTCTATCAACCCAGGAAAATCACACTTTCTTGAGGACAGAAGAAAGGGGTATGAAAAGAGAAGACTACAAAACGATCCCATTGTGCCGGAAATCCTTCCTTTCTTAATTTCTTCTTTCTCTGGTTCTCCAGTTACCAGTTATGATTATCACTATAGAAAAAGAGTGGCAGGGAGGCATGGCGCCAACTGGACCATGAACCTATGAAATTGGTGCAGGAAAGAGAGTGGGGCATGAGAGGATGGTCATATTTCAGGTCTCAGTTGAGACTCTGGAATGGCTGCAGAGTGTGTGTTCTTGGCTTCACTAAAGCAAGAAAGAGTTCAAGAGTAAGCCATAGTCAGGTTGGAAAAGGTGTACTCAGGCAGATACACACTCCATAGAGTGTGGGACATCTCAGAAGGAGAGATGCCCCAGAGTATGGGCTTGTTCATCTTTATAGGGGTGGATAATTTCATAGGCTAATGAGTAGTGAAATTATTCCAAAAATTGTGGGGTAAGAACAGGGCTTTCCAGCAATTGGGCCACCACCAGTTTTTGGCCTTAGATGGTCAGCCTGGGACTGAGATGGAGGCTGTGCATCTGTCATTTAGCATGTACTGATGTGTTACAATGGGCATATACTGAGGCTTAAGGTCTAGTGGAATTTGACTCATCTGCCATCTTAGATTTAGCTGGTTCTAACCACTTTACGTTGTGTCCTCAACACTGTGCCATTCTTTGAAAGATTGTGCCCTGCCCTGCCTTCCTGTCTCAAAATGTAGGTCTTGTTATTTGAAATACCCATGTATCTCTAGATCAAGGACTAACATTATTATTCTATAGCACTTCCAAATGATTAGGATAGTCCATTAAGCCTATCTTGAGAGCCTTTTATTTCCAAGGATATAAGTCATATTTACAAAGGTGCATTTTATAAGAACATCCTAAAGTGCTGTATGAATATCATTTCATTTATCCTTATGACACCTCTGTGAAGGAAAACAACGCATATCATCCTCCCCATCATCACCAGACTCAGTGTTCAAGTGAAAGCATGCAAAGGCTTTCTAGAGAGCAGAATAAACCTCATACTGGCCCCCAGAGCAGCCTATTAGGGTTGTATATGAATATTCAGGCTCTGGCAAAGGGTTGGGGGCATTATTCTATCAACCCAGGAAAATCACACTTTCTTGAGGACAGAAGAAAGGGGTATGAAAAGAGAAGACTACAAAACGATCCCATTGTGCCGGAAATCCTTCCTTTCTTAATTTCTTCTTTCTCTGGTTCTCCAGTTACCAGTTATGATTCTCACTATAGAAATAGAGTGGCAGGGAGGCATGGCGCCAACTGGACCATGAACCTATGAAATTGGTGCAGGAAAGAGAGTGGGGCATGAGAGGATGGTCATATTTCAGGTCTCAGTTGAGACTCTGGAATGGCTGCAGAGTGTGTGTTCTTGGCTTCACTAAAGCAAGAAAGAGTTCAAGAGTAAGCCATAGTCAGGTTGGAAAAGGTGTACTCAGGCAGATACACACTCCATAGAGTGTGGGACATCTCAGAAGGAGAGATGCCCCAGAGTATGGGCTTGTTCATCTTTATAGGGGTGGATAATTTCATAGGCTAATGAGTAGTGAAATTATTCCAAAAATTGTGGGGTAAGAACAGGGCTTTCCAGCAATTGGGCCACCACCAGTTTTTGGCCTTAGATGGTCAGCCTGGGACTGAGATGGAGGCTGTGCATCTGTCATTTAGCATGTACTGATGTGTTACAATGGGCATATACTGAGGCTTAAGGTCTAGTGGAATTTGACTCATCTGCCATCTTAGATTTAGCTGGTTCTAACCACTTTACGTTGTGTCCTCAACACTGTGCCATTCTTTGAAAGATTGTGCCCTGCCCTGCCTTCCTGTCTCAAAATGTAGGTCTTGTTATTTGAAATACCCATGTATCTCTAGATCAAGGACTAACATTATTATTCTATAGCACTTCCAAATGATTAGGATAGTCCATTAAGCCTATCTTGAGAGCCTTTTATTTCCAAGGATTAAATTAGTTTCATTTGGTAACTATACAAGTATTGACAAAAAAGTTGGGAGGGGTGATGGTAATAAACATCTCTATTCTCTTTCTTTTACAGAGAAGTGAGGAAAGGGAGCCATTTTAGATGAGTTCAACTATGCATTTACTTTTCAGAGTTATGATTACCATGCTCTCTGCCAAGAAACTATTATATGGAAAAAAAATAGATCACTTACTCAAGGTCACACAGCTAGTCAAAGCAAACTACAGAGTCTGGATTCAAGTCAGACCTTTCTAGTTCTTAAGCTCCAGGTAAGAGCTGCTTGGGGACTATCCTTATATGCTAATGTGAAGCTACTCAAGAATATAACAGAAAACTTGTTTCCAAACCAGTGTCAACTACAAATTGGCACTTGCCAAAAGGATTTGCCAGCAACTGAACAACAACAACAACAAGTGCGTTTGCCATCTGCCTGTGCGGCTGCAGCTACTGAACCTTCTGACACTCCACATTCAGGATAGCAAATGAGGTACTCTGTGCTCCAGGAAACTGGTGGAACAGATCTTTACAAAGTTAGATATTTTCAAGTATTGATTTCATGATCCCAATCCTTTCATCTCCTTATAGCTAGAAAAGTGTTAAATTTCTTCATGTTGACATCAGATCCTTGCAAATAACAGAAAGCCTTTTGTATAGTAAGTGTCTGATTGCATTGAACTCCTCCTTCAACAAAATCTTATATATCAATCTTCTCCCACTGCCTCTTTGGAGCAGTCTCTCAGAGCTATCTGAGGTGCTGTCTGCCAGATGGCAGTCCTCATTTTGCCCCAGGTAAAACTTAACTTGCAACTCTCACATTGTGCATCTTTTTTCAGTGGATACCAGTTTGTCTTCTGTACTTGTTATTTGAATTACCCATGTATCTCTAGATCAAGGACTAACATTATTATTCTATAGCACTTCCAAATGATTAGGATAGTCCATTAAGCCTATCTTGAGAGCCTTTTATTTCCAAGGATTAAATTAGTTTCATTTGGTAACTATACAAGTATTGACAAAAAAGTTGGGAGGGGTGATGGTAATAAACATCTCTATTCTCTTTCTTTTACAGAGAAGTGAGGAAAGGGAGCCATTTTAGATGAGTTCAACTATGCATTTACTTTTCAGAGTTATGATTACCATGCTCTCTGCCAAGAAACTATTATATGGAAAAAAAATAGATCACTTACTCAAGGTCACACAGCTAGTCAAAGCAAACTACAGAGTCTGGATTCAAGTCAGACCTTTCTAGTTCTTAAGCTCCAGGTAAGAGCTGCTTGGGGACTATCCTTATATGCTAATGTGAAGCTACTCAAGAATATAACAGAAAACTTGTTTCCAAACCAGTGTCAACTACAAATTGGCACTTGCCAAAAGGATTTGCCAGCAACTGAACAACAACAACAACAAGTGCGTTTGCCATCTGCCTGTGCGGCTGCAGCTACTGAACCTTCTGACACTCCACATTCAGGATAGCAAATGAGGTACTCTGTGCTCCAGGAAACTGGTGGAACAGATCTTTACAAAGTTAGATATTTTCAAGTATTGATTTCATGATCCCAATCCTTTCATCTCCTTATAGCTAGAAAAGTGTTAAATTTCTTCATGTTGACATCAGATCCTTGCAAATAACAGAAAGCCTTTTGTATAGTAAGTGTCTGATTGCATTGAACTCCTCCTTCAACAAAATCTTATATATCAATCTTCTCCCACTGCCTCTTTGGAGCAGTCTCTCAGAGCTATCTGAGGTGCTGTCTGCCAGATGGCAGTCCTCATTTTGCCCCAGGTAAAACTTAACTTGCAACTCTCACATTGTGCATCTTTTTTCAGTGGATACCAGTTTGTCTTCTGTACTTGTTATTTGAATTACGTTATTTAATTTAGTATCATCTGGACTAATAAAGTTTGAATACAAATGAAAGGGGTTTATGTTTCTGTGAAGATTAACTAGAATGCTTTGGAAAGACTGAAACTGAGCATACCCTCAGTTTGGGGCCCTTTGGGGCACAAAAGCCTTTCCTTGTCCCACATTTCCTGAAGGAAAAAGGCTTTCAGCTTCTTACATTTTGTGTGTGTGTGTGTGAATTCCTAGGGGCAGAGTTAAACAGTTACTATTTAAAGGAGTGAGAGAATGCAGAAACAAAGGAAAGACAGTCAAGAAATAACTGTCGAATGGTGAGGCCAGGGACCTGATTTCTCCTCAATGAATATACATAACAGTCAGATAGGTATCTCTAGGTTCTTCGATAAGAACTAAGGCCCCACTCGGGTGAAGGATGGCAACTTTATTTTTAATATTTTTTCTTATTTATTTACTTGACTGCACTAGGTCTTAGCAGCATGTGGGATCTAGTTCCCCAACCAGGGACTGAACCAATGTCCACTGCGTTAAGCATGCAGAGTCTTAGCCACTAGACCAACAGGAAGTCCTATTCTTGTGCTCATTATCAAAAATTTCTCTTTATTCACTTTGAATATTGCCTTATTTTTTGAGTTTATATTAATCTTCCCAGCTAAATTATCAATGGGAAAGACCAAAAGATTTATGATTTCTCAGTAACTTGACCGTGCCTTTTGCCCTTCAACCAGAACTATAAATTCAATCTGGCAGCAAAGTGAATACTCAAGTTTTTCATATTCTTACACTGTCTCTAAAGCCAATCCTTTCATCTCCTTATAGCTAGAAAAGTGTTAAATTTCTTCATGTTGACATCAGATCCTTGCAAATAACAGAAAGCCTTTTGTATAGTAAGTGTCTGATTGCATTGAACTCCTCCTTCAACAAAATCTTATATATCAATCTTCTCCCACTGCCTCTTTGGAGCAGTCTCTCAGAGCTATCTGAGGTGCTGTCTGCCAGATGGCAGTCCTCATTTTGCCCCAGGTAAAACTTAACTTGCAACTCTCACATTGTGCATCTTTTTTCAGTGGATACCAGTTTGTCTTCTGTACTTGTTATTTGAATTACGTTATTTAATTTAGTATCATCTGGACTAATAAAGTTTGAATACAAATGAAAGGGGTTTATGTTTCTGTGAAGATTAACTAGAATGCTTTGGAAAGACTGAAACTGAGCATACCCTCAGTTTGGGGCCCTTTGGGGCACAAAAGCCTTTCCTTGTCCCACATTTCCTGAAGGAAAAAGGCTTTCAGCTTCTTACATTTTGTGTGTGTGTGTGTGAATTCCTAGGGGCAGAGTTAAACAGTTACTATTTAAAGGAGTGAGAGAATGCAGAAACAAAGGAAAGACAGTCAAGAAATAACTGTCGAATGGTGAGGCCAGGGACCTGATTTCTCCTCAATGAATATACATAACAGTCAGATAGGTATCTCTAGGTTCTTCGATAAGAACTAAGGCCCCCACTCGGGTGAAGGATGGCAACTTTATTTTTAATATTTTTTCTTATTTATTTACTTGACTGCACTAGGTCTTAGCAGCATGTGGGATCTAGTTCCCCAACCAGGGACTGAACCAATGTCCACTGCGTTAAGCATGCAGAGTCTTAGCCACTAGACCAACAGGAAGTCCTATTCTTGTGCTCATTATCAAAAATTTCTCTTTATTCACTTTGAATATTGCCTTATTTTTTGAGTTTATATTAATCTTCCCAGCTAAATTATCAATGGGAAAGACCAAAAGATTTATGATTTCTCAGTAACTTGACCGTGCCTTTTGCCCTTCAACCAGAACTATAAATTCAATCTGGCAGCAAAGTGAATACTCAAGTTTTTCATATTCTTACACTGTCTCTAAAGCCAATGTAGATTTGAAATTGGTTATTCTTAGTGTATGACATTTATTTCACGAAGGTGGAGCACATTTGGAAATTCTCACTAAATTTAAACTTTCTCGTTCTGAAATTATTTACATACATACACATACTGTCAGAGGCTTCATTTTTATGTTCTTAAAATTGTACTGAGTAAAAGTTATATTTTAGATATAATTGTATGTGGTACTTTACTATGATGGAAACCACACAAATTAATTTGCTTCTCATAATGGCATAGAGCAGGCATTGTTATCCTCATTTTTAAAAAAAGTATTTATTTATTTATTTGGCTGCACAGGGTTAAGTTGCAGGACACAAGATCTTCAGCTTTTAGTTGGAGCATGTGGAATCTTGTTTTCTCATAAGGGATCAAAACTGTACCCCCTTCACTGGGAGTGCAGAGCTCTAGCCCCTGGACTACCAGGGAAGACCTTTATCCCTATTTTGCTGCTGAGAAAACTTAGGGTAGTTTGAGGACTCTGCCCCAGGTTATCAATGGTTCAAAAACAAATCAAGTTATCTAATTCCTGAGAAAAGCTTATTCCATAGGTAGTTTCTAGCACTTTTTGTTTCTAAGAAAGGATTGTATAGAATATAGCATTTCACTCTTGGTAAAACCATTTTTCAAGGGTTTGATCTACTGATACTACCAAGAAATAGAAAATACAGGTTCAAAATTATCTCTTTCTTAACTTCTTTATCATGACCTTATACATAAGAACAATAGTTTGATTTTTTTTAATTTTGTTAGACTATAGTTTATTTACAATGTTGTGTTACTTTCAAGTGTACAGCAAAGTGAATTAGTTATATATATGCACTCTCTTGTAGGTATTTTTTCCCGATATAGGCCATTACAGAGTATTGAGTGGAGTTCCTTGTGCTATATAATAGGTCCTTATTAGTTATCTAGTTTATATATAGTAGTACAAAGGTTAGGGCTTCCCAGGTTAGTCAGTGATAAAGAATTTTCCTGCCAAGACAGGAGATGCAGGAGATGTGGGTTTGATCCCTGGGTTGGGAAGACCCCCCTGGAGGAGGAAATGGCAACCTACTCCAGTATTCTTGCCTGCAAAACCCCACAGACAGAGGATCCTGGTGGGTTACAGTCCATAGGGTCGAAAAGAATTGGTCACACAAGAATGCAAAAAAACTTTATGAAGTAGACATTTCTATCATTAGCTTATAAGAAGGCCATTTTATCTCTTCAGCCACCTAAGACAAGCACAGAAGTAAATCTTTACACAAAAAGAAATGTATGGATTTTGTCTGATTTCTCTGAAAAGAGCATATCTACATTTCTAAGTACTATGGAAGGAAATTAACACAGTGTTTATATTTATTATTATTTTTATGAGAATCCATGAAACTAGGTGAAAAAAAAACCTCCAAGATTTTAGTGACTAAAAATTAAGCTCCACAGAAGCAGGAACTGTGTCTCTTTGTTCACTGGCATATTCCAGTTGTGCTTTAAATTGGCCTGGAATATAGTAAGTGTCAAACAAATATTTGTTGAGTGAATAAATGAGCCAACAAAGGAAACAAAGTTGAAATTCATGACCTTATGTTATTGGAGAAATAAAAGAATTCGTTTATCCATCAAATATTGTCTAATGCCTCAGAAGGTCTAGACAGATTCAGAGGCTCTGGACTACAACGACCATGTCCCTTCTGCTGTCCACGGAAAGGTGAAGCTGAATCTGGCCTCCGTACCCCAACACAGAATTAACTCTTGCAGATGGAGTTTTGGGTGACGTAGAAAAGAAAAGACAGGTGGCCACAGTGGGGTAATGCCCTCAAGACTGTGTGTGTCCTGACCTGGAGGGGGTGGTGAGGAAGTTTATACTAATGGTTCAAGGGGAGCCTGATCAGCTCATGGACCTTCTTCTGATTGGTTGGTGGTGGGGCATCATCAACTTTCTGGTTCCAACCTGTCTGGGATCTACTGTGCTGTGGGTGGCATACTGCTAACTGCTCCCACTGGGTAGGGAGTTCCAGAATCTCCAAAAAAGCAGCTCACAGATATCCCTTGAGGGGGAGTTAGGACATTACCTCAAGCCCGCACTATTGTTTCTTTCGGCTATTTCTTCCTAGTCTTGGCATTTCCTCCCTTCCCTGATTAGAAACTGTTTGAACATACCCTTGGAACTCAGGGAAAGTCACGGAGGCTGAATGAAGCCTGTTTCCCATAATCAAGAAGTGGGGGATACAGAAAGACTTTGGGGCCCAGGAGCTCCACAGAGTCCTGCTGGGTATCAGAGGTATTCTGATTTAGTGGGGGGCAACCAGGGAAGGCATCTCAGGAAGCTGCCCTTTGAGATTTAAATGAAATGAGACAGCAAGCCATGCAAAGATGGTGTGACCTAGCTGTTGTTACAGTATTACACTTATCTCAGCAATCAGTAAATGGTAGTGATGAGGTTCAGGACAAAACACCCCCAAACATGGCACTTGGAACAATTCAAGCTGAAGGAATATGAGAAATGGCAGGTGAAGGAAAGACTTTCAGACCTTCACTGAATGCAGGTCAGAAAACCCTCATAGGATAGGCATCTCCCTTAGAAAGGAACTTCTTCATTTCCAAAGACGGAGGGATAGCGAGAGACGCCATCACCCCCTCTTTTTTGTCTTAACACATTTTCCCACCACTCTCTTCTTTAAACCTGGCACAAAAACACTCGGGTTTAAGTACATTGTCAGGTCTTATTTCCTTATGATGTCTCCAGTTTTGCAGTAAAACTTATACATTAAATAAATTTATTTGCTTTTCTCTTTTTGATCTTTTGTGACGGGGACTCCAGTCAAGAATCCAGAAGGGTAGAGGAAAAAGACATTTTTCCTAACCTACAGTAAATACTATGCTATGTATAGATGCTATAGATGGCAACCAAAATGTCCATTTCACAATGTTCAATACTGAGACAAGTTCGTGGTGACATGATGCTTATGTATCCCTAGATGACTTTTGGGGGTTTCTGCAAACCTTGGACTTGTGTGCTCCATGTCCTTGGAAGGAACAATGACTTAACTCCTACCCTGGGAGGATTAGGTTCTGCTCTATATTCTGACTTCTATATCAAAACCCAATCTCTCAAAGCCTGCAGATCCCATTTTGACAGATATCCTAGGGGTTTTAAGGACTATTGATCAGGATTAAACTTTGCAAATGGTCATCTTCTTGTACTTGGGCCATAACATATCAGCATAATATAAATCACTGATGCAATTTTTCAAAACTTGCCAAATCAAATAGCTTTTTTTTTTACTGGTTGTCTGGAGCTTATATTAAATCTTATATATGATAGCATAATATTAATTTTTGACTTTTCAAAGGCCTATTTATAGATTCTTCATTTTACAGATTAGAAAAGTTTTTCTTAAACACTGATATTTCTGATAGTCTTTTTTTTTTTTTTTTTTTAAAGATTTTATTTATTTATTTAGATAGAAGTGGGGTGGGGAGGGAGGGGAGCAGGCAGGCCACTTCTATTGGTCTTTCATTTGTCCATTTCCATCCATCTTTGTTCTTTGGCCCGTGTGGGCCTCCCATCACAGTGGCCTCTGTTGTCGCAGAGCGCCGGCTCTGAGTGCATGCACTCCAGAGCTCCGGCTCGGTAATTGGACACATCGGTCCAGCCGCTCCGCGGCACGTGGGATCTTCCCAGGCCAGGGATCGAACCCGTGCCCCTTGCACTGCAAGGCGGTGTCCTTACCCACTGGACCACCAGCGAAGCCCTCTGATAGTCTTTTTTAAAAAATCTCATATCACTAAAATAAGCTATATTGTACTCAACCAGAATAAAAAAAAATTGAGGAAGAAACTAAAAATCATCTGAGATAATCACTATTAAAACACTAGCAACCATCATTTCATATATCTCTCTAGGCTAATATATGCAGACATATATAAATTTTTGAATAAATAGGATCATATTCTATATGTATTTCATTCAGAATGTTCTTTAAAGCATTTTGTTTAATTCTTTATGTCTTTCTTCTCCCTCTCTTATTCATCTCTCTATAAAAAATGTTAGAGGGCTTCCCTGATGGCCCAGTGGGTAGAGAGTCCACCTTGCAGTGCAAGGGGCAGCGGCTCGATCCCTGGCCGGGAAAGGTCCCACATGCCATGGAGCTGCTGGACTGGTGTGTCCAATTATGAGCCAGCCCTCTGGCGCGCATGCACCCAGAGCATTGCTCTGCACCGAGAGAGGCCACGGCAATGGTAGGCCCACAGAGGCCAAAAAATAAAGATGGATGAAAACAAATAAATAAAAAAACAACAAAAGAGGCCAAAATATTTTTTAAAAAGTTAGAAAACTGTTTTTCTTTAAAACAAACAAATTAATTTTTGACTTTTCAAAGGCCTATTTATAGATTCTTCATTTTACAGATTAGAAAAGTTTTTCTTAAACACTGATATTTCTGATAGTCTTTTTTTTTTTTTTTTTTAAAGATTTTATTTATTTATTTAGATAGAAGTGGGGTGGGGAGGGAGGGGAGCAGGCAGGCCACTTCTATTGGTCTTTCATTTGTCCATTTCCATCCATCTTTGTTCTTTGGCCCGTGTGGGCCTCCCATCACAGTGGCCTCTGTTGTCGCAGAGCGCCGGCTCTGAGTGCATGCACTCCAGAGCTCCGGCTCGGTAATTGGACACATCGGTCCAGCCGCTCCGCGGCACGTGGGATCTTCCCAGGCCAGGGATCGAACCCGTGCCCCTTGCACTGCAAGGCGGTGTCCTTACCCACTGGACCACCAGCGAAGCCCTCTGATAGTCTTTTTTAAAAAATCTCATATCACTAAAATAAGCTATATTGTACTCAACCAGAATAAAAAAAAATTGAGGAAGAAACTAAAAATCATCTGAGATAATCACTATTAAAACACTAGCAACCATCATTTCATATATCTCTCTAGGCTAATATATGCAGACATATATAAATTTTTGAATAAATAGGATCATATTCTATATGTATTTCATTCAGAATGTTCTTTAAAGCATTTTGTTTAATTCTTTATGTCTTTCTTCTCCCTCTCTTATTCATCTCTCTATAAAAAATGTTAGAGGGCTTCCCTGATGGCCCAGTGGGTAGAGAGTCCACCTTGCAGTGCAAGGGGCAGCGGCTCGATCCCTGGCCGGGAAAGGTCCCACATGCCATGGAGCTGCTGGACTGGTGTGTCCAATTATGAGCCAGCCCTCTGGCGCGCATGCACCCAGAGCATTGCTCTGCACCGAGAGAGGCCACGGCAATGGTAGGCCCACAGAGGCCAAAAAATAAAGATGGATGAAAACAAATAAATAAAAAAACAACAAAAGAGGCCAAAATATTTTTTAAAAAGTTAGAAAACTGTTTTTCTCATTTTAATGCACAGTGTAAATCCTTCCAAATCAGCTAATACATACCTAACAGTTTTTAAAAACTTTTTTCTAATTAAAAAAAAAAAATTCCTATATTAAATTTGGGTATATTTGACTAAAAAGTTTTCTTTAGCAAATGTGTAATATTTCAAGGTATGACTGAACTCCACTTTACTTATCTATTTCCCTGGTGGTAAGCACTCCTTTTGTAGTTCTATTTTATACTCCTCTGAACAAAACCACAGTAAACATCCTTTCCTATGCATCCTTCTGGGCTGGTAGGTTAGTTTTCGTGGTATGACTAAGAGAGGGAATGGGTGCATGCATAATCTTGAGAGATGTCCAGAATTGCACTCCTGAAAGATGTGAACAGTTTACATTTCCTTTCACATTTTCTCTAATGTTTATATGCAGTGTTTATGTGCATATGTACACACATAATTAGGGGTAAACAATATAGACTTATTACTTCTATACTGATGCTGGAAAAACTTAAATTTGACCTGGTTTATTGATCTTGTTACCTGTATTTTAAAAGTACAGGACTTGCCTGGTGATCCAGTGGTTAAGACTCCACACTTTCACTGCAGGGGGCGCTGGTTCAATCTCTGGTTAGGGAGCTAGGATCCTACATGCCACATGACCAAAAAAGAAAAAGAAAAAGAAAGTAAGTGCGGGCTTCCCCTGGTGGTTCAGTGGGTAAGGACACCGCCTTGCAGTGCAAGGGGCGCCGGTTTGATCCCTGGCCTGGGAAGATTCCACGTGCCGCGGAGCAGCTGGACTGATGTGTCCAATCACCAAGCCAGAGCTCTGGAGCGCAAGCGCCCAGAGCCGGTGCTCTGCAACGACAGATGCTGCCGTGATGGGAGGCCCACAGGAGCCAAAGAATGAAGACGAATGAAAATAGAGAAATGAAAGACCAATTGAAGTGGCCCACCCACTCCCCTCCCTCCCCAACCCGACCCTCGCCCAAAGTAAATAAATTAAAAAAAGAAAGTGAAACAGGTCTTTAATAACCATGTACACGAAGCTCTAGGCGACTGTTCTGAGAGCCACAGTGGGAAGTTAGGCATTCATTCCACCAGTTTCTGAAGTTCAGAATATCCAATTTAGTAGAGGAAAGCAGCTCTATTTTGCCAGCATTGCTTTCTAATTTTCATCCTGCTGCTATGTGATTTGCTTCCTGTCCGGGACCCGGGTGGGCGCTTAAATTTGGGTATATTTGACTAAAAAGTTTTCTTTAGCAAATGTGTAATATTTCAAGGTATGACTGAACTCCACTTTACTTATCTATTTCCCTGGTGGTAAGCACTCCTTTTGTAGTTCTATTTTATACTCCTCTGAACAAAACCACAGTAAACATCCTTTCCTATGCATCCTTCTGGGCTGGTAGGTTAGTTTTCGTGGTATGACTAAGAGAGGGAATGGGTGCATGCATAATCTTGAGAGATGTCCAGAATTGCACTCCTGAAAGATGTGAACAGTTTACATTTCCTTTCACATTTTCTCTAATGTTTATATGCAGTGTTTATGTGCATATGTACACACATAATTAGGGGTAAACAATATAGACTTATTACTTCTATACTGATGCTGGAAAAACTTAAATTTGACCTGGTTTATTGATCTTGTTACCTGTATTTTAAAAGTACAGGACTTGCCTGGTGATCCAGTGGTTAAGACTCCACACTTTCACTGCAGGGGGCGCTGGTTCAATCTCTGGTTAGGGAGCTAGGATCCTACATGCCACATGACCAAAAAAGAAAAAGAAAAAGAAAGTAAGTGCGGGCTTCCCCTGGTGGTTCAGTGGGTAAGGACACCGCCTTGCAGTGCAAGGGGCGCCGGTTTGATCCCTGGCCTGGGAAGATTCCACGTGCCGCGGAGCAGCTGGACTGATGTGTCCAATCACCAAGCCAGAGCTCTGGAGCGCAAGCGCCCAGAGCCGGTGCTCTGCAACGACAGATGCTGCCGTGATGGGAGGCCCACAGGAGCCAAAGAATGAAGACGAATGAAAATAGAGAAATGAAAGACCAATTGAAGTGGCCCACCCACTCCCCTCCCTCCCCAACCCGACCCTCGCCCAAAGTAAATAAATTAAAAAAAGAAAGTGAAACAGGTCTTTAATAACCATGTACACGAAGCTCTAGGCGACTGTTCTGAGAGCCACAGTGGGAAGTTAGGCATTCATTCCACCAGTTTCTGAAGTTCAGAATATCCAATTTAGTAGAGGAAAGCAGCTCTATTTTGCCAGCATTGCTTTCTAATTTTCATCCTGCTGCTATGTGATTTGCTTCCTGTCCGGGACCGCGGGTGGGCGCGGCCACATCCTATAGCTTTGCCTGTCCGGGACCGCGGGTCAGCCTGGCCACATCCTAAGTCTCCCAAGCATGAATGCTACAATGCAACATTTGAGATAGCGCTTGGCGGAGCTCCCAGCATGAGAGTATCGTCATCCTGTCTGGGGCTGTGAGAGCCTTGACCACGCCTTACGACCTTCAGTTTGAGAATATCGCCACAAGCTCCCAAAGATGGCGCCTAGAGGGGCGCGGTCTTGCGCTGTCTGGGACGTGTGTTCATTGCCATGATTGGCTGAGTGAAGTTTCCGTGCTCGTGATCAGTGCATGCTCCTCATAGACTCTTGCCATTATGTAATCGCGTGCATAGTTGACCTTTAACATGATTGGTCTATTGCTGGGCTCTTCCGCCTTTTGTACAGCATAAATATAGCTCACTTTCAACAGTAAAATGAGACTTGATGAGACTCCTGTCTTGTATGCATTTCTTGTGTCTCTTGTCCTCTGAATTCCCACTCCCCATTTTAGGGTCTGCGTTGAGGAGTCCTAGGTCTTCGCTGACGAAGCCCGCGGGTCGGGACAGCTTCCAGTACCTGAAAGCAGTATAAAAATGCATTGGAAATCATTGACTAGCATTTCTATGGTTTATATTTACATTGTAAACTTAAAAAAAAGAGACAGTTTAGAGCTATGAAATCACAGTATCTTGGCAACATTCTTATTTTTGAATGCAAAAAGAAAAATCAAGATAATCCATCAAAGAAATGTAGTGCCATTTAACTCACTGTACTGATACAAGATGAATTATTTATAGTCTAATGATTATAATTAGAGTTAATATACCAAACACATTCAGACTTGGGTTTCATGGCAATGCTCTGATTGATTCTCTGAAATACACGGTCATTGGCATATATTTGTACAGGTGGAGATCAGTGTCTCCTTGGTAGTCCTCCCAGGTCTTTAATAACCATGTACACGAAGCTCTAGGCGACTGTTCTGAGAGCCACAGTGGGAAGTTAGGCATTCATTCCACCAGTTTCTGAAGTTCAGAATATCCAATTTAGTAGAGGAAAGCAGCTCTATTTTGCCAGCATTGCTTTCTAATTTTCATCCTGCTGCTATGTGATTTGCTTCCTGTCCGGGACCGCGGTGGGCGCGCCACATCCTATAGCTTTGCCTGTCCGGGACCAGGGTCAGCCTGGCCACATCCTAAGTCTCCCAAGCATGAATGATACAATTGAACATTTGAGATAGCGCTTGGCGGAGCTCGCAGCATGAGAGTATCGTCATCCTGTCTGGGGCTGTGAGAGCCTTGACCACGCCTTACGACCTTCAGTTTGAGAATATCGCCACAAGCTCCCAAAGATGGCGCCTAGAGGGGCGCGGTCTTGCGCTGTCTGGGACGTGTGTTCATTGCCATGATTGGCTGAGTGAAGTTTCCGTGCTCGTGATCAGTGCATGCTCCTCATAGACTCTTGCCATTATGTAATCGCGTGCATAGTTGACCTTTAACATGATTGGTCTATTGCTGGGCTCTTCCGCCTTTTGTACAGCATAAATATAGCTCACTTTCAACAGTAAAATGAGACTTGATGAGACTCCTGTCTTGTATGCATTTCTTGTGTCTCTTGTCCTCTGAATTCCCACTCCCCATTTTAGGGTCTGCGTTGAGGAGTCCTAGGTCTTCGCTGACGAAGCCCGCGGGTCGGGACAGCTTCCAGTACCTGAAAGCAGTATAAAAATGCATTGGAAATCATTGACTAGCATTTCTATGGTTTATATTTACATTGTAAACTTAAAAAAAAGAGACAGTTTAGAGCTATGAAATCACAGTATCTTGGCAACATTCTTATTTTTTGAATGCAAAAAGAAAAATCAAGATAATCCATCAAAGAAATGTAGTGCCATTTAACTCACTGTACTGATACAAGATGAATTATTTATAGTCTAATGATTATAATTAGAGTTAATATACCAAACACATTCAGACTTGGGTTTCATGGCAATGCTCTGATTGATTCTCTGAAATACACGGTCATTGGCATATATTTGTACAGGTGGAGATCAGTGTCTCCTTGGTAGTCCTCCCAGGTACACCAGTCTCTTAGCCTGACTTAAGCTAAGCACTGACCTGTAAGCAGGAAAAAGACAAAAATCTACACAGCATCAACCGCCATATTTTTGGTCACCTCCTCAGATAAGAAAAAATAGTCACAGGGAAAATGTCTAAAGACATTTTTTAAACAAATATTTTAATTTTATTGGACTATAGTTGATTTACAATGTTGTGCTAGTTGTACGCATACAGTAAAGTGATTCAGTTATACACACATATATATATTCATTCTTTTTTTAATGTTACTAGGTGACCCTAGATTTTATTTTATTTATGCATTTATTTTAAGTTTTATTTACTTATTTATTTTCAGCTATTCTGAGTTTTCACTGCTGCTGCAGGCTCTTGTTTAGCTGCAGGGAGTGGGGGCTACTCTCTAGTTGAGGTGAGCAGGCTTCTTGTGGTGACTTCTCTTGTTGTAGAACTAGGCTCTAGGGCTCATGGGCTTCAATAGTTGCAGCACATGGGCTTAAGAGTTGCAGCTCAGAGGCTCTAGAGCAAAGGATCAATAGTTGTGGCTCATGGGCTTAGTTGCTCCTCAACATGTGGGATCTTTTTGTTGCAGTGACTTTTCTTGTTGTGGAACTCGGGCTCTAGGGCACACGGGCTTCAGTAGTTGCAGCACATGGGCACAGAAGTTGCAGCTCAGAGACTCTAGACCACAGGCTCAATAGTTGTGGCTCATGGGCTTAGTTGATCTGCAACATGTGGGATCTTTCTGGATCAGGGATCTAACCCATGTGTCCTGCATTGGCAGGCTAACTCTTCACCACAGAGCTACCAGGAAAGCCCTATATTTATTCTTTTTAAGATTCTTTTCTCACATGGGTTATCACAGAATATTGGGTAGACTTCCTATGCTATATAGTAAGTCCTTGTTGGTTGAAAAAAGCCTTATTTTTAAATGTCTGCTAGTGTGATTATTTGAGCCATGTTGTGAGAAGCTATTCATTTCCAAGTATGATAGAAAAATAATCTTGGGATATAAATGAAGCTCAGACTTAAAAAAAAAAAAAAATACTTCTGTCCAGTAGCTGTTTATAAAGAGCTGAGCAAACCTCAAATGAAACGCCCAGCAATAATCACTTCATATCGCCAGTCCCCAGTGAGCTGTGTAGTAATGTCTGGCTGGTAATTTAATGGCACCTCTAGCTAAGCACTGACCTGTAAGCAGGAAAAAGACAAAAATCTACACAGCATCAACCGCCATATTTTTGGTCACCTCCTCAGATAAGAAAAAATAGTCACAGGGAAAATGTCTAAAGACATTTTTTAAACAAATATTTTAATTTTATTGGACTATAGTTGATTTACAATGTTGTGCTAGTTGTACGCATACAGTAAAGTGATTCAGTTATACACACATATATATATTCATTCTTTTTTTAATGTTACTAGGTGACCCTAGATTTTATTTTATTTATGCATTTATTTTAAGTTTTATTTACTTATTTATTTTCAGCTATTCTGAGTTTTCACTGCTGCTGCAGGCTCTTGTTTAGCTGCAGGGAGTGGGGGCTACTCTCTAGTTGAGGTGAGCAGGCTTCTTGTGGTGACTTCTCTTGTTGTAGAACTAGGCTCTAGGGCTCATGGGCTTCAATAGTTGCAGCACATGGGCTTAAGAGTTGCAGCTCAGAGGCTCTAGAGCAAAGGATCAATAGTTGTGGCTCATGGGCTTAGTTGCTCCTCAACATGTGGGATCTTTTTGTTGCAGTGACTTTTCTTGTTGTGGAACTCGGGCTCTAGGGCACACGGGCTTCAGTAGTTGCAGCACATGGGCACAGAAGTTGCAGCTCAGAGACTCTAGACCACAGGCTCAATAGTTGTGGCTCATGGGCTTAGTTGATCTGCAACATGTGGGATCTTTCTGGATCAGGGATCTAACCCATGTGTCCTGCATTGGCAGGCTAACTCTTCACCACAGAGCTGCCAGGAAAGCCCTATATTTATTCTTTTTAAGATTCTTTTCTCACATGGGTTATCACAGAATATTGGGTAGACTTCCCTATGCTATATAGTAAGTCCTTGTTGGTTGAAAAATGCCTTATTTTTAAATGTCTGCTATTGTGATTATTTGAGCCATGTTGTGAGAAGCTATTCATTTCCAAGTATGATAGAAAAATAATCTTGGGATATAAATGAAGCTCAGACTTAAAAAAAAAAAAAAATACTTCTGTCCAGTAGCTGTTTATAAAGAGCTGAGCAAACCTCAAATGAAACGCCCAGCAATAATCACTTCATATACGCCAGTCCCCAGTGAGCTGTGTAGTAATGTCTGGCTGGTAATTTAATGGCACCTCTAGGCATAAACAAAGGTTTATTAAAACAGTAAGTAAAATATTCCTGAACACTGGATCGCTTTTTAAATTTTCCTATTCTGCTTTTGATAATTAACAAAGCCTGTATTGTGGTGCTGAAAGACACTGACTGAATCCGCACTTAAGCATCTTTTTATTCTTTTCATATAGATTCTATTTAACATAGCCCAAAGCAAATAATCTACTTAAATTTATATCAATTATTTTTTTAATTTCTGGGAGAAAAACTATAAAGGGAAACAATATCCCTTTCTTCAGGTTTTCTCCTTCAATCTAACTCTTAGATTTACCTCCACTGTCTCCTTGCAATGGTCTCTACCCTCTTCACGATGGCAAAATCCCTGAAAGCTTTCTTTTTTTAAATGAAAAACAAATAAAGAAAATGAATCTTACAGAGACCACCTCATAAATTCATCTTGGGTCAGCAGCTTCAAAGTTCTTTTGGACTCCTTATAACAACTGTATCCATTTGGAATCTGCTAGTTCATAGGCCAGAATCATTCTTAGTTTTTCAAAAGAAAATAAACTGAGGCTACTTCCAACATCATTGGGCATTTCTTTGTAGACTCCCAGCAGGTATGATACACTGATATCTTAAGAATATTGACTTCAAAGAATGTAGCTATAATTTTTTTGTGGATATGTTACATCACTATACTCATAGATTAGGATCTTTTAGTTTAAAGAAACATCAGAAAGGTACCTAATGATATGATCTGTCCTAGCCCCTTCTAAAAATGACAATACAACTGTTTTTGAAGGAACTAGAGGTCCTAATTCTTAACTTTCTCCTAAATATCTATGTATCTGCCTATCATCCATCTGTCTATCCAAAAGTTAACCCAATATAATAAAGCAAATGATCTTTTCATGGCGACTTCACCTCACATGGTAAAATTCTATCGCTACTAGAACTTTACCAATGAAGCTCAGATTTAAAAAAATACCAGTAGCTGTTTATAAAGAGCTGAGCAAACCTCAAATGAAACGCCCAGCAATAATCACTTCATATACGCCAGTCCCCAGTGAGCTGTGTAGTAATGTCTGGCTGGTAATTTAATGGCACCTCTAGGCATAAACAAAGGTTTATTAAAACAGTAAGTAAAATATTCCTGAACACTGGATCGCTTTTTAAATTTTCCTATTCTGCTTTTGATAATTAACAAAGCCTGTATTGTGGTGCTGAAAGACACTGACTGAATCCGCACTTAAGCATCTTTTTATTCTTTTCATATAGATTCTATTTAACATAGCCCAAAGCAAATAATCTACTTAAATTTATATCAATTATTTTTTTAATTTCTGGGAGAAAAACTATAAAGGGAAACAATATCCCTTTCTTCAGGTTTTCTCCTTCAATCTAACTCTTAGATTTACCTCCACTGTCTCCTTGCAATGGTCTCTACCCTCTTCACGATGGCAAAATCCCTGAAAGCTTTCTTTTTTTAAATGAAAAACAAATAAAGAAAATGAATCTTACAGAGACCACCTCATAAATTCATCTTGGGTCAGCAGCTTCAAAGTTCTTTTGGACTCCTTATAACAACTGTATCCATTTGGAATCTGCTAGTTCATAGGCCAGAATCATTCTTAGTTTTTCAAAAGAAAATAAACTGAGGCTACTTCCAACATCATTGGGCATTTCTTTGTAGACTCCCAGCAGGTATGATACACTGATATCTTAAGAATATTGACTTCAAAGAATGTAGCTATAATTTTTTTGTGGATATGTTACATCACTATACTCATAGATTAGGATCTTTTAGTTTAAAGAAACATCAGAAAGGTACCTAATGATATGATCTGTCCTAGCCCCTTCTAAAAATGACAATACAACTGTTTTTGAAGGAACTAGAGGTCCTAATTCTTAACTTTCTCCTAAATATCTATGTATCTGCCTATCATCCATCTGTCTATCCAAAAGTTAACCCAATATAATAAAGCAAATGATCTTTTCATGGCGACTTCACCTCACATGGTAAAATTCTATCGCTACTAGAACTTTACCAATGAATAGTGCTCAGTATAAACCTGGTTGACCTTTCAATAACCGAAAAGGATATTTAATGATGAAACAATGCACACTTTTTGAAAATTATTCATTTTTATTTTTTCTAACAATTTTTCTTGATGTGGACCTTTTTTTTTTTGATAAGATCAACTCTTTTCTCAAGACTGAGATTTTTTTTTTTAATTTTGGCCTCTTTTATCGGCTTTCTATTTATTTTACTTTCATCCATCTTGACTCCTTGGCCTGTGTTGGGCCTCCCACTGCAGTGGCCTCCCCCACTGCAAAGCAATGGGTCTGGGCATATGTGCTCCAGAGGGCAGGCTCACAGTTGGACACACCCAGTACGTGGGATCTTCTCGGGCCAGGGATCAAACTGGTGCCCCTTGCACTACAAGGTGGACTCTTTACCCACTGGACCACCAAGGAAGCCCGATGTGGACCATTTGTAAAGCCTTTATTGAATTTGTTACAGCACCACTTCGGTTTCATGCTCTGGTTCCCTAGCCAGGAGGCCTGTGGGATCCCAGCTCCCTGACCAGGGATCAAACCCACACCCTCTGCCCTGGAAGGTGAAGTCCTGACCACTGGTCTACCACATAGGTCCCTGCATTTTTAAAAAGCAGATGTTTATAGTGACTTGTGTCAGAAGTTTATTTTGCCTGCAGGTATAGTTACAGATAGCAATTTTAGCTATGAAACCATACCAAATCACTTTGAGTAACTGTTATGAAACAGTTTTAGCAGTAGTAATTGATTTAGGTTCAGTTTTATAACCAATGAGATATATTTAAGGACTTCTAGGGGATGTCTTCCTTTGGTGCTCTGAGTTATAATTTTAATCTAAAATCTGTTTTATACAATGTCTCCACAAGCTAAGGTTTCCCTACATTAAAAAGGATACTTTTCCAAACTTCATTTGGAAAAGTCTAGTTGAAAATTACAGGGCGTATGGGAGGAGGGATAGATTAAGAGTTTGGGATTAACAAATACAAAAGTTAACCCAATATAATAAAGCAAATGATCTTTTCATGGCGACTTCACCTCACATGGTAAAATTCTATCGCTACTAGAACTTTACCAATGAATAGTGCTCAGTATAAACCTGGTTGACCTTTCAATAACCGAAAAGGATATTTAATGATGAAACAATGCACACTTTTTGAAAATTATTCATTTTTATTTTTTCTAACAATTTTTCTTGATGTGGACCTTTTTTTTTTTGATAAGATCAACTCTTTTCTCAAGACTGAGATTTTTTTTTTTAATTTTGGCCTCTTTTATCGGCTTTCTATTTATTTTACTTTCATCCATCTTGACTCCTTGGCCTGTGTTGGGCCTCCCACTGCAGTGGCCTCCCCCACTGCAAAGCAATGGGTCTGGGCATATGTGCTCCAGAGGGCAGGCTCACAGTTGGACACACCCAGTACGTGGGATCTTCTCGGGCCAGGGATCAAACTGGTGCCCCTTGCACTACAAGGTGGACTCTTTACCCACTGGACCACCAAGGAAGCCCGATGTGGACCATTTGTAAAGCCTTTATTGAATTTGTTACAGCACCACTTCGGTTTCATGCTCTGGTTCCCTAGCCAGGAGGCCTGTGGGATCCCAGCTCCCTGACCAGGGATCAAACCCACACCCTCTGCCCTGGAAGGTGAAGTCCTGACCACTGGTCTACCACATAGGTCCCTGCATTTTTAAAAAGCAGATGTTTATAGTGACTTGTGTCAGAAGTTTATTTTGCCTGCAGGTATAGTTACAGATAGCAATTTTAGCTATGAAACCATACCAAATCACTTTGAGTAACTGTTATGAAACAGTTTTAGCAGTAGTAATTGATTTAGGTTCAGTTTTATAACCAATGAGATATATTTAAGGACTTCTAGGGGATGTCTTCCTTTGGTGCTCTGAGTTATAATTTTAATCTAAAATCTGTTTTATACAATGTCTCCACAAGCTAAGGTTTCCCTACATTAAAAAGGATACTTTTCCAAACTTCATTTGGAAAAGTCTAGTTGAAAATTACAGGGGCGTATGGGAGGAGGGATAGATTAAGAGTTTGGGATTAACAAATACAAACTATTATATATACATGTAACTGAATCACTTTTTCTGTATACCAGAAACTAACACAACATTGTAAATCTGCTATATTTCAATAAAATAAATTTTAAAAATTACAGTATGGGTACAATCTACTATGTTAAGTAGTACTTGGTGATTTATTTCCCCTCCAAAAATGGATACTTATTCTTTATGTTTTTCAGGAATGCAGAGTATGGTCAAAACAGGGTCACTTTATGAGCTCTGTCCACAGGTTTTAGTAAAAATAATTGCTTTACCAATAAAAAGGATGACAGGAAGTTAAGAAATAAAGGATAGGCTAGTCTTGAAAAGAAGAAAACTGCCCTAACGTGAGGATAAAGTTTAATTAGGGAAGCTCTGCTGTGCCCCATCTCATAAAACTCATTTTATTAAATTTATGTCCCATATTTTTGCCAGACTATATTGCTTTCTGCACTTAAAATCCAGGCATGAGGATATGAAATTATTTTCCCACTCAGTCACTGGCTTCAGGGGATAGGGTCCTGATTTCACCAGGGTCTTTTGGTCAACTTGCCCTTTTGTACCTTATTCAAAAGTTTCAGCAAATTTAACCTCTGAGAAGATACAATTTCCTGTTAGCCTTATAGTCTGACTTTTCTGTTTGCATGTTAGGATTCTGCTCAGAAGCAGAAATTCTTACAGCTGAGCTCCGGACTCAGTGCCAATATCAAGTGAAGTTTTGAGTCAACGTATTTCACAACCCAGCCAGTTTCCTTGCTTAGGATTTGGCACCTGAATCTCATTTTGGAGACTTCCCTTGGTGGTCCAGAGGTTAAGACTTGGGTAGGGGGTTCAGGTTCAATCTTCCATCGATAAGAAAAGTAAGATTCCACATGCTTTGCAGCAAGGTCGGAAAAAAAAAAAAGAACCTGAAGTAAGGATCCTATTCTATTTAGTTCTGTTCTGGAGTGACATGTTCTACTTGAATTGTTTGTCAAAGATTCACTTGCTAGCTAGCTGCTTGGGATGCATCGTTCAATGACAACAACGTTAAAAAGCAGAGACCACAATGCAAACTCAGACATTTGGGATCCCCCAAGAGTGAAGCAGACAGGGTGAAGTGTGTGTGACTTTTAAAGATTTCAGTGAACCAGAAAACACTGGACAAAAACCTTGACCTTTATTCCCTCTCAAATACTGAGAGATAAGCACACAGCTCTTGAGAGCTTATTTGGAGGTTCTAGCAGGGGAGCGCAACTACTCGTATACCCTTGACGGAAGACCGGTCCTCCTCTATCGGGGAGGGTCGTCCTCTTCAACCGAGCGCGCAGCTTCGGGAGGGACGCACACGGAGCCGTGAGGGAGGAAGGGGACACCCGCCTAGTCAGCCAGATCAGCCGAATCAACCCTGGCGATCAATGGGGTGACAGTTGTTGCAACCAGATAGCCCTCACATCCAAGCACACAGCTCTTGAGCCCCTCTTGGCTTTTCACAGAACATCAGAGGGTGACTCATGACTGGTTTGCATAACTGGGTGATGATTTGGAGAAAGGAGGTGAAAAGGTAGGATCAGGGGTTCGGTTTGGACTCATTTGAGTAATAAATGATGGTCAGGTACGAGCCTCCGACACAGGTCTCTTACCTTGTCTGGAGGCACTGCATGGAGATGGCTCCCCATTCTTTCTAGAGAAACTCAGAAAGAGACAAGAAAGATGCTTTGCAAAAACAAGTTTTAAGCAGAGAATTTTCAGACGTGACACATTTTCTTTCCTTGTGATCTGTCTTCTGGAGAGAAGCACACAGATTTTGATCTGTCTTGCTTACAGTAATCACAGTTCATTTGTCCCACTTACTTCCCCTAAAGAGTCACCATGTGGTGATGTTAGGAGGTCTGAGGCCTTATAAAGGGTCTAGAAAATGTTCAGTGCTAAATACTAACATTCATACGGAAAACAGTAGAAAAATAATTGTATAATATAGTCCAAACACATGGAAATTAATGAAAAACACCTTAAATGCTAAAACTTGAAGGACAGTAAGTTTAATTTAATGCAAATGAAATGTTGGGGAGAAATGTGAGGGAATTCTAAAGACTACAATGTACTTTTATATTTTGTCAAATTTAATTTCCAAAGTTATGAAATTGTCCACAATACAAGAGTTGCCTGGCACTGCCAGGGCATGAATGGCAAACACATGACTTCAGGCCAAAACTTACATTCCTGCTTGCTCAGCTGCTCAGGTTGAGGTGAGGGACAAATGCTAAGATCAATAAATAGGTGCTTCTCCTGGGCTACAAAAATGATCCGAGTAGGAGTGCAGAGCGTCTGACATTAACATTACACAGGTGGTGCAGTTACAGGGCATGACCATGAGCAGGTGGTTGGCATGATGTGCAGAATAAGATCAAGGGAGAAGAGAATATCAAGAGCCCACGTTTATTGAAATGATCTTCCCTATGATTTTGAAGTCACTGAGAAATATGAGAAGAGTGCTATTGCAGAGAATGGCCATGGGTCACACATGAGAATATTCAAGGACTGATGAGATGAGACAATGAGGTCTGTAGACGATTGACACATGGAAAAGTAGATGACCAATGGCTGAGCTTCAAAGAAAGCTAGACTGGGGAGAAGAAAAAGGGAGTCCTCCAGAATAAGAACCCACCTGCCAACCCACCTGCCAATGCAGGAGACATAAGAGGTGTGGGTTCCACCCCTGGGCCAAAAAAATCCCCTGGAGGAGGGCATGGAAAGCCACTCCAGTATTCTTGCCTGGAGAATCCTATGAACAGAGGAGCTTGGCAGACTGCAGCCCATGGACTGCAAAAGAGTAGGGCTGATGTGACTTGGCACCAATGCACTTGCAACTGTAGGAAGTACTGGTTTCATTGAGAATAAAGAGGTGGAGATAATATGGAGAAGAACTTAAGGATATAGAAAATTGTGCTGATGACAGACAATGAGCTCCAGAGGACACAGTAAAGAGTCTGTGCCCTTGGATAGAGCGTGAGATTGGGTCACATACAGGGAGGGTCAGAGCTCTATGGGGATGTGACTTAAAATGACGAGAGTTGTTGGGGCTTCTCTTTCTGATGGCTGAGATAGCACGTGTGTATGTGATTTGCAATTGAAGAAAAATTTCCAGAATGATTTACTAAGGTTGTTTTTTTGTTTTTGTTTTTGTTTTGATTTACTGAGTTTTGAATGTAGAGAACATGGCTTGTGCATATGCTAAAGCCATTTATTTCTTTCCTTTTTTTAAAAAAAAAATTAAGGTACCTACATTGGGGTTTTTGTTTATTCATTTTTTTTTTCTTTTTCCTTGGAGATTCTGAGTCTTTGTTGTAGAATGTAGGATCTTTATTTGCAGCATGAGGGATCTTTGAGTTTCACTGTGGCATGTGAATACTTAGCATGTGGGATCTAGTTCACTGACCAGGGATTGAACCTGGGTTCCCTGCGTTGGGCATGTAGAGTCTTACCTACTGGACTACCGGGGAAGTCCTGATCAAATCATTTCTTCAAACAATTTACAATCATGACCAGTAGGTGGTGGTGTTGGCCCAGGATAGCTTGGTTGCTGTTCTGAATAGAGAAGGGAGGGGAAGAAGGTCAGACTCTGGATGTGAAAGAGAGAAGACAGTAGGTTGCCACAAGGTAAAATGCAGAAGATGCTGATAGACTTAAGAGCTCTCCTTTCAGGGATTAATCATTCTAACATAACATTAATTTTTAGGATACACAAACAAGCACTAATTCTCACAAAGGACTGGGACTTAAAAAAAAAATTGAGTACAAAGACAATTGTAGAAATATATAAGGCAAACATGATGGTGCATTTGCTTTTTATCATTTGGATTAAAACAACTTAGAAACAGGGCTTCCCTGGCGGCTCAGTGTTAAAAAATCTGCCTGCCAATGCAGAAGACACAAGTGAGATCCCTGATCCACGATCCCACATACCATGGAACTACTAAGCCCGTGAACCACAACTATTGAGCCTGTGCTCCAGAGCCACGGAACCTCAACTATTGAGCCCATGTGCCACACCTACTGAAGCCTGTGTGCCCTAGGGCTCGAGTTCCACAACAAGAGAAGTCACCACAACAAGAAGCCTGCTCACCTCAACTAGAGAGTAGCCCCCACTCCCTGCAACTAGAGAAAAGCCGGTGGCAGCAGTGCAAACCTTGAAGAGCCAAAAATAAATAAATAAAATTCAAAAAAAATTTAGAAACAGAGAAAGAGACAAGGTTACAGAACTTGTAGGCCACTGAAAGCAATTCAGGATACCAACGCATTGGGATGTCTCTTATTTACCTCAGGGACAACCCCGGGGACAACTAACCCTGGTAGGCAACTCTATGAGAAATCACTGACAAAATGCTGTTAATTGTCTGAAAACACATGCTCTATAATAGACATTCAATTTTTGCTTTAAAAACAAATAAACAAAGCCCGCTCCTCCTTTCTTCTCTCTTCTGCTTGCTTTGGGGATTCAGAACACAGAGCTTAGAAAGCCAGAGGCATTGCAACTGCCTCTTTAGAAGGAAGAGCCGCTGAAAGAGACAGGGGCTGATCAGAGTCTATGAGCTTTGCATATTCATATTGCTCAATTTCACGGCAGTAGAAAATTCCAGTAATGAGGGAGCATGTGGATACTCATGTCTTCTTTGTATTGCTTGGGGGTTTGCCATTCTGTTCTCTATGAAGAATTGCCTCTTATCAAACCAGGAAGTTCTCACTCCTCAAACTGAATCACCACTTGTACGTTGAAGTTTTCAAAATCACCCACAAGATTTTTAAGGTCTTGTCAAAAGCCTCTTCATAGTCTCTAACCATGAATAAAAATGATTTCAGATAACATCTCTATTGCACATTTTATTCCATGGGACTAATTTAATTGATTGAGCTGAGTAGTTAAAGGATGTTAAGTGGTTTCTAGCAATAGGAGAAAATTTTAGGAAAATATTCCAGGTACATACTGACATACTGGTTTTATTTAAACGGTTGATTGCAACTTAGAAACAAGGCTTCCCTGGTGGCTCAGTGTTAAAGAATCTGCCTGCCAATGTAGAAGACACAAGTAAGATCCCTGATCCACGATCCCACATGCCATGGAACTACTAAGCCCGTGAACCACAACTATTGAGCCTGTGCTCCAGAGCCTCGGAACCTCAACTATTGAGCCCATGTGCCACACCTACTGAAGCCCGTGTGCCCTAGGGCTCGAGTTCCACAACAAGAGAAGTCACCACAACAAGAAGCCTGCTCACCTCAACTAGAGAGTAGCCCCCACTCCCTGCAACTAGAGAAAAGCCGGTGGCAGCAGTGCAAACCTTGAAGAGCCAAAAATAAATAAATAAAATTCAAAAAAAATTTAGAAACAGAGAAAGAGGCAAGGTTACAGAACTTGTAGGCCACTGAAAGCAATTCAGGATACCAAGGCATTGGGATGTCTCTTATTTACCTCAGGGACAACCCCGGGGACAACTAACCCTGGTAGGCAACTCTATGAGAAATCACTGACAAAATGCTGTTATTTGTCTGAAAACACATGCTCTATAATAGACATTCAATTTTTTGCTTTAAAACAAATAAACAAAGCCCGCTCCTCCTTTCTTCTCTCTTCTGCTTGCTTTGGGGATTCAGAACACAGAGCTTAGAAAGCCAGAGGCATTGCAACTGCCTCTTTAGAAGGAAGAGCCGCTGAAAGAGACAGGGGCTGATCAGAGTCTATGAGCTTTGCATATTCATATTGCTCAATTTCACGGCAGTAGAAAATTCCAGTAATGAGGGATCATGTGGATACTCATGTCTTCTTTGTATTGCTTGGGGGTTTGCCATTCTGTTCTCTATGAAGAATTGCCTCTTATCAAACCAGGAAGTTCTCACTCCTCAAACTGAATCACCACTTGTACGTTGAAGTTTTCAAAATCACCCACAAGATTTTTAAGGTCTTGTCAAAAGCCTCTTCATAGTCTCTAACCATGAATAAAAATGATTTCAGATAACATCTCTATTGCACATTTTATTCCATGGGACTAATTTAATTGATTGAGCTGAGTAGTTAAAGGATGTTAAGTGGTTTCTAGCAATAGGAGAAAATTTTAGGAAAATATTCCAGGTACATACTGACATACTGGTTTTATTTAAACGGTTGAAACCCTTCTGTAATACTAATACAGTTACACCTTGATTAAAGAATCTTCTAAGGGTGGTCCAGTGGGTAAAGAGTCCACCTTGCAGTGCGAGGGGCACTGGTTCTGACCCTGGCCCCAGAAGATCCCACATGCTGCAGAGCAGCTGGACCAGTGTGTCCAATTATGAGCCAGCGCTCTGGAGCACATGCACCCAGAGCTGGCGCTCTGCAACGAGATAGGCCACTGCAAAGGGAGGCCCATACATGCCAAAGAATAAAGATAGATGAAAATAAATTAAAAAAACAATAAAACAGGTCAAATTTTTTAAAAAAAAAAAAGAGAGAGAGAATTGGGCTTCCCCTGGTGGTCCAGTGGGTAAGGACACCACCTTGCAGTGCAAGGGGTGCCGGTTCGATCCCTGGCCTGGGAAGATCCCACGTGCCGCGGAGCGGCTGGACCGATGTGTCCAATTACCGAGCCGGAGCTCTGGGGCGCATGCGCCCAGAGCCGGCGCTCTGCGACAACAGAGGCCACCGCGATGGGAGACCCACAGGAGCCAAAGAACAAAGACGGATGAAAATAGAGAAATGAAAGACCAATAGAAGTGGCATGCCTGTCCCCCTCCCTGCCCACCCCACCCCTCAAAAAAAAAAAAAAAAAAGATAAAATAAATAAAAAATAAATGTTTTTTAAAAAAAAAAAGAGAGAGAGAGAACCTTCTAAGGCAAAAAAAGCCAACAAACTCCTTTATAATGAAATCAACCTTATTAAGAAGCAAAGTCTGCAACTATCACATGAAGTTGCTTTGCTTGGGATTTATCTCCACATTAAACATCTATGATTGTCCCTGCCCACATCTCCTATTTGGCCACATATGGTTAAAAGATAACACTAGTGCTGGGAGAAAAATGACTGTTTTCTCGTTTCTCTTGGATACATCATCCTAGTGGGTAGGCATTTGAGGACCAAGTTATTAACATTATTTTAAATTTGTAAAAGATTCAAAGTCTAGCATTTATGGGCTAAACTCCAGGAAATATTTTGGAGAGAACTACTATTTCTTCTCTTTAATAAAAATTAGGGAGAAAGAAATGACAACCCACTCCAGTATTCTTGCCTGGAAAAGTCTATGAACAGGGCTTCCCTGGTGGTCCAGTGGATAAAGAATACACCTTGCAGTGCAAGCGGCACTGGTTCTGATCCCTGGCCTGGGAAGATCCCACATGCCATGGAGCGGCTGGGCCGGTGCGTCCAATTATGAGCCAGCGCTCTGGAGTCCATATGCCCAGAGCAGGAGGTCTGTAAGGAGAGAGGTCACTGTGATGGGAGGCCCACACAGGCCAAAGGATAAAGATGGATGAAAAATAAGTGCATAACAAATAAATGTTTTTTTTTTTTTTTTTAAAGTCCATGAACAGAAGAGCCTGGCGGGCTATATTCCATAGGGTTACATGACTGAGAACACATGCTTGAGAGAATTGAGGGAGATAGGTTGGTAGCAGTAAACAGGTAGAACTGAAAAAAAAAAAAAAGAATTGGAACAAAAGATCAGAATCTCCACTTTTCCCCCAATGTTAGGTAGACAGTGCATGCATGCATGCTGAGTTGCTTCAGTTGTGTCCAACTCTTTGCCACCCTATGGATCATAGCCCACCAAGCTCCTCTGTCCATGGGATTCCCCAGGCAAGAACATTGGAGTGGGTTGCCATGCCCTCCTCCAGGGGATCTTCCCAACTCAGGGATCAAACCCACATCTCTTATGCTTGACCAATTTTTCCTTAAGTGTGATTCATTCTAGAATGATGGAGGACATTCTAGAATAATGAAGATCTTCAGTATGTGTTATAATAAAACCTTCTCTCTTTGAACCTTCAACCAAGTCTACTCTTTTTCAGCAGCACTGGCTTCCTATGCCAATCAAGGGCACCGCATACCAAATGTTTCTACCAACAGTTCCAGTCTGCAGGTAACTCAGAGCAGGGTTTATCACAGCATTCAAAATCATCCATAGCATTTGTTAAAAATTCCTGGACCTTACCACAGACAGAATGGATCAGGATCACTGGGGTGGGCTGAAAATCTGCATTTTTATGACATCAGAGTTGAATCGTTGCTTACATCTCCTATTGGCAACTAGTGTGCAGCTGTGCTCCTGAAAGAGCTTTTAAACAGGACTGCTTTTTTAAAAATTACTTGTTTGGCTGCGGAGGGTCTTAGTTGTGGCACTCCAATGCAGCTTCTATCTGCAGTGTACCAGTTCTCCACTTATGGGGTGTTGGCTTAGTTGCTCTCCAGGATGTGGGATCTTAGTTCTCCGACCAGGGATTGAACCTGCAGCCCCTGCATTGCAGCCTGGATTCTTCACCATTGGAACACCAGGGAAATCCTTAAACAAAACTACTTTTAATGCCTGCAGAAAAGACAAACAGCATAAAATACCAGCATGTTTCAAACTTAACTCTTCCTTTGACATATCATGAGCTGGCTCAGAGGAGTCGTTCTGATGCAAGTCCATGAACAAAAAAGCCTGGCGGGCTATAATACATAGGGTTACATGACTGAGAACACATGCTTGAGAGAATTGAGGGAGATAGGTTGGTAGCAGTAAACAGGTAGAACTGAAAAAAAAAAAAAAGAATTGGAACAAAAGATCAGAATCTCCACTTTTCCCCCAATGTTAGGTAGACAGTGCATGCATGCATGCTGAGTTGCTTCAGTTGTGTCCAACTCTTTGCCACCCTATGGATCATAGCCCACCAAGCTCCTCTGTCCATGGGATTCCCCAGGCAAGAACATTGGAGTGGGTTGCCATGCCCTCCTCCAGGGGATCTTCCCAACTCAGGGATCAAACCCACATCTCTTATGCTTGACCAATTTTTCCTTAAGTGTGATTCATTCTAGAATGATGGAGGACATTCTAGAATAATGAAGATCTTCAGTATGTGTTATAATAAAACCTTCTCTCTTTGAACCTTCAACCAAGTCTACTCTTTTTCAGCAGCACTGGCTTCCTATGCCAATCAAGGGCACCGCATACCAAATGTTTCTACCAACAGTTCCAGTCTGCAGGTAACTCAGAGCAGGGTTTATCACAGCATTCAAAATCATCCATAGCATTTGTTAAAAATTCCTGGACCTTACCACAGACAGAATGGATCAGGATCACTGGGGTGGGCTGAAAATCTGCATTTTTATGACATCAGAGTTGAATCGTTGCTTACATCTCCTATTGGCAACTAGTGTGCAGCTGTGCTCCTGAAAGAGCTTTTAAACAGGACTGCTTTTTTAAAAATTACTTGTTTGGCTGCGGAGGGTCTTAGTTGTGGCACTCCAATGCAGCTTCTATCTGCAGTGTACCAGTTCTCCACTTATGGGGTGTTGGCTTAGTTGCTCTCCAGGATGTGGGATCTTAGTTCTCCGACCAGGGATTGAACCTGCAGCCCCTGCATTGCAGCCTGGATTCTTCACCATTGGAACACCAGGGAAATCCTTAAACAAAACTACTTTTAATGCCTGCAGAAAAGACAAACAGCATAAAATACCAGCATGTTTCAAACTTAACTCTTCCTTTGACATATCATGAGCTGGCTCAGAGGAGTCGTTCTGATGCCTCAGTCAACTTTTACCAATTCCTTAAAGACCCACTACTCGTCCTCCTTTACCCCTCTTCTTCTCGACACTTTCCCTTGTGTCCTACTTCCTCACAAAACTAGAGGTGACCATTGGCAGCCCTTCACTCTTCTTGCTTTCAATACTTATATAAGCTTCTAACTCCCTGGAATCATTCAATCCTGCTCAAAATTCCTAGATTATCATGACCAATACAGGTTACATTCTTCTTTTATTTATAATCATTATGAAAAATATACCAGGGCTTTCCTGGTGGTTCAGTGCATAAGAGTCTTCCTTGCAGTGCAAGGGGCACTGAGTCCATCCCTGGCCCGGGAAGCTCCCGCACGCTGAGGAACAGCTGAGCCAGTGTGTCCAATTACTAGGAAGCCCTCTGGAGCACATTCACCAGAGCTAGTGCTCTGCAACGAGAGAGGGCACTACAAAGGGAGGCCCACATATGCCAAAATTATAAAAAGATGGATGAAAATAAATATAAATAAAAGAGGTATGATGGGGAAAAGAAAAAAAAATTTTTTAAAAAAGATACCAATCTAAGGCTTTCCTGGTAGCTCAGAGGTAAAGAGTTCTGCTGCCAATGCAGGAGATATGGGTTCAACCCCTGATCCAGAAAGATCCCACATGCTGTGGAGAAACTAAACCTGTGAGCCACAACTGTTGAGCTCGTGTTCTGGAGCCTTAGAAGTGAAACTATTGAGCCCATGTGCTGCAACTACTGAAGCCTGTGTGTCCTAGAGCCCAAGCTCCACAAGAGAAGCCACCGCAACAGGGAGCCTGCTCACCTCAACTGGAAAGTGGTCTCCACTCCTTGCAACTAGAGGGGAGCCTGTGGCAGCAGTGAAAACCCAGAATAGCCAAAAATAAATAAACAAATACATGTTTTTAAACAGTTAAAAAGATACCCATCTAGATTTGACATCCAAGACTCTTTCATCCAGAATCGCATATCCAAGCATTACTTGATGTTTTAATTGGTACATGTATAATAGGCATCTCAGTGTAATGCCTGCAGAAAAGACAAACAGCATAAAATACCAGCATGTTTCAAACTTAACTCTTCCTTTGACATATCATGAGCTGGCTCAGAGGAGTCGTTCTGATGCCTCAGTCAACTTTTACCAATTCCTTAAAGACCCACTACTCGTCCTCCTTTACCCCTCTTCTTCTCGACACTTTCCCTTGTGTCCTACTTCCTCACAAAACTAGAGGTGACCATTGGCAGCCCTTCACTCTTCTTGCTTTCAATACTTATATAAGCTTCTAACTCCCTGGAATCATTCAATCCTGCTCAAAATTCCTAGATTATCATGACCAATACAGGTTACATTCTTCTTTTATTTATAATCATTATGAAAAATATACCAGGGCTTTCCTGGTGGTTCAGTGCATAAGAGTCTTCCTTGCAGTGCAAGGGGCACTGAGTCCATCCCTGGCCCGGGAAGGCCCCGCACGCTGAGGAACAGCTGAGCCAGTGTGTCCAAGTACTAGGAAGCCCTCTGGAGCACATTCACCAGAGCTAGTGCTCTGCAACGAGAGGGGCACTACAAAGGAGGCCCACATATGCCAAAATTATAAAAAGATGGATGAAAATAAATATAAATAAAAGAGGTATGATGGGGAAAAGAAAAAAAAATTTTTTAAAAAAGATACCAATCTAAGGCTTTCCTGGTAGCTCAGAGGTAAAGAGTTCTGCTGCCAATGCAGGAGATATGGGTTCAACCCCTGATCCAGAAAGATCCCACATGCTGTGGAGAAACTAAACCTGTGAGCCACAACTGTTGAGCTCGTGTTCTGGAGCCTTAGAAGTGAAACTATTGAGCCCATGTGCTGCAACTACTGAAGCCTGTGTGTCCTAGAGCCCAAGCTCCACAAGAGAAGCCACCGCAACAGGGAGCCTGCTCACCTCAACTGGAAAGTGGTCTCCACTCCTTGCAACTAGAGGGGAGCCTGTGGCAGCAGTGAAAACCCAGAATAGCCAAAAATAAATAAACAAATACATGTTTTTAAACAGTTAAAAAGATACCCATCTAGATTTGACATCCAAGACTCTTTCATCCAGAATCGCATATCCAAGCATTACTTGATGTTTTAATTGGTACATGTATAATAGGCATCTCAGTGTAATCACACTGAAAATTGAGTTTCTGTCACCTTCTTTTGCAGCCTCATCACCTTAGTTTGTGACACCTCCTTTCTGCAGTTTTGCTCAAGTCAATTACTTTGACTTCTTGACTCCTTTATTTTTCCTAATAATCTACTCAAGTCCATCTGTAAAATCTAACAGCTCTATCTTTAAAATATTAATATTTCTAGGGACTTATCTGTGGTCCAGTGGCTAAGACTCCATGCGCCCAATTCAGGGGGACCAAGTGTGATGAATCCCTGGCTAGGGAACTAGATCATGC
Organism: Tragulus kanchil; assembly: GCA_022376925.1. Classification (NCBI taxonomy): domain Eukaryota; kingdom Metazoa; phylum Chordata; class Mammalia; order Artiodactyla; family Tragulidae; genus Tragulus; species Tragulus kanchil. The sequence goes on from JAIOJX010000025.1 coordinate 35,683,516, forward strand.
GTGCCACAACTAAGACCCAGTGCAGCCAAATAAATAAACAGATATATTTTTAAAGTTTAGCATAAGACCACGTTTTATCCCTTGCTTTGTCATCTCTCTGACCCACAGCACTCCTCTCTCATCTGGATTATGAAAAGCTTTGTTCTCTTTCCAGTTCGTGTAGGGGTAAAGAACTCCCCTGCCAATGCAGGAGGCACAAGAGATGCAGATTCGATCCCTGGGTCAAATCCTTGTGGAGGGGAATGTTTACCCACTTATGAAAAACATTCACTGGCTTATTAAGTTGGAACCCATCTTAGGGGGGCCTGGAAGGGTGTTCTGCAACACAAGAAGATTATCTTTTGATTTTGAAATATGTATTTATTTGGCTGCACCAGATTTTAGTGGTGGCGCATAGGATCTTTGATCTTTGTTGTGGCCTGTGGCTCTTTCCAGTTGCAGCATATGAGATAATTCAACTGCAGCATATGAAGTCTTAGTTGTAGCCATGTGGCATCCAGTGACCCGCCTGGTACTGAACCCAGGCCTCTGCACTGGGAGCACAGAGTCTTAGCCATTGGACCACCAGGGAAGTCCCTGGAGGATTATCTGTGTTTCTGAATGTCCTCCCATAGGGCACTGATAACAATAGGATCATTCGGTGGTTTTCTATCAACCTGCGATGTTGGAAATAAACAAAAACATGTCTTTAAACAGTTAAAAAGATACCCATCTAGATTTGACATCCAAGACTCTTTCATCCAGAATCGCATATCCAAGCATTACTTGATGTTTTAATTGGTACATGTATAATAGGCATCTCAGTGTAATCACACTGAAAATTGAGTTTCTGTCACCTTCTTTTGCAGCCTCATCACCTTAGTTTGTGACACCTCCTTTCTGCAGTTTTGCTCAAGTCAATTACTTTGACTTCTTGACTCCTTTATTTTTCCTAATAATCTACTCAAGTCCATCTGTAAAATCTAACAGCTCTATCTTTAAAATATTAATATTTCTAGGGACTTATCTGTGGTCCAGTGGCTAAGACTCCATGCGCCCAATTCAGGGGGACCAAGTGTGATGAATCCCTGGCTAGGGAACTAGATCATGCGTGCCACAACTAAGACCCAGTGCAGCCAAATAAATAAACAGATATATTTTTAAAGTTTAGCATAAGACCACGTTTTATCCCTTGCTTTGTCATCTCTCTGACCCACAGCACTCCTCTCTCATCTGGATTATGAAAAGCTTTGTTCTCTTTCCAGTTCGTGTAGGGGTAAAGAACTCCCCTGCCAATGCAGGAGGCACAAGAGATGCAGATTCGATCCCTGGGTCAAATCCTTGTGGAGGGGAATGTTTACCCACTTATGAAAAACATTCACTGGCTTATTAAGTTGGAACCCATCTTAGGGGGGCCTGGAAGGGTGTTCTGCAACACAAGAAGATTATCTTTTGATTTTGAAATATGTATTTATTTGGCTGCACCAGATTTTAGTGGTGGCGCATAGGATCTTTGATCTTTGTTGTGGCCTGTGGCTCTTTCCAGTTGCAGCATATGAGATAATTCAACTGCAGCATATGAAGTCTTAGTTGTAGCCATGTGGCATCCAGTGACCCCGCCTGGTACTGAACCCAGGCCTCTGCACTGGGAGCACAGAGTCTTAGCCATTGGACCACCAGGGAAGTCCCTGGAGGATTATCTGTGTTTCTGAATGTCCTCCCATAGGGCACTGATAACAATAGGATCATTCGGTGGTTTTCTATCCATTACTTCTGCAAAGAAAATGTTGGTGATATACTGAGGAATTTAAGATTGAATATTTTCTTTTTTAGGAAGAATGACATTTAAGAAGGAAAAAAAGAAAAAGGAAGCATTGGAGGTTGAGGGAAAATGGGTAGGACATCACTCCTTTCCATATCAGAAACTCCTTCAATCTACCTTTTCCCTCATGAGCTAGAAAAATAAAGTGATACAAAATCCCATCTATTCCTATGCCTTGAGGCATGACTGTAACTAAACCATTAGGGGATGCAAATTGAATCCTCTCTGACTCAAATTCAATGTATAACATACTCTTTGGGCCACATGCAGAAGCCACCCATTCATAAACAGGCTTTTCCTCTGAATATTTGCAAGCAGGCTCTGCTCAAGCAAGGAGAAAAGTTTGATTTCCATGATTATTAAAAATGAAGAAATACTATAATTTTTTCCTTAAATTAGCTGACAATACATTGAGAACATTGTCAGTCGCTGACTTTTGATAAATGAGACATTCGATTAACTTGATAGTTTATGAAAAGCAGTGTGAGTGATGAGGAGTAGATGACTTGTTTCTTACTCACTGTTTGGGAGCCTGGAATTAAACTATTGTCAGGCAGGTTGGCCCTGCCTCCAAACCAATGATGGATAGAATTGAAGCATTCATTTACTGTAAGCTTCTATGACTCCTTACCGATGGTAATGGGAATAGTACTGGTGTTCCTTGAAGAAACTAAAAATAGGATTACCATATGTCCCAGCAATTCCTTTCTGGATATACACTGAAAAGAACTGAAAGCAGGATCTTAGTTGCGCTCTCTGCACATTCATGTTCATGGCAGCATTATTCACTATCATCCAAAGGGGAAGCAGCACAAATTCCACTGACAGATGAATGGGTAAATAAAGCGTGGTATATACATGCAGTGGAACATTATATAGCCTTTAAGAAAAGGAGGGAAATCCTGACACATTCTACAATGTGGTTGTATCTTATGTTATGCCAAGTGAAGTAATCCAGACACCAACAAACAAGCACTGTACGACCGCACTTATTAGAGATGCCTAGAGGGGCCATATCCACAGATGCAGGAAGCAGAAGGGTGGTTGCCAGGAGCTGAGGGAGGGGAGATTGGGAAGTCATGGTTTAAGGAGTATCATTGGGGATGAAGAAAAAGTTCTGGGGATGGATCGAACAATAATGTGATGATTATAATGTGATGATTGAACAATAATGAAAATGAAATTAATAACACTGAACTATATGCTTCAAACTGGTTATATGGTAAATTTCAGGTTATGTGTATTTTATCACAATTAAGAAATACACTGGTGATTCTATGGATTTGCCTATTCTGGGCATTCCATATCAATGGAATCATGTGGTATGTAATCTTTCGTGTCTGACTTCTTCTCAAAGTTTATTCATGTTATAATATGTTTCAATACTTCATCCACTTTTATAGTTGAATAATATTCTGTTGTACAGATAATCCACATTTTTTCCAAGAGTTGGAGGGAAAAAATAACGGAGAGTGATTGTTAAGGGACACATATTTTCTTTGGGGGAGTGATGAAAATGTTCTAAAATTAGATTGGCAGTATAGTTGCACAACTCTGTGAATTTACTAAAAACCGCTGAACTGTGTTCTTCTTTTTTTGAACTGTGTATTTTAAAAAAGTGAAGTTCATGGCATGCAAATTATATGTCAGTAAAACTAATAAAAAAGAAACTGAGGGAAAAAGAATCCCTGATGGCATCCTAGCTTAACCAAAGATCAGAGTCTACAACAAATACAGTGGAAAGGGCACACACTTCAGGTCAAAAAGTCTAGGTTCATTTTGTGACTCCAGCAGTTATTTACGTGGGTTTAGTCAAGCCTTATGTTCTCTGAACTTCACATTCATGATGTATAAAATGTAAATAATAAAATAATGTTTATTTTGTAGGGACATGGTGAGGCCCAAATAACAATGGATGTTAAAGGCTATTATAAAACATTAGTTGAGGGCTTCCCTGGTGGTCCAGTGGGTGAAGACACTGTCTTGCAGTGCAAGGGGCGCCAGTTCGATCCCTGGCCTGGGAAGATCCCACATGCCACAGAGCAGCTGAACCGACGTGCCCAATTAAGGAGCCAGTGCTCTGGAGCACATGCACCCAGAGCCGGTGCTCTGCAGTGAGAGAGGCCACTGCGATGGGAGTCTCACACGGGCCAAAAGAACAAAGACGGATGATGAAAGACCAATAGGCGTGGCCAAACAAGAAAAAACGTTAGTTGATGCTTTAATATCAGCACTGATTGGAATGCAGGGGGTAGGAGTGCAGGAATAAGAGATAGCTATTGGGGAGAACATAATTAAATTTATTCTGAATTGTTTAAATGGCAAACTGGAAATATGGATATAATTTACAAAGAAGGCAGATGTTAAGTTGGTAATACAAAGACCTTTCCAAAGGAAGATGCTGACTGAGTCACTGTCAGGATTAGAATAGAGGCTGGGTTTATGCTTCTCATAGACTGTTTCTTTCCACGCTTGAAGAACATTTTGGTTTCTTTCAGTTATGAGATTTTTTTCCCTCTATTTTCTCCAAATCTTAACTCCAATGTTTATCCAAAAACATGTATATCTTCTATATGGCAATCATGTCTTTATTTATTTAATTTTTTTAGGTAAGAAGGAGATTTACTCAGATTCAGAGAAAGCACACTCCACAGACAGAGTGCGGGTCATGGCAGAGAAAATCCAGTGGCCCATGTCTTTATTTTTAAAAGTATTTTTAGATATATTCATTTACTTGGCTATACCAGGTCTTAGTTGTGGTATGTGGGCTCTTTAGTTGCAACATGCACGATCAGTTCCCCAACCAGGGATCAAATCCCAGCCCCCAACACTGGGAGCATAGGGTCTTAGCCACTGGATCACTAGGGAAGGTCCTTGATGATCAACTATTTACAAATGCAGCCCCTTCTTTCTCCCCTGGCCCCATGTCTTTTCCAGGCCCTCAATTCTTTCCATCTTCATTCTCCATTCTTTCTAACTTCCACCAGGAATGGAGCAACAGTCTTAAGGTTCTAGGTCATGGTTCTCAGCGCTTAAGTACATACGTTGTAACCACCTTGGGAGCTTTACAAACTACTAATGCTTGGCTCTCACTCTTAGAGATTTTTAGAGGTCTAGGGTGTAGATGGGATGTCAGAATTTTTAAAGCTTGCAGGCGATTCTAAGGTGCAGTCAAAATTGAGGACACTCTGTGGAGGGAATGAGAATGTGATCCCTGTGTAACTCTGGCTGGGGGCCAGGGTGTGGCGGCAAAGAAAGATGTAGTTTTCCTAGCTCCTTCTCTCACACATCTCAGGCTTTGTCCCGTCACCAGCTGCCTCTAGGTAGGTAAGCAACAGCAGTAGGTGAATCGGGAACAGATGTCAAGCTGGAAATTCATTCCAGCAATTACTATCCCCACGAAGTCTTTTATTTCTATTGAAAATAAACTTTCCTCTACATTGACATAGTTGGAAGTTGAGCAGACTTTAATTGTACTTTAGTCAGTTATCCTGGGGCTGCAAATGTCCAAGCTAGCACTGGAGGGAAGGGACAGGGGTTCTGTCCATGGGTGGCTAAGGAAAATGTAAAATTGCATGCCTGTACTGCTTCCCAGGTGGCAGTAATGGCAAAGACCCTGCTTGCCAATGCAGGAGACACCGGAGATTTGGGTTCCATCCCTGGCTCAGGAAGATCACTTGGTGGAAGAAATGACAATCTAGTATCATTGCCTGGGAAATGGTATGGACAGAAGAGCCTGGTGAACTACAATCCATGGGGTCGCAAGGAGTCAGATGCAACTGAGCATACACACATGTATTGGCTTTTGTGGAAATTTTCCCTTTCTCCTCTTTGCTCTAAAATAGTTCATTAAACAATCCCCTACCCATTCTCCTTGACTTTTAATTTTTTTTGTAGTTATTTCTTATGTCACATCAGGTTAGGAGAGATGGTTTGATCTTTTTTCCTGATCATCTCTTTCTAATCATTCTCTTGATCCCTATAGACCCAGGGAAGAGATTGAGTCTTTAAGATACAATCAACACACGCTGCTATATATGATAGATAACCAAGAAGGACCTACTGTACAGCACAGGGAACTCAACTCAATGTTTTGTAATAATCTAAGTGGGAAAAGAATTTGAAAAAGAATGAATATATCTTTAACTGAATCACTGTTGTACGCCTGAAGCTAATACAACATTGTAAATCAACTATATTCCAATAAGATAAAAAAAGAAACAGTCATTTCCTTTGCCCCATCTTGAAGCTGCTCTCCAAAGACAGGGAAAATGCCACTCAACCAATTCTCCGATTTCCTCACCCACATTTTATATTCTGTTGTGAGCTATTATTAGGGAAAACGGGTCAATGAAAGATAAGTGACTTTTCCCTTCTCTGTACATCTTAGATGCACTTCCTGCCTATCCTAGTCGTGAGAAGGATACCCAGAGTGTGTTCTCAAGGACAGGTCTCTATTGTCACCTTGATTTAAAAGACAACTTACAAATAACCAGTCTTGAGATAAGATTTTGGCTTCCCAGGTGGCTCAGTGGTAAAGAGCCTGCCTGCCAAGGTAGAAGACGCCAGAGACGTGAGTTTGATCGCTGAGTTAGAAAGATCCCCTGAGTGGAGGAAATCACAGCTCATTCCAGTATTCTCACCTAGAGAATTCCATGGAAAGAGAAGCCTGGTGGGCTATAGTCCATAGGGTCACAAGACTCAGACACGACTGGGCACACTCCACCTCCAGGTAAGACTGAGCTCCCTGTCAGTGCCACAGAGCAAGGGATTCCTTAACTAAAAACTATATATTGAAGACTTGGGGGTACAATTATCCCTATACTTAAACATACTGCACACTCGACAATCCATGGGGTCGCAAGGAGTCAGATGCAACTGAGCATACACACATGTATTGGCTTTTGTGGAAATTTTCCCTTTCTCCTCTTTGCTCTAAAATAGTTCATTAAACAATCCCCTACCCATTCTCCTTGACTTTTAATTTTTTTTGTAGTTATTTCTTATGTCACATCAGGTTAGGAGAGATGGTTTGATCTTTTTTCCTGATCATCTCTTTCTAATCATTCTCTTGATCCCTATAGACCCAGGGAAGAGATTGAGTCTTTAAGATACAATCAACACACGCTGCTATATATGATAGATAACCAAGAAGGACCTACTGTACAGCACAGGGAACTCAACTCAATGTTTTGTAATAATCTAAGTGGGAAAAGAATTTGAAAAAGAATGAATATATCTTTAACTGAATCACTGTTGTACGCCTGAAGCTAATACAACATTGTAAATCAACTATATTCCAATAAGATAAAAAAAGAAACAGTCATTTCCTTTGCCCCATCTTGAAGCTGCTCTCCAAAGACAGGGGAAAAATGCCACTCAACCAATTCTCCGATTTCCTCACCCACATTTTATATTCTGTTGTGAGCTATTATTAGGGAAAACGGGTCAATGAAAGATAAGTGACTTTTCCCTTCTCTGTACATCTTAGATGCACTTCCTGCCTATCCTAGTCGTGAGAAGGATACCCAGAGTGTGTTCTCAAGGACAGGTCTCTATTGTCACCTTGATTTAAAAGACAACTTACAAATAACCAGTCTTGAGATAAGATTTTGGCTTCCCAGGTGGCTCAGTGGTAAAGAGCCTGCCTGCCAAGGTAGAAGACGCCAGAGACGTGAGTTTGATCGCTGAGTTAGAAAGATCCCCTGAGTGGAGGAAATCACAGCTCATTCCAGTATTCTCACCTAGAGAATTCCATGGAAAGAGAAGCCTGGTGGGCTATAGTCCATAGGGTCACAAGACTCAGACACGACTGGGCACACTCCACCTCCAGGTAAGACTGAGCTCCCTGTCAGTGCCACAGAGCAAGGGATTCCTTAACTAAAAACTATATATTGAAGACTTGGGGGTACAATTATCCCTATACTTAAACATACTGAACTGATGAGAAATTTGGTGTATCAAGGCCAGTGGGAGACAGAAGAATAAAAGAACAAGAATCTTCAGTGAGAAACTTAATTCTTAAATGTTGAAGAGTTTACTGACAGCAAAAGCAAGGCACTTTAGGGAGGAAATCTTAGCATTAGGCCTTCTAATGGGAGAAACTCCAAGTATGCTAGATTGCTGACACCTCAAACTTTCTGTGGCCAGAAGCTCAAAATATTTCTCTCTTTATGAAAACTCCTTTAAATATTGTTTCAAAAGATTTTGTCCATTCAGGTATATTTGCAGAGGTGAATAATACTTCAATATGCTTGTAAAAGCCAACTGCTTGGCCTATGGCCTCACTGAGGGTGAATATTATCATGCTCCCACCAAAGAAAAATATCTATCTTATTTAAAAAAGAAATATTTCATTTTATGCTCTATGGGAAAGTTTAAAATAGAGAAATATTATTTTCCTTAGAAGGCCTGATAAATAATTCAGACTAGCTATAAATCTTAATGAAAAAAAATCTTTTTTCTTTTTCAGTGAATCTCAGTCCTCTATCTGTAATGGAACATAGTTGTTCTTTGACTATTCCATATCTAATCACAATACTTTCTGGAAATGGCCTCTGCTTTCCTCCTGTTTCTCATTCTCAACCTTTTGTGATTCTGGTGAAATTTATTCTAAGAGTGGACATATGGTCCAAGTCTGGTCAATCAGACCAGGGGTAGTGATAAGTACGGAAATGTCACATGATCCGAGTTAAACCAGTTAGAGACAACAATGTTAAATTCAGGAGATCATTGATGTTAGATGGTACATTTTCAAACAAGTTACCATCACAGGTTACTGGGGTTTAGTCTTGCTTTGAAATCCTGGAAGCAAATGTAGGACACATACCTCAGAGTCTGCCCACACTGGGAGCAAAGGGATTGGGTCTTCTTAGCCCTCTTCCCGTCAGTCATTTGTTCAGAGCTACTGGTGGTAGTAGGGCTTCCCAGGTGACACTGGTGGTTAAGAATCTGCTTGCCAATGCAGGAGACACAAAGAGATGTGGGTTCAATCCCTGGGTCAGGATGATCCCATGGAGAAGGAAATGGCAACCCACTCCAGTATTCTTGCTGGAGAATCCACTGGACAGAGATAACTGGCGGGCTACAGTCCATAGGGTCTCAAAGAGACAGACACAACTGAAGCGACTGAGCACACATGCACTGGTGGTAGTGGGAGGAGATCATTAATCCCTTACATTTGGGGCTTGATGATCAGAGAAAGCCTGCCGACAAACACATTTGAAGGGTGGCCCTGTTTTTCTACCAGGAGATCATTCACACTGAGAAGCTCAAAATATTTCTCTCTTATGAAAACTCCTTTAAATATTGTTTCAAAAGATTTTGTCCATTCAGGTATATTTGCAGAGGTGAATAATACTTCAATATGCTTGTAAAAGCCAACTGCTTGGCCTATGGCCTCACTGAGGGTGAATATTATCATGCTCCCACCAAAGAAAAATATCTATCTTATTTAAAAAAGAAATATTTCATTTTATGCTCTATGGGAAAGTTTAAAATAGAGAAATATTATTTTCCTTAGAAGGCCTGATAAATAATTCAGACTAGCTATAAATCTTAATGAAAAAAAATCTTTTTTCTTTTTCAGTGAATCTCAGTCCTCTATCTGTAATGGAACATAGTTGTTCTTTGACTATTCCATATCTAATCACAATACTTTCTGGAAATGGCCTCTGCTTTCCTCCTGTTTCTCATTCTCAACCTTTTGTGATTCTGGTGAAATTTATTCTAAGAGTGGACATATGGTCCAAGTCTGGTCAATCAGACCGGGGGTAGTGATAAGTACGGAAATGTCACATGATCCGAGTTAAACCAGTTAGAGACAACAATGTTAAATTCAGGAGATCATTGATGTTAGATGGTACATTTTCAAACAAGTTACCATCACAGGTTACTGGGGTTTAGTCTTGCTTTGAAATCCTGGAAGCAAATGTAGGACACATACCTCAGAGTCTGCCCACACTGGGAGCAAAGGGATTGGGTCTTCTTAGCCCTCTTCCCGTCAGTCATTTGTTCAGAGCTACTGGTGGTAGTAGGGCTTCCCAGGTGACACTGGTGGTTAAGAATCTGCTTGCCAATGCAGGAGACACAAAGAGATGTGGGTTCAATCCCTGGGTCAGGATGATCCCATGGAGAAGGAAATGGCAACCCACTCCAGTATTCTTGCTGGAGAATCCACTGGACAGAGATAACTGGCGGGCTACAGTCCATAGGGTCTCAAAGAGACAGACACAACTGAAGCGACTGAGCACACATGCACTGGTGGTAGTGGGAGGAGATCATTAATCCCTTACATTTGGGGCTTGATGATCAGAGAAAGCCTGCCGACAAACACATTTGAAGGGTGGCCCTGTATCTACCCAAATAGCAAGGGAGTGGGGAATATGGGTGAGGCATATCCATCTTCTGCCATAACTAATCATCTTAGTACAGTATCTTACTCCAGCTTATCCTAACCACTTACTGAATGTCAATTACTGATCATATTCACTCATTCAACAAATATTTATCATACCATGTACTAAGGTACATTCACCCTGAGGATGCTGGGAATAAAACAAGATAAAGAATACTCTATCCCTCAAGAAGCTGATAATCTATAATAGAGACAAACCAGTAAGCAAGGAATAATGTGACAAATAATAGGAAAAGTATGAATTGCTGGGAGTACATGCATGAGAAGAACCTAACTCAGAATGTGTTTTCTAAGCAATTCCTCAGCTTTTGGCAACAGGAAGACAACTGGAAGAAGACAATAAATAAATTGGTGACAAAGGTGGAAAGGCAGTGGGGATTCCACTGTGTATCCTGTTGTATTGTTGCATTTCATACTACATGCATGTATGATGTATATTAAAAGGTCAACTTTTTTTGCAGGCTTCCCTGGTGGTCCAGTGGGTAAAGAGTCCGCCTTGCAGTGCAAGGGGCACTGATTCGATCCCTGACCTGGGAAGATCTCACGTGCCGCAGAATGGCTAGACCAGTGTGTTCAGTCACGAGCCAGCACTCTGGAATGCATGTGCCCAGAGCCAGTGCTCTGCAAGGAGAGCCACTGTAGTGAGAGGCGCACACATGCCAAAGAATAAAAAAAGATGGATGAAAATAAACGTAAATAAAAGAGGCATGATAGGGAAAAGAAAAAAATCTCTAAAAAACAAGTCAACTTTTTAAAAGGATAATTGTCTTATTCTAAACGAATAAATCTAATAAACATTCACATAATGAATAAAATTACCACTGTACTAGTAATCTAAGTGACTGTGAACTGTGACAAAAAAGATCTGGGGACACAGGTTCTGTTTGGGTTATGTGAACGCATGTCACATGGAGACACATCTGAAATGCAATAACATCTAGAAAGGTTTTTTTTTCTTTTATTCTTTTTCTCTCTTGTTGCAGTGGCTTCTAATCACCAGATACTGAGCATACTGGGAATGGAATGGGTACCTCTACCAGGCTTACTTTTCCTCCCAATTCCAAAGCTGGGAGAATACAAGCCATTCTCCAGATGCGATCCTGGGAGGTTAGAAAGTTTTGAACTAACATCTTGCATTCTGGCTGGTCCAAGAGAAGGACCACCAGAGGTGTGGCAGCAGGCAGGTCAGACAGTGGAGAGGCAGTGATGAAGTATCTGTCACCACATCTGGAGGGCTGTTCAGAGAAGAGACTCCACAGACAGCCCATCACAACTGCTGCGTCTTCCTCATGGGGTTTTGGAGGGCACTCGGCAGACAATAATTAAATTAAATTAATTCTATTTGAAATGGATAAATTAACCCAGCACAATGCAAAAATACTAACTATTAAGAATATCCCTGGCTCAAGAATTCTCTGGCAGTCCAGTGTTCAAGCCTCTGTCTTTCCACTGCAGAAGGCATGGGTTCAATCCCTAGTCTCAGAAACTAAGATCTCACAAGTCGAGTGGCTCAGCCAAAAAAAAAAAAATACAGTCTGGATTCACACTAAATAATCCTTTGGTTATAATCTAGTTTTTCAGGTATGTAATCTATGGAAGCAGAGTTGGCTGTCTGAGTGAACAGTTATATATTTCTTAAATGAATGCATTTCTCTTCTCTGTTGGGTTGGTGTCACTCAAGATCTTTAAACCTGATTCTTGCCTCAGGATAAACTGATGAAAATCACGTTTCTTGACTTAACAGAGCCAAGCCCCCCACAAGATAAGCACCTGGTGAGGCCCTAAACTCCATTTCTATTTCCTTTCATTATGCATCCAGAAGTTTGAAGGTATCCATGGCTGTGATGAAGTTCATTCAACTCAGGGCCATCCCACTGCTCAAACTGGAGGCCATGGATCACAAGAGCAAAATCCAGGTACCTACCTCAGGATTTAATCAATGTTAACAATTTACTGTATTTGGAAATAAAATGTGCTGTAGTGAACTTTGCACCCTTTCATGATCCAGGCTCCTTTCTCTCTCCTTTACTTCCAGAAGTTACATTATCTGAGGTTCTATACCTCCTGACTGAGCATACTGGGAATGGAATGGGTACCTCTACCAGGCTTACTTTTCCTCCCAATTCCAAAGCTGGGAGAATACAAGCCATTCTCCAGATGCGATCCTGGGAGGTTAGAAAGTTTTGAACTAACATCTTGCATTCTGGCTGGTCCAAGAGAAGGGACCACCAGAGGTGTGGCAGCAGGCAGGTCAGACAGTGGAGAGGCAGTGATGAAGTATCTGTCACCACATCTGGAGGGCTGTTCAGAGAAGAGACTCCACAGACAGCCCATCACAACTGCTGCGTCTTCCTCATGGGGTTTTGGAGGGCACTCGGCAGACAATAATTAAATTAAATTAATTCTATTTGAAATGGATAAATTAACCCAGCACAATGCAAAAATACTAACTATTAAGAATATCCCTGGCTCAAGAATTCTCTGGCAGTCCAGTGTTCAAGCCTCTGTCTTTCCACTGCAGAAGGCATGGGTTCAATCCCTAGTCTCAGAAACTAAGATCTCACAAGTCGAGTGGCTCAGCCAAAAAAAAAAAAATACAGTCTGGATTCACACTAAATAATCCTTTGGTTATAATCTAGTTTTTCAGGTATGTAATCTATGGAAGCAGAGTTGGCTGTCTGAGTGAACAGTTATATATTTCTTAAATGAATGCATTTCTCTTCTCTGTTGGGTTGGTGTCACTCAAGATCTTTAAACCTGATTCTTGCCTCAGGATAAACTGATGAAAATCACGTTTCTTGACTTAACAGAGCCAAGCCCCCCACAAGATAAGCACCTGGTGAGGCCCTAAACTCCATTTCTATTTCCTTTCATTATGCATCCAGAAGTTTGAAGGTATCCATGGCTGTGATGAAGTTCATTCAACTCAGGGCCATCCCACTGCTCAAACTGGAGGCCATGGATCACAAGAGCAAAATCCAGGTACCTACCTCAGGATTTAATCAATGTTAACAATTTACTGTATTTGGAAATAAAATGTGCTGTAGTGAACTTTGCACCCTTTCATGATCCAGGCTCCTTTCTCTCTCCTTTACTTCCAGAAGTTACATTATCTGAGGTTAGTATGCGTGCATTGTTTTTATATTTTTACTAGATAGTTTTGAACTTCCAAGGAATAGAACAATGCCTTTGTAAGTTTTTAAGCTTTAGATGAATGGTATTATTTTCTCTTCATTATTCTGTCCTTTGTTTACTTAATTATTATATTTATTAAACTTATGTACTAAATATAGTGGTACTCACATTAAAAACATTAATATGCATACTCATAAGTTTCCACAGAAGAAAATGGCAACCACCTCCAGTATTCTTGCCTAGGAAATTCCATGACAGAGGAGACTGGTGGGCTACAGTCCATGGGGTTGCAAAACAGTTGGACATTAAAAAAAAGAAGAGTTGGACACTAAACAACACTTAGCGACTAAACAACCATAAAACAAAATACCATACTGTGGAACTGATCAATTTTTGCAGTACATACTAGTGTGTGTAGTATCTAATTAAAGCTTAATAAACCATTATTTTATCTAAAATTAAAAAAAAAAGTTTCTCCAGCTGTCTCAAGCTACCTGCTGTCTCTGTACACCTCTTCAAAATAAAAACCTTGGCCAACTCTAACCACACACTGAAAACCTGTCGGTCATCGTTCCTGGGTTACTGTTGTTTGGAATTTAATTTTAACTCATGAACACAAATTGTTCTTATTATTAAATTTTTCAATTTCTATGATTCCTGTGTATTTCTCTGGATCTAATTTCCCCCTGAATTTTCAGTATTTCTTTCACTGTTGTTTCAGATCTTCCTAAAGTTCCAGTATTCTCTTAACTGGAAATCCACACCACATTCTTCACAAAATGGGATTATATTATAAAAATAATGTTGACTACTATATATGTAATGGATAACCAACAAGGACCTACGCATGGGACAGTGAACTTCGCTCAGTGTCATGTGGCAGCTGGATAGGAGAGGAATTTAGGGGAGAATGGATACATGTATATGTATGCCTAAGTCACTCTGCTGTGCACCTGAAACTAACACAACATTATTAATCAGCTACGGTGAAGGTAAAGATGTTAGTCACTCAGTCACGTCCAGTTCTGTGCAACCTAACACCCACATTCATCTAATTTCAGCTTAGTATGGCATTGTTTTTCTATTTTTACTAGATAGTTTTGAACTTCCAAGGAATAGAACAATGCCTTTGTAAGTTTTTAAGCTTTAGATGAATGGTATTATTTTCTCTTCATTATTCTGTCCTTTGTTTACTTAATTATTATATTTATTAAACTTATGTACTAAATATAGTGGTACTCACATTAAAAACATTAATATGCATACTCATAAGTTTCCACAGAAGAAAATGGCAACCACCTCCAGTATTCTTGCCTAGGAAATTCCATGACAGAGGAGACTGGTGGGCTACAGTCCATGGGGTTGCAAAACAGTTGGACATTAAAAAAAAGAAGAGTTGGACACTAAACAACACTTAGCGACTAAACAACCATAAAACAAAATACCATACTGTGGAACTGATCAATTTTTGCAGTACATACTAGTGTGTGTAGTATCTAATTAAAGCTTAATAAACCATTATTTTATCTAAAATTAAAAAAAAAAGTTTCTCCAGCTGTCTCAAGCTACCTGCTGTCTCTGTACACCTCTTCAAAATAAAAACCTTGGCCAACTCTAACCACACACTGAAAACCTGTCGGTCATCGTTCCTGGGTTACTGTTGTTTGGAATTTAATTTTAACTCATGAACACAAATTGTTCTTATTATTAAATTTTTCAATTTCTATGATTCCTGTGTATTTCTCTGGATCTAATTTCCCCCTGAATTTTCAGTATTTCTTTCACTGTTGTTTCAGATCTTCCTAAAGTTCCAGTATTCTCTTAACTGGAAATCCACACCACATTCTTCACAAAATGGGATTATATTATAAAAATAATGTTGACTACTATATATGTAATGGACAACCAACAAGGACCTACGCATGGGACAGTGAACTTCGCTCAGTGTCATGTGGCAGCTGGATAGGAGAGGAATTTAGGGGAGAATGGATACATGTATATGTATGCCTAAGTCACTCTGCTGTGCACCTGAAACTAACACAACATTATTAATCAGCTACGGTGAAGGTAAAGATGTTAGTCACTCAGTCACGTCCAGTTCTGTGCAATCCCATGAACTGTAGCCCAACAGGCTTCCACATCCATGGAATTTTCTGGACAAGAATACTGGAGTGGGTAGCCATTCCCTTCTCCAGGGATCTTCCTGACCCAGGGATCAAACCCGAGTCTCCAGTATTGCTGGCCTATTCTTCACCATTTGAGCCACCAGGAAAGCCCTAATCATCTCTACTCCAATATAAAATAAAGTTTAAAAAATATAGTATTCAAATGTTCTCTTTTTGTTGGATGATAAATATAATTCTACAGATTCACTTTTCCCATCCAAGTACTAACCACATCTGGCCTTGCTTAGCTTCTGAAAATCAGACAAGATCAGGCATGTTCAGAGTGGTATGACCATAGACTGCAGGCTTACTTCTGAAGTCCACTTAGTTTCATAATTTAATCTACTGATTCCCTACTGATGAATATTTAAATAATTTCCAAATATTTGCTAATAAAAATTATATTACAATGAATGATTTTGAGTACCTGAGTCTTTGTGCATTTGATTAGTTCTTGTCTTTATCTTAACCAGTGCATTTTATAGTCAAAGCCACATACATTTCAAAACTTGATACATACTACCAACCTGCCTTCAGAAAAATTATTACACTCCTGCCATCATTGTGTATTTTCCCACTTTTCAAACATTTCATCCAAAATGGTTTATCAATCTTTCAAAAATTTTGACTCACTTTCCTTTGATTATTAGCAATGTTGAGAGGTCACACTGACCTATGTTTACAGAACGCGCTATGACTCTTCTCACCTTGGGAGTATTCATACATGTTCTTTCTTCTGTCCAGACCTTGGTGAGCCAAGTAGGGTATGATGAACAGTTTGGACATCACTTATTTATTTATCTTTTGGCCACACCATTCAACTTGTGTGATCTTAGTTTCCCAACAAGGGATCCAGCCCTGGGCCCTCAGCAGTGAGAAAGCATAATTTTAACCACTGGACAGTCTGGGTACTCCCTGGACTTTGTTCTTTAGGCAATGATAACCTGTGTTTCAGCAGAAAGATCTAAGATTGTTGGTAATTTTAAGAAGCAGTTGTAAATAAATCACTTAGTGTAAAAACCTAGCAGATAGAATCTTGCAAATATATGGCAATGCTGTCTACCTTTGTAAAAATGTCTTCTTCAAATATTTTCAGAGCAGTCTATTAGGAAAATGAATTTCTAATTTCATGCTGGTCATCAAAAATTCAATGTCCCTCATAATATGCTTATTGAACTCCTATTATATATAAGTCAGTATAGAAAGTACAAAAATAAACTATACATAGTCTTTCTTGTTGTGTGACCAAGGGCAACAAAATTGTATAAATAATCCTGTGGTCACATGGGACAGAGAGATCTAATTCTGAGGGTATTCAAATACAAAATTTATTTAAGAAAATCAGACAAGATCAGGCATGTTCAGAGTGGTATGACCATAGACTGCAGGCTTACTTCTGAAGTCCACTTAGTTTCATAATTTAATCTACTGATTCCCTACTGATGAATATTTAAATAATTTCCAAATATTTGCTAATAAAAATTATATTACAATGAATGATTTTGAGTACCTGAGTCTTTGTGCATTTGATTAGTTCTTGTCTTTATCTTAACCAGTGCATTTTATAGTCAAAGCCACATACATTTCAAAACTTGATACATACTACCAACCTGCCTTCAGAAAAATTATTACACTCCTGCCATCATTGTGTATTTTCCCACTTTTCAAACATTTCATCCAAAATGGTTTATCAATCTTTCAAAAATTTTGACTCACTTTCCTTTGATTATTAGCAATGTTGAGAGGTCACACTGACCTATGTTTACAGAACGCGCTATGACTCTTCTCACCTTGGGAGTATTCATACATGTTCTTTCTTCTGTCCAGACCTTGGTGAGCCAAGTAGGGTATGATGAACAGTTTGGACATCACTTATTTATTTATCTTTTGGCCACACCATTCAACTTGTGTGATCTTAGTTTCCCAACAAGGGATCCAGCCCTGGGCCCTCAGCAGTGAGAAAGCATAATTTTAACCACTGGACAGTCTGGGTACTCCCTGGACTTTGTTCTTTAGGCAATGATAACCTGTGTTTCAGCAGAAAGATCTAAGATTGTTGGTAATTTTAAGAAGCAGTTGTAAATAAATCACTTAGTGTAAAAACCTAGCAGATAGAATCTTGCAAATATATGGCAATGCTGTCTACCTTTGTAAAAATGTCTTCTTCAAATATTTTCAGAGCAGTCTATTAGGAAAATGAATTTCTAATTTCATGCTGGTCATCAAAAATTCAATGTCCCTCATAATATGCTTATTGAACTCCTATTATATATAAGTCAGTATAGAAAGTACAAAAATAAACTATACATAGTCTTTCTTGTTGTGTGACCAAGGGCAACAAAAATTGTATAAAAATAATCCTGTGGTCACATGGGACAGAGAGATCTAATTCTGAGGTATTTTACCAAAATTTATTTACCTTCCTCTTTGTTTAAATACATTTAATTCCCAATAAGATATCTTTAGAGAGGAAAATATACAGATAAAACATATATACAAAATCTGGCATTTAAGAAAAACTGCTATCCATATCACATATCACAGAAAACTAACCAGACCAATCATATGGATCACAGCCATGTCTAACTCAATGAAACCATGAGCCATGCCATGTAAGGTCACCCAAGACAGGTGGGTCATGGTGGAGAGTTCTGACAAAACATGGTCCACTGGAGAAGGGAATAGCAAGCCACTTCAGTATTCTTGTCTTGAGAGCCCCATGGACAGTATGAAAAGGCAAAAAGGTATGGCACTGAAAGATGAACTCCCTAGGCTGGTAGGTGCCCAAAATACTACTGGAGAAGAGCAGAGAAACAGCACCAGAAGGAATAAAAAGGCTGAGCCAAAGCAGAAACACCACCCAGTTGTAGATATGTCTGATGGTGACAGTAGAGCCCTATGCTGCAAAGAAGAATATTTCATTGTAACCTGGAATGTTAGGTCCATGAATCAAGGCAAATAGGAAGTGGACAAACAGGAGATGGCAAGAATGAACATTGACATTTTAGGAATCAGTGAATTAAAATCGATAGGAATGGGCGAATTTAATTCAGATGACCAGTATATCTACTACTGTGGACAAGAATTCTTTAGAAGAAATAGAGTAGCCCCCATAGTCAACAAAGAATTTGAAATGCAGTACTTGAATGCAATCTCAAAAACGACAGAATAATCTCAGTTCATTTCCAAGTCAAAACATTCAATATCACAGTAATCCAAGTCTATGCCCCAACCATTAATGCTGAAGAAGCTGAAGTTGAACAGGTCTTCATAGAACTGTAGGTCTTCATAGAACTGACACCAGAAAAAGATGTCTTTTTCATCACTGGGGACTAGAATGCAAAAGTAGGAAGTTTGGAGACAAACTGAAGTAATAGGTAAGTTTGGCCATGGAGTACAAAATGAAGCAGGGCGAAGGTTAACAAGAGTTTTGCCAAGAGAACATATGGGTCATAGCAAACATCCTCATCCAACAACAGAAGAGAGGACTCTGCACATGGACAGCACCAGATGGTCAATACTTAAATTAGATTGATTACATTATTCGCAGCCAAAGGTGGAGAAACTCTATATAGTCAGCAAAAACAAGACCTGGAGCTGACTGTGGCTCAGACCATGAGTTCCTTATTACAAAATTCAGACTTAAATTGAAGAAAGTAGGAAAAACCACTAGGGCATTCAGGTATGACCTAAATCAAATCCCTTGCAATTATACAATGGAAGCGACAAATAGATTCAAGGGGTTAGATCTGACAGGCAGAGTGCCTGAAGAATTATGGATGGAAGTTTGTAACATTGTATAGGAGGTAGTGATCAAAATCATGCCCAAGAAAAAGAAATGCAAAAAGGCAGAGTGATTGTCTGAGGAGGCCTTACAAATAGCTGAGGAAAGAGGGATGCTAAAGGCAAAAGAGAAAAGGAAAGATACACCCATCTGAATGTAGAGTTCCAGAGAGCAGCAAGGAGAGATAAGGAAGTCTTCTTAAGTGGAAAAAAATCTTCTCTTCAAGAAAATTAGAGATACCAAGGGAATATTTCATGCAGAGATGGGCACAATAAATTACAGAAACAGTATGGACATAACAGAAGCAAAAAAAAAATAAAGATAGAGACTGGACAAACAGGAGATGGCAAGAATGAACATTGACATTTGAGGAATCAGTGAATTAAAATTGATAGGAATGGGCGAATTTAATTCAGATGACCAGTATATCTACTACTGTGGACAAGAATTCTTTAGAAGAAATAGAGTAGCCCCCATAGTCAACAAAGAATTTGAAATGCAGTACTTGAATGCAATCTCAAAAACGACAGAATAATCTCAGTTCATTTCCAAGTCAAAACATTCAATATCACAGTAATCCAAGTCTATGCCCCAACCATTAATGCTGAAGAAGCTGAAGTTGAACAGGTCTTCATAGAACTGTAGGTCTTCATAGAACTGACACCAGAAAAAGATGTCTTTTTTCATCACTGGGGACTAGAATGCAAAAGTAGGAAGTTTGGAGACAAACTGAAGTAATAGGTAAGTTTGGCCATGGAGTACAAAATGAAGCAGGGCGAAGGTTAACAAGAGTTTTGCCAAGAGAACATATGGGTCATAGCAAACATCCTCATCCAACAACAGAAGAGAGGACTCTGCACATGGACAGCACCAGATGGTCAATACTTAAATTAGATTGATTACATTATTCGCAGCCAAAGGTGGAGAAACTCTATATAGTCAGCAAAAACAAGACCTGGAGCTGACTGTGGCTCAGACCATGAGTTCCTTATTACAAAATTCAGACTTAAATTGAAGAAAGTAGGAAAAACCACTAGGGCATTCAGGTATGACCTAAATCAAATCCCTTGCAATTATACAATGGAAGCGACAAATAGATTCAAGGGGTTAGATCTGACAGGCAGAGTGCCTGAAGAATTATGGATGGAAGTTTGTAACATTGTACAGGAGGTAGTGATCAAAATCATGCCCAAGAAAAAGAAATGTAAAAAGGCAGAGTGATTGTCTGAGGAGGCCTTACAAATAGCTGAGGAAAGAGGGATGCTAAAGGCAAAAGAGAAAAGGAAAGATACACCCATCTGAATGTAGAGTTCCAGAGAGCAGCAAGGAGAGATAAGGAAGTCTTCTTAAGTGAACAGTAAAAAGAAATAGAGGAAAACAACAGAATGGAAAAGATTAGAGATCTCTACAAGAAAATTAGAGATACCAAGGGAATATTTCATGCAAAGATAGGCACAATAAAGGACAGAAACAGTATGGACCTAACAGAAGCAGAAGAGATTAAGAAGAGGTGTAAAGAATATACAGAGGAACTATACAAAAAAGATCTTAATGAGCTGGATGACCATGACAGTGTCATCACTCAGCTAGAGCCAGATGTTTTAGAATGCAAATTCAAGTGCACCCTAGGAAGGATTACTATGAACAAAGCTAGTGGAGGTGATGGAATTCCAGCTGAGCTATTTCAAATATCAAAAGATGATGCTGTTAAAGTGCTGTACTCAACATGCCATCAAATTTGGAAAATGCAGCAGTGACCACAGGACTGGAAAAGGTCAGTTTTCATTCCAATCCCAAAGAAGGGCAATGCCAAAGAATGTTCAAACTACCACAGCATTGCACTAGCAAAGAAACACTTAAAATCCTCCAAGCTAGGTTTCAGCAGCAAGTGTACTGAGAATTTCCAGATGTACAAGCTGGATTTAGAAAAGGCAGAGGAACCAGAGATCAAATTGCTAGCATCCACTGGATCATAGAAAGAGCAAGGGAATTCCAGAAAAACATCTACTTCTGCTTCATTGACTATGCTAAAGCCTTTGTGTGGATCACAACAAACTGGAAAATTCTGAAAGAGATGGGAATACCAGATCACCTTACCTGCCTCCTGTGAAACCTGTGTGAAGGACGAGAAACAACAGTTAGAACTTAACATGAAACAACAGATCGGTTCCAAATTGGGAAAGGAGTATGTCACCTGCTTATTTAATTTGTATGCAGAGTACATCATGTGAAATACCAGTCTGGATGAAGTTGGAATCAAGATTGCCAGGAGAAATATCAATAACCTCAGGTATGCAGATTATAGCACTCTTATGGCAGAAAGCAAAGAGGAACTAAAGAGTCTCTTGATGAAGGTGAAAGAAGAGAGTGAAAAAGCTGGCCTAAAACTCAACATACAAAAAATGGAGATCATGGTATCTGGTCCCGTTACTTCATAGCAAACAGACTGATAAATAATGGAAACAGTGACAGACTTTATTTTCTTGGACTCCCAAATCATTGAAGATGGTGACTGCAGGCATGAAATTAAAAGGCGCTTTTAATGCAAACTTAGGCAGCATATTAAAAAGCAGAGACATCACCTTGCTGACAAGTCTGTATAGTCAAAGTTATGGTTTTTCCAGTAGTCATATATGGATGTGAGAGTTGGACCATAAAGAAGGCTGAGTGCTAAAGAAGTGATGCCTTTGAATTGTGGTGTTGGAGAAGGCTCTCGAGAGTCCCTTGGATGGTAAGGAGATCCAATCAGTCAATCCTAAAAGAAATCAACCCTGCATATTCATTGGAAGGACTAATACTGAAGCTGAAGCTACAATAGTTTGGCTACCTGACGTGAAGAGACAACTCATTAGAAAAGACCCTGAGGTTGGGAAAAATAGAAGGCAAAAGGAGAAAGGGACGACAGAGGATGAGATAGTTGGATGGCACCACTGAGTCAATGAACATGAGCTGAGCAAGCTCCAGGAGATGATAAAGGACACGGACCCCTGGTGTGCTGCCATTCATGGGGTGGGAAAGGGTCAGACAGGACTGAGCAACTGAACTAAACTGAACTGCTATCCATGTGATACAAAAGGTTTCTCTAATAATTCATTTTTTCTTTCTTTTTCTTTTTTTTGCCACACTGCATGTCTTGTTAGTTCCCCAACCAGGGATTGAACTCATAACCCCTGCAGTGGAAGCAGGGAGTCTTAACTACTTGGTTGCCAGGGAAGTCCCTCTAAAGTCAAGTTGATGTGATCTGTAACCAGAGTCCTCTCCAGCGTTTACCTGACATACCTCCACCCCTACCCAAGATTCTGCTTCCACCTCTCACAGCCAATGTATAAACTATTGGACTGGGCCTCTCACCTCTTCCATGACCCTAGTTGTTATCAGAGCTTCCTCTTAACCCATAATCTGTGGTGGGAGCTGCCCCGATGCTGATTCTTGACCACCCTGATCCTATTCTACATCCTATCTACACTGTGCTGTGTTTAGTCACTTAGTCATGTCCCCATGGACTATAGTCTGTCAGGCTTCTCTGTCCATGGGGATTCTCCAGGCAAGAATACAGGAGTGGGTTCCCATGTCCTCCTCTAGGGGATCTTCCCAACCCAAGGATCAAACCCAGGTCTCTTTGCAGGTGGATTCTTTACTGTCTGAGCCACCAGGAAAGCCCAAGAATACTGGAGTAGCCTATCCCTTCTCCAGCAGATCCACCTGACCACCTGACCAGGAATCAAACTGGAGTCTCCTGCATTGCAGGTGGATTCTTTACCAGCTGAGCTACCAGGAAAGACTAGATTTAGTGAAATACTAGTTGAGGAGCACTGCTCCTCATTATAGGAAACTGGATTCTGGACTAAGACCACAATGGTTGGATGGGTTCTGCCATTCAACCATGATCTAATCAATGGTTCTGGACTGAGAAAGAGTCAAAGTTCAAACAGTGCTCAGGATTTGGAAAGGCTTAGGAGGTAAGCTGACAGTTAAGAGGTAAACTGATTTCTTAGGATTGATACTGAAGTTGCATTTATGACTTCAATAGCCTTTTTGAGCTTCCTGGTATGATGAGGGCAAGACTTGGAGTTGATCTGGGTTAAAATCCCAGCTCTGCTATTTGTAAGCTGGGTGACTACCAGCAAAATCACTTAAACTCTTTCAACTTCAGTTTCCTTATCCGTAAAATGAGAGTAATTAACATACTTTATCACTTTCTGGGAGAGTAGAAAATCATAATTTCTATTAAAATATCTAATACCCAGCAGACACTTTATATATGCTGACTCTAATTATTGTTTTATATGGAAATGCAAATAAGATTTCAAGTCAACTTTGGGAACACCACCTGTTTATAAATTGGGACTACCCCTAATCAATACCTCACTAACAGTTTTTATCACTTTTAATATTTACTGACAAAAAAACTGTTTAATGTGGGACAGCCATTCAAATCTTTCACCTTTTAATACAAAAGAGAGTCTTCAGTAGCTATTAACTTAGAGTTGTAATCATGAAATGCAAAATAGACACTACATATGTTTATACAACAATGGAGTATATTCATAGAAAAATCAAATACTTATCTTTCTACTCTAACATAGCAAAAAAAAAAAAAGTCTATTTTTACCATTATTCCAATTCTATAACGTGCTCTGTAGTTTCAAGAACAGAAAGATAAGGATACTTAACCTTACTTTGAAATATAACACAAAGAAGCAGGAACTTCCTTGGTTGTCCAATGGTTAGGGCGTGGTGCTTTCACTGCCAAGGACTGGGGTTCAATCCCTGATTAGAGTAGTGAGAAGTAAGATCCTGATGCAGCCCCCCCTCCAAAAAAATCAAAAAACAAAACACATGCAGAAGACTCAGTCCTAATGAGGTGGCTAGCTCTAGAACCTATCATAAAAAGTGAACTAAGTCAAAAAGAGAAAGACAAGTACAGTATACTAACACATATATATGGAATCTAGTAAGATGGTCATGATAACACAGGCAGTGAACTCATGGAAAAACAGAGAATAGACATAAGGACATTGTGGAGAATGAACAGTGAGAGGGAGGCATAGAGGAGGTAACATTGAAACCCATACTGGCACGTGTGGAAAAAATAGCTGTTGTCATTGCGCTAAGGGAATAGGAGTGCCTACAATCACCTGGGGTGATGGTCTGGAGAGGTGGGAGGGGGGGAACTGGGTGGGTGGGTGAGTGGGTGGGGGGTCTAGGGATATGCATATGAATGATCTGGGAACATACATGTCGGTGAACAACAAAGCTCTGTAAAATCTTTAAAATAAAGAATAAAAAAAAGAGAGAGAGAGAGGAAAAAAAAAACACTGCAGGGCGAAAAAAAAAAAAAACAAGCAAAGAAAAGCGAGGTGATTTTGGACACCTGGTTCTCAAGGAGATAACTTTATTCCTGTTCTGAATCATAGTCCCTTGGCTCAGCTGTTCACATTGTGGTCTCCTTTCTTAGCTTCCTTATGTGTTAGGGTAGCTGAGCACTTAATTTGCACACTTGGGTCTCTCTCTGGGTGAAGCAAAAAAAAATCTATTTTACAGGGTGAGAATTAAAGGAGAAATCCATTTTAAGGGCTAATGCAGTGCCCTGGCCCATAGAGACCTTCAATTAATACTATTAACAGCTATTATTTATGGTAACACTGAAGTCAGCTACATTGCATGAGACAGGTCTATGATTCTACCTTATGCTGGGAAGCAATTGCACCTCATTGTCTTACTGCACCCAATCCATCAATCTAAGCTGCCATCATCATTTGCCTGGACCAGGCAATTTGCCAGGGCCAGTGCCTCCTGACCGGGCTCATTGTATCCACAATAGCCCTTCCTACCTTCCATTCTCCACACAGAAGCCAAAGTTATCCATTAAAACTAAATCAGTATTATTAGAAGAGAAGGTAATTGAAATAAAACTGTTCTAAGGTACCTCTATTATGGGAGAAGAGTTAATATAGATTAACTTGAAGCTTTTTAAAGTTGTTAAGTAACCGTGGTAAAATTTTAAGGATTACTGCTAAAAGAATGAAACGGTAAATAATGAAATGAGAAAATAAAAAGAAAAATTAAAATAAAAAATTGAAAAGTTAGAAATGTAACCAACAGAAAGCTGTAGTCTTTATATAATATACAAAATATATTATATTTCATACTTAATATTATTAAAATGTAATATAATTCTATCCTTAATATTATACTTTACCTTAAAAAAAGTTTTAAGGATAATATATGTCATTATATAATGATAAAACATATACTTCTTTATAATGGAAGATATAACAATTCTTAAGTAATATGCCTCTAATAATAAATCGACCTGAAAATACATACGGAAAAATGTATAAATCTAGAGGAGAAACTACTAAATGCACAATTATGATGAGAGATTTCAACATCTTTTTCATAAAGATTGATAGATAAAATAACAAAAAGTAAACAAATAAGATTTGAAAAAGTCAAGTAAGATTTATTTAATAAACACATACAGAAGTCTGGACTCCCATTGGCCTAAACTTCTGCCATGCAAGTACTAATGCATCATTGACTGCTTACAATGTTAAAATTACCAAAGAAGACAGCTGCCATGCCAACATCACATGGGTACAGAATGGAGCAGGTAAACACCAGGGACTTAGCAGGATGCTCTGGGTATGTAGTTGGTGCTCCCAGATAAGCTAGAAACACAGAATTCACCCAGATCATCTGAGAATTTATTTAACTAAATAAGGGCTAATGCAGTGCCCTGGCCCATAGAGACCTTCAATTAATACTATTAACAGCTATTATTTATGGTAACACTGAAGTCAGCTACATTGCATGAGACAGGTCTATGATTCTACCTTATGCTGGGAAGCAATTGCACCTCATTGTCTTACTGCACCCAATCCATCAATCTAAGCTGCCATCATCATTTGCCTGGACCAGGCAATTTGCCAGGGCCAGTGCCTCCTGACCGGGCTCATTGTATCCACAATAGCCCTTCCTACCTTCCATTCTCCACACAGAAGCCAAAGTTATCCATTAAAACTAAATCAGTATTATTAGAAGAGAAGGTAATTGAAATAAAACTGTTCTAAGGTACCTCTATTATGGGAGAAGAGTTAATATAGATTAACTTGAAGCTTTTTAAAGTTGTTAAGTAACCGTGGTAAAATTTTAAGGATTACTGCTAAAAGAATGAAACGGTAAATAATGAAATGAGAAAATAAAAAGAAAAATTAAAATAAAAAATTGAAAAGTTAGAAATGTAACCAACAGAAAGCTGTAGTCTTTATATAATATACAAAATATATTATATTTCATACTTAATATTATTAAAATGTAATATAATTCTATCCTTAATATTATACTTTACCTTAAAAAAAGTTTTAAGGATAATATATGTCATTATATAATGATAAAACATATACTTCTTTATAATGGAAGATATAACAATTCTTAAGTAGTATGCCTCTAATAATAAATCGACCTGAAAATACATACGGAAAAATGTATAAATCTAGAGGAGAAACTACTAAATGCACAATTATGATGAGAGATTTCAACATCTTTTTCATAAAGATTGATAGATAAAATAACAAAAAGTAAACAAATAAGATTTGAAAAAGTCAAGTAAGATTTATTTAATAAACACATACAGAAGTCTGGACTCCCATTGGCCTAAACTTCTGCCATGCAAGTACTAATGCATCATTGACTGCTTACAATGTTAAAATTACCAAAGAAGACAGCTGCCATGCCAACATCACATGGGTACAGAATGGAGCAGGTAAACACCAGGGACTTAGCAGGATGCTCTGGGTATGTAGTTGGTGCTCCCAGATAAGCTAGAAACACCAGGAAACCTTTCCACCCAGATCATCTGAGAATTATCTTAGATGATTTATGGGCACTCACAATACTTTTTGAAGGTTCTGCTGGCATTGTGTGTGATGCAGTGCCTTTTGATTGATAGGCTTCCTCTTTTTTCCAGGCATTGCCAGAAATGGTGATGGATAGCCTTTAAAAACAATTTTTGTATAGTCCACTCTTTTTACTGCTCTACTAACATGTGTCATGAGACTTTTGGTGAAAATAGATATTTTAACTATGAATAATTCTAGTGTGTTAAATGCTAAATATGTGGGTTTTGTAATTTTAAAGAAAGCATGCAATTATTTTGGAAAGTTGACTATTTTCCCCTTTGGAACAAGGTATAATAATCATAGATTTTAACTATATTTGTAAGAATATATAGTCTTCTGACCCCACTCCACCCCCATTTGCCATAGCCATTTATATGGAAAGCTCATTTATATGATCATAAGGTATTAGATATTCTGGATTTTTTGCTTTGTACTTGTGAACTATATATCCATACTATCAAGACAATTA
The DNA here is from genome assembly GCA_022376925.1 of Tragulus kanchil. Taxonomy (NCBI): domain Eukaryota; kingdom Metazoa; phylum Chordata; class Mammalia; order Artiodactyla; family Tragulidae; genus Tragulus; species Tragulus kanchil. The sequence continues at coordinate 35,711,190 of JAIOJX010000025.1, forward strand.
TGAAATATGAGGCATTGAACAAGGAAGGAGAATAGAGCAGAGGAAAAGAAGATGACATCACCAAGCTAAGTGAAGAGTTTGCTGTGTTTGGAAACAAATATCTCATATTTAATATACAACCAATTGTAAGTCTTAATTACTTTCTTGAATACTCTTTATAGTATTATTAGATGACCCCGATAAACACTAAGAAACATAACAGATATAATGATTGTACTTAAAAATTCTATTGACGGGCTTCCCTGGTGGTCCAGTGGGTAAGGACACCGCCTTGCAGTGCAAGGGGCGCCGGTTCGATCCCTGGCCTGGGAAGATCCGACGTGCTGCGGAGCGGCTGGACCCATGTGTCCAATTACCGAGCCAGAGCTCTGGAGCACATGCACCCAGAGCCAGTGCTCTGCCACAACAGAGGCCACCGCGATGGGAGGCCCACACAGGCCAAAGAACAAAGATGGATGAAACTAGACAAATGAAAAACCAACAGAAGTGGCCCACCTGTTACCCTCCCTCCCCACCCCAGCCCCCTAAAAAAAATAAATAAATAAATCTTTAAAAAAAAATTCTATTGACATGACAGGCACCACTCAGACAGCTTTATCAACTATAGAAATAGAGATTAAGAAGGGACTGTATGATATAATCAATGGTTCTAATTTTATTGATTCAAAGAGGTATGGTTGCATATTTAGCTCAGAATAGATTCAAACACTTCTAGCCCTACCCACCAAGCTGCACAATCATAATATTGAAAACAATATTATCATATCATATAGACACAGTCTTCAACAGTGGAAAAAGAAGCACACGGGGTATTCTGCCTTTGCTGCAATAATCAGAAACATGGTGTACCTTTTCAAAGCTTCCTTAACTGTAAGAATCAGAACAAGTTTTTGGTCAGAAACATGAATTAACTACCATATCTCAAAACTGAATATTCTAATTAATCAAGCTTTTGCTCCATCTCATCATGGACTCAAAAAGAAAAAAGAACAAACTTCAAACTGCACAAATTCACCTAATCCAAACCTCTGGTCTGAAGAAAAACTGTTCCAAAGCTGTCTCTGAGACTATAATTGCTTACTAAATTTATACCATCACCAAGTCATCATTTCAATTTGGCTACATATTAAGTCATCATGGAAGATTTTTAAAACATTAGGGACCCAGGTGGTACTTATACTGGTGCTTGCTTTATTATTATTTGCCAAACTGTAAATCAGTGTTTTATGTCTTTATCTGGGAGAAGGTTTTATTTCATAATAAAAACCCAAACTAAGAAACATAACAGATATAATGATTGTACTTAAAAATTCTATTGACGGGCTTCCCTGGTGGTCCAGTGGGTAAGGACACCGCCTTGCAGTGCAAGGGGCGCCGGTTCGATCCCTGGCCTGGGAAGATCCGACGTGCTGCGGAGCGGCTGGACCCATGTGTCCAATTACCGAGCCAGAGCTCTGGAGCACATGCACCCAGAGCCAGTGCTCTGCCACAACAGAGGCCACCGCGATGGGAGGCCCACACAGGCCAAAGAACAAAGATGGATGAAACTAGACAAATGAAAAACCAACAGAAGTGGCCCACCTGTTACCCACCCTCCCCCCCCCCGCCCCCGAAAAAAAAAAATAAATAAATCTTTAAAAAAAAAATTCTATTGACATGACAGGTACCACTCAGACAGCTTTATCAACTATAGAAATAGAGATTAAGAAGGGACTGTATGATATAATCAATGGTTCTAATTTTATTGATTCAAAGAGGTATGGTTGCATATTTAGCTCAGAATAGATTCAAACACTTCTAGCCCTACCCACCAAGCTGCACAATCATAATATTGAAAACAATATTATCATATCATATAGACACAGTCTTCAACAGTGGAAAAAGAAGCACACGGGGTATTCTGCCTTTGCTGCAATAATCAGAAACATGGTGTACCTTTTCAAAGCTTCCTTAACTGTAAGAATCAGAACAAGTTTTTGGTCAGAAACATGAATTAACTACCATATCTCAAAACTGAATATTCTAATTAATCAAGCTTTTGCTCCATCTCATCATGGACTCAAAAAGAAAAAAGAACAAACTTCAAACTGCACAAATTCACCTAATCCAAACCTCTGGTCTGAAGAAAAACTGTTCCAAAGCTGTCTCTGAGACTATAATTGCTTACTAAATTTATACCATCACCAAGTCATCATTTCAATTTGGCTACATATTAAGTCATCATGGAAGATTTTTAAAACATTAGGGACCCAGGTGGTACTTATACTGGTGCTTGCTTTATTATTATTTGCCAAACTGTAAATCAGTGTTTTATGTCTTTATCTGGGAGAAGGTTTTATTTCATAATAAAAGAATCCTTTAAAAAAATATATGGGATACATTGCAACATATGCAGCTCAATCTCTAATCTTTTTTCTAATTGATTTTCTTTCTTTGAACTTTTTCCTCTCCCAAGTTCTCTCTCTCAATAAATGGGATGTTCATACATCCCAGGGTTCAGGGTGAAATCTTGGAGTCATCTGTGAGACTTTTTCTCTCCATCTCATATTCAGTGTTTTAGCATTCCTATGGTTTCTACTTTCTAAAGATATGACCAGTGTTGATTTGTAGTTTACCTCCAAGCCCCCATCTTGAGGGTGTAGTCATTTATGAACCAGTGCCTAACACAATCTTCAAGGGTCAAGAGGCTTTCTGTGTGCCTCTGACCCACAATTTATTCCTCATTTTATTTTGATCCATATTTGTGTGGCCACTTTCAAATACTAATATCATAAAACTGAAAATAACCATTTCTCACTACTCTCATTGCTAATATCCTAATCCAAGCTGCACTCATCTCTTGTCTGGACTATAACTATAGACTTTCAATTAGTTTCCCTACTTCCAGCTTGATCTTCTAGTGGCTCACCTCAACACAGCAACCAGAATCATTTTTTAAATTCAAAACTTAGTTGAATGCACTCACTTCCCTGACTTCAACCTTCCAGTGGTTTCCTCTTATACTGGAAATGAATCCATTTCTACCATGGTTTACAGGGTAAACAAGATCTGTTAAAGTGCTGCACTCAATACGCCAGCAAATGTGAAAGACTCACTTATGATCGAGATGGAAACGTTTTCATTCCATCATGGACTAAAAAAAAACTTCAAACTGCACAAATTCATCTAATCCAAACCTCTGGTCTGAAGAAACTGTTCCAAAGCTGTCTCTGAGACTATAATTGCTTACTAAATTTATACCATCACCAAGTCATCATTTCAATTTGGCTACATATTAAGTCATCATGGAAGATTTTTAAAACATTAGGGACCCAGGTGGTACTTATACTGGTGCTTGCTTTATTATTATTTGCCAAACTGTAAATCAGTGTTTTATGTCTTTATCTGGGAGAAGGTTTTATTTCATAATAAAAGAATCCTTTAAAAAAATATATGGGATACATTGCAACATATGCAGCTCAATCTCTAATCTTTTTTCTAATTGATTTTCTTTCTTTGAACTTTTTCCTCTCCCAAGTTCTCTCTCTCAATAAATGGGATGTTCATACATCCCAGGGTTCAGGGTGAAATCTTGGAGTCATCTGTGAGACTTTTTCTCTCCATCTCATATTCAGTGTTTTAGCATTCCTATGGTTTCTACTTTCTAAAGATATGACCAGTGTTGATTTGTAGTTTACCTCCAAGCCCCCATCTTGAGGGTGTAGTCATTTATGAACCAGTGCCTAACACAATCTTCAAGGGTCAAGAGGCTTTCTGTGTGCCTCTGACCCACAATTTATTCCTCATTTTATTTTGATCCATATTTGTGTGGCCACTTTCAAATACTAATATCATAAAACTGAAAATAACCATTTCTCACTACTCTCATTGCTAATATCCTAATCCAAGCTGCACTCATCTCTTGTCTGGACTATAACTATAGACTTTCAATTAGTTTCCCTACTTCCAGCTTGATCTTCTAGTGGCTCACCTCAACACAGCAACCAGAATCATTTTTTAAATTCAAAACTTAGTTGAATGCACTCACTTCCCTGACTTCAACCTTCCAGTGGTTTCCTCTTATACTGGAAATGAATCCATTTCTACCATGGTTTACAGGGTAAACAAGATCTGTTAAAGTGCTGCACTCAATACGCCAGCAAATGTGAAAGACTCACTTATGATCAGAGGACTGGAAAAGGTCAGTTTTCATTCCAATCACAAAGAAGTGCAATGCCAGAGAATGTTCAAACTATCACACCATTGCACTCATTTCACATGCTAGCAAGGTCATGCTCAAAATCTTTCAAGCTAGGCTTCAATAGTACATGAACTGACTACTTCCAGATGTACAAACTGAATTTAGAAAAGGCAGAAGAACTAGAGATCAAATTGCCAACATTCATTGGATCATAGAAAAGGCAAGAGAATTAAAGTCTACCTCTGCTTCATGGACTACGCTAAAGCTTTTGACTGTGTGGATCACAACAAACTGGAAAATTTTGAAAGAGAAGGGAATATCACAGACCACCTTACCTGCGTCCTGCAAAACGTGTATGCAGGACAATTTTGAAAGCATCAATTCTTTGGCAAGCAATGGAAACAGTGACAGACTTTATTTTCTTGGGCTCCAAAATCATTGCAGAGGGATGAAAGTAAAAGATGTTTTCTCCTTGGAAGAAAAGCTATGACAAACCTAGACAGCATGTTCAAAAACAGAGACATCACTTTGCCAACAAAAGGTTGTATAGTCAAAGCTATGGTTTTCCTAGTAGTCATGTATGGATGTGAGAGCTGGATCATAAATAAGGCTGAGCTCTGAAGAATTGATGCCCACAAACTATGGTGCTGGAGAAGACTCTTGAGAGTCCCTTAGACTGCAAGGAGATCAAATAGTCAATCCTAAAGGAAATCAAACCTGAATATTCATTGGAAGGACTGATGCTAAAGCTGAAGCTCCAAAACTTCTGCCACCTGATGCAAAGAGCAAACTCATTGGGAAAATACCCCAATGCTGAGAAAGACAGAGACAGGAGGACTCAATTGGGCTTCTATACGGAATTTATCCATTTCTACCATGGCTGCACTCATCTCTGTCTGGACTATAACTATAGACTTTCAATTAGTTTCCTACTTCCAGCTTGATCTTCTAGTGGCTCACCTCAACACAGCAACCAGAATCATTTTTTAAATTCAAAACTTAGTTGAATGCACTCACTTCCCTGACTTCAACCTTCCAGTGGTTTCCTCTTATACTGGAAATGAATCCATTTCTACCATGGTTTACAGGGTAAACAAGATCTGTTAAAGTGCTGCACTCAATACGCCAGCAAATGTGAAAGACTCACTTATGATCAGAGGACTGGAAAAGGTCAGTTTTCATTCCAATCCCAAAGAAGGGAAATGCCAGAGAATGTTCAAACTACCTTGCCATTACACTCATTTCACATGCTAGCAAGGTCATGCTCAAAATCTTTCAAGCTAGGCTTCAATAGTACATGAACTGACTACTTCCAGATGTACAAACTGAATTTAGAAAAGGCAGAAGAACTAGAGATCAAATTGCCAACATTCATTGGATCATAGAAAAGGCAAGAGAATTAAAGTCTACCTCTGCTTCATGGACTACGCTAAAGCTTTTGACTGTGTGGATCACAACAAACTGGAAAATTCTGAAAGAGAAGGGAATATCACAGACCACCTTACCTGCGTCCTGCAAAACGTGTATGCAGGACAATTTTGAAAGCATCAATTCTTTGGCAAGCAATGGAAACAGTGACAGACTTTATTTTCTTGGGCTCCAAAATCATTGCAGAGGGATGAAAGTAAAAGATGTTTTCTCCTTGGAAGAAAAGCTATGACAAACCTAGACAGCATGTTCAAAAACAGAGACATCACTTTGCCAACAAAAGGTTGTATAGTCAAAGCTATGGTTTTCCTAGTAGTCATGTATGGATGTGAGAGCTGGATCATAAATAAGGCTGAGCTCTGAAGAATTGATGCCCACAAACTATGGTGCTGGAGAAGACTCTTGAGAGTCCCTTAGACTGCAAGGAGATCAAATAGTCAATCCTAAAGGAAATCAAACCTGAGTATTCATTGGAAGGACTGATGCTAAAGCTGAAGCTCCAAAACTTCTGCCACCTGATGCAAAGAGCAAACTCATTGGGAAAATACCCCAATGCTGAGAAAGACAGAGACAGGAGGACAAGGGGATGACAGGGGATTAGATGGTTGAATGGCATCACCAATTCAATGAACATGAGTTTGAGCAAACTCCAGGAGATGGTGAAGGACAGAGAAGCCTGATGTGCACAGTTCATGGGATCACCAAGAGTCAGACATGACTGAGGGACTGAACATCAGCAAGATCTGTCCCTCCAAGACCTATCTGAGCCCATTCTCTGCTCCTCCTTCACCTTCCCAACCCTTCACTTCATTTTAGTCATCCTGGCTCCTTGCTGCCCTTCTAGAATCATGCCCTCTCCTGCTTCCAGCCTTTGTGTATCTCTTCCATCTTCCTGGATGCTCTCCTTCCATAGATAGGCCTTCCCAAACCCACTTTATCTAAAATAGCACACTCTGATCTTCTCTATCTCCTTACCCTATTTTTCTTTATTGTTTTTAAGCACCTTGTTTTATATCTATTAAGCTATTTGCTAATTGTCTGGCCATCCCACCATAAAGTAAGTTCTGGAGTTTACCTTCTTGGCTAATTACATAGCACCTAAAATGATATACAATATAATGCTTACTGGTAGTTTGATAAAATTTTTTCAAGTGAATAAAAGTTTTTTTTTTCTTTTTGTCTAACAAAGCATGTGTGGTTAAATGACTGGTATGAAGAAACGATAGTACTTTAAACCTCCATTTGCATTTCCCCTCCAATCCAGGTCAAGGTGAGAATTTTTAAGACCTAAGTGTGTTCCTGAGGACTTCCTTTGGTGGTCCATTGGTTGAGAGTCAGTCTGCCAAAGCAGGAGTCATGGGTTCAACCCCTGGTCAGGGAAGATCCTACATACGACAGGGCTATTTTGTCTATGTGCCACAGCTACTGAAGGCTGCAGACCCTAGATCCCGTGCTCCACAATGAGAGAAGTTACTGCACTGAGAAGCCCATTCACCACAATTAGAGAGTAGTCCCACTGCTCACCACAACTAGAGAAAGGCAGTGCAAAGCAACAAAAATCCAGTGCAGTCAAAAATAAATAAATTAAATTTTTAAAAATCTGTTCTTTATATTTTTAAATATACTCACACCTCACAACATCTATATAATGCATCTAAAATTAAACTTTCTGATGATATGTTCTTTCTGATATATAAAAAAAGTGTCAGACAGGGCTTCCCTGGTGGTCCAATGGGTAAAGAGTCCACCTTGCTGTGCAAGGGGCACTGGTTAGATACCTGGCCAGGGCATAGCCCATGTGTCATGGAGTGGCTGGACCGGTGTGTCCAATTACCAGCCAGTCCTCTGGAATGCAAGAGCCCAAAGCAAGCGCTCTGCAGTGAGAGAGGCTACTGCGATGGCAAGCTCACACAGGCCAAAGAGTAAAAAGATGGATGAAAATAAATATAAATAAAAGAGGCATGATGGGGAAAAGGAAAAGAATGTCACACAAAATTATTCTTTTGGTAAGAGACATGGATCATGGATCACCTAACTGATGATCATTCCTATACATATACTCATGAAATTCATTCCACCATGGAAAACACTTTCTTGGCAGCAGAGACCTTTAATGTGAAGGAGAAAAAAATGAAAAATTTGAAAAGATTTCCACACAGCTCTGGGGTTAAAGATTCCTTTCTCTTCCTGCATATACCCATGGTAGACTATAAAGTCCCTCTCTAAGTTTTGGGAAGTTGACAAAAGGAGAAAACAACTGTGTTGAAAAAGTGTGACCCAGGAGTCTTCTTGCTACATGTCTTGAGTTATACACATTTGAACAATTATGGACAAGATTAAAACAGAGATGGCAAAAGTAAATGAACTCAGCCAAGAAACAGAAAGCCTATAATCTAAGGAAAAAAGAACAGCTGCAGACAAAATGACTTAAGTTTTCTACAACTACTAAGCAAATATTAGTACTTGAAAATGGCCAGACAAATGTGGATCAGAGTACCATGAGGAATAAATGATGCGTTAGAAGCACACAGCTAAGACAATGACCCATGAAGATCCCATTGGGCACTGGTTCATGAATAACTGCACCCTCACTGCAGAGGCAAACTACAGATCAACACTGAGCATCACTGCTTGTCCCTTGTTTAAATTATCTGAAAGTAAACTGCTCATAACAGGGTTGCAGTTCATTTACCCCTTTGTTGTCTCATTGAAGTACTGAGTAAACACAGTTCCTTTCAGTGTTCAGGAGGTGAGCTGGGAGGTTTGTTCTGACAACTGTGTCCTCAGATACAGAAATGTTAAGTGTCTTATGGCTCTTTAACCCTCATTTCTGTTTAGGAAATTTGTCCCTTCAAGTAACACACAATCTATTGTGGACAAACTAGTATTTAGACTAATTCTTCCATGAAAGGAAACAAACTTGAGAGTACACGTTGATTTTTTTTCTGAATAATTACACAGATTCCCCACAGGATTCTGTGTGTCTGTATAGTCAGACAGAGATTCTTCAAGTTTAAGTATAGTACATTTTTCTAAAGCCCAAAACCACTCCATCAAATTTCAGTGTTTTAATTCTCAGAAAAAATTAAAAAAAAAACCGTTCAGCCAAAATACACTTTTATTTCTTTTACTAAGTAACTGAGGACTTCCCTGGTGGTCCAGCAGTTAAGAATCCACTTGCCAACGTGGGGGACACAGGTTCCATTCCTGCTCTGGGAAGATTCTGTGCTGATGAGCAACTAAGTTCATGAGTCACAACTACTGAGTCCTCACTCTAGAGCCCACGAGCCCCAACTACTGAAGCCCACATGCCCTAGTGTCTGTGCTTGACAGGAGAAGCCACTATGATGAGAAGCCCATCCACCACAGCTAGAGTACCCTGCTACATGTCTTGAGCTATACACATTTGAACAATTATGGACAAGATTAAAACAGAGATGGCAAAAGTAAATGAACTCAGCCAAGAAACAGAAAGCCTATAATCTAAGGAAAAAAGAACAGCTGCAGACAAAATGACTTAAGTTTTCTACAACTACTAAGCAAATATTAGTACTTGAAAATGGCCAGACAAATGTGGATCAGAGTACCATGAGGAATAAATGATGCGTTAGAAGCACACAGCTAAGACAATGACCCATGAAGATCCCATTGGGCACTGGTTCATGAATAACTGCACCCTCACTGCAGAGGCAAACTACAGATCAACACTGAGCATCACTGCTTGTCCCTTGTTTAAATTATCTGAAAGTAAACTGCTCATAACAGGGTTGCAGTTCATTTACCCCTTTGTTGTCTCATTGAAGTACTGAGTAAACACAGTTCCTTTCAGTGTTCAGGAGGTGAGCTGGGAGGTTTGTTCTGACAACTGTGTCCTCAGATACAGAAATGTTAAGTGTCTTATGGCTCTTTAACCCTCATTTCTGTTTAGGAAATTTGTCCCTTCAAGTAACACACAATCTATTGTGGACAAACTAGTATTTAGACTAATTCTTCCATGAAAGGAAACAAACTTGAGAGTACACGTTGATTTTTTTTCTGAATAATTACACAGATTCCCCACAGGATTCTGTGTGTCTGTATAGTCAGACAGAGATTCTTCAAGTTTAAGTATAGTACATTTTTCTAAAGCCCAAAACCACTCCATCAAATTTCAGTGTTTTAATTCTCAGAAAAAATTAAAAAAAAAAACGTTCAGCCAAAATACACTTTTATTTCTTTTACTAAGTAACTGAGGACTTCCCTGGTGGTCCAGCAGTTAAGAATCCACTTGCCAACGTGGGGGACACAGGTTCCATTCCTGCTCTGGGAAGATTCTGTGTGCTGATGAGCAACTAAGTTCATGAGTCACAACTACTGAGTCCTCACTCTAGAGCCCACGAGCCCCAACTACTGAAGCCCACATGCCCTAGTGTCTGTGCTTGACAGGAGAAGCCACTATGATGAGAAGCCCATCCACCACAGCTAGAGTATCCCCTGCTCGCTGCAACTGGACAAAGTCCTTGCGCAGCAACAAAGACTCAGTATAGCCAAAAATTAAGAAAAAAAAGAAACTGAGATAATAGTAGAGCTTTATATCACTGGAAATGTATAGAATTAATTAATTAAAATTGATTCCATAAATAAAAAGTCTGAAAATAGGCTACATAATCTCAGTGGAAATTTTGGCATGATTATTACCCTATTACCTAAAACTGAATATGTCCATATTTAGTTTTTGAGTACACTGGTCATTTTAGAAAGAAGGAACCAGCAACATGATGTCTTACAATACATACAGTCTGACATAATTTAAATAAGCCTCAGGCACATAAACACATAGGTACTTATATAGAGCAACATTTATCATTACTGGATTCCTTATAGCTGGACATTAAGGATGTTTCTTTTTATTTTTTTCCTTTTGTAAACAAACTAAAGAATATAGACTTGTTGGTGGATTCAGGTGTGGCTGTAAACAACAAAACTCTGTAAAAAAGAAAAAAAAAAAAGAATACAGACTTGAAAAGCCTGTAAAGAAAAGCCTTAACACACTATTGAGATTAGATATTAAATTTTCACCTACCAATCAGCATCTCAGTATAATGGGATTATGGTTGATTTCAAAAAATAATCCATATTATGAACCTTCTCAAAAATATACAAATGTATTATTTGCTTAATAAAACAGTAAAAGTGGACAAAAAAGAACAAGAAAAAAAAAGGAACAAGGTATCTTAGCACTGTATTACTGTATTCTGTCCATAGCTGATACCTATGATTATTTTTACCCCTATAATAACCGGAATTTGCATTTAATAAGGTATTCAGAAATCCATGTTAGCTAATGATAATCAAGGATCAGGGCCCTGCCTTAGCTTGTCCTCCACCCCACAGTTAAATTTTATAAAATATCCTGAAGACATTGAACATGAGAGAAAAAAAGGAGAAACACTATGTGGTATAAGCTAATAATTATTTATATTCTTAATCAAAGGCTCAGCATTTTACATGCATGGGCACTACTCCGGCCCACCCAGGCCCTGAAGCTATTTTTCTTTCTTCAAATTAGGAATTTGCTGATCAAACCAAATGGTGATTCTGTATTGAAAATGACATGTTTTCTCTTTGTGCAAGTGATTAGTGCCACTAAGAAACCAATCGCTGCCATTTCAAATCACCCAAGTCACAACATTGCTTTCCTTAAGGACAAGTTCCAGCCATCTCTCTGATATTTTTCACCATTTGACTTATTTTGTTTTGCTTTTTGGCTGCACCACATGGGACAGTGCAAAGTCCTAACCATTACATCACCAGGAAATTCATTTCACCATTTTAAAGCCATGTTTTCCTTCAATTCTGTTGTTCAACCCATAAAAATGGCAGAGTAGCTGAATGAAGTAATAAGGCCAACATGGGTAAAATTTAAATGTGTATTTACTTTGGTAAGTGTGTCTCTCATCAGTCCTATACGCATGTGGATACTTACATGCATGAGATGATGCCTCAATATTGTCTTCAATTTTATTAACATGTGTTGCTTAGTCACAGGTTTTTTTTTTTTCCTTTTGTAAACAAACTAAAGAATATAGACTTGTTGGTGGATTCAGGTGTGGCTGTAAACAACAAAACTCTGTAAAAAAGAAAAAAAAAAAAAGAATACAGACTTGAAAAGCCTGTAAAGAAAAGCCTTAACACACTATTGAGATTAGATATTAAATTTTCACCTACCAATCAGCATCTCAGTATAATGGGATTATGGTTGATTTCAAAAAATAATCCATATTATGAACCTTCTCAAAAATATACAAATGTATTGTTTGCTTAATAAAACAGTAAAAGTGGACAAAAAAGAACAAGAAAAAAAAAGGAACAAGGTATCTTAGCACTGTATTACTGTATTCTGTCCATAGCTGATACCTATGATTATTTTTACCCCTATAATAACCGGAATTTGCATTTAATAAGGTATTCAGAAATCCATGTTAGCTAATGATAATCAAGGATCAGGGCCCTGCCTTAGCTTGTCCTCCACCCCACAGTTAAATTTTATAAAATATCCTGAAGACATTGAACATGAGAGAAAAAAAGGAGAAACACTATGTGGTATAAGCTAATAATTATTTATATTCTTAATCAAAGGCTCAGCATTTTACATGCATGGGCACTACTCCGGCCCACCCAGGCCCTGAAGCTATTTTTCTTTCTTCAAATTAGGAATTTGCTGATCAAACCAAATGGTGATTCTGTATTGAAAATGACATGTTTTCTCTTTGTGCAAGTGATTAGTGCCACTAAGAAACCAATCGCTGCCATTTCAAATCACCCAAGTCACAACATTGCTTTCCTTAAGGACAAGTTCCAGCCATCTCTCTGATATTTTTCACCATTTGACTTATTTTGTTTTGCTTTTTGGCTGCACCACATGGGACAGTGCAAAGTCCTAACCATTACATCACCAGGAAATTCATTTCACCATTTTAAAGCCATGTTTTCCTTCAATTCTGTTGTTCAACCCATAAAAATGGCAGAGTAGCTGAATGAAGTAATAAGGCCAACATGGGTAAAATTTAAATGTGTATTTACTTTGGTAAGTGTGTCTCTCATCAGTCCTATACGCATGTGGATACTTACATGCATGAGATGATGCCTCAATATTGTCTTCAATTTTATTAACATGTGTTGCTTAGTCACAGGTTTAAGTTCTCTTGGCAATAGATTAACTCTGCTCATTTTACAAAGATATCCTAAGCAGTTTAGTCTCTTTTTGTCATGTCCACCTTGACAAGTAGGCAGGCTAAACAGTAATTTGCATACTATGATTTCAGAGTTATTTCTCTTCCACCACCATTTTCTCTTTTGCTAATATTGAACCCTCTACAGCTAGAGGATTCCCTGGTGGCTCAGTTGGTGAAGAAGCCACCTGCAATGCAGGAGATGGGGCGGGAGGTTGATCCCTGGGTCTGTAAGATCCCTTGGATGAGGAAACACCAATTCACTCCGGTATTGTTGTCCGGAAATCCCAAGGACAGAGCCTGGGGGGCCACAGTCTATAGAGTTGCAAAGAGCTGACATGATTTAGTGACTGAACTACTACAGCTAGAGTTTCACTTCGAGAAATTTTATTAAAATGCAGATTTTCTCAGAAAAAGTGATTCAAGATAATTGCCTGATAGGCCAGCAAGTCAGTTACACCTTAATGTAAATAAATGTGTCAGAGCCTTTCTAGAGTCTTTTTGAGGATAGTGGAAGCGGAGGAAAGACTAAGGGAATGAAGCAGTCAGGAAAAAGAAAAAGACAGAGGATCCAGATAGTTCTTTTAAGGAGGTATGATGCAAAGTAATAGTTAAAAAAAAAAAAAAGTGATAGTCTACTTTTCTTCTGTAAGATTTTCGAGGAATAAAAAAACTAAAAGATTGTGGGGCTTCTCTGGTGGTACAGTGGGTAAGGACATTGCCTTGCAGTGCAAGGAGCGCTGGTTTGATTCCCGACCTGGGAAGCCCCCACATGTCACGGAGCAGCTGGACCAATGTGTCCAACTACTGAGCCAGAGCTCTGGAGCGCATGTGCCCAAGGCCAGTGCTCAGCAGTCGACATGGGAGGCTTTCACTTTGCTGTTTCCTTAAATTTTACCTTGGGCTGAATGAAGTAATAAGGCCAACATGGGTAAAATTTAAATGTGTATTTACTTTGGTAAGTGTGTCTCTCATCAGTCCTATACGCATGTGGATACTTATATGCATGAGATGATGCCTCAATATTGTCTTCAATTTTATTAACATGTGTTGCTTAGTCACAGGTTTAAGTTCTCTTGGCAATAGATTAACTCTGCTCATTTTACAAAGATATCCTAAGCAGTTTAGTCTCTTTTTGTCATGTCCACCTTGACAAGTAGGCAGGCTAAACAGTAATTTGCATACTATGATTTCAGAGTTATTTCTCTTCCACCACCATTTTCTCTTTTGCTAATATTGAACCCTCTACAGCTAGAGGATTCCCTGGTGGCTCAGTTGGTGAAGAAGCCACCTGCAATGCAGGAGATGGGGCGGGAGGTTGATCCCTGGGTCTGTAAGATCCCTTGGATGAGGAAACACCAATTCACTCCGGTATTGTTGTCCGGGAAATCCCAAGGACAGAGCCTGGGGGGCCACAGTCTATAGAGTTGCAAAGAACTGACATGATTTAGTGACTGAACTACTACAGCTAGAGTTTCACTTCGAGAAATTTTATTAAAATGCAGATTTTCTCAGAAAAAGTGATTCAAGATAATTGCCTGATAGGCCAGCAAGTCAGTTACACCTTAATGTAAATAAATGTGTCAGAGCCTTTCTAGAGTCTTTTTGAGGATAGTGGAAGCGGAGGAAAGACTAAGGGAATGAAGCAGTCAGGAAAAAGAAAAAGACAGAGGATCCAGATAGTTCTTTTAAGGAGGTATGATGCAAAGTAATAGTTAAAAAAAAAAAAAAAAGTGATAGCCTACTTTTCTTCTGTAAGATTTTCGAGGAATAAAAAAACTAAAAGATTGTGGGGCTTCTCTGGTGGTACAGTGGGTAAGGACATTGCCTTGCAGTGCAAGGAGCGCTGGTTTGATTCCCGACCTGGGAAGACCCCACATGTCACGGAGCAGCTGGACCAATGTGTCCAACTACTGAGCCAGAGCTCTGGAGCGCATGTGCCCAAGGCCAGTGCTCAGCAGTGACAGAGGCCACTGTGATGGGAGGCCCACAAAGGCCAAAGAACAAAGATAAATAAATGAAAGATCAATAGAAGTGGTCCAAAAATAAATAAATAAATTAATTAATTAATTAAAGGGTTTTGAAAATGGTTATTTGCATGTTGATATTGGATAAACAGTTAAACATTACACACTAATTAATAGAGACATTAACCTGTACCTTGAGAAAGAGATGGGTTAATTTTAGTTGATATTAAAATAAAAGAAAACAGAAAAAAAATGTTATTAGTCAAAACACAGACTGCAACTTTACAAACTTCCAAACCATTTTTAGGTAAATGTTGGCCAATGACTACAGGAAATTTAGAGGCTGATTTGGTACCATCTATCCATGTCTATCTGTAAGACTGGAGAAGTGGAACAGGCAGTTGACTAGACTGTCTTAAAATACAATGCAGATCAGCATCACATTGGGACAATAGATATCTTAGAAATGTCCTTTCCTGAAGACTGAAAACATTTAAATTTGAGAAAGGAAAATAGATTCTGAGTTTCTACTACAAATGGCATAAAAGCGGCATGAATCAGAAGCCTTGAGGATTACAATAACTGATGATTCTTGCTGAAATCTGGAGCTTGTTTAGAATATTTCAAGTTACGAGGTATTCCTATTCTCTAACCTCAGGATACAAGATCCTTCTAATTCTGTATTACTGTTTCCCTGTGGACCTCCTATTAGCCACTAATCAAATGGATAAGAAGGTTAGCTCTGCAGCCAGACTGCCTGGTTTTTGCTATCTTACTCACTGCAAGATTTGGACCGAGTTAGTTAACATACCGTGCTTTAGGTTTCTCTTCGGTAAAATGGAGATCATAACAGCATTTTTTACACAGATATGTGAAATTGATACTTAAATGATTTTACAAATACAATGTTTTGATACATATTCCCAGTACATAGTAGGCCCTAAGATTAATATAATGATTATCATCATCATCATTGTCTAGAGCAGGATTAGCAAACATGGGATCCAAATATTGCCTGCTAGCCTAGAATTGTCTTTATGCATTTAAAGGGTTAAAAACAAAAAATAGAAAAGAATATTCAGCTAAGATATACACGGCCCTCAAAATCTGAAACACTTCCTGGACAGCAATTCAGAAGCTTGCCAACCCCTTGTCTAGAGGCCTGCATGCGTGCTAAATTGCTTCAGTTGTATCTGACCCCATGCGACCATATGAACTGCCAGTCTCCTCAGAGAAACCATTCATGGTATTCTCCAGGCAAGAATATTGGAATGGGTTGCCATTTCCTTCTCCAGGGGGTTTTCCCAATGCAGGGACTGAACCCGCAGCTCCTGTGTCTACTGCATTGTGTGTGAACTCTTTACTATTGAGACACCAGCTCAGCATTAAGTAAATGGTATTAAGACACTACAGAGCAAGAAAATCTGTATCTCATGAAAAAAGATTTCAAAGAGTTATCTTTTTCTTATCATGGGAAATATGAAATCAGCCAAGAAGAGCATATTTAACAATAAAGAACATGAAGAGATGATTTCTAGTCACATACAGGAATGGTGCTTGCATAGTATAAAGAAAGAATATTCATATGTACCCATGGCCAATAAACATGTGTGTAAGTACCTCTTCTCTATTCATCATTCTAAAGCTTCATCAATAAATTCCTCTATGTGGGTCCATGAACATCATAATATATTTCTTAATCAAATTATTTGTATAGACAAAGCGCTATGAGTTTTTCTTATATTTTATCTAATTTTGCCATGGATTTGGAACTAATGGGAGAGTCAAAGGCTGAAGTCACTGCACCATCCTGAGCATGAATTCAATCATTGTGTGTTGATTTTTCGATTAAAAGCAACAACAACTAGTTTACAAAAGCTCTCCAAATATGTATCAGCTAGGGAACCAAGGTAGAGGATATAATGGATCCTGCCTCTGAGAACTGAGATGCTGTTTTAACACTTTCTCAGTGAAGTTACTTTTTTTCCCCTTAAACTAACCAGGCATGCATTTTTTCTGGATAAAATATTGGAAAGGATGAAAACAAGGACTCTAATAATATACTTTTTCTCATTCTTATCTTTTAGATACCTAGGGAGCATTTTGGTCCCACTCTAAGCACAGAAAGGAGAACTCGATTACAGCTGAAATGATTTAAGCCTTGTTTAGAGGATTTGTGGGGTCCCAGCTAAGCATGTGATAGCCAAGACTCTGCTTCTATATGTAATCCTGTGAATTTTTCCACATTCAGAGATGTGGAAACAATAAAACTTAGATAACAAAATACATCCCTTTCAAGTCAATTAAATGCCATTTTCCAATCTATAAATATCCACTACAGGCAGTGTTAGTGAATGAGTTCAGCTGATGGTTAAGTTGATGGACCACTTAGTTACAGCACTTTGAACAAATGGTGCAATGAATCTTATGTGAAAAAGTATTCAACCTGTGAAAGTTATATCTATAACCATATCTAAGTCTGTATACACACGTAATTCTGGTAAGAAGAGGAATACAGTTCAAAACAGACAATTTGGGAAATTGAAATCTCTCACAGTGCAACCCTTAAATGGAATAGTTACTTCTTCACTATTTTATGTGCATCTATATACTTCTTTTAAACAACAAGAATTACTGTTTTACATCATGCTTGCTTTTTCTTAAAGAATATATTTTCCTATGTCATTAAATATTATCTGAAAACATGATTGTATTATGTATTTAATAATATGTCAAGCTTTTTTGTTGTTGTTTTTACTAGACACTCCAATTTTCACTCTTATAACAAAGATGCCTTTCATCTTTGTGGGCATTGAAAATCATTTTTATTTCTAACATTAAAAAATTTTGGATTTTTTCATTTTCGGAACTAATGGGAGAGTCAAAGGCTGAAGTCACTGCACCATCCTGAGCATGAATTCAATCATTGTGTGTTGATTTTTCGATTAAAAGCAACAACAACTAGTTTACAAAAGCTCTCCAAATATGTATCAGCTAGGGAACCAAGGTAGAGGATATAATGGGTCCTGCCTCTGAGAACTGAGATGCTGTTTTAACACTTTCTCAGTGAAGTTACTTGTTTTCCCCTTAAACTAACCAGGCATGCATTTTTTCTGGAGAAAATATTGGAAAGGGTGAAAACAAGGACTCTAATAATATACTTTTTCTCATTCTTATCTTTTAGATACCTAGGGAGCATTTTGGTCCCACTCTAAGCACAGAAAGGAGAACTCGATTACAGCTGAAATGATTTAAGCCTTGTTTAGAGGATTTGTGGGGTCCCAGCTAAGCATGTGATAGCCAAGACTCTGCTTCTATATGTAATCCTGTGAATTTTTCCACATTCAGAGATGTGGAAACAATAAAACTTAGATAACAAAATACATCCCTTTCAAGTCAATTAAATGCCATTTTCCAATCTATAAATATCCACTACAGGCAGTGTTAGTGAATGAGTTCAGCTGATGGTTAAGTTGATGGACCACTTAGTTACAGCACTTTGAACAAATGGTGCAATGAATCTTATGTGAAAAAGTATTCAACCTGTGAAAGTTATATCTATAACCATATCTAAGTCTGTATACACACGTAATTCTGGTAAGAAGAGGAATACAGTTCAAAACAGACAATTTGGGAAATTGAAATCTCTCACAGTGCAACCCTTAAATGGAATAGTTACTTCTTCACTATTTTATGTGCATCTATATACTTCTTTTAAACAACAAGAATTACTGTTTTACATCATGCTTGCTTTTTCTTAAAGAATATATTTTCCTATGTCATTAAATATTATCTGAAAACATGATTGTATTATGTATTTAATAATATGTCAAGCTTTTTTGTTGTTGTTTTTACTAGACACTCCAATTTTCACTCTTATAACAAAGATGCCTTTCATCTTTGTGGGCATTGAAAAAAATCATTTTTTATTTAAAGAGAAATTTCTAGAACTAGGATTCATAGGAGAAAATAATCCTTTAGGGCCTGCGATGTGTCTTGATGAATTTATTTCCCAGTTACATTCCTGCTAGCCAATAGCACTTATGATAGTGAACTGAACCTATCTTTGTGTGTGTGTATATATTTATATATTTATACATGTATCTTTGAAAAATACAAAACTTTTTTGTGTTCAAGTATAAAGACAGCACTATATTACATACCCTTGCTCAGGTTTCACTCAACTTTTTAAGGCCTTTCTATATTGTCACATTGTCATTGTCATTGCTTCTATCTGTGCTACTACCTCTTGGACATTATAAACAACACTGATAGGAACATCTTCCTTTTGGATCTGCAGAAAAATTTCTTTGGAGTATGACCCAGAAATGGAATTGGTAGGTCAGAGTGTGTATGTATAGTCATGTTTACCAGAAAATTACCAGTTTGCTTTTCACAATGGCCATCCAATAATTATACTTCTATCAATATTGTGTTACGGCTTCTATCCCACACCTTCAATAACATTTGATATTATCCAACTTTTCAATTTTATGATGATAGCTATAAATTGGTACCTCACTGTTTCAATTAACATTTCTGTGGTTACTTAGGTGAGACTTGGCATTTCTCCCATCTTAGTTAACAGTTTGCTTTGCCAGTCTATGAATTGCCTATATGCATCTTTCTATATTACTGATATGTTTCTTTTCATATTAGTTTGCAAGGGTGCTTTGCATAATCTAGTTTTTCTTGATCATTTTTAGCCAAAGCAAATGTTTTCTCTGTCTCTCATTTACTTGTTAACTTGGGGTCAAGTTTTGGAAAGATTCAGAAAAGAGTAAGTATTAGGGAGATTTTTATGTACGACTCTCACCTCATTAGCTATCATAGCTATCATTTATGTGCATCTATATACTTCTTTTAAACAACAAGAATTACTGTTTTACATCATGCTTGCTTTTTCTTAAAGAATATATTTTCCTATGTCATTAAATATTATCTGAAAACATGATTGTATTATGTATTTAATAATATGTCAAGCTTTTTTGTTGTTGTTTTTACTAGACACTCCAATTTTCACTCTTATAACAAAGATGCCTTTCATCTTTGTGGGCATTGAAAAAATCATTTTTTATTTAAAGAGAAATTTCTAGAACTAGGATTCATAGGAGAAAATAATCCTTTAGGGCCTGCGATGTGTCTTGATGAATTTATTTCCCAGTTACATTCCTGCTAGCCAATAGCACTTATGATAGTGAACTGAACCTATCTTTGTGTGTGTGTATATATTTATATATTTATACATGTATCTTTGAAAAATACAAAACTTTTTTGTGTTCAAGTATAAAGACAGCACTATATTACATACCCTTGCTCAGGTTTCACTCAACTTTTTAAGGCCTTTCTATATTGTCACATTGTCATTGTCATTGCTTCTATCTGTGCTACTACCTCTTGGACATTATAAACAACACTGATAGGAACATCTTCCTTTTGGATCTGCAGAAAAATTTCTTTGGAGTATAACCCAGAAATGGAATTGGTAGGTCAGAGTGTGTATGTATAGTCATGTTTACCAGAAAATTACCAGTTTGCTTTTCACAATGGCCATCCAATAATTATACTTCTATCAATATTGTGTTACGGCTTCTATCCCACACCTTCAATAACATTTGATATTATCCAACTTTTCAATTTTATGATGATAGCTATAAATTGGTACCTCACTGTTTCAATTAACATTTCTGTGGTTACTTAGGTGAGACTTGGCATTTCTCCCATCTTAGTTAACAGTTTGCTTTGCCAGTCTATGAATTGCCTATATGCATCTTTCTATATTACTGATATGTTTCTTTTCATATTAGTTTGCAAGGGTGCTTTGCATAATCTAGTTTTTCTTGATCATTTTTAGCCAAAGCAAATGTTTTCTCTGTCTCTCATTTACTTGTTAACTTGGGGTCAAGTTTTGGAAAGATTCAGAAAAGAGTAAGTATTAGGGAGATTTTTATGTACGACACTCACCTCATTAGCTATCATAGCTATCATTTATTCAGTTAGTCAGTGAATATGTTCCAATCACTTACTCTGTTCAGGAAGTGATGATAAGCTTGTTAAGGACATATGAGGAGCTGAACAAAGACTGTATTCAGGGATCTCGTAGTCTCATCTAGGAGAGCAAACAAGAATAAAAAATTATACAAATGGAAAGTAATAAATTTAATTTATTGAAATATCAATAAAGTGGTATGGGTCTGTAAGGGTTGGATTTGAAGGTAAAACAGATATCCTGGTGGAGAAACTGAGCAAATTGTTGAAAGGTGAAATGGACTTTCAGAAGAGATCAGGGTAATAGAGTGCATTTGGGTGAGAGTAGGAACCATGAAAATGAGGAATTAGCAAGGGAGAAGCAGAAATAGAGTGGCTAGATCCTTAAGTAATCAATATCTTTCAGAAAATAGAAGAGCAGCCAAGGAAAAGAAGAAAGGAAACATGTTTCAGAAGGTAGATGTGATGGATACTTTTGACTTGAGGAAAAGACCTTTAAACTCAGCTGTAGATATCGGGTATTCTGTTAAACATTTACTAACTTTTTGAGGCAATAAGTCAGAAATTATGGTAAAAATGATCAGGGAAGTCCAGTGACAAAATTTTGGATCTTCCTGAGCATTATTCATTAACTCAAAGAAACAGAAGACCACAGTTTTGGTATAACAGCCTTGCAGAGATAGGCCACTGTGGGATTGGCCTTGTTTGATGGGCAGGAGACAATTGAAAAGAATACTGAGATAGGCCCAAATCTGGTGGAAAGGACAAATCTGTTGAGGTTGATAGTCCTGCTTTTACAGATCATATGCTGAGATAGAAGCCAGTCTGTTTCAGGAAAGAGAGAATTGACAACTGTCACATTCCTCAAAGACTGTTATTGGTATTGTATCATTAGCTAGTATTTATCAAATACTTATTACATACATGGAAATATGCAAAGCCTTTTACATACCATCCACTACTCTGGGGAAAATATGCTATTATTATCCACATTTTTCAGAGGCATAAACTGGGAATGGGAGTCAATAACTGGTAAAACCAGCACAAAATTCCAAGTTGAAGTCTGTGCTCTTGGCAAAAGTATCACAGAGTGTGTAAACTCAAAGGCCATTGCTACTCTATGAGGCAGCATCATTGGTAGAAAGTTAAGTGCTGCAGTACATCAGCCAGGTGCATAGAGAATAGAATAGTGGGTTCAACAAAACATTAAGAAACACACATACACACACATACAGAGAGAAAGGATGGGAACAGGCGAGCTCAAGACCTCTTGGGTCAAGGCCCTGAACACATTCACCAGTCCGCTTTTATTGAGAGCTTAAGCATCCAGGTGTTTGTAGGAAATGATATTAGCACAGGCTGGGAGTCAGTACAACCCTGAAGGTGAAATGGACTTTCAGAAGAGATCAGGGTAATAGAGTGCATTTGGGTGAGAGTAGGAACCATGAAAATGAGGAATTAGCAAGGGAGAAGCAGAAATAGAGTGGCTAGATCCTTAAGTAATCAATATCTTTCAGAAAATAGAAGAGCAGCCAAGGAAAAGAAGAAAGGAAACATGTTTCAGAAGGTAGATGTGATGGATACTTTTGACTTGAGGAAAAGACCTTTAAACTCAGCTGTAGATATCGGGTATTCTGTTAAACATTTACTAACTTTTTGAGGCAATAAGTCAGAAATTATGGTAAAAATGATCAGGGAAGTCCAGTGACAAAATTTTGGATCTTCCTGAGCATTATTCATTAACTCAAAGAAACAGAAGACCACAGTTTTGGTATAACAGCCTTGCAGAGATAGGCCACTGTGGGATTGGCTTTGTTTGATGGGCAGGAGACAATTGAAAAGAATACTGAGATAGGCCCAAATCTGGTGGAAAGGACGAATCTGTTGAGGTTGATAGTCCTGCTTTTACAGATCATATGCTGAGATAGAAGCCAGTCTGTTTCAGGAAAGAGAGAATTGACAACTGTCACATTCCTCAAAGACTGTTATTGGTATTGTATCATTAGCTAGTATTTATCAAATACTTATTACATACATGGAAATATGCAAAGCCTTTTACATACCATCCACTACTCTGGGGAAAATATGCTATTATTATCCACTTTTTTCAGAGGCATAAACTGGGAATGGGAGTCAATAACTGGTAAAACCAGCACAAAATTCCAAGTTGAAGTCTGTGCTCTTGGCAAAAGTATCACAGAGTGTGTAAACTCAAAGGCCATTGCTACTCTATGAGGCAGCATCATTGGTAGAAAGTTAAGTGCTGCAGTACATCAGCCAGGTGCATAGAGAATAGAATAGTGGGTTCAACAAAACATTAAGAAACACACATACACACACATACAGAGAGAAAGGATGGGAACAGGCGAGCTCAAGACCTCTTGGGTCAAGGCCCTGAACACATTCACCAGTCCGCTTTTATTGAGAGCTTAAGCATCCAGGTGTTTGTAGGAAATGATATTAGCACAGGCTGGGAGTCAGTCACAACCCTGATCAATAATTACCCTCATGACTCTAAGTTGCTTATGTTATCTTCTTAATGGAAAGAATGCACTGCAGCTGGGCATCAACTAGACTGGCAAGAAGAAGTCTGCTCTGTGTGCACACCCAGCCTTCTAACCTGCACTGATCGGGCATTCCAGAGTCCACAGCAGATCACCTGTTGCTGATCAGTATGACCCAAGCTAATGAGCCCATGTGAGTCACATCAACTTGTTTTCGTCTTAGTTCTTTCACTTCCAAGATGTTTTTCTCCTGGCTTGGCAAAAGCTGCAAAAACCTCCACTGGTTTGTTTCCCTGCAGTTAAGAAGTCAGGAAGTGCCTGGATGGTGGGGAGATGAAAGCAGTAGGTGCAACTATCAATTGCAAACTGTGATGGTGAAAGGAAGAGAGCCATTGGAATAAAGAGATGTAAAGGGTTTTGTTTTACTTAAATGTTATGGCCAGGGACTTCCCTTGTGGTCCAGTGGCTAAGACTCCATGCTCCCAATGCAGTGGGCCTGGGTTTGATCCCTGCCCAGAGAACTAGATCCTACATGCCACAGCTAATAAATAAATAAAATAAATGTTATGGCCAAAGCATCCTGAATATATTAGTATAGTAAGGAGAGATAGATTAGAGAGGAAAAATTAAGATGCAAGAAAAGAATAAATTGAAAGATCAAGGTTTAGAAGGCAGTGAGGATAGGAAATCATGAGCATATTAAATAAAGGGTTAACTTGAGGGAGGAGGTGAACTTATGGGAGAATCAAAGGGACGCTGGGTAAAAACACACCTTCATGGCAGTAGAAAACTTCAGAATATGTGGTGCTGAATATTTTCTTAGTAAACTGCGGGCGAGGTTATCTACTCAAAGTCATGATGGCAGAAGTGGAAAGTTAAGTGCTGCAGTACATCAGCCAGGTGCATAGAGAATAGAATAGTGGGTTCAACAAAACATTAAGAAACACACATACACACACATACAGAGAGAAAGGATGGGAACAGGCGAGCTCAAGACCTCTTGGGTCAAGGCCCTGAACACATTCACCAGTCCGCTTTTATTGAGAGCTTAAGCATCCAGGTGTTTGTAGGAAATGATATTAGCACAGGCTGGGAGTCAGTCACAACCCTGATCAATAATTACCCTCATGACTCTAAGTTGCTTATGTTATCTTCTTAATGGAAAGAATGCACTGCAGCTGGGCATCAACTAGACTGGCAAGAAGAAGTCTGCTCTGTGTGCACACCCAGCCTTCTAACCTGCACTGATCGGGCATTCCAGAGTCCACAGCAGATCACCTGTTGCTGATCAGTATGACCCAAGCTAATGAGCCCATGTGAGTCACATCAACTTGTTTTCGTCTTAGTTCTTTCACTTCCAAGATGTTTTTCTCCTGGCTTGGCAAAAGCTGCAAAAACCTCCACTGGTTTGTTTCCCTGCAGTTAAGAAGTCAGGAAGTGCCTGGATGGTGGGGAGATGAAAGCAGTAGGTGCAACTATCAATTGCAAACTGTGATGGTGAAAGGAAGAGAGCCATTGGAATAAAGAGATGTAAAGGGTTTTGTTTTACTTAAATGTTATGGCCAGGGACTTCCCTTGTGGTCCAGTGGCTAAGACTCCATGCTCCCAATGCAGTGGGCCTGGGTTTGATCCCTGCCCAGAGAACTAGATCCTACATGCCACAGCTAATAAATAAATAAAATAAATGTTATGGCCAAAGCATCCTGAATATATTAGTATAGTAAGGAGAGATAGATTAGAGAGGAAAAATTAAGATGCAAGAAAAAGAATAAATTGAAAGATCAAGGTTTAGAAGGCAGTGAGGATAGGAAATCATGAGCATATTAAATAAAGGGTTAACTTGAGGGAGGAGGTGAACTTATGGGAGAATCAAAGGGACGCTGGGTAAAAACACACCTTCATGGCAGTAGAAAACTTCAGGGAATATGTGGTGCTGAACTATTTTCTTAGTAAACTGCGGGGCGAGGTTATCTACTCAAAGTCATGATGGCAGAAGTGGAAATGTTTGCAGTAGATTCCACAGGGAGTGAGATGGAGAGTCAATTAAAGCTGAGTTAAAAAAAAAATACTGAGCAATAGAGAAAATGATGTTAAGACTGGAGTAGAGATCAGGTGCTCAGTCGCTTCAGTCATGTACAACTCTTTGAGACCCCATGGAATATAGCCCACTAGGCTATAGGATTCCATAGGATTCTCTAGGCAATGACACTGGAGTGGGTTGCCACGCCCTCCTCCAGGGACTTCCCGATCCAGGGATCACAACAGTGTCTCTTGTGTCTCTTGCATTGACTGACAGATTCTTTACCACTAGTGCTACCTGGAAAGCACCCAAATTATAATTTAAAGAGAAACTAAGCTATTCTCTTATCACCAGTTAAATCAGCAAAAGTGGGAAAAAAAGGAAAGGTCAAATTTGGTATAAGATGGCAAGGGAGCAAAGAGATCAAGGTGTTTAGCAGGGTTACTATAGAAATGACTGATCAGGCTTCCCCTGGTGGTCCAGTGGATAAGGACACCGCCTTGCAGTGCAAGGGGCGCCGGTTCAATCCCTGGCCTGGGAAGATCCCACGTGCCGCGGAGAGGATGGACTGATGTGTCCAGTCACAGAGCCAGAGCTCTGGAGCGCATGCACCCAAAGCTGGCGCTCTGTGACAATAGACACCACTGCGATGGGAGGCCCGCAGGAGTCAAAGAACAAAGATGGATGAAAATAGAGAAATGAAAGACCAAAGAAGTGGCCCGCCAGCTCCCCTCCCTCCCCAAACTGACCCCCACCCAAAAATAAATAAGTAAATAAATCTTTAAAAAAAGAAAGAAAGAAAGAAATGACTGATCATGTGGTCCAGACTAGACAGTGGAGTCCAGGAAAAATCAGTGGAATATGAGTATAGGCATGTGTCAGATAAGCACAATGCTGACAAAATCTTCTTCAGCCTTGTCTTTGACAAGCAAAGAAGGGCACATGGCATCACAAAATATCACAGTATTTTGACCATCTGATGTGAAGAGCTGATTCATTGGAAAAGATCCTGATGCCAGGAAAAATTGAAGGCAAAAAGAGAAGAGACCTTGGAGAATGAGACGGTTAGATAACATCACCAACTCAATAGGCATGAATCTGAGCAAACTCCAGGAGATAGTGAAGGACAGGGAAGCCTGGTGTGCTGTAGCCCAAGCCGTCTCAGAGAGTTTGACATGACTTAGTGACTGAACAACAGTAGCTAGTCACAAAGTATATAGAATTTGTATTTTGAAGAGGAGAGAAGTTTTCAAATACAAATTGCTTGTCATAATACTAGGACAAGTTTGTGTCTTAAGTGCATATCAGGAAAAACTAGTCAAAATGCCAAATTATAAATTATTATCTTCTAGAGTGCATGTTAGAGGAACTCTATCTTGACGATCTATGAAGTGAAGTTGCTCAGTCATGTCCGATACTTTGCAATCCGTGGATGAGCCGCGGAATTCTCCAAGCAAGAATACTGGAGTGGGTAGCCTTTCCCTTCTCCAGGGGATGTTGCCAACTCAGGGATCGAACCCAGGTCTTCCACCCTATAGGCAGATTCTTTACTGTCTGAGCCTCAAGGGAAACCTAAGAATGACCTATATAGGTGTATAAAGGAGTGATCTATGTAGGTGTATAAAGGAGAGACAGGAAGACAAAACAATGACAAATACTTAGATACAAATAGTATAGTTCTCCGATCTATATAGGTGTGATCTATTATAGGTGTATAAATGAGAAACAGGAAGAAAGAAACAATGAGAAATACTTAGGTAGAAATAGTATAGTTCTCTGATTGATTCACTCATATATATATATATATATATATATATAAGATTTACAAGCAGATAATGGACAATATGTAAAATTTCAAGAAAGGATAAAATGTTTAAATGCAGGTTTGTCATCATTGGTGTCACAGTGTCCTTCTGTTGCAGAAGCTGAGAGTGGATGCCTCCATGGACTGCATCATGCTTTATGCACTCAGGACATACTTATACAGCTAAGGAAGTATTTATAATCTTTGCAGGCAATCCATTAGCGTTTCTCCTTAGGTTTTTCTGTTTCCTACAAAAGACATGCTGTTTTGTTTCTAATTTGTCTGGGGATGGGGAAGGAAGGAAGCTTCAACTTCTTTAGATTGGAAAGATTTGACATGGGCTGTAGGTCTCTTGCTGGTAGCTTCTCAGCAGATGCCTCAGCCATGACTTCATTGAATTCCAGTTGTATGTCTGCAAATCTTTCCTTTTGTAAGAATTTCCTTTATCTCTGCGAAGACACAGTGAAGTTTGCTTTCCACTAGGCTGCTTTGATTTCCTCCCAGTGTCTCCAAACATCAACGGAGCCCTCTAGGGCAATCCCATGTGACTCTCAAACAAAATCAAGAGGAATATGCAGTGAAAATCAGGATGGAGGCACTGTATCTTCCCTCCCAACATCATTTTAAAGGTCTAGAGCATGATTAAAAGTTTACTGCATGATTACATATGGAAAACAGCTCTAAAGCCTTGGATCATTGGGAAATACACACTGGAGAGAAAATAAATGTGATTTAGGTAATGGAAAAATAAATATACACATTTTTTAAAATACTGGAATGCAACTCCTCTGGTGAGTAGCACAGTGGGATGTTGCCAACTCAGGGATCGAACCCAGGTCTTCCACCCTATAGGCAGATTCTTTACTGTCTGAGCCTCAAGGGAAACCTAAGAATGACCTATATAGGTGTATAAAGGAGTGATCTATGTAGGTGTATAAAGGAGAGACAGGAAGACAAAACAATGACAAATACTTAGATACAAATAGTATAGTTCTCCGATCTATATAGGTGTGATCTATTATAGGTGTATAAATGAGAAACAGGAAGAAAGAAACAATGAGAAATACTTAGGTAGAAATAGTATAGTTCTCTGATTGATTCACTCATATATATATATATATATATATATATATATATATATATAAGATTTACAAGCAGATAATGGACAATATGTAAAATTTCAAGAAAGGATAAAATGTTTAAATGCAGGTTTGTCATCATTGGTGTCACAGTGTCCTTCTGTTGCAGAAGCTGAGAGTGGATGCCTCCATGGACTGCATCATGCTTTATGCACTCAGGACATACTTATACAGCTAAGGAAGTATTTATAATCTTTGCAGGCAATCCATTAGCGTTTCTCCTTAGGTTTTTCTGTTTCCTACAAAAGACATGCTGTTTTGTTTCTAATTTGTCTGGGGATGGGGAAGGAAGGAAGCTTCAACTTCTTTAGATTGGAAAGATTTGACATGGGCTGTAGGTCTCTTGCTGGTAGCTTCTCAGCAGATGCCTCAGCCATGACTTCATTGAATTCCAGTTGTATGTCTGCAAATCTTTCCTTTTGTAAGAATTTCCTTTATCTCTGCGAAGACACAGTGAAGTTTGCTTTCCACTAGGCTGCTTTGATTTCCTCCCAGTGTCTCCAAACATCAACGGAGCCCTCTAGGGCAATCCCATGTGACTCTCAAACAAAATCAAGAGGAATATGCAGTGAAAATCAGGATGGAGGCACTGTATCTTCCCTCCCAACATCATTTTAAAGGTCTAGAGCATGATTAAAAGTTTACTGCATGATTACATATGGAAAACAGCTCTAAAGCCTTGGATCATTGGGAAATACACACTGGAGAGAAAATAAATGTGATTTAGGTAATGGAAAAATAAATATACACATTTTTTAAAATACTGGAATGCAACTCCTCTGGTGAGTAGCACAGTGAATGTACAAAGTACAAAGAAAAAGGATGACAATAAATCCTTAAAGAATAACATCTTTAAAAAAAAAAAAAATGGTCACAGCCAGCACAGGAAAAAAAACCCTGCTGTCTTTAGAGGGTCATTATTTTGTGAAATCCTTGTGGGATGGAATTGTCCAACCAAAATCTATTACAGAAGCATGGATCTCTTCGGCACCTATAAATATTTGTCAGTGAGGAGGGTTAATAGACAAGCCATCTGGTGCCCCTGATCTTCACAATTCGATAAGGTCTGTGCTGTTATTGCTCAAGAGATTTCTGTTGCATAAACTCTGACTCTCAGCATATATGCTGATGGAAAAGGAGGGTCCAAGCTAACTCTGAGAGCATTAAAGTGTGTGTGTGTGTGTGTGTGTGTGAAACGAGGAAATGCGTCTCTTTTGACAAATTCACAGTACTTGGTTAACTTCCCATTAGCAGTCAGCTCACATCTCATTCCCATTAAGAGTATTCCGTTTTCTTTGTCTAAAGTGTTGAGTGGTTATGAATAGTAAGGATAGCCTATCTGTAATTATTTTTTAATTATTAATGGTTTTGTTAGATCCTTTCACTTTTACATTACATTTCTGTTAATGTAAGTTAAATCAAAATGTACTTCAGTTTCCAAGCTGTTCCCCAATGTATTTTTTCATTCTTTCATAACACTATTTTAGATTTCTATAAAGTGTCTATGAGAAAGCTTGTCTTTCTGGAATCACCCTCACCATGCTAATAGATTCAAGGACCATTCTGTTCCCCAAATCCACTGGCCATAGCTTTAGTAATCATGAATTTTCTAAATTCCCAATAGAACTCAACGTCAGAATCACAATATGTACAAAAGTCATTTGCTATTAGCCAGTATCTTTAAGCTGATCTGAAGGAGCTTTAGCGCCATCCAGGTCTTCTCCACCCATGAAGATCCTTTGGGACTTTGTAGATAGGAAGATTCTAAATTATTAAAAATCAAAGAAGAGGAGGAAGGAGCAATAAGTCTGACAGGAACAGATACCAGGTACCAGAGGAAGAATCTAACATCCTGGGTTTGTGGTCCAGCTAAATACCTTGAAGAGTAGAGTAGTAGGAACAGATATTCAGGTATGTGCCTTAGGAAGATCATGGGAGGAGGGGAGAGAGGGAGAGAGAGAGGAGGGAAAGGGAGAATTTCCCTGTAGAGAAGGGGGAAAAGTCTACCTTTTAATCATTTTTTCCAGAATGGTAGTTTCAAATGGGTCACTGTTAATTCAGAGAAATCTTCCTGCCTAAAGGTTCTGATTTCACATCTAGTATTAGGCAACTCACACAGATCTGAATATAGCCCCAGTGTGCAAAGAAGACAGAATGGGTAAGATTTTTTTTTTTCATCTTTTAACTACACACAACACTCAGCCCCAGGGAATCTTGTACTGTTACAGCTGGTGACCTCTGAATAATAATAATAAGCTACTAGATCAGCTCTGTGGATAAAGAGGAAGGGGGAGCCTAGTGCCAGGCAAAATTCCTGGCTGAGGTCGGATAGCCCAAAGTACAGAACTAACATACACTGCACCGAACACGAACGTTACGAAAAATGACTGGATAAATTATGCAGAGAGATTTCTGGATTTCTTTCAAGTAATTAAGTTTCGATTTCTTGCATTTATTTTAGTTCCAGGAAGCGCAAGGCGCCACGGATTGCAAAAAGTCTTCATTGATTGTTCCAATGCCTTAAGTTTGATTTCGTGACTGGACTTAACTTTAGGAAGAGGTAAACACACGAACCAAGGAAATTCACTAAGACGAAAAGTAACAGTTTCATCGGGGAAAACAAACATAGGGGCGCTTGCTTGCGCACGGAACGCAGAGAACACTGGCCATAGCTTTAGTAATCATGAATTTTCTAAATTCCCAATAGAACTCAACGTCAGAATCACAATATGTACAAAAGTCATTTGCTATTAGCCAGTATCTTTAAGCTGATCTGAAGGAGCTTTAGCGCCATCCAGGTCTTCTCCACCCATGAAGATCCTTTGGGACTTTGTAGATAGGAAGATTCTAAATTATTAAAAATCAAAGAAGAGGAGGAAGGAGCAATAAGTCTGACAGGAACAGATACCAGGTACCAGAGGAAGAATCTAACATCCTGGGTTTGTGGTCCAGCTAAATACCTTGAAGAGTAGAGTAGTAGGAACAGATATTCAGGTATGTGCCTTAGGAAGATCATGGGAGGAGGGGAGAGAGGGAGAGAGAGAGGAGGGAAAGGGAGAATTTCCCTGTAGAGAAGGGGGAAAAGTCTACCTTTTAATCATTTTTTCCAGAATGGTAGTTTCAAATGGGTCACTGTTAATTCAGAGAAATCTTCCTGCCTAAAGGTTCTGATTTCACATCTAGTATTAGGCAACTCACACAGATCTGAATATAGCCCCAGTGTGCAAAGAAGACAGAATGGGTAAGATTTTTTTTCATCTTTTAACTACACACAACACTCAGCCCCAGGGAATCTTGTACTGTTACAGCTGGTGACCTCTGAATAATAATAATAAGTTACTAGATCAGCTCTGTGGATAAAGAGGAAGGGGGAGCCTAGTGCCAGGCAAAATTCCTGGCTGAGGTCGGATAGCCCAAAGTACAGAACTAACATACACTGCACCGAACACGAACGTTACGAAAAATGACTGGATAAATTATGCAGAGAGATTTCTGGATTTCTTTCAAGTAATTAAGTTTCGATTTCTTGCATTTATTTTAGTTCCAGGAAGCGCAAGGCGCCACGGATTGCAAAAAGTCTTCATTGATTGTTCCAATGCCTTAAGTTTGATTTCGTGACTGGACTTAACTTTAGGAAGAGGTAAACACACGAACCAAGGAAATTCACTAAGACGAAAAGTAACAGTTTCATCGGGGAAAACAAACATAGGGGCGCTTGCTTGCGCACGGAACGCAGAGAACTTCCCCCCTCCCCTTCCCATGGAGAGAGGGGAGGAGAGAAACAGGTGTGAATCTGAGTGAGTGCGCGTGAGTGTTAGCTCTTGTGTGCCTGCATGCGCGGGGGTATGAGCGTGTCTGTGTGTGTCCGTGCCCGAGTGCTGTGAATTCGCTCCCTGGCGCTCACGGGAGTACGGAGTGGGAAACTGAGGACTCACGCTTTCCCTGCGGCGGATGTTAATTTCTTGGCTCCCCTGGTGTTTGATGCGAACGTTGGTTGACGCCAATGCTCGTCACACTCAGTCCACCTACCCGGCGGAATCGTGAAGGCGTTGGAGAGCTTTGCAGGCATCTAGCGGGACTGAGGCTGGCTGAGTCCCGCTTTTCTGAGTTCCAATCCGCCTGTTTTAATTGAAATTGAGCACTGCGCCTTTCCCTCCACCGGGGAAGGAAGGAGCCGTTGCTTTCCTTTTCTACTTAGCCTCTTCTCGTCCTCTGGTGCTCTGTTCGGCCACTCTCCTCAGTCCAGAATTATCTCGAGAGAGCCCTCGGCTTGTTCGGCCACTGCAGGGCCCCGGCCCCGGCCCTGGTCTCTCTCTACCCTCAAAGTACGCGCTCCCCAGCGCCAATAGTCATTTGTTTTTGCTTCCTCTCCATTCGCCCTGCCCTGCCAGGCCTTGACGGGAGGGCAGGAGTTTGCGAGCCCGAATTTCGATCCAGTAGGGCCTGGAAACTGCCAGATTGCAGATGTTTCCGGAGACACTTGCTGAGTACTTGCAGCGGGAGGCGTGGAGTTAGCCAGGAAGGCATAAGGCCAGGCTGCACCCTGCACTCAGGGGGTGGTCGGCAGCTTTGGGAGAAACAGGGGCTCCTTCCAACCTCTAAGCGAACGGGACTTGGGGCTCACTGGAGAGTCAGTGGAGAGAAAAAGTTAGAGACAAACACAAGAGCAGTGGTGCACTTGCTCGGAAGAGGAAAGGTGTTTGAGCCAAAAGCAACCGTACTGCTCGAACTTAGCCCAGGGCTTAAGAAATCCAGGAGATCCCTCCTCCGCGGCCCTTCCGCTGTGTGGCGGGCTCTCTGGGCACTCCCGGTGGTCTCGATTCAGGGCTAATTTCCGCCTTCTCTTTTCTTCCTTGGAACAGCGGAGGCCAGGGAGGAGTTTGTGACCCAAGCTACAGAGTGCAGAAAGCGCTCAGGCGGTCGAGCTGTATTCAGAATCCAGAGTAGACTGACCTTGAGGAAATGGGATGCGGGAGAATCCAAACTTTCTTCCTTTCCTCCCTCCAAACTCCCTCTAGCCGAGATCGGGATGGGGCAAGAAAGGGTCAGATCTCCCTTTTAAAGAGACTCTTCCTTATAATCCAACTCAATTCTGTTTGAAATACAGAGAAATCACACTGCCCTTAATGGATTAAAATTTAATAAAACACATTAGGTCCAGTAAAATATGAATGTACTGCTTAAAACTTTAATAGTAAATTAGGTCCCAGATACAGGAGAGGAGACAGTGATTTCTCCGTTCGGGATGGCTGTGGACTGATTCCGAGGTGGGGAGGAGGCGCCCACTGCAGGGACCCCATTGCCGAAGGAGCTTAGTTGGAACCTCAAGCGATTCTGTGCCTGCCGGGAGGGAAGCTGGTCACATCTCCCCGCACCTGGCAGCGATGGGGCAGAAGCTATTGTCAAACAAAGAGGCTTGGCAAGAAGAAAGGCACCCTTCTCTAGTCACACACGTACAGTTGATTCATTTTCCATTTCTCTACTTAAAAAAAAGAGAATCACTTCTCTGTTTTCAGTTTATTAGGTAGGTCTGAAGGTGTGCCTAGGTGCCAGTGCAGATGGATGCTTGGCTATAAAGGCGAATGTGGAAGTCATATGGAGCAGATTCCCAAGGCTGGGCCATTTGTCGCTGCCCCTTGGGTTTATTCTCAACTTCCTAGTTGTTTAGATGATTTCCGCTACCTGGGGGACAGGAGTTCTTGCTTCCTCAGAAAGCAGCTTGTGCACTTGCTGGAGCACTTTGCAACATTGCCTGTGGGCAAAGTCAAAATGGGTTTTATTGATAATACCGCAAAGGGGATGGCTTTCTGGACACTTCTGGTAGGACAGATTGCAAATCATGGTGACAGAGGGAGAAATGCATTTCCCTTCTAATACAACAGGATCATCACTGCTGTAAATTTTCTTTTTGAGTGAGAAAAGGAGAACTCTAACTTATTTTTGAGAAACAAATAAACAAAATGGGTGTATTTTCTAAGAGGAAGTGGATACAGGTAAATAAACTCTTGAATTACTTTACAACTACATATTAATTTGTTTCATCTTGATAATTAGAATAAAGCATTCCCCCTTTTCTGATCTGGAATTAGAGCTATCACTGAGAAATATCAGAAAGAATTTTTAAAGTTGTATTAAATTAATTTAGTGATATATGGATTTTAGCCACCAGAAAAATATTCTATGGGGAATTGTCTTGCTTAAAATAGTTTAATCACTAAATTCCATATCAAACAAAGTTTGTCCACTCATTTCAACCATGCCCTCTTTATTTCATGAATTTATTATACTACCTTATTTACCATATGAAGTGGTGACAAGTGTTTAGCATTTTGGAGATCTGTTGTCAGTTGCTATTAAAATCAAGATTAATTCATATTAACGATATGCATTTCTCAATACTCCCAGGTGACAACATACATTAAAACAACTATTGCAAGTAATTAAGCTCAATGAAGGAGGGGACCGAGCGATGGGAGGCAGCAGAGGGGGCTATGGACTTGGCAAGAAGAAAGGCACCCTTCTCTAGTCACACACGTACAGTTGATTCATTTTCCATTTCTCTACTTAAAAAAAAGAGAATCACTTCTCTGTTTTCAGTTTATTAGGTAGGTCTGAAGGTGTGCCTAGGTGCCAGTGCAGATGGATGCTTGGCTATAAAGGCGAATGTGGAAGTCATATGGAGCAGATTCCCAAGGCTGGGCCATTTGTCGCTGCCCCTTGGGTTTATTCTCAACTTCCTAGTTGTTTAGATGATTTCCGCTACCTGGGGGACAGGAGTTCTTGCTTCCTCAGAAAGCAGCTTGTGCACTTGCTGGAGCACTTTGCAACATTGCCTGTGGGCAAAGTCAAAATGGGTTTTATTGATAATACCGCAAAGGGGATGGCTTTCTGGACACTTCTGGTAGGACAGATTGCAAATCATGGTGACAGAGGGAGAAATGCATTTCCCTTCTAATACAACAGGATCATCACTGCTGTAAATTTTCTTTTTGAGTGAGAAAAGGAGAACTCTAACTTATTTTTGAGAAACAAATAAACAAAATGGGTGTATTTTCTAAGAGGAAGTGGATACAGGTAAATAAACTCTTGAATTACTTTACAACTACATATTAATTTGTTTCATCTTGATAATTAGAATAAAGCATTCCCCCTTTTCTGATCTGGAATTAGAGCTATCACTGAGAAATATCAGAAAGAATTTTTAAAGTTGTATTAAATTAATTTAGTGATATATGGATTTTAGCCACCAGAAAAATATTCTATGGGGAATTGTCTTGCTTAAAATAGTTTAATCACTAAATTCCATATCAAACAAAGTTTGTCCACTCATTTCAACCATGCCCTCTTTATTTCATGAATTTATTATACTACCTTATTTACCATATGAAGTGGTGACAAGTGTTTAGCATTTTGGAGATCTGTTGTCAGTTGCTATTAAAATCAAGATTAATTCATATTAACGATATGCATTTCTCAATACTCCCAGGTGACAACATACATTAAAACAACTATTGCAAGTAATTAAGCTCAATGAAGGGGGAGGGGACCGAGAGAGGTTCAAAACATCCCCAAATATTTGATTTTGCAATCCAAGTTCAGCTGACTGATGCCACAATAATGCTTGGGAAACTCCTCAGGGTTACTTTTCACTTTACATCTAATTAGGCACCTAATGAAAGAGAAGAATTTTTTCCCCTTGTGGTTTTTTTTCTCCTTGATATTCTTATGCCTTTATTTAAACACATAAACACACTGTTTAGGAGGTGCAATATCCCAAAGTTTCTCCTGTGATTCATTTCGTATTATTATCTGAAAGAACTGGGGAATTGTACACCTTTGCCTTCCAGTTATTTTTCCTCCTCCACTCCTACTTTTAGTCCTTTGGTTCTTACACAGTACCGATAGAATGCACACCAAAAAATATTTTAATGGATTTTTTTTTTCAGTTTATACTAATCAACAGTTTATACTAATTAGACCATCCAAAGTCTTTTGAAGATTAAGCAAATTGGAGAACCCTCATTAATTAGAACATAATTTGAAGTTTGAAATTATATCACTGATGAAGTAGTCTGTAGTCTAATTAGTATGACGTTATGTTAATGGACCAGTGAAACCCAGCAACACTGGAGTTTGGCTTGAACCTCTCCAATGTTTGCACAAAAATTCTCCCTCCTATACCGACATTAATAAAAGATTTCTGTAGACTCCAGCCTTTCCACGATGACATACAATTTAGAGTACACACAATGCATTAGCGCATAGTACTGCTCCATTTTTTCACTATTATGAAAACTAATAAATTCGTCAAGCTGAATTAAGCATACAAATCAGATGAGGCATAGCGGATTACACAGTGAAGCGCGGTGTCTCCCGAGCCTAAATGAAATTTCAATCTAATAATTCCTTCCTGGCCCAGTCATAATTTGTTTAGAGATGTTGTTCTACTTCTTTCAAAGCGCTATTCGCACTATAATTAAATGATACTCAAGCCTTTAACTTTGATTTATTTCATTTCTTGAAGCTTGAGACAGTGAGAGCTGTACCATGTCACTTTTTTTTATTTCCTTGAGATTACCCTGGCTGTTGTTGAGGTAGAAATTAAACACATAAGCATTTACTTGAACTGACCGGCACAAGCCACATTCATTCATGTCAACACCCTACGAGTCCAGGCTTCTCTGGCCTTCTTCTGGTGGAAACGCTGCCGGTAGGAATTCCCTTCGGCTATTATTTATTATTTTCCTCCCTGTCAGGAGAAGGAAGACAAACCTCGGAGTTGCAAGGAGGTTCAGAACCATGGACAGAGCCGTCGTGCCGTTTGCAGCCTTCCTAGTTAAACACATAAACACACTGTTTAGGAGGTGCAATATCCCAAAGTTTCTCCTGTGATTCATTTCGTATTATTATCTGAAAGAACTGGGGAATTGTACACCTTTGCCTTCCAGTTATTTTTCCTCCTCCACTCCTACTTTTAGTCCTTTGGTTCTTACACAGTACCGATAGAATGCACACCAAAAAATATTTTAATGGATTTTTTTTTTCAGTTTATACTAATCAACAGTTTATACTAATTAGACCATCCAAAGTCTTTTGAAGATTAAGCAAATTGGAGAACCCTCATTAATTAGAACATAATTTGAAGTTTGAAATTATATCACTGATGAAGTAGTCTGTAGTCTAATTAGTATGACGTTATGTTAATGGACCAGTGAAACCCAGCAACACTGGAGTTTGGCTTGAACCTCTCCAATGTTTGCACAAAAATTCTCCCTCCTATACCGACATTAATAAAAGATTTCTGTAGACTCCAGCCTTTCCACGATGACATACAATTTAGAGTACACACAATGCATTAGCGCATAGTACTGCTCCATTTTTTCACTATTATGAAAACTAATAAATTCGTCAAGCTGAATTAAGCATACAAATCAGATGAGGCATAGCGGATTACACAGTGAAGCGCGGTGTCTCCCGAGCCTAAATGAAATTTCAATCTAATAATTCCTTCCTGGCCCAGTCATAATTTGTTTAGAGATGTTGTTCTACTTCTTTCAAAGCGCTATTCGCACTATAATTAAATGATACTCAAGCCTTTAACTTTGATTTATTTCATTTCTTGAAGCTTGAGACAGTGAGAGCTGTACCATGTCACTTTTTTTTATTTCCTTGAGATTACCCTGGCTGTTGTTGAGGTAGAAATTAAACACATAAGCATTTACTTGAACTGACCGGCACAAGCCACATTCATTCATGTCAACACCCTACGAGTCCAGGCTTCTCTGGCCTTCTTCTGGTGGAAACGCTGCCGGTAGGAATTCCCTTCGGCTATTATTTATTATTTTCCTCCCTGTCAGGGAGAAGGAAGACAAACCTCGGAGTTGCAAGGAGGTTCAGAACCATGGACAGAGCCCGTCGTGCGCCGTTTGCAGCAGCCTTCCTAGCACTCTGGCTGCTCCCGAGGATTGTGCTCTCGACTTGAACCTGCCATCCCGCCCCACAGAGGTCATAGGTGAACTAGACGAGCCCTACTTGTCGCCGCCGCGGGGCTTCCAGGCGCCGACCACTCGAGGGCCCCCCTTCGCCACGCTCCTTGACACTGTTTTGTCCCAGTGCGCGCCAGAGCCGCTCAGGCCTACCGCCTGCTCTCGCACCTGCTCGCCTTCCCCAGGCACCCTGTGCCTGCACCTGCTCCCAGCCACCCCAGTCCGGTTCGGGCCACCCGCGGGCTCTAGCGTGCGGGTCTCAGGGCCTTCTCACCCTCCTGTACTCCGCTCCTCCCGCGCTCTGGGGAGGTGACAGCACCCCCCAACATCGAGAGAAGTAGAGAGAAGACTGGAGCAGCGAGGGGAGGAAGGTAGTGTGCGTGTATGGGTGTGTGTGTCCGCGCGCGCGTGTCTGTGTGTAGGAGAGGTTGTCTGCTTCTCTTACAGTCGAAACTAAGAGCGTGTGTCCACCTCTAATAAAAGTGGTCCACACTGGGACAAAAGTGAGAGCAAAGTATTGGCTAAAAATAGGCTGT
The DNA here is from genome assembly GCA_022376925.1 of Tragulus kanchil. Taxonomy (NCBI): domain Eukaryota; kingdom Metazoa; phylum Chordata; class Mammalia; order Artiodactyla; family Tragulidae; genus Tragulus; species Tragulus kanchil. The sequence continues at coordinate 35,749,953 of JAIOJX010000025.1, forward strand.
GTGCACCGAGCGGCTGTGGAAATTAAGATAAGTGGGGCTCGTGCCAGCCCCTGAGGGCGTGTGTGTGTGTGTGTATTGGGGTGGGGGGACGTTTCGCAGCACATGCGCTCTGTGATCTCTGGCCCTGCCTCTCGTCAGTTGCCCCTTCCTCCTTTGATTGTGGCTAATGAAGAATAATAAATCCAGGAGCAGGGTTTGCCCGTGGATCCGCCCAAGACCTAACTCACACTGGAGACAGGGAGGAGGAGAAGGAAGATCCGGAGGAAGAGAAAAGAGGGTGGAGAGGAGTGTCTGTCTGTGGTGGCGTTGGGGGAGTACACGAGGACCTGGCGGGCACCGGGGTGGGGGGCGGAGTCGCATGCGCATAGGCTCCGGGAGCCGCTCTTCCGCCGTCCAATCCGCTGAGAGCTGTGAAAAGCCGAGTAAGAGAAAGCCCTGCAGCCTTGTCGACCCCAGGTCTCTTCGGCACCAGGCACCCGCCGGGCCGTGGGGGCGCTGAGCCAAGCGCCAACCACTGCGCTACCAGCCGGAAGCACTGAGCAGAGCGGAGGATCAGGGTCGGCGGCAGGGTCCGCGTTCTCCACGGTGGTCGCGAGCCAGAGATCAGGGTCACCCGAGCTGCGGGGAGGGGTGGGCTGAGTTGGGGGCGGAGGCCTGGAACTTAGCAGTAAGCAGGAGGCAGCCAGGTAAGAGGCATCCGTGGTAGTCAAGGGAAAAACCCACCGGGGACTGCCTTGGCCCGCAACTTCATGTAGTAGTTTCTTCTCCGGGGAGGCGCAGAAGGGACTGCGGAAACCGGAGGGGCTGGAGGTCGGCTCTTAGGTAGGAACCTCCCAGCTACTTAAGCGCAGACCTGGCCAAGGCAGTGGAGTTGAGCAGGGACGCTACTGTAAGCGAGTGCCTTGGGGCGCCGGGCTGGGGAGGCGGCGAAAGAGCGCGGGCGGGGGCTGAAAGGGGAGGCGGAGGGCGCGGCGAGGGAGCGGGAGGAGGGTGTCGGGAGAGCAGAAAGGACCAAAGCCTGGAGGAAGCCACACGGGAGCGGGGGCGACGCTAGAATCCGGGCAGGAGACACCGGCGCTTCCAGGCAGGGGAGGGCGTAGGCGCGCGGGAGGGAAGGAGCGCGGGCGGGGTTGTGGGGGCAGGCGCCGGGAGAGGGGCGTATAACTCTGCGCCCGCGAAGCGCGGGGGCAGTTTCGGGCGCCCAGGTCTGCAGCCAGCGCCAAGCGGAGCTCAGCATCGGCTAGACTGACCTCGTAGCCAGCGGTGGGAGCGCCAAGCCGGGGCCAGGCGCGCTGAGTTCGGAGCGGCGGCGAGTGAGCAAGCGTAACTTTGCATCGCCCTTCCCCGCTTCGGCTCTCGCCCAGCACTTCTCAGGTGGGGACCGGTGCGTGTCCCTCAGCCTAGCGCCCGAGCAGGCGGGGAAGATGATGATGATGTCCCTGAACAGCAAGCAGGCGAGGACCTGGCGGGCACCGGGGTGGGGGGCGGAGTCGCATGCGCATAGGCTCCGGGAGCCGCTCTTCCGCCGTCCAATCCGCTGAGAGCTGTGAAAAGCCGAGTAAGAGAAAGCCCTGCAGCCTTGTCGACCCCAGGTCTCTTCGGCACCAGGCACCCGCCGGGCCGTGGGGGCGCTGAGCCAAGCGCCAACCACTGCGCTACCAGCCGGAAGCACTGAGCAGAGCGGAGGATCAGGGTCGGCGGCAGGGTCCGCGTTCTCCACGGTGGTCGCGAGCCAGAGATCAGGGTCACCCGAGCTGCGGGGAGGGGTGGGCTGAGTTGGGGGCGGAGGCCTGGAACTTAGCAGTAAGCAGGAGGCAGCCAGGTAAGAGGCATCCGTGGTAGTCAAGGGAAAAACCCACCGGGGACTGCCTTGGCCCGCAACTTCATGTAGTAGTTTCTTCTCCGGGGAGGCGCAGAAGGGACTGCGGAAACCGGAGGGGCTGGAGGTCGGCTCTTAGGTAGGAACCTCCCAGCTACTTAAGCGCAGACCTGGCCAAGGCAGTGGAGTTGAGCAGGGACGCTACTGTAAGCGAGTGCCTTGGGGCGCCGGGCTGGGGAGGCGGCGAAAGAGCGCGGGCGGGGGCTGAAAGGGGAGGCGGAGGGCGCGGCGAGGGAGCGGGAGGAGGGTGTCGGGAGAGCAGAAAGGACCAAAGCCTGGAGGAAGCCACACGGGAGCGGGGGCGACGCTAGAATCCGGGCAGGAGACACCGGCGCTTCCAGGCAGGGGAGGGCGTAGGCGCGCGGGAGGGAAGGAGCGCGGGCGGGGTTGTGGGGGCAGGCGCCGGGAGAGGGGTGTATAACTCTGCGCCCGCGAAGCGCGGGGGCAGTTTCGGGCGCCCAGGTCTGCAGCCAGCGCCAAGCGGAGCTCAGCATCGGCTAGACTGACCTCGTAGCCAGCGGTGGGAGCGCCAAGCCGGGGCCAGGCGCGCTGAGTTCGGAGCGGCGGCGAGTGAGCAAGCGTAACTTTGCATCGCCCTTCCCCGCTTCGGCTCTCGCCCAGCACTTCTCAGGTGGGGACCGGTGCGTGTCCCTCAGCCTAGCGCCCGAGCAGGCGGGGAAGATGATGATGATGTCCCTGAACAGCAAGCAGGCGTTCAGCATGCCGCACGCCGGCAGCCTGCACGTGGAGCCCAAGTACTCGGCCCTGCACAGCGCCTCGCCGGGGTCTTCGGCCCCCGCGGCGCCCTCCGCCAGCTCTCCTAGCAGCTCGAGCGGCGCAGGCGGCGGCGGCGGCAGTGGCGGGGGCGGTGGAGGCCGGAGCAATAGCTCCGGTAGCGGCGGCAGCAGCGGCGGCAGCGGCGGGGGCTCCGAGGCGCTGCGGAGAGCTTGTCTTCCAACCCCACCGGTGCGTATTTCTGCATAATCACCGCTTAAAGGCACATTTTGACAGCCCCCTTTATCTGCTTGATGTTTTTTTCATGTCTGCACAGCAAATCACCCCACACCTCCAACCAATTTCCCCCCCCTCTCTCTCTTATGTATTCAGCGGGTTTTTCCTTTCATATTAATTTTTATGACCTGGAATGTTGCCTGTGCGCGTGTTGTGTTGTCTCCTGTTTGCAGGCTCACTCTCCTCCTCCTCCTCGTGCACTCTTGGTGTCGCTCCGTGGCTGCCCTCCTCTCCTCCTAACCTGCTAGTTTCAGGATTATTATTATTATTACTATTATTATTTTAACGTCCTGGGAATGTTGTAGGCGCGGCGGCGGAGCGGAGCGCTGGGCCGGAGCTTCCGGAGAGAGCGCGCACAATTCCCTGCTGAGAGTAATGTGTGCCTTCTACTTGCAATTGCAGAGCAATATATTCGGCGGGCTGGATGAGAGTCTGCTGGCCCGCGCCGAGGCTCTGGCGGCGGTGGACATCGTCTCCCAGACCAAGAGCCACCACCATCACCCGCCCCACCACAGCCCCTTCAAGCCGGACGCCACCTACCACACCATGAATACCATCCCGTGCACCTCGGCTGCCTCCTCTTCGTCCGTGCCCATCTCGCACCCGTCCGCGCTGGCCGGCACCCACCACCACCACCATCATCACCACCATCACCACCATCAGCCGCATCAGGCACTGGAGGGCGAGCTGTTGGAGCACCTGAGCCCCGGGCTGGCGCTGGGTGCCATGGCCGGGCCCGACGGCGCTGTGGTGTCCACTCCAGCTCATGCGCCGCACATGGCTACCATGAACCCCATGCACCAAGCTGCTCTCAGCATGGCCCACGCGCACGGGCTGCCCTCACACATGGGCTGCATGAGCGACGTGGACGCCGACCCCCGGGACCTGGAGGCATTCGCCGAGCGCTTCAAGCAGCGACGCATCAAGCTGGGGGTGACCCAGGCCGATGTGGGCTCCGCGCTGGCCAACCTCAAGATCCCAGGCGTTGGGTCGCTCAGCCAGAGCACCATCTGCAGGTTCGAGTCCCTCACGTTGTCTCACAACAATATGATCGCGCTCAAGCCCATCCTGCAAGCGTGCTAGAGGCGGAGAAGTCTCACCGTGAGCTCTTTATCTGCTTGATGTTTTTTCATGTCTGCACAGCAAATCACCCCACACCCCCAAACCCAAATTTTTCCCTCTCTCTCTTATGTATTCAGCGGGTTTTTCCTTTCATATTAATTTTATGACCTGGAATGTTGCCTGTGCGCGTGTTGTGTTGTCTCCTGTTTGCAGGCTCACTCTCCTCCTCCTCCTCGTGCACTCTTGGTGTCGCTCCGTGGCTGCCCTCCTCTCCTCCTAACCTGCTAGTTTCAGGATTATTATTATTATTACTATTATTATTTTAACGTCCTGGGAATGTTGTAGGCGCGGCGGCGGAGCGGAGCGCTGGGCCGGGGCTTCCGGGGGGGGCGCGCACAATTCCCTGCTGAGAGTAATGTGTGCCTTCTACTTGCAATTGCAGAGCAATATATTCGGCGGGCTGGATGAGAGTCTGCTGGCCCGCGCCGAGGCTCTGGCGGCGGTGGACATCGTCTCCCAGACCAAGAGCCACCACCATCACCCGCCCCACCACAGCCCCTTCAAGCCGGACGCCACCTACCACACCATGAATACCATCCCGTGCACCTCGGCTGCCTCCTCTTCGTCCGTGCCCATCTCGCACCCGTCCGCGCTGGCCGGCACCCACCACCACCACCATCATCACCACCATCACCACCATCAGCCGCATCAGGCACTGGAGGGCGAGCTGTTGGAGCACCTGAGCCCCGGGCTGGCGCTGGGTGCCATGGCCGGGCCCGACGGCGCTGTGGTGTCCACTCCAGCTCATGCGCCGCACATGGCTACCATGAACCCCATGCACCAAGCTGCTCTCAGCATGGCCCACGCGCACGGGCTGCCCTCACACATGGGCTGCATGAGCGACGTGGACGCCGACCCCCGGGACCTGGAGGCATTCGCCGAGCGCTTCAAGCAGCGACGCATCAAGCTGGGGGTGACCCAGGCCGATGTGGGCTCCGCGCTGGCCAACCTCAAGATCCCAGGCGTTGGGTCGCTCAGCCAGAGCACCATCTGCAGGTTCGAGTCCCTCACGTTGTCTCACAACAATATGATCGCGCTCAAGCCCATCCTGCAAGCGTGGCTAGAGGAGGCGGAGAAGTCTCACCGTGAGAAGCTCACCAAGCCAGAGCTCTTCAACGGCGCGGAGAAGAAGCGCAAGCGCACGTCCATCGCGGCGCCCGAGAAGCGCTCGCTCGAAGCCTACTTCGCCATCCAGCCGCGGCCCTCCTCCGAGAAGATCGCCGCGATCGCGGAGAAGCTGGACCTTAAGAAAAACGTGGTGCGCGTCTGGTTCTGCAACCAGAGGCAGAAACAGAAAAGAATGAAATACTCCGCGGGCATTTAGGAGACCCACAGTCCCTCCAGGGACAGGCCTCCTCCTCATCTCCTTTTTTTCCCCTCCCTCTCTCTTTTCTTTCCACTTTTCGCGACCAGAAACAATTCCAGTAAATGTGAATCCAGAGAAAACGAGGATTGGAGAGCGAGCGAACGCGCGAGGAACTGAGCCCAAGCCCGGTGAGAATGTGAAACGATTTCTCAAAGCGAAGAAAGACAAAAGAAGGGATTTGTCAAGTTGTAGCAAAGTTGTTCCTTTCGACCCCACCCACTCGGGAAAAGGCACTTCGGCCTCTTCAGAAGAAGTCCGGAGCTGGCTGTTCGCAGGAAGGCAGACGAGACAGCCTTTTAAAAGGCCCCCAGAATGATCAAGTAAGATTTGTTTTTATTCCTAAAGACGTCACTCTTGTTCAAGTTTAAAAGTACACTTTGCAGCTATTTTTCAGAAATAGAAATTGATTCAGGACTGAAACTTTAAACTAGAGTTGATGATTAATGTGATAGAGACATCTCTAAAGTATTTTGAATTTTAAAAAAAGATGGCAGATTTTCTGCATTTACACTGTATATTATATATATATATTTTTATTGTGGTTCTTACCCCCCCTTTTCCTTCTCTGAAGTGTTAATGCTTAAGAAAGGCGTTGCGCCTGCTGTGTTCACTGATCTTGAAAGCTATTATTAGATTATTGCTGAACAACCCTCTGTAAATTATTAATTTATCTCTCTAGCAACTTAATTTGTGCAAAAAAAAAAAACGTATGGCTAGTGAAGCTGAATTTTTTTTATTTTTAATGAGTTTACTGAATTTATACAGCTTTCCTCTTATCCTATGTTCCTTTTGGCCCATTTGTATTCGTTGTCTCACAACAATATGATCGCGCTCAAGCCCATCCTGCAAGCGTGGCTAGAGGAGGCGGAGAAGTCTCACCGTGAGAAGCTCACCAAGCCAGAGCTCTTCAACGGCGCGGAGAAGAAGCGCAAGCGCACGTCCATCGCGGCGCCCGAGAAGCGCTCGCTCGAAGCCTACTTCGCCATCCAGCCGCGGCCCTCCTCCGAGAAGATCGCCGCGATCGCGGAGAAGCTGGACCTTAAGAAAAACGTGGTGCGCGTCTGGTTCTGCAACCAGAGGCAGAAACAGAAAAGAATGAAATACTCCGCGGGCATTTAGGAGACCCACAGTCCCTCCAGGGACAGGCCTCCTCCTCATCTCCTTTTTTTCCCCTCCCTCTCTCTTTTCTTTCCACTTTTCGCGACCAGAAACAATTCCAGTAAATGTGAATCCAGAGAAAACGAGGATTGGAGAGCGAGCGAACGCGCGAGGAACTGAGCCCAAGCCCGGTGAGAATGTGAAACGATTTCTCAAAGCGAAGAAAGACAAAAGAAGGGATTTGTCAAGTTGTAGCAAAGTTGTTCCTTTCGACCCCACCCACTCGGGAAAAGGCACTTCGGCCTCTTCAGAAGAAGTCCGGAGCTGGCTGTTCGCAGGAAGGCAGACGAGACAGTCTTTTAAAAGGCCCCCAGAATGATCAAGTAAGATTTGTTTTTATTCCTAAAGACGTCACTCTTGTTCAAGTTTAAAAGTACACTTTGCAGCTATTTTTCAGAAATAGAAATTGATTCAGGACTGAAACTTTAAACTAGAGTTGATGATTAATGTGATAGAGACATCTCTAAAGTATTTTGAATTTTAAAAAAAGATGGCAGATTTTCTGCATTTACACTGTATATTATATATATATATTTTTATTGTGGTTCTTACCCCCCCTTTTCCTTCTCTGAAGTGTTAATGCTTAAGAAAGGCGTTGCGCCTGCTGTGTTCACTGATCTTGAAAGCTATTATTAGATTATTGCTGAACAACCCTCTGTAAATTATTAATTTATCTCTCTAGCAACTTAATTTGTGCACATTCTAATTAATTAAACTTCTTTAATCTTAACAAACGGGGGGAACGTATGGCTAGTGAAGCTGAATTTTTTTTATGTTTAATGAGTTTACTGAATTTATACAGCTTTCCTCTTATCCTATGTTCCTTTTGGCCCATTTGTATATTCTCACTATGAATGAAGATTGTTTTTTCCTTTGTTTTTACTGGTAGTGTTCTGATTTGTGAGTCGACACTCAGTAATGGATGTCTTAATCGTGTAAACCTGATTCACTGTCCACAGTATTGTTTACTTTGTTACATATTTAATGGGGATTCCCACATTGTCCCTGCTACACATGCACTCTCTCACTCACCCTTACACACACACACACACCTCTAATGGAAGAGAAGTCAAGCAGTTGGAGGCATGACTATGATGCATCATTTTCTAGCTTTAGGTGCATTTATCACTTGGTGTTGCCCTTCCAGATTTTAAGATTTCACCAAGGTATTTCAATCTTCTAGTTTTCAATTGTTTTGTGGACTGCCTTTTAACATTTACAAGAATTCTTCCTCCTTCTGTTTTTCCTTTTGAAGGTTTATTTGTAGAAAAACTAATTTGAGCTATAAGGAAGACAGTGCACTGCTTGTAAATTCACATTGTTTGGTAGAATTCTTTTGGAACAAAAAAATAATAGGTACAGGATGACTGGTACCTTATCTATTGTAAATATGTCATTCAAAATGATGCACATATAGATATATTCTTACAAATTTTGCTGTATTGCCATTCCATTTAAGGCTCTCTGAAGTCTTGAGTTCTGTATATGACCTGGTTTCTTGTTTTTGTTAATAGATGGTTTATTTACTATGGTAATGTATTAAGTTATTTTGGTGTTGTTTGATTGTCTTTCATTGAAGAGATGATTTTAATGTTTTATTGGCAACGTATGCTGCTTTTTCCATTAAAATATGCTATTACAATTAAATGGCTTTTAAAATGTGATGTTGTTTTTAATCATTTTCATGGGACTTATTTTGATGAGGGATTTTTTTTTTTCTAAGCAGGAACACATTTTGATGGTTCATTAGGCAGTGATTGTTGCCAAAGTCTGACTTGGATTAGAAGAGGGTGTTTCTCTAGGAAAGTATAAAACACCAGGATTTAGAATAGCCAAAGCTCATCTCAAAGGGTTCTTTACTTTTAGGGGCAGATGAGGTCATGACATTTGGCTCTAAATACGTCGCTTGGAGTTCTTTCTCCAGACAGGCAAAATTCTGCAGAGAGACTCTTGATGAGCAGAGATGTTTCATAGGTCAAAGGAAGAAAGGAACTCAGTTCAGTTTTCAGCAGCCCTGGGAGACTGGGTGTGGCAAGTGTTGAGCCTGGTTGGGGGTAGGGCACCCTGGTTGAGGCTGGGAGATGGCCCACCATCCTTCTCAGTTCATTCATCACTCCTAAAGAGCAGCTACCCACAGCCAGAGCAGGACGCACCTAAGCTACTAATATTTTGCTGAAGTAAAGCATCTCTCTCTCTCTCTCTCTCTTTCTCCATTGACCTTTAAGGAAACATTCTGCAAGAGGCAGAGTGGGACTGAGGAAGAAATCTTGGGTGGTTAGCAGAAGGAAAATTTTTGCCCCCTTTCTCATCCAGACACCAGAGTTGGTGAAAGCCTGTCTACTAGTGTTTTGGCACAAAGAAAGTCTACCCATTTGATACACCAACTTTTCTTTTCCTGATTCTCATTTCAAGAAACGTCCTTGCCAATTTAAATCATTTTCAGACTTCTGACAACAGCTGGGGGACCACATTAAGTTTCTAAAGTTTTTTTTCCCCCCAGGAAAACTCTGGCTTAGATATTTACATTATTAATGTAAGATTAATATGATGGAAACATCGTAATAATTATAAGTCCAACAAGAGGGAGGAACCAGGCCATCATCCACGGGTAATTCTGCTCACCTGAGCTTCCTCTAATGTTGAAATCTCTTGAAATATTTCTCATTTTGAGGATGAGGTTAGGAACTGTCCCATATGTCAATGAAAGTTGTTATACTGGCTCAAGTTGGAATCGTGCTTTTGGAAAATTGATGACGACTTTCAGATGGAACAAAAAGAGTTGTGAAAGTTGAAAGGATAATGGGTGGAGGATTCTTTCTCTATAACGAATAAAAAGACAGTTTGAGTTCATTAGGCAGTGATTGTTGCCAAAGTCTGACTTGGATTAGAAGAGGGTGTTTCTCTAGGAAAGTATAAAACACCAGGATTTAGAATAGCCAAAGCTCATCTCAAAGGGTTCTTTACTTTTAGGGGCAGATGAGGTCATGACATTTGGCTCTAAATACGTCGCTTGGAGTTCTTTCTCCAGACAGGCAAAATTCTGCAGAGAGACTCTTGATGAGCAGAGATGTTTCATAGGTCAAAGGAAGAAAGGAACTCAGTTCAGTTTTCAGCAGCCCTGGGAGACTGGGTGTGGCAAGTGTTGAGCCTGGTTGGGGGTAGGGCACCCTGGTTGAGGCTGGGAGATGGCCCACCATCCTTCTCAGTTCATTCATCACTCCTAAAGAGCAGCTACCCACAGCCAGAGCAGGACGCACCTAAGCTACTAATATTTTGCTGAAGTAAAGCATCTCTCTCTCTCTCTCACTCATTCTCCATTGACCTTTAAGGAAACATTCTGCAAGAGGCAGAGTGGGACTGAGGAAGAAATCTTGGGTGGTTAGCAGAAGGAAAATTTTTGCCCCCTTTCTCATCCAGACACCAGAGTTGGTGAAAGCCTGTCTACTAGTGTTTTGGCACAAAGAAAGTCTACCCATTTGATACACCAACTTTTCTTTTCCTGATTCTCATTTCAAGAAACGTCCTTGCCAATTTAAATCATTTTCAGACTTCTGACAACAGCTGGGGGACCACATTAAGTTTCTAAAATTTTTTTTCCCCCCAGGAAAACTCTGGCTTAGATATTTACATTATTAATGTAAGATTAATATGATGGAAACATCGTAATAATTATAAGTCCAACAAGAGGGAGGAACCAGGCCATCATCCACGGGTAATTCTGCTCACCTGAGCTTCCTCTAATGTTGAAATCTCTTGAAATATTTCTCATTTTGAGGATGAGGTTAGGAACTGTCCCATATGTCAATGAAAGTTGTTATACTGGCTCAAGTTGGAATCGTGCTTTTGGAAAATTGATGACGACTTTCAGATGGAACAAAAAGAGTTGTGAAAGTTGAAAGGATAATGGGTGGAGGGATTCTTTCTCTATAACGAATAAAAAAGACAGTCAAAAGAATGAAAATCCATATGTTGTTAGAAATAATGAGATACATTGTAAAGATATCTAAGGAAATATATAAAGTGGTGGGGATTTAAAAGAAAAAAATGATAATCCTACAGTTAGTGACATTGATGGTTTAATTTTATTGCTGTGCCGTGGAGGCTGAATGCCCCTTCCTTCACTGGACCCCCTATTATTAGATTCAGTTTTCCTGAAAGTCTTTTCAAACAGCCAGCTTTCAATCTCACTCTAAAGGGTATTGGTTTCAGCACCACGGAGAGCAACCACAGGTCTCATTCTTGTTCCAGCACTTGTTTAACTGTACATGTCTAGCCAGTTAGAGAACTTTCTGTTTGCTTACTTTTTCCAGACTGGAGAAAATGAATTCAGTGGCTTGAATGTATAACCAACCAGACTTTCTGATCTAGAATAAAAATTATCTTCAGTAACTAAAACTTCCTCCCCACTAAATTATCTAACATGTGTTAAAAGAAAGGGGAGTCAGGAGAAAGACAGATGTGCTTGCGTTTTCTTTCAACAAATATAACATTTTTAAATGAATAGAGAAATCCTGTAAAATTGTAGAAAATGAGAAATATAATGGATAGAAATAACATAAATGTTCTTTTTAGTGCATTTTGAAATATATGAGAGCTTGCAGGTTTGTATGTTTGTCTGAGATTTTGTAAGTTAAGTGACAAGAAAGCAATGATCCATTTACTTCAACAGTTGAGTGAAGGCCGATATTTTCCCCTTCATTCATCAAGTGTTCTTTGTCTCCTGTGTTCCTGGACTTTTACAACAATCACATTTTAAGTTTATCTTCTTTATGTTATTACAAGGGTTACTTTTCTTCTTGCCTACAAAATGAAAATTCTATCCATTATCTAAGCCTGCTTAAATATGTCTGTTTTATGAAAACAGTGGAATTTTTAAGAGAACTACATTCTGAAAGTTTTCTATTAATGATAGTTACAGAGATATACCAAAACAAAGGGATTCTGTCTTAAAGAAGACGACTTTCAGATGGAACAAAAAGAGTTGTGAAAGTTGAAAGGATAATGGGTGGAGGGATTCTTTCTCTATAACGAATAAAAAAGACAGTCAAAAGAATGAAAATCCATATGTTGTTAGAAATAATGAGATACATTGTAAAGATATCTAAGGAAATATATAAAGTGGTGGGGATTTAAAAGAAAAAAATGATAATCCTACAGTTAGTGACATTGATGGTTTAATTTTATTGCTGTGCCGTGGAGGCTGAATGCCCCTTCCTTCACTGGACCCCCTATTATTAGATTCAGTTTTCCTGAAAGTCTTTTCAAACAGCCAGCTTTCAATCTCACTCTAAAGGGTATTGGTTTCAGCACCACGGAGAGCAACCACAGGTCTCATTCTTGTTCCAGCACTTGTTTAACTGTACATGTCTAGCCAGTTAGAGAACTTTCTGTTTGCTTACTTTTTCCAGACTGGAGAAAATGAATTCAGTGGCTTGAATGTATAACCAACCAGACTTTCTGATCTAGAATAAAAATTATCTTCAGTAACTAAAACTTCCTCCCCACTAAATTATCTAACATGTGTTAAAAGAAAGGGGAGTCAGGAGAAAGACAGATGTGCTTGCGTTTTCTTTCAACAAATATAACATTTTTAAATGAATAGAGAAATCCTGTAAAATTGTAGAAAATGAGAAATATAATGGATAGAAATAACATAAATGTTCTTTTTAGTGCATTTTGAAATATATGAGAGCTTGCAGGTTTGTATGTTTGTCTGAGATTTTGTAAGTTAAGTGACAAGAAAGCAATGATCCATTTACTTCAACAGTTGAGTGAAGGCCGATATTTTCCCCTTCATTCATCAAGTGTTCTTTGTCTCCTGTGTTCCTGGACTTTTACAACAATCACATTTTAAGTTTATCTTCTTTATGTTATTACAAGGGTTACTTTTCTTCTTGCCTACAAAATGAAAATTCTATCCATTATCTAAGCCTGCTTAAATATGTCTGTTTTATGAAAACAGTGGAATTTTTAAGAGAACTACATTCTGAAAGTTTTCTATTAATGATAGTTACAGAGATATACCAAAACAAAGGGATTTGAAAAGAAGAGGAACTGTCTTAAAGAAGAAATTAAAGGTAAGACTAGAAAGAATTGTGTACAAATTGTTGAAAAATACCCACTTGATACTGGCTTTCAAAATGCTCAGGTGAAAAAATAGCAAATTGTGGCTGATGAGCCTTGTCATATCAATCAAATCCACTGGCATTCATGACTCATTTCCTGATTTTTTCCCCCTAAGATCCACAATGACTATTTTATTGGAAAAAGATATTCTAACAAATTGACTTAGCCACATACCTAGCTTTCCTCAATTTGACATTTCATAACTATGTAGTTTATTTTCTAAGTTCTTTAATGGCAAATAATCCAATTTTTTCATTCAGTGTATGATCATTTAAGTTCAAAATGGAATGGGATAAATGACTAATAGCAAAGATCATTAAGGCCTGGTTGAAGCTAAGTAATCTCTACACCAATTGGGTAATATTATTATCCAGAAAGAATGCAATTTTCTTTTGATATTTGATATTAAGTTAATTGGTCAATCTTTTATAGACTGAGTTTCTTTGGCACACAGCATGGGAAAATACAGTGGAAATATGAAAAGCAAATGAAATGACTGGGCTTTACATTCAATATAATCCTTTCCTAAATTCTATAAAATGTATATTAAAATTAAATAACAATACATGACTAAGCCTTTTAAACCTATAAAGGACAGGTTCCAGGCCTTTTTTTTGCCAAGAAAATTGGAATTGGTGGGGGAGGAAGGTAAAGGTACTTTATTTTAAACTGTAAGTGAATTGATTCATTATTTCATCTGCTGGGGTAGCTCATGAAGAGTTGGTGGGAAAGGCATTAAAAATTTTCCTTGATCTTAAAAGGCATGCTATTTAGAGGATGGAGCTCAATTTTTTCTAAGCCAGCCAGCAGAGTCAGTTTAGAAATTCATCCTTTCAATTGTTTGGTAACAAGAATTTATATTTCTAGGTAAATGGTCCATATTAGAACTTAAAACTGCACTTTACTTTTCCGGTGGTCCTGAGGAGCGGACCTGCAACAGAACTGGGGTGAGGGGGCAGAGTTGGATTGGCATCCTGATGGGACAAAAAGGAAGACAAAGGTTCTTAGATAGTTATGATGATAGAAATGTTCCTGAACATTTGTCAGGAGACAGATTTATGACAATGAAAAAAAAGTCACTAAATTTCCCCCCGCTTTGCTCCTTTAAAGGAGCCATTCCCAGTTCTGAAAGGCTATTATGAGTGAATTAATAAATTACACAGCGAATTATTAAATCCAGATAATTACAAGGAATAAGTAAGTAATCATTAGTTATCTCAGCTAATTACTGTGGGTCACATCCAGCCGGAATGTGAAATCCTCCTCGGGAATTGAAATTAACTTTGCACAGTGAGTCTCTCTGCTTGACATCCCCAGTCTGTAGGCACATGGCAGCTCCCTTGTGAGCCAGTCTTTCTATTTAACTTGGAGAGAATAGAAATAAAATTAAGTGGCGATGTGATAATAGGAAGCTGCTCAGAAAGCAAACTGTGGGTTTTATTCTGCCTGAAGATGAAAAGCTTTATTTATACCAGTTTCAGGGTTTTTTTTTGAAGTACCCTTGTTGAGACAGGCTTCCTGAACACACACACACACACACACACACACACCCACACACACCCCTAGTTGTCTAGTGTGACAGTCAGATTAGTAGCACAAGAAGAAGGCTTAAGAACAAACGTTGAGAGGTGTGTGTGTGTTTGGGGGCAGCAGCGAGAAATAAAGAATTGAAATGAAAATATTATGCTTTGCTTTCATCCCACACAGTGGAAAGGCTGTCGAAAAGTGCATCCTGGTCTAATAATCTGTTTGTTTTGCTTGGGTAACAATATGCTTTCATCTTGCCACCAGAAGAACCAGTTTAGTGTAAATGTTGTCTTTCGTTGATCTTTCACCAGATGCTTCAGGAACTGATGTCACCTTCCCCCGCCTCCCACCCCATATAGCATCACTTTCTGAAGCCGGTCTCCACTACCCTTTCTCCCTCCGCTCCCATCAACGACCCCCCACCCGCAGGCCTTCTCAAAGGGCAGAGAAGACAGCCAAGCTCAGTGCCCGTTGGAAAGTGGGAAATGTATCTGTGTGATAAAGTGTCTGCATCACAGGGCTAGGAAAGACTGGACATACGAAGAAAACTGCTGTTAATATATTAAAATGAGGGGGGGGAAATCTAAGGGCTTTTTTTTTTTTTTTTATCAATTGCAATTAGATGGACAGTCTTTGCGCTCATTCCCTGCTCTAGTCTGGGATGATAATAAAAATTTAATGAAGCCTGGGACGAGCAGAGAGCTCTGTCTAGGGACCGTGGAATAGAATATTTTAACTGTACATTTATACCAACTGTCTGGCTTCAAAGACGTGACTGCTTTTAATCTCGAATTAGAAAACCACAGACTTGAAATTAAATATTAGATACCCTCGGATCCCCTTCCTTTCTGAAATATTGTCACGATTCTGTTTTCTTCCATTGGCCCGTAACACACATATCTTAGGTCTCCAATTACATTTCCGTGAATAATAGATGGCTTTGATAGGGTGCAGTATTCTGGTGCTTTTGTGTGTGTGTTTTTCTTTAATAAGTTAATGCAATATTAATTGGCTGTAGATGTTATAAGAATGCACAGCCCCCTTTTCAGGAACAAATCAATGAGATAGGGACGTGAGAGGGAGCGAAGGCGAAGACTCTTCCCAGCCTAGGTCACTTCTTTGTGGAGGGAACCTTCTTAGAGCTCTGGGTAAGTGAAGTGCCGCCTTCAGTTCCCCACAAGAAGAAGGCTTAAGAACAAACGTTGAGAGTGTGTGTTGGGGCACAGCGAGAAATAAAGAATTGAAATGAAAATATTATGCTTTGCTTTCATCCCACACAGTGGAAAGGCTGTCGAAAAGTGCATCCTGGTCTAATAATCTGTTTGTTTTGCTTGGGTAACAATATGCTTTCATCTTGCCACCAGAAGAACCAGTTTAGTGTAAATGTTGTCTTTCGTTGATCTTTCACCAGATGCTTCAGGAACTGATGTCACCTTCCCCCGCCTCCCACCCCATATAGCATCACTTTCTGAAGCCGGTCTCCACTACCCTTTCTCCCTCCGCTCCCATCAACGACCCCCCACCCGCAGGCCTTCTCAAAGGGCAGAGAAGACAGCCAAGCTCAGTGCCCGTTGGAAAGTGGGAAATGTATCTGTGTGATAAAGTGTCTGCATCACAGGGCTAGGAAAGACTGGACATACGAAGAAAACTGCTGTTAATATATTAAAATGAGGGGGGGGGAAATCTAAGGGCTTTTTTTTTTTTTTTTTATCAATTGCAATTAGATGGACAGTCTTTGCGCTCATTCCCTGCTCTAGTCTGGGATGATAATAAAAATTTAATGAAGCCTGGGACGAGCAGAGAGCTCTGTCTAGGGACCGTGGAATAGAATATTTTAACTGTACATTTATACCAACTGTCTGGCTTCAAAGACGTGACTGCTTTTAATCTCGAATTAGAAAACCACAGACTTGAAATTAAATATTAGATACCCTCGGATCCCCTTCCTTTCTGAAATATTGTCACGATTCTGTTTTCTTCCATTGGCCCGTAACACACATATCTTAGGTCTCCAATTACATTTCCGTGAATAATAGATGGCTTTGATAGGGTGCAGTATTCTGGTGCTTTTGTGTGTGTGTTTTTTTTTAATAAGTTAATGCAATATTAATTGGCTGTAGATGTTATAAGAATGCACAGCCCCCTTTTCAGGAACAAATCAATGAGATAGGGACGTGAGAGGGAGCGAAGGCGAAGACTCTTCCCAGCCTAGGTCACTTCTTTGTGGAGGGAACCTTCTTAGAGCTCTGGGTAAGTGAAGTGCCGCCTTCAGTTCGGGGACCCTGGCTGCTCGGGCTCGACAGCGTGGACCAAGGACTACCGGTGAGGGCGGAGGTAGAGCAGGAGAAGCAGGACGTGGGGAATCATGGTCGCCGAGGGGTTTTCCTCTCAAGGCTAGGGCTCTGTGCTCGCCTAGTTGGCTCTGGCGATGCGGAGGCTCTGGCGATACGGAGGAATCAAGATCTTCGCACCCACCCGCTGGCTTCCCTTCACTGTGCAACCCGCAGGTATTTGGGTTGCCTGCCAGCGCCAGCTGCCCTCTCTTTCAGTTCGGGGTGCAAATTGAAGAGAAACTGGTTGGGAAGGGATGAGTGTTAGAGCCACAGTGTTAGGGAGTGGGGTGCAGAGCAGCCCTCCGCCCTGGACGAGCTTGCCCTGGCCCCGCGTGGCCCCTAGAGCCTGGAGGGGTGTGGGGGAGCAGGCGCCTTGCCAGGAACCTGCGAGAAGACAGGCCTGGGCGCCTCGCCCCCTTGCATTTTACTAATCACGTCTATTTAAATTCTAGCGCGGTCCGCCGCGCTCTCACCGGGAAAGCTCTGGAGAACTGGACCCATCAATTATTCTGAAAAAAATCCCAGACTACGTGAGGCTTCCAGCCTGCGGGAGGGAGGCGGCGGGAGGAGGTGGAGAACCTAGCCCCCTACTGCTCTCCCCTCCTCCCCGCCTTCCCCAGCGTGGATCTCTCGGTGTACACTTAACTTCAGGGTTCTGGGGCCCAAGGGAGCGCGTGCGCCTTCGGAGGGTTTGCGCCTTGTGGACCCGGAGGGGAGGTGGAGGGCTTGGCTGAGACCTGGCCTCGCTTTGCCTTCCAAACGCGTGGAAAGGTTTCAGTCCTGGGCCGCCAGATCAAATGGATCGCTGTTTCCCGGCGGCTACCCCCTTCAGCCTCGACCCCCACTCCCCACTTTCTGCCGGGTCACTAATGCGGGCGGGGTGGTTGAGGGCTGCTGAGCACGCACGGAGCCTTCTGCTCGGTCTTTTACTCCACAGCCCTGCAAGGGTGAGACCTAGGGGACATTCTAGCTCAGGAGCCTTTTAGGAACCTCGATTTAAAGTCCTCTAGCACTCACCCCTCCTTACCCACCCCACCCCCTTCGGGCTCCAGGATGCCCCGAGGCCGAGCGCTAGCTGATGTCGCAGCTGGACGCGCGAGAAGACCGCGTTCGCTCTAAAGTAGGGAGGCGGGTGAGCCCGGCTAGTAATTACTGCCCCCACCCAGCCTCACTCGCCCCCACCTCCGCACGGGGTCTGCAGCCATTACTCCAGCTGTCACTCGGCGGAAAGCGAGAGCCCTCCCCCATCCTCAGACGTCGTAGTCTCCAACCGAAGCCTCCGCCCCGCCGCCCTCGCCCACCCCTAGGGTCTGAGGTACGTTTGCGTTTGTTTTCTTCCATTTTCTGGACCCTGGCAGTTCGGGGTGCAAATTGAAGAGAAACTGGTTGGGAAGGGATGAGTGTTAGAGCCACAGTGTTAGGGAGTGGGGTGCAGAGCAGCCCTCCGCCCTGGACGAGCTTGCCCTGGCCCCGCGTGGCCCCTAGAGCCTGGAGGGGTGTGGGGGAGCAGGCGCCTTGCCAGGAACCTGCGAGAAGACAGGCCTGGGCGCCTCGCCCCCTTGCATTTTACTAATCACGTCTATTTAAATTCTAGCGCGGTCCGCCGCGCTCTCACCGGGAAAGCTCTGGAGAACTGGACCCATCAATTATTCTGAAAAAAATCCCAGACTACGTGAGGCTTCCAGCCTGCGGGAGGGAGGCGGCGGGAGGAGGTGGAGAACCTAGCCCCCTACTGCTCTCCCCTCCTCCCCGCCTTCCCCAGCGTGGATCTCTCGGTGTACACTTAACTTCAGGGTTCTGGGGCCCAAGGGAGCGCGTGCGCCTTCGGAGGGTTTGCGCCTTGTGGACCCGGAGGGGAGGTGGAGGGCTTGGCTGAGACCTGGCCTCGCTTTGCCTTCCAAACGCGTGGAAAGGTTTCAGTCCTGGGCCGCCAGATCAAATGGATCGCTGTTTCCCGGCGGCTACCCCCTTCAGCCTCGACCCCCACTCCCCACTTTCTGCCGGGTCACTAATGCGGGCGGGGTGGTTGAGGGCTGCTGAGCACGCACGGAGCCTTCTGCTCGGTCTTTTACTCCACAGCCCTGCAAGGGTGAGACCTAGGGGACATTCTAGCTCAGGAGCCTTTTAGGAACCTCGATTTAAAGTCCTCTAGCACTCACCCCTCCTTACCCACCCCACCCCCTTCGGGCTCCAGGATGCCCCGAGGCCGAGCGCTAGCTGATGTCGCAGCTGGACGCGCGAGAAGACCGCGTTCGCTCTAAAGTAGGGAGGCGGGTGAGCCCGGCTAGTAATTACTGCCCCCACCCAGCCTCACTCGCCCCCACCTCCGCACGGGGTCTGCAGCCATTACTCCAGCTGTCACTCGGCGGAAAGCGAGAGCCCTCCCCCATCCTCAGACGTCGTAGTCTCCAACCGAAGCCTCCGCCCCCCCCCCCGCCCCGCCCTCGCCCACCCCTAGGGTCTGAGTCGTGGTTCTTTAAATTTTTGTCGTAATTTTTCATAAGCGTATTAGTTCCTCTTTCTCCATAACCTTCCATTTTCTGGACCCTGGCAGCATATTCAAAGTCTTCTTTGGGTCTATTGGTGAGTTGTTTTGTTTTTGTTTGTTGAACAGGCGGGTTCTCCTGTAGTTTCCAGGATTCCCTGAATAACTTGGGACACAAGAAAATGAGAAGTCTGTGTCCAATATTTTTGAAAGACGTCAACTGTCTTTTGGAAAACGTGTAAGACGCCGAAGTTGTCCTGTTTATCAAGGGGATTTGGTTAAAAAAAATAGAACAAACAAATAACTGATGGGTTTGTAAGTGATCGACAGGCATCAATCAACATCTTCTGCCTGAGTGGCTGGGACAGTGTATTTAGGAAGGCCTCTGTGAGGTTGGTGGGCAGGGAGATGCAGGGTTAATACACACAGGGCCGGACGGTCGGACTTTCCCAGTGGGCCTCCAGGGCTTTGCTAAATGGTAGTCTGTATCTCTGTGCATTTTGGTTAAAAGGGGTGGACGCTCCCTGATTCCTAGAGACAATTGACTTTTTTTTCCCCTCGAAGGGATAACTGTATTCCCTCACCTCCACCTGCAAAACCTTTAACACCAGAGTGTTGCAAGTGAAGGTGAGGGAATACAGTTATCCCTTTGAGGGGGAAAAAAATGTCACCTTGTGCTCCATGTTCAGCAGCAGCATGAGGCCCAGATATGAAAGGGTATGTGTCACAGGAAGAACCCTGACCCTTGCCTAGGATAATCACCTTTTCTGCTCCAATCCTAGGTGAACCAAATCACCTTGCAGCTTGGGGAGTCACAAGCTTGGGGAGCCACACTTCCGGCCAGAGTGCCTCGAGCCTCCACGGACTTTGTCTGAAGTCACAGACCGGAAGAGACGTGAAGATCCTCTTCCGCAACGAGGGAGCTTTCCTCGCTAATTGTCATCCACTAACACACAGGTAGCTGGAGATTCACAAGCCAACACACAGGTACACTCAGCCCGTTCCCTGGGGCCCGCGTGCCTTGGTGAAACTTCAAACTCTTTCGAAATCTCTTCCTAGTCTATCCAAGACACGTGATTCACCTGGGAAGATGCTCCAGATCCTCTGCTGGCCTCGTGTGATGCACCGACCAACTCTGACCTTCTGTTCGCTGAAGGTGTCCTTCTTCCTATTCTGCCTTTGCATGGAGCTCAAATGTGATGTCTTTGGGGCAGCACCTCTGGCTCCGGGGTGAAAACAGTCTGTGACTCCTAGGAAGATCGGAAGGACCCGGCTGGTGGCTGGGCTCAGCTGGGGATGGGGAGCCAGAATTAGATCAGGGTTCCCTGCTATATCAGGGTTCAGTGCTGCAGGGTCTAGGCTCTCCCTGATGTGAGAAGTGGCCTGGCTCAGCGGTTGTGTCATTTTGGTACCAGCTCTGAGGTTCTGACTAAAATGCCCCTCACTCCTTCACCTGCAGCCAGAATGAAGGCAACCACTCCCCCCAGAAGGGTTGGTCTTGGGGGTAGGAGTGGGGTGAGTGGAGAAGAGAACCCAAGCCCTGGCTGCCCAACTAGGACTTCTGACTCCTTCTGAGAGGAAAGTCATTTTTGAGAACGTGGGGTTCACATCCCTAAATTAAGTCTCTAACTTCTGTGAAATGGTCCAAAATGGGTTATGTAAGAATCAGTTGGCAACTTGCACGTTTCTTTCATCAACTTTTCACTATGCAGCCCAGAGAGCTTTCAGTTACAGTATTGTCACAGGCTCTCATTCTTCCATTTTCTGAATCATTTCATTGATTTCCGCACCCCCCACCCCATGCTGCTTTCTTTTTCAGTAAGACTTATTTCCCACCCTGGGATTCACTCAGAGTTTGGGAGGTGAGCAAGGAAAAAGAGGGAGTCTAAGGGGAGAGGAGTGATTAATAGGAGATAATACGTACCTTTCCCTGGGGAGAGGAAGACATGCCAAGTGACCACATCTCTCATCTCCCTACCTTAGACAGAGTCGAGGCCCAAAAGAGTAAAAGGAACCATAATAAAAGAGAAAGGGCACTTCACAGGGGACCAGACTGGCTCCCTTTGGCCAGGTATTCTTCATGTGGCCCCAGGAAGGGTGGAAGTACCTGTGTAGCTGGGCATTCATCTTAATAATATGAGTTTATTCATTGTGAATAATAATCACAAAATTCCCTAAAGGTGACATGAATTATCCACTCTGGGCAGGAGGACAAAGTGGAAGAAGAACCAAATGACACTGTGCCAGACATCACTTGCCATTCTAAAAAACCCAGCCATTTTCCCTCTCACAACCCAGTGAGATCTGAATTCTGCAGTCTTGGGATTAATTTTGATGGGCCCATAACTCTAAGTTTAATTTTTCAAAGTAGTTTTTACCACCCAATTCTGCCATCACAGGGAACATCTGATAGCCAGTGGAAAACAGAGGGGAGCCGGATGCTGCTGGCAGACAAGGTGAGAGTTGAGACTGCTCTTTCTACTTTGCTCCCATTGCCACGGAATCCTACACTGGTCGGTAGAAGAAATGTCCAGAAGTTACCTGCATGTCATACCTCAGTCAAGGTGTGTGTGATTGGGGAGGAGGTTAGAGGGAAGAGTAGACAGATTGAATTGAAGATGAGAACAATCGTATTTATTGTACCCCGATTTCCAACTACTTCCTAACTCAGTAATGAGGGAAAGAAGCATCCTTAGTCCCCACCATTTAAATCCTGGCTGTCAGGTATCAGTTACTGCAAGATAAAATGATTTAATCAGTTGAGGAGAAATCACTTTAATGCTCAACCCCGTCGTTCTTCCATTTCCCTTCCTCATGCTCTTGTCATGACTCTCATCTCTCAAATGGCTTGGATGAGGAAATCTTAGAAGCTAGTGTCACCTAGAAATAGCGCCCTTACTGAGGCAGGATTTCTGTTTTAACTTGAACACTGCCCAAGAGCTGCTTATAGAAAATGACCCCCTCTCTCAAATCCATCTTTATCTTGTGTGTGTAGGGCAGAGAATACTGCCCCAGATGCAGTAAGTCTTGACTTCTCTGCAGCAGAAAGGCTGAAGTGTGTGTGTGTGTGTGTGTGTGTGTGTGTGTAATTTGTAATAAATCATTGACAAGCTAGTTTGATGGTTTTTCAGGTTTTGCACCCTCTTTCATACAGAAACGTTTTTTCCCTTGTTCAGGAAAGGATACTTTTCCTGAAACAGCAGTCCATTGCAGCTCTGCACAACCCCAGCCTTAAAAGTGGCATCCACCCCAGCTGACACCAAGCAGAGGTGATAAAGCAGAAACAGGACATAGGTAACACCATCTTAGGGTTACTCTTCTTCTAGGCTTTCTATGAACCACCAGAGCAGAAGTGGGTTGGAAGGAAATCAGTTTGGAGAATGTTTCCCTAAACCCTTGTGTGCATGCACTCTGATGGCTTGAGACTTAACACTTAGGATGTGGAAGGCACAGAAGAGAAACAAACAGCAAAATCACAAATGCCTCTTCCACGTTAAAGACATTGTGGTTAGATATTAGAGTTCCTCTTCTAAGCTTTCCTGCATGAACCCCTTCTGCTCCCCCCTTCTTTTCCACTCCCTTCTTTGCACCTCACCAGTACTATCATCATTTCCTCCCTCAACCCCTCATTCCTCCTCCTCACTTTCCTTCTACCAATTTCTTCCTGTTCCCAGTCTGCTCTTGGAGAAGTTGAATGGTGTGCAAAGCTGGGAATGAGAACTCAAGTAATTTCACAGTGAGAGAATTCAAAAAAGTGATCATTCGAGCTTAGATTCTAGTAGAGTGAACAGAGCCTTTGAAGATGATGTGGGGATATGTGTTTAGGGAGCATATCATGGACAACTGAGTCTCAGCGGCAGAGGATAGTTTTGATGGGGCATATGTCCTGGGCATCCTGGTGGGTGTGAGGCACAGGTCCAAGGGATGTGAGTCTCGATGCTCTTCTTTTGTGAACCTCTTGAGCCAGGTGGAGGAGATGCCAAGGACATTTTTACTCTTTTGGTTGACGAAGAAGCACACATGAAGTCTAGAAGCTATCATATTTACTGCCTAAACACACTGACTTTTAGATGGAAATGCCATCAGTTGTCTCTGCCCAGTTCTGTTGCAGATCTATTAATCATATCCACGAGGATTGCCAAAATGGCAGGGCTCTCTTCGCTTTTCAGTTTATACAGAACAGAATCATTTACATAAAGTCCTTAAGGCAAATAACTGTTGGGGCTCTAATTTATATCTGATCGAAAATTAGCCGTCATTATGCGCTCCATTAGCAGCGTCTTTAATGTGCTTCTAAGCACCATTTGTCAAGCGGCTTGTTAATATCCTTCAAGTCTTTAAAGTTGAGAGCTCATTAAAGAGTGCGCTCTGTTATTGATGTAATTTAGATGAGTTTGGAAGAGCAAGTACACCATGCCTTGAGTGGGCAACCTCCAGAAGCCAGGACAAGGGGGCATGTGGTGACCACGTTCACTATTAATAATTTCCCAGAAGCTGCTGTGCTTCCTTGACATTAGGTCGCTGGGTCCCCGGAAAGGTGTTTTTGAAGCCCCACTCCCTAACTGGGTGTTAAAGTCATTTCTTCGTCTGGGAAAGCACATGTTTGTCTTCAATGTCTTTTTTTTTTTTTTTTTTCCTCATCAATTCACTGACTCTTAGGAGGTTTGGGGTGGGCAGTATGAAAGAATGGGCTCCAGTCTAAGATCCTTTATGAGAGAATTTGCCAGTTTTCTTTTTTCCCTTCACACCTCCATCCCTCGTGTGTTGCCTAGCTGTTTACTTCCTGAGGTTCTGCTCTTTAATCCATAGAGGGGAGGGTGTAAATATCTATTAAGAAAACCATAGGCCTAAAGACAGAGATACTGCCCTTGGACCTATTTTGACTGAGGTACGGTCAACCTGCTTAAGTATGTACACATTATTACATTATCTATCAACCACACCATCAGAAGAGCATAAAGCCCAATAAATTACCTCTGTTATTATCTGAAAATCCATACATTTTGTCATTTTCTTTGTGGAGGAGATTGTGTTAGTGTAACACAATAAAGAAAACCATTAGCACAGGCAGAAAATTGCAACTGAGTGCAAGGATAATTCCACTAGCAGGAATAAACAGCAGTTAGAAAGCCACATTTTGGGTTCTTGGGATTGCTTTTCTTTTAACGAGAGACTGGTAGGTCAGATCAAACACACTGACTTTTAGATGGAAATGCCATCAGTTGTCTCTGCCCAGTTCTGTTGCAGATCTATTAATCATATCCACGAGGATTGCCAAAATGGCAGGGCTCTCTTCGCTTTTCAGTTTATACAGAACAGAATCATTTACATAAAGTCCTTAAGGCAAATAACTGTTGGGGCTCTAATTTATATCTGATCGAAAATTAGCCGTCATTATGCGCTCCATTAGCAGCGTCTTTAATGTGCTTCTAAGCACCATTTGTCAAGCGGCTTGTTAATATCCTTCAAGTCTTTAAAGTTGAGAGCTCATTAAAGAGTGCGCTCTGTTATTGATGTAATTTAGATGAGTTTGGAAGAGCAAGTACACCATGCCTTGAGTGGGCAACCTCCAGAAGCCAGGACAAGGGGGCATGTGGTGACCACGTTCACTATTAATAATTTCCCAGAAGCTGCTGTGCTTCCTTGACATTAGGTCGCTGGGTCCCCGGAAAGGTGTTTTTGAAGCCCCACTCCCTAACTGGGTGTTAAAGTCATTTCTTCGTCTGGGAAAGCACATGTTTGTCTTCAATGTCTTTTTTTTTTTTTTTTTCCTCATCAATTCACTGACTCTTAGGAGGTTTGGGGTGGGCAGTATGAAAGAATGGGCTCCAGTCTAAGATCCTTTATGAGAGAATTTGCCAGTTTTCTTTTTTCCCTTCACACCTCCATCCCTCGTGTGTTGCCTAGCTGTTTACTTCCTGAGGTTCTGCTCTTTAATCCATAGAGGGGAGGGTGTAAATATCTATTAAGAAAACCATAGGCCTAAAGACAGAGATACTGCCCTTGGACCTATTTTGACTGAGGTACGGTCAACCTGCTTAAGTATGTACACATTATTACATTATCTATCAACCACACCATCAGAAGAGCATAAAGCCCAATAAATTACCTCTGTTATTATCTGAAAATCCATACATTTTGTCATTTTCTTTGTGGAGGAGATTGTGTTAGTGTAACACAATAAAGAAAACCATTAGCACAGGCAGAAAATTGCAACTGAGTGCAAGGATAATTCCACTAGCAGGAATAAACAGCAGTTAGAAAGCCACATTTGGGTTCTGGATTTTTCGGTAGGTCAGATCAGCCTCCTTTGGGCTCAAGTATTGCTTTTCTTTTAACGAGAGACTTAGAAGAAGGTGCAGGATCTCTCTAAACCCCTGATAGCAAGATTCACAGAAAAGCATTCAAACCACCATGAGTTTTGAACCTCACTTCTTATCTCTCCTCTAAATTCTCTCCCCCTCCTGAAACCTTAGGGAACTCAGAGATTAATGCAAGATAATGAAAGACATTAGGCATTTTATTCTCTCCTCTAAATTTCCAAGATTCTTTCAGCCTTAGAAGCCTGCATGTGAAGACAGCTCTACTTTATCAGATCGAAGGAAAAAATAAAACCAAGAGTTTAGGGACTAGACCTGGATGGGGTTGGTCGGAAAAGGCTTTTTGGAGACGCCCAGTCGCCCCCTTTATGCTCCGCTCAAATGATGATAATCTTATTTTCATCATTTGTTAAGCAGTATATTCTTGTGCTCCACACCTTAAAGAGTTCATCACATACACACTCGGAGAAAAAGAAGGGAGAAAGATATAATAAGATCAATCTAAGGACATATTGAGGTCATATAACAGCACAAATATTCTCAAGTGCTCTGTATAATGTGCAGTGGGGATTTTGGGCAGTTTTATTGTGTGGTAGGATCCTCATCTCCGTTGTTTTTTACAGGATTCCTTCAGGCTAAAGTAATAAAGCGAGTAATTAGAATGCTAAAGACAGATGTAAATAACAGGAATGAGACAGCGGTGACAGATGAGCGGCTGGGTCAGGAAAGAGCCCAGTTGGTGGAAATGACACTGCTTCCTCGCTCCCGATCCCCTCCCCCACCCCATTCCCCTTTTCTCTTTTGGCCTCTGCGTCCTCCCAGCCGTGGCCTTAGGCGGCCGACCGGGCACACGCCGGTCAAATTGCATTCGGGAGGCGCAGCGCGGCTGCGGGCTTGGGCAGCCGAGCGGGGGGCGTCTCGAGCCTGGGGAGCCCCAGGCACATTCACCGATCTGCCGCGAGGCGGGCGCCACTCGGGCGCCAGGGCCCTGCCGGGGTTCCTCCCCCGCCGCGGGGAGTGTGGCCGCAGCCCAGGGTCCCGCATCCCGCGCCTCCCGGCGGCAGCCCTGCCTGCGCCTGGCCTGGGGCCTCCAGCGCAGTGGTTGCGCACAGCAGCCGCTTGGTCATCATGCACCCGGCTGCCTTGGGGGCCTTTGCCGCCTTCTCTCCCAAACCAGAGCGAAAAGAGCGCAGAGGTGCCTTCACCCCCACGTTGGCCGAGGAATACCAGTCCAGCCGACGCCAACGGCGGTCCCATACCCGGGGAGTGCCCCAATAGAGTCAGGTCCTCCAAGGCCCTTTTGCTCCGGCGACTCTGGCCCCGAGAGGTGCATTATAGGGTTTCCTTGGACTCCCATCTGAGGCCGCCCCTGGAGGAAGTCAGCTTTCCCATGATGAAATGTGCAGGTTACCTCAAGAAGAACCCAAGAAAGAACAACTCACATTGTCTTTTGATGAAAAGATGTTACAGCAATAATTTGCCTTTCGCAGCCCTGACCCATCAATGGGGAGGGGCGTGGGAGAGCAAATACAGTAATTTGTCAGTGAATGCATTTCAGTCCCTCGTGATAATTTATGTAGACAACCAGCCTGGTCTCAGTTTGCTATATGGAAGTTTAAAAATGTAAATGCTACTTAACCACTGTCTTTGGCATTAGAGAAGGAAGAATAATCAGATCTCATTCAAATCTCATTACTAGGTCGTTTAGTCACTAAAATCCCATAGATTACATTCCAAGATCTTGTTGCTAGACAGACCTTCTTATTCATCCGAGGAACCTTAGTCCTGAAGTTGGGGCCTAAGTGGATTTGAAGATTCATTTTAAGAATGACAGTCTTAGGGATGCAGCCATTCTCCAGAGTAACATGGGTTATGAGTAGACAGGGGGGAAGCCCGCAGCCCCTCCTTCCTAGTTTAGCTTTAGAGTGTCAAATGCCTTCC
Source organism: Tragulus kanchil (assembly GCA_022376925.1). Classification (NCBI taxonomy): domain Eukaryota; kingdom Metazoa; phylum Chordata; class Mammalia; order Artiodactyla; family Tragulidae; genus Tragulus; species Tragulus kanchil. The sequence goes on from JAIOJX010000025.1 coordinate 35,777,221, forward strand.
TTTTAGCATCCATACTCTTCAGGTTACAGACACACACATCAAACAAACAAGAAGACTCCCCCGAGTGAGCCACACTAGGCCAGGACAAAGATCCTGGCTCCCCTGTAATGTTAGTTCCACAGTAGATGAGCAGGCGTGCATGCAACAGAGCGAGATGCATGTCAGCTGAGGAATTCCTCTGTTACTGGTCAGAATGTGAACACTAGTTATGCCTATCAGCAGACCAAGGTGACCACTTTTCCAGAAGTTTAAGGTTGCGCAGCGGGTGCAGCCGCTCGGTCATCATGCACCCGGCTGCCTTGGGGCCTTTGCCGCCTTCTCTCCCAAACCAGAGCGAAAAGAGCGCAGAGGTGCCTTCACCCCCACGTTGGCCGAGGAATACCAGTCCAGCCGACGCCAACGGCGGTCCCATACCCGGGGAGTGCCCCAATAGAGTCAGGTCCTCCAAGGCCCTTTTGCTCCGGCGACTCTGGCCCCGAGAGGTGCATTATAGGGTTTCCTTGGACTCCCATCTGAGGCCGCCCCTGGAGGAAGTCAGCTTTCCCATGATGAAATGTGCAGGTTACCTCAAGAAGAACCCAAGAAAAAACAACTCACATTGTCTTTTGATGAAAAGATGTTACAGCAATAATTTGCCTTTCGCAGCCCTGACCCATCAATGGGGAGGGGCGTGGGAGAGCAAATACAGTAATTTGTCAGTGAATGCATTTCAGTCCCTCGTGATAATTTATGTAGACAACCAGCCTGGTCTCAGTTTGCTATATGGAAGTTTAAAAATGTAAATGCTACTTAACCACTGTCTTTGGCATTAGAGAAGGAAGAATAATCAGATCTCATTCAAATCTCATTACTAGGTCGTTTAGTCACTAAAATCCCATAGATTACATTCCAAGATCTTGTTGCTAGACAGACCTTCTTATTCATCCGAGGAACCTTAGTCCTGAAGTTGGGGCCTAAGTGGATTTGAAGATTCATTTTAAGAATGACAGTCTTAGGGATGCAGCCATTCTCCAGAGTAACATGGGTTATGAGTAGACAGGGGGGAAGCCCGCAGCCCCTCCTTCCTAGTTTAGCTTTAGAGTGTCAAATGCCTTCCTTTTAGCATCCATACTCTTCAGGTTACAGACACACACATCAAACAAACAAGAAGACTCCCCCGAGTGAGCCACACTAGGCCAGGACAAAGATCCTGGCTCCCCTGTAATGTTAGTTCCACAGTAGATGAGCAGGCGTGCATGCAACAGAGCGAGATGCATGTCAGCTGAGGAATTCCTCTGTTACTGGTCAGAATGTGAACACTAGTTATGCCTATCAGCAGACCAAGGTGACCACTTTTCCAGAAGTTTAAAGGAGGCTTGTAAATAGTAGAGCAAAATGAGAAACACATGTATATATATTTTAAAATTAATTTTTATCAGAGTGTAGTTGCTTTACAGTGTTGTGTTAGTTTCTACTTTACAGTAAAATCAGTCAGCTGTATGAATATGCACATTCTCTTTTTTTGGATTTCCTTCCCATGTAGTGCTCACCATAGAGCACTGCGTTCCCTAAGTTACACAGTAGATTCTCATTCTATATATATAGTATCAATAGTGTGTATGTCAATATGTACACAATAGTGTATATATGTTGATTCCCACCTCCCAATCCATCCTGCCTCTTCCCCTTTCCCGCCTTGGTGTCCATTGTTTGTTCTCTACATCTGTGTCTCTATAGAAATGTATTTTTACTAATTTGGGTTTGAACTTTTAGTTGTTATTGTTGTTTAGTCACTGAGTCATGTCCGACTCTTCTATGACCCTGTAGACTACAACCCACCTGGCTCCTCTGTCCACGGGATTTTCTAGGCAAGACGACTGGAGAGAGTTGCCGTTTCCTTCTCCAGAGGCTCTTCACAGCCCAGGGAGTAAACCTGCATCTCTTGCTTGGCAGACACATTCTTCGCTACTGAGTCACCCAAAAAGTCCTTTAACTTTAACTTCTAATACTTAATCAATAAGTATATTTTCATCATTGTGTCAGTAAGTGCAATGGATATGTTCTGAACCTGTTCCCTGCTTCATTCAGACTGATTACTGCATTTGTTTTGAGTTAACTTTTTATTTTGAAACAATTATGTCTTTCTTAAAACAAACAAACAAACAAACAAACAAAACCATCCACTGGTGAATGACTGTGGAGTGTTTGTGAAGCTGGTGATGATGAGCACTGTGCCTCTGAGGCTCTTAGGTCAAATCAATGGGGCAAATTTTGGGAGGCTTTTGTTCAGTTTATACTTGGTGAAAGTGAGCATCTCACAAAACAGAAAGACATAACAGACTTAGAGAATGAGCGAATGCTTGCCAGGGGGGTGACGGAGGGAAAGGACAGGATGTTTGGGATGGACATGTGCACACTGCTATATTTAAAATGGATAACCAACAAAGACCCACTGTATAGCACATGGAACTCTATCTGGTGCCATGTGAAAATTATTATATTTTAAAATTAAATTTTATCAGAGTGTAGTTGCTTTACAGTGTTGTGTTAGTTTCTACTTTACAGTAAAATCAGTCAGCTGTATGAATATGCACATTCTCTTTTTGGATTTCCTTCCCATGTAGTGCTCACCATAGAGCACTGCGTTCCCTAAGTTACACAGTAGATTCTCATTCTATATATATAGTATCAATAGTGTGTATGTCAATATGTACACAATAGTGTATATATGTTGATTCCCACCTCCCAATCCATCCTGCCTCTTCCCCTTTCCCGCCTTGGTGTCCATTGTTTGTTCTCTACATCTGTGTCTCTATAGAAATGTATTTTTACTAATTTGGGTTTGAACTTTTAGTTGTTATTGTTGTTTAGTCACTGAGTCATGTCCGACTCTTCTATGACCCTGTAGACTACAACCCACCTGGCTCCTCTGTCCACGGGATTTTCTAGGCAAGACGACTGGAGAGAGTTGCCGTTTCCTTCTCCAGAGGCTCTTCACAGCCCAGGGAGTAAACCTGCATCTCTTGCTTGGCAGACACATTCTTCGCTACTGAGTCACCCAAAAAGTCCTTTAACTTTAACTTCTAATACTTAATCAATAAGTATATTTTCATCATTGTGTCAGTAAGTGCAATGGATATGTTCTGAACCTGTTCCCTGCTTCATTCAGACTGATTACTGCATTTGTTTTGAGTTAACTTTTTATTTTGAAACAATTATGTCTTTCTTAAAACAAACAAACAAACAAACAAACAAAACCATCCACTGGTGAATGACTGTGGAGTGTTTGTGAAGCTGGTGATGATGAGCACTGTGCCTCTGAGGCTCTTAGGTCAAATCAATGGGGCAAATTTTGGGAGGCTTTTGTTCAGTTTATACTTGGTGAAAGTGAGCATCTCACAAAACAGAAAGACATAACAGACTTAGAGAATGAGCGAATGCTTGCCAGGGGGATGACGGAGGGAAAGGACAGGATGTTTGGGATGGACATGTGCACACTGCTATATTTAAAATGGATAACCAACAAAGACCCACTGTATAGCACATGGAACTCTATCTGGTGCCATGTGGCAACCTGGATGGGAGGGGCATTTTGGGGAGAAAGGATTCATGTTTATGTATGGCTGAGTCCCTTCACTGTCCACCTGAAATTATCTCAATATTGTTAATTGGCTGTATCCCAATACAAAGCAAAAAGTTTAAAAAAAAATACAAAATGAAAAAATGAGTATTTCAGATCAGTATGACTGAAGAATGAAGGCTCCTTCCTAGATGAGAAGCTTATTGACACTGGTAAATATTGATAAGGGGTCACCATAAAGATCATGGAAAATTGGTAGCCTAGTTTGCATGACATGTATTTTTCAGTCAAGAGTACCTGGAAGTCTGATCAATTCTTAAAGGCCTGACCTTGGAAAGCTGAACTGGGGTGAAAATTAATGCTAATGAAGAAACATGTGGGTCTAACAGATGAATTCTGTCTTTCTATGTGTAGTCTCAAGACCTGAACTGTAAGTCTGATCTGAAACCTTGATCTAGACGGACCTCTGAGAGCAACCTTCACTTTTGCTTTTATAAAGAAGCTTCATGCCTTCCAACGAAGAATCAGGCTGGTGTTGCTACTGGTGGTAGATGGTAGTAGAGGGGATAATGCCTAGGAGAATATTATCATGTAAATACGCAGTGTAGCTACATTCTAGGTATGGATTTCTTATTTTTTAATATTGTTTTCTTTTTTTCCCCTCTTTTATTGGTCCTTCATTTATTTATTTTCATCCATCTTAATTCTCTGGCCTGTGTGGGCCTCCCACGACTGTGGCCTCTCTCTCTCGTTGCAGAGCACCGGCTCTGCGTGCATGCATTCCAGAGCACTGGCTCACAATTGGACACACTGGACCAGCCACTACGTGGCACGTGGGGTCTTCCTTACCAGGGATCTTACCAGCACCCCTTGCACTGCAAGGCAGACTCTTTACCCACTGGACCACCAGGAAAGCCCTATATTATTTTCTTTATTTGTATTTTTGGCTGTGCTGGGTCTTCATTGCTAGGTGGGCTTTTCTCTAGTTGTCGCTGTGAGGGGGGTGGTGCACTTCTCTTTGCTGCAGTGCTCGACTTCTGATCGTGGTGGCTTTGCTGGTTGTGGAACCTGGGCTCTAGGGCTCACAGGCTTGAGTAGTTGCAGCACGTGGGCTCAATAGTTTCAACACTCAGGCTTCAAGACTCAGGAGCTATGGTGCACAGGCTTAGTTGCTCCACAGCATGTGGGTTCTCCCCACACCAGGGACCGAACCCATGTCTCCTGAATTGGGAGACAGATTCTTTACCAATGAACCACCTTTCACTGTTAAGGACCCACTGTTAAGGTAGCTATGCAACTGGAAATGAGGATTAGGAGGAAGAATGGTGGGAAAAAGCTAGAGGTCATGCTGGCTTGAATCACTTTTATAGGAGGTGAGAATTACTTTTGGGTTTTTCTTTATTTCATGAAGACTTTACTCTTGTAGAAATATTTTCTGTTGTAGAAATGTCAAACGTTCAGTTATGATTCATTAGTGTATTTTGAAACTAACAGTGGATCGTGACCAGCAGAAAGAAAAAGTTGAGAAAACAAAATAGAATAGAAACAATCGATTGGAGCTCAGTTTTATGAGGGCAAGGTTTGTTTCTCAAAGCTTGAGTTTTACTTGTATTTATATCAGTATATTTATATCGGGTTCAAATTCTGACCAAATTTGACTTGTAATACTTCCTAGTTATGTGATCCTAGAAAAGAAACCTCTGCATCTCACTCTTCTTGTCTGTAAAACGAGGTCAGTGTTGCTTTTTTTGTTGTTTTAATTTTTATCTGTATTATTAGTACATTTTAGGTACTCTGAAAACATTAGCTCTCTCTTTCCATTTATGGTGTATAACTTCAAATTTTTGGAGGGAGGTAAGTCAGATCCATGATAACCAGAGAGTTTAGTGTGTTAATGTTATATTTTCTTTTTTTTTTTTAGAACTTGGGAAAGTAATCTTGTTTCTCTCAATTATTTTATTTACAAAATGCAGAAACTAATAATCATTATGTGATTTGTTGATTATTTGTTAATAATATTGATGTGTACATTATTTGAAGATGCTCATATGTTTTCTCAATGATAGTCTTGAAAAGAACAGAAAGAGAACTTGATATGCAGAGAATGTCATTTCTGGTTTCAATAATCAAGTCCTGGTATTAATCATGTAAAATGTAGTTTTTTAAAAGCTAGTGTTTTAGGTGGAAGTTCATCTTACATTTTTTGAGAAAATTAAAGATAAAATAATTCACATTCTACCACTCTAGAGGTGGAATGCTAAGATGTAAGTCTTAGGTTTAGTACTATACGGCTAGGATTTTTATTTATTTATTTGGCCATGCCACACAGCATGTGGGATCCTAGTTCCCCAACCAGGGATCAGATCTCAGCCCCATGAGATGAAAGTGTGGAGTCTTAACCACTCGACCATCAAGGAGGTCCCTAATGCTAGGATTTAAATAGCAGCCCAGCAGAACTGATGAGACAGTCACATAGACTTCTACCAGAATCAGGTGTCAGAAACAAGCTGAATGTCTGGAATCTAGGAGGTCGACAACCAGGAAATAAGAAACTAGTTTCAGTGTTCCAGGTAGGCAGGAGTTCAACATGCAGAGAATAAAGATAGTTCTAAATATGATTCCATCAATAGATGCGTAGAAAGGAAATTAATAGAGTATTTTTCTCTAGTTTCTTTTATAGTTTTGGGGCTTTATATATGGACCTGAAGGTACAGTTGAGGTACAGTCTGGGAGTAATTCCCATTTGGGAAATTCTGTGATTATATTTATGGTTTGTGATATGAGCTCTCATTTTCCCCATTACATGATTTTTTTTTTTTTAAACAAGATTCCTGGGATTACTATATTAGTGAAGAAATTGAACATGGAAATCATTAGCTTAACAAACTTTGAGTTTCTGGTATTTTGAGAGATGCTGAGGATAAAAGACATATTTTGCCTTGAAAAAGCTCATGCATCTGCGGGTAGAGAGACACCTGAAGAAGGTGATGAGCAAATGGTGAGAGCAGGAGCGTTGAGGCCCACGTGCCCTGGCAAGAAGGAAGCTGGGGCAGCAGTTACATTTCATCAGATAGTGGTGGAAGGGACTTAGGGACTTCCCTGGTGGTCCGGTGGTTAAGTGTGCACTGCAGGGAGCACAGGTTTGGTGTCTGATCAGGGATCAGGAAGCTAAGATCGCATATGCCATGGCTGATTCATGTCGTTGTGGAGCAGAAACTAATACACCATTGTAAAGCAGTTATACTCCAATTTAAAAACAAATTAAAAATAACTAAAATGAAATAAAAATTGGGTGTCACTATATTCTACATCTATACTTATACAATATTGTACATCAACTATACTTTCATATATATATAAAATAGGTTGCTTTTGTATGAATTTACTAGAAATCAAGGATCTGTATACTGACAGTGGGTGAACTGTAGATAAATTACATCTCAGTAAATTTGTTAAGAGTAGAAGAAAATAAAAAAAAAAACAGATCCCACATGCCCCATGGTGTGGTCAAAAGAACAACAAAAAAGAACAGATAGTGGTTTATGCCAGCCCTCTCTTGTCTTCACTCCTGTAACTCATACCTTGAACTGACACAGGTAGAATGAAGAATTTTTTTCTTTGGAGCCTATTTTGGCTCACATGAAATGACTATTATTTGTTAAGATCAAGTAGAGAAATGAGATAACTGTCATGGAGGTTCAAGAAAAGGTTTCATTTTGTCATTGAACTTTGCATGTCCTTGTCATTTCCACTAACACTTTTTGATACATACATTTGCTCAAGAGCTTACTGTCAATATACTTGACTCAGGGAAAAATAATACTCCACCAACTAACCCTTGAGTGAACATCGATAATTTCTTTCTAGTTTCTAGAAAGCAGAATAGTAGAACTAGAAAAGCTTTTCTTTATTTTACAAAAATGGTATAGTTTTATTTTTGGAAACAATGCAGTTTTGAGAAATTTAGTAGGTTGCCTACTGGATTCTTTCACTCTCTTTGTGGGGCAGGATGATTGTATTTTCTATGCTACTGCTTCAAAGGCATTTCACTTTTATTATTTGCAAAACATGTCAGTTCAATGTTTGAGGAAAATATTTGAGGAGAGAAACATGCTTTAGTAATTGTGGATATGAAGAGGGGTGGTTTTGAGATGAGAACCATGTACTGCTAATACATCTAATAAAATGATAGCATGTTAGTCAGCATCAGTTCTCTATTAAAAATCTATTTTTTATTTGCTTTTAACATATGATAATCTCACAGGTTTGGTGTCTGATCAGGGATCAGGAAGCTAATGACCATGGCTGATTCATGTCGTTGTGGAGCAGAAACTAATACACCATTGTAAAGCAGTTATACTCAATTTAAAAACAAATTAAAAATAACTAAAATGAAATAAAAATTGGGTGTCACTATATTCTACATCTATACTTATACAATATTGTACATCAACTATACTTTCATATATATATAAAATAGGTTGCTTTTGTATGAATTTACTAGAAATCAAGGATCTGTATACTGACAGTGGGTGAACTGTAGATAAATTACATCTCAGTAAATTTGTTAAGAGTAGAAGAAAATAAAAAAAAAAACAGATCCCACATGCCCCATGGTGTGGTCAAAAGAACAACAAAAAAGAACAGATAGTGGTTTATGCCAGCCCTCTCTTGTCTTCACTCCTGTAACTCATACCTTGAACTGACACAGGTAGAATGAAGAATTTTTTTTCTTTGGAGCCTATTTTGGCTCACATGAAATGACTATTATTTGTTAAGATCAAGTAGAGAAATGAGATAACTGTCATGGAGGTTCAAGAAAAGGTTTCATTTTGTCATTGAACTTTGCATGTCCTTGTCATTTCCACTAACACTTTTTGATACATACATTTGCTCAAGAGCTTACTGTCAATATACTTGACTCAGGGAAAAATAATACTCCACCAACTAACCCTTGAGTGAACATCGATAATTTCTTTCTAGTTTCTAGAAAGCAGAATAGTAGAACTAGAAAAGCTTTTCTTTATTTTACAAAAATGGTATAGTTTTATTTTTGGAATCAATGCAGTTTTGAGAAATTTAGTAGGTTGCCTACTGGATTCTTTCACTCTCTTTGTGGGGCAGGATGATTGTATTTTCTATGCTACTGCTTCAAAGGCATTTCACTTTTATTATTTGCAAAACATGTCAGTTCAATGTTTGAGGAAAATATTTGAGGAGAGAAACATGCTTTAGTAATTGTGGATATGAAGAGGGGTGGTTTTTTGAGATGAGAACCATGTACTGCTAATACATCTAATAAAATGATAGCATGTTAGTCAGCATCAGTTCTCTATTAAAAATCTATTTTTTTATTTGCTTTTAACATATGATAATCTGGACTGTCTAATAATCTGAGCTCCACATTTCCCAGCAGCTGGGGAGCTAGCTTTGGCAGCTTTGGCTGCCCTTCAGGACTTGGCTGGGAGCCAGGCCACAAGGAAAAGGCTGTGTGGAAATCAGATGAGAAGAATTAGTTAAGCTTTTAATTAACTCACTCTTTCCTGTTGCAGAGATGTATAGAGGCTCAGATCTTCCGTAATCCTTCAAATGACCAACAAGCCCACTTAAGTAAGTGGTAACTGTTTACTGAGCTTTAAGGATGAGAATGGAGCTGTGTTGTTGCTGTTCAGTCGCTAAGTCATGTCTGAGTTTTTGCAGCCCCATGGACTGCTGCATGCCAGGCTTCTCTGTACTTCACTACATCCCAGAGTTTGCTCAAACTCATGTCCATTGAGTCCATGATACCATTCAACCAACTCATCCTCTGTCATCCCCTTCTCTTTGTGCCTTCAATCTTTCCCAGCATCAGGGCCTTTTCCAATGAGTTGACTCTTCCCATCAGGTGGCCAGAGTATTGGAGCTTCAGTTTCAGCATCAGTCCTTCCAATGAATATTCAAGTTAATATTCTTCTTTTTTTCTTTTTTGACCACTTCTATTGGTCTTTCATTTATTTCCATCTTTGTTGTTTTAGCCTATGTGAGCCTCCCATTGCAGCGGCCTCCCTCACTGCAGAGCACCGGTTCTGAGCACATGTGCCCCAGAGCGCCGGCTTGGTAGTTGGACACATTGGTTCAGCCGCTCTGCGGCACATGAGATCTTTCCAGGCCAGGGATCGAACCGGTGCCCCTTGTACTGCAAGGCGGTGTCCTTACCTACTGGATCACCCGGGAAGCCCCAGGGTTAACATTCTTTAGGATTGACTGGTTTGATCTCCTTGCTGTCCAAGGGACTTTTAAGAGTCTCTCCAATGCCATAACAGCAAGGCTTTAAAGCGATGCTCAGCAGACTTAGGAACCTGCAAGCATTTGTATGGAGATGAGAGATCTGAGGAGAAACATGCTTTAGTAATTGTGGATATGAAGAGGGGTGGTTTTGAGATGAGAACCATGTACTGCTAATACATCTAATAAAATGATAGCATGTTAGTCAGCATCAGTTCTCTATTAAAAATCTATTTTTTTATTTGCTTTTAACATATGATAATCTGGACTGTCTAATAATCTGAGCTCCACATTTCCCAGCAGCTGGGGAGCTAGCTTTGGCAGCTTTGGCTGCCCTTCAGGACTTGGCTGGGAGCCAGGCCACAAGGAAAAGGCTGTGTGGAAATCAGATGAGAAGAATTAGTTAAGCTTTTAATTAACTCACTCTTTCCTGTTGCAGAGATGTATAGAGGCTCAGATCTTCCGTAATCCTTCAAATGACCAACAAGCCCACTTAAGTAAGTGGTAACTGTTTACTGAGCTTTAAGGATGAGAATGGAGCTGTGTTGTTGCTGTTCAGTCGCTAAGTCATGTCTGAGTTTTTGCAGCCCCATGGACTGCTGCATGCCAGGCTTCTCTGTACTTCACTACATCCCAGAGTTTGCTCAAACTCATGTCCATTGAGTCCATGATACCATTCAACCAACTCATCCTCTGTCATCCCCTTCTCTTTGTGCCTTCAATCTTTCCCAGCATCAGGGCCTTTTCCAATGAGTTGACTCTTCCCATCAGGTGGCCAGAGTATTGGAGCTTCAGTTTCAGCATCAGTCCTTCCAATGAATATTCAAGTTAATATTCTTCTTTTTTTCTTTTTTGACCACTTCTATTGGTCTTTCATTTATTTCCATCTTTGTTGTTTTAGCCTATGTGAGCCTCCCATTGCAGCGGCCTCCCTCACTGCAGAGCACCGGTTCTGAGCACATGTGCCCCAGAGCGCCGGCTTGGTAGTTGGACACATTGGTTCAGCCGCTCTGCGGCACATGAGATCTTTCCAGGCCAGGGATCGAACCGGTGCCCCTTGTACTGCAAGGCGGTGTCCTTACCTACTGGATCACCCGGGAAGCCCCAGGGTTAACATTCTTTAGGATTGACTGGTTTGATCTCCTTGCTGTCCAAGGGACTTTTAAGAGTCTCTCCAATGCCATAACAGCAAGGCTTTAAAGCGATGCTCAGCAGACTTAGGAACCTGCAAGCATTTGTATGGAGATGAGAGATCTGAGGCACGTCAAGCAGTTGGGAGCTCTGTTCCTGTTAGCGTAGCCACCCTTCTGGACATAGGAAGCAGAGATGGCATTTATCAAAGTAATAAGACATTTGAACACATTTCACTTATATACTGTATGCACCTAACTTGGGTTTATCCAGACATTCAGTTTATTTATACTCGTGGACTGTTGCCCTGGCTGGAGTCTCAGTCTGGACATGTTATTCATACAAAACTCCTTTTAAATCCTTGAATTCTTATAGATTACAAGTTTTGGGTGGTCCTATACTCAGGTGGCCACTGTCATCACAGGTAATTTTTACATTTTTAATAAAGATTACTGTTTATTGTTCTCACCTATTTGAAAGGGCACTCTAAAGTTGGTTCATCCAGAGCAGCATTGACATATATACACTACCACGTATAAAATATGGCTGGTGGGAAGCTGCCATATAACACAGGGAGCCCAGCCTGGGGCTCTGTGATGACTGCGGGCAGGGGGATAGGGGAAGAGGGAGGCTCAAGAAGGAGGGGATATATGTAGAGATAAGAGCATATTTGTGTTGCTGTACAGCAGAAACTAACAGAACATTGTAAAACAATTATTCTCCAATTTAAAAATGTAATATATACATATGTGTATACACACACACACACACACACACACACACATATGTAAAGTTGGTTCATCCGATATGAAAGCAAAATGTTCATTTGTGAAGGAAAAGATGGTCAGTGTGCTGTCAAGTAGCATCTGCCAAGCAGAATTGGTCATTTGCCTCTCAGGTTCATTAATCCCTCACTGCAGAGCACCGGTTCTGAGCACATGTGCCCCAGAGCGCCGGCTTGGTAGTTGGACACATTGGTTCAGCCGCTCGGGCACATGAGATCTTTCAGGCCAGGGATCGAACCGGTGCCCCTTGTACTGCAAGGCGGTGTCCTTACCTACTGGATCACCCGGGAAGCCCCAGGGTTAACATTCTTTAGGATTGACTGGTTTGATCTCCTTGCTGTCCAAGGGACTTTTAAGAGTCTCTCCAATGCCATAACAGCAAGGCTTTAAAGCGATGCTCAGCAGACTTAGGAACCTGCAAGCATTTGTATGGAGATGAGAGATCTGAGGCACGTCAAGCAGTTGGGAGCTCTGTTCCTGTTAGCGTAGCCACCCTTCTGGACATAGGAAGCAGAGATGGCATTTATCAAAGTAATAAGACATTTGAACACATTTCACTTATATACTGTATGCACCTAACTTGGGTTTATCCAGACATTCAGTTTATTTATACTCGTGGACTGTTGCCCTGGCTGGAGTCTCAGTCTGGACATGTTATTCATACAAAACTCCTTTTAAATCCTTGAATTCTTATAGATTACAAGTTTTGGGTGGTCCTATACTCAGGTGGCCACTGTCATCACAGGTAATTTTTACATTTTTAATAAAGATTACTGTTTATTGTTCTCACCTATTTGAAAGGGCACTCTAAAGTTGGTTCATCCAGAGCAGCATTGACATATATACACTACCACGTATAAAATATGGCTGGTGGGAAGCTGCCATATAACACAGGGAGCCCAGCCTGGGGCTCTGTGATGACTGCGGGCAGGGGGATAGGGGAAGAGGGAGGCTCAAGAAGGAGGGGATATATGTAGAGATAAGAGCATATTTGTGTTGCTGTACAGCAGAAACTAACAGAACATTGTAAAACAATTATTCTCCAATTTAAAAATGTAATATATACATATGTGTATACACACACACACACACACACACACACACATATGTAAAGTTGGTTCATCCGATATGAAAGCAAAATGTTCATTTGTGAAGGAAAAGATGGTCAGTGTGCTGTCAAGTAGCATCTGCCAAGCAGAATTGGTCATTTGCCTCTCAGGTTCATTAATGCAGGCAGCCAGCCCTAGGTGTGGGTAAGGAAGGTGGGCTCAAGATGTGGCTGGAGGCTAAGTCAGCTGCCTGTGACTTTTGTATTCTGTTGGGAGGCTGGGGAGGAAGCTGAGTGTGTGTTATAAAGATAATTTGATCTCTATTGTCCAGGAGATTTAGTAGAAATTACATATGATGATAAAAATTGACCTCCCTAGTTGTATATGTCAAATTTGAATGATAGTTTCAACTAAACTTTTGCTATCAAAAGCTCTTCTCAAGTTGTCTAAAGGTGAAGAACTTCTTTCCTTCCTAACTTCTTCCTCGTTTCCTCTCCCTCCCTTAACATCTGATTCTCCATATTTAATCTCTCCCTCAAAGCTTTCTTCCATCTTTCTCTTAGAATAGATTTTATCTGAAATCTATTTTACATTAGAGTAGTTATTTAAAATTTAATTGTCTAGCTAAATTTTAATAGCTAAATTTTTCTGTGAAAATGTTAACTGAAAGCGATTCTTTTTGTTTTTAATACTTTCATTTTCAACTTAGACTTGAACTTAAGTCTTAGTATATACAAGAAGCACATCAGTCAACTGAAAAAGTTTCTAATTCATCCTGTGAGAAGGACCCAAGGGAAACAGAACCAGCAAGTACTAACACATAGACTTGTATTTATTATGCCCTATATTTTGAAGCACAGTAGCTAAAGCTTTGTTAAAAAGACTTCCATAGAATGTGTGTGTATGTTTGCTCAGTCATGTCTGACTCTTTGTGATCCCATGAACCATAACCTTCCAGATTCCTCTGTCCATGGAATTCTCCAGGCAAGAATACTGGAGTGGGTAGCAATTCCCTTCTCCAGGGGATCTTCCTGACTCAGGGATTGACCTGGGTCAGGAAGATCCTTTACCGAGTCACTAAGGGAAGCCCTCTATAGAATAATAAAATGTTAGTTTAGTCCACACTTCTCATATTATAGGAACAAAGAGATGAAGTGACTTATCCAAGGCCACATGGCAAGCTGGTGCTAAATTTGTGTGGAAGGGGCCTTTTTGTCAGATAATGATGTCACAAGAAATTAGGATAACAAAAAAGGAAAATAAATTACTACCAACATTAACCATTATATTTGTACCTTCATTACACTGATTTTCAAAGCAGCTTTTCATTTTGCTGACTGTGAGGGGGACCTTGGAGAGACCCAGACGAAGCTCATCTATACTGTCTCAGTTCCATAAGTAGGAAGGGACAGCTGTTACCTGTGCCTCTCTCTCTGAAGTTGTCCTTTCCCTGTTGCCCTGTCTTGCCTTGTTGACCTCTTGACTAGAAGGTGCATTTTATTCATTTGTAATTTTGTTTTGAGTGTGTCTATTTTTTATATTGGGGCTTTCCAGGTGGTGCTAATGAATAAAGAATTCCCCCGCCAATGCAATAGACATAAGAGATGCAGTTTCCATCCCTGGGTTGGGAAGGTCTCCTGGAGAGCACAGTAACCTACTCCAGTGTCCTTGCCTGGAGAACACTATGGACACAGGAGCCTGGCTGGTTATAGTCCATAGGGTTGCACAGAGAGTCAGACATGACTGAAGTGGCTTAGCATGCACACACATTTTTATATTTATTTATTTATGGTTGAGCTAGGTCTTCGTTATTATATGTAGTTTTCTCTAGTTGCTGTGTGTGGGCTTCTCATTGTGGTGGCTTCTTTTGTTGTGGAGCACAGGGTCTAGGGTGTGCGGGCTTCAGTAGTTGAGTCTCAAGGGCTCTACAGTGTGGGCCAAGTAGTTGTGGCACATGGACTTAGTTGCCATGAGGCATGTGGAATCTTCCTGGACTTGGTATTGAACCTATGTTCTCTGCATTAGCTGGTGAATTCTTAACCACTGGATTACCAGGGAAGTCCTAGAAGATAATTCCTTTTTTAAAAAATTTTTATTTAATTTTAAATTGGAAGATGCTTACAATGGTTTCTGTCATACATCAACATGAATTGCCATAGGTATACATATGTCCCCTCCCTTTTTTTTTTTAAATGTTGAACTCTTTTTTGTTTATTTATTTATTTATTTTCATCCATCATCATTCTCCAGCCCATGTGGGGCCCCCATTGCAGTGGCTTCTCTCATGGTAGAGCACCAGCTCTGGGCACATGTGCTCCAGAGCTCTGGCTCATAAATGGACACACGTGTCCAGCCGTTCTGCGGCATGTGGAATCTTCCTGGGCCAGGGATTGAACCGGTGCCCCCTGCACTGTAAAGCGGATTCTTTATCCACTG
This sequence comes from Tragulus kanchil, assembly GCA_022376925.1. Classification (NCBI taxonomy): domain Eukaryota; kingdom Metazoa; phylum Chordata; class Mammalia; order Artiodactyla; family Tragulidae; genus Tragulus; species Tragulus kanchil. The sequence goes on from JAIOJX010000025.1 coordinate 35,792,445, forward strand.
GACCACCAGAGAAGCACTGTCCCCTCCCTCTTAAACCTACCTCCTGCCCATCTCCCTCCTCAACTCCCACTTCTAGGTTGTCATGGAGCACCTGGTTTGGGTTCTCTGCATCATACAGCACATTCTGAATGGCTATCTGTTTTGCATATGATAATGTCTATGTTTCAATATTACTCTATCCCACCCCCTCCCTCCCTCCCTGTGACCCTAAGTCTGTTCTTATGTCTGTGACTCCTTTGCTGCTATGCAAATAGGATCATCATTTCTATATTAGAAGATTTTCTTAATGACATTCTATATGCTCCTCACTTGAAGGGTGTTGTGAACTACACTCTGCCCAGGACATCTGGAGTTCTGTGTGTCAAGTATCCCTGTACCCTCTTCTGGTAAGAATACCTACATTGTGTAGACTGATCTCTCCCCACAATATGATTGATGTTGGCCATGTCTGGCTCTTTGAAACTCCATGGACTGAAACCTACCAGGCTCTTTTGTCCATAGAATTCTCCAGATAAGAATACTGGATAGGTTGCCATGCCCTTCTCCAGGGAATCTTCCTGACCCAGGGACTGAACTTATGTCTCCTGCATTGCAGGCAGATTCTTTACTGGTTGAGCCACCAGGAAAGCCTGGAATAGCTAACAAGGACATTAATGTATTTAGTAGTTGCTGAAAACTTCCAGATTAATGGTGTTCACCAGCATATGAATTATCATTCTTCCACTTAAAATCCTGCACAGCACGACTTGTTTCTCTTGGAAAGGAGGCTGTACTTTTCCAGCATTCTCCTATGCATACTGCATGGAGTTCTAGGAAGTCCTTCAGAGGCAAATGTTTATTACCTCCTTGAAGGACATAGTAGGAAGAACTCAGATCACCCCTGGTAAGGGTTGCTTTAACACTTGTTGGGAGCATCGTTCCTGCCCACTGATGACCAGTTTTGGGGGAGGAGGAGCAGTGTTTGCTGAAGAATTTTGACCAGCTGGATCATTGCCTATTGGACTTTATTACAGGTTCCCTTTGTTTACTTTAAACATTTCTTGCAGACATTTTCTGATTGAGTTTTTTGATCTTCCTCTGGTAAAATGTTTATTTGCCAGTGAACTTAGTGGACGAGCATGGAGAACAATGAATGTGCTGGTATTACGCATGTGCCATGAATGTAAGTTGTTGGTAGACACTGACTATGACAATCTGTGACAATAGACTTCTTTATTCTTTGCATCTGAGGCTCAGAGACAGGAACGATGCTGGATTGCACAATATCTCCTCATAGAAGTTATGAGGAGAATGCCATGCCCTAACAGTGCTTATTTACACAGAACACCCAGCTCACTGTTTCCCCTCTGGCTTTTCTTAAACAAGCAATTTATTCTCAACAGTTTTAAATTTAAAATCAATAATTCTAATAAAATAGTTTTACATTTTTCATCTTTATGAATGGACAAGTATTGGAAGAGAATCCAAATGTGTTTTAGCAGGAAGACGAGGCTATCAATAAAACACATTCTAGGGGAGTCTGTGACAATGAAATATTTCTGTTTATCTTTCAACACAGAAATAAATGTGAATGGATGTATGATGTAGCTTGCACCTACTAACTAGATATTAAGTAGTAAAACTGGTTTCTGGGGAAAAAAAACCAGATTGATCGGTGTCAAATAAAAAAATGATTACTTGTATGTGGAATATTAAAAAAAAAAAGATAAAAAAAGATATAACTGAACTTATTTCTCAAACAGAAACAGACTCATAGACATAGAAAAAATGTATGGTTATCAAAGGGAAAAGGGAGAGTGGGGTGTGGGTAAATCAGGGGGATGGGATTAACAGATGCACACTATTATATATAAAATAATCAACAGGGACCTACTGTATAGCACAGGAAAATATACTCAATATTTTGTAATAACCTAAAAGGGAAGATAATCTGAAGAAGAATACATATATCTGAATCACTGTGCTGTATACCTGAAACTAACACAATATTGTAAAACAACAACTATACTCCAACAAATAAAAAATAAAACTAATTAAAACAAATTTAAGATACATTTGGTGATTTGAAAATAATAAGCATTCTGCTCATTTAAAGTTAGTACTGAGTCCTCTTCATTGATGGGGTCTTCGGTAGATCTCAGGTAGAGTAAATTTACTTTCAGGACCGAGGGGTTTATAAACATTCCTGAGGTTGCTCAAAGTCCTTATACAGAGATACTATTGAAATTATTCTCCATTAATTGGGGGAACTGGGATGATGAATCTTTGAAATCACTTAAAATCACACAGAAAATACCTACTTATTGTAGAAAACTCACAAAATATGAATAAACAAGAAGAATAAAAAATAAGTAAATGAACAAAATAATCATAAAGAAGTCATTACTATGTTGCTCTATTATATCTGTGTGCTTATAAAAAGATTCTATTATGCATTTATTATTTTGTTATGAGTTAGTACATAATTTTTGTGAAACAAAATTAAAATCTGTTAAAGTATACTTTCATGTCTAGCTTTCATTCACGTCTCTGTTTTCTCTATAACTCAGATCTGTTTTTATTAGATTTGTGTGTATCCTTCCACTGCTTTTGAAAAGTATTTATAAAAGTTAAAAGTTTACAGCAGGTTTTTTTTTTCCAAATTATTTATTTGGCTGTGTTGGGTCTTAGTTGCTGCATGTGGGATCTTAGTTCCCCAATCAGGGATCGAACCTGCATCCTCTGCATTGGAAGGCAGATTCATAGCCACTGGACCACCAGGGAAGTCCCTAGAGCAATTTTATATTGACAAGGAAACTGAGGGAAAGGCACAGATATTTCAGTACCCCTGTGTCCCCACACATGCCTGCTGCTGCTGCTGCTGCTTAGTCATGTCAGTCATGTCCAATTCTGTGCGACCCTATAGACTGTAGCCTGCCAGGCAGGATTCTCCAGGCAAGAATACTGGAGTGGGTTGCCATGCCTTCCTCTGTGGGATCTTCCCAACCTAGAGACTGAACCCCTGTCTCCTGCATTTCAGCCAGATTCTTTGCTACTGAACTACCAGGGAAGCCCCACTCCCCACACACATGCATAACCTCCCCCTTATCAACATCCCCCTCCAGAGTGGTACATTTGTTACCAAGGGTGAACCTACATTGACACATCATTATCACCCAAAGTCTGTCGTTTATACCAGGGTTCACTCTTGGTGTTATATGTTCTATGGGCTTGTACAAGTTTATGATGAAGCCAATCCACCATTATTAGAGCATACAGAGTATTTTCACTACCTTAAAATTCCTCTGTGCCCTGCCTTTTCATCCCTCTCCCTACCCTTAACCCCTGGAAATGACTGATCTTTTTATTGTTTCCATGGTTTTCTCTTTTCCAGAATATCATATATTTGGACTCCTACAGTAAATGCCTTTTTACATTGACTTCTTTCCCTTAGAAACATGCATTTATTATTACACCATGTCTTTTCATGGCTTGAGAGCTCATTTCTTTTTAGTCCTGAATAATATTCCACTGTTCGGATGTACTATCATTTACTTATCCATTTATCTGCTGAAGGACATTCTTCTTGCTTCCAAGCTTTGGCAATTAGGAATAAAGCTGTTATAAATACATATGTGCAGGTTTTTCGTGGACATAAGTTTGCAACTCCATTGTGTAAATACCAAGAAGCATAATTTCTGGATGGTATGACAAATATGTTTACATTTATAGGCTGTTTCCAACTTTCTTCCAGAGAGGCTATACCATTTTCTGTTTCCATCAATAGTAAATGAGAATGCCTGTTGCTCCACGTCCACATAGATATTTAGTGTTATCATTTTTCTGGAATTTTGGCCAAGAATGACCATATAGTTACAGTGGTATCTCATTTGCATCTTCTGATGACATATGATGTGTAACATCTTTTCATATGTTTATTTTCCTTCTGTTTATCTTCTTTGGTGAGGTATCTTTATGATTCTTTGGCCCATTTAAAAATTTTGCTGTTTGGTCTCTTACTGTTGAGTTTTTTAAAAAAATTTTGTCCTCTTTTATTGGTTTGTTATTTTTTGATTTTCATCCATCTTTATTCTTTGACCTGTGTGGGCCTCCCATTGCAGTGGCCTCTCTTGTTGTTGAGCACTGGCTCTGGGCAAATGCGCTCTAGACTGCTGGCTCACAATTGGACACACCTGTCCAGCCACTCCATGGCATGTGGGATGTTCCCAGGCCAGGGATGGGACCAGTGTACCTTGCACTTCAAGGCAGACTCTTTACCAACTGTACCACCAGGGAAGCCCAGAACATAAGCCTTTAATTTTAATAAGTTCTGCTCATCATTTCTTTCTTTAATGGATCATGCTTTTGCTATTGTAGAAGTCATCCTCATACCCCAGGTCATCTATGTTTTCTCCTATGTTACATTCTAGAAATAGTTTTTTGCATTTCATATTTATATCTATAATTCACCTTGAGTTAATTTTTGTGAAGGGTGTGAATTTGGGTCTAGATGAATTAAAAAAATCCCTTTGCATGTAGATGTCCCGTGGGTCTAGACCCTTTATTGGAAAGATGACTTTTGCTCCATTGTATTGCCTTTGCTCCTTTGTCAGAGGTCACTGTTATTATTACACCATGTCTTTTCATGGCTTGAGAGCTCATTTCTTTTTAGTCCTGAATAATATTCCACTGTTCGGATGTACTATCATTTACTTATCCATTTATCTGCTGAAGGACGTTCTTCTTGCTTCCAAGCTTTGGCAATTAGGAATAAAGCTGTTATAAATACATATGTGCAGGTTTTTCGTGGACATAAGTTTGCAACTCCATTGTGTAAATACCAAGAAGCATAATTTCTGGATGGTATGACAAATATGTTTACATTTATAGGCTGTTTCCAACTTTCTTCCAGAGAGGCTATACCATTTTCTGTTTCCATCAATAGTAAATGAGAATGCCTGTTGCTCCACGTCCACATAGATATTTAGTGTTATCATTTTTCTGGAATTTTGGCCAAGAATGACCATATAGTTACAGTGGTATCTCATTTGCATTTTTCTGATGACATATGATGTGTAACATCTTTTTCATATGTTTATTTTCCTTCTGTTTATCTTCTTTGGTGAGGTATCTTTATGATTCTTTGGCCCATTTAAAAATTTTGCTGTTTGGTCTCTTACTGTTGAGTTTTTTAAAAAAATTTTGTCCTCTTTTATTGGTTTGTTATTTTTTGATTTTCATCCATCTTTATTCTTTGACCTGTGTGGGCCTCCCATTGCAGTGGCCTCTCTTGTTGTTGAGCACTGGCTCTGGGCAAATGCGCTCTAGACTGCTGGCTCACAATTGGACACACCTGTCCAGCCACTCCATGGCATGTGGGATGTTCCCAGGCCAGGGATGGGACCAGTGTACCTTGCACTTCAAGGCAGACTCTTTACCAACTGTACCACCAGGGAAGCCCAGAACATAAGCCTTTAATTTTAATAAGTTCTGCTCATCATTTCTTTCTTTAATGGATCATGCTTTTGCTATTGTAGAAGTCATCCTCATACCCCAGGTCATCTATGTTTTCTCCTATGTTACATTCTAGAAATAGTTTTTTGCATTTCATATTTATATCTATAATTCACCTTGAGTTAATTTTTGTGAAGGGTGTGAATTTGGGTCTAGATGAATTAAAAAAATCCCTTTGCATGTAGATGTCCCGTGGGTCTAGCCCCTTTATTGAAAAGATGACTTTTGCTCCATTGTATTGCCTTTGCTCCTTTGTCAGAGGTCAGCTGACTATATATACATGGGTTTATTTCCTATTTACATCAATACTTTTTATGCCTATTTAATCAATACTTTATTGATGCTTAAACAATTTTATTTTTATTCTTTTATTCAGAATTCACCAAGAAGCTTACTTTATCCAGGTTAGTTCTCAAGAAGTGCTCTCATCATGGGGGAGTACATTGGACATGGGGTGTGGTTGTGTGTAGTGTTTCTTGAGAGGCTGCAAAGAAATTTTATATGTGCCAGTGCTCCTGTTAAGGAGCTTTAGTCATGTCCAACTCTTCGCAGTCCTATGGGCCATAGCCCACCATGCTCTTCTGTCCATAGGATTTTCCAGGCAAGAATACTCCAGTGGATCGCCATGCCCTTCTCCAGGGAGTCTCCTCTACTCAGGGACTGAACCCATGTCTCTTATGTCTTCCAGATCAGCAGGCAGGTTCTTACCACTAGCGCCACCTGGGAAGCCCAGTAAGTGGCAGAGGGTTACAGATAAGAAGAAGTCATCATTATCAACAAGAGTAAAACAACCATAGCAGGATCCATTGAGCATCTTTACATTCATTCTCTGTTTTTGTATCTGGGAAAATTTAAAGTTTGAAGACAAAGAATTTCTGTGTATATATTTTTGGATATGGGATAATGGCAATCTAGGAGATCGATGTTTGGTTACACACTTCCTTTTGGAGATGCACTGTAGTTTGGTGTTAGCTACAATCTTTGGCCAATATTTTTGTCTTTGGTACAGGCTAAGGCTTTTGGAAGGATGACTAGACAAATGTCTACTTCAGCTGTCATCCCTAAACATTCAGCAGTGTGGTCATGTAAGTTACTACCATGTTGAATCAGCACGACAATGCCAACAACATGAACAAAGTGTGTAATTCAGATTTACTCCCACTACCTGGATAATCACTTTCAAACAGATTACATTCTAAGTGTGGTGAAAAAAATCCCTTTGCATGTAGATGTCCCGTGGGTCTAGCCCCTTTATTGAAAAGATGACTTTTGCTCCATTGTATTGCCTTTGCTCCTTTGTCAGAGGTCAGCTGACTATATATACATGGGTTTATTTCCTATTTACATCAATACTTTTTATGCCTATTTAATCAATACTTTATTGATGCTTAAACAATTTTATTTTTATTCTTTTATTCAGAATTCACCAAGAAGCTTACTTTATCCAGGTTAGTTCTCAAGAAGTGCTCTCATCATGGGGGAGTACATTGGACATGGGGTGTGGTTGTGTGTAGTGTTTCTTGAGAGGCTGCAAAGAAATTTTATATGGGGCTGTGCTCCTGTTAAGGAGCTTTAGTCATGTCCAACTCTTCGCAGTCCTATGGGCCATAGCCCACCATGCTCTTCTGTCCATAGGATTTTCCAGGCAAGAATACTCCAGTGGATCGCCATGCCCTTCTCCAGGGAGTCTCCTCTACTCAGGGACTGAACCCATGTCTCTTATGTCTTCCAGATCAGCAGGCAGGTTCTTACCACTAGCGCCACCTGGGAAGCCCAGTAAGTGGCAGAGGGTTACAGATAAGAAGAAGTCATCATTATCAACAAGAGTAAAACAACCATAGCAGGATCCATTGAGCATCTTTACATTCATTCTCTGTTTTTGTATCTGGGAAAATTTAAAGTTTGAAGACAAAGAATTTCTGTGTATATATTTTTGGATATGGGATAATGGCAATCTAGGAGATCGATGTTTGGTTACACACTTCCTTTTGGAGATGCACTGTAGTTTGGTGTTAGCTACAATCTTTGGCCAATATTTTTGTCTTTGGTACAGGCTAAGGCTTTTGGAAGGATGACTAGACAAATGTCTACTTCAGCTGTCATCCCTAAACATTCAGCAGTGTGGTCATGTAAGTTACTACCATGTTGAATCAGCACGACAATGCCAACAACATGAACAAAGTGTGTAATTCAGATTTACTCCCACTACCTGGATAATCACTTTCAAACAGATTACATTCTATATGTAGCTTGGGATTGAAAAAAAAATCTCTAGATTCTAAATGTTGACAGTCTATCCATCTGTTGAAGTGCCAATGTAAATGTTACTGCAAGAGTAAAATGCAGCAACAATTAATAATTGTAGAAATTAAAATGATCAGAATAATCAGAATATTTCAAATAATAAATGTATAAGGAAATAGATGCAAAGTAGATTAATATTAAGATAAAACATGCTAACTAGATTACTTGAGGAAGACTATTATATCCTCTTAGAGTCAGTGAATATTTATAAAATTTAAATAGCACAAGAAAGAATAATAGAAATCATAGCATAGAAATCAGAATTAAGCTTTGAAATTGTATTATTATTCAAATATTAATGAAAATAATCTTTAAAACTATTCTTATTGCACAGTATTTTTAAATTATTTAATTCTGTTTAGGCCATGAGTCTTTTGGGCAAATTTCTCTTCACATCTTGAAGGATGGATAAAAACTAAAATGTTAAGTTTGACTTATTAAATATGACAAGGTGGAAAAACAACCCAAATCATGTACAACATCTGTAATAAACCATCTTTGATCTAGACATGACAAAGAATATACAGAATAAATGAAGACAGCATTAAATAGAAAAGAGGAATTCCTAAATATGCTCCCCTACCAACCTCAATTGAAAGAGTCAATGTATTTAGTTTCACAAATGAAGTATATGGCTCCTTGGTCCATGGAATTCTCTAGGCAAGAATATCAGAGTGGGTAGCCATTCCCTTCTTCAGGGAATCTTCCCAACCCAGGGATCAAACCCAGTCTTTTGCATTTCAGGGAAATTCTTTACCATCTGAGATACCAGGAAAATTTCCATTAGCAGTTGAGTGCTGTTAATTCTGAATTGTCTGTGATTTTGTTCATTTTCAATGGTATTTAGTCTAATCATTTGGAACATTTCACTTGACAAAAGTTCTCTTTTGACAGTTTTTTCCTTCATCAGTTTAAAAATATCATTTCATTGTCTTCTATCTTCTTTCTTTTTTTTTTTTTTTTTTGAGGAGGGGTCGGGGGGAGGGATGGGGTGAGTGGGCAACTTCTATTGGTCTTTCATTTACCTATTTTCATCCATCTTTGTTCTTTGGCCCGTGTAGGCCTCCCATCGCAGTGGCCTCTGTTGTCGCAGAGCACTGGCTCTGGGCACATGCGCTCCAGAACTCCGGCTCTGTAATTGGACACATTGGTCCAGCTGCTCCATGGCACATGGGATCTTCCCAGGCCAGGGATCCAACCAGCACCCCTTGCACTGCAAGGCGGTGTCCTTACCCAGTGGACCACCAGGGAAGCCCTTCTAGCTTCTATTATTTCTGATGTGAAGTCTGCCAAGGCTTGTGTTCTTGTATATTATGCACCTTTTTCCTCTGTTAGATTTTCTCTTTAATTTGAGTTATCAGCAGTTTGACTGTCATGTACCCAAGCTTTGTCCCCTTTGTGTTTATTTTGTTTGGGGATCACTGAGCTTGTTGGAGCTACAAGTTGATGTTTTCTACCACAGTTGTAAAATTTTGGCCATTATTTTTTCATATACATGTATATGTGCATATATAGATGCATACATATATACACACATGCACACATATATGGGCTTCCCAGGTGGTGTTAGTGGTAAAGAATCTGACTGTCAATGCAGGAGATATAAGAGACATAGGTTTGATCCCTGGGTTGGAAAAATCATCTGGAGGTGGGCATGGCAACCCACTCCAGTATTCTTTTTTAAATTATTATTAATTTTATTGTTTTAAAAATTTTACAGAGTTTTGTTGTTCACAGACATGTATGTTCCCAGATCAGTCATATGCATATCACTAGCACCCTCTCCCTTCCCAGTCCCCCCCCATCCCACCCCTTCAGGCCATGGCACCCTGCCCCTGCAGAATCTCCTATTCCCACAGAGCAATGACAATAGCTATCTTTTTTGCATATGATAGTATAGGTTTCCATGTGACTCCCTCTATGCATCCCACCCCTTGTTCATACCCCACAATGTCCATATGTCTGTTCTACTCCAGTACTCTTGTCTTAAGAATCCCTATGGACAGAGCAGCCCATCAGCCTACAGTCCATAGGGTCACATAGAGTCAGAAATGACTGAAGTGACTAAGCCTGTATTTAGTGTATGCATAAGTATATATATATATATATATTTTTTTTTTTTTTCCCTTGTCTTCTCTCCCTTCTCCATCTGAAACTCTAGTTACACTGCATGTCTTAGACTATTCTATATTGTCCTTCACTGCTAATTGTTTCAATTATATTCTCTTTGTTCTGTTGGATAATTCTTTTTGATTTGCCTTCAAGTTCATTTTAACTTTCTTCTACAGTCTCTAATATACTCTTCTCTTTTTTTGGCCACTTCTATTGGTCTTTCATTTATCTGTTTTCATCCATCTTTGTTCGATAGCCTGTGTGGTCCTCCCATCGCAGTGGCCTCTGTTGTCACAGGGCACCGTCTCTGGGTACATGTGCTCCAGAGCTCTGGCTCGGTAGTTGGACACATCGGTCCAGCTGCTCCGCGGCACGTGGGATCTTCACAGGTCAGGGATCTAACTGGCACCCCTTGCACTGCAAGGAGGTGTCCTTAACCACTGGACCACCGGGGAATTCCCTCCAACATACTCTTAAGCCTATCCTGGAATTAAAAAATATAGATATTAGCATAATTTACAGTTATAAGGTTTTTTTCTCCTCTTTTTTCTGTATTTTCTATTTCTTTGCTATGATTTCTTTTATGCCTACTTTTTATGATCCTCTTCTGCCCCATATTTATAATATATGCTTTAAAATGCTTACCTGCTAATAGTGAAATACAGATCATCTCAGGTTTGTGTCCATTGCCTGCCATTTTTCTTGGTTGCAAGTCATAGTTTTCTAACCTTCCATATATCTAATAATTCACTATTGTATGCTGGGCATTGTTATGACACATTCTTGACCAGATAGATTTTTTTATTTTTTGAAGGCTATTGAGTATGGTGTTGTAAGACAGAACAAATCCTTTTGGTTCTAACAAGTTTGCTTTGATTTTCCCCCTATATCACACTAATTTGTAAAAATTACAAAAATCTCTCATATATACATATATATGTACATATATATACATATATATATCTTTACACATACCTATTTGTATGAAGTTGAAACATCTTGTACTGCTGGAAGATATTTCACTGATCATAAAATTATTATATTCTATTATTATTAATTTCTTTGTAAGTATATTCTATTTCTTTAATTACCTTATGATCCCCGGGTACAGATCTTCAGTTTACAGCTATTCATATCACAGGATTTGACATACAGCTGGCATTGAATAAAAAGTTATCATTTTAATGAGTTTGAAGGATATCTTGCTGTGGTCCTTTGGGCTTTGCTGTAGTATTTCTTCCACAGCTACTTTTATTCCAATTTTATGAGTACATTGAGTTTATTCATTCATTCACTCACAGCCATTAATCTGTTTATTCAACAAATTTATTGAGAACCTATTATATGCCAGTTTCTATTCTGATGTGATTGCAGCAGTGAATAAGTTGAATAGCATTCACACTCTCATAGGACTTATGAATTAGTGGGTTTTGAGAGCATAACCTCGTTACTCCATAGTATTGCTGCCTTGGTATCCATTTCGTTTGGCCAAAGAGCCTGCAAAAGCCTTAAATGGACACTGTTCATGCTTGAGCATGCCCTAGATAACAAGAGTCAGAGGTAATTTTAAGTTCTTGATATGACTTCCCCAACAGCCCTTGCGATAAACAGTGTTCCCTACCTCCCAAGAATGTCTCTTTTGGTGCCTCTTTAGGTAAAGTCCCTGTGGAGCTTACTGAAACCTTGCTTCTTATAATTTGAATTGGCCAATCTGATCTTAGCCTGGGAGCCCAAAGCATGCCACCCAGGAATGCTAATAAAGGCATGTGCCCTAGTTTCCTCCCTTTCTCTGCTTGCACCCTGCCTGGCCTCCCAGTGCTGCCCCTCTAAATGTGCCGTGTACTTCCTCCACGACACATGAGCTGTAAGCTTTTTTATTTCAATTTCTTTCGTGGTCTTTTATTGCTTGTCATCTGGCACCCTGCACACTACCTGACAAATGTTAATTAACACTTGCTAATTGACAAATGTTAATTTATTTATTTAAGTTTAAAAATTATAATAAATATTTATTTCCTAATAATAAGGGAATGAACAAATAAGCCCAGAGATAAAGCGAGTACTCTATGACAATAAAAACTAAAGGAGTCAGTTACTGTGATGAAGATGCATGTGTATTCTGTTAGGTCGATGGGGGGCCCATGGGGCCTAGCCATTCCAGGGGACAGTGGTCTCAAAAGATTTCCCGCTGACATCACTGGCTCCAGCTGCATCTGGAGTTTTCCCGCCAGACCCAGTACAGCTCAAAGAAAATGCCTCTGCGCAGGAGCAAGACATTGCCCCTCCCCTGACTTGACCCTGAGCAGATAAAAGCCCCTTACCCGCCTCTGGGCGCGACTTCACTGGCCCACCTCTTGGAACCGTGGGAACCTCGCGACAGTATTTCTTCCACAGCTACTTTTATTCCAATTTTATGAGTACATTGAGTTTATTCATTCATTCACTCACAGCCATTAATCTGTTTATTCAACAAATTTATTGAGAACCTATTATATGCCAGTTTCTATTCTGATGTGATTGCAGCAGTGAATAAGTTGAATAGCATTCACACTCTCATAGGACTTATGAATTAGTGGGTTTTGAGAGCATAACCTCGTTACTCCATAGTATTGCTGCCTTGGTATCCATTTCGTTTGGCCAAAGAGCCTGCAAAAGCCTTAAATGGACACTGTTCATGCTTGAGCATGCCCTAGATAACAAGAGTCAGAGGTAATTTTAAGTTCTTGATATGACTTCCCCAACAGCCCTTGCGATAAACAGTGTTCCCTACCTCCCAAGAATGTCTCTTTTGGTGCCTCTTTAGGTAAAGTCCCTGTGGAGCTTACTGAAACCTTGCTTCTTATAATTTGAATTGGCCAATCTGATCTTAGCCTGGGAGCCCAAAGCATGCCACCCAGGAATGCTAATAAAGGCATGTGCCCTAGTTTCCTCCCTTTCTCTGCTTGCACCCTGCCTGGCCTCCCAGTGCTGCCCCTCTAAATGTGCCGTGTACTTCCTCCACGACACATGAGCTGTAAGCTTTTTTATTTCAATTTCTTTCGTGGTCTTTTATTGCTTGTCATCTGGCACCCTGCACACTACCTGACAAATGTTAATTAACACTTGCTAATTGACAAATGTTAATTTATTTATTTAAGTTTAAAAATTATAATAAATATTTATTTCCTAATAATAAGGGAATGAACAAATAAGCCCAGAGATAAAGCGAGTACTCTATGACAATAAAAACTAAAGGAGTCAGTTACTGTGATGAAGATGCATGTGTATTCTGTTAGGTCGATGGGGGGCCCATGGGGCCTAGCCATTCCAGGGGACAGTGGTCTCAAAAGATTTCCCGCTGACATCACTGGCTCCAGCTGCATCTGGAGTTTTCCCGCCAGACCCAGTACAGCTCAAAGAAAATGCCTCTGCGCAGGAGCAAGACATTGCCCCTCCCCTGACTTGACCCTGAGCAGATAAAAGCCCCTTACCCCGCCTCTGGGCGCGACTTCACTGGCCCACCTCTTGGAACCGTGAACCTCGCCCGGGAGCAAGATCCCAATAAAACTTAACTTTTGCTTATAATTTGGCCGACTTTCCTGTCTCTTGCAGCGTCGAGATCTTACATATTCTTAAAAATAGATTTGTGAGGAAAATCCTGTTGGAGTAGATGATATTTGAGGAAAGTCCTGAGTAGGCGATATTGGAGCAAAGGCCTTAAGCAATCAATCAAGCCTTGATTTGTAGCGTTTGCCAATATCTATGCTATAAGTGCTTCCACTGTTAAGCTGAAAATGTTACATCAGTGAAGGTGGGACTGGGATGAGACGTCAGTACAGTTTGTTAAATAGCAATTCCTCCCCACAGATATGATAGATGTAAATAACGTCTAGAGCCTGGGTAACAGTGAAATGAGCTATAGTACATTATCAAAGGTACAGTAGTACAATGAATACAATCAAATAAAGTTTAATTTTTAATAATGACTGTGTTGAATGACAAGCTTACAAAATTCTTAAATATTTAATAATTGGCTCTTTCAAACCTGTGTAAACTGGCTCCAGCACACTACCATGGGAGGGTAGCTGACCCTAGAGAACATTTGGACAGCTCTCTGTAACATTACCCGGCAATCCTCTGGCTAATTTCCCTCCTCTGGAGCATATCTTTCAGATTCTTCCACATGGTCTTGGAAGGATTTGCACTAAAGTCCTCATGGAAGACTATAGGATGGGAAATTGGAAGCAATGTGAAGGCTAATCCCAGGGGAATGGAAAGCTATAACATGCTGGAACAAGATTTGGCACAGTGTTGTCTCTGTCCTTTGAAGACACATTCACCTAACAACACTTTATGTTTGTCAAGGACACGTGTTAAGGTATATTCCAAACACAGTGTAAGGAGGTGATGTGCTTATGGAAAGTAATGACCTTTGGGAGTGATGGTAGAAGGAAGAAATATATACTTGAATAAAATAAAATCAGAATTGGGCTTCATTCCAATCAATGAGGAGAGTTGGCCTTGATCTGAAGGATCTGGATTTCTGATCTCTTCTGTGGCCCAAGTGCAGAAAGAGGGCCTGTGAAAAGTGATGTGCTATATGTAACTTGTAAGCAGAAATTCTTAGGAGTCATCATGTATGTCCACCATTCTCTTTGTTATGAGAATAGTGATGTCTCAGATAGGGGGTTCCTCAACCTGGGTCCTAGAGTAAAGAGATTATGAAGCAGAACCACACCCAAAGTCAATATATAATACAACTGATGACTCTACTTTGTTCTGAACCCTTGAGATTTGGGGTGATTTCTTTCTTTTTTTTATTATTTAATTGTATTTAAAAAAATTTTTTTACAGAGTTTTGCTGTTCCCAGACATGTATGTTCCCAGATCAGTCATTTGCATATCCCTGGCACCCTCTCCCCTCCCAGTTCCCCTGGGGTGATTTCTTATTGCTGTATCATGTAGTTTAATCTTACTATATAAAATAATTATTTTAAAAATGCTTACTATTAAACACGTGATTTTCAACCCACACGTAGCATGTGTAAAATAGATAAATAAGATCTTGAGGGAGTCTGGCTGTTTAAGAAAGATTGAAATAGAATTGAAACTCTAGGGTAGCAAAACTAAACTTCTTGAGTACTTCCTGGGGTCACAGAGTTGAAGACAACTTAGTGACTGAGCATCTTAGTTTACAGGTATATAACAAAATTTCAAAGACAATTAACAAGACTAGACTCTAATATCCACAAAAGTACAATTATAATTTTTCCCTCTACAATTAGTCCCATTTTTACCAAAGATAATCACTGTAAAACTAATTTGTTTGTATTAAACTTGGCTTGATTATTTATATAAGGGCAGCTAGAGTAGTAATTGATCATACAACTTTTAAAGATCGGTTTGTTGATACGAAGAATACTGAAATTTCTGAATAAAAGTAACTGTTTCATCTTTGTTCCCAAAGATATTTCTTATGAAGTCATTAATAGCTTCAGGGAAATTATTTCATTAAACCTAGAAAAAAACATTAAAGATGTTCTTTTTTTCTTTTTTTTTTTTTAGCATTTTAAGAGGAATAAGCAAGATTTAGGAAATCAGTTAAAAAAAAAAAAGGCAGGTGAACTTTACGTTCGGAGACACACCTTTGGCCTTGCAGCAGAAATCTGCAAGACAAAGACAGTTGTTACCAATTCCCCAAAGAACTAGTTTGCAGCCTTGATGATAAAGAGGTTGATTCACCCTTCCAACAAATTTTCCTCTAATTTGCTTCTTTCCCTTTGGGCATATAGTTTATTTTATCTTGAAAGAGGGCCTGAAAAAAGCTTTCTATCAGACTGATTATCAGCTTCCAATTTGGCCAAATTTCTGATCATAAAATTATTAAACCCTTTCAAACATATTGTCAGGTTTCAACTGGGACAAACAGCAAATATTTCTGGCCAGTATTAAACAACTTCATTAATTTTAATTTTAGTTTTCTTTGACTGTTTAAGAGAATAACAGAACAGTTTCACCAGAAAAGTCCCTCAGGGTCCCAGCAACCTTGAGTTGGGTCTCTGAAGGTAGATCAGAGGCCATTGAAGAATTTACATACAATCTTTGAGGAAGATTCCTTTTCCGGTATCCTAGTTAATTAAAATTGAAACATCGATTTCTGGGCCAGTGTTTTGAGGATGAACCCCTAGGAGGTATAATGGGTAAGAACTAGGAGTTGCCTAGATACCTTTTGCATATTTAATTTTTAAAAAAATTTTTATTTTACTTTTTACTTTTACAGAATTTTGGTGTTTACAAATATGTATGATCTCAGATTAGTCATATGTATATTCCCCCATCCCACCCCTCCATGCCTTTGCATAGCACCCCTGCAGGATCCCTTTTTCTCACAGCGCAATGACAATAGCTATTTTTTTCACATATGATAGTATAGGTTTTCATGCTACTTCCTTTATGCCTCTCATCCACTGTTCATTCCCTACAATGTCCATATGTCTACTGTCCATGTCTGTTTTTCCATCGCTTCACTGTAATTTTTCAGTAGCCTTTTACAAGTTTCTATGTACCAGTTAAAACAGGCATTCCATTCTATTTGTTCAGCTTGGGATTCCCTGCTCTTGAGTGCATTTTTCAAACGAGTAGTCTTGTCTAATTGGAGTTAAAACTTTGCCATTTTTGTAGATATTCACAGCTTTCAGCATCACAGTTCCCAACATAAAATAAGCAGGTGGGCCAGAGGGTGGAGTGCCCAACTCTTTGAATACAGTGGTAAAGAAACTGAATCAGTAAACCCTATGGACTGGGAACTGGACCGATTCAAGAATAAAATGGAGAACTGCAGCTGCCACCAAGATCCCATGGTGAAATCTGGTGATGGATTCTAAAGAAATAGAGACTTGTAGACTAAACCATCAACAATCCCCAAGGTGAGATCTGGGATGGGGTTACCCACTCAAAACCTGAAAATTTCAGTCTGAAAGGTGAGCGGCTTGGGTCTAGGCAAAATTTTCTGACACTGGACTTCACAGAATCATCTACCAGTTCAAGCTGACCTGTCCAATAAAGGAAAACCAATTAGACCGGAAGCTGGAATGTAAAGAGAGCAGTGCTCAAAGCAAGAGAAACTCAGTAACAGCCCCTTGGAAATGGTGGGAAAGATAGAAAATTCAAGCATTCTCAGGATGTCATACCTGCGTTTCTCATTGTCCCCAGAGACTGATCATATCACTGCCACCAAATCTGTGAAAAAGCAAAATTCAACGGAGTAAATTTGAAAGTCTAACTGGCTTTATTCAACAATTCATGAATCAAGGAGCATCCTATCTAGTACACAGAAGGGCCCTTTAAGGAATTTTACTAAGTGGGAAGTTTTTATAAGCAGAAGGAGGGTGGGGCAAGGAAATTATTAGTAAAAGAAAAGACAATTGTTTCAGGCCAGGTCTTCTTGGGGAAAAGGAAGGGAAGGGATTTGATTACTAATTTTAAATGTATGATCTCAGATTAGTCATATGTATATTCCCCCATCCCACCCCTCCATGCCTTTGCATAGCACCCCTGCAGGATCCCTTTTTCTCACAGCGCAATGACAATAGCTATTTTTTTCACATATGATAGTATAGGTTTTCATGCTACTTCCTTTATGCCTCTCATCCACTGTTCATTCCCTACAATGTCCATATGTCTACTGTCCATGTCTGTTTTTCCATCGCTTCACTGTAATTTTTCAGTAGCCTTTTACAAGTTTCTATGTACCAGTTAAAACAGGCATTCCATTCTATTTGTTCAGCTTGGGATTCCCTGCTCTTGAGTGCATTTTTCAAACGAGTAGTCTTGTCTAATTGGAGTTAAAACTTTGCCATTTTTGTAGATATTCACAGCTTTCAGCATCACAGTTCCCAACATAAAATAAGCAGGTGGGCCAGAGGGTGGAGTGCCCAACTCTTTGAATACAGTGGTAAAGAAACTGAATCAGTAAACCCTATGGACTGGGAACTGGACCGATTCAAGAATAAAATGGAGAACTGCAGCTGCCACCAAGATCCCATGGTGAAATCTGGTGATGGATTCTAAAGAAATAGAGACTTGTAGACTAAACCATCAACAATCCCCAAGGTGAGATCTGGGATGGGGTTACCCACTCAAAACCTGAAAATTTCAGTCTGAAAGGTGAGCGGCTTGGGTCTAGGCAAAATTCTCTGACACTGGACTTCACAGAATCATCTACCAGTTCAAGCTGACCTGTCCAATAAAGGAAAACCAATTAGACCGGAAGCTGGAATGTAAAGAGAGCAGTGCTCAAAGCAAGAGAAACTCAGTAACAGCCCCTTGGAAATGGTGGGAAAGATAGAAAATTCAAGCATTCTCAGGATGTCATACCTGCGTTTCTCATTGTCCCCAGAGACTGATCATATCACTGCCACCAAATCTGTGAAAAAGCAAAATTCAACGGAGTAAATTTGAAAGTCTAACTGGCTTTATTCAACAATTCATGAATCAAGGAGCATCCTATCTAGTACACAGAAGGGCCCTTTAAGGAATTTTACTAAGTGGGAAGTTTTTATAAGCAGAAGGAGGGTGGGGCAAGGAAATTATTAGTAAAAGAAAAGACAATTGTTTCAGGCCAGGTCTTCTTGGGGAAAAGGAAGGGAAGGGATTTGATTATACAAATTACTTCACTAGTGCAGAAGAGGAAATTTTAGATTATCTGTTTAAATGCCATGTCCTGGGAGAGGCTGAAAGTACAGTTAAATCTTGGTTTACTGTCATGTGGAATAACTCCACTTTGGGCCTTTTAATCATTTTTTAACTGTATATAGACATGTTTGGAAAATATAACATAAATCTATTGAAATACAATGTAAATCAGCCATCTTTATCAAATCTTTGTCTTATTCTGTATTTACTTCAGGTAGGAATTTTTAAAGAAATACAACATTACAGATACAATTGCTGCCTCTTGTGTATCCCTCTTTGATCTCATTTTCCTCCTTCCTTCCATAGAGCTACTCACTATTCTGAACTTGTTGTTAATTGTTTTCATGATATTTTTGTTTTTTAGCTACATGCATGTATAGGTGTATATAAACTATACAGCATTGTTTTACATGTTAAAATTAAAAAAATACTTATTGTTCTTTATGTATACATGCTATGTACAAATCATTCTGAAACATTTCTTTTTGTACAAAATGAGTTTTTAGAGATTTGTCCACACTAAGCATACAGTTCTAGTTCATCTATTCATGCAACAACTACTGTATGTGGTTTCTATTGTACTAATACCATAGTCTATCCATTCTCATTTTAATAGATATTTTAAAATTTTCAATACTATAAACAAGGATACAATAAAAATTCTCAGTTTGTCTCATTTCTTTAGGGTATGTGCTTAGAAATGAAATTTCAGGTTCATATGTTCTAAGTATTTTCAGCTTTATTATCCAGTATGGCATCAAATTTACTAGATCATGTCCTGTTGTTCTCTAAAGAGTTTATTTCTCCATATCCTCTTCAACATGAGGTTATTAGAATTTTTTTATTTTTATTGTTTGCCAAAGAAGTGAACATAAAATGTATTTTCTTATTTTACTATGCATTTTCCCGATTAACTGTGAAGTTGATTATATTTTCATATTTTTAGACTATTTAAGAGTCCTTTGCTTGTGAATTATTCTTATACTCTGCTCATTTTGCTGTTGTATATTTTCTTATTGATTGCTCTAGATTTATCACATCCTAAATGCTAATATTTTATTGGTTGTATATACTGCAAATTATTTTTGTATTTACTCCATTAATGCTTTGTGTTTGGAAGGTATGGGAATGTTTATCAAGACATGAATTTTTCCTTTGACAGTGAATTTTCTTATTTACTACTTCCATAACACTTACAATGGGTCAAGTATTTTCCTTTAAGCACTTTATACATAATTTTAACTGATTAATAAGAGTTAAAACATATGAGGTAGGTGAAATAGATGATACCATTATCCCATATTATTTTTATTATTACTTCAAAAATAACAGCTTGCAATACAATTTGTTTATTGTAAAGCTCAATCTTTTAAAAATTGTACAATTCAGTGGTCTTGGTATATTCACAAAGGCATGTGACCTTTTTACATCCCATTATATGACAGACTGCATTTTGTTTATCCATCTGTTCATCTATGGATATTTGGGGTGTTCTACTTTTTAGTTACTATATGTGGCTATGAATATTTATGCACACGTTTTTGTTTGAATGTATGTTTCCAATTCTTCTGGGAAGATACCTAGGAGTGAAATTGCTGAGTTGTAAGTTAACTCTATCTATAATTTTTTGAGGCACTGCCAAACTGTTTTCCAAAGGAGATGCATCATTTGATATTCCTATCAGCAACATGTGACGGTTCCAGTTTCTATTGTCCTAAGCACTTGTTATTGTCATTTTTTTTTTTTTTTCCATTATAGCCATCTGAATGGAGGTGAAGTGATCTCGCAGGTCAGTTCAAATGTTCTTCCTCAGAAAGTTCTTCCCTTATTGCCCTTCTCCATTATTACCTATCATATCTCATTTATATCCTTCAAATTTTCATAATAACATGTCTTACTTATTTACTTACTTGGCAAGACATCGTTTATGTTCTCCATCTTGAATGTTGGTTCCATGAATGTATTAACAGACATGGATTTCTTTCTTGTCTGTGATAGTTTACAATATCCTCAGTGCTTGTTGCTTTAACAATGAGAGTTCAAGACATGCAGTTTAGAAGCTAGAATAAACCTAGAGCATCTTGACAATTAGTAAAGGTGAATAAACAACTGCATTGGAAATGCCAGTCTTGAACAAACTATGTTGCCTTAAAAAGCAACCATGGTAGTTTACTACAATGTGTGAAACTGGCAAAAGTAAGGCTATTCCTTATATCCTTGATGGTTTCCTTCCTTCCTTCCTTCAAACTCCCCATCCACCCCATCTTCCTCTGTCTCTTTTTTAGCTTGGATCAAATCTGAGTTGAGTGGCCAATTTAGAGTCAGAAACACTTGAGTTGGAAAGGATGAGAAAAATATCATTTAGCTCATTTTACTCATTAAAATGGGGGATCAGGGGCTTCCTGTCTAGTGGTTGAGAATTTGCCTGCCAGTGCAGGGGTCATATGCTCAATCCCTGGTCCAGGAGGTTCCTACAGACTGTGGAATAACTAAGTTCCAGAAAATGTTGGCCAATCACATCGTACAATTCAGTGGTCTTGGTATATTCACAAAGGCATGTGACCTTTTTACATCCCATTATATGACAGACTGCATTTTGTTTATCCATCTGTTCATCTATGGATATTTGGGGTGTTCTACTTTTTAGTTACTATATGTGGCTATGAATATTTATGCACACGTTTTTGTTTGAATGTATGTTTCCAATTCTTCTGGGAAGATACCTAGGAGTGAAATTGCTGAGTTGTAAGTTAACTCTATCTATAATTTTTTGAGGCACTGCCAAACTGTTTTCCAGAGGAGATGCATCATTTGATATTCCTATCAGCAACATGTGACGGTTCCAGTTTCTATTGTCCTAAGCACTTGTTATTGTCATTTTTTTTTTTTTTTCCATTATAGCCATCTGAATGGAGGTGAAGTGATCTCGCAGGTCAGTTCAAATGTTCTTCCTCAGAAAGTTCTTCCCTTATTGCCCTTCTCCATTATTACCTATCATATCTCATTTATATCCTTCAAATTTTCATAATAACATGTCTTACTTATTTACTTACTTGGCAAGACATCGTTTATGTTCTCCATCTTGAATGTTGGTTCCATGAATGTATTAACAGACATGGATTTCTTTCTTGTCTGTGATAGTTTACAATATCCTCAGTGCTTGTTGCTTTAACAATGAGAGTTCAAGACATGCAGTTTAGAAGCTAGAATAAACCTAGAGCATCTTGACAATTAGTAAAGGTGAATAAACAACTGCATTGGAAATGCCAGTCTTGAACAAACTATGTTGCCTTAAAAAGCAACCATGGTAGTTTACTACAATGTGTGAAACTGGCAAAAGTAAGGCTATTCCTTATATCCTTGATGGTTTCCTTCCTTCCTTCCTTCAAACTCCCCATCCACCCCATCTTCCTCTGTCTCTTTTTTAGCTTGGATCAAATCTGAGTTGAGTGGCCAATTTAGAGTCAGAAACACTTGAGTTGGAAAGGATGAGAAAAATATCATTTAGCTCATTTTACTCATTAAAATGGGGGATCAGGGGGCTTCCCTGTCTAGTGGTTGAGAATTTGCCTGCCAGTGCAGGGGTCATATGCTCAATCCCTGGTCCAGGAGGTTCCTACAGACTGTGGAATAACTAAGTTCCATGCACCACAACTACTTAGCCAGTACTCTAGAGCCCCATGAGTCACAATCACTGAGCCCCCATGCTGCAATTACTCAAGTCCATGTGCCTACAGCCTGTGTTCTGCAACAAGTGAAGCCACTGCAATGATAAACCTTCACACCCCAATGAAGAGTAGCCCCCATAGGGTACAACCAGAGAAAGCCTACTCACAGCAATGAAGGCCCAACACAGCCAAAAATAAATAAATAAATCATTATAAAAGGGTCAAAAATGAGGGACTTTTTCTCCCAAGATGAAAATGTCCAGAAATTATTTTGTTTTATATTTATATATGAGAATATGACATATATGTTGTTAATATGTTGTTAATATGACAACAACACACGTTCATGGATGGAAGCACAGAAAATTTAAAAATATTTTTCTATCATTTATAATTCTAGCTTTTAGAAATAACTGTTAAGATTTCATGGCATATCTTCAAGAATTGCTTCTATGCATATTCAGTAATATAAATGTTAACATAAATACTAAATTTGTAGCAATTTGTTGTAGTGGCAATAGAAAACCAATGTAAACTAATATACCTAGTATAAAGGTACTGTTTAGTTGTTAAGTCGGGTCTGACCCCAAGGACTGTAGCCCACTAGCCTATTCTGTCCATGGAGATTTCCAGGCAAAAACAGTGGAATGTGGCATTTCCCTGGTGGCCCAGTGGTTAGGACTCTGTGTTCCCAATGCAGTAGGGCCAGGGTTCAATCCCTGGTCAGGGAACTAGATCCCACATGCCACAACTAAGACCCAGCATAGACAAGTAATTAAAAAAAAAAAATAGAGAGAGCGAGAAAAATAATGGAATGGGTTTCCATAACCTTCTCCAGAGGATCTTCCTGCTCGAGGAATCGAACTCACATCTCTTGCACTGGCAGTTGTGTATGTTACCACTGAGCTGTCATCAGGGAAGCCCATGAAGGTATTAATACTATAAATTATTTGACCAATCATGTATTATTAGATTGAATCTATTATTAGGTTTTGTTTGTTCTTATACTAGTGCACAAAAGGAACTTCAATAAACAGCTTTACATCTTCAGCATTTCTCACTTGTCTGATTATCCTAAGATAAATCCTTAGAGATGAAATTGCAAGGTTAAAATTATTTTTTCTTTATTTTTTATATGGGCACTAGGACCAATGATCACCAGCAGCCCAGTTACCAAAAAATTATGCTTCCAAAATCTCTTGATGCTGAGGGTCAAAAAATTTTTAAAGACTTTTGGTACATGCTGCCAAGTTGCTCTGAGATTTAAAAAAATATTTTTTTCACAATTTACATTTCTACTGCCTTGCTATACCTACCACTGTAACACTGGTTATTTTTTATTCTTTTCAAATTTAGATCATATGATAGATAAAAATATTAGTATTACACTGCTATTCTACTTTGTATTTCTTTGACCACTAGTGGATGCAGAATATGTTTTAAAGTTTAGAGATTACAAATGGTGATAAGGTAATTGTTCTCTGATGCCAAATTTATTCAGTAATATAAATGTTAACATAAATACTAAATTTGTAGCAATTTGTTGTAGTGGCAATAGAAAACCAATGTAAACTAATATACCTAGTATAAAGGTACTGTTTAGTTGTTAAGTCGGGTCTGACCCCAAGGACTGTAGCCCACTAGCCTATTCTGTCCATGGAGATTTCCAGGCAAAAACAGTGGAATGTGGCATTTCCCTGGTGGCCCAGTGGTTAGGACTCTGTGTTCCCAATGCAGTAGGGCCAGGGTTCAATCCCTGGTCAGGGAACTAGATCCCAC
The DNA here is from genome assembly GCA_022376925.1 of Tragulus kanchil. Taxonomy (NCBI): domain Eukaryota; kingdom Metazoa; phylum Chordata; class Mammalia; order Artiodactyla; family Tragulidae; genus Tragulus; species Tragulus kanchil. The sequence goes on from JAIOJX010000025.1 coordinate 35,816,474, forward strand.
ATGCCACAACTAAGACCCAGCATAGACAAGTAATTAAAAAAAAAAAAATAGAGAGAGCGAGAAAAATAATGGAATGGGTTTCCATAACCTTCTCCAGAGGATCTTCCTGCTCGAGGAATCGAACTCACATCTCTTGCACTGGCAGTTGTGTATGTTACCACTGAGCTGTCATCAGGGAAGCCCATGAAGGTATTAATACTATAAATTATTTGACCAATCATGTATTATTAGATTGAATCTATTATTAGGTTTTGTTTGTTCTTATACTAGTGCACAAAAGGAACTTCAATAAACAGCTTTACATCTTCAGCATTTCTCACTTGTCTGATTATCCTAAGATAAATCCTTAGAGATGAAATTGCAAGGTTAAAATTATTTTTTCTTTATTTTTTATATGGGCACTAGGACCAATGATCACCAGCAGCCCAGTTACCAAAAAATTATGCTTCCAAAATCTCTTGATGCTGAGGGTCAAAAAATTTTTAAAGACTTTTGGTACATGCTGCCAAGTTGCTCTGAGATTTAAAAAAATTTTTTTTTCACAATTTACATTTCTACTGCCTTGCTATACCTACCACTGTAACACTGGTTATTTTTTATTCTTTTCAAATTTAGATCATATGATAGATAAAAATATTAGTATTACACTGCTATTCTACTTTGTATTTCTTTGACCACTAGTGGATGCAGAATATGTTTTAAAGTTTAGAGATTACAAATGGTGATAAGGTAATTGTTCTCTGATGCCAAATTTATTCACCTTGGTAAATTCTATATTGTCCAAGTAAATAATGATGAAAATATTATTATTATTATTATTAATGATGATGAATTTAAAAATATTTAGACTATCCATATTTATATATACATACATAAATATATAGTTATGTAAAATATAAAGTTATCATATATATTCAAAAATTTTCAATGTTATAATTTCATAGCTCATGGGTATGCTTTTTAAAAATTTTTGGCCTATTTTACTGAATTTTTGTTTATTTATTTTCATCTGTCTTTATTCTTTGGCCTGTGTGGGCCTCCCATTGCAGTGGCCTCTTTCATTGCAGAGCACTGGCTCTGGGTGCATGTATCCCAGAGCACTGGCTCATAATTGGACACACCAATTCAGCCTCTCCATGGCAGCTGGGATCTTCTGGGGCCAGGGATCTAACCGGCACCCCTTGCATTGCAAGGTGGACTCTTTTACCCACTGGACCACCAAGGAAGCCCTGGGTATGCTTTTATGAAATGTTATTTCAGATAGAGCTTGAGAAGTGAAAGACAAAAGCAAGATGTTTGGAAAGAAAATCAGTTTTTAGTAATGTATAAATTAAATCTAGAGCATTTGAATCTTTTTCTTTCTTTGACTCTCTAAATAATTACATGGCCACATTACTCTCCAGGGTACTGTTTATAATTTCTGTGGTATGTATGTTGGGGTAGCGGGGAGAAGAGAGAAATATCAGTTAGTGATAATACAGTACATTCCTTGAAAATGCTCTGATCACCAGCAGCCCAGTTACCAAAAATTATGCTTCCAAAATCTCTTGATGCTGAGGGTCAAAAATTTTTAAAGACTTTTGGTACATGCTGCCAAGTTGCTCTGAGATTTAAAAAATTTTTTCACAATTTACATTTCTACTGCCTTGCTATACCTACCACTGTAACACTGGTTATTTTTTATTCTTTTCAAATTTAGATCATATGATAGATAAAAATATTAGTATTACACTGCTATTCTACTTTGTATTTCTTTGACCACTAGTGGATGCAGAATATGTTTTAAAGTTTAGAGATTACAAATGGTGATAAGGTAATTGTTCTCTGATGCCAAATTTATTCACCTTGGTAAATTCTATATTGTCCAAGTAAATAATGATGAAAATATTATTATTATTATTATTAATGATGATGAATTTAAAAATATTTAGACTATCCATATTTATATATACATACATAAATATATAGTTATGTAAAATATAAAGTTATCATATATATTCAAAAATTTTCAATGTTATAATTTCATAGCTCATGGGTATGCTTTTTAAAAATTTTTGGCCTATTTTACTGAATTTTTGTTTATTTATTTTCATCTGTCTTTATTCTTTGGCCTGTGTGGGCCTCCCATTGCAGTGGCCTCTTTCATTGCAGAGCACTGGCTCTGGGTGCATGTATCCCAGAGCACTGGCTCATAATTGGACACACCAATTCAGCCTCTCCATGGCAGCTGGGATCTTCTGGGGCCAGGGATCTAACCGGCACCCCTTGCATTGCAAGGTGGACTCTTTTACCCACTGGACCACCAAGGAAGCCCTGGGTATGCTTTTATGAAATGTTATTTCAGATAGAGCTTGAGAAGTGAAAGACAAAAGCAAGATGTTTGGAAAGAAAATCAGTTTTTAGTAATGTATAAATTAAATCTAGAGCATTTGAATCTTTTTCTTTCTTTGACTCTCTAAATAATTACATGGCCACATTACTCTCCAGGGTACTGTTTATAATTTCTGTGGTATGTATGTTGGGGTAGCGGGGAGAAGAGAGAAATATCAGTTAGTGATAATACAGTACATTCCTTGAAAATGCTCTGGGTAAAGTAACTTTGGAAAGAAGGCATTTAAAGCCTTTCACTTTAATGGAAGTTATGTTCATTTCTTTTTCTAAAGACTCACTATACTTCATGTTTAAATGAAGCTCTTGAAAGTTAACCAAATATGTCTTATACATTTCTACATATACTATCATTCCTGTGCAGATGTTACCACTGCCCTATGAGAGGAAAGGAAGGTCCCTAGAAGGGAAGAAATAAGAGAAGAGAATAAAGATAAAGGGTCCTTTAAAACTTAGATCAGCACATATCTACCCCAGAATGTTATCAATGTGACCTAAAATGTGGGAGCACAAAGATATTTGTTTATGGTAACCTGGGATATATTTTTAAAACCACTTTTAGGGATTCTTATTAGAATGTATGAAAAGTTGAAAAGGCACAGTGCTGTCATGCCAGTTTTTTAAAGGAGAATCTGAAAGCTCAAGTAATTGTGATACATAATGAAATGCTGTATTTTAGTCACTGTTACTTTGATAAAAAAGGAATTAGAGACCCTTGTAAATACTTATACCTCCTCAGTGAGTGGTCCGCACCGCATTATTTAAGAGAGACTCAGATAAGAACTAGCATTTGATGTAACTGTGATTTGCATCTGTCATCATAAAGCCTTGATTTTGTTTTCAGTTTCACAAATAAAAATGACTCAAATTGAAATTTAAGGAGAAGCCACCAAAGAAACCTCTTGATTAAATCTATCAGAAGGGATAGCCATGTGTGTTTAGCACTTGGTTGTAAATTCTGGTTTCTGGTGACCTTCCCGGCAGGTTTATGTTTGATACATCTAATTTCCTGAAGTGGTTTCAAGGATGCAGGGATTAAAACTATTCCCACAAAACTTTCCAAACATCTTTTTAAGGGATCTTAAAATTAATTTAAGAAGACACTGGCAAAAGGCTGCTGTTATAGAAATGGTTTCGGAGGAAAAAGAATAACCACGTGTTATTTGTATTTAGAACTTCAAAGCTAGAATTGTTTTATAAAAAGAAAAAAATTTCCTCATAGTTAATCTCACTTTTTAAATGCAACAAGATGAGATGATATATTTGTAAGGAAAATGAGATGATGTATTTTTATTTGTTAAGGAAACACTTTACACTATGGTAACAAAATCTATTTTGTCTTCAATGTTTTTTATTGTTACAACACATATACACGATGTATAGTCATGCATTTGGAATATATATATATGTATATGTAAAATTATTCCCACTTACTCAGGTAAATTAAACTGTTCAAGCAGTGCTTAACAATATAATAGTCCCTACTGCTTATAATCCTTTCTTGTATATTGAAAAGGTTCCCTGTAATTTTAGTAAATCTTTCCCCACATTTATGCAGCATAAATTTCCCTTAGCTTAAAATTATTTTTTTATCTTGTACTAAGTTGCTTGAGCCACGCCCGACTCTTTGTGACCCCATGGACTATAGACTGCCAGGCTCCTCTGTTCATGCAATTCTCTCGGCAAGAATACTGGAATCGATTGTCATTCCCTTCTCCAGGGAATCTTCTCAACCCAGAGATGGAAACTATGTTTCCTGCATTGGCAGGTGGATTCTTTACCACTAGCACCACCTGGGAAGTATGATTATTTCATTAGACACAACCAAATTTTGATTCTGAAGTAGCACAATTTCTTGTAGAATAATGGACAAGAGGAAAATTTTACAGTTTAGCTTATAGACAACTATTGATATTTCTAAGCATTTGTTGTTCAGTCGCTCAGTCATGTCCGACACTGAAATCCCAGGGACTGCAGCTTGCCAGGCTTCCCTGTCCTTCAGCATCTTCTGGAGCTTGCTCAAACTCATAAGCTTGCTCAAATTCTTGTCCATTGAATTGGTGACGCCATCCAACCATCTCGCCCTTTGTCATCCCCTTCTCCTCCTGTCTTCAATCTTTTTCTGCATCAGGGTCTTTCCCAGTGAGCTGGCTCTTCACATCAGGTGGCCAAAGTATTGGAGCTTCAGTTTCAGCATCAATATTCCAATCAATATTCAGGGTTGATTTCTTTTAGGATTGATTGGTTTGATCTTCAAAGCTAGAATTGTTTTATAAAAGAAAAAAATTTCCTCATAGTTAATCTCACTTTTTAAATGCAACAAGATGAGATGATATATTTGTAAGGAAAATGAGATGATGTATTTTTATTTGTTAAGGAAACACTTTACACTATGGTAACAAAATCTATTTTGTCTTCAATGTTTTTTATTGTTACAACACATATACACGATGTATAGTCATGCATTTGGAATATATATATATGTATATGTAAAATTATTCCCACTTACTCAGGTAAATTAAACTGTTCAAGCAGTGCTTAACAATATAATAGTCCCTACTGCTTATAATCCTTTCTTGTATATTGAAAAGGTTCCCTGTAATTTTAGTAAATCTTTCCCCACATTTATGCAGCATAAATTTCCCTTAGCTTAAAATTATTTTTTTATCTTGTACTAAGTTGCTTGAGCCACGCCCGACTCTTTGTGACCCCATGGACTATAGACTGCCAGGCTCCTCTGTTCATGCAATTCTCTCGGCAAGAATACTGGAATCGATTGTCATTCCCTTCTCCAGGGAATCTTCTCAACCCAGAGATGGAAACTATGTTTCCTGCATTGGCAGGTGGATTCTTTACCACTAGCACCACCTGGGAAGTATGATTATTTCATTAGACACAACCAAATTTTGATTCTGAAGTAGCACAATTTCTTGTAGAATAATGGACAAGAGGAAAATTTTACAGTTTAGCTTATAGACAACTATTGATATTTCTAAGCATTTGTTGTTCAGTCGCTCAGTCATGTCCGACACTGAAATCCCAGGGACTGCAGCTTGCCAGGCTTCCCTGTCCTTCAGCATCTTCTGGAGCTTGCTCAAACTCATAAGCTTGCTCAAATTCTTGTCCATTGAATTGGTGACGCCATCCAACCATCTCGCCCTTTGTCATCCCCTTCTCCTCCTGTCTTCAATCTTTTTCTGCATCAGGGTCTTTCCCAGTGAGCTGGCTCTTCACATCAGGTGGCCAAAGTATTGGAGCTTCAGTTTCAGCATCAATATTCCAATCAATATTCAGGGTTGATTTCTTTTAGGATTGATTGGTTTGATCTTCTTGCAGTCCAAGAGACTCCCAATATATATTTGAGAAACATGTAGAGTAGGAAACATCATTGTGGACATCTTTGACCAATAGAATCTGCCCTGGTGACACAGGGGATACATGATAGCTGTGTCGGTACACCATTACATCGCATATGGTGGATGAGGGTTAGAGGTGGTGTTGAGACCTTGAGATGTATTTATTTTTCAAGAATTTAGATTTTTAGACTCGATTTGCAGTAAACTATAATACAAATTCCAGTGAAAACAGTCATAGTTTTATTATAACACTATCTTTATTATAACTCTAGCTGCATTATTGTAACATACTCCTCTTACAGTTACTGAAGATGAAGTGGTATGATAAATTTCTTCTGCTTCTATTGCTGAATCAAAAACTGACTTAAGTCTCATTTTTGTGATTACCAGGAAAACTGAAATAAATTACAGGATGAAATTTCATATTAGGCTAGAAAGTTAAAAAAAATACTTGCTTTTAAGATATTATAATTGACCTTGAACAACATGGGTTTGAACTGTGGGAGTCCACTGATATGCAGACTTTCTTCAATAGTAAATAATGTGCCCGTGTGTGCTAAGTCGCTTCATATGTGTCCGACTTTGCAACCCTGTGGATTGTAACCTGTCAGGCTCCTCTGTCCATGGGATTCTCCAGGCAAGAATACTGGAGTGGGTTGCCATGTCCACCTCCAAGGGATCTTCCCAACCCAGGGGTTGAACTCAAGCCTCCTGCATTGCAAGAACATTCTTTACCACTGAGCCACTGGGGAAGCCCAGTAAATACTGAAGTACTATACAATTGGTAGCTGGTTGATCTGCAAATGCAAAGCTGAGGTTATGGAACAAACATGTATATGAAGGGCTGACTATAGGTATAGGCATATTTCAGACTGTGTGAGGAGAGTAAGCATACCTGACCTCCATGTTGTTCAAGGGTCGACTGCATTTTGTATTCTGTAATTTTTAGACATAGCTTAAAAGATTAAACATACTTAATCTGATGTATTATTTAAAATACATTTGTGATTTTTTTGATAAAAAAAGAACAGTGTTTCAGTATTTTTGGGTTGATTTCTTTTAGGATTGATTGGTTTGATCTTCTTGCAGTCCAAGAGACTCCCAATATATATTTGAGAAACATGTAGAGTAGGAAACATCATTGTGGACATCTTTGACCAATAGAATCTGCCCTGGTGACACAGGGGATACATGATAGCTGTGTCGGTACACCATTACATCGCATATGGTGGATGAGGGTTAGAGGTGGTGTTGAGACCTTGAGATGTATTTATTTTTCAAGAATTTAGATTTTTAGACTCGATTTGCAGTAAACTATAATACAAATTCCAGTGAAAACAGTCATAGTTTTATTATAACACTATCTTTATTATAACTCTAGCTGCATTATTGTAACATACTCCTCTTACAGTTACTGAAGATGAAGTGGTATGATAAATTTCTTCTGCTTCTATTGCTGAATCAAAAACTGACTTAAGTCTCATTTTTTGTGATTACCTGGAAATCTGAAATAAATTACAGGATGAAATTTCATATTAGGCTAGAAAGTTAAAAAAAATACTTGCTTTTAAGATATTATAATTGACCTTGAACAACATGGGTTTGAACTGTGGGAGTCCACTGATATGCAGACTTTCTTCAATAGTAAATAATGTGCCCGTGTGTGCTAAGTCGCTTCATATGTGTCCGACTTTGCAACCCTGTGGATTGTAACCTGTCAGGCTCCTCTGTCCATGGGATTCTCCAGGCAAGAATACTGGAGTGGGTTGCCATGTCCACCTCCAAGGGATCTTCCCAACCCAGGGGTTGAACTCAAGCCTCCTGCATTGCAAGAACATTCTTTACCACTGAGCCACTGGGGAAGCCCAGTAAATACTGAAGTACTATACAATTGGTAGCTGGTTGATCTGCAAATGCAAAGCTGAGGTTATGGAACAAACATGTATATGAAGGGCTGACTATAGGTATAGGCATATTTCAGACTGTGTGAGGAGAGTAAGCATACCTGACCTCCATGTTGTTCAAGGGTCGACTGCATTTTGTATTCTGTAATTTTTAGACATAGCTTAAAAGATTAAACATACTTAATCTGATGTATTATTTAAAATACATTTGTGATTTTTTTGATAAAAAAAAAGAACAGTGTTTCAGTATTAGCTTATCAGGTGTTAGATTGTTTTACTTTTTTGTGTGTTTGCAGAATAACATTATATTAGTACCTAGTATCTTGCATAATGTAGATACTTAATAGAAAATTTAACTTGATTTATCATACCCATTTGATTCCTCTTCTGAAAACTCTGAGGTATGATATAAACTTTCCATTGTGGATCTTCTAGACTCTTCTAAAGGCAAAAAAAAAAAAAAAGAGAGAGAGAGAGACGCATACATTTAATGCTTTATCACAAATACAGTTTACAATTACCTTTGAGTTTGAACCTGGAAATCCACTTTCAGGGGTGTCTAGTGGCTCAGACAGTAAAGAATCTACCTGCAATGAAGGAGACCTGGATTCAATTCCTGGGTCATGAAGATCCCCTGGAGAAAGGCATGTCTACCCACTCCAGTATCCTTGCCTGGAGGATTCCATGGACAGAGGAACCTGGTGGGTTACAGTCCACGAGGTCACAAAGAGTTGGACATAACTGAGTGACTAACACAATAACAAGTCTAGCCCTGATCAACTATGTGTGATGTAAGGTTACACATACACAACTGTCATGTATCCCCTGTGTCACCAGGGCAGATTCTATTGGTCAAAGATGGCCACAATGATGTTTCCCACTCTACATGTTTCTCAAAGATATGGCCTTGCCATATAAGAAGTCCTAGCACCCTGAGATTGCCATCCTGGCACTGCCATGTACAGATGCTCCACTTGACAGTCCCAGCTGAGCCCAGCCTTCTAACCATGCCATCAAAGCTCAGTCTATTAGTGAGTCCACCAGTCTGTTGGTTGAGTATCACCACTGGGTCACCTCAATTGATGTCCAGTCAAGGCAGAAGGTGAAGAAGAACTAAAGAGCCCCCTGATCAAGGTGAAAGAGGAGAGTGAATAAGCTAGCTTAAAAACACAATATTCAAAAAACCAAGATCATGGCATCTGGATCCTTTACTTTGCACCAAATATATGGGGAAAAGGTGGAAACAGTGACAGACTTTATTTTCTTGGACTCTGAAATCACTGCAGACAGTGACTGCTGCCACAAAATTAAAAGACACTTCGTCCTTAGAAGAAAAGCTATCACAAAACTAGACAACATTTTAAAAAGCAGAGATATCACTTCACCAGCAAAGGTCTGTATAGTCAAAGCTATGGTTTTCCAGTAGTCACGTACAGATGTGAGAGATGGATCATAAAGAAGGCTAAGCACTGAAGAATTGATGTTTTCAAATTGTGGTCCTGGGGAAGACTTTCGTGAGTCCCTTGGACAGCAAAGATATCAAACCAATCAATCCTAAAGGAAATCAACCCTGATTATTCATTGGAAGGACTGATGCTGAAGTTGAAGCTCCACTTTGGCCACCTGATGTGAAGAGACAACTTATTGGAAAATACCCTGATGGCTGGGAAAGATTGAGAACATCAGGAGAAGAGGGTGACAGAGGACAGATGGTTGGATGGCATCATTGATTCAATGGACATGAGTTTGAGCAAACTCCGGGAGATAGTGAAGGACAGGGAAGCCTGGCATGTTGCAGTCCATACGGTTGCAAAGAGTTGGACATGACTGAGAAGATGAACAACAACAACAAGCCATATTGGAATTCCTAACCCACAGAATTCTTATGATATATATGAAACAACAAGTGGAACTGACACTGTGTGGGAAATCAGATGACACGTTCAAGAAAAACTCAGAAAGATAATTAATTTAGAGAGCAATATGTGTGTTAAGTCATTTCAGTTGCATCTGACTCTTTGAAACCCCATGGAATGTAGTTGCCAGCGTGCTCTCTCCATTGGATTCACTAGAATGGGTTGTCACGCCCTCCTCCAGGTGATCCTCCCAACCCTGGGATATAACCAACATCACTTATGTCTCCTGCATTGGCAGGCAGGTTCTTTACCACTAGCAGTATAGAGAGCAATATAAAGTATCCAGACAATCAAATAAGATTTAGGAAGTTTAGACATAAATAGATGTTAATTTGTTATGTAATTTTATATGCTCTTCTATTTTTGACTTGAATGCACCGGGATGTATCTAATAAGATGCTCTTTATCCTTGCTTTTGACAAGTGCCCATGTCTCCCTTCATTTCCTGCATTCTATTTTTCCTAAGGCTCAGCACATTTCATATTTTGTCTCTATCTCCCACTTACCACAATTTCTGAAACATTTCTGTTGTATTCTCATTTTATTTTCTGAGATTTCTTTTGCTTTCTTGCTCTGATAGAAACTTGGCTGTCCTCTGAGAATGCTGCCAGCCCAGAAACCCTTTTACTTTTGCTTTTCCTTGGTCCTCTTACCATGGGACTTGGAGATAGGTGGGTGTTCCCCCTCCCTATTACTCTCTTTCAGGGCATTTAACCATCTCTTCTTCCCTTCCTAAAGCTCACATCACATCATCAGTTTATAAAATCAACTATTGTTGTGATCCACCTGCAACTGACTCATTCTCAATTCATCTTATTGTTGGCTTATTGTCACTTTCTGACTACTTTCTTAATTTAGCAACTTAAATGTACATGTGCTTCCCTGGTAACTCAGGTGGTAAAGAATCCACCTGCAATGCGGGGGATGTGGGTTTGATCCCTGGATTGGGAAGATACCCTGGAGGAGGGGATGTAACCCACTCCAGTATTCTTGCCTAGAGAATCCCCTGGGGTAACATGACTGAGTGACTAAGCACAGCACACAGTAGAAGACTCTTTTACCCTGGATCTCTATTCCTGGAGCTCTGTTCTTTTAGGTTGTGTCTCTACCTTATTGTGGCCACTAATTCCCATGTTCATTCTCAGACTTTTCAAATAACCCAGCCCTTTTACTAGTTGATTATCGGTTTTATTTTCGTAGACCAATCTGAAACCCCATGGAATGTAGTTGCCAGCTTCCTAGGACAGTGGGTTGTCACGCCCTCCTCCAGGTGATCCTCCCAACCCTGGGATATAACCAACATCACTTATGTCTCCTGCATTGGCAGGCAGGTTCTTACCACTAGCAGTATAGAGAGCAATATAAAGTATCCAGACAATCAAATAAGATTTAGGAAGTTTAGACATAAATAGATGTTAATTTGTTATGTAATTTTATATGCTCTTCTATTTTTGACTTGAATGCACCGGGATGTATCTAATAAGATGCTCTTTATCCTTGCTTTTGACAAGTGCCCATGTCTCCCTTCATTTCCTGCATTCTATTTTTCCTAAGGCTCAGCACATTTCATATTTTGTCTCTATCTCCCACTTACCACAATTTCTGAAACATTTCTGTTGTATTCTCATTTTATTTTCTGAGATTTCTTTTGCTTTCTTGCTCTGATAGAAACTTGGCTGTCCTCTGAGAATGCTGCCAGCCCAGAAACCCTTTTACTTTTGCTTTTCCTTGGTCCTCTTACCATGGGACTTGGAGATAGGTGGGTGTTCCCCCTCCCTATTACTCTCTTTCAGGGCATTTAACCATCTCTTCTTCCCTTCCTAAAGCTCACATCACATCATCAGTTTATAAAATCAACTATTGTTGTGATCCACCTGCAACTGACTCATTCTCAATTCATCTTATTGTTGGCTTATTGTCACTTTCTGACTACTTTCTTAATTTAGCAACTTAAATGTACATGTGCTTCCCTGGTAACTCAGGTGGTAAAGAATCCACCTGCAATGCGGGGGATGTGGGTTTGATCCCTGGATTGGGAAGATACCCTGGAGGAGGGGATGTAACCCACTCCAGTATTCTTGCCTAGAGAATCCCCTGGGGTAACATGACTGAGTGACTAAGCACAGCACACAGTAGAAGACTCTTTTACCCTGGATCTCTATTCCTGGAGCTCTGTTCTTTTAGGTTGTGTCTCTACCTTATTGTGGCCACTAATTCCCATGTTCATTCTCAGACTTTTTCACTACCAGTAACTGCAACCACCCCCCTCAGTTCCCCTTATTTAACTAGTTGATTATCGGTTTTTATTTTTCGTAGACCACTTCCTCTACTACCCCACCACCAGCAATTGTTCAATCCCACTGGGATTTTCAGTTCTACCATCTTTTCATGGTTCCTCTCTATTTTGTCTTCCTCTTTCCCTTCTTTGTACCATTTAAATTCCATGGCCATTCAGCCTCTTGCCTATAGGCTGACTTCCTTAGCCTTTTCTCACTTTGTTGTACTTACTTGATGAAACTATAACCCTCAGTAAAGCCAACACTCTGCCTATTCCTGTCCTGCAGTGTAAGTCTCAGGGAGACTGGAAAAACCTACAGGTGGGTCTCACTTTAAATTCATGGTCACGGCATTAGAGGGAACCCTTAAGGACTTCCCAGATGGTGCAATGGTAAAGAATTTGCCAATACAGGAGACACATGATACACAGGTTCAGTCTTTGGGTTGGAAAGACCCTCCTATAGGAAATGGAAACCCACGCCAATATTCTTGCCTGAAAAATTCCATGGACAGAGGAGCCTGGCAGGGTACAGTCCATGGAATTACAAAGAGTTGGATGCAACAGAGCCTGCACGCATGTCATGAAGATGTTCAGGCCATTCTAGTAAAGATTCCTAAGTCCATTCATTCTTCCACTCTCCTAGGTGACTGACTTACTCTTTTTTCCATTTTCCCATACCTCCAACTGTCTTTACACATCATCATTCTCATCTGATGATTTATCTTCCATTTTCATAGAGGAAATAAAACATGGTAGGAAAAAACTTCTATAAGCTCTGTGTTGAGTTACTCTCTTGCTTCTGTTCTATATGTTCCATGTCCCCATGCTACCATCTAAGGCCAACCCCTCTACTTCTTCACTAGATCTCATCCTCTCTTGACTACACAAGACATGGCTAATCCCCTGGGGTAACATGACTGAGTGACTAAGCACAGCACACAGTAGAAGACTCTTTTACCCTGGATCTCTATTCCTGGAGCTCTGTTCTTTTAGGTTGTGTCTCTACCTTATTGTGGCCACTAATTCCCATGTTCATTCTCAGACTTTTTCACTACCAGTAACTGCAACCACCCCCCTCAGTTCCCCTTATTTAACTAGTTGATTATCGGTTTTTATTTTTCGTAGACCACTTCCTCTACTACCCCACCACCAGCAATTGTTCAATCCCACTGGGATTTTCAGTTCTACCATCTTTTCATGGTTCCTCTCTATTTTGTCTTCCTCTTTCCCTTCTTTGTACCATTTAAATTCCATGGCCATTCAGCCTCTTGCCTATAGGCTGACTTCCTTAGCCTTTTCTCACTTTGTTGTACTTACTTGATGAAACTATAACCCTCAGTAAAGCCAACACTCTGCCTATTCCTGTCCTGCAGTGTAAGTCTCAGGGAGACTGGAAAAACCTACAGGTGGGTCTCACTTTAAATTCATGGTCACGGCATTAGAGGGAACCCTTAAGGACTTCCCAGATGGTGCAATGGTAAAGAATTTGCCAATACAGGAGACACATGATACACAGGTTCAGTCTTTGGGTTGGAAAGACCCTCCTATAGGAAATGGAAACCCACGCCAATATTCTTGCCTGAAAAATTCCATGGACAGAGGAGCCTGGCAGGGTACAGTCCATGGAATTACAAAGAGTTGGATGCAACAGAGCCTGCACGCATGTCATGAAGATGTTCAGGCCATTCTAGTAAAGATTCCTAAGTCCATTCATTCTTCCACTCTCCTAGGTGACTGACTTACTCTTTTTTCCATTTTCCCATACCTCCAACTGTCTTTACACATCATCATTCTCATCTGATGATTTATCTTCCATTTTCATAGAGGAAATAAAACATGGTAGGAAAAAACTTCTATAAGCTCTGTGTTGAGTTACTCTCTTGCTTCTGTTCTATATGTTCCATGTCCCCATGCTACCATCTAAGGCCAACCCCTCTACTTCTTCACTAGATCTCATCCTCTCTTGACTACACAAGACATGGCTCCAGCACTTCTTTCTGTCTTTCACTTATTAGGCTTTTTGTACTCTACTAAATTTTCCCCATCAGCATATACATATTTGGTTGAAGACATGAATAAGTTCTCATCAATGTGTGTGGACAGAATGATACATACTATATCTTGGTCTGTGCATTAGGCAATGGGCATTCATTTCTCCTTAAGCTTTCCATCTTTCTCAATCTTGAACACAGAAAATTACGCTTTGGTTTTAACCATGCAGGCGATGATGACATCAAAGTCAGTGTTTCTCAACTGGGATGATTTTGTTTCACAGGGAAGACTGGGAAATATTTGGAGATATATTTGTTTTTAGAACTGGTACTTGGATGTGCTATAGGCATCTAGTGGGTTGAGAGCAAGGATGCTACAAATATCTTACAATGCTCATGACAGTCATATCCAACCATTTTCTCCAACAAAAACATCAGCCAACTCAAAATTTTAATAGTGCATTATTAAGAAACCCTATCCTGGTGGGTGGTGGGGGCAATAAGACAGAGGTCATGGCCCTCAGAATGCCTGTGGGACTACACTGTAAATGTAGACAGCTCACTTCAGGATTAGGAAAGAAACAAACTTCTGTATTCTTAAACTCCTGCACTTTTGGGACTCTTTGTAACAGAAGCTTAGGTTTTACTTTGACTAATATATTCATCACCCTTTGAAGTAAAGAACTATCTTGGGCTTCTCTGTTGAATATTTTCATTGCATCACAATATAAAGAACCAACCCGACATCCTAATGCCTGTATTGAGGAGCCTGGCAGGGTACATGGAATTACAAAGAGTTGGATGCAACAGAGCCTGCACGCATGTCATGAAGATGTTCAGGCCATTCTAGTAAAGATTCCTAAGTCCATTCATTCTTCCACTCTCCTAGGTGACTGACTTACTCTTTTTTCCATTTTCCCATACCTCCAACTGTCTTTACACATCATCATTCTCATCTGATGATTTATCTTCCATTTTCATAGAGGAAATAAAACATGGTAGGAAAAAACTTCTATAAGCTCTGTGTTGAGTTACTCTCTTGCTTCTGTTCTATATGTTCCATGTCCCCATGCTACCATCTAAGGCCAACCCCTCTACTTCTTCACTAGATCTCATCCTCTCTTGACTACACAAGACATGGCTCCAGCACTTCTTTCTGTCTTTCACTTATTAGGCTTTTTGTACTCTACTAAATTTTCCCCATCAGCATATACATATTTGGTTGAAGACATGAATAAGTTCTCATCAATGTGTGTGGACAGAATGATACATACTATATCTTGGTCTGTGCATTAGGCAATGGGCATTCATTTCTCCTTAAGCTTTCCATTTTTCTCAATCTTGAACACAGAAAATTACGCTTTGGTTTTAACCATGCAGGCGATGATGACATCAAAGTCAGTGTTTCTCAACTGGGATGATTTTGTTTCACAGGGAAGACTGGGAAATATTTGGAGATATATTTGTTTTTAGAACTGGTACTTGGATGTGCTATAGGCATCTAGTGGGTTGAGAGCAAGGATGCTACAAATATCTTACAATGCTCATGACAGTCATATCCAACCATTTTCTCCAACAAAAACATCAGCCAACTCAAAATTTTAATAGTGCATTATTAAGAAACCCTATCCTGGTGGGTGGTGGGGGCAATAAGACAGAGGTCATGGCCCTCAGAATGCCTGTGGGACTACACTGTAAATGTAGACAGCTCACTTCAGGATTAGGAAAGAAACAAACTTCTGTATTCTTAAACTCCTGCACTTTTGGGACTCTTTGTAACAGAAGCTTAGGTTTTACTTTGACTAATATATTCATCACCCTTTGAAGTAAAGAACTATCTTGGGCTTCTCTGTTGAATATTTTCATTGCATCACAATATAAAGAACCAACCCGACATCCTAATGCCTGTTTTATACTATCTAAGGTCTTCAATTCAGCATTCCCTTTGGTTTTGCCAGGATGTAATGATATTTCTTAAACTTGAGACATTGTTTCTTGACTTTCCAAGTTCAAAATTATACCTGGTTGGCCTCAAATAATTGTTTAACATTCATTTCCCAGGTGCTGAGCCAACGTGATTTGTATTGTGGAATATTTTCCAAGCAGATTCTCCTGAGAAGAATAACTGTACCTATAGCTATTCTTTTATTCAACTAGGGTCATAATTGCTAGTTTAAATAAAAGACATTCTCATTCACTGTGTTAGGAATCCTTAACAAAGGTTAATTTTCAGAAGAGAACATTTGAAGTTATCATCTAGGTGTGTGGAGATTTCTGTTCACTTGCAACCATCAGGGGATGGTTGACTCTTGGTTCCACCTTGCAAAAGCACTCATTTTGATTTCTAACCTTGCTTTCCTGCAGGGTATGACTTAAGTGTGATTTGAGATGTTTGATCTGTAGGTCTTCAAGGAAGCTGGAGGATTAGGATCCATATCACTCCAGCAAGGGAAACCAGAAACAGTAAACTTGAGAGTGTGGTATTTGCTTACACTGCTTACCATTTCAATAGAAACAGGTATCTCCCTATTGATAACAGTGAAAGTGTTAGCCCTGTCCAACTCTTTGCTACCCCATGGACTGTAGCCCACCAAGCTCCTCTGTCTATGGGATTCTCCAGACAAGAATTCTGGAGTAGGTTGCCATGTCCTTCTCCATGAAATCTTCTCAACCCAGGAATCAAACCTGGGTCTCACGCATTGCAGACAGAAAGCATAGGTTCTCATAAATGGGCAAGAAAAGGATCTCATTTCACTACCTTTTAGCCTAAACTTGCAACAAAGAACAATAGAATGAATCAATAAGGCTGAACTGCAATAAACCTATGATCCTATTGCTTTACTTGACAACAATGGCATATAATTTTCATATAATATAGTGTTCTATATAAATGTGATTTTAAAAATGTTATCTGTAGGGGAGTATACACTGAAACAGAAAAGATGCTACCTGGTAGTTCTGTGACTGAAACGGTGAATGAATGAATTTTTATCATTTCATCATGCAGAACATTTTAAGCAGCCTTACTAGAAAAGGGTAAATAATAACTCATACATAAAGGTTGTGTCAGAGTTTATAGACTAGACCCCTGGTAATGGATTCAACCTTTCCACAACAAATCAAAAGTATTGTTGTATGCTCACATGAATACACAGCAGTCATTACCTTAAATTTAAAACTCACTATAAGCAGCAAACATATTGGGTAGGATATGAAAGCTGTATTGTATCAGTGTGGTCTGCAGAGAATTTCTTCATAAGGTTTTTGCTTTGTTGAAATATGTGTTGCAGTTCAAAGCTAAAGGGATTACATCTGAATAGTCATCATAGAGGTTGATTACATTCGTATATTATATTTAGCTGGACCCTGCAGGCTATTACTCCATTAGGTCTGCTGGTCCTGCTACTGTCAAAAAGTTGATCACCTAATGTTAAAAGACTATGCTTTCTGTTGACCTTATCAAAATGTCTCAAAAGGTTTTGTTAAAAAATAAAATTCAAATTGTGTTTTATGAAAATGATTAAGAGTAAACACCATGTATGAAAACTGCTCATATCTTCTGAGTGATTGTAGCATTGTGTCATTGTCAATGAGGAGCTTATATTTTGCTTTAGCACTGCAGCACAGTCTACTTAATTTACTTAGATTAAGTTTTAGTACAAGAGTCCTTTTTCATGCCGAGAGTAAAGAGTTTCAGAAACTGATTTCGATAAAAAGGAAAGAAGTCACTGCCTCTGCCCCATGTTTTCAAACCATATAGAATTAGCATCATGATGTATGAGTAGCCCTGTATAACAGTATTAATACAGTAGCACATCTACAGTGACCTATTACAATGTGGTTTTAGATCTCATTTCACTACCTTTTAGCCTAAACTTGCAACAAAGAACAATAGAATGAATCAATAAGGCTGAACTGCAATAAACCTATGATCCTATTGCTTTACTTGACAACAATGGCATATAATTTTCATATAATATAGTGTTCTATATAAATGTGATTTTAAAAATGTTATCTGTAGGGGAGTATACACTGAAACAGAAAAGATGCTACCTGGTAGTTCTGTGACTGAAACGGTGAATGAATGAATTTTTATCATTTCATCATGCAGAACATTTTAAGCAGCCTTACTAGAAAAGGGTAAATAATAACTCATACATAAAGGTTGTGTCAGAGTTTATAGACTAGACCCTGGTAATGGATTCAACCTTCCCACAACAAATCAAAAGTATTGTTGTATGCTCACATGAATACACAGCAGTCATTACCTTAAATTTAAAACTCACTATAAGCAGCAAACATATTGGGTAGGATATGAAAGCTGTATTGTATCAGTGTGGTCTGCAGAGAATTTCTTCATAAGGTTTTTGCTTTGTTGAAATATGTGTTGCAGTTCAAAGCTAAAGGGATTACATCTGAATAGTCATCATAGAGGTTGATTACATTCGTATATTATATTTAGCTGGACCCTGCAGGCTATTACTCCATTAGGTCTGCTGGTCCTGCTACTGTCAAAAAGTTGATCACCTAATGTTAAAAGACTATGCTTTCTGTTGACCTTATCAAAATGTCTCAAAAGGTTTTGTTAAAAAATAAAATTCAAATTGTGTTTTATGAAAATGATTAAGAGTAAACACCATGTATGAAAACTGCTCATATCTTCTGAGTGATTGTAGCATTGTGTCATTGTCAATGAGGAGCTTATATTTTGCTTTAGCACTGCAGCACAGTCTACTTAATTTACTTAGATTAAGTTTTAGTACAAGAGTCCTTTTTCATGCCGAGAGTAAAGAGTTTCAGAAACTGATTTCGATAAAAAGGAAAGAAGTCACTGCCTCTGCCCCATGTTTTCAAACCATATAGAATTAGCATCATGGATGTAAGCCCTGTATAACAGTATTAATACAGTAGCACATCTACAGTGACCTATTACAATGTGGTTTTAGAAGGTAACCATACTGAGAACAGAGTATATGTACTGAAAATTTGTCATTCACACTTGTTATAATCAGAAAATCACTTTAACATAAGTAAATTAAAGTTCCTTTTGTCCTCTAGACAGTATTATGTCATTTTACTCATTTAATCACAACAGTTGAAAAATTTTAAAGACATGAGTTGAATATACTTTCTTATAAATCTCGAGTCCAATTGCCAATACAAGGTATATTTTAATTAAACTTGATTTTTAACCTATGTCATTAGGAATGAGCTAACAAAATGCAAGTAGATCTTTAACAAAGATATTGGCAGGGATGATTTTATTATTTAAAATAACCTATGTAAAGTCTTCACTATAATCACATTACAAAAGCTGCCCTCTGGGAACGAAGGTGATTTTGAAGTTATCTCAGTTGAGTGGCTCATCTCTGAATTATGTTTCCAGAAGTGGTGATGGATTGGCACAGACTCATGTGTGTTCTTTTTGACATGGTCCTCCTTATAACTGATGGTGTGTAAAATGGCCGGTCAGGGATACAGCCTGTGAGCCTGGAGCACAGCCAGACACACATTATAGCCTCATTAGCACTGTTCATCTGTGACTGAGTTCATCAACTGAACTCTTCAGCAAGTGGAAGCTTCCTAATAGTCCTTGTATCTGCCAGCCTTTAGCCACCTCACTTGATACTCACAATACAGGAGGAGTGGGTATCAGTGAGGAGCAAGCAGACGGCACATTCAACTGGGATTCTGAAGAGACGTTAATGAAGGGGTTGTTAAGAGACAAGGGCAGTATATGCTGGAGAGGATATAGAGAAAATGGAATCCTCTTACTCTGTTGGTGGGAAAGCAAACTGACACAACCATTATGGAGAACAGTTTGTTGATTCCTTAAAAAACTAGAAATAAATCTACCATATGACCCAGCAAATTCCACTACTGGGCACATACCCTGAAGACACCAGAATTGAAAAAGACACATGTACCCCAATGTTCATTGCAGCACTATTTACAGTAGCTAGGACATGGAAGCAACCTAGATGTCCACCGGCAGATGAATGGATAAGGAAGGTGTAGTGCATATATAACAAGGGAATATTGCTCAGCTATAAAAAGGAATGCATTTGAGTCAGTTCTAATGAGGCAGATGAACCCAGAGCCTATTATACAAAATTAAGTAAGTCAGAAAGAGAAAGACAAATATCATATATTAATGCATATATATGGAATCTAGAAAGATAATACAGATGATTCTATGTGTAGGGCAGCAAAGGAGACACAGCCATAAAGAACAGACTTTTGGACTCAGTGGGAGAAGGCTAGGGTGGGATGATTTGAGAGAATAGCAATGAAACATACACATTACCATATGTGAAACAGAGGACCAGTGCAAGTTGGCAGCAAGAAGCAGGACACCCAAAGCCAGTGCTCTGGGACCACCCAGAGTGATAGGGTGGGGAGGGCGATGGGAGGGGTGTTCAGGAAGGAGGGAACATATGTATGTCTATAGCTGATTCATGTTGCTATATGGCAAAAATCACTGCAATATTATAAAGCAATTATTCTCAAATGAAAATAAATAAGTTTTTTAAAAAAGAGAGAAAGAGCAGTAGGGCAGAACTCGAACAGCAAGGGGTCCTTAGGCACCCAGTGATTCACAGTGGAAGGATGCTATGCCATTATCTCCTCCAGGCCAAGAGTAAAGGGGGAGACGATGGCTTTACCGGAAACCAGAGTGAGGATGGAAAGTTGAGAATAGGGTGCACCCACCTCCTAGAAGCAGGGGTGTGGGGTCAGAGATGTCAGAACCGAGCTGAAGTTGGAGCCAAGGGAATAAGTTCTGACCTTTCTACCTCCTGACCTCTGATCCCCTGATGATGACTCCTTTGGATAAACCCATATCAGGAAGAGAGAAGGCAATGAGCCTGGGAGATGCAGTCTGGGAAACAGAGTAAAGTGCGAGAATGGATCGTGTGTGTGTGCAGAGAGAGAGAGAGAGAGAGAGGGAAATCACATATAATAATCACAAGGTTGCAAATGTCACCAGTTTGGTCATGTGAAGACTAGTTAAAGTGTCAACATACTAGATGCTAGTATCTGACTGGATGCTTCTTTTCTCCATGTCTTTCTTTCTCTTTCCTCTTTTCCCCAACCCTTGTTTTCGATAATATTAGCTATTAGCTTGTCATTCACGGCACTTCTTGTTTTATAGTCTGTAACAATGCTATGAACTAAAGCCTGACATTTACCAAACAAACAAAATAAAATCAACAATGGAAACCAACCAAACAAACCCCGGCCCTGACCAAAACAAAGTGAAACAAAACCATCATAGTTTTCTTGGTAATACTTTCCTACTTTTTGTTAACAAATACAAAGATAATCTGTTCCACTGGTGTTCTGAAGCAGAGAGAATGATGTAGTTATTCTATATCTGATGAGTGTAACAGTCAAGATACAAAAAATTGGGACTTCTTTGGTGGTCTGGTGGTTAAACCTCTGAGCTTCCAATGCAGAGGGTCTAGGTTCAGTCCCTGATGGTGGAACTAAGATCCCACATGCCATGTGGTGCAGCCAAAAAAATTAGAAAGAAATAATTAAAAAATTTAAAAAGATATAAAAAAGTTTTAAGGCAGGACACATTTTTTAAGTTTAGGCAGAGAGGTGTCAAAAATTGACCTGTGGTCTTTCTTATTACAGGTCCTGGTATATAGCAATTCCCTTTTCAAAGGTTTTTTATCAATAGTGAAATCTATTAGAATTCATACACAGTTAAGAAGGATATTCAAACTCAAAATTATAGGTCCTTTTTCCTCCTTAAGCATCATTACCTTAAATACAGAACGGAGCCAGACCTGGATGAAGCAATGAAGAGATCACATTGACACAGAATTAACCTGAGTCTCTTTTTCTGGATATCTGAACTTTTACTGAGAGTATCCATCCACATCTATCAATTTGCTCAGACACTGAATACTTTCTTAAGATACATAAATGTAATGCTACTGTCTTCATTAAGTTTATATCCAGTTAATGCCAAATTACAAATTTCTGGATTTTTTCTAGTCAAGATGGGATAACCAAAATCAGATTACCCTTTTCCCTGAAACCATCCCCTTTTCTCCCTCTCACTAACCACCCCCCCACCGCCCCCGCCCAGGTCTCCCACTCTAGACCTAGTAAATAAAAATCTGCATTTTAAAATAATACCAAGGTCATTTGGTTGCTCACTAAAGCTCGAGACTCACTGTTCTGTGTAAACCTCTCTCTTAGATCTAGTATTTAACTTTGGAGCAAAATAGTCCATTTGGTAAAGGAGGAAGGATAATTGCTTGTCTCTTGTTCAGTTGCAAAGTTTAGATGATGAGTAAAAATTAAATTCGTTTCCATGGATAGTACATTTTTGTATGAGGGAATGTGATAGAACTTTAAAAATATTTTTAAATAAAAAAAATTTATCCTAATTATTGTCAGATATATATTTTATTGAAGTGTGGCTGATTTACACTGTTGTGTTAGTTTCTGCTGTATAGCAAAGTGATTCTGTTGCACATAGATGAGTGTAACAGTCAAGATACAAAAATTGGGACTTCTTTGGTGGTCTGGTGGTTAAATGCTTCCAATGCAGAGGGTCTAGGTTCAGTCCCTGATGGTGGAACTAAGATCCCACATGCCATGTGGTGCAGCCAAAAAAATTAGAAAGAAATAATTAAAAAATTTAAAAAGATATAAAAAAGTTTTAAGGCAGGACACATTTTTTAAGTTTAGGCAGAGAGGTGTCAAAAATTGACCTGTGGTCTTTCTTATTACAGGTCCTGGTATATAGCAATTCCCTTTTCAAAGGTTTTTTATCAATAGTGAAATCTATTAGAATTCATACACAGTTAAGAAGGATATTCAAACTCAAAATTATAGGTCCTTTTTCCTCCTTAAGCATCATTACCTTAAATACAGAACGGAGCCAGACCTGGATGAAGCAATGAAGAGATCACATTGACACAGAATTAACCTGAGTCTCTTTTTCTGGATATCTGAACTTTTACTGAGAGTATCCATCCACATCTATCAATTTGCTCAGACACTGAATACTTTCTTAAGATACATAAATGTAATGCTACTGTCTTCATTAAGTTTATATCCAGTTAATGCCAAATTACAAATTTCTGGATTTTTTCTAGTCAAGATGGGATAACCAAAATCAGATTACCCTTTTCCCTGAAACCATCCCCTTTTCTCCCTCTCACTAACCACCCCCCCCCCCACCGCCCCCGCCCAGGTCTCCCACTCTAGACCTAGTAAATAAAAATCTGCATTTTAAAATAATACCAAGGTCATTTGGTTGCTCACTAAAGCTCGAGACTCACTGTTCTGTGTAAACCTCTCTCTTAGATCTAGTATTTAACTTTGGAGCAAAATAGTCCATTTGGTAAAGGAGGAAGGATAATTGCTTGTCTCTTGTTCAGTTGCAAAGTTTAGATGATGAGTAAAAATTAAATTCGTTTCCATGGATAGTACATTTTTGTATGAGGGAATGTGATAGAACTTTAAAAATATTTTTAAATAAAAAAAATTTATCCTAATTATTGTCAGATATATATTTTATTGAAGTGTGGCTGATTTACACTGTTGTGTTAGTTTCTGCTGTATAGCAAAGTGATTCTGTTGCACATATACACATATATATATTCTTTCTCATATTCTATTGCATTATAGTTTAGTGCAGGATACTGAATACAGTTCCCTGTGCTATACATTAGAACCTTATTATCTACCTATCTTGCATATATTAATTTGTATCTGTTAATCTTATATTTTAATTTATTCCTCCCTCACCCCCTTTCCTGTTTGGTAACTATGTTTGTTTTCTATGTCTGTGAGTCTGTTTCTCTTTTGTAAATAAGATCATATGTATCATATTTTAGATTCCATATATGATGTATGATATTTGTTTTTTCTAGGTCCATCCATGTTGCTGCAAATAGCATTATTTCAGTTTTACACCCCAGAAGGGCCTGACCTTGTAAGCTAAGCAGGGTCAGGTCTGGTTAGTACTTGGATAGTGGGCTCCTTTTTTGTTTTTTAAATTGCTCATCTACCCTGACAGGCAGATAAGGAAACAAAGGTTGTAGGAATTGACTTTTTTTTTTAAATTGGAGTACAGTTGACTTACAATGCTGTGCCATCTCTGCTGTGCAGTAAAGTGACTCACTTAGACACATGCAGCAACACAGATGCAGCCAGAGGGTTTCAAGCTAAGGGACTGACTTTTGCTCAATATCACACTGGTGATAACTGGCTCAGTGGAGATGCAAACCCAGGTCAATTTGGATCCAAATCTTCTACACTCACTCTCACTTCAGTGAATTGAAAAGAAAGAAGGTGAGAAACAGGAAAAGCTCTTAGGCAGTTGTATTGTGTTAGGCTTGGAGAAGAGGATTTCTTTGATCTTGTGGCAAACTGCTGTGGAAAGCCTGTCAAGTTCCTAATTGTTGTCTGTCTCCTTTCTTGTCTTCTAGAGATGGTTTCTAGTGGTTTAAAAAATCTGCCACATGCCCCAGGATCTCCCTGAAGACCACTCACAGGACAATCGCTTGGGCATTGAGGAACCTAATCCATGGTTTCCATCAGGTGCGTTGCTCCCTTTATTTCATTATACTTTGACTCAGCTCCTAATGGATTCAGCTTCATAAAGTCAGAAAAAGAGGGAAAGAAACACATTTGATTCATGTTTTCACTGGAATTCGCCACAGACATGAAATTTCTCTAAAAATGCTAATCATTTGGTGTAACACAAGAGAAACTCGGTAACTAAAGCTCTTGGAGGAAAGCTCTCTCCCAGAGCTAATGTTTTTACGTCCAGTGATTGAATAAATCGATCCATTTATTACAACATCTTCACTTAGGTTTTTCTATCCCTAGATGAATGTGTCTAAGGGTACTAGAGGACTTTTCTTTATCACTAAAAAAATTGATTACACTTGTTAATTTGGCTTTTAATCCCAGATATAGCAAAACAAATACCACACACAAGTATAGAAGAAATCAATATAGACCTGTTCAATACTGGATTGATCAAAAAAGGATTTACTAAGACTCTAAGAGTGTAACACCAATGTACACACAAAGCCCTTACTTATGTAATATGGCTTTAGACAAGCTCAGTATCGGAGAGAAACCGTTTCTGAAAACAGAAATGGTGCACTTCTGTTACATTAGAGAGAAATCCTCAGAAGGCCTACCTATCCTAGGTATTTAATGCAAATATTTGTTTTTAAACGATTTCTTGTCTTCTGTCCAGGCAATCCTGTTAATTCACAGGGCACCCTATCACAGATTTTTTATGTTACATAAAGGCAAAACTACACTTAACAAGTGTAAGGTTGGTCATAAAAAATAGATAAAACAACACTCTTAAAAGCTCAGATATCACAAGGAAAGAAGCTCCATTCTTTTCAGAGAAGGTGAGGACAACGAGAGATTAAAAGCATACACACAGACTTCTGAAATGCTGCTTAGACCAGCTCTGGGCCATTAGCATATGTATTTTACAGAACCCAAGCAACAATCCAATGGCTCAATGAACACTCTTTTGATTAAACATTTTGAATTCCACTTGTATAAAAAATGGGGTCTTCCCTGGTGGCTCAGATGGTAAAGAATCTGCCTGCAATGTCTGAGACCTGGGTTCGATCCCTGGGTCAGGAGGATCCGATTAGAGAAGGAAATGGGAACCCACTCCAGTATTCTTGCCTGGAAAATCCCAGGGATGGAAGAGCCTGGTGGGCTACAGTCCATGGGTTGCAAAGAGTCAGACACGAAAGAGTCAGACACAAAAATGCATGAGAAAGAGATTCACACTATTTTACTCACCAAATGATACAAATTTTAAACTGCTTTCTAATAGTGGATGTTGAACATACACTGTGTCTGTTCACTGGTAATCCCTATTCAGCTGTCATTCACACAACAGATATTCACTGAGTAATACCTCAGTGAAAGACACACATCTGGGGCTTCTGTGGTGGTCCAGTGGGTAAACAGTCCGCCTTGGGGGAGTTCCCAAGGGGCACCCTAGGGTCTAAACTAGAGGACTTTTCTTTATCACTAAAAAATTGATTACACTTGTTAATTTGGCTTTTAATCCCAGATATAGCAAAACAAATACCACACACAAGTATAGAAGAAATCAATATAGACCTGTTCAATACTGGATTGATCAAAAAAGGATTTACTAAGACTCTAAGAGTGTAACACCAATGTACACACAAAGCCCTTACTTATGTAATATGGCTTTAGACAAGCTCAGTATCGGAGAGAAACCGTTTCTGAAAACAGAAATGGTGCACTTCTGTTACATTAGAGAGAAATCCTCAGAAGGCCTACCTATCCTAGGTATTTAATGCAAATATTTGTTTTTAAACGATTTCTTGTCTTCTGTCCAGGCAATCCTGTTAATTCACAGGGCACCCTATCACAGATTTTTTATGTTACATAAAGGCAAAACTACACTTAACAAGTGTAAGGTTGGTCATAAAAAATAGATAAAACAACACTCTTAAAAGCTCAGATATCACAAGGAAAGAAGCTCCATTCTTTTCAGAGAAGGTGAGGACAACGAGAGATTAAAAGCATACACACAGACTTCTGAAATGCTGCTTAGACCAGCTCTGGGCCATTAGCATATGTATTTTACAGAACCCAAGCAACAATCCAATGGCTCAATGAACACTCTTTTGATTAAACATTTTGAATTCCACTTGTATAAAAAATGGGGTCTTCCCTGGTGGCTCAGATGGTAAAGAATCTGCCTGCAATGTCTGAGACCTGGGTTCGATCCCTGGGTCAGGAGGATCCGATTAGAGAAGGAAATGGGAACCCACTCCAGTATTCTTGCCTGGAAAATCCCAGGGATGGAAGAGCCTGGTGGGCTACAGTCCATGGGTTGCAAAGAGTCAGACACGAAAGAGTCAGACACAAAAATGCATGAGAAAGAGATTCACACTATTTTACTCACCAAATGATACAAATTTTAAACTGCTTTCTAATAGTGGATGTTGAACATACACTGTGTCTGTTCACTGGTAATCCCTATTCAGCTGTCATTCACACAACAGATATTCACTGAGTAATACCTCAGTGAAAGACACACATCTGGGGCTTCTGTGGTGGTCCAGTGGGTAAACAGTCCGCCTTGCAGTTCAAGGGGCACGGGTTCAATCCCTGGTCTGGGAGGATCCCACACGCCTTGGAACGGCTGGACTGGTGTGTCCAATTACAAGCCAGTGCTCTGGAGCGCGTGCACCCAGAGCCAGTGCTTTGCAACAAGAGAGGTCACTGCAGTGCGAGGCCCACACAGGCCAAAGAATAAAAATGGATGAAAATAAATAAATAAAAAAACAATAAAAGAGGCTAAAATTAAAACAAATATTTAAAAAACTCAGTTTTTAAAAACTTGTTTCTTTTTAAATATATTATTTGCTCATCTTGCAAGTAAAGCAGAAAGTCTAAATTCTTAGTATATTGGAAGTGCTTCAGAGAAGAAAAGGAATCTTTCTATATAATTGCTTAAAATAATTTAATAGTTAAATTTTAAAGGACTATCTATTTTTTGGAGAGGAGCACTATTATTTTTAAATTGAAGTATGGTTTGTTTACAATGTTGTGTTTGTTAGTTTCACGTATAAAACAAAGACGTTCAGTTATACATATATGTACCTTTTTCCAGGCCATTTTTCCCTTCTAGCTTATTGCAAAACATTGAGTATAGCTTCCTATGGTATGTATTAGGTTCTCGTTGGTTATCTAGTTTATATATGGTAGTGTGTATATGTTAATCCCCACCTCCCAATTAATCCCTTTCCCTCTTCTCCTCTGGTAACCATAAGTTTGTTTTCTATATCTGTGGACCCATTTCTATTTTGTACATAAGAAAAAACCTCTTATTTAAACCTTCCTTCTGTCTTAATGAAAGATTAAGTTACACAAAGTATCTCAATTCTCATGGATTTGGTTGTTTTAAAGGGCGAAGAGGATATGGAATTTCTTTCCTGCATTTCAGTTATGTGATTGTACTAGTCATAGAGGGGAGAAGCGAGGAAGACAGCAGTGTTGGAAGACTGTTTCCCTCCTCCCTTCAAGTTTACCTTCTTTGGCTTTCTTGCACTGTGGTTGGGGGAAAGAAAAGGTACCCTATTTCAAAACTGATAATCTATATGTGGAAGACAACACATACATTATATATTAATGAATGGGAATCCCTATTCAGCTGTCATTCACACACAGATATTCACTGAGTAATACCTCAGTGAAAGACACACATCTGGGGCTTCTGTGGTGGTCCAGTGGGTAAACAGTCCGCCTTGCAGTTCAAGGGGCACGGGTTCAATCCCTGGTCTGGGAGGATCCCACACGCCTTGGAACGGCTGGACTGGTGTGTCCAATTACAAGCCAGTGCTCTGGAGCGCGTGCACCCAGAGCCAGTGCTTTGCAACAAGAGAGGTCACTGCAGTGCGAGGCCCACACAGGCCAAAGAATAAAAATGGATGAAAATAAATAAATAAAAAAACAATAAAAGAGGCTAAAATTAAAACAAATATTTAAAAAACTCAGTTTTTAAAAACTTGTTTCTTTTTAAATATATTATTTGCTCATCTTGCAAGTAAAGCAGAAAGTCTAAATTCTTAGTATATTGGAAGTGCTTCAGAGAAGAAAAGGAATCTTTCTATATAATTGCTTAAAATAATTTAATAGTTAAATTTTAAAGGACTATCTATTTTTTGGAGAGGAGCACTATTATTTTTAAATTGAAGTATGGTTTGTTTACAATGTTGTGTTTGTTAGTTTCACGTATAAAACAAAGACGTTCAGTTATACATATATGTACCTTTTTCCAGGCCATTTTTCCCTTCTAGCTTATTGCAAAACATTGAGTATAGCTTCCTATGGTATGTATTAGGTTCTCGTTGGTTATCTAGTTTATATATGGTAGTGTGTATATGTTAATCCCCACCTCCCAATTAATCCCTTTCCCTCTTCTCCTCTGGTAACCATAAGTTTGTTTTCTATATCTGTGGACCCATTTCTATTTTGTACATAAGAAAAAACCTCTTATTTAAACCTTCCTTCTGTCTTAATGAAAGATTAAGTTACACAAAGTATCTCAATTCTCATGGATTTGGTTGTTTTAAAGGGCGAAGAGGATATGGAATTTCTTTCCTGCATTTCAGTTATGTGATTGTACTAGTCATAGAGGGGAGAAGCGAGGAAGACAGCAGTGTTGGAAGACTGTTTCCCTCCTCCCTTCAAGTTTACCTTCTTTGGCTTTCTTGCACTGTGGTTGGGGGAAAGAAAAGGTACCCTATTTCAAAACTGATAATCTATATGTGGGAAGACAAC
Source organism: Tragulus kanchil (assembly GCA_022376925.1). Taxonomy (NCBI): domain Eukaryota; kingdom Metazoa; phylum Chordata; class Mammalia; order Artiodactyla; family Tragulidae; genus Tragulus; species Tragulus kanchil. The sequence continues at coordinate 35,845,643 of JAIOJX010000025.1, forward strand.
ACATACATTATATATTAATGAATGGGAAGATATTAAAAATAATGATAATACATATTTAGATGACAAGAATTACTGGAAAAGGAATTTTTTTATGGTTAATCCCATAAGAATGAGTTACGTTGAAGAAAAATATAAAATAAACTTTTCAGTGATAATATAGTATCAAATTTAAAAAGAAACCACAGCAAATTTATAAGTATATATACAACATATAATTGTATGAATATTTAATATACAAATAATATGAATATGTAAGTGAATATAATATAAATATATTAAAAATATACACTATAGATACTATGTCTGTGTGTGTATATATATATATATTCATTGCCTTCTGTTTTTAAATGTTAAGTATTTTTTTTTAAATTTTGGCCTCTTTTATGGGTCCCTCATTTATTTATTTTCATCAATCTTAATTCTTTGGCCTGCATGGACCTCCCATCATGGTGACCTCTCTTGTTGCAGAGCACTGGCCATGGGCACATGTGCTCCAGAGTGCTGGCTCACAATTGGGCACAGTGGTCCAGCCACTCTGCGGCATGTAGGATCTTCCCGTGCCAGGGATCAAACCAGCGCCCCTTGCAGAGCAAGGCAAACTCTTTAACCACTAGACCACCAGGGAAGCTCTACATATCTTCTTGCTTTCTTGATGACAGTGTTAAATGAGAGTCATAATAGTGGGCATCTTTGTTTTATTATTGTCCTTAGTGATATTAGTCCCGGATGAAGTGAAGTATATACCTATAGGGGATGTATATATGTGTAGGGGGGATGGTTTGCAACTTTTAAAAGTATAATCAGGGAGGTTGGAGAGGTTCAAGAGGCAGAGGATATATGTACACATATAACTGATTCACATTCTCATGGATTTGGTTGTTTTAAAGGGCGAAGAGGATATGGAATTTCTTTCCTGCATTTCAGTTATGTGATTGTACTAGTCATAGAGGGGAGAAGCGAGGAAGACAGCAGTGTTGGAAGACTGTTTCCCTCCTCCCTTCAAGTTTACCTTCTTTGGCTTTCTTGCACTGTGGTTGGGGGAAAGAAAAGGTACCCTATTTCAAAACTGATAATCTATATGTGGGAAGACAACACATACATTATATATTAATGAATGGGAAGATATTAAAAATAATGATAATACATATTTAGATGACAAGAATTACTGGAAAAGGAATTTTTTTATGGTTAATCCCATAAGAATGAGTTACGTTGAAGAAAAATATAAAATAAACTTTTCAGTGATAATATAGTATCAAATTTAAAAAGAAACCACAGCAAATTTATAAGTATATATACAACATATAATTGTATGAATATTTAATATACAAATAATATGAATATGTAAGTGAATATAATATAAATATATTAAAAATATACACTATAGATACTATGTCTGTGTGTGTATATATATATATATTCATTGCCTTCTGTTTTTAAATGTTAAGTATTTTTTTTTAAATTTTGGCCTCTTTTATGGGTCCCTCATTTATTTATTTTCATCAATCTTAATTCTTTGGCCTGCATGGACCTCCCATCATGGTGACCTCTCTTGTTGCAGAGCACTGGCCATGGGCACATGTGCTCCAGAGTGCTGGCTCACAATTGGGCACAGTGGTCCAGCCACTCTGCGGCATGTAGGATCTTCCCGTGCCAGGGATCAAACCAGCGCCCCTTGCAGAGCAAGGCAAACTCTTTAACCACTAGACCACCAGGGAAGCTCTACATATCTTCTTGCTTTCTTGATGACAGTGTTAAATGAGAGTCATAATAGTGGGCATCTTTGTTTTATTATTGTCCTTAGTGATATTAGTCCCGGATGAAGTGAAGTATATACCTATAGGGGATGTATATATGTGTAGGGGGGATGGTTTGCAACTTTTAAAAGTATAATCAGGGAGGTTGGGAGGGAGGTTCAAGAGGCAGAGGATATATGTACACATATAACTGATTCACATTCTTGCATAGCAGAAACTAACACAACATTGTAAAGCAATTATAGTTCAATTAAAAAAAAAGTATGACCAGGTGATATTTGATCAAAATTCTAAGGGAGGGTTTCCCTGGTGGTCCAGTCTGCCTTGCAGTGCAAAGGGTGCCAGTTCGATCCCTGGCACAGGAGGATCCTACATGCCATGGAGTGGCTGGACCTGTGTGCCCAATTGCAAGTCAACGCTCTGGAGCATATGCACACAGAGCAGTGCTCTGCAAAGAGCGATGGGAGGTCCACGCAGACCAAAGAATTAAGATGGCTGAAAATAAATAAATGAAGAACCAATAAGAGAGGCCAAAATTAAAAAAAAAAAATCTCTAAGGAAAATAACCTATGGGGATATTTTGAAGGAGAGCTGAACAGGGGAAAAGAGAGCAAGAACGAAGGTCCTGGGGTGGAAGCATGGCTGATATGCTCCAGGAACTGAGAAAAGACCCAGATGGGGAAAGGACGAGAAGCCAGGTGGGTGGGAGTAGGAGGAATGGTGATCAGAGAGGTAATAGAGGGCCAGATCATGCCTGGTCTCACAGGCTAAAGGGGCATGTCAGCTTGGACTCCGCCAGACACAGGACATCTTTTGGAGGGCTTTAAGCCACAGAGTGACATAATCTAACTTGTATTGTAAAAGGACACTCTGACTACCCTGTCAAGTATAGACTGTATAGGGAGTTATTTCAACAGTCCAAGCAAGATATAGGGTGGCTTGGGAAATGCTGGTAGCAGACAGATCCTAAGAAGTTATATGATCCTGGGTACATTCTGAAGGAACAGGATTGGTTGGCAGACTTGATGCAGAGGTAGGGAGGATACTCAGGTTTTAAATTTGCACATAAATGCACAAATGAAGCACCCATTAAATGAGACAGGAAGTCCTAGGGGGAGCATCCTTTGGGCTCATTTGAGATAAGTAATCATAGGATGATTTTGCATCTTTTAAATCTGAGATATCCACTGGAATCTGAGTGAGCATGTCAAGGAGGAATTTGTGGACACAAGCCCAGAATTCAGGGGAGAGCTCCAGGTGGCATATACAAATTTGAGAGTTATTAGTGAACAGGTAATACTTAAGGCCATGAAAATGAGATCAATATGACAGAAATTAGAAAACAGAAGAAATTAGAGCTTGAGCCATGGGTCACTTTAATGTCTAAGGATCATGAATATTAGGTGGAATCCGTAAAGGAATGGCTAGGGAGGAAAGAAGCCATTGAAAAGAATAAAGGAGGAGGGAGTGGGACTTCCCTGGCAGTCCAGGGGCTAAGATCCAGGCTTCCAGTGCAGGGGTCTCAGGTTCAAGCCCTGGTCAGGGAACCAGATCTCACATACCACAACAAGTATCAAAGATACGGGTGCCCCAATTAAGACCTGATTCAGCCAAATAAATTAAATAAATGAAAAAAGGAGGAGGGAATAATCAAATCTGTTGAATGTAATAGGTAAATAAGATGACGAAGGCTGAGAAATGACAACTAGGTTTGGTGAGTTGACGAACTTGAGAAGAGCAATCTTGGTAGAAGGTGGAGCTGAAGCAAGTGGGTTCAGGAGCAAATGGGAAGAGAGCAATTAGAGACAACTAACACAGATGATCTTTTACATTGTGAAGAAGTGGAACAGAGAAATGGGACTGTAACTGGTGGGAAGTATGAGGTCAAAAGACTTTTTTTTTAAGATAAGAGAAATTTCACTATGTTCATATACTGGTAAGAATGATCTACAGACCATTTGATACAGATGGAGAGAGAGGGGAGGACTGCTGGAGGTAATGGCTTTGAGAAAATGAGAATGGACGAGATGCAGAACACAGGTGGACAGGTTGGCCTAGGCTAGGAGCTTAACAGTCAATCCTCACTGAAAGGAGAGAATGTATATTGAATGGAGATGTAGGTGAGAAAGTAGATGTAATGATATTTCACTGAAGTGATCTTTCAAATTTTTTTAATGAAATAAGAAATAGGGTCAGCAATTGGGAGTGAGGATGGGCAAAAAAGTGTTGGAGGTTTGGGTAAAGAAGACACAAATGCTGCACAGATGGTCAAGAGAAGGAGGGAGAAGAAAATGGACTCAGGGAAAATAGCAAGTGAGGGGTGAGCCCAAAATTAAGAGCGAATTCTGGTAAGATGAGTTCAAATTGGAGGGATAAGAATAAACAGGTAATACTTAAGGCCATGAAAATGAGATCAATATGACAAAAATTAGAAAACAGAAGAAATTAGAGCTTGAGCCATGGGTCACTTTAATGTCTAAGGATCATGAATATTAGGTGGAATCCGTAAAGGAATGGCTAGGGAGGAAAGAAGCCATTGAAAAGAATAAAGGAGGAGGGAGTGGGACTTCCCTGGCAGTCCAGGGGCTAAGATCCAGGCTTCCAGTGCAGGGGTCTCAGGTTCAAGCCCTGGTCAGGGAACCAGATCTCACATACCACAACAAGTATCAAAGATACGGGTGCCCCAATTAAGACCTGATTCAGCCAAATAAATTAAATAAATGAAAAAAGGAGGAGGGAATAATCAAATCTGTTGAATGTAATAGGTAAATAAGATGACGAAGGCTGAGAAATGACAACTAGGTTTGGTGAGTTGACGAACTTGAGAAGAGCAATCTTGGTAGAAGGTGGAGCTGAAGCAAGTGGGTTCAGGAGCAAATGGGAAGAGAGCAATTAGAGACAACTAACACAGATGATCTTTTACATTGTGAAGAAGTGGAACAGAGAAATGGGACTGTAACTGGTGGGAAGTATGAGGTCAAAAGACTTTTTTTTTAAGATAAGAGAAATTTCACTATGTTCATATACTGGTAAGAATGATCTACAGACCATTTGATACAGATGGAGAGGGGAGGACTGCTGGAGGTAATGGCTTTGAGAAAATGAGAATGGACGAGATGCAGAACACAGGTGGACAGGTTGGCCTAGGCTAGGAGCTTAACAGTCAATCCTCACTGAAAGGAGAGAATGTATATTGAATGGAGATGTAGGTGAGAAAGTAGATGTAATGATATTTCACTGAAGTGATCTTTCAAATTTTTTTAATGAAATAAGAAATAGGGTCAGCAATTGGGAGTGAGGATGGGCAAAAAAGTGTTGGAGGTTTGGGTAAAGAAGACACAAATGCTGCACAGATGGTCAAGAGAAGGAGGGAGAAGAAAATGGACTCAGGGAAAATAGCAAGTGAGGTGAGCATTAAGAGCCCACTTGAGGTTTGTGATTATGAATTTAAAATGAGGCCAACTGCATCGCTGTATGTTTTTCTGCAGTGACATTCTGTGGTAAGGATGCAAACAGGAAGTGGGCAGAGAGTTGAGTTTAGTTAACGTAATGGTTTTATCAGGCATGCCTGCAGAAGACAGGAGAGGTAAGGGATGGATCACAGACCTCAATCTGCTTAAAGACAAAAGCTGTTTCCATGTGGCCATTTCTTCCTGGAGCTTTTTTTTTTTTAAGGAGAAATATGGACTTTAATGAGGATTCATTCCCTTCAGTATACATTAAGACCCGTGAAAACCTCCAAACAAAAAGAAAAGAAAAGAAGGGAGGCAAGGATTGAGATAGTTCACTCTCCTTTATCTACAAGACCTAAAGACAGAGCAGGGCCGGCCCAGAAAAGGGATTCAATAACTGCAGGTTTTAAGTGACTGCCCCCTTCCCCCCGACCCCCTCCCACTCCCACCCACCACCTTGTGTGAAAGTAACAGCTAAACTTCTGCCCCCCTGCCCCGCGGTGGGAGGTTCAAGTTTCTCTGGTCCTTGCTCACACTTGCCTAAGGTCCCTCTAGTAGAAAAGATAATGCTACTGGTTCCAACTGCCTCACAGGCCGGGGTCAGGAAAATGCCAATAGTTGTAAAAGGACTTTGAAAAGTCAAAGAGGTGATGTATAAATGTAATTGATTACTATCATTTTGTGCTCAGGAATAAGCTATGGAAAACAAATTAGGAAAATAAATCTAAAATATATGCAAAAATAAAAATAAATGCAGTTCCAAACCTACCGATGGTATCTGGGGATTGTCTACTGCTTTAGAGTCTCAATGTCCCTGTCCCCACCACCAAACCTAGCTAGGAGGACAGTTCCTGCCATCCCACCACCAGCCCTGCAGGGGGAGGCAGGACAGCGGCCAGGAGGAAGGGCTGTACTTTGGCTGTAGAGTATAACATGCATGCAACACGAGAGGGGTGTGCCTACGAAATGTATATACAGACCCCTGGGGTGAGGGTCCCCGCCATGAGGCACTGAGCAAGGGAGGAGTCCTTCTCCCCACTGGGTGGGAGCGCCCCGGGGCTCTGAGGCACTCTCTAAGGGCTGCATATCCCCAGGAAGAGGGGACAGCTGCCACTCCTGCCTCTGTTCACCCAACCTAAACTGGAGGAGATGCTAAGCAAGGCGAGGACCAGGTCCCAGAAGCCAAGACGATGTCAGCGCTCCCATCCTTGACTTCAGGGGCCCAAGAACTCTTTGCATAAAGTATCTTCAGACCCAGGAGATGGTTAAAGGCACAAATTTTAAACACTAGGAGGGAGGGCTGTTGAGAGGAGTCTGGGGTACCCTGAGCCCAGGGGTAGATGAAAGGTATGATTCAGTTCCCCTTCCATGGAAGGGAGATTGCTCCGCTGGGCCTGTCACCAAGGACATCATCCATTACAAGGAGGCGTACTGCTCAGGCCTCCAGCACCCACCTTGGGGAAGGGAGTATCAAGTTGGCACAGGAGAGGCCCAGGGAAGGGGTCCACTCTGTACATTAATACTTTGGTGAGGTCTGGGGAGAAGCAGGACTCTACCCCTGGCTCCTGATTCAAACCGTTTCACTTAGCTGCATGCGAACCCAGTGTCCACACTCTCCCCAGCCCTATACAAGGCCAAGCCCTTGGTCCACTCCCAAGTGAGGTCCTAAGAGTCAGGGAATAGGGTGGAAGGGGTCGCAGGGCGTCTTTTGGGCGAGAGCACTGGGACAGATCACTGTTTCCGCTCCACAGGCTGCCTGCGGAGATGATGGGCAAGTGATTGTCCATGTGGTAGCTGATGAGGTGGCTGACGCTCTCAAAGCAGTGATCCTTTGTCTGAACCACACCATTGGGGTCCACCAGCAGCAGGTGCTTGGGCTGCCCACCCTGCAGGCCAGTGAGCACGTACTAGCCCAGCGTGGTTGTGCTTTCCCACACCAGGAAGTCTCCGTTGACCTGCAGCAGTGCCTCAGCCTCCCGCCAGCTCAGTTTTCCATGGAACCAGGGCTCCCCCCGGAGCTGCTCAGCCATGGCTGCTGACTGGGCAGGTGGAGGCACCCGTAGGGCATCTTCAAAGGGCTTCATGTCAAAGAGGTCTCGGGGTGTGCTGCCACTGATGGCAGGATTGGGGGGCCCGGCCCCAGTCCCTACTTGCTGGGCCTTATCTAGGTTCTGGACATTGACATAGGAGGGGTCATCAAAGAGCTCTTGGCCTCAGCAGAGGGGTGGGGGAGGCATCTGTTTGCAGGTTTCCGGGTCTCCCCCAGCAGGCTGCCCCATGGGCAGCATGGCTCCCAGATGGCTGGGGGTCTGGGAACTGGGTGGAGTGGGTCGAGCAGCCCCAGAAAGGGCTACTTCCCGAAGCCTCATGTCCACCACACCCCCAAGAGGGGGTTCCTTCCCTGGGAAGTCATTATAGTACTGATGGTCAGGTGGCTCCTCCTCATCTCAAGCTGAGCCATCAAAGCCAGCCTTCCTGTCATGGGGGGTGACCAGTTTGGGTGGGTTCCTGAGGTATTGTTTGAAGCGCAACTCAAAGGCCTGGCTGATGGTGCTGATGAAGTTCTCAAAAGTCCTTCAGGACACTCCAGGATGTGGCATGCTCTCTGATTCACTGAGTCTTTGGCAACACAGGCAACATACTCAGCTGTGTCCGGGTCCCCACTAGATGTAAACAAGATGGACTGCACGTGGTGGTTGGCGATGATCTGTTTGCAGTCTGTGGCCATGACGTTGAGGCTGCTGGTGGAGATGGTGAGAGTTATTGGCATTCCAGCAAATTTCAGGTTACTTCTCCCAGAATGGAGCTGAGTGGGCGGCTACAGGGCTTCCTCCTCCTTGTTGCCCCCTTAGCACCCGGCATAGCCTCACACACCAGACTGAAGGCCTCCCTGGTGACTGGAGTGCGGGTGTTGAAGTCAAGGGTGCACATCAACTGCAGGACCTCCACACAGCCCATGTACCAAGTAGGAAATCCCAGGTCCCATGACTTTGTTGTTGGGATGCAGCCAGCGCCGTGTGGGCTTATTGACAAAACTTCCATGGTGGGTCCACTCCTCACACCCCAGCTGGCCCCGTTCCACCTGAATCCTGTGCCCCCCCTTCCACTCAGCTTGTTCATGTCCAGGGCTTCATGGAGTCTCCGCACTGTACTACTGGCCATTTGGTTCTGGATCACGCCACTGCCTCCTCAGTTCACTGCTCCAACTTTCTCCCTGGGCCCAGCCTCCCTGGAGAAACTTTATTGCACTCACTTCTGGCCTCACTAACCCTGACCCTCTACCTCATCATCCCTTCTTCACCCCTTTCCTGGAGTTTTCAGGAAATTTATGTTTCTAAATCCCGAATTCCAGGGCCCATGGGCAGCATGGCTCCCAGATGGCTGGGGTCTGGGAACTGGGTGGAGTGGGTCGAGCAGCCCCAGAAAGGGCTACTTCCCGAAGCCTCATGTCCACCACACCCCCAAGAGGGGGTTCCTTCCCTGGGAAGTCATTATAGTACTGATGGTCAGGTGGCTCCTCCTCATCTCAAGCTGAGCCATCAAAGCCAGCCTTCCTGTCATGGGGGGTGACCAGTTTGGGTGGGTTCCTGAGGTATTGTTTGAAGCGCAACTCAAAGGCCTGGCTGATGGTGCTGATGAAGTTCTCAAAAGTCCTTCAGGACACTCCAGGATGTGGCATGCTCTCTGATTCACTGAGTCTTTGGCAACACAGGCAACATACTCAGCTGTGTCCGGGTCCCCACTAGATGTAAACAAGATGGACTGCATGTGGTGGTTGGCGATGATCTGTTTGCAGTCTGTGGCCATGACGTTGAGGCTGCTGGTGGAGATGGTGAGAGTTATTGGCATTCCAGCAAATTTCAGGTTACTTCTCCCCAGAATGGAGCTGAGTGGGCGGCTACAGGGCTTCCTCCTCCTTGTTGCCCCCTTAGCACCCGGCATAGCCTCACACACCAGACTGAAGGCCTCCCTGGTGACTGGAGTGCGGGTGTTGAAGTCAAGGGTGCACATCAACTGCAGGACCTCCACACAGCCCATGTACCAAGTAGGAAATCCCAGGTCCCATGACTTTGTTGTTGGGATGCAGCCAGCGCCGTGTGGGCTTATTGACAAAACTTCCATGGTGGGTCCACTCCTCACACCCCAGCTGGCCCCGTTCCACCTGAATCCTGTGCCCGCCGCTTCCACTCAGCTTGTTCATGTCCAGGGCTTCATGGAGTCTCCGCACTGTACTACTGGCCATTTGGTTCTGGATCACGCCACTGCCTCCTCAGTTCACTGCTCCAACTTTCTCCCTGGGCCCAGCCTCCCTGGAGAAACTTTATTGCACTCACTTCTGGCCTCACTAACCCCTGACCCTCTACCTCATCATCCCTTCTTCACCCCTTTCCTGGAGTTTTTCAGGAAATTTATGTTTTGCTAAATCCCGAATTCCAGGAAAGAAAGAGAAGTTGATAAATTGGGGAAATAGGTATTAGAATTCACCCACGAGACTTAAAGCTTAACAACATAAAGATGCTACTTTAGGGGGAAAAAATCCACCAGCATTAAGCTGAAAGCAAGAGTAGGAAATGCTGTCAATCAGGATCCAAGTTCAGTTGACATTGCTGGACATTTAATGAGAGCATCTAACAGAGCAATGGTTGTGCCCTCATTAGGCTTGTTTTTAGGCATTGCTACATTTTAAGTATGTGCTTGTGGCACTGTCTGCTGCTGATGGTGAGTTGTTCTTGCAAACAAAATAAATGTTATTTAGCTTACACGAGTAGTATGAAGAAGTGAAAAGTGCTAGTCACTCAGTCATGCCTGACTCTTTGCAACCCATGGACTGTAACCTGCCAGGCTCTTTTGTCCAAGGAACTCGGCAGGCAAGAATACTGGAGTTGGTAGCCGTTTCTTTCTCCAGGGGATCTTCCCAACCTGGTGACTGAAGCTAGTTCTCCTGCACTGCAGGCCATTTTTTTTTTACCATCTAAGCATGAGTAGCATACTTTACACAAATTCTATGAGTGATATTCTAAAAAATAAGTTTTGGAGCCAACCCCTACCTCTCCCCACAAATCCCAAGCTTCCTTGATGGTTCAGTGGTAAAGAATCTGCCTGCCAATGCAGGAGACATAGATTTGATGCCTGATCCATGAAGATTTCACATGCTGAGGAGCAACTAAGCCCCTGTATCACACCTGCTGAGCCTATGCTCTAGAGCCCCAGAGTTACAACTCCTGAGCCCAGGCACCCTAGAACCTGTGTTCAGCAACAAGAAAAGCCAATTCAATCAGAAGACCACACACTGCAACTAGAGAGTAGCCCCCTCTCACCACAACTAGAGAAAAGTCCATGTAGCAACAAAAATCCTGTGTAGCCAAATATAAATAAATTAATAAAAGTATTAAATAAATCCATAAAATGCACTCTTGGGTTGTGATTCTGAGTAGTGTTCTTACATTGCTAGGTAATAATCTCACCCAATAATGTTTGCTGGCATTTGCCAATGTTTGAATATCACTACAGGCAACACCTCTTTGTAAATTTTACCTAATATTTCTTTACATATTTTTATTTTTTAGATTGCAGACTTTTAAATACATTGAAAGATTGATAGTAATTCAAGACTATGAAGACTGAGAAGTATTCTAAGGATAACATAATTTGAGGGATTCCTAAGGATTCCTAGAAATTGTGTTTCTTATTCTTGAATCCCAAAGATTAATATATGCTGGTAACTCAGAGATAGTAGACAGAAGTGGGAGTAGGAGGGAGCTGAGGGAAAATGAAAAGGAGGTAGATCTGATAAGAGATTCTGACAATGCTGCAAGAAAGAAAGTGGGACAAGGCCGGATGGTCACATCCCAGGCCTCAGGTGAGTCCCTGAGATGGGCAGCCAAGCGTGGGTTTTTGGCTTCATGCAGGAAAGAATGCAAGAGCAAGCCATAGTACAGTGAAAGAAGGTTTGTTTAGAAAGATACACAATCCATAAACAGAATGTACTCCTCTCAGAATGTGAGAGACCCTGAAATATGGGATGATTACTTTTTACAGGATGAGGAATTTCATAGGCTAATGAATGGAGGATTATTCCAACTATTTTGAGAAAGGGGTAGAGATTTCCAGGAACAGGGTTGCCACCCACTTTTTGGCCTTTTATGGTAGGCCTCAGAACTGTCATGGCACCTGTGACTGTGTTATTTAGCATGCTGATGTATTACAATGAGCATATAGTGAGGTTCAGATCTAATGGAATACATGTGCCATTTTGAATTATGGTTTTCTCAGGGTATATGCCTACTAGTGGGATTCCTGGGTCATATGGAAGTTATATTTTTAGTTTTTTAAGGAACCACCATACTGTTATCTATAGTGGTTGTATCAATTTACATTCCTACCAACAGTGCAAGAGGGTTCCCTTTTCTCCATACTCTCTCCAGCAATTATTGTTTGCAGACTTTTTTTGATAATGGCCATTCTGACCAGTGTGAGATGATACATCTTTCTAGTTTTGATTTGCATTTCTCTATTAATGAGTAATGTTGAGCATCTTTTCATGTCCTCATTGGCCATCTGTTTGTTTTCTTTGGAGAAATGTCTATTTAGGTCTTCCATCCATTTTTTGGATTTTTAAAAAGTTTTTTTGATATTAAGCTGCTTGGGCTGCTTGTATATATTGGAGAGTAATTCTTTGTCACCTGCTTTGTTCACTTAAGCACTGTTTACAAAAGCCAGGACATGGGAGTAACCTAGATATCCATTGACAGGTGAATGGATAAAGAAGATGTGGTGCATACATACAGTGGAACATTACTTAGCCATGAAAAGGAATGCAACTGGGTCGTTTTTAGTGATGGAGATGAACCTAGAGTCTGTCTGTCTTCATTTTACAGAGTGAAGTTAAGGCAGAAAGAGAAAAACAAAAATAATGTATCAACACATATGTATGAAATTGAGAAAAATGGTGTAGATGAGCCTGTTTGTAGAGGAGGAATAGAGATGCAGGCATAGGAAGAGGCAATGAACATGTGAACACAGAGCGGGAGGGAAGGGAGAGATGAACTGGGAGGGCAGGATTGACATATATACACCACCATGTGCAAAACCAATAGCTAGTGGGAAGCGGCTGTGCAGCACAGGAGGCTCAGCTCAGTGCTCTGTGATGACCTGGGGGGGTGGGGTTGCGGGGATGGGAGGAACATTCAAGAGAGATGAGATATATGTATCCAAACAGCTCAGTCACTTCATAGTACAGCAGAACCTGACACAATATTGTAAAGCAAGTGTGCTCCAATTAAAAAAATAAAAAAGTTCTAGTGGAAGTCACCTCGTCCACCATCTTGAGCCTAGTTGATTCTAATCGGTTTTTGTCATGTCCTCAATGGCTATGTCATCCTTTTAAATGTTGTGCCCTGCCCGCATTGTGTCTCAGTAGGAACCTATTTATAATATGAAGCGAGTTGGAGGAGGCAGAAAACCGTGGGATTTTTGAAACTGAGTTTCTGAAGGGAGGGCAGCTTTCACTATTAAAAGAGTCTAGGTTTAACGACAAGAATGAGTAGGTAAGATAAAATGAAAGACAAGATCTCTGAAGGAGAGGGGGTCAAGAAAGTGAGAGAAGAAAATGCTGGAAGCTCATCATGCGTAGTGACAATGAACCAGGAGCTGAGAGCTAAAGGGGAGAGAAAGATGAATGCAAGCATGAGAGAATATAGTCTCATTACTTGCGACTCAGACAGGCTTTAAGTATTTTTTGGATTTTTAAAAAGTTTTTTTGATATTAAGCTGCTTGGGCTGCTTGTATATATTGGAGAGTAATTCTTTGTCACCTGCTTTGTTCACTTAAGCACTGTTTACAAAAGCCAGGACATGGGAGTAACCTAGATATCCATTGACAGGTGAATGGATAAAGAAGATGTGGTGCATACATACAGTGGAACATTACTTAGCCATGAAAAGGAATGCAACTGGGTCGTTTTTAGTGATGGAGATGAACCTAGAGTCTGTCTGTCTTCATTTTACAGAGTGAAGTTAAGGCAGAAAGAGAAAAACAAAAATAATGTATCAACACATATGTATGAAATTGAGAAAAATGGTGTAGATGAGCCTGTTTGTAGAGGAGGAATAGAGATGCAGGCATAGGAAGAGGCAATGAACATGTGAACACAGAGCGGGAGGGAAGGGAGAGATGAACTGGGAGGGCAGGATTGACATATATACACCACCATGTGCAAAACCAATAGCTAGTGGGAAGCGGCTGTGCAGCACAGGAGGCTCAGCTCAGTGCTCTGTGATGACCTGGGGGGGTGGGGTTGCGGGGATGGGAGGAACATTCAAGAGAGATGAGATATATGTATCCAAACAGCTCAGTCACTTCATAGTACAGCAGAACCTGACACAATATTGTAAAGCAAGTGTGCTCCAATTAAAAAAATAAAAAAGTTCTAGTGGAAGTCACCTCGTCCACCATCTTGAGCCTAGTTGATTCTAATCGGTTTTTGTCATGTCCTCAATGGCTATGTCATCCTTTTAAATGTTGTGCCCTGCCCGCTTTTTGTCTCAGTAGGAACCTATTTATAATATGAAGCGAGTTGGAGGAGGCAGAAAACCGTGGGATTTTTGAAACTGAGTTTCTGAAGGGAGGGCAGCTTTCACTATTAAAAGAGTCTAGGTTTAACGACAAGAATGAGTAGGTAAGATAAAATGAAAGACAAGATCTCTGAAGGAGAGGGGGTCAAGAAAGTGAGAGAAGAAAATGCTGGAAGCTCATCATGCGTAGTGACAATGAACCAGGAGCTGAGAGCTTCAAGGGATGAAAAAGGAGAGACAGAGAAAGATGAATGCAAGCATGAGAGAATATAGTCTCATTACTTGCGACTCAGACAGGCTTTAAGCCTGCAAAAAGGTAAAGGTTACTTCTCCTACCTTTAGGCTCGAAGGCCCCAAGGCTATGGCAGAGAAGACAGCCATCCCTTGAGAGCACTGCAGAGAAGGTGATGTCCAGGGAAGACAGCCAGGCTGAGGTCAGCACAGGCAGTAAAGAGAACAGTAGGAGTAAAGGTGGAGGGTGCTGCTTCTGTGACGTTGGGTTTCTGAGTACTCAGTGAAAGACTTCAGTGTTTGAAGAGAATTAGGAGAGGGGACTGAGGACAAACGGGTATCTGGAAAACCTTATGATATGAGAGTCCTGGGAGATCAGGACTTTTCCCATTGTTGCTCTGAACAATGAGAGCAGACATAATGAGGTTACTCCTGGAAGCCTCAGATAGTGGAGGTAAAGCTGGGAGTCTGGGCCAATGTGAGGGGTTTTGCTCAGAGCTCACAGAAATGGGTTGCCTCTCTATGCTTGCCAATTTTGATGTGGAGGCTGGAGTGAAGTGACATTTTCCAACATTTGGACCTCTGGATGAGAAGGAGGGTCTCTGGGGTCTATCTTTGCTCTTATAGTGGGGGCTGAGGGAAGGCCAAGCTCAGCCCAGTTGCAGTGAGTGATACTAATAGATCTCCTACTATGGGCTGTCCCCACACTCCCGTTCAAAACCTCAGTTGGTCATAGAACACTATTCTTTTAATAGTCTACTTGATTCGTCCAAATTAAAAAATAAAAAGTTCTAGTGGAAGTCACCTCGTCCACCATCTTGAGCCTAGTTGATTCTAATCGGTTTGTCATGTCCTCAATGGCTATGTCATCCTTTTAAATGTTGTGCCCTGCCGCTTTGTCTCAGTAGGAACCTATTTATAATATGAAGCGAGTTGGAGGCAGAAAACCGTGGGATTTTTGAAACTGAGTTTCTGAAGGGAGGGCAGCTTTCACTATTAAAAGAGTCTAGGTTTAACGACAAGAATGAGTAGGTAAGATAAAATGAAAGACAAGATCTCTGAAGGAGAGGGGGTCAAGAAAGTGAGAGAAGAAAATGCTGGAAGCTCATCATGCGTAGTGACAATGAACCAGGAGCTGAGAGCTTCAAGGGATGAAAAAGGAGAGACAGAGAAAGATGAATGCAAGCATGAGAGAATATAGTCTCATTACTTGCGACTCAGACAGGCTTTAAGCCTGCAAAAAGGTAAAGGTTACTTCTCCTACCTTTAGGCTCGAAGGCCCCAAGGCTATGGCAGAGAAGACAGCCATCCCTTGAGAGCACTGCAGAGAAGGTGATGTCCAGGGAAGACAGCCAGGCTGAGGTCAGCACAGGCAGTAAAGAGAACAGTAGGAGAAAAGGTGGAGGGTGCTGCTTCTGTGACGTTGGGTTTCTGAGTACTCAGTGAAAGACTTCAGTGTTTGAAGAGAATTAGGAGAGGGGACTGAGGACAAACGGGTATCTGGAAAACCTTATGATATGAGAGTCCTGGGAGATCAGGACTTTTCCCATTGTTGCTCTGAACAATGAGAGCAGACATAATGAGGTTACTCCTGGAAGCCTCAGATAGTGGAGGTAAAGCTGGGAGTCTGGGCCAATGTGAGGGGTTTTGCTCAGAGCTCACAGAAATGGGTTGCCTCTCTATGCTTGCCAATTTTGATGTGGAGGCTGGAGTGAAGTGACATTTTCCAACATTTGGACCTCTGGATGAGAAGGAGGGTCTCTGGGGTCTATCTTTGCTCTTATAGTGGGGGCTGAGGGAAGGCCAAGCTCAGCCCAGTTGCAGTGAGTGATACTAATAGATCTCCTACTATGGGCTGTCCCCACACTCCCGTTCAAAACCTCAGTTGGTCATAGAACACTATTCTTTTAATAGTCTACTTGATTCTGCTTATCCAAAATTGTGTAGTGCTGCTTGAAAGTGAGATTGGTCTATAATTAATCTCTTTTACTGGGTTTGTTAAATTTTTGTACCAAGTCTTACACTGGTTTCACAAAAATAATTGGATGCTTCTTTTCTCCTGTAACCTTGAAAAGTTTAAAAAGCATTAGTTATCTATTCCTTAAAAGTTTGGTAGAATTCAATTGTGAACACTTTGTCTAGGACTGAATACTATTACTTTTTATTATTTGGAAAGGGGATCCATATTTTATCTCTTTAGCCTTGACATCTAGCTGAGTGCCCGAAACAAACTATATTATTACCATTAACATTACAAATTATGATTATTTCAATAAGAAAAAGTATAAGTTAAAATACCTTAACATGAAGATTTTTATTAGCTGTTCCTCTCCATTTTTAAGACTTCCACCTTACTTTAGCCTCCATTACCTGTTCCATTATAGTACACTCTTAACTGGTCTTGCTGGCTTTTCTCTTTCTTGACTCCAATATCCATCTTATAGTCTACTTCCAGGTTAGTCTTCCTAAAGGGCTGTTCTACTCATTTGACTCTTGGATAAAGTCTTAAAACATTTTTTTATTTTATTGAAGTATAGTTGATCTACAGCGTGCTAATTTCTGGTATATAACAAAGTGATTCAGTTGTATATATGTTTTTTTTTTCATATTCTTTTCCATTCTAGGCTACTGAATATAATCCTCTGCGCACTGCAGTAAGAACTTGTTTACCCATTCTATATATAAGTTTGTATCTGCTAACCTCAGCCTCCCACCTACCTTTCCTCTTGGCAGCCACAAGTCTGTTTCCTAGGTCTGTGAGTCTGTTTCTAGTCTGTTGTAGACAGGTTCATTCGTGTCGTATTTTAGATTTCACATATAAGTGATACCATATGATATTTGTCTTTTTCTGCCTGACTCACTTCACTTTGTATGATGATCTCTAGGTCCATCCAATCTGTGCATTAAAAACCTTGAGAAGCTTTCCAGTGACTAAAACACAAGTTTAAACCTTTCACTGCTCTCCATGTCAATCTACCTTCCCTTTTTCTTCCACCATTTGCCCATAGACATAGTCTGTTTAGGTAAGTCATGCTGCTTGCCACTTCCCAAGCAACTTTTGTCTTTTCATTTCTGTCCTTTGTTCATGCTGTTCCACTATTTATGTTCTAAGGAGATTCATATACCTTCATTATTGTGCCTGCTGCTCTGCTGCTCAGTCGTATCCAACTCCTTGTGATCCCATGGATTGTAGCCCCTTAGGGTCCTCTGTTAATGGAATTTTCCAGGCAAGAATACTGGAGTGGGTTGCCATTTCCTACTCCAGGGGATCTTCCTGACACATGGGCTGAACCTGTATTACTTTTTATTATTTGGAAAGGGGATCCATATTTTATCTCTTTAGCCTTGACATCTAGCTGAGTGCCCGAAACAAACTATATTATTACCATTAACATTACAAATTATGATTATTTCAATAAGAAAAAGTATAAGTTAAAATACCTTAACATGAAGATTTTTATTAGCTGTTCCTCTCCATTTTTAAGACTTCCACCTTACTTTAGCCTCCATTACCTGTTCCATTATAGTACACTCTTAACTGGTCTTGCTGGCTTTTCTCTTTCTTGACTCCAATATCCATCTTATAGTCTACTTCCAGGTTAGTCTTCCTAAAGGGCTGTTCTACTCATTTGACTCTTGGATAAAGTCTTAAAACATTTTTTTATTTTATTGAAGTATAGTTGATCTACAGCGTGCTAATTTCTGGTATATAACAAAGTGATTCAGTTGTATATATGTTTTTTTTTTCATATTCTTTTCCATTCTAGGCTACTGAATATAATCCTCTGCGCACTGCAGTAAGAACTTGTTTACCCATTCTATATATAAGTTTGTATCTGCTAACCTCAGCCTCCCACCTACCTTTCCTCTTGGCAGCCACAAGTCTGTTTCCTAGGTCTGTGAGTCTGTTTCTAGTCTGTTGTAGACAGGTTCATTCGTGTCGTATTTTAGATTTCACATATAAGTGATACCATATGATATTTGTCTTTTTCTGCCTGACTCACTTCACTTTGTATGATGATCTCTAGGTCCATCCAATCTGTGCATTAAAAACCTTGAGAAGCTTTCCAGTGACTAAAACACAAGTTTAAACCTTTCACTGCTCTCCATGTCAATCTACCTTCCCTTTTTCTTCCACCATTTGCCCATAGACATAGTCTGTTTAGGTAAGTCATGCTGCTTGCCACTTCCCAAGCAACTTTTGTCTTTTCATTTCTGTCCTTTGTTCATGCTGTTCCACTATTTATGTTCTAAGGAGATTCATATACCTTCATTATTGTGCCTGCTGCTCTGCTGCTCAGTCGTATCCAACTCCTTGTGATCCCATGGATTGTAGCCCCTTAGGGTCCTCTGTTAATGGAATTTTCCAGGCAAGAATACTGGAGTGGGTTGCCATTTCCTACTCCAGGGGATCTTCCTGACACATGGGCTGAACCTGTATTTCTTGCATTGGCAGGTGGATTCTTTACCACTGAGCTACTAGGGAAGCCTACACTAATTATTTAGACACGCATGTGTGCGTGTGTGTGTGTGTGTGTGTGTGTGCTTAGCTGGTCAGTTGCTTCCAACTCTTTGTGGCCCAATGGACTGTTGCCCACCAAGTATGGAATTTTCCAGGCAGGAACACTGGAGTGGGTTGCCACTTTCTACTCCAGGAGATCTCCCCGACCCTCTGGGACAAAGGATCAAGCTCATCCCTCAAGCTCAACTCTTCCATAAATCCACTTATGAAAACAGTTATCTCTCATAGTTCTTTGAAAAAAATCATGCGTAAATATCTTGCATCCTCTAGTAAAATGAAAACTTCTTGAAGGTAAGAATCCTAACTTAGAGATCTTTACAACACTTACAGCATTTATTCAAAAATTAATTTTTGAATGGGTGAGTGAATAGATCTAAAAACTGATAATGATTTATTCTAACAATTTAAGGTAAATTCTGAACATTCTCACTTAGTATGGATTTGACATGATGTGGAATTTAGTACCATGTTTTGATTAATACATGAATATCTGGATGAAATATATATGTTTTGCACACTTCTGTAAGTATGATATATATCACAATTACAAAAATTCATGAGCTTGCATGAAATAATGGCAGTCATAGACCTAATTTCAAATATGTTTTCCTTGAAAAAATAATAGCTTAATACTTAATGGACTTTAACAGGCATATTTTAAAGTATTATTAGACCTATTACTTAAATAGAATCTATTTACTTACCCTATTTTATGTTATTATGTTATCTAGCTGTAGTAATGGATAACTTACAGTTTAAATCACTGGTTTTCATCATAAGAGTGACAAATGCCTACCAGAAATGTCTTCCTGAGTGGCTTTCTCAAGAGGTCAAATAGGAGCTGGAGGAAACATTATCTTGATGATTTTCAGGTAGTATTTGAACAAGTCAGGCTGTTCTTAGCATGTAAACATAATATTGCAGCTTTCCAGCATACCTAGACCTTTGTTTCTGAGAGACCACTGCAATCTCTTTCACACTATAAGTGAGGTTTTGTTTTGTTTCTTTTTTTAAAGCAGAAGTTCTCCCCAAGGAGTGAAGACTCACAGCCCCAGTCTGGGCTCCCCAGTCTGCTGACCCTGCACCAGAATATAAGCCCCCAGAACATCTGGCTTCGAAGACCATCAGGGCATGTGTACAGGAGAGTCGCAGGGCTGCAGCAAATAGAGACTGTGCCCTTAAGGTGCTTGTGCAGAATCTCACAAGCTCTGAGACCGAAGGCAGAGGCAGTTACTAGAAAAGATCCTGGGTCAGACCCACGTGCTGATCTTGGAGAGTCTCCAGGAGAGGCAGGAGGCAACTGGGACTCCCCTTGGGGACAGCGACACTGGCGGCAGCCATTCTGGGGAGTTCATTCTGTCCTGAAGAGACCGCGCAGGCATCCGGAATTCGATGACATCGTAGGATACAAATTAATGTACAAAATATGCTGCATTTCTATACACTACAAATGAAGTATCAGAAAAGGAAATGAAGAAAACAATCCTATTTACAATTGCAACAAAAAGAATAAATCTAACCAAGGTGGTGAAAGATCTGTACTTGGAAAAGCATAAGACATTAATAAAAAAAAATAGAAATGACCAAATAAATGGAAAGATACACTGTGCTCATGGATTGGGAGAATTAATGTTGTTAAAATGACTGTATAGCCCAAGGCATTCTAAAGATTCAATACAACTCTTATCAAAATACTAATGGCATTTTTCACAGAACTAGAAGAAATAATTTGTATGGAAACACAAGACCCTGAATAGCCAAAAAGTCTTGAGGAAGAAGAACACAGAGGCATCACATTCTCTGTTTTCAAACTATACTAGAAAGCTACAATCATCTAAATAGTATGGTACTGGCACAGAAACAGGCACCCAAATCAGTGAGAGAGAATAGAAAGCCCAGAAAAACACATGCTTATATGACAAATGCCTACCAGAAATGTCTTCCTGAGTGGCTTTCTCAAGAGGTCAAATAGGAGCTGGAGGAAACATTATCTTGATGATTTTCAGGTAGTATTTGAACAAGTCAGGCTGTTCTTAGCATGTAAACATAATATTGCAGCTTTCCAGCATACCTAGACCTTTGTTTCTGAGAGACCACTGCAATCTCTTTCACACTATAAGTGAGGTTTTGTTTTGTTTCTTTTTTTAAAGCAGAAGTTCTCCCCAAGGAGTGAAGACTCACAGCCCCAGTCTGGGCTCCCCAGTCTGCTGACCCTGCACCAGAATATAAGCCCCCAGAACATCTGGCTTCGAAGACCATCAGGGCATGTGTACAGGAGAGTCGCAGGGCTGCAGCAAATAGAGACTGTGCCCTTAAGGTGCTTGTGCAGAATCTCACAAGCTCTGAGACCGAAGGCAGAGGCAGTTACTAGAAAAGATCCTGGGTCAGACCCACGTGCTGATCTTGGAGAGTCTCCAGGAGAGGCAGGAGGCAACTGGGACTCCCCTTGGGGACAGCGACACTGGCGGCAGCCATTCTGGGGAGTTCATTCTGTCCTGAAGAGACCGGCGCAGGCATCCGGAATTCGATGACATCGTAGGATACAAATTAATGTACAAAATATGCTGCATTTCTATACACTACAAATGAAGTATCAGAAAAGGAAATGAAGAAAACAATCCTATTTACAATTGCAACAAAAAGAATAAATCTAACCAAGGTGGTGAAAGATCTGTACTTGGAAAAGCATAAGACATTAATAAAAAAAAATAGAAATGACCAAATAAATGGAAAGATACACTGTGCTCATGGATTGGGAGAATTAATGTTGTTAAAATGACTGTATAGCCCAAGGCATTCTAAAGATTCAATACAACTCTTATCAAAATACTAATGGCATTTTTCACAGAACTAGAAGAAATAATTTGTATGGAAACACAAGACCCTGAATAGCCAAAAAGTCTTGAGGAAGAAGAACACAGAGGCATCACATTCTCTGTTTTCAAACTATACTAGAAAGCTACAATCATCTAAATAGTATGGTACTGGCACAGAAACAGGCACCCAAATCAGTGAGAGAGAATAGAAAGCCCAGAAAAAAACACATGCTTATATGGGCAACTAATCTACATCAAAGGAAGCAAGAATACACAGTCTCTTCAGTGAACAATATTGGGAAAACTGGAGGGCTATGTGGAAAAGAATCAAGCTGAACTACTTTTTCACACTATGCACAAAATAAATTTAAAGTGGACTAAAAACTTAAGTATAAGACCTGAAACCAGAAAACTCCTAGAAAAAAAGCATAGGCAGCACTGTCTTTGACACATGTCATAGCAATATACATATATTTTTGGATATGTCTCCTTAGGCAAGCAGAACAAAACCAAAAATAAACAAATGGAATTAGGTCAAAATAAAAGCTTTTACATACCAAAGAAATGCTAAACTAAACAGAAAGGCAGTCTACTAAATGGGAGAAAATATTTGCAAATGACATATATGATATTGGGTTGATATTCAAAATATACAAAGAACTCATGCAACTTAACACCAAAAGAAAAAAGCCCAGTTAAAAAAATGAGTGGAGGACCTGAACAGACATTTTTCCCAAAGAAGACATACAGATGGCTTACAAACATATAAAGAGATGATAAACATAATCGTCAGAGAAATGCAAGTCAAAATCACTATGAGATACCATCTCACACCTGTTAGAATGGCTATTATCAAAAAGAGAATGAATAAGTCCTGAAGATGTGGAGAAAAGAGAACCTTCATGTTTTGTTGATGGGAATGTAAACCATTATGCAAAACAGTATTGAGGTTCCTCAAAAAATTAAAACTACAATATGGGATCTAGCAATTTCACTTCTGGGTATTTTCCTAATGAAAGCAAAAGCAAATAATTTGAATGGTAATAGAAACCCTTATGTTCATTGCAACATTATTGACAATAGCCAAAATATGGAAGCAACCTAAGCGTCCACTGATAAATAAATGGATAAAGAAGATGAGGAACACTCTTTGATACTTGTCATAGTAATATATATTTTTTTGGATATGTTTCCTCAGGCAAGGGGAACAAAAACAAAATAAACAAATGGACTTAGGTCAAAATAAAAGCTTTTGCATACCAAAGAAACTCTTAACTAAATGAAAAGGAAGCAATGGAATATATATATATATATATATATATATATATATATATATATATATTCACAATATATATATTGAATGGAATATATATATAGAATGAAATATATATATATATAAAATATATAGATAACATACACAATGGACTATCACTCAGCTATAAAAAATAATAAAATCTTAGCATTTGCAACAATCTGGCTTAACAGAAACAGAATTATGCTACATGAAAGAAGTCAAACAAGGAAAGACAAATACCATTTTATTTCACCTGTATGTGTAATCTAAAAAGAAAATAAGTGATTGGTGGGGATATACATATGACTAATCTGGGATCATACATCTATGTAAACAACAAAACTCTTTAAAAGTAAAAAGTAAAATAAAAATTAAAAAAAAAAAAAGAAAACAAGTGAAAAAATGTAACCAAGCAGAAACAAGCTCATAGAAACAGATGAGCAGGCCTAAGAGATACAAACTTCCAGTTAAAAATAAAGGAATCATATGAGTATAATGTACAGCATGGGAAATTGCAACCAGGAACATTGTAATAATTTTGTATGATAACAGATGGTAAGTAGATTCATGGTGCTGATCATTTTGGAATGTAGAGAAAAATCACTTTGTCATGCACCTGGATCTACATAGTGTTGTCAGTCAATTATACTTAAAAAAAGACAAAACAAGGGTTTCCCTGGTGGTCCAGTGGGTAAAGAGTCCACCTTGCAGTGCAAGGGGCACCAGTTCGATCCCTGACCCAGGAAGATCCCATGTGCCATGGAGTGGCTGGACTGGTGTGTCCAATTAGGGTCCAGCACTCTGGAGTGCATGCACCCAGAGTTGGTGCTCTGCAATGAGAGAGGCCGCTGCAATGGGAGGCCCACACAGGCCAAAGAATAAGGATGGATGAAAATAAATAAATAAACAATAAAAGAGGCCAAAAAATGTTTAAAAAAATAAGACAAAGCAAAAATAAAGAAAAGCCAAAACCACACTCTGCATAGAAATGTACTGGCGAGGATGCATACTAAGCTGTCCATAGCATTCCTCCTCAAGAAAGTATCTGAGCATGGAAGGCATTTTGACTGTTGACATTTTTCCTCACAGGGCATCTGGGGAGAGGATGCTGTCTAAGCATTAATGCGTGTATGTGGAGGCTCAAGTTAAAGTTAAGATCAGATATAAAGTAGTAAGGAATGTGACATTTTAGTTAAAAAATAATATATTTATGTCCCTTTTGGAATAGCAATAGAGCATATATTGCTAGAGTAACTTATGAATTCTATAGAGGGTCACATGAAGATTCTTCCCATATTTCTCTCTTTCTAGGAGGAGAGAATGCTTGCATTCTTGTCAACTTGGATGGTACAGAATTCAGATTATATAGCAAATATATCTAATAATTAGAAATAAAAGAAACTTCCCTGGTGAGGGTGTGGGTTGAAACCCTGGTCAGGGAGCTAAAATCCCACCTACCTTGTAGCCA
Source organism: Tragulus kanchil (assembly GCA_022376925.1). Classification (NCBI taxonomy): domain Eukaryota; kingdom Metazoa; phylum Chordata; class Mammalia; order Artiodactyla; family Tragulidae; genus Tragulus; species Tragulus kanchil. Next base: position 35,869,757 of record JAIOJX010000025.1, read on the forward strand.
AGAAACCAAAGCATAAAACAAAAGCAATATTGTAAAAAATTCAGCAGAGACTTTCAAAATGGTCTACATGAAAAAACAATCTTAAAAATATTTTAAAACACTAAAAACATTGTTTAGACACATCATTGTGAACTAACCTTTCTCCCTTCCTCCCTTCTTTCTCTCTCCCTCCCTTTTCCTTTTCCTTTTCCTTTTCTCTCTCCTCTTACTTTCTATGTTCAAACAAAATAGTAGATCAGAGGACTGGATTAAAGTAAAGGTTAGATTAGAACAGCCTACATTGTATAAAACATCTTTTAATGATCCAGTTTCTTCCTCAGAAGGGATTTGAATGTAACAGAAAACAAGTGAAGACAACAGAGAACACAATGCAAAATAAACTCCCCAGACAGGAATCTTCTTTTTCAGTCAAAGCACTAGTAAGTTCTCAGCCTGACATCATAGGAGAAAGCAGTCCTCTGGAGCCTTTCTTTCTCCACCTGCGTTAGTCCAAGACCTTTTGTCCTAGCAGGAGAGGCCAGGCAAAGTCTGCAAATCTCATGTGAGAAACGTGCTCAGCAACATGGGTTTTTATAGAGCAAAACATGCAAGGAAGCTTGAAAATCATTTTATAATAGGTCTTAAGAGCACTAAAAGAACTGCAGTTCACAGTTGAAAAATTTCAAACCCGAAAGTATCTAAAACCCCATGGAAGGCATTTTGACTGTTGACATTTTTCCTCACAGGGCATCTGGGGAGAGGATGCTGTCTAAGCATTAATGCGTGTATGTGGAGGCTCAAGTTAAAGTTAAGATCAGATATAAAGTAGTAAGGAATGTGACATTTTAGTTAAAAAATAATATATTTATGTCCCTTTTGGAATAGCAATAGAGCATATATTGCTAGAGTAACTTATGAATTCTATAGAGGGTCACATGAAGATTCTTCCCATATTTCTCTCTTTCTAGGAGGAGAGAATGCTTGCATTCTTGTCAACTTGGATGGTACAGAATTCAGATTATATAGCAAATATATCTAATAATTAGAAATAAAAGAAACTTCCCTGGTGAGGGTGTGGGTTGAAACCCTGGTCAGGGAGCTAAAATCCCACCTACCTTGTAGCCAAGAAACCAAAGCATAAAACAAAAGCAATATTGTAAAAAATTCAGCAGAGACTTTCAAAATGGTCTACATGAAAAAACAATCTTAAAAATATTTTAAAACACTAAAAACATTGTTTAGACACATCATTGTGAACTAACCTTTCTCCCTTCCTCCCTTCTTTCTCTCTCCCTCCCTTTTCCTTTTCCTTTTCCTTTTCTCTCTCCTCTTACTTTCTATGTTCAAACAAAATAGTAGATCAGAGGACTGGATTAAAGTAAAGGTTAGATTAGAACAGCCTACATTGTATAAAACATCTTTTAATGATCCAGTTTCTTCCTCAGAAGGGATTTGAATGTAACAGAAAACAAGTGAAGACAACAGAGAACACAATGCAAAATAAACTCCCCAGACAGGAATCTTCTTTTTCAGTCAAAGCACTAGTAAGTTCTCAGCCTGACATCATAGGAGAAAGCAGTCCTCTGGAGCCTTTCTTTCTCCACCTGCGTTAGTCCAAGACCTTTTGTCCTAGCAGGAGAGGCCAGGCAAAGTCTGCAAATCTCATGTGAGAAACGTGCTCAGCAACATGGGTTTTTATAGAGCAAAACATGCAAGGAAGCTTGAAAATCATTTTATAATAGGTCTTAAGAGCACTAAAAGAATGCAGTTCACAGTGAATTTCAAGACAATCAGATTTCATCTGGATAAGACTCTTCAATGCTCCAAATTGGAAAATTTCTATTACCTTCCTTACAGATCACTGAAAATAAGTGCCTGGCTCATGCTCTACCTAAGGTACAGTCACTCTGTTTTCAAGCTCAAAACAGATATTGATTTTCGTTTCAAACTCTAATGCCAAAATTAGCAGTGTCAGGTTGAATTAGAGGTGGATGGTTTCGAGTTCAACAGTGAACAAGCAGCATGGCCAGACTGCCTTTTCTGGGTTATTTTTTTCTTTTCATGTCTTAAAGACAGCAAAATATGGAATATAGGCACCCTTCGGTTTTATGGCACCCAAAGAAATATTCAGTGCAATTTCACTCGAATGTCTTTAGCCCATCAGTTTCCTTCAACTGTCAGTTCAGGGGTCATAAATACCTCTAGTTTGAGGATGATTATAGCTTGATTTCCTTCTGCTGGCCATTTTGCCTCTCACTTAGCTTTGGAAAAACCAAGATTTGTCTAGCAGTTTAAACTGACAGAGCATTTCATCTGCATTGTCCCGTAAAGGGGGAGGCGGCTGGGTTATTGAATGGGCCCATCAGTGGAGCGTGCATCCTTTATATCTAGGATTGATTGAAAGGAAAGAACTACAAATTGCCTGGTGAGAGCTTCCCTCACATGGAACCGTTAATCAAAGGAGCAGACCCAGCTTTGTAATGGGGCATTTAGAACATTCATTCACTACGAGGAGCAGATGCCCACAAACCTAAGTCACCCTGACTTGATTTATCAATAAGGAAGAGTGGCTTATTGATAAGAGTGGCTTATTTATCAATAAGGAAGAGCACTGCCAGCATCACTTCGGAGAGTGAAGAGAGGAAAGGAATGAGTATGGATATCCTTGATACCCTCTGAAATACCTTTGTGTCCATGTGATTAATGATGTATCTGGTTGCTGCTCCTCTGTACCTTGAATCAAAGTCTGCAAATCTCATGTGAGAAACGTGCTCAGCAACATGGGTTTTTATAGAGCAAAACATGCAAGGAAGCTTGAAAATCATTTTATAATAGGTCTTAAGAGCACTAAAAGAATGCAGTTCACAGTGAATTTCAAGACAATCAGATTTCATCTGGATAAGACTCTTCAATGCTCCAAATTGGAAAATTTCTATTACCTTCCTTACAGATCACTGAAAATAAGTGCCTGGCTCATGCTCTACCTAAGGTACAGTCACTCTGTTTTCAAGCTCAAAACAGATATTGATTTTCGTTTCAAACTCTAATGCCAAAATTAGCAGTGTCAGGTTGAATTAGAGGTGGATGGTTTCGAGTTCAACAGTGAACAAGCAGCATGGCCAGACTGCCTTTTCTGGGTTATTTTTTTCTTTTCATGTCTTAAAGACAGCAAAATATGGAATATAGGCACCCTTCGGTTTTATGGCACCCAAAGAAATATTCAGTGCAATTTCACTCGAATGTCTTTAGCCCATCAGTTTCCTTCAACTGTCAGTTCAGGGGTCATAAATACCTCTAGTTTGAGGATGATTATAGCTTGATTTCCTTCTGCTGGCCATTTTGCCTCTCACTTAGCTTTGGAAAAACCAAGATTTGTCTAGCAGTTTAAACTGACAGAGCATTTCATCTGCATTGTCCCGTAAAGGGGGAGGCGGCTGGGTTATTGAATGGGCCCATCAGTGGAGCGTGCATCCTTTATATCTAGGATTGATTGAAAGGAAAGAACTACAAATTGCCTGGTGAGAGCTTCCCTCACATGGAACCGTTAATCAAAGGAGCAGACCCAGCTTTGTAATGGGGGCATTTAGAACATTCATTCACTACGAGGAGCAGATGCCCACAAACCTAAGTCACCCTGACTTGATTTATCAATAAGGAAGAGTGGCTTATTGATAAGAGTGGCTTATTTATCAATAAGGAAGAGCACTGCCAGCATCACTTCGGAGAGTGAAGAGAGGAAAGGAATGAGTATGGATATCCTTGATACCCTCTGAAATACCTTTGTGTCCATGTGATTAATGATGTATCTGGTTGCTGCTCCTCTGTACCTTGAATGAAGGCAGCTTTTTCTAGATGGCTCCCATGCAGTGTATGCATTTGGAGTTGTGTGTGTGTGTATGTGTGTGTGTGAGACATAGAGAGAACGAGATGGAAGGAAGGAAGGAAGGGGAGGGAGGGGAGGCAGAGGCGAGCAATGAAGGAGGAATAGGTAAACAGGAGTAGAGGTAGAACCAAGAGGTTCCTCAATTAGGATCTGGTAAATGCCTGTTAAGTTTCCCAAGCTGTCTTCCTGTGTGCATTCTAGTCCCACAGAGGGTGTAGATCAGTTGCTGAATTGCTCCCTGAGCATCATGTGGAGACCCAGGAACTACCTCAGATGGGCAGGACAGGTAGCCTCTCTGAGCTCCTACAGGAGCGACTGCCTCTCTCTTCAACTGTTGGAGTGTGCCGTCATCCACTCACCGGTCTGTATACGAGCTTTTTGATGGCAGGGATCGCATTTTATTCATTTCCTATTTCCAGGGCCTAGAAAATATCTGGCTTATGTTTTGTACTCAGGCTTGATGAGTGACTGGATAGTGGGCTACTCTCCATGCGGATGTTTTAGAGGTAAAGGTGGGGAACGTTCCCCCAATCCTGTAATATTTTAGGAATAAAAAATTAATAGGAAAGTGGAGAGAGATTCTCTGTCACTCAACATCAATAGAGCAATAATCAGAGGGCAGGGACTTTCCTGGAGGTCCAGTGGTTAAGACTCCAAGTTCTCAGGGCAGGAGACATGGGTCCCATCCTTGTCTGCGGAATTAAGATTCTGCATGCGGTATAGTGTGAAAAAAGAAAAAGGAAAAAAAAGAGAGAGAGAGAGAGAAAATAATGTCGAACACTTAACACACAGATGTCTGGTATGGGAGCTGGACTATCACCGATTTTTTTTTTTTTGAGGGGGGGCAGGTGGGCCACTTCTATTGGTCTTTCATTTATTCAGTTTCATCCATCTTTGTTCTTTGGCCTGTGTGGGCCTCGCATCGCAGTTGCCTCTGTTGTCATAAGAGCACCGGCTCTGGGCGCATGCGCTCCAGAGCTCCAGCTCGGTAGTTGGACACATCTGTCCAGCCGCTCCACGGCACATGGGATCTTCCCAGGCCAGGGATTGAACCAGCGCCCCTTGCACTGCAAGGCAGTGTCCTTACCCACTGGACCACCAGGCAAGCCCTATCACCGATTTTGATCAAGCTCCATATTCAGTTGGGAATTTTGGATGAAGGCTCTGAGATAGGTGGCAGCAAAAACTGGTGGACAGATGGGTCAGGCAGGAATGAGGCAAGAGGCTAGAGAAAAGAGGGCATGGGGCACTCTAAGCCGACTGAGAGAAAGTAGAAGAAATTTGTTGGCCAAGACCAAAACCTCTTGAATGCAGAAGGCAAAAAGATATGCAGGCAGGCAGGGAGAGCAGTCCTGGTCATGGAGCTGGGGCTGGCCGTGGCTCAGAGGGGCGCTACCTTCCAGTGGTTGGCCGTGGCTGCGTTCTCTGTTGGGGACTGTAAGTAAAGCTTGGGTAGGTAATCAAGAGAGGAAATGAAGAATACCTTTTTCTTCCTGTTTTAGCTATTAACTGAAGTCTGAAATACATATGACAGTTTAGTATTAACCATGGTGGTTTAGTTGCTCAGTCATGTTTGACTCTTTGCTACCCCAAGGACTGTAGCCCACCAGGTTCCTCTGCCCAAGGGATTTCCCAGGCAAGAATACTGGAGTGGGCTGCCATTTCCTTCTCCAGGGAATCTTCCAGGGTTTTGATCCCTGGGTCTTCTGCATTGGCAAGCAGATTCTTTACCCTCTGAGTCACGATTAACTAGAGTCACGCTTAATACTCTATGGATGGAAGGCCACATAAATGGGAGCTGGTAGGAACAATCTCTGTGCTTTGGAGGCTCCAAGTCTTCTGATACGAAATGTAGTGGCCTTCTGCCCACCTGACCTTAACTCAAGTTGTACCAGTGTTTTCAATTATCTCTGCAACAACATTAGCTATGCGTCAGGAGTGTGAAGTGCCTAAGAGTATTATTCAAGTGTTCATCTAGGGATGGTGATACGTTTTTTTAAAAAAATCTTTTTTTTTTTTTCACTCTTGCCTTTAGCACTGGCCTCTAGCACTCACACTGAACAACAGGGCCCTATTGTTCACAAGGTATTTCTCTAAATGTGTTTTGTCTGAAGAATGCCACAACAGGAAAACCTATTTGCAAAGAGATGCTTTGCTTTCTCTATTGCGATTGGGAAGCACAGCTAGCGTACTCTGTCTAAACACCCAGCTCTGCGATTGATGTTGAGAAAGAAGCTGTCTCCTAGAGTGAGTGGAGTTTATAGACTAGCCTTCAGCTTGTAGATCCTCTGTACCAGCCCTAGGGGAGGATAGATTTTATAAATAAAATATTTGTGAACAGCAGTAGTCACAGCATTATTACAAACTTAAAAAAAAAGATATCAAAGGGCACAGTTACATGAAGCCAGCAACAAGCCAGCACTTGCTTCTCTGAACTATCCAGGGCTGCCCCACCAGGCAGGACTTGTTAGCGTGCTCGAGAAAGGACAGGGAGTCGTATGAAAGGAAGGGGGATGTTAAATATGTCACAAACTCCAAATAAATTGGTGACAATTTCCCAACTGTCTTAACATTATGATGTTAGTTATTTGTATTTGGGAAGCAATTATGTGGTTTGACAGTGAATCCTAACTTGAGAAATTAGTCACAGCTTTAGCTTAATCCTTGGCAAATATTCAAATACAGTGAAATAGTGGTCTGAGTATTTTCCAGATAATTTTAGTTTTAAACAGAAACATGTTTGACTCTTTGCTACCCCAAGGACTGTAGCCCACCAGGTAACCTGGAGTGGGCTGCCATTTCCTTCTCCAGGGAATCTTCCAGGGTTTTGATCCCTGGGTCTTCTGCATTGGCAAGCAGATTCTTTACCCTCTGAGTCACGATTAACTAGAGTCACGCTTAATACTCTATGGATGGAAGGCCACATAAATGGGAGCTGGTAGGAACAATCTCTGTGCTTTGGAGGCTCCAAGTCTTCTGATACGAAATGTAGTGGCCTTCTGCCCACCTGACCTTAACTCAAGTTGTACCAGTGTTTTCAATTATCTCTGCAACAACATTAGCTATGCGTCAGGAGTGTGAAGTGCCTAAGAGTATTATTCAAGTGTTCATCTAGGGATGGTGATACGTTTTTAAAAATCTTTTTTTTTCACTCTTGCCTTTAGCACTGGCCTCTAGCACTCACACTGAACAACAGGGCCCTATTGTTCACAAGGTATTTCTCTAAATGTGTTTTGTCTGAAGAATGCCACAACAGGAAAACCTATTTGCAAAGAGATGCTTTGCTTTCTCTATTGCGATTGGGAAGCACAGCTAGCGTACTCTGTCTAAACACCCAGCTCTGCGATTGATGTTGAGAAAGAAGCTGTCTCCTAGAGTGAGTGGAGTTTATAGACTAGCCTTCAGCTTGTAGATCCTCTGTACCAGCCCTAGGGGAGGATAGATTTTATAAATAAAATATTTGTGAACAGCAGTAGTCACAGCATTATTACAAACTTAAAAAAAAAGATATCAAAGGGCACAGTTACATGAAGCCAGCAACAAGCCAGCACTTGCTTCTCTGAACTATCCAGGGCTGCCCCACCAGGCAGGACTTGTTAGCGTGCTCGAGAAAGGACAGGGAGTCGTATGAAAGGAAGGGGGATGTTAAATATGTCACAAACTCCAAATAAATTGGTGACAATTTCCCAACTGTCTTAACATTATGATGTTAGTTATTTGTATTTGGGAAGCAATTATGTGGTTTGACAGTGAATCCTAACTTGAGAAATTAGTCACAGCTTTAGCTTAATCCTTGGCAAATATTCAAATACAGTGAAATAGTGGTCTATGAGTATTTTCCAGATAATTTTAGTTTTAAACAGAAACACTACTTTCAGGTGAGTTTTATTTGTTGTCTCTTTCCCTCCCCTGCTGAGATGAAAGTGTATCTAATGAAGGCTGGAGGAGACAGTTTCTCACTTACTGAGTTTCACGGGTTGGTGTGGTTTCTGCCCGCTTTCAGGCATAACACAGAGGTACACACTTAAGGGTCTGTATCGCAAGTCCAAAAGTAGCTCTCAGAGAATGACCCAGAACCCAGTCTAGCCTATCCCCAGAGCCACTTTATCTCTGGAAGCTTCAATTCATAAAGACTTTTCATCTTCTTAAAACAATTGTTTATCTCCCAATTCAACGTATTCTAGTTTACTGAAATTCAATTCTCATGTTTAAAGAATCAGACTCTTATTTTCTTTAGCAAAGGCTTCAGTCAGGTTCAGCTGTCTACTTATTTTCTCATGCTCACATGTTAGGAGTCCTACTAAGTAGACATAACAGCTATGAAGTTTGAAATAATACATGGACAAATGAACAGCATTTGCAGAACAGAATAAAATTAGGTGTCTGAGGTCTAACATGATTTTGTCCAAAAATTATTCTGTGGTTAGACTATCAAGATGCTTACTGTTTGTTTAAGAAAGTCAGGGGACAGCTCTCTAACAGGAATAAGAAAAGCTTCCCCTGTTTGGACAAGCGATTTTTCAATACAAACTACCATCTTTTATACCATCCACTGCGAAGGCAATCTTAGACGGTTAGTGGTTATCCTGTGCCTCTCTCTCGTTTTATAGTCTAGGAAAGAACCCTCAATTACATTAATGAGAGTAGGTCAATTAAAGAACACCAGGGCATAAAGATTATGAAGATTCTCTTATGTCACAAATTATGCATGAAAAACAACTCTTCCTCTCCTATTCTTTAGTAACTATCCAGGGCTGCCCCACCAGGCAGGACTTGTTACTGCTAAAAATCAGAAATTAATATTTTGGTGACAATTTCCCAACTGTCTTAACATTATGATGTTAGTTATTTGTATTTGGGAAGCAATTATGTGGTTTGACAGTGAATCCTAACTTGAGAAATTAGTCACAGCTTTAGCTTAATCCTTGGCAAATATTCAAATACAGTGAAATAGTGGTCTATGAGTATTTTCCAGATAATTTTAGTTTTAAACAGAAACACTACTTTCAGGTGAGTTTTATTTGTTGTCTCTTTCCCTCCCCTGCTGAGATGAAAGTGTATCTAATGAAGGCTGGAGGAGACAGTTTCTCACTTACTGAGTTTCACGGGTTGGTGTGGTTTCTGCCCGCTTTCAGGCATAACACAGAGGTACACACTTAAGGGTCTGTATCGCAAGTCCAAAAGTAGCTCTCAGAGAATGACCCAGAACCCAGTCTAGCCTATCCCCAGAGCCACTTTATCTCTGGAAGCTTCAATTCATAAAGACTTTTCATCTTCTTAAAACAATTGTTTATCTCCCAATTCAACGTATTCTAGTTTACTGAAATTCAATTCTCATGTTTAAAGAATCAGACTCTTATTTTCTTTAGCAAAGGCTTCAGTCAGGTTCAGCTGTCTACTTATTTTCTCATGCTCACATGTTAGGAGTCCTACTAAGTAGACATAACAGCTATGAAGTTTGAAATAATACATGGACAAATGAACAGCATTTGCAGAACAGAATAAAATTAGGTGTCTGAGGTCTAACATGATTTTGTCCAAAAATTATTCTGTGGTTAGACTATCAAGATGCTTACTGTTTGTTTAAGAAAGTCAGGGGACAGCTCTCTAACAGGAATAAGAAAAGCTTCCCCTGTTTGGACAAGCGATTTTTCAATACAAACTACCATCTTTTATACCATCCACTGCGAAGGCAATCTTAGACGGTTAGTGGTTATCCTGTGCCTCTCTCTCGTTTTATAGTCTAGGAAAGAACCCTCAATTACATTAATGAGAGTAGGTCAATTAAAGAACACCAGGGCATAAAGATTATGAAGATTCTCTTATGTCACAAATTATGCATGAAAAACAACTCTTCCTCTCCTATTCTTTAGTAATTGGTAATCTTTCTAGAATAAATATATTCAGGTAAGCTTCCAATACACACTTTGTACATCGCATGCATAATCAGTGTTAAAATGAGAGTTGGTTGTTGGTGAATGATAGTTTTTGAGTTGGGGGTCAAGGCTGCCTTGTATTCCTCTGGGTAAGATGTGGAAATTGCGGGAGATTTTGGTTGAGTATTATCCCTAAACAGATTTTTTTTTTTTTTTAATAGACGTATCTCTTTGCTCCCTTTCACGTACTAATTCTTTACTGTGGTGTAGTATACATAATTTAAATAACCAGGGAATATCTCTGGGCTCAAAACCACCTGCTGACTTATATTAGCTAATTAATGGTGATTTATCTGAGTTACTAATTTGAGTAGAGCTGATTGCCTTTAGGAATTTGGGAAACGTTGGAAGAATTCTGATTAAAAGTATGCCTTTGTGATGGACAGTCTCCTTAAAAGGCTTGAAAAATAATGTTGCCTGTTAGCAGATTAAAAGAACAAAAACAAAAACAAAGTCAATTGCCAAATCAATGACCTTGTGTTGTTTTCTGGCTCAAATCACATCTTATGGCAGTTTGAGTCCCTCTGTGATTGAGCTTTTTGTTTTTGTTTTTGTTTTTTTTTTAAGATTTATTTATTTATTTATTTTGGGCGGGGGTCAGGTTGGGGAGGGAGGGGAGCAGGCGGGCCACTTCTATTGGTCTTTCATTTCTCTATTTTCATCCGTCTTTGTTCTTTGGCTCCTGTGGGCCTCCCACTGTGGTGGCGTCTGTTGTTGCAGAGCGCCGGTTCTGGGTGCAAGCGCCCCAGAGCTCCGGCTCAGTAATTGGACACATCGGTCCAGCCGCTCCGCGGCATGTGGGATTTTCCCAGGCCAGGGATCGAACCGGCACCCCTTGCACTGCAAGGCGGTGTCCTTACCCACTGGACCACCAGGGGAAGCCTGCCAGGCTTATTCTCATTTTGTCTCTTACATTAGGCTTTATTTGCCTCTGCTTGAAAAATAGAACTGATCTTGAATCCATAGAGCTTAATAATTTTCGCAAAAACTAATACAGTAAATTTATTTTAGCCAAACTTCTGCGTCAGGTTGGCTGGATTCCCAGGGCTTGATGGTGTGAATGTGACGGTGGCACAAGGTCTGAGGCAGAATACAGTGGAAAGCTCTGTGGCAGGTCTTTGGATCAGTGTCCTTTCATTTTGTCTGCTGGTCTCAACATCTTTCAGGCGATGGAGTGCACAGGCAACAAGAGCTGGCCGTTTCTCTTCATTGTCACCACAGACACTAGAGCCACTTAAGAAGTACCTTCTCAGGTAAGTATATAGTAGGCAACTGTCACACACCCAATGAAGCGTCCACGAAACATCAGTTTTAGTAACTGAGTTCAGTTTTGATTTCAGGAAAATAGTAACGAACACATGGCTAACTGCTTTGAGTCGTCTGGATTTAGGGATAAGTTGTCTAACCAAGGTAATCTCCACCCGTTTCCCCACACCAAATTAATGCAAGGCATGATAAAATGCATACAGTGATTAATGTATAAATATTTTAAATTTCTACTTATTAATCAACAAATCTTTTAAAGAAAAAGATCCTTTTCATATAAGCACATTGACATAATGTATTAGAAGTCAGAAAAAGTGACAAATCATATTTCATCTACACTCCTTAGTATCAGATAAGCCAGACAAACTTTAAGTCTGAGGTCACTGAGAACTCAATTCTCATCTCTTTCTCAGTCCTGAATTCCTTTACGCCTGTCTTTCAATAGTTAACAAACAAACAAAAAAGTAATTATGAGCTATGACTGCTTTAGGCCAATAAGAAGTTCCTCTGAAAAGTCAATGAGTTCTTCGTTTCTTCACTTGCTTTATGCTGAAGAGGCATATATTTCTGGGGATAGGGATGAAAAATTACCTGATCTCCTCTACAGATATCTAGTTCTCCTATTTCTGACTTTGCTAAGTACAAGACAGTCTATGTCAAAGTCCAATGCACTGCGTGGTGACTATGTCTCAGGCATCCCCACTTCCTTTGGAATGTAGTGGACAGTGTGCTGGAACATATCATTCATTCAGTACAAATGAGCATATGTATTGTGACATTGCAAAGGGCTTGTTAAAAGTGATGAGTGAATGAATTTAAGGCAGTGCATTTAAGGTAGACTTCCTGGTGGCTCAGTAAAGAATCTGCCTGCAATGCAGGAGACCTGGGTTCAATCCCTGAGGCAGAATACAGTGGAAAGCTCTGTGGCAGGTCTTTGGATCAGTGTCCTTTCATTTTGTCTGCTGGTCTCAACATCTTTCAGGCGATGGAGTGCACAGGCAACAAGAGCTGGCCGTTTCTCTTCATTGTCACCACAGACACTAGAGCCACTTAAGAAGTACCTTCTCAGGTAAGTATATAGTAGGCAACTGTCACACACCCAATGAAGCGTCCACGAAACATCAGTTTTAGTAACTGAGTTCAGTTTTGATTTCAGGAAAATAGTAACGAACATATGGCTAACTGCTTTGAGTCGTCTGGATTTAGGGATAAGTTGTCTAACCAAGGTAATCTCCACCCGTTTCCCCACACCAAATTAATGCAAGGCATGATAAAATGCATACAGTGATTAATGTATAAATATTTTAAATTTCTACTTATTAATCAACAAATCTTTTAAAGAAAAAGATCCTTTTCATATAAGCACATTGACATAATGTATTAGAAGTCAGAAAAAGTGACAAATCATATTTCATCTACACTCCTTAGTATCAGATAAGCCAGACAAACTTTAAGTCTGAGGTCACTGAGAACTCAATTCTCATCTCTTTCTCAGTCCTGAATTCCTTTACGCCTGTCTTTCAATAGTTAACAAACAAACAAAAAAGTAATTATGAGCTATGACTGCTTTAGGCCAATAAGAAGTTCCTCTGAAAAGTCAATGAGTTCTTCGTTTCTTCACTTGCTTTATGCTGAAGAGGCATATATTTCTGGGGATAGGGATGAAAAATTACCTGATCTCCTCTACAGATATCTAGTTCTCCTATTTCTGACTTTGCTAAGTACAAGACAGTCTATGTCAAAGTCCAATGCACTGCGTGGTGACTATGTCTCAGGCATCCCCACTTCCTTTGGAATGTAGTGGACAGTGTGCTGGAACATATCATTCATTCAGTACAAATGAGCATATGTATTGTGACATTGCAAAGGGCTTGTTAAAAGTGATGAGTGAATGAATTTAAGGCAGTGCATTTAAGGTAGACTTCCTGGTGGCTCAGTAAAGAATCTGCCTGCAATGCAGGAGACCTGGGTTCAATCCCTGGGCCAGGAATATCGCTTGGAGAAGGGAACAGCTACCCAACTCTTGTATTCTTGCCTGGAGAATTCCATGGACAGAGGAACTCGGTGGGCTAACAGTCCAAGGGGTTGCAAAGAATCAAACGGGACTGAGCAATGAACACTTTCACTGCACCTTCTGAAGTTAACACAACGAGCAGATGTACTCAGCTCATAACTTTCAGACAAGCTGAGTTAAATGACACATTTTTGGAAAAGGTAAACTCTTTCAGTGGTTAACTGATCGAAGGCAGAGAGCATAGCAAAGAGAGAAATAGAGGCTATATCAGTTTTTTTTTTTTTTTTAAACCTTAGTCATCATCTAAACTGAACTTCAAAAGTGGAAGTCACAGACCGTGACCTCCAGACTTGCTGCACTTATAGACTTCGCTGAAAAGCCTCTCCCTTTCCATCTATCTGCACCTTATTCCTTTTATAGAGGTTGTGCATTAATATTTATAGGTGGACTCCATGCAAATTCCAAACTTTGCTCTGGAGAAAAGATGACACTAGTAACGGGTGGATGACTGCTAAGCCAGAAGGGAGGACAATGAGGAGTGACCTAAGTAATTTCCACATTTCCACCCTTCTTCTCTGGCAAGGCAACAGAGTGGGCACAAAAATATCTTAATTAAACCATTTTTGGAAAGTCTTAACATATGAGCTTGATGTTCTTAGTGATTTCTAGTGCTCAGAACTAAGTTTGGCATTAAGTATTCAATCACCTTGTGATGGGTTCCATTTCAAGAGTGGTAGAGGGGAGAAAATAGACTCTGAATCACAGCTACTGTCTTGTGCAAGATTCTTATTAAAAACAGCATGCTCCTGTAGCCCAGAGGGCTGACAGCCTCCTCCTAAGCAGAGTGCTGCTCTAAGCTAACCTCAAGGGGCGACTTGAAAAAGAGGCCACCTTTACCCCTCTCATGGGGTGCCGGCTGCAGCCGCACGGATGATAGCATGATATCCAATCCCATCTCCAAGCCTCTATCACCCCAATAAGAAATATTCTTTAAAGCATTACTGACAGGCAGTTGCCTGGTTAATTGGTTAATATGTATTTCAATGAGAATAATTAATTTTAAGGAGAAAGAAAAACACTTTACAATACAATCCATTTAGGAGAGTACATATACGTAGGTTCGGTGAGGTAAGAGGATTTTGGTTTAATCATGTTCAAACATAGACATCATTTGCTTCTGTTACATCACTTGGGCTTGACACTTTATCTACAGATGATCAAAATATAATAAAGGGATCACTCCAGACTGAGGCTCTTAACAATGATGAGCAAAACGATGCTTGGAGACAAGATGCTGAGGAACAGAAAGGCATTGAATAAATTCAGTTCAAAAAGGATGATCGTGTCCTGAGGATACACTAATGTGAGTGTTTTTTCTTATTGTCTGCTAAAAGTGACAGCAACTATAAAGAGATATTTTTTTCTTCTTTTTTCCTTATTTTTTTCCCACAAAGATCATCAGTTTCCAGTTTACTGATTAGATTATTTAACTTTTCATGCAAAAGCTTGTTGATTTTAATTTGACGATAATCACTATTTTATGTACTTTTTATGTGTTACAAAAAATCATTAATATTATAAGCCAGATCTTAAGGTATGACTTCATCATTCTATAGATCACGAAAATGCAACCAAAAGTTTGGAAGCATTTTAGGACTTATTTAAAAGTCATTAGCCTTATGTATCTTAAATGTATCTATTATAGACATGCTTTAAGGGCAATTGTCTGATACATTTTTTTTTAATATTTAGAACATTATATCCTCAGTATGAAGAAGGAGAAGAGTTTATATTAATATAAATTCACATGGAAGAGGTGAAATTTTCACAGAAAGTAATTCTGTAGAAGTTAAACTATAATTTAAATGTCTAGTTATTTCTTTAAAAGAAACCCAAATCTCAAGTTAAAATTTAGTAAAATGCACTCAACTTTCCATGTTTTAATTTCCAAATCAAAGGATGGGCTAATTTTGAAAATAAAACTAATTTTTATTGTACCTACAAATGAGTAAAATGCATTCTACCTTCTATGTTTTAATTTTGAAAGCAAAGGATGGGCTAAGTTTGAAAATAAAACTAATTTTTATCATACCTACAAAATCAAGAGCATGTTATGTAATTTCTCCCTGAAACTATCTCTGCATATAAGGACATGATCCTTCAGTGATGAGGTGTGCATCCTCCTCTTTCACCGCTAACACAGTTGATCTGCTTTGTACTGTGGCCTCAAACCAAGTGAACTGATTAGACAGGCAGCCTTCAAAAGACAGGCAGACCTTGGCATTTGCCCAGATTTACCATTTTAAATGATGATGACACTCTATAACTGGAAGAGAAAAGAGTCTTGATCTAGGACTGCACTTAAAGAAAAAACGATGCTTGGAGACAAGATGCTGAGGAACAGAAAGGCATTGAATAAATTCAGTTCAAAAAGGATGATCGTGTCCTGAGGATACACTAATGTGAGTGTTTTTTCTTATTGTCTGCTAAAAGTGACAGCAACTATAAAGAGATATTTTTTTCTTCTTTTTTCCTTATTTTTTTCCCACAAAGATCATCAGTTTCCAGTTTACTGATTAGATTATTTAACTTTTCATGCAAAAGCTTGTTGATTTTAATTTGACGATAATCACTATTTTATGTACTTTTTATGTGTTACAAAAAATCATTAATATTATAAGCCAGATCTTAAGGTATGACTTCATCATTCTATAGATCACGAAAATGCAACCAAAAGTTTGGAAGCATTTTAGGACTTATTTAAAAGTCATTAGCCTTATGTATCTTAAATGTATCTATTATAGACATGCTTTAAGGGCAATTGTCTGATACATTTTTTTTTAATATTTAGAACATTATATCCTCAGTATGAAGAAGGAGAAGAGTTTATATTAATATAAATTCACATGGAAGAGGTGAAATTTTCACAGAAAGTAATTCTGTAGAAGTTAAACTATAATTTAAATGTCTAGTTATTTCTTTAAAAGAAACCCAAATCTCAAGTTAAAATTTAGTAAAATGCACTCAACTTTCCATGTTTTAATTTCCAAATCAAAGGATGGGCTAATTTTGAAAATAAAACTAATTTTTATTGTACCTACAAATGAGTAAAATGCATTCTACCTTCTATGTTTTAATTTTGAAAGCAAAGGATGGGCTAAGTTTGAAAATAAAACTAATTTTTATCATACCTACAAAATCAAGAGCATGTTATGTAATTTCTCCTGAAACTATCTCTGCATATAAGGACATGATCCTTCAGTGATGAGGTGTGCATCCTCCTCTTTCACCGCTAACACAGTTGATCTGCTTTGTACTGTGGCCTCAAACCAAGTGAACTGATTAGACAGGCAGCCTTCAAAAGACAGGCAGACCTTGGCATTTGCCCAGATTTACCATTTTAAATGATGATGACACTCTATAACTGGAAAGAGAAAAGAGTCTTGATCTAGGACTGCACATTCAAAGACTATAAATCAACTGTCAATAATATTGACTGAAATGTTTTTAAAGCTTCCGCTCTCTAGAGGGGACTGTTGCTCAGAATACATGGCCTCCGCCATAAACACATATTCAGGTCAGATAGCTGAATTCTCCAGGAGAGCAGAATGCTGAGGGCAAGCTGGGGGTTTCAGAAATGGAGTACATCTGGGGAACAGAGAGGTCTTGAGTCAAAAAATTATCTACTCAGACTCCTCACTGTCTCCATTCAGCTGTGCTCAGCTAAATGCTAGGAAAAAAGCAACCAGATAAATCTAGCCAATTTTAATGTGTGAATGGGTATAACTTTAGAGAGGTTTGCATTTAAAAACAAATGTTTGTTAAGTTAAAGAAATACCTGACTATGGAACCTCAAATAGAGAAACAAGATTTTACATAAGAAAATAATCTTGACACATGAGAAAAGATGCTTTGGATCAGGAGATCATTGTGTACAAGACAGGCCTCTGGGTTAGTGTCTACCATGGAATAAATTCCTCCATCATTTGTTTCTATTTCCATCGCTGCTTCTCTCTTTCTTCACTTCTGTACCAATAGGTACTCTCAAAAGGTTACTTTAACATTCTTATGGCATTGGTAGTGGATGAGGAAGATTTATTGTGTGATAGGGGTAGGTAAGCTTAATGTTTCTAAGGAAATATTTTAATGATAGATTGATTCCACATGGACTGCCTATCTGACAAAAAAATATAAACAAGAAAACTTAAATAGTATTTTGCAAAAATAGGCTTCTGATAGTCTCATCACTGCTCAGTTCCATTGCAAGTGATATTGAAAACTGGGTTAAATGACATTATGTATAAACATATTTCAGCATGAGGTTTTATGATATCTTTAGCATAGAGTGAAATCAAAAGATTTAAAAGAATTGTTAAACAACTTTTTTGTAATCCATTTATACCCCAAGAGGAAAATATGACTTCCAGTTGGATTCGAGGGATTATTAGAAAGATTGTGAGTTGAGAGGAAGCCTTGGTGAATAAATCAGTGTTCTCAGAACATTTAGAAGCTGTTCAGATCTTCAATGAATTGTTTAAGGTTAAAGAAGATCACTGACTAATTTCAACCAGAATTCTTTCAGAATCATTCACTGAATTGTGCTGTAAATGAAACATCAAGCTTTAGCAAGTTGGCATTATAGATCAATAGAGCTTCTTTAGGTTTCCTTCCTAATATTTGTCACATCCATCTTTGGACATGAGAAAAAAGCATATTTTGGTTTTTACAATCTTAGTGCAAATATTTCATTCTACTTGTTGTTCAGCTGCTAAGTTGTGTCCGATTCTTTGCGACCCCATGAACTGCAGCACACCAGGCTTCCTTGTCTTTCATTCTACTTAAGACACTGCAATTTATCCCCTCTGTTATAATTGTTAATTATATTGGTCTCAGAAAGGCTTGGATTCAGTCCTAGTTCTACCACCCTTCAGCTGGGTCACTGGGGCCAAATTGGTTGGCTAAGAGAGTTTTTTAAATAAGATTTTACAGAAAAACTTAAAGGAACTTTCCCCAATACTTAATTTCTCCAAACCCTCCATTTCCTCAGTTATAAACGGGAGCTCCCCATCTTCTCCACTGTCTGTCTTGTGTCTCTGACAGCTGACCTGGATGTCTGACTATTCTGTTCTAATTGCCCATGCCTTAGGTCTTTCTCTACATCCCTTTTCCTCTAAATAGAAACGTACTGTTTAATCCCATTGTCTCAAGGTGTTACTAACCTGTTAGCTAACTGATTACTCCCCTCCCAGATAACAAAATACCTTAAGTTAGTGGAAGCAGATAATTCTTCTTAATAATTTCTATTTGTATAATGATTTGGGGTTTATAGCGCCTATGCATGTGTGCATGGAAGCCAACCTCCGTCATATCTGACTCTTTGTGACCCTATGGACTGTAGCCCACTAGGCTCCTCTGTCCAAAGGATTCTCCAGGCAAGAATACTGGAGTGGGTTGCTTTCCTTCAGGGAATCTTCCCAATCAAGGGATTGAACCCACATATCTTAAATCTCCTGCATTGGCAGATGGATTCTTTACCACTAATGCCACTCGGGAGGCCTATACGTATATTATATGTATATGCCTATACGTGTATATGCCATAATATATGTATATGCCTATACATTTATTAATATAATCTCAGTTAATTCACACAATGTCCCTAGAGTCAGATATTATTTTCTGTATTTAGTGGATGAGGAAACAGACACTAACAAGAGGTCAAGAGGCCTTCTTAAGAATATGTGCATCATTTGAGATTCAAGTTCTAGGCTGTCTGATTCTAAGGCAGTATTCATTTCACTTCACAGCTGTTATAAGGTAATAGTGAGAAATGCGGGAGTCTCAGACCTGAGGGATGGCTGATAATGCAAAATTAACAGTGGAGGGACCCGGCCCATCACTCACAGCCATGTGTTCTAAGATACTCTATTTAACCTGTCTGAATTTTAGTCTCTGCAACTTTCCAACTGCAGCACACCAGGCTTCTTGTCTTTCATTCTACTTAAGACACTGCAATTTATCCCCTCTGTTATAATTGTTAATTATATTGGTCTCAGAAAGGCTTGGATTCAGTCCTAGTTCTACCACCCTTCAGCTGGGTCACTGGGGCCAAATTGGTTGGCTAAGAGAGTTTTTTAAATAAGATTTTACAGAAAAACTTAAAGGAACTTTCCCCAATACTTAATTTCTCCAAACCCTCCATTTCCTCAGTTATAAACGGGAGCTCCCCATCTTCTCCACTGTCTGTCTTGTGTCTCTGACAGCTGACCTGGATGTCTGACTATTCTGTTCTAATTGCCCATGCCTTAGGTCTTTCTCTACATCCCTTTTCCTCTAAATAGAAACGTACTGTTTAATCCCATTGTCTCAAGGTGTTACTAACCTGTTAGCTAACTGATTACTCCCCTCCCAGATAACAAAATACCTTAAGTTAGTGGAAGCAGATAATTCTTCTTAATAATTTCTATTTGTATAATGATTTGGGGTTTATAGCGCCTATGCATGTGTGCATGGAAGCCAACCTCCGTCATATCTGACTCTTTGTGACCCTATGGACTGTAGCCCACTAGGCTCCTCTGTCCAAAGGATTCTCCAGGCAAGAATACTGGAGTGGGTTGCTTTCCTTCAGGGAATCTTCCCAATCAAGGGATTGAACCCACATATCTTAAATCTCCTGCATTGGCAGATGGATTCTTTACCACTAATGCCACTCGGGAGGCCTATACGTATATTATATGTATATGCCTATACGTGTATATGCCATAATATATGTATATGCCTATACATTTATTAATATAATCTCAGTTAATTCACACAATGTCCCTAGAGTCAGATATTATTTTCTGTATTTAGTGGATGAGGAAACAGACACTAACAAGAGGTCAAGAGGCCTTCTTAAGAATATGTGCATCATTTGAGATTCAAGTTCTAGGCTGTCTGATTCTAAGGCAGTATTCATTTCACTTCACAGCTGTTATAAGGTAATAGTGAGAAATGCGGGAGTCTCAGACCTGAGGGATGGCTGATAATGCAAAATTAACAGTGGA
The DNA here is from genome assembly GCA_022376925.1 of Tragulus kanchil. Classification (NCBI taxonomy): domain Eukaryota; kingdom Metazoa; phylum Chordata; class Mammalia; order Artiodactyla; family Tragulidae; genus Tragulus; species Tragulus kanchil. The sequence continues at coordinate 35,889,881 of JAIOJX010000025.1, forward strand.
GGGACCCGGCCCATCACTCACAGCCATGTGTTCTAAGATACTCTATTTAACCTGTCTGAATTTTAGTCTCTGCAACTTTCCAACTCAAAGGTTGGAGAAGGTGACCTCTTAGGTTCATTTCAGCTTTAACATTCCATGATTCTATGAATATTAGCATCATAGATGCAATTTCTATACCAATTTTCACTTTCTTTTCAGTTTCTGTCAATTTCTCACAGAGAATTTAGTTGTTAGCAAGTACCACAGTGTTTAAAAATATTATCACATATATTTTAAGCGATAAGAAGAGAGAGTAAATCGAGCATTATGTTTAAACATTCAAATAGGAAAGTGTAGCTACCAGTTTCTCCCAACCAAGCAACTTGTGTGGAGCTGTCTTCTATACAGAGAACATCCTTAGTTTTAAAAGGGATGTACATGGAGAGAGATGGGGCATTGCTTAGCCATCCTGATCAGTCAGATCAACTCTAGCCATGAGGAGTTGGAAACATGCAAATAAAGGACGTGGAAATAAGATCCTCAACATACTTGTGGATCAAAATTTTAAAAGTCAGATGTAAAACAGCATTAAACCACGTAGTCAATACGGACGTGGCCTAAGTCAAATACAATTCTCTCTTATTATTATAAACTGTCTGAGAAAATCTGGCCCGATTTTATAGGGCAGGCTAAAAGCAAAATTAAAGAAAACGATGACATTTTGAAGGGTTTTCCTTCCCCCATTAACACACCGAGGCTGGCTGAGCGGGTAAACGGTGATGGAAATAGTAGAGCTGTTGTGTCTGAAAAAAAAGGCAGTGATCATTTCATTCTTCCTGTATTTTAATGCTCCAGGGTTTTGGAGACGAATAGGAGCAATAAGTTCCTTGTTCAGTTTTAGTGGATGAGAAACAGACACTAACAAGAGGTCAAGAGGCCTTCTTAAGAATATGTGCATCATTTGAGATTCAAGTTCTAGGCTGTCTGATTCTAAGGCAGTATTCATTTCACTTCACAGCTGTTATAAGGTAATAGTGAGAAATGCGGGAGTCTCAGACCTGAGGGATGGCTGATAATGCAAAATTAACAGTGGAGGGACCCGGCCCATCACTCACAGCCATGTGTTCTAAGATACTCTATTTAACCTGTCTGAATTTTAGTCTCTGCAACTTTCCAACTCAAAGGTTGGAGAAGGTGACCTCTTAGGTTCATTTCAGCTTTAACATTCCATGATTCTATGAATATTAGCATCATAGATGCAATTTCTATACCAATTTTCACTTTCTTTTCAGTTTCTGTCAATTTCTCACAGAGAATTTAGTTGTTAGCAAGTACCACAGTGTTTAAAAATATTATCACATATATTTTAAGCGATAAGAAGAGAGAGTAAATCGAGCATTATGTTTAAACATTCAAATAGGAAAGTGTAGCTACCAGTTTCTCCCAACCAAGCAACTTGTGTGGAGCTGTCTTCTATACAGAGAACATCCTTAGTTTTAAAAGGGATGTACATGGAGAGAGATGGGGCATTGCTTAGCCATCCTGATCAGTCAGATCAACTCTAGCCATGAGGAGTTGGAAACATGCAAATAAAGACGCGTGGAAATAAGATCCTCAACATACTTGTGGATCAAAATTTTAAAAGTCAGATGTAAAACAGCATTAAACCACGTAGTCAATACGGACGTGGCCTAAGTCAAATACAATTCTCTCTTATTATTATAAACTGTCTGAGAAAATCTGGCCCGATTTTATAGGGCAGGCTAAAAGCAAAATTAAAGAAAACGATGACATTTTGAAGGGTTTTCCCTCCCCCATTAACACAACGAGGCTGGCTGAGCGGTGAAACTGTGATGGAAATATTAGAGCTGTTGTGTCTGAAAAAAAAGGCAGTGATCATTTCATTCTTCCTGTCTTTTAATGCTCCAGGGTTTTGGAGACGAATAGGAGCAATAAGTTCACTTTGCAGAATTAATGCAGTAATTCTTTATCATAAGAGCAGAGCATTACCTCAATCTGATTTTGCTACAAAATGGTTCAAAGTCTATTTTTAATGATGGCCCTAATTTGTTAACACCTTTTAAATTATTAATCCCCTTTATATTCAAGTAGTTATTGCATGTCATAACAATGTATCTATGCAGGGAAATTTAATAGTATTTTCTAGATGTCAAGAAAAGGCTTGTTCTGCAAAATGCTATTAAAACTGATAATGAGCTAAATATTTGCCATAGCAAACACTGAAATTACTATATCAATCAGCATTGGGTGCTCTTATTCAATAAACAGAAATTAACCTATTAACTATGCCTAACTTTCAGCAACAAAATGGTTGCTTCCAAGCATTTCTCTCCTCTTCAAATCTTTCTTTTCTTAAAACTACGTACTGCCCTATAATATCAGATTTCTGAATCTAACCCTTAGTACCAGTATTTACGGTTGAAATTCTAAAAGTACACATGACATACAGTCTTAATGTTTTATGTCAATTACGGTGAATATTTTAACCTCCTTTAGACAGACACTGACATATACAAAATAAAAATAAAAAATACCTTAAAGTCAAATACTCAAGCTTTTAAATCATGTTTTAGGATATTTTCCTGATTTTTTGTTTGTTTGTTTTTTTTCTTTTCTTTTATTTTCCTGATTTTTGAGGAGCAAAAGAATTTCTTTTTATTTTATGAGTTATGGATTTTTACTAAGGCATACCTACAAAAAATACAATAGTGAAAGCTAGTATAAGGATCCTCCAGTGGTTATTTATAGCCATTAGACACTAAAATAAGGGTAAAGAATATATTTTTCATATATGCCCCAAATAAAGATGTATATTCTAAAGCAGTTCACCCATTTATTAAAAACAAAAAATCAGGCCCAATTTCTGCTGTGATTTTAGCAGGACAGAAGAAATGAATCTTCACATAGTGGCTATGCCTCCATCCCAACTATCACCTTAGCTCCACTCTGGGCAGATAAGCAGTGTCTCACAAACATGACCCAGAAGTGGCTTTCATTCTGATACTTTTCTGTTGTTTCTTATAAAGTTTAAGGAGCTTCTATGTTTTTGGTTGCTTTAATAATTTCTAAATTTCTAAAAAAATGACTATACTACACAGTCTGGGTCATTTAGAATAACATTCAAATGATGAACATTAGAAATTTTTGAGCAGAGCATTACCTCAATCTGATTTTGCTACAAAATGGTTCAACATTAACCTTTTAAATTAATTAATCCCTTTATATTCAAGTAGTTATTGCATGTCATAACAATGTATCTATGCAGGGAAATTTAATAGTATTTTCTAGATGTCAAGAAAAGGCTTGTTCTGCAAAATGCTATTAAAACTGATAATGAGCTAAATATTTGCCATAGCAAACACTGAAATTACTATATCAATCAGCATTGGGTGCTCTTATTCAATAAACAGAAATTAACCTATTAACTATGCTAACTTTCAGCAACAAAATGGTTGCTTCCAAGCATTTCTCTCCTCTTCAAATCTTTCTTTTCTTAAAACTACGTACTGCCCTATAATATCAGATTTCTGAATCTAACCCTTAGTACCAGTATTTACGGTTGAAATTCTAAAAGTACACATGACATACAGTCTTAATGTTTTATGTCAATTACGGTGAATATTTTAACCTCCTTTAGACAGACACTGACATATACAAAATAAAAATAAAAAATACCTTAAAGTCAAATACTCAAGCTTTTAAATCATGTTTTAGGATATTTTCCTGATTTTTTGTTTGTTTTTTTTCTTTTCTTTTATTTTCCTGATTTTTGAGGAGCAAAAGAATTTCTTTTTATTTTATGAGTTATGGATTTTTACTAAGGCATACCTACAAAAAATACAATAGTGAAAGCTAGTATAAGGATCCTCCAGTGGTTATTTATAGCCATTAGACACTAAAATAAGGGTAAAGAATATATTTTTCATATATGCCCCAAATAAAGATGTATATTCTAAAGCAGTTCACCCATTTATTAAAAACAAAAAATCAGGCCCAATTTCTGCTGTGATTTTAGCAGGACAGAAGAAATGAATCTTCACATAGTGGCTATGCCTCCATCCCAACTATCACCTTAGCTCCACTCTGGGCAGATAAGCAGTGTCTCACAAACATGACCCAGAAGTGGCTTTCATTCTGATACTTTTCTGTTGTTTCTTATAAAGTTTAAGGAGCTTCTATGTTTTTGGTTGCTTTAATAATTTCTAAATTTCTAAAAAAATGACTATACTACACAGTCTGGGTCATTTAGAATAACATTCAAATGATGAACATTAGAAATTACACATGTAGATCAACACAATAAAAATAACACTCATGTTGTGCTTAAAGCCTTTCATGTCTGTTCTGCTGCAACTCCCCTGAATTAGTCAGGGTATGTATATGTGTGTGTGTATATATATATATATAGATAGATAGATATAGATATATATAGATATCTATATATCATCTTTGTTGAATAGACTAAAAGGCAAACCTATAGACGTCAGCTGATTTGTTCAGCTAGTGGGGGCACTGGGAAAATAATTGAGATTTCTCAAGCTTACCAGTCTAGTGGTTTTCCATTCTAGCTGGTCCTTAGGAATCACTTAGGAAGCTTTCAAAAATTACCATTGTGGGGTGCCACTCAATGAATGCTCATTTAAATCCAAATGCAAGGTTATAAGGTCTCTGCATCAGTAGTTTAAAAAAGCTGACAGAGTGTGCAAAATCAAATAATTGCATTAAAGTACTGTAATACTAGCAGTGTAGGAACTGAACAACATTGTAATATTGTTTTTGGTATTTAAAAATCTTTTTTAACTGTGGTAATAGTCACATAATACAAAACAATACAATGATTTTGCATACTTAAGTACAGTTTAGCAAAGACCCATTCACCCCAATGACCTTAGTCAATGCTAGTTCACGGATACTTCTGGAAGTCAGCTGATGTGCTGGATGAAAAAGAGGACTAATAAGTTTAACAATAAATTAACTATTCTTGGGAGTATGCTTCAAAATTACACGTGTTCAATATTGTTTAAACAAATCTTTTGAAATAAAGTTTCATGGTGGAAATCAGAACAGTTACGTTCTAAAATATTTTGAATTAATACGGATTATTATTAGCCATTAGACACTAAAATAAGGGTAAAGAATATATTTTTCATATATGCCCCAAATAAAGATGTATATTCTAAAGCAGTTCACCCATTTATTAAAAACAAAAAATCAGGCCCAATTTCTGCTGTGATTTTAGCAGGACAGAAGAAATGAATCTTCACATAGTGGCTATGCCTCCATCCCAACTATCACCTTAGCTCCACTCTGGGCAGATAAGCAGTGTCTCACAAACATGACCCAGAAGTGGCTTTCATTCTGATACTTTTCTGTTGTTTCTTATAAAGTTTAAGGAGCTTCTATGTTTTTGGTTGCTTTAATAATTTCTAAATTTCTAAAAAAATGACTATACTACACAGTCTGGGTCATTTAGAATAACATTCAAATGATGAACATTAGAAATTACACATGTAGATCAACACAATAAAAATAACACTCATGTTGTGCTTAAAGCCTTTCATGTCTGTTCTGCTGCAACTCCCCTGAATTAGTCAGGGTATGTATATGTGTGTGTGTATATATATATATATAGATAGATAGATATAGATATATATAGATATCTATATATCATCTTTGTTGAATAGACTAAAAGGCAAACCTATAGACGTCAGCTGATTTGTTCAGCTAGTGGGGGCACTGGGAAAATAATTGAGATTTCTCAAGCTTACCAGTCTAGTGGTTTTCCATTCTAGCTGGTCCTTAGGAATCACTTAGGAAGCTTTCAAAAATTACCATTGTGGGGTGCCACTCAATGAATGCTCATTTAAATCCAAATGCAAGGTTATAAGGTCTCTGCATCAGTAGTTTAAAAAAGCTGACAGAGTGTGCAAAATCAAATAATTGCATTAAAGTACTGTAATACTAGCAGTGTAGGAACTGAACAACATTGTAATATTGTTTTTGGTATTTAAAAATCTTTTTTAACTGTGGTAATAGTCACATAATACAAAACAATACAATGATTTTGCATACTTAAGTACAGTTTAGCAAAGACCCATTCACCCCAATGACCTTAGTCAATGCTAGTTCACGGATACTTCTGGAAGTCAGCTGATGTGCTGGATGAAAAAGAGGACTAATAAGTTTAACAATAAATTAACTATTCTTGGGAGTATGCTTCAAAATTACACGTGTTCAATATTGTTTAAACAAATCTTTTGAAATAAAGTTTCATGGTGGAAATCAGAACAGTCACATTCTAATATTTTGTTAATAGATATTGTGGTTCAGAAAGAATTAAAGCTTACAGAGGATTTTAAGTGCAGTCCAGGTTAAGAACCCTAGGGAACTTGTTAAAATGCAGATTCTGATACAGTAGATAGGGGTGGGCCTAAGCTTCTGCATTTCTACACTACTCCTTGGTGATGTCCAAACGTTTTGAGTAAAAAGGCAGTACTTCTTCCTTCACATCAGTTTCTATTACGACTTCAATGGGAAAACCTAAAACATCACCCACTTTCTGAAAAATAGGATCTTTTATATTTAAGGAATTGGAGGCAAATATTTCCCTGAGCAGGTCTATAATTTCTTTGACTTAAATACATTATAGTTTCCTTGACAGAAATACATTTAACTGAATTCTAATTTTTAAAGCAGTCAAAATTAAGCATAACCCACTCCACTATTCTTGCCTTGGAGAATACCCATGGACAGAGGAGCCTGGTGGGCTACAGTCCATGGGGTTGCAAGGAGTTGGACACTAAGCACAATAAGAGATAACATACTCCAAACAGAAAATCCAGGGTCAGTGACCAAACAGGGCAAAGATTCGTGGTTCAGTGCAAGGTCTGTGCCATCAAACAAACCTGGGTTCAGGTTCTGGCTCTGTCACTTGCTACATCTCCTAATCTTCAGTTTTTTTAATGTGTAAAATAGTTGCACTAATAATATTCATTCATTTATTCGATAATACATTCAAAGCCAACTCAGTGCCAGACCCTTTTTAAATGTCTTGGATAATAGTCAAATAATTGTAACTGTAATACTAGCAGTGTAGGAACTGAACAACATTGTAATATTGTTTTGGTATTTAAAAATCTTTTTAACTGTGGTAATAGTCACATAATACAAAACAATACAATGATTTTGCATACTTAAGTACAGTTTAGCAAAGACCCATTCACCCCAATGACCTTAGTCAATGCTAGTTCACGGATACTTCTGGAAGTCAGCTGATGTGCTGGATGAAAAAGAGGACTAATAAGTTTAACAATAAATTAACTATTCTTGGGAGTATGCTTCAAAATTACACGTGTTCAATATTGTTTAAACAAATCTTTTGAAATAAAGTTTCATGGTGGAAATCAGAACAGTCACATTCTAATATTTTGTTAATAGATATTGTGGTTCAGAAAGAATTAAAGCTTACAGAGGATTTTAAGTGCAGTCCAGGTTAAGAACCCTAGGGAACTTGTTAAAATGCAGATTCTGATACAGTAGATAGGGGTGGGCCTAAGCTTCTGCATTTCTACACTACTCCTTGGTGATGTCCAAACGTTTTGAGTAAAAAGGCAGTACTTCTTCCTTCACATCAGTTTCTATTACGACTTCAATGGGAAAACCTAAAACATCACCCACTTTCTGAAAAATAGGATCTTTTATATTTAAGGAATTGGAGGCAAATATTTCCCTGAGCAGGTCTATAATTTCTTTGACTTAAATACATTATAGTTTCCTTGACAGAAATACATTTAACTGAATTCTAATTTTTAAAGCAGTCAAAATTAAGCATAACCCACTCCACTATTCTTGCCTTGGAGAATACCCATGGACAGAGGAGCCTGGTGGGCTACAGTCCATGGGGTTGCAAGGAGTTGGACACTAAGCACAATAAGAGATAACATACTCCAAACAGAAAATCCAGGGTCAGTGACCAAACAGGGCAAAGATTCGTGGTTCAGTGCAAGGTCTGTGCCATCAAACAAACCTGGGTTCAGGTTCTGGCTCTGTCACTTGCTACATCTCCTAATCTTCAGTTTTTTTAATGTGTAAAATAGTTGCACTAATAATATTCATTCATTTATTCGATAATACATTCAAAGCCAACTCAGTGCCAGACACTGATATCACTGGTGAAGAAGGTAGCCAAGGTCTCTGCCACAGGAAACTTACTTGTACCTAACTTATAATATCTTTGCAGGAATAAAAGAGATACTGCCTAGCAATTGCTTAGTTTGGGACAACTGTAAGAGCTCAATAAATGTTAGTCATTATTTTATATTAGCTCTAAGACTTAGCTGTTATTGTATTCAATTAGCACATACTGTTTTGATATGCTGATAGCCCCGATAAGGACAGGAACCATTGATTAAATATACTAATCATAATTTTGGATACAGAAAAGAGCTTACAGGCACATAATGTGAATATGCCTAGGAGCAGAGAGCTTAAACCTTCATTATTACACAATGTGTCGACTTTAGTTCTTAGTTTCATGGTCAATTTTTGGTCAAAGGTTATATGGTGTTCAGCTGTTTCTAATGAAACTGATGAGTGTGTATGCCTGTAAAAGTGCTCAGTAAATTCAATCAGTGGCCATAGTGAAAAAAATTTTAAGTTTCTTTGAATGCAAATTCATTTGGAAAACCTTTGCATCTCATTAGCTTGGTATTGTTGAAAATAGCTCATTTAATTATGAAATATTTTTTAAAGAAGATTTTCCACTTTTTCCCACATTTTAAAAGAGAGACAGTTTTATACAAAGTTGAGGTATAGCTGACTGATATGTTATTTTCAGGTGCGCACATAATAATTTGAAATTTGTATGTACTGTGAAATGATTACCACAATAAGTCTAGTTATCACCATACAATGTTTTCATGTGTGTAACAAACTTTTCAGATGTACCTTCTTAGCAACTTTTAAATACGTTCAATACTCTTGATCACAGTCACTATGCTGTACATTACATCCTTATGACTTATTTCTTTTATAACTGAAAGATTGCATCTCTTGATCCCTTTTTGTCTAGCTCCTAAAGTTTTCCTCTGGCACCCACCAATTTGTCCTCTGTCCTTGTGGGTCATCAGGAAAATCGTGGTTCAGTGCAAGGTCTGTGCCATCAAACAAACCTGGGTTCAGGTTCTGGCTCTGTCACTTGCTACATCTCCTAATCTTCAGTTTTTAATGTGTAAAATAGTTGCACTAATAATATTCACTCATTTATTCGATAATACATTCAAAGCCAACTCAGTGCCAGACACTGATATCACTGGTGAAGAAGGTAGCCAAGGTCTCTGCCACAGGAAACTTACTTGTACCTAACTTATAATATCTTTGCAGGAATAAAAGAGATACTGCCTAGCAATTGCTTAGTTTGGGACAACTGTAAGAGCTCAATAAATGTTAGTCATTATTTTATATTAGCTCTAAGACTTAGCTGTTATTGTATTCAATTAGCACATACTGTTTTGATATGCTGATAGCCCCGATAAGGACAGGAACCATTGATTAAATATACTAATCATAATTTTGGATACAGAAAAGAGCTTACAGGCACATAATGTGAATATGCCTAGGAGCAGAGAGCTTAAACCTTCATTATTACACAATGTGTCGACTTTAGTTCTTAGTTTCATGGTCAATTTTTGGTCAAAGGTTATATGGTGTTCAGCTGTTTCTAATGAAACTGATGAGTGTGTATGCCTGTAAAAGTGCTCAGTAAATTCAATCAGTGGCCATAGTGAAAAAAATTTTAAGTTTCTTTGAATGCAAATTCATTTGGAAAACCTTTGCATCTCATTAGCTTGGTATTGTTGAAAATAGCTCATTTAATTATGAAATATTTTTTAAAGAAGATTTTCCACTTTTTCCCACATTTTAAAAGAGAGACAGTTTTATACAAAGTTGAGGTATAGCTGACTGATATGTTATTTTCAGGTGCGCACATAATAATTTGAAATTTGTATGTACTGTGAAATGATTACCACAATAAGTCTAGTTATCACCATACAATGTTTTCATGTGTGTAACAAACTTTTCAGATGTACCTTCTTAGCAACTTTTAAATACGTTCAATACTCTTGATCACAGTCACTATGCTGTACATTACATCCTTATGACTTATTTCTTTTATAACTGAAAGATTGCATCTCTTGATCCCTTTTTGTCTAGCTCCTAAAGTTCCTCTCCTCTGGCACCCACCAATTTGTCCTCTGTCCTTGTTAGTTATGCTTTGGTTTGGTTTGTTTTTAGTTTCCACATAGGAGTGAAATCATATGGTATTTTTCTTTCTCTGTCTGAATTATTTCAAATAACAAAATACTCTAGAAGTCCATTCATATTAGTGTAAATGGCAATATTTTTTATTTTTTTATGGCCGAGGAAGGTATACATAATACATATTATACCCATCAATATATATATTGATAGACACCTATATCTGCATCTCTAGAACATCTCTACCATCCAGGGACTCTTTGGTAAACGTCACCAGTGGTGCCATCTAACTCTAAAGCACTTGTTTTTTGGGAGGATTTTGATTATGGATTAAATTTTATATTAGTAATCAGTCTACTCATATTTCCTATTTAGTCATAATTCAGTTTTGGTGGATTGTATGTTTTTAGTAATTCATCCATCTCTTCTAGGTTGCCCATTTTGTCAGTGTAATTTTTCATAATAGTCTCTTATAATTCTTTGTATTTCCATGGTATCGCTTGTAATTTCTCCTCTTTCATTATTAATTTTATTTGCTTCTTCCCTCTTTTTTTCCTTAGTGAGACTGCTAAAGGTTTGTAAATTTTGTTTATCCTTTCAAAGAACAAGTTTCTAGTTTCACTGATGTTTTCTATTGTCTTTTTATTCTTTATTTTACCTTTTTATACTCTGATTTTTTCTTTCTTTCCTTCTACTAACTTTGGGCTTCTTTGTTCTTTTCCTAGTGTAGAATTAGATTGTTTGAGATTTTACTCTTTCCTGAGTTAGGCCTGTATTACTATGAACTTTCCTCTCAAAATTGCTTTTGCTGCATTCCATAGATATTGAGTTATTGTATTTCCATTTTCACTTGTCTCCTTTTTTTTAAAAAAAAAAAAAAAACTCCCTTTGATTTATTCATGACTATGAAGCATGGTCATGAAGCATGTTGTTCAATTTTCATCTGTTTGTAATTTTTCCAGTTCTCTTCTTGTACTTGATTTCTAGTATCATAGTGCTGATATGATTTCAGTCTTTCTAAATTTGTTGAGACTTGCTTTGTGCCCTGTGGGGCCCTGAAGGAAAGACGGCCTTTGCAAGCATAAGGAAACTTAAGCACATATTTGCAATCTGGTACTAAAAGGATGTCTACAGGAAGAGACAGGGCGTGATCTAAGGTCCATTGTCAAAACTTCTGATTGATCCCCCTGGTTTCCGCGCTCTGGGCAATGCAGGCTCACCATGAGTTCCTATTGCAATGTAAATGCGTGGTTGCTCGACCTTTAGCTTGATTGGTGTAACTATAGGAAGTCCCTTGCAAACCCCACTTCGTTTGCCTATAAAAACTGTTAGTTTACTCTAATAAAGTGGAACCGCTCCGACGGAACCCCTGTCGCGTCTGATTGTCCCCTGCCTCAGCCGGGGGGCTGCGGGGCGGACAGTTCAAGATTTGCCTTTCTCCGAGATCTCCCGGTTCTGCTGGGAGTAATCCCTGCTGCCTTCCCTTTCTGCGGAAGGTCCCCGCAGTGCCCTAAAATATGATCTGTTCTGGAGAATGTTCCATGTGCTCTTGAGAAGAATGTACATGTGGCTGCTTCTGTACTTATTTAAGTTCTTTTGATCTAATGTGTCACTTGAGGCTAATGTTCCTTTATTGAATTTCTGTCTGGATGATTCATTCATTGATGGGTTTTAAGGTCTCTACAATTATTGTTTGCTGACAGTTTCTCTCTTTGATTTGTTAATATTTACTTTATATATTTAGGTGCTCTTATGCTGGTTTCATACATATTTACAAATGTTGTCCTCTTGTTCGATTGATCCCTTATCATTATGTAATGCCCATCTGTCTTTTATTATAGTCTTTGTTTTGAAGTCTACTTTGTCTGATATAAGTATAGCCATTGTAGTTTTATATTGGGTTCCATTTTCCTGAAACATCTTTTTCTCTATTTCATCTTTCACTTTCACTGTGAATGTGCCCTTACTTCTGAAGTGAGTCTCCTGTGGACAGCGTTAAGATGGGTACCATCTTTTTAATCCAAGTAGCCACTCCAAGGCTTTTAATGGGAGCACTTAGACCATTCACATGAAAAATAGGGCTTCTCTGGTGGTCCAGTGGGTAAAGAGTATGCCTTGCAGCGCAAGGGGCACAGGTTCGAACCCTGGCCTGGGAAGATCCCATGTGCCGCAGAGAGCTGGACCAGTGTGTCCAATTACGAACCAGCACTTTGAGGTTATGAGGTTTTGAGGTTATGCTAAGACCCATCTCATGTGGCTGTCTTTCCCTTTTTGCTGTGGAGGAGCTATTCAGCTAGTTTTCAGTTTCTTTTTTTCAGAGGGAATTGTTCCGTCGGTAGTGGTAGACTTGTTCATGGAAAGAGGTTAGATTTGCCTTAGAATAATCATGTATTGGTGTAATTTACATATTCTTTCCATTCTGTTAGAACATGAGTTCCTATTTTCTCTTTTCTCCTTAAACCACCTATCTGACCTCTAAATGATAATACTGTTTCTTTTTTCACTAAGAAAACTGGAAAAATCAAAAGGTAACTTTGATAAGCTTGTGACACATCTATCCATCGAACTTGCCTTGTGTTTCCAGTCCTGTTCCAGTGGAGATGTGTCCACACAACCATCAAAGGCCAACCCCACTATTTGTGCAGTAGATCCAATTCCCTCTTGCCTAACCCAGAACATTGCTCCAACAACTCTCCTCTCTTTGCCACTATAATCTCTTCCCTCTCTATTAGGTCATTCTTACCTAGCCCTAATCATTAAGTCTGGGACCTCATACATTATCACTTGTTTTCTTGCTCATCCCTTTTTAGGTAAAATGACTTCAAGTATAACCGGCACATCATCTTTTAGGCACCTGGGTATTTTCCTTACATTTGGCTAACTTTGCCATTCATTTATTTTAAAAACAATTCTATTTCTTTGTTTATTTTTTGGCTGTGCTGGGTCTTTGTTGCTGTGGGCAGGCTTTCTCTAGTTGTGGTGCGTGGGGGCTACTCTCTAGTTGCAGTATATGAGCTCCTCATCGTGGTGGTTTCTCTTTTTGTGAAACACAGGCTCTAGGGCATGCAAGCTTCAGTAGTTGCGACATGTGGGCTCAGTAGTTGTGGCGCCCAGGCTCTAGAGCACAAGATCAAAAGTTGTGGTGCATGGGCTTGGTTGCTCTGTGGCATGTGGGATCCTCCTGGACCAGGGATTGAACCCAAGCTTAGAAAAAGCTTTGAAATATTGTAAGCTGAGTTCAAGCAAAATATGCAGTACATTCTCAAACTGGATCCATTGTATACTATTTGAGATCGATCAGTAATTTAAAATATTGACTTAATTTAAGATTTTAAATTAAAAAAATGGTATGATTCTGTTTTAATTTTAGTCATGATAGCCATTGTAGACTGGAGCTTTAGGATGGATGAGAATTAGAGTTGATGTGGCTTTATTTGGCTGAGTCTGAGAATCACTACATTGACCCCCAGCCACTGGCTCCAAACTACTGGTGAAACTGCCAAGGGCTCATTTTACTTCCTTTCCATTGGTTCTGAATCTCCTCTTAATGGAAGACTACCCTGGAAGCTGGTCAAAATAAGACTAAATTTATAGGTTTTCATGTTGAATGAAACCACCTGCTATTTTTCCACTGCTTTTAGAGCCTCTTATAACTAGATAGCTGAAGCTCAAAAGTGAATCTTAAATTTAATACTACATTCAAATAATCTTTTTGGCTGATAAGATGTTATATTTCACCCCCACCCCATTTCAATAATGACATTTATAGCTACTTGGGATTTTAGACCTGTAGAGATTCTTGAAAATTGGATAAGTTACAATTTGAAAGTATTATATACATTTTTACTTTTCTTTGAAGTGTCAGGGATAGTAAACACCATTCAAACTCAAAAGTTTTAGCTTTAAGAGAAAGCAAAGATGTTTAAATGTATATCAATTTTCAATAAGAGGGATAAAAGGAAATAATGTTTAAAACATAAAGTTAGCTTCTTACTTCTAAAATACTTCTGTTTGAAGTAAATGTGACATTATGCTTTGTAGTAGAACTTTTAAAACATTTTAATCAAATTTAAATAGTTGTGAGAGGGCACTTTTAGAAATATAAGATTCCCAGAACTGATGCATTCTTACAGATCTGCTACAGTCTACCTGTTTTCCCCAAATTAAGCCCAGTGGAATACTTTTTAAAGAACACATTTCAGCCAACATTTATGCATAGAAATCACACTGTCTCAGTCATCCCAGGAATACACAAGGACTGGGCATCTTCATGGGTATAGCACAGTCAAATGAGTGTGCGATTTTCTAAATGAACTTTCCTAAACTTGTGTGGGTGTTCATTGTATGTCGGTGATATGAGTACCTCTCTTTTCTTCGTTATAAATATATCTCCTTATGGTTTAAATGGCTTACACAACTAAGTACAGAAATAAAAAGCAGCATATTCCATGGTCCAGCCTCTTGAGACCTGCAGACTCCACTCTTCTCTAAGGATCAAGTGCCCCATTGGGGAAAATAAGATACAACATTCAGGCATGTGTGCAGTAGACAGTGTCTGCAGGAACTTCTTTTTCTCTAAGACTAAGCTCTCTTCCACCGGTTAATCTCAGCTTCCATTCTCTGTGGCTTCTCACAGGTTTGCCTTTCCTGGAGTCCGTCTGTGAAACAGCTGATCTAATATTTAGCTCATAATCTCTTTCTCTCTCTCCATATATATATCTGAGACATATCACTGTGCCAGGGGTTTCACATTCAGGTCTTTCAAATAGTCCTGTAAAGTTGGAATGATTTGCTCATATAACAAGTTAGAAAATGAAGATCAGATAGTAACAGATTTGGATCCACATCTGTGAATATTTCACCCCACCCCATTTCAATAATGACATTTATAGCTACTTGGGATTTTAGACCTGTAGAGATTCTTGAAAATTGGATAAGTTACAATTTGAAAGTATTATATACATTTTTACTTTTCTTTGAAGTGTCAGGGATAGTAAACACCATTCAAACTCAAAAGTTTTAGCTTTAAGAGAAAGCAAAGATGTTTAAATGTATATCAATTTTCAATAAGAGGGATAAAAGGAAATAATGTTTAAAACATAAAGTTAGCTTCTTACTTCTAAAATACTTCTGTTTGAAGTAAATGTGACATTATGCTTTGTAGTAGAACTTTTAAAACATTTTAATCAAATTTAAATAGTTGTGAGAGGGCACTTTTAGAAATATAAGATTCCCAGAACTGATGCATTCTTACAGATCTGCTACAGTCTACCTGTTTTCCCCAAATTAAGCCCAGTGGAATACTTTTTAAAGAACACATTTCAGCCAACATTTATGCATAGAAATCACACTGTCTCAGTCATCCCAGGAATACACAAGGACTGGGCATCTTCATGGGTATAGCACAGTCAAATGAGTGTGCGATTTTCTAAATGAACTTTCCTAAACTTGTGTGGGTGTTCATTGTATGTCGGTGATATGAGTACCTCTCTTTTCTTCGTTATAAATATATCTCCTTATGGTTTAAATGGCTTACACAACTAAGTACAGAAATAAAAAGCAGCATATTCCATGGTCCAGCCTCTTGAGACCTGCAGACTCCACTCTTCTCTAAGGATCAAGTGCCCCATTGGGGAAAATAAGATACAACATTCAGGCATGTGTGCAGTAGACAGTGTCTGCAGGAACTTCTTTTTCTCTAAGACTAAGCTCTCTTCCACCGGTTAATCTCAGCTTCCATTCTCTGTGGCTTCTCACAGGTTTGCCTTTCCTGGAGTCCGTCTGTGAAACAGCTGATCTAATATTTAGCTCATAATCTCTTTCTCTCTCTCCATATATATATCTGAGACATATCACTGTGCCAGGGGTTTCACATTCAGGTCTTTCAAATAGTCCTGTAAAGTTGGAATGATTTGCTCATATAACAAGTTAGAAAATGAAGATCAGATAGTAACTGGCTGGAATTGAGTTAGGATCCACATCTTTTGTGTCTCACTACAGATAACTTCTCTAGATTCCATCCCAGGGCATTGGAGCTTGTGGATTTGCATTAAATCTCACAAACATCAAAATATCCTGACAATCTTGGAACTGAGGACTTAAAAGAGCAAGGTAAACTTTGTGTAATTTACTAGTTAAGCACATAACATAAACTGCACGAGAAAGGCAATAATTTATAAAGAAAAAGAAAATGTCATAGACATACTTTGTTTATAAAATTTTACCTTCCCTTTCTTGAAATAACAGTGTATGTTCAGAAATACATCTGACAATATAGTGTGGGACAAAAATGGGAGTAGAAAAATTGCTAGGTTGGATTATACAGTATTAGATGGCTTTATATCCTTCCAAATCAGACATATATTTTAAAAAAAGTATAGAGAGTATATCATATTTAAATGAGTTAATTTTTATATTAACCTGAAGAAAAGGACTTAAAAGAATCAAACTGTGAAGAGAAGATTCCTTTTATTTATTTTTTTTTGACTCTTGAAGCTGGGATTTTGAAACCCAAATTAAAAATATCATGACTTTAATATTCCAAAGCAATGATGGTTGAAAACATGTAATTTTATAGTTTAAGATTTAAATCTTGAAATGCACATGAAAAGCAAACCAGTAGGCTGTAAAGTTTACTTGTCATGATGTAAAGTTAATATAAGGACTGTATTCTGAAAGGTTTATTCAATAAAAACAAGCATTATATAAACCAACTTGCTATATTTTGAGTTGAGTAAGACTAATACACTGCTTCAATACCTCAAATTACCCTGATGTAGGACTACCAGAAAATGAAATTTTATCACAGTTGTCTTTTGAAATATTTTCACTTTGCTGTCTTTAGAAAATGAAATACACCTTGCTGTGCACATGGAATGCCTCTTGAGATGAGTCTTTGATTACAGGTATGGATTATTAAAGAAATTTAGCAGTAGTAGAGATTCAATGGTGAACTCGATGGGTATTCTGATAGCTAAGAGAAAGCTTTATTTTTTACAATTTATTTTTATTGTGATAACATTGGTTTATAATATTCTATAAGTTTCAGGCATATGATATTATATTTCTGCTTCAGTATGCACTACACCATGACCACCACCAACCATTCAGTTTCTGTCAGTAGACAGTTGATTCCTTTACTCACTTGCCCTTCTGCCATGTCCCATCCCTTCTGGTAACCATTACTCTGTTCTCTGCATCTAAATGAGAAAATCTTCGCTACTAATTTTTAGTAAACTAAAATCTAAAATGACGACCATAAGTAAATCTTCAGGCCCATTGCTACAAGAAAGAAAACTGTTAGAAAAACAAAATAATGGCAGTTATTAAGCATACTGCTTGGCTATAAGCTGATTTCTGACATCCTGATCTAGTACATGCAGAAGACACTAAAGCTTTCTTACTGTGTAGGACACCTTAGCTCCTTTTGCACAGCGCTGGTCTTACCTGTTGTCCTAACACTCCCTTCCCTGCCATGTCAGTACAGAAAAGTGATCACTTTAAAAATAAATGATTGGGTTCATTATTTTACAGATATTAAATATCTTGGCCATATGAATAGAAAATATTATTATTAAAATTTTAAATATTATTATTTAAGATGAATGGTTGTTGAGAATGTGTTATCACGAGTCGGGGAAAGTCAAGTAAATAACAAGATAAATTATATTTCCGTGTTATATAAGAAATGAAATATTTATCATGTGTTTATTGTGACATTGTTTTGCTGCTAAAAAGTACAAGAAATAAATTTGGGAGTACCACATTCAGTGCAACAATTAGACCATTGTCTTCATTTAATAAAAAATGATAGTGACTGACTTTTCGTCATTGCAATCAACTCATAAGGTAAAATGCTATCCATTATAGTGTTTTTTGTTTTTGAAAGAACTATATAATACCTATAATGCAACAGAATATAACATAATACATTTAAAAATATTATCTCAATTATTTCTTAAGATAAAAAAGAAAAGACAGGGTCCTTTATGTGCCATGTGGTCAATCATGTCTGACTCTTTGCAACCCCATGAACTATAGCTGGCAACGCTCCTCTGTCCAGGGGATTTTCAAGGCAAGAATACTAGAGTGAGTTGTCATTTCCTCCTCTAGGGGATCTTCTTGACCCAGGAATCAAACTTGTAACTCTTATGTCTCCTGCATTGCAGGTAGATTCTTTATCTTTATAAACAGAATAATTAACCTAGCACCTTGCTCTTAAATGGTACATTCAACTAACCTAAGACTCAATGCTTCCTTTTTAAAAAAATTGAAGTAAAGGGCTTACCTGGTGGTCCAGTGGGTAAAGAGTTCGCCTTGCAGTGCAAGGGGCACTGGTTTGATCCCTGGCCCAGGAAGGTTCCGCATGCCAAGAAGTGGCTGGACCGGTGTATCCAATTATAAGCCAGTGCTCTGGAGCACATGCGCCCAGAGCTGGTGCTCTGCAATAAGAGAGACCACCGCAATGGGAGGCCCACACAGGCCAAAGAATAAAGATGGATGAAAAAAAAAAACTAATAAAAGAGGCCAAAATTTTTAAAAAATCGAAGCAAAATTAGAATTATTGGTTTCAGGTGTATAACCTACTATCTTGATGTTTATGTATACTACAAAGTCACTACCACAATAAATCTAGTTACCATCTCTCATCATCATGTCAACCCCTTCCCTCTTTGTTAACCACCAATCATTTCTCTGTATCTATGTGTTTGTTCATTAGGTTTTTTTCTTAGATCCCACATACAGGTGAAATCATATAGTATCAGTCTTTCTCTGAATGACTTATTTCACTTAGTATAATACCCTCAGTGACCATATATGTTGTCAAAAACAGCAAAATGTCTTTCATTTTTGTTGCTGAGTAGTATTCCATTGTGCATTTTTACCATATTTTCTTTATCAATTTATCCATTGATGGAAACTTTGGTTGTTTTCATGTCTTGACTATAATAAACAACGTTGCAATGAACATGGAGGCATATACATCTTTTTGAGATAGTGTTTCTGTTTTCTTCTAACCACCCAGTGAACTGGGGTCACTGGATAATCTGGTGGTTTTAATTTGTTTGGAACCTCCAGGCTGTTTTCCATAGTGGCTGTATCATTTACATTCCTACCAGTTGTGTAGGAGGATTCCCTTTTCTCCACAGTCTCTCCAGCTCTTGCTGTTTCTTTCCATTTTGGTAACAGCCATTCTGAGAACTGGGAGATGATAACTTACTGAGGTTTTTGATTTGTACTTCCCAGATGATTAGTGATATTGGCCTTTTCATGTGCCTGTTGGCCACTTTGTCTTCTTAGGAAAAACGTCTATTTAGATCATTTGCCCATTTTTAATTGAATTGTTTGCTTTTTAAAAAATACCTGTTATTTTATTTATTTATTTGGCTGAACTGTATTTAGTTGCAGCAGGTGAACTGTTAGTTGCGGCATGTGGCATCTAGTTCCCTGACCAGGGATTGAATCCAGGCCCACTGCATTGAAAGCCACAGTCTTAGCCAGTGGGCTACCAGGGAAGTCCCAAATTGTTCACTTTATGTTATTGATTTCTATGAGTTAGGTATCTATTTTGAAAATTATCCCCTTGTCAGATATGTGATTTGCAAATACATTCTCCCATTTATTTCAATCTTTTTAAATTTATTCAGACTTGTGATCTAACATACAATCTAACCCAGAGGATGTTCTGTGTGCACTTGAAAGGAATGTGTATTCTGCTGCTTTTGGATAGACTCCAGTAATGTGAATGTGACTCCACTTGATGTTGTCCCACAGGTCTTAAGTTTTCTAAACTTTTTAAGATTCTATTTTCTTTTTGCTGCTCTATTTGGGTGAGTTCCAATGCCCTGTCTTCCAGGTCACTGATTTGTTCTTTTACTTCATCTAAGCTGCTATTAAATGCCTCTCTAGCATATTTTTCAGTTCAGTTCTTCAACTCTATGACTTCTATTTGGCACTTTCTTATACTTCCTGTCTCTTTGCTGACATTATCCTGTGTTCAACCATTCTTCTCTTGAACTTTGTAGGTGTCTTTGGTGATCATTATTTTGAACTTTTTATCATGCAGATTACATATTTCTACTTCAAGGTCTTTTTCTGAGGTTTTGTCTTGTTCTTTGGTTTGGGACACATTCTTCTGTTTTCTCCTTTTCCTTGAATCTTGTGTTGTTTCTATGTATTAGGTGAAGCAAATACATTTCCTCGTCTAGAAGGCATGGGCTTGTGTAGGAGATGAATCTTTTCATTCATCCTTATCCTAGTTCTTGATTGTCTCTTGAACCTTTGCAGCTTGATTTATTATTTTTTTCTGCTTTTACCATCTTTATTTTTGTAACTTTTTATTTTATATTGGAGTACAGTTGATTAACAATGCTGTATTAGTTTCAGGTGTACAACAAAGAGACTCAGCTATATGTATTGTTGATAGGTCTCCATTGTTGATGGTGTGCCAAGACCTCAGTGTTCCAAAGGTAGTGATCTCAGTCAGCACTTCAGCCAGTGATCTCAGATCAGGCCTCTCAGAGTCTAGATTCTCAGGCAGCAGCTTTAAAGTACACAGATAGGTCCCATCCTGTGGAAATAAAATGGTAGACCCTGCTGACCTTCAGAACAGAAGATCTGGAGATGACCCGGGGGCAACAGTTGCAAGAATCAGGGCTTTATATTAATGCAGGGTCTCATTTCAGAGAGGTGTGAGTGAGCTGTAGTGAAGTCAAGGGAGGACACATGGAGAGTGCACATCTGTAGCCTCTGGGTGTGTTACAAACTGGAACTCTGTCCCTCAGGTTAAAGCTTGAGGGCAATTAAATGGACCTTTTTCATTTGCAGACTGCTGCTGTGTTTGAGTCTGCTGTATGTGGAGTGTTCTGGGGGTGGGATCCTTCCCAGATCTCTGTCTTCCCAATTATTACAGGCTTGTTGTGTCCAGGAGCACAAACCGCTCTATTCGTCATAGTCAGGCAATCAAGAGGTGTGCTGTGTGTGTGTTGTGCTGACCCACCAGCTTTAGGGAGGCTGTAGATTAGTTTAGCAATGCCAGAGAAGAGTTCTGGAGGGGAGCACACCTGTGGCTGTAGCAAGGCCTGGGATGAGCACTGGGGTGCAGCGTGGCTTCAGTGTTATCAAGTTTGTATCTGCTCATGCCCACTTATGCTACCAAGGTAAAGAGAAAGAGTGAAGACTAGTACTTTCCAGCATCTCTGTCCCTGAGGAAGATTCTAATTAATCCCTGTTCTTTCA
This sequence comes from Tragulus kanchil, assembly GCA_022376925.1. Classification (NCBI taxonomy): domain Eukaryota; kingdom Metazoa; phylum Chordata; class Mammalia; order Artiodactyla; family Tragulidae; genus Tragulus; species Tragulus kanchil. Next base: position 35,911,376 of record JAIOJX010000025.1, read on the forward strand.
ACAGACAATTTAAGATTAGCAACTGATTTGCAAGTAAGATAATCTGTGATGACCCAAGAGGGGCTTTACATATATATATATATATATATATTTCTGTATATGTGTGTGTGTGTATGTGTGTATTTCACTTTGCTGTACAGTAGAAACTAACACAACACTGTAAACCAATTATACTCCAATCAAAATTAATTTAGAAAAGATAAGTAACTGAATCTCCTTCATGTATACTTCAGTCACCTCTCAAACTCTTGCCTTTGCACTGGTTCCTGGGATAAATAAGTCTTCATGTTAACCCCTCAACAGGCATATCTCAGATCCCTACAGTACATCAGGTCCCCTAGATGCAAGCTCTATTTGTTTCCAAAACCAGATGTTTTGGGGGTCTTCTTTCTCTGGTGCAGGCTCCCAGGGCTGAGGTGCCCAGTGTGGGGTGCAGACTTCCGGTCCTCAAGGGAGAGGCTCCTGGTCTCTGAGATTCTTCCCTAGTGTGTGCCATTGCACCAGGACTGGGATTTTGGTGAGACCATGTCTCTGCTTTTCCTATTGTCTCACTGTGCCCTTCTATCCCTTGTGGTGGAGGCAGCTGTGAACAGATTTCAGCTCTGGTTCAGCAGAAGTCCTTCCATAGGTAACTGCAGATTTCATGCGTCTACAGGGGGTAGGGTCAGTTGACAAACTGGAACTCTGTCCCTCAGTGCTGCTGTATTTTTTGGCGAGTGTTCCGGGGTGGGATCCTTCCCAGATCTCTGTCTTCCCAATTATTACAGGCTTGTTGTGTCCAGGAGCACAAACCGCTCTATTCGTCATAGTCAGGCAATCAAGAGGTGTGCTGTGTGTGTGTTGTGCTGACCCACCAGCTTTAGGGAGGCTGTAGATTAGTTTAGCAATGCCAGAGAAGAGTTCTGGAGGGGAGCACACCTGTGGCTGTAGCAAGGCCTGGGATGAGCACTGGGGTGCAGCGTGGCTTCAGTGTTATCAAGTTTGTATCTGCTCATGCCCACTTATGCTACCAAGGTAAAGAGAAAGAGTGAAGACTAGTACTTTCCAGCATCTCTGTCCCTGAGGAAGATTCTAATTAATCCCTGTTCTTCAACAGACAATTTAAGATTAGCAACTGATTTGCAAGTAAGATAATCTGTGATGACCCAAGAGGGGCTTTACATATATATATATATATATATATTTCTGTATATGTGTGTGTGTGTATGTGTGTATTTCACTTTGCTGTACAGTAGAAACTAACACAACACTGTAAACCAATTATACTCCAATCAAAATTAATTTAGAAAAGATAAGTAACTGAATCTCCTTCATGTATACTTCAGTCACCTCTCAAACTCTTGCCTTTGCACTGGTTCCTGGGATAAATAAGTCTTCATGTTAACCCCTCAACAGGCATATCTCAGATCCCTACAGTACATCAGGTCCCCTAGATGCAAGCTCTATTTGTTTCCAAAACCAGATGTTTTGGGGGTCTTCTTTCTCTGGTGCAGGCTCCCAGGGCTGAGGTGCCCAGTGTGGGGTGCAGACTTCCGGTCCTCAAGGGAGAGGCTCCTGGTCTCTGAGATTCTTCCCTAGTGTGTGCCATTGCACCAGGACTGGGATTTTGGTGAGACCATGTCTCTGCTTTTCCTATTGTCTCACTGTGCCCTTCTATCCCTTGTGGTGGAGGCAGCTGTGAACAGATTTCAGCTCTGGTTCAGCAGAAGTCATTCCATAGGTAACTGCAGATTTCATGCGTCTACAGAGGAGGTGAGGTGAGGTCAGGATCTTCCTATGCTGCTGTCTCGGATCATCCTTCTTAGGCTCTCTTCTCTCTCTAAACTTTCTAAAAACTTGTGAAATAGACTGAACAATGAACTCAGTAGCTTGTTAATTTTGAAAGCTCCTTATGTAGCCAATCTTTGTTTAGATGGCTGGGGTTGTTTTTTTTTTTTTTTTTTTTTTTTTTGCTTCCCGGGTGGTTCAGACAGTAAAGAGTCTGCCTGCAATGTGAGGGACCTGGGTTCAATCCCTGGATTGGAAAGATCCCCTGGAGAAGGAAATGGCAACACATGCCAGGGGGCGGTGTGTGCAAACCTTATTTTCAGTTAATGTTTACTGATGTTGTCCTTGTGTCTGCTAATAACATGCTGCCTTGTTTTTAATATACTTATTAGGAGGTAAATATATTCTTCTATAAAGTAGGTTATAATTGCTTCAACAGTGACAACAAAGTAAATGTTTGGCTTGTTGAAGTCATCAAAGTTTGACTGATTGATAACTGAAGTATTTATATACTCTAGTAGCAAACTCATTTTCTTTTGCTTCCTCCCTGAGAAGATGGAAGTTACTTGTTACAGTGACCTTGCCTTAATGACACCTACTGGAAGTCAGAAATTATTCTTTCCCCACAGTCTAAAGCATTCTCTCAACCCTTACCCATTTGCCACATTTTCCCAATAAACTTCATTATAATTTTGTAAATCCCTCTCAATGCTCTCACATGCATTTCAACTGATTTCAAAATTGAAACTGCAGTTTAATAATAAAAGACCTGCTATCTCTATTAACATTTCTGTTAATAAATCTTAAAGTGATATTAATACTTTTGCTGATATTTTCATCTTTCTAATAGTATCTATGACTATACACACCCATGAACCTGCACACACACTCTCTCTCTCTCTCTTCCATGTGACATAGGAAACTTGGTTGGCTACAGAGATCAGAAGAATTTTTCTATGAGTTCCTTATAAGACTTAATATCTAATTTAAATTTTTCTAGGAAACAAAATTAATGAATGGGGTTGTAGTTTAGAATCAGGCCACACTTTTAAGGTAAGCAGACTACCGCTTTCTGTTCCTCTTCCTGCATGTGTCATCTTTGGAATTCTCCTCTTATCTTACAAGTGTGTTTAAGCTGTAATGCAGCTCCTCTATAAAAGTCTGGCATGTTCAGGCAATACTTTGGGCAATAATTATGCCTATGCTTGAAATGTGTGCTTTAACATAGCACAGTTGAATCAACATGTAAAGCTTAATCCATTCTGCTCACATCAGTAAAAGATGATTTGGCTCTTACTCATTTGTTTTACGCAAACAATTGAAACCAGAGTACCCATGTTCTCCTCTTTGAACTAGCGCTCTGTGCTTTGCTGTGCACAGATGCTCAGTCATGTCCAACTCTTTGTGACCCCATGGAGTGTAGACTGCTAGGCTCTTCTGTCTACGGGACTGTCTAGGCAAGAATATGGGAATGGGTTCCCATTTCCTTCTCCAGGGGATCTTCCCAACCCAGGGATTGAACATGCATCTCTTGCATCTCCTGCATTGGCAGGGGGACACTTTATTACTAGCACCACCTGGAATAGCATACTTTCCAGTAAATTCTCCCTGCTTAAGGTCCTATACTGAAACCCAAAGTTAGTCTTCTTATATCACCGTCTTCTATACAATGACATTAAACCCTGGTTCCTATTTGTTATGCAAAGACTTTCCTAGTTATTTTGACGTAGCATAGGAAGTAATGTTTTTCTTTCTGTTTCCTACAACTCTAAAATAGTTAAACATTTGGCTAACCTTGTGATCAGTGTCTCAGAAACAGTGTGCAGAGGTATTGGTTAGCAAACTGTATAAAATTTGGAAGTTGATATTTAGGTTGAGAAAAAATGCTTTATAAATGTCACTAAACTAAAACAGGAGAAAATAATATTATATATGTTATTTTCACGTAAATATTATTTAAGATAGAATCTGTTTCTGAGAGTCATCAAACTCACTTGCAAAGGGAAGATGGGAAATTGTTTCGATAACATGAAGGCAGTTGTACAGAAGTATCATTGTATGGCATTAGGATAAATTTCCAGTAGCCTATTTCAGTCATTGAGATAAATTCTCTTAAGTTTAAAAATGAAACTAATGAAATAATTTGATTAAAATCCTCTTCAAACATAATGCAGGGTAATTTTATATATACCTGTTATACTTCCTATATGTAACTTTATACATTTCATGTGTTTGTGTGTATATGTTTGTATGTATGTGTAGAAGACTGAAACAGAGGTAGAGAGGGTGAATTTAGTCAGCTAAATATTTGAGCTGCTCCCCAAAAAAGGGAAAATTGATTTACGCATTGTTTGCTCTTAAGGCTCTAGTAAGTCTACCGTGATTCTGTTTTCTCTTATGTTTGTAATCTTGATAGCTGTCAGTATACAGATATGATTACTTTATCTAAGCATCACAAACTCTGCATTAGGATCTTCAGAAAATATACTGTGAAAGCTGCAGTTTCATTGCCCCAAATCAATTACCGCATTCTTAAACTTGCAGTGTATTCATTTGTGGGCGCCAAGGCAGCCAGCAGGAGGGTATTGATTGGAGTATAATGTCATGTGTGGTGGGAGAGAAAGATGAAAAGTATTTTCTGCTTAATGGGTTGGTATTAAGTAGGTGGGAATGGCTTCTAATTAGCCAACAATTGCTGTGTTTCCCAGTTTCCCTCCTTTCCCTCCTCCTGTCGGTCACCAGCTGCCAATCTGCCCCCATTCTCTGTTTTATTTGGAGTTCAATGCTCACTGTAGTGAAAGCCTTTGTTTAAGAAAGAGGGCTCCCAGGGTCTCAGCTGCCTGGGTACAGCTTGCTGCCTACGATGAGTAGCAACTGTCAGTTTATTTTATCTCAACCTTTTCATCATTCTGCTGAAACTGATCGACTGAAACCACCTGAGAGAACCGAGGATTCCGCACCTACAAGTCATTAGTTAGGACTGACCCCACCACGGAGCAAGTCAACTGCACACTCTCCGAAATGCAGTCCACTTTAATATTTAGTTATTTCACGTAAATATTATTTAAGATAGAATCTGTTTCTGAGAGTCATCAAACTCACTTGCAAAGGGAAGATGGGAAATTGTTTCGATAACATGAAGGCAGTTGTACAGAAGTATCATTGTATGGCATTAGGATAAATTTCCAGTAGCCTATTTCAGTCATTGAGATAAATTCTCTTAAGTTTAAAAATGAAACTAATGAAATAATTTGATTAAAATCCTCTTCAAACATAATGCAGGGTAATTTTATATATACCTGTTATACTTCCTATATGTAACTTTATACATTTCATGTGTTTGTGTGTATATGTTTGTATGTATGTGTAGAAGACTGAAACAGAGGTAGAGAGGGTGAATTTAGTCAGCTAAATATTTGAGCTGCTCCCCAAAAAAGGGAAAATTGATTTACGCATTGTTTGCTCTTAAGGCTCTAGTAAGTCTACCGTGATTCTGTTTTCTCTTATGTTTGTAATCTTGATAGCTGTCAGTATACAGATATGATTACTTTATCTAAGCATCACAAACTCTGCATTAGGATCTTCAGAAAATATACTGTGAAAGCTGCAGTTTCATTGCCCCAAATCAATTACCGCATTCTTAAACTTGCAGTGTATTCATTTGTGGGCGCCAAGGCAGCCAGCAGGAGGGTATTGATTGGAGTATAATGTCATGTGTGGTGGGAGAGAAAGATGAAAAGTATTTTCTGCTTAATGGGTTGGTATTAAGTAGGTGGGAATGGCTTCTAATTAGCCAACAATTGCTGTGTTTCCCAGTTTCCCTCCTTTCCCTCCTCCTGTCGGTCACCAGCTGCCAATCTGCCCCCATTTTTTTTTTATTTGGAGTTCAATGCTCACTGTAGTGAAAGCCTTTGTTTAAGAAAGAGGGCTCCCAGGGTCTCAGCTGCCTGGGTACAGCTTGCTGCCTACGATGAGTAGCAACTGTCAGTTTATTTTATCTCAACCTTTTCATCATTCTGCTGAAACTGATCGACTGAAACCACCTGAGAGAACCGAGGATTCCGCACCTACAAGTCATTAGTTAGGACTGCAGCCTCTCACCACGGAGCAAGTCAACTGCACACTCTCCGAAATGCAGTCCACTTTAACCCCATGTTTCCCCGGGAATACATAAGGATTCTGTCCATTTTTTGTTTCTGAAACAGTGTCGATGGGAGAGGATTCCTTTGACATACAGACATGTAAGTCAGGACACCCAGCTTTGGCTAAAGGATGTGGACAATGTCCCTGTGACTGACTTTCTGTAGTGACACCAGAAATGGGGGACATTGTTCCACCCACAACAGAAGTGAATGTGAAATTGGAAAATGTTTTACAAAGTGACTTTATGACATCAAATCTCAAGCTCCGTTCTATACCAATATCAAATGTGTCAGAATGAAGCCTGATTTCTCATGCCTGTAATCCATATGACATGACAGATCCATAGCGGGTTTCCTGTTGTATTTTAGAACCAAGTAAAGACAAACTTTCCATACACTTTAACAAGACATTTAAAACCCTTTTCTAGAGAAGTCTTGTAACCTATTGTCTCCAGAATGCATCAAAAGAGAATGACATGACATGGCCTGAGCCACAGTGGCAGACAGTGTTCAGTAAATATCAAGGACATGCAAACCTATTGAAAAATGGTGTTTTGTTGTTGTTCAGTTGCAAAGTCGTGTCCAGCTCTTTTCGACCCCATGAACTGCAGCATGCCAGGCTTTCCTGTCCTTCACCATCTCCCAGAGTTTGCTCAAACTCACGTCCATTGCATCAGTGATGCCATCCAACCATCTTAGCTTTTGTGGTCCCCTTGTTCTCCTGGCTTCAGTCTTTCCCAGCATACAGTATGTCATCCACTGCCATATACCACTTGGATCTGTGGAGCTGTGACTAGTGATTTCCCATTCAACATGGAAAACTTAAATTTTCCTTTTTATTTGGAGTTCAAGCCTGTGTGTTTTAAGAAAGAGGGCTCCCAGGGTCTCAGCTGCCTGGGTACAGCTTGCTGCCTACGATGAGTAGCAACTGTCAGTTTATTTTATCTCAACCTTTTCATCATTCTGCTGAAACTGATCGACTGAAACCACCTGAGAGAACCGAGGATTCCGCACCTACAAGTCATTAGTTAGGACTGCAGCCTCTCACCACGGAGCAAGTCAACTGCACACTCTCCGAAATGCAGTCCACTTTAACCCCATGTTTCCCCGGGAATACATAAGGATTCTGCCCATTTTTTGTTTCTGAAACAGTGTCGATGGGAGAGGATTCCTTTGACATACAGACATGTAAGTCAGGACACCCAGCTTTGGCTAAAGGATGTGGACAATGTCCCTGTGACTGACTTTCTGTAGTGACACCAGAAATGGGGGACATTGTTCCACCCACAACAGAAGTGAATGTGAAATTGGAAAATGTTTTACAAAGTGACTTTATGACATCAAATCTCAAGCTCCGTTCTATACCAATATCAAATGTGTCAGAATGAAGCCTGATTTCTCATGCCTGTAATCCATATGACATGACAGATCCATAGCGGGTTTCCTGTTGTATTTTAGAACCAAGTAAAGACAAACTTTCCATACACTTTAACAAGACATTTAAAACCCTTTTCTAGAGAAGTCTTGTAACCTATTGTCTCCAGAATGCATCAAAAGAGAATGACATGACATGGCCTGAGCCACAGTGGCAGACAGTGTTCAGTAAATATCAAGGACATGCAAACCTATTGAAAAATGGTGTTTTGTTGTTGTTCAGTTGCAAAGTCGTGTCCAGCTCTTTTCGACCCCATGAACTGCAGCATGCCAGGCTTTCCTGTCCTTCACCATCTCCCAGAGTTTGCTCAAACTCACGTCCATTGCATCAGTGATGCCATCCAACCATCTTAGCTTTTGTGGTCCCCTTGTTCTCCTGGCTTCAGTCTTTCCCAGCATACAGTATGTCATCCACTGCCATATACCACTTGGATCTGTGGAGCTGTGACTATGTGATATTTATCCACATTTCAACATGGGTAAATAGACTTGGAGAAGTGAAATTTTTGAAACATTTAGAAGGAAATGGAAGGTAACTGAGCAGAGAAAAAGATTATTATTTCTGAAATGTGATGTGAGCAAACAAGAAGAGTAGGAATTAAGAAGGAAGAGCTTAAAGGCCTTCATTTGATTTTAAAATACTGAACAGATATATAAAGAAGGCCGAGGGAAGAGATGTATTGATTTAAAGTTCTTTCCATCATATGTGAATTTATAATATTCTAAGAAATATTATCTGAAGACTCACTAAAAATGTTATATATATTAGGGAAATATCACATATTCATGAGGAAAAGCTAACCTTGAATTATCACCTTAAAATATCGAAAAATTTAAGAGCATTCTTACACATGAGAATCACCTAGTGAGCTTGTTGAAAGTGGATTCTCAAGTCCTTTCACTGGAGATTCTGATTCAAAAAGTCTGTGGTAAGGTTCTAGAATATGCATTTATAACACCCTCTCCTACCACCACCAATCAGGTAATTTTTGATGCAAGTAGTCCTTGAGTTGCACCCTTGAGAAACTTTCTAAAGCTTATTGTGAAGTTCACTTTTACACAGGGTATCTTCAAATACTTAAATAATATTAGAAATACAACAGAATACCTTGAATTACTGATGAACAATTTTAATTTCAATGTCCTTTTTCCTCATAAATATCTTCTAATTGTAATTTTCTTTAAAATCATTAAATATGAAATAGACTAAGAAAAAGCCGGCTAAAAACTCAACATTCAAAAAACTAAGATCACAGCATCTGGTCCCAACACTTCATGGCAAATAGATGAGGAAAATGTGTAAACAGTGGCAGATTTTCTTTTCTTAGGCTCCAAAATCAATGCAGATGGTGACTACAATCATGAAACTAAAAGATGCTCCTTGAAAGAAAAGCTATGACAAACCTAGAGAGCATATTAAAGAGCAGAGGCATCACTTTGCCAACAAAGGTCTATGGTAGTCAAAGCTATGGTTTTCCTAGGAGTCATCTATCAATATGAAAGCTGGACCATAAAGAAGGCTGAATGCCAAAGAATTGGTGCTTTCAAACTGTGGTGCTGGTGAAGATTCTTGAGAGTACCTTGGACAGCAAAGAGATTGACCCAGTCAATCTTAAAGGAAATCAATACTAAATAGTCATTGGAAAGACTGATGCTGAAGCTGAAGCTCCAATACTTTGGATACCTGATGTGAAGGGATGACTCATTGGAAAAGACCCTGATGTTGGGAAAGATTTACGGCAGGAATAGACGTGGAGAACAGAGGATCAGATGACTGGATGGCACCACTGACTCAGTGGACATGAGTTTGAGCAAACTCCGGGAGATAGTGAAGGATGGGGAAGCCTAGCATACTGCAGTTCATGGGGTTGCAAAGAGCCAGACAAAACTTAGCAATGGAAGATCAACAACAATAGAAGAATACCAGAGTGCATCACATATAGTAAGTATGGTTTTGTCAAATTCCTGATTCAACTGCATATTCTACATCCTGAGGCAAGATATTCTACATCACAAGGTAAGATAGGCAGGTTTTAATCAAAATGGCCACCACTTGACCACCTGTTCTTCACATAGCAGTCAAAGTGATCTTTTTTTAAAAGTCAGAGTCCTATTTTCAGACCTTAGTGACAATTTTCTATCACAACTGGAATAAAAACCAAAGCCATCGCTATGGCCTGAAAGGCCTAAATTAACTACCTACCACTGGAACCCGAATTCTTCCTTGTCCTCACTCAATTTGCTTCTACCATATGGGTCTTCTTGTTACTCAAACAAGCCTGGCTTTACCTGGATATCTTCTCACTACCCTCTTAGATAGTCACGCAGCTTGCTTCCTCATTTCAAATCAGGTTTGTCTATTAACCATACATCTTTTGAAAGACTTCTCTGAACCTTCTCTGAATAGCCCTCCCAAGCCCTATCACTTTCTGTGTTCTTATCCCACTTTATTTTTCCTTCAGGGCACTCAGCACTAATTCTAGTGGTTCCCTGCCAGCAACTGAACCTCTGTTTCCATGCTTAGGAAATTCTCTGCTTTATACATTTAAGTGGTAAATTAGTTCTTGCTCTCATCCTAGTCATTGAAAAGCCAGATAGGCACTTTCCCAGTTTCCCTTGCAGCTGAGTAGTCATGTGAGCCAGTCTCCACCAATCAGTTGCAGGCATGCTGAACTCTGCACTGGTATCTGTGACTTGTTAAGCAGGGCTGTGCGGAATCCAACCTGTGCCATCAGGCAGGATTCTACATTGTAACACCTCCTTAAGATTCTCATGATAAGAACTTAACCTGGTAATGGGTATGAGCTCATTAATTTTTTTCTGAACATTTTTTTGCTGTTGTATCAAGTGGCCTTATTATCTGCAAACCTGAAAGATTTGCTATATACATATTCAGTAGTAGAACAGAACAGTTAGAGAATGAGATGGATGGACACCACTGACTCAGTGGACATGAGTTTGAGCAAACTCCGGGAGATAGTGAAGGATGGGAAGCCTAGCATACTGCAGTTCATGGGGTTGCAAAGAGCCAGACAAAACTTAGCAATGGAAGATCAACAACAATAGAAGAATACCAGAGTGCATCACATATAGTAAGTATGGTTTTGTCAAATTCCTGATTCAACTGCATATTCTACATCCTGAGGCAAGATATTCTACATCACAAGGTAAGATAGGCAGGTTTTAATCAAAATGGCCACCACTTGACCACCTGTTCTTCACATAGCAGTCAAAGTGATCTTTTTTTAAAAGTCAGAGTCCTATTTTCAGACCTTAGTGACAATTTTCTATCACAACTGGAATAAAAACCAAAGCCATCGCTATGGCCTGAAAGGCCTAAATTAACTACCTACCACTGGAACCCGAATTCTTCCTTGTCCTCACTCAATTTGCTTCTACCATATGGGTCTTCTTGTTACTCAAACAAGCCTGGCTTTACCTGGATATCTTCTCACTACCCTCTTAGATAGTCACGCAGCTTGCTTCCTCATTTCAAATCAGGTTTGTCTATTAACCATACATCTTTTGAAAGACTTCTCTGAACCTTCTCTGAATAGCCCTCCCAAGCCCTATCACTTTCTGTGTTCTTATCCCACTTTATTTTTCCTTCAGGGCACTCAGCACTAATTCTAGTGGTTCCCTGCCAGCAACTGAACCTCTGTTTCCATGCTTAGGAAATTCTCTGCTTTATACATTTAAGTGGTAAATTAGTTCTTGCTCTCATCCTAGTCATTGAAAAGCCAGATAGGCACTTTCCCAGTTTCCCTTGCAGCTGAGTAGTCATGTGAGCCAGTCTCCACCAATCAGTTGCAGGCATGCTGAACTCTGCACTGGTATCTGTGACTTGTTAAGCAGGGCTGTGCGGAATCCAACCTGTGCCATCAGGCAGGATTCTACATTGTAACACCTCCTTAAGATTCTCATGATAAGAACTTAACCTGGTAATGGGTATGAGCTCATTAATTTTTTTCTGAACATTTTTTTGCTGTTGTATCAAGTGGCCTTATTATCTGCAAACCTGAAAGATTTGCTATATACATATTCAGTAGTAGAACAGAACAGTTAGTTCTTCTATATCCTTTGTGATCAAGTTTGTATAAATATTTATGTGGGTCTAAAAATAGTTATTGGATTATTACAAGTATAGATTGTTTCACTTATGGGTGTTTAATATTTGCTTTAATTTTAGTATGTCTTGATCTTTCTTTGTTTCTCTTCGAGTTGATACCCTAAAGACCATCAAGAAGCCTCCCAGAGAAAGAGTAATAGATTGGTTTTGATCTGCCTATCTTTTACAAATTATATTTTTCTTGGCATGTATTGAAAAAGCTATCAGTAGAAAGCTGTTGTATTTTTTAAAGGAAAATTCCATGTTAAATATAGAAAGTGACAGTATTATGCATAATTATCTATGCAATTACTCTTGCACATGCTTGAAAATTTTTAGGCAGGAAATGCTTAATAACATTTGCATGGTTAAATGAGACAGCAGAAACAACTGGAAAGGCCTCAGGGCATGGTCATCTATTTAAGCATCCACTTGGATTTTCAACATAATTAGTCATATAATTGTGTGCCTAAACTTAGTAGATTCATGTAAGTAATTATAAATTATTTAAAAGCTGTGTGTGTAATGTTTTGTTCTCTGCTTCCTGCCAATCAAATTACTAAGAAATATACTACATTCACATTTCATCATGTAAATCTTCAAATAAGATTACAATGTAAAGCCCTGGCTGAAAGTGAGTGAGCAAGTGAATTCGTTCAGATTTTATATTTATATATACATACACACACATGGAACACACACACACACACACACACACACACATATATATATATATAAATATTTTAGGAATAAATATAAATATTTTAGGGATAAAGTCATACTGTATGATCAAGTCATATTGTTCTATTTATCTGTCTCTACTAAAGATTTTTATGAATAAGATTTTCTTTTCTTAATGTTGTATTCAACACAGTGAGTTTTTTATTTTTTTAATTTCAAAAATATTTTATTTTTTCAATTAATTTTTATTGGAATATAGTTTATTTACAATGTTGTGTTAGTTCATGCTGTACAATGAAGTGAATCACCTATATATATAAACATATACTCCTAACCATTTTTATTGGATTTCCTTCTCATTTAGGTTTATTTTCATTCATTTAGTTTTAAATTTTAATTGATTCCTAAAGGTTGGACATAATAGCTTCCTTTGGTACGGTAGACTTTCTACTTTTTATAACCCTGTTAGTGGGTAGTGGCAAAAACTTTGGCCAAACAAATCTGAATAGTAAAAATATTAAACTCAAAATTTTATGATGGTCATTTCGACCCAAATTTCTCCCCCTGTTTTTCTCATTAATCATCTTCCTGACTATTGATTCTGAACCTTAACTTCATTTCATATTTCTTCATTGTTATTTTTATACCTGTGTTACAAAAGTGTGCAGATTTCAGGAAAACTATGTATCTTTTCGCAGAAACAAATCCAATAAGCAAAACTAGATCTTTGAAGGTAGTAAACTGAACTTCCTTTGATAAGAGTGCAAAACACTTTATTAGCTGCATATAGAATGAAATATATATGTAGTCTTAGTTCTGAGACAGCAGAAACAACTGGAAAGGCCTCAGGGCATGGTCATCTATTTAAGCATCCACTTGGATTTTCAACATAATTAGTCATATAATTGTGTGCCTAAACTTAGTAGATTCATGTAAGTAATTATAAATTATTTAAAAGCTGTGTGTGTAATGTTTTGTTCTCTGCTTCCTGCCAATCAAATTACTAAGAAATATACTACATTCACATTTCATCATGTAAATCTTCAAATAAGATTACAATGTAAAGCCCTGGCTGAAAGTGAGTGAGCAAGTGAATTCGTTCAGATTTTATATTTATATATACATACACACACATGGAACACACACACACACACACACACACACATATATATATATATAAATATTTTAGGAATAAATATAAATATTTTAGGGATAAAGTCATACTGTATGATCAAGTCATATTGTTCTATTTATCTGTCTCTACTAAAGATTTTTATGAATAAGATTTTCTTTTCTTAATGTTGTATTCAACACAGTGAGTTTTTTATTTTTTTAATTTCAAAAATATTTTATTTTTTCAATTAATTTTTATTGGAATATAGTTTATTTACAATGTTGTGTTAGTTCATGCTGTACAATGAAGTGAATCACCTATATATATAAACATATACTCCTAACCATTTTTATTGGATTTCCTTCTCATTTAGGTTTATTTTCATTCATTTAGTTTTAAATTTTAATTGATTCCTAAAGGTTGGACATAATAGCTTCCTTTGGTACGGTAGACTTTCTACTTTTTATAACCCTGTTAGTGGGTAGTGGCAAAAACTTTGGCCAAACAAATCTGAATAGTAAAAATATTAAACTCAAAATTTTATGATGGTCATTTCGACCCAAATTTCTCCCCCTGTTTTTCTCATTAATCATCTTCCTGACTATTGATTCTGAACCTTAACTTCATTTCATATTTCTTCATTGTTATTTTTATACCTGTGTTACAAAAGTGTGCAGATTTCAGGAAAACTATGTATCTTTTCGCAGAAACAAATCCAATAAGCAAAACTAGATCTTTGAAGGTAGTAAACTGAACTTCCTTTGATAAGAGTGCAAAACACTTTATTAGCTGCATATAGAATGAAATATATATGTAGTCTTAGTTCTGAGAAATCAGACTAAAGGCTCACTAAAGGCTAGAATTAACTGATCTTTTCTCATTTTGAGTGCCTGATTGTGTGTTAGAAGTTAATAAATACAGTACCTTAGAGGCACAGCACTTAAATGAGCTAACTTTAGTTTTCCCTATTGGTTTGACAAAGTCCAACTTTGTTTATCTTGAGGGCACGATGAAAGAACATCTATTTGCCTCAGATTTTTTGATTGAAGTTTAGAAGGGAATGAAAGGAAGAAAAAATACGACTACACTGTTGTGTTAAAGGATTCAGGATGATGAATATTGGTGTTTTTATCAGCCATTGCTACAGTAATGCAGAGATTGAAAAAAATATATTCAGGTGCATTTGCAGTGTTTTCAAGGATTTGACACTAATCAGGATGATCTGGCATTAAAATTAAGAAACATAATAGTCTTTCTTCTGATTAGATTCTTGCTCCATTATTTCCCATGCTGAGCACACTGTACCCATCCCTGGGAAATGAGAAGTGAAATATACATCCAAGGACTGTTAGTCATGTCAGACATCATAACAAGGCATTATAAATGATTTCTAATTTCTAAAAGAATATTCATCATGAAAAATATTTATTTTCCCATGAATTATGCTGGGGAACCTAGATTATAAAAACACTCACCCAGGTCTGGGAGTTAACAATACAAGGAGGACAAGTGTAAAAGAATTCAAAGGAAAGCAAGTCCTGGGACCATGGATATAATTTTTGATTGACATTCTGGTTAAACCATAAAAATTAACAGTAATGAAAAAATACCAAGGTGATAAGTAATTCGAAATAAAAACTTCCAGGTAATACCCCAAATTAGGGAAACTTTGGAAAAAATTAGAAGCTAACAGAATTTGCGCTATCAGTATGTTCATAATGTTAATGTTAACTTCTTTTTCCAGAAGAAAGCATCAGAATTCTCCTAATAGAGCCTTACCAAAGAAGGATCAAATATACAAAGGAGAGGGTTTTTTTTTTTTTTTTTTTGGTCCCCAGATTATAGCAATGGCAGAAAGTGTTTAGCTAAATGACATTGTATTTGGGATCCACGACCACAAGTGAAAGGACACAGCTGGACAGAGGTAAACCCCTCATTGGAAATGAGATACATATAAACAGCTGACAACAGGGTTCTTCTGGAACTTCAAACCCCAGCCTTCCACTGGTACATCTACAGCATTTACTCTGGTTTGACTACAGTCTAGCAATTAAAGACAAAATTGAAATAAAGCCAGATTAGAGAAACCCAGCTACATTTTTCTTAGAAGTAGTGAGTTCAATGTATATCAGAAAGTTAAAACTGGTAACACCACTAGCTACCAAGAACTGTGAGCAGAATCCAAAAGAAGTACAGTTTTTGTCTGGGCAATCAAGAATTCTCTTTTATTGAATCAAGGCAGCAGATAGAGAATAAGGCTCTCAGAGCGGGAAAAACAGAAAAAGAAAAAAGAAAAAAAAAGATCTTTCAACCCGAGGGATCTAGAGCTACATTATTATTTCCCAATGAAGTGAGCATTAGTTTTCCGAAGACATACTTAATTCCTAAAGAAGCAAACTTGTCACTTGTAGAAAATAGATATAAAAATAGGTGAACTGTATTAGAATAAGGACATTTGAAAAGGCTCAAATTCTGTGGTCTTTTTTATTAAAAACTTTGGGTGCAATTAAGTACTGATATGTCTTTTTCAGCTTGTTTCATATTTGGAATTATTTTACTTGTGTATCAGGGTACGGAAGCCATTGAATTCTCTAAGCTCTTTCTTGAAATTTATTAAAGGTATACTTTGAACAGCCTATCATGATACAAATGAGATTAACAGAAAAGATGCTTACCCTTCTTCACTTTTTAACAATTGCATAGAGTATATAAAGAATATGTTTTCATGGTTTATCTTCTATTTGCCTTATCAAACTTGTTTCCTGTGAGTAGGAATGGAAATGAAAAGCAAAGTATTTCTGGGATCTCTGCCTCTAAAAACTTATAGGCAGACCTATGACCTATAAACACACAATTTATAAACTGTCATACAAAAAGCTAATAGAGCCTTACCAAAGAAGAATCAAATATACAAAGGAGAGGGTTTTTTTTTTTTTTTTTTTTTGTCCCCAGATTATAGCAATGGCAGAAAGTGTTTAGCTAAATGACATTGTATTTGGGATCCACGACCACAAGTGAAAGGACACAGCTGGACAGAGGTAAACCCCTCATTGGAAATGAGATACATATAAACAGCTGACAACAGGGTTCTTCTGGAACTTCAAACCCCAGCCTTCCACTGGTACATCTACAGCATTTACTCTGGTTTGACTACAGTCTAGCAATTAAAGACAAAATTGAAATAAAGCCAGATTAGAGAAACCCAGCTACATTTTTCTTAGAAGTAGTGAGTTCAATGTATATCAGAAAGTTAAAACTGGTAACACCACTAGCTACCAAGAACTGTGAGCAGAATCCAAAAGAAGTACAGTTTTTGTCTGGGCAATCAAGAATTCTCTTTTATTGAATCAAGGCAGCAGATAGAGAATAAGGCTCTCAGAGCGGGAAAAACAGAAAAAGAAAAAAGAAAAAAAAAGATCTTTCAACCCGAGGGATCTAGAGCTACATTATTATTTCCCAATGAAGTGAGCATTAGTTTTCCGAAGACATACTTAATTCCTAAAGAAGCAAACTTGTCACTTGTAGAAAATAGATATAAAAATAGGTGAACTGTATTAGAATAAGGACATTTGAAAAGGCTCAAATTCTGTGGTCTTTTTTATTAAAAACTTTGGGTGCAATTAAGTACTGATATGTCTTTTTCAGCTTGTTTCATATTTGGAATTATTTTACTTGTGTATCAGGGTACGGAAGCCATTGAATTCTCTAAGCTCTTTCTTGAAATTTATTAAAGGTATACTTTGAACAGCCTATCATGATACAAATGAGATTAACAGAAAAGATGCTTACCCTTCTTCACTTTTTAACAATTGCATAGAGTATATAAAGAATATGTTTTCATGGTTTATCTTCTATTTGCCTTATCAAACTTGTTTCCTGTGAGTAGGAATGGAAATGAAAAGCAAAGTATTTCTGGGATCTCTGCCTCTAAAAACTTATAGGCAGACCTATGACCTATAAACACACAATTTATAAACTGTCATACAGAGAAATGCTAGCCTAGCTCTTCCACTGGAATTTCCACTGCTGCTGTCTAGGGATCCATCAGGAAGAATCCCAAAGCCTGTGGCTGTCAGATCAGGCTAAACTAAGCTATGGCCACAGACATCCACAATTACATTAAAGGATTATTCTGTGTTCACACAAAGTTGGCTGCATTTAACTAATGGCTTTCCAGGACAACTGTTCTACATGCGAAGACTTAGCGATCTGAGTTACTTCAATCTTGTGTCTCCATAATGTTTATTAAAGTTTTATCCATGATCCCTGTAGGAGGGAGAACATCAGCTACAATATCTCAAGTGGACCCTGTTTTGCTTTCACCCGGAAGTAACTTTTTCCCACTGGCCAGAAGTAGTCACCATGCCCTGCTAGTTGCCCACGGCTGAGAAATGCGGTCTTCCAAGGGTTCTATCCCTGGCCAGGGAAAATCACATAATCCAAGGAACAGCTAGGCCATTTCTCCACAACTACTGAGCCCATATTCTAGAGCCATGCTCTGCAACAGGAGAAGCCATTGCAGTGAGAAGGATGTGCACTGCAACTAGAAAAAGCCCCCTCTGGCTGTCCTTCCGCAGCAACAAAGAACCAGTCCTACCAAAAATAAATAAACAAAATGAAAAATAAATTCAGGAGCAGCTTAGGGAAGTTGAACTTAGGGCAAATTCCAAGACTGTGGAGGACCAGGCCATGTATTGGCCTCATTATTCATATCAGCCTGCTCCAGATTTCCTGAAGGATGTCAACTGCACACTGAGAGTACAGCTAAGCTCTGGCAACAGGTAATCTTCTAACATGTAAAAAAACCCCCAGGTGCTCTGAATAGATTAAACCACTTTCAGTCATCATAGTAAGATAAGCATTGGTTCAGTCATATGCTTTCCTCCTCCACACAGTGTTCATGATTTCGATCCTCTTTAGAACAGATGTCTGAACTAGGCAAAGAGCTAAGTGGAGAGGAGGGGCAAGTAAGTTTAGAATATGTAGCATTTTTAAAATTCAGAAAGAATGTCAGGATTCTTAGATACTATTAAGTTTGAAATCTGAACTTAATTAAAAAAAACTTATTTTCACTAATTCGGGATCATACATATCTGTAAACAACAAAACTCTGTAAAAGTTAAAAGTAAAAGAAAAAAAAAGAAAAAAAAAGTTATTTTCAACCAGTAGTCCACAGTTCAGTATTCCTTGAGCACTATTATATGCCAGCTACTGGGGCTATAACACAATCCCATGTGCCACTCTGAGCTAAGATGATGTGGCAGCACACTTGGCATTTGATTGTAGAATGCTTTTAGCTGCCAGTAACAGTAACTGCGCTGAAAGAGGGTCAAGAAAGGAAAGTTATGTCACATAGAAAAGTGGTGGTACATTCAACTGTTGTATATTTTCGTTAGTATAATTCAGAGCTCTTAAAGTGCTGAATATGGCTTTTTTTTTTCACTTCCCCTTAGCATATATATTACACACACACACACACTCCCACACACCCACACCCACACCCACTTCTGCTGGACTGTGGTTTTGATGGATATAGGTCCAATATTAGAACAAGTGCTATAAAGATTTTTAAAAAGTAGTGCTGGCAATTACAGGCCTAGATAATTCAGCTGACAAGGATGTCATTAAAGATTCTGTCTTTGCTTCACCACCACCATCCTTATCGTTTTGATCTCTTAATTGTAGGTTGGCTACGGCAGTTTCAGGCATCACAAATTCATACATCAACCTTTAAAGTCAGGAAAAAGGGAATCTCCTTGTTTGTGCCTCTTTGTAAGAATGAAGAAAACCTTTCTAGGAGATCCTCAGGATGCTTCTCTTATTAATTACAACTGTGTTACATATCCTCTGGAATGCTATCAACTTGGTAAGTGTAATAAGGTCATGGTGATGGCTGGTATTAGTAAATAGTCAACCACTGGGGTTGGAGAAGGGCTATCCTTCTCTTGTAAGGGCATGGTGACTTGGAGAGATAGAGGATAGTTAGCATTCTGTCAGCAGGAAGGCAGATGGGCAATGGCCATTGGGCAGGGAGCCAATGCAGTCTTCCACACAGGTGCATTATGACACTGGACCATCAAGGCAACTCTGTGGGGTGGGAACTATCATCTTCCTTTATAGATGAGGAAACAGAGGTAACGCTACCAAGGTCCACATATGAACTGAAGG
Source organism: Tragulus kanchil (assembly GCA_022376925.1). NCBI lineage: Eukaryota > Metazoa > Chordata > Mammalia > Artiodactyla > Tragulidae > Tragulus > Tragulus kanchil. The sequence goes on from JAIOJX010000025.1 coordinate 35,930,790, forward strand.
AGCTGGGGTTCAAGAAGAATGCCTGACTTCAAAGCCCAGATTCCTCACCACACAATATCACGTGAATCAGGTCAAACAAAACTGCTCATATCACTGAAGTACACTTTTTCCAGATTCACAGCCTTTTCTCTTTTGAATGTGCCTTAATTCTGTACTTCAGTTTGTCTGTTGGTAAAAAGCCTTAGAGACATGTTACGGTAGAGTATGACTTAGAAACTTTGAAGTAATTGTGCTTCAGTTTATATAATGATTCATCTCATAAAATCTATATCTTCCTGCTTCACTATATGTTGATATATTTGTAATATGGCAAAAACAATATAAAGGAGCTATAATATGGGGTTTATTAAAAACCATATGGATAACATGATGCTTTTAAAACTCATACTAATTTTTGTGTTCCTCAAAATTTCCTTAAATTTGATTATAGCAAAGTGAATTTTAAAAGCATAAGAACTTTCTTTGAAAGCCAGGAGTCATAGATTTAAAAAACTGAAAAGAAATTCAGAGATGATATAGTTTAATTATCTTTCTACACTGATTTTACAAATGAGGAAATTGGTAAAACACTGAAACTCCCAGTGTGCAAAAAAGACTTAGTATGTTAAATAATTATCTATTTGATGTCCTATGTCACACACAAAACAGTCTCACAATATAAAACAGACATAAATGCCAATAATATAATGACTGAAAACAGTTAAGTTTTTTGACAGGTGGGGAGTGCATTCTTTTTAGGATTTAGCCAACAAGAGACATACAGTCAAATTTCTGTTTTAAAGCTAGTTGGAGTATTTACTTTCTCTGTGATTACATCACCAACTGGATATGTATTTAGGATCATTAGTTTACTTTCTTTTCAATTCTCAGAGACTGTTTTTTCAAAGTTTACTGTTATTAGGACTCCTTGGAGAAATGGCTGATGTCAGATCTGAAGTCACAGATATATATATGATGAGCCTGAAACAGTTTTCATACCAGATAGCCATAAACGTCCACAAAGCCTACACCAGAGGCTTTTTATGGGAGGCTGTGATGATCTGGGACTAAAAGATGCTCAGGATAAAAATGGATCACTCATCCTAAGCCAGATGTTCTTTTTCTTTTTTGGGCGGGATGAGTTGGGGAGGAGCGGCGGGCAGGGTTCATTTATCTATTTCATTTTTTGGCTCAAGAAATGCCTGACTTCAAACCCAGCCTTTTCTCAAACAAAACTGCTCATATCACTGAAGTACACTTTTCCAGATTCACACCCTTTTTTAATTTTTTGTACTTCAGTTTGTCTGTTGGTAAAAAGCCTTAGAGACATGTTACGGTAGAGTATGACTTAGAAACTTTGAAGTAATTGTGCTTCAGTTTATATAATGATTCATCTCATAAAATCTATATCTTCCTGCTTCACTATATGTTGATATATTTGTAATATGGCAAAAACAATATAAAGGAGCTATAATATGGGGTTTATTAAAAACCATATGGATAACATGATGCTTTTAAAACTCATACTAATTTTTGTGTTCCTCAAAATTTCCTTAAATTTGATTATAGCAAAGTGAATTTTAAAAGCATAAGAACTTTCTTTGAAAGCCAGGAGTCATAGATTTAAAAAACTGAAAAGAAATTCAGAGATGATATAGTTTAATTATCTTTCTACACTGATTTTACAAATGAGGAAATTGGTAAAACACTGAAACTCCCAGTGTGCAAAAAAGACTTAGTATGTTAAATAATTATCTATTTGATGTCCTATGTCACACACAAAACAGTCTCACAATATAAAACAGACATAAATGCCAATAATATAATGACTGAAAACAGTTAAGTTTTTTGACAGGTGGGGAGTGCATTCTTTTTAGGATTTAGCCAACAAGAGACATACAGTCAAATTTCTGTTTTAAAGCTAGTTGGAGTATTTACTTTCTCTGTGATTACATCACCAACTGGATATGTATTTAGGATCATTAGTTTACTTTCTTTTCAATTCTCAGAGACTGTTTTTTCAAAGTTTACTGTTATTAGGACTCCTTGGAGAAATGGCTGATGTCAGATCTGAAGTCACAGATATATATATGATGAGCCTGAAACAGTTTTCATACCAGATAGCCATAAACGTCCACAAAGCCTACACCAGAGGCTTTTTATGGGAGGCTGTGATGATCTGGGACTAAAAGATGCTCAGGATAAAAATGGATCACTCATCCTAAGCCAGATGTTCTTTTTCTTTTTTGGGCGGGGATGAGTTGGGGAGGGAGCCGGGCGGGCAGGCCACTTCTATTGGTCTTTCATTTATCTATTTTTCATCTGTCTTTGTTCTTTGGCCTGTGTGGGCCTCCCATAACAGTGGCCTCTGTTGTCGCAGAGCACTGGCTCTGGGTGCCTGCACTCCAGAGCTCCAACTCGGTAATTGGACACATTGGTCCAGCCGCTCTGCGGCACGTGGTATCTTCCCAGGCCAGGGATCGAACTGGCACCCCTTGCACTGCAAAGCGGTGCCCTTACCCACTGGACCACCAGGGAAGCCCCAGATATTCTTTTTCAATCCAAGAAAAATCAAGATGGAAATCAAAATAAATTCCCTTTAAAGAGATCCGACCACTAGGCAATGAAAATATGCTTCAAAAACGGGGGTTTCCCCCAAAAGAGGTTGAGGGGTCAGCAGTAAGAAGTTCAGTCAAAATATGGAGCTATTGTGGAACCTTAGCTGACAGTTGTCTGTCTGGTTGAAACTGAAAGTGCTTTTGTAGAACCGGATTTCTCCATTTGATTGAATTTCACATTTCTTGTAAGTTCTACAATACTTTGTTATTACTTTTGCTTTCAACAGTTAATTTTTTTGAGGAATTTTAAAAAGAAAAATATTTAAGTTTTACTAACACATTTCCTTATTCATGCTTTATATAGATTCAGGTTTCTATGTGGATTTCTGTTCATTCTGCCTGGAGGAGTTCAACATTTGTTGGGCTTCTTTACTACCTTCTAGCAGGTCAAGAATCCACCTGCAATGTAGGAGACACAGATTTGATTCCTGCCTCGGGGAAGATCCCCTGGAGGCAGAAATGGCTACAACCAGCTTCACTATTCTTGCCTTAAAAACAACCCCATGGACAGAGGAACCTGGTGGGCTATAGTCCAATGGGTTGCAAAGAGTTGGACATGACTGACTAAGCACCAATTCACATACAGTTGTGTTAGAAATGAACACACTTTTGTGCTTTTGGAAAAATATTTTACCTATGTTTTTTGAAAGATATCTTTACTTGGTATAGAACTCCAAGTCTGATGATTCTGATTTATAAGGTTCTAGGGAGATTTCAGCTATTATGTTTGTTCAACCTCACCTCTCACAAAGCTGCCTTTAAGGCTTTTTTCTTTATTTTAAACACTGTGATTATGATGTTTCATGGTTTAATCTTTCTTTTGCTTGGAGTTCATTAAGCTTCTTCTATCTGTGGTTTTATAGCTTTCATCAAATTCAGAAAAAATCAGCCTTTCATTATTATTGAAAATATATTTTTAAGACCCTCTTCTGGGTTTCCCCTGGTGGTCCAGTGGATGAGGACACCGTCTTGCAGTGCTAGGGGCGCCGGTTCGAGTCCTGGCCTGGGAAGATCCCAAGTGCCGCGGAGCGGCTGGACTGATGTGTCCAATTACCGAGCCGGAACTCTGGAGCGCATGCGCCCAGAGCCAGTGCTCTGCGACGACAGAGGCCACCGCGATGGGAGGCCCACAGGAGTCAAAGAACAAAGACGAATGAAAATAGAGAAATGAAAGACCAATAGAAGTGACCCGCCCACTTCCCTCCCTCCCCAACCTGACCCCCGCCCAAAATAAATAAATAAATAAATCTTTAAGAAGAAAAAAAAAAAAGGCCCTCTTCTTAGGAGTCAGGGATATACCTATGACTGTTTGGGGATTATGCATAGTTGTAAGCAAGAAAACTCTGTAAAAATGTATAACAATAACTTCTCTGTACACCTGAACTAATGAAACACTGTAAAACAAATATACCCCAATTAAAAAAAAAAAAAACCTTCTTCTTTTCCTCTTCTCTGGGGGTCTCCAAATTACTCACATATTAGGCCTCTTAAAGTTGACCCATGGTTCTCTAACATGCTCTATTCATATCCTTTCCATATGTTTTCTCTGTATTTCATTTTGGATAGTTTCTACTGCTCTGTCTACAAAGTGTATCTTTTCGTTTGTATTACCTAAATCTGCTGCTAATCCCATCCAAGATGATGTTATCTTCATCTTAGACATTTTCTTACTTCTAGAGATTCAATTTGGCTTTTTAAAATCTTCCCTGACTCTATACGTTTACTCTTTTCACTACATCCTTGAACATACTGCACATAGCTTTAATAACCTACATGTGTCCCCATCTATTAATTCTATCATCTGTTGCATTTCTGGGTCAGTTTCTATTTACCTATTTTCCCCTCTTTATGAGTTACATCTTTCCGCTTCTTGGCATGTCCGTATAATTGTGATTGGATGCCAGATATTGTGTATTTTACCGTTTTGTTTTGTTTGTTGTTTAGTCTCTAAGCTGTGCCCAGTTCTTGTGACTCCATGGACTGCAGCCCCCTCCCGGCTTCTCTGTCCATGGGATTTCCCAGGCAAGAATAATGGAGTGGGTTGCTGTTTTCTTTTCCAGAGGATCTTCCCAACTCCCGCCCTCATCTCCTGCATTACAGGCAGATTCTTTACCACTGCACCACCAGAAAAGCCCTGTACCTTACCTTGTTGGGAGCTAAATTTTTTTTTATCCCTATAAATATTCTTGAGCTTTGTTCTAGAATTCAGTTAACTTACTTAGACACAGTTTGATCCTTCTGACACTTACTTCTAAACTTTGGTAATTAGGATCAAAATAGTCTTTCATCTGGAGATAATTTTTTTCACTATTGAGATAATGCCCTTACGAGTCCTCCACCTGAGCCCCATATATTATGAGGGTTTTATATTCTGGCTGGTGGGAGCAAAAAGGATTCAGGGTTCTGTCTGAGCTGAGGTAACTATTCTGTCTGAGTCTTTTGGGTGGTTCTCGCCCCAGCCTTTGGTAATTTCTTTACATGCACATACTGATCAGTATGCAGATCAAGCTTCTGCAGATCTCTGGAGTTCTCCCTCACTCAATCTCTCTCTCTCCTTCTCTGCAGCTCTCTCCTTCCTAGTAGAGTAAGACCCCTACATACAAACGAGTTCTTTCCCAAGAGCATGTTTGTAAATCTCATTTGTTCTAAGTCCAACCAAGTTAGCCTAGGTACCCAACTAACAAAATTGACTGTGCTGTAACAGACATAATATTTTTCACACAAATAATACATAAAAAAAACCCAAACAAACACAAGGGCTTCCCTGGTGGTCCAGTGGGTAAAGAGTCCACCTTGCAGTAAGGGGCACTGGTTCGATTCCTGGCCTGGGAAGAACCCGCGTGCCGCGGAGCGGCTGGATGGGTGTGTCCAATTATGAGCCAGCGTTCTGGGTGCATGCGCCCAGAGCTGGTGCTCTGCAGTGAGAGGCCACTGCAGTGGGAGGCCTATACAGGCCAAAGAACGAGGATGGATGAAAATAAGTAGAGACCAAATTAAAACAATAAAAGAGACCAAATTTAAAAAACCCACAAAATATAAACAGTTTTAATCTTATAGCAGAGTATCTCTAAAAGTATAGTTGTACCAGCTACATCATCACTGCTTTTATGCTTGCTACTGGACATCCTAGGCTTGAAATAAAGATATGTATTACTGTACTCTAATCACAAAAGCACAACTACTTATAAAGGATGCCTGCACATGACAAGGTCCACCAGACACATGAACTAACTTTTGTGATTGGACGTTAACATGTTTGCCTCATTGAGAGCTGGTAACCTAAAAGTTCATATGTAGGGGACTCAACTGTACTTTTTGCTGTGAACTCTAGCCATCTTGGTCTCCCTGGATTCCAAGTTCAGGCTCCTCAAACCAAAGAGCCTCTGAGACTGCCTTTGTCTTGGTTCCCTTCCCTGTGTTACAGTCTGGCAACTTCTTCTAGGCCAGTCTGCTGGGAAAATCATACAGCCTAGTTCATTGGTCCCCCTTTCTCAGGTGTCACTGTTCAGCACTGTATGTTGTCTGATTTCTGCAAAATTTTGTCTTATATGTTTTTTATTCCCCAGTTGTTTAAGATAGGAAGGTAAATCTTCCTTGTTACTCCATCTTTTTCACTGAATATTTTTATCCAGACTTTAATTTAAAATGAAATCTTTTAAAATGTCAGGTATGACTCCTCTTAATTATAAAGTAACATGTAGGAAACTATAACAAATGGAAAGAATCCTGGACTGGAGTTTTACAAAACTAGATTATAGATCCATTTTATCTTTCAGATGATTGCTGACTGCCTTCCTTTGGACCTGAGAATATTTGGATCTAAAACACATGGACCAAGTAATTCCTTTAGCACTGCACAACTCAATCTGGTCCTGATTCTATAAAACTGAAAAAGAATTCATGAAGATTTTAACTCATTTACAGAAGATGGAAAGAGGCTCTAGGGGTGGTATCAAATTTAGTAGGTCAGAGACGGCCACAAACCAAAGTGCACGAAGAAGGGACAGTGACGAGCAGAGGGGGAGACTTGTGTAGGAATGAGAGGTGCCAGGACCAGCGGGGAGAATGTTGGGGCTGAGGAAATGCTGAGGGAAAGTGTGACATAAGGGTGATACCAAGTGGATGAATTGAAAGCCTGCAGATAAAATGGCTAACTAGGTTTAGCAACCTCAACAGTGCCAACCAGGAAAAATTTAAATTGCATGTGATATCCGATAGCTAGAAACTCCATGTATTACTGTACTCTAATCACAAAAGCACAACTACTTATAAAGGATGCCTGCACATGACAAGGTCCACCAGACACATGAACTAACTTTTGTGATTGGACGTTAACATGTTTGCCTCATTGAGAGCTGGTAACCTAAAAGTTCATATGTAGGGGACTCAACTGTACTTTTTGCTGTGAACTCTAGCCATCTTGGTCTCCCTGGATTCCAAGTTCAGGCTCCTCAAACCAAAGAGCCTCTGAGACTGCCTTTGTCTTGGTTCCCTTCCCTGTGTTACAGTCTGGCAACTTCTTCTAGGCCAGTCTGCTGGGAAAATCATACAGCCTAGTTCATTGGTCCCCCTTTCTCGGGTGTCACTGTTCAGCACTGTATGTTGTCTGATTTCTGCAAAATTTTGTCTTATATGTTTTTTATTCCCCAGTTGTTTAAGATAGGAAGGTAAATCTTCCTTGTTACTCCATCTTTTTCACTGAATATTTTTATCCAGACTTTAATTTAAAATGAAATCTTTTAAAATGTCAGGTATGACTCCTCTTAATTATAAAGTAACATGTAGGAAACTATAACAAATGGAAAGAATCCTGGACTGGAGTTTTACAAAACTAGATTATAGATCCATTTTATCTTTCAGATGATTGCTGACTGCCTTCCTTTGGACCTGAGAATATTTGGATCTAAAACACATGGACCAAGTAATTCCTTTAGCACTGCACAACTCAATCTGGTCCTGATTCTATAAAACTGAAAAAGAATTCATGAAGATTTTAACTCATTTACAGAAGATGGAAAGAGGCTCTAGGGGTGGTATCAAATTTAGTAGGTCAGAGACGGCCACAAACCAAAGTGCACGAAGAAGGGACAGTGACGAGCAGAGGGGGAGACTTGTGTAGGAATGAGAGGTGCCAGGACCAGCGGGGAGAATGTTGGGGCTGAGGAAATGCTGAGGGAAAGTGTGACATAAGGGTGATACCAAGTGGATGAATTGAAAGCCTGCAGATAAAATGGCTAACTAGGTTTAGCAACCTCAACAGTGCCAACCAGGAAAAATTTAAATTGCATGTGATATCCGATAGCTAGAAACTCCTTTATTATAAATTCCTGAAGGGTCAAATAATATGCCTGGAATTCATTCAGCTTTTTGATATAATAATAATAATAATGATAATAATGATAATAATAATAATAATAATAATAATAATAATAAAATTATCTCTTGTGCAAACCCTCAGAAACCAGTGTTTCTGGGGGAAAAATAACAAATAAAATGCTAATGAAGATTTAGATTGTATTCTTAAGGATTACAAAATACCTTCCTTATTTAGAAGATGATCTTACTGAAGAATTGTGGGTATAACCTATTCTGAAACCCAGATAACAGACTAAAGAGACTTGAATCTTTTGCCTAAAGTCACAAAGCTGATGAGATCATTGGATTCGTGTTTAACAGTCCCTCTTAATGCCACTAAGCTGCCAGTAGGCTGATCTTTTCAGCTGTGGTTTTCACTAGAATATTTTTATCTGTCATGTTTTTGAACACACAGTCAGAGACGAGTTTGCTCTGGGTGACGATAGGATGATATAAAATCTGATCGCTGAATTTTAGGCTAATTTCATATCATCTCCCTCCAGAAGTAGCAATCAAAGTATAAGAGAACATGAGAAGCACTTGTGAATGTGACTTTTTCACATTCTGATTGAATTCATAAATGAAAAATACAAACACAGGATAGGGTAGGAAGATGTGCTTTAACATTAAACCAAGAATAACACATCAAGCCAACACAAACCAAGGCTGAGAGACAAATTCATGCTTTGTATTGTTTCCCTTTAAGGATATTAAATGATTCATAAAACTAGGATGATAGTTCTGGCACTCAAGGAAACCTTTACATTCCTTTTTGTAGAAAACAGTAAGTGTCTTTACTGACAAACCAGTAATTTCATACTCGGGATTTGTATTCTATTTATCTGATATAATTTTACATTTGGCTACAAAAAGAATGTGCATGAAAAAACGTGTGACTGATATCATCTGTGAAGTGGCTAACCATGTGGGCATCTAAATGGGGCTTCCCAGGCATTGCTAGTGGTAACGGACCTGCCTGCCAATGCAGTAGACATAAGAGACAAGGGCTTGGTCCCTGGTCGGGAAGATCTCCTGGAGGAGGGCAGAGCAACCCACTCCTGTGTTCTTGCTTGGAGAATCCCACAGACAGCAGAGCCTGGTGGGCTATGGTCCACAGGGTCACAAAGAGTTGGCCATGACTAAAGTGACTTAGCATGCACAATCACATTCTAGGTTAACAGTTCTACGAAACTGGATAAAGAAAGCTTTAGTTTGTGTGTCACTGCTCCTCATCCAGGTCTGTGATCTCCACAAGGCACGATGAATTAGCTTTTCATTAAAAAAGATTCATGATTGTACAGATACTAGTTCTGGTAAGGAAAATAAATTATATGCTGGAGAAACCAGCAGAAATTCCTAGACCCTTAAGCCTTCCAGACCAACCAATTTCTGTTGCTTCAGGCTTGTACAGTTTTACTGAACTGTAATAACATTTGAATGCCTCCTCAATTCCAAAATTTTAGAGGAGATCTCTTCTTATTTTACTATTGGTAGGGAAAGGAAGAATATGAAATTATTCCAACTGTGCCTAAGCATATTAGGAGAGTGTGGAGGTGTCTGTATTTGCTGTGTTCCCTCTGAAAGACACAGAGATGAGAGGTGACTCTGGTGACTCGCTCTTCTGTTTCATCTAGAGACCCAAGTGCTCTCACTGCTCTATTCCCTTAGGGGGGCATGTTACTCTGCTTAAAAGAATATTGCCTGCTCTGTGAGCTAATGATTTGTTTGCAGGATGTAAGTCTCAGAGGTGAAGATAACTGCACAGCTTTTATAATGTATCTTTCAAATCTTTGATCTGCTTTTTTCTGAATACCTGGGACCCCTCCATAGGAAGATTAAAGATGCCTCTTCGGAGAAGAAAGGTGAAATTTGAAAACCTAAAGGCTCCTCAGATTTCCAAATAATATTTCTGCATTTCTTCATTTTGTCAACATCATACGTGGTGTCATCCTGCATTCGGCTACAAAAAGAATGTGCATGAAAAAACGTGTGACTGATATCATCTGTGAAGTGGCTAACCATGTGGGCATCTAAATGGGGCTTCCCAGGCATTGCTAGTGGTAACGGACCTGCCTGCCAATGCAGTAGACATAAGAGACAAGGGCTTGGTCCCTGGTCGGGAAGATCTCCTGGAGGAGGGCAGAGCAACCCACTCCTGTGTTCTTGCTTGGAGAATCCCACAGACAGCAGAGCCTGGTGGGCTATGGTCCACAGGGTCACAAAGAGTTGGCCATGACTAAAGTGACTTAGCATGCACAATCACATTCTAGGTTAACAGTTCTACGAAACTGGATAAAGAAAGCTTTAGTTTGTGTGTCACTGCTCCTCATCCAGGTCTGTGATCTCCACAAGGCACGATGAATTAGCTTTTCATTAAAAAAGATTCATGATTGTACAGATACTAGTTCTGGTAAGGAAAATAAATTATATGCTGGAGAAACCAGCAGAAATTCCTAGACCCTTAAGCCTTCCAGACCAACCAATTTCTGTTGCTTCAGGCTTGTACAGTTTTACTGAACTGTAATAACATTTGAATGCCTCCTCAATTCCAAAATTTTAGAGGAGATCTCTTCTTATTTTACTATTGGTAGGGAAAGGAAGAATATGAAATTATTCCAACTGTGCCTAAGCATATTAGGAGAGTGTGGAGGTGTCTGTATTTGCTGTGTTCCCTCTGAAAGACACAGAGATGAGAGGTGACTCTGGTGACTCGCTCTTCTGTTTCATCTAGAGACCCAAGTGCTCTCACTGCTCTATTCCCTTAGGGGGGCATGTTACTCTGCTTAAAAGAATATTGCCTGCTCTGTGAGCTAATGATTTGTTTGCAGGATGTAAGTCTCAGAGGTGAAGATAACTGCACAGCTTTTATAATGTATCTTTCAAATCTTTGATCTGCTTTTTTCTGAATACCTGGGACCCCTCCATAGGAAGATTAAAGATGCCTCTTCGGAGAAGAAAGGTGAAATTTGAAAACCTAAAGGCTCCTCAGATTTCCAAATAATATTTCTGCATTTCTTCATTTTGTCAACATCATACGTGGTGTCATCCTGCATTCGTGCGATGATTGGAAGGTAAATAAAAATACAGTGTTGGATCATTAGGGTTGCCCACCCCACATTCTTCAAGGAGGCAGGGAACTACAGATCTTGTTTTCAAAAGTGGTTAGTGCAAACTAGTTCATGGGTGAGGGCATACATACACATTTTGAATTCTATTTCATTTGACAAATATTTACTTGGTACCTAGACGATGTTAGACATGCTTTCTTTTGTAGGGAATACCAAGAATCAGGACCTGATTGCAAGCAGACAAGACAAGCACAGAAATGGCCATGATAAGATGCAGAACATGACAAATTAAAAATGCTTGGGGAGAAATGAAAGACATTTAATGTGACAAGAGAGAGAAGAAACAATATTAAATGAGAGGAGAATGAGGGAAGATTTTAGAAGAACCTTGTAAGGTGGTTAAGATTTCCACAGAGGGGGTTGGCCTTAGTTGAAAGTAAGGCAGTAATAAGATTATGGTGTGTGTGTGTGTGTGTGTGTGTGTGTGTGTAGTCAAGGGAGGGAGGTGGTCAAAAAAGGTTGAGAAGCTTGTATTTAACCTGTGAACAGTACTGAGTCCGTGAATAATTTTTAGCAGAGCAAATATAAGAGTTGAGCAAATATAAGAGAATATAAGAGTTGCGGTTTAAAAACCAATTTGAAGTATTTTAAAATTTTAGTGGCGCTTCCTGGTGGCTGAGTGATAAACAATCTGCCTGCCAATGCAAAAGACACAAGTTCAGTCCCTGGGTCAGAAAGATGCCCTGCAGAAGGAGTGTTCTTGCCTGGGAAATCCCATGGAAAGAGGAGCCTAGAGGGGTACATTCCATGGGGAAGAAAAAGGGTTGGACACAACCTAGCGACTAAACAGCAACAACAACAAAATTTTAGTGCAAAACAAAAAGCTATTTGATAATGTCCTAGCACTAAAAATGTTGACTGTACAGTAGTATGTGAATTCTCATTTGCCATGAATCTGAAAGATTGGTATTTTCACTTTTATAATGATGTAGTTCATCTAGACATAGATTTCTAGTTTTGGTCAAATGAATCAGTAAGGGGGCATAATTTTATAGCATTAAGGAGAATTTAATTTTCTCTACTACATGAACAGCTGAATTTTTACTGTCTAAACAATTTTATTTTTTATTATGGTAACATTGGTTTATAACATTATGTAAGTCACAAGTGCGTAACGCTCTGTACTTTATTACATGAACAGCCGAATTTTACTATCAAAACCAAAGTGGTTAGTGCAAACTAGTTCATGGGTGAGGGCATACATACACATTTTGAATTCTATTTCATTTGACAAATATTTACTTGGTACCTAGACGATGTTAGACATGCTTTCTTTTGTAGGGAATACCAAGAATCAGGACCTGATTGCAAGCAGACAAGACAAGCACAGAAATGGCCATGATAAGATGCAGAACATGACAAATTAAAAATGCTTGGGGAGAAATGAAAGACATTTAATGTGACAAGAGAGAGAAGAAACAATATTAAATGAGAGGAGAATGAGGGAAGATTTTAGAAGAACCTTGTAAGGTGGTTAAGATTTCCACAGAGGGGGTTGGCCTTAGTTGAAAGTAAGGCAGTAATAAGATTATGGGGTGTGTGTGTGTGTGTGTGTGTGTGTGTGTGTGTAGTCAAGGGAGGGAGGTGGTCAAAAAAGGTTGAGAAGCTTGTATTTAACCTGTGAACAGTACTGAGTCCGTGAATAATTTTTAGCAGAGCAAATATAAGAGTTGAGCAAATATAAGAGAATATAAGAGTTGCGGTTTAAAAACCAATTTGAAGTATTTTAAAATTTTAGTGGCGCTTCCTGGTGGCTGAGTGATAAACAATCTGCCTGCCAATGCAAAAGACACAAGTTCAGTCCCTGGGTCAGAAAGATGCCCTGCAGAAGGAGTGTTCTTGCCTGGGAAATCCCATGGAAAGAGGAGCCTAGAGGGGTACATTCCATGGGGAAGAAAAAGGGTTGGACACAACCTAGCGACTAAACAGCAACAACAACAAAATTTTAGTGCAAAACAAAAAGCTATTTGATAATGTCCTAGCACTAAAAATGTTGACTGTACAGTAGTATGTGAATTCTCATTTGCCATGAATCTGAAAGATTGGTATTTTCACTTTTATAATGATGTAGTTCATCTAGACATAGATTTCTAGTTTTGGTCAAATGAATCAGTAAGGGGGCATAATTTTATAGCATTAAGGAGAATTTAATTTTCTCTACTACATGAACAGCTGAATTTTTACTGTCTAAACAATTTTACTTTTTATTATGGTAACATTGGTTTATAACATTATGTAAGTCACAAGTGCGTAACGCTCTGTACTTCTGGATACTCTACAGCATGCTCACCACCAAAAATTTAGTTTTCACCTATCGCCAGACAGCCGACACTCTTCACTCATTTTGCACCCCAATGTCCCCTGTGGTAACCACTACTCCAGGGCTTCTCTGCTGGCTCACTCAATCAAGAATCTGCCTGCCAATGCAGGAGACCTGTGTTCAATCACCAGTCATGGTGATCTGCTGGATCTCTTCCACTGGAGAAGGAAGTGGCAACCCATTCCAGTGTCTTTGCCTGGAAAATTCCATGGACAGAAGAGTCTGGCAGGCTACAATCCATGGGGTCACAAGAGTTAGACACAATTTAACAACTAAACCATCACCACCAGCAACAACCACTACTCTGTTCTCTGTATCTGTGTGTTTGGTTTTGTTCATTGGTTTGTTCATTTATTTTATTTGCTTTTTATATGTCAGAATAATATTTGGAAGTGCATTTTTTTGTTTGCTGTTATGCCCTTTAGAACAGAATATAGCCTGAAAAAAATGGAGACATATAACATAAAAAGAATAGAAAAATAAGTAGCTTTATAGACTAAAGCAGAGATTTTTTTTTACAAGCCCAAAACAGGGCTGCAATAAGTAGACACATGACTGTGATCAGAAGCTAGTTTGGGGGAGTATATTTTTTCATGATTATCATTGTGATGTTTAGACTTTATCCCAGTGAAATCTGAACATGTGAGTAACTCAACTTATTTTCCACCAAACTATTCATCAAAACAAGTGATCTAATAGCTGGCTTATACTTCCTCTGCTTTAACTCCCGAGCAGAGAAGGTGAGAGCCTAAAGGGCCGATAACTCAAAACTACAGAACAAATGCCCCAATATATGACAAGACAACATCCCAAATATGCAAAGTGTTCTCTGAAAGTAGTTTGTTAATTGTTGATTATAGACATTTTGAGCACATTGAAATTCAATAAGCCATCAGTTCGAACATTTGAATTTTGTACTGTAAACAATTTTTATTTTTATTATGAACAGCTGAATTTTTACTGTCTAAACAATTTTATTTTTTATTATGGTAACATTGGTTTATAACATTATGTAAGTCACAAGTGCGTAACGCTCTGTACTTCTGGATACTCTACAGCATGCTCACCACCAAAAATTTAGTTTTCACCTATCGCCAGACAGCCGACACTCTTCACTCATTTTGCACCCCAATGTCCCCTGTGGTAACCACTACTCCAGGGCTTCTCTGCTGGCTCACTCAATCAAGAATCTGCCTGCCAATGCAGGAGACCTGTGTTCAATCACCAGTCATGGTGATCTGCTGGATCTCTTCCACTGGAGAAGGAAGTGGCAACCCATTCCAGTGTCTTTGCCTGGAAAATTCCATGGACAGAAGAGTCTGGCAGGCTACAATCCATGGGGTCACAAGAGTTAGACACAATTTAACAACTAAACCATCACCACCAGCAACAACCACTACTCTGTTCTCTGTATCTGTGTGTTTGGTTTTGTTCATTGGTTTGTTCATTTATTTTATTTGCTTTTATATGTCAGAATAATATTTGGAAGTACATTTTTTTGTTTGCTGTTATGCCCTTTAGAACAGAATATAGCCTGAAAAAAATGGAGACATATAACATAAAAAGAATAGAAAAATAAGTAGCTTTATAGACTAAAGCAGAGATTTTTTTTTACAAGCCCAAAACAGGGCTGCAATAAGTAGACACATGACTGTGATCAGAAGCTAGTTTGGGGGAGTATATTTTTTCATGATTATCATTGTGATGTTTAGACTTTATCCCAGTGAAATCTGAACATGTGAGTAACTCAACTTATTTTCCACCAAACTATTCATCAAAACAAGTGATCTAATAGCTGGCTTATACTTCCTCTGCTTTAACTCCTGAGCAGAGAAGGTGAGAGCCTAAAGGGCCGATAACTCAAAACTACAGAACAAATGCCCCAATATATGACAAGACAACATCCCAAATATGCAAAGTGTTCTCTGAAAGTAGTTTGTTAATTGTTGATTATAGACATTTTTTGAGCACTTGAGCACATTGAAATTCAATAAGCCATCAGTTTCTCAAGACTTCATCTTGCTTCCTCTTACTGTGCAACAATTAAGTGAGACCTTTCTTCATTTTCCAACTAGAGGACAGACAGTGGTCAAGCAATATTCTACTGATGTAAAGGAGTCAACAGAATTTCTTTGTGCCAAGTTTACTATTATTTACTATTTATTCTATGAAGGAAATAAACAATCAAATAAATGATTGCTTTATCTAAATGATCTAAAGGGGAAAAAGAGAGTTCTAAATAGGAGACACCCAGAAATTTCACTCCTGGGTGTATAGCTGAAAAAAGCACTAATTTGAAAAGAACAGCCCAATGTTAATATTAGGGTTATTTATAACTGCCAAGATAAAGAAACAACATTAAGTGTCTATCAACAAATGAATGGATATAGAAATGCCACACACACACACTGGAATACTACTCAGCCATAAAGAAAATAAATTTTTCCTTTTCCAGCAACATGGGTGGACTTGGGAGGGCATTCTGTTAAGTAAAGTCATATGAGAAAGACAAATACTGTATATCTCTTATATGTGGAATCTAAAAAACACAACAAACTAGTGAATATGAACAAAAAAGAGGAAGATTCACAGACATAGAGAACAAAATACTGTTGACCGTTCTTGGGGGGCAATATAGAGGTGAGCGAGTGGAAGGTACAAACTCTTAGGTTTAAGATAGGTTCAAAGATAGCCAGTATTTTATAAATGTTCTGTAAGTGGAAAGTAACTTCTAAAATTATATAAAAAGTTAAAAATGCAAATAGGAGGTGCACTTTTACATTATGAAATTTTGACTTATGATTCCATTTGAGTTTAGACTTTATCCCAGTGAAATCTGAACATGTGAGTAACTCAACTTATTTTCCACCAAACTATTCATCAAAACAAGTGATCTAATAGCTGGCTTATACTTCCTCTGCTTTAACTCCCGAGCAGAGAAGGTGAGAGCCTAAAGGGCCGATAACTCAAAACTACAGAACAAATGCCCCAATATATGACAAGACAACATCCCAAATATGCAAAGTGTTCTCTGAAAGTAGTTTGTTAATTGTTGATTATAGACATTTTTTGAGCACTTGAGCACATTGAAATTCAATAAGCCATCAGTTTCTCAAGACTTCATCTTGCTTCCTCTTACTGTGCAACAATTAAGTGAGACCTTTCTTCATTTTCCAACTAGAGGACAGACAGTGGTCAAGCAATATTCTACTGATGTAAAGGAGTCAACAGAATTTCTTTGTGCCAAGTTTACTATTATTTACTATTTATTCTATGAAGGAAATAAACAATCAAATAAATGATTGCTTTATCTAAATGATCTAAAGGGGAAAAAGAGAGTTCTAAATAGGAGACACCCAGAAATTTCACTCCTGGGTGTATAGCTGAAAAAAGCACTAATTTGAAAAGAACAGCCCAATGTTAATATTAGGGTTATTTATAACTGCCAAGATAAAGAAACAACATTAAGTGTCTATCAACAAATGAATGGATATAGAAATGCCACACACACACACTGGAATACTACTCAGCCATAAAGAAAATAAATTTTTCCTTTTCCAGCAACATGGGTGGACTTGGGAGGGCATTCTGTTAAGTAAAGTCATATGAGAAAGACAAATACTGTATATCTCTTATATGTGGAATCTAAAAAACACAACAAACTAGTGAATATGAACAAAAAAGAGGAAGATTCACAGACATAGAGAACAAAATACTGTTGACCGTTCTTGGGGGGCAATATAGAGGTGAGCGAGTGGAAGGTACAAACTCTTAGGTTTAAGATAGGTTCAAAGATAGCCAGTATTTTATAAATGTTCTGTAAGTGGAAAGTAACTTCTAAAAATTATATAAAAAGTTAAAAAATGCAAATAGGAGGTGCACTTTTACATTATGAAATTTTGACTTATGATTCCATTTGAGTTCCCAAATATTTAATATATTTTGCTTTAAAATTTTGATTTGGAAACAGTTAGGTAATCCAAAGGTCTTTCATCGGCAGCACTGTTTAAAATTGTTTAAAAATCTTAAAGTTCTTAACTGGGGACTAGAGCCCAGTCGAGTTGATATACAAAATTGACCCTTACTTCTAGTTATTTGTTTTTAAGAAAGTATTTGATAAACTATCACAAGAAAATTATGCAGAAAAAAGTGAATTTGTCAAGCTGAATAAGTCATTAGCCCTACTGAATGCTTTCCTTAAACACGGACATTACAATATAGCATGATAATGCATTCAACATTCACATAGTAATGAATAAATAAATAGTAAAATTACCATTAAAATGAAAATTGCCAGCAGTTGAATAAACTTTTACAATGAAAATGACTTAGCCTTTAAGAATGTTACAAAAACCTAAAGTATTTTCAAAAACCAATAATGTTGGGATACATCTATACAGTGGAATACTCCTCAACCTTCAAAAGGAACAACACTGGGCCATCTGTAGAGATATGGATGGACCCAGAGTCTGTTATACAGAGTAAAGTAAGTCAGAAAGAGAAAAACAAGTGTCACATATTAACACATATATATGGAATCTGGAAAAATGGTACTGATAAACATATGTGCATGGGAAAGATGGAGATGCAGATACAGAGAACGAACCTGTGACCACATGGGGTAAGGAGAGGTTGGGACAAACTGGGAGAGCAGCACTGACATACACCCACTACCCTGTGTAAACCAGAAGTCAGTGGGAAGCTGCAGAACAGCACAGGGAGCTCAGCTCTGTCCCGTGCTCTGTGATGACCTAGAGGGGCAGGACTGAGGGTGGGGTGGGGGAGGTAATACATGTGTACTTATAGTTGTTTCACATCATTTAACAGCAAAAACTAACACAACATTGTAAAGCAATTACTCCCCAATTAAAAGAAGACCAATGACTTACCAATAGCCTGATCAGGTGCAATATCACTCCTACTCTCCTTCCATGACAGCAGGTACTCAAGGCTGGTGAGATCTGCAGATTCTATATAACTGTTAACCATCAGCATCATCTGATGAGCTTTTGCTATTCCATAATGAACTTTGGTTTCATCCATCAGAGGTATGCTCATTATGTCTGATGTCGTGTTGAAAGCTTGCTGAAAGTATTCAGAAGCTGTGTTGTAATAGCCCTAAAAAGGTAAGAGAAATAATTTTTTCTTACTTTTTGTTTTATGGTTCCCATATCTACCCACCTCAGCATGTGTCACGCTGATCTTTCAGTTTTAGCAGCCCATCTTCAAGAAGAAAGAGATGCCAAGCCAGGTCTCTCTTAGAGCAAGCTTTCTTTTAAAAGCTGTGATTACTAACCATGCAATATCTTGAAATTAATTCACCAAGAAAAGTGTATTCAACTAGGTGTATTCAACTATTCAACTAGGTTGAATGGTATGGAACCTAGGTTTTTTTAGATCAAAAATGGTCAAATATTAGCATTTGTGTATAATTCAACCTAATATATGGAAGCAATGACTGCTCCTTAGAAGAAAAGCTATGAAAAACCTAGACAGCATATTAAAAAGCAGAGACATCATTTTGCCAACAAAAGTCCATATAGTCAAAGCTATGGTTTTCCCAGTCTTTTATGGATATAAGAGTTGGACCAGAAAGAAGGCTGAGCACTGGTTGATATCTTTGAATTGTGATGTTGAAGATGTCTCTTGAGAGTCCCTTGGATATCAAGGAGATCAAACCAGTCAATCCTAGGGAAAGACTGATAAACATATGTGCATGGGAAAGATGGAGATGCAGATACAGAGAACGAACCTGTGACCACATGGGGTAAGGAGAGGTTGGGACAAACTGGGAGAGCAGCACTGACATACACCCACTACCCTGTGTAAACCAGAAGTCAGTGGGAAGCTACAGAACAGCACAGGGAGCTCAGCTCTGTCCCGTGCTCTGTGATGACCTAGAGGGGCAGGACTGAGGGTGGGGTGGGGGGGAGGTAATACATGTGTACTTATAGTTGTTTCACATCATTTAACAGCAAAAACTAACACAACATTGTAAAGCAATTACTCCCCAATTAAAAGAAGACCAATGACTTACCAATAGCCTGATCAGGTGCAATATCACTCCTACTCTCCTTCCATGACAGCAGGTACTCAAGGCTGGTGAGATCTGCAGATTCTATATAACTGTTAACCATCAGCATCATCTGATGAGCTTTTGCTATTCCATAATGAACTTTGGTTTCATCCATCAGAGGTATGCTCATTATGTCTGATGTCGTGTTGAAAGCTTGCTGAAAGTATTCAGAAGCTGTGTTGTAATAGCCCTAAAAAGGTAAGAGAAATAATTTTTTCTTACTTTTTGTTTTATGGTTCCCATATCTACCCACCTCAGCATGTGTCACGCTGATCTTTCAGTTTTAGCAGCCCATCTTCAAGAAGAAAGAGATGCCAAGCCAGGTCTCTCTTAGAGCAAGCTTTCTTTTAAAAGCTGTGATTACTAACCATGCAATATCTTGAAATTAATTCACCAAGAAAAGTGTATTCAACTAGGTGTATTCAACTATTCAACTAGGTTGAATGGTATGGAACCTAGGTTTTTTTAGATCAAAAATGGTCAAATATTAGCATTTGTGTATAATTCAACCTAATATATGGAAGCAATGACTGCTCCTTAGAAGAAAAGCTATGAAAAACCTAGACAGCATATTAAAAAGCAGAGACATCATTTTGCCAACAAAAGTCCATATAGTCAAAGCTATGGTTTTCCCAGTCTTTTATGGATATAAGAGTTGGACCAGAAAGAAGGCTGAGCACTGGTTGATATCTTTGAATTGTGATGTTGAAGATGTCTCTTGAGAGTCCCTTGGATATCAAGGAGATCAAACCAGTCAATCCTAAAGGAAATCAACCCTAAATATTCATTGGAAGAACTGATGCTGAAGCTGAAGCTCCAGTACTTTTGCCACCTGATGCGGAGAGATGACTCATTGGAAAAGACCTGATGCTGGGAAAAATAGAAGGCAGAAGGAGAAGGGGACAACAGAGGATGAGATGGTTGGATGGCACCACTGAGTCAACGAACATGAGCTGAGCAAGCTCCAGGAAATGATGGAGGACAGGGAACCCTGGCGTGCTGCAGTCCATAGGGTTGCAAAGAGTTGGACATGATGAGCAACTGAACTGAATTGAACTGTTCCCATTGATTTGGATGGAATTTTCTTACTCATAGCATTGGATTTACCAAATGAAATCTTTAACCAGCTTTTGCTTTCAGCCACAGCAAGAGATCATTCTAGCCAACCCATTTAATCAAATGCAAGTGAAAATGGATGGATACTCCTACCCTTTGGTTATCACTTGTGTTTTCCTATGTGCATATATTATTCTTGACTGAGAATGTGAAAGAAGACAAGAGTTTGAAAAATAAAATATGATAGTGACAACAGTGCTAGATAGCATAATGCATAGGGTCATTTAAATGTCTATTTCTTCTCTAAATCCTTTGCAACATTTTCAGTTGTAGAAATTCAAGGTTTTTTTTTTTCCTATCCTTTTTTTTCCCCCTTCTGTCCCCTTCCTTCCTTCCTTTTCTCTTCCTTCCTTCCTTTCTTTCTCATTCTCATTGATCCTTCTAAAACCTATTGTCTACAAGTGACTCTAATGAAGTGGAAGGCCAGTGCTAAATATTTCTATTATGTCATTAGCTTTCATAGGTCACCCAATGAGGAAACAGTATGCTTATTTTACAAATAATGAAACTGAGCCTCAAAGAAGAGACGATTTCCACCACCTCCAAGTCTTCTAAAAATCCTCCTTAAAACTTTTCCTCAAGGGGATATTATTTTAGGATTAGCTGTATTTATAGAGATTCTAGGAAAATAAAGATTGCAAGGGGTTAGCCAGAAAGAAGGCTGAGCACTGGTTGATATCTTTGAATTGTGATGTTGAAGATGTCTCTTGAGAGTCCCTTGGATATCAAGGAGATCAAACCAGTCAATCCTAAAGGAAATCAACCCTAAATATTCATTGGAAGAACTGATGCTGAAGCTGAAGCTCCAGTACTTTTGCCACCTGATGCGGAGAGATGACTCATTGGAAAAGACCTGATGCTGGGAAAAATAGAAGGCAGAAGGAGAAGGGGACAACAGAGGATGAGATGGTTGGATGGCACCACTGAGTCAACGAACATGAGCTGAGCAAGCTCCAGGAAATGATGGAGGACAGGGAACCCTGGCGTGCTGCAGTCCATAGGGTTGCAAAGAGTTGGACATGATGAGCAACTGAACTGAATTGAACTGTTCCCATTGATTTGGATGGAATTTTCTTACTCATAGCATTGGATTTACCAAATGAAATCTTTAACCAGCTTTTGCTTTCAGCCACAGCAAGAGATCATTCTAGCCAACCCATTTAATCAAATGCAAGTGAAAATGGATGGATACTCCTACCCTTTGGTTATCACTTGTGTTTTCCTATGTGCATATATTATTCTTGACTGAGAATGTGAAAGAAGACAAGAGTTTGAAAAATAAAATATGATAGTGACAACAGTGCTAGATAGCATAATGCATAGGGCCATTTAAATGTCTATTTCTTCTCTAAATCCTTTGCAACATTTTCAGTTGTAGAAATTCAAGGTTTTTTTTTTCCTATCCTTTTTTTTCCCCCTTCTGTCCCCTTCCTTCCTTCCTTTTCTCTTCCTTCCTTCCTTTCTTTCTCATTCTCATTGATCCTTCTAAAACCTATTGTCTACAAGTGACTCTAATGAAGTCGAAGGCCAGTGCTAAATATTTCTATTATGTCATTAGCTTTCATAGGTCACCCAATGAGGAAACAGTATGCTTATTTTACAAATAATGAAACTGAGCCTCAAAGAAGAGACGATTTCCACCACCTCCAAGTCTTCTAAAAATCCTCCTTAAAACTTTTCCTCAAAAGGGGGATATTATTTTTAGGATTAGCTGTATTTATAGAGATTCTAGGGAACCAAAATTTCCTTTCTTCATTGACTTATAACCCTGGCAAGTTCATCCTCTTCCCTCCCCTCCCCTCTCCTTTTTTTCCTTCTCTGTGATACATACAAAAACATACACACACAGACTTTTGAAAAGAAATGTGTTATTATGAGCTTTCAAGTCATTTTCCTCACAGCATTTTATGAAGTAACTGGAAATAAAAGTCACCACTGAAACAGCTTTAGACCATATGTCAGTACAGGTGAAATGCATACTCAACTAACTGCACCTCCGTACAATCAGGGAGTCTACAGTTTGGAAAAACTGACTGAATAAAGAGGCTGTGGCAAGGTAAGGAGTAGGATTAGGGCTTATGTGACAGTTATGCTATATACATAAGCAGCACATAGAACACAGTTATAAGTCCACAGAGTAGTTTAGGGGAACTATTCAAATGGTTCATTCCAATCAACTTTTCTAATTTAAACAGAATTCCTCTATATTATATCAAGAATAATTTTTGTTTGTTGAGATGGTCAATTCTTTCTCTTATTTCAAACAAAACAGGATTTTTTTTTAGATCCTTTTTTGACCATACTCTGAGGCATATGGTATTTTAGTTCTGGACCAGGGATCAAACTTATATCCTGGGCAGTGGAAGCACAGAGTCTTAACCACTGTACTACAAGGGAAGTCCTCGAAAAATAGAATTTACATGAGAATAAGATTATGCAATGAAGAAAATATAAAACTTATCAAAGATATTTGTATGCTGATTTCAAAATAATGTCAATATTGAAGATGAAAATAAAACTAGTTAAAACTATAAGTTGTTGTTAGATTTCAAAGATATGGGACAAAATAGATGAAAACACAGACCAAGCATTTCTATTTTGAAAAACAGAGAAGTATAAATATATGACAATTGTTCTAGCTATAATTCTGAACTTTAGACTGTTCATTTTTTAAATGTCTTTATTGAATTTGTTACAGTACTGCTTCTGTTAGTGTTTTGGCTGACACACCTGCAGGAGGATCTTGTCTCCACGACCAGTGACCAAACCCATAACTCCTGCATTGGGAGGCAAAGTCTTAACCACTGGACTGACTACCAGGGAAGTCCCTGTTCACTTTTTTTGGTGAGAATATCAATTAGGAGAGTTGTTCATAAATCAATTAACATATATTTGAATTTCCAGAATTTTTTTGATGTATTATTATGTCAAAACAAGCCCATTCATCCAATGAACAGCTACTATTTACCAGGGCCATTCCAGGGAGTAGAGATTCAGCGGTCAGTTAAGTCAATGGTCAAGCAGGTGAGCTTACTGTTAGTGGAAGTATTCATTTAATAGTATTCTAAATTTTATTCTGTCTTTTTTAACAAGTGCTTTCCCCTTAAATACTTCTATTATTATAACAGGCAATCAGGCATTATAATTAGATAATCAGTCTCCCATCAAATTGTTCCTAGAGTTCAATCTTGAGACACACACATACCTGTCAAAAAACTACTATCAATTTAGATTTCTCTAGTTTAAAGCTCTCGTAAGAAATAAAAAATCAATTCTTCTCTGATGCAAGGATTTTACACATAGAACACAGTTATAAGTCCACAGAGTAGTTTAGGGAACTATTCAAATGGTTCATTCAATCAACTTTTCTAATTTAAACAGAATTCCTCTATATTATATCAAGAATAATTTTTGTTTGTTGAGATGGTCAATTCTTTCTCTTATTTCAAACAAAACAGGATTTTTTTTTAGATCCTTTTTTGACCATACTCTGAGGCATATGGTATTTTAGTTCTGGACCAGGGATCAAACTTATACCCTGGGCAGTGGAAGCACAGAGTCTTAACCACTGTACTACAAGGGAAGTCCTCGAAAAATAGAATTTACATGAGAATAAGATTATGCAATGAAGAAAATACAAAACTTATCAAAGATATTTGTATGCTGATTTCAAAATAATGTCAATATTGAAGATGAAAATAAAACTAGTTAAAACTATAAGTTGTTGTTAGATTTCAAAGATATGGGACAAAATAGATGAAAACACAGACCAAGCATTTCTATTTTGAAAAACAGAGAAGTATAAATATATGACAATTGTTCTAGCTATAATTCTGAACTTTAGACTGTTCATTTTTTAAATGTCTTTATTGAATTTGTTACAGTACTGCTTCTGTTAGTGTTTTGGCTGACACACCTGCAGGAGGATCTTGTCTCCACGACCAGTGACCAAACCCATAACTCCTGCATTGGGAGGCAAAGTCTTAACCACTGGACTGACTACCAGGGAAGTCCCTGTTCACTTTTTTTGGTGAGAATATCAATTAGGAGAGTTGTTCATAAATCAATTAACATATATTTGAATTTCCAGAATTTTTTTGATGTATTATTATGTCAAAACAAGCCCATTCATCCAATGAACAGCTACTATTTACCAGGGCCATTCCAGGGAGTAGAGATTCAGCGGTCAGTTAAGTCAATGGTCAAGCAGGTGAGCTTACTGTTAGTGGAAGTATTCATTTAATAGTATTCTAAATTTTATTCTGTCTTTTTTAACAAGTGCTTTCCCCTTAAATACTTCTATTATTATAACAGGCAATCAGGCATTATAATTAGATAATCAGTCTCCCATCAAATTGTTCCTAGAGTTCAATCTTGAGACACACACATACCTGTCAAAAAACTACTATCAATTTAGATTTCTCTAGTTTAAAGCTCTCGTAAGAAATAAAAAATCAATTCTTCTCTGATGCAAGGATTTTTACACATACCTTTTTACCATGAGGTTTCATTAATGTGCTTTGTAATTTCAGATTTTTCATTCTTAAAGACTTTACCATCTAAATTTAATCCCTTCTCCAAAGACTCTGTCCAACTGTTCACAGTTCCTACTATCAGTGAATCCCCCCAGTCGATTATAAAATTCAGAAGATTCCAGTAATTAATCCTGGAAATCTTAAAAATGAGTTTGAGGATACAGAAATGATATATGGAAGTGAATTTACGCACTTCAAAAGTGCGCGTTATTGGAAGAGACAACTTCATTTAACATTATAAATATCACTAATAAGCATTTAGTGGACAATTTCAGGAGAGGGTCTTGATGACATCACAGACCTTGCAACAAAACTTGCATTATTACACTACAGCATAGAATTTTCACGCATGATTGTGATTCTTATCAGATCCTTCTTAGTGCCTAAATGTCACTCTGTCCAATGAGCAAGCTCAAAATAAATGGGCATATTCTCAACACTAAGGAGGAATAATTTTTTACACATTTTCCTTACTGTGTTAGTGTTGGAGCTACCATTGTTTTAACTATGTGATTATGCTCTGACCTTACTAGAAAATAAAAAGATGTCATAAAGGGTCTATATCGAGGTCTTTTGTGTTTCCATATGAACTGTGTTATTTGTTGGTCTAGTTCTGTGAAGAATGTTATTGGAAGTTTGATAGGGATCGCATTGAATCTATAGATGACATTTGGTAGTATGGTCATTTTCACAATATTGATTCTCCCGACCCAGGAACATGGAATATTTCTCCATCTGTTTAAGTCTTCTTTAATGTCTCTCATGAGTGTCTTGTAATTTTCTGTGTACAGTTCTTTTGTTTCTTTGGGTAGGTTTATTCCTAGATATTTGATTCTTTTGGTTGCGATGGTGAAGGGGATTGCCTCTTTGATTTCATTTTCTGATTTTTCATTGTTTGTGTATAGGAATGCCAGTGACTTCTGTATATTGATTTTGTATCCTGCGACTTTGCTGAATTCGCTGATTAACTCTAGTAGTTTTGTAATAGTGTCTTTGGGATTTTCTATGTATAATATCATGTCATCTGCAAATAGAGAGAGTTTGACTTCTTCTTTTCCAATTTGGATTCCTTTGATTTCTTTCTCTTCTCTTATTGCTGTTGCTAGAACTTCCAGGACTATGTTGAATAAGACTGGTGAAAGTGGACACCCTTGTCTTGTTCCTGATCTTAGAGGGAATGCTTTGAGTTTTTCACCATTGAGGATAACGTTCGCTGTGGGCTTCTCATATATGGCTTTCACTATGTTAAGATAAGTTCCTTCTATGCCCATTTTTTGAAGAGTTTTATATGGAAGTGAATTTACGCACTTCAAAAGTGCGCGTTATTGGAAGAGACAACTTCATTTAACATTATAAATATCACTAATAAGCATTTAGTGGACAATTTCAGGAGAGGGTCTTGATGACATCACAGACCTTGCAACAAAACTTGCATTATTACACTACAGCATAGAATTTTCACGCATGATTGTGATTCTTATCAGATCCTTCTTAGTGCCTAAATGTCACTCTGTCCAATGAGCAAGCTCAAAATAAATGGGCATATTCTCAACACTAAGGAGGAATAATTTTTTACACATTTTCCTTACTGTGTTAGTGTTGGAGCTACCATTGTTTTAACTATGTGATTATGCTCTGACCTTACTAGAAAATAAAAAGATGTCATAAAGGGTCTATATCGAGGTCTTTTGTGTTTCCATATGAACTGTGTTATTTGTTGGTCTAGTTCTGTGAAGAATGTTATTGGAAGTTTGATAGGGATCGCATTGAATCTATAGATGACATTTGGTAGTATGGTCATTTTCACAATATTGATTCTCCCGACCCAGGAACATGGAATATTTCTCCATCTGTTTAAGTCTTCTTTAATGTCTCTCATGAGTGTCTTGTAATTTTCTGTGTACAGTTCTTTTGTTTCTTTGGGTAGGTTTATTCCTAGATATTTGATTCTTTTGGTTGCGATGGTGAAGGGGATTGCCTCTTTGATTTCATTTTCTGATTTTTCATTGTTTGTGTATAGGAATGCCAGTGACTTCTGTATATTGATTTTGTATCCTGCGACTTTGCTGAATTCGCTGATTAACTCTAGTAGTTTTGTAATAGTGTCTTTGGGATTTTCTATGTATAATATCATGTCATCTGCAAATAGAGAGAGTTTGACTTCTTCTTTTCCAATTTGGATTCCTTTGATTTCTTTCTCTTCTCTTATTGCTGTTGCTAGAACTTCCAGGACTATGTTGAATAAGACTGGTGAAAGTGGACACCCTTGTCTTGTTCCTGATCTTAGAGGGAATGCTTTGAGTTTTTCACCATTGAGGATAACGTTCGCTGTGGGCTTCTCATATATGGCTTTCACTATGTTAAGATAAGTTCCTTCTATGCCCATTTTTTGAAGAGTTTTTATCATAAACGGATGCTGTACTTTGTCAAAGGCTTTTTCTGCATCTATTGAGATGATCATGTGATTTTTGTCTTTCAATTTGTTGATATGGTGTATCACAGTGATTGATTTGCGGATGTTGAAGAATCCTTGCATGCCTGGGATGAACCCAACTTGATCGTGATGAATGAGCTTTTTGATGTGTTGCTGAATTCTGTTTGCTAGAATTTTGTTGAGGATTTTGGCATCTAGATTCATCAGTGAAATTGGCCTATAATTCTCTTTTTTTGTGATGTCTTTGCCTGGCTTTGGTATCAGGGTGATGGTGGCCTCGTAGAATGTGTTTGGAAGTGTTCCTTCCTGTGCAATTGTTTGGAAGAGTTTTAGAAGGACAGGCAGTAGCTCTTCTTTAAATGTTTGGTAGAATCCACTTGTGAAACCTTCTGGCCCTGGGCTTTTATTTTTGGGTAGATTTTTGATCACAAGGTCGATTTCTGAGCTTGTGATTGGCTTGTTCATAGTTTCTATTTCTTCCTGGTTGAGTAGAAGAATGGAACTGGGGGGATCAGCCTCCCCAACTTCAGACTCTACTACAAAGCAACAGTCATCAAGACAGTATGGTACTGGCAAAGAAACAGAAATATCGACCAATGGAACAAGATCGAGAACCCAGAGATAAACCCACGCACCTATGGGTACCTTATTTTTGACAAAGGAGGCGAACATATAAAATGGGACAAAGACAGCCTCTTCAACAAATGGTGCTGGGAAAACTGGACAGCTACATGCAAGAAAATGAAGTTGGAACATACCTTGACACCATACACAAAGATCAACTCAAAATGGATTAAAGACTTAAATGTAAGGCCAGAAACCATCAAACTCTTAGAGGAGAATATAGGCAAAACCCTCAAGGACATCAATCAAAGCAATATCTTCTCTGACCCACCTACTAGAATAGTGGAACTAAAAAGACAAATGAACATGTGGGACCTAATGAAACTTAAAAGCTTTTGTACAACTAAAGAAATTACAAAAAAGCTGAACAGACAGCCCACAGAGTGGGAGAAAATCATAGCAAATGAAACAACGGACAAAGAATTAATCTCCAAAAACTACAAGCAACTCAGACAACTCAGCACAGGAAAAACGAACAACCCAATCAAAAAATGGGAAAAGGACCTAAACAGACACCTCTCCAATGATGACATACAGATGGCCCCAAAACACATGAAACGATGCTCAGCATCACTAATAATTAGAGAAATGCAAATCAAAACGACAATGAGATATCACCTCACACCCGTCAGAATGGCCATCATCCACAAATTGACAGATAATAAATGCTGGAGAGGCTGCGGAGAAAAGGGAACACTCCTGCATTGCTGGTGGGAGTGTAAATTGATACAGCCTCTATGGAAGACAGTCTGGAGATTTCTTAAAAAACTAAAAATAGAAGCACCCTACGACCCAGCAATCCCACTATTAGGCTTATACCCTGACGAAATCAAGACTGAAAGAAGCACCTGTACCCCAATGTTCATTGCAGCTCTCTATACAATAGCTAGAACATGGAAGGAACCTAGATGCCCATCGACGAACAAATGGATCCAAAAGCTCTGGTACATATATACAATGGAATACTACACAGCTGTAAAGAGAAATGCAGAAGAATCAACCTTAATGAGGTGGCTGGATCTAGAACGTACCATAAAAAGTGAAGTCAGTCAGAAAGAGAAGGTCAAATACAGTATATTAACACATATATATGGAATCTAGTAGGATGGTGATGATGGCACATGCAGTGAAGCGACGGAGAGACAGACATGGACAGTGGACATATGGACATTGTGGGGAAGGAACAGTGGGTGAGAGGCGTAAAGGAAGTAGCATGAAGGCCTGTACTACCATAAGTGAAGAAAATAGCTCTAGTCATTGCTCTGTGAGAAAAGGGGATCCTTCATGGGTGCTGTGTGATGGTTGGGAGGGGAGGGAAGGGGGGGATATACATATGACTAATCTGAGAACATACATATCTGTAAACAACAAAACTCTGTAAAAGTTAAAAGTAAAATAAAGGTTTAAAAAAAAAAAAGGGTCTAAATCTATTTTCCCTAAAATATTCTCATTTGATCCCTTTATAGTGATGATACATTTTCAATTAAAAAACAGTCACATCAGGAGTGTGGGATCCATGGTCCATCTTCTATCATTAAACAGTAAAAGACAAACTAATTAGGGTGTATTAAAGATGTGTTAACTTTAATTATGATAGTACTATAGTAATTAGAGAAACTGTATATTTCCAAATATAGTTTTACATGATAATTGTGGTCTTATAAACAATATTATTTCTTGGAAATCACTGTTAAGGATATTAGAGGACTTCCAGGTGGTCCAGTGGCTAAGATTTTCTGCTTCCCAATGCAGGGGATCTGGGCTTGATCTGTGATCAGGAATTAGATCCCACATGCTGCAACTAAGAGCTCAAATGCCAGAACTAAAGTTCCCCGTGTTACAACTAAGACCTACTGCATCCAAATAAATAAATAAAAATTTAAAAGAGGATACAGTTAGAATATATTACATGAATAACATGAAGTCAGAAAAGGTATGATGAGGACTGTCTATAGAGGTCCTTCAAAGGTAGACTGACAAGTATTAGTACTATTAGGGTTGCTTTTTAAGATTCAGTGGAAGTTTTCAAAATGCCAAAATATTGGACAAAAATGAAGCAGAACTTTGGAATTTTAAAAATGAGAGACTACATATTCACAACTGGCATAAAATTGGTTACAAATTTGTGGATTGATTCAATGAACTGTATCTTTGTTCACCAAACCTGTGCCAGGTTCTCTTTTAGAAATTGGAATGAAATTTAAAAAAAGAGCAGACCTTGTCTCTGTTTTCATTAAGCTCCCATTCTAGACACATTCAACAACGAGAAGAAAAATACCATAGGAAAATGACAAGTTAAGTGCTGCATGGAAAATTAAAGTAATATTAAACAGGGAGCTGGTGGCTACGTTTGATCTGCGATGAAGGCCTGTACTACCATAAGTGAAGAAAATAGCTCTAGTCATTGCTCTGTGAGAAAAGGGGATCCTTCAGGGGTGCTGTGTGATGGTTGGGAGGGGAGGGAAGGGGGGGATATACATATGACTAATCTGAGAACATACATATCTGTAAACAACAAAACTCTGTAAAAGTTAAAAGTAAAATAAAGGTTTAAAAAAAAAAAAGGGTCTAAATCTATTTTCCCTAAAATATTCTCATTTGATCCCTTTATAGTGATGATACATTTTCAATTAAAAAACAGTCACATCAGGAGTGTGGGATCCATGGTCCATCTTCTATCATTAAACAGTAAAAGACAAACTAATTAGGGTGTATTAAAGATGTGTTAACTTTAATTATGATAGTACTATAGTAATTAGAGAAACTGTATATTTCCAAATATAGTTTTACATGATAATTGTGGTCTTATAAACAATATTATTTCTTGGAAATCACTGTTAAGGATATTAGAGGGACTTCCAGGTGGTCCAGTGGCTAAGATTTTCTGCTTCCCAATGCAGGGGATCTGGGCTTGATCTGTGATCAGGAATTAGATCCCACATGCTGCAACTAAGAGCTCAAATGCCAGAACTAAAGTTCCCCGTGTTACAACTAAGACCTACTGCATCCAAATAAATAAATAAAAATTTAAAAGAGGATACAGTTAGAATATATTACATGAATAACATGAAGTCAGAAAAGGTATGATGAGGACTGTCTATAGAGGTCCTTCAAAGGTAGACTGACAAGTATTAGTACTATTAGGGTTGCTTTTTAAGATTCAGTGGAAGTTTTCAAAATGCCAAAATATTGGACAAAAATGAAGCAGAACTTTGGAATTTTAAAAATGAGAGACTACATATTCACAACTGGCATAAAATTGGTTACAAATTTGTGGATTGATTCAATGAACTGTATCTTTGTTCACCAAACCTGTGCCAGGTTCTCTTTTAGAAATTGGAATGAAATTTAAAAAAAGAGCAGACCTTGTCTCTGTTTTCATTAAGCTCCCATTCTAGACACATTCAACAACGAGAAGAAAAATACCATAGGAAAATGACAAGTTAAGTGCTGCATGGAAAATTAAAGTAATATTAAACAGGGAGCTGGTGGCTACGTTTGATTGCGTTGCCTCAAAGACGTCCTCTCTGAAGATGTGGCATTTAGCTGATTTCTGAGTGACAAGAAACTAGCACATGAAGTTCAGTTTGGGGAGTTGTCCAAAATGCTATTATGTGCCCAGTATATGCTAGTAACTCTAACATTTACCATGTACATATTTTAAAATTTCTCACCCTCATATAACCAGTCTTCAAGGTATCTTGTTGTTGATATTTGAAAGATGAGGGAAATGAGGATCAAAGAGTTAACTTGCCCAAGGTCACAGTTATGAAACGATTGAGGGCAGATTCAAAGTCAGGAGGGCAAAACTCAGTATAGCTACTTTATCCAGCTATAGTTTCACTCAAGGAAAAGCTCAATATTAATAGATAACACATGTTTCAGATAGCTTGTGAAATTGTTCAGGCAGGTTAAATGGAACAAAGGCATTTAGCACAATTAGGAAACATTCATAAGCAACTGATTAACAATGCAGACTCAGTTTGAGAAGTTATCAATAGATTTTCTGACTTGAGAAAATAACAGCAGAGAATCACAGCAATGCACAAAGGTAATGTAATGACATAACATTAACAATTTTGATTTCAAAGGTTTGTCTTAAAGTCTGTGATGTCATAAAATTATTATAGCATTATGTTCTTAATATTACACTATCAACTATTTCCTATATTAAGATATAAGCAATATAAGATATAAGCAATCACAAAGGCCTATGGGGGCTTCCCTGGTGGTCCAGTGGGTAAGGACACTGCCTTGCAGTGCAAGGAGCTCCGGTTTGACCCCTGGCCTGGGAAGATCCCACGTGCTGTGGAGCAGCTGGACTGATGTGTCCAACTACTAAGCCAGTGCTCTGGAGTGCATGTGCCCAAAGCTGGTACTCTGCAGCGAGAGAGGCCACTGTGATAGGAGGCCCACATAGGCCAAAGAACAAAGAAGGAACTAAATGAAAGACCAATAGAAGTGGCCAAAAAAAAAAAAAAAGAAAAAAAGACCTTTGAATCTATTTGTATCATTAAAGGCATGCATATTTGAAGAAAACACAGATACCTAGAATTCTCCAAATTTTACATCAAAATAGGGATACAAAGGCAAAAAATATCAACTTTTGGTACTTGACACGACCTTTGGATATTATTTGTCTCTAGCTTTATGTATTAAATATTTCTTCAAAAATTACTAATCAGGGCTTCCCCTGGTGGTCCAGTGGGTAAGGACACCGCCTTGCAGTGCAAGGGGCGCCGGTTCGATTCCTGGCCTGGGAAGATCCCACGTGCTGCGGAGTGGCTGGACCGATGTGTCCAATCACCGAGCCGGAGCTCTGGAGTGCATGCACCCAGAGCTGGCACTCTGCAACGACAGACGCCACAGCGATGGGAGGCCCACACAGGCCAAAGAACAAAGAAGGAACTAAATGAAAGACCAATAGAAGTGGCCAAAAAAAAAAAAAAAAGAAAAAAAGACCTTTGAATCTATTTGTATCATTAAAGGCATGCATATTTGAAGAAAACACAGATACCTAGAATTCTCCAAATTTTACATCAAAATAGGGATACAAAGGCAAAAAATATCAACTTTTGGTACTTGACACGACCTTTGGATATTATTTGTCTCTAGCTTTATGTATTAAATATTTCTTCAAAAATTACTAATCAGGGCTTCCCCTGGTGGTCCAGTGGGTAAGGACACCGCCTTGCAGTGCAAGGGGCGCCGGTTCGATTCCTGGCCTGGGAAGATCCCACGTGCTGCGGAGTGGCTGGACCGATGTGTCCAATCACCGAGCCGGAGCTCTGGAGTGCATGCACCCAGAGCTGGCACTCTGCAACGACAGACGCCACAGCGATGGGAGGCCCACAGGAACCAAAGAACAAAGACAGATGAAAATAGAGAAATGAAAGATCAATAGAAGTGGCCCACCCACTCCCCTCCCTCCCCAACCTGACCCCCACCCAAAGTAAATAAATAAATAAATCTTTAAAAAAAAATTACTAATCAGAAAATAAAATACATGTGGATAAGATACAAATTCTTAGTAAAAAACTAGGAAAATACAAGTATAAAAATATTGCATGTGTACAAATCACTTCAGTTGTGTCCAACTCTGTGTGACCCTATGGATTACAGCCTGCCATGCTCCCCTGTTCGTGGGATCTCTAGGCAAGAATACTGGAGAGGGTTGCCATGTCCTCCTCCAAGGGATTTTCCTGACCCAGGGATTGAACTTGCATCTCTTACATCTCCTGCATTGGCAGGCAGGTTCTTTACCACTAGTACCACCTGGGAAGCCCTTATAAAAGTATTACCCCTTAAAAATACTTATGGCTTTTACCTTCCTAAAGGTTTCTGTAATTGGGAAAATACAGGCTGATATTTGATGTCCAGTTTTTATAGCGAAAAAATTGAATACTGGGTATTGTTTGGTGGAGGGTAAAACAGTTTGTGCTTTTTTCAATTCTCTTTCATGTGACAATTCTTTTAAAAGGTAAGACTATATATACTTTGGGACTTCCCCGGTGGTCCAGTGGTTAAGACTTTGCCTTCCAGTTCAGACTGTGGGGGTTCAATCCCTGGTTGGGGAACTAAGATCCCACATTCTTCTTGGTCAGCAAACTAAAATGTAAAACATTATTATAACAAATTCAATAAAGACTTTTAAAGAAACGGTCTGCACCCTCCCCAACCAAAAAATGACATATATTATTAGGAGCGTCAATTCTGCCATTCTAGGATAAGCTTGCCTATTAGATGGTGAGCCACACAAGGTATAAGCTTCTTTTTTTGGTCATCTATTTTCATCCATCTCCATTCTTTGACCTGTGTGGGCCTCCCATTGCAGTGGCCTCTCTCATCACAGACCACCGGCTCTGGGTGCGTGCGCCCCAGAGCTCCGACTGGGTAGTTGGACACATCAGTCCAGCCACTCCGCGGCACGTGGGATCTTCGCAGGCCAGGGATCAAACTGGCCCGAGAGCCCACAGGAACCAAGAACCAAAAAAAAGACAGATGAAAATAGAGAAATGAAAGATCAATAGAAGTGGCCCACCCACTCCCCTCCCTCCCCAACCTGACCCCCGCCCAAAGTAAATAAATAAATAAATCTTTAAAAAAAAATTACTAATCAGAAAATAAAATACATGTGGATAAGATACAAATTCTTAGTAAAAAACTAGGAAAATACAAGTATAAAAATATTGCATGTGTACAAATCACTTCAGTTGTGTCCAACTCTGTGTGACCCTATGGATTACAGCCTGCCATGCTCCCCTGTTCGTGGGATCTCTAGGCAAGAATACTGGAGAGGGTTGCCATGTCCTCCTCCAAGGGATTTTCCTGACCCAGGGATTGAACTTGCATCTCTTACATCTCCTGCATTGGCAGGCAGGTTCTTTACCACTAGTACCACCTGGGAAGCCCTTATAAAAGTATTACCCCTTAAAAATACTTATGGCTTTTACCTTCCTAAAGGTTTCTGTAATTGGGAAAATACAGGCTGATATTTGATGTCCAGTTTTTATAGCGAAAAAATTGAATACTGGGTATTGTTTGGTGGAGGGTAAAACAGTTTGTGCTTTTTGCAATTCTCTTTCATGTGACAATTCTTTTAAAAGGTAAGACTATATATACTTTGGGACTTCCCTGGTGGTCCAGTGGTTAAGACTTTGCCTTCCAGTTCAGACTGTGGGGGTTCAATCCCTGGTTGGGGAACTAAGATCCCACATTCTTCTTGGTCAGCAAACTAAAATGTAAAACATTATTATAACAAATTCAATAAAGACTTTTAAAGAAACGGTCTGCACCCTCCCCAACCAAAAAATGACATATATTATTAGGAGCGTCAATTCTGCCATTCTAGGATAAGCTTGCCTATTAGATGGTGAGCCACACAAGGTATAAGCTTTTTTTTTTTTTGGTCATCTATTTTCATCCATCTCCATTCTTTGACCTGTGTGGGCCTCCCATTGCAGTGGCCTCTCTCATCACAGACCACCGGCTCTGGGTGCGTGCGCCCCAGAGCTCCGACTGGGTAGTTGGACACATCAGTCCAGCCACTCCGCGGCACGTGGGATCTTCGCAGGCCAGGGATCAAACTGGCGCCCCTTGCACTGCAAGGCAGTGTCCTTATCCACTGGACCACTGGGGAAACCCCAAGGGGTATAAGCTTTGATTCTTGTTTTCTTCACTATATCCTCAAAAAGTAAACAAAAGGAAATACAGAACTGATTAGGCAGGTCACCAGAGGCAGAGAACATATCACAGAGATGGGGGTGGCAGGCAGCCAGCTGAGAGAAAGACCTAGGGGCAAGCGACAGCCTGGGGTCAGGGCACAACACAGAGGGGCAACAAAGTGGGGAGCGGGAGCGGACACCTATGGCAGACAGAGTGGTTCCAGAAGGGGTAGAAGGGAGGCTGGTGATGCAGGAGGAGAAGAGAAAGACATTGACTGTCAAGACAAAAGGGGGTTTACAACTGAGTGAGAGAACAGGGAGAAGGCCGATGACACAGGGCGAGCAAGAGGGAAGGATGCATAAAGATATGAGATGCCCTGTGGGAAAGCACGCTTCCTATGGCAGGAAGTAAGGATAGTAATTTTATTCATTCAAATTAATTTCAGACTTTTCTTTTCTTAAGAAAAAAAAAAACCCTAATAATCCTGAAATGATCAAAATCACTGATTGGGCAAATAAAGACTCTAAAGGTTCAGAGGATGAGTCTGAACACCACTGCCAGCTAGAAGCTTGGAGAGGGAGGGTAGGTTACTCAAGGCCTCTGAGCTTGGGAAAAAGGGATTGTGTGATACCATGTGAGAATGTGGAGATTAATAATAGCATTACCATTTTACATACATGGTACTTGTTTTCCCCTGCCTAAGACTGTTGTAAATACCTTACATATATTAAAAAGACCGCACTCATAATATCCTCATAAGGTGAGAAAATTTAAGTGCTTAAAAGGTAGGTAGCTTGTCTAAGGACACAGAGGAAAAAGCTGGACTTTTAAATCAGTCTGGTCTCAAAGTTAAGGCTTTAACCACTACCTACATAGCCTCTCAAAAAGATTAAGACAAGCTTTGTGGTGACTGTTCCCAATATAGCCGTCAGGTCCTGGAACAGGAGGAAGTAAGAGGTGTTTCTCTTCCTAGTCACTGCCTTCTGCACTGACTAAGCCTGGGGCCATTCTGTACAACATACTATGGGAAGATGAGGATCAAATAAAAACAGAAGTTTAAAATTCTGCAAATTTCTCCCTTATAAGCAAGAAATATAGTGAACTCACTTTTTCATTGTAGATGTCCCCAAGCATTGTACTTGCTCTCACAAAATCCAGGCTTTGAAAATTGTTTTTTGCAATTTTCACAAATTTTTTCAAGTATTTGATGGCTTCTGCCATCTGTCCTTGGCTAGAAAAAATATAAATAACTATCAGAGTCTCATTTAATAGTGAAGAGCAGATTTTTTTGTAGTGTTGCTTTAGAAAGTGTAAGACAGTCTTTGAATAGTGAAATAGAAAGTGTAAATTTTAAAAACATGTGATTCATCTTTGATGAAGCATACAGTGAAAACTTAAGCATTTAAACAATTATGGATTGCTGCTAGGACTGTAAAATGGTGCAGTTTCTTGGGAAAACAACTTGTCGGTTCTTCAAAAAGTATAATAGACAATTATCATATGACTCAAGAATTCTATCCTATGTATATACCCAAGAGAAATAAAAACACATATCCACCCAAGAACTCATACATGAATGTTCATATAGATAATTATAACAATAGCTAAGAAGTGGAAACAACTGAAATGTCTATCAATTGAATAGATAAGCAAAATGGGCTATATTCCTACAGTGGAATGTTATTTAGCCATAAAAAAGAATGCTGTAGTGATACATGCTACAACATGGATAAACCATGAAAACCCATTAAGTGAAATAAGTCAGTTACACACAAAAAATCCACACATTATATAATTCCATCTACATGAAATGTCCAGGAGAGCCAAATCTATGGAAATAGAAAGCAGGGTCATAGTTATGCTATTAGTTGGGACAAGTGAGGTGGGGGACATGGGTGGCGAACTGGAGTGGCTGCCAGGGGGTGTGGGTTCCTTTTCAAAGGAAAGAAAATGATCTGAAAATTAGAGTGGTGGTGGTTGCATGACTCTGTGAACATACTAAGAGCTAATGAATCATACATTTTAAAAGGGCTTTTAATGAATACAGCTTTGTGGTGACTGTTCCCAATATAGCCGTCAGGTCCTGGAACAGGAGGAAGTAAGAGGTGTTTCTCTTCCTAGTCACTGCCTTCTGCACTGACTAAGCCTGGGGCCATTCTGTACAACATACTATGGGAAGATGAGGATCAAATAAAAACAGAAGTTTAAAATTCTGCAAATTTCTCCCTTATAAGCAAGAAATATAGTGAACTCACTTTTTCATTGTAGATGTCCCCAAGCATTGTACTTGCTCTCACAAAATCCAGGCTTTGAAAATTGTTTTTTGCAATTTTCACAAATTTTTTCAAGTATTTGATGGCTTCTGCCATCTGTCCTTGGCTAGAAAAAATATAAATAACTATCAGAGTCTCATTTAATAGTGAAGAGCAGATTTTTTTGTAGTGTTGCTTTAGAAAGTGTAAGACAGTCTTTGAATAGTGAAATAGAAAGTGTAAATTTTAAAAACATGTGATTCATCTTTGATGAAGCATACAGTGAAAACTTAAGCATTTAAACAATTATGGATTGCTGCTAGGACTGTAAAATGGTGCAGTTTCTTGGGAAAACAACTTGTCGGTTCTTCAAAAAGTATAATAGACAATTATCATATGACTCAAGAATTCTATCCTATGTATATACCCAAGAGAAATAAAAACACATATCCACCCAAGAACTCATACATGAATGTTCATATAGATAATTATAACAATAGCTAAGAAGTGGAAACAACTGAAATGTCTATCAATTGAATAGATAAGCAAAATGGGCTATATTCCTACAGTGGAATGTTATTTAGCCATAAAAAAGAATGCTGTAGTGATACATGCTACAACATGGATAAACCATGAAAACCCATTAAGTGAAATAAGTCAGTTACACACAAAAAATCCACACATTATATAATTCCATCTACATGAAATGTCCAGGAGAGCCAAATCTATGGAAATAGAAAGCAGGGTCATAGTTATGCTATTAGTTGGGACAAGTGAGGTGGGGGACATGGGTGGCGAACTGGAGTGGCTGCCAGGGGGTGTGGGTTCCTTTTCAAAGGAAAGAAAATGATCTGAAAATTAGAGTGGTGGTGGTTGCATGACTCTGTGAACATACTAAGAGCTAATGAATCATACATTTTAAAAGGGTAACTGTATGGTATATGAACTACATCTCCGTAAAGCTGTTATTTTTTTTAAAAATAAAACCTCTAAAAAAGTTGAACATTTCCACATTCCTTTGTAAATGAAATCATTTCTTTGAGGGGAGGCATATGTGATTCATAAAACAGCTGCTGGAGGTATTAGTAAA
Source organism: Tragulus kanchil (assembly GCA_022376925.1). Taxonomy (NCBI): domain Eukaryota; kingdom Metazoa; phylum Chordata; class Mammalia; order Artiodactyla; family Tragulidae; genus Tragulus; species Tragulus kanchil. Next base: position 35,969,982 of record JAIOJX010000025.1, read on the forward strand.
AACTATGATGAAAATAGAGGACTTTGAAATCTCCTAACAAGGATTCATGGAAGGAAAGCTAAAGCCTGAAGATAGAATGAGCCTGGCTCCTGGCCTAAGCTCTGGCAAACAGCAAGAATTTACATAAAGAAGAAATAAGACTATATTTTCATATGTCGCTGAGATTTTGGAGACTGTTAGAGCAGCTCAAATGACTCACGCTGACAAAGAAGTTTGGTTATTTTTTTTCCTTCATAAAGAATAGAGGGGTTGTGCTCACTTTGGCAGCACATATACTAAAATTGGAACGATATAGAGAAGATTAGCACGGCCTCTGTGCAAGGATGACACAAAAATTCGTGTTCTGTATTTTTGGCGAGGGTGAGATGTATGGAAAGAGTAACATGGAAACTTACATTACCATATGCAAAATAGGTAACCAATGGGAATTCGTTGTAAGACTCAGGGAACTCAAACAGGGGCTCTGTAACAACCTAGAGGAGTGGGATGTGGAGGAGATGGGAGGGAAGTTCAAGAGGACGGGACATATGTACACCTATTGCTGATTCGTGGGATGTCAGAAAACAACAACACTCTGTATCAATTGAATAGATAAGCAAAATGGGCTATATTCCTACAGTTTAAGCCATAAAAAAGAATGCTGTAGTGATACATGCTACAACATGGATAAACCATGAAAACCCATTAAGTGAAATAAGTCAGTTACACACAAAAAATCCACACATTATATAATTCCATCTACATGAAATGTCCAGGAGAGCCAAATCTATGGAAATAGAAAGCAGGGTCATAGTTATGCTATTAGTTGGGACAAGTGAGGTGGGGGACATGGGTGGCGAACTGGAGTGGCTGCCAGGGGGTGTGGGTTCCTTTTCAAAGGAAAGAAAATGATCTGAAAATTAGAGTGGTGGTGGTTGCATGACTCTGTGAACATACTAAGAGCTAATGAATCATACATTTTAAAAGGGTAACTGTATGGTATATGAACTACATCTCCGTAAAGCTGTTATTTTTTTTAAAAATAAAACCTCTAAAAAAGTTGAACATTTCCACATTCCTTTGTAAATGAAATCATTTCTTTGAGGGGAGGCATATGTGATTCATAAAACAGCTGCTGGAGGTATTAGTAAAAACTATGATGAAAATAGAGGACTTTGAAATCTCCTAACAAGGATTCATGGAAGGAAAGCTAAAGCCTGAAGATAGAATGAGCCTGGCTCCTGGCCTAAGCTCTGGCAAACAGCAAGAATTTACATAAAGAAGAAATAAGACTATATTTTCATATGTCGCTGAGATTTTGGAGACTGTTAGAGCAGCTCAAATGACTCACGCTGACAAAGAAGTTTGGTTATTTTTTTTCCTTCATAAAGAATAGAGGGGTTGTGCTCACTTTGGCAGCACATATACTAAAATTGGAACGATATAGAGAAGATTAGCACGGCCTCTGTGCAAGGATGACACAAAAATTCGTGTTCTGTATTTTTGGCGAGGGTGAGATGTATGGAAAGAGTAACATGGAAACTTACATTACCATATGCAAAATAGGTAACCAATGGGAATTCGTTGTAAGACTCAGGGAACTCAAACAGGGGCTCTGTAACAACCTAGAGGAGTGGGATGTGGAGGGAGATGGGAGGGAAGTTCAAGAGGGACGGGACATATGTACACCTATTGCTGATTCAGGTTGATGGATGTCAGAAAACAACAACACTCTGTAAAGCAGTTATCCTTCAATTAAGAAAAGGAATGGATGGGTGGATGAAAGTTTAACTAACTGAAATGGGAATGAATATAGCTAGCATTCATGAGGGGAAGACAGAATTTAACCAAACACAATGTTAGTAAAACATTTCCTATGTTATAATTAAAAGAAAATATTCTAAAAAAAGAATAGAGGGGTCTAATCATCATATTGTACATCATTATACTGTAAACTTAGTGCTGCATGTCAACTACATCTTGACACTGGAAGAAAATACAATACAGCACTTGTATCTATAATATTAAACAAATAAATAACATGTAGGGGAGCACTGATAAAAAGAGAGGTCCATCATTTTAAAGATTTCAATGAATTTTATTCAGAAACTTCTATTATTCCAATTCTGCTCTCATTTTATTACTACAAATCTGAGTCTCAAATACTTGTTCCTTCCTTATGATCTGAATGCTAGCCTAAAGATACACAAGTCTTAGTTTCATATGAGTAAGAGCTAAACAGTAAAGTATAATCACAAGTGGAAAGGGGCTTCCCTGGTGGTTCAGGGGTAAAGAACCTGCCTGCCAATGCAGGAGACAAAGGTTTGATTCCTGGGTCAGAAAGATCCCCTGGGGTAGGAAACGGCACTCCAGTATTCGTGCCTGGGAAATCCCATGGAGGGAGGAGCCTGGCAGGCTACAGTCCATGGGGTTGAGAAAGAGTCAGACACGACTTAGAGACTTAAGAAGTACAAAGAGTCTCAAAATCTCTTTAAAGGAGCTAATTGTTTGAAAGCCAGTCTAAGGAGGAAGCTCTTCTCTTCAAGGAGCCAGCTGAAGCAATGTTGTATGTGTAGAACACCTAGGGGCCCATGAGATCAAGAACAAATGTGAAGAATCCTTGAGCAACGCAAAGAGTCAGTTATTTTTGAAAACAGCTCCATCCAACATATCGTATGCTGTGACTGCCTTTTGAAGAGGTAGTTGAAGCTTACGTCCCACTCAAGGGACATCTGACTGCTGATTCCAAGACTGCTGATTCAGAACCATAAAGAATTACAGACATAAGGTTACAGAAAAGGAAAGAAGTGATTTCAAAATAATGACTCCAAATAAAGTATGCTGAAGAAACTCAGCCTCTTTTGAATGTCTGGCATTTTTTTGGCCAATCCCTGAAAATGACTGATGAATCTAAAATGATACGTAATTCAATCATTAAATCAAGTCAGACATATTGAAATTTTTTACTGAGGTGACAAAATTCAAAATTTAGAGATTTTAAAGTAACAGAAAATCCTGTCATTGTGTTTTTCAAAGGAGCACATTAAAGGAAAAACCCCTACTCCTGAATGTCTCTGAGTCCCTAAGAACTACCTCTCTTTGCTTTCATAGGTCAGCAGTTCCCAGTGAGCATCTGTGCCATGATGCTTGAAAAGTAACAAGATGAAATTCTGAAACTCAGAGGTTGTTTTGCAATTGAACTGATTCTTGCATGAAAGCATGTTAGTCGCTCAGTTGAGTCTGACTCTTTGCGACCCCATGGACTGTAGCCCACCAGACACCTCTGTCCAGGGAGTTCTCCAGACAAGAATATTGGAGTGAGTTGCCATTCCCGTCTCTGAGGGATCTTCCCAACTTGGGGATTGAACATGGATCTCTTGCATTGTGGGCAGGTTCTTTACCATCTGAGCCAACAGGGAAGCCCAAGAAGGGCATATCTTCATGCTTATATGGCAAGGAATTACTCAGAGGGACTCCAGATAGAGGGGTATCAAATAATGCATATGGAAAAGCTTTGCTAACAAAATGATAAGCTATTGCCACTATAGAAAAATTTAGCAACATTAATATCATATTTCATGGATTCTACAACACACACCTTCCCATATTTTAACATTTTTGAAACTGAATTGAGATCCCTTAGAAGAGGTGGCATCTTACAGTCTCTCTCAGACAGGAGTGATCAAGTCATGGTAGTTGCTAAATTTGTTCATGCTTCTGGACATAGATCTGTGATTGCAATACCTCAAACCTTCAGTCTACGCCTATTTAAGGATAGTTTCAGAAAGAAATAGGAGGACTGACTGCTTTCTAAAAACCTTTCACTGAAATCCTGGATGATAAGAATGTATCAGCTTCAAGACTGGCAGATTGATGGCTCATGACTTGGAAGAAATATGCAGGTGGGGTGGATACTGGAGCACTATTTTAAGAAACAGTATATAGCACCAATTTTCTTAATGATATAAATGACAATGCAGATGAGAAAATAAAAAGATAGTGCCAATTCTGAGTTTAAAAGTGATTCAGAATAATTGGACTTTGAATGCAAAGATGTTCAAGGAGTATAATGGATTTACTTTGTTTATCTCAAAAATGCGATGATTTTCTATTAAAAGTAACAAAACTGAGGTGACAAAATTCAAAATTTAGAGATTTTAAAGTAACAGAAAATCCTGTCATTGTGTTTTTCAAAGGAGCACATTAAAGGAAAAACCCCTACTCCTGAATGTCTCTGAGTCCCTAAGAACTACCTCTCTTTGCTTTCATAGGTCAGCAGTTCCCAGTGAGCATCTGTGCCATGATGCTTGAAAAGTAACAAGATGAAATTCTGAAACTCAGAGGTTGTTTTGCAATTGAACTGATTCTTGCATGAAAGCATGTTAGTCGCTCAGTTGAGTCTGACTCTTTGCGACCCCATGGACTGTAGCCCACCAGACACCTCTGTCCAGGGAGTTCTCCAGACAAGAATATTGGAGTGAGTTGCCATTCCCGTCTCTGAGGGATCTTCCCAACTTGGGGATTGAACATGGATCTCTTGCATTGTGGGCAGGTTCTTTACCATCTGAGCCAACAGGGAAGCCCAAGAAGGGCATATCTTCATGCTTATATGGCAAGGAATTACTCAGAGGGACTCCAGATAGAGGGGTATCAAATAATGCATATGGAAAAGCTTTGCTAACAAAATGATAAGCTATTGCCACTATAGAAAAATTTAGCAACATTAATATCATATTTCATGGATTCTACAACACACACCTTCCCATATTTTAACATTTTTGAAACTGAATTGAGATCCCTTAGAAGAGGTGGCATCTTACAGTCTCTCTCAGACAGGAGTGATCAAGTCATGGTAGTTGCTAAATTTGTTCATGCTTCTGGACATAGATCTGTGATTGCAATACCTCAAACCTTCAGTCTACGCCTATTTAAGGATAGTTTCAGAAAGAAATAGGAGGACTGACTGCTTTCTAAAAACCTTTCACTGAAATCCTGGATGATAAGAATGTATCAGCTTCAAGACTGGCAGATTGATGGCTCATGACTTGGAAGAAATATGCAGGTGGGGTGGATACTGGAGCACTATTTTAAGAAACAGTATATAGCACCAATTTTCTTAATGATATAAATGACAATGCAGATGAGAAAATAAAAAGATAGTGCCAATTCTGAGTTTAAAAGTGATTCAGAATAATTGGACTTTGAATGCAAAGATGTTCAAGGAGTATAATGGATTTACTTTGTTTATTCTCAAGTCATTGTAAAAAGTACTTATGTGCAAATGAGTCTAAAACAGCTCTTTCATTAAGCATAAAATACAAATTCTAAGCAAAAAGAAAGTATTATGTCATAGTTTACTTGGAATAGTTTTCTTTCTTGGATATGTAGAGTGTGTAGTCCAATAGAAGGTTAGATTCAGTTAAATCTGAATTTGTATAATGGATTCAGTTAGTTCACTGGTTAATGACTTTTTGATTAAACATTTCTAGGAAGTTTGAAATTCACATTGAATTTATATGTGTATATATGATATAACTAGAACATAATGAGATCAAACAACTCTCAAATTGGTCTAATTACTTTATAGCTCTAATAAATCTCTATATGTATTGACTCAATTTAATTTTACACAAAAATTAACTTTCCTAATTTTTCATGTTTATGTTTATCTTATGTGTGTATAGCCATAAAGCAATCAAATATCCAACACTGTTCTATTTGTATGTTGGGCATCAAAATATTAACAGTTCTCACCTTACACATTCACTTACAAAATGGCCTTCATTTTCCTGGGTGCAGTTAAAATAGCAAAATTTAATAATCACCTGAATCTCTGAGCAAATAGAACTCACTGCAGAATCATTTTCCCCATAAATGTCTATAATCAATAATTAATGAGCTATATCATTATTATATGCAGTAAATAGTCGGAAAAGTACTTCTTAAGAAAGTAATATAAAGGATAACATTTGATTTTTAGTTCTTTTTTAAGAAATAATGATCAAGTCATGGTAGTTGCTAAATTTGTTCATGCTTCTGGACATAGATCTGTGATTGCAATACCTCAAACCTTCAGTCTACGCCTATTTAAGGATAGTTTCAGAAAGAAATAGGAGGACTGACTGCTTTCTAAAAACCTTTCACTGAAATCCTGGATGATAAGAATGTATCAGCTTCAAGACTGGCAGATTGATGGCTCATGACTTGGAAGAAATATGCAGGTGGGGTGGATACTGGAGCACTATTTTAAGAAACAGTATATAGCACCAATTTTCTTAATGATATAAATGACAATGCAGATGAGAAAATAAAAAGATAGTGCCAATTCTGAGTTTAAAAGTGATTCAGAATAATTGGACTTTGAATGCAAAGATGTTCAAGGAGTATAATGGATTTACTTTGTTTATTCTCAAGTCATTGTAAAAAGTACTTATGTGCAAATGAGTCTAAAACAGCTCTTTCATTAAGCATAAAATACAAATTCTAAGCAAAAAGAAAGTATTATGTCATAGTTTACTTGGAATAGTTTTCTTTCTTGGATATGTAGAGTGTGTAGTCCAATAGAAGGTTAGATTCAGTTAAATCTGAATTTGTATAATGGATTCAGTTAGTTCACTGGTTAATGACTTTTTGATTAAACATTTCTAGGAAGTTTGAAATTCACATTGAATTTATATGTGTATATATGATATAACTAGAACATAATGAGATCAAACAACTCTCAAATTGGTCTAATTACTTTATAGCTCTAATAAATCTCTATATGTATTGACTCAATTTAATTTTACACAAAAATTAACTTTCCTAATTTTTCATGTTTATGTTTATCTTATGTGTGTATAGCCATAAAGCAATCAAATATCCAACACTGTTCTATTTGTATGTTGGGCATCAAAATATTAACAGTTCTCACCTTACACATTCACTTACAAAATGGCCTTCATTTTCCTGGGTGCAGTTAAAATAGCAAAATTTAATAATCACCTGAATCTCTGAGCAAATAGAACTCACTGCAGAATCATTTTCCCCATAAATGTCTATAATCAATAATTAATGAGCTATATCATTATTATATGCAGTAAATAGTCGGAAAAGTACTTCTTAAGAAAGTAATATAAAGGATAACATTTGATTTTTAGTGGTAAGAACTTGAGATTTGTCACACCAGAAAAGGTCAGTATTTGGAATAAATAAATTAATGCAAAAAAATTTTTCATACATTTAGAACTTTCATGAAATAATCCTATGAATACTGTGCATATGTTAGTATCACCATTAGGAAAATTAAAACTTACTTGGATGTTTCACAAAATGGACTAAAATGAGTTGGGAAATTATGTTTACAGCTAAGGAGAAATTACCTGAGATTAGAACTCATATTCAACTGGGAAAAAAATGTCAAGCTGCCTCACAACACTAAAATGAGACATTTTGTTTAAATGCTATTTTTCTATGATCTGTATAGAAATAAACACAGCAGCTCTGAGGAAAAACTGCATATCATTAATCCACAGTCTTTGATCTACACTAAGCATTTAATAAAACAAATCTTTAAATGTTAAAAAAAACAGGGGTGAATTGCATGGTATCAATTATATCTCAATAAAGCTGTTATTAAAAAAATAAAACCTTTAAACAGTTTATAAAAGGTGAATGGTAGTTTGTTCTTGCAAGGGTCCCTCAGCAGTGAAATCTGTATCACTGAAGTCACTGATGTGTGTGCATGCTCAGTTGCTCAGTAGTGTCTGACTCTTTGCAACCCCATGGCCTGCCAGCCTCCTCCGTCCATGGGATTCTCCAGGGATTGTTCCAACCCAGGGATCGAATTTGAGTCTCTAGTGTCTCCTGCATTTGCTGGCAGATTCTTTACCAGTGTGCGTCCTTGGAAGTTTCACCTATATAAGTGGGAAAACGCTTAGAAAGACATGCAGGTTCCTACCAGAGCACTTGGTATATATTAGGTCTTCATATATTCTTGAAAAAAAAAATGCTTAAAAATTTGAAAGGGGAAACACTCACATAGTACACATTAAAGTTAAGCTTCCAGGTAAATCATGAGAATCTGTCATTGAATGTTTAGAGACCATGAATATAAACCCTTGTCTCCTGGATATTTCTTTCTTTCTTTTTTTCTGGTCTCAATGCAACACATGTGGGATGTTAGCTCCCAGACCAGGGATGGAACCAGTGCCTCCTGCAGTGGAAGCACAGAGTCTTAACTCCTGAACCGCCAGGAAGTCCCTTCTGCACATTTTAGTAACATCAAGAACATTTCTGTATTTTAGGAACATCTTTGAGAGACTATCAAATCAAATGCCTTATAGTGTTCTCATGACTGGGGAATACTGTTCCTGCCCTTAAACAGCTTCACTGTCTATTTGGAGAGATAAATCTACACATTCCTGTGTGGAATTAACTGCAATAAGTATTAATTCTATGAACTGTCCCTAGTGTTTTGAAGCCTGAAACACGTTCATGTTGAATAACTTCACAAGAGCAAGTCTAGTGTTTTAAGGGTAAATTTGGTCTTAAAAGACAGCTAACAGGATAAGAAGCCAAATCTAGTAATGAGAATCAATGAGAATCTCAAAGCATCAATATAAATTTGAAGAATTGTAATATGTGTTGTGGGAGACATCTTTGAACTGCATAAAAGTTGTATGTGCTTATGGTCTACTCCATGTTTCCACCTCCTCCACCACTACCCAGGTCTTCATCACAGACTGGGGGTCACTGCTATTAACCATCTTTCTCCAAATATTTCTCCCTCTCTAGTGCTTAGTACTTTCAGCCAGTCTCTTACTCTCTCGTTTTTTCCTTTATTGCTCCTTTTCCCAGTATCTTACTGACAGTGGAGTCTCTGCCTGCCCAAAGTCTTCCTCTCCCCTCCATTAAATGCTTGCTATGGTTAAGTTCATAATTTCATATGCTACTACCTATTAGGTGTGTCCTAATTCCCACAGTCACATGCCTGGCACATCTATATTTCTAGGCCTAATCTTCCCCTATATTTTACATTCAGATTTCTGATTGTCCACACCTACTCAGTATGCTAAGGAACACAGCTTCCTCCCCGTGATGTCATCTAATGATGAGATGGGCGGCATTTTGGGGATTAATCTACAGGAAACTCCTTCACAGTGGAGCGATATAAAGCATTCACAAGTCTCTTCATGGATTTTGGTCTAAAAAAGTGGGGTTTCATGCAGAGATTATTTTCTGTTTTCTAAATGTGTCTCTAGATCTGTTTGGCTGTTTTCAAAGATCAAGCAAGCCCCACCTCTCAGTCCATGATGTGTGGTGCTAGGAGTTATTCAAAAGAATATGCCACAAGCTTAGGAAACCCTTCAAATGAGTTTAATTTTTAAAAGATAGTGGCAGGATTAGAGGTATAAACATGCATAACCTCCCAAGACTTTATGAGAATAATGTTCATTTTCATATGCAAGCTGTGGTATGTTTGTAAAAATAAATTGCTTTAAAATCACTGTGTGCACTGTGGATACAGTAAGTATTAATTCTATGAACTGTCCCTAGTGTTTTGAAGCCTGAAACACGTTCATGTTGAATAACTTCACAAGAGCAAGTCTAGTGTTTTAAGGGTAAATTTGGTCTTAAAAGACAGCTAACAGGATAAGAAGCCAAATCTAGTAATGAGAATCAATGAGAATCTCAAAGCATCAATATAAATTTGAAGAATTGTAATATGTGTTGTGGGAGACATCTTTGAACTGCATAAAAGTTGTATGTGCTTATGGTCTACTCCATGTTTCCACCTCCTCCACCACTACCCAGGTCTTCATCACAGACTGGGGGTCACTGCTATTAACCATCTTTCTCCAAATATTTCTCCCTCTCTAGTGCTTAGTACTTTCAGCCAGTCTCTTACTCTCTCATTTTTTCCTTTATTGCTCCTTTTCCCAGTATCTTACTGACAGTGGAGTCTCTGCCTGCCCAAAGTCTTCCTCTCCCCTCCATTAAATGCTTGCTATGGTTAAGTTCATAATTTCATATGCTACTACCTATTAGGTGTGTCCTAATTCCCACAGTCACATGCCTGGCACATCTATATTTCTAGGCCTAATCTTCCCCTATATTTTACATTCAGATTTCTGATTGTCCACACCTACTCAGTATGCTAAGGAACACAGCTTCCTCCCCGTGATGTCATCTAATGATGAGATGGGCGGCATTTTGGGGATTAATCTACAGGAAACTCCTTCACAGTGGAGCGATATAAAGCATTCACAAGTCTCTTCATGGATTTTGGTCTAAAAAAGTGGGGTTTCATGCAGAGATTATTTTCTGTTTTCTAAATGTGTCTCTAGATCTGTTTGGCTGTTTTCAAAGATCAAGCAAGCCCCACCTCTCAGTCCATGATGTGTGGTGCTAGGAGTTATTCAAAAGAATATGCCACAAGCTTAGGAAACCCTTCAAATGAGTTTAATTTTTAAAAGATAGTGGCAGGATTAGAGGTATAAACATGCATAACCTCCCAAGACTTTATGAGAATAATGTTCATTTTCATATGCAAGCTGTGGTATGTTTGTAAAAATAAATTGCTTTAAAATCACTGTGTGCACTGCGGTGGATACAGTAGAAAGATCTAGGCTTGAATCCCAGCTTGGCCTCTTAGATAAATAACTCTGATGATAACTGTACTCTTTCTCAGCTTCTTTTTCTTCATTTTTGAAATGGCTATACGCTATGTGAGATGAAAAATTACATGTATGTATAGCCTGGCACAAAGTAACAACTCAAGAAATGACAGCTGGCATTAATCTTACCTTTTAGTGAAATAAAAAGCTATCAGACCCATAACTCTCTACTTGGTATTATCTGCCAATAGCTGAGAAAAAAATCAATTTAGCTAAGCATTGCTTTATGGAAATCCTCCATTGCGCAATGAATTGAACATCACAATTTGAACACATATTCTATAAGATAGGCACATAAAGTCTTGATATCTATTTTCTAGGGCACAGAGCCAAAGAATTAACACTCTTTACCTGAGTATCAGGTAGTGCCAATGACTTCCTTTTTCCTTTCTTATTGGTAAAGTAATGTTCTATGTTCCAGAAATGGAATGGATTTACATTCCTGAAGCTGTAAATATTGCTTTTTATGATTCTGTTCTCACCCTTTCATAACAAAATTCGGAATAATCTTCTTCCACACTTAGGCATAGTTCAGTTCTCCAGAAAAATTATGAATTGTTTGAGGAATATTGCAAATGCAGATATGCAGTAAAATACCATGAGAAGTGCACTCATTACTTTATAAAAATTTTGTTTTGTGGATCAGTTAAAATGGTACTGAGATAGCTTTAGAGTACAAAAATTTAATAAATAAAATAGTTATTCTACTTAGAATTTTAAGCAAACATCTGGATTTCCAGGGCTAAACTGATCATCTTGTTGTTAACTCTCAAAGATCTCTCTTGGACTGTTAATATTCAAGAAAAAATTGATGACATGAGAAAAAGGTAGAGATTTTGCATAACATTTTAAGGCCATAGGGGAACTGATTATATTTTTATTCAGTGAAACTGGATTTGCCAAAGCTTTTTATGCTTGCGTTTCTAAAAGCAGATCTATTTTTGTGGGAAGAACATTTTGGCTGACTGAGGATCGTTAAACTACAACATACACAAACCAAAAAAACCAAATTCAGTGAATAAGAAACACAAAACAGTATAAATAAAACTACTGCTAGGTTGCTAGGTGAGTCAAGTTGTTTTTCTCCCAGAGGAGCTACAGATCTCCAAAACCTCCGAAATTATCTGGAACTTGCTCTAACAAGTCATGCTAGAGAAAAAGGTTTCCTATGATAAATTATATGCCCCACTCAATGAATGTGCAGTTCTAAAGCCAGCAAGATTGCTAATATAACATCTGACATATAAGCCTTGTATATTGCTTAGAGGATTTTCACATTTAAAAGTTAGCAATAGATTTAGAAACCAGTCTTTCTTTGCAAGGAAAAGAATCAAATTATTTTCTTACAGGAAAGCCATGGGTTAGTTGTATAAGTTAAAGGACAAGGTTAAAATGTTAAACAAATATTAATTCCAGTTTTCTATATGCAGTGCACAGGTGCAACTGGAACAGCATATTATATGGTATAATCATTAAATTCATTCAACCAGACCTTAGAGAGTTAAAAACATATATTCTGAGGAACAGGACTCTGCGGTCCAAAGAATGAGAATGAAACAGTGCAGAATATTTGTGTATCAAGGTGATTCCAGATTCCAACTGGGAAAACAGGACTGTTAACACCCACATCCCCTGACAACTGTCCAATTATGTATATCACACTTGGCCTACTGTTTGCAGTAGAAGTAATCAATAAAGGATGTGGTTGAGTGAACATAGATTTTGGTTGAACCAATGCATGAAAACTTAATCATTTACTCAGAGAGGAGAAATCAAATAGAGCAGAGATGAAACAGCCACCGAGGGGTTTGCTGATTGTGCCACCAAGTTTGTGGACCACAGATGAGAGTAATAAGGCAAATGGAATCAGTGACAGGAGAAAATGTAAAAAGCTATTCTTAATTTCATGAATTAATAGAAATGTTTTGATGTATGTTGGGGGGTCATTTTTAGGAAATTTCGCATCAAAGCCTGGATGTTCCATTTTAAAGAATATATGAAAATTACTAGGGCATGTCATTTCTCTCAAGCAAGAAGAAATTAATTTTCAGCTATAACAGAAAGGCAATTTTCACACTTGAAACTTTGTACTGATTGATTTAAAGATCTCCACTGCGGAAAGTTTTCAAGGAAATAATTTAACCTGAGTTTGCAATAAAATTTACAACTGGTAAGGAATAAACCCAGAGAAGGGTTAGTTGTGACCAGTGTGTCTTCAACAACTCTCATTATTGTGATTTTTTTCACTATATTTTTTTAAAAGTCATTCTAATGATTTGGAGAGTTGGAACATTTCAGCAAATGAGAGGAAAACAATGCCATAAGGAAAATAAGGATTTTTTCCCTCTGTATTTACACAAATTGTTTATCTATGTAATAATAATATTTACTTGGTAGTTTCTCAACTCACTCTCTCTTTATTTTATGGACCATAATTCTGGCTTTTATAGCTGTGCCATAGGCAATTGTTCTCATTTTAGAATACCAACTTTTTTTTCACTAGATTCCAAGTAGGAGGGGAAAAAGACATTGTAAATGCTTATTTTCTGTTATGCTGCTTAAATGCCTATGCAATTAATATTATTCAACCAGACCTTAGAGAGTTAAAAACATATATTCTGAGGAACAGGACTCTGCGGTCCAAAGAATGAGAATGAAACAGTGCAGAATATTTGTGTATCAAGGTGATTCCAGATTCCAACTGGGAAAACAGGACTGTTAACACCCACATCCCCTGACAACTGTCCAATTATGTATATCACACTTGGCCTACTGTTTGCAGTAGAAGTAATCAATAAAGGATGTGGTTGAGTGAACATAGATTTTGGTTGAACCAATGCATGAAAACTTAATCATTTACTCAGAGAGGAGAAATCAAATAGAGCAGAGATGAAACAGCCACCGAGGGGTTTGCTGATTGTGCCACCAAGTTTGTGGACCACAGATGAGAGTAATAAGGCAAATGGAATCAGTGACAGGAGAAAATGTAAAAAGCTATTCTTAATTTCATGAATTAATAGAAATGTTTTGATGTATGTTGGGGGGTCATTTTTAGGAAATTTCGCATCAAAGCCTGGATGTTCCATTTTAAAGAATATATGAAAATTACTAGGGCATGTCATTTCTCTCAAGCAAGAAGAAATTAATTTTCAGCTATAACAGAAAGGCAATTTTCACACTTGAAACTTTGTACTGATTGATTTAAAGATCTCCACTGCGGAAAGTTTTCAAGGAAATAATTTAACCTGAGTTTGCAATAAAATTTACAACTGGTAAGGAATAAACCCAGAGAAGGGTTAGTTGTGACCAGTGTGTCTTCAACAACTCTCATTATTGTGATTTTTTTCACTATATTTTTTTAAAAGTCATTCTAATGATTTGGAGAGTTGGAACATTTCAGCAAATGAGAGGAAAACAATGCCATAAGGAAAATAAGGATTTTTTCCCTCTGTATTTACACAAATTGTTTATCTATGTAATAATAATATTTACTTGGTAGTTTCTCAACTCACTCTCTCTTTATTTTATGGACCATAATTCTGGCTTTTATAGCTGTGCCATAGGCAATTGTTCTCATTTTAGAATACCAACTTTTTTTTCACTAGATTCCAAGTAGGAGGGGAAAAAGACATTGTAAATGCTTATTTTCTGTTATGCTGCTTAAATGCCTATGCAATTAATATTATTCAGACCAACAGCAAAAATAACAAGCCCTGCTCACTATTAAAACCTTCATCAATAACCCTAATGCCAGGGCTGAGTCTAACCATTACCAAACGGGCAACTGTATTACCAGGTCCCGAGTCTTGAGGGAATGTGGCATGTTTTTCAATTGAAAGCTTAGTATAAATTCTTATAACCATTTTAGAAGCTTCCAGCCTTACAGCCTATTCACCTTTCACGCACACTCAGCTGATGGCCTTAAACACACACTTATCCTAGACATGGCTATCCTCTTCCATTTCCTTTAAAGAGATAAAATATGTTTATAGACATAGGACTCCATTAGTGAAACTTGTGCAATTGCACAGGGTAGAAGAGAGAGATTTAGAGGCGATGCTAAGCTTCATATGCAGTTTGATTTATTTTCCAGTCACCACTGCCGTAATTTCCTCTATTTCGGTTGTGCTCCATTTCTTGCACGTCACTGCTAATCCCGGACAGTTTAGGACTATGAAAGGGTGTGTGTGCGTGCATGTAAGCACACGTCAGAGAACAAGTCCTTGAAGTGCAACTTTCTAAAAAGGAACACAAAATGTATATCAAAGCGTTTCCAGTGATTCATGGACTCAATTTAATATGGTATATCCAATATCTCACGGGTTCTATCCCTGGGTCAGGAAGATCCCTTGGAGAAGAAAATGGCAACCCACTCCAGTATTCTTGCCCCTCAAGTTCCATGGACAGAGAAACCTGGTGGGCTACAGCCCCTGGGACTGCAAAAGAGTTGGACGCGACTAAGTAACTAAACAGCAACAATCAGGTATCTCGTGTCCTGATATCTATATGTATAGATTTTTTATTTTTGAAACATGTGTCTGTTTCTAGTTATTTTGCACAAATGGCAAAAGAATATGCTGTGGTTTACACTCCCCTGAATGATCCTTTGAAAACAGCAACAAAACTGCAAAATGGCAGATTTGGATTAGAAAGTTTGTGGTGGCCTTGGGACATTGTGTCCTTATGGCCTTGAGGAAACCTTTCCTATACTCTTTTGTCCGTTACCTGTGAGCCTGTGTGCTCAGTCATGTCCAACTCTTTAAGACACTATGGACGGTAACCTACCAGGCTCCTCTGTCCATGGAATTTTCCAGGCAAGAATATTGGAGTGGGTTGCCATTTCTTTCTCCAGGGGATCTTCCTGACCCAAGGACTGAACCTGAGTCTTCTGTGTCTCCTGCATTGGCAGGTAGATTCTTTACCACTGTGCCACATTTGTATAATTTGTATAATTAAGAACCCATGCCTACCATACAAATCACTGATGACGTCGTTGGTATTTTAATAGATAGAAATTTTCACAAGTGGAATTCATTTCATTTGGTATAGAAATAAGATGGGATACATTTTGTTGCCTATTATGTTTGTCTCAAGGCAGGCTGTTGAACTGTTGACAGTGTTGGAATATAATCACTTCCATTCTTACCATGATGTATCAAATATAGTTGGATCCAAGAGAATCCAATCAAGATGATGGCATAGAAGGATGTGGAGCTCATCCCCTCCCACAAATACATCAAAAATATACCTACATGTGGAACAGTTCTGGCAGAATGCCTACTGGATGCTGGCAGATGATCTTGGACAGCCAACATTGAAAGAACGATCACCATGTAATGAGGTAGGATGGAAGAAGGGGAAAAAGGAATTGTGATGGGACTTGGGCCCCTGGGAGGGAGTTTTGAAAAAGGAAAAATTTCCTCCCTCTGGGAAGCCTCTTCATTGGGAGGAGATCATTTGGGACAGAAAGGGCACTTTAGAGGTACAGAAAAGAATGTAGCAACCAGCTTGCAACAGGTACAACAGAGAGACATACCTCCTCAGATGGTCCATGTCACCTCACTGACTCCCCAGCCCAAGATGCACACTTGCTGGTGTGCACAGGGGCTGGGTGCTGAAACCAAGGCTTCAGTGGACATGCCCAGGGAGAGGGCCGAGGCTGGCTGTGCAGAGACGGCCTGAAGGGGCTAGAGAGTGGGACAGACTGCAACTTGCAGGTGTATTCAGAAGGAGCTTAGCAGTGAAGCACTACTGTGTGCAGTGATTTGCCTTATGGCCTTGGGACATTGTGTCCTTATGGCCTTGAGGAAACCTTTCCTATACTCTTTTGTCCGTTACCTGTGAGCCTGTGTGCTCAGTCATGTCCAACTCTTTAAGACACTATGGACGGTAACCTACCAGGCTCCTCTGTCCATGGAATTTTCCAGGCAAGAATATTGGAGTGGGTTGCCATTTCTTTCTCCAGGGGATCTTCCTGACCCAAGGACTGAACCTGAGTCTTCTGTGTCTCCTGCATTGGCAGGTAGATTCTTTACCACTGTGCCACATTTGTATAATTTGTATAATTAAGAACCCATGCCTACCATACAAATCACTGATGACGTCGTTGGTATTTTAATAGATAGAAATTTTCACAAGTGGAATTCATTTCATTTGGTATAGAAATAAGATGGGATACATTTTGTTGCCTATTATGTTTGTCTCAAGGCAGGCTGTTGAACTGTTGACAGTGTTGGAATATAATCACTTCCATTCTTACCATGATGTATCAAATATAGTTGGATCCAAGAGAATCCAATCAAGATGATGGCATAGAAGGATGTGGAGCTCATCCCCTCCCACAAATACATCAAAAATATACCTACATGTGGAACAGTTCTGGCAGAATGCCTACTGGATGCTGGCAGATGATCTTGGACAGCCAACATTGAAAGAACGATCACCATGTAATGAGGTAGGATGGAAGAAGGGGAAAAAGGAATTGTGATGGGACTTGGGCCCCTGGGAGGGAGTTTTGAAAAAGGAAGCCTCTTCATTGGGAGGAGATCATTTGGGACAGAAAGGGCACTTTAGAGGTACAGAAAAGAATGTAGCAACCAGCTTGCAACAGGTACAACAGAGAGACATACCTCCTCAGATGGTCCATGTCACCTCACTGACTCCCCAGCCCAAGATGCACACTTGCTGGTGTGCACAGGGGCTGGGTGCTGAAACCAAGGCTTCAGTGGACATGCCCAGGGAGAGGGCCGAGGCTGGCTGTGCAGAGACGGCCTGAAGGGGCTAGAGAGTGGGACAGACTGCAACTTGCAGGTGTATTCAGAAGGAGCTTAGCAGTGAAGCACTACTGTTAACAGGCATGCAAAGCGAGAGGGAGACCACCCCCCACCCCCGCCCCAGCCCCAACCAGCATAGCCATAGCAGCCAGTCTCAGCTGGTGTGGTTCTGCATCTATGAGCTTGGGAACATGCAAGTGCCAACAGGTTTCCCATACATGGAAGCAGTGCCAACATCAGAGCCAGTGTCCAGGGGCCACGCCATTTAGGAAGCAGAGCTGAAATCTGAGTCTTCTCCCCATGGCTGTGATCTGTGGATTTTTGCCACTGATGCTGCCACTAGCTTTATAAACTACTGTGGGATATCCAAGCAGATTAAGAATGCTCTCATGGCTGGGGTTGGTCTGGTGTTAGTAGCTATGGACTTTGCTGGTACACACACATGGAGGCAGAGTCAGGGTCTGGGCTGCTTTCATAGCTTCCATGGCAGGTGCAAGCAGGCATTAACCTCCCAGACTCCAGACAATACTACAAAGCTACAGTAATTGAAAGTGTGGTATTGGCACAAAAGCAGACAAATGGATCAATGGAACAGAACAGAGAGCTTAGAAATAAACCAAACACAGCTAATGTCAAGTACTCTTTGACACAGAAAGTTCAGTGGAGAAAAAGTCTCTCTAGCAAGTGGTGTTGAGAAAGTTGGACATCCACTTGTAAATCAATGAAGCTAGAACAATCCCTCATACCATACACAGAAATAAACTCAAAATGGCTTGAAGACTTAACCATAAGACACAATACCAGAAAACTCTTAGAAGACAAATATATGCAAAACATTTTCTGATATAACTCATAGTGATGTTTTTCTTTTTAGATCAGTTTCCCAACTTAACAGAAATAAAAGCAAAACTAAACAAATAGGATTGAATTAAGCTTTCACACAGGAAAGGAACCCATAAATAAAATGAAAAGACAGCCTATGGACTGTGAGAAAATATTTTCAAGTGATATGACCAACAGGGCTTAATTTCTAAAATATACAAATAGTTCATACAACTCAACAACTGAAAAACAAACAACTCAATCAAAAAATGGGCAAAGGACCTAAATAGACATTTCTCCAAAGAAGACACACAGATAGCCAATAGGCATGTGAAAAGATGCTTAACTTTAATTATTAGAGAAATGCAGAACAAAATGGCAATCACCTCGTACTGATCAGAATGGCCATCATTAAAAAGTCTACAAATAATAAATGCTGGAGACAGTGTGGAGAGAAGGGAACCCTCCTATAGAGTTGGCGGGAATGTAAATTAGTCAACTACTACAGAACATAGTATGGAGGCTCCTTAAGAAGCTAAAAATAGAACTACCATATGATCCACAGATTCCACTCCTGGGCATATATCCAGAAAAGATAAAAACTCTAATTCTAAAAGATTCATGCATCCCGAAGTTCATAGCAGCATTATTTACAATACCCATGGAAGCAACCTGAGTATCCATCAACAGATCAACAGATCAATGTATAAATAAGATGTGGTATGTGTATGTGTATATATATATATATATATATATATATCAGAATATTACTCAACTATAAAAAAAAGAATTAGTGCCATTTGCAGCTACACAAATGATTTAGAGATTATCATACTAGGTCAAGAAAGTCAGACAAAGACAAGTATCATATATATCGCTTATATGTGGAATTTAAAATATGATACAAGCAAACTTATTTACAAAACAGAAACAGACTCATGGACATAGAAAATAAATTTATGGTTAACAAAGGGGAAGGGGTGGTGGTGAAGGGATAAGTTAGGAGTTTGGGATTAGCCAATACAAACTACTACATATAAAATAGATAAACAACAGGGTCTTACTATATATCACAGGAAACTATATTCAATATCCTGTAGTATACCATAATGGAAAAGAATATGAAAAAGAATGTATGTATATATAATATAGCCTAAACAGTTATATAAATGCACCACTTAACATGTTTATAAAATAATTTCTATAAAATGACATTGTGTTCCAACATAACCAAAGAGATAAAATTTAAGGGAAAAATATTTTCTTTTATAACCTATTATACTGAGCACTATCTATGTCACAAAACAAGTGTTGAACCTAGCCCATATATATATACACACACACATATATATCTGAATCACTTTGCTATATACCAGAAACTAACACTGTAAATCAACTATAATTCAACTATATATATGGATCCTTTTCCTCAAAAATAATACTTAAGTAGTCAAATTAAAACATTTAATTATCTGTTGTTGTAAAGATACTTGTTCAACTCTCACCCTAGGTTTTACAGTATAGATCAGAAATGCAAATCCTGGAGTGGAGAATAAAATATTCCAGATGAAACTCCAGTTTAACAGGTAAGACAATATTTTAAGATCTCTCGCCTCCAGGGGCTTCCCAGGTGACTCAGTGGGTAAAGAATCTGCCTGCAGTGCAGGAGATGCAGGTTCATTCCCTGGGTCAGGAAGATCCTCTGGAAGAGGGCATGGCAACCCACTCCAGTATTCTTGCTTGGAGATTCCCATGAACAGAGGAGCCTGGCAGACTATCGGTCACAGGATCACAAAGTAATGGACACAACTGTATGCACAGGTCTCCAGAAGCTTCAAAAATAACTATAAAGACTATCAGTAACCAAAGGTGAAGTCCAACACTTGTTTTGTGACATAGTTAGTGCTCAGTATAATAGGCTATAAAAGAAAATACTTTTCCCTGAAGTTTTATCTCTTTGGTTATGTTGGAACACAATGTCATTTTGTAGAAATTTAAACATGCTAAAGGATGCATTTATTTAACGATTTAAGTTTGGGCTGGTTCTCCTGCTACAAACCAAGACAAATCATCCGATTGTTTTCTACTGTTTCTGGGCAGCGTTAACAGCAGAGTCAAGTAATTAAATAATCAAAAGGAGTTGGACAAAAGGGCAGAGTGTTGATGTACTTCAAACAGACATTTAATTGTATCCTTACCTCTATCTCTTTGTATGTGTGTTCAAACACTTGCTTTTTTCCAGTGACTATTTGGAAAATAAAAGTTTAAGGGATGGCTACGTTGATCATCCACAGGATGGTTATCAGTCTTCATTTGAAGGGACCACAGCGCTGACAGGCTGCATGGCTGGCCCTGCCTTCCTAGAGTGTATGTCATATTCTCCTTATAAATATGTCCGTTCCAACCATCCATCCAGTGGTGACTGTAGTGCATTTTTAAAAATTTTGTTGGGCACCTTACACTTCATTAGTATTGGTGTTTGGATATTTAATTATGTATTGAATATTTAATGATCATTATATAGGCAGTGGTAATTACATAATGAAGATGCACTTTCAGTGCATTAGACATTTTAAGTGCCTTTGGAATAGAAATTTTACCTTCTAAAAATCAAATAAACATTAATTATCTGTGGTTGTAAAGATCCTTGTTCAACTCTCACCCTAGGTTTTACAGTATAGATCAGAAATGCAAATCCTGGAGTGGAGAATAAAATATTCCAGATGAAACTCCAGTTTAACAGGTAAGACAATATTTTAAGATCTCTCGCCTCCAGGGGCTTCCCAGGTGACTCAGTGGGTAAAGAATCTGCCTGCAGTGCAGGAGATGCAGGTTCATTCCCTGGGTCAGGAAGATCCTCTGGAAGAGGGCATGGCAACCCACTCCAGTATTCTTGCTTGGAGATTCCCATGAACAGAGGAGCCTGGCAGACTATCGGTCACAGGATCACAAAGTAATGGACACAACTGTATGCACAGGTCTCCAGAAGCTTCAAAAATAACTATAAAGACTATCAGTAACCAAAGGTGAAGTCCAACACTTGTTTTGTGACATAGTTAGTGCTCAGTATAATAGGCTATAAAAGAAAATACTTTTCCCTGAAGTTTTATCTCTTTGGTTATGTTGGAACACAATGTCATTTTGTAGAAATTTAAACATGCTAAAGGATGCATTTATTTAACGATTTAAGTTTGGGCTGGTTCTCCTGCTACAAACCAAGACAAATCATCCGATTGTTTTCTACTGTTTCTGGGCAGCGTTAACAGCAGAGTCAAGTAATTAAATAATCAAAAGGAGTTGGACAAAAGGGCAGAGTGTTGATGTACTTCAAACAGACATTTAATTGTATCCTTACCTCTATCTCTTTGTATGTGTGTTCAAACACTTGCTTTTTTCCAGTGACTATTTGGAAAATAAAAGTTTAAGGGATGGCTACGTTGATCATCCACAGGATGGTTATCAGTCTTCATTTGAAGGGACCACAGCGCTGACAGGCTGCATGGCTGGCCCTGCCTTCCTAGAGTGTATGTCATATTCTCCTTATAAATATGTCCGTTCCAACCATCCATCCAGTGGTGACTGTAGTGCATTTTTAAAAATTTTGTTGGGCACCTTACACTTCATTAGTATTGGTGTTTGGATATTTAATTGTGTATTGAATATTTAATGATCATTATATAGGCAGTGGTAATTACATAATGAAGATGCACTTTCAGTGCATTAGACATTTTAAGTGCCTTTGGAATAGAAATTTTACCTTCTAAAACATCATCAGTTGTGTGTTTACAACTGAAATACAAATAGAAAGAACTTAGAATTTAACACAATCTATATTTACTACTACTACTACTGCAAAATTATTTATAAGCTATATCTTGGATATAAGGTAACATACAAAACCCAAGGCCCAATAACTTTTCTTATTCTTACTCTATCATTGCTGAGCTATAACACAGTGATTAAATGGAGTACACAGCAATCACTGTATGATGAGTGAAAGCTAAGTCATGTATTTTCCATGGAAAAATTTTTAGCACAAGCTTTTCATGTATATTTTTGTTGAATTTGCTGTTTTAAAGGAAATATTGGGAATGTTGTTTTTGCACCCAATTGTTTACCAAGATATGCTCAACAGAGAGATGTCTTAATGGAAGAAGTCATAAAATGGAATCATTCCTCAAAGAAGAGATCTGTAAAGGTTACGATGAGCCACAGTCACTGAAGCATACTGTCTATGTGCTCACTGTTTTTTTAACCTATGAGATGTGACCTGATTTTCCCCTCTCACTCAAGGTCATCACAAAACTTCCAGAAAATCAAAAAATAAAATAATACGGAGGAGGGACAAACAAAGAAGAGTTTAGGTGCATGTTTAAAAATACCACCTTGGTTTAAAATAACTTATGATGAAAGGGTCACTTAAGAAGGGCACTGCTTAAAATTTAAGCAGGCAGTAATGGAAAGCGACAGACCTCAAACAATTTAAGTCTTTCACAGTTGAGTGAATTCACAGTGACAGCAAGACAAGGATGTGCTAACTTACCTCTGCAGGACCTTGGCTGTTGCTTCATAGGCTCTCCCCAGGCTGAGATCATCATCCAGGTCTGTAGAGATTTTGCCATAAGTGTTAAGGACCTATGGGGGGAAAGCAATACATATTTAACATACAACATGACCAGATTCGCTGATGTTTCATTTCAAAACAGAAAAGACTCAAATTAATAGTTGTTTTTCATGTCACCATAAAATATTTTTATTAAAAATTCATGTTGGTTTGGTTTATTTTTATCTATAGTATTACTTGTTTTGCAGCCATCTCTTTGAGCCGTGACAGTGAAGTCTTACTTTTGTAAAAGTAATTCTTTTCCTGAACAATCCAAAATTTTCCAATTGATATAACTTAGGTGTGAATAAATAATTGAATAGTTTACAACCTTATTTTAAAATATAGGACTATTATCTTAGGTAATATAAGGTAGACCATAATAGTCTACTAGGATATGTTAAGTATCACTATCACTTTTCTTTCTATAAATAGCAGTTTGAAAAGCATGAATTTAGGTGCTAGGCAATTTTCTAAATCTATCATTTTATTAGAGGCATAGCTCACAGTTTGTACACATATTCAGAATACACTAAAGGTATTTCTTACAAATGTACTTCATTACTGACAATCTCTTCAATAATCAAAAGATTACAGCTGCCACAGCTAAATGTATGATCTTAATTTAACACTGACATCATCTGTATGGTGTAATTTTCCTTTTGATTCTATTTCCCATTCAAGGGGCTAGAAAAAGGAAAATAAAATTCCTTCTTCCTCCTTCACTGTTACTTGACCTAACCTATTACACACATGAAGACACAGGAAATCTCCAAAGACCTCTATGGAAACCCTTTTTGCACATTCTCTAAGAAAGAATTAGTGAAAGTCACTTGACAGCGTTGAGAGGGAGAGTCAGCATGAGGGAGGATGTACATCCAGGCTGTGTGCTCAGCCTGAATTAGGCATCTCAGAAAGTTTTCATTTCAGAGACTGAGTTGATATTCATCTTTACTTTCATAAAGTTAATATTTGTAATGGAAAGCGACAGACCTCAAACAATTTAAGTCTTTCACAGTTGAGTGAATTCACAGTGACAGCAAGACAAGGATGTGCTAACTTACCTCTGCAGGACCTTGGCTGTTGCTTCATAGGCTCTCCCCAGGCTGAGATCATCATCCAGGTCTGTAGAGATTTTGCCATAAGTGTTAAGGACCTATGGGGGGAAAGCAATACATATTTAACATACAACATGACCAGATTCGCTGATGTTTCATTTCAAAACAGAAAAGACTCAAATTAATAGTTGTTTTTCATGTCACCATAAAATATTTTTATTAAAAATTCATGTTGGTTTGGTTTATTTTTATCTATAGTATTACTTGTTTTGCAGCCATCTCTTTGAGCCGTGACAGTGAAGTCTTACTTTTGTAAAAGTAATTCTTTTCCTGAACAATCCAAAATTTTCCAATTGATATAACTTAGGTGTGAATAAATAATTGAATAGTTTACAACCTTATTTTAAAATATAGGACTATTATCTTAGGTAATATAAGGTAGACCATAATAGTCTACTAGGATATGTTAAGTATCACTATCACTTTTCTTTCTATAAATAGCAGTTTGAAAAGCATGAATTTAGGTGCTAGGCAATTTTCTAAATCTATCATTTTATTAGAGGCATAGCTCACAGTTTGTACACATATTCAGAATACACTAAAGGTATTTCTTACAAATGTACTTCATTACTGACAATCTCTTCAATAATAAAAAGATTACAGCTGCCACAGCTAAATGTATGATCTTAATTTAACACTGACATCATCTGTATGGTGTAATTTTCCTTTTGATTCTATTTCCCATTCAAGGGGCTAGAAAAAGGAAAATAAAATTCCTTCTTCCTCCTTCACTGTTACTTGACCTAACCTATTACACACATGAAGACACAGGAAATCTCCAAAGACCTCTATGGAAACCCTTTTTGCACATTCTCTAAGAAAGAATTAGTGAAAGTCACTTGACAGCGTTGAGAGGGAGAGTCAGCATGAGGGAGGATGTACATCCAGGCTGTGTGCTCAGCCTGAATTAGGCATCTCAGAAAGTTTTCATTTCAGAGACTGAGTTGATATTCATCTTTACTTTCATAAAGTTAATATTTGGGAAATAATTTCAATGAGGCCATCATAATACCTCCTGATTTGTGTGTGTCTGTCTGTAGTTTACAAGTGACTGACACGATACTGATATCAAAAGTTACTGATACATATTGTCTTGGTGTTATAATTCCCGTTAAACCTGAAAAGTTCAGTAATTTGATTCTTATTTTTAAGCCTCTTAGGAAGCTTTGTTTGAGTCTGAGAGTTTTCTTTTTACTCTGTCATGCACAAATGACAACACTTAGACTAAGTCTGATATGACTAGGCACAGAGCTTTCTGAGTTGAGGGTCAGAACCTCTGAATTTTGTGAATTTACAAGAGACCTTATTAGATCCAAACATGAAAACATTTAGGAAGAGAATGTCCAGTGCCTCCTTGGGTTCCTATATGTTTTATATGACACTATAGAAATTTAAAGATTGACTATTACTATATTTTGTGTCAAAAATAATTTATTCAGTAAATATTGTTATGGTGTGCCAGTGCTATGTTAGACCCTGGGAAATCTTAAAGAGAAGAGAGTATGCTTACAGACCTTCTAGGCATTTATAGTCTAGTAGTACAGAGGTTTGCATGAACGCAGTTGTATGAATTAGTAATGACTGAAAACAAGTTTCACCAGGGCTTCAAGTGTGTTCATCCTGTGCCATTCTCCTATGTCTCCAGCCACTATGAACCTGGAAGCAGTCGAGTAACATCTGGAAGCACCCAGCATTATTTTAGGGATGTGACTTCTTGGACTGTGGTTAGGAGGGTAGGTGCCCAAGAAGTCATAGGTAAACATGTCAATATTGACGGCTCATCTCCCTCCCTGCAGCACTTCCAGGGACCAGTGGGGGCAAATACCTGCTTCTAATTTTTGGCCTTGGCCTTGATTCTATAAAATCTTCCTCATGGAACATGATGGGGTTTGCTGGAATGAACACCCTCCTTAGACTAGGAAGACTTGGATTCAAGACCTACTTCTACCAAACCCAGCACAGGTTGTGCAAGAAATCTCCCTGAGAAGCTTTCTTCAGAAGTAAAAATGAAAACCTCCCTCTCAGAGTTGTGAGGCTGCCGTGAGATAATACAGACAGCTATCTGAACTCAGGATGGGAATTTTCTGGGACTCTGTTAGCCAGCCATCAGTGAAGAGCTCCAGAGAACCCCCTCCTCAGAGCAAAGACAACAGATTCTATTTGTGACTTGAAAGAGTGCCTCTCTCAGATTAAACACTACCTAAAACAGGAAAGACACAGGCAATATGAAGAACATGGTCCATTACTGGCCCAATAGGGAATATATATATAAAATAGAAAAACCACATAATAGTACAAATTGTGTAGAAAAATATCTGTTGGTGGGAATGTAAATCAGTGCAACCACTATGGAAAACAGTTTGGAGTTTCCCTAAAAAAAAAACAAACTAAAAATAGAGTTGCATATGATCCAGAAATCCCACTCCTAGGCATATACCCAGAAAAGACAAAGGCTTTAACTTAAGAAGATATAGGCAGCACTAGTTAGAATAGCCAAGACATGGAAGTCACCTAAATGTCCATTGACAGATGAATGGACAAAGCTGAGGTTTTTGTATGCAGTGGAATACTCCTGAGCCATAAAAAGAATCAAACAGTGCCATTTGCTGCAACATGGACGAACCTAGAGATTAACAAACTAAGTGAAGTAACTCAAAGAAAATATTATATAATATCATTCACATATGGAATCTAAAAAATACGAAGAATCTATATATAAAACAGAAACAGACACAGAGACATAGAAAACAAACTGCTAACTATCAAAGAGGAAAGGGAAGGATAAATTAGGAGTATGGTATTAACAGTATACACTACTACATATAAAACAGATAAGTAACAAAGATTCCCTTTGGGGACAGTGTTCAATATCTTATAATAACTTATAATGGAAAGTAATCTGAAAGAATATATACATATATATATATATCCAACTGATTCATTTTGCTGTACATCTGAAACTAATAAAATATTGTGAATCAATTTACTTCAATTTAAAAAGCATATGTATTAAATATCTTAGAAAACCCAAATTCTGTAGAAAATAAAGATGTGTTATATTGACCTTATAGTAAGTTATTTAACTCCTTTTTAATTAAGGTATAATTTACAAATCAATAAATATCGATCACCTTAAATCACTAGACAAATAGTGGAATCCTCTTTACAAGGAATACTTTGAGTGGAAAAGACAGTGTGGAAATCTGAGGTATCCACTGTACTTGATTGAATTTCCTTGTGGCATGCAATATGTTGGAAACAAATCTTCTGTCTGGAAGGTTAAATTCTGTCATCACAAATCAAAGACAAGAGGAGAGAAAATGGATCTCAGGTGTAAAATATTTTGTGTATTCAGAAGTCATGTTGCTGTGACTGTATAGTTGCTAAGTCCGTTGTTGCTCAGCTGCCTGGTCGTGTCTGACTCTCTCGACCCCATGGACTACAACACGCCAGGACTCCTGGTTCCTCATCAGAATGTATGGAAAACAGTTTGGAGTTTCCAAAAAAAAACAAACTAAAAATAGAGTTGCTATGATCCAGAAATCCATCCTAGGCATATACCCAGAAAAGACAAAGGCTTTAACTTAAGAAGATATAGGCAGCACTAGTTAGAATAGCCAAGACATGGAAGTCACCTAAATGTCCATTGACAGATGAATGGACAAAGCTGAGGTTTTTGTATGCAGTGGAATACTCCTGAGCCATAAAAAGAATCAAACAGTGCCATTTGCTGCAACATGGACGAACCTAGAGATTAACAAACTAAGTGAAGTAACTCAAAGAAAATATTATATAATATCATTCACATATGGAATCTAAAAAATACGAAGAATCTATATATAAAACAGAAACAGACACAGAGACATAGAAAACAAACTGCTAACTATCAAAGAGGAAAGGGAAGGATAAATTAGGAGTATGGTATTAACAGTATACACTACTACATATAAAACAGATAAGTAACAAAGATTCCCTTTGGGGACAGTGTTCAATATCTTATAATAACTTATAATGGAAAGTAATCTGAAAGAATATATACATATATATATATATCCAACTGATTCATTTTGCTGTACATCTGAAACTAATAAAATATTGTGAATCAATTTACTTCAATTTAAAAAGCATATGTATTAAATATCTTAGAAAACCCAAATTCTGTAGAAAATAAAGATGTGTTATATTGACCTTATAGTAAGTTATTTAACTCCTTTTTAATTAAGGTATAATTTACAAATCAATAAATATCGATCACCTTAAATCACTAGACAAATAGTGGAATCCTCTTTACAAGGAATACTTTGAGTGGAAAAGACAGTGTGGAAATCTGAGGTATCCACTGTACTTGATTGAATTTCCTTGTGGCATGCAATATGTTGGAAACAAATCTTCTGTCTGGAAGGTTAAATTCTGTCATCACAAATCAAAGACAAGAGGAGAGAAAAAATGGATCTCAGGTGTAAAATATTTTGTGTATTCAGAAGTCATGTTGCTGTGACTGTATAGTTGCTAAGTCCGTTGTTGCTCAGCTGCCTGGTCGTGTCTGACTCTCTCGACCCCATGGACTACAACACGCCAGGACTCCTGGTTCCTCATCAGCTCCATGATGATGTCACTCACCATCATCACGCCTAAGTTCAGGTCCATTCCATCAGTGATGTTATTCATCCATCTCATCTTCTGATGCCCTCTTTTCCTTCTGCACTCAATCTTTCCCCGCACCACCGACTTTTCCAATGAGTCAGCCATTCTCATCAGACGACCAAAATATTGGAGCTTCAGCTTCAGCATCAGTCCTTCCAACAACTATTCAGGATTGATTTCCTTTAAGATTAGCTGGTGTGATCTCCTTGCTAATCCCTAAGTCTAAGGGAAGGAAAATGTATAGCTTTTCTCTTTTCTACTTTCTAGGCAGCTCAACATGTCTGGTGAAAATGGCCCATCAAAGATGGTGCAATTGGCTGCCTGGTTTTCCATCATCCCAACTTGATGCAGAGTTGTTCCCATGCTCAGGAAAGGAGGGGAGACACTCTTCTGTCTCCCTCTGGCACCACACACACACAACTCAGACTCATGCATATCAGTGACACAGAGTTTAAAGTGGGCCTCCATGCTCTGGCTGGTGACCCAAACCACTATTGTTTCTGTAGGAAAATAACCCATGGGAAATATCATCTATCGTAAGTTATGGGATCTACCCCTTTGAGACGAAAATGTTGTCATTTTTCAAAAATTTCAGTAGACTCCACCTTTATTCCACATTTTGGTATTTTTTTTTCCTATGTACATTTCTTTCTCTACTTCCTATTGTTCCCCCAAATGCTCTCTTTTTCTTACTCTCTTTTTCTTAGTTAATTCAATACTTGAAACCAGTTGGACTCCTACTCTGAGGGCATAGACCAGGCTTGGGAAGGGGCCTTATGGGAAATTAATCAAATCTTCCTCTGGGTGCTCAAATCTTCTTTAAATACCACAGACTCGAGTCAGACAGGTTTACTACTGAGCTAAGTGACATGTGTCAAGTGACTTAATATCTGTGAGTTTTATTTCCTTGGATGTAAAATGGAAATGAATAAAGTCTACCCTGAAAAGATGCTATAAGGTTCCACTAAGATGTGATATTTACCACTACCTACTAAGGATCTGAAGGAAGCAACTTAGTTTCCCAAGTGTTTATTTAATTGAGGGTTGTAATCATGTTGCTGTGACTGTATAGTTGCTAAGTCCGTTGTTGCTCAGCTGCCTGGTCGTGTCTGACTCTCTCGACCCCATGGACTACAACACGCCAGGACTCCTGGTTCCTCATCAGCTCCATGATGATGTCACTCACCATCATCACGCCTAAGTTCAGGTCCATTCCATCAGTGATGTTATTCATCCATCTCATCTTCTGATGCCCTCTTTTCCTTCTGCACTCAATCTTTCCCCGCACCACTGACTTTTCCAATGAGTCAGCCATTCTCATCAGACGACCAAAATATTGGAGCTTCAGCTTCAGCATCAGTCCTTCCAACAACTATTCAGGATTGATTTCCTTTAAGATTAGCTGGTGTGATCTCCTTGCTAATCCCTAAGTCTAAGGGAAGGAAAATGTATAGCTTTTCTCTTTTCTACTTTCTAGGCAGCTCAACATGTCTGGTGAAAATGGCCCATCAAAGATGGTGCAATTGGCTGCCTGGTTTTCCATCATCCCAACTTGATGCAGAGTTGTTCCCATGCTCAGGAAAGGAGGGGAGACACTCTTCTGTCTCCCTCTGGCACCACACACACACAACTCAGACTCATGCATATCAGTGACACAGAGTTTAAAGTGGGCCTCCATGCTCTGGCTGGTGACCCAAACCACTATTGTTTCTGTAGGAAAATAACCCATGGGAAATATCATCTATCGTAAGTTATGGGATCTACCCCTTTGAGACGAAAATGTTGTCATTTTTCAAAAATTTCAGTAGACTCCACCTTTATTCCACATTTTGGTATTTTTTTTTCCTATGTACATTTCTTTCTCTACTTCCTATTGTTCCCCCAAATGCTCTCTTTTTCTTACTCTCTTTTTCTTAGTTAATTCAATACTTGAAACCAGTTGGACTCCTACTCTGAGGGCATAGACCAGGCTTGGGAAGGGGCCTTATGGGAAATTAATCAAATCTTCCTCTGGGTGCTCAAATCTTCTTTAAATACCACAGACTCGAGTCAGACAGGTTTACTACTGAGCTAAGTGACATGTGTCAAGTGACTTAATATCTGTGAGTTTTATTTCCTTGGATGTAAAATGGAAATGAATAAAGTCTACCCTGAAAAGATGCTATAAGGTTCCACTAAGATGTGATATTTACCACTACCTACTAAGGATCTGAAGGAAGCAACTTAGTTTCCCAAGTGTTTATTTAATTGAGGGGTTGAATAAGGGGTTATTTTGCCTCCTTGGGGTTATTTGGTGATATCTGGAGATGTTTTAAACTGTCATAATTGGGAGAAGGCAGGGGTGCTGCCCAACAGCCTATAATTCACATGATATACCTCTTCCTCCCATGACAAAAATGATCCAGTTCCCAATGTAAACAGTGTTGCCATTGAGAAATCCTCATTTAGTCTTTGCTTGAACAATTTTCCGGATGGGAAACTAAGCTCTTGTGAGACTAGGCACTGCATCATTGGAGAGCTATGTGAAGAAACTACTAAAGTTGAAGCAAACTTATGACTCTGCCTGCTAGCCAAGATTGTGTCTGGTGGGACAAGAGAAACCCATCCCTCTTCCATGTGCCAGTTCTCCTAATAACTGAGAGAGTTGTTTTTTCTCCTTGAAGCCTCCAAACTCACAGAGGTGTCAGGACACTCTGAAAAAAAGTGAGGATGAAACCCCAACAGTTTCGCTACATTTGAACATTTTATTTCCAATTTTATCTACAAGTCTAGAGTTCTGGAAGAGTTTAACTACACCCACCTACATCAAAAATACATCTATAAAACCACAACAGGCATCCATCGGACTTCTCTGTAAATAAGAAGTTATGAGTCCATTGCTAGGTAAGTTCTTTATCTTTCTCTTCCTTGCCCACTGTAAAAGGGCAGCAGAGCTAACATTCTGTTATACAAACCCCAAACTGTGCCACTTCATAACAGAGGTTCAGCACTGAGCTCAGTACAGTGCATTACTCCAAGGAGAAAAAGGCAATGATTCAGATTTATTCTTGTGCAATAAGAAGTATAGAAAAAAAAAAAATCAAGTTTGCCATCTTCAGCTTGAAATCATTGTCAAATCTTATTGGAAATACATTTATTCTGATTTCTGGCAATCTAACCCCCTTTAGCCATTTCACAGTTGGTGAGCAGAAAAGATGTTTCTGCCTCATTTACAGCGTCTGAACATGATTCAGACAATCAACTGCAACATTAGTCAAAGAAATCAGTGGCTAATGATTTGTGACACCCTGAAAAGATGCTATAAGGTTCCACTAAGATGTGATATTTACCACTACCTACTAAGGATCTGAAGGAAGCAACTTAGTTTCCCAAGTGTTTATTTAATTGAGGGGTTGAATAAGGGGTTATTTTGCCTCCTTGGGGTTATTTGGTGATATCTGGAGATGTTTTAAACTGTCATAATTGGGAGAAGGCAGGGATGCTGCCCAACAGCCTATAATTCACATGATATACCTCTTCCTCCCATGACAAAAATGATCCAGTTCCCAATGTAAACAGTGTTGCCATTGAGAAATCCTCATTTAGTCTTTGCTTGAACAATTTTCCGGATGGGAAACTAAGCTCTTGTGAGACTAGGCACTGCATCATTGGAGAGCTATGTGAAGAAACTACTAAAGTTGAAGCAAACTTATGACTCTGCCTGCTAGCCAAGATTGTGTCTGGTGGGACAAGAGAAACCCATCCCTCTTCCATGTGCCAGTTCTCCTAATAACTGAGAGAGTTGTTTTTTCTCCTTGAAGCCTCCAAACTCACAGAGGTGTCAGGACACTCTGAAAAAAAGTGAGGATGAAACCCCAACAGTTTCGCTACATTTGAACATTTTATTTCCAATTTTATCTACAAGTCTAGAGTTCTGGAAGAGTTTAACTACACCCACCTACATCAAAAATACATCTATAAAACCACAACAGGCATCCATCGGACTTCTCTGTAAATAAGAAGTTATGAGTCCATTGCTAGGTAAGTTCTTTATCTTTCTCTTCCTTGCCCACTGAAAAAGGGCAGCAGAGCTAACATTCTGTTATACAAACCCCAAACTGTGCCACTTCATAACAGAGGTTCAGCACTGAGCTCAGTACAGTGCATTACTCCAAGGAGAAAAAGGCAATGATTCAGATTTATTCTTGTGCAATAAGAAGTATAGAAAAAAAAAAAATCAAGTTTGCCATCTTCAGCTTGAAATCATTGTCAAATCTTATTGGAAATACATTTATTCTGATTTCTGGCAATCTAACCCCCTTTAGCCATTTCACAGTTGGTGAGCAGAAAAGATGTTTCTGCCTCATTTACAGCGTCTGAACATGATTCAGACAATCAACTGCAACATTAGTCAAAGAAATCAGTGGCTAATGATTTGTGACAAGCGCTGCAGTAACAGGCTGAGGACCAGACTGGGCAGCCGCGGCATTGAGAACATTTTACTAGAGAGAGCCATCGGCAATGGGAAAAGACGATAAAAATGAGGGTAAACAGAATGGGTCCCCCATCACTTACAGGCTCTTACACACTTTCTGCAAAGACATCGTATCTGACATGCAGTAAATACAGTAATCATTTGCTTCAAATACATTATACTGAATGAACAAAGAAGACAATCAGGTGTGCAGCTCTGCAAACAATCACACCTGAAAGTTGTTAAATCTTTTGCATTCTGCTGAAACTATATCTTTAAGTTAGGTGTCGTCAAGTCTTTCTATTTATATTGATCATTTGGACTGCATACTCATTTTCCCGAAATGCATTACTCATCATTTGAACTGTTATACCCTGACTGTTTACATCAACTGACACATAAAGTGAAGGCTGTGTGGCCTCGTGCAGAAAGAACTGAGTGTTAAAAGACTTGAGTTCTCGCTTCTCTTCTGCTGTGAGCTCAGGTGTGACCTTGGACAGGTCACTTGGTTACTCTGACTGTTGGTTTCCAAGTCTGAAACATAAAGGGGTAGGACCAAATGATCTAGAATCTTCCCTTTCAAAAATATGGTTTTGATTTTAGACATCACTGCTATATTTAGTAACTGAAGATATGCCCTAATTATTTTCAACTGTTTATTTTTGGCTTTAAAATGCCTGATGAATTTATTTTATGTTTAAATTTTTTTAAATGAGAGAAATAAAATGATGAATCATTTCATTCACTTCAAATTTTATTTTCCGCCTTCCCCTTTTATTTGAAAAATTCCACATATTCTTAGTGAACTGCTTTAAAAAAAATGTCCCTGCCATGGAGCAGGTGACAACAAGGAAAGCTAAATCTACAAAGCTTTTGTTTCATGTAAAATAGTGACTGTTACAAATGCAATGATCAGTGCTCTTCAATGGTAGCAAATTTTACACCCTGGATGGATAAAAGACAAGGGTGAGCAGAAAAGATGTTTCTGCCTCATTTACAGCGTCTGAACATGATTCAGACAATCAACTGCAACATTAGTCAAAGAAATCAGTGGCTAATGATTTGTGACAAGCGCTGCAGTAACAGGCTGAGGACCAGACTGGGCAGCCGCGGCATTTAGAACATTTTACTAGAGAGAGCCATCGGCAATGGGAAAAGACGATAAAAATGAGGGTAAACAGAATGGGTCCCCCATCACTTACAGGCTCTTACACACTTTCTGCAAAGACATCGTATCTGACATGCAGTAAATACAGTAATCATTTGCTTCAAATACATTATACTGAATGAACAAAGAAGACAATCAGGTGTGCAGCTCTGCAAACAATCACACCTGAAAGTTGTTAAATCTTTTGCATTCTGCTGAAACTATATCTTTAAGTTAGG
The DNA here is from genome assembly GCA_022376925.1 of Tragulus kanchil. Taxonomy (NCBI): domain Eukaryota; kingdom Metazoa; phylum Chordata; class Mammalia; order Artiodactyla; family Tragulidae; genus Tragulus; species Tragulus kanchil. The sequence continues at coordinate 36,004,418 of JAIOJX010000025.1, forward strand.
TGTCGTCAAGTCTTTCTATTTATATTGATCATTTGGACTGCATACTCATTTTCCCGAAATGCATTACTCATCATTTGAACTGTTATACCCTGACTGTTTACATCAACTGACACATAAAGTGAAGGCTGTGTGGCCTCGTGCAGAAAGAACTGAGTGTTAAAAGACTTGAGTTCTCGCTTCTCTTCTGCTGTGAGCTCAGGTGTGACCTTGGACAGGTCACTTGGTTACTCTGACTTTTGGGTTTTCCCAAGTCTGAAACATCAAGGGGTAGGACCAAATGATCTAGAATCTTCCCTTTCAAAAATATGGTTTTGATTTTAGACATCACTGCTATATTTAGTAACTGAAGATATGCCCTAATTATTTTCAACTGTTTATTTTTGGCTTTAAAATGCCTGATGAATTTATTTTATGTTTAAATTTTTTTAAATGAGAGAAATAAAATGATGAATCATTTCATTCACTTCAAATTTTATTTTCCGCCTTCCCCTTTTATTTGAAAAATTCCACATATTCTTAGTGAACTGCTTTAAAAAAAATGTCCCTGCCATGGAGCAGGTGACAACAAGGAAAGCTAAATCTACAAAGCTTTTGTTTCATGTAAAATAGTGACTGTTACAAATGCAATGATCAGTGCTCTTCAATGGTAGCAAATTTTTTTACACCCTGAAATATTTTAAAAATTGGATGGATATTCAAGGTTTTTCTTAAATTCATAGAGTTACAATTGCTAGGTAATCTCTCAACACACTAGGAATTTACATTGTATTTTCAAAAACCATAAAGATAGAAATAAATCTTAAAAATTTCCAAGAGTTTTCTTTCACTCAAAGTGCTCTCTCTACATATTCAATTACAGGTGACTCTCACCCCCAAAATAATGAAACAGAATTCCACTTACAAAAAGAAGTTTCCTCAGTAGTACCTTGGAACATGTTGCTTAAAACTTCCATTTTCGAAATCAGTCATTACACTTGTAGACTATGTTAACAAGAAACAAGGTCCCAAAGAGTGTTTATTCAGATTCTCAATGATTACTTTATATGTGGTAAATCAGAAAGTGTGGAAACAGTTATCCTATACAACACAATCATCATGTGAATTATATTTACAACTCCTTGAAAGGAAAACCTCCCTGCCTTTAATTTCCTGCTAGGGAAATCCATAGGAGGTTTGGCTGTATATTTTGTAGAAGGTCCTTGACCAAAGACACCACTGATGAGGCCAGACACGAAAAGCTCTATTCAGTGGAAGAGCAGAGTGACCACTTAGCTCAACCATGTTCTCTTAGGAAATTCAGACCCAGTGAGCAGTTGGTAATGGCAGATGTGAGAAGGTGCTCAAAGACCACCAGGAACATGGTCTAGTCATGTCAACAGACTGGGTCAGACTGACGCTCCTGCCGAGGGGTAACAAGGAAACTCAGCCCCTCTTCTCCCAGGATTTCTCCAGTTCCTGTGATTTTTTTTCAGTGTGTGAAGCTTAACCGTCTGCTCATCCTAAGGACTCCTGGGCTCTGGGTTCCCTCGTGGCCACAGGCATCTTTATGATCAATCCCCTGCCAGAGGTCATCTGCCTGAGTTTCTTTCTTGCACCCAAAGGAAAATATGGAGAGGTACTGAGAGATAACAGGGTTCTTTAGAGCTCAAGTGGACAGTAAATAACTTCACGCCTTTTCCTCTTACACCTTTATCAGTGAAAGACAGTGGAGTCTTTCTACGGAGTCAACACAGATTATAAAAATTGGATGGATATTCAAGGTTTTTCTTAAATTCATAGAGTTACAATTGCTAGGTAATCTCTCAACACACTAGGAATTTACATTGTATTTTCAAAAACCATAAAGATAGAAATAAATCTTAAAAATTTCCAAGAGTTTTCTTTCACTCAAAGTGCTCTCTCTACATATTCAATTACAGGTGACTCTCACCCCCAAAATAATGAAACAGAATTCCACTTACAAAAAGAAGTTTCCTCAGTAGTACCTTGGAACATGTTGCTTAAAACTTCCATTTTCGAAATCAGTCATTACACTTGTAGACTATGTTAACAAGAAACAAGGTCCCAAAGAGTGTTTATTCAGATTCTCAATGATTACTTTATATGTGGTAAATCAGAAAGTGTGGAAACAGTTATCCTATACAACACAATCATCATGTGAATTATATTTACAACTCCTTGAAAGGAAAACCTCCCTGCCTTTAATTTCCTGCTAGGGAAATCCATAGGAGGTTTGGCTGTATATTTTGTAGAAGGTCCTTGACCAAAGACACCACTGATGAGGCCAGACACGAAAAGCTCTATTCAGTGGAAGAGCAGAGTGACCACTTAGCTCAACCATGTTCTCTTAGGAAATTCAGACCCAGTGAGCAGTTGGTAATGGCAGATGTGAGAAGGTGCTCAAAGACCACCAGGAACATGGTCTAGTCATGTCAACAGACTGGGTCAGACTGACGCTCCTGCCGAGGGGTAACAAGGAAACTCAGCCCCTCTTCTCCCAGGATTTCTCCAGTTCCTGTGATTTTTTTTCAGTGTGTGAAGCTTAACCGTCTGCTCATCCTAAGGACTCCTGGGCTCTGGGTTCCCTCGTGGCCACAGGCATCTTTATGATCAATCCCCTGCCAGAGGTCATCTGCCTGAGTTTCTTTCTTGCACCCAAAGGAAAATATGGAGAGGTACTGAGAGATAACAGGGTTCTTTAGAGCTCAAGTGGACAGTAAATAACTTCACGCCTTTTCCTCTTACACCTTTATCAGTGAAAGACAGTACAGGTGGAGTCTTTCTACGGCGAGAGTCAACACAGATTATATAAAATTAGACATTTCACTGTCAGAAAAGATTTGAGGGGAAAAAGTTGGCCTTATTTTTTTAAACCAACAAAGTCTCCAGTTCCACTCATGGGAAAAGACCCTGACACTGGGAAGGAGTGAAGGCAGATGAAGAGGATGAATGAGGATGAGATGGTTGGAATGGCATCACTGCCTCAATGGACATGAAATTGGGAAGACTCTGGGAGATGGTGACGGACAGGGAGGCCTGGCACGCTGCAGTCCTTGAGGTTACAAAGAGTTGGATAGGAGTTAGCGACAACAACAACAACGTTCATAGGAGGATGAAAAGGGAGTGTGATGAGTGACTGTGTTACACTTATGATATCATTACCAGTAATTCCAGTTCTCTGTTATTCATGGAGACTAAAGAGGGTAGTGGCAAATGGAATAAGATAAAGATCCAGCCCAATCTAATTTGGCCAAACAGGTAGTCTCACTTTGCCCGTACAGAAATGTGAACATGCATATCTTGCTGGGATGTGCAGGCCGTTCTCAGGAATCAACTCAGCTGTCTCCATCTCCACACCCTCTGCCTGCACTGCTCTTTCTTATTTCAGGCACGGCTCTTTCAGTGGGTGTACACACACATAGACCCTAGTGTACACACACACACACACACACACACACACACTGCTTTGAGCTGTTTGACTTAGCACAGCACCATATGTTTCTAATTAATAATATTTACCTCTCTCCAATTAGCTCATGGGTGCCACAAGATCAGGAACCATATCTGTTTTGCTCTCTGTTGCACCCTTAGCTCCTAGTCTTATGTTATCGTAGAATACTGTAAGAGATGCAGGTTCAGTCCCTGGGTTGGGAAGATACCCAAGAGGAGGAAATGGCTACCTACTCTAGTATTCTTGCCTGGAAAATCCTATGGACAGAGGAGTGCTGGGGACTACAGTCCATAGGGTTGCACAGAGTCGGACATGACTGAGCACACACACACAATTGTTGAATGGATGTGGTAGAGTTTTGGAAGTTGGTGGTACAGTACCTGCAGAAGCATCATTGTGGATATAATGAACTATTGTATTAGGTAATATAACATTATATATAAACACTTATGTGACTTAAAAGAAATAAGCTCATATATTAAGCACTATGTAATATTAATATATTACACATAATGCATGTCAGAGCTTATTATATAATAATTATATAATGTTTTATATTATAGCTCACTCAATAAAGAAAAACTATAGCACTTTAAAACTATGATAAATGGAAATTATGTGAACATTTTCAGTTAATAGCCATGCTTGAGAGTTCAAGTATTAGCAAACAAGTCAGACTCCTAAAGGAAGACTCAAGTGACACTTTTTTTCTACGGCACCATGTGACTTGTGGGATCTTAGTTCCCCAACCAGCAATCAAACCTGATGTGATGGCAGTGAAAGCTATGAGCCTTAATCATTGGACCACCAGGCAATTCCCTAAATGACATTTTAAAATGACATAAGAACTCCCCTATCCAAATATATGCTTGTTCTATCCAGTCACACTCCTAAAGGAACAGCCTGCCCTCATTCTGAGCCCGTGTGGCATATAGTGAGGACAGGCAGATTAGAGGTTGAAATTATGCTAGATCTCTCATGGTATCTTGAGGAGCCATTCTTGCTGTCTGTGCAAGGAATAGAGATCACTTTTTTCCTCTCTTTTAATCTAGACAACAACAGTCTCTACCTTTACAAGCAACAAGTTGGAGAGCTGAGCAGTGAAAAGCCACGAGCCTGGTCATGCAGCAACTCCTCAGCTTCCCCTGAAGTGGCCACTTACCAGCCTCCTTCCCTTGGGCCATTGTGCACAAAACAGCTTCTGGTTCCACAGGGGAGGCTCCTGGGGGGTTCTATATTAGTGAGTGATGACCCAGAAGGTTTGAATAAACACCTATCCTGCAACAATTTTTATATTTCTGCATGACCCAATTACCACTAGGAGATTTGTCCTTCTCTTGGCGGAAAAGCCATCATCTACTCATAATCCCTCTTACTAGACTTTTCCCTCATTTAAGGCTGGATTCAATAAAATTTCATTTCAGTTCCCCTTCTCAGAAATCCATAAAAGCCTTGAAAAACATTTTGAGCATACTGTCTCTGCACAATTTGATATCCTTTCCACCACAGGCCATTATCCTGGTAAACTCGGTAAACCCTAATTTAGATCCACAATGTAATGCTTTCCTATCCAGCTGTGGGAACACGTCTCTTGAAAATAAAACAGGGTAGGCAAGTCCTCCTCTGAAGGCTTGTACACAGAAGAAGCTTCATCTATTACCCTTTAGATATATTATAGAAACAAAAACATTATGTGACTTAAAAAAATAGCTCATATATTAAGCACTATGTAATATTAATATATTACACATAATGCATGTCAGAGCTTATTATATAATAATTATATAATGTTTTATATTATAGCTCACTCAATAAAGAAAAACTATAGCACTTTAAAACTATGATAAATGGAAATTATGTGAACATTTTCAGTTAATAGCCATGCTTGAGAGTTCAAGTATTAGCAAACAAGTCAGACTCCTAAAGGAAGACTCAAGTGACACTTTTTTTCTACGGCACCATGTGACTTGTGGGATCTTAGTTCCCCAACCAGCAATCAAACCTGATGTGATGGCAGTGAAAGCTATGAGCCTTAATCATTGGACCACCAGGCAATTCCCTAAATGACATTTTAAAATGACATAAGAACTCCCCTATCCAAATATATGCTTGTTCTATCCAGTCACACTCCTAAAGGAACAGCCTGCCCTCATTCTGAGCCCGTGTGGCATATAGTGAGGACAGGCAGATTAGAGGTTGAAATTATGCTAGATCTCTCATGGTATCTTGAGGAGCCATTCTTGCTGTCTGTGCAAGGAATAGAGATCACTTTTTTCCTCTCTTTTAATCTAGACAACAACAGTCTCTACCTTTACAAGCAACAAGTTGGAGAGCTGAGCAGTGAAAAGCCACGAGCCTGGTCATGCAGCAACTCCTCAGCTTCCCCTGAAGTGGCCACTTACCAGCCTCCTTCCCTTGGGCCATTGTGCACAAAACAGCTTCTGGTTCCACAGGGGAGGCTCCTGGGGGGTTCTATATTAGTGAGTGATGACCCAGAAGGTTTGAATAAACACCTATCCTGCAACAATTTTTATATTTCTGCATGACCCAATTACCACTAGGAGATTTGTCCTTCTCTTGGCGGAAAAGCCATCATCTACTCATAATCCCTCTTACTAGACTTTTTCCCTCATTTAAGGCTGGATTCAATAAAATTTCATTTCAGTTCCCCTTCTCAGAAATCCATAAAAGCCTTGAAAAACATTTTGAGCATACTGTCTCTGCACAATTTGATATCCTTTCCACCACAGGCCATTATCCTGGTAAACTCGGTAAACCCTAATTTAGATCCACAATGTAATGCTTTCCTATCCAGCTGTGGGAACACGTCTCTTGAAAATAAAACAGGGTAGGCAAGTCCTCCTCTGAAGGCTTGTACACAGAAGAAGCTTCATCTATTACCCTTTCACCGGGATAGGAGACAAGAAAACAATTTATGAGTCATTTCCATTCTGACAGATGTGACAATGATGGCAAATGCGATGCCTGCCAAGAGCTTTTATCAAGTAGGTTATAACGATGAGTAATAAGTGTAAATAATAAATGGCTGGAATCTTAGGGGAAACGGTGGCGATATGAAACGATTTTTGGTTCTTCAGATGGAGCTCTGTGACTCTTGGAATTCCCTGCCTTCCCAGTAGAGTTTTGGCCTGACAATAAACAACAGTTTAGTACTTTATCTAATCCTAGCCAGGAGGTGAGTTCAACAGCAAGCTTTTGCAGATGTTCACATCCAATAATCTATCCATAATTGATGAAACAGGGAGGTCAGATGTAATGGCTGCTGCTATTCCAGAAACAAATAAATGGTTATTGACAAAACAAGCCAGCGTGGCGCAGAGCGTGGAGCAGTGACAGGTGGGCTGAGCGGACGGAGAGGCAGGGAGGACCACGAGGATTCCTGGGCGAGCCGAAGGGCAGGAGGGCCACACTGACACACAGGCCGAGGCAGGGGCCTTGCTAAGGAAAAAGGAGGTTGCTGAAGCACACACACACACACAGAGGAAAGAAAGAAGACAATTGGAGGCAAAGAAGGAAAGACTGAGTGAGCCCAGGGAAAGGCTGGGGACCCAGGTAAGTACAAAGAAATGCTTGTGGTTCAGAAATGCCTTTGAATGCATGCGCTGTGACCCAGCAGTCGGCTGCTTTCATCATGGGTGTGTCTTTGCTCACATTGCTGAATGTCCCGCTGTGCCTGGCACCTATCCTGCAACAATTTTATCTTTCTGCATGACCCAATTCCCACTAGGAGATTTGTCCTTCTCTTGGCGGAAAAGCCATCATCTACTCATAATCCCTCTTACTAGACTTTTCCCTCATTTAAGGCTGGATTCAATAAAATTTCATTTCAGTTCCCCTTCTCAGAAATCCATAAAAGCCTTGAAAAACATTTTGAGCATACTGTCTCTGCACAATTTGATATCCTTTCCACCACAGGCCATTATCCTGGTAAACTCGGTAAACCCTAATTTAGATCCACAATGTAATGCTTTCCTATCCAGCTGTGGGAACACGTCTCTTGAAAATAAAACAGGGTAGGCAAGTCCTCCTCTGAAGGCTTGTACACAGAAGAAGCTTCATCTATTACCCTTTCACTGGGATAGGAGACAAGAAAACAATTTATGAGTCATTTCCATTCTGACAGATGTGACAATGATGGCAAATGCGATGCCTGCCAAGAGCTTTTATCAAGTAGGTTATAACGATGAGTAATAAGTGTAAATAATAAATGGCTGGAATCTTAGGGGAAACGGTGGCGATATGAAACGATTTTTGGTTCTTCAGATGGAGCTCTGTGACTCTTGGAATTCCCTGCCTTCCCAGTAGAGTTTTGGCCTGACAATAAACAACAGTTTAGTACTTTATCTAATCCTAGCCAGGAGGTGAGTTCAACAGCAAGCTTTTGCAGATGTTCACATCCAATAATCTATCCATAATTGATGAAACAGGGAGGTCAGATGTAATGGCTGCTGCTATTCCAGAAACAAATAAATGGTTATTGACAAAACAAGCCAGCGTGGCGCAGAGCGTGGAGCAGTGACAGGTGGGCTGAGCGGACGGAGAGGCAGGGAGGACCACGAGGATTCCTGGGCGAGCCAAAGGGCAGGAGGGCCACACTGACACACAGGCCGAGGCAGGGGCCTTGCTAAGGAAAAAGGAGGTTGCTGAAGCACACACACACACACAGAGGAAAGAAAGAAGACAATTGGAGGCAAAGAAGGAAAGACTGAGTGAGCCCAGGGAAAGGCTGGGGACCCAGGTAAGTACAAAGAAATGCTTGTGGTTCAGAAATGCCTTTGAATGCATGCGCTGTGACCCAGCAGTCGGCTGCTTTCATCATGGGTGTGTCTTTGCTCACATTGCTGAATGTCCCGCTGTGCTGCCCAGGTGACGCTACCACCAAAGTGGATGCCTGGGGCGTGTTGGTGCCCAAATCCTCCCACTGAGGGATATTCATCCTTAATTCCATTTAACACTGCAGATGCCATTTTTTCTATACAGTAAATCCTGCATGCAATTTTAAGAGTTTCAGATAAGTCAAAGATGCATAATTACGTAGGTGCCCAGTTTCTCAAGACTGAGACTAATACTGAAATACAGTGCTGCTTAAAATCAAGTTTACTACAAAGGACTGTGAGTGGAAGGCAAAGTTTTCTTTAATAATGAAAAATAAAACATGGCACTCTAGCCGGGTCAACCTAGGCAGAGTATAAGAAATGCATTAATCAAGTATACTTTTATTGACTGAATAAAATTCAAGATATTTAAACATAAATAAACATCTGAAATCCTACATTTCTATTCCTGTGCTAAAAAATAATGTTTTTACAGTTTACTATGTAATATTATAAGATGAAGAATGGTAGAATGAAATGGTAGTTATTACTGTTATAGGTAATCATAAAGAGACTTGGGACAGAGATGTTTTAAATATTAATATTCTGAATATCACTTAAATCAATTTAACACTCTTTAGTGGTTTATTTAGAAGTGGGATTTATTTTATATGTTGCAACCAATGCCTTTGATCAGCCCTGAAATAACTTATGAGCTGAAAATAAAATGGCAAAACAAACTGCTGCTAACATTCTTATAGCAAACTTTAGGTTTTACAGGCTAAACTAGAAAATTACCATTATATTGGGTATTTTCAAATTATTTATCAATACTTAGAAATGGAGAATTATAGAGCCCCAAAGATCATTATTGTAATAATGAACTAGTGACTCTGCTTCCTGAGCTCTGCCACCTGCCCTGCTGGGGTCTCCCTAAGATAGCTCTAGAGTACATGACCCTCCAGGTAGAGAAGAAAGGATGTGAGCTAGATTTACTGGACTTGGAATCTTACCTCTTTTCTTAAGCATGGTGATGTGCCCTGAGCAAGGGTGTGCTGACCTAGACCTCACTTACAGCTTACTGCTCCTGGCACCATTCACAGAGGCTGCCCTCCACTCACCCACAGGGATTACCCACTGCCCCGTGTTCTAGACGTTAACCTCATGCTTGTCTGGTTACAGCTCTGCCTAATACCAGCTGCTAATTTTTTTTTTTTACCACTTGGCTAACAAAAACAGTTGATACTAATTAACACTCTTTGGTTGTTTTTTGGCTGCACCTCACCAGCTTGGGATCTTAGTTTCCTGATCAGGAATCAAACACAGGCCCTCTGCAGTGGAAATGCAGAGTTCTTACCACTGGATCACCAGAGAATTCCCAACACTGAGCATTTCTTATGTCTTTCCTCTGCCTGCGTGACCCCCTTTTCACCCAGGCAAAAGTCACATCACATTATAATGATCACCAAAGTCTTCCACAATCCCACCTTTATTTGTCTGACATTGGCTGCTGTCCTCTGCCCCTCTTTTGCTTCTCCTCAGCCTCACCGGCCCCAAGCCTCCGGGGCACACTGCAGCCTCGGGGCTTTGACCCTGACCATCACCCCTGCTTGGAATGCACCTCCTTCACCCGCGTGGCTAACTCTCTCACCTGCTACCAGGCTTCCGGCCAATGTCAACTTCTCAAAAAGGCCTCTGAACATGTTTAAAATTCCTCCTACCCACCATTTGCTTCAGCACTCCTGAATCATTCCTTTTTGTTTTCTCTTCATTTCTCTATTCCTTATGATTGTCTAACAAATGATAAATTGCTCATCACAACATGATTGTTCTTTTGTTTCATCTTCATTGTCTTTCTCCCATGGGATGGAAGCTCCATGAGGACAAAGATCTTTGTTTGGCTGTTGACATATGTCAAGTGCCTGGAGCAGGATTTGTCAATAAGTGCTCTCAAACTATTCATTAGATGAATAAGTCATAGATGGCTCTTGAGACTACACACATTAACTAATTTAATCTTCCCAATACCCACAGGGAGGCATTATTAGTAGTCCTACTACTTTTTTAAAGGTGAGGAAACTGAGACACATACGTTTATATAACCTTGGCCCCAGCAGCCACTGGGCCAAGGCCATTTAAGTGGTAAGTGCTCAAGGAACAACGTGGATCCGGGCCACCTGACTACAGAGGCAGCTTTGTTACCCAGCCCCCTCTCCAACCTCAGCACCGTGATGCTGCCTGACCGCGTCGCCATGCAGTCTGGGCTCCAACATCTGGCTCCTGTCTTATTGTCAACCAAGATTATAACAGAAATGTCCCACAACAGTGTCACAGAGGAAACTCAACAAGGTTCAATGACTGGTCCAAGGTCAAAGTGCTTGTTAACCAAACCACTACTAGAACTCAGGAAATCTGACTTCCAGTTTGGCAGTCTTTCTGGTGCTTTCAAAACTGGTTTTGAAGATCATAGTGATTGCTTGGGTAGTACTTCTCCATTCCTATACAATCTCCTACAATAAACAAAAAGTTTTGTTCACTTTGCAATCTTGTGACAATTATTAACAATTATTGGCATAACATTTTAAAGGGAAAATGTTTGTTCTGGTAATATCTGTGATATTATGAACATACAAAATGAACATCATAAACAGTCATTCTGCTGTAAGCTAATATAAGCTTATAGGGAAAATGAATATGTTTAATTAAATTTAGGGAAAAAGTATAGTTAAATCATTTGCAGCACAATAGTAAGGACCAATAAGCCATTATCTCCTAACTATTCCATTGGAATTGTCAGCTACCTGCTATATTAATAAATACCATCGTCCTGTTACAAAGTGGGATGTTGAGAGATTTGTCCATGGTTTGATAAGCCAGCGGTGGCAGGTACATATTGTGCATAAAGCAAATAATCATTCCTTTTTGTTTCTTCATTTCTCTATTCCTTATGATTGTCTAACAAATGATAAATTGCTCATCACAACATGATTGTTCTTTTGTTTCATCTTCATTGTCTTTCTCCCATGGGATGGAAGCTCCATGAGGACAAAGATCTTTGTTTGGCTGTTGACATATGTCAAGTGCCTGGAGCAGGATTTGTCAATAAGTGCTCTCAAACTATTCATTAGATGAATAAGTCATAGATGGCTCTTGAGACTACACACATTAACTAATTTAATCTTCCCAATACCCACAGGGAGGCATTATTAGTAGTCCTACTACTTTTTTAAAGGTGAGGAAACTGAGACACATACGTTTATATAACCTTGGCCCCAGCAGCCACTGGGCCAAGGCCATTTAAGTGGTAAGTGCTCAAGGAACAACGTGGATCCGGGCCACCTGACTACAGAGGCAGCTTTGTTACCCAGCCCCCTCTCCAACCTCAGCACCGTGATGCTGCCTGACCGCGTCGCCATGCAGTCTGGGCTCCAACATCTGGCTCCTGTCTTATTGTCAACCAAGATTATAACAGAAATGTCCCACAACAATGTCACAGAGGAAACTCAACAAGGTTCAATGACTGGTCCAAGGTCAAAGTGCTTGTTAACCAAACCACTACTAGAACTCAGGAAATCTGACTTCCAGTTTGGCAGTCTTTCTGGTGCTTTCAAAACTGGTTTTGAAGATCATAGTGATTGCTTGGGTAGTACTTCTCCATTCCTATACAATCTCCTACAATAAACAAAAAGTTTTGTTCACTTTGCAATCTTGTGACAATTATTAACAATTATTGGCATAACATTTTAAAGGGAAAATGTTTGTTCTGGTAATATCTGTGATATTATGAACATACAAAATGAACATCATAAACAGTCATTCTGCTGTAAGCTAATATAAGCTTATAGGGAAAATGAATATGTTTAATTAAATTTAGGGAAAAAGTATAGTTAAATCATTTGCAGCACAATAGTAAGGACCAATAAGCCATTATCTCCTAACTATTCCATTGGAATTGTCAGCTACCTGCTATATTAATAAATACCATCGTCCTGTTACAAAGTGGGATGTTGAGAGATTTGTCCATGGTTTGATAAGCCAGCGGTGGCAGTGGGAATAACATAATTGCTGCAATAACCCAGCAAATCATGTTTTTACTCCTCTGCACTATTCAGTGTACTATTCACTGCAGGAGTGCAGTATGCCAGGCATAGTTCTAAGGATTTTCTGATATTAACCCACTTAACTTCCACAACCATACTGATTAGGACCTGTTACTAATGCAATCCTCATGCCACAGGTGGAAAGTAGAGGCACAAGGAGGCTAAGTAATTCACTCAAGGTCACAGGATTAGAAGTGGCAGGACCAGGATCTGGAATCAGGCCATGAGACTCTAAGGGCCCTGCTCTTCACAAGCACACCACACTGTGTTAGTGGCGAAGACAGCAACAGACAGAACTAAAATCTACTGGAAGGGATTATCCAAAAAATCATAAACATTCTGCCCCACCAGATTTTTAGCTGAAAATTCAATGAATGATACTTTTCATGCTATTTCCCGTGCATTGACTAAAAGTTGCTGGCAGATCACAAATTGGTACCAGTAGGAAGGAGAGAGGAGGAAGGTTGCAGGAAGAATGTGTTTAACACACTGCTTTTGAAAAGAACAGATGTTATTAACTCTAGTGGTGCTCTGTAATTCATTGTTAGCAAAATGGTCAGAGAAAACAAGGCATATTCAGCTAAACAGGTAAGTCATACACAAGGAGGAATTATTGGTACCCCGTTTTCTGTGAGTGCAGGAGGGATACAGGAGATGAAAATGAGAGGTGAGAATTCCTTCTTCTCTGGAGAAGCTACATAGCAGCAGGTTGCTCCTAGCTGACGCCACCTGACACTACTGCTTTCTGCATCCTCTTCCCTCAATTGTGAACTCATTCTGAACGGGCCCAGCAGCAAGGAGGTGATTTTTCTTTTTAAGCATCAAGCATTATTCAATAATAATTTCTACTGGGCAAGAATCATACATGTTACTTAAATTTAGGGAAAAAGTATAGTTAAATCATTTGCAGCACAATAGTAAGGACCAATAAGCCATTATCTCCTAACTATTCCATTGGAATTGTCAGCTACCTGCTATATTAATAAATACCATCGTCCTGTTACAAAGTGGGATGTTGAGAGATTTGTCCATGGTTTGATAAGCCAGCGGTGGCAGTGGGAATAACATAATTGCTGCAATAACCCAGCAAATCATGTTTTTACTCCTCTGCACTATTCAGTGTACTATTCACTGCAGGAGTGCAGTATGCCAGGCATAGTTCTAAGGATTTTCTGATATTAACCCACTTAACTTCCACAACCATACTGATTAGGACCTGTTACTAATGCAATCCTCATGCCACAGGTGGAAAGTAGAGGCACAAGGAGGCTAAGTAATTCACTCAAGGTCACAGGATTAGAAGTGGCAGGACCAGGATCTGTAATCAGGCCATGAGACTCTAAGGGCCCTGCTCTTCACAAGCACACCACACTGTGTTAGTGGCGAAGACAGCAACAGACAGAACTAAAATCTACTGGAAGGGATTATCCAAAAAATCATAAACATTCTGCCCCACCAGATTTTTAGCTGAAAATTCAATGAATGATACTTTTCATGCTATTTCCCGTGCATTGACTAAAAGTTGCTGGCAGATCACAAATTGGTACCAGTAGGAAGGAGAGAGGAGGAAGGTTGCAGGAAGAATGTGTTTAACACACTGCTTTTGAAAAGAACAGATGTTATTAACTCTAGTGGTGCTCTGTAATTCATTGTTAGCAAAATGGTCAGAGAAAACAAGGCATATTCAGCTAAACAGGTAAGTCATACACAAGGAGGAATTATTGGTACCCCGTTTTCTGTGAGTGCAGGAGGGATACAGGAGATGAAAATGAGAGGTGAGAATTCCTTCTTCTCTGGAGAAGCTACATAGCAGCAGGTTGCTCCTAGCTGACGCCACCTGACACTACTGCTTTCTGCATCCTCTTCCCTCAATTGTGAACTCATTCTGAACGGGCCCAGCAGCAAGGAGGTGATTTTTCTTTTTAAGCATCAAGCATTATTCAATAATAATTTCTACTGGGCAAGAATCATAACATGTTACTTATACTGATCAGTAGTTCTTTAAGCAGAACAGATGAGAATGTTACTGTGATTAGGCTCAATAAAGGAGTTTAAAATCATTTTACTAACAACTCCCCCAGTTGCAACAGCATCAGCAGTTAGGGATGCAACTGACTCCTCACCCCTCAATAGGCCATCTCCCACATGGTTAGTCCTGTGTGAAAGACTTTTTACTATGAACAGTCTGTATAATACCTGCTGAAAACATTAATTAAATCTTTAAATTTTCATGGAACCGGAAGAAATAATAGCTTACTTTTTCTTATTACAAAATCAACATGTGTTAACTGTTAGAAATTTGGGGGAATACAGATACATCACTCCCTCAAAATAGAGGATTAAAGTCATCCGTTATCCCAGCTTCCAGGATAACCACTGAAAAGAATTTGATACTTCTAGTATTTTCATATATATGTATGTATGTAAACATATCTTAGCACAGTCATAATGTATGTTGTACTGTACCTTTATAATTTTGCTTAATGTATCAATAATATCTTCATTGTTATAAAATATTTACTTTTTGTGTCATAGGATACTCATTTACTTTGTTTCTAGATTTTTTTCCCATTGTAAACAACACAACATTGTGAATACAAGTTACAGCTAAATCACTGACTATATTAATAATTAAACAAATAACACTATGTTAATAGCTATATACATTAATAATTATTTACTTTAGATAAATTCTGAAATGAGTAATTCCCAAGTTAGAAGATAATGCAGAATTGTGAGTGTTTTAAAACAGAACAAAGCTATTATTGTATTGAAGCCTACTCAGTGCCAAGTACATTGCTATCTTGTTTCAATTCATCCCCACAGCAACTTTATCAGCCCATTTTGTGAGATGGAGGTATACAGGAGATGAAAATGAGAGGTGAGAATTCCTTCTTCTCTGGAGAAGCTACATAGCAGCAGGTTGCTCCTAGCTGACGCCACCTGACACTACTGCTTTCTGCATCCTCTTCCCTCAATTGTGAACTCATTCTGAACGGGCCCAGCAGCAAGGAGGTGATTTTTCTTTTTAAGCATCAAGCATTATTCAATAATAATTTCTACTGGGCAAGAATCATAACATGTTACTTATACTGATCAGTAGTTCTTTAAGCAGAACAGATGAGAATGTTACTGTGATTAGGCTCAATAAAGGAGTTTAAAATCATTTTACTAACAACTCCCCCAGTTGCAACAGCATCAGCAGTTAGGGATGCAACTGACTCCTCACCCCTCAATAGGCCATCTCCCACATGGTTAGTCCTGTGTGAAAGACTTTTTACTATGAACAGTCTGTATAATACCTGCTGAAAACATTAATTAAATCTTTAAATTTTCATGGAACCGGAAGAAATAATAGCTTACTTTTTCTTATTACAAAATCAACATGTGTTAACTGTTAGAAATTTGGGGGAATACAGATACATCACTCCCCTCAAAATAGAGGATTAAAGTCATCCGTTATCCCAGCTTCCAGGATAACCACTGAAAAGAATTTGATACTTCTAGTATTTTCATATATATGTATGTATGTAAACATATCTTAGCACAGTCATAATGTATGTTGTACTGTACCTTTATAATTTTGCTTAATGTATCAATAATATCTTCATTGTTATAAAATATTTACTTTTTGTGTCATAGGATACTCATTTACTTTGTTTCTAGATTTTTTTCCCATTGTAAACAACACAACATTGTGAATACAAGTTACAGCTAAATCACTGACTATATTAATAATTAAACAAATAACACTATGTTAATAGCTATATACATTAATAATTATTTACTTTAGATAAATTCTGAAATGAGTAATTCCCAAGTTAGAAGATAATGCAGAATTGTGAGTGTTTTAAAACAGAACAAAGCTATTATTGTATTGAAGCCTACTCAGTGCCAAGTACATTGCTATCTTGTTTCAATTCATCCCCACAGCAACTTTATCAGCCCATTTTGTGAGATGGAAATGAAAGCTTAGAAGTCAAGTGATCTGCACGGTGTAGTTGTCAACATCAGTGCTGCTTCCCTAACCTGCAGTCAACGGCTGCTGAGGCAGCACCTGGAAGTTTCTGTCTGATGGCTGGGCTCATGCTTAAATGGTTGCCAGAGAATTAGAGTTCCTGGAAGACAGAGGATAGGACTTGGTGGATAAATACTCCAGGTCCCTTGTTCCTCTGTTGGGATAGCTTACCAGTTTCCAGAGAGAGCCAGCAGGACTGAGCTCCAATTGCGTACGATGCCAACACACCTCTGCGGTCTCTTTCTTTGGCCTGATGCTCCCTTATGGCAGAAGGTGAAGAGGAACTGAAGAGCCTCTTGATGAAGGTGAAAGAGCAGAGTGAAAAAGCTGGCCTAAAACTCGACAGTCAAAACACAAAGATTGGGCTTCCCTGGTGGTCCAGTGGGTAAAGAGACCACCTTGCAGTGCAAGGGCACTGGTTCGATCTCTGGTCCAGAAAGATCCCATGTGCCGTGGAGCAGCTGTGTCCAATTACGAGTGAGCACTCTGGTGCTCTGCAATGAGAGAGGCCACTACAATGGGAGGCCCACATGTGCCAAAGAATAAAAAGATGGATGAAAACAAATATAAATAAAAGAAGAATGATGGGGAAAAGAAAAAGATGAAAAAAAACCCAAAACAACCAAACACAAAGATCATGGCATCCAGTCCCATTGTACATAGCAAATAGATGGGCAAACAATAGAAACAGTGACAGACTTTATTTTCTTGGGCTCCAAATTCACTTGGATGGTAACTACAGCCAAAAATAACCAAAATAAATAGAGATATAACAGAGCAACCAGCAAATCACTGACTATATTAATAATTAAACAAATAACACTATGTTAATAGCTATATACATTAATAATTATTTACTTTAGATAAATTCTGAAATGAGTAATTCCCAAGTTAGAAGATAATGCAGAATTGTGAGTGTTTTAAAACAGAACAAAGCTATTATTGTATTGAAGCCTACTCAGTGCCAAGTACATTGCTATCTTGTTTCAATTCATCCCCACAGCAACTTTATCAGCCCATTTTGTGAGATGGAAATGAAAGCTTAGAAGTCAAGTGATCTGCACGGTGTAGTTGTCAACATCAGTGCTGCTTCCCTAACCTGCAGTCAACGGCTGCTGAGGCAGCACCTGGAAGTTTCTGTCTGATGGCTGGGCTCATGCTTAAATGGTTGCCAGAGAATTAGAGTTCCTGGAAGACAGAGGATAGGACTTGGTGGATAAATACTCCAGGTCCCTTGTTCCTCTGTTGGGATAGCTTACCAGTTTCCAGAGAGAGCCAGCAGGACTGAGCTCCAATTGCGTACGATGCCAACACACCTCTGCGGTCTCTTTCTTTGGCCTGATGCTCCCTTATGGCAGAAGGTGAAGAGGAACTGAAGAGCCTCTTGATGAAGGTGAAAGAGCAGAGTGAAAAAGCTGGCCTAAAACTCAACAGTCAAAACACAAAGATTGGGCTTCCCTGGTGGTCCAGTGGGTAAAGAGACCACCTTGCAGTGCAAGGGCACTGGTTCGATCTCTGGTCCAGAAAGATCCCATGTGCCATGGAGCAGCTGTGTCCAATTACGAGTGAGCACTCTGGTGCTCTGCAATGAGAGAGGCCACTACAATGGGAGGCCCACATGTGCCAAAGAATAAAAAGATGGATGAAAACAAATATAAATAAAAGAAGAATGATGGGGAAAAGAAAAAGATGAAAAAAAACCCAAAACAACCAAACACAAAGATCATGGCATCCAGTCCCATTGTACATAGCAAATAGATGGGCAAACAATAGAAACAGTGACAGACTTTATTTTCTTGGGCTCCAAATTCACTTGGATGGTAACTACAGCCATAAAATTAATAGATGCTTGTTCCTTGGAAGAAAGGCTATGACAAACCTAGACAGCATATTAAAAAGCAGAGACATCAGTTTGCAGACAGAAGTCCATGTAGTCAAAGCTATCATTTTCTCAGTAGTCATGCATGGATGTGTATGGACCATAAAGAAGGCTGAACGCTGAAGAATTGATGCCTTTGAACTGTGGTGTTGGAGAAGACTCTTAAGAGTCTCCTGGACAGCAAGGAAATCGAATTAGTCAGTCCTAAAGGAAATCAACCCTGAATATTGACTGGAAGGACTGATGCTTAAGCTCCAATACTTTGGCCACCTGATGTGAAGAGAGAACTCATTGGAAAAGACCTGATGCTGGGAAAAATAGAAGGTATAAGGAGAAGTGGGAAACAGAGGACAAGATGGTTGGATGGCATTACTGACTCAATGGACATGATTTGAGCAAGCTCCAGGAGATGGTGAAGGACAGGAAAGCCTGGCGTGCCACAGCCAATGGGGTTGCAAAGAGTTGGACAAGACTGAGTGACTGAACTGGACTGAACCTGCTGGTGGAACCTCTCCCAACAAACAACCAGTACTCAAATCCATGTCTGCTACTGGGGAACTCCAATCCAAATGTCAAGACTGTTAGTCGAGCAGGAGTGCAAAAATGTCCACCAGGAGCTCAAAGAACACTTTAGAAGCTTTGCAAAGATCTGAAAATGCAAAAATCATGAGACACATTCAAAAGTGCATTTTGTGCCCACTGTTTTATGTGATTGATTCATTACAAACTATAGCACATAGAATCAAGTAAGCTGCACTCTTTAGAGGAGAGCACACTACAGATCTGTGCGTGTCCCCTGGATTGTTTTTTAGTATATTTCCCCCCTCCATTCTCCCTCCCTCTTTAATTCCCTTTCCACTCAAAGGTCCTCTCTAACATATTGTTGAAGAGCTTCTGTGTGGGTGGGGCTGGCACCACAGGGCACTCACACTGACCCTCTCCCACCCGATTACTCTAAATCAGACTCTACTCCTAACCATAGTTCCAGCGGCTTCACATCCTTGGCGAACGTTTGATGCAATTTGACACTCTAATTTTTGCCTCTAAGTGTGCTTTTATGTAAAAGAATCTTGCCCTTCTCCCTGGAAATACTCACAAATGTAAGTTGTTATGTATATCTATATAATAAACCCTTGATTATTGAACAACTGAGCATCATCTTCTGGATTGATTAATTTCTTCACTATTTTCTTCCTGTTTCTCTATCCCCAGCCATGAGTATTTTCATTTAGAAAAAAAAAATAGGATCAATAGAAGACATTCATGAAAAAAAGGGATTTAATCTTCAGTGGGTCTATTTTATTAGTTATCAACTAGATTTTTATATGCTTATTTGAGAAAGTTGAAATTACTGGGTAAAATCATTTTAAAATAGTTTTTAAGCATATAGATGGAAATTAGAAATATAGTATTAATGCTATTTTTTAGAGTCTAGTATATGTTACCATTAGGCTTCCCAGGTGGCCCTAGTGGTAAAGAACCTGCCTGCTAATGCAGGAGATGTCAGAGACCAGGGTTCGATCCCTGGGTCGGGAAGATCTCCTGGAGTAGGAAATGGCAACCCACTCCAGTATTCTTGGCTGGAGAACTCCATGGACAGGGGAGCCTGGTGGGCTATAGTCCATGTAGTTGTAAGGAGTCAGACACAACTGAGTGCACACACACCTACACTATGCTACTATTATTGAGCACTGGTGATGGTGATTTAGTCACTAAGTCATGTCCAACTCTTATGACCCCCAAGGAGTGTAGCCTTCCCGGCTCCTCTGTCCATGGGGTTTCCCAGGCAAGAATACTGGAATGGGTTACCATTTCCTTCTCCAGGGGCTCTCCCTGACCCAGGCATTGAACCCAGGTCTCCTGCATTGCACGCAGATTCTTTACTGACTGAGTCATCAGGTAAGCAGCATTAATTATACTGATAATCTCTAGAGTCCCTAATGAGGTTAGCTGAAGATCACGTAACTATCTACACTACAGATTTGAGAATACTTGGCATGAATGTTAAGATGTTGAATTACATTTTCTTTCTGAAGTTACCCCTTCCATGTTATAGAGGAAAGATATGCAATTTGGCTCTGTTTGTAATGATGAGGTCTGATCTGCCCACAACTGTAGGTTAGACCATCTAATCCTATAATCATCTCTGGGTTATTGCCAGTGTGATGGCTTCTTGGAGGGGGGAGGGGGGTCTCTGGATCCAGATGTGCTAACAGCTGTGCCGTTGCCTCTAGGTCTGTCATACAATTAGGGTTGTGATGAACTATGCAGGTTACTTTATTGTTCCAGAGAACATTTTCATATGCTAGGCCTTGAACTTTAAGGAGTCCACATACATTATGTTCCATATGTCACTGTTCAGGAGAGTTTGATTAGAGTTTCAATTTTCAGAGTTTTGAAGTTCATCCTCTAAATGAACCAAATAAAAGTAACTATGCTTCTCTTTTTATTTTCTCTCAAAGCAGATATTGGAAATTTTTGCACTATTCCTTAAAATAGCAGTGATTGGAAACAAAAATTTCAGCAGCTTTGTAAAGTGCTATCCTAGCAATACTTTTTTTGTAATAAATAATAACCATCAGAACATTTTGGTTAAAGTGATACGCTAAATCTCAAGGTAATTTAAAATCAGTTTTCACATTTAAACAAATCAAGAAATTCTATCACTAGAGTATCAGTGTTTACATTCATTTAGGCCAGAACTTTCCTTCCTGACATAAAGCAGCTCTTCACTCCCATGAAAGTTTGTAAATTTTGCCCATTTTTTTAAATACAGATTTTTACTTTTTATTGAGCATTTTGGATTCTTTTAATGCTTTTGTCACTTAAGTGACAAATACTGTTATTCATATTAGAAATGGCATCATGTAGTTATCATTTCAAAAGAATTAAAAATACACAGGTAATTTTCCTAAACTATAATACTATAAAGAAAAATAATTAGGAAAACTAAAAATAAAAAGGGTTTAAGAATAGTTAGCTCCCCATTTGTGGTGGTGGGGTATGTCTGGACGATTCCCTGGAAGAAGGCATGGCAATCCACTCCTATGTTCTTGCCTGGAGAATCCCAGGCAAGAAGAGGAGAATCCCAGGACAGAGGAGTCTGGCAGGCTACAGGCCATGGGTCGCCCAGCATTGGGCACAACTGAAACAACTTAGCATACAGCACGCAAGGATGTTTGGAGGGATACGGTCCTGAATAGAGAGGTCTGAATGGCAACTGGGGTAAATGGGATATGGAACAGCTGCTCCTTTAGATTCTCCAGAAGGAGACTGCCTGAGGTGGTCACAAAAGGACAAAAGCTGAGCATCTTAGTTCCAATGTGCAGGAGAAAGTTTGATACTATGCAGGTTACTTTATTGTTCCAGAGAACATTTTCATATGCTAGGCCTTGAACTTTAAGGAGTCCACATACATTATGTTCCATATGTCACTGTTCAGGAGAGTTTGATTAGAGTTTCAATTTTCAGAGTTTTGAAGTTCATCCTCTAAATGAACCAAATAAAAGT
This sequence comes from Tragulus kanchil, assembly GCA_022376925.1. NCBI lineage: Eukaryota > Metazoa > Chordata > Mammalia > Artiodactyla > Tragulidae > Tragulus > Tragulus kanchil. Next base: position 36,026,211 of record JAIOJX010000025.1, read on the forward strand.
AACTATGCTTCTCTTTTTATTTTCTCTCAAAGCAGATATTGGAAATTTTTGCACTATTCCTTAAAATAGCAGTGATTGGAAACAAAAATTTCAGCAGCTTTGTAAAGTGCTATCCTAGCAATACTTTTTTTGTAATAAATAATAACCATCAGAACATTTTGGTTAAAGTGATACGCTAAATCTCAAGGTAATTTAAAATCAGTTTTCACATTTAAACAAATCAAGAAATTCTATCACTAGAGTATCAGTGTTTACATTCATTTAGGCCAGAACTTTCCTTCCTGACATAAAGCAGCTCTTCACTCCCATGAAAGTTTGTAAATTTTGCCCATTTTTTTTTTAAATACAGATTTTTACTTTTTATTGAGCATTTTGGATTCTTTTAATGCTTTTGTCACTTAAGTGACAAATACTGTTATTCATATTAGAAATGGCATCATGTAGTTATCATTTCAAAAGAATTAAAAATACACAGGTAATTTTCCTAAACTATAATACTATAAAGAAAAATAATTAGGAAAACTAAAAATAAAAAGGGTTTAAGAATAGTTAGCTCCCCATTTGTGGTGGTGGGGTATGTCTGGACGATTCCCTGGAAGAAGGCATGGCAATCCACTCCTATGTTCTTGCCTGGAGAATCCCAGGCAAGAAGAGGAGAATCCCAGGACAGAGGAGTCTGGCAGGCTACAGGCCATGGGTCGCCCAGCATTGGGCACAACTGAAACAACTTAGCATACAGCACGCAAGGATGTTTGGAGGGATACGGTCCTGAATAGAGAGGTCTGAATGGCAACTGGGGTAAATGGGATATGGAACAGCTGCTCCTTTAGATTCTCCAGAAGGAGACTGCCTGAGGTGGTCACAGGACAAAGGGCTAAAGGGATGAGAGCTTGGATGTCAAGAAAGAAAGTGACCGCTGAACCCCTGAGCTTACACCTGAACTATCTCTAGCTGCACAGTGCTTGAGCATGTCTTCCACTACAGTATGTTTTCCAAGCTGGCGATGAGCTACAGGGAACCAGGCGGTCCTCGGGCTTTATGCAGTCCTGTCAGCATGCCTTGTATGATGATAACCAGCAGCCCTCTGGGAGGAGGAGGTCATGACTTCCTCTGGGCCTGCATCTGAGCTCCCCTCAGACACCAAGGCCATTAGATAGGAACAGAGGGGTCAGTTTTAGGTAATGATTTCTACATTATGAACAAAGATGACTTCTATTTAATGTTCAGAGAAAAGCTCTAATCTTTAATCAAAGAAATGACTCAAATTCGCCTTTTTTGATAAATGTCTTTTTCTACTTAAGAAAAAGTTATTAATAAATTAATAAAAAAGTTTCCCATAAAATGTTGGTTTATTATATTTCTATTATAAAATATGCTACTACAAAGATAAATGTAAGCACTCTATAAATTAACCATGATTTATCTAGTCAATTACAGGTAAGAAAACAATAAGTACAAAGCAGGCGTTCTGAAAAGATATTTAGTATATGTTACCTACTAGAGTCTCATTGCTCTCATTGGTCAGTGCTAATTACTTCCCGTGCAGACATGCTAAGTCACTACGGTAACATCCACCTCTTTGCAACCCCATGGACTGTAGCCCACCAGGTTGCTCTGTCCATGGGATTCTCCAGGAAAGAACACTGGAGTGGGTTGCCATGTCCTCCTCCAGAAGGATAGAACCCAAGACTCCTGCAGATCTTGTATTGCAGGCAGATAGATTCTTTACTGCTGAGCTACAGGGGAAGGCCCAGTTATATCACAGCCTGTAGTAATGATGGTATCTCACATTTGAAAAACTGTTGATAGTCTATAGTATAAATATATACATTTTTTCTTTTGGTTTGCACAAGGAAACTGCCATTGTCACCATTATTTTATAAATGACTAGCTTCCAAGAAGTTAAGTGACTAAGACTAGGAATGGGATAGGGGAAAAACAGCTGCTCCTTTAGATTCTCCAGAAGGAGACTGCCTGAGGTGGGCACAGGACAAAGGGCTAAAGGGATGAGAGCTTGGATGTCAAGAAAGAAAGTGACCGCTGAACCCCTGAGCTTACACCTGAACTATCTCTAGCTGCACAGTGCTTGAGCATGTCTTCCACTACAGTATGTTTTCCAAGCTGGCGATGAGCTACAGGGAACCAGGCGGTCCTCGGGCTTTATGCAGTCCTGTCAGCATGCCTTGTATGATGATAACCAGCAGCCCTCTGGGAGGAGGAGGTCATGACTTCCTCTGGGCCTGCATCTGAGCTCCCCTCAGACACCAAGGCCATTAGATAGGAACAGAGGGGTCAGTTTTAGGTAATGATTTCTACATTATGAACAAAGATGACTTCTATTTAATGTTCAGAGAAAAGCTCTAATCTTTAATCAAAGAAATGACTCAAATTCGCCTTTTTTGATAAATGTCTTTTTCTACTTAAGAAAAAGTTATTAATAAATTAATAAAAAAGTTTCCCATAAAATGTTGGTTTATTATATTTCTATTATAAAATATGCTACTACAAAGATAAATGTAAGCACTCTATAAATTAACCATGATTTATCTAGTCAATTACAGGTAAGAAAACAATAAGTACAAAGCAGGCGTTCTGAAAAGATATTTAGTATATGTTACCTACTAGAGTCTCATTGCTCTCATTGGTCAGTGCTAATTACTTCCCGTGCAGACATGCTAAGTCACTACGGTAACATCCACCTCTTTGCAACCCCATGGACTGTAGCCCACCAGGTTGCTCTGTCCATGGGATTCTCCAGGAAAGAACACTGGAGTGGGTTGCCATGTCCTCCTCCAGAAGGATAGAACCCAAGACTCCTGCAGATCTTGTATTGCAGGCAGATAGATTCTTTACTGCTGAGCTACAGGGGAAGGCCCAGTTATATCACAGCCTGTAGTAATGATGGTATCTCACATTTGAAAAACTGTTGATAGTCTATAGTATAAATATATACATTTTTTCTTTTGGTTTGCACAAGGAAACTGCCATTGTCACCATTATTTTATAAATGAAGCTGAGCTTCCAAGAAGTTAAGTGACTAAGCTAAACTCAGCAGCTGGAATGTGGTGGAAGGATTAAGACCCACACTTTTAAGTTCAACTCTCACCTACACTTTCTATACCATTGTTCCTTTCCATATAAAGACTAGTACAACACTTACTGATCAAATATTTAACCACTTGACTATTAGAAATATCACTTATATGTGGAATCCAAAAGAATGATACTAATTATCTTATTTACAAATCAAATAAAACTCGTGGACATAGAAAATAAACTAAGGGTTATCAAAGCGGAAAAGCGGGGAGGGAAAATTAGGAACTTGATGTTAATAGATATACACTACTGTATATAAAATAGATAAAAACCATGGACCTACTGCACAGGGAACTCAATATCTTGCAATAACCTATAAAGGAAAATAATGTGAAAAAGAAAATACAGTTGTCTGACTCTTTGCTGCAGCATGCCAGGCTTCCCTGTTCTTCACTATTTCTTGGAGTTTGTACAAACTCATGTCCATTTAATCAGTAATGTTATCTAACCATATCACCTTCTGCAGTCCCCTTCTTTTCTTGCCTTCAATTTTTCTATTTTTATTCTACTTTTATTTTTTTACAGTTTTGTTGTTTACTGCATACACATAAGCCTGAATCAGTTATAGGTACACATATGTCCCCTCCCTCTTGAACTTCCCGCCCATCTCCCACCTTATTGCACCCCTCCAGGCCATCACAGAGTCCCTGTTTGAATTCTCTTAGTCTTACAGCAGATTCCCATTGGTTATCTATTTTACACACGGTGAAGTAAGTTTCCATGTTACTCTTTCCATACATATATCCCATTCCTCCCTTCCCATAATGTCCATAGTCTGTTCTCTATGTCTGTTTCTCCATTGCTGCTCTGTATATACATTTGTCCATGCGATCTTTCTAGATTCCATATACATGTGTTAGTATACAATATTTACCTTTTTCTTTCTGACTTATCTCACTCTGTATAATAGGTTCTAGGTTCATCCACCTCATTAGGACTGACACAAGTGCATTTCTTTTTGTGGCGTAGTAATATTCCATTGTATATATGTACCACAGCTTCTTTACCCATTTATTTGTTGATGGCTATCTAGGTTGCTTCCATGTTTCTAGCTATTGTAAATAGTGCTACAATGAACACTGGTGTGCATGTGTCTCTTTCAATTTTGATTTCCTCAGGGTATTGCCTACTAATGATATTGCTGGGTCATACAGTGGTTCTATTTCTAATTTTTGGAGGAATCTCCATACTGTCTTCCATAGCAGCTGTAAGACCTTAACATCTGGGTCTTTTCAAATGAGTTAGTTCTTTGCATCAGGTGGCCGAAGTATTGGAGCTTCAGCTTCAGCATCAGTCCTTCCAATCAATATTCAGGGTTGATTTCCTTCAGGATTGATTGGTTTGATCTCCTTGCTGTCCAAGGGACTCCCAAGAGTCTTCTCCAGCATCACACTTCAAAGTCCTAGCCTTCTTTATGGTCCAGCTCTCAGATCTGCATATGACTACTGGAAAATCATAGCCAGGCTTCCCTGTTCTTCACTATTTCTTGGAGTTTGTACAAACTCATGTCCATTTAATCAGTAATGTTATCTAACCATATCACCTTCTGCAGTCCCCTTCTTTTCTTGCCTTCAATTTTTCTATTTTTATTCTACTTTTATTTTTTTACAGTTTTGTTGTTTACTGCATACACATAAGCCTGAATCAGTTATAGGTACACATATGTCCCCTCCCTCTTGAACTTCCCGCCCATCTCCCACCTTATTGCACCCCTCCAGGCCATCACAGAGTCCCTGTTTGAATTCTCTTAGTCTTACAGCAGATTCCCATTGGTTATCTATTTTACACACGGTGAAGTAAGTTTCCATGTTACTCTTTCCATACATATATCCCATTCCTCCCTTCCCATAATGTCCATAGTCTGTTCTCTATGTCTGTTTCTCCATTGCTGCTCTGTATATACATTTGTCCATGCGATCTTTCTAGATTCCATATACATGTGTTAGTATACAATATTTACCTTTTTCTTTCTGACTTATCTCACTCTGTATAATAGGTTCTAGGTTCATCCACCTCATTAGGACTGACACAAGTGCATTTCTTTTTGTGGCGTAGTAATATTCCATTGTATATATGTACCACAGCTTCTTTACCCATTTATTTGTTGATGGCTATCTAGGTTGCTTCCATGTTTCTAGCTATTGTAAATAGTGCTACAATGAACACTGGTGTGCATGTGTCTCTTTCAATTTTGATTTCCTCAGGGTATTGCCTACTAATGATATTGCTGGGTCATACAGTGGTTCTATTTCTAATTTTTGGAGGAATCTCCATACTGTCTTCCATAGCAGCTGTAAGACCTTAACATCTGGGTCTTTTCAAATGAGTTAGTTCTTTGCATCAGGTGGCCGAAGTATTGGAGCTTCAGCTTCAGCATCAGTCCTTCCAATCAATATTCAGGGTTGATTTCCTTCAGGATTGATTGGTTTGATCTCCTTGCTGTCCAAGGGACTCCCAAGAGTCTTCTCCAGCATCACACTTCAAAAAGCATTAATTCTTCAACACTTAGCCTTCTTTATGGTCCAGCTCTCAGATCTGCATATGACTACTGGAAAAATCATAGCTTTGACTATGTAGAACTTTGTCAGCAAAGCAACGTCGCTGATTTTTAATACGTTGTTTAGGTTTGTCATGGTTTTCTTCCAAGGATAAATTGTCTTTAATTTCATGGCTGCAGTCACTGTCTGCAGCAATTCTGGAGCCCAAGAAAATGAAGTCTGTCACTGTTTGCATTGTTTCCCCATCTATTTTTCATGAATAGATGGGACTGGCTGCTGTGATCTGTTTTTACGAATGTTGAGTTTTAAGTCAGCTCTTTCACTCTTTTCTTTCACCCTCATCAAGAGACTCTTTAGGGCTTCCCCTGGTGGTCCAGTGGGTAAGGACACTGCCTTGCAGTGCAAGGGATGCCGGTTCGATCCCTGGCCTGGGAAGATCCCACATGCCGCGGAGCAGCTGGACTGATGTGTCCAATCACCGAGCCGGAGCTCTGGAGCGCATGCGCCCAGAGCCGGTGCTCTGCAGAAACAGACACCACCGCGATGGGAGGCCCACAGGAGCCAAAGAACGAAGAAGAATGAAAACAGAGAAACGAAAGACCAATAGAAGTGGCCCGCCCGCTCCCCTCCCTCCGCAACCCGACCCCTGCCCAAAGTAAATAAATAAATAAATCTTTAAAAAAAAAAAAAAGAGAGAGAGACTCTTTAGTTCCTCTTTGCTTTCTACCATTAGAGTGGTATCACTTGCATATCTGAGATTGTTGATATTTCTCCAAGAAATCTTGATTTCAGCTTGTCCTTCATCCATCCTGGCATTTTGCATGATGTACTCTGCATATAAGTTAAATAAACAGGGTGACAATATATAGCCTAGCCGTACTCCTTTACCAGTCAGTTGTTGCATGTAAGGTTCTAACTATTGCTTCTTGACCTGCATATAAGCTTCTCCAGAGGTAGGTAAGGTGTTCTGGTATTCTGTCCCTTTAAGAATGTATAAACAACAAAACTCTGTAAAATCTAAAAGTAAAACAAAGGTTTAGAAAAAAAAAAGAATTTTCCTCAGTTTGTTGTGGTCCACCAAGTCAAAGGCTTTAGCACCGTCAATGAAGCAGATGCTTTTCAGGAATTCCCTTGCCTTTCCTAGTAATAGTCCATTGTATATATGTACCACACATCTTCTTTCTCCATTACTCCGTGGATGGACATTAGATTGCTTCCATGTGGTGGCTATTGTAAATAGTGCTTCCACAACATTGGGATCAATGTATCTTTTTGAATTAGAATTTTCTCTGAATATATGCCCAGAAAAGGGATCGCAGGATTACATGGAAACTCTATTTTGAGTTTTCTGAGGAACCTCCATACTGTTTTTCACAGTGGTTGTACCAATTTACATTTCCACTAACTGTTAGGAGGGTTCCCTTTTGTCCACATCCTCCCCAGCCTTTGTTATCTGTATGTGTGTGTGTGTGTGTATCTATATCTATCTATCTATCTATATAATTTTGGCCTCTTTTATTAGCTTTTTATTTATTTATTTTCATCTATCTTTATTCTTTGGCCTGTGTGGGCCTCCCATTACAGTGGCCTCTCTTCTCGCAGAGCTGGTGCTCTGCGCGCATGCACTCCAGAGCACCGGCTCTCAACTGGACACACCAAGCCAGCTGTTCCACGGCATGTGGGATCTTCCTGGGTCAAGGATCGAACTGGCGCCACTTGCACTGCCAGGCAGACTCTTCACCTACTTGGCCACCACGGAAGCCCTGTTATCTGTATTTTGTTATTATTATTATTGTTTGGCCACACACGGGTCCAACTGCTCCACAACATGTGGTATCTTCCCAGGCCAGGGATCAAACTGGTGCCCTTTGCACTGCAAGGCGGTGTCCTTACCCACTGGACCACCGTGGAAGCTCCCCTATCTGTATATTATTAAATGATGGCCCATTCGACCAGTGTGAGGTGGTCGAATCGAAATCATTGTAGTTTTGAGTTGCATTTCACTAATAATTAGGGGAAGCTTCCTAGGTACTGCGAGTGGTAAAGAATTCAGCTGCCAGTGCAGGATGAACTATTGCTTCTTGACCTGCATATAAGCTTCTCCAGAGGTAGGTAAGGTGTTCTGGTATTCTGTCCCTTTAAGAATGTATAAACAACAAAACTCTGTAAAATCTAAAAGTAAAACAAAGGTTTAGAAAAAAAAAAGAATTTTCCTCAGTTTGTTGTGGTCCACCAAGTCAAAGGCTTTAGCACCGTCAATGAAGCAGATGCTTTTCAGGAATTCCCTTGCCTTTCCTAGTAATAGTCCATTGTATATATGTACCACACATCTTCTTTCTCCATTACTCCGTGGATGGACATTAGATTGCTTCCATGTGGTGGCTATTGTAAATAGTGCTTCCACAACATTGGGATCAATGTATCTTTTTGAATTAGAATTTTCTCTGAATATATGCCCAGAAAAGGGATCGCAGGATTACATGGAAACTCTATTTTGAGTTTTCTGAGGAACCTCCATACTGTTTTTCACAGTGGTTGTACCAATTTACATTTCCACTAACTGTTAGGAGGGTTCCCTCTTGTCCACATCCTCCCCAGCCTTTGTTATCTGTATGTGTGTGTGTGTGTGTATCTATATCTATCTATCTATCTATATAATTTTGGCCTCTTTTATTAGCTTTTTATTTATTTATTTTCATCTATCTTTATTCTTTGGCCTGTGTGGGCCTCCCATTACAGTGGCCTCTCTTCTCGCAGAGCTGGTGCTCTGCGCGCATGCACTCCAGAGCACCGGCTCTCAACTGGACACACCAAGCCAGCTGTTCCACGGCATGTGGGATCTTCCTGGGTCAAGGATCGAACTGGCGCCACTTGCACTGCCAGGCAGACTCTTCACCTACTTGGCCACCACGGAAGCCCTGTTATCTGTATTTTGTTATTATTATTATTGTTTGGCCACACACGGGTCCAACTGCTCCACAACATGTGGTATCTTCCCAGGCCAGGGATCAAACTGGTGCCCTTTGCACTGCAAGGCGGTGTCCTTACCCACTGGACCACCGTGGAAGCTCCCCTATCTGTATATTATTAAATGATGGCCCATTCGACCAGTGTGAGGTGGTCGAATCGAAATCATTGTAGTTTTGAGTTGCATTTCACTAATAATTAGGGGAAGCTTCCTAGGTACTGCGAGTGGTAAAGAATTCAGCTGCCAGTGCAGGAGACACAAGAGACTCAGGTTGGATCCCTGGATTGGGAAGATCGCCTGGAGAAGGAAATGGCAACCCGCTCAAGTATTTCTTGCCTAGAAAATTTCATAGACAGTGGAACCTGGTGGGCTACAGTTCATGGGGTTGCAAAGAGTCAGATACGATTGAATCCACATTCATACACACACACACACATACATGCACTAATTAGTGAAGTTGAACATCTCATTTGCCTATGAAGAGTCATGTGACCTGTAAAAGAAAAGCAGGTGGAAGATGAGAGGAAGAGAGAGGAGTGATTAACCACTTGTGAATGGAACACAGAAGGAACTTCTGTGTCCAGGGAGTGACATGAAAAGACAGCCTTCAGGAAATCTAGAGAAAGAAAAATTGAAGCTTTTTTTTTAAATGGGAGGAGAGAGAAGTTTTTTAAAAAATAATTTTTTAGTGAGTTAAGAATTTTATCTCTTTTTCTCTGAGGACAATGATGGAGAAACTGAAATTATTTTTCTTTTAGCTTGCTGGATGTTTTCCTTTTAATATGGTATCCCACTAAGAGAGCTGTGAAGAACTCTACTTATTTGGGTTGCATCATGGTTTCAGTGGTAGATAAAAATCTTTACTTCTAAAATAGATCAAAAGGAAAACTTGTCTTATGTATGCTATTGTAGAATCTGCCAAGCACATGTATGTCAGCTAGATTAAAATTTAGGTGAAGAGCCTACTGTTATGAAAGAGAGAGTGACTATTAAAGGAGAAGGTAACAAATTAAATAAGAAAGGAACTAAATGGGAACAAGTATAAGAAACCTCTTCCCTCAAATTTCCTGTGCCTTAAACACTGGAAATAAAATAAATTATCCTTTGTTGGAAATGCTTTGCCAGAAATTCTTACATTTATATATATATATATATATATATATATATATACACACACACCTTTGTCTTTACATCTATTGAGTTGAAAGAATAAGTAAAATTTGACAACATTTAGTGAAACCCTAAGATATCATTTCATGAATATAATCCATATCCTCAATTATTAATATTTATCAATAATCTGCAAGTTGCTAGAATATTAGTGTAAATGTTTTTTTCTGATACATTGATTATCTGCATTTTTCTATAGGCTGCTGCTGATGAAGCTAGAGACTTGGGTTAACCATGTGTATATAAGAGCTAACACAAATGTTAGAAGCATACTAAGTTATTATAAAAATGCTGACATGTCTGCAAGCATAGAAATATCTACTGTTAATATATGGAATAATTAACTATAGTATAAGAATTTAGTGGGATTCTCAGGTGGAGCTAGTGGTAAAGAACCTGTCTGGCAATGCACAAGACATAAGAGATGTGGGTTTGATCCCTGGATCAGGAAAATCCCCTAGAAGAGGGCATGGCAACCCACTCCAGTATTCTTGCCTAGAGAATCCCATGGACAGAGGAGTCTGGTGGAGCTACAGTCCATATGGTCCAAAAAAGTTGGACATGACTGAAGCAACTTAGCATGTACAGGAATTTAGTACTATAAAAGCAAATATCAATATGGTGAATTCTCCTCTCATAGGATAAGTCTTGATAGGCTACATTATTGTTAAATAATGTGAAATAATTCAGTGAATGTACTGAAGACTGAGTCAAGTTGACATTCCTAAAATTAGGAAATGGAATGGAGTATTTAGAGAGAAAGAAAATTCATGCATTAAAAACAATTAGATAGGACCATCCTTTTTCTTAAAATAACTTCACGGTTGCCATGTTTGATTGGAGAAGCTGGGCCAACTTTGCATAAGGCCTTGACTGTGATTCTTGGCAAAATATTTTTCTCTTTGAAATCTTAGGACTTCATAAGGTACATTTATTTTCTAAAATTCAGAATTAACTCTCCTTGGAACATCTTCAGGTAGAAAATGGATAATGGTCAAAGGGAATTACTACTTCTTTTCTCAGTCCCTGATAAACAGCTTCTCCTCTTTTAAATGTCAGGGTCTCTGTGATCTGCTGTGCAACTTTATTGCAGGAACCATCACTTCTCTTCACCAAAAAAACTTTCCTCATTAGTAGGTATTTCAGCCCTAAATAAATCCATTTTTTTAATTTAGTGCATCTGTCATTCAATGAAGAATGGTTCGTCACCAAGGAACAGATGACCAAACCTTACACACATGCTTGTCAACATATTCTTCTATTACATGTATTAATCACTTACTAATAAATTAAAACCTTTAAATCAAGAGCAAAATTAACACAATTTCAGAGTCCCTTCTGTTTTACATCATCAGAAGCATTAGTTAGAACAGATATTTACTTGTGGCAGGTTTTTCTAAATCAAGATTCTTTGAAAAAAAATCACAGGTAAGTCTCTAAAAAGTTGAACAATGTTATGGAAGGAAGAGGAAATCTGTGAGAGGTAATAGTTAAATCTAAGGGCAAGGTACAGAAAATTTGAAAAGATTTCAATTTATAAATTTAAAATACGAGTGAGAGAATAAAAAACAGTGCCTAGAGTTGGTGATAAGAATTAATGATAGACTGAAAATAAGAAGGCAAAGGCTAAATCTCACTGAACACTTTCTCACTGTGAGGGTAATCTGTGGATCAGAAATAGTTCTGGCATGATGTCTGTCACTTACAAGGTGCTCAATAAAGAACTCTGAGTAAATTAAGGAGATCATATCACCAGCCTTGTCAATGTCTTCAAATACCCCACATTGCTTAAAAAATGAGCTTCATGTTTCCTAGCAAAGCATTTAAGACTCTCCAATCTTCCAACAGATTAAAAAATATAATCTTGGAATCAGAATGAATTACTAATTTTTAAAAAGGCTGTTATTTGGAATTCAGAATACTCCTTCTGAGAATGTCCAGAAATCAAACAAGAAGAAATTGATAAATTTGGTCACACACACATCTAAATGCTCAGGACGGAAGAATTTCATAATAAGGTCAAAGGGAATTACTACTTCTTTTCTCAGTCCCTGATAAACAGCTTCTCCTCTTTTAAATGTCAGGGTCTCTGTGATCTGCTGTGCAACTTTATTGCAGGAACCATCACTTCTCTTCACCAAAAAAACTTTCCTCATTAGTAGGTATTTCAGCCCTAAATAAATCCATTTTTTTAATTTAGCGCATCTGTCATTCAATGAAGAATGGTTCGTCACCAAGGAACAGATGACCAAACCTTACACACATGCTTGTCAACATATTCTTCTATTACATGTATTAATCACTTACTAATAAATTAAAACCTTTAAATCAAGAGCAAAATTAACACAATTTCAGAGTCCCTTCTGTTTTACATCATCAGAAGCATTAGTTAGAACAGATATTTACTTGTGGCAGGTTTTTCTAAATCAAGATTCTTTGAAAAAATCACAGGTAAGTCTCTAAAAAGTTGAACAATGTTATGGAAGGAAGAGGAAATCTGTGAGAGGTAATAGTTAAATCTAAGGGCAAGGTACAGAAAATTTGAAAAGATTTCAATTTATAAATTTAAAATACGAGTGAGAGAATAAAAAACAGTGCCTAGAGTTGGTGATAAGAATTAATGATAGACTGAAAATAAGAAGGCAAAGGCTAAATCTCACTGAACACTTTCTCACTGTGAGGGTAATCTGTGGATCAGAAATAGTTCTGGCATGATGTCTGTCACTTACAAGGTGCTCAATAAAGAACTCTGAGTAAATTAAGGAGATCATATCACCAGCCTTGTCAATGTCTTCAAATACCCCACATTGCTTAAAAAATGAGCTTCATGTTTCCTAGCAAAGCATTTAAGACTCTCCAATCTTCCAACAGATTAAAAAATATAATCTTGGAATCAGAATGAATTACTAATTTTTAAAAAGGCTGTTATTTGGAATTCAGAATACTCCTTCTGAGAATGTCCAGAAATCAAACAAGAAGAAATTGATAAATTTGGTCACACACACATCTAAATGCTCAGGACGGAAGAATTTCATAATAAGGTTAAAAAAAGGTGACCTGTATTTATGGCTGATTCACTTTGTTGTCTGGAAGAAACCAACACAACATTGTAAAGCAATTATCCTCCAATTAAAAAAAACTAAACAAATGGTTTGGAAAAACATTCTGAACACATATGAACTATATATCTAATTTCCTAAAAAAAAATTCAGGCACTTTCATTTATTGTTACAAGACTATAAATTTGTGAAGCGTGTTTGAAGTGAAATCAGAAATAAAAATAAATTTGTTTTTAATTTCACCTCTGCTCTGACAGAGCATTTCCACCTGTAGGAATTTATTCCGTAGATCATCTCTCACTTTAGCACAAAGCTATACTGCTACACCCATTGTGATAAAAAACTGATTGGAAATCATGTAAATGCCCACCAAAAGGAGATGGTTAAATCCATTATAGTACACCTATACCATGGGATAGCATGAGGTCTTTAGAAAATGAGGCATATCCAGATAGGCATTAGCATGGAGGAATTAAATTCAGGAGGCAGAAAAGTGTGTATAAAAGTTACACTTTGTATAAGTTACCATATAAGTATATATACATATGTGGATACCTGTAAATGTACTTATATGCCAGGCATATACATGAATATTTTTGGAAGGATAAACCAGAAACCTGTAATTGTAACAGACTTTGAGAAAAGCACTGTGAGACTGAGTACAGGGGTGGAAGGAAGGTATATTTTCACTGTGAACACTATTGTTTTTATTATTTGATTTTCATCTATAAGTGTTCTCACATAATTTCCCACTATTTGTATTATTTGAATTCACTTCTCACTGTGAGGCAAAATAGTCTTCAAAGTAAAACTCTGAGTAAATTAAGGAGATCATATCACCAGCCTTGTCAATGTCTTCAAATACCCCACATTGCTTAAAAAATGAGCTTCATGTTTCCTAGCAAAGCATTTAAGACTCTCCAATCTTCCAACAGATTAAAAAATATAATCTTGGAATCAGAATGAATTACTAATTTTTAAAAAGGCTGTTATTTGGAATTCAGAATACTCCTTCTGAGAATGTCCAGAAATCAAACAAGAAGAAATTGATAAATTTGGTCACACACACATCTAAATGCTCAGGACGGAAGAATTTCATAATAAGGTTAAAAAAAGGTGACCTGTATTTATGGCTGATTCACTTTGTTGTCTGGAAGAAACCAACACAACATTGTAAAGCAATTATCCTCCAATTAAAAAAAACTAAACAAATGGTTTGGAAAAACATTCTGAACACATATGAACTATATATCTAATTTCCTAAAAAAAAATTCAGGCACTTTCATTTATTGTTACAAGACTATAAATTTGTGAAGCGTGTTTGAAGTGAAATCAGAAATAAAAATAAATTTGTTTTTAATTTCACCTCTGCTCTGACAGAGCATTTCCACCTGTAGGAATTTATTCCGTAGATCATCTCTCACTTTAGCACAAAGCTATACTGCTACACCCATTGTGATAAAAAACTGATTGGAAATCATGTAAATGCCCACCAAAAGGAGATGGTTAAATCCATTATAGTACACCTATACCATGGGATAGCATGAGGTCTTTAGAAAATGAGGCATATCCAGATAGGCATTAGCATGGAGGAATTAAATTCAGGAGGCAGAAAAGTGTGTATAAAAGTTACACTTTGTATAAGTTACCATATAAGTATATATACATATGTGGATACCTGTAAATGTACTTATATGCCAGGCATATACATGAATATTTTTGGAAGGATAAACCAGAAACCTGTAATTGTAACAGACTTTGAGAAAAGCACTGTGAGACTGAGTACAGGGGTGGAAGGAAGGTATATTTTCACTGTGAACACTATTGTATTATTTGAATTCACTTTGCCATGTGCTTGCCATGGGACGGGGGTAAGTATCTATAAGCTAGTTCTCACATAATTTCCCACCTTGACTTCCTACTGTATCCTATCTTACACATGATAATTCAATGCTTCTCAAACCTGTTGGCCACTGTTCATGCTGAGTGTGTGAGTGTGTGTCTCATATTCTATTATCTTTGACTTTGATACCTTCTGCCTTTAGAAATCCAGCCCTGCAAAAGCTAGTCCATGCAGTCTTCCTGATTTTCAGCATCAGAACTAACCACTCTTACTTTTGAACTAAGAAAAACCTTTTCGTCCTGCTTTGACCTGTAGTAGTTTACAAGTTGGTCACACTCACTAAATTAGCTCCTAAAAGGAAATGTGCATCTTGCTGGCTTCTCTGTTGCTCAAAGTACCTGGAACACAACCTCCTTGCTGAATGCATGTCATGAGCTAAAAAATATTGAGAAGACTCAACTAGGAAAACTCAAGTTTCCTATGATGACCCAGTTTTAAGGATTATAAAAGAAAATGTCTAGCCCAACTATAGGAATGCTACATAGCATGAATATCTAAAAGAGCCAGTAAGAGCTCCTTAAAGCTGAAAAGAAAGCCAGTACTCCATGTCAAATAGGATTATTACCTAAGATGTATGTAAAATTAAATATGAAGCTACAGTTGGAATGTATTAGAGGTAAGAGAACAGGAGATAAATAATTTCTACTACAATATAGAAAAGATAGCTATTGACATTTTTTTTTTTTTCGTCAAATGCACCAAGTCTAGTCATAAAGTAGGCAAACAGTGGTTTTTATCATGAAACAGCTACTCTTAGATTGGGACTATTGATGCCTTTCCCCTTTGCTGCCTTCCTGCACCCCCCACAGAAATGCAATTCAATCTATCGCTTATTAACCACAGTATTTTGTAATGAAAATATCCCAAATCGGGTTTCCCTGGTGGTCCAGTGGGTAAGGACACTGCCTTGCAGTGCAACGGGCGCCGGTTCAATCCCTTTCCTGGGAAGATCCCACGTGCTGCAGAGAGGCTGGACCGATGTGTCCAACTACCGAGCAGGAGCTCTGGAGCGCATGCACCCGGAACCAGTGGTCTGTGACGAGAGAGGGCCGCTGTGATGGGAGGCCCACACAGGCCAAAGAACAAAGATGGATTAAAATAAATGAATGAAAGTTTACTCTCTCTCTCTCTCTCTCTCTCTCATTCTCTCTCTCTCTGTGTATGTATGTATATATATATATATATATATGTATATATATATGTATATGTATATATTTACTTGCTGCAATTTAAACCCATTTCATCTTGTCCTTGTTGATATGGGAGTGGAGGGTCCCATTAATCCATATATTTAACCTTCATCAATAAAACCAATTTTTAATGCTTCTAGTTTATTGCTATTCTGCTTTAGTCTTTATAGATAGGTACACTGACATCAGGTCCATCTCATTCCTGTTGGCTTTATAATAACATACAATAAAACAAACAAATATAATAAAATTAACAGTGGCAGTGATGAAAAGTTTCCTTGAACTTACTGCTAATGCTGCTTCATACTCTACTAGCTAAGCCCATTGGCTTTGCTAAAGTAGCATGATCATGAGCTAAAAATATTGAGAAGACTCAAAAAAAGATGTCCATTTTAAAAAAAGCTCCCAACTATAGGAATGCTACATAGCATGAATATCTAAAAGAGCCAGTAAGAGCTCCTTAAAGCTGAAAAGAAAGCCAGTACTCCATGTCAAATAGGATTATTACCTAAGATGTATGTAAAATTAAATATGAAGCTACAGTTGGAATGTATTAGAGGTAAGAGAACAGGAGATAAATAATTTCTACTACAATATAGAAAAGATAGCTATTGACATTTTTTTTTTTTTCGTCAAATGCACCAAGTCTAGTCATAAAGTAGGCAAACAGTGGTTTTTATCATGAAACAGCTACTCTTAGATTGGGACTATTGATGCCTTTCCCCTTTGCTGCCTTCCTGCACCCCCCACAGAAATGCAATTCAATCTATCGCTTATTAACCACAGTATTTTGTAATGAAAATATCCCAAATCGGGTTTCCCTGGTGGTCCAGTGGGTAAGGACACTGCCTTGCAGTGCAACGGGCGCCGGTTCAATCCCTTTCCTGGGAAGATCCCACGTGCTGCAGAGAGGCTGGACCGATGTGTCCAACTACCGAGCAGGAGCTCTGGAGCGCATGCACCCGGAACCAGTGGTCTGTGACGAGAGAGGGCCGCTGTGATGGGAGGCCCACACAGGCCAAAGAACAAAGATGGATTAAAATAAATGAATGAAAGTTTACTCTCTCTCTCTCTCTCTCTCTCTCTTTCTCTCTCTCTGTGTATGTATGTATATATATATATATATATATGTATATATATATGTATATGTATATATTTACTTGCTGCAATTTAAACCCATTTCATCTTGTCCTTGTTGATATGGGAGTGGAGGGTCCCATTAATCCATATATTTAACCTTCATCAATAAAACCAATTTTTAATGCTTCTAGTTTATTGCTATTCTGCTTTAGTCTTTATAGATAGGTACACTGACATCAGGTCCATCTCATTCCTGTTGGCTTTATAATAACATACAATAAAACAAACAAATATAATAAAATTAACAGTGGCAGTGATGAAAAGTTTCCTTGAACTTACTGCTAATGCTGCTTCATACTCTCCAGCAGCCAGGTACGCTAAGCCCAAGTAATAGGAGGCCTCTCCTTCCATCTTTTTGTCATTCCCTAAAACAAAAATGCAGAAAAAATATTATAGTAGTGAAGAAATTGTTTTATTACAACAAACAGAATCTCTGCTTTTTAAGTTAGTCAAAAATTACTATAACAAAGTATACAGATTTATATAAACAGCCCTGAAACCTAGCTACGTACTGATGGAAAAGGCTGACATTAATACAGTTTACCTGGGTCACCGATGTTACAGTAAGGTACATTAGCAATATAATTATGAGGAATTTACTTATGCATATAAAACCCGGCATTAGTATTTTGACATCCATATATAACTTCTATACTAGTCCACCATATGAGGGCTTCCCAGGTGGCACTAGTGGTAAAGAACCTTCCTGTCAATGCAGGAGACATAAGAGATGCAAGTTTGATCCCTGGGTCAGGAAGATCCCCTGGAGGAGGGCATGGCAACCCACTCCAGTAGTCTTGCCTGGAGAATTCCATAGAGAGAGAAGCCTGGTGGGCTACAGTCCATAGGGGTCTCAAAGAGTCAGACATGACAGCATGCACACATGCCCTTGTCATTCACCATACTACAACTACATACATGAAATAATTGATAATAATTGATAAAGAGTATCAGCCTTACTTGGTGTGCAAACACACATACACACACAGACTGTTATTCCAGCTAGGTCTCTAAAGGGGCAGATAATTAGCAAATTAAGGAGATATTGTTTTGATTAGGTTCAGTTGTAAAACTACTAGTTAAAACCTGGGTGAGAATGACTGCCAGAGTTTGGTTTCTTGGTGTAAAGTTTCAGGCATATTTTGAAATCTAAACACACTTTCCCTTGCTAGTGACTGGCAAATGCTTTTCACAAGGAATTTAGCCTTTCTAATTTCTGCAGGTTGCACTTATTCCAGGCATTATCAAATTTTACTTTCCAAAGCAAACTGTGTAAACATGTAATGTGCATCAACAAGACATATCATACAATAAAACAAACAAATATAATAAAATTAACAGTGGCAGTGATGAAAAGTTTCCTTGAACTTACTGCTAATGCTGCTTCATACTCTCCAGCAGCCAGGTACGCTAAGCCCAAGTAATAGGAGGCCTCTCCTTCCATCTTTTTGTCATTCCCTAAAACAAAAATGCAGAAAAAATATTATAGTAGTGAAGAAATTGTTTTATTACAACAAACAGAATCTCTGCTTTTTAAGTTAGTCAAAAATTACTATAACAAAGTATACAGATTTATATAAACAGCCCCTGAAACCTAGCTACGTACTGATGGAAAAGGCTGACATTAATACAGTTTACCTGGGTCACCGATGTTACAGTAAGGTACATTAGCAATATAATTATGAGGAATTTACTTATGCATATAAAACCCGGCATTAGTATTTTGACATCCATATATAACTTCTATACTAGTCCACCATATGAGGGCTTCCCAGGTGGCACTAGTGGTAAAGAACCTTCCTGTCAATGCAGGAGACATAAGAGATGCAAGTTTGATCCCTGGGTCAGGAAGATCCCCTGGAGGAGGGCATGGCAACCCACTCCAGTAGTCTTGCCTGGAGAATTCCATAGAGAGAGAAGCCTGGTGGGCTACAGTCCATAGGGGTCTCAAAGAGTCAGACATGACAGCATGCACACATGCCCTTGTCATTCACCATACTACAACTACATACATGAAATAATTGATAATAATTGATAAAGAGTATCAGCCTTACTTGGTGTGCAAACACACATACACACACAGACTGTTATTCCAGCTAGGTCTCTAAAGGGGCAGATAATTAGCAAATTAAGGAGATATTGTTTTGATTAGGTTCAGTTGTAAAACTACTAGTTAAAACCTGGGTGAGAATGACTGCCAGAGTTTGGTTTCTTGGTGTAAAGTTTCAGGCATATTTTGAAATCTAAACACACTTTCCCTTGCTAGTGACTGGCAAATGCTTTTCACAAGGAATTTAGCCTTTCTAATTTCTGCAGGTTGCACTTATTCCAGGCATTATCAAATTTTACTTTCCAAAGCAAACTGTGTAAACATGTAATGTGCATCAACAAGACATATATCATACCATCTAATAAACACATAATCTACTAATATCCAATGTACAAAATTTAACATGTATATCTAATACACTTGCAACAATCACAAGAGTCTCTTGTTTTAAACAGTAATACTATCCACCTGTACCCCATGTTCATTGCAGCTCTCTATACAATAGCCAGAACATGGAGGCAACCTAGATGTCCATCGACGAATGAATGGATACAGAAGCCCTGGTACATATATACAATGGAATACTACTCAACTGTTAAAAGAAATGCAGAAGACTCAGTCCTAATGAAGTGGCTGGCTCTAGAACCTATCATAAAAAGTGAAGTAAGTCAAAAAGACAAAGACAAATACAGTATACTAACACACATATAAGGAATCTAGTAGGATAGTCTTGATAACACACACAGTGAACTCATGGAAAAACAGACAGAGAATAGACATAGGGACATTGTGGGGAAGAAATAGGGAGGGGGAAGCATGGAGGGAGTAACATGGAAACCTATACTGTTATGTGCGGAAAAGATAGCTAGTGTCATTGTGCTAAGGGAATAGGAGTGCTCACAATGGCTTGGGGCGAAGGTCTGGAGGGGTGGGATGGGGGGAACTGGGGGGGTGGGGACCATGGATATGCATATGGCTGATCTGGAAACATACATGTCTGTGAACAACAAAACTCTGTAAAACCTTTAAAATAAAGAATAAAAAAAAAAGTCAAAAAAAAAAAAAAAAGTAATGCTATCCTTGTTCCACTTTTGGACGTCTTTGGCTTTCAGTGTTACCTAATGCCTGGGTAATGCAAGTGCTGGCAGATCCACTCTCATTTTTGATCTGTGGAAAGTAAGGATTCCTTAGGTTCCTTCACTCTGCATACCCACCATGATGGATTTCCACAGGAGCTAGCAATTCTCTCCACAGCACATGCTCAGCACTCACTGAATTAATCTCTCGTGAAGCAGTGGCTCAACTGGAAGACTGTGAGGAAACAGGAAGGCAAATGCCAGTGACAGTCGGTTTTGTTCTTCTCTGACAATCTTATCAGTTGCAGAGAATTATACTCTCAAGATCTCATTTCAGCAGAGTTGATGGCACTGGTGATTCAGTCTGGGAAATCTGGACTCTCATAATTCAGCTTGGCCCCCACTTTTTCTCTGCTTTAGGTTTATGAGTGCTGGGGAGATGGGTGGGATTAGGAAAGGAAAAAAAAGGGGTGGAAGGAAGGGGCTATAAAGGAAAGTTGCCTCTTAGATAATTAAAGGCTGATTATTTGAGACTTGTACTTGCTGTGTTAAGTGATATTAAAACAGTGACAATTGTATGTTCACACAGAGGATCATTATTTGCATCAAAATTTATGTAAAAATCAACCCAGCAAAGTGGAGAGAAAAAAATTTATCCCTGTTGATAGAAATATTTTTAAGCAGCTAATTGGAATAGTCAGATCACACCCAACATTAGATTTTAAATAAGATTTAAGTATAAGAACATCCTGATTACTAATTGAGACAAAGTTAAGATAAATTGAAAGCAACAAAATAATGAGGAAAATGTCAGCAAGTTGAGTGACACACATACAAAAGAAAAACAGGGTCAAACATTATTTATACTGTTTGTTTATTTGAGTGGGTTAAATTCACATTGGCCATGCTATCCAAGTCAATAATCATTTATTTTAAAGAAAATGCTGTTTTTTATTTTCAAAAGTAAATTGTTCATTCTTACATGAGTATGTTTACTAGAGAATCCAAAGAAGAAGTCATCCCAAGTGGAATAATGTTCTTGGGAGTAACTCAAATGTTTTATTAAAACGTGCCTAAAGCTTCCTTTTGTTATTTGGCTAACATGTATTCACTCATTCCTTTAGTCAGTGAATACTTATTGGACCATCCTATACCAGGCAGAACGGGGTGCCAGAATGAAATGGTTGGATGGCATCATCGACTCAAGGAGAGATGGTGAAGGACAGGGGAGCCTGGAGTGCTGCTGTCCATGGGGTCACAAAGAGTTCGACACAACTCAGTGAACGAACAACATATACCAGGCATAACCCCAAGCCCTAGGAATCCACTAGCACCATAATCAGACAAATTCCCCGTCCTTGAGGAGTTTATAGCTTCGAGAACTATACAAAACAGAAAATTGAAAATAAACAAAATAAATTGTATGGTAAGTTGTATGGTGATAAGTATTCTGGGCGAAAAATAAAGCAGGGTAAGAGGATTTGAGAATGCTAACTATGGGTAAAGAAAAAAGGCAGGTTTAAATATCAAATACAGTTTTCAAGACAGTAGATATCACTGAAGAGATGGTAATCCAAGAAAATGAAATTAAAGAGCAGAAAATTTTGAGAAACTCACTATGTGAAAACTAAACATACTCCTAAACAATCATCAGGTCAAAGAGGAAATCAGAAGGTAAACTAGAAAATATTTTGAGGGCTTCCCTGATGGTGCAGTGGGTAAAGAGTCAGCCTTGCAGTTCAAGGGGTACCTATATCCCCTGGCCTGGGAAGATCCCATGAGCCACACAGCGGCTGGACCGGTTTGTCCAAATATGAGCCAGCGCTCTAGAGTGCATGTGTCCAGAGCCAGTGCTCTGCAATGAGAGAGGCCACTGCGATGGGAGACACACACAGGCCAAAGAATAAAGATGGACGAAAATAGTAATAATAAAAAAACAATAACAGAGACCAAAATTTAAAACAAAACAAACAAAAAAAGAAAATACTTTGAGATGGATGGAAATGAAAATACAAAAACCAAAAACTTGTGGGATTCAGATAAAGCAGAGTGTAGAGGAACATGTACAGCTCTAAGTGCCTATTTATTAAAAAAGGAAACATCTTTTCACTTTACAAAACTAGAAAAAGAAGAGCTAACTAAATTCAAAGCAAACAGGAGGAAGGAAATAATAAAGACTAGAGAGGACGTGCCTAAAGCTTCCTTTTGTTATTTGGCTAACATGTATTCACTCATTCCTTTAGTCAGTGAATACTTATTGGACCATCCTATACCAGGCAGAACGGGTGCCAGAATGAAATGGTTGGATGGCATCATCGACTCAAGGAGAGATGGTGAAGGACAGGGGAGCCTGGAGTGCTGCTGTCCATGGGGTCACAAAGAGTTCGACACAACTCAGTGAACGAACAACATATACCAGGCATAACCCCAAGCCCTAGGAATCCACTAGCACCATAATCAGACAAATTCCCGTCCTTGAGGAGTTTATAGCTTCGAGAACTATACAAAACAGAAAATTGAAAATAAACAAAATAAATTGTATGGTAAGTTGTATGGTGATAAGTATTCTGGGCGAAAAATAAAGCAGGGTAAGAGGATTTGAGAATGCTAACTATGGGTAAAGAAAAAAGGCAGGTTTAAATATCAAATACAGTTTTCAAGACAGTAGATATCACTGAAGAGATGGTAATCCAAGAAAATGAAATTAAAGAGCAGAAAATTTTGAGAAACTCACTATGTGAAAACTAAACATACTCCTAAACAATCATCAGGTCAAAGAGGAAATCAGAAGGTAAACTAGAAAATATTTTGAGGGCTTCCCTGATGGTGCAGTGGGTAAAGAGTCAGCCTTGCAGTTCAAGGGGTACCTATATCCCCTGGCCTGGGAAGATCCCATGAGCCACACAGCGGCTGGACCGGTTTGTCCAAATATGAGCCAGCGCTCTAGAGTGCATGTGTCCAGAGCCAGTGCTCTGCAATGAGAGAGGCCACTGCGATGGGAGACACACACAGGCCAAAGAATAAAGATGGACGAAAATAGTAATAATAAAAAAACAATAACAGAGACCAAAATTTAAAACAAAACAAACAAAAAAAGAAAATACTTTGAGATGGATGGAAATGAAAATACAAAAACCAAAAACTTGTGGGATTCAGATAAAGCAGAGTGTAGAGGAACATGTACAGCTCTAAGTGCCTATTTATTAAAAAAGGAAACATCTTTTCACTTTACAAAACTAGAAAAAGAAGAGCTAACTAAATTCAAAGCAAACAGGAGGAAGGAAATAATAAAGACTAGAGAGGAAATAAGTGAAATAAAGAATAGGAAAAAGGTTATCAGCAAACCCAAAAGTTGCCTCATTGAAAAAGTCAACAAAATTGACAGACCTTTAGCTAGATAACCAGGAAAAGAGAAAAATCTCAAATTATGAAAATAAAGAATGAATGAGGGAAATCATCACAGTCCTTATAGAGATAAAAATATTATAAGGGAATATTATGGGCAATGTTATACCAACAAATTAGATACAGTTGATAAAATGGAAAATATAGAAAGACACAAACCACTGAAACCAACTCAAGAAGAGATGGAAAATATGAATAGATCCACAATAAATAAAAAAGTTAAATTAGAAATCAAGATACTTCCCACAAAATAAATCCAGATAACTTCAGTGATGAAGTCTACCAAATATTAAAAATATAATCAGGGGCTTCCTTGGTGGTACAGTGGGCAAGGACACTGCCTGGCAGTGCAAGGGGAACTGGTTCGATCCCTGGCCTGGGAAGATCTCGTGTATTGTGGAACAGCTGGACCGATGTGTCCAACTACCGAGCCAGAGCTCTGGAGCGCATGTGCCCAGAGCCAGTGCTCTGCAGCAAGTGGGGCTGCTGTGATGGGAGGCCCACACAGGCCAAAGAACAAAGATGAATGAAAATGAATAAATGAAAGACCAACAGAAGTGACCAAAAAAAAAAAAAAACATATATATATATATATATATATATATATACACATATATAATCAACATAAATTCTTCACAGACTCCTCCAAAAAATTAAGAAAAAACACTTCACAAATTAGTCTATGAGGCCACTATTATTTTGACAAGAAAAAACACCAGAAGAAAAGAAAATTAGAAGCCAACATCCATCCTACGTATAGACACAAAAAATTCCCAACAAGTACTAGCAGAAACAATCCAGCAGCATATGAAAAGGATTATACACCAGGATCAAGCTGGATTTATCCCAGGAATTTAAGGTTGGTTCAACATCTGCACATCAATCCATGAAATATACTATTTTTAATAGACAGGACAAAACCCATGTGTTCATCTCAATAGATGCAGAAAAAACATTTCACAAAATCCAATCCATTTTTATAATTAAAAAATAACCGGGCTTCCCCTGGTGGTCCAGTGGGTAAGGACACCGCCTTGCAGTGCAAGAGGCGCCGGTTCGATCCCTGGCCTGGGAAGATCCCACGTGCCGTGGAGCGGCTGGACCGATGTGTCCAATTACCAAGCCAGAGCTCTGGGGCGCATGCGCCCAGAGCCGGTGCTCTGCAACAACAGAGGCCACCGCGATGGGAGGCCCACAAGAGCCAAAGAACAAAGACGGATGAAAATAGAGAAATGGAAGACCAATAGAAGTGGCCTGCCTGTCCCCCTCCCTCCCAGCCCCACCCCCCCCCACCCCTGCCTGCCAAAATGATAAATAAATAAAATAAATGTTTAAAAAAAAAAATTAAAAAATAACCCTCAACAAATTCAGAAAAGAGGCAAAATTCCTCAACCTGTTTAAAAGTATCTACAAAACTCCCCACAGCTAACATTAAACCTAATGGTAAAAGACTGAAAGCTTTTGTCCTGAGATCAGGAAGAAGACAAAGATGGCCTTTGACACCAACCCTCACATTTATGGTCAGTTAATTTTTTTTTTCTTGGCCAATTCTACTGATCTTTCATTTATTTACCTTTGTTCTTTGGCCTGTGTGGGCCTCCCATCACAGCAGCCCCACTCGCAGCAGAGCACTGGCTCTGGGCACATGCACTCCAGAGCTGAGGCTCAGTAGTTGGACACATCCATCCAGCCGCTCCGCAGTACATGGGATCTTCCCAGGCCAGGGATCAAACCATAAATTCTTCACAACTCTCAAAAAGAAAAAACACTTCACAAATTAGTCTATGAGGCCACTATTATTTTGACAAGAAAAAACACCAGAAGAAAAGAAAATTAGAAGCCAACATCCATCCTACGTATAGACACAAAAAATTCCCAACAAGTACTAGCAGAAACAATCCAGCAGCATATGAAAAGGATTATACACCAGGATCAAGCTGGATTTATCCCAGGAATTTAAGGTTGGTTCAACATCTGCACATCAATCCATGAAATATACTATTTTTAATAGACAGGACAAAACCCATGTGTTCATCTCAATAGATGCAGAAAAAACATTTCACAAAATCCAATCCATTTTTATAATTAAAAAATAACCGGGCTTCCCCTGGTGGTCCAGTGGGTAAGGACACCGCCTTGCAGTGCAAGAGGCGCCGGTTCGATCCCTGGCCTGGGAAGATCCCACGTGCTGCGGAGCGTCTGGACTGATGTGTCCAATTACCGAGCCAGAGCTCTGGGGCGCATGCGCCCAGAGCCAGCGCTCTGCAACAACAGAGGCCACCGCGATGGGAGGCCCACAAGAGCCAAAGAACAAAGACGGATGAAAATAGAGAAATGGAAGACCAATAGAAGTGGCCTGCCTGTCCCCCTCCCTCCCAGCCCCACTCCCCCCCACCCCTGCCTGCCAAAATGATAAATAAATAAAATAAATGTTTAAAAAAAAAAATTAAAAAATAACCCTCAACAAATTCAGAAAAGAGGCAAAATTCCTCAACCTGTTTAAAAGTATCTACAAAACTCCCCACAGCTAACATTAAACCTAATGGTAAAAGACTGAAAGCTTTTGTCCTGAGATCAGGAAGAAGACAAAGATGGCCTTTGACACCAACCCTCACATTTATGGTCAGTTAATTTTTTTTTTCTTGGCCAATTCTACTGATCTTTCATTTATTTACCTTTGTTCTTTGGCCTGTGTGGGCCTCCCATCACAGCAGCCCCACTCGCAGCAGAGCACTGGCTCTGGGCACATGCACTCCAGAGCTCTGGCTCAGTAGTTGGACACATCCGTCCAACTGCTCTGCAGCACGTGGGATCTTCCCAGGCCAGGGATCGAACCAGGCCCCCTTGCACTGCCAGGCGGTGTCCTTACCCACTGGAACCCAGGGAAGCCCTATGGTCAGTTATTTTTTTTGTTTTGTTTTAACATTTATTTATTTTTTGGGGGGTTGGGTTGGGGAGGGAGGGGTTGGGCGGGCCACTTCTATTGGTCTTTCATTTATCTATTTTCATCCATCTTTGTTCTTTGGCTCTTGTGAGCCTCCCATGGCGGTGGCCTCTGTTGTCACAGAGCGCTGGCTCTGGGCGCATGCGCTCCACAGCTCCGGCTCAGTAATTGGACACATCAGTCCAGCCGCTCCGTGGCACGTGGGATCTTCCCAGGCCAGGAATCGAACCGGCGCCCCTTGCACTGCAAGGCGGTGTCCTTATCCACTGGACCACCAGGGAAGCCCCTATGGTCAGTTAATTATTTTTTAAATTAATTAATTAATTAATTAATTAATTTTTTTACATGTATGTTCCCAGATCATTCATATGCATATCCTTGGACCCTCCCCCCACCCAGTTCCTCCCCTCCCATCCCTCCAGACCATCGCTCCAAGTGGTTGTAGGTACTCCTATTCCCCTAGCACAATGACAATAGCTATCTTTTCCACACATGACAGTATAGGCTTCCATGTTACTCCCTCCATGCCTCCCTCCCACTGTTCGGTCTCCACAATGTCTTTATGTCTATTCTCTGTTTTTTCATAAGTTCGCTACGTATGTTATCATGACCCTCTTACTAGATCCCATATATATGAGTTAGTATACTATACTTGTCTTTCTCTTTTTGACTTACTTCACTTTTTATGATAGGTTCTAGAGCCAGCCACCTCATTAGGACTGAGTCTTCTGCATTTCTTTTAACAGCTGAATAGTATTCCATTGTATATATGTACCAGAGCTTCTGGATCCATTCATTTGTCGATGGACATCTAGGTTGCTTCCATGTTCTGGCTATTGTATAGAGAGCTGCAATGAACATTGGGGTACAGGTGCCTCTTTCAGTTTTGATTTCATCAGGATATAGGCCTAATAGTGGGATTGCTGGGTCATAGGGTGCTTCTATTTTTAGTTTTTTAAGGAATCTCCATATTGTCTTCCATAGAGGTTGTATTAATTTACATTCCCACCAGCAATGCAAGAGGGTTCCCTTTTCTCCACACCCTCTCCAGCACTTGCTGTCTGTCAATTTGTTGATGATGGCCATTCTGACAGGTGTGAGGTGGTATCTCACTGTGGTTTTAATTTGCATTTCTCTGATAATAAGTGAGGTTGAGCATCGTTTCATGTATTTTTGGGCCATCTGTATGTCCTCTTTGGAGAGGCGTCTCTTTAGATCTTTTTCCCACTTTTTGATTGGGCTGCTCATTTTCCCTGTGTTGAGTTGTCTGAGTTGCTTGTAGATTGGTCAGTTAATTTTTAACAAGAGTCCCAGGACAAGGTTGAGAAAGAACAGCATTTTCAACAGCCAGCACTGGGGCAACTGGACACCCGCATGCAAAACATAAAGTTGGGCCCTCCTCACACACACACACACACACACACACACGTGCGTGCTTGCATGGTAAGTCATTTCAGTCATGTCTGTCTCTGTACAACCCTATGAACTGTAGCCTACTGGGCACACCTACCTAAATATAGGAGTTAAGACTATAAAGCTCTTAAAATAAGAGGTAGAAGAAAATCTTCATGACTTTGGATTAGTGGGAACCTATATAGTTAAGATACCAAGAGCATAAACAACTAAAGAAAGAACATATTACTTTGGACTTTATCAAATTAAAATCTTGGGCCTCAAGGGAAACAGTCAGAAAGTGAAAAGAAAACACAATGTTTTCAAATCACAAATCAAATGAAGGACTTGTGTCTTGAATATTAGAGGATTCTTACAACTCAATAGTAAAAAGAAAAATAACCTCGGGCTTCCCCTGGTGGTCCAGTGGGTAGGGACACTGCCTTGCAGTGCAAAGGGCGCTGGTTCGAGCCCTGGCCTGGGAAGATCCCACGTGCCGCGGAGCAGCTGGACTGATGTGTCCAATTACCGAGCCAGAGCTCTGGAGCGCATGCGCCCAGAGCTGGCACTCTGCAACGACAGACGCCACCATGATGGGAGGCCCACAGGAGCCAAAGAACAAAGACAGATGAACATAGAGAAACGAAAGACCAATAGAAGTGGCCCGCCTGCTCCCCTCCCTCCCCAACCCGACCCCCGCCCCAAAATAAATAAATAAAGAAATCTTTAAAAAAAAAAAAAAGAAAAATAACCCAATTAAAAATGAGCAAAGAAAGTGAATACACATTTCTGCAAAGAAGATATACAAATGGACAATAAGCTCATGAAGAGATTGTCAACATCATTAACCAACAGGGAGATGCAAAATAAATTCAGTGAGATATTACTCTATGCCTATCTTTTTTTGGATTGGTCCTCTTTGGAGAGGCGTCCCTTTAGATCTTTTTCCCACTTTTTGATTGGGCTGCTCATTTTCCCTGTGTTGAGTTGTCTGAGTTGCTTGTAGATTGGTCAGTTAATTTTTAACAAGAGTCCCAGGACAAGGTTGAGAAAGAACAGCATTTTCAACAGCCAGCACTGGGGCAACTGGACACCCGCATGCAAAACATAAAGTTGGGCCCTCCTCACACACACACACACACACACACACACGTGCGTGCTTGCATGGTAAGTCATTTCAGTCATGTCTGTCTCTGTACAACCCTATGAACTGTAGCCTACTGGGCACACCTACCTAAATATAGGAGTTAAGACTATAAAGCTCTTAAAATAAGAGGTAGAAGAAAATCTTCATGACTTTGGATTAGTGGGAACCTATATAGTTAAGATACCAAGAGCATAAACAACTAAAGAAAGAACATATTACTTTGGACTTTATCAAATTAAAATCTTGGGCCTCAAGGGAAACAGTCAGAAAGTGAAAAGAAAACACAATGTTTTCAAATCACAAATCAAATGAAGGACTTGTGTCTTGAATATTAGAGGATTCTTACAACTCAATAGTAAAAAGAAAAATAACCTCGGGCTTCCCCTGGTGGTCCAGTGGGTAGGGACACTGCCTTGCAGTGCAAAGGGCGCTGGTTCGAGCCCTGGCCTGGGAAGATCCCACGTGCCGCGGAGCAGCTGGACTGATGTGTCCAATTACCGAGCCAGAGCTCTGGAGCGCATGCGCCCAGAGCTGGCACTCTGCAACGACAGACGCCACCATGATGGGAGGCCCACAGGAGCCAAAGAACAAAGACAGATGAACATAGAGAAACGAAAGACCAATAGAAGTGGCCCGCCTGCTCCCCTCCCTCCCCAACCCGACCCTCGCCCCAAAATAAATAAATAAAGAAATCTTAAAAAAAAAAGAAAAATAACCCAATTAAAAATGAGCAAAGAAAGTGAATACACATTTCTGCAAAGAAGATATACAAATGGACAATAAGCTCATGAAGAGATTGTCAACATCATTAACCAACAGGGAGATGCAAAATAAATTCAGTG
The DNA here is from genome assembly GCA_022376925.1 of Tragulus kanchil. Classification (NCBI taxonomy): domain Eukaryota; kingdom Metazoa; phylum Chordata; class Mammalia; order Artiodactyla; family Tragulidae; genus Tragulus; species Tragulus kanchil. Next base: position 36,056,091 of record JAIOJX010000025.1, read on the forward strand.
AGATATTACTCTATGCCTACTAAAGAGGACTAGAATAAAAAGACAGAGGAACAAGTAGTGGTAAGGAGGTGGCCAAATTGAAACCCTTTATACATTGTTGTTAGGAATGTAAAACAGTTCAACTTGGGAAAACTCTTCAAAGACCCAGCAATTCCACGACTAGGTATATACCCAGAGGAATTGAAAATATGTACACAAATGGTCAGAGTAGCATTATTCATAATAGACAAAAGGTGGGGACAGCATAAATATCTGTCCACTGATGAATGAATAAATAAATTGTGATATAATCATACAACAGTGTATTATTTGACCATAAAATGAAGTAGTGATACATGCTACAAGATGGGTAAACTTTGAAAATGAGATACTAAGAGAAAAAAGCTGGACTCAAAAGAACATATACAATATGATGTCATTTGTGCTAACTATCCAGCAGAGGTAAATTCACAGGGACAGAACAATGACGAAGAGTTGCTAGGGCACAGGGGAAGAAATGTGTGAGTCAGGACCTCTAGGGAGTACAGGAGGGTTAGTGTTGATGTTTGTACAACTTTGTGAATTTATTAAAGGCCAGTGATGATTGAAATATGAAAATCATAGAATACTAGTGTCATGAGACCACTGTATAGCTGATGCTACACTTATATATTACACAAAGGTGTCCTAACAGAGGAGCTGGTGCACAGTGGATATAGGCTCTCCTTAAATTCTTTGTAGTCCAATGCGGGAAGTAAGCCATGCCACTGAGGGGTGTCCCTGGCCTGGGAAGATCCCACGTGCTGCGGAGCGGCTGGACTGATGTGTCCAATTACCGAGCCGGAGCTCTGGAGCGCATGCGCCCAGAGCTGGCACTCTGCAACGACAGACGCCACCATGATGGGAGGCCCACAGGAGCCAAAGAACAAAGACAGATGAACATAGAGAAACGAAAGACCAATAGAAGTGGCCCGCCTGCTCCCCTCCCTCCCCAACCCGACCCTCGCCCCAAAATAAATAAATAAAGAAATCTTTAAAAAAAAAAAAAAGAAAAATAACCCAATTAAAAATGAGCAAAGAAAGTGAATACACATTTCTGCAAAGAAGATATACAAATGGACAATAAGCTCATGAAGAGATTGTCAACATCATTAACCAACAGGGAGATGCAAAATAAATTCAGTGAGATATTACTCTATGCCTACTAAAGAGGACTAGAATAAAAAGACAGAGGAACAAGTAGTGGTAAGGAGGTGGCCAAATTGAAACCCTTTATACATTGTTGTTAGGAATGTAAAACAGTTCAACTTGGGAAAACTCTTCAAAGACCCAGCAATTCCACGACTAGGTATATACCCAGAGGAATTGAAAATATGTACACAAATGGTCAGAGTAGCATTATTCATAATAGACAAAAGGTGGGGACAGCATAAATATCTGTCCACTGATGAATGAATAAATAAATTGTGATATAATCATACAACAGTGTATTATTTGACCATAAAAATGAAGTAGTGATACATGCTACAAGATGGGTAAACTTTGAAAATGAGATACTAAGAGAAAAAAGCTGGACTCAAAAGAACATATACAATATGATGTCATTTGTGCTAACTATCCAGCAGAGGTAAATTCACAGGGACAGAACAATGACGAAGAGTTGCTAGGGCACAGGGGAAGAAATGTGTGAGTCAGGACCTCTAGGGAGTACAGGAGGGTTAGTGTTGATGTTTGTACAACTTTGTGAATTTATTAAAGGCCAGTGATGATTGAAATATGAAAATCATAGAATACTAGTGTCATGAGACCACTGTATAGCTGATGCTACACTTATATATTACACAAAGGTGTCCTAACAGAGGAGCTGGTGCACAGTGGATATAGGCTCTCCTTAAATTCTTTGTAGTCCAATGCGGGAAGTAAGCCATGCCACTGTAGCTTGCTGGCTCAGGCTCCCTGACCAAAGTGGAAAACAACAACAAGAAGGGGCGATTTTCCCAGAAGATTTCCACTGCTGTCAGACTCTGTAAAATACAGTGCAATCTTTTAACCTGTCTTCTTATATAAAAAATATGGGCACAAATATGTTTCGGTTTCAAATGACATGAAAAATTATTACAGCACAAGAAGCAGGTTTTCTCTTGATCTCTTTGTCTCCTGTTCTCTTTATTCTGCTGGCCTTTGGAAAGTGTGAGATGCTTTCAAGAAAGGAGACTGCTTGGCAGGCTCTGAGTGTTGGGGAAACCATAAGAACCTCACTTTCTTTGTGAACTACCTTACAATTTAACAAATGTGAACCTAAAGTGAAATACCTTTTCCTGACTGATAACATTAACTTACGTTAAAATTCCACACAACTTTTCCTGTGACTGAAGTTAGCTACTGAAATTGATCTACAAGCTAACTATTCATGGCAGTGTTTACCCCTTTGGGGAAGGTACTAGATCACCATTCATTCAAAAGAAGTTCATTCAATGGGATACATCTTTCAGTGGGGCCATTTCAAGCAATATTATTTTTAAAAAGTACCAGAGAGAATAATCTAAGATTTCACTTTCACTCTTTAAAAAATTAAAATAAAACTCAGAAAATTAGTCTTGTTTACTCCAAAGAAGCTATTTGTTACTCAGTAACGCAACTGATTAAGTATAAACACAAGCTAAAGAATTTTAGTTCAAGGGCATAATTTCCATCTCTTCCTCCTTCATGAAAGGGCTACTCTATAAATAAACTACTCTGAGGTAACAAAAGGTCTTTGTATCTCACACGGTAAAAGTCTGTATGTTCCAAATATTTTTCTTTATACATTTGAAAATAATACAGACTCTCAAGCATGTGATAAGCTCTCACAGAATCGCTTCACTGCTGTAAGAGTGCATATGAATCACCTGGACCTTGCAAACAGAAAGGTCTTTGCTGATTTTTTCCATCACGGTGTCCTAACAGAGGAGCAGGGTATAGGCTCTCCTTAAATTCTTTGTAGTCCAATGCGGAAGTAAGCCATGCCACTGTAGCTTGCTGGCTCAGGCTCCTGACCAAAGTGGAAAACAACAACAAGAAGGGCGATTTTCCCAGAAGATTTCCACTGCTGTCAGACTCTGTAAAATACAGTGCAATCTTTTAACCTGTCTTCTTATATAAAAAATATGGGCACAAATATGTTTCGGTTTCAAATGACATGAAAAATTATTACAGCACAAGAAGCAGGTTTTCTCTTGATCTCTTTGTCTCCTGTTCTCTTTATTCTGCTGGCCTTTGGAAAGTGTGAGATGCTTTCAAGAAAGGAGACTGCTTGGCAGGCTCTGAGTGTTGGGGAAACCATAAGAACCTCACTTTCTTTGTGAACTACCTTACAATTTAACAAATGTGAACCTAAAGTGAAATACCTTTTCCTGACTGATAACATTAACTTACGTTAAAATTCCACACAACTTTTCCTGTGACTGAAGTTAGCTGCTGAAATTGATCTACAAGCTAACTATTCATGGCAGTGTTTACCCCTTTGGGGAAGGTACTAGATCACCATTCATTCAAAAGAAGTTCATTCAATGGGATACATCTTTCAGTGGGGCCATTTCAAGCAATATTATTTTTAAAAAGTACCAGAGAGAATAATCTAAGATTTCACTTTCACTCTTTAAAAAATTAAAATAAAACTCAGAAAATTAGTCTTGTTTACTCCAAAGAAGCTATTTGTTACTCAGTAACGCAACTGATTAAGTATAAACACAAGCTAAAGAATTTTAGTTCAAGGGCATAATTTCCATCTCTTCCTCCTTCATGAAAGGGCTACTCTATAAATAAACTACTCTGAGGTAACAAAAGGTCTTTGTATCTCACACGGTAAAAGTCTGTATGTTCCAAATATTTTTCTTTATACATTTGAAAATAATACAGACTCTCAAGCATGTGATAAGCTCTCACAGAATCGCTTCACTGCTGTAAGAGTGCATATGAATCACCTGCGGACCTTGCAAACTTGCAGATCCTGATGCAGTCGCTCTGGTGTGGGGCCTGAGATGCTGCATTTCTTATAAGTTCCCTAGTGATGCTGATACTGTCAGTCTGAAGGCCACACACTTTGACAGGCAAGGGTCCAAAATATATTAAACCTCATTTTCCCATTATTCCTAACTTAATATTTATCATATCTTTCCTATTACCAGACAATAGGGAATTTACAAACAATGAAAGGTCTCTCAGATTTTAAGAAATATATGACCTTAAGTGTATGTGGGTGCATACGTGTGCACATGCACACACACAAACACACCCTTAACTTTTGCAAATGACCTTACCTTCTCATTATAGGTTTATTGGTTTATAACATTACTCCCAGAGGGTTACAATTTTGGAGATAGAGCTTTCAGGAAACTAATGGATTTCTTGTTGTCAGCACTAAGGCCCCCCTGTTTTACAGTGAAACTTGAATATTGATGGCATTTGTCTCTGCATTTCATAGGAAATAATCACCCAAACACTTGACGATTTTTACCTCCCTCTTGGGAGAAGCAGCGGCTGCCCATTAAAGGCAGCAATGTGAGAGTGCTCTTTTCCACCCACCTTCTTTGGCTATTTCACAAGCTTTTATTAGAATTCTGATGGCCTGTTTATATTCTTTATTTTCCAGCATTTTGTCTGAAAGTAATCTGTAGGTCCTCAGGAGACTCTCGCAGGCCAACAAGTTGAGAAAGCGGCCTGTCTCATCCTTCCATATCCGCCCCTGCGTCAATTGATGGAAGGCTTCATAATGCTCTGCAGCTTCCAGAAGCTGACCTGAAGAATAAAAGCCATTCATAAATACCAACCACAGACCAGAACATAGTTTCAAATACTTTGCATACATCTTGTGCTTTACTATTACAGGGGAGTGGGAGGCGGGTGTGGAACCATGGGATACAGTCAAATCTTTCTAAGGCTGAAGAGGACTTCAGCTGATTGAAAGGAGTGATCTCAATATGGATCTGAGATTCAGCACTGATTTTTGGATGGATATCTGCTAAAGGGATATACTTGGGCTAGAAGAAATTAATCAGAATCGAATATGCTGTAAGAGTGCATATGAATCACCTGCGGACCTTGCAAACTTGCAGATCCTGATGCAGTCGCTCTGGTGTGGGGCCTGAGATGCTGCATTTCTTATAAGTTCCCTAGTGATGCTGATACTGTCAGTCTGAAGGCCACACACTTTGACAGGCAAGGGTCCAAAATATATTAAACCTCATTTTCCCATTATTCCTAACTTAATATTTATCATATCTTTCCTATTACCAGACAACAGGGAATTTACAAACAATGAAAGGTCTCTCAGATTTTAAGAAATATATGACCTTAAGTGTATGTGGGTGCATACGTGTGCACATGCACACACACAAACACACCCTTAACTTTTGCAAATGACCTTACCTTCTCATTATAGGTTTATTGGTTTATAACATTACTCCCAGAGGGTTACAATTTTGGAGATAGAGCTTTCAGGAAACTAATGGATTTCTTGTTGTCAGCACTAAGGCCCCCCTGTTTTACAGTGAAACTTGAATATTGATGGCATTTGTCTCTGCATTTCATAGGAAATAATCACCCAAACACTTGACGATTTTTACCTCCCTCTTGGGAGAAGCAGCGGCTGCCCATTAAAGGCAGCAATGTGAGAGTGCTCTTTTCCACCCACCTTCTTTGGCTATTTCACAAGCTTTTATTAGAATTCTGATGGCCTGTTTATATTCTTTATTTTCCAGCATTTTGTCTGAAAGTAATCTGTAGGTCCTCAGGAGACTCTCGCAGGCCAACAAGTTGAGAAAGCGGCCTGTCTCATCCTTCCATATCCGCCCCTGCGTCAATTGATGGAAGGCTTCATAATGCTCTGCAGCTTCCAGAAGCTGACCTGAAGAATAAAAGCCATTCATAAATACCAACCACAGACCAGAACATAGTTTCAAATACTTTGCATACATCTTGTGCTTTACTATTACAGGGGAGTGGGAGGCGGGTGTGGAACCATGGGATACAGTCAAATCTTTCTAAGGCTGAAGAGGACTTCAGCTGATTGAAAGGAGTGATCTCAATATGGATCTGAGATTCAGCACTGATTTTTGGATGGATATCTGCTAAAGGGATATACTTGGGCTAGAAGAAATTAATCAGAATTGAATATGCTTAGAGAAATGTTTAGCTAACATTTATTCAACATCATGCATGCAAGAGATGGTGCTGTGCACTATATAGGCATTTCTTGCTTAATCATCATAACAGTCCTAAGGAAAAGAGACTTGTTATGATTCCATTTTAAAAAAGAAAAGAGTAAAGTTAAGAAAGTTGCCCAAGGGCTTCTCTGGGGGCTCAGTGATGAGGAATCTGCTTGCCAATGCAGGAGACAGAAGTTTGATTCCTGACCCAGGAAGATCACACAGGCTGTGGAGCAACTAAGCTCCTGTGCCACAACTATTGAGCCTGTGCTCTAGAGCCCGGGAGCTGCAACTACTGAGCCCATGAGCTGTCACTACTGAAGCTCGGGCTCCACAGAGCCCCTGTGCTCCACAACAAGGGAACCCACCCCAGTGAGAAGCCCATGCACTGCGACTAGAGAGTAGTCCTTGCTGTTGCAACTAGAGAAGATCCCGTGCAGCAACAAAGGCCTATCACAGCCAAAAATAAATAAATAAATAATCCAAAAAAGAGAAAGAATTTTGCCCAAGATTGGATGGCCAGTGGCTTAGCATATCTGGGCAGATTGATTCCAGAGCCCATGTTCTAAACCCCTCCCCTGCCCAACAGACAGCCATTCTTCATTCTCAATAATTCAGGTATCTTAAGAGAGGGTACATTTGCTACAAATCTCAAATTTAAATATTATGGATCTTTAAACTACTTCTGAAACTTTAAACTTTTCAAACAGGCTTTATATACTGTTTAACTTTAAATAATTAAAGGTAACAACTGCCCTTCTGAATTATATTTTATAATATAGTCCAAAATGTATCTTCTCAAAACCGAAACTCTAACTTCAAGTCATTTGATTCCTTAAAGTGTCAACAAGTACATTTCTGGAAGAGTAGTTTGTAGTTCCATCCTCTAGACTATATATTTCACTTGTGAATTGACTGGTAGAAATGCACATGAAACCCTGTAATGTAAATACTCTCTTATGGTATTGGAGTTACTTAACTGCACTTGACTGGAAAAGCACTTACCCACAGGCCTTCCAACAACAGTACTTAAGAGGAAGTGCAGGCTTCATGTGGACAACCTGAGCTCCTGTACTAGTTTCACCATTTTTGCTGTTCAGCCTCAGGCTAATTACTATGCTCTCTGTGCCCAAATTTAATGCTTCTGCAAATAAGATCATAGCATCACTATTCAAGGTGTTATTGTGAGGAATGAATTAATATACGGTCAATATCTGATACAGAGCAGGTACTCAATAAACACAGCTATTGTTACCAGCTGGCATAATGACATTTTTTAAAAATCCACCAGCCAAATGAAATACAGTCACCATTTATTTTTTCTTTAAGTATAACATAGTCTTCCAAGAAAATATGCAGTTGAGTCCTAGTGGCAATATTATCATGACTGATTAAAGAAACCTATGTAGGACATATTAGGCTCAATTTCATTAAATAAGATGCATGACAGAGGTGTTGGCTAACTCTACCCTCAGAATCATTTTGCAGTATATATGAATATCAAATCAACACACTGTGCATATTAAATTTATACATTATATGCCAATTACCTCTCAATAAAGCTGGAAAAAGTATGTAAGAGAAAAGAAAGATGCAGTGTATATTACAGGTTGGACAGTCCTCTGCTATGACTATTGCATGTGATTTCTTCCTTTTTCATACAAAATTTATTACCAAAGTAAATATCAAAAATGCATATATAAAGAAATAGTACTTTCAAAGAAACATAACAAAGGTATATAGTCAGCAAATGATTTGTACAAGAATTCAGTAAAGACATGACCAGTCTGAGCCTGATACAGCAGGAGGACATGCCAGCAAAAAAACATAGATTGGGGTGGGTGTGCTTCTAAGTTGTTAATAAACTTGTATTATGAAATTTTTAGATGATAAAAGACTACAAAGTCATAAATATGATATTACAGAAGAATATGTGATTACCTGGACAGGTGCTTACGATATGTGAAAGTACTGAAAAACATCAGAAAACATTTATAAAGCACTATTAGTGTTATGTGGGTGATGAATGGTTCCTTTTCTGCTTTTCTTTTATTTGGCATTTGCTACTGTTTCGATCATCAACACATGTCAACATTTTTTTTTTGCGAAAAGCCTCCCAGGCTTAACTTAAGAGGAAGTGCAGGCTTCATGTGGACAACCTGAGCTCCTGTACTAGTTTCACCATTTTTGCTGTTCAGCCTCAGGCTAATTACTATGCTCTCTGTGCCCAAATTTAATGCTTCTGCAAATAAGATCATAGCATCACTATTCAAGGTGTTATTGTGAGGAATGAATTAATATACGGTCAATATCTGATACAGAGCAGGTACTCAATAAACACAGCTATTGTTACCAGCTGGCATAATGACATTTTTTAAAAATCCACCAGCCAAATGAAATACAGTCACCATTTATTTTTTCTTTAAGTATAACATAGTCTTCCAAGAAAATATGCAGTTGAGTCCTAGTGGCAATATTATCATGACTGATTAAAGAAACCTATGTAGGACATATTAGGCTCAATTTCATTAAATAAGATGCATGACAGAGGTGTTGGCTAACTCTACCCTCAGAATCATTTTGCAGTATATATGAATATCAAATCAACACACTGTGCATATTAAATTTATACATTATATGCCAATTACCTCTCAATAAAGCTGGAAAAAGTATGTAAGAGAAAAGAAAGATGCAGTGTATATTACAGGTTGGACAGTCCTCTGCTATGACTATTGCATGTGATTTCTTCCTTTTCATACAAAATTTATTACCAAAGTAAATATCAAAAATGCATATATAAAGAAATAGTACTTTCAAAGAAACATAACAAAGGTATATAGTCAGCAAATGATTTGTACAAGAATTCAGTAAAGACATGACCAGTCTGAGCCTGATACAGCAGGAGGACATGCCAGCAAAAAAACATAGATTGGGGTGGGTGTGCTTCTAAGTTGTTAATAAACTTGTATTATGAAATTTTTAGATGATAAAAGACTACAAAGTCATAAATATGATATTACAGAAGAATATGTGATTACCTGGACAGGTGCTTACGATATGTGAAAGTACTGAAAAACATCAGAAAACATTTATAAAGCACTATTAGTGTTATGTGGGTGATGAATGGTTCCTTTTCTGCTTTTCTTTCTGATTATTGGCATTTGCTACTGTTTCGATCATCAACACATGTTCAGTGTGTTAAAAGAAATATGTAATGGAAGCTATTTTTAAAATGATACCCAGTCCTTTTTCATTTTGATATAAATACTCAAGGTTGAGGTTTCCTGTTCTATCCTTACATTTAACTGACAAATTTTCTCTTACCTCCCACAAAAGCAGGCAGAGTTTTCCCCCTTTCCTGCAGCACCTGTTTGCAGAAATGCCTTTTTCCAAATACCCATGACTCTCATTTCTTTTTTTAAAACTCGAATGGAACATTGGCAAAGATGTGTATTATGTTTCCTCTGTTAACTACATTTCTGCCTGTAACGTATAGCTCTGTACCCCTGGAAAGATGTATATGAGAGTTCTTTTTTTTTATCCAGCATCCATGTATTCATAAAGTATGGATGCATATTTCTCTTTGGTCACGTGAATAGGGATGGATGAACGCAGGAAACTGTGAGTAAACGAAATAGTCCAGAAAAAAGTTGGGACGATAAGGAGACTAAGGCAGGCCTGACAGCATCTGTGGTCACACACAGGAACCACATGGAAAGAGGGTCCAAAGGAGTGTTATACAATAACAGATTCACTAAGAATGCCAGGAGGAGAGCCAGGAGAGGAGGAAGCTCTGGATAACTCAACTAATTACAATGAGATGCAAATGAGGCATAATGATGTAAACCAGTATATGAGAAGTGATAGCGGAGTCCAAGATTTGATCCACATTGGGCAGAAAGGGGAGGTAAATAAGGGGAGAGGCGGGGAAAAGGGGGAAAAGGAGATGTCGAGGAAATGGGGAGCTAGCTGAATGCGGGGAAGGTGGGGAGAAAGGTGGGTACCATGTCTCTGTATTCCAAACAAGCCAGACTTCCCTGTGTTACTGATGCCATCAGGTCTCCCTCACAGGCTGTCTAAGCAGAAATGAAATAAGAGACCTTCTAGGGACATTGGTTTCAGTTGGCTACTGTGGAAAGGGGCCGTAGAATGATTGAGAAATTGACTTTTCAGTTGAGTTTGATTTTTTTTAACACCAAAAACATTTTTATTGGGGTATAGCCAATTAATAATTTTGTGATAGTTTCAGGTGAACAGTGAAGGGGATTGGTCATATACATACATGTATCCATTCTTCCCCAAACCCCTACCCTATCCAGGCTGATACATAACATTAAGCCAAGTTCCATGTGCTGTACAATAGATTTTGAGTGTGATTTTTGGTGAGCAATGGGGACTAGTATCAGTGTACTGCCTAATCAGTGATTACTAGCCAAGGTTCAGCTTTTAGAAGGATGTACTTGAGGTTGCATGAGGAAGGAGTCTTATTTAAGACACTCAAAAAAGGGTTTTCCCCTTTCCTGCAGCACCTGTTTGCAGAAATGCCTTTTTCCAAATACCCATGACTCTCATTTCTTTTAAAACTCGAATGGAACATTGGCAAAGATGTGTATTATGTTTCCTCTGTTAACTACATTTCTGCCTGTAACGTATAGCTCTGTACCCCTGGAAAGATGTATATGAGAGTTCTTTTTTTTTATCCAGCATCCATGTATTCATAAAGTATGGATGCATATTTCTCTTTGGTCACGTGAATAGGGATGGATGAACGCAGGAAACTGTGAGTAAACGAAATAGTCCAGAAAAAAGTTGGGACGATAAGGAGACTAAGGCAGGCCTGACAGCATCTGTGGTCACACACAGGAACCACATGGAAAGAGGGTCCAAAGGAGTGTTATACAATAACAGATTCACTAAGAATGCCAGGAGGAGAGCCAGGAGAGGAGGAAGCTCTGGATAACTCAACTAATTACAATGAGATGCAAATGAGGCATAATGATGTAAACCAGTATATGAGAAGTGATAGCGGAGTCCAAGATTTGATCCACATTGGGCAGAAAGGGGAGGTAAATAAGGGGAGAGGCGGGGAAAAGGGGGAAAAGGAGATGTCGAGGAAATGGGGAGCTAGCTGAATGCGGGGAAGGTGGGGAGAAAGGTGGGTACCATGTCTCTGTATTCCAAACAAGCCAGACTTCCCTGTGTTACTGATGCCATCAGGTCTCCCTCACAGGCTGTCTAAGCAGAAATGAAATAAGAGACCTTCTAGGGACATTGGTTTCAGTTGGCTACTGTGGAAAGGGGCCGTAGAATGATTGAGAAATTGACTTTTCAGTTGAGTTTGATTTTTTTTAACACCAAAAACATTTTTATTGGGGTATAGCCAATTAATAATTTTGTGATAGTTTCAGGTGAACAGTGAAGGGGATTGGTCATATACATACATGTATCCATTCTTCCCCAAACCCCTACCCTATCCAGGCTGATACATAACATTAAGCCAAGTTCCATGTGCTGTACAATAGATTTTGAGTGTGATTTTTGGTGAGCAATGGGGACTAGTATCAGTGTACTGCCTAATCAGTGATTACTAGCCAAGGTTCAGCTTTTAGAAGGATGTACTTGAGGTGTGCAATGAGGAAGGAGTCTTATTTAAGACACTCAGGTAAAAGGAACAGGGGATTACTGTCTCTTGAAGATCTACCAGGTGCTAGTCAAAATGGAAGACGTTTTTGCTCATACATTATCTTATATATTATCTTATTTAACCTTCCAAAACCAGCACAACAAATATGACTTTCATTTTTATACCAAAGAGGAAACCAGGGCTCACAAACAGTAAATTAGTCAAGTTGCTAAAAGATGATTTTAGGATTTAAACCTGTGATCATCAAACCATCCACAGAGATTGGTTCTACCACATCAGAGAAAGTCAGAAAAGTTAGATGGAGTGAGTTTGGTTCTCTGGATGTAAGTCTTTCAAGTTAACAACAACGCTGGTGCTAGGGGATCTCTAGCTATCTATCTCCCAGCTCTATAATTCTGTGACTCTATTCAGGCAGTCACAAGAGCCTCCAACATGAAAGAGCAGATACTAGGCACTGATGTGCTTCTTATTCGTTTTCCTGAGGGAGTCTGATGGACAACCAGTTCTCTAGGCCTCGTCTAATTCTCTACGTTAACCCAAACTATGAGCTGATATGCATTGGGTGCAGGCGCCTGGGATGTCACATACTTAGTCTTAACCTGTGGTCACATCATCGTTAGGACTAAGTATGGGGCTACTCAGGGTTTCATGTCCCCTTTCTTTGTCACAGAGGAGGTCCCTGGGGGTTCTGATTAGCACTGCTTTATTTTTTTTCACAAATCTTCATTTCTGGTAATGTAAATTCTGTACACGTTCTGTTAAATTTTTGGCTATGTTTGGCTACTGTGGAAAGGGGCCGTAGAATGATTGAGAAATTGACTTTTCAGTTGAGTTTGATTTTTTTTAACACCAAAAACATTTTTATTGGGGTATAGCCAATTAATAATTTTGTGATAGTTTCAGGTGAACAGTGAAGGGGATTGGTCATATACATACATGTATCCATTCTTCCCCAAACCCCTACCCTATCCAGGCTGATACATAACATTAAGCCAAGTTCCATGTGCTGTACAATAGATTTTGAGTGTGATTTTTGGTGAGCAATGGGGACTAGTATCAGTGTACTGCCTAATCAGTGATTACTAGCCAAGGTTCAGCTTTTAGAAGGATGTACTTGAGGTGTGCAATGAGGAAGGAGTCTTATTTAAGACACTCAGGTAAAAGGAACAGGGGATTACTGTCTCTTGAAGATCTACCAGGTGCTAGTCAAAATGGAAGACGTTTTTGCTCATACATTATCTTATATATTATCTTATTTAACCTTCCAAAACCAGCACAACAAATATGACTTTCATTTTTATACCAAAGAGGAAACCAGGGCTCACAAACAGTAAATTAGTCAAGTTGCTAAAAGATGATTTTAGGATTTAAACCTGTGATCATCAAACCATCCACAGAGATTGGTTCTACCACATCAGAGAAAGTCAGAAAAGTTAGATGGAGTGAGTTTGGTTCTCTGGATGTAAGTCTTTCAAGTTAACAACAACGCTGGTGCTAGGGGATCTCTAGCTATCTATCTCCCAGCTCTATAATTCTGTGACTCTATTCAGGCAGTCACAAGAGCCTCCAACATGAAAGAGCAGATACTAGGCACTGATGTGCTTCTTATTCGTTTTCCTGAGGGAGTCTGATGGACAACCAGTTCTCTAGGCCTCGTCTAATTCTCTACGTTAACCCAAACTATGAGCTGATATGCATTGGGTGCAGGCGCCTGGGATGTCACATACTTAGTCTTAACCTGTGGTCACATCATCGTTAGGACTAAGTATGGGGCTACTCAGGGTTTCATGTCCCCTTTCTTTGTCACAGAGGAGGTCCCTGGGGGTTCTGATTAGCACTGCTTTACTTATTTTTTTTCACAAATCTTCATTTCTGGTAATGTAAATTCTGTACACGTTCTGTTAAATTTTTTGGCTATGTTTGGCCCTTTACATTTTAATATCAGTTGGGAACTACCTCATCAATTTTCACATGCACATGTACAATTCACACACAACCTGAGGTTATGATTGGGGCTGCTATGAGTCTGTAGATTTGTTTGGAGAGAACTGACATCTTTACAATAGTGAATTTTCCAATGCACAGACATCCTTTCATTTATTTAGGTCAGCTTTAACTTACTTCAATGAGATTTTTCAGTTTGTAGGATGCATAATTTGTTAAAATTATTCCTAGGTATTGGGCTTCCCTGATGGTTCAGTGGTAAAGAATCCACCTGCCAATGCAGGAGACATGGGTTCAGTCGCAGATCCAGGAAGATCCCCTGGAGAAGGAAATAGCAACCTGCTCTAATATTTCTGCCTTGAGAACCCAATGGACAGAGCAGTCTGGCAGGCTACAGTCCATAGGGTACAAAGAGTTGGACATGACTCAGCGACTGAATACACACACACTCTTCTTAGATTCTTGTCCCATATAGGTTATTACCAGTATTCAGTAGAATTCCTTGTGCTATACAGTAAGTCCTTATTAGTTATCTGTTTTATATATAATAGTGATCAGCATTGTTTTAAACCAAGGTGCCTACATAGAGGAAGAAGAGTTTTCCAGTAATTCATAAATATAGACAATCATTTCTAAAGTTGTTTGGTGACAAATAGGATAGTATGTAAGCCAGTAAGGTCTTGATCCCAATAATCATAAGCACACAAATGACCTGGCTGCAATTTCTAAAGGCTGGTCATAATTTTAAAGTACATATTACAATTTGGCATAATATTTGATTTAAAAATATTAAAATGTCTATACTATGAAGAGAGCATATTAATTTAAATAGGCAAGAATTTTCCTTTAAGCATGACTAACAATGATATCATTTCCATCCAATTTATATTTCAACTGTGAACAGGATTTAAAGATTTTCTTACTTTATGAGTGAAGATTTTCCAATTTTTACAATTCTGATAGCACTGCTTTACTTATTTTTTTTCACAAATCTTCATTTCTGGTAATGTAAATTCTGTACACGTTCTGTTAAATTTTTTGGCTATGTTTGGCCCTTTACATTTTAATATCAGTTGGGAACTACCTCATCAATTTTCACATGCACATGTACAATTCACACACAACCTGAGGTTATGATTGGGGCTGCTATGAGTCTGTAGATTTGTTTGGAGAGAACTGACATCTTTACAATAGTGAATTTTCCAATGCACAGACATCCTTTCATTTATTTAGGTCAGCTTTAACTTACTTCAATGAGATTTTTCAGTTTGTAGGATGCATAATTTGTTAAAATTATTCCTAGGTATTGGGCTTCCCTGATGGTTCAGTGGTAAAGAATCCACCTGCCAATGCAGGAGACATGGGTTCAGTCGCAGATCCAGGAAGATCCCCTGGAGAAGGAAATAGCAACCTGCTCTAATATTTCTGCCTTGAGAACCCAATGGACAGAGCAGTCTGGCAGGCTACAGTCCATAGGGTACAAAGAGTTGGACATGACTCAGCGACTGAATACACACACACTCTTCTTAGATTCTTGTCCCATATAGGTTATTACCAGTATTCAGTAGAATTCCTTGTGCTATACAGTAAGTCCTTATTAGTTATCTGTTTTATATATAATAGTGATCAGCATTGTTTTAAACCAAGGTGCCTACATAGAGGAAGAAGAGTTTTCCAGTAATTCATAAATATAGACAATCATTTCTAAAGTTGTTTGGTGACAAATAGGATAGTATGTAAGCCAGTAAGGTCTTGATCCCAATAATCATAAGCACACAAATGACCTGGCTGCAATTTCTAAAGGCTGGTCATAATTTTAAAGTACATATTACAATTTGGCATAATATTTGATTTAAAAATATTAAAATGTCTATACTATGAAGAGAGCATATTAATTTAAATAGGCAAGAATTTTCCTTTAAGCATGACTAACAATGATATCATTTCCATCCAATTTATATTTCAACTGTGAACAGGATTTAAAGATTTTCTTACTTTATGAGTGAAGATTCATATTCATATCAACTAGGTATTTATCAGGACATAATGCATCCTGTTTTTGTCTAAAAAATTTATGTTTAATATACCTGAGAGAAATATTATAGAAGTCATTTATCCAGTGATCATTTTTTTAAAATTTTTATTTATTTATTTTGGAGCAGGGGTCAGGTTGGGGAGGGAGGGGAACAGGCGGGCCACTTCTATTGCTCTTTCATTTCTCTATTTTCATCTGTCTTTGTTCTTCGGCTCTGTGGGCCTCCCATCGCGGTGGCCTCTGTTGCAGAGCACCGGCTCTGGGCGCATGCGCTCCAGAGCTCCGGCTCCATAATTGGACACATCGGTCCAGCTGCTCCGCGGCCCGTGGGATCTTCCCAGGCCAGGGATCGAACCGGCGCCCCTTGCACTGCAAGGCGGTGTCCTTACCCACTGGACCACCAGGGGAAGCCCTCCAGTGATCATTTTGACAAAAGAAAATGTAAGTATAAAGGAAGATCTTAAGCCAGATTTTCAAGTTTGGCTAATGGCAGCCCTTCACAGTTTTTTCCCTTTGTTACCAAATAAATTCCAATATATATGAACCAAGCAAGATTCTCAGATCCCACCACCATTCCATTGAGGAAGAGGGCAGAGAGAAGAAAAACAATTAGACCAAAGTATCACAAAAGTAAAACTTTACTGATAATCAAAAAAAGGAGGCTTCTGGGACATGCAGAGATGGTAAGGTCTCATTAGGGGACATGAGCTTTATCTTCTTGCACCAAGAATTACTCTTCACTAGGAGTGACAAACCTCATGCGAGTAACTGTGACAAGGAAGACATGCTGTGTCTCATCACTAGGAGCGCCAGCTTCTATGCTAAGCCAAAATCCAGAGCCGCCATTCATATTTGAAGTTGGTCAGGGAAGAAAATGGATCCAAGATGCTTCGTGGGAGCGACTGCAGATGCTCTTCCACGAATATCATAAATAACTGATTTATCTCAAGAACACGAGATACTATCAGAAAACACATCATGGAAGACACACTGTGAACAACCGCATAAGAAAAGAATACAGGAAAGGACAGAAGTAGCCTCAGTCTCAGGTGGTTTGTTTGTTTTGGTTTGTTTTTGCTTTTGTTAAACAGTTTTGTAACATTTATATTACACAACAAGGTCGGTATATGTTTACATAGTTTTTCATCTAAAAGAAAGTGTACTCTTAAAATAAAACTACTATAAAGGAGTTCCCATTACCCAAAGCCCACATAAACAAGAAATCCACCCATTTATTTAAAAAGACAAAACCTGAACAGCATTGTAAATGGCAAAATGTTTGGTAGGATGTTAAGACAAACACTATGTAGAGAAAATAAGGTTTTATACATTTGGGTGCTACCCAAATTGCTGCTTACCCCTCTTCCCTGGCACATCTCTGAGAGTTTATAGATATTTGTTGTATGACAGCAGATGTCTAGAACAAATATTAAGCAAAGGAGAATGTATATGATCTCTCCCATTTTAGTTTTTTAAAGTAGAAATTTGATTGGTTAATGACAAAACAGATGTACAAAATTATGGACCACCAGGGAAGCCCTCCATCTTTAAAGTGTAAGTATAAAGGAAGATCTTAAGCCAGATTTTCAAGTTTGGCTAATGGCAGCCCTTCACAGTTTTTTTCCTTTGTTACCAAATAAATTCCAATATATATGAACCAAGCAAGATTCTCAGATCCCACCACCATTCCATTGAGGAAGAGGGCAGAGAGAAGAAAAACAATTAGACCAAAGTATCACAAAAGTAAAACTTTACTGATAATCAAAAAAAGGAGGCTTCTGGGACATGCAGAGATGGTAAGGTCTCATTAGGGGACATGAGCTTTATCTTCTTGCACCAAGAATTACTCTTCACTAGGAGTGACAAACCTCATGCGAGTAACTGTGACAAGGAAGACATGCTGTGTCTCATCACTAGGAGCGCCAGCTTCTATGCTAAGCCAAAATCCAGAGCCGCCATTCATATTTGAAGTTGGTCAGGGAAGAAAATGGATCCAAGATGCTTCGTGGGAGCGACTGCAGATGCTCTTCCACGAATATCATAAATAACTGATTTATCTCAAGAACACGAGATACTATCAGAAAACACATCATGGAAGACACACTGTGAACAACCGCATAAGAAAAGAATACAGGAAAGGACAGAAGTAGCCTCAGTCTCAGGTGGTTTGTTTGTTTTGGTTTGTTTTTGCTTTTGTTAAACAGTTTTGTAACATTTATATTACACAACAAGGTCGGTATATGTTTACATAGTTTTTCATCTAAAAGAAAGTGTACTCTTAAAATAAAACTACTATAAAGGAGTTCCCATTACCCAAAGCCCACATAAACAAGAAATCCACCCATTTATTTAAAAAGACAAAACCTGAACAGCATTGTAAATGGCAAAATGTTTGGTAGGATGTTAAGACAAACACTATGTAGAGAAAATAAGGTTTTATACATTTGGGTGCTACCCAAATTGCTGCTTACCCCTCTTCCCTGGCACATCTCTGAGAGTTTATAGATATTTGTTGTATGACAGCAGATGTCTAGAACAAATATTAAGCAAAGGAGAATGTATATGATCTCTCCCATTTTAGTTTTTTTTTTAAAGTAGAAAGATTGACTAGATATTAACACAAATGGGTTTAAATGTGAAGCTGCCATAAAAGCAGGAACATAAATGTAATTCTCCCAGCCGCTATTTTGATGCACATTTTTGATTCCATGAATATTTTATGAAATGGCCCAAACTAAAGCCATATAACATTCCTGCATTACTGATGCTTGCGCCCGTAAGCTACGAACATTAGAAGCATGATTGAGTGCATTAAAATGAACTCATTCAGCAGTGCATTGATTACTTGAAGGGGGAGGGAAAAGAAAAAAACAAAAAAAGAAGTTGCTCCACTTAAGAAAACAGCACACAAACCTAAACTTTGCACTATAATAAAGGCAAAAGCAAGTTCAAAATAAAATAATAGTTCACAAATAGAGTGTGACTCTGTCTAGACTTGACATTAATTAGGCAAGGTGTTAATTACGTCCAAAGATGGCTCTGGTATTGTTCAGGTAATTTCAAATGTCACAATATTTAAGATGCCCAGGCTGGCCTGCTTTAGCTCCATGTATCAGCAATTCTGAAAGTAGCTAATTATTTCCATTTCTATCAGCTTGTACATTTGCCAGTAAAAATAATGCTACAGGAACAATTGCATTAGAATAATTGGACAGGTCCATAAGGTCTACTTCTTCAGCAGCCCTGGTATAAGTCAGAAGCATATTTAGTTGTAAATGGAGCAATTTTTGGACGAATTTAAGGAAATATTGTACTGTGGTTTAAAACAACAACCTAAAGGAACAATAAAGCTTTATGTATATTGTATTACATTTTAATCTGAAGCTACTGGACATGTTTGGCAGTGGGTACTATTCTGTACAGTGTAGACATAAACTCTGCTAGAAGCAATACTGAATAGTAGCAAAAAGAGAAAAATGTTATTATTGCCTTTTTATAAAAACAAAGGACACTTCTTTCTATTTCCGTTTAACTCCACGAAAAATCTATATTATCTTTAGTTTTTTAACATCCAATTATGATAATTATAATGACATGATTCATGCCAAAATATTAAAGGGTTTGTCATCCTTCTCAATGGAAACTATCATCACTTCCAAGGTTTATCTCTCATCAGGGGAGATTTGTTCTGTATTGTAACCCACTGAACACCAGTGCGAGACAGAATGCTGGAAAACAAAGACTCTGTTTCTGTAACTCAAGAGAGCATCCTTAATAAAGTGGGAAGATAGTGTGCCCATAACTTTTGAGTAACTACTCTGGGATGCTTAGAGAAAATTTAAGGTGCTATATAAAAACTGGGAATCCTTTGTTTATCACTTGGAGCAAATATTCCAGATGGACTTTGTATTCTACTATACCTTTGTTGGCAATGCTAGTGAGTTAATTTTTAAATTCCAAAGAATTGGCCTGGATTTCTAAAATATTCTGGAGGAACTGTTATCAATTGTTGTTGTTTGTGATGTTAGATACCTGAACTGTGGTCAGTGATGGACATGGTGCAGAAACTTATAATAAACTTGTCATTATCATGCTCAGGTGGTAATTTCCATCCAAGTGCTATAATTTTTAAGGATTAAGCACTAGGCAGCTTTGCTCTCAAATGTTCATGATTGGAAGTATTGAAATCATTCCAATAATTTTTTAAAACATAAACCACTTACACAATGTATAAACAATAGGAAATTAATACTAGCCATTAAAAAGCTTATAAAGCTTTCCACCTCATCTTAAAATAGTAAGTAAAGTGTTGACAAGCATAAAAGTCTGAGGAGAAATACAGTCAATATCGATATTAGATCAACTAATGAATTATATTGCTCTGGACTTGATCAATAATGTAATTCTTGCTTGAATTATAGATTGCTCATGATTCTAAAGAAACTATGTTCTGATTGTGTGTAGTATATGTTTACATGAGCCAAGGGAAAGGTGTAGAGCATAGATGCTGAAGTATCAGGATCGATTCTCTTACGGGAGACGAAGGGCAATGAGGAGGGCGTTCATTTTTCCCCTGCACGTGGTTATTCTGATTGACAATAAGCATGTGCTAATTTTAGATGTTACAAAACCCTAACTAACTGAAGGGTTTTCCTGGTGGCTCAGCAGTAGAGATTCTGCCTGCCAGTGCAGGAGAGGCAGATTTGATCCCTAGGTCAAGAAGATCCCCTGGAGGAGGGCATGGCTACCCACTCTAGTACTCTTGCCTGGAGAATTCCATGGACAGAGGAGCCTGGCAGGCTATAAGTCATGGGGTCACAAAGAGTGGAACACGACCAAGCAACTGTTCATTTATTCACAGTTGATTTCCAATACTATAGTAGTTCTGTTGTACAACGTATTGCTCCAAATTTTTGTAGATTATTGTTATAAAGTATTGGCTATACTCCCTGCGCTGTGAGATAAATCCTTATGACTTGTTTATTTTGTGAAGAATTCCCTACCCCGATCTTGTCCCTCATCTTTCCTTCTCACTCCTCACTGATAACTGCCAGTTTGTTGTTTGTATCTGGGAGTCTATTTGCATTTTGTCATCTTCATTCATTTTTTAGATTCCACATTTGCATGATAACAGTATCTCCATTTTGGGGTAAAGACAATGAGCACCATGGGTTCCATGGCCTAATTTCACACACCAAGCTGGTGGCAGAGCTGACGCCCAAAGCTTGTGATCACTTTACCTGCTCAAGGGGACCCCTGGTTTGGAAACTGTCCAATGTTTGACTTAAAAGCAAAGACCTCAATACCATGAGATCAACTGGACCTCTCCCCACCATTTCTTTAAGGGCTCTGAGACAAGGATAGCAGAGCCAACCTCTGCGTGTGGCTGTAAGGGGCACCGAAACATCTGCATCAGCACCCTGCTAAGTGCCCAGTGCTTCGTGGACATTCAGTAAGTTTCTGTGCCATTTTATCTTGTTTGTTTTTTGGGTTTTTTTTTCAGGTTTGTCATTTGGAGCCATATCTGGATGAGCCTGTTATATGGAATGCTTCAAAGGCAAAATGTTGTGGGACAGTCTCACTTATTCACATGGAAAGACTTGTAGACATTGGTTGAAGACAGCACACTGCATCCACCGGGCACCCGGCGCCCCTCTCACTCTTGCTCCGCAGATCCTCCTGGGAGATATTCCTGGGGCAGGGTCTCTGCTCCCAGAGTCAGAGGGAATGCTGCCTCCAGAGCCACATGTCCAGTCGGGGCAAGGACTGCAGGCTCAGCGCCTCTATTCAAGACCTCCTTGCAAAGCTTTGAAAAAGAGAAACCCGCTACGGAGCAGACACCTCTGAATGAGGCTTCCTCTCCACGCTACTCGTTAAGCAGTAAATAATTAAAACACCCTGAAAAGACAGGTAAGATACAAGCCGCAATTTCAGTAACACAGACATGAAAGAGAACACAGTTGATTTCCAATACTATAGTATTGCAACGTATTGCTCCAAATTTTTGTAGATTCTTGTTATAAAGTATTGGCTATACTCCCTGCGCTGTGAGATAAATCCTTATGACTTGTTTATTTTGTGAAGAATTCCCTACCCCGATCTTGTCCCTCATCTTTCCTTCTCACTCCTCACTGATAACTGCCAGTTTGTTGTTTGTATCTGGGAGTCTATTTGCATTTTGTCATCTTCATTCATTTTTTAGATTCCACATTTGCATGATAACAGTATCTCCATTTTGGGGTAAAGACAATGAGCACCATGGGTTCCCTGGCCTAATTTCACACACCAAGCTGGTGGCAGAGCTGACGCCCAAAGCTTGTGATCACTTTACCTGCTCAAGGGGACCCCTGGTTTGGAAACTGTCCAATGTTTGACTTAAAAGCAAAGACCTCAATACCATGAGATCAACTGGACCTCTCCCCACCATTTCTTTAAGGGCTCTGAGACAAGGATAGCAGAGCCAACCTCTGCGTGTGGCTGTAAGGGGCACCGAAACATCTGCATCAGCACCCTGCTAAGTGCCCAGTGCTTCGTGGACATTCAGTAAGTTTCTGTGCCATTTTATCTTGTTTGTTTTTTGGGTTTTTTTTTCAGGTTTGTCATTTGGAGCCATATCTGGATGAGCCTGTTATATGGAATGCTTCAAAGGCAAAATGTTGTGGGACAGTCTCACTTATTCACATGGAAAGACTTGTAGACATTGGTTGAAGACAGCACACTGCATCCACCGGGCACCCGGCGCCCCTCTCACTCTTGCTCCGCAGATCCTCCTGGGAGATATTCCTGGGGCAGGGTCTCTGCTCCCAGAGTCAGAGGGAATGCTGCCTCCAGAGCCACATGTCCAGTCGGGGCAAGGACTGCAGGCTCAGCGCCTCTATTCAAGACCTCCTTGCAAAGCTTTGAAAAAGAGAAACCCGCTACGGAGCAGACACCTCTGAATGAGGCTTCCTCTCCACGCTACTCGTTAAGCAGTAAATAATTAAAACACCCTGAAAAGACAGGTAAGATACAAGCCGCAATGTCAGTAACACAGACATGAAAGAGAAGGGGAAGAAAATGAATGTGAAAAAAAAAGGCAATGAAATAATTCATTTGAAGCTCTAATAAAGTTTCATTTGCAGTCTTGTTTAAAGATATATCAGACTTTAGGGATGTAACCTAATTACATTTTTATCCTAAGTTCCATTCAAAGATCTTGGACTTTGATTCTTTAACACAGATCAAACATGGAATAATTTTCTCGTGGCTATCAATACTTAAAAGGATCTCTTCATTAAATACTATAAGGCCTTATGAACATGTACACATGATAGATGGAGAATAAACTGACATGCCCCAAAAAGTGACAATTAATTTATGGAGAAATAGCAATGCTAATTCACTTAACTTCTGGAAAAAAAAATAACCTTTTAAACTATGACATTTACTTTTATTCAAATATAGAGAGACTCAATTTCTACTATTGATCAAGTCAGATGCACCTTAGATAATGTATACTAGTGCCTATTTTCAAAATCCAGTCTTGGAATTTACCCAGAAAATGAAACACTGGAAGTAGTAAGTCTTGAAATCCCACAGAGATGAAAGGGGAGACACTTTCACAGGCCTGCAGTCAGTCCAAGAGCCTCACTGAAGGTGGAGTTGAGAGTAATCAATGTTCGTTCTTAGACACTTTCTGGATGGGATTTATTTCAAACGGTTACTAGGAAACCTGAACAGAATAACATGCTTGCTCTTCCAGAGAATCTTTTTTGGAAAAATTTCCTCCAAAGGGACTTCTAAGATGCCAGGACATACACTAAGTTAACCTTAAAACTGCATTTCAGTATACAGTATGTGAAGACAAGTACTTTTTGATTCCACTTATATAAGGGGCCTAGATGAATCAAATTCACAGAATCAGAAAGTACGCTGGTAGATGCCAGGGACTATGGTGGGGAGAGAAATGGGGACTTAGTATTTAATGGGATCCCAGTTTCAGTTTAGGAAGGTGAATTCAGGAGCAGGTGATGCTGAGGTGCTCAGCGCCTCTATTCAAGACCTCCTTGCAAAGCTTTGAAAAAGAGAAACCCGCTACGGAGCAGACACCTCTGAATGAGGCTTCCTCTCCACGCTACTCGTTAAGCAGTAAATAATTAAAACACCCTGAAAAGACAGGTAAGATACAAGCCGCAATGTCAGTAACACAGACATGAAAGAGAAGGGGAAGAAAATGAATGTGAAAAAAAAAGGCAATGAAATAATTCATTTGAAGCTCTAATAAAGTTTCATTTGCAGTCTTGTTTAAAGATATATCAGACTTTAGGGATGTAACCTAATTACATTTTTATCCTAAGTTCCATTCAAAGATCTTGGACTTTGATTCTTTAACACAGATCAAACATGGAATAATTTTCTCGTGGCTATCAATACTTAAAAAGGATCTCTTCATTAAATACTATAAGGCCTTATGAACATGTACACATGATAGATGGAGAATAAACTGACATGCCCCAAAAAGTGACAATTAATTTATGGAGAAATAGCAATGCTAATTCACTTAACTTCTGGAAAAAAAAATAACCTTTTAAACTATGACATTTACTTTTATTCAAATATAGAGAGACTCAATTTCTACTATTGATCAAGTCAGATGCACCTTAGATAATGTATACTAGTGCCTATTTTCAAAATCCAGTCTTGGAATTTACCCAGAAAATGAAACACTGGAAGTAGTAAGTCTTGAAATCCCACAGAGATGAAAGGGGAGACACTTTCACAGGCCTGCAGTCAGTCCAAGAGCCTCACTGAAGGTGGAGTTGAGAGTAATCAATGTTCGTTCTTAGACACTTTCTGGATGGGATTTATTTCAAACGGTTACTAGGAAACCTGAACAGAATAACATGCTTGCTCTTCCAGAGAATCTTTTTTGGAAAAATTTCCTCCAAAGGGACTTCTAAGATGCCAGGACATACACTAAGTTAACCTTAAAACTGCATTTCAGTATACAGTATGTGAAGACAAGTACTTTTTGATTCCACTTATATAAGGGGCCTAGATGAATCAAATTCACAGAATCAGAAAGTACGCTGGTAGATGCCAGGGACTATGGTGGGGAGAGAAATGGGGACTTAGTATTTAATGGGATCCCAGTTTCAGTTTAGGAAGGTGGTCAATTCAGGAGCAGGTGATGCTGAGGGGTGCCCAGCAGTGTGAACATACGTGCATGCGTTCTGTCACTTCAGTCATGTCTGACTCTGTGCAACCCTATCGACTACAGCCCTCCAGGCTCTTCTGTCCATGGGATTCTCCAGGCAAGAGTCCTGGAGTGAACTGCCGTTCCCTCCTCCAGAGGACTTCCTTGACCCAGGGATCCTACCCGTGTCTCCTGCACTGGCAGGTGGATTCGTTGCCACTAGAGCCACCTGAGAAGCCCCATGAATGTACTAAATGTCACTGAACTTAAGTATGGTTATAACAGTATGTTTTATATTATGTGAATTTTACCATAATAAAAAAAAACATTTACAAAAGATGCTAAATTTGAAGTAGTTCAGAAGTGGGCAAAGCAAACAAACAGGACTTTAAAAAAAAAACTTTAAGAGGCAAAAAATCATTTTCAACGAATACAGTACATGAGAGATATGAACAGGTGGGACCCATACAGTAAGACTGAAAGAAAAAAGCTGGTGTAGAGTTTTGGTGATGACTCAGCAGCAACCTTTGGGAGGTATTGTTGGAGTTGGTTTTTGTTTGTTTTCCTCTCTTTGAAATATCCAGTGTCCATCAGTGAACCTATTTTCGAGGATAAACATTGAATGTGATCAGTTCAAGTGCTGTTTTCTCTTACAGCATTCCGTATGCAATGTAAGCCTCACTGAAGCAAACTTTAAAGTGTGACAGCAATTTAACAGAAAATAAGTAATTTAAAACCAAAAATAACCACATGATGTTTGTCAAAAACTATTAATAATAGCAAATAACAAAGATGTTATGCTCTCCTCACTGTTTGGTGCATGAACAAGATACTATATAGGTTTAGAAAGACAAAACCTATATAGTATCTTGTTCATGCACCAAACAATGATGAGATAATACCATCTTTTTGACGTTCACTATATTTGAGTGTGCATGTTAAGTCATGTCTAATTCTTTGAGACCCCAAGGACTGTAGCCTGCCGGGCTCCGCTGTCCATAGGATTCTCCAGGCAAGAATACTGGAGTGGGTTGCCATTGCCTTTTCCAGGGGATCTTCCTTACCAGGGATTGAAACTGTGTGTCTTTTTTTCTTTTTTTTTTATTTTTAGTTTACTTTTTACTTTTACAGTGCTTTGTTGTTTATAGATATGTATAACCCCAGATTAGTCATAGGTATATCCCTGGCTCCCATCCTCCTCCTCCTCCTCCCATCCCTGAAGCCGTGTCTCTTATGTCTCTTGTATTTGCAGGTGGGTTCTTTAACACTAGTGCCATCTGGGAAGCCCTTTTTGATATATATATTTTTTTAATTTCTAGAAGTGAAATTAATAGATAAAGATGTACAGAAAATTTTATAGTTGCTATGCATTGCCACATTATTTTCAAAAACCATTTAAATTATTCACATTATCACCAGCAATGTATGTAAGTATTATTTAAGGAAGCAGGATTGCTTTGTTTCTGCATTTGAGGAAGTGTTCAGTGTTTTTTCCCCTGAACTTTAATGTCACCTCTTTAGCGCCACCTCTTTAGCATCCTTTCTTGAATACCCACTGTAGAAATCATGAACACTTATAAATCTGGTCCGCTGGGAACAATTCTCTTCTATTTCCTACCCAAGCTACCACTCTTCAAAGGGTTTCCTTGTTTATAGGCAGTAGCCTAGCATCCAAGTGGAATGACAGTGCTGAGCAGAAAAAGCCTGTAAGCTCTTGAGACCAGGAGAATATGCACCTTCTGAGCACTGACTACACACACAGAAGTGATACCACCGCTTGGAAAGGCAGCAGAGAAGTTATTCTAGGAAGCAAGGCTTCCCCCTTCAGATACATGGAATGCTCTGAAAGAAAAATAAAGAAGCTGACAGATTTTAAGGACTGATCTTTCAATAGCCATGTAAGCGACCACAGAAAGCAGAGTTGGAAGTGAACCTGGGGCAATTTGCTCCCACTTCCTCATTTTAGAGATCAGAAGAGGAGGATCCCTGATGATCAAACAACTTATCCACATACGTTTAGTTACCTAGCACTTAGCGGTGTAAAAAGAGAACCTAAGGTTTTGCCCGATCTAACGGTTTCTTCCTCTGCTAGACTTCATCACTAGCCTGATGCTCAAATGCTCTTCAGTTGACTATGTAGACCAAGATGGTCATCCAGTGTCTATCAACCATCACTAATATTTGCAGGCTTCCAACTTGTATCTTTATTAAAGCTCTGGTCCCGTGTTTCTAATATCCCTATATAGATTGGGGCTTCCCTTGCTATCCAATAAACCAAGCAATAACTAACATTCCCCTCCTTTTCTACATGATTCTTAATATGATTGGATTTCTAACAGGTCTTTAATCCTCACCATCATTATTTCCACCAAGTATAAAAACCTTCTGTCTTTCTGGTTACTTTTCAATTCAATGAAATATTTAAAATTAGCTAGTTCTGCCTCTCAAATAAAAGATAGCACATGCCTGAGAAGAAATTCTAATAGTTGTGAAACAGCATATAAAGCAAAATAAGTCTGCCAACCATTCCACATCATTGATGCCCTTATCCAGGACTGCCTTGATTGAGATTTTGTATATTCTATGGGTTTTAAATCCTCTCAACAAAGCTTACATATCTATTAATTTTTAATAAAATGAAAGAGAAAATAAAATACCACACTAAAAACTGATATATCCTTTGCATTTCTTTTAGTTATTATGGCTGTTTTTCTAATAAACTGGCAAACATTATTCCATGACAAATAAGAAATTACCATGAAATTTCTATCAATTTTGATGTAGCATCTTTGACAATATTAAACTCTTTGATGATACTATTGTATTTTAACCTTTTTTTGAAAACTGAATGCTGTGATGATAGACCCCATTTCAAATGCTGAAGAATAAAAATATCCATTAAATGAAGTCATTCTTATAATTAATATAGAATGAGGTAAAAAGCCCAAGCTCTAGGAAGAGATTGTTTATAGATAGATATTAAGGAGTTTTAAAATATCTCTTTATATTATTTTCAATAGTATTCAACTGATCACCACCCAAGATAAATGTTTCTTCAAAAATGAGAGAAAGTTACATCTCATAAAGTTACATGCCTAATCATATCAATCCATCATTATTACAGTCCTTTAGTTTTTCCTACAATAATATCCTTTTTTTAGTTAAAAAAACCACTGACACTACATTGAATATTCATTTTCTGAGGCTGCTAACAGAGTACTACAAACTGGGGTGGCTTAAATAACAGAATCTACTATCTCACAGCCCTGAAGGCTGGAAGTCCAAAATCAAGGTGTGGGCTAGCAGGGCTGGTTCCTCCTGGGGGTTGTGGGGGAGAATCTGTTCAATGCTTTATTCCTAGAAGGTGTTCCTTGGCTTTTTGGGATGAGGTATGTGGGATTTTAGTTCCCCAGTAAGGAATCAAGCCTGCACCCCCTGCATCGGAAGGCAAAGTCTTAAGCACTGGACCACCAGGGATGTCCCCTGTTCCTTGGTTTGTAGATGGTTGTTCTCCTATGTCTTCACATCATCTTCCCTCTGTACATGTCTTTCTTTGTGTTCCAATTTCCCCTTTTTATAAGTACACCAGTCACATTGGATTATGGCCACCTAATAATCTCATCTTAACTTGATCATTTGCAAAGACACTGTTTCCAAATAAGGTTCCATTCATGTGCACTTGAGGTTGAGAATTCAACATCTTGGAGACTTCTTTCGTGGTTCAGTGACTGAGGATTTGCCTCCAATACAGGGGTCACAGGTTTGATTTCTTATCTGGGAAGATTCCAGACACCATAGGGAGCAACTAACATTATGTGCCATAACTAATGAGCCCACGCTGTAGAGCCCACAAGCCACAATTACTGAAGCCCATGCACCTAGAAGGGCTTCACTGGTTGGGAGGCCTGTGCTCCTCAACAAGACACTAGACAGTAGCTTCTGTTGGCCACAACCAGAGAAAGGCCACATGCAGCAATGAAAACCCAGCACAGTCAAAACTAAAAAATAAATTAAATAAAAAAAATTTAAAAAGAAGACCTTTCCTCAAAAAAAAAAAAAAAAGAATTCAATATCTCTTGGTGGGTCACAATTTAATCCATAGTCAATATGACTGAAAATTTTCTCTCAACTGAGAAAGCAAACAGTAGCAGTGTCATATCCAGCATTGTCCTGTCTTGGCTGTAGATATACTGATAGGATTTGAGGCCACCCAATGTCTCTACAGGGCTTCCCAAGTGGCACTTAGTGGTAAAGAACCCGCCTGTCAATGCAAGAGACATAAGAGAGTTGTGTGTGATCCCTGAGTTAGGAAGATCCCCTGGAGGAGGGCATGACAACCCACTCCAATATTCTTGTTTGGAGAATCCCATGGACAGAGGAAACTGGCAGGTTACAGTCCATGGGGTTGTGGGGAGTTCAATGCTTTATTCCTAGAAGGTGTTCCTTGGCTTTTGGGATGAGGTATGTGGGATTTTAGTTCCCAGTAAGGAATCAAGCCTGCACCCCCTGCATCGGAAGGCAAAGTCTTAAGCACTGGACCACCAGGGATGTCCCCTGTTCCTTGGTTTGTAGATGGTTGTTCTCCTATGTCTTCACATCATCTTCCCTCTGTACATGTCTTTCTTTGTGTTCCAATTTCCCCTTTTTATAAGTACACCAGTCACATTGGATTATGGCCACCTAATAATCTCATCTTAACTTGATCATTTGCAAAGACACTGTTTCCAAATAAGGTTCCATTCATGTGCACTTGAGGTTGAGAATTCAACATCTTGGAGACTTCTTTCGTGGTTCAGTGACTGAGGATTTGCCTCCAATACAGGGGTCACAGGTTTGATTTCTTATCTGGGAAGATTCCAGACACCATAGGGAGCAACTAACATTATGTGCCATAACTAATGAGCCCACGCTGTAGAGCCCACAAGCCACAATTACTGAAGCCCATGCACCTAGAAGGGCTTCACTGGTTGGGAGGCCTGTGCTCCTCAACAAGACACTAGACAGTAGCTTCTGTTGGCCACAACCAGAGAAAGGCCACATGCAGCAATGAAAACCCAGCACAGTCAAAACTAAAAAATAAATTAAATAAAAAAAATTTAAAAAGAAGACCTTTCCTCAAAAAAAAAAAAAAAAGAATTCAATATCTCTTGGTGGGTCACAATTTAATCCATAGTCAATATGACTGAAAATTTTCTCTCAACTGAGAAAGCAAACAGTAGCAGTGTCATATCCAGCATTGTCCTGTCTTGGCTGTAGATATACTGATAGGATTTGAGGCCACCCAATGTCTCTACAGGGCTTCCCAAGTGGCACTTAGTGGTAAAGAACCCGCCTGTCAATGCAAGAGACATAAGAGAGTTGTGTGTGATCCCTGAGTTAGGAAGATCCCCTGGAGGAGGGCATGACAACCCACTCCAATATTCTTGCCTGGAGAATCCCATGGACAGAGGAAACTGGCAGGTTACAGTCCATGGGGTTGCAAAAACGTGGATATGATTGAAGTGACTTAGCATGCAAGCAGAGTCTCTACAGGCATAGAATGAGAGTCTGTGTGTTCTTGGTGGGGATCTACATGTAGCATGTGTCATCAGCAGTGGAAGCCTGTTCTGAGAATGTCCTCAGATAGCTGTATGTTTCCAGTTGCATGCGTTACCTGTGATGATGGTTCAGTGGGACTGAGTGGCAGAGATACTTTCAGGGAAGGTTATTTTGAGGATAAGCAAGGGGATCAGTCAGATCCCCATGATTTCTCAGATAAGTATCTAGGAAATCTGTTAAATTGGTTAAGTGTTTTCATTGGATGAGTGTTTTAGGCATTTATGAGCAGTTGTCAATGTTGACAATCACAACTGCTATTCCTGTACTTTGATATCTTTGCTCTCATGGTTGGTTCTTCTTCTACATTGAGTTACTCAATTAGCCTAGAGGGGGCTTTGAGACACTTCAGAAAAGGAAATGAGAAGTCCAGTCTGAGTGACTGAGCTCAAGTTTTGGATCGTTTAATTCCAAGACCCATGACCAGGTACTAAGTCTCTGTTTCAGATGGTAACACTTCAAACCTGTATCAGCCAAGGAGCCCACTGTGGGGCCCTGAAGGAAACAGGGCCTTTACAAGCATAGGGAAGTTTAAGCACATATTTGCAGTTTGGTGCTAAAAGGATGCCTACAGGAAGAGACAGGACATGATCTAAGGTCCATTGTCAAAACTTCTGATTGATCCCCCTGGTTTCCGAGCTCTGGGCAATGCAGGCTCACCGTGAGTTCCTATTGCAATGTAAATACGTAATTGCTCAACCTTTAGCTTGATTGATGTAACTATAGGAAGTCCCTTGCAAACCCCCTTTCCTTTGCCTATAAAAACTGTTTACT
Organism: Tragulus kanchil; assembly: GCA_022376925.1. Taxonomy (NCBI): domain Eukaryota; kingdom Metazoa; phylum Chordata; class Mammalia; order Artiodactyla; family Tragulidae; genus Tragulus; species Tragulus kanchil. Next base: position 36,087,422 of record JAIOJX010000025.1, read on the forward strand.
CTAATAAACCGGAACCGCTCCTACGGAACCCCTGTCTCGTCTGATTGTCTCCTGCACGAGCCAGGGGGCTGGGGTGGGCAGTCAAGATTTGCCTTTCTCAGAGATCTCCCAGTTCAGTCGGGGACAATCCCGCTGCCTTCCCTTTCTGCCAAAGGTCCCTGCAGCCCACTATTTCCTCCTGGATGCAGTCTTCAGTAATTATCATCATCGATTCTTGAAATAGTTTAAGGACCTTTGGAAGTAGGCAAAATTACTGTAGACTTGTGATGGAGTCATTCTATATCAGCGAGCTTTAAAGAATACCTATTTTTGTTCTTTGGATCATAAATACATCACTTATCTATTAAATACAAACAGTACAGAAATGTTACAGAAAAGTACAATGCATCTATTTTTTCTATATTAAAATAGATATGGAATTTTCAGAAGACTCAGTGATGTGAGTAAATCGAGAGATTTGTAGTGTCTAAAAATGTTAAAATGGAAGTATTTGGAAAAGCCCAAAGACATTATATATCACATCCCAAAGGGAAGCTTTTGTGTGACATTTTCAAAGAAACAGCCAAAAGTTATTCACGGGACTCATGAAATCCTTCATTCCAAATGGGGGGGCAGTCAAAATTAGAAGCTTACTCAATTAGCCTAGAGGGGGCTTTGAGACACTTCAGAAAAGGAAATGAGAAGTCCAGTCTGAGTGACTGAGCTCAAGTTTTGGATCGTTTAATTCCAAGACCCATGACCAGGTACTAAGTCTCTGTTTCAGATGGTAACACTTCAAACCTGTATCAGCCAAGGAGCCCACTGTGGGGCCCTGAAGGAAACAGGGCCTTTACAAGCATAGGGAAGTTTAAGCACATATTTGCAGTTTGGTGCTAAAAGGATGCCTACAGGAAGAGACAGGACATGATCTAAGGTCCATTGTCAAAACTTCTGATTGATCCCCCTGGTTTCCGAGCTCTGGGCAATGCAGGCTCACCGTGAGTTCCTATTGCAATGTAAATACGTAATTGCTCAACCTTTAGCTTGATTGATGTAACTATAGGAAGTCCCTTGCAAACCCCCTTTCCTTTGCCTATAAAAACTGTTTACTCTAATAAACCGGAACCGCTCCTACGGAACCCCTGTCTCGTCTGATTGTCTCCTGCACGAGCCAGGGGGCTGGGGGGTGGGCAGTCAAGATTTGCCTTTCTCAGAGATCTCCCAGTTCAGTCGGGGACAATCCCGCTGCCTTCCCTTTCTGCCAAAGGTCCCTGCAGCCCACTATTTCCTCCTGGATGCAGTCTTCAGTAATTATAATCATCGAATCTTGAAATAGTTTAAGGACCTTTGGAAGTAGGCAAAATTACTGTAGACTTGTGATGGAGTCATTCTATATCAGCGAGCTTTAAAGAATACCTATTTTTGTTCTTTGGATCATAAATACATCACTTATCTATTAAATACAAACAGTACAGAAATGTTACAGAAAAGTACAATGCATCTATTTTTTCTATATTAAAATAGATATGGAATTTTCAGAAGACTCAGTGATGTGAGTAAATCGAGAGATTTGTAGTGTCTAAAAATGTTAAAATGGAAGTATTTGGAAAAGCCCAAAGACATTATATATCACATCCCAAAGGGAAGCTTTTGTGTGACATTTTCAAAGAAACAGCCAAAAGTTATTCACGGGACTCATGAAATCCTTCATTCCAAATGAGGGCACAAAGAGTGTAGAAGATTTTATCAGTCAAAATTAGATTAGGCTGCACTGTGGCAGTAAATTACGCTGCAATCCCAGGGGCACAGACAGTCATTTTCTTGTTCCCGTGGTGTCCACTGAGGGTTGGGTGACTCTCTGGGGCAGCTCCCTTCCAAACGCTCATGCAGGGAACAGGCTGCTTCCAGCTCATGATTTAACCATCTCCAGGTAATTCCTCCACGGTCACCATGGCCAAGACAGAGATAGGAGGGAGGCCTCATAGCTGCTCCTTTCTGCTTCAGCCTAAAGTGAATACTCATAAGCCACTGGCCAAAATTGGCACTTCTATAGTGACTGATACATAGCACTCAGAAAGTGCTGACTCTTTACCATTATAATCATTGAAAAACAGCATTTTGACTGGCTGAATAAGAGTTTGTTGTGTGTAACTACCACCACTGATTATTACCCTAATTTAGGCCTTTTCTATTGTTTCCATTTATATACATTATATAAAGGTATAAAATGTCTTCACATAAATATTCATCTTCATATCTGATTACTTCCTAGGTATATATTCCTAAATCTTTTGCTAGAAATGTCAGGCTAATGTGAAAAATATGCACAACTTTTCAAAATTTCACAAGCATTAAATGCTATCTTCAACAAGAAAATAGACAACATTTACCCATGCACATTTAAATTTGGTGTATTCTGTACCTGTTTTAACTCTTTCATATTACTGTAATTATCAGAAGATGGGTTGGCCTCATCCAGTAAAATGTAAACTTCTGACTCAAGAGGTCATAGATACCTTTCTCAGCCAGATCGATCCAACATTTATCCCAGTGTCTTGCACATATTAGAAGCACAATAAATGTTTATTGGAAAAGTTATAGGGAAAAAATGGCATATCTTTAGTGATTTCATTTTTACTTTCAGAGTTGGCTTTTTAAATGCTTATTACCCAGTTGAATTTCTTCTGCAGGTTGCTGTTTTTCAGTTGCCAAGTTGTTTCCAACTCTTTAGCCCAAAGACATTATATATCACATCCCAAAGGGAAGCTTTTGTGTGACATTTTCAAAGAAACAGCCAAAAGTTATTCACGGACTCATGAAATCCTTCATTCCAAATGAGGGCACAAAGAGTGTAGAAGATTTTATCAGTCAAAATTAGATTAGGCTGCACTGTGGCAGTAAATTACGCTGCAATCCCAGGGGCACAGACAGTCATTTTCTTGTTCCCGTGGTGTCCACTGAGGGTTGGGTGACTCTCTGGGGCAGCTCCCTTCCAAACGCTCATGCAGGGAACAGGCTGCTTCCAGCTCATGATTTAACCATCTCCAGGTAATTCCTCCACGGTCACCATGGCCAAGACAGAGATAGGAGGGAGGCCTCATAGCTGCTCCTTTCTGCTTCAGCCTAAAGTGAATACTCATAAGCCACTGGCCAAAATTGGCACTTCTATAGTGACTGATACATAGCACTCAGAAAGTGCTGACTCTTTACCATTATAATCATTGAAAAACAGCATTTTGACTGGCTGAATAAGAGTTTGTTGTGTGTAACTACCACCACTGATTATTACCCTAATTTAGGCCATTTCTATTGTTTCCATTTATATACATTATATAAAGGTATAAAATGTCTTCACATAAATATTCATCTTCATATCTGATTACTTCCTAGGTATATATTCCTAAATCTTTTGCTAGAAATGTCAGGCTAATGTGAAAAATATGCACAACTTTTCAAAATTTCACAAGCATTAAATGCTATCTTCAACAAGAAAATAGACAACATTTACCCATGCACATTTAAATTTGGTGTATTCTGTACCTGTTTTAACTCTTTCATATTACTGTAATTATCAGAAGATGGGTTGGCCTCATCCAGTAAAATGTAAACTTCTGACTCAAGAGGTCATAGATACCTTTCTCAGCCAGATCGATCCAACATTTATCCCAGTGTCTTGCACATATTAGAAGCACAATAAATGTTTATTGGAAAAGTTATAGGGAAAAAATGGCATATCTTTAGTGATTTCATTTTTACTTTCAGAGTTGGCTTTTTAAATGCTTATTACCCAGTTGAATTTCTTCTGCAGGTTGCTGTTTTTCAGTTGCCAAGTTGTTTCCAACTCTTTGCAATGCCATGGACTACGGCACACCAGGTTTTCCTGTCCTTCATTATCTCCAAGAATCTGCTCAAACTCATGTCCATTAAGTCTGTGATGCCATTCTACCAGTCGCCCCCTTCTCCTCTTGCCCTAAACCAGAATCAAAGTCTTTTCCAGTGAGTCAGCTCTTCGTCTCAGGTGGCCAAAGTACTGGAGCTTCAGCTTCAGCATCAATACTTTCAGTGAATATTCAGGGTTGATTTCTTTTAGGACTGACTGGTTTGATCTCCTTGCAGTCTAAAGGACTCTCAAGAGTCTTCTCCAGAACCAGATTTCAAAAGCACCGATTTTTCAGCATTCAGCCTTCTTTATGGTCCAACTCTGACATCCACACAAGACTACTGGGAAAATCATAGCTTTGACTGTATACACCTTTGTCAGCAAAGTAACGTCTCTGCCTTTTAATACACTGTCTAGGTTTGTCACAGTTTTCCTTCTAAGGAGCAAGCTTCTTTTTATTTCATGGCTGCAATCACTGTCCACAGTGATTTTGGAGTCCAAGAAAGTAAAATCTTTTACTGTTTACACTTTCCCACATACTCTATTTGCCATGAGGCAATGGGACCAGATGCCATGATATTAGGTTTCTGACTGTTGAGTTTTAACCCAGATTTTTCACTCTCCTCTTTCACCTTCATCAAGAGGCTCTTTAGTTTCTCTTCACTTCCTGTTATTGTAGTAGTATCATCTATACTTTGTTATCTTCAACAAGAAAATAGACAACATTTACCCATGCACATTTAAATTTGGTGTATTCTGTACCTGTTTTAACTCTTTCATATTACTGTAATTATCAGAAGATGGGTTGGCCTCATCCAGTAAAATGTAAACTTCTGACTCAAGAGGTCATAGATACCTTTCTCAGCCAGATCGATCCAACATTTATCCCAGTGTCTTGCACATATTAGAAGCACAATAAATGTTTATTGAAAAGTTATGGGAAAAAATGGCATATCTTTAGTGATTTCATTTTTACTTTCAGAGTTGGCTTTTTAAATGCTTATTACCCAGTTGAATTTCTTCTGCAGGTTGCTGTTTTTCAGTTGCCAAGTTGTTTCCAACTCTTTGCAATGCCATGGACTACGGCACACCAGGTTTTCCTGTCCTTCATTATCTCCAAGAATCTGCTCAAACTCATGTCCATTAAGTCTGTGATGCCATTCTACCAGTCGCCCCCTTCTCCTCTTGCCCTAAACCAGAATCAAAGTCTTTTCCAGTGAGTCAGCTCTTCGTCTCAGGTGGCCAAAGTACTGGAGCTTCAGCTTCAGCATCAATACTTTCAGTGAATATTCAGGGTTGATTTCTTTTAGGACTGACTGGTTTGATCTCCTTGCAGTCTAAAGGACTCTCAAGAGTCTTCTCCAGAACCAGATTTCAAAAGCACCGATTTTTCAGCATTCAGCCTTCTTTATGGTCCAACTCTGACATCCACACAAGACTACTGGGAAAATCATAGCTTTGACTGTATACACCTTTGTCAGCAAAGTAACGTCTCTGCCTTTTAATACACTGTCTAGGTTTGTCACAGTTTTCCTTCTAAGGAGCAAGCTTCTTTTTATTTCATGGCTGCAATCACTGTCCACAGTGATTTTGGAGTCCAAGAAAGTAAAATCTTTTACTGTTTACACTTTCCCACATACTCTATTTGCCATGAGGCAATGGGACCAGATGCCATGATATTAGGTTTCTGACTGTTGAGTTTTAACCCAGATTTTTCACTCTCCTCTTTCACCTTCATCAAGAGGCTCTTTAGTTTCTCTTCACTTCCTGTTATTGTAGTAGTATCATCTATACATCTGAGTGTGTTGTTATTTCTCCCAGCACTCTTGATGCCAGCTTGTGATTCATCCAGCCCAGCATTTTGCATGATGTACTCTACATATAAGTTAAATAAGCAGGGTGGCAATGTACAGCCTTAACCTATTACTTTCTCAATTTTGAACCAATTTGTTGTTCCATGTCCAGTTCTAATACTTCTTGTCCTGCATACAAGCTTTGCAGGAAGCTGATAAGGTGGTCTGGCATTCCCATCTCTTCAAGAATTTTCCACAGTTTGTTGTTATCCACACAGTCAAAGGCTTTAGCATAGGCAATGAAGCAGAAGTAGATGTTTTTATGGAATTCTCTTGGTTTATCTGTGATCCAATGGATGTTGATGACTTGATCTCTAGTTCCTCTGCCTTTTCTAAATCCAGCTTGTACATCTGGAATTTCTCGGTTCACATACTGTTGTAACCTAGTTTGAAGGATATTGAGCACTACCTTGGTACCATGTGAAATGAATGCTACTGTATGGTAGTTTGAACATTCTCTGGCATTGCCTTTTTTTGGGATTGGAATGAAAACCAACCTTTTTCTGTCCCGTGGCTACTGCTCAGTTTTCCAAATTTGCTGGGATATTGAGCACAGGGCTTTAACAGCATCATCTTTTAATATTTGAAACAGTTCAGCTAAATTCCATCACTTCATCTAGCTTTGTATGGAGTAATGGTATGTGCATGTTTTTTTTCTTACCAGTTTGTAAACATTCTTTATATAATAACAAGAGCAATCTGTTATTATATTTATTTCTAATAATTCCAAGTTTTAGTTTCTCTTTAACTATATGAAGTCTTCAATAAATAATTTTTCTTGAAGTATGCCTCAAATCTGTCAGTGTTTCTGAAAGAGGGGATGCTATTTTGCTAGCCTCTATTTCCATGAGGGGACCTTCCCTCTTCACTTCTGAACACAGAGGAAGAACAACAATGTATTTGACTGCTGAAATTCTGACCTTTCATTCTCTCTGACCTCAAGCTCCACACTGAAGTTCACAGGCAACACAGGCTTAGAACCCACAGGAGAGTCTGGGCACAAGCAGATATTCAGTAAGTAACTAGGTCGTTATGATGAATTCTGCGAGATAATAGAGTTTGATTTGAACAGACAGAAGCTCTGTTCCCGAACTAGCCTTAGCAATTACGATCTGTCTACTATCCTTGTTTCTTCTGTATTGGTTCTGAACTTGGAGCAGTAAGAAGATGTAGTTACCTCTTGATAAGTTTCACCACTTCTTTTTGTGCTTTGCTTCATTGATTTTATTTGGTTCTGAAAATTCTAAGAACCAATTTGTTGTTCCATGTCCAGTTCTAATACTTCTTGTCCTGCATACAAGCTTTGCAGGAAGCTGATAAGGTGGTCTGGCATTCCCATCTCTTCAAGAATTTTCCACAGTTTGTTGTTATCCACACAGTCAAAGGCTTTAGCATAGGCAATGAAGCAGAAGTAGATGTTTTTATGGAATTCTCTTGGTTTATCTGTGATCCAATGGATGTTGATGACTTGATCTCTAGTTCCTCTGCCTTTTCTAAATCCAGCTTGTACATCTGGAATTTCTCGGTTCACATACTGTTGTAACCTAGTTTGAAGGATATTGAGCACTACCTTGGTACCATGTGAAATGAATGCTACTGTATGGTAGTTTGAACATTCTCTGGCATTGCCTTTTTTTGGGATTGGAATGAAAACCAACCTTTTTCTGTCCCGTGGCTACTGCTCAGTTTTCCAAATTTGCTGGGATATTGAGCACAGGGCTTTAACAGCATCATCTTTTAATATTTGAAACAGTTCAGCTAAATTCCATCACTTCATCTAGCTTTGTATGGAGTAATGGTATGTGCATGTTTTTTTTCTTACCAGTTTGTAAACATTCTTTATATAATAACAAGAGCAATCTGTTATTATATTTATTTCTAATAATTCCAAGTTTTAGTTTCTCTTTAACTATATGAAGTCTTCAATAAATAATTTTTCTTGAAGTATGCCTCAAATCTGTCAGTGTTTCTGAAAGAGGGGATGCTATTTTGCTAGCCTCTATTTCCATGAGGGGACCTTCCCTCTTCACTTCTGAACACAGAGGAAGAACAACAATGTATTTGACTGCTGAAATTCTGACCTTTCATTCTCTCTGACCTCAAGCTCCACACTGAAGTTCACAGGCAACACAGGCTTAGAACCCACAGGAGAGTCTGGGCACAAGCAGATATTCAGTAAGTAACTAGGTCGTTATGATGAATTCTGCGAGATAATAGAGTTTGATTTGAACAGACAGAAGCTCTGTTCCCGAACTAGCCTTAGCAATTACGATCTGTCTACTATCCTTGTTTCTTCTGTATTGGTTCTGAACTTGGAGCAGTAAGAAGATGTAGTTACCTCTTGATAAGTTTCACCACTTCTTTTTGTGCTTTGCTTCATTGATTTTATGTTTTGAAGGTCTGTTCCATCTTAGATTATAATAAATACTTGCCTATAGCTTCTATTTTTTATGGTTTATATTTAACTGTTTCTCATAAAATTTAATATTAAAAAAGCTATGGAAGTAATTAATATTACCATAAAATGTTTCAAATATCATAAAGAGAAAATTTTAAATCAGACAATTTTTGAACACCCTTTAAATGGAGTATACATTCTACGTAACACACTTAATTTTTATACTTTGTATTTTCTATTTCCAAAATTATTGGCATTTTTATATATTTGGGCTTCCCCCATGGCTCAGCAGTAAAGAATTCACCCACAGTGCAGGAGTCACAGGAGACATGAGTTCCATCCCTGGGCCCATAAGATCCCCCGGAGGAGGGCACAACACACTTAATAGGCATACATTTAGTATCTAATCAGTTACTGTGTGTACTGCCAGTTCTTTTACATTAGGGCTTTGCTTAAAGTTTTTATCTTTTGTTGGGTTGTAGAATATGGTATATATGGAAACTCCAATCACAGTGTACTTTTTGAAGCTTGCATAGGTAAGAATATCTTGCAGTTGTTTCACATGGGAACAGAACTTACTCCTGTAGCATAGACTCAATTTTCAGGTTCATAGCAGCCCACTCTCTTTCCCCTGGAGAAGAAAATGGCAATCCACTGCAGCACTCTTGCTTGGGAAGTCCCATGGACAGAGGAGCCTGGAAGGCTACAGTCCATGGGGTTCCAAAGAGTCTGACATGACTGAATCAACTAAACAACAACAACAACTCTTTCCTCTATCTTCAACTCTATGGACTCTACTTTTTATTGTTTCATGGCATTTACTGTTGCAAAGGATTAAAAATGAACCTATCTATTTTTGCTTCCAATGCAGGCAATCTGTGTTATCTCTTTGGATGCAGGTGGGAATCTGTCTTTATCTGATCCATTCAAAAAAAACACCCCAAGAATTATCTAGTTATGGTTTTTTTTCTCTTTGGATCAGTAAGAAGATGTAGTTACCTCTTGATAAGTTTCACCACTTCTTTTTGTGCTTTGCTTCATTGATTTTATGTTTTGAAGGTCTGTTCCATCTTAGATTATAATAAATACTTGCCTATAGCTTCTATTTTTTATGGTTTATATTTAACTGTTTCTCATAAAATTTAATATTAAAAAAGCTATGGAAGTAATTAATATTACCATAAAATGTTTCAAATATCATAAAGAGAAAATTTTAAATCAGACAATTTTTGAACACCCTTTAAATGGAGTATACATTCTACGTAACACACTTAATTTTTATACTTTGTATTTTCTATTTCCAAAATTATTGGCATTTTTATATATTTGGGCTTCCCCCATGGCTCAGCAGTAAAGAATTCACCCACAGTGCAGGAGTCACAGGAGACATGAGTTCCATCCCTGGGCCCATAAGATCCCCCGGAGGAGGGCACAACACACTTAATAGGCATACATTTAGTATCTAATCAGTTACTGTGTGTACTGCCAGTTCTTTTACATTAGGGCTTTGCTTAAAGTTTTTATCTTTTGTTGGGTTGTAGAATATGGTATATATGGAAACTCCAATCACAGTGTACTTTTTGAAGCTTGCATAGGTAAGAATATCTTGCAGTTGTTTCACATGGGAACAGAACTTACTCCTGTAGCATAGACTCAATTTTCAGGTTCATAGCAGCCCACTCTCTTTCCCCTGGAGAAGAAAATGGCAATCCACTGCAGCACTCTTGCTTGGGAAGTCCCATGGACAGAGGAGCCTGGAAGGCTACAGTCCATGGGGTTCCAAAGAGTCTGACATGACTGAATCAACTAAACAACAACAACAACTCTTTCCTCTATCTTCAACTCTATGGACTCTACTTTTTATTGTTTCATGGCATTTACTGTTGCAAAGGATTAAAAATGAACCTATCTATTTTTGCTTCCAATGCAGGCAATCTGTGTTATCTCTTTGGATGCAGGTGGGAATCTGTCTTTATCTGATCCATTCAAAAAAAAAAAACACCCCAAGAATTATCTAGTTATGGATCCTTCCCTATATTTTTCAATGGAGCATAAGTAGCTATTTCAGTCTGCATATTCAGATCTTTTGGGAGGTCAAGAAAGGTCTCTTAAAATGTCTTTGGTTATTGCTTTCATTTCAGTTATCATCTATTCTATCTCAGAAATATCCATATTTATAACATCATGGATTTCACTTGTCTTTCACCTGCATTTTGGAAAATGTTTCAAGTCTGTCCTCAATAGCATTGATTAAATATTCCATTGTGGCAATTTTTTATGCACTTGGGCTTCCCCAGTCACTTAGCAATAAAGAATCTGCCTGTAATGCTACAGATGCTGGAGATGTGTGTTCAATCCCTGCTTTGGGAAAATCCTCTGGAGGAGGGCATGGCAACCCACTTCAGTATTCTTGCCTGAAGAATTCCCTGGACAGAAGAACCTGTAGTCTGGGGAGGGGGAGGCTATAGTCGGACACAACTGAAGTGACTGAGCACACACACAATCCTGCTCTTTACTTCTACCCTGTATTTTAATTCTACCAACACATTTTATTGAAAGCCTTCCTTATTTTATCTGGGGCTCACTGTCATCTCATTTGGTTTTGTTGGTTTTTGTTTATTTGTTTGTTTTGTTTTTGGTCACTTTTACTGATCTTTCATTTATTTCCATCTTTGTTCTTTTGGCCTGTGTGGGCCTCCCATCACAGTGGCCTCTCTCACTGCAGAGCACCGGCTCTGGGCACATTCACTCCAGAGCTCTGGCTCGGTGGTTGGACACATGAGTCTAGTTGCTCTACGGCATGTGGGATCTTCCCAGGCCAGGAATCGAATTGGCACCCCTTGCACTGCTAGGCGGTGTCCTTACCCACTGGACCACCAGGGAAGCCCTTCATTTGGTTTTATCCTTAAACTTTTCTGGCTTCTTGTATCTTCCTGAAGACACTAGGAATTTTTCTAATTAATCCATTTTTTATAGGTGTGTTCTTCAGATGGATGATTTGCTTTTCTTTAATTTTCTACAGCCCTCAATTAGGAATAGTCTATTCAGTCTAGGCATTGAAGGGCAAGCAGAATGGTCAGTCTGCCCTTGGGTCTGCTCACTGGCCAGGTGGAGCTGGTAGAATGTCCCTGCTTCTATCTACATTTGGGAGGCAGGTGGCAGGAAGAGCATTCATTCAATCCCAGTGTCTAGCAAGCATTCAGCTAGGAGTGAGATTGGGTCTTCTCTTATAGTTGCTTTATAATGCGTTAGTTCTATTGTATAGAAAAATGAGTCAGCCACACATATACATGTATCCCCTGTCTTTTAGACTTTCTTCCCATTTGGACCACCACATATACACTATTGCTACTATGTATAAGACAGACAACTAATGAGAACATATTGAATATCACAGGCATCTTAGCTTAACTGACTCTTCTACTTTGAGTCTTTCTTTAAAATAGAGAGTCTTTGGTGATAGAGCTCCTTTTCAAATTTCAAGTCTTGCTCATGGTTCTATCTTTGTCCTAGTTTTTAAAGGACAGCAATTCTGTGCTCACAATCTGACCCTGGCCTCTGCATGTTAACATCACTCCTTACACAGAACTTTCAGATTTAAGATGTAAGGGTTAATTTGTTGAGGACTGATACCCTGTAGGCTGTTTTCTTAGAAAAAGATATGGACTCTAGCAACATTTTAAGGAAACCAGTTAGGTTCAGTGCTTTTAGGCAATCAATTTTGACCTACTGTGAAGCCTTAGACCCTAGAGTTCTTTCCTGATAGGGAGAGGTTGGGGCTCTCCAAATTATGAATGTCTATATGGCAAATCTTGCTATTTGTGTGCCATATCCCTCATTTTTTTGCCGTATGCTATAATTGGGAGTAAAACAACAAGCAATCTTATGATTGCAACCATAAAGCAGAAACATCATCCTCTCCCTTTTCCCGGCCATACGAATCATGGAGGGAGGGGCTGGTCGATCCTACCTCAAAAGAAGAATGCCAGGTTGACAAGATGGAACTTGTGTCAAGGCTCTGCCACGTCATGTTGCCATTGCATCTGGTCCCTGACTATACCAAGAGTGTGACAACACTTCCCTAAACATAGAGCATCCAATGGAGGGGCACTGGGAGACCAGCACACCTGCTCTGCTCCTGTCTCTCTGAGTTTTCTCAGAGCAGCATGGCTCCAGCAGGCCTGCTGTGAGTGCGGCTGACCAATTACTTTGTTAGCATGGCAGTTGTCCCAGCAAACTGGGCATCTATCCAGGTCAATAACATGGCCTTCTGGAAGCAAGTCAGGGGGCAAAAACCAAGACAGGAGTGGGATGAGAATGCTAGTGTTGCTGGGGTCAGCCTTCAGGATGGCTGGTGAGTGACCAATAGCAGGAACTAGCCTTCAGAAATACTTAGCAGTGGGAGCCCTCTGGGGTTAAGGACTCCCAGGGACAGAATTCCTTTGGTGGTGGTGGTGTGTATGTATGTGTGATATTGAAAGTGATTTCCCTAAGAGACGGTGGATATTTCACTGAGAGGAAAGCTTAACTACTGCTCCTCATAAAATTCATACAAGAAAAATGAAAAGGGGCATCTTCCCCATAACCACGAAAAGTGGATGGAGGATATGTTAGGGAAAGGTTGACCATTACCAAGATAGTATAAGTGGGCTTCCAAATTCTACTCCCCTCATGGGCTCAAGATAGTAAAGGGACAGTCCTTAAGGCTAGGTTCAGTGCTTTTAGGAAACTGATACCCTGTAGGCTGTTTTCTTAGAAAAGATATGGACTCTAGCAACATTTTAAGGAAACCAGTTAGGTTCAGTGCTTTTAGGCAATCAATTTTGACCTACTGTGAAGCCTTAGACCCTAGAGTTCTTTCCTGATAGGGAGAGGTTGGGGCTCTCCAAATTATGAATGTCTATATGGCAAATCTTGCTATTTGTGTGCCATATCCCTCATTTTTTTGCCATATGCTATAATTGGGAGTAAAACAACAAGCAATCTTATGATTGCAACCATAAAGCAGAAACATCATCCTCTCCCTTTTCCCGGCCATACGAATCATGGAGGGAGGGGCTGGTCGATCCTACCTCAAAAGAAGAATGCCAGGTTGACAAGATGGAACTTGTGTCAAGGCTCTGCCACGTCATGTTGCCATTGCATCTGGTCCCTGACTATACCAAGAGTGTGACAACACTTCCCTAAACATAGAGCATCCAATGGAGGGGCACTGGGAGACCAGCACACCTGCTCTGCTCCTGTCTCTCTGAGTTTTCTCAGAGCAGCATGGCTCCAGCAGGCCTGCTGTGAGTGCGGCTGACCAATTACTTTGTTAGCATGGCAGTTGTCCCAGCAAACTGGGCATCTATCCAGGTCAATAACATGGCCTTCTGGAAGCAAGTCAGGGGGCAAAAACCAAGACAGGAGTGGGATGAGAATGCTAGTGTTGCTGGGGTCAGCCTTCAGGATGGCTGGTGAGTGACCAATAGCAGGAACTAGCCTTCAGAAATACTTAGCAGTGGGAGCCCTCTGGGGTTAAGGACTCCCAGGGACAGAATTCCTTTGGTGGTGGTGGTGTGTATGTATGTGTGATATTGAAAGTGATTTCCCTAAGAGACGGTGGATATTTCACTGAGAGGAAAGCTTAACTACTGCTCCTCATAAAATTCATACAAGAAAAATGAAAAGGGGCATCTTCCCCATAACCACGAAAAGTGGATGGAGGATATGTTAGGGAAAGGTTGACCATTACCAAGATAGTATAAGTGGGCTTCCAAATTCTACTCCCCTCATGGGCTCAAGATAGTAAAGGGGACAGTCCTTTACAGTGGTGTGTGTATGTTAGTCACTCAGTCATCTCTGACTCTTTGTGTCTGTATGGACTGTAGCCCACTAGGCTTCTCTGTCCTTGGGATTCTCCAGGCAAGAATATTGGACAGGGATGCCATTCCCTTCTCCAGGAGATCTTCCTGACCCAGAGATCAAACCCAGGTCTCCTACATTGCAGGGGAATTATTAGCCCTGAGCTACCAGGGAAGCCCACACAGTGGTGGTCTCCTCCAAAAATTTGTTGTTGGATCTGCCTCTCACTAATGGACGCTTTGGGTGGAAGGGGAGCCATTCCATTCTATCTTTATAACACTACCTTCCTTCTGGTTCCTTCCACCCCTGGCACACCCTACTGGGAAACACCAATCAGAATTTGTCCAGAGAATTGAATGTCAATGATAAATTGTAGCCCTTGAACTAACCAAGCCAACTAGGACAATCTTCTTCAGAAGTCCTTGTCCCTAAGAGAATCTGGGATCAATACTGTGGGTCTGAGTCAGCCTTTACTCAATTCCTGTGCTAAAGTCACAGATGAAGGCCTTTGGAATTGGAAGATATGTGCTTACTAAGCTGTTGCTGCAATGGCCTTCCCCTGCCTGCTCTCAGGGAAGATGATCAGCACCCAGGGGTGTCACCCAATATCTATCCTAATCATTGTCCAGTCTCCCAGGACGGGAGGTCTACACTCCAAGTCTGTATTGGTTGAAATGGAATAGATTGCTGGCAGAGTGAAAGATGCTGCTCAGAAGCCACTCCTCTTTGAATTGGGGGAGATAAGACAGGACACAGAAGTAGATAGAAATCAAGAGTTACCTTGACCAATTCTAATCCTCCAGGTTAGTTCCCCCAGAAAACAGACTTACTCCTTACAAGGCTTCAAGGAAACTGGCTAGTCTCAGTGCTAAGTTCATTAATTTAGTCAAAGGCTAAACGGATTGGACTCAGATCCTTAATGAATGAAAGCAGGGCAGGTGACAGGTTGGTCCTTGCTCAACTATGAATGCTGATGTGCGCAACTCTGCCTCTTCTTTGCTTTCTTCCAATAAAGCTGCAGCTGCAAAGCTTGGATCCAAGTCTCCTGACTCAACCACTAAATACTGACCTGGGAAGAGAGGACTGAAGTCAAGGTTCTGCCACATCTTGTTGTTATTGGTCCCAAACCATGTCTCAGGGGAAATCTCGTACTTCCTTAATCTTGTCTCTTAGAAAACCATCTCCCTCCCAGACTCTGACATCCGGCCTGCTAGACCTCAGTGTGCTGGTCTCAGATGCATGGGCACATTTTTTACCAGCCTAGGGTCTGAGAGCTTTCTCCAATGCTCCACAGACGTGGTGTGAATGCTGCTTGTCCATTTGTCCCACGAAATAGGTGACGATTTTGAAAGACAATTCAGCCACTGATCTACTACAAGTGTTTGTCAAACCTTGAGTACTCCATGCCTGCTACCCTAGCACATACTTAAACTAGAGAATGAGACTGCCAGCCATTGGGCCAATTGAAGCCGGTCCACACTGAGCACCAGAGCCCATCTTCACTAGCAGTGGGGACTAGAGCTCATGCTCCTCTCTGGCCAAGGTGTTCTGGTCACATGTGTGCTCATGGGCTGAATGCTGGCCCTGATTGCACCCAGGTGCCCAGTCCCTGTGACATGGTTTGTGCTCATGTTCATTTGCTCTTTAGTCCCCCAAGGGTGCTGGAGCCATGCCCTGGACTGCAGCCTGCTTCACTGCACCCTGACAACCTGCCCTTTGCCATCTGCTGACTGGTGCCCTGCTTTAACCTGAACAGGAGCCCCTGGAACCAGGAGGCTGCCACCTGCCCCTGGGCACAGCTGCTGCCTAGCTGTTGCTGCAGGGCCTCCATGGGGCTTGTCTGGACCCATCAGATCAGATATGGAAGCTACACCATCATCACCTCAGGGGGACCCTATATTCAGGTGAGCACTCTAGCTATGTATTTGAAGTAGTCCTAGTTTACCCTCCTTATAAAAATTCTACCCCAGATTACAAAGCTGCACAGGTCATTTTCATCATTGCTAAGTACATCAGACACTTAGTT
This sequence comes from Tragulus kanchil, assembly GCA_022376925.1. Classification (NCBI taxonomy): domain Eukaryota; kingdom Metazoa; phylum Chordata; class Mammalia; order Artiodactyla; family Tragulidae; genus Tragulus; species Tragulus kanchil. The sequence continues at coordinate 36,103,402 of JAIOJX010000025.1, forward strand.
TTTTTCTACAACCTTCTTCATAAAGTGCTAAGTTCATTAATTTAGTCAAAGGCTAAACGGAGTGGACTCAGATCCTTAATGAATGAAAGCAGGGCAGGTGACAGGTTGGTCCTTGCTCAACTATGAATGCTGATGTGCAACTCTGCCTCTTCTTTGCTTTCTTCCAATAAAGCTGCAGCTGCAAAGCTTGGATCCAAGTCTCCTGACTCAACCACTAAATACTGACCTGGGAAGAGAGGACTGAAGTCAAGGTTCTGCCACATCTTGTTGTTATTGGTCCCAAACCATGTCTCAGGGGAAATCTCGTACTTCCTTAATCTTGTCTCTTAGAAAACCATCTCCCTCCCAGACTCTGACATCCGGCCTGCTAGACCTCAGTGTGCTGGTCTCAGATGCATGGGCACATTTTTTACCAGCCTAGGGTCTGAGAGCTTTCTCCAATGCTCCACAGACGTGGTGTGAATGCTGCTTGTCCATTTGTCCCACGAAATAGGTGACGATTTTGAAAGACAATTCAGCCACTGATCTACTACAAGTGTTTGTCAAACCTTGAGTACTCCATGCCTGCTACCCTAGCACATACTTAAACTAGAGAATGAGACTGCCAGCCATTGGGCCAATTGAAGCCGGTCCACACTGAGCACCAGAGCCCATCTTCACTAGCAGTGGGGACTAGAGCTCATGCTCCTCTCTGGCCAAGGTGTTCTGGTCACATGTGTGCTCATGGGCTGAATGCTGGCCCTGATTGCACCCAGGTGCCCAGTCCCTGTGACATGGTTTGTGCTCATGTTCATTTGCTCTTTAGTCCCCCAAGGGTGCTGGAGCCATGCCCTGGACTGCAGCCTGCTTCACTGCACCCTGACAACCTGCCCTTTGCCATCTGCTGACTGGTGCCCTGCTTTAACCTGAACAGGAGCCCCTGGAACCAGGAGGCTGCCACCTGCCCCTGGGCACAGCTGCTGCCTAGCTGTTGCTGCAGGGCCTCCATGGGGCTTGTCTGGACCCATCAGATCAGATATGCGGAAGCTACACCATCATCACCTCAGGGGGACCCTATATTCAGGTGAGCACTCTAGCTATGTATTTGAAGTAGTCCTAGTTTACCCTCCTTATAAAAATTCTACCCCAGATTACAAAGCTGCACAGGTCATTTTCATCATTGCTAAGTACATCAGACACTTAGTCTCTACAACTTTCATCAATATCAACTCAGTCATTTTATCCATTGGGCAATAAAGGCATGGCTCATGGCTAATAAACTGATTAAGGGCATAGAAAAATAGTTCAGATCTTTCAAAAAGTGGCTGCAAAAAATCCCCCATGTTCTAACTTAAAAATAGGCTTATAGACAAAATAGTCTACTTATTATGGAATTTGGGTGCATGCTCTAGGGTGGGACATCTAACTGTGAGTAAGTCACTCATCTGTGAATGTAATCTTACAGCAGCCCCGACCCTGATCACATTTTTCAAACTCGTTTTCACTCTCAGCCACTAAACTGATATGGTCCCATGGTTACTGAGTATATTTAGTAAGTAGCTCTAATATTTGTTAAATGAGTGAATGGATAGAAGAAGGAATAAAGAAATAACTAAAGGAAACAATGAACAAATCCTCCAACAGAAATAAATGCACAAATTTTTAAAAATCAGAAGGAGAGGGAAATCAGAATTTCTCTAATGAGTACAGAGGTCCAGTTTTGCAAGGTGAAAAAGTTCTGGAGACCAGGTGTACAACAGTGCGAAGATACTTAACGCTACTGAACTAACAAATAGCTAAGAAGGTACATTCTATTGTGTTCTTTTACTGCAATAATTTTTTTAAAGTCACAGTAAGGTTTAAAAAATCAGAAATAAAACGTAGAGAAAAGTTCAGAATATGTCCATGATAGCTATCCAGAACTCACCGAGGCCACTCTCTCAAATTTCATCATTGTAGCCCTGACTCCTTCAGCCTTCATTTTCATATATTTGTTACTTCTTTTTTTTTCATTTTTATTTATTTATATTCAATCATCTTTGACATTATTTTAATAATTTAACTCTGCTTTGCAGAATTTTGTTGTTTTCTGTCAGATATCATCATAAATCAGCCATAGGAATGCATTCGCCCCCTCCCTCTTGAACCTCCCTCATTACTTCTTTTTTGACTTCTTTTTTTCTGGAGCCGGTTACTGACAGTTTCATTATTTGATTTCTCGTAATTAGAGAATTTGATGGCTCCGATTATAAATGAAAAATAAGACAACAATTATTAGTCTTTTCAACTGAGGGATATTCTTAACAGTAGAGAACAAAAAATGTGCTAAATTATTCTTTAGTGTATAACTTGGGGGTATTTAGAATAAAATCCAAATTTCTTAGCTTGACCTACCAGCCTCAGCGTAGCCCCAAATCTCCTGGTCTAAACTTGGCTCCTCTCCTTCCAACACCCACCTTCCTCCAGAGCATGTTCCGCCTCCACTGGCCTCAGGGCCTTCCATTGTCCTCTCTCTAAAACCTCTTCCTCCAAAGGTTCACAAGGCTCACTCCCTCATTGTATTCACGCCTTACCTTTTAAAAGGTGAACACCATATGTAAAGTAGCAACCACTATCTAGTCCTTTGCCTTTTTTTACTTTTCATAGCAGCATTTCCCACTACTTCATGTTATAAGAGTTATACTGCTTTTCCCAGTAGAACGTTAGTGCCATGAGGACAAGGATTTTTGTCCATCTTGTTAACTGTTTATTCCCCGGTACTAGGTCCTAAACAAATGCTTGCTGAATGAATGAATTTGGCTCTAACTTTTAATTTTGTGGATGCACAGAACTCTGATGCATAGGTATTGCTTAATGTTGCTAATCCCTTATTTTGAGACATCATAAATTGCACTGCCGGGACTTCTCTGCTGGTCTAGTGGTTAAGACTCCATGCTCCCAAGGCAGGGGGCAGGGGCTCAAGCCCTGGTTGTGGAATTAAGATCCCACATGCCACAGGTATGACCGGAAAAAAAAAAAAAAAGTACTGCCATAAAGCTGCTCAAGTATATTCTCTTAAACGCTCTTGGATTGCTCCTTCGGGGTGGAATTAATGCAGCAGCTTCTTAACCACTGCCCTTCTTCTTCCTATGGGGTGTCCCACAGTCAGACTCCCAGCACACTCCTTTCCTTAGCGTGCAGGTGCAGAAGCCCAAACTCTGAGCACAGGCATGTTCCCAGTTTGCCTTTCCATACATACTCAGTCCTTATCGCAGCTCTGATTTCGTATTTTTAGGAGCCGGTTACTGACAGTTTCATTATTTGATTTCGTAATTAGAGAATTTGATGGCTCCGATTATAAATGAAAAATAAGACAACAATTATTAGTCTTTTCAACTGAGGGATATTCTTAACAGTAGAGAACAAAAAATGTGCTAAATTATTCTTTAGTGTATAACTTGGGGGTATTTAGAATAAAATCCAAATTTCTTAGCTTGACCTACCAGCCTCAGCGTAGCCCCAAATCTCCTGGTCTAAACTTGGCTCCTCTCCTTCCAACACCCACCTTCCTCCAGAGCATGTTCCGCCTCCACTGGCCTCAGGGCCTTCCATTGTCCTCTCTCTAAAACCTCTTCCTCCAAAGGTTCACAAGGCTCACTCCCTCATTGTATTCACGCCTTACCTTTTAAAAGGTGAACACCATATGTAAAGTAGCAACCACTATCTAGTCCTTTGCCTTTTTTTACTTTTCATAGCAGCATTTCCCACTACTTCATGTTATAAGAGTTATACTGCTTTTCCCAGTAGAACGTTAGTGCCATGAGGACAAGGATTTTTGTCCATCTTGTTAACTGTTTATTCCCCGGTACTAGGTCCTAAACAAATGCTTGCTGAATGAATGAATTTGGCTCTAACTTTTAATTTTGTGGATGCACAGAACTCTGATGCATAGGTATTGCTTAATGTTGCTAATCCCTTATTTTGAGACATCATAAATTGCACTGCCGGGACTTCTCTGCTGGTCTAGTGGTTAAGACTCCATGCTCCCAAGGCAGGGGGCAGGGGCTCAAGCCCTGGTTGTGGAATTAAGATCCCACATGCCACAGGTATGACCGGAAAAAAAAAAAAAAAGTACTGCCATAAAGCTGCTCAAGTATATTCTCTTAAACGCTCTTGGATTGCTCCTTCGGGGTGGAATTAATGCAGCAGCTTCTTAACCACTGCCCCTTCTTCTTCCTATGGGGTGTCCCACAGTCAGACTCCCAGCACACTCCTTTCCTTAGCGTGCAGGTGCAGAAGCCCAAACTCTGAGCACAGGCATGTTCCCAGTTTGCCTTTCCATACATACTCAGTCCTTATCGCAGCTCAGAAATACACTTTCCACAGTAACCAAATTGCTGCTCCTATCAGTTTGTCTAATTATGCTTTAGTCTATGTAGTTCCCTCTTACAGAATGCAGTTCTGTTTCTTTACCTGCCTAAATTATACCCATCTTCCATGTCCTCCACCAGTTTCTTCTTCTTTCAGTTTTTATCATTTTTTTGGCCTCACTGTATACCATGTGGGATCTAGTTCCCCTGACCAGGGGTCACACCTGTGCCCCTTGCGTTAGGAGCCTGGCATCTTAGCCACTGGACAACCAGCGAAGTCTTGTGCCCCTAAGAGTCCCTTCTAACTCCATCTTGCCTTCCTTGGATCTAGTCCCTATGATCAGTTCCTTCTTTCTTCTGCTCTTCCCGTACTCAAGAGACCCCTGACTATTAGCCACATTCCAGCACCTTCCATGCTGTACAGCACAATGTGCAATTTCCTGAAGCACAAAAGCCTTTTCCCCTCTCCTTTCTCAATGTCCTAGGCAGCTCTAGCCATAAAACAGTAAATATTTTCTAATTTAACCTTACTGCCAAAGTCAAAACTCTTGTGGAACATGAGAGTGTTCTGAGGGGAGAAACAGAATTATTTCCAATCATATATCCGACTTCAAACAACTTACCCGCTATCCTTCCATAAATAATTTTAATTCTTAAATTTCTACTCACAATCCTTATTAAACCACCATAAGAAATATGTTTCTGAGGAATTTGTGGATTTGTCTCAGACTTTGGCTTGTCTTAATATAACATGCCAAACTAGGTTTTGCACCGGAAAAAAAAGGCAAGGGTCAAGCCCTGGTTGTGGAATTAAGATCCCACATGCCACAGGTATGACCGGAAAAAAAAAAAAAAGTACTGCCATAAAGCTGCTCAAGTATATTCTCTTAAACGCTCTTGGATTGCTCCTTCGGGGTGGAATTAATGCAGCAGCTTCTTAACCACTGCCCCTTCTTCTTCCTATGGGGTGTCCCACAGTCAGACTCCCAGCACACTCCTTTCCTTAGCGTGCAGGTGCAGAAGCCCAAACTCTGAGCACAGGCATGTTCCCAGTTTGCCTTTCCATACATACTCAGTCCTTATCGCAGCTCAGAAATACACTTTCCACAGTAACCAAATTGCTGCTCCTATCAGTTTGTCTAATTATGCTTTAGTCTATGTAGTTCCCTCTTACAGAATGCAGTTCTGTTTCTTTACCTGCCTAAATTATACCCATCTTCCATGTCCTCCACCAGTTTCTTCTTCTTTCAGTTTTTATCATTTTTTTGGCCTCACTGTATACCATGTGGGATCTAGTTCCCCTGACCAGGGGTCACACCTGTGCCCCTTGCGTTAGGAGCCTGGCATCTTAGCCACTGGACAACCAGCGAAGTCTTGTGCCCCTAAGAGTCCCTTCTAACTCCATCTTGCCTTCCTTGGATCTAGTCCCTATGATCAGTTCCTTCTTTCTTCTGCTCTTCCCGTACTCAAGAGACCCCTGACTATTAGCCACATTCCAGCACCTTCCATGCTGTACAGCACAATGTGCAATTTCCTGAAGCACAAAAGCCTTTTCCCCTCTCCTTTCTCAATGTCCTAGGCAGCTCTAGCCATAAAACAGTAAATATTTTCTAATTTAACCTTACTGCCAAAGTCAAAACTCTTGTGGAACATGAGAGTGTTCTGAGGGGAGAAACAGAATTATTTCCAATCATATATCCGACTTCAAACAACTTACCCGCTATCCTTCCATAAATAATTTTAATTCTTAAATTTCTACTCACAATCCTTATTAAACCACCATAAGAAATATGTTTCTGAGGAATTTGTGGATTTGTCTCAGACTTTGGCTTGTCTTAATATAACATTATTAAGGATAACATTATTTTTAAAGAAATATTTCCTTCATAAATTATTATAAAACCACAGTGGTTGGTGTCGGAAATATATAGATTGTATATATGGGACTTGAGATGCTAGGAAAATCATGAAGTGCACCTTTCCTCTTTTTCATTTTCACACAGAAGAAATCAAGTTAAAATGAACAAAGAGGCCCATAAGAAAGGAAAAACAATTCCAAATGGTGCAACGTGAATGAAGGATGTGTATGGAGTGACAGGGAAGACGCGTTCTCTCTAACGACCCTGCTGGGAACTCTAGCTGAGCACCGGCCTGGGGCAGGAGTATATGGAGGGAGAGTCCAAAGTCACACCGATTTGCTTTTTAATCTCAGTAATTTACATTCATCCCAGGTGGCGGCAGTGTTAAAGAGTCCACCTGCCCGTGCAAGAGAAGCAAGAGGCTCAGTTCAATCCCGGGAAGGGGAAGATCCCCTGAAGTAGAAATAGCTACCTACTCCAGTATTCTTGTCTGAAGAATTCCATGGACAGTGGAGCCTGGGGGGCTACAGTCCATGGGGGTAGTTAAGAGCCGGACACAACTGAGCACAGAGCACACACAACTTACATTCTTACTTCAAGCCTCAGGCCTTTTTCTCCACCCCACGTGCTTTATGCTTGCCTGGACTTAAGGGCCTCCAAAGCCCCCAGGGCAGCCTGGCGAACGCCACTCACCATCTTCCTCAAAGAGCAGCCCCATGTGTCCGTGTGCCTCAGCTTCCTTCTTCCCACCGTCAATTTTGATGAGTTGAGCGATCTTAAAACATCGTTCATAGAAGTGGTTCCTTACCCACTTGTCTTCAGAATTATTGAAGTAACAGGCCAGAGCGTACAAGTTATTATAGACCTCTTCAAAGTATTCTTCAAAGAGAGAAAAACATCATGAAATGCATTAGAAATATCTCTGAAGGCACATCCCTTCAAATGGCAAACCAATATAGTGACATTTATTTTCCATTTTTCCTTAAAAGCATGATTAACTATTTAAAAAATAAGAATGCAAAAATTAATGTGTTTTAACTATTAAACTAGTTATATTAATTAAAGGATGTACACATGAGAAAACAACAACAACAAAATCTTTTGGAGTGCTTAGACCCTGTGAGAAGTTTGGTTGAAATAGTAGTCTTTATGTAAGACAAAAAACAGAACAGTGTCTGCCACCAATGGGCTCAGTTCTTTAAGAATAAATGAGTATGTGGTATCAGCAAGTACTTTTCCCACTTTTTAATAAAGAAGCAAAATTGACAGGCGAAAGACGCCCATAAGAAAGGAAAAACAATTCCAAATGGTGCAACGTGAATGAAGGATGTGTATGGAGTGACAGCGAAGACGCGTTCTCTCTAACGACCCTGCTGGGAACTCTAGCTGAGCACCGGCCTGGGGCAGGAGTATATGGAGGGAGAGTCCAAAGTCACACCGATTTGCTTTTTAATCTCAGTAATTTACATTCATCCCAGGTGGCGGCAGTGTTAAAGAGTCCACCTGCCCGTGCAAGAGAAGCAAGAGGCTCAGTTCAATCCCGGGAAGGGGAAGATCCCCTGAAGTAGAAATAGCTACCTACTCCAGTATTCTTGTCTGAAGAATTCCATGGACAGTGGAGCCTGGGGGGCTACAGTCCATGGGGGTAGTTAAGAGCCGGACACAACTGAGCACAGAGCACACACAACTTACATTCTTACTTCAAGCCTCAGGCCTTTTTCTCCACCCCACGTGCTTTATGCTTGCCTGGACTTAAGGGCCTCCAAAGCCCCCAGGGCAGCCTGGCGAACGCCACTCACCATCTTCCTCAAAGAGCAGCCCCATGTGTCCGTGTGCCTCAGCTTCCTTCTTCCCACCGTCAATTTTGATGAGTTGAGCGATCTTAAAACATCGTTCATAGAAGTGGTTCCTTACCCACTTGTCTTCAGAATTATTGAAGTAACAGGCCAGAGCGTACAAGTTATTATAGACCTCTTCAAAGTATTCTTCAAAGAGAGAAAAACATCATGAAATGCATTAGAAATATCTCTGAAGGCACATCCCTTCAAATGGCAAACCAATATAGTGACATTTATTTTCCATTTTTCCTTAAAAGCATGATTAACTATTTAAAAAATAAGAATGCAAAAATTAATGTGTTTTAACTATTAAACTAGTTATATTAATTAAAGGATGTACACATGAGAAAACAACAACAACAAAATCTTTTGGAGTGCTTAGACCCTGTGAGAAGTTTGGTTGAAATAGTAGTCTTTATGTAAGACAAAAAACAGAACAGTGTCTGCCACCAATGGGCTCAGTTCTTTAAGAATAAATGAGTATGTGGTATCAGCAAGTACTTTTCCCACTGAAGATTTGAAAAGTATTTAGAGATTCCAGATTAAGCAATGTTTCCTAACCACGGCAAAAAAGATGAATGAAGAAAGCAGATGAAGTTTAAACACAGCAAGGTATTTTCACCCAAAAGAAAAAGCACCACCTGGAAAGCTGCTGCTTCATAATTCCATAGGAAATTAAGATTTATCATCAAATAAGCTTTAGAACTAAAAGTTAAAACAGCTATCCCCATTTCCCAACTTTGAAGGAGCTGGAGATTCTGGAGAGCCATTCTGCTTTTTAGAGTTATTTATAATAGGCAACTGTTGCTGTTCAGTCCCTCAGTCGTGCCCTGCTGCCACCCCAGGGACTGCCGCACACCAGGCTTCCCTGTCCTTCACCATCTCCAGCAGCTTGCTCAGACTCATGTCCTTGCAGCTGATGATGTAATAGGCAATAGCTTGGGTGAAAAGTAAGGGGTAAACTTTGAGCTATTTACTTAAAACAAATACTCTCATTTCAGAACTGACTTCTCCTGTGCTTTATCTTTCCATTCTGACCTTGGCCTAATATGAATGGAGCACTAAAATCTGTTTTGGAATATATTATTTTCTTTCTGATATGTAGGGATTAGCGAGTTGCTATTTTTTAAAACCTGTAAATAAAACACATATCTTGCATTTTAAACGTCATAAAGAGCTTTTAAAATATATATATACAATCCTGAAATAATCTTTCTGTTTTTCAGTAATTAAGACTTAATAGAAAAACATTTCCAACATTTGATTTTTTTGAAGCTATATAGATTACATGTTTAAAAATAAGAATGCAAAAATTAATGTGTTTTAACTATTAAACTAGTTATATTAATTAAAGGATGTACACATGAGAAAACAACAACAACAAAATCTTTTGGAGTGCTTAGACCCTGTGAGAAGTTTGGTTGAAATAGTAGTCTTTATGTAAGACAAAAAACAGAACAGTGTCTGCCACCAATGGGCTCAGTTCTTTAAGAATAAATGAGTATGTGGTATCAGCAAGTACTTTTCCCACTGAAGATTTGAAAAGTATTTAGAGATTCCAGATTAAGCAATGTTTCCTAACCACGGCAAAAAAGATGAATGAAGAAAGCAGATGAAGTTTAAACACAGCAAGGTATTTTCACCCAAAAGAAAAAGCACCACCTGGAAAGCTGCTGCTTCATAATTCCATAGGAAATTAAGATTTATCATCAAATAAGCTTTAGAACTAAAAGTTAAAACAGCTATCCCCATTTCCCAACTTTGAAGGAGCTGGAGATTCTGGAGAGCCATTCTGCTTTTTAGAGTTATTTATAATAGGCAACTGTTGCTGTTCAGTCCCTCAGTCGTGCCCTGCTGCCACCCCAGGGACTGCCGCACACCAGGCTTCCCTGTCCTTCACCATCTCCAGCAGCTTGCTCAGACTCATGTCCTTGCAGCTGATGATGTAATAGGCAATAGCTTGGGTGAAAAGTAAGGGGTAAACTTTGAGCTATTTACTTAAAACAAATACTCTCATTTCAGAACTGACTTCTCCTGTGCTTTATCTTTCCATTCTGACCTTGGCCTAATATGAATGGAGCACTAAAATCTGTTTTGGAATATATTATTTTCTTTCTGATATGTAGGGATTAGCGAGTTGCTATTTTTTAAAACCTGTAAATAAAACACATATCTTGCATTTTAAACGTCATAAAGAGCTTTTAAAATATATATATACAATCCTGAAATAATCTTTCTGTTTTTCAGTAATTAAGACTTAATAGAAAAACATTTCCAACATTTGATAAAGGTTTTGGCTTTGTTTAGAAGCTATATAGATTACATGTTTAAAGACTACTTGTCATTAAGCTATTTTTCTATGAAAAAAAAAATTGTTTTCCAGAGCATTAAGTATAATGGAATATATTCAAGGTTTGAATAATACAAATACATGGTCTATACCCTTTGCACTCTTAGCAGCCTCTTATCCTTGCCTGCAGAACATTTCTTTGAATTGTCATCAGGTATATTTCTAAGATGAAAATAAATGTTGTTGGGCTTCCCTGGTGGTCCAGTGGGTAAGGACACCGCCTTGCAGTGCAAGGGGCGCCGGTTCGATCTCTGGCCTGGGAAGATCCCATATGCCGCAGAGCGGCTGGACCGATGCGTCCAATTACTGAGCCGGAGCTCTGGAGCGCATGTGCCCAGAGCCAGTGCTCTGTGACAACAGAGGCCACCGCGATGGGAGGCCCACACGGGTCAAAGAACAAAGATGGATGAAAATGGACAAATGAAAGACCAATAGAAGTGGCTTGCCTACTCCCCTCCCTCCCCACCCCACCCCGACCAAAATAAATAAATAAATCTTTAAACAATTCTTGTTTCTTTGAATTTGAACATGTTCAACATTGAAACATGTTCATCAAATTCAATTTCTTTGAATTTGATGAACATGTTTAAAAACATGTTGCTGTTATTTAGACCAGTATTTGTTTTTTATGCTGCCTAAAAAGGAGAGCTCATGATGAAATAAACTTGGAAAATGCTCCTGATAATTTCCTTCTTTCAGTGAACCACCCAATATACATTAGCATGTTAAAGGCTCTGATAAGTCCTGCGATAAACCAACCTGTTTAATGTATATGTTAATTCACTTGGGTGTTTCTCAAACTTATTTCACAAGATAAGTACCTTTTGTTTTCCTTTATGTAAGTTGTATAAACATCCTATGGGACTCTGCTTGAGTAAAACATACTAACCCTTGATAATAATTTAAAGTCAAGTGTAAATAATGTTTGAATTATCTATTGATTCGGTTACCCATTACCATTATTGCCATCGCTCCCTCAGCCCCATGGGGCACAAGGCCCTAATCATAATGTTACAGATGGTACAGAGATGATTCACAACAATGGGTCATTTAAGAAATGGTATCAGGGACAAAGAAATACTTTAACAAATGGAAAATAATATGAAAAGAAATGACTGCCTTACTTAAAACACTTCTTGACTATAAAATAGAAAGTGATATTTTGAAAAGTAATTTAAATAACTCTAGGTTTCTGCTCTGTGAGTCTCAAGAGACAGAACTGACCCGGGATGACTATTGTGAGTGCCAGAGCTTTGATTAAATGAACTTCATTGTGACCCTACAGTGATGGTCTTTCCAACGAGAAGCAATGAGAATACGTAGAGACCCGCTGCTTCAAGATAATTGTCTCAGACGCCACAACCATATGCGCTGAGATCTTCCAGGCACTCCGGACAGATTTCTATATTCTCGATTAAGTGTGTATAATATATGGGTTTTAAGATTTAGAATTAATTCAAGTTAATAAGAGTTTCTATGCATATTCCCTATCATCTTCTGGGACATTCTTAACTCAAATCACAGTTTTTCTCCTATTAAAATTTATTTGTTAAGTGTAAAAACAAAATTACACATTTTTTTAAAAAAAGAGCATACAAATACTTACTTGTCCTTCAGCTGATGTATTTCCAACAATATTTTTGCATGAATTTTAAATTTTTGTATTTTAACCAGGCAAAAGTTACAGCATTTTGAAGTCAATAACCCTATGGAAGAGTTCTGAGCATGAGGAAATTTTATTCCATTTATTAAACAGAGCCTTGGTTACCGTAAATATATGATAAACCACTCAGTAAAGAAACTTTCATTACAAAATTTACACCAACCTGTTTTAATGTATATGTTAATTCACTTGGGTGTTTCTCAAACTTATTTCACAAGATAAGTACCTTTTGTTTTCCTTTATGTAAGTTGTATAAACATCCTATGGGACTCTGCTTGAGTAAAACATACTAACCCTTGATAATAATTTAAAGTCAAGTGTAAATAATGTTTGAATTATCTATTGATTCGGTTACCCATTACCATTATTGCCATCGCTCCCTCAGCCCCATGGGGCACAAGGCCCTAATCATAATGTTACAGATGGTACAGAGATGATTCACAACAATGGGTCATTTAAGAAATGGTATCAGGGACAAAGAAATACTTTAACAAATGGAAAATAATATGAAAAGAAATGACTGCCTTACTTAAAACACTTCTTGACTATAAAATAGAAAGTGATATTTTGAAAAGTAATTTAAATAACTCTAGGTTTCTGCTCTGTGAGTCTCAAGAGACAGAACTGACCCGGGATGACTATTGTGAGTGCCAGAGCTTTGATTAAATGAACTTCATTGTGACCCTACAGTGATGGTCTTTCCAATGAGAAGCAATGAGAATACGTAGAGACCCGCTGCTTCAAGATAATTGTCTCAGACGCCACAACCATATGCGCTGAGATCTTCCAGGCACTCCGGACAGATTTCTATATTCTCGATTAAGTGTGTATAATATATGGGTTTTAAGATTTAGAATTAATTCAAGTTAATAAGAGTTTCTATGCATATTCCCTATCATCTTCTGGGACATTCTTAACTCAAATCACAGTTTTTCTCCTATTAAAATTTATTTGTTAAGTGTAAAAACAAAATTACACATTTTTTTAAAAAAAGAGCATACAAATACTTACTTGTCCTTCAGCTGATGTATTTCCAACAATATTTTTGCATGAATTTTAAATTTTTGTATTTTAACCAGGCAAAAGTTACAGCATTTTGAAGTCAATAACCCTATGGAAGAGTTCTGAGCATGAGGAAATTTTATTCCATTTATTAAACAGAGCCTTGGTTACCGTAAATATATGATAAACCACTCAGTAAAGAAACTTTCATTACTTACACCATATGTATAAGATATTAGTTATTACACAGCTTGGATTTTTAAAATTTTGGGAATTGGAGAATCACTTTACATGTATAGTTACTTTTTCTTTAATAAAACATTATAAATTTAAAGTTTTCTACCTTCAAATGGATTATTTAACATTTTAGTTTCTTTAGAATTACAAAATTCTTTATGACAAGTTTATTTTATATGCCTAGTGATGTGTTTGGCTCATATTTATGCTACTAAAATGAATGCTTCTCTTTAATCATAGACATTTAGTGACTGTAATTAAATCAACTTGGAAAAATGACTTAAGAACAAATTTTATCTTGATTAATTCTATTTTCATTGTAAATATCACTTCAGATTTGGGGGCTGACACTAGAATGTAGTTTTCTTTTTTTACAATAGCATTTTTAAATTTAAAACAGTTAATTTCTTGAGAAATTATATGTAAATCACATTTTAAGTCAGCAAAGGACTCTTTAAAGTTAATTCTGTAGTTAAATACTATTCATTATACAAATAATCAGATAATCAGCTCTTATCTACACATACACACACATACAAACAAGTTCACTCATGTCTTATATTGTACAGTGAAATATAGACATTTCTATGTTGGGGCTTAAAGCTTCTTCTTCTGAGTCCTATGGTATTTTCACACAAAAAGTCAAAGAAAAGGATAATTGAGAATATCAAACAATTATGCTAACTTTGAGGAATTCCTTTCTTTGCTTGTATAAAATGACCAATTCTGACTATATAACTAAGAAATACTTATGACAACAATATCAATATAACTGTAGTTGAAAGCAAAATATTTTCTTCAATACTTGAAACATATTGACCTTCTGGAAAATTTTAGGATATCAAAAAAAAGAATTAATTAGAAATGATGTGATAGAAAATATAATGTTAATAATTTCATTCATAATTATGAATTGCAGGTTTTTTATGTCTCCTCACTATTCACTAATAAAAATTCTTTGATAGAAATCTGTAGACCTTATGGATAAAACCTTGTAATCTCATTCTATAAATCCTAGGAAATAAGTATAATGGGTAAATTACAACACTCTTTGAAAGGGTCTCCTTAGTAAATGTGAATATTCAGATTATATATACAGAAAAAAAAAAAAAACTATGGAAAGATGTATAATTAATGATACCAAAGATCTGAATCCATTGGGAAGCCCTAGAGATGTTACTGGGCCCTATTTATTGTCTCCCCTGGCTTAGAGTGACCTCATCAGGATAGCCGTGGGTCTGGGCACCCTTGGGATTCTCTACTGTTTGTTCCGTGAAGATGCTTAGTTGACTAGGTTGAATTGTACAAAGGTGTCCTAAGATTTAACATTCACGCACAAAACGCTTTGGAACCTTCCCTCAGGCACTCACTGTTCTGGCTTCTGCAGCGCTGCTTCCCCAAATTCCTCCACCTACCTTTCCTTTCAGCCGCTTCAGCCCTGGTCAGGTAGTAGTAGAAGTGATCCAGCTTGTCAGGCTGCTCTTCCAGGGTCTCTGCAGCCAGGAGAGGGACCTGACCCTCGCGGTCTCCTTCAGGGCAATTTCAGGCCCCAAGCTTTCTCTCGCAGCAAAGGACTCTTTAAAGTTAATTCTGTAGTTAAATACTATTCATTATACAAATAATCAGATAATCAGCTCTTATCTACACATACACACACATACAAACAAGTTCACTCATGTCTTATATTGTACAGTGAAATATAGACATTTCTATGTTGGGGCTTAAAGCTTCTTCTTCTGAGTCCTATGGTATTTTCACACAAAAAGTCAAAGAAAAGGATAATTGAGAATATCAAACAATTATGCTAACTTTGAGGAATTCCTTTCTTTGCTTGTATAAAATGACCAATTCTGACTATATAACTAAGAAATACTTATGACAACAATATCAATATAACTGTAGTTGAAAGCAAAATATTTTCTTCAATACTTGAAACATATTGACCTTCTGGAAAATTTTAGGATATCAAAAAAAAGAATTAATTAGAAATGATGTGATAGAAAATATAATGTTAATAATTTCATTCATAATTATGAATTGCAGGTTTTTTATGTCTCCTCACTATTCACTAATAAAAATTCTTTGATAGAAATCTGTAGACCTTATGGATAAAACCTTGTAATCTCATTCTATAAATCCTAGGAAATAAGTATAATGGGTAAATTACAACACTCTTTGAAAGGGTCTCCTTAGTAAATGTGAATATTCAGATTATATATACAGAAAAAAAAAAAAAAAACTATGGAAAGATGTATAATTAATGATACCAAAGATCTGAATCCATTGGGAAGCCCTAGAGATGTTACTGGGCCCTATTTATTGTCTCCCCTGGCTTAGAGTGACCTCATCAGGATAGCCGTGGGTCTGGGCACCCTTGGGATTCTCTACTGTTTGTTCCGTGAAGATGCTTAGTTGACTAGGTTGAATTGTACAAAGGTGTCCTAAGATTTAACATTCACGCACAAAACGC
This sequence comes from Tragulus kanchil, assembly GCA_022376925.1. Lineage (NCBI taxonomy): Eukaryota > Metazoa > Chordata > Mammalia > Artiodactyla > Tragulidae > Tragulus > Tragulus kanchil. Next base: position 36,119,149 of record JAIOJX010000025.1, read on the forward strand.
TTTGGAACCTTCCCTCAGGCACTCACTGTTCTGGCTTCTGCAGCGCTGCTTCCCCAAATTCCTCCACCTACCTTTCCTTTCAGCCGCTTCAGCCCTGGTCAGGTAGTAGTAGAATTGATCCAGCTTGTCAGGCTGCTCTTCCAGGGGTCTCTGCAGCCAGGAGAGGGACCTGACCCTCGCGGTCTCCTTCAGGGCATCCCACTTCTCCATCAGAGCGAAGAGCTCCTCAAAGGACTTATGATAACCATCTCGCAGCAGGTCCACACAGACGTTCTTCTTGTAAGAGTTCCTGTAACTGGGAATAAGAATCAGAACGCTGAACTCGTTATTTTAATCCTTGAAATCTGTGTGGCGTTTTGATCCTGTAATAATTAAAGGTTGAATCACACTGCCTTTTTTTTTTTTTCCTCATAGAAAGCACTGAAAACTATCTTGACCTCAAACACTTAATAATTGAACAATTTCAGTTTAATGAAAGATGCCAAGAGCTATCTAAAAAGAGTAATTTTGGTGAAATTACATGATAAATATATCAGTTCCAGAGCTGAGCTCCTTTGGATAAGGACAAATAAGCTAAGTGATGGATGTCTCAAGTCCATCTGGGCTGATGTAGCAATATGCCACTGACTGAGGAGCTTACATACCACTGAAATTTACTGCCCACAGTTCTAGAGGCCAGAAGCCCACAACATGAAGGCTCCGGGAAGGTCGGCCTTCCTGGTCCACAGCCTACATTTTTTTAGTGGTATTCTCACATAGTGTAGGAAGCCTCTGGAGCCTCTTTTATAAGAGCAGTAATCCCTTTCATGAGTCCTCCACCCTCATGACGTAATCACCTTCTCAAAGCCCCGTTTAACTATACTTCCGCAGATCAGAACTTCAATATGTAAGTTCTAGGCCACACAACATTCAGACATAGCAATTGACAGTGTCCAAAAATACTTAATACATTAGACTCCCATCCAAACAACACAAAAAGCTGGTAAGGGAAATTTTACATGTGTCACTGAACACTAAAACAATGCTGTATTGAGTGGTTTCCCTGTATGTTATGAAGGTTTGTTCATTCTTTTATGCAGAAAGTATTTATTGAAATCTCTTGCTCGACCTATTTTTAAAATTATTTTCAGTTAGGGTTAAGCTAATGAGTTGATAGATTACTATTTCACTTCTAAGAATAAGAAATTATATGCAAGGATATAAAGTGACAGTTGAATAGTGCCTTTATTTATTAAACCAATAACTATTGAGCTTCCTATTAAGTGCCAGGCACTATTCTAGACCAAATAGTGAAGTGTATACATATATATTAGTGGGAGAACACAACCAACAAGTAAATAAATCATAAATAATTTCAGATCACGAAAACTGTTATATAGGAAATAAACAGGCTTATGGAATAACAGGTGTGTGTGGCTATTATTCTACTAAGCAAGTAATCAGAAGCCAAATGATATCATTTTATATTAATCATTTTACATTTCTCATAAATAAGAGGCAATTAAATATTTAGAGCAGACAGGATGTGATATCACCATCAATAGGCATTTCAACGTGGAGTGGCAACAGTCTGGAAATAGAACCCCTGCGGTCAAGGCCAGTCTTCCTAACTTCTCTGGATTTCCTTTTTTCTCATCTGTGTAATGTGTATACTAATCTGTGCCATACCTACATCACAGGATTAAGAACCAAGCAAAACTGTATATATGATGATGCTCTGAGAAACATGAAGCCCTTCCTGGAAAAGACTCACCCTACAGAGTTTAAAAAGCAGACAAAACAAAAATGCCCAGGTGCCATACCCCAAGAATTTGTAACTTAGTGGATCAGCTTTGGTCTCAATCAAGGGCTCTGTGGTGACCTGGAGGGGTGGGATGGGGAGGGAGATGGGTGGGAGTGGACATACGAGGTGAGGGGGCATACGTATACCTATGGCAGATTCTGGTCAATGTGTGGCAGTAAACAACAAAACTCTGTAAAAAATAAATTAAAACACATACAGTAATGAGAAAGGGAGTGGGGAAACAGAAGTTTTAAAAAGAAAAACAAGACTGTGGGGACCTCAATGCCACAGTAAGTAGTTTGGACTCCAAGCTAGGAGTGGGGTAGAGTCATAGAAGTATTTGAGTCAGGGAAATGGCTCAATGAGATTGTATTGGGTTGACCAAAAAGTTCTTTTAGGTGTTTCTATAAGATGCATGGAAAAACCTGAACATTTTGGCCAAACCAATATTTTAGAAAAATCATTTGGAAGCAAATTCTCATTTGAACTGCAACCCTCTCCAACATGGTGGCCAGGTCAAAGACACCTGTTATTAGGACCAGTCCATAAAGAGAGTAAGGAAACTGCATCCCCATGTCCAAAAGTCAAGAGCCATCTTGTCAAAACGCTGACCAGAAATACGTGAAATGTGAAATATTTGAAATACAAAACGTGAAATATGTGAAATGGAGAAGAGAGAAGCAATCACAGAGTTTTGCTTCTGTCGTCTGGCTGAGAGTGCAGAGAAAGAAACCATGAGAGATGAGATGAGTCTGGTCCTCTCCTACGCTCCACCCACGACCCCACACAAGCACATAGAAAGACAGAAAAAGTCACTGCAGGGAGCTTCCCAGGAGACAAGGACCAGACCCAGTCCTCATGAAGTCCCACAGTCCCTGTATGGGCCAACACCATGAACTGTCTAGTGAGCTCGGTGTGTGACAGCACAGTTAACGGGAAGAGGGCTGGTGTGCCTGTCGCGGTGTCTCTGGCCCCGGCCAGCAGATGAGTGCTAAAAGGCTGTGGGACATGCTGCCCAGGGGACGAAGGGGAACAGAGCTGTAGCTCTGCAAAAGGAAGCACAGGGGAGCTACTGAGGCAGGCCAGCGGGTTTCCAGAGCCCACAGAAAGGGATGAATCATGTGCATCTATGACGGGAGCCCCTGGCAGCACCCTACAGGGCAGCAATGCATTCAACTCCACGGAAGAGAAAACCGGGCTCATGTTCCCTTCAAAACCGGAAGTCTGTGTTTCTCACTGCACAATGTGCCTAAAGGTAGGCAACTGCTGGCCCTGGTTCCCTGACCTGGCAACTTCAAGACCCATGCTTCAGGGATTATTTTATCCTTCCCCTCATGGGTCACTGGAGGGCAGCCCCAGTTCCAGACATCATGCCCACCTTCAAGGCAAGAAGAAAGGGGCAAGTCATAAACCACCAACGTTTTTTTGTATTAGTGTACCCCAAATATTGCCTGGGAATACTTATACCAAAAGAAGTTTCTGGGTTTTTTTTTTTTTTTTTGAAACTCGAATTGTATGTTGTATTTTTATTTGCTACCTGTGCTGTATTTTTGCACAGGCACTGTGTTGTTTCGATATAGGAATGGTGAGGGGAAGGAGTGTAAGAATCTGAATAGCCTGAGAAATCAATGAATTGGACTGACTTTACCTAAGAGGAACGAGATTGGATTTTTACACTAGGGAAGGATCAAGGCTTAGGGGCAACAATTAAAATCAAGTTATAAAAAAGTAAAGACTTTCAATTTAGCATCCTTGAGCCTGTGACTCTGAAATTCACACCAGGTCCAACAGAGTGGCTGGGAGGGAGGGTAGACCTGGGAGCAGGGAGAAAAGACAGAAGACGCGGTGTTCACGGAAAGGAGAGACCATGGAGCTGAACCGAGGTTAAGGTAGCAGGATACACAGACATAGGTTGACTCAGTACATACTCAAAAAGGATATAAAAATAATTGAATTTGGTGGATTGAAGTAAGGGGAAATAAACAGGATGGTCCTCATGGCCGCCAACACCATGAACTGTCTAGTGAGCTCGGTGTGACAGCACAGTTAACGGGAAGAGGGCTGGTGTGCCTGTCGCGGTGTCTCTGGCCCCGGCCAGCAGATGAGTGCTAAAAGGCTGTGGGACATGCTGCCCAGGGGACGAAGGGGAACAGAGCTGTAGCTCTGCAAAAGGAAGCACAGGGGAGCTACTGAGGCAGGCCAGCGGGTTTCCAGAGCCCACAGAAAGGGATGAATCATGTGCATCTATGACGGGAGCCCCTGGCAGCACCCTACAGGGCAGCAATGCATTCAACTCCACGGAAGAGAAAACCGGGCTCATGTTCCCTTCAAAACCGGAAGTCTGTGTTTCTCACTGCACAATGTGCCTAAAGGTAGGCAACTGCTGGCCCTGGTTCCCTGACCTGGCAACTTCAAGACCCATGCTTCAGGGATTATTTTATCCTTCCCCTCATGGGTCACTGGAGGGCAGCCCCAGTTCCAGACATCATGCCCACCTTCAAGGCAAGAAGAAAGGGGCAAGTCATAAACCACCAACGTTTTTTTGTATTAGTGTACCCCAAATATTGCCTGGGAATACTTATACCAAAAGAAGTTTCTGGGTTTTTTTTTTTTTTTTTGAAACTCGAATTGTATGTTGTATTTTTATTTGCTACCTGTGCTGTATTTTTGCACAGGCACTGTGTTGTTTCGATATAGGAATGGTGAGGGGAAGGAGTGTAAGAATCTGAATAGCCTGAGAAATCAATGAATTGGACTGACTTTACCTAAGAGGAACGAGATTGGATTTTTACACTAGGGAAGGATCAAGGCTTAGGGGCAACAATTAAAATCAAGTTATAAAAAAGTAAAGACTTTCAATTTAGCATCCTTGAGCCTGTGACTCTGAAATTCACACCAGGTCCAACAGAGTGGCTGGGAGGGAGGGTAGACCTGGGAGCAGGGAGAAAAGACAGAAGACGCGGTGTTCACGGAAAGGAGAGACCATGGAGCTGAACCGAGGTTAAGGTAGCAGGATACACAGACATAGGTTGACTCAGTACATACTCAGGATATAAAAATATTGATTTGGTGATTGAGTGGATATTGGGGAAATGGAAGAGCTAGGATGACAATCAGGTTTTTGGAGTGGGCAGTTGATAATTTGATAAAGAGGGGAACACAAAAGGATGACCAGATTTGGGGAAGGGTAATAAGTTTGGGTTCAGATAACTTGAATTTGAGAAGCCTGAAGGGGACATACAAGAGGTTCCCAGGAAGGCAGTCTGGGAGATGATAAGGAGGTTTGAGAGGTCAAGGGGCTGGAAACACCACCTTGCTTCACATAAGCATTTCACGTAAGAGAGAACAAGTTTATGCTTCAAAGGAGGATGACGAGGAGAGGGATCAAGTAGGAGCTTGGGATTAACAGATACACAGTGCTGTGTATAAAACAGATAAGCAACAGGGACTTACTGTGTAGCACAGGAAACGATCTGAAAAATGAACATATATATGTATGTATATGTGTGTGTGTGAGCATGTGTGTGTGTATATAAATATACATAATAAATAAAAATTAGATCAGGGCTTCCCTGATGGTCCAGTGGGTAAAGAGTCCGCCTTACAGTGCAAAGGGCACCAGTTCAATCCCTGGCCCGGGAAGATCCCACATGCTGCGAAGCGGCTGGACCAGTGGGTCCAATTACGAGCCAGAGCTCTGAAGCACATGTGCCCAGAACCGGTGCTCTGTAGTGAGAGAGGCCACTGCAATGGAAGGCCCACACATGCCAAAGAATAAAAGGGTCAATGGAAATAAATATAAACAAAAGAGGCATGATGGGGAAAAAGAAAAGGAAAAAAATTCAGAAAAATTAGATCATCGATTTAAACCAGTGGTCATCAACCTTTCTGGCACTAGGGACCAGCTCTATGGAAATTTCCCAAATGGCAAATAAAATTTTTTTGCATCCTTGAGCCTGTGACTCTGAAATTCACACCAGGTCCAACAGAGTGGCTGGGAGGAGGGTAGACCTGGGAGCAGGGAGAAAAGACAGAAGACGCGGTGTTCACGGAAAGGAGAGACCATGGAGCTGAACCGAGGTTAAGGTAGCAGGATACACAGACATAGGTTGACTCAGTACATACTCAGGATATAAAAATATTGATTTGGTGATTGAGTGGATATTGGGGAAATGGAAGAGCTAGGATGACAATCAGGTTTTTGGAGTGGGCAGTTGATAATTTGATAAAGAGGGGAACACAAAAGGATGACCAGATTTGGGGAAGGGTAATAAGTTTGGGTTCAGATAACTTGAATTTGAGAAGCCTGAAGGGGACATACAAGAGGTTCCCAGGAAGGCAGTCTGGGAGATGATAAGGAGGTTTGAGAGGTCAAGGGGCTGGAAACACCACCTTGCTTCACATAAGCATTTCACGTAAGAGAGAACAAGTTTATGCTTCAAAGGAGGATGACGAGGAGAGGGATCAAGTAGGAGCTTGGGATTAACAGATACACAGTGCTGTGTATAAAACAGATAAGCAACAGGGACTTACTGTGTAGCACAGGAAACGATCTGAAAAATGAACATATATATGTATGTATATGTGTGTGTGTGAGCATGTGTGTGTGTATATAAATATACATAATAAATAAAAATTAGATCAGGGCTTCCCTGATGGTCCAGTGGGTAAAGAGTCCGCCTTACAGTGCAAAGGGCACCAGTTCAATCCCTGGCCCGGGAAGATCCCACATGCTGCGAAGCGGCTGGACCAGTGGGTCCAATTACGAGCCAGAGCTCTGAAGCACATGTGCCCAGAACCGGTGCTCTGTAGTGAGAGAGGCCACTGCAATGGAAGGCCCACACATGCCAAAGAATAAAAGGGTCAATGGAAATAAATATAAACAAAAGAGGCATGATGGGGAAAAAGAGAAAAGGAAAAAAATTCAGAAAAATTAGATCATCGATTTAAACCAGTGGTCATCAACCTTTCTGGCACTAGGGACCAGCTCTATGGAAACCATTTTTCCACAGACGAGTGGAATGTGAGCGATAGAGAATGACTATAAATACAGAAAAGCTTCCTTTGCTCTCTCACCTGCCACTCACTTCCTGCTGTGTGGCCCAGTGCCTAAAAAGCCATGGGCGAGGACTCGTTCACGGCCTGGGGGTTGGGGACCCCTGATTTAAACAATAAAAATAAACACATGTCAGGAGGCCACCTCAGTCTTAATCCCAGCTGGGATGGAAATGCAGAACATCCACTCCCTGAGGGTTCCTGGGTTGGATTTGGTCCACTCAGCATCTAGCTCCACAACCACAGTACGCTAAAGTACTTTTGAAAATGGATCATTGTGTGTCATCTTGGTGGAACCTGATTTCAAAGGCTCCCTCCCACATTAAGTCACTGGCCTTTCTCCCAGGATTCTGAATCTCGAAGCAAGAACCAACAAGATGCAGAAGGTTTTCAGAGCTCAGTCAGCCCGGCAGCAACAGCCTGACAAGAGCTGCGAGTTGTTCTTGTTGCCCAGATTTATCCAGTGCCCCATGCCTTTTCCTTCTCTTCTCAGCGGGGCTCTCTCCCAAATTCAGCTAGTTACCAAATATCATTCTAATAACACCATCTTCTCTTCATGTAGTCAGAATCAGTGTCTGCTGCCTGTGACTGAAAGAATGTGAACTGACTCAGAAGGGACTGCCTTGGTACTCAAGACAGTCAAGACAGTTTTCAGCCTCCAAACATCCACGATATATAACTGGCAGCAATTTTTAAAATATCTAGTACATTTTTTTTGCTCCTTTTTCCCCCCATCATACCTCTTTCTTTATTTATATTAATTTTCATCCATCTTTCTACTCTTTGGCATGTGTGGGCCTCCCACTGTAATGGCCTCTCTTGCTGCAGAGCACTGGCTCTATGTGCATGCGCTCCAGAGCACTGGCTCGTAATTGGACACACCTCTCCAGCCACTTTGTGGCATGTGGGATCTTCCCAGGCCAGGGATTGAACCGGTGCCCTTTGCGCTGCAAGGCGGACTCTTTACCCACTGAACCACCAGGGAAGGCCTCTAGCACATTTTATAAAATCACCAATCTTTCAAAAACATTTCAAATAGAAATATATTTAAAATGCATATATTGACTATTCTGACTTCATATCTATTTTTCACACACATTTGTGTACACACACACACACACCCCCATATAGCATTATTTAAACCTTATTCCTAATATCTGAGAGCCAGGAAGAGCAATTAGTGTTTTACTAAATAGGCTCCTATTTAAACCTTCATAGTTAATGCATATTATTTCTTTTAGTCAGAATCATTTTCATTTTTAAATGAATTTGCTATCTGAAAATAAAAATGTATCTCAATTTCTACCATTCATTATATATGAATTTTTGGGGTTTTACATTTCATAACAGAGACTCATAGGCAAAGCTCCCTTGCTTTATAAAAAGGAATTTTTAAAAATGCAAACAGAGGTATAAAGAGAATTCATGTTTACTATCTTATTTCATTTGGACACCAAGTTTTTAGTTTTTGGTGTCATTTATATATTAAAACAAATACTTATCTAAATTATATTATGCTCTTTTGAAGAGCATAAGAAAAAGAAAGAAAAATATCCTTGACCTAAAGTCACAATGATGTGTGGAAACTGAGAAATCTGGTAAAATATCTGGAAAGATTTGATATGAAGGACTTTAAGGAGAGTTCTCTTGACAGAAAAGAGGCCATTCACAGAAGGAGAAGTTGTGACATTCACAGACAGGCTGAACCTCTAAAGGCTATATCCTACGGAAGATCTTTGCCACAGCAGACAGTTAAGTCTTAACTGGGCTAAGTGAGGCAGCTGGGGAAGAACGGTTTTAAGAATGGAATGAAGTGGTCATATATTTAATATGCGGTTTTATTACTATGGAAATGCATTATTCAATGGAGATTCCAAATATTTTGAATTTACCACAAAATTTCCTTAAATGGGAAGAGTGAGAGGGAGGTCCAAGCGGGAAGGGATATATGTAAACATCACTGATTTGCTTCATCGGACAGAAGAAACTAACACAACATTTTAAAACAATTATACTCAAAAAAAACACCCACCAAAATCTATATCCTGGAAGAAAGTAAACCTGAACAATTTCACATAAATCTATAGCAGCTGAATATGTGAAGATGCTGGGAATTGGAGCACTTTCTATTACATAGCCAGGGAGATATAATATGATTTTTAAGTTTTGCCTTAAACCATTTAGAATAGCTACTATTTATAGAGCATGTACGATATGCCATAAGTCATTTCTAAATCACACAATGACTCAACCGGTACAACTTCCATTTTTACAGATAAAGAAACTGTCTTCAATGAGATTGTGCCTTGCCCAAAGTCATGCATGTGAGTTGCTCAGTCGTGTCCAACTCTGTGGCCCCATGGACTGTAGCTCATCAGGCTCCTCTGTCCATGCAATTCTCCAGGCAGAAATACTGGAGTGAGCCCTCGTTCCCGTCTCCAGCAGAAGCATCCCAGCCCAGGGATCGAACCCAGGTCTCCCTTATTGCAGGCAGATTGTTTATCATCTGAGCTACCAGGGAATCTGGGCCAAAATCACACCGGACAGTAAGTGGCAGGGATGGGTTTCACAGACAAATTTCTCTGACTAAATATTCTGAAATTGTTTCACTTTACCACATTGACTCCTATTATATCAAATAATATTCTCTTTTCTCCTCTTCCACTACACTTTTTTTGTATTGATTGTTTAGAAATTTGACATCATTATACAATTATGATGTGACTCCAACTGGAAAGCCATTGTCTTTTTGTAACATATACACACTACTATTTATAGAAAAGAGAAAAATGACCTACCCTATAACACAAGGAACTGTACTCAATATTTTGTAATAACCTATATGGGCAAAGAACATGAAATACAAAAAATATATATATATATATGTGAATGACTCTGCTATATCCCTGAAACATAATACTGTAAATCAAATATACTTCAAATAATTTAAAAAAGAAAGCCATTTTCTTTATCTAAGTTCATCTAGTTGACACAGGTGTCATTCTGTGACTCTTTCAGGGAGCAAATCCCCTTCCTTACAATGAGGGTGCAATCAGTAGCATCCATGCAAAGCAAACTAAATAAATGTGATTCCCACACAGAGATGTAATGTTTAAGCGGGAAAACACTGACAAACATATAAAACAAATATATAAAAGGACAAGAATGTATGAATATGCAAACTGCAAATGAACAGAATGCCAATTTATCTTCTCTTTGTACGCACAGGTATTTATACTGGCTATTAGACGGACTTTCAAAATTAAAATGCATTATCCACTATTCTATGATGAATACATTTAGCATACTTTTATAAGTCAAGCTGAAATACTGTATCAAGGTGATGCTTCACATTCAGTAAAATATTTCAAAAGCAGTTCAGTAAGCTCAATACTCGAAAACAAGATCATAAAATTTTCATTTAATATGACAAAGATAAACTCAAAAGATATGCTATAAATAATCAAAAGGCAGGATACTAGTTTTATTCCATTAAGTTAATATTTATAAGTCACTGCTGGATTATCTATGTGTCAGAATAACCATCTTACGTTTGTACTATACAGATAAATGTTATTGGACTTACCTATGGGATAATTACATTGACTTAAATGAATACTTAAATAGCTTCAGCTAATATAATTTTCATGGGATAAAGTGAGTCACCATTCTTACACATACTTTTCACTGGAGGCAGATTTTATGTATAATTAGAAGGAGGAACAGATCCATTTCTTGACTCATGCACACTTATAAAAATCATATGTTATATGGATATGTTTTATAGCATTCTTATACGTGAAAAGATACTTTTTTTTTCTAAAATGCTACAGCAAGGAGATAGCATTTTTTAAACCATGTATATATATTTATATATAGAGAGAGAGACAGAGGAGTTAGAAAGAAAAAAATTACATTTGAAATGATTTTACTTTAAAAGCATACAGCATGCTTTAACAATGAAAACTGGCAGCATTTTTCTTAATATTACACATTTAGATTTTTAACAATTATTAGAGTTGATTAATATGGATTATAAATATATGACTATCACTCATATCTATTTTTGTGTAATAAGCCATTGGAGTTTAGATTTTTTAGGACTTCTAATTTATTTCCTATGTACACCAAAATAGAGCAAGAAAAAAGTTTCAATATGAAAAGCTCTTTTCAAAGTTAAAGGATTTCCAATGAGTTGACTGGTCTCTGGGGGCATCTACTGGAAATTTCGCAAACTGCAGTCCCATCATGTAAATTTGATCTCTTTCATTATCCATTTTAACACAGATATTATTTTAATTGATATGCAAATAAGGAGACACTCAAAGAAGATAAATGTAAAGTTATGCATGGTATTCTATCTCATCCATCTGGTAACAGCACAACATGTAGCTGTCTATGGGATCAGTTGACAAATACTCAACTCTTAACATGTAAATAGGGCAGGCAGCATGGCACACAGTCAGTTCTCAGGCCATTCAGCTCTCAAGTTTGGAAAAATTAAAAAGATATTCTAGAGAGAAACACATGCAGACTTACTAAGGCATTTTTACTCATCCAAAATAAGTGTATGTTAAGAGCACTTTTAAAATTATGATGGTTTCTCTAAAATATTTTCATTTAATATCTCAGTATGTCCACTAACCACAAATAATCTGCTAATCATTGCTTATTTTCTACACAACCTAATCTGATGATATTAATACATATGCTACTGTCTCAGAAAGTAAAATCTTCTTTGCTTGGAACAAAAGAATTTATCATTATAATTAGTATTACAATTAGAATTAGTTATTAATATAAATGTTATTATTTATCTCTCCTAAACATTTTTGGAGAACTTCCTTAAGGAAAATGAACATATGATGAACTTATAATCATTGCAGCTTATGTATAGCTTTAACATATATTTAAAATAAACCAATTAACTCATAATATTATTGCAGTTGTGACTAATCATGTAATAGGAATTTTAATATCATAGCCATTAAAACAATCTTGATTTTCTTTGTTAAATATATTGGTCATATTTACTTTAAGAAAAAATTTTATGAATAATTATGAAGGTATATCTATTGTGCCATATATTTATTGTACTATAATATACTATTTATTGTTATAACTTTGTGTAAACCCCTCTAATAGAGACTGAAAAATATTTGCCATTTTGGCTTCATTCCAAAGAAATAATACTAGTGCATGTGTAAGTTTATAGTATCTGTAAATTTCACTAGAATTACTATTCAAATAAATGTGATATCATCTATGATTATATAAACTGAAAAAGCTTATCAATATATAATGTTACCCAAAAAATCAGAACATAAGTTGTTAACATAGCAGGACTCTTGTTTCAGTTCAGATTTAGATTCATTTTATAGCTGGATGTACTTGATAATTGAAAAAAATAAATAAATTTCACCTTTAAGAGGTTATGGGACAGAATTTTTTGTGATTTTCTAAACAATTCAAATTGTTAGAATTGTTGAATCTTTAGAGGAAACTGCTACATATACAAGTTTCACTTTTTTCTTGAAAATACAAATTTTCACCTATTGATAATCAAAGCTAGAAAGCACAGTTAGATTTTCAACGTTTTTAAAGTATTTGTACGGTGAAAAACTCCACTTGGATAAAAAACTACTTGAGCCCTTAATTCTTTTTTAAAAAAATGTAATAATAACAATCATTGGAATTATTACTAATATAATCCTTTCAATAAAAAATAAAATATTAAAAAATTTTTATCAGCAAAGTATTCTCCCAATAGCACAGTAAGAATTCACTTCAATATCAGCAATTTTTATTTTAGGATATATGGACTATTTGTGAAGAATGGAACAAAGATGATTTCTGAGATTCAGTTATGTTACAACTGGCATTAAGCCCAAAAGTCTGTAACTTTTTGTGATACCAATAAATGTTAATCAGTCAAATAGTATTTTTGTTGGTAAGTATTATTACACTTTAGCTGAGGAAAACTGGTTATTCAGCGAACAGTACTGACTGCAATCCTTACAATGACTTTAAATAATTCCCTTAATAATATAAAGGCATTTTTTATGTGTATACTCTGTAAGAATGATTTACTCAAATGATTTCTACTCAATCAAATATTTGAAGTACAGTGATCACTGTCAATCAGAAAGGAATAAACTATTCATCAATCAATCAACATAAGATATTGCTAAAATATTTATTCATATAGCTGTCACACATTTTCTTTACTGAAAGATTTTCTTTACTGGAAAAATCTAGTACCTAAACACATTTTCAAAGGGTTTCATTAGCAGTTCAGGAAAAAGCAATCCTGAAGAAACCTCCTTATACAAGGCTAATTACACATATCTTTATAAATGTTCTTATTACTTGCAAACTCTACAAGAAACTCAAATTTTTTTATGAAACAATGTTTTAATCTAAAGATCAAACGAGGAAAGGTATAACATGAAGGTCATTGTTTAAGAAGAATTTTCAGGGAAAATATTTTCAACCCAGAAGTATCATACTTGAATTCAAACATCTCTGGCAAAGCGCGAGAGAATCATATCAAGTCTTGTTTTCCTTTCAGTTTACACTGTAACTTTCCACTATAGGAGAACATGACTATATACCCAGTTTATACTGGTTATATCGTTACTTGTCCTATTAAATATAGACTTTAAAATAAAACCTAAAACTAATTCTAGCTTTTGGTTTAAGTTATGATAAAAAAAATCTGAATAAGTAATTAAATAGTTAGATTTTCAACGTTTTTAAAGTATTTGTACGGTGAAAAACTCCACTTGGATAAAAAACTACTTGAGCCCTTAATTCTTTTTTAAAAAAATGTAATAATAACAATCATTGGAATTATTACTAATATAATCCTTTCAATAAAAATAAAATATTAAAAATTTTTATCAGCAAAGTATTCTACCAATAGCACAGTAAGAATTCACTTCAATATCAGCAATTTTTATTTTAGGATATATGGACTATTTGTGAAGAATGGAACAAAGATGATTTCTGAGATTCAGTTATGTTACAACTGGCATTAAGCCCAAAAGTCTGTAACTTTTTGTGATACCAATAAATGTTAATCAGTCAAATAGTATTTTTGTTGGTAAGTATTATTACACTTTAGCTGAGGAAAACTGGTTATTCAGCGAACAGTACTGACTGCAATCCTTACAATGACTTTAAATAATTCCCTTAATAATATAAAGGCATTTTTTATGTGTATACTCTGTAAGAATGATTTACTCAAATGATTTCTACTCAATCAAATATTTGAAGTACAGTGATCACTGTCAATCAGAAAGGAATAAACTATTCATCAATCAATCAACATAAGATATTGCTAAAATATTTATCCATATAGCTGTCACACACATTTTCTTTACTGAAAGATTTTCTTTACTGGAAAAATCTAGTACCTAAACACATTTTCAAAGGGTTTCATTAGCAGTTCAGGGAAAAAGCACCTGAAGAAACCTCCTTATACAAGGCTAATTACACATATCTTTATAAATGTTCTTATTACTTGCAAACTCTACAAGAAACTCAAATTTTTTTATGAAACAATGTTTTAATCTAAAGATCAAACGAGGAAAGGTATAACATGAAGGTCATTGTTTAAGAAGAATTTTCAGGGAAAATATTTTCAACCCAGAAGTATCATACTTGAATTCAAACATCTCTGGCAAAGCGCGAGAGAATCATATCAAGTCTTGTTTTCCTTTCAGTTTACACTGTAACTTTCCACTATAGGAGAACATGACTATATACCCAGTTTATACTGGTTATATCGTTACTTGTCCTATTAAATATAGACTTTAAAATAAAACCTAAAACTAATTCTAGCTTTTGGATTAAGTTATGATAAAAAAAATCTGAATAAGTAATTCAATAGTTAGATTCTGCATCTTATTATAATGACAATAAGTGTAAGAAAAAGAGGAGAAAACAAAAAGATAAGTTTCATGCCACAAACAATGAGCTATACACACATGTAAACATGACCCATTAGTTCAACTCTGTGCTTTTGTCTAAGTTAATGTTTGTACTTTTTAAAACAATTTTTAAAAACTCCATATAAGAGTGATTGTTGTTTTTTTTTTTTTTTAAACAATTCTGTGATTGCTCTCCAAATTGTGTGAAATTCTATTATTTAGGAAACCTTGTCTCAAATAATATAACTTAAAATTTGTCTCAGTTCTTCATCTTTACACCTTTATAAATAAAAGAACTATCAATTTTTGATGTATATTGAGGGAAATAATCAAACTTTAATAAAGATGGAAAGCTAGAGAATATAGACAAAACTTAGCAAAAACAACAAGTTGCATTAAAAAGAAAACTTCAGCTCACAGTGTTTTGGTTTTTTTTTTTAACTGAAGTATGTCATACACTTTATCTTTGCAAGAGTTTGACGAGTTTTGCAAGTAAAATTCTGTTTCCTCTCCACTTGCTAATAGTCATGAGAATCTGTAGTTTGCACCTTCCCATTAAAAATGTATTGTATTTTTTTGAAATTATTCACCCCGCCTTTTATCCAGATCATGTCTTTGAAAGGAGGAAGTAGATAATAAATGGAATAATTCATGATTTCCCATTAAATATGAAACTTTCTTTTGCAGAGTTTAGAAAATGAAGTTCTACATAATGTACAAAAGTTGATTAGAACTTTTTTAACCTTTTCAAGAAAAACCTTTCACATTAAACAACCGCATGTGGAGGTTTCTTTGGGAAAAGTAAACCAATCAATTCCTTACACCTATGGCTTTATCATATACATTCTAATGTTGCTTCTTCCAAACATATATCCCTTTCTAACATGTAAGTCATTATTAAAGTGATGGCAAGAAAAAAGTGTACATTGGGCTATAAATATGACAAGCATCTAAAAGAAAAGATAACGTTTAAATTACAAAGGGAAAAATTACATAAATTAGCAATGAAAACAAAGCATTGTACCTGCTCTTTTCAGCAATGTAATGAAAGATAGTATGAGGGTAAATAACAAAACCTACATTTTGATTTCTCTCATTATGACATTTCTTCTTGTGAGATAATGTTTTGTCATGAGAAAAATATATATAGCTTTAAAAAACTTTTCCTTTCAAATTATCCATTGGGCTCTGTTCACTACATTCTATTTTTCAGATAAAATAATATCCAAACTTTTGTCTCAGTTCTTCATCTTTACACCTTTATAAATAAAAGAACTATCAATTTTTGATGTATATTGAGGGAAATAATCAAACTTTAATAAAGATGGAAAGCTAGAGAATATAGACAAAACTTAGCAAAAACAACAAGTTGCATTAAAAAGAAAACTTCAGCTCACAGTGTTTTGGTTTTTTTTTTTAACTGAAGTATGTCATACACTTTATCTTTGCAAGAGTTTGACGAGTTTTGCAAGTAAAATTCTGTTTCCTCTCCACTTGCTAATAGTCATGAGAATCTGTAGTTTGCACCTTCCCATTAAAAATGTATTGTATTTTTTTGAAATTATTCACCCCGCCTTTTATCCAGATCATGTCTTTGAAAGGAGGAAGTAGATAATAAATGGAATAATTCATGATTTCCCATTAAATATGAAACTTTCTTTTGCAGAGTTTAGAAAATGAAGTTCTACATAATGTACAAAAGTTGATTAGAACTTTTTTAACCTTTTCAAGAAAAACCTTTCACATTAAACAACCGCATGTGGAGGTTTCTTTGGGAAAAGTAAACCAATCAATTCCTTACACCTATGGCTTTATCATATACATTCTAATGTTGCTTCTTCCAAACATATATCCCTTTCTAACATGTAAGTCATTATTAAAGTGATGGCAAGAAAAAAGTGTACATTGGGCTATAAATATGACAAGCATCTAAAAGAAAAAGATAACGTTTAAATTACAAAGGGAAAAATTACATAAATTAGCAATGAAAACAAAGCATTGTACCTGCTCTTTTCAGCAATGTAATGAAAGATAGTATGAGGGTAAATAACAAAACCTACATTTTGATTTCTCTCATTATGACATTTCTTCTTGTGAGATAATGTTTTGTCATGAGAAAAATATATATAGCTTTAAAAAACTTTTCCTTTCAAATTATCCATTGGGCTCTGTTCACTACATTCTATTTTTCAGATAAAATAATAAATGATTTTTAGGCTCATTCCAGTTCTATCATTCTTTATTTCTGGATGAGAAACTGGAGTAAATTTAACAGAAAGGAAATGTCAAGTTCTGACCATTTTAGGGCAGAATATTTATTGTGGAATAATTCTTTTCAATAAATACATTTCAATTTTCCCCATATAAAAAAATACAAGAATATATTTTCCCCTTTCAAACTTGAATGCTTAAAAGATAACGTCCATGCTGTAAGCCATATGAAGAAACCTTTCAGACTGAACGCTCTTTAATTACTGTTGCAAAGGGGGGATGTATTATACATATAAACAGTGAAGCCAGGATTTCTTACAGGCTTTACATACACAGTGATCAAAGTTCCAGAACATACTTTTCATTTTATGTTTTATAAAAACTAAATTAATAAAAAACAAAAAATAAATTGATCCTTTTGATGCTTTAGTCAGAAATAGCTTTATATAAGGTCTTATTTTCCTGAATGTTTTATTAATTTTATTTCAGCTATCTCAAACACTTAGAAAAGTCCTACTTGTAACTAAAAGCCCAGGATTTTTCAAGCTAAATATGTACATTACAAACAATATTTGAAGAACAAAAGGAAGTGTCTGTGAGATCAAATAAAAATACCTTGAATTAAACTTTTAAAAAATTATACAAATAGACATATAGTAGGGATTATAACGTCCTTAAGACACACAACATGGTACTTGTTCCTTTTGTATTTTTATATAACAGAACAAATGCCAATAAAAATAAAGCTTATATATTATTAGTATCAAATAAAATAGAGTTTGGGCAAAAAAATGAAGAGGGCATATAAATATCGAAGCTCAATAAAAAGATTATTTTCCTAAGAAATACGGCAGCCAAAAATAATACTCCTAATAACAATAACTTCAAAATGTATAAAATTATCAGGAAAAGGAGAGACTGATTGTAAGGCATTTTTCTTTGAGAAAATTATGAAAAGAGAGGGGAAAAAGATCTGAATAACAATTGTCTAGCTTCATTGGAACAACAGGTTCAATCTAATTATTAGATTCTGATTGTTCTCTATATAAGAATTATCTACCAAATAAGAGCATATGTTTACTTTTCAGACACACAAGGAATATAGATAAAACTTAATCATGTACTGGCTGCACTAAACATTTCATAAACTGATATCACATACGGCACATTTACTGAGTACAAGTATATATTCAGTGCCCAATCTTCTTACAAAAAAAAAAGTCACAAAAAAAACCTATACACTGCACACATACAAATACACTTGTAATTTATTCATAGCTAAAAGGGAAAACTACTGTTAGAATTTTCACATATTTAGAACCGAAAAAAAATTAAATATTAAACCCTGGGGAAAGAAACCATCATGGTATTTGAGAAGAAATTTATAATTAAATGCATTTGTTAGAAAACAAGAGCAACACTTCTGAGTTAAAAAGCTAGCTTTCAGCTTAGGATGCTAGAAAAAAAATTCCAACAAAATTAACAATGTCATGAAGTCATATAAAGAACATGGAAGGAAGTCTTAAAGGCAAATGCATAAAGTAATAAAATACGGACCAAAAATGTGACCCATAAGACAAAAACACTTTGATTACATGAAAAGAAATTAATTTTGCAAGCACAAAAATAAAGAAAAACAAAAGTAAACAAGTCATCAAAATACCAGGAGTTGAATAGTATTTCTAATTAGAGTAACTGCTCATTTTTGGTTTAGCAAAATAAAAGAAAATTATGAGTTCTAACAATAACATATAAAATCAAGGCAGTCCTAATAAAACCTCAATGGTATTTTCCTGACTCTTGGCAAGATAATTTTTAAAATTCACATAAAATGGTTAATATTCAAGAAAAACCCGATCATTTGGAACAAAGAGGGAGACTCTTTGCCAGATATAAAACATAGTTTAACTCTATTAATAAAATAAGTTGTGGCATGGACACAAGAAAAGACAAATAAACCATGGGAACAGAATATATATGTACATGTGCATGTTTACTCACAGGAAAATGTGGTGTTTAATAGAAGTGTCATTCCAATTCAGTTTGGGGGATAACTGATCTATTTGCAAATTTTGTTGGTTTTATTTATTAATATTTCTATATTACTATTTTATATAATATAGATGATAGTATATATTATATTTCCTTTCTACATTTAATAGACTATTTAGATGATACACTCAAATCTCAATTTCCCAAATGTTTTCTTAACCTTAATGTGTGATATATTATATATTAAACCTTCATAACTAAGAACTTTTAGGAGCTCAATCACATCTGTTTTAAAGCATTTTGTAGACATTTATTTTTAATTTCTGACTTTGGGATATTTTTCCTTAGATCCCATAGCTCTCTCTTTCTTGAATTCTCTTTTCTTCGCCCTTGTTTAATCGCAAGTTGTGTCCAAATCGTTTGACCCACCAGGTTCCTCTGGCCATAGGATTTCCCAGGCAAAAATACTGAGATGGGCTGCCATGCCCTCCTCCAAGGAATCCTAGGGCTGAACCCATGGGATTGAATCCATGTCTCCTGCACTAGCAGGTGGATTCTTTACCACTGAGCCACCAGGAAAGCCCTTTGTTTCCCCCAGTGGTTCCCAACCTTTTTGGCACCAGGGGATTGGTTTCAGTCAAGCAATTTTTCCATAGATGGGAAGGCTATGGTTTGGGGATGATTCAAGCACACTACATATATTATGTACTTTATATTTCTATATTATTGTATTGTGATATATGATAACATGTGAAATAATTATACAACTCACCATCACTTGCCACTCACTTTTATGCTTTTCATATGAGTCTGCAAGCAATTGATTTATGACAGTCTCTGTGCAGTCAAATCTCTCTGCTGATGACAGTGTGCATTTGTAGCCGCTCTCCAGCACTAGTATTCCCACCCCAGATCCCCTCAGATCATCAGGCATTAGATTCTCAAGGGGAGCATGCAGCCTAGATCCCTTGCATGTGATATACACAGTAAGGTTTGTGCTCCTATGAGAACCTAATGTCACCACTCATCTGACAGGAGGCAGAGCTCAGGCAGTAAATGGAGCCATGGAGAGGGAGCAGCTGTAAATACAAATGAAGCATCTCTCCCTTTGCTCATCTCCTGTTGTGCAAACCAGTTCCTAAAGGCCCACAGACTGGTCCTGGTCCAGGCCTAGGGGTTGAGGTCTCTTGCACTAGACTTTAAAGTGGTCATCTGGGGCAGGGACGAAGTGTCCGAAAAGACTGCCTAGGGAGAGATGTTTTACCAATCCTAATACTACCTGAAAAGAATTTTGGTTTGCTCTCTAATTTGATTTATACTTTACCGGAGTACAGAATTCTTAGTTAAAGTAATTATTCTGCATAAAGACATCCATCCTTTTTTTTTAGAACTGTTATTAGTGACAACTGTGATGGTAGTCAGATCTTTATTTCTTGATGACAAGCATTCCCCTGAAAGTTTCTAGAATCCTCTCTATACTTAGTGTTCTGAAATTTCATAATGATGCTATTATCTAAGTGGGTTTTATCTTTTTGTTGTTGTTCTTTCCTTTCTGGTTTCTTTGGTAGTCACAGCCCAAAGATCTGTAGGGATTTTTTTTTTCCAATCTAAGACATGTATGTCTTATATCTCTAACCATATTTCTTATCTATATAGCTATCATCATTCATTCTCTCCATTTTCTCTTCCTTATTTCTCCTGGATAAATATCCTCCACCTGGACTATGTTTGATAGTTCATGCCTTTTTAAAAGTTTCTATTTGTTTTCTGTTTTTAGTCCATGTGCTGAGAGCTATCCTTATCTTTCTCTTCCATCCTTTGAGTTTTAAAAATTATTTCAGCATCCTCTAATTTTGAAGAATTCTTTTTTCCCTGAATGATTTTATAACATCAGGTTACATATAAAGGATATAAGACTATCTACAATGTCTGTAAGAAAAGAAATGAGAAATCTCTCAAAGTTCCTCATTTTTCTACAGAAATTTTGTCTCATGTTGAACACTCTTTTTTTTTTCTTTTGTAATATTTTATAAAATATCAGAGGCTATTCATCTATCGATAACAATGAAGTTCTAGATTTCTTAACATAGGTAATGTGTTTGGGTTTCCTCTTTAGGCAGCCTTCATCCTGAGGTATGTGGTTCAGCAGACCACAAGTTGGATATCCCTTGCATTGATGCCAAATGAAAAGGACTTTGCATGGTGAAGCATCTCTCCTTTGCTCATCTCCTGTTGTGCAAACCAGTTCCTAAAGGCCCACAGACTGGTCCTGGTCCAGGCCTAGGGGTTGAGGTCTCTTGCACTAGACTTTAAAGTGGTCATCTGGGGCAGGGACGAAGTGTCCGAAAAGACTGCCTAGGGAGAGATGTTTTACCAATCCTAATACTACCTGAAAAGAATTTTGGTTTGCTCTCTAATTTGATTTATACTTTACCGGAGTACAGAATTCTTAGTTAAAGTAATTATTCTGCATAAAGACATCCATCCTTTTTTTTTAGAACTGTTATTAGTGACAACTGTGATGGTAGTCAGATCTTTATTTCTTGATGACAAGCATTCCCCTGAAAGTTTCTAGAATCCTCTCTACACTTAGTGTTCTGAAATTTCATAATGATGCTATTATCTAAGTGGGTTTTATCTTTTTGTTGTTGTTCTTTCCTTTCTGGTTTCTTTGGTAGTCACAGCCCAAAGATCTGTAGGGATTTTTTTTTTCCAATCTAAGACATGTATGTCTTATATCTCTAACCATATTTCTTATCTATATAGCTATCATCATTCATTCTCTCCATTTTCTCTTCCTTATTTCTCCTGGATAAATATCCTCCACCTGGACTATGTTTGATAGTTCATGCCTTTTTAAAAGTTTCTATTTGTTTTCTGTTTTTAGTCCATGTGCTGAGAGCTATCCTTATCTTTCTCTTCCATCCTTTGAGTTTTAAAAATTATTTCAGCATCCTCTAATTTTGAAGAATTCTTTTTTCCCTGAATGATTTTATAACATCAGGTTACATATAAAGGATATAAGACTATCTACAATGTCTGTAAGAAAAGAAATGAGAAATCTCTCAAAGTTCCTCATTTTTCTACAGAAATTTTGTCTCATGTTGAACACTCTTTTTTTTTTCTTTTGTAATATTTTATAAAATATCAGAGGCTATTCATCTATCGATAACAATGAAGTTCTAGATTTCTTAACATAGGTAATGTGTTTGGGTTTCCTCTTTAGGCAGCCTTCATCCTGAGGTATGTGGTTCAGCAGACCACAAGTTGGATATCCCTTGCATTGATGCCAAATGAAAAGGACTTTGCATGGTACACCAGCTTCCATGATAGGAGCTCAGAACTTTCTAAGATTTTTTGTATCACCGTTCATGAGAAATATCATCATTCTGTGGGTTTTTTGTGTTGTTTTTTTTTTTTTTTATGTAATGGCTTTTTCTGGTATTGGTATCAGGTTTTTTCTGATTTCACAGAGTGAGTTGAGAAGTGTTTCCTCTTCTATTTTTCTTGAAGAGTCTGTGTCAAATTGATTGGAATTTTGTTTCTTTCTTTGTTTTTCTCAAATGTTAGGCAAAAATTAACCAGTGAAGGCAAATGGGCTGGAATTATATTTGTGGAAAGTTTTATAGTATTAATTCAATGGGTATAGTGAATCCATTATGCTATTTCTACTTAAGTGAATTTTGGCAGTGTCTCAAGAAATTTAACCATTTCTATAAGTTGTTGCATTTACCAGTATAAAGTTTATTTCCTAATTAGCATTTTGATATTCATGCAATCTGTAGTGATGTGTCCTCTCTTTCATTTCTGGCATTGGTAAATTGTGCTTTCTTTCTTTTCACTAATCATTATGACTAAAGGTTGATCAACTTTATTGATCTTTTCAAAGAAGCAGGTTTTAGTTTCATTTTCTCTACTATTTTTCTGTTTCCTGTCTCTATTTTACTATTTTTTCTCTACTTTAATTTTTAATTTTTTTTTTACTTTCATTCTCTAGTTTAATTTTTTTCTAGTTTTTTTTAAATGAAAACCTAGGACAATAACTACATATTTCCATTTTTTCTAATATATATGTTTTAATGCTATAAACTTCCCTTCAAGTTCTGCTTTAGCTGCATCCTACAAATTTTGATATGTCATCTTCTTTCTATTTGGTTCAAAGGATATTTAAATATGTTTTGATATTTTGATCCATGCCTTATTTAGAAATACTTTGCCTATATAGTTCTAGAGAACTATAGTATAGAACTATACTTCATGGGGAGTATATTTACATACTTCTCCTATATTTGCCATTCATTTTCTATATATAATCTGACAGTTATGTAATATAACATTTAGCCTTCATCCTGAGGTATGTGGTTCAGCAGACCACAAGTTGGATATCCCTTGCATTGATGCCAAATGAAAAGGACTTTGCATGGTACACCAGCTTCCATGATAGGAGCTCAGAACTTTCTAAGATTTTTTGTATCACCGTTCATGAGAAATATCATCATTCTGTGGGTTTTTTGTGTTGTTTTTTTTTTTTTTTATGTAATGGCTTTTTCTGGTATTGGTATCAGGTTTTTTCTGATTTCACAGAGTGAGTTGAGAAGTGTTTCCTCTTCTATTTTTCTTGAAGAGTCTGTGTCAAATTGATTGGAATTTTGTTTCTTTCTTTGTTTTTCTCAAATGTTAGGCAAAAATTAACCAGTGAAGGCAAATGGGCTGGAATTATATTTGTGGAAAGTTTTATAGTATTAATTCAATGGGTATAGTGAATCCATTATGCTATTTCTACTTAAGTGAATTTTGGCAGTGTCTCAAGAAATTTAACCATTTCTATAAGTTGTTGCATTTACCAGTATAAAGTTTATTTCCTAATTAGCATTTTGATATTCATGCAATCTGTAGTGATGTGTCCTCTCTTTCATTTCTGGCATTGGTAAATTGTGCTTTCTTTCTTTTCACTAATCATTATGACTAAAGGTTGATCAACTTTATTGATCTTTTCAAAGAAGCAGGTTTTAGTTTCATTTTCTCTACTATTTTTCTGTTTCCTGTCTCTATTTTACTATTTTTTCTCTACTTTAATTTTTAATTTTTTTTTTACTTTCATTCTCTAGTTTAATTTTTTTCTAGTTTTTTTTAAATGAAAACCTAGGACAATAACTACATATTTCCATTTTTTCTAATATATATGTTTTAATGCTATAAACTTCCCTTCAAGTTCTGCTTTAGCTGCATCCTACAAATTTTGATATGTCATCTTCTTTCTATTTGGTTCAAAGGATATTTAAATATGTTTTGATATTTTGATCCATGCCTTATTTAGAAATACTTTGCCTATATAGTTCTAGAGAACTATAGTATAGAACTATACTTCATGGGGAGTATATTTACATACTTCTCCTATATTTGCCATTCATTTTCTATATATAATCTGACAGTTATGTAATATAACATTTCTTCAATCTTCTCCATAAAGGAAGTTAGCAATAAATAAAGCATTAGCCTATGTAAGTCAAGTCTTAAAGGAGAATGAAACACTGCTTTCAAAGAACAGTCTAGAGAAGAGTCCTTTCCTTATGGCAATTCACAGCAAGAAAGATAATTTTACATTCCAGTTCAGTAAATGTACATGAAAGATAATTTTACATTCCAGTTCAGTAAATGTACATGCATACTTCACATATGTATGTACAGTTATATGAAACAAAATTTAAAAGCCCTAATACTCAAAATGTTCTGATCTTATTCTAAACATTAACTCAATTAATACTTGTAACCATTCCACAAGTCTGGCCCAAATAGCATTAACCCTATTCTTTTTCAGATGAGAAAACTGAGGCAGATAAATGTTAAACAACATAACTTGTTAGTACGTATGAAGCTGAGGTCTGCGGCCTAGGAGTCTGGTTGTAGAACCCATGCTTGATTTCAATACATCTAGCAGCCCCGCTCTGCGCAATGCAACTTTACCTAATTTTGCTAGACTATCTTTCATATTTTAAACCTGGTCATGATCTGCAAACTGATGGGTCATAATTACTACACACCAATGGACCATAATTTTAGATTTTTAATCATGAAGGAAAAGAAAATCCCACATGTACACAATTGTCAATGGCTAGTAAGAGAGTTCAAGCAGGCACTGTGAACTCTACCATGTGAGTGAGGATGGACCAAAGGAGGCCTCCCAGAGCAAGAAACAGTTACGCTGAGGCTGGTAGAAACGTTTACAAGTACACAGGCATGGGAGGAGGACAGGGCATGTCAGGCAGAGCAGTTGTGCAATGCTACAAAGGGGTAAAAGATACTCATTCATCAACTGACCCAACGCCTGTGAGCTGAGCACTGTATGAGTACTGACCCTGTGAGCAAAGTAGCCATGGAACCACATGTACATTCAAATAAATACTAAATATATTTACTTGTAAACATACGCATATTTCTAAACACACACTTCCCAGCTCAAAGTATGGAGTATTTAAAACGATCTCAGAGACTCGACCCAATTCAAAGTTTTGAAAGTTTGTAAGTAATCTAATTTTAAATAATCAAAGAAAAAAAAGCTCCTACAAATTTATATATTCAATTAAATAGACTAATATATGCACTGTGGGACGTCTAGGAGAAGAGGAGAGTGAGCGCAGTCAAAGAGATTCTTTTAAGGAAAATGATAAAAAACAAACTTCCCAAATGTGATAAACATCATGACTATAGATATTTGAGAAGTTTAACAAACTCTTTCTAGGAAAATTCAGAGATCCACACTGAGACACATTATAATCAAACTCCCAAAGGCAAAGTGTGAAAATTTAAAGTGGCAACAGAGAAGCAATTCATCACATACACAGGATTCTCAAGAAGTTTCTTTTGGAGGCCAGAAAGCCCTAATACTCAAAATGTTCTGATCTTATTCTAAACATTAACTCAATTAATACTTGTAACCATTCCACAAGTCTGGCCCAAATAGCATTAACCCTATTCTTTTTCAGATGAGAAAACTGAGGCAGATAAATGTTAAACAACATAACTTGTTAGTACGTATGAAGCTGAGGTCTGCGGCCTAGGAGTCTGGTTGTAGAACCCATGCTTGATTTCAATACATCTAGCAGCCCCGCTCTGCGCAATGCAACTTTACCTAATTTTGCTAGACTATCTTTCATATTTTAAACCTGGTCATGATCTGCAAACTGATGGGTCATAATTACTACACACCAATGGACCATAATTTTAGATTTTTAATCATGAAGGAAAAGAAAATCCCACATGTACACAATTGTCAATGGCTAGTAAGAGAGTTCAAGCAGGCACTGTGAACTCTACCATGTGAGTGAGGATGGACCAAAGGAGGCCTCCCAGAGCAAGAAACAGTTACGCTGAGGCTGGTAGAAACGTTTACAAGTACACAGGCATGGGAGGAGGACAGGGCATGTCAGGCAGAGCAGTTGTGCAATGCTACAAAGGGGTAAAAGATACTCATTCATCAACTGACCCAACGCCTGTGAGCTGAGCACTGTATGAGTACTGACCCTGTGAGCAAAGTAGCCATGGAACCACATGTACATTCAAATAAATACTAAATATATTTACTTGTAAACATACGCATATTTCTAAACACACACTTCCCAGCTCAAAGTATGGAGTATTTAAAACGATCTCAGAGACTCGACCCAATTCAAAGTTTTGAAAGTTTGTAAGTAATCTAATTTTAAATAATCAAAGAAAAAAAAGCTCCTACAAATTTATATATTCAATTAAATAGACTAATATATGCACTGTGGGACGTCTAGGAGAAGAGGAGAGTGAGCGCAGTCAAAGAGATTCTTTTAAGGAAAATGATAAAAAACAAACTTCCCAAATGTGATAAACATCATGACTATAGATATTTGAGAAGTTTAACAAACTCTTTCTAGGAAAATTCAGAGATCCACACTGAGACACATTATAATCAAACTCCCAAAGGCAAAGTGTGAAAATTTAAAGTGGCAACAGAGAAGCAATTCATCACATACACAGGATTCTCAAGAAGTTTTTAAGCAGATTTTTGGAGGCCAGAAAGCAGGGTCTTATACATTTAAAATGTTAAAAGAAAAAACCCACTGTGAACCAAAAATTATCTGGAAAAACTGTATTTCTCAAGTGAGGAGAAATTAAGAACATTCCCAAACAAACCAAAGCTGAGGAACTTTATTTTTATTGGACGTGCCCTGTAAGAAATGCTAAAAGGAGACCTGCAGGTTGAAATAAATGGACAATAGACAATAGTGTGAAATAGACACACGGTCAATTATAGAAGCTAGTATTTTGCAATACTAATAATACTAGTTTTGTAATACTAATAATAGTTGGTAATGTCACATTTTGTTTTCTAAATAATTTAAAATATAATGTACTTATAAAAATAATTATTCTAGGAGCTAGTATTATTGTAACTTTGATTTGTAACTCTACATTTTGTTTTCTATATAATTCAGGATACAGGATTAACAACGTATTAACAGGGGTGGGAGCAAGGGGTATCCTGGGCAACTCTATACCTTCCCCTCAGTTGTGCTGTGAACCCAAAACTCTAAAAAACAGAATGTTTCTATAACAACATGATTAATTTATGTTATTGGAACACATAAACATTACGCACTGTTGGTTAGAAAGCACAATGCATTGTTGTTGAAAATGAAAAATGGTACACCCATTGTGGTGGCAGAATGGTGGTTCTCAAAAAATTTAAAATAAAGTTATCAAATTATTCAGTAATTCTGTTCCTGAGTATATACATAGAAGAATTGAATACAGGGTCTTAAAAAGATAGTTGTACACTTATTTTCACAGTAATATTATTCACAATAGGCAAAACAGTGAAGCAACCCAAGTGTCATTGACAGATGAATGGATAAGCAAAATAGGGTATAAACATACAGTGGAATATTATTCAGCCTTAAAAAAGAAGGAAATTGCTACACATTCTACAGTATGGCAGAAACTTGAGGTCACTGAAAGCCCTAGGAAAGCAAAAAAGTACTTGTGAGCCCATAGCCTGATTGTATGGAGAAGAGGACACTGTGGCAGTATCAATCTTTGAGGACTACACTTTAACCACAACAGAGAAGGCCAAAGAGTCAAATCAGTTTTGGATATTCCCATGCAAGCTTTTCTTAATAAGGATGGAACACACCATCAGAAACAACGCTCAACAGAGTCAAACCATCCTGCCTCAGGAATTATGCATGATGACTCCGGGCCATTGTTCACCCCACTTTGAATTCTAACTGACTCAATCTCTGTGACACCTGGGTGCTTATCCCCTTTTATCATTTTGTTCCTCATTACTAAATCTTCCAAGTGATTTCTAAAGACAGTGCCATTATGCACTTCCAGGTTTATGAGCTATTGTAGGGAGAGTCAATTATACATATTGAAAGAAAACTGATAAATTAATATTACTACCTAAATTAACACTTGAATGCAAAATAGCCAGGTTATTTACATTAATAAATGTTTTAAAAGCCAAAGAAATGAGCAATGACAGAAACTTTGCATCTATATTTTGTCTGCTATATAATCCAGGACACAGGATTAACAACGTATTAACAGGGGTGGGAGCAAGGGGTATCCTGGGCAACTCTATACCTTCCCCTCAGTTGTGCTGTGAACCCAAAACTCTAAAAAACAGAATGTTTCTATAACAACATGATTAATTTATGTTATTGGAACACATAAACATTACGCACTGTTGGTTAGAAAGCACAATGCATTGTTGTTGAAAATGAAAAATGGTACACCCATTGTGGTGGCAGAATGGTGGTTCTCAAAAAATTTAAAATAAAGTTATCAAATTATTCAGTAATTCTGTTCCTGAGTATATACATAGAAGAATTGAATACAGGGTCTTAAAAAGATAGTTGTACACTTATTTTCACAGTAATATTATTCACAATAGGCAAAACAGTGAAGCAACCCAAGTGTCATTGACAGATGAATGGATAAGCAAAATAGGGTATAAACATACAGTGGAATATTATTCAGCCTTAAAAAAGAAGGAAATTGCTACACATTCTACAGTATGGCAGAAACTTGAGGTCACTGAAAGCCCTAGGAAAGCAAAAAAGTACTTGTGAGCCCATAGCCTGATTGTATGGAGAAGAGGACACTGTGGCAGTATCAATCTTTGAGGACTACACTTTAACCACAACAGAGAAGGCCAAAGAGTCAAATCAGTTTTGGATATTCCCATGCAAGCTTTTCTTAATAAGGATGGAACACACCATCAGAAACAACGCTCAACAGAGTCAAACCATCCTGCCTCAGGAATTATGCATGATGACTCCGGGCCATTGTTCACCCCACTTTGAATTCTAACTGACTCAATCTCTGTGACACCTGGGTGCTTATCCCCTTTTATCATTTTGTTCCTCATTACTAAATCTTCCAAGTGATTTCTAAAGACAGTGCCATTATGCACTTCCAGGTTTATGAGCTATTGTAGGGAGAGTCAATTATACATATTGAAAGAAAACTGATAAATTAATATTACTACCTAAATTAACACTTGAATGCAAAATAGCCAGGTTATTTACATTAATAAATGTTTTAAAAGCCAAAGAAAAATGAGCAATGACAGAATTATCTACACGTTTCATATAGAGAATCTCTTTTTTAATGTTCATAAGAATCTTCTGTTATTATTAGTCTCCCAGTAGTCGTGAAAATCAAAGATTAGTGAAGTCTGGTGACCTGCAACAAATTATACAGGTATTAAGTAGCAAGCCAAATTTCTAGCTGAGGAAGAAATCTTGCCTAATAGCTACAGCTGCAATGTCATGATTTCCTAAGCTTTTCCCTTATGACGATTTTTAAAGGCTATTTAGAGCCCACAAGTTTAAACACCATATATGAAAACCACGGTTTAAAGCAAACTTTTAAAGAACATAAAGATATAAATGTCTAAGAAATTGACATTTCAGTGTTTTGTTGACATTTAAAATCTTCTATTTTGCTGCTAATGACAATATGATGACTTATTCTACTATTCGAGAACTACTTTTATGTAATTAATGCATGTTTTCTTGTTTATATGTGCCTGATTTAAAAAGAAAAAATTTTTTTTATTTATTTAGATTTGGTTTTTTTGTAAAGTTGAGATCCCTTTTGCATCTGGTAAACAATTTAAAAAAAAATTTCTTTGATCACTTTTATTGGTCTTTCATTTATTTATTTTCATCCATCTTTGTTCTTTGGCCTGTGTGGGCCTCCCATTGGAGTGGCCTCTCCTGTAGCAGAGCACCAGCTCTGGGCACATGTGCTCCAGAATGCTGGCTCATTATTGGACATATTGGTCTAGCCATGCAAGCTTTTCTTAATAAGGATGGAACACACCATCAGAAACAACGCTCAACAGAGTCAAACCATCCTGCCTCAGGAATTATGCATGATGACTCCGGGCCATTGTTCACCCCACTTTGAATTCTAACTGACTCAATCTCTGTGACACCTGGGTGCTTATCCCCTTTTATCATTTTGTTCCTCATTACTAAATCTTCCAAGTGATTTCTAAAGACAGTGCCATTATGCACTTCCAGGTTTATGAGCTATTGTAGGGAGAGTCAATTATACATATTGAAAGAAAACTGATAAATTAATATTACTACCTAAATTAACACTTGAATGCAAAATAGCCAGGTTATTTACATTAATAAATGTTTTAAAAGCCAAAGAAAAATGAGCAATGACAGAATTATCTACACGTTTCATATAGAGAATCTCTTTTTTAATGTTCATAAGAATCTTCTGTTATTATTAGTCTCCCAGTAGTCGTGAAAATCAAAGATTAGTGAAGTCTGGTGACCTGCAACAAATTATACAGGTATTAAGTAGCAAGCCAAATTTCTAGCTGAGGAAGAAATCTTGCCTAATAGCTACAGCTGCAATGTCATGATTTCCTAAGCTTTTCCCTTATGACGATTTTTAAAGGCTATTTAGAGCCCACAAGTTTAAACACCATATATGAAAACCACGGTTTAAAGCAAACTTTTAAAGAACATAAAGATATAAATGTCTAAGAAATTGACATTTCAGTGTTTTGTTGACATTTAAAATCTTCTATTTTGCTGCTAATGACAATATGATGACTTATTCTACTATTCGAGAACTACTTTTATGTAATTAATGCATGTTTTCTTGTTTATATGTGCCTGATTTAAAAAGAAAAAATTTTTTTTATTTATTTAGATTTGGTTTTTTTGTAAAGTTGAGATCCCTTTTGCATCTGGTAAACAATTTAAAAAAAAATTTCTTTGATCACTTTTATTGGTCTTTCATTTATTTATTTTCATCCATCTTTGTTCTTTGGCCTGTGTGGGCCTCCCATTGGAGTGGCCTCTCCTGTAGCAGAGCACCAGCTCTGGGCACATGTGCTCCAGAATGCTGGCTCATTATTGGACATATTGGTCTAGCCATTCTGTGGCACGTGGGATCTTCCCATGCCAGGGAGTGAACCGACGGCCCTTGCAGTGCAAGGCAGACTCTTTACCCACTGGACCACCAGGGAAGCCCTGGTAAACAATTTTTAAAAGTTCTTTTCCACTGCATGTTTTATATTTCCAAACTGTAAACTTTGTTGATATTAATATTCTTTTTTAAATAAATGATGTTCAGAAAACTCTTTTCTTCCCTAGTTTCACATCTTAGGGATCTGCTGTGGAAAACAGCACCAGACTGTAAACAAGGAAATAAAAATAAAAAGGAGTGGCATCTCTCCTCTGTCCCCATCTGTATCCTCTACTATTGCTTATTTTGTTCACATTCACAGGAAAGTAAAGATTAATTGTGTCTCCGCTTCAGAACACCAAAATCCTGTCTTTTTTTTTTAATCAGGAATAAGATTTTTTAAAATTTGTTTTTAATTGGAGAATAATTGCTTTACAGTGTTGTGCTGGTTTCTGCAATATAACAATGTGAATCAGCTGTATTTATGCAAGGAAGAGAGCTTCCCTGGTGGCTCAGATAGTATAGAATATACCTGCAATGTAGAACCGAGGTTCTATCCCTGGGTCAGGAAGATCCCCTGGAGAAAGGAATGGCAAACCACTCTGGTATGTTTCCCTAGAGAATCCTATGAATAGAGGAACCTGGCAGGCTACAGCCCACAGGGGAGCAAAGAGTTGAATATGATTGAGCGACACACACACACACACACACATACATGAAAGAAGATTTTAAAACCCAATTTGCTTCTAAGAAGGCCTATTCCTATTAGTCATATAGCCATTTATTTGTCAACTGGCATCTTCAGCAAGTTTAACTGGCAAAACTCTGTACAGAATTTATGACTTTAGAAGGGGAGCAAACAAAGAAGAGAAAAGAAAATGATATCACAAAATTAATTAAAAGTAAACAAGATGAACAAGCAGAGGAAGAGCTCACCTAAAGAGGCCTAAATTCCCCTAATGTTATCCTGAAATATAATATCCTGGAGAAACATCTTCACCTTGTTACAGATATCTTAAGTGCCTGACCATGTTGCAAATCCAAATGCTGAATTCCCTCATAGCAAGTATGAAAGTAGAAGTTTTAGTCGCTCAGTCATTGTCTGACTCTTTTGCGACCCCATGGACTGTAGTCCACCAGGTTTCTTTGTCTATGAGATTTTCCAGGCAAGAATGCTGGATTGGGTTCCCATTTCCTTCTCCAGGGGATCTTCCCTAGCCAGGGGTCAAACCCAGGTCTCCTGCATTGCAGGCAGATTCTTTACCGTCTGAGCCACCAGGGAAGCCCCATAACAAGTATGTCTGTCATTTATAAAAGTGCCTTTGGAGGACAATTTGGGAATATTTTCAAGATGAAAACCTAAGACTGACAAAATGCTAGTTTACCTTAACTAAGTTAAGTAAGGTATAATTCAAAGGCAGGATAGAAAGGCTGTTTTGACCAAGTGACACTCAGTAACTACCATCAGGTGATGCCAAAAGATATTCTGAAAGAAGGAAATACCTTAGAAATGTACACAATTTTGAACTAAATCTATTCTTTGGTATAATAGAACTTGACATCTGAAGCAGAAAATAATATTGAGCAGACTAACATTCTCTTTCCCTTGATAATTTTGTGTATTTGTATCCTCATATACATACCTAAAGCTGTAAAAAAACAAAAACTGCCCCTCATAAAATTTTATTTGAATCTATGAATGACACTTTTATTACTTAGCTACTCAAAGCAATTATGATCATAAATGGTATTTTAAATATCACTTAAATAATGCATTCTGTTAATATAATACAGACTAAAAAAGCACAAAGTACAGAAACACAACATGACCTTCTTTAGTTATTAAAGATCAGTCAAATTCTATCAAAGAACTAGTCCACCACTTATCTCAGAAAGTCAAATTATCAGTATCAAATATGTTGCTGTTGTTCAGTGACTAAGTTGTGTTTGAGTCCTTGAACTGTAACCCACCAGGCTTCCCTGTCCATGGAATTTCCCAAGCAACGATACTGAAGTAGGTTACCATTTGCTTTTCCAGGGGATCTTCCAAACCAGGGATTGAACCCATGTCTCCCACACCTCCAGGCAAATTCTCTGCCACTGAGCCACCAGGGAAGCCCCAAATATGTATATGATACATTTGAAAAAAATATTCATATTAGGCACAGTATTAATCTGGTTACTTAAGAAGTATAGGATACTATTCTAGAATTCTTTCTATAAATGTGGATGATAAAAAACAAAAACAAAAACAAAAACAAATGCAGCCCTTTGCCTTTGAACCAGTTTACCCTTTTCAAAGTAAAATGATTTCCCATCAACTGGTTTGGCTGTTCCAGTAACAACTATGTTAGCTTGTCCTGCTCAATTACTCATTTAAATGTTATACTCTTTCTTGTAAACATGATACACTTTTGAGGAATTAAACTTCCTCAATACAACAGTCAAACCAACTATCTACAAAACTGCACTAAAACTCTCGTATTCAAAGAATAGTCATAGCACAATACCTATTTCATTGTGTTAGTAATCCAACATTTATTCTTCACTGATTTGTTTAACATCTAGTTATTGAGCTCTACCCATAGTCAAAGAGTTTGAAGGAAAACCATAGAACATGGAATCTTGGAAGTCTCAAGCACAAAATGCTCAAAGAGAGAGAGCTCAACTCTCTCAAATAATGTGAAGACATCAAGCAAGATGAGGACAGAAATATGATCATTAGATGTGATTAAAAAGGAAGACACTGATCACAATCAAGAGATTTCAGTGAGTTCTGGGTCTGAAAATCTATTTAGAGTCAACTGAGGTAAGAATGGGATGCAGAAATGTAGATACAGTGCTTCCAGTTACTGTGAAGGGTGGAGAAAAATGGGGTAGAATCCAGAGGAGGATAAGAAGTCAAGGTAAATACTAGAGTAGATATGAATGCTGGTATGACTGAGCCAGTACAAAAGGAGAAATTGATGATATAGCATGAAAAAATGTTTACCTGTTGGAGAAAGTCTCAGAACAAGAGGGCATGGTACTCAGAGACAGCATCCTTAGACAAGAACAGGAACTCTCCACCCATTGCATAGAGGGACACAGATGGTTTGCTGTTGTTTTTCAGTGACCTTGAACTGTAACCCACCAGGCTTCCCTGTCCATGGAATTTCCCAAGCAACGATACTGAAGTAGGTTACCATTTGCTTTTCCAGGGGATCTTCCAAACCAGGGATTGAACCCATGTCTCCCACACCTCCAGGCAAATTCTCTGCCACTGAGCCACCAGGGAAGCCCCAAATATGTATATGATACATTTGAAAAAAATATTCATATTAGGCACAGTATTAATCTGGTTACTTAAGAAGTATAGGATACTATTCTAGAATTCTTTCTATAAATGTGGATGATAAAAAACAAAAACAAAAACAAAAACAAATGCAGCCCTTTGCCTTTGAACCAGTTTACCCTTTTCAAAGTAAAATGATTTCCCATCAACTGGTTTGGCTGTTCCAGTAACAACTATGTTAGCTTGTCCTGCTCAATTACTCATTTAAATGTTATACTCTTTCTTGTAAACATGATACACTTTTGAGGAATTAAACTTCCTCAATACAACAGTCAAACCAACTATCTACAAAACTGCACTAAAACTCTCGTATTCAAAGAATAGTCATAGCACAATACCTATTTCATTGTGTTAGTAATCCAACATTTATTCTTCACTGATTTGTTTAACATCTAGTTATTGAGCTCTACCCATAGTCAAAGAGTTTGAAGGAAAACCATAGAACATGGAATCTTGGAAGTCTCAAGCACAAAATGCTCAAAGAGAGAGAGCTCAACTCTCTCAAATAATGTGAAGACATCAAGCAAGATGAGGACAGAAATATGATCATTAGATGTGATTAAAAAGGAAGACACTGATCACAATCAAGAGATTTCAGTGAGTTCTGGGTCTGAAAATCTATTTAGAGTCAACTGAGGTAAGAATGGGATGCAGAAAT
Source organism: Tragulus kanchil (assembly GCA_022376925.1). NCBI lineage: Eukaryota > Metazoa > Chordata > Mammalia > Artiodactyla > Tragulidae > Tragulus > Tragulus kanchil. The sequence continues at coordinate 36,154,590 of JAIOJX010000025.1, forward strand.
GTAGATACAGTGCTTCCAGTTACTGTGAAGGGTGGAGAAAAATGGGGTAGAATCCAGAGGAGGATAAGAAGTCAAGGTAAATACTAGAGTAGATATGAATGCTGGTATGACTGAGCCAGTACAAAAGGAGAAATTGATGATATAGCATGAAAAAATGTTTACCTGTTGGAGAAAGTCTCAGAACAAGAGGGCATGGTACTCAGAGACAGCATCCTTAGACAAGAACAGGAACTCTCCACCCATTGCAATAGGAGGGACACAGAGTGTGAGTTTAATATTAGCATCAGTAGGTTGGTATGTTTTAGATTAGATGTTGAAGGGTTATTCTGGGACTAGACAAAGAACACACTCAGTATGGCAGGATATCAAAGCTAGTGGACATGAATTCCGTAAGTATATATTTCTATTATCATTTTAGGGAAGAATAAGGTAGCCTAAAGAGAAATTTGAAGACATATCTTAGATACTGGTTTTGCCTGATTCATCCCATTTCTCCCTATTATACCCTTGTATACTGAGGACCTGCAACTCACCAGTTTGTTCATTTCACAATGCTAATAGATGCGGAGCCAAACTCAGACTATGTCATCTTTGGTAAGTTTTATCCAACATCTTAGTTTTCTCTGATTTTTTTTTTCAGACCTCTAGGCTACATCTCACAATATAATCAGTATTCATTCATTGCATATTTATTCCCTGCTTGTACTGTCTCAAATAGAGACAAAGATGAGACCAAATATTTTATAGTAAAATAGCACTGTTTCTCCCTCTGTGAAAATCCTTGTATTAGATATAAAGTGGCACTTAATAAATGCTTACTGCATTTATCTTTCATATTTTAGAGTTGAATGGCTGATAAAAAGTTTATATTTTTAGAGTAGGATGGCTGATTAAAAGTTTTATGTAGAAATTCCTTGGAATATGCATAATTCCTCATGCATAATTCCTCATGGACCTGCAGGATGCTGCTGGGAGATGCTGAAGTCAATTTTCTCCTGTACCTGCTATTCAATTAGTTTGTTTGGGGCAAGATCTAGAATGTATATCAATCGGAAACCTAGTAGCAAGCCAAATACAGTTACCTTCCTACTAAGGTTTGTATCCACTATCTTAGGGAAAGAATTTTGATCTTAAAAAGTATTTAGCGCTTCCCTGGTGGTCCAATGGGTAAAGAGTCTGCCTTGCAGTGCAAGGGGTACGGGTTTGATCCCTGGCCCGGGAAGATCCCATGTGCCACGGAGCGGCTGCACCAGTGTGTCCAATTAGGAGTCAGCACTCTGGAGCACATGCATCCAAAGCTGGTGCTCTGCAAGGAGAGAGGCCACTGCAATGGGAGGCCCACACAGGCCAAAGAATTAAAGATGGATGAAAATAAGTAAGTAAGTAAATAAACCAATAATAGAGGTCAAAAAAAAATTTTTTTTTTAAAAAAGGCCTTTAAAAAAGTATTTAGGTGTAGGGAGCTTTAAGTAGAATTCAATATTAAGGATTGAGAATTACCCAGTGCTACTTGTTTTGGATGGCATCATAGGGATTTGAAATCAATTTGGTAATAGTCTTAGTGTAAAGAATCTCCCTGCAAATGCAGGAAACACAGGTTTGATCCCTGGCTTGGAAAGATCCCCTGGAGAAGGCAATGGCAACTCACCCCAGTATTCTTGCCTTGGAAATTTCATGGACAGAGCCTGGCCAGGCTACAGTCCATGGGGTCACAAAGAGTCAGACATGACTGAGTGACTAACAATTTCACTTTCACTTCTTTAGTGAAAAAAATACTTTTAGAGAACACTCATTGGTATTTATTCCTGCTTGTACTGTCTCAAATAGAGACAAAGATGAGACCAAATATTTTATAGTAAAATAGCACTGTTTCTCCCTCTGTGAAAATCCTTGTATTAGATATAAAGTGGCACTTAATAAATGCTTACTGCATTTATCTTTCATATTTTAGAGTTGAATGGCTGATAAAAAGTTTATATTTTTAGAGTAGGATGGCTGATTAAAAGTTTTATGTAGAAATTCCTTGGAATATGCATAATTCCTCATGCATAATTCCTCATGGACCTGCAGGATGCTGCTGGGAGATGCTGAAGTCAATTTTCTCCTGTACCTGCTATTCAATTAGTTTGTTTGGGGCAAGATCTAGAATGTATATCAATCGGAAACCTAGTAGCAAGCCAAATACAGTTACCTTCCTACTAAGGTTTGTATCCACTATCTTAGGGAAAGAATTTTGATCTTAAAAAGTATTTAGCGCTTCCCTGGTGGTCCAATGGGTAAAGAGTCTGCCTTGCAGTGCAAGGGGTACGGGTTTGATCCCTGGCCCGGGAAGATCCCATGTGCCACGGAGCGGCTGCACCAGTGTGTCCAATTAGGAGTCAGCACTCTGGAGCACATGCATCCAAAGCTGGTGCTCTGCAAGGAGAGAGGCCACTGCAATGGGAGGCCCACACAGGCCAAAGAATTAAAGATGGATGAAAATAAGTAAGTAAGTAAATAAACCAATAATAGAGGTCAAAAAAAAATTTTTTTTTTAAAAAAGGCCTTTAAAAAAGTATTTAGGTGTAGGGAGCTTTAAGTAGAATTCAATATTAAGGATTGAGAATTACCCAGTGCTACTTGTTTTGGATGGCATCATAGGGATTTGAAATCAATTTGGTAATAGTCTTAGTGTAAAGAATCTCCCTGCAAATGCAGGAAACACAGGTTTGATCCCTGGCTTGGAAAGATCCCCTGGAGAAGGCAATGGCAACTCACCCCAGTATTCTTGCCTTGGAAATTTCATGGACAGAGCCTGGCCAGGCTACAGTCCATGGGGTCACAAAGAGTCAGACATGACTGAGTGACTAACAATTTCACTTTCACTTCTTTAGTGAAAAAAATACTTTTTAGAGAACACTCATTGGTATAGCCTATTCTGCACTGTCTCAGAATAATGTTTCCTTCAGTGCAGACTCAAAAGGAAATTTCAAGTGTACAGATGTCCAATTTGTTAAAATATGTGAAGCATAAGTTTAAGTCCAAATTTAATTCCTAATTCTTAAGCCAATTATAGCTAATCACTGTATTCATTTTTCAGATGTAACCATATTTAAATCAAAATGCAAATATCACTCATATATATTTTTCTTTTAAGAAGGAATCACACTATCATACTATATTGACCTTTAATTGTATCCAGCAGGTTACCATGGCAAGTTAATGAATTAGCAATTAGAATAGCATGTAGAAACCAAAGGTCCCAGATATTACGCCTGGCAGTCAATAGAACTCCAAGGAAAATAGTGTTGTGTGTGTGTACAGTTGCTGTAAATTTTGTCACTGTATAAAATAAAGTAGCTACTGATAGAATCAATATTCCTTTTTTCCATGCTATATGCATATTGACAATTATCTAATGAAATGTATCAAGAGACAGAATTTTAGAATGTATGAAAACCTGTAACAAAACCATCAATAGGAATACTCTTTCAGCAGAATCCCATAGCACTAGACAATATTCATAGAGAGAATCTTTGGAAAGTATTTGTTGCATAAAATATTTTCATTGAATCACTTAATTCCACAAGATACACATGAATATATAAGATTTCGATTTGTCAATTCTTAGATCTTAAAATCTGATAACAGAGTTACCATGTCTCTATGTAAGAAACATAAACATATTTAGCTACTATTCTAGATTTCTATTTATTTCTCAGTAACTTACATGGATTTTTATACTGTTTTTGCTCAAAGAATAGGTTCTAACTAGCAGTAAAATTGCAAAGTTTACATTGTTCAATAAAATATACAGACTTGTTTTTACTTTAAATAGCCTATGAGCTATTTGTTAGTTTTGTAGGTTTCTGATGGGAGAGAAAATATACATTAGTCGGGGATTTTTTTTTTATTCATCAGGAAAAAAGATACATCAGTCTTTCTCTTAAAGCATTTTTCCCCCATGGAGGCAATATACCTACAAATGGAAGTTATTAAGCAATTGAGGACACAGACATAACTAAAATACTGCAAATATGATAGTACAATATCTTAGTAAATATGAGAATTTTGAAAGTCATAAAATTAAAGACTTTGATATGTGTAAGATCAATAGACACAACTTATCACTATTTAATATAAGCTTTAATTTTTAAATGCCATGTTCCAGTGAAAAAGTAAACTGCAAATATCACTCATATATATTTTTCTTTTAAGAAGGAATCACACTATCATACTATATTGACCTTTAATTGTATCCAGCAGGTTACCATGGCAAGTTAATGAATTAGCAATTAGAATAGCATGTAGAAACCAAAGGTCCCAGATATTACGCCTGGCAGTCAATAGAACTCCAAGGAAAATAGTGTTGTGTGTGTGTACAGTTGCTGTAAATTTTGTCACTGTATAAAATAAAGTAGCTACTGATAGAATCAATATTCCTTTTTTCCATGCTATATGCATATTGACAATTATCTAATGAAATGTATCAAGAGACAGAATTTTAGAATGTATGAAAACCTGTAACAAAACCATCAATAGGAATACTCTTTCAGCAGAATCCCATAGCACTAGACAATATTCATAGAGAGAATCTTTGGAAAGTATTTGTTGCATAAAATATTTTCATTGAATCACTTAATTCCACAAGATACACATGAATATATAAGATTTCGATTTGTCAATTCTTAGATCTTAAAATCTGATAACAGAGTTACCATGTCTCTATGTAAGAAACATAAACATATTTAGCTACTATTCTAGATTTCTATTTATTTCTCAGTAACTTACATGGATTTTTATACTGTTTTTGCTCAAAGAATAGGTTCTAACTAGCAGTAAAATTGCAAAGTTTACATTGTTCAATAAAATATACAGACTTGTTTTTACTTTAAATAGCCTATGAGCTATTTGTTAGTTTTGTAGGTTTCTGATGGGAGAGAAAATATACATTAGTCGGGGATTTTTTTTTTATTCATCAGGAAAAAAGATACATCAGTCTTTCTCTTAAAGCATTTTTCCCCCATGGAGGCAATATACCTACAAATGGAAGTTATTAAGCAATTGAGGACACAGACATAACTAAAATACTGCAAATATGATAGTACAATATCTTAGTAAATATGAGAATTTTGAAAGTCATAAAATTAAAGACTTTGATATGTGTAAGATCAATAGACACAACTTATCACTATTTAATATAAGCTTTAATTTTTAAATGCCATGTTCCAGTGAAAAAGTAAACTGCACAGGAAAATTGAAATTTCAATAACAAATCCAGACAAAAGAAACAAACTTTATATTAAAGTACCTTTAAGAGGTATCTACTTACGCAGCAACCTCCTCTTTTGACAGTCCTTTGAAATTCACCTCCAGATAATGATCTATGTCCTCTTTTTCTTTGATCAGTTGAGACCTAAATGAAACGGAAAGAAATAATACAGCACTGTCTTATAGGTGAAAAGCTACCAAACATAAAAAAATGTCACCATGCAAACAGGAATATTCAGGGCATCATATCATAGATAATAAATGCTCAAAATGTTCTGCAAGAGCTATAGAGTTAGGCTGTTCTTTGATAATTGCAAAATTTTAATTTTCTTGAATGGAGAGAGGTAAGGAAGAATACAGAACTCTTTGTGTAAACAAATAAAATGCCAGCACATGAAAAGTCTGCATTCTCAAATAAATGGGATTTTCTCCTCAAAACTTCAAGCTCTTCCATTTCACTATGTCCTCTCACAACTTTCCAGCCACAGAAGTCAGAGTCTGTTCAGCACAGGATTGTGAACACCTATTTGATACAAATGTGTTGAATTTAGCAGTTATAAACATTACAGAATTTTGCTTTGACATGCTGTTAGAGGGTTGTTTTTTAAATCACACATAAAACTCAAACTGCCATTTAAAAGTTCAAACTGAAAGTGATTTTTAAGAAGACTTTCATGGGAAATGTATCACACATGTAGTGTATTCATCCTTCATACCCCTAGTATCTTTAAGCAGACTATTAATACCTCACGACAATAGAGTATTGGATGCAGAAATATATCTTTTTGTTCAGAAGCTGCTGGAGACTGCGGACACATGCTTTGCCTTAAAGAGTTACAATAAAAACATTTTTCTTCAGTAAAATGATTTCAAGATTTTTTTTCTTTAAAACCAAGTATCTTATCCTAGGAATATGAGACCGAGCTATGTTCTTACTCATGCTGAAAATAAAATGTAATCTCAGTTGTTACAAAATACAGGAAGAGGAAGCTACCTTTTTCCGATTCTATAAATACTTCACATTATTCAAAAGGAAAAATGGAAAATAAGAATGCATGCCCTGGAATTATGCCTCCATTGAAAATTTTGTTTTTCAAATTATTTGAAATTTATAATTTTCTACAATTCTATTTTATAATTTGTACAAATTTCAATTCTGTTACAAAAGAACTTTGATGGAAGTTTACCTGAATGTATTTATTTTGGTCCAGGGGCTTTGGTCTTTGCTGGAAATATCAAAAATGAGGTATGGTTTTTCTCATAACAATATAGTCTCATAATATTTTGATATTAGGAGTTGAAAGGCATGCATAAAAATGTAATCAAACCTACATATGCAAATTATTTATATTGATAAAGAATATGTCCATTACTAAAAATTACAATAAAGTCAGAAATGGAAATTTCTAAGTAACCTAATCTTAGTTAATATGCATAATTATGATCAAACACATCAAGTTCTTGCCCTGCAGGTTTCTGGCTAAAGCCAAAAACTCCATAGGCTCGGCAGCCATTCAAGGCAGTGGCAGTGTGGTGATGTATTTTCAAGCTGCAGGATCATTTCAGGAGCTCAATCCTGCCTGCCAGTTTACCCTGGTACTAAGACCGTGTTGTCTCTCCTCCAAAACAGAAATCAGGCTCAGGACCTCGTGACATCCAGGTTTCATGTCTAGAGCGTCTTTCAATTTTCCACATGTATTTTAAAAAGAAAATGTATTTCCAAAGCTTTGCAGGGATGACAATATAGTAATAGTAGAAAACAAAAGGACCAAATGAGCACTTGCCTGCTAAATCAGTATATTCTTAATCTTTGAATGAAATTTATCAATGCTTCCAAATTTTAATATTCTGAACAAAAACATTTGATACCCTAGTTCAGAGCTCACGACAATAGAGTATTGGATGCAGAAATATATCTTTTGTTCAGAAGCTGCTGGAGACTGGACACATGCTTTGCCTTAAAGAGTTACAATAAAACATTTTTCTTCAGTAAAATGATTTCAAGATTTTTTTTCTTTAAAACCAAGTATCTTATCCTAGGAATATGAGACCGAGCTATGTTCTTACTCATGCTGAAAATAAAATGTAATCTCAGTTGTTACAAAATACAGGAAGAGGAAGCTACCTTTTTCCGATTCTATAAATACTTCACATTATTCAAAAGGAAAAATGGAAAATAAGAATGCATGCCCTGGAATTATGCCTCCATTGAAAATTTTGTTTTTCAAATTATTTGAAATTTATAATTTTCTACAATTCTATTTTATAATTTGTACAAATTTCAATTCTGTTACAAAAGAACTTTGATGGAAGTTTACCTGAATGTATTTATTTTGGTCCAGGGGCTTTGGTCTTTGCTGGAAATATCAAAAATGAGGTATGGTTTTTCTCATAACAATATAGTCTCATAATATTTTGATATTAGGAGTTGAAAGGCATGCATAAAAATGTAATCAAACCTACATATGCAAATTATTTATATTGATAAAGAATATGTCCATTACTAAAAATTACAATAAAGTCAGAAATGGAAATTTCTAAGTAACCTAATCTTAGTTAATATGCATAATTATGATCAAACACATCAAGTTCTTGCCCTGCAGGTTTCTGGCTAAAGCCAAAAACTCCATAGGCTCGGCAGCCATTCAAGGCAGTGGCAGTGTGGTGATGTATTTTCAAGCTGCAGGATCATTTCAGGAGCTCAATCCTGCCTGCCAGTTTACCCTGGTACTAAGACCGTGTTGTCTCTCCTCCAAAACAGAAATCAGGCTCAGGACCTCGTGACATCCAGGTTTCATGTCTAGAGCGTCTTTCAATTTTCCACATGTATTTTAAAAAGAAAATGTATTTCCAAAGCTTTGCAGGGATGACAATATAGTAATAGTAGAAAACAAAAGGACCAAATGAGCACTTGCCTGCTAAATCAGTATATTCTTAATCTTTGAATGAAATTTATCAATGCTTCTCAAACAGCATGTTTGAATATTCTGAACATAATAATATACATTTGTCTTTAAACAATTTTGATTTCTGAGACATGCTACTGACATTTCTTTCTGTAAGAAATTCCTTCAGTAGGAAGAAAAAAAGAAAGCAAACCAGGGTCACGTACCTTGGAATTGCTCTTGGGGAGCACGGCAGCTTCTGTCTGGCTAAGGCCGTAAGCTTTGGACGTGTCATGGGCAGTTGGGGCAGGGTAGTCATTTTGGACTGCCAAAAATAAATAAATAAACAGAAATGGTACTTTAAAGAACAAATCATTCACAGAATCTTTTAAGACATTATTAGAGATCTACAGTCAGTCGTCTGAGCTGAGAATGCCTCTGCGTGTAGATCTGCAGCTCTGTTATTCAGGCACGAAGCTCCATGAGTGAATTCTGCAGGTTGCTTCTCTCATTATTTTTCTCCACTACCTGCCTTTTGGCCAATTTATTACTTGTCTGTATCTCCATCCCAAAGTAGAAAAGGAGAAAATCTGATCAATGTGTTGAAAGACACTGAGGAGCTTTGGTATTGGTTTTGTTAAGTGGAGCTGGATGCAATTAAAAAGCGATGATATTTAGGACAGCTATGGATTTCAAATACTCGTGCTGTGCTCCCTTGTTACAAACAATAATTTAAAAATTGTTCATACTTTGTTGTTTTCTAAAAACTTTCTCCCTCAAAAGTGACAAATGCTAAGAACAATTTTTTACAAGGAGACAGCTGTCCTGAAAGGGCACATTGCTACAATAGGGGACAAATCACTTCAAATTGTAGAGGATTACTCACACCAAAAAGAACAGAATACCTAGGAATAAACCTACCTAATGAGGCAAGAGGCCTGCACTGTACCCTGAAAACTAGAAGATGCTGATGAAGTTGAAGATAACAAAAACAGATGGAAAGATATACCCTGTTCTTGGATTGGAAAAATAAATATTAAAATGACCATCTTATCCATGGTAATCTACAGATGCAGTGCAATTCCTATCAAATAAACAATGGAATTTTTCACAGAACTGGAACAAAAATTTTAAATTTGTATGGAAACAGAAATTTTTAAAATTTGTAGCCGGAACAACCTTGAGAAGGAAGAACGGAGCTGGAAGAATTACATTCTCTGACTTCAGACTACACCACAAAGTTAGAATGTACTATCAGAGCAGTGCGGTACTGGCATGAAGACAGACACGGGCCAATGGAACAGGACAAAATCCAGATTGAATTGCTCTTGGGGAGCACGGCAGCTTCTGTGTGGCTAAGGCCGTAAGCTTTGGACGTGTCATGGGCAGTTGGGGCAGGGTAGTCATTTTGGACTGCCAAAAATAAATAAATAAACAGAAATGGTACTTTAAAGAACAAATCATTCACAGAATCTTTTAAGACATTATTAGAGATCTACAGTCAGTCGTCTGAGCTGAGAATGCCTCTGCGTGTAGATCTGCAGCTCTGTTATTCAGGCACGAAGCTCCATGAGTGAATTCTGCAGGTTGCTTCTCTCATTATTTTTCTCCACTACCTGCCTTTTGGCCAATTTATTACTTGTCTGTATCTCCATCCCAAAGTAGAAAAGGAGAAAATCTGATCAATGTGTTGAAAGACACTGAGGAGCTTTGGTATTGGTTTTGTTAAGTGGAGCTGGATGCAATTAAAAAGCGATGATATTTAGGACAGCTATGGATTTCAAATACTCGTGCTGTGCTCCCTTGTTACAAACAATAATTTAAAAATTGTTCATACTTTGTTGTTTTCTAAAAACTTTCTCCCTCAAAAGTGACAAATGCTAAGAACAATTTTTTACAAGGAGACAGCTGTCCTGAAAGGGCACATTGCTACAATAGGGGACAAATCACTTCAAATTGTAGAGGATTACTCACACCAAAAAGAACAGAATACCTAGGAATAAACCTACCTAATGAGGCAAGAGGCCTGCACTGTACCCTGAAAACTAGAAGATGCTGATGAAGTTGAAGATAACAAAAACAGATGGAAAGATATACCCTGTTCTTGGATTGGAAAAATAAATATTAAAATGACCATCTTATCCATGGTAATCTACAGATGCAGTGCAATTCCTATCAAATAAACAATGGAATTTTTCACAGAACTGGAACAAAAATTTTAAATTTGTATGGAAACAGAAATTTTTAAAATTTGTAGCCGGAACAACCTTGAGAAGGAAGAACGGAGCTGGAAGAATTACATTCTCTGACTTCAGACTACACCACAAAGTTAGAATGTACTATCAGAGCAGTGCGGTACTGGCATGAAGACAGACACGGGCCAATGGAACAGGACAGAAAGTCCAGAAATAAATCCACACACTAAGAGTCAATCAGTCTACGATGAAGGAGGCAGGAGTATACAATAGGGAAAAGACAGTCTCTTCAATAAGTGGTACTGGGAAAACTGGAGAGTTACATGTAAAAGAATGAAATTAAAACATTCTCTGATACCATTACCTAAAGTGAATCTCAGAATGGATTAAAGACCTAAATGTAAGACCAGATAATATGACATTCCTAAAGGAAAACATAGGCAGAACACTCTTTGATATAAATGCAACATTGTTTTTTTGATCCGCCTTCCACAGTAATAGAAACAAAAGCAAAGATAAGTAAATGGGACCTAATTAACCTTAAAAGCTTTTGTACAGCAAAGGAAACCATAAACAAAATGAAAAGATAACCTACAGAATGCGAGAAAATACTTGGAAACAATGCTACCAACAAGGGATTAATTTCCAAAATGTACAAAGAGCTTATACAGCCTAAGACCAAGAAAGCAAGCAACCCAATCAAAAAATGTACAGAAGACTTAAACAGACATTTCTTCACAGAAGATGTATAGAGAGCCAATAGATACATGGGAAGAAGCTCAACATCACTAATTATTAGACAAATACAAATCAAAACTACAATGAGGTATAACTTCATACCAGTCAGAATAGCCATCATAAATAGTCTACAAATAATAAATTCTGGAGAGTGTGAAGAAAAACCACACTGTGGGTAGGAATGTAAGTTGGTGCAGCCACAGTGGAAAACAGAATGGAGATTTCTTTAAAAACTAAAAATAGAGTTACCATATGATCCACCCCTGGGATCAGGAAAAGATGAAACTAGATCTAAATTTGATAAATTGGAAAAATAAATATTAAAATGACCATCTTATCCATGGTAATCTACAGATGCAGTGCAATTCCTATCAAATAAACAATGGAATTTTTCACAGAACTGGAACAAAAATTTTAAATTTGTATGGAAACAGAAATTTTTAAAATTTGTAGCCGGAACAACCTTGAGAAGGAAGAACGGAGCTGGAAGAATTACATTCTCTGACTTCAGACTACACCACAAAGTTAGAATGTACTATCAGAGCAGTGCGGTACTGGCATGAAGACAGACACGGGCCAATGGAACAGGACAGAAAGTCCAGAAATAAATCCACACACTAAGAGTCAATCAGTCTACGATGAAGGAGGCAGGAGTATACAATAGGGAAAAGACAGTCTCTTCAATAAGTGGTACTGGGAAAACTGGAGAGTTACATGTAAAAGAATGAAATTAAAACATTCTCTGATACCATTACCTAAAGTGAATCTCAGAATGGATTAAAGACCTAAATGTAAGACCAGATAATATGACATTCCTAAAGGAAAACATAGGCAGAACACTCTTTGATATAAATGCAACATTGTTTTTTTGATCCGCCTTCCACAGTAATAGAAACAAAAGCAAAGATAAGTAAATGGGACCTAATTAACCTTAAAAGCTTTTGTACAGCAAAGGAAACCATAAACAAAATGAAAAGATAACCTACAGAATGCGAGAAAATACTTGGAAACAATGCTACCAACAAGGGATTAATTTCCAAAATGTACAAAGAGCTTATACAGCCTAAGACCAAGAAAGCAAGCAACCCAATCAAAAAATGTACAGAAGACTTAAACAGACATTTCTTCACAGAAGATGTATAGAGAGCCAATAGATACATGGGAAGAAGCTCAACATCACTAATTATTAGACAAATACAAATCAAAACTACAATGAGGTATAACTTCATACCAGTCAGAATAGCCATCATAAATAGTCTACAAATAATAAATTCTGGAGAGAGTGTGAAGAAAAACCACACTGTGGGTAGGAATGTAAGTTGGTGCAGCCACAGTGGAAAACAGAATGGAGATTTCTTTAAAAAACTAAAAATAGAGTTACCATATGATCCAGCGATCCATTCCTGGGATCAGGAAAAGATGAAACTTTAAATCAAAAAGATACATGCACCCCCATGTTCATAGCAGTACTACTTACAATAACCAAGACCTAACCAAGAGAAGCAACCTAAACGCCTATCAATCAATGAATGGATAAAAAAGATATGAATAAAGAAGATAATATTCCACACATGATGGAATATTACTCAGCCATAGAAAAGAATGAAATAATGCCATTTGCAGCAACATGGATGAGGCTACAGACGATCATACTAAGAAGTCAGACAGAGAAAGACAAGTTGTCATACGATATTACTTATATAGAGAATCATAAAAAAATGATACAAATGATCTTGTTTATTATTACAAAATAGAAACAGACTCACAGAAATGGTAAACAAACATGATCATCAAAGGGGAAAGGGGGAGGGGTAAATTAGAAACTAGAGATGAACAGATACACTCTACTATATATATAAAATAAACAACAGAATCTACTGTATAGCACAGGGAACCATATTCAACATCTTATAATAACATATATTGGAAAAGATTTGATATATATTCATATATATATCACTGATCACTTTGTATACTTGAAACACTGTAAATCAACTATACTTCAATTTTTTAAATGTAGTGGTTTAAAAAACACTACTGGGCAACATCAATACATCATGTTTCATTTTACGTGGATCAGGAATCGGGAGAAGGCACAATGGTAGTTCAGCTGGTAGAGAATCTGCCTGCAATGCAGGAGAGCCCAGCTGGATTCCTGGGTAGGAAAGATCCCCTGGAGAAGGGAATGGCTATCCACTCCAGTATTCTTGCCTGGAGAATTCCATGGTTTATGCATGGGTCACAAAGAGTCAGACATGACTGAGTGGCTTTCACTCACAGTGGGGATCATTTTCTTTACTCCATTTAGACTGGGGCCTCTGCTGGGAAAACTCAGAAGCTTGGGGGTAGCTCAGTGGTGGAAAAGAGGAATTACTTGTGAGATCTTCACTCATATACCTGGTGGTTGATGCTGTTAGCTGGGACCTCAACTGGGGCTGTCTGTCAGAATACATATATATGAGGACCGCCTCATGTGGCTTGGGCTTGCTCTCAGCATGGCAGCCTCAGACTTCTGAAGGTGCTAAGTCAGGGTTCAAAAGGCAATTACTCAAAGAAAAGCCAAGTGGAAGCTGTATCCCTTCTGGCTTTGGAAACCACATAGTATCCTTTTCACTGCAAAAACAGGCTGCCTTGCATAAACCAACAAAATTCTGTAAAATAATTATCCTTCCATTAAAAAAATTAATTTTAAAAATAGGCTGCCTAGATTTAAGGCTAATGACATAGACCTACCTATTGAGGGGATAGCGTCAAAATCACCCTATAAAAGGAGGATCTGGGATGGAAGGTACTGCTGTGGCTGTCTTTGGACAGTGGAGAAAGTAAGTGAACAATAAGAAGGTGGACCTATAACATCAAGTTGGCTAAATCTTACCCCGAAGAGGAAACAGTAAGGGCATGGACTTAGAATGGAGAAATTGTTGGTGGATGTAGAATGGAAAAACTGTCGCATGTTGCAAGCCAATGCGAGAACTTGTTTTTTACTCTACTATATATATAAAATAAACAACAGTTATGAAGCACAGGAACCATATTCAACCTCTTATAATAACATATATTGGAAAAGATTTGATATATATTCATATATATATCACTGATCACTTTGTATACTTGAAACACTGTAAATCAACTATACTTCAATTTTTAAATGTAGTGGTTTAAAACACTACTACATCAATACATCATGTTTCATTTTACGTGGATCAGGAATCGGGAGAAGGCACAATGGTAGTTCAGCTGGTAGAGAATCTGCCTGCAATGCAGGAGAGCCCAGCTGGATTCCTGGGTAGGAAAGATCCCCTGGAGAAGGGAATGGCTATCCACTCCAGTATTCTTGCCTGGAGAATTCCATGGTTTATGCATGGGTCACAAAGAGTCAGACATGACTGAGTGGCTTTCACTCACAGTGGGGATCATTTTCTTTACTCCATTTAGACTGGGGCCTCTGCTGGGAAAACTCAGAAGCTTGGGGGTAGCTCAGTGGTGGAAAACAGGAATTACTTGTGAGATCTTCACTCATATACCTGGTGGTTGATGCTGTTAGCTGGGACCTCAACTGGGGCTGTCTGTCAGAATACATATATATGAGGACCGCCTCATGTGGCTTGGGCTTGCTCTCAGCATGGCAGCCTCAGACTTCTGAAGGTGCTAAGTCAGGGTTCAAAAGGCAATTACTCAAAGAAAAGCCAAGTGGAAGCTGTATCCCTTCTGGCTTTGGAAACCACATAGTATCCTTTTCACTGCAAAAACAGGCTGCCTTGCATAAACCAACAAAATTCTGTAAAATAATTATCCTTCCATTAAAAAAATTAATTTTAAAAATAGGCTGCCTAGATTTAAGGCTAATGACATAGACCTACCTATTGAGGGGATAGCGTCAAAATCACCCTATAAAAGGAGGATCTGGGATGGAAGGTACTGCTGTGGCTGTCTTTGGACAGTGGAGAAAGTAAGTGAACAATAAGAAGGTGGACCTATAACATCAAGTTGGCTAAATCTTACCCCGAAGAGGAAACAGTAAGGGCATGGACTTAGAATGGAGAAATTGTTGGTGGATGTAGAATGGAAAAACTGTCGCATGTTGCAAGTGCTTTCAGATGCAGAAGAACTCCCCCTTCTTCTACTGGAGAAGCATCCACAAGACCAGAGCTTCTTTTTTTTATTTTATTTTTTACAGAGTTTTGTTGTTTACTGCCACACATTGACCTGAATCTGCCATAGGTATGTTCCCCCTCACACCCAGAGCCTCTTGATGCCACCACCACTATGCACATAGGTTTTAATCTCTACCATGAGTCCCATAAGCAACTAGAAGGCTTCTTCAGGTTTCAAATCACTTACCTCTAGTATTTATCATCTGTGTGGCCTAGGGCAATCTGCGCCTTAAATATAGTCGGCAAATATTAAGCTACCACTTAGTCCTAGCTGCTATTCTAGGTACTGAAGATGAGGCAGTGAATTAAAAGACAAAAATCTCGAGCCTCACAGAATTTATATTATACAGTGCATACGGAGGGAAAACAATACATAAACAAGCAAAATAACACAGGCAATCAGAGGATGATGGGACCTATATCTAAAAATCAAGCAGGGAACTATAAAGCACCCAATGCTCACCAGTAGCCGGGGATGAATAATAGCAGAAAAGATGAAGTCATAGAAGTTAAGGAGAAATTTGGGGGCATTCTGATAGTACAGTCTTGAATTTTAATGTAAAACCATGACTTCTACTCTCATTGCAGGGTTCTCAGCCCAGGACTGGCATGGTTAGCCTCCCCCCTGGAAAGGAAGCTGTATCCCTTCTGGCTTTGGAAACCACATAGTATCCTTTTCACTGCAAAAACAGGCTGCCTTGCATAAACCAACAAAATTCTGTAAAATAATTATCCTTCCATTAAAAAAATTAATTTTAAAAATAGGCTGCCTAGATTTAAGGCTAATGACATAGACCTACCTATTGAGGGGATAGCGTCAAAATCACCCTATAAAAGGAGGATCTGGGATGGAAGGTACTGCTGTGGCTGTCTTTGGACAGTGGAGAAAGTAAGTGAACAATAAGAAGGTGGACCTATAACATCAAGTTGGCTAAATCTTACCCCGAAGAGGAAACAGTAAGGGCATGGACTTAGAATGGAGAAATTGTTGGTGGATGTAGAATGGAAAAACTGTCGCATGTTGCAAGTGCTTTCAGATGCAGAAGAACTCCCCCTTCTTCTACTGGAGAAGCATCCACAAGACCAGAGCTTCTTTTTTTTATTTTATTTTTTACAGAGTTTTGTTGTTTACTGCCACACATTGACCTGAATCTGCCATAGGTATGTTCCCCCTCACACCCAGAGCCTCTTGATGCCACCACCACTATGCACATAGGTTTTAATCTCTACCATGAGTCCCATAAGCAACTAGAAGGCTTCTTCAGGTTTCAAATCACTTACCTCTAGTATTTATCATCTGTGTGGCCTAGGGCAATCTGCGCCTTAAATATAGTCGGCAAATATTAAGCTACCACTTAGTCCTAGCTGCTATTCTAGGTACTGAAGATGAGGCAGTGAATTAAAAGACAAAAATCTCGAGCCTCACAGAATTTATATTATACAGTGCATACGGAGGGAAAACAATACATAAACAAGCAAAATAACACAGGCAATCAGAGGATGATGGGACCTATATCTAAAAATCAAGCAGGGAACTATAAAGCACCCAATGCTCACCAGTAGCCGGGGATGAATAATAGCAGAAAAAGATGAAGTCATAGAAGTTAAGGAGAAATTTGGGGGCATTCTGATAGTACAGTCTTGAAGGTTACTGTAAAACCATGACTTCTACTCTGATTGGAGGGTTCTGAGCCCAGGAGTGGCATGGTTTGCCTTCCCCCTGGAAAGGATTACTCTGGCATCTCTTTTGGACTTACACTGTAGGGGCAGAAAGGAAGACATGGAGACCAGCTGGAGGTTGCTACGAAACCTGGGTGACAGAGGATGGTGGTTGAGGTAGAGGTGGAGAGATGTGGTCAGACTCGCGGCAGGACTACCTGCAGCCTGTAGAGATAAGATATTCCTCCAGTGATACAAAGTCCTGGTAAAATGGAGAGTGGAAAAGCAGTGAGATTTGAGGAAAAGTTCTTCGAAATTCAGTGTAGAAACAGGCAGTCTAATGTTTTTGGAAAAAAAAGGATTATTATCTTGGACTGAAAATAAGTATTTGCATAAATAAGAGAAAATTCTAATAGAGATAAGTGTCATGTTTTAGATATAATATGTATGTGGGCACAGTCGTGTCCATCTCTTTGAGACCTCATGGACAGTAGCCTGCCAGGCTCTTCTGTCACTGGTATTTTTCCAGGCAGGAATACTGGAGTGGGTTGCCATTTCCTCCTCCATGGGATCTTCCTGACCCTGGGGCTGAACCCTGGTCTCCACATTGCAGGCATATTCTTTACCATTTGAGGCACCAAGAAAGTCCCTGACTCAGGGATCAAACCCCCATCTCCTGTGTCTCCTGCATTGTAGGCAAATTCATTACTGTTGAGCCACTGGGGAAGTCTACAGAATCCTAATATTGCCCAGATTATCAGTGTACACTATGATCCATGAAACATAAAGTCTACTTATTTTTATACATTATAGTTTTAAAGCACCCTGTCTAGACAGAGAATGTTAGTCCTCTCCTCCAAAACAAACATTAAGAAACATAAAGTATTATATGCCATAACTTCATAAGTTACTTTTTTATATTTAAGAAAACGTCTATTTTTCTGATCAGATGTCATATCAACTTGTTGAGTTCATTGGATAACCAGAAGTTACTAAACGGCAACATTATACTGAACCCGTAGGAAGACGTCAAAACTAACATAGAACTAGGGCTTCCTTGGCAGTCCAGTCGGTAAAGAGTCACCTTGCAGTGCAAGGGGCACTGGTTCAATCCCTGGCCCAGGAAGATCCCATGTGTGGCAGAGCAGCTGGACCGGTGTGTCCAATTAGAAGCCAGTGTTCTGGAGCGCATGTGCCTAGAGCCAGTGCTCTGTGATGAGAAAGGCCACTGCAGTGGGAGGCCCACACAGGCCAAAGAATAAAGATGGATGAAAATGGATAAATAAAAAACCAATAAAATAGGACAACAATTAAAAAAAAAAAAACTAACATAGAATTAGACCTCATGGACAGGTTAAAGGGCAAAGGCTCCCCAATCCGATCCCTATTTTAGAGAAGCTGTGAAGACTCCATGCTGCAGAGTGTTCTCCTTTTACAGGGCAAAATGGAAGAAATTCGGGCGTCTCAGTTCTTAAGAGAGCCAGAGGCTTGGAAAGGGAAAGAAACAATGCCCATGCTTGCTTCAGTCCAGACATTCCTTCCCTGACAAATTAAGACTGTTCTGAGCGCCTCCACTTTGCTTCCCACAGGCACCAGGCAGAAGGGATCGCTGCATAATTGTAGGGACGTGTGAAGGGCTCCCTGAGCAGTTTCAAAGCAAGACAAAAATACCTATAATTTCTTCAAATACTAGGAAGACCCAGCCACTTGTACACAGATAGAAGGGCCAAATATATTTTCCAAGTGGCACTAGTGGTAAAGAATCAGTATGCCAACGCAGGAGACATAAGGGATGCAGGTTCAATGTCTGGGTCAGAAAGACCCCCTTGAGGAGGGCATGGCAACCCACTCGAGTATTTTTGCCTGGAGAATCCCATGGATAGAGGAAGAGCCTGGAGGGCTACAGTTCATAGGGTCACAAAGAATTGGACACAGCTGAAGCAATTTAGCACACATGCATGAAAGGGGACCAAACCCCAGAAGCTTGAATCCATCTCACATATCCCATCGAGGTGTGTATAAGCCTCTCAAGAGCTGGCCTACCAGGCTGTGATATAAAATTAATCCTTACTGATGTTTATTTGGGTTAGACTATTTTTTCTAGAAAATATAAGCATCTAATAAAACCTTATGCAAATGTTAGACATGGAGAGGAACACGTCTTCTTTGTCACGCAGATCAACTGCAATTTTTTTCTTTTTTAAATCTGAGTCAGTGTTTCCAACCATTAAAGTTTCAGCTGCCAGTTCCTTCATTTTGCTCTCCTCTGATCTGAGAACATTAGCAGCAGGAGCACCTTTACTCTTAAATTTAGTTTAATGTAAGTATTGCAAGCCCTGCTGGCAAGCCTCAAGGCACAACGCTGAATGGGGGGTGGTCAGAGCTGAATGATGAAGTGGAAAAAAATTATTAACTGCGTGTTGGAAAAAATATCCTTCAACCAATCTATGTTGAAAGTTTAAGCTCGGAGTCAGGGTGGAAGTTGACAGGCTCCCTTTGCTGCTCTAAACCCTACATCCTCCCTGGCCTATGCCTGTTGGGAAAGGAGGTTTCGTTTTTCACAATCCATACATGTCTGCACAAAGATATTTGTTCTACACCGTAGGTAATGGGTGAGCTGAATTTTATGACACATAATATTTGAAAGGCATCAAAGATGTAAAAGGATTCTGTAACAAATTATTTTCCTATCTAAGTAATCATCATCTCTTTTACATCTGATCAAAGATTTGTTTTAAAGGCATTCTGCCTATAAGCAAATTAGTTCCAATACTAGGAAGACCCAGCCACTTGTACACAGATAGAAGGGCCAAATATATTTTCCAAGTGGCACTAGTGGTAAAGAATCAGTATGCCAACGCAGGAGACATAAGGGATGCAGGTTCAATGTCTGGGTCAGAAAGACCCCCTTGAGGAGGGCATGGCAACCCACTCGAGTATTTTTGCCTGGAGAATCCCATGGATAGAGGAAGAGCCTGGAGGGCTACAGTTCATAGGGTCACAAAGAATTGGACACAGCTGAAGCAATTTAGCACACATGCATGAAAGGGGACCAAACCCCAGAAGCTTGAATCCATCTCACATATCCCATCGAGGTGTGTATAAGCCTCTCAAGAGCTGGCCTACCAGGCTGTGATATAAAATTAATCCTTACTGATGTTTATTTGGGTTAGACTATTTTTTCTAGAAAATATAAGCATCTAATAAAACCTTATGCAAATGTTAGACATGGAGAGGAACACGTCTTCTTTGTCACACAGATCAACTGCAATTTTTTTCTTTTTTAAATCTGAGTCAGTGTTTCCAACCATTAAAGTTTCAGCTGCCAGTTCCTTCATTTTGCTCTCCTCTGATCTGAGAACATTAGCAGCAGGAGCACCTTTACTCTTAAATTTAGTTTAATGTAAGTATTGCAAGCCCTGCTGGCAAGCCTCAAGGCACAACGCTGAATGGGGGGTGGTCAGAGCTGAATGATGAAGTGGAAAAAAATTATTAACTGCGTGTTGGAAAAAATATCCTTCAACCAATCTATGTTGAAAGTTTAAGCTCGGAGTCAGGGTGGAAGTTGACAGGCTCCCTTTGCTGCTCTAAACCCTACATCCTCCCTGGCCTATGCCTGTTGGGAAAGGAGGTTTCGTTTTTCACAATCCATACATGTCTGCACAAAGATATTTGTTCTACACCGTAGGTAATGGGTGAGCTGAATTTTATGACACATAATATTTGAAAGGCATCAAAGATGTAAAAGGATTCTGTAACAAATTATTTTCCTATCTAAGTAATCATCATCTCTTTTACATCTGATCAGTATAGTCTCATTTCTGCTGAGTTTTCTTAAGAGCATGGAACAGCTGCATCTTAGCCTATAGAAGCAGCCAAATGGAAAATAAGTGAGAAAAAAAATGCAAGCACAATTAGGGGCCTGTCATTTCAGCCTGAAATTATACCTGTTGAATGAAGAAAGCCTTTTGTTCTTAATCTGAACTGTATCATTTTCCTGGTTTGGACCACACAGTGTTCCCTGCTTCTAGTGGGCTCCATCTAGAAGGAAGGGGACCAGGGTTGGGAGTGGTTTACCTAGGTCTGAAGCAGAAATGGAACCCACCATCCTTCCGCTTCACCAGGGTTCTCCCAGTTCCACACCTCCCAGGAAGTCATCCAGGCTGGATGCTACCATAGAAAGGGTACCTAAGGGAGGATAATGAGAGGTACTTCCCTGGGTGGCACCCAAATGAGCTTAGCTCTAGGAGGTCTGGGTGAAGCTGTCTGTTAGGGAACCCGGAGGCCGCTCCCCCAACACTACCTAATGGGCAGTGCACTGGAGGCTCCACGGGAGCTGAGACAAAGATCAAAAGGCTGCCTTAAGCCATTCCACTGTTGGTATTCAGAGGAGATTTGGTGGGTTCTTTGATCTCCTGGTTGGCTCCCATATCACAGTTACAGTCTCGAAGTTTGGCCCCGACATGCAAAGACGAATGAGAATGGAGAAATATAGGATGAAAGGTTTGAGAGCCGTGGATCAGGCTGAATGTGTCCCATGGTGTGAGTTTAAATTTCTGGCCCCCAAGTAAAATTCTTCAAAGAGTAACCCTCTTTTCCCCACAATCCCCGGTCAGAGCTGAATGATGAAGTGGAAAAAAATTATTAACTGCGTGTTGGAAAAAATATCCTTCAACCAATCTATGTTGAAAGTTTAAGCTCGGAGTCAGGGTGGAAGTTGACAGGCTCCCTTTGCTGCTCTAAACCCTACATCCTCCTGGCCTATGCCTGTTGGGAAAGGAGGTTTCGTTTTTCACAATCCATACATGTCTGCACAAAGATATTTGTTCTACACCGTAGGTAATGGGTGAGCTGAATTTTATGACACATAATATTTGAAAGGCATCAAAGATGTAAAAGGATTCTGTAACAAATTATTTTCCTATCTAAGTAATCATCATCTCTTTTACATCTGATCAGTATAGTCTCATTTCTGCTGAGTTTTCTTAAGAGCATGGAACAGCTGCATCTTAGCCTATAGAAGCAGCCAAATGGAAAATAAGTGAGAAAAAAAATGCAAGCACAATTAGGGGCCTGTCATTTCAGCCTGAAATTATACCTGTTGAATGAAGAAAGCCTTTTGTTCTTAATCTGAACTGTATCATTTTCCTGGTTTGGACCACACAGTGTTCCCTGCTTCTAGTGGGCTCCATCTAGAAGGAAGGGGACCAGGGTTGGGAGTGGTTTACCTAGGTCTGAAGCAGAAATGGAACCCACCATCCTTCCGCTTCACCAGGGTTCTCCCAGTTCCACACCTCCCAGGAAGTCATCCAGGCTGGATGCTACCATAGAAAGGGTACCTAAGGGAGGATAATGAGAGGTACTTCCCTGGGTGGCACCCAAATGAGCTTAGCTCTAGGAGGTCTGGGTGAAGCTGTCTGTTAGGGAACCCGGAGGCCGCTCCCCCAACACTACCTAATGGGCAGTGCACTGGAGGCTCCACGGGAGCTGAGACAAAGATCAAAAGGCTGCCTTAAGCCATTCCACTGTTGGTATTCAGAGGAGATTTGGTGGGTTCTTTGATCTCCTGGTTGGCTCCCATATCACAGTTACAGTCTCGAAGTTTGGCCCCGACATGCAAAGACGAATGAGAATGGAGAAATATAGGATGAAAGGTTTGAGAGCCGTGGATCAGGCTGAATGTGTCCCATGGTGTGAGTTTAAATTTCTGGCCCCCAAGTAAAATTCTTCAAAGAGTAACCCTCTTTTCCCCACAATCCCCAGAGATACCCTTATCAGGAAACACAAAGGAAGAAGAGGCCTAGAGTTGTACAGATCAAGGCTACCTGGGGAGTAGCTATGTCTGAGGCTGACCACTGTCTCCAGAATTTAGTCACCTTGGGAGAAAGGCTGAAACGTGAGAAATAAAACCAATAAACCACAGCAAGCAAATGTACCATGTGTCATCAAGAGCGCTCAAAATGAACTCTCATCAACAAAATCATGGATCAGAATTGGAATTTTTCATATCACCACAAGCTCTTTTACTATGAAAGTTTAAACACAACTACAGAAGAAATATCAATGATATGCACCTGAAAAGAGTTAAAAAAAAAAAACACATCAAATAAAAAGTCAGTAAATGTTTATCCCTTGTAGTTTTGGAGACATCTAGCATTCTATGGTAGGCAATTAAGTAAATAGAAATCACACATTTCCTGCTAACTGACAGGTACAGATAGTTAAGTCAAAACTTAAAGCAGGAAAAGAGTTTCAAAGTGGGCCATGTTTCTCCCGACGTATATTTGGAGATCACTTGCTGAAGGTCTCTCCAGGCTTACAGACTCTAGCCTGAAAATTTCAAAGCAAAGACTAATGGCAAAGGAGAGAAGAGAAAAAGTTAAAAATCAGTTAACAGACTAACTCCCTCCCTGCTCCACATTATGGAATAAGATTTATTCATATTACAAACGCCAAGTATCTACCTGCATTTATAAAAACTTAAAAAAAACCTCCCTGTGATACCTGATTTATTATGCCAATGATTAAGAATGCAAACTATAAAAAAAAATCAAAGTGTAGCTCCTATGGGAAAAACTAATCACTAATTCAATGAAACGCCAATACATCTGAAATACTTATTGATATATTCTTTTGTGACTCTTTTGTGACTTCACGGATTATAGCACCCCAGACTCCTCTGTTTATGGAATTTCCCAAGAGTCAGACACGACTTAGCGACTAAAAAGCAACAATAAAAATTGGTATATTCTTATACAAATGTGACATTAGGGATAATTTGATCTCTCAAACTTATGCGCGACGGGGTTATCTACCCAAAGCGAAGGCATCTCAGTTCCTTCGTACCCAGGTCTAAACTGCACTAATTTGATTTTTTTCCGCGCCCTCAAAGAGTGAACTGGGTGGCGAGGAAAACGCCTTTCTCTGCTCCTCCTTTTAAGTAAACGGTGAGGGTTTTGATTCAGGAAGTGAGTCCCTAGATGACTGACAGAGGAAGGTCTGTCGGGGCCAGAGGAGGGACTGCCTGGAAAAGTCACGAACCCCGATGGACTGGCTCCGAGGAAGAACCCCGGGGAGGTCAAAATGAACTCTCATCAACAAAATCATGGATCAGAATTGGAATTTTTCATATCACCACAAGCTCTTTTACTATGAAAGTTTAAACACAACTACAGAAGAAATATCAATGATATGCACCTGAAAAGAGTTAAAAAAAAAAAACACATCAAATAAAAAGTCAGTAAATGTTTATCCCTTGTAGTTTTGGAGACATCTAGCATTCTATGGTAGGCAATTAAGTAAATAGAAATCACACATTTCCTGCTAACTGACAGGTACAGATAGTTAAGTCAAAACTTAAAGCAGGAAAAGAGTTTCAAAGTGGGCCATGTTTCTCCCGACGTATATTTGGAGATCACTTGCTGAAGGTCTCTCCAGGCTTACAGACTCTAGCCTGAAAATTTCAAAGCAAAGACTAATGGCAAAGGAGAGAAGAGAAAAAGTTAAAAATCAGTTAACAGACTAACTCCCTCCCTGCTCCACATTATGGAATAAGATTTATTCATATTACAAACGCCAAGTATCTACCTGCATTTATAAAAACTTAAAAAAAAAAAACCTCCCTGTGATACCTGATTTATTATGCCAATGATTAAGAATGCAAACTATAAAAAAAAATCAAAGTGTAGCTCCTATGGGAAAAACTAATCACTAATTCAATGAAACGCCAATACATCTGAAATACTTATTGATATATTCTTTTGTGACTCTTTTGTGACTTCACGGATTATAGCACCCCAGACTCCTCTGTTTATGGAATTTCCCAAGAGTCAGACACGACTTAGCGACTAAAAAGCAACAATAAAAATTGGTATATTCTTATACAAATGTGACATTAGGGATAATTTGATCTCTCAAACTTATGCGCGACGGGGTTATCTACCCAAAGCGAAGGCATCTCAGTTCCTTCGTACCCAGGTCTAAACTGCACTAATTTGATTTTTTTCCGCGCCCTCAAAGAGTGAACTGGGTGGCGAGGAAAACGCCTTTCTCTGCTCCTCCTTTTAAGTAAACGGTGAGGGTTTTGATTCAGGAAGTGAGTCCCTAGATGACTGACAGAGGAAGGTCTGTCGGGGCCAGAGGAGGGACTGCCTGGAAAAGTAACCCGTCACGAACCCCGATGGACTGGCTCCGAGGAAGAACTCTGGTTTTCCGTTCCGCCTAAGTGTGCCCCTCACGGGTGGCAGGTGCTGGGCGCCGGCGCGGCTTTCTCCTCGCGAGATGGTTCCCAGGCCTTGCAGCGCAGGCGCAGAGAGAGGACGCGAGGGCGTCTCCAGGGATACAGAGGGGGCGGGGCGGGAAGGCCGGGGGCGGGGTTAGGCTAACCCGAGAGTCTGGATTAGGGCAGCTTCCAGCCTCCTCGGGGCACAGGGGCAGAGCCTGTGGGGACCGCGCCTCGTGAGCGCTGGGCAGGTGGCCTCAGGAGCCGGCAGGCTTTCCCCGCCGGCTTTCATAAGTTAGATCTCTTTCAGAAATTAGTTCACCTAGTCCAAGGGGCCTCGAATTTGCCGCCCTGAATTCTTTCCCTCACGGCACTGTGCTCTCAATATTTTGCAACATTTCCCTATCGTCCACATGCTGATGGAAACACCCTCAGCTTGGCATTTAAGACCCCTCCCACCCCCAAGACCCGGAGCCACTGTACCCAGCTGGATAACTCGTTCATCCCCCTTCTCCTCAGCCTCTATTGCGGTCAAAAGCATCTTTTTTCTGTCCCGTAAAAACACCTTCTCAGTCCTATCTGCAGAAAGAGAATCTAAGTTTGAGTTGTGGTGAGCTAACTCAAGGTCTCTTTCACAGACTCCCTGTGTCCTGTCTTTATATATGTGTCCGAAACCTTGCCCTGAAACTCAGGATTTTATGTTTATACCCACTTAATGTCAGCCTGTTAATCCTAGCCCATGCTTTCACCCCTTCTCTCACATGCAAACGTAAGGAAGTGAACTTCCCAGCTCATTGTCTCAGACAGACAGATGGTAGTGAGAGTGAGGCGTCTTGCTTATTACTCCCCCAATACAGGTGTGCTGGAGAGCTAAACTCTTAATCTGTCACACCCTGTAGGGAAGTGAGCAGCAGTACTTCTCACACCCATCATTCTATTAACCATAAATCGATTCTGTTAAGACTACAAGCATAACAACACGTAGCCACACTTTCATTCCATCTAATTTGCTGCAATGAATTACTTCCACCAACTAAATGTACATTATACTTAATACATTCAATTAATCACTGTGACTACCTGTGTGACTGGGCTCCACAGCACATCTCACGCTCTGCCCTTAAGAACTCATTTCTCATTTCCCAGAAACATTTTTCACACAGCTCCACAGGTGACCCGCATGAATTCTGTTCCAGTTCCTCCTGACTTTTCAGCTGTGAGCTCTGTGAATTCCATGCACCTGCCTTCCCACATGAGGCTGTCCCAGCGTGACTTTTTTGGAGGTTCCTCCTGCCTCTTTGGACTTACTTCTCCTGTTTGCTGTTTTCCCCTGGCTGTTCTTTTATTAATCTGTTTCTCCACTCCTTAGCAACAGATTTCATAGAGCTAAGGAGCTCAGAGAATGTTATTTGCATTTAACAGAAACCTGACTGAAACTGGTTTAAGTAAAAAATGGATACATTGCCTTCTGCAACAAAAAGATGTCAGCTTCAGGTGCCACTTTATCTAGAAATTCAGGCCCTTCTGAAAACCTTGAGAATTTGACAACACGCATGCAGAATTAATTTCTCACTCTCTCAACTCCTTTCCCTTAGACCTAATTTTATTACGAATATACTTTGCATGGGGTGGTTTAGTTGCTAAATCATGTCTGACTCTGACCCCATGAACTTTAGTCTATCAGGCTCCTCTATCCATGGGATTTTCCAAACAAAAACACTGGAGTGGGCTGCCATTCCTTCTCCAGGGGATCTTCCCAACAAAGGGACTGAGCCTGAGTCTCTACCGCAGGTGGATTTTTACCTACTGAGTTACCAGGGGAGCCCATGGTTTTGCATATTTCTTGGTTTATGTAAGTAAATCTCTGCTGAAAGACTGGCAACACTTTGAGAATGAACAGCCCTTATTCTTGCCTTGTTTTCTTCTGAATTCCCTGGAATGGTACTGGAGTTCATATACAATATGCATTCAAAAATGTTTTCTAAGTTAATTGAATGAGTAACAGAATGAATAGAGGTTCCTGGAACTAATTCTTCCATATGTAATTTGCTGCAATGAATTACTTCCACCAACTAAATGTACATTATACTTAATACATTCAATTAATCACTGTGACTACCTGTGTGACTGGGCTCCACAGCACATCTCACGCTCTGCCCTTAAGAACTCATTTCTCATTTCCCAGAAACATTTTTCACACAGCTCCACAGGTGACCCGCATGAATTCTGTTCCAGTTCCTCCTGACTTTTCAGCTGTGAGCTCTGTGAATTCCATGCACCTGCCTTCCCACATGAGGCTGTCCCAGCGTGACTTTTTTGGAGGTTCCTCCTGCCTCTTTGGACTTACTTCTCCTGTTTGCTGTTTTCCCCTGGCTGTTCTTTTATTAATCTGTTTCTCCACTCCTTAGCAACAGATTTCATAGAGCTAAGGAGCTCAGAGAATGTTATTTGCATTTAACAGAAACCTGACTGAAACTGGTTTAAGTAAAAAATGGATACATTGCCTTCTGCAACAAAAAGATGTCAGCTTCAGGTGCCACTTTATCTAGAAATTCAGGCCCTTCTGAAAACCTTGAGAATTTGACAACACGCATGCAGAATTAATTTCTCACTCTCTCAACTCCTTTCCCTTAGACCTAATTTTATTACGAATATACTTTGCATGGGGTGGTTTAGTTGCTAAATCATGTCTGACTCTGACCCCATGAACTTTAGTCTATCAGGCTCCTCTATCCATGGGATTTTCCAAACAAAAACACTGGAGTGGGCTGCCATTCCTTCTCCAGGGGATCTTCCCAACAAAGGGACTGAGCCTGAGTCTCTACCGCAGGTGGATTTTTACCTACTGAGTTACCAGGGGAGCCCATGGTTTTGCATATTTCTTGGTTTATGTAAGTAAATCTCTGCTGAAAGACTGGCAACACTTTGAGAATGAACAGCCCTTATTCTTGCCTTGTTTTCTTCTGAATTCCCTGGAATGGTACTGGAGTTCATATACAATATGCATTCAAAAATGTTTTCTAAGTTAATTGAATGAGTAACAGAATGAATAGAGGTTCCTGGAACTAATTCTTCCATATGTAATTTCTCTCATTATCTCCTCTGCCTTCCCCACTTAGAACTGCAAATAAGGGCACACGCCATTTCTTGCTATACCCCACTGGCAAGAACTTCATCATATTTCCACCTTTAACATCAATAGCAGATGGAAAATATGATCTTTATTTTGAGTACGCATATGAATTGCCAAAAAAATCAAGATCTAATTACAGAAAATAAGGTGGGGTTCAGCATCAGTTCTAAAGATGTCAATTCATATTGAAGAAAGAAAAACTGCATCTCTGGTGCGAGTTTCCTTTGCTGTTTGAAGAGGATGTTCTTCGCCAGTTCCTCCTTGAGTGAGAGTTTCTGTAGCTGTGGGTGAAGTAGGCAAGCTTCATGTCCTTGAATTTTTTTAGGAGGAGACCTTAGGGAAGCAGCTCTCAGGCTGTGTCCTCTATGCCAGAATAACAAGGAGTCCCACCTGGAGCCTAAACTTCCCCCTTAGAGGTCACTGAAAGTCTTTATAAAAAGTGCTATGATTCAAAGCACTCCTTCCTGCTCTCTGCCTGAGGGGGAGGAGGTTACATAGGGTGTTGAGCAGGTAAGCTGTATCATGTTCAGACTTCCCCTCACCTTGCTTTCAGCACCCCTTCTCTTTCTCCTGCTTTTCTTTCCCTGTATATGATGAGCAGTGAAGCCAGAGTTTTGTTGGAAGATTATCCTCTGCTGCTTCAGTGCTGTGGTTTGCTTCTACTGATTTACCCTTCCCTCTGCTTCCTTTCACTTTGTGTCTTCTGACTTTCTTTTTATTTTTAATTTTGGCCTCTTTTATTGATTTTTTTCATCCATTTATTTTCACTGATCTTTATTCTTTGGCCTGTGTGGGCCTCCCATCGCAGTGGTCTCTCTCATTGCAGAGCTCTGGCTCTGGGCACATGCACTCCAGAGCACTGGCTCATAACTGGACACACCGGTCCAGCCGCTCTGCAGCACGTAGGACCTTCCTGGGCCAGGGATAGAACCGGTGCCCCTTGCACTGCAAGATGGACTCTTTACCCACTAGACCACCAGGGAAGCCCCTCTTCTGACATTTTAAAAAATCCCTCATCTACTGATAGTTCCTACCCTATTTTTATCAGTATTATTAGTACATTACTTTATTTTAATGGAGAAAATATATGTGCTGTTTGTCATCCCCTGAACCTTCCTTTGGAATCGAGTAGTAAATTAAGACAGAGGAAAAATTAAAGAGCATAAACTAGAGGAAGGGAGACTACAGATCAAAAATTTTTAAATGGTGAAAGTGACAGGGAGGCCTGGACGAACTCATGACAGCCAAGTCACAAACTACCTGTCTTAAATTTGTAATAGACAAATGAACTAAAATAATTTTCTAAAAATTGGAATCCAATTAATTTATTTGTAAGTGGGTTGGCTCTTATGAATCCTTTGGCATACACTGTACATGCCTTCTCCACAAGTGCTTTTGTGTACAACCCAAAATTTTCATGTGGTCAGTGTCAGACTTTTTTTTAGACCACTATTGTGGTTTCTACTTCCTTAGCCTCAGAATCTGCATTGATTCCTGCCAGTTCCCAGCCCTGATTTTTCAGATTCCTGTCCATTTCCTTCTGTTTAATTCACAGTAAACTTTCAGTAAAGTAAGTACCCTACATATAAATGAGCTGTTATGAGAGCACATTCAAAAGTCCCATTTGTTTCTAAGTCCAACAGAGTTAGCCTGGATACCCAACTAACACAGTCAGCTATATGGTGCTACAGTATAGTAGACTTACAATTCTTTTCACATAAATAATGTGTGAAACACAAACAAACAAAAAAATAAAACATTATTAATCTTACAGTTGTACAGTACAATAGCTGGCAATCCTTGGTTTATGTTGAAAAAGTGTCACATATATACAAGGAAATTGCTAGTTTATGCCACCCAAACTCTGGGTACATTGTTTTTCCTTCAGAATAGAGTCTGGGGGCTCTTGAACAAAAGAGGTAAAGCAATAATATTACAAAGAATACATTTATCAAGTGGGTACATTTTCCAAAGACTCTAAATTCCTATGCTATTTTGGGTGACTAGGTATATTTTATTTAACAGTTTCTTGGTTTAGTTAAGGAATACCTGGCCAACTGGAAAGTGTGCTGTGTAGCAAACTTACTTTTAGTTAATTTTAAAGGAAGTAAGTTAAAGTCTTTCAGAGACAGGAATGCTTGGGTGCATATCTTATATGTCTCACCTCTGAGCTATGCTCCCTGAGAAAGTCTTGAAAATTTTTCCTTCACCAGCGATTGACGGAGGAAAATGCCACAGACTCTGCAAGTTCTCTGCTAACTTATTTCCCAAGGTTAAGAGTGCTGGTGGGAAATGTTATAATTGAAATGAGCACCACGGCTTCAGTGGAAATGCACCGTTTCCAGGGTGAGAGAGGCCAGGTTATTACATCTCAATGGGAGAGTAGGGGTATTCACCATGCTGCTGTGTTCATTAGAATGGCCTGATCCACAGAGATCTGTGGCTGTAATTTATTGGTCATGACATAGCTTGGAATCAAACTAATGAGTAGCCATACACTGTACATGCCTTCTCCACAAGTGCTTTTGTGTACAACCCAAAATTTTCATGTGGTCAGTGTCAGACTTTTTAGACCACTATTGTGGTTTCTACTTCCTTAGCCTCAGAATCTGCATTGATTCCTGCCAGTTCCCAGCCCTGATTTTTCAGATTCCTGTCCATTTCCTTCTGTTTAATTCACAGTAAACTTTCAGTAAAGTAAGTACCCTACATATAAATGAGCTGTTATGAGAGCACATTCAAAAGTCCCATTTGTTTCTAAGTCCAACAGAGTTAGCCTGGATACCCAACTAACACAGTCAGCTATATGGTGCTACAGTATAGTAGACTTACAATTCTTTTCACATAAATAATGTGTGAAACACAAACAAACAAAAAAATAAAACATTATTAATCTTACAGTTGTACAGTACAATAGCTGGCAATCCTTGGTTTATGTTGAAAAGTGTCACATATATACAAGGAAATTGCTAGTTTATGCCACCCAAACTCTGGGTACATTGTTTTTCCTTCAGAATAGAGTCTGGGGGCTCTTGAACAAAAGAGGTAAAGCAATAATATTACAAAGAATACATTTATCAAGTGGGTACATTTTCCAAAGACTCTAAATTCCTATGCTATTTTGGGTGACTAGGTATATTTTATTTAACAGTTTCTTGGTTTAGTTAAGGAATACCTGGCCAACTGGAAAGTGTGCTGTGTAGCAAACTTACTTTTAGTTAATTTTAAAGGAAGTAAGTTAAAGTCTTTCAGAGACAGGAATGCTTGGGTGCATATCTTATATGTCTCACCTCTGAGCTATGCTCCCTGAGAAAGTCTTGAAAATTTTTCCTTCACCAGCGATTGACGGAGGAAAATGCCACAGACTCTGCAAGTTCTCTGCTAACTTATTTCCCAAGGTTAAGAGTGCTGGTGGGAAATGTTATAATTGAAATGAGCACCACGGCTTCAGTGGAAATGCACCGTTTCCAGGGTGAGAGAGGCCAGGTTATTACATCTCAATGGGAGAGTAGGGGTATTCACCATGCTGCTGTGTTCATTAGAATGGCCTGATCCACAGAGATCTGTGGCTGTAATTTATTGGTCATGACATAGCTTGGAATCAAACTAATGAGTAGCCATCTTACTTAGAATTTGATTTGTATGAAAAGAGAAGAAAAAAAAATATAAATCTGATAAACCGAGACCTGACGTGAGTTACCAAAATAGAGACTGGAAAATACTGGTCTCTCTTTATAGCCCAGGACTAGACCCACAGCTTCTTGAACGAAAGCACTATATGTACCCTGGGGTCCAAAAATAATATCACCGTGCACACTGTGGATTCCTCCCCCAATCCCTGAGGTATTTATTTACTTAGACAACTACAGTGGGGAAAAGAATATACTCAAACTTTTGAGTTAGACACTGGATACTAACTCTGAGCTAATGCTAGTTTTTAAGGGTGAGGAACACCATTACCAACAGTTAAGGTAATTTATTTTAAGTTCTAACATAGACATAACAGACCCCAAGTCCCTGCTATGGTTATTCTCCTACTTGTATAAATATACACAGAAAAATGACAGGATTTTTTTTAGTGACTACCTGACCTATTAAATAACTATGTTAAGAGAAAGTCAGGAGGAAGCTCTTGAAATTCTCCCTTCATGCAGCCATTATACTGGGACAGATAACTGAAAAGATTCAATAGACTCCTGCACAGTTTACTCAGAAAGAGTTTATACAGGCAGAGGACACACAGAAGCAGGGACAATAGATAAAAGGCAGTTTCAGATTGGTCCTGAACAGCCACAGATAACTTCTCTCATTCTCCCCCACTTGCACAGGATGCACATCTCCAGAACAAAAATGTACCTAGGAATCTTTTATTCATTTTTTTAGATTTAAAACAATAAATAACTTCTTTTTTCTAATTTTATTTTTTTAGTTTTGTTGCAGAATAATTGAAAAAAATAATAAAAATTTTAAAATAATAATAATAAAAATATTTAAAGTGTATCATGTGATGATTTGATAGATTGATACATTGTAAAATGATTACCGAGATCAAGATCATGAACACTTTCATCACAATACATTAGTGAACTCTGTGTGTGTGTATCATAAGATCACTTTAGACCTACTCTCAATACATCTCAAGTATATAATACTGTATTATTAACTCTGGTCACTGTGCTATAAATGAGTTCCTCAGAATTTAATCATCTTACTACTGAAAGTTTGTATTCTTTAATCTACATCTCCCCATTTCCTCCTGCCCCCAACCCCTGGTGACCACCATTCCATTCTTTGCTTCTATGAAATGAGTAGCCATCTTACTTAGAATTTGATTTGTATGAAAGAGAAGAAAAAAATATATAAATCTGATAAACCGAGACCTGACGTGAGTTACCAAAATAGAGACTGGAAAATACTGGTCTCTCTTTATAGCCCAGGACTAGACCCACAGCTTCTTGAACGAAAGCACTATATGTACCCTGGGGTCCAAAAATAATATCACCGTGCACACTGTGGATTCCTCCCCCAATCCCTGAGGTATTTATTTACTTAGACAACTACAGTGGGGAAAAGAATATACTCAAACTTTTGAGTTAGACACTGGATACTAACTCTGAGCTAATGCTAGTTTTTAAGGGTGAGGAACACCATTACCAACAGTTAAGGTAATTTATTTTAAGTTCTAACATAGACATAACAGACCCCAAGTCCCTGCTATGGTTATTCTCCTACTTGTATAAATATACACAGAAAAATGACAGGATTTTTTTTAGTGACTACCTGACCTATTAAATAACTATGTTAAGAGAAAGTCAGGAGGAAGCTCTTGAAATTCTCCCTTCATGCAGCCATTATACTGGGACAGATAACTGAAAAGATTCAATAGACTCCTGCACAGTTTACTCAGAAAGAGTTTATACAGGCAGAGGACACACAGAAGCAGGGACAATAGATAAAAGGCAGTTTCAGATTGGTCCTGAACAGCCACAGATAACTTCTCTCATTCTCCCCCACTTGCACAGGATGCACATCTCCAGAACAAAAATGTACCTAGGAATCTTTTATTCATTTTTTTAGATTTAAAACAATAAATAACTTCTTTTTTCTAATTTTATTTTTTTAGTTTTGTTGCAGAATAATTGAAAAAAATAATAAAAATTTTAAAATAATAATAATAAAAATATTTAAAGTGTATCATGTGATGATTTGATAGATTGATACATTGTAAAATGATTACCGAGATCAAGATCATGAACACTTTCATCACAATACATTAGTGAACTCTGTGTGTGTGTATCATAAGATCACTTTAGACCTACTCTCAATACATCTCAAGTATACAATACTGTATTATTAACTCTGGTCACTGTGCTATAAATGAGTTCCTCAGAATTTAATCATCTTACTACTGAAAGTTTGTATTCTTTAATCTACATCTCCCCATTTCCTCCTGCCCCCAACCCCTGGTGACCACCATTCCATTCTTTGCTTCTATGAAATAGGCTGTTTTTTAAGCTTCTACATAGGAATGATACCATACAGTATTTTTCCATCCCTGTTTGACTTATTTCACTTGGCATAATGCCATGCACATTTATCTATGTTATTGCAAATGGCAGGATTTTCATTTTTAATGGCCAACTAATATTCTACTGTACAATATGAAACATTATATATGTCAATACATATGATATATATCACATTTTTTAATTTATTCACCCACTGGAGGCACTTAACATTGTTTACATATCTCAGCACTTATAAATAACGCTGCCATGAAGCTGGGAGTGCAGATACCTCTCCAAGATACTGATTTTTGTCTTTCCTGGATATACACCCAAAAGTGAGATTGCTATTTTATATGTTAATTCTATTGTTAATTCTTTGAGGAAGCTCCTTAGTTTTTTCCCAAAATGACTGTACCTATTTACATTCCTATCAGCAATGTGCCAGCGGTTCCCTTTTCATCAAGAGGTTCTTTTATATTCTACCAGTCATATAGCCAAAATAGGCTATGTAGTCAGGTAAAACAAATGCAGAGTAACAATCTATATATTTTTCATAAATAATGTTGACAAGCTAGTCCACAGTGCCTTCAAAGGAGTTTCAGATTTCAAACAGCACATTATATATCGCCAGCTGGTACATTTCATTCCTATCTTGGCAAAGGGAGAGTGCCATGGGTCCAGGTGTCCCTGGAGATAAATAAAAAGCTACCATGGATAGGCTGCATACTAACTCTACGCTTCCCTGCCAAAATAGTGAGTCAAAAGTAGTACGGGGGCTTTCCTGGTAGCTAAGGTGTAAAGAGTTCACCTGCCCATGCAGGAGACACCAGTTCGATCCCTGATCTGGGAAGAGCTCACATGCTGCAGAGCAACTAAGCCCGTGAGCCACAACTATTGAGCCTGTGCTCTAAGGCCTCGGAGCTGCAACTATGGAGCCCACATGTCTCAACTACTGAAGCCCATGTGCCCTAGAACCCAAGTTCCACAACAAGAAGCCTACTCACCTCAACTAGAGAGTAGCCCCCACTCCCTGCAGCTGGAGGAGAGCCTGCGACAGCAGTGAAAACCCAGAATAGTCAAAAATAAATAAATAAAATTTTTTTTAGAAAGCAGTACTGCATCATGACAGAATTTCAGACTTGAAAAATTTAGGAGTGATAATTTCCATTTAATTCTCTGGGTTACCTAACCAAAATAGATTCATGTTCTGAAGAATAAAAGGTTCATCAGGTGGTAGCTCTCACAGTGTGCTGTTACGAATAGAACCTTATTTCTGGGACAAACTAGTATGCAGCATAGACTTCTGTACCTCCTACATTTGATTAATAGGGGAGAAAAAAACCCAGAAACAATTGGCGTTTACCTAGCAGGGACAGCAGTGCACTTCACATTTCATTTCAGTAATGTGTCAACTCTGGCTCTTTTCTGCACCTTAGTTCACTAGGACCTCAACTGCCTCACCATCTCACAGACTATCAGCCTGGATCATTGATCTAACAGAACCCAGAGAGCAAGAATTAGCAGACACCCTCCACACCTTGGTGCCATACATACATGCCACAAGGAGGCACATACATCTTGTGAAAATACAGTGTCTTTTCCCTCAGCCAGGTTTGGCTAAGGGAAGTTGTTTAGGTGGATGGATACACCAGTCCAATAACAAGGACAGTTCACTGAAATTTGCACATTAAACCCAAATGCTTATTTACATATCTTTGGCTTTGGGAGCCCTATGTGATATGAATTATGGCCTCTCATCATGTTTGAAGCTGCAAACAGCACATTATATATCGCCAGCTGGTACATTTCATTCCTATCTTGGCAAAGGGAGAGTGCCATGGGTCCAGGTGTCCCTGGAGATAAATAAAAAGCTACCATGGATAAGCTGCATACTAACTCTACGCTTCCCTGCCAAAATAGTGAGTCAAAAGTAGTACGGGGGCTTTCCTGGTAGCTAAGGTGTAAAGAGTTCACCTGCCCATGCAGGAGACACCAGTTCGATCCCTGATCTGGGAAGAGCTCACATGCTGCAGAGCAACTAAGCCCGTGAGCCACAACTATTGAGCCTGTGCTCTAAGGCCTCGGAGCTGCAACTATGGAGCCCACATGTCTCAACTACTGAAGCCCATGTGCCCTAGAACCCAAGTTCCACAACAAGAAGCCTACTCACCTCAACTAGAGAGTAGCCCCCACTCCCTGCAGCTGGAGGAGAGCCTGCGACAGCAGTGAAAACCCAGAATAGTCAAAAATAAATAAATAAAATTTTTTTTAGAAAGCAGTACTGCATCATGACAGAATTTCAGACTTGAAAAATTTAGGAGTGATAATTTCCATTTAATTCTCTGGGTTACCTAACCAAAATAGATTCATGTTCTGAAGAATAAAAGGTTCATCAGGTGGTAGCTCTCACAGTGTGCTGTTACGAATAGAACCTTATTTCTGGGACAAACTAGTATGCAGCATAGACTTCTGTACCTCCTACATTTGATTAATAGGGGAGAAAAAAACCCAGAAACAATTGGCGTTTACCTAGCAGGGACAGCAGTGCACTTCACATTTCATTTCAGTAATGTGTCAACTCTGGCTCTTTTCTGCACCTTAGTTCACTAGGACCTCAACTGCCTCACCATCTCACAGACTATCAGCCTGGATCATTGATCTAACAGAACCCAGAGAGCAAGAATTAGCAGACACCCTCCACACCTTGGTGCCATACATACATGCCACAAGGAGGCACATACATCTTGTGAAAATACAAGTGTCTTTTCCCTCAGCCAGGTTTGGCTAAGGGAAGTTGTTTAGGTGGATGGATACACCAGTCCAATAACAAGGACAGTTCACTGAAATTTGCACATTAAACCCAAATGCTTATTTACATATCTTTGGCTTTGGGAGCCCTATGTGATATGAATTATGGCCTCTCATCATGTTTGAAGCTGCAAACTGCCCCAAGATAATGAAGTGATTTTTGTTGCTAGCCCCAGCTTCTGCACCGATACTGGTCCTTCCCCGTCTGGTTCACAGGTTCAAAATGATGTTTTTGGCCTCTAATGTTGTTCCAGTAATTTAATTTTTCTGAAGTTAGCCAGAGTTGATTTTATTACTTACAACTAAAGAAAGTTAATTTACACAGTAGTTAATAAAATATTACAAATTAGATAATAAAAT
This sequence comes from Tragulus kanchil, assembly GCA_022376925.1. Taxonomy (NCBI): domain Eukaryota; kingdom Metazoa; phylum Chordata; class Mammalia; order Artiodactyla; family Tragulidae; genus Tragulus; species Tragulus kanchil. The sequence goes on from JAIOJX010000025.1 coordinate 36,192,001, forward strand.
GTTACTGCAAAACAGTAGGCATTAATTACAGATAATATCAATTATTCACACTAAACATGTTTTCTAAAGTAATAGCTGAGACTCTTAAAATTCTATTAAGAATTGTATTAAAGAGCATACATAATTACACTTATTTTTGTTTAAAAATTTGAGGCCAAAATATTCTGTTTATATAGTCAAATGATGTGATTTTTATCTGGCTGTAAATATTAGATGTTCTTGACATTTAAAAATTTTCCATTTGTGCAATAAATCAGGTGGAGAAACCTAGTCAATATTTATTGATCTTATATAAACAGTGCAATGCACTAGATATTCTAAGGTAAAAACAAAAAGTCATTTCCTTATCCCTTATCAATGCTTGCAAGTAATCGTTTTTATACTGAATTTTGAGTTGAAAGTCTTTTTATAGAAGGTTTAACCAATATGTATTGTGTGTGTGCATAGTTACTTCATGTTTTACTCTATGAGACCCTTTGGACTGAGTAGCCCACCAGGCTCCTCTGTCCATGGGACTTTTCAGGCAAGAATACTCTGAGTGGGTTCCCATTTCTTTCTCTAGGGGATCTTCCCCACCCACGGGTCAAACCCATGTCTCCTGCATTGGCATGCAGATTCTTTACCTGCTAAGCCAAGGGGGTATAATACCTTTGTAACTGTCATAAGTTTGTTAGAAGAACCTAGACAAATAGCTTTTAAGATTCAATTGAATAGAATCAGAGAAACATTTTTGAATTATGCATTCTTAAATTGTCCTTTTGCCTGGCAAGATTTTGTAAAATGAAAAGGGACTGGAGGAGAAGGAGCAGACTGAAGGCATAACCCACAGGCATGCAAAGTTGGGAAATTACTCATGTGAAAGCTGAGGCTCTAGAAAAAGATTTCCTTAAAACCATCAACATTTAAGAAGCCTTGAAAATCTTCAGGACCTAGCATGAGAACCTAAATTATCTTTTAATGTCTAATGCATATTTCCTTGCTTTTAATACAGTTTTACTTATTTTTTCTTAATGTATACAAACCATATTATTTTCAGATCTGAAGTATACAAAGAAACAACTCCTTTAATCATGTTTTATAAACATCAGTTAGTATTAAAATTCATTTCCTCATTTGTTCAGTATTTTCATACTTTTGGTTCTGACTGGTACAATTCTATTTTCTCAGACTACTAAATCTGCTAATTAGAAAAGTATCATTTGACCTTGAAAACAGTACACTTATTTTTGTTTAAAATTTGAGGCCAAAATATTCTGTTTATATAGTCAAATGATGTGATTTTTATCTGGCTGTAAATATTAGATGTTCTTGACATTTAAAAATTTTCCATTTGTGCAATAAATCAGGTGGAGAAACCTAGTCAATATTTATTGATCTTATATAAACAGTGCAATGCACTAGATATTCTAAGGTAAAAACAAAAAGTCATTTCCTTATCCCTTATCAATGCTTGCAAGTAATCGTTTTTATACTGAATTTTGAGTTGAAAGTCTTTTTATAGAAGGTTTAACCAATATGTATTGTGTGTGTGCATAGTTACTTCATGTTTTACTCTATGAGACCCTTTGGACTGAGTAGCCCACCAGGCTCCTCTGTCCATGGGACTTTTCAGGCAAGAATACTCTGAGTGGGTTCCCATTTCTTTCTCTAGGGGATCTTCCCCACCCACGGGTCAAACCCATGTCTCCTGCATTGGCATGCAGATTCTTTACCTGCTAAGCCAAGGGGGTATAATACCTTTGTAACTGTCATAAGTTTGTTAGAAGAACCTAGACAAATAGCTTTTAAGATTCAATTGAATAGAATCAGAGAAACATTTTTGAATTATGCATTCTTAAATTGTCCTTTTGCCTGGCAAGATTTTGTAAAATGAAAAGGGACTGGAGGAGAAGGAGCAGACTGAAGGCATAACCCACAGGCATGCAAAGTTGGGAAATTACTCATGTGAAAGCTGAGGCTCTAGAAAAAGATTTCCTTAAAACCATCAACATTTAAGAAGCCTTGAAAATCTTCAGGACCTAGCATGAGAACCTAAATTATCTTTTTAATGTCTAATGCATATTTCCTTGCTTTTAATACAGTTTTACTTATTTTTTCTTAATGTATACAAACCATATTATTTTCAGATCTGAAGTATACAAAGAAACAACTCCTTTAATCATGTTTTATAAACATCAGTTAGTATTAAAATTCATTTCCTCATTTGTTCAGTATTTTCATACTTTTGGTTCTGACTGGTACAATTCTATTTTCTCAGACTACTAAATCTGCTAATTAGAAAAGTATCATTTGACCTTGAACATACATATATGCTTCATTGTTAATTTTACCTATTATTTTGTGTCTTCACACACTGGATCAAAGTATAGTGGCAATGTTTTCTACAAGTGGAGATAAATTTCCACAAAATAATCTGTTTCAATAGTTCTCAAATCTTTTGAAAAGTCAGTGGTGTGTGTCTATAATAAGAAACATGCGTGCATGGTAAGTTGTTTCGGTCTGTAACCTGCCAGATTCCTCTGTCTGTGAGATTTCCCAGGCAAGAATTCTGGAGTGGGTTGCCATGCCCTACTCTAGGGATCTTCCCAACCCAGGGATTGAACCCAAATCTCCTGCACTGGCAGGCAAGTTCTTTACCACTAGTGCCACCTGGCAAGACCCATGAGAAATATATACATGTCTATACTTCCATCCAGCTACTTACATGTATACAAATACCATTCTAAGATATTAAGAAGTATTCACTATTTTTCCAACGCAAGTCAGAAATGAAATTTCCAATTTTCCAAATACAAAGATCTAACTGTTTATATGCAAGGGGAATTGTAAATTCATGAACAAAATATCAGACTATAATCACATTTTTCAAAGACTGTTATAAGCAAGATGACAAATATCACATTTGGTAAAATTCTACTATACCTTCCAGTTCAGTCTCACAGGGAAGCAACTTATTAAATAAAAGTATAAATAAAAGCTGAATTAGACATAGCAGAATATATATATATATATATATAAAGTAACAGCCCTATAAAATAAATTTCAAAATCTATATCTACAAATGCATCCATCCATCCATCATTTCAACAAACCAGGCAGTCTGCAAAGGAGGAATATAAAGATAAGTCATGTCCTGATTGAACTCACAGCCTGGACATGAAGACAAATGTGCAACAGAAATTGCTCCTTTGCTTTCAAGCTCAATGCTGCATCCTCACCAAAAAAAGAGAGAACTGGACTGATCTTCTTGTCTTCCACCATTACATTCTGCTCCCTAGTTTGTTCCTAATCCTTAATGTATACAACCATATTATTTTCAGATCTGAAGTATACAAAGAAACAACTCCTTTAATCATGTTTTATAAACATCAGTTAGTATTAAAATTCATTTCCTCATTTGTTCAGTATTTTCATACTTTTGGTTCTGACTGGTACAATTCTATTTTCTCAGACTACTAAATCTGCTAATTAGAAAAGTATCATTTGACCTTGAACATACATATATGCTTCATTGTTAATTTTACCTATTATTTTGTGTCTTCACACACTGGATCAAAGTATAGTGGCAATGTTTTCTACAAGTGGAGATAAATTTCCACAAAATAATCTGTTTCAATAGTTCTCAAATCTTTTGAAAAGTCAGTGGTGTGTGTCTATAATAAGAAACATGCGTGCATGGTAAGTTGTTTCGGTCTGTAACCTGCCAGATTCCTCTGTCTGTGAGATTTCCCAGGCAAGAATTCTGGAGTGGGTTGCCATGCCCTACTCTAGGGATCTTCCCAACCCAGGGATTGAACCCAAATCTCCTGCACTGGCAGGCAAGTTCTTTACCACTAGTGCCACCTGGCAAGACCCATGAGAAATATATACATGTCTATACTTCCATCCAGCTACTTACATGTATACAAATACCATTCTAAGATATTAAGAAGTATTCACTATTTTTCCAACGCAAGTCAGAAATGAAATTTCCAATTTTCCAAATACAAAGATCTAACTGTTTATATGCAAGGGGAATTGTAAATTCATGAACAAAATATCAGACTATAATCACATTTTTCAAAGACTGTTATAAGCAAGATGACAAATATCACATTTGGTAAAATTCTACTATACCTTCCAGTTCAGTCTCACAGGGAAGCAACTTATTAAATAAAAGTATAAATAAAAGCTGAATTAGACATAGCAGAATATATATATATATATATATAAAGTAACAGCCCTATAAAATAAATTTCAAAATCTATATCTACAAATGCATCCATCCATCCATCATTTCAACAAACCAGGCAGTCTGCAAAGGGAGGAATATAAAGATAAGTCATGTCCTGATTGAACTCACAGCCTGGACATGAAGACAAATGTGCAACAGAAATTGCTCCTTTGCTTTCAAGCTCAATGCTGCATCCTCACCAAAAAAAGAGAGAACTGGACTGATCTTCTTGTCTTCCACCATTACATTCTGCTCCCTAGTTTGTTCCTAATCCTCTCTGCTCCTAACTCATTTCTTATAAAAGGTCCTAAGCTTGACACTTAGATGGGACCCTTTCTTCTCTGGTATTGACCTCAGGCCTCCCAAGCATTTATACCCCATTGAGCAGTGGCCCCCAACCAGCTGATGTTAACCTAATGGAACCTTGGTACAGCACAGACCATTGTGGCTGATGTTTCTTCCTGAAACATCCAGTCCTGTGGACACCCATAGTCCACATGGTAAGTGCTATAAAGATGACATCATGTTTAGTGCCCCAAGAAGGGGTCACACAGCTGCCCAGGATTGAGTGAAAGTTTGGCAGTCACAAAAGTATTCATAGAGGAGACAGTGACTGAGATGTGATTTTAAGCCTCGGAAGAAAGAATAGAGGTGTGTCAGGTATACTGTAGGGGCATGAAAGACAGAAGAGCTTGGCTCCTTGGATATATGATCAGTTCTAGACTACAGAAGTAGAGAAGAGCCCAGCCTGTGAAAGCATGTAGCAATGTAACATTCTGAGTTCCAGTCAAGGCAAGGAGAATCCGAACACACAACCAGATGCTCATTGATCTAGGACATTCAGGATTATAGCTGAAATAGATGACAATTTTATAGCATTTGTTAATGTTAGGGCCTGGAAAAATTATAGGTAGCCCTCAAGAAGATTGAAATAAGTCAATATTTGAAAATAAAATAAAAAATTTATCAGTCCTTTATGGGTGAAATTGGTTACTTTTAGAAATAGTCTACGAAGAACCTTGGTCTAGCTAACTCCAAAGCTTTTCTTTCCCCTAAGTTATGATTTTAATTAACTCTCCTTCCCATGCTTACCAAGAAATCTCATAAGTATAATTTCCTTCACTATATAGAGATTTCTAAATGGATGAAAAGTATGTTTTGGCTAAATAACTGATAAGAATATTCATGTTCTCCTGGAAATTATATTCTCACAGTAAATTAAAACACTGGTGTTTGGTTTGTGTGTTAACATGTATGAACTTTGTTATTTGGAGATAAACCCTTTACTAAGACTGATCACCACCGGGTATGACTGAAAGTCACATTTTCTGTGTCTTCAAAACTGAGGAATAGGTCTTTGATTAGGGTGTGTGTGTGTGTGTGTGTTGGTTTCTCAGTCATGTCCAACTCTTTGTGATCCCTTGGACCACCAGGCTCCTCTGAAATTCTCCAGACAAAAATACTGAAGTGGGTTGCCCTTCCCTTCCTTCTCCAGGGGATCTTCCTGACCCAGGGATTGAACCCAAGTCTCCTGTATTGCAGGCAAATTCTTTACCATCTGAGCCACAAAGAAGCCCTTGTCTAGGGTAATCTACCCCAAAAGACCCATCTGTATGGGCCAGTTTAGTGACCATTGACATCTCTGGTAATACCTCTATCATGGTAATACCTCTCTTTATTATGATAATGAGTCCATGTTATTTATTTAAAACTTTTAAGTACTATAAAGGACCATAAGAGAAAAATAAAAGATCAGTGAAATAATAACATAATCAGGAAGACAGTGTTTTGTATATTACAAATTAAAACGTTAAAAATTTTAGTGGTTCTATGAACAAATTTAGCAGTACCATCTTAATAGTTTTATGGGATAATAAGATAATTAAAGATATATTATCCATTGCAATGATCATGAGAAGCTACTTCATAGACTGTTCACTATGTGCTCAGTTGCTTCAGTTGTGTCTCTTTGTGATTCTATGGACTATAGCCTGTAAAGCTCCTCTGTTTGTGGGGTTCTCCAGGCAAGAATGAATGGAATGGATTACCATGGCCTTCTCTAAGGGATCTTCCCAACTACAAGGTGTGTGTAATTAGTCATAGGTTCCAGTAACTGTGTTTTGAAATTTGTCTCCTCACCTTCTTACATGGATCACTCTACAGCCAATGACTCTGCATCATATGTACAAACGCAAACCCACTCCTGAAAAACAGTAAACTCCTCTGAAAGCCAATTTTAGCTAAAGGATTCCCCTTTGGTTTTCTAGCAATCTGAAACTACTTCTACTTGACCTCTCCTTCTCTTCTTGGGATCAGAACTGCATCGCAGTCTGATAGGTCACCCAGCCTACTTCAGCTCCTTCCCTATTTTTGCTCAGACAGGAATATCTTCAAATAAGATCTCTGCATATAACCCTATTTTTTTCACCAGCTCCTGAAGTACATTTAAGAACTTTACTAGCAATCTTCCCTGCTGGTCCAGTGGGTAAGGACACCACCTTGCAGTGCAAGAGACGCAGGTTTGATCCCTGGCCTAGGAAGATTCCACGTGCCGCGGAGTGGCTGGACAGATATGTCCAACTACCAAGCCGGAGCTCTGGGGCACATGTGCCCAGGGCCGGTGCTCTGCAGCGAGAGAGGCCACTGAGATGGGAGGGCAACATGGGCCAAAGAACAGAGATGGGTAAAAATAAATAAATGAAAGACCAATACAAGTGGGTAAAAAAAAGAAAAAATACTTTTTAAAAAAAGAACTTTACCAAATTCTCTTCAACATTTTATGTCTTGATATTCAAAACCAGAATGCGCTAATGATTCCTGTGAGCGTTAAATGGCATTTACTCTTGGTAAAATACAACTAATATGAAGACCATAAGTGGGTAAAAAGTGAAAAATACTAGAAAAATTTATTTTATGGGATAATAAGATAATTATGAACGATTTATTTTAAATCCATTGCAGTACCATCTTAATAGTTTTATGGGATAATAAGATAATTAAAGATATATTATCCATTGCAATGATCATGAGAAGCTACTTCATAGACTGTTCACTATGTGCTCAGTTGCTTCAGTTGTGTCTCTTTGTGATTCTATGGACTATAGCCTGTAAAGCTCCTCTGTTTGTGGGGTTCTCCAGGCAAGAATGAATGGAATGGATTACCATGGCCTTCTCTAAGGGATCTTCCCAACTACAAGGTGTGTGTAATTAGTCATAGGTTCCAGTAACTGTGTTTTGAAATTTGTCTCCTCACCTTCTTACATGGATCACTCTACAGCCAATGACTCTGCATCATATGTACAAACGCAAACCCACTCCTGAAAAACAGTAAACTCCTCTGAAAGCCAATTTTAGCTAAAGGATTCCCCTTTGGTTTTCTAGCAATCTGAAACTACTTCTACTTGACCTCTCCTTCTCTTCTTGGGATCAGAACTGCATCGCAGTCTGATAGGTCACCCAGCCTACTTCAGCTCCTTCCCTATTTTTGCTCAGACAGGAATATCTTCAAATAAGATCTCTGCATATAACCCTATTTTTTTCACCAGCTCCTGAAGTACATTTAAGAACTTTACTAGCAATCTTCCCTGCTGGTCCAGTGGGTAAGGACACCACCTTGCAGTGCAAGAGACGCAGGTTTGATCCCTGGCCTAGGAAGATTCCACGTGCATGGAGTGGCTGGACAGATATGTCCAACTACCAAGCCGGAGCTCTGGGGCACATGTGCCCAGGGCCGGTGCTCTGCAGCGAGAGAGGCCACTGAGATGGGAGGGCAACATGGGCCAAAGAACAGAGATGGGTAAAAATAAATAAATGAAAGACCAATACAAGTGGGTAAAAAAAAGAAAAAATACTTTTTAAAAAAAGAACTTTACCAAATTCTCTTCAACATTTTATGTCTTGATATTCAAAACCAGAATGCGCTAATGATTCCTGTGAGCGTTAAATGGCATTTACTCTTGTTCACTTTACCTAGATGGAAAAAGTGTCTGAGAAAAAAGTCCATACTGACATATGGACATATTCTAGTAGCTTTCCTGAGTGATTGGAGACTTGGTAGAAGCAAGATTGTTGACATGGGTTTTGGGGAAAGAGTTATATGGACTATTTAGAATGGACTCAAAATGGACAGAAGAGGCTCTTAATAACAAGGTAGAAATACTTTCCTTCTCAGTAGAGGTAAATATATTCCAGTTCTTGCTAAATAATTTATGAAAACATGATCATATTCATAGGAATGGAGGTTACACCTGGATGAGTACAGTAACAAGGATTTGCTGTCCTTGGGGAGAGCAAATCCAGTCTTTCCCACTGCTGAGAGCCTATTTGGCAACCTCGTGTCCCTGATCTCATGCCCTGTAAGGGCTAATCTACTACCAGGTAGCAATTTGGTCATATTATATCCCCTCCATCACAGAAGAGGCAGTGCTCTGTCTTAAGTAGAGTATTTTGTATATAGGTTGCCTTCCTTATTGGCTATGCTTCTAAAAGCAGCAGCATCTATGCATTAAAAATGCTTTATTTATGGCCACAGTACCAATGGCTTCTAGGGACTAAATCAGGAGGTTGGATATTCATGGACAAATTGCTTTTACACATAACCTGATTCCCACAAAGATTTGACCTTATAGAAATAAACAAAGGCTTGAACAGCTGGCATACACTACTTTCTAATTTGGGCATATTGTGCTATAGGATATGCTACTCTGAACCAAGAATTGACACACAGTGATTTTTTTATCTCCAGAGCCAGGATACCTGGTTCCAACAACCAAGAGACAGAAGAGGGAATGGTACTGCTTGATATTATACCTAGTATCCCATTTGCAAAATTTTACAGTTCCAAGAGTTAGAGTTTTTAGTAACACGGGGAGAAATTATTCAACCAAGAGGCACATTTTGTTTCCATTCCAAATCTCTTTTCTTTAAAAATGTTCAGATTAAAAGATGATATGGAGCCAGCAGTGCTACTGAAGATCAAATAAACTACCACTGTAAGCTCCCTCTGAAGACAGAACTCAACTTCAAGTCATTAAACACATAAATTCCAGAAGAGAACATCAATGTCACATTTCATTGTTCCAGTGACACATCGAAAGAAGAGTAAAATATTTTCAATAAATTTAACACCCAAATTGCTTATTTCTTCAGTTTTCATTTTTCTCTTCATCACCTTCTGTTCCAGAGAAAAAAAGTTGGAAAATGCTGATTGGAAAATGCTTTCCAATAACTTATTCTTCTAAATTATGGACAAAATTCATAGTGAAAATATTTTTCAGTTTTTCTCTGTCAGTGCTACCAAAACAATTGAAGCAGATTATTAGTTCATAAAATAAAGAACAGTTACATAGGTAGTTCATAGGAAGCTACAGGTACCAAAGAGGTTGTATCAGGAGCGTGTGAGAACAGCAAGAAGATGAGGTGGTCAAGCAAAACCGAAAGCTGTGAAAATCAACTCTCATGGGCAGATGAAGTCTCTGGCAAAGTGGCCTGTTGTACAGAATGGCTTGTAAATATGTTGCCTCTGAGACTGGGGACTTGTGGGCATCAAGACCTAGTAGCATCTTTGGAAACTTGTAATTGATTCCACTGAAATATAAGTTGCCTAGAAGAGATAATATCACGACTGACAAAAACAGAAGGTGGTCAATGAGGAAGAATTTGTCACATTTCCAGAGAACCTGGGATTGACTCCAGTGGCAAATTCCAATGCTCTAGCCAGAGATTCCCCTGGAGTAATAAGGTCTAATAAGTGGCCAGAGTCTGGCAGACATATCTTGTAAAGGCATCTGACACCTTTCTCATTCTGACCAAGTGTTTTCGTGAAGGAATTTATGTCTTCAGGAAGAATTACCTGGTTCCAACAACCAAGAAGACAGAAGAAAGGAAAAATGGTACTGCTTGATATTATACCTAGTATCCCATTTGCAAAATTTTACAGTTCCAAGAGTTAGAGTTTTTAGTAACACAGGGAGAAATTATTCAACCAAGAGGCACATTTTGTTTCCATTCCAAATCTCTTTTCTTTAAAAATGTTCAGATTAAAAGATGATATGGAGCCAGCAGTGCTACTGAAGATCAAATAAACTACCATTGTAAGCTCCCTCTGAAGACAGAGCTCAACTTCAAGTCATTAAACACATAAATTCCAGAAGAGAACATCAATGTCACATTTCATTGTTCCAGTGACACATCGAAAGAAGAGTAAAATATTTTCAATAAATTTAACACCCAAATTGCTTATTTCTTCAGTTTTCATTTTTCTCTTCATCACCTTCTGTTCCAGAGAAAAAAAGTTGGAAAATGCTGATTGGAAAATGCTTTCCAATAACTTATTCTTCTAAATTATGGACAAAATTCATAGTGAAAATATTTTTCAGTTTTTCTCTGTCAGTGCTACCAAAACAATTGAAGCAGATTATTAGTTCATAAAATAAAGAACAGTTACATAGGTAGTTCATAGGAAGCTACAGGTACCAAAGAGGTTGTATCAGGAGCGTGTGAGAACAGCAAGAAGATGAGGTGGTCAAGCAAAACCGAAAGCTGTGAAAATCAACTCTCATGGGCAGATGAAGTCTCTGGCAAAGTGGCCTGTTGTACAGAATGGCTTGTAAATATGTTGCCTCTGAGACTGGGGACTTGTGGGCATCAAGACCTAGTAGCATCTTTGGAAACTTGTAATTGATTCCACTGAAATATAAGTTGCCTAGAAGAGATAATATCACGACTGACAAAAACAGAAGGTGGTCAATGAGGAAGAATTTGTCACATTTCCAGAGAACCTGGGATTGACTCCAGTGGCAAATTCCAATGCTCTAGCCAGAGATTCCCCTGGAGTAATAAGGTCTAATAAGTGGCCAGAGTCTGGCAGACATATCTTGTAAAGGCATCTGACAACTTTCTCATTTCTGACCCAGAAGTTGCTTTCTACTGTGAAGTGGAAATTTATGTCTTCAGAAAGAAGACAGAATTTGTTGCCCTGTCAAATACAGATTTGTACATTAACTGGCAACTTGATGCATAAGCTAGCTTTTAAAATATTTGGTAAATGTAAATCAGTTTCTGCTCCCAGATTATTTCTTGGTGAACTCTTAAATATTTTTATTTTGGCATGTACAGGGCAGTAAACTAGAAACTAGATTGGTCAGTGAGATATGCAGGAATAAGAGGTCAAGGAAGCTGCTGAATAACAGGTCTGGAACTCAGTATTAGTGATATATATTTGGAAGTAATTAAAACACTAACTGTAGTTAAAACCAGAATGGGATGAAAACCATCAAAGGAAGAAGTGAACCTGATATGCAATAAGGAAAAAGTTAAGTCAATATATAAACTCACTTCTGACACTGAGTAGAGAATTTTGCTTTGTACAAGGTTCCACTGCACATCACACATTCTTGCACACATATCACACACATTACTTACTTATACACATTCTCTTGTTTACTCAGTAACAAAGTATACACCAGCCCTTTAGCTCAGGTTCACCAGTTTTCCATGGCAAACAGTGTCAGGCCAATTAAACTCAGGGTGCCATTTTTGGATGACTCCTGGGAGCACTGGAAAGTTCTGGGTTCCCAGGGGTGCAAGTGGAGCCCAGCTATGTGGGCCTGCAGAGAGCTCCATGCCTTGGTGTGAACAGCTTTTCTTTCTGGGTCAGCACAGAGTTTTACCCAACTACTCAAGGCAAAATGAAACCTACGAGAAATTATACAACTGAGACAAGATGTCCTCCAACACCCAGATTCCAGCTCCCAGGCTGGACTGCAGACTGATGCCAAGAGGAGCTGGACAGGGCATGAGCATCCCTGAGGAATTCAGTCCAAAGGGCCATTAGGTCAATTTAATAAATAGTTTTGTTCAGGCTCCAGGGACAAATCAGAGCAGTCCTCTGACCTTGCTTTTAAGCTGCCTGGACACTGTCCTGACTGCCTGCTGTGAGGATAAGACTTCCAGCGCCATAGATAAGACAGGGGACAAATCTTGAGATTTTTGAGTCTCTGGACAACCAAGTCCCAGGTTTAACAATATTCCAAGTTTTGCAAGAGAAAACAAGCACCATTAACATAAAAACAGAGCTACAATTTGCTCACAGATTGATGATGATGTCACTCTGGATCCTGGGATTATAACAGGGAACCCTGAGCTGCAATCTTTGAGAGCAGACTCACTGCCTGGGGCCTTTTTCCAAATGGGACTCCAGATGTGCTAGGACACAGGACTTCCTCGCACTGTTTGAGTCTGGAGGTTGCTCAATCCCCAATTTGGTGAAGTATCCTCTGCTCCTTCTGTTTCTCTTTTCTTTCAAGTTAGTAGATTCAAAGCCAGCTAGGGGAAGAGCCTAATACACTATCAGAAGATGTACTACCAGTAGGCTGTTATCACTATGTTCAACAACATTCATAAAATAATAATTTCATGTGCACTTAGCATTTGTCTGGAACTTGGTGAATGGGAGTGATGTGTAGGTACAGTGAAACCAAGGCTGGCTGGTCCCCCTGCAGCCATTGTGGTGGCCAGCCCTTCCCTGGGAAAGCCTTCCAGTCTCCCCTTCACCTCCACCCTGTTTATACTTGAGTCACTGATTCAGCTCCAGGGAGCCATCTCTACTCGTCCACCTCCACCCTTTCCTGGTTTTCTGTCATCTCTTTGCTTCTAGGCTTTCAGTCATTAGTCACACTTGTTAAATTTCCATTTTAACGCAGTAGCTAGAAATGATTACTTCCAAAATAACATTACCTAATGGTGTATGTTTGAACTATGGCCTCTCTTGCTCTTTGGTGGTGGTGATGCTAACACAGGACAACCATGGATTATGATTCAAGAGTCAAAATAAACTGATAAAAATAAACCAATACAAAGATGTGATTTGGATAAAGGAATGAGATAATCCCATGCTGAGTTTTTATACTGTAGGATTTCTCACTTCTCAAGAGTGACTCTTATCTTTCTTTCATGAGCATGAAAAAAGCCTGGCGCTCAGGAGTGCCTCAGGCAAGTGAGTTGAAGGTCTTCTTGGAGATTGAATGAAAGATAATAATCAAAATCTAGGTCAAGATACTATTTATTCTACAGAGAATTGTTTAAGCTAATGCTTTAAATTTAAGTCAGAACACATTTTAATACATGATTCAAACAATGCCTATCAGATATTCTTAATGACTGCACACACTGTAATCACATTCGAACTACTTTACTTTTAGGAATTTTCTAACATCAAGTAGTATAGCCATTAAATTATCATTACAAAGATATCAAACTTCCTTCATTGCATCTATTTATCAAGACACAGGTATGCATGCGGTACAGGTCTGAAAGCTTCAGAGACTTCAATATACCTTTTCAGATAGAGAAAGAAAAGAAAAACTTTATGGTTTAAAAAAACAGTGAAATAGAATGGGAAAAATGGAAACGAAAAAGGATCATACCTGATGCATGACAAAGACAGCTTACCTTCAGAGAACCAGAAGGAAACTATATCTAGTCATCACTAGCAATAGCACATTTTAAATTTTGTAATAATTATTTTAAAAATAAGAAGTAAAATATCTGTGAATTAGGAACATTTTATAAGTTGGGAATAATTGGTGGGGAATAAAAATATGTATTCAATATTTTTATGGAAGAAATTAAGCTATACTGCATATGATGTACATTTCAATAAAATAACCAGTTCAAATCATACAACAAGTGATTTTGGCATTTAAGTGTGTTTAAAGGAACTACATTAAGCAATTTGTGAATTTCATTTTTCAATTCATTCATGTAGTTGGTTATGAACACTGGCTCCCTATGATATATGGGATATATATTCATACATACATCATTCCAGGAATGGAGTTAGGATAAAGTCAATGTGAATCCCAAAAGACTCAGACACAGACCAAAATTGTATTGTCTGGCTAAAGACTCTGCAGGACTATTTGGAAGAGAAAAAATAAAGTGTTAAAAGAAGTAGAAATAACATGTTTGAGTCGTGCTAGAATAGGAGGGTTTTGTTAGAGTAAATGTTTGAGTTCTGATAGAATAAGAATTAGCATTTAGGGCTTCCCTGGTGGTCCAGTGGGTAAAGAGTCTGCCTTGCAGTGCAAGGGGCATGGGTTCGATCCCTGGCACAGGAAGATCCCACGTGCCATGGAGTGGCTGGACTGGTATGTCCAATTACAAGCCAGTGCTCTGGAGCGCATGTGCCCAGAACCAGTGCTCTGCAACGAGAGAGGCCACAGCAATGTGAGGTCCACACAGGCCAAAGAATAAAATGGATCAAAATGGATAAAAAAAAAAAAAAAGGCCAAAAGAAAAAAAAAAGAATTAGCATTTACCTAACTTGTAGCATAGAGATGCCACAGAGGTAGATTTGGTACCCAGGGCACTGATGAGGGAGTTCTTCACAGTAAAGTTCACATTCCAGCACTAAGGATGGAAGAGAAGGCCACACCTGACCAGTGCCCCCGAACAAGGAGAGTGAGGCATGGCCACGGGAACTGCCTAGAGGTCTGTAGGGAGGAGAGCATGAAAAGGCACAAAGAATTAATAAGAGGAAGGCCAGATTTCTGGCTCTGTTTTATCACCCCCAAACTGCACCAAACTTCCATAAAATGACACCTTTCTCATAAAATGGCAGGTAACAGTCACAAAGTGGTTAGACAGGTGAAAGGACTCTAATAAATTTCTAGAGCTGCCAGTGGCTCCATGGAAGGTTTTGAGGTATATGGAGATCACCCAATCCACATTCCATTAGAGGATATTGAGGTGCAAAGGATGACTGGAGGGTCCAGCTAAAAGCAAAGGCAGAGGAACCCAGGCCATTCGGCTCTTACAAGGTCAGGTTTCTCCAACACAGAGAAATATCCCACATATCCTTCAGAGAGATACATCATTGAATCCTTCTCTGGATCACTGAAATTCACAAATAAGCCCTGAACTTTTCAGTCAACAGGTCCAACCCCAAGCTAAATCAGAGTACATGGCAGAAAAATAATACAACAAGGATACAGAAAATGTACCAGGTGACTAATTAGTCTCAATGTGCCTGAGCATTAACACTAACGCCTTTAAATTAGTGCAGAGCAAAAATCTTCACATTTTCAGATCTCAAAGAACCCAAGTGAATCTGGGTCTGCTAGAACAATTCTTCTGGAATATAATGACTTGTGAGCCTCCCTGGAATCAACTGAAGCTTGTAATAGGAAACTGAAGTACATTAGTCTCATCACAAAAGACGCAGTTGTTGCTGAGCATAAAAATGGTCTACTGGTGAGCCCTTTTTATGCAGAATTCGTGCACCTTCCCATCTTCTACACTGGACAGGTAGAGGCAAGGATGATCTTCAGATCAGGGAGAGGGAGCATGGAGGGACTTCTCACTTCTGAGCATCCATGCACATGAGGGCCGTGTAATCAGCCGGCTCTGTCTGGAAGAGCTATCATTCTCTCCACACCAATGAAGACACATGCTGAAGGGCTAATGTCCTGGAGGGCATTGTTCTGGGGTGACTTACCCCTACCCTGCCTTTCATAGACTCACTGCCACTCCCCAGTCACCCCCATGTGTCAGATGGCCTCCGTGATCATTACTGGGTCCCTCTTCCTTGACATTGTCCTGTCTTGGCCCAACCCCAGACAATTCCCATCCCTCCGCCTTTAAAACCATTTCTCCCCATCTTTCTAAGCCACAGCCCACTCCTGTGGCCCACAGTCTACAAAGAGTTTCTGGTATTTTCTCCAAACTTGTTTCCCTGCCAGCAAAGACAAAGGGAAGCTTTCTGAGAGCAATGGGATAGAGGACCCCAGAAAAAGGAAGAGATGCCCAAACAGGTGAAATAGCCTCCAAAATCAGCCCCATCTCCCAACCAAGGTGGCTCTTCTGCTGGTGCATCTCCTGTATTTGTGAGTATCTTTCCCCTTCCTGGCTCTATTAGGTACAGATTCTAGGAAGGGTGGGAAGAACGTAAGAATAGAAAATAGATTTTTTCCCCCTAGAACAATCCATTGCTAGTTGTTACCACAGGAGTTTTCTTTGCACTCAGCATAAAAAGGACACAGTTGAGTCAGTTCTAATGAGCTTAGTTGGTTCTTGATGAACCTAGAGCATATTATACAAAGTGAAGTCAGAAAGAGAAAAAGAAATAGGGCGGATATATGGAGTCTGGAAAGATGGTGCTAATTAGTCTCAATGTGCCTGAGCATTAACACTAACGCCTTTAAATTAGTGCAGAGCAAAAATCTTCACATTTTCAGATCTCAAAGAACCCAAGTGAATCTGGGTCTGCTAGAACAATTCTTCTGGAATATAATGACTTGTGAGCCTCCCTGGAATCAACTGAAGCTTGTAATAGGAAACTGAAGTACATTAGTCTCATCACAAAAGACGCAGTTGTTGCTGAGCATAAAAATGGTCTACTGGTGAGCCCTTTTTATGCAGAATTCGTGCACCTTCCCATCTTCTACACTGGACAGGTAGAGGCAAGGATGATCTTCAGATCAGGGAGAGGGAGCATGGAGGGACTTCTCACTTCTGAGCATCCATGCACATGAGGGCCGTGTAATCAGCCGGCTCTGTCTGGAAGAGCTATCATTCTCTCCACACCAATGAAGACACATGCTGAAGGGCTAATGTCCTGGAGGGCATTGTTCTGGGGTGACTTACCCCTACCCTGCCTTTCATAGACTCACTGCCACTCCCCAGTCACCCCCATGTGTCAGATGGCCTCCGTGATCATTACTGGGTCCCTCTTCCTTGACATTGTCCTGTCTTGGCCCAACCCCAGACAATTCCCATCCCTCCGCCTTTAAAACCATTTCTCCCCATCTTTCTAAGCCACAGCCCACTCCTGTGGCCCACAGTCTACAAAGAGTTTCTGGTATTTTCTCCAAACTTGTTTCCCTGCCAGCAAAGACAAAGGGAAGCTTTCTGAGAGCAATGGGACAGAGCACCCCAGAAAAAGGAAGAGATGCCCAAACAGGTGAAATAGCCTCCAAAATCAGCCCCATCTCCCAACCAAGGTGGCTCTTCTGCTGGTGCATCTCCTGTATTTGTGAGTATCTTTCCCCTTCCTGGCTCTATTAGATACAGATTCTAGGAAGGGTGGGAAGAACGTAAGAATAGAAAATAGATTTTTTCCCCCTAGAACAATCCATTGCTAGTTGTTACCACAGGAGTTTTCTTTGCACTCAGCATAAAAAGGACACAGTTGAGTCAGTTCTAATGAGCTTAGTTGGTTCTTGATGAACCTAGAGCATATTATACAAAGTGAAGTCAGAAAGAGAAAAAGAAATATGGCATATATATGGAGTCTGGAAAGATGGTGCTAATGAACTTATTTGCAGGACAGCAATGGAGATGCAGACATAGAGAACTGACTTGTGGACACAGTGGGGGTAGGAGAGGGTGGGATGAATTGAGAGAGCAGCACTGAAACATATACACTATTATGTGTAAAACAGAGAGCCAAGGAGCATTTCCTGAATGGCACAAGGAGCTCAGACCTGGTGCTCTGTGACAGCCCAGAGGGGTGGGATGGGCTGGGAGACTGGTTCAAAAGGGAGGGGACATATTCATTTTGATATATGGCAGAGACCAACACAACATTGTAAAGCAATTATCCTCCAATTAAATATAAACACACTTTTAAAAGCTTTATACATCCATCTAATTGGATCATGTTGTGTACCTCAATGTCCACTCCACTGGCAGAAAGAGAGAAACCAAATTTAATTCACCTAGCACATACAGTCATGTGAACTATCTCATTCAGACCCCTCAGGGTGAAGGCACCACTGTGTGTCTCAGATCTGTCACAGAGGCTCCTGAGGGGAGGGGGCAGGAGCTGGGGGCTGAAATCCAGTCCATTTCCACTGGCCTGCCTTGTATTCCAGCCAGGACTCTACTCCCTGCAGAAAGGGCTGACTTCTTTTTCCTGGTTATTTTCAAACAGTTTCTATTTCTCTGTCAGCCAAGACTGGGAAATTTCTCTCTCTTTTTCTAAAGGGAAAACTAAGTTTGATCTCTTAATGGATGCTGTGCATGGAAAATGCAAGAAGAGTAACTTTGTTCAGATGTGGAGAGTAATAAGGCTGAGTGAAATCAAGAGCCAGGTTTTTAAAAAGCCCCTCATCACCTCAAGAGCAATAGACATGGAAGGAATGCTTACATGAACCAGACACTGCACTGGGCACTTTTCCATACTGTAGCTCACAATCTTTCAACAAATTAATTAAGTGGCAGCCATTATTATTGCATTTTATCATATTATCATTATATTTTATTATTATATCTAATCATTTTTCATTTTTTAATCTTTTCAACCCTTTCAAAAACGGGGTTACCTTTAGGTGACACATTCCATCTTACAAAGTCCCTTGGGGTCAACCAAGTTTTGTATCAGCTGCCACAGGATCACTTTTCTACTCATTTTATGGAAATACTAAAAATTATAATGCCTTTTTGTTCTAATTTGGCTTGTCTTTAATTTGCTTTAATTCGTCTTAGTTCCCCACCAAGGACTGAACCTGTGCCCCCTGCAATGGAAGCATGGAGTCTTAACCACTGGTCTGCCAGGGAAGACCCTCCCTAAATTATAGTGCCTTTAAATGAAGAAATAGGAGCAAAAGTGATTTTTCCAAGTTTTCTTTGGAAGTGAAATCAATTTTATAAATGAATCCTAATTAAATTCTGCATGGGGCCTCCTCAGTTCTGAGTAATGAGCACACGCACAAGAGGGCCATGTAATCAGCTTTCCCTGATTGACTTAACCTTCTCTCAAGCTATGGTTTCATGGTGGACTGTAGTTTGAGAATTTAATTTGCTAAGTTACTTTTAAGGAAGCGTCAGGTAGCTTAAATGATGGCAAATAAATTTCCACCAAAAACTACTCAAAGTTTCTTTTTATTTGCCCAAATCACTTACCACTGTCCAAATGTACAAAGTACGCTGGTAATTTTTTGCCATTCATTATTCTCCTCCTCTCTTGACTTTTGATTTTCCAGGGAAAATAGGACTGTAGAAATCGTGATCTTGCTTGCATGAAATGGTAGCTCTATGCTGAGGATCAAAAAGTCATTATTCATTTTATGACAAGTTAAGAAACAAATGACATTTTGGTTCTTTATGTTTTTAATAAGTGCTTCTTTTTACTGTGCTGTTTTATGCTTTGCTTGGTGACAGCTGAGGTATACTACCTGTGCATATTTCAGGTGCCATGAGTCCATATCTGTACATAAAACATAGGATGACATTCCTAAGCTGTCTCCAGATCAGTTAGCCATATTACTTTTTTTCTTTCAAATCAAACTCTTTTCCTAGTTTTATACTGAGGCTTTATTAAGTATTATATTTATTTTCATATTAGTTCTGTTCTAAATTCCTAATCATTTTTCATTTTTAATTTTAACCTTAAAGGGGTTTTTAGGTGAACATTCCATTTCAAAGGGGTACCTTTAGGTCAACCAAAAGTTTTGTATCAGCTGCCACAGGATCACTTTTCTACTCATTTTATGGAAATACTAAAAATTATAATGCCTTTTTGTTCTAATTTGGCTTGTCTTTAATTTGCTTTAATTCGTCTTAGTTCCCCACCAAGGACTGAACCTGTGCCCCCTGCAATGGAAGCATGGAGTCTTAACCACTGGTCTGCCAGGGAAGACCCTCCCTAAATTATAGTGCCTTTAAATGAAGAAATAGGAGCAAAAGTGATTTTTCCAAGTTTTCTTTGGAAGTGAAATCAATTTTATAAATGAATCCTAATTAAATTCTGCATGGGGCCTCCTCAGTTCTGAGTAATGAGCACACGCACAAGAGGGCCATGTAATCAGCTTTCCCTGATTGACTTAACCTTCTCTCAAGCTATGGTTTCATGGTGGACTGTAGTTTGAGAATTTAATTTGCTAAGTTACTTTTAAGGAAGCGTCAGGTAGCTTAAATGATGGCAAATAAATTTCCACCAAAAACTACTCAAAGTTTCTTTTTATTTGCCCAAATCACTTACCACTGTCCAAATGTACAAAGTACGCTGGTAATTTTTTGCCATTCATTATTCTCCTCCTCTCTTGACTTTTGATTTTCCAGGGAAAATAGGACTGTAGAAATCGTGATCTTGCTTGCATGAAATGGTAGCTCTATGCTGAGGATCAAAAAGTCATTATTCATTTTATGACAAGTTAAGAAACAAATGACATTTTGGTTCTTTATGTTTTTAATAAGTGCTTCTTTTTACTGTGCTGTTTTATGCTTTGCTTGGTGACAGCTGAGGTATACTACCTGTGCATATTTCAGGTGCCATGAGTCCATATCTGTACATAAAACATAGGATGACATTCCTAAGCTGTCTCCAGATCAGTTAGCCATATTACTTTTTTTCTTTCAAATCAAACTCTTTTCCTAGTTTTATACTGAGGCTTTATTAAGTATTATATTTATTTTTTCATATATTTTAAGCCTTCTGTTCTAAATATTCTCATTTTTGTTTTTTATTTTCTTTTTTAGGGTTGTGATGATTAATTCTGTGTGTCCATGAGGTTAAGTCACAGTACCCAGATATTTGACCAAATACCAACATCAATATTGCTGCCAAGGTATTTTTTTAGATGAGATTATCATTTACTTATTTATTATTATTAATATTTTTTTTTAATTTTGGCCTCATATTGGTTTTTTAGTTATTTATTTTCATCCATCTTTATTTTCTGGCCCATGTGGGCATCCCACTGCAGTGGCCTCTCTCACTGCAGAGTACTGGCTCAGTAATTGGACACACCAGTCCAGCTGCTCCACGGCATGTGGAATCTCCCTAGACCAGGGATCAAACTGGTGTCCCTTGCGCTGAAAGGTGAACTCTTTACCCACTGGACCACCAGGGAAGCCCTATTTATTATTTTTTACTAGACCTGCATCTCTATGTGACACATGGGCTTCTCTTGTGGTAGACTATGGGCTCTAGAGTGCTCAGGCCCCATAGTTGTGGCCCTGGGCTTCTCTAGTTGTGATGTGCAAGCGTAGCTGCGTCGCAGCATGTGGGGTCTTAGTTGCCTGACCAGGGATCAAATTCACATTCCCTGCATTGGAAGGTGGATTAAACACTGAACCACCAGGGAAGTCCCTAAGAATACAATTTTTTTTTTTAATTGAGGTATGATAAAACCAGTCAATCCTAAAGGAAGTCAACTCTTTATTCATTGGAAGGAATGATACTGAATCCGAAGCTCCAATACTTTGGCCACCTGATGTGAAGAGACAACACATTGGAAAAGATCTTGATGTTGCGAAAAATGAGGGCAAAAGGAGAAGGGGATGGCAGAGGACAAGATGGTTGGATGGCGTCACTGAGTCAGTCAATGGACATGAGTCTGAGGAAGCTCTAGGATATAATGAAGGACAGGGAAGCCTGGCATGCTGCAGTCCATGGGGTCACAAAGAGTCAGACACGACTGAGCAACTGAATTGAACTGATGATAGTTGATTTACAATATCATGTTAGTTTCAGGTGTACAGTGCAATTATTCAGTTTTATACACACACACACACACACACACACACACACATATACATATTCACTTTCAGATTCTTTTCTCTTATAGGCTGTCACAAATAAAACTGAGTATAATTCCCTGTGTTATACGTACGGTCTTTGTTGGTTACCTATTTTATATTATAGCAGCATGAATCTATGAGTCCAACATTATGAGATTAACATTTACAATCAGTAACATCTTAGTAAAGCATACAAATGAAAAACTGAAGTCCTTGGAAGAAAAAATAATTCTGCCTCCAGACTTCCTTGGAGTAGAGCTATTGTATCAACTCTTCCCTGTGTCTCCGGCCTCCTAGGCTCATGTGCAGAATTTGGACTTGATAGGCCCCACAACCACAGGAGCCAGTTCCCTAAAATAAATGTGTCTCTGTCTCTCTCCACATACACACACACATGCACCCTATTGTTGCTTTTATTCGCTAAGTCATGTCTGACTCTTTGCGACTCCATGGACTTCACCCCAGGATCTTCCATATCCAGTGATCAAACCATTTCTTGTGTCTCTTACATTGGCAGGCAGATTCTTTACCACTAGTGCCACCTGGGAAGCCGCTCCGCTCCCACACCGTATGGGTTCTATTTTTTGGGAGAACCCTGACTTTGTCCTTGCTTAGGATTCATGCTCTCATACTGTGTATTCGATTGCTTTCATTAAGAAGACCACTGATATTCCACTGCAGGCCATATCCACATTTCTTGTAAGTTGTATGACTATAAGCATTTCTTATTAATTGCTGTTGATATATTTAATTAAACCTTGAGAGATAATAAAATTGCATATGAATTATCAATCTAAGAGCACATAGGTCTGTACATTTCATTAAGATAACTTAACTAATCATTGTGCTATTACACCTTGCCTTTGAGCAAGTTGATTGTTTTCTATTTTGTTTTATTTTCTCTTCAGTTCCCTAGAGAGACAATGTTATTTTTTCTAAAGTCATTTGTTGATTTGTATTTACTTTACTTCTTTTCCAAGTCCCATTAGAAGCACTGTTGATCACAGCACAAGTGAACCCTTGGTTTAGTATCCTTGAACATGTATACTCAAGAGTAATTACTGACCAAATTGAATGACAATGAAGCCTCTTTTTTTTCTTCTTTATTTTAAAGGTTTTACAGAGTTTTGTTGTTCACAGACATGTATGTTCCCAGATCAGTCATACGCATATCCATGGTCCCCACCCACCCAAAATGATTTTTTTAGCGGGTTAGCATGAATCTATGAGTCCAACATTATGAGATTAACATTTACAATCAGTAACATCTTAGTAAAGCATACAAATGAAAAACTGAAGTCCTTGGAAGAAAAAATAATTCTGCCTCCAGACTTCCTTGGAGTAGAGCTATTGTATCAACTCTTCCCTGTGTCTCCGGCCTCCTAGGCTCATGTGCAGAATTTGGACTTGATAGGCCCCACAACCACAGGAGCCATTTCCCCTAAAATAAATGTGTCTCTGTCTCTCTCCACATACACACACACATGCACCCTATTGTTGCTTTTATTCGCTAAGTCATGTCTGACTCTTTGCGACTCCATGGACTTCACCCCAGGATCTTCCATATCCAGTGATCAAACCATTTCTTGTGTCTCTTACATTGGCAGGCAGATTCTTTACCACTAGTGCCACCTGGGAAGCCGCTCCGCTCCCACACCGTATGGGTTCTATTTTTTGGGAGAACCCTGACTTTGTCCTTGCTTAGGATTCATGCTCTCATACTGTGTATTCGATTGCTTTCATTAAGAAGACCACTGATATTCCACTGCAGGCCATATCCACATTTCTTGTAAGTTGTATGACTATAAGCATTTCTTATTAATTGCTGTTGATATATTTAATTAAACCTTGAGAGATAATAAAATTGCATATGAATTATCAATCTAAGAGCACATAGGTCTGTACATTTCATTAAGATAACTTAACTAATCATTGTGCTATTACACCTTGCCTTTGAGCAAGTTGATTGTTTTCTATTTTGTTTTATTTTCTCTTCAGTTCCCTAGAGAGACAATGTTATTTTTTCTAAAGTCATTTGTTGATTTGTATTTACTTTACTTCTTTTCCAAGTCCCATTAGAAGCACTGTTGATCACAGCACAAGTGAACCCTTGGTTTAGTATCCTTGAACATGTATACTCAAGAGTAATTACTGACCAAATTGAATGACAATGAAGCCTCTTTTTTTTTTCTTCTTTATTTTAAAGGTTTTACAGAGTTTTGTTGTTCACAGACATGTATGTTCCCAGATCAGTCATACGCATATCCATGGTCCCCACCCACCCAGATCCCCCCATCCCACCCCTCCAGACCTTCGCCCCAAGCCATTAATGAAGCCTCTTAAGAGGAAAAAAAATAGCCGATAGGTGAACAAAACTCAGTTTTTCATCTTTTTTACATGCTTTATTTCCTAGGTATTTTCTGCAAATTTCCACAGAACAAAAAGGTCAGTCTGGTATTGGTGGAATGGGTTTTAAAAGTTTACTTTAAAGACAAACACAGACTTCTGTTTAGTTATTTAAGCAAACAGTAAAAATCTAAACATGTCTTGTGTGGTCACCAAGGAATGAACAGAAGTGGCTGGTAAGGTCTTCAATACATGGGCTTTTGAGATTATTCCCTAAAAGGCTAAGGCAGGGGCTTCCCCAAGCAATTGCCAAGGCTGAACCATCAAGCACAGGGGGCAAACTGTGTGAAAAAGAAAAAAAAAATACTTTCACTTATAGAATATCTGAAATAATGCCTTTCCCAATTTATTTTTTAGCATTACCTGTCTTTTCATTTACAATGGTGACAATTAATGTTGCAAGGAGGAAACCAGTTCTGACCCCATGATGAAACTTTGCTTGACTTGCTTTTCATTGCTTTTATTATAATCATACATAATGGCTTGCCTCAGAGAATCCTGCCCCTCTGCCTGACTTAAACTAAAGTGCCTTTGTTCAGAACCCTGTCCAACTGTGGATTGCAGGAGGGGAGAAATTAACACATTCTCTGCCTGAGGCTTGGCATTCTAGGAGATATTTGCAAGATCAATGGCCTTTTTACTTTGCTTCCTCACCTTCCACTCCACCCCCACCCCTCCTGCCATCTTTGATCTATAAAAGAATCTGGCATCTACACTCCAAAAAGACGGTTATTTGGGGGTGCTAGCCTACTATCTTCTCGGTCAGATGCTTTCCAAATAAAGTCATTTTCCTTGCCTCAACACGTCTTCTCTCACGTTCATTGGCCTGTTGTGCAGTGAGCAGAGCGAGCTTGGATACAGCAACATTAATAGGCAGGGATGTGTGTTTTTATAATGGCCTCTATATTGACTCTGCCCATTCTTTTAGAAAATATTTTGAAATCGTCTGTTTTATGAAAATGCCTGGGAAATGCTGACCTACAAAGAGCTTTCCTGCTTGTATTCGATGCTGCAGCTTCCAAATTCTGATCACCTCTCTGATGTTATAAGAGAGCGTGTCTACACAGTGGAGAACACAAGACTGTCCGTGGTGCGGGGTGCTGATCTCTGACTGAATGGCACTGCTAGTGTCACACAAAGGTGTTGAAAAAGCTCTCCTGTAAATGAATGGAGCTTGAACATCTCAGGAATCTGCCCACAAATTTTCCCAGACAGCACCTGCTTCTCATCTAAACGAGGCTGCTAGCAAGACCTTGATCCTCTCTGCTCTAAGGGTTGTTTATACAACATAGGCCAGTGTCTGAGGCTGTGCAGAGCAAGGAGAATTAAGCCATTAACTGGGCTGAAAAACACCCTAGGAAGGCTCTTAAGGTGTTACCCTAAGAGCAGGCATAACCACCTTGCTCTTTTAAGAGAACAGTTACTTTGGGTCGCAGTTTCTCTAATCACACAAGCTACTCCCATTGTATTCATTGATGTGGTTTAGACGCTAAAGCTAAGTCATGTCCAACTCTTGCAACCCTATGAACTGTTGCCCACCAGGTTCCTCTGTCCATGGGATTTTCCATGGAGTAGGTTGCCATTTCCTTCCCCAGGAATTTTTCTGACCCAGGGATCAAACTTTGTCTCCTATTGCAGGTAGATTCTTTACCAAATGAGCTACCAGGAAGTCCCATATTCATAGAATTTAACACATTCTCTGCCTGAGGCTTGGCATTCTAGGAGATATTTGCAAGATCAATGGCCTTTTTACTTTGCTTCCTCACCTTCCACTCCACCCCCACCCCTCCTGCCATCTTTGATCTATAAAAGAATCTGGCATCTACACTCCAAAAAGACGGTTATTTGGGGGTGCTAGCCTACTATCTTCTCGGTCAGATGCTTTCCAAATAAAGTCATTTTCCTTGCCTCAACACGTCTTCTCTCACGTTCATTGGCCTGTTGTGCAGTGAGCAGAGCGAGCTTGGATACAGCAACATTAATAGGCAGGGATGTGTGTTTTTATAATGGCCTCTATATTGACTCTGCCCATTCTTTTAGAAAATATTTTGAAATCGTCTGTTTTATGAAAATGCCTGGGAAATGCTGACCTACAAAGAGCTTTCCTGCTTGTATTCGATGCTGCAGCTTCCAAATTCTGATCACCTCTCTGATGTTATAAGAGAGCGTGTCTACACAGTGGAGAACACAAGACTGTCCGTGGTGCGGGGTGCTGATCTCTGACTGAATGGCACTGCTAGTGTCACACAAAGGTGTTGAAAAAGCTCTCCTGTAAATGAATGGAGCTTGAACATCTCAGGAATCTGCCCACAAATTTTCCCAGACAGCACCTGCTTCTCATCTAAACGAGGCTGCTAGCAAGACCTTGATCCTCTCTGCTCTAAGGGTTGTTTATACAACATAGGCCAGTGTCTGAGGCTGTGCAGAGCAAGGAGAATTAAGCCATTAACTGGGCTGAAAAACACCCTAGGAAGGCTCTTAAGGTGTTACCCTAAGAGCAGGCATAACCACCTTGCTCTTTTAAGAGAACAGTTACTTTGGGTCGCAGTTTCTCTAATCACACAAGCTACTCCCATTGTATTGATTGATGTGGTTTAGACGCTAAAGCTAAGTCATGTCCAACTCTTGCAACCCTATGAACTGTTGCCCACCAGGTTCCTCTGTCCATGGGATTTTCCATGGAGTAGGTTGCCATTTCCTTCCCCAGGGAATTTTTCTGACCCAGGGATCAAACTTTGTCTCCTGAATTGCAGGTAGATTCTTTACCAAATGAGCTACCAGGGAAGTCCCATATTCATAGATAAACTTTCTTATATAAAGATGGCATAAATATATGTAAAATCATTTTTGCCTGGGACTCAATGGATTAGTTACAATGATCAAGAAAAGACCACCTAAAATTGTTCTAGTTACAAAGCTGTGAATTTTAGAGGTCAGCTGCTTACGTTGATGACTTCAGATTTACTTTAAGAATTTACACTAACTAAAATGCATAACATAATTATTTTTATTGTCACAATTGTAACATCTTTGTGATCTCATCTTATGAGTTTCTTTTATGGGTCAGGCATGGTGCTGAGGACTGGAGACACAAAATCATAAATGCAATCCAGGAAGTAATAAAAAAAAAAGTGGTAAATTCTATGTCAGTAGTAAGCTAAGACTGCTAAGATCTTATATTCATGGCTAGGTTAATGATTCACACAAGGAAACCAACCTGAAACTTTATCCCCTTTTTGTTCTTCTCCATAGCTAACTTCAGCACACACACCTTTTAGTCCTAAGATGATATTTTCCACTTGTTTTTTTCCTGCCTACTCAGAAACACAGTAAGTTTGAAATCCTGAGAAATTCTGACCAATTTAAACCATCAGGCTTTCTAGGGGAAGAGTGATTTACTGGTATTGTAGAAATAGTCGTATTGATTTAAGGCTCTTTGAGAACCTGCTACTAAATTATCTGGTGCTTGTTTGAAGGGAAACTCAAAGGAACCAGGCATGCATTCATGCTCATTTGCTTCAGTTGTGTTTAACTTTTTGCGACCTTATGGATTGTAGCTCTCTAGGCTCCTCTGTTGCAGGATTCTCCAAATAAGAATACTGGAGTGGCAAAGGAACCATAGTCATCACAAATAAATGAACGTGGAAATAGTTGCTTAACTGGAGCAGTGGAGGAAGAGCTGGAAAGAGCTGGACGTGAGAGCTTGGGTGATACTAAGAGTGGGGTGAATGCCAAGGGCAGCTGACATCCACACAACCCTATGATGGTGAGATACTGGAGAGGGGACCAAAATGAGCCCAAATGAAACGAAGGAGCAGCGGAGAGCCTCCCAAGTTCAGTGCAGAGATTTTCATTCTTGTGCACAGTTATTTAGACTGAAAATGGAAACATGCGACTGTGAAGCAGATCTCATTCATACATAATTGAAACACCCAAGGGTAAAATAGGGAGGCACAATGGATGACATCTGATAAAAAGAGAGCATGGCAAGAGAAGAAGTTAAAAACAAGATACAAGACCCTGGAGACCGCAGAGAAGAATAACTGACACAGGCCAAATAACCTCAAATAAAAATATCCAAATTACCAGACAATGCAAATATCAAGACAAATGCGTGGGAGAGGCAGGAGGATTGGGGAGGAAAAAATGCTTACAATATGAAACACTCGGGGGATGAGTCCATGTGAGTGAAACTCTTATTCTAACAAAATGCAATGACAATAGCATTTATGTAGTGTTCCCATATACCCAGGAACTACACAGAATAAACTACCACAAGATTCATTGTATTTAAAGATGTTGTATTCTAAATGACTGTATAATATATATATAATACATATATATGGATGTCTATATAAAACTAATAATCATATGTATGCATAAACATTAAAATTTTCTTAACTTGAGAGAACAGTAGTGTGTGTGTACATGTATATATCTGTATGTAGTTGGCTTCTCTGTCATGAAGGATCAATTCCATTTCATTAGACAGATTTGTGGAAAAGTAAGTGTTGTGGTAAGTATTTTAAGGAGAAAAGTGACTCATAAACAGTGAGCAAGCAGTACAGTTGTCTATTTTTTCTAGCAAACTCAGAGCATTTGAGTACCAATCATGATCAGGCACACAGATCCAGACTATTTCATTAAATCCTTATAAAACTTTCCTGAAAGGCACTGTTACTTCCGTTTCAGTAGGAAGATCCAGACACTCAGAAAAATTAAGTCACATTGACTTGTCTGTTATAAACCCAAACTCTTCTCATTGTACTCTTCTCCATTCCCTTCAAAAGATGAAAATGGAAAGCTGTCTAAAAAAGGTCTTGCAAGGCAACTTTCTAGTCTTGTGCTAGAAATTATGTTTATCTGCTCATATGATGTACATTTTCATTAAAAAAAGTGACTATGGCCAAAAAACACTGCCTCTATTTCCTTTTGTTTAGAAAACTGAGAGATAGAAGGAAGTTGTTAGGTGGCTGAACGGCTCTGCAGTTTGATTCTGTATTTAGCCCCATTTTCACTCCCACTGATATCCTTTGCAATGAGAAGGAAATCAAAAGAGGTGCAATAGCTAGCTAGTGGGAAGCTGCTGTAAAGTACAGCGAACTCAGCTCAGTGTCCTGTGATGACCTAGAAGGTGGTTCTAGGGGATGGGAGGGAGGCTCAAGGAGGGGACATACATATACGTATAACTGATTCATGTTGTCATACAGCAGAAACTAGCACAACACTGTAAAGCAACTATATCCCAATAAACAAAAGAGGTGTATCACATACCAATTCAAACCCGAGGTAGTTGTGGGGAAATGAGGTGTCCACCCCCTATGTATTTGCATTGTAATTGAGGTGGCAAAAATCAGTGAAGTGATCCAGTGCTTTTTCACTTGGCATGGAATCATTAAGCAAACTGGTAGCAGGTCTGAAATCAGAATTAGGGTGCTCAAACATTCCCCTGTTACATTCCTTTTCCCTGGCAACATATTCCATCTTTGGTATGGGATTCCTTTTCCCTGGTAACATATCCGAGCTTTGCCTAGATGGCATAGATTGGGACAATATCAAAGTTATTCAGAGAGTTAATAATTTTTCTATCCGCCTTCTAACCCTGGGCTTCCCTGGTGGTTCAGACAGTAAAAAAATCTGCTTGAAAAAAAAAAAAAAATCTGCTTGCAGTGCAGTAGACCTGGGTTCTAACCCTGAGTCAGGAAGATCCCCTGGAGAAGGAAATGGCAATCCATTCCAGTATTCTTGCGTGGTTAATTCCATGGACAGAAAAGCCTGTTGGGCTATAGTCCATAGGGTCACAAAGAGTTGGACATGACTGAATGATTAACACTTTCACTTTCACACTGTCTCATCTGAAGTGACCCGCACAAAATGGACTTTTTGATTTCTTGAGTATAAAGTCCCCATATCGTATTCTAAATTTCTGGAAGTATTTTGAATGATAGCAATTCCACACCAGGTAAATAGAGAATGAGGGTGATGTTTTTGTCTTAGGAAACACTCATTTTTTCATTCACAAAATTAGATCATGATCAAACATTTTACACTGGCTGCACAAACTCTGCAACAGAGTAAAACCAAGGCAAGCATTAATGTTCTCCCACCTTCTCCACACCCAGTGAGAGCTTCCTCACCTTAAAGAACATAAAAGGATTTGATTTCACTCTTTTGGATAGAGTGAAGAATAATCCAGGGCTTCCCCTGGTGGTCCAGTGGGTGAGGACACTGCCTTGCAGTGCAAGGGGCGCCAGTTAGATTCCTGGCCTGGGAAGATCCCACGTGCTGTGGAGCTGCTGGACAGATGTGTCTAATTACCGAGCCGGAGCTCTGGAGCACATGCGCCCAGAGTTGGTGCTCTGCGACAACAGAGGCCACTGCGATGGGAGGCCCACACGGGCCAAAAAACAAAGATGGATGAAAAATAGATAAATGAAAGACCAATAGAAGTGGCCCGCCCAGTCCCCTCCCTCCCCAACCCCGCCCCCCCAAAAGATCAAATGATTAATTATGCACATGTTTATCCTTTTCTTGTGAGACTGGATTATTTTTAATCTCTTATGATTTTTAAAAATCTTCTGAAAAACAGTTAATGCTTAAATCAACCAACCATGAGATTGAAAGATTCCCCATTTCATGTTCACTGATGACCATTGGGGGATACTGGCTCTTTAGGCAATTCTAGCTCTCATAAAAATACTATATAACATGCTTCCCTGGTGGTTGAGTGGATAAACAGTCCCCCTTGCAGTGCAAGGGGCACCAGTTCAATCCCTGGCCCAGGAAGATCCCATGTGCCACAGAGCGGCTGGAGCGGTGTGTCCAATTATGAGCCAGTGCTCTGGAGCACATGTGCTCAGAGCTAGCGCTCTGCAGTGAGAGAGGCCACTGCGATGGGAGGCCCACACATGCCAAAGAATAAAGATAGATGAAAAACAAATGATGACTTAGAGGCCAAAAAAAAGAAAGAAAGAAAAAAAGGAAGGGGAACACACCTGGTCTGAGAAGTCCACCCAGGGCAAAGCAGCCAGGCTACCTGATTTTAGATAGACATTTTTGGTTAGAACCATATAATAAATCATATTCACATTTCTCTACTGGGGGCTCAATCTGCAGTAGGAGAATGGAAGTAGAAAAGATGAAGTGCAGAGAGCAGCAAAGCATGCTGATATCTAAGGGCAGCTGAGGAAAGAGGAAAACAGTGGTTACATTTAAAAGACCACTGTGAGAATCCACTGATGAACTCCTAGATGTCTAAGAGGAATACCATAAACTATCATCAATCAATATATTAAATATTACATTGTAAAATTCCACCACCGTAAGGGATAATGACTTTCAGAATGCTATCAGTAAATGGGAGAGTGAGGGGGAATTCAAGAGAAGGACAGTTAAAATCTCCATCCGGAAAGAAGCACAAATTTTGTGAACCTAAATCCACATTCTGTAACTCAACATTGTAAAGTGACTATACTCCAATAAAAATTAATTAAAAATAAAATAAGACCCATTATTTAAAATAAATAAGTGCTCATTCTAGTCCTGTCATTTCTCTTTATTTAGTCTTGGGCAAGACATACTGTGAGGACATAAGTTTATTTATCTACTTCATGAGATTAATGAGAATAGCTTGATAACAATGGTAAAGAATTAAGATTGAACAGGAACAGGAAAGGAATTAAATAAAATATTCTGTATAAAGAGCCAGACATAGAAAAGTTATTGAATAAAGGTTAGAGACTTTGATTAACAATAGAGAATAGAAAGGATAAAAAAGATTTTTGCTAGAATTGACTAAAGCTTAAAATTTTAAAATAAACATGATGGTAGAGAAAGAAAAATCTCATCTCATTTTAATGGATAATACTTTAGTCTTCTCTAAAATTCTGTAAATGAAAAGAAAATATTCAAGATAAGAGGAAATTTTATAAAAGTAACATTTACAGAATTGAATACCACTATCTTCTGTTCACTTACTCATTGTGGGTCAGACTTAAGGATACATGTGCTATCTTTGAGGTTGCATGGGAGAAGAAATTACTTAAATCCTTGATTCAGAGAGACAAGGGTTGAATCTCACTAGATACGTGATTTTAGGCAAACTTTATAATCTCTCAGAGGCTCAGATAATAATAACAAAATAGTCAATCTTCAGTAAGTAGCTGGCCACAAAAACTTCCATGGTGGGCTAGGGGTGAAGACTCCATATTCCCCATTCAGGGGGCCTGGGTTGCATCCCTGGTCAGGGAACTATTATGTATCTCACATGTCACAATTAAGACCCAGAACAGCCAGATAAAAAAATAAAAGTAAGTAGCTGACTCCAGGTCTGATAGTCTCCCTTCAAGGCTTTGATTATTTACCTGCAGTTTCCTTCCTCTTTGCCTTGTGGTCTCCAACTCCTAAGCATATGATAGATCCTCTTGTCCTGGTTCGTCATGTAGACCACAACCCACAGTCATCTGGCATTAACACTGGCAATACAAAGGCAAATATTATCAGAGAGAAAAGCATTATCTTTTCTTCTTAAAAGAGAAGGAGGCACCAGGATTCCCAAGAATTTTTTTTTCTGTCTCTGTAAACCCTTATGTATTGTGTGTGCTTGTGTGTGTATTCAGGAAAGGGGGCCGAGTGGGTTTTAGGCATCTCAGAAAGGCTTCTGTACTTTTAAAATATTCCTCTGGAAATTTGTTTATAACAATGGCTCCAGCAACAGCCTAAGCCATGTCTACTACTGGGATCCATAGTTCTTTATGTTTCTCGTGACTCACTTGTTTCTTAATTCTACACAGAATCACCAAACCCTTGCTATTTTCCAAGCACAGTTATAAGCTTGAAAATCAGACAATTTAGTTAGGTAAAGGGCATGGGCAGTTATTTTTATAAACTGAGAGGTGCGGAGTTGAGAGTCTGGATAAAAGAGTTAGGGAAAATGGAATACACTTGAAGGTTGAGTCTGTTGCTTCATGCAGTCCTGTATCAGAGCCCTGTGTTAAGAGGGCTTGAAGCAAAAGGCTCAAGAAACTTTTTTATGCGATGCCATGAGACATAGGTTCATGGGCTGACTTTGGCGGCTATATGGGACCCTGGATTAGAAACGAAATGACTGTCTTCACTACTGGGTAGAATGGCTTTAAGTCACTGGAGGCCACAATGACTGTGTTCCTAATACACTCAAGAAGGATAGAGTACTTTTGGTTTGAGTGCCAGGATTGTCAGAAAGAATACCAGGAGCAATTATGTCCTAATGAGGAGGTTTGCAGAGAGCATAAAGGAGAAAGGTCACAGCTGGACAGGAGGACCATGGTGTATACACTATAGATTGTAGGCAGCTAACACACACCTAGACAGAAATCCCCCAGGCATTTAGCAATCATGGATCAAGATCTTTCAAGGGGATGAGAAGATACATGAGCACATGGAGTCAATGCCAGTGAGGTGAAAGTCACTACTTTTAGTATGATCCCTTGCCTGATGTAATTCTCACGTCTGGGGAACTGTTTACATCTATTTACAGATTCTTTTGGATTAAGAACATGCCACTACTGGGAGAGTTAAAAGGAATCTTAGTCATTTCATCTGTAGTACGATTATAGTTTAATCAGATTGCTTTCTCAAAGTCAAGCTATGATCAGATTCTGCTTCTCTATAGGAATGTGAATTTTAATGACACAAGAAGAGGACAACTACTGTCACTATGATTGTTTTTGTTTTCGTAGCACAGGGTATTTCAAGGAGGGTCATGTCTACACATACTGATAAAGATTTGTACAGGCTTACAGTCATATAACGATATGGTACATGTGGGAGAGGAGAAACCACATTAATAGACAAATGTGACAAATTAATGTTGAAAAACGTCAAAAGGTAGCAAGAAAGGTACAGACAAGCTTTTATTTGTGAAATCTAAAAAATGGTACAAATGAACTTATTTATAAAACTGCAGTAGAGACACAGATACAGAAAACAAACTTATGGTACCAGGGAAAAAGGTGGGGAGGGAAAAATTAGGAGATTGGGATCAACATATGCACACTGCCATAAAGAAAACAGATGACCAATAAGGACATGCTGTATAGAATGATGGCTCAGTGGCAAAGGATCTTCCTGCCAATGCAGGAGATGAGAATTTGATTCCTGGGTCAGGAAGATCTCCTGGAGGAAGAAATGGCAGCCACTCCAGTATTCTTCTCTGGGAAATCCCATGGACAGAGAAGCCTGGTGGGCTATAATCTACAGGATCGCAAAGAGTTGGACACAATTGAAGCAACTTTAGTACACATATGAACCATAAAAATAGTTTTTAAATTTAAACATTATGAGGGAGACCTCATCCTCAATCTCCTTAGCCTTATCTTAACTGAGCAAAAATTTCTTTCACTTTCCTCAGACTGCCAATTCCTGCCACCCCTCTTCATGTATCCCACCAAGCTATCAAGCTTGGGGTATTAAATGGTGAGGTAGGAAGGAGACCTGAATCTGGAACACGAGTCTCTGTCTTCAGTCATCTTCTATAAATCCACTGCAATGGACACAATCAGCCAGTTCTAGCTTCTTCTTCTTCAATGAGAGTCACATAGTTTAATACATAAGTATCTGTCTCTGCATTACAAGAGGGCTTCCCTGGTGACTCAGCTGGTAAAGAGTCTGCCTGCCAATGCAGGAGACCCGGGTTCGATCCTTAGGTCAGGAAGATCCCCCAGAAAAGGAAACGACAACCCACTCCAGTATTCTTGCCTGGGAAATCCCATGGACAGAGGAGCCTGGTGGGCTATATTGTCTACGGGGTCACAGAGAGTTGGCTATGACTTAGTTACTAAAACAATACTTTACAAGAGAAATAAAATGCTAACTTGATAGAAATATATGTTTCTAAATATGCTCCTTTCACTTATTAACTAATATTTGCTATGTACATGCAGGATACATGCAAAACACTGCATCATTGGTTTAAAAAGCCAATTTGGCTTCTACTATGTTAATCCAAACGTTCCAATTAGTTTAGTGCTTCATAATTATGTATAATTCAGTTTGCATTTATGCATGAAATGTTTATTTCCATAATTGTAACAAGCACTTAAATTAATTACACTCTAACCTCTTGATTCTATGGGCCAACTGTTGAGTCTTTTTGTTAATATTTTAAACTCAAGCCTTTTTAGTTTTGAATTCCACCCCCACCCGCTGTCTTTGATGTGTTGTTTCTTATCCTTGTTTGGAAATCTCTGTGGAATATTCTCAGAATAATCTTGCAGTTTTCTTTTATGACTGAAACTTTGCATTTTAACAGTTGTCTGGAGATAGTTTCTTCCTTGTGAAATATCAGTTTTAATAACAGGAAAAGAAAAACGCTGTAAATCTGCACTAACCACATAAAGCTGAAGTCTCTGAGAGACTGATTAACATGGAGACTCTGCACAGGTTTTTCAATAATTAGAGGATGTGCTTGCATGAAGCCAGGACTGCTCTGGCCTTGAAGCCATTTCCCAGGGCAGCCGGCAATTATTACAGCCTGGAGGACCTTTCTTCTCATCTACGCCTCTAGTCACTGAAGCTGTTTTCAAATAAAGGTCTCTTAACTTCAGAAAAAGTTAACATCACCTTGGATGCACAACACTTTTCTGCTAACACCTTCGCCATGTGGTTGGGAGAGAGCCCTCAGAGAGAAGGCAATTAGAAATTCCTAACCTGTTGTTCATCCACCCAGAAAAGGTTAAGAATATTCTGGTCTCTTATTAGGTGAACTGAGCAGAGGACAATTCCAGGCTCCCTGAGTGCCCAAGCTAACTGCCTGCCCTATCAGAGAAGGAAGCCGAACATTCTCTGCAAAGCACGTGAGGGAGTTTTCTTGTGGGTTTGAGTATTTGTTTTCTCTTCTTTTCATCTCTATGAGTTATAAATAGCAAATATACGATGGAAAAGATTGTCATATGTTTCCCTTTGGTATAGTGCTCATAATACTATCAGTCTACAATAAATGCTAAATGTTTACTATGATGACTTCAGAGAAAAAAATCATGTGATAGTTTACAACCATTAGCCACAAGGCTTTACCTTCTGATACATAATTGCTTGATCTGGATGTAATGCAACATTTATGAACAATTATAAATAAGTAGTTTGCTTTTGTATACTACTTTTTTTCAATGAGTGCTGATGAAATTTTGACTCCATGATAAATTTGCCAACGCAAAAGTCTTCTGCCTGGTGGGATTACTATTAAATAAGCAGCTCATACTACAAATGACAAGAGAAAATCTATCTCATTGGTCAAGGCAATTGATTTGGCATTTGATTATCCTTCACCTGTTCTTTTTGTTCTGCCAATTCAACTATTTAACTTGGCCAAATGGGCAAACGAGTCCTGAACAAAAGTCTGTTGAAGCTGGAGTAAGCTAAGAAGTGGGTCTATTTTTAAAATTCTTTTCCATTAAAATTTATTACGAGATACTTAATCTCTGTGCTATACATTAGGACCTTATTGTTTATGCATTTCACACACATTAGCTTCCATCTTCCAATCTGAAAGTCTTAACTGATCCTCCACTCCCTCCTTGACAACCATAAGCTTGTTCTCTATGTCTGAGTCTTTCTACTTTGCAAATAAGTTCATTTGTTTCTCTTTTAGGTTCCACATATAAGTGATATCATATGGTATTTGTCTTTCTCTGTTTGATTTACTTCACTTAGTGTGATAATCTCTAGGTCCATCCATGCTGCTGCAATTGGCATTATTTTATTCTTTTTTTATGGCCGAGTAGTATTCCATTGTATATATGGACCACATCTTCTCTATTCATTCATCTGTCAATGGACTCACGTTGCTTGAATGTCTTGATTATTGTGTGCTGGAATGAACATTGGGGTATATGTATCTTTCTGAATTTGACTTTGTAGGTTTTGTTGTCGTTTAGTCATTAAGTTGTGTCCACCTATTCCGTGACCCCATGGACTATAGCCTGCCAGGTTCCTCTGTCTATGAGACTTCCCAGGCAAGAATACTGGAGTGGACTGCTATTTCCTTCTCCAGGGGATCTTCCTGAGCCAGTAATTGAATCTGAGTCTTGGGGGCCCATTGGCCCTGGATAATACTATCAGTCTACAATAAATGCTAAATGTTTACATTGTCAGAAAAATCATGTGATAGTTTACAACCATTAGCCACAAGGCTTTACCTTCTGATACATAATTGCTTGATCTGGATGTAATGCAACATTTATGAACAATTATAAATAAGTAGTTTGCTTTTGTATACTACTTTTTTTCAATGAGTGCTGATGAAATTTTGACTCCATGATAAATTTGCCAACGCAAAAGTCTTCTGCCTGGTGGGATTACTATTAAATAAGCAGCTCATACTACAAATGACAAGAGAAAATCTATCTCATTGGTCAAGGCAATTGATTTGGCATTTGATTATCCTTCACCTGTTCTTTTTGTTCTGCCAATTCAACTATTTAACTTGGCCAAATGGGCAAACGAGTCCTGAACAAAAGTCTGTTGAAGCTGGAGTAAGCTAAGAAGTGGGTCTATTTTTAAAATTCTTTTCCATTAAAATTTATTACGAGATACTTAATCTCTGTGCTATACATTAGGACGTTATTGTTTATGCATTTCACACACATTAGCTTGCATCTTCCAATCTGAAAGTCTTAACTGATCCTCCACTCCCTCCTTGACAACCATAAGCTTGTTCTCTATGTCTGAGTCTTTCTACTTTGCAAATAAGTTCATTTGTTTCTCTTTTAGGTTCCACATATAAGTGATATCATATGGTATTTGTCTTTCTCTGTTTGATTTACTTCACTTAGTGTGATAATCTCTAGGTCCATCCATGCTGCTGCAATTGGCATTATTTTATTCTTTTTTTATGGCCGAGTAGTATTCCATTGTATATATGGACCACATCTTCTCTATTCATTCATCTGTCAATGGACTCACGTTGCTTGAATGTCTTGATTATTGTGTGCTGGAATGAACATTGGGGTATATGTATCTTTCTGAATTTGACTTTGTAGGTTTTGTTGTCGTTTAGTCATTAAGTTGTGTCCACCTATTCCGTGACCCCATGGACTATAGCCTGCCAGGTTCCTCTGTCTATGAGACTTCCCAGGCAAGAATACTGGAGTGGACTGCTATTTCCTTCTCCAGGGGATCTTCCTGAGCCAGTAATTGAATCTGAGTCTTGTGCATTGGCAGGTGGATTCTTTACCACTGAACTACCTGGGAAACCCCTGTAGCTTTAAGTTTTGGAAAACATTCCATTACATGACTATGTCAAAAATTTTTATCTATTCATGGGTTTATGAATATTTGGGTTGCTTCTGATTTTTAGTTTGTTAAAAATAAAACTGTTGGGGCTTCCCTGGTAGTCTAGTGGGTAAAGAGTCCGCCTTACAGTGCAAGGAGCGCCGGTTTGATCCCTGGTCAGGGAAGATCCCACGTGTCATGTAGCAGCTGGATCAGTGTGTCCAATTAGAAGCCAATGCTCTGGAGTATGCACCTACAGCTGGTGCTCTGCAATGAGAGAGGTGCCAGCGATGGGACTTCTTTTTTTTAATCTTGGGAAAACACTTTTTTTTTAAATCTTAGCAATAGCATTACTGGGTTATACAGTAAACATATGGCTCACTTTTTGGGTGTCAAGTTATTTTCCAAAGAGCTATATAATTTCACACTCCCAACACCACCACCCAGGAGTTCATGTTGCTCCAAGTTCTTGGCAATACTTGGTGTGTGTGTGTGTGTGTTAGTCACTGAGTCATGTCCAACTCTTTGTGACTTCATGGACTGTAGTCCATCAGACTCTTTTGTCCATGGAATTCTCCAGGCAAGTACACTGCAGTGGGTTGCCATTCCCTTCTCCAGTACTTGGTACTTACTGCCATTCTCTCTACTCTAGCTTTTTAAATGGAGGTATAATTTGCATTTTCCTAATGACTAACAATATCACAACTTTTCTTGCATGTTTGCCATTTGTTTATGTATTTTGCATATAGTCTTTGGTGAAGAGTCAAAGCAAAGCTTTTTAGCCCTTTTTAATCAGGTTGCTTTGTATTCTTTATATATAAAAACAAGTCTTTTGCCAAATTTGTGAATGTATTCTCTCAGTCCGTGGTTTGTTTTTATTTTTTTTATTATTTATTTATTTATTTTGGGCTGGGGTCGGGTTGGGGAGGGAGGGGAGCGGGCGGGCCACTTCTATTGGTCTTTCATTTCTCTATTTTCATCCGTCTTTGTTCTTTGGCTCCTGTGGGCCTCCCATTGCGGTGGCGTCTATCATTGCAGAGCGCCAGCTCTGGGCACATGTGCTCCAGAGCTCTGGCTCAGTAATTGGACACATCAGTCCAGCCGCTCCGCGGCACATGGGATCTTCCCAGGCTAGGGATGGAACCGGCACCCCTTGCACTGCAAGGCAGTGTCCTTACCCACTGGACCACCAGGGGAAGCCCATGTGGTTTGTTTTAAAAAAAATTTTTTTTAACAGTGGCTTTTAAAGATAAAATGTTTTTAATTTTGATTAACTCTATTTTTTTCCTTATATGACCTGTACTTTTCGTATCCTTGAAATGAGATATAAAAATTAGTTAGATATATTTATCTAACTCAAGGTCACAAAAACTTTTATATTTCTTTTCTAGAAATTTTATAGATTTGCCCTTGCATTTAGGAGTGATCTATTTCAAGTCAATTTTTTATCTATGGAGTAAAGCAAGGATCAAGGTTCTTTTTTTTTCTTAATATTATCCAATTGTTCCAGCAATTCTTTTGAGTGTCCTTTTATGGAAATTCAATTAACTATCTATGAGTGAGCATATTTCCCAAATCTATTCTGCTCCACTGATTTGGATGTTTGGCCTTATTAATTCCTTGTTAGCTTTATAGTAAGTTTTACAAGAAAATAGTGTGAGTTTGTTGGTTTTTATTTCGCTTTCCAAATAGTTTTGGCTATTGTAGGTTCTTTGATTTCCATGCACTTCTAGAATTAGCCTGCCAATTTTCAATAAAAATTCTGGGATTTTGATCAGAAATGCCTTGAATATCCTAATCAGTTTTAAGATAATTTATAATATTGAGTCTTCTGACCCATGGAAAAGACATACCTCTTGTTTATTTCAGTATTTCTTGATCCCTCTTGTAATATATCAAAGTTATCAATGTATAGATCTTGTGCATATTGTGTCAAATTTCCCTATGTACTTCATATTTTTAATGCTACTTTGTATGAGTTTTATAATTTCAATTTTGAATTGCTTCTTACTAAGATATAAAATACAATTAATTTTGAATGATTCAGCATTGCTTAACTTACTATTGGCATGTTTTCTGTTTCTACATAGACAGTTATATAGTTTATAAATAAAAACCACTTAAACATTTCCAGGCTATAGAGGCAGATCTCCTTGCCTTGTTCCTGATATTATGGGAAAAGCACTCAGTCTCTTAGCATTTAGTGTGATGTTAGTTGCATGTTTTAGTAAATGCTGTTCATCAGTTTAAGGAAGTTTCCACCTCCTTTACTGAGAATTTTTCCTACAGATGGGTGATTTTATTGTTCTTTATTTGCAAAGTTGTGTTTGACATTTTGTGACCCTATGGATTGTAGCTTGCCAGGTTCTTCTGTCCATGGGATTCCCCAGGCAAGAACACTGGAGTTGCCATTTCTTCTCCAAGGGCTCCTCCCAACCCAGGGATCAAACCCAGGTCTCCCACATTGCAGGTGGATTCTTTACCATCTGAGCTACTAGGGAAGCCCAAGAATACTGGAGTGGGCAGCCTATCCTTTCTCCAGGGCATCTTCCCAACCCAGGAATAAAACTGGGGTCTCCTCCATTGCAGGCGGAATCTTTACCAGCTGAACTATCAGGGAAACCCTAAATAATAACATGAGAAGGACACATCTTAAATACACAAATGGTTCTGAAAGCACTTGAAAATTAATGGAATCCTACTACAGTGTTGAGAGGAGATAACTTTGATAGCAATGAGTGATGAGGAGTTTAAGCCAGTCATGATAAAGACATGAAGACCAAGCAAGAAGCTTATGAAGATTAGACAAAGGACAAGAAGGATCCAATTATTTTTATTAGATAGTTCACTGGAAATATGAACTAACTAAATATTCTGGTTACAATAAAAAAGGAAGAGATGGGGCTTCCCAGGCAGCTCAGTGGTGAAGACTTCGCCTGCCAATGCAGGAGACACAGGTTTGATCCCTGATCCGGGAAGATCCCACATGCTGTGGAGCAACTAAGCCCGTGAGTCACCACTATTGAACATGTGCTCTAGAGCCTCGGAGTCACAACTATTGAGCCCATGTGCTACAATTTTTGAAGTCCGTGTGCCCTAGGGTCTGAGCTCCACAAGAGAAGGCACCACAAGAAGCCTGCTCACCTCAACTAGAGAGTAACCCCCACTCCCTGCAACTAAAGAGCCTGTAGTAGCAAATGAAAACTCAGAATAGTCAAAAATAAATTAATAATTAATTTTAAAAAGGAA
Organism: Tragulus kanchil; assembly: GCA_022376925.1. Classification (NCBI taxonomy): domain Eukaryota; kingdom Metazoa; phylum Chordata; class Mammalia; order Artiodactyla; family Tragulidae; genus Tragulus; species Tragulus kanchil. The sequence continues at coordinate 36,233,642 of JAIOJX010000025.1, forward strand.
GAGATAAGTGAATATTGTTGGGCATGGTAGCATAGAATAATTAAGGAACTTCTCCACTGTCACAGTGTTTGAACCATAAGTCAGAATACCCACCCTCTCCAGTTCCATGATTTCCATGAACAAGGCATTAAGCTTTATTGAACCCCAGTTTCCTTTTATAAGGAATAGAGAATGTTCATTTTAAGGGCTTTGGCTGGGCTCCAGCAAAATGACTTATGAGAAAGCATTTTGAAAACTTCAAAATGTCAGATGGTATTATTAAACAAACCACTGACACTAACTTGATTTTTGTATTTTAAACCTTTAATGTATCTTTTTTGTCCCAAGCTGGCTAGTTTAAATGGTTAGGGAAATGGGGGAGACAATGAAGCGAGATAGGAGAACCACGTGTGCCCAGCATTTTGCCCAGTGTGAAGAGACAGACAGGAAGGAAAGACTGCCTGAGAGCCTGCATACACAGCTTTCATCCTCCTGGCAGGTGGCTCGCACATCCTCCATTCAGCATAGTCTCATTTACGAGTGGTTTTGCAGGTAAGAGAGCTGCAGCGTCTCACTCAAAAATATTTCCAAAGTCCCTAATAAAAAGGTAACTTGCTATGTGCTATGAGAGATGACAAGCGCACCTTGGGATGACTGATGGATAAAGAATTGTCATTTCTCTTCTGAATATCAGGCTATCGCTGGCTTCCGTGGCTTGGCACCTGTGGCTTGTTAGCAATTACGTGTGGAAACTGGCCCATTCAAAGATGCCCCTGTAGGGCAAGCAGTTTTCGGCTGTTGCCTTCAGTCTGTCTTTACACGGTTTCAGGGCGCTCCGTTATGTGTTTGGGAAGAAGCTTTAAAATCACTTTTCTTTCTCTTTTCCACATTTTCTCCCATTTCTTTCTTTTTTTTTTTTTTTGGCCATTTCTATTGGTCTTTCATTTATTTATCTTTGTTCTTTGGCCTGTGTGGGCCTCCCATCGCAGTGGCCTCTCTCGTTGCAGAGCACTGGCTCTGGGCGCATGCACTCCAGAGCACTGGCTTGGTAATCGGACACATCGGTCCAGCTGCTCCGCGACACATGGGATCTTCCCAGGCCAGGGATCAAACTGGCTCCCCTTGCACTGCCAGGCGGTGTCCTTACCCACTGGATCACCAGGGAAGCCCCTCCCATTTCTTTTTTAAGCGTAATTTGATGAGCTTTTCATCCAGGATTTAAAGAGAAATGAGAATAGCAATCCCTCTGAGTATGACGATTTGGGTTATGCTTGGATGTAGTTTTGGGACAAATGCTTTGATACTGATCATATGAGAAATGGAAGTTGTAACTCAAAAATATTTAAAAGCTGTTTGAACTGAGTGCCTTCAGTTTTTCTTTTTTACATATTAAAAATAATAACGAAAAATTATTTTTTGCTTAAAAAGTACCAGGCATTGCATTGTTTCAAGTACTTAGAAGAATTGCCTCATTTAATCCTCACTATAAAGCCATACATATTATCCCATTTTTCATATGAGAAAACTAAGGCACAAGAATGTTAAGCAATATAGTTGAGTCGTGTGTGTATCCATATATATATATATATATATATATATATATATATATATAAAAAACATATTTTATACAATGCAGACAGTTATACAGACTGACAAGTTATTCTCCCTAAATCATAACTCTGATTCTCTAATTTCCTAGCCTAGAAATCTTTAATAATTACCCTTTGTCTATCAAATGAAGTGTAAATACCTTATCCTGACATATCAGAGATCTCAAATTTTGATGCTACATCAATCTCCTCCTGTTTTCCTAACACAATGGTCCTCCTCCAGGCACAGTTTTGTCCTCCTGGGGGATGTTTACCAATGTCTGCAGATGTCTTCAGCACTCACAATTCAGTATATGTTATTGGCATCTCGTAGATAGATGCCAATGACACAGCTACGCACTCTGAAATGCACAGAACCATCACTTCCCACAAGGAATTATCTGTTCTGAACCACCACAGTACCAAGTGTGGAAAACCTTGACCTACCTTATTCTCTGGCCAAACTGGACAACTTGTGGTTTCTTAAAGTCTCCATGTTTCACATTTGTACTTTTTTTCCAATTATTCCTTCACTAAATGATCACAGAGAATCTACTGTGTACCAGGTCCTACTCTATGTGAGACATGATCCCTGATTTCACACTGACTAGTACCTGGCTTCCCATCCTTGTCCTCCTCCAATACAAAGACCTGATTGTTCTTCAAGGGGCTTCCCTGGTGGCTCAGCTGGTAAAAAAATCCATCTGTCAAAGCAAGAGACAGGAACTTCCCTGGTGATCCACTGGGTAAGGACACCACCTTGCAGTGCGAGGGGCGCCGGTTCAATCCTTGGCCTGGGAAGATCCCACATGCTGCAGAGTGTCTGGATCGATGTGTCCAACTACCGAGCCGGAGCTCTGGAGTGCATGCGCCCAGAGCCGGTGCTCTGCAGCAATAGAGGCCATTGTGATGGGAGGCCCACATGGCTCAAAGAACAAAGATAAATAAATGAAAGATCAATAGAAGCGGCCATGGCCAAGAAAATTTTTTTTTTTAAAATATTAAAAAACAAACAACAACAAAAAAACAGGAGACAGAAGAGACACAGGTTCCATCCCTGGGGTAGAAAGATCTCCTGGAGAAGGAAATGGCAACACACTCCAGTGTTCTTCCCTGGAAAATTCCATAAAGAGAGGAGCCTAGTGGGCTACCACCCATGCGGTGGCAAAGAGTCAGACACGACTGATGCTGTGTGCATGCTCTTCAAGACCCTCCTCAAACATCACTTTCTGTCATAACTTAAATCTTCACTCTCTCATCAGTTCAGTTCAGTTCAGTCACTCAGTCATGTTCAACTCTTTGTTATCCCATGGACTGCAGCACGCCAGGCTTCCCTGTCCTTCACCATCTCCTAGAGCTTGCTCAAACTCATGTCCATTGACTCAGTGATGCCATCCAGCCATCTCATCCTCTGTCATCCCCTTCTCCTTTTGCCTTCTATTTTCCTCAACATCAGAGCCTTTTTCAATGCATTAGCTCTTCACATTAGGTGGCCAAAGTATTGGAGCTTCACCTTCAACATTAGTCCTCCCAATGAATATTCAGGGTTGCTTTCCTTTAGGATTGATGGGTTTGATCTTCTTTCAGTTGTATAACAGCTTAAGTTTTATTCCCAATAAGTCGTGGATTTTTTTAGTCACAGTTCTGGAGGTAAAAGTAATCAGTCATTTAAAGTTACAGTGAGCATACTGTAGTATTTGAAGAAAAGAATGGAAAGGCTATGTAAAAAGGCAAATACTCCTGTTCCATTTCAGCAATAAAATTTTTCAAGTCATTCCAGTAAGAATATATTGAGTGCCATCATGGGCCACACACTGTGTAGATACTGAAAGGAGCACCTCATGCTCTTTCCTATGATAAATTCAAGCAAATATTATTAAAGCTCAAAAGATTTTATTATAGAAGTAGAGAAATCCTGGGATTTCCCTGGTGGTCCAGTGGTTAAGACTCCATGCTTCCAATGCAAGGGGCATAGGTTTGATCCCTCGTCAGGGAAGTAAGATTCCACATGATGAATGGAACAGCCAAAAAAAAAGAGTTATCAACAAAAAGAAGTAGAGGAATTCTTTACCTCTGCAGTCCCCAACATTTTTGCCACCAGAGACTAGCTTCATAGAAGACAGTTTTCCCAGAGACCAGGGGGATGATTCAGGTAGTTATGGGAGTGAAGGGGATGAGAGGAAGCAGCAGATGAAGCTCTGCTTGCTCACCTGCCACTCACCTCCTGCTGTGCAAGTTGGGGATCCCTGCTTTGTACAGACAAACATTCTGATGACCAGGTAAATGTAGCAGTGATAACAGGTGTAAGTAATGAGGCATTTGCCTGTTCCTAGGACAGCAGAAGAAACTTAAGGAGGGGAAACTAGGAATGCATGGATTAATGAGGGTCTGAAGCATGATATCAATTAGGAATATATGAATAAGAGTATATGGAAATTATCTGCAAGGCTAAGTTCCACATATAAAGGGACAATTCCACATCTGAACAATATAGTCTGCCATTCCAAAAATATTTCTTAATATGTCTAAACCTTCATATTTTAGCATGTTACCAAAATTTGAACTATGAATGTATTTGACGGATTTCATAAAGTTTGGACCCTCCTCTCTTTGTTCAGTTTCCCAGATTTATGGTAAATAATTTTTACTTGCTTGTTTAGACTTGTCACGGAAATCTGCCCTTTGCTTGCACAAACTTAGGGCTTCAATACAAAAAAGAAACAGGCAAATCCAAAACAATGCTATTTTTTATATTATGCAAATGATGCATTAGTCAAATTGCTTCTATCAGGAGCTACAAGACATTTTGGTGCCCTTTAAATTCTGTCTGCTTATTGGAAGTTCTCTCCTTACACAGTTTCACTGGAGGTAGGGGCTTGAGTAATTCAAGGGGAAGGAGGGAAAGGCAGAAAGAAAAGAGGACACCAGGAAAATAAACTACTAGAACATAAAAAGAATTCTGTTGAATCAGAAGGAAGAAATTACACAGTGCTGGGATCATGATCTTTGTAGCATCTTGCCAGGTCAGGAGAATAATCCTACATTAGAATCTCTCAAATTTGAGTGACCTTAAGAATCACAAGAGTGCTTATTATAGATACAGATTCCCTTCCAATACTTCTAAGACTTCAGTGTTTGTATGAATCATCTGAGAATGTTGTTAAAAAGAAAATTCTAACTCAGTAGATCTGAGAAGTGACCTGAGAGTCTGCAGCTCCACTAAGGTTCTTGTCCATAGGCTGTATTTTGAGCAGCAAGGCAAGTCTGGTTCTCAAGCTTGACTGCACACTGAAATCACCCAGGAGCAAGTGCTGTGTGAATTCTACTCTTAGAGATTTCTGTTCAATAGATACAAGGATTTTTCAAAGCTCCTCAGGTGACTCCAATACACAGCTCAGTTCGAGAACCATCATGCTATTGATGGCCATCTCATAGACAGCCTGCATCTACAGCCCAGCCATGCCCAAATCCTTCTCTAGCATCCTTTCACCATCATGGACCTAGATCCAGGAGCATCCATGGTAAGGGATTTTAGTCCAAAGAGAGCACATGGATTATCAAAATTAGATTATCTTAACTAATAAAGAACCCTCATTGTCTAGAAGGAGTGCTGAGTGAGTCACCATGGAAAAACCTTCAGAACCTGTTAAGTTAGTCAATCCTCTTATATAAAGGAGGCTGAGTGCTGAAGAATTGATGGTTTTGAACTGTGGTATTGGAGAAGACTCTTGAGAGTCACTTGGACAGCAAGGAGATCAAAACAGCCAATCCTAAAAGGAATCAACCCTGAATATTCATTAGAAGGAATGATGCTGAAGCTGAAACTCCAATACTCTGACCACCTGGTGTGAAGAGCCAACTCATTGGGAAGTACCCTGAGAGTGGAATGAGTGAGGGCAGGAGGAGAACGGGGTAACAGAGAATTACATGGTTAGATGTCGGATGGCATCATTGACTCAATAGACATGAGTCTGAGCCAACTCTGGGTGATAGTGAAGGATAGGGAAGCCTGGCATTCATGGGGTTGCAAAGAGTCAGATGCGAATTAACAACTGAACAACAACTGCAATCATTGGATTCTAAAGCTTTTGCTTCTCCTTTTTCACCCTTCAGTTTAGGTATCCCATCATATCTACTCAGCTATGTGGGAGAATTGTGACCTATGTCACACCTCAAAGGAGAGGACTCTACCTGGCCCTGCCCTCTAGAGGGCCTTGACACAGACGCATATGAACCAAAGCCTGAGATGAATTGGGAAAAGCAAGTGCAAAAGAGTGAAAATTCTTTTTTTATGACTGAGTAATATTTTTGGTTGTTGTTGTTGTTTTTGTTTTGTGAGTGACATTTTATTGCACATACTATGTCACACCTTTTCATCCTTTCCTCTGTTGATAACATTTAGGTTGCTTCCATGTCCTGGTTATTGTAACTAGTGCGGCAATAAACCCAGGGATGCTTCTCTCTTTTGGAACTATAGTTTTATTTGGGTATATGCTGAGGAATGGGATTGTTGGCTAATATGGTAGTGTTATAATTTTTTAAGAAACCACAAGTGTTCTCCATAGTGACTGCTAGAAAAATGGTATAGCTATTTGCAAAGCAGAAATAAAGACACAAAGAGAACAAACATATGGATACCAAAGTGGGAAGGGGAGGTGTGATGAATTGGGAGATTGGAATTGACATTATACAGTACTAAGTATAAAATAGGTAAATAATGAGAACCTACTCCATAGCACAGGGAACTCTACTCAGTGCTCTGTGGTGACCTAAATGGGAAAGAAATCCAGAAAAGGGAGGATATATGTAAACATGTAGCAGATCCACTTTGTTGTACAGCAGAAACTAAGAAAACATTTTAAAGCAACTATACTCCAATAAAATTTTTAAAAAGAAAGAAAATTCTACACTTTCTACTGAGGATGGAGACTCCAAAGAGCATTGACAGCTTTCCTCAAGTGCATTATCCTACAGATCAGAGACCCCATTACTGCATCCCTCTGGCTTGATGGGCATATGGGTTGTGTGGGGGTGTAGATTGGGCTGTACAGGTGTTGTATGCACTCACCAAGCTGGCCGTTTCTGTGTCTGGAACTATTTCACAACATTCCCCATTATGCCACTGGCTGGTTCCTCGGTTTCAGAGATAAGCCTCAGGGGACAATGCTGAAAGCATTCACTGTGTGAATCCAGCAAGGACCAGCAGCGTCTGCATGGTCTTCTTGAACCAGGAGCATGCCATAGTCTCTGAAAATACTGCCTATAGTAGCATCTTTCCTTGATTTCACAGATTCCCTGGAAAAAACAGTCCTGAAAGTGGCTCCTAAAATTCAAAGCATAAGGCATTTATAAAGAGAACTTCATATATGAGATGAGGACATTTTGTGCTTAATTTTTAAACATGGTTCATGGGGCTCTCTATAGTCAGAATGAGTTTCATGCTGAGATCTTTTTTTCTGGAGTAAGTTTAGAGCTGGCAAGGCAGATAATGAGAATACTTTAGCATGTATGACAAGGCGGGAGTTAATGTCTTTGGCTGACATTATTTTTTACCCAGCTGAATATGGAGCAAAGGAAAAGTAATGTTTACCCCTACTTACAAGTTTCATCAGAGAAGAAAAATTCTTTAAGGGACAAAATCAAATTCCCTGAGTGGATGTTTTAAAATTTAGTTTATAATAGGCATTATTCTAACTTCGAATCCTTAAGGATGATTTAAGAGGCTGTGGTTGTTTTGGTACGTGGTGTCCAATAAAGCTGTTTTCTGTTCATCGCACGGTGCTGGCTTGTTAAGCCTCAGCTAAAGGTCACCTGACACTCTAGTCAATTCTCTTTGAGCAGGAAGCTTTGAAAGGAAAAGTTATCACAAAACACAGGGTCCCTTTCTGTACTGCCTAGTCTCTGTGGGATGCTGTAAATAAAACATTGGTGAACTAAAACACAAGTAGACAGATCTTTGGAAATGATCTGGGAAAAATCTAGATAAATAAAGAATTGCTTCTGGGTAACCTGGCAGGACACATCACACCACCTTGCTCTTAAGTGTAACTGATCAGAAAGTGACTTGAAGCTACACACTAGGTTCAGGGAAACAAATGATCCCTGAGAAGAGCTCTTGTTAGGGAGATTTACCATGGTGCTCCCCTTGCAGTCCCTGAGATAGCATGTTTACACAAAACAAAGCAAACATTTTAGTAAACAACTAACAGGACACAGATGAGCCCCCCAGGCAAATACTGTGAACTATGGTTTCATTTGCTATACTCAGCAGAGGAGAAGGTCTGGCTGCAAGGCTCCCAAATCCCTGCTTCACGTGTGAATCCAGCAAGGACCAGCAGCGTCTGCATGGTCTTCTTGAACCAGGAGCATGCCATAGTCTCTGAAAATACTGCCTATAGTAGCATCTTTCCTTGATTTCACAGATTCCCTGGAAAAAACAGTCCTGAAAGTGGCTCCTAAAATTCAAAGCATAAGGCATTTATAAAGAGAACTTCATATATGAGATGAGGACATTTTGTGCTTAATTTTTAAACATGGTTCATGGGGCTCTCTATAGTCAGAATGAGTTTCATGCTGAGATCTTTTTTTCTGGAGTAAGTTTAGAGCTGGCAAGGCAGATAATGAGAATACTTTAGCATGTATGACAAGGCGGGAGTTAATGTCTTTGGCTGACATTATTTTTTACCCAGCTGAATATGGAGCAAAGGAAAAGTAATGTTTACCCCTACTTACAAGTTTCATCAGAGAAGAAAAATTCTTTAAGGGACAAAATCAAATTCCTGAGTGGATGTTTTAAAATTTAGTTTATAATAGGCATTATTCTAACTTCGAATCCTTAAGGATGATTTAAGAGGCTGTGGTTGTTTTGGTACGTGGTGTCCAATAAAGCTGTTTTCTGTTCATCGCACGGTGCTGGCTTGTTAAGCCTCAGCTAAAGGTCACCTGACACTCTAGTCAATTCTCTTTGAGCAGGAAGCTTTGAAAGGAAAAGTTATCACAAAACACAGGGTCCCTTTCTGTACTGCCTAGTCTCTGTGGGATGCTGTAAATAAAACATTGGTGAACTAAAACACAAGTAGACAGATCTTTGGAAATGATCTGGGAAAAATCTAGATAAATAAAGAATTGCTTCTGGGTAACCTGGCAGGACACATCACACCACCTTGCTCTTAAGTGTAACTGATCAGAAAGTGACTTGAAGCTACACACTAGGTTCAGGGAAACAAATGATCCCTGAGAAGAGCTCTTGTTAGGGAGATTTACCATGGTGCTCCCCTTGCAGTCCCTGAGATAGCATGTTTACACAAAACAAAGCAAACATTTTAGTAAACAACTAACAGGACACAGATGAGCCCCCCAGGCAAATACTGTGAACTATGGTTTCATTTGCTATACTCAGCAGAGGAGAAGGTCTGGCTGCAAGGCTCCCAATCTGTGGAAGCTCTGATTCTGACCCACTAGTGTTTGTTTCTGCCCAGGGCCTGAAAGTCTCGGTTAAGCCTAAGTCACCGCTCTCATTCTCCTCAACATTGCCAGTGTCCTTTCCTAAGGTTCATGTAGTCTGCCATTCTTACAAGGCAAAATATTTTCTCCAGTTTGGCTCAAATCTTTTTTGGAAAAGAACACATTAGGTGGTGTTTTAGCCTCATTAGAGGACCGTGATTTTGTGCACTTCCTTTGTCTGTGAAAATGGGTATAGTTATAAACTTGCTTCTTGGGGTTCATGTGTATAAAGCACATGGGCTGTAACTGGCACATAGTATGTGATCAATAATTGCTAGTAAAAATGAGGCCAAGATAAAAAATATTCAACAGTTACATCAAACTTTTCCCCAAAATCCAGATTCCCAATGAAACCCATTAGAGTTTGTTTTGTTTGCAAATAAAATGGAGAAGCATGGTAAAAATACATTTCTCTAACTTCTCCAGCTTTATTCCCTTTAGAGTTACTGTTATGGGCATCACAGTTTATTGGTCAAAAGCTTCTTTTCATGGTGGACTGCATTGTATGACCCACAAGTGAGAGGTGGAAAGAAACTTTTCATTTGCATCTATGCGTGCTTGCTTTTCTTGTTCACTATGTCCAACTCAATGGACATGAATTTGAGCAAACTCTGGGCAATAAGGGAGAACAGCAGAGCCTGGCATGCTACCGTCCATGGGATCGCAAAGAGTCAGACACAACTGAGCAACTGAACAACAACATTTTGTTAGTTAGCAAGGTGAGTTGAAGGTCAGGACATCTGGAGTCAGTTCAAATCTGAGAAATACTTTGACCTTGTGCTCGCAAGAAGCACTTTGACCCCATGGCTCCGCTCCAGCAAAAGACCAGTCAGACCCCTGTTGGGAATAGCCCCCTCTCTGGGTGTTAATGACATCAGGGTTGATTATATTGACATAGACAACCTTCTATGCTGCCTCAGCTTCTCACTAAGCCAGTAAAGGAGAAATGTCTCTTTTACATTGCTTTCCATTTGTAGTTTCAGGAATGGTTTGGTGAATACTTACTAAAATTGGTAACCAGGGTTAATGCAAAGAAATAATTCCATGGTGGCTCAGATGGTAAAGAATCTCCTTGCGATGCAGTGGACTGGGTTTGATCCCTGGATCCGGAGGATCCCCTGGAGGAGGGAATGGCCACCCACTTCAGTACTCTTGCCTGGAGAATCCCATGGACAGAGAAGCCTGGCAGGCTACAGTCCACAGGGTCACCAAGAGTCAGACACAACTGAGCAACTAACACGTAACACAAATTCCTTGGGGCTGACATTCACAGAGTAGGCTTGGTTTGAATTGGAATCACCTGCAAATGCCAGTCCTATAAATCCAGGTGGTTTCCTGGCTGGCTGGACCTGGCCTCAGGTGAGAGAGGTGTCAGCCATACCTATTCAGTCTCTCATTTTCATGGAGGAATTTTTTTATTTGTTTGTTTAGTCGAACTCTGTAACTCATTTCCAAAAGCACCCAAATAGTTTAAATTTTTATAAGCTTGCATGCGCCAATCACTTTCCTTGAATAGCTAAGTAAGGAAGGCAGGGAGGGCTGAAGGAAAGTTTTCCTGTGAATACGGTGTTTGTGAGTGGATTAACATTTTCCTGCTAGAATTGCACATCCTCTTAGCTCTCAGAAGGTCCCAATTAGGCCTGACACATTGCCATCTAGCGCACAGACTCCCTGTAACAACCGTATTAAGCTCAGTCGGTGCTGGGTGAGTTTTAAAGTAGGTTTTCCAACCAGTGTGGGTGGACAGATTCCCACTTCATCATCTGCACCCCTTCCCTTTGCCCATTGCAGATTCCTATTACAACACCCTACCTAAGAATATGCTAGTTCCCAACACAGTCAGTGTTTATTTGTCAACAATTTTATAAACCTGCAACACAGACAACCATCCTGCCTGCACTGTCTGGAGAGTCTCATGCAAAAACACTGTAGATTTTGTGAAGCAGGTCAGAAGCTGTGAGAAAACAGCCACTTGAAAAGTTCAAGTTTTACATGTGCTTGAATGAGATTTAAACATTTCTTATTTGAGGAGTGTTCCAAATAGTAGAGGACTGAAAAGATAAGAATCCCATTCATGAAACCAAAAATATTCTTGCCAAAATGAGTTTTCTTCCGTATGTTAATTTGTTGCTTTCTATTTGGAACATATACAGCAATTCCTATAAATCCACAAAACATTCATTGTTGGTCAAGATTCTCCATTGTGGATCTTTCTCAAGCCAATATGATTCATTTGCTCACTCACAGCATCTATAATATTCATTGGAAAGACTTATATTGACATTGAAGCCCCAGTACTTTGACTGCCTGATGTGAAGAGCTGACACTCATTGGAAAAGACCCTGATGCTGGGAAAGATAGAGGGCAGGAGGCGAAGGGGAAGACAGAGAATGAGATGGTTGGATGGCATCACCGAATCAATGGACATAAGTTTGAGCAAACTCCTGGAGATGGTGAAGGACAGGGAAGCTTGGTATGCTGCAGCTCATGGGGCTACAAAGAGTCAGATGTGACTTAGCGAATCAACAACAGCAAGAAGAAGCATCTATAAGTACTCAGATGCTCAGTCATGTCTGACTGTTTGTGAGCCTGTGGACTGTAGCCTGCCAGGCTCTTCCATCCACGGGATTCCCCCTTCCATCCATGGCATTCCAAGACATCGGATTGGGTTGCCATTTCTTATCCCAGGGTGCCTTCCCAATCCAGGGATCAAACCCACATCTAATGTCTCCTGCATTGCATGTGGATTCTTTACCACTAGTACCACCTGGGAAGCTCTATGTATAGCACCGAAAATATTCTTGCTTAAATGATTTTCCTCTGTGGGTTAATTTGTTGCTTGGCATTTGGGATATGCACAGAAGTACCTATAAACCCATAGAACATTCACTTTTGGTCAGGATTCCCCATCATGGATCCTTCTCATGCCAATATGATTCATTTGCTCACTCACAGCATCTATAATATTCATTGGAAAGACTTATATTGACATTGAAGCCCCAGTACTTTGACTGCCTGATGTGAAGAGCTGACACTCATTGGAAAAGACCCTGATGCTGGGAAAGATAGAGGGCAGGAGGCGAAGGGGAAGACAGAGAATGAGATGGTTGGATGGCATCACCGAATCAATGGACATAAGTTTGAGCAAACTCCTGGAGATGGTGAAGGACAGGGAAGCTTGGTATGCTGCAGCTCATGGGGCTACAAAGAGTCAGATGTGACTTAGCGAATCAACAACAGCAAGAAGAAGCATCTATAAGTACTCAGATGCTCAGTCATGTCTGACTGTTTGTGAGCCTGTGGACTGTAGCCTGCCAGGCTCTTCCATCCACGGGATTCCCCCTTCCATCCATGGCATTCCAAGACATCGGATTGGGTTGCCATTTCTTATCCCAGGGTGCCTTCCCAATCCAGGGATCAAACCCACATCTAATGTCTCCTGCATTGCATGTGGATTCTTTACCACTAGTACCACCTGGGAAGCTCTATGTATAGCACCGAAAATATTCTTGCTTAAATGATTTTCCTCTGTGGGTTAATTTGTTGCTTGGCATTTGGGATATGCACAGAAGTACCTATAAACCCATAGAACATTCACTTTTGGTCAGGATTCCCCATCATGGATCCTTCTCATGCCATGATTCATTTGTTTACTCATTTTTTAAAATATTTATTTATTTGCAGTGCTTAGTTGCAATATGTGGGATCTAGCTCCCTGACCAGGGCTCAAACCCAGGCCTCCTGCATTGGAAGCCAGGAGTCTTAGCCACTGGGCCACCAGAGAAGTCCCTGTTCACTTTTTTTTTCAACAATCTTTTGCTGACTCTTATTAAATGTCACAGTGTCTGGCTCTTGGGGATGCAAGTTTGAATAAGTTCTCATGGTACTTATCACTTAACACATGGGAGTCAGATAACAAAAAAGTAAATGAGAAAATAGCAGATGATGATAAGTACCAAATGATGAATATAATCAGAGTGATGTCCTAGAGAACACATGGGGACATTTTTTGGATGCATGGTCAGAGTGTTCTCCAAAACAGTATTGTAAGCTGAGACCTTATGAGAAGAAGGAGTGTAATTTATGAGCATCTGGGCTTATCAAGTAGGGAGAACAGCTACTGCATAGGTCCCGTGGTGGGAATAAATTTGGCATATAGTTGGCATAGGAAGAAGATGAGGCTGGGGCTAAAGCAGATAGTAAAGAAAGACATTTAAGAAAGTTAGGCAGATGCTAGTTGAGGCAGGGCCTTTATCGGCCCAGTGAAGAGGTTGGATTGTACTTTAAATACTGTAGAAAGTCATGAAAGGGTTCAAAACACAAGGGTGATATGATGCAATTCATGGTTTAACAAGATTACTTTGGCCTGGAGAACAGAATGATGTAAAGGACAAGAGTAAAAGCAAGGGGCTTCCCTGGTGGTCCAGTGGGTAAAGAGTTCACCTTGCAGTGCAAGGGGCACGGGTTCGATCCCTGGCCCAGGTAGATCCTACATGCTGTGGAGCATCTGGACTGGTGTGTCCAGCTATGAGCCAGCACTCTGGAGCGCATGCTCCTAGAGCCAGAGCTCTGCAACGAGAGAGGCCACCACAACGGGAGGCCCACACAGGCCAAAGAAATAAGATGGATGAAAATAAACAAATAAACGACCAATACAAGAGGCCAAAACTTAAAAAAAAAAAAAAAAAGAATTAAAAAAAAGAGTAAAAGCAAGCAGGCCAAGTAAGAGGCTTCTGTGGTAGTTTGTGCAAGGGACGGTAACATTTGGACCAAGGTGGCAGCAGTGGAAATGGAAAGAAATTCTGACACTTTGGAGGTAGTACTAATATTCTTCCTCACAACCCACTCCCTTTACTGTCTTTGGAATCCCACACACACAGCATTCATCCATTTATTGATCATTAATGATAGTTTATTGCTCAGTGTTTTCAACAGCTGCTTCAGCTGTTTCCAGCAAATTACTTTGCTCAGTCATCAAGATCAAACCACTTCATCCTAAGAAACCAATTCTGAATGAAATACTATTTTATGCTTAAGTTTCACAAAGAGAAGGCACAAGAGAAACATGGAAGATTAAAACTTATAGCCCAAAGAATTCTCTTCCTTAGTTTAATTTTGCTGTGTATAGTCTATCCTTATTCCACAGAATTCTTTTTGCTAATTTGATCTCACTTAGATTTTCTCATTCATGTTCACGGCCAATAAGAGGACCAGCTAGGAGAACTTCCCCCAACACTTGCTAGGAGAAGAGTTGTTCTTATTTTCAGCTGCCTACTTGCTTTGCTGCTGAGGTTCAATGACACACCCATACACCTTGTTTTGAATCTTACTATATGTTCCTACCACCTCACTGGTGCTCCCCAGGTAGCTCAGTGGTAAAGAATCCACATGCCAATGCAGGACACACCAAAGATACGGGTTTGATCCCCGAGAAAATTCCCTGGAGGAGGAAATGGCAACTCACTCCAGTATTTTTGCCTGGAAAATTCCATGGACAGAAGAGCCTGGCAGGCTGCACCCCACGAGGTTGAAAAGAGTTGGATACAACTTACTGACTAAAAAACAAACCACCTCTCTGGCCCATTTTCTTTTTTCTTTTTTTTTCAAACCACCTCTCTGGTCCATTTTCTTCTTTGTTTTTCAATTTATTTTTAATTGGAGGAAAATCTCTTTACATTGTGGTGTTGGTTTCTGCGGTAAAACAACGTGAATCAGCAATAAGTACACATATGTCCACTCCATCCTGAACCTCCCTCCCCACCACTAGCGTGTCACAGAGCACTGAGTCGAGCTGTGTTACACAGTGACTTCCCACTAGCCATCTATTTTACACATGGTGATGCATATGTTTCAGCACTACTCTCCATTCATCCCACCCTCTCCTTTCTCTGCTGTGTGCACGGCCTGTTCTCTATGTTTATGTCTCTATTCCTGCCCTACAAATAGGTTCATCAAGTACTATTTCCTAGATTCCATATATGCATGCATGCCAAGTCACTTCAGTTGTGTCCAACTCTTTGCAACTCTTTGATCTGTAGCCTGCCAGGCTCACCAGTCCATGGGATACTCCAAGCAAGAATATTGGAGTTGGGCTTCCCTGGTGGTCCAGTGGGTAAGGATACAGCCTTGCAGTGCAAGGGGCGCCGGTTCAATCCCTGGCCTGGGAAGATCCCATGTGCCGCGTAGCAGCTGGACCCATGTGTCCAATTACTGAGCCGGAGCTCTGGAGCGCATGTGCCCAGAGCTGGTGCTCTGCGACAACAGAGGCCACTGTGAGCTAATTTGATCTCACTTAGATTTTCTCATTCATGTTCACGGCCAATAAGAGGACCAGCTAGGAGAACTTCCCCCAACACTTGCTAGGAGAAGAGTTGTTCTTATTTTCAGCTGCCTACTTGCTTTGCTGCTGAGGTTCAATGACACACCCATACACCTTGTTTTGAATCTTACTATATGTTCCTACCACCTCACTGGTGCTCCCCAGGTAGCTCAGTGGTAAAGAATCCACATGCCAATGCAGGACACACCAAAGATACGGGTTTGATCCCGAGAAGATTCCCTGGAGGAGGAAATGGCAACTCACTCCAGTATTTTTGCCTGGAAAATTCCATGGACAGAAGAGCCTGGCAGGCTGCACCCCACGAGGTTGAAAAGAGTTGGATACAACTTACTGACTAAAAAACAAACCACCTCTCTGGCCCATTTTCTTTTTTCTTTTTTTTTCAAACCACCTCTCTGGTCCATTTTCTTCTTTGTTTTTCAATTTATTTTTAATTGGAGGAAAATCTCTTTACATTGTGGTGTTGGTTTCTGCGGTAAAACAACGTGAATCAGCAATAAGTACACATATGTCCACTCCATCCTGAACCTCCCTCCCCACCACTAGCGTGTCACAGAGCACTGAGTCGAGCTGTGTTACACAGTGACTTCCCACTAGCCATCTATTTTACACATGGTGATGCATATGTTTCAGCACTACTCTCCATTCATCCCACCCTCTCCTTTCTCTGCTGTGTGCACGGCCTGTTCTCTATGTTTATGTCTCTATTCCTGCCCTACAAATAGGTTCATCAAGTACTATTTCCTAGATTCCATATATGCATGCATGCCAAGTCACTTCAGTTGTGTCCAACTCTTTGCAACTCTTTGATCTGTAGCCTGCCAGGCTCACCAGTCCATGGGATACTCCAAGCAAGAATATTGGAGTTGGGCTTCCCTGGTGGTCCAGTGGGTAAGGATACAGCCTTGCAATGCAAGGGGCGCCGGTTCAATCCCTGGCCTGGGAAGATCCCATGTGCCGCGTAGCAGCTGGACCCATGTGTCCAATTACTGAGCCGGAGCTCTGGAGCGCATGTGCCCAGAGCTGGTGCTCTGCGACAACAGAGGCCACTGTGATGGGAGGCCCACATGGGCCAAAGAACAAAGATGGATGAAAAATAGATAAATGAAAGAACAACAGAAGTGGCCTGCCCGCCCCCTCCCTCTCCAACCTGCAGCCACCCCCTCCCCCCCACCAAAAAGAAATAGCTTACCTAAAAAAAAAAAGAATACTGGAGTGGGTTGCCATGCCATTCTGCAGGGGATCTTCCTGACCCAGGGAATGAACCCACATCTCCTGCACTGCATGTGGATTCTTTATTCTTTGTGTGTGTGTGTGTGTGTGTTAATATATAATATGTATTTTCCTCTTTCTGACATGCTTTGCACTGTATAACAGCTCTAGGTTCACCCACCTCAGTTCAACTGACTCAAATGCACTCATTTTTGTGGCTGAGTAAAATTCCATTGTATACATGTACCACAACATCTGCATCCATTCATCTGTTGATGGACATCTAGGTTGCATCCATGTCCTTCTGCCTCGTTTTCTTACGTGGCCTTTTACAGTATCTATCCTCCATTCTGATAACTAGAAGTAAAGAAGCTAATCCCACAATCCTATCTGAAATTTTGACATTCTAAATGAGAATCACAATACTCTACCAACAAAGCAGACAACCTAGCCTTAGAAGCTTGCTTTAAAAATCCCAGGTCAGGCACAATTTAAAGGCCTTTCCAGACGCATGGAAAAATAGTCTCAAATTTCTATGTCAGTTCTTTGAAGAATTAGCAGTAACCATTTCCTTTCTATTTTATGAACTCAAATAGTCTTTTCTATTAGTTCTTTGAATTCAGTATTTCCATATATGCATGCATGCCAAGTCACTTCAGTTGTGTCCAACTCTTTGCAACTCTTTGATCTGTAGCCTGCCAGGCTCACCAGTCCATGGGATACTCCAAGCAAGAATATTGGAGTTGGGCGTCCCTGGTGGTCCAGTGGGTAAGAATACAGCCTTGCAGTGCAAGGCCCCGGTTCAATCCCTGGCCTGGGAAGATCCCATGTGCCAGCAGCTGGACCCATGTGTCCAATTACTGAGCCGGAGCTCTGGAGCGCATGTGCCCAGAGCTGGTGCTCTGCGACAACAGAGGCCACTGTGATGGGAGGCCCACATGGGCCAAAGAACAAAGATGGATGAAAAATAGATAAATGAAAGAACAATAGAAGTGGCCTGCCCGCCCCCTCCCTCTCCAACCTGCAGCCACCCCCTCCCCCCCACCAAAAGGAAATAGCTTACCTAAAAAAAAAAAGAATACTGGAGTGGGTTGCCATGCCATTCTGCAGGGGATCTTCCTGACCCAGGGAATGAACCCACATCTCCTGCACTGCATGTGGATTCTTTATTCTTTGTGTGTGTGTGTGTGTGTGTTAATATATAATATGTATTTTCCTCTTTCTGACATGCTTTGCACTGTATAACAGCTCTAGGTTCACCCACCTCAGTTCAACTGACTCAAATGCACTCATTTTTGTGGCTGAGTAAAATTCCATTGTATACATGTACCACAACATCTGCATCCATTCATCTGTTGATGGACATCTAGGTTGCATCCATGTCCTTCTGCCTCGTTTTCTTACGTGGCCTTTTACAGTATCTATCCTCCATTCTGATAACTAGAAGTAAAGAAGCTAATCCCACAATCCTATCTGAAATTTTGACATTCTAAATGAGAATCACAATACTCTACCAACAAAGCAGACAACCTAGCCTTAGAAGCTTGCTTTAAAAATCCCAGGTCAGGCACAATTTAAAGGCCTTTCCAGACGCATGGAAAAATAGTCTCAAATTTCTATGTCAGTTCTTTGAAGAATTAGCAGTAACCATTTCCTTTCTATTTTATGAACTCAACTTTTCCTATTAGGCTTTCTTTTCATGTATTTTACAATAGAGTCCTTTCTACTATTTTGTGCTTTCATCACTGAGACTATGATTCATTCTTGATTCACAAATGATTCATTTTACTCTAAGTCATATCGGCAAAATCCTGGGAATCACAGTTCTATTATTTACTTACAACACTTACCAAAAAGAATGTTCCAACTGTACCATCTGGCTGGGGGACAACTCCCTTATTTGGTGACTTGATCCCTTAGTCCAGGCCTGCCCAGGACAGGCCCCACCCAGGAGTGCTCAACTACTTTCTCAGGCTTCTCTGGGGATGTAGATCCCCAGAGAAAACATGTACCACTTGTTCTTTTCTTGCTTCCCTATCTGATTGACAAACACGTTAGAAAAATGTTATTTATAATGTACCATTTACAGAAATGTGATTACAATGTTTTTTGCTGTGTGTTACATTATAAAAGTATTTCTGAGTTTGTTAAATGGTATCTGTGAGATGTGGTACACAAACACACACACTAACACACACACAATGGAATAATACTCAGCCAGAGATACAAGAAATGCAGGTTCAATCCTTGGGTAAGGAAGAGCCCCTGAAGGAGGGAATGGAAACCCACTCCAGTATTCTTGCCTGGAGAATCCCATGGACAGGGGAGCCTTGCAGGCTACAGTCCAGAGGATCACACAGTCAAATACAACTGAAGCCACTTAATATGCACATTAAAAAGAATGAAATAAGGCCATTTGGAGTAACATGGATGGACCAAGAGATCATCATACTAAGCAAAGTAAGTCAGACAGAGAAAGACAAACATCATATGATATCACTTATATGTGGAATCTAAAATATGACACAAATGAACCTATCTACACAACAACAGCAGACCCAGAGATACAGGGAAAAGACTTGTGGTTGCCAAGGGAGGTGGGGGAGGTAACGAAGGAACAGACAGGAAGTCTGAGGCTATTAGATGCAAACTATTATGCACAAAACAGATAAACAACAAGGTCCTGCCATATAGCAGGGGGAACTGTTTTCCATATTCTGTGACAAATCATACTGGAAATCTTTCTACTAATTTTTTTTGAACTCAACTTTTCCTATTAGGCTTTTTTTCATGTATTTTACAATAGAGTCCTTTCTACTATTTTGTGCTTTCATCACTGAGACTATGATTCATTCTTGATTCACAAATGATTCATTTTACTCTAAGTCATATCGGCAAAATCCTGGGAATCACAGTTCTATTATTTACTTACAACACTTACCAAAAAGAATGTTCCAACTGTACCATCTGGCTGGGGGACAACTCCCTTATTTGGTGACTTGATCCCTTAGTCCAGGCCTGCCCAGGACAGGCCCCACCCAGGAGTGCTCAACTACTTTCTCAGGCTTCTCTGGGGATGTAGATCCCCAGAGAAAACATGTACCACTTGTTCTTTTCTTGCTTCCCTATCTGATTGACAAACACGTTAGAAAAATGTTATTTATAATGTACCATTTACAGAAATGTGATTACAATGTTTTTTGCTGTGTGTTACATTATAAAAGTATTTCTGAGTTTGTTAAATGGTATCTGTGAGATGTGGTACACAAACACACACACTAACACACACACAATGGAATAATACTCAGCCAGAGATACAAGAAATGCAGGTTCAATCCTTGGGTAAGGAAGAGCCCCTGAAGGAGGGAATGGAAACCCACTCCAGTATTCTTGCCTGGAGAATCCCATGGACAGGGGAGCCTTGCAGGCTACAGTCCAGAGGATCACACAGTCAAATACAACTGAAGCCACTTAATATGCACATTAAAAAGAATGAAATAAGGCCATTTGGAGTAACATGGATGGACCAAGAGATCATCATACTAAGCAAAGTAAGTCAGACAGAGAAAGACAAACATCATATGATATCACTTATATGTGGAATCTAAAATATGACACAAATGAACCTATCTACACAACAACAGCAGACCCAGAGATACAGGGAAAAGACTTGTGGTTGCCAAGGGAGGTGGGGGAGGTAACGAAGGAACAGACAGGAAGTCTGAGGCTATTAGATGCAAACTATTATGCACAAAACAGATAAACAACAAGGTCCTGCCATATAGCAGGGGGAACTGTTTTCCATATTCTGTGACAAATCATACTGGAAAATAATATGAAAAAATGTATACGTATAACTTAGGCACTTTACTGTACAGTAGAAATTAAACACCACTTTGTCACTCAACTGTACTTCAGTAAAATGCAAAAAAACTGGTATCTCTTTGGTATCTTAGGTCAAGAAAGTACCCCACTATTACTGTGAGTCCCCAAAATATTCAAATAGTTGAACAACTACAAGTCATAATATGAAACATATTGAAATATTAAAACAACATTTTCAAAGTAATTTAGTTCTAAAGGGGAATCTTCCCAACCCAAGGATCAAACCTGGGTTTCCTGCATTGGAAGGAAGGTTCTTTACCATTGAGCCACCTAGAGAAGGATTAAAAAATATGAGGGGGTAAAAATTTTAGCAGAGAGAATTCTATCAATGAATTTTTCCTATGTATCTGAAAAAAAAAATCACTCTCGGTATGTTTTAACAGTGAAACCCTTTGGAATGGGAGCAAGTCTGAAACTCATTACCCTATTGTAATGTAGTTTATGGGCACAAATCAGATTTGATCACATTGTTCACATTCAGGAATGTTTTCCAGCCAGAACGCTGAGAACTGCTTGGATCAACAGTACAGTGTCCTTAGCAAGGGGGTTTCACATTGAAATCAAGGCTTTTGAAGAAATCAGCTTTATTCAGTAATTTGTGCTTCACTCTATGTTTTTTCAAACATATTTGAGGAGTCAGACTTAATGTTCTTAGGGGTCCCTTTCAGCTCTGAAATTTGTGAATACATTTTAAACGGCTTAGGTTACTGAATAACCTTGTAATTGGAAAAACGTTTCCCATTTGGCTAAGCCCAAGGTACAAGTGCTGTGTGTTTGCAATTCTATTTCCATAAGCAGCCCGAGGGTTGGTGTCAGATTCTTTGGAAAAGTGTGTCCCTTGGAAATCTCTTAAAGTCTGAAAATAAAAGCAGATTAGGGTGCAGTAAGGAAAAGAAATGTACATACCAGAATCCTAAGAAAAAACCTTTCAGAAAAACTCTTTTTAATCTTTTGATAATTTTGCAAAGTAAGTAGGTCATGAGTGGAGGCAAAAATATCCTTTTCAAAGACCCTTTTTCCCACCTAGATGATACGGAAACTTATGTAGGGGGTCAAAAATATTTGTGAGAAATCTCTTTGGGAAATGTGTGGACTTTAAAATTGGTATTTTAAAATGTAACTGCAATAATATTTATGTTCTAATCATTCAAATTAATTGTTACCTATGGGTCTGTAGGCAGAGGCCCTGCTAAGGAGATTTCCCATGTACTGGGACCCTAAATGATTACCGAAGAAAGAACTTCAGTGTTGTCATCTGGGAAACATAGCTTTGGGTTGGCGACTCAGGCAAGTAACTAGCTGTGCAGAATACTAATTTGGGCATACTGCTGTTGCTATCCCAGGTGCAAACTGGAGGTCATACTAGCTACCTCACAGTTGAGGACAGAAATGTCCTAATATGTGAGCAAACACCGACCAGCATGCTTTCTTTCTCTTCCCTCTGCCCCTCCTCATCACTCTCTCCCACCTTTAACCACATTCGTGAGTGAACACAAAGCCTGTGGGTCCTCCAACAGAATTTGTACTCATTACCGTTGCTTTGGGGTTTCCCTTGTGGCCCAGATGGTAAAGAATCTGCCTACCATGAAGGAGACCTGGGTTCAGTCCCTAGGTTCGGAAGATCCCCTGGAGAAAGGTACGGCTCCTCACTCCAATATTCTCGCCTGGACAGTTCCATGGACAGATGAATCTGGGTAGACAGTCGGACACGACTAAGCCACTTTCGTTTTCACTTCACCATTCCTTTCAGATTTTTGTTTGTGCTTTCGATGCCTGACACATTAGCACCGTGTTCAATAAAAGCAAATTTACCTAGCAGAATTATCAATCAATGCTATCTTTTATATGCAAGACACGGCGTTTTCCTTTCATTCTTTTTCATCTTCAAGATGTGGTTGGAGTGGAATGCTTGCTTATCTCCCTTCTGAGAAATTCAGCCTTCTTTATCTGTTGTATAATCTGTGTCATGTCGCTAGGAGATGCATTTATAGGCAACAGGACTGGCCCAAGGAAGAAACACTGAAAAGCTGTAGCTCTGAGTCCCTGTGTCCACAGCCTCTCCCATGGGTTCACGCCCACCCTTGAAATTGCTCCTATCTTCCCCTGCAGAGGCCATGACCTCATACTCTGTCCATTTCAACCAGACCCTTTGCACCACCCCCTTCTGAGATGCACTGCAGGATAAAGAGCTTTATCTCCCTTATAATAACTTCAGACATTCATACCATGGTCATAGAGAGAGCTAGGGAGAAAGACAGATTTGAAGGAGGCGGCTTCAGCACCTCCCTCCTCTGCACAAGCTCATCCCTGCTTCCGGGGCCAGGATTTCTACTGCCTCCCGCAGGGTCGCCTCATTCTGGCTTTCACGTTGTAAAATGGTGCCTCAGAGTGGGGCAGCATCCTCCTTTCCATTCATTCATAATACATCCTCTTTAGGGGACAAATCCTGTTCTCTATCATTTTCCAGCCATCCTTTGGAGCTAGACCCGCCCTGGAACGTTGGTTATGAGGATAACAGGAACTGCTGATTTCAAACGCCTATTTGATTTTCTGTGAAATGCAATTTCAACTTGATAAACTTACTCTATAATGTTTCATTTCTATTGCCTTGATTTTTTATACACTAAAAAACATGTCTGTATATAATATGTAATAAAAGATGATAGATCTATAGCACACCCTTTACTGTCTTCCCTTCCATCCACATGTAAAAGTGAGCATTTGTAATCTAAAACAGCGCATGATGAGTCCGAGCAGATCTGTGCCTGACACAGGCTATTTCCTTTGTAATGTCAATCATTTTTGTATTGATTTACAAAGTTAGGTGAATGGTTGCGATTAATGAACAATAGAAGTGTTTCACTTAAAACCAATAGACTGTGTAAGTAGATGAATTATATAATACTGTGCGACCTCTTCACCTTTCTGAATGATTAATGATTGGTATATAAATAGTGTCAGAAAATTTGAGTTTAAATCTCAAAGTGTATTCCTGTGATTAAGATGTTGAAGGAAAAAAAGTGTTTTGATGGCAATGCCACATGATAATATGTTAATGGCATATATAAAATATGTATCAGAAGAAATTACTCAGGTATAAATAAGAAAAATAATGCAATAAAAAAGGTGGCATTTGAAATATTATTTTGGAGTTCCTAAGAGAAAAATGTTATTCTTAATTATCATTATTATATTATAACCATCTCAGCTTTATTATCACCTGAATTATATTTAAGTCAGATTCTCCCACACGTTAGTAAAACACCTCCGTGCCCATGTACATTAGGTTGCCAGATAAAAACAGTATCAGTTTGTCCCAATATTAAATATTATAATGTTCTGATTATTTCACTTGTGGAATTTTAAAATTACTGGTAATTACTTCAAAGTTGCAGGTCTATGGGCTTGACTTAATTTTCATGCTGGGCATAATTGATTTCCAATAGAAACTATCCTATAATAAACAGATGTTTCATGACATCTGATAAAAAGGCTACATTTTCAAAAGAAGTGGGACTCATGTTTTATAAGCCCTAAAATCAAAATCAAATCCCTTAAATCTTGATTTCTTTCCTATCTAAATTTGAATGAGTTCAAACTTTTGCTAGAAGCAGTTACTGACAACGCATTGCCTTGGTCAGCTCCGACTCCCACCCCCAATTGCCTTTGCAAAGGGAGTTAGCATTTAACCCTCTGGGCATATGTGAGAACTAAGCAGTTGGCTGTGTCGAAGCACATCCAGTTACTAGCAGTGAAGGAGACAGCTGGCTAGCAGCCCCTGCCTTTGGTACCCAGCACCACCACCGAGTTTCCCATCTCTTTCACAAACAGAATGGCTTTTGATCCTCACAGGCATCCCCGCAAAGACAACAACAGGAGATTATCATCTGCATGAAGAAATGAATGAACGGAGAGTCCATTTATAGCTCATCAACACAGAGAGCTGCTAGGTTCAGAACAAAGAAGCTCCACATGATATCGGCCTATGTATTTTTATATATTTCCGATTGTCATTTAAGTTATTAATTAAGGGGCTGTTCAAACTATCCCCCTCCCACTTAGACGGGTTGCTTATTTGCTCTTCCTAAGACTGTGGAGATGGAGATTTAATCAAAAGACCTTAAGATGAGCGCCTTGTCAGAGCACAAACATTTGGAAATCCCAATGAAAAAGGAGTTTAATGCATCCAGTTAAATTGCCTGAGAGGAAATCGTGAATACAGCTTTCTTAAAGCGTTTCCCCTCAGGCCACTAACTAAGAAACTGGTCGCTAACTTTTGGTAACAACCCACTTTGGAGGGATTATTGCTATTACTGGCATTCTGTGGTTTATGGCAACATTTTGTTAAAGGCAGTGGAAACGATGATGTAGCTGGACCTGGGGCTTCAGAGAAATTGGGTCGCTTCCCTCGTGGTTAATGGTCAATTTTTTTTTTTTTATTTCAATGGAGATGTTCCGAGGCTGAGCTTACTGCTGTGTTTATTACCTGCTACATTTCTTGTTGCTTTAAGAAATATGCCTTATACCAGAGTCAGCATTCAAATCAATGGAGCCAAAATATAGCATTTATTGTTAGGAAAATTGAATCACGCTGGAAAGGCTGAATGAATGCTTGACTTAAACTGGATGTTAGAAATCATTTCACTTGCCACAAGCACTTTCTAGTTGATACACAGCCCCACACTTCTTCCTTCCAGTGATTAATTGCTAGCTGGAGCAGGCATCTGTACCTTGCCAAATGGAGAATAATAACCAAAGTTATATTATTGATTTCCCATAACTCTATGTGAACCTATGTACCTAGAGAAGGGCCTGCTCTGTGTGGCTCATAGTTGCCTGCTGATCATTCTACACTCAGATAATTCAGTTTACTAAAAACAGAATTAGAAAGGAGGCAGCCCCAGAGAAGGGCACGCAGCATCACACAATGAAAGAGAAGTTCTCAAGAGTTTCAAAAATATTTCTTTTGTTCATGTCCAATGAGAGAAACAAGTAAGAACGCTGACAGCTTAAAACTATCAAGTCAATTAGTAAAGTCGAATGCAGATTACAAACATGTTATTTGCATGGGAAACAAGGGTTTTTTTGCCTTTTTTGGGGTCCATTTTTCCTCCCATCTTTTAATTACCAAAAAAGGGGAAGATCAGAACATATCATTAGCTCTGCTTCTTAGTGAACCTGACTTTTCTCAAGAAATTTACATCTTTCTCTCATTTTCTGTTAAGGTTTCTTTCCCTGTTTTCTCACCTAAAGAATTATAATGAGGGAGAATGAATGAGATCTATGGGGAGAGCGGTGGACCTAGAGACTAAAGGTAAAAGGATGATTGATGGTATGAAATTACCATAAAAGTACAATCAGGATCAGATTTTTAAAATTGCAACCCACTTTGGAGGGATTATTGCTATTACTGGCATTCTGTGGTTTATGGCAACATTTTGTTAAAGGCAGTGGAAAAGATGATGCAGCTGGACCTGGGGCTTCAGAGAAATTGGGTCACATCCCTCGTGGTTAATGGTCAATTTTTTTTTTTTTATTTCAATGGAGATGTTCCGAGGCTGAGCTTACTGCTGTGTTTATTACCTGCTACATTTCTTGTTGCTTTAAGAAATATGCCTTATACCAGAGTCAGCATTCAAATCAATGGAGCCAAAATATAGCATTTATTGTTAGGAAAATTGAATCACGCTGGAAAGGCTGAATGAATGCTTGACTTAAACTGGATGTTAGAAATCATTTCACTTGCCACAAGCACTTTCTAGTTGATACACAGCCCCACACTTCTTCCTTCCAGTGATTAATTGCTAGCTGGAGCAGGCATCTGTACCTTGCCAAATGGAGAATAATAACCAAAGTTATATTATTGATTTCCCATAACTCTATGTGAACCTATGTACCTAGAGAAGGGCCTGCTCTGTGTGGCTCATAGTTGCCTGCTGATCATTCTACACTCAGATAATTCAGTTTACTAAAAACAGAATTAGAAAGGAGGCAGCCCCAGAGAAGGGCACGCAGCATCACACAATGAAAGAGAAGTTCTCAAGAGTTTCAAAAATATTTCTTTTGTTCATGTCCAATGAGAGAAACAAGTAAGAACGCTGACAGCTTAAAACTATCAAGTCAATTAGTAAAGTCGAATGCAGATTACAAACATGTTATTTGCATGGGAAACAAGGGTTTTTTTGCCTTTTTTGGGGTCCATTTTTCCTCCCATCTTTTAATTACCAAAAAAGGGGAAGATCAGAACATATCATTAGCTCTGCTTCTTAGTGAACCTGACTTTTCTCAAGAAATTTACATCTTTCTCTCATTTTCTGTTAAGGTTTCTTTCCCTGTTTTCTCACCTAAAGAATTATAATGAGGGAGAATGAATGAGATCTATGGGGAGAGCGGTGGACCTAGAGACTAAAGGTAAAAGGATGATTGATGGTATGAAATTACCATAAAAGTACAATCAGGATCAGATTTTAAAATGAATTTTTAAGCAGCCTAAGAGATACTCTTTGATTTGCAGTCTGGTGGAATGGATAATGTCTCATTCAGTGGATAAAGTTTCTCACTGTGTGACTTGAGCTTTTTCTGATCTTTCTGACTGGGAGTAAAATGGAACCAAAGCCTAAAGTGGTTTTTAATGCAGAAAATATCAAACACAATATTCTTAATGTCAAAACCTGGGCATAGCAGGTGAGGAACGAAAAATAAATAGAAGACTATTACTGTTAGTATTATTGTATTAGGCTCTCCTTTTTCTGACAAATGTGATTAAACCATACATTTTTTTTTTAAAGGGCGAACTTGTTTACATATTGAAAAAAAATAAAGCTTAGGCTGGTGTCAGATTTTAATCTTTCTTAGGTGTGTAAAATGCTCCAACTAAAATGTTAAAACAAACTTCCTTTTATGGCTATGTTTTTGAATTGCCTTTTTAAAATGTAAATATACTTTTTATTTCAGAATTATTCTGGATTTATAGCAAATCTGCTAAGATATTAGAGAAAATTCCAGTATACCTCTCACCTAGCTTTTTCTAATGTTACTATCTTATAGCACTATTAGGGTTGCCAGATTTAGCTGATAAAGTATAGGATATGCAGTTAAACTAGAATTTCAGATAAATAATGAATTTTTAGTATGCTCCATGGCATACTGGGTATTACACATCTGTAACAACTCTGTTTTATTCAGATTTCATTTGTCTGTCCTAATGTCTTTTTTTTTCTGTCTTGGGATCCTGTCTCCATGGCATACTCTACATTACACATCTAGTCATCCTGTCTTCCAGATTACAAACATGTTATTTGCATGGGAAACAAGGGTTTGCCTTTTTGGGGTCCATTTTTCCTCCCATCTTTTAATTACCAAAAAAGGGGAAGATCAGAACATATCATTAGCTCTGCTTCTTAGTGAACCTGACTTTTCTCAAGAAATTTACATCTTTCTCTCATTTTCTGTTAAGGTTTCTTTCCCTGTTTTCTCACCTAAAGAATTATAATGAGGGAGAATGAATGAGATCTATGGGGAGAGCGGTGGACCTAGAGACTAAAGGTAAAAGGATGATTGATGGTATGAAATTACCATAAAAGTACAATCAGGATCAGATTTTAAAATGAATTTTTAAGCAGCCTAAGAGATACTCTTTGATTTGCAGTCTGGTGGAATGGATAATGTCTCATTCAGTGGATAAAGTTTCTCACTGTGTGACTTGAGCTTTTTCTGATCTTTCTGACTGGGAGTAAAATGGAACCAAAGCCTAAAGTGGTTTTTAATGCAGAAAATATCAAACACAATATTCTTAATGTCAAAACCTGGGCATAGCAGGTGAGGAACGAAAAATAAATAGAAGACTATTACTGTTAGTATTATTGTATTAGGCTCTCCTTTTTCTGACAAATGTGATTAAACCATACATTTTTTTTTTAAAGGGCGAACTTGTTTACATATTGAAAAAAAATAAAGCTTAGGCTGGTGTCAGATTTTAATCTTTCTTAGGTGTGTAAAATGCTCCAACTAAAATGTTAAAACAAACTTCCTTTTATGGCTATGTTTTTGAATTGCCTTTTTAAAATGTAAATATACTTTTTATTTCAGAATTATTCTGGATTTATAGCAAATCTGCTAAGATATTAGAGAAAATTCCAGTATACCTCTCACCTAGCTTTTTCTAATGTTACTATCTTATAGCACTATTAGGGTTGCCAGATTTAGCTGATAAAGTATAGGATATGCAGTTAAACTAGAATTTCAGATAAATAATGAATTTTTTTTTAGTATGCTCCATGGCATACTCTGGGCTATTACACATCTGTAACAACTCTGTTTTATTCAGATTTCATTTGTCTGTCCTAATGTCTTTTTTTTTTTTTCTGTCTTGGGATCCTGTTCAGGATACCACATTATAATTAGTCATCCTGTCTTCCAAGATACTCTGGTCTGTGACAGTTTTTTTTGGACATGCCATTTGTTTTTCAAAGAAGTGAAAGTGAAAGTTTCTCAGTTCTGTCCGACTCTGCGACCCCATGAACTGTACCCTTTCAGGCTCCTCTGTCCAGGCAAGACTACTGGAGTGGGTAGCCATCCCCTTTTCCAGAGGACCTTCCTGACTCAGGGATCAAACCCACGTCTCCCACATTGCAGGCTGATTCTTTGCTATCTGAGCCACCAGGGAAGCCCAAGAATGCTGCAATGGGTAGCCATACCCCTCTTCAGGGCATCTTCCTGACCTAGGAATTGAACCTGGGCCTTCTGCACTGCGGGCAGATTCTTTACCACCTGAGCTACCAGGGAGTGAAAAATGAGCTAAACTAGTCACTGATAATCTACTATGGTAGTACTACTATTTTGTTACTAAACACTTAGAATGCCTTTTTTTAATGAACACATTTAAAAGTATGTTTAATTTATAATCATTTTAGTGGTCTATAAACCTCTCTGTGGAAGATTATAAAATCATAACAAATTTTGATTTTACATCAGAAGTTTTCATTTTTAACATCAGAAAATAAAGAAACCTGCTAGCAACTTATAAATAGGTCCAGTATCATTGTTGAACTGGAAATATTGTGTTCTATTGACCATTAAAGCTATCATGGTCTTTGAATATAAAAATAATGATTCAAAAGTTACTAGTAATGTGCTAGTATTTTATTCAGTTTCAAGTTTTATTTCCTCCATCTTTCTATAGAATACAGCTGCTTCTTATACCAGATTCTTGGAAGGTGTTGATTCATTTTTGTGGTAAACATCATTTGTGGTCCTAAGTACAAAGGTTTATTTTGATTTTGATTTTTTTTTTCAGAATTTTCACAAGAAGGTTAAGAGGAAAAAAAAAGGGATTTGGGGTTCATCATCCTAGCAGAAAATATCTGAAGCTTGCAGCTTCTAATTTAGGTTGATCTTCATTAGGTTAAAATTTCCTGCTTTCAAACTGTTAAACATTATGGGAATCATGAGCATTTCAGACAGTTGCTTCTCATGACAGTTTTCATTTCTTTCCCCCTCTGACAGTTCCTATGCAACCACATTATAATTAGTCATCCTGTCTTCCAAGATACTCTGGTCTGTGACAGTTTTTTGGACATGCCATTTGTTTTTCAAAGAAGTGAAAGTGAAAGTTTCTCAGTTCTGTCCGACTCTGCGACCCCATGAACTGTACCCTTTCAGGCTCCTCTGTCCAGGCAAGACTACTGGAGTGGGTAGCCATCCCCTTTTCCAGAGGACCTTCCTGACTCAGGGATCAAACCCACGTCTCCCACATTGCAGGCTGATTCTTTGCTATCTGAGCCACCAGGGAAGCCCAAGAATGCTGCAATGGGTAGCCATACCCCTCTTCAGGGCATCTTCCTGACCTAGGAATTGAACCTGGGCCTTCTGCACTGCGGGCAGATTCTTTACCACCTGAGCTACCAGGGAGTGAAAAATGAGCTAAACTAGTCACTGATAATCTACTATGGTAGTACTACTATTTTGTTACTAAACACTTAGAATGCCTTTTTTTAATGAACACATTTAAAAGTATGTTTAATTTATAATCATTTTAGTGGTCTATAAACCTCTCTGTGGAAGATTATAAAATCATAACAAATTTTGATTTTACATCAGAAGTTTTCATTTTTAACATCAGAAAATAAAGAAACCTGCTAGCAACTTATAAATAGGTCCAGTATCATTGTTGAACTGGAAATATTGTGTTCTATTGACCATTAAAGCTATCATGGTCTTTGAATATAAAAATAATGATTCAAAAGTTACTAGTAATGTGCTAGTATTTTATTCAGTTTCAAGTTTTATTTCCTCCATCTTTCTATAGAATACAGCTGCTTCTTATACCAGATTCTTGGAAGGTGTTGATTCATTTTTGTGGTAAACATCATTTGTGGTCCTAAGTACAAAGGTTTATTTTGATTTTGATTTTTTTTTTCAGAATTTTCACAAGAAGGTTAAGAGGAAAAAAAAAGGGATTTGGGGTTCATCATCCTAGCAGAAAATATCTGAAGCTTGCAGCTTCTAATTTAGGTTGATCTTCATTAGGTTAAAATTTCCTGCTTTCAAACTGTTAAACATTATGGGAATCATGAGCATTTCAGACAGTTGCTTCTCATGACAGTTTTCATTTCTTTCCCCCTCTGACAGTTCCTATAATGACTTTAATCATAGAGTCTGGAAACGGACCGGCTATTGAATAGCAACAAACTCAATGGTCAATGTCTATGTCACTTTTCTGGGAGCAGGACTTTCTGAGCATCAAGGAGCCAATGCTCAGAGCCTCCTGGAAAAGTGCTAAGTGCATTAAGTCTCTGTCAATCACATCTGTAACACGCAGACCAAATTACTAGTCTTTGGCTCAAGGCATTCCATTGAAACTTATTTGTGTGGTGTTTGGATCTGTGTACCGCATATAACTAATGATGATTGTTTATGGAAAGGTGCCTGTCCAATTATTTTTGAAGAAACACAAGAATGCAGAATGACTGGAAGCATCAGGTTTTTGCCAGAGAATGCCTCAGGTAAGAGGAGAATGGCTAGAGGCTATAAGGAATCACAAGAGACAAGTCAGAGTCGTAAATTGGGAAACTGACATATCTCATCTAATATACTTGCTAACTAGGCCTTTAAAAACCTTGACATTTAACTAAGTTTGTGGAAAAGTTATGGGTTTTTGTCCTTTTCTATGGGCTCTAACTCATTAATCCGGTGAATTAAGGTGTTGCTCACGGTTCCCAATATTAGCAGATGACGGAGGTGACTGTTCAGAGAGGCAGGTAAGCGTCTGGCAGTGGAGCCGCTGTTTACGCAGCCTATGCCTCTTTAAAGTCAAGCCAGTCAAAAGTGATACTTCACGTTATTTACCCTTTTGGTACTTCAGGGCTTGAAACGGCATGAAAGCAGCCTTTCATACGGCAGAGGTATTTAAATTAAGCTTTCGCAAGGCTGATGTGTTTGGAAGACAAGACAGTGGGCTCTTTACGAGAAAAAAAGTTTCCTGGAATTTTAAGAAAACAGAAAAAAGAATGCAACCTTTCCAGTGAATGTCATCTACTTCAACATCTGATTCGGATCAAATTTATATTATTTAAGGGCATAGAGAAGGCCTATGGCAAGATAATTTTGGCTTTATATGTTAAACATTATGGGAATCATGAGCATTTCAGACAGTTGCTTCTCATGACAGTTTTCATTTCTTTCCCCCTCTGACAGTTCCTATAATGACTTTAATCATAGAGTCTGGAAACGGACCGGCTATTGAATAGCAACAAACTCAATGGTCAATGTCTATGTCATTTTCTGGGAGAAGGACTTTCTGAGCATCAAGGAGCCAATGCTCAGAGCCTCCTGGAAAAGTGCTAAGTGCATTAAGTCTCTGTCAATCACATCTGTAACACGCAGACCAAATTACTAGTCTTTGGCTCAAGGCATTCCATTGAAACTTATTTGTGTGGTGTTTGGATCTGTGTACCGCATATAACTAATGATGATTGTTTATGGAAAGGTGCCTGTCCAATTATTTTTGAAGAAACACAAGAATGCAGAATGACTGGAAGCATCAGGTTTTTGCCAGAGAATGCCTCAGGTAAGAGGAGAATGGCTAGAGGCTATAAGGAATCACAAGAGACAAGTCAGAGTCGTAAATTGGGAAACTGACATATCTCATCTAATATACTTGCTAACTAGGCCTTTAAAAACCTTGACATTTAACTAAGTTTGTGGAAAAGTTATGGGTTTTTGTCCTTTTCTATGGGCTCTAACTCATTAATCCGGTGAATTAAGGTGTTGCTCACGGTTCCCAATATTAGCAGATGACGGAGGTGACTGTTCAGAGAGGCAGGTAAGCGTCTGGCAGTGGAGCCGCTGTTTACGCAGCCTATGCCTCTTTAAAGTCAAGCCAGTCAAAAGTGATACTTCACGTTATTTACCCTTTTGGTACTTCAGGGCTTGAAACGGCATGAAAGCAGCCTTTCATACGGCAGAGGTATTTAAATTAAGCTTTCGCAAGGCTGATGTGTTTGGAAGACAAGACAGTGGGCTCTTTACGAGAAAAAAAGTTTCCTGGAATTTTAAGAAAACAGAAAAAAGAATGCAACCTTTCCAGTGAATGTCATCTACTTCAACATCTGATTCGGATCAAATTTATATTATTTAAGGGCATAGAGAAGGCCTATGGCAAGATAATTTTTGGCTTTATATGTTAATGTTCTTGAGGTTGGTTTAAATTTTCTGTAACATCAGACTCCAGAAACATTAAGAAATAAGACAAAATAGAGATCATTTATAATCAGGAAGCAGCACAGTTTTCCAAAAAAGCAAAAAGAGAAGTGAGGTTTACAAGCCACATAGTAAAATAGTTGAGCTTTTTATTCAGTATTTTATAAAATGTATGTTAAAAGGAACTTCATTCAACTGAAGTGCTTCAAAAGGAGGTTCTGGCATTTGCTTTCATTAAACAGTGTCATCAAAATCAAACCAAAATCCTGTACTCCTTTTTTATATATAATTGCAAGGCTCACATTCTTAATATATTTATATAATGGGGATGATTAAGACATCCAAGAACACTTTAGAAAATGTTGAGATAAAACTACCTCACAATTAATGTGTGAAAATTATTACCTAGGAACCTTAGGATACTATTTTAACGCTTTTCTCAAGTTCTTAGAAACCATATATGATATATGGAATCTAGTAGGATGGTAATGAAACACACACAGTGAAGCAATGGAAAAACAGACATGGACAGTAGACATATGAACATAGTGGGGAATGAACAGTGGGTGGGAGGCGTAAAGGAAGTAGCATGAAAACCTATACCATCATATGTGAAAAAAATAGCTATTGTCATTGCTCTGTGAGAAAAGGGGATCCTGCAGGGGAGCCGTGTAATGGCCTGGAGGGGTGGGATGGGGGCGAATATACATATAACTAATCTGGGATCATACATATCTATAAACAACAAAACTCTGTAAAGGTAAAAAGTAAAATAAAAAATTAAAAAAAAAAAAAAAAACCCGTATGTGTATGCTCCTTCTTTAACTATTTAATCTATGAACTGTAAGATTCATTTCTTTGAAAAGATTTTAATGAAGATAAAAAGGCTTTACTGCTTGCTTCTAAAATGATCGTTGACCATTTGTAGCATTTATACATGTTTTTGGTCCATATGAAAATGACTCAAAACATACACTTTAAGGGGCTTTATCAAATTATTGATATCAGTTCCTTCTTTTTGGTTAATTCTTGTCAACAATACTTCAAGCTAATATTCATTTAGCATTTTGTATGAACTTGGCATAAGAGTAAATTCTTCAAAGGAAACGTAAGAAAAGTTTAAGACACGGTCCTTACCTTCAAAGGAGTTCTAATTTTATGCAGAAGACAAATCCAACACATACAGAAACCAGAAGCACAGAGGAACAAAGAATGATGCAACCGGGGAACTCCATACATCAATGAGCTATAAGACCACACCTTCCATTCATATTCAGGGCACAACCATCTGAGTCTATGACCCTTGTCACTATCAGAAGTCCACCATCTTTACCAGTGCTCCTTCTGTGCGTTTTTTGGAACCCCAGGAAGTTCTTCCCACCCTCAAATCTGGCTCTCTATGCCATGTGGGTGTGGGTCTGGGCCACTCCTGGGGTTTTTTGCGGGTCTCCATTTCCTGTCCCCAAACTTGTTTCACTTAGTCAGCAGTTGCTGTAGTGATTAATAAAGACCTTTTGTAATAAATAAGAAAACACTATGCTGTATGGTTTAAGAAATCTTTTTTAAAAAAAATGCTTACAGCATTGCCGACAAAGCAGGCCTCTGTGGATCGAGCAGTCCAAAAATGTTGTAGAGACCACAAGGTGGAGGGATGAGGGCTGTGTTGCCCATGAGTGATAAATCAGGGGAGGCATGTTTTGAAAAAGTGGGTTTTGCGTTATTTGGTGATTCGTGCATGGGTATAGACTTGGAGACACATTTGCACATCGCGACAGCCCCTGGCAAAGCTAGAAAGCAAACTAGACACAGTCGTAGTTAATGAAATTGATACAGTCAGGGTCCTGGCCTTCCCCAATCCATAGTAATTGATAAGATGCTAGACAGGAAATTCAGGCAAGGCTTTATTCAGTCTCCTGGGGCTATAGGAGGGAGTGAAAACAAGTAACAGGTTTCCTTGCTTACTCTCCGAGGGGGCCTGAACTGGTTCCTTATATGGAATAAGGGTAGGGGTATGTTCAGGGACCAGGACAGAGGGCCAGCTTAGGTGGTGTGCCCACCCCTTAGGAGGCGTTGTGTGCAAAGGGCTTTTGCTTCTGACTCTTCAGTAGTGGCAAATGGTGGGGTTTGATGGGGTTTTTCTGTGCGTGTGTGTGTGTGTGTGTGTTTTGTATATTTTTGTCCAGAGTTTGCCCCAATTGTGCATGCATGCAGTTGAGAGTTTCTTCCTATTTTGTTGCCTGAGGAGATATTTGCCCGGGTGCAAGCACTGCAGCAAAGGGTCCTAGGTTCCAGGTCCCAGCCTGTTTCAAAATGCACAAGGAGTTCCTAAGGGTCCATACATCAATGAGCTATAAGACCACACCTTCCATTCATATTCAGGGCACAACCATCTGAGTCTATGACCCTTGTCACTATCAGAAGTCCACCATCTTTACCAGTGCTCCTTCTGTGCGTTTTTTGGAACCCCAGGAAGTTCTTCCCACCCTCAAATCTGGCTCTCTATGCCATGTGGGTGTGGGTCTGGGCCACTCCTGGGGTTTTTTGCGGGTCTCCATTTCCTGTCCCCAAACTTGTTTCACTTAGTCAGCAGTTGCTGTAGTGATTAATAAAGACCTTTTGTAATAAATAAGAAAACACTATGCTGTATGGTTTAAGAAATCTTTTTTAAAAAAAATGCTTACAGCATTGCCGACAAAGCAGGCCTCTGTGGATCGAGCAGTCCAAAAATGTTGTAGAGACCACAAGGTGGAGGGATGAGGGCTGTGTTGCCCATGAGTGATAAATCAGGGGAGGCATGTTTTGAAAAAGTGGGTTTTGCGTTATTTGGTGATTCGTGCATGGGTATAGACTTGGAGACACATTTGCACATCGCGACAGCCCCTGGCAAAGCTAGAAAGCAAACTAGACACAGTCGTAGTTAATGAAATTGATACAGTCAGGGTCCTGGCCTTCCCCAATCCATAGTAATTGATAAGATGCTAGACAGGAAATTCAGGCAAGGCTTTATTCAGTCTCCTGGGGCTATAGGAGGGAGTGAAAACAAGTAACAGGTTTCCTTGCTTACTCTCCGAGGGGGCCTGAACTGGTTCCTTATATGGAATAAGGGTAGGGGTATGTTCAGGGACCAGGACAGAGGGCCAGCTTAGGTGGTGTGCCCACCCCTTAGGAGGCGTTGTGTGCAAAGGGCTTTTGCTTCTGACTCTTCAGTAGTGGCAAATGGTGGGGTTTGATGGGGTTTTTCTGTGCGTGTGTGTGTGTGTGTGTGTTTTGTATATTTTTGTCCAGAGTTTGCCCCAATTGTGCATGCATGCAGTTGAGAGTTTCTTCCTATTTTGTTGCCTGAGGAGATATTTGCCCGGGTGCAAGCACTGCAGCAAAGGGTCCTAGGTTCCAGGTCCCAGCCTGTTTCAAAATGCACAAGGAGTTCCTAAGGGCAGTAGATTATATTTGACCAAGAGGGTAGCATTGGATAAGGGAATGTGCAGTACACAGGATGTGTGCCATGCACACGTGTCCAGCACACCTAAACTTTCTAAACCTGGTATTCCTTGCCTGTTATGTAGATGTAATTATAGCTCCAATTTCATCAAGGTTTGTGCATAATAAATGCCAAAGGGACCAATCCTGCTTACTCCACAGGGCTGTGGTGGGAATCCACTGGGATAATACAAATGGTGAGGTTGGGAGCAGAGACCAGAAGTGCCAGGGAGCACAGCCAATAGGCCTAACCACTCCGTTAGTGAAGGAGCCACGAGGCTTAGCCTCAAGTTTATGAGGGAGTGAGTTGACGATGCTGAAACTGAATTTGGATGTCTCTGTTGATATCTCAAATGTGAAGTGAGTCAACAGGCAAGTCACTCAGAAATTAGTGGATGTCCTGATATTAGTTTGTTGTGTTTTCATGCACTACCTTTGGAGGGCAGGACTTGGGGAAAGACCTTGTACACAGGGACCAAGTTGTTCTTCATTCTGGGATGGAAAATGAGAGATCAAGGATTAGGTTTCAGGTCATGGGGATAACAGTTCTTCTTTAGAACTAAAGAAGGTATTTGGGATCAGAGTACAAGACAGATTTGCAAGGAAGTCGTCTTCTCAACATGAATTGACCTCTGCAACATGTTGGAAGAAGGACTGGGAGATCAGCACATTGTAGAGGCTTGAGTCTCAGAACGGGTCTCAGAGGGGCTTGAGCCCAAGGACTCTGAGAGCAATCATACCTAGTGACCGATTAGAAGTTTCTGTATATTATTCCATTCTTGTCCCCAAAGCCATCAGGAGTCTTGTAAAAACATTACAGCTCAACCATCCCTCTCACAGAATGGAAATATGAGAGGCATCTGAGCCTACACTTGAGACAAAGCTGTGCTGGGAAGAATACCCACTGTTGACTAAATGAAATAAGTCTCAGGAAAGAAGCAGAGACCTGCAAAACCCCCAGGAATGGTCCAGACCCACACCCACATGGCACAGAAAGCCAGGTGTGGGAATGGGAAGAATTTCCTGGGGTTCCAAGAAATTCATGGAAGGGGTACTGGCAACGATGCCGGACTTCTGATAGTGACAAGGGGGTACAGACCCAGATGGGTGTGGCCTTGTAGCCCACTGGTGTACAGAGTTCCTGGGCTACACTGGATTGTTGTGAGGCTGAAATGAGGCAACAGACGAAAAGTCTTAATGTAACATCAAACTCTTAATAGGCTTATAATAATATCAATTGCAGCTGATGTTATGGTGACTGACTATAGGATAGTGGGGTTCCCAGGTGGCTCAGTGGTAACGAATCCACAGGAGATGCAAGAGATGTGAGTGCGAACCCTGGGTGGGAAAGATCCCTGAAGGAGGAAATGGCAACTCACTCTAGTATTCTTGCCCGGAGAATCCCACAGACAGAGCCTGGTGGGCTGTAGTCTATGGGTTACAAAGAACAGAACAAGACTGAGGATGCACACACGTGTGGGAGAGCACTTGAGGGGACTGTGTAAGGGCACTGGAACAGAAGGTCACAAAAGATGTGAGCCCAAGTAGGTTCTGCTAATACCCAGGCTCGTACATCCATGTTTGCCAAATGGAACCAATGTGCATTGTCACAGCCAGACCAAGGCTTGACTAGGAGGTCATTTTTCACTTGTCACTTTCCCAAGCATGGATAAGACTGTACGTACTCAGAAGCATAATTTCCAAAAAATGACACATCATGAAGAATTCAACAGATGTGTAGGTCGTGAATCTGTGGGGACACAGGTGCAAGCCTCCATTAGTGGGAAAGCCAGCCTACTTTTCTTCCATGAGACCACCAGAGTCCCCCTGGAGCAGGCAGATAGTCTAATAAGCCCACCACAATTGGGTGTCTTCATTCTTCTATGGGGTTGTTAAGCTTAAAGACAATGTATTTTTGTGACCCCGTGGACTGTAACCCACTGGGCTTCTCTGTCCTTTGAGTTTTCTAGGCAAAAGACAGGAGCAGGTTACCATTTTCCTTCTCCCTTCCCGGTCAAACCTGGGAAATCCATGTTGACTAAATGAAATAAGTCTCAGGAAAGAAGCAGAGACCTGCAAAACCCCCAGGAATGGTCCAGACCCACACCCACATGGCACAGAAAGCCAGGTGTGGGAATGGGAAGAATTTCCTGGGGTTCCAAGAAATTCATGGAAGGGGTACTGGCAACGATGCCGGACTTCTGATAGTGACAAGGGGTACAGACCCAGATGGGTGTGGCCTTGTAGCCCACTGGTGTACAGAGCTCCTGGGCTACACTGGATTGTTGTGAGGCTGAAATGAGGCAACAGACGAAAAGTCTTAATGTAACATCAAACTCTTAATAGGCTTATAATAATATCAATTGCAGCTGATGTTATGGTGACTGACTATAGGATAGTGGGGTTCCCAGGTGGCTCAGTGGTAACGAATCCACAGGAGATGCAAGAGATGTGAGTGCGAACCCTGGGTGGGAAAGATCCCTGAAGGAGGAAATGGCAACTCACTCTAGTATTCTTGCCCGGAGAATCCCACAGACAGAGCCTGGTGGGCTGTAGTCTATGGGTTACAAAGAACAGAACAAGACTGAGGATGCACACACGTGTGGGAGAGCACTTGAGGGGACTGTGTAAGGGCACTGGAACAGAAGGTCACAAAAGATGTGAGCCCAAGTAGGTTCTGCTAATACCCAGGCTCGTACATCCATGTTTGCCAAATGGAACCAATGT
This sequence comes from Tragulus kanchil, assembly GCA_022376925.1. Lineage (NCBI taxonomy): Eukaryota > Metazoa > Chordata > Mammalia > Artiodactyla > Tragulidae > Tragulus > Tragulus kanchil. Next base: position 36,273,053 of record JAIOJX010000025.1, read on the forward strand.
GCATTGTCACAGCCAGACCAAGGCTTGACTAGGAGGTCATTTTTCACTTGTCACTTTCCCAAGCATGGATAAGACTGTACGTACTCAGAAGCATAATTTCCAAAAAATGACACATCATGAAGAATTCAACAGATGTGTAGGTCGTGAATCTGTGGGGACACAGGTGCAAGCCTCCATTAGTGGGAAAGCCAGCCTACTTTTCTTCCATGAGACCACCAGAGTCCCCCTGGAGCAGGCAGATAGTCTAATAAGCCCACCACAATTGGGTGTCTTCATTCTTCTATGGGGTTGTTAAGCTTAAAGACAATGTATTTTTGTGACCCCGTGGACTGTAACCCACTGGGCTTCTCTGTCCTTTGAGTTTTCTAGGCAAAAAGACAGGAGCAGGTTACCATTTTCCTTCTCCAGGCGCTCTTTCTCAACCCAGGGATCAAACCTGTGTCTTCTGTGCTGGGAGGTCGGTTCTTTACCACTAGCGCCACCTGGAGGTTTACATTTGACAAAACATAGTCCCCAAGTGAAACCTGTTGAGGTCAGTCTTCTGTGTCTAAAGGCATCTGTGTCCAAAGGCTCCATGAGATGGTGAAGGACAAGTAAACCTGGCGTACTGCAGTCCACAGGGTCTTAAATAGTTGGCCACGACTGAGCAACTGAACTGAACTGAAGTGAACCTTTTAAATAAACCATTGTTTGGGATCCAGGTGGCGAGAGGGTTGGGGTGCGGCAGGTGACATAGGCAGTACTGGCAATAGAAATCTTACACAAAGTAGAAGGGGAGAGTTGATGTGAGGAGTTGGATGGATGTCTGTCCAGTAGAAACCAAGACACAGGAAGAAGGATGACCCTCAGATGAGCCATAGCTCCAGCTTCTCAAAATGTTACCTATACCAACTAGCTTTACCAACAGGAAACAGCAGCAGGTGGCAGTATTCCCAAACATCAGTGTGGCCTTGGGTCAAGTGGGGACCCACACTAGCTGGGCCAGAATATATCATGCAGTCTTACAATACTAAGAACCAGAATTTATCAGGAAGGAAATCTCATGGACAGAGGAGCCTGACAAAAGAGTCCTACACGACTTAGAGACTAAACAACAACAACAACAAATTTATATACAGGTTCTATTTAAAGTTCGCGAGTTTGAGCAAACTCCAGGAGATGGTGAAGGACAGGGAAGCCTGGTATGCCGCAGTCCAGGGAGTCACAAAGAGTCGGACACAACCGAGCTGAACTAAATCGCCCAACAACTCTATCATTATCCTAGGCACACACTAGCCTCAGGGCCTATGCACCTGCATCTTTCTATTAAAGCAATACCAGTTACATGCATGGCTTATTCTTCACTGCATTCAGGCCTCTGATCAAATGTCATCTTCTAAGAGAAGACTGTCTGATGACTCCATCTAAATACTCTTTATTCTCTGACCATGTTTTATTTTTCTGCATAGCTCTTATCTTTTTGATAGTATATATTTATTTGTGCATTGTCTATACTGTCCACACTGTCTATTGTGCATTGTCTTCCATACTTAAGTTCCATAGCAGAATTGCCTATGGCTGTATCTGCAGTTCCCCTCACACCCACTACAAAATAGTAGCTCTCCTGGATAAGCAGCACAGCAGATAATTGTTGTACGATGAAATTTTACTTTATAAGGATGAACCTGAGTTACAGGGAGTTTAAGCAAACTGCTCAAAGACTCAGAGTCACACATGTAACATCAGGCTTGGAATTCACAAAGGGCACCTCAAGGCCCCAGCCTTTATTTGTCATTGCCTTGGAGGACTTTGGGACCATGGTAAAAAATCTGCCTGTTTCATGTTGATGTTTGGCAGCAGAAACTGACGCAATATTGTAAAGCAATTATTGTTCAGTTAAAACTAAACAAGTTTTAAAAAAAGAATCTGTCTGCCAATGCAGGAAATGCAAGAGACGCAAGAGATTCTGGTTCAATCCCTGGGTTGGGAGGATCCCCTGCAGTAGTAGGAAATGGCATCCCACTCTAGAATTCTTGCCTGGAGAATTCCATGGACAGAGGAGCTGGGCGGGCTACAGTCCACGGGGTGGCAAAGAATCAGACACGACGGAGCACGCACACAAGCACTTTGTAAGAGCATTATCTCAGTCCTGGAAAAGAAGCACATGCACTCCAGCAGGAGAGCAGCATGTGAGCATAAATAAGGACTAGAAAGGGTGGACACCCACAGCAGGTCCCTCTGGTTCTAGTAGGCAATGTCTGAGAAAAACAATTGCCTTTTCAGTATTTCTTTTAAAAACAGTCAGTTTCACATTAACTTTTCAAACACTTTTTGCTGAGTTTCTAACAAATCAAAAGCAGCAGTCTCTATTTTTAATTTTTTTTAAATATTAAGAGGTATGTCCTCATAGGACAGGATGATACTGGGGTGGGTATTTGGCAAGGAAGATTTTCTCTTTGAAAGGGTTACACAAGAAACAGTAAAACCCATTGAGTTCATGTCAGCCATAGATTATTTCAGCACCTGGCGTAGTAGGCTCTGAATAAATAATTGTGAATTAGTGAATACTGTAGTGATTCCATAAAGACAGAGGATAATGACATCCCGTGCATCAGGGGAGGCATCCCCACCTCCCCTCCACAGCCCACTACTGGCCTCCCTGGTGGAGAGAGAGGAGAAGTTGGCTCAGATAACTTCCTTTCTGAGGAGTGGACTTCAGTAAACTTAGGGAAGAAGGCAAAGCAAAGATTTTTGTTTTTATTTATCCCAAAAGCTCAAAATATTTCACAGATTCTATCCTACTTTTTTAAAAAGAAGATGATGCTTTTGATATGCTAGACACTCCACAAAAAGTGTTTGAAAGTTAGTGTGAAACTGATTTTTTATCCTGTAAAGGAGAATATTTTTGCTCAGGTGTGGCCTGCAAGTCCATCAATCTAGTCTAGAGCTATGAAGATGTGTCTTTTCTAAAAAGACTATGATCCCAACCCCATCAAAGCTTGTCCAGTCTGTAGGCCAGTTTCCTGAAGCCTTTTGAAAATCTTGTTCTTTGTAGGTTGTCTCTATTTTGAATCTCTTATCACAGCTCCTCTGAGTGAACCACAACACTCCGTCAAGTGTTGATCTCTATCAATGATATGTTCCAATAGCTTCAAACTCAAAGGACAGGGTGTTTCAAAGAAAGGAGAAGAGTATTAATCACTCACACTAGGGATGACTATGAATAGGTTTACACAGTTTTACTGGGCACATACTTAGATGTATACATACATGTAAGAATTATCTGCATTAAATAAATACAGTGTGAATTCACAATGGTGACTTCAATCATTAGTCTGACTGATTAGTCATTTCACATAATTTGTCCCAGAAAATTTAACTAAAAACTGTCATGTATTTGAATCGAGAGAAATGTGGAGAATGAGGCTGGAAATAAAATTTAAAAAATAAATTTTATAATTTTAAAAAGTAGAGGCCAAGAAGAAGTAACTAGGACTTCCAGCTCTGACTCACTTAAAAAATGCTCACAATTTTTTAAATATTAAGAGGTATGTCCTCATAGGACAGGATGATACTGGGGTGGGTATTTGGCAAGGAAGATTTTCTCTTTGAAAGGGTTACACAAGAAACAGTAAAACCCATTGAGTTCATGTCAGCCATAGATTATTTCAGCACCTGGCGTAGTAGGCTCTGAATAAATAATTGTGAATTAGTGGATACTGTAGTGATTCCATAAAGACAGAGGATAATGACATCCCGTGCATCAGGGGAGGCATCCCCACCTCCCCTCCACAGCCCACTACTGGCCTCCCTGGTGGAGAGAGAGGAGAAGTTGGCTCAGATAACTTCCTTTCTGAGGAGTGGACTTCAGTAAACTTAGGGAAGAAGGCAAAGCAAAGATTTTTGTTTTTATTTATCCCAAAAGCTCAAAATATTTCACAGATTCTATCCTACTTTTTTAAAAAGAAGATGATGCTTTTGATATGCTAGACACTCCACAAAAAGTGTTTGAAAGTTAGTGTGAAACTGATTTTTTATCCTGTAAAGGAGAATATTTTTGCTCAGGTGTGGCCTGCAAGTCCATCAATCTAGTCTAGAGCTATGAAGATGTGTCTTTTCTAAAAAGACTATGATCCCAACCCCATCAAAGCTTGTCCAGTCTGTAGGCCAGTTTCCTGAAGCCTTTTGAAAATCTTGTTCTTTGTAGGTTGTCTCTATTTTGAATCTCTTATCACAGCTCCTCTGAGTGAACCACAACACTCCGTCAAGTGTTGATCTCTATCAATGATATGTTCCAATAGCTTCAAACTCAAAGGACAGGGTGTTTCAAAGAAAGGAGAAGAGTATTAATCACTCACACTAGGGATGACTATGAATAGGTTTACACAGTTTTACTGGGCACATACTTAGATGTATACATACATGTAAGAATTATCTGCATTAAATAAATACAGTGTGAATTCACAATGGTGACTTCAATCATTAGTCTGACTGATTAGTCATTTCACATAATTTGTCCCAGAAAATTTAACTAAAAACTGTCATGTATTTGAATCGAGAGAAAATGTGGAGAATGAGGCTGGAAATAAAATTTAAAAAATAAATTTTATAATTTTAAAAAGTAGAGGCCAAGAAGAAGTAACTAGGACTTCCAGCTCTGACTCACTTAAAAAATGCTCACAAGTGTCCATAAGACATCTGGTAGCTCAAGGCTGACCCCCCACTGACATGTACCATTAGCAAGTATATTTTAGGTGTTCCAAAAAAAGGATCACATAAACTTAGTCATTTAACTGAAGCATGTTAATACTGATAATGACAATGTGTGGGAATTCTTCCCCCAGAACTTCCCATTTAGTATACTTCTCATATGTACTAAATAAAATCAAGTGGTTTGAAAGAGTGTGTTTATTTTTTAATAAAATTGTTTGGGACTTCCCGGGAGGAGGCCCAGGTTCAATTTCTGGACAGGGGACTAGAAACCGCATGCCACAACTATGACTCAGCACAGCCAAATAAAGAAAGAAATAATAAAAATGTTTATTAAGGATATTATGTGCGTTAACCCCATGTTTTGCAATGTAGCGAAGTTCACGTTGTACTCTATGTACTTCCTGTTCTCAGAAAGTTATTGCGGTAAATTATTTTCTCTTGATTGAACGTACCAATACAAGTTAGAGAAAAATCATGTTGGAGCCATACCAAAAATCCTAATACACTTATTAACCTCATTTATTATCCTCATTTACCATTGAAAAAAGGATGTCATAAATAGCCCAAATGGCTTTCCAAAAAGTAAGAAGATTGTATTGGCAAAATTCAGCTTAAAATCCATTTATCTTTACTTCTAAACCATGAGTATTGACTCCAATGTTAATACACATTGTAACACCAGAACTAAACATCTTATATTGTGTCCTTGGGCAGGGGTCAGTTCCTGAAGTCTTCTTGATTGATTAAGAAAATCACTCTGGAATCATGACACCTATGCTTCTTCGGATACAGACCAATCAACCGAGAATAACATCTCCACAGTATCCTTTGAATGAACACATGGTGACTTCAATTCATTAGTCTGACATGATTAGTAATAAATACAGTGTGAATTCACAATGGTGACTTCAATCATTAGTCTGACTGATTAGTCATTTCACATAATTTGTCCCAGAAAATTTAACTAAAAACTGTCATGTATTTGAATTGAGAGAAATGTGGAGAATGAGGCTGGAAATAAAATTTAAAAAATAAATTTTATAATTTTAAAAAGTAGAGGCCAAGAAGAAGTAACTAGGACTTCCAGCTCTGACTCACTTAAAAAATGCTCACAAGTGTCCATAAGACATCTGGTAGCTCAAGGCTGACCCCCCACTGACATGTACCATTAGCAAGTATATTTTAGGTGTTCCAAAAAAAGGATCACATAAACTTAGTCATTTAACTGAAGCATGTTAATACTGATAATGACAATGTGTGGGAATTCTTCCCCCAGAACTTCCCATTTAGTATACTTCTCATATGTACTAAATAAAATCAAGTGGTTTGAAAGAGTGTGTTTATTTTTTAATAAAATTGTTTGGGACTTCCCGGGAGGAGGCCCAGGTTCAATTTCTGGACAGGGGACTAGAAACCGCATGCCACAACTATGACTCAGCACAGCCAAATAAAGAAAGAAATAATAAAAATGTTTATTAAGGATATTATGTGCGTTAACCCCATGTTTTGCAATGTAGCGAAGTTCACGTTGTACTCTATGTACTTCCTGTTCTCAGAAAGTTATTGCGGTAAATTATTTTCTCTTGATTGAACGTCCCAATACAAGTTAGAGACAAATCATGTTGGAGCCATACAACAACCTAATACACTTATTAACCTCATTTATTATCCTCATTTACCATTGAAAAAAGGATGTCATAAATAGCCCAAATGGCTTTCCAAAAAGTAAGAAGATTGTATTGGCAAAATTCAGCTTAAAATCCATTTATCTTTACTTCTAAACCATGAGTATTGACTCCAATGTTAATACACATTGTAACACCAGAACTAAACATCTTATATTGTGTCCTTGGGCAGGGGTCAGTTCCTGAAGTCTTCTTGATTGATTAAGAAAATCACTCTGGAATCATGACACCTATGCTTCTTCGGGATACAGACCAATCAACCGAGAATAACATCTCTCCACAGTATCCTTTGAATGAACTTAGCCACATCTTGGACTGGTAATAATGAAACAGAATTGTTGGATAAGCAGAGAACATGATTACAGGATGGAGAAAACACATTAGAGACAACTGAAAATGTTTCCTTTCATTTTATAATAACAGGAAATACCATCTAGGTTCCTGCTAAGCAGAGAAAGTCTGGGAAGAACAAAAGAGAGCATTATGAGGTTGTCTAAAACTAATGAAAATGGATGTTGCTGTTTAGCCCAAATTCTCTCCTGTCAGATCTCTATAAAGAGCCACCTGTACATTGCCAGGTGAGATGTCTTCCAATAAAAAGGCCCCAGGCTGGCCCAGCCCTTGTTTCTTTCAGTCTGTGTTTTAAAACCAAGAGCACTGTGTGATCGCTTCCAGCTTCAGGGCCCTGCTGTGGAGTGCCAAGTCCCAGAATCCCTGGGGCTCTGACGCTCCCTCCTAGACAGCCTGAGGTCCTCAGGAGCCTCTCACCATCACACATCTGCTGGAAATGATCACTTCTTAAAGAGTCCATTTCCCTCAGAAAGATGTGAGTCTCCTCTATTCCTTCTTAGTCTCCTAACTTACTGAACCCTTGAAAAAAACACGATTATTTCTGGTTCCAGATACATTCAGTCCAAGCCATTTGTTCTCTCCTCACTTTGTTTTTGTCCTATTGTTATGCCATGCCTGTGCTAAGTCCTTTAATCATTACATAATCTTATTTTATACTTACAGAAACTCCACTAAGTTTCTTTTCTTCATTCAACAGATGAGAAATCTGAGGCCCCAAACAAGCAACACTTTATGGCTAAAAGTCACAGAGTTCAGATAGAGCACACTGACCCAGGACCTCAGATTCCCGGTGCTATGCTGTTACTCTCTACAATCTGTAGATGGTAGACACTGACTTTTCTTCTCACTCATAATAGTCATCACTGACAATTTGTTACCCTCCGCTTATGACCAGGTGACCTGGATGCCACAAATACTTAGTCTATTTATACTTCATCTGTAAAATGGAAGAGAAGATACCATGGAGAGACACCTATGTCTTCGGATACAGACCAATCAACCGAGAATAACATCTCCACAGTATCCTTTGAATGAACTTAGCCACATCTTGGACTGGTAATAATGAAACAGAATTGTTGGATAAGCAGAGAACATGATTACAGGATGGAGAAAACACATTAGAGACAACTGAAAATGTTTCCTTTCATTTTATAATAACAGGAAATACCATCTAGGTTCCTGCTAAGCAGAGAAAGTCTGGGAAGAACAAAAGAGAGCATTATGAGGTTGTCTAAAACTAATGAAAATGGATGTTGCTGTTTCAGCCCAAATTCTCTCCTGTCAGATCTCTATAAAGAGCCACCTGTACATTGCCAGGTGAGATGTCTTCCAATAAAAAGGCCCCAGGCTGGCCCAGCCCTTGTTTCTTTCAGTCTGTGTTTTAAAACCAAGAGCACTGTGTGATCGCTTCCAGCTTCAGGGCCCTGCTGTGGAGTGCCAAGTCCCAGAATCCCTGGGGCTCTGACGCTCCCTCCTAGACAGCCTGAGGTCCTCAGGAGCCTCTCACCATCACACATCTGCTGGAAATGATCACTTCTTAAAGAGTCCATTTCCCTCAGAAAGATGTGAGTCTCCTCTATTCCTTCTTAGTCTCCTAACTTACTGAACCCTTGAAAAAAACACGATTATTTCTGGTTCCAGATACATTCAGTCCAAGCCATTTGTTCTCTCCTCACTTTGTTTTTGTCCTATTGTTATGCCATGCCTGTGCTAAGTCCTTTAATCATTACATAATCTTATTTTATACTTACAGAAACTCCACTAAGTTTCTTTTCTTCATTCAACAGATGAGAAATCTGAGGCCCCAAACAAGCAACACTTTATGGCTAAAAGTCACAGAGTTCAGATAGAGCACACTGACCCAGGACCTCAGATTCCCGGTGCTATGCTGTTACTCTCTACAATCTGTAGATGGTAGACACTGACTTTTCTTCTCACTCATAATAGTCATCACTGACACTTTGTTACCCCTCCGCTTATGACCAGGTGACCTGGATGCCACAAATACTTAGTCTATTTATACTTCATCTGTAAAAATGGGAAGAGAAGATACCATGGAGAGACATGTGGTTCTTGGTTGGTTAGTTGGTATCCTGAAGAAACTTTTGCCTCGTGGTCCCAGAATGATTTTCCTGGTGAATCAAGAAGACTTCAGAAACTATGTGACCTCTGTCCAAGGTCACAATCAAAAATGTCTAGCTCTGGTATTACAGTGTACATTAGCATTGGAGTCAACACTCATGCTGTGGAAGTAAAGAATGGGTTCTATGCTGGATTTTGCCAATACAATCTTCTAACCTTAGAAGAGAGTTGTGAGAATAAAGAGATGTATGCAAAAGAATTAGAACAATGCTTGGGCAATTGTAAGCATCAGATAAGGGTTGACTATCATTCGTAGTAATCTAAGAATGTTATGAGGCGCGCTCAGTGAAGCACCCAACTCCGCTCATGGTAGAGGGAAAAGAGGCTTATTAGGCTAGCACCAGCGACCACCTGCAAGAAACTAGGTTTCCTGCAAGGGCCCCGACTGGAGGGAAAGGGCGGTTTTTAAAGGCTGGTCAAATCGATGGTGCAAGACCCTCCCCTTTGATTGAAATTGGACACACCTGCACATTCCCTTTTACAATCAACAGAATAGTCTAGGGACTTCTTTGTAAATTGCAGTCAGCTACAATCAATGAAGATTAACAAAAAACAATCAGTGTTAACAGATGAATCACTAACCAGTAACCATCAGTAAACCATTATGCATTCCCTTTGACATTCCCTTTTACAGGAAAGCTAGTCATGACAACAGTAGTTGTAGTGGCTCATTCATATGTTTAGGGATTTACTATCTGTCTCCTTCACTACAGTATTAGCTCCTTCAGGTAAAAAAGTTTGCTTAGCTCACTATGTATTCTCCTTGTCAAGAATAGTGCTGAGGGACTTCCCCAGTGGCCCAGTGGTTAAGAATCCATGTTTCCAATGGAGGGGGGCACAGGTTCAATCCCTGGTAGAACTAAAATCCCACATGCTGTGTGGCATGGCCAAAATAGTAAAAATAATGTAGAACACAAAGTAAAGCCTTAATAATTATCTGTTAAATGCAGGAACACATGAACTTCAAGGTTTCAAATTCCTTTTTCTATGACTTTCAGGATATGAGCAGCTAAAATTCACAAGTGAGTGAACTCAGACTTTACCGCCAAAGATGCACATACTTGGTCCAGCGCCCAGATTTGTCCAGAGACAAAGTGGGCCCCTCTTGTGCTCTTTTCTCTGCATCATGCTGATGGACTGATTTCCCGATCTCTTCTTCCCAGAGACCCTGAGGACAGCGGAGTCATTCTTCCCACTCTGTCCTCTCCTCTCCAGCGCATGCGCTCCAGAGCACTGGCTCGTAATTGGACACACCAGTTAAGCCGCTCCACAGCCAATGGGATCTTCCCGTGCCAGGGACTGAAGCGTGCCCCTTGCACTGCAAGGCGGGCTCTTTACCCAGTGGACCACCGGGGAAGCCCTCACTCTTGAGTTTTATTGCCCTAAAGCTTCCTCCCTGGTAGGTGATATCTAATAATTACTCTTACTACTAACTTGCTATTTAAGTTTTTCTAACATCCATTTCCTTCTAAATTCTAAAAACCCCGATCTTGTGTGATTGTATGATTGTTTCAGTTTGCTGTATGTGTGATGGTACTAGTTTATCAAAAAATGTGCTAATAAATACCTTCTATCTGGTAATGAAGAAAGTAAAAAAAGGTAAACCCTTTATCCAAAGGAGGAGCTTTAGTGGCAGAACTCAGGCATCAAGGCTAACCTCTTGAAGTGTGCTGATAGAAGCCTTGAAAAATCCCTGGTCAGCATACGGGGTTGGCCAAAAAGTTCATATGTAAGATCTTACTGAAAAACCCATATGAACTTTCTACACCCATACGAACTTTTAGACCCATATGAACTTTTTTAGCTAACTCAATAATAGCTTGTTTTTCTTTTCCAGAAGTAGGGCTGGTGTTCTTTCATCCAATCAGTTTCTTCTCTTGACTGTGTTAGACACACCGGCTTCCTTCCCAACTGGATAAATCTGGAATTTCACTTCTTTCTTTCCTTTCCAAAGTTAGCAGAGTTTCCTGAGAGAAACCACGAGTGAAGACAGAAAAGATGAAAGAACAGAGAGCGGAAGGAGAGGGCAAGAAAGCAGTGCAGGGCACAGCAGCAGAAGAGAAAGGGCAGGCCAGGCCAGGCCGAAGGGAAATGGGAGAACTAGAGAGACAGCAGTGAAGAGGGAGAAAAGGAGGAGATGCAGGGGAGAGCAGAGAGCTGGAGAATGAGTACAGAAAGAAGGTGATGAAATGCAGAGGATCCCACCAGATGCCTGAGACCACCCAGCAGCGAAAGGAGAGTAAAGAGAAAGATGCAGGCTGCAAATGCATTAAGATTTGGAAGAGCCAAATCTCGGTGACCTAGGTGAGAAAGCCTTGGCAGTCTAAATAAAATATACATTGTTTGTGTTTAAATCTGATGGTGTAAACTATTTATGATACATCTAGGGGTTCCATTTACTCTTAATAAGTTGCAGTGCTTTTCAGTTAAGGTGAAATCTGGCTGAAGGGCAGAATGCGATTGGAGACGAGAGAAGCTTTGCTAGCATGTTGTATGATATGAAGGGGACAGTATCTCTGGTTGTCTTCTTACTTGCCACCACTTTTTCTTTGTGGCAAAAAGAAAGGTGTTATCCTCCCCTGATGTGTGAGTGCACAGTATCTTTCACACTGGTCACCAGTCCCACATGGTTTATTCTGAAACAACAGCATCGAAAATCTGTGCTTCTAACTCAGGTGTCTATTGACAGTTGAATGGATAAAGAAGATGCAGCATATATATACAGCAGAATATTTCTCAGCCATTAAAAATAATGAAATGCTGCCATTTGCAGTAACATGGATGGACCTAGAAGTTATCATATAGAATGAAGCAAGTCTGAGAAAGACTGCCTCAGTAAGTCTGAGGAATCTAAAAAAAAAAAAAATGATACAAGTGAACTTACAAAACAGAAATAGACCCACAGACATAGAAAACAACTTACAGTTATCAAAGGGGAAAGACAGGGAGGGAAAAATTTGAAGTTTGGGATTAATATATGCATTCTCTCTATATAAAATATTATAGATAATCAACAAGGACCTATTGTATATCACAGGGAACTATACTCAATATTTTTGAATAAGCTAACATGGAAAAGAATCTATAAAAGAATATACATTATATACATATATAATACATATATATATATATATTCAATGATATATATATATATATCATTGAATCAAGGCTTCCTAGGTGGAATAGTGGTAAAGAATCTTCCCACCAAAAAGACATGGGTTCAATCTCTGGGTTGGGAAGATCTCCTGGAGTGAAAAATGGCAACCCACTCCAGTATTCTTGCCTGGAGAATGCCATGGACAAAGGAACCTGGCAGACTTAGCCAAGGGGATTGCAAAGAGTTGGACATGACTGAACGACTGAGCACAGTGCATATAACTTAATCACCTTGTCATATACCTGAGACCAACACAACATTGTAATTTTTTTAAAAAAAATATTTATTGCCAAATCTCGGTGACCTAGGTGAGAAAGCCTTGGCAGTCTAAATAAAATATACATTGTTTGTGTTTAAATCTGATGGTGTAAACTATTTATGATACATCTAGGGGTTCCATTTACTCTTAATAAGTTGCAGTGCTTTTCAGTTAAGGTGAAATCTGGCTGAAGGGCAGAATGCGATTGGAGACGAGAGAAGCTTTGCTAGCATGTTGTATGATATGAAGGGGACAGTATCTCTGGTTGTCTTCTTACTTGCCACCACTTTTTCTTTGTGGCAAAAAGAAAGGTGTTATCCTCCCCTGATGTGTGAGTGCACAGTATCTTTCACACTGGTCACCAGTCCCACATGGTTTATTCTGAAACAACAGCATCGAAAATCTGTGCTTCTAACTCAGGTGTCTATTGACAGTTGAATGGATAAAGAAGATGCAGCATATATATACAGCAGAATATTTCTCAGCCATTAAAAATAATGAAATGCTGCCATTTGCAGTAACATGGATGGACCTAGAAGTTATCATATAGAATGAAGCAAGTCTGAGAAAGACTGCCTCAGTAAGTCTGAGGAATCTAAAAAAAAAAAAAATGATACAAGTGAACTTACAAAACAGAAATAGACCCACAGACATAGAAAACAACTTACAGTTATCAAAGGGGAAAGACAGGGAGGGAAAAATTTGAAGTTTGGGATTAATATATGCATTCTCTCTATATAAAATATTATAGATAATCAACAAGGACCTATTGTATATCACAGGGAACTATACTCAATATTTTTGAATAAGCTAACATGGAAAAGAATCTATAAAAGAATATACATTATATACATATATAATACATATATATATATATATTCAATGATATATATATATATATCATTGAATCAAGGCTTCCTAGGTGGAATAGTGGTAAAGAATCTTCCCACCAAAAAGACATGGGTTCAATCTCTGGGTTGGGAAGATCTCCTGGAGTGAAAAATGGCAACCCACTCCAGTATTCTTGCCTGGAGAATGCCATGGACAAAGGAACCTGGCAGACTTAGCCAAGGGGATTGCAAAGAGTTGGACATGACTGAACGACTGAGCACAGTGCATATAACTTAATCACCTTGTCATATACCTGAGACCAACACAACATTGTAATTTTTTTAAAAAAAATATTTATTTGACTGTGCTGGGTCTTAGTTGCAGCATGTGGGATCTAGCTCCCTGACCAGGGCTCGAACCCTGGCCTTCTGCATTGGAAGCCAGGAGTCTTAGCCACTAAACCACCAGAGAAGTCCCACAACATTGTAAATTAATGATACTCCATTTAAAAAAAAAAAAATCTGTGCTGCTTAGTATAATAACTGATTTCTAACAACCCAGGATCCCAGGATCCTCAAGAACTTTTCACCAAATGTTGCCATTTGGGTTGTGCCAGTATCTAGCAGGGGCCAGATTGAATCTAATGCAGTTTCCAGTTGTACTCTTATGTCCTCAAATATTGTTTTAAATTTAATGACATCAACTGGTATTGATGGGGACTACGGCAGACAATGCTATTTTAACTTCGACATAAGTTACGGGCTGGATGAATCACTAGCTGCAACCAAGACTGCCAGGAGAAATATCAATAATCTCAGATATGCAGATGATACCACTTTAATGGCAAAAAGTGAAGAGGAACTAAAAGTCTCTCCATCAGGGTGAAAGAGGAGAGTGGAAAAGGTGGCTTAAAACTCAACATTCAAGAAACTAAGACCATTACATCTGGTCCCATCACTTCAGGGAAAATAGAAGGCAAGAAATGCAAACCATGGTACTTTATTTTCTTGGGCCCCCAAATCACTGTGGACAGTGACTACAGCCATGAAATTAAAAGATACTTGCTCCTTGCAAGAAAAGCTATGACACACCTAGACAGTGTCTTAAAAACCAGAGACAACACTTTGTTGACAAAGGTCTGTATAGTCAAAACTATGGTTTTTCCTGTAGTCATGTATGGATGTGAGAGTTGGACCAGAAAGAAGGCTGAGTGCAGAAGAACTGAAGCCTTCAAATTGTGGTGCTGGAGAAGACTCTTGAAAGTCTCTTGGACTGCAAGGAGATCAAAGCAGTCAATCCTAAAGGAAATCAACCTTGAATATTCCTTGGAAGGACTGATGCTGAAGCTGAAACTCCAGTACTTTGGCCACTTCATGCAAAGAGCCTATGTATTGGAAAAGACCCTGATGCTGGGAAAGACTGAGGGTAGAAGGATAAGGGGGTGACATGGGATGAGATGGTTGGATGGCATCACCAACTCAATGGACTTGAGTTTGAGCAAACTCTGGGAGATACTGAACGACAGGCAAACCTATCGTGCTGTAGTCCATGGGGTGGTGAAGAGTTGGACATGACTTAACGACTGAAGAACAACAGTAAGTGTTCAGACAAAACTGTTAGGACTTGGTGATTCTCTTCTGGTAGCCAAAACAACATGTAGCTTTCAGAATTTGTGCTCAATGATGGCATTAAACACTAAGACACTCTCATCATAAAGGAACAACATGTACTCGATTATCTTTCCAGTGGTTAGATCAGCCCATGTCCATGTCATGTTTAATATTTAAACAAACTCTACTGTCATTTGTATCTGTTTACTCAGTGGCCATCTGCAGAACCAATATGAATAAATAACAGAGCTTGTGGAGCAAGAAAATATATTGAAAATCATTGACTTGGACAGACTAGTAAGTCTACTCAAACACCTGTCTTACCCTCCCACCATCTGTGCCATCACTTCACCCTCCAGTCTGATGACTCACCCCTACAATTACCCTGTCAAGAAGAGACTGAGTGAAGCTCAGGTGGATTTAATGTGTGTTTAATATGGCCAGCTGAGTTTCATGTTGATTTCCTTTAAGTCACTGTTTCTCTGCTTGCTGAAAATTATGTCTGCATGACTATGCTTAATTTGAATGATGAATCCTCAACATTCAAGAAACTAAGACCATTACATCTGGTCCCATCACTTCAGGGAAAATAGAAGGCAAGAAATGCAAACCATGGTACTTTATTTTCTTGGGCCCCCAAATCACTGTGGACAGTGACTACAGCCATGAAATTAAAAGATACTTGCTCCTTGCAAGAAAAGCTATGACACACCTAGACAGTGTCTTAAAAACCAGAGACAACACTTTGTTGACAAAGGTCTGTATAGTCAAAACTATGGTTTTTCCTGTAGTCATGTATGGATGTGAGAGTTGGACCAGAAAGAAGGCTGAGTGCAGAAGAACTGAAGCCTTCAAATTGTGGTGCTGGAGAAGACTCTTGAAAGTCTCTTGGACTGCAAGGAGATCAAAGCAGTCAATCCTAAAGGAAATCAACCTTGAATATTCCTTGGAAGGACTGATGCTGAAGCTGAAACTCCAGTACTTTGGCCACTTCATGCAAAGAGCCTATGTATTGGAAAAGACCCTGATGCTGGGAAAGACTGAGGGTAGAAGGATAAGGGGGTGACATGGGATGAGATGGTTGGATGGCATCACCAACTCAATGGACTTGAGTTTGAGCAAACTCTGGGAGATACTGAACGACAGGCAAACCTATCGTGCTGTAGTCCATGGGGTGGTGAAGAGTTGGACATGACTTAACGACTGAAGAACAACAGTAAGTGTTCAGACAAAACTGTTAGGACTTGGTGATTCTCTTCTGGTAGCCAAAACAACATGTAGCTTTCAGAATTTGTGCTCAATGATGGCATTAAACACTAAGACACTCTCATCATAAAGGAACAACATGTACTCGATTATCTTTCCAGTGGTTAGATCAGCCCATGTCCATGTCATGTTTAATATTTAAACAAACTCTACTGTCATTTGTATCTGTTTACTCAGTGGCCATCTGCAGAACCAATATGAATAAATAACAGAGCTTGTGGAGCAAGAAAATATATTGAAAATCATTGACTTGGACAGACTAGTAAGTCTACTCAAACACCTGTCTTACCCTCCCCACCATCTGTGCCATCACTTCACCCTCCAGTCTGATGACTCACCCCTACAATTACCCTGTCAAGAAGAGACTGAGTGAAGCTCAGGTGGATTTAATGTGTGTTTAATATGGCCAGCTGAGTTTCATGTTGATTTCCTTTAAGTCACTGTTTCTCTGCTTGCTGAAAATTTATGTCTGCATGACTATGCTTAATTTGAATGATGAATCCATCAAAGGCAAGATTTGTTTTATAAAGAGACTAGATCAGACAATCAGAGGACAAGACTGTCCAGAACTGTAAGTGGAAACAGAATGATGTGTCATTCATAGGTTACAGTGAAGTTAAAAGAGGTTAATATTTTAATGCATTCTTAAGAATTTTTTCCTCAAATTCTCCATATGAATATAACAATCCCCTATTAATAGTTAGAAGGGCGAGGGAAGGAGCTGATATGTAATCTTGACCTACTTTTGTGACCTACCTTTGTGTTTTGTAGAGGTATTGAGATGGCATCAGATGTGATGCTAGAGAGTATGTATTCATTTTCTCCTCTAAGAAAACAATTCTTCAAGGTGAGTATTTTAAGACAAGGAACGAGAGGGGCTGAGAGCTGAAGTATCTTGGGATACAAGCCTAAGTCTGCTTGTTTCAAAAGTACCTGTTCTTTGGATGAAGAGGGAGAGGGAAGGGAAGTTCAAATGGGAGGGGTCAGGTGTATGCCTATGGCTGATTTGGGTTTATGTATAGCAGTTGACAACAAAACTCTGTAAAAGTAAAATAAAAATAATATGAATTTCTTACTTTGCTCATTTTATGAGATCTGATCATATGTTTTAAACAGATGGCCATAACCAAAAGTAAAAAAAGAAAAAGGATCTGTTCTTTTCTTTAAGTGGTCTTATCACTTACCTGATGATAGCACCTCATTTGGATGACTCAGCCTGCTAAGGGCCTCACCTCACCATGCATGGTATATGATGCTATATTCCATGTAGAGGGCAAAAAGAAAATACTGAAGAAAAATTGGAAATTGTCCATCCAGTTACCTAGATATGTCATCATTAGAACTCAGCGCGATTGGATGGCCATAACTGCTCCATTTCCATGCTTTCTTTTTTTTTTTTTTTCATCAAAACCATTATTTAGATTGCCAGGTATGTACCAAACCTTGGGACAGACATTTAAGACAGAGTGATAAACAAGATGGAAATGTCTAACAGAGGACAGTGTGGCATACATTGGCCTCTGGATCCTGAAGTGGTATGTGGCTCCTCATGGCCTGCCTCAGCATTTGAGAAACCAAGTACAAACAGCCACTGCTTCTTTGAAATAATTTATGAAATTTAAAGACAGCAACAAGGCCAGTAATGTTTTCTATTTAGTCAGGCTTAAAATATTTATTTTATTAGATTGCCTTTAACCATGATATTTCATAAATATGAGATAAGTCATTAAAGGAAAAGTTTGTGGTTGATTATCTGAATTCATCAGTGTGCTTACCCCACTGAGTACCTTTGTGTTTTGTAGAGGTATTGAGGAAAGCCATCATAGGCCTTCCATTACAATGTTCAGCATCTTAATACTGAGCCAAGATGTTCCTATTTAAAGAGTAGGGTACTTAGAATCAATCATTCAGCAACATGAACAAGTCAGAAGTCATTCCCAGAGGAAAACGAAACCCCTTCCTTGGTTTCTGAGCCACCAGTAGGGAGTGGCATTCACTTACTCCTCATCTTAGTGAGGTCAATCAAAAAATCCATAAGAGATACACTGAGTATGTCACATCAATCTTTTTTGCTGTTTGGATGAAATGAACTCTGTGTTGTTCTCAGATTAGACACTCATCATGCATAATTTGCCTCATACATAGAACAGCTGCTAGCTTTTACAATGCTTTCCAGCCAATGCTGAGTGCACCCATTGTTGGTATTACTGTGAGCATTATTTAGTCAACTCTATGATCTATGGATCATTTGGCTTGATGATAAAACACAGAAAAGCATTACCTAGAGAAGAGCATTGTATGCTGATCTTCACCTAAAAAAATTAACTTCAAAGTCATTCTATGCCTCTTAAGTCACTAGGCTATTGTACTAGAAAGCTATTTCATTTCTTTCATTAGAAAGTTTTTAATTTTAATATTCAATACTGTTCTGTGACTTTTTATGAATGAGAGGAGACAGTGCATGTCTTATCAGTGTGTTCAAAGAGGCACCAGAAGCACGAGGGTGGGCCTCATGGATGAACCAGGAATCAAGAAATCAGGAATTTAATGCTCAAAGCTTAGTTAACAGGCTTTTACTTTTACTAACTATAAAACTGGGGAGAAAAATCACCAACGAGCATTTACATGAAGTACTTTAAGATGAAAATTGTTACCACAGATACATAAATGTAGTTCTCAAAGCACAGTTCTAATTAAACACCATCATGATCTGTAGCCACTAATCGGAGATGTTTCAGTAGAAGTTTGTTGGTGATGATTCGTGTATTTGAGAAGTGGGAAAGCTTGGGAGACATCTCATATAATCACTACAAGCAGTAGTCTATGCTGCTTTTTACTTTTTGAGTGTGTGCATTTCTCATCTCTAGTTGGGATCCTTGTTTTACAAATAAGATAACCGAGAAAAGAAGAAACCTACAAAGCCATATGAGTTAGATTAGGATATATTACTACAGCTCATCCATTTATGAACTTTATTCTTAATTCTACCCAGCTACAAAGAGAAGTAGAAATTTAATAAATCATGTTTTATAGAATAAACAGCAATAAAAGCTTTGTCATAAGCACAATGATCATTTGTCAAATTATAAAGGTAAATTTTGGCTAAGGGGACGTATTCTAATATTCACTGTCAATGTTAACTATTCTTGTTAAATCAGTTTTTCTGGACTGTTCTACATGCTGTGCATGATACTGGAGCTATGTGTTTAGCAGTGCTGTACTTTAAATAACTGTTTTGGGAGTTAGAGATTATCTACCTGTTCTATATGCATATCTGTACTTACGTGTGGATCTGTGTATACACACATGCATGCACATTCCTCAGATTAAAAAAACACATCATGCGGATGAAATGAACTCTGTGTTGTTCTCAGATTAGACACATCATGCATAATTTGCCTCATACATAGAACAGCTGCTAGCTTTTACAATGCTTTCCAGCCAATGCTGAGTGCACCCATTGTTGGTATTACTGTGAGCATTATTTAGTCAACTCTATGATCTATGGATCATTTGGCTTGATGATAAAACACAGAAAAGCATTACCTAGAGAAGAGCATTGTATGCTGATCTTCACCTAAAAAAATTAACTTCAAAGTCATTCTATGCCTCTTAAGTCACTAGGCTATTGTACTAGAAAGCTATTTCATTTCTTTCATTAGAAAGTTTTTAATTTTAATATTCAATACTGTTCTGTGACTTTTTATGAATGAGAGGAGACAGTGCATGTCTTATCAGTGTGTTCAAAGAGGCACCAGAAGCACGAGGGTGGGCCTCATGGATGAACCAGGAATCAAGAAATCAGGAATTTAATGCTCAAAGCTTAGTTAACAGGCTTTTACTTTTACTAACTATAAAACTGGGGAGAAAAATCACCAACGAGCATTTACATGAAGTACTTTAAGATGAAAATTGTTACCACAGATACATAAATGTAGTTCTCAAAGCACAGTTCTAATTAAACACCATCATGATCTGTAGCCACTAATCGGAGATGTTTCAGTAGAAGTTTGTTGGTGATGATTCGTGTATTTGAGAAGTGGGAAAGCTTGGGAGACATCTCATATAATCACTACAAGCAGTAGTCTATGCTGCTTTTTACTTTTTGAGTGTGTGCATTTCTCATCTCTAGTTGGGATCCTTGTTTTACAAATAAGATAACCGAGAAAAGAAGAAACCTACAAAGCCATATGAGTTAGATTAGGATATATTACTACAGCTCATCCATTTATGAACTTTATTCTTAATTCTACCCAGCTACAAAGAGAAGTAGAAATTTAATAAATCATGTTTTATAGAATAAACAGCAATAAAAGCTTTGTCATAAGCACAATGATCATTTGTCAAATTATAAAGGTAAATTTTGGCTAAGGGGACGTATTCTAATATTCACTGTCAATGTTAACTATTCTTGTTAAATCAGTTTTTCTGGACTGTTCTACATGCTGTGCATGATACTGGAGCTATGTGTTTAGCAGTGCTGTACTTTAAATAACTGTTTTGGGAGTTAGAGATTATCTACCTGTTCTATATGCATATCTGTACTTACGTGTGGATCTGTGTATACACACACATGCATGCACAAAAACATGAAACAGAGTTCATTAAACAGAGTCCTTTTATCAACAGCATTTGATTGAATTCAACTCCTTGTTCTGAGCATATCTGTTTTATTCAATTCGCTAGTTTTGTCAAGTTAATTTGATTATGTAGACTCGCTTTATGTTCAAGATGTTTATTTATTCTGTTTCATGAGGCAGAACCTTATAAAATTAAATAAGAAAATGATCAGAAAATATTCTCTACCTTTACTCTCTATATCTAGGAAACACAAACCATTCACTATAAAAATAAATTATTTTTAAAGAGCTAGTAACAGCTATTCTAAGAACCACAGATCTCCATCTTCTTATTAGTACCAGCTCTACAGACAACTGCTTTGTGACTTATTCCATTCATAGAAATGTAGGGGCATTCATATAAAAATACACAGGGAAAAACTTCTTATCAAGAATCCTTACTCAGGGCTTCCCTGGTGGTCTAGTGGGTAAAGAGTCCATCTTGCAGTGCAAGGGACACCAGTTTGATCCCTGGCCTGGGGAGATCCCACGTGCCACGGAGTGGCTGGGCCAGTGTGTTTAATTATGAGCCAGCACTCTGGAGCACATGTGCCCAGAGCCAGAGAGTCCACTGCAATGGGAGGTCCACACAGGCCAAAGAATAAAGATGGATGAAAACAAATGATGGCTTACAGGCAATGATAATAATAATAATCCTTACTCCAGTGTAAGTGATATAGGAAATTTCAGTTTGTAAGAAATCTCTAAATGCAATTAATGATTAGTATAACATAGCCTCTACTGAAATACATGGGCTTACAGGCCTTTAAATAAATGTTTAAAAAGGAACAAAAGAAAATTACATTAACAAATATATTTAAAAGATCTCAAGCATGATTTTCCCATAACTTCAAATGATATATTGAGATGGAAGAAAGAAAGCGAGAGAGAAAGAAAGAAAAAAAGAAAGACTATCTATATTCTACCATGAAAATAATGGACTGAGGTTACACTGACTATTTAGAGTGAAGGCTGACATTTCATATTAACATAATGATATTGAATGTTCTGTCATTTTTAAGAGATGTTTTGGCATTTAACATTGATATTTTTTGAGAATTTTCCTAAAGGATATTGCAATTATCATTGTGTAGCTGAAAAGCTTTTACTATTCAGGCCAACTTGTCTTTTTTTTTTTTTTTTTAAGCCATATTCTTCTTTAGGAATTGTTTTGTCTCTAATCTAAAAGGAAAAGAAAAAAAAGTCAATGCTGAGAGGAATTCATTTCAGAGTGTGAAGACTGGGAAAAATGGTACCTATATAATTTATGTTGAGAGCATTGTACATGGGCGCTGCCACAGAGTCTGTTGAAAAAGCTGACTTGGATGATTGAGAAAGAAGGGAAAGCATCTATTCAAAGTCATTGAAGAATCTGAAGAATTCATGAAAGATTTCCCATTGAAGAAATTCAGAGGAAAAAATGAGACATTTGTCCAAGATTATATAAATGAAGCATATATAACTGATGCATCCGTGATAGTGTGTCTCCCATGCTTTCTTCCATTTTGCTGTGACACACTTCAAGGTTTTATCACAGGCAGACACAATGGAAAAACTACTTCGATGCACAAACAAGCACTCATGTTTGGAGGGGAAGGATTTTCAGCATCTGCATTGGTCAATTCATCTTAGGAGAGGTTTCAATCAGCAAGATGGGTGATCAGCAAGGCATAAATTGAGAGAGGAAGCACTGAGCCCTATTAGATCACCGTCATGAGTTCTAATTAAGATTCATAAAGATAGTTATTTTTAAAAAATCAGGTGAGTCACTGTCTGATTTTCCACTAAGAACTGAAAACTAGTTCATCCATTAGATGAGGTCATGTGCAAAGAACCCACGTGATGGAATGAGCATCCTTCTAAGAAGAGACCAGAAAGCTTATTCTCTGTCTCCCCATGTGAGACCACGGCAGGAGAGCAGCCAGGAAATCCTCTCCAAGAACCTGACCGGGCTGGCACTCTGCACTGGAGAACTTCCAGGCTCCAAAACTGAGAAATAAAGGCCTGCAGTTCAAGCCACTCAGGCTATGGCATTTTGTTGCCACAGCCCAAGCCAAATAAGACAGCAAGAGAGCATGGTAGGGGGCGAATTTCAGCAGTAAGATACATGACCTAGAGACGATCATTTCATATCTGGGCAGTTTATTTCTACCTCTAATTTTTCAAAAGCAGTAATTGATTTAACCAAAGCAGATCAATAAGCTAGATAGGACTAAATCAGCATAGTTCATGTGTCTCTTACTGATGAAAGGTCTGGTGGATAGTCAGACCTGCTTTCTACTTCTGCTTAGCCACTGTGCAGCTAAACATGTGGCTTAAATTCCCCAGCCTTTCTGGGCCTTGGGAACCTCACCTGTACAACAAGGGACCAAACCCCTTTTAGATTCTTCCTATTATTATTCTGAATCTTGTAGGCACCCCAAATATGTGTAATGGTCTGAGATGAAGAGGTTTGGCTTAGCCCTACCAATGGCTAATTGAAAATCTATTTTCATTCCTAGAGAAAATAACGTACTACATGTTCCACCATGCCTGAATTATTAAATATGAAACAGAGAGAACCTCCAGTTTGTCTTACAGATATGAATTAAGGAGGTCCCCAAGTCCAAAATTTGCCAGGTTGTGCTTCATAGTAGTTCCTAAGTTACTTACTTAAAATAATTTTTAAAAAGCTTGTTTTAGAGACTATACTCTCAGCTGTAAACGGAAGCAGATCCAAATTTAAAAGAACAGTGTTATAATATACATTTATTTTTTCAAACTGAATGTTGAATCTCAAGGCCAAATCAAAAGAAAAAAATTCCTCTTTTGCTCCAAGCTTAATACAGGGCAGATTTTCCATGAGCCAAGTCTTCAAATATTTGCTTGACTCGAAGACCTTTCTCAGTTATCTGTCAGTCCTGCTCAGATTCCAACAAATGTCTGAGATCAGACTCATTCTGAGCCAAGCCAAGCTTATTCTCTGTCTCCATGTGAGACCACGGCAGGAGAGCAGCCAGGAAATCCTCTCCAAGAACCTGACCGGGCTGGCACTCTGCACTGGAGAACTTCCAGGCTCCAAAACTGAGAAATAAAGGCCTGCAGTTCAAGCCACTCAGGCTATGGCATTTTGTTGCCACAGCCCAAGCCAAATAAGACAGCAAGAGAGCATGGTAGGGGGCGAATTTCAGCAGTAAGATACATGACCTAGAGACGATCATTTCATATCTGGGCAGTTTATTTCTACCTCTAATTTTTCAAAAGCAGTAATTGATTTAACCAAAGCAGATCAATAAGCTAGATAGGACTAAATCAGCATAGTTCATGTGTCTCTTACTGATGAAAGGTCTGGTGGATAGTCAGACCTGCTTTCTACTTCTGCTTAGCCACTGTGCAGCTAAACATGTGGCTTAAATTCCCCAGCCTTTCTGGGCCTTGGGAACCTCACCTGTACAACAAGGGACCAAACCCCTTTTAGATTCTTCCTATTATTATTCTGAATCTTGTAGGCACCCCAAATATGTGTAATGGTCTGAGATGAAGAGGTTTGGCTTAGCCCTACCAATGGCTAATTGAAAATCTATTTTCATTCCTAGAGAAAATAACGTACTACATGTTCCACCATGCCTGAATTATTAAATATGAAACAGAGAGAACCTCCAGTTTGTCTTACAGATATGAATTAAGGAGGTCCCCAAGTCCAAAATTTGCCAGGTTGTGCTTCATAGTAGTTCCTAAGTTACTTACTTAAAATAATTTTTAAAAAGCTTGTTTTAGAGACTATACTCTCAGCTGTAAACGGAAGCAGATCCAAATTTAAAAGAACAGTGTTATAATATACATTTATTTTTTCAAACTGAATGTTGAATCTCAAGGCCAAATCAAAAGAAAAAAATTCCTCTTTTGCTCCAAGCTTAATACAGGGCAGATTTTCCATGAGCCAAGTCTTCAAATATTTGCTTGACTCGGGAAGACCTTTCTCAGTTATCTGTCAGTCCTGCTCAGATTCCAACAAATGTCTGAGATCAGACTCATTCTGAGCCAAGCCAAGCTTCGTAACTTGTCCAGTGTGTTCCTTGTGGAAATAGGACTGTAGTTAGGGAGGATTCAATGGCACATGATGAACAGCACATATAATCATATTTATCATAAAAATATAATTATGTCAATATGATACACATTTTGAAGCATATGATTACAGACACTGCAGTCAGTCAGAGCAAGAAAAGTGAGATGCATTTCCCCTGAATGTAAGCATATTTACATGCCTGTCTTTTTTATTTACTAGAGGCCTCTCTTTAAAAACATCCCTCGGGTTTATCCTTCTAAAGCTTTCACCTGGTCCTGCATGTTACCTCTGAGACAAGGTCCCTGGGATCTGCAAACACTGGTCTGCCTTCAAGGGCTGCAACGTCTGTACGGATTCAGCATTCAGTGTCTCGGGGAGGAATAAATATAGAACCAGAAGAACGTGTCTGGAACTAGAACCTTCTTTACAGATAATGGAAATCACCTAATGTGTGTTATTAGCGCTCCATTTTCAAAGCAGAATGCTTTTTAAGTGCTAGCTTTCAAGTTTTATCCCTCCTTGTAGCTGTAGCACTTAGGTAGAACTTGGCTGCTTTTCTAAATAGAATTATTTGTATGTCCAGAAATACATCATGGAATCTCATGAGTGCTGAGAGACATTTTCAGATCACGCAGTTAACAGAAACATCCTTTCTTATCACCTTTGCACCACTGAAACTTTAGAAGCAGGCTCACGAGTGCCTAGACCCAACAAACCCATCGGCGCTTCCTCTCTCTTCTTAGGGACTTAAGGGGGAGTTTAAAAGATCATTAGTTTTGTATTATTTCTCACTCTAGGAGTTTAACATTGCAGCCCTCCTTTCCACACCCTTCTCATAAAGCCTGTGTTCTAATGTGGAAGGACTCCTGCCCTTGCTATGATGTGTTCCCCTTGATCCCCTTCTTTGTTTTCCCCTGGCATGCCTCAAGTTTCTTTCAAGAGCCATTCATTTTATTTCTGACCATACTTCCTTGGTTGCCGGGCTTGTTAAGACCTGGCCTGCACTGGCTCCTCCCAGCCAGTGCTTGCCCTCCACTCTTCTTCACTGCTCAACAGCTGGGGGTCCCCTCCTCCATGTCAGGAGGCCCCCTCCCTCCTTCCTTCCCATGACTTCCCCCTCAAGTTCACGGCCAGACTGGAACTTTTTGAGTAACTTTCAAAAAGCTCCTGGGCCTCCTCCCTCCCTCTCTCTCTCTCTCTGTCTCCTCCATAAGGAGTGGTCGGAGCAAAGCCAGTTCACCTCTTGTGGAGCTGAGACAGGCGGCAAGAGCCTTGGGATCTGCCTGCTGGAAGATTACCGCTTCCTTGTGGTGGAGATCCTGTGCTCTTCTGAGAATCTCTAGTGGGGCTGTCACTCTCTGCCAGGTTCAGAGGGTTTTTTTTTTTTTATTGTCTCTGTCAGTTAGCAGCCCAAGGTTACTGCCAGCTCTCTGTCAGGGCTTTGATTTTTGTCAGCTATGGCCAGGTCCTTTTAGTCATCCGCTATCTTTTCAGCTTTGTTCAGCCTGAGCTCTACTTGTCTACTAATTAGCTCTTTGGAGATTTCCCTTTAAAAACTCACTATCACAGAGGACAGGAACCGTTCAAAAGTTTTGTGCTTCATAGAAATTCCATATTCATCCATATCTCATACAGCCCTATTTTTAAAATTAAAAGTGGCAGGTCAGGCCAATTTAAGGTATAGAAGTACCCTCGTCTCTAAAGAGAGACCTTTGGGTTCTTGATCAGGTATGGAGATGAGTGACAGGGAAAGGAAAGGGGTTTACATCAAAAAAACACGGAGGGGTACAAATTAAAAAGAAGCGATCACTCTGGATAACATATTCACATTTTCTTTATCTTCTGGTGTGCAAATATTGTGCTAGCTGAATATAAAAGTAGCACAACTTTAGGGTACAAAAAAAAAAACCACACTGTAATAACATCAAGAGTGGTCTTACATCAAGGAGGGCCCTGAGGATGTCTTTGTTGTCAACTTCAGAAGAAAAGAGAGGAACAGAAGAGGAAACTGGCAGAAGGAATAGATGCCAAAGAGAACTCAAAGGATTAGGTCCGGGTGAGGTGATCGGTATTCGAAAACAGTCTGCCTTCTGGCTCTGATCTAAGGAAATAGGCTGGCAGCCAAGCCAGAGGGCATAGCAGCACAAACACACCTTCAGCACACTGCTTGAGGGTTGCCTCGGTGCCTTAGAAACTGTGCTGGCAATTAGACAGAAAGCTCTGTGAGAGCAATAGGCAAAATACTCTATTTCGAGATTAAAATCTCTTGCTTTTTACATAATTCCTACCCAGGCTGTCCCCTCCACACAAACACACCTTTCCTTTTCCCCTTGTATGCCTTTTTTCTTCTTTTTTGTGGGTCCCCTTCTTTTACTAGGCTCCCAAGTACATTTTCCTTCAGCTAACTTCATGCTGTTGTAGGTTGCGCTTACATTGCATTTACACACTGTTAATGCCTGCAAGATGAAAGTAAAAACCTTTGAATATATTAATGCTATAACACAGATGTCTTACTTTTTACTCTCTCTTTTTTTTTTAGCAAGCTGATGTGGCTAATAATGATGCAGATTGTGCTGGATGGATGTGCAGATGAAACAGGGGAATACAGATTAAATAAAAATTTCTTCAAAGCTTACGTTTGCTTCATAATTTAACTTCTGGGCTTGTCTCAGTCATAGTAGGTGTGACCAGGCATCACAACATTGTTCTAAAACATCTTGGCATCACAGAGCCACAAGCACCCAAACAGCGCTGTGGTACTTCTTCGAAGCCAGAGGAAAATAACAACAAGGAAAAGAAAGACTGTCAGCGGCTCTGTACACAGAGACCTGACCCAGATACTAAGAGTGGGGGAGCTGAGAGAATCAGGGACAGAGGTTCTGGAAGTAACCTGCTCATCCACTGAACCTAACTTTTTGTACACATCTGTAACCTGATGTTGAATGAGGTGTGTGCCCAGAGTTGGTCACACAATGACTCTGGAAACATCCACGGAATGACTTTATCCCTGAGCTCTTTTAGACAATGAATAAAAGGAGGGTGCTGATGACATAAGGCCTTGGAGCAGCAACGGTCAATTTCTCTTTCATGGATCTGCTCATGTAAGGAGGATCTGTCAGCATGTCCTCTGTGCCAGGGACCTCGCTAGGTCCTCAATATAAAGTCAGGTAAGACACATCCCTTCCCACAAGGAAGTCATAGTTTCATGGAAGCAGAAAACCTGTACTATCATCTTTTAAAACGACGAAGAGTTCCCTGAGTTCTCCCAGGAGGGAATGGTACTATCTGCCAGGCCAAATTGGGCAAGACTACACCCCAGTTTTGCATCTTTAACATGTGAGGAGAAATGTACCAGCTGAAGAGAGGTGATGGAGAAGATGTGTTGAGGCCTGGAGTCACAGATGAACAGAACACTGAGGAATGGTGAGGACATCAGCGTAGCCAGAACTTAGGCTGTATGTAGGGGAGGGCTGGGGGAAGGAGACACAGCGAGGTACACTAAGATTAGTGCTTGAAGCGGCCTCTGCCAGGCATTTACACCACAGTCAACAGAAAACCAACAGAAAGCCTGCAATATATTAATGCTATAACACAGATGTCTTACTTTTTACTCTCTCTCTTTTTTTTAGCAAGCTGATGTGGCTAATAATGATGCAGATTGTGCTGGATGGATGTGCAGATGAAACAGGGGAATACAGATTAAATAAAAATTTCTTCAAAGCTTACGTTTGCTTCATAATTTAACTTCTGGGCTTGTCTCAGTCATAGTAGGTGTGACCAGGCATCACAACATTGTTCTAAAACATCTTGGCATCACAGAGCCACAAGCACCCAAACAGCGCTGTGGTACTTCTTCGAAGCCAGAGGAAAATAACAACAAGGAAAAGAAAGACTGTCAGCGGCTCTGTACACAGAGACCTGACCCAGATACTAAGAGTGGGGGAGCTGAGAGAATCAGGGACAGAGGTTCTGGAAGTAACCTGCTCATCCACTGAACCTAACTTTTTGTACACATCTGTAACCTGATGTTGAATGAGGTGTGTGCCCAGAGTTGGTCACACAATGACTCTGGAAACATCCACGGAATGACTTTATCCCTGAGCTCTTTTAGACAATGAATAAAAGGAGGGTGCTGATGACATAAGGCCTTGGAGCAGCAACGGTCAATTTCTCTTTCATGGATCTGCTCATGTAAGGAGGATCTGTCAGCATGTCCTCTGTGCCAGGGACCTCGCTAGGTCCTCAATATAAAGTCAGGTAAGACACATCCCTTCCCACAAGGAAGTCATAGTTTCATGGAAGCAGAAAACCTGTACTATCATCTTTTAAAACGACGAAGAGTTCCCTGAGTTCTCCCAGGAGGGAATGGTACTATCTGCCAGGCCAAATTGGGCAAGACTACACCCCAGTTTTGCATCTTTAACATGTGAGGAGAAATGTACCAGCTGAAGAGAGGTGATGGAGAAGATGTGTTGAGGCCTGGAGTCACAGATGAACAGAACACTGAGGAATGGTGAGGACATCAGCGTAGCCAGAACTTAGGCTGTATGTGGGGGAGGGCTGGGGGAAGGAGACACAGCGAGGTACACTAAGATTAGTGCTTGAAGCGGCCTCTGCCAGGCATTTACACCACAGTCAACAGAAAACCAACAGAAAGCCTGCAGCAAAGGGGAAAGGAGGCATGATCTGATGTCCTTTCAATGATAATAGAAAGAACACGGCTCCTCTAGGAGGGACTGTAGGGGTGTGTGGTTCTCCAGAATGTGAGGACAGTAGAGAGCAGAAGAGGCCAGATTCAAGAGACACTATGGCGAAACACAGAGGAGCAGAACTGAGCTTCATTTCAAATTTTCTGCCATGGACCCCGCCCCTCCCGGGTGACTTTAATGGTCATCTTGCAGTTCTGAGCTAACTTGCTGGGAAGCCCAGGATCCTTTCCAGGTAAACGGCATTTAGTGCAGAAGGGTCTACGAAGACACACTTCTCCTTCTTATGCTGGTGAGCTTTGTGAACACAAACAACAGCTGGGCCTTATCTCCGCCGTGATTTCTGACAGCATCTAAATAGAGCCCTGAAGAGAACATACACTTGATGGTGTTTTCCTGAATCAGTGACTCCAAATGAGTGACGAAACTGGAGGGCAACACCTCTCCCCACCCCAGGCTGTAAAAAACCATTGTGTTTGTTTATAATAGTTGCTGAATGGTAAAATTCATTTAATTTTTTGTATTTTGAGAGAAGGGAAGCTATCGATCTATGATAAACAACAAAAAAAGCTACCCTCTGGTGCTTTTTGGAAATGAGTGTCAATCTCGTTGTAGAAGTAGGACTAAGGATGTGTTCTTTAG
Organism: Tragulus kanchil; assembly: GCA_022376925.1. Lineage (NCBI taxonomy): Eukaryota > Metazoa > Chordata > Mammalia > Artiodactyla > Tragulidae > Tragulus > Tragulus kanchil. Next base: position 36,303,061 of record JAIOJX010000025.1, read on the forward strand.
CACATAGAACAGGTATATGTGGTTCCATGGCAGATGCACTTCAGGAAATGACGGCCCGGGCCTGGGCTTTCTGGACATAGTGATGCTATAAGAGAGGAAATCCACTCACTACCTTCTGCTGATGTAACTAAAGAAGCACTAGGTGAGCATGGCTGGCAGGGATGTTTGGGTAGGTTGGGCAGTGTCCCAGGACACTTTGGCAAGGAGCCAGTGGCCACTGAAATCTAGAAGTTGTGTCCATCTTGAGGGGGGCTTTTTCTTAATCATCACTAAGAGTCAGATGAGAAAATGTGATCCTGGACTAGAGTTAAAAGGACTAGAATGAATGGAAAGGGGGTACTGTTAGGACGAGTTTCACAGACAAAGACCCAATCTTATCTACACGCTGGCTCCTCAGTCTATACTATGTCCTTTCAAAGTATCTTTCCCTTATTGTTTTTTTCCTCAGTGGTTTTGAGCTTCATTTCAGCCCTGATGTTTAGACCTTCTCTCTCATACTTCTTGGCTGGTACAGCTTTAAAGGGACCGGAAAGAAAACTGAAGATCACAATGTCTTTAAACACGGCTGACACAGCCATCTGTCCAGCGCCAAGGGCATCTGGGAGAGATGCTCTCCACACTCATCTGGCCAACTGGCCGACTGTAGGATCCTAATAATTACATTATTGAAACCAGAGCATCTTTCACTGGATGAAACGTCAGACATTACTTATGGATGAAATGAGGTCAGAAGAGGTCGGTAAAGACAAGAGATGAGCTGGCCATGACAGCTGTCCAAGCTGCCCTTGAGATGCAGCTCACAGCATTGGAGCCCAGGCTGCATTTTCTCTTGGAGAGGAGGTTCTGTCCACGAGAAGCGCTGCAGCTGAGGTGTTTCAACCCTGCGGCTAGTCTCCCAGGCAAAGCAACTCTCCTGGAGGAGGATGCAGGAAAAGCAAGCAAATACTGAAATGTGGAAGGAATTAACCTTATGTTTGTACTTGTCTAGTGAGCTTTACTGTCAGGCTGGGAGCTCCACGAGAAGAGCAATTAGCATCATGGTTAACCCTTAAGCAACTCTGGATGAAAGTGTGCACACAGGCACAAACGAGAACATAACCTGATGACAGCGAAACACATCCACCCTGGTGTAATGAGTTGAGGAAAGTGCTTTTTCAAAACAAGTCTCAGGGAAGAAAAACCATTTTAAGTCTATGTTTCTTTGGTTGTACAGTCAAATAAAAAAGGTCACTCCTCTGAATGATAGTTCACTGTTGTTTACCTAATTGCCTTCATATGGAGAAATATGAAGTTAGAAGCTGATGTGAAGAATTATAACAGCATTTGCTCTATCCAAATACAAAGCCACTAACAAAGCCTTAAAACAAAATCATCCTGGCCTTTTATGAATGGCCTCTTATCTCGGGCCAGAAATTTAAAAAAAGGAACAGATCTAGATACTTATATAACGCCTTCATAAAATTTCCAGTTTCTTGCACAACAAAGTAACATATTGACTTGAGAAATGGTCACATCACCACATGTCACAAAGCGCCTGTTTCATTTCACCTGAAAGCTGTCCCAATTACAGCCACCACTTAGAAAGAAATATAAATAAAATGCACACATTCTTTGTGAAAAACACTAGTTAATATTAATCTCAAGGAATCAAAGATTAAAACAATGGAGCTCCCATTTCCTAGGGTACTAAATCAGTCCAATTTTGAGTCAAACTTATAAAACTATATCTAGAACTTGATTCTGTAAACATGATGAGATCAAGAATTTTTTCTTTCTGAAGAAGCAAAAACTGCATTTCTAAACTGAATAAAGGCACGGACTGTAGGATCCTAATAATTACATTATTGAAACCAGAGCATCTTTCACTGGATGAAACGTCAGACATTACTTATGGATGAAATGAGGTCAGAAGAGGTCGGTAAAGACAAGAGATGAGCTGGCCATGACAGCTGTCCAAGCTGCCCTTGAGATGCAGCTCACAGCATTGGAGCCCAGGCTGCATTTTCTCTTGGAGAGGAGGTTCTGTCCACGAGAAGCGCTGCAGCTGAGGTGTTTCAACCCTGCGGCTAGTCTCCCAGGCAAAGCAACTCTCCTGGAGGAGGATGCAGGAAAAGCAAGCAAATACTGAAATGTGGAAGGAATTAACCTTATGTTTGTACTTGTCTAGTGAGCTTTACTGTCAGGCTGGGAGCTCCACGAGAAGAGCAATTAGCATCATGGTTAACCCTTAAGCAACTCTGGATGAAAGTGTGCACACAGGCACAAACGAGAACATAACCTGATGACAGCGAAACACATCCACCCTGGTGTAATGAGTTGAGGAAAGTGCTTTTTCAAAACAAGTCTCAGGGAAGAAAAACCATTTTAAGTCTATGTTTCTTTGGTTGTACAGTCAAATAAAAAAGGTCACTCCTCTGAATGATAGTTCACTGTTGTTTACCTAATTGCCTTCATATGGAGAAATATGAAGTTAGAAGCTGATGTGAAGAATTATAACAGCATTTGCTCTATCCAAATACAAAGCCACTAACAAAGCCTTAAAACAAAATCATCCTGGCCTTTTATGAATGGCCTCTTATCTCGGGCCAGAAATTTAAAAAAAGGAACAGATCTAGATACTTATATAACGCCTTCATAAAATTTCCAGTTTCTTGCACAACAAAGTAACATATTGACTTGAGAAATGGTCACATCACTACATGTCACAAAGCGCCTGTTTCATTTCACCTGAAAGCTGTCCCAATTACAGCCACCACTTAGAAAGAAATATAAATAAAATGCACACATTCTTTGTGAAAAACACTAGTTAATATTAATCTCAAGGAATCAAAGATTAAAACAATGGAGCTCCCATTTCCTAGGGTACTAAATCAGTCCAATTTTGAGTCAAACTTATAAAACTATATCTAGAGCTTGATTCTGTAAACATGATGAGATCAAGAATTTTTTCTTTCTGAAGAAGCAAAAACTGCATTTCTAAACTGCAAGCACTTCCAGCACATTGCCCTATGCCCAACACAGCTTCCCTCCATTGCACTTTATGTTAAGGCTATTCTTTTCACAAATGAAAGTTTCATCTAAAAACAGAGGTTCAGAAATACATATCTGGCATGGGGGTCATGACTCGGAGGAACAGCAATAGTTTATGTGGCTTGGGAATTCTCTTCTACTCACCATCCCTCCCTCTCCCGTGAGTGTCGCAAAATAATTGGCCAACATAATTAAATATGAATCTACATAACTTTAGACTCTGAACATGGGATTAGTCCTTTGATAGGTTAAAAGGGTGCTTCATCCAGCCCCGCATTCCGAGAGTAAAGTGGAAAACCTATGCTTCCTTTGATTTGTGAAAAGATGCATCTGCTGTAAATAAGAAGCGCCTACTTGACATTTCCTTAGAAAGACATCTGAAACCTTAGAATTTATCACAAATACAGTGTGTGAGGCGGCATTATAGTACATTACAGTCTTTCAGGCTCCATTTTCCCCATCAACATTCATATGCTCTTGTTTTTCTTCGTTAATGTGTATAATCCCTACTTTTACTAGAACTAGAATTTTCAAAAAAATATCCCTTTAAAACGTATTTTTATTGAAGCAAAATATACATACCATTTATCATTTTAATTTCTTAAAACTTTGTTTTGTGTTAAAGGATAGCCAATTAACAATGTGATAGTTTCAGGGAGTAGCAAAGGGATTCAGCCAACCATTCTCCCTTAAATCCCCTCCCATCCAGGCTGTCGCATAATATTGAACAGAGTTCCCTATGCTGTAATTTGACTTGAGAAATGGTCACATCACTACATGTCACAAAGCGCCTGTTTCATTTCACCTGAAAGCTGTCCCAATTACAGCCACCACTTAGAAAGAAATATAAATAAAATGCACACATTCTTTGTGAAAAACACTAGTTAATATTAATCTCAAGGAATCAAAGATTAAAACAATGGAGCTCCCATTTCCTAGGGTACTAAATCAGTCCAATTTTGAGTCAAACTTATAAAACTATATCTAGAACTTGATTCTGTAAACATGATGAGATCAAGAATTTTTTCTTTCTGAAGAAGCAAAAACTGCATTTCTAAACTGCAAGCACTTCCAGCACATTGCCCTATGCCCAACACAGCTTCCCTCCATTGCACTTTATGTTAAGGCTATTCTTTTCACAAATGAAAGTTTCATCTAAAAACAGAGGTTCAGAAATACATATCTGGCATGGGGGTCATGACTCGGAGGAACAGCAATAGTTTATGTGGCTTGGGAATTCTCTTCTACTCACCATCCCTCCCTCTCCCGTGAGTGTCGCAAAATAATTGGCCAACATAATTAAATATGAATCTACATAACTTTAGACTCTGAACATGGGATTAGTCCTTTGATAGGTTAAAAGGGTGCTTCATCCAGCCCCGCATTCCGAGAGCAAAGTGGAAAACCTATGCTTCCTTTGATTTGTGAAAAGATGCATCTGCTGTAAATAAGAAGCGCCTACTTGACATTTCCTTAGAAAGACATCTGAAACCTTAGAATTTATCACAAATACAGTGTGTGAGGCGGCATTATAGTACATTACAGTCTTTCAGGCTCCATTTTCCCCATCAACATTCATATGCTCTTGTTTTTTCTTTAATGTGTATAATCCCTACATTTACTAGAACTAGAATTTTCAAAAAAATATCCCTTTAAAACGTATTTTTATTGAAGCAAAATATACATACCATTTATCATTTTAATTTCTTAAAACTTTGTTTTGTGTTAAAGGATAGCCAATTAACAATGTGATAGTTTCAGGGGAGTAGCAAAGGGATTCAGCCAACCATTCTCCCTTAAATCCCCCTCCCATCCAGGCTGTCGCATAATATTGAACAGAGTTCCCTATGCTGTATAGTTTGGGATCAATATGTACACACTGATCTATTTAAAATGCATATGTTCTTTAAAGGAAGAAGTCTTCAGCTTATTTGGGAGATAGCAGTATTATTAGAACTAAAAAAAAAAAAAAGAAATCCCATCATGTAACAGTTATCAGCAGCTGGAAAATGATTCAATAATATTTACTAAAGACATGTGATGGGCAGAGCTAATTACCAGGCACCATGGAAAAGTATAAATAAAATAGCAAATACAGTTCCTTTTCCTCATAAGGCCAAAGTCAAATGAGAGAAACATATATAAGCAGATACATGTGAATCTTAAAAAAATCACAGCATGCAAAACCAAATACGAGTGAATGCACATGTATTTGTGTGAAGGCATGTCTCTGGCAGGCTGCTTTCATAGGAGGCAGCCTCAGAACTTAGGCTGTCAGGCACAGAAACACAGCAGGATGAAGCACTGTCCACAACAGAAACTTAGTTATCTTCTGTCAAAGCATTTACTTATTGAGAGATCCATGGTTTGATGATAAAGATTTAATAAAATGAATCCAATAATTGATTTACACATTCGTCTCTTGATCTCAACAGACTATGGCTTAACTCTTTTAATATTATATTTATGTTAATGTATATTTATTGCATTAGCTAAAAAGAAAATGAGGTATTTTGTAGACTTTTAACTTGCCATATTTAAATAATGCGCCAGAAAGAGGATATTTTTTAGGTTACTTGGAGGGAAATGTGACCCATATCTATGCTAATGTTGGGATTTTAAATTTATAAGGCAAGGCATAAGAAAACATTTAAACAGATTTTTTCCCCCATTACATGAAGAATCACTAATAGAGACTATCACCTTAATTTTATTATCATCTGAACATTTAGTGTTTTTGTTAGGATGGAGAAGGAAGAAAGTGGTTGGTTCTAAGAAATCATTTCTCATAGAAAATTCTAATATTTAGAAGCAAATCTCATAAACATTCAAAAAGAATAAGCAGAAGATCTGAGTACAGAAAGCCTGGCTGCTACTTTTGATAAAGATTTCATCTGTAAGACAATGACGACATAGCTGTACCCACGATGGGATCATAGGCAGGACTGTGAGTACAGTGAAAAGTTACTGGTCACTGTACTTGAGGTAAGAAATTAGGGAGACAAGTGCACTTTTAACAGGATTCACTGTGTCTGAACAACAGCACTTATAGCTGTGTAAGCGACTGGTCAAACGAGTTGTAATTGTGACATCTATGAGTTACTGTTTATTTAAGAAGGGATGTGCTTAAATGTAAAGGATAAAGGCATTATTTCCAATTCATCTCTGCCATAAATGACCTGTTTATTTGCAGTCTTTTTTAACATTTGGATATGTAGTCTATGAGAATTTTTTAGGACATACTACCCACCCAGAAGAATCAAAAACAAAGAATAAAGTGATCAATAGAGCCCAGGTAAAACTGTCATAGGTAAGTTGTCAATTTATATTCTGTTCATCAGCAAACCCAATTAATTGTGATATTCCTGTTAATAGTTTAATAATAATAATAATAATAATAATAAAGTTTGGTATTTAGAATGATCAATCTGACACCCTTGAAGTACCTTCCGAATCATTAGTTTTGGAGATAGCATACATGTCTTTCATTTGTTTACACACATTAATCCTCTTCAAACGGTTATCTAAAAAAAACAGGTAGGAAATTTGCAATGGCATACTATAAACACATATACACACACAAGATTTCTAAAACAAAAGATTACCTTTGGATTGCTAAAGCCTTTTAACTTGCCATATTTAAATAATGCGCCAGAAAGAGGATATTTTTTAGGTTACTTGGAGGGAAATGTGACCCATATCTATGCTAATGTTGGGATTTTAAATTTATAAGGCAAGGCATAAGAAAACATTTAAACAGATTTTTTCCCCCATTACATGAAGAATCACTAATAGAGACTATCACCTTAATTTTATTATCATCTGAACATTTAGTGTTTTTGTTAGGATGGAGAAGGAAGAAAGTGGTTGGTTCTAAGAAATCATTTCTCATAGAAAATTCTAATATTTAGAAGCAAATCTCATAAACATTCAAAAAGAATAAGCAGAAGATCTGAGTACAGAAAGCCTGGCTGCTACTTTTGATAAAGATTTCATCTGTAAGACAATGACGACATAGCTGTACCCATGATGGGATCATAGGCAGGACTGTGAGTACAGTGAAAAGTTACTGGTCACTGTACTTGAGGTAAGAAATTAGGGAGACAAGTGCACTTTTAACAGGATTCACTGTGTCTGAACAACAGCACTTATAGCTGTGTAAGCGACTGGTCAAACGAGTTGTAATTGTGACATCTATGAGTTACTGTTTATTTAAGAAGGATGTGCTTAAATGTAAAGGATAAAGGCATTATTTCCAATTCATCTCTGCCATAAATGACCTGTTTATTTGCAGTCTTTTTTAACATTTGGATATGTAGTCTATGAGAATTTTTTAGGACATACTACCCACCCAGAAGAATCAAAAACAAAGAATAAAGTGATCAATAGAGCCCAGGTAAAACTGTCATAGGTAAGTTGTCAATTTATATTCTGTTCATCAGCAAACCCAATTAATTGTGATATTCCTGTTAATAGTTTAATAATAATAATAATAATAATAAAGTTTGGTATTTAGAATGATCAATCTGACACCCTTGAAGTACCTTCCGAATCATTAGTTTTGGAGATAGCATACATGTCTTTCATTTGTTTACACACATTAATCCTCTTCAAACGGTTATCTAAAAAAAACAGGTAGGAAATTTGCAATGGCATACTATAAACACATATACACACACAAGATTTCTAAAACAAAAGTACCTTTGGATTCCCTTGTGGTTCATTGGCTAAGATGCCTTGTTTTCAATGCAGAGGGTGCAGTGAGTCAAACTCTGGTTGGGGAACTAAGATCCCATCTGCCCTGCAGTGCAGGAAAAACCAAACAGGGGGAAAAAAAAAAAAAAACAGAAATAAAAACCCATTATTTAGTACAAGAGAAATAACGAATTAGTTTTTAAAAGATATTCTTGAAACTGAGAGCTGTAGATAAACATGGCAAGTGCTGTTGGAATGTGGCTGAGCAGAGAAGTCCCTGGCCATGAGGGCCGGAGGGCCCAGTTCCAGGAGCACTGAGAGCACTGTGTTATGTTTCAGTCTGCCCATCCGTTTGGAGCCCTTGACCACCCCCAGCGCTGACCTTCCCATGTTCTAATCACGAAGGTCAGAAAGAAATCTTTCTCTGACATATCCCACCCATCCTGCTATAGAGAAGAAGCTGAAGATCTTAAAGCAAGCTGAACATAAATGATACATTTATGGGAGTATTGCTTATTGAGCAGCCTTAAATAAGCTGAAATGCAGAAATCCTCAGGTGGTAGTACTAAGAGTCAGTTCTTCATATTACCTTCATCATTTCATCTGCACCGAAAGCAACATGCACTGTAAACTCATGCATAAAAAATGCATTTTGTGTTATTAACTCAGAAGATGTTAATATGCTACTTTTCAGAAGTCAAAATGTATTTGCTCACACATTTATAAATCCTGACCCGTAACACATTTTTCACACTCAACTAGACATATCTGTTAGATAATCTGTTCAAAAAGATGTAACTTTTTAATTTTTTTAGAAGCTTCTTTAATTATCTTCGAAAAATATTGCAAGGTGATGGGGGCAGGGGAAGAAGGGAACCTTTGTCATTTTCATAAAACTGGTGAAACAGAACAGTTTGTAGCTTGCCTCCCGCGTGATGGGTGTTTGCATTGGGCACAATAAGAATTCTACCTACACCAGTAAACACCAGGGAGTCATGATACAGAGCTTGAAATATTGGGGAAAGTTGGATTCCAGCTGGGAACGTCACACCTTTAATTTCTCATGGTTGAATACGAATGGGGTGAAATACTATAATTAGAAATTATACGGGATACCAAGAAAAAGCAACTTCTGTGTCATAAAAGCAACGTGGGTTCTACCTGGTCCCTTTTGGGCTAAGTAAGCTGTTTGATCAGCTTCTTTCAGTCTCTGTGGATGTCCTTATATGAGTCTAATTGAAGGACTCCTGTTCTCTTTTATTTTGCTCTATGAAAATGTATCGGCGATGTCTTATAATGAACTTTGATATGGTGAAATGATAATAATGTCCTAATTATATATAAAATGTAATTACACTTGCTTCCATTATAGAAAAACTCCTTTATAATGAAGTGTTATGTTGGAAAAGATTTTCATTATAGGCGATGACTGTTTTTTCAGTCTGCCCATTTGGACCCTTGACCACCCCAGCGCTGACCTTCCCATGTTCTAATCACGAAGGTCAGAAAGAAATCTTTCTCTGACATATCCCACCCACCCTGCTATAGAGAAGAAGCTGAAGATCTTAAAGCAAGCTGAACATAAATGATACATTTATGGGAGTATTGCTTATTGAGCAGCCTTAAATAAGCTGAAATGCAGAAATCCTCAGGTGGTAGTACTAAGAGTCAGTTCTTCATATTACCTTCATCATTTCATCTGCACCGAAAGCAACATGCACTGTAAACTCATGCATAAAAAATGCATTTTGTGTTATTAACTCAGAAGATGTTAATATGCTACTTTTCAGAAGTCAAAATGTATTTGCTCACACATTTATAAATCCTGACCCGTAACACATTTTTCACACTCAACTAGACATATCTGTTAGATAATCTGTTCAAAAAGATGTAACTTTTTAATTTTTTTAGAAGCTTCTTTAATTATCTTCGAAAAATATTGCAAGGTGATGGGGGCAGGGGAAGAAGGGAACCTTTGTCATTTTCATAAAACTGGTGAAACAGAACAGTTTGTAGCTTGCCTCCCGCGTGATGGGTGTTTGCATTGGGCACAATAAGAATTCTACCTACACCAGTAAACACCAGGGAGTCATGATACAGAGCTTGAAATATTGGGGAAAGTTGGATTCCAGCTGGGAACGTCACACCTTTAATTTCTCATGGCTGAATACGAATGGGGTGAAATACTATAATTAGAAATTATACGGGATACCAAGAAAAAGCAACTTCTGTGTCATAAAAGCAACGTGGGTTCTACCTGGTCCCTTTTGGGCTAAGTAAGCTGTTTGATCAGCTTCTTTCAGTCTCTGTGGATGTCCTTATATGAGTCTAATTGAAGGACTCCTGTTCTCTTTTTATTTTTGCTCTATGAAAAATGTATCGGCGATGTCTTATAATGAACTTTGATATGGTGAAATGATAATAATGTCCTAATTATATATAAAAATGTAATTACACTTGCTTCCATTATAGAAAAACTCCCTTTATAATGAAGTGTTATGTTGGAAAAAGATTTTCATTATAGGCGGACTCCTTTACTTGTTAATTTGAGCTCTGATTCATCACTTTAATATTAAAAAAGTTCTTTGTAAGTTACTTTTGATGTGTCTCATTTATGGTTCATTTCACTTCCTGGGCACCACCAGGAGCCCACATCAAACTTCTTTGAAAGACACTTAAAAATACATCTTTCAAAAGAAATTCTTCCTTCTAGATGGTGGAACAGCGGTAATCAAGAAAAATATTACTGACCTTCTTATTTACCTGAACTCTGAAAACTTTTGTTTTGAAATTTGACAACAAAAAAAGAGATATGTGGTTTTTCAGACCTTTAAAAATCTGTCTGTGCATGAGCTGGTAATAGGCAGACTATCTAAAGATAGGTTTTAACCAAAAAGCAATTATATAGGTAAAGTCATGGCACTCAAACAATATGGCTCCTTTTCTACTCTTTTTAGATTTGCTCAGAGAAAGGCAACAAATCCTCCTTTGCTCTTTATAACAAACCAGTCAAAGCCTTGTTAGGAAAAATAATTAGATGGTTAAAATTAGTTTTGAAATACTCATTTATTGATCTGAATCTGTCCACCAGCACAGGAGATAAATATTTCATCATTAACATCAGAAAAAAAGGAGATTAAGCTGTAAACTGTCAGAATCAACAAGAAAATGTAACTGGAAAAGTGTGGTGAGAAAAACCAAAAATTAGCCTACAACTACCACAAAGCACTATGTTTATTTTAACATTCACTTTTAAATTTTAAGTAAGATTAATTCATTTTAAAAGTTATCTATTTCTACATACTGACACGGGACTTAAAAGCCACTATGTTTATTAGACTTCTGTGTCATAAAAGCAACGTGGGTTCTACCTGGTCCCTTTTGGGCTAAGTAAGCTGTTTGATCAGCTTCTTTCAGTCTCTGTGGATGTCCTTATATGAGTCTAATTGAAGGACTCCTGTTCTCTTTTTATTTTTGCTCTATGAAAAATGTATCGGCGATGTCTTATAATGAACTTTGATATGGTGAAATGATAATAATGTCCTAATTATATATAAAAATGTAATTACACTTGCTTCCATTATAGAAAAACTCCCTTTATAATGAAGTGTTATGTTGGAAAAAGATTTTCATTATAGGCGGACTCCTTTACTTGTTAATTTGAGCTCTGATTCATCACTTTAATATTAAAAAAGTTCTTTGTAAGTTACTTTTGATGTGTCTCATTTATGGTTCATTTCACTTCCTGGGCACCACCAGGAGCCCACATCCAAACTTCTTTGAAAGACACTTAAAAATACATCTTTCAAAAGAAATTCTTCCTTCTAGATGGTGGAACAGCGGTAATCAAGAAAAATATTACTGACCTTCTTATTTACCTGAACTCTGAAAACTTTTGTTTTGAAATTTGACAACAAAAAGAGATATGTGGTTTTTCAGACCTTTAAAAATCTGTCTGTGCATGAGCTGGTAATAGGCAGACTATCTAAAGATAGGTTTTAACCAAAAAGCAATTATATAGGTAAAGTCATGGCACTCAAACAATATGGCTCCTTTTCTACTCTTTTTAGATTTGCTCAGAGAAAGGCAACAAATCCTCCTTTGCTCTTTATAACAAACCAGTCAAAGCCTTGTTAGGAAAAATAATTAGATGGTTAAAATTAGTTTTGAAATACTCATTTATTGATCTGAATCTGTCCACCAGCACAGGAGATAAATATTTCATCATTAACATCAGAAAAAAAGGAGATTAAGCTGTAAACTGTCAGAATCAACAAGAAAATGTAACTGGAAAAGTGTGGTGAGAAAAACCAAAAATTAGCCTACAACTACCACAAAGCACTATGTTTATTTTACGACATTCACTTTTAAATTTTAAGTAAGATTAATTCATTTTAAAAGTTATCTATTTTTACAGTAGTGGGTCCTCTGAAGGGTGACTATGACTTAAATCGGTTTGACTTTAATAACACTGGAGCCCTTATCTTTGTTTATTGTGGAACTTCACTATAACTTTAGCTATGAGACTTCAAGGGAGTTATACCTGATTCTTCTCTCTCCTCTGCCCTGAACCAACAATGTTTTTCAGTGAATCCTCTTGATTCTGCCTGCCAGATATCTCTCATATCTATCACCATCCCTCAATCCGAACCATGCCGTGGCTCATTCAGATTCCTGCAATGGCCTCCTAGTCTTTCTGCTTCCTCTCCAGTCTATTCTCCAAAAATTAGTTAATGACTTTGCAAATCATAAACTGAACCCTTCCACCTCCACGTCCAAGTCCTTCCCATGATCTCCCTGTGCACTCAGAATGAATCCCAAGCTCCTTTCAGGACACACAAGGCTGGCGGTGTTCCTGCCTGCCACTCCCCCATTAACACTCAACAACTCTCAACACAATTTCAATCTCTTAAAAGTACCGAACTCTGCTTTCTCTGCCTAAGCGATCCTTCCCAAAGCACCTGTGACTGGTTCCTTTCAGGCCAGTTTCACTGCCTGCCTAAGCAGGGCTGTTCTCTCACCTGGCATCCTATTTCTTGTTTCATCCTTTCCACACTGTCACTTGGGTATTTTAGTGAGATATTTCCTATTTCTGTATCCTTCATAACACGTGGTTTTCAAGAACAAGATTCAGGCTAAGTCACAAACCAAGTCTACTCCCCCATTTTCTTGCCTCTAAGAATCAAACCTTCCTTTTTCTTCCAAATTTTTCAAGCATTTGCATCTCACCTGGATCTGCATATAAACTGCTCTCTGCTGGATGCCTCCCACATCGAAGACTTTCAAAATCTGCCTTTTATTCTTTGTTTGTTTTTCTGGCTACAACTCGTGGTTTGTGGTATGTTCTCCAACCAGGGATCGAACCTGAGCTTTTGGCAGGCAGTGAGAGTGCAGAGCCTTAACCACTGGACAAGCAGGGAATTCCCTTTCTTGTCTTTCAAGGCTCCAATCAAATGCCCTCTCATCTCAAAAGCTTTCTTTGATTTCCATATTCAGAATGAATTTCTCCTTGAGCTTCACTACCATTTTATTTACAGAATTATTCCCATTGTGGTTTGAACCAAAGTAAGTTATGCACAGATCTGTAACCTTCATAACCACAACTCTGATGGTTTGGAGTATTTTCTTCAAGTATGCCTTCTCTAAATTTTAAACAATATTAATTGGTTCTTCATATCCTTTCAACAAATACATTGCATAATTTGGTAGACAGATGCTTCCACTTACTAAACAAAACTGGTAAAGAAGTCAATGGTTTTCTCTATCAGAATTTTCATTAAAATGTCTAAAATCTTTAATATTTGAGACTTCAACCATAAACAAGTTAATTGTAAAGGAATTCAAATGCCATTTGACAAATAATGGCAACTTATGGAGAACAATTATATTTCCACCTTTACATTACTTTTTTCCAGGTAAAAATGAAGAACAAAAGTTTCTCAATAGTCATTGCTACTGTGGATGGTATATCATAGGAATTAAACATGATGAGGTCTCACTTACAACATGGATTTATGAGTCCTAAGATGAAATATGGTGCTTAATATCAAAAGGAAAACCATGAAAATCCATTAATTTTCAAAAAGTATTTTATACAATTCTGGGAATGATTTTGGTAAAAAGGTAAATGCGACTAGATGACTTATTTTCTGGAGAAGGAAATGGCAAACCACTCTAGAAAATTCCATGGACAGAGAAGCCTGGTGAGCTACAGTCCATGGTCTCATATATATATCTGTATCTATATCTATCTATCTATCTATCTATCTATCTATCTATCTATCTATCTATCTATCTATCTATCTATAGGGCTTCCCTAATGGCTCAGTGGTGAGGAATCTGCCTGCAATGCAGGAGACCCGGGTTCCACCCCTGGGTTGGGAAGATCTCCCTGGAGGAGGGCATGGCAACCCACTCCAGTATTCTTACCTGCAGGATCCCCACGGACAGAGGAGCCTGGTGGGTTGCAGTCCATGGGTTCACACAGAGTTGGACATGACTGAGTGACCAAGCACAGCATACCTACTTCTATTCCTGCTCAAAAGGATAGTTATAACAATAATACATTAAACTCAAAAGAGCGGAATTTAGAATTGACTAAGTCCCTCTTGGCTCATTGAACATTTTGAGATTTTCTTCAAGTATGCCTTCTCTAAATTTTAAACAATATTAATTGGTTCTTCATATCCTTTCAACAAATACATTGCATAATTTGGTAGACAGATGCTTCCACTTACTAAACAAAACTGGTAAAGAAGTCAATGGTTTTCTCTATCAGAATTTTCATTAAAATGTCTAAAATCTTTAATATTTGAGACTTCAACCATAAACAGGTTAATTGTAAAGGAATTCAAATGCCATTTGACAAATAATGGCAACTTAAGGAGAACAATTATATTTCCACCTTTACATTACTTTTTTCCAGGTAAAAATGAAGAACAAAAGTTTCTCAATAGTCATTGCTACTGTGGATGGTATATCATAGGAATTAAACATGATGAGGTCTCACTTACAACATGGATTTATGAGTCCTAAGATGAAATATGGTGCTTAATATCAAAAGGAAAACCATGAAAATCCATTAATTTTCAAAAAGTATTTTATACAATTCTGGGAATGATTTTGGTAAAAAGGTAAATGCGACTAGATGACTTATTTTCTGGAGAAGGAAATGGCAACCCACTCTAGAAAATTCCATGGACAGAGAAGCCTGGTGAGCTACAGTCCATGGTCTCAAATATATATCTGTATCTATATCTATCTATCTATCTATCTATCTATCTATCTATCTATCTATCTATCTATCTATCTATCTATCTATAGGGCTTCCCTAATGGCTCAGTGGTGAGGAATCTGCCTGCAATGCAGGAGACCCGGGTTCCACCCCTGGGTTGGGAAGATCCTCCTGGCAGAGGGCATGGCAACCCACTCCAGTCTTGTTGCCTGGAGAATTCCACAGACAGAGGAGCCTGATGGGCTGCAGTCCATGGGTTCACACAGAGTTGGACATGACTGAAGTGACTAAGCAGCAGCATACCTGCTTCTATTCCTGCTCAAAAGGATAGTTATAACAATAATACATTAAACTCAAAAGAGCGGAATTTAGAATTGACTAAGTCCCTCTTGGCTCATTGAACATTTTGAGATTTTCATTTCTCTTTTGTAAGGTCTTTTAAGTTGTCTCATTTTAAATATTAAAAGGATGAAATAGTGCATATATGAGTCACCTCTGAAAATAATTTTTCAAGAGTATTATTAGTAATGAGCAAAGTCTTTTCAAAATACTTCTTTAAAAATATCTTACCAATGTCTCCTTTCCTAGTAAACATGTTTATTCTTCCAATAACCAGTATTTGAATACAAAAGGTAAAAATCTAAAATGTAAAGCACCAGTAGGTTTAGTGTTTCTAAAAGAATTATATTCCATGGCAAATAACAATTTAGTATAAATTGACTCTGATGGAAGAAAATAGAGAGGTTTATTTTTCTCTTGGGCTTCCCTGGTGGCTCAAATAGTAAAGAATCTGCCCACAGTGTGGGAGACATGGGTTGATTCCTGGGTTGAGAAGATCCTCTGCAGAAGGGAATGGTTACCCACTCCAGTATTCTCTTTTTTTAATTTTAATTTTACTTTTACAGAGTTTTGTTGTTTACAGATATATATGATCCCAGATTAGTCATATGTATATCTCCCCCATCCCATCCCTCCAGGCCATCACACAGCACCCCTGCAGGATCCCCTTTTCTCACAGCACAATGACAATAGCTATTTTTTTCACATATGATACTGTAGGTTTTCTTGCTACTTCCTTTATACCTCCCACCCACTGTTCATTCCCCACAAGGTCCATATGTCTACTGTCCATGTCTGTTTTGCCATCCTACTAGATTTCATATATATGTGTTAGTATATTGTACTTGTCCTTCTCTTTTTTTGACTTACTTCACCCACTCCAGTATTCTTGCCTGGAGAATTCCATGACTTGTCCACGGGGGTCACAAAGAGTTAGACACGACTGAGTGGCTTTCACTATTTTTTTCTTACATGCGGGCTAGGCACTTATAGGCAAATATGGAAGTGTCCTAGTCAACAGGGACTCTATTTCTTCCTATTCTTAGCCACAGCTTTTATTCTCAAGATTGACACATGGCCCAACATGGCTGCTTGAGCTCTTGCTAACTACTGAATTCCAGATAAGAAAAAAGAGGAAGGGAAGGAAGGTCAAAAGGTCCTGTTTCCTAGCTGAATCAATTCCTTTAAAAAGATTTTCCAGAAATCCTACCCAGGGCTTCCCCTTGTGGTCCAGTGGGTAAGGACACTGCCTTGCAGTGCAAGGGGCACCAGTTCGATCCCTGGTCTGGGAAGGTCCCACGTGCCGCGGAGCGGCTGGGCGGATGTATCCAATTACCGAGCGGAGCTCTGGAGCGCATGTGCCCAGAGCCGGTGCTCTGCGACAACAGAGGCCACTGCGATGGGAAGCCCACAGGAGCCAAAGAACAAAGACGGATGGAAATAGAGAAATGAAAGACCAATAGAAGTGGCCCACCCGCTCCCCTCTCTCCCCAACCCGACCCTCGCCCAAAATGTAAAATAAATAAATAAATCTTTTTAAAAAAAAGAAATCCTACCCAATGTCTTAAAATCTTCTGCTTGTGGCTCATTAATCATCCTTACTAAAAGAAGCTAGGTAATGTAATCTTTTATTTAGACATGTTACTATTTGAAAAACTCATGACTTTGTTAGTAAGAAATGAGAGAAGAATGGATATTGGGAAAGCCACATCCTGTAATGCTGTAATGCCATATACACGGAAATAAATATTTCTAACCTCCTGGTCACTCACTATGCTCCAAACATAACAGCTTTCTGGTAGGACCTGTAGAGTTCCTACAACTGCTTTCCTTCTCCATGGAAAGCCCATCATCTGATTTCTTTCATGGCTGGTTCCTTCTCTCTTTGGCAAAATGTCAGCTCCTCAGTGAGACTGTGCTCACAATTCTTGTCTATAGGAGCCTCCTTCCCTAATTCTCTTACGCCCTCCATAACATCCCTGCTACATCTTCCAAAACACTTAATACAGTCAGTAATTCCTGCCTTTATATCTTTGTATTAGTTTATTATATGTGTATCCCTAAAGAGAGTATAAAGTCCATATGAGCAGAGGTTGGCTTTCATCACTGTTGTTTACCCAGAACCCATCTCATGCCTACTGCATTGTAGTGTTAAATAAATCCTTGTTAAACAAGTGAGAGGAGGGGAAGAACTAAGAAATTGTTACACAACAAATAAAAACATCACTTTGTCAACATTTTCCTTTGGTGTGACCAGTTAAACCTCAAATTCTCTCTTAACAGTTCTGATCTGTTCGAGTCAGGAAAATCAGGCTTCATACGTTACAAGCAGGCAGTTAAGTTGCTAGAATCATTCGGCTGAGCTCAAGAGTTTCTCTCCTTCATCATGACACAATAGGAAAGCTGGATTCATCTGTTTGGCTATGGAAGTCTCCGAGTATGAAAAATTCCCTACGGAGCATACAATCTTCTCCAAATGATTCTCATAGGAACCTAATGAGACCACTCAGGCATCTTTTTTTTCTGTTACTGCATCAGAGGGAAGTCCTACGGCTCGGATGGTAAAGAATCCTGCAATGTAGGAGACCCGGGTTTGATCCCTAGGTCAGGAAGATCTTCTGGAGAAGTGAATAGCAACCCCCTCCAATATTCTTGCCTGGAGAATTCCATTGACAGATGAGCCTGGTGGGTGACAGTCCATAAGGTCGCAGAGATTCATACATGACTGAGCAACTAATGCTTAAAATGCATCAGTAGTTTATGGAGAAAGGTGATTCTCAAGTTTGCCTCCAACTTAGTATTTTACCTAGCATTCTTAAGATGTCCATGGAAGGATGAAAGAAATATTTAATGTAAACAATGAAAGAAAGTAAATATGAAAGGATAAGAGGGAGAAGGCAAAAATAAAAAAGAGAAAGGAAGAGAGAGAAAGTAAGAAAATGGACCCTTTAGTTAGTTGCAAGAGAACTTTGCATTGTGGCGGTCTGAGTCCCAGTCTTTGGAGAATTGCTGGAAGACATTTTAGCATCTTCATTCTTCAAGGAGCTCATTAGGAAGATGAAAAGCCTGTGATGAAGGGGCAGTACCATGTTTGAAGAGTCAGGGGTTCCTGTTATCCTGAATTATTAAGTAGTTGATATTCAGTGGACCACGACCTGCCTGCCTGTCTTCAGCAGGTGGTGGCCCTCTGCCTTTCTCCGGAAAGCAGCTGCTTCTGCCCAGCCTCCCCAGAGCCTGCAGCAGCCATTTGTTTCGATTGAAGGCAGACACTGTCATTATTTTGTGCAGAACTTCACAGCAATGTTTCCTACTAATGCTTGAACCATCTGAGTAGCACCAGGCAGACTGCTGGCTTCATTAATAATGCATCTATGCTTATCAATAGGTTTAGACAACTGATAGTTAGAAGCTTCTTCACAAGGAGTGGGGTGGATTTTTTTTTTTTTCCACACCAGTTAGCTTCATCCTGTCAGTTCCTTAGTGTTGACATTACATCCCACTGTGTTCTGAAAACCAGAGGTGTTAAAACTGTGTCTGGGCTGTTGGGTCTTGCTTTGGAGTGCTTCTTGATGAAGTTGAGTCATGGTGGTTGGCTTTCCCCCTTTTCTCCCCTTCCTTTTACGTGTATGCTAAAGGAAAAAACCTTTTTCTGATCGCCTCCTTTAAACCTCATTACAGGAAGGCTCCTCATACTCAGTTAACTTGGGCTGGTTCTTGTGGGCATTCTGCTCTTGTCTCAGTATATTTCAGTAGACTACACGAACACTGATCTTGGTGAGATGTAGCCTGTGCAGGGAAAGTTACACAACTGTTTTCTAGATCACTTACAGTCACAAAAGAAGCAATATACATTCTAAACCTTTGGATCTGAATACATTTCAAATGGCTACTGCAAAATTCCATATACTGGTAGGTCTGTAACCTGTTTGTCTATCCCTTGCCAGAAAGCAATGCTACAAATAATGAAGGTACTCTGAGGTCCTGTAGGGCGGGGGTCCCCTACCACCAGGATCTAATGCCTAATGATCTGAGATGGAGTTGATATTACTGTGCACAACAAGTGTATACGCATGGTAGTGTATATATTAATATGTCAATGCTACTCTCTCAATTCATCCCATCAGTTAGTGGGAAGCTTCTGTATAGCACAGGGAGTTCAGCTCGATGCTCTGTGATGACCTAGAGGGGTGGGATGGGGCAGGGTGGGAGGGAGGCTCAAGAAGGAGGGTATATATATGTATACACATGGCTGATTCACTTTTTTGTACAGCAGAAACTAACACAGCATTGTAAAGTAATTATAGTCCAATTTATAAAATGTAATGTACTTGATTTGCCCCAAAACCATCCCCACCACTGGTCTGTGGAAAGACTGTCTTCCATGAAGATGGTTCTTGGTGTTAAAAAGATTGGGTACCGCTGCTTCTGGACATCAATGACAGGAAAAAAAATGCCAGGAAAATACAACCAAAACATTATTTTTTAGTGCTGGAGGAGGGAATACACCAATGTGGCAATTTCTTTTCAAATAGTGATTTCTCAAGATTTCCTTTGTAAATTGTGCCTATCCCTGTTGCTTATCAAAATGTATAGGTTTCCCAGTGAAGTTGACAGGGCTGGTATCCGAGTCCTAATTTTAATGGATAAATTATCTAGAAGGAAGCATAAAGATTTTGCCTAGAGCCATATATACAAAAGTACAATACACATTGTCCTCAATTTATGATGGGGTTATGTTCTGATAAACCCATTATAAATCAAAAATATTTTGAATGTGTCTAACTTACTGAATATCATAGTATAGCCTCACCTACATTAAAGTGCCCAGAACAATTACCTTGGCCTACACTTGTACAAAAAGCGTATAATGCAAGGCTTATCTTATAATACAATGTTACACATTTCACATAATTTATTGAATACTGTACTGAAAGTGAAAAAACAGAATGGTTGTCAGTATATCAGCTGTTCACTCTCATGATCATGCCACCTCCTACCATATATCACTAGCCTAGGAAAAGATCAAAATTCAACATGTGAAGCATATATTCTGCCAAATACATCTAGCTTTTGCACCATCATAAAGTCAAAATATCATTGTTGAACCACCTAAGTTGGGATCATCTGTATACATAAAATGACATACATATACATACACATATATGCACAAAGGTAATGTGAAGGTAGAATTCAAATTGCATGTATATGAATTTATTACAAATTCTTTGCTATGCTGCATTTTTCCTTGTGATGCCCTAGAGGGGGGGGATGGGGCAGGGTGGGAGGGAGGCTCAAGAAGGAGGGTATATATATGTATACACATGGCTGATTCACTTTTTTGTACAGCAGAAACTAACACAGCATTGTAAAGTAATTATAGTCCAATTTATAAAATGTAATGTACTTGATTTGCCCCAAAACCATCCCCACCACTGGTCTGTGGAAAGACTGTCTTCCATGAAGATGGTTCTTGGTGTTAAAAAGATTGGGTACCGCTGCTTCTGGACATCAATGACAGGAAAAAAAATGCCAGGAAAATACAACCAAAACATTATTTTTTAGTGCTGGAGGAGGGAATACACCAATGTGGCAATTTCTTTTCAAATAGTGATTTCTCAAGATTTCCTTTGTAAATTGTGCCTATCCCTGTTGCTTATCAAAATGTATAGGTTTCCCAGTGAAGTTGACAGGGCTGGTATCCGAGTCCTAATTTTAATGGATAAATTATCTAGAAGGAAGCATAAAGATTTTGCCTAGAGCCATATATACAAAAGTACAATACACATTGTCCTCAATTTATGATGGGGTTATGTTCTGATAAACCCATTATAAATCAAAAATATTTTGAATGTGTCTAACTTACTGAATATCATAGTATAGCCTCACCTACATTAAAGTGCCCAGAACAATTACCTTGGCCTACACTTGTACAAAAAGCGTATAATGCAAGGCTTATCTTATAATACAATGTTACACATTTCACATAATTTATTGAATACTGTACTGAAAGTGAAAAAACAGAATGGTTGTCAGTATATCAGCTGTTCACTCTCATGATCATGCCACCTCCTACCATATATCACTAGCCTAGGAAAAGATCAAAATTCAACATGTGAAGCATATATTCTGCCAAATACATCTAGCTTTTGCACCATCATAAAGTCAAAATGTCATTGTTGAACCACCTAAGTTGGGATCATCTGTATACATAAAATGACATACATATACATACACATATATGCACAAAGGTAATGTGAAGGTAGAATTCAAATTGCATGTATATGAATTTATTACAAATTCTTTGCTATGCTGCATTTTTCCTTGTACGAAATGGTACAGGTTGTAGGCATAACATCCACCCCAATACCCATGTCCTATCCCAAGAGTTGGTGGATGTATATGTTACAGGCAAGAGGAAACTAAGGCTGTAGATGGAACTGAGGTTGCTAATCAGCTAGTGAAATTATTCTGGATTATCCAGGTTAGCCAACATAACCACAAAGATTCATAAAAGGGGGATAGAGAGGCAGAAAAATCGCAACCATAGAAATAGTGTTAGAAGAAAGACTCAGCCAGTCCTTTTTGGCTTTAAAGATGGAGTGGGGCCACGAGGCAAGCAACGCAGGCATCCTTTAGAAGCTGGGAAAGGCAAGAGAAATGATTCTCCCTTAGAACTCTACTGATACCTTCATTTCAGTCCCATGAAACCACTTCAAACTTCTGATCTTGAACTATAAGATGACACTATAAGATGACAAATTTGTGAGTATTTTTTAAAGCCACTACATCTATGGTAACTTGCTATAACAGTAACAGAAAGCTAATATAATACAGTTTCTAGAAAAAATATAAAAATGATTACTACTGAAATAAACAAGCTTAAAGTAAACAATGTCAAAAAAAATGACCACCAAGAAAATGCCCACTTTCCTACATTACTGGCAGCACAGCATTTCTTGAGGAAAACTGAGAACTGTTTATTGAAAATAGTTTAAAACTTTACCATATTTATCTATGAAGAAACTGTGCTTCTTGGGATTTTTTTAAAATAATGAAATAGGTGCAATTTCATACATACATGCAAGACTGTGCATTTTTTGAAGCATGATTTGAAACAGAAAACAGAAAAAAAAATATGTAACAGTGTGGGATTGATTAAAATAAATGATGGTCGGAGGGGGCCAATATGGCAGAGGAATGAAGGGAAGATTTCAACAGCTCCCCAACAGGATCACCAGAATTAACGAAACACCACCAACAAACCAGCTGCTAGACGACAGAAGAACTCCTTAGGTCTGCCAGGGTCGAAGAGTGAACAGCTGGAACTTTCCCGGAGCTACTGTTCTGAGAACCCTCTATCCTAACCCCCACGCCAGACCGGACTGACGGAGAGCACGCTAGCAAGTGCCCTAAAAGGGGGCCTGAGTGGAGCATCGGGGGAGAGAGGGCAGTGCTCAACGCAAAAATCCCAAGAATCCGGTCGAATTGCAGGCAGAAATTAAGACACTGAGAAGATAAGATACAGGAGCGGAGCCGGGCAGAACGCAGTTAGGAAGTTCCCCGCGGGGAGCTGCCTAGGGACCTGGATAGAGCCGAACAGGGAGTGCCCACCGCGAAAATCGCGCTGCTTGGCCAGGCAAAAATCGCGACTTTCCGCCTGGCACCGGGTAAGTTCAAACAGTCCTAGTGGGGGGCTTGCTGAATGGAGAGGGGAAGTAGCCCATGGATTGGTGACCAGGGACCGGACTCGAGCTGGACGTGACAGCTCATGCCTGCCTTTGAGACATGGACACGTAACTGGCAGTGTGCGCACGCCAGCAGCAGAGGAGCCTGTGCACCCCCATAGCTACACCCGCAGTGGAAGAAGCCCGGAGAAGGGCAGGTATTGGAGGCTACTGGCGGGTGCGCGGTAGAGCTGGGGCGCCCCCCTCCAACATGGGACTTAGCGCACAGCGGCCCCCCCGCCCAACGGACTGGGATCAGCCCACCGCCCCGGCCAGCACCTGAGCTTGCAGCAAAGGCTTTATTTTGTTGAAAACAAAAACAGAAACCATAGCAAACG
This sequence comes from Tragulus kanchil, assembly GCA_022376925.1. Classification (NCBI taxonomy): domain Eukaryota; kingdom Metazoa; phylum Chordata; class Mammalia; order Artiodactyla; family Tragulidae; genus Tragulus; species Tragulus kanchil. The sequence goes on from JAIOJX010000025.1 coordinate 36,326,421, forward strand.
GTGCTGTAAGGGAAAGGCTACCTCATCAAGACAAACCATTGAGAGCAGATTGGCTTCCACCATATTTATCTATGAAGAAACTGTGCTTCTTGGGATTTTTTTAAAATAATGAAATAGGTGCAATTTCATACATACATGCAAGACTGTGCATTTTTTGAAGCATGATTTGAAACAGAAAACAGAAAAAAAAATATGTAACAGTGTGGGATTGATTAAAATAAATGATGGTCGGAGGGGGCCAATATGGCAGAGGAATGAAGGGAAGATTTCAACAGCTCCCCAACAGGATCACCAGAATTAACGAAACACCACCAACAAACCAGCTGCTAGACGACAGAAGAACTCCTTAGGTCTGCCAGGGTCGAAGAGTGAACAGCCGGAACTTTCCCGGAGCTACTGTTCTGAGAACCCTCTATCCTAACCCCCACGCCAGACCGGACCGACGGAGAGCACGCTAGCAAGTGCCCTAAAAGGGGGCCTGAGTGGAGCATCGGGGGAGAGAGGGCAGTGCTCAACGCAAAAATCCCAAGAATCCGGTCGAATTGCAGGCAGAAATTAAGACACTGAGAAGATAAGATACAGGAGCGGAGCCGGGCAGAACGCAGTTAGGAAGTTCCCCGCGGGGAGCTGCCTAGGGACCTGGATAGAGCCGAACAGGGAGTGCCCACCGCGAAAATCGCGCTGCTTGGCCAGGCAAAAATCGCGACTTTCCGCCTGGCACCGGGTAAGTTCAAACAGTCCTAGTGGGGGGCTTGCTGAATGGAGAGGGGAAGTAGCCCATGGATTGGTGACCAGGGACCGGACTCGAGCTGGACGGGACAGCTCATGCCTGCCTTTGAGACATGGACACGTAACTGGCAGTGTGCGCACGCCAGCAGCAGAGGAGCCTGTGCACCCCCATAGCTACACCCGCAGTGGAGGAAGCCCGGAGAAGGGCAGGTATTGGAGGCTACTGGCGGGTGCGCGGTAGAGCTGGGGCGCCCCCCTCCAACATGGGACTTAGCGCACAGCGGCCTCCCCGCCCAACGGACTGGGATCAGCCCACCGCCCCGGCCAGCACCTGAGCTTGCAGCAAAGGCTTTATTTTGTTGAAAACAAAAACAGAAACCATAGCAAACGGTGCTGTAAGGGAAAGGCTACCTCATCAAGACAAACCATTGAGAGCAGATTGGCTTCCACCAGACAGATGAGAGGATAAAAATGAGGTACAGTATTTAGCTTTTTTGTTTGTTTATTTGTTGTGGATGGTTCTGTTTATTTGATTGATCGGGTCAGGTTTGGGTTTTTTTGTTGTTGTTGTTGTCTCTTATTAAATTTTTCTTCTGTTTTTAATTTTTAATTTTTTTTGACTTTTAATTTTTTTTGAAAGATTTATTTATTTATTGGGCGGAGGTCAGGTTGGGGAGGGAGGGGAGTGGGCGGGCCACTTCTATTGGTCTTTCATTTCTCTGTTTTCATCCGTCTTTGTTCTTTAGCTCCTGTGGGCCTCCCATCACGGTGGCGTCTGTTGTTGCAGAGCGCTGGCTCTGGGCTCATGCGCTCCAGAGCTCCAGCTTGGTAATTGGACACATCGGTCCAGCCGCTCCGCAGCATGTGGGATCTTCCCAGACCAGGGATCAAACTGGCGACCCTTGCACTGCAAGGCGGTGTCCCCACCCACTGGACCACCAGGGGAAGCCCTTGACTTTTAATTTTTAATTTTTTTTTTAATTTTAATTCTTGGAAACTTCTAATTTTCTTTCCTCTTTGCCACTACTTCCTCCCTCTATGTTCTAAATCTAAAACTTTCTCCTATCTACCACTATCCTCTAGATAAATATTTCCTACCTTCCTGTCTCCACTATTCTCTTACAGCTGCACTAAACAATACAACACAGTAATCTTGGCTACGTAACCCTATAAAATCCTTCAAAAAAATTCCTTCTACCATAACTCTTCCTCCTACCCCACCATCGACAGCTCATGCCTGCCTTTGAGACATGGACACGTAACTGGCAGTGTGCGCACGCCAGCAGCAGAGGAGCCTGTGCACCCCATAGCTACACCGCAGTGGAAGAAGCCCGGAGAAGGGCAGGTATTGGAGGCTACTGGCGGGTGCGCGTAGAGCTGGGGCGCCCCCCTCCAACATGGGACTTAGCGCACAGCGGCCTCCCCGCCCAACGGACTGGGATCAGCCCACCGCCCCGGCCAGCACCTGAGCTTGCAGCAAAGGCTTTATTTTGTTGAAAACAAAAACAGAAACCATAGCAAACGGTGCTGTAAGGGAAAGGCTACCTCATCAAGACAAACCATTGAGAGCAGATTGGCTTCCACCAGACAGATGAGAGGATAAAAATGAGGTACAGTATTTAGCCTTTTTGTTTGTTTATTTGTTGTGGATGGTTCTGTTTATTTGATTGATCGGGTCAGGTTTGGGTTTTTTTTTTGTTGTTGTTGTCTCTTATTAAATTTTTCTTCTGTTTTTAATTTTTAATTTTTTTTGACTTTTAATTTTTTTTGAAAGATTTATTTATTTATTGGGCGGAGGTCAGGTTGGGGAGGGAGGGGAGCGGGCGGGCCACTTCTATTGGTCTTTCATTTCTCTGTTTTCATCCGTCTTTGTTCTTTAGCTCCTGTGGGCCTCCCATCACGGTGGCGTCTGTTGTTGCAGAGCGCTGGCTCTGGGCTCATGCGCTCCAGAGCTCCAGCTTGGTAATTGGACACATCGGTCCAGCCGCTCCGCAGCATGTGGGATCTTCCCAGACCAGGGATCAAACTGGCGACCCTTGCACTGCAAGGCGGTGTCCCCACCCACTGGACCACCAGGGGAAGCCCTTGACTTTTAATTTTTAATTTTTTTTTTAATTTTAATTCTTGGAAACTTCTAATTTTCTTTCCTCTTTGCCACTACTTCCTCCCTCTATGTTCTAAATCTAAAACTTTCTCCTATCTACCACTATCCTCTAGATAAATATTTCCTACCTTCCTGTCTCCACTATTCTCTTACAGCTGCACTAAACAATACAACACAGTAATCTTGGCTACGTAACCCTATAAAATCCTTCAAAGACGAATATATTCCTTCTCATTACCCATACACTCTCCTCCTCCTCACCCCCAACACATGTCTTAGTTAAAAATTGCTTTCAATGAAATAGTCCAAGCCAGGACCTTGCCCCGAATCTATTTTCACAGGCACTATTTTAATTAATTCAGAGCTTAATGGGCAAGTATCATCTTTGATTGCGTGGTTTGACAGAAAAATTTCCTATGCTTTATCTCCATAAGACTGGTTAGATGTGGTTATTGCTGTGTATGTATGTATATCTTATGACTATGTTAGAAAACATCTGCATGCATTTATGACTGTCACCCATCAGGGATGCACCGCTTGTTCCTTGGATGGTAGTATTTGAACTAATATCACAAAACACCATAGCAAACCAGACATAGAGCCTACACCCCCTGACCAATCATCAAACCAAGGATCCTTGGAGTGGGAGCCCTGATTCCAAGACCCCACACTACCAAAGAACATACAACACTAAAGATTATTCACCTGTAAACAAGACCTAACACCACCCAAGACACAAGCCACTGAACCCTCTACAAGGACAGAAACCCAAAGGAAGTGAGAATTCAAGCAAGAAGCCTGGTGGGAAAAAGAACTCCATACACACAGACACACACAAAGAAACAAAAACTAACCTAACAATGAAATGACAGAGAAACACTGCACAAATGAAGGACCACACTAGAGAAACACAGCTTCAAACGACAGAGGAGGAGATAGACAAATTATCTGAAAGAGAATTCAGAAAAGCTATACTAATGAGGATGCAAAACAGTGAAAACAGAATATTAGAGGAAATTAGTGCACTGAGAAGAGACATGCAAGAAATGAAAAGTAAGCAAATAGAGACCACCAACTCAATTGCTGAACTCAAAAATACTACAGAAGGTCTCAACAGTAGAGTATCAGAGGCTGAAGAACAGACAAGTGAACTGGAAGATAGAATGGTGGAAATAACTGGTGAGGAACAGAACAAAGCCCAAAGAATTAAAAGAACTGAGGATAGCCTCAGGGACCTATGGGACAATATCAAAGGCACCAACATTAGAATTATAGGTGTTCCAGAAGAAGAAGAGGGGAAGAAAGGCTACGAAAAAATTCTTGAAGAGGTTATAGTTGAAAACTTCCCCAGTATGGGAAAGGAAAGAGTCAACCAAGTCCAAGAAGCACAAAGAGTTCCATACAGGATAAACCCCAGAAGAAACACACCAAGGCACATTCTAATCAAACTAATGCAGACTAAATATAAAGATGGATTACTAAAAGCAGCTAGGAACAAACAACAAATAACATATAAAGGAAACCCCATATGTCTAACTGCGGATCTTTCAACAGACACCCTTCAGGCAAGAAGAGAATGGCAAGACACATTTAAACGGCTAAAAGAGAATAACCTCCAACCAAGAATTCTCTACCCAGCAAGAATCTCATTCAGATTTGATGGAGAAATCAAAAGCTTCACAGACAAGCAAACCAGACATAGAGCCTACACCCCCTGACCAATCATCAAACCAAGGATCCTTGGAGTGGGAGCCCTGATTCCAAGACCCCACACTACCAAAGAACATACAACACTAAAGATTATTCACCTGTAAACAAGACCTAACACCACCCAAGACACAAGCCACTGAACCCTCTACAAGGACAGAAACCCAAAGGAAGTGAGAATTCAAGCAAGAAGCCTGGTGGGAAAAAGAACTCCATACACAAAGACACACACAAAGAAACAAAAACTAACCTAACAATGAAATGACAGAGAAACACTGCACAAATGAAGGACCAAACTAGAGAAACACAGCTTCAAACGACAGAGGAGGAGATAGACAAATTATCTGAAAGAGAATTCAGAAAAGCTATACTAATGAGGATGCAAAACAGTGAAAACAGAATATTAGAGGAAATTAGTGCACTGAGAAGAGACATGCAAGAAATGAAAAGTAAGCAAATAGAGACCACCAACTCAATTGCTGAACTCAAAAATACTACAGAAGGTCTCAACAGTAGAGTATCAGAGGCTGAAGAACAGACAAGTGAACTGGAAGATAGAATGGTGGAAATAACTGGTGAGGAACAGAACAAAGCCCAAAGAATTAAAAGAACTGAGGATAGCCTCAGGGACCTATGGGACAATATCAAAGGCACCAACATTAGAATTATAGGTGTTCCAGAAGAAGAAGAGGGGAAGAAAGGCTACGAAAAAATTCTTGAAGAGGTTATAGTTGAAAACTTCCCCAGTATGGGAAAGGAAAGAGTCAACCAAGTCCAAGAAGCACAAAGAGTTCCATACAGGATAAACCCCAGAAGAAACACACCAAGGCACATTCTAATCAAACTAATGCAGACTAAATATAAAGATGGATTACTAAAAGCAGCTAGGAACAAACAACAAATAACATATAAAGGAAACCCCATATGTCTAACTGCGGGTCTTTCAACAGACACCCTTCAGGCAAGAAGAGAATGGCAAGACACATTTAAACGGCTAAAAGAGAATAACCTCCAACCAAGAATTCTCTACCCAGCAAGAATCTCATTCAGATTTGATGGAGAAATCAAAACCTTCACAGACAAGCAAAAACTAAAAAAATTCTGTACCAAAAAAACCAGCCCTACAACAAGTGCTAAAGGGCCTGATATAGCCAATAAATACAAGAGTAGAAGAAGTCCTACAAATCAAACCCCAAACTTCTAAGAAGATGACAATAGGAACATTCGTATCAATAATTACTTTGAATGTAAATGGACTAAATGCTCCAACCAAATGACACAGGCTGGCTAAATGGGTCCAGAAACATGACCCGTATATATGCTGTTTACAAGAGACCCACTTCAGACCTAGAAACACTCATAGACTGAAAGTGAGAGGCTCGAAAAAGATATTCCATGCAAATGGAAATTAAAAGAAAGCTAGTGCAGCAATCCTCATATCAGACAAAATAGCTTTTAAAGTAAAGAAGATTCTAAGAGACAAGGCAGGTCACTACATCATGATTAAGGGATCTATCCAAGAGCAAGACATAACAGTCATGAATATCTACGCACCCAACACAGGGGCACCTCGATACATAGACAGATACTTTCAGACTTAGAAGAAGAAGTCAACAATAACATAGTAATAGTAGGAGACTTTAACACTCCTCTCACACCAATAGACAGATCACCAAAACAGAAAATTTATAAAGAAACACAAACCTTAAATGCCACACTAGAAAAGATGGACCTCATCGATATCTTTAGGACTTTCCATCCAAAAGCAGAAGAATACACTTTTTTCTCAAGTGTTCACGGAACATTCTCCAAGATAGACCACATCTTGTGTCATAAATCAAACCTCAGTCAGTTCAAGAAAACTGAAATTATATCAACCATCTTCTCAGACCACAATGCGATGGGACTAGAGATCAACTATAGGAAAAAGCTGCTAAAAACACAAACACAGGAGATTAAACACCACATACCTAAAAACAAACAATAACATATAAAGGAAACCCCATATGTCTAACTGCGGATCTTTCAACAGACACCCTTCAGGCAAGAAGAGAATGGCAAGACACATTTAAACGGCTAAAAGAGAATAACCTCCAACCAAGAATTCTCTACCCAGCAAGAATCTCATTCAGATTTGATGGAGAAATCAAAAGCTTCACAGACAAGCAAAAACTAAAAAAATTCTGTACCAAAAAAACCAGCCCTACAACAAGTGCTAAAGGGCCTGATATAGCCAATAAATACAAGAGTAGAAGAAGTCCTACAAATCAAACCCCAAACTTCTAAGAAGATGACAATAGGAACATTCGTATCAATAATTACTTTGAATGTAAATGGACTAAATGCTCCAACCAAATGACACAGGCTGGCTAAATGGGTCCAGAAACATGACCCGTATATATGCTGTTTACAAGAGACCCACTTCAGACCTAGAAACACTCATAGACTGAAAGTGAGAGGCTCGAAAAAGATATTCCATGCAAATGGAAATTAAAAGAAAGCTAGTGCAGCAATCCTCATATCAGACAAAATAGCTTTTAAAGTAAAGAAGATTCTAAGAGACAAGGCAGGTCACTACATCATGATTAAGGGATCTATCCAAGAGCAAGACATAACAGTCATGAATATCTACGCACCCAACACAGGGGCACCTCGATACATAGACAGATACTTTCAGACTTAGAAGAAGAAGTCAACAATAACATAGTAATAGTAGGAGACTTTAACACTCCTCTCACACCAATAGACAGATCACCAAAACAGAAAATTTATAAAGAAACACAAACCTTAAATGCCACACTAGAAAAGATGGACCTCATCGATATCTTTAGGACTTTCCATCCAAAAGCAGAAGAATACACTTTTTTCTCAAGTGTTCACGGAACATTCTCCAAGATAGACCACATCTTGTGTCATAAATCAAACCTCAGTCAGTTCAAGAAAACTGAAATTATATCAACCATCTTCTCAGACCACAATGCGATGGGACTAGAGATCAACTATAGGAAAAAAGCTGCTAAAAACACAAACACAGGGAGATTAAACACCACATACCTAAAAAAACAACTGATCACTGAAGAAATCAAAGGAGAAATTTAAAAATTCCTGGAAGAAAATGACAATGAACACACGACCGTGCAAAACCTATAGGATACCGCAAAAGCCGTTCTAAGAGGGAAATTTATAGCAATACAATCCTACCTCAAGAAACAAGGAAAATAGGAAGCAGATGACCTAACCCTCTGGTTAAAACAATTGGAGAAAGAAGAACAAAAACACCCCAAAGCTAGCAGAAGACAAGAAATTATAAAGACTAGAGCGAAATAAATGAGAAAAAAATGAAAGAAACTATAGTACGGATAAATAAAACAAAAAGCTGTTTCTTTGAAAAGGTAAACAAAATTGACAAGCCTCTGCCCAGACTCATGAAGAGAAAGAGAGAGAAGAACCAGATCAACAAAATCAAAAATGAAAAAAGTAGAGATTACAACAGATAATGCAGAAATCCAAAGGATTCTAAGAGACTATTATGAGCAACTCTATGGCAAGAAACTGGACAACCTGGAAGAAATGGACAGTTTCTTGGGGAAGATCAATCTCCCAAGACTGAGCCAGAAAGAAACAGAAACTTTGAACAACCCCATCACCAGCTCAGAAATCGACCTTGTGATTAAAATTCTACCCAAAAATAAAAGCCCAGGGCCAGATGGCTTCACAGCCTAATTCTACCAAACATTTAAAGAAGAGCTAATGCCTGTCCTTCTAAAACTCTTCCAAAATATTGCACAGGAAGGAAAACTTCCAAAATTCCTACAAACATGAGATCACAAAACAGAAAATTTAACACTCCTCCACACCAATAGACAGATCACCAAAACAGAAAATTTATAAAGAAACACAAACCTTAAATGCCACACTAGAAAAGATGGACCTCATCGATATCTTTAGGACTTTCCATCCAAAAGCAGAAGAATACACTTTTTTCTCAAGTGTTCACGGAACATTCTCCAAGATAGACCACATCTTGTGTCATAAATCAAACCTCAGTCAGTTCAAGAAAACTGAAATTATATCAACCATCTTCTCAGACCACAATGCGATGGGACTAGAGATCAACTATAGGAAAAAAGCTGCTAAAAACACAAACACAGGGAGATTAAACACCACATACCTAAAAAAACAACTGATCACTGAAGAAATCAAAGGAGAAATTTAAAAATTCCTGGAAGAAAATGACAATGAACACACGACCGTGCAAAACCTATAGGATACCGCAAAAGCCGTTCTAAGAGGGAAATTTATAGCAATACAATCCTACCTCAAGAAACAAGGAAAATAGGAAGCAGATGACCTAACCCTCTGGTTAAAACAATTGGAGAAAGAAGAACAAAAACACCCCAAAGCTAGCAGAAGACAAGAAATTATAAAGACTAGAGCGAAATAAATGAGAAAAAAATGAAAGAAACTATAGTACGGATAAATAAAACAAAAAGCTGGTTCTTTGAAAAGGTAAACAAAATTGACAAGCCTCTGCCCAGACTCATGAAGAGAAAGAGAGAGAAGAACCAGATCAACAAAATCAAAAATGAAAAAGGAGAGATGACAACAGATAATGCAGAAATCCAAAGGATTCTAAGAGACTATTATGAGCAACTCTATGGCAAGAAACTGGACAACCTGGAAGAAATGGACAGTTTCTTGGGGAAGATCAATCTCCCAAGACTGAGCCAGAAAGAAACAGAAACTTTGAACAACCCCATCACCAGCTCAGAAATCGACCTTGTGATTAAAATTCTACCCAAAAATAAAAGCCCAGGGCCAGATGGCTTCACAGCCTAATTCTACCAAACATTTAAAGAAGACCTAATGCCTGTCCTTCTAAAACTCTTCCAAAATATTGCACAGGAAGGAAAACTTCCAAACACATTCTACGAGGCCACCATCACCCTGATACCCAAACCAGGCAAAGACAACACAAAAAAGGAAAATTATAGGCCAATTTCACTGATGAACTTAGATGACAAGATCCTCAACAAAATCCTAGCAAACAGAATTCAACAACACATCAAAAAACTGGTACATCATGATCAAGTCGGGTTCATCCCAGGTATGCAAGGCTTCTTCAACATCCGCAAATCAATCAATGTGATACACCATATCAACAAATTGAGAGACAAAAATCACATGATCATCTCAATCGATGCAGAAAAAGCCTTCGACAAACTACAGCATCCATTTATGATCAAAACTCTTCAAAAAATGGGCATAGAAGGAACCTGTCTCAACATAATAAAAGCCATATATGAGAAGCCCACAGCGAACATTATCCTCAATGGTGAAAAACTGAAAGCATTCCCTCAAATATCAGGAACAAGACAGGGGTGTCCACTTTCACCACTCTTATTCAACATAGTCCTGGAAGTTCTAGCAACAGCAATAAGAGAAGAGAAAGAAATAAAAGGAATCCCGATTGGAAAGGAAGAAGTCAAGCTCTCTCTTTTTTCAGATATCATGGTATTATACATAGAAAATCCCAAAGACACTATTACAAAGCTACTAGAGCTCATCAACGAATTCAGCAAAGTCGCAGGATACAAAGTCAACACACAGAAATCACTGGCATTCCTATACACAAACAATGAAAAATCAGAAAACAAAATCAAAGAGGCAATCCCCTTCACTACTGCAACCAAAAGAATCAAATATCTAGGAATAAACCTACCCAAAGAAACAAAAGAACTGTACACATAAAATTACAAGACAATCATGAAAGAAATTAAAGAAGACTTAAACAGATGGAGAGATATTCCATGTTCCTGGGTCAGAAGAATCAATATTGTGAAAATGACTGAGCCAGAAAGAAACAGAAACTTTGAACAACCCCATCACCAGCTCAGAAATCGACCTTGTGATTAAAATTCTACCCAAAAATAAAAGCCCAGGGCCAGATGGCTTCACAGCCTAATTCTACCAAACATTTAAAGAAGACCTAATGCCTGTCCTTCTAAAACTCTTCCAAAATATTGCACAGGAAGGAAAACTTCCAAACACATTCTACGAGGCCACCATCACCCTGATACCCAAACCAGGCAAAGACAACACAAAAAAGGAAAATTATAGGCCAATTTCACTGATGAACTTAGATGACAAGATCCTCAACAAAATCCTAGCAAACAGAATTCAACGACACATCAAAAAACTGGTACATCATGATCAAGTCGGGTTCATCCCAGGTATGCAAGGCTTCTTCAACATCCGCAAATCAATCAATGTGATACACCATATCAACAAATTGAGAGACAAAAATCACATGATCATCTCAATAGATGCAGAAAAAGCCTTCGACAAACTACAGCATCCATTTATGATCAAAACTCTTCAAAAAATGGGCATAGAAGGAACCTGTCTCAACATAATAAAAGCCATATATGAGAAGCCCACAGCGAACATTATCCTCAATGGTGAAAAACTGAAAGCATTCCCCCTAAGATCAGGAACAAGACAGGGGTGTCCACTTTCACCACTCTTATTCAACATAGTCCTGGAAGTTCTAGCAACAGCAACAAGAGAAGAGAAAGAAATAAAAGGAATCCCGATTGGAAAGGAAGAAGTCAAGCTCTCTCTTTTTTCAGATATCATGGTATTATACATAGAAAATCCCAAAGACACTATTACAAAGCTACTAGAGCTCATCAACGAATTCAGCAAAGTCGCAGGATACAAAGTCAACACACAGAAATCACTGGCATTCCTATACACAAACAATGAAAAATCAGAAAACAAAATCAAAGAGGCAATCCCCTTCACTACTGCAACCAAAAGAATCAAATATCTAGGAATAAACCTACCCAAAGAAACAAAAGAACTGTACACATAAAATTACAAGACAATCATGAAAGAAATTAAAGAAGACTTAAACAGATGGAGAGATATTCCATGTTCCTGGGTCAGAAGAATCAATATTGTGAAAATGACCATACTACCAAATATCATCTATAGATTCAATGCAATACCTATTCAACTACCATTGACATTTTTCACAGAACTAGACCAAAGAATAACACAGTTCATATGGAAATACAAAAGACCTCGAATAGCCAAAGCAATTCTGAGAAAGAAAAACAGAGCTGGAGGAATCAGCCTTCCTAACTTTTGACTATACTACAAAGCAACAGTCCTCAAGACAGTATGGTACTGTCACAAAAACAGAACTATAGACCAATGGAACAAGATCGAGAACTCAAAGATAAACCCACGCACCTATGGGTACCTTATTTTTGACAAAGGAGGAGAAACTATAAAATGGGAGAAAGACAACCTCTTCAACAAATTGTGCTGGGAAAATTGGACAGCTACATGCAAACAAATGAAGCTGGAACATACCCTGACACCATACACAAAGATCAACTCAAAATGGATTAAAGACCTAAATGTAAGGCCAGAAACCATCAAACTCTTAGAGGAGAATACAGGCAAAATCCTCAAGGACATAAATCAAAGCAAGATCTCTGACCCACCTACTAAAATAGTGGAACTGAAAAGAAAAATGAACATGTGGGACCTCATGAAACTTAAAAGCTTTTGTACAGCTAAAGAAATTACAAAAAAGCCGAACAGACACCCCACAGAGTGGGAGAAAATTACAGCAAATGAAATAACAGACAAAATTAATCTCCAAAATCTACAAGCAACTCAGACAACTCAGCACAGGAAAAACAAACAACCCAATCAAAAAAATGGGGAAAAGATCTAAAGAGACGCCTCTCCAAAGAGGACATACAGATGGCCCAAAAACACATGAAACGATGCCCAACCTCGCTTATTATTAGAGAAATCAAATTAAAACTACAATGAGATATCACCTCACACCCATCAGAATGGCCATCATCTATCAATCGACAGACAATAAATGCTGGAAAGGGTGTGGAGAAAAGGGAAACCTCTTGCATTGTTGGTGGGAATGTAAACTGATATAGCCTCTATGGAAGACAGTATGGAAATTCCTTAAAAAAGTAAAAATAGAAGCACCCTATAACCCAGCAATCCCACTATTAGGTTTATATCTTGATGAAATCAAAACTGAAAGAAGCACCTGTACCCCAATGTTCATTGCAGCTCTCTATACAATAGCCAGAACATGGAGGCAATCTAGATGTCCATGGAAATACAAAAGACCTCGAATAGCCAAAGCAATTCTGAGAAAGAAAAACAGAGCTGGAGGAATCAGCCTTCCTAACTTTTGACTATACTACAAAGCAACAGTCCTCAAGACAGTATGGTACTGTCACAAAAACAGAACTATAGACCAATGGAACAAGATCGGGAACTCAAAGATAAACCCACGCACCTATGGGTACCTTATTTTTGACAAAGGAGGAGAAACTATAAAATGGGAGAAAGACAACCTCTTCAACAAATTGTGCTGGGAAAATTGGACAGCTACATGCAAACAAATGAAGCTGGAACATACCCTGACACCATACACAAAGATCAACTCAAAATGGATTAAAGACCTAAATGTAAGGCCAGAAACCATCAAACTCTTAGAGGAGAATACAGGCAAAATCCTCAAGGACATAAATCAAAGCAAGATCTCTGACCCACCTACTAAAATAGTGGAACTGAAAAGAAAAATGAACATGTGGGACCTCATGAAACTTAAAAGCTTTTGTACAGCTAAAGAAATTACAAAAAAGCCGAACAGACACCCCACAGAGTGGGAGAAAATTACAGCAAATGAAATAACAGACAAAATTAATCTCCAAAATCTACAAGCAACTCAGACAACTCAGCACAGGAAAAACAAACAACCCAATCAAAAAATGGGGAAAAGATCTAAAGAGACGCCTCTCCAAAGAGGACATACAGATGGCCCAAAAACACATGAAACGATGCCCAACCTCGCTTATTATTAGAGAAATCAAATTAAAACTACAATGAGATATCACCTCACACCCATCAGAATGGCCATCATCTATCAATCGACAGACAATAAATGCTGGAAAGGGTGTGGAGAAAAGGGAAACCTCTTGCATTGCTGGTGGGAATGTAAACTGATATAGCCTCTATGGAAGACAGTATGGAAATTCCTTAAAAAAGTAAAAATAGAAGCACCCTATAACCCAGCAATCCCACTATTAGGTTTATATCTTGATGAAATCAAAACTGAAAGAAGCACCTGTACCCCAATGTTCATTGCAGCTCTCTATACAATAGCCAGAATATGGAGGCAATCTAGATGTCCATCGACGAATGAATGGATACAGAAGCCCTGGTACATATACACAATGGAATACTACTCAGCTGTTAAAAGAAATGCAGAAGACTCAGTCCTAATGAAGTGGCTGGCTCTAGAACCTATCATAAAAAGTGAAGTAAGTCAAAAAGAGAAGGACAAATACAGTATATTAACACACATATATGGAATCTAGTAGGATGGTCTTGATAACACACATAGGGAACTCATGGAAAAACAGACAGAGCATAGACATAGGGACATTGTGGGGAAGAGATAGGGAGGGGGAGGCATGGAGGGAGTAACATGGAAACCTATACTGTCATGTGTGGAAAAGATAGCTATTGTCATTTTGCTAAGGGAATAGGAGTGCTCACAATGGCATGGGGTGATGGTCCAGAGGGGTGCGATGGGGGGAACTGGGGGGTGGGGACCAGGGATATGCATATGACTGATCTGGGAACATACATGTCTGTGAACAACAAAATTCTAAAACCCTTAAAATAAAGAATTAATAATAATAAAAAAAGAAGCATGAAGAAAACAAAATAAATAAATAAATGATGGTATATGTGTATATTATTTAGTCAATGAAAACAATACTCTAGGGGATTATCCAATGACAGAGAAAGATTTCATAATGTACTATATTAAAAAGTTTACAAAATAATATGATATCTTTTATGTAGAAAATATACATTTACACACACTGAAATGTACTTGTAAGACTACAGTAAAAGAAAAGCAATAACAATAATCATCTCTGGGTATAATTACTTTTTTCTTTTTCAGTATTTTTCAAAATGTACATGTATCATTTCCATATTCAGAAAGAGCATACAATAAACTCTATTTTAAGAACTGTTTCAGAGAAATGCCTTTCCCTAGTTCAGGGTAGTGGAGATTAAGACCACTTCCCTCCCTAGGCATGCATATCTTTTGGTCTAAAATGAATGACTCTTACATTATCCAAAGTAGTGAGAACTCTGAGTTGAGAGTTTCATATATATGAAGAGAAGTGAATTGAGATAGGTAATATACCATCAATCCCACTATTAGGTTTATATCTTGATGAAATCAAAACTGAAAGAAGCACCTGTACCCCAATGTTCATTGCAGCTCTCTATACAATAGCCAGAACATGGAGGCAATCTAGATGTCCATCGACGAATGAATGGATACAGAAGCCCTGGTACATATACACAATGGAATACTACTCAGCTGTTAAAAGAAATGCAGAAGACTCAGTCCTAATGAAGTGGCTGGCTCTAGAACCTATCATAAAAAGTGAAGTAAGTCAAAAAGAGAAGGACAAATACAGTATATTAACACACATATATGGAATCTAGTAGGATGGTCTTGATAACACACATAGGGAACTCATGGAAAAACAGACAGAGCATAGACATAGGGACATTGTGGGGAAGAGATAGGGAGGGGGAGGCATGGAGGGAGTAACATGGAAACCTATACTGTCATGTGTGGAAAAGATAGCTATTGTCATTTTGCTAAGGGAATAGGAGTGCTCACAATGGCATGGGGTGATGGTCCGGAGGGGTGCGATGGGGGGAACTGGGGGGTGGGGACCAGGGATATGCATATGACTGATCTGGGAACATACATGTCTGTGAACAACAAAATTCTAAAACCCTTAAAATAAAGAATTAATAATAATAAAAAAAGAAGCATGAAGAAAACAAAATAAATAAATAAATGATGGTATATGTGTATATTATTTAGTCAATGAAAACAATACTCTAGGGGATTATCCAATGACAGAGAAAGATTTCATAATGTACTATATTAAAAAGTTTACAAAATAATATGATATCTTTTATGTAGAAAATATACATTTACACACACTGAAATGTACTTGTAAGACTACAGTAAAAGAAAAGCAATAACAATAATCATCTCTGGGTATAATTACTTTTTTCTTTTTCAGTATTTTTCAAAATGT
The DNA here is from genome assembly GCA_022376925.1 of Tragulus kanchil. NCBI lineage: Eukaryota > Metazoa > Chordata > Mammalia > Artiodactyla > Tragulidae > Tragulus > Tragulus kanchil. Next base: position 36,342,156 of record JAIOJX010000025.1, read on the forward strand.
ACATGTATCATTTCCATATTCAGAAAGAGCATACAATAAACTCTATTTTAAGAACTGTTTCAGAGAAATGCCTTTCCCTAGTTCAGGGTAGTGGAGATTAAGACCACTTCCCTCCCTAGGCACGCATATCTTTTGCTCTAAAATGAATGACTCTTACATTATCCAAAGTAGTGAGAACTCTGAGTTGAGAGTTTCATATATATGAAGAGAAGTGAATTGAGATAGGTAATATACCATCAACCACTGGCAGTCTGAATTTAACCCAGAGTAGGAAAGATGCCTGAGGCTTGTTTGTTCAAGAGACAAAGCAGTAGATTGGGAAGCTAATGAGCAGGTCGGAGAGAGAAATTGCTCATTTGGCACTGTCATATGTTCTCTTTTCAGGCTTTGTGGAGTATCAGTGTGAACCAGCCACAGAAGACTCATCAGATAGTGGAAAAAGCTTTTCTGGCTTAATTGAATGCTTTGCCTTGCTTTAGAAGCCTCTGACGCCTTTGTTAATTGATTTGTGATTTCCTAGCAGCCAATATATTTCTGGCTCACAGATGAGCCAGGGAATAAGGCTTTTGTTTATTTTAAACCATTTAATACATTAAAACCCTATGTTTTGGAAGGGTTTTAGAATTTTCAAAGGTTTGATTATGCATAGAAAAATATTTGGAATTTAAACTTCTAAAGGCCTTGAAACAAATTTACATTTTAGTGTAAATTTCAGGATTTCAGTATTGCTGTGGTGGAATTCCAATAACCTATGTTCGCCTCTTACAGTTATAGACATATTTTTAAAAAGAGAGAAAAAAAACTTTAATAATACTTCCCTGCTTTTATTCAATGGGGAACGGAACTCAAGAATTGATCACAATTTAACAACTGACATTTTAATTCTGTCTATATGATTTTTCATAAATTAGTATAATTTATTCTCTCAATTTTATCTCCTTTTTCCTGACAGGAACTCAAGTCCTCCTCCAACAGAAGAATCTCCTGGAATACATGGTCTTTGTCATTGTTTACATACCAGAATAAATATATATTATTGGATAATGCAAGAGATTCCCATTAGCTTAGGAAAATTCTGTGATGGATGGTAGCCTAGAGTGAGGAAGTTAGGTTTTAACTTAATCCAAGATGATTGCCTGGAGGAGAGAGTGGTATGTCAACAAATAATCGGATTGTTCCATTCACACAATTAGTGAGGACTGGAGATGGGAGGAAAATGGAGGAAAAGGAGAACAAAATAGAATCGAAGAAGACAGCAGTGTATCCGGAAGCTGGATGTGACAAAAACATGACTGGAGAAAGACTGACAGGAGCCAGGTGCTTGAAAAGACCATTAGACACAGAACTTCTTAATAACCAACAGGAAAGCATTTGCCTACTTTAATATAAACTGTATAAACACTGTGGCTCACATTCATCAGTAAGTTTACAGCAAGGCTGGTATTAGTATTTTGGTCAGTGAATGAGTCTAGGTGCTGTTCACCATGGGACGGGATGGCAAAACTGGGACAGTGAGATGATACAGAACTTGGGAACCAGAGGAGACTTGGATAATGCCAACCTTCCTCACCCACCCCAACCAAACTCACTCCATGAGGACACTCAGAGCTGTGCAGGAGGCCAGGTCTTCCACTGAGCCAGGAATAAGGCTTTGTTTATTTTAAACCATTTAATACATTAAAACCCTATGTTTTGGAAGGGTTTTAGAATTTTCAAAGGTTTGATTATGCATAGAAAAATATTTGGAATTTAAACTTCTAAAGGCCTTGAAACAAATTTACATTTTAGTGTAAATTTCAGGATTTCAGTATTGCTGTGGTGGAATTCCAATAACCTACGTTCGCCTCTTACAGTTATAGACATATTTTTAAAAAGAGAGAAAAAAAACTTTAATAATACTTCCCTGCTTTTATTCAATGGGGAACGGAACTCAAGAATTGATCACAATTTAACAACTGACATTTTAATTCTGTCTATATGATTTTTCATAAATTAGTATAATTTATTCTCTCAATTTTATCTCCTTTTTCCTGACAGGAACTCAAGTCCTCCTCCAACAGAAGAATCTCCTGGAATACATGGTCTTTGTCATTGTTTACATACCAGAATAAATATATATTATTGGATAATGCAAGAGATTCCCATTAGCTTAGGAAAATTCTGTGATGGATGGTAGCCTAGAGTGAGGAAGTTAGGTTTTAACTTAATCCAAGATGATTGCCTGGAGGAGAGAGTGGTATGTCAACAAATAATCGGATTGTTCCATTCACACAATTAGTGAGGACTGGAGATGGGAGGAAAATGGAGGAAAAGGAGAACAAAATAGAATCGAAGAAGACAGCAGTGTATCCGGAAGCTGGATGTGACAAAAACATGACTGGAGAAAGACTGACAGGAGCCAGGTGCTTGAAAAGACCATTAGACACAGAACTTCTTAATAACCAACAGGAAAGCATTTGCCTACTTTAATATAAACTGTATAAACACTGTGGCTCACATTCATCAGTAAGTTTACAGCAAGGCTGGTATTAGTATTTTGGTCAGTGAATGAGTCTAGGTGCTGTTCACCATGGGACGGGATGGCAAAACTGGGACAGTGAGATGATACAGAACTTGGGAACCAGAGGAGACTTGGATAATGCCAACCTTCCTCACCCACCCCAACCAAACTCACTCCATGAGGACACTCAGAGCTGTGCAGGAGGCCAGGTCTTCCACTGCAGGTGAGATGGAGGCTTGAGCCAATTTTTCTTGAATCACAAAAGCCTGGATGACTTGTGCTAATCTCTAGCTTGTTTATGGTTTTATGGGCTCAGAGAGTTCTCAGATAGTTCCTGCAAGTCTTATGTAGATTTGGAGCTTTTATTAGGTATCCAGTATATGCCTAAAATACCAGAGTCATGTAATCACTGGGAACTTGCAATCTCATGGGAGGTGATAAAGCATGTAGACATAAAGTTATAAGCAAACCAGAACTCATCATGTGTGTGTCAGTATATACAATGGAAATTTTGAACTAATATAATGAATTTAAAAAAACATAGTCTAAAATCTCAGATGTCTTGGGAAAACCACAACATTCAATCTCCCCACAAGTGACCCTAAACTCATGTTACCTACTTCCATTTTCAAAGTTTTATGTGGGTGTGTCAATTTAGTGAAAATTGGCACCCAGGTGGATTTCTATCTACAAGGGAAACTGAAAGTGTTAACTCTAGGTGTCCATCCTCTATAATGCAGAAACGCATGAACTGGGACAGAGAAGACTGATCCAATCTACAATAATATACCATGTCAAGTGGGTATACTGAGGACATAGCTCATGTCTGCTCAGCTTTGTGTTTCCCATTTGCTCATAGGCAAGTATTCAATAGCTATGTATTGAATGAATGAATGTGTGAGAGAATGTATATTACAAATATGGTATACAAAACAGGGGCAAAAGAGATTTAAGAAAAGGGACCCTTGGGCTTCCCTGCTGGTCCAGTGGGTAAGGACACCGTCTTGCAGTGCAAGGGGCACCGGTTCGATCCCTGGCCTGGGAAGATCCCACGTGCCGCGGAGCGGCTGGACCGATGTGTCCAACTACTGAGCCGGAGCTCTGGAGCGCATGCGCCCAGAGCCGGTGCTCTGCGACAACAGAGGCCACCGCGATGGGAGGCCCACACGGGCCAAAGAACAAAGATGGATGAAAATAGATAAATGGAAAACCAAGAGAAGTGGCCCGCCTGCTCCCCTCCCTCCCCACCCCACCCCACCTCACCCAAAAAAATAAATAAATAAACAAATCTTTAAGAAAAGGGACCCAGAGTCAATAAAACCACATGGCTTGATTTAAAGAGTTCTCTTTAACTCTAACTACCAATCTTTGGCTCAATGGCAAAAGAATCTGCCTGCAATGCAGAAGACTCAAGTTTGATCCCTGGGTCAGGAAGATCTCCTAGAGAAGGGCATGGAAACCCACTCCACTATTCTTGCCTGGAGAATACCATGGACAGAGGAGCCTGGCGGGTTACAGTTGATAGAGTTGCAAAAAGTCAAACACGACTGAGTGACTGAGCACGCACATATGATAGGGACAGAGTAGAATAGGTAGGTGGTTGTAGAGTCCTAGTAGGGGATGGCAGGTAGAAGGGAGACACCTGAGAAAGGTTGGGAGGCCAGTGAGTTGACAATAACTCAGGAGAGCTGCTCCTTGTTCAGTAAAGCAGGCTTGACTGGGTATAAACAGCTGATGAAGGAGGAGCTAGCAAAGAAGCAACCAATGATGTATGTCCTGCATCTGCGTCTACTTGAGGGGGGCGGTCTTCTACCATCCTATATATATGGCTGCCCACTCAATTGAAGGGAGAGCAGAGCAGAGCTTTCCTGCCTGCCTGCCTGCACCTCTTACAAGTACCCTATCCTAATAAATCCTCTTCTTGCCTATCACTCTGCCTCTCGCTGAATTCCTTCTGTGTTGAGGCACGAAGAACCTGAGCCTCAGTGGGTCCAGATGTTGGGTGAGTGCTGGATTAAGTCCTGGCCATGTGGGTTCAATTCCCAGACAGGGTTTTGGCCAGGATTGAGTCCTGACTATGTGGGTTCAAGTCCCAAGCAGGGTTTTGGCTGGGGTTAAGCCTTAGCCATGTGAATTCAAGTCCCAAACCAGGTTTTGGCTAGGTTCAAGCCCCAGTCACGTGGGCTCAAGACCCAAACAGCGTTTTGGCTGGAATTCAAGCTCCAGCCACATGGGTTCAAGTCCCAAGCAGTGTTCGATCCAGTCTGGGCCCTGGGTTTAAGTCTCAAATCGAGGTAAAACCCTTTCACATATACCAACCTTTAAAATAAACTTCATTTACTGAAAACTATAAAGAAACAATTGGCAGAGAAAGAGGGTCTTCATCACCAACTCATCCCTTGATTATCACTGATGAAAATTGGATGTCCTTATTGCAAGGAAAATAGCAAATTGCTATTTTGAATAAATTGTTCATTTTGCCTCCAAAAGTAAAAAAGATGTGTTTTTAAAGAAAGCTTACAGACCAAGAATTAAACCTTAAACAACTGATTATATTAATAAATATAACATATATATATAATAAATTTATAATCACTGAAATAACTTCACTTATGTGGAATCCATGGAAGAGTTGACAAAAGTCAAACACGACTGAGTGACTGAGCACGCACATATGATAGGGACAGAGTAGAATAGGTAGGTGGTTGTAGAGTCCTAGTAGGGGATGGCAGGTAGAAGGGAGACACCTGAGAAAGGTTGGGAGGCCAGTGAGTTGACAATAACTCAGGAGAGCTGCTCCTTGTTCAGTAAAGCAGGCTTGACTGGGTATAAACAGCTGATGAAGGAGGAGCTAGCAAAGAAGCAACCAATGATGTATGTCCTGCATCTGCGTCTACTTGAGGGGGGCGGTCTTCTACCATCCTATATATATGGCTGCCCACTCAATTGAAGGGAGAGCAGAGCAGAGCTTTCCTGCCTGCCTGCCTGCCTGCACCTCTTACAAGTACCCTATCCTAATAAATCCTCTTCTTGCCTATCACTCTGCCTCTTGCTGAATTCCTTCTGTGTTGAGGCACGAAGAACCTGAGCCTCAGTGGGTCCAGATGTTGGGTGAGTGCTGGATTAAGTCCTGGCCATGTGGGTTCAATTCCCAGACAGGGTTTTGGCCAGGATTGAGTCCTGACTATGTGGGTTCAAGTCCCAAGCAGGGTTTTGGCTGGGGTTAAGCCTTAGCCATGTGAATTCAAGTCCCAAACCAGGTTTTGGCTAGGTTCAAGCCCCAGTCACGTGGGCTCAAGACCCAAACAGCGTTTTGGCTGGAATTCAAGCTCCAGCCACATGGGTTCAAGTCCCAAGCAGTGTTCGATCCAGTCTGGGCCCTGGGTTTAAGTCTCAAATCGAGGTAAAACCCTTTCACATATACCAACCTTTAAAATAAACTTCATTTACTGAAAACTATAAAGAAACAATTGGCAGAGAAAGAGGGTCTTCATCACCAACTCATCCCTTGATTATCACTGATGAAAATTGGATGTCCTTATTGCAAGGAAAATAGCAAATTGCTATTTTGAATAAATTGTTCATTTTGCCTCCAAAAGTAAAAAAGATATGTTTTTAAAGAAAGCTTACAGACCAAGAATTAAACCTTAAACAACTGATTATATTAATAAATATAACATATATATATAATAAATTTATAATCACTGAAATAACTTCACTTATTTGACTTATTCAAAATCTGCCTAAAAGAACCTTATCAAGTGCCAATTTAATTTCATTGACAAGATAGGAACAGATTTTGATAACACTGTTAAAATGTTACTTTCTAAGAAAAAAATCCAAGAAATTAAAAAAAAAAAGGCTGTTTTGTATTAAAGAAAGTTTAGACATAAACTATTAACAATTAAAAAGTGAGTTAAAAATCAACTGTGTTAAACAACATTTAGATAACTTGCTTCATCAATAAAACTATGGAGTCTATCAAAGACCAAAGGCAAACTATTTCGTGTCATATTCATAACATTGGCCATTGAACGCTGCCATCCCCAAGTTCACTACAAACTTTAGTCCCTTCTGCCTTCCCTAATGACTTAATGTCAGCCTGTCACTCAAACATCAGGATGATTAAGGAATTCAAAAGCAACTTTCAGAGTCACATCTAAGGGAAAGAAAGATGGATTTAAAAAAATCTCCCATTTTAATAAACACAAATGAAATATCTCAAGAAACTGTAAAAATATATTTTTGCTAATGATCTATTGCTTTGTTAGAGAAGGGAGAAGTAAGATGATTATTCTTCCAGGCTCCATGATAATTAATTGTAGTAAAAAGATTCTGGAAGAAAGGAAGCTAGCTTTATATCCATTTAAACAAACATGTCATTTTCCTAAACCACCTAAAACTCTATATCATCTTCAAATTTTTCCTTTTAATTTTCTCAAAATTCTAAACAGACTATCAGTAGAAACTTTTATCCAGAAAGCTATGAGATGCAGCTATGATTCTAAAGAAAATAGAAAGCAGTAGTATAAAACAGCATTATACAACCTATTTCATCTGAGAAACCCTGTGGCATTTGAAATTAAGAATATATACTTGTTAAAAAGGACCATCTTCCTCCTTACATGCCACAGATTCGTACATGGTCTTTTTTTTAATTATGTAAAAAAGGGTGGCATTTGGGATACAGTACACAGGTACTCCCACACATGCTGTGAACATATAAGATCGTTTTGAAATGTCCATACGGAGTTAGGGAATTGAACAGCAATCAGCTTCTGTTAACAGGTACAGGACCAGAGTCAGCAGGGCAAGTGCTTCCTAACCACCTGATGTGTTTTAAACAGTCGATGGAGTCTGCCTTGGGGAGGCAGGGCAGAAGATGGGGTGTTCCTCTGGAGTGGCTAAAGTGGGAAGTAGAAACACGTAGAATTCAGAACTAATCTGCCTCTTTTGTGCTCAGTCATGGGAAAGGTCCTTCCACACTACCCACTCACTCCTCAATTAACCCCGAATGGGCCCCGTGCTCTCATCTTCTTCATCAATAAAACTATGGAGTCTATCAAAGACCAAAGGCAAACTATTTCGTGTCATATTCATAACATTGGCCATTGAACGCTGCCATCCCCAAGTTCACTACAAACTTTAGTCCCTTCTGCCTTCCCTAATGACTTAATGTCAGCCTGTCACTCAAACATCAGGATTATTAAGGAATTCAAAAGCAACTTTCAGAGTCACATCTAAGGGAAAGAAAGATGGATTTAAAAAAATCTCCCATTTTAATAAACACAAATGAAATATTTCAAGAAACTGTAAAAATATATTTTTGCTAATGATCCATTGCTTTGTTAGAGAAGGGAGAGTAAGATGATTATTCTTCCAGGCTCCATGATAATTAATTGTAGTAAAAAGATTCTGGAAGAAAGGAAGCTAGCTTTATATCCATTTAAACAAACATGTCATTTTCCTAAACCACCTAAAACTCTATATCATCTTCAAATTTTTCCTTTTAATTTTCTCAAAATTCTAAACAGACTATCAGTAGAAACTTTTATCCAGAAAGCTATGAGATGCAGCTATGATTCTAAAGAAAATAGAAAGCAGTAGTATAAAACAGCATTATACAACCTATTTCATCTGAGAAACCCTGTGGCATTTGAAATTAAGAATATATACTTGTTAAAAAGGACCATCTTCCTCCTTACATGCCACAGATTCGTACATGGTCTTTTTTTTTTTTTAATTATGTAAAAAAGGGTGGCATTTGGGATACAGTACACAGGTACTCCCACACATGCTGTGAACATATAAGATCGTTTTGAAATGTCCATACGGAGTTAGGGAATTGAACAGCAATCAGCTTCTGTTAACAGGTACAGGACCAGAGTCAGCAGGGCAAGTGCTTCCTAACCACCTGATGTGTTTTAAACAGTCGATGGAGTCTGCCTTGGGGAGGCAGGGCAGAAGATGGGGTGTTCCTCTGGAGTGGCCAAAGTGGGAAGTAGAAACACGTAGAATTCAGAACTAATCTGCCTCTTTTGTGCTCAGTCATGGGAAAGGTCCTTCCACACTACCCACTCACTCCTCAATTAAATGCCTGCTCTCTGGCAATGGGGAATGCTATTCTCCTCTCAAGGTAAGCTCCACAAATTCACACTTTCCCTCTCTCTGCATCGTTTCTGGTGGTGCTTGTGTACAGTGAAGAGAGAAAGAATCCAATAACATAAAACTATTTTAATAATTTTTAAAGGAAGTTTAAATGATCCATGCTCGATCGAGGTCGATGAAAACAGCTCTGGTGTCGAAGGGCAACAGGTTGCTAATAAATATAACAGTTTAGGAAAGTGCTGTTTCTGTCGTGGAGAAACTATATTCTGGGGAAAATAATACTACTGTAATTCATTTTTGAAAGCCATGGAGACTTCTTGGATGAAGAATGTAGTTATTAAAGGCAAAAATACACAATATGTTGTAATGAAATGTTTGTGCTCCGCACTTCATTAAGTATTTTGTGGGACTCTTGGGAAATTCTCTCCCACACACAGAAATAATGTTTATACATGGTGGGATCACTAGAGGGAGTGCAGAGAGCCTCTGTGTTCAAAGGAAGAACAGGCTACAGCTTCGGCAGGTTCCATTTAAAAGGCGTTGAAAAAATGCGTAAGACTGATGGAAGAGCACACAAAATTTTACTGTGATTTTGGTTCCCTTTATATTTAATGCAAATGTTAAATTTTCTTAATTCTAAAATAAAAAAAATTGGGAGCTTTGCTTGCAGAACAGGGTGATGGAGAAGACTAATGCTTCGAATTAGTAGGATTCACTAAAAAACATCTAATGACAAATAGTGCTGCCTAAGGTAGTCAGTAATACTTTTATGGATGGTTGGTAGCTTCAGGGTCTGTGGGCTGTGTTCACTTAAAGTATTTTTAAAGGGAAATGTAAAATAATAATTTTTAACAAAGAAATTCGCTAAGAAATCTATAAGAAATAAAATTCTTGAGAGGTGGGAAAATCCACTCAGAGGAAATAAGCAAAATATGAATAACTTAAGATCTTGTGAGTAAAGCATCTTCAAACAAGAAAAGTAAACCATGTGAAGAAAAGCAAACTGTGGATGTTCTTGCATGTATATGCTCAGGTATGAGCTTCATTCTCTTCAGGGCAGTTAAGTTCAGTTCAGTCTCTCAGTCATGTCTGACTCTCTGTGACCCCATGCACTGCAGCATGTTAGGCTTCCTTGTCCTTCACCATCTCCCAGAGCTGCTCTTAGCAGTGCTTTTCTAGGACAAATGTGTCCATTTATTTGGTTTAAATGTATGAACTGATGTAACATTTCTAAGGAAAACTGAATAAGGAACTGTAAAAGGGAATCACACACAAAAACAAAAAACAAAATAACAGGAGAGAGATACTGAAGACTATCAAGTAAAAGGTACTACCATCCAAATACTTTTTAAAAAAATACTGTGTGAGGTTTTCAAGGAAGCATTCTTTTGCCTCAAGAATATTTTTTCCCCTCAAGAAGTATGTTAACCTTAAATGGCTTTCCCTAGAGCTAGAATTTCAATTAGTTGCTTTACTACTGAGACTCTTGTCACATAAAAAGTGGTGAATCTACAAGACTCTTGTTCTAAGCCACATTCTTCACGTGTACATCTGAGTTGAATTTAAATATATATATTTTTAATTTCCAAGCTTCAAAATGCTTTGTCAACATAAAAAGTTTTTGTGATCAGGCGTTGAAAAAATGCGTAAGACTGATGGAAGAGACACAAAATTTTACTGTGATTTTGGTTCCTTTATATTTAATGCAAATGTTAAATTTTCTTAATTCTAAAATAAAAAAAATTGGGAGCTTTGCTTGCAGAACAGGGTGATGGAGAAGACTAATGCTTCGAATTAGTAGGATTCACTAAAAAACATCTAATGACAAATAGTGCTGCCTAAGGTAGTCAGTAATACTTTTATGGATGGTTGGTAGCTTCAGGGTCTGTGGGCTGTGTTCACTTAAAGTATTTTTAAAGGGAAATGTAAAATAATAATTTTTAACAAAGAAATTCGCAAAGAAATCTATAAGAAATAAAATTCTTGAGAGGTGGGAAAATCCACTCAGAGGAAATAAGCAAAATATGAATAACTTAAGATCTTGTGAGTAAAGCATCTTCAAACAAGAAAAGTAAACCATGTGAAGAAAAGCAAACTGTGGATGTTCTTGCATGTATATGCTCAGGTATGAGCTTCATTCTCTTTAGGGCAGTTAAGTTCAGTTCAGTCTCTCAGTCATGTCTGACTCTCTGTGACCCCATGCACTGCAGCATGTTAGGCTTCCTTGTCCTTCACCATCTCCCAGAGCTGCTCTTAGCAGTGCTTTTCTAGGACAAATGTGTCCATTTATTTGGTTTAAATGTATGAACTGATGTAACATTTCTAAGGAAAACTGAATAAGGAACTGTAAAAGGGAATCACACACAAAAACAAAAAACAAAATAACAGGAGAGAGATACTGAAGACTATCAGGTAAAAGGTACTACCATCCAAATACTTTTAAAAAAAATACTGTGTGAGGTTTTCAAGGAAGCATTCTTTTGCCTCAAGAATATTTTTTCCCCTCAAGAAGTATGTTAACCTTAAATGGCTTTCCCTAGAGCTAGAATTTCAATTAGTTGCTTTACTACTGAGACTCTTGTCACATAAAAAGTGGTGAATCTACAAGACTCTTGTTCTAAGCCACATTCTTCACGTGTACATCTGAGTTGAATTTAAATATATATATTTTTAATTTCCAAGCTTCTGTATAATAGTAAGATGCTAATTATAGGAAATGTACAACTTGAGCTTAGAAGAACATTACACTTGATTTCCTTTTTGTTAATAAAAATATATGTTATATAAGTAGTCATAAATTGAAGAGTCACAAATGCTATTAAAAATAAAAGATATAGGGCTTCCCTGATAGCTGAGTGGTAAAGAGTTTGCCTGTCAATGCAGGAGACACGGGTTCGATCCCTGATCTGGGAAGATCCCACATGCTGTGGAGCAATTAAGCCCGTGAACTACAACTACTGAGCCTGTGCTCTAGAGCCTTGGAGTCGCAACTATTGAGCCCATGTGCCACAAATATTGAAGCCCATTTGCCCTGGAGCCCGAATTCCACAAGAGAAGTCACCTCAACAAGAAGCCTGCTCACCTCAACTAGAAAGTAGCCCCAACTCCCCGCAACTAGAGAAAAGCCTGTGGCAGCAGCGAAAACCCAGAATAGGCAAAAATAAATAAATAAATAAATGAATAATTAAAATAAAAGATATATAGGAGGATTGAGAGAGTATGATGCCAACCTGTGACAAAATTTAGTCTCTACAGTCATTTTTATTTGCTGAATTTTGTAATTTAATGCATATACTCTATTAGGAATTATGACAATATAACTAATTTATATTGTTTTATATTACATATACTAGCATTACAATAGTCAGTTTTTAAAAACTTAAACAAAAACTAAGCCCTTTGAAGAGTTTACCTACTGATGTCCCGTATAATATCAAACAGCACTTTCCTAACAGATATTTTCAAAATGTCTATGTAACATTCTAAGCTAGAATGTTCAATTACTGTTGGGCTACCATCCAAATACTTTTAAAAAAAATACTGTGTGAGGTTTTCAAGGAAGCATTCTTTTGCCTCAAGAATATTTTTTCCCCTCAAGAAGTATGTTAACCTTAAATGGCTTTCCCTAGAGCTAGAATTTCAATTAGTTGCTTTACTACTGAGACTCTTGTCACATAAAAAGTGGTGAATCTACAAGACTCTTGTTCTAAGCCACATTCTTCACGTGTACATCTGAGTTGAATTTAAATATATATATTTTTAATTTCCAAGCTTCTGTATAATAGTAAGATGCTAATTATAGGAAATGTACAACTTGAGCTTAGAAGAACATTACACTTGATTTCCTTTTTGTTAATAAAAATATATGTTATATAAGTAGTCATAAATTGAAGAGTCACAAATGCTATTAAAAATAAAAGATATAGGGCTTCCCTGATAGCTGAGTGGTAAAGAGTTTGCCTGTCAATGCAGGAGACACAGATTCGATCCCTGATCTGGGAAGATCCCACATGCTGCGGAGCAACTAAACCTGTGAGTCACAACTACTGAGCCTGTGCTCTAGAGCCTCAGAGCTGCAACTATGGAGCCCATGTGCCACAACTACTGAAGCCCATTTGCCCTGGAGCCCGAATTCCACAAGAGAAGTCACCTCAACAAGAAGCCTGCTCACCTCAACTAGAAAGTAGCCCCAACTCCCCGCAACTAGAGAAAAGCCTGTGGCAGCAGCGAAAACCCAGAATAGGCAAAAATAAATAAATAAATAAATGAATAATTAAAATAAAAGATATATAGGAGGATTGAGAGAGTATGATGCCAACCTGTGACAAAATTTAGTCTCTACAGTCATTTTTATTTGCTGAATTTTGTAATTTAATGCATATACTCTATTAGGAATTATGACAATATAACTAATTTATATTGTTTTATATTACATATACTAGCATTACAATAGTCAGTTTTTAAAAACTTAAACAAAAACTAAGCCCTTTGAAGAGTTTACCTACTGATGATTACCAACAGTATAATATCAAACAGCACTTTCCTAACAGATATTTTCAAAAATCTCATAATCTGATCGTTATAACAATACTATTACCAATATTAAGAGACAATAATATATCAATGGGCCTTTTCACAGTTCTCTGGAAATACTTAAGAGCATCATCCTTGAGGACATTCAGAACAGCACTAGTGACAGATAAATAACTAATGAAAACTTCAAAGAGCTGTAAAGAAGCTAAGAAAGTGACAAGAGTTCAAATAGAGTTTATTCTCTTGGTTGCAACTTGCATTTCAGTTTTTTAGGTAATTTTAGCACCTTTATGTTTCTTTAAAAGGCATACAAGGTCTAATTTCAGATTACCTAAATTACCTAAACAAAAGTCAGAACAACTAAGATTTTTTTAAAATTCTTTTTTCACAAAAAGATAATTTTTATAACTACGTGAGGTGATGGATGTTAACTAAATTTATTATGGTAATTACTTTGTACTACAGATATCTACTGAATCATTAGGTTGTTCTCCTAAAACTAATACAATGTTACATGCCAATTATATCTTAATAAAAATGAGGGAAAAAATTAGAATCTTATTATAAAAATGTTCCTCAACATACGAGCTACTCAGGCTGCAGCACGGTGTCTTGTCACCCCTTTCTCACAATCAGTTTCTTTCTTTCTTTCTTTTTTGGCCACTTTTATTGGTCTTTCATTTATTTTCATCTTTGTTCTTTTAGCCTGTGTGGGCCTCCCATTGCAGTGGCCTCTCTCTCTGTAGAGCACCGGCTCTGGGCGCAAGTGCTCCAGAGCAACAGCTTGGTAGTTGGACACATTGGTCCAGGCGCTCCACGGCACGTGGGATCTTCCCAGGCCAGGGATCAAACCAGTGCCCTTGCACTTTAAGGCAGTGTCCTTACCCACTGGACCACCAGGGAAGCCCATCCGTTTCTTTCTTAATTTTACTTTGTTTGTATATTAAGCTTGGGGAGCCCTTGGTGCTAGTGGTTGGACTTTTTGATGTATGCATCAATCTGGGTCCAGTGAGGAAGACAGAAACCACTCTAGGTGTTTCCAGTGGAGGATTTAATGTCACACATTTGCTACACAGGTGATAGAAAGAAGCTGATCAGGGGGTGGTAAGACAACTTAGCAACTAGGAAGGGCAGAAAACTGTTATCAACTTAAAGATAATAGCGGACAAAGAGAAGAGGTAGTGCTGTCAGAAGCTGGAAGCTGGAACCTTTGAGCAAGAACTGTAACATGGCAAAGGCCTTTCAATAGGAACTGAGCTCATAGAAGGACAGGTTGTCCAACTTATTTGGAGCCATGGAAGAGATACAACTGTTGCTGAAGATGTAGTAGTGTTAAGAAAGAAGAAATGCCCTTGATTTTTCCTTTCTCTAACTCTCAGTGTTGTCTCTCATTTCCCATAGATACATGGAAGCCAAAAGGAAGGAAGGAAATCTGAGAAATACAATTTTTCACCTCAAGAACAGAGAACAAGCATGCTCAGGCAGGGAACAGATCTAGAAAGAACAAATGATAAGGATGCTTCCAAACCAACCTGGTAATTAACTGCCTACTGCAAATGCCCTGGTTAGCTTCATCACTTTTACCTGGTATCTGTCAAAAAAAACTCTACAGAGTTCTTTTTGTCTTTAGTTTTTGCCTCCTTTCAATCTCTCCATACTTTGCCCAGAATAGTTTCTAAGATGAGCTCTATAACTGTTCAATGATCATGACAGTCAACAGACTAATATCTAAACTCCCTTGCATGGTGTCCTCCCTAATTACCTCTTCACCTTCAATTATGTAATTTTCACCCAGCAATATTGAACTGCTTGTGATTTCAGAGCATTCCACAGTCTTGTACTTTCCCATATTTGTCTCCTAGGGAAACAGCCACTTACCTGATGTGAGGTAGTGATTATGAGCAGACTGCCTTGGTTTGAACCCAGGTGCCAATGCTTACTAGCTATGTGAACTTGGTCAAGTTATTTAAACGAACTGTGACTTAGTTTCCTCATCTGTAAATTGAGCACAATAACAGAACCTACCTCATAGGGTTGCCTTGAAGGCTAAAGGAGAGTTAATATATAAAAGCATTATAACTGTGACTGTTTCTTTCTTAATTTTACTTTTTTGAAAAGAAACTTTTGATGTATGCATCAATCTGGGTCCAGTGAGGAAGACAGAAACCACTCTAGGTGTTTCCAGTGGAGGATTTAATGTCACACATTTGTTACACAGGTGATAGAAAGAAGCTGATCAGGGGGTGGTAAGACAACTTAGCAACTAGGAAGGGCAGAAAACTGTTATCAACTTAAAGATAATAGCGGACAAAGAGAAGAGGTAGTGCTGTCAGAAGCTGGAAGCTGGAACCTTTGAGCAAGAACTGTAACATGGCAAAGGCCTTTCAATAGGAACTGAGCTCATAGAAGGACAGGTTGTCCAACTTATTTGGAGCCATGGAAGAGATACAACTGTTGCTGAAGATGTAGTAGTGTTAAGAAAGAAGAAATGCCCTTGATTTTTCCTTTCTCTAACTCTCAGTGTTGTCTCTCATTTCCCATAGATACATGGAAGCCAAAAGGAAGGAAGGAAATCTGAGAAATACAATTTTTCACCTCAAGAACAGAGAACAAGCATGCTCAGGCAGGGAACAGATCTAGAAAGAACAAATGATTAAGGATGCTTCCAAACCAACCTGGTAATTAACTGCCTACTGCAAATGCCCTGGTTAGCTTCATCACTTTTACCTGGTATCTGTCAAAAAAAACTCTACAGAGTTCTTTTTGTCTTTAGTTTTTGCCTCCTTTCAATCTCTCCATACTTTGCCCAGAATAGTTTCTAAGATGAGCTCTAACTGTTCAATGATCATGACAGTCAACAGACTAATATCTAAACTCCCTTGCATGGTGTCCTCCCTAATTACCTCTTCACCTTCAATTATGTAATTTTCACCCAGCAGTATTGAACTGCTTGTGATTTCAGAGCATTCCACAGTCTTGTACTTTCCCATATTTGTCTCCTAGGGAAACAGCCACTTACCTGATGTGAGGTAGTGATTATGAGCAGACTGCCTTGGTTTGAACCCAGGTGCCAATGCTTACTAGCTATGTGAACTTGGTCAAGTTATTTAAACGAACTGTGACTTAGTTTCCTCATCTGTAAATTGAGCACAATAACAGAACCTACCTCATAGGGTTGCCTTGAAGGCTAAAGGAGAGTTAATATATAAAAGCATTTATAACTGTGACTGTATAAATATATATTATGATTATTATCTCTTTATTATTCTTTAAGAGCCAAATGGATTAGTACTACTTATGTGAATGCCTCTCTTGGGAAGAGCTAAGTATTACTTTTTTTTATCCTCCTCTGGACCTTTTGCACCTCTCTAACCATATTATGGTTTGTGCATATGCTGGTCTCCAACAGCAGTGGATAGACAGTTTGAGAACAGATTCTGAGTCCTTTTGTCTTGGTATGACCAGATTTTATGCAGAGTCTCATCCAAGTAAATATTAATAATAATGATAACAACAGACATGTTGTCTATCATAGAAAGTAAATTTCAAAAGAGTATAATCTGAATAAAACAGGATAAAAATAAACAAATTTAATGAAAATGATGTATTGAGATCTTCGGATAAGTAGAAACAATGGAGCCTTTGTCTTCATGATTCTCCAAAAGAAAAGTAAATATTCTTTTACGGCAGGTTTTGCTTCTGAAACTACTTCTGTGAGTAACTATAATCTTCCATTTTTGGATAGCAATAGTCATACCAGACAAAGTAGACATTAAGCCAGAGGCTATAACAGGAGACAAAGAAAGGCATTGTATAATTATATAATAATATATAAGAAGAGGATATTATACTTGTTACCATGTATATACCCAATACAGGATCACCAAAATACATAAAGAAAACACTAAAAGGAGAAATTGACAATAATACAATGAAAGTAGGGACTTTAACACCCTCCTTAGATCACTGGATAGATCATCCAGATAGAAAATCAATAAGGCAATAGTGGCTTTAAATGAAAGCAAGAGCTTCCTCCCTAATTACCTCTTCACCTTCAATTATGTAATTTTCACCCAGCAGTATTGAACTGCTTGTGATTTCAGAGCATTCCACAGTCTTGTACTTTCCCATATTTGTCTCCTAGGGAAACAGCCACTTACCTGATGTGAGGTAGTGATTATGAGCAGACTGCCTTGGTTTGAACCCAGGTGCCAATGCTTACTAGCTATGTGAACTTGGTCAAGTTATTTAAACGAACTGTGACTTAGTTTCCTCATCTGTAAATTGAGCACAATAACAGAACCTACCTCATAGGGTTGCCTTGAAGGCTAAAGGAGAGTTAATATATAAAAGCATTTATAACTGTGACTGTATAAATATATATTATGATTATTATCTCTTTATTATTCTTTAAGAGCCAAATGGATTAGTACTACTTATGTGAATGCCTCTCTTGGGAAGAGCTAAGTATTACTTTTTTTTATCCTCCTCTGGACCTTTTGCACCTCTCTAACCATATTATGGTTTGTGCATATGCTGGTCTCCAACAGCAGTGGATAGACAGTTTGAGAACAGATTCTGAGTCCTTTTGTCTTGGTATGACCAGATCTTATGCAGAGTCTCATCCAAGTAAATATTAATAATAATGATAACAACAGACATGTTGTCTGTCATAGAAAGTAAATTTCAAAAGAGTATAATCTGAATAAAACAGGATAAAAATAAACAAATTTAATGAAAATGATGTATTGAGATCTTCGGATAAGTAGAAACAATGGAGCCTTTGTCTTCATGATTCTCCAAAAGAAAAGTAAATATTCTTTTACGGCAGGTTTTGCTTCTGAAACTACTTCTGTGAGTAACTATAATCTTCCATTTTTGGATAGCAATAGTCATACCAGACAAAGTAGACATTAAGCCAGAGGCTATAACAGGAGACAAAGAAAGGCATTGTATAATTATATAATAATATATAAGAAGAGGATATTATACTTGTTACCATGTATATACCCAATACAGGATCACCAAAATACATAAAGAAAACACTAAAAGGGAGAAATTGACAATAATACAATGAAAGTAGGGGACTTTAACACCCTCCTTAGATCACTGGATAGATCATCCAGATAGAAAATCAATAAGGCAATAGTGGCTTTAAATGACACAATAGATCAGGTAGACTTAATATATATCTATAGGGCACTACCTGCCAAAATAGTAGAATATACATTCTTTTCAGGTGCACATGGAACATTTTCCATGATAAATACATACTAAGCCATAAACATACTCTCAATAAACTTAAGTGCATAGAAATTATATGAAGCATTTTTTTTTCCTAACCAGAATTGTATAAAGCTAGAAGTTAATTACAGAAGGGAAGATAGGACAAGAACAAACACATGAAAACTAAATTACATGATATTAAAAAAGAATAAATAGAACATAATCAATGAAAAACCAAAGGAAATCAGAAAACACTTTGAGACAAATGAAAATGGAAACACAACACTCCAAAACTTCTGGGATGCAACAAAATTCTAAAACAGAAATGTATAGTGATAAAGGTCTTCCTCAATAAACAAGAAAAATCTCAAATAAACAAGCTAACCTAAGAAACAAGAAAAAGAAGAACAAACAGAATCAAAGTCAGCAGAGGAAGAGAATAATAAAGATCAGAAAAGAAATAAGCAAAATAGAGATAAGAAATAGAAAAGATCAATAAAACAAAGAGCAGGTAAGTTTTGAAAAGATAAACTGATTAACCTTTAGTCAGACTCACCATGAAAAGAAAGGATCCAGATAAACAATAAAAAATGAAAAAGGAGAAATAACAAACAATACCACTGAGATATGAAATATCGTAAGAGAATACTATGAAACATTTTATGCCAACAAACTCTGGATAACCTAGAAGACATGGACAAATTTCTAGAAACATACAACCTTCCATTTGGATAGCAATAGTCATACCAGACAAAGTAGACATTAAGCCAGAGGCTATAACAGGAGACAAAGAAAGGCATTGTATAATTATATAATAATATATAAGAAGAGGATATTATACTTGTTACCATGTATATACCCAATACAGGATCACCAAAATACATAAAGAACAAACAAAAAGGGGAGAAATTGACAATAATACAATGAAAGTAGGGGACTTTAACACCCTCCTTAGATCACTGGATAGATCATCCAGATAGAAAATCAATAAGGCAATAGTGGCTTTAAATGACACAATAGATCAGGTAGACTTAATATATATCTATAGGGCACTACCTGCCAAAATAGTAGAATATACATTCTTTTCAGGTGCACATGGAACATTTTCCACGATAAATACATACTAAGCCATAAACATACTCTCAATAAACTTAAGTGCATAGAAATTATATGAAGCATTTTTTTTTCCTAACCAGAATTGTATAAAGCTAGAAGTTAATTACAGAAGGGAAGATAGGACAAGAACAAACACATGAAAACTAAATTACATGATATTAAAAAGAATAAATAGAACATAATCAATGAAAAACCAAAGGAAATCAGAAAACACTTTGAGACAAATGAAAATGGAAACACAACACTCCAAAACTTCTGGGATGCAACAAAATTCTAAAACAGAAATGTATAGTGATAAAGGTCTTCCTCAATAAACAAGAAAAATCTCAAATAAACAAGCTAACCTAAGAAACAAGAAAAAGAAGAACAAACAGAATCAAAGTCAGCAGAGGAAGAGAATAATAAAGATCAGAAAAGAAATAAGCAAAATAGAGATAAGAAATAGAAAAGATCAATAAAACAAAGAGCAGGTAAGTTTTGAAAAGATAAACTGATTAACCTTTAGTCAGACTCACCATGAAAAGAAAGGATCCAGATAAACAATAAAAAATGAAAAAGGAGAAATAACAAACAATACCACTGAGATATGAAATATCGTAAGAGAATACTATGAAACATTTTATGCCAACAAACTCTGGATAACCTAGAAGACATGGACAAATTTCTAGAAACATACAACCTTCCAAAACTGAATTAAAAAGAAACAAACAATTTGAACAGACTGATCACTAATAGTGAAACCGAATCTGTAATAATAATAATAATAAAAAGGAACTTACAGCAAACAAACATCTAGGACTGGATGATTTCACATGGGAATTCTACAAATTTATAGAAGAAGAGATACTACCTACCGTTCTCAAACTATTACAAAAAATCAAAGAAGACAGAACACTCCTAAATGCATTCTACAAGGCCACAGTTACTCTAATACCAAAATCAGACAAAGATATTACACACACAAAAAAGAAAATTACAGACCAATATCTCTGACGAATATTGATGCAAAACTTCAACAAAATACATTAAACTAGACCCAACAATATACAAAAGATATTATACATCATGATCAAGTTGGATTTATTCCAGAGACACAAGGGTGATTAAATATTTGCAAATCAATAAACGCAATACATCACATTACAAAAACGAAGTATAGAAATCACATGATCACCCCAATGCAGAAATGCATTTGACAAAATTCAATATTCATTCATAGTAAACATTCCCATCAACAGGAGTATAGAAGAAACAAATCTCAACATTACAAAAGCAACTTATGACAAACACACGAGTAACATCATACTCAGCTGTGAAAAGCTGAAAGTCTTGTCCCTACATTTGGGAACAACACAAGATGCCCACTCTCACCATGTATTCTATTGGCAATCTTAGCCACAGCAGTCAGAAAAGAAAAAGAAAGAAACGGCATCCAAACTGAAAGGGAAAACTGTCACTATTTGGAGATGACATGATACTTTATATGGAAAACCGTATAGTTGCCACCTAAAAACCACTGGAACTAGTAAATGAATTCAGCAAAGTTGCAGAATTCATGATTAATATACAGAAATGTGTTGCTTTTCTATATACTAATAATAAACCATCAGAAATAGAAAGTTTAAAAAAAAATCTTGTTTAAAATCTCATCAGAAATGCAATACCTGGGAATAAACTCAACCAAGGAAGTGAAAGACCTATACTCTAAAAACTGTAAAACATTAATGAAGGAAATTGAACCTGATCCAAAGAAGTGGAAAACATACCTTGTGCATGTGAATTGGAAGAATTATCATTGTTTAAATGGCCATACTACCCCCCAAAACTATGGATTTAATTCAGTCCCCATCCAAACACCCATTATTTGCATCATACTCAGCAGTGAAAAGCTGAAAGCCTTTCCCCTAAATTCACATTTACTCATTCTACTAGTTCTTTGTTAGCTCCTCTTGTGACATATCACCCTGCATACCGAGCACTGAGACACCTTTAAAATATTAAATCTGAGTTTTTCAATCCACCCACCGGTTCCTAATGTCCCAGATTACCAGTGCTGTCCTGCTGTGACATACTGACCTTGCTGAAATTCTAGCTTTGAGCCCTTCTCTTCTCTCTCAGTCGATCACCAGCCTGTAATCCCCACCACACTTCTTTCCTCATCTCATTTCTCATTGCAGAGCCCCAACAAGGATCTCAGAAAGAACTGCAAGTTATCCCCCTCCCCTTTCAGCAGCTTGTAACGGTCACTAAAATGTTGTATTATATTAGACAAATTGAGACTTAAAAATTCAACACTGTACTCACCCTCATCTAAGGACATGCCTTTGCGTCCCTTAAAAATCCTGGTAGGTATGCCCCTGGCACTCCAGTGGCTAAGACTCTCATGCTTCCAATGCAGGGGGCACAGGTTCCATCCCTGGCTGGGGAACTAAGGTCCCACATGCCATGCAGCACAGCCAAAGTATAAAAATAAATAAATAAATAAAAAATAAATAAATCCTGGCAGTTGAACGATGATGTTACTAATTGTGTGGAGGCAGATGGTATTAAAAGAATGTGTCAGCACCTCTCAGGTGTGTTTGATCTCTTAGAGGTGGCAGTGTTCAGTGGCCATGTAATGTGGAAGAGACTACTCTGCCTTCAAGTATTTTCCTGCTCTCCTTACCGAAAATAGCCCATCATTTTCTGGCCTTTTCCCTCCTGCCTCTTCCCCATTTTATGGTGGCCATGATAAGAATTCCCTGGATGCGTGCAAAGTCATTTCAGTTGTACCTGACTATACAACTTTTTTGCTTTGTGACTATATGGACTGTAGCCTGCCCAGTTCCTCTGTCCTTGGGATTCTCCAGGAAAGAATACTGGAATGGATTGCCATGCCCTCCTGCAGAGGATCTTCCTGACCCAGGGATCAAACCATCTCTTAGGTCTCCTGCACTGGCAGTCTGATTCTTTACCTCTGCGCCACCTGGGAAGCCCCATAATAATCCCAACGTGATCCGATTCTAGTATTGTTTTCCTTCATTCAGAGCTCAAGAAAAATCTCAAACCACATTAAGCTGAAATAACTAAGTGTATGGTTTCCAGTCTTATCTCCACCCATAACATCACCTGTAAATTGTTCACATGTCTTCATCAATTTCTCCCACTTCCCAAAGCAGCAACTTCAACTTTCACTGACATACTGAAAATTCTAGCTTTGAGCCCTTCTCTTCTCTCTCAGTCGATCACCAGCCTGTAATCCCCACCACACTTCTTTCCTCATCTCATTTCTCATTGCAGAGCCCCAACAAGGATCTCAGAAAGAACTGCAAGTTATCCCCCTCCCCTTTCAGCAGCTTGTAACGGTCACTAAAATGTTGTATTATATTAGACAAATTGAGACTTAAAAATTCAACACTGTACTCACCCTCATCTAAGGACATGCCTTTGCGTCCCTTAAAAATCCTGGTAGGTATGCCCCTGGCACTCCAGTGGCTAAGACTCTCATGCTTCCAATGCAGGGGGCACAGGTTCCATCCCTGGCTGGGGAACTAAGGTCCCACATGCCATGCAGCACAGCCAAAGTATAAAAATAAATAAATAAATAAAAAATAAATAAATCCTGGCAGTTGAACGATGATGTTACTAATTGTGTGGAGGCAGATGGTATTAAAAGAATGTGTCAGCACCTCTCAGGTGTGTTTGATCTCTTAGAGGTGGCAGTGTTCAGTGGCCATGTAATGTGGAAGAGACTACTCTGCCTTCAAGTATTTTCCTACTCTCCTTACCGAAAATAGCCCATCATTTTCTGGCCTTTTCCTCCTGCCTCTTCCCCATTTTATGGTGGCCATGATAAGAATTCCCTGGATGCGTGCAAAGTCATTTCAGTTGTACCTGACTATACAACTTTTTTGCTTTGTGACTATATGGACTGTAGCCTGCCCAGTTCCTCTGTCCTTGGGATTCTCCAGGAAAGAATACTGGAATGGATTGCCATGCCCTCCTGCAGAGGATCTTCCTGACCCAGGGATCAAACCATCTCTTAGGTCTCCTGCACTGGCAGTCTGATTCTTTACCTCTGCGCCACCTGGGAAGCCCCATAATAATCCCAACGTGATCCGATTCTAGTATTGTTTTCCTTCATTCAGAGCTCAAGAAAAATCTCAAACCACATTAAGCTGAAATAACTAAGTGTATGGTTTCCAGTCTTATCTCCACCCATAACATCACCTGTAAATTGTTCACATGTCTTCATCAATTTCTCCCACTTCCCAAAGCAGCAACTTCAACTTTCACTGCATCTAGCACCATCTTCATTGTAGAAACTTAACGTTAACTTCTTTAATAAAGAAGTTAATTCAGCGGAGTAATTCTAGCATCAGTTATCATATACTCTCTGGTAGCCAACAAGCGGTTCCCAGAAAGCTTGACATTTTTCTAAGTATTGCTTTAGAGGAGCACTAATGCAATGCCAGCTGATGATGGAGAAGGGTATGGGCTGCTGCACACATACTGTGGACTTCTGTTTCTTTAATCTGATCAGTACATATTCTTCCTCCCTCTGAAAGCAGCACATACTACTTTCCTAGGCTCACCAAGGAAAGATGCCCATTTCTCCACCTACACAGCATGCTGGTCACAGTAACTGGCTCAAGGATAGACAGATGACTTTATCAGTAATAAAGTGATTCACCTGGGAGGGATTTTACTGAAAAGTCTGGAGAAAGGAGTATCTCTTTTTTATTTCTGGAGTAGCTAAGCATTTAGGATATAAGCCTGGAGCTAGGGGTTAGACATTTCTTTCCCATTAAGGGAAGTCAGTAGAATGGAACCTATATAGAAGAGCAGAATCAAGAGATTTTTCAAAATGACACCTGATACCTGATGACAGTTTTTGAGCGCCTTTGTGTGTTCAATTGCTCAGTCATGTCTGACTCAGAGATCCATGGATGGTAGTGCACTAGTCTCCTCTGTCCACGGAATTTTTCAGTCAAGAATACTAGAGTGAGTTGCCATTTTCTGCTCTAGGGGATGTTTCCAACTCAGAGACTGAATTCACATCTCTTGCATCTCCTGCTTTGGCAGGTGGAATCTTTACCACTGAGCCACCTAAGGAGCCCTTTTGAGTATCTCGGTCCAGTCATATCTGAACATCAGTCTTGGGAGTCAGTGCATTTTCATCTTCCATAAAACAACATAAAGGAACTGGAATCATATTCTGATTATTTATTAACAAAAGAATCCCAACTAATACAGAATCTTACCCAATTCAAGAGGACAGAAAATAGAAATGTTCACATGTAAATTGTCCCATGTCTATCAATTTCTCCCACTTCCCAAAGCAGCAACTTCAACTTTCACTGCATCTAGCTCCATCTTCATTGTAGAAACTTAACGTTAACTTCTTTAATAAAGAAGTTAATTCAGCGGAGTAATTCTAGCATCAGTTATCATATACTCTCTGGTAGCCAACAAGTGGTTCCCAGGAAGCTTGACATTTTTCTAAGTATTGCTTTAGAGGAGCACTAATGCAATGCCAGCTAATGATGGAGAAGGGTATGGGCTGCTGCACACATACTGTGGACTTCTGTTTCTTTAATCTGATCAGTACATATTCTTCCTCCCTCTGAAAGCAGCACATACTACTTTCCTAGGCTCACCAAGGAAAGATGCCCATTTCTCCACCTACACAGCATGCTGGTCACAGTAACTGGCTCAAGGATAGACAGATGACTTTATCAGTAATAAAGTGATTCACATAGGAGGGATTTTACTGAAAAGTCTGCAGAAAGGAGTATCTTTTTTATTTCTGGAGTAGCTAAGCATTTAGGATATAAGCCTGGAGCTAGGGGTTAGACATTTCTTTCCCATTAAGGGAAGTCAGTAGAATGGAACCTATATAGAAGAGCAGAATCAAGAGATTTTTCAAAATGACACCTGATACCTGATGACAGTTTTTGAGCGCCTTTGTGTGTTCAATTGCTCAGTCATGTCTGACTCAGAGATCCATGGATGGTAGTGCACTAGTCTCCTCTGTCCACGGAATTTTTCAGTCAAGAATACTAGAGTGAGTTGCCATTTTCTGCTCTAGGGGATGTTTCCAACTCAGGGACTGAATTCACATCTCTTGCATCTCCTGCTTTGGCAGGTGGAATCTTTACCACTGAGCCACCTAAGGAGCCCTTTTGAGTATCTCGGTCCAGTCATATCTGAACATCAGTCTTGGGAGTCAGTGAATTTTCATCTTCCATAAAACAACATAAAGGAACTGGAATCATATTCTGATTATTTATTAACAAAAGAATCCCAACTAATACAGAATCTTACCCAATTCAAGAGGACAGAAAATAGAAATATGTGGTCTATAAATAAATTAAGCTAAAACAATTGAAAACTTAGACAAGGAAATTGTCCTCATGGAAGATATAACCTACCAAACTAAGTTAAGAAGAAAGAGAAACAACCTAAAAATGCCAGTGATCACAAAAGGAATTAAACCAGTAGATAAAACTATTAATATAACTTCCAACCCACAGAAACACAAAGAATAATATCAAAAAATCAAGGCCAAGTAATTCTATTGACAATTTATATAAAACAAAAAAAAAACAGAGAAGAGTATCTCAAATAGTTTTATAAGATTGATTTTATAAGAGTAAGAACTGTAAAAAAACAATTATAAGCCAATTTCACTTTTAATATAGAGTGAGGCTAGATAAGAATGTTTGATATAAGTTCAAAGACTACCAAGAATCATGACAAATCTAATTCAGGGTGACCTTCATTTAAGTTCCCGTTGAACCAATAAGCATTTGAAACACAAAATATATGATAAAACCAGAGGTGAGAAAGTAGATACACTTTCCTAGTTCTTGACTAGTTTCTCAGAGAGGTGGTTCCTAATATTTATTTTGAAAGAAGACAGAGTAGGATGAGAAATTCATCACATCAAAAAGGCCCAAGTCACCAGCTTGTTTCCATTTGTGCATTAGAAAAGGAGAGAAATCATATCATCACTCAAGGCTTTATCTTGTTGTGGTTCAGTCACTAAGTCATGTCTGACTCTTCGTGATCCTATGGACTGCAGCACGTAAGGCTCCCCTGTCCTCTGCTATCTTGTGGAGTTTGCTCAGATTCATGTCCATTGAGTCTGTGATGCTATCCAACCATCTCACCCTCTGCCACTTTCTTTTCCTGTCTACTACTATAGAAAGCAATTGAAAGTGAAAGTCACTCAGTTGTGTCTGACTCTTTGTGACCCATGGATGAGCCATGGAATTCTTCAGGCAAGAATATTGGAGTGGGTAGCCTTTCTCTTCTCCATGGGATCTTCCCAACCCAGGGATCAAACGCAGGTCTCCTACATTGCAGGGAGATTCTTTACTGTCTGAGCAACCAGGGAAGCCCGAGAATACTGGAGTGGGTAGCCCATTCCTTCTCCAGGGGATCTTCCTGACCCAGGAATCTAACCGGGGTCTCCTGCATTACATGCAGATTCTTTATCAGTTGAGCTACAAGGGAAGACCATATAAAGCAATTAATTCCCTTCTAAATTTTGTGTCAATGTGTTTTGTTTTTATTGCAACACTAGAACCACAGTAGTCTTAATTATAGCCTATTACAAATATACACAAAACTTCTAAAAATAAGTATCTGCAAATTGGAATCTATAATGTATTTTTTTAAATAGCATCTCCTATCTTTATTAATTTTTTTAAATTTTGGCCTCTTTTTTTGGTCTTTTACTTATTTATTTTCACACATCTTTATTCTTTGGCCTGTGTGGGCCTCCCATTGCAGTGGCCTCTCTCATTGCACCACATTGACTCTGGGCATATGTGCTCCAGAGCAGTGGTAATTGGACAAACCAGCCCAGCCACTCCACGGCAAGTGGGATCTTTTCGGGCCAGTGATTGAACCAGTGCCCTTGTAATTAAAAGGGTGACCTTCATTTAAGTTCCTGTTGAACCAATAAGCATTTGAAACACAAAATATATGATAAAACCAGAGGTGAGAAAGTAGATACACTTTCCTAGTTCTTGACTAGTTTCTCAGAGAGGTGGTTCCTAATATTTATTTTGAAAGAAGACAGAGTAGGATGAGAAATTCATCACATCAAAAAGGCCCAAGTCACCAGCTTGTTTCCATTTGTGCATTAGAAAAGGAGAGAAATCATATCATCACTCAAGGCTTTATCTTGTTGTGGTTCAGTCACTAAGTCATGTCTGACTCTTCGTGATCCTATGGATCACGAAGGCTCCCCTGTCCTCTGCTATCTTGTGCAGTTTGCTCAGATTCATGTCCATTGAGTCTGTGATGCTATCGAACCATCTCACCCTCTGCCACTTTCTTTTCCTATCTACTACTATAGAAAGCAATTGAAAGTGAAAGTCACTCAGTTGTGTCTGACTTTTTGTGACCCATGGATGAGCCATGGAATTTTTCAGGCAAGAATATTGGAGTGGGTAGCCTTTCTCTTCTCCATGGGATCTTCCCAATCCAGGGATCAAACGCAGGTCTCCTACATTGCAGGGAGATTCTTTACTGTCTGAGCAACCAGGGAAGCCCGAGAATACTGGAGTGGGTAGCCCATTCCTTCTCCAGGGGATCTTCCTGACCCAGGAATCTAACCGGGGTCTCCTGCATTACACGCAGATTCTTTATCAGTTGAGCTACAAGGGAAGACCATATAAAGCAATTAATTCCCTTCTAAATTTTGTGTCAATGTGTTTTGTTTTTATTGCAACACTAGAACCACAGTAGTCTTAATTATAGCCTATTACAAATATACACAAAACTTCTAAAAATAAGTATCTGCAAATTGGAATCTATAATGTATTTTTTTAATAGCATCTCCTATCTTTATTAATTTTTTTAAATTTTGGCCTCTTTTTTTGGTCTTTTACTTATTTATTTTCACCCATCTTTATTCTTTGGCCTGTGTGGGCCTCCCATTGCAGTGGCCTCTCTCATTGCACCACATTGACTCTGGGCATATGTGCTCCAGAGCAGTGGTAATTGGACAAACCAGCCCAGCCACTCCACGGCAAGTGGGATCTTTTCGGGCCAGTGATTGAACCAGTGCCCCTTGCACTGCAAGGCAGACCCTCTACCCACTGGACTGCCAGGGAAGCCCCTACAATGTGTTTTTTAAAAAAGAAAGAAGAATAATCTCTATTCATAAGAGGCTCAAAGAGTCACAGTAAAAGCACATGGGGCATGTGATGGGTGTAGATCAGAAATCTGAGCTATTTCTTTTGGAAGTTGCTAAGTTTTGTTATTATTCTACAAAACTGAATAATGTTAAATACTTATTCATCTGTTTACCCAGTTTCATTAGCTGAAAAATACACTGCATTCTTTTTTAAAATTAATTAATTTTATTTTGACACTTGGGATCTTAATTCCCTGGCCAGGAATCAAACCCGCGCCCCCTGCACTGGGAGCATGGAGTCCCATTGGGAGCAATGGACTTCCAGGAAAGTCTCAAATATATATTGTAGAATACTGTATCTTCTACTGATAGCCTGCGCAAAGGATGTGTCCGCAGCCAGCTTGAATTTCCTCCTCCTTGGGCAGCAGTTCACTACTTCCTGTTGGTATTGATATGACTCCTCTGTGTCTGCTTTAGGTTTGGGTGTATCATGGTGAATTCTCTATTCTTTTCATCTGTTTCCTTTTAAAACTATTTTAAGGCTCATTGCTCCTTGACCGAGTTGGTCCTGCTGTTCTTCCAGTCCAGTTTAATTCCTCAGTTGGGGCTTCAAGATTCTATTACTGCTGTGCTGTCAAAAACCTTTTTTTTCCCCCACCAACTTTTGGTGACTCCCCAATCATATTCAGGGTACAAAAATGCTAGGAGTGAACCACTGACCAATCCACAACCCCTACCAGCAGCACATATGACAGAACCTATTTGGAATCAGTCTGTAGTGTCAGTTCACCCTCAGAAGAAATCCAAAGAGCAACACAAGACAAGGTCAAGGATTAACTGATGCTAATATAAGTGTTCACAGTGATAGTCCAGACAAACCAGAGTATTTCAGGTGAGGAAGGCCTGCATATCAACACAACAGTATATGGAAAGGTATATTTTCCTGGAAAGGAAGAAAACCCCTTTGGTTTGTAGGGTAGCGCAATAGTTCACATCTTGTCTGCTCATTGCATTGACTGTGGTAAGAACTATAAACCACAAGAAGAGTTTATAATGGCAGCATGGAACCACAAAGATGACATTTATTCCATATCTAAGCCAATAAGCTCAGTGCAGTATTTCATGGCTCTTTATCATTTTTCCATATTATATTAGGATGATCCTTTCAGCAGGAGTTCTAATGCATTGTAAACCTATTTGATGGCCATCTTTAAAAGCATTTAATAAAAGGAACATAGACGAAACATCATCAATGAGCAAGGTTGGCCTTAATTATCTCTTTTACCTGTTTATTATTATCTCCTTCCTAGGGATAAGGGGTCAGAAGTTCTATAAATCAAGCTGAAAGAAAACCTTTAGACTTTTTGGAGCCAAAGGCCCTTCATCCCTGTAGAATAATGCAGGCTACTAGTCTTCCATAATGGGCAGATTGTGGTTTATTCTGTTTCCCAGTAGAGACTTTCTGGAAGGAGTTTTATGACCATAGGCTTCTTGTGAGCATTAAGCAATCCATAGCGTGTGTGAGAAGAGAAAGCACTTGCCCTGAAAACCGTGACTTCAATTTTCCTTCCTACTTGCTGTCCAGGAGTCTCCATTAGACCCTGTACCTCTTTGGAGAGAGCACTGGAAAAGCAGTCAACCACATTCATTCATAGAGTATGTGGCTCAGGCACTTTGAGGGAGAGTCTGAACTTCCCTGCTCACTGAATCACTGAGGTGGAGAGGTCTAAAATGCATCTGCTTCCTGAATAGGGGCTGGCCTTGCTTTAGGGAGCTGATGCTGGTAGCCATCTTGGTTCTCACTTGACTCAATCTTTCCCTTTGGACAACACACATTTCTCCAGACAGGGGCATTCTGTTGGCTTCCACTAGAAAGATCTGCAAGCAAAGGTGAAGCCGAACTATACAGAGCAAATGAAAATAGAACCCGTGGGACAACCTGCCACTCTACAGAAGTAAATATGACAGATTTCAACCCACAGGGAACTGCTTTATGGCAAAGAGTCTGTCCTTTCCAAAGAAAGGACTGCGTATTTTATATTTTCAAAATGAAACCTTAGATTAGTGAAAATATTGCTAGGTGCCTGGTGGAAATGATTTTATTCATAGGGACTTCATGGGTCTCTCTCATGAAAAGAAAAATTAACCTTCAATAAGTAAAAACTTTAAATCCCATGTTGGTAAAATTATTCTTACATTTGAGTTCTCATCAAGGACTAATATTATATTAGGAATCCTTTCAGCAGGAGTTCTAATGCATTGTAAACCTATTTGATGGCCATCTTTAAAAGCATTTAATAAAAGGAACATAGACGAAACATCATCAATGAGCAAGGTTGGCCTTAATTATCTCTTTTACCTGTTTATTATTATCTCCTTCCTAGGGATAAGGGGTCAGAAGTTCTATAAATCAAGCTGAAAGAAAACCTTTAGACTTTTTGGAGCCAAAGGCCCTTCATCCCTGTAGAATAATGCAGGCTACTAGTCTTCCATAATGGGCAGATTGTGGTTTATTCTGTTTCCCAGTAGAGACTTTCTGGAAGGAGTTTTATGACCATAGGCTTCTTGTGAGCATTAAGCAATCCATAGCGTGTGTGAGAAGAGAAAGCACTTGCCCTGAAAACCGTGACTTCAATTTTCCTTCCTACTTGCTGTCCAGGAGTCTCCATTAGACCCTGTACCTCTTTGGAGAGAGCACTGGAAAAGCAGTCAACCACATTCATTCATAGAGTATGTGGCTCAGGCACTTTGAGGGAGAGTCTGAACTTCCCTGCTCACTGAATCACTGAGGTGGAGAGGTCTAAAATGCATCTGCTTCCTGAATAGGGGCTGGCCTTGCTTTAGGGAGCTGATGCTGGTAGCCATCTTGGTTCTCACTTGACTCAATCTTTCCCTTTGGACAACACACATTTCTCCAGACAGGGGCATTCTGTTGGCTTCCACTAGAAAGATCTGCAAGCAAAGGTGAAGCCGAACTATACAGAGCAAATGAAAATAGAACCCGTGGGACAACCTGCCACTCTACAGAAGTAAATATGACAGATTTCAACCCACAGGGAACTGCTTTATGGCAAAGAGTCTGTCCTTTCCAAAGAAAGGACTGCGTATTTTATATTTTCAAAATGAAACCTTAGATTAGTGAAAATATTGCTAGGTGCCTGGTGGAAATGATTTTATTCATAGGGACTTCATGGGTCTCTCTCATGAAAAGAAAAATTAACCTTCAATAAGTAAAAAAACTTTAAATCCCATGTTGGTAAAATTATTCTTACATTTGAGTTCTCATCAAGGACTAATATATACATAAAACTTGAAGTTTTTCCATTAAACTGTTTTTGAGTTATGAGCGACCAAAAAAAAAAAAAAGTTTGAACAAATTGAAGGAAAAAAATGAAAAAAATAGAGCTCTCATGTCCCTTAGCCAGAAAGTGTGTTATTTACATCTCTGACAATTCTCTGAACATCATCTCTCACCTCCGTGTAGCCATGGGCAGTACCATTATTTACAAGTTTTAGGTAGAAAACCTTTTAACTTTAGCATTTAATTTAATTCTACAAATATGTGTATCACTAAGGTACACAAAAGGTATACTTTTTAAGGTACACAAAGTTGTGTATTAAGCACACAAAACATGTGATTGTGGCACAGGATTGGGATTGTTTTCTGTAAGCTTTGTGTAATGAGGAACAATGGCTATTTAAATTTTGGAAATGCAAAATTTGAAAGGTCTCCAGCGGAGAGAGGATGGCTGTCAGGCAGCTGAGAATTTGGTCAATAAACAGGTTAAATGGGTGTACTGGGGTGGCAATCTTTTTTTTTTTTAATCTATTTTTAGTTGGAGGGGAATTGCTTTACAATGTGGTGTTGGTTTCTGCCATACGACAAAGTGAATCATTCATAAGTATACACGTATCCCCTCTCTTGAGGCTCCCTCCCAAGCCCGCATCCCATCCCTCTGGATCTTCACCGAATACCAACCTGAGCTGTTGGGATGATAGTCTTACATGTCACATGATGTGACAGGATTCCTGTGACCATTAATTCATTTAATTTTAACATATATTTTAAAACTCTTTGAAGTTGAAAGTATATAATATAATAGTTTAATCTCACACATATTGTGAAATGATTATCACAATGGATTTAGTTAACATAAAAGACAAAGAAAAATCTTGTGATGAGAGCATTAAGGATTTCCTCTCAGACACCATATAAAAAATAGTTTATATTTTCAAAATGAAACCTTAGATTAGTGAAAATATTGCTAGGTGCCTGGTGGAAATGATTTTATTCATAGGGACTTCATGGGTCTCTCTCATGAAAAGAAAAATTAACCTTCAATAAGTAAAAAAACTTTAAATCCCATGTTGGTAAAATTATTCTTACATTTGAGTTCTCATCAAGGACTAATATATACATAAAACTTGAAGTTTTTCCATTAAACTGTTTTTGAGTTATGAGCGACCAAAAAAAAAAAAAAGTTTGAACAAATTGAAGGAAAAAAATGAAAAAAATAGAGCTCTCATGTCCCTTAGCCAGAAAGTGTGTTATTTACATCTCTGACAATTCTCTGAACATCATCTCTCACCTCCGTGTAGCCATGGGCAGTACCATTATTTACAAGTTTTAGGTAGAAAACCTTTTAACTTTAGCATTTAATTTAATTCTACAAATATGTGTATCACTAAGGTACACAAAAGGTATACTTTTTAAGGTACACAAAGTTGTGTATTAAGCACACAAAACATGTGATTGTGGCACAGGATTGGGATTGTTTTCTGTAAGCTTTGTGTAATGAGGAACAATGGCTATTTAAATTTTGGAAATGCAAAATTTGAAAGGTCTCCAGCGGAGAGAGGATGGCTGTCAGGCAGCTGAGAATTTGGTCAATAAACAGGTTAAATGGGTGTACTGGGGTGGCAATCTTTTTTTTTTTAATCTATTTTTAGTTGGAGGGGAATTGCTTTACAATGTGGTGTTGGTTTCTGCCATACGACAAAGTGAATCATTCATAAGTATACACGTATCCCCTCTCTTGAGGCTCCCTCCCAAGCTCCCTCCCCATCCCTCTGGATCTTCACCGAATACCAACCTGAGCTGTTGGGATGATAGTCTTACATGTCACATGATGTGACAGGATTCCTGTGACCATTAATTCATTTAATTTTAACATATATTTTAAAACTCTTTGAAGTTGAAAGTATATAATATAATAGTTTAATCTCACACATATTGTGAAATGATTATCACAATGGATTTAGTTAACATAAAAGACAAAGAAAAAAAAATCTTGTGATGAGAGCATTAAGGATTTCCTCTCAGACACTTTCCTATATAGCAAACAACAGAGCTCACTACAGTCACCTTGTTGTACATTACACCCCTACTACGTACTTGTAACAGCAAGCTTGTATCTTTTGACCACCTTTCCTCCAATTTCCCCTCAATCACCCTCGCGTAACCACAAATCTGACTTCTTTTTTCTGTGAGTTTGGTATGGATTTTTGTTTGTCATTTTTAACTCCACACATAAGTGAGATCGTACAGTATTTGTCTTTCTTTGTCTGACTTATTTCACTTAGTGTAACATCTTTAAGGTCCATCCATGGTATCACAATGGTAGAATCTCTTTTCATGACTGAATTGTATATTACACTTTTCATTTATTTATGAAGATCATTTCTATGTCTTGACAATTATAAATGATGCTGCTATGAATGTAGGAGTTCAGATTTCAAGAGTCTGTTTATGTTTCTTTTGGACATGTTCCCAGAAGGTGAATTCCTGGATCAGATGGTAGCAAATACACTTTTCTCTGAAGCAATCTCACAGTGAATATGTTCTGTACTCCTTAAGGCCTGCCAACCAAGTGAGGGGCTCAGGAAATTACACTAACTCCTTGAGGCTACCTACCCAGGACCATAAGGAATGATATTAAGCCCAAGAACACAGCAGTGACTGGAAAGGAGCAGAGGGAGGAGTGGGGAGCTGGGCTACAGAGTTAGAGAGGGAGCCATTTTCTAAACAGTTGGTAAGCATCACAAAACTTTCACATAAAGAATACAAAATTTTCCAAAGAAAAAAAGCAGGAAAGGTAAGCAAAATGGGAAATGGTTACTAATCCATTTAAAATTTATCATATTTTTTTTACCCTTAAAAACATTTCATGGGCTTCCCTGGTAGCTCAGTGGTAAAGAATCCACCTTCCAATGCAGGAGACACAGGTTCAACCCTTGATCCAGTAAGATCCCACATGCTGCAGAGCAGCTAAGCCCTTGAGCCACAACTATGGAGCCTGTGTTCTAGAGCCTCGGAGCTGCAACTATTGAGCCAATGTGATGCAACTACTGAAGCCAGTGTGCCCTAGAGCCTGTGCTCCACAACAAGAGAAGCCACAGCAACAAGAAGCCTGCTCACCTCAACTAGCCAGTGATTCCCACTCCCTGCAACTAGAGAAGAGCCCACCAGCAGCAATGAAGACCCAGAATTGCCAAAAATAAATAAAATTATTTTTTAAAAATTCATCTCTGAAATTTCTAAACTTGGGAATTATGCTGTGGTCCAAACAATTAGGACATTCATTCAATTACCCCTTTATTAAGTTTTTGGATTTTTGTTTGTCGTTTTTGACTCCACACATAAGTGAGATTGTACAGTATTTGTCTTTCTTTGTCTGACTTATTTCACTTAG
This sequence comes from Tragulus kanchil, assembly GCA_022376925.1. Lineage (NCBI taxonomy): Eukaryota > Metazoa > Chordata > Mammalia > Artiodactyla > Tragulidae > Tragulus > Tragulus kanchil. The sequence continues at coordinate 36,377,464 of JAIOJX010000025.1, forward strand.
TGTAACATTTAAGGTCCATCCATGGTATCACAATGGTAGAATCCCTTTCTTTTCATGACTGAATTGTATATTACGCTTTTCATTTATTTATGAAGATCATTTCTATGTCTTGGCAATTATAAATGATGCTGCTATGAATGTAGGAGTTCAGATTTCAAGAGTCTGTTTATGTTTCTTTTGGACATGTTCCCAGAAGGTGAATTCCTGGATCAGACGGTAGCAAATACACTTTTCTCTGAAGCAATCTCACAGTGAATATGTTCTGTACTCCTTAAGGCCTGCCAACCAAGTGAGGGGCTCAGGAAATTACACTAACTCCTTGAGGCTACCTACCCAGGACCATAAGGAATGATATTAAGCCCAAGAACACAGCAGTGCCTGGAAAGGAGCAGAGGGAGGAGTAGGGAGCTGGGCTACAGAGTTAGAGAGGGAGCTATTTTCTAAATGGTTGGTAAGCATCACAAAACTTTCACATAAAGAATAAAAAATTTTCCAAAGAAAAAAAGCAGGAAAGGCAAGCAAAATGGGAAATGGTTACTAATCCATTTAAAATTTATCATATTTTTTTTACCCTTAAAAACATTTCACGGCCTTCCCTGGTAGCTCAGCGGTAAAGAATTCACCTTCCAATGCAGGAGACACAGGTTCAACCCTTGATCCAGTAAGATCCCACATGCTGCGGAGCAGCTAAGCCCTTGAGCCACAACTATGGAGCCTGTGTCCTAGAACCTCGGAGCCGCAACTATTGAGCCAATGTGATGCAACTACTGAAGCCAGTGTGCCCTAGAGCCTGTGCTCCACAACAAGAGAAGCCACAGCAACAATAAGCCTGCTCACCTCAAATAGCCAGTGATTCCCACTCCATGCAACTAGAGAAGAGCCCACCAGCAGCAATGAAGACCCAGAATTGCCAAAAATAAATAAAATTATTTAAAAAAAATTCATCTCTGAAATTTCTAAAGTTGGGAATTATGCTGTGGTCCAAACAATTAGGACATTCATTCAATTACCCCTTTATTATTTAAGTGTTTTTCTTTTTTTCAGGCACAATTACTAATATCACTTTTCTGAAGGCATAAATGCTACACACAATGCCCGCTAGGCTAAAACAGATTTTTCTTAAGGGGAAAAATCAGAAGCTGATATCAAGCAAAATCCTTCGGAGATCTTCGAAATGAACCTGGTTCTGGTATGTACTCTACTCAGGAACTTATTTATCATTTAAATAAACATCCTAGTTTCTCTTTTTGTAAAAATAAAGCAACCTGGACTTCCCTGGTGGTCCATTCAGTAAAGAGTCCACCTTGCAGTGCAAGGGGCACCAGTTTAACCCCTGGCCCAGGAAGATCCCACATGCCACAGAGCAGCTGGACTGGTGTGTCCAGTTACAAGCCAGTGCTCTGGAGCGCATGCACCTAGAGCTGGTGCTCTGCAAGGGGAAGCCACTGTAATGGGAGGCCCACACAGGCTGAAGAATAAAGAAGGATGAAAAATAAACAAGTAAAAAAATCAATAAAAAGAGGCCAAAATTTAAAAAAAAGATGAAGTCACCAGAGATGGGAAAAAAACCCATATTTGCTTTAGTGGTTTAGACAGCCTATGCATTGTTACACATTAGGGTTACAGATGCTGTGACATATGTTTGATGCCAAAGCCTCTACAAATGATCTCTCATCAAACCAGACTCAGGAAGAGACAAAATAAGAGCATCTTGTTCCAATAAGGAATGATCAATCCAGTCGTGCTGCAGATGCTAAATTCATCAGTAAGAAGTTAGTTTGTATTACACGAAAAATCAAGGTGATTGATTAAACATGTTTTTCACTTGTAGAACTTTTGGCATCCATTCCAGGTCATGGGCAACAGAGTCAGACTGACCTGGGACTGAGTTCCAATCCCACTATTAATAGCCAGCTCCCTGGGCTAGTTAGTTCACCTCGCTGCCCCTTGGGGTCACCATATGTGAAATAAGGATTTACAATACTCCTCACAAGAGTTACTATGAGAACAAAAGGATAGACTGCATGAAAGCTTTGGAGTCTGGAGAGTAGCAGATGTCTTTTTTCTCATTGTAGTACACATAATCTGATTCCAGTGCACAAAGTTCAGCAAGTTGAGAAAAAGACAAAAGTAATTGTGATAATTAAATTACACTGTCTCTGAGTGTTTGGGGGTAGAAGGCAGTATGAAAATCCCTCTCCTTTTCCCTCTCCCCTCTCTTTTTTTGAAACAGGCTATTTGGTTCTCTCTCTTTTGTACTCTGTCAAAGTATTCACCTGCTAAGGATCCTTTTTCCCTCCTTAGAGCACATATCAAGTCAGATCACCAATAGCCTTTGAATCTTTGTAGAGGTCATCCAGCCAAGAGAGGCAGCAAAGGCCAGACTTTTGCCTTGTCAATTATGATATTTTGGCAAAATGGTATCTTGGCACCCATTTTCACTACACTGCTGGTGATGGGCAAATAGAATGAAGCTATATGGGAAAAGCATAAAAGCCTGGCGTTCAAACCCTAATGAGTCACAAGTTCTTGGAAAGAGTTGCTTTGCAAGGTGCCTCCTACAGAAGGAAAATACTTCTGCTGAATGACAACTTGGGTACCAGTGAACATGGTCTGTAGGGTTCCATACTACTGACGAGCAAAGCAAAATTCTTTTCCTGGAACCTACTTGGAAATATACCTTTGATTTCCACTGAAACGCCTAGTAAAAACTGAAATTCACACAAAGAAAGATAGATACATTTTACAGGGGATCTGAATTTGGATAATTACATTATTAAAGTAACATTTGTTAACTCAGAGGAATTTTAGAAACACAAATAGCATTTGAAGATGTAAAGATTTGACTTGAGATATTTAAAATAATAAACCTACATTTATGTGTACTAGTGCTTATTCATTTTATGGTGAGAAAATGATTATTGTCTTATGAGTTGTAGTTTTCCTGTCTAGCTCTAAATAATGCAGCTTCAGTGAGAAAATCTGGGCTCTGAGACACATTACAAACAGTTATAAATAGGGCAGTTATATTACTCAGGTCCTTCCTTACTAGCAGACGTTTTCATTAGAAACAGATATTAAAATACTCCTCACAAGAGTTACTATGAGAACAAAAGGATAATTGTTGAGTCTGAGAGTAGCAGATGTCTTTTTCTCATTGTAGTACGCATAATCTGATTCCAGTGCACAAAGTTCAGCAAGTTGAGAAAAAGACAAAAGTAATTGTGATAATTAAATTACACTGTCTCTGAGTGTTTGGGGGTAGAGGGCAGTATGAAAATCCCTCTTCTTTTCCCTCTCCCCTCTCTTTTTTTGAAACAGGCTATTTGGTTCTCTCTCTTTTGTACTCTATCAAAGTATTCACCTGCTAAGGATCCTTTTTCCCTTCTTAGAGCACATATCAAGTCAGATTACCAATAGCCTTTGAATCTTTGTAGAGGTCATCCAGCCAAGAGAGGCAGCAAAGGCCAGACTTTTGCCTTGTCAATTATGATATTTTGGCAAAATGGTATCTTGGCACCCATTTTCACTACACTGCTGGTGATGGGTAAATAGAATGAAGCTATATGGGAAAAGCATAAAAGCCTGGCGTTCAAACCCTAATGAGTCAGAAGTTCTTGGAAAGAGTTGCTTTGCAAGGTGCCTCCTACGGAAGGAAAATACCTCTGCTGAATGACAACTTGGGTACCAGTGAACATGGTCTGTAGGGTTCCATACTACTGATGAGCAAAGCAAAATTCTTTTCCTGGAACCTACTTGGAAATATACATTTGATTTCCACTGAAACGCCTAGTAAAAACTGAAATTCACACAAAGAAAGATAGATACAGTTTACAGGGGATCTGAATTTGGATAATTACATTATTAAAGTAACATTTGTTAACTCAGAGGAATTTTAGAAACACAAATAGCATTTGAAGATGTAAAGATTTAACTTGAGATATTTAAAATAATAAACCTACATTTATGTGTACTAGTGCTTATTCATTTTATGGTGAGAAAATGATTATTGTCTTATGAGTTGTAGTTTTCCTGTCTAGCTCTAAATAATGCAGCTTCAGTGAGAAAAGCTGGGCTCTGAGACACATTACAAACAGTTATAAATAGGGCAGTTATATTACTCAGGTCCTTCCTTACTAGCAGACGTTTTCATTAGAAACAGATATTAAAAGGTTAATCATTAGTGTTTGTACTTGTTCTAATCTGATTCTTGACAGAACAGAGAAATGTACTCTTCCATAGATGTTTTGTTTTTCAATTTCTGTAGAGATACAGAAAGCACATTTTGTGAAAGTCTCTTTCTTAAGGACCAAGATCCTTTTAGCATATTCCTTTATCTTTCAGGGTAAAGATGGAAACAGGGGCAGAATCTTTATAGCACCCTGTATAGCATCCACCCCTGGTTATTAACTGCAGAAGACCTTATGTGAACATGGCACATCCCTGGTGGCTCAGATGGTAAAGAATCTGCAATGCGGGAGACCTGGGTTTGATCCCTGGGTTGGGAAGATCCTCTTGAGAAGGTAACAGCAACTCACTCCAGTATTTTTGTCAGGGAAAACACAGGAGACTGTTGGACTACAGTCCACAGGGTCATTAAGAGTCAGACATGACTGAGTGACTAACACTATGTGTACACATTATCACTGTAGGAAAATCAAACAATACAGACTAATTCTCACCAGGCCTTTTCACTGGAGCTTCAGTCAAAAAAATATGGGTTTTTTGTTTGAGGTAATTCTTGATTATTGAGCATTATGAGTATGTTTGAAGAGCTGATTGGACAACTAACTGTTCTATACACAGACTTTTGCTAAGTTCCCTGTTTTCTGGCCTCTATCTTATGCTTGCCCTCTATTACACCTGAGGATTCAATGTCCTGAACCTACTCAAGACTATTATCCAGAGTTCTACAAGGTGGGTCTCACATTAGCAGTATCAGTACCACTTGAGACCTTATCAGGAATGCAAATCCTCAGGTTCTACCACTGAGTCAGAAACTGTGGGATGGGAGTCCAGCAATCTGTGTTTCTAGCAAGCATGCTGGGTAATTCAGATACTCACTGGCATTTGAAGATGTAAGATAAAGTCTTATGAGTTGTAGTTTTCCTGTCTAGCTCTAAATAATGCAGCTTCAGTGAGAAAATCTGGGCTCTGAGACACATTACAAACAGTTATAAATAGGGCAGTTATATTACTCAGGTCCTTCCTTACTAGCAGACGTTTTCATTAGAAACAGATATTAAAAGGTTAATCATTAGTGTTTGTACTTGCTCTAATCTGATTCTTGACAGGACAGAGAAATGTACTCTTCCATAGATGTTTTGTTTTTCAATTTCTGTAGAGATACAGAAAGCACATTTTGTGAAAGTCTCTTTCTTAAGGACCAAGATTCTTTTAGCATATTCCTTTATCTTTCAGGGTAAAGATGGAAACAGGGGCAGAATCTTTATAGCACCCTGTATAGCATCCACCCCTGGTTATTAACTGCAGAAGACCTTATGTGAATATGGCGCATCCCTGGTGGCTCAGATGGTAAAGAATCTGCAATGCGGGAGACCTGGGTTTGATCCCTGGGTTGGGAAGATCCTCTTGAGAAGGTAACAGCAACTCACTCCAGTATTTTTGTCAGGGAAAACACAGGAGACTGTTGGACTACAGTCCACAGGGTCATTAAGAGTCAGACATGACTGAGTGACTAACACTATGTGTACACATTATCACTGTAGGAAAATCAAACAATACAGACTAATTCTCACCAGGCCTTTTCACTGGAGCTTCAGTCAAAAAAATATGGGTTTTTTGTTTGAGGTAATTCCTGATTATTGAGCATTATGAGTATGTTTGAAGAGCTGATTGGACAACTAACTGTTCTATACACAGACTTTTGCTAAGTTCCCTGTTTTCTGGCCTCTATCTTATGCTTGCCCTCTATTACACCTGAGGATTCAATGTCCTGAACCTACTCAAGACTATTATCCAGAGTTCTACAAGGTGGGTCTCACATTAGCAGTATCAGTACCACTTGAGACCTTATCAGGAATGCAAATCCTCAGGTTCTACCCACTGAGTCAGAAACTGTGGGATGGGAGTCCAGCAATCTGTGTTTCTAGCAAGCATGCTGGGTAATTCAGATACTCACTGGCATTAATATTTGGGCACCAGAGATTTGGAGAAAAAGGTTTCCATTGGAGGACAGATTTGCTGTCCATGTTCGACGCTCTGGCTTTCTCTGCCTTGCTACACCAACAACTGCCCTTCCACCTGCTCTCAAACTTTCAAATACGTGTTAAAGTCTATGGTCCTCTAGTGACCTCATTCCTGTGAAGGTGAAAGTCAAGTTGTCCAGTTGTGTCTGACTCTTTTTGACCCATGGAGGAGCCATGGAATTCTCCTGGCAAGAATACTGGAGTGGGTAGCTCTTCCCTTCTCCAGGGGATCTTCCCAACCCAGGGATCAAACCCAGGTCTCCCGCATTGCAGGCAGATTCTTTATCATCTGAGTTACCAGGGAAGCTGGAGAACACTGGAGTGGGTAACCTATTCCTTCTCCAGAGGATCTTCCTGACCCAGGAATCGAACTGGTCTCCTGCATTACAGGTGGATTCTTTATCAGCTGAGCTACAAGGGAACCACATTCATCATTCCTATTCTTAACCTCATTCCTATTCTCTTTATTTGTGCATTCCAATAGTTGTTTTTTTTTTAACCTCATTTCTACTACATCTATTCATTGTAGTTTAGTCACATTTAGAATTTAGAGTTCAGTATCACTTTCTCTCTGAACTTTGATATGCCTAGGTTGTATATTTTTTTCATTTTGTTTGACCTGAGTGAGACTATATATATATATATAAATATCCATTCTTTAGGATTTATTTATACAATCAGAATTTTATTTCTGATATTGTTAACTACCTTACAGAAATTATGTTTTGTCTTATAAATGCCCTAATGAGAATATTATCTTTTCCTGATAAAGATAATAATACTTTTTTTTTTTGCCCGCTGTTAAAGCTGATCAACTAATTTCTATACAAGATTTTGAGTTCCCTGTTTTCTGCCCTCTATCTTATGCTTGCCCTCTATTACACCTGAGGATTCAATGTCCTGAACCTACTCAAGACTATTATCCAGAGTTCTACAAGGTGGGTCTCACATTAGCAGTATCAGTACCACTTGAGACCTTATCAGGAATGCAAATCCTCAGGTTCTATCCACTGAGTCAGAAACTGTGGGATGGGAGTCCAGCAATCTGTGTTTCTAGCAAGCATGCTGGGTAATTCAGATACTCACTGGCATTAATATTTGGGCACCAGAGATTTGGAGAAAAAGGTTTCCATTGGAGGACAGATTTTCTGTCCATGTTCGACGCTCTGGCTTTCTCTGCTTTGCTACACCAACAACTGCCCTTCCACCTGCTCTCAAACTTTCAAATACGTGTTAAAGTCTATGGTCCTCTAGTGACCTCATTCCTGTGAAGGTGAAAGTCAAGTTGTCCAGTTGTGTCTGACTCTTTGTGACCCATGGAGGAGCCATGGAATTCTCCTGGCAAGAATACTGGAGTGGGTAGCTCTTCCCTTCTCCAGGGGATCTTCCCAACCCAGGGATCAAACCCAGGTCTCCCGCATTGCAGGCAGATTCTTTATCATCTGAGTTACCAGGGAAGCTGGAGAACACTGGAGTGGGTAACCTATTCCTTCTCCAGAGGATCTTCCTGACCCAGGAATCGAACTGGTCTCCTGCATTACAGGTGGATTCTTTATCAGCTGAGCTACAAGGGAACCACATTCATCATTCCTATTCTTAACCTCATTCCTATTCTCTTTATTTGTGCATTCCAATAGTTTTTTTTTTTTTATTCATTGTAGTTTAGTCACATTTAGAATTTAGAGTTCAGTATCACTTTCTCTCTGAACTTTGATATGCCTAGGTTGTATATTTTTTTCATTTTGTTTGACCTGAGTGAGACTATATATATATATAAATATCCATTCTTTAGGATTTATTTATACAATCAGAATTTTATTTCTGATATTGTTAACTACCTTACAGAAATTATGTTCTGTCTTATAAATGCCCTAATGAGAATATTATCTTTTCCTGATAAAGATAATAATGCTTATGCAGTGTATTTGTTTATTTTGTTCATTTGATTTCCTCAGCTGTTAAATGCTTTTGCTTACTTGTTGAAATTGGTACCTTTATATTCAAGGTCCTAGGCTGGCAATCTATGAATGTGATTTCCACTTACAGCAACCTACTACAATGTTGTTTTGAATGGGAAGAAAGGAGAGAGGGAGGAGACGTCATGTGACCATAGCTGATTTTCTGGATGCAGGTTCACCCTTGTTCCTTCTGGATCCACAAGATGCCTGAAGCACCACCTACCTCCCAAGTTCATGCGCCCACATCCTCTGTCTTGGGGAAGATGGTTTCTCTCCATGCCATTACCACACACTAAGTCAGTTAAGGCACATTTTACTCGCTTTAAAGTTGGGGGAACTGAAGCACAGTGGACTAAAGTGGTTCGTTCTAGAGCCTCACTAAGCAGAGACGGAGCCAAGATCAAAAGGAATCTCTAGCCTCCTGCTTGGGTCTATAGCTCTTTCCTGGATCAAGCCAAGCAGTTCTCTTACCTTGGTTTGAGCTGATGAACTGCTGTTAAATGACTGACAAAATTGGAGAAGTTTTAAAATGTAGAAGCATCTCATGGTGGGAGTGGGGGAATAAGAAATTGATGGTTCTTAAAAGCAAGGAAAAAAGGTATAGTTCTGCATACAAAGTGAGACTGAACAGAAAGAATCACAGAAGGCCTGGGTGAGTTTAATGTCAATGACCACCGAGGTGAGCCAAGGCGTTCTCCTCTGCTTCTGCCGATTTGGCTGCCACCATAAGCATTGCTCTGAGCACACTTAGCCTCTGGTCTGACCAAGGACTTGGGTAAGCTGTGGAAGTTGGATGGAATCCCCATAAAGTTGAAGCACTAGTATGGAAGGTACCCAACACAAGCAGTTTCTCAATGATGACAGTGTCTTAAAAGGGAATTCTGCATATCTGGGGCATCACAGGTAGCACAGTGGTAAAGAATTCACATGCCAATGCAGGAGGTTCAGGAGATGTGGGTTCTATCCCTGGGTCAGGAAGATCCCATGGAGGAGGAAATAGCAACCCGTTTCATTATTCTTACCTGGGAAATCCTATGGACAGAGGAGTCTGGCAGGCTACAAGTTCATGGGGTCATAAAGAGTCGGACACAACTGAGCATGCATGTATGCACACAAGCACTGTCTGGGCATGCATACTGGAGAAAGTGTTGTTGGTCTTAATACCCATGTCATCTCAGAAACTGCAAGAAGAGCATCTCCAACTGGAATTTTAGGCCAAGGGTCAGTAGCAGACTACCTCCTAAGTGCTGAGCTATTTAGGGAGATTGAGGCATGGGATGATTTTATTTTAAAGGTGTTTTATGACTTTCAATAATGTATCAGGCTTCCCTGGTAGTCCAGTGATTAAGAATCTGCTTGCCAATGCAGGGGACACAGATTTGATCCCTGTTTAGGGGAACTAAGAACCAACATGCCAGGGAGCAACTAAGCCCATGTACCTCAATTACTAAAGCCCATGTGCCTAGAGCCTGTGAACCACAACTACTGAAGCCCACATGCCTAGAGCCTGTGCTCTGCAACAGGAGAAGCCCAGGTCCAGTAGTCCCTGCTACCTGCAGCTAGAAAAAGCCCTTGCACAGCAACCAAGATGCAGTGCAGTCAAAGATAAATGAGTAAATAATGAATTAAAATAATAAAGTATCAGACGGTTTTAGCTGCATAACAAACTACCTTAAAAGTTTTTGGTATAAACAAAAATAAACTATTTTGTTCCCAGATCTGTGGCTGGCAGCTTGGGCTACTTTGACCGATTTGACTGAGTTTTCTCTTGGGTCTGCAGTCAGATGTGCAATCAGCAGAGGCAGGTGAGCTTCAGCCTAGGACATGCCAGCCCTTCCTACATCAAGGCGTGCATTTCCACTGCTGCTACTGTGACCTCAGGAAGACTTCGCTGTAGAGGATGAATAAGAAATCTTGTTCTTGTGCTATTGAAAATAAACCTGTAGTTAATCTGCTTAAAAAAAATTCACTAAAAGTAAGTGACATAATAGTTTATCTGTGGTCTCAAGTCCTTGAGATTTAAGAGTGACAATGTTTATTTTCCAGTCATTTCTATCAATTATGCTACCAACTCTCTTCCCACTAACAGTCTCGCAAGCCAATTTCATGGCTTTGCCATTATCGTCAGCAATTCTGAGGCTTTCTCCCTCAGATCCAAGAAGTCTGCTCAGCCTTTGTCTCCAGTGGCTTGCTCTTCCCCTTCCTCCTTGTACTTTTCCCCTGGTACCAGTACAGGGAAGAGGAAAGCAGATCTGTCTTCTGACATCCCAGTGCCTGACAAATAGGCTGGCCTCTTCTTTACTGGGGGCTTCTCAGGTGGGGCTAATGATAAAGATCCTGCCTGCCAATGCAGGTAGACGTAAGAGACACAGATTTGATCCCTGAGTCGGAAAGATCCCCTAGAGGAGGACAGGTCAACCCTCTCCAGTATTCTTGCCTGGAAATCCCATGGACAGACGAGCCAGGCTGGCTGTGGTCCATAGGATCACAAAGAGTCGGGCACAGCTGAAGCAACTTAGCATGCATGCATGTACTTCTCTGTTGGACCAAACTACCCTTCCTTTATGTGAGTGAGCACACTTCACCAGTGAAAAACTTACTGTTGCTTTTCTTTTTTAATATTTATTTATTTGGCTGCATCAGGTCTTAGTTGTATCAAGTGGGATATTTCCTTGCAGCACATATAGTCTCTTGTTGCTGTGCATGGGCTAAGTTGCTCAGTGGCATGTAGGATCACAGTTCCCCAATCAGGAATCAAACCCTCATCCGCTGCATTGCAAGGTGGACTCTTAACTACTGGACTACCAGGGAAATCCCTTCCTATTGCTTTCCTGTGATCAGCTTCACTAATCAAGTTGTGATCTCTGAAGGATAAATGAGTAGGAAGGTGTCTCAAGACCCTGCTGGCATGCCCTCAATTTGAAGGCATTCCCTTGAGAAATGTGAACGCATCTTCAAAGTTGAGCCTCACCTGGCCATCCTAGCCACATCTCAGCCTGTAGTGGCCCCCAGCAAGCTCACAGCCAGCCCTGCCCACCTCCTCTCTACTCTGCATCCTTTCCTAGCTCATTCATGGAAATTCTGAAATAAGAAAGCCAATTCATGTCTTCTCCACCCAGTTTGACAATCCCACCATGTCTCCCCCGTGCACCAGCCCCCAAACACTAGAGCAAGCCAGCAAGCCCTGTTACTCAGGATATCATATAGGGAAGAGTGCCTGTTTCTCACTGACACCTGCAAACATTGTGAAGAAGTGTCGTATTTCTCATTTCCTTTGGTTTCAGAGGAGAAACCAGTAAGTGTATCCTTCTTGTTCCTTTAGGGAAATTACAGGAAGTCAGAGCCTCTAAACATTCTCTCCTGGCCTTTGTCCAGTCTTTTAAACATATACACAGACAGCATGAGTGGATGGGGTTGAAAGAGGTTAGAAGAAGTGTCTCTGATTCTACTGAAAGGGCTTCACAGGTGGCACTAGTGGTAAAGAACCTGCCTTCCAGTGCAGAAGATGCAGGAGACATGGGTTTGATCCCTGGGTAAGGAAGTTCCCCTGGAGTAGGACATAGCAACCCACTCCAATATTCTTGCCTGGAGAATTCCATGGACAGAGGAGCCTGGTGGGCTACCGTCCATGGGGTCACAGAGTCAGACATGACTGAAGCAACTTAGCATGCTTGCACTGCTGAAATGGTACCTTTCAGCAAGCATTTTAGAAAGATGATTGGCACCCCAGCCTGCAGTTATCTCTGACTTTAGAATGCAGAATATATAGTGGTCTTTGCTCTCAGCTGTGAGTTCTAGAAGCCAATACTGGGAAGTTAAAAAAGTTTGCACAAGGTGTTTTACCCTGTCATGCTATACTGATAAGCCTATGTGTGTGTACTTAGTTGCTCAGTCGTGTCCAACTCTTTGCAACCCTTTGGACTGCAGCCTGCCAGGCTTCTCCATTCATGGGATCCTCTAGGCACAAATACTGAAGTGAATTGCCATTTCCTCCTCCAGAAAATAGAATCTGCATCTCCTGTGTCATCCATATTGCAGGTGGGCAGATTCTTTACCCACTGAGCCATCAGGGAAGCTCTACAATATAGGCAAACATTAAAAAAGAGTCCCTGTTGTTACTTCATTGTCATTGCAAATGGAACTCTCTTACTTCAACATTTGTGGCCCATTTTCCTTCATCTTTTTTTGTAGACCTTTTTCTTTCTTTTCTTTTTTTACAAATCAAAACAATTTATTGTAAGAGTTTAAGAGTGTCTTTATAGACATCGATTAGTTTAAATATCACAACTCATTCCCTTCCCTTCAGCACCAAGAAAATTGATGTGATGGCCTGTCCTAAGTTGGATTCTTCTATCAGTATTTTATCTGACAAGACACCTTTGACAGAGTAATAACAAAGCTCATCAATATGCTCCTTTTCATTTGTGTGACACTGAAATCAATGAACTGCAGAGGAAGTCCCTCGATCAGCATTGTCAGAAATGATCACCATGCTGGACACAGCCTGTTACCTGATTTCTCTGAGCACTCGCTATCGGCCTTTTGTTTCCAGTCTTTTAAACATATACACAGACAGCATGAGTGGATGGGGTTGAAAGAGGTTAGAAGAAGTGTCTCTGATTCTACTGAAAGGGCTTCACAGGTGGCACTAGTGGTAAAGAACCTGCCTTCCAGTGCAGAAGATGCAGGAGACATGGGTTTGATCCCTGGGTAAGGAAGTTCCCCTGGAGTAGGACATAGCAACCCACTCCAATATTCTTGCCTGGAGAATTCCATGGACAGAGGAGCCTGGTGGGCTACCGTCCATGGGGTCACAGAGTCAGACATGACTGAAGCAACTTAGCATGCTTGCACTGCTGAAATGGTACCTTTCAGCAAGCATTTTAGAAAGATGATTGGCACCCCAGCCTGCAGTTATCTCTGACTTTAGAATGCAGAATATATAGTGGTCTTTGCTCTCAGCTGTGAGTTCTAGAAGCCAATACTGGGAAGCTAAAAAAGTTTGCACAAGGTGTTTTACCCTGTCATGCTATACTGATAAGCCCATGTGTGTGTACTTAGTTGCTCAGTCATGTCCAACTCTTTGCAACCCTTTGGACTGCAGCCTGCCAGGCTTCTCCATTCATGGGATCCTCTAGGCACAAATACTGAAGTGAATTGCCATTTCCTCCTCCAGAAAATAGAATCTGCATCTCCTGTGTCATCCATATTGCAGGTGGGCAGATTCTTTACCCACTGAGCCATCAGGGAAGCTCTACAATATAGGCAAACATTAAAAAAGAGTCCCTGTTGTTACTTCATTGTCATTGCAAATGGAACTCTCTTACTTCAACATTTGTGGCCCATTTTCCTTCATCTTTTTTTGTAGACCTTTTTCTTTCTTTTCTTTTTTTACAAATCAAAACAATTTATTGTAAGAGTTTAAGAGTGTCTTTATAGACATCGATTAGTTTAAATATCACAACTCATTCCCTTCCCTTCAGCACCAAGAAAATTGATGTGATGGCCTGTCCTAAGTCGGATTCTTCTATCAGTATTTTATCTGACAAGACACCTTTGACAGAGTAATGACAAAGCTCATCAATATGCTCCTTTTCATTTGTGTGACACTGAAATCAATGAACTGCAGAGGAAGTCCCTCGATCAGCATTGTCAGAAATGATCACCATGCTGGACACAGCCTGTTACCTGATTTCTCTGAGCACTCGCTCATTTCTGAAAGCTTTCTCTTGGCTGTTACAACAGTGACCCTGCTTAGAGGTCAGAGATAAAGATGGTGTACAGTCAAAGGGTGCTCAGGCAGTTTGGAAAGGGGAGACTCACTCAGAGTGTGAGACGATATAATGGGTCTGCAGAGATGGCCCTTGGGAGAAATCACGTTCTCCATCTCTGGGACATTGACCTGCAGGATTTGTTTTTGTGGGTCTGGAAGCTCTAATTTGTCATTAAATGACAGCTGGGACTAGAGGTTTCCACTTAGCATCAAGCAAAGAATTTGCCCAGGCAAAATTGGTTGAATAGGCATCACTGATTCTCTGAAGAAAATTTAAAGAAGTCATCAACAAATTTAAAATAATAAAATACAGATATGATTCTATAAATATTTTGTTACGACTAGCCAATGATAATAATTCAGTGAAAAAAAAACAAGCTTCCAGGTATCTTTGAACATATTGAGATACTTTTCATTCCTCAGTGATCACAAGAATGATTGCATAGAACACTGAATTCCACTAGCAGAAACCTCAAGAATGAAGTCTCCCTGACTTGGCAGCTGCTGGGCATGTTCTTATTCTAAAAGAACAACGTCCTGGGAACCCAACGTATGTGGTGCTATAACCCAATATAGGCAAACATTAAAAAAGAGTCCCTGTTGTTACTTCATTGTCATTGCAAATGGAACTCTCTTACTTCAACATCTGTGGCCCATTTTCCTTCATCTTTTTTTGTAGACCTTTTTCTTTCTTTTCTTTTTTTACAAATCAAAACAATTTATTGTAAGAGTTTAAGAGTGTCTTTATAGACATCGATTAGTTTAAATATCACAACTCATTCCCTTCCCTTCAGCACCAAGAAAATTGATGTGATGGCCTGTCCTAAGTTGGATTCTTCTATCAGTATTTTATCTGACAAGACACCTTTGACAGAGTAATAACAAAGCTCATCAATATGCTCCTTTTCATTTGTGTGACACTGAAATCAATGAACTGCAGAGGAAGTCCCTCGATCAGCATTGTCAGAAATGATCACCATGCTGGACACAGCCTGTTACCTGATTTCTCTGAGCACTCGCTCATTTCTGAAAGCTTTCTCTTGGCTGTTACAACAGTGACCCTGCTTAGAGGTCAGAGATAAAGACGGTGTACAGTCAAAGGGCGCTCAGGCAGTTTGGAAAGGGGAGACTCACTCAGAGTGTGAGATGATATAATGGGTCTGCAGAGCTGGCCCTTGGGAGAAATCACGTTCTCCATCTCTGGGACATTGACCTGCAGGATTTGTTTTTGTGGGTCTGGAAGCTCTAATTTGTCATTAAATGACAGCTGGGACTAGAGGTTTCCACTTAGCATCAAGCAAAGAATTTGCCCAGGCAAAAGTGGTTGAATAGGCATCACTGATTGTCTGAAGAAAATTTAAAGAAGTCATCAACAAATTTAAAATAATAAAATACAGATATGATTCTATAAATATTTTGTTACGACTAGCCAATGATAATAATTCAGTGAAAAAAAACAAGCTTCCAGGTATCTTTGAACATATTGAGATACTTTTCATTCCTCAGTGATCACAAGAATGATTGCATAGAACACTGAATTCCACTAGCAGAAACCTCAAGAATGAAGTCTCCCTGACTTGGCAGCTGCTGGGCGTGTTCTTATTCTAAAAGAACAATGTCCTGGGAACCCACAGCCTTTATGTGGTGCTATAACCCAAGGGAAAAGAAAAACTGAAGACCACTGATTTCAAGAAGTTGATATCCAAATTATTCTGGCTGCTGAATATGTAAATCATCAGGGAAGTTGGTTGTTCTCTGCTTCAAGAGATATAAAAAAAATTCATGTCCTAAAAGATATGACATTCTTTCCTCCCCAAATCAAATTTTGTCTATGTAAAGTGTAATTTCTTGGGACTTCCTGGCAGTCCAGTGGTTAAGACTTTCAACTTCTGATACAGGTGATGGAGGTTCAATTCCTGGTGGGGTAAGATTCCACATGCCGTGGGATTCCCTGGTGGTCCAGTGGGTAAGGACACCGCCTTGCAGTGCAAGGGACGCTGGTTCAATCCTTGGCCTGGGAAGATCCCACGTGCCACAGAGTGGCTGGACTGATGTGTCCAACTACTGAGCCAGAGCTCTGAAGTGCATGCGCCCAGAACCGGTGCTTTGCGACAACAGAGGCCACTGTGATGGGAGACCCACACGGGCCAAAGAACAAAGATGGATGAAAATAGACAAATGAAAGACATAACAGTGTCCCGCCCACCCCCCTCTCTCCCCAACCCGTCCCCCCACCCACAAAAAAGATTCCACGTGCCTCCTGGCCAAAAAAAAAAACACACACACACACACACAAATGTAAAACAGAAACAATATTTTAACAAATTCAACATAAACTTTTTATAAAAATGGTTAAAATTAAAAAAGAATCTTAAAAAACCTGCAGTTTATTTTCTTCTACATACCATCCAGTAAGTATATATTTTTTCATTCCTCAGGAAAACAACTGCTTATTCTAAACTAGTAATATTGACTCTTTAAATATATCCCACCCCCTCCTTTCATTGTCCCCATCAGTGGTGAAATCCCACAAGTGATGACAATATAGTTAAGATCTCGGGAAGCTCTAAAGGTACACTGGTAAGAAAATACATTCCGTGAAAAGTGTCAAGAATTCCCTTGAAAGACAGTAGGTACTTCCACGATGTCCTACTAATGGGGTGGCCAAGAAACACACACACACACACACAAGTCCAAAATTGCCTGAAAAGAGGATATGTGGGTACATAAGAGAAGCCTTGCAGGAACCCTGGTCACAATGCCAGGGGCAAGAGTCCATCTTCAGAGGTAAATACCTCACAAGATCCCACAAAGCACAGTCAAAACATGGCTAAGACTTCCCTGTGATCCAGCGATTAAGAATCCACCTTCCTTAGTTAAACTCTCAACAAGTGGCTATTAATATCCTTGTATAATTCATTGAGGATTGGTATATTTTTAATTGTATAAGAAACTGCCAAATAATTTTCAAAGGGGTTGGTCATTTTTACTTTTACAAATAATATGTGAGGTTCATTTTCTCTATAGTCTATTTGGCATTTTCAATCTTCTTAGTATCAGTAACTCTAGTGGGTACATAGCATTATCTCACTGTGCTCTTAATCTGCATTCATTTTGTTAATGAATAACACTGTTGAGCAACTATTTATGTGCCAAACAGCCAATCTGATTTTGTGAAGTATCTCTTCAACATCTTTACCCATTTTGTAGAGGTGTTACTATTCTTAATTTTGATGAAGTCTATTTTATCGAGTTTTATGTATGGCTACACTTTTTGTATCCTAAGAAATGTTTGCCTACATAAACAAAGATATTCTCCTGTTTCTTCTATAAATCTTATGGTTTTGACTTATATTTTGGTCTCTGACCCATCTCAAATTAATTCTTGTGTGCCAAATGAAAATCAGCAAAAAATGACAAAAAAAAAAAAAGAATCAATCTTCCAATACAGGAAATGCAGTCTCAATCCCTGGTCAAGGAATTAATATCCCACATGCCTTGGGGCAACTAAGCCCACATGCCATGTCTAGAGTGCCCACACAGCCAAAAACAAAGAAGCAAACAAAACAGAGCTAGAAATCCCCAAGGTGGAGGGAAAGAGAAACTACAGCACATATCAGGTTTAAGGAGAGGAGCAAGACCTCAAAAGAATCAAGTGATTGGAGTTGGAATTAAGCTAGGAAATGGAGTAGAATATGAGTTCACTGTTTCTAAGATTACGGACAAGGGATTCACCTCAATGTAACAGTGTAAGGGGAATTTAATGTTGGCTGATACATCAAGTAGGCATTAATTTCTCCTTCTAGCCAGTAGGACAATAACCAAGAATTCAATGACCTAAAAGCCTTGATGTTGCCTCCAAGATTGCTCCCAGAAAACAATTTTGATGTGAGATAAAGATGTCTGTTGTCACCCAAAGTCACTGCTTTGCTAAAAGCCAAGACTGGCTTCAATGGCAATGTCACAAGGCCCCCATGTGTAGAAGGGCCTTGTACTTGGTTTAACATTCTGTTATCATGCAGCCCATCTTGAAATTCTCCATAGTTTTCAACAAAGGGGCCTGCATTTTTATTTCACACGGAACTCTCCAGATTCTGCAAACATTCTCTCTTCTCCAGGTGGCCAGATTCTCCAGGTGAGTCTGGGCCCCTCTGTAACATAGAGGACATCTTTATACATATGAGCCATACACTTAAGTCTCACCCCAATTGCCAGGAAATTGGTTTAGATCTGGAAAGAAGATACCATTCAAACAGATGAAAACCAAGAAGAGATAAGCTGGGAAGTTTCTGGAAAATCTTTCCTTAAACTTAAAAAGGAACAGTGGAGGTCCTATAATTGGGACTAGAACCCAAGCGGCTGGGACTTGAACCCAGTCACAACCCCCAGTAATGAAACTCAGATTCTTGATGTCTCATCACAGAAAGACTTCGGTGAGAAACAAAGTGGTAGGTAAGAAATGGATTTATTCAGAGAGAAACACACTCTTCAGACTGAGTTTGGGCTATCACAGAGGGTGGATGCAGCAGACTTGAAATGAGCTATAGTTATCTTTTATGAGATAAATAATTTTACAGACTAATGAGGGGAAGAAGTATTCCAACTATTTGAGGGAAGGGATGGAGATTTCCAGGAATTGGGTCACCATTCACTTTTTGGTCTTTTGACAGTAGGCCTTGGAGCTATCATGGCACCTCTGGGTATCACTTAGCTTGCTGATTGAGGGTTAAGGGCTAGTTGAAGTTGATTTGTCTGTCATTTTACCACACAATTGTACTCATTTCACACCCTAGCAAAGTAATGATCAACATCTTCCAAGCTAGGCTTCAAATGAATGTGAATCAAGACCTTCTAGATGTACAAGCTGGATTTAGAAAAGGCAGAGGAACCAGAGATCAAATTGCCAGCATCCACTGGATCATAGAAAGAGCAAGGGAATTCTAGAAAAACATTGACTTTATTCACTACACTCAAGTCTTTGAGTGTGTGAATCACAACAAACTGTGGAAAATTCTGAAAGAGATGGGAATATCCAAACCACTTTAACTGCCTCCTGATAAACCTGTATGCAGGTCAGGAAGCAACAGTTAGAACTGAACATGGAACAATGGCCTGGTTCAAAACTGGAAAAGTAGTACACCGAGGCTGTATACTGTCACCCTGCTTATTTAATTTATATGCAGAGTACATTATGCAAAATGTTGGCCTGGAGGAAGCACATACTGGAATCAAGATTGCTGGGAGAAATATCAATAACCTCAGATATGCAGATGATACCATTCTTACGACAGAAAGCAAAGAGGAACTAAAGAGCCTCTTGATGAAGATGAAAGAGGAGACGGAAAAAGCTGGCTTAGAACTCAATATTCAAAAAACAAAGATTATGGCACTCAGTCCCATGACTTCATGGCAAATAGACAGGCAAACAATGGAACCAGTGACAGACTTTATTTTCTCGGGCTCCAAAATCACTGCAGACGGTGATTGCAGCCATGAAATTAAAAGACACTTTCTTCTTGGAGGAAAAGCTTGACAAGCCTAGATAGTATATTTAAAAGCAGAAACATCGCTTTGCCAACAGAGGCACATATAATCAAAAATGTGGCTTTCTCAGTAGTTTTGTATGGATGTGAGAGTTGAACCACAAAGAAGGTTGAGCACCAAAGAATTGATGCCTTTGAACTTGGTGCTGGAGAAGGTTCTTGAGCATCTCTTGGACAGTAAAGATATCAAACCAGTTAATCCTAAAGGAAATCAATCCGGAATATGCATTGGAAGGACTGATGCTAAACTGAGGCTCCAATAAGTTGTTTCCATGATGTGAAGAGCTGACTCATTGGAAAAGATCCTGATATTAGGGAAAACAGTAGGCACAAGGAGAAGGGGACTATTGGGTCGATAGGACAGTGGGCTAACTTCACTGGTTGCAGAAGGCCAGCGATAAGGGGCTTAGCAAGGCCAGTGATAAGAACCCCCCTCCGGAGGCTTCCGCAAGGCCAACGATAAGAAACTCCCTCCCCGGGACATCTGCAAGACCTTTACCCTGCCCTGCTAACTGCCCGCGAAAACTGCCTGCAAAAAAATTTTCTGCTACAATCCTATAAAACCCACTCTACCTCTTCCCTGGGCGAGACTTCACCAGCCCAATCTGTGGACCCGTGAACCTCGCCCAGGAACTTTCCAATAAACCTTTTGTTTGCCTCTAACCCCTGGTCCTGCCTGTCTCTTGCTGCACCAGAAAACCTTACAGGGACAACAGAGGACAACATGGTTGGCTGGCATCACTGACTAAATGGACTTGAGTTTGAGCAAGCTCTGGAAGATGATGAAGGACAGGGAAGCCTAGTATGCCACAGCATGGGGTTGCAAAGAGTCAGACGTGACTAACCGACTGAACCTAACTGAACTGAACTGTGTGCCATCTTGGACCCATTTGATTCTAATCCATTTATGTTGTATCATTCTTTCCAAAATTTTACCCTGCCCACTTCCTTCCTATTTCAAATGTTCCTTGTTTTCCGCTTTCAGGATATTGATGAGCAATGTTATTCTGAATCTTACCATTTCTCTTTGTTCCCAGTATCAAAACCCAGTCCTCTCTTACCTGGGCTGTTTTAACTGTTTACAGTTAATTCTCCGTGAAGCAGAAAGAACCTATCCTTTATACACATGTATTATGTCACTTACCTGCCCAAAATTCTCCCCAAACTTCTCACCTTATTATAAAATTCAAGAGTCTGTGCATGTGTGCATGCTCAGTAGTGTCCAACTCTTTGCAACCTCATGGGCAGTAGTTCACCTGGGTCCTCTGTCCATGGGATTTTCCAGGCACGAATACTGGAGTGGAAGATCCAGGGGATCTTCCCAATCCAGGAATCAAACTCACTGCTCCTGCATCTCCTGCACTTACAGGTGGATTCTTTACCACTGCACCACCTAGGACCATAGCTTATAAATCCCTTATGCTCTGACATTTCCCTACCTTAGTATCTCAGGTCTTATAAATCCTCTCCCTACTCAGTACTTTCTAGTCACACTGGTTTCCTTGCTAGTTCTCAAATATGTCAACCACATCCCTACCCTAGAGGTGTTGTGCTTACTTGGAATCTCTTCCCTGAGAAGTCCCATACATATTCCCTACCTTCATTCAAGTCTCACTGTAGTCAAAGGAAACCCCTGGATAATCATTTATAAAGTAGCCCCTCCAATAGCCTCTACTACCAAGCCTGTAATCATTGCTCTTCACTATTGAAAGTTTTTTGCCTCTAACCCCTGGTCCTGCCTGTCTCTTGCTGCACCAGAAAACCTTACAGGGACGACAGAGGACAACATGGTTGGCTGGCATCACTGACTAAATGGACTTGAGTTTGAGCAAGCTCTGGAAGATGATGAAGGACAGGGAAGCCTAGTATGCCACAGCATGGGGTCGCAAAGAGTCAGACGTGACTAACCGACTGAACCTAACTGAACTGAACTGTGTGCCATCTTGGACCCATTTGATTCTAATCCATTTATGTTGTATCATTCTTTCCAAAATTGTACCCTGCCCACTTCCTTCCTATTTCAAATGTTCCTTGTTTTCCACTTTCAGGATATTGATGAGCAATGTTATTCTGAATCTTACCATTTCTCTTTGTTCCCAGTATCAAAACCCAGTCCTCTCTTACCTGGGCTGTTTTAACTGTTTACAGTTAATTCTCCGTGAAGCAGAAAGAACCTATCCTTTATACACATGTATTATGTCACTTACCTGCCCAAAATTCTCCCCAAACTTCTCACCTTATTATAAAATTCAAGAGTCTGTGCATGTGTGCATGCTCAGTAGTGTCCAACTCTTTGCAACCTCATGGGCAGTAGTTCACCTGGGTCCTCTGTCCATGGGATTTTCCAGGCACGAATACTGGAGTGGAAGATCCAGGGGATCTTCCCAATCCAGGAATCAAACTCACTGCTCCTGCATCTCCTGCACTTACAGGTGGATTCTTTACCACTGCACCACCTAGGACCATAGCTTATAAATCCCTTATGCTCTGACATTTCCCTACCTTAGCATCTCAGGTCTTATAAATCCTCTCCCTACTCAGTACTTTCTAGCCACACTGGTTTCCTTGCTAGTTCTCAAATATGTCAACCACATCCCTACCCTAGAGGTGTTGTGCTTACTTGGAATCTCTTCCCTGAGAAGTCCCATACATATTCCCTACCTTCATTCAAGTCTCACTGTAGTCAAAGGAAACCCCTGGATAATCATTTATAAAGTAGCCCCTCCAATAGCCTCTACTACCAAGCCTGGGTTCATTGCTCTTCACTATTGAACTATTTGAAATATATATTTATTCTGTCACTCCCACTTCTTTTTGGCCTCAGTTTCCATTGGAATGTAAACCTGAAAAGGGCAGAGAATCTTATCTGATAATAAAGCAGGACATCTTTCTGGAAACTTATGGCTAACTTACTCCATTGAGTCCATATAATCCCATGATATCCTTAGAAGTTAGAACACTGTCTTATAATATTCACTAGATAAATTGTTGAAAGTTAGTTGCTCTGTTATGTCTAACTCTTTGCAATCCCATGGACTGCAGCCCACTAGACTCCTCTGTCCATGGAGATCTTCAGGGAAGAACACTAGAGTGGATAGTCATTCCCTTCTCTGGGGGATTTTCCTGACCTGGGGATCAAACCCAAGTCTCCTGTGCTGCAGACAGATTCTTTCCCATCTGAGTCACCAGGGAAGCCCTGTTAAATAAATGAATATAGATTATGCCTGGAGCTGCTACAGTCCTCTTGTGATGCTAAAGGAATTTCCTGACTTGTTATGGAAGGTGGTACAGAAAGAACTCAGACTCACTGTGACAGCCCTGAGAGGTGGAATCCATCAATCAAGCACAGCCTACCTCCTCCTTCTTATGTGAGACAGTAAGATGTTTCAGTCACTAATTTGAATTTACTGCTTATTTACAGTGAAAAGGATCATAACTGATACATAATTTTAACCTTCTATAATATTTTGATATTTAAAATTCAGGAATAGATATGATTCAAAGACCTTTTTTCATTTTTCCATTTCTAATATGATCTGGATAAATTCAGCTAAATAGTTCATGACTTTTAGGATTGACTTGATGCTACTAGTCGAATCATTTACCTACCAAAATCCATTATTAGAAGTATTTGAATTTCTCCATTGAGATAATGATGCTTCAAAACAATTTCCTGTACAACAAGGCAAACCTGAATTATAAAATTTGTAATACTGAAAAGAAAGAAATCAACAAAAAACAAAACACAGACCCAAAACAAAAAAAGCAGCCAAAACCTTGCCTCCCGGAATACTTCTTTTCAAACATCTTTTGAATAAAAGTGTTTGCCACATCTTAGAAACATTCAAGTAGTAAATGGTGCTGGAAGCTGACTCTATAAGAGAAAAGAATGTGCTACAGTCTGCTAAATACTAAACCATAGACATGCTGCATCTTTCAGAATTATCTGCCATATTATCAAAGATAGAGTTAATTTTCAAGAATGGTATCTTTCCATTCCCATTATTCCCCTCTGAATTCATTGTTAACTAACTGTAACTATATTATTATCATGTGGAATTAGTTCATTTATTGATTGAGCACTGACTTTGTGACTTCAGGCAATGGGGAGATCTATATGAGTAAGACATAGCTCCTTTTCTCAAGGAGTTTAGCCGTGACTTCTAGAACCCCCGTTTTATGCTAAATAAACACCTCAACTTCTTTGTTTTCTTCACTAATGTCTCCACTTTTGGCACTCCCTTGAGGATGGCGCTTTCCATGTGGCACTCCTGAGTACTATTCATTAAGTACTAAGCTGGTATTCTTGGCTCCCTGTTGCCCTTTCCAGAGAGTTACTCCCCCCGTATGTTGTAAAATTCCTTCTTGCTCTGCAGGTGAAGCCACTGGATGTCTTCTACCCGTCTCATCACTGTGCTCTTCCAACAATTCCATCATACTCACAGGTACATGGGACACCTGCTTCAAAGTCTTTATCTTTACCTCAAGCTATGTTGTCATCTCAGGCATCTTTGATGGTCACATGAATAAGCCAGAAAACTCCTCGGTGCAATGACTCATTGCCCTCTCTAGAGCCAGTGGCTACTGTCTTCTGCTTCATTCATTGACACCGCAGGCACCTTGTCTTACCTGGATATGCTCTACATACAAACATTTAAATTCCAACATTCTACTCTCTAGCCACATCCTCCTGTCCTTCATCATTTTTGTCATGGTCTCTTTCCAGCTAAGCTTTATTCTTTTGACTTCACAGAGATCTCTAAGCTCTCAATGTCTCCATACTCTCCCAGGTGATTAGACACTTCTTGGCTTTACTTTCCTTCTAGACCAGATATCTTTGTTGATCTTCAACAATTTCAGTAGAGTATAAATGTATAGATGGTTCTGGGGATATTACATCAAAGGCATGTGTGAGTGCGTATGTGACAGAGAGAGACAGAATGAGACAGAGCCAAAGGCATAAAGAGACAGAGACTGAGAAAGACAGAGAAAAAGACCAGGTAGAATGCTAATGGCTAGGATAATTGGGCCTCTCTAGCCCTTTTAAGTTTATTTCAGAATCTAAGAGTTGTTTATCTCACTTAAGATGCTGGTTATACCACTCATTGGTTTGCAGTTCTTCAATTGTTTTCCATCAGTCATTGAACTGAGTTGAGACTTCTTAGACTGGTTTCCTGGGCTGGCAATAATTTGGTCTTGTCCACCATCCAGAATGATTTCCCCGTACTTCTTACCTCTCACATCATGAAATTTGGAGGCTCTCTGCTTCTGCCTATGCTTCTGCCTACAGTCTTATTTTCTCTCCCTTATGTAATCCCTTCAGGAGGTCTCTCTCACCCCCATGTTCTGGTGAACTCCAAAGTATCCTTCAAGGTTCACTGAAAACCTGACATCACTTTTACATCCTTCACAGCTTCCTGTGAATGGAATATCTGAGTCCTATCTTTAAGACTCTTCTTTACGGTGTGCAGATGTCTACAATCATACCATTATTTATTTTTATTTTTTCTCCCATGCATCTTTAAGACAGTGTAGAATTCTCGACCTCAGCACAGCAGAAGCCTTCTAAATTCCAGTAACATCTTAAGTCATGACAACCTAAAACATCTCTGGATGTTGCCAAATGTCCCCCCAGGACAACAAAAATTAGCCCCAGGTATGGTATAAGCCACTCCACGGTTGAGCCTTGTCTTTTTCACCTTATTAAACTCAGAAATTAGCAGAGTCCATAGCATGTAACCGACACTCAGTCCATGCTTAATGAATTGATCTGTACCACAGAAAGTATGTCACTGCTCTATTAAAATGCCACCGACAGCACAGATAGTGTCAATAGCGTTATTTCTAAATAAAGATATTTCTAGTTAAACATTATATTTCACTACTAGGGACAGAGGTATTCTGAGTTTTATTTCTAAAAGCAAAGGGAATATTTGAAAAAGTTTTCTGAGCGCTGTGGCCCAAGGCTCTTTCTGATGGTGTACCTCTTGAAGCCTTGCGGGCTCCCTCCCCTCCCATCTGCTTCCTGAAGCCCTTTCTGCCTGTCCCTCCCTGCCCAGCACTCTAACTTAGCACTTCTCTTCCTCATACAGCACCAGAGTGAAGCCCCTCAGTAGCTACCTACAGCTGCTCAGAACCAAACACCAACAAAGCTGAAGTGCCGAGTAGCTGACTGCCAATTCCACCGCCTATCTGCTTCTTGGGCTAGGGCATTTGGCTCCTTTTTACTAGGCTTTTATCTGCATTTATCTTCTTAAACAAATGAACTTAAATCATGTCTTTATCTTTTACTACTGAGGTGGCCTAAATCTCCTTTCTGTCTTCATATGACTTCCTAGTCCAGCCTGTTTTCTTCTCAAAGAGAGGGTTTATAAATATTGTGAGATGGGAAGTGGAAGATGTCTAGGAAGCCTGTGTGAGCCCAGCTTAGTGAGTTTAGGGGAAGGCTCTGACTTTTCAGCATCACAGGGTACAACTCCAAGAGGACGTTTTATATTTAAATCAGAAGGTAACTTATGGCTTTTTTCCCTTCTGACTATTGGCCAGCCTTGTATTCTTTTGTTTGCATAATAAATTATGGAAAAGGAAAGAGACTCCAGAAAACTCAGCATGGTACAACCAAATGGAGAATTATTACTCTTAAAAGCAACTGTAGAAGATACCGGATGGACCATTTCAACAAAGCAGTGGTATCTTCACTCAACTGTGTCTTTTTGATTTCTCTGCCTTTGGTTTTGTGAAAACACAAAGCATTGATTTGAGGTTCTTAAGTTTAAAACTATTATGTCATAGGACTTCTCTAGTGGTCCAGTGGCTAAGACTCTGAGTTCCCCTGATCAGGAACTAGATCCTACATGCCACAACTAAGACCTGGCACAGCCAAATAAATAAATACATAAAACTATGATGGCAGACACCATCGTTTGGCTGTCCCAATTACCATTTCCAACACCCTTCTCCATTGAACCACCTCTAACGCAGAAGCTGGCAAAACAGAATATTCATTTTCCCAGCATCCCTTGAAGTTCACATGAGCTTGCCACCTGGTTTTGCCCAATAGGACAGAAAAGGAATTTAGCTGGGTGGTCCTGGGAAAGTGCTTACTTGTGATATAATAGATGTATCTGCCCCTTGTTTCTGCTGGAATGTGGATATTCCTGGAACTGCACTCATCATTATAAAGCATATATTCTCTGGTAGGAAGCTCCACCATTCCACTTTGGGAGTAAAATAAACCTGTTTCTCTAAGCCTTGTAGGCAGTGGTTCTGTTGTTCACTGCCAAAAGCATTAAGAATAAAAACAGCTGTGCTTATCTTCTGATCAAGTCACCATGCAAATAAATGTTATGCCCATTCTCTTTTCCCTGTGCACTGTCACCAGAAACTCAAGAGGATTCAGTGATATTAGTCCAAAATCTACCTGGCACTGAGCAGGAATCTAAGCCTGCAATGATGTTCCAGAAGACAGGCTGAAAACCTAACCCTGGATGCCTGGCTTTCTTACATCTTGTATTTACTGAACACTTACCATGTAGGAAGCACTCTCTAACTGCTGCTGTAAATGAATTAACTCACTTAGTGTTCATAAGAATCCAATGAGGTAAAGTATCAAGTTCACATTCACTTAAAGGTGAAGCAATGAACACACAAAATAACTAACTTAAGGCTCCCCAGCTAATAAGCAACAGAACACTATTATTAATATGGCTCAGACAGACATGACTGAGCAACTAACACTAACTAATAGACTGAACCTACAGAGTATATACCCTGAAAAGCAGCTACCTTGAAGAAAAAAAATGCCATTCTAGATAGGGCTGGGAAACTGGAATTCTCATTTGCATCTCTGAGAGATTGCCAAAGTTACTACCCTGGAAGACAAAGGGAAAGGTGAGTGACTTCCATGGCCGTCCAGTGGTTGGGATTTGGCCTTCCAATGCAAGGGGTACAGGTTCAGTCCCTGGTCAGGGGACTATGATCTTCTGTGCCACACAGTCCAAAAAAAATCAAACCATAAAACAGAAGCAGTACTGTTACAAATTTAACAAAGACATCAAAAAACTTAAAAAAAAAGGAAAAGTGATTCTGCCCACACCACTTACAGAAAATAGCGATTTAAATGAAATAATACTAAACACTAATATCATTACAAATAAGGGTAAGCACTAGATGTTACCAAGTCTTATCTTGAGTCAGGCACTTTGCTAATTATTTTCATGGGTCTTTTCTTTCTTTTTTTTTTTTTTAAAGATTTATTTATTTATTTATTTTGGGCAGGGGTCGGGTTGGGGAGGGAGGGAAGCAGGCGGGCCACGTCTATTGGTCTTTCATTTCTCTATGTTCATCCATCTTTGTTCTTTGGCTCCTGTGGGCTTCCCATCATGGTGGCGTCTGCTGTTGCAGAGCGCTGGCTCTGGGCGCATGTGCTCCAGAGCTCCGGCTCGGTAATTGGACACATCAGTTCAGCTGCTCCACGGCACGTGGGATCTTCCCAGGCCAGGGCTCGAACCGGCGCCCCTTCCACTGCAAGGCGGTGTCCTTAACCACTGGACCACCAGGGGAAGCCCTCATTGGTCTTTTCTATCACTTAATCCTCCAAACAATACAGAGGAAATGAGGCAGATAATCTGCTGCCAACCCCAAAGCCATTGTTTCCCTTTCCTCTTTGCAGTCTGTGTGTGTGTGTGTGTGTGTGTGTGTTGTGCACACATGCTCAGTTGTGTCTGACTCTTTGCAACCCTGTGGACTATAACCCACTGAGCTCCTCTGTCCATGGAATTTCAGGCACCAGTACAGAAGTGAGCTGCTATTTCCTCCTCCAGGGGATTTTCTTGACCCAGGTGTCTTGCATCACCTGCATTGACAGGCAGATTCTTTACCACTGGGCCACCTTGCTGTCTTAGTCCTGATATTTTCCCCTGTGTTTCTCACTCTCTTGTCAAGAGCTCAGAGAAGAGGATATTTCTTCCAGCCCCAGGGCAGGGAGCAGGTAGTAGTTGTGCTTGGCCTCTGCCAACTATCCCCTTTGTCAGCCACAGATTCAAGGCAGGCATATTTTACCTTGAGAAGCTATAAACTGGGAGAAAGGAGAGGTAATCTAGGCATTTCCAGGAAAGATATCCCTCATTGGTCACAAGAGGCACCAGCAGGAAATGACCATGTTCAATCAGTAACTGCAGTGGTCAGCTTGGAACCCTTCACTGAGAAGCCTAAATACCAAGCCATCTGCTAAGCATGCCAGAGAAAAAGACAGAGGAGCTGACCCAGCCTCCCACCCCCACCAGCCAGAGACAGTGCTCACTGTGACGAAGTCCTAAAACTGCCATCTCTCTGGATCTCCTGTTCTATGAAATAACAGATTTCTCACATTTTAAGGTATGCTAAATAGGTTATTATTATCCTCACTTTAGAGCTGAAGAAACTGAGGCATGAAATTTTTGAAATCAGGATTCAAACCTATGCAGTCTGTCTGCAGAGCATCAGGTAGTTTCTTTAAAAATAGCAATAATAATAAAATACCATCATGTCCTAAACTCGCCAACTTCCTCTTGCTAGTCACCAAAAAAACCCCACTTTTGGTGGTATCTTAAAGTTTTTAATTTGTATTGGGGTATAGCTGACTACCAATGTTGTGGTAGTGTCAGGTGAACAGTAAAGGTACTCAGCTATATATATGCACATGTCCATTCTCCCTGAAACCTCACTCCCATCCAAGCTGGCATGTAACATTGAGCAGAGTTCCATGCGCTATACAACAGGTCTTTGCTGGTTATCCATTTTAACTATAGCAGGATGTACATAACCTTAAAACAGAAAAAGACTCACTGACTTAGAAAATAAGTTTATGGTTGCCAGGAAGTAGGGGTGGGGGGATATAGTTAAAAAAAAAAAAAAACTTAAAAAAAAATACCCCGTAAGAAATGTTCAGAAGTGAATTTTTGAGCTATTGTTGCAGGGAGAAAATCAATTCTGGCTTCACGCTGAAAACTGTTTATTTGACTTGCTTTTCGTTGATATTATAATTATAATCATGCTTAATGGCTTTCCTGGAGGACCCTGTCCCTCTCTGAGTGTTAAAGTAAAATACCTTTGTTCAAGAATCCTGTCCATCTGTAGACGGCAGGAAGAGAGAAGTTAACACTTCCTCTGCCTGAGGTTAGCCCTTCTAGGAGATTAATGGCCTTTTTGCTTTGCTTCCTCACCTGCCCCCATCTCTGATCTATAAAATAACCTGGCATCCAAACCCCAAAAAGATGGTTTATTTTGAGGCACTAGCCTGTCTTCTCGGTCAGCTGCCTTCCAAATAAAGTCATTTTCCTTGCCTTAACACCTTGTTTCTCAGATTCACTGGCCTGTTGTGCAGCCAGCAGAGCCAGCTTGGACTCGGTAATACTATCACCCTGTTATCTGCCAAGTTATATTCAGATTAGCAGATCATGAAGTGCCATTAGGAAAAATTTGGTCTTCTCTGAATTGGAGCGTGAACCGAAGTTATAAGACAATGGCCTTCAGTATCTCCTGTTCTATGAAATAACAGATTTCTAAATTTGGCTAAATAGGTTATTATTATCCTCACTTTAGAGCTGAAGAAACTGAGGCATGAAATTTTTGAAATCAGGATTCAAACCTATGCAGTCTGTCTGCAGAGCATCAGGTAGTTTCTTTAAAAATAGCAATAATAATAAAATACCATCATGTCCTAAACTCGCCAACTTCCTCTTGCTAGTCACCAAAAAAACCCCACTTTTGGTGGTATCTTAAAGTTTTTAATTTGTATTGGGGTATAGCTGACTACCAATGTTGTGGTAGTGTCAGGTGAACAGTAAAGGTACTCAGCTATATATATGCACATGTCCATTCTCCCTGAAACCTCACTCCCATCCAAGCTGGCATGTAACATTGAGCAGAGTTCCATGCGCTATACAACAGGTCTTTGCTGGTTATCCATTTTAACTATAGCAGGATGTACATAACCTTAAAACAGAAAAAGACTCACTGACTTAGAAAATAAGTTTATGGTTGCCAGGAAGTAGGGGTGGGGGGATATAGTTAAAAAAAAAATTCTTAAAAAAATACCCGTAAGAAATGTTCAGAAGTGAATTTTTGAGCTATTGTTGCGGGGAGAAAATCAATTCTGGCTTCACGCTGAAAACTGTTTATTTGACTTGCTTTTCGTTGATATTATAATTATAATCATGCTTAATGGCTTTCCTGGAGGACCCTGTCCCTCTCTGAGTGTTAAAGTAAAATACCTTTGTTCAAGAATCCTGTCCATCTGTAGACGGCAGGAAGAGAGAAGTTAACACTTCCTCTGCCTGAGGTTAGCCCTTCTAGGAGATTAATGGCCTTTTTGCTTTGCTTCCTCACCTGCCCCCATCTCTGATCTATAAAATAACCTGGCATCCAAACCCCAAAAAGATTGGTTTATTTTGAGGCACTAGCCTGTCTTCTCGGTCAGCTGCCTTCCAAATAAAGTCATTTTCCTTGCCTTAACACCTTGTTTCTCAGATTCACTGGCCTGTTGTGCAGCCAGCAGAGCCAGCTTGGACTCGGTAATACTATCACCCTGTTATCTGCCAAGTTATATTCAGATTAGCAGATCATGAAGTGCCATTAGGAAAAATTTGGTCTTCTCTGAATTGGAGCGTGACATCTAATCTTCCAGGAATGTATATAAGACAATGGCCTTCATAAGAAGTAGCCAGATAAAGATGAAAAGAATTGGGCAGTTTTTTCGCAACCAAAAGAATCAAATATCTAGGAATAAACCTACCCAAAGAAACAAAAGAACTGTACACTGAAAATTACAAGACACTCATGAGGGACATTAAAGAAGAGTTAAACAGATGGAGAGATATTCCATGTTCCTGGGTCGGAAGAATCAATATTGTGAAAATGACCATACTACCAAATGTCATCTACAGATTCAATGTGATCCCTATCAAACTTCCAATAACATTCTTCACAGAACTAGACCAAAGAATAACACAGTTCATATGGAGACACAAAAGACCTCGAATAGCCAAAGCAATCCTCAGGAAGAAGAACGGAGCTGGAGGGATCAGCCACCCCAACTTCAGACTCTACTACAAAGCAACAGTCATCAAGACAGTATGGTACTGGCACAAAAACAGAAATATCGACCAATGGAACAAGATCGAGAACCCAGAGATAAAGCCACGCACCTACGGGTACCTTATTTTTGACAAAGGAGGCGAACATATAAAATGGGACAAAGACAGCCTCTTCAACAAATGGTGCTGGGAAAATTGGACAGCTACATGCAAGAAAATGAAGTTGGAACATACCCTGACACCATACACAAAGATCAACTCAAAATGGATTAAAGACTTAAATGTAAGGCCAGAAACCATCAAACTCTTAGAGGAGAATATAGGCAAAACCCTCAAGGACATCAATCAAAGCAAGATCTTCTCTGACCCACCTACTAGAATAGTGGAACTCAAAATACAAATGAACATGTGGGACCTCATGAAACTTAAAAGCTTTTGTACAGCTAAAGAAATTACAAAAAAGCTGAACAGACAGCCCACAGAGTGGGAGAAAATCATAGCAAATGAAACAACAGACAAAGAATTAATCTCCAAAATCTACAAACAACTCAGACAACTCAGCACTGGAAAAACGAACAACCCAATCAAAAAATGGGAAAAGGGCCTAAACAGACACCTCTCCAAAGAGGACATAGAGATGGCCCAAAAGCACATGAAACGATGCTCAACTTCACTAATAATTAGAGAAATGCAAATCAAAACTACAATGAGATATCACCTCACACCCGTCAGAATAGCCATCATCCACAAATCGACAGACAATAAATGCTGGAGAGACTGTGGAGAAAAGGGAACACTCCTGCATTGCTGGTGGGAGTGTAAATTGATACAGCCTCTATGGAAGACAGTCTGGAGATTTCTTAAAAAACTAAAAATAGAAGCACCATATGACCCAGCAATCCCACTCTTAGGCTTATACCCTGATGAAATCAAAACTGAAAGAAGCACCTGTATCCCAATGTTCATTGCAGCTCTCTATACAATAGCTAGAACATGGAAGGAACCTAGATGCCCATCGACGAACGAATGGATCCAAAAGCTCTGGTACATATATACAATGGAATACTACACAGCTGTAAAGAGAAATGCAGAAGAATCAACCCTAATGAGGTGGCTGGATCTAGAACGTACCATAAAAAGTGAAGTCAGTCAGAAAGAGAAGGACAAATACAGTATATTAACACATATATATGGAATCTAGTAGGATGGTGATGATGGCACATGCAGTGAAGCGACAGAAAGACAGACATGGACAGTGGACATATGGACATTGTGGGGAAGGAACAGTGGGTGAGAGGCGTAAAGGAAGTAGCATGAAGGCCTGTACTATCATAAGTGAAGAAAATAGCTCTAGTCATTGCTCTGTGAGAAAAGGGGATCCTTCAGGGGTGCTGTGTGATGGTCGGGAGGGGAGGGAAGGGGGGGATATACATATGACTAATCTGAGAACATACATATCTGTAAACAACAAAACTCTGTAAAAGTTAAAAGTAAAATAAAGGTTTTAAAAAAAAAAAAAATCTAAGCAAGGCTTCCCTGGTGGTCCAGTGGGTAAGGACACTGCCTTGCAAAAAGTTGAACAGACAGCCCACAGAGTGGGAGAAAATCATAGCAAATGAAACAACAGACAAAGAATTAATCTCCAAAATCTACAAACAACTCAGACAACTCAGCACTGGAAAAACGAACAACCCAATCAAAAAATGGGAAAAGGGCCTAAACAGACACCTCTCCAAAGAGGACATAGAGATGGCCCAAAAGCACATGAAACGATGCTCAACTTCACTAATAATTAGAGAAATGCAAATCAAAACTACAATGAGATATCACCTCACACCCGTCAGAATAGCCATCATCCACAAATCGACAGACAATAAATGCTGGAGAGACTGTGGAGAAAAGGGAACACTCCTGCATTGCTGGTGGGAGTGTAAATTGATACAGCCTCTATGGAAGACAGTCTGGAGATTTCTTAAAAAACTAAAAATAGAAGCACCATATGACCCAGCAATCCCACTCTTAGGCTTATACCCTGATGAAATCAAAACTGAAAGAAGCACCTGTATCCCAATGTTCATTGCAGCTCTCTATACAATAGCTAGAACATGGAAGGAACCTAGATGCCCATCGACGAACGAATGGATCCAAAAGCTCTGGTACATATATACAATGGAATACTACACAGCTGTAAAGAGAAATGCAGAAGAATCAACCCTAATGAGGTGGCTGGATCTAGAACGTACCATAAAAAGTGAAGTCAGTCAGAAAGAGAAGGACAAATACAGTATATTAACACATATATATGGAATCTAGTAGGATGGTGATGATGGCACATGCAGTGAAGCGACAGAAAGACAGACATGGACAGTGGACATATGGACATTGTGGGGAAGGAACAGTGGGTGAGAGGCGTAAAGGAAGTAGCATGAAGGCCTGTACTATCATAAGTGAAGAAAATAGCTCTAGTCATTGCTCTGTGAGAAAAGGGGATCCTTCAGGGGTGCTGTGTGATGGTCGGGAGGGGAGGGAAGGGGGGGATATACATATGACTAATCTGAGAACATACATATCTGTAAACAACAAAACTCTGTAAAAGTTAAAAGTAAAATAAAGGTTTTAAAAAAAAAAAAAATCTAAGCAAGGCTTCCCTGGTGGTCCAGTGGGTAAGGACACTGCCTTGCAGTGCAAGGGGCGCCGGTTCGATCCCTGGCCTGGGAAGATCCCACGTGCCGCGGAGCAGCTGGACTGATGTGTCCAATTACCAAGCCAGAGCTCTGGAGCACATGCGCCCAGAGCCAGTGCTCTGCAGCGAGAGAGGCCACTGTGATGGGAGGCCCACATGGACCAAAGAACAAAGATGGAAATAAATAAATGTAAGACCAATAGAAGTGGCCCGCCCATCCCCCTCCCCCCCCAACCCACCCTCAAAAGATAAATAAATAAAAAAATGTTTAAAAAAAAAAAAAAAAGAATTGGGCAGTTTTTCTATGTCCATTATCCACCAAGTCCTTCCCTCACTCTCCCCAGATCCTTTTAAGCAATGGAAAACATGGGAAAATTTAGCCTCACCTCTCTACGAATTACTTCTGGTACTGCTGCTCTCCCCACAGCTTGTTAGCCTAAATCTCAACCCTTTCATAGAGCCCAGTTTTAAAATCTCAGCCCTTCCATAGGGTCCAACTTTTGGGTGTTTTTGTTTGTTTGTTTGTTTTTTTTGGCCACTTCTATTGGTCTCTCATTTATTTTATTTTCATCCATCTTTGTTCTTTGGCCTCTGTAGGCCTCCCATCGCAGTGGCCTCTCTCGTTGCAGAGCACCAGCTCTGGGTGCACGTGCTCCAGAGCTCCGGCTTGGTAGTTGGACACATTGGTCTAGCTGCTCAGCCACACATATGATCTTCCCAGGCCACGGATCGAACTGGAGCCCCATGCACAGCAACAAGGCAGTGTCCTTACCCACTGAACCACAAGGGAAACCCTAGGGTCCACTTTTAAAATCCCACCTCTCAGGCCCACCCCAGCACCCCACAGTTGATTGCCCTCTCCATTTCATTCTGGTATTATTTCATCTGTATCATATGCAGACTTTTATCTTTATTACCCTGCTTGGTATTATTTTTGTTTGGATATATACATCTATGCTCAGTCTTCTTTCTCAGATTATAAACAGAATTAAGGCAAGACCTGTTATCCATCATTAGAATCGTCACTGTCTACAAAGTGCTTTACACTGGGAACTTCAAGGAGTGAGTCGAGGTTTTTAAAACTTAAAAATCAATCTCATGAATCCTCTAACATTAGTAGAGTATCTTTATGAATAAATACATGGTCTATTATTTGGTGGTCCAGTGGATAAGGACACTGCCTTGCAGTGCAAGGGGCGCCGGTTCGATCCCTGGCCTGGGAAGATCCCACGTGCCGCGGAGCAGCTGGACTGATGTGTCCAATTACCAAGCCAGAGCTCTGGAGCACATGCGCCCAGAGCCAGTGCTCTGCAGCGAGAGAGGCCACTGTGATGGGAGGCCCACATGGGCCAAAGAACAAAGATGGAAATAAATAAATGTAAGACCAATAGAAGTGGCCCGCCCATCCCCCTCCCTCCCCATCCCACCCTCTAAAGATAAATAAATAAAAAAATTGTTAAAAACAAAAAAAAAAGAATTGGGCAGTTTTTCTATGTCCATTATCCACCAAGTCCTTCCCTCACTCTCCCCAGATCCTTTAAGCAATGGAAAACATGGGAAAATTTAGCCTCACCTCTCTACGAATTACTTCTGGTACTGCTGCTCTCCCCACAGCTTGTTAGCCTAAATCTCAACCCTTTCATAGAGCCCAGTTTTAAAATCTCAGCCCTTCCATAGGGTCCAACTTTTGGGTGTTTTTGTTTGTTTGTTTGTTTTTTTTGGCCACTTCTATTGGTCTCTCATTTATTTTATTTTCATCCATCTTTGTTCTTTGGCCTCTGTAGGCCTCCCATCGCAGTGGCCTCTCTCGTTGCAGAGCACCAGCTCTGGGTGCATGTGCTCCAGAGCTCCGGCTTGGTAGTTGGACACATTGGTCTAGCTGCTCAGCCACACATATGATCTTCCCAGGCCACGGATCGAACTGGAGCCCCATGCACAGCAACAAGGCAGTGTCCTTACCCACTGAACCACAAGGGAAACCCTAGGGTCCACTTTTAAAATCCCACCTCTCAGGCCCACCCCAGCACCCCACAGTTGATTGCCCTCTCCATTTCATTCTGGTATTATTTCATCTGTATCATATGCAGACTTTTATCTTTATTACCCTGCTTGGTATTATTTTTGTTTGGATATATACATCTATGCTCAGTCTTCTTTCTCAGATTATAAACAGAATTAAGGCAAGACCTGTTATCCATCATTAGAATCGTCACTGTCTACAAAGTGCTTTACACTGGGAACTTCAAGGAGTGAGTCGAGGTTTTTAAAACTTAAAAATCAATCTCATGAATCCTCTAACATTAGTAGAGTATCTTTATGAATAAATACATGGTCTATTATTTCTGTAAGGAAGCTATTCATTACTTTCTGATGGATACTTTAAATTGTTACATTTTTGCTTTAACTTAGAGAAACCAAAAGAAAGTAATTTTTACCAAAGAGTATACTATATAAAATTAGAATTTTCAGAAGATTTGGCGAGGATTTATGCTTCCTCTATTTCCCTCTTCCTAGCCCACTCACCTCTCCATTCAGAGATGCAGAGAGAGGATACAGGTCCTGGGTGGTAATAGAGAAAAAAAAAAAGGCCTTTAAGGGCTGTCCTAAGGCAGGTGGCAAAAATCAACTGTCTCCTGACAGCAACGCTCTGACAGCACAAAGAGGCTGGGAGAAGTGCTCAACTGTCAAAAGAAATCATTTAAAGACCAGGGTCTCTGATTTCAAACCTGGACAGATAAAGCTTTATAGCCTAATAAAGTCAGCTATCGAAGAGAAAGACCCAGATCACCGCAGTTAATAGGAGCCACCCAGGAGAGTCAGAAAAGCCTAGCAAGCAATGACAACTAGAGCCAATCTGACCATAAAAAACAACTTTTCTAAAAATAATGACCCTTAGTCTGGTCAATTTTCTTTTTAATTTTGGCCTCTTTTATTGTTTGTTTATTTATTTATTTATATATTTTCATTCATCTTAATTCTTTGGCCTGTGTGGGCCTTTCATCACAGTGGCCTCTCTGTTGCAGAGCACCAGCTCTGGGTGCATGCGCTCCAGAGTGCTGGCTCGTAACTGGACACACCGGTCCAGCCACTTCATGGCACGTGGAATCTTCCCAGGCCAGGGATCAAACCGGTGCCTTGCACTGCAAGGCAGACTCTTTACCCACTGGACCTCTAGGGAAGCTCAGTCTGGTCAATTTTATAAGTCACATTAAAATCCACTTATATTTTCACAGACAGTAGCGTTTATCTGTGAACAATGTTTTTCTGGACTTGATGTCCTATGGTTTTCATACTCCTCTGCCACTGTGGTCCAGACCTACTGGCATTGTTGAAGGGCTGAAGGAAAGATCTAAAGAACACCAGAGAAGAAAAACACATCCTTAAACTGAAATACCCTCTGTGTGTCAGAGGCGTGCTGTGTGTTCCTGAGGTACAGTCCCAGGATGAGGTGTCGCTGGCTCGTTTCATAGGTGACACTGTTGGGCCTGTGAGTTCATGTGCCTTCGCCATGGCATGAATTGTGTGTGGGAGGTACCAGCGCCTTCAGGTAGAGAAGGCAGACACCTGGTCATAAATCCATGGGTAGTGAGTGTTATTTGCTGAGCAGAGCACTATCATATTCAAATGACTCAGAATGTGACAGCTCTGCATTTGCTATCTGAAAAAGAGTGAAAAAAATAATTCTTATCCAATGTGTACTCTTCGTGGAAAAACCACTAAGAGGCCAATGTCAAAAAAGGATCAACCCAAGTCAACAAACAAATATAGCTGGGATAGATACCACTGTCCTTAAAATTTTGAGCAAACTCAAAGCTGCACATGGAGAGACTTTGGTGAATATTAACGCTTATCAATAGCACCTCCTAAAGGGTGATATTGATCAACGACAAGGTTGACCAACTACAATAGAAAAGATCCAGTGGAGACCTTCAAGACTTATTTCCAAACTAGACAAGCTTGGGGCACCTAAGATAAACCTATCACTTGAATCTATGGGAAAGGTCATCATTTCTATAAAGTGGTGGGGTAGGGAAATTATAATTTTTTTCATTTACTAGAGATCTCTGAAGTAAGCAATAGGCAACATGGATAAAAATAAACAGAGTATGTGATCCATCTAGAAGCTTTCAACAATACTGAGAGCAAATGAATGATGATGAAGGTTGGGGGAGCTGCTGGGACTCAGAGAAGAGAGGACCGGGTGTGTTCAGGTAAATCAGCAAGTCAGCAGCCAAGGAAATTGAGTACTCAGAATTTTAAAGGTTGGAGAGATGCTGAAATTTACTTAATTCAACCCCCAATTTTATAAACTTGGAGGCCACAGTCAGAGATGGTTCTAGAATATCAGATTCTTCACCTTGGCCAGTGCACTTCTCTTGTACTATAAGGTTGTATCATATATCAGTTATAATCAGTTATGAAAAACATATAACACAATAAACTACATGCATACTCTTCATAAGTGGCTGTAGGTTAGAATGAAAACTACCACAAGCTTCCCTAAAGCCAGATCAGAGCTGCCTTCAACATGCAGATAATGTATTACAAATACAAAAATGAGGTTATTCAAAAAGAGAACTCTAGAGCACATTTAAGCATCATCAAAAAGTGCACAGAAAATAAGCCAGAAGATAGAATCATAATCTTTAAATAAAATAGTGGTCCCTCTACAACAGAAATAGAGTGCACACTTTTCTTTAATTTTGTTCAGAAAAAGCTGAGCAGAGCACTATCATATTCAAATGACTCAGAATGTGACAGCTCTGCATTTGCTATCTGAAAAAGAGTGAAAAAAATAATTCTTATCCAATGTGTACTCTTCGTGGAAAAACCACTAAGAGGCCAATGTCAAAAAAGGATCAACCCAAGTCAACAAACAAATATAGCTGGGATAGATACCACTGTCCTTAAAATTTTGAGCAAACTCAAAGCTGCACATGGAGAGACTTTGGTGAATATTAACGCTTATCAATAGCACCTCCTAAAGGGTGATATTGATCAACGACAAGGTTGACCAACTACAATAGAAAAGATCCAGTGGAGACCTTCAAGACTTATTTCCAAACTAGACAAGCTTGGGGCACCTAAGATAAACCTATCACTTGAATCTATGGGAAAGGTCATCATTTCTATAAAGTGGTGGGGTAGGGAAATTATAATTTTTTTCATTTACTAGAGATCTCTGAAGTAAGCAATAGGCAACATGGATAAAAATAAACAGAGTATGTGATCCATCTAGAAGCTTTCAACAATACTGAGAGCAAATGAATGATGATGAAGGTTGGGGGAGCTGCTGGGACTCAGAGAAGAGAGGACCGGGTGTGTTCAGGTAAATCAGCAAGTCAGCAGCCAAGGAAATTGAGTACTCAGAATTTTAAAGGTTGGAGAGATGCTGAAATTTACTTAATTCAACCCCTAATTTTATAAACTTGGAGGCCACAGTCAGAGATGGTTCTAGAATATCAGATTCTTCACCTTGGCCAGTGCACTTCTCTTGTACTATAAGGTTGTATCATATATCAGTTATAATCAGTTATGAAAAACATATAACACAATAAACTACATGCATACTCTTCATAAGTGGCTGTAGGTTAGAATGAAAACTACCACAAGCTTCCCTAAAGCCAGATCAGAGCTGCCTTCAACATGCAGATAATGTATTACAAATACAAAAATGAGGTTATTCAAAAAGAGAACTCTAGAGCACATTTAAGCATCATCAAAAAGTGCACAGAAAATAAGCCAGAAGATAGAATCATAATCTTTAAATAAAATAGTGGTCCCTCTACAACAGAAATAGAGTGCACACTTTTCTTTAATTTTGTTCAAGAAAAAAAACAAAAGGATCCTAGAAAATCTGGGAGATCAGGTGTAAAATAAAGGCAAGTGCACTAGTCTCAGAATTCTCAATTCCTCACCAGAAGAGGAAGGGGCCTTCACACTAAGTAAGGTTAGTTAAGGACAAATAAAAGGAAGCATTACTTTATCAGAAAATAATAAACCCATGGAGCTCATTACCACAAAAGAGGTACAGGCAAGGAATATAAATGGATTCATAAAGGTTTTGACCAAATTTATGAATGTCAGAGTCATAAATGGCTACTGAGAGTACACCTAACCTTTAAGGTTAATGTCAGGGAAGAAAACTATGTCCTTTCCTGGCAAATCCCTTGAGGCTTCTGTTGTCAACACAAGACTGGGTTGGATCGAACAGCTGGCTTGCCCAGCAGAATGGTTCCTGAATTAATTTTAACAAATCGGGTATCTGGGCCCATAAATGCCCATCTCTTCAGTAGAAGCTTAAATGAAAAATGTTTCATTTTAAACAGGAAGCTTAATGAAATGCCGCTGCTAGACTTTATTATTTAGGCAATCAGAGTTAGACAAGAGGAAAGACTT
Organism: Tragulus kanchil; assembly: GCA_022376925.1. NCBI lineage: Eukaryota > Metazoa > Chordata > Mammalia > Artiodactyla > Tragulidae > Tragulus > Tragulus kanchil. The sequence continues at coordinate 36,418,103 of JAIOJX010000025.1, forward strand.
CATTTTGGGGGTACCAGAGGAAGCCAAAGTTCAAAGCCAGGCTGTACTGAAGGGGCCCTTGTGCAAGTGACTGAGCTTTCCGGGTCAACTCTCCTACCTGGAAAATGAGAATCATAACCATGCTATAGGCATTTTGTTAACATAAAGGTTGGAGAGATGCTGAAATTTACTTAATTCAACCTAATTTTATAAACTTGGAGGCCACAGTCAGAGATGGTTCTAGAATATCAGATTCTTCACCTTGGCCAGTGCACTTCTCTTGTACTATAAGGTTGTATCATATATCAGTTATAATCAGTTATGAAAAACATATAACACAATAAACTACATGCATACTCTTCATAAGTGGCTGTAGGTTAGAATGAAAACTACCACAAGCTTCCCTAAAGCCAGATCAGAGCTGCCTTCAACATGCAGATAATGTATTACAAATACAAAAATGAGGTTATTCAAAAAGAGAACTCTAGAGCACATTTAAGCATCATCAAAAAGTGCACAGAAAATAAGCCAGAAGATAGAATCATAATCTTTAAATAAAATAGTGGTCCCTCTACAACAGAAATAGAGTGCACACTTTTCTTTAATTTTGTTCAAGAAAAAAAACAAAAGGATCCTAGAAAATCTGGGAGATCAGGTGTAAAATAAAGGCAAGTGCACTAGTCTCAGAATTCTCAATTCCTCACCAGAAGAGGAAGGGGCCTTCACACTAAGTAAGGTTAGTTAAGGACAAATAAAAGGAAGCATTACTTTATCAGAAAATAATAAACCCATGGAGCTCATTACCACAAAAGAGGTACAGGCAAGGAATATAAATGGATTCATAAAGGTTTTGACCAAATTTATGAATGTCAGAGTCATAAATGGCTACTGAGAGTACACCTAACCTTTAAGGTTAATGTCAGGGAAGAAAACTATGTCCTTTCCTGGCAAATCCCTTGAGGCTTCTGTTGTCAACACAAGACTGGGTTGGATCGAACAGCTGGCTTGCCCAGCAGAATGGTTCCTGAATTAATTTTAACAAATCGGGTATCTGGGCCCATAAATGCCCATCTCTTCAGTAGAAGCTTAAATGAAAAATGTTTCATTTTAAACAGGAAGCTTAATGAAATGCCGCTGCTAGACTTTATTATTTAGGCAATCAGAGTTAGACAAGAGGAAAGACTTCATTTTGGGGGTACCAGAGGAAGCCAAAGTTCAAAGCCAGGCTGTACTGAAGGGGCCCTTGTGCAAGTGACTGAGCTTTCCGGGTCAACTCTCCTACCTGGAAAATGAGAATCATAACCATGCTATAGGCATTTTGTTAAGACATATATGAGAAAATGGTCTATAAACTGAAAGCAATACATATCATTACAGTAGAGGTAATCGGTTCTAAGCACATCTCAGTCATTTGGGAAGACAGTTTGTGAGGTACATGAAGACAGAGCGATCCTTGCTTCATTTTTATTACGAGAATTCACGAGCATATACAAAAAGTACTCAAGACGGAAGTCAAATGGAACTCCCTAAGGCAGAGTTTCTTTTTTAAAAAAATATTTAAGTTATCACTGATTTTTGGCAGTGCTGAGTCTTCATTGCTGTGTGTAGATTTTTCTAGTTGGGCCAAGCAGGGGTTACTCTCTAGTTGTGGTGCGTGGGCTTCTCACAGAGGTGGTTTCTCTTACTGTGGCTTGCAGGCTCTAAGCACTTAAGTAGTTGTAGCACAGGGGCTGAGTTGTTTCCAGGCAAGTGGAATCTACCTGGATCAGGAACCAAACTCATGTCCCCTGCACTGGCAGCACTGGCAGCACTGGCAGGCAGATTCTTAACCACTGGACCACCAGGTAAGTGTCAGTGTTTATTTGTCCTCTAAATGTTTAGAAAACTCTGGTCATATCTCAATTAGAATATTCGTACTATTTATCTGCTTACTCACCTGCATCATTTACCTGTGAGCTCCCCTAAGTCAGAGATCTTGCTTTGTTCATCTCTGATCTCTACTATTTATCATAGTCTTAGTATATAGTTTCCAATCAATAGATGTTGAATAAATTCTGTAATGTATGACCAATCCTGTTATCTCCAATAATAAATCATCCAACTATAAAATGCAATAAACAGATAGCGACTGAAGTATTAACACAAAATCAAGACTGGCTTGCCCAGCAGAATGGTTCCTGAATTATTTTAACAAATCGGGTATCTGGGCCCATAAATCCCTCTTCAGTAGAAGCTTAAATGAAAATGTTTCATTTTAAACAGGAAGCTTAATGAAATGCCGCTGCTAGACTTTATTATTTAGGCAATCAGAGTTAGACAAGAGGAAAGACTTCATTTTGGGGGTACCAGAGGAAGCCAAAGTTCAAAGCCAGGCTGTACTGAAGGGGCCCTTGTGCAAGTGACTGAGCTTTCCGGGTCAACTCTCCTACCTGGAAAATGAGAATCATAACCATGCTATAGGCATTTTGTTAAGACATATATGAGAAAATGGTCTATAAACTGAAAGCAATACATATCATTACAGTAGAGGTAATCGGTTCTAAGCACATCTCAGTCATTTGGGAAGACAGTTTGTGAGGTACATGAAGACAGAGCGATCCTTGCTTCATTTTTATTACGAGAATTCACGAGCATATACAAAAAGTACTCAAGACGGAAGTCAAATGGAACTCCCTAAGGCAGAGTTTCTTTTTTAAAAAAATATTTAAGTTATCACTGATTTTTGGCAGTGCTGAGTCTTCATTGCTGTGTGTAGATTTTTCTAGTTGGGCCAAGCAGGGGTTACTCTCTAGTTGTGGTGCGTGGGCTTCTCACAGAGGTGGTTTCTCTTACTGTGGCTTGCAGGCTCTAAGCACTTAAGTAGTTGTAGCACAGGGGCTGAGTTGTTTCCAGGCAAGTGGAATCTACCTGGATCAGGAACCAAACTCATGTCCCCTGCACTGGCAGCACTGGCAGCACTGGCAGGCAGATTCTTAACCACTGGACCACCAGGTAAGTGTCAGTGTTTATTTGTCCTCTAAATGTTTAGAAAACTCTGGTCATATCTCAATTAGAATATTCGTACTATTTATCTGCTTACTCACCTGCATCATTTACCTGTGAGCTCCCCTAAGTCAGAGATCTTGCTTTGTTCATCTCTGATCTCTACTATTTATCATAGTCTTAGTATATAGTTTCCAATCAATAGATGTTGAATAAATTCTGTAATGTATGACCAATCCTGTTATCTCCAATAATAAATCATCCAACTATAAAATGCAATAAACAGATAGCGACTGAAGTATTAACACAAAATCAAGACTGAATCTCAGCTTTCCTAATTTCTAGATGCCAGTTTCTAACTTCCTTAATTTGTAAATAACAGTATGTTGGCTCTATTTTCATGAAAAATAAAAAGCAAGACATGAACTGCAAGGTAGTGAAATACTTACTAAGTTCATATATTTAAAACCCTAATACTATATTCCTAAAAACACAGTTTTTACTTTTAAAAATAAGATAAACATAATTTTTGGCCACAGCCTCAAATTTTAGGTGAGTACAAGACTGCAGACAACCTGATCACTGCCATCATGTTCAAAGAGAAAACTTGCAATCCCATTACCTGCAAAATCAATGTGAAAATGCAGACCTTGCATTCAGTTCGTGACATAAACCAACAATTGCAGGTATTTAGAATTTTTTAAATAACCAGGACAGTTTCTCCTCTCACTTACAAAGTTAGAAGGGTAAATGCAAAACTAAATAAATATGCAAGCCTATAATATGTAAAAACTTATATAATATGACCAAATGGGACATATCCCAGGTAGGCAAGGTAACATTCTAAAATCAGCTCACGTAATCCATCACATCAGTAGGCTAAAAGTGAAAAATCACATGATGATATCAACAATTTTTGACAAAATATAGCACCCATCATGAGAAAAAGAAAAACTCAGTAAACTAGGAATAGAAGGGGAATTTCTCAACTTAATAAAGAACATTTACAAAATGCCTATAACTAACATTTTACATCATGATGAGAAATTAGAAATTTTCCCACCAAGATCCGGAAAAGGCAAGAACATCCCCTCTCACCACAGCCTTTCAATACTGTAGTAAAAACCCTAGGTAATGCAGTAAGACAAGATAAGTAACAGCCTTTATCTCAAGCAAAATAAATTAGATTAGAAAGGAAGAAATAAAATTATCTTTGTTCACAGATGACATGATTATCTATGTATTAATAGAAAATTTGAAAGAATCAACAACAAAAATAATTCCTGAAACAAATACAGGATTATAGCCTAGTTCAGGATAGGATACAAGGTTAATATAAAAGTCAATTGGTTAATATAAAAGTCAATTGCTTTTCATATATCAGCAATAAATAAGTAGAATTTGAAATTTAAAACAAAATACCATTTACACTGCCACTCTAAAAAAAGGAAGTACTTAGGTATAATGCTAAGAAAATAGGAACAATATCTATATGAGAAAAATGGTAAAACTCTGATGGGTGAAATCATAACACTAAATAAATGAAGAGATATTCTGTGTTCATGGATAAGGAGCCTCAAGATGTCAATTCTTTCCAACTTAATTTATAGATTCAATGCAACCTCAATCAAAATTCCAGCAAGTTATTTTGTGGATATCAACAAACACTGCAAAATTTATATTAAAGGTAAAAGACCCAGAAGAGCCAACACAATATTGAAGAACAAAGTTGGGAGGACTGACACTGCTCAGCTTCAAGACTTACTATAAAGCTACAGTAATCCCATTACCTGCAAAATCAATGTGAAAATGCAGACCTTGCATTCAGTTCGTGACATAAACCAACAATTGCAGGTATTTAGAATTTTTTAAATAACCAGGACAGTTTCTCCTCTCACTTACAAAGTTAGAAGGGTAAATGCAAAACTAAATAAATATGCAAGCCTATAATATGTAAAACTTATATAATATGACCAAATGGGACATATCCCAGGTAGGCAAGGTAACATTCTAAAATCAGCTCACGTAATCCATCACATCAGTAGGCTAAAAGTGAAAAATCACATGATGATATCAACAATTTTTGACAAAATATAGCACCCATCATGAGAAAAAGAAAAACTCAGTAAACTAGGAATAGAAGGGGAATTTCTCAACTTAATAAAGAACATTTACAAAATGCCTATAACTAACATTTTACATCATGATGAGAAATTAGAAATTTTCCCACCAAGATCCGGAAAAGGCAAGAACACCCCCTCTCACCACAGCCTTTCAATACTGTAGTAAAAACCCTAGGTAATGCAGTAAGACAAGATAAGTAACAGCCTTTATCTCAAGCAAAATAAATTAGATTAGAAAGGAAGAAATAAAATTATCTTTGTTCACAGATGACATGATTATCTATGTATTAATAGAAAATTTGAAAGAATCAACAACAAAAATAATTCCTGAAACAAATACAGGATTATAGCCTAGTTCAGGATAGGATACAAGGTTAATATAAAAGTCAATTGGTTAATATAAAAGTCAATTGCTTTTCATATATCAGCAATAAATAAGTAGAATTTGAAATTTAAAACAAAATACCATTTACACTGCCACTCTAAAAAAAGGAAGTACTTAGGTATAATGCTAAGAAAATAGGAACAATATCTATATGAGAAAAATGGTAAAACTCTGATGGGTGAAATCATAACACTAAATAAATGAAGAGATATTCTGTGTTCATGGATAAGGAGCCTCAAGATGTCAATTCTTTCCAACTTAATTTATAGATTCAATGCAACCTCAATCAAAATTCCAGCAAGTTATTTTGTGGATATCAACAAACACTGCAAAATTTATATTAAAGGTAAAAGACCCAGAAGAGCCAACACAATATTGAAGAACAAAGTTGGGAGGACTGACACTGCTCAGCTTCAAGACTTACTATAAAGCTACAGTAATCCAAACAGCATGCTACCAGTGAAAGAACAGACAAATAGATGAATGGAACAGAGTAGAGAGCCCAGAAACAGAACTCCACACACATAGTCAGGTGGCACTAGTGGTAAAGAACCCACCTGCCAAGGAGACTTAAAAGACAGGGATTCAATCCCTGAGTCAGGAAGATGCCCTGGAGAAGGGCATGACAACCCACTCCAGGATTCCTGCTTGGAGAATCCCATGGACAGAGGAACCTGGTGGGCTACGGTCCATGGGGCCGCAAAGAGCTGGACACAACTGAAGCGACTGAGCAGGTACACACATATAGTCAAAGATCTTTGACAAAGTAGCAGGGGTAACACAGCGGGGCAGATAGTCTTTTCAACCAATTGTGTTAGAATCACTCGACACTCACATACAATAAGACAGATCTAGACACAGATCTTAACCCTTCCCAAAAGTTAACTCCCAAAGGATCAAAGATCTAAATGTAAAACTACAAAACCTCTAGAAGATAATACAGATGCTATCTAGAAGACAACGTCAAGGCTTTCTAGATGACCTTGGGTATGGTGATGACTTTTCAGATACAACACCAAAGGTATGCTCTATGAAATAAATAGTTAACAAGCTGGACTTTACTCAAATTAGAAACTTCTGGTCTGTGAAAGAAATCATCATTAGAATGAGACAACAAACCACAGACCTGGAGAAAATATTTACTAAAGGCACAGCTGATAAAGGACTGTTATTTAAAATATACAAAGAACTCTTAAAACTCAACAATGAAGACAAACAACCCAATTTTAAAAATGGGCCAAAGATCTGAATCGAAATCTCACCCAAGAAGATATACAGATGACAACTAGGCATAGAAAAAGGTGTTCCACATCCTATGTCATTAGGGAAAAGCAAATTAACACAACAATAAGATCCAGGTGCACACCTACTAAAATGGCCCAAAACCTAGAATGCTGACAACACCAAATGCTGGTGAGGATGTGGAGCAACAAGAACTTTCATTCATTGCTGATAGAAATGCACCATGGTGCAGACATTTAGAAAGTAATTCTGTAGCTTCTTACAAAACTAAATATGCCCTTATTGGGCAACCCAGTAATCATATTCCTCAGCATGTACCCAAAAGGGGCTGAAAATTTATGCCCACACCAAAACCTGCACACAGATGTTCAGGGCAAACGTGGAAGCAACCCAAATGTGTTTCAGGAGGTAAATGGATATATAATCTGTAGTACATCTAGACAGCAGTAGAAAGAAATGAGCTATGAAAGACATGGAGGAAACTGAAACACGTACTACTAAGTGAAGGAAGCCAATCTGAAAAGGCCACATACCATATAGTTCTAACATTCTAGAAACTGACAAAAACATGGGGACAGCAAAAGGAGCGGTGGTTCCAGGAACTGGGGGTAGAGGAGTAGAGAGAAATTACTAGGCAGGGAACAGTAGGATTTTAGGGCAGTGAACACCTCTGTATGATAATACAGATAATAATGATGCATACATGTCATCATACATTTGTCGAAACCCATAGAATGCTCACGCCCAAGAGTGAAATATAATACAAACTATGGACTTTGGCTGACTGATGAATCATATCGGTTCACTAATTATAACAAATGTACCACTGGTGGGGGATGTTGATAAGGCAGGAGCACATGTGTCAGGGGAGGGGGTGCATGGAAGATCTCTGCATTTCTTCTCAATTTTGCTGGTAACTTGAAACAGCAAAAAAAAATGATTATAATAAACCTTAAAATTTTTTTTAATTAAAAAATGTAAGACATAAATGAATAAGCAAGCACATATATACATGTGCGTGCATGTACATGTGTATGTGTACATAAAATCCTTTTTCTCACTTAACAGCAATTGAAAAGATAAGGGTTGAAATGGTCAGTAGGCCACTGAACACCAGCATTTTCTTTCCTGTTTCAGGGGCCAGCCCAGCCCATCCCTGCCTTTGCCAGGTCCATCTCAGGCCAGCTTTACTCAGCACATTCCATTCATCCATTGCAGCCCTGGCTGCAAAGCGGACCCTCCGCTCTGCTGAATTCTGAAATCCTTTTCTCTAATGTGGAGAGCATTTCCTTGTCAAAGCACCTGCAATGAGTGCTTATTTCATATTTGTTCTTCCTTCGCTTATCTATAGCCACGGCTGACTTTGCCTCCCTCAAATTTCAGTCTTTTTTATTCGCCAAGCCTAAATTTCCATAGGTAGTTAATAATATCATGGCCTACTCTGGCCAAGAACACATATATTTCTTCCATATCTCTGAATCACATATACACCCTACGCTAACTTTATTGTCATTATTCCCTGCTGTCAGTCTCATATTGGAAAAGGCAACAGGGCTCTACTTACTCGTGGTGAAAAGTTTATCCTGCAGATTTTTGGTTTCTTAGGTCTTCCATGAACGGCTGTGCATATCTGTGTGCTCCCAGGCATCTCCAGGGCTCTGCATTTAACTTCATACTTCTAAAAGCATCTGTACAGAGATAATATTAACATTATTGCAACAGACAGGCAGAGGCTCATTTTTCTCTGCTTTGACTGAAAAGATGCCTCTTCATAGTGAAAATGTGCAGACATTGACATTTTTGTGTGAGGTCTGAATGTGTGTGGGTCCAGCTATCAGCAGCAAGATGTTCAGACACAACTGCTAGATGGTTTGGTTTTTTTTAAAAAGTTACCAGTCAAAACTAACTGGTGATCCACAAACTTTACTTATTTTCCCAAAGCCTCCTCTATTCTAAAGCTGGGAAAAACTCCTGACTTCACTCTCAGTTCTGAGATGGAGTTGCTAGAAGGGTGGATGCTTCGAAGATCACTTAGGCCCCCAAATAGCTACTTAACTAGACGTACTGGGTGCTTTAAATATACAAATTTTTTAAAGACCTGATTTAGAATTTAGAGTATGAATACAGAAAGTAGTAGAAATAGGATTGGATTTGAAGTTAAATTCCAGTCTCTACTGCCAACTGGTATCTCTAATGCAAGTCTCAGTTTACTCCTCTGTATAACGGTGATAATAAGATCTGCTCTGACGAGGTCATAATCACAGAGCTGCTTAAAGATCTAGAAATAAAAATGCATGGGAATTAACTCTCAACCATCCAGTGCTTTGGAATCTAAATTGCTGTTATAATACCAAAACAGAAGCTCCTCGAACACTAACAACTTAAAAAGAACCTAGTCATGGCCCCGGTAGAATTCATAGCCTGAGTTTTCTTAGATAACTCCAGTTGCAACTTTCACTTTGTTGGTTTCTCTGTTAGCTTAATTCTTTTTTCTTCTCAGTCTTACCTCCAAACAATCCAACCCTAAGCAGAGTTGTGTTACAATAATGAATACTATTTAGTAAAAAGTTGGAACAATATAATGGTAAATTGGACTTTCCTGGTGGCTCAGATGGTAAAGAATCTGCCTGCAATGCAGGAGACTCAGGTTCCATCCCTGGGTCAGGGCTCTACTTACTGGGGCCAGATTTTTGGTTTCTGCTCCAGGCTGTGCATATCTGTGTGCTCCCAGGCATCTCCAGGGCTCTGCATTTAACTTCATACTTCTAAAAGCATCTGTACAGAGATAATATTAACATTATTGCAACAGACAGGCAGAGGCTCATTTTTCTCTGCTTTGACTGAAAAGATGCCTCTTCATAGTGAAAATGTGCAGACATTGACATTTTTGTGTGAGGTCTGAATGTGTGTGGGTCCAGCTATCAGCAGCAAGATGTTCAGACACAACTGCTAGATGGTTTGGTTTTTTTTAAAAAGTTACCAGTCAAAACTAACTGGTGATCCACAAACTTTACTTATTTTCCCAAAGCCTCCTCTATTCTAAAGCTGGGAAAAACTCCTGACTTCACTCTCAGTTCTGAGATGGAGTTGCTAGAAGGGTGGATGCTTCGAAGATCACTTAGGCCCCCAAATAGCTACTTAACTAGACGTACTGGGTGCTTTAAATATACAAATTTTTTAAAGACCTGATTTAGAATTTAGAGTATGAATACAGAAAGTAGTAGAAATAGGATTGGATTTGAAGTTAAATTCCAGTCTCTACTGCCAACTGGTATCTCTAATGCAAGTCTCAGTTTACTCCTCTGTATAACGGTGATAATAAGATCTGCTCTGACGAGGTCATAATCACAGAGCTGCTTAAAGATCTAGAAATAAAAATGCATGGGAATTAACTCTCAACCATCCAGTGCTTTGGAATCTAAATTGCTGTTATAATACCAAAACAGAAGCTCCTCGAACACTAACAACTTAAAAAGAACCTAGTCATGGCCCCGGTAGAATTCATAGCCTGAGTTTTCTTAGATAACTCCAGTTGCAACTTTCACTTTGTTGGTTTCTCTGTTAGCTTAATTCTTTTTTCTTCTCAGTCTTACCTCCAAACAATCCAACCCTAAGCAGAGTTGTGTTACAATAATGAATACTATTTAGTAAAAAAAGTTGGAACAATATAATGGTAAATTGGACTTTCCTGGTGACTCAGATGGTAAAGAATCTGCCTGCAATGCAGGAGACTCAGGTTCCATCCCTGGGTCAGGAAGACCCTTTGGAAATGGGAATGACTATCCACTCCAGTATTCTTGCTTGGAGAATTTCATGGACAGAGGAGCCTGGTGGGGCTACAATCTATGGGGTCACAAAGAGTCAGAAACGACCGAGTTAACCAGCACTTTCAACAATAAATTATTTTAGAAATTTTCACCATGTACACTGACAGCAAGAACTGTAGTAGAAAAATAAGTTATTGCCATTGGATTCATTTAAGTAGCAGTGAGGGTTATGCTGAGACAGTACTGATTCTTCAGTGTTTCCACAAGGGTCTGAGTGGTTCTGGGTGGCCCACTAAGAATGCTCTCTTCCTACAAGCCTCCTATCTACCATTGGATCTGCCAATTCAAAGCTCTTCAATGCCTCTCTAGTTGATTCCTAGGTAATCAGGTTGTGCTCCAAGCCCAGAAGAAATGGGGTGAACACTTTTTGTGTGGATGAGTGAGGCTGAGGCACCTCTTTTTCCTAAAAGCCCATGATACATTAAGGCATTGCTGATGAGACCGAGAGAGGGAGTCAAATTTCACATCTGATCATGGTTAAACTCAACACCCTCAAATGCCTATATATGGTATTTTTCAAAGAACAAATATCTGCTCTGAACAATCCTATTCACAAGCTGAATTCCTCTAACACCTCTGTATCACAGACTGGAAAAGCAGCATTCAGAAACATTTTGAAAGCAGGCAAGTACCTTGCAGAAGTCTAAGGACTAGTAGGCACAGCAGTAAAATATTTTTAAATCCTTCAAGAGTTTTTTTAAAAAAGATAACTCAAAGTTGCAACTTTTAAAAAACTTTAACAACTTAAAAAGAACCTAGTCATGGCCCCGGTAGAATTCATAGCCTGAGTTTTCTTAGATAACTCCAGTTGCAACTTTCACTTTGTTGGTTTCTCTGTTAGCTTAATTCTTTTTTCTTCTCAGTCTTACCTCCAAACAATCCAACCCTAAGCAGAGTTGTGTTACAATAATGAATACTATTTAGTAAAAAAAGTTGGAACAATACAATGGTAAATTGGACTTTCCTGGTGACTCAGATGGTAAAGAATCTGCCTGCAATGTAGGAGACTCAGGTTCCATCCCTGGGTCAGGAAGACCCTTTGGAAATGGGAATGACTATCCACTCCAGTATTCTTGCTTGGAGAATTTCATGGACAGAGGAGCCTGGTGGGGCTACAATCTATGGGGTCACAAAGAGTCAGAAACGACCGAGTTAACCAGCACTTTCAACAATAAATTATTTTAGAAATTTTCACCATGTACACTGACAGCAAGAACTGTAGTAGAAAAATAAGTTATTGCCATTGGATTCATTTAAGTAGCAGTGAGGGTTATGCTGAGACAGTACTGATTCTTCAGTGTTTCCACAAGGGTCTGAGTGGTTCTGGGTGGCCCACTAAGAATGCTCTCTTCCTACAAGCCTCCTATCTACCATTGGATCTGCCAATTCAAAGCTCTTCAATGCCTCTCTAGTTGATTCCTAGGTAATCAGGTTGTGCTCCAAGCCCAGAAGAAATGGGGTGAACACTTTTTGTGTGGATGAGTGAGGCTGAGGCACCTCTTTTTCCTAAAAGCCCATGATACATTAAGGCATTGCTGATGAGACCGAGAGAGGGAGTCAAATTTCACATCTGATCATGGTTAAACTCAACACCCTCAAATGCCTATATATGGTATTTTTCAAAGAACAAATATCTGCTCTGAACAATCCTATTCACAAGCTGAATTCCTCTAACACCTCTGTATCACAGACTGGAAAAGCAGCATTCAGAAACATTTTGAAAGCAGGCAAGTACCTTGCAGAAGTCTAAGGACTAGTAGGCACAGCAGTAAAATATTTTTAAATCCTTATTTCTAGGTTATTATTCCATCTTGAACAGAAGCAGTCCATGTATTAGCAGAAGACTACTATAACCATGAAGTGAAGCTACATGTCTATAATCTTTAACTGTGTTCATTACTAGGAAATAATGGATGCACAATTCCCTGGAGAAGGAAATGTCTACCTACTCAAGTATTCTTGCCTGGAGAATTCCATGGACAGAGAAGCCTGGAGGGCTACAGTCCATGGGGGTCGCAAAGAGTCAGACACAACTACACAAATAAGCACATGAACATTTAAAATCTCCATGGTACTGAGTAGCCATGAACATGAAACTATGAAGTTATACTATAAAATAAATTAGGCCCTGAGCACATACAAATGTCAAAGAAAAACATATGGTCAGTAAGAAATACTGTTCCAGAACCGTATTTCTTTAATCGATCTTTAACTGTTCATACTATGCAGCCTACTTCTGTGCTACGAAACCTGGAAATAATCAAAGAAAAGGTGAAGTATTGAAATCACAAGAATCTGGGTCAAAATATCTAGGTTCCAGTCCAAATTGGATGACAGAGAGTGTAAATCTTTATAAACTTTGAATTCTCATACTGTTATGAGTGAATTAAATCAGGAACTGTTTTTTTCTTTGGGGTTATTTTGTTCCTTTCAATGGTTGAGGTCCTCATCAATACTTTTATTGTAATGACTATTATTGTAGTAAACATTCATGACCCCAAACTCTGAGATCTTTGTAACAGAATGACCTACCTTTGGAGGTAAAGCCTTCTCTTCAAGTGTACATTTTATCTCTAAGCCCAGAAGAAATGGGGTGAACACTTTTTGTGTGGATGAGTGAGGCTGAGGCACCTCTTTTTCCTAAAAGCCCATGATACATTAAGGCATTGCTGATGAGACCGAGAGAGGGAGTCAAATTTCACATCTGATCATGGTTAAACTCAACACCCTCAAATGCCTATATATGGTATTTTTCAAAGAACAAATATCTGCTCTGAACAATCCTATTCACAAGCTGAATTCCTCTAACACCTCTGTATCACAGACTGGAAAAGCAGCATTCAGAAACATTTTGAAAGCAGGCAAGTACCTTGCAGAAGTCTAAGGACTAGTAGGCACAGCAGTAAAATATTTTTAAATCCTTATTTCTAGGTTATTATTCCATCTTGAACAGAAGCAGTCCATGTATTAGCAGAAGACTACTATAACCATGAAGTGAAGCTACATGTCTATAATCTTTAACTGTGTTCATTACTAGGAAATAATGGATGCACAATTCCCTGGAGAAGGAAATGTCTACCTACTCAAGTATTCTTGCCTGGAGAATTCCATGGACAGAGAAGCCTGGAGGGCTACAGTCCATGGGGGTCGCAAAGAGTCAGACACAACTACACAAATAAGCACATGAACATTTAAAATCTCCATGGTACTGAGTAGCCATGAACATGAAACTATGAAGTTATACTATAAAATAAATTAGGCCCTGAGCACATACAAATGTCAAAGAAAAACATATGGTCAGTAAGAAATACTGTTCCAGAACCGTATTTCTTTAATCGATCTTTAACTGTTCATACTATGCAGCCTACTTCTGTGCTACGAAACCTGGAAATAATCAAAGAAAAAGGTGAAGTATTGAAATCACAAGAATCTGGGTCAAAATATCTAGGTTCCAGTCCAAATTGGATGACAGAGAGTGTAAATCTTTATAAACTTTGAATTCTCATACTGTTATGAGTGAATTAAATCAGGAACTGTTTTTTTCTTTGGGGTTATTTTGTTCCTTTCAATGGTTGAGGTCCTCATCAATACTTTTATTGTAATGACTATTATTGTAGTAAACATTCATGACCCCAAACTCTGAGATCTTTGTAACAGAATGACCCACCTTTGGAGGTAAAGCCTTCTCTTCAAGTGTACATTATTTTATCACTAAGCTTTCTTAGATCCTTGACAAAAGTGACTTCAGACACACTTTAGCTTTGAGCACACACTGTGACACAAGCAATAACAAAGCAAAACTTTAAATCTGGACATGGAGTGACCAGTCACCTCCCTGCTTGTATATTCAGAGACACTAAAACCCCAGAAAACTTGGGAAGGGCGAGCTGTTTTCCAACGCGACTGCTTAGCCGAGGTATCTGGAGCAACCAGCCACCTCATGTGAAATTCTTTTCATCTTTCCTTCACACTTCTGTGCAAACCAGAAGGATTTCTGAGAGGCACTGAGACTCTCAATCACTGAGGCAAAGCTGCTTTCTGGTTTGAGCTCACGTAGAAGAAAAGCAATTTCACGTTAAAGATACACAAAGGATGGCAGGGAAGGATGTGAGCTGATATCCCCTAATACATATGCAAACTCTCCTTTGGATGCTGGCACTTCACCATCTTGTACAAAGTTAATGGAAACCAAGGAACTACCATTCCAAGATCGTCGTCCCCTTTAATCCTTAATAACCAAATAAAAATGGGCAGCCTGTATTCCGGAGCAGCTCCAGCAAGCAGATCTCCAGGAAACAAGGCTCCCTACAGACTTCCCCTTGATCTTAAAGCTTAACTTGAAACATTTATATGCACGGAGCACCTGGCCAAGAGATGTGAGGAGGCCTTTTTTTCACCTTGGCTCTATTTCTTTCTTTAATAATAAATTCTCACCTTTTTCCCCCTCCTTCCTGGAAACTGATTTCAACGGAGATAAAGTTTTTTGTTCTTTCTTAATAGTTTAAGAAAAGCAAGACCAACTTGAAAACCCCCTATTAACACCCAACAGGTTCCCTGCCTGCCCGAAGGTATCATCTCTGCTTTAGGGAAGATCGCGAAGTCAGAGTAGGTTAATTCCAATCAGGTTGAGAACTTCTTTTGTTTGAATTCAAAGGGCTCAGGTTAGCCTGTTACACAACTGAGTATCACCTAGCTGCACAAGTCCTTCTCCCTGACACATCTTGCTGAGTAAAGAGTGAATGAACTCTATAAAGTGTTTTGACTGCACTGGCTTAAGGACACAGGTATCTGAATTACAGTCAGATGTTTAACAGAGGAGGTAAGCTGGGACTGGACTGAAATAGGAAGGCTGTCTGGGTCACATCCTTAACAAGAATATCATACACGTGATGGTGGTAACATGCCATGGAGTCTGCTCTGTGGTCTTTCTCCCCAGTCAGGTCCCATCCATTACAGTTCTTTAGAATTAAATGTATTTTTACTTTTAGAAACTTAAAAAAAATTGCTATTTTTTTATTGGGGTATAATTGCTTCACAATCTTGGGTTACTTTCTGCCATGCAACAAAATAAAGTGTTAATCACTTAGCTGTGTCCAACTCTTTCCAACTCTATAGACTCTAGCCTGCCAGGCTTCTCTGTCCATGAGATTCTCCAGGCAAGAACACTGCAGTGGGTTGCCATGCCCTTCTCTAGGGGATCTCCCCAACCCAGGGATCAAAGCTGCATCTCCTGCAGGTCTCCTGATTTCCGGGCAGATTCTTTACCACTGAGACATACATACATTTATTAAAACATAAATTTGTTTTATAAAAGGAGCACCAGTTCATAAGTACCATCCGCTCTCTTTTGGTCTTCTTTCTTTCATTTATTTCTCTCCATTCCACAAAGTATATTTGAGGAGACTAACCACTTCTATGCCTCCAGTCTCGCCTCTAAACTCATTCTCCATGCCTGCTGTATTTAGGATAGGGTCAGGATTCTTCCATGCAGCTTACAAGGCTCTTGTGAACCGGCGCCTCAGTGCTCTCAGCCTTATCCTCTGAACACATGCCACCTTGGTCAACAATTCACGTACGCCCTTGCCTTCAAAGTTTTTCCTGTGAGGCTCTATCTTGCCTCTCAATGGGTGAACTTACACCTGATCTTCCTGTGAGGCTCTTTTCCCCCCATTCAATCAGGTTCCCTGCCTGCCCAAGGTATCATCTCTGCTTTAGGAAGATCCAGAGTAGGTTAATTCCAATCAGGTTGAGAACTTCTTTTGTTTGAATTCAAAGGGCTCAGGTTAGCCTGTTACACAACTGAGTATCACCTAGCTGCACAAGTCCTTCTCCCTGACACATCTTGCTGAGTAAAGAGTGAATGAACTCTATAAAGTGTTTTGACTGCACTGGCTTAAGGACACAGGTATCTGAATTACAGTCAGATGTTTAACAGAGGAGGTAAGCTGGGACTGGACTGAAATAGGAAGGCTGTCTGGGTCACATCCTTAACAAGAATATCATACACGTGATGGTGGTAACATGCCATGGAGTCTGCTCTGTGGTCTTTCTCCCCAGTCAGGTCCCATCCATTACAGTTCTTTAGAATTAAATGTATTTTTACTTTTAGAAACTTAAAAAAAATTGCTATTTTTTTATTGGGGTATAATTGCTTCACAATCTTGGGTTACTTTCTGCCATGCAACAAAATAAAGTGTTAATCACTTAGCTGTGTCCAACTCTTTCCAACTCTATAGACTCTAGCCTGCCAGGCTTCTCTGTCCATGAGATTCTCCAGGCAAGAACACTGCAGTGGGTTGCCATGCCCTTCTCTAGGGGATCTCCCCAACCCAGGGATCAAAGCTGCATCTCCTGCAGGTCTCCTGATTTCCGGGCAGATTCTTTACCACTGAGACATACATACATTTATTAAAAACATAAATTTGTTTTATAAAAGGAGCACCAGTTCATAAGTACCATCCGCTCTCTTTTGGTCTTCTTTCTTTCATTTATTTCTCTCCATTCCACAAAGTATATTTGAGGAGACTAACCACTTCTATGCCTCCAGTCTCGCCCCCTCTAAACTCATTCTCCATGCCTGCTGTATTTAGGATAGGGTCAGGATTCTTCCATGCAGCTTACAAGGCTCTTGTGAACCGGCGCCTCAGTGCTCTCAGCCTTATCCTCTGAACACATGCCACCTTGGTCAACAATTCACGTACGCCCTTGCCTTCAAAGTTTTTCCTGTGAGGCTCTTTCTTGCCTCTCCAATGGGTGAACTTACACCTGATCTTCCTCCAGTTCTGGGTTCATCCCCAGTTCCTGTGTCCCCGAAACCTGCTCTCACCTGACTCCCCTCACCTTGGCCTATGTCACCCTTGACCATTTACTTAATAGCCTGCTGATAACACATTCTTTGAGAATAGGAACTGAGAATAAGTCACTTTGAATTTTACTCCCAGCATCTAGCAGAGTGCCTGACATTTATGGTTTAATGAAGTGGTATTGTTTGTTGCATGAATGAATAATAATAATAATAAGTCACTGTCATTTATTAAACATTTACCATGGGCCACAGTTTCCATGATGGCTCAGCAGGTAAAGAGTCTTCCTGCAATGTAGGAGACACAGGAGACGTGGGTTTGATCTCTGGGCCAGGAAGACCCCCTCTGAAGAAGGAAATGGCAACCCACTCTAGTATTCTTGCTTGGGAGATCCCATGGACAGAGGAGCCTGATGGGCTGTAGTCCAAAGGATCACAGAGTCAGACACACTGAGTGACCTAGCATATGCATGCATACACACATACACAATACACGGGCTACAAAGTAGCCCATTGTTCTACTTTCATTATCATTGAGAAAAAGTCTATTCTTCACATCGGAACCATAAGAAAGATTATGATCATCTTCATGTTATAGACGAGCAAATCAAGGTTTCCAATAGCCAAGTGTGAGTGGTAAGCCCCCAACCAAGATCTTTCTGGTTCTAATCATAGCCTCTATTGCCTTTCCAGTGACAAATGATGCTTCCAAATGGCCGAATCAAAAAAGAAACAATCAGTCACGAGACTCACAACCTCTGAAAAAAGCACACACTTTTTTGAGAGAAGTGTGGAGAGAAACATGTCTCTTCCTGTATTCAGAAATGTGAAAATTATCTTCCCTTGGTCATATCAAGGCATTCCTCAGTGGCCTGATTATGTGGACAACAACCTGGGAACCTGGAACAGCAGATTTCATAGACCTCTTCCTAGATACACAATCCAAGCCAGTGGCACCATATAAAACAAGTACAAGTCACTGAAGTCCATTCTCCATCAGATGAAATATACAATTCCTTGGGGATATGACTTAAACCAAGGGGTTACTTAATTCACCGAAATCAAATCCAGCAAGTATTCATATTATCACTTCAAGGTCATTTTCCCCTTGAGAAGAGTAAAAAAGGAAAATTGGTGGGAAAGAAAGTTAAGAACTTGTGACCTACCTGATCTAGAAAGGCAATGAGTGACCTAGCAGAGTACTCAGGAGCTGCCTTGGCCAGCACAGTCTCTCTGAGGCACGGTCTCTCTGAGGGATCTCTGACCAGACAACATTACCTAGACCCAACTTTCTCCTCTGTAACCTGGGGGCCCCAGGGTCCCAAGGGTCCTTTCTGGTCTAATGTTCCCTGGTTGTCAATGACTGCTCTCCTTGGGGTGCCATCTCCTGTGGTTTTGCTTAGAAGTTAATACCCTCAATCCCTTGGTCAGAAAGATTCCCCAGAGAAAGAAATGGCTACACACGCCAGTAGCCATTTAGCCAGGCTAGATTTAGCCTGGAGAATTCCATGGTCAGAGGAGCCTGGTGGGCTACAATCCACAGGGTCACAAAGAGTCGGACATGACTGAACAATTAACACTATCACTAGTATAACATACTCCATATAAAAAAATGATACAAACAAACTTACTAAACAGAAATAGACTCACAGACAAAAAACAAACTTATGATTACCAGGGATAGAAGCAGTCGGGGAGGAAGAGATAAATTAGGAGTTTGGGACTAACAGCTATACATTACTATATATTAAATAGATATTCAACAAGGACCTACCGTATTGCACAGGGAACTATACTCAATATCTTATAATAACCTATAATGGAAAATAATTTGAAAAAAAATACATATATATATATATATATATATATATGTACCTGTGTGTGTGCGTGGGTATGTATAACTGAATTATTTTGTCATACACTTAAAATGAATACAGTCTTGTAAATTAACTAAACTTCAATTAAAACAAAAGTTAATACCCTGCTTCCCATCTGCAAGTTGGGATTTTGGGGGTCTTGATCATTAAAACTGAGAAAGAATTACCCCAGCAATTCTGGCTACCAGACACACCCTCTCACTATCTGCTGCCTCAGAAGTGGAAAGCCCTCGGTCACAGAAAACACCACACACATGCACACACACACATATGCATGTGCCTTCTTTTGTGACAGGTGATACTGTCTGTTTCACAACCTAGTTGGCAAGTTTGCTCTCTGAGTCAGCTTGAAGAGTTTTCTCTGAATCCACTGTATCTTTGACCAGTTATTGCTGGTCACAGAACTTGTGACCTTCCTGATCTAGAAAGGCAATGAGTGACCTAGCGGAGTACTCAGGAGCTGCCTTGGCCAGCACAGTCTCTCTGAGGCACGGTCTCTCTGAGGGATCTCTGACCAGACAACATTACCTAGACCCAACTTTCTCCTCTGTAACCTGGGGGCCCCAGGGTCCCAAGGGTCCTTTCTGGTCTAATGTTCCCTGGTTGTCAATGACTGCTCTCCTTGGGGTGCCATCTCCTGTGGTTTTGCTTAGAAGTTAATACCCTCAATCCCTTGGTCAGAAAGATTCCCCAGAGAAAGAAATGGCTACACACGCCAGTAGCCATTTAGCCAGGCTAGATTTAGCCTGGAGAATTCCATGGTCAGAGGAGCCTGGTGGGCTACAATCCACAGGGTCACAAAGAGTCGGACATGACTGAACAATTAACACTATCACTAGTATAACATACTCCATATAAAAAAATGATACAAACAAACTTACTAAACAGAAATAGACTCACAGACAAAAAACAAACTTATGATTACCAGGGATAGAAGCAGTCGGGGAGGAAGAGATAAATTAGGAGTTTGGGACTAACAGCTATACATTACTATATATTAAATAGATATTCAACAAGGACCTACCGTATTGCACAGGGAACTATACTCAATATCTTATAATAACCTATAATGGAAAATAATTTGAAAAAAAATACATATATATATATATATATATATATATATATATATATGTACCTGTGTGTGTGCGTGGGTATGTATAACTGAATTATTTTGTCATACACTTAAAATGAATACAGTCTTGTAAATTAACTAAACTTCAATTAAAACAAAAGTTAATACCCTGCTTCCCATCTGCAAGTTGGGATTTTGGGGGTCTTGATCATTAAAACTGAGAAAGAATTACCCCAGCAATTCTGGCTACCAGACACACCCTCTCACTATCTGCTGCCTCAGAAGTGGAAAGCCCTCGGTCACAGAAAACACCACACACACATGCACACACACACATATGCATGTGCCTTCTTTTGTGACAGGTGATACTGTCTGTTTCACAACCTAGTTGGCAAGTTTGCTCTCTGAGTCAGCTTGAAGAGTTTTCTCTGAATCCACTGTATCTTTGACCAGTTATTGCTGGTCACAGTCTGTGCTTCCTGATCTTGAAGCATTTCCCCTTAACACTCAACTACGGTTATTTTATTCCACCTCGTTTACAGCTCAACTGACGGAAATCTTCGCCCTTGTGAATACAGAAGTCTGTCCAAAGGACAGCAGATGTTCACTTTAATCACAATATTGTTGCCTCTCCACAAAATCAGTTCCGTAGTCTTATCCTTTTCAAAAATATGCACCTCTTGTCTCACACATGTTTGCAGTTATGTCTCAATCTTTAAATCACTCTTGCAAAAGGACTCTAAAGTAGGTAAATAACGTCGTTGTCTTTGAACAATAGAGACTTCCTTTTGCTGTGAAACACAAAAAAGAAAAATACACAAAACTCTGAAAATTCTAAGATACAATAAGAAGGCTGTCTACTCAATGCATTGTGGTGACCTAAATGGAAAGGAAATCCCAAAAGAAGGGATATGTGTAGACATATGACTGATTCACTTTGCTGCACAGCAGAAACTAACACAGCATTGTAAAGCAACTATATTTCAATAAAAATTAATTTTAAAAAAAAGAAAAAAAGGCTGGGATGTTTATACTATTTAACCCACTGTCTGTTTTGAAGGGATTCTGTAAGCAAATAAGTCTGATTCTATCCATTGGGAGGGAGTAAAGCTGCTTACTACTAGGACATGCAATTTTATTCTCTCTACCATAAAATTCCAAATTCTACAATAGTAGTTTACACTAATTTCTATGTTTGGTTTTCTGTATTTTATCCTAGTTTCTTTTAATTCAGCATTTCCCAGTTGCTTAATACTATCTTATTTTCAGTCCATTGTTCTATAAATGAGGGAAATGAGTAAAAATTCCAAAGGATTCAGAAAATTAACTAGATGAGAAAAAAGTCCAAACTTCATAAACAAAATAAGAAACAGAACAAAAGGAATTCGGAGTTTTGTCTTGACAAAGGAAAGGGATGAGTCTATATTTTTCTAATAAGAAGAAAGGTAACCACTGTAATTTTGTGAAGGGAACTTTAGGTTAGACGTCTAAAGAGATGATCTTACGTGTTTTGGGAGATATAATGTGTACAGTCTATGGAGAGACTGAAGACAGGAGCAGAGTGGAAAATTGGGATTAACCTCTGTACACCATTGATTCTATGTATATAACAGATCACTAATGAGAACCTACTGTAGAGCTCAGGGAAATCCACTCAGTGCTCTGTGGTGACCTAAATGGGAAGGAAGTCCAAAAAGAGAGAGGATATATGTATACATATAGCTGATTCACTTTGCTGTACAGCAGAAACTAACACAACACTGTAAAGCAACCACATTCCAATAAAAATTAATTGAAAATAAACACTGGAGTAGAAACTCATCTCAGAGGAGGGAGGAGGCAGACACTGGAAGTAGATTTGCAGCTTCAAGAAAAAGCCTGGGATACAGTTAATGATTTCTGAAGATGAGCTCCTGGCAGCCCTAAGGACTGGCAATTTGCCTACCATTTAGGAAATGGCCTTTACAGAGTGGAGGGGGGCCTCGTGTTATAAAAGAAATAAGCACATCCCCCATGGCTCCTGCCGATCAGTACATAATGACCTGGAACATCTCCGGCACTGTATTAATGCCACATGCTCTCTTAAATGGCACAGCCCGTGTTCCCTTAAAGGCAAATAAGGGAGGGTCCCGTTTCTTTTTTAGCAACCAGGTTTGAAAACAAGCAAACAAAAATTGCCTGTGCTCATCCCAAACTTTTCGATAGCTTGTCAAAATAAGGGACGGTGGGAGCATACAAGGTAACAAGATGCAAACACGGATCCTAGTCCTTCCAAGAAAACTCTTCATCATCCTCTGCGTGGCTCAGTCATGCTGCTCATTAAACAAGTCGTCGGAACACTGTCAGTCCAGTCTTCCAGGGACCACAATTTTTTTTTTTTTTTTTGAAGAGAGAAGGTAATCAGGGGGCCAGCTGTGCAGAAAGGTGAACATTTGGAAACCAGGAAAGGGTTTCCTGGTGTTTAAGATCTGGCACCTTCTAAATTTAGAGGTCTTCCCCATCTCCACTCTCACCACACTTTTTGGGGGAGTGGGGTTAAAATATTTTTAAAATCTAGTTTCATTTTTTAGTTTGCACAGGCACAAGGTGCTGTGAAACACACCTCAAGCGCCTTTTAAAAATTAAAACAGGGTTGATCCGTAGTGTCAGGAGTTCCCGCTAATCAAACTCGCTGCCAGTTTTTCAGGAGGGAAGAGGGGCAGCTCTCCCACTAGAAAACACGGTTTCATTTTGCTGTTTTGATCTACATGGTTTCCTGCAGATAATTCTCTTGCATTTTTTAAAGAAGAATGGGGAATACAATACTGAGAAAATAAACGCTTATTGGGACACACAGGTTCCCGTGTCGCCCTCGACAAATGTGCAGAACACCAGGTCCCTCTGCTGGCCCGGTTCAGAGGGAGCGTCTCCCAGCAGGGCGTCTTCAGAGATGCTGCCTCTAAATCAAAACTGCCCAAATAGAATGTTCTAGTTGTCCTGTGCCTGCCCAGGACCAGCAGCAGCTTAAAAATGATTTCTGAAGATGAGCTCCTGGCAGCCCTAAGGACTGGCAAGTTGCCTACCATTTAGGAAATGGCCTTTACAGAGTGGAGGGGGGCCTCGTGTTATAAAAGAAATAAGCACATCCCCCATGGCTCCTGCCGATCAGTACATAATGACCTGGAACATCTCCGGCACTGTATTAATGCCACATGCTCTCTTAAATGGCACAGCCCGTGTTCCCTTAAAGGCAAATAAGGGAGGGTCCCGTTTCTTTTTTAGCAACCAGGTTTGAAAACAAGCAAACAAAAATTGCCTGTGCTCATCCCAAACTTTTCGATAGCTTGTCAAAATAAGGGACGGTGGGAGCATACAAGGTAACAAGATGCAAACACGGATCCTAGTCCTTCCAAGAAAACTCTTCATCATCCTCTGCGTGGCTCAGTCATGCTGCTCATTAAACAAGTCGTCGGAACACTGTCAGTCCAGTCTTCCAGGGACCACAATTTTTTTTTTTTTTTTGAAGAGAGAAGGTAATCAGGGGGCCAGCTGTGCAGAAAGGTGAACATTTGGAAACCAGGAAAGGGTTTCCTGGTGTTTAAGATCTGGCACCTTCTAAATTTAGAGGTCTTCCCCATCTCCACTCTCACCACACTTTTTGGGGGAGTGGGGTTAAAATATTTTTAAAATCTAGTTTCATTTTTTAGTTTGCACAGGCACAAGGTGCTGTGAAACACACCTCAAGCGCCTTTTAAAAATTAAAACAGGGTTGATCCGTAGTGTCAGGAGTTCCCGCTAATCAAACTCGCTGCCAGTTTTTCAGGAGGGAAGAGGGGCAGCTCTCCCACTAGAAAACACGGTTTCATTTTGCTGTTTTGATCTACATGGTTTCCTGCAGATAATTCTCTTGCATTTTTTAAAGAAGAATGGGGAATACAATACTGAGAAAATAAACGCTTATTGGGACACACAGGTTCCCGTGTCGCCCTCGACAAATGTGCAGAACACCAGGTCCCTCTGCTGGCCCGGTTCAGAGGGAGCGTCTCCCAGCAGGGCGTCTTCAGAGATGCTGCCTCTAAATCAAAACTGCCCAAATAGAATGTTCTAGTTGTCCTGTGCCTGCCGCCCAGGACCAGCAGCAGAACCCAGGATGGGGAACGGGCAGACACCATTCATGACAAGAAGAATGAGCAGTCTTAGGAGTGAGGGCTCCTCTGACCTGCGTCTCACTCTGAAGCCAAGGCGCATTTCAATTCATGCTCCATCTTCTGATGGGCTAGTTGCAATGTCTTTTAAAAATGAGAAGTGCCTCTTATGAACTGGACAACTTGTAGGAATCTTCTTGTCCTTAAATTTAAGGATTTTTTTTTAAATAAATTTTTTAATTGTGGTAAAAGTCGCATAATAAAAAGCATCCTATTTTAACCATATTTAACCACACACGTCAGTGGCCCTAAGGATATTCACATGGTTATGTAACACTGTCCGTCATCTATCTCCCAAATGCTTTACTTTATTAAACTGAAAATATCCCCCTGTTAAATGCTAAGTCCCCAAAAATCAAAGTAACAAAAAGAAGACACAGGAATTTGGCAAAGCAGTACGTTTCCCTGAAACCTGCCTGCGAGCAACATAAAGTCACATAAGTATCGTTTGGTGAGCAGCAGATTTGATTCTTTCAAAATGGAGAATCGTAGTATAGTACCTTCTGGTGTTCTTTTTCAATGAAAATAAAATTGTTCTGTAATGTTTAAAAAGAATCTATAGTTTCATTTGAAATACATTCAAGAAAGCATGGTTCTCTTTAAATTATTCCCATGAGGACCTTTATTTAAAATCATGAGTTAACACTTGAAAGGATGGTTTTTATTTTCTAGTGCTAATCAACATGATATTTTTCACTTCAGAAATGCTCATATTAGAGAGAGGGAGAAAAAATTCATGAGGTCCATGGATCAAATGGGTCAAGGCAAATAATATTTGAAAGGTGATAGTTGGTCTAAACCTATCACATTAAACCAAACACTAAATAAAGCCCTAGAGAAATAAGAGAGATGGTCTCACAGAGAAAGAGGAGAGGAGAGGAAAAATGAATAATGAGAAAAAAAACCAGTACTTCTATAGCCGATGGCCCCTCAAATTTTTCAGAAGTGATAATTACTGATTTTGAAAGATTCATACCCTAATATTTAGCAGAGTAGCAACATAGGGGCATCATTCTAGAATATCTGAAATCTTTTTTGTAGAAATCCAACACTTCCCAGTTTGAGAATCTGCTGTCATAAAAAACACACAGGAGAGAGGTTGTTCTTCATAAGCCACTTTCTCAAGGCCTCAGTGCCGGCCCACACATGGGCCTGATCCCCTTTGTTTTAGATGCATCAGGTGAATAAACATCTCAATCACTAGAGAGCTACTATTTTTACAGGTTCAACTTCTTTGTGATTGCGATACGTGAATATTTCTAAGTTAATACATTTTCTCTAAAAAAAGGTATATAGCAATTTTAAATTGAGTTAAAATTTATTTTGTTTCAGGGATTAAATAGCTGGAAAAATTTAAGGACAGGAGGCCCACCCTTGAATCCACTGGTAATTGGAAGCCTGTTGAAGGTGGTTTAAGATACTCAGGCCTACACAGGCCAAAGAAAAAAGATGGATGAAAATAAATAAATGAAAGACCAATAAAAAAGAGGCCAAATTTTTTTTTAAATGCCTTTTAAAAAAGATACTCAGGCCTCACCACAGGTCTACTGCATGAGGATCTCTGAGGGGAGGTCACTGGAATCTTTCATTTATTTATTTAATATTATGTCTCTGGGTTTGGTAACCACTGCTCCAGGATACTGCAAAACCAAGAGAGATGTTTAATTTTTTTAAAATCACCCAACATCTGGGTAGTTCCTTGCAGTCATAAAAATCAGAGGAACTGAGACCACTCTATGATCTTTAAGTATCAGGCACAAATTATCTATTTTCAAAAGAGGCATTAAAAACAGAATGCTGTTTAGTACACTTTCTAGGCATGTAAATTACAAATCCATAATTTAATATGCTCTACATTCTTCCTAGGATACAGAGGGATGCATTTAAATTACTAGTCTTTGCTTTTTAATTTTTTAAATGTGGTTGTTGGAAAAATAAATCCATCGGGGGTCTTGAATTGGGATTGTGACATGAAAGAACAATGTTGCCATCTAGTGGTCATGAGGAGACATTAAAGACTCAGAATGTCAGGCAATGCCTCAGAATGCCTGGCTAAAGGAAATGAACCCTAAGGGAAGAAAGCAAACAAATTTCAATAAAGACTTCCATTACTTAAACATTTTTTCTAAACTACAGTTTATTACCCTTGGGCTCTCTGGGCCCTGGTGTCAGTTTCTAGAATCATGAACAGTGGTCAGCTGACAGCAGAGTAGTGTTTCCTTTGGCTTTTTAAAAAAATAACATGGTAAATTTGCTCATATTTGTGTAAGTTCAAAGATGAATGTTAATAGCAGGGGACTCTCAAGCCATCAGAGACACCATCCTTCACAACGGTTGGTGTCTCCAATCATCCAGGCTGCCTGGACACAGAAACTCTTGAAAAGGCAGATTCTGTATCTGTTGCCCACCTCTGACTTCTCTGGGGTTCAGGGGCGGTACTCTCTCCTTGAGGCATTCATTTCCTCTAGGAACCTCCCATGTCCCCAGCACTCCCGATGTGGGATGGAGTTGGACTCCCAGTCACTGGATGAGGAACACTGTGGCATCCACCCGTGATGCACACCCATGCCATGGCATGGGCATACACAACGTCAGAGATGAGCCAAAAGGCACCCATCAAAGAAAAGGCCTATTATTCAGCAACCTTAGTTAGTTCACATATTTGGTCTCATCTAAGTGATCTCTAGTAAGCCACCGTATCTCTTTTTTTTTCTTTTTAAAAAGATTTATTTATTTATTTATTTGCGGTGGGGTGGGGTGGGAGGGGTGGGGAGGGAGGGGAGCAGGCGGGCCACTTCTATTGGTTTTTCATTTGTCCATTTTCATCCATCTTTGTTCTTTGGCCCGTGTGGGCCTCCCATCGCGGTGGTCACTGTTGTCGCAGAGCACTGGCTCTGGGCGCATGCGCTCCAGAGCTCCGGCTCGGTGATTGGACACATCGGTCCAGCCGTTCTGCGGCACGTGGGATCTTCCCAGGTCAGGGATTGAACCGGCGCCCCTTGCACTGCAAGGCGGTGTCCTTACCCACTGGACCACCAGGGAAGCCCGCCACCGTATCTCTTAAGTTGAATGTTACTCACTTGTTTATGTTTTAATTTCAGAGAGTTTCAAGCCTGGTTTGGGAGCAGCCAGCTTATGTGCCTTTCAGAGGTGAAGGGTGTAGTACAGATATGGACGGACCTGGAGTCTGTCATCCAGAGTGAAGTAAGCCAGAAAGAAAAACAAGTGTCGTATATTAATGCCTATATGTACAATCTTGAAAAATGATACAGATGAACCTATTCGCAGGATAGGAATAGAGTCAGAGGTATACAGAATAGACATGGCATCAGAGGGAGGGAAGGAGAGAGCAGGATGAACGGGGAGATGGTGCTATATTCTCCACCACGTGCAAAGTAGCTAGCTAGTGGGGACCTGCTATATAGCATGGGGAGCTCAGCCCGGTGCTCTGTGATGATCCGAGGGGTGGGATGGTGAGGGGTGGGGGAAGGAGGTCCAGAGGGAGGTTGGTGTCTCCAATCCTCCCATGGCTTCCCCATCCCCATCCCGATTTTGGAACCTCCCATGTCCCCAGCACTCCCGATGTGGGATGGAGTTGGACTCCCAGTCACTGGATGAGGAACACTGTGGCATCCACCCGTGATGCACACCCATGCCATGGCATGGGCATACACAACGTCAGAGATGAGCCAAAAGGCACCCATCAAAGAAAAGGCCTATTATTCAGCAACCTTAGTTAGTTCACATATTTGGTCTCATCTAAGTGATCTCTAGTAAGCCACCGTATCTCTTTTTTTTTCTTTTTAAAAAGATTTATTTATTTATTTATTTGAGGTGGGGTGGGGTGGGGTGGGGAGGGAGGGGAGCAGGCGGGCCACTTCTATTGGTTTTTCATTTGTCCATTTTCATCCATCTTTGTTCTTTGGCCCGTGTGGGCCTCCCATCGCGGTGGTCACTGTTGTCGCAGAGCACTGGCTCTGGGCGCATGCGCTCCAGAGCTCCGGCTCGGTGATTGGACACATCGGTCCAGCCGTTCTGCGGCACGTGGGATCTTCCCAGGTCAGGGATTGAACCGGCGCCCCTTGCACTGCAAGGCGGTGTCCTTACCCACTGGACCACCAGGGAAGCCCGCCACCGTATCTCTTAAGTTGAATGTTACTCACTTGTTTATGTTTTAATTTCAGAGAGTTTCAAGCCTGGTTTGGGAGCAGCCAGCTTATGTGCCTTTCAGAGGTGAAGGGTGTAGTACAGATATGGACGGACCTGGAGTCTGTCATCCAGAGTGAAGTAAGCCAGAAAGAGAAAAACAAGTGTCGTATATTAATGCCTATATGTACAATCTTGAAAAATGATACAGATGAACCTATTCGCAGGATAGGAATAGAGTCAGAGGTATACAGAATAGACATGGCATCAGAGGGAGGGAAGGAGAGAGCAGGATGAACGGGGAGATGGTGCTATATTCTCCACCACGTGCAAAGTAGCTAGCTAGTGGGGACCTGCTATATAGCATGGGGAGCTCAGCCCGGTGCTCTGTGATGATCCGAGGGGTGGGATGGTGAGGGGTGGGAAGGAGGTCCAAGAGGGAGGAGGTACACGAATACACAGAGCGGATTTATTTGTTGTACAGCAGAAACTAGCACAGCATTGTAAATACTCCAATTTCCTAAAAGAGGTAAAGGGTGCAATGCTGTTTCTCAATGAGCAGTGAAATCGCCTGCCTTATGCATTGCCTGCCCCAGCAAAGAATAGGATAGGAAGGACTGTCCTGTAGGAAAACTCACAAATACATTTCTTAGAGGGAGACTCTAGTTATGTCTGGGACTTACCTGATCTTTGTTCTTTTCATTCTCCTATCTTTACCTGAAGAAGAGGCCATTTGACTCAATATTTTCCTTCTCCTTTCAATGGATTTAGGACCTCTGTATTTGTTATCCACGCTGGTGAAAATGAAAAGGTGTTCTACCCCATAGGAGTAGGACAGTGCACCCCCATACCAACATGTGTGAGCACCAGAGGGCCTGCCAGAGAGAATAT
Organism: Tragulus kanchil; assembly: GCA_022376925.1. Lineage (NCBI taxonomy): Eukaryota > Metazoa > Chordata > Mammalia > Artiodactyla > Tragulidae > Tragulus > Tragulus kanchil. The sequence goes on from JAIOJX010000025.1 coordinate 36,447,613, forward strand.
ACATAAGGATCACCCCAGATAAAGCTGTAGAGAACACACGCTTACTAGTAGTCTTCTGGACTGTATTCAAAACTTTTGGCTGGTGAGGCCTTCAATATGGAATTGTTTGAATAATTACATCAAAAGGGGAGAGTGAGGCTTCAGCCTCATAAGCACTCCAAAGGTATATGTGTGTTTAGTCACTCAGTCGCATCTGACTTTGCAACACCATTGACCGTAGCCCGTCAGGCTCCTCTCTCCATGGGATTCTCCAGATAAGAATACTGGAGTGGGCTGCCATTTGCCTCCTCTAGGGGATCTTCTCCACACAAAGATCAAACCTGAGTCTCCTGTGTCTCCTGCATTGCTGGCGGATTCTTTACCCACTGAGCCTTCGGGGAAGTCCACCTAAAAGGTAGATGCTTTTATTACCCCCATTTTATAGATGCAGAAGTTAAGGCATAGCAGGGTGCAGTGACTTGCCCAAGGATACAACCAGCAAGTGTAGGAATGTTAATTTGCTTCCACACAGTCTGTCTCCAGAATCATCTAGCCGCAAAACTTCCTTACTGGGTGGAACTTCAGCCCTTCTCAAGAAGTAGAATTCCATAAAGCACAAGTAAAATGACACGGAACACAACATGTTTTCCTAGATTAATTTAAAGGCTTTGAGGGATCTAGAGTCCTTTGGCTCCTCATCAGGAATGCTGGTCCTCATTCCACAGTGGAATACTGGATAAACTGGGAAAGAGATTAGATTGTGTCTGTTCCAGGACTCAGATGATGTATGTGGTTAAAAATCACTCTATTTCGGGCTTCTCCTGGTGGTCCAGTGGGTAAGGACACCACCTTGCAGTGCAAGGGGCGCCGGTTCGATCCTTGGCCTGGGAAGATCCCATGTGCCACGGAGCGGCTGGACCGATGTGTCCGATCACCCAGCCGGAGCTCTGGAGCGCATGCGCCCAGAGCCGGCGCTCTGCAACGACAGATGCCACCGCGATGGGAGGCCCGCAGGAGCCAAAGAACAAAGACGGATGAAAATGGAGAAATGAAAGACCAATAGAAGTGGCCCGCCAGCTCCCCTCCCTCCCCAACCCGAACCCCACCCAAAATAAATAAATAAATAAATCTTTAAAAAAAAAATCACTCTATTTCAAATATCAGATGCTGCATTTTAAAATTTCTGTCTTGTATCAATTTATTATACTTCCTTCTTGTCTCTCTCAAAATTATGAAAATAGAGCAGAAGGCAAAACACGGGTTTTGGGAGGCTTTTCGTAGTTTGTCTATCAAATATAAATATACATACATTCATTCTGTAAATGTTTATGGAGCACCTAGTATGTGCAAGGCATCTGCTTGATGGTGTTGGGGATGGGAAGATAAGCGATTAAGTCACTACAATCAAGATGCCCGCAACCAGTAGGGGAGATAAAAAAAAAAAAAAGAGGCAAGAAAACTCTTCCTAAATGAGAGGCCCTGAGTTATGGGAGCTAGTGAATCCTATAGTTCTTTGCAGACCAGAACTAGTCCACAGCTTGACCACAGAGCATAAACAGCCTTTTTGGAACACACAGTTCACAGATCTCAAAAAGCCCACTAGATGTTAGTCTTTAGATTCACCAAGCAACTGCAGAATGCTAGAGAGACCCAAAGGATGCAATGAGAAAATGGAACTTTATGGAGGAGGTAGGACCAAGATGAAGCATCCAAGAAGAGCAGTTAACACATACTTATTAGCTTTGCTGTTAAGCCATGGCTGTGACACCATTCCAGTAACAGGAGGGGTTACATCACAGGCAGAAAATGGTCCAAGTCTCCCCTACTTCATGATGATGTACAGTATCTTAGAAAAATTGTCTAGGGTACCCCCTAGATTCACTCACTCATGAAGAAATCCCTGTGCATTACCCACCTCAGGAACTGTTACAAAAGACTGATGGCCTCAGCACTATTCACAGTAGCCAAGACATGGAAACACCCTAAATGTCCATCTACAGATGAAGGTGGTAAATATATACAATGGAATACAACTTGGACACAGAAAAAGAACAAACAATGCCATTTGCAGAAACGTAATGCAACTAAAGATTATCATACTAGATGAAGTAAGTTATAAAGAGAGAGAGAGACAAATACCATATGGATCACTTATGTGTAGAATCTAAAATATGGCACAGATGAATCTATCTATGAAACAGAAAGAGACTCATGGACACAGAGAAGAGACTTGCGGTTGCCAAAGGGGAGAAGTTTGGGATGGGAACGGAGTCTGGGTTAATAGATGTACGCTTTTATATATGGAATGGATAAATGACAAGGTCCTATTGTATAGCACAGAGAATCATCTTCAATATCCTGTGAAAAAAACATAATGGAAAAGAACACTTAAAAGATATATATAGAGGATGGTGGGAGGAGGGGAGGGAATGAGGGAAGAGGAGAAAAAAAAAAAATATATATATATATATATATATATATATATACACATATATATTTATATATAAAAGAGAGATCAACTTACTGTATACCTGAAAGCAACACATCAACTATACTTTAAAAGATAAAATATTTTTTTAAAAAAAGGAAAAATACCTTCTGCATTGTCAAAATCCAGTCAATCCTCTTTACAGTTTATAAACCATGTTTGTAAATAAGTCTAGAGCAATTCAAGTAAAATTCTTCATGTCTAAGATAATGGCATAAATTTTTTCTGTATGGAAACACTGTTCCTCCCTCCTTCCCTCTCCCTATGTTACACCTGCCATGCTGCAGCAGCAACATGCACACATCTACTGTCATTTTAGAAAAAATGAAAATCCTAGCTGATGTGAAAAAGGAAACAACAAAAAATTGCTGGTGGTTTTAAAGAGTTTTCTTATGAAAATGGAACTTGGGGGTCAAGTACCAAAACCTCAGCGAACTGTTACACAAGTAACAGGAGGGGTTACATCACAGGCAGAAAATGGTCCAAGTCTCCCCTACTTCATGATGATGTACAGTATCTTAGAAAAATTGTCTAGGGTACCCCCTAGATTCACTCACTCATGAAGAAATCCCTGTGCATTACCCACCTCAGGAACTGTTACAAAAGACTGATGGCCTCAGCACTATTCACAGTAGCCAAGACATGGAAACACCCTAAATGTCCATCTACAGATGAAGGTGGTAAATATATACAATGGAATACAACTTGGACACAGAAAAAGAACAAACAATGCCATTTGCAGAAACGTAATGCAACTAAAGATTATCATACTAGATGAAGTAAGTTATAAAGAGAGAGAGAGACAAATACCATATGGATCACTTATGTGTAGAATCTAAAATATGGCACAGATGAATCTATCTATGAAACAGAAAGAGACTCATGGACACAGAGAAGAGACTTGCGGTTGCCAAAGGGGAGAAGTTTGGGATGGGAACGGAGTCTGGGTTAATAGATGTACGCTTTTATATATGGAATGGATAAATGACAAGGTCCTATTGTATAGCACAGAGAATCATCTTCAATATCCTGTGAAAAAAACATAATGGAAAAGAACACTTAAAAGATATATATAGAGGATGGTGGGAGGAGGGGAGGGAGTGAGGGAGGGGGAGAGAAAAAAAAGATATATATATATATATATATATATATATACACATATATATTTATATATAAAAGAGAGATCAACTTACTGTATACCTGAAAGCAACACATCAACTATACTTTAAAAGATAAAATATTTTTTTAAAAAAAGGAAAAATACCTTCTGCATTGTCAAAATCCAGTCAATCCTCTTTACAGTTTATAAACCATGTTTGTAAATAAGTCTAGAGCAATTCAAGTAAAATTCTTCATGTCTAAGATAATGGCATAAATTTTTTCTGTATGGAAACACTGTTCCTCCCTCCTTCCCTCTCCCTATGTTACACCTGCCATGCTGCAGCAGCAACATGCACACATCTACTGTCATTTTAGAAAAAATGAAAATCCTAGCTGATGTGAAAAAGGAAACAACAAAAAAAATTGCTGGTGGTTTTAAAAGAGTTTTTCTTATGATAAAACTTCTTATAGAAGGTTTTTTATTTATTACAGGAAAAACTTGAAAGTGAAAAAAATGATAAGGAAAACCAAATCATTTGAAATTTCACATCATCGTATAAACGTTTCATTATATTTCCCTTCAAATTTTATGTTGTCATTCATTTTTGTCTATGCATTTATATAATCAACTAAAAATTAATCTATGTCTATCTTATTACACCAATTGGACCCCACTGTCAATTCAAAGTTTGGAGGGAATTTTCCCTTTTCTAAAAATGTAGTTTATTCAAGTATAGTTAAAAATTTTCCAGTCATTGCATTTTATTTAAACTTACAATTTCCCCCATGTATACATATCTTTAAGAAATACATATTTTTGGTGGCATATAAACAGCCACGTTAGAATAACTGTAACTGAAAAAACCACGAAGAAAAAAAATCACCTCCAAGAACTCATAGAACCCTGGAAGAGTGTGTCCACTGGGGAGGCGACTTGAAGTCAGCCCTGGAGCTTGCCAGGAAGAGGCAAAGAGGAAGGCACTGGCAAAAATCAAATGATTTGGCAAGACGGGAAAAAAGTCTCCTGGAGTCAAAGAACTGCCTGACCTTCTGAGAAAGAAAACACTGTTAATAATAGAGCGCTGGGTTCTGGCATTAATTTAACGTGTATCATGGTCCTCTGTCTCCCATCTGACCCAGAACTGCTTTATTTTCTGGTGACTCTGAACCTTCCCAGAACTACTAAGAATCTATTTATAAATGTGGGAGCTCAGCCACAGCCACTGTGATCAGCAGAATCATGGAGGTCTCTCCTGACGAGTGAGGAGAACGGGGGGGAGGGAGCAAAGAAAATCACTTTTTTTCTTGCATTGTCAAAAGCCAGTCAATCCTCTTTACAGTTTATAAACCATGTTTGTAAATAAGTCTAGAGCAATTCAAGTAAAATTCTTCATGTCTAAGATAATGGCATAAATTTTTTCTGTATGGAAACACTGTTCCTCCCTCCTTCCCTCTCCCTATGTTACACCTGCCATGCTGCAGCAGCAACATGCACACATCTACTGTCATTTTAGAAAAAATGAAAATCCTAGCTGATGTGAAAAAGGAAACAACAAAAAAAATTGCTGGTGGTTTTAAAAGAGTTTTTCTTATGATAAAACTTCTTATAGAAGGTTTTTTATTTATTACAGGAAAAACTTGAAAGTGAAAAAAATGATAAGGAAAACCAAATCATTTGAAATTTCACATCATCGTATAAACGTTTCATTATATTTCCCTTCAAATTTTATGTTGTCATTCATTTTTGTCTATGCATTTATATAATCAACTAAAAATTAATCTATGTCTATCTTATTACACCAATTGGACCCCACTGTCAATTCAAAGTTTGGAGGGAATTTTCCCTTTTCTAAAAATGTAGTTTATTCAAGTATAGTTAAAAATTTTCCAGTCATTGCATTTTATTTAAACTTACAATTTCCCCCATGTATACATATCTTTAAGAAATACATATTTTTGGTGGCATATAAACAGCCACGTTAGAATAACTGTAACTGAAAAAACCACGAAGAAAAAAAATCACCTCCAAGAACTCATAGAACCCTGGAAGAGTGTGTCCACTGGGGAGGCGACTTGAAGTCAGCCCTGGAGCTTGCCAGGAAGAGGCAAAGAGGGAAGGCACTGGCAAAAATCAAATGATTTGGCAAGACGGGAAAAAAGTCTCCTGGAGTCAAAGAACTGCCTGACCTTCTGAGAAAGAAAACACTGTTAATAATAGAGCGCTGGGTTCTGGCATTAATTTAACGTGTATCATGGTCCTCTGTCTCCCATCTGACCCAGAACTGCTTTATTTTCTGGTGACTCTGAACCTTCCCAGAACTACTAAGAATCTATTTATAAATGTGGGAGCTCAGCCACAGCCACTGTGATCAGCAGAATCATGGAGGTCTCTCCTGACGAGTGAGGAGAACGGGAGAGGGAGCTTCAAGCTGTGACTACCTTAGGAGAAGCAGTCTCCTCTAGCCGCGTGGGTCTGCGTTCAGGGCCCTGAAATCCAGAAACTGAGAAATTCATGAAAATCACAATACATGCACATCTGATTTTGTTTTTTCTTTTTTTCACTTTTTTGCTACAGTGAAGTGAGAATGAGAATAGGTTTTACTTTCTGTAATGTTCTACCTCCCTTAATTTTCAGTACCTCCCTTAATTTTGACCCCCTGACCCTTATTAGAGGTAGATAGATCAGAGAATGCTTTTCTTGTAAACCTTAACAAGATGAACTTATGCAATTGGCTAAGGAGTGACTTTTAAAAAATTGTCCCATAAAAGTAGTATCAAATTACCAAATAATATTTGATCATCTAAAAGTAAGGAGAGTTTTTTTTTTTTTTAACATGATTCAAGCTTACTTGTCTATAGGTGGAAACTTAATAATTTGACACCATGTTTTCAAACAAAACTTCCATGATCTTTTAATTTTCCATGGAAATTACTGAGCTACTTATGTTTGTTAGCAAGGTGAATTCTGGACCCAAATATGAAGCAGATATGATATTGTAAATCAAACAGCTATGATATACGAGTTTGAGCCATCTCCCACCACAGCACTCTACTTGTGTGATGTCTAGACACTGTGGGTAAATTCCAGGTTACTAATAGCATAGAAAGGTCACAAATGCACTCAGACTGTAGTCATACGTAAAGAAAGTAAGATTTCCATATTCCCCTATAATGGAGTCTACTTTTCTCATAGCCCGCCACCTTCTGGATCATGGGAGGAAAATCTCTTAATCAACTTAGTCTGGTACAATAATGAAAAATACCCCTTCAAAGTAAATTGGTATTGCACTATGTCCAGTTGGCTGCCACTATAGAAGACAGTACAGAAGTTCCTCCCAGAACAAAAAATACAGTTGTCATATGATCCAGCAATTCCACTTCTGGGCATATATTCAAAAAAGATAAAAACTCTAATTCAAAAAGATATATGTTCGTAGCAGCACTATTTACAAAAGCCAACACAGAGTAACAGGCTGAATGTCCATCAGATGAAAGGATAAAGAGGATGTGATGTATATAAACAATGGAATACTGAAGTGAAGTAAAAGTCGATTAGTCGTGTCTGAGTCTAACTCTTTGAGACCCATGGACTGTATCTTGAGAGGCTTCTCTATCCATGGAATTCTCCAGGTAAGAATACCAGAGTGGGTAGTCCTTCCCTTTCTCCAGGAGACTTCCCAACCCAGGGACTGAACCCCAGTCTCCCACAATGCAGGTGAATTCTTTACCGTCTGAACCACCAAGAACTCAACCATAAAAAAGAATGAAACAATGCCATTTGCGGCAACATGGACGGACCTAGAGATTATCATACTAAGATATGATACTGTCATATCATATCTTTCAGAGAAAGACAAATATCATACAGTATCACTTCTATGCAGAATCTAAAATACGACATGAATGAACTTATCTACAAAGCAGAAAGAGACTCACAGACATAGAGAAGAGATTTGAGCTGCCAAGGGAAAAGGGAGGCAGGGGAGGGTTGGATTGGGAGTGAGATTAGCAGATGCAAACTATTACTATAGAAGGGAAAAACAACAAAGTCCAACTATATATCATGGGTGCTATATTCAATATCCTGTAATAAACCACAGGTTTCCCTGGAGGTTCAGTGCTAAATAAACTGGCTGCAATGCAAGAGATGAAGGTTCATTCTCTGGGTTGGGAAGATCCCCTGAAAAAGGAAATGACAACACACCCCAGTATTCTTACCTGGGAAATCCATGGACAGAGGTGCCCAGTGGGCTACACATGGGGTTGCAAGTGTCACACACGATTTAGTAACTTTCATAATGGAGTCTACTTTTCTCATAGCCCGCCACCTTCTGGATCATGGGAGGAAAATCTCTTAATCAACTTAGTCTGGTACAATAATGAAAAATACCCCTTCAAAGTAAATTGGTATTGCACTATGTCCAGTTGGCTGCCACTATAGAAGACAGTACAGAAGTTCCTCCCAGAACAAAAAATACAGTTGTCATATGATCCAGCAATTCCACTTCTGGGCATATATTCAAAAAAGATAAAAACTCTAATTCAAAAAGATATATGTTCGTAGCAGCACTATTTACAAAAGCCAACACAGAGTAACAGGCTGAATGTCCATCAGATGAAAGGATAAAGAGGATGTGATGTATATAAACAATGGAATACTGAAGTGAAGTAAAAGTCGATTAGTCGTGTCTGAGTCTAACTCTTTGAGACCCATGGACTGTATCTTGAGAGGCTTCTCTATCCATGGAATTCTCCAGGTAAGAATACCAGAGTGGGTAGTCCTTCCCTTTCTCCAGGAGACTTCCCAACCCAGGGACTGAACCCCAGTCTCCCACAATGCAGGTGAATTCTTTACCGTCTGAACCACCAAGAACTCAACCATAAAAAAGAATGAAACAATGCCATTTGCGGCAACATGGACGGACCTAGAGATTATCATACTAAGATATGATACTGTCATATCATATCTTTCAGAGAAAGACAAATATCATACAGTATCACTTCTATGCAGAATCTAAAATACGACATGAATGAACTTATCTACAAAGCAGAAAGAGACTCACAGACATAGAGAAGAGATTTGAGCTGCCAAGGGAAAAGGGAGGCAGGGGAGGGTTGGATTGGGAGTGAGATTAGCAGATGCAAACTATTACTATAGAAGGGAAAAACAACAAAGTCCAACTATATATCATGGGTGCTATATTCAATATCCTGTAATAAACCACAGGTTTCCCTGGAGGTTCAGTGCTAAATAAACTGGCTGCAATGCAAGAGATGAAGGTTCATTCTCTGGGTTGGGAAGATCCCCTGAAAAAGGAAATGACAACACACCCCAGTATTCTTACCTGGGAAATCCATGGACAGAGGTGCCCAGTGGGCTACAGTCTATGGGGTTGCAAGTGTCACACACGATTTAGTAACTAAACCACCACCAATAAACCATAATGGAAGAGAATATGAATATATATATTACTGAATCACTTTTATGTGTACCAGAAACTAACACAACATTGTAGATCAACTATACTTCAACAAATCTTTTTAAAAAATACCCCATAAGTAAATTCTCTCTCTTTAGGTCAAAATCAGTTTCTCAAATGCCACCTTGGATCATCTCTGGTTTTATCGGTAGAGCGCACGGCTTCCATGGTCATATGATGGTGAGGGGACAGTTGATGGAACCAGAGGGTATCTTCTAGATCTTCAGGGACCACTCAGGCACAGTGACGTGCTCAGGCTGGATTTAAATGCTAGGCTCTGATGATTCATCTCTGGACTTCCTGCTGGCATTTGCTGTTAAAAGGGCGCAGTTTCTCCAGGCGTTCTGTGGAGTTTCCTCATGTTCCAGGCTTCTGTTCATCCCGCCCACATGCTGCAGGCCCATCAGAGTCTCTGCCTCATCTTCCATTTGCCTTTGGCTGTCCATTCTGTGGCCAAGTCATCTCCTCACTCTTGTCCCACTGCAGCGCCATGGCTCATGGACCGGCTCCTCTTGGAGGCCTGTTGTGGAGGTTTCTGAGTTCCATTCACCCCCAGAAGGGCCAAGGGATCTGCAGCAGATTGCATATCTGTGTCCCCAGCTGCCAGCTACACGCACATTCACTGGTTGAAATCCTAACTCCCAAAGGGACGCTACTGAAGTGGGGGCTTTGGAACTTGATGAGGTCAGGAGTGGGTTTGAATGGGCTTAATGTCCTCATAAAAGAAACTTTAGCCTGACCATCAGTGAGGATGCTGTAACAAAAATATCCAGTGCATGGTATTTTGGTAACAGTAGCCTGAACAGACTAAGTAAGGGGCCTGAATAAGATAAGCCAGGTCTCCCTGCTCAGTCCTGGTCTGCCACTGAATCTACTCAGTGCAGCCATCACCCACTCACACCCGGTGCTGACACGGCTGGTCTATAAGGAAGCTCCTTGCAGAGCTCTGAAATGGGCAAACAACTCTCAGCCTTAGACCTCCCACCTCTCCTCCCACAGCAGCTAATCTGAAAGAGGAAAAGATGGGATGTAAGAGTCTCATCCAACCTCTCCTATTTTCTCCTCCTTCTGACAGTCTCCTGGTGGGGGAGGGCTTGGCCAGGGGTCCCTTGTGAAAGCTCTGCACTGTGGTCAGCCGGTCCTGAGCCTTGAAGTTTTAAAGAAGCTTCAGTATTAGAAATTTCCTCAGGCTAGCTCCCCACAGAGGAGGAGGTTTCCAAATCTTCGGCTTTTCAAAGAAGTTAAGCAAATCAGTATGATTCTTTGCCTTGTGTGTAGTATTACCAAAAGTTTTCCACCTAAGTCTCCAAAGTCACCAAGAGCAGGACTATTGTAGCTGCATCACTCTGCTGACTCTTATCTGCATGGTTAGCTGTCATTCAGGTCAACGGAGGCCCAAGTCTTACACCTTCAAGTGTGAGTGTACTCAAGCATTATAATGAAATGCGTAGCATTATCAGTCAATTTCCTCTATCTCTCTTCTATATTTCAATTAGAACATGACACTGGTATTTAAAAAACATAGTAAGTAGCTAGTATTGTCTCTGCAATGTCATTTTAAGAAGGCAAAGGGGATTAAAAAAAGAACTGTTACACAGAGAGAGCTGGAACCAGGTAAGGATAAAAGCCGCACCCTGGGTAGTCGCCATCTCCCTGCTCTCCCCACTGAGCACTCACAGGTGCCAGGCACTCAGTGTGTTCCAGACCCCGGCTCCTTCACTCCCCTCAACCACGCTGTAAGCAGGGGCATTATCATCTCTACTCTGCAGAGGATACCCCTGTAGCTTAGGCAATCTGAGTAAGCCAGTACACAGAAAAACCAGGATTCCAGTCCAAGGTCACACGGTTGCCAGACCAGGCATCTTAACCATCCCATGTATTCAACAAATGCAAAAAAAAAAAAAAAAAGGAAGGAAGAGGGAAGAAACAGATCATGTTTTGTAAACTCTACTTACTACTATATTCCTAGTTATATACTTTAATAAATCATTCACCAAAAATATTTATTAGGCAATTAAAAGGAACAGCTAACCAAGAACTAGAAGACTTTTCTGTTTTAACAAACCCTCTGTGGAATCCTTTATAAACCATGTTATCTAATTCCTCATCTTCACATGTCTCTCTGCTGTGATAACTTGCCAAATGTTGCATGTGGGGAAAATACTAATCCTTACCATGTAAGGTATTAGCTAAAAATTTTCCAATGCACTCTCTCTCTGGAGTCTCTCACCCTCGAAACAAAGTATTCCAGCAGCATCAGTTCATCAAGCCTCTATGGAAAATAGTCCTATGCCCAATTATAAAGAATGACAATGAGTGCATTTCCACTCACGTGGTCATGTGAGAAACAGGTCAGGCGAGCACTGAAAAATTTCGGAGAAGGGTTTTTCTCAGATATCATCGTCTTCCACCAGACTTGACAGAGAACCTCCGCTGATTAAAAATAAGGGACAAAGACAATTGCTAGTCATGGAGTGCCTGTGTATACCCATCATTTTGAGTACCTTATTTCATTAAACCCTCAGAATATCCTATGTACAGAATGCGTAGCATTATCAGTCAATTTCCTCTATCTCTCTTCTATATTTCAATTAGAACATGACACTGGTATTTAAAAAACATAGTAAGTAGCTAGTATTGTCTCTGCAATGTCATTTTAAGAAGGCAAAGGGGATTAAAAAAAGAACTGTTACACAGAGAGAGCTGGAACCAGGTAAGGATAAAAGCCGCACCCTGGGTAGTCGCCATCTCCCTGCTCTCCCCACTGAGCACTCACAGGTGCCAGGCACTCAGTGTGTTCCAGACCCCGGCTCCTTCACTCCCCTCAACCACGCTGTAAGCAGGGGCATTATCATCTCTACTCTGCAGAGGATACCCCTGTAGCTTAGGCAATCTGAGTAAGCCAGTACACAGAAAAACCAGGATTCCAGTCCAAGGTCACACGGTTGCCAGACCAGGCATCTTAACCATCCCATGTATTCAACAAATGCAAAAAAAAAAAAAAAAAGGAAGGAAGAGGGAAGAAACAGATCATGTTTTGTAAACTCTACTTACTACTATATTCCTAGTTATATACTTTAATAAATCATTCACCAAAAATATTTATTAGGCAATTAAAAGGAACAGCTAACCAAGAACTAGAAGACTTTTCTGTTTTAACAAACCCTCTGTGGAATCCTTTATAAACCATGTTATCTAATTCCTCATCTTCACATGTCTCTCTGCTGTGATAACTTGCCAAATGTTGCATGTGGGGAAAATACTAATCCTTACCATGTAAGGTATTAGCTAAAAATTTTCCAATGCACTCTCTCTCTGGAGTCTCTCACCCTCGAAACAAAGTATTCCAGCAGCATCAGTTCATCAAGCCTCTATGGAAAATAGTCCTATGCCCAATTATAAAGAATGACAATGAGTGCATTTCCACTCACGTGGTCATGTGAGAAACAGGTCAGGCGAGCACTGAAAAATTTCGGAGAAGGGTTTTTCTCAGATATCATCGTCTTCCACCAGACTTGACAGAGAACCTCCGCTGATTAAAAATAAGGGACAAAGACAATTGCTAGTCATGGAGTGCCTGTGTATACCCATCATTTTGAGTACCTTATTTCATTAAACCCTCAGAATATCCTATGAGTTAGGTATCAGTACCCTCATTGTACAGATGAAGAAACAAGGAGGTGACGAGTGGGCCAAGAGCACCCAGCGACAGAGGACAGAAACTGGGATCTGAGCCCAGCTGTGCTTCATTACACTAATGTCTACTCAGTTTCGTCCGTGGAGTACAAAGCATTTGCCCAAGTTCCCAGACCTTTAACTGACGACTGTTTATGTCAAAGAGAAGCTTTGCGGGATTTTGGATTAAACCTCCAGCTAAGTTTTATCGATACCTATGAAATCTGATTTCTCAGGGATGGTCCCAAGTGTCTTTAACAGATTTGAATTTCGGGAGATTTGAGGCAGCTGAGCTATCACTTCAGTGACAGGAATGGTTCTTGGGAAACTGACAGTGACAGGAAAGCTTGAGGACATACTTTATGAAAATGCAAAATGACCGGGCAGGAAATTCCCAGAACTGTCTTCCCCACCTTCCAGCACTCTATTTTTGGTATTGTTTTTAGTTTGTTCCCATGTCCTAGAAAGGCCGTATCAGCTGAGGAACTCTTTCTTTGAAGGCCTCTATGACTTCCACACTCTCGTCACCTTTTTCATTTGTTCTGGACCGGAACCTTACAAAGTTACATTGAAAATGAAAAAGGTAAATATAAAAGCAACAGCCACTGGGTGTCACTGACTTACCACTTGAATACACCTCATCTCACATTTCCAGAGCAGAAGAAAACCTGGCCATTTTAGAGGGATCTTTCCAAACCCCTCATGGTTCTGAGCGCTGCAGGTAAAGACAGAGGAGCTTAGAACACTGAAAATATGGATCTTGTGACATGGAGAAGCACGACGCCAACTACTCCTCTGCCCTCTGTTATACACTATTCATACCGTAAGGAATGGGATTCCCATTTTAGAGATGGACACACTGAAGCAGAGCAAGCTAACAGTGGAGGATGACAGAGAACACAGTCAAGCTTTATGTTTAAACTTCAATGTTCTCTCTTTATTGGAAAATATTTCTCCCATTACTTCATCCTTGTTTCCAATTTCCATTTCTATATCTAAGAAGAGAAAAATGAAGCATTTCAGAACCTCTGAAAATTTGGGGATTTGGATTATACCTCAAATCCCTATAATATGATATTAGGAACTGTCACTGATCATATCTGTTCTGAGTCCAGCACATTCATGGCAGTATCTCATTGAATCCTCACCACAAAAAATGTAAGTAGGTTTTACATCCCCAGATGAAGAAAAAGGCAGGTCAGAGACAGTAACTTATGTAAAATCACAATGGAGGTGAGATGAAGATTTCAGATTTCACCCCACAGTTTTGGGCCCCAAAGCCACGCTCATTCTGCTATATCAGGCTGCATCTCAATAGAAACACTGTCTTTATTTTGGACACATTCTTTTCAAAACCATATACTGTGCCAAATCTTCAGTTGGCAAAGTTGTTGTTCAGTTGCTAAGTCACATCCGGAATCTCTGTGACCCCAAACTGCAGCATGCCCCCCACGCTCTCCTGTCCTTCACCATCTCCCAGAATTGGCTCAGACTCATGTCCATTGAGTCAGTGATGCCATCCAACCATCTCATCCTCTGTCATCCCCTTCTCCTTCTGCCCTTAATCTTTTCTAGCAACAGAATCTTTTCCAACGAGTTGGCTCTTCACATCAAGAGGCCATGGTATTGGAGCTTCAGCTTCATCATCGGTACTTCCAATGAATATTCAGGATTGATTTCCTTTAGGATTGACTGATTTGATTTCCTCGCAGTCCAAGGGACTTTGAAGAGTCTTCTACAGCACTAAATTTCAAAAGCATCAATTCTTCAGCACTCAGACATATCTTTATGGTCCAATTCTCACAGCCATCCATGACTACTGGAAAAACCATACGTTTGACTATACAGACTTTTGCGGGCAAAGTGATGTCTCTGCTTTTTAATATACTGTCTAGGTTTGACAAAGTAATAAGCAAGAATGTAAAAGGTGATAAAAATATTAAGCCTGGAGTTTCCCTGGTGGTCCAGTGGGTAAAGAGTTTGCCTTGCAGTACAGGGGTACCAGTTCAATCCCTGTCCCAGGAAGATCCCACGTGTCGCAGAGCAGCTGGGCTGGCATGTCCAATTAAGGGCCAGCACTCTGGAGTGCATGCGCCCAGAGTCAGTGCTCTGCAGCGAGAGAGGCCACTGCAATGGGAGACCCACGTATCCCAAAAAATAAAGATGGATGAGAAAAAATAAAAAAATAAAAAGAGGCCAAAATTTAAAAATGTATATTAAACCCGAAACTAGTGTTTTTTTTTTTAATTTTGAGACCATGTTCCAGGTAATTCCATTGGCTGAGGGAATCAATTACAGTGTGTCATCCCACAGAGATTAACAATTTCCCCCCCAAACAGACCAGGGTGACATTTTGGCCAGGGATATAGTTTCTCCAGATGTTCAGCTGTCTAAGCAGACCTAAACTTATCTCTTTCCATAGTGTATGTGTTCCCAAAATACTCATGCGTCCGGAGAAATGTAATCCTTATTGAAGCTAAAGCACAGTGGAGAGCTCTGGGATTATCTGTTTATCTTCCAGTAGGTGCAGTCACAGCCCAGCAACTCTACAAACTCTTCAGCTCTCTGATTCTTTCTTGCCAACGTGGTTAATCTCAGTGCTGGAGGCTTTCTCTAAGGGAGATAAGATACTGTGTCTCCATCACCATGAGCTCCTGCCAAGTTTCTGCTCCACAAAGAAGTCAGATTTCCAGCCTAGGCTTTTGGACTTTTAACCTCACCGAATCACACCTGGATTATGGACTTTTCCTTCCTTTAACCTGAACTCAAAATATTCTGACTCTTGTGCTTTCTGTAGATCCACAGATTTATGGATTTCTTTTTGGACATGATTATGGTGATAACTTTTTACTGACCCTGTGTAGTCTGGCAAATAATCTCATTATTTCAGGTTTTTTTTTTTTTTTTTTCTAAAGCCAAGACACAGGACTTATGCGATCTCAACCAGGGATCAAACCTGGGGCTTTAGCAGTGAAGTGCTGAGTGTTAATCACTGGTGCTAAGTCACTTCAGTTATGTTCAACTCTTTTAAGCCCCATGGATTGTAGCCCCCCAGACTCCTCTCTCCATGGAATTCCCTAGGCAATAACACGGGAGTGGGTTTCCATGCCCTCCTCCAGGGGATCTTCCTGACCCGGGGATCGAACCAGCATCTACTGTGGCCCCTGCATTTGCAGGTGGGTTCTTTACCGCCAAGCCATAGGGCTAAACCCTCCTGGGAATTCCTGTTTCAGATTTTAAAGAAGAATTTGGTTCTAAAATGACAACTCTGTTTCCTTTCTATACTTCTCCTAAGGCAAAAATTCTCTTGTCAGCAAATCTCAGACTTAATCTATACTGCTGCTCTCTCCTTCTCATGTTCCAGGTAATTCCATTGGCTGAGGGAATCAATTACAGTGTGTCATCCCACAGAGATTAACAATTCCCCAGACAGACCAGGGTGACATTTTGGCCAGGGACATAGTTTCTCCAGATGTTCAGCTGTCTAAGCAGACCTAAACTTATCTCTTTCCATAGTGTATGTGTTCCCAAAATACTCATGCGTCCGGAGAAATGTAATCCTTATTGAAGCTAAAGCACAGTGGAGAGCTCTGGGATTATCTGTTTATCTTCCAGTAGGTGCAGTCACAGCCCAGCAACTCTACAAACTCTTCAGCTCTCTGATTCTTTCTTGCCAACGTGGTTAATCTCAGTGCTGGAGGCTTTCTCTAAGGGAGATAAGATACTGTGTCTCCATCACCATGAGCTCCTGCCAAGTTTCTGCTCCACAAAGAAGTCAGATTTCCAGCCTAGGCTTTTGGACTTTTAACCTCACCGAATCACACCTGGATTATGGACTTTTCCTTCCTTTAACCTGAACTCAAAATATTCTGACTCTTGTGCTTTCTGTAGATCCACAGATTTATGGATTTCTTTTTGGACATGATTATGGTGATAACTTTTTACTGACCCTGTGTAGTCTGGCAAATAATCTCATTATTTCAGGTTTTTTTTTTTTTTTTTTTTTTTCTAAAGCCAAGACACAGGACTTATGCGATCTCAACCAGGGATCAAACCTGGGGCTTTAGCAGTGAAGTGCTGAGTGTTAATCACTGGTGCTAAGTCACTTCAGTTATGTTCAACTCTTTTAAGCCCCATGGATTGTAGCCCCCCAGACTCCTCTCTCCATGGAATTCCCTAGGCAATAACACGGGAGTGGGTTTCCATGCCCTCCTCCAGGGGATCTTCCTGACCCGGGGATCGAACCAGCATCTACTGTGGCCCCTGCATTTGCAGGTGGGTTCTTTACCGCCAAGCCATAGGGCTAAACCCTCCTGGGAATTCCTGTTTCAGATTTTAAAGAAGAATTTGGTTCTAAAATGACAACTCTGTTTCCCTTTCTATACTTCTCCTAAGGCAAATGTAATATTTCTCTTGTCAGCAAATCTCAGATATCTGGGGGTGAAAGGACTCGCTTCAGTCCCCTCCCCCACACTGCTGCTTCTCCTCCTTCTTTCAACATCTTTTTCAGGATAATCACATCAGATGCACCTGGAAAAATCAGACAAAACTCAAACTTTCACCCTAAATGAGCATTTCCAAAATAGAGATGAAATCAATGTACACTAGATGCAATCTAGTTGAATCTCAATTCTTTATTAAAAATCATATTCCAGAATTGTATCTTGAAAATCATATAGTAAAAACAACCCACACATTTTAAACATTAGTCATTTTAAACTATGGGCCTCTCTGCTGTCTACATAAACTCTGTTTTGGGTTGGAATACAGGGCTGGGTGATGAGGAAGTATGGGGAAGGATTTTACACGTGGGTGACTTATCACAGACGAGACCATCTGCATAAATGCAGAGAAGCATTCAGCCTCTTCTTGCACCAAACTGCAGATAGGAGCACTTCCATCCTGTTCTGCTTCCCAGTCACCCAACCTTGCTTCAGTATCTTAACTTAGGTGATAGGGACAGACAGAGTAAAGGAACAAAGTAGGTGGTTAAATAGTTCATCTCACTAGTGGATTGTAAGTCGAAGAATATGGGAAACCCCCATTAAGTGAATGATTACTCAGGAAAGCAGGTTTGACCGCAAACTTAAGCATCTTGCTCAGCAACCAAACCAGCAACAGAAGCATGAGACATGCCCCCAAACAATAAAATGATGGTAGCATGAGACCCACATCCTACCCAGTGTGCTCAGTAAGCTAATGATCCCTAGGACATGCTCTCTGCACACATAAAAACCATCATCTTTGGGCCTAGTTTGATCATGTAGGGACAAGAAAACTCTACTGTTCAACCTGGAGGAGGAATTGATGATGACAAGAAAGACAAAGGAGGTCTTCCCTCTCTCCTCACTTTCCTTTGATTATAAAGCTCTAGCCCACTAAGTTCTTGGGGCATGGCAACTTCTTGCCTTCCTGCTGGTAAACCTCACAAACATTCTATTCTAATAAGCTACTTCTTATCTATCACTTGGCCTCTGGCTGAATTCTTTCGCTGCTGAGACATAAAGGACTGGTGCTGTTTGAATCCTCCCTGAACACCACCACTGTGGTTTCAGAGGTACCCTCTCCCGAGTTCTGTCCCTCTTCCAGACTCATATGCTCTGGACTGTCGGTCATTTCATTCAAGCAACTCAAGTGTGCTGAGTGAAAGGAGTGAATAGGCAGACTTGCTAAGGAGGCTAGGGGTGTTCAAGGAAGAGGAAGAGGAGAAGGAGGAACAAACATTCTTTAGTGTAAAATATTTGCCACGATAAAAATCTACTCTAAAACTAACTTCATTGTCTTATGGGGGCAAACTATTTTGCCTTGGAATGCCTCATCTAGTCTTGATGGTCATTCCGTGGCTAATCTTATGTTGATGTTGTAGGTGTGCGTCTAGCAAGGCCTTTACAACTTTAAAACATTCTTTTTATCTTTTGTTAATAACCAACTGGAAAATACAAAATGCCTTATCTAAGCTGGCTTTGGGGGTGCTCTTCTATCCTCCTTCCAGTGCCTATGTTGGAAGCTTTCTCTATCCCTTTCTTCTTTAACAAACCCTTTATTGCACAAAGCTCTGAGTGACCACAGCCAAATCTTTTTGATCTCATTGTGAAATCTTTGGAGATCAAGAATCCAGCACCATTCATGGTAGCCTATCTCTGTCATCTATCACTAGGAGACCACTCTATTCCAGGCACTGGTTTCACATTCTCACTTTTGTGCAATGCCCACATTCTTCAGTCACTGCTTCCATTAGCAGGACTAGTTAAGGAACTGGTTGCAAGTCACACAACCAAGAATGGACAGAGGAAGGATGCAAAACCCAACCAGAATGTGAGCCACCATGTGGTCCCAGCCCTGAGGCTTACTGTATCTATGCTAGGAGGACCTGCCTCTCCCATTCAAGGTCTTTCATTTCTTCATCTAATAAGCCTCCTGAAAGACAAGATAAATAGCAAATAAAAGAGAAAAAAACATCTTAAGTTAGTGGGTATTCTAAAAGATAAAATCTGACACATCAATATCTATACAGTTTTTCTTCATCAGTGTATTTTTGTCACTGGGCGTTACAGAGATCAGAGGTTTGGTTTTAACCTTATCTAGCACTTGGCCTCTGGCTGAATTCTTTCGCTGCTGAGACATAAAGGACTGGTGCTGTTTGAATCCTCCCTGAACACCACCACTGTGGTTTCAGAGGTACCCTCTCCCGAGTTCTGTCCCTCTTCCAGACTCATATGCTCTGGACTGTCGGTCATTTCATTCAAGCAACTCAAGTGTGCTGAGTGAAAGGAGTGAATAGGCAGACTTGCTAAGGAGGCTAGGGGTGTTCAAGGAAGAGGAAGAGGAGAAGGAGGAACAAACATTCTTTAGTGTAAAATATTTGCCACGATAAAAATCTACTCTAAAACTAACTTCATTGTCTTATGGGGGCAAACTATTTTGCCTTGGAATGCCTCATCTAGTCTTGATGGTCATTCCGTGGCTAATCTTATGTTGATGTTGTAGGTGTGCGTCTAGCAAGGCCTTTACAACTTTAAAACATTCTTTTTATCTTTTGTTAATAACCAACTGGAAAATACAAAATGCCTTATCTAAGCTGGTTTTGGGGGGTGCTCTTCTATCCTCCTTCCAGTGCCTATGTTGGAAGCTTTCTCTATCCCTTTCTTCTTTAACAAACCCTTTATTGCACAAAGCTCTGAGTGACCACAGCCAAATCTTTTTGATCTCATTGTGAAATCTTTGGAGATCAAGAATCCAGCACCATTCATGGTAGCCTATCTCTGTCATCTATCACTAGGAGACCACTCTATTCCAGGCACTGGTTTCACATTCTCACTTTTGTGCAATGCCCACATTCTTCAGTCACTGCTTCCATTAGCAGGACTAGTTAAGGAACTGGTTGCAAGTCACACAACCAAGAATGGACAGAGGAAGGATGCAAAACCCAACCAGAATGTGAGCCACCATGTGGTCCCAGCCCTGAGGCTTACTGTATCTATGCTAGGAGGACCTGCCTCTCCCATTCAAGGTCTTTCATTTCTTCATCTAATAAGCCTCCTGAAAGACAAGATAAATAGCAAATAAAAGAGAAAAAAACATCTTAAGTTAGTGGGTATTCTAAAAGATAAAATCTGACACATCAATATCTATACAGTTTTTCTTCATCAGTGTATTTTTGTCACTGGGCGTTACAGAGATCAGAGTGGTTACCTTACCCAGGGAAATCCATTTTAGGGAGATCTGTTAATTTGGAACTTTCCTCCGGAAGGGCACTGAGCCCTTCCAGGACCAGGTCAGGATTCGTATTGCTTGGGAAATCATGGTATACTCATCTTGGGAAGCATTACCCTCAAAATTCTCTTTCACAATCCACATTAGCAATTTTAAAGGTGAACATTGTTCAAAGCTGCAGACCTAATAAGGTGTTGTCTGCGGAGGAAGAATGCTAAACTCTGCCTAAGGAAAGAGAATTCGTGAAAATGAGAACATGTACTTTGAAGAACACAGTAGGAAAACTTGGCAGAGGTGAAAAGTGCTCTGTACCCTGATGATAATGTTACTGTCACTCTCTGATGATTTGCAAGGGAACATGTCTCCCCAACAAGTACACTCTGCTCTCAGAGAGGAACTTGTGACCTCAGGATGCTGTGACTTTGATGCTTGGGGTCAGGATGCCTAGTCCATGAGAGGTTCATATCTGAACATAACTCTGCCACTTTCTCCATAGTGATGCTCATCCTGCTGTTGAGCTTGAGGCCAGAACAAGTAATGCTGGTGAAGACTACCACCAGGGAACCCCCACCCCCAGGTCTCCTCTCCCTGTGCAGTCACCACTGTTCAAGAGTTTGAGCAGGTCAGCTAATCCATCCCCAGTCCAAGAGATCACTCCTCCCAGCACTTTTGCTCAGGGAGCACAGAAGTTACATAGGTTGCTGGTCCTTGTGGAGTGTTGTTGATCTTTTCCTTTTAATGCTGGATTTTAGTTGTGACACACAGGATCTTTTGTCTTTGTTGCAGCATGTGTCTTTAATTGCAGCACAAATGAGGAGTCTTAGCCACTAGACCACCAGGGAAGTCCCAAGGACTGTGGATCATTAAAAGACACTGATCAGGGCTTCCCTGGTGGTCAAGTGGTTAAGAATTTGTCTGTCAATGCAGGAGACATGGGTTCAGTTTCTGGTTCAGGAAGATCCCAAACACTTCAGAGCTACTAAGCCCGTGCACCACAATTATTGAACCTATGCTCTAGAACATGGGGGCACAAGTACCAAACCTGTGCTTGAAAGCCTGGAAGCCACAGCTACTGAAGCCTGTGCACGTAGAGTCAGTGCTCCACAACAAGAGAAGCCACCACAATGAGAAACCATACATTACAATGAAGAAGAGATCCCTCTTACAGCAACTACAGAAGGTCCATTTGTAGCAACAGAGATCCCACAGCAGCCAATAAATAAATAACTCTTAAAAAAGAAAACACATGCACACACACACACACACACTGATCAGATAAGAGCAGAGCCATAGCTAGCATTTCCGGCTGCCTTGTCCCATTCTTTCTGACTCCAGCTCACCTAACTAGCCAGAAAAGCCTTCACCCTTGCTCATTTTCATCCAGGTTTAGGAAAACTTGGCAGAGGTGAAAAGTGCTCTGTACCCTGATGATAATGTTACTGTCACTCTCTGATGATTTGCAAGGGAACATGTCTCCCCAACAAGTACACTCTGCTCTCAGAGAGGAACTTGTGACCTCAGGATGCTGTGACTTTGATGCTTGGGGTCAGGATGCCTAGTCCATGAGAGGTTCATATCTGAACATAACTCTGCCACTTTCTCCATAGTGATGCTCATCCTGCTGTTGAGCTTGAGGCCAGAACAAGTAATGCTGGTGAAGACTACCACCAGGGAACCCCCACCCCCAGGTCTCCTCTCCCTGTGCAGTCACCACTGTTCAAGAGTTTGAGCAGGTCAGCTAATCCATCCCCAGTCCAAGAGATCACTCCTCCCAGCACTTTTGCTCAGGGAGCACAGAAGTTACATAGGTTGCTGGTCCTTGTGGAGTGTTGTTGATCTTTTCCTTTTAATGCTGGATTTTAGTTGTGACACACAGGATCTTTTGTCTTTGTTGCAGCATGTGTCTTTAATTGCAGCACAAATGAGGAGTCTTAGCCACTAGACCACCAGGGAAGTCCCAAGGACTGTGGATCATTAAAAGACACTGATCAGGGCTTCCCTGGTGGTCAAGTGGTTAAGAATTTGTCTGTCAATGCAGGAGACATGGGTTCAGTTTCTGGTTCAGGAAGATCCCAAACACTTCAGAGCTACTAAGCCCGTGCACCACAATTATTGAACCTATGCTCTAGAACATGGGGGCACAAGTACCAAACCTGTGCTTGAAAGCCTGGAAGCCACAGCTACTGAAGCCTGTGCACGTAGAGTCAGTGCTCCACAACAAGAGAAGCCACCACAATGAGAAACCATACATTACAATGAAGAAGAGATCCCTCTTACAGCAACTACAGAAGGTCCATTTGTAGCAACAGAGATCCCACAGCAGCCAATAAATAAATAACTCTTAAAAAAGAAAACACATGCACACACACACACACACACTGATCAGATAAGAGCAGAGCCATAGCTAGCATTTCCGGCTGCCTTGTCCCATTCTTTCTGACTCCAGCTCACCTAACTAGCCAGAAAAGCCTTCACCCTTGCTCATTCATCCAGGCCTTTTGTTCTCCATAAAGCAAGCAGCTTTAAGAAACTGATTATAATTTCACCAACTAAAAGAAGAATATAGAAGTATTCTTGACTAGGAAATCTGCCAAGCCCTAACAATGGTAGGACTACCTTGACTGCTGCCAGTTCAACTGACTGCTAAAGTATCCTTGGGTAACTATACCCAGAACACCAAAGAAAAGTACAGAATAGCTGACGTCTTTAAAACTGCCCTCAGATGAATAAGGTAAATCACTGTATTCGAAATATCATGTGCTGTGATGTAAAGATAGAAATGAGCAGGGAGTGGAGAGCTACCAGCTGGAGTCATGCACTTGAGGGACACGCAACTCCACGTGCAACAGGGAAGAACCTTTAGAAGCTTCTACAAGTTAATCACTAAAGGGGCGCTGCCTGCCTATAAGCTCAAATTATACATAACAGTGTATCTCTGGGAACAGCACATCTCCTTACCCAGGTAATGAGCATGAAACTAAAATACCTTTGTTCACTTCACAGGAAACCTCCTGACCAGGCCTACGTGTGAATCGCTGCATGAAGGATGAAATTCACACACACACATCCCTTCTGGGGGCTGACTAGAGCCAGGAAATACTTGACTTTATTCCCTCCCCTTTAAATATAAGGGGTTTCCCAGGTGGCTCAGTGGTAAAGAGTCTGTCTGCCAAGAGGGAGATTCAGGAGATGTGGGTCAATCCCTGGGTTGAAATAATCCCCTGAAGGATGAAACAGCAATCCACTCTAGTATTCTTGCCTGAAAAATGCCATGGATAGGGGAGCCTGGCAGGCTAGAGTCCATGCGGTCTCTAAGAGTCAGACACGACTGAGCGTGATTGTACCAAATCTTTCAGTATGAAAGAAACCTGAATTCTAACACAGGGAAGATGGTTCTTTGAGATAAGAGTTCACCATCTTCACCATCTGCTGGCTTTCCAAATAAAGTTGTATTGGCCAGTTATAGGCGAGCAGTATGAGCTTCGACTCAGTAACAGGTCTACCTGTGTCAGAATAGAATAGAAAGTGTTTACAGAATAGAAAGTGTCTCTGGATTTATCTTAGGTGCCCCCTCCTCGAGCACTCTAGTGCAGGTTCCTTTTTTTTTTTTGGCCTTTTTTATTGGTCTTTCATTTATTTATTTTCATCCATCTTTGTTCTTTGGCCTGTGTGGGCCTCCCGTTACAGTGGCCTCTCTTGTAGCAGAGCACCAGCTCTGGGCGCATGCGCTCTAGAGTGCTGGCTCATAATTGGATGCACCGGTCCAGCTGCTCCATGGCATGTGGGATCTTCCCAGGCCAGGGATCGATCGAGCGCCCCTTGCACTGCAAGGTGGACTCTTTGCCGACTGGACCACCAGGGAAGCCCCTGCAGGTCACTTTTGACTCTACTTGAAAGTAGAACAAAAAAGAAAAGAAGCAAAGAACAAGGTGGGTGGGGCAGATACAACCAGCTCTTCCTCCGCGGCAGTTTTCTTCTCTTCTAGTTGAGACAACAATCTACAAAGATGCACTATGACAGAGAAACTGTCTGTTGAGCAACTGGGAGTCATCAGAGAACTCCCACTCTGTACCATAAACCCAGAGCTAAGGGGGCAAGGATGCTCCATGCCAAATAGGCCTGC
The DNA here is from genome assembly GCA_022376925.1 of Tragulus kanchil. Taxonomy (NCBI): domain Eukaryota; kingdom Metazoa; phylum Chordata; class Mammalia; order Artiodactyla; family Tragulidae; genus Tragulus; species Tragulus kanchil. The sequence goes on from JAIOJX010000025.1 coordinate 36,472,172, forward strand.
AGGGAGTGGGATAAGCCTGGAGAAGTCTGGTCCCCAAAGGGAGTGAGGATGTTTTTAAGGAGCTCTCTCATCAAGTTGTAGGAAGAAATCCAAGCTTAATTAAGCTTCATTTGTGGTGAAAAATCATTCCTTAGAACTGGTTTTCTTCTACAAACACACTCTCTAGATCTCCTCCTTCAAGCTAGGATGAGTCTTATTGTATTAATACTGTTCTGGTTCAACTATCCTCTGCCAGAGTACTTTAGGATCTATCTGTGTCTGTGTGTGGCAACACCATCTTCCTGTTTAGGAGGCCAGATCTTATTTACAAATTTATACATTTCAGGAGTTTAAATTTTTGTAGGTTAAATCCACAATCACAATCATTTCAAATGATGCTAATGTTTAAGCCACTAGTCACCTACTACCTGAATTCATTGTTTTGGTTGCTGTACTCTTTATAAATACAATTCTGATATCTACTTCAAGTTTCAGTTTTATTTCCCTCATGATAACATTCAGTTCAACATGCAGTAAAGCTATGAGTTTTTGTTGCCAAAATTAACCAACATATTCTATTTTTCCCATAAGAAAACTGATAGAAAAGGTAAATAGAATGTCTAGGAATTCAAATGAAGAATTAGACCAAATAAAAACATTCGTTGATGATAAATATGATATAAACAAAAGAATCAGTATGAGCAGAAGAAAAACAGGTGGTTCAGATACAAAATTTTCAAATCTTGTTAGATGAAAAAGTAGTATTTTATGTACAAATAGCTGTGTCCAACAACCAAATTTGTATTTGTTTCTGAAAAAAGAGAAATTATCTGTTAAAAACCATTCCACAGATACTCAACAGTTAACTCTCAGATATAGGTAGTAGAACTCAGTATTGGTGCTTCAGAAATTATTCCTCTAATAGCTAAGCTATTCTGTCATAAAGAGGACACCTTAGCCTCTAGTGAGATTGATTTCTTAAAATGGCTAAACTGTTGTCATCCGGATGTCTTTTTTATCTCTATAGCAAATTATTTAAAACAGCATACTCCGTAGTTTGAATATGGCCCACAGTTTAAATTAATTTCACCCAAATAATATGCTCAGTGCACCAATTTTCATTTAAAGGAAATACTTCTATAAATTCATAATAGTGCTGAAAGGCAGTGTGAAGCTATAGACAAGAATATTTCTAAAAACTCATTTTCTGCCAGGAGAAATTAATCTTTGAACATGAATATCATGCAAATATTTATTTGCAAAGAATTTTAAGCATGTCTTTAGAAAACCACATTTATAAACAAACTAGTGGGGATGTTTAAAAAGACTCTCCACCAAGTTGGTGGTTCTTCCATGTTGTTTTAATTGCCTTTATAGAAATGCACTGTGTATGAAAGACCTACATGATCTTTGGCTGGATAGGGAAGTTTAACAACTTTACTTTTAAAAAATATAATTACAGTATTTACAGTGTTTAAAATTTTAATTACAGTATTACTAAGATTGAAACCACAATCACAATCATTTCAAATGATGCTAATTGTTAATCCACTAGTCACCTACTACCTGAATTCATTGTTTTGGTTGCTGTACTCTTTATAAATACAATTCTGATATCTACTTCAAGTTTCAGTTTTATTTCCCTCATGATAACATTCAGTTCAACATGCAGTAAAGCTATGAGTTTTTGTTGCCAAAATTAACCAACATATTCTATTTTTCCCATAAGAAAACTGATAGAAAAGGTAAATAGAATGTCTAGGAATTCAAATGAAGAATTAGACCAAATAAAACATTAGTTGATGATAAATATGATATAAACAAAAGAATCAGTATGAGCAGAAGAAAAACAGGTGGTTCAGATACAAAATTTTCAAATCTTGTTAGATGAAAAAGTAGTATTTTATGTACAAATAGCTGTGTCCAACAACCAAATTTGTATTTGTTTCTGAAAAAAGAGAAATTATCTGTTAAAAACCATTCCACAGATACTCAACAGTTAACTCTCAGATATAGGTAGTAGAACTCAGTATTGGTGCTTCAGAAATTATTCCTCTAATAGCTAAGCTATTCTGTCATAAAGAGGACACCTTAGCCTCTAGTGAGATTGATTTCTTAAAATGGCTAAACTGTTGTCATCCGGATGTCTTTTTTATCTCTATAGCAAATTATTTAAAACAGCATACTCCGTAGTTTGAATATGGCCCACAGTTTAAATTAATTTCACCCAAATAATATGCTCAGTGCACCAATTTTCATTTAAAGGAAATACTTCTATAAATTCATAATAGTGCTGAAAGGCAGTGTGAAGCTATAGACAAGAATATTTCTAAAAACTCATTTTCTGCCAGGAGAAATTAATCTTTGAACATGAATATCATGCAAATATTTATTTGCAAAGAATTTTAAGCATGTCTTTAGAAAACCACATTTATAAACAAACTAGTGGGGATGTTTAAAAAGACTCTCCACCAAGTTGGTGGTTCTTCCATGTTGTTTTAATTGCCTTTATAGAAATGCACTGTGTATGAAAGACCTACATGATCTTTGGCTGGATAGGAAGTTTAACAACTTTACTTTTAAAAATATAATTACAGTATTTACAGTGTTTAAAATTTTAATTACAGTATTACTAAGATTGAAACCAGTTTGTCCAATAGTTAAGCTATTTTGACTCCCATAGGGACAAATTTGCTAGAAAAACAAATACAGCAAATGTGGAAAGAAGGGAGTTCCACAGCATAGAATCTAAAACCTACATGTTCATCTCTGCCCTCTCTGAATTAGTCAGAACATTTTCAGGTCAAATAGTAGCTTACAGGGCCTCCTAGAGGTCTTTGATCTCATGGTAGTGACTTGTCTCTTAATATCCTTTAAGGAAACTCTAAACAAAATTCATAAGTATACCCTATGTATTTAAGATCCATGTCACTTTCTTTGACCCCATTCTATTCTCCATTTGTTCAGTGACCTTGCAAAAAATTGACAGCCATACATATCTATCTAATATTATCACCTACACCCAATGAATATACACATAAACCTAAATCTTTACTTTATACCTATGCTAGACTCACTCTGCTATGTTTTGACAACGTTGTCTTGCAATGCCAAATGGACTGATGTCTTCACTAAGGAGAATTTATATTTTTCCACCACACTGGCCTCTGCACTTTTCTTTTAACTAGCTGCCAACTTAAGCTCGAGAGGATAGTTCCTTCCTCTGCCTGGTATGCAGGCCTCTCCCCCACCAGCATATATTCACAAGGTCTATTCTTGTGCCTCTTTTCAGTTATTCTCAGATCCACCTTCTCTGGATGCCCTCTCCACGTACTTTGGTCTATCTTTTCTATAAATTCATAATAGTGCTGAAAGGCAGTGTGAAGCTATAGACAAGAATATTTCTAAAACTCATTTTCTGCCAGGAGAAATTAATCTTTGAACATGAATATCATGCAAATATTTATTTGCAAAGAATTTTAAGCATGTCTTTAGAAAACCACATTTATAAACAAACTAGTGGGGATGTTTAAAAAGACTCTCCACCAAGTTGGTGGTTCTTCCATGTTGTTTTAATTGCCTTTATAGAAATGCACTGTGTATGAAAGACCTACATGATCTTTGGCTGGATAGGGAAGTTTAACAACTTTACTTTTAAAAAATATAATTACAGTATTTACAGTGTTTAAAATTTTAATTACAGTATTACTAAGATTGAAACCAGTTTGTCCAATAGTTAAGCTATTTTGACTCCCATAGGGACAAATTTGCTAGAAAAACAAATACAGCAAATGTGGAAAGAAGGGAGTTCCACAGCATAGAATCTAAAACCTACATGTTCATCTCTGCCCTCTCTGAATTAGTCAGAACATTTTCAGGTCAAATAGTAGCTTACAGGGCCTCCTAGAGGTCTTTGATCTCATGGTAGTGACTTGTCTCTTAATATCCTTTAAGGAAACTCTAAACAAAATTCATAAGTATACCCTATGTATTTAAGATCCATGTCACTTTCTTTGACCCCATTCTATTCTCCATTTGTTCAGTGACCTTGCAAAAAATTGACAGCCATACATATCTATCTAATATTATCACCTACACCCAATGAATATACACATAAACCTAAATCTTTACTTTATACCTATGCTAGACTCACTCTGCTATGTTTTGACAACGTTGTCTTGCAATGCCAAATGGACTGATGTCTTCACTAAGGAGAATTTATATTTTTCCACCACACTGGCCTCTGCACTTTTCTTTTAACTAGCTGCCAACTTAAGCTCGAGAGGATAGTTCCTTCCTCTGCCTGGTATGCAGGCCTCTCCCCCACCAGCATATATTCACAAGGTCTATTCTTGTGCCTCTTTTCAGTTATTCTCAGATCCACCTTCTCTGGATGCCCTCTCCGTACTGTATCTTATATTGTAAAGACAGCCCATTCTGAACACACGAACTCCCTGCGGGCATTTCTCATCTTCCTCAACCTGTTCAAATTTTTTTCCCCATGGCACTGAATTCATTCTACCCTAAGTTATTTGTTATATTTCACTATTGTCTGTTTTTCGCTCAATGTCAGTTTTGTTTTGTTCTTGTCTCTCCTGTTTCCTGATGCATCCCGAGCATCTGGCAGAGGGTGGGCACTCAATGAACAATTGTTCAGTGAAAGAAAAGCAAGACAGATGTGATCTCTGGCACCAGGAAGGTGACAGTCCATGGGAATGATAGCTCTTCTGTCTGGGCTTCCTTTCTGGTCAGGACCTTGATGAGTCTAGTGGACCTGAAGGTGCTGAAGGGTGCCTCAGGTGGTGCAGGAAGCATGGCCTGTGCCAGTCATAACTGGACGGAAGCTACTAGACCACAGTTTTTAGAAAAAGGAATTCTTCTTCAACCCCCTACAGTTTTATTGACACATATATTTGACAAATAAAATTATAGTATATTTCAGGGTTTCCCTGGTGGTCCAGTGGGTAAAGAGTCTGCCTTGCAGTGCAAGGGGCACCGATTCAATCCCTGGCCTGGGAAGATCTTATGTGCCATGGAGCAGCTGGACTGGTGTGTCCAATTAGGAGCCAGCGCTCTGGAGCGCATGCACCCAGAGCTGGTGCTCTGCAGCGAGAGGGGCCACTGCAATGGGAAGGCCACACAGGCCAAAAGAATAAAGGTGGATGAAAATAAATTTAAAAAAACAATAAAAGAGGCCAAAATTTAAAATAATATATTATAGTATATTTCAAGTGTACAAAGTGGTGATCAGATATGCTATATTGTTTTTTCCATATTGGCTATACCAGTTTATGTTTTTTACCAAGTGTCCGAAGCTTCCTTTTTCTCCACATCCTTGCCAACCTTTTTATTTCCTGACTTCTTTATAATAGCCATTCTAACTGCTGTGAGGTCTTACTTCACTGTAGCTTTGATTTTTATTTCTTTGGTGATTAATAACATTGAACACCTTTTCATGTAAAGGTGGCCATCTGAATGTCTTCTATGGAGAAAGGTCTATTTGAGTCCTTTGCCTGAATTAAAGAAACCCTATGTTGCCATCTTGGTGATATCTCCAGGAATTATTCCTTGTCAGGCAAATCACTTCAGTTTATGTTCCTGTGTCTATTCCCTTTCAGACAGTCATATGTTGTTAATAAAATTTTATTCAAAGTTCCTGTTTGCATTTGGCTCTACTCTGAAGGTTTATCAGAAGTTGTATGTGCACATTTGACACCAGTTCCAACAAGGAGGCTTCATTCAATCTAATGATCCTCTAGTGAAGAGAGATTCAATAAGGTGAAGTATCTCAGACAATCTAGGAGAAATCTGTCAGGTCAAGATCACCTTCCAGGTCCCTCACTGATAACTAATGACTTCACCAACTCAACCAGGTCCCTTCCGTATGTGTTGTCCTCCTCAGCGAGTTAACATTTGGTGCTCAGTATGACAGTGAATATTAATACTCTGGGACTTTCTAGAGGAAAAGAAAACTAGTTAATTCAATTGTTTCCCGATGATAAGAAATCTTAGTAGAAGTAGAATTACCTATTTAAAGTTGTAACAGTGTCATAACAAAATACTCATGCTCTAAAGAAATAATGATCACTCTCTGTTCCCAAATAATATACTCATTTTCTTAAACTGTCTCATTTATTTTATAGACTCTTCATAAGCTAGCACAATGGCTGAGTCATCTGTTGAACAACATGGATGCTCAATACACGTGAACAATCCCACATCCGGTTAACCACCAAGTCAGAATACACAGATCACACTGGCTTCTGTTCCTCCTTAGATCTCTAACTGTAATTATGTTTGTCACAGTTAGATATTATATCCTCCCAAACAAACAATTTTCTCCCCATTAGTTAACTGGGCCCATGGCATTGTACTACATGGGACATTTATTTCCCAGGAGTTGAATGTAGTCATTTTTGCCATTTCCTGTTAGTGTCCAAATTTGAACTTCCCTAGAAATCAATGTAGTTAAGGTGTGCTGTAGAGGTGCACCTGGCACCATACAGGACCACCAGCCCTAACTCTCCAGCAAGACTGAAACCATCCCAACGGCTTCCTGCTGCTCTCAGCTCATCAGCGTATTGCTTCCAATGCTGCCTTCAGAGGATGAGTCCTTGACCAGAGCACCCCATTCACAGCTCCACCAAACGAAGGCAAGCAGAATGCACTCTCCCTCAGATATTTTACTTTTAACAGTTATTTATGTAGAGCAAACCCAAGGTTTCCTTTTATTAAAGTTTTTCTTTTGCTATGGACCTCTTCAACACTCTGGTCATGCCAAAAGATAAATACATGAAATAAAAAACACAGAGTTACAAATGAAATCAGTTATTATTGTTTTTGTTATTCCATGAACCAATACAGAACTTTCTATTCCCTGAAGCTTAAATCTGTGACAGAGGTTAACTATTCACAGTGTTAATTACTGTTAACTACTATTAATTACTATTAACCATATGCTGTATTAATTACTATAATCTAATATACCTACACTGACTTGGAATCAAGTATAAAATTAATAATTTAGCAATTTAAATTACAGTACATGAAAAAGCTATGAAAGTATCTACTTCTAAATAACTAAGCTTAGCAGTCTTCATGGTAGCCTCTCCTGGTTGACCGCCCTTGTACTATCCCTGGTTTGCCACATGTTGTTGTTTAGTCATTAAGTCTTGTTCAACTCTTCTCCGACCTCATGGACTGTAGCCCACCACGACCCTCTGTCCATGGGATCTGCCAGGCAAGAATACTGGAGTGGGTTGTCATTTCCTTCTCCAGAGGATCTTCCCAACCCAGGGATCAAATGTGCATTTCCTGCAGTGGGTTGTCATTTCCTTCTCCAGAGGATCTTCCCAACCCAGGGATCAAATGTGCATTTCCTGCATTGGCAGACAGGTTCTTTACCACTGAGCCATCTGGAAATGATTCGGATTTTTAAACTTTGCCAAATACTCCCCCCATTCAAATGAATTTTAATTCACTGAGAAGTTCTTGAGAATTTCTAGGCAAAGTTGAAGTAGTCTGCTGTGGTCCATGTAAAAATGGCTTTCTGAAATCAAAACTGAAAGAAGCACCTGTACCCCAATGTTCATTGCAGTGCTCTATACAATAGCTAGAACATGGAAGCAACCTAGATGTCCAGCAATGAATGAATGGATACAGAAGCTCTGGTACATATATACAATGGAATACTACTCAGCTGTAAAAAAAAAATGCAGAAGAAGAATGAGGTGACTGGATGTAGAACCTATCATAAAAAGTGAAGTAAGTCAAAAAGAGAAAGACAAGTATAGTATACTAACACATATACATAGAATCTAGTAAAAGGGTAATGATAACACATGCAGTGAACCCATGGAAAAGAGACTTAGAGAATAGACATATGGACATTGTGGGGAATGAATAGTGGGTGGGAGGCATAGAAGGAGTAACATGGAAACCTATACTATCATGTGTGAAAAAGATAGCTATTGTCATTGCACTGAGGGAATAGGAGTTCCTACAAGGGCTCGGTGCGACAGCCTGAAGGGGTGGGATGGGGGGGGAGCTAGGATGGGGGGAGGGGACCAGGGATATGCATATGACTGATCTGGGAATATGCATGTCTGTGAACAACAAAACTGTAAAACTTTTAAAAATAAAAGAGAAAGATTAGGAGATCAGCATATGAGACTCTGAAAAATAAATGGCTTTCTTCCTCACCGGAAAAACCCCTACAAAATATCTGTAATAAACTTTTATAAAATACAGTACATGAAAAAGCTATGAAAGTATCTACTTCTAAATAACTAAGCTTAGCAGTCTTCATGGTAGCCTCTCCTGGTTGACCGCCCTTGTACTATCCCTGGTTTGCCACATGTTGTTGTTTAGTCATTAAGTCTTGTTCAACTCTTCTCCGACCTCATGGACTGTAGCCCACCACGACCCTCTGTCCATGGGATCTGCCAGGCAAGAATACTGGAGTGGGTTGTCATTTCCTTCTCCAGAGGATCTTCCCAACCCAGGGATCAAATGTGCATTTCCTGCAGTGGGTTGTCATTTCCTTCTCCAGAGGATCTTCCCAACCCAGGGATCAAATGTGCATTTCCTGCATTGGCAGACAGGTTCTTTACCACTGAGCCATCTGGAAATGATTCGGATTTTTAAACTTTGCCAAATACTCCCCCCATTCAAATGAATTTTAATTCACTGAGAAGTTCTTGAGAATTTCTAGGCAAAGTTGAAGTAGTCTGCTGTGGTCCATGTAAAAATGGCTTTCTGAAATCAAAACTGAAAGAAGCACCTGTACCCCAATGTTCATTGCAGTGCTCTATACAATAGCTAGAACATGGAAGCAACCTAGATGTCCAGCAATGAATGAATGGATACAGAAGCTCTGGTACATATATACAATGGAATACTACTCAGCTGTAAAAAAAAAATGCAGAAGAAGAATGAGGTGACTGGATGTAGAACCTATCATAAAAAGTGAAGTAAGTCAAAAAGAGAAAGACAAGTATAGTATACTAACACATATACATAGAATCTAGTAAAAGGGTAATGATAACACATGCAGTGAACCCATGGAAAAAGAGACTTAGAGAATAGACATATGGACATTGTGGGGAATGAATAGTGGGTGGGAGGCATAGAAGGAGTAACATGGAAACCTATACTATCATGTGTGAAAAAGATAGCTATTGTCATTGCACTGAGGGAATAGGAGTTCCTACAAGGGCTCGGTGCGACAGCCTGAAGGGGTGGGATGGGGGGGGAGCTAGGATGGGGGGAGGGGACCAGGGATATGCATATGACTGATCTGGGAATATGCATGTCTGTGAACAACAAAACTGTAAAAACTTTTAAAAATAAAAAAAGAGAAAGATTAGGAGATCAGCTATATGAGACTCTGAAAAATAAATGGCTTTCTTCCCTCACCGGAAATTTTATATAACTTTCCCCTTTGGCATACATATATGGAATGTATCAATGAATAAATGAATGTTTATCTTTTTGCTCTTTTCATCCCAACCAAATATAACCAGTGAAAAGATCCTTCTTTATCTTACTTTGTTGGAGGATGAAGATGAAGGTCTATGTAACCTAACAAAGGTTGAACCTGGTCATTGTTCTAGAGACTCATCTGCCTATAATTTACTGAGGTCGGGGCATCACTATCTGAGTTGGAGATAACAGCAGAATAGCAAAATGAATTATCAGTATTAACTTCATAATTGTTACTAGTATGGCTATCATTAGAGTTCATTTGTTGAGTAATCATAAATATTTTACTTGTAGGGCATATCCTAATTTCAAATTGTATTGGCAGACACAGCTCATACACAGGCATTTGTGCACTCATATGCTATAGGGTTTATTTGACAAATGTTTGTTAAGTGCCTACTCTGTATCGCATATCATAGAAACTAAAATTATGTTAATATGTTCCAGCCCAACTAAGCTTCTGTCTCTTCCTAGCTTTAATCCTGTTCAAGCACAAAATCTCTAGCAATGAACAGCAGCTATTTTCAATTGACATTCAACAAGCTCCAGTGACACTCTCAAAACTCAACCACTAAAATCTCACTTTTAGAAAACTGTAAGGCTATGAAAATATGTCAGCTCCCCCTCCCCCCCCAAAAAAAACCATTCAGCAATTTAAAAGTGAAAGCAGAAATCTGCTAGGGAAAGTCATCTTTTACCTTGTGCTCTGGTTTCCTTCTGAAGAGGGGAGTACGTGTGGCCACAGGCTTTTTAACTTGTATGAAAGGCCATTCCCATTTTGTTTTCCAAATAAAAGCTGTACTAATTAGGCCTGAAAGTCAAGGATTTACCAAAAGGGATAGGATGAGGCTCTTTCCAATTCACATTTCGTATGGCTGATATCACAGTTTAAAAATGTGAGAAACACAAACTACCCAAATGACTTTCATATCTTCCAAGGCCATTTTAGGGGCTCCTTGAGCAAAGTTGCATGTACCGTCAGACCCTTCAGTCACGTCCAGCTCTTTGGGACCCCATGGACTACAGCCCATCAGGCTCCATTGTCCATGGATTCTCCAGGCAAGAATACTGGAGTGGGTTGCCATTTCCTCCTCCAGGGGATCCTCCTGATCCAGGGACTGAACCTGAGTCTCCTGTGGCTCCTGCATTAGCAGGCAAATTCTTTACATACTTGAGGCACCTAGGAAGCCCCTTGAGCAGAGGTAAAACTAGACAATGCCCCAAATATGTGCATTAACAAGGCAGACCTTTGAAGAGTAACAACAAGTCTTCTCCAATCAAACCAAAGCCAGTAATTCACTCTCTGGAAAGATAACTGAAGCAAGCAGCTATTTGTTGGTTGGAATCGCTTTAAATTATTTTAGAAAATGTCAAGAAATAAATTACATTCTCCTGCTTGCATGTATTTTTCCAGCTCCTTTTCAAAACAAAATGTTCATTTAGGGCCATGACAGCGAAAATAGAAATGTCTTTGGCATAAACTTAGCTGTCTAGCCTGCAGGCAAAATAGAAAATTGCTGTTAAATTGGAGTGGACCAGAAAATAGATGATAAAACTTGTTCATGAAACTTCTGCTAATAACAAACATTCGTCCCAGGCACGTACTGTAAGTAATAACACATGACAAATGATGGATGTGTCACAGTCCTGAACAGTGGGCTTTGGTGTCTGTAAAGGTAATAAGTCAAGTTCACCTCGCTCTTCAGTTGTGGCTTCCCTACAAAACTCTTAGGATTGAAAAGATGCCCCTTTAAAACTAGGAAATACTTGGGAAGATAATTCTCTGGTGCTTTGGTTACTCTTCCTTTAAAGTTTTACAGGCAGTCTGGAAAGTTGTTACTTAATTATGACCGAGCACCAATTTCAGGTTCTGTTTTCTGCTTTGCCAGCATGTTCTGTTTCTTAAGAGCTATTCCATTGATTCATTTGACCTCCATTTCTCTATCACTCAGTGGTCAGAAAGGGAATAGGTAATTGGTTGGTGAAGAGGTAGTGTTGACGGCTACCGCAGACAATTAGTCACACCTATTGCCACATGAAACCTGTCACCTTGTCACGTTTCAGTGGCTACAGTGGCTTTCAACACCACCTGAAAGGAGTTCAGGGTGGAGATCAGGAAAGAGACACTCTGTGCTCTGGAAAAAACTGGTAGAACAAGCCTTCTGACAGTTAGATAATTTCAGGAGAAGATTTTATGAGCCTAATTTCTTGCATCTTCACTTACCTAGAAAAGCACTATACTCATAAATGGTGACCTCTGCTCCTCATGACTAGCGGCAACCTTGTGCCAAAATGTGTGCTTGACTGCACTCATCCCTCTTCACTGAAGCCACATAGACACTGAATCCACCCTCTGCCGCTTTGGAGGAGTTCCTCAGAGCTCTCTGAGAGCCTGTCTCCCAGGCTATAGTCTTCATTCAGCCCCAAATAAAACTTGACTCACAACTCTCACACTTCTTTTTATCTTCACTCAACACTATCTCCTGGCTTTATTTTACCATAGTTTCATTTTTGCTTGTTTCTTTTCCATTTTTATTAGAGTATAGTTGTTTTACAAGGCTGCATTAGTTTCTACTGTACGGCAACGTGAATTGGCTATACGTAATCATATGTTCCCTCTTTTGTGGATTATCTTCCCATTTAGGTTACCCCGGAGCCCTGAGTAAAGAGCTTCCTGTGCTATACCGTAGGTTCTCATTAGTTAATTTTTTCATTTTTAAAATGTATTTATTTTTAATTGAAGGATACTTGCTTTATGATATTGTGTTGGTTTCTGCCGTGTATCGACTTGTATCGGCCATAGTATACATACGCACCCTCCCTTGTGAACCTCCCTGCCAACCCCCACCCCTCTAGGTTGTCACAGAGCACCAGTTTGAGCTCCCTGAGTCATAGAGCAAATTCCCATGCTATCTGTTTTACACATGGTAGTGTATATGTTTCCATGTGACTCTCTAAAAAGTATCAACAGTGTATGTATGTTGATCCCTATCTCTGACTCATCCCAACCATCACCCTCAGTGTCCATGTGTTTGTTCTTTAAGTCTTTTTGCATTTCTCCTCTGTAAATGAAAATCATCTATACCCATCTTTTAAGATATCATATATGTATTAATATATGATACTTGTTCTTCTCTTTCTGACTTACTTCACTTGTATGACAGTCTCTAGGTGGTATTTTGCCTATTTTTATATACCACCTAGAGACTGTCATACAGAGTCCCTTGGACTGCAAGGAGATCAAGCCAGTCAATCTTAAAGGAAATCAACCCTGATTATTCTTGGGAAGGACTGATGCTGAAGCTGAAGCACCAATATTTTGGCCACTAGAAAAGACCCTGATGCTGGGAAAGACTGAAGGCAGAAGGAAAAGGGGACAACAGAGGACGAGATGGTTGGGTGGTATCACTGATTCAATGGAAATGAACTTGGATGAACACCGAGAGATGGTGAGGGACACAGAAGCCTGGCACGCTGCAGTTCATAGGGTCACAAAGATTCAAACATGACTTGGCAACTGAACAGCGACAACAACAGGTGATATTTTACCATATTCTCTTGAATTTAAGACATTCTTGATTGAGAGATGCACCACTTTGCACAGTAATACAAAAAAGAACATACATTCCCAGACAATCTATGATACAACACTCTAATGCTGGTTCTACTTGCAGCCTGGGTGGGCCACACAGACTGCTTTGCTCAGAAATTGCTTTTATCTCTTCTGAATTACTTGACATTTTTCTTGCCTTCTATTGCACTGCTTGGCCTGTAATAGAAATACCTCTGCACTTATCTCAGTAACAAAATGTAACAAAGCCTCCTAGGCCTGTAATAATGTTTCCCTTCTTAGTCCCCTAAAACATTTGGTTGCTCTTTCCAAGAAAAGAACGAATTGCAGTCATCCCTCCCACAAAGAACATCGGCTTCAACCAGTATCAGATTCAAGGCCAGCTGCTGTCTTTCTGCATAGACAGTCACTATCTCATGGCAAGGCTGAATAACAGAGGTCAAGTTGAAGATGTCTGAAATTGAAATAACAATTAAACTCACCATGCACATCCCTAACATTGCACGTAATCTCCACAGACAAAACAGCAACAAAAACAGTGAAGACAATGTCTGCAGACAGCAGCCACTTCCCTGTGACTGGGTGGCTGACAGCAATTCTTCAATGACTCTCAATTTCAGAGATGGTCAAATACGAGGGAAAATGTGCATCCTAGAATTAGCAGAACACAGTATTATCTGTTTATACACTGTACAAGGGTAGTAGGCTCAAATGCCCACAAAATTGTGTACATTAGGTACATTAGACAAATTCTATATAAAAAAGTGCCCTCTAAGTCATTTATTTCTCACCTCACTTCTTATTTTCAAATGTTATCTCCTTATTTGTACATCTCTAAGCTTTTTGTCCAAAGACACTGTCTATAGAAAATCATCAGAAATAAGTACCAAAAGCAATCTTGCAAAATTGCTTTGAAAAGTTTCCTCTCTCACTTTTTTTTGGCACTTTTTTTTTTTTTTTTTTGCCACTTCTATTGATCTTTCATTTATTTATCTTTGTTCTTTGGCTTGTATGGGCCACCCATCGCAGTGGCCTCTCTTGTCACAGAGCACTGGCTCTGGGCGCATGTGCTCCAGAGCTCTGGCTCTGTAGTTGGGACACATTGGTCTAGCTGCTCTGTGGCACATGGGATCTTCCCAGGCCAGGGATTGAACTGGCGCCCCTTACACTGCAAGGCAGTGTCCTTACCCACGAGACTACCAGGGAAGCCCATTCTGTCTCATTTTTAACAAAGATGTGGACACTGTCCACCACAAAATAAGAACCAGGCTACACCCCAGGGATGGTAGTAGCAAACTGAAGAATGCATGTCCCATCTACAGGGGCAGATGTTGCACAGCTCAGATTAAATGCTACCCTCTCAGCAGTCCTTAGGACTTTTGACACAGTGTTGCCCAAACTTGTGATTTTTTTTTTTCAAGAAACACTGGGAAATGATTTTTATGATAAGTCTCTTTTTTTAAAGAAATATTTATTTTTATTTACTTATTTATTTGGCTGCATAAGTCTTAGTTGCTGCATGTGGGATCTAGTTCCCTGACCAGGAATCAAACCCAGGCCCCCTTACACCAGGAGCATGGAGTCTTAGCCACTGGGCCACCAGGGAAGTCCCTGTTAAATCTCTTAAATTTTAAGTTCTGGCAATTAATTCAAATTTTTCAAAACATCATGCATGCCACACAGAGCAAATCTGTGTGCTACATTTGGTTTACAGCTTAGTAATTTGTGATCCCTAAAAGATACACTCAACACAGGGCAGTCACATTTATATAAACATGGCCATTTGTTCTGTGAGTTGATTTTAGTCAAAAAATTATCAATATGAATGACAAAGTAATCTTACAGTAATATCTTTGCCGGTGAAATGTCACAGCATGTTAGGTACCAATAGAAGTAATGAACCAGAAAGTTTTTTCATTTTGAATATTTTTCTTTTAACTGTTTTTGTGTCCTAGAGTCAACTTACTAGAAGAATTTCAAGTTTAGCAATTGGAAAGCAGGAAAGTAAAAAATTATTTTTTTGGTCTGAGGTAATTTTTTAAGAATGAGAATTACTGCTCTGGGACCCGGTCTTGCTTGGTGCCTTGCTGAACCAGAGGACGTGCGGTGAGGAGCCTCCCAGCTCTCTTGGGGCTGTGGGAGGAGTAAGCCCAGATCTGGGACCCAGAGTAACTGGAAGGAGAGGGTGCAGCTGACTACTGGGGAATACCCTTCTCAGCACTGCTGCAACCTGGGCCTAGAAAAGAAAGCTTTTTTTCTTTTCTTTTATCTCAAAGACAGGAGACAGGAATAGAGTAGAGAGACACTTACTATGGTAACTTAAAAGCTTGGAGTCAGCCAAAACACTGAATCCTGAGTAACTTGTTTTCATAATGGAATTCAAGGCAACAAATCCCTCATGACTATTTGATTTTCTAGGACTCAGTTTCCCCATTTGTAAATAAGCGGACAGATGAAACAGGCATTTTTCAATCTGTTCTTTATATCTATATCTATATGATATGTATGTTTATATACTATTTGTTTTACTTATTTACTAATTTCTTTTTGGTTGCAATGAGTCTTTGTTGCTGTGTTACTCATCACGGTGCCTTCTCTTGTCGCAGAGCATAGTCTCTATCTAGGCCTGCACGCTCAGTAGTTGTGGCGCAGGGGCTTAGTTGCTCTGTGGCATGTGAGATCTTCCTGGACCAGGGATCAAACTAGTGGCTTCTGTATTGGCAGGTGAATTCCCATCCACTGTAACACCAGGGAAGTCCCAATCTGTATTCTGAGAAGCTTTAGGGACTCAGAAACTGTGCTTAAAGATCTGGTTTTATATAATTTGCATTTGGTCATAAAGGTAAGACTTCCACTTAAATTCCATTTAAATATATAAATACAGTGTTGGAGAAACACTGGTTAGGTGATGTAAACACCTACAAGGGGGCCACTCCAGGTCTGACACTTTAATCCTACCACTTCCCAAACTCGCAGGTACACTTTAACATTGTTCTCACAAAGTAAGATGCACAGACATTTTCAGATTAAATAATCACTCCAGCTTTTAACTAAGATATATGAGTCAATATGAACATTTTGGTAAGACTAAGTATGCAAAGATACAAATGACTTTGATTTTTCTCTTTGAAATGAGATTTTGCTTTTTTAGATTTTTCAAGAGATGACAGCAAAAGCCTAAGTCTGGGAAAGCATGGAAAAAGGAGACACTGGTATCTCATCTCTGCTATACACACACTTACTGCTGGAGTCTGTACATACAAGTAAAGAGGAGACCTGAGGTCATTTCCAGCACAGAACGGCACCAGATCATTATCCTTGGAAAATGCAGGAAACTGAGGTTAAAATAAACTCCCATTATGCAGAACAGGCATTCAACTTAACTACTCCTTAAATCACAGTCAATGATTTCCCATCCTTTTCTGTCTGAGCCTGGAATGTCCTCCGGCTGAGTCCTCTCCACTTCTCTAAATTCAAGCTGAATGGTGATTTCATTTCCAATCTGTGTTTTTTCTCACTCCTCACAACTGCTAATAGTACCTATCATCTTTTATAATTACCTTCTATAAAAGGCTAGTTTTGTAAATCCCAATTAGATGCACATATGTGGGCTTCCTTGATGGCTCAAGTATTAAATCTGCCATTGCAGGAGATGCAGGAGACATGGGTTTGACCCTTAGGTTGGGAAGATTCCCGGAGGAGAAAATGGCAATCCACGCCAGTGTTCTTGCCTGGAGAATCTCGTGGACAGAAGAGCCTGGAGGATTACCGTTCGAAGAGTCACAAAGAATCAGACATGACTGAGCACACACACATGTATGTATACTTACATACTCCTGCCATGAGGGACCACTGTTGCTCTTCTATATTTCCCATGGATCCTTGGCACATAAAAAGTAGGTAATCAGTACCACCATGTTGAATGGACACACCTACTATTTGAGGACTGGTTCAAAAGCATTTTGAGAAAAATGGTTAGGTGATGTAAACACCTACAAGGGGCCACTCAGGTCTGACACTTTAATCCTACCACTTCCCAAACTCGCAGGTACACTTTAACATTGTTCTCACAAAGTAAGATGCACAGACATTTTCAGATTAAATAATCACTCCAGCTTTTAACTAAGATATATGAGTCAATATGAACATTTTGGTAAGACTAAGTATGCAAAGATACAAATGACTTTGATTTTTCTCTTTGAAATGAGATTTTGTTTTTTTAGATTTTTCAAGAGATGACAGCAAAAAGCCTAAGTCTGGAAAAGCATGGAAAAAGGAGACACTGGTATCTCATCTCTGCTATACACACACTTACTGCTGGAGTCTGTACATACAAGTAAAGAGGAGACCTGAGGTCATTTCCAGCACAGAACGGCACCAGATCATTATCCTTGGAAAATGCAGGAAACTGAGGTTAAAATAAACTCCCATTATGCAGAACAGGCATTCAACTTAACTACTCCTTAAATCACAGTCAATGATTTCCCATCCTTTTCTGTCTGAGCCTGGAATGTCCTCCGGCTGAGTCCTCTCCACTTCTCTAAATTCAAGCTGAATGGTGATTTCATTTCCAATCTGTGTTTTTTCTCACTCCTCACAACTGCTAATAGTACCTATCATCTTTTATAATTACCTTCTATAAAAGGCTAGTTTTGTAAATCCCAATTAGATGCACATATGTGGGCTTCCTTGATGGCTCAAGTATTAAATCTGCCATTGCAGGAGATGCAGGAGATGCAGGAGACATGGGTTTGACCCTTAGGTTGGGAAGATTCCTGGAGGAGAAAATGGCAATCCACGCCAGTGTTCTTGCCTGGAGAATCTCGTGGACAGAAGAGCCTGGAGGATTACTGTTCGAAGAGTCACAAAGAGTCAGACATGACTGAGCACACACACATGTATGTATCACTTACATACTCCTGCCATGAGGGACCACTGTTGCTCTTCTATATTTCCCATGGATCCTTGGCACATAAAAAGTAGGTAATCAGTACCACCATTGAAGGATTAAATACTTTAATGAATAACATTGTCATCTATGGACACACCTACTATTTGAGGACTGGCACAGTTCAAAAGCATTTTGAGAAAAAAAATGGAAATAATTGTTCATATAATAGGACAAGATTAGATTGTGTCATGAAAACAAGGCTTACAACACAGCAGGGGATGAAGAAAAATGATGTTAAAAAAACATAAAAAGAGAAGAAAAGATTTCACAGTAATGTTTAAGATCACTGGATTCAGAGTAGTATTTTTCTCTATACTTCAAGATATTGACTATGAGGCTGATACTACTTTCATGATGAGAAATAAGAAGAAACAGGCTTTGAGTTTCTATGCCAAAGGAATATTAGTGGGATTTTGCTGTAACATGGATTTCAGGGCCACATATTTGTCATTTTTTCGAAGAAATCATTTTATAGCAAGCGTTCCTTTTTAGTAGTACACAGATTAAAAGTGGACAGCCCTCTCTGTGAGTTTCATCATGAGCTTTCCTTTTAATAAATTTCATTCCAGAGAGAACGGCACCATAACAACATGTTTGTGTCTCACTATCAAAGAAAATTTCATAAGCAAACTGAACCAATTTGTTTCCTAGTGTGTATTTATCTCCATTAAGAGCCCAGAGTGAAAAAAAAAAGCATGGTAATTATCTAAGAGGCCTGTAAATCTTTTAAATCATGGGCTGAATTAGGTCCTCAACCATACAATCTAGTAAAAGCAACAATGTCTACTAGTAACCTGAGGAAAAGTCCCAGAATATTTGGTCCTCTGGCAAAAGGCTGGCCTGGATTTGATGACAAGCCACTAGACAGTGTTTCCAGGGATGTAGGACATGTCTGCTCCCGACCCAGCTTTAAAGCTGCACATGTGTATACATGCATGTGTCTTTTTAAAAAGAGACTACACTATTTCCAAGACAGCAAAAGAAGGTGGGCTATCTGATCACTTTGTTTCAGAAGGACCTAGATACTTCAGAAGGCTTCCCTAAAGAAATCTATCTAAAATAACACACTCTACCTCCATATTTCTATAGATCAAAATAGAGGTACATACTCAAAACTTCTTGCCACATTTTACTTACTGCATAGGTCATGCCCAATTAGCAATATAAAAGTCCAATTTAATCTCTCCCATAGCTCTTTGCTCAGCAACAGAGTGCCATGCAACTAAACATATTCACAGCTATGCTGTGGTGTTCCTGAAAACATTTTTAACTTCCTGATCTAAAGAAAAGCCTTTCCCAAACCCTTCCCCTTTCTCCTACTTTCTCCTGCCTAGGATGTAGATGTGAGAGTCAGACCCACAGTAGCCATGCTGTCAGAATGAGGATATAGTCAAGAGAAATAAAGAAACCTTGGATCTAACATTGTTAAAGTGCTGATACAAAATGAGAAGCAATCTAGTTTCGTTTTTTTTTTATTATTTATTTGAGTTAACATTGATGGATTTTTCTGTAGGCAACAGCATTATTTCTTATAACCCATTTATTGCCAACTTTCATTACAGTGGTTTATTTCTTCATTTGTTTTTTTCTTCATCAGATTCTCTCTCCACTATTCTTAGATTAAAAGTGGACAGCCCTCTCTGTGAGTTTCATCATGAGCTTTCCTTTTAATAAATTTCATTCCAGAGAGAACGGCGCCATAACAACATGTTTGTGTCTCACTATCAAAGAAAATTTCATAAGCAAACTGAACCAATTTGTTTCCTAGTGTGTATTTATCTCCATTAAGAGCCCAGAGTGAAAAAAAAAAGCATGGTAATTATCTAAGAGGCCTCTAAATCTTTTAAATCATGGGCTGAATTAGGTCCTCAACCACACAATCTAGTAAAAGCAACAATGTCTACTAGTAACCTGAGGAAAAGTCCCAGAATATTTGGTCCTCTGGCAAAAGGCTGGCCTGGATTTGATGACAAGCCACTAGACAGTGTTTCCAGGGATGTAGGACATGTCTGCTCCCGACCCAGCTTTAAAGCTGCAGGTGTGTATATATGCATGTGTCTTTTTTAAAAGAAACTACACTATTCCCAAGACAGCAAAAGAAGGTGGGCTATCTGATTGCTTTGTTTCAGAAGAACGTAGATACTTCAGAAGGCTTCCCTAAAGGAATCTATCTAAAATAACACATTCTACCTCCATATTTCTATAGATCAAAATAGAGGTACATACTCAAAACTTCTTGCCGCATTTTACTTACTACATAGGTCATGCCCAATTAGCAATATAAAAGTCCAATTTAATCTCTCCCATAGCTCTTTGCTCAGCAACAGAGTGCCATGCAACTAAACATATTCACAGCTATGCTGTGGTGTTCCTGAAAACATTTTTAACTTCCTGATCTAAAGAAAAGCCTTTCCCAAACCCTTCCCCTTTCTCCTACTTTCTCCTGCCTAGGATGTAGATGTGAGAGTCAGACCCACAGTAGCCATGCTGTCAGAATGAGGATATAGTCAAGAGAAATAAAGAAACCTTGGATCTAACATTGTTAAAGTGCTGATACAAAATGAGAAGCAATCTAGCTTCGTTTTTTTTTTATTATTTATTTGAGTTAACATGGATGGATTTTTCTGTAGGCAACAGCATTCTTATTTCTTATAACCCATTTATTGCCAACTTTCATTACAGTGGTTTATTTCTTCATTTGTTTTTCTCTTCATCAGATTCTCTCTCCACTATTCTTAGATTCACATGTGAAAGTATGCCCATTTTGCACACATATCTATGGTATATATTCTACTAATAAAATACAAATTAGTGCTTACTAATGCATGTGCCTCAGAACATATGTTTGATAATATACTCCACACAAAAGAGAGAGATAAAATGGGAAATTTTGTGATCAAATATATTTGGAAAACATTAGATAGTCTATTCTAGTGCTTTGCAAAACACATAAAACTATTGCAAACTTTTGAAAACAAGAATAAATATAACAGACAAATTAGAATGACATTCAGATATATCCAGTCTTATTGACTACTGACTTGATTTTTCAAGCAGTCCCTTAATTTAATGCCCTTCTCTCAGAATTAGGATTGTAAAGACTATATGTGGGAAACATTTACTAGATTTATCCATAAAGTTTAATAATATAATATTAATATTTTAATAATTACTGTTTTATATTTTCTTATTTGCTAATGACAGATACATTCTGACAAATTTTATAGAAACTCCCAGGGAATCCAAATCAATGGATATGTCAACACATGCCAAAGAAAGGCAAGCAGTAGTGAAATTTGTGATTACTTCTAGCTAGCTACAGATCCCCCATCTTCTTTGGCTGGAAGATTTAACTCCTGATACCGGCAGCCATGGTAACCCTCATGTGTATTCTGGACAGAGACAACACTTCGCAGACTAAACGCTTGAGAGATGACAACACTTTGGTTAGTCTTTGCCACTGCTCTCTACTAGGACATTGCCGCCATTCTGGGAAACAGAAAGTTCCTGCTAATCTGTGACACACTTGGATTGTCATGTGTTCTTAAGATCCTTCTATACCTTTAATACCAAACTTGCTTTCCCTCTGAGGATAGATCAGTCTCTCAGAAAAGGCATTTGCTGCACTTCTAAGGAATCATAGGTTGTAATAACCACCCCCAGAATCTTTTTAGAAATGACTTACTCTGTGCCATGAGCCAAGCTGTAGCTATCAGGGTGTGTACATGTGTTTCGTTCCATGTGTGTGTGTGTGTGTGTGTGTGTGTGTGTGTGTATGTGTGAGTTTTCTTTTGTTTTGCTCTCCTCACATTGTCTCAACTTTTGAGCCAGAATAATTTAAGCACTAGGGTCTTGTCAGTTTTTCAACCATGAACTGCCTTGCAAAGTCTAGGCGTTTTGCCAGAAACCTAAACTTTGTTGAACTATGTGAAAAGGTTAAACATTTCACAGAGTTTGGGTTTCCCTACCCCCACTGCACGTCCAGACTCTGCCTTGTTCTTAAATGTCTGTTTTATCAAGAAATGGAATAACTAATAATGTGCTGGATAGAACATTTTCAACCATCACACTGTAACCATAGTAGTGCTAAAAACCCCAAACAAACCTTAATCACACGTCTCCCCATAATCAGAAAGAGCTGGGGACAAAAAGTCAATGTAGTCTGTTCTAAGATGAAATGCCAGAAGCTTTCCATAAAATACATCATTTTCAAATGAAGCACTTATTCACTGTGATAATTCTTTTGTTAATGAAAAAGCTTTCCTAACATTTCCCTCAACGAATAAAAATAAATCATAACCTCCCTCATCTGGAGGAAAATATAAAATAATGTTTCCTAGTACCCTTGCTTTGGAAGCCTTGTTGGGGTTATTTCCAAGAACACCGGGTGCCTGTTTAACTCTCTAGAAAGATGCTTCTGAGGTTCTCACCCCCACACAATGGGGATACTGAAGGGAAACGAAGTAAGACAACTAGGACTCATCCTTGATTCACCCAGATCCCCACATCCTATCTGACAGCAAGAGCTGTCTGTCTTCACTAGGAGGTTTCCCAGATTTACTGACTCTGTCCATCTCCACAACCAGCACCCCAGTTCCAACCCCCACCCTCACCCACATCCTACTGGCCCCCCCTGTGGCATTAGATCATTTCTAAACTCATTTTGCTTTCTCTGAGGATAGATCAGTCTCTCAGAAAAGGCATTTGCTGCACTTCTAAGGAATCATAGGTTGTAATAACCACCCCCAGAATCTTTTTAGAAATGACTTACTCTGTGCCATGAGCCAAGCTGTAGCTATCAGGGTGTGTACATGTGTTTCGTTCCATGTGTGTGTGTGTGTGTGTGTGTGTGTGTGTGTGTGTATGTGTGAGTTTTCTTTTGTTTTGCTCTCCTCACATTGTCTCAACTTTTGAGCCAGAATAATTTAAGCACTAGGGTCTTGTCAGTTTTTCAACCATGAACTGCCTTGCAAAGTCTAGGCGTTTTGCCAGAAACCTAAACTTTGTTGAACTATGTGAAAAGGTTAAACATTTCACAGAGTTTGGGTTTCCCTACCCCCACTGCACGTCCAGACTCTGCCTTGTTCTTAAATGTCTGTTTTATCAAGAAATGGAATAACTAATAATGTGCTGGATAGAACATTTTCAACCATCACACTGTAACCATAGTAGTGCTAAAAACCCCAAACAAACCTTAATCACACGTCTCCCCATAATCAGAAAGAGCTGGGGACAAAGAGTCAATGTAGTCTGTTCTAAGATGAAATGCCAGAAGCTTTCCATAAAATACATCGTTTTCAAATGAAGCACTTATGCATTGTGATAATTCTTTTGTTAATGAAAAAGCTTTCCTAACATTTCCCTCAACGAATAAAAATAAATCATAACCTCCCTCATCTGGAAGAAAATATAAAATAATGCTTCCTAGTACCCTTGCTTTGGAAGCCTTGTTGGGGTTATTTCCAAGAACACCGGATGCCTGTTTAACTCTCTAGAAAGATGCTTCTGAGGTTCTCACCCCCACACAATGGGGATACTGAAGGGAAACGAAGTAAGACAACTAGGACTCATCCTTGATTCACCCAGATCCCCACATCCTATCTGACAGCAAGAGCTGTCTGTCTTCACTAGGAGGTTTCCCAGATTTACTGACTCTGTCCATCTCCACAACCAGCACCCCAGTTCCAACCCCCACCCTCACCCAGACTCCCACTATGACCCTAACTGGCCTCTCCTTTTCCTCCCTGCCTCCATTCTCCTGAGAGACGTCAGGCCTTAAAATAAAAACAAAATCTTATTATCCTGCTTCATAAGGCACTTTTCAAAATCTTTATTCATCTTAAACCATCTCCGCTTTTCCCATCAAGCTCAACTGACTTCTTTTCTGTCTGCAAATACTCCAGGTTTATATATGCCATAGGGTTTCCTTGGTGGTTCAGACAGTAAAGAATCTCCCTGGAATGCAGGACACCCAGGTTCAATCCCTGGGTTGGGAAGATCCCTTAGAGAAGGGAATGGCTACCCACTCCAGTATGCTTTCCTGAGGAACTCCACGGACAGAGAAGCTTGGAGGGCTACAGTCCATGGGGTCACAAAGGGTTGGGCATGACTGAACAACTAACGCTTTCACTTCACTTTCATACCTGCTGGAGGGAGCCACGCAGGGCAGGCCCTCCCCTAATCTTTGTAGGATTGGCTCTTCCTTGTCATTAGCTCTCACCAGGAGACCCCACAAGTTGTCCTTAATCACTCAGTCTGAAAACTATTCTCCCCAAACCCTCACTTCTCACTCAGATTCCCTTTTTAATATACTACACAGTACTTTTCCTACCTGATATTTTTCTAGTTCCTCCACCTGTCTTCTGATTCCTTCCACTGGACATTAGAAGGGCTTTACTAGTGTATAGCTGTATCTTTAGTCCCTATAATAATAATTATGCTTGAGACACAAGAAGGGCCAAATAAACACACGTGGAATGAATACCTGAGCAGAACTAGAAATGAGCACGGGGTGCTTCTCTCAACCCCTGTGGCCCAGCCATGGGAAAATGTAACAAGACACAGGTAGCAGGTACTTTGGGGATAAGAGCTTGTCAGGGGTTGGACATCCTGATGAATGTCTTGGGATAGGGCATGAGTCTTTACAAATTAAACCACAGAAAATAACAGTTACTGACCTAAACAGAGTTATATTTGTCTTCACTCACAGGGAAATGAACTTTACCAGGAGGCTATTTGTAGTTTTGATATGCTTAGTATAATTTAAGCTACTACTGTGCAAGACAATCTCCTGAGAAGATATGTCCTTAAGTAGAGAATAAATAATTTTCCTTAATGTATTAGGGTAAATTAAATATAACTGGCCTCTCCTTTTCCTCCCTGCCTCCATTCTCCTGAGAGATGTCAGGCCTTAAAATAAAAACAAAATCTTATTATCCTGCTTCATAAGGCACTTTTCAAAATCTTTATTCATCTTAAACCATCTCCGCTTTTCCCATCAAACTCAACTGACTTCTTTTCTGTCTGCAAATACTCCAGGTTTATACATGCCATAGGGCTTCCTTGGTGGTTCAGACAGTAAAGAATCTCCCTGGAATGCAGGACACCCAGGTTCAATCCCTGGGTTGGGAAGATCCCTTAGAGAAGGGAATGGCTACCCACTCCAGTATGCTTTCCTGGGGAACTCCACGGACAGAGAAGCTTGGAGGGCTACAGTCCATGGGGTCACAAAGGGTTGGGCATGACTGAACAACTAACACTTTCACTTCACTTTCATACCTGCTGGAGGGAGCCACGCAGGGCAGGCCCTCCCCTAATCTTTGTAGGATTGGCTCTTCCTTGTCATTAGCTCTCACCAGGAGACCCCACAAGTTGTCCTTAATCACTCAGTCTGAAAACTATTCTCCCCAAACCCTCACTTCTCACTCAGATTCCCTTTTTAATATACTACACAGTACTTTTCCTACCTGATATTTTTCTAGTTCCTCCACCTGTCTTCTGATTCCTTCCACTGGACATTAGAAGGGCTTTACTAGTGTATAGCTGTATCTTTAGTCCCTATAATAATAATTATGCTTGAGACACAAGAAGGGCCAAATAAACACACGTGGAATGAATACCTGAGCAGAACTAGAAATGAGCACGGGGTGCTTCTCTCAACCCCTGTGGCCCAGCCATGGGAAAATGTAACAAGACACAGGTAGCAGGTACTTTGGGGATAAGAGCTTGTCAGGGGTTGGACATCCTGATGAATGTCTTGGGATAGGGCATGAGTCTTTACAAATTAAACCACAGAAAATAACAGTTACTGACCTAAACAGAGTTATATTTGTCTTCACTCACAGGGAAATGAACTTTACCAGGAGGCTATTTGTAGTTTTGATATGCTTAGTATAATTTAAGCTACTACTGTGCAAGACAATCTCCTGAGAAGATATGTCCTTAAGTAGAGAATAAATAATTTTCCTTAATGTATTAGGGTAAATTACTATAGGTTATCTCCTAGAGCATGACAACTTTATAAGAAGTTTGCAAATATTGTTCATCAAAGTAGTAGAGTTCTCACTTTTCAGCAAACAGCCAACTGAGATGACTCACATACATAGGTTGAAAATGAAATCTGCCAACCAAGATCAGGGCCAAAGTTGGTCACTGGAAAAGTGCTTAACCAAACTTTGGTTTCGTAAGCGGGTTTCATGTGGAGCCAGGATTAACAAGGGAAAGCATGACCAGAATGGAATGTGAGGTTGAGTGCTGTGGAGGAGACGTCCCCAGGGCTGTGACCTGCTTTAGGTCAGCAGCCCTGGGAGCTGGGTTTGTTTCCATCGTGTTTAATGTTGCTCTCATGATCTGTCAGTGGGATAGAAAGAAAATGGCGAAGGGGCCCAGGTGAGAAAACACACTAGAATATGCTTGTAAAGATAAGAGAAAAGGTAAAGATCATGGTAAGATCATTCTGGGAGACTGCAGATAAAAGCCAATTTGTTGATATGAGGGAAAGCAAGGGAGGTGACCAGCACCAATTTCATAAATTACAGTTTTATGTAGGCATCATTTTCCCAGGATTCATGCTTCCACATAGGCAAAGTGAAACCCATTAGTACCCAGCAGAGAGCTTCTCCTAAAAATGTTGTATTACCATTGACCATGCAATAGAAATGGGTAAAGATATGAGGTGTTTATCATGATAAGCATCTAGATGTTCCCAAAACTTCATGGGGGAAAGCACAGGATAAGGAAGAAGAGTGTAATTCCTTCTGAAGAACAGCCTAAAAAGAAAACTTACAGACTTGGATCAAAAAGGCCATTACTTTGTTTCATCTGCGTATTTAAAACAACTTTGTGTCAAGTACTACATCAGGCACTGTGGACATACAGGTATTTGGGGATAAGAGCTTGTCAGGCATCTTTCAGGAAAATTAAAAAAAACTTTCCCAAAAGGAGGGTTTTTAAATTTGTAGTTTTGATATGCTTAGTATAATTTAAGCTACTACTGTGCAAGACAATCTCCTGAGAAGATATGTCCTTAAGTAGAGAATAAATAATTTTCCTTAATGTATTAGGGTAAATTACTATAGGTTATCTCCAAGAGCATGACAACTTTATAAGAAGTTTGCAAATATTGTTCATCAAAGTAGTAGAGTTCTCACTTTTCAGCAAACAGCCAACTGAGATGACTCACATACATAGGTTGAAAATGAAATCTGCCAACCAAGATCAGGGCCAAAGTTGGTCACTGGAAAAGTGCTTAACCAAACTTTGGTTTCGTAAGCGGGTTTCATGTGGAGCCAGGATTAACAAGGGAAAGCATGACCAGAATGGAATGTGAGGTTGAGTGCTGTGGAGGAGACGTCCCCAGGGCTGTGACCTGCTTTAGGTCAGCAGCCCTGGGAGCTGGGTTTGTTTCCATCGTGTTTAATGTTGCTCTCATGATCTGTCAGTGGGATAGAAAGAAAATGGCGAAGGGGCCCAGGTGAGAAAACACACTAGAATATGCTTGTAAAGATAAGAGAAAAGGTAAAGATCATGGTAAGATCATTCTGGGAGACTGCAGATAAAAGCCAATTTGTTGATATGAGGGAAAGCAAGGGAGGTGACCAGCACCAATTTCATAAATTACAGTTTTATGTAGGCATCATTTTCCCAGGATTCATGCTTCCACATAGGCAAAGTGAAACCCATTAGTACCCAGCAGAGAGCTTCTCCTAAAAATGTTGTATTACCATTGACCATGCAATAGAAATGGGTAAAGATATGAGGTGTTTATCATGATAAGCATCTAGATGTTCCCAAAACTTCATGGGGGAAAGCACAGGATAAGGAAGAAGAGTGTAATTCCTTCTGAAGAACAGCCTAAAAAGAAAACTTACAGACTTGGATCAAAAAGGCCATTACTTTGTTTCATCTGCGTATTTAACAAGTGTTTATTGGGTCATACTTTGTGTCAAGTACTACATCAGGCACTGTGGACATACAGGTAAGTTATACATTTTGAAAATAGATTTCAGGAAAATGTGGACTATAGCAACCTGTGTAAAGCAGGCAGTGATTTTAGTTGTGGTATCAAGTCAAAGGAAGGACTGGTTGATCCAACAATGGAAGAAACAGAAGCATGTTAAGGCCTGAGGTTCTTTCTGGAAAGATTCATCAAATACCTCTCTCTATTTTCACTTACTCCTCTATCACAGTTCAGTGAATGCTGCTAAATTTAAATTTTTCCTGAACAGGCTTTCTAATCTCTAAAGACAAAGCAAGAAATTTCTAGAAAGGACTTTAGACGAGTATCAATGTCTTCTCCCCAAATCCTCCATCTTCATCATCTCTACAACATCCTCCCCACCACGAAAGTGAGATCAGTCAGTTCAGTCACTCAGTCATGTCCAACTTTTTGTGATCCCATGGGTTGCAGCATGCCAGGCTTCCCTTTTCTTCACTATCTCCCAGAGTTTGCTTAAACTCATGTCTATTGACTCAGTGATGCCATCCAACCATCTCACCCTCTGTTGTCTCCTTCTCCTTTTGCCTTCTATTTTTCCCAACATCAGGCTCTTTTCCAATGAGTTTGCTCTTTACAGCACATGGCCAAATTATTGGAACTTCAGCTTCAGCATCAGTCCTTCCAATCAATATTCCGGGTTAATTCCCTTAGAATTGACTGGTTTGATCTCCTTGCAGTTCATGGACTCTCAAGAGCCTTCTTCAACATCACAGATCAAAAGCATCAATTCTTCATCACTCAGCCTTCTTTATGGTCCAACTCTCATATCCATACGTGACTACTGAAAAAACCATAGCTTTGACTATATGAACTTTTGTTGACAAAGTGATGTCTCTGCCTTTGCATACGTTGTCTGGGTTTGCCATAGCTGTTCTTCCAAGGAGCAAACACATTTAAATCTCATGGCTGCAGTCACCATCTGCAGTGATTTTGGAGCCCAACAAAATAAATTCTGTCACTATTTCCATTGTTTGTATTGTATTCTGTTGTCTGAAAATAATTATAATAATTATTATTATTGCATTAAATAAGAAGCTCCTGGGACTTCGCTTGTGGTGCAGTGGTTGACAGTTTGCCTTCCAATGCATGGGATGTGGGTTTGATCCCTGGTCAGGAAACTAAGATCCTACATACTGAGGGAACAACTGAGCCAGCTTGCCACAACTACTGAGCCTACATGAGAAGTCCACATGCTACAACTAAGACCAAATAAGTAAATATTAAAAAAGAAAATTAGAATAGGCTCTTGCCTACTAATTTTTATGCATTTTAATATAGTTTTTTAGGTGCATTTGAATCATTCAGTTTCCTGAATTTTTTTAACTGTCAAATTTCTTTGCCATCATTATCTGATTACAGTTTCCTGAATTTTTTAACTGTGGAAGAGAAATTTCTAGAAAGGACTTTAGACGAGTATCAATGTCTTCTCCCCAAATCCTCCATCTTCATCATCTCTACAACATCCTCCCCACCACGAAAGTGAGATCAGTCAGTTCAGTCACTCAGTCATGTCCAACTTTTTGTGATCCCATGGGTTGCAGCATGCCAGGCTTCCCTTTTCTTCACTATCTCCCAGAGTTTGCTTAAACTCATGTCTATTGACTCAGTGATGCCATCCAACCATCTCACCCTCTGTTGTCTCCTTCTCCTTTTGCCTTCTATTTTTCCCAACATCAGGCTCTTTTCCAATGAGTTTGCTCTTTACAGCACATGGCCAAATTATTGGAACTTCAGCTTCAGCATCAGTCCTTCCAATCAATATTCCGGGTTAATTCCCTTAGAATTGACTGGTTTGATCTCCTTGCAGTTCATGGACTCTCAAGAGCCTTCTTCAACATCACAGATCAAAAGCATCAATTCTTCATCACTCAGCCTTCTTTATGGTCCAACTCTCATATCCATACGTGACTACTGAAAAAACCATAGCTTTGACTATATGAACTTTTGTTGACAAAGTGATGTCTCTGCCTTTGCATACGTTGTCTGGGTTTGCCATAGCTGTTCTTCCAAGGAGCAAACACATTTAAATCTCATGGCTGCAGTCACCATCTGCAGTGATTTTGGAGCCCAACAAAATAAATTCTGTCACTATTTCCATTGTTTGTATTGTATTCTGTTGTCTGAAAATAATTATAATAATTATTATTATTGCATTAAATAAGAAGCTCCTGGGACTTCGCTTGTGGTGCAGTGGTTGACAGTTTGCCTTCCAATGCATGGGATGTGGGTTTGATCCCTGGTCAGGAAACTAAGATCCTACATACTGAGGGAACAACTGAGCCAGCTTGCCACAACTACTGAGCCTACATGAGAAGTCCACATGCTACAACTAAGACCAAATAAGTAAATATTAAAAAAGAAAATTAGAATAGGCTCTTGCCTACTAATTTTTATGCATTTTAATATAGTTTTTTAGGTGCATTTGAATCATTCAGTTTCCTGAATTTTTTTAACTGTCAAATTTCTTTGCCATCATTATCTGATTACATTTTATTGGATTCATCCACTCATTTAACAAATGGTTACCACTTTGTGCCAGCTACTGAACTAGGGGATGGGAAGAGAAAGACAAGGAAGCACAAATGATCCTGCCCTCGGGCAGTAACATCCTAGTGAACACAAGTCAACAGCAAGTTCCAAGAGGACCAAGAACCAACACAGAAGATAAGTACCAGGAACCAGGCAGGCACATTACCAGAGGGTCAGGGAAATATTACAGGAGAAACATCAAACTGAAACATCAAGGATGACAAGAATTTATCCAAGTAGAGAACAGAGGGAAGAATGTTCTAATCATAATGAGACATATTTTCAAAATTCCAGAGATGAGAGAGATGTTCCAGAAATTACAAGTATGTAACCACTGGTATTGTGGGAGCTGGGTGGGGGGTGGGAGGTGGGCTGGAAGGGTGGGAAGTGTGGGTGGTGCTTATGTTTGCAAAGGGGCAAGCCAGAGAGAAGTTGTAAAGGGTCTCATAAGTCCTATTAAGGATTTTGAATTTCATCCCTAGGGCACTGGGAGCCTTTGCAAGTTTTTGAGCAGGGCAGCCATGAAAACCATGCTTATTTTAAACACTAACACTGACCACAGACTTCTGAGACTACCTGAAGGTTCAATGATTAGGGCTCTGAACTTCCACTGCAGAGGTTGTGAAATTGAACCTGTTTGGGGAACTAAGATTCCACATGCCACATGGTACAGCCAAAAATAAAATCTGTTTTGATTTTCTAAAATTAAAAAAATAAAATGGCAACCCTTATGCTTAAAAAGAAAACAGATCTGAAGAAAACATGTATGATAGCAGCCCACACAGAAACTGAAGATGATCAGAGAAATGGTGTCATTGGCCAAGGGAGGGCCAGGCTTACCAGGAAGGGAGAATACTGAGCATTTTAAATACTAATACTAATAAATCCATATGGAAGAGTATAGACATAAAGAGAGAGTATGTCCCACAGTTTGCCTTCACTGGGTGTTTCCTCTTGATTAGATTCAGATTGTGAACTTCAGGCAAGATTGTTTCAGAAGAAAAAAAACACATGTATTTCTCACTTAAAGAGAGAGGACAATCAGTAAAGCAGTCCTTGAGGACGTAAGAGGCACTGTGATCCAGAGTGCCGACTGGAGAAGCAGACTTGAAGGAGACACATTTCCCACTGCAACAGGAGGACAGAGGAAATGGCAGATGTGGAAAACGTCAAGTCTGAAATTTGGTGGCAGGAATTGAGGAAACTCTCTTGCTTCTGCTTTCTCTGAGATCGGCTGGCAAGATTCGCTGCTAAGAGTGACAGGGGAGGAATTAGGGTAAGACATTTGAGAGAAGAATCTGAAACGGCCACACTGGAAAATAACAGAGTGATGCCAGGTACACACAGAAGAGTCTCTGGGTAATGCTGAATGTCTGCTTGAGGTCAAAGCCACACCCTTCTAGTGACATGAATCTGGTCAGTCGTGTGCATGCTCTATGACAGCAGACATTTGAAATGACTTAGCTTTATGGTGGGGATGGAGGAAGAACAAAAGGGCAAGAGAGTTCTGAGGACACTGGCCCCAAGGGACAAACATTTAAGGAAAGCTGGAAAGAAATGAAATCAGGATAAGGAAGATAGGTGGAGACAACAAAACGGGCAAGAAATGATCTCCATGATGTAGGAGGTCAAGTGTACTGGGGGTTATTACATGTGAGAGACTGCAGGAAGGGAGGTCAGTGTGGAAGAGCGCCCTGAATCCAGTTGTACACAGGAGAATGAGCAGCTGAAGAGGCCTGGAGGAGCACGTCACAGGGGAGAAGACTGTCAAGGAACCAAGAGGCAAGGTCTTAGTGATCTTCTACAGTGACTTAACAGGAGTGTCTGAATCCAGGGTAGACAAGAAGCTTCTTAAGAAGCAAATCATGGTCACAAGTAAGGTCAATGAAGAATAAAGATGATACAGTCAGAGAACCTGTCCCTCAGTCTGCCTTCACTGGGTGTTTCCCCTTGATTAGATTCAAACTGTGAATTTCAGGCAAGACTGTTTCAGAAGGAAAAACCATGTCTTTCTCACTTAATTCTACCAGACAGCAAATGATTTCTTTCTTTTATTCCAAGCATTACACTTTTTTAATTCTGTATTTGGATGTAGCTGATTGACAATGTCGTAGTCGTTTCAAGTGAACAACAAAAGGCCTTAGCCATAAAGACACATGTACTGTTCTCCCCAAACTCACCTCCCATCCAGGCTGCCACATATCACTAAGCAGAGTTCCACATGCTATACAGTAGGGCCTGGTTGGTTATCCACTTAAAATAAAACACTGTGTAAATGTCCATCCCAAACTAGCTAACTATCCCTTTCCCTGGCAACCGAAAGATCATTGTGAGTCTGTTTCTGTTCTTTATGTAAGTTCACTTGTATCATGTCCCTTTTAGCTTCCACATATAAAGGATGTCATACAATATTTCTCCTTCTCTTTCTGACTTACTTCATTCAGTATGACCATCTCTAGCTCTCATGGCAAATAATGTCTATTTGCCCATTACTGACAATGTTTACTTCAATCTTTTGCATAGTGTATGCATGACTTCTCTTTTGTAAAGTTCCTCCTTTCCCCTTAGAAATTAATCATTATTTTGTAAAGAGATACTTTGAAACTATACAGATATCTTGGTCTTCAAATTATTTATGAATTTATTTATATCTAAGTGAATCTCCAATTTTATTTAATGGGTTTTAATTCATTCCTATAATTACTTTAATGCTCCAGTTTCTCCAAATTTGATCAGAAGGAGCCCATTCAAGGTGGTCTCTGTTTCCTTCTGACACATTCCCACATCCTTCTACTATTTCCTTGTTTTCTGGCACAAAATGTCCTATCCTGCATTTTCCCTATTCTGTCTCTGGAATTAACCACTTCTTCAGGGATCCCTGGTTCCTTTGCATGGAAAAGAGTATTTAAAAGCCAAAATGTGGATGCTAAATGCCCTTATTGTTCTTGGGGTATCACTGCCCCAAGCCTTTTTTGTGGGAAAGAATCAGGGAATACACGCAGGTAAGGTAGGTCTCCAAATCACATCCATATCCATCCAGTTACGCCTTTCATTATTTCTGTAACTATTTACCTATCTATTCATTTATTTATTATCTATCTACCCATCTTCCATCTATCCATTTACTGTTTCTCTATCTATCTATCATAGACCTTGAGTTCATGTGGATACATAATAGGATTTATTCTAGTTTCCTTCCTTTTGTATTCCTAACTCCCTGCTCCCCAAATGAGAAAGTTGTCTCTACTTATTGCTAAAATATTTACTTCCACTGACAGATCTTCCCCCATGTGGCTGCCTCCTCTCTCTGCCACAGCTCTGATTCCAATATTCCTAGCTGCGCCTCCACATAGACAGCTTCTGACCTTACCTAGGCTCTGACACTTCCTATCTCTCCTCTGCAGGGAGACCCCCTCCTCCTCTCCCTCACCGTGTCCCCCTACTCCCTTTCTACTTGGTCTCCGGCACCTCGGCCAACGTCATTCTTAGCATGGGCAGTCTCCTGTCCCCGCTTGGGCTCAGCCACCAGCAGCAGGCAAGCATGCCTTAAAGATGCCCTTCTTATCATGCTTGGGCTCTAACTCCCTGCCCCAGAACACCTCTTACCCTGCTCATCTCGAACTCCCGATGCTAGCTTCTCACTCCTCTGCATGATGCCCTCCTTACTCAGGTCAGGCTCTAACTCCCCATCCAAGTTTCCCCTCCTTTCTGCAGGCATACGCTTTTTTACCCTGCTAGGGCTCTGACACGGATGCCCTCGTGTGGACCACTGACACTCGGCTTGCAATCTCAGCCCCTGTGACTCCTCCCTGTTACCCCTGCCTGCTTTGCTCCATCTCATAGACTTAGGACTGAGTTTTTCAGGGAAAGAAGGAGAAGGGTTCTGAAATGCTTTTTAACACAGACAATGAAGGGAAGATCTTTTCAGACTTGTGATTGATCATTTTTTAATCTTAATCATTATAACTAATTATTATCAGCTGTGTACTAATGATAACGAGTTTTCATTGTTATGTTATTAATGTATCTGAGATGAACAAAATCTAATGAGTTTATTTGTATCTTATAAAATATAAAACTAACCTTTTCAATTTCAAAAACAGCCTTTCAATTTTGAGGAAAGATTTATTTTATCTGATTATCCATCTCTCATGAGCAGAGGGACTGGCCCATAGAGCATCTTTGTCATTTTGATAAAGTTTATGATTTGAAAATATCTTGAGGATTATAGGTTTATAGTGATTGCCTCATAGTTAATAACAAACCATGAAAATTCTAATAAATCTTGGTAATCACAATAGTTTTAAGGAAAGTCTAGCTTCAGTCATGATAGAACTAGCTCCTTCGACTACAGTTACTGCCTGGAAAATGTCATTTTTTTCAATTTTTTTAATTTTCCATTCACATTATTTGATGTTGACATAGGCTAAGAATATGGATGGCTTTTTATCATTTTTAACAAGAGCATAAAATCAATTTATAAAAAGTTAACTTTAAGTAAGAACTCATTCTTTTTATCATATTCACTGGCAGATTTTGTGTAGAAATACAACGTGTCTGTGAATCATCACTTTGTATTCAGGTTTTCTCAATATAGGTTTATTCTAGTAGATTTTAAGCTAAACCATTTATCAATGTTTCACATTTGTGGAAATGTATTTATTCTTGTCATTTTAAAACATTCACTATTTTAGCCACAGAGGAACTACCAATTGTGTATTTTACTTTTTCATCTCAATAGCATGAACCTGTTTAAATAACAGCCACTGAAAAAACTGAAACTGTGGATCTGATTATGTACTTTTGTATATCTCCAAAAAGATTTATTTTTTTCCACTGAAGGTTTTTATTTTTTGTAAAATATATGTTTAGTCATTTCTTAAAACTAGCACATTTCTCCCTGTTTTTGCATGAAGCCTGATTTAAAATAAGCTGTTTGAAGTTCAACAGTGGCCAAACTAAAATATCATTTTTCCTTCTGGAAGGAACAGAGTAATTTCTCTTCCCTGATGTGAATGGGAAGAAATTCATGATTTTTCTCTGACATTAACCCACACATTTTATAGGCATTTCCTTTTTCTGAGAATGCTAAAACTCCACTAATTTTTAGCAGTATATTTTACTTGTTATTTATTTTTCAGAAGTCCATTATTTAAAAAAAAAGAACAGTATACCAAACTTAAAAGATTTTGCAATATAATGTAACATACAGATGTCAACAAAGACTACAATTCTGTGTTATGTAATCTGTTACTGTTCCTAATCACAACTTCCCCTTTAAACAATGGATTTAACTGTATGAGCAGTGCCGACAATGAGTGGTGATCCATCTCCAACCCTGGTGGAAATTCTCCCCACCTTTTTTTTCTATCTTACCTTTTTTTCTTCTTATTCTTAAGCAACACACCTTTTTTTCTATTGATATATGAGATTCAGGAGTTATTTTTTCTTTTCTGCTTGCGTTACAAAATGACAATGAACATGTCCCCCTCCTGGAGTGTGGCTTATGATTTAATAATGCCACAGCTCCTGGTCCTGTCAAGTATTCTTCCCTTTGCAGGCATATTTCGAGGCCACACTCTCAGGCACACCTCATGTCATGTGGGGGATCAGGAATAAACAGCAAATCTCATAAGTGGCCTGCTTTTTAGCACCACATCAGGAGAAACACAAAATTTTTGCCATATCGTTTCTCATACCACTGAAGCTTTTCCTCTGGCCAACTCATAAAAATTTATATTTTTCACTTCAACTGCTTTAATACTTTTACCAGTTTCATTGCTGAATATAGATCTGTTTTCAATGCATTATCATTAAAGTCTGCCTTTCATTGTAAAGAGAAAAATGTACCTTTTCACATTTTAAAATATAATGTACTTAAATTCTGCATATTGCTTCTATTATAAAAAGTGATACAGCCTGTGATATTATAGAAAAGGAATAAATTACCATAAATATTATCTGATTTTTAGGTCTAGAAAAATGTCTGGTAATATTTGGTATGAAGCAGATGAACCATAGTATTGTAACCAAAAAAAAAAAAAAGATAGAATATGTTAGCTAGCCTCCTACTTTGTCTGAAACTTTATCCCTAAAACTCAAATGAATAAATTTCCTCTGGGGAAAAATGTCTCTCATCTACAATTAAAGTCTTGACTAGATCAGTACTTGGAGTTTGGTGTGATGGATTAGACTCCTCCACCAAATTGTCTGAAGCTTTCAAAAAAAGCATGCTACAGGGGAGCTGGAAGTAATTCTTTAATTTCCATAATACATGTGTCCATTCGGTTGAACTCCTGACTTAAGTCCACCTTTTAAAGATAAAGGCTCTGTATCCATGCGGAAAGGTCGGGTCGTGCTAATGAGAACCATTTGGTCAGCTGCTTGATATTCACTGGACATGAAAATCATATTGCTATATAGGCAGTAAACTCCATTGCAGGGTATGGAGTTTAAATCCCTAGATATGCGAGAAAATTTCTCAGCTCACTGTACCTTTAAGCTGTATTCAGCTGGGAGATATGTTAAAGCAGCCCTCAGAAGGACAAAGGGAAAGAAAGGAATAATTATGGTCCTCAGTGGTGACCCTGCTTATGGGACAGTAAAACCTGTGTGTATGGGACAGTAAAAACTGTGTGTGCAAAGAATGGAGGTTTGGTTCATAAGGCTGAGATGAACAGATGGAAGTGGGGCAGTAAAAGAGTTATTGAAAGCCAGGAAGAGATTACATGCCAACAATGAACACAGAGGGAATATCAGAGGAGAAAGTGGTATTCACCAGGTGTCAAAAAAGCTACATCTGTGGCGATGAGGCTGGGGTGAGTGGAAAGTGGTTGAGGAGGGTCTTTTTACTTATATTAAGAATAACCACATGACACTACTATAGACACCTGACTTCACTGGTCTTTGGTAATAGCCTACAATCTAAATTAAAATGGAAAAACTAGCTCCCTCGCTACAATCTATTGAAAGTGAGACCTCCACACAAGGTTTGTCTTTAAAAAAAAAAAAGCCTACAACAAATAAGTAAACTATTAGATCTCACCAAACCTTCAATTAATTTTATAATTTCTAGGACCTGTAGTCATAGACCCACAGCTAGAGAATGTCAAACTCACACCATTATTGGCTCTTCTCATGACTCTCCTAATAAACCATGCCTATTTAGAATGAATTAACCTTCTCCACAGACCCAGCCTATGAACTCCATGTATATGTATGTATGTGTATATATACACACACTCCATTAAATAGAAATATATATACATGCACACACATACACATATGTGTATACATATGTGTATGTGTGTGTATGTACACACACACACACACACGTGGAGGTTAAGCATATCTCTTGTGGGACTTCCCTGGTGGTCCAGTGGCTAAGACTCCATGCTCCCAATGCAGGGGTACGCACATTCGATCCCTAGTCAAGGAACTAGATCCAACACGCTGCAACTAAAGATCCCATGTGCCGCAACAAAGACCTAATGCAGCCAAATCAATCAATCAATAAATATTTTTTTAAAAATAATATCTCTTGTGCAATTACATTCTAATGATGTTTACATTCTAATGTTCATTATATTTGTTTGCTATTTACATATGTTACATGCATACAACTAATAATCAAAAATAAGATCTAAATAGAAAATGCTGCTACACACTCTCCCAGTGGGACCAGAGTATTAATAGCATCAAGAGGAGGCTGGGCATTCTGCTAAGAGCAGACACTGTGAGACCCAGAGGAGCTGTTGTTCTAGATTGAGAAGAACATGCACAGAGGTTAGCAGGAAGCACTCAGTAAGGAGACGCATTTATGGAATGCACAGTGAGAGCCTTTCTTATCGA
This sequence comes from Tragulus kanchil, assembly GCA_022376925.1. Taxonomy (NCBI): domain Eukaryota; kingdom Metazoa; phylum Chordata; class Mammalia; order Artiodactyla; family Tragulidae; genus Tragulus; species Tragulus kanchil. Next base: position 36,510,533 of record JAIOJX010000025.1, read on the forward strand.
ACAAATATTTTCTATCTCCAGATGGTTTTTGCCAGCCTTTTGCAGAGGATGTTTCAAGAGACAATGGCTCCAATAATGCTCTGGTTACAAAAATAAGTTTCATGTTTAAATGAATATGAGGATGTGGCATATTAAACATCCATCTTGGAGAGTCACAATCTATGTGAACAAAATTAAGGTTATATAAAGTTGTACAGTTTTTGAAAAGTCATTTAAAATACTTTCATTTTTGTTTTTTTCCTAACAATAAGTAAACTATTAGATCTCACCAAACCTTCAATTAATTTTATAATTTCTAGGACCTGTAGTCATAGACCCACAGCTAGAGAATGTCAAACTCACACCATTATTGGCTCTTCTCATGACTCTCCTAATAAACCATGCCTATTTAGAATGAATTAACCTTCTCCACAGACCCAGCCTATGAACTCCATGTATATGTATGTATGTGTATATATACACACACTCCATTAAATAGAAATATATATACATGCACACACATACACATATGTGTATACATATGTGTATGTGTGTGTATGTACACACACACACACACACGTGGAGGTTAAGCATATCTCTTGTGGGACTTCCCTGGTGGTCCAGTGGCTAAGACTCCATGCTCCCAATGCAGGGGTACGCACATTCGATCCCTAGTCAAGGAACTAGATCCAACACGCTGCAACTAAAGATCCCATGTGCCGCAACAAAGACCTAATGCAGCCAAATCAATCAATCAATAAATATTTTTTTAAAAATAATATCTCTTGTGCAATTACATTCTAATGATGTTTACATTCTAATGTTCATTATATTTGTTTGCTATTTACATATGTTACATGCATACAACTAATAATCAAAAATAAGATCTAAATAGAAAATGCTGCTACACACTCTCCCAGTGGGACCAGAGTATTAATAGCATCAAGAGGAGGCTGGGCATTCTGCTAAGAGCAGACACTGTGAGACCCAGAGGAGCTGTTGTTCTAGATTGAGAAGAACATGCACAGAGGTTAGCAGGAAGCACTCAGTAAGGAGACGCATTTATGGAATGCACAGTGAGAGCCTTTCTTATCGAACAAATATTTTCTATCTCCAGATGGTTTTTGCCAGCCTTTTGTAGAGGATGTTTCAAGAGACAATGGCTCCAATAATGCTCTGGTTACAAAAATAAGTTTCATGTTTAAATGAATATGAGGATGTGGCATATTAAACATCCATCTTGGAGAGTCACAATCTATGTGAACAAAATTAAGGTTATATAAAGTTGTACAGTTTTTGAAAAGTCATTTAAAATACTTTCATTTTTGTGACCCTAACAATTTCCTGTATTTAATCCTAACAATATCCTGTAACAGCACAGCTCTTCTGCAATGTACAATTTTTTTTAAATGAATAGATTTTTTTCCACTCATCTGCTTATCTATTCTGGTATTATAAAATCCTTTTATTAGCCATTACTTTTCATCTTCAAAATAGTTTAGCTCTTCCTCATCTGTTTAGGCTTCCAAATTAAAAGTCAAATTTTTTCAAGGTAAAGCAACACTGAATTTTTAATTAGAATTCATGAATACTTTAAATTAATAGGGAAGATACATTAATGTTTATATAAATAAATCTACTGTTTAATAACATCCTAATGAATTGAAGTCACTATTTATGGAATGAAAAATTACCCAGTAAATGTTTAACGTTTCATTACATTGTATTTATCTTACTTTGTTGTCATTGTTAATATTGCTAATGAGATCCTTACTCTCAGCTAACAGTATATTTAGAAAAAACTTGTTTTTTTCTCTACATAAACTGTATACCAGTCAGTTATCTGAACAACTAGGGTATTTTTTGGATGACTTCCTTTGGTTTTCAGGACTAATTTATATTATAGTAAAGTAACAATAATTTTGTGGTTTAATTATCATTTTTATTGATAATCCTCCTGTTTCTGCTTTATATATTATATTGGTTTGAAATGTAAATGTTAGTGATAATGACATCCTTATCCCATTTTTGATGTTAAAAGAAATGACAGTTGTTTTTCATTATTCAATAAAATGTTGGCAATTGATTTAAGGTGGGGCCGAATTATCTTGTTAAGGAATGATTTTTCAAGTCTGACATCACAGACAATTTTATGCAGAAGCAGAGGTTTCATTTTGCCATGGGCTTTCAAAGTCTTTCTCAATAATTACATCATTATTAATCTTTTGAAATAATCATATTAATTATGTTAATAGATATTCTAATGAATAAGCCGCCCTTACCTTCCCAGCTAACACTAATTAAGTATGTTGGATTTCTTCTGAAATATAGCAAGGTATCTGATTTATTATTACTTAAGCATTTTTGCATATACATTTCTAACAATTGCTAGGAGATTTTCTTTGACTGAGGGGGAGGGAAAGAGCAGCAAAGCCTTTTCTGGGTGTTTATAGCAAGTATACTGTCTATCATTTCACATGTTCCAGAATGATTTATTATTTTAATATACAGTATAAGAAATGTGGGTTCCTCAAAGATTTCTACAAGTTAACCACAAAAATATTTAACCTAGGAACCTATAAGTAATTTTCTGATAAGTAGGAATTCTCATTTCATAATTACTAATCTGTTAAGATTTCTTTTAAAAATTGATGCTTAAAATTTCTGTGTGTCAACTGTGGTAAAATTTAACTCCCCATTAAAACAGATTTGTCTATTTTCTTGCATTTGTCAAAAAGAAGAAAGCAAAGCAGGCATCGTTGATAAAATAGGAACTGAATTCAAGTAAATTGGAGAAATGTTAGACTGAATGAAGCTGAGTGTGGGTCTGCTTACTGCAGGTCCCAGAATTCTCTAAGGGAGTCCTTTTAGTCTCTGAATCAGAGAGGCGTATAGAAACCAGACTTATTCCCAAACTTACTCACCATGGAACCATCTTGCCCTGAGAATCTTGTAGGCAGAACACACTCTGAGGAATGCCAGTTTACATCATAGAGAAACAAATAGATAGGCAAGTAGGTAGATACATACCTACAAGAAATTACAGAGCAATCTTTGAAATACTACAATTTGCCTATAAGTTTTATGGACATTTTAAAATTCATCACAATTTGTCTGGATTTAAATGCTTCTCACTGTTTAAAAAAGCATGATATTTCCCTGGCTGACTCTTCTTGTCCCCCAAGGCTGTGAGTTACATAATGGTCACCTCTGGTCACTGGACAGATCATAAGGGTTCAATAAAACAGAATTATTTCCCTTGTGACTTTGTACCCTGGTCGCTATTTTGCCCTGGGCATTACTTGAATGTTTTCTTTTTAGGAAGGGTTAGAAGAGCTGTGGACTGCCATTTAGTAAAGAAATTTGAATGAAGACTAACCTAAGGCTCAAGAGATTCTTAAAAAGACATGACCTAAGTGAGAGAAAATAGACACATATTTCTTATACAAACAATACCGTCCATGTGTATAAAACCACTGTGAGGTAAGGGCTCTAGAATGCTTAACCAGTAACACACTGAAGGTACCAGTGATTATCACTTTTGGAAGACTGGAACTGGACCCGCCAGCAGACACACACATAGACTCACACACACATTCATACACATTCACACAGACGCACACACACACCCTAAACTTTTCACAGGCAAAGCAAGTAAAAGACATACAAGAGGAGAAGAGATTAACTTTACTATCTCTTTCCAGAAGTCCTGCCAATTGCAACATGGATGGATCCTGAGGTTATTATGCTAAATGATGTAAATCAGAAGAAGAAAGACAAATACAGTGTGATTTCACTCCTATGTGAAATGTAAACAACAGCAACTACAGATAAAATAAAACAAAAACAAGCACATAGATACAGAGAACAGACGAGTGGTTTACCAGAGGGTCAGGTGACATGGGGTGGGTGAAATGCACGAAGGGGATCAACTTTGTGGTGATGGACAATCCCTAGCCTTCTGGTGGTGATCACTCTGCCGTCTATACGCATGTGACTCGCTCAAGTGTATCTGACTCGTTGCAACCCCATGGACTACAGCCTGACAGGCTCCACTGTTCATGGGATTTCCCAGGCAAGAATACTGGAGTGGGTTACCATTTCCTTCTCCAGGGGATCTTCCCCACCCAGAGATAGAGCCTGTGTCTCTTACATCTCCTGTACTGACAACTTGAGTCTTTACCACGGCACCACCTGGGGAGACCTGTTAAAATACTGGGTTAGCCAAAAAGTTCATTTGGGTGCTTTCATAAGATCTTACACAAAAACAATAATAAACTTTTTTGGCCAGTCCAATACAATGCTGTATACCTGAGACTCATAAACACACACGTATACAGTGAACTGTAATACAAGTCGTGGGTTTTAGTTAATAATGAATCAGTCTCAGTTTAATCAGTTGTGACAAAGATAGTACACTAATGAAGACTAACCTAAGGCTCAAGAGATTCTTAAAAAGACATGACCTAAGTGAGAGAAAATAGACACATATTTCTTATACAAACAATACCGTCCATGTGTATAAAACCACTGTGAGGTAAGGGCTCTAGAATGCTTAACCAGTAACACACTGAAGGTACCAGTGATTATCACTTTTGGAAGACTGGAAATGGACCCGCCAGCAGACACACACATAGACTCACACACACATTCATACACATTCACACAGACGCACACACACACCCTAAACTTTTCACAGGCAAAGCAAGTAAAAGACATACAAGAGGAGAAGAGATTAACTTTACTATCTCTTTCCAGAAGTCCTGCCAATTGCAACATGGATGGATCCTGAGGTTATTATGCTAAATGATGTAAATCAGAAGAAGAAAGACAAATACAGTGTGATTTCACTCCTATGTGAAATGTAAACAACAGCAACTACAGATAAAATAAAACAAAAACAAGCACATAGATACAGAGAACAGACGAGTGGTTTACCAGAGGGTCAGGTGACATGGGGTGGGTGAAATGCACGAAGGGGATCAACTTTGTGGTGATGGACAATCCCTAGCCTTCTGGTGGTGATCACTCTGCCGTCTATGCGCATGTGACTCGCTCAAGTGTATCTGACTCGTTGCAACCCCATGGACTACAGCCTGACAGGCTCCACTGTTCATGGGATTTCCCAGGCAAGAATACTGGAGTGGGTTACCATTTCCTTCTCCAGGGGATCTTCCCCACCCAGAGATAGAGCCTGTGTCTCTTACATCTCCTGTACTGACAACTTGAGTCTTTACCACGGCACCACCTGGGGAGACCTGTTAAAATACTGGGTTAGCCAAAAAGTTCATTTGGGTGCTTTCATAAGATCTTACACAAAAACAATAATAAACTTTTTTGGCCAGTCCAATACAATGCTGTATACCTGAGACTCATAAACACACACGTATACAGTGAACTGTAATACAAGTCGTGGGTTTTAGTTAATAATGAATCAGTCTCAGTTTAATCAGTTGTGACAAAGATAGTACACTAATGAAAAATATACATAATAAGAGAAACCAAATTCAGGGAAGACGGTGTATAAGAAATACCTGATTCCAGCCATTCTAGAACTTGCCCACTGGGGCGGAATACAGAGGCTGCAGCTGCACAGCAGGTGTGAAGAGGGGAAAGCCCTGCCAGACAGCAGTCTGTCTTTTGCTATCGCAGATGGTGCTCTTCCTCGTCCCTGCTCTGCTTTCCAGCAGAGCCTCTCAATCTAGAGAAATCTCATCCAGAGGCTGCCCTTGGCAGAAACAGAACAAGAAAACATCCCCAATTCTCACTCTCGTGGTTTCAGCCAAGGTGGTTTACTACAACCTCTCCATAGGTAGCATGAAACATGGCGGAGGCCTTGTCTAAGTGCCCCTAACCTGCACAACCATGCGAGCAGTAATAGCAATTCCAGTCTGTCCAAATGTTTTGTTCTTGAGTGAGCAAGAGGAACAGGAAGGGTGCCATCGTCTCCCAGTAAGGAAAGAGCCAGGAGCTGGGGCCAGCCACAGGTATTCCTCGAGCTACAATGATCTTTTTTTTTTTTACATTTATTTATTTATTTTTGGGGGGTGCGGGGGAGGGAGGGGGGGGGCGGGCCACGTTCTATTGGTCTTTCATTTGTCTATTTTCATCCGTTTTTGTTCTTTGGCCCATGTGGGCCTCCCATCGCGGTGGCCTCTGTTGTCGCAGAGCACTGGCTCTGGGTGCATGCGCTCCAGAGCTCTGGCTCAGTATTTGAACACATGGGTCCAGCCGCTCCGTGGCACATGGGATCTTCCCAGGCCAGGGATCCAACCGGCACCCCTTGTACTGCAAGGCGGTGTCCTTACCCACTGGACCACCAGGGAAGCCCTGATCTACTTTTAAAATGACTGCATGTTACCAGAGGAAAGCGGGGTGAGGAAGAGGTAAATTGGGAGATTAGGATTCGCGTACACATTATAATACATAAAGTAGATAAATAATAAGGATCTACTGTATAGCACAGGAACTCTGTAACTACAACTTTTTGGCCAGTCCAATACAATGCTGTATACCTGAGACTCATAAACACACACGTATACAGTGAACTGTAATACAAGTCGTGGGTTTTAGTTAATAATGAATCAGTCTCAGTTTAATCAGTTGTGACAAAGATAGTACACTAATGAAAAATATACATAATAAGAGAAACCAAATTCAGGGAAGACGGTGTATAAGAAATACCTGATTCCAGCCATTCTAGAACTTGCCCACTGGGGCGGAATACAGAGGCTGCAGCTGCACAGCAGGTGTGAAGAGGGGAAAGCCCTGCCAGACAGCAGTCTGTCTTTTGCTATCGCAGATGGTGCTCTTCCTCGTCCCTGCTCTGCTTTCCAGCAGAGCCTCTCAATCTAGAGAAATCTCATCCAGAGGCTGCCCTTGGCAGAAACAGAACAAGAAAACATCCCCAATTCTCACTCTCGTGGTTTCAGCCAAGGTGGTTTACTACAACCTCTCCATAGGTAGCATGAAACATGGCGGAGGCCTTGTCTAAGTGCCCCTAACCTGCACAACCATGCGAGCAGTAATAGCAATTCCAGTCTGTCCAAATGTTTTGTTCTTGAGTGAGCAAGAGGAACAGGAAGGGTGCCATCGTCTCCCAGTAAGGAAAGAGCCAGGAGCTGGGGCCAGCCACAGGTATTCCTCGAGCTACAATGATCTTTTTTTTTTTTACATTTATTTATTTATTTATTTGAGTTGGGATGGGGTGCGGGGGAGGGAGGGGGTGGGCGGGCCACTTTCTATTGATCTTTCATTTGTCTATTTTCATCCGTTTTTGTTCTTTGGCCCATGTGGGCCTCCCATCGCGGTGGCCTCTGTTGTCGCAGAGCACTGGCTCTGGGTGCATGCGCTCCAGAGCTCTGGCTCAGTATTTGAACACATGGGTCCAGCCGCTCCGTGGCACATGGGATCTTCCCAGGCCAGGGATCCAACCGGCACCCCTTGTACTGCAAGGCGGTGTCCTTACCCACTGGACCACCAGGGAAGCCCTGATCTACTTTTAAAATGACTGCATGTTACCAGAGGGGAAAGCGGGGTGAGGGAAGAGGTAAATTGGGAGATTAGGATTCGCACGTACACATTATAATACATAAAGTAGATAAATAATAAGGATCTACTGTATAGCACAGGGAACTCTGTAACGACCTACGTGAGAAAAGAATCTTTAAAAAGGGGCTTCCCTGGTGGGAAGAGAACAAAGTGCAGCCATCTGACTACTCTCCTCATCAACTGGGGTCTCTTGTCCCTTTTGACAATTGGGATGGCTTAGTCCATTAGTCATGTCCAATTCTTTGTGACCCCATGGACTGTAGCCTGCCAGGCTCTTCCATCCATGGGATTCCACAGGCAAGAATACTGGAATGGGTTGCCATTTCCTTTTTCAGGGGACCTTCCTGACCCAGGAATAAAACCTGGGTCTCCAGACTGCAGGCAGACCCTTTAACACCTGAGTAACCACTATAATCCAACAAAATTTTTTGAATGACTATGCTACAGAAACACCCATGTGATATATTATAAAGGGAATAGTGTTTAATTTGAATATGCAAATAGCAAAATGAAGCTGTCTCTGTAGAAACCACTCATCCACTCCACTGATGGATTCTGGAAGCCTGTTTCTGCCCACATTTCTTGGAAGAGAACACAGCACTACTCTCCTCATCAACTGGGGTCTCTTGTCACTTTTGACAATTGGGATGACTTAGTCCATTGGTCGTGTCTGACTCTTTGCGACCCTATGGACTGTAGCCTGCCAGGCTCCGCTGTCCGTGGGATTTCCCAGGCAATACTGGAGTGGGCTGCCATTTCCTTCTGTAGCGGATCTTCCCTGGGATCAAACCTGCATCTCTTACATTGCAGGCGGTCAGTCTCCTGCATTGTAGGTGGATTTTTTACTGACTCAGCCATCAGGGAAGCCTTGGAGAACTGGGATGCTCCCCTCTAACTATTTACCCTGACTCTCTCCTTCCCGGGTGCTCTCAATACCATCCTTCTCCACTGGACCACAGTCTACCTGCTGCTTTTCACAGCCAGCCTCTTGCCCCTGGAGCATCCATCAGGTTCTGAAGACATCCTCAAGCAGACAAAAGGAGAGGCTTGCCTAAAGCCCTGGTGGAGACGTCACTGCAGGCTAAGCGGGCAGCCAGGTGGAAGGCAAGTGTGCCTCTGCACAGCTCGGAAACGGGAAACAACGAGGTGACCCGACTTATCAGTCTGAAGACTTGACCTCTGATCCTTTCTGACTCCTCTCTGCCCTGGCACTTTTCACTGCTTTAACTCATTTCAATAAAACCAAATGTACTTTTCACTGTGTGGATCTATTTCAATGAACCAAGGGTGCCTATTCTATGTGCCTCTACGTGTTGCAGGGAAGGGAATGAGATGGAAAAGATCAACTTCTGTGAGCTGTCAGCTCCAGAGGAGCTCTACCTCCCTGGTAGCTGGAGCAGTTCCTGAATGGCACTATATCCCCAGCATTCCAAGAGTTCCCAAACCGCATCAAATTGCCCTCTATGACACATAGGAAACATCAAATAAGTATCAGCTGAATCAATGAAATGGCCACAGTTACTGCTTACTGTCACTCAGGTGGAGCAGCTGATGTCACGCTTGAGACCAGGACCTGCAAACGGGACTCTGCTCAGCTTGATTTCGAATGAGGAGTGAGATTTACTACATCAAAGAGGAGAAGCTACATTACTAGTATCATCGTTGTCTCATCCATCACATGAGCTCCCATAAACTGAGCCCCATTAAATCACGTCCCACTGTTCCAAATCCCCGCGTCCCTTTGCTCCTCGGAGGGGCTCTGCAAACTGCAGCCCCCAGGGCCCCAGAGCTCTGTGCTGCGGCTGGCAGGCAGAAGGCTGCTCCCGGCCGCTCCTGAGGCAGGTACGCAGCTGGGTCAGCTGGGAGTCAGGGCTCCCTGGGCTTGTCACTCAGCAAGAGTGATCTGGGCTCCCTGACAGCCTCCGGACTCCAGGGGATAAACGGGTACTCGCCTGTGATGCTCTGCCAGATCAGAAGGAGCCTCGCCTGCCATCCCTAAATCTCCCCTTGCCTGCAATGCCCACGGGTTGCTGCGGTGGCTGTTGTTTCCTCGTGCTTGTTCACATTTGACTGGTGGGATTGGGGTGGGAGTTTGGGTGTGGTTTCTCGGGGAGAGGGAAGCAGAAAGAAGAAGGAAAGAAAATCACTTTCCAGAAGTGTAATTAATTTCTAGCAAAAATAAAAAAATGGCTGATGGTTTGTTTTTGTTGAATTAAATCAGTAGCTAAGATTAAGTAAATTCATTTTCCAATTAATTTTTATGAAATAATCTAAACACACAGTATTAAATTAACTATTAATTGTACCCTGTCAATTCACTCACCTTAAAAACTGAGATTTTTATAAAAGCAAAATAACTAAAACATAATAAAAACATTTATTCTCAAGCATAAGCAAAAGGACACTATTCCTATACCATTTTGAACAATAATTTAATACATCTCACAATCCCCATATGACTTCTCAAATCTAATTTTTATTTTCTTCATTCATACTATTCTATTTTAATTATGTGATAAATAAATGATATAAGATAATTTTTGAGATTTTCAGTTTGTTTTTAAGGAAATCCCGGAAGGTTAAAAATTTGACAAGATTTGATTAGGAGATAAGATAAGTCTTCATCTAAAGATGTTTTGAAGATTAAGGAAAATATAAATTTAATCCTCTGATATCCCCTTTTTATAATATTTAGCAACTGATTCCCCCTCCCACCCAGAAATTACTACATATTCATCATCAGGTGATGGTAGCGGTGATGGTGGTAGGTGGTTTTAAGAAAATATTTTTTGGAGACTCCGGTTCTTGCAACACTTACTTATAGCCCTATATTTTGAGGAACACAGTTTCAGGATCGTTCTCTATAAAGAGAGCAAGGTGTCTTAACTGATGTAAGGAACCATCACTGAATACAAAAGGGCTTTAGCCAACCAGCTCTATACCAGCTTAGCAACAACTGGAGGATCCCATTTCCGACTTGGCACATCTGATCTACAGTTGCAGCTCGCAGCCACCAGAGGGCAGACCGTCACATCTGTCCCTAATAGATTCTGAACTTGAGTCATGATGTCCTTTCTCAGCACCCGACCAGCATCTTCAAATTAGCTTTATCATCACCAAGTATAAGAAGGTTCTATCTAAATATAAGAAATACATATTTTACTTTCCCAAATGAAAAGCATTTCAAGAAAAAAAGAGAAGGAAAGGGTGAAAATTAAGAAAACATTAAGGGAGATCTCTTTTAAAAAAATTCTTTTTGTAAGTAAACGGGGGGTCACTTTCCAGAAGTGTAATTAATTTCTAATATGGATTTGTTTGTTGAATTAAATCAGTAGCTAAGATTAAGTAAATTCATTTTCCAATTAATTTTTATGAAATAATCTAAACACACAGTATTAAATTAACTATTAATTGTACCCTGTCAATTCACTCACCTTAAAAACTGAGATTTTTATAAAAGCAAAATAACTAAAACATAATAAAAACATTTATTCTCAAGCATAAGCAAAAGGACACTATTCCTATACCATTTTGAACAATAATTTAATACATCTCACAATCCCCATATGACTTCTCAAATCTAATTTTTATTTTCTTCATTCATACTATTCTATTTTAATTATGTGATAAATAAATGATATAAGATAATTTTTGAGATTTTCAGTTTGTTTTTAAGGAAATCCCGGAAGGTTAAAAATTTGACAAGATTTGATTAGGAGATAAGATAAGTCTTCATCTAAAGATGTTTTGAAGATTAAGGAAAATATAAATTTAATCCTCTGATATCCCCTTTTTATAATATTTAGCAACTGATTCCCCCTCCCACCCAGAAATTACTACATATTCATCATCAGGTGATGGTAGCGGTGATGGTGGTAGGTGGTTTTAAGAAAATATTTTTTGGAGACTCCGGTTCTTGCAACACTTACTTATAGCCCTATATTTTGAGGAACACAGTTTCAGGATCGTTCTCTATAAAGAGAGCAAGGTGTCTTAACTGATGTAAGGAACCATCACTGAATACAAAAGGGCTTTAGCCAACCAGCTCTATACCAGCTTAGCAACAACTGGAGGATCCCATTTCCGACTTGGCACATCTGATCTACAGTTGCAGCTCGCAGCCACCAGAGGGCAGACCGTCACATCTGTCCCTAATAGATTCTGAACTTGAGTCATGATGTCCTTTCTCAGCACCCGACCAGCATCTTCAAATTAGCTTTATCATCACCAAGTATAAGAAGGTTCTATCTAAATATAAGAAATACATATTTTACTTTCCCAAATGAAAAGCATTTCAAGAAAAAAAGAGAAGGAAAGGGTGAAAATTAAGAAAACATTAAGGGGAGATCTCTGATTGTGAGAAGAAAGGGCAAAGACCAAATAGCCTACATATTATCTTGAAAAGATAGAAGAAAGAAAAGAATAATAATAGTAATAATAAAATTAAAGGGATTTCCCTTGAGGTCCAGTGGTTAGGACTCATGCTTCCACTGCAAGGGACTTGAGTTCCATCCCTGATCAGGGAACTAAGATCCATATGCTGCGGCACAGCCAATAAAATAAAATAACGTAACAGTAAACATTTTTCAAAAGACAAGTCAAAAGCAAAAAAATCTATGTGAGCAATCTGATGATTAAAATTGTATTAAGATACTTGTTTCCATTCACTAAAATAAAGTCTATCTTCACCAAACTCATAACAAAAATAACAGTACATAGTAGTAGCAAGACTGACCATGTTGGGGGGGTGGGGCTGGGGGTAGTAGGGTCTAACAAATGCACTGTGTTATGCATATTATTATAATCTTGCTTTGTGGGTGAGTGAACCAGGCATAGATGATATTCCTAGTAGCTATCTGGAGCCTGGAAAAATATTTCTGTCTTTTGCAACTATAATCTTATGTGTGAAAGTGTGGATAACGAAAACAATCCAAACAAGGGAGAAGTCAACAGCTCTGCACTGTTGATATGAAGATATCTTATTAATCCTGGGGTTATTTACAACAGCAGAACTTGGAAACAATCTGACTCTATAATAATAGTAGAAGAACCAAATAAAATAGTAAATATTATGTAGTCATTATGATTGCAATGAGCTAGAAGCAGTAGAAGAAATTGTGTGTATGCTATGAATAAAACTATGCAAAATATGTGTGTATATGGAAAAAGCTAAAAAAAATTGATAGAAAAACAATGTATCTGGTAAGGAGTAGTTTTATAAGGATTATATATAAACTTTAAAGTCCTGGAAAAAATGCTTTAAATATTGCCAAGGAATACAATGTGAAAGACTTTCCTCACGGGACTTCAGAACATAAGCAAAGTTCATTTCTGCCACACAGTTGGCATTTACCCAGGGTTCATCCACTAGCCACATTCAGACTTGCCTACTTCCCATGTTCAGGTTGCCAACTACATCCCTCAAAGTGCCCACAAGATTCAGCAATAATAGTCACTGTTTTTGTTAGTAGTAGTAATAATAGTATAACACATGTGTATAGAGTTTTATGATTTGAAAAAATGTTTTTCTTAGCTTATTTCAAGCCTAGTTCCTTCTGAACAAACATTGCCATGTAGAATCCCAGCAGAATGACAACCCAGAAGAGAAGAGAGAAAGCAGTTCAGATGGGTATAGATGCATCATGGACAACAGAAAAACAATGTGTCCAGCAAGTAAAGAATCTGTCTGCCGATGCAAGAGACACCCATTCGATCCCTGGGTCAGGAACAGCCCCTGGAGTAGCAACTGACCACTCGCTCCAGTATTCTTGCTTGGGGAACCCCATAGACAGAGGAGCCTGGTGGGCTACAGCTCATGGGGTCACAAAGAGTAGGATGCAACTGAGCACCCACACCACAAACACAGAAAACAGGGCAGAGCCTCCCCTAGGCTTTCAACAAAACTCCATGCACCCTGAAGTTACAAAAACAAAGCACACTGGGTGTTTGAACCGCTTCCTAGGAGCAGGTTTACAGAGGACAGCAGGCTCTCACTGATATAATGGATATTCCCTTCCACTCTGAATTCACTTTCCTGCTCTGCTCTCTCTGTGCCATAAGACACACTCCTTGTGATTTTTAAACTCGTCACTGCAATCGCCTCAGACCAACTGAACGAGTGCAGTGTCTGAAAACTGTATTTTCTTAAAAGCTCCTCAGATTTTAAAAGCCAAAGCAGTATCTTTTTGAGACAACAGAGTTAAATGGGGTAGAAAGCTGTACCTAACCTTTAATGTTTTACCCTTTAACCAGTGATAGAAGAAAAAATTGTGTGTATGCTATGAATAAAACTATGCAAAATATGTGTGTATATGGAAAAAGCTAAAAAAAATTGATAGAAAAACAATGTATCTGGTAAGGAGTAGTTTTATAAGGATTATATATAAACTTTAAAGTCCTGGAAAAAATGCTTTAAATATTGCCAAGGAATACAATGTGAAAGACTTTCCTCACGGGACTTCAGAACATAAGCAAAGTTCATTTCTGCCACACAGTTGGCATTTACCCAGGGTTCATCCACTAGCCACATTCAGACTTGCCTACTTCCCATGTTCAGGTTGCCAACTACATCCCTCAAAGTGCCCACAAGATTCAGCAATAATAGTCACTGTTTTTGTTAGTAGTAGTAATAATAGTATAACACATGTGTATAGAGTTTTATGATTTGAAAAAATGTTTTTCTTAGCTTATTTCAAGCCTAGTTCCTTCTGAACAAACATTGCCATGTAGAATCCCAGCAGAATGACAACCCAGAAGAGAAGAGAGAAAGCAGTTCAGATGGGTATAGATGCATCATGGACAACAGAAAAACAATGTGTCCAGCAAGTAAAGAATCTGTCTGCCGATGCAAGAGACACCCATTCGATCCCTGGGTCAGGAACAGCCCCTGGAGTAGCAACTGACCACTCGCTCCAGTATTCTTGCTTGGGGAACCCCATAGACAGAGGAGCCTGGTGGGCTACAGCTCATGGGGTCACAAAGAGTAGGATGCAACTGAGCACCCACACCACAAACACAGAAAACAGGGCAGAGCCTCCCCTAGGCTTTCAACAAAACTCCATGCACCCTGAAGTTACAAAAACAAAGCACACTGGGTGTTTGAACCGCTTCCTAGGAGCAGGTTTACAGAGGACAGCAGGCTCTCACTGATATAATGGATATTCCCTTCCACTCTGAATTCACTTTCCTGCTCTGCTCTCTCTGTGCCATAAGACACACTCCTTGTGATTTTTAAACTCGTCACTGCAATCGCCTCAGACCAACTGAACGAGTGCAGTGTCTGAAAACTGTATTTTCTTAAAAGCTCCTCAGATTTTAAAAGCCAAAGCAGTATCTTTTTGAGACAACAGAGTTAAATGGGGTAGAAAGCTGTACCTAACCTTTAATGTTTTACCCTTTAACCAGTGACTAGATAAGTCCTTCTCTGGACATGAGCATTCGTTTTAGGAAATAATCTACCAATTACAAAATAAGAAACCTCCTCAGTCCACACAACGTCCAGCTGACGGTCAAAACCCACAGCTGCTCTTCTTTGTATCTTCCCACACGCTGTCTGCATGGAACACACACAAGTTAAAGAAAGTCTAATATGCCTCTTTCTTTTCCACATGATGGTAGAGTACAAATCCAGAAATACAGCCACCATCAGAGAGAGGCAGAAAATTCAGCAATAAACATTCCCCTGGGTTCACTAAAGCAGGCAGCTGGTTTTGTTCAGAGATGTGGAGAAGCAGATAACTCTAGCAAAACAGTGATTAAAAACTCTGGGCTTTGAAAGAAGTATGGAACAATATCCCTGATGAATACAGATGCAAAAATTCTTAATAAAATTCCAGCAACCTGAATTCAACAGCACATTAAAAGGATCACACACAGAAACTGCAGATAAATAAAAACAGAATTATAAAAAAAGGATCACACATCATGATCAAGTAAGATCTATCAGTTGGATTCAATGAAGGTTCAGCACAGTAAATAGATTCATGTGATACATCACACTCACAGAATGAAAAACAAAAATCATATGATCATTTCAGCAAGAGGCAGAAGGGCATTTCACAAAATCCAGCATCTTTTTATGACCAAAAACTCTCCATAAATTGGGTATAAAATAAACATACTTCAACATAATAAAAAGTGCACTGAGCACCCACACCACAAACACAGAAAACAGGGCAGAGCCTCCCTAGGCTTTCAACAAAACTCCATGCACCCTGAAGTTACAAACAAAGCACACTGGGTGTTTGAACCGCTTCCTAGGAGCAGGTTTACAGAGGACAGCAGGCTCTCACTGATATAATGGATATTCCATTCCACTCTGAATTCACTTTCCTGCTCTGCTCTCTGTGCCATAAGACACACTCCTTGTGATTTTTAAACTCGTCACTGCAATCGCCTCAGACCAACTGAACGAGTGCAGTGTCTGAAAACTGTATTTTCTTAAAAGCTCCTCAGATTTTAAAAGCCAAAGCAGTATCTTTTTGAGACAACAGAGTTAAATGGGGTAGAAAGCTGTACCTAACCTTTAATGTTTTACCCTTTAACCAGTGACTAGATAAGTCCTTCTCTGGACATGAGCATTCGTTTTAGGAAATAATCTACCAATTACAAAATAAGAAACCTCCTCAGTCCACACAACGTCCAGCTGACGGTCAAAACCCACAGCTGCTCTTCTTTGTATCTTCCCACACGCTGTCTGCATGGAACACACACAAGTTAAAGAAAGTCTAATATGCCTCTTTCTTTTCCACATGATGGTAGAGTACAAATCCAGAAATACAGCCACCATCAGAGAGAGGCAGAAAATTCAGCAATAAACATTCCCCTGGGTTCACTAAAGCAGGCAGCTGGTTTTGTTCAGAGATGTGGAGAAGCAGATAACTCTAGCAAAACAGTGATTAAAAACTCTGGGCTTTGAAAGAAGTATGGAACAATATCCCTGATGAATACAGATGCAAAAATTCTTAATAAAATTCCAGCAACCTGAATTCAACAGCACATTAAAAGGATCACACACAGAAACTGCAGATAAATAAAAACAGAATTATAAAAAAAGGATCACACATCATGATCAAGTAAGATCTATCAGTTGGATTCAATGAAGGTTCAGCACAGTAAATAGATTCATGTGATACATCACACTCACAGAATGAAAAACAAAAATCATATGATCATTTCAGCAAGAGGCAGAAGGGCATTTCACAAAATCCAGCATCTTTTTATGACCAAAAACTCTCCATAAATTGGGTATAAAATAAACATACTTCAACATAATAAAAACCATAAATGACAAATATCGTACTAGTGGTGAAAGGCTGTAAGTTTTTCCTGTATATCAAGAGCAAGACAAGGCTGCCTACTCTTGCTATTTTTATACAACGCAATACTGGAAATCTTACAGCAATTTAGGCAAGAAAAAGAAATAAAAGGCACCAAATAAGAAAGGAAAAACTAAAACTGTCCCTCTTTGAAGATGATATGGTCTTACATGTACAAAATCGTAATGAATCCACCAAAAAAAAAAAAAAAACTGTTAGAACTGACAAATGAATTTAGTGAAGTTGTAGAATATAATCACTATATAAAAATCATTTGTTGTTTTTCTATATATTCACAGTGAACTATCTGAAAAAGAAATAAGATAATTGCATTTATAATAGCAACAAAGATAATAAAATGTATAAGAATAAATCTAACCATGAAGGTAAAGATCTGCACATTGAAAACTATAAGATTTTGATGAAAGAAATAATAGAAAACACAAATAAATGGAAAGATATCCAGTGTTCATGGATACTAATAATGAATATTGTTAAAATATCAATGCCACCTAAAATATTTCATAGATTCAGTGCAATCCCTGTCAAAATTCCCATGCAATTATTCATGGAAATTTAAAACACAGTCCTAAAGTCTGTATGGGACCCCAAATAGCCAAAGCATTTCTGAGAAAGAAGATCAAGGCTGGTGACTCCACATTTCCTGATTTCAATCTAAGTTGTAAGGTATCGTAATCAGAACAGTATGGTACTAACATAAAATATAGACACATAGGCCAATGGAACAAAATCAAGGGTCAGAATTAAATGCACATATACATAATCACTATTATCACTAGAGAGCTAAGACTCTACAAGAGGGAAAGAACAGTCTCTTCGATAAATGAAGTTGAGAAAATTAGATAACTATATGCAAAAGAATGAAATGTGACCGTATTCTACACCAGTCACAAAAATTAACTTGAAATCATTAAACACCTAAACATAACACCTGAAAGTGTAAAACTCTTGAAAGAAAATGTAGGGAAAACCTTCTTGATATTGGTATTGGTAATGAATTTTTTTTTGGATATGACACCCAAAATATGAGCAACAAAAGCAAACATATAGAAATGGGATGACATCAAACTAAAAAGCTTCCACTAAGAAGAAACAATCTATAAAATGAAAATGCAACCTAAGAAATGGGAGAAAGTGTTTGTAAATCATGTATCTGATGAGGGTTTAGTAGACAAAATATATAAGCAACTCATACAATTCAGTAACAAGTAAATAAATGATCTGGTTAAAAATTAGAGGCTCAGAATAGACATTTTTTCCAATGAAGTCATACAAACGGCCAACAGTTGGATGAAAAGATAGTCAATATTACTAATTATCAGGGAAATGTAAGTCAAAACTACAGGGGGATATCACCTTACACCTGTCAGAAAGACCATTAACAAAAAGACAAGAAATACCAAGGGTGGGGAAAGATGTGAAGAAAAGGAATCCCTTTTCCATTGCTGGTGGGAACATAAATTGTACAGCTAATATGGAAAGTAGTATGTGGATTCCTAAAAATATAAAGCAGAATTATTACATGATCCAGCAATCCCACTTCCACAATATACAAAGGAAATGAAATCAGGATCTCAAGAGATATCTGCAGCCCTGTATGTTGTCACCTTGCTTATTTAACTTCTATGCAGAGTATATAATGCAAAATGCTCAGCTGGATGAAGGTCAAGCTGGAATCAAGACTGTCAGAAGAAATATCAATAACCTCAGATATGCAGATGATACCACCCTTATAGCAGAAAGCAAAGAGGAACTAAAGAGTCTCTCAATGAAGGTGAAAGAGGAGAGTGAAAAAGCTGCCTTAAAACTCAACACTGAACAAATGAAGATCATGACATCTGGTCCCATCACTTCATGGCAAATAGATGAGGAAGCAATGGAAATACTGCCAGAATTTACTTTCTTGGGTTATAAAACCACTGTGGATGGTGACTGCAGCCACAAAATTAAAAGCCGCTTACTCCTTAGAAGAAAAGCTATGACAAACCTAGACAGTGTATTAAAAGGCGTAGACATCATTTTACTGACAAATTAACTTGAAATCATTAAACACCTAAACATAACACCTGAAAGTGTAAAACTCTTAAAAAAAACCTTCTTGATATTGGTATTGGTAATGAATTTTTTGGATATGACACCCAAAATATGAGCAACAAAAGCAAACATATAGAAATGGGATGACATCAAACTAAAAAGCTTCCACTAAGAAGAAACAATCTATAAAATGAAAATGCAACCTAAGAAATGGGAGAAAGTGTTTGTAAATCATGTATCTGATGAGGGTTTAGTAGACAAAATATATAAGCAACTCATACAATTCAGTAACAAGTAAATAAATGATCTGGTTAAAAATTAGAGGCTCAGAATAGACATTTTTTCCAATGAAGTCATACAAACGGCCAACAGTTGGATGAAAAGATAGTCAATATTACTAATTATCAGGGAAATGTAAGTCAAAACTACAGGGAGATATCACCTTACACCTGTCAGAAAGACCATTAACAAAAAGACAAGAAATACCAAGGGTGGGGAAAGATGTGAAGAAAAGGAATCCCTTTTCCATTGCTGGTGGGAACATAAATTGTACAGCTAATATGGAAAGTAGTATGTGGATTCCTAAAAATATAAAGCAGAATTATTACATGATCCAGCAATCCCACTTCCACAATATACAAAGGAAATGAAATCAGGATCTCAAGAGATATCTGCAGCCCTGTATGTTGTCACCTTGCTTATTTAACTTCTATGCAGAGTATATAATGCAAAATGCTCAGCTGGATGAAGGTCAAGCTGGAATCAAGACTGTCAGAAGAAATATCAATAACCTCAGATATGCAGATGATACCACCCTTATAGCAGAAAGCAAAGAGGAACTAAAGAGTCTCTCAATGAAGGTGAAAGAGGAGAGTGAAAAAGCTGCCTTAAAACTCAACACTGAACAAATGAAGATCATGACATCTGGTCCCATCACTTCATGGCAAATAGATGAGGAAGCAATGGAAATACTGCCAGAATTTACTTTCTTGGGTTATAAAACCACTGTGGATGGTGACTGCAGCCACAAAATTAAAAGCCGCTTACTCCTTAGAAGAAAAGCTATGACAAACCTAGACAGTGTATTAAAAGGCGTAGACATCATTTTACTGACAAAGATGTGTCTAGTCAAAGCTATGGTTTTATCCAGTAGTCCAGTATGGATGTGAGAGTTGGACCATAAAAATGGCAGAGCACCAACGAATTGATGCTTTCTATCTGTGGTGTGGGAGAAGACTCTTAAGAGTCCTTTGGACAGCAAGGAGATCAAACTAGTCAATCCTAAAGGAAATCAACACTGAATATTCCCTAGAAGAACTTATGATGAAGCTGAAGCTCCAATCCTTTGGCCACCTGATACAAAGAGCCTGACTCATTGGAAAAGACAGGGAAAGCTTTATACTGGGAAAAGATTCTGGGAAAGAGTGAGGGCAGGAGGAGAAGGGAACAACAGAGGATGAGATGTTTGGATGGCATCATCAACTCAATGGACATGAGTTTGAGCAAACTTTGGGAGATGGTAAAGGACAGGGAAGCCTAGCAGGCTGTAGTTCATGTGGTCACAAAGAGTCACAAACGACTTGGGCACTAAACACCACCAACAAAACAACAAGTAATGCACTTCACACAGAGTGTGAAGTAATGCACTTCACACTTCAGTCTCAGAGACTGAGAGACTATATATAGAAGATACATACAAAGAACCCTAATAACTCAAGAATCATTTGAACGTATTGGTTATTCTCACTATAGTATGTAATATCTTAAAGAATCTGGAGAAAGGAAATGTCCTCATATGTTATTTATTTTAAATTTTTAACAGATTTGCTTTAAAAAAATGCAATACAGTTAATGTACAATATTAACATTAGTTTCAGGTGTACAACACAGTGATATGACATTAAAATTCATTACAAAATGATCACCACAGTAAGTCTAGTAACCATCTGTACCCATATAATATTGTTACAACATGACTGACCTTTATGCTGTCTGTATATTACATTTTCATGAATTACTTATTTTACAGCCTGAAGTTTGTGCTTCCTATTCTGCTTCACCTATTTTGTCCATGCTTCCATCCTCTTCTTCTCTGGTAACCACCAATTCACTCTCTGTACCTCTTAGTCTGTTTCTGTTTTGTTTTTTAGATTCTACATATGAGATCATATGGTATTTGTATTTCTCTGATGGACTAACTTCACTTAGAATAATACCCTTTAGGTTTATTCACGTTGTCACAAATGAGAATATTTTCTTTTTCTGTTTGAGTAATATTCCACTGTACAGCCCCCACCATCAGCTCCTCCCCCCGCCGCCAAACGCACACCACATCTTCTCTATCCATCCTCTGCTGATGGACGCTGGGTTGCTTCCATTCCTAGCTATTGTAAACAATGCTGCTGGGAACACTGGGATGCATGTGCATTTTCTAATTCATACTTTTGTTTTTTCAGATGAATACAAAGGAGAGGAATTGCTGGGTCATATGGTAGTTCTATTTTTAACTTTTCATTTATATTTCCCTGATTAGAAATGTTGAACGTCTTTTCATTTATTGGCCATCTGTATGTCTCCTTTGGAAAGCTGTCTATTCACATCCTCTGCCAAATATATAATCAGATGGTTTGTTTGGAGAAATTTTATGTTGAGTTTTACTAATTCTTTATATAGTTTGTACCTTAACACTTTATCAGACATATTATTTACAAATACTTTCTCCAATTCTGTAGTCTGCATTCTTATTTTATGGGTGATTTCCTTCACTATGCAAAAGGTTTTTAGTCTGATGCAGTTCCATTTGCCTATTTTGGCTTTTGTATCCCTTATCTTTATAAGACCAATATCAAAGAACCCTAATAACTCAAGAATCATTTGAACGTATTGGTTATTCTCACTATAGTATGTAATATCTTAAAGAATCTGGAGAAAGGAAATGTCCTCATATGTTATTTATTTTAAATTTTTAACAGATTTGCTTTAAAAAAATGCAATACAGTTAATGTACAATATTAACATTAGTTTCAGGTGTACAACACAGTGATATGACATTAAAATTCATTACAAAATGATCACCACAGTAAGTCTAGTAACCATCTGTACCCATATAATATTGTTACAACATGACTGACCTTTATGCTGTCTGTATATTACATTTTCATGAATTACTTATTTTACAGCCTGAAGTTTGTGCTTCCTATTCTGCTTCACCTATTTTGTCCATGCTTCCATCCTCTTCTTCTCTGGTAACCACCAATTCACTCTCTGTACCTCTTAGTCTGTTTCTGTTTTGTTTTTTAGATTCTACATATGAGATCATATGGTATTTGTATTTCTCTGATGGACTAACTTCACTTAGAATAATACCCTTTAGGTTTATTCACGTTGTCACAAATGAGAATATTTTCTTTTTCTGTTTGAGTAATATTCCACTGTACAGCCCCCACCATCAGCTCCTCCCCCCGCCGCCAAACGCACACCACATCTTCTCTATCCATCCTCTGCTGATGGACGCTGGGTTGCTTCCATTCCTAGCTATTGTAAACAATGCTGCTGGGAACACTGGGATGCATGTGCATTTTCTAATTCATACTTTTTGTTTTTTCAGATGAATACAAAGGAGAGGAATTGCTGGGTCATATGGTAGTTCTATTTTTAACTTTTCATTTATATTTCCCTGATTAGAAATGTTGAACGTCTTTTCATTTATTGGCCATCTGTATGTCTCCTTTGGAAAGCTGTCTATTCACATCCTCTGCCAAATATATAATCAGATGGTTTGTTTGGAGAAATTTTATGTTGAGTTTTACTAATTCTTTATATAGTTTGTACCTTAACACTTTATCAGACATATTATTTACAAATACTTTCTCCAATTCTGTAGTCTGCATTCTTATTTTATGGGTGATTTCCTTCACTATGCAAAAGGTTTTTAGTCTGATGCAGTTCCATTTGCCTATTTTGGCTTTTGTATCCCTTATCTGAGGAGATAGATTAAAAAAAAACTGCTAAGACCAATATCAAAGAGTGTACTGCCTATGTTCTCTTCTAGAAGTTTTATGATGTCAGGTTTTATATTTAAGTATTTAATCCGTTTTAGTTTATTTTTGAACATGATATAAGAAAATGATCCCATTTCATCCTTTTACTGGCAGCTGTTCAGGTTTCCCAGCACCACTTATCAATGAAAGTGTCTCTTCTCTACCGTATATTTTTATTTAATTGTCATAGATTAATTGACCATATAATCATATGTTTATTTCCAAGCTCTATGTTTCATTGATATCTGTTTTATTTTTAGGCCAATGACATATACTTTTAATTACTCTAGTTTTTAAGTATAGTTCAAATTCAAGGAATGTGATAACTCCAGTTTATTCTTCTTTTGGAGAAAGTAAATTCTTTAAATGCTGTCTTCTAATATCAAGTATTTGTCCAAAGATAATGCCCATGAAAAGTCACAATATACAATAAATACATGTTATAATATATATTCAATATATATACATTATACAATATATAACATATGCATTATATATATCACATATTATATAATAAACATTATATATATTATGCCCATGAAAAGCTATAATATAATATATATATATTACACATGCACACTGAACACATATAATATATGTAGTATAATATATATAATATATAGAATACTCACATATTATTAATACATTATGTTACAATATATAGTATATATAATCATATATTTATATATGTCATATATAATATATATGTATCACATCATATATTTTATACATGTATTACATATCACAATATATATCTAATATGTAAACAATATGATATAATATATTAACATATAATATATAACACATATTTATATTATATGTTATATAATATAGGTTTAATATATGATATATTTTACATTATATACATTATATTATACATATTTTATATTCTATACAATACAAATAATATAAAGATTGGCATATAATCTGTAGTATAGATGATATATTATTGATTATATATTAATATATATTGATACATGATATATATGATATATAATCTAAAAAATATAATAATCTATCATATGTTATATGTAGTATAACATTATATTATATATAAAACATATTATATATTAATATATATTATTATAGCATCTATATTATCTATATAATATACAGTATAGGTTATATATTAGACTATATATTATATATAATTAAAGATATTATATATAATCATATATCACATAATATATGAAATGTATTTATATAAATAAAATTAAATATTATATATTACCTAATATTTTATACTGGAAATATATTATATATAATATATAATATAAAATGCAATATATGTAACCTATATATATGTTATATATAATATATGCATTGCATAATGCATTGTATACATTATACATATTATGCATATTAGAATATATAATATATATAATATAAATATATATTTATATGTGTTATATTTATATATGTGATATATTATAGAAATATATATATAAAAATATAATATATTTTTATTTTATGTTATATATATAGTATACAATAAATATTTCATATATTATCAATATGTATATTGTATATAATAGATTAATATTATATATTGTATAATTACATATTATTATATGTAACATATAACATATATGTAACATATATCACATTGTATAATATATACTGTGTTATATATGATTTATTCTAATTATAATATAATATATAATAAAAATAATTACCTCCTCTACAATGCTACAAACCTCTGTCTTTCAGGCACTCTGTCTATCAGATCTAATCCCTTGCATCTATTTGTCAGTTCCACTGTATAATCATAAGAGATTTGATTTAGATCACACCTGAATGACCTAGTGGTTTTCCCTACTTTCTCTAAGTCTTAATTTTGCAATAATGAGTTCATGATCTGAGCCACAGACAGCTCCTGGTCTTGTTTCTGCTGAATATATAGAGCTTCTATATCTTCAACTACAAAGAATATAATCAATCTGATTTCTAGATTGACCATTTGGTCATGTCCATGTGTAGAGTTGTCGCTTGTGTTGTTGTGTTGTTGGAAGAGGGTGTTTACTGTAACTAGTATGTTCTCTTGGTAAAACTGTTTGTCTTTGCCTTGCTTCACCTGTACTCCAAGTTGAAACTTGCGTTTTCAGGCATCTCTTCACTTCCTACTTTTGCATTCCAGTCCTTTTTTTTTCACAGAGAATCTTTTTTTTGTTTTTTTGGTGCTAGTTCTAGAAGGATTTGTAGATCTTCATAGAACCATTCAACTTCATTTTCTTTGGTATTAGTGGTTGGGGCACAGTCTTGGATTACTGTGATACTGAATGGTTTGCCTTAGAAAGGAACCGAGATCATTCTGTCATTTTGAGACTGCACCAAGTACGGCATTTCGGACTCTTGTTGACTATGAGGGCTACTCCATTTCTGCAACCATCCTTCCCTTATAGCTTCTTCTCTATGGTTCTCCCTCCATATGGTTCAGCCTCCAAATTTCCTTGGAGAGCCAAAATTGTCATGACTCTCCTTCAATCCAGTCTGCAAACTTGATAAATCAACTGGGATGGCAGTAGCCAGTTGGTCCAAGTTCCCTGAACATGAAAACACTAACTTGAAAAAAGAAAAATCCTAAATCATAGCTACCTCAGGTCACTATAATTATCTTATTCTTCCCTCTCTGGCTCTTTCTTTTACATAATTGAATAGTGCATTTTTAAGCAGATGATGGCATTTAAAAAAAATTCAAATTGTTTATTTAGTGTTTATGAGACTTACTTCATTTGAAAAAAATGTGGAATCATTTAGTCCCTTTGACTTTTCCTGAACTTTCTTTTCTTTATCTGCCTCCTTAAATGCTTAAAACAAGAAATTAAGTGTCATCCTTCGAAATCACATTTTGAGGTCAATCACACAGCCTATCAAAAATGCTCACAAAAACTTGAGAAATGCTGTACTTAAAAATTTTTTTGCTTAACAC
This sequence comes from Tragulus kanchil, assembly GCA_022376925.1. Lineage (NCBI taxonomy): Eukaryota > Metazoa > Chordata > Mammalia > Artiodactyla > Tragulidae > Tragulus > Tragulus kanchil. The sequence continues at coordinate 36,536,404 of JAIOJX010000025.1, forward strand.
CTGAATGACCTAGTGGTTTTCCCTACTTTCTCTAAGTCTTAATTTTGCAATAATGAGTTCATGATCTGAGCCACAGACAGCTCCTGGTCTTGTTTCTGCTGAATATATAGAGCTTCTATATCTTCAACTACAAAGAATATAATCAATCTGATTTCTAGATTGACCATTTGGTCATGTCCATGTGTAGAGTTGTCGCTTGTGTTGTTGTGTTGTTGGAAGAGGGTGTTTACTGTAACTAGTATGTTCTCTTGGTAAAACTGTTTGTCTTTGCCTTGCTTCACCTGTACTCCAAGTTGAAACTTGCGTTTTCAGGCATCTCTTCACTTCCTACTTTTGCATTCCAGTCCTTTTTTTTTCACAGAGAATCTTTTTTTTGTTTTTTTGGTGCTAGTTCTAGAAGGATTTGTAGATCTTCATAGAACCATTCAACTTCATTTTCTTTGGTATTAGTGGTTGGGGCACAGTCTTGGATTACTGTGATACTGAATGGTTTGCCTTAGAAAGGAACCGAGATCATTCTGTCATTTTGAGACTGCACCAAGTACGGCATTTCGGACTCTTGTTGACTATGAGGGCTACTCCATTTCTGCAACCATCCTTCCCTTATAGCTTCTTCTCTATGGTTCTCCCTCCATATGGTTCAGCCTCCAAATTTCCTTGGAGAGCCAAAATTGTCATGACTCTCCTTCAATCCAGTCTGCAAACTTGATAAATCAACTGGGATGGCAGTAGCCAGTTGGTCCAAGTTCCCTGAACATGAAAACACTAACTTGAAAAAAGAAAAATCCTAAATCATAGCTACCTCAGGTCACTATAATTATCTTATTCTTCCCTCTCTGGCTCTTTCTTTTACATAATTGAATAGTGCATTTTTAAGCAGATGATGGCATTTAAAAAAAATTCAAATTGTTTATTTAGTGTTTATGAGACTTACTTCATTTGAAAAAAATGTGGAATCATTTAGTCCCTTTGACTTTTCCTGAACTTTCTTTTCTTTATCTGCCTCCTTAAATGCTTAAAACAAGAAATTAAGTGTCATCCTTCGAAATCACATTTTGAGGTCAATCACACAGCCTATCAAAAATGCTCACAAAAACTTGAGGGGAAACTGCTGTTTTCTGTACTTAAAAATATGCTTCTACGCTCTTTCTGCTTAAACTATGGTTAAAAGTTTTTGAGAAAAAGTCTGTCTGTTTTTCAGCCCTTTTAATGTTTTCAACGTTATGATATGTGTTACAGAAATATAGGAGTTTCTACAACAATGTTTTTTTTCATTTCTGTATTGGGCTGTCCTATGTCTTAGTTGCAAACTCTTAGTTGCAGCATGTAAGACCTATTCCCCAATCAGGGACTGAACCTGGGCCCCCTTCATTGGGAACCTGGAGTCTTAAACACTGGACCACCAGGGACGTTCCCAACACAACAAGGATCTTCTATGCACCATACTGAGTGTGATCTTCACCTTGAAGCTTCGAAACCTGGGAATTAACATCATCCCAGTGTAGATCCAGTGCACAGAGACTCATAAACCAGAACACCAATTTATTCACCAACAGTGCTCCACTGAAAATGTTTGAATCACCAGTTGGTACCTTTCTTTAGGAAGACACTTGGAATGTCAGATTAGAATCAAGAGGCTGCTGAGTAAGTAATTAATTTAAAGGAATGAATGATGTATCGTACATCAGTACATCAACCACAGAGACCTAAGGGTTCACATTGTGAAGTGGTGGAAGCTCCTCCCAACCCTACTTTTAACTGCTAACCTCTGATTCTGTTGGGTAATGTTCTATATTCTCAGCTAATATCTCCCTCTTGTTTAGCTAGTCCATCTCAAAATAATACAAAAGACTAGACTTTTGCTTATAAAGTTACCATTGGGTCCTAAGCTCTCTGTGATTATTCCCAGAACATCACCATTAAAGTTCAGGAAATTATGGTAAAAATCAGTGAAAATAATTTTGTGCTAGTTAAAGGTCTTTTCATTCATTCAAAAAATGTTTATCAGCGAGTATTTAATGAATACTTACTTGTTACGTGGCACCACATACTAGCACCAGAAATAGGAGATACAATCGCTACCCAAAAATAAAGAATAAAGGAGTCTTTTGTTCACTAAGTTATGTCCAACTCTTTGAAACCCCATGTACTGCAGCATGCAGGCTTCCCTGTCCTTCACTATCTCCCAGAGTTTGTGCAAGCTCACATCCACTGAGTCAATCATGCCGTCCAACCATCTCATCCTCTGTTTCCCTGTTTTCCTCCTGCCCTTAGTCCCAGCATCAGGGTCTTTTCAACGTTATGATATGTGTTACAGAAATATAGGAGTTTCTACAACAATGTTTTTTCATTTCTGTATTGGGCTGTCCTATGTCTTAGTTGCAAACTCTTAGTTGCAGCATGTAAGACCTATTCCCCAATCAGGGACTGAACCTGGGCCCCCTTCATTGGGAACCTGGAGTCTTAAACACTGGACCACCAGGGACGTTCCCAACACAACAAGGATCTTCTATGCACCATACTGAGTGTGATCTTCACCTTGAAGCTTCGAAACCTGGGAATTAACATCATCCCAGTGTAGATCCAGTGCACAGAGACTCATAAACCAGAACACCAATTTATTCACCAACAGTGCTCCACTGAAAATGTTTGAATCACCAGTTGGTACCTTTCTTTAGGAAGACACTTGGAATGTCAGATTAGAATCAAGAGGCTGCTGAGTAAGTAATTAATTTAAAGGAATGAATGATGTATCGTACATCAGTACATCAACCACAGAGACCTAAGGGTTCACATTGTGAAGTGGTGGAAGCTCCTCCCAACCCTACTTTTAACTGCTAACCTCTGATTCTGTTGGGTAATGTTCTATATTCTCAGCTAATATCTCCCTCTTGTTTAGCTAGTCCATCTCAAAATAATACAAAAGACTAGACTTTTGCTTATAAAGTTACCATTGGGTCCTAAGCTCTCTGTGATTATTCCCAGAACATCACCATTAAAGTTCAGGAAATTATGGTAAAAATCAGTGAAAATAATTTTGTGCTAGTTAAAGGTCTTTTCATTCATTCAAAAAATGTTTATCAGCGAGTATTTAATGAATACTTACTTGTTACGTGGCACCACATACTAGCACCAGAAATAGGAGATACAATCGCTACCCAAAAATAAAGAATAAAGGAGTCTTTTGTTCACTAAGTTATGTCCAACTCTTTGAAACCCCATGTACTGCAGCATGCAGGCTTCCCTGTCCTTCACTATCTCCCAGAGTTTGTGCAAGCTCACATCCACTGAGTCAATCATGCCGTCCAACCATCTCATCCTCTGTTTCCCTGTTTTCCTCCTGCCCTTAGTCTTTCCCAGCATCAGGGTCTTTTCCAATGAGTCAGCTCTTCACATCGGGTGGCCAAAATATTAGAGCCTCAGCTTTAGCATCAGTTATTCCAATGAACATTCAAGGTTGATTTCTTTAGGATTGACTGGTTTGATTCTTAACTATATACAGAGTTCACAGAAGGGAGGGAACACCATGGGCCATTTGTGGCTAGAGAGCTTTCCTCTAAAGGATGGGATTTGAGTAAGACCTGGAATCATCAGTGCATAGTTTTCAAAAGAGAGAGAAATAAGCAGCATGAGAAAGTCTATGTCAAAGAACATGAACACACTCAAAATAACTTTAGACAAACACTGCCAATAAATGATCTGATCCTGTCGATGGAGGGAAAAATTCTACACTTGCAAAAAAAGATTTAACCATGTCCCTCTATTGTCTGTAGACCGTCCTTTATTAACTATATTGTTTGTGAACCAATTTATAACTTAAGATAAATACATGTTTTTAACTTCCACAAAATTAATAAAAAGGAATTAATGCTCCTGAAAACACAAAAAAAGCACAGCATGCCTCACCGAGTGACTAGATAACAGAGACATGGAATGCCAAGATATACTATTGGGGCATTCTTTTTTCTTTTTTGCAGTCTGTGCATCTATTACTGCAACTCTAGATCAAAGTGTGGCTTGTTTACAGTTTGAAAAAGTGAAAGTGAAGTCACTCAGTCATATCTGACTCTTTGCAACTCCATGAATTATATATAGTCCATCAGGTTCCTCTGTCCATGGAATTCTCTAGGCAAGAATACCTGAGTGGATTGTAAATTGCTTCTCCGGGGAATCTTTCCAACCCAAGGACTGAACCCAGGTCTCCTGCATTGCAGGCAAATTTTGTACTATCTAAGCCACTAGGGAAGGTTCCATTGAATGTTTACAGTCTACATTTGACCCATGGGAAAGCCTTTGATTATTTGAAGAAAGGAAATTTTTCCTGTGCACTGGAAGTTTAACTCTTCAAAAAACAACTGTTAAGTCTTTGTAAAATATTAATCTCACATTTTATAAGTGCTGGTTCCTCCTGAAGTCTAAGAGCACACAAACATTTCAGCAGAATATAAGGTAATAATTATCTCCGGTGGTCACAAAGGGACCTCAGACCACCCAGAAGGCTAAGAACACACAAAATATGGGAAGCTCTCACTGTCATGGATGTTGGTCTCACAGGATGTCCCAATCTTAGAGCAACTGGTCACCCAAGGCTAGAAGCAAAACCATCATGTTTTACTATTTAAAGGTAGAAGGCATTCAAAAGGTACAAATTTCCAGCTACAAGAAGAATAAGTACCAGGGATATAATGTGTAGCATACTAAAGATAACACTGTTGTATGTTATATGTGATAGTTGTTGCGAGTGTAAATTCTAAAAGTTCTCCTCACAAGAAAAACATTTTTTCTATTTTCGATGTATATGAGATGATGGATATTCATTAGATATAGTATAGTGATTGCTTCACGATGTACATAAGTCAAGTCATAATGCCTGTACACCTCAAACTTACATAATACTGTATACCAATCACATCTCATTAAAACTAGAAGAGAGAGACCAAAAGATAAGAAAGACAAAGAAAAGTAGGAAAGAAAGAAAGCATTCAAGTAGAGCACTCATATAGAACCTTTTCTAGAATATAACCACACTTTCTTTCTCCCTCACCCAAACTCATAAAGGAAATAATCCTTTGGAGAAAATGATCAGTCATTAGTAGTTCAGTTATGAGTAATGAAAAGTGATCTTAGCTTATTCACTAGAAGGCCAAGTGAAGCCATTCCTCAATGAATGACTGAGGGTCATCCTCAGTCCTTAAATACACACAGATGAAAAAGAGACGTCACTCTCAGACAGTATCTGAGAAGTCCTCACGGTTGACTCTCAGGACACCACCAGTGGAGATTAATGGCTGACCTGTGTGAGCTCCATTTTGCTTATGGGAAAATCAAAATGCACAAAATCCTACAGACCCTCTTCCTCTAGCCTGTGAGTGATGAGAACTAAATGTGTATCTTCTGGCTTCTCATCAAGGACCATTTCAGCCACCAAATCTCATTCAATTTGGGGGATGCTCAGAACTTACACTTGATGACTGTGATTTCATCCTAACACTGAAGTAACCACATACAGTAATGACATGTGAGTATAAAACCACATGTCCAGAACAAAGCATATTGCAAAAAAAAAACTAACTGTAATCCTGTGGAGTGAGTAAGCCTTTAAGAATAACTCTCAAACATCATTATATTTATTAAAGTCTGGATTAGCCCTGCCCATTTTAACAAGTGGCTCCACGCCTGTTTTTCCTAAATGAGTCTACACCAGTGTTTGTTTTGTTTTGGAAGCCATCAAAAAATTAAATAGTTTGCAAAAACAGGTAAACAAGGTGGGAAATCTCATCAGAAAGATGAGAATGACTCAGAGGCACCTCTGCTTCTCTCCTCCACCATATCATCCAACTTTTCAAATTCTGGATCTCTCTTCAGTCTGAAACTAGATGACTACAAATTTCAGACCAATCGTTTGAGTATACACATGAAAAAACTGGCCCACAGAGTGACCAACAGACTCAAGACAATTACAAAACAGAGGAGAAGATTTTCTGACTCCTAACTCAGTGGCTTATAGTGTTGTCCAATCTTGCCTTCAGTAAGTTAAGAAATTATTGCTATTTGATTGTGATACATGCTCCTCAGCTCCCCCTGTCCCCTTCTTTTTGGATCATAAAGAAAGCAAGAGCTGAATTTCAAAAGGCCTTCCTCCTGAATTTTTATATGTCCTAGAAACAAACACTAAAAGATAATATCATGGCTATCATAGGGCATCCTGGAGAAGGAAATGGCAACCCATTCCAATATTCTTGCCTGGAGAATCCCATGGAGAGAGGAGCCTGGCAGACTGTAGTCCATGGAGTTGCAAAGAGTTGGACATGACTGAGTGACTATCACTCATCATGGGGCATAGAATAATTTCATGCATATACTCACAGATCAGTCATACACAGTGAGTTCTGCTTTCTCTCCATTTGTTACATTTTAAATTTGGAAAAGCAGACTTTAACGCAAAATCTACAGACCTCTTCCTTCTAGGCAAAATGCACAAAATCCTACAGACCCTCTTCCTCTAGCCTGTGAGTGATGAGAACTAAATGTGTATCTTCTGGCTTCTCATCAAGGACCATTTCAGCCACCAAATCTCATTCAATTTGGGGGATGCTCAGAACTTACACTTGATGACTGTGATTTCATCCTAACACTGAAGTAACCACATACAGTAATGACATGTGAGTATAAAACCACATGTCCAGAACAAAGCATATTGCAAAAAAAAAACTAACTGTAATCCTGTGGAGTGAGTAAGCCTTTAAGAATAACTCTCAAACATCATTATATTTATTAAAGTCTGGATTAGCCCTGCCCATTTTAACAAGTGGCTCCACGCCTGTTTTTCCTAAATGAGTCTACACCAGTGTTTGTTTTGTTTTGGAAGCCATCAAAAAATTAAATAGTTTGCAAAAACAGGTAAACAAGGTGGGAAATCTCATCAGAAAGATGAGAATGACTCAGAGGCACCTCTGCTTCTCTCCTCCACCATATCATCCAACTTTTCAAATTCTGGATCTCTCTTCAGTCTGAAACTAGATGACTACAAATTTCAGACCAATCGTTTGAGTATACACATGAAAAAACTGGCCCACAGAGTGACCAACAGACTCAAGACAATTACAAAACAGAGGAGAAGATTTTCTGACTCCTAACTCAGTGGCTTATAGTGTTGTCCAATCTTGCCTTCAGTAAGTTAAGAAATTATTGCTATTTGATTGTGATACATGCTCCTCAGCTCCCCCTGTCCCCTTCTTTTTGGATCATAAAGAAAGCAAGAGCTGAATTTCAAAAGGCCTTCCTCCTGAATTTTTATATGTCCTAGAAACAAACACTAAAAGATAATATCATGGCTATCATAGGGCATCCTGGAGAAGGAAATGGCAACCCATTCCAATATTCTTGCCTGGAGAATCCCATGGAGAGAGGAGCCTGGCAGACTGTAGTCCATGGAGTTGCAAAGAGTTGGACATGACTGAGTGACTATCACTCATCATGGGGCATAGAATAATTTCATGCATATACTCACAGATCAGTCATACACAGTGAGTTCTGCTTTCTGTCCATTTGTTACTTTTAGTCATTTTAAATTACTTTTAGGGAAAATGAACAATGACTTTAGTTAATGGACTGAAAACACTCATCCATTCATTGAAAAACACTTAAGAAGTGATATGTACCAAACACACCAAACAACCAAATTGTACAAATAAGTAAATATCCATAGCCATTTATTCTAAATAAAATTTAACTGTGATTCATAAGACCTCTGTAAGTATACCTCAAAATTGACTCCTTATGTAAATAAAAAGTGGCAATTCTACAATATTGCTGCAGTAGCCTAACTATAATTTTCTTACTCAAAAAAATATAAAATATAAATTTTTTTAGATAGCTTCACATATTGGAAATTATTATGTTATTTTCATGTTCATCTTTAAGATGGCCCTTTGAAATGATATAATAAGAATTAATTTCTACAAAAGAAAACATATTTAACCAACATTCTACCTATTGTAATTCGAATCTTAGAATTAAACATTCTCTATATAACTAAACCTTATTCGACAGAATTTATAACTGGTAGATTCAGACATGAAATGTCTGCTTTAAGCATTTTTTTCCTTCTGTTAAAGATAACATTTCCCCATTGTAATTAGAGTATATGGTCATTCTTGAATATTCAACAAATAGAGAAAAAAATCATTAAAAGGAATATTTAAGTTTACTCTAAGACTAAGACCTACAAGATAAAACTGAAAGCATTTTGCTATTACATTTTAATATTTTTTGTATCCTACTGCCTGCCCCCTTTGGTATTAAAGAATATTTTACCATGCTGTCAGATATCCTTAGAAAATGTGATACTGAATCACTGATTCATACTCTATTTAATGACAAACCATATGCTAGTTCATCAATTCCTAATGCAGGATGTTTAAAGGCCTTCCCCTTCAGAGAGTGAGAACAACCAGTAGAAGGAATAAAGTCAGTGCCACAAAGGATACACCAGCCCAACTTCTGCCAATCGGGGACAGAATCGCATCTGCATCCCACGCCCCACGCACAGCAGGTGTAGGAATGTGATGAGGTCTGTCCCGATCAACTCAGGTCAGATTTTGTTGGAAGTAACCCTCAGCCTGCTAGTTCAGTCACCTGACATTCTGTACAGAAGACCATAGTTTACATGCTCATCTGGCATATTAAGGTGGACACTTAGAGAGCCTATTTTCAACAGTTTGTTCTTCTGAAATAGTTTGTTCTGAAACCCTAAACATAAGGGTCTCTAAAGGCCTTAACCACACATGACTATCTTGGCCACTATTCATTCCTGATGTTTCCTGAGCAATGTATATCTCGGTGAAAGCAATTATTGCATGACCGATCCAACAGCCACTAGACATGATGGCTGTCCTACTCTGGGGCAGCAGACACCTTTTATTTTGCAGTACAAGACCATATATGTACTGATTAGAAGCAGGAGTGCTTGTTCAGGCCCTGTGAAGGGAATGTGATGAATGGTATGTCTGAACCGCTTGGTCCTGGCGTGGTGTCACTGAAATGCCACACTCCTCACTGAAGCCCGCTGATAAGCTGGGCAACTTTTATCAGCAGACGCTGTATCAGGGGACCTGAGCTGAGAGTTAGCACATGGGGTGTTCTGTCAGCATAGAAGGCTTATACCATTAGTAGATATAAACAGAGTTTAGATTGTGGAGCCAAATAAAAATCTAGGTCATTAAGTGCAGAAAAGAAAAGGTTGCAACGACTCCAATCTAAATAAAACTTGGTTTGTGAGAACCAAAGAAATTAATCTTACAGTCTAGGTAATAAAGAATCACTGGCTTGTGTATTACTTTATGTACATTCTTTTAGTACCATTTGGGCATATTATTTTTTAGGTTATTTGAACTAAAGCCTTCTGAGAGGGATCTAGTGTGTTTCTTTGAGCCAAATAGGAATTTTTTATATAAAAACCAAAAAGCCTCTCCAGTTTCTCTGGAGAGCTTGTCCCTAATGCAGGATGTTTAAAGGCCTTCCCTTCAGAGAGTGAGAACAACCAGTAGAAGGAATAAAGTCAGTGCCACAAAGGATACACCAGCCCAACTTCTGCCAATTGGGGACAGAATCGCATCTGCATCCCACGCCCCACCAGCAGGTGTAGGAATGTGATGAGGTCTGTCCCGATCAACTCAGGTCAGATTTTGTTGGAAGTAACCCTCAGCCTGCTAGTTCAGTCACCTGACATTCTGTACAGAAGACCATAGTTTACATGCTCATCTGGCATATTAAGGTGGACACTTAGAGAGCCTATTTTCAACAGTTTGTTCTTCTGAAATAGTTTGTTCTGAAACCCTAAACATAAGGGTCTCTAAAGGCCTTAACCACACATGACTATCTTGGCCACTATTCATTCCTGATGTTTCCTGAGCAATGTATATCTCGGTGAAAGCAATTATTGCATGACCGATCCAACAGCCACTAGACATGATGGCTGTCCTACTCTGGGGCAGCAGACACCTTTTATTTTGCAGTACAAGACCATATATGTACTGATTAGAAGCAGGAGTGCTTGTTCAGGCCCTGTGAAGGGAATGTGATGAATGGTATGTCTGAACCGCTTGGTCCTGGCGTGGTGTCACTGAAATGCCACACTCCTCACTGAAGCCCGCTGATAAGCTGGGCAACTTTTATCAGCAGACGCTGTATCAGGGGACCTGAGCTGAGAGTTAGCACATGGGGTGTTCTGTCAGCATAGAAGGCTTATACCATTAGTAGATATAAACAGAGTTTAGATTGTGGAGCCAAATAAAAATCTAGGTCATTAAGTGCAGAAAAGAAAAGGTTGCAACGACTCCAATCTAAATAAAACTTGGTTTGTGAGAACCAAAGAAATTAATCTTACAGTCTAGGTAATAAAGAATCACTGGCTTGTGTATTACTTTATGTACATTCTTTTAGTACCATTTGGGCATATTATTTTTTAGGTTATTTGAACTAAAGCCTTCTGAGAGGGATCTAGTGTGTTTCTTTGAGCCAAATAGGAATTTTTTATATAAAAACCAAAAAGCCTCTCCAGTTTCTCTGGAGAGCTTGTCCCTGGAGACTGACTAAACATCACAATGCTATATAATCTTGCAAATGTAAAGTACTGAAAGAAAATAAGATGCCTGTGGGAATCCTAATTCACAAGACAAAATTCAAATAAGTTGATCACAGAAATTTAAACCCTTGACATTTATAAAATACAATATAAAGTATAACTTAGTTTTCACACCATAAAATGGATGCAAAATGAACTGGAAAAAATTCAGTATTTTCCTTCAGGGACCATCAAAAGCTATGATATCTTCCAAATATTCACCAAAGTTCAAGGCTAATGGGAAACATGTGTGAAAAGCATTTGATAAATAGATCTGAGTGTCCAGTAAAGGAGAAACAGAACAAGTTTGCCTTGAGTACACTTGACTATGAGAAGAGAAGCTTTGGACCTACTGTCCACAGTCCATAATGTGAGAATCAACACTGACTAAATTTAGTTTCTTTACTTATTATTGCGTGTGTTTGCATGCATGTGAGTGCTTGCTAAGTCACTTCAGTTGTGTCTCACTCTTTGTGACTCTACGGAGTGTAGCCCACCAGGCTCCTCTGTCCATGGGATTTTCCAGACAAGAATCCTGGAGTGGGTTGTCATTTCCTTCTCCAGGGGATCTTCCGTAATCAGGGATCAAACCTGCATCTCTTCATCTCCTGCACTGGCAGGTGGGTTCTTTACCACTAGTGCCACCAGGGAAGCCCTTACTTATTATTGGTAATGCCAATAAGAAAGGGAATTCCTGGAGAAATGTACCTTAGAAATTTCTCAAAGAGTAAGAAAAAAGGCATGAAACAAGGGAAATAGAGAAAATATAACGTGAATATGGCAAATACAATCATCAGTATATAAGGGTGATCATGGGGAAATCTCTAAGCTAGTCATATGACTCCTCCTATTAGAAACATTATCTTCACTTTCAGGAAGAATCACCTGTAGGTCACTCTCCCATTGAACATAAAATCGAGGAAAAAGTGGCTTAAGTGACAAAAAGCAGGGAAGAGTATCAAGTTCATGCCAGAAATGTTAAGGAAGTGTTACCAGAAATTATGTGCAAAGAATATTCTGGAAGAAGAGGCTGTGATAGGGAATGTAATGGTCCCCCAGAGGTACCACATGCTAATCCCCAGAATCTGTAGATGTGCTACATTGCATGGAAAATCAGAAAGCAAATCTGCAGGTGGAATTGAGGTTGTCAAGCAGCTGATCTTCAGTGAGATTGTTCAGATGGCCCTAATATACTCACAAGGGTCCTTCAAAGTAGCAGAGGGAGCAGAAGAGGAGGTCAGGGTGATAAAGATAACTTACACGATCCAGCAATCCCACTCCTGGGAATGTCTGGAGAAAACTATAATTCAAAAAGATGCATGTAGGGCTTCCCTGGTGGTCCAGTGGGTAAGGACACATCTTTGCAGTGCAAGGGACGCTGGTTTGACCCCTGGCCTGGGAAGATCCCACGTGCCACGGAGCGGCTGGACCGATGTGTCCAATTACTGAGCCAGAGCTCTGGAGCGCATGCGCCCAGAGCCAGTGCTCTGCAGCGAGAGAGGCCACTGCGATGGGAGGCCCACACAGGCCAAAAGAACAAAGATGGATGAAAATAGATAAATGAAAGACCAATGGAAGTGGCCCACCCGCCCCCAACCACTCCCCCAAAAAAACTTCTCTAAAAAAATAAATAAATAAATAAATAAAAAGACACATGTACCCCTAGGTTCATAGCAGCACTATACACATAGCCAAGACATAGAAACAACCTAAATGTCCATCAACAGAGGAGTGGGTAAGGAAGATGTGGGGTGTGTGTGTGTGTGTGTAGTATTCCATATATATATATATATGTATATATATGGAATACTAGTGGAATATATGGAATATATATGTGAAATACTACACAGCCATAAAAAAGAATGAAATAATGCCATTTGCCACAACAGGGATAGGACTAGAGACTATCATCCCAAGTAAAGCAAATCAGAAACAGAAATACAAATACCGTACGATATCATATGTGGACTCTAAAATATGACACAAATGAGCTAATCTATGAAATAGAAACAGACTCATAAACATCGAGAGCAGAGTCTGGTGACCAAGATGGGAGGGGATGGGGGACAGAAGGATTGGGAGCTTGGGATTAGCAGATGTAAACTATTGTACAGAGGATGGATGAACAATAGGGTCCTACTGTATAGCACTAAATTCAATATTCTGGAAGAAGAGGCTGTGATAGGGAATGTAATGGTCCCCCAGAGGTACCACATGCTAATCCCCAGAATCTGTAGATGTGCTACATTGCATGGAAAATCAGAAAGCAAATCTGCAGGTGGAATTGAGGTTGTCAAGCAGCTGATCTTCAGTGAGATTGTTCAGATGGCCCTAATATACTCACAAGGGTCCTTCAAAGTAGCAGAGGGAGCAGAAGAGGAGGTCAGGGTGATAAAGATAACTTACACGATCCAGCAATCCCACTCCTGGGAATGTCTGGAGAAAACTATAATTCAAAAAGATGCATGTAGGGCTTCCCTGGTGGTCCAGTGGGTAAGGACACATCTTTGCAGTGCAAGGGACGCTGGTTTGACCCCTGGCCTGGGAAGATCCCACGTGCCACGGAGCGGCTGGACCGATGTGTCCAATTACTGAGCCAGAGCTCTGGAGCGCATGCGCCCAGAGCCAGTGCTCTGCAGCGAGAGAGGCCACTGCGATGGGAGGCCCACACAGGCCAAAAGAACAAAGATGGATGAAAATAGATAAATGAAAGACCAATAGAAGTGGCCCACCCGCCCCCCCAACCACTCCCCCAAAAAAACTTCTCTAAAAAAATAAATAAATAAATAAATAAAAAGACACATGTACCCCTAGGTTCATAGCAGCACTATACACATAGCCAAGACATAGAAACAACCTAAATGTCCATCAACAGAGGAGTGGGTAAGGAAGATGTGGGGTGTGTGTGTGTGTAGTATTCCATATATATATATATATATGTATATATATGGAATACTAGTGGAATATATGGAATATATATGTGAAATACTACACAGCCATAAAAAAGAATGAAATAATGCCATTTGCCACAACAGGGATAGGACTAGAGACTATCATCCCAAGTAAAGCAAATCAGAAACAGAAATACAAATACCGTACGATATCATATGTGGACTCTAAAATATGACACAAATGAGCTAATCTATGAAATAGAAACAGACTCATAAACATCGAGAGCAGAGTCTGGTGACCAAGATGGGAGGGGATGGGGGACAGAAGGATTGGGAGCTTGGGATTAGCAGATGTAAACTATTGTACAGAGGATGGATGAACAATAGGGTCCTACTGTATAGCACTAAATTCAATATTCTGTGATTAACCATAATTGTAAAGAATATGAGAATGAAGGTACATATATTAATATGTATAAATGAATCACTTTGCTGTATAGCAGAAGTTAATGCACTATTATAAACCAACTATACTTCAATTTTAAAACTTATTTTAAAAAAAGAGTAAGAAGGACTTGACTTATCTTTGCTGACTTTGAAGATACAGAAAGGGGGCCACAAGCCGAGGAAGGCAGGAGGCCTGTAGAATCTGGAAAAGGCAAGGAACTGTCTCCTGCCCAAAGCCTACAGAAAGGAATGCAGCCCTGCCAAGCCTAGTGCTAGCCCAGCAAGAGGTATATCAGGCTTCTGACCTCCAGAACTATCAGATAATGCCTTTGTGTTGTTGGTATCAGGGCCTCCAATGGCTCAGAGGCAAAAAAAAAAATCTGCCTGCACTGCAGGAACCAGAGAGGACAAAGGTTCAATCCCTGGGTCAGGAAAATCCCCTGCAGGAGGGCATGGCAAGCCACTCCAGCATTATTGACTGGAAAATACCCATGATGGACAGAGGAGCCTGGCAGGTTATAGGATCACAAAGAGTTGGACACCACCAAGGTGACTTACGCAGTATGAATGCATGCATGTTGCTTGAATCACTCAGTTTGTGGTAACTTGTTTGGGGCAGCAATAGAAAACTAATATTAAAGCAACTTAGGAAAGTAAGCTCCTAGTTGGAGAAGAAAACTCTGAAAATAAGAGAGGGGTCTTGAATAGAAGCAGCACCCACTCAGCTTGGAAAGTCCCTCTGCCCCTGGAATCAGCAGGAACTGTGAGGAAAGGCCCAACACTTTATAGAATGAGTACATCGAAGAAAGCCAAGAGTGGGGTGAGGCTTTCCAAGACTTGGAGGGATGGTGGTACTTCTACCTGGGTATAAACAGCCACACTACAAGTAACTAGGCACAGACACACTTTTAAACAGCTGATGTGGAATGATCCAGCAGAAAGATGGATACAGAGAACTACATCTCCAAAACAGAATGTTCCCCCACTGGAAAGGCCTGAGAGCTTCAGCTCCCAGCCCCCACCGCTCTGGCAGCCCAGCTACTGAACATGCCATGTAAACTTATAAGAACCAGATGCTGGACGCATGAGTGGAGTAGTGAAATGCTGCAAGGCACAGCTTCCCTTGCTGCTCATAAGTCTGAATAGCAAAATATCAAAAAAGTCAGGCCATTAACAAAAAAAAAAGAGTAAGAAGGACTTGACTTATCTTTGCTGACTTTGAAGATACAGAAAGGGGGCCACAAGCCGAGGAAGGCAGGAGGCCTGTAGAATCTGGAAAAGGCAAGGAACTGTCTCCTGCCCAAAGCCTACAGAAAGGAATGCAGCCCTGCCAAGCCTAGTGCTAGCCCAGCAAGAGGTATATCAGGCTTCTGACCTCCAGAACTATCAGATAATGCCTTTGTGTTGTTGGTATCAGGGCCTCCAATGGCTCAGAGGCAAAAAAAAAAATCTGCCTGCACTGCAGGAACCACAGAGGACAAAGGTTCAATCCCTGGGTCAGGAAAATCCCCTGCAGGAGGGCATGGCAAGCCACTCCAGCATTATTGACTGGAAAATACCCATGATGGACAGAGGAGCCTGGCAGGTTATAGGATCACAAAGAGTTGGACACCACCAAGGTGACTTACGCAGTATGAATGCATGCATGTTGCTTGAATCACTCAGTTTGTGGTAACTTGTTTGGGGCAGCAATAGAAAACTAATATTAAAGCAACTTAGGAAAGTAAGCTCCTAGTTGGAGAAGAAAACTCTGAAAATAAGAGAGGGGTCTTGAATAGAAGCAGCACCCACTCAGCTTGGAAAGTCCCTCTGCCCCTGGAATCAGCAGGAACTGTGAGGAAAGGCCCAACACTTTATAGAATGAGTACATCGAAGAAAGCCAAGAGTGGGGTGAGGCTTTCCAAGACTTGGAGGGATGGTGGTACTTCTACCTGGGTATAAACAGCCACACTACAAGTAACTAGGCACAGACACACTTTTAAACAGCTGATGTGGAATGATCCAGCAGAAAGATGGATACAGAGAACTACATCTCCAAAACAGAATGTTCCCCCACTGGAAAGGCCTGAGAGCTTCAGCTCCCAGCCCCCACCGCTCTGGCAGCCCAGCTACTGAACATGCCATGTAAACTTATAAGAACCAGATGCTGGACGCATGAGTGGAGTAGTGAAATGCTGCAAGGCACAGCTTCCCTTGCTGCTCATAAGTCTGAATAGCATATATCATGTCAGGCATTACAGAAAAAGAGAAATATTGGTCAGAAAGATACCCTATGCTTTCAAAATGCAGAATGTGGAATAAAATATGAGATGAAGAAGCAAAAGAGTGACATGGAAAATGAACTGTTAAAGGGCAGTAGATAAAATCTTCCTCCAAGGAAACAAAACCTGTTGGTGACAT
Source organism: Tragulus kanchil (assembly GCA_022376925.1). Classification (NCBI taxonomy): domain Eukaryota; kingdom Metazoa; phylum Chordata; class Mammalia; order Artiodactyla; family Tragulidae; genus Tragulus; species Tragulus kanchil. Next base: position 36,552,766 of record JAIOJX010000025.1, read on the forward strand.
TAAAATATTCATCAGAAGAGACTGAAATAGAAAATGAGACCAAATAAATGACAAACAGGACATAAAACAGAGATCCGATGTACAAATGGTTCTTATTTTTTAAAGAAGAGTCTAAGAGAGACAGAAAAGAAATATTATAATTAATAAGTATTCACTAGATATATGACTGAACTTAAAAAGATATTAATGTGCAAAACAAATGGATTTACTACAGATGAAGCAATTATACTAAAGAAAGATGAGCCTTAAGATACATTCTAGAGGTACAGAGCTAAATTCTAAGAATAGAGAACATAACCAGAGTCCAGACAGAGGGGAAGCATTCACATGAGATTTCTTTTTCTCAGCCTTAAAAATTATTGTATACTCTACAGAGTTTTAAGAAAAACTTTAGATCTCATGATTTTATCACTAGTATGATAAAATACTAATAGACATACTAGAAGACAATGAATATGTAAGTCGTTCGGGCTTCCCAGGTAGCGCTAGTGGTCAACAACCCGCCTGCCAATGTAGGTAGACATGTAAGAGATATGAGTTCAAACCCTGGGTCGGGAAAGTCCCCTGGAGGAGGATATGGCAACCGACTCCAGTATTCTTGCCTGGAGAATCCCATGGACAGAGAAGCCTGGAGGGCTACAGTCCACAGGGTCTCAGAGAGTCAGATATGACTGAAGTGACTTAGCATGCACTCATGCATGATCAGCCATTCACATATCAAGGCACCAAAAAATAGATACAAAGGTATCCGACTTTCAAACAAAAAGAGAAACAAAGATACATACAACTTGATTAGTCTTACTCACAGAAGTCCCCTGACCTCACACCCACCTCCCCCCACAAACAACCCCCAGCTACCCTAGTATCCCTACATTCTTAGAAATAGCACTCTTTCTCCCCAGATTTTTATTTAACACATATGGTTGGTGCAAGGGAACAAACCTGCTGACTCCCTGGTCTCAGACTTTCACTCCAGAATTGTGAAAAAATTAATTTTGGTATCTTAGGCTACCGAGTTTGTGGTATTTTATTATGGCAGCCAGGCAAATTAAAACAAAAGAATGACATATGGCAATACCCATTGAGCCTAAGTGTACCACTGGTGGGAGTTTCAACTGGTACCATTGTTCTAAAGGGCAGTCTGCAATCTAGAGCCAATGCAACCTAAAGCTAATGTTCTCTTCCAAAAAATGCTATTTAGGACATTTAGCCTAAGAGAACTATATATATAAAAAACTATATATATATAGAGAGAGAGAGAACTATATATATTATTATAGATTATATGTATTATATAGATTATATATATATAATATATAATCTATAATAATATGTGATAATATAATGTATAATTATATATTATATATTATATATAACTATATATATTATGTTCTATGTATATTTTCATACATATATACAATAATTATTATTATATTGTTCATTATATGATGAACAATTATTATATGTATATTATATATTATATGCATATTATATTATACATATTATATGTATATGTATGTTATATGCATATTATATATAATATGTGTGTATATTATATATAATAATGTATAATAATATGTATCATATATAATATAAATATGATATATATACCATACACAGAGAATATATAATACATTTTTATATTATATTATGTATATATTATATAATAATATATAATATATGTATAATATAACATGCAATATAATTAATTATAATATAATATATATGTGTAATATAATATATAATATAAATCATTATAATATATAATATATAAGATTATATATTATATAACTATTTATAACTATATAATATATATATATGTCCTACACATAGATAACATATATTGTTCATTATATTCTATAACATTATATTATATTATATAAAGAGCAATAATAATGAAGATACCTTTTTAAAAATGTTATCATTTGATAAATATTGTGTGTAATTTCAATAGTTCATTACAGAATATATTGCGTGTTTTCTCATATTAACTAAATATCTTCTGTGTTTTTAAAATAGATACCATTCTATGGTATCATTATTTACATATTCCCATTGGATATATGTAAATTCTATTATATATGTAAATTCTATTATAATGTTTATATTATATATTATATATAGATATTTCAATATATTGAAATTTATTATAAATATATCAAATGTATATATTTATAAAAGCAGAAAACAGGAGGAAAACTCATAGCATCCTATATCAGAATATGAGGCAATTTTCTACCAACTAGGAGGCCAATAACATGTACTAAAAATACAGTTAGTGGCCCACCTATGCCCTGCCCACCTGAAAGTCAATAAAAATATCCCACCCATCCCTCATGCATCTTGTTTCAGAACTCAAGTTTTATGCCAAACAAAAGCCATAAAACTTTCCCTATTACTCTGGAAAAATTTTCATAGCAGGCCTTCTTCCTGCCTTGTATTTCAATGACCTTCTAATTCACATCTTTTGTTGTTGTTCAGTAGCTAAGTCATGGACTTTAGCACACCAGGCTTCCCTGTCCTTTAGGATCTCCCAGAGTTTGCTCAAACTCAGGTCCATTGAGTCCGTGATACTGTGCAATCATCTCATCCTCTGTCATTCCCTTTTCCTTCTGCCTTCAATCTTTACCAAGATCAGGATTTTTTCCAGTAAGTCAGCTCTTCACCTCATAGGAGGGGCTATTATCCTCAGAAAACACTAGTGAGATAGTAAGTGTTGTGTACTGTCCATGACATATTGACAAAAGGAAATGTAATACCCACAGTGTTAGAATTGAGCACAGGGCCAAGAAGACCCTAGGACTTGTGTTGATGGTTGTATTGTTATTGATGCTGTTGTTTAAGCATTCTTGTTTCAAGAAGATCAAGGAGCCTGGAAATGGGAGAGCTAATTCAGTAGAGAATTATATTAAGAATTAGCCACATGTTTTTCTGCAGTTGAAGACAAAAAAGTATAACTCCTGAATACTATAAGGTAAATTTTTAAAATATATGTCAATTTTTAGAAAAACACAGGTGCAAAATCTTAGGTATGCAAATACACATTGTCACAAAAGATTTAAAGTGTAATAGTGTTAGGTAAAACTTTATGGTAAAAAAAAATGACAAATGTATACAAAATTGATTACTTTCTGGCAAAATACAAATTAGCTAAAGAAAAAGTCAAATAAAATGAATAGTAATACATAGCTATCAATCTAGACATTACAGAAATTGAGATTAGTATTTAGAAAACTGAGAATGAAAGTAAACTCCTCAATCTTGCTAATCTTCCATAAATTATAAATATATCAAATGCATATATTTATAAAAGCAGAAAACAGGAGGAAAACTCATAGCATCCTATATCAGAATATGAGGCAATTTTCTACCAACTAGGAGGCCAATAACATGTACTAAAAATACAGTTAGTGGCCCACCTATGCCCTGCCCACCTGAAAGTCAATAAAAATATCCCACCCATCCCTCATGCATCTTGTTTCAGAACTCAAGTTTTATGCCAAACAAAAGCCATAAAACTTTCCCTATTACTCTGGAAAAATTTTCATAGCAGGCCTTCTTCCTGCCTTGTATTTCAATGACCTTCTAATTCACATCTTTTGTTGTTGTTCAGTAGCTAAGTCATGGACTTTAGCACACCAGGCTTCCCTGTCCTTTAGGATCTCCCAGAGTTTGCTCAAACTCAGGTCCATTGAGTCCGTGATACTGTGCAATCATCTCATCCTCTGTCATTCCCTTTTCCTTCTGCCTTCAATCTTTACCAAGATCAGGATTTTTTCCAGTAAGTCAGCTCTTCACCTCATAGGAGGGGCTATTATCCTCAGAAAACACTAGTGAGATAGTAAGTGTTGTGTACTGTCCATGACATATTGACAAAAGGAAATGTAATACCCACAGTGTTAGAATTGAGCACAGGGCCAAGAAGACCCTAGGACTTGTGTTGATGGTTGTATTGTTATTGATGCTGTTGTTTAAGCATTCTTGTTTCAAGAAGATCAAGGAGCCTGGAAATGGGAGAGCTAATTCAGTAGAGAATTATATTAAGAATTAGCCACATGTTTTTCTGCAGTTGAAGACAAAAAAGTATAACTCCTGAATACTATAAGGTAAATTTTTAAAATATATGTCAATTTTTAGAAAAACACAGGTGCAAAATCTTAGGTATGCAAATACACATTGTCACAAAAGATTTAAAGTGTAATAGTGTTAGGTAAAACTTTATGGTAAAAAAAAATGACAAATGTATACAAAATTGATTACTTTCTGGCAAAATACAAATTAGCTAAAGAAAAAGTCAAATAAAATGAATAGTAATACATAGCTATCAATCTAGACATTACAGAAATTGAGATTAGTATTTAGAAAACTGAGAATGAAAGTAAACTCCTCAATCTTGCTAATCTTCCATTCCCAGGCAATCATTAAATTTTGCTGATTCTATTCTATCTGTTTTATATGCCCCTCCCTCCATCCTACAATCCATACCACCACTTTATTTCAAGTGCTCATCACCTTCTTAAAGAGTTCAGTTCTCTCATTTCTTCAAGCCCAGCAAGGGACCTGGAACGATCTGGTGTGTTCATGGTCTGAAAGACCATGATGAAGCAGTCATGACCCAACCATGAAGCTTGGGTAGATTATGGGAGTCTTCTGGTTTTGAAATTTTGATTGGGAAATGCGCACATGCTATAGAATTCTCAGCCTAACAGAGATAATGAAGGACAATCTAGTGTCCACATGACAGTAATTTTAAGAATTTTAAATCTTAAAATCTCAAAGAATCTTTATGATGCATGAAACAAAGATGATTGGGTGGAGCGAGCTTTAAGGGGCCATCAGGTCTTAAATGCTTTTGTTTCCCTAGTGAGGTTCTAAGTACTTTGAGGTAACAGACCGTGTTTTGTTTCTTTCATGTCCTCCCTGATGCCTTACACTGTAGAAGGCACAGGTCAAGATTTCCATACTTCTCTAAATGTACCTGAGATTGGATCCTCTACCTCACATAAAGTTTATTACTTAGGCAGTGTCTCCTCTTTCCAACATTATCAACTTTTTGCTCTGAATTATTCCCAACATATTGTTATTGATGCTGTTGTTTAAGCATTCTTGGTGCAAGAAGATCAAGGAGCCTGGAAATGGGAGAGCTAATTCAGTAGAGAATTATATTAAGAATTAGCCACATGTTTTCTGCAGTTGAAGACAAAAAAGTATAACTCCTGAATACTATAAGGTAAATTTTTAAAATATATGTCAATTTTTAGAAAAACACAGGTGCAAAATCTTAGGTATGCAAATACACATTGTCACAAAAGATTTAAAGTGTAATAGTGTTAGGTAAAACTTTATGGTAAAAAAAAATGACAAATGTATACAAAATTGATTACTTTCTGGCAAAATACAAATTAGCTAAAGAAAAAGTCAAATAAAATGAATAGTAATACATAGCTATCAATCTAGACATTACAGAAATTGAGATTAGTATTTAGAAGACTGAGAATGAAAGTAAACTCCTCAATCTTGCTAATCTTCCATTCCCAGGCAATCATTAAATTTTGCTGATTCTATTCTATCTGTTTTATATGCCCCTCCCTCCATCCTACAATCCATACCACCACTTTATTTCAAGTGCTCATCACCTTCTTAAAGAGTTCAGTTCTCTCATTTCTTCAAGCCCAGCAAGGGACCTGGAACGATCTGGTGTGTTCATGGTCTGAAAGACCATGATGAAGCAGTCATGACCCAACCATGAAGCTTGGGTAGATTATGGGAGTCTTCTGGTTTTGAAATTTTGATTGGGAAATGCGCACATGCTATAGAATTCTCAGCCTAACAGAGATAATGAAGGACAATCGCGTGTCCACATGACAGTAATTTTAAGAATTTTAAATCTTAAAATCTCAAAGAATCTTTATGATGCATGAAACAAAGATGATTGGGTGGAGCGAGCTTTAAGGGGCCATCAGGTCTTAAATGCTTTTGTTTCCCTAGTGAGGTTCTAAGTACTTTGAGGTAACAGACCGTGTTTTGTTTCTTTCATGTCCTCCCTGATGCCTTACACTGTAGAAGGCACAGGTCAAGATTTCCATACTTCTCTAAATGTACCTGAGATTGGATCCCTCTACCTCACATAAAGTTTATTACTTAGGCAGTGTCTCCTCTTTCCAACATTATCAACTTTTTTGCTCTGAATTATTCCCAACAGCAAATCCTCAGGATATTACTTCTCAGATATTAGCACACACACCCCAACTTTCTCTTGCCCCTCATTTCACTTTCCCACTAGCAACTATGTCTTTGCTTTAAAACTTTTTGAAAGAGTCATCTCCACTGCCGTTCCCAGTTCTTCCATTTTCTTCTAGGTGCATTAAGCAGACACTGTGTCCTGGGAACACCCATGACCACCCCTGTGCTAAATCCAGTGGGAGATTCCCAGTCCCCATCTGACTCAGGGACTGATCAGCAGTACTGAACTCATTGTTTATCTTTATCTCTTAACTTCCAGAGCAACAGTCTTTTTTGTTTGTTCTTCTGTCTGTCTCACTGGACCTTCCTTCTCAGTCTCCTTTTTTGATTTATTAATGGTAGATTGATCCATGGTACACATACCTCTCCTTTATTTACATTTATTCTGATGATTTAATCCAATCTCATGATTTCTAAAATATCTTGGAACTCTTCAGTTTATATTTTCAACTGTGCTCTACTCCAGCATTAACTGTTGGTCATTCAGTCATGCTTGATTCTGTGCAGCCTTCCAGGCTTCCCTACCCATGGAATTCATTCTCCAGGCAAGGATCCTGGAGTGGTAGTCATCCCCTTCTCCAGAGGCTCTCCCCAACCCAGGGATCAAACCCAGGTCTCTTGCATTTCAGGCAGATTCTTTACTGTCTGGGAAGCCCCAGGCTCATACACAAAACTACCTACTTCACATGTCCTCCTGAATTTCGAAGAGACATTCCAAATTCAACACATACAGAACTCAACTCATGATCCTTTCTCTCAAACATAATTCACCTGTAGCCTTCTTCCTTTCAATTAAGAGTATTCTTATCCTTGTAGCTATTCAAACATACAAACCAACCACCACCACAGAAAAAACTTGAATTCTTCCTTGATTATCTTAATCACGCACATATCCACATCCATTCCATCTTTATATTCTATTGGCTTTCTATTTAACATATATCCAGAGTATGACATCCTGTATCATCTCCATAGTTCACCACCCTAGGCTTAGCCACCATAATCTTTCACTTAAATTACCGCAATGATTTCCCACCAGCTCTCTATCCTTCCCTTCCTCTGCCCTTGCCCTTTTACAGACTGCCCTCAGCACCGCCCCCAGCATAATCGTCTGTCTCTCAGGACGACTCCTGGCTTTCATTTCCCTCAAAGTAAAATCCAAAGGCCTAATACAAGTCTCAGAGTCCCCCAGGATCTGCCGACCTCCCATTAGTCCTCTGACCTCAAGATCTGCCTTTCTCCCCTGGCTCACTCCTCATCCATCAGAGACCTGTCACATGGCCAGAGTTCACTTCAAGTCAGCCTGAGAAATCAAGCCTTTCAGCTCGGCACGTTGCCACCCAACAAAATAGGAAGACAAGTAGTGCATATTCGGGAGGCAACCAGCAACACCAGGCACAAATGCTTATCTTGTTTTTCAAATAATGAAAGTCTCGCAGAAGCTAGATAACTTTCTTATAGATTTAGTAACTTTTTCAGAAAACAATTTAGCTAGAAAATGGTAACTAGAAATTCAAATCATAGTCTGAGTGCACATTCCTTATCCATCTATGAGACTGGACATTCAGTCATGCTTGATTCTGTGCAGCCTTCCAGGCTTCCCTACCCATGGAATTCATTCTCCAGGCAAGGATCCTGGAGTGGTAGTCATCCCCTTCTCCAGAGGCTCTCCCCAACCCAGGGATCAAACCCAGGTCTCTTGCATTTCAGGCAGATTCTTTACTGTCTGGGAAGCCCCAGGCTCATACACAAAACTACCTACTTCACATGTCCTCCTGAATTTCGAAGAGACATTCCAAATTCAACACATACAGAACTCAACTCATGATCCTTTCTCTCAAACATAATTCACCTGTAGCCTTCTTCCTTTCAATTAAGAGTATTCTTATCCTTGTAGCTATTCAAACATACAAACCAACCACCACCACAGAAAAAACTTGAATTCTTCCTTGATTATCTTAATCACGCACATATCCACATCCATTCCATCTTTATATTCTATTGGCTTTCTATTTAACATATATCCAGAGTATGACATCCTGTATCATCTCCATAGTTCACCACCCTAGGCTTAGCCACCATAATCTTTCACTTAAATTACCGCAATGATTTCCCACCAGCTCTCTATCCTTCCCTTCCTCTGCCCTTGCCCTTTTACAGACTGCCCTCAGCACCGCCCCCAGCATAATCGTCTGTCTCTCAGGACGACTCCTGGCTTTCATTTCCCTCAAAGTAAAATCCAAAGGCCTAATACAAGTCTCAGAGTCCCCCAGGATCTGCCGACCTCCCATTAGTCCTCTGACCTCAAGATCTGCCTTTCTCCCCTGGCTCACTCCTCATCCATCAGAGACCTGTCACATGGCCAGAGTTCACTTCAAGTCAGCCTGAGAAATCAAGCCTTTCAGCTCGGCACGTTGCCACCCAACAAAATAGGAAGACAAGTAGTGCATATTCGGGAGGCAACCAGCAACACCAGGCACAAATGCTTATCTTGTTTTTCAAATAATGAAAGTCTCGCAGAAGCTAGATAACTTTCTTATAGATTTAGTAACTTTTTCAGAAAACAATTTAGCTAGAAAATGGTAACTAGAAATTCAAATCATAGTCTGAGTGCACATTCCCTTATCCATCTATGAGACTGGACAACCTCATTTAATGGAAAATTGTAAGCCTTTGGATGGCTAAACACTGAAAATTTGTTCACTCAACCTGTCTTGCCTGAAATAAGTATCTCATATATTCTTTCTTATATCTTTTAGTAATAGAACTCTGATTTTAAGTATTTTTAATTCTTACAATGTTGTGCTGGTTTCTGCCATACAACAGTACAAATCAGCCATAACTATACATACATATCCTCTACCCTGCCCCCATCCCATCACTACAGGTCATCACAGAGCATCAGACTGGGCTCCCTGTGTGTCCGGGACCGCGGGTCTGCCCGGCCACATCCTAAGCCTCCCAAGCATGAATGCTACAATGTAACATTTGAGATAGCGCTTGGCGGAGCTCCCAGCATGACAGTATCGTCATCCTGGCTGGGACTGTGAGAGCCTTGGCCACGCCTTACGACCTACAGTTTGAGAACATCGCCAAAGATGGCGCCTGGCGGGAGCAGGAGGGGCGCGGTCTTGCGCGGTCTGGGACGTGTGCTCATTGCCATGATTGGCTGAGTGAAGTTTCCAAGCTCGTGATCAGTGCATGCTCCTCACAGACTCTTGCCATTATGTAATCACGTGCATAGTTGACCTTTAACGTGATTGGTTTATTGCTGGGCTCTTCTGCCTTTTGTACAGCATAAATATTGCTCATTTTCAACAATAAAAGGAGACTTGATCAGACTCCTGTCTTATCTCCATTTCTCGTGTCTCTTGTCCTCTCAATTCCCACTCCCCCCTTTAGGGTCTGCATTGAGGAATCCTAGGTCTGCGCTGACGAAGTTCGCGGGTTGGGACACCTGTGCTAAACACAACTTCCCACCAGTCAGCTATTCCACACCTGATAGTGTGTATATGCTGATGCTATTTTCTCCTTTCGTCCTACTCTCTCTCTCCCCCATGGTGTCCACAAGTCCCTTCTCTATATCTGAGTCTCCATTCCTTCCCTGCAAATGGGTTCATCAATACCACTTTATAGATTCCCTATCTATGTGTTGATATATTTGTTTTTCTCTTTCAGACTTAACTTTACTCTGTATAACAGAATCTAGGTTCTCAATAATGAGTAAGATTATTAATACATCTTCAGACAATGTCAACTGTTGATTGGGTTCCCTGTTCTACAATGAGGTTTTTTAAACTCATTTAAAGCATTTATGTGCTTCTTCTCTCCATGGCCACTAGAGTATATCAAATGTTTGTCTGCATTTTAATGATAACTTCAGATAACCTCAATCTATTCCTCCTATTCCTCTACTAAGCTTTTAAAATTACAGATTTCTTCCAATTTTGATCTAAATGAGTTAGGGTGCATAACCTGGGACTAAGCACTAAGAAAAACCTTCCCTTATCATTTTAATGTGAAGCCAAATTTCAATTTTCTGGGTTTAATTACATAGTCTTAATAGCTCCAAGTTCCTACTCAGGGACTGCAAAGTCTCCTCATAAGATGATAACCACAAAGCTCTCCTTCTCCATCCATCACTTCTATCCTTCCTCTGTATGCCCCAGTCTTAATGAAGGAAGGCTTTGCTGCCTCTGGTATGAGGTTTCATGTTTCCATCCTTATAGACATGTAGCTGCTTTGAGTCCTTTGTTCTCCCTACATCCCCTCGTCTCACAGCCAAACTACCTTTCCCATCAAGACATCATACACATCATTGTCCCAGTAGAGATCTCCACTTTGGCCCAGACTGCCCAGCTGCAGGGACTGCTAGAGGCCACAAAGACGGCTTCTCCACTTGGTTGTGAAGATCACACTGATATTCTTGGAAATGGCTGCCAGTTTTCCAGCTGCCCTGAATCAAGGTGGAACCATGCAACTGTTCTTGCCAATGGAATGCGGATGTAAGTGACATGCATCATTTCCAGAAAGAAATCTAAATATCCTCCCTGAATGGCTCCCTCCACCCACCAGCTGGGTAACCCCAGGTTGACCTTAGAAGAACAAGATGGTGGAGACACAGGAAAGAGGCAGCCCAGTCTCTGAGTCACTGCTTTGAGGAAAGCCAGCCAGGAGAGCTGCCCATTCAGCGTCATTAACATTGGATTTTACATAAATAAGAAATATATTTTCTCTGTAGTAAGCCAGGATTTGGAGTGCTTTTGGGCAGTAGTTTCTCATATTCTAAAACATGAACTCTGTCCTCTATTTAATACCTTCTTTCCAGAATGATATTTATTTCTTTACATGTTTATCTCCTTTAAAGCATTTATGTGCTTCTTCTCCATGGCCACTAGAGTATATCAAATGTTTGTCTGCATTTTAATGATAACTTCAGATAACCTCAATCTATTCCTCCTATTCCTCTACTAAGCTTTTAAAATTACAGATTTCTTCCAATTTTGATCTAAATGAGTTAGGGTGCATAACCTGGGACTAAGCACTAAGAAAAACCTTCCCTTATCATTTTAATGTGAAGCCAAATTTCAATTTTCTGGGTTTAATTACATAGTCTTAATAGCTCCAAGTTCCTACTCAGGGACTGCAAAGTCTCCTCATAAGATGATAACCACAAAGCTCTCCTTCTCCATCCATCACTTCTATCCTTCCTCTGTATGCCCCAGTCTTAATGAAGGAAGGCTTTGCTGCCTCTGGTATGAGGTTTCATGTTTCCATCCTTATAGACATGTAGCTGCTTTGAGTCCTTTGTTCTCCCTACATCCCCTCGTCTCACAGCCAAACTACCTTTCCCATCAAGACATCATACACATCATTGTCCCAGTAGAGATCTCCACTTTGGCCCAGACTGCCCAGCTGCAGGGACTGCTAGAGGCCACAAAGACGGCTTCTCCACTTGGTTGTGAAGATCACACTGATATTCTTGGAAATGGCTGCCAGTTTTCCAGCTGCCCTGAATCAAGGTGGAACCATGCAACTGTTCTTGCCAATGGAATGCGGATGTAAGTGACATGCATCATTTCCAGAAAGAAATCTAAATATCCTCCCTGAATGGCTCCCTCCACCCACCAGCTGGGTAACCCCAGGTTGACCTTAGAAGAACAAGATGGTGGAGACACAGGAAAGAGGCAGCCCAGTCTCTGAGTCACTGCTTTGAGGAAAGCCAGCCAGGAGAGCTGCCCATTCAGCGTCATTAACATTGGATTTTACATAAATAAGAAATATATTTTCTCTGTAGTAAGCCAGGATTTGGAGTGCTTTTGGGCAGTAGTTTCTCATATTCTAAAACATGAACTCTGTCCTCTATTTAATACCTTCTTTCCAGAATGATATTTATTTCTTTACATGTTTATCTCCTTTACTTGCTTACTTGTGGATTACTTATACTTCAAGTCATGAGCCCAACATAGGACAGGCTCCTACTAAAGTTTGGTGAGTTGAATTCAATAAGGAATACTATAAAATCATAGTTCTCTTTATTTACAAGTTCTAATAAATATTCAAACTTTGGGGAAAAAAAGATGTGAAATTAAGAATACTAAAGAATGCTGTATTCCATAATACTCTGTCTCCTACTGCTATGGTCCCCAAGAGTTGTTTGTCCTTTAACTGACACAGCTGTCAGTTACATATCAGGACACCCTGATATGTAAAACTCTCCCTCCTACCAAAAGGATCAAGTTGATTTTTTAATGACCTCTACCCTGGGCATCATCATCATCTGTAGCTATCTATATTTGCCTGGGTACTACAATTTTACCTGCTGGATCAATAAACCCATCTACTGATTCTTCATTCTTTAGTAAATTCACAGGGAAATGAATCCCTAGCACCCACGAACATTGCATGAACATGGCATTTTATTAATGTTGCAAATAGATAACTTAGTTTTAGCTCTTGGTGCTCCCATTTTCCTCATTAGATTCAGTGCCCATTAAAAGCAAAAAGCCTTGGATCTTTGTATCCTTAGCAGCTACCCCATGCTTGGTCCAGGACAGGTTCCACAAATGTTTTTAACAGCATGAAGCAAGAGTAGAATTTTCTGATTGTTCTCTAATAAAGAGGCTCTTCTTTTTTTTTTTTAAGGTTTTTTTTTTTTGGTCACTTCTATTGGTCTTTCATTTATTTCCATCTTTGTTCTTTGGCCTGTGTGGGCCTCCCGTAGCATTGATCTCTCTTGTTGCAGAGCACCAGCTCTGGGCGCATGCCCTCCAGAGCTCCAGTTCAGTAGTTGGACACACTGGTCCAGCTGCTCCACGGCACGTGGGATCTTCCCAGGCCAGGGATCGAACCAGCGCCCCTTGCAATGCAAGGCAGTGTCCTTACCCACTGGACCACCAGGGAATCCCTAAAGAGGCTCTTCTGCTGGAAATAATTATAACTCTCTTTAATCAGATCAAACAGCCATTAAAGTATGATTGCATATTTATTTATATACACAGCTATATTCTTCCAGTAAAGACCTAGAGATCATTTTTGATCAGTAAGAGATCTTTGATCTCCCAGGCTCTAAAAGGTGTGTGTGTATACCCATATCTCACTATGTATCTAACAGATGAAGCTGTTTGTAGCTTCCTTTATCTTAAAAGGGAGCTAGGCGGGCTTCCCTGGTGGTCCAGTGGGTAAGGACACCGCCTTGCAGTGCAAGGGGCGCCGGTTCGATCCCTGGCCTGGGAAGATCCCACGTGCCGCAGAGCGGCTGGACCGATGTGTCCAATTACCAAGCCAGAGCTCTGGAGCACATGTGCCCAGAGCTGGTACTCTGCGACAACAGAGGCCACTGAGACAGGAGGCCCACACGGGCCAAAGAACAAAGATGGATGAAACTGAATAAAAATGAAAGACCAATAGAAGTGGCCTGCCTGCCCACCTTCTTCCCCAACCTGCCCCCCGCACACCCCCACCCTACCCCCCCCCAGCAAATAAAAGGGAGCTAGGCTACTGACTATGGCCTTCCCAAGGCACAAGTCTCAACTGATTTTGTAGTCTATTCCAAAGCAATCTTCCCTTTGAAAATTACCCACTTGAGTGAGAAAGAGTGAGTAACAGAAAAGTGGAAAAATATGTCCCTGGCAAATGTGAAGATTTGGCTTTTTGACATTATAAATAATAGAGCACATTTTAATAGAATCACTTATCTATGTGGAAACCATATGAGAATTTAGAAATCTATAGGTTGTTTTCAAAGATGCATGTCTTGAATAATATTTACTCTTACTGGGATTATTTATCTTAGGAATCTTTATCACTCCAAGATTCTTTGCATTCTAGAAAGGCTGGGAGGTCTCAGGAACTGTTTTTCCACTGTGCCTCTCACAAGGTACAAGATAATTTTGTACTCAATTTAATCATGCTGGCTTTTCATTATTAAAAAAATAGATTCTTAATTGTGCAAATCCAACATCTTCATCCTATATAGCACTCCATTCCTTCTTACCTTTCAAACCTCATCAGCATTTCTCAGCTTTATAACCAAATTAAGAACAAGTGTCAGAGTTAACTCTCAGAAATTAGAATTTGCTCTTAACTTTCACCGACACAACATCCATGATTTCTTAAAGTCACTCCTTAAAACTCCATTTGGCTCTCTTTGCTTCTTTATTTCCATGTTTCAAACAGATTACCGGTGCATTCAGAGCCCACATGGATAATGGCTAAAAGCATAAATAAGCTCTACATGCATTTGCCAAGTTGCTCTGACTCTGATGCAGCAGGATCAACCACCCTCTGTCACAAACCAAGCTTATGAAGAGTCCAGCTCATATTTCTAGGGAGACTCTGGCTTAAGTTTAGGCTGTCAGAAGATTGGAAGGCTGCCAGCTGGTTGTAAAGAAAAATTTGTTTAAAGATATGTTCGTGCCATTTTGTGTGTGTGTGTACCTCAGAGTCAGAGTTATAAGGAAACTTCCTTATTAGGAACAAACCAAAATCCCAGGGTTCCCAGAGACAGAGGGGAATATGCAACAAGGCATACTGCCTTAGCAGATATTTAAGACAACATGATGGAAACAAAGATACTGTTTATACATGACACAGAATCACACACACACAATCAAGAGAGCAGCCAAGTCAAAACCAGGGACCTTGAGATCTGATCCTGACTCTGGGCTTCAGGTTCTGATGTTGACAAAGCTGGGGATTGGAGAGGGGCCCTCCAGACTGCATCACAGTTCCTGCCTCTAGTTGGCATCCCTGGATCTTCTAGTGCCTTCATCCTCACACTGGCCCGAGCTGAATATGTAGTGGGGTGTGGCCATATAAACAACACACAGTCCTTGGACAAATCACAAAGCTAATGGATCAGAAGCATTAGGAATGGGACCTCAGAATCTTGAGTTTTATAAATACTCCAGGAGATTTCTAATCATAGTAAAGAGTGAGAATCATCACTTCAGTGCCAATCCTAATGTTAGGTAGGAATTAAAATCGAGGAGACAAAGTTTAATCATGCTGGCTTTTCATTATTAAAAAAATAGATTCTTAATTGTGCAAATCCAACATCTTCATCCTATATAGCACTCCATTCCTTCTTACCTTTCAAACCTCATCAGCATTTCTCAGCTTTATAACCAAATTAAGAACAAGTGTCAGAGTTAACTCTCAGAAATTAGAATTTGCTCTTAACTTTCACCGACACAACATCCATGATTTCTTAAAGTCACTCCTTAAAACTCCATTTGGCTCTCTTTGCTTCTTTATTTCCATGTTTCAAACAGATTACCGGTGCATTCAGAGCCCACATGGATAATGGCTAAAAGCATAAATAAGCTCTACATGCATTTGCCAAGTTGCTCTGACTCTGATGCAGCAGGATCAACCACCCTCTGTCACAAACCAAGCTTATGAAGAGTCCAGCTCATATTTCTAGGGAGACTCTGGCTTAAGTTTAGGCTGTCAGAAGATTGGAAGGCTGCCAGCTGGTTGTAAAGAAAAATTTGTTTAAAGATATGTTCGTGCCATTTTGTGTGTGTGTGTACCTCAGAGTCAGAGTTATAAGGAAACTTCCTTATTAGGAACAAACCAAAATCCCAGGGTTCCCAGAGACAGAGGGGAATATGCAACAAGGCATACTGCCTTAGCAGATATTTAAGACAACATGATGGAAACAAAGATACTGTTTATACATGACACAGAATCACACACACACAATCAAGAGAGCAGCCAAGTCAAAACCAGGGACCTTGAGATCTGATCCTGACTCTGGGCTTCAGGTTCTGATGTTGACAAAGCTGGGGATTGGAGAGGGGCCCTCCAGACTGCATCACAGTTCCTGCCTCTAGTTGGCATCCCTGGATCTTCTAGTGCCTTCATCCTCACACTGGCCCGAGCTGAATATGTAGTGGGGTGTGGCCATATAAACAACACACAGTCCTTGGACAAATCACAAAGCTAATGGATCAGAAGCATTAGGAATGGGACCTCAGAATCTTGAGTTTTATAAATACTCCAGGAGATTTCTAATCATAGTAAAGAGTGAGAATCATCACTTCAGTGCCAATCCTAATGTTAGGTAGGAATTAAAATCGAGGAGACAAAGTTGAAGATTCTGGAACTCTGCACCAAGTCACCCTTGTCAATCATCTCAAAGGGACTTAGTACCCCAAGTCTGAGCAGTGCACTCACTTTTCATTAAGACATAGTTTCCATCTTGTGTCTTAGCTCAGATAACTGGGATTTTGTCTTATTCCTCCGTGACTCCCTGCTTACAAGTTACCTAAATCTCTGGTGCCCTTCAGATGATCAGTTCTGTGGGCCCCTGGCTGTAAGTCTCTCCCTGAAGTATTTCGTGGTTGAAGTCCTCTCTGATGAACTGGCCTGCATGCTCCCCATGAAACTTGAGAATCATCGTTCCTGAGTTACCCTTAGCCATTTGACACTCACCTATGAGAATTGTCATTTGCCTGGTGTTTTTGCTGCTTCCCCCAGATTGAGGCTACCATCTGTTACCCATCACCAGAGGTTTCTGATACCATAATCTGGACTATATTTTCTTTTCACCTGGCTTTGGCCCACAGGAACGCCATAGCCTTAGTGCATGTGTTCAGCTTTGTCTCCTTCCTCATGCTATTAACAGTTATCTGGACCATGATCTAGTTATGCCTGAAATTATGCTAAGATATTTTCTAAGGGAACTTTCAGTTTAAAAGTTCTACAGTGCTTTAACTTAAAGACTTTGAAAACATATGAGCATGTGTAGTCATGAATGAGTGGTTTTGCCAAGTTTGCCCACATTCCTCCAGAGTGGGAAAGAGAAAGCTAGTAGAAATGTAAAGATGAACAGAGACAGATGAGCCATGCAAGCTGGGACCTCAGAGACTCAAGCTAGAGAGTTAAAAGTAGGGTGAGCATCTGTCCCATTTTTCTGGAACTGAGAAGTTCCTAAGAAGGGACTTTCAGGGATCAAACTGAAAAGGTCCCTGACATATTTGATGAACTGGTCTCCCTAGAACTTGAAACTGCTTGGAGTGGTACCAAGTTAAAGATTCAGGATCTGAAAGAATTGGATCAAAAAGGAAAGAATGTTGGATTTGCTTTCATGTATTTGAAAAAATATATACATACCAGACTTCATTCAGAAAGCACCATCTCTGATCTCTGTCTCAGGCACTGTGTGTGTGTGTGTGTGTGTGTGTATGCATGTAAAATCTCTTTCAGTCCTCACAGCTATCTTATGGAGCAGTTCTTGCAGGCTTAATTTTACAGATGAGGAAACAAAAGCACAGAAAGGTAAACTGACAAAAGTCTGGGCAATTTGGCTTTATCCTTTTAACAACCTCAGTTCTCCACTGCAATGAATATAAATGTTAAAGTTACCGTAAACAATAGCAACTGTTTAGTTACCCTAACCTGCTCATTTACTTAATGGTAAACAAGTGAGATTTGAATCATAAAGAAGGCTGAACACCAAAGAACTGATGCTTTCAAAGTGTGGTGTTGGAGAAGACTCTTGAGAGTCCCTCAGACAACAAAGACATCAAACCAGTCACTCCTAAAGGAAATTGACCCTGAATATTCTTTGGAAGGACTAATGCTGAAGCTGAAATTTCAATACTTTGGCCACTTGATGCAAACAGTCAACTCACTGGAAAAGGCCCTGATGCTGGGAAAGACTGAGGGCAGGAGGAGAAGGGGGCAGCAGAGGATGAGACGGCTGGATGGCATCACTGACTTAATACACATGAGTCTGAGCAAACTCTGGGAGAGAGTGAAGAACAGAGAAGCCTGGCATGCTGCAGTCCTCAAGGTCGCCAAGAGTCAGACATGACTTAACAATGATACAACAACAAACTAAAGACCCAGAGATTAGGAAAGATTTAGGAAGATAGTTTTTATTTTTCTGTATAGTGGAAAAAAAATACAGGGTTAGAGAGACACAACAAGGGCTCGATCCTTACTTCTGCCAGTGATGAACTGTGTCATTTGTACAGATCATTCATTTTCTTCTAAAGCTCAATTCCTACATCTGTGAAATTAGGATAGTAATATCTACTTGTCAGGGAGATTTTAGGATGAAATAAGACAAGGGATATAAAGCACTTAGGAGAGTCACTTACAGGTAGTAATGGATCCATAGATAGATTTATAGTTAGTAGTAGTAGTAGTAGCCAGTACAGCTCAGTAGTTACTACTAATATCAACCCTTACTACTACTACTATGATTATACCTTCTATTATATCATCATCATCATAATCATTCCATCAATTACAGAAACACACTTAAAATCTGGTTGCCTGATTTAACTTGATGACATGCGTTCTTCCTTGTTACAGAAACAACACTAAAACCCAACTGAGAGAGCATTCAGCAAAGATCCATGGCGTCCAAAAGACTGCTTGGAATGTGGCCCTAAATTTGCAGATGAGGACATGCAAAAATGCAACTTAACTTGGCATATGATATGAAGAAGCAAACCCAATGCCATGAAATCTTGGGCACTAACAGTGTTTCTTCGGAATATTGTCCAAGGAAAATATGGATTACGTAATATATATATATATATATATATATATATATATACATATATATAGGTTTTTTTTTTTTTATTTCATTTGGGTTTGATATCAGTACTGCACATGCACTGAAGACTGTCAGTCCTTCTGGGTTTTGTAGCATATAATGACGCAGGGCCCACAGGCTAACTCAACAGAGGTCTAATTTTACGGAGCACTATTTCTGTCAAAATCACCAAAATAACAGACCTTAAGGGATTTCAGTTCTGTGAGGGGATTTCAGCATAGAAAGAAGTTATCTTCCTCTCTTCTGCATTTGACACAATGAAATGTTATTAACATATGTCTAAATGTATAAACACTTCTAAGCAGAGATACATGGTTGAACAGTTTGTAACACTCTCTTTGTCATATACAAACCATTTTCTTATGGTCATTTTTTTACACAAGAGACACATGTTATTAGTGTAAAAATTTTCCAAAATTAACCAATTAAAATAAGAAAATGAAAACCATCCTTAATCCCATAATCTGATATATTAATTTGTAATACTTTGTCATTTATATTCTTTTTCTAAGTAAATAAAAATCCATATGGAAGTAAATACATACATTTTTGATGTATTAAACTATAGTCCTTTCACCACAGCAAAACATGATAAATATATTCTTATATATAGGACATAGAATAATTAGATTCCATACATGGTTTTAAATAGCTGCCTGACAGTCCATATGTTAAGGCACCATAAGTCCTCATCCTATAGTATATAGTAGAGTAGAGTAGTAGTAGTTACATAATCACTTACTACGACTACTATGATTATACCTTCTATTATATCATCATCATCATAATCATTCCATCAATTACAGAAACACACTTAAAATCTGGTTGCCTGATTTAACTTGATGACATGCGTTCTTCCTTGTTACAGAAACAACATTAAAACCCAACTGAGAGAGCATTCAGCAAAGATCCATGGCGTCCAAAAGACTGCTTGGAATGTGGCCCTAAATTTGCAGATGAGGACATGCAAAAATGCAACTTAACTTGGCATATGATATGAAGAAGCAAACCCAATGCCATGAAATCTTGGGCACTAACAGTGTTTCTTCAGAATATTGTCCAAGGAAAATATGGATTACGTAATATATATATATATATATATATATATATATATATATACATATATATAGGTTTTTTATTATTTCATTTGGGTTTGATATCAGTACTGCACATGCACTGAAGACTGTCAGTCCTTCTGGGTTTTGTAGCATATAATGACGCAGGGCCCACAGGCTAACTCAACAGAGGTCTAATTTTACGGAGCACTATTTCTGTCAAAATCACCAAAATAACAGACCTTAAGGGATTTCAGTTCTGTGAGGGGATTTCAGCATAGAAAGAAGTTATCTTCCTCTCTTCTGCATTTGACACAATGAAATGTTATTAACATATGTCTAAATGTATAAACACTTCTAAGCAGAGATACATGGTTGAACAGTTTGTAACACTCTCTTTGTCATATACAAACCATTTTCTTATGGTCATTTTTTTACACAAGAGACACATGTTATTAGTGTAAAAATTTTCCAAAATTAACCAATTAAAATAAGAAAATGAAAACCATCCTTAATCCCATAATCTGATATATTAATTTGTAATACTTTGTCATTTATATTCTTTTTCTAAGTAAATAAAAATCCATATGGAAGTAAATACATACATTTTTGATGTATTAAACTATAGTCCTTTCACCACAGCAAAACATGATAAATATATTCTTATATATAGGACATAGAATAATTAGATTCCATACATGGTTTTAAATAGCTGCCTGACAGTCCATATGTTAAGGCACCATAAGTCACTCATCGATCCACTGTTCATAAATAGTTGGGTTGTTTACAATTTTCTTGCAGTTATATCATTTTTATAAACATCCTTGTTTACATATCTTGGTACACTTGTCTAAGCATTTCCTTAGATATAAAAAATTTTCTAGAAATGGAATTTCCTAATTAGTGTACATTTTTAAGGATTTTTAGCACATGAATTATATTAAGTACTATGGATGAATTCATACTATATATACATAAATATTGCCATACTTCTCTACAGAACCAGTGCTCTGATTTTCATTTCTAGCAGTGGGTGTAAGCAAGCTTGCCCCACTGCCATTTACGGCTGAGTGAGCTTCGGCTTGCCTGCCTTCCAACAAAAGAAGTCTATGAAAACATTCTCATCCATCCTATCTTTGTGACACAAGGAAAAGACAAGAGACAACACCAGGGCTTCCCCTGGTGGTCCAGTGGGTAAGGACACCGCCTTGCAGTGCAAGGGGTGCCGGTTCGATCCCTGGCCTGGGAAGATCCCAAGTACCGTGACCCCCGCCCAAAAATAAATAAATAAATAAATTTAAAAAAAAAAAAAAGAGACAACACCAGCTGCTGGGAGGGCTTTCTGCTAATAGTTGCTGGCAACACCAGTGTCTAGTGTGAAGTCACAAGCTATCAAAGGGAAATATCTTCCAAATATAACAAGGTAATTCAGAGCTGCTAGACACCAGCAGGGAGAAAAGCCCTGGTTTTTAAATGCGTATCTGTTTTGCCTTAACAAATAGGACAAGAAAAAAAAAATGCTAGCTACGATTGACAATAAGAATACTTTTTCCTCTTATAATACTGGAGAGAGAGAGGGAGAAAGGGAATTATTTTGCAAATCTGCAGTCAAAAATCTGCTACAAATTTCCTGGTCAATTACAGTAGACTATTAGAAAGTTCAAAGAACAAAATAAATAAATAATAAACAAAATCCAACTTTCCTGTGCCTGGTAATAATTTCAGTTGTTTCCTACTGGAAGAAATTTTCACCAAAAAATGATAAAAAAAGGACATAGAATAATTAGATTCCATACATGGTTTTAAATAGCTGCCTGACAGTCCATATGTTAAGGCACCATAAGTCACTCATCGATCCACTGTTCATAAATAGTTGGGTTGTTTACAATTTTCTTGCAGTTATATCATTTTTATAAACATCCTTGTTTACATATCTTGGTACACTTGTCTAAGCATTTCCTTAGATATAAAAAATTTTCTAGAAATGGAATTTCCTAATTAGTGTACATTTTTAAGGATTTTTAGCACATGAATTATATTAAGTACTATGGATGAATTCATACTATATATACATAAATATTGCCATACTTCTCTACAGAACCAGTGCTCTGATTTTCATTTCTAGCAGTGGGTGTAAGCAAGCTTGCCCCACTGCCATTTACGGCTGAGTGAGCTTCGGCTTGCCTGCCTTCCAACAAAAGAAGTCTATGAAAACATTCTCATCCATCCTATCTTTGTGACACAAGGAAAAGACAAGAGACAACACCAGGGCTTCCCCTGGTGGTCCAGTGGGTAAGGACACCGCCTTGCAGTGCAAGGGGTGCCGGTTCGATCCCTGGCCTGGGAAGATCCCAAGTACCGTGACCCCCGCCCAAAAATAAATAAATAAATAAATTTAAAAAAAAAAAAAAGAGACAACACCAGCTGCTGGGAGGGCTTTCTGCTAATAGTTGCTGGCAACACCAGTGTCTAGTGTGAAGTCACAAGCTATCAAAGGGAAATATCTTCCAAATATAACAAGGTAATTCAGAGCTGCTAGACACCAGCAGGGAGAAAAGCCCTGGTTTTTAAATGCGTATCTGTTTTGCCTTAACAAATAGGACAAGAAAAAAAAATGCTAGCTACGATTGACAATAAGAATACTTTTTCCTCTTATAATACTGGAGAGAGAGAGGGAGAAAGGGAATTATTTTGCAAATCTGCAGTCAAAAATCTGCTACAAATTTCCTGGTCAATTACAGTAGACTATTAGAAAGTTCAAAGAACAAAATAAATAAATAATAAACAAAATCCAACTTTTTCCTGTGCCTGGTAATAATTTCAGTTGTTTCCTACTGGAAGATTTAAAAACTGTAACCTGAATAACTTTGTATATGTAAGCACGGGCAACGCAATAGAATTAGACAGAATGCCTTTTCCTCAGGTTACCAGCTTTGCATTAAAGCTTTACATAGGGAACCCGCCCGCCGCGAGGAGCCGCCGGAACCCGCCCGCCGCGAGGAGCCGCCGGAACCCGCCCGCCGCGAGGAGCCGCCGGAACCCGCCCGCCGCGAGGAGCCGCCGGAACCCGCCCGCCGCGAGGAGCCGCGGAACCCGCCCGCCGCGAGGGAACCCGCCCCCGCGAGCCGCGCCCGCCCGCGAGGAGCGCGCGGAACCCGCGCGCCCCGAGCGGAGCCGCGACGCGCGGCGCGGAGCCGCCGCGAGGAGCCGCGGACGCCGCGAGGAGCGGGTAAGTTCAGCCACTCCAACTGGAGGGCTTGCTGAACGGAGAGAGGAAGTCGTCCACGGGTTGCTGACCAGGGACTGGGCACGAGTTGGACGGGAAAGCTCGCGTCGCCTTTGGTACTTAGACACATAGCCGGCAGTGGTGGAGGAGCCCGCGCTCCCCTAGAGCTGCAGCAGCAGCGGAGGAAGCCGGGGAAAGAGCAGGAATTGGAGACTACAGGCGGGGGCGCGGTCGAGCCGGGGCGCCCCCCTCCAACACGGGACTGCACGCGCCGCAGCCTCCGCCCGACTGACTGGGATCAGCCCACCGTCCCGGCCAGCACCCAGTATGGCAGCAAAGCCCTCATTTTGCTGAACACAAAAACAGAAACCACAGCAACCGGCACTGTAAGGGAAAGACCACGCCATCAAGACACCACCATCAAGAGCAGATTGGTTTCCAACAGGCAGATATGAAGATAAAAACCAAGGACAGTATTTAACTTTTTTTTTTCTTTTTTCATTTTTTTCTGCTTGTTTGTGGTGGACTATTTTGCTTATTCAATTGATTGGTTTGGGGTTTATTAGTTTCTTTGTTTATTGGGGGTTTTTTATGTTTGTTTGGTTGGTTTTTTTTTGTAGTTTTCATTTGTTTGATTTATTCTATGTGTTTTTCTTTGTTTTCGGTCTCATTAATTTTTTTCTTTTTTTTGGGTCTTTTAATTTTTAACCTTCTTTTGACTTTTATTATATTTTTTTAACTTTAATTTTAATTCGTGAAAACCTCTAATTCTCTTTTCTCTTTCCTCTTTCCCACTGCTTTCTTTCTCTATGTTCTAAATGTAAAACATCTTCCTAGCTATCAATATCCTCTAGACAAATTATTTCCTATCTTTCTGTCTGCACTATTCACTTCCAAATGCACTAAACAGTACACACACTAATCTTTGCTACCTAATCCTATAAAATACTTCCAAGACAAATCTTTTCCTTTTTATTACTTATAGACTCTCCTCCTTGTCACCCCGAGCACATGTCCTAATTTAAAATTGCTTTCATTGTAATTATCCAAGCCAGGACCTTGTGCTAGATCTATTATTCAGGCACTATTTTAATTAATTCAAAGCTTAACGGGCAAGTATCATCTGTGATTGCATGAGTTGCTAGAAAGATTTCCTGCGCCTTATCTCTGTAAACCTGGTCAGTTGTGGGATTGCTGTATATGTATGTGTATCTTATGATTATGTTAGAAAACATCTGCATGCTTTTATGACTGTCACCCATCAGGGATGCACCTCTTGTTCCTCAGATGCTAGTGTGTGAACTAGTATCACAGAACACCATAGCAAACCAGACATAGAGCCTACACCCCCTGACCAATCATCAAACCAAGGATCCTCGAAGCAGAAGCCCGGATTCCAAGACCCCACACTGATTATCAAAGAACATACAACACTACAGATTATTCACCTGTAAACAAGGTCTATCACCACCCAAGACACAAGCCACTGAACCCTTCTACAAGGACAAAAACCCAAAGGAAGGGAGGATTCAACCAAGAAGCCTGGTGGGAATAAGAACTCCATACACACAGACACACACAAAGAAACAAAAATTAACCTAATAATGAAACGTCAGAGAAACACTGTACAAATGAAGGACCAAGCTAGAGAAACACCACTTCAGACACACACAAAGAAACAAAAATTAACCTAATAATGAAACAGGAATGTACAAAAATTTCATTTGTTTGATTTATTCTATGTGTTGTTTCTTTGCTTTTCGGTCTCATTAATTTTTTTCTTTTTTGGCTCGTTTTAATTGTTAACCTTCTTTTGACTTTTATTATATTTTTTTAACTTTAATTTTAATTCGTGAAAACCTCTAATTCTCTTTTCTCTTTCCTCTTTCCCACTGCTTTCTTTCTCTATGTTCTAAATGTAAAACATCTTCCTAGCTATCAATATCCTCTAGACAAATTATTTCCTATCTTTCTGTCTGCACTATTCACTTCCAAATGCACTAAACAGTACACACACTAATCTTTGCTACCTAATCCTATAAAATACTTCCAAGACAAATCTTTTCCTTTTTATTACTTATAGACTCTCCTCCTTGTCCCCCCGAGCACATGTCCTAATTTAAAATTGCTTTCATTGTAATTATCCAAGCCAGGACCTTGTGCTAGATCTATTATTCAGGCACTATTTTAATTAATTCAAAGCTTAACGGGCAAGTATCATCTGTGATTGCATGAGTTGCTAGAAAGATTTCCTGCGCCTTATCTCTGTAAACCTGGTCAGTTGTGGGGATTGCTGTATATGTATGTGTATCTTATGATTATGTTAGAAAACATCTGCATGCTTTTATGACTGTCACCCATCAGGGATGCACCTCTTGTTCCTCAGATGCTAGTGTGTGAACTAGTATCACAGAACACCATAGCAAACCAGACATAGAGCCTACACTCCCTGACCAATCATCAAACCAAGGATCCTCGAAGCAGAAGCCCGGATTCCAAGACCCCACACTGATTATCAAAGAACATACAACACTACAGATTATTCACCTGTAAACAAGGTCTATCACCACCCAAGACACAAGCCACTGAACCCTTCTACAAGGACAAAACACCAAAGGAAGGGAGAATTCAACCAAGAAGCCTGGTGGGAATAAGAACTCCATACACACAGACACACACAAAGAAACAAAAATTAACCTAATAATGAAACGTCAGAGAAACACTGTACAAATGAAGGACCAAGCTAGAGAAACACCACTTCAAATGACAGAGGAGGAGATAGACAAGCTATCTGAAAGAGAATTCAGAAAAACTATACTAATGAGGATGCAAAACACCGAAAACAGAATATTAGAGGAAATTAGTGCATTGAGAAAAGACATGCAGGAAATGAAAAATAAGCAAATAGAGACCACCAACTCAATTGCTGAACTCAAAAATACTATAGAAGGTCTCAACAGTAGAGTATCAGAGGCTGAAGAACGGATAAGTGAGCTGGAAGACAGAATGGTGGAAATAAGTGCTGAAGAACAGAACAAAGCCCAAAGAATTAAAAGAACTGAGGATAGCCTCAGAGACCTATGGGACAATATTAAACGCACCAACATTAGAATTATAGGAGTTCCAGAAGAAGAAGAAGAGAAGAAAGACTATGAAAAATTCTTGAAGAGGTTATAGTTGAAAACTTCCCCAGCATGGGAAAGGAGATAGTCAGCCAAGTCCAGGAAGCACAAAGAGTTCCATACAGGAGAAACCCCAGAAGAAACACACCAAGGCACATACTAATCAAACTAACGCAGACTAAATATAAAGACAGATTACTAAAAGCAACTAGGAGCAAACAACAAATAACATATAAAGGAAACCCCATACGTTTAACTGCGGATCTCTCAACAGAAACCCTACAGGCCAGAAGAGAATGGCAAGATACATTTAAACGGCTAAAAGAGAATAACCTGCAACCACGAATTCTCTACCCAGCAAGAATCTCATTCAAAATCGATGGTGAAGTCAAAAGCTTCACAGACAAGCAAAAACTAAAAGAATTCTGTACCACAAAACCAGCCCTACAACAAGTGTTAAAGGACCTGATATAGCCAATAAATACAAGAGTAGGAGAAGCCTTACAAATCAAACCCCAAATTTCTAAGAAGATGACAATAGGAACATTCGTATCAATAATTATTTTGAATGTAAATGGACTAAATGCTCCAATCAAACGACACAGGCTGGCTGAATGGATCCAGAAGCAAGACCCATATATATGCTGTTTACAAGAGACCCACTTCAGACCTAGAGACACTCATAGACTGAAAGTGAAAGGCTGGAAAAAGATATTTCATGCAAATGGAAATCAAAAGAAAGCTGGAGTAGCAATCCTTATATCAGACAAAATAGACTTTAAAGTAAAGAAGATTCTAAGAGACAAGGCAGGTCACTACATCATGATTAAGGGATCTATCCAAGAGGAAGACATAACAGTCATGAATATCTACGCACCCAATACAGGTGCACCTCAATACATAAGACAGGTACTTTCAGACATAAAAGAAGAAATCAACAATAACACAATAATAGTAGGAGACTTTAACACTCCTCTCACACCAATGGACAGATCAACAAAACAGAAAATTAATCAAGAAACACAAGCCTTAAATGCCACACTGGAAAAGATGGACCTCATCGATATCTTTAGGACGTTCCATCCAAAAGCAGAAGAATACACTTTCTTCTCAAGCGCTCACGGAACATTCTCCAGGATAGACCACATCTTGGGCCACAAATCTAACCTCAGTCAGTTCAAGAAAACCGAAATTATATCAACCATCTTCTCGGACCACAATGCAATGAGACTGGAGATCAACTACCAGAAAAAAACCCTAAAAACAGAAACACATGGAGATTAAATAATACATACCTAAAAAACCAACTGATCGTTGAGGAAATCAAAGGAGAAATTAAACAATTCCTAGAAGAAAATGACAATGAACACACGACAGTGCAAAACCTATGGGATACAGCAAAAGCAGTTCTAAGAGGGAAATTTATAGCAATACAATCCCACCTCAAGAAACTAGGAAAATATGAAGCAGATGACCTAACCCTCCGCTTAAAACAGTTGGAGAAAGAAGAACAAAAACATCCCAGAGCCAGCAGAAGAAGAGAAATCATAAAGATCAGAGCAGAAATAAATGAGAAAGAAACAAAAGAAACAATAGTAAAGATAAATAAAACAAAAAGCTGGTTCTTTGAAAAGGTAAACAAAATTGACAAGCCACTGGCCAGACTCATTAAGAAAAAGAGAGAGAAGAACCAGATCAACAAAATCAAAAATGAAAAAGGAGAGATTACAACAGATAATGCAGAAATCCAAAGGATTCTAAGAGACTATTATGAGCAACTCTATGGCAACAAACTGGACAACTTGGAAGAAATGGACAGTTTCTTGGACAGGATTAATCTCCCAAGACTGAGCCAGGAAGAAACAGAAACTTTGAACAACCCAATCACAAGCTCAGAAATCAACTTTGTGGTTAAAAATCTACCCAAAAATAAAAGCCCAGGACCAGATGGCTTCACAGCCAAATTCTACCAAACATTTAAAGAAGAGCTAATGCCTGTCCTTCTAAAACTCTTCCAAAAAATTGCACAGGAAGGAAAACTCCCAAACACATTCTACGAGGCCACCATCACCCTGATACCCAAACCAGGCAAAGACAACACAAAAAAGGAAAACTATAGGCCAATTTCACTGATGAACTTAGATGCCAAGATCCTCAACAAAATCCTAGCAAACAGAATTCAACGACATGTCAAAAAACTCATACATCACGATCAAGTTGGGTTCATCCCAGGCATGCAAGGCTTCTTCAACATCCACAAATCAATCAACGTGATACACCATATCAACAAGTTGAAAGACAAAATCACATGATCATTTCAATAGATGCAGAAAAAGCCTTCGACAAAGTACAACATCCATTTATGATCAAAACTCTTCAGAAAATGGGCATAGAAGGAACCTATCTCAACATAATAAAAGCCATCTATGAGAAACCTACAGCGAACATTATTGTTAATGGTGAAAAACTGAAAGCATTCCCTCTAAGATCAGGAACAAGACAGGGGTGTCCACTTTCACCACTGCTATTCAACATAGTCCTGGAAGTCCTAGCAACAGCAATAAGACAAGAGAAAGAAATCAAAGGAATCCAGATTGGAAAGGAAGAAGTCAAGCTCTCTCTTTTTGCAGACGACATGATATTATACATAGAAAATCCCAAAGACATGGTTACAAAGCTACTAGAACTAATCAATGAATTCAGCAAAGTTGCAGGATATAAAGTCAACACACAGAAGTCACTGGCATTCCTATACACAAACAATGAAAAATCAGAAAATGAAATCAAAGAGGCAATCCCCTTCACCATTGCAACCAAAAGAATCAAATATCTAGGAATAAACCTACCCAAAGAAACAAAAGAATTGTACACAGAAAATTACAAGACACTCATGAGAGACATTAAAGAAGACTTAAACAGATGGAGAGATATTCCATGTTCCTGGATTGGAAGAATCAATATTGTGAAAATGACCATACTTCCAAATATCATCTACAGATTCAATGCAATACCTATTCAACTACCACTGACATTTTTCACAGAACTAGACCAAATAATAACACAGTTCATATGGAAACACAGAAGACCTCGAATAGCCAAAGCAATCCTGAGGAAGAAAAATGGAGTTGGAGGGATCAGCCTCCCTAACTTCAGACTCTACTACAAAGCAGCAGTTATCAAGACAGTATGGTACTGGCACAAAAACAGAACTATAGATCAATGGAACAAGATTGAGAACCCAGAGATCAACCCACGCACCTATGGGTACCTTATTTTTGATAAAGGAGGAGAAACTATAAAATGGGACAAAGACAGCCTCTTTAACAAGTGGTGCTGGGAGAATTGGACAGCTACATGCAAAAAAATGAAATTGGAACATTCCCTGACGCCATGCACTAAGATCAACTCAAAATGGATTAAAGACCTCAATGTAAGACCAGAAACCATCAAACTCTTAGAGGAGAATATAGGCAAAACCCTCAAGGACATCAATCAAAGCAAGATCTTCTCTGACCCACCAACTAAAATAGCAGAACTGAAAAGAAAAATGAACATATGGGACCTCATGAACTCTGACCCACCAACTAAAATAGCAAATTTCACCACTGCTATTCAACATAGTCCTGGAAGTCCTAGCAACAGCAATAAGACAAGAGAAAGAAATCAAAGGAATCCAGATTGGAAAGGAAGAAGTCAAGCTGTCTCTTTTTGCAGACGACATGATATTATACATAGAAAATCCCAAAGACATGGTTACAAAGCTACTAGAACTAATCAATGAATTCAGCAAAGTTGCAGGATATAAAGTCAACACACAGAAGTCACTGGCATTCCTATACACAAACAATGAAAAATCAGAAAATGAAATCAAAGAGGCAATCCCCTTCACCATTGCAACCAAAAGAATCAAATATCTAGGAATAAACCTACCCAAAGAAACAAAAGAATTGTACACAGAAAATTACAAGACACTCATGAGAGACATTAAAGAAGACTTAAACAGATGGAGAGATATTCCATGTTCCTGGATTGGAAGAATCAATATTGTGAAAATGACCATACTTCCAAATATCATCTACAGATTCAATGCAATACCTATTCAACTACCACTGACATTTTTCACAGAACTAGACCAAATAATAACACAGTTCATATGGAAACACAGAAGACCTCGAATAGCCAAAGCAATCCTGAGGAAGAAAAATGGAGTTGGAGGGATCAGCCTCCCTAACTTCAGACTCTACTACAAAGCAGCAGTTATCAAGACAGTATGGTACTGGCACAAAAACAGAACTATAGATCAATGGAACAAGATTGAGAACCCAGAGATCAACCCACGCACCTATGGGTACCTTATTTTTGATAAAGGAGGAGAAACTATAAAATGGGACAAAGACAGCCTCTTTAACAAGTGGTGCTGGGAGAATTGGACAGCTACATGCAAAAAAATGAAATTGGAACATTCCCTGACGCCATGCACTAAGATCAACTCAAAATGGATTAAAGACCTCAATGTAAGACCAGAAACCATCAAACTCTTAGAGGAGAATATAGGCAAAACCCTCAAGGACATCAATCAAAGCAAGATCTTCTCTGACCCACCAACTAAAATAGCAGAACTGAAAAGAAAAATGAACATATGGGACCTCATGAAACTTAAAAGCTTTTGTACAGCAAAAGAAATTACAAAAAAGTTCAACAGACACCCCACAGAGTGGGAGAAAATCATAGCAAATGAAACAACAGACAAAGAATTAATCTCCAAAATCTACAAGCAACTCAGACAACTCAGCACAGGAAAATGAGCAGCCCAATCAAAAAATGGGAAAAAGATCTAAAGAGACGCCTCTCCAAAGAGGACATACAAATGGTCCAAAAATACATGAAACGATGCTCAACCTCGCTTATTATCAGAGAAATGCAAATTAAAACCACAATGAGATACCACCTCACACCTGTCAGAATGGCCATCATCAACAAATCGACAGACAACAAATGCTGGAGAGGGGGTGGAGAAAAGGGAACCCTCTTGCATTGCTGGTGGGAATGTAAATTAATACAACCTCTATGGAAGACAATATGGAGATTCCTTAAAAAACTAAAATAGAAGCACCCTATGACCCAGCAATCCCACTATTAGGCCTATATCCTGATGAAATCAAAACTGAAAGAGGCACCTGTACCCCAATGTTCATTGCAGCTCTCTATACAATAGCCAGAACATGGAAGCAACCTAGATGTCCATCGACAAATGAATGGATCCAGAAGCCCTGGTACATATATACGATGGAATACTACTCAGCTGTTAAAAGAAATGCAGAAGACTCAGTCCTAATGAGGTGGCTGGCTCTAGAACCTATCATAAAAAGTGAAGTAAGTCAAAAAGAGAAAGACAAGTATAGTATACTAACTCATATATATGGGATCTAGTAAGATGGTCATGATAACACACACAGTGAACTCATGAAAAAACAGAGAATAGACATAAAGACATTGTGGAGACCGAACAATGGGAGGGAGTAACATGGGAACCTATACTGTCATGTGTAGAAAAGATACCTATTGTCATTGTGCTAGGGGAATAGGAGTACCTACAACCACTTGGAGCAATGGTCTGGAGGGATGGGGGGGGTGACCTGGGTGGGGGTAGGCTCAAGTGATATGCATCTGATTGATCTGGGAACATACATGTACAAAATAAATAAATAAATAAAATAAAAAAAAAAAAAAAAGCTTTACATAGCTGCATGTAACTGGGCTGTTCTATCCTCTCTTGGAGTTCATAAAGTAGAAAAACATATGCATTCCTATGACTGATTCACATTTATATTTGGCAGAAAACAACTCTGCAAAGCAATTATCCCTCAAGTAAAAAAAAACCTTACAAATTAAAAGAAAAGATTCAGTGAAGTCAGTGTTGGGAAACAGCATATGGGAAAAAGATCTAAAGAGACGCCTCTCCAAAGAGGACATACAAATGGTCCAAAAATACATGAAACGATGCTCAACCTCGCTTATTATCAGAGAAATGCAAATTAAAACCACAATGAGATACCACCTCACACCTGTCAGAATGGCCATCATCAACAAATCGACAGACAACAAATGCTGGAGAGGGTGTGGAGAAAAGGGAACCCTCTTGCATTGCTGGTGGGAATGTAAATTAATACAACCTCTATGGAAGACAATATGGAGATTCCTTAAAAAACTAAAATAGAAGCACCCTATGACCCAGCAATCCCACTATTAGGCCTATATCCTGATGAAATCAAAACTGAAAGAGGCACCTGTACCCCAATGTTCATTGCAGCTCTCTATACAATAGCCAGAACATGGAAGCAACCTAGATGTCCATCGACAAATGAATGGATCCAGAAGCCCTGGTACATATATACGATGGAATACTACTCAGCTGTTAAAAGAAATGCAGAAGACTCAGTCCTAATGAGGTGGCTGGCTCTAGAACCTATCATAAAAAGTGAAGTAAGTCAAAAAGAGAAAGACAAGTATAGTATACTAACTCATATATATGGGATCTAGTAAGATGGTCATGATAACACACACAGTGAACTCATGAAAAAACAGAGAATAGACATAAAGACATTGTGGAGACCGAACAATGGGAGGGAGTAACATGGGAACCTATACTGTCATGTGTAGAAAAGATACCTATTGTCATTGTGCTAGGGGAATAGGAGTACCTACAACCACTTGGAGCAATGGTCTGGAGGGATGGGGGTGGGGGGGAACCTGGGTGGGGGGAGGGTCAAGAGATATGCATCTGATTGATCTGGGAACATACATGTACAAAAATAAATAAATAAATTAAAAAAAAAAAAAAAAAAAAAAAAACTTTACATAGCTGCATGTAACTGGGCTGTTCTATCCTCTCTTGGAGTTCATAAAGTAGAAAAACATATGCATTCCTATGACTGATTCACATTTATATTTGGCAGAAAACAACTCTGCAAAGCAATTATCCCTCAAGTAAAAAAAAACCTTACAAATTAAAAAGAAAAGATTCAGTGAAGTCAGTGTTGGGGAAACAGCATATGTGTCTATACCATGGGCCAGGATGCAAGCTGCAAGGAGGCTGAGGGCAATACACACTCAGGGCAAATTAAAAAATAAACAAACTACAATTCTCCACACCATAGGCCATGAGAGAGGGGTTTCTTAATTATTTTACAAATGGTTGCCTGGTACAATAGTAACTCATTTAATCCTCTGACAAATTACACACATTTTCCAAAGAGCAAACCGAGGCATGCAGAGATGAATGATTTTGCCCAACATAATACAGCTAGTAACTGGAAGAGCTAAGGTTCCAACCCAGGGAAGCTGGCTCTAAAACTCCACACTCTTAGCCACATGGGCACGCCATCTCGCAGGGTACAGTTACAGAGGCAGAGTGGGACTGAAGGCCTGAAGACTAAGGCTCATGTCCAGGAGCCTTAGCACCTTCTATTAGCAGCTATAAATGACCAGAGGGCATTTACTTTCTCAAAGCCCCAGGTTCCTAAAATGAATGTATATCTGTTTAGGATAAATAAACATAGGAGCACCCATAAACCCAACATAGGAGCACCTTGATAAACAAGGCAACTATTAACAGATATAGAAGAAACTGACAGTAACACAGTAATAGTAAGGGACTTTAATACTCCACTTATATCAATGGACAGACCATCCAGACAGAAAATCAATAAGGAAACACTGACCTTAAATGACACATTAGACCAGATGGACTTAATATTTATAGAGCATTCTACCTGAAAGCAGCAGAATACACATTCTTTTCAACTGTGCATGGACAAGTTTCCAGGGTAGGCTACATGATAGCCACTAAACAAGCTTCAGTAAATTTAAGAAAATTAAGTTTATATCAACTGTCTTTTCTGACCACAATGATATGAAACTAGAAACTAACACAAGGAAAAAAAACTGCAAAAAACATAAATATGTGGAAACTAAACAACATGCTATATCATACAATCAATGGGTCACTGAAGAAATCAAAGAGGAAATAAGTGAAATACAGACATTGGCTCTGTACTTGTCCTCTTGCTCCAACCCTCATCCCATTCCTACCTGGATCAGGGCTCAGCATGAATCTCAGTTTTCCATCCCATCTGCTTCTACTGAACTGGAATCTTCATTTTAACTCACTATCTAAATATTTTCATTCACACTAAAATGTAATCATTATTCCCCTAAAGAATCCTCTGATATAAAAACATTGGAACTATTGTTGCATAGTGATGAAGTGGCCACAAAGTACAAACTTTCAGTTATAAGATAAATAAGTACTAGGGATATAATGTACAATTAACACTGCTGTATGTTACATATGATTGTTTTTAAAAGAGTAAATCCTCAGGATTCTCAATGCAGAAAACCTTTTCTTCATTTCTTTAATTTTGTACCTGTATGAGATGATGGATGCTGACTAAACTTATTGTGATAATCATTTCATGATGTATGTAAGTTAAAATTATGATATATACTTTAAGCTTGCATTGTACTGTTTATCAGTTACATCTCCATAAAACTGCAGGGAAAAATGAAAATAAATAAAAACACTGGAACAATAAATATTCTTTTTTCTGAACCGTCTGTAAAAGATATAGAAGAAGGGAAGAACATTGCATATTGCAGCAGAAACTACTTTAAAATTCCCCATAAATATCCATATTGATCCTTTAGCTCTGTGCTGTCTGGTGAGGAAAAGTACTTTCAATGCCATTTCCTTCTTCCAGTTTCCAGAATTTATAACTGAATTTTATTATAACTGATTATGATAATCTTCATTTGACATCTGTAGATTTTAAGATCTCATCTCTCTTTCCTATATGTTTTAAATAACTTATTTATTTATAAAAAATTTAACAAGTATGCCCCAATCAGATGATGGATGTGAAGGTGCCTCAAAAAAGAAAGTGATCCATTAATAGAAAGTACATTAACACTTCCCTGAAAGATGGTATAAGTTTTTTTTGTTTTTGTTTTTGTTTTTTTTAAAGATTTATTTATTTTGGGCGGGAGTCGGGTTGGGGAGGGAGGGGGGCGCGAGGGCCACTTCTATTGGTCTTTCATTTCTCTATTTTCATCCGTCTTTGTTCTTTGGCTCCTGTGGGCCTCCCATCATGGTGGCATCTGTCGTTGCAGAGCGCCGGCTCTGGGCACATGTGTTCCAGAGCTCTGGCTCGGTAATTGGACACATCGGTCCGGCCGCTCTGCGGTACGTGGGATCTTGCCAGGTCAGGTATCGAACTGGCGCCCCTTGCACTGCAAGGCGGTGTTCTTACCCACTGGACCACCAGGGGAAGCCCAGATGGTATAAGTTTAATAAGTTAAAATATTAATTCATCAAAACGTATGATTGACATACACACATTAAGTAATCCGAGGGAACATTTCTACACACTGATGGTTGATGCTAGGTTAACACTTTCCCACAAACCATGCCTTGGCAAGTTGTATCAGAGACAATATCGAGTTCATGAAACCGATTTTCATATCTGACTTCAAGCCACTCTCTTACAAATACAAATAACCTTTTCCCACCCAGTTTGTTATTTGATCCTATTCATCTTTCTTCTACCATCTTACTTATTTTATGAAATCTCAAATGTATATTCTGTACCCACTGTCTCCAGTTGTCCACTCAACACCCAGTTCCTTCTCATCTTCAAATCTGGACTGTCACTGTCTGATACTACAATGCAAAGGCCACCTGTGATTTCACCAGGACATCCCTGTTGGGAAATACAATGCCTTTGTCCACCTCCTCATCCTCCAGCCTGCATCTGACATTTTCAAGATAATCTAGGGAAGAGTTTCAAGTAAGAGGACTCTTATTCAAAGGAAGGTAATATGAATCAATTTGTCTAATGGTTTTTTTTTTAATTATAAAATGAATGTATTTTAATCAGGGCTTTGCCAACTCATTCAGCACTGTAAAATGAAGAATCAGCTAGTGTTTGGAAAATTCCTCCATACCATATAGCTCATATATGAATGAAACTTGATAAAAGTCTTCCCAAATTTGACAGCAATCTTAATACTGACATGACATTACCAGGAACAAGTAGTAAAATTGAACACTGTTTCTGACATTGTTCATAATCAAATTAATCAACCATGTTAGAGAATAGGCTGAATGACCTTTGGATTCCCTCTATGGAAGATACTATGAAATGACTCTCTTAAGCAGAGGTGACTGAAAAACTATAGCCAAAAAACAAGGGAGAAAATGTAAAAGAAGTTTAAAGGGCAGTGAATTAATAAAAACCATTATGCTATTTTTTTGGATTTATAATTTTTGCCATATTTCTCAGATATTATTAATTTATACATGTTCATAATTTTCTATTTATAATAAATATTTACATTTTATGTAGTTTTGTGTTTATAATCATGTGGAAAGATTTTAAGGAGGGTTTCCCAAAACTGTAGAAGCTTCATACCTGTCCTAACTTGTACCCTATTATTTATACACCAGCTCTTCTATATGAGGAATACAGACTACCAACTCAGGTGCTTTGTTCAATAATAAAAATGAGGTATCATTATTTGGATCTTGCTAAAAGATTGCAATTCCTCTCTTTTCTCCCATTTTTCTGCCCCTCCCAGGCATTTCTCTATGAGAATAATCATAACTATGCTTCATCCTGGGAACATAAAACCAATAGATAACACCTCTGCCTTAAATAGAGTTGAGCCTCCTGAGGAAGAAGATATGAATGCTAATAATTATATCACAGTGTAATGACTACTCTAAAGGAGTCAAGAGCAGAGGAAAGAACCAGGAGAGACTGATCCCATATTGGGAATTCATAAGTGTCATAGTAAAGGTAATAGCCGCACTGGGCATGGAAGAGTGAAACGAACGACTTCTGGAGAAGGAGGCAGCATCCCCAGGGAGGAAATCCAGGTTAACACAGGTAACCAGAGCATCAGAGTCATGCTAAAGAACACACATATGTGCCACAGCACACCAACACCAAAGACACACACACAAACAAGCCACTAAGAGAAGATTCGCTAGCTTCTCAGAGGGATTAATCAGTGGTAAGTTTATATGTAGCATCCTCCATGATACCAAAGAGTTATAAAACTTGAAAATTTTCTGGTTCAGGTTCAGGTATTACAGACAGCCAAATCTGAATCCACCAACACTTGTTAGCTGTGTCACCCAGGACAACTGTACCATTTCTCAAAGCCTTGGTTTCTGCAACCATGTTAGAGAATAGGCTGAATGACCTTTGGATTCCCTCTATGGAAGATACTATGAAATGACTCTCTTAAGCAGAGGTGACTGAAAAACTATAGCCAAAAAACAAGGGAGAAAATGTAAAAGAAGTTTAAAGGGCAGTGAATTAATAAAAACCATTATGCTATTTTTTTGGATTTATAATTTTTGCCATATTTCTCAGATATTATTAATTTATACATGTTCATAATTTTCTATTTATAATAAATATTTACATTTTATGTAGTTTTGTGTTTATAATCATGTGGAAAGATTTTAAGGAGGGTTTCCCAAAACTGTAGAAGCTTCATACCTGTCCTAACTTGTACCCTATTATTTATACACCAGCTCTTCTATATGAGGAATACAGACTACCAACTCAGGTGCTTTGTTCAATAATAAAAATGAGGTATCATTATTTGGATCTTGCTAAAAGATTGCAATTCCTCTCTTTTCTCCCATTTTTCTGCCCCTCCCAGGCATTTCTCTATGAGAATAATCATAACTATGCTTCATCCTGGGAACATAAAACCAATAGATAACACCTCTGCCTTAAATAGAGTTGAGCCTCCTGAGGAAGAAGATATGAATGCTAATAATTATATCACAGTGTAATGACTACTCTAAAGGAGTCAAGAGCAGAGGAAAGAACCAGGAGAGACTGATCCCATATTGGGAATTCATAAGTGTCATAGTAAAGGTAATAGCCGCACTGGGCATGGAAGAGTGAAACGAACGACTTCTGGAGAAGGAGGCAGCATCCCCAGGGAGGAAATCCAGGTTAACACAGGTAACCAGAGCATCAGAGTCATGCTAAAGAACACACATATGTGCCACAGCACACCAACACCAAAGACACACACACAAACAAGCCACTAAGAGAAGATTCGCTAGCTTCTCAGAGGGATTAATCAGTGGTAAGTTTATATGTAGCATCCTCCATGATACCAAAGAGTTATAAAACTTGAAAATTTTCTGGTTCAGGTTCAGGTATTACAGACAGCCAAATCTGAATCCACCAACACTTGTTAGCTGTGTCACCCAGGACAACTGTACCATTTCTCAAAGCCTTGGTTTCTGCATCTGCAAAATGATCCTATTAGGACCTAGATCAAAAACTTGTCATGAGGCGTACCAGTTATGCACGGTATAAAGTAGTGCTAAGCAAATGTTACCTGTTGTTATGAACTGAGGCTAACTCATCCAGGTTTTATAACATTAAAGGTAGTTGTGAATTGCCCATTTCTGTTATAGTGATAAACTTGGCGAAAGTCAGCACCTGTCAGCAAAACAATCAAGCTGGAAGCAGGACCATTCCTGCGAATAGCCAGAGTCTTCCAAAGAATCCCAGAAATGCTCTCACATTCTCCAGGATGTTCTTTTAAGCACTGACTAATTTAAACAGACAGCCAAAGCACTTGATGTCAGAGATACACACACAGGGGAAAAAGACCAAAAAACAAATCCCAATGAAAGCTTGCCCTCTGTGAGGAAGCAAGCAATTGATTTTGTGTGCTGTAAAACATGGTTCAGAACATATGCCTGGACAAGTCATGGTCTCGTCGCTTTTTTAAAACTCGTTGGAGACACCCTCTTTTAAGCCAATTGCACCTGAAGCAATAGCTTGATCGATTCCAGCCTTCATAGAATTAACCGCTTATTTAATGGTAAAATGTGTGATTTTAAAAGAGGAACATCAATCTCCTGGATTTAATCAAAAGAAAATTATAGAGCAGCGAACTGTGTGATATTTGAGTCCAGAAGTTTCTAAATCTGTCCCTTTAGAATGAAAAGGCAAATATTCAGTCCTAAGGACACAGGGAAAGGGCAATTGACACATTTATCTTTTCAGTTAAGCCAACCTCTCGGTTTTTGTGACTGAAACTGTTCATGTTTGCATATTGCTTTTTCCAGCAAATATGGCTATAATAGCAACCATCTGTGAATACTGATTGATTTGGTGTGGTTCAGTTTGTAGTACTCTGCTACAATTACAGATTCTTCCAATTACAGTTTCTTAATCTAGAACCTCCAGCTTCCCAGGTGGCACAGAGATAAATAATCCTCCTGCCAGTGCAGGAGACACGGTTCAATCCTGGGTCAGGAGGATCCCTGGAGAAAGCAATTGTTAGCTGTGTCACCCAGGACAACTGTACCATTTCTCAAAGCCTTGGTTTCTGCATCTGCAAAATGATCCTATTAGGACCTAGATCAAAAACTTGTCATGAGGCGTACCAGTTATGCACGGTATAAAGTAGTGCTAAGCAAATGTTACCTGTTGTTATGAACTGAGGCTAACTCATCCAGGTTTTATAACATTAAAGGTAGTTGTGAATTGCCCATTTCTGTTATAGTGATAAACTTGGCGAAAGTCAGCACCTGTCAGCAAAACAATCAAGCTGGAAGCAGGACCATTCCTGCGAATAGCCAGAGTCTTCCAAAGAATCCCAGAAATGCTCTCACATTCTCCAGGATGTTCTTTTAAGCACTGACTAATTTAAACAGACAGCCAAAGCACTTGATGTCAGAGATACACACACAGGGGAAAAAGACCAAAACAAATCCCAATGAAAGCTTGCCCTCTGTGAGGAAGCAAGCAATTGATTTTGTGTGCTGTAAAACATGGTTCAGAACATATGCCTGGACAAGTCATGGTCTCCGCTTT
Source organism: Tragulus kanchil (assembly GCA_022376925.1). NCBI lineage: Eukaryota > Metazoa > Chordata > Mammalia > Artiodactyla > Tragulidae > Tragulus > Tragulus kanchil. The sequence continues at coordinate 36,592,908 of JAIOJX010000025.1, forward strand.
TTAAAACTCGTTGGAGACACCCTCGTTTAAGCCAATTGCGCCTGAAGCAATAGCTTGATCGATTCCAGCCTTCATAGAATTAACCGCTTATTTAATGGTAAAATGTGTGATTTTAAAAGAGGAACATCAATCTCCTGGATTTAATCAAAAGAAAATTATAGAGCAGCGAACTGTGTGATATTTGAGTCCAGAAGTTTCTAAATCTGTCCCTTTAGAATGAAAAGGCAAATATTCAGTCCTAAGGACACAGGGAAAGGGCAATTGACACATTTATCTTTTCAGTTAAGCCAACCTCTCGGTTTTTGTGACTGAAACTGTTCATGTTTGCATATTGCTTTTTCCAGCAAATATGGCTATAATAGCAACCATCTGTGAATACTGATTGATTTGGTGTGGTTCAGTTTGTAGTACTCTGCTACAATTACAGATTCTTCCAATTACAGTTTCTTAATCTAGAACCTCCAGCTTCCCAGGTGGCACAGAGATAAATAATCCTCCTGCCAGTGCAGGAGACACGGTTCAATCCCTGGGTCAGGAGGATCCCCTGGAGAAAGCAATGGTTACTCACTCCAGTATTCTTGCCTGGAGGATCCCATAGAAAGATGTGCCTGGAGGGTTACAGTTCATGGGGTCGCCCAGAGTCAGACACGGCTGACAATACATGCACGAGTCAAGAACTGCAGCCCATCCCACACACTCAGCCAGAATTGGGATATGCCTACACAATTTCGTGTTTACCTTACTACAGCAAGTTAGGCCTGGTGGTATTAATGTTCAAAACCAGCATTTTCCAACTTGCCCATGTCTTGGGACTTAGAGAAAGGGATAGCACTCATGCTCTACAATAAACAGATAAGGCAGCATGGTCCAAAAGGACCTAGCTGGGAGAGGAGAGGAGAGTGGGAGAGAGGAGTTCAGGGATCCCAAGCCATGCTCTACCAGCCCGGATGGCGAGTCCATTGTTCAAAAACCCATCACAGCATTTGCCAGGGGATGCTGCCTAAAAGAGCATGGATATTTCAAGTGTTCCCTTGAAAACACAAGCAAGATTATAAGGCCCTTGTGGTATCCTCAGTCTTTACGTAATGAAATAGGAGACATGTGTTCGTGTTAGTCACTCAGTGGTATCCAACTCTTTGCGACCTCATGGACAATAGCCTGCCAGGCTCTTCTGTCCAGTGAAATTCTCCAGCCAAGAATACTGTAGTCAGTTGCCATTCCCTTCTCCAGGAGATATTCCCAACCCAGGAGATCTTCTCCTCCCAATTCAGGCGATCTTTGACCTTGGGCCTCCTGCCTTGCCGGCAGATTCTTTCAGTCCTAAGGACACAGGAAAGGGCAATTGACACATTTATCTTTTCAGTTAAGCCAACCTCTCGGTTTTTGTGACTGAAACTGTTCATGTTTGCATATTGCTTTTTCCAGCAAATATGGCTATAATAGCAACCATCTGTGAATACTGATTGATTTGGTGTGGTTCAGTTTGTAGTACTCTGCTACAATTACAGATTCTTCCAATTACAGTTTCTTAATCTAGAACCTCCAGCTTCCCAGGTGGCACAGAGATAAATAATCCTCCTGCCAGTGCAGGAGACACGGTTCAATCCCTGGGTCAGGAGGATCCCCTGGAGAAAGCAATGGTTACTCACTCCAGTATTCTTGCCTGGAGGATCCCATAGAAAGATGTGCCTGGAGGGTTACAGTTCATGGGGTCGCCCAGAGTCAGACACGGCTGACAATACATGCACGAGTCAAGAACTGCAGCCCATCCCACACACTCAGCCAGAATTGGGATATGCCTACACAATTTCGTGTTTACCTTACTACAGCAAGTTAGGCCTGGTGGTATTAATGTTCAAAACCAGCATTTTCCAACTTGCCCATGTCTTGGGACTTAGAGAAAGGGATAGCACTCATGCTCTACAATAAACAGATAAGGCAGCATGGTCCAAAAGGACCTAGCTGGGAGAGGAGAGGAGAGTGGAGAGAGGAGTTCAGGGATCCCAAGCCATGCTCTACCAGCCCGGATGGCGAGTCCATTGTTCAAAAACCCATCACAGCATTTGCCAGGGGATGCTGCCTAAAAGAGCATGGATATTTCAAGTGTTCCCTTGAAAACACAAGCAAGATTATAAGGCCCTTGTGGTATCCTCAGTCTTTACATAATGAAATAGGAGACATGTGTTCGTGTTAGTCACTCAGTGGTATCCAACTCTTTGCGACCTCATGGACAATAGCCTGCCAGGCTCTTCTGTCCAGTGAAATTCTCCAGCCAAGAATACTGTAGTCAGTTGCCATTCCCTTCTCCAGGAGATATTCCCAACCCAGGAGATCTTCTCCTCCCAATTCAGGAGATCTTTGAACTTGGGTCTCCTGCATTGCAGGCAGATTCTTTACCAACTGAGCAACCTGGGAAACCCAAGAGACTATAGTCACTATTATTTATCAAAAAGTAATACTTCTGTATAGCTAATGATGTTTCATCCATTGTTCAAATAACGTTGGTGGCTATGACAACACTTCACAAACAAAAGAGTCACTTAAAGACATTTTCCATTCTTTTCTTAAGGGTTTTTTTTTTTTGGGGGGGGGGGCTCTTTTTTATTGGTTTTTTATTTATTTATTTTCATTCATCTTTATTCCTTGCCCTGTGTGGGCCTCCCATTGCAGTGGCTTATCTTGTTGCAGAGCACCAACTCTGGGTGCAAGCGCTCCAGAGTGTTGGCTCATAATTAGACACACAAGTCCAGCCACTTTACCACACGTGGGATCTTCCCAAGCCAGGGATTGAACTTGTGCCCCTTGCACTGTAAGGGGGACTCCTTACCCACTGGACCACCAGGGAAACCCTTATTTTCATTTCATAATATTCTAATGGCTTGGTATGAATATAGTAGAAAGCACAGAGGCTTTAGAGTGAAAAAGTCCTCCTTGCCAATATTCACAGTGCACGCATATGACCAAAGACAGATCCCACACTCTTTATGAGACTTGACTGTCCACATTAAATGGGAATAATGTCTGTTTCAAATAATAGTTATGACTTTAACTTTGAAAAGCTGGTAGTCCAGAGAAATATATCTTCATTATATATTAGCTCACATCCTCTCCACAGAAAAGAATTATTATCCTGAGCTGTTAAAATCCCCACATCTATTACATTACTTCTTTTTTCCTGCACTCTGTTATCCTCTATCATCTTCTTTCTGTCATCTGCTTCTGCCTCCTCAGCTAGTTTTCTCTTTCTGTGTCATGTGCTGCCTCTCCTTACTGTGCTCTTATTTTCTTCTCTCTCAAAACCAGAACACAGAGGGAGGAAAGGGGGATATGATAGGAACAAACAGGGAATATAGTCATTTAATTCAATTCAGCTACCCATGCTTATAAAACAGTGCCTGAATCATTTCAATTAATGACTTAGGTTCAGTGGTCAAAAATTCGCCTTCTGATGTAGGGAACATGGGTTTGACTCCTGCTCTGGAAAGATTCCAGATGCCACAGGGCAACTAATCCCACGGACGGCAGCTACTAATCCCACATGTCCTAGAGCCTATGCGCCAAAACAAAAGAAACCATCGCAATGGGAAGCCTGCACACCATAAGTAGAGAGTAGCCCCTGCTCACCGCAACTAGGAAAAGCCCATGCACTGCAGCGAAGGCCTCACGCAACCAAAAATAAATTAAAAACTAAAGTGACCAAATGTTCTCTGAGTTCTCCTAGCCTAATCACTTTAAAAAAATAGTAGAAAGAAAAACTTGACTATGATAATGTGGTAGAGGTAGCAATAATTGACCTACCAAGAAAATTTCCAAGACTGAATGATTTCTACAAAGGATTTGCAGGCTGGGATACATCCTCAACCACTTCCTGAAATGCTTAGTCTAGCAATTCAGCTGCTGTGACCTTAGTTGGAAAGGGCAGGCAGCATACCATCTTAGCAACCGTGTAAACAAAAATGTCAAAATGCTCAGAAAGGCAATAATACTAACCATCTGAAACGGCCACTGATCTAAAGCAAGAGTAGAAGCTGAACAGTGTGTGAGTCATTTTTACAGTCATTTCAATAATAGCTCTGTCCAAAGGCACCAATTGTAGCTCTAAAATAATAACTACTGCTATTCTTTGTGATGCAGCCACTCATGGGATTCTAGACACACGGAGTCATGTGGGAAAATGGTTTTTGAAGGGGTAGGGTCCACGTGTTGACAGATACATTATGTGCGTGCATCCATGCTCTGTCACTAAGCCTGTCAGGCTCCTCTGTCCATGGGATTCTCCAGGCAAGAATACTGGAGTGGATAACCATCTCCTTCTCCAGGGGATCTTCCTGACCCAGGGATTGAATGGCATCTCCTGCAATGGCAGACTTTTTACTAAGGCATATTTTAAAATTTAAGATATTATTTGAGCAAGTATCAATTTGAATCAGGCAGCATCCAATACAGCAGATTAAAAGAAAATGAGCTCCATGGAGCTGTACAGAATGGAAAACTTCTATAGACAGACTAAAGCAGGCATCATAAGGACATAACATTAGGCAAAAAGCAGATTGGTTCTTCCAAAGTTTCTTTCCTCTAAGGAATAGCAGGGGTCTACCAGGCAGATTTTCTAACTAGTGCTGATCAGGTGATTCCTGACTAACTGGTTTAAGATTCTGTTTCTGACAGAGAATAGACAAAGACATTGTGGAGACCGAACAATGGGAGGGAGTAACATGGGAACCTATACTGTCATGTGTAGAAAAGATAGCTATTGTCATTGTGCTAGGGGAATAGGAGTACCTACAACCACTTGGAGCGATGGTCTGGAGGGATGGTGGGGGGGGAACTGGGTGGGGGGAGGGTCAAGGGATATGCATCTGATTGATCTGGGAACATACATGTACAAAAATAAATAAATATATTGACTATTAAAAAAAAAAAGATTCTGTTTCTGAGAGAGCTGAAGCTGTAATTAAATTAGCTCAATTGGGTGTTGTGAAGCTTAGCATAAGCGACTCCATTCTGGACCTGTTGTCTTGTTTTAAACACAACAATTTTGACACACTTTCAGTAAATTTGCCTACCAGATGGGAGGCACTCTGTAAGGATATATAGTAACAAAACCCACAAGCCAAGAAGTATAACACTGTCAAAGACTCAAGTGTTATTCTCTTGCTGAAAAAAAAAATGGAATTAGATGGATTTACTGTCATTTTAGGTGCAAAAGGTAATTATATTCACACAGGTTATAAAATTATATTAATATCTCTATATAGTATATATCTGTATTACTCTCTAAAATATCTGTAATAGAAATTTCTGATTCATTTATACTTTATGGTAATAATATTTAATATAAGTCTGCAAGAGTATTATTTTACTAAGACAGTACTCTTGGATGGAGGCAGAAGAGTTGCAAGACAGAAACCATTCACATCAAATTCACTCTGAAAACCAACCCCTGGAGTAGGGCAGCCTAGTGGCTCTATATGGGGGGAGAGGAAAGAAGATAGCAGGAAATTTGAATCAGGCAGCATCCAATACAGCAGATTAAAAGAAAATGAGCTCCATGGAGCTGTACAGAATGGAAAACTTCTATAGACAGACTAAAGCAGGCATCATAAGGACATAACATTAGGCAAAAAGCAGATTGGTTCTTCCAAAGTTTCTTTCCTCTAAGGAATAGCAGGGGTCTACCAGGCAGATTTTCTAACTAGTGCTGATCAGGTGATTCCTGACTAACTGGTTTAAGATTCTGTTTCTGACAGAGAATAGACAAAGACATTGTGGAGACCGAACAATGGGAGGGAGTAACATGGGAACCTATACTGTCATGTGTAGAAAAGATAGCTATTGTCATTGTGCTAGGGGAATAGGAGTACCTACAACCACTTGGAGCGATGGTCTGGAGGGATGGTGGGGGAACTGGGTGGGGGGAGGGTCAAGGGATATGCATCTGATTGATCTGGGAACATACATGTACAAAAATAAATAAATATATTGACTATTAAAAAAAAGATTCTGTTTCTGAGAGAGCTGAAGCTGTAATTAAATTAGCTCAATTGGGTGTTGTGAAGCTTAGCATAAGCGACTCCATTCTGGACCTGTTGTCTTGTTTTAAACACAACAATTTTGACACACTTTCAGTAAATTTGCCTACCAGATGGGAGGCACTCTGTAAGGATATATAGTAACAAAACCCACAAGCCAAGAAGTATAACACTGTCAAAGACTCAAGTGTTATTCTCTTGCTGAAAAAAAAAATGGAATTAGATGGATTTACTGTCATTTTAGGTGCAAAAGGTAATTATATTCACACAGGTTATAAAATTATATTAATATCTCTATATAGTATATATCTGTATTACTCTCTAAAATATCTGTAATAGAAATTTCTGATTCATTTATACTTTATGGTAATAATATTTAATATAAGTCTGCAAGAGTATTATTTTACTAAGACAGTACTCTTGGATGGAGGCAGAAGAGTTGCAAGACAGGGAAACCATTCACATCAAATTCACTCTGAAAACCAACCCCTGGAGTAGGGCAGCCTAGTGGCTCTATATGAAGAGCAAAGAGGCAAAAGGGAAGAGGAGAAAGAAAGATAGCAGGAAATACTGAGGATACATTCCTTTAGGCACACTTTCACTTACAAGAAGCATTTGATCATGGGGGCTCTTTAGGAAACAAAGAAAATATGTTTAAAATTAAAAGTAAAGACTGATCAATTTGAAAAACATAAGCTCAAAATGATAAAGAGAGAGAGAATGGGAAAGAAAAGCAAAGACAGACATAACAGTTGTTTGATTTTCCCTCTAGGTCTCTCAATCAATGAGAACAGGAAAAGCTACTACTATTCTCAGTGCTTTTCACCAAGGGGCCAACAGAAGACGGGCCCTAAAAAACTAACACTCATCAGAATTATCAGCAAAATGGGCAGGAACTGAAGGGAGAAGAGCTAGGTGAGAAGTACTGGTTAGAGGAAGAAGTGGTATTTTTTTCTGAAACATATTGATAAGTTTTATTCTGTAAAAAGCAGAAACAGTAAAAGACTTAGAAGAAGGATGGAGTCAAACCAAGTAACGATGTTTCTGAGGAAAGCAGAGGGAGGGAACCCATCCTACACACATGCTTCTCTGTAACTAAAGCATTTGCTTGACTTTGGCCCCTGCTACCATCAAGTCATCATTGCCATAGCGACAGTAGCAACAGAATACTTACTATCTCCTACTGTTCCTCACTAAACATTGCATGCGGATGATTTTACTTCACTATTCAAGCTCCTTTATGAATAATATCCTAATATTATACCTATTTTTACAGATGAAGAAGTCAAGTCCTAGAAAGTTACAGATATTTACAACTTCACTTCATTCAGAGGTGAAAAGATTCTGTAACCACACATTCAAACTCTTGAAGACTAAAACTAACCTCAATCCTGCCCAGTTTTAGTTAACACTTAAATACCTTACAAATGACCACCATCATGAGTCTAGTAGTCATCTGTCCCTATGTAAGTTATTACAGTATGATTGACTATATTCATTATGCTGCATATTACATCTTCATGACTTACTTATCTAAGAATTAGATGTTTATACCTCTTAGTCCTCTTCACTTATTTCCTCACTCCTTCCCCTCTGGCAACCACTGGTCTGTTCTCTGTTATCTATGAGTCTGTTTTTTCTTGTTCCTTTATTTTTAACAAAATATGTAAGATTATATAGCATTTGTCTTTCTCACTTTGACTTATTTAACCTAGCATAAGAAACTCTAGATCCATCCATATTGTCATAAATGGCAATATTTCATTCTTTTTTATGTCTAAGACTACATAGATACATGTATATCTTCTTTATCCATTTTTCTATCAATGGATATAGGTTGCTTCCATATCTTGGCTATTGTAACGGTGCCGCAGTAAACATAGGGATATATACATGTTTCTGAATTAGTGCTTTTGTTTTGCTTGGATAAATACCCAGAAGTGGAATTGCTAGATCATTTGGTAATTCTGCTTCCTTGGTAGCTCAGTGGTAAAGAATTCACCTGCCAATGCAGGAGATGCAGGTTCAATCCCTGAGCTGGGAAGAACCCCTAGAGGAGGAAATTGCAACCCACTACAGTATTCTTGCCTGAGAAATGCCATGGACAGAGGAGGCTGGGGGGCTATAGTTGCAAGAGTCAAACACAACTGAGTGACTGAACAACAACAAGATGGTAGTTCTGTATTTAAATTATTGAGGAACCTCCATACTCTTTTCCATAGTGGCACCAGTTCACTATCCCACCAACAGTGCACAAGGGTTTTTTATCTTCACATCCTCACCAACACTGGTTATTTATTGTCTTTTGATGAAAACCATTCTGATACAAGTGAGGTCGTAACTCATTGTGGATTTGATTTGCATTTCACTGATTAGTATTATTGAGCACCTTTTCATGTATCTCTTGGTCATGTGTATGACTTCTTTGGAAAACTGTCTACTGAGATTCTCTGCCCGTTTTTTACTCAGACTGTTCATTTTTTTGGATACCATTTGAATGTTTAGCCTGGATGTATCTTTTGCAGATACATTCTCCCATTCAGTAGGCTGCTTTTTCGTTCTGTTGATGGTTTCCTCCATTGTGTAAAACAGCACAGCATATCTTGATTAGTCTGGCTAAAAGTTTACTGATGTCTTTCCAAAGAACCAGCTCTGAGATTATTGCTCTTTTCTGATATACTTTGGTCTTTATTTCATTTATTTCTATTCTGAGCTTGATTATTTGTTTTCTTCTACTAACTTTAGGTTTTGTATTTTTCCAATTCCTTAATATAGGTTATTGTGTATTTGGATTCTTAGGCCTAATTTGTCTTTCTCACTTTGACTTATTTAACCTAGCATAAGAAACTCTAGATCCATCCATATTGTCATAAATGGCAATATTTCATTCTTTTTTATGTCTAAGACTACATAGATACATGTATATCTTCTTTATCCATTTTTCTATCAATGGATATAGGTTGCTTCCATATCTTGGCTATTGTAACGGTGCCGCAGTAAACATAGGGATATATACATGTTTCTGAATTAGTGCTTTTGTTTTGCTTGGATAAATACCCAGAAGTGGAATTGCTAGATCATTTGGTAATTCTGCTTCCTTGGTAGCTCAGTGGTAAAGAATTCACCTGCCAATGCAGGAGATGCAGGTTCAATCCCTGAGCTGGGAAGAACCCCTAGAGGAGGAAATTGCAACCCACTACAGTATTCTTGCCTGAGAAATGCCATGGACAGAGGAGGCTGGGGGGCTATAGTTGCAAGAGTCAAACACAACTGAGTGACTGAACAACAACAAGATGGTAGTTCTGTATTTAAATTATTGAGGAACCTCCATACTCTTTTCCATAGTGGCACCAGTTCACTATCCCACCAACAGTGCACAAGGGTTTTTTATCTTCACATCCTCACCAACACTGGTTATTTATTGTCTTTTGATGAAAACCATTCTGATACAAGTGAGGTCGTAACTCATTGTGGATTTGATTTGCATTTCACTGATTAGTATTATTGAGCACCTTTTCATGTATCTCTTGGTCATGTGTATGACTTCTTTGGAAAACTGTCTACTGAGATTCTCTGCCCGTTTTTTACTCAGACTGTTCATTTTTTTGGATACCATTTGAATGTTTAGCCTGGATGTATCTTTTGCAGATACATTCTCCCATTCAGTAGGCTGCTTTTTCGTTCTGTTGATGGTTTCCTCCATTGTGTAAAACAGCACAGCATATCTTGATTAGTCTGGCTAAAAGTTTACTGATGTCTTTCCAAAGAACCAGCTCTGAGATTATTGCTCTTTTCTGATATACTTTGGTCTTTATTTCATTTATTTCTATTCTGAGCTTGATTATTTGTTTTCTTCTACTAACTTTAGGTTTTGTATTTTTTTCCAATTCCTTTAAATATAAGGTTAGATTGTGTATTTGAGATCTGTATTTCCTGAGGTAGGCCTATATTGCTATAAACCTATAGAATAAGGTATATTCTCTAAGCCTTAGAATAGCTTTTGTTGCATCCCAGATATTTTGGAATGTTGTGCTTCCACTTTCATTTGTCTCAAGGTACTCCAGTCTGATCACTGCAATGATCCACTGGTTTTTAGTAGCACATGTTTTGACTCCGTATGTCTATGGGTTTCTATTCTTGTAGTTGATTTCTAGTCTCATGTTGTGGTCAGAAAAGATGCTTGATATTTCAATCTTTTAAAATTTATCAAAACTTGTTTTGTGGCCTGGGATGCATTCTACCCTGGAGAATGTTCTATGCATACTTGAAAATAATGTGTATTATAAATGCTTTTTGATGAGATGTTCTATATACATCTATCATGTCAATCTGAAATACTGTGTTGTTTAAGGCCAATGTCTCCTACTGATTTTATGTCTGGATGATCTATCCATTTATGTAAGTGGGGTGTTAAAATCTCCAACTACTATTGTGTGTTACTGTCAATTTCTCCCTCTATGTCTATTAATATTTGATTCGTGCATTTAGTTGTTCCTGTGTTGAGTGTATATCTGGTTAAGTGTTAAATATTCTTACTGGATTGATCCCTTTATCATTGTGTATGCCTTTGCTTCTTATTACAGTGCTATGTATTTCATCTGTTTTGTCTGATTTAAGCACCGTTAACCCAGCTTTCTTTGTTTCCACTTGCGTGGAATACCTTTTTTAATCCTCTCACTTTCAGTGTGTGTATGACTTTAGATCTGAAGTGTCTTGCAGACAGCATCTTCAAGAGTACTGGGCTTTTATTCATTTAGTCAACCTTGTCTTTTGACTGGAACATTTAGTTCATTACTTTAAAGTAACTATTGATAGGTATGACCTTACTGCCATTTTGTCGATTATTTTCTGGTCATTTTTATAGTTCTTCTCTGTTCCATTCTTAGTCTCTTGCACTCTTCCCTTGTGATTTGATAACTATTTTTAGTGTTAAGTTTAGATTCCTTTCTCTTTATTGTTTGCATGTCTAAGTTTTTGGTTTGTGGTTTCAAAGAGGTTCATGTAAAACAACCTATGCATATAAAGTATCTATTTTAAGTTGATAAAATCCTAATTTAAATGCATTCTAAAAGCCCTGTATTTTCATTCTACTCACACTTTTTCATGTTTTTGATATTAAATTTCACATCTTTTTAATTTTGTGTATCCTTTAACTACTTATTGTAGATATAGTTGATTTTACTACTTTTGCCTTTTAACTTTCTTACTAATTTTTAAGTAATTAATCCACTACTTTTATATATATTTGCCTTTATCACATAATTTTCTTATTTCTAGTTGTGGCCTTTTCTTTTTCACTTAGAAAATTCCTTTTAACAGTTTTCATAAAACTGATGGTGCTGAACTCTTTTAACTGTTGCTTATCTGTAAATTCTTTCTCTCTCCTACAATTCTAAATTATAACCTTGTCAGACTGAGCCTTTGGTTGTAGTTATTTTTTTCTTTTCTGACCTTTGAATATATATCATGCCACTCCTTTCTGGCTTACAAAGTTTCTGATGAAAAGTCAGTGATGATCTCAGAGGAGTTCTCTTGTACATAACTGGTTGCTTGTCTCCTGCTATTCTTAAGCTTCTCTTTTATTTTTGACATCTTAATTAGAATGTGTCCTGGTGTGATCTTCTTTGAGTTCATCTTCTTTGGGACTTTCTGTCCTTTCTGACCTTGATGTCTGTTTTATTCCCCGTGTTAGGAAATTTTCAGCTGTTAGGTTTTTGTTTTTGTTTTTTTTTTTTTCAAATAATTTCTTTACACTTTTCAATCTCTTTTCCTTCAGGGACTCTTACAATGGGAATGTTAGTACACTTGATGTTGTCTCAGAGATCCCTTAAACTATCCATTGTAATATTCTTTTTCCTTTTGTCTGTTCACAATGGGTGATCTGACTAATCTTTCTTCTAGATCACTGATTTGTTCTTCTGTACCACTTAATCTACCACTGAGTCCCTCTTGTCCATTTTTCGTTTCAGTCATTTTTCAGCTCTGACTTGTTCCTTTATATTTTCTAATTCTTTGTTGAATTTCTTACTGTGCTTCTCTATCTTTATCCCAAGTTTGGTGAGCATCTACATGGTCACTACCTTGAACCCTTTATCAGGTAGACTGCTAATCTGTTTCATTCTGTTATTTTCCTGAGGTTGTGCTTTGTTTCATTTGAAACATATTCCTCTGTCTCCCCATTTTGCTTAATCTTTGTGTTTATTTCTTGGTAATATTAGATATGTCTCTTACATCTCCCAATCTTGCATAAGTGGCCTTATGGGGCCAGCAGCACACTCCCTCTGGCCAGACCTAGACGCTGTAGTGGTTTCCCTCCGTGGACAGCGTGCACCATTCTGTTGTGATGGGGCTCTCTACTGTGAACACAATGGAGGTTAATCTGGCCCTCAACCCAGGTGGCTGTGAGGACCTAACTTGTGTGGTTGCTGCAGGCATGCTGGTGGCTGAGGCAAGTTACTGATGCTTACAGGCTAGAGGGCAGATTTCAAATTGGTACTAGCCAGCACCAGTATCAGCATAGTACAAAAAGACCACACAAATGGCGGCTGTCAGCATCTCAGTCCCAGGAGGAATCCCAATTACCTCCTCTCTCTCTGGGGGAGCTCTCCAAGATCAGCAAGTGGGTCTGACTCAGCACCTTTCAATCTGCTGACTTTGCACCTGGGGTTCAAGGCAAATGAGATTCTGGGTGTGCCTTTTAAAATAGCATAGACTAGGTTTCCTACATCCCTCTGGCTCTCTTGAATATAAGGCCCACTGGTTTTTAAAGCCAAATGTTTGTGGGCCTTGTCTTCTCACCAAAGACCTTTAGTTTGAGGAGCCTGATTTGGGGTTCTGATGCCTACTCATCAGGGAGAATCTCTGCAATTATGGTACTTCTTGTGAGTCACCACCCTGGACGGTGTGTGTACCGACCAGACTGTATCTCTTCCCTTCCTGGCTACCTCACTGTAGCTACTTCTTTATATCTTTATCGGTGGAATCTTTTCTGCAAGTCTACAGGTCATTTCCAGAGATAGCTGCTCTGGAATTAATGAAACAGGGTTAACTCTCTGTAACTTATAGTCAGTTCTCCATACCCATGATTCCTCTGTATCTGCAGATTCAATCCAACCAACAGTAAATACCACAGTATTTACTGCTGAAAAATATCTACATATAGGGCAATATCCTGGAGGTCCTGTAATTAGGACTCCATGCTCTCACTACTGAGGGCTGGGTTCAATCCTTGATAGGGGAATTAAGACCCCACAAGCCAGACTGCACAGTCAAAAGAAAAGAAAAGAAAAATACACACTTATAAGTGAACCCAAATCCAAATTCCCATTGTTCAAAGTCAACTATAGTTGTGATTTTGATGTGCCTGTGGAAGAAAGTAAGCTCAGAATTTTCCTACTCCACCATCTTGATCCCAGTCTCTCAGGACAAGATCATATATTTTCTTATCTGTGTCACTGACTATCATTCTATAACTATTATATTACAACACATCCTCATTTCAATAATCCAGACCACCGACCTACCAATTACAAATTTTTAATTTAAAAAAAAAAAATTATTTTTTAAAAATTTTTACAGAGTTTTGTTGTTCACAGACATCTATGTTTCCATATATATATATGACCGATCTGGGAACAAATTTTTAATTTTAATAAAATATCAATATCAATAAAACTCCTTGGGCTTCCCCTGGTGGTCCAGGGGGTATGGACACCGCCTTGCAGTGCAAGGGGCGCCGGTTCGATCCCTGGCCTGGGAAGATCCCACGTGCCGCAGAGCGGCTGGACCAATGTGTCCAATTACCAAGCCGGAGCTCTGGAGCGCATGCGCCCAGAGCCGGCGCTCTGCAACTACAGAGGCCACCGCGATGGGAGGCCCGCAGGAGCCAAAGAACAAAAATGGATGAAAATAGAGAAATGAAAGACCAATAGAAGTGGCCCGCCCATCCCCCTCCCTCCCCACCCCACCCCTCAAAAAAAAAATAAATAAAAATCATAATAATAAAATGTTTAAAAAATAAATAAATAAAACTCCTTGGTGAGAAGGACAATACTGCAGTTAACTACAGTAGGCCATCTTTTTGATATATCTATCTAATGCTATAGTCAAATTATTTACTCCTGAGTGACTCAAATAATTTCTTCATTCTGTATAGAAATCTACTGGAAAATTAGATATATGGCTGAGATAGAGAATGTTTACAACTTGTTAGTAATCACAGATATACTCAGACACATTCACACACATCTCATTCTCTCTTGCTGAAACAGTCCAATTTCCAACAGGTTCATACACACAATGAAATACTTTTGTCTTCCTGTTTTGATGATGCCTGTCACAAGAAGATGATGTCTGAGACTGACTCCTTTGAACAAAAGTTTTTCCTTGGATAATCTAATAGGCTTGTCAAATCATCAAACTGAGTTATAGAGTCCCAAGTCTATGTCATAAGGTCAGAAGCTTCTTGTTTTAAAAAAGAGCTATAAACCGTTTAAAGCACTGGTATATTCAGATTCATGTTATGGCAAGATAGAATGTATAGTCACCAATTCTACTTTCTTTTTCTCAGGAAAAAAAGAATAAAACCCTAATGTTCCCTCTAGTTGGATTAGGTTCAAGTATAGACTGAGTTCTAGCCAATGACATATTGAGGGAAGTAATATACTACACTAATGCCTGATTTATAAAATCTAGTGCATGACCATTCATAAAAGCAAACATGGAGATCATATATTCAAAATGACAATATCACAAGATGAAAGAGAGAAACTTCAACTGTACTGGACAGTGATTTGAGAAAGAAACAAACCTTGGTTTAATTAGGCACTAAGCTCTATGATTCAAGAACTTGTTTACTATTGCACAATAACTTAGCCCAACCTAACTGAGAAAGTGATACTGGCCATGGGGAATATCACCACAAAACTTTAAGATGTGGCAGGGCATCAGGCAACAAAGAAGCTGATTTATCACATGCTGGAGACAAGGTGATCTAAGTGGTACCGTGGGGGAGGGGAAATTATGAAACTCTTGCCAACGATAATCTGATGGATGTACTTACAGTCTTCTAAATCAGAATCCATAGAGTTAGAAGATGGAAAGCCATCACACTATTATTTGTGCATAATGGTTAACATAGGCTGCATTTGGCAGGAATTACGTGAAAGGGATGAACTCAGGAAAGAACTGACTGGTGTGAAACACAAAAAATACAGTTTTCATCTCAGGAGTAATATATTTCATTGGACTAGAAGCATTTTCAAGTTTCCACAGGGCCATTATAACTTAACATCAAGGATTAACACTGTTTATTTTAAAGCCACTGGCCGAACATCAATAGCTGCTCTATTTTTTTTAGTTTAAAAAAAAATTAACTTTGTATTTTATACTGAAGTATAGTCAATCAGCAATGTGGTGATCATTTCAGGTGGACACCAAAGGGACTCAGCCGTACATATACATGTATCCATTCTCCCTTACACATGCCTCCCATCTAGGCTGCCACATAACTTTGAGCAGAGCTCCCTGTGCCATACAGTAGGTCCTTGTTGGTTACCCATTTTAAATATTAGCTGAACTATTGTTATTCATATTTGCTGATAGAGAGGCAAAGGCTGGAGTTGTGGAGAAAGGGGAAAACATTAATGCAGCTGTATCCTGGCTTTGAGAAGATCCTTTCTGAGTAAATGAGTGACTGAGAGTCTGTCTATGCTCTCCCTAACAATGCAGCATTTTTAAATAGCATTTGACCTCTTTTGAATGTTTAGTGAGTTTTCATATCAAGGAGAAAGCAAAAGACCATTATCTTACAACTTCCTTCTTAACACAGAAGAAAAACATAAATAAAAACACAATATTCAAATTCTTTTAAAAGACTAACTATAGATCTGAGGTGGAAAAGTTTGAAGAGTGTGATCTGGTATTCATTTCAGCAAGCTGAATTTGATTTTCTACTTTGGGAAACATTGAAGTCATTGTTTAACATCATTCCAGAAAGTGATACTGGCCATGGGGAATATCACCACAAAACTTTAAGATGTGGCAGGGCATCAGGCAACAAAGAAGCTGATTTATCACATGCTGGAGACAAGGTGATCTAAGTGGTACCGTGGGGGAGGGGAAATTATGAAACTCTTGCCAACGATAATCTGATGGATGTACTTACAGTCTTCTAAATCAGAATCCATAGAGTTAGAAGATGGAAAGCCATCACACTATTATTTGTGCATAATGGTTAACATAGGCTGCATTTGGCAGGAATTACGTGAAAGGGATGAACTCAGGAAAGAACTGACTGGTGTGAAACACAAAAAATACAGTTTTCATCTCAGGAGTAATATATTTCATTGGACTAGAAGCATTTTCAAGTTTCCACAGGGCCATTATAACTTAACATCAAGGATTAACACTGTTTATTTTAAAGCCACTGGCCGAACATCAATAGCTGCTCTATTTTTTTTAGTTTAAAAAAAAATTAACTTTGTATTTTATACTGAAGTATAGTCAATCAGCAATGTGGTGATCATTTCAGGTGGACACCAAAGGGACTCAGCCGTACATATACATGTATCCATTCTCCCTTACACATGCCTCCCATCTAGGCTGCCACATAACTTTGAGCAGAGCTCCCTGTGCCATACAGTAGGTCCTTGTTGGTTACCCATTTTAAATATTAGCTGAACTATTGTTATTCATATTTGCTGATAGAGAGGCAAAGGCTGGAGTTGTGGAGAAAGGGGAAAACATTAATGCAGCTGTATCCTGGCTTTGAGAAGATCCTTTCTGAGTAAATGAGTGACTGAGAGTCTGTCTATGCTCTCCCTAACAATGCAGCATTTTTAAATAGCATTTGACCTCTTTTGAATGTTTAGTGAGTTTTCATATCAAGGAGAAAGCAAAAAAGACCATTATCTTACAACTTCCTTCTTAACACAGAAGAAAAACATAAATAAAAACACAATATTCAAATTCTTTTAAAAGACTAACTATAGATCTGAGGTGGAAAAGTTTGAAGAGTGTGATCTGGTATTCATTTCAGCAAGCTGAATTTGATTTTCTACTTTGGGAAACAGTGTATGATAGTCATTGTTTAACATCATTCCATTTGGGTCTCAGAAATCTCCATAAAAGAAACCTTATGGGGAATTTATATGCCTTATATTATGCCAAAGTTTTAAAAAGAGCGAGTTTTACCTTAGTGACCAATATCATCTCCTTCTTGTTCAAGGAGGAATAGCTTTGGTCTCCATCTGCACCACATAAAAACCACTGAGAACCTGGTTGGGGCAAAGCCAAATAAATCACAAAGGTACCATCTGGCAATAGTAAAAGCTGGGAAAAGGGTGGAAATTGCCATGGGCCAATCCTCAAGAGACTACCTAGCCAGAGAAAAACTTAATGACTTAATAAACTAGGAATCATATTGAAATAAGAACCAGGAAATGAGGGCTCTAAAAGATTCCCACTGATGAACTATGTGACTTTAGGACAAGTCATACCTCCATATGAGATTTCATTCTCCTCTTCTATAGAATGAGGGAGCTGGGCTTAATTATGGAGTGCTCACTGAAATTCCTATGAAGATGCAGCAGGTCATCTAATGGGGAGACCCACATACAGTGGGGGACCATGGCTAAGGGAAGAGTCGATGCCCTTCCAAAGGGAAAGCTTCTATTCAACTCCTGCTAATTAATGATATTTAGGGATATAGGTCCAGTTGCCAAATTTCCAATTTTTTTCAAGATAAGCTAGAAATCATGGATTTTTTAATGTAAAAAACTTTCATTTCTGAACATTCATTCAAATCAATTTTTAAAGAATGTTATTGCCCAACAACAACAACATAAGTATCCACTAGTGTGGTATGGCCTAGAGACCATATTAACATGGTCCCCCAGGCATTGTCAGATGACAATCTCAGATAACTACCCTGCTCCATCTTTATAGGTAAATTTAAATTAACCATCTGCTTTGTTTCCTCAGTTTATTATCTGTTTTCTCTCACCTTCAAAATGTTCAGAAATGAGCATAATACTCTGTGGGTGCATGCTAAGTTGTTTCAGTTGTGTCTGACACACCGCAACCTCACAGTATTCAAATTCTTTTAAAAGACTAACTATAGATCTGAGGTGGAAAAGTTTGAAGAGTGTGATCTGGTATTCATTTCAGCAAGCTGAATTTGATTTTCTACTTTGGGAAACAGTGTATGATAGTCATTGTTTAACATCATTCCATTTGGGTCTCAGAAATCTCCATAAAAGAAACCTTATGGGGAATTTATATGCCTTATATTATGCCAAAGTTTTAAAAGAGCGAGTTTTACCTTAGTGACCAATATCATCTCCTTCTTGTTCAAGGAGGAATAGCTTTGGTCTCCATCTGCACCACATAAAAACCACTGAGAACCTGGTTGGGGCAAAGCCAAATAAATCACAAAGGTACCATCTGGCAATAGTAAAAGCTGGGAAAAGGGTGGAAATTGCCATGGGCCAATCCTCAAGAGACTACCTAGCCAGAGAAAAACTTAATGACTTAATAAACTAGGAATCATATTGAAATAAGAACCAGGAAATGAGGGCTCTAAAAGATTCCCACTGATGAACTATGTGACTTTAGGACAAGTCATACCTCCATATGAGATTTCATTCTCCTCTTCTATAGAATGAGGGAGCTGGGCTTAATTATGGAGTGCTCACTGAAATTCCTATGAAGATGCAGCAGGTCATCTAATGGGGAGACCCACATACAGTGGGGGACCATGGCTAAGGGAAGAGTCGATGCCCTTCCAAAGGGAAAGCTTCTATTCAACTCCTGCTAATTAATGATATTTAGGGATATAGGTCCAGTTGCCAAATTTCCAATTTTTTTCAAGATAAGCTAGAAATCATGGATTTTTTAATGTAAAAAACTTTCATTTCTGAACATTCATTCAAATCAATTTTTAAAGAATGTTATTGCCCAACAACAACAACATAAGTATCCACTAGTGTGGTATGGCCTAGAGACCATATTAACATGGTCCCCCAGGCATTGTCAGATGACAATCTCAGATAACTACCCTGCTCCATCTTTATAGGTAAATTTAAATTAACCATCTGCTTTGTTTCCTCAGTTTATTATCTGTTTTCTCTCACCTTCAAAATGTTCAGAAATGAGCATAATACTCTGTGGGTGCATGCTAAGTTGTTTCAGTTGTGTCTGACACACCGCAACCTCACAGACCATAGCCCACCAGACTCCTCTGTCCATGGGATTCTCCAGGAAAGAATACTGGAGTGAATTCCCATTTCCTCCTCCAGCCATCTTCCAGACCCAGGGATTGAACTTGTGTCTCTTAAGTCTCCTGCATTCGCAGGGAGGTTCTTTACTACTAGCACCACCTGGAAAGCCCCTTAATATTCTACTGGAGGCTTAAAGATTTGTCTTTCTCCCTCACTTACACTGACACTCTGTTTCCAAAGTTATCCATGATCTCCCGACCACAAACTGGAAAAACAATTGCCCTGCCTTCATTCTTAACCAGTTTCTGGGAACTCAAATCATTAACACCTCTTCTTGAAAGCCAGCCTCTTCTGACTTTTCACATGTTTCTAATCACCTTGTCCCAGATTCTTTTGCTGCCTCCCTTTTCCTTCGACTTCCTAAATGTGGGTGTTCCCACAGATGCAATCCTTAGCCCTCTGCTGTTCTCTTTCTTATTCTAAGATTTCATCTGCAATTTCAGCTTCAGACCTCACTAGATTCACTTATCTGCACAAATGTCTCCTCTACTGAGGAAACACGTCTCTGTTTCCCATGTCCATTTGAACATTTCTACTTGGACTATGTTGTTCACTCCTTAAATTTGCTCCAAAGTTACCGTTTTCTCTAAAACTCCGTTTTGTTCCTCTTGCTACTAAAGATCTCCTACCATTCTTTACACCATGCTGTCAGTTACTGCAGGTTGAAATCCTAATTACCTTTCACTCATCTCACATCCACATTGAATGATCTATTTGTAGTATTGGGAACATTCATCTCTATACTTCTAAGGAAGCCTCTTGTATTTTCTTTCTCTTCTTTTTCTTTTTTAAATTATGCCCTCTACTTATTGGTCTTTCATTTATTTATTTTATTTTATTTTTTAAAATTTTGACCTCTTTCATTGGTTTTTTATTTATTTATTTTCATCCATCTTTATTCTTTGACCTGTGTGGGCCTCCCATCACAGTGGCCTCTCTCATTGCACAGCACCGGCTCTGGGCACATGCGCCCCAGAGCACTGGCTTGCAACTGGACACACTGGTCCAGCCGCTCCGTGGCACGTGGGATTTTCCCAGGCCAGGGACTGAACTGGAGCCCCTGCACTGCAAGGTGGACTCTTTACCCCACTGGACCACCAGGGAAGCCCTGACTGTATCTTTCTTATTTCCTCACTCCTATCTGGATTAGGCACTGCCACCATGTTTTCACTTGCATCACATTATGGACTCACTTCCACTGCTTCAAAGGGAAAATACCAACTTCCTGTATCTGACATTCTGACAATGCACTCTTGGGCTCACTGTCATCTTCTCCATCCTCTCAATTCAGAGGACCTTTCGTCCAGCCAAACCAGTCTAATCATTGTTCTCCAAAGACTGTATTCAATTTGTGCTTTGAACGTCTTCCCCTGTAATTTCCACCTGTTCAAATCCTACTCTTGTCTTCAAGGCCCAGTTCACTTGCCTCTGTTTTGAAAAGCCTTTCAAATCATCTAGGCCAACGTGATATTTCCCTTAAGAGAACACAAGGAAATGTTTTTTTTGGTGGTCTGTCCTTATATAGAGAAGGAATCTCAAATGTTAGCTTTTAAAAGCCTCATTGTTTTACCTTTCACAAATAGGTCTAAAATTAGTTAGGTGTAGAGTAGGAAATAGGAGTAAAACTTTTTTTTTTATTCCCAGCACTATGGATGTTGGCCTTTTCTCTATTATTATCTGTTGCTAAGTTTGTCATAAAATTAAGGTAGCAAGTATGTGAGAGGTGGTTTTTAGGCTAGCGATTCTGTTCTATTGGCTTATTATTCATTCTTGTATCAATTTCACACTGTTTCAGTTAATACACATTTCATAGTAAGTCTTGATATTCAGTAGAGACTGTCCTTCCACTTTGTTGTTCTTTAAGTGTGTCTAACCTGTTCTAGGCCCTTTTCATATAATTTCTGTATGGATTTTATTGTCAGCTACTCAAGTACCATTTTCCTGTCCCTTCAGAAAAAATTAACAGCTTAGGATTTCAGGATTTTGATTGTGTGACTAGGCTCTATTTACATGATTTAGGTTTAATTTGCTATTTTTTTCAGTTTCAAAAGGTGAAAAATTTGAGAATTTCCTTTTATTCATTTCTTTCATTTTTGTTGTTGTTGTTGTTGTTATTCAGTCACCAAGTCATGTCTGACCATTTGCAACTCCATGGACATGCACAAGGCCTCCCTGTTCCTCACCAGAGTTTACCCAAGTTCATGTCCATGACTGTATCTTTCTTATTTCCTCACTCCTATCTGGATTAGGCACTGCCACCATGTTTTCACTTGCATCACATTATGGACTCACTTCCACTGCTTCAAAGGGAAAATACCAACTTCCTGTATCTGACATTCTGACAATGCACTCTTGGGCTCACTGTCATCTTCTCCATCCTCTCAATTCAGAGGACCTTTCGTCCAGCCAAACCAGTCTAATCATTGTTCTCCAAAGACTGTATTCAATTTGTGCTTTGAACGTCTTCCCCTGTAATTTCCACCTGTTCAAATCCTACTCTTGTCTTCAAGGCCCAGTTCACTTGCCTCTGTTTTGAAAAGCCTTTCAAATCATCTAGGCCAACGTGATATTTCCCTTAAGAGAACACAAGGAAATGTTTTTTTGGTGGTCTGTCCTTATATAGAGAAGGAATCTCAAATGTTAGCTTTTAAAAGCCTCATTGTTTTACCTTTCACAAATAGGTCTAAAATTAGTTAGGTGTAGAGTAGGAAATAGGAGTAAAACTTTTTTTTTTATTCCCAGCACTATGGATGTTGGCCTTTTCTCTATTATTATCTGTTGCTAAGTTTGTCATAAAATTAAGGTAGCAAGTATGTGAGAGGTGGTTTTTAGGCTAGCGATTCTGTTCTATTGGCTTATTATTCATTCTTGTATCAATTTCACACTGTTTCAGTTAATACACATTTCATAGTAAGTCTTGATATTCAGTAGAGACTGTCCTTCCACTTTGTTGTTCTTTAAGTGTGTCTAACCTGTTCTAGGCCCTTTTCATATAATTTCTGTATGGATTTTATTGTCAGCTACTCAAGTACCATTTTCCTGTCCCTTCAGAAAAAATTAACAGCTTAGGATTTCAGGATTTTGATTGTGTGACTAGGCTCTATTTACATGATTTAGGTTTAATTTGCTATTTTTTTCAGTTTCAAAAGGTGAAAAATTTGAGAATTTCCTTTTATTCATTTCTTTCATTTTTGTTGTTGTTGTTGTTGTTATTCAGTCACCAAGTCATGTCTGACCATTTGCAACTCCATGGACATGCACAAGGCCTCCCTGTTCCTCACCAGAGTTTACCCAAGTTCATGTCCATTGAATTGGTGATGCCATCCAATCATCTCATCCTCTGTCTCCCCTTTCTCCGTCTTTCCTCAGTTTTGGTCAGCCTCAGGGTCTTTTCCAATGAATCAGCTCTTCGCATCAGGTGGCCAAAATACCAGAGCTTTAGCTTCAGTATCAGTCCTTCCAATTAATATTTAGGGTTGATTTCCTTTAGGATTGACTGGTTTGATCTCTGTGTAGTCCAAGGGAGCCTCAAGAGTCTTCTTCAGCACCACAGTTCAAAAGTATCAATTCTTCCACACTCTGTCTTCTTCATGGTACAACTCTGACATCTGTACATTACTACAGGAAAAACTGTAGCCTTGACTATATGGACTTTTGTTGGTAAAGTGATATCTTTGGTTTTTAATACACAATGTAGGTTTGTCAGAGGTTCCCTGACAAGAAGCAACTGTCTTTTAATTTCATCGCTGCAGTCACTATCTGCAGTGATTTTAGAGCCCAAGAAGAGGAAATCTGTCACTGTTTCTACCTTTTCCATTTCTATTTGCCATGAAGTAATGGGACCAGATGCCATGTTTTTTTTTTTTTTTTTTTTTCTGTAACGTTGAATTTTAAGCCAATTTTTTCACTCTCTTTCACCTTCATCAAGAGGCGCTTTAGTGCCTCTTGATTTTCTGCCATTAAAGTGGTATCATCTGCATACCTGAGACTGTTGATATTTCTCCCGGCAATCTTGATTCCAGCTTATAACTCATCCAGCCTGGCATTTTGCATGATGTGCTCTGCATAGAAGCTAAATAAGCAGGGTGACAATAAGCAGCCTGTTGTACTCCTTCCCTGCTGGCTCAAATAGTAAAGAACCTGCCTGCAGTGCAGGAGACCTGAGTTCAATGCCTGGTTGGGAAGATCCTCTGGAGAAGGGAATGGCAACCCACTCTTGTATGCTTGCCTAGAGAATTACATGGACAGTGGAGTCTGGCAGGCTAGTCTGCGGGATTGCAAAGATTCAGGTACAACCAAGCGACTAAAACTTTCATTCGTTTATGCATTTAATTGTATGCACAACTAACATCAAGCTTTACTTTTGATTTTTATCTTTTTAAAAATTGTTTTAGCTGTACTGGGTTTTCACCATGGCAAGTGAGCTCTGTTGTGGGGTGCCAGCTTCTCGAGCTGCAGTATGCACCTTCAGTAGTTGTGGTGAACAGGCTCTAAAGCTCAGGATTCTCTACTTTCAGTGTGTAAGCTTCGTTGCCCTGTGGTATGTGGGATCTCAGTTCCTTGATCAGAGATTGTATGTCCCCTGCATTGAAAGGCAGGTTCTTAACCACAGGACTACCATGATGTGTCATAATTTTTAATAAACATTCTTATTTATTCTATTTCAGATATTTTCTTTTTTCTTTTGTGACTTCCTCTTTGATTCATGAATAATTATTTATTAAAGTATTTTGTTTGACCACATATTTTGCAATGTTTAAGATATCTTTCTGTTACTGATGTCTAGTTTAATTCTTGAGTGATGAGAGAAAATCCTTTTTAAGATTTCAATTCTTTAAAACTTGTTGAGTTCATTTTATATTCCTAGAATATGTTCTACTTTAATGAATGTGAATTAGGCCATATTGGTTGATTATGTCTTCTATATTCTTATTTTCTACTTTTTCATTAAGGGAGTAGTGTTGATATCTCTAAATGCAGTTATGGATTTTTCTTTCTATCAGCTTTGCTTTGAGTAGTTTGAAATTTTGCTATGTTTAAAATGCACATTTTAAACTGTTAGGTCTTCTTTGTGAATTGACATCTTTATCAATAAGTAACATTCCTTCTAGTCCTGGATAACACCTCTTCAGTGAAATCTATTTTGTCGTATTTTTAATTCACTTTACTTTCTTTTGATTTCTGTTTGTGTGGTATAATATATCTTTTCCCAACTTTTTACTTTTAACAGATCTATGTATTTTGATTAAAATAGTATTTTGCAGATAATCTACAGTTGATTCTTGTACTTCATCTATCCTGATACCTCCCTATTAATCAGCATACTTAGATGATTTAAGTATTGATAAAGTGAGTTGAAGTCTTATCTACCAACTCTCTTGCTTGTACATATTTTCCAGATGTTCCTTTTTTCCCTTTTGTGCAACCATTTAGATTGCATATGTTTCATTGTTTTTTTTTTTCTCCACAATTGCTTTATTAATTATATTGCCATCTTTAAAATTGTATGGATGCCCCTAGTCAACACTATACATTTTTAATTTATCACAGTCTGCTTTAAAATAATATTATTTCACATACTGTATGAGAAAAACAATATATTCCCAGTTTCTCCCTCCTACTTTGTCTTACACTTTATTTTTACATATATTATGAAACATATATATATATATAAAACATTTTCACTATTTTTGCTTTAAGCTGTCAATTAGCTTTTCAAATGATTAAATATAATTTAAAAATATACCTTATATTTGCCTCTACCTTTAACATTATCAGTGCTCTTCATTTTTTTGGTGAATCTAAGTGTTCACCCGGTATCATACCCCTTCCTCATGAAGAACTTTCCTTCATAAAGATGGAACTTCATTGCCTTCTGGCTTTCATGATTTCTAACAATAAGCCCACTATAACTTGTTGTCATTATTAGAAGTTGTAAAATAACATTTTTTCTGTTTTCATGATTATTTCCCTATATTCGATGACAATGATGTTTCAAATTTCCTGTTTACTGAATTTTTTTTGTTGTTCTTGGTACTGATCCTGCTTGTAGTTCTCTGAGTTTCCTGAATTTGTGGTTTGATATTTTCCACAGTTTTGGGAAAGTTCTCAATCTTATCTTTTCAAATATTTTACTTGCCTCATTCTCTCTTTATCTTCCTCTAGAACCCCAGTACACATATATTACACCATTCACTACAGTTCCAAAACTATTGGATATTATCATTTTAAAATATTTTTTACACTGTGCATTTCAGTTTTAATAACTTGTATTATTCGGTCTGAATAATTTCCATAACTTTTCCTGCCTTATCTTCATGTTCATTTGCCCTTTCCTCAGCATTATTAAGCATAGTGATGAGTTTGTCAAAGTGAGTTGAAGTCTTATCTACCAACTCTCTTGCTTGTACATATTTTCCAGATGTTCCTTTTTTCCCTTTTGTGCAACCATTTAGATTGCATATGTTTCATTGTTTTTTTTTTTCTCCACAATTGCTTTATTAATTATATTGCCATCTTTAAAATTGTATGGATGCCCCTAGTCAACACTATACATTTTTAATTTATCACAGTCTGCTTTAAAATAATATTATTTCACATACTGTATGAGAAAAACAATATATTCCCAGTTTCTCCCTCCTACTTTGTCTTACACTTTATTTTTACATATATTATGAAACATATATATATATATAAAACATTTTCACTATTTTTGCTTTAAGCTGTCAATTAGCTTTTCAAATGATTAAATAAAATTTTAAAAAATATACCTTATATTTGCCTCTACCTTTAACATTATCAGTGCTCTTCATTTTTTTGGTGAATCTAAGTGTTCACCCGGTATCATACCCCTTCCTCATGAAGAACTTTCCTTCATAAAGATGGAACTTCATTGCCTTCTGGCTTTCATGATTTCTAACAATAAGCCCACTATAACTTGTTGTCATTATTAGAAGTTGTAAAATAACATTTTTTCTGTTTTCATGATTATTTCCCTATATTCGATGACAATGATGTTTCAAATTTCCTGTTTACTGAATTTTTTTTGTTGTTCTTGGTACTGATCCTGCTTGTAGTTCTCTGAGTTTCCTGAATTTGTGGTTTGATATTTTCCACAGTTTTGGGAAAGTTCTCAATCTTATCTTTTCAAATATTTTACTTGCCTCATTCTCTCTTTATCTTCCTCTAGAACCCCAGTACACATATATTACACCATTCACTACAGTTCCAAAACTATTGGATATTATCATTTTAAAATATTTTTTACACTGTGCATTTCAGTTTTAATAACTTGTATTATTCGGTCTGAATAATTTCCATAACTTTTCCTGCCTTATCTTCATGTTCATTTGCCCTTTCCTCAGCATTATTAAGCATAGTGATGAGTTTGCCAAAGGAGTTTTTCTATTCTAATATCCTATTTTTTAAAATTGTTGTATATACATGGCTTGCTCTTAGAGTTTCATCTTTCTTCTTGAGTTTCCCACATGTATATGCATGTTGCCTACTTACCATTCCCAAGAGAATCTTTAACCTAATTATTACTATTTTTTAAAGTCCTCAACCTTATTGTTCTATTAACATCTTGGTTAGCTCTATATCTGTATCTTTTGATTTCCTTACCTTTTGACAGTGGGTTGTATTTTTTCACACTTTTTGTCTTGTCATTTTTTAAATGAATATTCATCATTACATGTAGGACAACTTAATCTGAGGCAACTAATATTTATGCTCCTCTTCTGCCAAGCCACTTGAGTTATAGTTAAGAGGCTAAGTCAAACAAAGAGTTGGGTCTGGGTTCACTTCAGTTCACCAAATTCAGAGCAAGCTTTGAGCTCCTTTAGCAATGGACTGCAATTGCCAGCTGTGCTGAGGTAGAGACTGGAAGCCCAAGCCGTTCTTCTCAGTGTTCATGCTTCATCTCAGCTGCCCCATGCCCACCCCCACCCCATGCTCTTATCACACCAACTGTAGATTGCTACTGCTTGATACTCAAGGCTAGACTTGGTAAAGGGAGAATCCTTCTCTTCCTGGTTCAGCCTCAGTGTTAGGCAGGCCTTGTGTCCTTGGAACTTAGGCTGGATGGTTTTTTTTCGGTATTTCTGTCTTTCTTCCATAGCAACCAGACTCTGAGTTACATCTGTGGTTCATCTTGGGCAAGACTTTCTTGTACTTCCTATGGTATATGGGATCCAGAGCCCAGGGTGTTTTCCTGTTCTCCCAGGGGGACAGAGGGTTTTTCTTCTGTTCTTTTCCTAAGCACAATGGTTCCTTCTGCTTGTGAGTGACCATAGTTGCTGCTCCTCCTCAGTGGCTTAAGTTTTCTATTCATAGGCAAGAACAGACTAAGAACAAAGATGCTTTGAGGTTTTCTACAGAGGGCACAGGTCACCTCCTACATGCCCGTGACCCAAGGAGAAATGCAATATTCTGTACTGTCCTCATGAGCACCCATTGAAGGTAAAAATGACCCAACAATCCCACTACTGAGTACTTACCCCTAAGGAAACCATAACTGACAAAACAGATGCACCGCAATGTTCATGAAGCACTATTTACAATAGCTAGGACATGGAAGCAACCAAGATGTCCACAGACAGATGAATAGATAAAGAAGCTGTGGTACATACATACAATAGAATATTACTCAGCTATAAAAAAGAACACAGTTGAGTCAGTTCTAATGAGGTTGATGAACCCAGAGCCTACCATACAGTGTGAAATAAAAAAAGAGAAAAACTAATATCATATATTAATACATATATATAGAATCTAGAAAGATAGTACTGATGATCCTATATGCAGAGCAGCAAAGGAGACACAAATATAACAAACAAGCTTTTGGACACAGTGCGGGAAGAAGAGGGTAGGATAATTTGAAAGAGCAGCATTGAAATGTATACATTACCATATGCATAATAGATAGGAAGTAGGAATTTGCTGTATGACACAGGGAACCCAAGTCTGATGCTCTGTGTCAACCTAGAAGGGTGGGAGGGGGTGAGAGGTGGGAGGAAGATTCAAGAGGGAGAGGACACATGTATACTTATGGCTGTTCCATGCTGATGTATGGCAAAAATCAACACAATACTATAAACTAATTATCCTTCAATTAAAAATAAAATAAAACTTAAAAAAAGATACTGCTAGTGAGAACCCATCTATTTCAGACTAGCATGTAGCCCACACTTGACTTTGAACAACTAGTTAAAAGTTGAGGTGATTTATTCTGACTTAACTTTTATGGTATGGTCTCCTCCTTATATATTCCATGGACTGACTTCTCACTCCGGAATTTAGGTTACTTTGTGAACTTAACTCTAAGGGGCTCAAGAAAAGTTGACTTTGGTGAGTATGGACTTTTTTTCTCCTTTGTTAGTGTGGCAGCTTCATCCTATGTAAAAGTAGGAACAAATAACTTACTTTTATTATAATATCTAGCACTTGTTTAGCTCCTGAGGACTGGAAAAACTATAGGTAACTTTGTAAATGCATTTAATAAGTATTGTAGGTGTCCTGCATCATTACATAGAAAAGGTAATTTTTGTTGCAGCAAGACACGAGTCCAGTCCTCAAAATTCAAGAACTCACTCTCTTGACGAGTCTTTCTTTGAAAACTAACAATAATGCTTTTTAACAATCATATTACTTATCATGAGAGAATATACAGAATTGGTTCCATTGAAGGGGCTTATACAGGCCTTCATAATAATAAAAGCTAATATACAAGAATACAATATTCCATAAAATCTGACTATCAAACAAAAGCAAAGAGTATATTTAATATAATTTTATAAGGACTTTGATTTAAGTTAGTCCCATCAATAAGACCACCCCAGAATATAGAACTTCAGGATTCACAATAGCATGATTTCAAATCAAATTCATTTGTTCTTCTTGAAAGCAGGACTAGTTTGTTTTTAAGTGTCCAGTAGAGATGTGTTTTATACTTCTACAGTTCTTATATTTAAAATTTTCACACTATTTGTGTATGTTTGTAATAGCTATTTTCTCCATACCTATGACTTAAATAACAAATCCCACCTTTCCACATTTCAGTTTCATTTATTTATTCAAGAAAAATACACCCAGTGCCTACTATTGCCTACTAGCTTATGCTTCATGTTAAGGATACAATACTGTAAAGGTATGGTTCATGACTTTAAAAATATTACAACTTTTGTGAGACATAAATCAAAATAATATAATATCACTATTAATATGGAGGCATAGTCAATAAGAAAACAGAGCAGTAGAAACATGAAATAATAAGAGCTAATAAATAATAAGGTTTACAATGGAAAATCTACCAGTCCTAATGACACTGGTTGAAGAACATTAAAATCAGTGACTAATATGAACTAAATTATTTACGGACCAGGGAGTACAGTCAAGATGCAAAACATAATACGTAGAGCAAACTAACAATGCTACTTACTCCATGGAAGTAATGAAGCCACAAATGAAATCTTCTCTTTAAAACAGGGATAGTAATTGGTAAATTTGTAACAGTAGAGACAATCATAGAGGATTATAAGAAGTCCAATGAAATAAATCCAGGATTTATTTAGAACACTAAACAAATTCAAAAATTTTTAGACTTAAAAGGCAGCATAAATCTCAAGAGTGACTCAAAGCTTTTCAACTGGAAATCTTTGAAACAAATGGAATTAAAAAAAAAACATCGTCTAACTGAAGCATGTTCTTCTGAAAAGCACCGCAGAAGAAACAGAAGATTTGTACTTAGCCAAGTCAACTTAGCTGTGCTATTTTCTCAATATTCAACAAGTTAATTCCTAAGGGGCTACAAGAAAACATACAGTATATGAATCAGAAAAGAGTTTTCACATAAAATTGCAAAACAAATTTGCCCTGAAATGACTTTTATTTCTATTCCTTTGCTATCACTAGAAAGATAAAGGTTTCCAAAACTGCTTTAGAACAGATTCCGGATATATTAAATTGTTTAATATTTTGTCATTATTTCTAAGTTTTTACCATCTGTTATAAAAATGATAACTTTTAAATGAATTAAAATATGTGTTTCCCTTTGTTTATAATTCTGCCTCCAAGACAGTATCTATAATGCAAAGTTGCCAGAGCAAAGAACATAAAATGTAGCCAGCATAAGCCAACAGGGAAAACTTCATTAAAATCCCTACCAATTAGAGAGTTTTCATGCTTTTTTGTATGTGTGTGGCCACTTCTATTGGTCTCTCATTTATCTATTTTCATCCATCTTTGTTCTTTGTCCTGTGTGGGCCTCCCATTGCGGTGGCCTCTCTAGCTGCAGAGCACCAGCTCTGGGCGCACGCACTCCAGAGCTATGACTCGGTAGTTGGACACACCAGTCCAGCCACTCCACAGCACATGGGATCTTCCCAGGCCAGAGATTGAATCAGCGACCCTTGCACTGCAAGGTAGTGGGCTTATCCATGGAACCACCAGACTCCCTTCATGCTCTTTCTGGTGGCTCAGACAGCAAAGAATCCGTCTGCAATTCAGGAGGCCCCAGTTCAATTCCTGGGTCGGGAAGATCCCCTGGAGAAGGGATAGGCTACCCACTGCAGTATCCTTGTGCTTCCCTGGTGGTTCAGACTGTAAAGAATTCCCTAGAGAAGGGAAAGGCTACCTACTACTCCAGTAGTCTTGCCTGGAGAGTTCCATGGCTAGTCCACAGATTGCTAAGAGTCATAAAGGGCTGAGCGATTTCACTTTCACTTTCACTCACTCCAGTAATCTTGCCTGGGAAATCCCACAGACAGAGGAGCCTGATCTAGGCTCAGTCTACAGTCTATGGGGTTGCAAAGAGTTGGACATGACTGAGTCACTAACACTTTGACGTTCATGCTTTTCTTACACAAAAAGCAAGGGTCCAGGAACCTCTTGACCATGACTGTCAAACAAATGGGCACCTTTTATCGTCATGGTTCCTGAGAACACATAAGACAGTTTACAGAAACTTCCTGGAGCACATTGTACCCCACCAGCATACTGACAAACCTAGTGGGATCAAGATGATGTCAAAGGCTAGGTGGTAGACCGGAAGCCTGACTGAAAGCAGTCTAATACTCTTTCATTTAACAAATGGTTGAAAACCTACTTTCTGCCGGGCACTTTGCAAAAAGTTCACTTCAGTGAACAAACCCAAGATGCCTACATTTGATGGTGCCTACTTTCCCTGACAAGGAAAATGCCCATAAGGACCACAGTCAACCACAAAGTGAAATGGGTTCTAGAATAATAATAGTTAATGTGTATTAGATGCTTATTATGCATTGTGTTCTCTTTCTCTTAGAGATTTATATGTATCGATGGTGGAGTAGATTTAATCACTATCCTCAGTGCACTTTGCAGAATGTTTAAGCATAATTTCAGTCCTGTAGCAATACTGGGCTGAGTTTACAATTCAGTCATGATAATCAACAATCAAAATCTGTGAATGGCAGTAACCTTTCAAACTTAAACAAAAAGTTAAAATTTTTAATTTAAAAAAAGAACAGCAATCACCAAAAAATCAAAGAGGGAAGAATGTTCAGTTTTAGAAGGTAAAAGAAAGTACCCTACTTTTGTGTTTGGCTCACTTAGCATGTGGATTTTACACTGACTCCAGTGTAACATTGAAAAATAACCCAAATATCGCAACTAGAAATAAAAATCAAGAAGTTCTAAGGACATTGGAAGCATCTTGCACCATTAAGAGGGAAGAACATTGCACGTGCAGAAGAAAACTTCAGCTTGAACTGAGAGCATGCTGCTCTGAAATAACAAGAGCGCAGGACATTACAACTGTGAGAAAACAAGAGAAATCTCCTGAATAAATATTTTGCATGTCTGCTGAAATTTAACAAAAATTTCAACTCAATTCAGAATGTTGCTGCGGGGCTTTTGTAACTTGGCCTAGAGTTCCTGCCTATAACTTTGCAGCCAGTAGGCATGTCTGGCAGAGTGTCCAACACATACAGAAGGGAAGAGGGAAAAAAAGTTTTAAATACTACAGAGTCCGTAGATGATAGGACACTGATCTTTTCCAGACTAGAATAGACTCTCCTAAATCTATGACTGTATAGTCTGTATTTATCACAGGCTTTGGGACATTAATCAGTCTGCTGAAACTCTCTTCTCAGCAGTAGCCATTCCATTGCCTCAGCTAGACTGAGACTTCAGTTTAGAGTCAACTGTTTCTCTTTCTTTCAGCCAAACTGCAGGAGCTTTGAAGGCAATCCAAGGAACAGACAAAGGATAGGTTTGATGGCTTGTTTCCACTGAAATAAACCAGTTCAATCTTTCTTACTAGCTTATTTTGCAAATAGTTCCTAAAAATTATTATATAGTCACAAATGTTAATTAAGCCAAATGCTTAATAAAATAATACTAATTCAGCTTGTATTAGCATTGCCACTGTCTCTGTCTATTGCTTCTAATACTAATAGATGGAGAAAATGCAAGTGTCAGCTAGCAGTAGACATGACCCAAACAATCATCCCAGAATACAGATTCCAAAAAAGAAAATAAATACAGATGTTAAAATGTGGAAAAGGGTGTTTTTTCAAAAAAATTTAAAATTTTTAATTTAAAAAAAGAACAGCAATCACCAAAAAATCAAAGAGGGAAGAATGTTCAGTTTTAGAAGGTAAAAGAAAGTACCCTACTTTTGTGTTTGGCTCACTTAGCATGTGGATTTTACACTGACTCCAGTGTAACATTGAAAAATAACCCAAATATCGCAACTAGAAATAAAAATCAAGAAGTTCTAAGGACATTGGAAGCATCTTGCACCATTAAGAGGGAAGAACATTGCACGTGCAGAAGAAAACTTCAGCTTGAACTGAGAGCATGCTGCTCTGAAATAACAAGAGCGCAGGACATTACAACTGTGAGAAAACAAGAGAAATCTCCTGAATAAATATTTTGCATGTCTGCTGAAATTTAACAAAAATTTCAACTCAATTCAGAATGTTGCTGCGGGGCTTTTGTAACTTGGCCTAGAGTTCCTGCCTATAACTTTGCAGCCAGTAGGCATGTCTGGCAGAGTGTCCAACACATACAGAAGGGAAGAGGGAAAAAAAGTTTTAAATACTACAGAGTCCGTAGATGATAGGACACTGATCTTTTCCAGACTAGAATAGACTCTCCTAAATCTATGACTGTATAGTCTGTATTTATCACAGGCTTTGGGACATTAATCAGTCTGCTGAAACTCTCTTCTCAGCAGTAGCCATTCCATTGCCTCAGCTAGACTGAGACTTCAGTTTAGAGTCAACTGTTTCTCTTTCTTTCAGCCAAACTGCAGGAGCTTTGAAGGCAATCCAAGGAACAGACAAAGGATAGGTTTGATGGCTTGTTTCCACTGAAATAAACCAGTTCAATCTTTCTTACTAGCTTATTTTGCAAATAGTTCCTAAAAATTATTATATAGTCACAAATGTTAATTAAGCCAAATGCTTAATAAAATAATACTAATTCAGCTTGTATTAGCATTGCCACTGTCTCTGTCTATTGCTTCTAATACTAATAGATGGAGAAAATGCAAGTGTCAGCTAGCAGTAGACATGACCCAAACAATCATCCCAGAATACAGATTCCAAAAAAGAAAATAAATACTGATGTTAAAATGTGGAAAAGGGTGTATCACATTTTTTCATAAGACCTAGTGTATTATTTGATTTGGATACCCCTTAATTTCATGGATGAAACTAGCTTTGAAGTCCACTGCATATTTTCCATTTTAAAATAAAAATTTTGACCTGAGTTCTATTAGATGGCTGCCTTGAAGTAGCTAAATTATTGAAAATAGCCTTAACATAGTCTTCCATGAAGTATGCATGCTTTTATAAGTTTGAATGCATTTATTTATAAGTTAGCATTTTAAAAGTTTGGGTGCATCTCTCTCTAAATATTTATGAGTATACTTTCACATTAAGTCAGGAGACAGGAATGAAAAATTGTAAGGTACGTTCTCAAAATTTATTCAAATCTCAATTTCTCTTAAAAAGGAATGAACCAAAAATTCTAATTCTTATAGCTTTTTAAAACCACTCTTTGAGGTGTGTTCAGTTGTGCTTCTTTTCATTTATTCATTCATTCATTTGTTTTTATTACTTTTCACACTTCCTCCAGGACATTACCCTAGATTAGCATTGTTGGCACAGGAATCTATGTTACCCCAGGAGTTGTTTTAAGAAAGTGTCAAAATATGGATTTCCTCTTCCACTGGGAGGGTGACAACCGGCCTATGATGAATATGCAGGGAAGGTGGAAGGAGAGTCTAAGGGTACAGAAAATGTTTATCCCAGTATTATTCTTCCCAACATCTGCCATAAATATTGTACAGCCATTTGTTTTGAGAGTCAATTATGACCCAGTGATTTGTCACAGAATAGTATTAAGAGACCCTTGAAATTGCTAATAAATATGGGGCTTCCTCTGAGGTGAAGGTTCTAAGTGTAGATTGTGGTGATAGGGACACCACACTGTGAATATACTTAATGCCATTCAATTGAACCCTTTAAACAGGTGAGTTGTATGGTATGTGAGTAAAGTCTCAATAAGACTATTTATAAAAGATGTATTTTGTCTAGATAGCAAGGATTTTAATAATTACTTTAAGAGGCTGTAGATTATAGTAGTCAATTCTAATTCAGGCTTTGGAGTCAGACTGACCTGAGTTTATTTTATGGGGGCAGAGGCAGGGAGGTGGGAAGAAATAGAAGCATGCCCCTCCTCTATACCTTGAGGTGGGGAATGCATACCCTACTAACAAATCTAAGAAAATCTTCACCACTCACATTTTTTTTTTTTGCCTTTTTACTTTCTGATCTCTTTCACCCATTTCTCTACCACCCTGCTTTCCTGCCCCTGGCAACTACCAATCTGTTCCTTGTGTGTCTAAGCTTTTTCTTTCTTTCTTTCTTTTGTATTCCACATTTAAGAGAAGTCATACAGTATTAGTTTCTCACTGTTTGACTTTTCTTATCAAGGTCAATCCACATTGCTGCAAAAGGCAAGACTGCATTATTTTTATAGTTGAATGATATTCAGTTGTCTTTATAGGCATTACTCCTTTTATAGAACTTCTCATATAGTGTGTTTTATATAAAGTGAAGGTTTGTGGCAACCCTGTATCAAGGAAGTCTATCAGCACCATTCTGCTAATAGCATTTGTTCATTCTGTGTCTCTGTGTCATTTGGGGGCAATTTTCACAATATTTCAAATGCTTTATTTATTATTATAATGTTCGATATAGTGACCTGATATCACTAATCTTTAATGTTACTTTTATAGTTGTCTGGGCAATTTTTAGCAATACAGTATTTTTTAATTAAGGTATGTGCTTTTTCAAACAATGGTATTGCACACTCAATGGGCTATAGTACAATGTAAATATACCTTTCATATGTAATGTGAAACCAAAAAATTCATATGCCTTGCTTTACTGCGATATTTACCTTATTGCAGTGATCTGGAATTGAACCTGCAGTATTCCTGACATAAACCTGTATACACCACAATTTATTTATCCATTCACCCACCAATAGACATTTAGGTTGCTTACATATATTGGTTATTATAAATAATGCTGTAATGAACATTGGGGTTCATATATCTTTTCTAGTTCATGTCTTGGGAATCTTCTTGTATAAATATCCATAGGTGGAATTTTGTCTAGATAGCAAGAATTTTAATAATTACTTTAAGAGGCTGTAGATTATAGTAGTCAATTCTAATTCAGGCTTTGGAGTCAGACTGACCTGAGTTTATTTTATGGGGGCAGAGGCAGGGAGGTGGGAAGAAATAGAAGCATGCCCCTCCTCTATACCTTGAGGTGGGGAATGCATACCCTACTAACAAATCTAAGAAAATCTTCACCACTCACATTTTTTTTTTTTGCCTTTTTACTTTCTGATCTCTTTCACCCATTTCTCTACCACCCTGCTTTCCTGCCCCTGGCAACTACCAATCTGTTCCTTGTGTGTCTAAGCTTTTTCTTTCTTTCTTTCTTTTGTATTCCACATTTAAGAGAAGTCATACAGTATTAGTTTCTCACTGTTTGACTTTTCTTATCAAGGTCAATCCACATTGCTGCAAAAGGCAAGACTGCATTATTTTTATAGTTGAATGATATTCAGTTGTCTTTATAGGCATTACTCCTTTTATAGAACTTCTCATATAGTGTGTTTTATATAAAGTGAAGGTTTGTGGCAACCCTGTATCAAGGAAGTCTATCAGCACCATTCTGCTAATAGCATTTGTTCATTCTGTGTCTCTGTGTCATTTGGGGGCAATTTTCACAATATTTCAAATGCTTTATTTATTATTATAATGTTCGATATAGTGACCTGATATCACTAATCTTTAATGTTACTTTTATAGTTGTCTGGGCAATTTTTAGCAATACAGTATTTTTTAATTAAGGTATGTGCTTTTTCAAACAATGGTATTGCACACTCAATGGGCTATAGTACAATGTAAATATACCTTTCATATGTAATGTGAAACCAAAAAATTCATATGCCTTGCTTTACTGCGATATTTACCTTATTGCAGTGATCTGGAATTGAACCTGCAGTATTCCTGACATAAACCTGTATACACCACAATTTATTTATCCATTCACCCACCAATAGACATTTAGGTTGCTTACATATATTGGTTATTATAAATAATGCTGTAATGAACATTGGGGTTCATATATCTTTTCTAGTTCATGTCTTGGGAATCTTCTTGTATAAATATCCATAGGTGGAATTTCTGGATCATACGATAGTTCTACCTTTTAATTCTTTGAGTAGACTTCATATTATACTTACAAAGTGTCTCAGACAACTTACAATCCATCAACAGGACACAAGTATTCTCTTTTCTCCATATCCTTACCAACAACTGTTATTTCTTATATTTTTGCTAATACTCATTCTAATAATTGTGAGAGAAGCCTGGCAGGCTACAGTCCACAGGGTTACAAAGCGCCAGGCATGACTGAGTGATTCACACAGACATACACACCTACACACACACACACTTCACTCTGGTTTTGCTTTGCATTTTCCTGATGATTAATGATGTTGAGTATCTTTTCATGTATCTGTTGGTTATCTGTCTTTGTGTCTTCTCTAGAAAAATGTCTGTTTTGTATGATCCTCTGTACATTTTTTGACCAGATTTTTTTGTTATTGACTTGTATGAGTTCTTTATATATTTTAGATATTAACCTCTTATCAGGTGTATGATTTGCAAATAACTTCTCCCATTCAGTAGGTGGCCTTTTCATCTTGTTTTAATGACTTCCTTTACTAGTTAATTGGGAGTTAATTTTTGTTTATGAGGTATGATGCTGGTTGGATTTAATTTTTGTTCATGGGTTGTGATGGTGGTTGAGTTTCAATCTTTTCTATGCAGATGTCCAGTTCTCCCAACACCATTATTGAAGAGACCGTGCTTTTGCCCTTGTATATTCTTAGCTCCTTTGTTATACCTTAAATGATCATGTATTACCATATGTGGGTTTATTTCTGGGTTCTCTATTCCATTTTCATTGATTTCTGTATCTATTTTGATGCCATTGCCATACAGTTCTAATTACTACAGCTTTGTAAGATAGTTTGAAATCAGGCAGCACGATACCTCCAGCTTTGTTATTCTTTCTAAAGACTTAACTATTCAAGGTCTTCCATGGTTTCATACACATTTAGGATTATTAGTTCTATTTCTCTGAAAAATGCCATTGGAATTTTGATAGGGATTGCCATGAATCTATAGATGATTCAGGTATTATAGACATTTTGACAATATTGATTCTCCCAGTCCATGAGCATGGAATATCTTTCCATTTATTTGTGTCTTCTTCAATTTCCTTCATTACTGTCTTAATAGTTTTCAACATACAGGTTATTCCCCTCCTTGGTTAAATTTACTTCTATTTCTAAATATATTCATGTATTATAATTTCTGATGCTATTATAAATGAGATATTATAATTTCTCCATCTGACAGTTCATTATAAATATACAGGCACAATAGTTTTTTGTGTATTGATTTTGTATGCTGAAACTTTAGTGAATTCATTTATTAGTTCTAACTTTTTTGATGATTTAAGTTTTCTATATACAATACCATGTCATCTACAAATAGTGATAGTTTTAATTCTTCTTTTCTAATCTAGATGCCTTTTATTTCTTTTTACTGTCTTATTGCTCTGGTTAGAATTTCCAATAATGTGTTGAATAAAAGTGGCAGGGGTGGATATCTTGTTTTGTTCCTTACTTCTGAGGAAGAGCTTCAGATTTTCCCCATTGAGTATAATGCTAGCTGTGTGCTTGTTATACATGCCCTTTATTATGTTGAGGTAAGTTCCCTCTCTACTTGTAACATTGAGTTTTTTTTTTTAATCATAAATGGATATTGAATTTGGTTAAATAATTTCCCTTCATCTATTGAGAGAATCATACAAATTTTATCCTCATTTTGTTAATGTGGCATATCACATTAACTGATCTGCCAGTGTTGAACCACTCTTGTGACTCTGTATCTCATTGGATAACGTGTATGATCCTTTCAATATACTATGAATTTTGTTTGCTAATATCTTTTTGGGGATTTTTGTATCTATATTCATCAATCATATTGGTCTTTGTCTAGTTTTTGTATCAGAGTAATGTTGGCTTCATGAAATGAGTTTGGAAGAGCTCCCCTCTGTTCTATCCTTTGGAAGAGCTTGAGAATGATTGGTGTTAATTCTCTCTGAATATTTGGTAGAATTCACTAATGAAGCTGTTTGGTCCTAGACTTTTTTATTGGAATTTTTTTTTTTTAAAGATTTATTTATTTATTTATTTTGGGCGGGGGTCGGGTTGGGGAGGGAGGGGAGCGGGCAGGCCACTCCTATTGGTCTTTCATTTCTCTATTTTCATCTGTCTTTGTTCTTTGGCTCCTGTGGGCCTCCCATCACGGTGGCCTCTGTTGTCGCAGAGCACCGGCTCTGGGTGCACATGCTCCAGAGCTCCGGCTCGGTAATTGGACACATCGGTCCAGCCGCTCCGCAGCACATGGGATCTTACCAGGCCAGGGATCGAACCGGCGCCCCTTGCACTGCAAGGCGGTGTCCTTACCCACTGGACCACCAGGGGAAGCCCTATTGGAAATTTTTTGACTACTTATTCAATCTTCTATCCATCAGTCTGTTCAGATTTTCTATTCCTCATAACTCAGTCTCGATGGGTTGAATGTTTCTAGAATTTATCTACTTCTAGATTGTCCAATTTATTGGAGCATAATTATTCATAGTAGTCACATGATCCTTTGTGTCTCTATGGCATCAATTGTAACATCTCCTCTTTCATTTTTGATTTTATTTGTGTTCTCTCTTTTTTCCTGATGAGTCTTAATAAGCTTATCTTTTCAAAGAACCAGTTCTTAGTTTTATTAATCTTCTCTATTGTCTTTTTAGTCTTTATTTCATTTGATTCCACTCTAATCTTTATCATTTCCTTCCTGTACATACTTACCATATACAACTTGATGAGGGAGTTAAGTATATACCTATGAATCATCACTATAATGTATACCATAAACATCACCCCCAAAAGTTTCTTCCTACCCTCTTTATTTATTAATATTATTATTTTGTGTGATAAGAACACAACATAAGATCTATCCTCTTAGCAAATATTTAAGTATATAGTTCAGTATCTTAACTGTAGGCTCTATGCTGTACAGCAAATTCTAACTGCAACATCTTTCTGGTTTCAGATCATTGTTGTCAAATAAAGGAAATTTCCAACACTAAGCTCCTTAAAAATTATGCCAGAGTTTATAACCTTTTAGGAACTACTCCAATATACAGAAAAGCAGAGTAAAACATGTGGAGGGATCCTACGATTCTTTGTTAGGCTTAATTTAGGCACATTCTCAGGTTTTGTGCCTAAATACTTAGGCTTCAATGGACACGGATTTGAGCAAATTCCAGGAGATAGTGAAGGACAGGGGAGTCTGGCATGCTACAATCCATAAAGTCACAAAAGTCAGACATGACTTAGCTAATGAACAACATCAAATTTAAGTTTCTTGGAAATGTGCCTTCAAAGGAATTATAGAAAAAGTTCCTGGTCCACTCTCTTTTAAAAAAAAGAAAAAAATGAAAAATGCCTTCAACATTATTTAATTGGAATAGTATCAGAGAGTGTGTGTATATTCATGTGCATGTATTCTAAATGAAAAATCAGTTTACTAAATCAGCACAGAAGGATAAAACGTTCAAATGTCTGTTATTTGGTGGTATCAAGTGTCAATCAACATATTTTATATTTGATTACTTGTGACTTTGATTTAGAAAGCATACTTTCCTTAAAAGCTGGTAGATATTCCTTAAGAAACACAACCTTTTGATATTTTCTCTATCATTTTCAGTTTTAACAAATGAGGAGAGAAGTATCAACATAGAAAAGTAATCCCAGGATTCAGGATAGTCTCTCTCTTTTGGAAACACAGACGAGTATGAAGATGTAAAATTCCCAAAGAAATATTAGATAAGAGAGATCATGCATTTCCAGTATTCTACAATTCATGTTTACATTGTGGCATAAGTAAAAACAACCAGTCAGTGTGATAGCAAGATCTTAAACTTTCAGATGTCTTAAAGTGTTTTCTGTTTTTAATCTTAAAAATCACTGGAATATGCCTAGTTCTTATTTGATCATAATTCACTTTGAAATAAATCCCACTCTTGCCAACTTGAGCTTTAAAGTATTTCAATTCACAGTAAAGTACTGAATTATCCTCTTCCTCTCTACAGTTCTCAGAGGAAACAGACATAATAGAAAACTGATTTTAAAAGTAGAAAATTCTGCCTAAATAAGTCTTTATTTTCTTAATATTTATTTGACTGTGTCGGTCTTAGTTGCCCGGAGCCTTGTTGGCACGTGGATTCTCTATTTATGGTCAAGGGTTCCAGGGCTTGTTGGCATGGGCTTATACAGAAAAGCAGAGTAAAACATGTGGAGGGATCCTACGATTCTTTGTTAGGCTTAATTTAGGCACATTCTCAGGTTTTGTGCCTAAATACTTAGGCTTCAATGGACACGGATTTGAGCAAATTCCAGGAGATAGTGAAGGACAGGGGAGTCTGGCATGCTACAATCCATAAAGTCACAAAAGTCAGACATGACTTAGCTAATGAACAACATCAAATTTAAGTTTCTTGGAAATGTGCCTTCAAAGGAATTATAGAAAAAGTTCCTGGTCCACTCTCTTTTAAAAAAAAGAAAAAAATGAAAAATGCCTTCAACATTATTTAATTGGAATAGTATCAGAGAGTGTGTGTATATTCATGTGCATGTATTCTAAATGAAAAATCAGTTTACTAAATCAGCACAGAAGGATAAAACGTTCAAATGTCTGTTATTTGGTGGTATCAAGTGTCAATCAACATATTTTATATTTGATTACTTGTGACTTTTGATTTAGAAAGCATACTTTCCTTAAAAGCTGGTAGATATTCCTTAAGAAACACAACCTTTTGATATTTTCTCTATCATTTTCAGTTTTAACAAATGAGGAGAGAAGTATCAACATAGAAAAGTAATCCCAGGATTCAGGATAGTCTCTCTCTTTTGGAAACACAGACGAGTATGAAGATGTAAAATTCCCAAAGAAATATTAGATAAGAGAGATCATGCATTTCCAGTATTCTACAATTCATGTTTACATTGTGGCATAAGTAAAAACAACCAGTCAGTGTGATAGCAAGATCTTAAACTTTCAGATGTCTTAAAGTGTTTTCTGTTTTTAATCTTAAAAATCACTGGAATATGCCTAGTTCTTATTTGATCATAATTCACTTTGAAATAAATCCCACTCTTGCCAACTTGAGCTTTAAAGTATTTCAATTCACAGTAAAGTACTGAATTATCCTCTTCCTCTCTACAGTTCTCAGAGGAAACAGACATAATAGAAAACTGATTTTAAAAGTAGAAAATTCTGCCTAAATAAGTCTTTATTTTCTTAATATTTATTTGACTGTGTCGGTCTTAGTTGCAGCACACTGGAGCCTTGTTGGCACGTGGATTCTCTATTTATGGTCAAGGGTTCCAGGGCACTGGGGCATAGTAGATGCAGCTCATGGGCTTAGCTGCTTCATGACATGTGGGATCTTAGTTCCCTGACTGAGTTCCCTGCACTGAAAGGCAGAGTCTCAACTACTAGAGCACCAGAAAAGTCCTCTTGCTTTATTTTTAAATTAACATAAAAACAATATCCCGTAAGCATACTGCCCAACAGAAGTATTATAATCTTTGTATATTCCCTTCATTGTTTTTGTAAGTGCCTATTTCGGGTTTTCATACTGTTGTAATTGCCATGTATATACATCAACTATTGTATCTTATCATTTTCATGTGACCTTATATGATACTGGTATTTTCCACACACGTAATTTTGTTAGAAGCATAACAGTCTACTAATTTACTTAAGCCTTTTCTTATTTGGGGTATGTATATTACCTCAAAATGAACTTCTTTATCTATTGGGTTGGTTCATTCACTCAAACAAACTTTCGGGCCAACTCAGTACTTTCTGAGAACTTTCTCAATCTGCTAGTCGGATCATTGAGTACAGCAGCAAAAATATGTAAACATCTTCTGGATCTAATACTGTGATACCTCTCTCTAGCTAGGTCTCTCTCTCATGTCTCTGATAATCAGTTTTGTGGAATGTGAGTAGATAGCATACACCTCATACTAGCTTTGTTTAAAGTAAAGGACAAGCTCATATCCCAAGAAGTGATAAGAAACAGATATAACAGGAAAAGCTATAGTTGCCTTGTGTCACAAACAGATGTCTGAACTGCATACACACTGGAAAGGCAGGGTGGCATCAGCCTGGAAAACATAGTCACACCCCTCATGGGACTCCTTGGGCTTGGTGTTATTTACTGGTGCTTGAATGTGCTGACACTGGAAGGGTTTTCATCAGAATGTGTTTTCATCTCTTGGCTTGGCACACAGGATCCTGACTCCCAGGTTTAGACTGAAAAATCGTGACCACAGAATTAGACTCTCCGAGTTTCCCACTGCAAATAGAAAACTGATTTTAAAAGTAGAAAATTCTGCCTAAATAAGTCTTTATTTTCTTAATATTTATTTGACTGTGTCGGTCTTAGTTGCAGCACACTGGAGCCTTGTTGGCACGTGGATTCTCTATTTATGGTCAAGGGTTCCAGGGCACTGGGGCATAGTAGATGCAGCTCATGGGCTTAGCTGCTTCATGACATGTGGGATCTTAGTTCCCTGACTGAGTTCCCTGCACTGAAAGGCAGAGTCTCAACTACTAGAGCACCAGAAAAGTCCTCTTGCTTTATTTTTAAATTAACATAAAAACAATATCCCGTAAGCATACTGCCCAACAGAAGTATTATAATCTTTGTATATTCCCTTCATTGTTTTTGTAAGTGCCTATTTCGGGTTTTCATACTGTTGTAATTGCCATGTATATACATCAACTATTGTATCTTATCATTTTCATGTGACCTTATATGATACTGGTATTTTCCACACACGTAATTTTGTTAGAAGCATAACAGTCTACTAATTTACTTAAGCCTTTTCTTATTTGGGGTATGTATATTACCTCAAAATGAACTTCTTTATCTATTGGGTTGGTTCATTCACTCAAACAAACTTTCGGGCCAACTCAGTACTTTCTGAGAACTTTCTCAATCTGCTAGTCGGATCATTGAGTACAGCAGCAAAAATATGTAAACATCTTCTGGATCTAATACTGTGATACCTCTCTCTAGCTAGGTCTCTCTCTCATGTCTCTGATAATCAGTTTTGTGGAATGTGAGTAGATAGCATACACCTCATACTAGCTTTGTTTAAAGTAAAGGACAAGCTCATATCCCAAGAAGTGATAAGAAACAGATATAACAGGA
Source organism: Tragulus kanchil (assembly GCA_022376925.1). Classification (NCBI taxonomy): domain Eukaryota; kingdom Metazoa; phylum Chordata; class Mammalia; order Artiodactyla; family Tragulidae; genus Tragulus; species Tragulus kanchil. The sequence goes on from JAIOJX010000025.1 coordinate 36,637,146, forward strand.
AAAGCTATAGTTGCCTTGTGTCACAAACAGATGTCTGAACTGCATACACACTGGAAAGGCAGGGTGGCATCAGCCTGGAAAACATAGTCACACCCCTCATGGGACTCCTTGGGCTTGGTGTTATTTACTGGTGCTTGAATGTGCTGACACTGGAAGGGTTTTCATCAGAATGTGTTTTCATCTCTTGGCTTGGCACACAGGATCCTGACTCCCAGGTTTAGACTGAAAAATCGTGACCACAGAATTAGACTCTCCGAGTTTCCCACTGCAAATATCCCAGGTGGTCACACCACCATCTGCTATGGTTGCTGCCTTCTGCAAAGAGTTAGGTCATGCCATCAACATGAGTTGAAAGTAGGAGGAAAGAATTTAATTCAGTGGAAGTTAGCAATTATTTTGTCTTGTCTCTAGCTTTTTTCTAGTGTTTATTGGAGACATGTTTCCTGATTCCACTGGGCTCCCTTTCCCCCACTGAGTCATCATAAGCCCTTTCTGCGCACTCAGTTCTCCTAACCCACACTTTTTAAATAGCACATTCTTGTCCTGCAGTAGCATCACAATAGATACCAAATGGCTAAAACTTTTTCCAAAAGAGATGTTCCTATCTACTCTGTCATCAGAAATGAGTGAAAATTTGTTTCACAACACTCTTGGTAACAGGGACTTCTCTGAATTTTTCCTCCTTTCATTGAACATCAACAAATATCCTCAAGGACTCCGATAGTCTCAAAATTCTTTCTGAAAACCATACACAGGCCAGTAATAAAACCTATGAATTACAGAGTGTCAACTATATGCCTGGCACTTGACATCCTCTTTCATTTATCCTTAAACAGCCTCCCAAAATGAATATGGTTCTTCCCATTCAACATGCAAGGAAAGTGAAGATCCAGAGGAGTAACTTGTCGACACCTGTAGCCTCAACAGGAAATGCGGGCGTGACTGAATCCTACAACTCTCTGAACTTAATTACCTCAGAGCCACCTATGCCACATGAGCTCAAAACTAGGGTCAGAAAGCAATACATTTTTACTCATGATTCCTTTGTAGAATTATCTGTTTTTTATCACACTGTTCAAATAAAATTTCAATTATATGAATAATGAAACTCTAACTAATTATACTCAACTACACCACTTTTCTTCTGAACCTTACTTGTTCTGTCAAAAGCAACGAGTTAATTAGACTACCCTTAATATTATTCCAGCACTATGATGTATTCTTTTAGGTGGGGAAGGCAGTGGGAATCTATTAAGATGTTATTTATTTGCTTAGGCTCTTTGAGATTTTTGTAAAATCCCTATGTAACATATTTGAAAACAAACTCCAACCATTTAGGACTCACCAAATGATTTATTTGGGCAAACTGTGATTTCTCAGGGATGAAAAGGAGAAAGAAGAATCGTGTGCTGTTTATGATAATTGATGCCAATTTTTTCTGGATATGAAATCTCTTGCAAATAGTATTTCAATAACATCAGCTTAAATAAATTAGCCACTTATGGGCCACGTGGTAAAAACATCTCTGTGTCTACACCTTCCTAGGTACACCAGTTTTACAGCAACAGCTTGCTTAACCTCAAAGAGTAGGAGCTATCACGGCTGGAGTTTTAGTTGGCAAAAGACTACAACAGGCAGAGATTAAAAATGCCTCCTGAAGATAAAAACTGCAATAGACTCTGATAATCAGACCCACAGACTGGCTTCTAAAACCCTTACCCACCAACACAAATGCACATTCATAGAAAGTTTTAACTTTACTCTGTAAAAATATATACAGCATCTACAAAAAAGGTCAAAAATCATTTAATTAGATTGGTCATCAGTTTCTTGAATATCCTTCTTTTGGTCTTTCTAATCCTGTCTCCGGCTTCATATTCCAATTGAAAGCATCTCTCCTTTCTCTGAACTCTGAAAGCTTTGCTCTGTAACTCTTTTTATAATAATCTGAGTTATGTATGCTTTTCACCTATTCTATCAGACTGCAACTGTATCGAGGCTGGTATTTCTGTTCACTGTGAGTCCACACAATTAAAATTCTATGATTAGAAGAACTAGGTTACAAATTTGAAAAATTCGAGACTTTTTCCAAATTATCATTTTTACTCCACTGCAGCAGCTGGGGCCAAATAATCCAGGTATTTTCTGGACTTACATTTCCACCTGACTTTTTCTCCCTGTATGTCCATTTTAAACCGTTAGGATTAAATCAACTCTTTTCCCTTGCTGGTCAAAAACTTTGCATTAAAAGCTGTAATGAGGAGCAGAGAAATGAACACCAGTCCTATTCCTTTCTTACATTTGATTTTCTATCATTACACTAAAATTAGATATTTATTGAGCGGGGAAAGAGAGAGAGACTGATTCACACTGCCCTGAGTTATTTCCCTGAGGAACAGGGGCTTCTTTCCATTAGGTGATCAAAAGAAAGAAGAAGGGGAAAAAAAGTTCTTTACACCTGATACTTAATTGGAAGAGCAAGGCATGACCTAAAGCAAACCAGCCATTAAAACCCCAAAGTTCAGTTCCTACCCATTGCCTAGCAGGAGGCAATTGTTGAGGTTCAATTTCCTTAAAAGAAATCTGACTTTGATGCCACTGTTTAGCAAACTAATGTTATTATTCTATGGAAGACAACTCCCTTGAACTTACCTTTGTTCTGCCTAATTGCTTAAAGGTCAATAACTTTTTATAATCTGTAAAAAGGACACTATTCAAACTCCCATTTTTTACATGTCTTTCAGGGGAAAAAAAAAAAAGCTGCTTTGTCTTCCCATATCAAAGAAAAGGTTCAGGAAAAAAATCATAAACAATAAAATTTCTTTAACAATAAAAACATTATCCCTTATCAGCAAAAAGGATTTAAAAAATCTCACAACTGTGTAGTGTGGACTAAATCCCTCTCTTGGTATTCTCACCAGGGATGATTCTCTTAGTAGAACAGTCTCTGTATAAGGATTATTTCCATTTCCAATACCAAGATATACAGATTCATTCTCTCTGTCATTCCCTTTATTTTTTTAAGCATCAAGTTGTACAGAAAGAATTCAAAGACAGCAAGGCCAAAATGTATTTATTTAAGTCTTCCAGCACTTTACTAGACTCTCATTTACTCTTCCTTCATGTAGGTTAGACTATGAACATATAGTTAATCATTAGTTTGTAAACAATTATCAGTAAAAGGATTGTTTGGCTATTTTGCTGTCCAGAGAAATATAAGAAATCACTTAAAGTAAATCACTTATTTTAAACCAAGCCATTCCTAATTCATCATAAGGAATCATCTACATATTATCTGTTATCGGGTATGGGTTTTTCCTCTTTTTTTTTTTAAACCGTTAGGATTAAATCAACTCTTTCCCTTGCTGGTCAAAAACTTTGCATTAAAAGCTGTAATGAGGAGCAGAGAAATGAACACCAGTCCTATTCCTTTCTTACATTTGATTTTCTATCATTACACTAAAATTAGATATTTATTGAGCGGGAAAGAGAGAGAGACTGATTCACACTGCCCTGAGTTATTTCCCTGAGGAACAGGGGCTTCTTTCCATTAGGTGATCAAAAGAAAGAAGAAGGGGAAAAAAAGTTCTTTACACCTGATACTTAATTGGAAGAGCAAGGCATGACCTAAAGCAAACCAGCCATTAAAACCCCAAAGTTCAGTTCCTACCCATTGCCTAGCAGGAGGCAATTGTTGAGGTTCAATTTCCTTAAAAGAAATCTGACTTTGATGCCACTGTTTAGCAAACTAATGTTATTATTCTATGGAAGACAACTCCCTTGAACTTACCTTTGTTCTGCCTAATTGCTTAAAGGTCAATAACTTTTTATAATCTGTAAAAAGGACACTATTCAAACTCCCATTTTTTACATGTCTTTCAGGGGAAAAAAAAAAGCTGCTTTGTCTTCCCATATCAAAGAAAAGGTTCAGGAAAAAAATCATAAACAATAAAATTTCTTTAACAATAAAAACATTATCCCTTATCAGCAAAAAGGATTTAAAAAATCTCACAACTGTGTAGTGTGGACTAAATCCCTCTCTTGGTATTCTCACCAGGGATGATTCTCTTAGTAGAACAGTCTCTGTATAAGGATTATTTCCATTTCCAATACCAAGATATACAGATTCATTCTCTCTGTCATTCCCTTTATTTTTTTAAGCATCAAGTTGTACAGAAAGAATTCAAAGACAGCAAGGCCAAAATGTATTTATTTAAGTCTTCCAGCACTTTACTAGACTCTCATTTACTCTTCCTTCATGTAGGTTAGACTATGAACATATAGTTAATCATTAGTTTGTAAACAATTATCAGTAGAAGGATTGTTTGGCTATTTTGCTGTCCAGAGAAATATAAGAAATCACTTAAAGTAAATCACTTATTTTAAACCAAGCCATTCCTAATTCATCATAAGGAATCATCTACATATTATCTGTTATCGGGTATGGGTTTTTTTCCTCTTAAGTGGATTGGTATTTAATCAATCATTACTTCAATTAAACATACCTATTCTTTAATTAAAATACATGATAAAGGGTGAATCTACGATAGTTAAGCTAGATTTAAAACACAAAGGCAGAAGGAGAAAAACACGGAAAATAAATGAAGGAAATAACAGCACAGAAGGAAAAAAAACTAAACTAAATTTTTAGCATTATGCTAGGAATTGGCACCTAGACGCCTCATTTTTATATTGATAGGAATCCTGAGAAGACGGATTATGACTCTCTCGATTTTGCAAATAAGGATGAGGCACAGGAGATTAAGTCACTTGCCCAGGGCCACAGAACCAGTAATTGGAAGAGCTGGGTTTGGAACCAGATCTATCTGTTGCCAAAGTACACATTCTTTTCCACTGTGTTGGCTTGATCATTACCTAATGAGATACACCAGTGCATTATTTTTTTTGTCTAATTATACGGATTGTTAAATAAAACTTTTTACCAATTAAAAGATCTATAGTTCTAATTCTTAATAATAATAAAATTTGAGTGACACTTGTCCTCCAGTCTCCATGTTTCTCTGATAAATGACAAATAGTAAATGTTCCCTGGACTTCTGCCCAACATATGACTCAACATGCTCCTGTGATTCAGAATAAAATTCAATCAATACTGAATGGACACCACATGGAAAGTTTAAATCATGTTTTTGTCACACAAGAGGGCATCGTGTCCTTTCCTTCTGAAAAATAGCCTAAAAATCATTTCAAATTTGACCCTAATCATGTAAATAGTAATGGAGAAGCCATATTAGAAATATGTAAGTGTTAACAAGTAAAAAATCAAGGTGCCCATTTTGAATACCTTGGAGAAACACAAAGCCTCACCACTATAAATTATTAAAAGAATAAAATAAATTCTGGATTTCTTTGGCCCAGTGGTTAAGAATCTGCCCACCAATGCACTGGAAATTTCAATCCCTGGCCCTGGAAGGTTCCACATACAGAAGAGCAACTAAGCCCCAGGGCTGTAACTATTGAGAAAAAATAAATAAATAAATAAATAAAATGCATGAACAAAGCAAAGTTCTGAATCCTTGGGCAGAGCAATTTTAAATTAGTTCAGGAAGGGTCATCTGCTTGAATGGTTTAAAGGAAGAGCAGAAGCCATTCAGCTACTGGTTGTTATTGTTGTTATTTTCCAAGTAGCTGACAGTTCATGCTTTTGGCTAAAATATTTCAACTGCCAAAAAAGTGTTCAATCTAAGACCTTTTGTTAGACTTGTGACTTTGTTGGGTCCTTTCTGCACATCTGCCACACTTCTAATAATAGGACCCTACCGTCTACTAGAAAGTCAATTTCTTGTGATTTAGGCAGGCTGCCTGTGGTCGCCTGATGATCCTATGACTCACAGCCGATCAATCAAAACGTTCCATCCCTGTCCTAACCTCAGTTATTGGATGAGTACATGATGACCAGGTTTTCATTAGAAAGCCGGTCAGAGTGTTTGCTTGGATTGAGAAACTCTGTCTTCCTTTTAACCAAAAAATTCAAAAGGATATATTCTTAAAAATTTCTTTCCTCTCATATTGAGACCCTGCCTGATTGAGCAATAAACCAATAAGAAAATAGGGCAAGGGATAAAAAAACAAAGCTCTGAGGATGCTACCTGAAACCCCAAATCTATCTATAACTAAAATAGATCTATCCTTCGACGGATCAGTACAGGTTCTAGAATACTGCCCTTATGTTGCTTAAGTTAATCTGAGTTAGAATTCTGTCACCTACAAACAATAGATTCCTCTGTAATTAAAGTGTGATATTATTTGCTAAATCATTCCAAGCTACTCTATGTCTTTACTTTAGTAAACTGTCAGATAAAATAAAGCAAGACCAGATGAAACGGCCAGAATCATTAAGAATATCACAATTTTCTTTTCCACAATACTACCAAGAGCCTGAAAAGAAAACCAGTGTTCAATTTGATTCAATCATGCTATCATGGTCACTATGGTTTTCTACGCAGTACACAGTTAAGTTCATGCAAATTCTTTCTATATCATAAAATTGGGGAACTGAAAAGGATCTTGGAGTGTGTCTTCCTCTGACCACACTTTAGAGATAAGAATCTGAAATCTGATAATATTAAGTGAATTATCCAAAATCATACAGCTAGTGTGATGGTGTTGGAATGAAACCAAGGTCTGCATCCATAATTTACCAGAAATTATAAAATCATGCCTATTACAGTATTCACATTTTTCTGAGATGAACTGACTAGAGAGATCTCACCAGAAATATTATCATTTAAAAAATAGGAAATGAGCTTAGTAAAGAACCCAAATGATCCTGCTTGTTTATCCATGAAGGTATCATCAGTCCTTCTGAAATGAAGATATACCAAATGAGCCAAAATTCCATTAAAAACACACAATAATAAATGACCTGAAATGATCTCTTTCTAAGGCTATTGTACTTTCCTTATAAATAACTGCCAGATAGAAAGGGTAAAAACAATGGTATTCAAATGGGAACTAGTAAATATAAATTCTATTAGATATGAAAGCTGAATTATAATTTGAGTAAAAAAATGGTTTTCTTAAGGATGGGCCTCATTCTTCCTCTGAATTAATAGGCCAGATCAAATAATAGCTAAGTCCCCAAAACCAAACGATACAGGTAGAGAATTCTAACAAACAGCACTTTTGACCAAGTTATTAGATGTCCCTGGTTGGATCAGCAGGCATTTTTTTCTCCATATCATTAACATATTTTTTTGAAGTGAAGGCCTCCTATTACTGCTGCAATAGGCATAATTACTGTAAAATGTTTAGTATGCATTTGTGGACTTTTAAATTAATCTCTAATCTTCAGCCAAGAAGTCCTATTAAGCTAAAAATGAACTAAATATTTTCTTTTGGAATTTTTATGTAATTACATAGAATATATTTGTAACCCTAGAAAGGGAACAAAGAAATGGCCTGACTTGGCCACAAACAAATGAAAGAATGTCAACAGAAGAAAGAGAATTTTAAAAACTAAATATCCACGTAAACACCACTCCTCCAGCAATGTAACTATTTCATTAAAATAACTATATTTATTTTATTAAAAGATAGCTAATATTATTGATCAATAGTCAACAACTTACTTCTAGCAGGCTAAACTAGCTCAAAATGAATTTGTTATTTTTGCTTTATATTTGCAAAAAATCAATGTAATTTCATAGTAAAATGTTCTTATATGTTTTTAACACATCTCAAATAGCCAAGTTTTGAAGGAGTAAACCTGCATGTATTGGCCATAGGATTAGAATGACTACAGTTCTAAATAATGACTTTTTTCAACCGCAATCACACATTTTCTGTATCAGCAAGATATTTGGCACTATGATGATTCATCAGCATTTGTAAAAGAGCTCAATCAGGTTTTTTACAATAGTTTTTTTCTTCAGTTTTGGTTAGAACACTCTCAGCAGACTGGCAGACAGGAATGCTAGCCCCAAAACTCTGCCAGTTTTTCAGTTTCTAAGCTCTGTGCCCTCCTCCCTATTGTCAGGCTAAGAAATCATCTCACTTTGTTTCCTATCCGGTTCTCTTTGCCTCTCACTCCCAGGAAGTTTACATATACTATTTATATCTTTAAAACAGTACACACAACCTTTCCATTCATTTATACCATAAATATATGGCATCCATTCACTCATACCTTACAGAATGATCATCAGTTCACCTAGTGACTACACTACTCACCAGCTAGCAGAGGCAAGTCGCTAATGGCTATTGCAATGTGCTCTGTGTACAGGGTCTTCTTCCTGATTATTACCATTGATCTTCATGTGCAACACCAGAGGCAGGCTATAACACAACCCTGCTCCTTCTGACCTGCTTCCTCCCAGGTCCCTGCATCTAGGAAACCTATCCTGCCTTTTTCCCACTCTGAATCTTTTTGCTCTAGCCTCCTATGGTTCTGTAGACAGTGGGGTACTTAGTGTCAGCCAGCCTTTAGGACAGCTGCTTACTGTTACAAAGGACCCTCAAGGGCATGAAATAAAGAGAATCCACAGAGAGAGAGATCGCAACCAAAAGTTTTAAAGGGACACACACTTTTCTCTCACTGGTGAGATGCTGCTGTAAATCACAGCAACCTCTAAGACCTAACACTTGTTGGTCCAGTGACTCCACTTTATAGCAACATATTTATTTTATTAAAAGATAGCTAATATTATTGATCAATAGTCAACAACTTACTTCTAGCAGGCTAAACTAGCTCAAAATGAATTTGTTATTTTTGCTTTATATTTGCAAAAAATCAATGTAATTTCATAGTAAAATGTTCTTATATGTTTTTAACACATCTCAAATAGCCAAGTTTTGAAGGAGTAAACCTGCATGTATTGGCCATAGGATTAGAATGACTACAGTTCTAAATAATGACTTTTTTCAACCGCAATCACACATTTTCTGTATCAGCAAGATATTTGGCACTATGATGATTCATCAGCATTTGTAAAAGAGCTCAATCAGGTTTTTTACAATAGTTTTTTTCTTCAGTTTTGGTTAGAACACTCTCAGCAGACTGGCAGACAGGAATGCTAGCCCCAAAACTCTGCCAGTTTTTCAGTTTCTAAGCTCTGTGCCCTCCTCCCTATTGTCAGGCTAAGAAATCATCTCACTTTGTTTCCTATCCGGTTCTCTTTGCCTCTCACTCCCAGGAAGTTTACATATACTATTTATATCTTTAAAACAGTACACACAACCTTTCCATTCATTTATACCATAAATATATGGCATCCATTCACTCATACCTTACAGAATGATCATCAGTTCACCTAGTGACTACACTACTCACCAGCTAGCAGAGGCAAGTCGCTAATGGCTATTGCAATGTGCTCTGTGTACAGGGTCTTCTTCCTGATTATTACCATTGATCTTCATGTGCAACACCAGAGGCAGGCTATAACACAACCCTGCTCCTTCTGACCTGCTTCCTCCCAGGTCCCTGCATCTAGGAAACCTATCCTGCCTTTTTCCCACTCTGAATCTTTTTGCTCTAGCCTCCTATGGTTCTGTAGACAGTGGGGTACTTAGTGTCAGCCAGCCTTTAGGACAGCTGCTTACTGTTACAAAGGACCCTCAAGGGCATGAAATAAAGAGAATCCAAAGAGAGAGAGATCGCAACCAAAAGTTTTAAAGGGACACACACTTTTCTCTCACTGGTGAGATGCTGCTGTAAATCACAGCAACCTCTAAGACCTAACACTTGTTGGTCCAGTGACTCCACTTTATAGCAACATATTCCCAGGGCTGTTTGGCTGCAGCCCTCTTTTTTATTTTTTTCTCTAAGAAGTAAGTTTTCCCACACACTGTAGTTTTAAAGTGCAAATAAATACAAGACCCAGTCACTGTTTGGATTCAGTGTTTTTGCTTGGAACCAGTGCCTTACAGATTATGACATGTAGCACACAGAAAATGGGATTAGAAAAGGAGCTGTGGCCATAGGGTTGTCCTCGGGCTGTAGAAGGAAGGGAAAACCCTTCATTATTCTCCTCTCCGACTGAGAAAGCTCAGGATAGCTATGTGTCACCTCTAATGTCATCGTCTCCCTCTCAGGCTTTGTCTCCCTGTCTCCCTCTTTCCTTCACTGTCTTCCCTCCTCCCCCACTCCCATCCCTCCTCCTCTCTCTCCTTGACTCCCAGGACGAAAAGAAGGCAGAAGAGCCTAACAGTGGATCCACCATGCCCTAATGAATTAATCACCATGCCCAGCCTCAACGCGAGCCAAAAAGGACGGTTCAATTTCAAATAAGAGCGTGAGGAATCATTAAAAGACATGTGTTGAAAGTTAAAGAACTGGGGTTTGATTATGGTTATTGCTGTGAGAACCACTAAATTAGCTAAGTTTTAAAAAGAGGGTTTCAATAAATCTTACATCAGTCAGTGTGCATGCCAGCTAATTTTTCAGAATACACTAAGAAAAGTTACTCTGTGTACAGGGTCTTCTTCCTGATTATTACCATTGATCTTCATGTGCAACACCAGAGGCAGGCTATAACACAACCCTGCTCCTTCTGACCTGCTTCCTCCCAGGTCCCTGCATCTAGGAAACCTATCCTGCCTTTTTCCCACTCTGAATCTTTTTGCTCTAGCCTCCTATGGTTCTGTAGACAGTGGGGTACTTAGTGTCAGCCAGCCTTTAGGACAGCTGCTTACTGTTACAAAGGACCCTCAAGGGCATGAAATAAAGAGAATCCAAAGAGAGAGAGATCGCAACCAAAAGTTTTAAAGGGACACACACTTTTCTCTCACTGGTGAGATGCTGCTGTAAATCACAGCAACCTCTAAGACCTAACACTTGTTGGTCCAGTGACTCCACTTTATAGCAACATATTCCCAGGGCTGTTTGGCTGCAGCCCTCTTTTTATTTTTCTCTAAGAAGTAATTTTTCCCCACACACTGTAGTTTTAAAGTGCAAATAAATACAAGACCCAGTCACTGTTTGGATTCAGTGTTTTTGCTTGGAACCAGTGCCTTACAGATTATGACATGTAGCACACAGAAAATGGGATTAGAAAAGGAGCTGTGGCCATAGGGTTGTCCTCGGGCTGTAGAAGGAAGGGAAAACCCTTCATTATTCTCCTCTCCGACTGAGAAAGCTCAGGATAGCTATGTGTCACCTCTAATGTCATCGTCTCCCTCTCAGGCTTTGTCTCCCTGTCTCCCTCTTTCCTTCACTGTCTTCCCTCCTCCCCCACTCCCATCCCTCCTCCTCTCTCTCCTTGACTCCCAGGACGAAAAGAAGGCAGAAGAGCCTAACAGTGGATCCACCATGCCCTAATGAATTAATCACCATGCCCAGCCTCAACGCGAGCCAAAAAGGACGGTTCAATTTCAAATAAGAGCGTGAGGAATCATTAAAAGACATGTGTTGAAAGTTAAAGAACTGGGGTTTGATTATGGTTATTGCTGTGAGAACCACTAAATTAGCTAAGTTTTAAAAAGAGGGTTTCAATAAATCTTACATCAGTCAGTGTGCATGCCAGCTAATTTTTCAGAATACACTAAGAAAAGTTACAATGGAAATATAAACAGAAACCACTGTTTATATCCAATACATAAAGTTAGGGTAGAGGGCTAACAATATAGCAGAATGCCTAAGGGGAAAAAAGTGATATTTTTAAAATTATAACCCAATTGCCTAAATTAAGAAGTGGTCCTTTGGGTTTTATCTAAATAACTAGCTAAGAACTTTCGTGTGACCAAGTTAAATAGTACATGTTCCTTTAATCATAATGTAAAAAATTATACAAAAGAAAAATAGGGCTTTCCTGGTGGTCCAGTGGGTAAGGACACCGCCTTGCAGTGCAAGAGGCGCCGGTTCAATCCCTGGCCTGGGAAGATCCCACGTGCCGCGGAGCGGCCGGACCAACGTGTCCAATTACCGAGCCAGAGATCTGGAGCGCATGTGCCAAGAGCTGGCGCTCTGCGACAACAGAGGCCACTGCGATGGGAGGCCAACACAGGCCTAAAGAACAAAGATGGATGAAAATAGATAAATGAAAGACCAATAGAAGTGGCCTGCCCACTCCCCTTCCTCCCCAGCCTGCCCCCGAAAAAAAAAAAAGAAAAATATATGATTACACGTTCATTATAATTCTTGATATTTGGGACACAAATATACTAGAAAAGACAGGAAAATAAAGTATGAAGTAAAGAGCATGTCAAGGGCTTCCCCTGGTGGTCCAGTGGGTAAGGACACCGCCTTGCAGTGCAAGGGGCGCCGGTTCGATCCCTGGCCTGGGAAGATCCCACGTGCCGCGGAGCGGCTGGACCGATGTGTCCAATCACCGAGCCGGAGCTCTGAGCGCATGCGCCCAGAGCCGGCGCTTTGCAACAACAGACGCCACCGCGATGGGAGGCCCACAGAAGCCAAAGAACAAAGACGGATGAAAATGGAGAAATGAAAGACCAATAGAAGTGGCCTGCCCGCACCCCTCCCTCCCCAACCCGACCCCCGCCCAAATAAATAAATAAATCTTTAAAAAAAAAAAAAGAGCATGTCAAGTCATTTCACTGGAGAAGGAAACAAACCCACTCCAGTATTTTCGCTTGGGAAATCCCATGCATAAGGGAGCCTGGTGGGCTACAGTCCAAGGGGCTGCAACACGTCAGATAGGACTTACCAACCAAGCACACACACAAAGTCATTTCATAAATGTATACAAGTCCCCATCAGACCCTGACAATACAGTCTCGTCACTGCCTCGCCCATATAAACAGATCATCCACCTGGAGAGAGATGACCTGCACAAGGTCTCTATTTCCATGAAACAAAAGATGCTCTGCAAGGCAGCCCCTCAGGACTCACTGAAACAAGGCTTCTTTGGGCAGTGGGGTTTGACAAAAGTATTCAGCAAATAATATTCATCTAACATCGATTTCACTTCCTTTCTGGAGCTCATATTTGGGATGACTGTTCGAATCTGGGTGACAGAATTTACCAGGAAGGAAGGAAGGCAGAAACCTTCATAGAGACAAGCTACCCAGAGGATGAAAATCTTAGGACCACACAGCCCAGCTATGCACTCTTCACTCTTTTGTTCCTTGTTTATTATAGGGCAAGATAGGAAAGAACTGCATTCAAGTGGTTAATATATAATTAAAGCTCTTGTATCAGTCATCTCAGAAAATGTAGAATCACCCAAAAATTAAACACTTGACTCATAAAATCAGACTTACCAATTACAAGGCTAGAAGAAAATTTTACACAATATAATACAAAGACCCATCAGTTTTATTCCTAGGTTTAAAAAAGTGACAGTACTTCGAAGCTTTTTTTTTTTTTTTTTTTTAATTTTGGCCTCTTTTATTGGTCCTTCATTGATTTATTTTCATCCATTTTAACTCCTCGACCCATGTGGGACTCCCATCGCAGTAGCCTCTCTCATCGCAGAGCACCGGCTCTGGGCACATGCACTCCAGAGCACTGGCTCGTAATTGTACACACCAGTCCAGCCACCATGGCACATGGGATCTTCTGGGCCGGGGATCGAATCGGCATCCCTTGCACTGCAAGGCAGACTCTTCACCCACTGGACCACCAGGGAAGCCCTCGAGGCATTTTTATACCGCTGATTAACCGATGTGAAAGAAAACAAAAATAAGTTCAGATTTTTCCTTTCAAAAAGGAAAACATATGTTAACTTGATTTTGAAGTTGAAGCAAGTAAGGGGTGGGAAGTTCTGGGTGACCCCAAAATACAAATCAGCATTTGCTCAGCAAAATTTAGACGGAAAGGTTTTGTCAAAAGGAAATGGACACAAGCCCAGCAACCCAGCTAGCCTTCTGAATATGGTCCACAGAGGAACATGTACAAGGATGTTCACAGAAGCATTGTTTATTATTGCAAATAGAGGAGGAAACACAATATTCCTCCTAGGAACGGTAAAATATCAATTGTGCACACCCTAAGTATGAAGTCTGAGGCATGACTTTAGCAAACAAAAGTCACCTCAGGACTCACTGAAACAAGGCTTCTTTGGGCAGTGGGGTTTGACAAAAGTATTCAGCAAATAATATTCATCTAACATCGATTTCACTTCCTTTCTGGAGCTCATATTTGGGATGACTGTTCGAATCTGGGTGACAGAATTTACCAGGAAGGAAGGAAGGCAGAAACCTTCATAGAGACAAGCTACCCAGAGGATGAAAATCTTAGGACCACACAGCCCAGCTATGCACTCTTCACTCTTTTGTTCCTTGTTTATTATAGGGCAAGATAGGAAAGAACTGCATTCAAGTGGTTAATATATAATTAAAGCTCTTGTATCAGTCATCTCAGAAAATGTAGAATCACCCAAAAATTAAACACTTGACTCATAAAATCAGACTTACCAATTACAAGGCTAGAAGAAAATTTTACACAATATAATACAAAGACCCATCAGTTTTATTCCTAGGTTTAAAAAAGTGACAGTACTTCGAAGCTTTTTTTTTTTTTTTTTTTTAATTTTGGCCTCTTTTATTGGTCCTTCATTGATTTATTTTCATCCATTTTAACTCCTCGACCCATGTGGGACTCCCATCGCAGTAGCCTCTCTCATCGCAGAGCACCGGCTCTGGGCACATGCACTCCAGAGCACTGGCTCGTAATTGTACACACCAGTCCAGCCACCATGGCACATGGGATCTTCTGGGCCGGGGATCGAATCGGCATCCCTTGCACTGCAAGGCAGACTCTTCACCCACTGGACCACCAGGGAAGCCCTCGAGGCATTTTATACCGCTGATTAACCGATGTGAAAGAAAACAAAAATAAGTTCAGATTTTTCCTTTCAAAAAGGAAAACATATGTTAACTTGATTTTGAAGTTGAAGCAAGTAAGGGGTGGGAAGTTCTGGGTGACCCCAAAATACAAATCAGCATTTGCTCAGCAAAATTTAGACGGAAAGGTTTTGTCAAAAGGAAATGGACACAAGCCCAGCAACCCAGCTAGCCTTCTGAATATGGTCCACAGAGGAACATGTACAAGGATGTTCACAGAAGCATTGTTTATTATTGCAAATAGAGGAGGAAACACAATATTCCTCCTAGGAACGGTAAAATATCAATTGTGCACACCCTAAGTATGAAGTCTGAGGCATGACTTAGATTTAGCAACACAGAAGGAGTTCAAAAACATAATGCTTCATTTTTCAAGCAAGAAACTGAATGATATTTATAGCATAATACCACTTATATATTTAAAACATAGTCAAAACAGTACTATACCTTTTTAAGGTATGCTTAAATTTGTATGCAAATATATGTTTATATATTAGATATAATTTTGTGTGTGCACGTAGACACGAACATATACATGACAAGAATTGCAAGAATGTAACATTATGTACATGGAAGCAGATGTCTAGCAGTAAAGAGAACAGCAGTAGAAAAGTAGAGATTGGGGAATGCATTGGAAAACAGAATTTTAAAAAAGAGAGGCTTGTGATACTTTCCTGGTGATCACTGCTCCCAATGCAGGGGGCATGGGATCAATCCTTGGTCAGGGAACTAGATCCCACATATCCCAACTAAGAGCTCACAGGCTGTAACTAACAATCCTGCATGCTGCAACTAAGACCCAGCATGGTCAAATAGATTAACTTTTTTTTTTTTTGAGAGGGGGCGGGTTGGGGAGGGAGTGGGGGCAGGCAGGCCACTTCTCTTGGTCTTTCATTTATCTGTTTTTCATCCATCTTTGTTCTTTGGCCCGCATGGGCCTCCCATCGCAGTGGCCTCTGTTGTCACAGAGCACCGGCTCTGGGTGCACACGCTCCAGACCTCTGGGTCAGTAATTGGACACGCTGGTCCAGCCGCTCCACGGCACGTGGGATCTTCCTAGGCCAGGGATCGAACCGGCGCCTCTTGCACTGCAAGGCGGCGTCCTTACCCACTGGACCACCAGGGAAGCCCTAGATAGACATTTTTTAAAAAGAAATGCTTGTGTCAGCCAATCTACAATCCAGTACACTATAAATGAGGATCATGACCAACTCAATTCTGCGTACTTGACAAAAAAAGCACAGAGGAGTTTGAATTCATAGTTACTGACACTGGGCATTGGGATAAACCAACGTATCTACACAACCAACCCTATCTAAAACTTAAATTCAAGTAAAGTGAAAGAAAATTATTTGTAAAACACTGTAGATTGGTGGCATTTTTAAGCTATAATACTTACACTTAAGTACAATTTGAAAATCTTAAAATTCTTATACTGAAAATTTTTTATTTGGCAAATCTATTTATGGGTCTGATTACATTGAAACACATTTTATAAAAAAGAAAAGAACAGTAAGAAAAAAACATCTAAAATATTCACTTCAGCAACAGTGCTTACAGGGCACGCTGGGATGTAACTTAAGTAATTAGGGTTATCATGGAGATGGCCTCCAACACCCAGAATAGGGAGTCACACCAGGCAACAGTTTCATGGCTGTGCTGCATGTTGCATGTATGGAGTTAAGCAGCCAAGAAGAGAAGCAACTTTACATGTATAAATATAGGTGAAATTCTGTGCCAGTGATTTACTTGTTTGAAGTGAAATCGTGGGGTTTGCTCTGTATGAAGACTGTGTCATGTCCCAAATCACTTTATATGAATCAGACATAGTTATGTTGTACATTGTCTGACAAAAGCCTGCTATGTTCTGTGAAAACTGAACTACCAAGCTATTCTTGGTGATTCATAATAGTTATCCAACCAGATGTAAATATGGAAACTGGAGAGAGCATCTCTATATCTCTTCTCATTCTAACATCTTTGAAAATACCTTATTATTTTAATTTCTAATAAAATATGTACATACTGGTGCCTTCCAGGTGGCTCAGTTGGTAAAGAATCTGTCTGCAATGCAGAAGACTTCAATTCCTGGGTTGGGAAGATACCCTAGAGAAGGGAATGGCAACGTACTCCAGTATTCTTGCCTGGAGAATTCCATGGACAGAGGGGCCTAGTGGGCTACAGTTCTTGGGGTTTCAAAGAGTCAGACACAACTGAGTGACTAACACTTGTGTATATATATTAATTATATATTTATAATTGTATTATCAAAGCTGGTAGACTATATTATTTAGATAACAGAAGTAATATTTAAAATGTTTTGAACATGTGCGTACTTGACAAAAAAGCACAGAGGAGTTTGAATTCATAGTTACTGACACTGGGCATTGGGATAAACCAACGTATCTACACAACCAACCCTATCTAAAACTTAAATTCAAGTAAAGTGAAAGAAAATTATTTGTAAAACACTGTAGATTGGTGGCATTTTTAAGCTATAATACTTACACTTAAGTACAATTTGAAAATCTTAAAATTCTTATACTGAAAATTTTTTATTTGGCAAATCTATTTATGGGTCTGATTACATTGAAACACATTTTATAAAAAAGAAAAGAACAGTAAGAAAAAAACATCTAAAATATTCACTTCAGCAACAGTGCTTACAGGGCACGCTGGGATGTAACTTAAGTAATTAGGGTTATCATGGAGATGGCCTCCAACACCCAGAATAGGGAGTCACACCAGGCAACAGTTTCATGGCTGTGCTGCATGTTGCATGTATGGAGTTAAGCAGCCAAGAAGAGAAGCAACTTTACATGTATAAATATAGGTGAAATTCTGTGCCAGTGATTTACTTGTTTGAAGTGAAATCGTGGGGTTTGCTCTGTATGAAGACTGTGTCATGTCCCAAATCACTTTATATGAATCAGACATAGTTATGTTGTACATTGTCTGACAAAAGCCTGCTATGTTCTGTGAAAACTGAACTACCAAGCTATTCTTGGTGATTCATAATAGTTATCCAACCAGATGTAAATATGGAAACTGGAGAGAGCATCTCTATATCTCTTCTCATTCTAACATCTTTGAAAATACCTTATTATTTTAATTTCTAATAAAATATGTACATACTGGTGCCTTCCAGGTGGCTCAGTTGGTAAAGAATCTGTCTGCAATGCAGAAGACTTCAATTCCTGGGTTGGGAAGATACCCTAGAGAAGGGAATGGCAACGTACTCCAGTATTCTTGCCTGGAGAATTCCATGGACAGAGGGGCCTAGTGGGCTACAGTTCTTGGGGTTTCAAAGAGTCAGACACAACTGAGTGACTAACACTTGTGTATATATATTAATTATATATTTATAATTGTATTATCAAAGCTGGTAGACTATATTATTTAGATAACAGAAGTAATATTTAAAATGTTTTGACCACATGTATCTTTACTGCTAAGGAGCTTGAATTAAATAATATATAAAAATAGCTAGTACTAATTTGATTTCTCAGCAAATATATCTTGGGAATATCACCCCCTTTTAAATCCATTATCTGTACTCAACTTACCATTACTTATAACAGTGGTTTCATAAGAATGTCTTGGGAAGTTACTGAAACCACACAAATGTCAATAATTTTAAATAAAGCTCATTCTTATAAGTATAAAAATATATTATTTGAGAGATAATCCAAGCCCATCAACCATATCATCATCTCAACATTATTTTAAAAATTACTGAAGTGAGAATTTTACCCCCAAAAAGTTATACATAGGAAGTCACAAAAATCAACCACTCTAGAGGTGACTTTTGGAATTAAAAGTCACTTGGGAAGATACTCTGGAGCAGGGCATGGCCATCCACTCCAGTAGTCTTGCCTGGAAAATTCCACAGACAGAGGAGCCTGGTGGGCTTCAGTCCATGGGTCTCAAAGAGTCAGACATGACTGAGCAACTAATACACACTACAGGTGATGGACAAACTAATACCCACCAAACCATCCCTCTAAGTTATGTATGGGGCACGACACAATAAAAAGAATATACAGCAAAATGCATCACCTGAAAAGGCTCAAAGTCTCCAAGCATAAACTTCAAAGTGTGTAATCTTATGATATAAAAGCTAAGTTCAGGTAACCACTGACAGAAACACCCAAAAAAGCATCAACACTCCAGAGTATTCATCCTCTCATCTCAAACAAACCATTAGTTTGACAATAATTATCTATCAAATCACCAAATTCATAAGTGGTTACAAAGTCACATTTTGTATCTTGGCACTATGTAGATGAAACTACAATTAGATGAATTAAGAAATTTGTTTCCTATTGTCTAACATTTCCCCTGTTAGCAGACTGTCTGTCTACAAATGATGATGAAGAAAAATCTAGAAGATACACACTATTTTTTAAAAAGCTATAAAACTGTACACAGGCCAAGCAAGTCCTTAGACAGTTAAATGGTCATACCAGAGTGCTTATCTGGAATTTCTACAATAAATGGCCACTTTAAAAGTTTTTTTTTTAATACTGAGAAGTACTAAAAAAAAATTTATCGGGGTTTTTTTTTTTTTTTTTCCCTTCTATCCTTTGCAACAGAATGAGGGAATGAAGCATTTTTCTTGGACACTGAGTATAATTATAACTAATCATCTCCTTCTCCTTGGAGCAACATTCGTTGACGTTCCTTCATTTTAGGGTGTCTGGCTGACACAATTCAAATATAATTACTCTTCTTGCATGATAAACTCCAGCACCGTGAGCAAATACAGTATGTCTCATTGTCAAGTATGGCTAGACAGCAGCAGTGTAATATAGACCTTTCAAGCCCTGGTGTAGCCCCCTGCCTTTGAAATCTGTGTGAGATGACAAAACTGACTTTCATTTCCCTTGGACTTTCTCAAGGTATCCTTATTAAGAAAAAAAAAAAAAGCCTAAAACCCATAAATTTAATCTACTGCCTGCCAATCACAATGGTTTCTGCTGTCAGACACTCATGATACATAACCACAAAATTTAAATGTTATTGTTTCATACAAGAAGAAAATGTTGCTCATGACTATCTCGAATAGTCATGTGACAATTCAGTGCATTTCCTTTGTTTGCTTCTTCACCACCGAACAATAGCAAGAGCAGGAAACCTGTAATGGGTGGACCAACTGTGGAAGGATCTATACAATAATAAATGCTAAAAGAAATCATTATTCCTAGCTATCTTCTAAGAGACAATTGCACAATAAAAGAGTGTTCGAATATGTGTTTCATTTCAGATTCATAGTCATGCTTGCTATTTCATTCAAATGTCTCCTAATTTAAAAAAAACAATGCCATAATTGGATCATCACTGGAACACAACTTAGACCAACTTTTGAAAAATAAATGGTTAAAAAAAAAAAAAAATAGATCAGATAGTCATGAATGTTGAGTTGAGGAAGGAAGAAAGGCTTAAAATGAAAATTTTCAACACAGCCTACCAGTCCCAAAGAACTATGCTTTCATTAACATGGTAAACTATGTGGCTTTATTTCACATGTTCTGGTTTTAAGAAAAACATTTTTATGTGGATGGCAAACACAAAGTTAGTGTTCCTTGTTGAATTACAGTGTAAAACCAAAAGTAATTTCATTTTTACCTACGTATTTTCTAAAGTTGCCAAGCAAGTCCTTAGACAGTTAAATGGTCATACCAGAGTGCTTATCTGGAATTTCTACAATAAATGGCCACTTTAAAAGTTTTTTAATACTGAGAAGTACTAAAAAAAAATTTATCGGGGTTTTTTTTTTTTTTTTTCCCTTCTATCCTTTGCAACAGAATGAGGGAATGAAGCATTTTTCTTGGACACTGAGTATAATTATAACTAATCATCTCCTTCTCCTTGGAGCAACATTCGTTGACGTTCCTTCATTTTAGGGTGTCTGGCTGACACAATTCAAATATAATTACTCTTCTTGCATGATAAACTCCAGCACCGTGAGCAAATACAGTATGTCTCATTGTCAAGTATGGCTAGACAGCAGCAGTGTAATATAGACCTTTCAAGCCCTGGTGTAGCCCCCTGCCTTTGAAATCTGTGTGAGATGACAAAACTGACTTTCATTTCCCTTGGACTTTCTCAAGGTATCCTTATTAAGAAAAAAAAAAAAAGCCTAAAACCCATAAATTTAATCTACTGCCTGCCAATCACAATGGTTTCTGCTGTCAGACACTCATGATACATAACCACAAAATTTAAATGTTATTGTTTCATACAAGAAGAAAATGTTGCTCATGACTATCTCGAATAGTCATGTGACAATTCAGTGCATTTCCTTTGTTTGCTTCTTCACCACCGAACAATAGCAAGAGCAGGAAACCTGTAATGGGTGGACCAACTGTGGAAGGATCTATACAATAATAAATGCTAAAAGAAATCATTATTCCTAGCTATCTTCTAAGAGACAATTGCACAATAAAAGAGTGTTCGAATATGTGTTTCATTTCAGATTCATAGTCATGCTTGCTATTTCATTCAAATGTCTCCTAATTTAAAAAAAACAATGCCATAATTGGATCATCACTGGAACACAACTTAGACCAACTTTTGAAAAATAAATGGTTAAAAAAAAAAAGAAAAAATAGATCAGATAGTCATGAATGTTGAGTTGAGGAAGGAAGAAAGGCTTAAAATGAAAATTTTCAACACAGCCTACCAGTCCCAAAGAACTATGCTTTCATTAACATGGTAAACTATGTGGCTTTATTTCACATGTTCTGGTTTTAAGAAAAACATTTTTATGTGGATGGCCGCAAACACAAAGTTAGTGTTCCTTGTTGAATTACAGTGTAAAACCAAAAGTAATTTCATTTTTACCTACGTATTTTCTAGGACTGTGTGATACCATGGGCTATCCAATTCTAGATTTTTTTTTTCTGAGTATACAAGAGCTCTCTTTCTCTGAATACTTAGCACTGCAAATGTAACTACACCACATCACTGCATGTTTCTCTTAAGCAACGTGGAGGCAATTACAGGCAGTTGGCTCTTTATTCTTTGAAAAACTACATAAAGCAACCATTAACTGTTTTGATCTGCAGTAGACACAGTCAGATGAAGAATCAGATTCCAATGATCAGACTGTCTTGTTTGGTGGGTGGGAAAGCAATTTGGTTCATCATATCCCCTGGCCTCCATTCCTCTATGGTATGAAGCAGTAAAACCTAAATAAACTCATATCGAATTTAAAATAATACCTTGATTTGCTCCACACACATAAGGAAACCATTCACAATTTTTACTCCCCAAATAGGCAGAATTCTACTGCACAAATCAGCTGGAGAAAGGATCCATGCTAGCCCCTGAGGAATGAATGAATAAACGCAGCTAGCAGCTATTAAAAGAAACCTATATGCAAAATAAAATGGAACCCTTGACCAGTATACTTGCAACAACTGACTGACTTATTACTAGAAAATGCTAAATATAATAAACGTATATGCATGGTTTAAAAAAAAAAAAAAAAAACACTGGCAACTTGGATTTAAGTTTTTTACCAACAACCTGGAAAACTCCAACACTGTTACAGATTGGGTTCTCTGCAAGAGACCACCCCACTCCTTAAATAACAAGGGTGTTTTACTAGGGAAAGTCTGCTAGTGTGCAAAGAGCTGTTTGTTTTCTGTTCACAACTTAGACCAACTTTTGAAAAATAAATGGTTAAAAAAAAAGAAAAATAGATCAGATAGTCATGAATGTTGAGTTGAGGAAGGAAGAAAGGCTTAAAATGAAAATTTTCAACACAGCCTACCAGTCCCAAAGAACTATGCTTTCATTAACATGGTAAACTATGTGGCTTTATTTCACATGTTCTGGTTTTAAGAAAAACATTTTTATGTGGATGGCCGCAAACACAAAGTTAGTGTTCCTTGTTGAATTACAGTGTAAAACCAAAAGTAATTTCATTTTTACCTACGTATTTTCTAGGACTGTGTGATACCATGGGCTATCCAATTCTAGATTTTTTTTTTCTGAGTATACAAGAGCTCTCTTTCTCTGAATACTTAGCACTGCAAATGTAACTACACCACATCACTGCATGTTTCTCTTAAGCAACGTGGAGGCAATTACAGGCAGTTGGCTCTTTATTCTTTGAAAAACTACATAAAGCAACCATTAACTGTTTTGATCTGCAGTAGACACAGTCAGATGAAGAATCAGATTCCAATGATCAGACTGTCTTGTTTGGTGGGTGGGAAAGCAATTTGGTTCATCATATCCCCTGGCCTCCATTCCTCTATGGTATGAAGCAGTAAAACCTAAATAAATTCATATCGAATTTAAAATAATACCTTGATTTGCTCCACACACATAAGGAAACCATTCACAATTTTTACTCCCCAAATAGGCAGAATTCTACTGCACAAATCAGCTGGAGAAAGGATCCATGCTAGCCCCTGAGGAATGAATGAATAAACGCAGCTAGCAGCTATTAAAAGAAACCTATATGCAAAATAAAATGGAACCCTTGACCAGTATACTTGCAACAACTGACTGACTTATTACTAGAAAATGCTAAATATAATAAACGTATATGCATGGTTTAAAAAAAAAAAAAAAAAACACTGGCAACTTGGATTTAAGTTTTTTACCAACAACCTGGAAAACTCCAACACTGTTACAGATTGGGTTCTCTGCAAGAGACCACCCCACTCCTTAAATAACAAGGGTGTTTTACTAGGGAAAGTCTGCTAGTGTGCAAAGAGCTGTTTTGTTTTCTATGGGACACTGTTCTAGCAATCAACAGTGTAGTCACACTAAAACATGTTTATGGCTTTCTTTTGTTACAGACAAAGCTGGCACCAAATGAAGCCTTTTCAATAGCAGTCCCATTTTCAACTTAACCTTTGCTTTCTTTAGGAAATGGGGCTCTACCACTCTGAAAGCCACCAGACCTACTGTTCTAATTCAGGGTACTCACCTGATCCATAACATTAGTCCCTTCATTGCATTCATACCTAGACTTCTCTGGTTAGGCTGTCCCAATGCAGAAGTCATTTGGAAATCAAAATCCAATCAATAGACAAATCCCCAATGGGACTACAAAACACACCTACTTTAATATTCTTTAAAGTTTATGAAAGAAGCAGGAAAAAGACATGAGTTTGTGACTTAACTCCTTTATCTGTTCCTCATTATCAAACACACTCAGTCATCTCTGCTGCCCACATAGCTTAATCCTAAACCCTAATAAGCTGGCTTCACTTGCTTGACCTACTACCTGTAAAAAGTCTAAAATTCAGCGGTTTGAACTAACACAAACTGGTTATATAAGTGCATCCCAAGCCCCAAAATAAAATAAAAACAAACCAAACAGGAACAGGTGACTGAGAGATTTACATTTGGTTTGCCATGTTGCTTCCACTCAAAGGGCTGAAAATTCTTCGCCTTGCGTATTTAAATATGCATCAGCTCAGAAGAAGTTACACAATGTTTCCATCAGCAGAAGATGTGGCACTTAGAGAAAGCATCAGGAAAATAAAAACTACAGACAAAATAGGGTGTATTTGCATATTTCACTTGAAATTAGGCTATGTTGCAGCATATTGGAAACTCATATGCATTGGATGTCAGCTGAGTTACTTTTCCTTCCCCCCAAGGTGACATTGGTGCTTGTCTTACCAAATATGATGCAACTGACAAGTGTTTTCATGTAAGGAAGATATATGCCTCCCATCACCTTGTCAAGCTGAGTGAAGGCAAACTCCAGCACATCCTTTCACAAGGGTGTTTTACTAGGGAAAGTCTGCTAGTGTGCAAAGACCTGTTTTGTTTTCTATGGGACACTGTTCTAGCAATCAACAGTGTAGTCACACTAAAACATGTTTATGGCTTTCTTTTGTTACAGACAAAGCTGGCACCAAATGAAGCCTTTTCAATAGCAGTCCCATTTTCAACTTAACCTTTGCTTTCTTTAGGAAATGGGGCTCTACCACTCTGAAAGCCACCAGACCTACTGTTCTAATTCAGGGTACTCACCTGATCCATAACATTAGTCCCTTCATTGCATTCATACCTAGACTTCTCTGGTTAGGCTGTCCCAATGCAGAAGTCATTTGGAAATCAAAATCCAATCAATAGACAAATCCCCAATGGGACTACAAAACACACCTACTTTAATATTCTTTAAAGTTTATGAAAGAAGCAGGAAAAAGACATGAGTTTGTGACTTAACTCCTTTATCTGTTCCTCATTATCAAACACACTCAGTCATCTCTGCTGCCCACATAGCTTAATCCTAAACCCTAATAAGCTGGCTTCACTTGCTTGACCTACTACCTGTAAAAAGTCTAAAATTCAGCGGTTTGAACTAACACAAACTGGTTATATAAGTGCATCCCAAGCCCCAAAATAAAATAAAAACAAACCAAACAGGAACAGGTGACTGAGAGATTTACATTTGGTTTGCCATGTTGCTTCCACTCAAAGGGTTTGAACATTCTTCGCCTTGCGTATTTAAATATGCATCAGCTCAGAAGAAGTTACACAATGTTTCCATCAGCAGAAGATGTGGCACTTAGAGAAAGCATCAGGAAAATAAAAACTACAGACAAAATAGGGTGTATTTGCATATTTCACTTGAAATTAGGCTATGTTGCAGCATATTGGAAACTCATATGCATTGGATGTCAGCTGAGTTACTTTTCCTTCCCCCCAAGGTGACATTGGTGCTTGTCTTACCAAATATGATGCAACTGACAAGTGTTTTCATGTAAGGAAGATATATGCCTCCCATCACCTTGTCAAGCTGAGTGAAGGCAAACTCCAGCACATCCTTTCACAAGTGATTAGATGGTCGGAGTCATTAAAAGTCATAAAGTTAGACTGCAGCAGTGTGCCATGCATATATATGAACTCATCCAAAGCTCTTCTCCTTGAAGCAGGTGATAGCTCTCAACTTTGCCTCTGACCGACTCATAAATTCTTGGCTGAGCATTCTTTCTCTTAGCATACCTTTGAAATTGTACCAAACAGTAAATGCTGCTTTGACCAGTCTCATTGTCTCCTGTTTTCCCAGCCAAACCTCTAACAAGTAGAGGTCCAAACATCTGATTTGAGTTCACAAACACCAAGTAAACAACCGGATTGTCCTCCACACCTCCTTTTAAATGTTCAAAATACTTGAAAAACTCTTGTCAATCGGCCCACTTTAAATTTTTCTAAAAGGGCAAGAGTTTGGACTGTATGTCTAATCAGGGACTCAGAAGAAAGAGTAAATTTTCTGTTATAGCATTTATAATCTTTCCACTTTCAGCCTTATCATTTCTCAGTAAGTAAATCTGATTTTCTATAAATCTGTCTTACAAGTCCGTGAGACAATATGAATTTTAAACTTTTAAATTTATCATTTGACTCAGCAATTCCAATTCTAAGAATCTGTCTTAAAAAATTGCTAACTGTATGAGAAAAAATGTATGCACAAGATGTTCAATATATCATTATTTATAACAATTAACAGCTATAAATACCCAAAATACACAAAAAAGAGAGGATATATACTTGAGATTCTTGATCAAGTATTATAAATAAACAATATATTTTTAAAGATTTTAAATGCTAAGGGAAATAACTATGAACTATTTGCTCATGAAAAAAATCAAAATACACTATTTAAATGATTTTAAGTTAGCTAAATATACAAACATGCAGAGGAAAAAGACTAGCAAAAATAAAACAGAATGCTAACAAAATTTACTTGATACTGAGGGATTGCAGGCATTTCTAATTTTCTTTTTAAAACCTGTATGGATTTTCTAAATTCTCTATAAATGACCATTACTTACTTTTACAATTAGAAAAAGAAAATAAAACATTAAGATTCCCAAGTGGATGCATAAGAAAATCTGACATAGTAGCCAATACATTTTTAAAGACATAGTGCCCAAATGGATTTTGGTGGATCAGAGTGCCTTTCCTAGCATAATTTCATATCCCTGTAAATGTCTATAAGCTTGTTTTTCTAGCACAGTTTGGATATAATTATGACTGAATAAAATGGTGAAGAAGGAGATGGAAGTTCTAAGACTTTAATTTCAAACTCGCCAACATTAATGAAACAATTTGGGCTTCACGTTCTACAGCAATTAAGCATGACCTCCTGTGGGCTAATCAACTAGACACAAATCAGTTTATTTCAACTTTCATAAAGGTCAGTAAAGTTTTCAATCATGAGACATTTTAAAAGACAAAAAGCCAAAACCAGGAAGCATGTGCCCTTTGGAATCTCTAATATTGCATTTTCCATTGTTCACAGACAATACCCAAGCATAAAAAGGCCCATGCTATTATCTATTTAAGATGATAAAACCAGAAATACACCTACCAAGGAGAACATACAGAATAAGAGCATGATTCTTTTTACCAAACACATGGATTTAATTATCAGGCCCATGATCATCATTATTAAACAAAGCAGTTGTTGAAGGAATTCTCACTCAGTATGCTCTAGTTGACATGTTTTAAATATTCAGCATACCCAGAATATGACTGAGAAACTTTTAGAAGAGAGCAGGTTAGAGAAAAACAAGACTGAGGAAAACAAACAAAACTCTGAGTCCTTTGTGTCAGGCCAAAAGCTCCTCTCAGGACTCCTCTCTGGGACAACCCTGACAGAGGACACAATTTTGATTTCCTGCCCACATGTGTTCTGCTCCTAACTTCCCTTTTAGGACAAAGAACACGAAACCCTTCAGAAACTTTGCTGCTGATTCTCATATAGTCCCAACATTTAAACAACTTCTACAAAAATAATTCATTAAGAAAATAATCTGTTACTAGAAGGAAAGACACACTTACCTCTCATTAATAAAAGTTACAGTCAAACTCAGCTTATAAGAAGGTACTATGAATCTGCTTCCTCTTCTCCCCATTCATTCATTTTTGAATCACTGGTCTAATAAGCAGGGAAACCAACAGAATAGAGCTTCAGGGGTAAAAAAAACCCAAAAAGACATAAAGTTCTTAGATAATCAAAAACATAAACAACCAGTTCCTAAGAAATTCAAATTGAAATACAGTATGGTTCAATGTAAGAATATACTTAATGGTTAATATATGTAATGCATTCCTCATTTAAAAATTGATAAATGCTCAAGGCATAAAAAGTAGTAAAATAAAATAAAAATATAATGAAAAATAAAATGTTTTAAAAAATTACCAAAAAATAATTATTAGTTGGAGTTGGGTTTTTTTGAGGCTTTCATATGTAAATAGGACTTTAAATGCATAGGTGCATTTCATTATATATAGTATATGTGCCATAATTTATTTAATTGTTCTCAATTGTTGGACAAAGAAAAGGTATTTAATGTCTGTTATTAACTCTGACATGAAAAATTCTGGAATATAAATCTTTCTTCATATTTGTGACTTTTTTCTCTTTACAGTAAATTCAAAACAGTGAAATCACTGAGCTCAGAGTATGAGCTTTTCAAGGCTTTTCAAATATATTGAACAGCCCTCCATAAATTTCATACCAATTTACCCTCCCAAGAGCAATGTTTGTGAAAATGTCTTTCCAAATAGACCCGCTAGTTTTCTTAGTCTTAAAACAGTAAGTTAGCTACCAAAAAAGGTATAGTAAAACCAAAACAGCATTCCATCTATATAGAAATTATTTATGCCTTCTCACACTTCAAAGAGGGTGCATAAGTTTATAGTGAGGGTGATATTCACCTCAAACCACTGCACAGAAAAGGTCACACATATTCACTTATTTTATTCAAATGAAGAATGAGGAAATGCAATTTTAATTTATTGTATCATTTGCCTTCTGAGTTGTAAAATCCTATTTCTTTATACTCTTCTGACTTAAGAGATACAACATGATACCAGCATTAGCAAATTCTGTGTTTACTGCATAATACACACGCTGATGTGGTGTCCAATTCTTTGCAACCCCACGGACTACAGCCCAACAGACTCAAACTCATTTTTATAAGAAGGTACTAATCTGCTTCTCCCATTCATTCATTTTGAATCACTGGTCTAATAAGCAGGAAACCAACAGAATAGAGCTTCAGGGTAAAAAACCCAAAAGACATAAAGTTCTTAGATAATCAAAAACATAAACAACCAGTTCCTAAGAAATTCAAATTGAAATACAGTATGGTTCAATGTAAGAATATACTTAATGGTTAATATATGTAATGCATTCCTCATTTAAAAATTGATAAATGCTCAAGGCATAAAAAGTAGTAAAATAAAATAAAAATATAATGAAAAATAAAATGTTTTAAAAAATTACCAAAAAATAATTATTAGTTGGAGTTGGGTTTTTTTGAGGCTTTCATATGTAAATAGGACTTTAAATGCATAGGTGCATTTCATTATATATAGTATATGTGCCATAATTTATTTAATTGTTCTCAATTGTTGGACAAAGAAAAGGTATTTAATGTCTGTTATTAACTCTGACATGAAAAATTCTGGAATATAAATCTTTCTTCATATTTGTGACTTTTTTCTCTTTACAGTAAATTCAAAACAGTGAAATCACTGAGCTCAGAGTATGAGCTTTTCAAGGCTTTTCAAATATATTGAACAGCCCTCCATAAATTTCATACCAATTTACCCTCCCAAGAGCAATGTTTGTGAAAATGTCTTTCCAAATAGACCCGCTAGTTTTCTTAGTCTTAAAACAGTAAGTTAGCTACCAAAAAAGGTATAGTAAAACCAAAACAGCATTCCATCTATATAGAAATTATTTATGCCTTCTCACACTTC
Organism: Tragulus kanchil; assembly: GCA_022376925.1. NCBI lineage: Eukaryota > Metazoa > Chordata > Mammalia > Artiodactyla > Tragulidae > Tragulus > Tragulus kanchil. Next base: position 36,666,663 of record JAIOJX010000025.1, read on the forward strand.
AAAGAGGGTGCATAAGTTTATAGTGAGGGTGATATTCACCTCAAACCACTGCACAGAAAAGGTCACACATATTCACTTATTTTATTCAAATGAAGAATGAGGAAATGCAATTTTAATTTATTGCATCATTTGCCTTCTGAGTTGTAAAATCCTATTTCTTTATACTCTTCTGACTTAAGAGATACAACATGATACCAGCATTAGCAAATTCTGTGTTTACTGCATAATACACACGCTGATGTGGTGTCCAATTCTTTGCAACCCCACGGACTACAGCCCAACAGACTCCTCTATTCATGGGATTCTCCAGGCAAAAATACTGGAGAGGGCTTCCATTTCCTACTCCAGGTGATCTTCCTGACCCAGGGATGGAACTAATGTCTCTTGTGTCTCCTGCATCAGTAGGAGGATTCTTTACCACCTGTGTAGCCCATCGTACACATAGATAGCACCTAACTAACTGACAAAAGGTGAGATTCAAAGGGATTTAAGACAGTTTCACTAATGAGGATGACATCAGACAATAATGTCTCTCACAGCACAGCTTCTAGGTGTCAAAAAGCATCACAGAGGGCTTCCCTGGTGGTCCAGTGGGTAAAGAGTCTGCCTTGCAGTGCAAGGAGCACAGGTTCGATCCCTGGCCCAGGAAGATGCCAGGTGCCATAGAGCGGTTGGACTGGTGTGTCCAATTACGAGCCAGCGCTCTGGAGTGCCTGCACCCAGAGCTGGTGCTCTGCAACAAGTGAGGCCCTGTAATGGGAGGCCCACACATACCAAAGAATAAAAAAAAGACTGATGAAAATATATATAAATAAAAATAGGCATGATGAGGAAAAGAAAAATAAAAGAGTGTCAAAATGGTAGGATTTTATTTCATAAGTAGAGAAAATTTGGAGAGAATGAATGAAATGAAGGGAAAGTCAGAGAGTCAAGGTCACATCAATGCAGCCAACCAGGAAAAACAGGTGAGTTTTCCATGGATGAGGTTCCTAACTTGAAATGCAACCCAAGTTATTCTCTCGCTCCTAGGACCCCCAGGAAGGTGTCAGGGTAGAGCTGCTTGCTATTGTCTCCAGTCTCCCAGAAGTAAATTGCAAAGCTAAATGGATGCATCACAGAGGTGTAGCTACAATGAACAAGGACCCCACACTACCCTTGAAGAGCAAATATGTTTTGAGGAAATTCCTAAGACATGACTTTCTTACTCGGAACATAGACACAGATTGTCCCTACTGAATCAAAGTCAGTCAAATGATAAAAGATTTGGATTAGTTTCAGGGTGCTTCACCATCCACCATTTATTGCATCATTTGCCTTCTGAGTTGTAAAATCCTATTTCTTTATACTCTTCTGACTTAAGAGATACAACATGATACCAGCATTAGCAAATTCTGTGTTTACTGCATAATACACACGCTGATGTGGTGTCCAATTCTTTGCAACCCCACGGACTACAGCCCAACAGACTCCTCTATTCATGGGATTCTCCAGGCAAAAATACTGGAGAGGGCTTCCATTTCCTACTCCAGGTGATCTTCCTGACCCAGGGATGGAACTAATGTCTCTTGTGTCTCCTGCATCAGTAGGAGGATTCTTTACCACCTGTGTAGCCCATCGTACATAGATAGCACCTAACTAACTGACAAAAGGTGAGATTCAAAGGGATTTAAGACAGTTTCACTAATGAGGATGACATCAGACAATAATGTCTCTCACAGCACAGCTTCTAGGTGTCAAAAAGCATCACAGAGGGCTTCCCTGGTGGTCCAGTGGGTAAAGAGTCTGCCTTGCAGTGCAAGGAGCACAGGTTCGATCCCTGGCCCAGGAAGATGCCAGGTGCCATAGAGCGGTTGGACTGGTGTGTCCAATTACGAGCCAGCGCTCTGGAGTGCCTGCACCCAGAGCTGGTGCTCTGCAACAAGTGAGGCCCTGTAATGGGAGGCCCACACATACCAAAGAATAAAAAAAAGACTGATGAAAATATATATAAATAAAAATAGGCATGATGAGGAAAAGAAAAATAAAAGAGTGTCAAAATGGTAGGATTTTATTTCATAAGTAGAGAAAATTTGGAGAGAATGAATGAAATGAAGGGAAAGTCAGAGAGTCAAGGTCACATCAATGCAGCCAACCAGGAAAAACAGGTGAGTTTTCCATGGATGAGGTTCCTAACTTGAAATGCAACCCAAGTTATTCTCTCGCTCCTAGGACCCCCAGGAAGGTGTCAGGGTAGAGCTGCTTGCTATTGTCTCCAGTCTCCCAGAAGTAAATTGCAAAGCTAAATGGATGCATCACAGAGGTGTAGCTACAATGAACAAGGACCCCACACTACCCTTGAAGAGCAAATATGTTTTGAGGAAATTCCTAAGACATGACTTTCTTACTCGGAACATAGACACAGATTGTCCCTACTGAATCAAAGTCAGTCAAATGATAAAAGATTTGGATTAGTTTCAGGGTGCTTCACCATCCACCAAAAGGCTCCAATTTGAGATGCCCTGTTTACTGGTCCAAGTGATGCAAAAACTATATAAGAACTCTTTTCTAAAACTTCTGGGGGTGATTAAAATCTTTTAGCTGGATATTTCTGAGAGACTACAAAGAATCATTACATATGTCTTAAATTTTTGAAGACCATTGTGGTCTAAAACAGAGAACAATAGACTGGCCTAATCCTGGGATTCAAGCAATGAGTAATGAGAAGCAAGCACCCCTTCGCACCAGCGTCTGTCTGTCTGAATCACTCTCTTTTTTCCTGCCTCCCTTCAGTCTGCCTGATGCTCTAACTCAAGAATAATGTTGTCTTTCCAGATGGAAATAATCCATGGCCTGGAGATACTAAGCCACTAGCAAAAACATATATGCGAGGAAGCCATTACCCCCAAACTCAACCCAACCACCCAAATATTATAAGAGACTCAAATTGGGATTAAAATTTAGGAAGCAAATATTTCAAGCACTTCTGTGGATGTAGAATTGGCTCTTAATTGTAGTCTTTCCAAAGAGGGTAATTTTCTCTCAGATTAAGAAAAAATGTTCTTTTTGGTGGCATGGCATTTGAGATCTTGGTTTCCTAACCAAGCATAAAATCTACGTCCCATGCAGTACAAGTGCACAATTTTAAACCACTGGCCTTCCAGGGAAGTCCCCAAAGAGAGTAATTTTCTAACATAATTTTTTCAACCTGAAATTTAGTTATACATCAAGCATATTTTTGCAGGAAACTCTCATTCAAATATATTTTATAGGGAACAGTCACTCTTTGGTCCAGTAATAGAATTCTTTTTTTGTTTACAAATCCCATCACCCACCAAATCAATGGTCTATAAGATGAAAGTTAAGTGAAAAGTGAAAGTATTAGTCACTCAGTCATGTCCAACTCTTTGTGACCTTATGGACGATAGCCTGCCAGGCTTCTCTGTCCATGGAATTCTCCAGGCAGGAATACTGGAGTGGGCTGCCATTTCCTTCTCCATGGGATCTTCCTGACCCAGGGATCGAATCCTGGTCTCCTGCATTACAGACAGATTCTTTACCATCTGAGCCACCAGGGAAGTCCTAGACGATAAGATAGGATGCTTACTGAGTCACTTTTAAAGTGACTCCTGCATCAGAAGATTCCACAGAAGCAAATTTCCTTCCAGTCCTTTGGTGAAATGCTATGTTAGCTTTAACAAGACAGAATTTGTTCTAAACAACAGTGATTTGATTGAAATTAGGTATTTAAGCCTAAACAAACAAATAAGCAAAATAAAACTAACTCACAATACAGTGGTTGTCATTCCTTGGCTTCATCATTTAAATGTTCATGGTACCCTGTGAACATCATTTGATTTTAAGAATGTGTTGCATTGACTCTGATATTTATACATACTCATTATCATTTTGGCAAATTTTCTCCATCTTCTGGTCAGGATTCATTCAGAGGAAATCTGCTATCTCCATTCTAAAAGCCATCTTTCACCACCTTTTAGGGAAATATATTCCTTTTCCTACATGCATTCTAGAATTCAAATTTTCTAGTGAAACATGTCTTTAAAGAAATCATGTTGTTTGTATTTTGTAAAGTGACTTATACTTATTTCTACATTCATAAAAAAAGGTATTACCTTACTATTCCATGAAATAAAACTAGAAAAATTCTGTTTACTAGGGTTCACACTGATGATAAAGTCCTCTTCGACTATACATATTTGTTATTCTCACATACAACTAATCATTGAGTTACAGCAAATAAATAATACAGAACCTACTTTTATATGTAAAAATTGATTTTTACTGAATTCTTCAATTGTGCCTGAAAATAACATGTACTATTTCAAGAGAGCTTGTGAAATTTCAGGAATGTTATATATTGGTAAACGATTCAGAACTACATGTGTAAAGAGGCAATTAATCTGTGGAATAAATGAAAAACAAGTTCTGCTACAGTTATTTTTCTCTCTAAACTACCTCCTGGGTGATCCTGAATTGGGACTAGCACAAGCAATTTTGTTGAGGGTGGGGTCCCACTCCTTAATTCCTGCATCCTGTAAGACTTCCGACATCTGGCCAAGAGGCAGAGACTCTGACAGTGAACTTGAATTGTGCAGCTGCTGTGACAAACGAAAGAGTGAGGGGTCGGGGCTTCCCTGGTGGTCCAGTGGGTAAAAAGTCCACCTTGCAGCACAAGGGGCGCCAGTGTGATCTCTGGCACGGAAAGATCCCACGTGCCACAGAGTGGCTGGACCGGTGTGTCCCATTACGAGCCAGAATTCTGGAGTGCTTGTGCCCAGAGCCAGTGCTCTACAGGAGAGAGGCCACTGCAATCGGAGGCTCACACAGGCCAAAGAATAAAAGATGGATGAAAATAAATAAATTAAAAAACAATAAAAGAGGCCAACATTAAAAAAAAGAGTGAGAGGTCTATGGGGAACAATGCAGGGCATACCAGCATGGCACCACTTCCTAGTTGTCTACTCATCTACTCTTTTCCAGACTAAATCTATCTACACCACGCCTGAGGTGACCTCAAAGGAAGCAATTAGGGCAAGAAACTCCCTTCACTTTAAGGAATGTTGAGAAAGTGGGTCCAAAACAGTCCCAGGGTCATGATTCTGAAGTTTCTTTTAAGAGAGAAGGGGGCCTTGTCTCTACCAAACCAGCTCCTAATGACCAAGTCCAACTTCCTTCTCTGAATCTCTGCTGTCTCCTCTTCTAATCTACTGCAGCACTTCTTCTACTCTGTCAGCCTGTCAGGGGAAAAATAAATATACTTCAGGTATATGAAAGCTCATGTATATACAAACAGGCAGATCCATGGTCGCATTCAATAAACCAGCTCAACTAGCTCATAATTACGAAGTGGCTTCCAATTCTAGGTCCACTGGTCATGTCCTCAATCCCTCACCCAGGCTTTCCTATCTATTCCAACCATGGAATGTTAGGAACTTGGACTTGAGTCAAGAAATCAGTATCCAAGCTTCATCCCTTATTTACAAGCCATTGTATTGAACTTTCATCATTTTATTTTATTATCTTTATCTTTTATTATTATTGTATTCTGATGCTCTAATGTCTGGAACCTTGCTGATCATTGCAGGACTGCTCATCTCAAAGTTAGTCAATTCCTGAAGACAGTATAAAAAAAAAATAATAATGCAGGTTTTTCAAATGCAAACCAAGTACCTAGAGCCCACATTCTTTATCACCTCCTCTATTGGATTCTCACACTCTAGACCATCATCTGCCTGATCTACTCACCCCAGAGCTAGGTACCAAGGGAACTAGGAACAGCATATGTACCCAGACCCCCCTGGAATTATTCAAATTAAGCAATCCTAAACCTGCTTCAGCTGGCTCTCCTGTTCCTTCTCAATAAAGGAGTAAATCCCAATATAGGCTCTTGCCCACTATTTCACCCTCTGTCTCATGACTGACACCAGTACCCCACCACTTCATTTCTGGTGTGGTGTGCCCCCTCCTCTTGGGATCTGCGAATATCAAAAACTGTCTTTTCTGATCTGTTGGCTTTACCATATCTTAATAATATGGTAACATGGTGAGCTTAGAAAAGAGACAGAATGTCTGCTTCCATTTCTTCATCAGAATTATAAAAACAATAAAAGAGGCCAACATTAAAAAAAAGAGTGAGAGGTCTATGGGGAACAATGCAGGGCATACCAGCATGGCACCACTTCCTAGTTGTCTACTCATCTACTCTTTTCCAGACTAAATCTATCTACACCACGCCTGAGGTGACCTCAAAGGAAGCAATTAGGGCAAGAAACTCCCTTCACTTTAAGGAATGTTGAGAAAGTGGGTCCAAAACAGTCCCAGGGTCATGATTCTGAAGTTTCTTTTAAGAGAGAAGGGGGCCTTGTCTCTACCAAACCAGCTCCTAATGACCAAGTCCAACTTCCTTCTCTGAATCTCTGCTGTCTCCTCTTCTAATCTACTGCAGCACTTCTTCTACTCTGTCAGCCTGTCAGGGAAAACTAAATATACTTCAGGTATATGAAAGCTCATGTATATACAAACAGGCAGATCCATGGTCGCATTCAATAAACCAGCTCAACTAGCTCATAATTACGAAGTGGCTTCCAATTCTAGGTCCACTGGTCATGTCCTCAATCCCTCACCCAGGCTTTCCTATCTATTCCAACCATGGAATGTTAGGAACTTGGACTTGAGTCAAGAAATCAGTATCCAAGCTTCATCCCTTATTTACAAGCCATTGTATTGAACTTTCATCATTTTATTTTATTATCTTTATCTTTTATTATTATTGTATTCTGATGCTCTAATGTCTGGAACCTTGCTGATCATTGCAGGACTGCTCATCTCAAAGTTAGTCAATTCCTGAAGACAGTATAAAAAAAAAATAATAATGCAGGTTTTTCAAATGCAAACCAAGTACCTAGAGCCCACATTCTTTATCACCTCCTCTATTGGATTCTCACACTCTAGACCATCATCTGCCTGATCTACTCACCCCAGAGCTAGGTACCAAGGGAACTAGGAACAGCATATGTACCCAGACCCCCCTGGAATTATTCAAATTAAGCAATCCTAAACCTGCTTCAGCTGGCTCTCCTGTTCCTTCTCAATAAAGGAGTAAATCCCAATATAGGCTCTTGCCCACTATTTCACCCTCTGTCTCATGACTGACACCAGTACCCCACCACTTCATTTCTGGTGTGGTGTGCCCCCTCCTCTTGGGATCTGCGAATATCAAAAACTGTCTTTTCTGATCTGTTGGCTTTACCATATCTTAATAATATGGTAACATGGTGAGCTTAGAAAAGAGACAGAATGTCTGCTTCCATTTCTTCATCAGCAAAAAAAGAGAATAATTTTCTTCTCATGGTGCTTTTATGAAGATAAACTAAAATTATATACCTCATGTACTTAGTATATAGTAAGGGCTCAGTTAACACTGATACTCTAAGTTAACAGATAAGCAAAGCAGGATTAGAAGATAAGGCATTAAAGGATACAGAGCTAGGAAGCTGGAATCAATATGTCACCTGGATATATCTGATTCTACCCTCTTCTTTTCACATCACACTGCCGTACCCAGTTCAGCCTAGGCCCTCTCCTACTGAACTCTGAACATCTAACACAGTAGTAAATGCATACTGTCTTGGATGCCAATTGGCTGTGTACAAATACATCACTAGGACAATTGAATAAGCTCATTCAATTGTTTGAAGGAAAGAAAACCAAAGAGAACAAGGAAAAGAAGAAAGGAAGAAGGGAGAGAGGAAGCAACAGTCTTTTCTATCTCTAAAATACAAATTAGAAATCTTTCTCTAATACCTTTTTATCTTGCTGAACCTCCAAGTATACTCCTCAATATAGGTGAAATTGCTTTATCCCTAGTTATAAAAATCTCAACTTCTCCCAAGCTTTCTCCTCTCTTAATTTCTAGCTAGCAAGACAGCTTTTAAATGCCACTCTCTGAAGCTATTCAGGTCAGTTCTAAGCTCCCTATATCTCCAAAACCTTAATATATTCTTCAGTTACCACTGCTCTTCCTTCTTTCCTTCTCCTTCCTTTTTCCTGACTCACATATCTGGGTTTCCTAGTTTGAAGTGGTCCAGAGGTACCAAGTTAACATATTATAAGCTTCACCATCTTTATAGAACAAATATTTCAAACAAATATTCAGTGAAATGTTTGATCACTCTGACCCAAACTGACAAGTAATATTCTTACTACTTATGAACTACCTATACAGGGGACTTTGTTTAATATTTGGGCAAAAGTTGCAAAGTTAAGTGCCTTCAGGGAGAGCAGAAAGGTGTCCTGTAGATAAGTTAAACTGTCAGCTGGGGTCAGAGGAGACTGGAGAGCATGTGGTTTCAGACAGTTGGTCAACCCCCGATGGACTGCTTTATGTCAAGTCCATCTGGTCAAGAACCCATATTTTCAAGGAAAGTAAAAATCTATTTTTGTGTGAAGAAACTCCCTACATATAAAGGCTGACAACTGATTCAGTTTTTTAAAACACTATCTGAAAATGTTTTTGTGTTAGTTTTAGTACCAAGCCCTCTACATGAACACTTTTTCCCTAAGATATTTTCAAACTATTATCAAATATGTATGAAGACAGCACAGTATTTATTCCAAGGAGGACCAATAGGAAAGTTCATTTTATTAGAATGGAATGGATGTTTAAAGCCATAACATTTTACAATCTACATGAAGTGAATTACACGAGAAAAAAAGAGCTTATAGATGTTGGCTTTCTGCCTTCTTAAACATCTTTCATCCATCCACTTCATGTCCTTATTGCCAACAGCCTTGTCTCTGCTACCAGTATATCTGCCCTGGAATAGTACCCTAGCGCTCCCAATGGGAGGCACCATGCACAGTGTAGTCAGCTTCATGTTTGACTTTTTGAAGCATAATTTCAACCAAATACACCCTGAACATAATGTAACTAAAAGCAAGTGCCCTAGTATATTTTCATCCTTCATTCTGACACTAATTTATTTTTGAACTCCAAGTTGAAGATCCTATCATTTGTCACAAAAAAAATCAAAACTAACAAATCTCTCGGGCTTCCCTGGTGGTCCACTGGGTAAAGAATCCGCCTTTCAGTGCATAGGGCACCAGTTCAATCCCTAGCCCAGGAAGATCCCACATGCCACGGAGCAGCTGGCCCAGTGTGTCCAATTACGAGCCAGAGCTCTCGAGCACATGCACCCAGAGCTAGTGCTTTGCAGTGAGAGAGGCCACTGCAATGGGAAGGCCAAAAATAAAAAGATGGATGAAAATAAATATAAATAAAAGAGGCATGATGGGGAAAAGAAAAAAAAATTCCTTCATTTTTTTCTCTCAAAATGCATATATACATAATAGAGTTACATACATATTCTACAAATACGATAATAGAAAACACAGAAAATACAATGGCCAAAATTAAATAAAAAGGCCAAAATAAAGTTCCACCACCAAAATCAAATTATAGCTTTCAGAGTCAGACTTAGCACATCACAATTTCCTGTGACTCACGGTCAAAGTCAAATCTTTGCAGCAGTCTTAGGTTCACTGCTAAAGTACTGGACCTAGGATTTAATATCTCATTTCAGTTAACAATAAAGTGATTTCTAATTTTTATTCCATGTATAGCCCATAAAATTCTGGCCTGCTAATGGAAGAAAGGTGTTTTTAAATAGCTATCTGGGGGCTTCCCTGGTGGTCCAGTGGGTAAGGACATATCCTTGCAGTGCAAGGGGCGCCGGTTCGTTCCCTGGCCTGGGAAGATCCCACGTGCCGCGGAGCGGCTGGACCGATGTGTCCAATTACTGAACCGGAGCTCTGGAGCGCATGCTCCCAGAGCCGGTGCTCTGCAACAACAGAGGCCACCGTGATGGGAGGCCCACACGGGCCAAAAGAACAAAGATGGATGAAAATGGACAAATGAAAGACCAACAGAAGTGGCCCACCTACTCCCGTCCCTCCTCACCCCACCCCCACCTAAATAAATAAATCTTTAAAAAAAAAAAATAGCTATCTGGTCATGTTGTTGTTCAGTCATTCATTCCTGTCTGACTTTTTGCAACCCCATGGACCACAGCACACAAGGGTTTTCGGTCCTTGACTGTCTCCTAAAGTTTGCTCAAACTCCTGTCCACTGAGTCGATGATGTCATCCAACCATCTCATATGCTATCTTCCCATTCTCTTGCCTTCAATCTTTCCCACCATCAGGGTCTTTTCCATTGAGTCAATTCTTCGCATCATGTGGACAAAGTATTGGAACTTTAGCTTCAGCATCAGTCCCTCCAATGAATATTCAAGGTTGATTTCCTTTAGGATTGACTGGTTTGATCTCCTTGCTGTTGAAGGAACTCTCAAGTCTTCTCCAGCATCATAGTTTGAAAGCATAAATTCTTCAGCATTCTGTCTTCTTTCTGGTCCATCTCTCACATCCATACATAACTACTGGAAAAATCATAGCTTTGATTGTATGGACCTTTCATCACTTGTCAGCAAAGTGATGTTTCTGCTTTTTAATGTTGTCTAGAGTTATCATAGCTTTTCTTCCAAGGAGCAAGCTAATTAATTTTAATTTGGCTATACCCTTGGTCAAATCAATGGGTCCTCTGAATTGAACAATGTACCAAAATACAATCGCTAAATCTGTTATAGCACCAGGGACAAGAGTTCAAACTTAGCAATCACAATTTCCTGTGACTCACGGTCAAAGTCAAATCTTTGCAGCAGTCTTAGGTTCACTGCTAAAGTACTGGACCTAGGATTTAATATCTCATTTCAGTTAACAATAAAGTGATTTCTAATTTTTATTCCATGTATAGCCCATAAAATTCTGGCCTGCTAATGGAAGAAAGGTGTTTTTAAATAGCTATCTGGGGGCTTCCCTGGTGGTCCAGTGGGTAAGAACCCCACCTTACAGTGCAAGAGGCGCCAGTTCGTGCCTTGGCCTGGGAAGATCCCACGTGCCCCGGAGCGGCTGGACTGATATGTCCAATTACTGAGCCGGAGCTCTGGAGCGCATGCACCCAGAGCCGGTGCTCTGCGACAACAGAGGCCACCGCGATGGGAGGCCCACACGGGCCAAAAGAACAAAGATGGATGAAAATGGACAAATGAAAGACCAACAGAAGTGGCCCACCTACTCCCGTCCCTCCTCACCCCACCCCCACCTAAATAAATAAATCTTTAAAAAAAAAAAAATAGCTATCTGGTCATGTTGTTGTTCAGTCATTCATTCCTGTCTGACTTTTTGCAACCCCATGGACCACAGCACACAAGGGTTTTCGGTCCTTGACTGTCTCCTAAAGTTTGCTCAAACTCCTGTCCACTGAGTCGATGATGTCATCCAACCATCTCATATGCTATCTTCCCATTCTCTTGCCTTCAATCTTTCCCACCATCAGGGTCTTTTCCATTGAGTCAATTCTTCGCATCATGTGGACAAAGTATTGGAACTTTAGCTTCAGCATCAGTCCCTCCAATGAATATTCAAGGTTGATTTCCTTTAGGATTGACTGGTTTGATCTCCTTGCTGTTGAAGGAACTCTCAAGTCTTCTCCAGCATCATAGTTTGAAAGCATAAATTCTTCAGCATTCTGTCTTCTTTCTGGTCCATCTCTCACATCCATACATAACTACTGGAAAAATCATAGCTTTGATTGTATGGACCTTTCATCACTTGTCAGCAAAGTGATGTTTCTGCTTTTTAATGTTGTCTAGAGTTATCATAGCTTTTCTTCCAAGGAGCAAGCTAATTAATTTTAATTTGGCTATACCCTTGGTCAAATCAATGGGTCCTCTGAATTGAACAATGTACCAAAATACAATCGCTAAATCTGTTATAGCACCAGGGACAAGAGTTCAAACTGGGTTAAATCCTGCTAAATCTAACTTTTGCCATATTTTACATTCAGGTAAGAACCATCTTTTAAAATTTACCTTATTTCTACTGCTCTGTCAACTTTTCTTTTAAAAAAAAATAAGAGCAAATGGCACCAATTTTAATATGATAATTTTAAAAGGCAAATTTTGAATATGATAAACTTCACTGCCATTAGTTCTTGAGAAAACAGCTTCCACAAATTCAGTAATCAAAGAAAGAACTTCCTGTCTACAATCTTTGCTTTTTAACTTGTCTATAAGACAAATTTGTCTAAACTCTACTTTTATATGCATATCTGTGCTGCCATTATGATTTCTTAACATACAGAAATGAGAATGACATGAAATATTATGGACATCCATTCACTTTATTTTGAAAATAGAATAAAAATGCTGATTTTTCTACGATTAGCCTTCTATATCTTATTGATCATTGTGCACATTGCACTCACTTCCCTAGAACCAGGTTTTTCTGACTCCTTAAGTTAAAGAATCAGCTGGGGGCTTCCCTGGTAGTCCACAAGGGCATGGCTTCAACCCCTGACCCAAGAAGATCCCACATGCTGCAGAATGGCTGGACTGGTGTGTCCAATTATGAGCCGGCTCTCTGGAGCGCATTCACCCAGAGCCAGTGCTCTGCAGCGAGAGAGACCACTGCACTGAGAGGCCCATGCAGGTCAAGAAATAAGGATGGATGGAAATAAATAAATAAAAAACCAATAAAAGAGGCCCAAATTTAAAAAAATAATTGGAGTGAAGTAATTTAATAATAATAAAAAAGAATCAGCTGGAAAAATTCCAGTCTTAGGGAATATAACATATTATAAATATATTTTCAAATATATACCAATTGGGGCATGTTATATAGTCCCATGATAAGATCTTCTGAGAGATGATTTCACAAAAAATTATAGAGTTAGGGCCTCTTAAAAATTTCTCTCCCACAAAATCAATGATAAAAATAGAAAACATTGTCATGGTCAAATTCTTTAGAAGTCTGGAAAAAAATCACAGGATTAGGACCTCTTAAAATTCTCTCTCCCAGGGTTTCCCTGGTGGTCCAGTGGGTAAAGAGTCTGCATTGCAGTGCAAGGGACACCGGTTTGATCCCTGGCCCAGGAAGATCCCACGTGCCATGGAGCAGCTCGACTGCTAAGCCAGAGCTCTGGAGCACATGCCCAGAGTTGGTGCTCTGCAACAAGAGAGGCCACTGCCATCGGAAGTCCATACAGGCCAAAAAACAAAGATGGATGAAAATAAATAAACAATGAAAGAGGCCAAAATTTTTTTTCAAATCTCTCTCACATAAAATCAATGATAAAAATAGAAAACATTGTCAGAATCAAATTCTTTAGAACTCTGGAAGAAAGCCAAAGGATTTAGCAGGCAGGTAGCATTTATTCAAATGGCTGAATTCTGGTAAGAAGAAGCAGCTTTGTTGGCATTTTTACTTGTCATATTATGGTCTTCGCTCTGTAGATCAAAGTTAGCATTAAAAAACCAAAGTAACCATGATGAAACATCTACTTCTACTTCACTGACTATCCTAAAGCCTTTGACTGTGTGAATCACAACAAACTGCAAAAAATTCTGAAAGAAATGGGAATACCAGACCATCACACCTGCCTCCTACAAAACCTGTATGCAGGACAAGAAGTAACAGTTAGAACTAGACCCAGAACAATGGTCTGGTTGCAAACTGGGAAAGGAGTATGACAAGGCTGTATATTATATTATTTAACCTATATGCAGAATATATCATGTAAAATGTTGGTCAAGATGAAGCACAAGCTGGAATCAAGATTGCTGGGAGAAATACCAATAACCTCAGGTATGCTGATGACACCAACCCTATGGAAGAAAGCAAAGAGGAACTAAAGAGCCTCTTGATGAAGGTGAAAAAGGAGAGTGAAAAAGCTGACCTAAAATTCAACATTCAAAAAACAAAGATCATGGCATCTGATCCCATCACTTCACTGCAAACAGATGGGGGGAAAAATGGAAACAGTGACAGATTTTTTTTTCTTGTACTCCAAAATCACTGCAGATAGTGACTAGTGACTGCAGCCATGAAATTAAAAGATGCTTGCTCCTTGGAAGAAAAGCTATGACAAACCTAGACAGCGTATTCAAAAGTCCAGACATCACCTTGCTGACATAAGTACATATAGTCAAAGCTATGGTTTTCCAAGTAGTGATGTATGGATGTGAGAGTTCGGCCATAAAGAAGGTTGAACAACAACAAATTGATGTCGCTGAACTGTGCTGCTGGAGAAGGCTCTTAAGAGTCCCTTGGATGGCAAGGAGATCAAACCAATCAATCCTAAACAAAATCAACCCTGAATATTCATTGGAAGGACTGATGCTGAATCTGAAATTCCAATACTTTGGTCACTTGATGAGAAGAGATAACTTATTGGAAAAGAGCCTGATGTTGAGGAAAATAGAAGGCAAAAGGGGAAGGGGACAACAGAGGACAAGATGGTTGGATGGCATCACTGAGTCAATGGACATGAGTTTGAGCAAGCTCCAGGAGATGGTAAAGGACAGGGAAGCCTGGTGCGCTGGCAGTCAGTGGGGTCACAAAGAGTCAGACACGACTGGGCAAATGAACTGAACTGAAGTTCTCACTGTGGGCTGACCTTGAGACTTGACAAGAATACAAAATTATTAACTGCCTACCTGAGTGTGGAAGGTTTGCTCCACCATACACAGTACCCTTCAAAAAGACAGGCAAATACTGATTACAGGTATTTAAGAAAATGTCTATCCAATCATTAGCTGACTTCTAAGCTAACCAAATATATGCTTTACTGACAACACTCAACAAAGAACACAGACATTACAGAATTAGCTCAGAAAATATACTAAGCTAAAAAACAACAGCAGTCATAGGAAGGAGGAGACTATGGTTTCTAGAGTTGTCATATTATATCATTTTAAACATCTAGTATTCAATAAAAATTAGACATAAAAAGAAAAAAGAAAGTATGGCCCATACCCAGAAAAAATCAATAAACAAAAACTGTCCCTGAGGGAGACCAGACACTGGATCAACTAGACAAATAATTTAAAGAATCTATTTTAATACATATGTTCAAACAACCAAAGTAAGCCCTAAAGAACAAAAGGTAAGTACAAGAATAATAACTTGCCAAGTATAGAATATCAATAAAGATAAAGAAATTATTCTAGGTGCACATACAGAGAAATCACAGACTTGAAAATACAATAAGTGAAATGAACTACTTACTAATGTGACTCAGCAACAAACTGGATAAAGCAAAAGAATGAAGCAATAAACCTGAAGACAGGTTCACTGAAATTATTTAGTATGAAAAACAGGAAGAAAAAAATAAGGAAAAATGACAGAGTCAGAAAGATAAATTAAAAAATTAATGGCAAAAATGTTCTCAGATTTGATGGGAAAGCGCAAAAGGCAACAACAAATTGATGTCGCTGAAATGTGCTGCTGGAGAAGGCTCTTAAGAGTCCCTTGGATGGCAAGGAGATCAAACCAATCAATCCTAAACAAAATCAACCCTGAATATTCATTGGAAGGACTGATGCTGAATCTGAAATTCCAATACTTTGGTCACTTGATGAGAAGAGATAACTTATTGGAAAAGAGCCTGATGTTGAGGAAAATAGAAGGCAAAAGGGGAAGGGGACAACAGAGGACAAGATGGTTGGATGGCATCACTGAGTCAATGGACATGAGTTTGAGCAAGCTCCAGGAGATGGTAAAGGACAGGGAAGCCTGGTGCGCTGGCAGTCAGTGGGGTCACAAAGAGTCAGACACGACTGGGCAAATGAACTGAACTGAAGTTCTCACTGTGGGCTGACCTTGAGACTTGACAAGAATACAAAATTATTAACTGCCTACCTGAGTGTGGAAGGTTTGCTCCACCATACACAGTACCCTTCAAAAAGACAGGCAAATACTGATTACAGGTATTTAAGAAAATGTCTATCCAATCATTAGCTGACTTCTAAGCTAACCAAATATATGCTTTACTGACAACACTCAACAAAGAACACAGACATTACAGAATTAGCTCAGAAAATATACTAAGCTAAAAAACAACAGCAGTCATAGGAAGGAGGAGACTATGGTTTCTAGAGTTGTCATATTATATCATTTTAAACATCTAGTATTCAATAAAAATTAGACATAAAAAGAAAAAAGAAAGTATGGCCCATACCCAGAAAAAATCAATAAACAAAAACTGTCCCTGAGGGAGACCAGACACTGGATCAACTAGACAAATAATTTAAAGAATCTATTTTAATACATATGTTCAAACAACCAAAGTAAGCCCTAAAGAACAAAAGGTAAGTACAAGAATAATAACTTGCCAAGTATAGAATATCAATAAAGATAAAGAAATTATTCTAGGTGCACATACAGAGAAATCACAGACTTGAAAATACAATAAGTGAAATGAACTACTTACTAATGTGACTCAGCAACAAACTGGATAAAGCAAAAGAATGAAGCAATAAACCTGAAGACAGGTTCACTGAAATTATTTAGTATGAAAAACAGGAAGAAAAAAATAAGGAAAAATGACAGAGTCAGAAAGATAAATTAAAAAATTAATGGCAAAAATGTTCTCAGATTTGATGGGAAAGGTTAATCTGCATATACAAATTCAATGAAACCCAAACAGAATAGACTCAATAACATCTATGCCTAGGCAAATTATAGTCAAATTATTGAAAGAGAAATACAAAGTGAGAATCTTGAAAACAGCAAGAGAAAGACAACTCATCACATATAAGTGATTTAAGTAAGATTAACAGCCCATTTCTCATCAGTAGCCATCAAAAGGCAGTGGCATCAATGGCAAATTAACAGTGCTCGAAGAAAGACTGTCAACCAAGAATTCTATAACCAAGTGAACCATTCTTTAAAATTGGAGAAATCAGGACATCTCCAGAAAAACAAATGCTAAGCAAATTAATTACACTGCAAACTTGTCCTATAAAACAGACTAAAGAGATTCAATTCAGGCTTAAATGGAAAAGCACTAGAGAGCAGCCTGAAACTACAGTTTTGTTTTTAACTGTCTTTTTTTCTATATGATTAAAATAAAGCCACATAAATTAATATTACAAATCTGTGCTGAGGAGCACACAGCATAGATATATGTAATTTCTATGAGAATAAAAGCACAAATGAGAGAGAGGTACCTGAACTATATAGAACAGAGTTGTTATATACAATTATAATTAAGTTGGTACTAATCTAAAGAAGATCAAGACAAGTGAAGAGAATTCCCAGGACAATGCCTAAGGAACTAACTGGAAAAAAAAACAGTAAGACAAATGACAAGAAATTAAAGCATTACACTAAAAATACCTATTCAACACACACAAAAAAGAAGTAATGAAGGAATATAGGAGCAAAAGGCATAAGACAAGCAGACAAGAAATAGCAGATGTAAATCCCTCCTTATTAGTCTGTACATTGGAATACTATTTAGCCACAAAAAGAAATAAAGTACTAACTCAGGCTATGACATGAAGGAACTTTAAAAACATGCATTAAAAAACATGCATAATAGAAATAAAAACAAAAATAAATAAGTGGGACCTACCTAACTAAATTTAAAAGCTTTTGCACAGCAAAAGAAACTATAAAAAAGGTGAAAAGACAACCCTCAGAACGGGAGAAAATAATAGCAAATGAATCGACATAAAATTAACTTTCAAAATATGCAAGCAGTTCATACAACTCAACACCAAAAAATAAACAACCCAATCAAAAAAATTGGGAAAAGACCTAAACAGACATCTGTCCAAAGAAGACTTACAGATGGCCAAAAAATACATGAAGAGATGCTCAACGTCGCTCATTATTAGAGAAATGCAATCAAAACTACAGTGAGATATTACCTCACACCAGGAAGAATGGCCATCATCAAAAAATCCACAGACAATAAATGCTGGAGAGGGTGTGGAGGAAAAGGAACATTCCTGCACTGATGGGAATATAAATTTATACAACCGCTATGGGAGTATGGAGATTTCTTTAAAAAGCAGGAATAGAACCACTATATGATCCATCAATCCCACTATTAAGACATATACCCTGAGGAAATCAAAATTGAAAGAGACACATGAATCCCAATGTTCATTGCAGCACTCTTTACAATAGCTAGAACATGGAAACAACCTAGATGTCTAACAACAAATGAATGGATAAAGAACCTATGGTATGTCTGTTCAGCTTGTTTGTAGTTTCTTTGCTGTACAAAAGCTTTTAAGTTTCATGAGGTCCCACATGTTAATTTTTCTTTTCAGTTCTGCTATTCTAGTAGGTGGGTCAGAGAAGATTTTGCTTTGTTTTATGTCCTTGAGGGATCTAAGGAACTAAACCCTGCCTAAGGAACTAACTGGAAAAAAAAACAGTAAGACAAATGACAAGAAATTAAAGCATTACACTAAAAATACCTATTCAACACACACAAAAAAGAAGTAATGAAGGAATATAGGAGCAAAAGGCATAAGACAAGCAGACAAGAAATAGCAGATGTAAATCCCTCCTTATTAGTCTGTACATTGGAATACTATTTAGCCACAAAAAGAAATAAAGTACTAACTCAGGCTATGACATGAAGGAACTTTAAAAACATGCATTAAAAAACATGCATAATAGAAATAAAAACAAAAATAAATAAGTGGGACCTACCTAACTAAATTTAAAAGCTTTTGCACAGCAAAAGAAACTATAAAAAAGGTGAAAAGACAACCCTCAGAACGGGAGAAAATAATAGCAAATGAATCGACATAAAATTAACTTTCAAAATATGCAAGCAGTTCATACAACTCAACACCAAAAAATAAACAACCCAATCAAAAAAATTGGGAAAAGACCTAAACAGACATCTGTCCAAAGAAGACTTACAGATGGCCAAAAAATACATGAAGAGATGCTCAACGTCGCTCATTATTAGAGAAATGCAATCAAAACTACAGTGAGATATTACCTCACACCAGGAAGAATGGCCATCATCAAAAAATCCACAGACAATAAATGCTGGAGAGGGTGTGGAGGAAAAGGAACATTCCTGCACTGATGGGAATATAAATTTATACAACCGCTATGGGAGTATGGAGATTTCTTTAAAAAGCAGGAATAGAACCACTATATGATCCATCAATCCCACTATTAAGACATATACCCTGAGGAAATCAAAATTGAAAGAGACACATGAATCCCAATGTTCATTGCAGCACTCTTTACAATAGCTAGAACATGGAAACAACCTAGATGTCTAACAACAAATGAATGGATAAA
Source organism: Tragulus kanchil (assembly GCA_022376925.1). Classification (NCBI taxonomy): domain Eukaryota; kingdom Metazoa; phylum Chordata; class Mammalia; order Artiodactyla; family Tragulidae; genus Tragulus; species Tragulus kanchil. Next base: position 36,685,836 of record JAIOJX010000025.1, read on the forward strand.
GAACCTATGGTATGTCTGTTCAGCTTGTTTGTAGTTTCTTTTGCTGTACAAAAGCTTTTAAGTTTCATGAGGTCCCACATGTTAATTTTTCTTTTCAGTTCTGCTATTCTAGTAGGTGGGTCAGAGAAGATTTTGCTTTGTTTTATGTCCTTGAGGGTTTTGTCTATATTCCCCTCTAAGAGTTTTAGGCTTTCTGGTCTTACATTTAGGTCTTTAATCTATTTTGAGTTGATCTTTGTGTATGGTGTCAGGGAATGTTCCAACTTCATTTTTTTGCATGTACCTGTCCAATGTTCCCAGCACCATTTGTTGAAGAGGCTGTCTTTGTCCCATTTTATACTTTTGCCTCCTTTGCCAAAAATAAGGTACCCCTAGGCGCATGGGTTTATCTCTGGGTTCTCTATCTTGTTCCATTGGTCGATATTTCTGGTTTTGTGCCAGTACCATACTGTCTTGATGACTGTTGCTTTGTAGTATAGTCTGAAGTTGGGAGGCTGATTCCTCCAGCTCTGTTTTTCTTTCTAAGGATTGCTTTGGCTATTCAGGGTCTTTTGTGTTTCCATATGAAGTTATTCTTTGGTCTAGTTCTGTGAAGAATGTCATTGGTAGTTTGACAGGGATCGCATTGAATCTGTAGATGATATTTGGTAGCATGGTCATTTTTACAATATTGATTCTTCCAACCCAGGAACATGGAATATCTCTCCATCTGTTTAAGTCTTCATTAATTTCTTTCATGAGTGTCTTGTAATTTTCTCTGTACAGTTCTTTTGTTTCTTTGGGTGGGTTTATTCCTAGATATTTGATTCTTTTGGTTGCAATGGTGAAGGGGATTGCCTCTTTGATTTTGTTTTCTGATTTTTTGTTGTTTGTGTATAGGAATGTCAGTGATTTCTGTATATTGATTTTGTACCCCGCAACTTTGCTGAATTCGTTGATTAGCTCTAGTAGCTTTGTAATAGTGTCTTTGGGGTTTTCTATGTATAATATCATGTCGTCTGCAAAAAGAGAGAGCTTTACTTCTTCCTTTCCAATCGGGATTCCTTTGATTTCTTTCTCTTCTCTTATTGCTGTTGCTAGAACTTCCAGGACTATGCTAATTAATAGTGGTGAAAGTGGACACCCCTTTCTTGTTCCTGATCTTAGAGGGAATGCTTTCAGTTTTTCACTGTTGAGGATAATGTTCGCTGTGGGCTTCTCATATACAGCTTTTACTATATTGAGATAGGTTCCTTCTATGCCCATTTTTTGAAGAGTTTTTATCATAAATGGATGTTGTACTTTGTTGAAGGCTTTTTTCTTCATCTTTTGAGACTGTCATGTGATTTTTAAAAAGCTGAACAGACAACCCACAGAATTGGAGAAAATCATAGCAAATGAAACAACAGACAAAGAATTAATCTCCAAAATCCACAAGCAACTCAGACAACTCAGCACTGGGAAAATGAACAACCCAATCAAAAAACGGGAAAAGGACCTAAACAGACACCTCTCCAAAGAGGACATACAGATGGCCAAAAAACACATGAAATGACACTCAACTTCACTTATAATTAGAGAAATGCAAATCAAAACTACAATGAGATATCACCTAACGTCCGTCAGAACGGCCATCATCAACAAATCGACAGACAATAAATGCTGGAAAGGGTGCGGAGAAAAGGGAACACTCTTGTACTGCTGGTGGGAATGTAAATTGATACAGTCTCTATGGAAGACAATCTGGAGATTTCTTAAAAAACTAAAAATAGAAGCACCCTACGACCCAGCAATCCCACTCTTGGGCTTATACCCTGATGAAATCAAAACTGAAAGAGGCACCTGTATCCAATGTTCATTGCAACTCTCTGTACAATAGCTAAAACATGGAAGCAACCTAGATGCCTATCGACAAAAGAATGGATAAAGAAGCTCTGGTACATATATACAACGGAATACTACACAGCCTGTAAAAAGAACTGCAGAAGAATCAGTCCTAATGAGGTGGCTGAATGTAGAACCTATCATAAAAAGTGAAGTCAGTCAAAAAGAGAAGCACAAGTACAATATACTAACACATGTATATGGAATCTAGTAGGATGGTGATGATGGCACATGCAGTGAAGTAATGGAGAGACAGACATGGACAGTGGACATATGGACATTGTGGGAAAGGAACAGTGGGTGGGAGGTGTAAAGGAAGTAGCATTAAGGCCTGTACTATCATATGTGAAGAAAATAGCTGTAGTCATTGCTCTGTGAGAAAAGGGGATCCTGCAGGGGTGCTGTGTAACGGTCTGGAGGGGTGGGAAGGGGATGATATACATACGACTAATCAGGGAACATACATATCTATTTATAAACAACAAAATTCTGTAAAAGTTAAAAGTAAAATAAAAGTTAAAAAAAATCAGAATGGTAAAATATCAAAATATAGTCAATAAAATCTAAGTGTATACACTAAAAAAAAAAAAAAAAGAAGAAGAAGAAGCTATGGTACATATATACAATGGAATATTTCCCAGCCATAAAAGAAATGCATTTGAATCAGTCCTAATGATATGGATGAATCTAGAACCTATTATACAAAGTGAGATAAGTCAAAAAGAGGACAAATACAGTATACTAACACATATATATGGAATATAGGAAGATGGTAGTGATAAATGCATATGCAGAGCAGCAACAGAGAAACAGACGTAGAGAATAGAATTACGGTCATTGCGGGGAGGGAGGAGTGGATGAAAAGTATGGGAAAAGTAACATGAAAACCTACACTACCAAATGTAAAAGACATAACCATTGTGAATATTCTGTAAGACTAAGGGATCTTATACGGGAGTGGGATGGAGAGGGAGTGAGAGTGGGGCTCTGGCGGGAGGGATCAAGGGTACACCTATGACTGATTTGGACTTATATACAGCTGTAAACAACAAAACTCCATAAAAGTAAAATAAAAACAATTATATAAAAAAATTATGCAGAGTGAAAGAAACAAGACTCAAAAAGTCAGTCAAAAATGGGCATTTCATACAAATGGAATACAAATGGGTATTTCACACAAATGGTTTTTTGTGGGTGGCTTCCTCCACATTTCTCTTGCAGACACTACTGCCCCTCTGCTTCTCTATGCACTGTACACTGCAGTAGTGTGCAAACTGTGTATGTAAAATGTTTCTGCCTTGTTTCCATGTGCAGAGTCCCCCGATGTTACCTGTCTGTGCATGTGGATGTTTAGGTTATGTCCACCTCCTAAACCGGCTACTAAGAAAACCATCTCCAGCCTTCTCACATTGTCTCTGGCTGTAGCTCCTAACAATTATTAATATTTATGCCTTTGGAATTTTTTCAGCTTCTAAAACCTTCTATCCATTTCAATTTGTATTTCTCCATTTGTACAATATATGCATATTTTCCTGTTCCCTTTTGTCATACCCTTCCAACCACGGTAGCTTTGTACAACATGGTGCTTAGCCTCAGGTATTTCCTACTGAAGCTTTAGTGTTTGGTAAATAAAATTAGATGTTTATTAAAGAAAAAAGTTTCTAATTTTTTTTTCAATTTCAGACATTCTCCAGCCTTTGGAAAACTGATGTTCACTTTGTAGCCTCGCATAGCAGCGGCACTGTCCTCACCTTGCTAATGACCAAATGAAGCTGGGAAAGACAAACCTCAGCCTCTTATACAGTTGACTCTCAGTATCCATGGGTGATTGGTTCAAGACCCCTGCAGATAGCAAAATCAGAAGATGCTCTGGTCCTACACTACCAAATGAAAGACATATGCAGAGCAGCAACAGAGCGACAGACGCAGAGAATTGAAGTACGGTCATTGCGGGGAGTGAGGAGTGGATGAAAAGTATGGGAAAAGTAACATGAAAACCTACACTACCAAATGTAAAAGACATAACCATTGTGAATATTCTGTAAGACTAAGGGATCTTATACGGGAGTGGGATGGAGAGGGAGTGAGAGTGGGGCTCTGGCGGGAGGGATCAAGGGTACACCTATGACTGATTTGGACTTATATACAGCTGTAAACAACAAAACTCCATAAAAGTAAAATAAAAACAATTATATAAAAAAATTATGCAGAGTGAAAGAAACAAGACTCAAAAAGTCAGTCAAAAATGGGCATTTCATACAAATGGAATACAAATGGGTATTTCACACAAATGGTTTTTTGTGGGTGGCTTCCTCCACATTTCTCTTGCAGACACTACTGCCCCTCTGCTTCTCTATGCACTGTACACTGCAGTAGTGTGCAAACTGTGTATGTAAAATGTTTCTGCCTTGTTTCCATGTGCAGAGTCCCCTGATGTTACCTGTCTGTGCATGTGGATGTTTAGGTTATGTCCACCTCCTAAACCGGCTACTAAGAAAACCATCTCCAGCCTTCTCACATTGTCTCTGGCTGTAGCTCCTAACAATTATTAATATTTATGCCTTTGGAATTTTTTTCAGCTTCTAAAACCTTCTATCCATTTCAATTTGTATTTCTCCATTTGTACAATATATGCATATTTTCCTGTTCCCTTTTGTCATACCCTTCCAACCACGGTAGCTTTGTACAACATGGTGCTTAGCCTCAGGTATTTCCTACTGAAGCTTTAGTGTTTGGTAAATAAAATTAGATGTTTATTAAAGAAAAAAGTTTCTAATTTTTTTTTCAATTTCAGACATTCTCCAGCCTTTGGAAAACTGATGTTCACTTTGTAGCCTCGCATAGCAGCGGCACTGTCCTCACCTTGCTAATGACCAAATGAAGCTGGGAAAGACAAACCTCAGCCTCTTATACAGTTGACTCTCAGTATCCATGGGTGATTGGTTCAAGACCCCCTGCAGATAGCAAAATCAGAAGATGCTCTGGTCCCTGATATGAGATAGAGTAGTATTTGCATATAACCTACACACACCCTCTCTTATAGCTTATGTTATCTATAAGTTAACTATAATAGCCAATGCAGGAAAATGCTGTGTAAATATCTGTAAATACAGTGTAAATGCTATGTAAATAGTTGTTGCACATGGAATTTTCCTTTTCATATATTTTCCATCCCTAGGTGGTTGAAGACATGGATGCAGGACCTGTGGATACAAAGGGCTGACTGTATTTAACAAGTGTATGATTTACTAAATTGCATCCCTGCAACACTCAAGATGCCACCCACCTTCCTGTCGTCCTTCACTACCACACTTGCATGCTACGTCACTTCAGTTGTGTCCGACTCTGTGGCCCCACGGACTGCAGCCCACCAGGCTCCTCCATCCACGGGATTTCCCAGGCAAGAATACTGGAGTAGGTGGCCATTTCCTTCTCCAGGAGATCTTCCTGACCAGGAGACAGAACCTGTGTCTCATGTCTCCTGCACTGACAGGCGGGTTCTATCACTAGTGCCATACACAGAAGCATAAATGGCAAGTCCAAGCCAGAGGACAGGGAAGGCTTGGCCGCATCCAGCACTAGACAGATGAGGCTCTCAAAGTAGCAGCCAGGGAGCACATCACCTAGGACCCTGTGAGTGGGAGGGACACCCCGGCCCTCAGGTCCGAGCCGAACTCTGGAGGACACAATGACTGCTCTGCTGAGGGTTGCAATGGTGGATACTGGCCCTACGGCCAGAGGTGGAGGCCATGATCTGGCCAGGCCTTCCAGGGAAGCAAAGAGGGAGGAAGACCTGGGGCTCATCAATGAGGGCACTCACACTCCAGAGAAACATATTATGTTTTCAAGGCCTCAATGTTTTCAAGGCTCATCCATTTCATAACATGTTTCAATCTTTCACTTTTTTTTTTATTGCAAAGTAATCTTCTATTGTATGGATATACCACATTTTACTGATCTAGTCATCATTTGATGGACATTTGAATGGAGTTTTCACTTTTGAGCTATTGTGAATAAGGCTGCCATAAACACTGATATATAAGCTTTGTGGGGGATGTATTTTTCATTTTTCTTGGAAGCAAATTGCTGGATCATATGGTAACTCTATGTTTAACCTTTTGAAAAATGACCACCAGACTGTTTTCCAAAATGGCTGAACCATTTCATATTCCCACCAGCAATGAAAGAAGTTCCAATTTTCCCACGTACTCCCAACATTTATTAGCGACCTCTTATAAGCTGTGTAAACACAGACTGATTACATAATTTTTCTGTCCCTCATTTCAGTAGTAAAGTAGGGATCATGATACTATCCTCCTGTGGGATTGCAATGAGGGCTAATGAATTAATATGTATGAAATGCATAAAGGAGTGCCTTGCACGTAATCAGTGCTATAAAGGCACTTGCTAAAGACATGAATAATCATGATTCTCTGCATGGTTTTCATCATAACATCTTGAAAGATAACATTATGTAGACAAACTCTCAGTCAGATTGGAAAGGAAATGAAAGGAAAACACTTCCATGTCTGAAAGAAAGAGGAAGTTATCAAAGGGAGGTCAAATTTCAAATGCCCATGGGATAAGGGGAATAAACTTCAGAGATTCTCAAATAAATATTAAAGAATAGCAGAAAATCAAAGCTAATGCCCCACTCTCCTAGGTGTGGTCTTGGGGAGGCTTCAAACTCTCTCAGAAGCCTTGCCTTCAGCCAGGGACCACTTTCAACATGGGGCAACAACAGTAGCGCTACACTGTTAAAGGAAGTGTATAGAAAAAATCCTTCCCATGTTGTATGTGACACGAAGGAAACCCAGATGTTTGCTAATACTCCTACCCAAGGAGGAAGACTGGTGTCATAAAAGAGACCCTGAATCTTAGGAAATAAATATTTCTGAGGTTCAGCAATTCAAGGCAAAGGCAAAGACAACTGATAACAAAAGTAGTGGAAAGTATCATAAACCCAATAACCATGTAGGACCAGGCCTGTCTGCAACAGGTCCATGAGGAAGGAGACCAGTGCCAAGGACAAGTGGGATGACATCTCTTATGATGAAGAAAATGTAGGAAAATAGGCATCTCAATTAGAAGACAAAAAGCTTTCCACTTTTGAAAAATGCAAAACCTGATATATAAGCTTTGTGGGGGATGTATTTTTCATTTTTCTTGGAAGCAAATTGCTGGATCATATGGTAACTCTATGTTTAACCTTTTGAAAAATGACCACCAGACTGTTTTCCAAAATGGCTGAACCATTTCATATTCCCACCAGCAATGAAAGAAGTTCCAATTTTCCCACGTACTCCCAACATTTATTAGCGACCTCTTATAAGCTGTGTAAACACAGACTGATTACATAATTTTTCTGTCCCTCATTTCAGTAGTAAAGTAGGGATCATGATACTATCCTCCTGTGGGATTGCAATGAGGGCTAATGAATTAATATGTATGAAATGCATAAAGGAGTGCCTTGCACGTAATCAGTGCTATAAAGGCACTTGCTAAAGACATGAATAATCATGATTCTCTGCATGGTTTTCATCATAACATCTTGAAAGATAACATTATGTAGACAAACTCTCAGTCAGATTGGAAAGGAAATGAAAGGAAAACACTTCCATGTCTGAAAGAAAGAGGAAGTTATCAAAGGGAGGTCAAATTTCAAATGCCCATGGGATAAGGGGAATAAACTTCAGAGATTCTCAAATAAATATTAAAGAATAGCAGAAAATCAAAGCTAATGCCCCACTCTCCTAGGTGTGGTCTGGGGGAGGCTTCAAACTCTCTCAGAAGCCTTGCCTTCAGCCAGGGACCACTTTCAACATGGGGCAACAACAGTAGCGCTACACTGTTAAAGGAAGTGTATAGAAAAAATCCTTCCCATGTTGTATGTGACACGAAGGAAACCCAGATGTTTGCTAATACTCCTACCCAAGGAGGAAGACTGGTGTCATAAAAGAGACCCTGAATCTTAGGAAATAAATATTTCTGAGGTTCAGCAATTCAAGGCAAAGGCAAAGACAACTGATAACAAAAGTAGTGGAAAGTATCATAAACCCAATAACCATGTAGGACCAGGCCTGTCTGCAACAGGTCCATGAGGAAGGAGACCAGTGCCAAGGACAAGTGGGATGACATCTCTTATGATGAAGAAAATGTAGGAAAATAGGCATCTCATAGCTTACAGAAGACAGTGCAAACTATTACAGCTTTATGAAGGGTAATTATGAAAAAATCTACTAAAATAATTTTAGTCTATCTATTGAATCAGAAAACACAGTAAAAATACACAAAGATTTTCATGCAAGGTTAGTAAACTTTTATGGTATATTCAGATACTAAAAGACATAAACCCAAAATATTAACAATGGTGGAGTTGGGGTGAAGAGGATTATATTTTTAATTTGAGCATTCTACTATGTTCTAAGTTTTCTATAAGAAACAGCTATAGATTTGTATAAGAAGATAGACTTTTAATGAACCATACTCTCTTATCTTTAATCAGCCTCTTCCAAGTTAAGGAAGTCATTTTTCTGGAAAGCCTCTCCAAAAAAGCTAACCAAGATTCCAAGCCTGTAACCTGAGAGATCAGAGGATAATATTTGAAACTCAACCAAAATGCAACCACACCTTAACTTCCAACCAGAAACAGTCATTAGTTTCCTGAAGGCTGTTATTGTACTCATCGCTTGCCACTGAACTATGCATCATATGACCATGCAGGTCATTTACAAAAATGATAATTTAGATACATGTCAGAAGTAATTTCCAGATGTCATGCCATCAATATTTCTTTCTTTAGGAAATTGCTGTTTCTCTGCCTTTTAATTCTTGTAAGGAAACAAAGACTTCATGGGTAAGAGGAGCCCCTCAATCAAAGACAATTTAATTCTTTTTACTAAAGTTTATGAGTATTTCTCATAAATTATGTTTCCTAGTTTATCTTTATTCCCATGCATATCTGGCCTCTGCAAATAATTCTAATAGAAATTATCCTGCATATACATCTTAGTTTTTGTTTTAATTTCGGTAGTAATGAGAGTTTTTTCATACATATTTATGCTGATTAATCTAATCTCTTGAGAGATTTTGGTGTAGGGGAGACCCTGCTAAGTGTTTTGAATTCATTCTATGAAATGAAATTATCTGTACCCTTTCCAAACCAAAAACTCAAAGAAGAAGAGCCATTTGACAGCAAAAGCAATTAAACTGGACATGAAAATATTGGTGCTGGACATGGTCTAAGAGAACCCTCACATGGGAAGGTTGAGAAATCCATTTATCTTCTCCCCAGTCCCATTAAGCCTAATGCAATGCCAATTGTACCTTCAGGCAAAGGTATATTACTGCCTCCTGAGAAACCTGTAGGTCAAGAAACAACAGTTAGAACCAGACATGGGACAAGGACTGGTTCCAAATTGGGAAAGCGTATTGTCACCCTGCCTTTTTTTTTGATTTAGCATAGAAACTTTTATGAAAACCATCCTTCCAACTGTTCTAAGTTTTCTATAAGAAACAGCTATAGATTTGTATAAGAGGATAGACTTTTAATGAAACATACTCTCTTATCTTTAATCAGCCTCTTCCAAGTTAAGAAAGTCATTTTTCTGGAAAGCCTCTCAAAAAGCTAACCAAGATTCCAAGCCTGTAACCTGAGAGATCAGAGGATAATATTTGAAACTCAACCAAAATGCAACCACACCTTAACTTCCAACCAGAAACAGTCATTAGTTTCCTGAAGGCTGTTATTGTACTCATCGCTTGCCACTGAACTATGCATCATATGACCATGCAGGTCATTTACAAAAATGATAATTTAGATACATGTCAGAAGTAATTTCCAGATGTCATGCCATCAATATTTCTTTCTTTAGGAAATTGCTGTTTCTCTGCCTTTTAATTCTTGTAAGGAAACAAAGACTTCATGGGTAAGAGGAGCCCCTCAATCAAAGACAATTTAATTCTTTTTACTAAAGTTTATGAGTATTTCTCATAAATTATGTTTCCTAGTTTATCTTTATTCCCATGCATATCTGGCCTCTGCAAATAATTCTAATAGAAATTATCCTGCATATACATCTTAGTTTTTGTTTTAATTTCGGTAGTAATGAGAGTTTTTTCATACATATTTATGCTGATTAATCTAATCTCTTGAGAGATTTTGGTGTAGGGGAGACCCTGCTAAGTGTTTTGAATTCATTCTATGAAATGAAATTATCTGTACCCTTTCCAAACCAAAAACTCAAAGAAGAAGAGCCATTTGACAGCAAAAGCAATTAAACTGGACATGAAAATATTGGTGCTGGACATGGTCTAAGAGAACCCTCACATGGGAAGGTTGAGAAATCCATTTATCTTCTCCCCAGTCCCATTAAGCCTAATGCAATGCCAATTGTACCTTCAGGCAAAGGTATATTACTGCCTCCTGAGAAACCTGTAGGTCAAGAAACAACAGTTAGAACCAGACATGGGACAAGGACTGGTTCCAAATTGGGAAAGCGTATTGTCACCCTGCTTATTTAACCTATATGCAGAGTACATCATAAGGAATGCTGGGATGGATGAATCACAAGTTGGAATCAAGACTACTGGGAGAGCTATCAATAGCCCCAGATATGCAGACGATAATCCCCCTAATGGCAGAAAGCAAAGAGGAACTAAAGAGTCTTTTGATGAAGGTGAAAGAAGAGAGCTGACCTAAAACTCAACATTCAAAAAATGAAGATCACGGCATCTGGTCCCACCACTTCCCTGCAAATAGCTGGGGGAAAAAAGTGGAAACAGTGATAGATTTTTTTTCTTGTACTCCAAAATTACTGCAGATGGTGATTGCAGCCATGAAATTAAAAGATGCTTGCTCCTTAGAAGAAAAACTATGGCAAACCTAAACAGCATATTCAAAAGCAGAGACATTACTTTGCCAGCAAAGGTCCATATAGTCAAAGCTATGATTTTGCCAGTAATCATGTACGGATATGAGAGACAGACCACAAAGAAGGCTGAGTGCCAAATAACTGATGCTTTTGAATTGTGGTGCTAGAGAAGACTCCTGAGAGTTCCGTGAACTGCAAGATCAAACCAATCAATCCTCAACAAAATCAACCCTGAATATTCATTGGAAGGACTGAAGCTGAAGCTCCAATACTTTGACCCCCTGATGTGAAGAGCTGACTCACTGGACAAGCCCGTGATGTTAGAAAGATTGAAGGCAAGAGGAGCAGAGAGTAACAGAGAATGAGCTCTCTGGATGGTATCACTAACTCAATGGACATGAGTTTGAGCAAGCTCTGGGGAATGATGGACAGGGAAGCCTGGAATGTTATCCTCCATTGGGTTGTAAAGAGTCAGACACAACTTAGTGACTGAACAACAATCAGATTTGAGTGGCATTAATACCAAAATGCCATTTGGACCAGATTCTCAAAAGTTTTCAAGATTAGTCACTGAACGCCCAGAGACTAAAGCTACCAGATATGATCCAGTTGGGACAAGAAAGATAGACCTAAGAAGTTATAATCAGTGACTTGAATCATTTGGCCAGACTTTCCCTTCATTTAGGTAATGGCTTGGTAACTTCATGAGCATTATGCTTTGAGTTACCATTTCAAATAATGTGGAACACAGTATTTCTGTCATGAACAGATAAAATAAAAGATAGCTGGAGCTACAGATTCTGTCCTTGTTACATGCTGTTACTTGTTGAGATTAAGACATGATGGAGCATTTCCATGTTGACTTAAAGGTGACTTGGTACATAAACCTTTTAGCCAATTCTATTTGTAGACCTTACCATTGGAGAAAAGTTCCCTTTTCCCCCAAACAACATACAACATTCTGAAGATGCATGTAAATTATCATCCACCTGCAATAAAGTTAGTATATTCACACTGCTGTTTCTGGGTTTTGTAGATTTTTTGTTTACAGGATCTCAGCAGTTTTGGACAGCAATCTGTAAAATTTCTCCTTCAATATCTATCAAGACTTGTCTCTCAAAGCTTGATCCCCATACCAGCAGCAATGGGATTACCTAGAAGACTGTCAGAAATGCAGAATCTCAGGCTTAGTCCAGATTTACTAAATAAGAATATGTAGAACAACATCCCCAGGTGATCCATACACACATTAAATTTTTGCATGTGTCAGAATCATCATCATTTAATCACTTAATAAACAATTCCAAGGTCTCACGTTGGGCTTTTATTTACTAGGTCTGAAGTGGGAGAAAAAAATTGCCTTTCTAACAAGTTGATGATATGGACATCACACTTTGAGGACAATCACTCTTCACCAAAGGATGTTTGTGGTGACTTCAGTTTGTAGTAATATTCGTAGAGAAGTGCTAACAGAGAATGAGCTCTCTGGATGGTATCACTAACTCAATGGACATGAGTTTGAGCAAGCTCTGGGGAATGATGGACAGGGAAGCCTGGAATGTTATCCTCCATTGGGTTGTAAAGAGTCAGACACAACTTAGTGACTGAACAACAATCAGATTTGAGTGGCATTAATACCAAAATGCCATTTGGACCAGATTCTCAAAAGTTTTCAAGATTAGTCACTGAACGCCCAGAGACTAAAGCTACCAGATATGATCCAGTTGGGACAAGAAAGATAGACCTAAGAAGTTATAATCAGTGACTTGAATCATTTGGCCAGACTTTCCCTTCATTTAGGTAATGGCTTGGTAACTTCATGAGCATTATGCTTTGAGTTACCATTTCAAATAATGTGGAACACAGTATTTCTGTCATGAACAGATAAAATAAAAGATAGCTGGAGCTACAGATTCTGTCCTTGTTACATGCTGTTACTTGTTGAGATTAAGACATGATGGAGCATTTCCATGTTGACTTAAAGGTGACTTGGTACATAAACCTTTTAGCCAATTCTATTTGTAGACCTTACCATTGGAGAAAAGTTCCCTTTTCCCCCAAACAACATACAACATTCTGAAGATGCATGTAAATTATCATCCACCTGCAATAAAGTTAGTATATTCACACTGCTGTTTCTGGGTTTTGTAGATTTTTTGTTTACAGGATCTCAGCAGTTTTGGACAGCAATCTGTAAAATTTCTCCTTCAATATCTATCAAGACTTGTCTCTCAAAGCTTGATCCCCATACCAGCAGCAATGGGATTACCTAGAAGACTGTCAGAAATGCAGAATCTCAGGCTTAGTCCAGATTTACTAAATAAGAATATGTAGAACAACATCCCCAGGTGATCCATACACACATTAAATTTTTGCATGTGTCAGAATCATCATCATTTAATCACTTAATAAACAATTCCAAGGTCTCACGTTGGGCTTTTATTTACTAGGTCTGAAGTGGGAGAAAAAAATTGCCTTTCTAACAAGTTGATGATATGGACATCACACTTTGAGGACAATCACTCTTCACCAAAGGATGTTTGTGGTGACTTCAGTTTGGTAACAGATCAATTGTATCTCAAGATAAATAGAGAGTGGTCAGAATTTTCTTTTAAATAGTTGCTAACTTGATTGATTAAAATGATATCCAATCTTATGTCCACACAAAAACCTACATACAAGCTTACAGCAATTTTATTCACAATTATCAAAACATGGAAGCAACCAAAATATTCTTCAGCAGTAAATGGATAAATAAATCATGGTGTATCAACACAATGGAATGCTATTCAGCTTTAAAAGAAATGAAATATCAAGCCAGGAAAAGACACAGAGGAATCTTAAATGCATATTCTAGGTAAAACAATCCAATCCGAAAAGGCTACATAATTTATGATTCCAACTAGTCAACATTCTGGAATTGGTAAAACAACAGTAAGGGAGATAGAAAAAGATCAGTGGTTGCCAGAAGTAGCAGGAAGAAGGAGATGGTGGACCATAGAGGACTTTCAGAGCTGTCAAAATACTCTGTATGATATTATAATGATAGATATATGACATTATATATTTGTCCAAACCCAAAAAATATACAACACCAAGAGGGAATCCTAAGGTAAACTATGGACATCAGGTGATTATGATGTGTCAATATTGGTTCCTCCTTGGTAAAAAAAAAAAAAAAAAATGTCCTTCCCTTGTAACTCGGCTGGTAGAGAATCCGCCTGCAATGCAAGTGGCCCCATTTCAATTCCTGGGTCAGGAAGATTCCCTGGAGAAGGGACAGGCTACCCACTCCAGTATTCTCAGCTTCCCTTGTGGCTCAGATAGTAAAGAATCTGCCTGCAATGTGGGAGACCTGGGTTCGATTCCTGGCATTGGGAAGATCCCCTGGAGGAAGGAAAGGCTACCTCCCACTCCAGTATTCTTGCCTGCAGAATTCCATGGCTTGTCTATGGGTCGCAGAGAGCAGACACAACTGAACGACTTTGACTTTCACCATTCCGGTGAGTGATGTTGATAACGGGAGAGGCCATATATGTGTGGTGTGTGCTTAGTTGCTCAGTCATGTCTGACTCTTTGTGGCCCCATGGACTGCAGTCCACCAGGCTCCTCTGTTCAGGTAGGAATACTGGAGTGGGTTGGATGCCCTCCTCCAGGGGATCTTCCCAACCCAGGGACCAAACCCAGATCTCCCTCATTGTAGGCAGATTATTTACCATCTGAGCCACCAGGGAAACCCGCACATGTGTGGAGGCAGGCAGTATATGGGAAATTTCTGTATCTTCTTCCCAATTTTGCTGAAAAACTATGAATTATCTAAAACAACAATAGTCTAGAAAGCTAGATGATGATGATGATGATGGTGGTGATGATGAAGATGAAGAAGACTCGTGCATGTGTGTATAACAATGAACTGTATATATCATATGTATGTAGGGAGGGGCTGCCCAGCTCACCAGGATTCTCCCAATCACAGAAGCTGTGCTCCTTGTCCTATTTCCTAGCAATACAGATGCTGGAACCAAGGTAGAGATAACATTCTGTCTGCTCCAGTCAAACTCTCCCATACAAGAATTTAAAGCCCTGAATAAAGACAGGCTCTCTATTTCCCATTCCTCCGCAGCCTCAGCTATTCCGTTCTTCTACTCATCCTGTAAGCTGTCAGTATTGTTCCAATAATGTATCCTTCTCCAAAGCTTGCAGAATTATCAGAAGTGCTTTCACTTGGAATTTATTTTCAAGAGCCATTTCCTCCATGAATCAATCCTTTTTTGGTTTTGTCCTCCCACTTCTGAATAGAGGCCCCATAAGCGAGTGACAGAGAGTACAAATAATGAAACCAGGCCCTCTTATGCAATGCCTGTCCTTGTTTCCTATTGTTTATTGTCTGTTGGGTGAAGGCTCCCATGCCCTCCGGGAACAGCCCAGGCAGAGACTCTGTTGGTGTTGGTGCAATGCCTAGAACTGACAGTCACAGTGGAGTTCAACTCTTACACACCTTCCCTTTTGTGGGGAGAAAACAGTCATAAACATGCTGAAAAGGCACTCCAGGAGAGTCTGGGAGACAGTATGGAAATCAGCAGGGAAGGAAAAGGGTAGGGATGCCTAGAGCGACTTTGACTTTCACCATTCCGGTGAGTGATGTTGATAACGGGAGAGGCCATATATGTGTGGTGTGTGCTTAGTTGCTCAGTCATGTCTGACTCTTTGTGGCCCCATGGACTGCAGTCCACCAGGCTCCTCTGTTCAGGTAGGAATACTGGAGTGGGTTGGATGCCCTCCTCCAGGGGATCTTCCCAACCCAGGGACCAAACCCAGATCTCCCTCATTGTAGGCAGATTATTTACCATCTGAGCCACCAGGGAAACCCGCACATGTGTGGAGGCAGGCAGTATATGGGAAATTTCTGTATCTTCTTCCCAATTTTGCTGAAAAACTATGAATTATCTAAAACAACAATAGTCTAGAAAGCTAGATGATGATGATGATGATGGTGGTGATGATGAAGATGAAGAAGACTCGTGCATGTGTGTATAACAATGAACTGTATATATCATATGTATGTAGGGAGGGGCTGCCCAGCTCACCAGGATTCTCCCAATCACAGAAGCTGTGCTCCTTGTCCTATTTCCTAGCAATACAGATGCTGGAACCAAGGTAGAGATAACATTCTGTCTGCTCCAGTCAAACTCTCCCATACAAGAATTTAAAGCCCTGAATAAAGACAGGCTCTCTATTTCCCATTCCTCCGCAGCCTCAGCTATTCCGTTCTTCTACTCATCCTGTAAGCTGTCAGTATTGTTCCAATAATGTATCCTTCTCCAAAGCTTGCAGAATTATCAGAAGTGCTTTCACTTGGAATTTATTTTCAAGAGCCATTTCCTCCATGAATCAATCCTTTTTTGGTTTTGTCCTCCCACTTCTGAATAGAGGCCCCATAAGCGAGTGACAGAGAGTACAAATAATGAAACCAGGCCCTCTTATGCAATGCCTGTCCTTGTTTCCTATTGTTTATTGTCTGTTGGGTGAAGGCTCCCATGCCCTCCGGGAACAGCCCAGGCAGAGACTCTGTTGGTGTTGGTGCAATGCCTAGAACTGACAGTCACAGTGGAGTTCAACTCTTACACACCTTCCCTTTTGTGGGGAGAAAACAGTCATAAACATGCTGAAAAGGCACTCCAGGAGAGTCTGGGAGACAGTATGGAAATCAGCAGGGAAGGAAAAGGGTAGGGATGCCTAGAGCAGGAAGAATAATGCATTGGTCCAGCAGTTTAATTGAGGCCCTCGATGGACTGTGGCAACACTCCATCTTTGACATGAGTTTCTGTACTTGGAAAAGACATTTTACCCTAATCAGGAACTCCAAGTATGGGGCTGCATCCATAACTGAAATTAAACCGTGGTAACTGGCAATTCATGGGTGGTCCAGTGGTTAGGATTCCTAGCTTCCACTGCAGGGGACCAGGTTCAATGTCTGATCAGGGAACTAAGATCCCACAAGCCATGTGGCACAGCCAACAATTTTTTTTTTTCAAAAATGGTAGCTATTTGACATGATGGATAAGTTAATTACCTTGCCTGCAGTGATCATCTCACAATGTAAACATACCAAAAAATCAATGAGTATACCTTAAAAGGTATTGTCTTTAGTTACCAATTTTTACCTGAATAAAGTGAAAACAGAGAAAAATAATCATTGAATTCTTCTATGGGGGATTGCTAGACTGTATTCAGGGTCCTTAGAGGCAAAAAAGGTATGATTCACCACCAGGACCACCATCCACTTCACAGAAGCTTTCACTGTTGAGTCTCTTCAAGTTTCACAGTGCAGCATCATGTGGGAAATAATCCTCTTCCCTCTTCTGATTAGCAACACACTGACGTCCACCCTTAACCTCTAACTGGCCATTTCTTCTTCTGAGGCTTGAAAACATTCTGAATTAGTCAGTGCTGACACCAATAGATAAATTCCTAGAATGATGCACAAGCATGGAGACCACGTGGGTACCTAAACAGAAGGAGGAGGGTAGCAGGTCTGTCTGCCTCAAATCCCACCATTGCGGTTTCTCCCTTTCCTTCCCTCTTACACTCACAGAGTTTTCCGGATGAGGAGGATTTGAAGATGGATTGTATCAGAGAAGATGTAAACCCCTAGATCTCTAAATTTCTTCATAAGAGATGGGAACAGCCCAGGCAGAGACTCTGTTGGTGTTGGTGCAATGCCTAGAACTGACAGTCACAGTGGAGTTCAACTCTTACACACCTTCCCTTTTGTGGGGAGAAAACAGTCATAAACATGCTGAAAAGGCACTCCAGGAGAGTCTGGGAGACAGTATGGAAATCAGCAGGGAAGGAAAAGGGTAGGGATGCCTAGAGCAGGAAGAATAATGCATTGGTCCAGCAGTTTAATTGAGGCCCTCGATGGACTGTGGCAACACTCCATCTTTGACATGAGTTTCTGTACTTGGAAAAGACATTTTACCCTAATCAGGAACTCCAAGTATGGGGCTGCATCCATAACTGAAATTAAACCGTGGTAACTGGCAATTCATGGGTGGTCCAGTGGTTAGGATTCCTAGCTTCCACTGCAGGGGACCAGGTTCAATGTCTGATCAGGGAACTAAGATCCCACAAGCCATGTGGCACAGCCAACAATTTTTTTTTTTCAAAAATGGTAGCTATTTGACATGATGGATAAGTTAATTACCTTGCCTGCAGTGATCATCTCACAATGTAAACATACCAAAAAAATCAATGAGTATACCTTAAAAAGGTATTGTCTTTAGTTACCAATTTTTACCTGAATAAAGTGAAAACAGAGAAAAATAATCATTGAATTCTTCTATGGGGGATTGCTAGACTGTATTCAGGGTCCTTAGAGGCAAAAAAGGTATGATTCACCACCAGGACCACCATCCACTTCACAGAAGCTTTCACTGTTGAGTCTCTTCAAGTTTCACAGTGCAGCATCATGTGGGAAATAATCCTCTTCCCTCTTCTGATTAGCAACACACTGACGTCCACCCTTAACCTCTAACTGGCCATTTCTTCTTCTGAGGCTTGAAAACATTCTGAATTAGTCAGTGCTGACACCAATAGATAAATTCCTAGAATGATGCACAAGCATGGAGACCACGTGGGTACCTAAACAGAAGGAGGAGGGTAGCAGGTCTGTCTGCCTCAAATCCCACCATTGCGGTTTCTCCCTTTCCTTCCCTCTTACACTCACAGAGTTTTCCGGATGAGGAGGATTTGAAGATGGATTGTATCAGAGAAGATGTAAACCCCTAGATCTCTAAATTTCTTCATAAGAGATAAAGTGATAGGATGGTGTAGGCATTTTCATGGGGCTCCAAGACGCCCCTGAGGCCCCACAACATCTTTCTTGTTCAGCTGGGATGGACCTGTGTTTATAGTCCCTGTCTTCCTGGTCCATTTCCTAAAAGGAAATGGGGAAGCACCTCCATTCCCAGAGGTTTGAGAATATCCAACCTTCATCTGGAAGTCAGAATAAAAGTCACCTGCAACATATAGCTGTTATTTGCCTATATCACCTAATGAATTCAAGAGATGACAAACAGAAGTCTCTGGAGACAGTGACTTAAAGAAATGCATCTGCTTACCTGAAGAAAAGACTTAAGAATAATCACACAATTTCTACACCACTCTGAAGTAAGTCAGAAAGAGAAAAACAAGTATCATATATTAATGCGTATATGCAGAATCTAGAAAAATGGCATTTCTGTTCTTATTTGCAAAGCAGAAATAGAGACACAGAGAAGAGATGTGTGAATACACAGAGAAGAGATGCATGAAGGGGGAAGAAGGGTGATGGAATGAACTGGGAGATTGGGATTAATATAAATACACCACTGATACTATGTATAAAATAGACACTAATGAGAACATACTATATAGCACAGAGAAGTCTACTCAGTGCTCAAGAGTGACTTAAATGGGAAGGAAATCCGAAAGAGAGGGGATATATGTATTCGTACAGCTGATTCACTTTGCTGTACAGTAAAAACTAACACAACATTGTAAAGCAACTATACTCCAATAAAAATTAATTAAAAAAAAAAAGAATAACCATACAGTAGATGAGAGCCGCAAGAGAAAGTAACCTGGATGCTAGCTGAGGCCTCCCTGGCCTTTAGAGAACTAGATATGATTGAGTCACATTCCCATTTTCATGTACTGGGCAAAATCGAATCCTTCAAGTCAACGATAACTTCCAGTAAGGGGAGCAGGAAGTGTAGGGGATGAATGCATGCTGTTCAGATCACTTCTGGTTACAGCTTACTGCTACCTTAGTTTTCTGATCCCTTTACCGTCTCAAAGGTGTTCTCTCTCTTCTGTACTGCATCAGCCTTTAGCAGAAGATTAGCATCTGTCTCCATTTCTTCACATAGGCACATGTACATTCCCTCTCACAAACACACATTCTTGCTAGCAAACAGTGAAATTTTTATGTTTTAAGGTTTTTCCTAATATAGAGGAGAAACTTTTGAAGATCTCCAAGATCTCTATATCAGGCCTGTTTCTAGAGCTGCCTTGATCTTTATCTGATGCCTCAGCCTTAAGCTATGTTGATCCCACTACCTTGCTTCTTCCTTCTCTCTCCTCACTTCCTCAAGAACAAAACACATTCCTTCTATTGCTTCACGCAAAGCAGTCTGGCAGTCTCCTTTGCTGCATGGTCTCCTGTCTTCACCATGCCCTCAGGATCCCCTCTACTACTCAAGCATAGAATTTGAGGGCCATGGTTTTTAAGTATGGTCCCCAGAATGGTGGCACCAGAAACACCCAGGTACTCGTTGCAAAGGAACATTTTCCCACCCTACTCAGACCTACTGCTGGAACTCTGGAGGTGGGCCCAGGAATCTGTTTTAACACATCTTCCACATCTGACGCATACTAAAGTTTAAGAACACTTGCTTAAGGGAATAGCAGTTAAGGGACTGGTGGAGGAACAGCTGCCAACAAAAGAGAAGGAGGAAGAGAATTTCCACAGTGGAATATGGTTTTCAATGGCAGTGCCAATAAGTGCCTGGAAAGGAGGGACATTTCATCACCATCAACACCACACCCCTGTAATCTTCTATCACTTCATCGCTTCAAGACAAATGGGCCACCTCCCGATTTCCTCTAGATTGCTACACATCTCCAACAACCACCTTCATAAAAAAAAAAAAAAAAAAAATGAAGCTGCCAGTCGGTGCTCTAGGATTGCCTTAGCTCTTACATAGGCTGATGACAAGCTTCAAAGATAGCGTATTTGAAATGAAAAAATAATTGCTAAAGATAGATACAAAATAAGGTTATGGTGATTGAGCACAAATACTGCAAAAACCAAACAGGATAGTTGACGGTGAGTTCTAGCTTTGTTTATCACAGATTCTCTTCTCTGCTATTTTTTTTAAATGTAACTACATTGAAGGACTGAGCAAATAATAAGATTTAAAAGACAAGCCAGTTTTGGCTTTAAAATCTGACAATAAATCATCTCGGAGACTGGTCAGTTGATAGTTATTTGTATCTCAGTCTAGCACAAAGTTTTTGGGTGGCGTCCATCCATGGCCAAGGTCAATCATTGCAAATAAACTTCACAAAAGGTACTACATACCAGCAGCCTCAGAGAGAGAAAAAAGAGCAAAGGAGTGTGTGGGAGGGAAAGATGGAGAAACTCAGCAGATCTCATGACCTAGGTTCCCCTCTACCCCAATTAGAAACAGCAAAAACAAACATCCTTCATAGTTGGGGCAGCCAGTGATCTGTCTCCTCGCCTGAGATTAATTGTTTCATGCCCATAATGCTGCTGCAATTATAAAAGCAAAGGTGATCTGTAGGAATTTTCCATGATGTCTAAAATATTCTTTTGATTTTCTAACGTATCTTATATGCCTTCCTACATACTGATGCTTGGATTATATATTGCTACATAACAAATTACTGTGAAGTTTAGTGGCTTAAAAAACAAACATGTACTATCTCATGTAATTCTGGGTTTATGAACCTGGAAGCAACTTAGGTAGGCAATTGTGACTCAGGCTCTAAGACATTTCAGTCAACATGTCAACCAAAGCCACGATAGAAAGCTTTTCTGAGGTTGAAGGACCCCATTGCAAGATAAGAGAATTCCCATAGTTAGTTGCAGGAAGCCTCAGTTTCTCCACACATGGGTTTCTCCATATGGCTGTTCACAAGATGGCAGCTATCATACAGGAAGTAAGTATTCCACAGCGGCACCCTCTATGCCCTAGTCTCTGAAGTTGGAGGCGATGAGCAAGATGTGGATTTTCCAATCAGGGATCAAACCTGTGTCTCCTGCATTGGGACCATAAAGTCTTAGCCACCAGTAAAGTCTTCACTTGTTTTGACAGAGGTCAGTGGTTACAGAGCTCACACTCATTTGGATGGGACGGGAAGAAACGAGTACCAAAGAAGCTGTGAACACATGTAAAACCACCACAATATTTTACAAGGTTTCTTAGGCTTTTCTCCATGAATATTTTAAGAAATGCTTTTTTTGAATAATGTTTTGCATGTAAAGAATTACAAAGAAATAAGCATTTAAAGTGATTATCTCAGGTGATATAATTAACTTTAATTTTCTTTTTCCTCAAAAGTATCTTGTTTTCCAAATTTGCTCTGGCAAGCAGGTATTACTTTCAAACCAGAAAATATATTCTTGAAAACACTGATGTATTTAATTTTCTATGACAATAATCATATAAAAATAACATGCTCAGCAAAATGACTGAAAGGAGATACATCCAAATACCAACAGTGACACTCTTTTCTTTAGTTACTGGTGATATTGTCCTCGCCTGAGATTAATTGTTTCATGCCCATAATGCTGCTGCAATTATAAAAGCAAAGGTGATCTGTAGGAATTTTCCATGATGTCTAAAATATTCTTTTGATTTTCTAACGTATCTTATATGCCTTCCTACATACTGATGCTTGGATTATATATTGCTACATAACAAATTACTGTGAAGTTTAGTGGCTTAAAAAACAAACATGTACTATCTCATGTAATTCTGGGTTTATGAACCTGGAAGCAACTTAGGTAGGCAATTGTGACTCAGGCTCTAAGACATTTCAGTCAACATGTCAACCAAAGCCACGATAGAAAGCTTTTCTGAGGTTGAAGGACCCCATTGCAAGATAAGAGAATTCCCATAGTTAGTTGCAGGAAGCCTCAGTTTCTCCACACATGGGTTTCTCCATATGGCTGTTCACAAGATGGCAGCTATCATACAGGAAGTAAGTATTCCACAGCGGCACCCTCTATGCCCTAGTCTCTGAAGTTGGAGGCGATGAGCAAGATGTGGATTTTCCAATCAGGGATCAAACCTGTGTCTCCTGCATTGGGACCATAAAGTCTTAGCCACCAGTAAAGTCTTCACTTGTTTTGACAGAGGTCAGTGGTTACAGAGCTCACACTCATTTGGATGGGACGGGAAGAAACGAGTACCAAAGAAGCTGTGAACACATGTAAAACCACCACAATATTTTACAAGGTTTCTTAGGCTTTTCTCCATGAATATTTTAAGAAATGCTTTTTGAATAATGTTTTGCATGTAAAGAATTACAAAGAAATAAGCATTTAAAGTGATTATCTCAGGTGATATAATTAACTTTAATTTTCTTTTTCCTCAAAAGTATCTTGTTTTCCAAATTTGCTCTGGCAAGCAGGTATTACTTTCAAACCAGAAAATATATTCTTGAAAACACTGATGTATTTAATTTTCTATGACAATAATCATATAAAAATAACATGCTCAGCAAAATGACTGAAAGGAGATACATCCAAATACCAACAGTGACACTCTTTTCTGTTGAGTTACTGGTGATATTGTCCTCTATTTTTCCAATGTCTCCACTTCACAAAATGAACACTTATTAATTTTGGAATGAGAGGCAATATAAAACATATTTATACCACTGCCTCTCATGTTTTATGCTTTTCAAATACCAGATCAGCAGTGGTTGCATTTTATGAAATCTTGGCTCTGGCTATCAGCAGAAGAGTTTGCCAGCAGACAGAGATTTACAGATATTAGTCACTGATACGAGTCATTGAACAAAGAGAAAAGAGCAAATAACCAAAGCCACAAAGAACTTTAGCAGTAACTACAAAAGAAATCAAGTATATCTTAGTTTATAAGTGACAATATATGGCTTTCCACAGAGACTTATGAATCATATAAACAGTGACTCTTATCTCTTTCCAGTATCAGCACAATCAGCTCAGAGCAAATATCTCAGACATGGAGATAGTTAAAAAGAAAAGTGACACTATTTTAAAATAGAGATAACCATAGACTCAGGATCAGTTTGTATTCACCTTTCAGACAGAGCAATTTATACAACAAAACTACAAAAGCTCTAACCCCAAAAGACTTTTGAAACCTTAACACCTGCTCCCTGATGTCAGGTGGTTATTGTTGTTGCTGTTCAGTCGCTAAAACCTGTCTGGCTCTTTTGTGACCCTATGGACTGTAGCTCACCAGGCTCCTCTGTCCATGGGATTTCCCAGCAAGAATATTGGCTGCCATTTCCTCTTCCAGAGGATCTTCCCAACACAGAGACTGAACTCATTTGGATGGGATGGGAAGAAACGAGTACCAAAGAAGCTGTGAACACATGTAAAACCACCACAATATTTTACAAGGTTTCTTAGGCTTTTCTCCATGAATATTTTAAGAAATGCTTTTTTTGAATAATGTTTTGCATGTAAAGAATTACAAAGAAATAAGCATTTAAAGTGATTATCTCAGGTGATATAATTAACTTTAATTTTCTTTTTCCTCAAAAGTATCTTGTTTTCCAAATTTGCTCTGGCAAGCAGGTATTACTTTCAAACCAGAAAATATATTCTTGAAAACACTGATGTATTTAATTTTCTATGACAATAATCATATAAAAATAACATGCTCAGCAAAATGACTGAAAGGAGATACATCCAAATACCAACAGTGACACTCTTTTCTGTTGAGTTACTGGTGATATTGTCCTCTATTTTTCCAATGTCTCCACTTCACAAAATGAACACTTATTAATTTTGGAATGAGAGGCAATATAAAACATATTTATACCACTGCCTCTCATGTTTTATGCTTTTCAAATACCAGATCAGCAGTGGTTGCATTTTATGAAATCTTGGCTCTGGCTATCAGCAGAAGAGTTTGCCAGCAGACAGAGATTTACAGATATTAGTCACTGATACGAGTCATTGAACAAAGAGAAAAGAGCAAATAACCAAAGCCACAAAGAACTTTAGCAGTAACTACAAAAGAAATCAAGTATATCTTAGTTTATAAGTGACAATATATGGCTTTCCACAGAGACTTATGAATCATATAAACAGTGACTCTTATCTCTTTCCAGTATCAGCACAATCAGCTCAGAGCAAATATCTCAGACATGGAGATAGTTAAAAAGAAAAGTGACACTATTTTAAAATAGAGATAACCATAGACTCAGGATCAGTTTGTATTCACCTTTCAGACAGAGCAATTTATACAACAAAACTACAAAAGCTCTAACCCCAAAAGACTTTTGAAACCTTAACACCTGCTCCCTGATGTCAGGTGGTTATTGTTGTTGCTGTTCAGTCGCTAAAACCTGTCTGGCTCTTTTGTGACCCTATGGACTGTAGCTCACCAGGCTCCTCTGTCCATGGGATTTCCCAGCAAGAATATTGGAGTGGCTGCCATTTCCTCTTCCAGAGGATCTTCCCAACACAGAGACTGAACCAGCGTCTCCTGTACTGGCAGACAGGTTCGTTAGCACTGAGCCTCTAGGGAAACCCCTGATGTCAGATACCCAAACTCAAAATATAGAACACTCCACATAAGAAGGAAATGTAATCATCAGGGGAAAGCAACTGTTGAATCAATATTGAGAAGTGGAGAAGGAAAAAAATAACTTGCAATAATAATTCAGTTTCAAAAGAATGACACTGTTCGCAAACTGGCGCCCATTAAGTGAAGGCAAGGAGAGACCAAAGAAGGAGGCAGACCTCTCCAGACGGGTAGGCAATGAGGCCTGGCTCGGGTGGCCTCCAAATGAGCAAATCTCCACATGCATCTTATATAGAAGTCTTACATGGATTCAACCATGTATTTAGTTCAGATGGTCTCAGCAACACCTAACTCTCTCAAGGTTGTGTCTTTGACACAGTTCTTCATGTGGAAATGGTGAGTGAAACACACATTCCAAAGACAGGAGAGGGTGAGGAGCCTCAGATTGCCTCAAATTCAGCTTGAGGGTTAACCAGCAGTCACATCCTCTACCCGACCTCCTCCAACAGTGGCTAAGTGAAAACCTCATCACAACATCGCATATTCTTATCTTGATTTCCTCATAGTAGACCTTGATGAAAATAAAACAAATACAAGTAAAATTCACTGAAGGTAATAAGTGCTGATTATCACTTGCTGAATGCTTTCTGCCTTAGTCTGGGTTTCCTGGAAAGCAGAATGGAAGGCAAAGCCACTATGCCACTCTTTAATTAGGAAGTACAATAATCCTAGGAAAGCAGGAGTGACGGGAAGGGGAAAAGTCAGAGAGGAGGGAAAGCAAATGCAAGTAGTGCATACAGCTTCTTGAATTGTCCTATCTTCTGTAACCATCTCCCAATAGGCTGTGTCAATTACTATCTCAGAAGAATCCATTCAAATGTAGAAAAGGTTTAGCCACTGGATAAGCTCTCTTGCTGAACAAAGTTTTTCTCCACTGACGCTGGCTCCCCTGTCCCCCTGGGAGGCACATGAATGAGGAACAAGTGGGTGCTGTAGACACACTTCAGCAGCAACAAGAGCATTGTGGGACAAGAGGTGTTCAGACTAGAGCAGCACACAGTCACACTTGTCCCCGGGGAAGGCAGGGGCTGCAACAGCTCAGTGCAGCAAGTGTCCACAGGCCTGAGGAAGAGGGGAAGCCTAACGGTCTGAGATACATAACAGGTGTCTGATACACCCCACCTCCTTGCATTGCTCTGTTCTCTCACATAACACACAATTTTTACATGATACTTTAGGCTTCTGTTGTTGTTAACAAAATGTCCTCATGCGTTCCCTGAGTGAAAGATACAAGCCTTGTTAGTCACTGATTCCTTTCCCAAGTGCTGACCCATTTAGAACTGCATTAAAATGAAAACAAAACAGCAAAGATCTAAAGAGATGCCTCTCCAAAAAGGACATACAGATGGCCCAAAAACACATGAAACTATGCTCAACCTGCTTATTATCAGAGAAATGCAAATTAAAACCACAACGAGATACCACCTCACACCCGTCAGAATGGCCATCATCAACAAATCAACAGACAACAAGTGTTAGAGAGGGTGCGGAGAAAAGGGAACCCTCTTGCATTGCTGGTGGGAATGTAAATTGATACAACCTCTATGGAAGACAATATGGAGATTCCTTAAAAAACTAAAAATAGAAGCAGCCTATGACCCAGCAATCCCACTATTAGGCCTATATCCTGATGAAATCAAAAATGAAAGAGGTACCTGTACCCCAATGTTCACTGCAGCTCTCTATACAATAGCCAGAACATGGAAGCAACCTAGATGTCCATCAACGAATGAATGGATACAGAAGCTCTGGTACATATATACAATGGAATACTACTCAGCTGTTAAAAGAAATGCAGAAGACTCAGTCCAAATGAGGTGGCTGGCTCTAGAACCTATCATAAAAAGTGAAGTAAGTCAAAAAGAGAAAGACAAGTATAGTATACTAACTCATATATATGGGATCTAGTGAGATGGTCATGATAACACACGCAGTGAACTAATGAAAAAACAGAGAATAGACATAAAGACATTGTGGAGACCGAACAGTGGGAGGGAGGCATGGAGGGAGTAACATGGAAACCTATACTGTCATGTGTGGAAAAGATAGCTATTGTCATTGTGCTAGGGGAAGAGGAGTACCTACAACCACTTGGGGTGATGGTCTGGAGGGATGGGAGGGGGGGAACTGGGTGGGGGGAGGGTCCAGGGATATGCATATGAATGATCTGGGAACATGCATGTTGGTGAACAACAAAACTCTGTAAAATCTATAAAATAAAGGAAAAAAAAAAAAAACAGCAAAAAGTGTGTGATCCAGCTAAGCCAGCATTTAGAGGGAAATTTACAGCAATAAAGGCCTACATTAGAAAAGAAGGATGATCACAAGTCACCACACTCAGTTTCTACGTTAAGAAATTAGAGAGGGGGAGTGCGTTAAATCTAAAGGAGAGGAGTGGAAAATTAACAAAACTGGAAAACATTAGAGATAATTAAAAAAAAAAAAAATATATATATATATATATATATACACCGTGTCTGTGAGATCAGTAAAGTTTAAAGTTAAAACTAAAAACTTTTTATAATAGTTGACTAAAAACAAATCAAAGAATAAATGTAAAAGCTAAAACTATACAAATTCCACAAAAAATGTAAAGAAAGATCTCAGTAACCTTGAGTTTGGCAAAGTTTTCTTAACATGGCACACAAAGCACAAACAACAAGAGAAAAACACATCAGCAAATTTGACTCCATCAAAACTTAAGTGTATCTCCACTTTACCCGCCCACTCCCCACCTCCCCTCCGTGTGTGTGTGTGTTAATGGCTCAGTCATGTCTGACTCTGCAACCCCATGGCTTATGGCCCCTGAGGCTCTTCTGTCCATGGAATTCTCCAGGCAAGCACACTGGAGTGGGTAGCCATTCCGTTCTCCAGGGGATCTTTCTGATACAAGGATTGAACCCAGGTCTCCTGCGTTGCAGGCAGATTCTTTACCATATGAGCCACCTGACAAGCCCTTTTGCCTCCCTATCACAAGGAAAAATTAGCTTTGGGTCTTGGGATTTGGAACACAGGTATTCCCAATGATTAACACGCTGGCTGTAGTGTTCTTCAGAAACCAAAGCATGGAGAGGAGAGGAACATGGGTCTATTCTCATTCTAACCCTTCTGGTCTTCTCAACAGATGCCATGCTCTCATCCAGGATAAAATGATTAGATTTCTGCTTGCTCACTCGAAGTGAAGTCACATGTAAAGAAGGTTTTTCCTCCTGTCAACAAAGCACTCATTTTCTTGTGCAAAATTTATTTGGATAGTCCCAAAGTTCCCGATTCCGCATGTTTTCCAACGATGGTCTGCCTTCCTGAAATAGTGCTAATTTGATCCAGGAGCCTGTTCTTATCAGTCACCGAATGAGAAGCTCTTCATGATATATCTGAACAACTGTCACACTAGGACAGCAAGGAGGGTCATGGAAGTGCCCCTCCCACACTGTAACCATTTCAGCTAACATTATACACACGCATCTCAGCTTTTGTTACCCTCTGTAAGCAAAGTCAACATCACAAACCAAAATGCCATTTTTAATTTTTAAATGTCATTTAAAGAAAGTCATTATTTTTGACTGCCTGAAACAACATCCAGTAGAAAATGTAGTTCCATCTACACATCATGCCACAACAACAAAACTTTAGTAATCTGTTACCCTGGCTTTCAGTCATTTACATTCTGTGTACATGTGGCTATATAAGGACACCTGCTTGAAGTTTTCCTGTCATACAGATTAGATATTAATCCATAATGTCTTCAATATTCTTTATAGTTAGTTAATATTTGTTATGGGCTTCCCTGGTGGTTCAGACAGTAAATAATCAACCTACAACATGGGAAACCTGGGTTCAATCCCTGAATTGGGAAGATCCCTTGGAGAAGGGAACAGCTACCCAATTGAGTACTCTTGCCTGGAGAATTCCATGGTTCATCCTTGGGGGGGTCACAAAAAGTCAGAAACTACTGAGTGACTTTCACAATATTTGTTACATATGAAGAAAAAACTGTTGTGAAGAGTTTTAGGATAACTCAGCTGCAAAGTTAGGTCTCTAAGGGCTACAAAATCACAAAGAGAGGCAACCAAGCTTAAAAGCAGAAGACCTGATTTGCAGTCTTACACAACCAGTAGAAATATTTGCAGCTGCAGAAAAATCTATGTACATTGCTTAGATATTTGTGGTTTGATCCTACTTCAACCATTGATTCACCAGTCTGATTTTTTATATTTAGGTTTTCAGAGGTTTTTTTTTTAATCTGCTAAATAAGTTTGTCTTTTATCATTTGAGGAAGGTGAGAACAAGCCCCTTATGTAAACATCTCTATTTTCTGGAATGGATTAATTGTGCATTAAAATTTGAGAATATGCACTTAATGTACTGTTTAGAACACTATACTTTTTACACACAACTTTATTGCTGTGATTACATTTTGAAAGGTGGCTAGGAAGAACACACAAAAAGAAATAGAAAAACAGTATTCTTCCAGGGCATAAAACATTCTCCATCATGTTTAGTGTTCTACCCAGAATGATTATAGAATGTGAGAAACACAGAAAATTAGATTCAATCATTAAAAACAAAACACTTTGTATCTCCTAGGTCATTTAAAGAAAGTCATTATTTTGACTGCCTGAAACAACATCCAGTAGAAAATGTAGTTCCATCTACACATCATGCCACAACAACAAAACTTTAGTAATCTGTTACCCTGGCTTTCAGTCATTTACATTCTGTGTACATGTGGCTATATAAGGACACCTGCTTGAAGTTTTCCTGTCATACAGATTAGATATTAATCCATAATGTCTTCAATATTCTTTATAGTTAGTTAATATTTGTTATGGGCTTCCCTGGTGGTTCAGACAGTAAATAATCAACCTACAACATGGGAAACCTGGGTTCAATCCCTGAATTGGGAAGATCCCTTGGAGAAGGGAACAGCTACCCAATTGAGTACTCTTGCCTGGAGAATTCCATGGTTCATCCTTGGGGGGGTCACAAAAAGTCAGAAACTACTGAGTGACTTTCACAATATTTGTTACATATGAAGAAAAAACTGTTGTGAAGAGTTTTAGGATAACTCAGCTGCAAAGTTAGGTCTCTAAGGGCTACAAAATCACAAAGAGAGGCAACCAAGCTTAAAAGCAGAAGACCTGATTTGCAGTCTTACACAACCAGTAGAAATATTTGCAGCTGCAGAAAAATCTATGTACATTGCTTAGATATTTGTGGTTTGATCCTACTTCAACCATTGATTCACCAGTCTGATTTTTTATATTTAGGTTTTCAGAGGTTTTTTTTTTAATCTGCTAAATAAGTTTGTCTTTTATCATTTGAGGAAGGTGAGAACAAGCCCCTTATGTAAACATCTCTATTTTCTGGAATGGATTAATTGTGCATTAAAATTTGAGAATATGCACTTAATGTACTGTTTAGAACACTATACTTTTTACACACAACTTTATTGCTGTGATTACATTTTGAAAGGTGGCTAGGAAGAACACACAAAAAGAAATAGAAAAACAGTATTCTTCCAGGGCATAAAACATTCTCCATCATGTTTAGTGTTCTACCCAGAATGATTATAGAATGTGAGAAACACAGAAAATTAGATTCAATCATTAAAAACAAAACACTTTGTATCTCCTAGGTCATTTTTACATATGACAATGCTCCAGACCAAGAAATTCCACACAGTTCAAACTAAAATACAGGAAGAGCAAAATGCTTCACAGTCCTATCTTTTTTTTTTTTTTTTTCAAAATCATTCAAACTGTTTGCCCACTTCTTTGTAGATGATTCATAAATGTGGATTACCAAATAGGCCAAAAGCACGGGAAAAGGCTCCAAAGTAATTAAACCCATGGCGAAGACTGCAATTAAGGCTTTCTTCATCTTTTATTTCTTCCAGAAAGAAAAGTCAAATGTTTATGCTCTCTCAAAGGAGAATACATACTTCAAGTCTTTTCAAGTTGAGGACTGTCAGTTGTTAGAAATGATTTTGAAATGAAAGGGAGTACGTTTTTCTCACGTATATCTCTGTACAGTCTGCATGAGCTGAGACAAAACCAGAGGCATTCGTGATGAATTCCAACCCTCAGACGTATGAAAACTTCCTTCTTACCATCTCCAAAGGAGAGTCAATCAGGCAGCTCAAGCAGCTCCTTGGTTGATCACCGTCCTTTAAGGACAGGATGGAACCGTCCACAAACAGCCTTCTCCTGACTCTCTGGGGGAAGAAATGGCTGTGGTTAACAGCTCTCCTTTCTTGGAGCGTTAGACAGCAATGAGCCCACAGCGAGTAATCCGTACCGGACAATCTTCTATGACCGTTAAGTTCTAAAGACAGATATTCTCTCCAGGCTAGGAAATAACCGTTTTTATTATTAGGATAAAGATCCATATTGTGCACAAATAAATCTTTAACTGTTCATCCAGACCATCTATTCTTCTAAAAGGAGTTCTAAGTTTTAAAGAGCATCCTGCAGGGGTTTGAATGAATCATGGATGAAAAAACACATGCTCCCTTTACAGAAACAAAAAAACACATGATGTTTAATGAAAAAACAACATATTCCTGAATATGAGATAGGAATATTTAAGGGAGCAAGTAGAAAAGGTTAAGACCCAATGCACCTCCTTAAGACTTCTGATTTTCATTTTACAGGGTCATATCAGTGCATCCCATGAAACTGGGATATTCAGCTATGAATAATTATAACCAACTTTTACTGCCAGGTTTATTTCCTAAATTTGAAGGCCTATCTAGGAGGTTCCCAGATAATGATATTGGTATAGCAATCACTCTCAGTATTACTATAGAGAAACTTCCTGCATGACTGTCTTTTGTCACCAATTGTCCTGACCACCAGACATCTTTATAGAAGAGGCCTGGGGCTGTAGATGGCAGATGTGAGCTAGAGTAGATTGGAAGGCAGGGTGTATCTCAGTGGAACAGATGAGATGATGAGTAGAAATCAAATAGGTATCAAAAATGTACACCTGGGCTTCCCTGGTTGTCCAGTGCGTAAAGAGTCCACCTTGCAGTGCAAGGGGCACGGGTTTGATCCCTGGCATGGGAAGATTCCCACATGCCGCGGAGTGGCTGGACCTATGTGTCCAATTACAAGCCAGCGCTCCGGAGCACATGTGCCCAGAGCCGGTGCTCCAGAACAAGAGAGGCCACTGAAATAGGAGGCCCACACAGGCCGAAGAATAAAGATGGATGAAAAACAAATGAACAAAAGCAACAAAAGAGACCAAAATTTTTTAAAAAACAGTGTCTATCTGTCAACCCAATCTCCCAATTCATCCCACTCTCCCTCTCCCCCTTGGTATCCATATGTGCCTTCTCTACATCTGTGTCTCTATTTCTGCTTTATAAGTAAAATCATCAATACCAATTTTTTTCAGATTGGACAAACATGCATTAATATACAATATTCATTTTTATCTTTTTGAAACTTCACTCTGTATGACAGTCCCTAGGACCTGACAGTCTCTAGGTCCATCTATATCTCCATAAATGATCCAACTTAGTTCCTTTTTATGACTGAGTAATAGTCTGTTCTCCGTGTGTATACACACACATACATGCACATATTCGTATCCACTATCCTTATCTATCCCTCTGTCTATGGACATTTAGATTGTGTATAAAATAAATAACTAACCAGAACCGACTGTATAGCACAGGGAGCTCTACTCAGTGTCCTACAGTGACCTAAGTGGAAAGGAAATCCAAAAAGGAGTGGAGATTTGTACATACATATAACCAATTCACTTTGCAGTACAGTAGAAACCAGCACAACATCATAAAGTAACTATACTCCAATAAAAATTTAAAAACAAAAAGAAACTAAGGAGGAAAAGAAAACATCGTAGGCACATACAATGAAGTGGTGAGGTGGAAAGAACACATTTTTTTAGTCACAGGGACAGAGCTTCATATTCAAATCTCATCTCTAGTGCTACGCTTGGTGCTAACTGGTACAAGGTATCAATATATATTCTAAACCCTCTTCCCAACTGCAAATGGGCATAATAATGCTCTTCTCATGGGACTGTTGAGTGCAGTCCCTGTAGGAAATATACTGTACATACTAAGAAACAATAAAATAGTACAAAAGTGTATTGAATACAAGTGTGTGAGTTTTACAGCATACACGGGAAAGCTTGAATCATTTTCTCAAACGTCTGCTGTTTTTTTTTTTTCCAGTAAGTAGCATGATCTTCTTGACCAAAGAGAAGGAAGTCAGCACGTCTTGACTGAATTTCCAGTGACATGCAGTTCTTGAGTATAGTTAAGTTGTATTTCTCTTTCTGGATTTCATTTCCATTTCCACATGTATGTGATTATGAAATCATTTCATCTATTACAAAAGGCAGCAGCATTTCACTTCACAGGAATTATGATCAACTACAGTTTAAACTAGTTTTTATTTAAAAAAAAAAAAGCTGCCAGAAGATAAATTGTTACATTTTTATTTTGAGAGACTAAAATCAAAGATGTCCTGAGTTGCCTTTGATGCTTTTTATATTACTCTTTAATCCAGGCAAAACTTCATCTAGGGACTTTTGTTGTGGTCCAGTGGGTAAAGACACCGCCTTGCAGTGTAAGGCGCACCAGTTCAATCTCTGGCCTGGGAAGACCCCACGTGCCGCAGAGTGGCTGGACTGATGCGTCCAACTACCGAGCCAGAACTCTGGAGCTCACGTGCCCAGAGTTGGCGCTCTGCAAGGAGAGAGGCCACTGCGATAAGAGGCCCACACAGGCCAAAAAAACAAAGATGGGTGAAAATAAATGAAAGACCAATAGAAATGGACAAAAAAAAAAAAAAATGTACTTAAAAAAAAACTTCATCTGTGTGTTTTGGGGTTTGTATACATTTTTTTCTGCTAGACCTAAAACTATCAAGAGGAGTTATCATTTTGCTATTTCTTTTTTTTTTTTTTTTAATTAAATTTTGGAAAATTTTAATTAAATTTTTTCATTGGCTCTTTATTGCAGCACATAGGCTTTATCTAGTTGCAGAGCACTGCCTCTAGACTGCGTAGGCTCAGCAGTTGTAGTTCACACACTTAGTCACTCTGTGGCACGTGGGATCTTAGTTCTCTGACCAGTGCTACGCTTGGTGCTAACTGGTACAAGGTATCAATATATATTCTAAACCCTCTTCCCAACTGCAAATGGGCATAATAATGCTCTTCTCATGGGACTGTTGAGTGCAGTCCCTGTAGGAAATATACTGTACATACTAAGAACAATAAAATAGTACAAAAGTGTATTGAATACAAGTGTGTGAGTTTTACAGCATACACGGAAAGCTTGAATCATTTTCTCAAACGTCTGCTGTTTTTTTTTCCAGTAAGTAGCATGATCTTCTTGACCAAAGAGAAGGAAGTCAGCACGTCTTGACTGAATTTCCAGTGACATGCAGTTCTTGAGTATAGTTAAGTTGTATTTCTCTTTCTGGATTTCATTTCCATTTCCACATGTATGTGATTATGAAATCATTTCATCTATTACAAAAGGCAGCAGCATTTCACTTCACAGGAATTATGATCAACTACAGTTTAAACTAGTTTTTATTTAAAAAAAAAGCTGCCAGAAGATAAATTGTTACTTTTTTATTTTGAGAGACTAAAATCAAAGATGTCCTGAGTTGCCTTTGATGCTTTTTATATTACTCTTTAATCCAGGCAAAACTTCATCTAGGGACTTTTGTTGTGGTCCAGTGGGTAAAGACACCGCCTTGCAGTGTAAGGCGCACCAGTTCAATCTCTGGCCTGGGAAGACCCCACGTGCCGCAGAGTGGCTGGACTGATGCGTCCAACTACCGAGCCAGAACTCTGGAGCTCACGTGCCCAGAGTTGGCGCTCTGCAAGGAGAGAGGCCACTGCGATAAGAGGCCCACACAGGCCAAAAAAACAAAGATGGGTGAAAATAAATGAAAGACCAATAGAAATGGACAAAAAAAAAAAAAATGTACTTAAAAAAAAACTTCATCTGTGTGTTTTGGGGTTTGTATACATTTTTTTCTGCTAGACCTAAAACTATCAAGAGGAGTTATCATTTTGCTATTTCTTTTTTTTTTTTTTTTAATTAAATTTTGGAAAATTTTAATTAAATTTTTTCATTGGCTCTTTATTGCAGCACATAGGCTTTATCTAGTTGCAGAGCACTGCCTCTAGACTGCGTAGGCTCAGCAGTTGTAGTTCACACACTTAGTCACTCTGTGGCACGTGGGATCTTAGTTCTCTGACCAGGAATTGAACGAACCTGCATCCCCTGCATTGGAAGGTGGATTCTTAACCACTAGTGCACCAGGGAAGTCCCTGTTTTGCTATGTCTAGCTGCAGTACTTTTATCCCATGGAATCCTATTTGACTCTTAAATGTGTCAATATGATACAACATATAGAATAAACCCAATAATATTTTAAAAACATGCAGATGTTATAGTTATGAAGATTGTCACAGGAACCAACAACCATTGACTGAAAGTCTCCTTTGTGCCAGACGTTACACATGTGCCTTCAATTCATTCTTTCATTTCCTTGAAAGGGATTTGGGTATATCTTTCATCAAGGTTCAGAGGGGTCAAACTGAAAGTCCCTTCTTCACCAAAGTTGACTTGCACTAATTCTTTCTCATGACGGACCACGTTCACAGGCCATAAATCACGTTAGTTAAACCTACAGTTGCTCTCGGCAACTGAGTCTGCACCAGAAAGTAACTGTTAACAAGCATGGGCTGCCTGGGATGGGCCCCCAGTGGCCCTGCCCCTCCTCCCACATCTGCTCAGGGCTGTCTCACCAGCCAGGAGGCACAGAGGCAGCTTTATAGGGATGTGATGACAACACGGTCCTAGCCTTCCCTGAAGAAACGGGCCAAAGTGAAAGAGCTCAACCTTTCACCTTTTAATCTCTACTGGCTTCTTGTCTTTATATTACAAACATGATCCTCTCTCTGTTTTTCTTCTTTCACTGTTTATAAAGGTACTCCCACAGTGTATGGGCCTCCACTTATGAATGAGGTGTTTGCCACATATTTAACACTCATAAAAGTTTGTAATGATGAATGGGAAAAACTGCAGTTTAGGAAATTTCATTACTAGGGTTTAAATTTCACATTTGTTTGATGCCAAGGCCTGTGTGTTGCTTCATATAACTCCTAGAAATGTCCAAATCAGCTCAACCCCTTTCTCGCCAGACCAGAATACAGGCCAATCTTCTATTGCAAATTGGCATTTATAATTTTCACTATGAAGTTAGGTTACCAAATGCAATTACCTTTTGCATGTGGCTTTCATGAGGCTAGAAGTCACTTCATATATAAGGTGTCAGGGTCATCTTACCTTAGGGGAAAAGGCCATAGTCAAAGAATTCTGACTCTCTAGTCCCCTTGATGGGCTTCCCTAATGGTCAAGTGGGTGAAGAATCCACCTGCAATGCAAGAGACATGGGAGATGTGTGTTTGATCCCTGGGTCAGGAAGATCCTTTGGAGGAGGAAAATGGCAACTCAATAAGCCTAGTATTCCTGCCTGGGAAATCCCAGGGACAAAGGAGCCTGGGAGGCTCCAGTCAAAAAGGTCACAGAGAGTCAGACATGACTGAGTGACTAAGCATACATTCTCCCTGATGGGATACTGCAGGAAGAAGAAAACTTTAAACAGAGGAAAGCTCCATGAATGAGTCTGGGAGATGAGAAAACAAGAGAGGAGGAGGAGCAGAGGAAGACAAGGAAAAGGAGGGGGTGAGGAGGGGCCTCCTGGACTAGGAAAGAGCAACCCGCTCCAGCAGTCTTTTTATTTAAATTTTATTTATGTATTTATTTATGGCTATTTCGGATTTTCACCAGTGCTGCAAGCTCTTCTCTACTTGCAGGGAGTGGGGGCTACTCTCTAGTTGAGGTGAGCAGGCTTCTTGTTGTGGCAACTTCTCTTGTGGAACTTGGGCTCTAGGGCACATGGGTTTCAATAGCTGCGGCTCATGGGCTCAATAGTTGTGGCTCCGAGGCTCTAGAGCACAGGCTCAAGAGTTGTGGCTCATGGGCTTAGTTGCTCCACAGCATGTGGAATCTTCCCTTATCAGGGATCGAACCCATGTCCCCTGCATTGGAAGGCGAACTCTTTACCACTGAGCTATCAGGGAAGCACCCGACTCCAGCATTCTTACCTGGAGAATTCCATGGATAGAGAAGCCTGGTGGGGTTACAGTCCATGGGGTCACAAAGAGTCATACACAACTGACGGAGAGCCCTCCACTTCCAAGCCTAATGAATAAACATTTGTTTTTTTCCCCCCCTGAATACAGGCCAATCTTCTATTGCAAATTGGCATTTATAATTTTCACTATGAAGTTAGGTTACCAAATGCAATTACCTTTTGCATGTGGCTTTCATGAGGCTAGAAGTCACTTCATATATAAGGTGTCAGGGTCATCTTACCTTAGGGGAAAAGGCCATAGTCAAAGAATTCTGACTCTCTAGTCCCCTTGATGGGCTTCCCTAATGGTCAAGTGGGTGAAGAATCCACCTGCAATGCAAGAGACATGGGAGATGTGTGTTTGATCCCTGGGTCAGGAAGATCCTTTGGAGGAGGAAAATGGCAACTCAATAAGCCTAGTATTCCTGCCTGGGAAATCCCAGGGACAAAGGAGCCTGGGAGGCTCCAGTCAAAAAGGTCACAGAGAGTCAGACATGACTGAGTGACTAAGCATACATTCTCCCTGATGGGATACTGCAGGAAGAAGAAAACTTTAAACAGAGGAAAGCTCCATGAATGAGTCTGGGAGATGAGAAAACAAGAGAGGAGGAGGAGCAGAGGAAGACAAGGAAAAGGAGGGGGTGAGGAGGGGCCTCCTGGACTAGGAAAGAGCAACCCGCTCCAGCAGTCTTTTTATTTAAATTTTATTTATGTATTTATTTATGGCTATTTCGGATTTTCACCAGTGCTGCAAGCTCTTCTCTACTTGCAGGGAGTGGGGGCTACTCTCTAGTTGAGGTGAGCAGGCTTCTTGTTGTGGCAACTTCTCTTGTGGAACTTGGGCTCTAGGGCACATGGGTTTCAATAGCTGCGGCTCATGGGCTCAATAGTTGTGGCTCCGAGGCTCTAGAGCACAGGCTCAAGAGTTGTGGCTCATGGGCTTAGTTGCTCCACAGCATGTGGAATCTTCCCTTATCAGGGATCGAACCCATGTCCCCTGCATTGGAAGGCGAACTCTTTACCACTGAGCTATCAGGGAAGCACCCGACTCCAGCATTCTTACCTGGAGAATTCCATGGATAGAGAAGCCTGGTGGGGTTACAGTCCATGGGGTCACAAAGAGTCATACACAACTGACGGAGAGCCCTCCACTTCCAAGCCTAATGAATAAACATTTGTCCTTACTGGATAATTAGGTCCACTTGTTGAGCTCCAAGCAAGTATATTCCACCTCACCCTATAGATCCAGATCCCTTGCCTCTGGCTAGGCATTACCTCAGGACCTTTGCACATACTCTTCTCTTTACCTGGACTGTTCCTTCCAAATAGCCACACAACTATCTCCTCTCTCATGGCCTTACTCAAATCCTCAGTGAGATTTTCCTTGATTTCTGTTTCTTCAAATTACACCACCACCTATCCCCCTGCATTTTTTACTGTATTTTTATTATTCTCTAATGCTCACTATCTTCCATACTATATAGTTCACTTTTTATTTTACTTTTTGTAGCCTCTTCCCACTAGAATGTAAACTCCATGAGGATAAGGATTTCCATTCACTGCTATATAGCCAAACAATAACAGGCATATAGCAAACAGAATCTAAGATGTTTACTGAATGAATGCATGCATTAGAAGATAAGTCTTCCTCTGTTCAAGTCTCTTCACTGCACATGATTCTGGGCAAAGTTGGTTTTTTTGTTTTGTAGTGACTAGGCCCAATCTGAGTCCTGTGGGACCTCTTTGCCTTGGTTCTATGCCCGTGGGTCATAGAAACATGCTTATTTCAGAGTTACACATTACTTCTGGGCAGGAAGCTGCTTTTTACCAGGACCTCTGCCGTGGCACTGAAAGTAGTGCTCAGGACAGGAAAAATGTTCACACTATGAACAGTAGAGATGAGAACAGCTGAAGTCAGCAATGCTTAAAGTCAACTTTTCAGGATAAAGAACTGAAATGACTACTCTCAATCTGTCTCATGATTTTTAGGTTATAAAATTTTAGTTCTACAGGCCGTAAATTATAAGGTTGACTGCTTCAGAAGGGCCCAGGATATCATTACACTGCCTTGTTAAATAGTGAGCACCCTCTTTTAAAAGTCAATTTCCATTACTGTATATTTGGAATTATTTGGTAAACAAGTTCATTCTGTCCTAAAACTAAAGGACCTGAAATTTGGATAGAGAAGCCTGGTGGGGTTACAGTCCATGGGGTCACAAAGAGTCATACACAACTGACGGAGAGCCCTCCACTTCCAAGCCTAATGAATAAACATTTGTCCTTACTGGATAATTAGGTCCACTTGTTGAGCTCCAAGCAAGTATATTCCACCTCACCCTATAGATCCAGATCCCTTGCCTCTGGCTAGGCATTACCTCAGGACCTTTGCACATACTCTTCTCTTTACCTGGACTGTTCCTTCCAAATAGCCACACAACTATCTCCTCTCTCATGGCCTTACTCAAATCCTCAGTGAGATTTTCCTTGATTTCTGTTTCTTCAAATTACACCACCACCTATCCCCCTGCATTTTTTACTGTATTTTTATTATTCTCTAATGCTCACTATCTTCCATACTATATAGTTCACTTTTTATTTTACTTTTTGTAGCCTCTTCCCACTAGAATGTAAACTCCATGAGGATAAGGATTTCCATTCACTGCTATATAGCCAAACAATAACAGGCATATAGCAAACAGAATCTAAGATGTTTACTGAATGAATGCATGCATTAGAAGATAAGTCTTCCTCTGTTCAAGTCTCTTCACTGCACATGATTCTGGGCAAAGTTGGTTTTTTTGTTTTGTAGTGACTAGGCCCAATCTGAGTCCTGTGGGACCTCTTTGCCTTGGTTCTATGCCCGTGGGTCATAGAAACATGCTTATTTCAGAGTT
The DNA here is from genome assembly GCA_022376925.1 of Tragulus kanchil. NCBI lineage: Eukaryota > Metazoa > Chordata > Mammalia > Artiodactyla > Tragulidae > Tragulus > Tragulus kanchil. The sequence goes on from JAIOJX010000025.1 coordinate 36,726,038, forward strand.
ACACATTACTTCTGGGCAGGAAGCTGCTTTTTACCAGGACCTCTGCCGTGGCACTGAAAGTAGTGCTCAGGACAGGAAAAATGTTCACACTATGAACAGTAGAGATGAGAACAGCTGAAGTCAGCAATGCTTAAAGTCAACTTTTCAGGATAAAGAACTGAAATGACTACTCTCAATCTGTCTCATGATTTTTAGGTTATAAAATTTTAGTTCTACAGGCCGTAAATTATAAGGTTGACTGCTTCAGAAGGGCCCAGGATATCATTACACTGCCTTGTTAAATAGTGAGCACCCTCTTTTAAAAGTCAATTTCCATTACTGTATATTTGGAATTATTTGGTAAACAAGTTCATTCTGTCCTAAAAACCTAAAGGACCTAACAAGATTCCTTTTTATTTTCCTTTTTTGTTTTTGGATACTTGCTTAGTATGCTTGGCTTAAAACTCAATGAAATGAAATAAAGATTTACAGAAAGTCATTCCTAGCTGGCCTTTCCCAAGAATAATTTATCCTGGCCTTGGCTGCATGGGTTAAACACAATATGCTCACAGCTCAGATTTCACAAGAAGGGAAATGCATGGTCTGTCTCCAAGGAATGGTAAATCCAAGAAGCTGAAAGGAGACTTGAGAGAAATTAAACATGTGAAAATTCTAGTTGTATTTTATTACAAAGCAAACAGGAAGTCAAACGTTAAATATAACAGCATCACATGAGACTCATCAAGAAAGCTTTCATTTAATGAAACTGTGGTAAACCTATAGAAATCTCAGAAGATGGCTGAAAACCTAAAAGATAATTATGGTAAAAGCTTACTTTCAAAGTTTGAGAAAATTAAGTACAACAATGGACTGAACCCCAGGGTGCAAATCCACCCATGCAAACAGACTGGCTCTGGAAACCTTCCCAGGCTCATCTCCACAAGTCTGTAACATCTCCCTGCCTCTTGTCTGGTGAATTAAGGCAGTTTCAGAGTGGGTCACAAAAAGCCAACCCCAAATTGGGGTGCTAATTTAAAATTTTACCACACATCTGAAAGCAAGCTGAACTTCTTTAAACGGTGTCTTGGAAGAGACCAAATAATATCTAGCAATGAGATTTTTAGCCTTAAACGGTGTCTAAAGAAACATGCTTATTTCAGAGTTACACATTACTTCTGGGCAGGAAGCTGCTTTTACCAGGACCTCTGCCGTGGCACTGAAAGTAGTGCTCAGGACAGGAAATGTTCACACTATGAACAGGAGAGATGAGAACAGCTGAAGTCAGCAATGCTTAAAGTCAACTTTTCAGGATAAAGAACTGAAATGACTACTCTCAATCTGTCTCATGATTTTTAGGTTATAAAATTTTAGTTCTACAGGCCGTAAATTATAAGGTTGACTGCTTCAGAAGGGCCCAGGATATCATTACACTGCCTTGTTAAATAGTGAGCACCCTCTTTTAAAAGTCAATTTCCATTACTGTATATTTGGAATTATTTGGTAAACAAGTTCATTCTGTCCTAAAAACCTAAAGGACCTAACAAGATTCCTTTTTATTTTCCTTTTTTGTTTTTGGATACTTGCTTAGTATGCTTGGCTTAAAACTCAATGAAATGAAATAAAGATTTACAGAAAGTCATTCCTAGCTGGCCTTTCCCAAGAATAATTTATCCTGGCCTTGGCTGCATGGGTTAAACACAATATGCTCACAGCTCAGATTTCACAAGAAGGGAAATGCATGGTCTGTCTCCAAGGAATGGTAAATCCAAGAAGCTGAAAGGAGACTTGAGAGAAATTAAACATGTGAAAATTCTAGTTGTATTTTATTACAAAGCAAACAGGAAGTCAAACGTTAAATATAACAGCATCACATGAGACTCATCAAGAAAGCTTTCATTTAATGAAACTGTGGTAAACCTATAGAAATCTCAGAAGATGGCTGAAAACCTAAAAGATAATTATGGTAAAAGCTTACTTTCAAAGTTTGAGAAAATTAAGTACAACAATGGACTGAACCCCAGGGTGCAAATCCACCCATGCAAACAGACTGGCTCTGGAAACCTTCCCAGGCTCATCTCCACAAGTCTGTAACATCTCCCTGCCTCTTGTCTGGTGAATTAAGGCAGTTTCAGAGTGGGTCACAAAAAGCCAACCCCAAATTGGGGTGCTAATTTAAAATTTTACCACACATCTGAAAGCAAGCTGAACTTCTTTAAACGGTGTCTTGGAAGAGACCAAATAATATCTAGCAATGAGATTTTTAGCCTGGGTGAGAATCTTATGAATTTTAAATAGGATCACTCTAAATGCATTACTAGTCAACACCAATATTCCCCAATGTGTGGCCCTAAGGCTACTCAGTTAGCATCACCAAGTGGAAGTGGATAGGAGAGAGTGCCTGCTAAGTCTCTTCAGTCGTGTCCAACTGTCTGTGACCTCATGGACTGTAGACTACTAGATTCCTCTGTCCATGGGATTCTCCAGGCAAGAATAATGGAATGGGTAGTCATTCCCTTCCCCAGGGATCTTCCTGACCCAGGGATCAAACACGTATCTCCTGCACTGGCAGGTGAGGCATCTCCTGCAAGGGAGGCCCAGGGAGAGGAGGGAGTTCTTATTAAAAGTGAAAACCCTCAGGCCTTAACCCAGACCCACTAAATACAGAATCACTGAGCATGGAGCCCTAGAATCACCAGGTTCCCCCACAATCAAGATGCTTGCCAAATGTAGGGCCAAAGCTAGAGTCAATTTCAGTTTTAACTGCATATAGATATACCCAAGGAACTTTCCAAGTAAAGCCTGGCCCCACACACAGGAATTCTGAATTGTTTGGGGTGTAGCCTGGACACCAGGATTCCTAAGAATCATCTCTGGATGATTCTAATGGATACGCAAAGTTAAGATTTACTGAAGTGTCACAGATGTATCAATAGAAAACAGATTTGTTACCAGGGGATGGGGTGAGGAATAAAGACAGAGACTGACATATACACACTAACATTTACACAGTAGATAACTAATAAGAACCTACTATACAGGACAAGGAGCTCTATACTCTGTAATGACTACATGGGAAAATAATCTTTTTAAAAAATAAATATATGCATATGTATAACTTTTTCACTTTGCTGTACAGCAGAAACTAACTCAACATTGTACATCAACTATATTCCACACTGAAACTTTTTTAAAAAAAAAAGATTTACTGTAGTAGACACTCTTCCTAGTAATACCCTTCTCCTTCTAAACATGTGAAATAAAATATGAATCATAAAACAGCTAAGAGCAGATAGACAAATTTCTGTGATTTTTTTTCCAGAATACTGCTAAGAAATGGAAATTATTATCTGAGTATTTGTGGCCATCCAAGAATTTGGGACATTAAATAGTTCAAATAACTAACTGAGGTGTGATTTAATTATTCTAGACTATAAGAGCAGCAAAACTGTAGACTTTACAATTGTTGAAGATAAATCAGATAAATGGAGATTTCACAAGTCTACTGAAACCCTTCTTGTTCCTTCAAAGTTGATGAAGAACTGTGTAAAACTTTGAAATTTGAGACTACTGTCAAGCACGATTCAATTATGCTTTTAAACCATAATTAGTTAATTTATAAGTCAAAGAGCACCAGTGGTTAATAACAATGTCCAATATGACTGATTCGTTGACTGATTTCCTGCAAGGGAGGCCCAGGGAGAGGAGGGAGTTCTTATTAAAAGTGAAAACCCTCAGGCCTTAACCCAGACCCACTAAATACAGAATCACTGAGCATGGAGCCCTAGAATCACCAGGTTCCCCCACAATCAAGATGCTTGCCAAATGTAGGGCCAAAGCTAGAGTCAATTTCAGTTTTAACTGCATATAGATATACCCAAGGAACTTTCCAAGTAAAGCCTGGCCCCACACACAGGAATTCTGAATTGTTTGGGGTGTAGCCTGGACACCAGGATTCCTAAGAATCATCTCTGGATGATTCTAATGGATACGCAAAGTTAAGATTTACTGAAGTGTCACAGATGTATCAATAGAAAACAGATTTGTTACCAGGGGATGGGGTGAGGAATAAAGACAGAGACTGACATATACACACTAACATTTACACAGTAGATAACTAATAAGAACCTACTATACAGGACAAGGAGCTCTATACTCTGTAATGACTACATGGGAAAATAATCTTTTTAAAAAATAAATATATGCATATGTATAACTTTTTCACTTTGCTGTACAGCAGAAACTAACTCAACATTGTACATCAACTATATTCCACACTGAAACTTTTTTAAGAAAAAAAGATTTACTGTAGTAGACACTCTTCCTAGTAATACCCTTCTCCTTCTAAACATGTGAAATAAAATATGAATCACAAATCAGCTCTGAGCAGATAGATAAATTTCTGTGCTTTTTTTGCCAGAATACTGCTAAGAAATGGAAATTATTATTTGAGTATTTGTGGCCATCCAAGAATTTGGGACATTAAATAGTTCAAATAACTAACTGAGGTGTGATTTAATTATTCTAGACTATAAGAGCAGCAAAACTGTAGACTTTACAATTGTTGAAGATAAATCAGATAAATGGAGATTTCACAAGTCTACTGAAACCCTTCTTGTTCCTTCAAAGTTGATGAAGAACTGTGTAAAACTTTGAAATTTGAGACTACTGTCAAGCACGATTCAATTATGCTTTTAAACCATAATTAGTTAATTTATAAGTCAAAGAGCACCAGTGGTTAATAACAATGTCCAATATTGACTGATTCGTTGACTGATTTCTTGCTATGGGTCAGGCACTGTGTGAAGCACTTAAAATGCATTAGCTCACCTATTATTATGCAGTAAGCACAATCACTACAGAAGAGAAAACTGAGACTTACTGAGGTTAAATGTCAAAGGTTACCCAAGGTTTTAAAAACTACAAAGCCTCTGTTCTCAATCCATTTGATAGCATCATCAATTTAGATGAAGACCCAGAAGTAGTACACAAGGAAAAAAAGAAAAAGAGGAATATATTAATTTCTGTCCCCCCCCCAAGTGATTCTTCTATCATACTTGATTACCCAAGCTCTGATAAGTGACCCTCTCTTCCCTGAAGCTGCAGTGCTTCTTTTAAGAACAGGAAACCTGAATTTGTCTCAGTGAATTCTGGCTCTCCTGAGAGTCTGCTATGGACCAATTTGTCATGGAAGGTACAGTCTTTTCGTTTTAAACTACAAATCAGTTCTCATACAAATCCCATAATTTGAAAAAATGAAGACTTTTTTGGTAACTGGAGAGGAACCTCAAAGATCCATGGGGAGAATAATGCCCAAGATGCCACAAGTTAGAGGTCATCCGCTCATCTTGAGCACTCAGGTATCTGTGTGTTCAGTGATCCTCATGATACTGCGTTGTTTCCTTTTCTGAAACAGACTCTTAATTTATGAAATAGTAAATAGAGGCTAGACTGCTTCTTATTTGTTTTTTTTTTTTTTAACTTTGGCCTCTTTTATTGGTATTCTATTTATTTATTTTCATCCATCTTTATTCTTTGGCCTGTGTGGGCCTTCCACTGCAGTGGCCTCTCTCATTGCAGAACACCGGCTCTGGGCACATGCGCTCCAGAGCGCTGGCTCTTAACCAGAAACACCGGTCCAGCCGCTCCCCAGCACATGGGATCTTCTCAGGCCAGGGATCGAACCAGAGCCCCCTGCATACAAGGTGGACTCTTTACCCAACAAACTATCAGGGAAGCCTGATAGACTTCTTCTTAATGCTATCTCACAAGTGGATTTGCCTGCAGAATGTACTGTCAGATGACATATTTGAAATTTTTAAATGGTGCAAGAGGACCAGGCTTGCTATATATATACATAGATATATAGATATATATATATACTTTTTTTAATGCTTATGCAACATTTTAAAATGCAACAGACCAATGACCTCCTTCAATTATCTTGAGAAAGGAGACACTCTCCAGAGTACTTCCATTAAATGGAAATACTGTAGGTAAGGAGGAGATACGTGGAAGAAATAAAAGCATCTGCTGAATTCTAGAGGTACTTCTTAACATCTTTTCATCAGCTAAGATATTTTCAGCCCAAGAAGGAAAGCCAGGAATTCTTCTTCTTATTTTTTTTTTTTTTGGTCCCGTTGTTCCCACTTCTGACTCACCATGGCCTGGGCAAGTTGCTGTCTCCCGGGGCTAGTTCCTTCCTCTCAAAAATGGAGGGACTCCCCTGGTGGTCCAGTGGTAAAGACTTCACCTTCCAATGCGGAGGGTGTGGGTTAGATCCCTGTTTGGGCAGCTAAAATCCCATGTGCCTCGCAGTCAAAAAAACAAAATATAAAACAGTAGCCGGCTTCCCTGGTGGTCCAGTCAGTAGAGTCCATCTTGCAGTACAGGGGGCACTCGTTCAATTCCTGGTCCAGGAAGATATCATGTGCCGCAGGGCAGCTGGATGAGTGTGTCCAATTGAGAGCCAGAGCTCTGGAACTCATGTGGCTAGAGCTGGTGCTCTGCAACCAGAGAGGCCACGGAGGTGGGAAGCCCACACAGGCCAAAGAATAAAGATGGATGAAACTAAATAAATTAAAAAACCAATAAAAAGAGAGACCAAAATTTTTTTTAAAAATGTTAAAAACGTAGCAATATTATAACAAATTCAATGAAGACTTTGAAATAGTCTACATCAAAAAATAATAATAATAATCTTTAAAAAAATGGAGGTAATAATACAGGGTTTCAGTCACTTAATCGAAGTGATGGTGCTAGGATTAACGAGAATGTTTTGGAAAGAAAAAGGAAAAGGAAAACAAGTCTTTGGTCAAAAACGTGGCAGAAGTACAATATTTTATTATAATGATAATAATGGGCTTTATGCTCCTGATGCCTGGGGAACAAACCTTTTCCCTCTTGGCCTGCATTAATACTTGGACTCAAGGGTGTTAATTAGCACACAAATGTATGCACTAAAGGGCACCGTAGAAGCCTACAGGAGTTAATCCATCTCCAAAAGGGGACTAATTTACGTTGCAGCCCTCACCCTTCCCACACTGGGCTCCTGTCTGTTATTATTAGTGTAGAATAACTGCACCCTCTTTACAGATCTGTTGGGGCCCATGTGTTTCCTCCAATTCACTTACTAATAGAACATAAGGAATCTGAAAGTCCTATTGGAATCATTACCTTCTATTTGACTAGGCACTCTTGACTCATTGGTGGGAGCAGCCCCAAACTAATAATTGCCTGTGACAGTTTATCATTGGTGCTGTTTACTATCTAATCAACAAGAGGAAGTTTTCACAGGGAACAGCATAAGTCTGTTCTCTTTAGGTCCCCTACTTTTTAAAATCCTCTTCCTTCCCAGCCTCTCGCCAATGGCTCTGGCGTTTTCATTGACATCTCATGTTTCTTGCTCCCTTCATGGAACCAAACCTCCCACAGCTTAGCCCATAAGCCACCTAGATGCTCACCAAGACACTCAGATTCTGGTCTCTACCTACCAATCATTTCTTAAGCAGAACAAGAAGTAAATATGAGGATTTCCCTGGTAGTCCATTGGCTAAGACTCTATGCTCCTAACGCAATGGGTCCAGGTTCAATCCCTAGCCAGGAACTAGATCCCACATGCTGCAACCAAAGATCTCACATGTTGCAATGAAGACCTCATACAACCAGATACATAAATTTTAATAAAAAAATTTTTTAAGATGCGAATAGGCACTTGGTGCATGGTGATGATTACCATAAAAATCACGACATTTAACATAACAGCATCACTTCACTTGGAATAATCATCCCCTTGATAGCTATTCAGCTCCCTCTTTTTTCATCATAAACATCAACATCAGTATTAAGTAGAAGGCAGAGAATCCTAAGGAACTAGTAAACCATATAACCTCTACCAGACAACTATGTCTCTGAAATCATCCTCTTTATCGACTCTTTGGTCAAAAACGTGGCAGAAGTACAATATTTTATTATAATGATAATAATGGGCTTTATGCTCCTGATGCCTGGGGAACAAACCTTTTCCCTCTTGGCCTGCATTAATACTTGGACTCAAGGGTGTTAATTAGCACACAAATGTATGCACTAAAGGGCACCGTAGAAGCCTACAGGAGTTAATCCATCTCCAAAAGGGGACTAATTTACGTTGCAGCCCTCACCCTTCCCACACTGGGCTCCTGTCTGTTATTATTAGTGTAGAATAACTGCACCCTCTTTACAGATCTGTTGGGGCCCATGTGTTTCCTCCAATTCACTTACTAATAGAACATAAGGAATCTGAAAGTCCTATTGGAATCATTACCTTCTATTTGACTAGGCACTCTTGACTCATTGGTGGGAGCAGCCCCAAACTAATAATTGCCTGTGACAGTTTATCATTGGTGCTGTTTACTATCTAATCAACAAGAGGAAGTTTTCACAGGGAACAGCATAAGTCTGTTCTCTTTAGGTCCCCTACTTTTTAAAATCCTCTTCCTTCCCAGCCTCTCGCCAATGGCTCTGGCGTTTTCATTGACATCTCATGTTTCTTGCTCCTTCATGGAACCAAACCTCCCACAGCTTAGCCCATAAGCCACCTAGATGCTCACCAAGACACTCAGATTCTGGTCTCTACCTACCAATCATTTCTTAAGCAGAACAAGAAGTAAATATGAGGATTTCCCTGGTAGTCCATTGGCTAAGACTCTATGCTCCTAACGCAATGGGTCCAGGTTCAATCCCTAGCCAGGAACTAGATCCCACATGCTGCAACCAAAGATCTCACATGTTGCAATGAAGACCTCATACAACCAGATACATAAATTTTAATAAAAAAATTTTTTAAGATGCGAATAGGCACTTGGTGCATGGTGATGATTACCATAAAAATCACGACATTTAACATAACAGCATCACTTCACTTGGAATAATCATCCCCTTGATAGCTATTCAGCTCCCTCTTTTTTCATCATAAACATCAACATCAGTATTAAGTAGAAGGCAGAGAATCCTAAGGAACTAGTAAACCATATAACCTCTACCAGACAACTATGTCTCTGAAATCATCCTCTTTATCGTATTGTGACTCATATATAGGCTTGCAGGCATGACCAGCACACATATACATCATGTTGAAAACCCTAATAATGAATGTAAGTGTGGTGCTTATGGGTCATACGAAGTGGTGATTTATGAAACTCAGACAGCTGGGATCACCTTAGCAATCACCAAATCCCAACTTTTACCTTAAGATAAAGTAACCAAAACCCAGAAAAAAGAAGAGATTTCCTCAAAGCTCATGCCTCTCCATTTGTGGCTCTCTCACTAATAAAGGTGAGGTGTAGAAAAGGAAAGTAGTTGATTTTAAAATACCACCAGTCAATTCGGAAGATTTCCAGAGATTTGCTAGGAAAATCACCTTAAGGCAACAACAATTTCACTCATATAAAATTGAAATATTACTCTGAACCACAGGATCAGCGCTCCTCTAACATGTAGCTGAGTTTTATTTTTCTGTAACACAAACTAATCTCATAGAGAGATAATTAACCACTTAGGTAAATAAGATTTATCATAAATAAGATAGAAAAGAGAAAAGCTGAAGAGAGTGGGTTTAAAATGTGCATACAGACATATGTTTATAGCCTATGACACCCACCCTGCATTCTTGACACCAGAAGATAAAGGAAAGCTCTCATAGATCAATTTGATAAGAAGAAATTCCCAAACTCCCCCTCAAGTATTAATCTTGAGCTCCTGAAAGGTAGAGCTTGTCAGAGAGGCTTGCAGGGGATTTTAAAGACCTGGCAAGAAAGGAGTTGTTTTAGGATAACAACTAGACAGAGAAATGCCTCTCAGTCATTGATAGCAGGAAGCTCATTGAGACACGCCTCTACCACCTCATATATAACAAGATTAAACTGAGATTCCTCTAACTCTTGAGCTCTTTTCTCCTCATCCACCTACCCTTCCTTAAATAAATGTAAAAGGGAAGAAATCCGAGCCGTTCTGAAAAAAAAAAACAAAAAAACAACACTCTTTAGGAAAGTAGTTTCCAAAAATAATCCTACATTTACTAAAACCAAAGAATTATTTCTACTTTTGACTGAACAATAAGACTTCAGAGAGTACTTAGGAGAGTTGATAAAGAACTTTTTCAATATATATAATTAAACAAGTATTTAAGCTGTGATTTTTTTATTCTCTATTTCTTCTATTTCTCTAAACTTTCTTTGACCTTGTAAGACTGCCTTATTGTGTTTACAGCCTGTCTGTAAAACCTCTTTGAAGAGAAGGATCTTTCAGGAACTCTGAAATAAGTATTGATGTAATACGATCAACTATGATTGACTCCAACCCTGATGAAGTGAACATACTACTGACTTGTAATACTACTAACCCCTGCAGGGTCCTGTGCATGGAAGCCTTTTTTGCCCCCCATTTCCCATAGGCAAGACTCTAGCCTCCATGACCTCCCCTGAGTTCCAAAGAGCAAATGAGAACAGTTGTTAATCAAGGAAGGAGCAACCAAAAAACCACCAGAGAAGCTCATCAAGTAGATTACCTGAGACCAGGGCAGAGGAATGCAGGCCCTGCACACACTCTAATCTTATTAGCAACCCCACCCTTGAACTATTGCTATAAAACTCATCAAATCATCCTGGCTTGGGACTCATCATTAAAAAGACTTTGTCCCCCTTTGCCTAGCAAAGCAATAAAGCTATTTTTTTCTACTTCACCCAAAACTTTGTCTCTGAGATTCAGTTCTGCACCAGTGCACAGAGACTGAGTTTTCAGCATCAGATCTACAAAATTTCTGTGGTATTTCTCGTTACCAGTTGCTATCAAGTCCATACTACTTTCTATTACATTGAATAGTCACCAGCTTTACTGCTTAGTGTATTACAGGTAAATTAAAACAAGTAAGGCATGTCTTCAGTAAAAAAAATAAAAAAGAATGCTTCATGAATTCAAAATTAAGCACCAAATTGGACTATGTCTACTAAAAAAAGATGAACAACTTAAGACTTGTGGGTGAAGTTTTATTTGGGGCATAATTAGGACTGCAGCCCAGGAGGCAGCACCCCAGATAGCTCTGAGAGACTGCTTCAAAGAGGCAGCAGAAGGAAGGTCAATATTTAAGGATCTGGGGGAAGGGGGAGTTCAATAGCATTAAACAGTCATTTTACAAAGGGTTTTCGGTTAGTCACCAGGATCTGATATCACCATGAAGAGATTTAGTGTTCTTCTAAATATGAGGAGATGCAAGGATTGAGATAATAAAATCTGTTCCTAAAAGAATCCACCTGGGCTTCCCTGATGGTCCAGTGGGTAAGGACACTGCCTTGCAGTGCAAGGGACACCGGTTCCATTCCTGGCCTGGGAAGATCCCATGTGCTGCAGAGCAACTGGACCAATGTGTCCAACTACTGAGCTGGCGCTCTGGAGCGCATGTGCCCAGAGCAGGTGATCTGCAACAAGCGAGGCCACTGCAATGGGAGGCCCACACAGGCCAAAGAACAAAGATGGATGAAAATGAATAAATGAAAGACCTATAGAAGTGGCTAAAAAAAAATTTTTTTTTCCACACGTGCCAGTATAGGTTTCGATGATACTGCCTCTATGCCTCCCTCTCACTGTTCGGTCTCCACACTGTCCTTATGTCTATTCTCTGTTTTTCCATGAGTTCACTGTGTGTGTTATCATGACCATCTTACTATATCCCATATATATGAGTTAGTATACTGTACTTGTCTTTCTCTTCTATGGTCACTGTGCTAAGGGAATAGGAGTACCTACCATCACTTGGGGAAATGGTCTGGGGGAGGGGGGAACTGGGTCGGGGGAGGGTCCAGGGATATGCATATGAATGATCTGGGAACATACATGTTGGTGAACAACAAAACTCTGTAAAATCTTTAAAATAAAGAATTAAAAAAAAAAAAGAAGAAGAAGAAAGAAAGAAAGTAGGATGCCCAGAAAAAAAGAAAAAAGAAAAAAATATTTTTAAAGGAAAAAAAAAAAGCATTCACCTATCTAAAGACCTGCCCCACCAGATTCCCTGGAGCACAAAGTGCCTACTCCACCCTGAACAACCTCAGGGGATGTTGAGGGTCAACAGCTATCATAGCACAGAGGTCAATCTCCACAGAGGCAGATATGATCAAATTCAAAATTCAGTTGTATTTCTATACAGTAACAATATGTAAACTACCTGAAAAAGAGTTAAAACAATCCTACCTACAATAGCACCAAAGGAACAAAATAGTTCAAAAATAAATTTGACGTAGGAAATAGAAGATCTATACACTGAAAACTATCCAGCACTGAGGGAAGGGACATATACAGACCTATGGCTGATTCATTTTGATATTTGACAGAAAACAACAAAATTCTGTAAAGCAACTATCCTTCAATTTTAAAAATAAATTAATTAAAAAGAGAACACACCAATGAATGGAAATATACTCTGTGTCCACGGGTCAGAGGAGTTAATATTGCCAAAATATCTATACTACCCAAAGCCATATACAGATTCAGTGCAATTCCTCACAAAATTCCAATGCCATTTTTCAAAAGATAGAAAAAAAATTTACATGAAACCATAGGAGACCACAAATGGACAAAGTAATCTTGGGAAAGAACAAAGCTGGAGGCATCCTGCTCCCTAATTTCAAACTACATTACCAAGCTATAGTAATTAAAACAGTATGGTACTTAAATAAAGGCCATGCTGTACGTACAGAGACCAATGATACAGAATCAAGAGCCCAGAAATAAGACCGTCAGCTAAGATTTGACAAAGGAGCTAAGAACACACAATAAGGCAAAAACAGTCTCTTCAATAAATAATGTTGGCAAAAATGGATACCCACATAGGAAAAAAAAAATAAAACTTGATCCCTATCATAACCCAATAACAAAAAATGGATTAAGACCTTAAATGAGAGACCTGAAATTATAAAACTCCTAGAAGAATGCATGGGGAAAAGCACCTTGATCTCAGTCTTTGCAATTAACTTCTTGGATATGACACCAAAAGCATAAACAGCAAAAGCAAAACTCAACAACTGGGACTATACCAAACTAATGAGTTCCTGCACAGCAAAGAAACTATCCATAAAATGAAAAGAAAACCTACAGAATGACAGAAAATATTGCAAACCATACATCTGGGATGTTGAGGGTCAACAGCTATCATAGCACAGAGGTCAATCTCCACAGAGGCAGATATGATCAAATTCAAAATTCAGTTGTATTTCTATACAGTAACAATATGTAAACTACCTGAAAAAGAGTTAAAACAATCCTACCTACAATAGCACCAAAGGAACAAAATAGTTCAAAAATAAATTTGACGTAGGAAATAGAAGATCTATACACTGAAAACTATCCAGCACTGAGGGAAGGGACATATACAGACCTATGGCTGATTCATTTTGATATTTGACAGAAAACAACAAAATTCTGTAAAGCAACTATCCTTCAATTTTAAAAATAAATTAATTAAAAAGAGAACACACCAATGAATGGAAATATACTCTGTGTCCACGGGTCAGAGGAGTTAATATTGCCAAAATATCTATACTACCCAAAGCCATATACAGATTCAGTGCAATTCCTCACAAAATTCCAATGCCATTTTTCAAAAGATAGAAAAAAAATTTACATGAAACCATAGGAGACCACAAATGGACAAAGTAATCTTGGGAAAGAACAAAGCTGGAGGCATCCTGCTCCCTAATTTCAAACTACATTACCAAGCTATAGTAATTAAAACAGTATGGTACTTAAATAAAGGCCATGCTGTACGTACAGAGACCAATGATACAGAATCAAGAGCCCAGAAATAAGACCGTCAGCTAAGATTTGACAAAGGAGCTAAGAACACACAATAAGGCAAAAACAGTCTCTTCAATAAATAATGTTGGCAAAAATGGATACCCACATAGGAAAAAAAAAATAAAACTTGATCCCTATCATAACCCAATAACAAAAAATGGATTAAGACCTTAAATGAGAGACCTGAAATTATAAAACTCCTAGAAGAATGCATGGGGAAAAGCACCTTGATCTCAGTCTTTGCAATTAACTTCTTGGATATGACACCAAAAGCATAAACAGCAAAAGCAAAACTCAACAACTGGGACTATACCAAACTAATGAGTTCCTGCACAGCAAAGAAACTATCCATAAAATGAAAAGAAAACCTACAGAATGACAGAAAATATTGCAAACCATACATCTGGGATAGGGTTAATATCTATAACATATAAGGAATTCAAACAACTCAAAAACAAAACAAACCAAAACCAATCTTATTAAAAAATGGGGGGGTGGGGGGGGACTTCCCTGGTAGCTGAGTGGTGAAGAGCTGGCCTGCCAATGCAGGAGACATGGGTTCAATCCCTGATCTGGGAAGATTCCACATGATGCGGAGTAACTAAGCCCATGAGCCCACCCCCAGTGAAGCGATGGAAAAACAGACATAGAGAACAGACGTATGGACATTGTGGGGAATGAACAGGTGGTGGGAGGCACAGAGGGAATAACATGGAAAACTATACTATCATATGTGAAAAAGATAGCTATTGTCATTGTGCTGTGGGAATAGGGGATCCTGCAGGGGGGCTGAGAGATGGCCAGGAGAGATGTGACCGGGGGAACTGGGAGGAGGGTAGAGGAGGGATGGGGGCCAGGGATATACATACGACTAATCTGGAATTACACATGTCTGTAAACAACAAAACTCTGTGAAAGCAAAAAGTAAAATAAATAAATAAAGAAAGAAAGAAAGAAAGAAGCCTGCTCACCTCAACTAGAGAGTAGCCCCCACTCCCTGCAACTAGAGAAGAGTCTGCAGCGGCAGTAAAAACACAGAATGGCCAAAAATAAATAAATACTTAACAAAAAGAAGGGGCGGGGGAGGGTTGAGAACCTAAATAGAATTTTTCCAAAATAAATGAAAAGATGCTCACATGACTAATCATCAGGGAAATGCAAATCAAAACCACAATGAGATATCATCTCACATCACTTAGAATGGTATTATCAATGCTGGCAAGGATGTGGAGAAAAAGGAACTGCTGGCATGGCTGAAGTGTAAAATGATACAGTCACTATGGAAAACAGTAAGGAGGTTCCTCAAAAAATCAAAAGTAGAACTACTTTATGATCCACCAACCCTGCTTCTGAGTACCCATTCAAAGAAAATGAAATCAGGACCTCAAAGGGACTATACCAAACTAATGAGTTCCTGCACAGCAAAGAAACTATCCATAAAATGAAAAGAAAACCTACAGAATGACAGAAAATATTGCAAACCATACATCTGGGATAGGGTTAATATCTATAACATATAAGGAATTCAAACAACTCAAAAACAAAACAAACCAAAACCAATCTTATTAAAAAATGGGGGTGGGGGACTTCCCTGGTAGCTGAGTGGTGAAGAGCTGGCCTGCCAATGCAGGAGACATGGGTTCAATCCCTGATCTGGGAAGATTCCACATGATGCGGAGTAACTAAGCCCATGAGCCCACCCCCAGTGAAGCGATGGAAAAACAGACATAGAGAACAGACGTATGGACATTGTGGGGAATGAACAGGTGGTGGGAGGCACAGAGGGAATAACATGGAAAACTATACTATCATATGTGAAAAAGATAGCTATTGTCATTGTGCTGTGGGAATAGGGGATCCTGCAGGGGGGCTGAGAGATGGCCAGGAGAGATGTGACCGGGGGAACTGGGAGGAGGGTAGAGGAGGGATGGGGGCCAGGGATATACATACGACTAATCTGGAATTACACATGTCTGTAAACAACAAAACTCTGTGAAAGCAAAAAGTAAAATAAATAAATAAAGAAAGAAAGAAAGAAAGAAGCCTGCTCACCTCAACTAGAGAGTAGCCCCCACTCCCTGCAACTAGAGAAGAGTCTGCAGCGGCAGTAAAAACACAGAATGGCCAAAAATAAATAAATACTTAACAAAAAGAAGGGGCGGGGGAGGGTTGAGAACCTAAATAGAATTTTTCCAAAATAAATGAAAAGATGCTCACATGACTAATCATCAGGGAAATGCAAATCAAAACCACAATGAGATATCATCTCACATCACTTAGAATGGTATTATCAATGCTGGCAAGGATGTGGAGAAAAAGGAACTGCTGGCATGGCTGAAGTGTAAAATGATACAGTCACTATGGAAAACAGTAAGGAGGTTCCTCAAAAAATCAAAAGTAGAACTACTTTATGATCCACCAACCCTGCTTCTGAGTACCCATTCAAAGAAAATGAAATCAGGACCTCAAAGGGATATTTGCACCCTCATGTTCATTATGATGAACCTGTAACACTATCATAATAAGATGTGGAAATAACCTAAATGTCCATCAACAGAAAAAATGGACAAAGAAGATGCCAGAAGCTGAGGAGTAGGGAAAAGGGGGAGATACTAGCCAAAGGATAGAAACTTTCTAAGGTAAAGAAGATCTGGGAATCTAACATTTAGTATTGTGACTATAGTCAACCCTACCCATATTCTACTTGCAAGCTACTGTGGGAATAGACCTTTAATGGTCTACCATAATGACATGGTATGTGAGACAAAGGATGTGCTGACTTTCCTTATTGTGGCATTTGTATATATCAAATATCAAAAGCAGAGATATCACTTTGCCAACCAAGGTCCTTATAGTCAAAGCTATGGTTTTCCAGTAGTCATGCATGGATGTGAGAGCTGGACAAAAAGAAGGCAGAGTGCCAAAGAACTGACTTTCAAATTGTGGTGCTGCAGAAGACTCTTGTGAGTCCCTTGGACAGAAAAGACATCAAACCAATCAATCCTAAGGGAAATCAACCCTGGATATTCACTGGAAGGACTAATGCTGAAGTTGAAGCTCCAATCCTTTGGCCACTGGATGCTAAGAGCCAACTCACTGGAAAAGACCCTGATGCTGGGAAAGACTGAAGGCAGGAGAAGAAGGGGATGACAGAGGATGAGATGGTTGGATGGCATCACAGACTCAATGGACATGAGTTTGAGCAAGTTCCAGACTATGGCAAAGGACAGGGAACCCTGGTGTGCTGCAGTCCAAAGAGTCAGACATGACTGAGTCACTGAACAACAGCAAACATATATCAAATCATCATATTGTATACCTTAAACTTACCCAATGTTATATGTCAATTATATCTCAATAAAGCTAGAAAGTTAAGCTTAAAAATTCACGGACAGATTTTAATCAATATTACATGATGATAACAGGCCCCAAACTGTATGTAATTTAAAAAAGAAATGAAACTAATAGTCGTATGGCTCTTATCCAGTTCCCACATAGCCGTGAAATAATCATGCAAAATCAAAAACCTGAAATAAACTGGAAACACTTCCAAAAAGCCAAACTACATAGAAAGTAACTTCTTGCACTTCATTTGTAAAAATGCACTTAAAAGTGACTCAGAATCACTTTCTCTTATTTTAGGCACAATTTTATTTGGCTCAGTAATCTGAGACATAACATAATAAAAGCAAAATAATTAGAAAGGGACAGTAGAAATGGGGAGAGTCACTGAAAGCAATAAAATATATTAGCTGATATAGCTTAGCAGGGAAGAATAGATTTTTTAAATAGAACTATAAAAAAACAAATCTTAAAATCAAAATATAGCACAGAATAATTTAACAAAATTGTCAGCAGCCACAGAGAACATTTTTATATTAGAGCATAATAAATATTATATACATTAATGACCCGAGGTCATCAAGAAATGGTTCATTTATTATTATAAATCCTATTTTCTAATGTATAGAAGCACACAGTGTGTATTTTTAAATATATTTTATCAAAATAAATAAAAACATCAAAACATTAAGACTTTTCGTGATCCCTTGAAAATACTAAAGTGGACCACTATGTCAACAAAACAAAAACTCAATGATCATGGAACTTAATTTATACTAAATTGAAGCACTGTCAAAAATGCAGTGAACTGAGAATGTCAAAAGACACATAAGAATCTGAGGAGCATTCCAGGCAGCAGAGAGCAAATGCTATGACTTCAAGAGAAGATCGAACCCAAGCCAGTTGTCAAGGCTGCCATGATGTGACCAAAGGGATAGTGGTATGAGAAAGATCAAATAATTAATAAGGAGTCATCATATCATGTACAGAGTATAGATTCTGTTCTAAGTACAAAGGAAAACACTGTAAAGTTTTAAGACAAGAAAAAATGGGATCTGCTGTATTTTTTGTTTGTTTCTCCACTTTTGACTGCTGCATGGAGCATGGCTTCTAAGGGAGTGTAAAAGAAACTGGGGAATGAGTAAAGAGGCTATTGGATTATTCCAAGGAGAAGATAAAGGTGCCCAATAAAAACAGCAAGCTAATCTTTAAATAAACATAGAGATAATATTAACACAATCCAGTCCAAGTGAAATAATCATGCAAAATCAAAACCTGAAATAAACTGGAAACACTTCCAAAAAGCCAAACTACATAGAAAGTAACTTCTTGCACTTCATTTGTAAAAATGCACTTAAAAGTGACTCAGAATCACTTTCTCTTATTTTAGGCACAATTTTATTTGGCTCAGTAATCTGAGACATAACATAATAAAAGCAAAATAATTAGAAAGGGACAGTAGAAATGGGGAGAGTCACTGAAAGCAATAAAATATATTAGCTGATATAGCTTAGCAGGGAAGAATAGATTTTTTAAATAGAACTATAAAAAAACAAATCTTAAAATCAAAATATAGCACAGAATAATTTAACAAAATTGTCAGCAGCCACAGAGAACATTTTTATATTAGAGCATAATAAATATTATATACATTAATGACCCGAGGTCATCAAGAAATGGTTCATTTATTATTATAAATCCTATTTTCTAATGTATAGAAGCACACAGTGTGTATTTTTAAATATATTTTATCAAAATAAATAAAAACATCAAAACATTAAGACTTTTCGTGATCCCTTGAAAATACTAAAGTGGACCACTATGTCAACAAAACAAAAACTCAATGATCATGGAACTTAATTTATACTAAATTGAAGCACTGTCAAAAATGCAGTGAACTGAGAATGTCAAAAGACACATAAGAATCTGAGGAGCATTCCAGGCAGCAGAGAGCAAATGCTATGACTTCAAGAGAAGATCGAACCCAAGCCAGTTGTCAAGGCTGCCATGATGTGACCAAAGGGATAGTGGTATGAGAAAGATCAAATAATTAATAAGGAGTCATCATATCATGTACAGAGTATAGATTCTGTTCTAAGTACAAAGGAAAACACTGTAAAGTTTTAAGACAAGAAAAAATGGGATCTGCTGTATTTTTTGTTTGTTTTCTCCACTTTTGACTGCTGCATGGAGCATGGCTTCTAAGGGAGTGTAAAAGAAACTGGGGAATGAGTAAAGAGGCTATTGGATTATTCCAAGGAGAAGATAAAGGTGCCCAATAAAAACAGCAAGCTAATCTTTAAATAAACACTAGTTTCAGTATTAATATTAACACAATGGCATGCCCTTCACATATTATCACAGGTCATCAAAAGTATATACTGGGCTTAATAGAAAGTTCGCTTGAGGTTTTCCATACCAGCTTATGGAAAAACAGAAATGAATTTTTTTTGGACAATCTTATTTTCTTTCCCCTAAAACACATTTATTGCATCAAGAGTTTCTAAAGGCTGAAGTTGTCATTCATGAAGACAATCTACAGAGGTGTTTGAGATTCTGTTCCGAGCAGAAACAGCAATTTGAGGATAAAAGTTATTTTTCAAAGGGGAATTTTCTACCTAGTTTTCATCTTTCATGCCACTTGCTCTTGCCAGAGTTTGATTTTAGAAATGTGACTGATCTAAAACTTCATATGGGCACAAGTTAAGAATTTAATAATTCTTGAGCCACTACTCTTCTAGTCTATGAACTACTTTCTAGCAAAGACCTGAGACCACATTATTTAATAATGAAATAGGAGCTCTGAAATCCCTTCAAGTCCTTGACCTTTGGGTATAAGACCAACGATAAGAAAGCGCTAGCTAAATATTGTATGAATTGAAGGATGATCTCTTTCACTGACTGGGTTTCAACCCCCACCTGAATCCCCAGCCTTAAGGCAATACCACCTTTCCAGATGAGTGAATGGCTTCAAAAAGAAAAAACAAGTTGGATTTTCTTTTATTAAGATAAAGAATCTTTCTATTCCTTACTCTCTTTGCAGATTCCCTTAGGAAGAAGATCGAACCCAAGCCAGTTGTCAAGGCTGCCATGATGTGACCAAAGGGATAGTGGTATGAGAAAGATCAAATAATTAATAAGGAGTCATCATATCATGTACAGAGTATAGATTCTGTTCTAAGTACAAAGGAAAACACTGTAAAGTTTTAAGACAAGAAAAAATGGGATCTGCTGTATTTTTGTTTGTTTCTCCACTTTTGACTGCTGCATGGAGCATGGCTTCTAAGGGAGTGTAAAAGAAACTGGGGAATGAGTAAAGAGGCTATTGGATTATTCCAAGGAGAAGATAAAGGTGCCCAATAAAAACAGCAAGCTAATCTTTAAATAAACACTAGTTTCAGTATTAATATTAACACAATGGCATGCCCTTCACATATTATCACAGGTCATCAAAAGTATATACTGGGCTTAATAGAAAGTTCGCTTGAGGTTTTCCATACCAGCTTAGGGAAAAAACAGAAATGAATTTTTTTTGGACAATCTTATTTTCTTTCCCCTAAAACACATTTATTGCATCAAGAGTTTCTAAAGGCTGAAGTTGTCATTCATGAAGACAATCTACAGAGGTGTTTGAGATTCTGTTCCGAGCAGAAACAGCAATTTGAGGATAAAAGTTATTTTTCAAAGGGGAATTTTCTACCTAGTTTTCATCTTTCATGCCACTTGCTCTTGCCAGAGTTTGATTTTAGAAATGTGACTGATCTAAAACTTCATATGGGCACAAGTTAAGAATTTAATAATTCTTGAGCCACTACTCTTCTAGTCTATGAACTACTTTCTAGCAAAGACCTGAGACCACATTATTTAATAATGAAATAGGAGCTCTGAAATCCCTTCAAGTCCTTGACCTTTGGGTATAAGACCAACGATAAGAAAGCGCTAGCTAAATATTGTATGAATTGAAGGATGATCTCTTTCACTGACTGGGTTTCAACCCCCACCTGAATCCCCAGCCTTAAGGCAATACCACCTTTCCAGATGAGTGAATGGCTTCAAAAAGAAAAAACAAGTTGGATTTTCTTTTTATTAAGATAAAGAATCTTTCTATTCCTTACTCTCTTTGCAGATTCCCTTAGGAAGAAATCTAGCGAAAGCCAAACTGGAAAGAATGTGATCAGCTTGCCAAAAGAATAGGACTAGTTGTTAACTTGATGGAGATGGAGATACTATGTTCCAGCTGTCACAGAAGGATTTTAGTTTCTAGAGTCCTTTTCAAAAAATATTTACTTATTTGTTTGGCTGTGTCAGGTCTTACTTGCAGCACTTGGGATCTTGGATCTACTTTGCAACATGCAGAATCTAGTTTCCTGACCAGGGATTGAACCCAGGTCCCCTGCATTGAGAGTGTCAAGTCTTAGCCACTGGACTACTAGGGAAATTCTATTGTCTAGAATCCTTTTGAGTGCCACAAAGCTTTTCAAGAAAGCCATGGAAGATTTTACAAGTACTGAGCTTCTCATCTACATATGGGCACTAAGAATGGCTAAATAATAAGTAAGAATCTTTATTTATCCAAGTGTAATAGGGTGGAGTATCAAAGAACTCACCACCCAATTGCTCCTCGCAAGATCTGGAAGAATCAAAAACCAAATGAGTTCATTATTAATACATGAGTCGTTATAGCTACTAATTTAAATTTATAGCTATATTCACTGAAAATGCTAATAGAAGTTAACAAATCATCACAAATTTCTAATTGCAAATTCCAAATTATCTAAGAAATGGTACCCTGTTGTGCACCCCATAGGAGGTTTGCAGCAAAGTAATACTGTGTTCTTTTGTTCAAAAATCTCCAAAGCAGGGCTTCCCTAGTGGTCCAGTGGGTAAAAAGTCTGCCTTGCAGTGCAAGGGGCACCAGTTCAATCCCTGGTCTGGGAAGATCCACGTACTGCAGAGTGGTTGGCCCAGTGTGTCCAATTATGAGCCAGCACTCTAGAGCACATGCGCCCAGAGCAGGTGCTCTGCAACAAGAGAGGCTACTGCAAATGGGAGATCCTCACAGGTCAAAGAATGAAGATGGATTAAAATAAATAATAAAAACCAGTAAAAGAGGCCAAGTTTAAAAAAAAAAAAAAGAAGAAGAAGAAGAAAGAAAATTTACTAAAAAAAAAAAAAAAAAAAAAAACAGTCTCCAAAGGAGCTACTGTGAGATATAAGACCCCTGGCCACTGGTCCCAGGGTTCATTCTCCTCATACAGAACCTTGAAATTCACTTCCATTCCTCTCATGAACAGCAAAGCGTGTCAGGCCTGGTCACCACAGCCTGGCTTCAAATCCTGCTTCTATCTTATCAGTTATTTATCCTTGAGAAAGTGCTTCAGTTTCAGTTTAGACTCTCAGTTGTATCCAACTCTTTGCAACCCCACGGACTGCGGCACACCAGGGTTCCCTGCCCTTTACCATCTCCTGGAGCTCGCTCAAATTCATGTCCATTCAGTCAGTAACGCCATCCAACCATCTCATTCTCTGCTGTCCCCTTCTCGTTCTGCTTTCTATTTTTCCGAGCATCACAGTCTTTTCCAATGAGTTGTCCCTTTGCATCAGGTGGTCAAGGTGTTGGAGCTTCAACTTCAGCATCAGTTCTTCCAATGAATATTCAGGGTCGATTTCCAACAGGGAGTAACCATAGCACCTACCTCAAAAGGTTGTTAGGAGGGTTATATGAGTTCATATATGTACCATGTATGAAAAGTGACTCTGGTATATACTAAGTCTAATAAATGTTAATAATAACATGCCTACTTTCATCAGTCACCACCAAAAAGTGTACCACTCACCCAATAAAACAAATGTATTCTCTAATACCTTGAGAAAGTAGCTGTCTGGGACCAACAGCATTGACATCACCCAGGAACTTTTTAGAAGTGCAGAATCTCAATCTTCAACCCGGAATTCCTGAGTAACAAGGCCATTTGAACAAGGTCTTGTTGCAAGTTGAGAAGTGCCGCTGTGATGTGCCATCTGTCCATAATAGCTATACTTCCTCCTCTAGAGCTCCTCCCGCTATCCTCTCTAGAATTACTGTTTCAAAACCAACAAACTCTCTATCACCTTCTCTAAATGTTCCCCCATCTCCTTACCACACCTGAACTCCAGCTTTGCCCTAAGAATGCAATTTTCTCTGCAAACTTCTGCGGTGATGACAGCTTCTCTTTCCACACTCCAAGGACAGCAGGGTTAATTAGGACATGAAGTTGCCATCCTCCTTCTTTCCAGTTGCAGTCCTTCTCCTTTGGGAGTAAAACATCTTGTTCTGCTAGGGCCATGCCATATGACGCTCTTTCTCCTACTCTTTGTCGCTTTGGGCTTCAAGTCTTTTGTCCACTGCCTTTCTTCCAATGGCCTCTGCCACCTAGTCATCCTAACGTGCTGACATGTCTTTGGAGGATGACAACCATAGGGATAATCTAACAACTGGCCTTTCCAGCTTCTTGGTCACTTGTTTCCAATAACCTTCTCCAACATCCTTCACATCAGACCCAACCATCTCATTCTCTGCTGTCCCCTTCTCGTTCTGCTTTCTATTTTTCCGAGCATCACAGTCTTTTCCAATGAGTTGTCCCTTTGCATCAGGTGGTCAAGGTGTTGGAGCTTCAACTTCAGCATCAGTTCTTCCAATGAATATTCAGGGTCGATTTCCAACAGGGAGTAACCATAGCACCTACCTCAAAAGGTTGTTAGGAGGGTTATATGAGTTCATATATGTACCATGTATGAAAAGTGACTCTGGTATATACTAAGTCTAATAAATGTTAATAATAACATGCCTACTTTCATCAGTCACCACCAAAAAGTGTACCACTCACCCAATAAAACAAATGTATTCTCTAATACCTTGAGAAAGTAGCTGTCTGGGACCAACAGCATTGACATCACCCAGGAACTTTTTAGAAGTGCAGAATCTCAATCTTCAACCCGGAATTACTGAGTAACAAGGCCATTTGAACAAGGTCTTGTTGCAAGTTGAGAAGTGCCGCTGTGATGTGCCATCTGTCCATAATAGCTATACTTCCTCCTCTAGAGCTCCTCCCGCTATCCTCTCTAGAATTACTGTTTCAAAACCAACAAACTCTCTATCACCTTCTCTAAATGTTCCCCCATCTCCTTACCACACCTGAACTCCAGCTTTGCCCTAAGAATGCAATTTTCTCTGCAAACTTCTGCGGTGATGACAGCTTCTCTTTCCACACTCCAAGGACAGCAGGGTTAATTAGGACATGAAGTTGCCATCCTCCTTCTTTCCAGTTGCAGTCCTTCTCCTTTGGGAGTAAAACATCTTGTTCTGCTAGGGCCATGCCATATGACGCTCTTTCTCCTACTCTTTGTCGCTTTGGGCTTCAAGTCTTTTGTCCACTGCCTTTCTTCCAATGGCCTCTGCCACCTAGTCATCCTAACGTGCTGACATGTCTTTGGAGGATGACAACCATAGGGATAATCTAACAACTGGCCTTTCCAGCTTCTTGGTCACTTGTTTCCAATAACCTTCTCCAACATCCTTCACATCAGCACTTTGTTTCTGGGTTCCTTCTGGAACTTTGTCATCATCTGGAATTGCCCCAGTCCCAAAAGTTGTAGTTGAAGCACCCCACTTTCCAAACATAATCTCTTTTTCATCTGAAAGACGATATGCTTTCTGCAACCATGCTTCCACAACTTCACGGATCTTTTTAAACTCTCTCCTTATCAAATTGAGATTCTGGGGTCTATCACAGTCCCATAATATTCCTGCCAATCCCTTAGCAATGCATTACCAATACACAAATCTCCCTACAGCTATTCTCATCCTTCCTGCGACACTGCAGGGGTTGACTTTGGCATTGTAGAAGGTCGACCCCTCCACCTTGCTCTGATGCTATGCTCTTCGCTTTTCTCAGGAATCTCAGAGATTATTATCTTTTTTCTCTCTTTAATATTCAATTCCCCCCCCTCCACTAAATGGGTATTTGTCATTGGCTTTTAAGCATATTCAAATTTTTTCCATTAAAAAGCAAACAAAACTTTCTTTAATCTACAGTTCTTTCTCATATTCTTTTATACATCTGTTCTCCTTTACAAAAACATTCTCAAAATATTTTTTACTCATTAGTTCCATTCACTTTCCACTCACACATTCCTCAGCCCTTTTGAACCTGACCATGACCCCAACCCCTCCAGTGCAACTATACTCACTAAGTGTTCCACTGTCCTACAGTTCTAATGGAGAACTGTTGACTTTGTCTTCCCTGCTCTGTTATCTTCAAGACCTTTGGCCAGTCCACACATGGTCTCAAATGCAATTTTCTGCAAACTTCTGCGGTGATGACAGCTTCTCTTTCCACACTCCAAGGACAGCAGGGTTAATTAGGACATGAAGTTGCCATCCTCCTTCTTTCCAGTTGCAGTCCTTCTCCTTTGGGAGTAAAACATCTTGTTCTGCTAGGGCCATGCCATATGACGCTCTTTCTCCTACTCTTTGTCGCTTTGGGCTTCAAGTCTTTTGTCCACTGCCTTTCTTCCAATGGCCTCTGCCACCTAGTCATCCTAACGTGCTGACATGTCTTTGGAGGATGACAACCATAGGGATAATCTAACAACTGGCCTTTCCAGCTTCTTGGTCACTTGTTTCCAATAACCTTCTCCAACATCCTTCACATCAGCACTTTGTTTCTGGGTTCCTTCTGGAACTTTGTCATCATCTGGAATTGCCCCAGTCCCAAAAGTTGTAGTTGAAGCACCCCACTTTCCAAACATAATCTCTTTTTCATCTGAAAGACGATATGCTTTCTGCAACCATGCTTCCACAACTTCACGGATCTTTTTAAACTCTCTCCTTATCAAATTGAGATTCTGGGGTCTATCACAGTCCCATAATATTCCTGCCAATCCCTTAGCAATGCATTACCAATACACAAATCTCCCTACAGCTATTCTCATCCTTCCTGCGACACTGCAGGGGTTGACTTTGGCATTGTAGAAGGTCGACCCCTCCACCTTGCTCTGATGCTATGCTCTTCGCTTTTCTCAGGAATCTCAGAGATTATTATCTTTTTTCTCTCTTTAATATTCAATTCCCCCCCCTCCACTAAATGGGTATTTGTCATTGGCTTTTAAGCATATTCAAATTTTTTCCATTAAAAAGCAAACAAAACTTTCTTTAATCTACAGTTCTTTCTCATATTCTTTTATACATCTGTTCTCCTTTACAAAAACATTCTCAAAATATTTTTTACTCATTAGTTCCATTCACTTTCCACTCACACATTCCTCAGCCCTTTTGAACCTGACCATGACCCCAACCCCTCCAGTGCAACTATACTCACTAAGTGTTCCACTGTCCTACAGTTCTAATGGAGAACTGTTGACTTTGTCTTCCCTGCTCTGTTATCTTCAAGACCTTTGGCCAGTCCCTTTACCTTGAAGCACTCTTTTTCCCTGGCTCAAATGATGCTCATTCTTCTGGCTTTCCTTCTATCTCTCTGCCTGACCCTTCTCTATCTCCTTTGCACAAAAATTCTTACTGATACCGACATCTTTAGAGCTGAAAGAGCGTAAGTATATAGTATCTTCTATATTTGCATTTGTTTTACTAGTAGTTGTATGTTTACATATAAATTAATGTCCTTTGGACTGTCCTATAATCATTTTCAATTCTTATTATATTTGACAACCTTCTCCATGAATTGTCAAATCTATAGATCCCCCTTGACAAATCTAGATTTAATTCCCCTTGACTAACCTGAAATTAGTATGCCCCTTTCATCGTCTTGTAGTTTAAGTTTGCAATTTTGTGTTTTGACCACAGACATATTGATCACCTGGAGATTTAACAACAGAAACAAATATCCTAAATGCATATAAAGCTATAATGCCAAATATTTGAATGTCCTTTTATTCACATATACTATTCATATATGCCCCCTCTTAAGTTAAAATGGCATCCTGTGATACCTGAAGGTGATTAGGAACTAGATGTTGGACATTTGGGATAAAATTAAGTGAAAAAACAACAGAAAAGAGATACTTTTGAACTATTCTTTCAATAAGAAGCAACAATCCTTTAGAAAACTAGTTCTAAATGCCACCCCTCCAAGTGTGGGTTTTTTAAGTCATAATGACCTTTTCCACAATATTTTTATAACAAATAGGCTTGCCTAGAAAACCTGTCATGTGAGAATAATCTAGTAGGTTCTCTGTGAAATAGAAAATGCATATATTGGTTTCTGGGCTTCCCTGGTGGCTCAGTGGTAAAGATCCCACTTGCCAATGCAGAAGCTGCCATTTCAATCCCTGATTCAGGATGATCCCTTGGAGAAGGGAATGGCAGTTCACTCCCATACTCTTGCCTGGTAAATTCCATGGACAGAGCCTGGCAGGCTACAGTCCATGGGATTGCTGAAGAGTCGGACACAACTTAGCAACTAAACAACAACATATTAGTTTCTGTCTTCAGTTCCTGCACAGACCTCCTAAAACTCTTGCTATTTCCTAAGTGATAAGAGCACTAGAAGCATCTTTTTTTCCCTAATATTTGCTATTTGGTCCTGGTTCCTGCCACAAAGTTCCTAAATCCCTTGGAATTTCCTGGGTGATAGGAGTGTCTTCTTCGAAAGATGTGACTCTGGTTGGGCTCTTGGATTGTTTCCAGAAGAGGACTGGTCACCAGAAAGACCAAGCCACGGAGAAAAGCTGGAATTTTCAGCCCCTCTCCCCATTCTCCAGAGAGAGGAGACAGGGGTAGGGAAAGGAATTAATGATCCATCATGCCTATGTGGCAAAGCTTCCATAAAAATCCCCAAAGTCTGAGGTTTGGAGAACTTCTGGTTGCTGAATACATGGGTGAACTGGGGAAGTGATGTTCCCAGAGAATGGGTGAAGGCCTGCACCCCATCATCACATTTCTTGCCCTGTGCAGCTCTTCATCTGGCTGTTCAACTGTATCCTTCATCACACCATTTTTTATACCATAAAATGATATATAGAAGTTTATCCCTGAGATCTGCGAGTTATTCTAACAAAGAATCAAATCCAAGGGGAAGGAGGTATGGAAATTTCCACTTTGCTGCCAAACTGAATAAAAGTTGTGGGCGGGGTGGCACTGTGGATAAGAATCCACCTGCCAATTCAGGAGACACATGTTCGATCCCTAGTCTCGATTCCATATGTTGAGGGGCACTTAAGCCTAGAACCCGTGCTCCACAGTATGAGAACCCACTGTAGTAAGAAGCCCATGTACCACAGTGAAGAGTAGCCCTCCTCACCACAACTACAGGAAGCCTATACAGAGCAATCAAGACTCAGCACAGCCAAAAATAACCTACTTGATTAATTTTTCGAAAAGCTGTGGGTAACCTGGGTACTTACTCCTTGTGAAGGGCATCTGACATAGGGGGCATTCTCAAGGCAGCCTTTGCTCTATGGGATCTGATACTACCTTTATGCAGATAGGATTGGAGTTGAGTTGAACTGAAGGATACTCACCTGATACAGAGACTTGCTTGGTGGGCAAATCACCCCTCCCCCCATCCAGTGTCAGTATGTTGCAAATGTAGCAGGATTGGTAGGGGGACAGAGACACACAGGAGGGAGAGTGAGTGTTTCTTAACTCAGGCTCTAAAAGCCATGAGTTCAAACAGGTGGAATGAGTGGTGGAGAGGGTGGAAAGGGGCAGGCAGGCAACTTGGGCTGGATCCCGTAAGATCAGGCTTAGTGGGATGGCAGACACTCTGGTATTCAGCATCACAAGATAATACGGAGTCAGGAAAAATAATAACTGAGGACACTTTCTGTT
The DNA here is from genome assembly GCA_022376925.1 of Tragulus kanchil. Taxonomy (NCBI): domain Eukaryota; kingdom Metazoa; phylum Chordata; class Mammalia; order Artiodactyla; family Tragulidae; genus Tragulus; species Tragulus kanchil. Next base: position 36,755,004 of record JAIOJX010000025.1, read on the forward strand.
AAAGAGATAGGAAATGTAAGCACAGAGCACTCCATAGAAATGTTCATTGCTGTCTCCTTTAGAAATGAAGGAGAAATGAAAGTGTAAGGGAGAAAGTGACAGAGAAATGGTTACTCAAAACAGGTGTCTTACCCCACAGAGAGGGAGAAAATCATAGCAAATGAAATAGCAGGCAAAGAATTAATCTCCAAAATCTACAAACAACTCAGCACAGGAAAAACGAACAACTCAATCAAAAAATGAGAAAAAGACCTAAAGAGACGCCTCTCCAAAGAGGACATACGATGGCCCAAAAGTACATGAAACAATGCTCAACCTCGCTTATTATTAGAGAAATGCAAATTAAAACTACAATGAGATATCACCTCACACCTGTCAGAATGGCCATCATCCACAAATCGACAGACAATAAATGCTGGCGAGGGTGTGAAGAAAAGCGGACCCTCTTGCATTGCTGGTGGGAATGTAACTTGATACAGCCTCTATGGAAGACAGTATGGCGATTCCTTAAAAAACTAAAAATAAAAGCACCCTATGGGCTTCCCTGGTGGTCCAGTGGGTAAGGACACTGCCTTGCAGTGCAAGGGGCACTGGTTCGATCCCTGGCCTGGGAAGATCCCACGTGCCGCGGAGCGGCTGGACCGATGTGTCCAATTACTGAGCTGGAGCTCTGGAGCGCATGTGCCCAGAGCTGGTGCTTTGCAACAGCAGAGCCCACTGCAATGGGAGGCCCACACAGGCCAAAAAACAAAGATGGACGTAAACTAGATAAATGAAAGACCAATAGAAGTGGCCCTCCCACTCTCCTCCCTCCCAAATCCATCCCCCACTGCCAAAAAAAAAAAGCACCCTATGACCCAGCAATCCCACTATTAGGCTTATATCCTGATGAAATCAAAACTGAAAGAAGCACCTGTACCCCAGTGTTCACTGCAGCTCTCTATACAATAGCCAGAACATGGAAGCAACCTAGATGTCCATTGACGAATGAGTAGATAAAGAAGCTCTGGTACATATGTACAATGGAATACTACTCAGCTGTTAAAAGAAATGCAGAAGGAGATGGGAGGACACTTTCTGTTAAAGAGATAGGAAATGTAAGCACAGAGCACTCCATAGAAATGTTCATTGCTGTCTCCTTTAGAAATGAAGGAGAAATGAAAGTGTAAGGGAGAAAGTGACAGAGAAATGGTTACTCAAAACAGGTGTCTTACCCCACAGAGAGGGAGAAAATCATAGCAAATGAAATAGCAGGCAAAGAATTAATCTCCAAAATCTACAAACAACTCAGCACAGGAAAAACGAACAACTCAATCAAAAAATGAGAAAAAGACCTAAAGAGACGCCTCTCCAAAGAGGACATACGATGGCCCAAAAGTACATGAAACAATGCTCAACCTCGCTTATTATTAGAGAAATGCAAATTAAAACTACAATGAGATATCACCTCACACCTGTCAGAATGGCCATCATCCACAAATCGACAGACAATAAATGCTGGCGAGGGTGTGAAGAAAAGCGGACCCTCTTGCATTGCTGGTGGGAATGTAACTTGATACAGCCTCTATGGAAGACAGTATGGCGATTCCTTAAAAAACTAAAAATAAAAGCACCCTATGGGCTTCCCTGGTGGTCCAGTGGGTAAGGACACTGCCTTGCAGTGCAAGGGGCACTGGTTCGATCCCTGGCCTGGGAAGATCCCACGTGCCGCGGAGCGGCTGGACCGATGTGTCCAATTACTGAGCTGGAGCTCTGGAGCGCATGTGCCCAGAGCTGGTGCTTTGCAACAGCAGAGCCCACTGCAATGGGAGGCCCACACAGGCCAAAAAACAAAGATGGACGTAAACTAGATAAATGAAAGACCAATAGAAGTGGCCCTCCCACTCTCCTCCCTCCCAAATCCATCCCCCACTGCCAAAAAAAAAAAGCACCCTATGACCCAGCAATCCCACTATTAGGCTTATATCCTGATGAAATCAAAACTGAAAGAAGCACCTGTACCCCAGTGTTCACTGCAGCTCTCTATACAATAGCCAGAACATGGAAGCAACCTAGATGTCCATTGACGAATGAGTAGATAAAGAAGCTCTGGTACATATGTACAATGGAATACTACTCAGCTGTTAAAAGAAATGCAGAAGGAGATGGGAGGAGCCAAGATGGCAGAGGAATGAGGGGAAGATTTCACCAGCTCCCCAATAGAATCACCAGAACTAATCAAGAAAAGAACCACCACCAACAAACCAGCTGCTAGACGACAGAAGAATTCCATAGGTCCGCGAGAGTAGAAGAGTGAATAGCCAGAAATTTCCCGGAGCTAGGGTTCTAAGAATCCTCTATCCTAACCCCCACGCCGGACCACACTGACGGAGAGCGCGCCAGCAAGTGCCCTAAAAGGGGGCCTAAGCAGAGCCTCGGGGGAGAGAGGGCAGCACTCAGCGTGATAGGATACCGGAGCAGGACCGAGCAGAACGTGCTTGCTGCCTAGCGACCTGAGGCCAGACTAACGCGGAGAGCGCTGCCTAGAGACCGACCGGGAGAAGGGAGGGAGCGCCCAGTGTGAGGATCGCGCCGCTCGGCCGCCGGGCGAAAATCGCAACTTTCCGCCTGGCACCGGGTGAGTTCAAACACTCCTAGTGGGGGACTGGCTGAAGGGGAAGTCGCCCACATATTGCTGACCAGGGACCGGGCTCGAGCCAGACGGGGAAGCTTGTGCCTGCCTTTGGGACTTGGAGGTGTAACCGGCAGTGCGCGCGTGCCAGTGGCGGAGGAGCCCCTGCACCCCCATAGTTGCACCCCCATAGCTACACCCGCAGCGGAGGAAGTCAAGAGAAGGGCAGGTATCAGAGGCTACCAGCAGGTGTGCTGCAGAGCCAGGACGCCCCCGCCCACCCCGGGATGGAACGCACGCCGTGGTCCCCCCAACCGACAGACTGGGATCAGCACGCCGTCCTGGCCAGCACCTGAGCTTGCAGACCGGTGCTATAAGGGAAAGGCCGCATCATCAAGACAACACCATCGAGAGCAGACTGGCTTCCACCAGACAGATGAGAGGATAAAAACCAGGGGCACTGTTTAGCTTTTTTGCTTATCTGTTGCGGATGGTTCTGTTTATTCGTTTGATTGGTCAGGTTTGGGTTTGTTTTTTTTTTTTCCTTCTTTTTTTCTCTTTTGTCTCTTCTTATTAAGTTTCTCTTCCCTTTTTTAATTTTTAATTTCTTTCTTTTTTGATTTTTAATTATTATTATTTTTTTTTAATGTTAATTCTTGAACTTCTAATTTTCTTTCCTCTTTTCCACTCCTTCCTCCCTCTATGTTCTAAATCTAAAACTTTCTCCTATATACCACTACCCTCTAGATAACCATTTCCTACATTCCTGTCTCCACTATTCTCTTCCAACTGCACTAAACAATACAACACACTAATCTTGGCTACATAGCCCTATAAAATCCTTCCAAGTCGAATCTATTCCTTCTCATTACCCATACACTCTCCACCTCCTCACCTCCAACACATGTCTTTAGTTAAAAATTGCTTCCAATGAAATAGTCCAAGCCAGGACCTTACCCAAGATCTATTTTTCCAGGCACTATTTTAATTAACTCAGAGCTTAACAGGCAAGTACCATCTTTGATTGTGTCGTTTGCCAGGAAAATTTCCTATGCTTTGTCACTGTAAGGCTGGTTAGATGTGGTTATTGCTGTGTATGTATGTATATCTTATGACTAGGTTAGAAAACATCTGCATGTTTTTATGACTGTCACCCATTAGGGACACACCTCTTGCTCCTCAGATGCTAGTATTTGAACTATTATCACGGAACACCATAGCAAACCAGGCATAGAGCCTACACCCCCTGACCAATCATCAAACCAAGGATCCTCGGACTAGAAGCCCTGATTTCAAGACCTCACACTATCAAAGAACATATAACACTAGAGATGAAATGACAGAGAAACACTGCACAAATGAAGGACCAAGCTAGAGAATCACAGCTTCAAATGACTGAGAAGGAGATAGACAAATTATCTGAAAGAGAATTCAGAAAAACTATACTAATGAGGATGCAAAACACCGAAAACAGAATATTAGAGGAAATTAGTGCATTGAGAAAAGACATGCAGGAAATAAAAAATAAGCAAATAGAGACCACCAACTCAATTGCTGAACTCAAAAATACGATAGAAGGCCTCAACAGTAGACTATCTGAGGCTGAAGAACAGATACACGTGCTGGAAGATAGACTGGTGGAAATAACTGGTGAGGAACAAAACAAAGCCAAAAGAATTAAAAGAACTGAGGATAGCCCCAGAGACCTATGGGACAATATCAAATGCACCAACATTAGAATTATAGGAGTCCCAGAGGAAGAAGAAGGGAAGAAAGGTTACAAAAAAATTCTTGAAGAGGTTATTGTAGAAAACTTCCCCAGCATGGGAAAGGAAATAGTCAACCATGTCCAAGAAGCACAAAGAGTTCCATACAGGATAAACCCCAGAAGAAACACACCAAGGCACATTCTAATCAAACTAACACAGACTAAATATAAAGACAGATTACTAAAAGCAGCTAGAAGCAAACAACAAATAACATATAAAGGGAAACCCATACGTTTAACTGTGGATCTCTCAACAGAAACCCTGCAGGCCAGAAGAGAATGGCAGGACACATTTAAACGGCTAAAAGAGAATAAACTGCAACCATGAATTCTCTCCCCAGCAAAAATCTCATTTGGAATCGATGGAGAAGTCAAAAGCTTCTCAGACAGACAAAAACTAAAAGAATTCTGTACCACAAAACCAGCCCTACAACAAGTGTTAAACGGCCTGATATAGCCAATAAATACAAGAGTAGAAGAAGTCCTACAAATCAAACCCCAGACTTCTAAGAAGATGACAATAGGAACATTCGTATCAATACTTACTTTGAATGTAAATGTATTAAATGCTCCAACCAAACAACACAGGTTGGCTGAATGGATCCAGAAACATGACCCATATATATGATGTTTACAAGAGACCCACTTCAGACCTAGAGACACTCATACACTGAAAGTGAAAGGCTGGAAAAGACATGCAGGAAATAAAAAATAAGCAAATAGAGACCACCAACTCAATTGCTGAACTCAAAAATACGATAGAAGGCCTCAACAGTAGACTATCTGAGGCTGAAGAACAGATACACGTGCTGGAAGATAGACTGGTGGAAATAACTGGTGAGGAACAAAACAAAGCCAAAAGAATTAAAAGAACTGAGGATAGCCCCAGAGACCTATGGGACAATATCAAATGCACCAACATTAGAATTATAGGAGTCCCAGAGGAAGAAGAAGGGAAGAAAGGTTACAAAAAAATTCTTGAAGAGGTTATTGTAGAAAACTTCCCCAGCATGGGAAAGGAAATAGTCAACCATGTCCAAGAAGCACAAAGAGTTCCATACAGGATAAACCCCAGAAGAAACACACCAAGGCACATTCTAATCAAACTAACACAGACTAAATATAAAGACAGATTACTAAAAGCAGCTAGAAGCAAACAACAAATAACATATAAAGGGAAACCCATACGTTTAACTGTGGATCTCTCAACAGAAACCCTGCAGGCCAGAAGAGAATGGCAGGACACATTTAAACGGCTAAAAGAGAATAAACTGCAACCATGAATTCTCTCCCCAGCAAAAATCTCATTTGGAATCGATGGAGAAGTCAAAAGCTTCTCAGACAGACAAAAACTAAAAGAATTCTGTACCACAAAACCAGCCCTACAACAAGTGTTAAACGGCCTGATATAGCCAATAAATACAAGAGTAGAAGAAGTCCTACAAATCAAACCCCAGACTTCTAAGAAGATGACAATAGGAACATTCGTATCAATACTTACTTTGAATGTAAATGTATTAAATGCTCCAACCAAACAACACAGGTTGGCTGAATGGATCCAGAAACATGACCCATATATATGATGTTTACAAGAGACCCACTTCAGACCTAGAGACACTCATACACTGAAAGTGAAAGGCTGGAAAAAGATATTCCATGCAAATGGAAATCAAAAGAAAGCTGGAGTAGCAATTCTCATATCAGACAAAATAGATTTTAAAGTAAAGAAGATTCTAAGAGACAAGGCAGGTCACTACATCATGATTAAAGGATCCATCCAAGAGGAAGACATAACAGTCATGAACCTCTACGCACCCAACACAGGGGCACCTCAATACATAAGACAGGTACTTTCAGACTTAAAAGAAGAAATCAATAATAACACAATAATAGTAGGAGACTTTAACACTCCTCTCACACCAATGGATAGATCATCTAAACAGAAAATTAATAAAAGAAACACAAGCCTTAAATGTCACACTAGAAAAGATGGATCTCATCGATATCTTTAGGACGTTCCATCCAAAAGTAGAAGAATACACTTTCTTCTCAAGTGCTCACGGAACATTCTCCAAGATAGACCACATCTTGGGCCACAAATCTAACCTCAGTCAATTCAAGAAAACTGAAATCATATCAACCATCTTCTTGGACCACAATGCAATGAGACTAGAGATCAACTACAGGAAAAAAAACGCTAAAAACACAAACACATGGAGATTAAACGACACTTACCTAAAAAACCAACTGATCACTGAGGAAATCAAAGGAGAAATTTTAAAATTCCTAGAAGAAAATGACAATGAATATATGACCGTGCAAAACTTATGGGATACCGCAAAAGCAGTTCTAAGGGGGAAATTTATAGCAATACAATCCCACCTCAAGAAACTAGGAAAATATGAAGCAGATGACTTAACCCTCCGCTTAAAACAATTGGAGAAAGAAGAACAGAAACATCCCAAAGCCAGTAGAAGATGAGAAATTATAAAGACTAGAGCAGAAATAAATCAGAAAGAAATGAAAGAAACTATAGTTCGGATAAATAAAACAAAAAGCTGGTTCTTTGAAAAGGTAAACAAAATTGACAAGCCTCTGGCGAGATTCATCAAGAAAAAGAGGGAGAAGAACCAGATCAACAAAATCAAAAACGAAAAAGGAGAGATTACAACAGATAATGCAGAAATCCAAAGGATTCTAAGAGACTATTATGAGCAACTCTATGGCAACAAACTGGACAACCTGGAAGAAATGGACAGTTTCTTATAGAAGATTAAGCTCCCAAGACTGAGCCAGGAAGAAACAGAAACTTTGAACAACCCAATCACAAGCTCAGAAATCGAATTTGTGATTAAAAATCTACCCAAAAATAAAAGCCCAGGACCAGATGGCTTCACAGCCGAATTCTACCAAACATTTAAAGAAGACCTAATGCCTGTCCTTCTAAAACTCTTCCAAACAATTGCACAGGAAGGAAAACTTCCAAACACATTCTATGAGGCCACCATCACCCTGATACCCAAACCAGGCAAAGACAACACAAAAAAGGAAAATTACAGACCAATTTCTCTGATGAACTTAGATGACAAGATCCTCAACAAAATCCTAGCAAACAGAATTCAATGACACATCAAAAAACTCATACATCATGATCAAATTGGGTTCATCCCAGGTATGCAAGGCTTCTTCAACATCCTCAAATCAATCAGTGTGATACACCATATTAACAAACTGAGAGACAAAAATCACATGATCATCTCAATAGATGCAGAAAAAGCCTTCGACAAAGTACAACACCCATTCATGATAAAAAACTCTTCAGAAAATGGGCATAGAAGGAACCTATCTCAACATAGTGAAAGCCATATATGAGAAGCCCACAGCGAACATTGTCCTCAACAGTGAAAAACTGAAAGCATTCCCCCTAAGATCAGGAACAAGACAGGGGTGTCCACTTTCACCACTACTATTCAACATAGTCCTGGAAGTTCTAGCAACAGCAATAAGAGAAGAGAAAGAACTAAAAGGAATCCCGATTGGAAAGGAAGAAGTCTCTCTTTTTGCAGATGACATGATATTATACATAGAAAATCCCAAAGACTCTATTACAAAGCTACTAGAGCTAATCAACGAATTCAGCAAAGTCGCAGGATACAAAGTCAACACACAGAACTCACTGGCATTCCTATACACAAACAATGAAAAATCAGAAAACAAAATCAAAGAGGCAATCCCCTTCACCATTGCAACCAAAAGAATCAAATATCTAGGAATAAACCTACCCAAAGAAACAAAAGAACTGTACACAGAAAATTACAAGACACTCATGAAAGAAATTAAAGAAGACTTAAAGAGATGGAGAGATATTCCATGTTCCTGGGTCAGAAGAATCAATATTGTGAAAATGACCATACTCCCAAATATTATCTACAGATTTAATGCAATACCTATTCAACTTCCATTGACATTTTTCACAGAACTAGACCAAAGGATAACACAGTTCATATGGAAACACAAAAGACCTCAAATAGCCAAAGCAATTCTGAGAAAGAAAAATGGAGCTGGAGGGATCAGCCTCCCCAACTTCAGACTCTATGAGGCCACCATCACCCTGATACCCAAACCAGGCAAAGACAACACAAAAAAGGAAAATTACAGACCAATTTCTCTGATGAACTTAGATGACAAGATCCTCAACAAAATCCTAGCAAACAGAATTCAATGACACATCAAAAAACTCATACATCATGATCAAATTGGGTTCATCCCAGGTATGCAAGGCTTCTTCAACATCCTCAAATCAATCAGTGTGATACACCATATTAACAAACTGAGAGACAAAAATCACATGATCATCTCAATAGATGCAGAAAAAGCCTTCGACAAAGTACAACACCCATTCATGATAAAAACTCTTCAGAAAATGGGCATAGAAGGAACCTATCTCAACATAGTGAAAGCCATATATGAGAAGCCCACAGCGAACATTGTCCTCAACAGTGAAAAACTGAAAGCATTCCCCCTAAGATCAGGAACAAGACAGGGGTGTCCACTTTCACCACTACTATTCAACATAGTCCTGGAAGTTCTAGCAACAGCAATAAGAGAAGAGAAAGAACTAAAAGGAATCCCGATTGGAAAGGAAGAAGTCTCTCTTTTTGCAGATGACATGATATTATACATAGAAAATCCCAAAGACTCTATTACAAAGCTACTAGAGCTAATCAACGAATTCAGCAAAGTCGCAGGATACAAAGTCAACACACAGAACTCACTGGCATTCCTATACACAAACAATGAAAAATCAGAAAACAAAATCAAAGAGGCAATCCCCTTCACCATTGCAACCAAAAGAATCAAATATCTAGGAATAAACCTACCCAAAGAAACAAAAGAACTGTACACAGAAAATTACAAGACACTCATGAAAGAAATTAAAGAAGACTTAAAGAGATGGAGAGATATTCCATGTTCCTGGGTCAGAAGAATCAATATTGTGAAAATGACCATACTCCCAAATATTATCTACAGATTTAATGCAATACCTATTCAACTTCCATTGACATTTTTCACAGAACTAGACCAAAGGATAACACAGTTCATATGGAAACACAAAAGACCTCAAATAGCCAAAGCAATTCTGAGAAAGAAAAATGGAGCTGGAGGGATCAGCCTCCCCAACTTCAGACTCTACTACAAAGCAACAGTCCTCAAGACAGTATGGCACTGGCACAAAAACAGAACTATAGACCAATGGAACAAGATCAAGAACCCAGAGATAGACCCACACACCTATGGGTACCTTATTTTTGATAAAGGAGGAGAAACTATAAAATGGGACAAAGACAGCCTCTTCAACAAGTGGTGCTGGGAAAACTGGATAGCTACATGCAAAAAAATGAAGGTGAAACATTCCCCGACACCATACACAAAGATCAACTCAAAATGGATTAAAGACCTAAATGTAAGACCAGAAACCATCAAACTCCTAGAGGAGAATATAGGCAAAACCCTCAAGGACATCAATCAAAGCAAGATCTTCTCTGACCCACCTACTAGAATAGCAGAACTGAAAAGAAAAATGAACATATGGGACCTCATGAAACTTAAAAGCTTTTGTACAGCAAAAGAAATTACAAAAAAACTCAACAGACACCCCACAGAGTGGGAGAAAATCATAGCAAATGAAATAACAGGCAAAGAATTAATCTCCAAAATCTACAAGAAACTCAGACAACTCAGCACAGGGAAAACGAACAACCCAATCAAAAAATGGGAAAAAGATCTAAAGAGACGCCTCTCCAAAGAGGACATACAGATGGCCCAAAAGCACATGAAACAATGCTCAACCTCGCTTATTATCAGAGAAATGCAAATCAAAACTACAATGAGATATCACCTCACACCCGTCAGAATGGCCATCTTCAAAAAATCTGCAGACAATAAATGCTGGAGACAAAAGGGGAGATATCACCTCAGGAAAAAGGATTAAACCTACCCAAAGAAACAAAAGAACTGTACACAGAAAATTACAAGACACTCATGAAAGAAATTAAAGAAGACTTAAAGAGATGGAGAGATATTCCATGTTCCTGGGTCAGAAGAATCAATATTGTGAAAATGACCATACTCCCAAATATTATCTACAGATTTAATGCAATACCTATTCAACTTCCATTGACATTTTTCACAGAACTAGACCAAAGGATAACACAGTTCATATGGAAACACAAAAGACCTCAAATAGCCAAAGCAATTCTGAGAAAGAAAAATGGAGCTGGAGGGATCAGCCTCCCCAACTTCAGACTCTACTACAAAGCAACAGTCCTCAAGACAGTATGGCACTGGCACAAAAACAGAACTATAGACCAATGGAACAAGATCAAGAACCCAGAGATAGACCCACACACCTATGGGTACCTTATTTTTGATAAAGGAGGAGAAACTATAAAATGGGACAAAGACAGCCTCTTCAACAAGTGGTGCTGGGAAAACTGGATAGCTACATGCAAAAAAATGAAGGTGAAACATTCCCCGACACCATACACAAAGATCAACTCAAAATGGATTAAAGACCTAAATGTAAGACCAGAAACCATCAAACTCCTAGAGGAGAATATAGGCAAAACCCTCAAGGACATCAATCAAAGCAAGATCTTCTCTGACCCACCTACTAGAATAGCAGAACTGAAAAGAAAAATGAACATATGGGACCTCATGAAACTTAAAAGCTTTTGTACAGCAAAAGAAATTACAAAAAAACTCAACAGACACCCCACAGAGTGGGAGAAAATCATAGCAAATGAAATAACAGGCAAAGAATTAATCTCCAAAATCTACAAGAAACTCAGACAACTCAGCACAGGGAAAACGAACAACCCAATCAAAAAATGGGAAAAAGATCTAAAGAGACGCCTCTCCAAAGAGGACATACAGATGGCCCAAAAGCACATGAAACAATGCTCAACCTCGCTTATTATCAGAGAAATGCAAATCAAAACTACAATGAGATATCACCTCACACCCGTCAGAATGGCCATCTTCAAAAAATCTGCAGACAATAAATGCTGGAGAGGGTGCGGAGGAAAGGGAACCCTCTTGCATTGCTGGTGGGAATGTCAATTGATACAGCCTCTATGGAAGACAGTAAGGAGATTTCTTAAAAAACTAAAAATAGAAGCACCCTATGACCCAGCAATCCCACTATTAGGTTTATATCCTGATGAAATCAAATCTGAAAGAAGCACCTGTACTCCAATGTTCATTGCAGCTCTCTATACAATAGCCAGAACATGGAAGCAACCTAGATGTCCATCGACGAATGAGTAGATAAAGAAGCTCTGGTACATATGTACAATGGAATACTACTCAGCTGTTAAAAGAAATGCAGAAGACTCAGTCTTAATGAAGTGGCTGGCTCTAGAACCTATCATAAAAGTGAAGTAAGTCAAAAAGAGAAAGACAAATACAGTATACTAACACACATATATGGAATCTAGTAGGACGGTCTTGATATCACACGCAGGGAACTCATGGAAAAACAGACAGAGCATAGACATAGGGACATCGTGGTGAAGAAATAGGGAGAGGTAAGCATGGAGGAAGTAACAAGGAAACCTATAGTGTTATGTGTGGAAAAGATAGCTAGTGTCATAATGCTAAGGGAATAGGAGTGCTTACAATGGCTTGGGGCGAAGGTCTGGAGGGGTGGGATGGGGGGATCTGGGCGGGTGGGGACCATGGATATGCATATGACTGATCTGGGAACATACATGTATGTGAACAACAAAACTCTGTAAAACCTTTAAAATAAAGAATAAAAAAAATAAAAATAAAAAAAAAATAAAATGACTTTGAAACTCAAAAAAAAAAAAAAAAAAGAATGCAGAAGACTCAGTCCTAATGAAGTGGCTGGATCTAGAACCTATCATAAAAAGTGAAGTCAGTCAAAAAGAGAAAGACAAATACAGTATACCAACACATATATATGAAATCTAGTAGGATGGTCATGATAACACACACAGTGAACTCATGGAAAAACAGACAGAGAATAGACATATGGACATTGTAGGGAAGAAATAGGGAGGGGGAAGCATGGAGGGAGTAACATGGAAATGTATACTGTCATGTGTGGAAAAGACAGCTATTGTCATTGTGCTAATGGAATAGGAGTGCTCACAATGGCTTGGGGCGATGGTACGGAGGGGTGGGATGGGGGGAACTGGTGGGGGTGGGGACCAGGGCTATGCATATGACTGTTCTGGGAACATACATGTCTGTGAACAACAAAACTCTGTAAAACCTTTAAAATAAAGAATTTAACAACAACAACAAAAAAGAACCCAGGCACCAAAAATAAAACAAAACAAAAAAACCAGATGTCTTTAGGACATCCCAAGTGGTCCAGTGGTTAAGATACAATGCTTCCATTGTAGGAGGCATGGGTTTGATCCCTAGTCAGGGAATTAAGATCCCACATGCCATGCAGCACAGCGAAAAAATAAAGAAAATTTTCATAAAATAAACAATAAATTTATTAGAAACAGAAACAGGTGTCGTTGGTTGCATTTTTTTTTAATAAAAAAATTAACTTGGGAATTCTTCCCTGAAATAAAACTGTTTCTCTCCACAGTTTACTGCTGATTATGTTTTTTTCTGGTCATACTATTTTATACAGAAGAAGCTTTCTTTAGGTAATGTATGTACATATGTCAGTGAGAAGAGTCAATTTATGGTTAGTATTTTTGATAAGTTGAGTCTAAATTAGTTCTGGAGGCAATTTCTCACAGATCTTCCATATCCTGATCTTGACAAGAAGCACTGAAATACAACATCTCACACATTTTACTCACTCACCAAAGGGATTTTCATACGAACAGAGTCCAAAGACCTTATTAGTCCAAAGACCTCATTACCTATGGATAAGACTCTCCCCGAGACCTCATTACCTATGGATAAGACTCTCCCCGAGGGCTTCCCCTGGTGGTCCAGTGGGTAAGGACACCGCCTTGCACTACAAGGGAGCCGGTTCGATCCCTGGCCTGGGAAGATCCCACGTGCCGCGGAGCAGCTGGACCGATGTGTCCAATTACCGAGCCAGAGCTCTGGTGCGCATGCACCCAGAGCCGGCGCTCTGCGACGACAGAGGCCATCGCAATGGGAGGCCCACAGGAGCAAGAACAAAGACGGATGAAAACAGAGAAATGAAAGACCAATAGAAGCCAATAGCTTGTAGGGAAGAAATAGGGAGGGAAGCATGGAGAGTAACATGGAAATGTATACTGTCATGTGTGGAAAAGACAGCTATTGTCATTGTGCTAATGGAATAGGAGTGCTCACAATGGCTTGGGGCGATGGTCCGGAGGGGTGGGATGGGGGGAACTGGTGGGGGTGGGGACCAGGGCTATGCATATGACTGTTCTGGGAACATACATGTCTGTGAACAACAAAACTCTGTAAAACCTTTAAAATAAAGAATTTAACAACAACAACAAAAAAGAACCCAGGCACCAAAAATAAAACAAAACAAAAAAACCAGATGTCTTTAGGACATCCCAAGTGGTCCAGTGGTTAAGATACAATGCTTCCATTGTAGGAGGCATGGGTTTGATCCCTAGTCAGGGAATTAAGATCCCACATGCCATGCAGCACAGCGAAAAAATAAAGAAAATTTTCATAAAATAAACAATAAATTTATTAGAAACAGAAACAGGTGTCGTTGGTTGCATTTTTTTTTAATAAAAAAATTAACTTGGGAATTCTTCCCTGAAATAAAACTGTTTCTCTCCACAGTTTACTGCTGATTATGTTTTTTTCTGGTCATACTATTTTATACAGAAGAAGCTTTCTTTAGGTAATGTATGTACATATGTCAGTGAGAAGAGTCAATTTATGGTTAGTATTTTTGATAAGTTGAGTCTAAATTAGTTCTGGAGGCAATTTCTCACAGATCTTCCATATCCTGATCTTGACAAGAAGCACTGAAATACAACATCTCACACATTTTACTCACTCACCAAAGGGATTTTCATACGAACAGAGTCCAAAGACCTTATTAGTCCAAAGACCTCATTACCTATGGATAAGACTCTCCCCGAGACCTCATTACCTATGGATAAGACTCTCCCCGAGGGCTTCCCCTGGTGGTCCAGTGGGTAAGGACACCGCCTTGCACTACAAGGGGAGCCGGTTCGATCCCTGGCCTGGGAAGATCCCACGTGCCGCGGAGCAGCTGGACCGATGTGTCCAATTACCGAGCCAGAGCTCTGGTGCGCATGCACCCAGAGCCGGCGCTCTGCGACGACAGAGGCCATCGCAATGGGAGGCCCACAGAAGCCGAAGAACAAAGACGGATGAAAACAGAGAAATGAAAGACCAATAGAAGTGGTCCGCCCATCCCCCTCCCTCCCCACCCCACTCCCCAAAAAGATAAATAAATTAATTAAAAATAATAATAATAAGGACTGTCACTTAACTCTTAAAAAAAAAAAAAAGACTCTCCCCATATCACTGTTCCCACTCCCATTTTCAGATCCCTAAGCTTTCCTCTCCTTACAGGAGCAATTTTTGCCTCCGCCTCTGACACCCATCGGTCCTTAAAAACCATACTTTAGTTCACTTTTATTGCCGTTTCCTAACACTAAGCCCTCATTTCCACAACCTTGCTGATACCTAATTGCCTGCCTTGCTCCTTGCTACCCGTGACTTGGCAAATGACCCCAAATTCAGATACTTCCAGAAGATGCAGATCTTCCAGAACTAAGAACCTGTCTTGCCTTTGTCGGCCCTAGTCTAGGATGTGTTTCCCGTTTCTGCCTTGTCTTTCCTCTCCCTCTGCAGGTAATCTGCCCAGAACCTCTCATGTCACAGGAAGTGACAGCCCCAGGCTACTGGCCTATTTTCACTCAGCAAGAATTAAACCACGGTCACTGTACAATGTGATCTTTCAGAAAATAATGCAAGGGCCTCCTACACCTTAGTCAAGGGCCAGAGAAGAATTTGTCTGACTGTCTTTGTTATTTCCCTAATTACTTTGTTCATGATTGAAGCATGGAATAGGGTATTTTGACTCTTTCCTCACTTTTTTGAGGAGGAATAAAGACCAAGAGAGAATTGGCTCAATCCCCCCATGATGCTGGAATTATGACATATAAACATGTGAGCAATGGAGGCACCAAAACCCGCCTAGCCTGCTCACAGCAGCACAGAGCCGGTGCACCCACTAAGGCTAACCAGAAGCAGACATAGGCATAAAGTCTGAAATTACAGGCCAAACCTTGGTTCCCTTGCCTTTTATGGCTCGCATCTCCCTTTTGGGCTAACTGGATCTCTTTAATACATTGCCTTGAGTTATTCTCTGTTCTCTGGAGTGAGAACAGAGCTGTTTCTGTTTTGTTGTTCACTAAAGTGTCATAGCACTGACATACTATCAGGTGTAAAATAGAGACCTAGTGCGAAGGTGCTGTACAGCCTGAGGAGGTCAGCTTGGTGCTCTGTGGTGACCTAGAGAGGGTGGGTTGGGGGAGGGGAGGAAGGCACCAAAGGGAGGGGATATGTGTATTCTTCTGACCAATTCATATATTGTACAGCAGAAACTAACACAACACTGTAAAGCAATTATACTCCAATTAAAAATAAATGTAAAGAAATAAAAAATAATAATAAACAGAAAAAATGCTGTAACCAAGTCCCTTTCTTTGTGATATAGATAACGAGGGGCATGCAGTGGTGGTCACCCAATCATGTGGCTCTGGTGCTCTGGAGAGATAGACAGTCAGGTGCACAGGGTGCCTCGATATGCTTAAAAGTGAATGACTGTTGCACAGGATCACCTCTCCACAGGATTACGGCCACTAACTTCACAAAGCTATGCCTTGTGTCAATGTCGTTAGATAGAAACAGCCTCTTTTTTCCCTCAATTTTATTATACTTGCTTCAAACAGGTGTATTACAGTCTTTACGCTGGTTTTGCCACCACGACAATATGGGTAGAGGCAGCCAATTTTAGTGCAAAAATGACAGGTGGTCTTGAACAGGACTGCTGAGCCATGTTCCACACATGGTTTCGCTCCTACTCAACCTGCTCTTCAGATCCGTGCTGCTCGGACACCTTCCCTCCTTGGGAAGCCCAGAGTGGCTCACGGTCCCTTGTAGGTCACAGACATAGATCCTCACCTGAAGTTTGTGAGCTTTTCTGAGCATCTGCACCAAAAGGTGTCTGACTTCAGAAAAACAGATGGCTTCCCTCTGTGAAGCCTGCACCTAAATAAAAAAAAAAAAAAAAAAAAAAAAAAAACCAGCATCGTCAGAAACATCCTGAAACCAGGGCATTCACATTTCCCATAAGATAAAAAAAGATCATGTTACATGTACATCATTTCGCTTACATCTGCTTTTCATAAATGGCAATGACAGAGAACTGGGAGGAAGGGTGGAACAGTGAGATGAGAAATTAAACAGATATCTACCCACTGTCCTCTCCAGAAGAATGGACTATTTTCCTATTCTCTTTTCCGCTACAAAGAAAACGCCTCTTTTCCTATTGCAGTGAGAAGCAATAAATTTCAGAACGCCCACAATCAAACTGGAAATTTTTGCTATCTTTATATTAACTTAAAAACAGTGTTGGGCTTCCCTGGTGGTCCAGTGGGTAAGGACACCGCCTTGTAGTGCAAGGGGCGCCGGTTCGATCCCTGGCCCGGGAAGATCCCACGTGCCGCAAGTGGCTGGATCGATATGTCCAACTACCGAGCCGGTGCTCTGCAGTGACTGAGGCTACTGCGATAGGAGGCCCACACAAGCCAAGGAACAAAGATGGAAATGAAAGACCAACAGAAGTGGCCAAAAACCCAGTGTCTGTCATATGAAAATAAGAATTGTGAAATTCATTCTGAGAAATAGACAGTAGCACTCCGATATGCTTAAAAGTGAATGACTGTTGCACAGGATCACCTCTCCACAGGATTACGGCCACTAACTTCACAAAGCTATGCCTTGTGTCAATGTCGTTAGATAGAAACAGCCTCTTTTTTCCCTCAATTTTATTATACTTGCTTCAAACAGGTGTATTACAGTCTTTACGCTGGTTTTGCCACCACGACAATATGGGTAGAGGCAGCCAATTTTAGTGCAAAAATGACAGGTGGTCTTGAACAGGACTGCTGAGCCATGTTCCACACATGGTTTCGCTCCTACTCAACCTGCTCTTCAGATCCGTGCTGCTCGGACACCTTCCCTCCTTGGGAAGCCCAGAGTGGCTCACGGTCCCTTGTAGGTCACAGACATAGATCCTCACCTGAAGTTTGTGAGCTTTTCTGAGCATCTGCACCAAAAGGTGTCTGATTTCAGAAAAACAGATGGCTTCCCTCTGTGAAGCCTGCACCTAAATAAAAAAAAAAAAAAAAAAAAAAAAAACCAGCATCGTCAGAAACATCCTGAAACCAGGGCATTCACATTTCCCATAAGATAAAAAAAGATCATGTTACATGTACATCATTTCGCTTACATCTGCTTTTCATAAATGGCAATGACAGAGAACTGGGAGGAAGGGTGGAACAGTGAGATGAGAAATTAAACAGATATCTACCCACTGTCCTCTCCAGAAGAATGGACTATTTTCCTATTCTCTTTTCCGCTACAAAGAAAACGCCTCTTTTCCTATTGCAGTGAGAAGCAATAAATTTCAGAACGCCCACAATCAAACTGGAAATTTTTGCTATCTTTATATTAACTTAAAAACAGTGTTGGGCTTCCCTGGTGGTCCAGTGGGTAAGGACACCGCCTTGTAGTGCAAGGGGCGCCGGTTCGATCCCTGGCCCGGGAAGATCCCACGTGCCGCAAGTGGCTGGATCGATATGTCCAACTACCGAGCCGGTGCTCTGCAGTGACTGAGGCTACTGCGATAGGAGGCCCACACAAGCCAAGGAACAAAGATGGAAATGAAAGACCAACAGAAGTGGCCAAAAAAAACCCAGTGTCTGTCATATGAAAATAAGAATTGTGAAATTCTTCATTTCTGAGCTACACAGTCACGGAATTGTCACTTGATGTAGTCTGAGTGAAAATGTTTTCTATTGCATAAACTTTTGTTTTGCTTTATTTTATTAAAATGTAATATGCGTAATTTTTTTAGTCTATGAAAACAATAAAAATATGTCAATTTTGCTAAGAAAATTCCTGAAAATACCCTTAATAGGCCAGTGATGAGAATCAGAATAACACATTATAAGTTACTAAAGGCTAAATTTCTTATGAATCACTTAATGTAAACAGCTACACATAAAGAAGTTAGAGAAGGCTTCTACCACTTTGGTATATCTGTTTGAAGTGACATCCTGATTTGTTTGGAATGTAATGTTCTTTTTTTTACTGAGCAAAGAGAGCTGCAGTACTAGATCTCTCCAACATAAATAATATAGTTCATTAAGAAGATAAATGAAAGTTTAGATCATAAAGAATGCTAAGGTCTTTAATGCTTAAACCTCTTCTGAAAATACTTCAAAGTGAAATCTAATGATTCGGAAGAACGGCCAAATGGATGATGGCTATTGTGAGCGTCCGATCTTAAGGTCCACACCATCAGCAAGAGAAATATTATAAACTTAAGCAACCCTCCTTCCCAGATCTGATGGACATTAAGCTAACACACTGCCAAGAACAACATTTCACATTCGCTGCCCTGAGTCAAGAGTCCTTCCTACGTCCATGGGAGGAAGTCGTTTGCCAGATGTCACTGTTTATTCTACACGTCTCCCTTTGACTTGTGCTTATTTTCTCTTGACCTCCCCAATTTCCTCCCAAAAAGCAAACAAAAACCCAGCTCTTCCAGTCAGCTCCTTAGTTTTAAACCGGTTGCCCCAAACGTTGTAGTGCAAGGCGCGGTTCGATCCCTGGCCGGGAAGATCCCACGTGCCGCAAGTGGCTGGATCGATATGTCCAACTACCGAGCCGGTGCTCTGCAGTGACTGAGGCTACTGCGATAGGAGGCCCACACAAGCCAAGGAACAAAGATGGAAATGAAAGACCAACAGAAGTGGCCAAAAAAAACCCAGTGTCTGTCATATGAAAATAAGAATTGTGAAATTCTTCATTTCTGAGCTACACAGTCACGGAATTGTCACTTGATGTAGTCTGAGTGAAAATGTTTTCTATTGCATAAACTTTTGTTTTGCTTTATTTTATTAAAATGTAATATGCGTAATTTTTTTAGTCTATGAAAACAATAAAAATATGTCAATTTTGCTAAGAAAATTCCTGAAAATACCCTTAATAGGCCAGTGATGAGAATCAGAATAACACATTATAAGTTACTAAAGGCTAAATTTCTTATGAATCACTTAATGTAAACAGCTACACATAAAGAAGTTAGAGAAGGCTTCTACCACTTTGGTATATCTGTTTGAAGTGACATCCTGATTTGTTTGGAATGTAATGTTCTTTTTATTACTGAGCAAAGAGAGCTGCAGTACTAGATCTCTCCAACATAAATAATATAGTTCATTAAGAAGATAAATGAAAGTTTAGATCATAAAGAATGCTAAGGTCTTTAATGCTTAAACCTCTTCTGAAAATACTTCAAAGTGAAATCTAATGATTCGGAAGAACGGCCAAATGGATGATGGCTATTGTGAGCGTCCGATCTTAAGGTCCACACCATCAGCAAGAGAAATATTATAAACTTAAGCAACCCTCCTTCCCAGATCTGATGGACATTAAGCTAACACACTGCCAAGAACAACATTTCACATTCGCTGCCCTGAGTCAAGAGTCCTTCCTACGTCCATGGGAGGAAGTCGTTTGCCAGATGTCACTGTTTATTCTACACGTCTCCCTTTGACTTGTGCTTATTTTCTCTTGACCTCCCCAATTTCTCCCATGCACACCATGTGGACAAAACTCAAGACACAGGAAATCTTGCTAAGAAATACCTAGCTCTTCCAGTCAGCTCCTTAGCCTCAACATGTGTTCTTGTTTATGGGTCCAGCCTAATTGATGACAGAGATTGAACGATTAGGCTCCCCTCATTCAGTGTTATCTAGACATCCATCAGAAAAACAGACTTTTACAACTTGCATCGCCAAGACATCTATGATGGAAACTTTCTCTTTTATGATAACAACAAACCTATTAGTGATAAATCAGAAAAATAAAATAAAAGGAAGTCAAACTGGAAATTGGCTGACTGAGGATTAAAATCTTGATGACCTGGGGTTTTTTTGGAGGTTTTTTTTTTTTTTTGGATGATTTACTGTGAATTTTTTTTTTAAGTATAGCTGATTTGAAAGTTGTGCAAACTCTGTTGTACAGCAAAGTAACTCATTTATACACAGAGAGACATTCATTTTTTAATATTCTTTTCCATTATGGTTTATCACAGGATTTTGAATATAGCTCCCTATGCTATATACAGTAGAATTTGTTTATCTGATTTCAATGTTATACTTACATTGCTAACTTTATGCTGAAGTGAGACTTAGGCTCATGGAGGTCACTGTGTCTCCAGGGAACTCATACTGATACACCTACTTGCCTACTCGCCTAAGTCAGTTACTTCTACCTCTGCAGCTATGGTCCAGCTTTAGCTTTTACACTGTTCTGTGATTGCCACTGTTCTATCTGGTGTGCTGTCTCCTGAGTCCATTCCAAAAGTAGGAGCAGAGAAAACTGCGGTGAGAGATAAGGAGGCCAGGAAAATATGTAAAGCAGGAATGAAGCCCAGACAGCTATGAATATTTTGTAAATGTGTTCAGTAGGTTCCTCAAGGAACTCAAAGGGCTTGGTTTTAATCATTTCTAAGAATCTTTACATATATACAGGCCACCCCTTATGTTATTCTTGAAGCATTCCTAGTATTCAGGGAGTGGCCCAGGGCACTTTTTCAGTGCTCAGTAGTCACTGAATGAACATAATTTCCTTGTGTAAAACCAAGAGAAGTTACACTCATGATACCTTTGTTCAGACATTCAACTATTAGGTTAGTTAGCAGGGCTTACCCTCTTCAAAATTTTTGGCAAAATTTTCACCTGGAATTAAACAAATCTTGCCTCCATGTGATTGCAAATCTCAGAATCCTTTCAATTCTATCCATTTAGTTGAACAGAATTGAAAAAAGGGTTGAAAAAAATCTAACAGTATAGTTTACATATTTTAATCTTATATTTTATACAAAATATTATATTTTAATCATGTATTTAAAAAAAGAACATTTTTTAGTTCAGTAAAAATCCTGACTTGATTGTGGTTTAGCAGAGTGCTCGCAAACAGTCCGTGGTAAACCAGCTTGGTTTTTTCTTCTTCTTCTTCTTTAATTTTCAATTCAAAATAGACATTTTTGGAAAATAAAATGAAAACTCTCCTGTTTATCACCCACAATAGCCAAGATGTGAAGACAAACTTAGTGTCTATTGAATAGATAAGGAAGATGTGAGATAGATAAATGGATAAACATACAACAATGAAATTTTATTCAGTCATGAGAAAACAGAAATCCTGTGATTTTCAACACCATAGATGAATCTAGGGGCTTCCCAGGTGGTATGGTGGTAAAGAATCCACCTGCCAATGCAGGAGATGTGAGAGAGGTGGGTTCAATTCTTGGTGGGGAAAATCGCCTGGAGAAGGTAATGGCATCCACTCCAGTATTCTTGCCTTCAAAATTTCATGGACAGTGGATCCTGGTGGCCTACAGTCCATGGGGTGGCAAATAATTGGGCACTACTGAGGACACTTAAGAATGCACAGATGAACCTAGAATCCATTATGCTAAGTGGGAAAGGAGCCAGAAAGAAAATATGTAAAGCAGGAATGAAGCCCAGACAGCTATGAATATTTTGTAAATGTGTTCAGTAGGTTCCTCAAGGAACTCAAAGGGCTTGGTTTTAATCATTTCTAAGAATCTTTACATATATACAGGCCACCCCTTATGTTATTCTTGAAGCATTCCTAGTATTCAGGGAGTGGCCCAGGGCACTTTTTCAGTGCTCAGTAGTCACTGAATGAACATAATTTCCTTGTGTAAAACCAAGAGAAGTTACACTCATGATACCTTTGTTCAGACATTCAACTATTAGGTTAGTTAGCAGGGCTTACCCTCTTCAAAATTTTTGGCAAAATTTTCACCTGGAATTAAACAAATCTTGCCTCCATGTGATTGCAAATCTCCAGAATCCTTTCAATTCTATCCATTTAGTTGAACAGAATTGAAAAAAGGGTTGAAAAAAATCTAACAGTATAGTTTACATATTTTAATCTTATATTTTATACAAAATATTATATTTTAATCATGTATTTAAAAAAAGAACATTTTTTAGTTCAGTAAAAATCCTGACTTGATTGTGGTTTAGCAGAGTGCTCGCAAACAGTCCGTGGTAAACCAGCTTGGTTTTTTCTTCTTCTTCTTCTTTAATTTTCAATTCAAAATAGACATTTTTGGAAAATAAAATGAAAACTCTCCTGTTTATCACCCACAATAGCCAAGATGTGAAGACAAACTTAGTGTCTATTGAATAGATAAGGAAGATGTGAGATAGATAAATGGATAAACATACAACAATGAAATTTTATTCAGTCATGAGAAAACAGAAATCCTGTGATTTTCAACACCATAGATGAATCTAGGGGCTTCCCAGGTGGTATGGTGGTAAAGAATCCACCTGCCAATGCAGGAGATGTGAGAGAGGTGGGTTCAATTCTTGGTGGGGAAAATCGCCTGGAGAAGGTAATGGCATCCACTCCAGTATTCTTGCCTTCAAAATTTCATGGACAGTGGATCCTGGTGGCCTACAGTCCATGGGGTGGCAAATAATTGGGCACTACTGAGGACACTTAAGAATGCACAGATGAACCTAGAATCCATTATGCTAAGTGAAAGGAGCCAGAAAGAAAACAGACTAATACTGTATGATCTCACTTACATGTAGAATCTTAACAAAAAGAAAAAAATCTCAAACTCATAGATACAGATTAGAATGGTAGTTACCAGGACTCAGGGGTGAGAAATACGGGGAGATACTAGTCAAAGGGTATAAAGCATAAGATGAGTAAGTTCTGGGGAATCTAATGTACAGCACAGCAGCTATATAGCTAATAATATTATATTTATGGGGCTTCTCTGTTGGCTCAGTGATAAAAAATCCACCTGCCAATTCAGGAGAAACGAATTCAATTCTTGGTCCATGTGCTTTGGACACCTGTGCCTGTCTGCCACAACTGTGGAGCTTGTGCTCTTGTAGAGCACAGGAGCTGCAGTTACTGAAGCCCATATACCCTAGAGCCTGTGCTCTAAAACAAGAGAAGCCACTACAATGAGAAGCCCACAAACCACAACCTGAGAGGAGCCCCTGCTCTTGGCAACTAGAGAAAAGCCAGAGCAGCCATGAAGACCCAGCACAGCCAAATATAAATAATTAGAAGAAAAAAAAAAAGAGATGCTAGGTCCTTGAGGCCAACTAATGAGCCAAGCCCCTTTTAAAAAGAAAGTAATACTATATGGAATAGCTGAAATTTGCTAAGAGAGTAGACTATAAGTGTTCTCACTACAAAAAAAAAAAAAGTACCTGAGATGATAGGTATGTTAATTAACCTGATTATAGTAATCTTTAAAAATGTATACAGGGCTTCCCCTGGTGGTCCAGCGGGTAAGGACACCACCTTGCAGTGAAAGGGGCGCCGGTTCGAGCCCTGGCCTGGGAAGATCCCACGTGCCGCGGAGCGGCTGGACTGATGTGTCCAATCACCGCGCCAGAGCTCTGGAGCGCATGCGCTCAGAGCCGGTGGTCTGCAACGACAGACGCCACCGCGATGGGAGGCCCACAGGAGCCAAAGAATGAAGACGAATGAAAATAGAGAAATCAAAGACCAAGAGAAGTGGCCCGCCCACTCCCCTCCCTCCCCAACCCGACCCCAGCCCAAAATAAATAAATAAATAAATCTTTTTAAAAAAATGTATACATATGTCAAATCATCATTGTACAAATCACCAGTTGCATACAGTAAACATACCCAGTCTAATTCATCAATTATACCTCAACAGAGCTGGAGGTAGAAAAAAAGACAGAAAATAGAATGTGCCTGTTTTCATCATTAGGTTCAGCAGACATAATATTGCAATGTCAAGCTTTTTGTCCATTAGACAAAAAGTTGCTAAACACTCTCAATTTTGAATCTATCTGGTGCAACACTACTCATGATCAGTCTGGTCAGAAGTACTTATCTGTGAATTACACAAAGGAAGCCATTGGTCTAGGACCAATCTTCTCCCTCATCCTGAATCAGCCAGATTAGGGCAGCAACTCAGTATGTTCTCGTTTCATCTCACCTCCTACCCATAACGCTTAGCACTATGATCTTTGCAGATGGAAGAGATCATAGTGTTGCTGAAATTAGTTTTGCATATTTTTCAAGCAAGAAAGAGGTCATTTCATAAAATACTGAAGATTAAAACATTTGTCACAAGTCAGAAAATGAAGGTCACTATGAAAATGCCTTTTTTTTTCCAGAAAGTGATTATTTTCACTTATACATTTATGTTCTCTTGTTGAAATACTACCAAGCCATAGTTTCTTGGCACGAGGGAAAAATGAAGATACATGTCTAGGCAGCACAGAGCTCACGCAGAAGATAAGATGGGCATGACTCACAAAGTTCTGCCCTTTGAAAGGGCCCGGAGAGGGAAGACCATGTCTTACATATTTTTTTAACCCCTCTCTGTCTGTCTGTCTGTCTTTCTCTCTCTCACAAACACACACACACACACACACACACACACACACACACACACACAGAGCACATTTTATAATGGCTCAGTAGTTATTAATAAGAGTGTAGCTTTGTAACCAAATGGATTTCATTCAAATTCTGACCATGGCATGTACTAAAATCCTGAGATCTAGGGCAAGTTACTTACTCTTCTGTAGTCAAATTTCACAGAAGGTTCTCCATAAATATTTTTTGAGTAAGCAAAGGCAATTTTAAAAAGGGTGTAAAGAGAAGTATAGTAGAAGATGCACAAATAGAATCATACCTTTTTCATTTGTGTCAGCTTCATAGAGTTAGGATTAAAAAGTATATACATGGGCTTCCCTGGTGGTCCAGTGGGTAAGGACACTGCCTTGTAGTGCAGGGGGCACCAGTTCGATCCCTGGCCTGGGAAGACCCCACATGCCGCAGAGCAGCTGGACCGCTGTGTCCAATTATCAAGCCGGAACTCTGGAGTGCATGCGCCCAGAACAGGTGCTCTGTGACAACAGAGGCCACTGCGATGGGAGGCCCACGCAGGCCAAAGAACAAACATGGATGAAAATAGATAAATGAAAGACCAATGGAAGTGGCCCGCCCGCCCCCCTCCCTCCCTACCCCATCTTCCCCCAAAATAAATCAATCAATAAATTTTTTTAAAGTATATACACACACACGCACAAACACACACATGCACGCACACATGCTCACACATACACAACCCCCTCCAAGAATCTTGCCTGGAAAATTCCATGGACAGAGAAGTCTGGCGGGCTACAGTTCATGGTGGTGCAAAGAGCTGCACATGACTGAGTGACTAAACACCACCACCATACATATATACATACATATAAACAGATACAGAGAACAAACTAGTGGTTATTGGTGGGGAGAGGGAAGAGGAGAGGGCATGACAGGGGGTGTAGATAATAGGCACAAGCTATTATGTGCAAAATAAATAAGCTGCAAGGATATACTATACCATGCAGGATATATAAACAATATTTTATAACAACTATAAATGGAGTATAACCTTTAAAAACTGCGGATTACCGTGTAACTTACATAATATTGTACATCAATTATATTTCAATTTTAAAAAACAATACCGTGTCCAGACCACAATAAAATGGTTATTTTGAGGCAAAAGCCTGCCATCTTCTCAGTCTGTCAGTTCGCCAATTAAAGTCTCTTCCTTGCCTCAAAAAATAAATTAAAAAAATAGGGTTTCCCTGGTGGCCCAGAGGGTCGGGAGTCCACCCTGCAGTGCAAGGGGCAACAGTTTGATCCCCAGCTCGAGGGGAGCCCATGTCCCGCAGAGCTGTTGGACTGGTGTGTCCAATTGTGAGTTGGCACAATGGCGTGCATATGCCCAGAGCTGATGCTCTGCAAGGAGAAAGGCCACTGCAATGGGAGGCCCACACATGCCAAAGAATAAGGAAAAAAAAGATGGATAAAAAATAAATGACTTAGAGGCAAAAAAAAAAAAATGTCCTATATAAATTATTTTTAAAAATGAATAAATTAATTAATTAAATAACAGTAAAAAAACAATATCATGATGAAACATTCAACAATTACTGGGTCATGTCACTGACTAAAGAACACTTTTTTTTGGCCACTTCTATTGGTCTTTCATTTATTGCCATCCATCTTTGTTCTCTAACACACTTTCATTTGGCTTTTTTAAGGACTTTAAAAATTTTTTTTGGCCTCTCATTGGTTTTTTATTTATTTATTTTCAACCATCTTTATTCTTTGGCCTGTGTGGGCCTCCCACTGCAGTGGTCTCTCTTGTTGCAGAGCACCGGCTCTGGGCATATGCACTCCAGAGCGCTGGCTCGTAAATGGACACACTAGTCCAGCTGCTCCATGGCATGTGGGATCTTCCCGGGCCAGGGATTGTACTGGTGCCCCTCGCATTGCAAGGCAAACTCTTTACCCACTGGACCTCCCAGGAAGCCCTCATTTGTCTTTTTTGAATTAGAACAGTTAGTTTCTAATGTTGTGTTACTTTCTGTTGTACAACAAAGTGAATCAGCTACCTGTAAATATATCCCCTGTTTTTTGGATTTCCTTTCCATTTAGGTCACCACACAGCATTATTTAACTTCCCTGAACTGTACAGTAGGCTCTCATTAGTCATCTATTTTATACATGATAGTGAAATGTCAATTCCAATCTCCCAATACTTTCATTTGCTGTAATCTAAGTATTACAGTTAGGGAGTAAGTTTAGACCCTTGCACTTCTGACCATGGAGTAAGGGATCTTTAAATCTTAAGGAAGTTTTTTCTTTTAATGTATACCAACAGTATATGGAATCAAACAAATCCATTAGCATTAGGGAGACGTGAATTGTGTGAAAGAGGCTGCTACTGCTATTTGGTAAACCAATGATTTGAGTGGCTTAAATCCAAGAAGAGTCTTATGGGTTTTGTTTTCTCTCCTTGAATGTTCCTCAATTTAATGCATTTCTAAATTGAAAAACAAATACCATAAAAAAATACTAGATTATGTAAATTCTTTGTTAGCCACCATTACAAAGATTTCTTTCCAAAGGATGGTGGAAGTGATTTTTTTCTTTGGTATTTTCTTCTGACCTTTTGAACTTGATGTATAAATTGTATGTTTTGTAGAACATCATTCTTTTCCTAAAAATTTATTGAGTTTTCCTTTACAAAAAACTATGGAAATTTACCAGACTGAGTCATAAATCTTTGCTGCAGCTGACTCCAACACACTTGAATTGGACAACAAAATGAACACACAATTTAAAAATTGGTAGATCTGGTCATTGTTTTAACTATAGTTCAGTTCCAAGGAAAAATGGAAATGAAGTTATAAATTTAATTGTATATTGTGTTATAGACTGAGGCTTTGGAGTAGGAATAGAATTTAGAAACTGTCACAATCCTTGCCTAAAGCAGCTGTCTTCTCTTTGCAGAGTTGAATTAGAAGCCTCTGCTTACCAGCTGCTATAAATCACTTTTTCCTTTATTATAGAGTTGGACACTATGATACCTTAAAGTGGGCATTGCTTATCTTGGGAGTGGTGTGAAAGTTAAATGAGTAGGGGAAGGAATTATTGCTATTTAACAACTGTTAGCAAAGATTTCAGTGTTCTTGGGAGGTAGCAGGAAGTACTAATTTTAAAATAGTTCCCAAAGCCAAAAGAAAAAAATTATTTTTGAACTGTACAGTAGGCTCTCATTAGTCATCTATTTTATACATGATAGTGAAATGTCAATTCCAATCTCCCAATACTTTCATTTGCTGTAATCTAAGTATTACAGTTAGGGAGTAAGTTTAGACCCTTGCACTTCTGACCATGGAGTAAGGGATCTTTAAATCTTAAGGAAGTTTTTTCTTTTAATGTATACCAACAGTATATGGAATCAAACAAATCCATTAGCATTAGGGAGACGTGAATTGTGTGAAAGAGGCTGCTACTGCTATTTGGTAAACCAATGATTTGAGTGGCTTAAATCCAAGAAGAGTCTTATGGGTTTTGTTTTCTCTCCTTGAATGTTCCTCAATTTAATGCATTTCTAAATTGAAAAACAAATACCATAAAAAAATACTAGATTATGTAAATTCTTTGTTAGCCACCATTACAAAGATTTCTTTCCAAAGGATGGTGGAAGTGATTTTTTTCTTTGGTATTTTCTTCTGACCTTTTGAACTTGATGTATAAATTGTATGTTTTGTAGAACATCATTCTTTTCCTAAAAATTTATTGAGTTTTCCTTTACAAAAAACTATGGAAATTTACCAGACTGAGTCATAAATCTTTGCTGCAGCTGACTCCAACACACTTGAATTGGACAACAAAATGAACACACAATTTAAAAATTGGTAGATCTGGTCATTGTTTTAACTATAGTTCAGTTCCAAGGAAAAATGGAAATGAAGTTATAAATTTAATTGTATATTGTGTTATAGACTGAGGCTTTGGAGTAGGAATAGAATTTAGAAACTGTCACAATCCTTGCCTAAAGCAGCTGTCTTCTCTTTTGCAGAGTTGAATTAGAAGCCTCTGCTTACCAGCTGCTATAAATCACTTTTTCCTTTATTATAGAGTTGGACACTATGATACCTTAAAGTGGGCATTGCTTATCTTGGGAGTGGTGTGAAAGTTAAATGAGTAGGGGAAGGAATTATTGCTATTTAACAACTGTTAGCAAAGATTTCAGTGTTCTTGGGAGGTAGCAGGAAGTACTAATTTTAAAATAGTTCCCAAAGCCAAAAAGAGGAGCAAAGAAAAAAAACATTTTGATTCTTCATCTGTTTGGATTACCTCTAAGGAGATGAGTAATGAATGAAATTCAGGATAAGTACACAGGAAGGGCCCTTGAGAGACTGTCTAGACTCTAGGCCGTCTTTCTCTTTCACACAGCTCCCGACATTTTTGGAGAGAAAATCCTCTGGCATGTTCCTAAGCACTTGGAAAGAAAAGGAATTAAGGAGCTCTAAATAATATGTCCAGCATCTAATAAAAGCTTCACCATCAAAAAAAAAAAAATTTAATATATTTTTTATCATCTCTAATTGCAATTTGTGTTTTCGTAGGACCTAGAATCTCAGTCATTTTACATCTTAGATTTATATAGTTTCTTTTTCCTGCCCATTTAAAAGATTTGGTCAAAATTATTTTTAATTCTAAAATAGCTGGCAAAATCTCTGCACTTTGCCTTAAATTTTTTTTTCATTTTTTCTGGGGGGTGGCACTTCTATTGATCTTTCATTTATTTATCTTTGTTCTTTTGGCCTGTGTGGGCCTCCCATCGCAGTGGCCTCTGTCGCCACAGAGCACCAGCTCTGGGTGCACGCCCTCCAGAACTCTGGCTCAGTAGCTGGACACATCGGTCTAGCCACTTTGTGGCACGCAGGATCTTCCCAGGTCAGGGATCAAACCAATGCCCCTTGCACTGCAAGGCGGTGTCCTTACCCACTGGACCACCAGGGAAGCCCCCCCTTAAAATTTTAAGTTATGTGTTCATTTCCCCATGGCATTTCTCTAAGTCAGCAACAGAGCTCTCTTTACTATCACCAACACATTTTTTAAACTATCGCTGGGGAAAATTTCCCAGTAAAATTGTTTTGTGTCTTCCACATGTCTTTCATGGTAGTTAGAAAAAGTTTCAACATAGATTTCAGCTAAGATGGCCCTGCAATGAAAGGATGGATTTTCTATTTATCTGTCAACTCCAGTGTTACATAAAGAGAGGAAAATAGTTTTTAAGAAGAAATTTTTTAAAAAATATAGATAAAAATATTACAGACCCTGGTGAGCACTTACAAAAATTTCCTTATACTTCCATCCTAGGATTGAAAACCCACTACTTGTCCCTTGTTTTTTTGCAACTTCCAGCCTGCATAAGTGAGCTCACTCACTTTACTGCGTTTCAGCACTTTGGGACCACAAAATTCGTCACCACCACTTGGTTCTTAAACTTACCCTGCTCTGGAAGCCATTTCTTTCTGTAGGAAATCAAATTTTCCTTGAGGGGCATTTTTGCCTGACTGTGGCATGAGAAGCACCTCTCTAACTGACTTACCAAGAAGCCCATTTTCCCTTGACCTCCATGTCTCCATTGAGGCAGACTGTGAGACCTTTCCCTGGGACCCTGATTTTCATCTCTTATGAATAGATTTGAGATTTATTGGCTGCTCTTCTTTGCTCCTGTTCTCTCTCCATCTATCAGTTTCTCCCCCTGATGAAAGCTTTACATACTTTACACACAAATATTAATATTGTTTAACAACTTACTACTCAAAATGCTTATCCCTCTGGGGATGGCCCTGTAAATTTAGATATACAAAATTATTGAGTTGAATAAATACTGAGTTTGTAGTGACTTGGGAAAATGCTTAGGTTAACCTGTCTATTTATTAAGCCTCTGTCGCCACAGAGCACCAGCTCTGGGTGCACGCCCTCCAGAACTCTGGCTCAGTAGCTGGACACATCGGTCTAGCCACTTTGTGGCACGCAGGATCTTCCCAGGTCAGGGATCAAACCAATGCCCCTTGCACTGCAAGGCGGTGTCCTTACCCACTGGACCACCAGGGAAGCCCCCCCTTAAAATTTTAAGTTATGTGTTCATTTCCCCATGGCATTTCTCTAAGTCAGCAACAGAGCTCTCTTTACTATCACCAACACATTTTTTAAACTATCGCTGGGGAAAATTTCCCAGTAAAATTGTTTTGTGTCTTCCACATGTCTTTCATGGTAGTTAGAAAAAGTTTCAACATAGATTTCAGCTAAGATGGCCCTGCAATGAAAGGATGGATTTTCTATTTATCTGTCAACTCCAGTGTTACATAAAGAGAGGAAAATAGTTTTTAAGAAGAAATTTTTAAATAATATAGATAAAAATATTACAGACCCTGGTGAGCACTTACAAAAATTTCCTTATACTTCCATCCTAGGATTGAAAACCCACTACTTGTCCCTTGTTTTTTTGCAACTTCCAGCCTGCATAAGTGAGCTCACTCACTTTACTGCGTTTCAGCACTTTGGGACCACAAAATTCGTCACCACCACTTGGTTCTTAAACTTACCCTGCTCTGGAAGCCATTTCTTTCTGTAGGAAATCAAATTTTCCTTGAGGGGCATTTTTGCCTGACTGTGGCATGAGAAGCACCTCTCTAACTGACTTACCAAGAAGCCCATTTTCCCTTGACCTCCATGTCTCCATTGAGGCAGACTGTGAGACCTTTCCCTGGGACCCTGATTTTCATCTCTTATGAATAGATTTGAGATTTATTGGCTGCTCTTCTTTGCTCCTGTTCTCTCTCCATCTATCAGTTTCTCCCCCTGATGAAAGCTTTACATACTTTACACACAAATATTAATATTGTTTAACAACTTACTACTCAAAATGCTTATCCCTCTGGGGATGGCCCTGTAAATTTAGATATACATTTATTGAAGAGTATTCAGCTAATAAAAATACTGAGTTTGTAGTGACTTGGGAAAATGCTTAGGTTAACCTGTCTATTTATTAAGTGAGAAAAGCAGGATGCAAAATTATATACACTATGACCAGAGCTAAATAAAAAAAAGGACTCTGCTTTCTTCTAAAATATTTATACTTAGGAAAAGTCTGAAAGAAAAGTTACTAAAAGTCATGGTTGGTAGAGAATGGTGAAACCTTTGGCAGGTTCCTCTTTTGCACCTTGTTTCAAAGTTTCTGTAATTAATTTGGTATCATTCTTAGAGTGTAAATACAAATTCAGTATCTTCCTTTTTAAGCAAAGAAACCTAATCATTCTTATCTAATGAATATCATTAGATACCCATGTGCTTTTCAATACTTTGAAAGAGCAATTCCTTGTTGTGTAAGTAATGCTGGTCATTGAGAGAGAGTGAGAAGAAAAAAAGTATATAAATATTGAATTCACTGAATTTCCTTAGAAATGTACAGACTAACACATATTCAATGAATAATTAAGTGATTGAAATAATTCATAAACACCCAGCTAGGATATCTTTCTTACTTTAAGTAATTTCACTTTGCAGGTCTGTCTCTGATAGCAGAAAATATAGTTTTAAATAAAGACCTTCCTTTTTTATTTTATTAAATTAAGAAAAATTATTTTGGCTGTACCGCATAGCATGTGGGATCTTAGTTCCCAGACCAAGCGTTGAACCTGTGCCCACTGCAATCGAAGCCCAGAGTCTCAACCACTGGACCACCAGGGAAGTCCCATAAAGCTTTTTCTTAATGCAAATATAAAAGAAGTTGCTGAAGACTTTAATCTGATATGGTTTACTCATGATCATCCAAGATAAATTCGTCAATTTAGAGATGGAGACTTTGAGCCTCTGAAGGCAGGGCAGTCTGCCACATGGAGTGACAGTGCAGAGTCTAGAACGTCCCATCTCCAGCCTGCCGCCAGGACAGCCTTCCCACCAGGGCTGTGTCTCTCAACAGCCAAACTAAACTCGGAGTTCTCTTTGGTCTGTAAGAGTTGTAATTTTGCATTCCTGTTTTCCACTCTGCCGTAATTAACGCCCGCTGGCAGTGGGACCACCAAAGCCATTTAGAAGCCTTCAGTGATGGAGGCAGACCCTCTTTCCAACCTGGATCGCTCGAACACTGTGCATAGATCACTTGAAGAGTATTCAGCTAATAAAAATACTGAGTTTGTAGTGACTTGGGAAAATGCTTAGGTTAACCTGTCTATTTATTAAGTGAGAAAAGCAGGATGCAAAATTATATACACTATGACCAGAGCTAAATAAAAAAAAGGACTCTGCTTTCTTCTAAAATATTTATACTTAGGAAAAGTCTGAAAGAAAAGTTACTAAAAGTCATGGTTGGTAGAGAATGGTGAAACCTTTGGCAGGTTCCTCTTTTGCACCTTGTTTCAAAGTTTCTGTAATTAATTTGGTATCATTCTTAGAGTGTAAATACAAATTCAGTATCTTCCTTTTTAAGCAAAGAAACCTAATCATTCTTATCTAATGA
This sequence comes from Tragulus kanchil, assembly GCA_022376925.1. NCBI lineage: Eukaryota > Metazoa > Chordata > Mammalia > Artiodactyla > Tragulidae > Tragulus > Tragulus kanchil. Next base: position 36,788,592 of record JAIOJX010000025.1, read on the forward strand.
ATATCATTAGATACCCATGTGCTTTTCAATACTTTGAAAGAGCAATTCCTTGTTGTGTAAGTAATGCTGGTCATTGAGAGAGAGTGAGAAGAAAAAAAGTATATAAATATTGAATTCACTGAATTTCCTTAGAAATGTACAGACTAACACATATTCAATGAATAATTAAGTGATTGAAATAATTCATAAACACCCAGCTAGGATATCTTTCTTACTTTAAGTAATTTCACTTTGCAGGTCTGTCTCTGATAGCAGAAAATATAGTTTTAAATAAAGACCTTCCTTTTTTATTTTATTAAATTAAGAAAAATTATTTTGGCTGTACCGCATAGCATGTGGGATCTTAGTTCCCAGACCAAGCGTTGAACCTGTGCCCACTGCAATCGAAGCCCAGAGTCTCAACCACTGGACCACCAGGGAAGTCCCATAAAGCTTTTTCTTAATGCAAATATAAAAGAAGTTGCTGAAGACTTTAATCTGATATGGTTTACTCATGATCATCCAAGATAAATTCGTCAATTTAGAGATGGAGACTTTGAGCCTCTGAAGGCAGGGCAGTCTGCCACATGGAGTGACAGTGCAGAGTCTAGAACGTCCCATCTCCAGCCTGCCGCCAGGACAGCCTTCCCACCAGGGCTGTGTCTCTCAACAGCCAAACTAAACTCGGAGTTCTCTTTGGTCTGTAAGAGTTGTAATTTTGCATTCCTGTTTTCCACTCTGCCGTAATTAACGCCCGCTGGCAGTGGGACCACCAAAGCCATTTAGAAGCCTTCAGTGATGGAGGCAGACCCTCTTTCCAACCTGGATCGCTCGAACACTGTGCATAGATCACTTGAACATTGTTGCAGACAATGACCATGTGCTGTTTGCACTGGGGTACAGAAAAATGATCTTGGGAAGGGATATTTCCCAAAATGCAAATCCTCACGCACAGCTAGTAAGGAGAACTCGTGGGAAATAGTCCCCATCTAGCTGTTGCGCAGCTTCCCCTCCCCCCACCCCCCTGCAGCACAAGAGCACGTTTTCCTATTTCCATTTCTGTTCGTGTTGTGAACACTGGCTTGGGACAGCTCTGTTTATTGCTGCTTCCAAAATGAATTCCGTACCAGGGGACATTTATTTTGGCTAGTTGGAAGAAAGTTTGCATTTTCTGTCTCTTTAGGAGATGGAGAATATGAAGAGTATTTTTTTTTTTTTTTAAGGAAAATGTGATATTGCTCTGTGTTTGGCAGTTTCTTGGAAAGTACTCAGCCTTGGGGACTTGTGCAACTGATGCCAAGACTATAGCAATGGTTGTACAGGTGTGTGCTTTTACAACTCGGTCTCAAACAATGCTCTCTGCATTTCTACCCTCGGGGAAGCTTTGCACATGAAAATAAAGTGGAATACTTATTTCAAAACCACCTTTCAAAACGTCCATAAATGAGCAAACTTACAAAGATGCTCTTGAGATATATTATGTCATGTATTTCTTATAACCCTCCTTTGGGAGTATGCGTTATTTTCATATTTTAAAGACGAAAAAAAAGGCCTAAATTTGCAGCTAAAAGTTGGCAGTACAGCATGGTCTTCTCGTGGCCTCCAATCTCAAAGTCCATGTCCTTTCTCCCTTCTCTATGATTTATAGCCTCTCTGCTCTAGGGGCCCCATTCTATTTACAGGATTAAAAATTCAGTAAACTTTTACAGTTGGTGTAACAGAGCTGTTCTGAAATTGTACTTCATTGCCTTGCCCGGGGGAAGTCTTACTTTGAATTTAACAGCCAAACTAAACTCGGAGTTCTCTTTGGTCTGTAAGAGTTGTAATTTTGCATTCCTGTTTTCCACTCTGCCGTAATTAACGCCCGCTGGCAGTGGGACCACCAAAGCCATTTAGAAGCCTTCAGTGATGGAGGCAGACCCTCTTTCCAACCTGGATCGCTCGAACACTGTGCATAGATCACTTGAACATTGTTGCAGACAATGACCATGTGCTGTTTGCACTGGGGTACAGAAAAATGATCTTGGGAAGGGATATTTCCCAAAATGCAAATCCTCACGCACAGCTAGTAAGGAGAACTCGTGGGAAATAGTCCCCATCTAGCTGTTGCGCAGCTTCCCCTCCCCCCACCCCCCTGCAGCACAAGAGCACGTTTTCCTATTTCCATTTCTGTTCGTGTTGTGAACACTGGCTTGGGACAGCTCTGTTTATTGCTGCTTCCAAAATGAATTCCGTACCAGGGGACATTTATTTTGGCTAGTTGGAAGAAAGTTTGCATTTTCTGTCTCTTTAGGAGATGGAGAATATGAAGAGTATTTTTTTTTTTTTTTAAGGAAAATGTGATATTGCTCTGTGTTTGGCAGTTTCTTGGAAAGTACTCAGCCTTGGGGACTTGTGCAACTGATGCCAAGACTATAGCAATGGTTGTACAGGTGTGTGCTTTTACAACTCGGTCTCAAACAATGCTCTCTGCATTTCTACCCTCGGGGAAGCTTTGCACATGAAAATAAAGTGGAATACTTATTTCAAAACCACCTTTCAAAACGTCCATAAATGAGCAAACTTACAAAGATGCTCTTGAGATATATTATGTCATGTATTTCTTATAACCCTCCTTTGGGAGTATGCGTTATTTTCATATTTTAAAGACGAAAAAAAAGGCCTAAATTTGCAGCTAAAAGTTGGCAGTACAGCATGGTCTTCTCGTGGCCTCCAATCTCAAAGTCCATGTCCTTTCTCCCTTCTCTATGATTTATAGCCTCTCTGCTCTAGGGGCCCCATTCTATTTACAGGATTAAAAATTCAGTAAACTTTTACAGTTGGTGTAACAGAGCTGTTCTGAAATTGTACTTCATTGCTTGCGTAAGTCTCTACCTTTGCCTCTTTCACAGTGAGGGAAGAAGTAATAGTGCAATGATAACTTTAGAAATTTCTCATGAGATAGGCTTTTTCGGTAGATTCAGTTCATTTTGCTTTGTTTAAGCCCTGGAAATATAATTATAAAATAGTGATTGAATTCAAACAGTTTTTTTTGTTTGTTTTTGTTAGAAGTATCTATCCTGTTTTAATTCTTTTTAAAAAAAAATAGTTGTGCATGTGTAAAGCGAAAGTTGCTCAGTTACGTTTGACTCTTTGTGACCCATGCACGAGCCATGAAATGCTTGAGGCAAGAATACTGGAGTGGGTAGCCTTTCCCTCCTCCAGGGGATCTTCCCAACCCAGGGATTGAACTCAGCTCTCCCACATTGCAGGTGGATTCTTTAAAATTGAACACAGACTTAATAATAAAGAATAGTGGCACTCTTTACTCAAGATTTCTGTTTGTCAGCTCAGGTAGTTATTTTAGACATCAGAAAAGAGGAGATTTGCCCTGGAATAAAACTCTGTGGTTTATTCGTAGTTTTCAAGGACCCTCCAAGTTTTCTGTTCTTACTAGTGCTATTTAGTGCCTTCCCTAGTGTGGTCCAGTGGGTAAGGACACTGCCTTGCAGTGCAAGGGGCAGTGGTTCGATCCCTGGCCTGGGAAGATCCCATGTATGGCAGAGCAGCTGGACGGACGTGTCCAACTACTGAGCTGGAGCTCTGGAACACATGCACCCAGAGCCGGAGGCCACTGCAATGGGAGGCCCACACAAGCCAAATAAATAAAAAGCCAATAAGAGGCCAAAAACTTTTTTTTAAGTCCTAAAAAAAGACAAATGAAAGTTAGTTACAGAGTTTCCCAATTAATCAAAGGAATACGTTATTTAAAATTGAACCACAGCACCCATAGTTAACAAAATTTACAGTGTAACTGACAATGTCATTTATGTGACTTTGGCTTTATTTGTTATACAAATTTCCAGAAGTAAAAAAGATTCTGCTTCAGGCACCACAGAAAGTTGCTGTCTCATCCAATGACTCGGAACCCTCTAAGAAACTATGGCAGGCAGTGCACACAAATGAATTTGCACACGTCTGGGAGAGTGATTCTCAAACCTCACCAAGTATCTGCATTGCTGTGGTTAAGCTGAAGTATCTATCACTCTGGTTTCATAGATGATCCAGATTCCCACTCAATCTCTACGACCACCCTATCTAGATCCCACATTCAAGATCTTTTCCATTTTTCCCAAAAATTAATTTTTAATCCATCTTTCCTTATCAAATCTGGATCAAAATATGGTCCTTAATTTCTAGGACTTGTTTTATAGTCTTTGTCTTCTCTGTATGAGATTCTTCCAGAGAGAACTCATGTGGTTGAGTGAGTGAGTTTGCTTAGCTGAATTCAGTGTTATCTCCATTTCCTTTGAGAAAATGAACACTTCTAGTCTTCAAATAAACTGCTGGAACAGCTGGCTCTCGATGAAATACATGACACTGCTTCCTCTTTAGAAGAGCCAGTGATTCCGAAAAAAACATGGGAAATCTGCTGCCAATTTCCTGTAGGCTACCAACACTAATTCCCAGTGATGTCAACCATTTCCTTTCCACGTGTGTGCATTAGTCACTCACTCATGTCCGACTCTTTGTGACCTCTATGGACTATAGCTTGCCAGGCTACTCGGTTCGTGGAATTTTCTAGGCAAGAACACTCGAGTGGGTTACCATGCCCTACTCCAGGGGATCTTCCCAACCTAGGGATCGAACACTGAGATCTTCTGCACTGCAAGCAGATTCTTTACTATCTACCACATGGGAAGCCACCATGAGGTTTGGCAAAACCCTTTGCCATGGCAAAACCTGTTCTGGAAGACAACATGCTAAGCTGTATCTTGCTCTTGCTATATCTCATCTGCCTAAAGAGGTGCCTGGGACATAGTAGGCATTCAGTATAGCTGCTGAATTGATGGTTTCTTGCCACATACACTGTGTGATCTTTAAAAGAGTGAAGGGCATCATAAACTTAGTATCCAGCCCTTTGTAAAATATCGAGGGAGCTATCTTTGGGCACTACTGATCTACCACAGTTGACTTCTGAGGTTGAAAAATGTTGCCTGCCATATCAAAAAACAAAGGATGTCGAGGCCATCAAGCCTTCAGCCACTGCACCCACCTGGGAGGATTCAGAGTGGAAAACGACAGGATACTGGTCCTAGATTATTAAAGTGCATCTCAAAAGAATGATTTCAAACAGCCCAGACTCCTGCATCCTTCCATATACAGAAGAGCAGTAAATTCATGAACTTGAGGTCTCTGGTTTTCTTTATTTAACAATGATATTTTGAAGTTCCAACTACCTGGTTTCTGTTGTAAAAAGTCCCAGGCATCCTGGCTCCTCCCTTACCTCTTCAGAGCCATCCCTCTAAATATCTGAGAGGCTGTATTTGGGTTCAAGTCCTCAGATTTGTTCACCAAAAGAATACCATTCTCAACTTTTAGGTTATGCATATTTTTTCCAGTTACTACTTCTATTTTGCAAACATAGTCATCAAAAAAAAAAAAAAACCTTGTTTTAAATACAGTATTATATATAATTTAAATATTAACATTTTAAATAAATACTTAACTATAGAATTACCCACTCCATAGTAACAGTTATGATATAGTTCCAGATTTTCAGTATTAGTTGACAAACTTAGGCCATTTGATGTCAATACAAGATGGTCTCCACCTTCTGTGGTGGCTCAGACATTAAAGAGTCTGCCTGAAATGTGGAAGATCCAGATTCAATCCCTGGTTCAGAATGATCCACTGGAAAGGGAATGGCAACCCACTCCAGTATTCTTGCCTGGAGAATTTCAAGGACAGAGAAGCCTGGAAAGCTATAGTCCATGAGATCACAAAGAGTAGGACATGACTGAGCAACTAACACAACAATAAGATGGTACTACATTCTACTCTAATATATTTTGAAGCATGACTTCATTCATAAAAGACTTTCCATTCTTAAATATTCAAACAGAATTCTAATGTGACCCTCCGCCATGTGAATATAGCTGCTGCGTCTGACACAGATAAAAATTTCCTGGGATGGGCACTTCCAGTTTCCTTAAGACTCACTGACAGAGTGTTCTTTCAACATATATTAGAAGTGAAAGCCTTTTCTCATTCAAGTAGAACTTAGATTACAGGAGTTGAAACTACAAGTTTTACTTAAGCTGGGGTAGACTACACAAAAGAGATGATCTCTAATAATTGTTTGTCAATCACCTTTTGTAAACTAAATTATAATCCATATTACTAGGGCAGTTCGCCAGCTGGTGCAAGCCTATGATATTGCCTTTAGTAAAGTAATAAAAAAATAAATGAGAAAGTAAATTCTTATACAACCAACAAATCAGTCATTTGTGTTATTAAAGTAATGCCTTCTTTTAGCAGCTCGAGGTGGCTCTTTTGGAAATCATTCAATTTATTTTTTAGTTTAGTTTTCTTTTCTTTTTAAGATTTTTTTTTGACATGGACCACTTTTAAAGTCCTTGTTGAATTTGTTACACTATTCCTTCTGTTTTATGTTTGGGCTGTTTGGTCACAAATAATGTGAGATCTTAGGTCCCCAGCCAGAGCTAGAACCCACACCTCCTGCACTGGAAGGCAAAGTCTTAGCAATTTGACTGCCAGGGAAGTCCCTGGAAATGATTCATGTTTTAAAAAGACAGATCAAGCCTTTTTTTTTTTTTTTTTTTTAGTAACATAGAAAACCTAGAGAAAGTAGATTTTGCCCAAGTAAATTCTTTCAATGTATTGCAATGTTCTCTAAGCCAAACATTAAGCAATAAAGAACATGACAGTCACCACCCCTTCCCTCATAGACTCTACACACAAGAGGAAAATATAAACATTAGGAAGACATTAAGTTGGCCAGAAAGTTTGTTTAGGGTCTTCCGTGTGTGTGTGTGTGTGTGTGTGTGTGTGTTAGTCACTCAGTTGTGTCCAACTCTTTGTAACCACATGGACTGTAGCCCACCAGGCTTCTCTGTCCATGGAATCCTCCAGGCAAGAATAGTGGAGTGGGTAGCCTTTCCCTTCTCCAGTGGATTTTCCCAACCATAAGCTCTTATGAAAGACTTTAATGAACTTTCTGACCAACCCAACACTTCCAAGTGAAAAAAAGTGTTAAGGAAACAGAAGCTTGGGTTGATATGAAGATGTTTAAAGTGACATCTTCAAAGCCTCCCTGGGGACGTGGTTTTTAGGCTGAGACCTGAGCAAAGGGTGAAAAATGGCCAAACAACATAAGAAGAAACCACATGTTCTTGTTTCAGAGGCTATGAAGAGACTGGTGAGTAAAAGGAACTGAACAAAGTCCAGTGAGGTCAAGCTGGAGAAGACATGGGGCAGCTGGCCGGGAGAGGATGCTGCACGCGTGGGCCGTTTGGGGAGGCTGCTGCCGCCACGTGAGATATTTGAGATTTTGTCCTCAGAGCAGCAGGAAACTAGCTCAGGAAGGGAAGCAGGTTTCACGGTCATGGTTTCATGGACACACATCAAGAAAACAACACTCAGCCAACTCTTATTAGAGCCAGCTGTCTCTGTCTGTTACCTCCAAGGAGCAGAGTCAGAGACACTCAGGGCTGGAAAGCTCAGTTTATTTTAGGCAGTGAGCCCTAGGAGTAGGAGTGGGGAGGAGGGAGGTGTGGGACAAAAGAGAGAAAACCAACCTAAAGATGCCCTATTGCTCAGATCTCCGCTATGGGCAGTAAGTCTCCACCCCCCAGGGGACATCTCCTAGAAGCCATGCAGGAGGTGCCTTAGAATCTTCTGGCCAAGGGCTGTGAAAAGGGAAGTAGTCACACACCTCTTCCCGCAGCTTCCAGTGCCAGGTTTTCCTGTGCATTCAAGTGGCTGCAAGGGCCCATGCGGGTGAGCCGTGAGGCAGCCCCATGACTGCACAAGAGGCGCCCCTGCAGTTGAGGCAGCAGCCACCAGACCAACACTGTCCTGCAGCCGGTTGCCACAGCAAGGCTGAAATTATTAACAAAACGTAGGATAAGAGTCTCCGAGGCTGGACACAAGAAATATGCCACTCCATTTACCATTCCATCAGGACCCTACCATAAATCTGGAATTCTTCATCAACTAAATGCAGCGCCCATTTGAAGCATTGGAGTCCAGGTGCTGGAGTGAAGAGTTTGTCATCCGGTGTCAAGTTCCATCCCTAACCAATGCTTTCATTTTTCTGCATAACACTTAGGATGTGCCAGGCTCTGTGCAAAGTCCTTACACTGTCACATTTACTCCTCCTCATTAGAATCCTATCAGTTATCCCGAACTCTGCAGCTCAACCCAGTAATAAACATTGATTCTCTCAGTCAGTTTCTTTAGGTCAGGAATTTAGGACCACCCTGACTGGGTGTTTACCAGCTCAGGATCTCTCATGAGGTTTCAGTCAAGACATCAACCAGGGTTGCAGACCACTGAAGGCTTCACTGGGGCTGGAAGATGTGCTTCTAAGATGGCTCACACGTATATGCTGCACGCGTGCGCCGTCTGGGGAGGCTGCTGCCGCCACGTGAGATATTTGAGATTTTGTCCTCAGAGCAGCAGGAAACTAGCTCAGGAAGGGAAGCAGGTTTCACGGTCATGGTTTCATGGACACACATCAAGAAAACAACACTCAGCCAACTCTTATTAGAGCCAGCTGTCTCTGTCTGTTACCTCCAAGGAGCAGAGTCAGAGACACTCAGGGCTGGAAAGCTCAGTTTATTTTAGGCAGTGAGCCCTAGGAGTAGGAGTGGGGAGGAGGGAGGTGTGGGACAAAAGAGAGAAAACCAACCTAAAGATGCCCTATTGCTCAGATCTCCGCTATGGGCAGTAAGTCTCCACCCCCCAGGGGACATCTCCTAGAAGCCATGCAGGAGGTGCCTTAGAATCTTCTGGCCAAGGGCTGTGAAAAGGGAAGTAGTCACACACCTCTTCCCGCAGCTTCCAGTGCCAGGTTTTCCTGTGCATTCAAGTGGCTGCAAGGGCCCATGCGGGTGAGCCGTGAGGCAGCCCCATGACTGCACAAGAGGCGCCCCTGCAGTTGAGGCAGCAGCCACCAGACCAACACTGTCCTGCAGCCGGTTGCCACAGCAAGGCTGAAATTATTAACAAAACGTAGGATAAGAGTCTCCGAGGCTGGACACAAGAAATATGCCACTCCATTTACCATTCCATCAGGACCCTACCATAAATCTGGAATTCTTCATCAACTAAATGCAGCGCCCATTTGAAGCATTGGAGTCCAGGTGCTGGAGTGAAGAGTTTGTCATCCGGTGTCAAGTTCCATCCCTAACCAATGCTTTCATTTTTCTGCATAACACTTAGGATGTGCCAGGCTCTGTGCAAAGTCCTTACACTGTCACATTTACTCCTCCTCATTAGAATCCTATCAGTTATCCCGAACTCTGCAGCTCAACCCAGTAATAAACATTGATTCTCTCAGTCAGTTTCTTTAGGTCAGGAATTTAGGACCACCCTGACTGGGTGTTTACCAGCTCAGGATCTCTCATGAGGTTTCAGTCAAGACATCAACCAGGGTTGCAGACCACTGAAGGCTTCACTGGGGCTGGAAGATGTGCTTCTAAGATGGCTCACACGTATATGCTGATTGTTGGCAGAAAACTTCCCTACCTGATAAGTGGACCTTCTGTCAGACTGCTAGACTGCCCTTACAACAGGGATCCCAGTTTTCCTCAGACTGAATCCAAGAGAAGAGACAAGGCGGACACCACAATGGAAGCATCAGAAGTCACAGGCCATCAGTTCCACAATATCCTATCCGTTACACAAGTCAAACCAACCCAGTATGGAGGAGAACACACACAAGCATAATACCAGGAGGCAGGAACGGTTGGAGGCTGGCCACTGCAGCCATCATTTCACAGCTGAGGCTACGGGGGCCCAAAGAGGTAGAGTGACTTTCCTAAAGTTACACAGTAAGTTGCGAGCTTGATATACGAACCTGGTTCTCTCAAGTCCTATTTTTTGATCACTATACTATACTTTCTCTTTAAATACCTTGAAACTTAAAGTGGAAGATATCTATCCACACAGGGGAACTTTAATATAAAATCACATCAGGAAGAAAAAACTACCAATAAGACTCCAACTTTCTTCATCTACAGACTAAATTGTCAGACTTATAAACACAGGTGTACTCGTGCCAGAGTTAATCACATGTTACATGGCATCATGTAAAGAAAAAGGCAGAGTCTGAGACAGTTCCATTTAATAAAATAAACTGACTTCAAAGCAGTCCAGATGGTTTCAATACTACCTTCAAAAAATTTTAAAAGGAAGATGAAGGGCATGATAATGAGACATGAACAGCCACTCCATCCTCTCCATGAGATGGGGGCAGGGACCGCTTTCTTTCAGTTCATATTTACAAGACGTGAAACCCAAATGCCTGGTGACTCAGTGTTGTCCTAAATCATCCAGGATGCCCCACTCGCATACTCTGCCGGGAGGCCGGGCTCACTTTGATGTGCAACATAATTTCAGCAAAACATGGAAACTGAAGAGCCAGTCTCTCTTTCAGGGGAAGAATCTGTGTGCTGAAGGATGCTCTCTTCCTGTATCAGTGGGTATCACCTTGGGACCCCATTGTATTCATTTAATAAACCACCAGTACTGGAGTAGAAGATAAAAGAAGAAATAACACCCACCATTCCTTAGTGCAATCAATATCAAATATGTGGATATTTAAGTCACACAGCGAAAACCTAGGGACAATATTCTCAGAGCAGACAGTGAAACTATCTTCTCATCAGATCCTTATTCATCACACCAAGTGCTACCTCTGTGGCCCCTGGGCACCCCCAGGTCCTCGTGCCATGGAGGCAGTCATTTGATTCATCTGAGTTCTCACTAAGGGGTCTGTCAGTCTAACTCTCCGTACCTCCACGGTTTCCTCCCCCTTCTCTTCCACTCCTCCAGAACAATGCCCCATTGTTTACTGTAATAAGCATCTTAGGGCTTCAAGCTCTGGTTCTTTTCAAGGACAGCCTTTCTGAAAGTTATTGCTCTTTGTATTTCTTTCCCTTCTGTAAAAGTTAACCAAAAGCAGGCGTGCTGTGGGCCGAGATCCATGCCGTAAATTAAAGCCATTCCACACTCGGCGGTCTCCAGCAGTTTTTTCGTCTATCTGCAGACCAGGCCTACAAACTCAATCATTTTCATTTATTTCAATTTTTGTTACAAAGCATTTGGAGTGGAATAAGTTAACTGGCTCATCTTTCCCTCTATTTCATTAAAAGAGAGAGAGAGAGTACTATTTCTGCACTGAGAGTTTCATGGAACAGACCCCATTTCTTACAGTAAAACTGCTAGACAAGTAGAATGTACAATACACAACAGTGTTCAATAAGATTTCAAAGTAGACTGGAATGTGGAACAAAAAGAGGCAGGGCCTCTGACTCAATAAAGCACCTTTCCAAGGCCTTTGATTTTAAATAGCGAAGCTTTGGAACATCACTGTAACAGGCTTCTGGAATATTTCCAGTAAACTTCTTTATCCAGCAAATGGGATCTCTAACAGATGACTATTACCATACATGAATCTCATCATCTTTTTTCCATCCCATCTCCCAGTTCTGTACCATTTCAGATATACACTCACGTTAACTCTCAGAGAATCCTGTTGCAAAGGATGTACATGCAGATGTGGAAGGATGAAACAGTTCAACATGAATACTCCAAATCAATTCTAAGACAGTCACAAACGTAAGGGCTTTTCACCTGAGTTTTTGGAGTCAGAGGGCATTAGATGATGGGGAACAAAAGCCGGGGGAAGACAAAGTCAAGGACAGGCATTCTTGATTAAACATCTGAAGAATGGTGTTTCAAGCCATTCTCAAACTTGATAATTGACTTTGGTTACCACCTAAAGCCAGGAGTACCCTTTCCATGGTATCAGAAGAGAACTCTTCCCATTAATTGAATTTGATACTTTAAAGCACAGAGACTGATAATAATAACAATTTGATGGAAACATTGCCATGTCTTTTTAAGCTGACTACTTGAATCTAGTGTAACCCATTTTTTGATAACTTGGGGCCCAGAAGTTAACAGTAAATTGTGTCCCTTGTAGAATGGAATGCTGTCCTGGGAGATGAATGTTACCATCGAGCTATTTGTGATTATACGTATTGCCTGAGGTGACGATGTTTTCTGCACTCTGTATGCCCGCTTTCCTTGGTTTTTCTGCTTCTGTCACCATTGGGCAATCAAACTGACCTCCTGAACTTCTCAGTGAACCTTCCTTAAGCCACTCACAACTTTGTTTGACTTTGCTACTTTAATCCAGGAAACTAGACAACAATCTGCTGAGACGTGGGCAAAGTGATAGCAGACAGGCTCGTCAAATGCCTGTTGGAGAATTCAGTGAGTAGCTGGCATCTGTGATACCTACTTGAGACAATCTGCTTCCTTCGCAGTTAGGAACTTTGGAAGAATTTCCCGGATGAGCCATCTCTGAATAGGCGAAGTGTGCCTAACTTGTTAAATGGCTAAACTGTTGTAGTCCCTGAAAACAATTCTCCTTTCAAACACTCTACTCTCAATGCTTCTGGCCACCAAATACATGAGGGTTTTTCCCTACCAAGCTCTAATTCTCTACACACTTCCTGCAATTCAACTCAACTCTGACATCATCTACCTGGAGTTCCAGACTGCCACCCCTTAGTCCATGCCTCAACTTCAGATGCCAATCAAAGGTCCAGGTCATTGTCTGTGATTCTGACCAATGAGCTGTGAATGAGCGGTTCCCATAATCCCCTCCTGGGTCCAATTATTTGCTAGAATGACTCACAGAACTCCAAAAAGCAGTTAAGCTTGTGAAAGGATTTCCATCTAAAATGGAACCGTAGCATGTGACATGGAGAATCTCCTGCATGCGCCCTAATGAAAGGAAACTTAAGAACTGAGACTACTGTGTCACAAATGCCTTAAAACCAAGACCTGTCTCCTGACCAATGAACGCCCCCTTTCTCCCAAGAATCTCTCCCCATCCTCTCAGTTAATAAACTTACTCCTTGGACTCTGGCCAGACTTCTTCCTCTTTGCATTCCTTGCCTATAAATACAGCCCATCCCTCATTCTCAAGGGCTTCCTAGGTGGCTCAGTGGTAAAGAATCCACCTGCCAATGCAGGAGATGCCATGGTTTGATCCCTGAGTGGGGGAGATCCCCTAGAGGAGGAAATGGCAACCTACGTCACTATTCCTGCCTGAGAAAACCCATGGACAGAGGAGCCTGGTGGGAAAGACCGAGCAACTGAGCATGCACCACATCCTCAAAGGACCTGCCTAGAGCTTGCCACAGCATGTGTGGCCCAAATTACAATTCCTCTGCCATTTCCAAATAAAGTCAATTCCAGGTAATTCGACTTTGCCTTAGTTTACCTTCTTATTTAGGTTGACCACCTACTATTAATAGATTACTGGTTTATTACAAAGGCTAAAACTCAGAAACAGTCACAAGGGTGAGCTATATAGAGCAAGGTATGGAGGAGCTTCCACACCGTCCCAGCAGTTGCACGTGTTCCTCAACCCAGAAACTCAGGACCAGGTACTACAGGGAATCTTATGGAGGTGCAACTGGTTAAATCATTGATCGCTGGTAATTAGTTCAACCTCTAGCCACTCTTTCCTCCCTGAAAGGGGAGTAAGGGGGTGGCTGAAATTTCCAATTCTCTAGTCACAAGGTTGACTGCCCTGGCGACTAGCCCCAGTCTATGGTAATCTAGGGGCTTTCCAAAAGTCACCTCATTAACATAAAATCAGGCATGGCTGTAAGGGGCTTATGAAAAACAAGACATTCTTTTCTTCTTCTTCATCTCTCTGGAGCTGTCAGTATCTCAGGACAAAGACCAAATATGCAATGGGAATGCTCCCATGCTCTTATCAATTAAGAAATTACAAAGGTTTAGAGGAAGAACTGGGTGCCAAGAAGACCAAACGTGTGTGTGTGTGTTTCTTATTAGTTTTTACTGAAGTATAGGTGATCTACAATATTGTGTTAGTTTCAGGTGCATAGCAAAGTGATTCAGATATATTTCTTAAGAATGCGCCCTAATGAAAGGAAACTTAAGAACTGAGACTACTGTGTCACAAATGCCTTAAAACCAAGACCTGTCTCCTGACCAATGAACGCCCCTTTCCCCCAAGAATCTCTCCCCATCCTCTCAGTTAATAAACTTACTCCTTGGACTCTGGCCAGACTTCTTCCTCTTTGCATTCCTTGCCTATAAATACAGCCCATCCCTCATTCTCAAGGGCTTCCTAGGTGGCTCAGTGGTAAAGAATCCACCTGCCAATGCAGGAGATGCCATGGTTTGATCCCTGAGTGGGGGAGATCCCCTAGAGGAGGAAATGGCAACCTACGTCACTATTCCTGCCTGAGAAAACCCATGGACAGAGGAGCCTGGTGGGAAAGACCGAGCAACTGAGCATGCACCACATCCTCAAAGGACCTGCCTAGAGCTTGCCACAGCATGTGTGGCCCAAATTACAATTCCTCTGCCATTTCCAAATAAAGTCAATTCCAGGTAATTCGACTTTGCCTTAGTTTACCTTCTTATTTAGGTTGACCACCTACTATTAATAGATTACTGGTTTATTACAAAGGCTAAAACTCAGAAACAGTCACAAGGGTGAGCTATATAGAGCAAGGTATGGAGGAGCTTCCACACCGTCCCAGCAGTTGCACGTGTTCCTCAACCCAGAAACTCAGGACCAGGTACTACAGGGAATCTTATGGAGGTGCAACTGGTTAAATCATTGATCGCTGGTAATTAGTTCAACCTCTAGCCACTCTTTCCTCCCTGAAAGGGGAGTAAGGGGGTGGCTGAAATTTCCAATTCTCTAGTCACAAGGTTGACTGCCCTGGCGACTAGCCCCAGTCTATGGTAATCTAGGGGCTTTCCAAAAGTCACCTCATTAACATAAAATCAGGCATGGCTGTAAGGGGCTTATGAAAAACAAGACATTCTTTTCTTCTTCTTCATCTCTCTGGAGCTGTCAGTATCTCAGGACAAAGACCAAATATGCAATGGGAATGCTCCCATGCTCTTATCAATTAAGAAATTACAAAGGTTTAGAGGAAGAACTGGGTGCCAAGAAGACCAAACGTGTGTGTGTGTTTCTTATTAGTTTTTACTGAAGTATAGGTGATCTACAATATTGTGTTAGTTTCAGGTGCATAGCAAAGTGATTCAGATATATTTCTTAAGAATACTTTCCATTTCAGGTTATTATAGATTATGATAAGATATTGACTACAGTTCCTTGTGCAATGCCGTAGGTCCTTCTGGTTTACCTAATTTACATATAGTAGTGTGCTAATCTCTCCTAATTTATCGCCCCACCATAACCATCACTGTCCCCTTTGGTAATCATGTGTCTGTGAGTCTGTTTCTGTTTTGTAAATAAATACAATTGTATTAATTTTTAGATTCGACATATAAGTGACAAATCAAATGTGTTTCCCTCTCTGACTTACTTCATTTAGTATGATAAACTCTAGGTTCATCCATGTTGCTCCAAATGGCAATATTTCATTCTTTTTATGGCTGAGTAATATTATTGTGTGTGTGTGTGTGTGTGTGTGTATATATGTATATATATATATATATATATATATATATATCTAACAACATCTTCTTTATCCATCTGTTAAAGGACACTTGAAAAACAGTATGGAGCTTCTTTAAAAAACTAGCAGTAGAGCTACCATATGAGCTGGCAATTCCATTCCTGGGCATATATCCAGGAAAGATGAAAACTCTAATTCAAAAAGATACACCCCTATCTTCATAACAGAATTCCTTCACCCCCATATCCATTTGAGTTCTGTGCACTTTCATTCTAAAGGAGCAAGAAAATGCACTATTCTGTTTTTCTTTTTTGGCTAAGCCAGGAGGCTTGTGGGCTCTTAGTTTCCCAACCAGGAATCGAACAAGGGCCTTCAGCAGTAAGAGCACAGAGTCCTAACCTCTGGACCACAAGGGAATTCCCAAGAGAATGCATATTTAAATCAAAGAAAAATATTATGCACCTAAATGATGAGTTGTGAGTTAATTGGGTCTCCATGATGGCTCAATGGTTTTTCTTCTCATCTCTCTGAGCTGTCAGTATCTCAGGACAAAGACCAAATATGCAATGGGAATGCTCCCATGCTCTTATCAATTAAGAAATTACAAAGGTTTAGAGGAAGAACTGGGTGCCAAGAAGACCAAACGTGTGTGTGTGTGTTTCTTATTAGTTTTTACTGAAGTATAGGTGATCTACAATATTGTGTTAGTTTCAGGTGCATAGCAAAGTGATTCAGATATATTTCTTAAGAATACTTTCCATTTCAGGTTATTATAGATTATGATAAGATATTGACTACAGTTCCTTGTGCAATGCCGTAGGTCCTTCTGGTTTACCTAATTTACATATAGTAGTGTGCTAATCTCTCCTAATTTATCGCCCCACCATAACCATCACTGTCCCCTTTGGTAATCATGTGTCTGTGAGTCTGTTTCTGTTTTGTAAATAAATACAATTGTATTAATTTTTAGATTCGACATATAAGTGACAAATCAAATGTGTTTCCCTCTCTGACTTACTTCATTTAGTATGATAAACTCTAGGTTCATCCATGTTGCTCCAAATGGCAATATTTCATTCTTTTTATGGCTGAGTAATATTATTGTGTGTGTGTGTGTGTGTGTTTATGTATATATATATATATATATATATATATATATATATATATATATCTAACAACATCTTCTTTATCCATCTGTTAAAGGACACTTGAAAAACAGTATGGAGCTTCTTTAAAAAACTAGCAGTAGAGCTACCATATGAGCTGGCAATTCCATTCCTGGGCATATATCCAGGAAAGATGAAAACTCTAATTCAAAAAGATACACCCCTATCTTCATAACAGAATTCCTTCACCCCCATATCCATTTGAGTTCTGTGCACTTTCATTCTAAAGGAGCAAGAAAATGCACTATTCTGTTTTTCTTTTTTGGCTAAGCCAGGAGGCTTGTGGGCTCTTAGTTTCCCAACCAGGAATCGAACAAGGGCCTTCAGCAGTAAGAGCACAGAGTCCTAACCTCTGGACCACAAGGGAATTCCCAAGAGAATGCATATTTAAATCAAAGAAAAATATTATGCACCTAAATGATGAGTTGTGAGTTAATTGGGTCTCCATGATGGCTCAATGGTTAAAAAAAAAAAAAAACACCTGCAATTACTCAGCCACAGGAGACAGAGGTTCAATCCTTGGGTTGGGAAGATCCCTTGGAGAAGGAAATGGTGACCCACTCCAATATTCTTGCCTGTAAAATCCCATGGACAGAGAAGTTTGGCGAGTTATAGTCCATGGGGTCACAAAAAGTCTGACATGACTGAAGTGAATGAGTACATGAGTGAATCACTGAGAAAGCATACCTGAAAGTACTGGCAAGGATCAAAAATGAAAATAACACCTCTGCTTAAGGAAATTTTTATATATGAGATAATCATCTAATACTGATCAAAACCAGAGTAATGATTGTTCCCCATAAAGACTTCTTTCTGAGTCAGAAACAAGAAAAAGACGAATTGGCAAACAGATTGAAAATGGAGATATGAAGTCTGTGACTGTTTGTTTTTTAAGGATGACTCACCATGAGCTCTTATAGATGACTGACAGTGAGGAGTGAAAAAAAAGAATGCATTAAACCAGAGGCATTTGAGCCCAGGAGCTCTCTGGGGGCCTCGCCTCCACTATTTGAACTATTTTATTACATAAGCTAACCTTATGAATCTCACAATGTGAAATAATCTTAACGTGGTCCCCCAGTCTTTGTAGAATGCATTAACTTCACTCTCTCAAGTGAAACTACAAAAAGCACCTTCATGTATTTTTAAATGTTTGGACTGCACCTTGTCTCATTTTAAACATAATTGAAGTAGCTTATGAGAAATACATGGGCACACTAAGAAAGTTTTAAGAAAAATGGAAACTAATTCTAAGTAGAAAACAATCATATCTAATCTAATATCAAAATGAGTGATGACATTTAGCAATTCCATTCCTGGGCATATATCCAGGAAAGATGAAAACTCTAATTCAAAAGATACACCCTATCTTCATAGCAGAATTCCTTCACCCCCATATCCATTTGAGTTCTGTGCACTTTCATTCTAAAGGAGCAAGAAAATGCACTATTCTGTTTTTCTTTTTTGGCTAAGCCAGGAGGCTTGTGGGCTCTTAGTTTCCCAACCAGGAATCGAACAAGGGCCTTCAGCAGTAAGAGCACAGAGTCCTAACCTCTGGACCACAAGGGAATTCCCAAGAGAATGCATATTTAAATCAAAGAAAAATATTATGCACCTAAATGATGAGTTGTGAGTTAATTGGGTCTCCATGATGGCTCAATGGTTAAAAAAAAAAAAAAACACCTGCAATTACTCAGCCACAGGAGACAGAGGTTCAATCCTTGGGTTGGGAAGATCCCTTGGAGAAGGAAATGGTGACCCACTCCAATATTCTTGCCTGTAAAATCCCATGGACAGAGAAGTTTGGCGAGTTATAGTCCATGGGGTCACAAAAGTCTGACATGACTGAAGTGAATGAGTACATGAGTGAATCACTGAGAAAGCATACCTGAAAGTACTGGCAAGGATCAAAAATGAAAATAACACCTCTGCTTAAGGAAATTTTTATATATGAGATAATCATCTAATACTGATCAAAACCAGAGTAATGATTGTTCCCCATAAAGACTTCTTTCTGAGTCAGAAACAAGAAAAAGACGAATTGGCAAACAGATTGAAAATGGAGATATGAAGTCTGTGACTGTTTGTTTTTTAAGGATGACTCACCATGAGCTCTTATAGATGACTGACAGTGAGGAGTGAAAAAAAAGAATGCATTAAACCAGAGGCATTTGAGCCCAGGAGCTCTCTGGGGGCCTCGCCTCCACTATTTGAACTATTTTATTACATAAGCTAACCTTATGAATCTCACAATGTGAAATAATCTTAACGTGGTCCCCCAGTCTTTGTAGAATGCATTAACTTCACTCTCTCAAGTGAAACTACAAAAAGCACCTTCATGTATTTTTAAATGTTTGGACTGCACCTTGTCTCATTTTAAACATAATTGAAGTAGCTTATGAGAAATACATGGGCACACTAAGAAAGTTTTAAGAAAAATGGAAACTAATTCTAAGTAGAAAACAATCATATCTAATCTAATATCAAAAATGAGTGATGACATTTAGGGTCAATTCTGAACTTTCTGGAGGCCAAAGTAAACAGAAGTCAATGATGAATTATGCATTTCTTATTTGAACAAAAAAAATATATTATGTATTTAGGAGTTAAGCAACTTCTAACAAGTATTATGGCATAAATCCTTTTACAAATGATTTTAAACACAAGGAACAACCCACAGACAACTCCTGTCCAGATGTTGTTTATATTCACCTATGCATGCCTTCGTGCCAAGTTGATCCAATCGTGCCCAAAGACCCTAAAGACAGTGGCCCACCAGGCTCCTCTGGCCATGGAATTTTTCAGGCAAGAATACTAGAATGGAATACTGCCATTTCCTTCTTCAGAGGCTCTTCCTGACCCAGGCATCAAGTCCACATCTCCTGCACTCCTGCACTGGCAGGTGGGTTCCTAATCACCGAGCCACCTGGGAAGCCCAAAATGTTTCTAACTCCCCCTCTTCTCCCAAATTCATTTGTTGATGAAATCCTAACTCCCAATGTAATGGTATTAGGATATGGGGCTTTTGGAAAGTGATTAGGTCACAAGGGCGGAGCCCTCATGAATGAGATTAGTATCCTTTTAAAAGGGACCACGGAGAGCTCTCTTGACCTTTTTCCAGCACGTGAGGATGTAAGAACTCAGTAGTCAGTAACCCAGAAGAGCACCTTTACCAGAACCCAACCATTCTGGCACCCTGATCTCAGACATCCATCCTCCAGAATATTGAGAAATAAATTTATGTGTTAACGAGCCACCCAGTCTATGGCATTTTATTATGGCAGCCCAAACGGACAAAGACATACCTACACAGGTATCAATACACATACACGTGAAGTGACTCAGAGCAAGTGCTCCTCTAAGGAAGTGAAATACTGGGGCTGTGTAGGTTGTGGGTGCTGCTGGCCATAATAGCCTCTCCCATCCCTGTCTGCAAGCACTAGGCGCTGTGACTTTCCACCTCCTCATTAAGGGGTGGAGTCACTTTCTCCTTCCTTGAATCTGGGCTGGCCCAGTGACCTGCTCTGCCCAAGAACAGTGACATGCCTGACTTCCTCATCTGGGCTTTCAGAGGCCTGCCAGCTTCCACTCTCTTGCTTCAGTTTCAGGACTTCCCCCACAGGCAGATGCACAAGCTGGCTTTCTTGAGGGTAAGAAGCCGACCAGAGAAGAGGCCCAGCTGATGGTCAGCACTAGTCGCTAGATCGGTTGGTGAGGCCAATGGAGATCATTCTGTAGTCAGGACATCAGACAACTGCAGCCCCACGAATGGCCCCAGCAGAGGCCAGAAGAACTGCCTAACTCTGAGCAACCAACTCTGGTCGCCACGAGGATGGTGAGGGTAATGCATGGTGGTCGGAGCCACTGAGCTTTGGGGTGGATTGTTCTACAGCAAAGGCTGATATAAGATTCAACACACAGAATCTCTTTAACATCAGAACAAAATGGAAACATCAAAAGAATGATAGTTGTTCACACTGCATTTCCCTCGGTCCTTGCAGGAAGGCTGAGAAAAGGGAGACAGAGTCTTGACTAA
Source organism: Tragulus kanchil (assembly GCA_022376925.1). Taxonomy (NCBI): domain Eukaryota; kingdom Metazoa; phylum Chordata; class Mammalia; order Artiodactyla; family Tragulidae; genus Tragulus; species Tragulus kanchil. The sequence continues at coordinate 36,809,270 of JAIOJX010000025.1, forward strand.
GAACAGATGCATTTTTAAACCTTGGGTAGAATAAGCTGTAAACTTTCTTTCTTTCAAATAAGTGTTCTTATTCTGACTTTTCAAAGGAGCAAGTTATAGTTTGGAGGATGCCTGGCAGCAGCCCAGTGCACACAGAGTTCTTGCTTATGATGGCAGGAAACTGTTGGCCTAGATTCCCAGGGTACTCATGAGTTCAAATTTTTCTTATCAAACTGTACATTACTGGGGTAAGACTTTGCATGTGAGGTTGGAGTGCTATGGACACTATGTCTATAGATCTGCAGTACCCTGTTTTCACAAAACATATTGAGAAATAAATTTATGTGTTAACGAGCCACCCAGTCTATGGCATTTTATTATGGCAGCCCAAACGGACAAAGACATACCTACACAGGTATCAATACACATACACGTGAAGTGACTCAGAGCAAGTGCTCCTCTAAGGAAGTGAAATACTGGGGCTGTGTAGGTTGTGGGTGCTGCTGGCCATAATAGCCTCTCCCATCCCTGTCTGCAAGCACTAGGCGCTGTGACTTTCCACCTCCTCATTAAGGGGTGGAGTCACTTTCTCCTTCCTTGAATCTGGGCTGGCCCAGTGACCTGCTCTGCCCAAGAACAGTGACATGCCTGACTTCCTCATCTGGGCTTTCAGAGGCCTGCCAGCTTCCACTCTCTTGCTTCAGTTTCAGGACTTCCCCCACAGGCAGATGCACAAGCTGGCTTTCTTGAGGGTAAGAAGCCGACCAGAGAAGAGGCCCAGCTGATGGTCAGCACTAGTCGCTAGATCGGTTGGTGAGGCCAATGGAGATCATTCTGTAGTCAGGACATCAGACAACTGCAGCCCACGAATGGCCCCAGCAGAGGCCAGAAGAACTGCCTAACTCTGAGCAACCAACTCTGGTCGCCACGAGGATGGTGAGGGTAATGCATGGTGGTCGGAGCCACTGAGCTTTGGGGTGGATTGTTCTACAGCAAAGGCTGATATAAGATTCAACACACAGAATCTCTTTAACATCAGAACAAAATGGAAACATCAAAAGAATGATAGTTGTTCACACTGCATTTCCCTCGGTCCTTGCAGGAAGGCTGAGAAAAGGGAGACAGAGTCTTGACTAAGAACAGATGCATTTTTAAACCTTGGGTAGAATAAGCTGTAAACTTTCTTTCTTTCAAATAAGTGTTCTTATTCTGACTTTTCAAAGGAGCAAGTTATAGTTTGGAGGATGCCTGGCAGCAGCCCAGTGCACACAGAGTTCTTGCTTATGATGGCAGGAAACTGTTGGCCTAGATTCCCCAGGGTACTCATGAGTTCAAATTTTTTCTTATCAAACTGTACATTACTGGGGTAAGACTTTGCATGTGAGGTTGGAGTGCTATGGACACTATGTCTATAGATCTGCAGTACCCTGTTTTCACAAAAACATATTACTCTCCTAATGCAAATATACCTAGAAAAGCATGGACATTAAAGTACATGGTCAGGGCTTCCCTGGAGGTTCAGTGAGTAAAGAGTCCGCCCTGCAGTGCAAGGGGCACCAGTTTGATCCGTGGCCCTGGAAGATCCTGCCTACCGTGGAGCAGCTGGACAAGTGTGTCCAATTATGAGCCAGCGCTCTGGAGCGCATGCACCCAGAGCTGGTGCTCTGCAACGAGAGAGGCCACTGCAATAGAAAGCCCACACAGGCCAAAGACCAAAGGTGGATGAAAATAAATAAAAGAGGTTGAAATTGAAAAAAAATAGAAGTACATGGTCATCACTGCTATAGAAGATATGATTCACGTAGGATATGCCAAGAATAGGAATGAAGGGATCAAAACTGGGTCTATTCTAATAACCCAAGTGGTTTGGATTAGAGTGTTGGCAATAGAGCTGGGGAAAAGGATGAATTCAAGATTCATCTTGGACGTAGAACTGACAGGAGTCATGACGTAATTGTTATGAAAGAGGAAAGAAAAGTACATCCAAGTACATGTGTCAAAAGTATATAGTTGGAAAATTGTTTTTTAAGTTTTAAAAGTTTGTAGTTGGATAGATGGATTCAGAATATAGCTATTTTTTCCTTTTTTTAATTGCAGTATAATAAATTTACAATGTTGGATTAGTTTCCAGTATATAGCAAAGTGATTAAATTATACATATATATATATATATATATATCTTTCAGATTCTTTTCCATTTTTGGGTATTATAAGATGCTGAGTACAGTTCCCTGTACTAAACAGTAGGTCCCTGTCTTTACCTATTTTATATACAGTAGCATGTATATATACTATAATTTGTATATAAACTTCTAACTTGTCTCTCCCCTCCCTCCACTATCCCCTCTGCTAACCATAAGTTTGTTTTCTCTGTCTGTGAGCCTATTTCTATTATGTAGATAAGTTTATTTGCATTATTTTTCTAGAGTCCACACACAGTCATATCATATGTTTGTTTTTACTTACTTAACATGATCATCTCTAAACTTATCCGTGTTACCACAATTACATTATTTCATTCTTTTTTATGGCTGAGTAATAGTCCATCATGGAGTCCCCTGGAGGCTCAGTGGCAAACAATCCACATGCCAATGCAGGAGATACAGATTTGTTCCCTCGGTCAGAAAGATCCCCTGGACAAGGAAACAAGAACCCACTCCAGTATTCTTGCCTGGGAAATTCAATGGATAGAGGGGCCTGGCGGGCTACAGTCCATGGAGTCTCAGAAGAGTTGGATACAACTTAGTGACTAAACAACACACACACACACACACATATATACACACACACACACTACACCACATCTTCTTTATACATTCATCTGTCGATGAACATGTAGGCTGCTTCCATGTCTTGGCTACTATAAATACTGAACACTGAGATGCATGTATCTTTTTGAATTATAGCTTTCTCCGGATATACACCCATGATTGGGATTGAGGGATCATACAGTAGTTCTATTTTTAGTTTTTTAAGGAACTTCCACACTGTTCTCCATAGTAGCTTTATCAATTTACATGCCCATCAATGGTATAGGAGGGTTCCCTTTCGCCACAATCTTTCAAGAATTTGTCCAGGTTTGTTGGGTACCTATGTGTCAAAAGTATATAGTTGGAAAATTGTTTTTTAAGTTTTAAAAGTTTGTAGTTGGATAGATGGATTCAGAATATAGCTATTTTTTCCTTTTTTTAATTGCAGTATAATAAATTTACAATGTTGGATTAGTTTCCAGTATATAGCAAAGTGATTAAATTATACATATATATATATATATATATATCTTTCAGATTCTTTTCCATTTTTGGGTATTATAAGATGCTGAGTACAGTTCCCTGTACTAAACAGTAGGTCCCTGTCTTTACCTATTTTATATACAGTAGCATGTATATATACTATAATTTGTATATAAACTTCTAACTTGTCTCTCCCCTCCCTCCACTATCCCCTCTGCTAACCATAAGTTTGTTTTCTCTGTCTGTGAGCCTATTTCTATTATGTAGATAAGTTTATTTGCATTATTTTTCTAGAGTCCACACACAGTCATATCATATGTTTGTTTTTACTTACTTAACATGATCATCTCTAAACTTATCCGTGTTACCACAATTACATTATTTCATTCTTTTTTATGGCTGAGTAATAGTCCATCATGGAGTCCCCTGGAGGCTCAGTGGCAAACAATCCACATGCCAATGCAGGAGATACAGATTTGTTCCCTCGGTCAGAAAGATCCCCTGGACAAGGAAACAAGAACCCACTCCAGTATTCTTGCCTGGGAAATTCAATGGATAGAGGGGCCTGGCGGGCTACAGTCCATGGAGTCTCAGAAGAGTTGGATACAACTTAGTGACTAAACAACACACACACACACACACATATATACACACACACACACATACACACCACATCTTCTTTATACATTCATCTGTCGATGAACATGTAGGCTGCTTCCATGTCTTGGCTACTATAAATACTGAACACTGAGATGCATGTATCTTTTTGAATTATAGCTTTCTCCGGATATACACCCATGATTGGGATTGAGGGATCATACAGTAGTTCTATTTTTAGTTTTTTAAGGAACTTCCACACTGTTCTCCATAGTAGCTTTATCAATTTACATGCCCATCAATGGTATAGGAGGGTTCCCTTTCGCCACACTCTCTCCAGCATTTATTATTTGTAGACTTTTTAATGATGGCCACTCTGAGCGTTATAAAGTGATACTGCATTGCAATTTTGATTCAGATCTTTCTAATAATTGGCAATATTGAACATCTTTTCATGTGCCCATTAGCCATCTGACTGTCCCATTTGGAGAAATATCTACTTAAGTCTTTTGTCAATTTTTTTTATTAAGTTTTTTTTCATTAAACTGTATGAGCTGTTTGTATATTTTGGAAATTAATTCTTAATTAAAGAATGTAGGTGAGAGAGAAAACAGGACCATGACCTGAGTCTAGGGAGATCCTATATTTAGAGATTAGGAAGAGAGAGAAGAACTTACAAAGAATCTAAGAAAGAGACAGAGGAACACCAGGGTGTAAAGTCATGGACACCAAAAAACTGAGAGTATTTTAAGAAAACACAGGCAGACAACTGCCTATACACAGCTGAAAGATCTAATAAGATGACTTACCTGGTGGTCCAGTGGCTAAGACTCTGTGCTCACAATGGACTGGGCCCAGGCTCAACCCCTGGTCAGGAAACTAGGTCCAATGATATAATGATACAACTAAGATATAAACTAAGATGCAACGTGATCCGATGATAAAATGATACAACTTGGGCTTCCCTGGTGGTCCAGTAGGTAAAGAGTCCACCTTGCAGTGCAAGGGGCACCAGTTCAATCCCTGGCCTGGGAAGATCCCACATGCCGCAGAACGGCTGGACAGGTGTGCCCAATTACGAGCCAGCACTCTGGAGCGCATGTGCCCAAAGCCAGTGCTCTGCGAGGAGAGAGGCCACTGCGAAGGGAGGCCCACAGGCCAAAGAATAAAAGATGGATGAAAATAAATAAATAAAGAGCCAATTAAAAAAAAAGGCCGAAAAATTTTTTTAAAAATGATACAACTGAGAGTTCACATGCTGCAACTAAGACTTGGTACAGTCAAATAAATAAATATTAATTTTAAAATCAAAATTTTAAGTAAGAAAGATCATATAAAATGAGAACAAATCAAAATTCATTTTTAGTTTTTTAAGGAACTTCCACACTGTTCTCCATAGTAGCTTTATCAATTTACATGCCCATCAATGGTATAGGAGGGTTCCCTTTCGCCACACTCTCTCCAGCATTTATTATTTGTAGACTTTTTAATGATGGCCACTCTGAGCGTTATAAAGTGATACTGCATTGCAATTTTGATTCAGATCTTTCTAATAATTGGCAATATTGAACATCTTTTCATGTGCCCATTAGCCATCTGACTGTCCCATTTGGAGAAATATCTACTTAAGTCTTTTGTCAATTTTTTTTATTAAGTTTTTTTTCATTAAACTGTATGAGCTGTTTGTATATTTTGGAAATTAATTCTTAATTAAAGAATGTAGGTGAGAGAGAAAACAGGACCATGACCTGAGTCTAGGGAGATCCTATATTTAGAGATTAGGAAGAGAGAGAAGAACTTACAAAGAATCTAAGAAAGAGACAGAGGAACACCAGGGTGTAAAGTCATGGACACCAAAAAACTGAGAGTATTTTAAGAAAACACAGGCAGACAACTGCCTATACACAGCTGAAAGATCTAATAAGATGACTTACCTGGTGGTCCAGTGGCTAAGACTCTGTGCTCACAATGGACTGGGCCCAGGCTCAACCCCTGGTCAGGAAACTAGGTCCAATGATATAATGATACAACTAAGATATAAACTAAGATGCAACGTGATCCGATGATAAAATGATACAACTTGGGCTTCCCTGGTGGTCCAGTAGGTAAAGAGTCCACCTTGCAGTGCAAGGGGCACCAGTTCAATCCCTGGCCTGGGAAGATCCCACATGCCGCAGAACGGCTGGACAGGTGTGCCCAATTACGAGCCAGCACTCTGGAGCGCATGTGCCCAAAGCCAGTGCTCTGCGAGGAGAGAGGCCACTGCGAAGGGAGGCCCACAGGCCAAAGAATAAAAGATGGATGAAAATAAATAAATAAAGAGCCAATTAAAAAAAAAGGCCGAAAAATTTTTTTAAAAATGATACAACTGAGAGTTCACATGCTGCAACTAAGACTTGGTACAGTCAAATAAATAAATATTAATTTTAAAATCAAAATTTTAAGTAAGAAAGATCATATAAAATGAGAACACATTAACCTCAATGGATCTGACGGCACAGAGGCTATTTATGACATTTTAGAAAAGCAGTGTCAATGAAGTTTTCTGGATCAGAACCAAACTGGACAAGACTGTAGTTGACAAAGAGGAGGTAAGGAAGCCAGGAACCATGTAGAAATTACTTTATAAATGGCTTGTAAAGGGGAACAGAGAAATGAGACCATAACTAGAAGAGACTCAGTTACTGAGAGGGGACCTGGGGTCTTTTATTTGTTTGTTTTCTATTTAGGTTGAGATATACAAAGCTTGCTTGCTTCTGGGAGTGAGGCAAATATTGATCATGCTGGAGAGAGAAAAATAAAAGAAAAAAGTCCTTGAGAGAGGACAAGGTCCAGAGCCCATGGGCAAGAATGACCACTGATAGGATAACAACCCCTGATGAGTTTCATCAGCAGGGAACAGAGAAGATGTGCCTGGGTGTGCATGCTGGTGGGTGGTAAGAGGATTAGAGCTCAGTCAGAAAGAGAAAAGCAAATGTTGTATATTAATGCATAAATGTAGAACCTAGAAAAATGGTAGATGATATCATTTCCAAAGCAGAAACAGACACGGATATAGAGAGTAGACACACAGACACCGAGGTGGGAAGGGGCGTAGAGGAAGAGGGGGTGGGATGCACTGAGAGGTCTGGACGTATATGCACTACTAAGAATAAAACAGGTAACTAAGGAGACTCCACGGTACAGCTCAGTGCTCCGTGGTGACCTAAATGGGAAGGAAACCCAAAAGAGAGCTAGTATATCTATACATAGAGCTGACTCACCTTGCTCTAAAGCAGAAACTAACCCAACACTGTAAAGCAATTGTACTCCAATAAAATTTAAAAAAAATAATAATATTAGGCTTCCCTGATTGGTTGATTTTCTATATAAGTCTAGCTCATTAGCTAAAAGTGTAGTTATTTGTATCTAAAAGGTCTACACAAGAATGAGCATGAAGTAGTCACATTTAAAACTAGCAGGCACCTAGTAGACAAGAGTAGTGGGATTATTTTGTAGTTTAGCTGAGTCTGAGAACATTAACTTGGCAGGGAGACAGCCAGCACAGTTGGGAATTTGTTGGCACCAGACTCACACTTTAAAAAAAGAAAAAGCTAAAATTACAAGTAAACGTTTCTGGCTTGGCAATTTTCCTTCAAAGAGTAACTCAAGGATCCAGACTCCTTCTACCTTGTGAGGCTGCTATATGACCTATGACCTCCAAGGTTACTGAGGAAGAGAGAGTGAACAGTGACCATCTTGATGCCTTACCATCTCTGCATGAAAGGGACATAAATCCCTGTCCTTGCACTCCATAGGTGAGAACTAGCCAAATGCACCCACCTAGAAACAAGAAAGCTGGAAAATATAATCCCGGGCAGCTGCTTCTAGAAACAATTCTACACTGAGGGAGAAAGGCATGAATCTTTGGTGATTAACTAGCTGTCTCTATCACAGATATGGGTAGAAAAAGTGATACAAAATATCCAGTGGATTTAAAGTAAGTTGGATGGAAAAATGGAGAGTGATACAAACTGCTTTTTAAATAGAATAATCAGTGAAGGCCTCTATGCAGGTGAAGTAGAGGTATGAAGTGAAAAGAGGGAGATGTTTGAGTTATGAACAAGTTGTGTTTAAAACAGAGGAAACTGGCCAAGTGCAAAGGCCCTGATGGCAGTTCCAAAGGGTAAGCAAGTGGGCGGAGGAAGAGGGGGTGGGATGCACTGAGAGGTCTGGACGTATATGCACTACTAAGAATAAAACAGGTAACTAAGGAGACTCCACGGTACAGCTCAGTGCTCCGTGGTGACCTAAATGGGAAGGAAACCCAAAAGAGAGCTAGTATATCTATACATAGAGCTGACTCACCTTGCTCTAAAGCAGAAACTAACCCAACACTGTAAAGCAATTGTACTCCAATAAAATTTAAAAAAAATAATAATATTAGGCTTCCCTGATTGGTTGATTTTCTATATAAGTCTAGCTCATTAGCTAAAAGTGTAGTTATTTGTATCTAAAAGGTCTACACAAGAATGAGCATGAAGTAGTCACATTTAAAACTAGCAGGCACCTAGTAGACAAGAGTAGTGGGATTATTTTGTAGTTTAGCTGAGTCTGAGAACATTAACTTGGCAGGGAGACAGCCAGCACAGTTGGGAATTTGTTGGCACCAGACTCACACTTTAAAAAAAGAAAAAGCTAAAATTACAAGTAAACGTTTCTGGCTTGGCAATTTTCCTTCAAAGAGTAACTCAAGGATCCAGACTCCTTCTACCTTGTGAGGCTGCTATATGACCTATGACCTCCAAGGTTACTGAGGAAGAGAGAGTGAACAGTGACCATCTTGATGCCTTACCATCTCTGCATGAAAGGGACATAAATCCCTGTCCTTGCACTCCATAGGTGAGAACTAGCCAAATGCACCCACCTAGAAACAAGAAAGCTGGAAAATATAATCCCGGGCAGCTGCTTCTAGAAACAATTCTACACTGAGGGAGAAAGGCATGAATCTTTGGTGATTAACTAGCTGTCTCTATCACAGATATGGGTAGAAAAAGTGATACAAAATATCCAGTGGATTTAAAGTAAGTTGGATGGAAAAATGGAGAGTGATACAAACTGCTTTTTAAATAGAATAATCAGTGAAGGCCTCTATGCAGGTGAAGTAGAGGTATGAAGTGAAAAGAGGGAGATGTTTGAGTTATGAACAAGTTGTGTTTAAAACAGAGGAAACTGCAAGTGCAAAGGCCCTGAGGCAGGCATATGGTCTATGTGTTTAAGGCAAGAGTAGTAGGTTTTCTGAGTAAAGGTCATATAGTCAATGGCAGGCACTAATGGATCTGTTACAACTGCTAAAGTCTATCATTATAGCATAAAAGCAGCCATAGACACTATGTAAACAATTGTGTTTGGCTATTATCCCATAAAGCTTTATTTACAAAAAGAGGTAACAGACTGGATTGGGCCCGTGGGCCATAATTTCTCATCCTCTGGTTTAATGAAAAGCAAGACGGTCAAATCTCTTCCCAGAAACTTGAACAGTGGGTAAGGAGGTCAGCAGAGGATAGAGCAGTCAGGGAGGAAACCAGGTATTAGATCGGATAGAGCTTTACAGGAGACACTGTAAGGGGTTGGATTAATTCCAAGGGCCTGGGGAAACTGTGGGAAATTTTTAAATAGCCGTGTAAAATGACCTGATTTACGCTGGAAAAAGATGACTTTGGTGGCTATAAGAAATAAACCCTAGGGAAGTAAGAAGAGAAGTAGGGAAGCCAGTAACCTGTATAAATAAGACACAGACAAGAGACGATGGTGGCTTCCACCCATGTGTTAGCAATGAAGACGGGAAGGAGTAGCCGGGTTGGGGACACGACTTGAAGGGAGAACTAACCGGATTTGCTGGTAGACGGATGTCCTGCTGAGGAGGCTCCTGAGGGAATACACTAACAGGATAAAAGATGATACTTTAAGTTTGGTTCGTGGACCACCAGTATCAGCATCCATCTGAGAGCTGTATCCCCCCGCCCCCAGACCTCCTGAGTCCATAAACAGTGTTGGGAAAACTGGACAGACGCACGCAAAAGAATTAAACCTGCCACTGTCTTACATCATACATAAAAATTAACTCAAATAGATTAAAGACATGAGTATAAGATCTGAAGCCCTTGAAACTCCTAGAAGAAAAAAAACATGGTAAAGTCCTTGATATACATCGTGGTGATAATTTGAAGTATAGGTGATTTACACTATGGTATTAGTTTCAGGTGTACAGTAAAGTGATTTGGTTACATATATTTTTTCAGGCTATTTTCCATTATAGGTTATTATAAGATATTGTAACATAGGGACCTAATATCTTAGGTCCTTAGGTGACAATTTTAAAAATCTGATACCAAAGCAAAAGCAACAGAAACAAAAATAAATGTATGACTACATTATTCTAAAATTCTGCACAGCAAAAACTATGAACAGAATGAAAAGCAACCTACTGAATGACAGAAAATATTTGCAAATGATATACCCAATAAGAGGCTAATATCTAAACTATATACAGAACTAATACAACTCAACATCAAAGAAAAACAATTAAAAAATGAACAGAGGATCTGAATAGACATTTTTCTGAAGATGACCAACAGGTATAAGAAAAGATGCTCAACATCATTCACCATCAGAGAAACACAAATCAAAATCACAGTGAGGGACTTCCCTGGTGGTACAGTGGTTAACTCTGTGCTTCTAATGCAGGGGGCCCAGGTTTGATTCCTGGTCAGGGAACTAGATCCTACATGCCACAACTAAGACCCAGTGAAGCCAAATTAAGATAAATAAAGCAATAATTTAAAAGAAAGAAAGAAAAAAAAACCACAGTAAGATGGTGTTTCACACCTATTAGAAGAGCATTATCAAAAAATGAAAAATAGCAAGTATTGACGAGAACATGGAGAAAAGGAAACACATGTCCATTCTTTTTTTCTTTTTTTTTTTAAAGACTTATTTATTTATTTATTTTGGGCGGGGGTCGGGTTGGGGCGGGAGGGGAGCGGGTGGGCCACTTCTTTTGGTCTTTCATTTCTCTATTTTCATCCGTCTTTGTTCTTTGGCTCCTGTGGGCCTCCCATCACGGTGGCGTCTGTCTTTTCAGAGCGCCGGCTCTGGGTGCATGCGCTCCAGAGCTCCAGCTCAGTGATTGGACACATCGGTGCAGCCGCTCTGCGGCACGTGGGATCTTCCCAGGCCAGGGATTGAACCGGCGCCCCTTGCACTGCAAGGCGGTGTCCTTACCCACTGGACCACCAGGGGAAGCCCTACATGTCCATTCTTGATGGGAATATAAACTGATAATGCAGACACTATGGAAATCAGTATGCAGGTTCCTCAAACAATTGCAAATAAAACTATCATATGATCCAGCAACTCAACTTAAGGTCATTTATCCAAAGAAAACACAAACATTCTCTCATAAAGATATATACACTCTCATTTTCATTGCAGCACTATTTACAATAGCCAAGATGTGGAAACAACCTATGTGTCCATTAAGGAATGAATAAAGAAAGTATGATATAGTCATACATGGAATAATGTTTAGCCATAAAAACAAATGAAATCCTTCCATTTTCATCAATATAGATGGACTTCAAGAGCATTATACTAGGTGAAATAAATCAGAGAAAGATGAATACGATATGATCTGTTGCATGTAAAACTCAAGAACAACCAACCAACCAAAACAGTAACAAAATCCCACCTTAATAGATACAGACAACAGAGGGTTGCCAGAGGGAGTTGGGAGGTGACAGATAAGGGTGAAGGGGGTCAGAAAGTACAAAGAAAAAAAAAGCAGAAACTGACTTTAAAAAATTTTAAATATATGCTCTTCATATCTATACTGAAATTTCATGATCCTGACTAATTCTTTTTTTTTTCCAACTGCTGTATTAGGTATTCAGTGGCCTTGTGCATCAAAAAACTCATCCTTCAATTCTGAAAATTTTGTATATAGATCTTTGATAATATTTCCCTCCATTTTTTGTGACCTCTTTCTGGAATGCCTATTATTTAGATTTGAGACTTCATTACTTTCTAATTTATTTTTCCTTCCTGGCTTTTATTCTAACATCTAGACGTCCTCAAATGTGTCCTCTAAATCTTCTATTGAATTGGTTTTAATGTGCCTTATTTTTATTGTCTCTAATGCAGCAAATGTTTATAATAATATTTCATGTATGACTTATTTTTGTTTTATGTATATGAAATAGTATTATTTTTCTGAGGATATTCGTCTCTCTCTCTTTTTACTCTTTTTTGGTAAACCCAGCACCAAATCTTTTTCTCCTCACTTATTTTTGTTTGTTTATTTGTTCCTTACTGGAAGCTCCTGTGTGTGGTTTCTCCAACGATGGGCATCCCCATAGGATGCTTGGCAGATGTCTAGAGTCTTCAGTGCCTACAACTCTCTTCCCCTGCTGGGGTCCTGCCAGGGTCCTGAGCGCAGAGCAGGGAATGAAGGCAGGGTAATCCGGTGGTCAAACTGTAGACTGTCATTTAATCCTATTCCCGAATGACCTCAATCCCTTCTTTAGCTGCCAACAAACACATTTTTATCTCTCACAGTTTCATGTCCTGATTTGCCCTCAGCAAAACTTGGTCACTATCAGTGTGGACAATGCAGAGTTAGGGCAGGCCAGGGAGCCTTATCTTGGGCTGAAATGGAGAGCATGCCAGAAGCTGAAATCCTGAGTTCATTCCAACGCTATCTGTGAGAGGAAGACGTGCCAGAATACAGCGGCAGCAGCAGGAGAGAGGGGCACACGGTTGGCATATGGAGAGAAGGTACCATTTTGCCAACTTCTAGGATCGTCCTCGTCCACTCAGTCCTAACAACCAAGACTTGAATCTTACATCTCTCTACCCACTGCTATCTTACTCTGTCTCTTGGGGCAGTGAAGTGGCAGGGACAGTAAGCCTAACTTAGGGAGTTTATTCCATAGTCACGTGCCCATCTGGTGGCCTCCTGTGAACAGAAACGTTTGCTGGGTGCACCATACAGCTTGTCACATACATACAGAGTAGAAAGTCTGCTTGAGTTCTTCATGCTTCATTTACCCGGATAATGTCATCAAAAAATGATAATGGGGACTTTCCTGGCACTGTGGCTAATAGTCCACACTTCCAATACAGAGGAAACGACTTTAATGCCTGGTCAGGGAACTCAGATTCCATATGCCTTGGGGCGTGGCAAAGAAAATACCATAATGGATATAAAACCAAGTATGCAAAACTTTTTTCTTTTAAATTTTTACAGAGTTTTGTTGTTTACAGACATGTATATTCCCAGATTAGTCATATGCATATCCCTGGCCCCCTTCAAAACTTTTGAAAATTCTAAAGCACTACAGAATTTAAAGAGTATTTCATTCAATAAAAAAAATAAAGAATGAGGGCTTCCATGGTGGTCCAGTGGGTAAAGAGTACACCTTGCAGTGCAAGGGGTGCTGGTTGGATCCCTGGCACAGGAAGATCCCACATGCTGCGGAGGAGATGGACCAGTGTGTCCAATTATGAGCCAGCGCTCTGGAGCACATGCGCCCAGAGCAGGGAATCTGCAACAAGAGAGGCCACTGCAGGAGGCCCACACAGGCCAAAGAATAAAGATGGATTAAAATAAATAAATAATAAACCAATAAAATTTTTTAAAAATAAAAAATAAAGAATGTAACTTCAAAATGCAAATATGTATATATATCTGTGTGTATATATATATCATGATATGATATGTATTATATAATATATATATATATCTTGATATATATTATAAAATATATGAAATGGCTGGGTTTCCCAGGTAGCACTAGTGGTAAAGGTCCTGTCTCCTGTCCACGCAGGAGACGTAAGAGACGAAGATTCAATTCCTAGGTCGAGAAGATTCCCTGGAGGAGGAAACCGAAACCCACTCCAGTATTCTCCCCTGGAGAATCCCATGAACAGAGAAGCCTGGCAGGCTACAGTTCATACGGTCACAAAGAGCAGGACACGACTGAAGTGACTTAGCACGCAAGCATACAGAATAGCTATCACTATCATGTAAATGCACTGCCATTTTAAAAAGTGTAATAAACCTTGTGTATTCCAACCATAAAAGGAATTTTCCCACCTCCTCCTATTTCTCTTGGAACATCAGCAAATTGAGTCGCAAAGGAAATATAATGAAAAGTGGTTAAGCTATCCTGCAGACATGAAGCATATTGGCTAATAGTCCACACTTCAATACAGAGGAAACGACTTTAATGCCTGGTCAAAGATTCCATATGCCTTGGGGCGTGGCAAAGAAAATACCATAATGGATATAAAACCAAGTATGCAAAACTTTTTTCTTTTAAATTTTTACAGAGTTTTGTTGTTTACAGACATGTATATTCCCAGATTAGTCATATGCATATCCCTGGCCCCCTTCAAAACTTTTGAAAATTCTAAAGCACTACAGAATTTAAAGAGTATTTCATTCAATAAAAAAAATAAAGAATGAGGGCTTCCATGGTGGTCCAGTGGGTAAAGAGTACACCTTGCAGTGCAAGGGGTGCTGGTTGGATCCCTGGCACAGGAAGATCCCACATGCTGCGGAGGAGATGGACCAGTGTGTCCAATTATGAGCCAGCGCTCTGGAGCACATGCGCCCAGAGCAGGGAATCTGCAACAAGAGAGGCCACTGCAGGAGGCCCACACAGGCCAAAGAATAAAGATGGATTAAAATAAATAAATAATAAACCAATAAAATTTTTTAAAAATAAAAAATAAAGAATGTAACTTCAAAATGCAAATATGTATATATATCTGTGTGTATATATATATCATGATATGATATGTATTATATAATATATATATATATCTTGATATATATTATAAAATATATGAAATGGCTGGGTTTCCCAGGTAGCACTAGTGGTAAAGGTCCTGTCTCCTGTCCACGCAGGAGACGTAAGAGACGAAGATTCAATTCCTAGGTCGAGAAGATTCCCTGGAGGAGGAAACCGAAACCCACTCCAGTATTCTCCCCTGGAGAATCCCATGAACAGAGAAGCCTGGCAGGCTACAGTTCATACGGTCACAAAGAGCAGGACACGACTGAAGTGACTTAGCACGCAAGCATACAGAATAGCTATCACTATCATGTAAATGCACTGCCATTTTAAAAAGTGTAATAAACCTTGTGTATTCCAACCATAAAAAGGAATTTTCCCACCCCTCCTCCTATTTCTCTTGGAACATCAGCAAATTGAGTCGCAAAGGAAATATAATGAAAAGTGGTTAAGCTATCCTGCAGACATGAAGACATGGGAAGTTGGCTATAAACTGACATTTGGGTATTTTTGCTTATTCCCTGTTCAAACTCAGTCCAAAATTTCTCTATGAAATAGGAAACGTTCTTTCCCTTTCTGGCCTCTGCACTCTACAAGTTTCAGGCTAGCTGGCCTTCTATTCATTTCACTCCCTACCCTACCCCCTAAAATACTTAGCAGCACCAGAGACTCATACTTCATCGTCTGAACTGTAAAAAAAAACAAAAAAACAAAAAAAAAACCTGAATCCATAACAGACAGCCTCCAACCACTGCCAAAATACACTGTGATCAATCACCAAAAACCAGTACATAGTCCAAGAGAATAAGTACCAGCAGGTTTCAAGAAAACCAAGATGCATGACCAAATAAACAGTGTATAACCAGATGTACAGAATCAGATATGCAATATAAAAAGCAGATGATTATCTTAGGAATTTGACCTCCAAATTCAAGTTCATTACAGCATTTTAATAGGAAACGCCCACAACGGTTTTCCTTCCCTTTTTCTCTTTTTCGTTTCTTTCTCCCCTCCTATTCTTTTCTGAGTTAAAGGGTGAGAAGTGGTAAGACTACTAGGGTGAGGTGGATTATAACCAAAGTCACATACACAGTAGACGCTGCAGCATGGTCCTCACATGGAATATCCTGAGCCTTTTTCTCCTTTGACTTTGAACAGGAAAAGCACAGTCTATATGCTGGTCTCTTTGTTCTGCACCTTGAGTGTAATGAATGGCCCTTCAATCTAAAGAGTATGTTATGTGCGTGATACTACAAACTCAAAGCAAGTCTTGTTTAATAGACATGGGATGGGGTCAAGCCTGAATTATCCAAAGGGACTCGAGGGCATGAGCTAAGTTCATAAATGTTTCAGGGAGCCTAGCCTTAAGCTTTCCCATTGCACAAGGGGAAGGGAAAGAGAAATCAAACAAATTCCAGCTAGATAAGCGGTCTGGGGGAAGGACAAGAACAGTGGGAGAGGGAGGAGGGTGGAAGAAGGGAGATCATAAAGCCAGGAAAAGGGAAAGGTTCATTAAACTCAAGACTGAAAGGAAATTGTACAAACAGTTAATACAGAGAGATCAAAATGAGGCGGGTATGTTCCCAGGACCTTGGGCGAGTCAGCATCTGGCAGCTGACTGTATACATGGTAATGTGAACAAAGCAGACAGAGAAAAGAGCAGACTGAGAATGCAAGAGCGTTTAGGGCAGACGCTTTCTTTTTCCGAACATCAGTGAAGTCATGAGAGATGCTCCATCTCCGAATCTTCCATTATAAAAACAAGGACCATGGTAGTTGGGCTCTAAGCACTGTTCATAAAAGAACGAAACACGCTTTGAGGAAAGTTAGCTAGGGCACCTAAAGAACAATGGATTCCAGGTCATGTTGTCATTCTGGACCCATTCTTAGCTCTTAGTCCTCTTCTGTGTCAGGCAGCTCACTCTCAGCCTTTATGGATAGGGTATGAGTGCACGCAAAGTTTCGTGGCCAGTATTGGCAAAAGAAAAAAAAAAGGGGAGCCACATCAAAAATTCTCATGGGAACTCTTGGCAAAATACATGAAGAGGCATTTAGCAAATGTATATAGAAAAGAAGATACACCACACAAGCCACTCTTCTCTCTGCAGGAAATGATGATCCAATATCAACAATGTTTCCTGCGGGCTGACCCCTTAGTCACAGGCATCCAGCTGTTCTTGTTAACAACAAAGGAATGATTTATCTCTCAACGATGTAAAGGAAAGAAAGGCATAACCAAGAAAGTTATGGCTTAAACAGATGGGGCTGATCCCAGGGGACGATGCATTTCCCAGCATTTAAATCTTCTCCCTTCTACACTCTGAGGCATATGTCAGGGTTGTTCTGGTGCTAAACGCCTCATCACTATCCTCATATTTTGCTTTTCTCAGGCTGGTGCTTCCTGCAACTAACAGCTCATTAATTAAATTGCTTTCACTTACAAAGTAAACTTTTTTTTTTTTTTTTTTGCCAGAGCAAGATTGTTGCCAGATTCTTTTGTCTGATTGTGTATCTCTTTTCTTGGACGTGTATCAATTTTGCATGGGGTAAGCTATAGGCCTAACTAGGATGAACAGTTTTTCTGAACCACAACTGCAAGTCTTGCTCTCCCTTGACTGTCCCTTTCCAGAAAGGAAAAGATACGGTTTCTGGGGTTACAGGAAAAGGATTCAGGCAGCCCAGAAATCACACCAAATGAGGAAAGTTAGCTAGGGCACCTAAAGGCAGCTGACTGTATACATGGTAATGTGAACAAAGCAGACAGAGAAAAGAGCAGACTGAGAATGCAAGAGCGTTTAGGGCAGACGCTTTCTTTTTCCGAACATCAGTGAAGTCATGAGAGATGCTCCATCTCCGAATCTTCCATTATAAAAACAAGGACCATGGTAGTTGGGCTCTAAGCACTGTTCATAAAAGAACGAAACACGCTTTGAGGAAAGTTAGCTAGGGCACCTAAAGAACAATGGATTCCAGGTCATGTTGTCATTCTGGACCCATTCTTAGCTCTTAGTCCTCTTCTGTGTCAGGCAGCTCACTCTCAGCCTTTATGGATAGGGTATGAGTGCACGCAAAGTTTCGTGGCCAGTATTGGCAAAAAAAAAAAAAAAAAAAAAGCCACATCAAAAATTCTCATGGGAACTCTTGGCAAAATACATGAAGAGGCATTTAGCAAATGTATATAGAAAAGAAGATACACCACACAAGCCACTCTTCTCTCTGCAGGAAATGATGATCCAATATCAACAATGTTTCCTGCGGGCTGACCCCTTAGTCACAGGCATCCAGCTGTTCTTGTTAACAACAAAGGAATGATTTATCTCTCAACGATGTAAAGGAAAGAAAGGCATAACCAAGAAAGTTATGGCTTAAACAGATGGGGCTGATCCCAGGGGACGATGCATTTCCCAGCATTTAAATCTTCTCCCTTCTACACTCTGAGGCATATGTCAGGGTTGTTCTGGTGCTAAACGCCTCATCACTATCCTCATATTTTGCTTTTCTCAGGCTGGTGCTTCCTGCAACTAACAGCTCATTAATTAAATTGCTTTCACTTACAAAGTAAACTTTTTTTTTTTTTTTTTTGCCAGAGCAAGATTGTTGCCAGATTCTTTTGTCTGATTGTGTATCTCTTTTCTTGGACGTGTATCAATTTTGCATGGGGTAAGCTATAGGCCTAACTAGGATGAACAGTTTTTCTGAACCACAACTGCAAGTCTTGCTCTCCCTTGACTGTCCCTTTCCAGAAAGGAAAGATTCAACTAAGATACGGTTTCTGCTTGAGGCAGAAGATGGATACAGGAAAAGGATTCAGGCAGCCCAGAAATCCACACCCAAAGACCCAACTGATAGAGAGGCCAATATTTTTGTCTCTTATAAACTACTGTCAGATGGTTTTGCTCTAAAAAGCTTCTTTCTAGGAATCAAGCAACCAAAACCTTCAGATAACTGCAATTTTTTCCACATTTTTACCTCAGTAAAAAAAAGACAAACTCAACAAATGAATATGAGAGTCTTGGAGGCTTCTGTTGTTGTGCTGTTGCTTTTCTAGTGAGCACAGTTCATAGGATCTGCACACTTAAGACTAACTGCCTACAACTTCTACCCTGAGGATAACAATTGTAGGCATGTCCAATCATAATTATATTGAGACTCTTTCTGATAGGAGCCATCCAAAAAAAACAAACTGATTTAATGTCACGTATACATACTTTCGGGCTTCCCAGGTGGTACTAGCAGTAAAGAACCTGCCTACCAATGCAGGAGACAGAAGAGACATGGGCTTGGTCCCTGGGTTGGGAAGATCCTCTGGAGAAGGGAGTAGCAACCCACTCCAGTATTCTTGCCTAGAGAATTCCATAAACAGAGGAGCCTGGTCGGGTATAGTCCACAAGGTCACACAGAGTCGGACATGATTACAGAGACTTAACACGCACACACGCACATACATACTGTATTTGAAAATTTTTTTAATTGAAGATCAGTATAATTCTCCATTAACTATAACATCATAACCAGGCCACTTCTGTGTGTGTGTGTGTGTGTGTGTGTGTGTGTGTGTGTGTGTAAGGGGGAAATGTACTCTAAATTCAGTAATAAATACCCACACACACACAATCGTTTTAAGAGGAATGCAAATTTGATAGAGAAAATAGAATTTCAATAACCCTATCAGTGAAAGAAGTTAGTCACAAAAGACCATATTTATATGAAATATGCAGAACAAGCATATCTATAACAAAAAGCAGATTAACAATTCTCCAGGGCTGAGAGTGGGGGAGGAGATGGGAAAGGTATAGGCAAGTGACTGCTATGGATATGGGGCTTCTTTCTTTTTTGGGTGATGAGAATATTCTGAACTTGTGCTGAGGGCTGCCCAATTCTTTGAATATCATTTAAAAATCACTGAACTGTACACTTTAAGTCAGCAAAAGGTATGGCATATGAATTGTATCTCCATAAAACATTGTTTAATACCCTCTCAGAGGTGGTTTCTCAAGCTGTCCAGCACATGGGTGGGTTAACAGATCCAACCAGGACAGAAGCCAGCCTTTGAGTAGATCTACTTTCCCTCTCCTTCTCCTTCTCTTTCTTTGTCAGTGATACTCAGTATTTGAGTCATCTCTGTTTCCTTCTCTGCTTTCATCCCATTGGCTTAGATTGTGCCCCGCCATCTGTCCACTAACTTGGCTCTGAATCTCTGGCCCTCCTTAAAACAACATCAAGGGCTCCTTTGGAAATGTCTCCTGATGGAAGCCCTGCCTCCTGGATCTCATAGGAAGTCTGACACCTGGGCACAGTCTGCCATTCTCCACCTGC
Organism: Tragulus kanchil; assembly: GCA_022376925.1. Taxonomy (NCBI): domain Eukaryota; kingdom Metazoa; phylum Chordata; class Mammalia; order Artiodactyla; family Tragulidae; genus Tragulus; species Tragulus kanchil. The sequence goes on from JAIOJX010000025.1 coordinate 36,829,233, forward strand.
ACTCCTGGACTCTGCCAAGTTTCCACTGTTTTCTGACCCAAACCTCAGTCATCTCCCTGCGATGTCAATTTAGGACCAAGGTAGGGGCTATGACTGACACCAAGACAGGCTCCTCAAGAGGAGGTTGCAGATCTCGAGGCAGTCACATGGACGGAAGTGAAATGGCATGAAATATCCAGAGACTCACATTGCAGAGCACTCAGTCTTTTTTTTAACCATGAAACTGACCCGGACACTCATGGGCTTTCCATTTGGGCCATCCTGTCCCTCCTGAGGACAGCAGTCCTATCTGGTCGCCAGCATCAGGGAGGTCCCCATCCAGCCAAAATATTCAAATAGGCCCAGGAAGCACCTCTCCAAATAATTACCATTTACTTAATGTCCAAGTTTGGAATGGCCTAGAAAAGAAAAAGTCCCGAACTTACCTGATCTCATGGAAAGACAGACAGAGTATGTTTGGTTTCTGGAGGTTGTTTGCTTCTTCCCAATTTCCCACCGTCCTACATTCAGAGCTCCTTTTGCCTTCATCCACAGACTCTCTTCAGAAAGTGGTGTCCAAAGGCACAGCTGAACCACTGAGTGGCCCTGTGGTCTGATTCCCTGAAGCTTCAGGTTTTGATTTGAAGAAATTGCTTAAAAGAATTGATGCCTTTTTTCTCACCACTACAAATGGCAAAGCTTTCACATCACGATAGCAATGCTTTTAAGAGAGACATGTAATAACCAATTTGTCCAGTAGTCCATTATTCTGCCCAAACACTTAATAATTAAGAGACAAACATTGATATTTCGATTTACTACCTAAAAGGGTTTTGAGGGTGGGTTAATTTTTTAAATTTTTAATTGGAGGATAATTGCTTTACAATATTGTGTTGATTTCTGCCATACAACAACATGAATAAGCCATAGGTATACATACGTCCCCTCCCTCTTGAGCCTCCCTCCCAGTCCCATCCTTTCCCACCCCTCTAGGTCATCACAGAGCACTGGAATGAGCTTCCTGTGTTATTCAGCAGCTTTCCACTAGCTATTTTACATATGGTAGTGTATATGTTTCAATGATACCCTCTAAGTTCATCCCACCCTCTCTTTCGCCAACTATGTCCAAAAGTCTGTTCTTTATGTCTGCAACTCTATTCACACCCTGCCAATAGATTCATCAGTAATCATTTTTCTAGATTCTATATATATTTATATGTATTAATACACAATATTTGTTTTTCTCTTTCTGACTTACTTCATTCTGTGTAACAGGCTCTAGGTTCATCCAATTCACTACAACGGACTCAAATCCATTCCTTTTTATAGTTGAGTCTGCTGCAGAGCACTCAGTCTTTTAAACATGAAACTGACCCGGACACTCATGGGCTTTCCATTTGGGCCATCCTGTCCCTCCTGAGGACAGCAGTCCTATCTGGTCGCCAGCATCAGGGAGGTCCCCATCCAGCCAAAATATTCAAATAGGCCCAGGAAGCACCTCTCCAAATAATTACCATTTACTTAATGTCCAAGTTTGGAATGGCCTAGAAAAGAAAAAGTCCCGAACTTACCTGATCTCATGGAAAGACAGACAGAGTATGTTTGGTTTCTGGAGGTTGTTTGCTTCTTCCCAATTTCCCACCGTCCTACATTCAGAGCTCCTTTTGCCTTCATCCACAGACTCTCTTCAGAAAGTGGTGTCCAAAGGCACAGCTGAACCACTGAGTGGCCCTGTGGTCTGATTCCCTGAAGCTTCAGGTTTTGATTTGAAGAAATTGCTTAAAAGAATTGATGCCTTTTTTCTCACCACTACAAATGGCAAAGCTTTCACATCACGATAGCAATGCTTTTAAGAGAGACATGTAATAACCAATTTGTCCAGTAGTCCATTATTCTGCCCAAACACTTAATAATTAAGAGACAAACATTGATATTTCGATTTACTACCTAAAAGGGTTTTGAGGGTGGGTTAATTTTTTAAATTTTTAATTGGAGGATAATTGCTTTACAATATTGTGTTGATTTCTGCCATACAACAACATGAATAAGCCATAGGTATACATACGCCCCCTCCCTCTTGAGCCTCCCTCCCAGTCCCATCCTTTCCCACCCCTCTAGGTCATCACAGAGCACTGGAATGAGCTTCCTGTGTTATTCAGCAGCTTTCCACTAGCTATTTTACATATGGTAGTGTATATGTTTCAATGATACCCTCTAAGTTCATCCCACCCTCTCTTTCGCCAACTATGTCCAAAAGTCTGTTCTTTATGTCTGCAACTCTATTCACACCCTGCCAATAGATTCATCAGTAATCATTTTTCTAGATTCTATATATATTTATATGTATTAATACACAATATTTGTTTTTCTCTTTCTGACTTACTTCATTCTGTGTAACAGGCTCTAGGTTCATCCAATTCACTACAACGGACTCAAATCCATTCCTTTTTATGGTTGAGTAATATTCCATTGTATGTATGTACCACAACTTCTTTATCCATTCATCTTTTGATGGACATTTATGTTGCTTCCATGTCCCGGCTATTGTAAATAGTGCTGCAGTGAACACTGGTGTACATGTGTCTTTTTAAGTTATAGTTTATCTAGGGTATATGCCCAGTAGTGGAATTGCTGGGTCATATGGTAGTCTAGGGCTTCCCAGGTGGCACTAGAGGTAAAGAACCCAGCTGCCAACAAAGGAGACATAGAGATGTGAGTTCAATTCCTGGGTCAGGAAGATCCCCTGGAGTAGGAAATGGCTACCCACTCCATTATTCTTGCCTGGAGAATTCCATGGACAGAGGAGCCTGGTGGGTTCTGCAAAGAGTCAGATACAACTGAAGTGACTTAGCATGCATGCACACATGGTAGTTATATTCCTAGCTTTTTAAGGACTCTCCATACTCTTCTCCATAGTGGCTGTATCAGTTTACCTTCCACCAACTGTGGAAGAGTATTCTCTTTTCTCCACATCCTTTCCAGTATTTATTACTTATAGATTTTTTGATGATGGTCATTCTGACTGATATAAGGTAATACCTCATTATAGTTTTGATTTGCATTTCTCTAATAATGAGCGATGTTCAGCATTTTTTCCTATGTTTATGGCCTTCTGTATTTCTTTTTTTGCAGTAATGTCTGTTTAGGTTGTTTGTTTATTTAAAGCTGATTCTGAAGTTGATGATCTCCCTATAGTCAGAAAAAATCTTTTACCTGGAAGTCGTCACAATTTGAATGAATGGCTCTTTCAAAATGAAATTCAAATGTCTCTACAGCAATTTTAGTTTCATGTAACTTTAAATCTTAGAAACAATGTAGCACAATTCTTTCACTATACACAAAAGTAAGATATGGAGTTGGAGAGGACATGGATTAACCTGTGGCTGATACATGTTCATAACTGACAGAAACCAACACAATACTGTAAAGCAATTATCTTTCAATTTAAAATAAATAATTTTTTTTAAAGTAAGACTTGGTGCTTGGTGAATAGAAGTGACTTGCCCCAGTGTATAAATATATGATGAAACTAGGATTGCGGGGGGGCGGGGGGAGGAGGGGAATCCTCAGATTCTTGAAACTGGCCGTTTTCATATTCCATGACAAGGCAATAATTTATGATGATGTGAGCCTTATAAAATTTTTACTTGTCTCAAAAATTGGAGGGAGACTCAGAAAGAGGTTTGAAAGGGAGAGGAGAGAATGAGGGGATCATACAGCATCTTTTTTCTTGATCTTCACAATGACTGAAACAAAGAACACTGGGAAGATTATTACCTATCTCCCTAAATCAAAAATAGCAAAGACCACCTGACAGCTAAAGAAGCTAAAAAACACAGCCTCATGCTCAGTCTCTGGACACAGAAAGCCCACAGCTTACTACGTCAGGACAAAAAGAACCTCCAAACAAATCATGACTTGTGGCAGACAGCCTTAACCAGTGGCAATAATCTCTTCTTTTTGTTTGAAGACTAGTCTCCTCCATCAAAATAATAATAGCAATCATATACACTTTTATAAGTAAATGCAAATTCATCCTCAAAGGACCATCTAAGATAAAGTAAAGAAAGAACTGCAAGGAAAACATAAGACACACTACATTTCATTAGACCTATCTCTTGATTTTCATTAGACTGAACAGGCCTATTAGAAAATCACTTTCTTCTGTCCGTAGAAATGGTCTGTAACTGTGTTTTGGAAATGAGCTATTTCTGGCATTGCTGATCTGTAATTCTGCAGAGCGTTTTCATGGGGCAGAGGGCAACCAAGTGAACAATTTTTTCTCCTATAGTCAGAAAAATCTTTTACCTGGAAGTCGTCACAATTTGAATGAATGGCTCTTTCAAAATGAAATTCAAATGTCTCTACAGCAATTTTAGTTTCATGTAACTTTAAATCTTAGAAACAATGTAGCACAATTCTTTCACTATACACAAAAGTAAGATATGGAGTTGGAGAGGACATGGATTAACCTGTGGCTGATACATGTTCATAACTGACAGAAACCAACACAATACTGTAAAGCAATTATCTTTCAATTAAAAATAAATAATTTTTTTTAAAGTAAGACTTGGTGCTTGGTGAATAGAAGTGACTTGCCCCAGTGTATAAATATATGATGAAACTAGGATTGCGGGGGGGCGGGGGGAGGAGGGGAATCCTCAGATTCTTGAAACTGGCCGTTTTCATATTCCATGACAAGGCAATAATTTATGATGATGTGAGCCTTATAAAATTTTTACTTGTCTCAAAAATTGGAGGGAGACTCAGAAAGAGGTTTGAAAGGGAGAGGAGAGAATGAGGGGATCATACAGCATCTTTTTTCTTGATCTTCACAATGACTGAAACAAAGAACACTGGGAAGATTATTACCTATCTCCCTAAATCAAAAATAGCAAAGACCACCTGACAGCTAAAGAAGCTAAAAAACACAGCCTCATGCTCAGTCTCTGGACACAGAAAGCCCACAGCTTACTACGTCAGGACAAAAAGAACCTCCAAACAAATCATGACTTGTGGCAGACAGCCTTAACCAGTGGCAATAATCTCTTCTTTTTGTTTGAAGACTAGTCTCCTCCATCAAAATAATAATAGCAATCATATACACTTTTATAAGTAAATGCAAATTCATCCTCAAAGGACCATCTAAGATAAAGTAAAGAAAGAACTGCAAGGAAAACATAAGACACACTACATTTCATTAGACCTATCTCTTGATTTTCATTAGACTGAACAGGCCTATTAGAAAATCACTTTCTTCTGTCCGTAGAAATGGTCTGTAACTGTGTTTTGGAAATGAGCTATTTCTGGCATTGCTGATCTGTAATTCTGCAGAGCGTTTTCATGGGGGCAGAGGGCAACCAAGTGAATCACAGAGACTCTTAGGAGGAAAGCAGGGGCTGTCTGAACAAGCTCTTTGCCTGAACAGTTATTAGTCTCCTTGGAGGTACTCCTCTGAATTGAAAGAGAACCTTTAGGGAGACATTCAACACAAGGCAGGTGGTACTGGGTCAGGAGGACAGGGCCTTCTGGGGATTAGTACACAGCCTGGGTCACAGTTTGGCTCCCTGATTCCTAGCTTGGTGCTAGGGGAGGAAGCTGTTGAACTTCTCTATGAAATGAGACCAGCCATGCTGACGCCAGGGCTTCCCAGATGATGAGGTTGGTCAAGAATCTGGCTGCTCAATGCAGGAAGCACAAGAGATGCAGGTTCAATCCCTGGGTTAAGAAGAGCCCCTGGAGGATAGCAACCAACCCCTGTATTCTTGCCTAGAAAACCCCATGGACAGAGGGGTCTGGAAGACTATAAGTCCATGAGGTTGCAAAGAATCGGACACAACTGAGCCCACATGCACATACTGATGCCGTTAGGTTCTTATGAACATTCAATGAAAGAAATATCTGACTGTACCTAGCCCAGAGCCTACACAGATTATATCCTCCAGTCTTCTTGCCCGGAGACTCCCATGGACAAAGGAGTCTGGTGGGCTACAGTCCATGGGGTTGCAAAAGTCGGGCATGACTAAGACACTAAAGTGACAGCACATAACGACAATTATCAATTTTGCAGATGCTTTCATTCAAATCCACATGATGCTCAATCATCTTCTAATGACCTTAGAAATGAGCTGAATATATTACAGATCGCTGGGTGGGTCGATTCCCAAAACAAGAAAGGATCAGCCATAAAATTGTTCAATAAAAAGAATTTGTGTGCCTATTTTTGGTGACAGCACAGGAACAAGATGGGAACACAGCATTTTACTCAGCAGCCAGTCCTGGGAGGGAAAAAAATAAAACAAGGAATAGAAGCAATCCAAACCTCTAGAGCTTTCAGAATGAAAAAAATATAGTAAGAGTGAGACATGGGACTGAAATCCAGCAGCTGAGACATAACCCACCAGGCCTGTTGGCACGCGGCCCAGCAGCACGGCACTCCCTTAGGAACCAAGCATCTGCCTGCTTTCACATCTCCACAACATGCTAAACTATGAGCAAAAAGTGGTAGCATTCCACAAAGATCAAGGACACCCAGCACTCAGAAAATTCAGTTGCATGAGTAAATATTTACCTAGGGACTTCCTTGAGGTCTACAAACCTGATTCATTTTGTTGGCAGTTAACTCCATCATTTTAGCGAGCCACTGTGTTTTACTAGCAGGAGGCGGAGGTAGGGGAGAGGCCTCACTCAAAGTAACTGGGAAAACGCATTAGCAGACTTTTAGTAGTAATCCCACCAATGCCTCTGAAACCAGAAGGGAGTAGGGAGGAGCATTCTGAAGCAGGATGTCCATGTCAGAGAAATCAACACACTAATGTCCCTTCAGGCTCCCAGCTCCTACAACTCTATACTCAAAATTGACTCATTTTCAGGTTGAACCCTTCACCAGAGTCTGGATCCAATACAATCAATGATCAGAAGAAAAGGAAGGATCTCTAGTTGAGCATCTCAAGCAGACATTCCTGCCAGGGAATCTATTCTTAGACATGTCCTGGCTCACAGTTCCCGTGTGATGCAAGGTATTCATTCATCTGGCTCTTATGGACAACTCCCTCCTTGTGCTCCTGCTATGGCCCACCTAAAATCTAGACAAAGAAGTCCAAATGCCTCCTTCCAGAGGCCAACAGTCCACTTCCTCTAAGAAAGTATTCTCAACTTCCTTCCCGACAATTACAATTGCAGCTATGATGCTCAATCATCTTCTAATGACCTTAGAAATGAGCTGAATATATTACAGATCGCTGGGTGGGTCGATTCCCAAAACAAGAAAGGATCAGCCATAAAATTGTTCAATAAAAAGAATTTGTGTGCCTATTTTTGGTGACAGCACAGGAACAAGATGGGAACACAGCATTTTACTCAGCAGCCAGTCCTGGGAGGGAAAAAAATAAAACAAGGAATAGAAGCAATCCAAACCTCTAGAGCTTTCAGAATGAAAAAAATATAGTAAGAGTGAGACATGGGACTGAAATCCAGCAGCTGAGACATAACCCACCAGGCCTGTTGGCACGCGGCCCAGCAGCACGGCACTCCCTTAGGAACCAAGCATCTGCCTGCTTTCACATCTCCACAACATGCTAAACTATGAGCAAAAAGTGGTAGCATTCCACAAAGATCAAGGACACCCAGCACTCAGAAAATTCAGTTGCATGAGTAAATATTTACCTAGGGACTTCCTTGAGGTCTACAAACCTGATTCATTTTGTTGGCAGTTAACTCCATCATTTTAGCGAGCCACTGTGTTTTACTAGCAGGAGGCGGAGGTAGGGGAGAGGCCTCACTCAAAGTAACTGGGAAAACGCATTAGCAGACTTTTAGTAGTAATCCCACCAATGCCTCTGAAACCAGAAGGGAGTAGGGAGGAGCATTCTGAAGCAGGATGTCCATGTCAGAGAAATCAACACACTAATGTCCCTTCAGGCTCCCAGCTCCTACAACTCTATACTCAAAATTGACTCATTTTCAGGTTGAACCCTTCACCAGAGTCTGGATCCAATACAATCAATGATCAGAAGAAAAGGAAGGATCTCTAGTTGAGCATCTCAAGCAGACATTCCTGCCAGGGAATCTATTCTTAGACATGTCCTGGCTCACAGTTCCCGTGTGATGCAAGGTATTCATTCATCTGGCTCTTATGGACAACTCCCTCCTTGTGCTCCTGCTATGGCCCACCTAAAATCTAGACAAAGAAGTCCAAATGCCTCCTTCCAGAGGCCAACAGTCCACTTCCTCTAAGAAAGTATTCTCAACTTCCTTCCCAGGTAAGTGGGAGAATTGTTACTCTAGTCTAAGTGGAAAGACTGAAGGCAAAAGGAGAAGAGGGCAGCAGAGGATGAGATGGCTGGGCAGCATCACTGACTCCATGGATATGAACTTGGGCAAACTCTGGGAGGTGGTGGAGGGCAGGGAGGGCTGGCATGCTGCAGTCCATAGGGTCACACAGAGTCAGACATGACACAGTCACTGAACAGCTAAGTGGAAATAAAACACCCCATAGTTTAGGGACTTCCCTGGTGGTCCAGTGGTTAAGACTCCGTGTTCCCAATGCAAAGGCCCAGGTTTCCATCCCAGGTCAAGGAACCAGTTACTGCATGCTATAACTAAAGATCACGCATGCCGCAATAAAGATCCCACACACCACAACTAAGACATGGTGCATCCTGATATAAAATCAAAAAACTCAACAGTCTAATAGTTGAATGATGAGAATTAAAATATCTCTATAAAGAACAGTAAAATGAAAAAAAAAGAAAGAAAATACAAGGGAAAAGTTAAGAAAAGTGGCACAATCAGCTCTGAAAATCTAATACTGGGATAGCAGACTTCCTGAAAGACAGGACAATATATATATATATATATATATATAGAGAGAGAGAGAGAGAGAAAATCACCCACTGAAAAACTCTGAGAACTGAAGAACATGGTCTGAGTGTCCAGCATGATGGGTGAAAACAGAACCAGGTACACCAGGTACAGCACTGAGACATTTTAGGGCCATGGGTGTAAAGAGAAGAGCAACCAGAGTTCCAGAGAAAAAATTTAAAAAGCCACATATGGAGAAATCTGAAAGTAAAACAGCCTCAAATGGCATAAAAGAAACTGAAAACCAGGAATTAATGGAGTAAAGCCTTCAAAATTTTGAAATTCTCCAGCTTAAATGTCTGTGATCAGCCACAGCATTATTAAAGTGTCAGGACAGAAAGCAAATATTAAAGAGCAAAACCTTTGAGTTTCAAATAGTGATAAGTACAATTAATTATTTTAAAAAGGCAAATTTCAAACAAGATAACTCCAGGTACTACAAAAAGATATGCAAAGAAAGAAAACAGCACATGCATACAATTCATCTATGAATAAGTTACAGGGGTAATAACAACATAACCTTTTCTGCTGACACCAAAAGTAACATGTAACTATATTGTAAGGTCAGGGGGTTAGAAAAAAAAATACGAATATAGAGTGTGTGTGTGTGTGTGTGTGTGTGTGTGAAGAAAGGGGAGGGAAGAGGGCCAAAATCCTCATCTTCCAGCATGAAAAATCAAACTGGAAGGAAAGATCATAAAGTAGAAATAGTGGCATTTTATTCAGAAATATGGAGGAAAATACCCAAACCAAAAATCAACTAAAGGCTATCAGTGTTTGCTACTGGTTTTCCCAGTAGTCATGTATGGGTGTGAGAATTGGACCATAAAGGAAGACTGAGTGACAAAGAATTGATGCCTTTGAACGGTGGTGTTGGAGAAGGCTCTTGAGAGTCCCCTGGACTGCAAGGAGATCAAACCAGTCAGCCCTAAAGGAAATCAACCATGAATATTCATTGGAAGGAATAATGCTGAAGCTGAAGCTCCAACACTTGATATGAAGAGAAGACTCATTGAAAAAGACCCTGATGATGGGAAAAACAGAAGGCAGAAGGAGAAGGGGTTGACAGGATGAGATGGGTGGATGGCATCACTGAGTTTCAGTCTGAGGAAGCTCTGGGAGATGGTGAAGGACAGAGAAGCTTGGTGTACCACAGCTCATGCGGACACAAAGGGTCAGACAGGACGGAGCAAATGGACTGAACTGTATCTCACAAGGAATTATACTTTAATATTCTATAATAAATTCTAATGGGAAAGAATATAAAGAATAATATATAAGTATAACTGAGTCACCTTGCTCCTGAGGAGAAACTAACACCATATTATAAAGCAACAATAAGAAATTTTTAAAAATAAGTTAAAGAGGCTGAGGCCCAGCTGAGCTAAGAAAATTGATAGGACAGCATCTTAAGTCAGCTCATCTTGATTTGCACCCTAGTTTTGCCCCTAACTATGTGATCTTGGGTATTTTCATCCATATAAACCTGGGTTCCTTCAACTTTAAATGCGGGTTATAAAAATATTTACATCACAGAGTTGCTGTGAGGTTTAATTCAAGTATTTGAAAGTGACCAGCAGTGCCTGGCACATTTTTTGGGCTCTTCTTTCCTTTGAACACATATTTAGACTATTTGCCCTGTGTATCAAGCACAACAGACATTGGGGATGTATCAGTGAATGTACATGGAGCTTACTAGAATTAAAGGGAGACATAGATATGAAATAATAACGTACCAAATAAACAATATAGTCATTAAAAAGTGACAAGTGACACGTGCTATAGAATAAAAGAGCAAGGGGGATAGGGACACCCAGACTACTGGGAAGGGAAGAGCCTAGCAGGCTCTTCACAGAAGTGGGAGATCAGTAGCAGGTGCCTGCAGCATTCCAGAATGAGAAGACAGAGGCAGCTCAGACTAGAACGGTCGAAGAAAAGTGACTGGATTTTCTATTCTGAACAAGCTTTTCTATCATCATTTACCCAAGATAATGCAAGAAGTTAATGGCAGAAGTATGAAACTACAGTTTTTCAGTCTTTTTCTGAATAAAGAGACACTATAAATGGAAAAACCTAAGTGGAAATACAGCATTGTTTGTATGAAGGTTAATAAAATCTACAAAAGTTGCACTTCCTCTTACTTATAAAGTCTCTGTATTCGGTGGGTCTTGACATGTGTATACCATCAATGGGTGGACCTGGGATTCTATCTTAAGATGCAGTAACATTTGCACATATGACACCACGTCCCTTTCTTTTACTTTGCACAATATCTTATACAATAAATACAAACTAGGTATTGCTGTAGGTAAAGATTTATCCCTTCACTGAATATTGATAAGTAAGTATGGACTACAGCCTTAGCTGGCTTAACAGTGTAGTAAAAGAAAGTAGATAAACATAAAGAATTCAAACACACAGAAGAAGGAGGTCAATGCCAGAAAATTAGTTGGGGTTCACTGCTCCAGGGCAGGGCTCCCCAGTTTTTGGAGTCTAATGTGTGATGATCTGAGGTCGAACTGACATAATAAAAACAGACCACAATAAATGCAATGACCTTGAATCATCCAGAAACCATCCCCACCCCCAGTGCATGGAAAAACTGTCTTCCACAAAACCAGGCCCTTGTCCCAGAAAGGCTAAGGAACACTGCTCTAGGGAGTTGCAGCTATTTCTTTCAACTGGGGGAGGATCAGGAGGTGGTATGTGAAAGGCTCCATGGAGGAGGTGAAGTCTGTGGGACTCTGGACTGCAGGATGGGACAGAGGAGCTGAGTATTCCTGTAAGTGAAACAACAACAACAACAACAAAATTAAGAGACCAAGATAGACCACTTCAATGTACATAAGAGAAATGATGAGTTGTGAAGAATCACTAGAGCATAAGACCTCAGAGGAGGTTAATGGAGCTATAAGAAAAATGATGAAGAAAACCATAAGAAACAGCAGCTTGGGACTTCCCTGGTGGTCCAGCAGCTTGAGTTTGAGTCCTGGTCAGGGAACCACATGCTGCAACTAAGACCTGGCACAGCCAAATAAACAAATAGTTTTGTAAAAAAGAAGCTTAACATTGCCAGATAAAGGGCTCTAGATAAAGAGGATCATAAAAAGAAGGGGGCTTCCCTGGTGGTTCAGTGGGTAAGAACATCACATTGCAGCACAAGGGGCGCTGGTTCAATCTCTGGCCTGGGAAGATCCCATGTGTAATACCTTTTTTTCAAATGCACTTCCTCTTACTTATAAAGTCTCTGTATTCGGTGGGTCTTGACATGTGTATACCATCAATGGGTGGACCTGGGATTCTATCTTAAGATGCAGTAACATTTGCACATATGACACCACGTCCCTTTCTTTTACTTTGCACAATATCTTATACAATAAATACAAACTAGGTATTGCTGTAGGTAAAGATTTATCCCTTCACTGAATATTGATAAGTAAGTATGGACTACAGCCTTAGCTGGCTTAACAGTGTAGTAAAAGAAAGTAGATAAACATAAAGAATTCAAACACACAGAAGAAGGAGGTCAATGCCAGAAAATTAGTTGGGGTTCACTGCTCCAGGGCAGGGCTCCCCAGTTTTTGGAGTCTAATGTGTGATGATCTGAGGTCGAACTGACATAATAAAAACAGACCACAATAAATGCAATGACCTTGAATCATCCAGAAACCATCCCCACCCCCAGTGCATGGAAAAACTGTCTTCCACAAAACCAGGCCCTTGTCCCAGAAAGGCTAAGGAACACTGCTCTAGGGAGTTGCAGCTATTTCTTTCAACTGGGGGAGGATCAGGAGGTGGTATGTGAAAGGCTCCATGGAGGAGGTGAAGTCTGTGGGACTCTGGACTGCAGGATGGGACAGAGGAGCTGAGTATTCCTGTAAGTGAAACAACAACAACAACAACAAAATTAAGAGACCAAGATAGACCACTTCAATGTACATAAGAGAAATGATGAGTTGTGAAGAATCACTAGAGCATAAGACCTCAGAGGAGGTTAATGGAGCTATAAGAAAAATGATGAAGAAAACCATAAGAAACAGCAGCTTGGGACTTCCCTGGTGGTCCAGCAGCTTGAGTTTGAGTCCTGGTCAGGGAACCACATGCTGCAACTAAGACCTGGCACAGCCAAATAAACAAATAGTTTTGTAAAAAAGAAGCTTAACATTGCCAGATAAAGGGCTCTAGATAAAGAGGATCATAAAAAGAAGGGGGCTTCCCTGGTGGTTCAGTGGGTAAGAACATCACATTGCAGCACAAGGGGCGCTGGTTCAATCTCTGGCCTGGGAAGATCCCATGTGCCATGGAGCAGTGGGACCGATGTGTCCAACTACTGATCCAGAGCTCTGAAGCACATGCACCCAGAGCAGGTGATCTGCAACGAGTGAGGCCACCGCAATAGGAGGCCCACACAGGCCAAAGAACAAAGATGGATGAAAATAAGTAAATGAAAGACCAATAGAAGCGGCCAAAAAAAGAAAAAAAGTTTATGGCACATAATCTTAAAAAAAAAAAAAAAACAGGATCATAAAAAGAAAATAAATGCTAAAAAGAATCCACTTGTTAGGGAAGGGTTCAAATGGGCTCAGCCAAGACACTGACCACTGCTCTGATGATGAGCTTTCCAATTATCAAATTTACTGCCCAAAATTAGCATGTGGGCAAGAACTTTGGGGCTGAATTAAAACTACCAGCCAAAAAATTATTTCCTATTTTTCTTTTTTTTTCATTTTAAGGATTTTTAAAAATCTTTGGACATATATTTCTCTATTTTGCTTTCCTTTCTTTCCAAAGTCAAGGAAGAAATGCTAGTAAAGAAATGCTAGTAATCCTCTTTCCTTCCCCTCCTACATCCCTTCTTCCCTAGCTTCAGCAAAACAACACTATCAGGAGATCAAATGGCAAGCCACGTGCTTTGGGTCCATTTTTGATTGCAAGACACTGAGGTCAGAACCAAGACCTAACTAGGACCCTCATAAATCATAACAAAGAATCTTTTCAGATGCCACATGCAATGAAATATGCCTGTAGCCAGACTTTTCATCTCAGTGAACTTGACTTCTGCAATTGAGGAGTTTTGTTGTATTCCACCAAGCTCTCATATGTTCTAACAAGTAGGATGTAGCCCTCATTCAGCAGGCTGTGAAGTTTTCTGTAACCCAGATTATCTGGAGAACCACATGCTGCAACTAAGACCTGGCACAGCCAAATAAACAAATAGTTTTGTAAAAAAGAAGCTTAACATTGCCAGATAAAGGGCTCTAGATAAAGAGGATCATAAAAAGAAGGGGGCTTCCCTGGTGGTTCAGTGGGTAAGAACATCACATTGCAGCACAAGGGGCGCTGGTTCAATCTCTGGCCTGGGAAGATCCCATGTGCCATGGAGCAGTGGGACCGATGTGTCCAACTACTGATCCAGAGCTCTGAAGCACATGCACCCAGAGCAGGTGATCTGCAACGAGTGAGGCCACCGCAATAGGAGGCCCACACAGGCCAAAGAACAAAGATGGATGAAAATAAGTAAATGAAAGACCAATAGAAGCGGCCAAAAAAAGAAAAAAAGTTTATGGCACATAATCTTAAAAAAAAAAAAAAAAACAGGATCATAAAAAGAAAATAAATGCTAAAAAGAATCCACTTGTTAGGGAAGGGTTCAAATGGGCTCAGCCAAGACACTGACCACTGCTCTGATGATGAGCTTTCCAATTATCAAATTTACTGCCCAAAATTAGCATGTGGGCAAGAACTTTGGGGCTGAATTAAAACTACCAGCCAAAAAATTATTTCCTATTTTTCTTTTTTTTTCATTTTAAGGATTTTTAAAAATCTTTGGACATATATTTCTCTATTTTGCTTTCCTTTCTTTCCAAAGTCAAGGAAGAAATGCTAGTAAAGAAATGCTAGTAATCCTCTTTCCTTCCCCTCCTACATCCCTTCTTCCCTAGCTTCAGCAAAACAACACTATCAGGAGATCAAATGGCAAGCCACGTGCTTTGGGTCCATTTTTGATTGCAAGACACTGAGGTCAGAACCAAGACCTAACTAGGACCCTCATAAATCATAACAAAGAATCTTTTCAGATGCCACATGCAATGAAATATGCCTGTAGCCAGACTTTTCATCTCAGTGAACTTGACTTCTGCAATTGAGGAGTTTTGTTGTATTCCACCAAGCTCTCATATGTTCTAACAAGTAGGATTGTAGCCCTCATTCAGCAGGCTGTGAAGTTTTTCTGTAACCCAGATTATCTGGAGAACTCTCAATTTTATGATGAAATTTTGTAGTCAGTAGCAAAGTCCTGCAATCTCCATCTCTGCCAAAAATAACAACAGCTAACATTTACTGAGAACACACTTTGAGCCTAACCTGTACAACCTCATTTAAAGCTCACAACTCTGCTAGGTAGGTACAATCAAATTAAGAAACAAACCACAGGGGCGGAGCCAAGATGGCGAAGGAATGAGGGGAAGATGTCACCAGCTTCCCAAAAGAATCACCAGAACTAATCAAGAAATGAAACACCACCAACAAACCAGCTGCCTGACAACAGAACTCCAGAGTAGAAGAGTGAACAGCCAGAACTTTCCTGGAGCTACTCTTCTGAGAACCCTCTATCCTAAACACGACCAGACCGATGGAGAGCGCACCAGCAATTGCCCTAAAGGGGGCCTGAGTGGAGCGTCGGGGGAGAGAGGGCAGCGCTCAGCGCGAAAATTCGAAGAATCCGCCGGGATCGCCAGCAGAAATTAAGACACTGTGAAGATAGGACACTGGAGCAGGGCCAAGCGGAACGTAATTGGGAAGTTCCCCTTAGAGTGCTGCCTAGAGACCTGGAGCCGGAAGGGAGCGCCCAGTGCGAAAATCATGCTGCTTGGCCGGGCGAAAATCGCGACTTTCTGTCTGGCACCAGATGCTAATATTTGAACTAATATCACGGAACACCATAGCAAACCAGACATAGAGCCTGCACCCCCTGACCAATCATCAAACCAAGGATCCGTGGAGTGGAAGCCCTGATTCCAAGACCCCACACTATCAAAGAACATACAACACTAGAGATTATTCACCTGTAAACAAGACCTAACACCACCCAAGTCACAAACCACTGAACCCTTCTACAAGCACAGAAACTCAGAGGAAGGGAGAATTCAACCAAGAAGCCTGGTGGGAAAAAGAACTCCATACACACAGACACACACAAAGAAACAAAAACTAACCTAATAATGAAACGACAGAGAAACACTGCACAAATGAAGGACCAAGCTAGAGAAACACAGCTTCAAATGACTGAGGAGGAGACAGACAAATTATCTGAAAGAGAATTCAGAAAAACTATACTAATGAGGATGCAAAACACCGAAAACAGAATATTAGAGGAAATTAGTGCATTGAGAAAAGACATGCAGGAAAAAAAAAAAAAGCAAATAGAGACCACCAACTCAAATGCTGAATTCAAAAATACTATAGAAGGTCTCAACAGTAGAGTATCAGAGGCAGAACGGATAAGTGAGCTGGAAGACAGAATGGTGGAAATAAATGCTGAAGAACAGAACAAAGTCGAAAGAATTCAAAGAACTGAGGATAGCCCCAGAGACCTATGGGACAATATCAAATGCACCAACATTAGAATTGTAGGAGTTCCAGAGGAAGAAGAGGGGAAGAAAGGCTATTAAAAAAATTCTTGAAGAGGTTATAGTTGAAATATTCCCCAGCATGGGAAAGGAAAGAGTCGACCAAGTCCAAGAAGCACAAAGAGTTCCATACAGGATAAACCCCAGCAGAAACACACCAAGGCACATTCTAATCAAACTAACGCAGACTAAATATAAAGACAGATTACTAAAAGCAGCTAGGAACAAACAACAAATAACATATAAAGGAAACCCCATACGTCTAACTGCGGATCTCTCAACAGAAACCCTGCAGGCCAGAAGAGAATGGCAAGACACATTTAAACGGCTAAAAGAGAACAACCTCTAAAGAAGAATTCTCTACCCAGCGAGAATCTTATTCAGAATTGATGGTGAAGTCAAAAGCTTAACAGACAAGCAAAAACTAAAAGAATTCTGTACCACAAAACCAGCCCTACAA
Source organism: Tragulus kanchil (assembly GCA_022376925.1). Lineage (NCBI taxonomy): Eukaryota > Metazoa > Chordata > Mammalia > Artiodactyla > Tragulidae > Tragulus > Tragulus kanchil. Next base: position 36,846,162 of record JAIOJX010000025.1, read on the forward strand.
CAAGTGTTAAATGGCCTGATATAGCCAATAAATACAAGAGTAGAAGAAGTCCTTCAAATCAAACCCCAGACTTCTAAGAAGATGACAATAGGAACATTCGTATCAATAATTACTTTGAATGTAAATGGATTAAATGCTCCAACCAAATGACACAGGCTGGCTGAATGGATTCAGAAACATGACCCATATATATGATGTTTACAAGAGACCCACTTCAGACCTAGAGACACTCATACACTGAAAATGAGAGACTCGAAAAAGATATTCCATGCAAATGGAAATCAAAAGAAAGCTGGAGTAGCAATCTTCATATCAGACAAAATAGATTTTAAAGTAAAGAAGATTCTAAGAGAAAAGGCAGGTCACTACATCATGATTAAAGGATCCATCCAAGAGGAAGACATAACAGTCATGAACATCTACGCACCCAACACAGGGGCACCTCAATACATAAGACAGATACTTTCAGACTTAAAAGAAGAAATCAATAATAATACAATAATAGTAGGAGACTTTAACACTCCTCTCACACCAATGGATAGATCATCTAAACAGAAAATTAATAAAAGAAACACAAGCCTTAAATGTCACACTAGAAAAGATGGATCTCATCGATATCTTTAGGACGTTCCATCCAAAAGTAGAAGAATACACTTTCTTCTCAAGTGCTCACGGAACATTCTCCAAGATAGACCACATCTTGGGCCACAAATCTAACCTCAGTCAATTCAAGAAAACTGAAATCATATCAACCATCTTCTTGGACCACAATGCAATGAGACTAGAGATCAACTACAGGAAAAAAAACGCTAAAAACACAAACACATGGAGATTAAACAACACATACCTAAAAAACCAACTGATTACTGAGGATCTTTCAACAGAAACCCTGCAGGCCAGAAGAGAATGGCAAGACACATTTAAACGGCTAAAAGAGAACAACCTCTAAAGAAGAATTCTCTACCCAGCGAGAATCTTATTCAGAATTGATGGTGAAGTCAAAAGCTTAACAGACAAGCAAAAACTAAAAGAATTCTGTACCACAAAACCAGCCCTACAACAAGTGTTAAATGGCCTGATATAGCCAATAAATACAAGAGTAGAAGAAGTCCTTCAAATCAAACCCCAGACTTCTAAGAAGATGACAATAGGAACATTCGTATCAATAATTACTTTGAATGTAAATGGATTAAATGCTCCAACCAAATGACACAGGCTGGCTGAATGGATTCAGAAACATGACCCATATATATGATGTTTACAAGAGACCCACTTCAGACCTAGAGACACTCATACACTGAAAATGAGAGACTCGAAAAAGATATTCCATGCAAATGGAAATCAAAAGAAAGCTGGAGTAGCAATCTTCATATCAGACAAAATAGATTTTAAAGTAAAGAAGATTCTAAGAGAAAAGGCAGGTCACTACATCATGATTAAAGGATCCATCCAAGAGGAAGACATAACAGTCATGAACATCTACGCACCCAACACAGGGGCACCTCAATACATAAGACAGATACTTTCAGACTTAAAAGAAGAAATCAATAATAATACAATAATAGTAGGAGACTTTAACACTCCTCTCACACCAATGGATAGATCATCTAAACAGAAAATTAATAAAAGAAACACAAGCCTTAAATGTCACACTAGAAAAGATGGATCTCATCGATATCTTTAGGACGTTCCATCCAAAAGTAGAAGAATACACTTTCTTCTCAAGTGCTCACGGAACATTCTCCAAGATAGACCACATCTTGGGCCACAAATCTAACCTCAGTCAATTCAAGAAAACTGAAATCATATCAACCATCTTCTTGGACCACAATGCAATGAGACTAGAGATCAACTACAGGAAAAAAAACGCTAAAAACACAAACACATGGAGATTAAACAACACATACCTAAAAAACCAACTGATCACTGAGGAAATCAAAGGAGAAATTTAAAAATTCCTAGAAGAAAATGATAATGAACACATGACCATGTAAAACATATGGGATACCGCAAAAGCAGTTCTAAGGGGGAAATTTATAGCAATACAATCCCACCTCAAGAAACTAGGAAAATATGAAGCAGATGACCTAACCCTCCGCTTAAAACAACTGGAGAAAGAAGGAAAAAAAACACCTCAAAGCCAGCAGAAGAGAAACTATAAAGACGAGAGTAGAAATAACTGACAAAGAAATGAAAGAAATTATAGTACGGATAAATAAAACAAAAAGCTGGTTCTTTGAAAAGGTAAACAAAATTGACAAGCCCCTGGCCAGACTCATCAAGAAAAAGAGAGAGAAGAACCAGATCAACAAAATCAAAAACGAAAAAGGAGAGATTACAACAGATAATGCAGAAATCCAAAGGATTCTAAGAGACTATTATGAGCAACTCTATGGCAACAAACTGGACAACCTGGAAGAAATGGACAGTTTCTTATAGAAGATTAAGCTCCCAAGACTGAGCCAGGAAGAAACAGAAACTTTGAACAACCCAATCACAAGCTCAGAAATCGAATTTGTGATTAAAAATCTACCCAAAAATAAAAGCCCAGGGCCAGATGGCTTCACAGCCGAATTCTACCAAACATTTAAAGAAGACCTAATGCCTGTCCTTCTAAAACTCTTCCAAACAATTGCACAGGAAGGAAAACTTCCAAACACATTCTACGAGGCCACCATCACCCTGATACCCAAACCAGGCAAAGACAACACAAAAAAGGAAAATTACAAACCAATTTCTCTGATGAACTTAGATGACAAGATCCTCAACAAAATCCTAGCAAACAGAATTCAACAACACATCAAAAAGCTCATTCATCACGATCAAGTCGGGTTCATCCCAGGCATGCAAGGATTCTTCAACATCCGCAAATCAATCAATGTGATACACCATATCAACAAATTGAGAGACAAAAATCACATGATCATCTCAATAGATGCAGAAAAATATTTGACAACGTACAACATCCATTTATGATCAAAACTCTTCAGAAAATGGACATAGAAGGAACCTGTCTCAACATAATAAAAGTCATATATGAGAAGCCCACAGCGAACATTATCCTCAATGGTGAAAAACTGAAAGCATTCTCTCTAAGATCAGGAACAAGACAGGGGTGTGCACTTTCACCACTACTATTCAACATAGTCCTGGAAGTCCTAGCAACAGCAATAAGCGAAGAGAAAGAATTAAAAGGAATCCAGATTGGAAGGAAGAAGTAAAGCTCCCTCTTTTTGCAGACGACATGATATTATACATAGAAAACCCCAAAGACACTATTACAAAGCTACCAGAGGTAATCAAGTAATTCAGCCAAGTCGCAGGATACAAAATCAACACACAGAAATCACTGGCATTCCTATACATAAACAATGAAAAATCAGAAAACAAAATCAAAGAGGCAATCCCCTTCACCATTGCAACTAAAAGAATCAAATATCTAGGAATAAACCCACCCAAAGAAACAAAAGAACTGTACACAGAAAATTACAAGACACTCGTGAAAGAAATTAAAGAAGACTTAAACAGATGGAGAGATATTCCATGTTCCTGGGTCGGAAGAATCAATATTGTGAAAATGACCATACTACCAAATATCAGCTACAGATTCAACGTGATCCCTGTCAAACTACCAATGACATTCTTCACAGAACTAGACCGAAGAATAACACAGTTCATATGGAAACACAAAAGATCTCGAATAGCCAAAGCAATCCTGAGAAAGAAAAATGGAGCTGGAGCAATCAGCCTCCTTAACTTCAGACTCTGCTAGAAAGCAACAGTCATGAAGACAGTATGGTACTGGCACAAAAACAGAACTATAGACCAATGGAACAAGATCAAGAACCCAGAGATAGACCCACGCACCTATGGGTACCTTATTTTTGGCAAAGGAAGTGAAACTATAAAATGGGACAAGGACAGCCTCTTCAACAAGTGGTGCTGGTAAAACTGGACAGCTACATGCAAAAAGATGAAGTTGGAACATTCCCTGACACCATACACAAAGGTCAACTCAAAATGGATTAAAGACCTAAATGTAAGACCAGAAACCATCAAATTCTTAGAGGAGAATATAGGCAAAACCATCAAAGACATCAATCAAAGCAAGATCTTCTCTGACCCACCTACTGGAATAGCTGAACTAAAAACAAAAATGAACATGTGGGACCTCATGAAACTTACAAGCTTTTGTACAGCAAAAGAAATTACAAAAAAGCTGAACAGACACCCCACAGAGTGGGAGAAAATCATAGCAAATGAAATAACAGGCAAAGAATTAATCTCCAAAATCTACAAGCAACTCAGACAACTCAGCACCAGAAAAATGAACAACCCAATCAAAAAAATGAGAAAAAGATCTAAAGAGACACCTCTCCAAAGAGGACCTACAGATGGCCCAAAAGCACATGAAACAATGCTCAACTTCACTAATAATTAGAGAAATGCAAATCAAAACTACAATGAGATATCACCTCACACCCGTCAGAATGGCCATCTTCAAAAAATCTGCAGACAATAAATGCTGGAGAGGGTGCGGAGAAAAGGAAACCCTCTTGCATTGCTGGTGGGAATGTAAACTGATACAGCCTCTATGGAAGACAGTATGGTGATTTCTTAAAAAACTAAAAACAGAAGCACCATACGATCCAGCAATCCCACTATTAGGCTTATATCCTGATGAAATCAAAACTGAAAGAAGCACCTGTACCCCAATGTTCGTTGCAGTTCTCTATACAATAGCCAGAACATGGAAGCAACCTAGATGTCCATCGACGAATGAGTAGATAAAGAAGCTCTGGTACATATGTACAATGGAATACTACTCAGCTGTTAAAAGAAATGCAGAAGGCTCAGTCCTAATGAAGTGGCTAGCTCTAGAACCTATCATAAAAAGTGAAGTAAGTCAAAAAGAGAAAGACAAATACAGTATACTAACACACATATATGGAATCTAGTAGGATGGTCTTGATAACACACGCAGTGAACTCATTGAAAAACAGACAGAGCATAGACATAGGGACATTGTGGGGAAGAAATGGGGGGGGGGTATGGAGGGAGTAACATGGAAACCTATACTGTCATTTGTGGAAAAGAGAGCTATTGTCATTGTGCTAAAGTATTAGGAGTGCTCACAATGGCTTGGGGCGAAGGTCTGGAGGGGTGGGATGGGGGGAACTGGGGGAGTGGGGACCAGGGATATGCATATGACTGATCTGGGAACATACATGTCTGTGAACAACAAAACTCTGTAAAACCTTTAAAATAAAGAATAAAAAGAAAGAAAGAAAGAGTTTTTGCTGTAGAAAAAAAAAAACAGACAAAGAAACAAGGCACAGAGAAGTTAGGTAATTTGTCCATCGATCCTAGAGCCAGAAAATGAATGAATGAACAAATGAGTGACTGAAGGAATATTTCTCTCTTCCTTCCCCAAGAGTTCACCATCTCAGCCAGCAGCTTTCGCCTGATTTTTACTTCTTGCATCAGTGTGCTCTCCTAAATCTGGGAATGAAGTCCTCCGACTATGAAGTCCTTCCTCAGTTCCTTTCTATAAAGAAACTCAGATCTGTCTCCTCACTAAGCATTTGCTAAATCATCTTGTCCTATGTACTATTTAGACTCTTAGTTTAAAAAATGGTTCTGACTGAGTAACTTACCCTCTATGCCCATTATTCTGTTATCTTATCATAACTTTCTCTGTTTTATCATGAGTGATTTTTTTTCCACTGCATTTCATCATTTTCAAATGCCAGATTAATATGTAACCGTGAGACCTTAAAACCATGCTTAATCTAGAACCATGATGGAAACCAACAACCCAATCCAGACAAAAACTGAGAATTTAAATATCATTGCCAGAATAAGGAAGAAAAATAGGACTGTTCTCCAGCTCATCTGTGTATTTCTTTGGATGTTAACTTTGAAATGCTGAAACTCTCCTACATGGAAAAGATCCATCATTTTGTTGTTTATGCCTATGAATGTGAGGAGAACCTGGCTTACAATACTAAGCTGATTCAACCAACATGCTCAGAGGCCCTTAATTACTTTTATAAAAATTTACAAAAACAGGTATATTGCCCTTGTACATAAATATATTATGATAATTTTAATCGAATCACTTATCTAAGAAAGTTTGGTCCAAACATCCAATATTCTCCTACATATATAAAAAATAATTTTTTAAACTTTGTGCATAATCATTTTTATAGAAAAAGGGAACTAAAGAACATTAAGCTTGATCTATATTTCTCCATACTATCTTCCAACTTCTATTAATCTTCACACACGAGTGCATATTTATGTCATTGTATCATGCATGCATTGCTTTGTATTCTGACTTTTCTTCTCTTTATTTAATATTCCTTTGTTACCCCCTAAATACTTCCTTTTGTCATGGAATACTTATGTGGTACTCCTTTGTGACACTATTAGGTAATTTGTCCATCGATCCTAGAGCCAGAAAATGAATGAATGAACAAATGAGTGACTGAAGGAATATTTCTCTCTTCCTTCCCCAAGAGTTCACCATCTCAGCCAGCAGCTTTCGCCTGATTTTTACTTCTTGCATCAGTGTGCTCTCCTAAATCTGGGAATGAAGTCCTCCGACTATGAAGTCCTTCCTCAGTTCCTTTCTATAAAGAAACTCAGATCTGTCTCCTCACTAAGCATTTGCTAAATCATCTTGTCCTATGTACTATTTAGACTCTTAGTTTAAAAAATGGTTCTGACTGAGTAACTTACCCTCTATGCCCATTATTCTGTTATCTTATCATAACTTTCTCTGTTTTATCATGAGTGATTTTTTTTCCACTGCATTTCATCATTTTCAAATGCCAGATTAATATGTAACCGTGAGACCTTAAAACCATGCTTAATCTAGAACCATGATGGAAACCAACAACCCAATCCAGACAAAAACTGAGAATTTAAATATCATTGCCAGAATAAGGAAGAAAAATAGGACTGTTCTCCAGCTCATCTGTGTATTTCTTTGGATGTTAACTTTGAAATGCTGAAACTCTCCTACATGGAAAAGATCCATCATTTTGTTGTTTATGCCTATGAATGTGAGGAGAACCTGGCTTACAATACTAAGCTGATTCAACCAACATGCTCAGAGGCCCTTAATTACTTTTATAAAAATTTACAAAAACAGGTATATTGCCCTTGTACATAAATATATTATGATAATTTTAATCGAATCACTTATCTAAGAAAGTTTGGTCCAAACATCCAATATTCTCCTACATATATAAAAAATAATTTTTTAAACTTTGTGCATAATCATTTTTATAGAAAAAGGGAACTAAAGAACATTAAGCTTGATCTATATTTCTCCATACTATCTTCCAACTTCTATTAATCTTCACACACGAGTGCATATTTATGTCATTGTATCATGCATGCATTGCTTTGTATTCTGACTTTTCTTCTCTTTATTTAATATTCCTTTGTACCTAAATAGATCCCGTGCTTCCCTTTTTTTGTCATGGAATACTTATGTGGTACTCCTTTGTGACACTATTACTGTTAGTCTTTTTTTTTTTTTTTTTGGCTTGGTGTCTACTTTCTCCTATTTTAAACTGAGTTATTTTAATATTGTCATGTAATTTACATTTTTCCTTTGAGGGATACACCCATAGAGCACTAGCTTCAACTACATTTTGGCTTCATACAAACCCTTTGTTTACCCAAATTTAATTTAAACCACTCTCATACACACAACACATGAGCAGGAGCAAAAGGAAAATCCTTAAATCCTAAGCTCCCCTACCCTCTTCTCCTCTAGAACTCCATAGAGTCTGTTCTGAACATCAGCACCATGGGTAGAGTCCTAGAAGCACAACCGCAACGTGCAAACAATGTTAAAGCTCTTTTTCTTTGAAGTATGCCAGACTACTCTCCAAAACACTAAAGCAATGTACAGTGTTAGCAGCTCTTTATAACTGTGCCTTCCCCAAAGCCCACCAACCAGCATTGGCTTTCTGCTATTATTATTGATTTCTGATATTTAAATAGGCATATAATGGCATCTGGGTGTCCCTGGTGACTTAGCAGTAAAGAATCTACCTCCCAATGCAGGAAACGTGGGTTCGATCCCTAGGTCGGGAAGATCTCCTGGATGAGGAAATGGCAACCCACTCCAGTGTTCTTGCCTGGAGAATCCCATGGACACAGGAGCCTGGCGGGCTACAGTCCATGGGGTCACAGAAGAGTCTGACATGACTTAGTGACTAAATAACACTCGTATGACACATTATAATGTTCATCTTATATATTTTTTACACATATTATATATTTTTTCCTAACAAATTTTACCTATTATTTTGTTGAATTTTTGAAATTTTGTCCTATTATTGCTATATAGAACTTGTTCAGTCTTATGTGTTTAAATCTTGTCTGAGGTCCAGGCTTGAGGATACAGGCAGAGTTCATCCCAACCAACAACACTGCCCATGGGGCAGTTGTCAGCTGACAGACACACACATAGCCATGACAGAAAGTCTGAGAGAACCACTGAACCTGGCAATCTGAATGCACACTGGGACGGCTGGGAAGCCTGAGGTCAGATGGCTATGGAGGAATCAGGTGGATCAGATTGGCAGTTGCTCTGGACCAGTCTGAGGTGAACTGCTCTGTCCCTCGTTCTTACCGCTATGTGGGTTGTTGTGTGGTTTGTCAGAAAAATAAGCCCAGAATAGGTCAGAAAAATAGGCAGAGCCATATCAGAACCTTCTGTCTTATCTATCATGATACCTTTGTTTCTTCAACAAAATGTATTGTCCAACTATAAATGTCCTAGCTTGCTCCAAAAGGTAGTAGAGAAAGTTTATACAGGAACACACACAATATAATAATGTTAAAATGAAACAGAATTAGGCCAAGAGAAAGTAGATCATGTAAATCAAGATCAGTTTTAAAAAACAATTAAAGGGAGTTAAGTATCTCATGTCCTTCCACTTTTTAATGTCTTATTTTTTTTAATTGAAGTATAGGTGACTTACAACGTTGTGTTAATTTCTTTTGTACAGCAAAGAAATTCATTACATACATATATGTGTGTGTATTTATATATATAAATTATATATATATATTTATATACACACACTAGTGTGAATATACACACAAATACATATATGTATATATATATTCTTTTTTTATATTCTTTTCCATCATGGCTTATCACAGGATATTGAATATAGTTCCCTGTGCTATACAATAGATCCTTGACATTTATCCATTTAGGGCCTTACTCTTTGGTAAACTGGAGTCTTTCACTGTAATATTTGGTGCCTTTGTCAGTAATTCAGCTCTTCTATATACCAGTTAGCGGTTGTCCTTATATATTTAGTGATTCGTGATACCATTCTCCATTGTTCTAGTATTTTTATTTCATCTTCTTTTAGTTTGTGAATTCTCCTGAAATTTTAATATAATTATGTTTTCTTTTTAAGCCAATGAGTTTTTTTAAATAATAATCTTTATTTTTAGAAGTTTTTGATCTTCTAACAGAAAATTACAATAATAAGCTTTGTTTTATTATAATAATAATTAAAATAATAAATTTTATTTTTAAAACAGTTTTAGATGTTCCAATAAAAAATTACAGACAGTACAAAGTTCCCATATAATTATTCCCCTATCATATCAGCATGGTACACTGGTTACAATTAGTGACCTAGCATCAAGTCATTACTATTACCAAACAAAGCTCATGCTTCATTTACATCTAAGTTTTCCCTAATGTCCTTTTTCTGTCCCAGGATCCCATCCAGGACACCAGACTATCTCTGTCATCATGTCTCCTCTGACTCCTCTTTGACTGTGACAACTTCTCAGGCTTACCTTATTGTTGATAACCTTAATACCTTTGACAAGTATTGATCAGGTAGTTTATAGAATAGTCCCTTGCTATAGATGGGATGATATCTTCCCAAAGTCACATGGCCCATCCCTAAGGTAGTAGAGAAAGTTTATACAGGAACACACACAATATAATAATGTTAAAATGAAACAGAATTAGGCCAAGAGAAAGTAGATCATGTAAATCAAGATCAGTTTTAAAAAACAATTAAAGGGAGTTAAGTATCTCATGTCCTTCCACTTTTTAATGTCTTATTTTTTTTAATTGAAGTATAGGTGACTTACAACGTTGTGTTAATTTCTTTTGTACAGCAAAGAAATTCATTACATACATATATGTGTGTGTATTTATATATATAAATTATATATATATATTTATATACACACACTAGTGTGAATATACACACAAATACATATATGTATATATATATTCTTTTTTTATATTCTTTTCCATCATGGCTTATCACAGGATATTGAATATAGTTCCCTGTGCTATACAATAGATCCTTGACATTTATCCATTTAGGGCCTTACTCTTTGGTAAACTGGAGTCTTTCACTGTAATATTTGGTGCCTTTGTCAGTAATTCAGCTCTTCTATATACCAGTTAGCGGTTGTCCTTATATATTTAGTGATTCGTGATACCATTCTCCATTGTTCTAGTATTTTTATTTCATCTTCTTTTAGTTTGTGAATTCTCCTGAAATTTTAATATAATTATGTTTTCTTTTTAAGCCAATGAGTTTTTTTAAATAATAATCTTTATTTTTAGAAGTTTTTGATCTTCTAACAGAAAATTACAATAATAAGCTTTGTTTTATTATAATAATAATTAAAATAATAAATTTTATTTTTAAAACAGTTTTAGATGTTCCAATAAAAAATTACAGACAGTACAAAGTTCCCATATAATTATTCCCCTATCATATCAGCATGGTACACTGGTTACAATTAGTGACCTAGCATCAAGTCATTACTATTACCAAACAAAGCTCATGCTTCATTTACATCTAAGTTTTCCCTAATGTCCTTTTTCTGTCCCAGGATCCCATCCAGGACACCAGACTATCTCTGTCATCATGTCTCCTCTGACTCCTCTTTGACTGTGACAACTTCTCAGGCTTACCTTATTGTTGATAACCTTAATACCTTTGACAAGTATTGATCAGGTAGTTTATAGAATAGTCCCTTGCTATAGATGGGATGATATCTTCCCAAAGTCAAGCACTGAAGCCCTAATCCTCAACTGTGACTGCATATGAAGGTAGGACCTATGAGGTGGTGATGAAGTTAAATAAGGGCAAAGTCCTAACCTAACAGGGCTGGGACCCTCACATAAAGGAAAAGAGACACCAGAGTTCTCTCCATTGTGAGAGAACTCTGCCTGAAGGTACCACCTGAAGGCCAAGAAGAGAGTCCTCCCAGACCCTGACCATGCTGCACCCCAAGCTCAGACTCCCAGCATCCAGAACATAAGACAACTGATATCTGTGTTCCAGTCACCCAGTTTATGGTATTCTATTATAGCAGCCTAGGCAGATGGACACATGCCTCCACTGGGATTTTTCTGACATTTTTTTCTCATATTACATACATGTTTCGGGTTTGGAGAAACCAGATCACAGAAGTAAAGTGCCGTTTTCACTACAGCCTACCAAGAATGCATAGTCACGGACTTCTCAGGTGATCCAGTGGGTAAAGAGTCCGCCTTGCAGTGCAAGAGGAACTGGTTCCATCCTGGCCCCAGAAGATCCCACAGGCTGAGGAGCAGCTGGGCCAGTGTGTCCAATTACGAGCCAGTGCTCTGGAACACATGCACCCAGAGCCGTGCTCTGCAATGAGAGAGGCCACTGAGATGGGAGGCCCACACATGCCAAAGAATAAAAAAGATGGATGAAAAATAAATGACTTAGAAGCAAAAAAGAAAAAAAATTAAAAAGAATTTAAAAAGAAAAAGAATGCATAGTCACCACATCACTAGAGATACTGACCTTGACCACCCAAATGAGGTAGTGTTTCTCAACTACAATGCCCACAGTAAATAATTTTCTCCCTTTTTATACTGTAGTTTTGGAAAGGGAGTCACTATGCATGGCCTACACTTAAGGTGTGAGGAGTTGGCTTCCTCCTCTTTGAGGATAAAGAATCTACATAAATGATTTTTAATTCTTCTGCATGAAAGATGTATCTCTTTACCCCTATTTATGTATCTATTCAAGTATTCTTTATGTCAGCATAAGGAGGGGACACAGCAAAGCTGTAAGGGCTAGAATAGGAGAAATGCCCTTCCTCCAGGTGGAATGGGGCTCTAGTAAATACCTTATAATGGACTGCATATGTTTTTATATACAATAATAATAGCTAAATAGTAATTAATGTGCAATACTTTTAGAGCTTTCTTATACTCTGAAAATTTCCTAAATTCATTTATGACTTCTAATAGTGTCAGTTATTTCTATAATTTCTCTGACTTTTCTAACATTTATTTTCAATAAATAATCATTCCTGAAATATTTTTCTCTTTATTTATATGTCTGATGTTTTTATCTCAAAGAGCTACAGCCAGCATTTCAAGAGTTAGGCCAAACAGCAATGCTGCAAGTGTGTATCCTTATCTTATTCATGGTTCAAGGAAACAGCTTTAGAATTCCTGAAGCGATGGGCTTCCCTGGTGGTCCAGTGAGTAAGGACACCACCTTGCAGTGCAAGGGGCGCCGGTTCGATCCCTGGCCTGGGGAAGATCCCACGTGCCGTGGAACGGCTGGACCGATGTGTCCGATTACCAAGCTGGAGCTCTGGCGCACGTGCGCCCAGAGCCGGCAAAGATGGATGAAAACAGATGAAAGACCAACAGAAGTGGCCCGCCTATCCCCCTCCCTCCCTCCTCAACCAGTCCCCTCCCCGCTCCCCAAAAAAGTAAGCTAACTGTGGAAAAAAAAAAAAAAGAATTCCTGAAGTGAATATAATACTTACTCATTCTAAACTCATAGTACTAAAAATTACCTTAATGACAGAATAAATTAATTAAAAATGTTAACAGATTATTATGTGACTAAACCAAGAAAAGATGACACTTCATTGAATACCTTCTTGGATTGCAGACTTTTGGATTGTCACTTACATTGTAGGCTTTTGTTTTCTTTCCTGTTAATCTGATAAGCAGCATCTTTGTCACATAGACTCTTCACTTTGTTGCACACCACCTTTTTGATTGGAGCCTATGATTCATCAGTTATATAACCATATTTTGTTTGGTAAGTTCCCTATAATTTTATCTTTAATATTTGCCTATGGTTACTTTAATCATTTATAGTTTAATAGTCTTCTTATATTTAAATTCAAAACTATATTTACCCTATTACATAAATTAGGTAACATATTTTAGAAAAGTGTGTCTACATAGGAATATATTCTTGGAAATTTCATAGTTTCATAACATTTGGGAACAAATACCAATTTTAAATCACATAGTAACCTTTTTTGATTTCTTCCTCTAATAGCCAATTTATGTTCCTCGTTTCTTATGCTTGTTACACATTTTTATAATTAATCACTTAACTTGATCATCAAATTTATTAGTATACACTGGGAATAATACCACAGAAATTATTTTTAAAATGTTCCTAATAGGAGGGGGGCCAAGATGGTGGAGGAATGAGAGGATTTCATCAGCTCCCCAACAGAATCACCAGAACTAATCAAGAAATGAACCACCATCAACAAACCAGCCTTTAGACGACAAAAGAAGTTCTCAGGTCTACAAGGGATGGAGAGCGAGCAGCCTGAACTTCTCCATATCTCCCGTTCCGGGGGTCCCGTATCCCAGCTCCCACAATGGATCAGGCGGAGGTAGCACTGGGAAGTGGGTCAGGAGGATGGAAAGTAGCGCTCAGCGTGGGAATCCCACCGGGGACAGTACTGTGACAGGGAGCTGAGACAGGAGGTGAGCTGAGACAACGCTAGTGGGGTGTGGGAAACGGAACAGGGAAATCCCCCTCAGGTCGAAGTCCAGAAGCCCGGCTCAAGCCAGACGGGGAAGCTGCTGCCCACGTTTGGGGCAAACAGTGAGGCTTGGTCGCCCACTGGCAGCTCGAGCGAGCCCGCGCAGCCCCAGAGTTGCAGCAAGGAAGCCAGGCATCCTGAATGAGATTTGGCACGGGGATGGGGAAGCTGCTGCCCGTGTTTAGGGCAAATGGTGAGCCTCAGTCCCGTGGGACAGGAGTGCGCCAGCTGCTCAAATGAGCCCGCGCAGCCCCAGAGCTGCAGCAAAAAAGCCGGGCATCTGGGACGAGAAGCCTCAGTCCCGCCGGCAGCAGAGCCACAACAGAAACACCAGGAGAAGAGCAAGGACTGAAGGCTACCAGGGGGTACGCAATATAACCAGGGAACCCCCTCCAGCACAGGGTAAGAGGTGCAACCCTCACTAGATAGACTGGGAACCACCCACCGCGCCCTCCTGGGCCAGCATCAGGGGTGGAGAGGGAGGGGTCAGCTGCGCTGTCTATGGACACACCGTGGAGAAACCAGAGCAACCAGTTCTGCAAGGATCCGGACTACAAACTTACCTGAGGCTCACTAAAACCTAAGACATAAGCAGCAGCCCAGCCCCCACACACGACTTCCACCAGGACGGACTAGGGAAATATGGGACAACATCAAGAGAAAACTGGTGGAAGGTTCACATGCAGATGAGAAAATAAAAACCAGGAACAGTAATTTTTTTTTAATTTTTCTTTTATAAATTTTAATTTTTTTAATTATTAATTTTTTTGCCTCTGCTTCCTCTCTCTATGCTCTAACTGTAAAACCTCTTTATACCTACTACTATCCCCTATATAAATATTTTCAATAGTCCTGTCTCTTCTATTCTCTTCCAGCTGTAGTAAACTCTACTACACACTAATCTTTTCTACCTAACCCTACAAAATCCTTGCAACACGAATCTATTCCTTCTCCTTACCCATACACTCTCCTCCTTCTGACCTCCAACACATGTCTTAGTTAAAAACTGCTTTCGTTATAATATTCCTGGCCAGGACCTTTCTCTGGATCTGTTTTTCCAGGCAGTATTTTAATTAACTTAGAACTTAACGATCAGGTACCAACTTTGACTGTGACGTTTGCTAGAAAAATTTCCTATACTTTATTCCTTTAAGACTGTTCAGTTGTGTTTATTGATATGTACGTATGTATACTTTTCCATTATGTTAGAAAATATTTGCATTATTTTATGACTGTCATCTAACAGGGATGCACCTTTTGTCCCTCATGTGCTTATATTTGAACTAATACCACTGAACACCATAGCAAACCAGACACAGAGCCTACACTCCCTGGCCAGAGATCAAACCAAGGTCTCTCAGATTGGAAGCCCTGACTCCAAGATCCTACACTATCAAAGAACACACAACACTAGAGATTATACATCTGCAAATATGACCCAACACCACCTAAGACACAAACCACCAATCTCTTCTACAAGGACAGAAACCACAAGGAAGGGAGAATTCAGCCACAAAGCCTGGGAAAAAGACCTCAATCACACAGACACACACAAAGAAATAAAATTAACATAATAATGAAAAGACAGAGAAACACCACACACATGAAGGAAGAAACTATAGAAACACAGCTACAGATGACAGAAAAGAAGATAGACAATTTATCTGAGTTCAGAAGAGCGATACTAGTGAAGATCCAAAACTCTGAAAACAGAATATTAGAGGAAATTAGTGCACTGAGAAGAGACATGCAAGAAATGAAAAATAAGCAAGTAGAGACAAACAACTCCACTGCTGAACTCAAAAATACTATAGAAGGACTCAACAGCAGAGTATCAGAGGCAGAAGAATGGATAAGTGAGTTGGAAGACAGAATGGTGGAAATAAATGCTGAAGAACAGAACAAAGCACAAAGAATCTAAAGAACTGAGGATAGCTTCAGAGACCTATGGGACAATATCAAATGCACTAATATTAGAATTAGAGGGTCCCAGGAGAAGAAGAGGGAAAGAAAGGCTATGAAAAAATTCTTGAAGAGGTTATAGTTGAAAACTTCCCCAGCATGGGAAAGAAAAGAGTCAGCCAAGTCCAAGAAGTACAAAGAGTTCCATACAGGATAAACCCCAGAAGAAACACACCAAGGCACCTTCTAATCAAGCTAACATAGACTAAATATAAACAGAATACTTAAAGCCGCAAGGAACAAACAACAAATAACTTGCAAAGGAAACCCAACATTAACACTAAGTTGTGTTTATTGATATGACGTATGTATACTTTTCCATTATGTTAGAAAATATTTGCATTATTTTATGACTGTCATCTAACAGGGATGCACCTTTTGTCCCTCATGTGCTTATATTTGAACTAATACCACTGAACACCATAGCAAACCAGACACAGAGCCTACACTCCCTGGCCAGAGATCAAACCAAGGTCTCTCAGATTGGAAGCCCTGACTCCAAGATCCTACACTATCAAAGAACACACAACACTAGAGATTATACATCTGCAAATATGACCCAACACCACCTAAGACACAAACCACCAATCTCTTCTACAAGGACAGAAACCACAAGGAAGGGAGAATTCAGCCACAAAGCCGGGGAAAAAAGACCTCAATCACACAGACACACACAAAGAAATAAAATTAACATAATAATGAAAAGACAGAGAAACACCACACACATGAAGGAAGAAACTATAGAAACACAGCTACAGATGACAGAAAAGAAGATAGACAATTTATCTGAGTTCAGAAGAGCGATACTAGTGAAGATCCAAAACTCTGAAAACAGAATATTAGAGGAAATTAGTGCACTGAGAAGAGACATGCAAGAAATGAAAAATAAGCAAGTAGAGACAAACAACTCCACTGCTGAACTCAAAAATACTATAGAAGGACTCAACAGCAGAGTATCAGAGGCAGAAGAATGGATAAGTGAGTTGGAAGACAGAATGGTGGAAATAAATGCTGAAGAACAGAACAAAGCACAAAGAATCTAAAGAACTGAGGATAGCTTCAGAGACCTATGGGACAATATCAAATGCACTAATATTAGAATTAGAGGGGTCCCAGGAGAAGAAGAGGGAAAGAAAGGCTATGAAAAAATTCTTGAAGAGGTTATAGTTGAAAACTTCCCCAGCATGGGAAAGAAAAGAGTCAGCCAAGTCCAAGAAGTACAAAGAGTTCCATACAGGATAAACCCCAGAAGAAACACACCAAGGCACCTTCTAATCAAGCTAACATAGACTAAATATAAAAACAGAATACTTAAAGCCGCAAGGAACAAACAACAAATAACTTGCAAAGGAAACCCCATACATTTAACCACTAATCTTTCAATATAAACCCTGCAGGCCAGAAGAGAATGGCAAGACACATTTAAATGACTAAAAGAGAATAATCTCCAACCAAGAATTCTCTATCCATCAAGATCGCATTCAGAATTGATGGAGAAGTCAAAAGCTTCACAGACAAGCAAAAGGTCAAAGAATTCTGTACCACGAAACCAGCCTTACAACAAGTGTTAAAGGGACTGATATAGCCAATAAATACAAGAGTAGGACAAGACCTACAAATCAACTCCAAACATCTAAGAAGATGACAATAGGAACATTCCTATGTAAACAGACTAAATGCTCTAACCAAAAGGCACAGGCTGGCTGTATGGATACAAAAGTAGGACCTATATCTATGCTGTTTACAAGAAACCTACTTCAGACCTAACGACACACATAGACTGAAAGTGAAAGGATGGAAAAAGATATTCCATGCAAATGGAAATCAAAAGAAAGCTGGAGGAGCAATCCTCATATCAGACAAAATAGACTTTAAAATAAAGATTATAAGATACGAGGCAGGTCACTACATAATGATAAAGGGATCGATCAAAGAGGAAGACATAACAATCATAAATATCTATGCACCCAACACAGGAGCACCTCAATACATAAGACAAACACTTTCAGACATAAAAGAAGACATCAACAATAAAACAATAACAGTAGGAGACTTTAACACTCCTCTCATACCAATGGATAGACCATCCAAACAGAAAATTAATAATGAAACACAAGCCCTAAATACCACACTAGAAGAGATGGACCTCATGGATATCTTTAGGACCTTCCATCCAAAAGCATAAGAATACACTTTCTTCTCAAGTGCTCACGGAACATTCTCCAGGATAGACCACATCTTGGGCCACAAATCAAACCTCAGTCAATTCAAGAAAATTGAAATTATATCAACCATCTTCTCAGACACAATGAGATGAGACTAGAGATCAACTACAGGAAAAAAAAAAACTACTAAAAATACAAACACATGGAGATTAAACAACACATACCTAAAAAACCAGTTGATTACCGAGCAAATCAAAGGAGAAATTTAAAAATTCCTAGAAGAACATGACAATGAGCCCACGACCATGCAAAACCTATGGGATACCACAAAAGCAGTTCTAAGGGTACGTTTATAGCAACACAATCCTACCTCAAGAAACAAGAAAAGTATCAAACATATGACCTAACCCTATGCTTAAAACAACTGGAGAAAGAAGAACAACAAAACCCCAAAGTTAGCAGAAGAAGAGAAATCATAAAGATCAGAGCATAAATATATGAAAAAGAAATGAAAGAAACAATAGTTAAGGTAAATAATACAAAAAGCTGGTTCTTCGAAAAGGTAAATAAAATTGACAAACTGCTGGCCAGACTCATCAAGAAAAAAAGAGAGAAGAACCAGATCAACAAAATCAAAAATGAAAACGGAGAGATTACAACAGATAATGCAGAAACACAAAGGATTATAAGAGACTATTATGAAGAACTATATGGCAAAAAACTGGACAACCTGGAAAAAATGGACAGTTTCTTGGAGAAGATTGATCTTCCAAGACTGAACCAGGAAGAAAGAGAAACTTTGAACAACCCAATTGGAGGAGCAATCCTCATATCAGACAAAATAGACTTTAAAATAAAGATTATAAGATACGAGGCAGGTCACTACATAATGATAAAGGGATCGATCAAAGAGGAAGACATAACAATCATAAATATCTATGCACCCAACACAGGAGCACCTCAATACATAAGACAAACACTTTCAGACATAAAAGAAGACATCAACAATAAAACAATAACAGTAGGAGACTTTAACACTCCTCTCATACCAATGGATAGACCATCCAAACAGAAAATTAATAATGAAACACAAGCCCTAAATACCACACTAGAAGAGATGGACCTCATGGATATCTTTAGGACCTTCCATCCAAAAGCATAAGAATACACTTTCTTCTCAAGTGCTCACGGAACATTCTCCAGGATAGACCACATCTTGGGCCACAAATCAAACCTCAGTCAATTCAAGAAAATTGAAATTATATCAACCATCTTCTCAGACACAATGAGATGAGACTAGAGATCAACTACAGGAAAAAAAAAAACTACTAAAAATACAAACACATGGAGATTAAACAACACATACCTAAAAAACCAGTTGATTACCGAGCAAATCAAAGGAGAAATTTAAAAATTCCTAGAAGAACATGACAATGAGCCCACGACCATGCAAAACCTATGGGATACCACAAAAGCAGTTCTAAGGGTACGTTTATAGCAACACAATCCTACCTCAAGAAACAAGAAAAGTATCAAACATATGACCTAACCCTATGCTTAAAACAACTGGAGAAAGAAGAACAACAAAACCCCAAAGTTAGCAGAAGAAGAGAAATCATAAAGATCAGAGCATAAATATATGAAAAAGAAATGAAAGAAACAATAGTTAAGGTAAATAATACAAAAAGCTGGTTCTTCGAAAAGGTAAATAAAATTGACAAACTGCTGGCCAGACTCATCAAGAAAAAAAGAGAGAAGAACCAGATCAACAAAATCAAAAATGAAAACGGAGAGATTACAACAGATAATGCAGAAACACAAAGGATTATAAGAGACTATTATGAAGAACTATATGGCAAAAAACTGGACAACCTGGAAAAAATGGACAGTTTCTTGGAGAAGATTGATCTTCCAAGACTGAACCAGGAAGAAAGAGAAACTTTGAACAACCCAATCACACACGCAGAAATCGAATTTCTGATTAAAAATCTACCCAAAAATAGAAGCCCAGGGCCAGATGGCTTCACAGGTTAATTCTACCAAACATTTAAAGAAGAGCTAATGCCTGTCCTTCTAAAACTCTTCCAAAAAGTTACACAGGAAGGAATACTTCCAATCACATTCTACGAGCCCACCATTACCCTGATACAAAAGCCAGGCAAAGACAACACAAAAAAAGAAAATTATAGGCCAATTTCACTTATGAATTTGGATGCCAAAATCCTCAAGGAAATCCTAGCAAACAGAATTCAACAACACATCAAAAAACTCATACTTCATGACCAAGTCAGGTTCATCACAGGCATGCAAGGATTCTACAATATCTGCAAATCAATCAATGTGATACACCATATCAACAAATTGAGAGACAAAAATCATATATGATCATCTCAATAGATGCAGAAAAATCTTTGACAAAGTACAACATCCATTTATGATAAAAACTCTTCAAAAACTTGGCATAGAAGGATCCTACCTCAACAGAGTGAAAGCCATATATGAGAAGTCCACAGCGAACATTATCCTCAATGGTGAAAAACTGAAAGCACTCCCTCTAAGATCAGGAACAAGACACGGGTGTCCATTTTCACCACTATTATTCAACATAGTCCTCGAAGTTCTAGCAACAGCAATAAGAGAAGCAAAACAAACAAAAGTAATCCAGATTGGAAAATAAGAAGTAAAATCTATTTGCAGATGACATGATACTACACATATAAAACCCCAAAGACACTATTAGAAAACTACTAGAGCTAATCAACAAATTCAGCAAAGTCACGGGATACAAAATTAATATACACAATGAAAAATCAGAAAACAAAATCAAAGATGCTATCCCCTTCACCACTGCAACCAAAAGAATCAAATAGCTAGGAATAAACCTACCCAAAGAAACAAAAGAATTGTACACAGAAAATTACAAGACACTCATGAAAGAAACTAAAGAAGACTTAAATACATGGAGAGATATTCCATGTTCCTGGGTCGGAAGAATCAATATTGTGAAAATGACCATACTACCAAATATCATCTATAGATTCAACGTGATCCCTGTCAAACTACCAATGAAATTCTTCACAGAACTAGACCAAGGACTAACACAATCCATATGGAAACACAAAATACCTTGAATATCCGAAGCAATCCTGAGGAAGAAGAATGGAGCTGGAGGGATCAGCCTCCCCAACTTCAGACTATACTACCAAGCAACAGTCCTCAAGACAGTATGGTACTGGCACAAAAACAGAAATATCAACCAATGGAACAAGATAGAGAACCCAGAGATAAACCCACACACCTATGGGTACCTTATTTTTGACAAAGGAGGCAAAAGTATAAAATGGGACAAAGACAGCCTCTTCAACAAATGGTGCTGGGAAAACTGGACAGCTACATGCAAAAAAATGAAGTTGCAACATTCCCTGACACCATACACAAAGATCAACTCAAAACGGATTAAAGACCTAAATGTAAGATCAGAAACCATCAAACTCTTAGAGGAGAATATAGGCAAAACACTCAAGGACATAAATCAAATCAAGATGCTCCATGACCCACCTACTCGAATAGTAGAACTAAAAACAAAAATTAACATGTGGGACCTCATGAAACTTAAAAGCTTCTGTACAACAACAACAAAAAACTACAAGTAAGCAGAACAGACAGTCCACAGAATGGGAGAAAATCATTGCAAATGAAATAACAGGCAAAGAATTAATCTCCAAAATCTACAAGCAACTCAGACAACTCAGCACCAGAAAAATGAACAACCCAAACAGAAAATGGGAAAAAGACCTAAAGAGACACCTCTCCAAAGAGGACCTACAGATGGCCAAAAACACATGAAACGATGCTCAGCCTCGCTTCTAATTGGAGAAATGCAAATTAAAACTACAATGAGATATCACCTCACACCCGTAAGAATGGCCATCATCAACAAATCGACAGACAATAAATGCTGGAGAGGGTGCGGAGAAAAGGGAACCCTCTTGCATTGCTGGTGGGAATGTCAATTGATACAGCCTCTATGGCCCCCCCAGAGGACACTACAATCGATCCATGTTCCTGGTCGGAAGAATCAATATTGTGAAAATGACCATACTACCAAATATCATCTATAGATTCAACGTGATCCCTGTCAAACTACCAATGAAATTCTTCACAGAACTAGACCAAGGACTAACACAATCCATATGGAAACACAAAATACCTTGAATATCCGAAGCAATCCTGAGGAAGAAGAATGGAGCTGGAGGGATCAGCCTCCCCAACTTCAGACTATACTACCAAGCAACAGTCCTCAAGACAGTATGGTACTGGCACAAAAACAGAAATATCAACCAATGGAACAAGATAGAGAACCCAGAGATAAACCCACACACCTATGGGTACCTTATTTTTGACAAAGGAGGCAAAAGTATAAAATGGGACAAAGACAGCCTCTTCAACAAATGGTGCTGGGAAAACTGGACAGCTACATGCAAAAAAATGAAGTTGCAACATTCCCTGACACCATACACAAAGATCAACTCAAAACGGATTAAAGACCTAAATGTAAGATCAGAAACCATCAAACTCTTAGAGGAGAATATAGGCAAAACACTCAAGGACATAAATCAAATCAAGATGCTCCATGACCCACCTACTCGAATAGTAGAACTAAAAACAAAAATTAACATGTGGGACCTCATGAAACTTAAAAGCTTCTGTACAACAACAACAAAAAACTACAAGTAAGCAGAACAGACAGTCCACAGAATGGGAGAAAATCATTGCAAATGAAATAACAGGCAAAGAATTAATCTCCAAAATCTACAAGCAACTCAGACAACTCAGCACCAGAAAAATGAACAACCCAAACAGAAAATGGGAAAAAGACCTAAAGAGACACCTCTCCAAAGAGGACCTACAGATGGCCAAAAACACATGAAACGATGCTCAGCCTCGCTTCTAATTGGAGAAATGCAAATTAAAACTACAATGAGATATCACCTCACACCCGTAAGAATGGCCATCATCAACAAATCGACAGACAATAAATGCTGGAGAGGGTGCGGAGAAAAGGGAACCCTCTTGCATTGCTGGTGGGAATGTCAATTGATACAGCCTCTATGGAAGACAGTATGGAGATTTCTTAAAAAACTAAAAATAGAAGCACCCTATGACCCAGCAATCCCACTCTTAGGCTTATATCCTGATGAAATCAAAACTGAAAGAGGCACCTGTACCCCAGTGTTCATTGTAGCACTCTATACAATAGCTAGAACATGGAAGCAACCTAGATGTCCATCGACAAATGAATGGATACAGAAGCTCTGGCACATATATACGATGGAATACTACTCAGCTGTAAAAAGAAATGCACAAGAATCAGTCCTAATGAGGTGACTGGATTTAGAACCTATGATAAAAAGTGAAGTAAGTCAAAAAGAGAAAGACAAGTACTGTATACTAACACATATATATATGGAATCTAGTAAGAGGGTAATGATAACACACGCAGTGAAGTGATGGAAAAACAGACATAGAGAATAGACACAGAGACACTGTGGGGAATGAAGAGTGGGTTGGAAGCATAGAAGGGTAACATGGAAACCTATTCTATCATATGTGAACAAGATAGCTACCATCATTGCGCTGCAGGAATAGGAGATCCTGCAGGGGGTCGGTGTGACAGCCTGGAGGGGTGGGATGGGAGGCACTGGGAGAGGGGAGGTGACCGGGGATATGCATATGACTGATCTGAGAACATACATGTCTGTGAACAATAAAACTCTGTAAAATTTTTTTTTTAATTTAAAAAAATGCAAATGAATGTTTCTAATAATCATTCACATTCCTGATTTTAACTAAATTTATTCTCTTTTCTTACCAAATTAAACAAGTTTTTAAAATAAATCATGCTAGTAGTTTGATAATGTATTCATTATTTGGAAGAAATAGCTTTGATCTCAAGTGCTGCAGGTTTTTTTTAAAGGAGGCCGCCTTTTTTCCCTTTTTAATCTTTTGTCTGTGCCGCACAACATGTGCGACCTTAGCTCTCCAACCAGGGATCAAGCTCCCCTGCATTGGAAGTTGAAGTCTTAAGCACTGGACCACCAGGGAAGTCCTTTAAATGTTGTTTTATCAACTTTTCATTTTATCTATTTTAGTATTTAGTTCTATTTCAGCATCTCCTTTTGCAATCACATGGAGTTCTATAGAAGATCATATTTTAAGAGGATCTTAATGCCATTTCTGTAGGAGGAAAGCCAAACAGCAACTAATGTGCTTCATATATAGCTTTATCCTTTTTCCTATAAAGGTCAACAAGTTCATCCTATTAGTTGAAAATGAATTTACCCAGAGTGGAGAAAAAGATACCTACAAATCAATAAACAGTGTCAGCCTGGATATTCTATCACTGACCTAATTTACCATACAAATTCTGGAATGAAAAAGAAAAAGTTTTCCAATAGACAGGGAAATGCCAAGAACATATAAAAGATTTAAAAGGCATGGTTACAACAGGCCTTTGCCTTTGATACAGTCATGCTTTTAAAAGGCTTATAATAAGAACCAGTAACGAGACAGACGTACAGGACTGACTCCTATCAGTCTACACAGCACCACCAGGGCAAGAACTTCCCTCAGATCCCTGCTTCCAGGTATGACTCACCCCACTCAAGCTCAGCCAACCTTTCTTACTTTAAAGAACTTCTTTTCCTCAAGGTGTTTTCAAATTCTAATGAGATCTCCAGATGTCTCTTGCAAAATACCTGTGGCCCTTTACAGACTTTCATCATTAGCTCATAAACAAGTTTTCTTTTATCTTCAAACAGCCTCTATGAGTTTTAAGGTTTATTTTTTTAAAAAGTTTTGTTTGACTCTACAATCCTAGAGGATTCTTTATTTTTCTCTAAAAGCCAATGAGCTTTAGTTTTGAGGAATTTCTTTTCGTACCTGAAGACATCTTCAGTTTACATGTTAGCTAATCATAGAGGTGACAGGTCCTTTCAAATATAGCAAGTTGTCAACATGACTAATCTTTGTGCTTGAGACAGGAAGGTAATCCCAGTACAGTTTGTAAAGCTTCTGGACTCTGCCGTGTGCACTTAGGTAGGAGGTAGAAAAAACAATCAAAAACTCACACGATGGAACATTTTACACATCACAGCATACTGACAGAATGGCTTCC
This sequence comes from Tragulus kanchil, assembly GCA_022376925.1. Classification (NCBI taxonomy): domain Eukaryota; kingdom Metazoa; phylum Chordata; class Mammalia; order Artiodactyla; family Tragulidae; genus Tragulus; species Tragulus kanchil. The sequence goes on from JAIOJX010000025.1 coordinate 36,871,335, forward strand.
ATATTTTCAGCCAAAAAGCCCTGACTGCTGTTAGGTAGGGTAACATTTATGTTGTGATTTTTGTTTTCAAGTAAAGCTCTGGACTGCACAATGGAAGAAAGAAACAGGGAAGAATGTTTTAAAATAAATGTTAAGACTGCAAAACACATCTCTTCATACTATGCCAGAAGCGCCCTAAAGCTAGGAGGCATGCCTTGTGCATCTTTGTAATCTCTCTCCTTTAGGACTCTTCTGCATGTGGCTCTCCATACCTACCAAGGACTGGCTTCCACTGGCCCAAACAAGGCATCCACAGAAGTCTTAACAAGACATCTCTTCCTCATGTAAAAGTTTTAAAGATGGTATAGTGCTTATTGGTCTTCCCTGGTGGCTCAGCTAGCAAAGAATCCACCTGCAATGCAGGAGATGGGGTTCAATCCCTGAGTTGGGAAGATCCCCTGGAGAAAGGAATGGCTACCCACTCCACCAGTATTCTTGCCTGGAGAATTCCATGGACAGGGAACCTGTTGGGCTTCAGTCTCTGGGGTTGTAAAGAGTGGGACACAAATGAACGACTAACACTTTCACTTTTAATACTGTTTATTTCTCTTATGACAATTGCAACAGGTGCTGCAGTTCTTTATCAAATTCAAAAATCAAACTACTGAAAATAAAATACAAAAATCAAAATTATAATCTCAGGAAAAAAAGAATATCAATTAATTATTAAATAGTCATTTTGTCTAAAATAATCACACATCATTATTCCCTGGCAAAGAAACTGATTACAGCCATTCTCGTATTTATTTGTGACTATGTCTCTTTCTGTACAAATGGTGACTGTTTAGACTTAAATTCTTTGTAATGCTGTAGACCTTAAGTTATGTTTAATAAATTTTCAATATGAGAATAAATTCTCCATTGGCACTGATATAGACATAGATAAATGTAAACTGGGAGCCAGACAAGTAACTGGAACTGTGTGCAGTAAATGAATGCCGCATGATGATGTCCCATCTCAAGGCTGTTCATTAGCATATTCATCAGTTTCAGTTTCAGTTATAAATGTTTATGCATTTGTATTAATTTATTTCTACAGATTTCAAAGTCTGTATGGCATCTAGAATAGAGGTCAGCTAACAATGGCTCCAGGGTCCAATCTGACCCACCATCTGTTTGGTACAGCTCCTAAGTCAGAATGGCTTTTACATTTTTAAATGACCGGAAAAAAAATGCTAGTACTACTGCATGACACCTGAAAGTTTTATGAAATTAAAATGTCAGCATCTGGCAATAAAATTTTATGAGCACAGTCCTGCTCATTGGCTTACTTATTTGTCTATGGCAACTTTTACTCTATAGCAGTAGAGTTGAGTAATCAAACAGAGACCAAATAGCCCACAAAGTATAAAATGTTTACTATCTAACTCTCATGCAAACCACTGAGCTAGGATTGGAAGATGGTTGCAACAGTCTTTTGATACTGAAAACTTTTTAAAATGAGAAGCTCCTGCAGGGGTACTGTGCGACGGCCTGGAAGGGTGGAATGAGGGGGATATACACATGACCAACCTGGGATCATACATATTTGTAAACAACAAAACTCTGTAAAAATAAAAAGTAAAATAAAAATTAAAAAAATATGAGAAGCATATGTCATTATTATGTAGCACTAGCAACAGGGATAGTATCACAAATCACCACAGCATTACATTATTAGATTATTGGCATTATTACAAACTATCATTCAGTATTATCATGATCCAGATTTAAGAGTCATATCACATGTTATTACTTTTTTATCTATATTATTAATATATGTTGAGGTATCTTTAACTCCACCATCAGCAGTTTCATAGAGGCCACAACATAGTTCCTCTTAGCTTTTCATGACATCATGTTGAGAATTTTATCCCCCACCACATACTTGACAAAGGTTTTTTAGTCTTTTGATCTTTAGTAAATAGGTTTTAAATATAATTCACTGTATGACTGATGTCAAAATGTAGTTAGTTTTTGAAAAACAGAAAATTGAGTAGAGTCAGACAAGTAACTGGAACTGTGTGCAGTAAATGAATGCCGCATCATGATGTCCCATCTCAAGGCCGTTCATTAGCATATTCATCAGTTTCAGTTTCAGTTATAAATGTTTATGCATTTGTATTAATTTATTTCTACAGATTTCAAAGTCTGTATGGCATCTAGAATAGAGGTCAGCTAACAATGGCTCCAGGGTCCAATCTGACCCACCATCTGTTTGGTACAGCTCCTAAGTCAGAATGGCTTTTACATTTTTAAATGACCGGAAAAAAAATGCTAGTACTACTGCATGACACCTGAAAGTTTTATGAAATTAAAATGTCAGCATCTGGCAATAAAATTTTATGAGCACAGTCCTGCTCATTGGCTTACTTATTTGTCTATGGCAACTTTTACTCTATAGCAGTAGAGTTGAGTAATCAAACAGAGACCAAATAGCCCACAAAGTATAAAATGTTTACTATCTAACTCTCATGCAAACCACTGAGCTAGGATTGGAAGATGGTTGCAACAGTCTTTTGATACTGAAAACTTTTTAAAATGAGAAGCTCCTGCAGGGGTACTGTGCGACGGCCTGGAAGGGTGGAATGAGGGGGATATACACATGACCAACCTGGGATCATACATATTTGTAAACAACAAAACTCTGTAAAAATAAAAAGTAAAATAAAAATTAAAAAAATATGAGAAGCATATGTCATTATTATGTAGCACTAGCAACAGGGATAGTATCACAAATCACCACAGCATTACATTATTAGATTATTGGCATTATTACAAACTATCATTCAGTATTATCATGATCCAGATTTAAGAGTCATATCACATGTTATTACTTTTTTATCTATATTATTAATATATGTTGAGGTATCTTTAACTCCACCATCAGCAGTTTCATAGAGGCCACAACATAGTTCCTCTTAGCTTTTCATGACATCATGTTGAGAATTTTATCCCCCACCACATACTTGACAAAGGTTTTTTAGTCTTTTGATCTTTAGTAAATAGGTTTTAAATATAATTCACTGTATGACTGATGTCAAAATGTAGTTAGTTTTTGAAAAACAGAAAATTGAGTAGAGTCAAAAAAGATTTTTAACGCCACTGGTAACTGAAGTGAAAAGAATGTACTAATCAAGAACTAAGGGCTCTTTTCTGCAAATTGTTATGTTCTCTCTTTTTTTTTTTGGCCTAATTTTTTATTTTTAATCACCAAAAATATTTTGTATTGGGGTATAGCCAATTAACAATTTTGTGATACTTTCAGGTGAACAGTGATGATGCTCCTATACAAACTTACAGCCCTGGTGCCCTCAATTTTTTTTGACCTTTATTATTGCTTTTTCAAGTGGTTTAGTTTGCAAGAAATGTACATAATTCTTTAATTTACGTGGGAAACTTCAATCTAAAAGTTCAATGTGGAAACATATTCATCTCTATAATCAACACAAAAAGAGCAATTTCTCTTTACCTGGCCTACACTAGAGATTTTTATCTGAAATTATTAAATTATGTTTTATATTTATTTTTATCCAAGTTATTCTGTTATAGTTTTGTTTTTTTTCATTCTATCCTCTGAGAAGTATGTTATGTTGCCAATGTTTTTCCTTCTGTGCAAAGGTCTTTCATAATACATAATTCTGCTATAGTTTCTGAAAAATACAGCATACTAACATTATCCCACTCATAAAGTTTCTTGAAAAATCTTTTTAATTCTAAAGCATAGCTAGGCCAAAAACTGAATCATGTATATTAAGAGGCCTCTATAATAGGCAAATATTGATAGTTATAAAATTTTTCTACATAAGATTTTAATTTTGAATACTTACATTACTGCTGATGTGCTTTTCATTTGTTTCCTGCTTAGGAAGAGTATATAATAAAAGCTGACAGTCACTGAGTGGTTTTCATTCATTAATGGATTTTTTTCTATCCCCAATGTACTTATAATATGGACCAAAAAAAGAATCTTTTGAGGTAAAATAACCATAATCCAATCAGTTCCAACATTTGGGAAAGTTTGTGTATAATCATATCTGAAATATTCTTGCCCACAGTTTCTTTTGGAATGTTATACTTTGTTTAAAAACGACTAATTTTCTACAAGAGTGACATGTCCTTTTGTTTCATAGCCAAATTAGATGGCCATAAATCCAGGTGGCAAATAGAAAGTTCAGTTTAAAGGATTCTTCAGGTTATTCTCCCCCTGAAATTATTCTTAAAATTCTTCATTTAAAGTTGACATTGAGGTGGAACATAAATATACATCCTGTCCATTAATGACACATCTATGCTGCATTCCACTGACTATTCCAGTTCCGAAATACCATTTTGTTCTGTCATTCTACCTATTTCTCCAGAAAATTTACTTAATCAGCCAAAGTTTCTCTTTACTTTTTTTCCTAACAACATTCCAGTTATATCTTTTCTAAAACCAACAATTTATTTAAATTTTCTTTTCAACTTCTGAGGGAAAAATAACACCTTTTTAAAAAATTTGAAAATAATATTCTATGTCTCTAAATCTTAAGTAGTTAATGTCTGTAATAACATTTTCATAGCAACAATAAGAAAAAAACTATACAATATACGATATTATATATAGTATTAATATATATAAAATACATATTATAGCATAATATAATTAGAAAGTTGTTAGGTGATCTCTAATCTGTATCTGGGCTTCCCTGGCAGTTCAGCTGATAATCCCCCTCCAATGCAGAAGGCCTGGGTTCGATCCCTGGGTTGGGAAGATCCCCGGGAGGAGAGTACGGCAACCTACTCCAGTATTCTTGCCTGGAAAATCTCGATGGACAGAGAAGCCTGATGGGCTAGAGTCCATGGGGTCACAAAGAGTCAGACATGACTAAGCAACCAAAAACAGCACAGTACAATCTGTATCTATGTAGAGCAAACTTTGTAGATTATCAATGTAAATTTAATCATTACTTACTAATTTTGTGTCATATTGTAAGAATTTGTAGATTAATTGGTAACTCAACCAGAACAATACCAGTCCAGGAAGCAAAGAGCTGATGGTATAAACTGTAGCATATGATACCTAATTAATCCAGTGTACTAAAACTAATAGGAAAATTTTTAAAGATATTCACCAAGATCTTTTTTTTTTTTTTTTTTTGGCCTCTTTTCATTGAGCTTTTAACAATTTATTTTCATCCACCTTTCATCCATTTATTTTCATCCATCTTTATTCTTTGGCCTGTGTGGGCCTCCCATCGCAGTGGCCTCTCGTGTTACTGTGCACCAGCTCTGGGCTCATGTGCTCCAGAGAGCTGGCTCGTAATTGGACACACCAGTCCAGCTGCTCAGTGGCATGCGGGATTCTCCCGGGCCAGGGATCAAACCAGTGCTCCTTGCACTGCAAGGTGGACTCTCTACCCACTGGTCCACCAAAGAAGCCCTCACCAAGATATTTTATAAGAAACTTCTTGTTTAGAGGCTATTAGATCAAAAAAATTATTATTATGCTCATTCTTTTTTTTTTTAAGGTGTATCAGAATGATATACATTTTCTCTGTAGTAATAATCCACTATAAATCCACCAGCTGGAAATTGAGGGAAAAATAACACCTTTTTAAAAAATTTGAAAATAATATTCTATGTCTCTAAATCTTAAGTAGTTAATGTCTGTAATAACATTTTCATAGCAACAATAAGAAAAAAACTATACAATATACGATATTATATATAGTATTAATATATATAAAATACATATTATAGCATAATATAATTAGAAAGTTGTTAGGTGATCTCTAATCTGTATCTGGGCTTCCCTGGCAGTTCAGCTGATAATCCCCCTCCAATGCAGAAGGCCTGGGTTCGATCCCTGGGTTGGGAAGATCCCCGGGAGGAGAGTACGGCAACCTACTCCAGTATTCTTGCCTGGAAAATCTCGATGGACAGAGAAGCCTGATGGGCTAGAGTCCATGGGGTCACAAAGAGTCAGACATGACTAAGCAACCAAAAACAGCACAGTACAATCTGTATCTATGTAGAGCAAACTTTGTAGATTATCAATGTAAATTTAATCATTACTTACTAATTTTGTGTCATATTGTAAGAATTTGTAGATTAATTGGTAACTCAACCAGAACAATACCAGTCCAGGAAGCAAAGAGCTGATGGTATAAACTGTAGCATATGATACCTAATTAATCCAGTGTACTAAAACTAATAGGAAAATTTTTAAAGATATTCACCAAGATCTTTTTTTTTTTTTTTTTTTTGGCCTCTTTTCATTGAGCTTTTAACAATTTATTTTCATCCACCTTTCATCCATTTATTTTCATCCATCTTTATTCTTTGGCCTGTGTGGGCCTCCCATCGCAGTGGCCTCTCGTGTTACTGTGCACCAGCTCTGGGCTCATGTGCTCCAGAGAGCTGGCTCGTAATTGGACACACCAGTCCAGCTGCTCAGTGGCATGCGGGATTCTCCCGGGCCAGGGATCAAACCAGTGCTCCTTGCACTGCAAGGTGGACTCTCTACCCACTGGTCCACCAAAGAAGCCCTCACCAAGATATTTTATAAGAAACTTCTTGTTTAGAGGCTATTAGATCAAAAAAATTATTATTATGCTCATTCTTTTTTTTTTTAAGGTGTATCAGAATGATATACATTTTCTCTGTAGTAATAATCCACTATAAATCCACCAGCTGGAAATTTGTCATACTATGCTAGTTTCGATAGAGAAAAACTCTTTTGACTGTCACAAGCAAGAAAATCTGTCATAATTAATGTGCAGGCCAATCCTTCTTCGGTCAATAAGTAGGATAAAATTGTTTAAAATTTTCAATATATTAAGGATGTCTCTATGTGAATTCAATCCCACTTGTCCTGGCACCCTCATATTTGTTGAATGAATGGCACCTGATGACTAACTGGTGTCTACCTTTTATATTTTCTCTTGTCCATCCCCATCCTCTTTCCCATTTTTTTTTCCACTGTGAAGTCACATCTAAAGTTATGACACAGAACATGAATCCCCAAATTTCAGTTCACTTGAATCATTACAGAAAGTTGAGATTGTTCTGGGCAGTGTCAAGCATTCTGTACCTCTCAACAAGATGATCATCCAAGCCCAAAGAGTAACTTTTTAAAATATGGAAAGTTGAGAAATGTAATAATTCAGTATTTGGGAGGTATTTTAAAAATTCATTTTTAAAAATGTATTAAAACTTATGCTTATTGGGCTTCCCTGGTGGTCCAGTGGGTAAGGACACCGCCTTGCAGTGCAAGGGGCGCCGGTTCGATCCCTGGCCTGGGAAGATCCCACGTGCTGCAGAGTGGCTAGACCGATGTGTCCAACTACCGAGCCGGACCTCTGGAGTGCATGTGCCCAGAGTCAGTGCTTTGCAGCGAGAGAGGCCACTGTGTTGGGAGGCCCACACAAGCCAAAGAACAAAAGTGGATGAAAATAGTTAGTGAAAGACCAACAGAAGTGGCCAAAAGAACAACAAAAAGAACTTATGCTTATCAAAGGGAAGAGGGAGAGGTAAATTGGAAGGTTGGGACTGACATAAACACACTACTATATATAAAACAGATGACTCATAAGGACCTGCTGCATAGCATGTGGAACTCTCCTCACTATGCTATAAAGACCTTAAGGGAAAAGAATCTGAAAAAGAGTGGATGTGTGTGTGTGTGTATGTGTGTGATTAACTTTACTGTACACTTGAAACTACCACAACATTGTAAATCAACTATATACTCCAACAAAATTTTTAAAAAATAAAATAAGCAGCACCAATGTTAAGATGAATGTTTGCTGTATGAACAAACGACACGTATCAGGATTCTTTTAGAACCAAAGTATGGTTCCCGGCGAATGTCATTTAGTGGCCTTTCAAGAGGACTGTGGAAAGGTTTACATTTGCATTCTTGTTTAGCTTTAAACAAAGCATCAGAGATTGGAGAAGGAAAACATATTGAGTACATACAGCATTCAGCACTGGGTACCCATCCTGGTGAGAGAGGTAAGAAACATACAGATTAATTCTATATGATATTAATTCTATACTATATCTAGAATATGATATGAACAGATGATGAACACTGTGAAATGGGTACAGGAATAAACTGCACAATAACTGTAGTGCACTTGAATCATCCTGAAACCATCCCACCGCAGGTCCATAGAAAAACTGTCTGAAACAAAACTGGCCCCTGGTACCACAAAGGGTGAGGACCACTGCTCTAAGGCAAAGGCAAAGGACACACATCTTTTACTGCATGCTTTTGATAAGTGTAGTAAATTGGCTTATTGTTCAGCAAATGCTTACCCTCTCCTCTCCTTCCAGGCAAGAAGAGATGATCCTATCCTCACTGAAATGGGGCTTATGCACGTGCTTTGCTTTGATCAGTCAACTGTGGGCAGAAAAAACAGAGCTCTAGTCCCTGAGGATTGAGGAGGCAGGGAGAGATCCTGCCAGGCTTTTTGCAGTCACGTGCTTTCCCATGAGAAGGGTTTCCCTGACTAGCTGGTAGTTCTAGAAGAAGGTGAGACATCTAGCAGCCTTAAATCCAATGCAGAAAATCCAAACCAGAGCCTTGACAAGTCACAACCAAGCAGAGGGCCCCTCAGCTAGTCCCAGCCAGCCTAGTAAGAAGTAAATATTTATTATTGGCAACCACAGAGATTGTGGGGTTATTTGTACCATGGCATTACTAGAGTAAAAAACAATTGCGTATAACCAGAAAAACTTTTGAGCACACATTCGCCATACATGCAGACTTATTTATTTAGAATGTATATACATGTACCACCACAAAATACATACAAAATACAAATGAAAGCTTTGAAAGGTATGATCTGAAAACTAATTACAAATAAAGTCCTAATAGTTCCTTTCCATTTCCCAATGGATGGCCTTCAGCATTTCCCAGGATGAAGAGTCCAAATTTGGAGACTATTGTGCTCTGGCCACCACATTTTGTTGCTTAAACAAACTAAAACCTTATTTAACACTTGTTTTATTCCAGGATCTAGGGATGGATGAAAAAAAAAAGAAGACAAGGTCACTAGTCTTGAAGGTTTAAAATAGGAAAGACCACAAAAGATTTAGAGAGATTACTTTGGAAATAGAAAGACTATATCAGAGAGAAAAGGAGAGTGACTTCAGTGGGTAGTTCTAAAGTTCTGGGAATCAGCCAAGGAGGCAGCACTGGGTGCTGAAAAGAACGGAGAGAGAGAAAAGACAAAAATCTGGAAATACTTGAAATGACCCTCAATTTTATAATGAATTACCTAAACAAATAAACTTTAGCTAATCTCCATATATATCCATGAAATAATAGTTTATGTTTATGCTATGATTAGTATTCTCACATACATTACTTAATTTTATTCATTTTAATCCTCACAGTAACCCTATGAGATGGATATTAATATCCTCATTTGGTAACTGAAGCACACTAAGGCTCAAAAGCCTCTTTCCTAACATCTAAAAGGATCCAGAAGAATCTGGAAATATTTTTTTTCCTTTGGGCCTGGAGTTAATTTCTGCAGTCAGATGTGAGAAGATCTTCCTTCACTTTGAAAGATGACACCAGTTCTACATGTTAAATTTGTCTGATGAGCAAGCAGCTAAAACTGTGGTCTTAGTGAAAATGAGTTAGAAGGCCATGCAGTTTGGTGAAGTATTATAGACGGTTTGTCACGTGTGTTACAAAGCTTTCATCGGCATAAGGAAGCCTTCTGGTGGGTGTATCTAGCAGGAACAGACTCTTAATAGGAACAAACAATGTATAGCTAACAATGGCTTTAATGGGGATGCATTCGAAAAACAATTGCTATAAAAATTTGCAGACTTATTTATTTAGAATGTATATACATGTACCACCACAAAATACATACAAAATACAAATGAAAGCTTTGAAAGGTATGATCTGAAAACTAATTACAAATAAAGTCCTAATAGTTCCTTTCCATTTCCCAATGGATGGCCTTCAGCATTTCCCAGGATGAAGAGTCCAAATTTGGAGACTATTGTGCTCTGGCCACCACATTTTGTTGCTTAAACAAACTAAAACCTTATTTAACACTTGTTTTATTCCAGGATCTAGGGATGGATGAAAAAAAAAAGAAGACAAGGTCACTAGTCTTGAAGGTTTAAAATAGGAAAGACCACAAAAGATTTAAGAGAGATTACTTTGGAAATAGAAAGACTATATCAGAGAGAAAAGGAGAGTGACTTCAGTGGGTAGTTCTAAAGTTCTGGGAATCAGCCAAGGAGGCAGCACTGGGTGCTGAAAAGAACGGAGAGAGAGAAAAGACAAAAATCTGGAAATACTTGAAATGACCCTCAATTTTATAATGAATTACCTAAACAAATAAACTTTAGCTAATCTCCATATATATCCATGAAATAATAGTTTATGTTTATGCTATGATTAGTATTCTCACATACATTACTTAATTTTATTCATTTTAATCCTCACAGTAACCCTATGAGATGGATATTAATATCCTCATTTGGTAACTGAAGCACACTAAGGCTCAAAAGCCTCTTTCCTAACATCTAAAAGGATCCAGAAGAATCTGGAAATATTTTTTTTCCTTTGGGCCTGGAGTTAATTTCTGCAGTCAGATGTGAGAAGATCTTCCTTCACTTTGAAAGATGACACCAGTTCTACATGTTAAATTTGTCTGATGAGCAAGCAGCTAAAACTGTGGTCTTAGTGAAAATGAGTTAGAAGGCCATGCAGTTTGGTGAAGTATTATAGACGGTTTGTCACGTGTGTTACAAAGCTTTCATCGGCATAAGGAAGCCTTCTGGTGGGTGTATCTAGCAGGAACAGACTCTTAATAGGAACAAACAATGTATAGCTACAATGGCTTTATGAGATGCAGAATCCTTATCAACTTCTTCTAATGCACAAGCAAAAGACTTGTACTCAGAAACAGCAGTGTGCTGCATACGCTATTCAGATATAGCAGGACGATCTGAAAGTTAGGAAAACTTTGATTAGAACAAGACAATAAAAAAGAAATGTGGAATCTAGCAAAAATGGTATTGATGCTCTCAGTTGCAAAACAGAAACAGAGACACAGACACAGAGATAAAATATATGGATACCAAGGGGGAAAGGGGGAGGTGGACTGGAAGACTGGAATTGACCCATATATATATATACACTAATGAGAGCATGGCTAAAACAGGTAACTAATTAGAACCTATCATATGGTTCAGAAAACTCTGCTCAAAGCTCTGTGGTAATCTAAATGGAAAGGACATTCAGAAGAAAGAGAAAATATGTACATGTACACCTGATTTGCTTTGCTGTACAGCAGAAACTAACACAACAATGTAAAGTAACCATACTCCAATTAAAAAAAAAGAGAAAGAAATGGGTTCAGAGGATTTGCTTTGCTGTACAGCAGAAACACAACAATGTAAAGTAACCATATTCCAATTAAAAAAGAGAAAGAAATGGGTTCAGAGAAGTATTTCATTCAAAAGTCAAGTGGAACAAAATTATGAGAAGTGCAAACTTGAGGTGCTCACTTATACCTTAATTTCACAGGATGGTTGGGCTCAAATAAGATAACAAATGGAAAAGTCCAAGAAACAGTTATTACATGGGACATACAATGTGAGCAACACGAACATCACCTCTGCCCTCGCAGATCTTACAAGGTCTTAAAAAGGGTATTTATTGAGTAAGTTCTATGTGCCCATCACTGAGCTAGATGCTGGGGATAAATGGTGAGCAAACTCCTGCTGTTCAGGAGCTCAGGATGTAGAGGAGAATATAAACTACACAAATATAAAACACATGAGCCATATAAGTGAGTATAAAAGTGAAACAGGAAAAAGTGCCAGGGAGGAAAGAGGCGCCCTGTGCTACTGTGGTCTTAGTGAAAATGAGTTAGAAGGCCATGCAGTTTGGTGAAGTATTATAGACGGTTTGTCACGTGTGTTACAAAGCTTTCATCGGCATAAGGAAGCCTTCTGGTGGGTGTATCTAGCAGGAACAGACTCTTAATAGGAACAAACAATGTATAGCTACAATGGCTTTATGAGATGCAGAATCCTTATCAACTTCTTCTAATGCACAAGCAAAAGACTTGTACTCAGAAACAGCAGTGTGCTGCATACGCTATTCAGATATAGCAGGACGATCTGAAAGTTAGGAAAACTTTGATTAGAACAAGACAATAAAAAAGAAATGTGGAATCTAGCAAAAATGGTATTGATGCTCTCAGTTGCAAAACAGAAACAGAGACACAGACACAGAGATAAAATATATGGATACCAAGGGGGAAAGGGGGAGGTGGACTGGAAGACTGGAATTGACCCATATATATATATACACTAATGAGAGCATGGCTAAAACAGGTAACTAATTAGAACCTATCATATGGTTCAGAAAACTCTGCTCAAAGCTCTGTGGTAATCTAAATGGAAAGGACATTCAGAAGAAAGAGAAAATATGTACATGTACACCTGATTTGCTTTGCTGTACAGCAGAAACTAACACAACAATGTAAAGTAACCATACTCCAATTAAAAAAAAAGAGAAAGAAATGGGTTCAGAGGATTTGCTTTGCTGTACAGCAGAAACACAACAATGTAAAGTAACCATACTCCAATTAAAAAAAAAGAGAAAGAAATGGGTTCAGAGAAGTATTTCATTCAAAAGTCAAGTGGAACAAAATTATGAGAAGTGCAAACTTGAGGTGCTCACTTATACCTTAATTTCACAGGATGGTTGGGCTCAAATAAGATAACAAATGGAAAAGTCCAAGAAACAGTTATTACATGGGACATACAATGTGAGCAACACGAACATCACCTCTGCCCTCGCAGATCTTACAAGGTCTTAAAAAGGGTATTTATTGAGTAAGTTCTATGTGCCCATCACTGAGCTAGATGCTGGGGATAAATGGTGAGCAAACTCCTGCTGTTCAGGAGCTCAGGATGTAGAGGAGAATATAAACTACACAAATATAAAACACATGAGCCATATAAGTGAGTATAAAAGTGAAACAGGAAAAAGTGCCAGGGAGGAAAGAGGCGCCCTGTGCTACTGCAGGAATTTCACCTCAACAGAGGTCACTTGACCTAAGTCTGAATGATGATTAGAAGAAAAAGCAATTAAGGGCACAGATCAAATGGTGCACTTTCCAGTGGAAGTTCACATATAACAGGAGGGAGTAGGCCTATTTTATGAATGTGAAGAAAACCACTGTTAGCAGATTAAGAAATGAAAGAGGTCCAGATCAAGATGAAGTTAAGAGGGATGTAGCATCCATGGCTGCATTGGCTATCTTAGGGAGTCTCTCGCTTTATCCCAGGTGCCCGGGAACTTAATCACAGAGCTTTTTTTTTTTTTTTTTAAACCTTTATTTTACTTTTAACTTTTACAGAGTTTTGTTGTTTACAGATATGTATGTTCCCAGATTAGTCATATGTATATCCCCCCCTCCCTCCCCTCCCGACCATCACACAGCACCCCTGAAGGACCCCCTTTTCTCACAGAGCAATGACTAGAGCTATTTTCCTCACTTATCATAGTACAGGCCTTCATGCTACTTCCTTTACGCCTCTCACCCACTGTTCCTTCCCCACAATGTCCATATGTCCACTGTCCATGTCTGTCTTTCTGTCGCTTCACTGCATGTGCCATCATCACCATCCTACTAGATTCCATATATATGTGTTAATATACTGTATTTGTCCTTCTCTTTCTGACTGACTTCACTTTTGATGATACGTTCTAGATCCAGCCACCTCATCAGGGTTGATTCTTCTGCATTTCTCTTTACAGCTGTGTAGTATTCCATTGTATATATGTACCAGAGCTTTTGGATCCATTCATTCGTCAATGGACATCTAGGTTGCTTCCATGTTCTGGCTATTGTACAGAGAGCTGCAATGAACACTGGGGTTCAAAAGTCAAGTAAAAATTTCTTGAGGTGCTCACTTATACCTTAATTTCACAGGATGGTTGGGCTCAAATAAGATAACAAATGGAAAAGTCCAAGAAACAGTTATTACATGGGACATACAATGTGAGCAACACGAACATCACCTCTGCCCTCGCAGATCTTACAAGGTCTTAAAAAGGGTATTTATTGAGTAAGTTCTATGTGCCCATCACTGAGCTAGATGCTGGGGATAAATGGTGAGCAAACTCCTGCTGTTCAGGAGCTCAGGATGTAGAGGAGAATATAAACTACACAAATATAAAACACATGAGCCATATAAGTGAGTATAAAAGTGAAACAGGAAAAAGTGCCAGGGAGGAAAGAGGCGCCCTGTGCTACTGCAGGAATTTCACCTCAACAGAGGTCACTTGACCTAAGTCTGAATGATGATTAGAAGAAAAAGCAATTAAGGGCACAGATCAAATGGTGCACTTTCCAGTGGAAGTTCACATATAACAGGAGGGAGTAGGCCTATTTTATGAATGTGAAGAAAACCACTGTTAGCAGATTAAGAAATGAAAGAGGTCCAGATCAAGATGAAGTTAAGAGGGATGTAGCATCCATGGCTGCATTGGCTATCTTAGGGAGTCTCTCGCTTTATCCCAGGTGCCCGGGAACTTAATCACAGAGCTTTTTTTTTTTTTTTTTAAACCTTTATTTTACTTTTAACTTTTACAGAGTTTTGTTGTTTACAGATATGTATGTTCCCAGATTAGTCATATGTATATCCCCCCCTCCCTCCCCTCCCGACCATCACACAGCACCCCTGAAGGACCCCCTTTTCTCACAGAGCAATGACTAGAGCTATTTTCCTCACTTATCATAGTACAGGCCTTCATGCTACTTCCTTTACACCTCTCACCCACTGTTCCTTCCCCACAATGTCCATATGTCCACTGTCCATGTCTGTCTTTCTGTCGCTTCACTGCATGTGCCATCATCACCATCCTACTAGATTCCATATATATGTGTTAATATACTGTATTTGTCCTTCTCTTTCTGACTGACTTCACTTTTGATGATACGTTCTAGATCCAGCCACCTCATCAGGGTTGATTCTTCTGCATTTCTCTTTACAGCTGTGTAGTATTCCATTGTATATATGTACCAGAGCTTTTGGATCCATTCGTTCGTCGATGGGCATCTAGGTTCCTTCCATGTTCTAGCTATTGTATAGAGAGCTGCAATGAACACTGGGGTACAGGTGCTTCTTTCAGTTTTGATTTCGTCAGGGTATAAGCCTAAGAGTGGGATTGTTGGGTCATATGGTGCTTCTATTCACAGAGCTTTAAGTAGTGGTAATAAGGTGTGAACAATATGCGCGTATTTGCCTTTTGCAAAGATCACAGGGCTATACTGTGGAGATCTGACTGGAATATTCTGAAGCAAGAGTAACAGAAAAGATAGAAAATTCCAGAGGCTATTGAGAAAACTGAACAAGATATGAAGGAGTATACTCAAAAGAATGAACTAATGCCGTTTGCAGCAAAATGGACAAATGCAACATTATCATATTAAGTGGAATAAGTCAGACAAAGATAAGTATCATATGAAATGACTTATATGTGGAATCTAAAAAAAAATGATACAAATAAACTTATTTACACAACAGAAATAGCCTCAAAAACACAGAAAACAATCTTATGGTTATCAAAGAAGATAAGGGACAGAGAGATAAACTAGGAGTTCAGATGCACACATACACACCACTAATATATAAAATAGATAAACAACAGGAACTATTGCATAACACAGGAAACTGTTCTCAATATCTTGTAATAACCTAGGTAATAATCTACAAATACGTATGTATAACTGAATCATTTCGCTGTATACCTGACATTAACACAACATTGTAAATCAACTACACCTCAATTAAAGAAAAAAAAGAGAAGTAATGATATTCTGGACTAGTGGGAGTGGTAGAGGAGAGAAGAGATACAGAGGCATTAAAAGGACAGGATTTTCATGATACTCTGGATATAAAAGCTGTGAGATGGGAGTAAGAATGACAGAGCTTTTGGCTTACAAGACTGGATTTATGATGGTGCTGTTCAATGAAATAGGATTCTTCACTATTATTCACAGTACAAGTATTTTTGTAATCCACATATTACATAGAAATACCACATCTCACAAAACAATCATAGGTATTCATCATTATTTTAGTCCATTAAAATGGCTTTAACCAAAATACCATAGAGTGGGTAGCTTAAACAACAAATATTTATTTCTCACAGTTCTGAAAGCTGGAAGTCCAAACCCAACGCCCTGACAGATTCAAAATCTGGGGAGGGCCTGCTTCTTGGTTCACAGACTCTTCTGCCTGTGTTTTCTCAAAGCAGAAGGGGTGATGGAGCTCTGCGGGACCTCTTTTATAAGGGCAGGTGGCACAGGAATAAAGAATTCACCTGCCAATGCAGGAGACTCAAGAGACCTGGGTCTGATTTCTGGGTCAGGAAGATCTCCTGGAGGAGGAAATTGCAACCCACTCCAGTATTCTTGCCTAGAGAATCCCATGGACACAGGAGCCTGGGGGGCTACAGTCCATGGAGTCACAGAGTCAGACGCGACTTGAGCAACTGAGCCTACACACAATCCTACTCATGAAAGCTCCCACTCACAACCTGATTGTCTCCCCAAAGCCCCACCTTTTAAAAGAATCACACTGGTATTTAGGATCACAACATAAGAATTTGGGGTGAATACAAATATTCAGTCCAGAGCAATTATTTATCCTTACTAAAAGAAAACATGTCTGTCCACTCGTCTCCAGACACACTCACCAGCGTTCTTTGACAAGGGAAGGCTTTGTGAGAAAGATGGGGATACTTCTACAATACCAAACCACACTGCCCCTCCTAGTCTAACTAATTTTTCCAGGAATCACAGATGTAGCTAGTTATTTATTAGAAAAATTTAAAATTAAGAAGTGCTTTAAAAGGAAGGAAGATCCTTACATATTTGACTGAAGATTAACCTCCAGCAGAGACAGAAAAGGCTTCCAGATTCTGTACATCACTCCCAGCTGTGAGAGACAGGATCTCTTTAACTAACAGTTTATGTGATTCTTCTGAAAATGATGTGTAATTATCACTCCTAGCTTTAAGATACCTAATTTAGAAGCAATAAAATCAATAACTAGTTATTTTAATTGATAACATGATCAATTTTTAAAAAACATCTTGGCTGATTTGTATTAGATTGAAAAATTCATGCCAGTAAGAAGTTACAAATAACTTTGAGGCTCACCATTTAAATGTGAAATTATTTTTTTAAAGAAGACAGAAGCAGATAAATTAGTAAATATTAGCTTAGGAAAAAAAAATATTAGAAAGAGAAAAGCTATCTATCTTACCAAAAATAAAAAGCACCTGCCTTTTTTTTCTAGTGGTTTCTATTTCCCAGGCACTATACACTCACATAACCTGCTTTAAACTCACAGAACCCTTAGGTTGGTATTACTGCCATTTTACCAATACTGTAATAACCTGTAAGGGAAAAGAATCTGAAAAAATATATTTATATGGATATGCAACTGAATCACTTTCCTGTAGCTTGAAACACAACACTGTAAATCAAAAATACTTCAATTTAAAAATAATAAATTTTAAAAAACCAGGGCTGCCTCAGCAAATATAAGGAACTTGTCTGAAAAAGAGGTCAATATGTATTTGCCAACACTGCATACTATCCCCCCACACAAAACCCACCAAAACTTCTCACAGGGAACACTGCCATTCAACAATGTGCTTTAGTTCTGACAGCCCTTTGCCCCACACAGTAGGAAGCAATGCCTCATGAAGGAAGTGACTTGGAGGTTGATTTTCCCATAGAACTTGCCACTAAAAATAAATATTTGTTCATCGAGCTACAGGAATATGAACTAGAACAAGTAAACAGGTATTGAGAAAAGATGACTTTGGACTGCTTCAAAGTTGAAAATACATCCTTTTACTACACCCCAGACTCGTAATGTTTTTCATGAATAATCAACAAGAAAGAAAAGAGATGAGTATAGAGCTACTCTGAGGAAAATGAAGGTCAAACTTCACATCACACACAAACAAATCACAGTCATAAGTTGCTCTCCAAGTGTTGAAGTCAAAACAATTCTAGAGATTTCTCTGGTGTCCATTGGTTAAGATGCCATGCTTCCAGTGCAGGGGGCATGGTTCAATCCTGGCTGGGGAACTAAGGTCCAACATGTCGCGTGGTGCAGCAAAAAAATAAATAAAGAAGATTCTATATAAAAAGGAGGTACTTTCACTGCCCTCAGAAAGTCACCCCTAAGCAGACCTGAGCTTATGCTGTTAACTCAATACCTAGAGAAGAGGCCAACCAGCTTCTCCTCTGAGCTCCTCTCCAGGTGAAGAGCCAGAACCTGCCTTTGCGGGACAAGCTCACATTTGAACATTCTTGGGCTTTGGCCCATGTTTCACTGGCATCAACACTTAATAGCAATTCCACCACGAGAACATGAATCGCACAAGCTGCAGTTATAGATTCTCCAACATTCTTTTTTTTTTAATTTTTTTTTGGGGGGGCGGGTGGGGGGGGGGGGGGGTCAGGCGGGCCACTTCTATTGGTCTTTCATTTGTCTATTTTCATCCATCTTTGTTCTTTGGCCTGTGTGGGCCTCCCATCACAGTGGCCTCTGTTGTCGCTGAGCACCGGCTCTGGGCGCATGCGCTCCAGAGCTCTGGCTTCGTAATTGAACACATCGATCCAGCCGCTCTGCAGCACGTGGGATCTTCCCAGGCCAGGGATCGAACCAGTGCCCCTTGCACTGCAAGGCGGTGTCCTTACCCACTGGACCACCAGAGAAGCCCTCTCCAACATTCTTGAGCAAGACGTGCTAAGCCTTATGTTACAGTTGCCCAAGTGGATGTGGTCAATGGCACACCTTATATTCAGGCGAGTTACAGAAGAACCACCCTGGAGCCTCCTAGTTTCTTCACAGTGATTCATGAAGTGTTAAAAGACTTGTACTCTTTAATTTTTTCTTATGCTCTTCAGGCTTTGCCTACTGAAGCATAAATATTTTTTTAATCAATTCACTGAGAGAAAAATAACCTGATTCTTTTCTCTTGAAACCACAAAGAAAGCAGAATTTTCACTCTACAACTGTATGTGTTGATGTTATATTGGAAAAAACACAAAGCAGTGTAGGTGTGCGTCTTACATCAAATAAAGCACAGCCTCCAAGACACTCTTGCCCTCAGTCTTTCCCAGCAAAAGGGTCTTTTCCATTGAGTCAGTTCTTCACTTCAGGTGGCCAAAAGAAAGCAGAATTTTCACTCTACAACTGTGTGTGTTGATGTTATATTGGCCAAAACACAAAGCAGTGTAGGTGTGTGTCTTACATCAAATAAAGCACAGCCTCCAAGACACTTTTGCCCTCAGTCTTTCCCAGCATCAGGGTCTTTTCCATTGAGTCAGTTCTTCACTTCAGGTGGCCAAAGGATAGGAGGTTCAGCATCAGTCCTTCTAATGAATATTTAAGTTGATTTCCTTTAGGACTGACTGGTTTGATCTCCTTGCTGTTGAAGGGACTCTCAAGAGTCTTCTCCAGCACCACAATTCAAAAGTGTCAGTTCTTTGGTACTCAGCCTTTTTTATGGTCCAACTCTAAATTTGTCTAACTTAAAAATACAGATACGAATTTCCAGGCCACAGAAGGGGCATATCCTGAGTCATGGCCCCCAACAGAAGGACAAAGAAAATAAGCATGCTATGTATCAAAATGTTTGAACCAGAAATATGTTTCTTTGCTTTAAAGAAAAGTCACTTTTAACAACTGCCTGACATTTTTAATTTATGGAGACAAAATTATTTTTATTTTATTGAATACCACACATAAAAATTCAATAATCCCAGCCATATGTTATCCTGTTGAAAGTTAAATGTCATTTGTGTTGAAAATCAGAACCATTCAAAATGTTGTGCTCATACATACAATACAAATTACTAATCTATAAAGAGGAAAATTTAAATAATTACTATTTATCTAAAATACCTGGGCTCCCCTGGAGGCTCAATGGGAAAGAATCCACCTGCCAATGCAGGGGCCATGGGGTGATTCCACATGCCATGGAGCAACTAAGTCTATGCACCTCAACTGTTGAGTCTGTGCTCTAGAGCCCAGGAGCTACAACCACTGAAGCCTGTACCCTGGAGCCCACGCTCCACAACAAGACAAACCACTGCAACTAGAGAGCAGGCCCCACTTGCCACACCTAGAGAAAAGCCCCCACAGCAACGAAGACCCAGCATCGCCAAAAATAAATAAAATTATATTAAAGCAAACAAAATGTCTATTCACATACAATTTTAAATTCTCCTTTATTTATAACTGAAAACACTGAGAAATTAATGACCAGCATTTAACAAAGTCATAACAGTGATGCAATAAATAAAAGAGAAATGCTTTCTATGGATGTAAATGTCTTCATATTTAGGGAAATTTGACAAATTGCCTGATGGAAAAAAGTTTAGTCAATAAACAGATTTTAAAAAGTTGTATTATGGGCAAGGAGTCGATATTTTCATTAATTAGCATTTTCCTCTATAGAATGGATTTCTCTATTCTCCATGGATTTCTCCATGCCTTACAACCCCATGAGGTAATGTGTTGCCTCAAACCGATCTTTCAATACCCTTAACCTTTGGCAGACAAACTGATCCTCTCAACCTAATCTCAAATGGACACGGCTAGCTTTTGTTGCCTAAAAAATTGTACTGCACGGGCAGAAAACCTAACAGGCGTTTCTCCAAAGAAGACATAGAGATGGCCCAAGGTACATGGAAAGCTGCTGAGAAACGCAATTCAAAAACTATAATGAGGTATCACTTCACATCAAACAGAATAGCTACCATCAATAAATCTACAAAAAATAAGCACTGAAGAGGACATGGAGGAAAAAAGAACCCTCCTACACGGTTTTGGGAATATAAATTGGTGCCTGAAAAATCCCATAGATAGACAAGCCTGTAGGGTTACAGAGTCAGACACAACTGAGCAACTCAGCTGTTTGTGGCTTTGTGTGTCTGGGGGGGGTGGAGGGGGGAATCACTTTGCTGTACCGCTTAAAGTAACACAATATTGTATATCAACTACATTTTGATTTTTTAATTGTATTGCAAAAATGACAGGCTGATCCTTACCCTCACCACTGAGATCCTACACGCCCGTTTTTTCCCCAAAGTTGCAACCAACATATACACATCTAAGACTGAAAGGATAGTTATCGTATTAGTCTAACACCATGGTAATAGAAGATTACTTTGGCAATGACAACAATTTCCACCCCCATGTAAGTCCATAATGCTTTCTCTTTCACATAGAAAAGGATTAATGTGATAAATGCTTGTCTAATAATATCTATAATAATGTCTAATAATAATAATGTTAGAGAGCAGGCCCCACTTGCCACACCTAGAGAAAAGCCCCCACAGCAACGAAGACCCAGCATCGCCAAAAATAAATAAAATTATATTAAAGCAAACAAAATGTCTATTCACATACAATTTTAAATTCTCCTTTATTTATAACTGAAAACACTGAGAAATTAATGACCAGCATTTAACAAAGTCATAACAGTGATGCAATAAATAAAAGAGAAATGCTTTCTATGGATGTAAATGTCTTCATATTTAGGGAAATTTGACAAATTGCCTGATGGAAAAAAGTTTAGTCAATAAACAGATTTTAAAAAGTTGTATTATGGGCAAGGAGTCGATATTTTCATTAATTAGCATTTTCCTCTATAGAATGGATTTCTCTATTCTCCATGGATTTCTCCATGCCTTACAACCCCATGAGGTAATGTGTTGCCTCAAACCGATCTTTCAATACCCTTAACCTTTGGCAGACAAACTGATCCTCTCAACCTAATCTCAAATGGACACGGCTAGCTTTTGTTGCCTAAAAAATTGTACTGCACGGGCAGAAAACCTAACAGGCGTTTCTCCAAAGAAGACATAGAGATGGCCCAAGGTACATGGAAAGCTGCTGAGAAACGCAATTCAAAAACTATAATGAGGTATCACTTCACATCAAACAGAATAGCTACCATCAATAAATCTACAAAAAATAAGCACTGAAGAGGACATGGAGGAAAAAAGAACCCTCCTACACGGTTTTGGGAATATAAATTGGTGCCTGAAAAATCCCATAGATAGACAAGCCTGTAGGGTTACAGAGTCAGACACAACTGAGCAACTCAGCTGTGTGTGTGTGTGTGTGTCTGTGGGGGGTGGAGGGGGGAATCACTTTGCTGTACCGCTGAAAGTAACACAATATTGTATATCAACTACATTTTGATTTTTTAATTGTATTGCAAAAATGACAGGCTGATCCTTACCCTCACCACTGAGATCCTACACGCCCGTTTTTCCTCAAAGTTGCAACCAACATATACACATCTAAGACTGAAAGGATAGTTATCGTATTAGTCTAACACCATGGTAATAGAAGATTACTTTGGCAATGACAACAATTTCCACCCCCATGTAAGTCCATAATGCTTTCTCTTTCACATAGAAAAGGATTAATGTGATAAATGCTTGTCTAATAATATCTATAATAATGTCTAATAATAATAATAATAGTAGGGGGCTTCCCTGGTGGTCCAGTGAATAAAGAGTCTGCCTTGCAGTGCAAGGGGCACCAGTTCGATCCCTAGCCCAGGAGGATCCCACGTGCCGCGGTCTGTCCAATTAGGAGCCAGTGCTCTGGAGCACATGTAACCAGAGCCAGTGCTCTGCAAAGAGAAAGGCAACTGCAATGGGAGGCCCACACAGGCCGAAGAATAAAGATGGATGAAAAACAAATAAATAAAAAATCAATAAAAAGAGGCCAAATTTTAAAATAATAAAATATCTTTATTACATAGAGTAAGACACTAAATAGGAAAACCAGAGAATCAAAAACCTTGGAACTGCCTTTGACACTAATCTATGGAGACTTTCTAAGAGAGCTACTTTTATGGTTGCCTACCTTCTAAAGAGAGCAAACAAAAATTTCTTTGCAAATAGAATCAGTTTCCTTGGATAATATCAATTTCACTGAGGTTAATATTAATCCAGTAATTCTAAGCTACCACTTTAACAGAAATACATTAACATATTTCAAGTGACTGATTTTTTTTGTTTGACCAATAAAACTTTGTTAATGTCATGACTCACAATTTACTACAGGTTTACCCAGAAGAGAGGACATGTAAAAAGAGCTATACTGTAGAATTAAACTGCAATAAATAAATGTCCAAGTAAAAAGGTTCAGTTTGGTTTGATGTGGCCACACATCACACAGCAGGGATCAAATCCAGGCCACCTGCAGTGGAAACACAGAATCTTAACCGTTGGACCACCAGGGTAGTTCCAGTTTTACATTAGTATATATTTTACAATACTTTTTAAAGGGAGAGCACAGGGTCTACAGTTAAAATGTACACAGTTTATGCGGTTGGTATCCAAAATCTTTTCAAAAAAGGGTTCTACAAGTTAAAACAACAAATAACCAACATATACACATCTAAGACTGAAAGGATAGTTATCGTATTAGTCTAACACCATGGTAATAGAAGATTACTTTGGCAATGACAACAATTTCCACCCCCATGTAAGTCCATAATGCTTTCTCTTTCACATAGAAAAGGATTAATGTGATAAATGCTTGTCTAATAATATCTATAATAATGTCTAATAATAATAATAATAGTAGGGGGCTTCCCTGGTGGTCCAGTGAATAAAGAGTCTGCCTTGCAGTGCAAGGGGCACCAGTTCGATCCCTAGCCCAGGAGGATCCCACGTGCCGCGGTCTGTCCAATTAGGAGCCAGTGCTCTGGAGCACATGTAACCAGAGCCAGTGCTCTGCAAAGAGAAAGGCAACTGCAATGGGAGGCCCACACAGGCCGAAGAATAAAGATGGATGAAAAACAAATAAATAAAAAATCAATAAAAAGAGGCCAAATTTTAAAATAATAAAATATCTTTATTACATAGAGTAAGACACTAAATAGGAAAACCAGAGAATCAAAAACCTTGGAACTGCCTTTGACACTAATCTATGGAGACTTTCTAAGAGAGCTACTTTTATGGTTGCCTACCTTCTAAAGAGAGCAAACAAAAATTTCTTTGCAAATAGAATCAGTTTCCTTGGATAATATCAATTTCACTGAGGTTAATATTAATCCAGTAATTCTAAGCTACCACTTTAACAGAAATACATTAACATATTTCAAGTGACTGATTTTTGTTTGACCAATAAAACTTTGTTAATGTCATGACTCACAATTTACTACAGGTTTACCCAGAAGAGAGGACATGTAAAAAGAGCTATACTGTAGAATTAAACTGCAATAAATAAATGTCCAAGTAAAAAGGTTCAGTTTGGTTTGATGTGGCCACACATCACACAGCAGGGATCAAATCCAGGCCACCTGCAGTGGAAACACAGAATCTTAACCGTTGGACCACCAGGGTAGTTCCAGTTTTACATTAGTATATATTTTACAATACTTTTTAAAGGGAGAGCACAGGGTCTACAGTTAAAATGTACACAGTTTATGCGGTTGGTATCCAAAATCTTTTCAATACTTTATGAAAGTATGTTCTTTGGAATTTAATCCAAGTTCACTTAATTTAGTGTTTAGAAAAGAGTGACAGCTGTTTTTTCTCAGTAACAGGTCAACTTTATGAACAGTCATCACAAAAATGCCCATGATTATATCATCACTTGTTCTATAGTTTTACATGACACACTGGTTTAGAAGGGGTAGATATGAATGTGTGTGTGTGTGTGTATGATAGGAGCCTCTGTACCCCTGGCTGCCATGTCCTGTGGGCAAGGCTCCACTGGACCTAGAGCAAGGAGTTTGACTTCCTGATAGCTTTTTTAGAGCCATGAGTGTCTATATTTAAGAACAAAATCTACCCTGTCTTTCAGGTAAGTACTCTGCTAAGTTTTACCATTTTTACTAAAATATTGAGATGATTAGTAGGATGGAAACGCACATATAAATGTCTCTAATTTTACTTGATTTCATTCTTGAAATCAAGAATTTGCTTGCTCAACTCCACTGAGCATCTTATATTTTTACTTGTGTGTTTATATGTTTAGTTGTCCTCCTGCTCCCAAGACATAAAATATGATCCAAAAAGAGAAACAGTACATACCTCTTCCAATTCATTTTCATTGCAAGGGTGCTTCTTCCTCCATACCTTATTATCGCCCCGAAATAAAACTCAGGACCCATCAAGCAGATGCTCCCCTATCCCTCTTCCTCCATCCCTGGCACCCACGGTTGTGCTGTTTCTATGCATCTACCAATTCTAGGTATTTCATATAAAAAGGAATCAAACAATATGTGACTTTTTACATCATTTCTTTCACTTATCATGATGTTTTCAAAGTTAATCCATATTGTAGCACAGACCAGTGCTTAATTCCTTTTGATGGCTGAATCCACCGTATGTATAGATCATGATTCCTCCACCTGTTTACTCACTGATTAGTATCCGGATTGCTTTCACCTTTTGCCTACTATGAATAGTGTTTCTATTCACAGATAACTTAACCGTTGGACCACCAGGGTAGTTCCAGTTTTACATTAGTATATATTTTACAATACTTTTTAAAGGGAGAGCACAGGGTCTACAGTTAAAATGTACACAGTTTATGCGGTTGGTATCCAAAATCTTTTCAATACTTTATGAAAGTATGTTCTTTGGAATTTAATCCAAGTTCACTTAATTTAGTGTTTAGAAAAGAGTGACAGCTGTTTTTTCTCAGTAACAGGTCAACTTTATGAACAGTCATCACAAAAATGCCCATGATTATATCATCACTTGTTCTATAGTTTTACATGACACACTGGTTTAGAAGGGGTAGATATGAATGTGTGTGTGTGTGTATGATAGGAGCCTCTGTACCCCTGGCTGCCATGTCCTGTGGGCAAGGCTCCACTGGACCTAGAGCAAGGAGTTTGACTTCCTGATAGCTTTTTTAGAGCCATGAGTGTCTATATTTAAGAACAAAATCTACCCTGTCTTTCAGGTAAGTACTCTGCTAAGTTTTACCATTTTTACTAAAATATTGAGATGATTAGTAGGATGGAAACGCACATATAAATGTCTCTAATTTTACTTGATTTCATTCTTGAAATCAAGAATTTGCTTGCTCAACTCCACTGAGCATCTTATATTTTTACTTGTGTGTTTATATGTTTAGTTGTCCTCCTGCTCCCAAGACATAAAATATGATCCAAAAAGAGAAACAGTACATACCTCTTCCAATTCATTTTCATTGCAAGGGTGCTTCTTCCTCCATACCTTATTATCGCCCCGAAATAAAACTCAGGACCCATCAAGCAGATGCTCCCCTATCCCTCTTCCTCCATCCCTGGCACCCACGGTTGTGCTGTTTCTATGCATCTACCAATTCTAGGTATTTCATATAAAAAGGAATCAAACAATATGTGACTTTTTACATCATTTCTTTCACTTATCATGATGTTTTCAAAGTTAATCCATATTGTAGCACAGACCAGTGCTTAATTCCTTTTGATGGCTGAATCCACCGTATGTATAGATCATGATTCCTCCACCTGTTTACTCACTGATTAGTATCCGGATTGCTTTCACCTTTTGCCTACTATGAATAGTGTTTCTATTCACAGATAACATAAATGCTAACCTATAAGTATTTAACTATTTTTACTTCTTCTGGATACATAACTAGTAGTGGAGTTTCTCGGTTACACAGTTATTGTCTGTTGAATTTTTTTTAGAAACTGCCAAACTATTTCCCATGACAGTGGAACCACTGTGCATTCCCCACCAGCCAAAGTTTAAGAGGGTTTCAACTTTTCCACATCCTCACCAATGCTTGCTATTTTTCCTCTTGCTTTTGGTTTCCATTTTTAATTATAGCTATACTAGTGGATGGGAAGTGATGGCTCACTGTGGACTTTCCATTGTTTTTGTATAAAGCTTGTGTGTGCGTTAGTCAGTCCTGTCCCCCAGGCTCCTTTGTCCATGAGATTTCCCAGGCAAGAATACTGGAGTGGGTTGACATTTCCTCCTCCAGGGAATCATCCCAACCCAGGGATCAAACCCGCATCTCCTGTGTCTCCTACACTGCAGGCGGATTCCTTACCACTGAGTCACCAGGGAAGCCATAATGTCCCAAAGACCAAGACTGAATGACACTTTATTCTACGTCTATATCATATGTTTAAATTTTTTTTTTTGGCTGTGCTGGGTCTTCAGGCTTTTCTCTGGGTGCAGTGTACAGGCTTGTCATTGTAGTGGCTTTTCTTGTTGTGGAGCACAGTCCCACGAGGTAGGCACTACTGTTTGCTCCACTTTACAGATGAGCAAACTGGGGAACTAAGATCTCAAGTGACTTGTCCAAGCTCTATAAGCAGTAAATCCTGAAGCCGTGACTCAAACCCAGTTAGTCTGATAGTAGAGTTTATTTTACTCTTACATTGCCTGCTGTGCCCCAAAGGAGTTGAAGCCCAGAGGCCTTAGATATAACTTTGGTAAAAGTAACTTAATTACAATATAGAATTCAAATTCAGGCACTCATGCTGTGTATAAAATATAAATGTGGGGCATCCCTGGTGGTCCAGTGGGTAAGGACACCACCTTGCAGTGCAGGGGGCGCCTGCTCGATCTCTGGCCTGGGAAGATCCCACGTGCTGCAAAGCGGCTGGACTGATGAGTCCAATTACTGAGCCGGAGCTCTGGGGTGCATGCGCCCAGAGGTGGTGCTCTGCAACGACAGAGGCCACCGTGATGGGAGGCCCACACAGGCCAAAGAACAAAGACGGATGAAAATAGAGAAACGAAAAACCAATAGAAGTGGCCCGCCCGCCCCCCTCCCTCACCCCACCCCCCAAAAGATAAATAAATAAAATAAAATAATAAATGTGTAATTAGGCTTTTCAGTTCAGTGCAGTTCCTCAGTCCTGTTCAACTCTCTATAATGCCATGGGCTGCAGCACACCAGGCTTTCCTGTCCTTCACCATCTCCCAGAGCTTGCTCAAACTCATGTCCATTGAGTTGGTGATGCCATCCAACCATCTCACCCTCTGCTGCCCCCCTCTCCTTTGGCCTTCAATCTTTCCCGGCATCAGGATCTTTTCCAATCAGTTGTCTCTTCCCATCAGGTGGCCAAAATACTGGAGCTTCACCCTTCCAGTGAATATTCAGGGTTGATTTCCTTTAAGGTTGACTGGTTTGATCTCCTTGCTGTCCAAGGGACTCTTAAGAGTCTTCTCCAGCACCATAGTTGGAAGGCATCAATTCTTCATTACTCAGACTTCTTTATGGTCCAGCTCTCATACCCATACTATAGCTTTGACTATATGAACCTTTGTCAGCAAAGTGATGTCTCTGCTTTTGAATATGCTGTCTAGGTTTGTCAAAGCTTTCCTCCCAAGGAGCAAGTGTCTTTCAATTTCATGGCCACAGTCATGTTTGATTAGGCTTATAAATATGTGATTAGGTTGTTAGCTATTTGTTTTTATTTAAAGGACTTCTCAGTTAAATGAACTTATTTACAAAACAGAAATAGACTTACAGAGTTAGAGAATGAACTTATGGCTCGGGGGAAGGATGGGGAGGAAGAGATAGGGGGTTTGATACTGGCATATACACAGTGCTATATTTAGAATGGATAAACAACAAGGACCTACTATGTAGCACAGGGAACTCTGTTCCATGTTATATGATAGCCTTGATGGGAGGGGAGTTTGGGGGAGAATGGATATATGTATCTATATGCCTGAGTCCCTTTGCTGTGCATTTAAAACTGTCACAACACTATTAATCGGCTCTATTCCGATATAAAATTAAGGTGTTTTTTTTTTTTTTAATTTTGGCCTCTTTTATTGGTATTTCATTTATTTATTTTCATCCATCTTTATTCTTTGGCTTGTGTGGGCATCCCATCGCTGTGGCCTCTCTCGTTGCAGAGCACTGGCTCTTGGCACATGCACTCCAGAGCACTGGCTCATAATTGGACACACCGGTCCAGTCGCTCCGTGGCACATGGGATCTTCCCGTGCCAGGGATCGAACCAGCGCCCCTTGCACTGCAAGGCAGACACTTTACCCACTGGACCACCAGAAAAGCCCTAAGGTTTTTTTTAAATGACTTGTTACATATGCCCCTGAATGCACTTCCATTCTCAGTAAGGGTCAAGCACCCTTCCTCCTTGCTGGGTGGGTAATGAGAGAGCCCAGCAGTCAGTCCCTAGGCAGCTGAGGAGGCTTTCTGCTACCTGGATTGCTGTTCCCTCCAAGACCTGTAAGAGGGGCCATTCCATCCTCACCATCCAGCAAGGATTCAGCTCTGACACTCTGGATGTCCCCACCAACAACACCCCACCCCACAGTCTGCCCCGTGAACAGAGGCAAAATCGGACCAGGGCAGTGAGAAACCATAGCTTCTTTCCTCTTTGTAAAAATGTTTTCAGCAAAGTGATGTCTCTGCTTTTGAATATGCTGTCTAGGTTTGTCAAAGCTTTCCTCCCAAGGAGCAAGTGTCTTTCAATTTCATGGCCACAGTCATGTTTGATTAGGCTTATAAATATGTGATTAGGTTGTTAGCTATTTGTTTTTATTTAAAGGACTTCTCAGTTAAATGAACTTATTTACAAAACAGAAATAGACTTACAGAGTTAGAGAATGAACTTATGGCTCGGGGGAAGGATGGGGAGGAAGAGATAGGGGGTTTGATACTGGCATATACACAGTGCTATATTTAGAATGGATAAACAACAAGGACCTACTATGTAGCACAGGGAACTCTGTTCCATGTTATATGATAGCCTTGATGGGAGGGGAGTTTGGGGGAGAATGGATATATGTATCTATATGCCTGAGTCCCTTTGCTGTGCATTTAAAACTGTCACAACACTATTAATCGGCTCTATTCCGATATAAAATTAAGGTGTTTTTTTTTTTTTTAATTTTGGCCTCTTTTATTGGTATTTCATTTATTTATTTTCATCCATCTTTATTCTTTGGCTTGTGTGGGCATCCCATCGCTGTGGCCTCTCTCGTTGCAGAGCACTGGCTCTTGGCACATGCACTCCAGAGCACTGGCTCATAATTGGACACACCGGTCCAGTCGCTCCGTGGCACATGGGATCTTCCCGTGCCAGGGATCGAACCAGCGCCCCTTGCACTGCAAGGCAGACACTTTACCCACTGGACCACCAGAAAAGCCCTAAGGTTTTTTTTAAATGACTTGTTACATATGCCCCTGAATGCACTTCCATTCTCAGTAAGGGTCAAGCACCCTTCCTCCTTGCTGGGTGGGTAATGAGAGAGCCCAGCAGTCAGTCCCTAGGCAGCTGAGGAGGCTTTCTGCTACCTGGATTGCTGTTCCCTCCAAGACCTGTAAGAGGGGCCATTCCATCCTCACCATCCAGCAAGGATTCAGCTCTGACACTCTGGATGTCCCCACCAACAACACCCCACCCCACAGTCTGCCCCGTGAACAGAGGCAAAATCGGACCAGGGCAGTGAGAAACCATAGCTTCTTTCCTCTTTGTACTCTCTCCATCTTCTCTCAGGCCTCTGAACACTGGAAGCAAATTCCATGTCTCTGAGTAGAGGGGGAAAGAGTCCGCTTCTCCCCTACCTTTGGACCTTGACACTCAGTGCCTCATCAGCAGTTTCTGGTTCAGTTCCAGACTGATAGGAAGAACATCCTCTCCTTGACCTCACAGCACATGTTAGATTTCAAATAGAAAGAACATTCTTTTCAAAGGCCTCCTCATTTTCCTTAAACCACAGCAATCAATCTTCAATTAGTTAAAAAAGAAAATCTAGTTGTTAAAAAAAAAATGTAAGAGTTACTTAAGTAACAAAAATCACGAACTGCTGCTAAGGATGTGATCAAGAAACACCACAATATGACAAAGAGTGACTCAGAAGGTTATATAATGTTCTCGAATCCCCCAGAGGGTCCAGAGAGCCCTGCGACCTTTGCCCTCCCCATGCTTGTCATTCCAGCCCAAATGACCAGTGTCCGGACCGTGTTTGTGGTGTGCGGCCGTCCCACTGGACAAGAAAGCGCAGACTTTGAAAGTAGCACTGACATGTACACACTGCCACGTGTGAAACAGAGCCAGTGGGCAAGTGCTGTATACACAGGAACTCAGCCCAGTGCTCCGTGATGACCTAGAGGACTGGGGGTGGGAGGGGAAGAGAAGCTCACAACAGAGGGAATCCAGTACACTTGAGAGTTGGTGCATTCTGTTGTACAGCAGAAACTTATAAAACATTGTAAAGCAAATATACTCTAATAAAATTGAAAAAAGAGATGGCGAGCAGGCTTTCCTAAAAAAAAACTCCTAACTAAAATGAACACCTAAGGGCCAAGTTCCATCCCTTCACCATCCTAGTCAAGCTGGGTGGGTAATGAGAGCCCAGCAGTCAGTCCCTAGGCAGCTGAGGAGGCTTTCTGCTACCTGGATTGCTGTTCCTCCAAGACCTGTAAGAGGGGCCATTCCATCCTCACCATCCAGCAAGGATTCAGCTCTGACACTCTGGATGTCCCCACCAACAACACCCACCCCACAGTCTGCCCCGTGAACAGAGGCAAAATCGGACCAGGGCAGTGAGAAACCATAGCTTCTTTCCTCTTTGTACTCTCTCCATCTTCTCTCAGGCCTCTGAACACTGGAAGCAAATTCCATGTCTCTGAGTAGAGGGGGAAAGAGTCCGCTTCTCCCCTACCTTTGGACCTTGACACTCAGTGCCTCATCAGCAGTTTCTGGTTCAGTTCCAGACTGATAGGAAGAACATCCTCTCCTTGACCTCACAGCACATGTTAGATTTCAAATAGAAAGAACATTCTTTTCAAAGGCCTCCTCATTTTCCTTAAACCACAGCAATCAATCTTCAATTAGTTAAAAAAGAAAATCTAGTTGTTAAAAAAAAAATGTAAGAGTTACTTAAGTAACAAAAATCACGAACTGCTGCTAAGGATGTGATCAAGAAACACCACAATATGACAAAGAGTGACTCAGAAGGTTATATAATGTTCTCGAATCCCCCAGAGGGTCCAGAGAGCCCTGCGACCTTTGCCCTCCCCATGCTTGTCATTCCAGCCCAAATGACCAGTGTCCGGACCGTGTTTGTGGTGTGCGGCCGTCCCACTGGACAAGAAAGCGCAGACTTTGAAAGTAGCACTGACATGTACACACTGCCACGTGTGAAACAGAGCCAGTGGGCAAGTGCTGTATACACAGGAACTCAGCCCAGTGCTCCGTGATGACCTAGAGGACTGGGGGTGGGAGGGGAAGAGAAGCTCACAACAGAGGGAATCCAGTACACTTGAGAGTTGGTGCATTCTGTTGTACAGCAGAAACTTATAAAACATTGTAAAGCAAATATACTCTAATAAAATTGAAAAAAGAGATGGCGAGCAGGCTTTCCCTTCCAGCCCACCACCACCCAGAAAAGATGGAAAGAACCATCCCATGAGCACCTACTATGTGCCAAGCACTGTATCAGGCACTTTACAAGCATAGAAGTAGCAACGGATGCATGGAGGACTGCAGAGCCAGGGAGACCAAGGTGTGACGCTCAACTTCACCTCTCACTGCCGGAGCAACTCCAGGCAGGGTACTTAACTGTCCTCGACCTCACTTTGCTCATCGGTCAGATCTAATGGCTCCTACCTCCTAAAGACCTTGGGGAGGACTGTATTATAAAACACTGTCCAGGGCTTCGCACATAACTTGGACAACAGGATGGCACAGGGAGGACTCACTACTAACACCAGCACTGTCATCATCACTACTAGCTCACATTCTCTTCCTAAGCAAAGTCAGAGAAAGCTCAGAATGGGAACAACTCTAAGATCTGAGTCAGCTCTCTCCAGCAAGGCCCAAGAGACGTCTTTCTCCTGGATGTCCCGGATGTTCCTTTCTCCTGGATGTCCCTGCCATCACAGCGGGCATCAGGAATCAGTGCATTGCTCCCAACCTTAGGAGAGTCTCCTCCATTGCTGCCCAAAGCATGAGTCCTTACAGTTCTTTCTAAACAGGCTTCTGAAGACAAGGTTCAACCCCAAATGTAGACTTCTGCCCCTCAGATCAACAAAAAAGCTATTTCAATTGTTGTCACAGGTTGGGGATGGTACTACAATGAAAGACCACCACCTCACTTCTGGAATAACCAACTCCTTCCTGTCTACATCAGTAGTGAATGGATCAAAACTCTTCTTTAAACCAATTTTGCCTTGTCATTCCAGCCCAAATGACCAGGGTCCGGACCGGGTTTGTGGTGTGCGGCCGTCCCACTGGACAAGAAAGCGCAGACTTTGAAAGTAGCACTGACATGTACACACTGCCACGTGTGAAACAGAGCCAGTGGGCAAGTGCTGTATACACAGGAACTCAGCCCAGTGCTCCGTGATGACCTAGAGGACTGGGGGTGGGAGGGGAAGAGAAGCTCACAACAGAGGGAATCCAGTACACTTGAGAGTTGGTGCATTCTGTTGTACAGCAGAAACTTATAAAACATTGTAAAGCAAATATACTCTAATAAAATTGAAAAAAGAGATGGCGAGCAGGCTTTCCCTTCCAGCCCACCACCACCCAGAAAAGATGGAAAGAACCATCCCATGAGCACCTACTATGTGCCAAGCACTGTATCAGGCACTTTACAAGCATAGAAGTAGCAACGGATGCATGGAGGACTGCAGAGCCAGGGAGACCAAGGTGTGACGCTCAACTTCACCTCTCACTGCCGGAGCAACTCCAGGCAGGGTACTTAACTGTCCTCGACCTCACTTTGCTCATCGGTCAGATCTAATGGCTCCTACCTCCTAAAGACCTTGGGGAGGACTGTATTATAAAACACTGTCCAGGGCTTCGCACATAACTTGGACAACAGGATGGCACAGGGAGGACTCACTACTAACACCAGCACTGTCATCATCACTACTAGCTCACATTCTCTTCCTAAGCAAAGTCAGAGAAAGCTCAGAATGGGAACAACTCTAAGATCTGAGTCAGCTCTCTCCAGCAAGGCCCAAGAGACGTCTTTCTCCTGGATGTCCCGGATGTTCCTTTCTCCTGGATGTCCCTGCCATCACAGCGGGCATCAGGAATCAGTGCATTGCTCCCAACCTTAGGAGAGTCTCCTCCATTGCTGCCCAAAGCATGAGTCCTTACAGTTCTTTCTAAACAGGCTTCTGAAGACAAGGTTCAACCCCAAATGTAGACTTCTGCCCCTCAGATCAACAAAAAAGCTATTTCAATTGTTGTCACAGGTTGGGGATGGTACTACAATGAAAGACCACCACCTCACTTCTGGAATAACCAACTCCTTCCTGTCTACATCAGTAGTGAATGGATCAAAACTCTTCTTTAAAATGTCTCATGCTAGACCGGTCTGTTGAAAACTTTTGTCCATTTTTAGAACCAAATTGGAATTGGCCTTTTATGGTGATTCAAAAGCAGGCTGATAGTATCTGCAATTATTTGCTTCTTTGCATTTATGCAATGGCTCTCCCCCAGAGCAGGTGGCCTGAAGCAAACTGTGCCAGCTGCTTCGAGAATAATCCATGTTTGTACATTCACTCCCCCCACACACACTCCAAAAAAATCCAACAGGAACTAAAGAGAAACAGGCCCATGGGAAAAGCAGGTCGCTGACGCAGGCACCTCAGCCCACGGTTGGCCAGATTTCTGTCCTCCCTTTTCTCTCTTGGACAATTTTTCACTCTTGTCTTACTTGACTCTGAATACTTTCTGAAGTATTTACACTGTTGTGTAATGGAAACTTTACAGCTGCCTGGGAAGTGCCTCATCCCAGACCTAGTGACATCCTGCTCCCCAGGTTTTCCTGGCATCTTCCTGCTTCTCTGTCTCCATGTCCTTTCTGGGTGCATCTTTCTAGGTCCCCTACTCATCTTGTGGTGTCTCCTGAGATGTCCATCTCTGTGCACCTCCTTCTCAGTGTGTGTGTGGCCGGGCAGGGGCACTTACTTAGTTGTGTCCCAACTCTTTGTGACCCTATGGACGTTAGCCTGCCAAGCTCCTCTGTCCACAGATTCTCCAGGCAAGAATACTGGAGGGGTTGCCATACCAGGAGATCTTCCCAACCCAGGAATCAAACCCATGTCTTCTGCATCTCCTGCACTACAGGCATATTCCTTACCACTGAGCCACTGGGGAAGCCCATCTATACCAATACATTGATATTAATATAGCGGTAGCTATTGATATATAGATATTTGCTGTTGTCTGACTCTTTGCAACCCCATGGACTATAGTCCTCCAGGCTCCTCTGTTCATGGGATTCTCCAGGCAAGAATGCTGGAACAGACTTCCTTTTTCCTCTTCCAGGGAATCTTCCTGACCCAGGGATCGAATCCCACATCTCCTGTGTCTCCTGCCAGGCAGAGTCTTTACAACTGTACCACCTGGAAGCCCTGTAGTCCATATACTCTACCACATAGGAAGAAAGGGATCTGAACAACACACTCCATATAGACAGCACTCTAAAACTACACTCTCTTTAACAAAATAATAAAGTGCAAGCTCATGTATTTTTCAAAGTTACATGTCTCAAATAAAGCAGCTTAAAGTAAAGTCTCTGAGCATGTGCCGTTTATAAGAAGGCAGCGACACAGGCATGCTAGACAGAGCTAGTGGGAAAATTAAATTGCTATAACCTTCTTGAAAGCAATTTAGCAATAATCATCAGAAAGCTGTTACAGGGACTTCCCTGGTGGTCTAGTGGTCAGGGCTTCGCTTTCCAGTGTAAAGAGTGTGGGTTTGATCCCTGGTCATCTGGGAACTGGGATCCTGTGTGCCCGGGGGACAAAAGACCAAAGTATAAAACAGAGGCAGTCACAAGTTCAATAAAGACTAAAAAAAATGGCCCACATAAAAAATAAATCTTAAAAAAATACACCACTACAATGTCTGTACACTTTGCAACAATTCTGTTTCCACATAATAATTAAATTGGAATATGTAGTAATATTCATCTTAAACTCAATTAAAAATGTGTTTGAAATAGCCTGAAACTTGAAAGTAACCTGAATAGTTCAATAAACTATGGTGCATCCATCTAATGACACTGTAACCTCTCCAAAATATTGGGAATTTCCTGGCGGTCCAGTGTTTAGGATTATGTGTTTCCACTGCAGGGGACCAGGCTTAATCCCCAATTGAGGAATTTATATCCTGCAAGCTGTGTAACCCAAAAAATTTAAAAATAAAATCTCCAAAATACATTCTTACATGAAAAACTTAAAAATGGCAAGTAGATAAGACCCCATTCTTAATATATGTATATACATCTGAATAGACATATAGAAAATAAGAGGGGAGAAGTGCTAATACTTACTGCTAATAAAGATTATGTTCTTGGTGTAAGAAAGATAGATGATTTGTATTTTCTCCTTGGGCTTTTCTATACGTTTGAAATTCACTGAAATAGCATGGATTACCTTTATAATAAGAGAAAATAAACTTTTTAGGAAAAAGCTTCTGAGAAAAAGAGAGAGGTAATATAAATGAAGATACTATAGTAACTATTCTCCTAGAACTTGTAGCTCCAATAAGTTATATGTTACATGTAAGAAAGTTATACAGGGACATCCCAGGTGGCACACATGTAAAGAATCCACCTGCCAATACTGGAGACTTCAATACTTCAATCCCTAGGTTGGGAAGATCCCTGGAGGAGGAAACAGAAACCCACTCCAGTTTTTTGCCTGGGAAATCCCATGGACAGAGGAGCCTGGTGGACCCCAGTCCATGGGGTCACAAAAATGTCAGACGTGACTTATCAACTAAAACAATAAAGTTATAAGAATTTGCATGTAAGAAAAATTCATGCACCAAAATGATTTGAAATAGAATATATATTTCACAGGAGATGTGTTCAATTCAACAGATTTTAAACCCTGCTAGAGGTCAGTCTAGAGATAAACATCTATGTGGAAATGCCTCCCCACGGCTGTAAACAGGGAAGAGAACAGCACTTGGCTGGCTCCAGATTTGTCTAGAAACAGTGTAGCTATCTCAGATGCAGTGAGATGCAGTGTGTAAAGATGGAAGCAGTGCCTTGGGAATCAGAGGAACGCTGTTCACCTTCTACCCAACCCCTGGCTAACCAGCCAGGCCTGGAGAAGTGACTCAGCAACCTCACACCTCAGAGATTCTTTTCATTTGTGAAATAAAGGTAAGTCCTACATCACAGAGTCTGAATGAGGAAAGCAGTGGATTCTCATTATCCACAGTTCCCTGTTTGTGAATTTGCTTACCAGCTAAAATTTATTTGGAACTTGGTCATTTGTGAATATGCCCTAAGCAGGAAATATTCTGAGGCACGACCTATACGTTCAGGCTAAGGTGGAAAAAGTA
The DNA here is from genome assembly GCA_022376925.1 of Tragulus kanchil. NCBI lineage: Eukaryota > Metazoa > Chordata > Mammalia > Artiodactyla > Tragulidae > Tragulus > Tragulus kanchil. The sequence goes on from JAIOJX010000025.1 coordinate 36,908,725, forward strand.
ACTGCCTTAGGCTTCTGATCTCAGACAGTGGTCCTTTCCATGGTCTATTTAAAGTCCATGTTTTTCACATTTTTGTGCTCTTTGTTAGTAATTTCACCGTTTAAACTGGCCACTCAGAATGTAAACTGGTACAGCCACTATGGAGAACAATATGGAGATTCCTTCAAAAAATAAAAATACAGTTGTCAAAGGATCCAACAATCCCACTCCTGGGCATATATCCCCAAAAGATGAACACACTAATTCAAAATGACACACGCACCCCAATGTTCATAGCCACACTATCTACAATAACCAAGACATCATAGCAACCTAAGTGTCCACCGACAGATGAATGGATAAGACGCTGTGTGTGATACAACAGAGCATTGCTCAGCCATAAAAAGAACAGGATACAGCCATTTACAGCACCAGGGATGGACCTAGAGCATATCATACTAAGTGAAGTCAGTCAGATGGAGAAAGACAAGTATCATATGATATCATTTACCTATGGAATTAAAAAAAGACAACCTATTTACAAAACAGAAACAGAGTCACAGACACAGAAAACAAACTTATGGTTAACTAAGGAGAAAGGGAGAGGAGTAAGTTAGGAGCCTGGAAGGAGTTCAAATACAACAGATTTTAAACCCTGCTAGAGGTCAGTCTAGAGATAAACATCTATGTGGAAATGCCTCCCCACGGCTGTAAACAGGGAAGAGAACAGCACTTGGCTGGCTCCAGATTTGTCTAGAAACAGTGTAGCTATCTCAGATGCAGTGAGATGCAGTGTGTAAAGATGGAAGCAGTGCCTTGGGAATCAGAGGAACGCTGTTCACCTTCTACCCAACCCCTGGCTAACCAGCCAGGCCTGGAGAAGTGACTCAGCAACCTCACACCTCAGAGATTCTTTTCATTTGTGAAATAAAGGTAAGTCCTACATCACAGAGTCTGAATGAGGAAAGCAGTGGATTCTCATTATCCACAGTTCCCTGTTTGTGAATTTGCTTACCAGCTAAAATTTATTTGGAACTTGGTCATTTGTGAATATGCCCTAAGCAGGAAATATTCTGAGGCACGACCTATACGTTCAGGCTAAGGTGGAAAAAGTAACTGCCTTAGGCTTCTGATCTCAGACAGTGGTCCTTTCCATGGTCTATTTAAAGTCCATGTTTTTCACATTTTTGTGCTCTTTGTTAGTAATTTCACCGTTTAAACTGGCCACTCAGAATGTAAACTGGTACAGCCACTATGGAGAACAATATGGAGATTCCTTCAAAAAATAAAAATACAGTTGTCAAAGGATCCAACAATCCCACTCCTGGGCATATATCCCCAAAAGATGAACACACTAATTCAAAATGACACACGCACCCCAATGTTCATAGCCACACTATCTACAATAACCAAGACATCATAGCAACCTAAGTGTCCACCGACAGATGAATGGATAAGACGCTGTGTGTGATACAACAGAGCATTGCTCAGCCATAAAAAGAACAGGATACAGCCATTTACAGCACCAGGGATGGACCTAGAGCATATCATACTAAGTGAAGTCAGTCAGATGGAGAAAGACAAGTATCATATGATATCATTTACCTATGGAATTAAAAAAAGACAACCTATTTACAAAACAGAAACAGAGTCACAGACACAGAAAACAAACTTATGGTTAACTAAGGAGAAAGGGAGAGGAGTAAGTTAGGAGCCTGAAATTAACAAATACAAACCACTATTTATAATATAAACAATAACAATTTACTGTACAGCACAGGGAGCTGTACTCAATATCTTGTAATCACTAGGAAAAGATCTAAAGCTGTACACCTGAAACTAACACAATATTGTAAATCATCTATAGTTAATAAAAATGATAAATTAAGTAAGCTCAATGGCCAGTTACCGTGGCGCTGATGTGTCATCTAGTGTCCCTAAGAGCAAGAAGGCTGTCGTGACTTAGGGAAAAATGCATGTGTTAGATACATTTCCTGGAGGGATGAGTTACAGTTGCTGTTGGCTGTGAATTCAGTGTTAATGACTCAACAATATATATTAACTAAGGTGTTTTTAAACAGAAACACATATAAAACAAGATTACATGTACTGATCAATTGACAAAAAAATATAACCGTAGGCTTCCAGGAACCTATCCTTGTATTTCCCCTAGAAGCAACGCTATTGTTAATGTGTTAGTCACTCAGTCCTCTTTGTGATCTCATAGGCTATAGCCTGTCAGGTTCCTCTGTCCAAGAAATTCTCCAGGCATGAATGCTGGAGTAGGCAGCCATTCCCTTCTCTAGGGGACCTTCCTGATGCAGGGATCAAACCTGGGTCTCCTGCAACACAGGCAGATTCCTCACCGTCTGAACCACCAGTACATGTGTAGGTCAACTGACAAAAAACATGTTGTGACTAGTGACTCCCTAGTACCTAACCCTAGGAGTGATGCTGTGATATGTGCTAATTAACTGTTAACAACAACCTCAGAAAGACCTCAAGCAATCAGAACTGATTGAAGATATAATACACCCATGCTTTCCACAAATATTGCATTAAATGCCTCATGAACTAGATGTAACACAGTAACTAGGTAAAGAAAACTGGGTAATAAATATCTATTGAATGAACTGAATGTTGCCTTAAATAGAAATAACAGATGCCCTAATACACCTGTTTTCAATCCAACATTTAGATACATTTTCTGAGACACTTCAAGCATAATGACTTTATAAACTTCCTCTTGCTGGGCTATTGCTTATGATGGTCATTAAACCTCCATTTCTTACAAGTCAAACCAATACTTTGATAACCAAAGATTCTTACAAAGGAGAACATCCAAAACAGCTTCACAATATCACAATAATGTCTTGACCCAAAGGTAGCTACTGATTCTCCTTATGGTGAGTTTTCCATTCATTTAAATTATTTTTTAAAGAGCATTTAGTTTTTGTCCAACCCAATCCATTCTCCTCTTGCAGGGGATACAATTACAATGTATCTTTCATTCACTGATGGAGATACAATGATTCTACAACATTCATTATCAGTATTTCTGAAAGCAAAGGAAAGAAAGAAGTTGTTTAAAGAGAAAAGGAAATATCCAAAACCTCAATCTAACCATGAATAAACATCAGAACATTTCAAACCAAGGCACATTCAACAAAATACCAGTACTCTTGAAAAGTTTCAAGGTCACAAAAGACAGAGGAATTGCCACAGACTTGAGAAGACTAAGGAGGAAGAACGAGTAAATGTAATATATGATCCTGGGCTGGGTCCTAAAAGAGAAGACGACATTGGTGGAAAACAAGAAATCTAACATACATGTCTGTGAACAACAAAGCTCTGTAAAAAAAAATTGTTAAATATATATATATATATATATATATATATATATACACGTATGTATACATACATAAAAACTAAAGAAATCTGAATAAAGCCTTTAGCTTAATTAAGAATACTATATCAAAAAAACATTATATCGGGTTTCCCTGGTGATCCAGTGTGCAAAGAGTCTGCCTTACACTGCATGGGGCACTGGTTTGATCCCTGGCATGGGCAGATCCCACATGCCACAGAGTGGCTGGATCGGTGTGTCCAATTACGAACCCGTGCTCTGGAGCACATGCACCCAGAGTCAGTGCTATGCTACAGAAGAGGCCACAGCAATGGGAGGCCCACACAGGCGAAAGAACAAAGACGGATGAAAATAAATGAATGAAAGGCCAATAAAACAAAAAGTGGCCAAAAATTTTTTTGAAAACACATTAAAAAAAAACTATATTATATCAATGTCATTTCTTAGTTTTGCCAATTGTATCTCAGTTATGTTTGGACTTAATATTACGGGAAGCTGAGTGAAAACTATGGTAATTCTCTGTAATCCCTTTGCAATTCTTTCCCTGAGTCTAAAATTAAATTTGAGACAAAAAAAAAAAAAAAAACTGCCTCAAAAGAGGGAGAGAAAAGGAGAAAGTAAGAGAGCAAAGAGATAGCTCATTCTATATTCCAAAGATGAATGCTGAGTTGAAGCCAGGATGGGGGTACAGGCTAACTGCTATTTGAGTAACTGGCTAAATTCCTTGTAGCCCATAGAGGCCCATCATTTTCTGAAAGAACTGACTGGAAGTAGTTCCTTACTCACACGACATGGGAAGCAACTTTCCCCAGAGCCCTGAACTTCCTGTCCGCCAGAAGATTTCTCCCGGCACCCTGAGAGCTGAAACACCTTCTAGCCTGGAATGGTCCAGACAGAAGACAGACCTGGAAAACTGGAACTCTGCCAACACAGGGCGCCTTTGGGAGCCTGAAGTACAACAAAAATGCCAACATTTCTTGGGCATACAGGGCTCTTCATGGCCTGGCAGTGTTTCCTCTGGGCATGAACTTTACGTCAGAGAGACAAGTGTCTTCAGATGTCCTTCTGAGAACACAGCAGCCCTAGAGTCCCAGTATTGAGGCATCACATGACCTTGCTGATTCTGGTTCTTAATCATTACAGGTTACAATTTCCCCCAAGTTCTTTTGAATGTCTGCTGCTGTTAAAACCCTTGTCTTGGTGCCCTTACTAAAAATCACAATGGGCATGATCCAAAGAGAGGGCAGGGAGCTGCCTAGTCCTTTCCTGGAAATACATCAAACCTGGGCTGTGTTCGTCTGCAGTACTGGGAAATTTATCTTAATTTTCGTGAGTTCCGTGAGGCAGCCCTTCCTAACAGCCAGCTGGTGAGTAGGAGGCACTGAGCCCCGACTCTGTAGAGCTCTGACTGTCCATGGGGTATCTTTATGACTTGGAACAGTCTTCATGATCATAACCTACATCTAGCTAGGAAATAGAAGAGCTCAGAGCTATATACCAAGGTCAGTCTATCAGATGCAAGAAATCCAAAGCACTCACCTGAGACTGTCATACTTCCCAACCCCAGAAAAATTCAAGGCCATAAATTCTGAGTATGCTTGGAAGAAATGCCTAATTTCTGGAATTGATTGAGGCATAGATGGCCCAGTGTGGAGGCAGTGATGACAGTGTAGATCTGTAACACTGTAGCAGTAATAAAAATAATGACGGGAACATCTCTGGTGGCCCATTGGTTAGGATTCCACCTTCCGATGCAGGAGACACAGGTTTTGTCCCTGCTGGGTGAACTAAGATCCCACATGCCACAAAGGAACTGAGTCCCTGTGACAAAACTACCCAGTCCACACGCTACAGAGCCTGCACACCACAACTAGAGAGTTCATGCGCCACAATGAAAGATCCTTCATGATGCGACAAAGATCCTGCATGCCACAACTAATGCCCAATGCAACCAAATAAATATTTTAAAAAATGATACCGAAAGTGCCAACATCTATTGAGCATTTACTATGTTCCAGGCCCTATATTACACACTTGATGTAGGTTATCTCATATCATCCTCTCCATAACTTTCTGAGGTCAGCCTGATTATTGTCTGCCACTTGAGTATAAAGGAATTAAGGCTTTATGAGATTAAGTAATTCACCAACAATCACAGAGCAAGTAAATATAACAAATGAACAAAACTGCCGTAACTCAAAGCCTACCAGCTTAACCACTACACTGCCATGAACACTGTGTATAAGTGATAAATTCCAGGAACTCCTGTCAACATAATGTCTATACCAACATGGCCTCTCTGAGATGCTCTGGGCAGAGTGAAATGCTCAGAAACCAGCTTCGGTTCCTTCCCACTCCCTTCTGCCCTCCTACAGACAAAGCTTGCTCAGGCCCGGAGACTCCTCTCCAGAGGCAGGCTTTCATCCCTGAGGCTTTCACGCCTGAGGGAGTTTCCTACCCAGTGTTCTAATGCTCCCTGGTCCTCAGGAAAAGCTGTCCTCTAGCTGATAGAGGAAAGAGCCAGGAATAAGACCTGTTTTCCGAACCTACCTCTGTCCCTCACCACCTCCTTGGTCTTCATTAAGTCTCTATTTCTGCAGGTTGACCTCTGTGAGTATTTTCACATTTATTTCATGAAGATGTTTCAAGATGAAAGATTTATCTGCTCAAGAAGGAGGGGTCCATGTATCCATACAGCTGATTCACTTTGCTGTGCAGCAGAAACTAACACAACATTGCAAAGCAATCATACTCTCATAAAAAAAAATTCATCTGGGCTTGAAAATACTTATTACTAAATCATACTGATTTAATACTGAAAAAGCCTGGGAGTTTAGAGACACTCTGGAGATGGAAAAGTCCTCTCACTGCTGAGCCCTCACCACCTATATTTCAGATAGCAGCCCGTCTCTTCTTCGGTGGAATCACTTTCACAGCTGTGGGCAAGCGGGCAGGGTGGCCTGGTTTTCTCTTGGTAAATTTCCCCTGGCTCTCCAATGATTCTGTTGAGTCCATCCACCAAAATGCTCTACATTCCTTGCAGCACATGGCAGACATAGCACTCCAGCTAACCAATCCAAAAACTTTATCTTCCTCACTTTTGAACAGTCCAAGTCCTTTCTGACAGATTGACATGAATGTCTCTGGCGCACTTTGATCCCAAGCTGTGAGAATGCTTGTGGCCACTGGGGATATGTTGCCATAGAGAGAGCCTAAGAATAAAACAGAGTAGGGAAAAGGAATACTTACCCCAGAGAGACATGAGAGACGGACAGAGAGGGGGACAGAAACAGCAACAGCGAGACAGGGAGCTGGTGAGATGGTTTGAGCCCCTGGATTCAGCTCTGTCTGAAACCAGACCTACCACGTGAAGGTCCCAGTTCAATAAACCAAAATGCTCCCTCGTATATTTAGCTTGTATGGAATTTTCTCACTTGCAATGTATTAATTCCGTCGTAACAAAAACAGTGGACCTTACAATGTCACTGATAACCAATATCTCTTTCTAAGATCTTTTCATCTGTTTTTAACTGTTGAGCAAGCAGAAGAGTAAAAAATAGTATCTTTTCTCTTAAAAAATAGAGAATCATTATTTTTCATGGACTAGCAGGGTTAAATAAAATTGAACAGGGAAATTATAGTAGTATGTTTGGGAGCTAAAAAGACGCAGATATTGTAGCTTCAGAAACAGTGAACACAAGGCTTCCCTGGTGGCTCATAGGGTAAAGAAATAGGGAATACTACTGCATATAAATTAAATGTGCATTTTAAAACCACCTTTAATCTGTAAAGCTCTGTGTGTCTGTGTGCGTACATGTGTGTATATCTATGAATGGCTTCCAACACCTCTCCCCTAAATGCCAGACTCATTTTTGTCCATTTGCCAACTGGACATCTCTCTGATGTTACTAGGCATCCAATGACCAAAAGACAATCTGGATCCCCCTGCAAATCCCAGTCCTCTTCAGAACTTTCTTTTTCAATGACAAAAATCTTTAATTCACCCAAAGGCAAGGTAAAATCTTCAAGTTATTCTTGATTCCTTTCCTTCTTTCACCTCACATCTAGTCAAACAGCATATTCTGTGGTTCTGCTTGAAAATGTATTCCTCCCACATGGCATACATAGCACTCCAGCTAACCAATCCAAAAACTTTATCTTCCTCACTTTTGAACAGTCCAAGTCCTTTCTGACAGATTGACATGAATGTCTCTGGCGCACTTTGATCCCAAGCTGTGAGAATGCTTGTGGCCACTGGGGATATGTTGCCATAGAGAGAGCCTAAGAATAAAACAGAGTAGGGAAAAGGAATACTTACCCCAGAGAGACATGAGAGACGGACAGAGAGGGGGACAGAAACAGCAACAGCGAGACAGGGAGCTGGTGAGATGGTTTGAGCCCCTGGATTCAGCTCTGTCTGAAACCAGACCTACCACGTGAAGGTCCCAGTTCAATAAACCAAAATGCTCCCTCGTATATTTAGCTTGTATGGAATTTTCTCACTTGCAATGTATTAATTCCGTCGTAACAAAAACAGTGGACCTTACAATGTCACTGATAACCAATATCTCTTTCTAAGATCTTTTCATCTGTTTTTAACTGTTGAGCAAGCAGAAGAGTAAAAAATAGTATCTTTTCTCTTAAAAAATAGAGAATCATTATTTTTCATGGACTAGCAGGGTTAAATAAAATTGAACAGGGAAATTATAGTAGTATGTTTGGGAGCTAAAAAGACGCAGATATTGTAGCTTCAGAAACAGTGAACACAAGGCTTCCCTGGTGGCTCATAGGGTAAAGAAATAGGGAATACTACTGCATATAAATTAAATGTGCATTTTAAAACCACCTTTAATCTGTAAAGCTCTGTGTGTCTGTGTGCGTACATGTGTGTATATCTATGAATGGCTTCCAACACCTCTCCCCTAAATGCCAGACTCATTTTTGTCCATTTGCCAACTGGACATCTCTCTGATGTTACTAGGCATCCAATGACCAAAAGACAATCTGGATCCCCCTGCAAATCCCAGTCCTCTTCAGAACTTTCTTTTTCAATGACAAAAAAAATCTTTAATTCACCCAAAGGCAAGGTAAAATCTTCAAGTTATTCTTGATTCCTTTCCTTCTTTCACCTCACATCTAGTCAAACAGCATATTCTGTGGTTCTGCTTGAAAATGTATCCTCACTCCAACTACTTCTGTCTTCATCACTATGACCCTAGTCCAACCCATATCACCTCACTGTCCACAGGGGAGTCATCTCTTAACCGGGATTTCTGCCTTCACGCTCAGCCCCTTCAAGCTGATTGCTCATACAGAAGCCAACAGGTATCATTTTTAAAATATAAATCTGATCATGTCACATCTCTTCAGAAACATGCATGGCTTCCCATTATAGTCAGAAGAAAAGTGCAAGTATTTATCATGATCTGCATGATGATTTGGCCACTGACAACCTCTGATGTCATCTTTCATGACTGCTTCCTTCATTCATTCTGCTCTGAATAGCACAGCTTCTTTGCACTCACTACAATATAACCAGCAGGCACTCATCTCAGTGTCTTTGCACTTCCTGTTTCTTCTGTCTAGAAGACTCTACCCCTCAGTTGTCCCCACAGCTTGCTTTTTCTCTTCATTCAGGTCTTTCCTGAAATGTCACCTCATCCAAGAAACGTCCTGAGCAACCAAATACACCTCTCTTTTCAGAGGTGGCATTTAATTCCCCATCCTCCACCTTCAGAATGGGCTGAATTTAGTGACTTGCTTCCAAAGAACAGAGTATAGAAAGTGAAAAAAAAATAACTTTGCCACAAAAGATGCCTGGCAATCACCACCAGAATGCAAAGATCAAGGTTAATAGCCCAGTGCTAAGTCATGTTGACAGGCATGTGCCCCTTGATAGGATGTGATGAGAAAGGCATCTGGCCTCCATGGTATTCTTTCCAGACACTCATCATCCCAATCCAAAAAAAAGCCCCCAGTTTCTAAGTCAAAATATAGGAAATGTCTACTTTTTTCTATGAATGCTTCCAAACCCCCTTAAGCCAGACTCTTTTTTCCATTGATGGTCTTTTGACTAGGCATCCAATGACCAAAAGACAATCTGGATCCCCTGCAAATCCCAGTCCTCTTCAGAACTTTCTTTTCAATGACAAAATCTTTAATTCACCCAAAGGCAAGGTAAAATCTTCAAGTTATTCTTGATTCCTTTCCTTCTTTCACCTCACATCTAGTCAAACAGCATATTCTGTGGTTCTGCTTGAAAATGTATCCTCACTCCAACTACTTCTGTCTTCATCACTATGACCCTAGTCCAACCCATATCACCTCACTGTCCACAGGGGAGTCATCTCTTAACCGGGATTTCTGCCTTCACGCTCAGCCCCTTCAAGCTGATTGCTCATACAGAAGCCAACAGGTATCATTTTTAAAATATAAATCTGATCATGTCACATCTCTTCAGAAACATGCATGGCTTCCCATTATACTCAGAAGAAAAGTGCAAGTATTTATCATGATCTGCATGATGATTTGGCCACTGACAACCTCTGATGTCATCTTTCATGACTGCTTCCTTCATTCATTCTGCTCTGAATAGCACAGCTTCTTTGCACTCACTACAATATAACCAGCAGGCACTCATCTCAGTGTCTTTGCACTTCCTGTTTCTTCTGTCTAGAAGACTCTACCCCTCAGTTGTCCCCACAGCTTGCTTTTTCTCTTCATTCAGGTCTTTCCTGAAATGTCACCTCATCCAAGAAACGTCCTGAGCAACCAAATACACCTCTCTTTTCAGAGGTGGCATTTAATTCCCCATCCTCCACCTTCAGAATGGGCTGAATTTAGTGACTTGCTTCCAAAGAACAGAGTATAGAAAGTGAAAAAAAAATAACTTTGCCACAAAAGATGCCTGGCAATCACCACCAGAATGCAAAGATCAAGGTTAATAGCCCAGTGCTAAGTCATGTTGACAGGCATGTGCCCCTTGATAGGATGTGATGAGAAAGGCATCTGGCCTCCATGGTATTCTTTCCAGACACTCATCATCCCAATCAAACCATAAGAAAATATCAGGCACACCCAAAGAGAGTAAATATCTTACTAGCTCTGACCAAACTCTTGAAACTCAAGGTCAAAATAAGGCTGAAGAACTGCTACATATCACAGGCAACCAAAGAAACAAGAAGATTAAATGTAGCGTGATACGTTGGACTCACTCCTAGAACAGAATGAGGACATTCAGGGAAAACTAGTGAAATCTAAATAAAGCTCAAAGTGACAGTGATGTACCAATGCTGGTTTCTTAGTTGGTATACATGGGCCACAATAAGGCAAAATGTTATATGGGAGATACAGGAACTTTCTCTACCACTTTTGCAACTCTTCTGTAACTCTAAAATTGTTTCAAAATAAACATTTCTTTTCCTTTGAATGAAGAGAAGAATGAATAGGCAAATCATTAAGGAAATACAGCATATGGTCAAAAAACTATGGGGACTTCCCTGCTGGTCCAGTGGTTAAGACTTCTTTCAGTGCAAGTAGGGCAGGTCTGACCCCCAGCTGAGGAGATAAGATTCTGCATGGCTTGTAGACAAAAAAAAGAAGCCAAAGCAGTATTGTAACAAATTCAATGAAGACTTTTTAAATGGTCCACATTTTTAAAAATCTTTAAGAAGAACTAAGAAAATTATGTTAAAAAATACAGATAATCAAAGACATGTAAATGATAATAATGAGTTTTCACCCATCAGAGTGACAATGCTTTTCAAAAGGGATAACACCCTTAAAGGTGAGCAGGCACCCAGAGCCAGTGGTCTGCAATGAGAGAGGCCACTGCCATGGGAGGCCCACACATGCCAAGAACACAAATGGGTGAAAAATAAATGATGACTTAGAGGCAAAAAAATACATATATTTTTTAAAGTGAGCAGATTATGAGTGACTTGTTTTTTCCTCTACATCTGCATTTTCTAATTTTCTGCAATAAAAATGTACAATTTTTATTATGGGAAGCATACAACTCTTTTAAAACAAATTTTCAATGCCAAAAATACATAATTTGCCAATAGAATCTAACACTTTTATCAAATACATACCCCAATTCATTTCCCAAGGCAAAAAGCAAGCACTTGATAGAATGAATAATATTTACCGAACACTTACAATGTTCCAGTCACTGTGAAAACTAATCTATATTCATAGATCACTTGATTCTGATGACAATTCCATAAGGGAGATACTGTTATGATCATCTACATTTTAAAGGCGAAAAATCTAAACTGTAACTTTGCTAGACTTGTAATTACAGCAGTGGCCTGCTCCAGTGACCACACCTCCCTGCGTCTATGCCCCGGCATGGTCCCTCTCAAAGTGACTCTGGGTCTGGTCATGTCACCTGTTTTGGCCAATGAGGAATAAAGCACACATCACAAAGAGAGGATTTCCCTCTCTCTGTCTGCTTTTGAAATCTTGCCACAATATTAAGAAACTCCCAGCTGCTGAAGATTCAAGGTCAGCCAACATCCAGCACCAACCAGCAGACACAGGAGAGAAGCCTGCTGAGACCATCCAGTGTCCAGTGAGCTCTCATGTGACTTTAACCACCTACGTGACCTCAGGTGAGAGAAGCAGAAGATCCACCAAGCTGAGCCCAGCCCCGGTGCTAACACACAGGTGCATGAGCAAACAAAATGGTTGTTTCCAACCACCAAGTTTGTAGCTAGTTTGTTCTGCAAAAATAGATGCCTAGTCACCTTGTGAAGTTTTGTTCTAATGTATACCTGAAGAATATAAGGCTTAACAATTTGTCTAGTATGTGGCAGAACCAGGCTTCACAGGGACATAGAAGCTGGGTTTTTTGGCCATGCCATGCAGCACTTGAGATCTTAGTACCCCAACCATGTTTGGAATCCACAACCCCTGTGATGGAAGCACAGAGCTAGCCATATGCATTTATGGTTGTGATGAGATCATATACATCCACTTTTGTGTCAAGCATTGTTTTGGGGGGTTTTTGCATGCTCTATTTCATTTGCTGTGCTTGGGAACTCTGTGAATAGATAAGTATTCTCACTGATTATTATCCTCAATTATTTCTGGTCCCCATTTCCTTATAAATAAGGAAACAGATGCAGAGTAATAAAGCAACCTGCTCAAGGTCACGGAGCTAACAAGGGGCAAAGCTGAGATGCCAACCCAGGGAGTCCAGTGTCCAAGGCCAGGTTCCTAGCCGCATCAAGTTGTTCTTCCCACAATGTACTTTTCTGTGAGGAAGATCAAATTACAAAAATCTGATCCATTTAGGTAACAGAGAAGAAAGTGTGGGTGGTTAAGGCATGGGCTTATAAAGGCACAGAAGAGAATACAAACGAACTTCTAAATACCAGTGTCAATGGCAGTGCTCCTGAGTGAGTGGCTCAGGAGTGGCTTATATTCTGCTATGCTGTTCTGTGCATTTTCTGATTTTCTACAGCAAACACTGGAAACTCTTATAGGAAACAGACAATTCTTTTTAAACAAAACTGCAATATTACAATATTTAAAAATAATAAGAGATTTACAAATTCACAGAATAAGTATCAAGTCCCACATAACCACACACAGAAGTACAAACTGTCTGGTAACTAAGTCTGGTGACAGATGTTAACCAGACTTATTTTGATGAATACTTCTGCAATACTTACAAACAGAAAATCATTACACTGTACACCTGAAATTAATATAATGTTATATATCAGTTATACCTCATTTTTTTAAAAAAAGTACAAACTAAAAAAATCAATTAAAGTTATTCATGAGTTAAAATCTTTTTTCATCAGATGGTCATCTTTTAAGGGTTCATTCTCTGTGCTTGCTAGGGTCCTGGGATGCTATTTTCAGCTGCTGTCACTGGGAACATTATTGACAGAACCTTTCTGGAGTTAAATTTAGCAATATGTATCAAGAAAGAATTCATATCATGTGAAACAGTAGCAATGGAGTACTACTTATAACGCAACAAATCAAAAAAACCCAAGTCCAAAGATAAGAAAATGGCTTAAAATGTAATGCAACATTCATCTAATAGGAAAGAATAAAGCCATTAAAAGTTTTGTTTTCAGAAAATATTTGATAACATTCATTATCCCATAATTCTTTACATCTCATATTAAAGAGCAGAATATTGGTAAATATCAATTTCACATGGAAGGGAATATGTGTGTATGTATGTGTAAATGCCCTCCCCAAAAGACCTTTGAAGTTAAATACACAGAAATTAAAGCATTAACTCTGAGCAGCGGCGTTTTAGATAACTTCAATTTTCTCCTGCATGGCTGTCAAGCACCTAAGATAAGCCTATGGTGAAATCAGTGAATACTAAGAGGGATAGAGGTTGCTCACATTCAAGGTCAGGCTCTCAGCCAGTTCTTGGCAGTCACTGCCCATTTGAATCCTGGCACACTGAAGGCCACCAACACGGGCAAGTGCTGGGAGAAGCTCTGTGGTCCTGAGTAGAATGACAGTACAGTTAGGGAGCCTACACCACTGAAATTCTCAAGACAGGAACTCACAAAGCTGCAGGTGCTTCACGGGAGTCCGATATACACTGGGTCCCCAGTCAGAGCACAGGAGGGTCTTCTCAAGCTGCTCTGGCTTTTAAGTCATTTTGGAATTGGACCTATTAAGAACAGCACCCACAGCACCTGCCACTGATGTGTCTATATGAAACATCTGGGGCCAGATCACCCCCAGATCACCCCTTGAATGTAGCCACTGTAATCAGAATCTCACATTGTGAGTACTTCTAACTGGTCAAGCCGCCTTCTAGGAAGAACATGGGAGAACTCAGATCCTTTCTGAGAGACCTCTGAGTCGGCGTTGTCATCTTGTCTGCAAAAAAAGCTAGGATTCCAATGGTCAGACTGCAAAGCCCAGGCTTTTGATAAAAAGTACAAACTAAAAAATCAATTAAAGTTATTCATGAGTTAAAATCTTTTTTCATCAGATGGTCATCTTTTAAGGGTTCATTCTCTGTGCTTGCTAGGGTCCTGGGATGCTATTTTCAGCTGCTGTCACTGGGAACATTATTGACAGAACCTTTCTGGAGTTAAATTTAGCAATATGTATCAAGAAAGAATTCATATCATGTGAAACAGTAGCAATGGAGTACTACTTATAACGCAACAAATCAAAAAAACCCAAGTCCAAAGATAAGAAAATGGCTTAAAATGTAATGCAACATTCATCTAATAGGAAAGAATAAAGCCATTAAAAGTTTTGTTTTCAGAAAATATTTGATAACATTCATTATCCCATAATTCTTTACATCTCATATTAAAGAGCAGAATATTGGTAAATATCAATTTCACATGGAAGGGAATATGTGTGTATGTATGTGTAAATGCCCTCCCCAAAAGACCTTTGAAGTTAAATACACAGAAATTAAAGCATTAACTCTGAGCAGCGGCGTTTTAGATAACTTCAATTTTCTCCTGCATGGCTGTCAAGCACCTAAGATAAGCCTATGGTGAAATCAGTGAATACTAAGAGGGATAGAGGTTGCTCACATTCAAGGTCAGGCTCTCAGCCAGTTCTTGGCAGTCACTGCCCATTTGAATCCTGGCACACTGAAGGCCACCAACACGGGCAAGTGCTGGGAGAAGCTCTGTGGTCCTGAGTAGAATGACAGTACAGTTAGGGAGCCTACACCACTGAAATTCTCAAGACAGGAACTCACAAAGCTGCAGGTGCTTCACGGGAGTCCGATATACACTGGGTCCCCAGTCAGAGCACAGGAGGGTCTTCTCAAGCTGCTCTGGCTTTTAAGTCATTTTGGAATTGGACCTATTAAGAACAGCACCCACAGCACCTGCCACTGATGTGTCTATATGAAACATCTGGGGCCAGATCACCCCCAGATCACCCCTTGAATGTAGCCACTGTAATCAGAATCTCACATTGTGAGTACTTCTAACTGGTCAAGCCGCCTTCTAGGAAGAACATGGGAGAACTCAGATCCTTTCTGAGAGACCTCTGAGTCGGCGTTGTCATCTTGTCTGCACAAATAAGTGAACAAGCTAGGATTCCAATGGTCAGACTGCAAAGCCCAGGCTGAATTTTAACCTGGGCGTCCCATCTTCTCCCCACCTGCTCCGTATTAAGATCACAGAAGGAAAGCACTGCAGCTGTATTTGCATACGTTGTGTGCTGAGCCTAATGGAACAGAGGAATTCATGGGTCTGATGGCAATTCCTAAACTTGATCCAAATTAACTAAATCTTGACCTGTAGTCCAAACTATTACTTGTTCATTTTTAGACCCACTTTATTACCAAAAAACAGCTTACAAAAAATGCATAAAGTACAACAAAATGAATTACAAGTAGGTGAGAAAGAACAGTGAACACGGAGAGGGACACCAAATGATGCCAAGGCTGACGCTAAGACAAAATCACAGAACACAATGTCCTTCTATGTGCTTGAGTGTTCATTTTTTTGTAAACTTACACGGTATTTTAGAGTTCTACCAGTAAAACTCAAAAGTCACATGATTTAACACCTAACACCAAGTTATGACACGTCAGTTTTGGTATAAGCTGCTTTGTGTGAATACTCATCACAGGTAAGAAAAGTTAAATAGCTCAGAATTGCTTTTAGAACCTAAGACATTATCATTAATGGTGGACCAGAAGATCTTGAGGGACTCATAACACCAGTGTTGTGACTTTTCTATCATACAGGTGTGGTTACCAAGGCCTGCAGGGGATAAAGATTTAATTTAAAATCAAGTCAATGCTAAATTCACCACCTACAGCCACTATTATATGCACAATTTTTACTCCCCAAAATAATGATATAACAGTGCTGAGTATACAGTAATCACACACATACACCATTTAAATTTAGTGTTTAATATTATTAAGATATTAACAATATTTTAACAATTAACTAAACAAATGCAGCTGTTTATCTGAACTCTGAAGAATTGTATTATCAATGAACTACATTCCATATCACATAGCACAAACAGGTACTTATTCAGAAGCAATGATTTCATCACATAGCATAAGTAGGTACTTATTCAGAATAGAAGCAATCACTTTTCACTTTAAGAAAGTCATAAGATTCAAACACGCTCCAAAAGAACAAAAAGAAAAGCTCAGAGCAGATGTGCTGTTGTGGCTTAGTCACTAAGATGTGTGACATCGATCCCATAGACTGTAGTCCACCAGGCTCCTCTGCCCATGGGATTTCCTAGGCAAGAATACTGGAGTGGGATATTTCCTTCTCTAAGGGATCTTCCTGATCTGAGGCTTGAACCCTCATGTCTTGCATTGGGCAGGTGAATTCTTTACTACTGAGTCACCAGTGGACAGCTGTGTCATCTTAAAAAACCAAAGGCATACATAGACACATTTTAATACTTCCCCTTCAAAGCCTGTGCCAAAAGGTTGTGCTTAAAAGGTTGTGCCAGCAAAAACAGAAATACAGACCAATGGAACCAGATAGAGAACCCAGAGATAAACCCATGCACCTATAGGAACCTTATTTTTGACAAAGGAGGCAAAACTATAAAATGGGACAAAGACAGCCTCTTCAACAAGTGGTGCTGGGAAAATTGGACAGCTACATGCAAAAAAATGAAGTTGGAACATTCCCTGATACCATACACAAAGATCAACTCAAAATGGATTAAAGACCTAAATATAAGACCAGAAACCCTAAAATTCTTAGAGGACAATAAAAGGTAAGAAAAGTTAAATAGCTCAGAATTGCTTTTAGAACCTAAGACATTATCATTAATGGTGGACCAGAAGATCTTGAGGGACTCATAACACCAGTGTTGTGACTTTTCTATCATACAGGTGTGGTTACCAAGGCCTGCAGGGGATAAAGATTTAATTTAAAATCAAGTCAATGCTAAATTCACCACCTACAGCCACTATTATATGCACAATTTTTACTCCCCAAAATAATGATATAACAGTGCTGAGTATACAGTAATCACACACATACACCATTTAAATTTAGTGTTTAATATTATTAAGATATTAACAATATTTTAACAATTAACTAAACAAATGCAGCTGTTTATCTGAACTCTGAAGAATTGTATTATCAATGAACTACATTCCATATCACATAGCACAAACAGGTACTTATTCAGAAGCAATGATTTCATCACATAGCATAAGTAGGTACTTATTCAGAATAGAAGCAATCACTTTTCACTTTAAGAAAGTCATAAGATTCAAACACGCTCCAAAAGAACAAAAAGAAAAGCTCAGAGCAGATGTGCTGTTGTGGCTTAGTCACTAAGATGTGTGACATCGATCCCATAGACTGTAGTCCACCAGGCTCCTCTGCCCATGGGATTTCCTAGGCAAGAATACTGGAGTGGGATATTTCCTTCTCTAAGGGATCTTCCTGATCTGAGGCTTGAACCCTCATGTCTTGCATTGGGCAGGTGAATTCTTTACTACTGAGTCACCAGTGGACAGCTGTGTCATCTTAAAAAACCAAAGGCATACATAGACACATTTTAATACTTCCCCTTCAAAGCCTGTGCCAAAAGGTTGTGCTTAAAAGGTTGTGCCAGCAAAAACAGAAATACAGACCAATGGAACCAGATAGAGAACCCAGAGATAAACCCATGCACCTATAGGAACCTTATTTTTGACAAAGGAGGCAAAACTATAAAATGGGACAAAGACAGCCTCTTCAACAAGTGGTGCTGGGAAAATTGGACAGCTACATGCAAAAAAATGAAGTTGGAACATTCCCTGATACCATACACAAAGATCAACTCAAAATGGATTAAAGACCTAAATATAAGACCAGAAACCCTAAAATTCTTAGAGGACAATATAGGCAAAACACTCAAGGACATAAATCAAAGCAAGATCTTTTCTGACCCACCTACTAGAAGAGTGGAACTAAAAACAAAAATTAACATGTGGGACCTCATGAAACTTAAAAGCTTTTGTACAGCAAAAGAAACTACAAACAAGCTGAACAGACAACCCACAGAGTGGGAGACAATCATAGCAAATGAAACAACAGACAAAGAATTAATCTCCAAAACCTACAAGCAACTCAGACAAGTCAACATCAGAAAAATGAACAACCCAATCAGAAAATGGGAAAAGGACCTAAACAGACACCTCTCCAAAGAGGACATACAGATGGCCCCAAAACACATGAAACGATGCTCAGCCTCGCTTCTAATTAGAGACCCGTCAGAATGGCCATCATCAACAAATCGACAGACAATAAATGCTGGAGACGGTGCGGAGAAAAGGGAACCCTCTTGCATTGCTGGTGGGAATGTCAATTGATACAGACTCTATGGAAGACAGTATGGAGATTCCTTAAAAAACTAAAAATAGAAGCACCATATGACCCAGCAATCCCACTCTTAGACTTATACCCTGATGAAATCACAATTGAAAGAGGCACCTGTACCCCCAGTGTTCATTGCAGCTCTCTATACAATAGCTGGAACATGGAAGCAACCTAGATGTCCATCGATGAATGAATCAATAAAAAAAGCTCTGGTACATATATACAATGGAGTACTTCTCATCTGTGAAAAAAGCTCTATGCTTTACTACTGAGTCACAGTGGACAGTGTGTCATCTTAAAACCAAAGGCATACATAGACACATTTTAATACTTCCCTTCAAAGCCTGTGCCAAAGGTTGTGCTTAAAAGGTTGTGCCAGCAAAACAGAAATTTAGACCAATGGGACAAGATAGAGAACCTAGAGATAAACCCATGCACCTATGGGTACCTTATTTTTGACAAAGGAGGCAAAACTATAAAATGGGACAAAGACAGCCTCTTCAACAAATGGTGCTGGGAAAATTGGACAGCTACATGCAAAAAATGAAGTTGGAACATTCCCTGATACCATACACAAAGATCAACTCAAAATGGATTAAAGACCTAAATATAAGACCAGAAACCCTAAAATTCTTAGAGGACAATATAGGCAAAACACTCAAGGACATAAATCAAAGCAAGATCTTTTCTGACCCACCTACTAGAAGAGTGGAACTAAAAACAAAAATTAACATGTGGGACCTCATGAAACTTAAAAGCTTTTGTACAGCAAAAGAAACTACAAACAAGCTGAACAGACAACCCACAGAGTGGGAGACAATCATAGCAAATGAAACAACAGACAAAGAATTAATCTCCAAAACCTACAAGCAACTCAGACAAGTCAACATCAGAAAAATGAACAACCCAATCAGAAAATGGGAAAAGGACCTAAACAGACACCTCTCCAAAGAGGACATACAGATGGCCCCAAAACACATGAAACGATGCTCAGCCTCGCTTCTAATTAGAGACCCGTCAGAATGGCCATCATCAACAAATCGACAGACAATAAATGCTGGAGACGGTGCGGAGAAAAGGGAACCCTCTTGCATTGCTGGTGGGAATGTCAATTGATACAGACTCTATGGAAGACAGTATGGAGATTCCTTAAAAAACTAAAAATAGAAGCACCATATGACCCAGCAATCCCACTCTTAGACTTATACCCTGATGAAATCACAATTGAAAGAGGCACCTGTACCCCCAGTGTTCATTGCAGCTCTCTATACAATAGCTGGAACATGGAAGCAACCTAGATGTCCATCGATGAATGAATCAATAAAAAAAGCTCTGGTACATATATACAATGGAGTACTTCTCATCTGTGAAAAGAAATGCAGAAAAATCAGCCCTAATGAGGTGGATGGATCTAGAACCTATTATAAAAAGTGAAGTAAGTCAAAAAGAGAAGGACAAGTATAGTATACCAACACATATACATGGAATCTAGTAAGAGGGTAACACATGCAATGAAGCAATTGAAAAGCAGACATTGGGAAGAGATGTATAGACATTGCAGAAAATGAACAGTGGGTGGGAGGCATAGAGGGAGTAACACTAAAACCTGTACTATCATATGTGAAACAGATAGCCATGATCATTCTGCTGTGGGAATAGGGGATCCCGCAGGGGTGCTGTGCAACAGTCTGGAGGGGTGGGATGGGGGGAACTTGGAGAGCGGTGAAGGAGGGAGGGGTTCAGGGATACACATATGACTAATATGGGATTATACATATCTGTAAACAACAAAACTCAGTAAAAGTAAAAAGTAAAATAAAAATAATTATTTTTAAAAAAGGGGGGCTTCCCTGGTAGTCCAGTGGGTAAGGACACCGCCTTGCAGTGCAAGGGGCGCCTGGCCTGGGAGGATCCCACGTGCCACAGAGCGGCTGAACCAATGTGTCCAACTACCGAGCCGGAGCTCTGGAGCACATGTGTCTGGAGCCAGTGCTCTGCAGTAAGAGAGGCCACTGCGATGGGAGGCCCACACATGTCAAAGAACAAAGACGGATGAAAATAAATAAATGAAAGACTAATAGAAGGGCCAAAAAAAAAAGGTTGTGGGGCGATGGTCTGGAGGGGTGGGGGGGGGGTGGTACTGGAGCGGGGGGAACCAGGGATATGCATATGAATGATCGGGGAACATACATGTTGGTGAACAACAAAACTCTGTAAAATCTTTAAAATAAAGAATTAAAAATTAAAAACAAAAAAAAGGTTGTGCCAGGGTTGGGGATACCCGAACTCCAAAATTAAGGATGGGACACATGCAGAGAGGGTCCTCAGAAGAAGTCATGCAAGTGATTCAGGTAACATCTTCAGTGCTTTCTACCCACTCCATCTGTGAACTACATGTTGGTTGAAATCAGTCATTCTCAAAATTTAATGAACTCATAAACTGAGGGTCATGCAAAAATGCAGATTCTGATTCAGAAAGTTTGGAGTGGGCTTAAGAGTCTACACTTGTAGAAACTCTCAGATGGTGCTGATGCTGCTGGTCCAAGGACCTCACTTACAAGAGTAAAGCTATTCACTATATTTTAATCAGTAAGTTGATATGCAGAAAGAAAGTTTATCTCAGCTGGTATGATGGTGAATTTTATGTGTCAATTTGACTGGCTGAAGGGATGTTTAGAGAGCTAGGAAAAGATTACTCTGGGGTGTGTCTGTAGGAATCTTTCCAGGAGGGACTGTCATTTGAAACGGTAATAGTGAATGACGATCACCTCTCACCCCCACAGGTGGACATCGCCCAATCCATTGAGTGCTTGGTTAGAACAAAAAAGTGGAGGAAGGGCAAACTTGCACTCTCTGCTTCTGCTGGACATCCACCTTCTCCTGCCTCAAATTCTGGTCTTGTGTGGCTATTTCAAGTTTAAATGACACTAGATGAAATAATATTTAAAATGTAGTTCCTCAGGTACAATAGCCATGTGTTAAGTGCTCAACAGCCACATATGTGGCTACCACTTTGGACAACATGGAAGCACATATTCATTACCATAGAAAGTTCTATTGAGCAGGGAGATGGTTCAGTTACCAAGCAAAAATTTAAAGAATAAACTATCAAGTTTACTTTAAAACAAGTCAAAAAGTGAAATCTTGAACGGTCATCTATAGAATTCCAGCCATCTTTGCTCAGAGGGGAAAAAAAAAAAACAAGCATGGGTCAGGACAACATGAAACCCATTAAAAGCAGCCTACATTCCTTTTTCTCAGCAAAGAGTCGTCCAGCTCAGCCTCAAATGGACCAGGACATTAAGGGGCTAAAAGGGAAAGATGGGTAAGAGAGAGCAACCGAAGCTAAACAGAACATGCCCCAGACTCTGCATGCTTCATTCCAAAGTCATTCTTAACTGATACCAGTCTATCTTGTGACCTTATGAGGAAATCAGTGTCGGTGAGAAAACATTTAGGTAAGGTCACTCTAGGTTCTGCTCTCTCAGGAATACTCAACTCTTGACTACTCAAACAAGCAACAACAGCCAAAAAAGAACAAAGAATGTATTAGTGAGGGTTCTCCAAAGAGAATCCACAGGAGATAAACGGGCAGACAGACAGACAGACAGATATAGATAGAAAGACCAAAAAGATATAGCTAGAATTTATATACATAATTTTAATTTTATACTATAGAAAGTATGAATTAATTTATTATTAGAGAGCACGGATTTCTTCTGAGGAGTCGGGGTATGTGCCTGGGAAGACTGACACATCTGAACCCACAGGGCAGGCCAGCACACTGGAACCCCAGGGAAAGCTGATATTGAACTTTTGAGTCTGCACACAGTCTAAAGGCAAAATTTCTTCTTCCTGGGCAGGCCTCAGGCTCCTCGCTTAAGACCTTCAACTGACTGGATAAGGCCATCCCACCTAGTAGAAGCGTCTACCTGACTCAAAGGCTTACTGATTTAAATGTCACACCTGAAAAATACCTTCACAGAAATATCTAGACTAGCATTTGACCCAACTGAGCATCAGAGCCTAGCTAAACTGAAACAGAAAATTAACCATTACAGAGGTGAGAAATTCTTTGACCCCAGGTGTCTAGTATTGGAGGATGCCCTACCAGCTCCCTTTCTTGCTTCTTTCCTCTGATTCAATAGCAACACCAGTGGAAACTATAATAAAGGCAGACTGAGCTGTGGGGGCCACTTGTCGCCAGTCCCACTTTAGTTTTCTGACAAAGTCATCATGAGCTTGCAGACTGGGACACCCGATGTCAACCCTAAAATTGTTCTAGGATAAGGGAAGAGCAGAAGTGTTGGCCTTTCTCTTTTCCCCAAACTCTCCCTTGCCAAAGCCCACCTAAGACACTGAAAATTGAAACTATATTTCACTTATTATAAGATCACTTGGAAAATCAATGAGATGTCAACTACTCTTGAGTATCTCAAAAAAGCATGTGTTGAAAGGGAAAAGAGGCTTTCATTATAAGAGCCTTTCTAGTCTACTAAACACTACTTGAATTTTCCTCTGGATTTGGTATTTGGGGAAGGGAATTTGGTCATGGTCTAAAAAAAAAAAACAATTCTTTCAGAACATGGACTTCAAGTTCTATGAAAGATATAAGTTTATATTCCCACTAGAAAGTTCCTTCTGCTTTTCATTATTCCTAATTTCATATTCGGAACTGATAGATCTATAGCCTGGAGTCGTGTAATCTGAGAAGAAACTAAGTTATAAATCTGTAGAAATCTTTCCTCCTCACAATGATACTAAATATTGAAGGAGCAGGTTTCTGGACTGATTTCCTTTCCCACTTATTTCAAAGTCTAACCATAAATTTTGTGAATCAGAGTGATTAATATCCAACTTGCAATCCAACTGCAGTTCTCTGCCACTAGATTGGCATACTCCTGGGAGTGTTCTTTTCCTAAGCACTTCGGTCAGAGACAGAGTGGAAAATTACAAGCGACATTATCTGAAGCTGCTTATTCTCAAGAAACCACCAAAATCCATGATTACACCAGTTCCTTTCCATTGTTCATGAGAAAAGATTAGCTAATGCACAATTATTTAAATCCATAAAAGCGTCTATTTATTTCCACACCATGCACACTTTGAAAGATTCCATGCACCAAATGACACTATATTTGGGTTTCACAGGAAGTATAAGAACTGTATATGATTAAAGGGACTTAGTTCCCACTGTCTATGTAAATTCAAGAAACCAGTAAATTCATTCCTATGGGATGAAAAATTAGAGTGAGAATATGCCCCTTCTACAACTTGGCCTTCTACTCACCTTTCAACACTCTAGACTTACCTCCCGCTACCCTTCCTTACCCTGTCTTATATCCCACCTTCTCAAATTCACCCTTCCCTTTGAATTAATCCAACCTATTCCCATTTATTAGAGCCATCAAAAGTCCTATTGGCAGAACCTAGAAATATGGTATAGATTATCTTATTTGCAAAGCAGAAATAGAGACACAGATGTAGAGAAAAAACATACAGATACCAAGGGGGTAAAGAGTGAGAGGAACTGGAAAATTAGGATTGACACATATACACTATTAATACTACATATAAAACAGATAGGGGCTTCCCCAGTGGCTCAGCAGGTAAAGAATTCACCTGCAATGCAGGCAACACAGGAGATGCAAGTCTGACCCCTGGGTTGGGAAGATCACTAGAGAAGGAAATGGCAACCCACTCCAGGATTCCTCCAGGAGCCCGGCAGGCTAGAGTCCAAAGGGTCGCAAAGAGTCGGATACAACTGAAAGACGGAACACACATATGAAATAGATAACTAATGAGAAATTACTATAGAGCACAGGGAACTCCCTTAATGCTCTGTGGTCCTGAAGGGGAAGGAGGTCCAAAAGGCAGGGGATATATGCACGTGCACGGCTGATTCATTTTGCTGTACAGTAGAAACTAACACAACACTGTAGACTAACACAAAAGTTAATTTTTTAAAAAATCCCATCTGCTAGGTACCACTCAAATTTCATATCCTTCATAAGTCTTCTAGTTCACTTCTCTAAGTACTGAGCATTTAATCTCTCCTTCTCTGTACACTCAGAAAGAACAGTCTTTGCCCAAATTAGAGCCTTTAACATTTCAGACTGGGCTTCCTCATGTATCTTTCTCATTATTTGTGATCTCGGACTCAAATTTACTGTGCGTCATTTTTCCACCACCTAACACACCATGCAATGCACACTGTGGATGCTAAGTCGCTTCAGTCGTGACCCTATGGACTGTAGTCCACCAGGCTCCTCTGTCCATGGGGTTCTCCAGGCAAGCATACTGGAGTGGGTTGCCACGCCCTCCTCCAGGGGATCTTCCTGACCCAGGGATGGAACCTTCATCTCTTCCTTCTCTTGCACTGGCAGGCCAGTTCTTTACCACTAGCGCCACCTATGCTCAAATAATTGGTGTGTTTATTTAAACAGAATGGGAGGGAAAGGAACAGAAGTAGTTCTAAGGGATAGCTTGCGTCACAGGCTGCATTAAGTTGCTAAAACAGCTTTTCTGAAGGGCCCAGGGATTCTGTAATGTGATACAATGTCTTTAGCCCATGGGACTAAAAACAGGAGAAAAATGTCCTTAGAGAAACTGAATAGAGAAGTAGAAAAGGACAGAGAGTCCAGTAAAGGGGATACTTCAACAAAAACCAAGGTTACTCACTCTCCTGAAATTGCCTCAAATTCTTTATTCTTACAAGAAGAATCTCCTAACTCTGCCACTGAATCTTCCCCAGCCAAGGTCAACTGTGACTCCCTGCCTCCACCCAACTACACAGACTATAATAACAGAGCAAATAAGTACATTTAAAGCTTCTCTGTACATATTTTCACATTCCATTCTCATGTACCTTGAGAGGGTAGTTTTTCTCATTTTGTAGATGAAGAAAGAGGATCACAGAGATTCAATCATTTTCCTGAGGTCCCACAAACAGTTCATGGCAGAGGTGGGACTGTAAGCCAGGTCTTTTTCATCCCAGTTTTAGAATTAGGGGTGCCAGCTACTTCCATTTTAGTGGGAGTAAGATTTCCAAGCCTTGACTATGATTGAACCTTTGGGGGAGGGGGCTCATGCAAGGCAAGCA
This sequence comes from Tragulus kanchil, assembly GCA_022376925.1. NCBI lineage: Eukaryota > Metazoa > Chordata > Mammalia > Artiodactyla > Tragulidae > Tragulus > Tragulus kanchil. The sequence continues at coordinate 36,934,493 of JAIOJX010000025.1, forward strand.
GGGCAGGGATGAGGGTGAGCCCTGAGACTGGAGTTTATTGTATTGGGGAAGTTCAGAAGCAGTCTTCCTGTAGAAGCAGAAACTCTGATCTATAAAGATAAACCTTTCAAAGAGAAGCAGCAATCCAAGACAAGTACAAGGAAAGGACTCTGCCTGCTGGTGTGCTGCAATGAGAGACTCCTGCGACCCACTCAGGAATCGTTGCTCCAGTCAGGGTGAGAAAGGGACTCTTCATTTCCCAAGGAAAAAGGAAAAGTCAGGGCCCTTTGAGCTCTCAAAATACACAATCCTTAGACATTTGGTCTTGGGAAAGACTGCAAGCACCTGCTTGACTAAAGTCCATGACATTCACCCACAGGCTGCCAGCCACTTCTTGGGGATGAGAGTTGCTGACAAGGATGCTGAATTCAATGTTGTGACACATTATAGGAATTAACCCAACACCACGGTCATCTGCTAATGAGAGGCTCAGTAGAAAAGATGGTCCGCAAGTCAGGGCAAGGTTGTTCATGAAAATTTTTGACTCTATGACATTTGGTACAAAGCCAACATTAACATATACATTAAGTCAACACTGAACAAATGTAAGTGATACATCTAATAACAAAAGAGAAAAGAAAGCAAACCAAGATGATGGAAAGAGATAACTGAAAACTGAGACAGAAGAAAGCTAACCTCTAGAAATAGGAACATCTGTCCATCATAAACAGATTTTACTTTTTAACAAAGGTTGTAAGAGTACTAATTCATAGATATGAATCTCCTAATGCATGAATCTTCCCCAGCCAAGGCCCTGTGACTCCCTGCCTCCACCCAACTACACAGACTATAATAACAGAGCAAATAAGTACATTTAAAGCTTCTCTGTACATATTTTCACATTCCATTCTCATGTACCTTGAGAGGGTAGTTTTTCTCATTTTGTAGATGAAGAAAGAGGATCACAGAGATTCAATCATTTTCCTGAGGTCCCACAAACAGTTCATGGCAGAGGTGGGACTGTAAGCCAGGTCTTTTTCATCCCAGTTTTAGAATTAGGGGTGCCAGCTACTTCCATTTTAGTGGGAGTAAGATTTCCAAGCCTTGACTATGATTGAACCTTTGGGGGAGGGGGCTCATGCAAGGCAAGCAGGGCAGGGATGAGGGTGAGCCCTGAGACTGGAGTTTATTGTATTGGGGAAGTTCAGAAGCAGTCTTCCTGTAGAAGCAGAAACTCTGATCTATAAAGATAAACCTTTCAAAGAGAAGCAGCAATCCAAGACAAGTACAAGGAAAGGACTCTGCCTGCTGGTGTGCTGCAATGAGAGACTCCTGCGACCCACTCAGGAATCGTTGCTCCAGTCAGGGTGAGAAAGGGACTCTTCATTTCCCAAGGAAAAAGGAAAAGTCAGGGCCCTTTGAGCTCTCAAAATACACAATCCTTAGACATTTGGTCTTGGGAAAGACTGCAAGCACCTGCTTGACTAAAGTCCATGACATTCACCCACAGGCTGCCAGCCACTTCTTGGGGATGAGAGTTGCTGACAAGGATGCTGAATTCAATGTTGTGACACATTATAGGAATTAACCCAACACCACGGTCATCTGCTAATGAGAGGCTCAGTAGAAAAGATGGTCCGCAAGTCAGGGCAAGGTTGTTCATGAAAATTTTTGACTCTATGACATTTGGTACAAAGCCAACATTAACATATACATTAAGTCAACACTGAACAAATGTAAGTGATACATCTAATAACAAAAGAGAAAAGAAAGCAAACCAAGATGATGGAAAGAGATAACTGAAAACTGAGACAGAAGAAAGCTAACCTCTAGAAATAGGAACATCTGTCCATCATAAACAGATTTTACTTTTTAACAAAGGTTGTAAGAGTACTAATTCATAGATATGTTTTAAATATTATTCCATCTTGCTTCAGTACATTTCAGATATGCAAAAAGAGTCTAAAAATATATGTGTTTGTATGTGAGTGTGTGTGTATATATACATATATATATATGTATACACGTTTCTTTAAGATACTGGCAAAGACTCAGAGATCTTAAGCAGGTTGTAAACTGTGGGCTCATTAGGCTTAATAGAATAATAATTTGGCTAAAAATACAGATTCTAAATGTCCATTGACAGAGGATTCCTCTGAGAATGTGGTACACCTACACAATGGAATATTATTCCACCATAAAAGGAAATGAAATTGGGCCATTTATATAGATGTGGATGGACCTAGAGACTGTCATACAGAGGGAAGTCAGAAAAACAAATATTGTATATTAAGGCAAAGATGTGGAATCTAGAAAAATGGTATAAATGATCTTATTTGCAAAGCAGAAAGAGAGACCCAGAGGTCAAACATATGGATACCAAGGCAGAAAGGGTGCTGGGATGTATTGGGAGATTGGGACAGGCATATATAGACCACTGATAACATGAGTAAAATAGATCACTAATGAGAACCTTACTGTACAGCACAGGGAACTCTGCTCAGTGCTCTGTGGCGACCTAAATGGAAAGGAAACCCAAAAAAAGGGGGATATATGTAAACATACAGCTGATTCATTCTGCTGTACAGTAGAAACTAACACAACACTGTAAAGCAAGTATATACCACTAAAAATTAATTTTAAAATTAAAGAAATAAATTCTGAGAAGAATCAGTGACTATGCTAAGGGAATTTTCTTCGGACTGATCCAAAGAGCTCTAGGGAAAGACTGAAAGTGGAGCTGTCCTCACTCCCTCCCACACTCACCAGATGTCAGCCACGAGGAAGTGAGGCAGAAAAGAACCACACCCTTCAACTCAGTAGAGGGGTCTCTGGAGAGCTGGAGGCCATGGCTAATTCAAAGAAGCAAACAGAAAAACCACTTCCTTTTTCCTGATCAAGAAGAAGAAGTTAAAATTTGGCTACAGTATTGCTATATACTGTGTGCACATGTGTGTTGCAGTGCAAACTTCAATCAAGTTCTAAATGACTGTCAGATAAGCAGAACACAGAAAGACAGTTTTGACTCTGAGAAAAAAAATCCAAATGAACTGCACTTTATCCAAAGGAGTAAATCCATTGTGATTTATGTATTATTATTTCTTGCCTAGTTAAAAGAAGGTGGGGGGATTTGATATGGCTTTGTGTTAAAATCAGGCATAAATACTGTTGGAATAGAAATTAAAACCAGAAAAGAAGAAAGAAACAAATTTCCTAGCCACAAAGGATAATACAGTTACTGTGATTGATCTCCATGCCTGGCCCCAGGCTTCTTGGCAGTCAAGACCAAAAGGAAAACACAGTGAGTTATAACATGCCAATGAAGGAAATGATACAAATGCTTGAAGGGAGAAAACCTTTGTTTCTGGTAATAAATTTTCCAAAAAAGCATTCATCATTAGATTAAACAATAACTGATAACAGTTGAGGTCTCATGGAAGGAGCTTGCATTTGTATTTCTGAAAGAGTGCTATTTTTTATTGTGGCATAAGTGTATTATTCACCTTATTTATGAGAGGTTAATATGTCTGTGACTAATGCAACAATTGTATTACTGTAGAAAAGTGTATAAAATTGTGAACAGTATGGCAGAAGTCTCTTAGTTTTCTATAAGTAAACTTTATAATTTTAACCAAAGCCAAATGCCAGTCCATGGTGTCATGCAGAATTGGTTTTCATCCACAACCTTAATTAAACTTTATATACCACTAAAAATTAATTTTAAAATTAAAGAAATAAATTCTGAGAAGAATCAGTGACTATGCTAAGGGAATTTTCTTCGGACTGATCCAAAGAGCTCTAGGGAAAGACTGAAAGTGGAGCTGTCCTCACTCCCTCCCACACTCACCAGATGTCAGCCACGAGGAAGTGAGGCAGAAAAGAACCACACCCTTCAACTCAGTAGAGGGGTCTCTGGAGAGCTGGAGGCCATGGCTAATTCAAAGAAGCAAACAGAAAAACCACTTCCTTTTTCCTGATCAAGAAGAAGAAGTTAAAATTTGGCTACAGTATTGCTATATACTGTGTGCACATGTGTGTTGCAGTGCAAACTTCAATCAAGTTCTAAATGACTGTCAGATAAGCAGAACACAGAAAGACAGTTTTGACTCTGAGAAAAAAAATCCAAATGAACTGCACTTTATCCAAAGGAGTAAATCCATTGTGATTTATGTATTATTATTTCTTGCCTAGTTAAAAGAAGGTGGGGGGATTTGATATGGCTTTGTGTTAAAATCAGGCATAAATACTGTTGGAATAGAAATTAAAACCAGAAAAGAAGAAAGAAACAAATTTCCTAGCCACAAAGGATAATACAGTTACTGTGATTGATCTCCATGCCTGGCCCCAGGCTTCTTGGCAGTCAAGACCAAAAGGAAAACACAGTGAGTTATAACATGCCAATGAAGGAAATGATACAAATGCTTGAAGGGAGAAAACCTTTGTTTCTGGTAATAAATTTTCCAAAAAAGCATTCATCATTAGATTAAACAATAACTGATAACAGTTGAGGTCTCATGGAAGGAGCTTGCATTTGTATTTCTGAAAGAGTGCTATTTTTTATTGTGGCATAAGTGTATTATTCACCTTATTTATGAGAGGTTAATATGTCTGTGACTAATGCAACAATTGTATTACTGTAGAAAAGTGTATAAAATTGTGAACAGTATGGCAGAAGTCTCTTAGTTTTCTATAAGTAAACTTTATAATTTTAACCAAAGCCAAATGCCAGTCCATGGTGTCATGCAGAATTGGTTTTCATCCACAAATCTCCTAAGAGATATAGGGCACCATCTCTAGCTTCATAAATGAGTGAGCATTCTTCGGAGAATAATAGTTCCAATGGGATTTTTAAATAGCTTGTATATTTTATTATAGTTCAAAGCTTTGGGGAGTACAGTGGGTTTGTTTCCATTTTAATGTTGGAAGTAGGGGAATGGCTTTCTGCTTCTGCTTTGGAATGAGGGAGAAATGTGTCAACACTGGCACATGGAAAAGGGTTTCAGAAAAGATTAAGAAATGAAAAATAAAGGCTTAAAGCAAGAGACAAAACAAGGAAGTGCAGACATCAAGGGAAAGGGTCCCAACTATGAGGGACACAAGAAATATATGCAGGCAGATTTTCAAGGAAAAGGAAAACTTTAGAGATGACTGAAAATCCTGCTTTAAAAGCAGAACTCAAGAACTAAGGGGAAGAAAAGTTTAAAAAGACTACAGATATTGTGGAGATCTAAGGCATTCCATGGAGTTTAAGGGGCCTTATTCTAGAACTCGTATCAAGTGTAAATGGCATAAGAACAGGAATAACACTTCCACATGAGGATTTAAAGCCTGTGGACTACTGCCAGCACAGCTGCTAGAGAGCAGGTAGAGCCTGGACGGTCACTGCCCTGTGACATGGAATCAGTTACCCACTGCTCCAAGCTTCACATTCTTCATTCATAAAATAAGGATACTAACAGAGTTCTCAGGCAAGGTTAAGCGGCATAACACAAAAATTACCCAACGCGGTGCCTTTCACAAAGACTACTGAGGCCTTTATAGGGACTTGGGCTTGGGAAGGAAAGATGAGGGAGACAGCGGGGACGGAGGAGAGAGGGAGTGAGGAAGAGAGAAGAGTAAAGGAAGGAGGGAGAGAGGAAGAAAAGAAGGATGGAAGGAAGGGAGGAAAGAATGAAAGAGAGGGAGGAAGAGAGGGACAAAGGGAGGGAGGGAGGGAAGGAGACAGAGAGAGAGAAAGCAAACAGACAGACAAGAGGAAAGGAGGAGAAAACAAAGAAAGAGAGCAATCTCTACTTAGGGAGCCCAGATAGAAATACAGACGGCTAAACAAAATAGTGAAGAAAGCCACGCTGTTAAATGCTATTGGATGAAGCATATTGGAGTAGCCATGCATCAGAGACGACTGAATTCAACTCCAAGTTTACAGAGAGTTAGACTGAGGCTCAGCGTGGCTTTGACTCAAGGTCCCACTGTGAGTTTGCAATAGATCTCTTGTCTGGGAAAAAAAGTCTATTATAGTTGTTTTAGAAAATGAATGTCAGGCAAGGTTGGGTGATTACTTACAACCATCAACAGGGGATGAGCACAGCCCTGGCTGACCTACATTTCCAAAATTTATTGCCTGAATTTTTTCCTTGCTTTTGGCCTAGTTACTTGAAGACAATCTCCTAAATTTAATGGATGGTGTTTCAGATTCTGTTTAAATATAAATCTAAAGAATCGATTGAACATTAATTTTATTCATTATAAGACTATCAAGACTGAGCATGTTGCTAGCTGGAGGAAATAATTATTACGTCTGTGACTTAAGTCACATGAGGCAAAATTTTAAAGCCAATGTGGAGATCTAAGGCATTCCATGGAGTTTAAGGGGCCTTATTCTAGAACTCGTATCAAGTGTAAATGGCATAAGAACAGGAATAACACTTCCACATGAGGATTTAAAGCCTGTGGACTACTGCCAGCACAGCTGCTAGAGAGCAGGTAGAGCCTGGACGGTCACTGCCCTGTGACATGGAATCAGTTACCCACTGCTCCAAGCTTCACATTCTTCATTCATAAAATAAGGATACTAACAGAGTTCTCAGGCAAGGTTAAGCGGCATAACACAAAAATTACCCAACGCGGTGCCTTTCACAAAGACTACTGAGGCCTTTATAGGGACTTGGGCTTGGGAAGGAAAGATGAGGGAGACAGCGGGGACGGAGGAGAGAGGGAGTGAGGAAGAGAGAAGAGTAAAGGAAGGAGGGAGAGAGGAAGAAAAGAAGGATGGAAGGAAGGGAGGAAAGAATGAAAGAGAGGGAGGAAGAGAGGGACAAAGGGAGGGAGGGAGGGAAGGAGACAGAGAGAGAGAAAGCAAACAGACAGACAAGAGGAAAGGAGGAGAAAACAAAGAAAGAGAGCAATCTCTACTTAGGGAGCCCAGATAGAAATACAGACGGCTAAACAAAATAGTGAAGAAAGCCACGCTGTTAAATGCTATTGGATGAAGCATATTGGAGTAGCCATGCATCAGAGACGACTGAATTCAACTCCAAGTTTACAGAGAGTTAGACTGAGGCTCAGCGTGGCTTTGACTCAAGGTCCCACTGTGAGTTTGCAATAGATCTCTTGTCTGGGAAAAAAAGTCTATTATAGTTGTTTTAGAAAATGAATGTCAGGCAAGGTTGGGTGATTACTTACAACCATCAACAGGGGATGAGCACAGCCCTGGCTGACCTACATTTCCAAAATTTATTGCCTGAATTTTTTCCTTGCTTTTGGCCTAGTTACTTGAAGACAATCTCCTAAATTTAATGGATGGTGTTTCAGATTCTGTTTAAATATAAATCTAAAGAATCGATTGAACATTAATTTTATTCATTATAAGACTATCAAGACTGAGCATGTTGCTAGCTGGAGGAAATAATTATTACGTCCTGGTGACTGTAACCACTGTCTCTGAAGACAGTTTAGCCCAGACATGTCAACAGTTAACACCAGAATCATTAGTTCTTGGCAGGCAGTGCTCCTTGATACCTTCTCCCTTATTCCAGCCAAATCCTAGCAGCTATAACAACAGAGGTCCTTTTCATTGCCCTATACCCTTTCTTGTTATTTTTAAATTGTAGCCAGAAAGCATATTTCTCAAATGAAAAAAAAAACCTTTTGTTGTGAAAAAGAGTATGTTTCAGGCAATGAGGCTGACTGTTGAATACTTGTAGGAAACACAGAAACATGCTTCAGTTCTTTCCTTCACCATTTCAAAGCCCAAACTAAAAAGTCACTAAAAAATACTACTTGGAATGGAATTTTGGTTGACGCTTATTTTTGACATCAGCATATGCCCCAAAATCTACTCAGGCTGAGTTCAACTTGGAAAAATGGCAGAGTGACTTGGTTTAATCACATTTCCTGACTTTTCATGTGGTGGCCACTATCAATCTCCTTTCAATCCTCAAACATTAGCTATGTTTTTAGACTCTTAAATCTTTACAGAAAGTATTAGGCAGATTTCTCCATTTCCTGAAGAAGTTTAGCAGCTAAAAGACGAGATAATACTTAGTTTGAAAGATGATCTCACAAGTTGATAAGTACATTAAATTTTTTATTGAATTCTCTAAACAAAGATAATTATCAACCCCCAAAAAAGACATCATTCTGTCAATTACTAAATGCATGCACACATCCTCAATCACTTCAGTCACATCCGACTCTTTGTGACCCCATAGACCATAACTCACCGGGCTCCCCTGTCCATGGGATTTCCAGGCAAGAATACCAGAACAGGCAGCCATATTCTCCTCCAGGGGATCTCCCCAACCCAGGGATCAAACCTGTGTCTCCTGCAGCTCCTGCACTGGTGGTAGACAGATTCTTTACCACCTGGGCTCACCACCTGGGAAGCCCAATTACTAAATCAGTGATTCAATGTGCGGTTTAGTCAATAAATGCTGAGTTGGGAAGGGTGAGATGCTCACAGAGGCCTACTTTGTCATCATGTCATCATCATTATCAAAATCACCATCATCACCATGTACCTAACACATGAGAAGTTCTTATCGTGTACCTTTGATTGGTATAAGTACCATATGTGCATTACTTCATTTAATTTTTACAACAACCTATGAGATCGGTGATATTATCACCATGTACAGATGAGGTAAACCAAAGCTCAGAAAGGATAGTGACATGTCCAAGATCACACAATTGGTAAATACCAAAGCTGAGATTTGAATCCATACATTCTGGCTTCACAGTATAAACCTAAAGGAAGTTAAGATTTGATCCGGGTCTTGAATGATTGCTAACATTTCATTAAATGGAGATTGTTGGGAAAGTATGTGCAAAATCAAAAAGGTGAGAAAAGTCAGTCTGCCAAAATGGGGAAATATGATTGGAGAGCTACTATTAACAGCAAAACCTCTGATACTTTTAAGCAAGAAACAGAAAAATCAAACCAACATTTTAGGAAGATGACTCCAACAGTAATGTGCAAGATGGATTCAAGTGGCTAAAGGACTAATTGACAGACTTTCACTGTAAGTCAGGTTTGCAGGTATAAAGACTTGGACAAGCAGTGATGAGAAGGAAGAAATGAATGAGGAACATTACAAACAAGTGCCAGATCTCAGTCACTGAACGAGCCTGAGGGGTCAGAAAAAATGAAGACCCAAAGATGGCATGAACTCAAGCTGGACAAACAGGAATATGACATCATACTAACAAATCGGAGAGTTGATTTTACAAAGACAATGATGAACTACATTGATAAATTCCCTGAAGCTTCTGGTTTTCCTACACTTTCTGGATTTCTTCATTGTGTTAGCCCCGTTTGACATAACTTACTGACAGTTTTCCTACCATCTAACTTCAGTCACATCCGACTCTTTGTGACCCCATAGACCATAACTCACCGGGCTCCCCTGTCCATGGGATTTCCAGGCAAGAATACCAGAACAGGCAGCCATATTCTCCTCCAGGGGATCTCCCCAACCCAGGGATCAAACCTGTGTCTCCTGCAGCTCCTGCACTGGTGGTAGACAGATTCTTTACCACCTGGGCTCACCACCTGGGAAGCCCAATTACTAAATCAGTGATTCAATGTGCGGTTTAGTCAATAAATGCTGAGTTGGGAAGGGTGAGATGCTCACAGAGGCCTACTTTGTCATCATGTCATCATCATTATCAAAATCACCATCATCACCATGTACCTAACACATGAGAAGTTCTTATCGTGTACCTTTGATTGGTATAAGTACCATATGTGCATTACTTCATTTAATTTTTACAACAACCTATGAGATCGGTGATATTATCACCATGTACAGATGAGGTAAACCAAAGCTCAGAAAGGATAGTGACATGTCCAAGATCACACAATTGGTAAATACCAAAGCTGAGATTTGAATCCATACATTCTGGCTTCACAGTATAAACCTAAAGGAAGTTAAGATTTGATCCGGGTCTTGAATGATTGCTAACATTTCATTAAATGGAGATTGTTGGGAAAGTATGTGCAAAATCAAAAAGGTGAGAAAAGTCAGTCTGCCAAAATGGGGAAATATGATTGGAGAGCTACTATTAACAGCAAAACCTCTGATACTTTTAAGCAAGAAACAGAAAAATCAAACCAACATTTTAGGAAGATGACTCCAACAGTAATGTGCAAGATGGATTCAAGTGGCTAAAGGACTAATTGACAGACTTTCACTGTAAGTCAGGTTTGCAGGTATAAAGACTTGGACAAGCAGTGATGAGAAGGAAGAAATGAATGAGGAACATTACAAACAAGTGCCAGATCTCAGTCACTGAACGAGCCTGAGGGGTCAGAAAAAATGAAGACCCAAAGATGGCATGAACTCAAGCTGGACAAACAGGAATATGACATCATACTAACAAATCGGAGAGTTGATTTTACAAAGACAATGATGAACTACATTGATAAATTCCCTGAAGCTTCTGGTTTTCCTACACTTTCTGGATTTCTTCATTGTGTTACTTGTCTCTGACACTCCACGTGATCTTCTTGTCTTCTTTCCCACCCTTTACTCTGCAGACAGCTCATCCATTCTCTTGATCACTATGAAGGTCTGGACAGGTTTTCCTAGGGACAGTCGTGAATTGCCTAAGGTATTTTGCCCCCACTTTGTATGAAGATGGTCTAAAAGTCTGGCATGCCCTGTAGCCTATACACTTTAGGATAGCTCCCTTGCTGAGATCTCTAGTTGTATCCAGCTTTGAATTCAGGGGATTTTGGTTGTATTTGGCCACCTCATGTGAAGAGAGGATTCATTGGAAAAGAGCCTGATGTTGGGAAAAACAGAAGGCAAAAGGAGAAGGGGACGACAGAGGACAAGATGGTTGGATGGCATCCCTGAGTCAATGGACATGATTTTGAGCAAGCTCCAGAAGATGAAGAACAGGAAAGCCTGGCATGCTGCACTGCCATGGGGTCGCAGAGTCAGGCACGACTAAACTGAATTGGTTGTCTGAACAATGCCTCTAGAATACTGTTGTGTTGGCCTTAATGATAGTTCCAACCAAGCTATGATCAGAACACCTAAACATGAACAAAGATTTGAGATCTGTGTGCCCTGTGTGCCTGATAGCTAGTCAGTGCTACACATGTGTTAGAATGTATTCTGAAACTTGCTTCACTGCAACCCGGTAGGGAGGTGGTGGAGGAATGGCAAAATCCTGCTGGTCTTTCTTTTTTTCTTTTTTAAACATTTATTTATTTATTTATTTATTTGGGGGGTGGGGTGGGGAGGGAGGGGGACGGCGGACCACTTCTATTGGTCTTTCATTTCTCTATTTTCATCCGTCTTTGTTCTTTGGCTCCTGTGGGCCTCTCATCATGGTGGCCTCTGTCGTTGCAGAGTGCCGGCTCTGGGTGCATGTGCCCCAGAGCTCCGGCTCAGTAATTAGACACATCAGTCCAGCCGCTCTGCGGCACATGGGATCTTCCCAGGCCAGGGATCAAACCGGTGCCCTTTGCACTGCAAGGCGGTGTCCTTACCCACTGGACCACCAGGGGAAGCCCCTGCTGGTCTTTCTTGATGGCTGCCACTATGTACCCCAAAGAACAGAACAATCATACATAACCAAGTAGTCTGGGCTGGTTCACATTATGCGAATTAAAGAGAGAACAAGGGGAAAAGGAACTGGTGACAGTGAGTACAGACAGTTCTTTCAAGACACTTTGTAAATGAAACAGAGATTTAGGACCATGATGTGGTGAGGGGTGTAGTGAAGTCAAGAATTATTGCATTCTTTCTGAGTAGCCAATAAAGTAATCCTCCCTTTTAACTTATTTTTTAAAAAGTATTTCTTCAATGCAGTAAAAGTATCACAAAGAAAAAAAAAAGTGAGAGCTCATGATGTTCAAAGGTTTTCTAAGTTAATTCACATTCTTAATAAGTATCAGCTAATTCTAATGTGCACATATGTAATCTATTCATTATCCCAAAGAGTTTGGCAAAGTAAGTAGTTTATTTAAACCATTAAAATCAGTTTTTAACATTTCAACCACTAAGAAGGAGAACAGTCTTGGGCTTTCCAGAAGGCATCTGTAATTCTGTTCCATTTCTGTGGAATGCCATTCCCCTTCAACCACCACAAACAAACTTCCAACAGTATTTGTTCTTTGGGGCATTTTGTTTCCATAACTTCAGGTCACAGGAAGGTTGGATAGAAGAGAGGGACTTTTTGTTAACAAATCCTTCTCTTTTTCCAAAGGCTTAACCCTGATCCATTAGAATGCTTCATTTTTTTCTACAATAAATATACCCCAAGGTTATTTTCCTTGGTGAATTAGCTGGGCACAAATGAATCCTGAGTTTTCATGGACTGACTTCATTTTTTTTCTTTTATGATTCTCTGCCTGACAGAATTCTCAAATTGAAGACTGACTCACACAGACTGCCAGATTGTGTGTTCTGATTAAAAGAAAGGGTCCCCTTTAGCTAATACTAGTCATTGTAAGGAACCAACCAAGGAAAGGTGAGTCCTAAATATCTACTCTAGAGAAAAGGCTGAGCCAGCCAAAGTAAATTAAGTACACTTAGACAAGGCACATTCTAAACATTTCTAACCCACTATCCAGATGTTTCTATAAAAACATCTCCAAATTGGTTCCTTTTGGGAAGCATACTTTTGAAACACTGATGAAATCTTTACTTTTCAACAGATCTAATGAACTGTTGGACTTTATTAAACAGAGAACTTATTATTCTGCACTCGTCTTCTTCCCATACAAGGGAAAAGGAACTGGTGACAGTGAGTACAGACAGTTCTTTCAAGACACTTTGTAAATGAAACAGAGATTTAGGACCATGATGTGGTGAGGGGTGTAGTGAAGTCAAGAATTATTGCATTCTTTCTGAGTAGCCAATAAAGTAATCCTCCCTTTTAACTTATTTTTTAAAAAGTATTTCTTCAATGCAGTAAAAGTATCACAAAGAAAAAAAAAAGTGAGAGCTCATGATGTTCAAAGGTTTTCTAAGTTAATTCACATTCTTAATAAGTATCAGCTAATTCTAATGTGCACATATGTAATCTATTCATTATCCCAAAGAGTTTGGCAAAGTAAGTAGTTTATTTAAACCATTAAAATCAGTTTTTAACATTTCAACCACTAAGAAGGAGAACAGTCTTGGGCTTTCCAGAAGGCATCTGTAATTCTGTTCCATTTCTGTGGAATGCCATTCCCCTTCAACCACCACAAACAAACTTCCAACAGTATTTGTTCTTTGGGGCATTTTGTTTCCATAACTTCAGGTCACAGGAAGGTTGGATAGAAGAGAGGGACTTTTTGTTAACAAATCCTTCTCTTTTTCCAAAGGCTTAACCCTGATCCATTAGAATGCTTCATTTTTTTCTACAATAAATATACCCCAAGGTTATTTTCCTTGGTGAATTAGCTGGGCACAAATGAATCCTGAGTTTTCATGGACTGACTTCATTTTTTTTCTTTTATGATTCTCTGCCTGACAGAATTCTCAAATTGAAGACTGACTCACACAGACTGCCAGATTGTGTGTTCTGATTAAAAGAAAGGGTCCCTTCAGCTAATACTAGTCATTGTAAGGAACCAACCAAGGAAAGGTGAGTCCTAAATATCTACTCTAGAGAAAAGGCTGAGCCAGCCAAAGTAAATTAAGTACACTTAGACAAGGCACATTCTAAACATTTCTAACCCACTATCCAGATGTTTCTATAAAAACATCTCCAAATTGGTTCCTTTTGGGAAGCATACTTTTGAAACACTGATGAAATCTTTACTTTTCAACAGATCTAATGAACTGTTGGACTTTATTAAACAGAGAACTTATTATTCTGCACTCGTCTTCTTCCCATACAAAAGGCCTCATTTTCCTGACAAAAATGATAAATATTTGAGTTCAATTTGTCCTCCTCTTGAAGGAAGCCATGAATTCTATTGATCTTAAAAATTCACCTTTGAAGAGATAGTCGTTGGTAACGTATGAGAACATTAATAACTGAGTTACATTTACTAAGCTTTGGTTTCTTAAACGAGCTTCACATTCACTCTTTCACGATCTAGGTGATAGGAACAGGCAGGTATTATCATTATAATTTTGCAGATGGGCAAACTGAGGTTCAGAAATTTCTGAAACTTACTCAAGGTCCCAAAGGCTTGAGATGCTAAATTTAGGCAAAATCCAATTATAGGACCTAAACTCCAACCTTACAGCCTTTCACACCATCACTTAAGTCTTATTTGAATATGAAAAAGACAGGGAATCTACCAGTTACAGTCCCTATTTCCAATAGGTTTCATTAGCAATCTTTTCTCAGCAATTTAAGGATTGAATTCCATACTGGCCTTTTTGAATGGACCACTATAAAGACCATAGCATTTATAATTTTTAAAAATTTCAGCCACAAAACTTGTAATGCTCAAATAAGGTGATGGATCAAACACAATAAGGAGTCTAAAGATTTAGAAGTGATGAAAAGAAATATTTCTAGTTAATATTGCTTTCATACCATATTGCTAAACAACAACAAAAAACTCTAATATTAACTCGCCAACAGTTAGAGAGGAGGGAGGAAAAGTGTATGTTTGTTAGAAAAGAGACAGAACAAGGTCTAATAAAGTAACAAGCAATGGTTATACAGAGATCACAAAACCTTCAGTTCAAGGTAACAGAAGAAACACATATGTTTGCTTTTATTCCTTCCCAAAACCCATTTGAAAATAAGAAAAGATACTTTTAAAGAATCAATCCTTAACAGTACTGGAAACAAGAAAGTTTTTAAAGAATAAAAAGCAGATGAGATCAGACTTAGACAAGGCACATTCTAAACATTTCTAACCCACTATCCAGATGTTTCTATAAAAACATCTCCAAATTGGTTCCTTTTGGGAAGCATACTTTTGAAACACTGATGAAATCTTTACTTTTCAACAGATCTAATGAACTGTTGGACTTTATTAAACAGAGAACTTATTATTCTGCACTCGTCTTCTTCCCATACAAAAGGCCTCATTTTCCTGACAAAAATGATAAATATTTGAGTTCAATTTGTCCTCCTCTTGAAGGAAGCCATGAATTCTATTGATCTTAAAAATTCACCTTTGAAGAGATAGTCGTTGGTAACGTATGAGAACATTAATAACTGAGTTACATTTACTAAGCTTTGGTTTCTTAAACGAGCTTCACATTCACTCTTTCACGATCTAGGTGATAGGAACAGGCAGGTATTATCATTATAATTTTGCAGATGGGCAAACTGAGGTTCAGAAATTTCTGAAACTTACTCAAGGTCCCAAAGGCTTGAGATGCTAAATTTAGGCAAAATCCAATTATAGGACCTAAACTCCAACCTTACAGCCTTTCACACCATCACTTAAGTCTTATTTGAATATGAAAAAGACAGGGAATCTACCAGTTACAGTCCCTATTTCCAATAGGTTTCATTAGCAATCTTTTCTCAGCAATTTAAGGATTGAATTCCATACTGGCCTTTTTGAATGGACCACTATAAAGACCATAGCATTTATAATTTTTAAAAATTTCAGCCACAAAACTTGTAATGCTCAAATAAGGTGATGGATCAAACACAATAAGGAGTCTAAAGATTTAGAAGTGATGAAAAGAAATATTTCTAGTTAATATTGCTTTCATACCATATTGCTAAACAACAACAAAAAAAACTCTAATATTAACTCGCCAACAGTTAGAGAGGAGGGAGGAAAAGTGTATGTTTGTTAGAAAAAGAGACAGAACAAGGTCTAATAAAGTAACAAGCAATGGTTATACAGAGCTCACAAAACTTTCAGTTCAAGGTAACAGAAGAAACACATATGTTTGCTTTTTATTCCTTCCCAAAACCCATTTGAAAATAAGAAAAGATACTTTTTAAAGAATCAATCCTTAACAGTACTGGAAACAAGAAAAAGTATAATCAGTAGATGAGAAACTTTAAGGCAATAAAAAGCAGATGAGATCAGACTGATGGAAAATCCAAAGCAGAGAAAACTACAACACACAGTAGGTGTGGGAAAGACAGCCATGAAAAGACACTCCTCTCTAAGGACTCATCACAGAAGAACTGCTGGTTCTGAATCCACAAATGAGAGAGCCAGAGTGGATGAGGAGGATGTTGTCAAGATAAACAAGTTAAAAAAACCCTGTAACTCTTGCCATGCCGCTCGTCCACTCCTCCCTCCCTCAACATCCACAAGTCTGTTGTCTATATCTGTTTCTCCATTGTTGCTCTGCACATACATTTATCAGTAACATCTTTCTATATTTCATATATATGTGTTAGTATAATGTATTTATCCTTCTGACTTACTTCACTTTGTATAATGGATTCTAAGTTCATCCAACTCATGAGGAATGACTCAAATGCATTTTTTTTTTTTTTACAGCTGAGAAATATTCCACTGTATATATGTACCATGGCTTCTTTATCCATTCATTTGTTGATGGACATCTAGGCTGTTTCCATGTTCTAGCTATTGTAAAGAGTGCTGCAGTGAACACTGGGGTACATGTGTCTCTTTTGATTTTGATTTCCTCAGGGTATATGCCTAATAGCGGGATTTCTGGGTAAAGAAACAATCCATGTGAATGCGCTGTAAGACTAAGGGAATTTACACAGGGACTATTCAACAACCTGGAGGGTTGGGATGGGGAGGGAGACGGGAGAGAAGTTCAAGTGGGAGGGGTCAAGTGAATACCTATGACTGATTAGGGTTTATGCATAGCAGTAAACAATAAAACTCTGTGAAGAGAAAATAAAACGAAAAAGTAAAGTGAGCCAGGAGTGTCCTTGCATCCCGGAAGAAGAGACAGAACAAGGTCTAATAAAGTAACAAGCAATGGTTATACAGAGCTCACAAAACTTTCAGTTCAAGGTAACAGAAGAAACACATATGTTTGCTTTTATTCCTTCCCAAAACCCATTTGAAAATAAGAAAAGATACTTTTTAAAGAATCAATCCTTAACAGTACTGGAAACAAGAAAAAGTATAATCAGTAGATGAGAAACTTTAAGGCAATAAAAAGCAGATGAGATCAGACTGATGGAAAATCCAAAGCAGAGAAAACTACAACACACAGTAGGTGTGGGAAAGACAGCCATGAAAAGACACTCCTCTCTAAGGACTCATCACAGAAGAACTGCTGGTTCTGAATCCACAAATGAGAGAGCCAGAGTGGATGAGGAGGATGTTGTCAAGATAAACAAGTTAAAAAAACCCTGTAACTCTTGCCATGCCGCTCGTCCACTCCTCCCTCCCCTCAACATCCACAAGTCTGTTGTCTATATCTGTTTCTCCATTGTTGCTCTGCACATACATTTATCAGTAACATCTTTCTATATTTCATATATATGTGTTAGTATAATGTATTTATCCTTCTGACTTACTTCACTTTGTATAATGGATTCTAAGTTCATCCAACTCATGAGGAATGACTCAAATGCATTTTTTTTTTTTTTACAGCTGAGAAATATTCCACTGTATATATGTACCATGGCTTCTTTATCCATTCATTTGTTGATGGACATCTAGGCTGTTTCCATGTTCTAGCTATTGTAAAGAGTGCTGCAGTGAACACTGGGGTACATGTGTCTCTTTTGATTTTGATTTCCTCAGGGTATATGCCTAATAGCGGGATTTCTGGGTAAAGAAACAATCCATGTGAATGCGCTGTAAGACTAAGGGAATTTACACAGGGACTATTCAACAACCTGGAGGGTTGGGATGGGGAGGGAGACGGGAGAGAAGTTCAAGTGGGAGGGGTCAAGTGAATACCTATGACTGATTAGGGTTTATGCATAGCAGTAAACAATAAAACTCTGTGAAGAGAAAATAAAAATACATTAAAAAGAAAAAAGCCTGTAGAATAAGTGAGCCAGGAGTGTCCTTGCATCTCCCTGGCATTTGCCTCCAGAAGATCTGACTGACCAGGGCTCCTAGCAGAGGGCAAGAAATGGAAGCACGGCCAAGGCTGAGGTAACTCCAGACACTCACAATGGACACACACACACGAGCAAATTCCTCACCCAAACCTTTCTTGCACTGGAAATCCTGGAGTCTCAGCCTCTACTGCTGCTCCCAGCACATAGTCTACAACAAAGTATGTCTGCTTACCCAGAAATTTTAAAATTCTCCATGAAATGTTACACATGCACAGTTCCAGAATAAGCTGTAAACCCAAACTAGATAATAACTTCTGGGGAAAATTAAGTATATGTGTGTGCCCCAAAAAAAGGGCAGTGGGTCCAGTTTCAGGATGAATTTGTCAAAGAAAAAAAGAACAATAAACTCTATTTTATTTAAATTGTCTCTAGACATTTAAAAGGAGAACAACCTCCTAACTCTTTCTGTGAAGCTGGCACAAACACATACACAAATACTAAATGCTACTAGCTGGTTCTCTGGGCCACACCTATCTTGCTAGTGATGACGCTTAGCAATTTTTAATGCTGAATACACATGTCATGACACCCAACATCCATTCTTCTATGACCACACTCTCCACTTCTCTTTATGATTCTCATCGAATCTACTCAAATTTTTTAGACAAATGGGCTCCTCTAGGTATCTGAGTTTACAGTTCTTACCATAAACTAATTTCACTTGTGAATGTAAAATTTTAAACTCTTACTAAAATACTAGCAAATTAAGTCTATCATAGAGCAAAAGAACAGAACATTATAACTAAATATAGCTGGTACACTCTTTGAATTTCCTCAGGTATATGCCTAAGAGCGGGATTTCTGGGTAAAGAAACAATCCATGTGAATGCGCTGTAAGACTAAGGGAATTTACACAGGGACTATTCAACAACCTGGAGGGTTGGGATGGGGAGGGAGACGGGAGAGAAGTTCAAGTGGGAGGGGTCAAGTGAATACCTATGACTGATTAGGGTTTATGCATAGCAGTAAACAATAAAACTCTGTGAAGAGAAAATAAAAATACATTAAAAAGAAAAAAGCCTGTAGAATAAGTGAGCCAGGAGTGTCCTTGCATCTCCCTGGCATTTGCCTCCAGAAGATCTGACTGACCAGGGCTCCTAGCAGAGGGCAAGAAATGGAAGCACGGCCAAGGCTGAGGTAACTCCAGACACTCACAATGGACACACACACACGAGCAAATTCCTCACCCAAACCTTTCTTGCACTGGAAATCCTGGAGTCTCAGCCTCTACTGCTGCTCCCAGCACATAGTCTACAACAAAGTATGTCTGCTTACCCAGAAATTTTAAAATTCTCCATGAAATGTTACACATGCACAGTTCCAGAATAAGCTGTAAACCCAAACTAGATAATAACTTCTGGGGAAAATTAAGTATATGTGTGTGCCCCAAAAAAAGGGCAGTGGGTCCAGTTTCAGGATGAATTTGTCAAAGAAAAAAAGAACAATAAACTCTATTTTATTTAAATTGTCTCTAGACATTTAAAAGGAGAACAACCTCCTAACTCTTTCTGTGAAGCTGGCACAAACACATACACAAATACTAAATGCTACTAGCTGGTTCTCTGGGCCACACCTATCTTGCTAGTGATGACGCTTAGCAATTTTTAATGCTGAATACACATGTCATGACACCCAACATCCATTCTTCTATGACCACACTCTCCACTTCTCTTTATGATTCTCATCGAATCTACTCAAATTTTTTAGACAAATGGGCTCCTCTAGGTATCTGAGTTTACAGTTCTTACCATAAACTAATTTCACTTGTGAATGTAAAATTTTAAACTCTTACTAAAATACTAGCAAATTAAGTCTATCATAGAGCAAAAGAACAGAACATTATAACTAAATATAGCTTATACAAGTCCTCATTTATCACTGGGAACAATTCACAGAATTCACTATGTTAACATATTAAAGAACCATTTGACAGATGGACACACACACACAAACTTAAAACATTTTATATCATTCCTCTCTTATAAGTCTTAGTAAGCTATGAATAGAAGCAAACTCTTTGAAAACCATTAATTTGGTAGAAAGAATGTATCTGAAACAAGAAGTAAACAACATTCTTAAGGGTAAAAGATAAGAATTAAGAAAAAAGACAAATCATCACTATTACTCAAACTTATCTTGAAGTTCCTAGACAAGAAAGGAAATGAACCATAAATATTAGAAAGAAGATAGACAAGTCTATGAAGAGTTATAGTTCAAGATAATCAATTGAAAATTATTTAAACTAATGAGAGAGTTTCCTGAGGGGTCAAGATATCAGATAGATATATCATTAAATGAAACTAAAAAATCATATTTATAATCATTTAAAATCTAAATATTTATATATTTAAGAAAATCCAAACCAAAAGATGCAAAAAAGTTTTTAATATTTCTAAAAAACATTTTCAAAACTCTGAATAAGTAAATACATGATTATTCTTTTATACATAAGACTGTCCTATTGGTAAAGGTATCATTTTTTGCCAAATCAATAGCTACAAATTCCATGTGATGCTGATAAAAACCCAAACTATTTTCAGTGGAACTTGAAAAACTGATTTTAAAGTTTATTTGTAATAGTAAATGTGCCAGATGAAAAGATGTTCAAAGTCGCTAGTTATTAGAGAAATGCAAATTAGAACTACAATGAGATACCACCTCACACCAGTCAGAATGGCTATCATCAATAATTCCAGGGCTTCGCCTGGTGGTCTAGTGAGTAGGGACACCGCCTTGCAGTGCAAGGGGCGCCGGTTCGAGCCCTGGCCTGGGAAGATCCCACGTGCCGCGGAGCCGCTGCACCGATGTGTCCAATTACCAAGCCGGAGCTCTGGAGCGCATGCGCCCAGAGCCGGTGCTCTGCAACAACAGAGGCCACCGCGATGGGAGGCCCACAGGAGCCAAGGAACAAAGACGGATGAAAACAGACAAATGAAAGACCAACAGAAGTGGCCCGCCTGCTCCCCTCCCTCCCCAACCCGACCCCCGCCCAAAATAAATAAATAAATAAATCTTTTTTAAAAAAATAATAATTCCACAAACAGCAAATGCTGGAGAGGGTGTGGAGAGAAGGGAACCTTCCTGCATTGTTGGTGGAAATATAACTTGGAACAGTCACTATAGAGAAGTGTGTGGAGGTTCCTTAAAAAACTAAACACAGAGCTACCATATGACCCTGCAATCCCACTCCTGGGCATCTATCCAGAGAAAAACATGGCTCAAAGAAGACACATGCTCCCCAATGTTCACTGCAGCACTGTCTACAATAGCCAAGACATGGAAACAACGTAAATGTCCATAGACAGAGGAATGGACAAAGAAGATGTGATATATACATATAATGGAATACAACTCAGCCATTAAAAAGAATGAGATAATGCCATTTGCAGCAATACGGATGGACCTAGAGAGTGTCATACTGTGTGAAGTAAGTCAGACAGAGAAAGAGAAATATCATAATGGCATCCCTTGTACATGGATTCTAAAAAGAAACTATACAAATGAATTTATTTACAAAACAGAAAGAAACTCACAAACTTAGAAAATGACCTTATGGTTACAGGAGGGAGGGGATGCCTGGGGACTTTGGTAAAGTCATGTACACACTGCCATGTTTTAAATGGATAACCAACAAAAATCTATGGTACAGCACATGGAACTCTGCTTAATGTTATGTACCAGCCTGGATGGGAGAGGGGCTTGGGGGAGAATGGATACATGTATATGTATGGCCGAGCCCCTTCACTGTTCACCTGAAACTATCACAAAATTGTTAATAGGCTGGGCTTCCCTAGTGGCCCAGTAGGTAGAGAGTCAGCCTTGCACTGCAAGGGGCGCCGGTTCGATCCCTGGCCCGGGAAGATCTCTGGTGCCGCGGAGCGGCAGGACCGCTGTGTCCAATTGTGAGCCAGCACTCTGGAGCGCATGCGCCCAGAGCCAGCAATCTGCAACAGGAGAGGCCGCTGCAATGGGAGGCCCATACAGCCCTAAAAATAACAATGGATGAAAATAAGTAAATTAAAGAAAATACAAAAGAGGCCAAAATTTACAAAATTTTTAAAAAACTGTTAATAGGCTATATCCCAATAAAAATGTTTTTGGTGTTAAAAGAAAAATAGTAAATATGCCAGAAAAAGAGCTTAACATGGAAAAGACTGAGACATTTTTTCCTAGTAAATATTAAAACAAAACTATAAAGCCATAATAATTAAAATGGAGAATTCATGTTAAAAACATGCAGAGATGTATACACAGACATGGGCTCCCCAAGTGGCACAGTGGTAAAGAATACTACTAAAGCAGATGTGGTTTTGATCCCTGGCTAGGCAAGATCCCTGGAGAAGGGAATGGCAACCCACTCCAGTATTCTTGCCTGGACATTTCTATGGACAGAGGAGCCTGGCGGGCTATAGTCCATAGAGGTGCAAAGAATCGGATACAACTGAGAAACTGAGCACACACATACATAGATATATAGATACACACACATACACGTAAATCTCCGGGATATATCCAGTATCCACAATGCTAAAAAAAAATACATAAAACAAGGGGAAAAATGACTCTTACTAAGCTCAGTGCAGCAGGACCAGCCAGAGTGAAGTCTATGAGACTGTGCAGTTGATCAACACTTTAAATGCGGTGTGGAATATCCATAAAAAAAGGCCAGTAACCTGTCAGTGAACTTACATATAAATGTAACAGTAATAATCTGGTTAAGGATGAGCATTTTAGTTATTTTTAATCATGGGTCACAGTTGGCTTTTTCTTCAGAAAAACATGAATTATAACCCAGTCGTAAAGAAAACACTTGCACTATGAACCTATGGACTCAGCCTTCTCAGCGGACACTACTGCACTTGCGTGGGCATCTAATCCTCGGCTGTGGGGCATTTCTCTGTGCCTTCTAGGACACTGAGCAGCATCCCTGGCTTCTACCCAGGCCAGAGAAACACTTCCATTAATTGACAGTAAAATCTAAGTGCCCCACTGATCTGTAGCTGCCAGGGGGAATACACCACACAAGGCTCCAGCCCTAGACACCTATGGACCTCTTCTCCCACTCACCCTCCTTCACAGTGGTGAAACCAGAAATGTCTCCAGACACTGCTCCATGTCCCCTTGGGGGCAAAACTACCTCCAGCTGAGGACCACTAGTGTGAACACGTGACCTCAAGTTTCTGCTTCCTTGGGATCTGAAGCACACTCCCCAGTGGGTGGGTCTCGTTTCCAGATTGATAGCACGAATCTCTGGGCTCTCTGTACTGCCTGGTCTGGGCACCCTCATCAGTCACTCTCCCACAGTCCAGAGCCAGAGAAAGCAGCTCCATCCCTTCCCTTTTCCTCAAACCTCCACCAGTTCATTCTCCACCCTCAGTTTCAACTAATGGCTTTACTTCCTATCTTACTGAGAAAACAGGCAATTTTAAAATAGCTTTCTCATCTTTCCATTATAAATTCTACCAGCATTCATGTGACTGTACCTCTATACTCAATCTTTCCTCCTGTTAGCATGAGTGATCCCTCCCCACCCCTAGCTACACTCACAGAATGAGGTAACACACAGGTTAATTTTGTAGCCATTAAAAATTCTTATGTACCACCATTCAAAGCATATGCAATACTTAAATCAAGATACTATCTTGGGCTTCCCTGGTGGTCCAGTGGGTAAAGAGTCTGTCTTGTAGTGCAGGGGGCACCAGTTTGATCCCTGGCCAGGGAAGATCCTACATGCAGCGGAGCAGCTGGACCCGTGTGTTCAATTATGAGCCAGCGCTCTGGGGCGCATGCGCCCAGAGCCAGTGCTCTGCTAGAGGAGGGGCCACTGCAATGGGAGGCCCACATAGACCAAAGAACAAAGATGGATGAAAATAAAAATAAATTAAAAAACAATAAAAGAGGCCAAAAAAAGATTCTATAAATAAAAATTTTTTTAAAAAGATACTATCTTATTCTTATTCCAGTTGCAGCACTATTGTGATAATACTCTGTTTTTATTTTATTTTCTTCTGATCTTATAGCCTGGTAACAGTATTTATAGATGTCAATAAAGTGTGAGGATCCTTGATATCTGATAGCTGTCAACAAAGTGTTTGAGGGTCCAGAGTCTCTCAAAGTGAATGACTCCACTGATCTGGTATCAAGCAACCACACTTGTAAGTTTGAATAAACTGAGGATGTTAAAGAAAGTAAAGGTGAAAGTCACTGAGTGCTATTTTTAAGAACATTGAGTGAGAAAAAGAAAGAAAGCATTTTGTCAGGTTTGTTTATTATTCTATTATACTACTTTTAGAATAGTTCTAAGATAAATGGAAGTTTTTAGTAGAGGAATCAACCTCAGAATTTAACATATTCTTTCTGGGGCAAATAGGATCTCCTTACAATGATTCACCTAATGATGCAATTTCCTGAGAAATTCTGGTAAGAAAACGAGATTTGCCTATACCTGCCCCACTTTTCTTACAGCTCCATCCCTTCCCTTTTCCTCAAACCTCCACCAGTTCATTCTCCACCCTCAGTTTCAACTAATGGCTTTACTTCCTATCTTACTGAGAAAACAGGCAATTTTAAAATAGCTTTCTCATCTTTCCATTATAAATTCTACCAGCATTCATGTGACTGTACCTCTATACTCAATCTTTCCTCCTGTTAGCATGAGTGATCCCTCCCCACCCCTAGCTACACTCACAGAATGAGGTAACACACAGGTTAATTTTGTAGCCATTAAAAATTCTTATGTACCACCATTCAAAGCATATGCAATACTTAAATCAAGATACTATCTTGGGCTTCCCTGGTGGTCCAGTGGGTAAAGAGTCTGTCTTGTAGTGCAGGGGGCACCAGTTTGATCCCTGGCCAGGGAAGATCCTACATGCAGCGGAGCAGCTGGACCCGTGTGTTCAATTATGAGCCAGCGCTCTGGGGCGCATGCGCCCAGAGCCAGTGCTCTGCTAGAGGAGGGGCCACTGCAATGGGAGGCCCACATAGACCAAAGAACAAAGATGGATGAAAATAAAAATAAATTAAAAAACAATAAAAGAGGCCAAAAAAAGATTCTATAAATAAAAATTTTTTTAAAAAGATACTATCTTATTCTTATTCCAGTTGCAGCACTATTGTGATAATACTCTGTTTTTATTTTATTTTCTTCTGATCTTATAGCCTGGTAACAGTATTTATAGATGTCAATAAAGTGTGAGGATCCTTGATATCTGATAGCTGTCAACAAAGTGTTTGAGGGTCCAGAGTCTCTCAAAGTGAATGACTCCACTGATCTGGTATCAAGCAACCACACTTGTAAGTTTGAATAAACTGAGGATGTTAAAGAAAGTAAAGGTGAAAGTCACTGAGTGCTATTTTTAAGAACATTGAGTGAGAAAAAGAAAGAAAGCATTTTGTCAGGTTTGTTTATTATTCTATTATACTACTTTTAGAATAGTTCTAAGATAAATGGAAGTTTTTAGTAGAGGAATCAACCTCAGAATTTAACATATTCTTTCTGGGGCAAATAGGATCTCCTTACAATGATTCACCTAATGATGCAATTTCCTGAGAAATTCTGGTAAGAAAACGAGATTTGCCTATACCTGCCCCACTTTTCGTACAGGAATACTATTAGGCTTCAAAAATGTTGGCTATAAACGCAATTGAATAAAAATATAAAAAATAATAAAATAAATGCAATTGAAAATTTTAACTGAATTAAATGCAAACTATTACCCTCCCTTCAAAAAAAATTTCACTCCCAACCTTGGAAATATTCCATCCTAACAGAGGCAGCATGACTGGTCTACGCAGTCATCCTTTTAGCTTATCATATTTGAAGGACCAAGGACTAGTATATTCTTTTCCATTATAAAGGCTAAATAAGGAAAACCGAAATAAGGAATATAAGTAAGCATCTAAGTAGTCTAGAAGACAGAGGAAACGGACACATCCTAACCCCTGGAGGGATAAGTATACCTGAACTCAGCTGACCATGTCTGGAAAGAGCTCACAGGTGAGGTGAGTCAGAGGTTGTGATGAAAGAATGAGTGTGTTTCTGAAAAGGACCTGGAGGGTGCTACAATGGGTGGCAAGTGCCAAGGCGAGACAGCAGGACAGGGCAGGACTGAGGGCCTTGCTGGAGAGCTGTCCAATATACCTGTCAGACTAAGCTCAGAGACTGTGTAGGCTCTAAAGCAGGGCCTAGGGATGAATGTATTAAGTGAAGTAAGACACTTAACCAAGAAAGACAAATATCATATGACATCACTTATACATGAATTTTTACAAATGAACATATTTACAAAACAGACTCACAGACACAGAAAACAAACTTACAGTTACCAAAAGGGAAACAGAGGCAAAATAGGAGAGAGATATATTAGGAATTAGGGATTAACATATACACACTATTATATATAATAAAGATAACCAAGAGGGACCTACTGTACATTACAGAGAATTATACTCAGTATTTTGTAATAACCTATAAAGAAAAGAACCTGAAAAAGTGTGTGTGTGTGTGTGTGTGTGTGTGTGTGTGTGTGGCTTCCCTGGTGACTCAGAGGTAAAGAATCCTCCTGTAATGTGGGAGACAAAGTAGACTCTGGTTGAATCCCTGGGTTGGGAAGATCCCCTGGGGGAGGGCATGGCAGCCCACTCCAGTATTCTTGCCTAGAGAATCCCATGGACAGAGGAGCCTGGTGGGCTACAGTCCATAGAGTCGCAAAGTGTCGGACATGACTGAAACAACTGAGCATGCACGCATATGTCTGTATATATAACTGAATCATTTTGCTGTACACCTAAAACTAATACAACACTGTAAATCAACCATACTTCAAATTTTTAATGGCTAAAAATAAAGCTTAATAAAAAAAGGGAGGGCCCGGTCTATAACAAATAATAATTACAGACTACTAAGATTTCAGTTTGCAAGGCTCTGGAGAGATAAGAAGTAAGGTGTTCTCATTTTACATAATTCAAGGTAAAAACAATGAAATCCTTGCAGGGTCCCGGGATGAGAGCGTACATGTAACTACCTGTGGTTCTAAGGACACAGAGCTGGATCGAAATAAAGAGAGGAAGAGCAGATGGGGTGGAGTCATTCACATGACTCTAAAGTTACTTCCTACCTGGCATCAAAAACAAATTTTTTAATGTTTTAGGAAAATATTAACACACTCCAGAAATGAAAAGAAAAAAAAAATCTCCAAAGAAAAAGCTTAAAATGCTGTTTTTTTTTTTTTTTTTTTAATGTCTAAAATGTAAGATCCTTGAGGCATGATTTAAAAAAAAAAATCCCATGTGGACAGAAACCACAAAACTATAGTATGAATAAATCTTTCCTGCAGCGACTAACAGCAGTGTAGTACAGCTAAAATGGTGACTAATGACATCACCACATCCTTGAGACTGAGCTAATACCAGCATTACCTAATGTTACTTCACCACAGAACACTCTGTCAAAGATAAAATGTTGATGAAACACCAACCTAGAAGATACTCTGCACACTTGACTAAAAGGGGGCAGCAAAAAAAAAAAAAAAAAGTGCTTCAGGGAAATATCAAAATTGAATTCATATATTTGAGAAAAAATAATTATTTAATAGAATCATAAATTCAATACAAAAAGATTCTTAGGGGACGCCCCTGGTGGTCACACGGTTAAGACTACACCTTCCAATGCAGGAAGGTGTGGGTTCAGTCCCTGGTCAGTGAGCTAAGTAAGATTCCACATGATTCAGAGAAAACATGGAAGATCCCTGGGGAGGGCATGGCAGCCCACTCCAGTACTCTTGCCTGGAGAATCCCATGGACAGAGGAGCCTGGTGGGCTACAGTCCATAGAGTCGCAAAGTGTCGGACATGACTGAAACAACTGAGCATGCACGCATATGTCTGTATATATAACTGAATCATTTTGCTGTACACCTAAAACTAATACAACACTGTAAATCAACCATACTTCAAATTTTTAATGGCTAAAAATAAAGCTTAATAAAAAAAGGGAGGGCCCGGTCTATAACAAATAATAATTACAGACTACTAAGATTTCAGTTTGCAAGGCTCTGGAGAGATAAGAAGTAAGGTGTTCTCATTTTACATAATTCAAGGTAAAAACAATGAAATCCTTGCAGGGTCCCGGGATGAGAGCGTACATGTAACTACCTGTGGTTCTAAGGACACAGAGCTGGATCGAAATAAAGAGAGGAAGAGCAGATGGGGTGGAGTCATTCACATGACTCTAAAGTTACTTCCTACCTGGCATCAAAAACAAATTTTTTAATGTTTTAGGAAAATATTAACACACTCCAGAAATGAAAAGAAAAAAAAAATCTCCAAAGAAAAAGCTTAAAATGCTGTTTTTTTTTTTTTTTTTTAATGTCTAAAATGTAAGATCCTTGAGGCATGATTTAAAAAAAAAAATCCCATGTGGACAGAAACCACAAAACTATAGTATGAATAAATCTTTCCTGCAGCGACTAACAGCAGTGTAGTACAGCTAAAATGGTGACTAATGACATCACCACATCCTTGAGACTGAGCTAATACCAGCATTACCTAATGTTACTTCACCACAGAACACTCTGTCAAAGATAAAATGTTGATGAAACACCAACCTAGAAGATACTCTGCACACTTGACTAAAAGGGGGCAGCAAAAAAAAAAAAAAAAAAGTGCTTCAGGGAAATATCAAAATTGAATTCATATATTTGAGAAAAAATAATTATTTAATAGAATCATAAATTCAATACAAAAAGATTCTTAGGGGACGCCCCTGGTGGTCACACGGTTAAGACTACACCTTCCAATGCAGGAAGGTGTGGGTTCAGTCCCTGGTCAGTGAGCTAAGTAAGATTCCACATGATTCAGAGCAAGAAAATTCCAAAAATATAAAACAGAAGCAACATTATAGCAAATTCAATAAAGACTTTAAAAATGACCCACATCAAAAAAAAAATCTTTAAAAAAGAAAAGGTTCTTACAGTTGAAACACGATCAAATATTTAGACGGAAAGGTCATGATGTCTATAATTTACTTCAAAATACTTCCACAGAAACACATACACTTGTGAAGTACATAAAGCAAAGTGTGAACATTTTTTTAAATCATTCAAACCCAAAGGACAGTAGGTACATGAAGCAGCAAGGGGAAGCCTGGAGAGCAGAGATTCCATGGCTGCAAAACCATACCGCCGTTTTAGACTCAGAGTGCAAGTATTAGATTTGGCTATGGCAAACAGTGTATATTAATGCATCTATACAGAATCTAGAAAGATAAGTACTGATGATCCTACTTTCAGGGCAGCAAAAGAGACACAGACATTTTGGACACAGTGGAGGAAGGAGACAGTGGGATGATATGAGTAGCCTGGAAACATACACGCTACCATATGTAGAACAGAGAGCCAGTGGGAACTCGACGTGTGACACCAGGCACCAAAAGCTGGTTCTCTGTGACAATCTGGAGGGGTGGGATGGGGAGGAAGCTGGGGGGGGAGGGGAGGGGCAGTCAAGAGGGAGGGGACACCTACTGGTGATTCACGCTGATGCATGGCAAAAGCCATCACAATGCTGCAATTAGCATCTAATTAAAAAAAATATATATATATATATAGGTTGTAGTCATGGGCTGAATTAGGTCCCCTCTATAATGCCTTTGTTGAACTCCTAACATGTATTTGGTGATACAGCCTTTAAAGTGCCTTTAAATTAAGGCAAAATGAGATCATATGGTGGGGGCGGGGCTAATCGAATAGGACTAATGTGCTTGTAGAATAATAAGACTAAGACATACACAAACTCACATAAAAAAAGAACCCCGTGAAGACACAGCAAGAAGGCTGCCATCTGCAAGGCAAAGACAGAGGAAATCAAATGTACTAACAACTTGATCCCAGGCCTACAGCTCCCAGAACTGTGAGAAATAAATTTTGGATGTTGAAGCCACTCAGACTGTGGTATTCTGTCTGGGGCTTCCCTGGTGGTCCAGTGGGTAAGGACACCGCCTTGCAGTGCAAGGGGCGCCGGTTCGATCCCTGGCCTGGGAAGATCCCATGTGCTGCGGAGCAGCTGGACCGATGTGTCCAACTACCAAGCCGGAGCTCTGGAGCACATGCACCCAGAGCTGGTGCTCTGCAACGAGAGAGGCCACTGCGATGGGAGGCCCATGCGGGCCAAAAGAACAAAGATGGATGAAAATAGATAAATGAAAGACCAATAGAAGTGGCCTGACTGCTCCCCTCCCTCCCCAACCTGCACCCCCCCAAATACAAGAGTCTGCCCCCAAAATATTCAAATCAGAGAGCTGTCAACAAATCTCCTTGAGATCCTCCTGTCTAATCCATCTGTCCTCCTTTAGGCAAAGCTGTCTGTATATCTTCCAGGTGAGGGACAGGAAGAGCAACTGGGAAGGAGACTTCACTCATGGAAGACAGCACATTGAGAGAATTCTGAAATCGAAATTTTAAACTTTACAGTGCAAAATCAATCACCAGTTTTGAACATCTATTTCTAAGTTGTGGTCCTAAAGCCTTGGTTGACAAATTAAGATGAAAAAAAAAAATTGGAAAGCTATGTTACAGAACTCTGCATTACATATTACTTAATTCATCAACAAATATACATGAAAAGCCAGAAGTCTCAGTGCTTTGTTTTCCTGTAGTATTTTTTGTTTCATTCTTTACATTTAAATTCTTGATTCATCCAGTATTCATTTCACAAATGAAACAGATGTAAAGCCTGTCCCTAAAGTTTAGACACTCCTCAGATAGCTTTTTGCCAAATAATTTGTAACAGATAGCTTATCCATAACACGGAGACTTCTGGAGTCAGGCTGCTTCACTTCAACACTAAGCAATAATGGCTCCAGGTAGCACTGTAAAATCAAGATAGTAATTGTGCCTATCTTACAAAGAGTTAAATAAGATTAATCTGAGGGCTTCCCCTGGTGGTCCATGGGTAAGGACACCGCCTTGCAGTGAAAGGGGCGCCGGTTCGATCCCTGGCCTGGGAAGATCCCACGTGCCACGGAGTGGCTGTACTGATGTGTCCAATCACCGAGCCGGAGCTCTGGAGCGCATGTGCCCAGAGCCGGCGCTCTGCGACAACAGACGCCACCGCGATGGGAGGCCCACAGGAGCCAAAGAACAAAGATGGATGAAAATAGAGAAATGAAAGACCAGCAGAAGTGGCCCGCCCACTCCCCTCCCTCCCTAATCCGACCCCGCCCAAAATAAATAAATAAATAAATCTTTAAAAAAAAAGAAAAAGATTAATCTGAGAAAGGGCTACAGTAATTGACATGTAAGCACTCAACAGATGTGAGCTAGTATGATTATATTAAACACTTACATGTACACAGCAGTTTATTTCTGGATTCTATATTCTGTTCACTGTAAATATCCTACATCTATGTGATCGAGCCATAAACAGCCCATAACCCAACTGACTGCCCCGCATAATGGTTCCTCTTTCCTCACATGAACCAAGTCAGACCCTGTGAAGCTGCTGGGCAAAAAAGGCTTTCTGTGTCCCTCATTTCTTTCCTTTTTTTGCCACACTGTGCAGCTTACAGGAACTTAGTTCCCCAACCAAGGTCTGAACCCAGGCCCTTCAGTGAAAGCATCAAGTTCTAACCACTGGACCACAAGGGAATTCAGCCTGATTTCCCGACTATAGGAAGTATGTTTGAATCAGCCTCTATGACCTTCCCTGAGTTCTACCGGCAGGTTCAAGCAGTTGCTACTCAGGGAAGACAGGAGATGAAGAGACAAGGGGGAACAATCAATAAACAATAGTGCAGGACTTTCTTGGTGCCTCAGTGTTAAAGAATCTTCCTACCAATGCAGAGGACATGAGTTTGATCTCTGGTCTGGGAAGATTTCACATTCCTTAGAGCAACTAGGCCCGTGCACCACAACTACCAAGCCCGCATGCTAGAAGCCACGTTCTGCAAAAAAAATCTACTACAATGAGAAACCCAAGCACCACAGCTAGAGAAAACCTGAGCAGAGCAACAAAGACAAAAATATTTTTGGCGGCCAAAAATAAAGTCACAATAAAGCAGCCTTAGGGCAGGGTCCTCATTCCCCTTTAAAGGATACAGGTAATTCTACCTTTGAGCTGTTTCTCACTGAAAACCCAACCAGGTGGGAGAAGTTAACTATGTGCCGCCCAAAAAAGCAGGCAGACCCCTGACCAGCTGAAACCAGAAGGCTGATGATGCTGACTCCCATTTACCCAACCACCAACCAATCAGAAAAATGTCCAGCAGCTGATCGCGCCTTCTTTGAACCATTACTATAATAGGCCACTCTACTCCCTCCAGCTGGGGACACTGTTTTGTGAGCATTAGCTTGCTGTGGCCCTCTTTGCCTGGCAAAGCAAGAAAGTGATTCTTTTCACCTACACCCAAAACTCTGTCTCTGATATTTAATTCTATGTCCAGGTACAGACATCAGATTCAGCATCCATTTCAACAGAAAATGTCCTATCTCAGCCACCCCTATAATCATACCCAGAGTTTCAAACTGTGAACACTAGTGAGGCCTGGGTGGAAATAAGCCCCTGGCTTCACAAGATAACAAGCATCAAAATCCAATCAAAGAACCAGACACTGGCAGGGGAAGGCGGGCGGCAAGTTCTTTTACCTCCTTTTCTGAAGGCTTCAGCCTTTGCCATATTCCTGACGCTCTCAACAGTACGCATCTTCTTTCTCTAGTTTGAAACTAGCCAACCACAAGTGGGGTAACCACTTGTTACCCCAGCAGGCCCTGAACCTGAGGTTACACGTTTGGCGATTCGGGGCTGGCAGTATGGGGAAGGTTCCTACCTGGGCCGGGTCCTTATCTGGCCGTATCCTCTTGGCTGACTGTGGGCAAGAGACTTCCGGGACCTGAAATCTGCAGGGTTCAGCACAAGGGCAGGCGAGGGTGGCATCAGGAGCACCATTTGAGCCCTCAGAAAAGTAGTTGGGGAAGACGGCGGAGGGAAGGAGCAAACCGCAATTTTGCTGGGTGCACCACAACTACCAAGCCCGCATGCTAGAAGCCACGTTCTGCAAAAAAAATCTACTACAATGAGAAACCCAAGCACCACAGCTAGAGAAAACCTGAGCAGAGCAACAAAGACAAAAATATTTTTGGCGGCCAAAAATAAAGTCACAATAAAGCAGCCTTAGGGCAGGGTCCTCATTCCCCTTTAAAGGATACAGGTAATTCTACCTTTGAGCTGTTTCTCACTGAAAACCCAACCAGGTGGGAGAAGTTAACTATGTGCCGCCCAAAAAAGCAGGCAGACCCCTGACCAGCTGAAACCAGAAGGCTGATGATGCTGACTCCCATTTACCCAACCACCAACCAATCAGAAAAATGTCCAGCAGCTGATCGCGCCTTCTTTGAACCATTACTATAATAGGCCACTCTACTCCCTCCAGCTGGGGACACTGTTTTGTGAGCATTAGCTTGCTGTGGCCCTCTTTGCCTGGCAAAGCAAGAAAGTGATTCTTTTCACCTACACCCAAAACTCTGTCTCTGATATTTAATTCTATGTCCAGGTACAGACATCAGATTCAGCATCCATTTCAACAGAAAATGTCCTATCTCAGCCACCCCTATAATCATACCCAGAGTTTCAAACTGTGAACACTAGTGAGGCCTGGGTGGAAATAAGCCCCTGGCTTCACAAGATAACAAGCATCAAAATCCAATCAAAGAACCAGACACTGGCAGGGGAAGGCGGGCGGCAAGTTCTTTTACCTCCTTTTCTGAAGGCTTCAGCCTTTGCCATATTCCTGACGCTCTCAACAGTACGCATCTTCTTTCTCTAGTTTGAAACTAGCCAACCACAAGTGGGGTAACCACTTGTTACCCCAGCAGGCCCTGAACCTGAGGTTACACGTTTGGCGATTCGGGGCTGGCAGTATGGGGAAGGTTCCTACCTGGGCCCGGGTCCTTATCTGGCCGTATCCTCTTGGCTGACTGTGGGCAAGAGACTTCCGGGACCTGAAATCTGCAGGGTTCAGCACAAGGGCAGGCGAGGGTGGCATCAGGAGCACCATTTGAGCCCTCAGAAAAGTAGTTGGGGAAGAGGCGGCGGAGGGAAGGAGAAACAAAAAAACTAGGAGGAAACTCTGGGAGATCTAACTTGGGCGGGAGGCAGAGAGCCGCTTCCGGCTCAATAGCGCAGGCGCGCGACTCTGGCGCAGTACCTGGGCTGTGCATCCAGCTCCAGGCATTCCTGTGGCACCCCACCCCCCACCCCCAGAGCCCTCTAGGTGGGTCCAGTGGTCCCAGCCTTCCCACCCTATGCTGAGCATTTCTCCTGCCCTAACCCGGTTGCCCTTTACCTCTCTCAATTGTTTCTTTCCTTTTTAATTTTTTTTAAAATTCTGTATTGGGGTAAAATTGATTTATGGGCTACCCTGGTGTTTCAATGGTAAAGAATCTGCGTGAGATGCAAGAGACCCGGGCTCCATCCCTGGGTGGGGAAGATCCCTTGAAGGAGGAAATGGCAACCCCTCCAGTGTTCTTGCCTGGGAAATTTCAGGGACAGAGGAGCCTGGCAGGCTACAGTAGGCAGGGTTGCAATAGAATTGGACACTACTTAGCAACTAACCAATAACATAACTGATTTACCATGTTATGTTAGTTTCAGGTGTACAGCAAAGTGATTCAGTTATACAAATGCATATATTCTTTCTCACATTCTCTTCCTATTTAGGTAATTATACAACATTTAGGTTAATTTAACTCAGCATTCAGATAAAGTCACAGCAAGCATCTTCACCTTGTAAAAATGTAAAATAGAATTTGGAAAAAGGCTTTGCTTCGAGATTTACCTTACATTTAAATTTCCTTGTCACTTGTTCCCCTCCATATAAAAATAGAAATAGATTTCCAAAAATTCCTTTCCAAAAGTTACCAAGCAGTCTTGAAAAAGAGCCTAATATATCACATGCTAATTGTAGATGGTGCTGATTTTTCTTCCACCTATTACAAAAATAAACTCAAAAAAAAGATTTATACTCGCTACTTAGCAGTGTTTCTGCGTGTCTTTTTGTACTGTTTCTAATTACTAAGCTATTTTGAATGTGAGTAAAGCAGAAAAGTTCGCCTAAAGGCTCAATTTGGGCGGCCTTGGAACAATATCCCCCTTATTGCCCATCTCTGTGACCCTTCCCCACTCTTCATTTCCTTTGACCTCTCTTGAGCACTCGTTCATTCCTGAAACTCTTCTTTCTTCGCATCACAGACACTGCCCTTCCTCTCTGGGTCTTTCTCAGATACTTTTCTCTGACAAGCTTCTAACTGAATGCTTTGTACAAAGCTCATCCTCGTTTCTTTGCCGTTTTCTTTTCCATAGTCTCCAAATGAAACGCATCGAATTGTTGGCTTGAGTTATTGATTGCTACACAATTTTATTTCAAGCCTGAAGCTCTCATATGCCCTTATATTCAAGCTGTTTAAAAACTGAATTGCTTACCAATGTCACTTTTCTTATAATGAAAAAAACAAAACAAAACAAAACTGAATTTCTCTTTTTCCCATATAAACCTCTCTTGCTCCATGAATCCTGGCTTCCCTTTCCAGATACCCTAATGGATTCACTGTCCATCTTTCTCACCTGGTCACTTTGCTTACATATTTTTTAGGGTTCCTTTTTTTGTGATCACAGCAAAGTTCAGTGGTTGTGATAGAGGCTATAGGATTCACAGAGTCAGAAATATTTACAAGATCCCCCTTTATTAGTAAATGTTTCCTAGCCCCTTATCTAATAAATAGGCCTATTCTAACACTTGCTGGGTTGTTTTTAAGCTGTTTGCATAACTTTTCCCCATTAGACTCAAGGCTTCTTTAGGGTAGAGTCATGTCTTATTTGTTCTTATTTTTCAAATATCTATTCCTAGCACTGAACCAGTACAGTTTTTACTCAATAAATATTAATGAACAGTTCTGAACTCCCTCCAGGAAATTTTAGGGTCTTTTCTTTTCGACTCTTCTTACTTTATCCCATAGATCCTATCTGCACTCAAAATTCTGGGTTGCATTAAATTGTTTGCACAAATGACTATAATAACCCCTCTCTCTTTTTTCATGCCACTGTCTAGACTCCTCCAACACTAACTCTGGGCTTTGATCATGTTACTTGCTTTGGCCAATAGGATAACAACAAATATGAAACAAGTACTTTTCTGCTGCACTTGGAACTCTGAAACCACTAGATGAATGGATCAGGAGAGCCTGCTGGATGATGAAAGACACATGTCCCTGATAACTAACCGCTTACTCCAGCAAAAAGCCAAATATGTGAGCCAGGCCATTGAACGCTAGCTGACTACAAATGCGTGAGGACAGTACTACATGAATGAGCCCATGCAAGGCCAACAACAACAAATCCACCCAAATGAGCCTAGCCCAAATTTCTGATGCACAAAGTCATAAGCTAATAAACCATTACTACTTTCAGCCAATATGTTCTTTGGTGGAATAGGGGGTGATTTGTTATACAGCATAAGCTAGCTGCTACATCAGTCTTCTTCATTTTAAATGTCTCTAGGACTTTTGTCTTAAACATTATTTCCAAACCACCAAAGCGGTGTCTGTTACCACTTTATTCTCTCTCTCTCTTTTTTTTAATTTATTTTCATCCATCTTTATTCTTTGGCCTGTGTGGACCTCCCATTGCAGTAGCCTCTCTCCTTGCAGAGCACCAGCTCTGGGTGCATGCAGTCCAGAGCGCTGGCTCGTAACTGGACACACCAGTCCAGATGCTTTGCAGCACGTGGGATCTTCCCAGGCCAGGGATGGAACCAGCATCCCTTGCACTGCAAGGCTGACTCTTGTACCCACTGGACTGCCAGGGAAGTCCATCACTTTATTCTCTACCTCCATACATTATACTAAGATACACCAACCTAACCTGTCTTCTTGTCCCTAGTTACTATTCAGATATGTAAAACACTTCTGTCAAATTAATCTTCCTAAAACATTTCTTTCACATATCCTGATCAGTGATAAATAAGGACATC
Organism: Tragulus kanchil; assembly: GCA_022376925.1. Taxonomy (NCBI): domain Eukaryota; kingdom Metazoa; phylum Chordata; class Mammalia; order Artiodactyla; family Tragulidae; genus Tragulus; species Tragulus kanchil. Next base: position 36,971,429 of record JAIOJX010000025.1, read on the forward strand.
TTATTTCCTAAATTCAAGGTTTATTTTATCTCCTATATGTCTCCTGATATATTCAAAATATCCATTTTGATCCTGAAGCTATTATAAGATAAGCTCCATGAGAAAGGAATCATAGAACTATAAAGCATAAAAAGCCTAAAGTCATTAAGATCTTACAATTTCCCCTTACATATGAGGAAACCACTTTGGAAGCTGCTGAACTGGAATAAATGTATCTGGGGAGTTTTTATTAATTAATTGCTTTATTTATGTATTCACTGGCCATACTGTGCAGCTTCTTGGATGTTAGTTTCCAACCAGGGATCAAACCTGGGCCCTTGGCTGTGAGAATATAGAGTCCTAACCACTAGACCAGAAAAGCCCAAGGATGTATTTTACATGTGAGAAGGATATGAATTTTGGTGTGGAGTGATAGGGTCTGAGTGACTGTGTCCCACCCCGCAGCCCCAATTCTTACGTTGAAGCCTTAGCTTTCTATGTGATGGTATTTGGAGATGGGGCTTTGGGAGGTAATTTAGATTAGATGAAGTCATGAAAGTGGGGCTCTTGACAGTGGGATTAGTGCTCTCATAAAAAAATACCAGAGTACTCTATCTATCTATCTTTCTGTCTATCTACCTATTTATCATCTATCTCACTCTTTCCCTCTGCCCTGTGAGGACAGAGCAAAAGGGCAGTAATCTGTAAACCAGGAAGAGAGGACTCTCACCACACCCTGAGCATATTAGTCACCTTATTCAGACTTCCAGGTCTCCAAAACTGTGACAGCATAAATTTTTGTTGTTTTAGCCATCTGGTTTGTGTCATTTCATTGTGGCAGCGGTCATTGATAATACCAGCATCCACAAGACAAAGCTACCAGTCAAAATTAGTTTTTAATCTTATGTACAAGAATCACTTGCATTTCTATCAGTTTTCCACAATTAACAGAGTCCTAAAATAGCTCAAAGATGACAAAAGGCATAACTAACACAGAAGTATGAACTAGACAGGACACTTACCAATCTTTTCTGTGAATGTCAAAGTGTAGTATGTTTCCCCAACATATCTAAACAACAGTTATAAGCTAATTGCCTTTCCTTCTCCTGACCTGAAGCTGCTACACATGTGATGTGCTGTCAGCTTGTATGGCCAGGCCATTCAAGTTGGCTGTTCTTTTGTTCTCTGTACACCTGTCATATTTTTAACCTGATCCTGAAGCTATTATAAGATAAGCTCCATGAGAAAGGAATCATAGAACTATAAAGCATAAAAAGCCTAAAGTCATTAAGATCTTACAATTTCCCCTTACATATGAGGAAACCACTTTGGAAGCTGCTGAACTGGAATAAATGTATCTGGGGAGTTTTTATTAATTAATTGCTTTATTTATGTATTCACTGGCCATACTGTGCAGCTTCTTGGATGTTAGTTTCCAACCAGGGATCAAACCTGGGCCCTTGGCTGTGAGAATATAGAGTCCTAACCACTAGACCAGAAAAGCCCAAGGATGTATTTTACATGTGAGAAGGATATGAATTTTGGTGTGGAGTGATAGGGTCTGAGTGACTGTGTCCCACCCCGCAGCCCCAATTCTTACGTTGAAGCCTTAGCTTTCTATGTGATGGTATTTGGAGATGGGGCTTTGGGAGGTAATTTAGATTAGATGAAGTCATGAAAGTGGGGCTCTTGACAGTGGGATTAGTGCTCTCATAAAAAAATACCAGAGTACTCTATCTATCTATCTTTCTGTCTATCTACCTATTTATCATCTATCTCACTCTTTCCCTCTGCCCTGTGAGGACAGAGCAAAAGGGCAGTAATCTGTAAACCAGGAAGAGAGGACTCTCACCACACCCTGAGCATATTAGTCACCTTATTCAGACTTCCAGGTCTCCAAAACTGTGACAGCATAAATTTTTGTTGTTTTAGCCATCTGGTTTGTGTCATTTCATTGTGGCAGCGGTCATTGATAATACCAGCATCCACAAGACAAAGCTACCAGTCAAAATTAGTTTTTAATCTTATGTACAAGAATCACTTGCATTTCTATCAGTTTTCCACAATTAACAGAGTCCTAAAATAGCTCAAAGATGACAAAAGGCATAACTAACACAGAAGTATGAACTAGACAGGACACTTACCAATCTTTTCTGTGAATGTCAAAGTGTAGTATGTTTCCCCAACATATCTAAACAACAGTTATAAGCTAATTGCCTTTCCTTCTCCTGACCTGAAGCTGCTACACATGTGATGTGCTGTCAGCTTGTATGGCCAGGCCATTCAAGTTGGCTGTTCTTTTGTTCTCTGTACACCCCCTGCTCAATCAATCCCTGCTTCATTCACACCCTGCTCTCCTAAGTGACCTTTCCACTAAGAATCAGAAAACCTCATCAGTAAATACCTACATACTTGCCCCCAGCACCATTTGGCAATTGTTCTAATCTTTAGATCAGAATGGCTCCCCTACTATAGTTTATCAAAGGGAAGACCTCTGCTCTGTAAAGGTCGTTAGCCAATTGGCTAAGAGGGCTGTACCCCTCTGCTGATTTCCCTGGTAAACGATGAGTCAATTCCCCCTATGACTGGTAGTCTCCCTCCCTATTTGCCCAGGAGTGAAGACTGTTGCTGTGTCTTGTCTGCTGTCTGCCATCCACAGTGGGCAGAGGGGATAGTGCTCCTGGACCCTTCTGTTTCAGATGTGCAAGAGCTCCCATCTATTAAAGCACCAATGTCACTGTCGCTGACTCTAGGCTCTGTCTTCAGTCTCAAGGCTGGTCAAGGATAGGGCTTTCAGGTCTGTGGGGTGCAGTCCACCACACGCCTTCTCACTAAGTCTTCTGCATTCACAATCAGACTTTCAACCTTCTTTGATTACAAGTGCAACTCACAATTTCCAAGCCCATTTTAGCCTAGAGATCATCCAAGAGCCAGAGGAACAGTGAAGTTACAAGAGCACCCATCTTGGCCTGTCCTCACTAACAAGCTCTGGAACCCTCAGGCCCTCAATTTTTTTTTTTTTTTAATTATGTTTGGCCACACTGCACAGCATGTGAGATCCAAGTTCCCCAACCAGGGATCGAACCCCGGCTCCCTGCAGTGGAAGCTCACAGTCCTAACCACTGGACCACCAGGAAATCCCAGGCCACTTGCATGTTGTTCAGAAGGATTCCTGCTTTGGTGTTAACATCAACTCTGCTGTGCATGACTGCTCGCCGCCTGGCCAACTCAAGGCAGCTGGGCCCCTTCCATCTCTTACCTTGTCACTTCTCAGATGCCTCTGGACACCCTGGCCTTAGTCCTCCCTCTGTGACACCTTTCTGAAGCCACCCAGCTTGTCATGTGATGCTACTTGTTCTGCTCTACGAGTCACCACATAGACAACCCAGGAAAGAACACCTGAAAGTAAAAAGGTATCATTTATTGAGCTCCTGTCACATGCCAAGACTTCAGGTCTTAATACTTTTTCTTTATTTCTTAACTCCTATCTTTTTTGTTTCTGCTTTAGTAGTTAAAAGTAGATTTTATCTCCTCCGAAAGAATCTTGAAAAGATAAGACCATTCTTCTCTATGACTCCCCAAACAATGTCACTGAATAAAATTAATAATTTCTTAATAACATCTAATACCTTGTTGTTGTTCAGTTGCTAAGTCTTGTCTGACTCTTTGAAACCCCATGGGCTGGAGCACACCTGGTCTCCCTGTCCCCCGTTACTTCCTGGAGTTTGTCGAAGTTCATGTTCATTGAGTTGGTGATGCCATTCCACCATCTCATCCTCTCTTGCCCTCTTCTCCTTCTGTCCTCAGTCTTTCCCAGCATCAGAGCGTTTTCCAATAAGCTGGCTCTTTGCATCAGGTGGCCAAAGTATTGGAACTTCAACTCTTCCTGGTAGCTCAGAGAGTTAAGATCTAATACATAGTCCAAATCTGGTCAAGGATAGGGCTTTCAGGTCTGTGGGGTGCAGTCCACCACACGCCTTCTCACTAAGTCTTCTGCATTCACAATCAGACTTTCAACCTTCTTTGATTACAAGTGCAACTCACAATTTCCAAGCCCATTTTAGCCTAGAGATCATCCAAGAGCCAGAGGAACAGTGAAGTTACAAGAGCACCCATCTTGGCCTGTCCTCACTAACAAGCTCTGGAACCCTCAGGCCCTCAATTTTTTTTTTTTTTTAATTATGTTTGGCCACACTGCACAGCATGTGAGATCCAAGTTCCCCAACCAGGGATCGAACCCCGGCTCCCTGCAGTGGAAGCTCACAGTCCTAACCACTGGACCACCAGGGAAATCCCAGGCCACTTGCATGTTGTTCAGAAGGATTCCTGCTTTGGTGTTAACATCAACTCTGCTGTGCATGACTGCTCGCCGCCTGGCCAACTCAAGGCAGCTGGGCCCCTTCCATCTCTTACCTTGTCACTTCTCAGATGCCTCTGGACACCCTGGCCTTAGTCCTCCCTCTGTGACACCTTTCTGAAGCCACCCAGCTTGTCATGTGATGCTACTTGTTCTGCTCTACGAGTCACCACATAGACAACCCAGGAAAGAACACCTGAAAGTAAAAAAAGGTATCATTTATTGAGCTCCTGTCACATGCCAAGACTTCAGGTCTTAATACTTTTTCTTTATTTCTTAACTCCTATCTTTTTTGTTTCTGCTTTAGTAGTTAAAAGTAGATTTTATCTCCTCCGAAAGAATCTTGAAAAGATAAGACCATTCTTCTCTATGACTCCCCAAACAATGTCACTGAATAAAATTAATAATTTCTTAATAACATCTAATACCTTGTTGTTGTTCAGTTGCTAAGTCTTGTCTGACTCTTTGAAACCCCATGGGCTGGAGCACACCTGGTCTCCCTGTCCCCCGTTACTTCCTGGAGTTTGTCGAAGTTCATGTTCATTGAGTTGGTGATGCCATTCCACCATCTCATCCTCTCTTGCCCTCTTCTCCTTCTGTCCTCAGTCTTTCCCAGCATCAGAGCGTTTTCCAATAAGCTGGCTCTTTGCATCAGGTGGCCAAAGTATTGGAACTTCAACTCTTCCCTGGTAGCTCAGAGAGTTAAGATCTAATACATAGTCCAAATCTAAATTCTCAAAAAAATGTGCTTTCTAATTGGTTTATGTAAACCAGATCCAATCCAGGGTAGTGTAACTCTTTTAAGTCTCTAGTCTAGAAAAATATCCCTTTTTTATTGTTTTAATTCACTGAAGAGACAGAGCTAGTTGTCCTGTACAATGTCATACTTTCTGGGTTTATCTATTTGCTTCTCCATGGTATTTGTTTAACTTGTGCATCTTTTAGAAACAAGAATAGCTAAAGTCTTGATTCAAGTTAAATATTTTGGGTCAGATGGAATATGTCATAAAAGAACATCTAGGGCTTCCCTGGTGGTCCAGTGGGTAAGGACACCGCCTTGCAGTGCAAGGGGCACCGGTTCGATCCCTGGCCTGGGAAGATCCCACGTGCCGCGGTGCAGCTGGATCGATGTGTTCAATTATGAAGCCGGAGCTCTGGAGCGCATGCGCCTGGAGCCAGTGCTCTGCAGCAACAGAGGTCACTGCGATGGGAGGCCCACAAAGGCCAAAGAAAAAAGATGGATGAAAATAGATAAATGAAAGACCAATAAGAAGTTGCCCCCAAAAAATAATTATTAAAAAAAGAACATCTAATATCTGCTCAGTCAAGCATGAGTGATGCTTGATTTTTAAGCCCTCCAGTGAAGTCACCAGCAGTTTACAAAATACTGGGTTACATCCTACCTTTGGTATATTTTGATGAGATATCCTGCAGTCTTGACCACCAGGTGCAAAACATTGTTGCAGTGAGAAAACACTTTAGAAGGACTTCCCTGACAGTCCAGTGGTTAAGAATCCACCTTCCAAAGCTGGGGACAATCCCTCATGGGGAACCTAAGATCCTACCTACTGCAGGGCAACTAAGCCTGTGCACTGCAACTACTGAGCCCAACACCACAACCAGAGAGCCCATGCGCTGCAACTACGATCCAATGCAGCCAAATTAAGTAACCAATTATTTATTTATTTATTTAAAAAAAAATTTTTTTTTTTTTAGAATACTTCCTTTTGGAAACAAACTGCCTGTTGTGAATTTAGATTAAAAATGGACATTTAACTCACAAGCTTACTTTTTCACCTCCAAACTAGTGATGTTCATTGTCAACAGTAAGTCATAAAGCTTAATGCTGCAGTGACAGGTTTAGGATCTGGTGTACATTTCCCCAATCTCTGAATCTCTCATTTCACAACCAGATGTCCAGTCTTTCTTTATCTCTGTGGTTCTTCCTGAACCCTTCATGTTATATTGCCCCTAGGGAGCCTTAAAGTGAGCACAACATTCCTAGCAAATACTGTGAGTTTCAGATCCATTTTTACAGTTGAGATTTGAGGAGCTAAGAAATTAGCGATTGTGAAATAGGTCTGCACATTTGAATCAAGGCACTTGAATTCATAAGAACATTTACCCCATGGACACATGAAAAGTTAGTGCTTAAGTGCTGTCCTAAATATATCTTTATCATCTGCAATTATTGTTCAGGAAATCAATAACGATGATATGATGCTGATAAAAACCATTGTAACTACTATTACAGTAATGTTCCCCTTAATGAGCTGCTTGAACTAGAAGTCAAGTGCAATTGAGAAAGACTCCCTGAAACCTAGAAGATCAGCAAATTGCATCCAACCCACCCTGCAGGGAAAAGAAATAATCTTTGAAAGTTGAGTTGAGAAACTCGGTCAAATATATGAATTATGTGTTTGCTAAAAGTACAAAACAGGTAATACCTAAGTGGGGCAAGTATTTAAAGTCTTGGCTATGGGGAGAGGATAGGTAATTTAAATGACAATTGGTTTAAATCTACTGAAGTCATTTTCTCCAAGTAAAGTGGAGGAGGTTAAGAAAATAGATCTCCAATAACTAAGGAAAGTTTGAATTCTTCTCAGCTAGAATGAGGCAACCCTGATGTCTTACAAAGGTAAATCTATGCTGGCAATCCCCATAAACAGATTTGTTTTTGTCTGAAGATCTGTCTTAGAAGAGACAGAACACTCTTTTATAAACTTATAGGGCAGATCAAAAGGTAATATTATAGCTAGGAAGGTTCAATTTTAAGGTCAGGAAAAATATTTTTATTGTGGTAAAATATACATAAAATTGAGCTTCCCTGGTGGCTCAGATGGTAAAGACTTCATCTGCAATGTGGGAAACCTAGGCTCTATCCCTGGGTTGGGAAGATCCCCTGGAGGAGGGCATGGCAACCCACTTCAGTATTCTTGCCTGGAGAATCCCATGGACAGAGGAACCTGGCGAGCTACAGTCCATGGTTTGCAAAGAGTTGGACACGACTGAAGTGACTGAGCACTCACAATACATAAAATTAGCTTAGCATTTTAACCATTCTTTAGTGTATGGTTGTGACATGAAATGCCTTCACATTATTATGCAACATCACCACCATCCACCTCCAGAATTCCTCATCATCCTGTACTGACACCATGAAACCCATTAAACAATAAATCCTCATTCCTCCCGCCCAGAGTCCCTGGTAACCACCATTCTACTTTCTGTGTCTATGATATTGACTACTACTCTAACCACCTCATGTAAGTGGACTCATACTATAGCTCTCCTTTTGTATCTGGCTTATTTCACTTAGCATAATGACTTCAGGTTTCATCTATGTTGTAGCATGTATCAGGATGTTATTCTTTTATAAAGCTGAATAATACTTCATTTTACACATCTATACTACATTTTATTTGTCTGTTCATCCTTAGATAGACATTTAAGTCATTGCCATCTTTTGGCTATTGTAAATAATGCTGTTATGAATCTCAATATATGAATATCTGTTCAAAATTTTGCTTTTAATTATTTGGGGAATATACCCAGAGATGGGATTCCAGTAATTTTATGTTTAATTTTCTGAGAAACTGCTAAACTGTTTTCCACAGCTGCTGTACTATTTACATTCCCATTGTCAGCACACACGGATTTCAGTTTCTCCACATCCTTGCAAGCACTCATTGTTGTCTACTTTTTTTTATTATTATTATTTATTTATCTTTTTGGGGGGGTGAGGTGGGGAGGGAGTGGGACTGGTGGGCCACTTCTATTGGTCTTTCATTTATCTATTTTCATCCATCTTTGTTCTTTTGGCTCCTGTGGGCCTCCCATCACAGTGGCCTCTGTTGTCGCAGAGCACCGGCTCTGGGCGCATGCGCTCCAGAGCTCCAGCTCGGTAATTGGACACATCAGTCCAGCCGCTCCGCAGCACATGGGATCTTCCCAGGCCAGGGATCGAACCGGCGCCCCTTGCACTGCAAGGCGGTGTCCTTACCCACTGGACCACCAGGGGAAGCCCTGTTGTCTACTTTTTAATAGCACCTATCCTAATGAGTTTAAAGAAAAAAACCCTTTTAATAATTAGACCAGCACCACAGTGGGATGCGCTGTCTCAGAAGGTAGGGACTGATAGATGTGTTCTACCAAAGACTGAATAGACTAACATGTTCAGTTGCGCAGGCTGGGCACTATCCAAGTGTATCTGGTCACAGAGTGAATAATGGCTGAAAACCAACACATATTCACATGCCAAGATTTAAACCCTGGTGTAGGATGTTTTCTCCCCTGAAAATATTGTCAGCTTTCAAAGCCATGTGCCTGAAGGGCACCTTTTAGTGCAACATCTACTGTGTCTATTTCTTTTCCCATGTAAGTGGACTCATACTATAGCTCTCCTTTTGTATCTGGCTTATTTCACTTAGCATAATGACTTCAGGTTTCATCTATGTTGTAGCATGTATCAGGATGTTATTCTTTTATAAAGCTGAATAATACTTCATTTTACACATCTATACTACATTTTATTTGTCTGTTCATCCTTAGATAGACATTTAAGTCATTGCCATCTTTTGGCTATTGTAAATAATGCTGTTATGAATCTCAATATATGAATATCTGTTCAAAATTTTGCTTTTAATTATTTGGGGAATATACCCAGAGATGGGATTCCAGTAATTTTATGTTTAATTTTCTGAGAAACTGCTAAACTGTTTTCCACAGCTGCTGTACTATTTACATTCCCATTGTCAGCACACACGGATTTCAGTTTCTCCACATCCTTGCAAGCACTCATTGTTGTCTACTTTTTTTTATTATTATTATTATTTATTTATCTTTTTGGGGGGGTGAGGTGGGGAGGGAGTGGGACTGGTGGGCCACTTCTATTGGTCTTTCATTTATCTATTTTCATCCATCTTTGTTCTTTTGGCTCCTGTGGGCCTCCCATCACAGTGGCCTCTGTTGTCGCAGAGCACCGGCTCTGGGCGCATGCGCTCCAGAGCTCCAGCTCGGTAATTGGACACATCAGTCCAGCCGCTCCGCAGCACATGGGATCTTCCCAGGCCAGGGATCGAACCGGCGCCCCTTGCACTGCAAGGCGGTGTCCTTACCCACTGGACCACCAGGGGAAGCCCTGTTGTCTACTTTTTAATAGCACCTATCCTAATGAGTTTAAAGAAAAAAACCTTTGAATAATTAGACCAGCACCACAGTGGGATGCGCTGTCTCAGAAGGTAGGGACTGATAGATGTGTTCTACCAAAGACTGAATAGACTAACATGTTCAGTTGCGCAGGCTGGGCACTATCCAAGTGTATCTGGTCACAGAGTGAATAATGGCTGAAAACCAACACATATTCACATGCCAAGATTTAAACCCTGGTGTAGGATGTTTTCTCCCCTGAAAATATTGTCAGCTTTCAAAGCCATGTGCCTGAAGGGGCACCTTTTTTTTAGTGCAAACAAAGGCACAAATAAAAGCTATTAATTATTCTGGCCGACTGACTCTTCATTATGAGGAAGCTGTAGATGGAACATATTAATGCACAGGTTAATACATAGTCTCGGACTTCCCTGGTGGCTCAGTGGTAAAGAATCTGCCTGCAATGCAGAAGACCTGGGTTTGATTCATGGGGTGGGAAGATCCCCTGGAGGAGGTCATGGCAACCCACTCCAGTACTCTTGCCTGGAGAATTCCATGCACAGAGGAGCCTGGCAGGCTACAGACCATAGGGTCACACAGAGCCGGACATGACTGAAGTAACTAGGCAGCAGTAGCAACCCTACCTGATCCATTGGACTAGAGGACACTTTAGGCACCTTCTAATGGTGGTATTCTGTGGACTTCTTTTATAGTATCACAAAATGCCCCTCAAACCCTTTGACACACCTTGCATTGACAGGTGAAGTTGACAACCCCTTACCTTGAATCTGGGATCTGTGACTGCCTCACTAACAGAATTCTGCACGAGTGACCCTGAGTCAGTTTCTAGGCCCAGACTTTAAGAAACTGGCAGCTACCATTTCCTGTCTCTTGGGACACTCCTTCTTGGAACCCAGCCACCACGCTGGGAGGAAACATAAACCACTTTGTAGGAGACGCACATGGAGAAAACCCAACACTCATTACCAAGAAAGCAAACTATCTCGGAAGTGGACCCTGCAGCCCCAATAAAGAGGATGATCTGTCCTAGCCAAGCCCTGCCCAAATTGCAGATTGATGAGTAAGGTATGTTGTTTTAAACCACTACCATTTTAGGGTGATTTTCTTTAGCTGCAGCTGATAATCAGGACAGTCTGGAATATGATATGAACAGTGCTCCAAACTCACATTTCTGCAACATGCTTCACACCAGCAGTGCTTGAAGGAGTCCCAGGTAGAGCCTTCTCTAAGGAGCTCTTGATTGTTTTTTTCCATAGAATGTTTTATTTTGATTCTTTACTGGATACTAATTTGCTCAGTTGGCTGAAAACCAACACATATTCACATGCCAAGATTTAAACCCTGGTGTAGGATGTTTTCTCCCCTGAAAATATTGTCAGCTTTCAAAGCCATGTGCCTGAAGGGGCACCTTTTTTTTAGTGCAAACAAAGGCACAAATAAAAGCTATTAATTATTCTGGCCGACTGACTCTTCATTATGAGGAAGCTGTAGATGGAACATATTAATGCACAGGTTAATACATAGTCTCGGACTTCCCTGGTGGCTCAGTGGTAAAGAATCTGCCTGCAATGCAGAAGACCTGGGTTTGATTCATGGGGTGGGAAGATCCCCTGGAGGAGGTCATGGCAACCCACTCCAGTACTCTTGCCTGGAGAATTCCATGCACAGAGGAGCCTGGCAGGCTACAGACCATAGGGTCACACAGAGCCGGACATGACTGAAGTAACTAGGCAGCAGTAGCAACCCTACCTGATCCATTGGACTAGAGGACACTTTAGGCACCTTCTAATGGTGGTATTCTGTGGACTTCTTTTATAGTATCACAAAATGCCCCTCAAACCCTTTGACACACCTTGCATTGACAGGTGAAGTTGACAACCCCTTACCTTGAATCTGGGATCTGTGACTGCCTCACTAACAGAATTCTGCACGAGTGACCCTGAGTCAGTTTCTAGGCCCAGACTTTAAGAAACTGGCAGCTACCATTTCCTGTCTCTTGGGACACTCCTTCTTGGAACCCAGCCACCACGCTGGGAGGAAACATAAACCACTTTGTAGGGAGACGCACATGGAGAAAACCCAACACTCATTACCAAGAAAGCAAACTATCTCGGAAGTGGACCCTGCAGCCCCAATAAAGAGGATGATCTGTCCTAGCCAAGCCCTGCCCAAATTGCAGATTGATGAGTAAGGTATGTTGTTTTAAACCACTACCATTTTAGGGTGATTTTCTTTAGCTGCAGCTGATAATCAGGACAGTCTGGAATATGATATGAACAGTGCTCCAAACTCACATTTCTGCAACATGCTTCACACCAGCAGTGCTTGAAGGAGTCCCAGGTAGAGCCTTCTCTAAGGAGCTCTTGATTGTTTTTTTCCATAGAATGTTTTATTTTGATTCTTTACTGGATACTAATTTACTCAGATTACTAAATATTCTCTCATACTGTGATTTTTATCAAGGTGTGGTTGATTTACAATATTACATAAGTTGTAAGTGTATAACATAGTGATTCACAATTTTTAAAGATTATTGTCCATTTAAGTTATTATAAAATATTGCCTATATTCCCTGTGTCATATATTTTTGTAGACTATTTATTTTATACATAGAAATTATACTTCTTAATCCTCTACCCTATCTTCTCTCTCCTCTCTGTCTCTCCCCACTGGTAGCCTCTATTTTATTTCCTTTATCTGTGTGTTTCGTTTTTTGTTATATTTAATGCTGTTTAGTTACTCGGTCATGTCTCTTTGTGACACTAGTGGGCTGTGGCCCATCACGTTCCTTTGTCCATGGAATTTCCTAGGCAAGATTACTGGAGTGGATTGCCATTTCCTTCTTAGATTTATTAGTTTTATTTTTTAGATTCCACATATAAGCGATTACAGTACTTGTCCTTCTCTGCCTTATTTCACTAAGCCTAATATCCTCTGAGTCCCTGTTGCAAATGGCAAAGCTTTTGTTCTTTTTAATGGTTCAGTAGTATTCCGTAATACATATGTACTTGTTTATCCGTTCATCTATTGATGGACACTTGGCTTGCTTCCATATTTTGGTAATTGTAAATAGGCTGCTGTGAACACTCGGATGAATGTATCTTTTCAAACTAGTGTTTTCAGTTTTCTTTGGATATACCTAGGAGTGGAGCTGCTAGGTCGTGGGGTAGCCCTATTATTAGTTGTCGAGGAACTTGGATGCTGTGCTCCACAACGGTTGCAACCAATTTACATGCCCATCAAGACTGTATAAGGTTTCCTTTTTAAGGAGTCGTGATTTATTTTCTCACCAATCACAGACCATGGCCCTTGTCCCTTATCTTCTCTCTCATGCTCCCATTTAAGACAGAGATGTTGAAACCCACCTTCTGCAACATCTGTGCCCTCCCTGAATGGATTTCTTGAGGAATCATAGGTTTCTCAGAGTCACACGCTGGACCCTTCCACACACTCAAGGGCTCCTGTTTCACCTTGAGCCAGTAGTATGTAAGGTTAGAATGTGGACTTCAAGGGACAATATAAACAGAGAACCTCCTCGATCCAGTAAACTGCGGTGCACGTTGGCTCTTCGTTGTTCAGTTGCTAAGTCATGTCCGACTCTTTGCGACCCCTTGGACTGTAGCACGCCAGGCTTCCCCGTCCTTCACCCTCTCCCAGAATTTGCTCAAACTCATGTGCATGAGTTGGTGATGCTATCTAACCATCTCACCCTCTGCCCCCGGTTTCTCCTTTTACCTTCCGCCTTTCCCAGCACTTGCTATAAATTTAAGAGGGAGCATAGAAGCCAAGCAAATGGGCCTTGGAAGGAAGAGCAGAAACCACACTCGCTCTGGACCCTGACTATCTGCTGTTGCTCCATCCGGATCAAATGTGCCTGCATTCACTGGGGAGGAAAAGGTCATCCTGCAAGGCCATGCTCGGTTCTGAGTCTTGTCTGTTAAGCTCCCCTCCTCCTCGACAACCGTCCGCTCACCACCACTTTCATTTCAGGAAGGAAATAGTTAAAAAGACTCCTGCCCTTCAGGGCCTGGGAGGGGGCGGCAGCCTAGTGCTTTATAGTGGCTGCATCCCTGGAGGGCTGGAAGACTGGAACATTCTTGCCGCCCAAGAGTGGAGTACAAGGCTTGGGAGCTTTGGGAGAAGGGGAGGACAGACGCGAGGCGTGTTTCTCCGGAGTTTTCTTTTACTTGCGAGCCTTCGCGCGCGCGTGCACAGCCAGCGCTTTGGTCAGGCGATTGCAGACCGGAGGTGGAGAGGCTCCATCCCACCGGTGGCTGGAGCCTGGCGGCTCGGGGACGACCTCCCCAAAGAAGCTGTGCCCAGGAAGTTTTCCGAAGCGGAGGCTGCGGGGCAGCGGGGGCCGCCGCCGCGCCGGAGCCCGGCACACTCGCCACCCACCCTCGCCCGCGCGGCTTCAACTCGCCCGGGCGCCGCACGCGGACCGGGCAGCCGCCTGCGCCCGCTGAGCTCCACGGTCGGTGCAACTCTTTCCTCTCGGGGTCTCCAGTCGGGTGGGGGAGACGTCGGCGGGACCCTCACACTCAAGGGCTCCTGTTTCACCTTGAGCCAGTAGTATGTAAGGTTAGAATGTGGACTTCAAGGGACAATATAAACAGAGAACCTCCTCGATCCAGTAAACTGCGGTGCACGTTGGCTCTTCGTTGTTCAGTTGCTAAGTCATGTCCGACTCTTTGCGACCCCTTGGACTGTAGCACGCCAGGCTTCCCCGTCCTTCACCCTCTCCCAGAATTTGCTCAAACTCATGTGCATGAGTTGGTGATGCTATCTAACCATCTCACCCTCTGCCCCCGGTTTCTCCTTTTACCTTCCGCCTTTCCCAGCACTTGCTATAAATTTAAGAGGGAGCATAGAAGCCAAGCAAATGGGCCTTGGAAGGAAGAGCAGAAACCACACTCGCTCTGGACCCTGACTATCTGCTGTTGCTCCATCCGGATCAAATGTGCCTGCATTCACTGGGGAGGAAAAGGTCATCCTGCAAGGCCATGCTCGGTTCTGAGTCTTGTCTGTTAAGCTCCCCTCCTCCTCGACAACCGTCCGCTCACCACCACTTTCATTTCAGGAAGGAAATAGTTAAAAAGACTCCTGCCCTTCAGGGCCTGGGAGGGGGCGGCAGCCTAGTGCTTTATAGTGGCTGCATCCCTGGAGGGCTGGAAGACTGGAACATTCTTGCCGCCCAAGAGTGGAGTACAAGGCTTGGGAGCTTTGGGAGAAGGGGAGGACAGACGCGAGGCGTGTTTCTCCGGAGTTTTCTTTTACTTGCGAGCCTTCGCGCGCGCGTGCACAGCCAGCGCTTTGGTCAGGCGATTGCAGACCGGAGGTGGAGAGGCTCCATCCCACCGGTGGCTGGAGCCTGGCGGCTCGGGGACGACCTCCCCAAAGAAGCTGTGCCCAGGAAGTTTTCCGAAGCGGAGGCTGCGGGGCAGCGGGGGCCGCCGCCGCGCCGGAGCCCGGCACACTCGCCACCCACCCTCGCCCGCGCGGCTTCAACTCGCCCGGGCGCCGCACGCGGACCGGGCAGCCGCCTGCGCCCGCTGAGCTCCACGGTCGGTGCAACTCTTTCCTCTCGGGGTCTCCAGTCGGGTGGGGGAGACGTCGGCGGGACCCTGGGTAGGGAGGAGAGGCGAGCCCCGAGCGTTGTTGCCCGGCGCGGGCCCCTCCTGTGCCGGGGCTGGCGTCACCTGCCTGCCCTGCCTGCCCTGCCTGCCCGAGGGGGCGCTTGGCGGCGCGGGCGCCCTCCTGGGCGGGGTGAGCTCCGGGAACATGTGGGGTTTGGGAAACTGATCCAAAGCCCCTCAACCTCCCTAGGCGGGTGTCGCCTAGTCAAAAGCAAGCCTGGGCCTCCGCTTTCCAGGCGTGCGAGAGCTTTGTGGACCATCACGCCTTGTCGCTGGCTCCAGAGCCCGCTTGTGAAGTTTGCCCCACGGTCTTCTGCTCCCGCGCGCCCGGGACACGCCAAGGGGAGCCGAGGGCCCTGGGTGTGAAGGGCAGGTGTGTGTGAAAGAGATGTGTTTGGAGAACCCCCAGGGCAGCTAGGTTGGAAACCTGCCTGTTGGAGGTCTGGGCGTTTTGTCCTGTGCCCTCCTTTCAGGACACTCGTTGCCCTTCACGTGCAGAAAACCAGGGCCGTTCCGATCATTAGCCTCTGTGTACACGGTCCTAATGGCGTTGCTGGCTGGCCTGGGCGGCAGAGAGGGTGGGCTGGGAGGCGTATTAAAAGTCAGGCGTTGTCAGTCAGGAGGGTTACTAACTTTTACTCAGTGAGCAAAATCCACCAAAGTGGTGGCGGGGGGCGGGGGGACTTGTTTAAAAGTTTCTAGTTTATCTGCGGTTTTTTTTTTTTTTCTCTTGTAAATATGTATGACTCCCTCGCCCCCACCCTCCCTTTTGTGTTAACTAATTGAGAAATATGTTGGCAGTCATTTCATGTAAATTACCTGCTCTAAACTCCTGCCAGGTGGGTAAGGTTGGAATTTCCAAATCACTAATTTGGTGAACTTTGATCCTGAGAGTCCCTAGATGTGAAACGGTGTAAGCATCAGGATACAGTCCTCTTACCTCATAATAGCTTTTGAACTCCAGCGAATCCTTAGACCCCCAACTATGAAGAACTCTGAATCTGTAAACCACCCGCCTTCAGGTCTGAACCTGAGAGGCTTCACTAGAGCCATGACTGATGATGACTGATGATCTGAAGCCAGCGAGACTTAGATCCGTGGAAATGAGCTAAGACTCATCCTTGGAGGAACATGCAGTTGAGAGGGTTTTTTTCCCTTTGGTTTGTGTCTTTCATCCAATGATGATATGGCAGTCACATGCCTTTGCCAAATATACCTTAGTTCTGCAGTTCCATATGTGTACAGCAGTGAGCGAGGTGACTTCAGAAATGGTGGTGTCGTGGAGGAGGGAGGCAAGTGGTTTTTAAGGTAGCGGGCTCACAGTCTGATAAGAACCCACAGCCTGGATACAGCTCCTCTGCTCCTGCGGTCATTAGCTCACCGAGTGAACTAGAGCGCTGATGTTCAAACAGTTGTGGTACCTGGGCGTGTGGTGTCAACCTACCTAACCAGATCCGTCCACAAAATATCCTCCTAGCAGACCATGATGGGCAGAGTCATTCCACTTCTGGAAAAGGCCTTCTGTCTCTTACTTTTGAAGAAAACAACTTATGAAGGTTCATTCCCATTGGGAAACTAGAAGGCCTGAGTCATTAAATAGCACAATATATTGAAGGATTTCCTTTTTCTCATCTCTGATCTGAAGAGGAGGATGCTAATATGCTTTGTTCTAGGAGGAGAGTGGAGTAGAGTCCTGGTCTCTACTGTGGAACAAAGTAGCAGTGTTTTTTGTAGGTCTATCAATATTTGGTCATATACTCCAAACTGTAAGAAGCAAGAAATAAACCCTGCAGACTATTTGATTGGGTCAAAAAGTTCATTGGGGCCTTTCCATAAGCTGTTACAAAAGACCCAAATGAACTTTTTGGCCCACCCAATACTTATAATTAAGTCTAGGCAGAACTGTATGCCCAGGATGTCCCTAGCTTTTTAAAAAATTGGTATTTTAATCACTTAATCAGGCTGAGTCAAGTCCTATGCTTATTTAGAGGGTTATACCTGTCCTTGTTAGAAGGCATACTACTTGGTCACAAAAACATAACAACTTCTTCAAGGCTGTTTTCTCATGATATTCTCCCTGCCTACCTAGAGTTGAAAAGCTCAAGTCAGATAACAAATATGTGTATACTAGATTACAATAAAATGTATTTTATTTTTCAGTCATGCAGTATGTGGGGTCTTAGTTTCCTGATCATGGATAGAACCTGCAGCACCTGCAGTGAAAACACAGAGCCTTAACCACTGAACTACCATGGAAGTCCCAAATGTTATTATTAATTCAAGTTCCTGGGGAAAAATCACTGAGGAAGGCAGAAGGATGCAGTATTTGCACCTTACATTTTCTTTAGACCTTCTATACGTCTTGAATAAATCTTATTTCTTCTTACATTGACTAAGCCTTGAGCTTTATTAATAGTCAAGATAGCTGTCAGATTCCTTAAAGTGGTTAATGTAAACCATGGACAGACTCAAAAGGACACAATTCTTAAAACCTAAATTGTGACCTGGGTGTATTCATCATATACACACACTACATCATAAATGAGCTTATCACCTTCTTTGTAAGGTCCAAAAAGAGCTCATAGAAAATATCCAAAATAGTAACATGGGATGAGCTATTTTTATTTACCTTTGTTGTCTTACCACCAACCTCCCTCATTTTCCCAGCATCTTTTATTTAAGGTTTAACGTAGAAACCTAGACTTTCTGAACAAGAAGGACCACTTGCTCTCTGTGAGTGACTAAAACAAAATAATGAAATGGTCTTTTGAAATCATATCTATCCACCCTTCAAAGTCTGCCACTTCTTCAGAATGCTGGAAACAATCTTGAACATTTTAAGAGCTAACAAGTTATGAGAAAGAGAGAGTGTACAGTCTAGCAGTGAGGGGCTCAGACTCAACGTCAGACTCACCTGCCTTGGTGTCACCTAAGGGCCACACCAACTCTGCACTTCATGAGCTACTTGACCTTCCTGCTTGTTTCCCTGTTTATAATGGAGACAAACATATACTTCTCAGGGTCATTGTATGAATGAGATGACATCACACATGTGAAGTACTCAACATGGTGACTGGCTGGTCAGAATCAATGTAGCTGGAAGCAACCTAGATGCCCATCGACAAACGAATGGATACAAAAGCTCTGGTACATATATACAATGGAATACTACACAGCTGTAAAGAGAAATGCAGAAGAATCAACCCTGATGAGGTGGCTGGATCTAGAACGTATCATCAAAAGTGAAGTCAGTCAGAAAGAGAAGGACAAATACAGTATATTAACACATATATATGGAATCTAGTAGGATGGTGATGATGGCACACGCAGTGAAGCGACAGAAAGACAGACATGGACAGTGGACATATGGACATTGTGGGGAAGGAACAGTGGGTGAGAGGCGTAAAGGAAGTAGCATGAAGGCCTGTACTATCATAAGTGAAGAAAATAGCTCTAGTCATTGCTCTGTGAGAAAAGGGGATCCTTCAGGGGTGCTGTGTGATGGTCGGGAGAGGTGGGTAGAGGGGGATATACATATGACTAATCTGAGAACATACATATCTGTAAACAACAAAACTCTGTAAAAGTTAAAAGTAAAATAAAAGTTAAAAAAAAAATCAATGTAGCTCTAAAGGACGTTTAAGGAATGTGTAAAGGCTGTTTTGAAACTCAAATAGTATACCTGATCTGGGAAAGTCCATTACTTCTACTAATTCCAATCATTGGCAAATATCCTTATAGTAATTTCTGACAAAAGGAAAAGCAAAGGAAAGTTTGGTCAGAAGATGTACATTGGACTTTACTGAAAGTCGTGTGGTTAAGACCCCATGCTTCCAATGCAGGGGGCATGTGTTCAATTCCTGGTCAGGGAACTAAGATCTCACATGCCATGCAAAACTCCCATAAAAAAGATGTAGACACATTATTCATTCAGGTTTTCAATAAAACATTGTCTTTATCAACTGTCTCATTTTTAATTGAGATTGTTAAATGTATTGATGGGGTTATTCAGAGTTCTGATTTTCAAAGAATATTTCATAACACAATACCTACCTGAACTGAGTTTATTTCCGTGTTCATCACAACACACATATAGGAATACTAGAATGTTAATTACAGAATTTGGTGATTTTATGCCTTACTACTATGTAACTTTCACTCAGTGTATAGGGTTTTCCATTAATAAAGAAAATATTGTTATCTCAACTCTTGAAGATTTTCTGTAATTCAGACTCTCAGCCTAAATGTAATGGAGAAAAGAAATTTCTCCTGTATTAATTGAAAGAAAAACAGACACATCCGCAATCATATTATAATCTAGATGTAGGTATACTGTGCTGTGCTAAGTCATGTCCAACTCTTTGAAACCCCATGAATGGTAGCCCTCAAGGCTCTTCTGTCCATGGGGATTCTCCAGGCAAGGATACTAGAGTGGGTTGCCATGCCCTCCTCTAGGAGATCTTCCCAATCCAGGAATCGAACAGTGGTCTCCTGTGTTGCAGGCAGATTCTTTACACCTGAGCTACCAAGGAAGCCCAGATGTAGGTGTAGCTGTGGATAAAGGGGAGAGAGGCAGAGATAGAGAGATATAAGTTGCTCTAATAGAGCTTTGATCTTTTCTGCTTTTGTTCTGCTATGGGGGTAACCTGACACAGATGTTATCTTATCTAATTACCAAATAAATCCTGCCTTTCGATTGACGACAATCTTATTGGCATCTACATTTGTAAACAAAATCATTTTTTCTCTTTTCTTTTTCCAGGTGGAGTAAAAAGGAGGGTGTCAAAGTAAGAGATCAAGTGACATTTCCTGAAATTGGCATCAAGATGGAAACCTTTTGGCTCAGGATGTCCTTCTGGGTGGCGCTGGTTGGAGGTGTTGTCAGTGATAATCCTGAGAGCTACAGCACAAATCTAAGCATCCACGTGGATGATGTCACCACTTTTCGTGGGACAGAACTCAGCTTCATGGTTACCACACATCGCCCCACGAATTTGGCCCTCCCCAGCAATGGCTCATTGCACAGCTATTGCCCACAGCAGACTAAGATTACTTCAGCTTTCAAATACATTAACACTGTGATATCGTGTACTATTTTCATCGTGGGAATGGTGGGGAATGCAACTCTGCTCAGGATCATTTACCAGAACAAGTGCATGAGGAATGGCCCCAACGCGCTGATAGCCAGCCTTGCCCTTGGAGACCTTATCTATGTGGTCATTGATCTCCCTATCAATGTATTTAAGGTAGGAACTAACCACATGTGCATTTGCAGGTTGGAATGTATGCTCTGGTTCCACAGTTGAGAGAGGGGCCACCGACCATTCTGTGCTTTGGAATCTCAGATGGTGTTTTTCTGAGAGTCATCTCTGCTGTCTTAAAACTGGGTGACATTTATAATTTTTATTCTTTCTTCAACATGACACTGATTTTCTGACCTATTTGTTAGCAAAAGACTTTGTCAGGGATGGTTCTTCAAAATCATGGTCTTCCATGAATGGGGTTCTCATGCCAGTCCTAAGTTGCTGAGTAGATGGGCAAGATGGGAAAAACTCAGTGGGTTTTCCTGAGATTCCATTTCCAGGGTGAGACCTAAGGAGCCTAAGGAGCCCAGCAAGTGTTTAAAATAAATGTGTCTTCAGTTTACATTGCCTCTTCAACGTGATGTTGTCTGGAAGCCAGATAGCTACAGTATGGCTTGAAATGAGAGGGCTTGTTTTATTTTGACTGTCTGGATGATTGAAGTCAAAGGTCATGCTGGCTTCTGCAGTTATCTGGGCGACCTAGAGATAACAGGGGCACGTGATGGCAGGCCAGGGGTGACCTCGCTGAGCAGTGTTACTAAAAGCACTTTAGACAGGCATCTGCCTCCTTCATAGCATCAGCTGACATGCATGGAGTACCCACGGTGTGCCTGTGTGTACCCACTGTCCAGAGGTAGGCAGCAGGATCCGGGTCAGAGCCTGGGTGGGAGAGAACGATAACTCACCCACTGTGGGTGTGATCAGCTTGCTCTAGGGACTGGTTAGTATCAGAACAACTGCAGCCAAAAAGAATTAGCCATTCCATATTTGGTCTAGCGGTTGTGAGGGGAAACTGCTGCAAGAATTCAATGGAACTAAAATTCAAATGAAATTTCATGATCTGTGCCAGATGTTTTGGAATGTCTTTATTCCTAGCCCAGGGAAAGCACGTTCCTCAGCCTTCATATTTTTTTTTCTTTTATGTATTATCTGTAGAAACAAAACTATTCTGAGCAAGAATATTCTGCAATATGACTTGAAGTGGAAACTTTTTGTCAGTTGCAGACATGATTCGTTTTACGAGAAATAATAGCCTCTAGGTTTAAAGTAGATAGACTCCAACCATGGTGAAATGACACTAGCCTACCAGAAAAAGCAGTGGTCTAACAACCAAGAGGAAAACAATGATGAAAACTTTGAACATTACAAGGAAAAAGGTCATCTCACAGTAACTCCAATACATTGTTTGTAAAATTGGGGAAATTAGACCACAAATAAAAAGATGAAAATCACGTACCATCTCTTTCCATGGAAGAGCATGAACACATGTGTTCCCTATTTGAACTTAAAGCAGAATTTCAGAACCAAATTAGGAGGCAAAATCGCAAATGTGTAAATAATTTAAAATATTTAGCATATGCTACAGAACTTTTTTTTCTTTTCAAAAGTTTTAGGTTTTCTCTCGGTGAAAGATTATATGTATTCAACACAACTTCCCCAGGACACCTCTTTAATAAGAGATTAGAAGAGATTGACATGACTCATTCACAATCATGGTGTGGAGTATTAAACATCGATTATTCATATTTATACAACTAGTTAACAAACCCATTATGGCTCAGGAAAATAACACAACTATTTCTGAATTAATAATTCCCATTTGACCACGTGCAGAAGCAACTTTTTGGCACATCAGTATCTGCTGAGAAAGAGACTTGCTTATCTCTTTGAGGTGCTACCTGCCATTCAGCGGACTAAACTTCATTTCTATTCCATAGCAACATTTTAAGTTAGATCACCTGAAATATCTCCAAACTTGGTAAAAATTCAAATGTAACTTTGTTTTACATTCTTACAGCAATGCGCAAAAACTAACACTTCCTTATTGGACCTTATGAGGCTTACATCTTGGGAATCCAGTACTTTATATACCTTGTTGCAGTTCTCAACAGTGTGGAACAGTTTGATGTGGTGTTTTTTGTTTTTGTTTTTTGTTGTTGTTGTTGTGGGAGTACATCTGTGTAATTCCTGTTTTTCTAAAAACTCATGTAATGAGTCACTTAACCAACAGTAATTTTAGAAAGTAAACCTTCAGGGTTAAAAAAATACTATTTAGTCATTCTAGTCTTCTTACAGGGGAAAAGAGAAAACCCTTGGAGTAAGCAAAATAGCCCCACAAAATGGGGAGGTTATTTCTGCTTTCTCCTGGTGGTCCTCTTGTCTAGGTTAGGAAACCTTGAGATGTTACTGTTTCTCTGACTTCTGCCTGAGAGAGTGAAGAGAATCCTTCTAAGCAATGTAGACTCTAGGTCCTCATGCTTTCTGTGCATAGCTGCCTTCTGCTGTAAGCGATCCTTGAGAATCAGACCTGTGGATTCTCTACCGTGTCAAGGCTATCTCTTTATTTCAGTTTGGAAATTAGACCACAAATAAAAAGATGAAAATCACGTACCATCTCTTTCCATGGAAGAGCATGAACACATGTGTTCCCTATTTGAACTTAAAGCAGAATTTCAGAACCAAATTAGGAGGCAAAATCGCAAATGTGTAAATAATTTAAAATATTTAGCATATGCTACAGAACTTTTTTTTCTTTTCAAAAGTTTTAGGTTTTCTCTCGGTGAAAGATTATATGTATTCAACACAACTTCCCCAGGACACCTCTTTAATAAGAGATTAGAAGAGATTGACATGACTCATTCACAATCATGGTGTGGAGTATTAAACATCGATTATTCATATTTATACAACTAGTTAACAAACCCATTATGGCTCAGGAAAATAACACAACTATTTCTGAATTAATAATTCCCATTTGACCACGTGCAGAAGCAACTTTTTGGCACATCAGTATCTGCTGAGAAAGAGACTTGCTTATCTCTTTGAGGTGCTACCTGCCATTCAGCGGACTAAACTTCATTTCTATTCCATAGCAACATTTTAAGTTAGATCACCTGAAATATCTCCAAACTTGGTAAAAATTCAAATGTAACTTTGTTTTACATTCTTACAGCAATGCAAAAACTAACACTTCCTTATTGGACCTTATGAGGCTTACATCTTGGGAATCCAGTACTTTATATACCTTGTTGCAGTTCTCAACAGTGTGGAACAGTTTGATGTGGTGTTTTTTGTTTTTGTTTTTTGTTGTTGTTGTTGTGGGAGTACATCTGTGTAATTCCTGTTTTTCTAAAAACTCATGTAATGAGTCACTTAACCAACAGTAATTTTAGAAAGTAAACCTTCAGGGTTAAAAAAATACTATTTAGTCATTCTAGTCTTCTTACAGGGGAAAAGAGAAAACCCTTGGAGTAAGCAAAATAGCCCCACAAAATGGGGAGGTTATTTCTGCTTTCTCCTGGTGGTCCTCTTGTCTAGGTTAGGAAACCTTGAGATGTTACTGTTTCTCTGACTTCTGCCTGAGAGAGTGAAGAGAAATCCTTCTAAGCAATGTAGACTCTAGGTCCTCATGCTTTCTGTGCATAGCTGCCTTCTGCTGTAAGCGTCTGATGCCTTAGAGCCTCACTCACATCTCAGACCTGTGGATTCGTCTCACCGTGTCAAGCTATCTCTTTATTTCAGGGCAAAATAGTAGCTATCCAATTTCACTTTACCATTATGTTTAGGCACCAATAAAAAAATGCATAGACTTGGACATTCTACTAAAGGGATATGTGAAGCTTCTTTATCTCCTCTACTATTAGAATTAGATTGAAAGAAAATGGTTGAAAGAATAGGCTATGTTCTTCAAAGAAAGATAAGTTTTCCAAGCACACAAGTCATTGGGTTTAACAGTGCAATCAATTGCTTTTAACTATCTTTCTTTTTTTAAATTTTGACCTCTTTTATTGGTATTTCATTTATTTATTTTCGTTCATCTTTGTTCTTTGGCCTGTGTGGGCTTCCCATCACAGTGGCCTCTCCTGTTGCAGAGCGCTGGCTCCAGGCACATGCGCTCCAGAGCACCAGCTCGCAACTAGACACACTGGTCTAGCTGCTCCACAAGCATGTGGGATCTTCCCAGGCCAAGGATTGAACCGGCACCCCTTGCACTGCAAGGTGGACTCTTCACCCACTGAACCACCAGGGAAACCCCAATTACTTTTAGACTTAGTTCTGAGTTCTAGTCTCCAGAAGGCAAACGTTGCATTGAGTTGGGCTGGAATCATACTAAGTGAGAGCAGTGTAAAGATTGCGAGCTAGACTTGCTGATTAGACTGTAGTAACATTATAAGAAAAAGGAGCGTGTATGATAAAGTGTTCTTTCTAGTCAGAGTTTGTTATCATTTTCTCACTTTGCAAGAGGTTGTACTGAAACTATTTCATATATTGATGTGCCAGAACATACAGCGGAAGAGCAGTGCAGCAAGTATCAGACAATTAGGTTGTTTCTGTTCTGTCATTATCCTGTGCAGCTAATTCTGGGGAGCTTTGGATGGTCTGTGGGCTCGGAAGAGGAGTTCACCACACTTCTTACTAGACATGAGATGAAGAGTTCCCACTTCTTACTAGTTCTTAACACACATGAGCAGCTCTTGTCCAAATGCCATCACTGCCTAAGTAACATTTCCTGCCATAAATGCCATTCTCAGAGAGGCTGGATTTAGTTACCAAATTGTTGCTGCTGAAGCATGTACAAATTCTGAATTTTAAAATGAATTAGGTTTTAAGTTATATATATATTGCATAGAGAAGAAACAATTCAAAAAGTGGAGAAAAATTCCTCTAGACCTTGCTTTCACTTATATGAACACACACACACACACACACACACACACACACAGAGTCTGGTGATAAAAAACCAGACAGTTTGAGACAATAAAATGTAAAGCAGAATGAGTCAGTGGATGCAAATAAATGCCAGCTACCTTCTTGGTTTTCAGATGGCAATGTTGAAGAAATGGTATTATTTATCAAAGGATTTGTATAAAAGATATATTAATTTCATGAGAAGACTGACAAAAACAGGAGGGAAAAGGAGTTAAAATACTCACCCTTTAAAATATTCACCCTTGTAACTGAACTGATGCTGGATTCAGTTTGTCAAGAAATTGCACTAATATCTTAAATTTTCATGGAATAGAAAAACATAGCCAAGTAGATCAATCGGTACATAAACTATTTACATTCATTACAAGGGCAAAACAGAGCATTGTATCTGTGTTTAGAATCCAAAAATACCCCCTAATGACTAAATGCCAATATAGATGAGAAGTATAGAACTTAATAATTATATATCATTTAATGATTCATTTATGTCATCTATAGGGAGACGAGTTTTAATTTTGAATAGAGTGGAAACCCTAAAAGTGCTGTGGGTGCATGGGTGGGCCAAAGCTTGATATCACATGCTTTCAGGATGACTGTAACTCAGATGAACACACAGACATGCCCAGGAACCACTGCACCTCAGCCTCTTAGGTAGAAACGGGAGTGGGGGGAACTGAGTGCAGGAGGGAAGAAGAGTGGAGGGGATGAGAACGGCGGGCTTGGGAAGAGGGAAGCAGCTGAGCCAGGGACTTGGGATGGAAATGTCAGCACAGGGGAGCTGGAACCAGTGACGTCAGCGACGATACTGTAGGTGAGTAGTGTCTCCACTTAGCATGTGGGTAGAGCAGATCCCCGAGAACAAGCTAAGCAGCCAGCGGCACATTCAGTAATTAGCTGTTGACTAATTGAGTCCACTCCAAGCAACCACCTCTTCCTGAGGACAACAATGAAAAATAAACAACAGAATTTCTGTATAAAATTATCAGGGATATTCTGCAATGAAAAGCCAAGATTCCTAAATGTTGCTCTGGCAGAGGATCTGAGCAATGTGGAAACCAGAGATGTTCACACAAAGCCAGTTCATCTCCACATTCACACAGACTTTGACATCTTGTGCAACTGGAATCCATTCTGTCCAGGCCGCCATACAAAAGTTGTTTCCGGACACATCAAATCACCAGGGCAATTTCTGTGTCGGAAACAAACTGCCACAACATATAAACCGTATGCCTCAAACAAAGAACCTCTTCAATACGTGCTTTTATGATATGATTTATTTAACAAAATCACACCAAGATGACAATATTTAACTTCTTTTTTTCCACTGAAGTAGAATTGATTTACAATGTTGTGTTAGTTTCTGCTATACAGCAAAGTGATACCGTTATACATATACATTGTTTTCCATATTCTTTTCCATTACGGTTTATCTCAGGATATTGAATATTGTTCTCTATGCTATACAGTAGGATGTTGTTGTTTATTCATCCTATATATAATCATTTGCATTTTCTAATTCCAAACTTCCAGTTCTTCCCTTCCCCAGCCTACCTCCCCATTAACAACTCAAGTCTGTTCTCTATGACTGTGAGTCTCTTTCTGTTTCATAGATAAGTAAAAAATATATAGGAACACTTCACAAATTTACATGTCATCCTTGCCCGGGGGTCATGGTCATCTCTGTGTGGTTCTAATTTTAGTTTATGTGCTGGCGAAGTGAGCACTAAAACATTCTCCTAGTCAAATTTTTCTGAGACCTTCAAATTACATTAATGATGATGATGATGACAATGATGTTGATTTAGCAGAGGGATTCTTCACTTATGGACAAGGCACAGCACATTTTCTGTGGTCTGCACATATGACTCCCCCAGGTTGATCAAATTACCCACCACTGCATGTGTGATAATGTTTGCCTTTCGCACATCATCAAGCAAATAAAAACAAGCCTTTCTCATATACTCCAGTAATAGTGCTATAGTCATAAAATTAGGTGCACAAGCCATATTCCCTAGGTTTTCAGAGAGAAAATGTGTCCCTTCACTGGGCTGTCTGTCTCCTTGTCGGTGCCTTGCGCCCCAGCTCATCATGCCTGTTAGGTAGCTCCGACTCTGCCTCATCTCCAGGCACATTTCTCTTCATGCTTCTCACTAACTCCTCTTGACTCCAACTAACCAAGGGTAGAAAATGATCATGCTACATGAAATATTCTCCCTCATGCCTCCTCTGGCTTATTCCACTTTATTCCTCAGACCTCAACTGAAGCATCTCTTGGTCTGGCAAGCATGCCTGACCCAGACCGGGTCAGTGCCTTTCCCTTGAGCTCCCTTGATACTCTCTGTTAACCCTGTAAGAGCATCAAACATACACTCTATTGTCTCTGCCAGTTCACTGCCTGTCTGCCCCACTAGACTGCAAGTCCCCTGGGGCATGCTGCCGTCATTTAACTTCATTTCTCCACACCCATCCCTGTGCCCAGCTTTAAAAATATTTGATGAATGAGCAAAATAAGAAAACTGTACTGGATTTGCCTCCATAAAAATGTTTTTCTCCCGTACAATTCCAGATCTGAAGGCACACTTGCCTTTTGAAATTATTAAATCTCGACTATTTTCCTGCAAACCAGGGTTATCTCAGGGTCCATAAGTCTAGGAAAGAACTCTATGAAACACAACAGGATTGTTTTCCCTTTGTCTTTAGAGGTCAACAGTTCTTTTTCTGTGGTTCTGGCATTATATTGTTTAATTTCCTCTCTCTTGAGTAGTGTAACCAATTAGAGAGTCTCTTTTCAAGATTTCTGTGCAATACACATTCCTTGAACATAGTTGTAATTGTGGTTTCGATTGAAATATTAAACCTGCAAGTGATTTGGAATATCAAAGTGAACATTCATATCAGCAAAGATTCTATTTGCTCTTTAGAGAAGAGGAAATAGGTTGATTTTCTGGCATGGCTAAGACACGGGCAGATTGCAAATGTTCATTATGCTAGCTAGCTGACTTAAGGATCTATGTACATATAAAGTGACAGAGTGATAAATTTATGACCCAATTTGCTGTTTGTTATAAGGAAGTAGCTGTCTGAAAAGGCTTCAGAACCCTCTCCAACTCTACCTCCTCTTCTGACTTTTCGTTTCCTGTGTCTGGGAATCTCATTGCTTTCTCTCATGGTCCTGTTAAATAATTATTCTCATGTGAGGTTACTCAGCTAACCCTCAGCGTTTGGCTCACAGCACAGTTATTCCTGTTTCAGCGATGGGGGATGGAAACCATCCACAACGGCAGGATCGTTCCCATGGCTACATGAAATATTCTCCCTCATGCCTCCTCTGGCTTATTCCACTTTATTCCTCAGACCTCAACTGAAGCATCTCTTGGTCTGGCAAGCATGCCTGACCCAGACCGGTCAGTGCCTTTCCCTTGAGCTCCCTTGATACTCTCTGTTAACCCTGTAAGAGCATCAAACATACACTCTATTGTCTCTGCCAGTTCACTGCCTGTCTGCCCCACTAGACTGCAAGTCCCCTGGGGCATGCTGCCGTCATTTAACTTCATTTCTCCACACCCATCCCTGTGCCCAGCTTTAAAAATATTTGATGAATGAGCAAAATAAGAAAACTGTACTGGATTTGCCTCCATAAAAATGTTTTTCTCCCGTACAATTCCAGATCTGAAGGCACACTTGCCTTTTGAAATTATTAAATCTCGACTATTTTCCTGCAAACCAGGGTTATCTCAGGGTCCATAAGTCTAGGAAAGAACTCTATGAAACACAACAGGATTGTTTTCCCTTTGTCTTTAGAGGTCAACAGTTCTTTTTCTGTGGTTCTGGCATTATATTGTTTAATTTCCTCTCTCTTGAGTAGTGTAACCAATTAGAGAGTCTCTTTTCAAGATTTCTGTGCAATACACATTCCTTGAACATAGTTGTAATTGTGGTTTCGATTGAAATATTAAACCTGCAAGTGATTTGGAATATCAAAGTGAACATTCATATCAGCAAAGATTCTATTTGCTCTTTAGAGAAGAGGAAATAGGTTGATTTTCTGGCATGGCTAAGACACGGGCAGATTGCAAATGTTCATTATGCTAGCTAGCTGACTTAAGGATCTATGTACATATAAAGTGACAGAGTGATAAATTTATGACCCAATTTGCTGTTTGTTATAAGGAAGTAGCTGTCTGAAAAGGCTTCAGAACCCTCTCCAACTCTACCTCCTCTTCTGACTTTTCGTTTCCTGTGTCTGGGAATCTCATTGCTTTCTCTCATGGTCCTGTTAAATAATTATTCTCATGTGAGGTTACTCAGCTAACCCTCAGCGTTTGGCTCACAGCACAGTTATTCCTGTTTCAGCGATGGGGGATGGAAACCATCCACAACGGCAGGATCGTTCCCATGGCTGAGAAATTCTTGCACACCCCTTCTCACCGGGAAGGTGGTGGGATATACAGAACACGGTGGTTGAGATTCCACCAGCAAAGAGCACAGGTCATAGAAGAGGCTGCTGTATTCTAAACTCAAATAGTGATGCATAAATGCTTGACTTCTGAGAAAGAACTGCCATATATACAGTCTCTGTGTGTGCATGCGTGTGTGTGTTACAGCATTTTCAGCATTCTGTGCAATAAAAGCTGATTCTCTGGCTATATTTTATTCTGAAATATTTCTATAGTGTCTTTGTTCCATGAGCTGCTAGCATGGGAGTGTTTTTCATTATTATCATACAAATTTTACACAGTTCATATGGAGGCTGTATGAAGTAAAATGAAAGAGGATGAGCTTTGAAGTCTATTGTCTCTGAAGTTGATTTGAAGGCTAGAGTAGTTAAATACGGAATGTTCTAAGAAATTCTGTCAAAATACATTTGATATACAGCCAGAAATTCTACAACTGCTTTCTGAATCTACCATAGTCTCTTGGGAGCTAGAATTACTGCTTTCTATAGCTACAACTTTATTTTTAACTAGGTCTAGTTTTTCTTGGAAAAACTTTCCTACACTCTAATGTTAGTAATTGAAATTGAGCTCAATAATAGAACCAAACGAAGTATCATTTGGTGTTAATATTTGATAGCCTTATGTTAAACTTGAATATCAAACATTTTGCAAAACCAAATGTTTATTTAAATTTGGGAATTTTGAAGTCTTCAGTGTTCCTGAACTCGAGATGCAAAAATCAAATGTGCCCTCAGATTTAATATTGTTTTTGTGAATGTGCAAATTTAGAGGTCACTTTGTAGCATTTAAACTTCTCTAAAAGTTTAATCAGCATCGTTTGCCATCATGACTTACTTGGAGATTATGATAGATGACAGAAACTACTCAGATTGTGCTTCTCGTAATACTTACTTAAACATAGGAGTCCTATATTTTAGATTGAATTTATAGTAGACAATAATGGGAGTGGGCAACTGTTGGCCATTTAGGTACTCAGTTACATCAGGTCTCTTTTCTGTAAATGTTCTTCATTCATTCATTCATAAATATTTATTGAGCTTCTCCTATATACCAGTTACTAGGGAAATAGCAATTTGGTCAACAAACGCAAACCTTATCCTCAGGGAGTTTACATTCTAGTAGAAAAATAAGACAGCAATCAACTTAAGTAAATACATAATATGTGACATAACAAATAAGGAGAAAAGCAAAACAGGAAGCAGAAATAAAAGAAGGGGGAGGGAATATTCATCTCAGAGTGACTGAAGAACTCAGTAAAATGTGAATAAAAATGAAAACTTAAAGGAGAAAACCACACCACTATCTAAAGAGCATCCAGCTGGAGGAAATGGCAAGTGCAAAGACCCTGGGGCAGGAATGTACCTGAAGGATTAAAGAAGCAGCACGGAAGCCATGGTGGTTGATTGGAAGGGGGAGAATAGTAACAGATGATGTCACAGAAATAATGGGGTAGGGCCAGCAATGAGGGGGGAGTGGATAACATGGGGCCTAACAGTAAGTGACCACTTAACTTATTGTCCAAACGAAGATGCTTTGAGAGTAAAAGGAGACACTATCAATAGTTGCATTGGGACAGTAGGCATAAACCAAGACTGTCCTGGAAAAGTAGGAAGCCCGTCCATCCAACCCGTACACCTTCATAAAGCCTTTAGACTGTCTCTGAACAGGAAACTTTTAGAAGTCCATGAGCAGGTGAGTGACATGATCTAGTTAAATTTTAAGCAGAACATGTGGGCAGTAGGGTTGAGGAACATTTCCTAAATGGATGAAGAGAAGATAATGCACTTAAAACACATTACATATACCAATTTACAGGGCTTCTCTTGTGGCTCAGTTGGCAAAGAACTGGTAAAGTGGCAGGAAAGGCGGGTTTGACCCCTGGGTCAGGAAGATCCCCTGGAGGAGGAAAATGGCCACTCACTCCAGTCTTCTTGCCTGGAGAATCCCAAGGACAGGGGAGCCTGGTGGGCCACAGTCCATGGGGTTGTAAAGAAGTCAGACACAACTGAACAACTAAACCATCAGCACCATACCAATTTATAACATGAGAACACTGCCCCCTAAATCATAATTAGTGTTTGCTCTGTACCAAGCTAACTCATGGATCCTCACAGCAAACGTATCCAGCCCTGCTGTTGCCTGAAAGTGAAGAAACTGAGGTCCAGTGTTTAAGCAATGTCCTCACATCACGCAACAAATTGCAGAGCCAGGATGAGGATCCGGTCAGATCCCACAGGCTGTACATTTAGCTAAGCTGCCACACTGCTTCTCCTCCACATGACTCACAGGGCAAACTTGATAGCCATCCAGATGTCATCCCTAGTACGGAAATACATTTTCAAAGTCTGTGTTCAGAAATAGCCACCCCCCTTTCTCTCCTGCATTAAATCCAATACTTCTTTAGTTACTTATTTAGGACAGAAGTCACGCACTACAAAGGAATGATGTATATGAAACAGAGATTGCCCTCAAGAGTAGCACTTGTGTTGTAAGTCTTGCAGATTGCATTGGAACATCTGGTAAACAGATTTATGTGTTCTATACTCATTGTCATGTTGGTGAGACCAACTGACAGAAGGGAGCCAGGAAACAAAAATAAATAAACTGGGAGAAAAAAAGGTTAGGTCCTTTGATGGTCTGATTGCCTAGACATATACATCCGCTCAGAGGAACACGTTTTGTCAAATGGATGCCTCATCCAGTTATTACTTGAAAGCCTCGGAAATCTATGGGCATAAGACGGGGGAAAAAAAGAGTCTATGGCTATCCCACAGTTCCAGGTGGGCCACAAACACTGGAATTTATTGATAAAATTGTGTTGCATTTTTAGGCCTTCCTCCTCAGGAGTTTACCAAATGCATAGGAATTAAAAGGGGAATGTGAAAGGATAATGAATTACATCTGGGACTATGTCTCAGATGATATTTAAAAAGAAGCTAGAGGGCTTCCTTGGTGGTCCATTGGGTAAAGAGTCCGCCTTGCAGTGCAAGGGGTGCCGGTTCGATCCCTGGCCTGGGAAGATCCCATGTGCCGCGGAGCGACTTGACCGATGTGTTCAATTACCCAGCCAGGGCTCAGGAGCGCATGCGCCCAGAGCCGGTGCTCTTTAGCCATGGGGGCCACTGCGATGAGACCCACACAGGTCAAAGAACAAAGATGGATGAACATAGATAAATGAAAGACCAATAGAAGTGACCAAAAGAGAAAAAAGAAATCATGTGAATTTTTAACTTAGTTTCACAAAACTGAAATGTCTGGAATACTCTATGGTTTCTCTTTTCTGTCATGTATGTCTAACAAATTGCAGAGCCAGGATGAGGATCCGGTCAGATCCCACAGGCTGTACATTTAGCTAAGCTGCCACACTGCTTCTCCTCCACATGACTCACAGGGCAAACTTGATAGCCATCCAGATGTCATCCCTAGTACGGAAATACATTTTCAAAGTCTGTGTTCAGAAATAGCCACCCCCCTTTCTCTCCTGCATTAAATCCAATACTTCTTTAGTTACTTATTTAGGACAGAAGTCACGCACTACAAAGGAATGATGTATATGAAACAGAGATTGCCCTCAAGAGTAGCACTTGTGTTGTAAGTCTTGCAGATTGCATTGGAACATCTGGTAAACAGATTTATGTGTTCTATACTCATTGTCATGTTGGTGAGACCAACTGACAGAAGGGAGCCAGGAAACAAAAATAAATAAACTGGGAGAAAAAAAGGTTAGGTCCTTTGATGGTCTGATTGCCTAGACATATACATCCGCTCAGAGGAACACGTTTTGTCAAATGGATGCCTCATCCAGTTATTACTTGAAAGCCTCGGAAATCTATGGGCATAAGACGGGGGAAAAAAAGAGTCTATGGCTATCCCACAGTTCCAGGTGGGCCACAAACACTGGAATTTATTGATAAAATTGTGTTGCATTTTTAGGCCTTCCTCCTCAGGAGTTTACCAAATGCATAGGAATTAAAAGGGGAATGTGAAAGGATAATGAATTACATCTGGGACTATGTCTCAGATGATATTTAAAAAGAAGCTAGAGGGCTTCCTTGGTGGTCCATTGGGTAAAGAGTCCGCCTTGCAGTGCAAGGGGTGCCGGTTCGATCCCTGGCCTGGGAAGATCCCATGTGCCGCGGAGCGACTTGACCGATGTGTTCAATTACCCAGCCAGGGCTCAGGAGCGCATGCGCCCAGAGCCGGTGCTCTTTAGCCATGGGGGCCACTGCGATGAGACCCACACAGGTCAAAGAACAAAGATGGATGAACATAGATAAATGAAAGACCAATAGAAGTGACCAAAAGAGAAAAAAGAAATCATGTGAATTTTTAACTTAGTTTCACAAAACTGAAATGTCTGGAATACTCTATGGTTTCTCTTTTCTGTCATGTATGTCATGAATGCTCTGTGTCTCTGCCTAGTTCCTTTAGTTCCATAAATTTGATGTTCTTATAAAAGTTAAACCTATGACAATTAAGGTTATGATGTATCATTTGAAAGCCATAAAACTTTGTAAACTTTCTGACATTTTATTGAAGTATAATATACATGCAGAAAATAACAAACTCAAGTGTCAGCTCTGTGAATTGTCACCAAATGAACTTGATCCTGTGTAACCAGGATCAGGAATGAGAACATTACCTGCATCCAAAATCCCTCTATTGTTAACTCCTACCCAAACGCCCAAGGCAACCACTTTCCTGACTTCTAACAGCATGAATTTGTTTTCTGATTTTTGTGCTTTATATAAATGGGACCATATGGTCTATCTTCTTTTCTGTCTGGCTTCCTCTGACTAACACAATGTTTGTGAGAGCAGCCCATGCTGTTGGGCTTAGTTGTAGCTCATTCATTCTCATTATCGTACAGCACTTCACTGTCTGAATAGATCACAACTTATTTATTCATTCTACTTAGGTAGACATCTAAATAGCTTCCAATTTTGAGCTCATAGTGCATCTATGGACATTTTCACATGCATAATTTTGTTTGCATATATATTGCTGAAAAAAATATATATATACAGATGTAAAAGACAACATGCATATACAAATATATAATACTTAAATATCAGTGTATATCAGTATACTAAATATATGCTTTAAATATAAATCTTGAGCATAATCTTTTTATATTTTGATCAGAATTTTAGAGAGCCACCAGGTCATGCACAGGGAACTAGGCAGAATTTCCTAGACAGAATTCTTTACTCTAAATCCTCTAAAGGCTTGTATGGCATATGCCTGAACTTTGTTCATTATAATTCTTCTTGGCATTTCAAGCAGATCCATTATCTGCCTTCATATTGGGTAATCCCCAGATCAACTCACACATTTACTAAGTGTCTACAGAAAACACAAAGAAACCTAGGACAGCATGAACATAGATAAAAAACCAATGAATGTCTGTGATTTTAACTTAGTTTCAAAACTGAAATGTCTGGAATACTCTATGGTTTCTCTTTTCTGTCATGTATGTCATGAATGCTCTGTGTCTCTGCCTAGTTCCTTTAGTTCCATAAATTTGATGTTCTTATAAAAGTTAAACCTATGACAATTAAGGTTATGATGTATCATTTGAAAGCCATAAAACTTTGTAAACTTTCTGACATTTTATTGAAGTATAATATACATGCAGAAAATAACAAACTCAAGTGTCAGCTCTGTGAATTGTCACCAAATGAACTTGATCCTGTGTAACCAGGATCAGGAATGAGAACATTACCTGCATCCAAAATCCCTCTATTGTTAACTCCTACCCAAACGCCCAAGGCAACCACTTTCCTGACTTCTAACAGCATGAATTTGTTTTCTGATTTTTGTGCTTTATATAAATGGGACCATATGGTCTATCTTCTTTTCTGTCTGGCTTCCTCTGACTAACACAATGTTTGTGAGAGCAGCCCATGCTGTTGGGCTTAGTTGTAGCTCATTCATTCTCATTATCGTACAGCACTTCACTGTCTGAATAGATCACAACTTATTTATTCATTCTACTTAGGTAGACATCTAAATAGCTTCCAATTTTGAGCTCATAGTGCATCTATGGACATTTTCACATGCATAATTTTGTTTGCATATATATTGCTGAAAAAAATATATATATACAGATGTAAAAGACAACATGCATATACAAATATATAATACTTAAATATCAGTGTATATCAGTATACTAAATATATGCTTTAAATATAAATCTTGAGCATAATCTTTTTATATTTTGATCAGAATTTTAGAGAGCCACCAGGTCATGCACAGGGAACTAGGCAGAATTTCCTAGACAGAATTCTTTACTCTAAATCCTCTAAAGGCTTGTATGGCATATGCCTGAACTTTGTTCATTATAATTCTTCTTGGCATTTCAAGCAGATCCATTATCTGCCTTCATATTGGGTAATCCCCAGATCAACTCACACATTTACTAAGTGTCTACAGAAAACACAAAGAAACCTAGGACAGCCATGACTTTGAGTGGCAGGCATTCCATGTGAAGACACAACCATATATTCCATCAAGTCAGCCTGACTGCCAGGGACATTTTGTATTCCAATGTTCTGTTGAAATCTGGGGGATCACTGAACACAATTTTACTGAAAAAAAAAACAACAACATCTTGAATGCAAAACATCTATTAACATTTTCTTTGAAAAGCAGAAAAACTATAACCTCTTCTCCAAAAGTATATATATATATATACACACACATACATACATATACAAGCATATATACATATACATACATACATATATATGTATATATATTATATACACACACACACACACACACACAGCTAAATCAAAATTAATCAAATGACTCCCCAGAGACACAAAGATAAAATTAGGTTTCAGCCTTTTCCATTACTGCTACAGTAAATGGTCATTTATTTTAAAACTTTAAAACCGTCCATGCAATACAGATTAATAAGTACTGATTTCAGACAGTAAATGTTATGAGAGTTTAACTTGGATTGATGAAATTTTCCAGACAATCTCTTTGAGGTTATTTTTGTTAAAGGATATATTTGGACTATGCCAGTTGCTTGGTAAAACTTGAAGGTTTTGTTGAAATCTGGTTACTGCATTACTGTGAGACAAGATATTGGTAAGCGAGAGTTGTTAGAAAAATTGACCAAATCGTAGCATATAAAGCCAAATTTATTAATAAAAGAAAATCCTCCCTAATATCAACACCCAAATTTGCATCATAACATCCCTAAAAAGAAATTTTATTTATCAAAATCACTCAGTGGATTTTAAATGGCTCCAACAGATGTAAAAGACAATGCATTCAAAAATTATTTTGGGTAACAAAATATGCTTTAAATATAAATCTTGAGCATAATCTTTTTATATTTTGATCAGAATTTTAGAGAGCCACCAGGTCATGCACAGGGAACTAGGCAGAATTTCCTAGACAGAATTCTTTACTCTAAATCCTCTAAAGGCTTGTATGGCATATGCCTGAACTTTGTTCATTATAATTCTTCTTGGCATTTCAAGCAGATCCATTATCTGCCTTCATATTGGGTAATCCCCAGATCAACTCACACATTTACTAAGTGTCTACAGAAAACACAAAGAAACCTAGGACAGCCATGACTTTGAGTGGCAGGCATTCCATGTGAAGACACAACCATATATTCCATCAAGTCAGCCTGACTGCCAGGGACATTTTGTATTCCAATGTTCTGTTGAAATCTGGGGGATCACTGAACACAATTTTACTGAAAAAAAAAACAACAACATCTTGAATGCAAAACATCTATTAACATTTTCTTTGAAAAGCAGAAAAACTATAACCTCTTCTCCAAAAGTATATATATATATATACACACACATACATACATAAACATACATACATATATATGTATATATATTATATACACACACACACACAGCTAAATCAAAATTAATCAAATGACTCCCCAGAGACACAAAGATAAAATTAGGTTTCAGCCTTTTCCATTACTGCTACAGTAAATGGTCATTTATTTTAAAACTTTAAAACCGTCCATGCAATACAGATTAATAAGTACTGATTTCAGACAGTAAATGTTATGAGAGTTTAACTTGGATTGATGAAATTTTCCAGACAATCTCTTTGAGGTTATTTTTGTTAAAGGATATATTTGGACTATGCCAGTTGCTTGGTAAAACTTGAAGGTTTTGTTGAAATCTGGTTACTGCATTACTGTGAGACAAGATATTGGTAAGCGAGAGTTGTTAGAAAAATTGACCAAATCGTAGCATATAAAGCCAAATTTATTAATAAAAGAAAATCCTCCCTAATATCAACACCCAAATTTGCATCATAACATCCCTAAAAAGAAATTTTATTTATCAAAATCACTCAGTGGATTTTAAATGGAACTCAACAGTGGTCTTACAAGGCACTTAATATATACTCCCCAGAAGGTATTCAGAACTGTGTGAACACTGGGTTTAGCAATCTTATGATCATGCCTTTAAACATAGATTAGTTGAGACTTTTCATGCTTTTTGTTCTGAGGAGATAGTTAGCCTAATGTTTTTATTGGTTTTATGGCGTCAACTTAAAATTGCCTCCAGATCCTGGGTCACCATAAAGAAAGGAAGTAAGTCCACAGGGAGTCTGGAAGCATGAAGGTGATATTCCAGGCCTTAATTTGCAAGCACTTCAGCTTAATCCTGTCTGATTCTCTGACCCAGGGGTGGCCAAACTGGAGCCATGAACCAAATCTGGCCCAAAGCCTATTTTTGTAAATGAAGTTTTAGTGGAACACAGCCATACCCACTGCTTACATAAATGGTTTCGACAGATACCAGATGATCTGCAAAGCCTAAAATATTTACTATCTGACCATTTACAGAGCAAATTTATCACCCCCTGCAGCATCTCACCCACTGCCCTGGCCCTGCCTTTCATCTCTGTCTCTCATTCTCCTCCACTGAGCCCCTCCCACAGCAGGTCAGAGCCCAAGATATGAACCTCAAAATATAAATAAGGTTTCATAGCCTTCACTCTTCTTGAGTGACTTATACCCAGAACCACCAAAAAGTAGATGGCAAGAAATCAAAACACGTTTTTAAAAATGGTTTTGTGACTGATCTTGAATAAATCAGTTGGTCTTTCAAATCATTATCTTTTTTCAAGATGTTTTTTGATATGGACCACTTTTAAAGTCTTTATTGAATTTGTCACAGTATTGCTTCTGGTTTCTGTTTTGGTTTGTTGGCCACGAGGCCTATGGGATTTTAGCTCCCCGACCAGGGACTGAACCCACACCCCCTGCATTGGGAGGGGAAATCTTAACCACGGAACCACCAGGGAAGTTCCTTCAACTCATTATCTTTGTATGAGAAAGTAAAGAAGAGCCACCTCACGGAATCCCATTAAACACAGCGGCACTTAATCAGGCTGTTCCTGAGGGAGTGCTGACGTAAACGAGTCGAACAGCCTGGCGCTATTGCCCTCCTAATTCTCACCGATGTATGTTAGTCAACTTTCAAACCTGACCTCCTGCAAGGCCTTAGCATCTAGGTATCCATCAAACCTGTGGGACAAAATCGTGTGTTTTCTGATCAAAACTGAAGAAGATTTCAACTCTTTGTCACGCACTTAGAGACATTCATTCCTGTGTCTTTCAAGCAGTCAGCAGCAGCCCTGAACCAGGAGGTTTGATCTTCCAGGCCTTAATTTGCAAGCACTTCAGCTTAATCCTGTCTGATTCTCTGACCCAGGGGTGGCCAAACTGGAGCCATGAACCAAATCTGGCCCAAAGCCTATTTTTGTAAATGAAGTTTTAGTGGAACACAGCCATACCCACTGCTTACATAAATGGTTTCGACAGATACCAGATGATCTGCAAAGCCTAAAATATTTACTATCTGACCATTTACAGAGCAAATTTATCACCCCCTGCAGCATCTCACCCACTGCCCTGGCCCTGCCTTTCATCTCTGTCTCTCATTCTCCTCCACTGAGCCCCTCCCACAGCAGGTCAGAGCCCAAGATATGAACCTCAAAATATAAATAAGGTTTCATAGCCTTCACTCTTCTTGAGTGACTTATACCCAGAACCACCAAAAAGTAGATGGCAAGAAATCAAAACACGTTTTTAAAAATGGTTTTGTGACTGATCTTGAATAAATCAGTTGGTCTTTCAAATCATTATCTTTTTTCAAGATGTTTTTTGATATGGACCACTTTTAAAGTCTTTATTGAATTTGTCACAGTATTGCTTCTGGTTTCTGTTTTGGTTTGTTGGCCACGAGGCCTATGGGATTTTAGCTCCCCGACCAGGGACTGAACCCACACCCCCTGCATTGGGAGGGGAAATCTTAACCACGGAACCACCAGGGAAGTTCCTTCAACTCATTATCTTTGTATGAGAAAGTAAAGAAGAGCCACCTCACGGAATCCCATTAAACACAGCGGCACTTAATCAGGCTGTTCCTGAGGGAGTGCTGACGTAAACGAGTCGAACAGCCTGGCGCTATTGCCCTCCTAATTCTCACCGATGTATGTTAGTCAACTTTCAAACCTGACCTCCTGCAAGGCCTTAGCATCTAGGTATCCATCAAACCTGTGGGACAAAATCGTGTGTTTTCTGATCAAAACTGAAGAAGATTTCAACTCTTTGTCACGCACTTAGAGACATTCATTCCTGTGT
Organism: Tragulus kanchil; assembly: GCA_022376925.1. NCBI lineage: Eukaryota > Metazoa > Chordata > Mammalia > Artiodactyla > Tragulidae > Tragulus > Tragulus kanchil. Next base: position 37,011,691 of record JAIOJX010000025.1, read on the forward strand.
CTTTCAAGCAGTCAGCAGCAGCCCTGAACCAGGAGGTTTGATCTTCCAGCAGCAATTCCTGTTGCAGTTAAAAAAGAAAAAGAACAAACTAAAGACAATGTGTCCATTTATTTTAGGGAAATTTCATGCAAAAGAAAAATGGAAAGGTGCCCTCCAGATATCTTAAAGATTAAAAGCTTTACACACATGAAGTTATTTCATCTGAAAATCACTGCATTTTATATTCTTTGATAGACCAATTAAATTATATGGTTACAACTAACAATAGATTAATTTCTATCTCTGGGATGGAACATTCAAAGGATATTTATGTGGAATGGACAGAAAGGCCATGTAAAATAGACAGAGGGGAAGGTAGGGAATCATAAAAGACTTACTCCATGTTCCTTCTTTCTTAAAACTATGCATATGTGTGTGTGTGATTTGGTGGCACAGCTATTGTCTGTATACACACCAGCCCTTTAAAAATTGGTGGGGAAGGAAGGGGAAGCTACAGGGGATGAGAGGAAGGAGGCAGAGCTAGGTGATGGATTCTTGGGACCCTACCTTTAGCTGCTATGTAATTCAGCAGGCACACTGAAGACTCTCCATATATACTTACGAAAGTAGGGAAGGGAAGGAAGGAGGGAGGATGAGAGGGAGGGAGCCTAGACTCTCCTAACATGAGGAGTCAACATTTGTAGTTCCAGCTATGTGAATCAGAGCTCGGTGCATTTATAATTTCAGAGACACTAATCCAAATTGGCCCTGCTTGCAGGCCGATGGAATATAGGCAGACTCTCCGCTGATAGGCTCAATCCCACTTCTACTGTGGTTTTGAAATATTTTTCTGCAGTAACTGTGATGAAATTTCATGAAGTGATACATTTTTAGTTTGTGTAAATGGTCCAGAAGAAAAAGCTGATACTAGAATTGAACATGTCTAATAAAATGTATTTCTAAGACAGAAACTGGAGATAAGCAGGCACATTAGGGCTTAATGTCTGTCATTTGAGGCTTCCCAGGTGGCTCAGTGAGTAAAGGATCCACCTGCAATGCAGGAGACACAGGAGACACAGGTTCGATCCCTGGGTAGGGAAGATCCCCTGGAGGAGGCCATGGCAGCGCACTCGACTATTCTTGCCTGGAGAATCCAATGGGCAGAGGAGCCTGGAAGGCTACAGTCCACGGGGTCACACAGAGTCGGACACAACTGACGCGACTGAGCGAGCATGCACACACATCTGTCATTTGATCACTCTTTAGGTTCTGCAACGCTCAGTGGATCCCTACATTCTTTTTAGACTACCTCTTCTTGGCTAAAGACAGAAATGATGCATGACTAATGGTTAAGATGGTAAATTTTATTTTAGATATATTTTACCATGACTGAAAATTTTTTTAAATTGTGAACTATGTACTTAAATGAAAATGTAAAAGTATAAAACTTTAGGGACAAAAAGGGAGAAAATCTTTGAAGTCTAGGACTAATTAAAGAGACTCCCAGTGGTTCACCAAATAAAGAATCTACCTGCAGTAGAGGGGACACAGGAGATTCAGGTTCGATCCCTGGTTTGGGAAGATCCCTTGGAAGAGGAAATGGCAACCCACTCCAGTATTCTTGGCTGAAAAGTCCCATGGACAGAGGAGCCCGGTGGGCTACAGTCCACAGGGTCATGAAGATTCAGACATGCCTGAGTACATACAACAAAGAGTTCTTACACTTGACACCAAAAGCACAATTTATAGAAAACTGGACCTCATCAAAATTTAAAACTATAACTTTGCAAAATACTTACTGAAGAGGTTGAAAAAACATGGTACAGACTGGGAGAAGGTACTTGAAATCAACAGGATGAAAAAAACTTCAGATTGGAAAAAAAATATTTGCATTCAACATGTCTAACCAAGGAGTAGTTTCTAGAATATTTAAAAAAAAAAAAAAAAACTCTGAAAATTCAACAGCAAAGAAACTTCAAACAGGGACTTGGTTGCCCAGTGGTTAAGAATCCACCTTCCTATAGAGGATAAGAGGGTGCAATCCCTGGTCAGGCAACTAAGATCCCACATGCAGTGGAGCAAGTAAGCACACAAGCCAAAACTACTAAACCTGTGCACCACAGCTAGAGGAAACCCACATACCACAAGTAAGACCCAACATAGCCAGATAAATAAATAATTTTTAAAAAGAGAAAGCCCATGTACCACAACTAAGACCCATTGCAGCCAAATAAATAAATATTTTTTCAAAAGATTAATATTAAAAAGAAGCAATCCAAGCAGAAAATGGGTAAAAAACATAAACAAATCTTACTGAAGAGAGTATAAAGATGGTCAATAAACACATGAAAAGATGTTCAACATTACTAACTATTAGAGAAATGCAAAGTTGAAACTGCAGTGAGTATTACTACACACCTATGAGAATGGATAAAATGAAAAAACCCTTAGTAGTGGCAAGGATGAGGAGAAATTGAATCATTCATACATTGCTAGTGAGAAAGAAATTGTAGAAGCATTCTAGAAAATAGTTTGGAAGTTTATTATAAAACTAAACATGCAGTTACCATAAGATGCAGCAAATGCTTTCTTAGACGTTTATCCCAAATAAACTGAAAATTATGTTCATGTGAAAACTTATTCAGACATATTCATGGTAGCTCTATTTGTAATAGCCTATAATAGCCAAAGCAACTCAAATGTTCTTCATGGGTAAGTGCTTAAACAAACTATGGTACATCCATTCCATAGAGTATGACTCAGTGATTTAAAAAAAAAAAAAAAAAAAGGAACAAGCTATTGATATACACAACAACTTGGATGAATCTCAAGGGAATCATGCTAAGCGGGAAAAAAAGCCAACCTCAAAATATGACATACTATGATTCCATTTAATTCCATTCACATAAAAATCTTGACTGACAAGTTCTTAAGGTGGAGGGAAGATTAACGGTTGCCCGGGGTGAGGGTATTCAAGAGAGAGGGCAAAAGAGTGTGATCATAAGAGGGCATTACCAGGGATCCTTGTGGTGATGACCTTGTTCCATATCTTGACTGGAGATAAATACACAAAACTGTGATAAAATTGCATAAATACAAACAAATGGGTAACGATGAAGAAATCTGAATAATATTGCTGGATCACATCAATGTCAAAAAATGGTTGTACCAGTTTACATTTCCACAAGTATTATATGAGGGTTCCAATTTCTACATCTTCACCAGCATTTATTATTGTCAGTCTTTCCTATTATAAATAATTTTTAAAAAGAGAAAGCCCATGTACCACAACTAAGACCCATTGCAGCCAAATAAATAAATATTTTTTCAAAAGATTAATATTAAAAAGAAGCAATCCAAGCAGAAAATGGGTAAAAAACATAAACAAATCTTACTGAAGAGAGTATAAAGATGGTCAATAAACACATGAAAAGATGTTCAACATTACTAACTATTAGAGAAATGCAAAGTTGAAACTGCAGTGAGTATTACTACACACCTATGAGAATGGATAAAATGAAAAAACCCTTAGTAGTGGCAAGGATGAGGAGAAATTGAATCATTCATACATTGCTAGTGAGAAAGAAATTGTAGAAGCATTCTAGAAAATAGTTTGGAAGTTTATTATAAAACTAAACATGCAGTTACCATAAGATGCAGCAAATGCTTTCTTAGACGTTTATCCCAAATAAACTGAAAATTATGTTCATGTGAAAACTTATTCAGACATATTCATGGTAGCTCTATTTGTAATAGCCTATAATAGCCAAAGCAACTCAAATGTTCTTCATGGGTAAGTGCTTAAACAAACTATGGTACATCCATTCCATAGAGTATGACTCAGTGATTTAAAAAAAAAAAAAGGAACAAGCTATTGATATACACAACAACTTGGATGAATCTCAAGGGAATCATGCTAAGCGGGAAAAAAAGCCAACCTCAAAATATGACATACTATGATTCCATTTAATTCCATTCACATAAAAATCTTGACTGACAAGTTCTTAAGGTGGAGGGAAGATTAACGGTTGCCCGGGGTGAGGGTATTCAAGAGAGAGGGCAAAAGAGTGTGATCATAAGAGGGCATTACCAGGGATCCTTGTGGTGATGACCTTGTTCCATATCTTGACTGGAGATAAATACACAAAACTGTGATAAAATTGCATAAATACAAACAAATGGGTAACGATGAAGAAATCTGAATAATATTGCTGGATCACATCAATGTCAAAAAATGGTTGTACCAGTTTACATTTCCACAAGTATTATATGAGGGTTCCAATTTCTCTACATCTTCACCAGCATTTATTATTGTCAGTCTTTCCTATTATAGCCATTCTAATGTGTAGTGGTATCTCATTGTAGCTTTAATGTACATTTCCCTTAATGGTGAATGATGTTGAGCATTTTTCATTTTCATGTACCTAGCTATTTGTATTTTCTACTTTGGTGAAATGTCTATTTAGGTCTTTTACTCATTTAATTATGTTATTTGTCTTACAATTTTTTTATTTTAGGAGTTCTTTATCCTTTTTAATTATAGGAGTTTCCATGTTGTTTTGCTTCTTTTCCAATAGAGTAAAGCTGATTTATCATACATAAGTCATGTCTGACAGCTGAGAAAATTTTATAGGAAACATCATAGATTAAAAATACATAGTATTTATATTTTATTAGAATAATATTTATTTTGAACATAAATCCTTCATCAGATGTATGATTTGCAAATAATTTCCCAGTCTGTGGTTTTTCTTTTCATTTTATAAAGGGTGACTTTCAAGGAGCAAAGTATTTAAATTTTTATTATATTCAATTTATCAAATGTTTCTTTTGTGGATCATGTTTCTGGTGTCATACTTATGAAATCTTTGCCTCAGCCAAGATCACAAAAAAATTCTTTTAATTTTTTTCTGACAGTGTTATAATTTTAGCCCTTATATTTAGACCTATGATCACAATTAATGTCTTTGCAGTACATAAGGTAAGCATCTAAGTTCATTTTTTTTTTGCATAGGCATATCCAACTGTCCCAACGCCATTTGTTGAGAAGACTATTCTTTCCTTACTAAATTACCTTGTCACTTTTGTTAAAACTCAGTTGATGATAAATGTAGGGGTTTATTTGCCTTTTCTTTCTTAGTCAAATGACCTGTGTATCTACCGTTATATCATCCTGTCTTGATTACTGTAGTTTATAGTAACTTTTTAAACAAGTACTGTAAGTACAACTTTGTTTGTTTTTTTCTTTCAAAAAAAATTGGGCTTGTCTAGGTCCTTTACATTTCTACACAAATTTACATAAAGAGTATATGGACTCTTTGGGTGAATTTATAGAATATTGCCATCTTAACAATACTGGGCCTTCCAATCCATAAACCTTTATTAAATCTTTGATTTCTCCAGTATTTAGCAGCTTTCAGCATACATGTCTTACACTTCTTTAGTAAAGTTTATTCCTAAGTATTTTATTCTCTTTTGATGTGATTTCGAATGAATTGTCTCATTTCATTTCTGTATTTCCCATTTCTAGTATATAGAAATGCAACCAATGTGCATATATTGCTCTTGTAGCCTAGGACCTTGCTGGGATCCTCGCCATTACTCTTGCAACATCAACTCTTTCCACCGCTGGTGTGTGAGGGGGAAGGATGCAATGACTGTTAGAATGGTTTGGTGCCACTGCTTGATTCACGCTAATACATCAACAGTCTTACCCACTGTTCCTTTGCACCAGCAGTGCAAAATCAACCGGTGGACAAGGCAGACAGTCATCTCAGGGTTATTCTGATCTTGCAGATCCTATGAAAGGTTCTCCTGAACCTTGAAAGGGGGTCTCAGGGGTCCACAGACAACACTTAGAGAACCACTGATCTAGGGGTCTCTAAGCACCTGTCAAAGTCTAAAATGCTATCGTTTTCAGATCTAAGATAAATGTCATTTATCAAACTCATCTTAACATTAGCTTAAGTGGCTGATTTTCATGGGTCTATTTTAGCCCTTATATTTAGACCTATGATCACAATTAATGTCTTTGCAGTACATAAGGTAAGCATCTAAGTTCATTTTTTTTTTGCATAGGCATATCCAACTGTCCCAACGCCATTTGTTGAGAAGACTATTCTTTCCTTACTAAATTACCTTGTCACTTTTGTTAAAACTCAGTTGATGATAAATGTAGGGGTTTATTTGCCTTTTCTTTCTTAGTCAAATGACCTGTGTATCTACCGTTATATCATCCTGTCTTGATTACTGTAGTTTATAGTAACTTTTTAAACAAGTACTGTAAGTACAACTTTGTTTGTTTTTTTCTTTCAAAAAAAATTGGGCTTGTCTAGGTCCTTTACATTTCTACACAAATTTACATAAAGAGTATATGGACTCTTTGGGTGAATTTATAGAATATTGCCATCTTAACAATACTGGGCCTTCCAATCCATAAACCTTTATTAAATCTTTGATTTCTCCAGTATTTAGCAGCTTTCAGCATACATGTCTTACACTTCTTTAGTAAAGTTTATTCCTAAGTATTTTATTCTCTTTTGATGTGATTTCGAATGAATTGTCTCATTTCATTTCTGTATTTCCCATTTCTAGTATATAGAAATGCAACCAATGTGCATATATTGCTCTTGTAGCCTAGGACCTTGCTGGGATCCTCGCCATTACTCTTGCAACATCAACTCTTTCCACCGCTGGTGTGTGAGGGGGAAGGATGCAATGACTGTTAGAATGGTTTGGTGCCACTGCTTGATTCACGCTAATACATCAACAGTCTTACCCACTGTTCCTTTGCACCAGCAGTGCAAAATCAACCGGTGGACAAGGCAGACAGTCATCTCAGGGTTATTCTGATCTTGCAGATCCTATGAAAGGTTCTCCTGAACCTTGAAAGGGGGTCTCCAGGGGTCCACAGACAACACTTAGAGAACCACTGATCTAGGGGGTCTCTAAGCACCTGTCAAAGTCTAAAATGCTGTCGTTTTTCAGATCTAAGATAAATGTCATTTATCAAACTCATCTTAACATTAGCTTAAGTGGCTGATTTTCATGGGTCTATTTTCCTTAGACAATAGCAGCATGCACAACAACATACCAAGTCTACTGAGAGAGATGAGAAGGAAGTAGAGGGCTTTCCTGGTGGTCCAGTGGGTAAGGACACCGCCTTGCAGTGCAAGGGGCGCCGGTTTGATCCCTGGCCTGGGAAGATTCCACGTGCCGCGGAGCGGCTGGACCGATGTGTCCAATCACCGAGCTGGAGCTCTGGCGCGCATGCGCCCAGAACTGGTGCTGTGCGACAACCAGAGGCTACTGCGATGGGAGGTCCACACGGGCCAAAGAACAAAGATGGATGAAAAAATAGATAAATGCAAGACCAATAGAAGTGGCCCACCCCACCCCACCCCCCAAAAAAGATGAAAAGGAAGTAGAACATTGACCCTGATCTCAAAGAAATAGCACAAGCCTCTCTCAGTACTCAAGTGTCTAGGAAAGGAAGCCCAGCATTGCTGTAGGCTAATTACATTTGACCCCAAATTTGTATGTCTTCTGCTCTAGGTAGCACTAAAAATAAATAAAATGCTTATAGTGGAGATACGGCATGTGTCAAGTATCAACATTGAGAAATAAAACTAAGTTAAATTCTATTCTTGACTCATACAATTTAATATTATCTCATTTCCAAATGTTTGGGAATAAGACAATGCAGGATCAAACTAATTTTCAAATGTTTTTTAATCGTTAATTTTACACTGATTTATAACAAGCCCTTTATTGGAAACCTTAAATAACCACTTACCTACTATTTTTTTCCTACATTTTACAGTATGGTGTTTATATTCACTGGGCCAGTCTTCTATATAGTTTAGCTTCTCCCAGGAGAGGAATAAAGTACTGTTTATATAGTCAAGATAAATAAATAGTCTCAGGGCTTCATCTGTACGCTAATACATCAACAGTCTTACCCACTGTTCCTTTGCACCAGCAGTGCAAAATCAACCGGTGGACAAGGCAGACAGTCATCTCAGGGTTATTCTGATCTTGCAGATCCTATGAAAGGTTCTCCTGAACCTTGAAAGGGGGTCTCCAGGGGTCCACAGACAACACTTAGAGAACCACTGATCTAGGGGGTCTCTAAGCACCTGTCAAAGTCTAAAATGCTGTCGTTTTTCAGATCTAAGATAAATGTCATTTATCAAACTCATCTTAACATTAGCTTAAGTGGCTGATTTTCATGGGTCTATTTTCCTTAGACAATAGCAGCATGCACAACAACATACCAAGTCTACTGAGAGAGATGAGAAGGAAGTAGAGGGCTTTCCTGGTGGTCCAGTGGGTAAGGACACCGCCTTGCAGTGCAAGGGGCGCCGGTTTGATCCCTGGCCTGGGAAGATTCCACGTGCCGCGGAGCGGCTGGACCGATGTGTCCAATCACCGAGCTGGAGCTCTGGCGCGCATGCGCCCAGAACTGGTGCTGTGCGACAACCAGAGGCTACTGCGATGGGAGGTCCACACGGGCCAAAGAACAAAGATGGATGAAAAAATAGATAAATGCAAGACCAATAGAAGTGGCCCACCCCACCCCACCCCCCAAAAAAGATGAAAAGGAAGTAGAACATTGACCCTGATCTCAAAGAAATAGCACAAGCCTCTCTCAGTACTCAAGTGTCTAGGAAAGGAAGCCCAGCATTGCTGTAGGCTAATTACATTTGACCCCAAATTTGTATGTCTTCTGCTCTAGGTAGCACTAAAAATAAATAAAATGCTTATAGTGGAGATACGGCATGTGTCAAGTATCAACATTGAGAAATAAAACTAAGTTAAATTCTATTCTTGACTCATACAATTTAATATTATCTCATTTCCAAATGTTTGGGAATAAGACAATGCAGGATCAAACTAATTTTCAAATGTTTTTTAATCGTTAATTTTACACTGATTTATAACAAGCCCTTTATTGGAAACCTTAAATAACCACTTACCTACTATTTTTTTCCTACATTTTACAGTATGGTGTTTATATTCACTGGGCCAGTCTTCTATATAGTTTAGCTTCTCCCAGGAGAGGAATAAAGTACTGTTTATATAGTCAAGATAAATAAATAGTCTCAGGGCTTCATCTATGGGATTCCATAATTTCTGACATCCTTCATATCCTTTTGGGTAGAAAAAGGCAAAAAGTCAAAAAGGACTAAAATAGTCATGGTTGGGAAAATAAAAAAGAAATTGAGAAAACAAAATTAACCATATAAAATTAGGAGAGGAACTTCCCTGGAGGTCCAGTGCTTAAGAATCCATACTTCCACTGCAGGGCGCTCTGGCTTGACCCCTGGTCAGGGGACTAGATCCCACATGCTGCACTGTGAGGCCATAAATACGTAAATACATTAGTAAATAAATAAAATGAAGGAAGGAATTGACATTAAGCTTGATTAGGAGAAATGGAGTTGATAACAGTTTCAGTGAAACCAGTTACACACTGAAACTCTGATAGAAAACAAACAAACAAACAAACAAACATGCAGTTTAAGAACTGGCAGAGAATTTTGAGACAAATGTTGGGTCAGAACAAGATTGTATGGCAGAGGAGAAAGCCAGGGCCCAAAGAGTCTCAACAGGGCTAGAGCTGGAAGCCAGAATTTCTACTTCCCTGCAGTTTGGTCCCTCCTTTCCTCTTCTAATCGTTTAGTGGGTGAAGATCTGTGTCATTCCTAAGGGAGGCATCATTACTCAGACATCTTGAGTACATCTTCCTAAGTCACTTCATGCCTCAGCTACTGCAAATTGAGAAGTCTTATTTCCTAATGAATTTCTGTTATTAAATATTCAAAACCACCTCAGCCTTGTTTATTGTAATACATCAGCTTTCAAATCGATCGCATTCTTTCTTCTCCAGAAGACACACATGGTATTGTTTTCTTCGTGCTGCATACTATATCTCAGTGGGGTCGTCATTTCCAAATGTTTGGGAATAAGACAATGCAGGATCAAACTAATTTTCAAATGTTTTTTAATCGTTAATTTTACACTGATTTATAACAAGCCCTTTATTGGAAACCTTAAATAACCACTTACCTACTATTTTTTTCCTACATTTTACAGTATGGTGTTTATATTCACTGGGCCAGTCTTCTATATAGTTTAGCTTCTCCCAGGAGAGGAATAAAGTACTGTTTATATAGTCAAGATAAATAAATAGTCTCAGGGCTTCATCTATGGGATTCCATAATTTCTGACATCCTTCATATCCTTTTGGGTAGAAAAGGCAAAAGTCAAAAAGGACTAAAATAGTCATGGTTGGGAAAATAAAAAAGAAATTGAGAAAACAAAATTAACCATATAAAATTAGGAGAGGAACTTCCCTGGAGGTCCAGTGCTTAAGAATCCATACTTCCACTGCAGGGCGCTCTGGCTTGACCCCTGGTCAGGGGACTAGATCCCACATGCTGCACTGTGAGGCCATAAATACGTAAATACATTAGTAAATAAATAAAATGAAGGAAGGAATTGACATTAAGCTTGATTAGGAGAAATGGAGTTGATAACAGTTTCAGTGAAACCAGTTACACACTGAAACTCTGATAGAAAACAAACAAACAAACAAACAAACATGCAGTTTAAGAACTGGCAGAGAATTTTGAGACAAATGTTGGGTCAGAACAAGATTGTATGGCAGAGGAGAAAGCCAGGGCCCAAAGAGTCTCAACAGGGCTAGAGCTGGAAGCCAGAATTTCTACTTCCCTGCAGTTTGGTCCCTCCTTTCCTCTTCTAATCGTTTAGTGGGTGAAGATCTGTGTCATTCCTAAGGGAGGCATCATTACTCAGACATCTTGAGTACATCTTCCTAAGTCACTTCATGCCTCAGCTACTGCAAATTGAGAAGTCTTATTTCCTAATGAATTTCTGTTATTAAATATTCAAAACCACCTCAGCCTTGTTTATTGTAATACATCAGCTTTCAAATCGATCGCATTCTTTCTTCTCCAGAAGACACACATGGTATTGTTTTCTTCGTGCTGCATACTATATCTCAGTGGGGTCGTCATTTCCATTGACACAGGATAATTGTGAACACATGACCTACTTTAGAGAACCAACCCCAGTTCTTAAGCTTGTACACACTACATCATTAAATAAGCTGCATGCTTGCAAATATGCCATAGGTTTTTGCCTTTTCCTACGTATTATCACCTTCCCGATAAGTTTTTTGGGGGGCTATTACCTAAATCTATCTGTACAAATCTCTGCCGGTTATTTCGTTATGTTTTATTCTGCTTCATTTTCACCTTCATGTTTCTTTTAAATAACTATTAGCATGCCGTACTATAGACAGTGCCAACTAGGATAAACGGTAACATTTTTAAGTAAGTTTTGGGTCTGTATGCCCAGGTCAGAGCTCTTATCTTCTATAATTAACTATCCTTTCATTCAGGAAAAGCCAGCTTTATTCTATTCAGCATAAATCTTCTCCCTATGATGAATTAAATCATGAAGTACTGATACATAACTTTTGACAGTTACCTGTACAATCTTTTGGGGGGGAGTGCAGGTTGAGGAGGGAAGGGGGTGGGGGGGGGGCACTTCTATTGGTCTTGCATTTATCTATTTTTTCATCCATCTTTGTTCTTTGGCCCGTGTGGGCCTCCCATCGCAGTAGCCTCTGTTGTCGCACAGCACCAGTTCTGGGCGCATGCGCGCCAGAGCTCTGGCTCGGTAATTGGACACATCGGTCCAGCCGCTCCGCGGCACGTGGGGTCTTCCCAGGCCAGGGATCATTCCCAGGCCAGGGATCAAACCGGTGCCCCTTGCACTGCAAGGCGGTGTCCTTACCCACTGGACCACCAGGGAAGCCCTATCTGTACAATCTTGATAGTGAGTACTTCTCACTTTTCTTATTTAGAGAAGTTTAATTCTTCTCCATCCAATGGTCCTTTGGCTTTAAGCAGACCAAAAAAGTGGAAGTCCAAAGTCCCTTGATTCTAGATTGGCATCCTTATAGCAGTGTTAACAAACAGAGCTATTTCTTCTCATTCCCAGTCTCTGAGAATGAAACTCTTGAGTGACTGAGATTCTTGGAGATACTAAGCCCATATCTTGGGTGAACGATCTTTCCTTTAATTAAATAACCTTCCTCAGTTTGGAACTTTAAAAGTATCATTCCTCTTCTCTCTCTCTCTCTCTCTTTCTCTCCTTCACCTGGTTGTTATTAACATTATGTAAGTCAGATTCAGAAAGTGAATACCTTAGCCAAAACTGAAACACTGAATACTGAATAGTTAAATACATGGATCATGGGTAGTAGCAACAGCTTTAAGTTTCTAATTTAGTGCAGAGTAGCTAGAACAGTTCCTCAAAACCCCTCTCTTATAAGAACTCACATTTATAATCTTCAGTGAGTCAGGCTCTGTTCCAAGGGGCTCTTCCTGGATTAATTCACTTCATATTCACACCAACCATGTATGGTGTAGGTTCTCTTCCATCTCTGGTCCTCACTGAGGCACAGTTCTATTGCATGAGTCACGGAGGGTCTAAGGCAGAGGAGTGCCGGCGCCTTCATCTGCTGAGCTCCCACAGGATGTTGCTCGCAGCTCCCTTAGGGACCATCACATCTGTTCATCTTATGGGTAGACAACTCCTTCTAAGAGGGGCCTCTGGGCCTGTGGGGTCTGCCACTATCCCGTGCCTGGTAACCTGGATGCCCCTCCTTCTCTATCTCACTGGAAAAAGCAGACAGCAAGTAGATGGATAACCATAGGCTGTGCAAATAGCTCCCACGTCCAGATCCTTACCTCTGCCAAGCACTTTCTCTGGATTGCCTCTTCTGTTGCCCACAGTAACCCTGAGAGGGAGTTGCCATCACCAGTTCCATTTTCTAAGGGAGGAAACTGAGAAGCCAGGTTAACCAGCATGCCAAGGTCACATGATCTGGCCCATGGAGAAGCTGAGATTAGTCCAAGCCAGGAATGAGGGATTTAAGATACAGCATGTAATAGCTGGAAAACCTCAAAGTAAATAAAATGTTCTCTTCCTTTCAACATACAGGCTCACTTGAAGTTAGACATGACGAACCAGGTATAGTCTTTAAAAAGTGGGGTTCTGGGCTACCCCGGTGGTCCACTGCTGCAGGTGGTCCACCCTGCAGTGCAAGGGGTACCGGTTCGATCCCTGGCCCGGAAGATCCCATGTGCCACAGAGCAGCTGAACGGGTGTGTCCAATTATGAGCCAGCACTCTGGAGTGCATGCACCCAGGGCCAGTGCTCTGCAACAAGAAAGGCCATTGCATTGGGAGGCCCACACAGGCCAAAGAATAAAGATGGATGAAAATAAATAAATAAATAACCAATAAAAGAGGCCAAAAATTTTTTTAAAGTGGGGTTCTGAGGTTTTCCAGGGTCAACGCTTTTAACAACACTAAGCCACTTGCTGTCATTCAAAGGAGTGCTTCTCCGTTCCCCCAGGTCACAGAGGGCACCCAGAGCCAGAGTTGAGAACATTTATGGAGTTCCTGCTCTGCCTCTGTCATGGTTCCCAAATTCTTGGGCCCACCCGGAGGCCCGAGGAGCCTGTCAAAGGAAAAAGTGTAGGGTAGGGTGGAAGCCACTGGTTTTGTTTTATTGACTTGATTTCATTTGACTTCTGTGAAAAATTCTGCCTCTATCCTGAAGCAATTAAAGCCACAGGGAAGAACAACCTTCATTCTCAGTCACGCAAAGTGATTTTATTTATTTTGTTGTAACCAAATCAAGATTTGCAACAGCCAGGAAACATGGTTCTCACAAAAGGCCTGTCCTGGGCATCACAGGCCTTATTACCAGGCCAGTCTGCTATGCTGGAAGTCGTAGAACATCTACTGCTGATTCGATGATGTCCCAACTGCCACAAGTAGATGGATAACCATAGGCTGTGCAAATAGCTCCCACGTCCAGATCCTTACCTCTGCCAAGCACTTTCTCTGGATTGCCTCTTCTGTTGCCCACAGTAACCCTGAGAGGGAGTTGCCATCACCAGTTCCATTTTCTAAGGGAGGAAACTGAGAAGCCAGGTTAACCAGCATGCCAAGGTCACATGATCTGGCCCATGGAGAAGCTGAGATTAGTCCAAGCCAGGAATGAGGGATTTAAGATACAGCATGTAATAGCTGGAAAACCTCAAAGTAAATAAAATGTTCTCTTCCTTTCAACATACAGGCTCACTTGAAGTTAGACATGACGAACCAGGTATAGTCTTTAAAAAGTGGGGTTCTGGGCTACCCCGGTGGTCCACTGCTGCAGGTGGTCCACCCTGCAGTGCAAGGGGTACCGGTTCGATCCCTGGCCCGGGAAGATCCCATGTGCCACAGAGCAGCTGAACGGGTGTGTCCAATTATGAGCCAGCACTCTGGAGTGCATGCACCCAGGGCCAGTGCTCTGCAACAAGAAAGGCCATTGCATTGGGAGGCCCACACAGGCCAAAGAATAAAGATGGATGAAAATAAATAAATAAATAACCAATAAAAGAGGCCAAAAATTTTTTTAAAGTGGGGTTCTGAGGTTTTCCAGGGTCAACGCTTTTAACAACACTAAGCCACTTGCTGTCATTCAAAGGAGTGCTTCTCCGTTCCCCCAGGTCACAGAGGGCACCCAGAGCCAGAGTTGAGAACATTTATGGAGTTCCTGCTCTGCCTCTGTCATGGTTCCCAAATTCTTGGGCCCACCCGGAGGCCCGAGGAGCCTGTCAAAGGAAAAAGTGTAGGGTAGGGTGGAAGCCACTGGTTTTGTTTTATTGACTTGATTTCATTTGACTTCTGTGAAAAATTCTGCCTCTATCCTGAAGCAATTAAAGCCACAGGGAAGAACAACCTTCATTCTCAGTCACGCAAAGTGATTTTATTTATTTTGTTGTAACCAAATCAAGATTTGCAACAGCCAGGAAACATGGTTCTCACAAAAGGCCTGTCCTGGGCATCACAGGCCTTATTACCAGGCCAGTCTGCTATGCTGGAAGTCGTAGAACATCTACTGCTGATTCGATGATGTCCCAACTGCCACAATACCTCCCAGCCTCTCCCCCAGAAGGAAAAACCTCAGACCCCACTTTTTAAAAACTATACCTGGCTCATCATGTCCAACTTCAAGTGACCCTGCAAATCCACGTTGAGGGGAACAGAACATTTTATTTACTTTGAGGTTTCCAGCTATTGCCTGCTGTGTCATAAATCCCTCATTCCTCACCAGGATGGGTGGAGTGGGATGACGTGAAGGAGAAGAAAGCCTCCGTGCTACTGCATGGGCTGCAAGGGAAATTAGCACAAAGGAAAATGCACTGCTGGCTTTACTTATCCCATTCATAAGATACCGAGAATAACAAAGATAATATCCAAATTGTGGCATTAACATCTGGAGTGGATTAAAAAGGGGGGTAAACTCATTTACATTTTCCTTTTCTTAACGGTCATAAATAATTGGTACACTTCAGTTTATGATTACAAACGATCGCAGCTAAAAATAATTAACATCTGTGCAGTGTACATTCAGTTTATGAATTCTTTCAGAAATGTTGTCCCATTTGAGCCTCTTAGAGGGTCATACCATTATGACAAGGTATGAAACCACCCCATTTAACAAATACAGGAAGGAGACACACACGTGGTAAGAGGGTTCCCCAAGGTCACTGCTGGTAACAGGTAAATCCTGTACTTGAACCTGAGTCTTATGAATTGACAATCTAAGTTGAATTTAAAGAAAGGACACCTTTATTTCATAGTGCCAAGTTCGTAAGGCCTGGGATGTCAGACCTGGGACCTGAGGGTCATGCTTACCAATTAGATTAACTGCTATTGAGCTGTACTTTTCTATAATGATGGCTTTATGGACTACTGGGGTAGCAGGGATGCCAGGTACGTGGCCCTGAATCATGTTATTTTTTTTTATTATTATTATTTCTTATGTCTATACATGCTCAGTCACTCAGTTGTGTTTCCCAACCCTCTGCAGAACAGCCAGGAAACATGGTTCTCACAAAAGGCCTGTCCTGGGCATCACAGGCCTTATTACCAGGCCAGTCTGCTATGCTGGAAGTCGTAGAACATCTACTGCTGATTCGATGATGTCCCAACTGCCACAATACCTCCCAGCCTCTCCCCCAGAAGGAAAAACCTCAGACCCCACTTTTTAAAAACTATACCTGGCTCATCATGTCCAACTTCAAGTGACCCTGCAAATCCACGTTGAGGGGAACAGAACATTTTATTTACTTTGAGGTTTCCAGCTATTGCCTGCTGTGTCATAAATCCCTCATTCCTCACCAGGATGGGTGGAGTGGGATGACGTGAAGGAGAAGAAAGCCTCCGTGCTACTGCATGGGCTGCAAGGGAAATTAGCACAAAGGAAAATGCACTGCTGGCTTTACTTATCCCATTCATAAGATACCGCGAGAATAACAAAGATAATATCCAAATTGTGGCATTAACATCTGGAGTGGATTAAAAAGGGGGGTAAACTCATTTACATTTTCCTTTTCTTAACGGTCATAAATAATTGGTACACTTCAGTTTATGATTACAAACGATCGCAGCTAAAAATAATTAACATCTGTGCAGTGTACATTCAGTTTATGAATTCTTTCAGAAATGTTGTCCCATTTGAGCCTCTTAGAGGGTCATACCATTATGACAAGGTATGAAACCACCCCATTTAACAAATACAGGAAGGAGACACACACGTGGTAAGAGGGTTCCCCAAGGTCACTGCTGGTAACAGGTAAATCCTGTACTTGAACCTGAGTCTTATGAATTGACAATCTAAGTTGAATTTAAAGAAAGGACACCTTTATTTCATAGTGCCAAGTTCGTAAGGCCTGGGATGTCAGACCTGGGACCTGAGGGTCATGCTTACCAATTAGATTAACTGCTATTGAGCTGTACTTTTCTATAATGATGGCTTTATGGACTACTGGGGTAGCAGGGATGCCAGGTACGTGGCCCTGAATCATGTTATTTTTTTTTATTATTATTATTTCTTATGTCTATACATGCTCAGTCACTCAGTTGTGTCCAACTCTTTGCAGCCCTGTGGACTATAGCCTGTGAGCCTCCTCTGTCCATAGGATTTTCCAGGCAAGAACACTGGAGTGGGGTGCCATTTCCTTCTCCAGGGGATCTTCCTGATTCAGGGATCAAAGTCCTGCATCTTCTGCATTGGCAGGTGGATTCTTTACCACTGAGCCACCTGGGAAGCCACTCTTGTGTCTATATTGTATACTATTTTGTGCTACTCTTGCACTATCTAGCTGTCTTTTTTTTCTTTTTTTGCTGATCATGGCATCTCTAGATGAGAGGTTCTCAAAGTGGCAGTGGACCAGTAGCACCATCCAGGAACTCATTAGAAATGCAGTCTCAGACATCACCTCCCACCTCCTGAATCAGAAATTCGGCAGGGTGGGGAGGGGGCAGAGAGGCAGCAATGTGGTTTAATAGACCCTGCAGATAATTCTCTTTTTTTCCTTTTAATTTTTTGGCTGCACCATGCATCATGTCAGATCTTAGTTTTCAGACGAGGGTGGAATGGAACCTGTACCACCTGCACTGGCAGCATGGAGCCTTAACTACTGGACCACCAGTGAAGTCTAGCCCTCCAGATGATTCTGATGCTAAAGCTTGAGAACACGTACACTAAAGCAGTGATTCTCAGCCTTGCCCGTACACTGGAGCCACCTGGAAGCTTTACAAAGTCCTGGGCTGTGCTCCTACTCCAGATTCTGACTTCATTGGCCTATGACAGGGTTTTCAGCCTCAGCCCAGTATTGACATTCTGGACTAGATAATTGTTCACTGGAGGGCCTGGCCTATGCATTGCAAGATGTTCAAGCACTATCCTTGGCCTCTGCTCACCAGATGTTAGTAGCTTCCTAAGAAGTTGTAAAAAAAAAAAAAAAATGTCACCAGATGTTGCCAAATGTCCTTTGGAGAAAAAGATCACCCCAGGATGAAGAGATGTTGTCTAAGGGCATATCATGGACACTGGTATTTTTAAAAGCTCCTTCATTCATTCAGCCTAAAGCCAAGACTAAGAACCATTCATCAAGAGGGTTCATATTAATGAGTAGCTTTTTAGGTGCAACAGATGAATAATGTAACAATAAAAAAGAACAATAAACTTGTGTGTAAAGTAGAAGCAGATCAACCTGTGCAGAGAGACTCAGGCAGTTTGCCAGAAATCAAGGACATGAGCTTTAGGGCATAAATTTCACAGCAACCATTTGGTGCCTTTCATGTTTGCTTGCTTTCTGGTTTTCAGGTATGTTCCAGAAAACTGACATAAACAGGTAGACTGCATAAACCTAAATGCTCACAACCCCATAGAAATTGCTTAGTACTAAATATAGCAATGGCCAGACACCCTGCTTTGGGACCTCCTCATTCTAAAAACAGGATGTTTATCAGTGAATCATGTGGCACAAGTCCTTAGGTAAGTCTCTGTCAACAGGTTTAAAAAATGCAGCCTGTCCATTTTTTTATTGTATTTCTAATGCAGGCATTGTATCTTAAGTGGGTATGCCTTATCAGATAGTAAGCATCCATAAGGCACTTAAAAGGGGGAAAAAAATTACTTCTCTAGAAATAGAGGAGAAAAGAAAGAAACCCTATTTTATTTATTTTTTAAACTTTTTATTTTATATTGGAGTAACCAGTTAGGTTGTAATAGTTTCAGGTAGACAGCAAAGGGACCAGCCATATATATACGTGTATCCATTCTACCCTAGACTCCCCTCCTATCCAGGCTGCCACATACTATTGAGCAGAGTCACCTGTGCTATATAGTAGGTCCTTTATATAGTACTACATAGTGCTATATAGTAGATTATCCATTTTAAATACAGCAGTGTGTATATGTCAACTCCAAACCTCCCTAACCATCCCTAGCCCCATGGCAACTGTAAGGTCTCTCTCTAAGTCTGTGAGTCTGTTTCTGTTTTGTAAATAGGTTCATTTGTATTATTTTAGATTCTTTATTTTAAAGAATGTCATACACAAACATAGACCTTCTACATTAATTTGTACCATTTCGTAGTGTTTTAGTCTTCAGGCAGAGATCAGGAACTACTTTTTAACTGAAGAAGTGTCCCCTACACTAGAACCACCACAAGGGTCCTAAAACAAAATCCATGCTCAGCAGATTGCCCTCTGCTGCCTCGACTGCTCTGGGTGTTCCTATGGGATCCACCTGAGTCCCGTGGACCGTGGGACAGGTGTCAAGACATTCATCAAGAGGGTTCTATTAATGAGTAGCTTTTTAGGTGCAACAGATGAATAATGTAACAATAAAAAAGAACAATAAACTTGTGTGTAAAGTAGAAGCAGATCAACCTGTGCAGAGAGACTCAGGCAGTTTGCCAGAAATCAAGGACATGAGCTTTAGGGCATAAATTTCACAGCAACCATTTGGTGCCTTTCATGTTTGCTTGCTTTCTGGTTTTCAGGTATGTTCCAGAAAACTGACATAAACAGGTAGACTGCATAAACCTAAATGCTCACAACCCCATAGAAATTGCTTAGTACTAAATATAGCAATGGCCAGACACCCTGCTTTGGGACCTCCTCATTCTAAAAACAGGATGTTTATCAGTGAATCATGTGGCACAAGTCCTTAGGTAAGTCTCTGTCAACAGGTTTAAAAAATGCAGCCTGTCCATTTTTTTATTGTATTTCTAATGCAGGCATTGTATCTTAAGTGGGTATGCCTTATCAGATAGTAAGCATCCATAAGGCACTTAAAAGGGGGAAAAAAATTACTTCTCTAGAAATAGAGGAGAAAAGAAAGAAACCCTATTTTATTTATTTTTTAAACTTTTTATTTTATATTGGAGTAACCAGTTAGGTTGTAATAGTTTCAGGTAGACAGCAAAGGGACCAGCCATATATATACGTGTATCCATTCTACCCTAGACTCCCCTCCTATCCAGGCTGCCACATACTATTGAGCAGAGTCACCTGTGCTATATAGTAGGTCCTTTATATAGTACTACATAGTGCTATATAGTAGATTATCCATTTTAAATACAGCAGTGTGTATATGTCAACTCCAAACCTCCCTAACCATCCCTAGCCCCATGGCAACTGTAAGGTCTCTCTCTAAGTCTGTGAGTCTGTTTCTGTTTTGTAAATAGGTTCATTTGTATTATTTTAGATTCTTTATTTTAAAGAATGTCATACACAAACATAGACCTTCTACATTAATTTGTACCATTTCGTAGTGTTTTAGTCTTCAGGCAGAGATCAGGAACTACTTTTTAACTGAAGAAGTGTCCCCTACACTAGAACCACCACAAGGGTCCTAAAACAAAATCCATGCTCAGCAGATTGCCCTCTGCTGCCTCGACTGCTCTGGGTGTTCCTATGGGATCCACCTGAGTACTCCAGTGGACCGTAGGACAGGTGTCATCTCCGGTGCCTGCTCCGTGGCTCCCATCAAGCTGAACAGTCTCAGCACAATGTGACCAGTCTCCACACAGAGTCTGGCAGTCCCTTTTCACTGTGGACTTTTCAACAGAACTCTAGTCTCCTACCTCCTCCAACAACTAGTTGAACGGTGCAGTGTTTGTTTCAACATAAAGAGTGGAAACTCTACTTTCAGATACTGTTAAACAACTTTCAAATAGTAAATTATAAGATGATTGTATTTTCTGCAGAAAATTGGTATTATCAGATTTCAAAATGTGAAAATATTTTCCTGAATTAGTGAGTTGAAATCATTCATTTGTTCAATACCTACTATGTACTAGTTACTGTGTGATGTCCTTGGAAGTTATAAATTGAAGGGTTACATAAAAGCATAGATCCTCTTTGGGTAAAAATAAGCTATGACTCCTCCAAGGTGCCAGATTAATCCTTGAACTAATCTGACTTGTTAGTTTGTTAGACTGGTTTGATTTTTCTTTCACTGAATTGATAATAGCTTGTTAACAATAATGAAATCAACCATTTCTTTTACCAAAGTCTTGTTTATCTTTTCCTATTTTAGTCTAAATTGTTTTCCTCAACATGCTTTTAAAAGTCAAAACCTTTTAATTAGGCAACAGAACCAGTTCTCAGAAACTTGCTCTGGAAAGAAAGACCATAAAAGACTGCTAAAAGGTATTATTTCCATATGTTCTCACTGTTTAAAAATGGCATATGCTTTTATGTACATAGGGAGTTTTCTGGAAGAAAATACACTTTATAATTAACAGTGGTTGCCTTTGGATAAGGAATTAAGAGTTCTTGAATAGAAGGGAAACTTCCTTTTCATTATATAAGGTTTTATACAGCTTAACTTTTACCATTTTAATACTGTATTTTCCAGTTTATATGCTAGTAAATAATAGAATGGATGCATTTCCAGTAGTCTCTCTTAAGTGCCAAAATGTCTCCTGTAAATAAGAGAAAAATAGGTGAGATGCACTCTCTCTTTGCCTTCCTCTTGTATATTTTTCTTGCTAAGGCAGAGTGGGCTGAAAAGAATCTTTGAGTATAAGATTGCTCCAACATTGGTTCCATGAAGGAGGTTAACAGGCAGATCCTACTTGAGATTAGGTGGTTAAGCAAGGTCTGCTCAGGGAAACTGCTTTAACTAGAAAAAGTTGCCTGCAGCTAGGGACCTAATTTTCTGTTGGCAGCATTAGAACGGTCACTGTCCATGCATCCCCTGAGAATAAAGTGGATAGACATCAGAGATGTCCACACTGTGATTGTACCTAAAACTTTTTTTCCAATGACTTCTTTTATTCACCTCTGTCTGTAACTCCCAAGAAGAATCAATGTTGGCAAATAGAAAAAAAGAAAAGAACAAAAAAACCCCGAACACCTATTTGTGTCAAAGAAAGACAGTTCTGTGATGTTTGGTGCTCATCAATGGTGTTCAGTGGTAAAGAGTCCACCTGCAATGCGGAAATGCAGATTCAATCCCCGGGTCAGGAAGATCCCCTGAAGGAGGAAATGACAACCCACTCTAGTATTCTTGTCTGAGAAATCCCATGGACAGAAGAACCTGCTGGGCTATAATCCATGGAGTCACAAAAGGGCAGACACAATTTAGCAACTAAACAACAACAATTCCGTATCTTTCTTTTGAGCTTTTCCTTTACATCTAACTCTAATTAAGAGTGCAAGCATTGTTGTTTTCTCATGTTGTTGTGGTCAGTTACTTAGCCATGTCCAATTCTTTGCTGCCCCATGGACTGTAGCCCGCCAGGCTCCTCTGCCCATGGACTTTTCCAGGCAAGAATATTGGAGTGTATAGCCATTCCCTTTTCCAGGGATTATTCCCAACCCAGGGGTTGAACCCATGTCTCCTGTATCTCCTGCAATGGCAGCCAGAGTCTTTACCACTAACCTCACCTGAGAAGCCCAAATCTTTTTTTCAGTTGAGATTAGAAGGGCCTGAAACCATGCACTGTGGAGTTTTCCAGATCATTTTTCTTAGCATGTGTTACTTAGACCTTCTCAGAATTTCTAACAAGACTTCTAACAAGAGTCTCCCTTGTTAAACAAGAAACATCCTTTTCTCTCGTTGCTGGATGTATGAATTGGGAAATTTGTCCATATGGATTTAAGGATCCTCTGTCTCCAGGAATGAACCAACTGTAACAGTTCAACTGTACGAAACCTTATCCTATAACAATTCCTACATGCTTTAATTACATCTTTCTAGTCTTTAGGGGAGAATTACAGTTCTGGAATGAAATACCAAATTCTCATTCTATAAAAAGTAATTTTCAGGTCTCCTTTTGAGGGGGTGATTCATCCCAGAAATAATGCTTTGTGTCTTTACTTGCATCAGGCATTAATAACTAGCAATCAGCAATGGTATAATTATTTTTTAGCTTTGTGAGAACTGGAAGTGTTCAGGGTGGTGTTTCTGTGACAAGCCCACCAGTTGCCCCTTGGACAAAAGTTTATATGGGAATTCTGAGAAGACACAAAGCAAGAGGAAAAAGAGATCCAAAACAGCACTGGATTGAAAGAAAGAGCTTTTTAGAAAACTATTCAGAAGAAAGGGAAAGATGTTTAAGTCATGCAGAGTCTTGGCCATTAAAAAAAAACAGAATTATAGAGAGCCCTATGTTACTAAATTTTCAAAATGCCGATTTTGTATTTCTGGGGTAAGTTTCCCAACCTCTTTCCATGGACTCATATTAATGACCACACCAGCTATGAAATTAATCCTCAATATTTTAGACGTGGTGGAATTACAATGGAAGGTCAGCTTAGAATTAATATGGCAATAGGTACTTTGCAAAAAAATAAGTTTATCAAGTTAGCATGGTATTATTTCCTATTGAGTGGAGTAGGTTTAAATTCTGAGTGCTTTCCTTTAGAAAGGAAATCACTGCCATTTTACTCTTGAAAAGGCACCCTTTATTCTAGGGAAAAGGACTTCCTTGATGCTTTCCAAATTGGTGTTACTTTTGGGATTATTCCCAACCCAGGGGTTGAACCCATGTCTCCTGTATCTCCTGCAATGGCAGCCAGAGTCTTTACCACTAACCTCACCTGAGAAGCCCAAATCTTTTTCAGTTGAGATTAGAAGGGCCTGAAACCATGCACTGTGGAGTTTTCCAGATCATTTTTCTTAGCATGTGTTACTTAGACCTTCTCAGAATTTCTAACAAGACTTCTAACAAGAGTCTCCCTTGTTAAACAAGAAACATCCTTTTCTCTCGTTGCTGGATGTATGAATTGGGAAATTTGTCCATATGGATTTAAGGATCCTCTGTCTCCAGGAATGAACCAACTGTAACAGTTCAACTGTACGAAACCTTATCCTATAACAATTCCTACATGCTTTAATTACATCTTTCTAGTCTTTAGGGGAGAATTACAGTTCTGGAATGAAATACCAAATTCTCATTCTATAAAAAGTAATTTTCAGGTCTCCTTTTGAGGGGGTGATTCATCCCAGAAATAATGCTTTGTGTCTTTACTTGCATCAGGCATTAATAACTAGCAATCAGCAATGGTATAATTATTTTTTAGCTTTGTGAGAACTGGAAGTGTTCAGGGTGGTGTTTCTGTGACAAGCCCACCAGTTGCCCCTTGGACAAAAGTTTATATGGGAATTCTGAGAAGACACAAAGCAAGAGGAAAAAGAGATCCAAAACAGCACTGGATTGAAAGAAAGAGCTTTTTAGAAAACTATTCAGAAGAAAGGGAAAGATGTTTAAGTCATGCAGAGTCTTGGCCATTAAAAAAACAGAATCATAGAGAGCCCTATGTTACTAAATTTTCAAAATGCCGATTTTGTATTTCTGGGGTAAGTTTCCCAACCTCTTTCCATGGACTCATATTAATGACCACACCAGCTATGAAATTAATCCTCAATATTTTAGACGTGGTGGAATTACAATGGAAGGTCAGCTTAGAATTAATATGGCAATAGGTACTTTGCAAAAAAATAAGTTTATCAAGTTAGCATGGTATTATTTCCTATTGAGTGGAGTAGGTTTAAATTCTGAGTGCTTTCCTTTAGAAAGGAAATCACTGCCATTTTTACTCTTGAAAAGGCACCCTTTATTCAGTAGGGACTTCCTTCCTCCTTTCAGATAGCTGAGGTATTATTTAAGCCCATGCTTCTAATATGATACCTAAGTAGACAAATACCAGCAACTCACAGAGGACTTGTGTACTTGTTACTTATCACAGCCACTAGAGGGTCACCACCCTGTCCTTAGAATTTCAAAAATTTCTAATTGTCAACATGGAAGCATAGTTGTTCCTGCAAATGCGACAAACAGGTCACAGTAGCCACATTTTCCCATGTGATAAACAGAAACCTGAGCCTAAATAATTGTAAGTCACTGGTGTCCTACCTGCTAAAGCAGGAAAGTCCTTTAAGCACAGAAGAAAGGTGAGTTTCAAGTGGTTTAGGTGTTAACCAGCTGGAAAAATCAGTACATCTTAAACCACTTCATTTTTCCAGTATTCTCCATAACATCTTATTCAGAACTTGGGCTGTTTGTCAGGAGTTAATATAATTTCCCAGTGCCACTGGTTGAAAATGACTCACTTTACTCATGACTTAGTAAGAACTGACCAGAGATGACTTCCTGCTTCTTGGTTAAGCTGTCGTCCAAACCTCCAACTTTTGCTCCTCTTTGAAAAGTAGACGGTGTGACCACTTCCTTTAAGATCAAAGGTCTATAGCTTGTTATTATATTTATCATGCTCCACATCTTTCAGGTTTTAAAAAAATGCTAAAATATGAAAAGACAATGATGATAATAATCTGTTATCATCGTAACTGAAAAGCCTCATGAATGATAAAATTTAGAAGTTCAGAGGATAATTAGAAATATATGCAACGATCTCATGCTGGCTCTGCCATTTCTCTTACCATAAAAACAGAATTATAGAGAGCCCTATGTTACTAAATTTTCAAAATGCCGATTTTGTATTTCTGGGGTAAGTTTCCCAACCTCTTTCCATGGACTCATATTAATGACCACACCAGCTATGAAATTAATCCTCAATATTTTAGACGTGGTGGAATTACAATGGAAGGTCAGCTTAGAATTAATATGGCAATAGGTACTTTGCAAAAAAATAAGTTTATCAAGTTAGCATGGTATTATTTCCTATTGAGTGGAGTAGGTTTAAATTCTGAGTGCTTTCCTTTAGAAAGGAAATCACTGCCATTTTACTCTTGAAAAGGCACCCTTTATTCAGTAGGGACTTCCTTCCTCCTTTCAGATAGCTGAGGTATTATTTAAGCCCATGCTTCTAATATGATACCTAAGTAGACAAATACCAGCAACTCACAGAGGACTTGTGTACTTGTTACTTATCACAGCCACTAGAGGGTCACCACCCTGTCCTTAGAATTTCAAAAATTTCTAATTGTCAACATGGAAGCATAGTTGTTCCTGCAAATGCGACAAACAGGTCACAGTAGCCACATTTTCCCATGTGATAAACAGAAACCTGAGCCTAAATAATTGTAAGTCACTGGTGTCCTACCTGCTAAAGCAGGAAAGTCCTTTAAGCACAGAAGAAAGGTGAGTTTCAAGTGGTTTAGGTGTTAACCAGCTGGAAAAATCAGTACATCTTAAACCACTTCATTTTTCCAGTATTCTCCATAACATCTTATTCAGAACTTGGGCTGTTTGTCAGGAGTTAATATAATTTCCCAGTGCCACTGGTTGAAAATGACTCACTTTACTCATGACTTAGTAAGAACTGACCAGAGATGACTTCCTGCTTCTTGGTTAAGCTGTCGTCCAAACCTCCAACTTTTGCTCCTCTTTGAAAAGTAGACGGTGTGACCACTTCCTTTAAGATCAAAGGTCTATAGCTTGTTATTATATTTATCATGCTCCACATCTTTCAGGTTTTAAAAAAATGCTAAAATATGAAAAGACAATGATGATAATAATCTGTTATCATCGTAACTGAAAAGCCTCATGAATGATAAAATTTAGAAGTTCAGAGGGATAATTAGAAATATATGCAACGTATCTCATGCTGGCTCTGCCATTTCTCTTACCATGCACTTTCCTTTCTTTTTTCAGCTGCTGGCTGGGCGCTGGCCTTTTGAACAAAATGACTTCGGCGTTTTTCTCTGCAAGCTGTTCCCCTTTTTGCAGAAGTCCTCCGTGGGGATCACCGTCCTTAATCTCTGCGCTCTCAGTGTTGACAGGTAACATGGCTCCTTTCCCTTCACTCTTGCGTTGGGTTTGGAAAAGTATTTTTCTCAGAAAAAGAGAACTCAAGGAGCTTGGAGAACTGATGCCCAAGACATTCATTCATTAGTTCCCAGGAATTAAACTATTAGCAATCTTGCTGTATTGTTTAGAATTGCTTTCTGCATTGCTAATTACTAGCCATCTTTGGTTCAGACAGCTTGAACCTAGAGCATTTTGCCAACTAGATCCATTTGACATCCTACAGCAACAAAGAAAACAGGAATATCTTAGGTGGAATGGACTTTGGAAAAGGAAATTCTAGGACATCCAAATTCTGTATTTTCAGTGAAAGTTTTCTCATTGGAAAAAAGAAGATATGGCTCAATTATATTTCTAATGTTTCATTCCTTGAACTGAGTGGTGAGTACTCATAATCATATTTTAATCTATATTTTATGAATACCTGAAATGCTTCCTAAAATATGGACAACAGACGCATCCTTAGAGCCAAATCTAAAATATCCATCAAGTATCTCAGTCTTTCCAGAATTCTAGAAGGTATTTTCTATACCTTCTAATTTTTACAGTGATAATTATTTTTAATAAAAAATGAAATTAGGAACTCTATGGTGCTCTTTTATATTGAATATAATCCTTTGCAGGCTTCTCAGGTGGCGCTCGTGGCAAAGAACCCACCTAGCAATGCAGGAGATGTAATCCCTGGAGTGGGAAGATCCTTTGGAGGGGGGAGGTCCCCTAGAGGAGGGTATGGCAACCCACTCCAGTATTCTTGCCTGGAAAATTCCATGGACAGAGAAGCTTGTCAGGCTAGAGTCCATAGGGCTGCAAAGAGGTGGACACAACTGTAGCAACTTAGCATGCATGCATAATCCTTTGCAAATGCTATTTAATGGCCTAGGTAAGTGGCTTATGTACAATTTAGAAAAGGTTTTCATTTTTCCTATCACACTCTGACAATCAGTTTATCACCTGAGTCTCAACAGCATGGAAATTAAAGACCCACTTTCTTAAAGAACATTCTGTTATTTATCATTTACAATTAACTTTCAGGACCCAAACTGTTATTGTTATAACATAAATATATTCAATCCACTGGTAGTAGGAAATTATAATGATATCCTTGTTATAAATATATGGTTATAATAGTTATGAAACACTAAACAAAATGTTTACTGGTGTTATTAAAACAAAATTTATTGTTAAAATCAAAACGAAAATATTCATTAGATTTAAGTCGCAGTGATAGTATTGATGAAAATGGTAAACACAAAGATCAAAAATAATTTCATCACCTATTAGTAGGATTCTCAGTGATTGCTAGGAAAACCTGAGGTCTGCCTAGGCTTCTTCTTCATCCTATCAGATATTTAGATCTGCTGCATACAAATATTTACATACCATTAGAAGTCACTGTATCACTTTCACTTAACAAATAATAGATTGTTACTTGCAACCGTGTCCTAAAAGCACTGAGCCAACTAATCTGATGATTTCTAATGTTTCATTCCTTGAACTGAGTGGTGAGTACTCATAATCATATTTTAATCTATATTTTATGAATACCTGAAATGCTTCCTAAAATATGGACAACAGACGCATCCTTAGAGCCAAATCTAAAATATCCATCAAGTATCTCAGTCTTTCCAGAATTCTAGAAGGTATTTTCTATACCTTCTAATTTTTACAGTGATAATTATTTTTAATAAAAAATGAAATTAGGAACTCTATGGTGCTCTTTTATATTGAATATAATCCTTTGCAGGCTTCTCAGGTGGCGCTCGTGGCAAAGAACCCACCTAGCAATGCAGGAGATGTAATCCCTGGAGGGGAAGATCCTTTGGAGGGGAGGTCCCCTAGAGGAGGGTATGGCAACCCACTCCAGTATTCTTGCCTGGAAAATTCCATGGACAGAGAAGCTTGTCAGGCTAGAGTCCATAGGGCTGCAAAGAGGTGGACACAACTGTAGCAACTTAGCATGCATGCATAATCCTTTGCAAATGCTATTTAATGGCCTAGGTAAGTGGCTTATGTACAATTTAGAAAAGGTTTTCATTTTTCCTATCACACTCTGACAATCAGTTTATCACCTGAGTCTCAACAGCATGGAAATTAAAGACCCACTTTCTTAAAGAACATTCTGTTATTTATCATTTACAATTAACTTTCAGGACCCAAACTGTTATTGTTATAACATAAATATATTCAATCCACTGGTAGTAGGAAATTATAATGATATCCTTGTTATAAATATATGGTTATAATAGTTATGAAACACTAAACAAAATGTTTACTGGTGTTATTAAAACAAAATTTATTGTTAAAATCAAAACGAAAATATTCATTAGATTTAAGTCGCAGTGATAGTATTGATGAAAATGGTAAACACAAAGATCAAAAATAATTTCATCACCTATTAGTAGGATTCTCAGTGATTGCTAGGAAAACCTGAGGTCTGCCTAGGCTTCTTCTTCATCCTATCAGATATTTAGATCTGCTGCATACAAATATTTACATACCATTAGAAGTCACTGTATCACTTTCACTTAACAAATAATAGATTGTTACTTGCAACCGTGTCCTAAAAGCACTGAGCCAATAATCTGGATGTTATTCACTGATGATTTCTCACTCTGCTCTTCCCACTCCTAACACCCCAATAACATCATTTCCTCTTGTAGCCAAAGTGTTTTCTAAAAATTAAAGTCATCATATCCATTACATTGTGTTGTTTTTTAGTCACTAAGTTGTATCCAAGTCTTTTGCCATCCCATGAACTATAGCCCTCCAGGCTCCTCTGTCCTTGGGATTCTTCAGGCAAGAATACTGGAGTGGGTCACCATGCCCTCCTCCAGGGGATCTTCCTGACCCAGAGATCCAACCTGGGTTTTCTGCACTGCAAGCAGATTCTTTACTGTCTGAACCACCAGGAAAGGCCATCTATTTTATTACTAATACATGAAAAAATTTCCCTACCTGTATTTATCAAGTTGTGCATTTAGAGATGTAGCTATGTATTTTCTTTGTAATATTAAATTTAACTTTTAATTATAATATAACTTAAAGCTCATATGAGGGGGCTTCCCTGGTGGTCCAGTGGGTAAAGAGTCTGCCTTGCAGTGCAAGGGGCACCCCATTTCGGTCCGTGGCCTGGGAAGATCCCACGTGCTGCGGAGTGGCTGGACCAGTATGTTCAATTACGAACCAGCACTCTGGAGCCCATGTGCCCAAAGCCAGTACTCTGCCACAGAGAGGCCACTGCAATGGGAGGCCCACACAGGCCAAAATAATAAAGATGGATGAAAATAAATCAATTAAAAAAAAACAATAAATGAGGCCAAATTTAAAAAAGAAAGAAAGAAAGAAAAACAGTATCACTTGAAAAACAAACAAAAAAACCCAACCTCATATGCAGAAAAAAATAAGAAAATAATCATGATAATTTTATGATATTTTATGATAAATGCTATTCTTAAGTGTCACAAACTACAGTTTTGAAACAATGTGGTATATACCAATATCTATACTGACAAATCAATGAGAAAACCAGAAACTGGTGTCAAAGTGTACAAGAACATGATATAGGCTGAAACCACTTTGACTGTAATGAGAAAAGGAAAGATTCATCAATAAAATAGTACTCTGTATCATCTGGGGGAAAACATGTTAAAGGCTTATCTCGTACTACATATCAACAATATTACTTATAATTATTACCATTTACTGAGTATTAGTATGTTCTAGGCCCTGTTAAAAATATTTTTCAGAGGGCTTCCCTGGTGGTCCAGTGGGTAAAGAGTCCGCCCCCTAACAGTACGAGGGGCGCCAGTTTGATCCCTGGCGGGGAAGATCCCATATGCCAGTGCAATCCACGCCAGTATTCTTGCCTGGAGAATTCCATGGACAGAGGAGCCTGACGGACTGCGGTCCATGGGGTCACAGAGTCAGACACGACTGAGAGACTAACCCACCACCACAACCGTGTCAAGGGATAATGTTTTTCATAACATTCTTCTACAAGCAGAAAAAAATTCTGAATGTTTATTTACTTTTATTATCTGTGATCCATTTTCCTTATTCACTCCATGCTATTCTCTACAGTTTATTTTTCTTATTTGCCCCAGCTTATTCCTATGGCCTTTATTTTATATTAACGCTAATTTCCTATAACTCTAGCTCTAAAACACAAACATATATAAACCAGCGTGTAGAGAAATACATGTACATGCTCAGCTCAGAATTACATCTGTGCCTACTTTTGCTTTTCCAAAAGTGCCATGAAATTTGGGAAAATGCCATTTTATTTAAAAAATTAAACTTTATCCTGAAGTTTGGTAAAAACTAGGATGATGACAAGTTTTAGGAAAGAGACACTCAGTGTTCTAAGAAAACTGCACCTCTGATGAAACATCTAACCAAATCCAGACAGGAACACACAAGAATGAGAAACTGGAGAAGGAAGACAAAGAAGATGCTTGGCTCCTGTACACAGTAAAACATTTTCTAAGGCAGCTGGGTATCATCCTCTGAGAAGACAGGCATTGATGAAAAGAGACCAAGGAGAAGAAAGAATGTGCTTTGTTTGATAAGAAATACAGACAACTTTTCATCTGTACAGTATATTTTCTTGTTACAGAATGGAAAATATGTGCTCTAAATAGTGTGCCATAGTTTAGTGGTCCCTTTTGAAGTTCATATGAATCTACTGAATAATTTTTTTTCTTGGGACTTCCTTAGCAGTTGGGTTCAATTCCTGGTCAGGGAACTAAGATCCCACATGCTGAGAGGCATAGCCAAAAAAAAAGTATAAAAATTTAATTTTTTCTTGATTGAAAACTACTTTAGGACACTTATTCCTCAGTGGTATACCATATCATGAATTATCCCTAGATTGAGATTTAGTTCAACAGAAAGATTAGAGAGAAGGGTCTGAGGTACAAAGATGAAGAATCAGGCCTGGCTGCTCTGCGGTTCTTTAGGAGTTTCCATGGTTGTGAAGACACGGACCTGGGAACCAGGGAGAATGAAATGCACAAGTGAGGGATTCCCAAATGACCTAAGTCATCAAAGATGTCCAATTCCTTCACTAGTTCACCTTGTTTTGCCACCTCTCAGAGGATGATCTTGTTTTAGTATTGCCGGTATAAACCCTACCTGTAAAAAAGAAAAAAAAAAAAATCCTAGGTAGAAGGAAGGAGGGAAAAAAATCCTAGGTAGGTAGAAGGAAGGAGGGAGCCCGGAGGAGATGATAGGATGAGGAAATGGAGGATTAGGTCGTAGGTTCTTATTTCTGGAGTAGGTTTGCCTCACTCATACCCTGTCCTCACCTGTTTCATGCAGGGAGACAAATTAACTCAATAGTTCAATCACAAGTTATCAGTTATGTATCAAATAAAATGTTCTTGGTTTGAAAAAAGAAAGAAAAAAGAATGTCAAGCATCTATTTCATTAAGACTTGGTCTCAGTGTTTTTTTTAATATTTATTTCATTTATTTGGCTTCATCAGGTATTGGTTGAAACATGAGGGATCTTTAGTTTCAGCATGTAAACACTTGGTTGTGGCGTGTGGAATCCAGTTCCCTGACCAGGGCTCCGACCAGGACCCCTTGCACTGTGAGCATGTGGTCTTAGTCATAGGACCCACCAGGGAAGTTCTTTGTGTCAGTTTTAGATCAAAGAGATGAACCATTTTAAAATTTCACTTTCTCAAAAATTTGCCTTAATCCAGGAGGTTTTTCCTTGGTAGTCAGTTCATCATCCTTTGTTCCCTGGGTTCTTTCTTTATAATTTTTTACATTTCACTTGATATTGACTCTCAACTTTGAGACCTCTATAGAAGGAATTTTTTTTTTTTTTGATATTTCTATTTCAAAAGCTTTCACACTGGAGAATGAATCATGAACACTTAATTCCTGAAGATTAGTTATCATTTGCTTTGAGTCTTGATTTGGTTGCATTATATTCTACTAAAAATAAGCAAAAATTCGTCCTTTAAAAAATAAAAAATAAAACAAGGAGCAAAAAGCAGGAAATTGAATTTGGTTACGAAACAATTTACAACTTGGGTATCTCTGCTTTCCTTTTAGGAGCTGAGTCAAATTATGGCCCAGGAAGAGTTTCTGTAATTTTTCTTTTATGTTGTTTTTGAGGAAAAATAATGGGAGTAACTGGGCTCAGTAGTAAAGAATCTGCCATGCCGATGCAGGAGATGCAGGTTTGATCTCTGGGTCAGGTAGCTCCCCCGGAGAAGGAAATGGAACCCACTCCAGTATTCTTTCCTAGGAAATCCCATGGACAGAGGAGCCTGGTGGGCTACAGTCCAAAGGGTCACAAAGAGTCAGACACAAGTTAGTGACTAAACAACAACAGCACTTAGAGAAACTATACATCCAAGCTTTATATGATTTCTTTATTCCTTCACTGATTGCTTACTGAATGCTTATACTGTAGGATCAAAAAAACAAAAGGTTGGGCTTCCCTGGTAGCTCAGTGGTTGAGAGTTTGCCTGCCAATGCAGGGGACACGGGTTCGATCCCTGGGTTGGAAAGATCCCACATGTTGTAGAGCAACTAAGCCCGTGAGCCACAACTATGGAGCCTGTGCTCTTGAGCCTCGGAGCCGCAAATATTGAGCCCATGTGCCCCTGTGCCCTAGAGCCCGAGTTCCACAAGAAAAGTCACTGCAACAAGAAGCCTGCTCACCTCAACTAGAGAGTAGCCCCCACTCTCTGCAACTAGAGAAGAGCCTGCAGCAGCAGTGAAAACCCAGAATAGCCATAAATAAATAAAAAGGTCTACCCTTCTCACTCTAGGTGTTTGGTTGTTTCTTAATATTTATTTATTTATTTGACTGCACCGGGTCTTAACTGCCGCATGTGGGATTGAGTTCCTTGACCAGGGATCAAAACCAGGCCCCCTGCATTGGACGTGTAAGATCTTAGCCACTGGACCACCAGGGAAGGCCCCTCTCTAGAGTTTTGTTTTTTTTTTTTAACCTAAATAAGGTAAACAAAACAGAGAAAGCTCATCACTTATACCAGTTAGTACCAATAATTTGAGTATTCTTACATGCCTTAAGTGACAAGCTTTATATGTTACTTTGTCTCAGGGGGAAAAAGGAGGGGCAGGGATTGGAAAAAGGAATTCAATGCTACTCTTTGAAAGGTTTAACAGTCATCTTTAAAGTGGGAAATGATGGGGGTCAGACCAGTAAAAAGGTCTGGTTACAGCTCCAAATGTAGTTAAAAGTTGCTTAGGGAAGGAAGTTGTAAAAAGATAAAACTCCTCTAATAACTACTCCAGATGATGTGTAATTAGATACCTGAGAAAGCTGCAAGGATCCATTAATAAAGCAACTTGGTTTGATTTGCCTCAAAGTCACATCAGTTTCTCAACCTTCATTTCAAGTTATTACACAGTAGTCTCTGTGATAGTCTCAAAGATATACCATAACTCAAGAAGCATTAAAGTGATTCTCTAAAACACTTCATTTTTACTTACACTCGGGCTTGGTTTCTCCTTTTACTCTTATGCTATGTTTTTCCTTTCACACCCTGCATGTAGTGGGCTTCCCATGCAGCACAGTGGTAAAATTCCTCCTGCCAGTACAGGAGACATGGATTCAATCCCTGGGTTGGGAAGATCCCCTGGAGGAGGAAATGGCAACCCTCTCCAGTATTCTTGCCTGAAGAATCCCACGGACAGAGGAGCCTGGTGGGCTACAGCCCATGGGGTTGCGAAGAGTTGGACATGACTTAGGGACTAAGCAACTAAACAACAACAGCTATGGGGAGTGCAACTCGGGATCTCATTTTGGGGTCTGTTCCCTGTTGCACAGTTATTCTCTTTTAATTCTGTTGTCAGGATCAGGTTCATCTTGCTACCTCACTTTTCTTTGACAACAAACTA
The DNA here is from genome assembly GCA_022376925.1 of Tragulus kanchil. Lineage (NCBI taxonomy): Eukaryota > Metazoa > Chordata > Mammalia > Artiodactyla > Tragulidae > Tragulus > Tragulus kanchil. The sequence goes on from JAIOJX010000025.1 coordinate 37,046,227, forward strand.
CCGCCAAACTGAGTGGTTTAGAACCACTATCGTGTTCTTTACAGTCTGACCATGTTGTGGGGTGGGGGGAATCTGGGCAGTTCTTCCATTTCCTGTTACCCTGACTAGGGTCTCGTGGTGGGTTTCAGATGGCTGATAAGCATGTTTCAAGGGTCTGAGACCCATACAACTGGCCCCTTGGTAGGGGACATCTGAGCTCAGCAAACTGCCTCTTCCTTTCCGTGTAGCCCAGGGCTGCTCAGCACCACTCCAGCCAGCCCGGGGCTCCAGGGTAGAACCTGCTGGTCCATGGCGAAGAGAGGTGTAAAGTAGAGAATACATCATTCCAGCTGTGCACACGTGGTTGAAGCAACCACAGGCCAGCTCGGATGACAGACCCAACTGAAGAAGTGTCCAAATATCTGCAGCTAGATTCCACATGTATGTGCCAATAGCCAATATTTGTTTTTCTTTCTCTGACTTACTTCACTCTGTATGACACAGATGAACCTATCTGCCAAGCAGAAATAGAGACACAGAAGTAGAGAACAAAGGTATAGATACCAGGCTTCCCTGGTGGTCCAGTGGGTAAGGACACTGCCTTGCAGTGAAAGGGGCGCCGGTTTGATCCCTGGCCTGGGAAGATCTCACGTGCCGTGGAGCAGCTGGACCGATGTGTCCAATTACTGAGCCAGAGCTCTGGAGCGCATGCGCCCAGAGCCAGTGCTCTGAGACAACGGAGCCCACTGCGATGGGAGGCCCATACGGGCCAAAGAACAAAGATGGATGAAAATAGAAAAACGAAAGACCAATAGAAGTGGCCCCCCTGCCCCCCTCCCTCCCCACCCCACCCAAAATAAATAAATAAATAAATGTTAAAAAAAAAATGGTATAGATACCAAGCGTGGTGGGGAATGGAAAGGTGAGATGAACTGGGAAATGGGGCTTGACATTAGACACTATGCATACTGTATATAAAATAGACCACTAATGAGAACCACCTATATACCACAGGGAACTCTACTCAGTGCTCTGTGGTGATCTAAATGGGAAGGAAATGCCAAAACTGCGGGGGATATATGTATGCATATAGGTAATTCACTTTACTGGAGAACAGAAACCAACACAACATTGTAAAGAAATTTTACTCCAAAATGGATATATATGTCACTTTTTGTTTTTAATTTATTTTATTATTTTTTCTCTGTGGTTGAACTATAGTTGATTTATAATGTTGTGTTAGTTTCTAGTGTACAGCAAGGTGATTCTGTTTTACATATATAAGTATATATTCTTTTTCAGATTCCTTCCCACTATAGGTTATCATAAGATATTGAATATAGTTCCCTCTGCCATACAGTAGTTCCTTGATATCTGCTGATCCCAAACTCCTGAATTATCCCTTCCTCCCTTTCCCTTTTGGTAACCATAAATTGGTTTTCTGCACATGAGAGTCTATTTCTATTTCATAGATAAATTCACCCATATCTTTTGTTAGATTCTGCATATAAGCTCAGATATCATACATTATCTGTCTTTGTCTTTGTCTGACTCACTCAGTATGATCATCTCTAGGTCCATTCATGCTGCTGCAAATGGCATTATTTCATTCTTCTGCAAACTATCTTTTAATCCACCCCATCTGGCTTTTCTTTCAAATTCTTCCTGCTGCTGTTTTTCCTCTAAACCTCTGTATAGCAGTTAGTTTGCCTATCACACAGGAGACACATATCATAACAAACATGACAAATAGTCCCATTTGCTCTTAATTAATGATGTGCCTAAAGATATGTGTGCTACTTTACCTTATGGAAGTGGCAAAATTGAAAAAAAAAAAAAAAATTCGAGTGAAGGCAAATGTTGGCAAGCACTTAGAAATATTTTTTAAAGGTACTTACTTTTTCATTGCCTTGATTTGGTACTCTCATTTAAGATAATTAACCCAGGCACATCACTTAAAAAGAAAAAACTCTATATGTGCAAACCTACTTATAGCCATGTTCTTTACAGCCTGGAGACACTGACATGACGAGATCACAGGAGGAAGATTTCAGTCAGTTGTATCAGTACCTTGTTCTACTGCGTAGCCATAAGATTAATAAATGCCATACCTATGCAGAAACATGAGAAGTGAATACAGCCCAAAACAGAACTGCAGCAAAACTGACAAGGTTACAATATATATTCAAATGATACTTATATGAATAGAAATTGGGCAAAGAATAAGAAGTGAAAATAGTTGTTGCTGAAGTGATCTTTTGAATTTAAATTTTCTTTTACACTATACATTCAATAATGCCTACTTTTAATTTAATGTTTCCCAGACCATATCTTAAAAATTCAGAAACTTGCATTAAATGCTTATAGCCTTGAAAACATGCATAGTAACTATTTGTAGACATATATGTAACAAGCATCTTTTACATAAATAAAACATGTAGTTTATTCTTTCATTTTGGCATGTCACAAGGCAGGGTTTGAGGGGAAAGACTGCCCTGGGACTTGGAAGACCAGAGCCTTAGCCCAGGTGGCCCCCACTCACTGCTAGCAAGGCAGAGGGCTGAGATGCCCATCCTCAGGCTCCCAAACAGAACACAAAGGGAGGAGGATCAGCCCAGAGATTCCTCCTGGTTTTAAATTATTTCATTTTAGGATTCTAAAGGTATTAGCTCTTTATCTGTTGCCTAATTCAGGGCTGGCTTGAAAAGTAAGAAAATGTTCAGAATGTACATTGCCTTTGCCCAGTAAAGGCCCATGCATGCTAAGGAAACAAAGATGCTTAATTCAACAGATAATTCATTCTGCACCTACTGACCCTTTTGTGACCAACATATAAGCTATCTGCCCTAAGGAGGTCATATTCCAAAGGAAAAGGTAGACCTAGAGAGTAAACAAAATGAATAAGTAAAGTAATGGTTTTGACCAATAAAAAAAAAGTTTGGGGCTTTCTGTAACACCTTATGGAAAAACCTGAATAAACTTTTAGGCCAGCCCAATATTTGATTTGTCCCATAGTAGTAAGTCCTTTCGAGAAAAATAATCAGGCTGAGTGGGACAGGATAGGTCTGGAGGGGAGGCTGGCAGCCTTAAATAGGGTTGAGGGAAGGCCTCCGTGAGAAGACACCACTGTGGGAAGACCTGAAGGAAGAGAGGAGGAAGGTCTGAGGACACCTGCAGGCATTCCTGTTGGGGTGGAACTCCCTGGAGGATCTGAACAGAGGGGCGACATGACTAAATACTTTTAACAGGCTCATCCTGATTGCTGTATTAAGGGCAAAGGGAACACAAAGAGACCAGTAGGAATTATTCTTTTACACTATAGAAAATTTTTGGGCTGAAGTGATCTTTTGAATTTAAATTTTCTTTTACACTATACATTCAATAATGCCTACTTTTAATTTAATGTTTCCCAGACCATATCTTAAAAATTCAGAAACTTGCATTAAATGCTTATAGCCTTGAAAACATGCATAGTAACTATTTGTAGACATATATGTAACAAGCATCTTTTACATAAATAAAACATGTAGTTTATTCTTTCATTTTGGCATGTCACAAGGCAGGGTTTGAGGGGAAAGACTGCCCTGGGACTTGGAAGACCAGAGCCTTAGCCCAGGTGGCCCCCACTCACTGCTAGCAAGGCAGAGGGCTGAGATGCCCATCCTCAGGCTCCCAAACAGAACACAAAGGGAGGAGGATCAGCCCAGAGATTCCTCCTGGTTTTAAATTATTTCATTTTAGGATTCTAAAGGTATTAGCTCTTTATCTGTTGCCTAATTCAGGGCTGGCTTGAAAAGTAAGAAAATGTTCAGAATGTACATTGCCTTTGCCCAGTAAAGGCCCATGCATGCTAAGGAAACAAAGATGCTTAATTCAACAGATAATTCATTCTGCACCTACTGACCCTTTTGTGACCAACATATAAGCTATCTGCCCTAAGGAGGTCATATTCCAAAGGAAAAGGTAGACCTAGAGAGTAAACAAAATGAATAAGTAAAGTAATGGTTTTGACCAATAAAAAAAAAGTTTGGGGCTTTCTGTAACACCTTATGGAAAAACCTGAATAAACTTTTAGGCCAGCCCAATATTTGATTTGTCCCATAGTAGTAAGTCCTTTCGAGAAAAATAATCAGGCTGAGTGGGACAGGATAGGTCTGGAGGGGAGGCTGGCAGCCTTAAATAGGGTTGAGGGAAGGCCTCCGTGAGAAGACACCACTGTGGGAAGACCTGAAGGAAGAGAGGAGGAAGGTCTGAGGACACCTGCAGGCATTCCTGTTGGGGTGGAACTCCCTGGAGGATCTGAACAGAGGGGCGACATGACTAAATACTTTTAACAGGCTCATCCTGATTGCTGTATTAAGGGCAAAGGGAACACAAAGAGACCAGTTAGGAAGCTATTCCAATAATCCAGGTGGTTGCAAAGTTTGCTCAAGAAGTAGCTGTCGAGGGTGGGATGAATCGGAGGATTGAGACTGACATATATACAGTATTGATGCTATGTGTAAAATAGATCACTAATGAGAACCGACTGTGTAGCACAGGGAACTCTACTCAGTGCTCTACTGTGACCTAAATGGGGAGGAAATCCAAAAAAGAGGAGACAGATGTACCTGGAGCTGATTCACTTTGCTGTATAGTAGAAACTAACACAACATTGCAAAGCAGCTATACTCCAATAAAAATTAATTTTAAAATAAAACTGGATGTGCAGGGGAAGAGAAAAAGAAGAGTGAAGTTAGGTTCAAGGTTTGAGGGTCTGAGATAGTGAAAACTGGAAAGAGGGCAAGGAAGAAGACCAGGAGTCTGGTTTGGGTGAGTTTTCAGTACCTATTGGATATCTGAGTGGCGATTCCAAGTAGGTGGACTTCCAAGTCCAGAGTTAGAGCTGTGGTTCCAGACTAGAGTTATAAATCTAAGAATTAATTATCAGCATATAGATAGTATAAATGATACTAAAGCCATGAGAACAGATGAGATCACTAAGCAAGAGAGGTAGACAGAAAGGAGGTCCAAGGACTAAACTAAGGAAAAATCCAGTACTAAGAATCTGAGTCGTGGATGTGATCCAGCCAAGGAGATGGAGATGATGGGGTGGCCAATCCCATCAGCAGGAGGAAAACCAGCAGAAGATGGACAAAAGCAAGTGAAGAAAGCATTTCAAAGAGCAGGGATTATTTCTGGAATATTATTTGCTGGCATTTAGCTTTCAATCTACTCAGTAACACATACACACACACACACACACACACACACACACACACACACTCACACATATGTTTATAATCATTCCCCGTAAGAACATATTATCTATTATGTATTGTGTCTTTATTCCCCAAAATAAACAATTTTTGGAACATCCAGTATTTCTGATTCTCCATCTTTTTCTACATCACCACAAATGATTGTTTCTAGTTGCTTTTATGGTTGCTTTCTCAAGAAACAAGATCAGTGTGATTATAAATGGAAAACATTATAATTCTCACTCATGAAGGAGCAGACTGATTAGGGATCTGCTCAATCAGACACTAAAAATTACTTCTATTTGTTTTTAAATGTTGAATTTACATTGGATTATAGACATGTAATATTCTTGTAACTCATGGGCATGTTACAAAATGGAGCTGCTCTGTGAATATGTTCATCACTCGAACATGTAGATCACATTGTTTTACTAAACCACCTTCTATCACCAATCCTCCTAACAAATCTGGCTTTCTGACTCTTTTAAGAGATAAAATGCTTTATGTACATCACCTTTCCTGATAGAAGGGAGATGAAACAGAATTCATCAGCAGCCTCAGGATATAGACATTCTGTCTCTGTTCCTTTTAGCTTTTACTGGACATCAGCCTGCCAGTCTAATAAGGCAGCAAAGTCGACAGAAATTGAAAGCAAAATATATAGCAGTCTTTATCCCACTGGTAATAACCATAAATTTTAAAATGCGATGCTGGCTGTATCGTAAAAGGATTTTCTTGGTCTGTTTGCATAGCTGTATTTTACTCCATTCTGGACTTGTCTGTACCTTTACAGAGATCCTTATTGTCCACCAATCTTATTTACCCTAAAAATATTTTGCAAAACATTTTTACGGCAAATTGAGCTATATATATGCCACATGGCATCGCTGTGCATACCAAAACTATAGGTTCTAGTCTACAATGTAGAACGAGGCAGTATAATTCCTAGGAGTTGTGTTTGTGCGGGCATACTTTTTAGATGTCCTGAGAGAGAACCCTAACTGTGAATGATAAGGGCTCATTTCAGTGGCGATGGGCATTTTGTAACTCTCCTTAGCGTTGCTGACTCATCTCTCTTGTTAAGTTGCCTGGCCTGCAGACCCATGTGCACCTGTCTCCAGTGCCTTGGTCTGTTTTACAGCCTTCTTTCTGGCACTATCTAATGAAAGCTATAAAAAGAAAATGTTTACTTTCCATTACAACAGCAGCAAAAATTTCGAGAATGAAGCCACAAAAATACTGTATCACATCCCAGGTCTTTTCTTAATCGTAAATCTGAAAGCTGTTAGAACCAGACCATCACCTCGGGTCAAACAGCATAGAGTTTCTGAAACCAAACTTTCTTTAGACATAACATTTAAATGTGATTATTATCGTAAAATATTATAAGACATTTTTTTTTAATTATTCTTGTAATTTTCATGGGCATGTTACAAAATGGAGCTGCTCTGTGAATATGTTCATCACTCGAACATGTAGATCACATTGTTTTACTAAACCACCTTCTATCACCAATCCTCCTAACAAATCTGGCTTTCTGACTCTTTTAAGAGATAAAATGCTTTATGTACATCACCTTTCCTGATAGAAGGGAGATGAAACAGAATTCATCAGCAGCCTCAGGATATAGACATTCTGTCTCTGTTCCTTTTAGCTTTTACTGGACATCAGCCTGCCAGTCTAATAAGGCAGCAAAGTCGACAGAAATTGAAAGCAAAATATATAGCAGTCTTTATCCCACTGGTAATAACCATAAATTTTAAAATGCGATGCTGGCTGTATCGTAAAAGGATTTTCTTGGTCTGTTTGCATAGCTGTATTTTACTCCATTCTGGACTTGTCTGTACCTTTACAGAGATCCTTATTGTCCACCAATCTTATTTACCCTAAAAATATTTTGCAAAACATTTTTACGGCAAATTGAGCTATATATATGCCACATGGCATCGCTGTGCATACCAAAACTATAGGTTCTAGTCTACAATGTAGAACGAGGCAGTATAATTCCTAGGAGTTGTGTTTGTGCGGGCATACTTTTTAGATGTCCTGAGAGAGAACCCTAACTGTGAATGATAAGGGCTCATTTCAGTGGCGATGGGCATTTTGTAACTCTCCTTAGCGTTGCTGACTCATCTCTCTTGTTAAGTTGCCTGGCCTGCAGACCCATGTGCACCTGTCTCCAGTGCCTTGGTCTGTTTTACAGCCTTCTTTCTGGCACTATCTAATGAAAGCTATAAAAAGAAAATGTTTACTTTCCATTACAACAGCAGCAAAAATTTCGAGAATGAAGCCACAAAAATACTGTATCACATCCCAGGTCTTTTCTTAATCGTAAATCTGAAAGCTGTTAGAACCAGACCATCACCTCGGGTCAAACAGCATAGAGTTTCTGAAACCAAACTTTCTTTAGACATAACATTTAAATGTGATTATTATCGTAAAATATTAAGTAAAGCAAACACAATTTCTTTAAGCCAACTGGTGTTCTGACTGGCAAAATTGTTCAGTTGCATTTATGTCCTATGCTTCTGTATAAACCATTCTTTTCTATTAAATTGTAAACCTCGAGATTAGAAACCAAGGTATTTTCAGTTCAGTTATAGTCTGGGTCACGTGAGGGAGCTATAGTTATTCTTTGTCATTCTTAACTATTATTATTAAAAATATTTATTTACTAAAATGGCCACCTGGTACAAATTTACTGTGATCATAAATTGAGGGTCAAAGAACAGAGAAAACAACGCAGTATCTATGGTCATGATTCACTTAAGAATATCTAGATCTATTTCATAGATAATATTCTAAGCTTTTTAATATAGAAACAGGAACAAGATACTAACATAATAAGTACCAGTAGCCTTCACTACCTAGCTTTTCCCCCAGCTTAAAAAACATAGCACACCTATCTTAGTGACCACATCCTAAACTCCCATGAGATTTCACTAAGCCACAAGTGAAGATCTCAAACTCAGGCCTACCAGCTAATTGAACCCCAAAGGGGCAGAACTTTAAGTGGTCCCACTTTTTTTTCACACACAGAAAATCTCCCAAAAGCCAAGGGTTAGTCATTGGCCAACAGAAGGATCTTTCTAGCATTTATGAATAGAATTTTTATTGAACTGAAATAAACTTCAGAATCTCCTAACAACTTGGTTCCATAACCCTCCTTCTTTTTCCCCCTTTTTTCAGGTATAGAGCAGTTGCCTCCTGGAGTCGTGTTCAGGGAATTGGGATTCCCTTGGTCACAGCCATCGAGATTGTCTCCATCTGGATCCTTTCTTTTATACTGGCCATCCCTGAAGCAATTGGCTTCGTCATGGTACCTTTTGAATACAAGGGTGCACAACACAGAACCTGTATGCTCAATGCCACGTCAAAATTCATGGAGGTATGGATAGTCTAAAAGAAACTGGGGAAGCCGGGAGGTCTTCATTTATTATCACCAAGATCTGTTGATATCACTACACTACCGAGTGTGGTTTACTTTGTTAGTTCCGTTAAATACAGTAAGTCCCCTACATAGGAGCCTTCAAGTTATGAGCTCTCTGAGTCAAACATGCCCCTGTATGCCAGCTGTTGTACTGTACTACTGTACTTTTCAAGGTAAGAATAAAAATATTTTCTTTATATTTTGAGGGGTTTTTTTATATATTATTATGTGAATAGTATTATAAACCTATTACAGTAGAGTACTATATATCCAATTGTGTTAGTTGGGAACCTAGGCTGACGTTTTTGGACTTATGAACAAACTGGATTTACTAATGCTTTCACAGAACAGAACTTGTTCATATGTATGGGGACTTACTCTATTATTTAATTGCATGAAAAATAGATGTTAGGGCTTCCCTGGTGGTCCAGTGGGTAAGGACACCGCCTTGCAGTGCAAGGGGCGCTGGTTCGATCCCTGGCCTGGGAAGATCCCACATGCTGCGGAGTGGCTGGACCGATGCGTCCAACTGCTGAGCCGGAGCTCTGGAGCACATGCGCCCAGAGCTGGTGCTCAGCAGCAAGAGGCCATTGCGATGGGAGGCCCACACAGGCCAAAGAACAAAGATGGATGCAAATGAATAAATGAAAGATCAATAGAAGTGGTCAAAAAAAAAAAAAAAAAAGATGTTAAATCAGGGCTTAGCTTCTTAAATAGAACATCTAAGAGAGATTGATGTGCATACATGTTTGTTTTGATAATAAGGAATACAGGACAACAATCTCCATCTGACAGGCACGCTGATACTTATTTGCTGCTACTTAGGGAAACGCATGTTGCTTAAACGTTTTTTTAAAGATAGATTTACTAATTCAAAGTAGGAAGTCATTCTCATTTGTGCTTATATTAATACATATTCTTTAATTAAATTTGCAAATTTTGTGTAAAATTTCATCCCTGAAGCAATTGGCTTCGTCATGGTACCTTTTGAATACAAGGGTGCACAACACAGAACCTGTATGCTCAATGCCACGTCAAAATTCATGGAGGTATGGATAGTCTAAAAGAAACTGGGGAAGCCGGGAGGTCTTCATTTATTATCACCAAGATCTGTTGATATCACTACACTACCGAGTGTGGTTTACTTTGTTAGTTCCGTTAAATACAGTAAGTCCCCTACATAGGAGCCTTCAAGTTATGAGCTCTCTGAGTCAAACATGCCCCTGTATGCCAGCTGTTGTACTGTACTACTGTACTTTTCAAGGTAAGAATAAAAATATTTTCTTTATATTTTGAGGGGTTTTTTTATATATTATTATGTGAATAGTATTATAAACCTATTACAGTAGAGTACTATATATCCAATTGTGTTAGTTGGGAACCTAGGCTGACGTTTTTGGACTTATGAACAAACTGGATTTACTAATGCTTTCACAGAACAGAACTTGTTCATATGTATGGGGACTTACTCTATTATTTAATTGCATGAAAAATAGATGTTAGGGCTTCCCTGGTGGTCCAGTGGGTAAGGACACCGCCTTGCAGTGCAAGGGGCGCTGGTTCGATCCCTGGCCTGGGAAGATCCCACATGCTGCGGAGTGGCTGGACCGATGCGTCCAACTGCTGAGCCGGAGCTCTGGAGCACATGCGCCCAGAGCTGGTGCTCAGCAGCAAGAGGCCATTGCGATGGGAGGCCCACACAGGCCAAAGAACAAAGATGGATGCAAATGAATAAATGAAAGATCAATAGAAGTGGTCAAAAGAAAAAAAAAAAAAGATGTTAAATCAGGGCTTAGCTTCTTAAATAGAACATCTAAGAGAGATTGATGTGCATACATGTTTGTTTTGATAATAAGGAATACAGGACAACAATCTCCATCTGACAGGCACGCTGATACTTATTTGCTGCTACTTAGGGAAACGCATGTTGCTTAAACGTTTTTTTAAAGATAGATTTACTAATTCAAAGTAGGAAGTCATTCTCATTTGTGCTTATATTAATACATATTCTAATATGCAATAGTGTAAATTTGCAGATCTTTTTTAAAAGCATTTTAGTGTAACAAATTCAGTTGTTGCTTCATATACTTGACATTATTTTTTCCGAAAAGCTTAATTATATAATCAAGCATGCAAGGAAACGTTTCCAATGCATATTTCCTCTGCAAAACTAGTCACATGTAGACCGAGGAGGAAAACCGAAAGTAACTATTTCTCTTAAATCAGCATAATTCAGTGCGTTGATATAAGTTTCACAAAGTCTGGTTCCACCTCTAATCATTTACAGACATTTTAAGGTATGTTTTTTCTACCTTGAAAATTGCACAGAATTAGTGGTCTTACAGTTGACCAGTTATCCTGCTTGGAAATTCTTGTTTTAAAATCAAAAATGTTCATGAACATAGCCAAACTGGCAACCTAAAAAATTAAGTCAGCATCCACAGTGAAGTATGAAGTAGTAGGAAGCTCTCAGAATGTGGGCACTGTGAATGAGCGATCTGGATACCTCTGACCGAAACGTTAGAGAAGAGGCTCAGCGTAGGAAGGAACTTACTGATCGTTCTGTTGGATGAAAGGAAATGGGTTTCTTCACGGGGACGCATCTCCTTGCTATCAATGAAGCGAAGAGCGGCTGCCCTTTAGGTCGGGGCAGGGGCACCTGGAGGGCTGCCTAAAGGGCACCAGTTTGCAGCAAAAGAAATGCATGATCCACTGGGAGGAGGGCAGAGGAGAGAGGGATCAGGTATATACATATGACTAATCTGGGATTATACATATCTGTAAACAACAAAACTCTGTAAAAATATAAAAAAAATAAAATATTAATAAAAAAGGAAAGAAATGTGTGATCCAGCTTTACACAGGGCTCTGCCACAGAATGGGGCAGGGGACTCCACCCAGTCTCCTCCAGGAAGGGTCAGCGCCCCAGATCCCCCATAGCTGCTGCTGGGCAGTCACACCAGCCAGCAATGCACCCAGAAGAAGAGGGTACAGAGGAAGGGGGTCCTTCAAGGACTGTGTGTTGTAGTTAAATGAAGAGCAAGTCCTTCTGATTTTTTGTTTGTTTGCTAAGGTCAGTACTGAAATATTTCTACAGTGTGATGTGAACAGGAAAATATTTGTATAAACAGATTTGAATAAACCAACTCCTTTGAGACTCTTCACTTAACCTGAGGCTACAATTCATGGTCTGTGAACTTGAATGGAAAGGAAATTACATGTTTATTTTCACTAACTGAAGTTTATCATTTCCTTCTAATATGGATGTAGGCAACAAAACCACAGTAGTATTTTCAGTAGTTTTTTTTTTTTTTTCACTAAATGGAAATGGCAGACATTTTCATACCACATAACATTTATATAATCTGGAAATATCATTTACATTCATCAGTGCTTCTACTTTTCTGAGAGAACTACCATCAGATCTGTCGTTTAATTTAAACCCACATTTTGTGATATCAGAATTTTCTTTTTCATATTTTGATAGCTGTGTTTTGATGTAACTAGTTTCCATTATAAGATACATAATTTTATTTCATGCATTTAAAATATTATTCTCAATGAACTTACGGTTGCCGGGGCAAGAATGTGGCAAAGAGAGAGTTTGGGACTGACGGGAACACACTGTTATATTTAAAATGGATAACCAACAAAGGCCTACTGTATAGCACATGCTATGAGGCAGCCTGGATGGGAGGGGAGCTTGAGGGGAGAATGGATACATGTACACGCATGGCTGAATCCCTTCCCTATTCACCTGAAACTATCATAACACTTTCAATTGGCTATATACTCCAATATAAAGTAAAACAAATTAGAAAGAATTATAGGCTTCACCAGAAGTCTGAAGAGGTGCCTGGCATAAAAACAGTTAAGAACCCCTGCCCGGAACTTTTTTCTTCAGGAGCCATTTATAGCATATTTTAATAGACATGTTATAAATGCAGACTGGGCTTCTTTCTATATTCAGAAACTCCCCAGTTTTTCACAGAGCAGTATGATTAGTTTTTACTGTGGGAACTGAGATATTGCAGGAGGCTGCATTATCCTTAGTAAATAAACAATCCGGAGAAACAGCAGAAGGAAAGGCTTCTTCCCAAGTTGGTGATTAATTTAGTGCAAGGAAGAATTTAGCTATAATTTTCTGATTTCCATGTTTATTGGGTATTACATTTTCTCCTTTAAAAAGACATAAAACTGAAAACAGAAAACTGTAAATCCCCATATTTACAAACCCCGTCCACAGGGAGATTAGGTTCAGTCTGCCTTCAGATAAACTCTGATGCCTCGATAGTTTCCAGGTGGCAAGTATTAAAAGTGAGGGAGGAAGGACATGGTTACTGAAGGCTCACACTGGCTGACTGTGAGGTCACATAGCAGACATACCAGACAAAGGGTTAACGCCCAGTAACCAAAGCGCCACAGATAAGCCATTCATAACCTCCGTTCCTTCCAAACAAGACAGGCACATTAAGTACACTTTCACCACAACAGTCAGAAGTAAACCAGGCACCAGCAAAATGTTGAGAATCACCAATAAAGATACAGATTCTGTATGTCTCAAAAGCATGTTTTATGAGCTTTGGAAGGGAATTCTTTCTACTGATGAGGGCTCTTCCCTCATCAGTAATTTACAAATTTTGTAAATTATTTACACTAATTACAAATAATTTACAAATAATTACAAATAATGAATTTGTAATTGAAACCAACTTCAGTTTATTACAAATATCTTTGTCTGGATAATTTTTAAACTTATTGAAGTATCGCTGACTTACAACATTGCATCAATTGTTGCTGTATGGAAAAGTGATTCAGGTATGCATGTTCTTTTCCTTTATGACTTACGACAGGATATTGAATACAGTTCCTGTGTTATAGAGTAGGATCTTGTTGTTTATTCATTCTATATATAATAGGTTGCAGCTGCTAATCCCAAACTCCCCATCCATCCCTCTCCCACCCCCGCTTCCCCCTTGGTAACCACAAATCTGTTCTCTATTCTGTGCATCTGTTTCTGTTTCACAGATAAGTTCATTTATGCCAATTTTAAGTTCCACATATAAGTGATATCGTATATTTGTCTTTCTCTAACTTACTTCACTCAGTATGATAATCTCTAGGTCCATCTTTGTTGTTGCAAATGGCATTATTTCATTCTTTTTATGGCTGAGTAATATTCCATTGTCTGTGTGCGTGCTAAGTCACTTCAGTTGTGTCCGACTCTTTGCAACCCTATAAACTGTAGGTCACCATGCTTCTCTGTCCAAGGGATTCTCCAGGCAAGAATACTGGAGTTGGTTGCCATGCCCTCTTCCAGGGGATTTTCCTGACCTAGGGATTGAACCCTTATCTCTGATGCCCGCTGCATTGTCAGGCAGGTTCTTTACCACTAGTGCTACCTGGAAAGCCCAAGTACATATACAGGGTGTGTATATATATCTATGGTGTGTGTTTGTGCATATCTATGTGTATACTCGACATCTTTATCCATTCATCTGTTGATGGACATTTAGGTTGCTGCCATGTCTTGGCTATCGTGCATAGGTTTTGCTTCTTTGTAGGCACATTAAGTACACTTTCACCACAACAGTCAGAAGTAAACCAGGCACCAGCAAAATGTTGAGAATCACCAATAAAGATACAGATTCTGTATGTCTCAAAAGCATGTTTTATGAGCTTTGGAAGGGAATTCTTTCTACTGATGAGGGCTCTTCCCTCATCAGTAATTTACAAATTTTGTAAATTATTTACACTAATTACAAATAATTTACAAATAATTACAAATAATGAATTTGTAATTGAAACCAACTTCAGTTTATTACAAATATCTTTGTCTGGATAATTTTTAAACTTATTGAAGTATCGCTGACTTACAACATTGCATCAATTGTTGCTGTATGGAAAAGTGATTCAGGTATGCATGTTCTTTTCCTTTATGACTTACGACAGGATATTGAATACAGTTCCTGTGTTATAGAGTAGGATCTTGTTGTTTATTCATTCTATATATAATAGGTTGCAGCTGCTAATCCCAAACTCCCCATCCATCCCTCTCCCACCCCCGCTTCCCCCTTGGTAACCACAAATCTGTTCTCTATTCTGTGCATCTGTTTCTGTTTCACAGATAAGTTCATTTATGCCAATTTTAAGTTCCACATATAAGTGATATCGTATATTTGTCTTTCTCTAACTTACTTCACTCAGTATGATAATCTCTAGGTCCATCTTTGTTGTTGCAAATGGCATTATTTCATTCTTTTTATGGCTGAGTAATATTCCATTGTCTGTGTGCGTGCTAAGTCACTTCAGTTGTGTCCGACTCTTTGCAACCCTATAAACTGTAGGTCACCATGCTTCTCTGTCCAAGGGATTCTCCAGGCAAGAATACTGGAGTTGGTTGCCATGCCCTCTTCCAGGGGATTTTCCTGACCTAGGGATTGAACCCTTATCTCTGATGCCCGCTGCATTGTCAGGCAGGTTCTTTACCACTAGTGCTACCTGGAAAGCCCAAGTACATATACAGGGTGTGTATATATATCTATGGTGTGTGTTTGTGCATATATATGTGTGTATACTCGACATCTTTATCCATTCATCTGTTGATGGACATTTAGGTTGCTGTTATGTCTTGGCTATCGTGCATAGTGCTGTCAGAATAATTTTAGTGCAATTTCTTTGTGTGCTGTTATAGAAAGGAAAGCTGATGTCTGGAGTTTCCAGTTTAGTAGAGTTTTGAGCACCATCTCCAAGCCCATCACCACAACCAGACAGCATGAATACACAAACTTATCTGCACGCTTGAAAATGTTGACGCCACCAGAAGCTCTGCACAAGATAACTTTCGTTATAATGCTCTTCCTCCTCTGTCCTTTCTCTTCTCTTTCAGTTCTATCAAGATGCTAAGGACTGGTGGCTGTTCGGGTTCTACTTCTGCATGCCCCTGGTGTGCACTGCAATCTTCTACACCCTCATGACTTGTGAGATGTTAAACAGAAGGAACGGCAGCTTGAGAATTGCCCTCAGCGAGCATCTGAAACAGGTAAACCTGATAAGGTCCTGACGACCTGGCCAAGACGGTTTTGTCCTTGACCACAAAAGGCCCATGGATGCTGTGTTTTTTCAGATTTAGCCTCACTTCCTAAAATTATAAATGCTGCCTTATTTGTCGGTATGTCTAATTTTCTTTTAGAAAATTAGGCATTTCTCCTGTGATCCAACCCATGAAACAGGTGGCCTGGAGACAGGGTCCAAACAGAGAGGAACTGTTTATTTTGCCAAGAGTATATCCAGTATGTGTGTTTGTGATTAGTAGTACACTGAACAGGGCTTGGAACTGTGCCAGGACCAAAAGAAAAAAAAAAAAAAGAACCACATGACTGTCTTCTCCGACAGGCTCTGCAGTCTTGTGGAAATAAAACACAAGCATCGAAAGCTGGAAAACAGAACCATAAGGTGTGGTAAAAAAATAGCCTGTGCTGTAGATAGTCAAGGAGGACATGAGACAGTGTCGTGAAGAAACTGTTCATGCAAGAGGAGGACTGAACTGTTCCTGGAGGAAAAATGGGTTCTGTGGGGAAGAAGAGGGCAGAGGGCACCCAGGTGGGCGGACAGGGGTCTAGCTAGAACACGGAATGGGTACCAGGCATTAGAGGAGCACGAAAAGGAGACAGATCTCATTAGAGCAACAGATCTCATGGAAAGAAATGGGACTGGGTACATACGAAGACACATTTCTGAGATTCTGAAGTTGTGGAAGAAATACGAGCATGTCAGTAGGAGGCTATTGGTCTCTCCTGGGCAGCAGACAGGACAGATAAAGCTGTGAAGCTTGTATTTGCTGACTCTGTGACACTGGGCAAACTGGTTTATCTCTCTGAACTTCTAGTTCTTCAGAAAATGTATAAAATAATACCTTCCCTTTTAAAAAACCTTATTTATCTATCTAGCTGTGAGATCCAGTTTTCTGACCAGGATTGAACTCAGGCCCCCTGCGTTGGGAGTGCAGAGTCTTAGCCACTGGACAGCCAGGGAGGTCTCATCTGCACTTTTTTGGCCACTTCCATTGATCTTTCATTTATTCATTTGCATCCATCTTTGTTCCTTGACCTACGTGGGCCTCCCATCGCAGTGGCCTCTCTCGTCACAGAGCACCAGCTCTGGGTGCATGCACTCCAGAGCTCCGGCTCGGTAGTTGGACACATCAGTCCAGCTGCTCCACGGTAGGTGGGATCTTCCAAGGCCAGGGATGGAACCAGCGCCCCTTGCACTGCAAGGCGGTGTCCTTACCCACTGGACCACCAGGGAAGCCCCCACCTGCATTTTTCTGTACAAATACTGTCAATTTTGATTCTTAAAATTTTTAATGAAATGTATATAATAATATTTTTGCCAAGGGGACCAAACAGAAAATTTTTGCCAAGAGTATATCCAGTATGTGTGTTTGTGATTAGTAGTACACTGAACAGGGCTTGGAACTGTGCCAGGACCAAAAGAAAAAAAAAAAAAAGAACCACATGACTGTCTTCTCCGACAGGCTCTGCAGTCTTGTGGAAATAAAACACAAGCATCGAAAGCTGGAAAACAGAACCATAAGGTGTGGTAAAAAAATAGCCTGTGCTGTAGATAGTCAAGGAGGACATGAGACAGTGTCGTGAAGAAACTGTTCATGCAAGAGGAGGACTGAACTGTTCCTGGAGGAAAAATGGGTTCTGTGGGGAAGAAGAGGGCAGAGGGCACCCAGGTGGGCGGACAGGGGTCTAGCTAGAACACGGAATGGGTACCAGGCATTAGAGGAGCACGAAAAGGAGACAGATCTCATTAGAGCAACAGATCTCATGGAAAGAAATGGGACTGGGTACATACGAAGACACATTTCTGAGATTCTGAAGTTGTGGAAGAAATACGAGCATGTCAGTAGGAGGCTATTGGTCTCTCCTGGGCAGCAGACAGGACAGATAAAGCTGTGAAGCTTGTATTTGCTGACTCTGTGACACTGGGCAAACTGGTTTATCTCTCTGAACTTCTAGTTCTTCAGAAAATGTATAAAATAATACCTTCCCTTTTAAAAAACCTTATTTATCTATCTAGCTGTGAGATCCAGTTTTCTGACCAGGGATTGAACTCAGGCCCCCTGCGTTGGGAGTGCAGAGTCTTAGCCACTGGACAGCCAGGGAGGTCTCATCTGCACTTTTTTGGCCACTTCCATTGATCTTTCATTTATTCATTTGCATCCATCTTTGTTCCTTGACCTACGTGGGCCTCCCATCGCAGTGGCCTCTCTCGTCACAGAGCACCAGCTCTGGGTGCATGCACTCCAGAGCTCCGGCTCGGTAGTTGGACACATCAGTCCAGCTGCTCCACGGTAGGTGGGATCTTCCAAGGCCAGGGATGGAACCAGCGCCCCTTGCACTGCAAGGCGGTGTCCTTACCCACTGGACCACCAGGGAAGCCCCCACCTGCATTTTTCTGTACAAATACTGTCAATTTTGATTCTTAAAATTTTTAATGAAATGTATATAATAATACATCAAGGGGATTACCTAATGACTATGTGGTGTGGTGTCCAATAGAACCTAACTCATAGTAAGTAGTCAGATAATATTGATATATATTAGTTCAAATATATACAATGGAGTACTACTCAGCTGTAAAAAGAAATGCATTAGAATCAGTCCTAATGAGGTAGATGAATCTAGAACCTATTATAAAAAGTGAAGTAAGTCAAAAAGGGGAAGACAAGCATAGTATACTAACACATATATATGGAATCTAGTAAGATGGTAATGATAACACATGCAGTGAAGCAATGGAAAAACAGACATAGGGAACTGATGTATGGACATTGTGGGGAATGAACAGTGGGTGGGAGGCATAGAGGGAGTAACATGGAAACCTATACTGTCATATGTGAAAAAGGTAGCTGCTGTCATTGCGCTGTGGGAGTAGGGGATCCTGCAGGGGTGCTGTGCCACAGTCTGGAGGGGTGGGACTGGGGGTACTGGGAGAGGGTGGAGGAGGGAGGGGGCCCAGGGGTATACATATGACTAATATGGGATTATCCAAATCTGTAAACAACAAAACACGGTAAAAGTAAAATAAAAATTTTAAAAAATAGAGACACCTAAAAAAAAAAAAGTAAAACTAGGACTGCGGGTGAGTTCTCAGTTTCAACAGATTAAGTTGTAAGGATGACCAACTACACCAAAAGTTTATGTGAGTTGTTGATGTAGCCTGAATATCTGCCCTGTGTGATTACTATACATGAGCATCATTCTTCATGAGCAACTATTTTTGACTAGAAGCCTGATTTTTTTGAGCCTCAACTCCATATCTGTAAACTGGACATATGAATATATGAATCAGTATTTTTATGAGAATCAAAGGAATTAACATGCATTCACATACTTCATAAAAATCTAACATGTTATACAAATGGTAGATATTATCCATTATTAAAATTTAACAGGAAAATTATCTTGAGAAACTTTAGTATGACATCCTCCAGGCATTAAAGTTCTGAGTACTCCAGACATGAGACATATTAACCAGATATTGCTTTTCATTCCTGCAGTGGAGGTAACTAATTAGATCTGTGAAAAACAGTGTTTGTAAATGTCGATTTTGCATTAGCACCTCGATTGAGCCTATTCAAACTGTGAGTGGCACCTACTGTGGAAACAGTTTAATAGGGTTTGGCAGCAATAAGATGCTGCTGCTTCACATTTTCCTAGTTTCTGAGTTTTCCAAGAGCATATCCATGTCATTTTGGTATTTGACACCACAGGAAGAATCTGTCTGCCAACGCAGGAGACGAGGGTGTCGATCCCTGGATTAGGAAGATTCCCTGAAGGAGAAAATGGCAGTCCACTCCAGTATTCTTGCCTGGAAAATCCCCATGGAAAGAGGAGCCTGGCGGCCTCCTATCTATGGGGTGAGAAAGAGTAGGCCACGACTGAGCCCCTGAGAACAAGCATGAAGACAAAACCCAAAATAAAAGGGAGTAGACCAAGTAGGGGCTTGTCTTTCTCCCATAGAGAAAGCTCAGATGTCAGCTGATCAATGGTCAAGGGGCACAGAAGCCAGGGTTCTGCTGGTGTGCTGACCTTCCTTTTATTATTGGGAGGCAGCAGCTATAGCTCTGCCTTAGACCTCCTTTCTAGGCAGCCAGAAGCAGAAGACTACAGATCACATTAGCGTGTGTGCACAAAAGGTGTAGCCCCCACATTTAAGCAGCTTTTCCAGAAACCCCACAGGACAAGGTCTATGTAATGTAATTGGTCAGATCTGTGCACACAAGGAGGCCAGGCTCTTCTGGGGCCATGACAAAATCAAGGATCTGACTGATAGTAAAGGACAAACAGAAGAATGGATAATGATTAACCAAACAGCAGCCTGTTGTGTGACAAAGTATTACTATTACCTTCAAAAAGTTATCCTCTTGGTTTTCCCTGGTGGTCCAGTGGGTAAAGAGTCCGCCTTGCAGGGCAAGGGGCACTGGTTCCATCCCTGGCCTTGGAAGATTCCATGTGGCACAGAGCAGCTGGGCCAGTGTGTCCAATTAAGAGCCAGCACTCTGGAGCACATGTGCCCAGAGCCGGTGCTCTGCAACGAGAGAGGCCACAGCAATGGGAGGCCCACACAGGCCAAAGAACAAAGCTGGATGAAAATAGATAAATCTTAAAAAAACAATAAAAGAGGCCAAAATTAAAAGAAAAAAACAAAGTTATCCTCTCGTGGACTTTGCTGGTGGTTGAGTGGTTAAGACTCCACACTTCCATTGCAGGGGGCATGGGTTCGATCCCTGGTGAGGGAACTAAGATCCAATATGCCACATGGCACAGACTAAATAAATGAGTAAATAATTTATCTCCTTTGAGGATGAGCTCTGAAGAGTTAACCTCTCCCAGGATACCCTCTTTTTCCAGTTTTCTGGGTACACTGTCTTTCTGTATACACAAAACCACCCTTTACAATGATCTCCCATTCCTGTAGATTAATAAATAAAGGAATTCTTTATTCCTCTCAATCATCATTCAGTATATACATTCTCTGAAGCCATAGCCAGCCAGCCAGCTAGCTAACTCTGAAAGATTAAAGGACTCCTAGTTCTTGGGGCTAAACCCACAATTTGTGACAACTGCCCTGAAACCTTTTTTAAAGGCTCTATCAATCATGTGGGTTTATTGCAGGATTCCCATACTTCATGCAATATGCTTCGGGTTGAACCAGCATTACCCTTCCAAACTCTGTTTTCAATCAGTTTTATTTTGACATTAAGTGATCCCGGTTACAGACACATTGCATTTTACATTCCCAGTTGGGCTTCCAAACACCATGCCCTGTAATACTCGAATACAATGCACACAAATGCCTGGCTGCAGATAATTCCTAACCTATGGTTTTGCTGATCCTGTGCAGACCCCAAAGCATGGAAATCTGCCATTGGAGTCAGGCCAGGGTCAACGTGTCCCATGTTTTCCAATCATGATTGCTGATAATTCTTTACTCTCAGAAGGCGCTAATGGTAAAGAACCCACCTGCTAAGGCAGGAGACACAAGAGACACAGGTTTGATTCCTGGGTCAAGAAGATCCCCTGGAGGAGAGCATGGCAACCCACTCCAGTATTCTTGTCTAGAGAACCCCATGAACAGAAGAGCCTGGCAAACTACAGTCCATAGCATTGCACAGAAGCAGACATGACTGAAGCAGACATACATGCATTCTATTTGGAAACAATATATCTTCGAAACTAACGTCACTAATGAAAGAATTTTAAAACAAACCAAAAATTCCTAATGCCACCTTTCTACAAGATCAAGAAATGGAGAAAACAGGTGTTTTTCCTTTTCTTTCTGACTCCTATTTTGTTTTCAAAATATCTTTGTAGACTTGTTAACTTTTATTTGCAAGGCTGGGTGGGGGTTAATGCCACATGGCCTCTCGTGGACTTTGCTGGTGGTTGAGTGGTTAAGACTCCACACTTCCATTGCAGGGGGCATGGGTTCGATCCCTGGTGAGGGAACTAAGATCCAATATGCCACATGGCACAGACTAAATAAATGAGTAAATAATTTATCTCCTTTGAGGATGAGCTCTGAAGAGTTAACCTCTCCCAGGATACCCTCTTTTTCCAGTTTTCTGGGTACACTGTCTTTCTGTATACACAAAACCACCCTTTACAATGATCTCCCATTCCTGTAGATTAATAAATAAAGGAATTCTTTATTCCTCTCAATCATCATTCAGTATATACATTCTCTGAAGCCATAGCCAGCCAGCCAGCTAGCTAACTCTGAAAGATTAAAGGACTCCTAGTTCTTGGGGCTAAACCCACAATTTGTGACAACTGCCCTGAAACCTTTTTTAAAGGCTCTATCAATCATGTGGGTTTATTGCAGGATTCCCATACTTCATGCAATATGCTTCGGGTTGAACCAGCATTACCCTTCCAAACTCTGTTTTCAATCAGTTTTATTTTGACATTAAGTGATCCCGGTTACAGACACATTGCATTTTACATTCCCAGTTGGGCTTCCAAACACCATGCCCTGTAATACTCGAATACAATGCACACAAATGCCTGGCTGCAGATAATTCCTAACCTATGGTTTTGCTGATCCTGTGCAGACCCCAAAGCATGGAAATCTGCCATTGGAGTCAGGCCAGGGTCAACGTGTCCCATGTTTTCCAATCATGATTGCTGATAATTCTTTACTCTCAGAAGGCGCTAATGGTAAAGAACCCACCTGCTAAGGCAGGAGACACAAGAGACACAGGTTTGATTCCTGGGTCAAGAAGATCCCCTGGAGGAGAGCATGGCAACCCACTCCAGTATTCTTGTCTAGAGAACCCCATGAACAGAAGAGCCTGGCAAACTACAGTCCATAGCATTGCACAGAAGCAGACATGACTGAAGCAGACATACATGCATTCTATTTGGAAACAATATATCTTCGGAAACTAACGTCACTAATGAAAGAATTTTAAAAACAAACCAAAAAATTCCTAATGCCACCTTTCTACAAGATCAAGAAATGGAGAAAACAGGTGTTTTTCCTTTTTCTTTTCTGACTCCTATTTTGTTTTCAAAATATCTTTGTAGACTTGTTAACTTTTATTTGCAAGGCTGGGTGGGGGTTAATGCCACATGGCTTGTGAGATCTTAAATCCCCAACCAGGGGAACTGGTTCAACCTGGATTGAACCCAGGCCCATGGCAGTGAAAGCTCAGAACCCTAACCACTGGCGCCCCAGTTAAGTTCCCAGTTTTGTCCCATTTTTAATCATTCACTTTGACTGTCATGCTGTCATTAATGCTGATGAATTACCTGCTGTGGAGACTTTTAGCGAAGCCCTCCCCACTATACGTCCAGTAATCACACAAATACACAGACATACAAACCCAGCCACAGTGTTGATTTTCTGGACACCAAGTCAAGAAGAGGAGGAGGCTGATGAGGCAAGCTGCTGTGGCTCACCTTCAAGTATTTATTTTCCCCAATCTGCTGTCTTTAATCAGGGTATACTTGCTTTACAATGTCTTGTTAGTTTCTGCAGAAAGGAACACAACAGTGTACTACTTCCTTTTATGTATCTCTTTCCTCTAGTAGAAAAACACTAGACTTACTGTGTATTTTTTTTCTCACTTTCCTTTAGCGTCGAGAAGTGGCCAAAACAGTTTTCTGCTTGGTTGTCATTTTTGCTCTGTGCTGGTTCCCTCTTCATTTAAGCCGCATTTTGAAGAAAACCGTGTATGACGAAATGGACACGAACAGATGTGAATTACTGAGGTATGATCCTACATACTCAGAAGGAAGCTGGAGTTGGTCTGATTTCACATTTCCAAGACTTTTACAAAACCACTTCCTCTACATTCCCATCAGCCCTGAAAATTAAAACTGCTAAGTTGATTGTTTTTCTTCAGCTGACACAGTGAAACCCAGAAGAGCCTGGCAAACTACAGTCCATAGCATTGCACAGAAGCAGACATGACTGAAGCAGACATACATGCATTCTATTTGGAAACAATATATCTTCGAAACTAACGTCACTAATGAAAGAATTTTAAAACAAACCAAAAAATTCCTAATGCCACCTTTCTACAAGATCAAGAAATGGAGAAAACAGGTGTTTTTCCTTTTTCTTTTCTGACTCCTATTTTGTTTTCAAAATATCTTTGTAGACTTGTTAACTTTTATTTGCAAGGCTGGGTGGGGGTTAATGCCACATGGCTTGTGAGATCTTAAATCCCCAACCAGGGGAACTGGTTCAACCTGGATTGAACCCAGGCCCATGGCAGTGAAAGCTCAGAACCCTAACCACTGGCGCCCCAGTTAAGTTCCCAGTTTTGTCCCATTTTTAATCATTCACTTTGACTGTCATGCTGTCATTAATGCTGATGAATTACCTGCTGTGGAGACTTTTAGCGAAGCCCTCCCCACTATACGTCCAGTAATCACACAAATACACAGACATACAAACCCAGCCACAGTGTTGATTTTCTGGACACCAAGTCAAGAAGAGGAGGAGGCTGATGAGGCAAGCTGCTGTGGCTCACCTTCAAGTATTTATTTTCCCCAATCTGCTGTCTTTAATCAGGGTATACTTGCTTTACAATGTCTTGTTAGTTTCTGCAGAAAGGAACACAACAGTGTACTACTTCCTTTTATGTATCTCTTTCCTCTAGTAGAAAAACACTAGACTTACTGTGTATTTTTTTTCTCACTTTCCTTTAGCGTCGAGAAGTGGCCAAAACAGTTTTCTGCTTGGTTGTCATTTTTGCTCTGTGCTGGTTCCCTCTTCATTTAAGCCGCATTTTGAAGAAAACCGTGTATGACGAAATGGACACGAACAGATGTGAATTACTGAGGTATGATCCTACATACTCAGAAGGAAGCTGGAGTTGGTCTGATTTCACATTTCCAAGACTTTTACAAAACCACTTCCTCTACATTCCCATCAGCCCTGAAAATTAAAACTGCTAAGTTGATTGTTTTTCTTCAGCTGACACAGCCCATAACCAGTCTCAAAATTTTGTGCAAGCCCTATCAGTAATTTTGCTACTCCCCTCCTGGGACTGTGAATAATGGTTTGGGTTAACCAGGTGCTGGGGCTATCTGTGCATGTGCTGCAGAACTGAAATTGCCACTTAAACAAGTGCTCGAAACAAATTCTGACTGCCACCTCTAAGAAATGTCTTCTGGGCAAGAAAAATGCTTATTCTAGACACAAATGCTAGTTAGCAGATTTTAAAGCATGAGGTTCTAATTTATCTCTATTTCCTTCCACTCTAGTTTCTTGCTGCTCATGGACTACATTGGTATTAACTTGGCAACCATGAATTCATGTATAAACCCAATAGCTCTATATTTTGTGAGCAAGAAATTTAAAAATTGTTTCCAGGTAAGAGATTTTGCAAGTATTTTTTTTACCCAGAGGATCTTTTACATAATAATGATTGACATTAACAATTGATTATATGTGATAAGTATTGTTGCTGTTTAGTCACTTAGTCATCTCCAAGTCTTTTGTGATCCCATGGACTGCAGCCTATCAGGTTCCTCTGTCCATGGGATTCTTCAGGCAAGAACACTGGAGTGGGTAGCCATTTCCTCCTCCAGGGGATCCTCCCAACCCAGGGATCAAGCCTGTGTCTCCTGCATTGGCATGTGGATTTTTTTGTTTGTTTATTAGATATTAATTGTTTAAAAATATTGTGCTGGTCTCTGCCATGCATCACCATGATTAAGTCATCAGCACACGTATGTCCCCTCCCTCTTGAACCTGCCTCCTGAACCCCCTTCCCATCTCCCTTCCTATTCCACCCTTCCAAGTTGTCACAGAGCACTGGGTTGAGCTCTTTCTGTCACACAGCAAATTCTCACCTGGCAGGTGGATTCTTTACCAGTGAGCCACCAGGAAAGCCCATATGTGATGGTATATAATAGCAAACTCAATTTTTTCCATTCGATTAGAATTTTATTTGTTTCCTTTCCTGTCTTTTCCTTTTTTATTTTGATTGGTATATAATGGCTTTATAATATTATGTTAGTTTTTACTGTACAGCCATGTGAATCAGCTTTGCATGTATATATACCCTCTTTTGGATTTTCTTCCCATTTAGACCAGCACAGAGCACTGAGTAGAGTTTCCTGTAGGTTCTCATTAATTATCTATTTTACACAGAGATACATGGGGCTCCCCGGGTGGCTCAGATGGTAAAGAATCTGCTACTCCTCCTGGGACTGTGAATAATGGTTTGGGTTAACATGGGATCTGTGCATGTGCTGCAGAACTGAAATTGCCACTTAAACAAGTGCTCGAAACAAATTCTGACTGCCACCTCTAAGAAATGTCTTCTGGGCAAGAAAATGCTTATTCTAGACACAAATGCTAGTTAGCAGATTTTAAAGCATGAGGTTCTAATTTATCTCTATTTCCTTCCACTCTAGTTTCTTGCTGCTCATGGACTACATTGGTATTAACTTGGCAACCATGAATTCATGTATAAACCCAATAGCTCTATATTTTGTGAGCAAGAAATTTAAAAATTGTTTCCAGGTAAGAGATTTTGCAAGTATTTTTTTTACCCAGAGGATCTTTTACATAATAATGATTGACATTAACAATTGATTATATGTGATAAGTATTGTTGCTGTTTAGTCACTTAGTCATCTCCAAGTCTTTTGTGATCCCATGGACTGCAGCCTATCAGGTTCCTCTGTCCATGGGATTCTTCAGGCAAGAACACTGGAGTGGGTAGCCATTTCCTCCTCCAGGGGATCCTCCCAACCCAGGGATCAAGCCTGTGTCTCCTGCATTGGCATGTGGATTTTTTTGTTTGTTTATTAGATATTAATTGTTTAAAAATATTGTGCTGGTCTCTGCCATGCATCACCATGATTAAGTCATCAGCACACGTATGTCCCCTCCCTCTTGAACCTGCCTCCTGAACCCCCTTCCCATCTCCCTTCCTATTCCACCCTTCCAAGTTGTCACAGAGCACTGGGTTGAGCTCTTTCTGTCACACAGCAAATTCTCACCTGGCAGGTGGATTCTTTACCAGTGAGCCACCAGGAAAGCCCATATGTGATGGTATATAATAGCAAACTCAATTTTTTCCATTCGATTAGAATTTTATTTGTTTCCTTTCCTGTCTTTTCCTTTTTTATTTTGATTGGTATATAATGGCTTTATAATATTATGTTAGTTTTTACTGTACAGCCATGTGAATCAGCTTTGCATGTATATATACCCTCTTTTTTGGATTTTCTTCCCATTTAGACCAGCACAGAGCACTGAGTAGAGTTTCCTGTAGGTTCTCATTAATTATCTATTTTACACAGAGATACATGGGGCTCCCCGGGTGGCTCAGATGGTAAAGAATCTGCCTGCAATGTGGGGAACCCAGGTTTGATCTCTGGGTTGGAAAGATCCTCTGGAGAAGGAAATGGCAACCCATTCCAGTTTCTTGTCCGGAGAACCCAAAGGACAGAGGTGTCTGGAGGGCTACAGTCCATGGGGTCGTAAAGAGTCAGACACGTAGTATCAATGGTGTGTATGTGTCAGCCTGAATCTCCCAGTTCATCTTACCACCCTGCTTTCCCCCTGGTAGCCATACGTTTGTTCTGTACACGGGTGTCTCTATTTCTGCTTTGTAAGCAAGTATTTTTTAAGAATAACCAACTTTGTATATTAGACATCCAACAGGCATGGCTCATTCCAGTTGTAAATAGTACTTTCATCACCTGAACTTTTCAGGCAAAGAGAAGTGAAAATCACGTTTTGTTACCCAGAAGGAGTGGCAAACTGTCAGCGTAACAGAAAAGCAATATCTATTCAGACAACAACATATTCAGAAGTTAAAATAAAAAGAACTGACTTAATAACATGCCAGTTTAGTATCCTGCTTTAAAAAGAAATACTCCAAGTTCTGCTCCAGGGCAATAGAATTGATAAAACTTATTCATGCCTTACATGGTCTTAGACTTTTAACCATAGTCTCAACAAAACATAAACTTGTTGTTAAGAAAGCTCTTGCTTAATGCTACTTAAGAGTATATTTAGTAGTAGCCTTTTCAAGAAAGTCAGTGTTTATGGCTCTGGAAACCTGAGCTAATGTGATTTAATTCAAAATCAGTTTCTTTCCACTCTTCAGGCCTCCTTGTAGCTAAGTCAACACATGTCCTCTCAAAGCTCCAAGCACTTCTTATTGAGGTGTCATTTTTTCCAGTTTCTAGAATGAGTTTAGCAGAGAGTTAATCCTAACTGGAGTCTGTTATCTTTGGCCAGGATGTTTAACTTCATTTTATGGTACATATTAGGAAGAGTAGCATACAGTTCACGGGTGTAGGGTCTGGAAGCGAACAGCCTTGATTTACATCCCAGCCTTGCTTTACGAGCTGAGGCCCACATGGGGCCACTCTTGCTTTCTCAGTTTGCCCATCAGTGAAATCAGATGCATACTGTACCTTTCTCACAAGGTAACTGGGTTCTGTGCTTGAGACAACAGAAGGTACTCAGTATGAGTTTATTATTATTAGGAACAGAAAACAGGGGAAACATTAACTGCCCTCATGACTCCTACAGTCCAAAAGGAGACAGACAAATATTAACCAGAAGATCAAAGGTACCGATGGAGTTTAGTGTGGAAGTTCTTACTCCCACATTTTGGAAGTCTGCGGGGTCACATTTACAAGTCATGAAATGCCCCAAGAAAGATTTTGCTAAGAAGACTGACTAAAATGCAGTTCAAAACAAATACATTTATGTAATCTGGAATTAAAATCAGCTACTAATTGGTTTACTATATTAACCAGAGGGGAAGGGAAAAAATCAAGATGCAGACTATCAAAAAGTAAACACAATTTTGACTTATCATCATAAAAAGGCAGCATATCCAAGAGAAAGAGTCCACAGAGACAGTCCTGGGTTCTGGGTTCAGTTCTGCCTCTTATCCTCTCTAAGCCTCCCTGTTCTCATTCAAGAAGAAAACAGCACCTGCGACCTGGGTTGTGAAGAGCATCCAATGAGGTGCCCGATGCAGAGAGTCACGCAGGTGGTACAATGAAAAAATGCCAGGCCACTCCTGGTCCTGTCCACCCACACCCACCCCAAGTCATAGACCACTCTCTCCCCCACCAACTCTTATTTCCTTCCTCTTTGACTCAGTGAATAACTTAACACAAGAAACAAGGGATCTGCCACATTGCCCTAGAATAAACCATTTAACTTCTACCTGGAAGAGCTAGTTTACAGTTCACGGGTGTAGGCCTCTCAAAGCTCCAAGCACTTCTTATTGAGGTGTCATTTTTTCCAGTTTCTAGAATGAGTTTAGCAGAGAGTTAATCCTAACTGGAGTCTGTTATCTTTGGCCAGGATGTTTAACTTCATTTTATGGTACATATTAGGAAGAGTAGCATACAGTTCACGGGTGTAGGGTCTGGAAGCGAACAGCCTTGATTTACATCCCAGCCTTGCTTTACGAGCTGAGGCCCACATGGGGCCACTCTTGCTTTCTCAGTTTGCCCATCAGTGAAATCAGATGCATACTGTACCTTTCTCACAAGGTAACTGGGTTCTGTGCTTGAGACAACAGAAGGTACTCAGTATGAGTTTATTATTATTAGGAACAGAAAACAGGGGAAACATTAACTGCCCTCATGACTCCTACAGTCCAAAAGGAGACAGACAAATATTAACCAGAAGATCAAAGGTACCGATGGAGTTTAGTGTGGAAGTTCTTACTCCCACATTTTGGAAGTCTGCGGGGTCACATTTACAAGTCATGAAATGCCCCAAGAAAGATTTTGCTAAGAAGACTGACTAAAATGCAGTTCAAAACAAATACATTTATGTAATCTGGAATTAAAATCAGCTACTAATTGGTTTACTATATTAACCAGAGGGGAAGGGAAAAAATCAAGATGCAGACTATCAAAAAGTAAACACAATTTTGACTTATCATCATAAAAAGGCAGCATATCCAAGAGAAAGAGTCCACAGAGACAGTCCTGGGTTCTGGGTTCAGTTCTGCCTCTTATCCTCTCTAAGCCTCCCTGTTCTCATTCAAGAAGAAAACAGCACCTGCGACCTGGGTTGTGAAGAGCATCCAATGAGGTGCCCGATGCAGAGAGTCACGCAGGTGGTACAATGAAAAAATGCCAGGCCACTCCTGGTCCTGTCCACCCACACCCACCCCAAGTCATAGAACACTCTCTCCCCCACCAACTCTGATTTCCCTTCCTCTTTGACTCAGTGAATAACTTAACACAAGAAACAAGGGATCTGCCACATTGCCCTAGAATAAACCATTTAACTTCTACCTGGAAGTCACACACTCCCTCCTCCAGGTGACTGGCGAGGCTCACACCCTCTCCTCAAATGACTGTGAACATTCCCCGCTCGTGGTGGGCCTCTGTGTTCTGCTGGAAACTGGCTGGTGGCCTTCTCGTAATCCAAGTCTGTTCCTTCTCCCAGTCATGCCTCTGCTGCTGCTGTTACCAGTCCAAGAGTCTGATGACCTCAGTCCCCATGAATGGAACAAGCATTCAGTGGAAGAACCACGAACAAAACAACCATCACACAGACAGGAGCAGCCACAAAGACAGTATCAACTGAACATCTGAAGGAACATTTCTCAGTGTACTTCAGGTCCTATGGGAGGAAAAAAATCAACACGACTGTGTCTCCAGAAATCTCCTCTTCCACCCTTCTCTCATGATCCAGCTCCACTCCCATAGAAATGTTTTCCCAAACACTAAAGGGTTGACTGGTTTATACCCACAAATTCAATGAATCTTATTCTTTGATTTATCTAATTTACATATTCTGCATGATATAATTCAGTTCTAAAAAATGGTGGGAGTTGGCAGCGGGAAAGGAGATTGCTTGTTCAGTTAAACCAGAAGGATATTTACTACCTTTGCATGAAAATTGAGTTTTCAAGTACATGGCAAGCTTTCATGGTGGTTCTGTCGAATATTTAAAAAGAGCAACCACCGTGAAAAGCTTAGAAATTATAACAAGATTTTCTAATTTTTTTAAGTAATTTTTTTTTTTTTTTTTTTGACCAACCACAGTATGGGTTTAAGTCTCCTTTATTTGAAATGTGATTCAGTGCCAGTATTTTTTAACTGCATAGTGTTCTACAAATGATGATTTGAGCTTATTTATACATATTTTGTCCTCCAAAAAGAAGTAAAATGAAATGCAGGTAAGCAATTAGGCCACTGTTTCTCATGTCACTGGCTTATTTTTAAAACATCAATTCTCAAGCTGCAAGAGCTTATAAGAAAAGACTTTAAAGCACAGACTGATATCCATATATGGCAGTTTAATAGCTGCTCTGCAAACAGCATTTAAGAAACTGTATTTTCTTTTTTAATGGTGTTTCATTATAGGAGATGTTGTGCATATTTTTCTGCTAAATTTAAAAATAATGTTTGAATCAAATAGTTCTATTTTCACAAGCCAGTTTTTTAATGGAAGCATTTTATGTAAAATCAAAATACCATTTACTAAAATTGAAATGTATGTATCATTTATACTATGCCCAAGACTTAGAAGTCCAGAACACATGAGGAAGAAAAGTACTGAGTATTTTTAGAAGATTTGGAAATTGTCATTGAGGTTCATTTTTGGTGATAGTAACATGTCTATGTGTATGCAAATATACATAGAGGTATACATGTATATACGGGCATATTGATTTATTTTTTATTTTTTTGCCACTTCTGTTGATCTTTCATTTATTTATCTTTGTTCTTTGGCCTGTGTGGGCCTCCCAGTACAGTGGCCTCTCTTGTCGCAGAGCACCAGCACTGGATGCATGTTGGACACATCAGTCCAGCCACTCTGCAGCATGTGGGATGCTCCCAGGCCAGGGATTGAACAGGCTCCCCTTGCACAGCAAGGCAGTGTCCTTACCCACTGGACCACCAGGGAAGCCCGCTTGATTGCTTATAAAATGTTAACTGGCAGTGAGATGTTTTTGGCCATTTCTTTTTCCATGTAGGAGTATAGAAAGCATAATTTCAAAGTGGCCAGCTGAGTCGATCAGGCCAGTGAAATATAATTACCCTGGATGCCTCCATGAACTTAAGGTTCTTCATGTCCCTGGATTTCCAGTATGAACCTACACATCTCTCCCACCCACACTCCTCACACGGTCACCATTTCAAAAGGCCCCAGTGACTTCTGCTGGGCATTTTCCATGATGTTTACAGACTGTGAGTATAGCAGAAAATCTTTTACTGTGTGTATATAAATATATATGTATATAAACAACCATACATTTATTTTAGCCAATTTTTCTGTGATTGTCTCTATGGTATGTATTCGTGTGTGTGGTATATGCATGTGGTCAGATGGTATGTATGGACTTCATGTAATCTATTATTAGTGCCCTGCAGCTGTGCCAAGGCACACACTCAAAGTGGAATCTAGGTGGCTGTTCCTCACGACCATCAGCCTCAGTCAGTTTTAATCTATCTGTGTTCATAAATCTTGTGACCATGTTACCATTACAAATGGAACGTGAGAGGCATCCTGAGAAAGGATGAGCCATGGGGTTGACAGTGGGTTTTGCTTAGTTGGTTAGCTGGGTGGTTCAGTATTTAGGGTTGTATATTTTCCTGTGCTGGAGCAAAAGTCATTGAAGTATGAAGTATTATATCATCCCTGTCCTCGAGTCAGCATGGCGATGAGACTGACAAATGGGCAGATACTTCTGTCAGACTTCACTAGAAAGATGGCTGATGATAAATGCGCTCAGCTGATTCCTTGGGTTATTAGAGCGCACTCGTGTGTAAAGTGATATCGGGAGCCAGTCATCCAATTGCAGGACTCTTGATGTGTTAGCAGTCAAATTCCATTAGTCCACTGGTGCAGCACAAGGCAGTGATATAGCCCTATAGTATAAGCCATAGGTTCACACCATTTTGTTTAAACAGTTGTCTTTTTCTTTAAGATGCTTTGTCTCTCGCATATGAAAAGTGCATTTTACAAGTTCAGAGAGTCATAGATTTCTGAATAACTGCACGGGCTTCCATGTGCATTTTGTCTATGGACCAGTAAGTGAC
Source organism: Tragulus kanchil (assembly GCA_022376925.1). NCBI lineage: Eukaryota > Metazoa > Chordata > Mammalia > Artiodactyla > Tragulidae > Tragulus > Tragulus kanchil. The sequence goes on from JAIOJX010000025.1 coordinate 37,078,959, forward strand.
CGTGGTTGACAAGTAGGAATATTTCCCATTTCTACGTTTATCACATCTTTTCAAGTTGAGCTGTAGAATTGAGCCAGAAGCCAAGGCCCTGCACTGGCAGTGGCCCCTACATATAAAATAAAAGTTTACAGAAGCCTTGCAAGTGTGTCTTCATTTGTATTAAGACATCATTCTATCTAGGAAATGTTTGTTACATGGTGTCTATTGCAAACCTCACCCTAGTAATAGCCAGGTGAGCAGTTTTCAAACAGATACTTCCTAACTGTACTCTGTTCTCAACTCTATTATCAACTTTGTTGTAGAACACTTTAATGCTCCCATTCAGTCCTTCATTCGCCTTTCCTGAGCATCTACTATGCACCAGAAGTTCTTCTAGCTACTGGGGATATAGCGGGGAACAAAACAGAAAAAGAACCTGCTCTCACAGAGCTTACTTTCCAGAAGAAGCTGGAAAAAAAAATCATAGTCAATAAAAAATATGTCAGGTGGATACCTAGTCTCATCTATATCCAACTGCTCATTTGACATTTTCAACTAGGTGGCTAACTAATATATATGTAGTAGTAGTGTTAGTTGCTCAGTCAGTTCCAACTCTGCAACCTCATGGACTATAGCCCACCAGGCTCCTCAGTGAGTTGCCATTTCCTTCTCCAGGGGATCTTCCCAACCCAGGGATCAAAACCAGTTTCTTGAATTGCAGGCAGATTCTTTACCATCTGAACCATCAGGGAAGCCCAATAGATGTACTATATCTAAAACTAAGCTGCTGATATCTTTCTAACCTGTGCTGCCATAATATTCCTCTGCTCATGTATTATTACTCAAAGTTCTCCAGAGAAACAGAGCCAATAGGATAGATAGAAGGTTTGATGGAGGCTGAGATACATATATACCATGGTGTGCTGTATATAATCCGGAGAACCAGGAAATCCAGAAGCATCATTCAGTCCCTATCCTGAACCTTGAATAACATGGGAGCTGATGGTAACTCCCAGTCTGAGGCCAAAAGCCTGAGATCTGTGGGTGGCCAGTCCCAGAGTCCAAAAGCCAGAGATCCAGGAGTACCAGTGCCACAAGCAGGAGAAGATGGGTGTCCCATCCCTAGAAGGGACAGAGGGAACTCACCTTCCATACTCTTTATTGTTCCTTTCAGATGCTCTACTGGTGCACACTATTGAGAACAGATCTGCTTTAGTTAGTCTCCTTATTCAAGGGTTGTCTTCCAGAAACACCCTCACGGACACACCCAGAAATAGTATCTTCCTAGCTATCTGTGTGTCCCTCAGCCCAGCCAAGTAACACAGAAGGCGAACCATCATGGCTCAGTTAAAGAGAGCGCCATCCTTTGAGATGTCAGGACAAGAACCTTGACGTTATGTCCCATTTATTTCTCCCATTCAGTCCTTCATTCGCCTTTCCTGAGCATCTACTATGCACCAGAAGTTCTTCTAGCTACTGGGGATATAGCGGGGAACAAAACAGAAAAAGAACCTGCTCTCACAGAGCTTACTTTCCAGAAGAAGCTGGAAAAAAAAATCATAGTCAATAAAAAATATGTCAGGTGGATACCTAGTCTCATCTATATCCAACTGCTCATTTGACATTTTCAACTAGGTGGCTAACTAATATATATGTAGTAGTAGTGTTAGTTGCTCAGTCAGTTCCAACTCTGCAACCTCATGGACTATAGCCCACCAGGCTCCTCAGTGAGTTGCCATTTCCTTCTCCAGGGGATCTTCCCAACCCAGGGATCAAAACCAGTTTCTTGAATTGCAGGCAGATTCTTTACCATCTGAACCATCAGGGAAGCCCAATAGATGTACTATATCTAAAACTAAGCTGCTGATATCTTTCTAACCTGTGCTGCCATAATATTCCTCTGCTCATGTATTATTACTCAAAGTTCTCCAGAGAAACAGAGCCAATAGGATAGATAGAAGGTTTGATGGAGGCTGAGATACATATATACCATGGTGTGCTGTATATAATCCGGAGAACCAGGAAATCCAGAAGCATCATTCAGTCCCTATCCTGAACCTTGAATAACATGGGAGCTGATGGTAACTCCCAGTCTGAGGCCAAAAGCCTGAGATCTGTGGGTGGCCAGTCCCAGAGTCCAAAAGCCAGAGATCCAGGAGTACCAGTGCCACAAGCAGGAGAAGATGGGTGTCCCATCCCTAGAAGGGACAGAGGGAACTCACCTTCCATACTCTTTATTGTTCCTTTCAGATGCTCTACTGGTGCACACTATTGAGAACAGATCTGCTTTAGTTAGTCTCCTTATTCAAGGGTTGTCTTCCAGAAACACCCTCACGGACACACCCAGAAATAGTATCTTCCTAGCTATCTGTGTGTCCCTCAGCCCAGCCAAGTAACACAGAAGGCGAACCATCATGGCTCAGTTAAAGAGAGCGCCATCCTTTGAGATGTCAGGACAAGAACCTTGACGTTATGTCCCATTTATTTCTCTCACTGCTTATACCCAACACCTCAATAAATCCTGATAGCCCCATCCTCAGATATATCTCCAGAATCTGACTCTTTCTCTCTGTCTCCCTCCATCTCCCTTTTCTGAGCCACCACCATCTCTCACCAGGATGACTGCAATTGGAGCCCACATGCCTACCTCCTTCCAGCTTTGAAAACACCATCCTCTAACTAGAACCTGTCTCTCAACCCCCATAAATGGTCTAATGGTGCTCACATTTCCAAGCTAGGCTGACCAGCAATTGGGGAGTTTTCTAATAACAACTAAGGTAAGAAAAAGCCCACTGTCACAAGCATGGAAGGCTGTGGGTCAAGGAGGTGCTAGCCACCATTGGTGTGGGCATTCTGAAGAAGGTGAGTCTAGAGTGTAACAAAGATGATAAAGAGCGTGTTAAGTGCTTAGGGCTTTGTACCTTCACTGCCAAGAACCCAAGGATCTGGGTTCCATCCCTGGTCAGGGAACTAAGATCTGGTAAGTGGCACATCCAAAAAATAAAAAGTAAAAGTCAAAGAAAAAAATGTTGGGGCTTCCCTGGTGGTCGAGTGGGTAAAGAGTCCACCTTGTAGTGTAAGGGGCACCGGTTTGATCTCTGGCTGGTTAAGATCCCATGTGCCACAGAGTGGTTGGACTGGTGTGTCCAATTACATGCCAGAGCTCTGGAGTGCATGCACCCAGAGCCAGTGCTCTGCAATGAGAGAGGCCACTGCAATGGGAGGCCCACACAGGCCAAAGAATAAATAAGGATGAAAATAAATAAATAAAAATAAAAGAGGCCAAAATTTAAAATAAAATAAAATAAATGTCTGCAAAAACAACATTATTCTCTATCCAGAAATAAACCTACCCAAGAACATTTAAATTAGTATAATAGCAAAGCAAATTGGAGATTAAGCCCAGAAAATAGTCAAGACAAATGTGACTCTTTCACTATTACCCCTACTGTTATTTTTAATTGTTTTCCTTAGTTTTGTCTTTGTCATTCTGTAAGCAGTGACATGATTAGACTCAATCAAATAATTACAGCAAGTACCCTGGCACACAGAGGTTAGGACTGCTGCTTTCACTGCTGGGGGACAGGTTCAAACCCTCATTGGGGAACAAAGATCCTGCAGGCTGTGTGGATAGCAAAGATTTTTAGTCCGTGAAAGTGTATTAGACACTATGTATGTGTTGAGTGAAGAAAAGGCACTGTCAGTCTTTCAAAATCTTTGCAGGCCTGAAATTCTGATTCCTTAGTTTGAAATATAACCTACCAGTTTTGTTTTCAAACAAGTTGAAACACAATTCCACCAAATGCACCTGATCGTTTCTAAAATTCCAGTGGTGTCTTCACATTGAAAAACCTCAGTGGTTTTTAACAGTCTGACATTAGAGAAGTTTCCGTCACTCTCTTCCCTAAGTAGTAACAAAAACAAACCAGTGTCTGTATTTGGTCAACACTGATATGGCTACTTTTTTGTTTCTAAAACTGAAAGAAGACAAGCCACAACTCTTAGAACCATGGATTAATGAAGAACTGGAGATTGTAACTACACAGTCAGCTTTCCCCATGAAGTATGTTCGTAGAGGTCACTTTTGATTTCATGAAGCCAGAAGTCCTAATATCTCATGGTTTCCCAAACTTTTAGCATCAATATTAATCACTGACTTTGGATTTCTTCCTGGGAGGTAATGAATTAGGAACAGCAATGCCAGCCTAAATAGAATCAGAAGAATCATAGAACCTACCTTTGTAGGGATTGTAGAGAAATCCACAAATTTTTCCTTTTTGGTCCTCATCCATAGTCCCCTTACCAAACTGATGTACAGGGAACTGATCATCTTTTTTTTTAAGTTTATTCTTTACAGTTTTGTTGCTTACTGACACATCGACTGGAATCCGCCATAGGTATACACATGTCCCCCACTCGAACCTTCCCCCATCTCCCTCCCCATCCCACGCCTGCAGGTCACCACGGAGCCCGTTTGAGATCCCCTAGTCCCACAGCATATTCACCTCCCTCACCCCAGTGTCCATAAGAATGGAACTGATCATCTTTTACTCAAATTTGATTCCATGACAGATGATGTAATTGTGTACTTGGTGTCATGTGACAGATTTGTTCAAGGCGAGAGAGAATAAAAGATGCTGCCCAGACCACGAGGATCACATGATTGGCCAAACCACAGGCCCCAGGCACCTACAGGGCACAGCCTATCTCCCTCCATCAACACAGGTTTTTACAGAATAAGGCATTTCTCCGTGAACTATACCTATTTCTCTTGGAGTGTAACAAGTCTGCTCAACTACAGATAAATTCTTATATTTTTAAAATATCCTGAAATGAAAAAGTCCATTAAAAACATAATCAACTAAGGGGAACATATGTGCCTTCTGGAGCTTTTCAGGGCCAACATTTGCATATAATGAAAATTTGATCTCCAAGTCTAGTCTTTTCTCTATTTTATGCAACCCAGTGGGGTTAGGCCTGGATCACTCATGCTCAGTCAAGACCGTGCTGGGAGGGATGCAATCCTGACTAGCTTAGCCCAAGACAGGCCAACTCCTGGAGCAAGAAATGGGGGCAGCAGGGAGTAACTTTCCAAGGCCACCCACATGGTCCTGGCATGGGAAAGAAGAACAGCTGAGTCACATCTTTGCTCCAAGTTAAGGATATTTCTCCATCTTTAAGGCTATATCCGACTCTTTCTCTTTTCTGCCTCTTTTTCACATTTTTAGCCCAGTTAATCCCTTGATTTTTATTATTTTCTTTAAAAGTAACTTCTGCTCTTCAAATTATAAAAAATAATATAAAATAGATACAGGAAATGTTTAAAGCCACTACAAACAAAACAAGAATTAATGAATGATCCATGCAAGGGGAGGAAATTCCTCCTCTTGGGACATTATATATATATAATATAATGTGTAAGACAATTATATAATGTCTTATACTTCAATATCTTGCATTTAGCTTATCCAGTTCCTCTGCTATTACAAACACACTACACTGACTATATATCTTTGTACAAGTCTCCATGGAGATGTGTGTGTTTTCTCTAGGAAAATTAAAGAGCCAGATTGAAGTTGATTCATATATCCAGCCATTCTATCTCCAGAATGGCCCACCTGACTCTGTGACCCCATGGACTGCAGCATGTCAGGCTTCCCTGTTCCTTTATCATCTCCTGGAGTTTGCTCAAACTCATGTTCATCGATTCAGTGCTGCCATCCCATCATCTCAACCTCTGTCATCCCCTTCTCCTTCTGCCTTCTATTTTTCCCAACCTCAAGGTCTCTTCTCCAATGAGTCATTTGTTCGCATCAGGTGACCAAATTATTGGAGCTTCAGCTTCAGCATCCATCCTTCCAATGAATATTCAGGGTTGATTTCCTTTAGGATTGACTGGTTTGATCCCCTTACTGTCCAAGGGACTCTCAAGAGTCTTCTCCAGCACCACAGTTCAAAGGCATCCATTCTTCATTGCTCAGCCTTTTTTTATGGTCCAACTCTCACATCCATACATGAATACGAGGAAAAGCATAGTTTTGACTATACAGACTTTTATTGGCAAAGTGATGTCTCTGCTTCTGAATACACTGTCTAGGTTTACCATAGCTTTTCTTCCAAGGGGCAAGCGCCTTTTCAATTTCATGACTGCAGTCACCATCCACAGCACAAGAAAATAAAGTCTGCCACTGTTTCCATTGTTTGCCCATTTGTCTGCCATAAAGCAATGGGACTACATGTCACGATCTTTGTTTTTTGAATGTTGAGTTTTAGGCCAGCTCTCTCACTCTCCTCTTTCACCTTCATCAAGGGGCTCTTTAGTTCCCCTTAGCTTTCTGCCATAAGGGTGGTGTCATCTGCATACCTAAGGTTATTGGTATTTCTCCCAGTAATCTTGATTCCAGCTTGTGCTTCATCCGGACTGGCATTTTGTATGAAATATTCTGAATATAAATTAAATAAACAGGGTGATAATAAACAGCCTTAATATACTCCTTTCCCAATTTGAAACCAGTCCATTTTTCCATGTCCAGTTCTAAACTGTTGCTTCTTGTCCTGCATACCATCTCCTCAATAATTTTCACAATTTGTTGTGATCCACAGTCAAAGGCATTAGCATAGTCAATGGAATTCCCTTGCTCCTTTTATAATCCAACAGATGTTGTCAATTTGATCTCTGGTTCCTCCGCCCTTTTTAAATGCAGGTTGACATCTGGAATTTCTCAGTTCACGTACTGTTGAAGCCTAACTTGAAGGATTTTGAGCCTTACTTGGCTAGCGTGTGAAATGAGTACAATGGTGCAGTGGTTTGAACATTCTTTGTCATTGCCTTTCTTTGGGATTAGAATGAAAACTGACTTTTTCCAGTCCTGAGACCACTGCTGAGTTTTCCAAATGGTCTGGCACATTGACTACAGCACTTTAGCAGCAGCATCTTTTAAGATTTGAAATATTCACGAGAGTTCTCTGCTAACCGGTGATCCAAACTTCCTCAGCCACAGTCCTATTTTCCATGAAGGCCCACTTGACCACTCTAGGATTTCCATTACAGGCTCCTTAGAGCATGGCAGTTAAGTTTTTCTATATGTCCAAATATTCCTCATATCAGAATTTAACTGCAATTTATCTTAAGAGAACATGCCTCTCCTGAATGGTTGCCAAATGAAGGTTTAGCTCATGTATGAAGCTAGAAATCCATGAGAAGGCTAGTGAGATTAGTCAGCTGTGGGTTAGGAAGTGCTGGTCACAAGCACAGTTCACTCTTTCAGAGGGTTTACCCATGAGAGTACTAAGAGCTAAGATGACAGCACGAGGCAGGCAGGGCCAAAGGAACGGTTTTTATCTCTTCAGAAGAAAGACAACCAGGGACTTCCCTCATGGTCCAGTGGCTACAACTCCACACTCATAATGCAAGGGGTCTGGGTTTAATCCCTGGTCAGGGAACTAGATCCCACATGCCACAACTCAAAGTTCACATGCTGCAATTAAAGATCCTGCATGTGACAACTAAGACCCAACCAAAAATAATTTTTTTAAGACTAGAGCCAAAAATAATTTAAAAGAAGAAAGAACCTCAGTCATTTCAAGAAAGTAAAATTAGGTCAACAATAGGAAGAGATCATACATGGATGAAAGGAAAAAAGAAGATAATTGATGGATCAAGTTCCCAGAGGGGACAAGAGGAGATGCAAATAGAAGCCTTGAAAAAGAAGAAGGTCTAATAATTTTTCACAATTTGTTGTGATCCACAGTCAAAGGCATTAGCATAGTCAATGGAATTCCCTTGCTCCTTTTATAATCCAACAGATGTTGTCAATTTGATCTCTGGTTCCTCCGCCCTTTCTAAATTCAGGTTGACATCTGGAATTTCTCAGTTCACGTACTGTTGAAGCCTAACTTGAAGGATTTTGAGCCTTACTTGGCTAGCGTGTGAAATGAGTACAATGGTGCAGTGGTTTGAACATTCTTTGTCATTGCCTTTCTTTGGGATTAGAATGAAAACTGACCTTTTCCAGTCCTGAGACCACTGCTGAGTTTTCCAAATGGTCTGGCACATTGACTACAGCACTTTAGCAGCAGCATCTTTTAAGATTTGAAATATTCACGAGAGTTCTCTGCTAACCGGTGATCCAAACTTCCTCAGCCACAGTCCTATTTTCTATGAAGGCCCACTTGACCACTCTAGGATTTCCATTACAGGCTCCTTAGAGCATGGCAGTTAAGTTTTTCTATATGTCCAAATATTCCTCATATCAGAATTTAACTGCAATTTATCTTAAGAGAACATGCCTCTCCTGAATGGTTGCCAAATGAAGGTTTAGCTCATGTATGAAGCTAGAAATCCATGAGAAGGCTAGTGAGATTAGTCAGCTGTGGGTTAGGAAGTGCTGGTCACAAGCACAGTTCACTCTTTCAGAGGGTTTACCCATGAGAGTACTAAGAGTTAAGATGACAGCATGAGGCAGGCAGGGCCAAAGGAACGGTTTTTATCTCTTCAGAAGAAAGACAACCAGGGACTTCCCTCATGGTCCAGTGGCTACAACTCCACACTCAATGCAAGGGGTCTGGGTTTAATCCCTGGTCAGGGAACTAGATCCCACATGCCACAACTCAAAGTTCACATGCTGCAATTAAAGATCCTGCATGTGACAACTAAGACCCTGAGTAGCCAAAAAATAATTTTTTTTTTTTAAAAAAAGAGAGAGAAAAGCAACCTCAGTCATTTCAAGACAGTAGAATTAGGTCAACAATAGGAAGAGATCATACATGGATGAAAGGAAAAAAGAAGATAATTGATGGATCAAGTTCCCAGAGGGGACAAGAGGAGATGCAAATAGAAGCCTTGAAAAAGAAGAAGGATTCTTGCTCACTAGTTGGTGAGGAATCAACATCAGTAATCAACAATGTCTGTTTCTTCAGACATGATTTCCTATTTTTAGTCATGAATGTCCTCTGTCTGTATTAAGGACAAGAACAAGCCTGCTTGTACTATCAGTAGGAGAGTGTCCTTTTTATGTCATACCTTCAAGAACATTCTGGAAAGATACCCACCCAAGTGCAGTTTGAATGAACTCTTTAGCTCCTCACTAGAGGCACTCGGGGAAGATGGGCCCAGAGCTGGAGTCAGAGGGTCCCATCCACACGCAAGGCTGTCCAGAGATGTCAGTGGAACCATAATTTCATGACTTCCCTTTAATGAACATGTATTGATCTGTAAATAATATACATAGAGAGGGAAAGTTTATCTCTGATTTTAGGTGATGATAGTGTTAAAATTTCTTCTGTTTACCAATTGTATCAGTCAGTGTCCTTCAGAGAAATAGAACCAATAGAATATACATATAGAGCTACACATAAGAGAAGTGGGTTTGCCAGGTGGCTCAGTGGTAAAGAATCCACCTGTCAAAGCAGGAGATTCAGGTTCCATCCCTAGATTGAGAAGATTCCCTGGAGAAGGATATAGCAACTGCACTCCAGTATTTTCGCCTAGAAAATCCCATGGACAGAGGAGCCTGGTAGGCTGCCGTCCATGAGGCTGCAAAAGAGTCAGACATGACTTAACAACTGAACAGTAATAAGGGATTTATTACAGGAATTGGCTTGCATGGTTGGATGATGTCTTTTGCACTGATGAGAGCAATCTTCTTCATTCACTCTAACAAATGTCAGTCCCTGCCTCCCAGAGACTCTCCCAGACACACCCACAAATAACATTTTAGGGATTTCTCTGGAGGCCCAGTGGCTAAGTCTATGTGCTCCCAGGGCAGATGGGCTGGATTCAGTCCCTGTTCCAGGGACTAGATCCCACATGGCACAACTGAAGATTTTGTACGCGGCAGCTAAGACCAGGCAAAACCAAATAATGAAAATACACAAATTTTAAAAAGAAATAACATTTTACCAACTGTGACCATCCCTTAGTCCAATCGAGCAAAAATAAAAAATAGCACATAAGTTAATGATTATAATTATGTGCCAAATACTCAAGATAAATCAAAATCATTTCATTACATGATTCCTTGGAGAATTTATCAGGGAAAATAAGTTTTCGTGAAGCTGGATGATAAGACTACCCACATAACTATGCCTTAAAGTATTTTACAAAAAGCTCCTAATCTCATAGCCATTCCACGTTAAAGACTCTCCATCTTCCAAATCTATCAGTCAGGATGGCTGATGGAGGTGAAGCCCTGAAGTGCTCTAACAGGTTTCCTTCCCTACCTCTGTGTATCTAGAGAGAATCTATAAGATGGTATGCCCTTTTCTAACTCCTCCCTACTCATTTTCAAAATTCATTAGGTGAGAAAAAAAACAAACAGCCTGGGCCTCCCTGGTGGTCCAGTGGGTAAGGACACCACCTTGCAGTGCAAGGGGCGCCAGTTCAATCCCTGGCCTGGGAAGATCCACGTGCCGCAGAGCGGCTGGACCGATGTGTCCAATCTGGGAAAACAGAGGCCACTGTGAAGGGAGGCCCAAATGGGCCAAAGAACAAAGATGGATGAAAATAGATAAATGAAAGACCAATAGAAGTGGCCCGCCCACCCCCCTCCATCCCCAACCCGCCCCTCCAAAAAAAACACACACAGCCTGAGTTCAGTACTTCCTCCACTGTTGACCCTCCATTTCTCATATTCTGCATCATTTGCAGATATTCAGCAATTGCATTATACTGTAAATTGCACAATTGGCTTGCATGGTTTTTGGATGGATTTTTCTTTTGCACTGATGAGAGCAATCTTCTTCATTCACTCTAACAAATGTCAGTCCCTGCCTCCCAGAGACTCTCCCAGACACACCCACAAATAACATTTTAGGGATTTCTCTGGAGGCCCAGTGGCTAAGTCTATGTGCTCCCAGGGCAGATGGGCTGGATTCAGTCCCTGTTCCAGGGACTAGATCCCACATGGCACAACTGAAGATCTTGTACGCGGCAGCTAAGACCAGGCAAAATCAAATAATGAGAATACACAAATTTTAAAAAGAAATAACATTTTACCAACTGTGACCATCCCTTAGTCCAATCGAGCAAAAATAAAAAATAGCACATAAGTTAATGATTATAATCATGTGCCAAATACTCAAGATAAATCAAAATCATTTCATTACATGATTCCTTGGAGAATTTATCAGGGAAAATAAGTTTTCGTGAAGCTGGATGATAATACTACCCACATAACTATGCCTTAAAGTATTTTACGAAAAGCTCCTAATCTCATAGCCATTCCACGTTAAAGACTCTCCATCTTCCAAATCTATCAGTCAGGATGGCTGATGGAGGTGAAGCCCTGAAGTGCTCTAACAGGTTTCCTTCCCTACCTCTGTGTATCTAGAGAGAATCTATAAGATGGTATGCCCTTTTCTAACTCCTCCCTACTCATTTTCAAAATTCATTAGGTGAGAAAAAAAACAAACAGCCTGGGCCTCCCTGGTGGTCCAGTGGGTAAGGACACCACCTTGCAGTGCAAGGGGCGCCAGTTCAATCCCTGGCCTGGGAAGATCCACGTGCCGCAGAGCGGCTGGACCGATGTGTCCAATCTGGGAAAACAGAGGCCACTGTGAAGGGAGGCCCAAATGGGCCAAAGAACAAAGATGGATGAAAATAGATAAATGAAAGACCAATAGAAGTGGCCCGCCTGCTCCCCCTCCATCCCCAACCCGCCCCCTCCAAAAAAAAAAAAAAAACACACACACAGCCTGAGTTCAGTATTTCCTCCACTGTTGACCCTCCATTTCTCATATTCTACATCATTTGCAGATATTCAGCAATTGCATTATACTGTAAATTGCACAATTCCTTGGACTTGGTTAGTTGGTATAGCCACACACTTTTGTCAACAGCCAAACATTCCAGGGTCTCTTTCAATCAGAAGTAGCAGGGTCATGGGAACTTTATATTCTACTGAACCATAAAGTAATTCAGGCAAAGTAATGGCGTAACTTCTGACCATGCTGGAGATCACTCATCATTTTACCAGTTTGTTCCAGTACTCCAGGGAACACACTATGTGGTCACAGCTGAATATTCTCATCTGAAATTTACGCTGCATGGCATGTGATCTTACAAGTTCTTGCCTCTGTGGATTAGACAATGTGCAACACACAAAAGTTTGTCATTCTTATTTCAACTTGAAGGTCACTTCCTCTGAGAGACTTTTCCTGACTACCTAACATAAATGAGTCACCACTCACTCTATCATTTGACTCTGTTTTAATTCTCTGCTACGCACATATCGTTAAATCACGTTTTTCCTGCACATTTAAGTTTGTCTACTGTCTGTTCCCTTCCACTAGATAAAGGACCTGGACTGTCTTGTTTATTATAATACTATCCTCCATACCTGGAATAATTCTGGGCTTCCCAGGTGGTAAAGAATCTGCCTGACAACACAGGAGATGGGGGTTTGATCCCTGGATAGAGACGATCTCCTAGAGGAAGAAGTAGCACCCCACTCCAGTATTCTTGCCTGGAGAATCCCATGGACAGATGAGCCTGTCAGGCTACACTCCATAAGGTTGCAAAGAATCAGACACAACTTAGCGACTGAGCATGCACACACAATGGAATAATTCTGAATGGCACAGAGGAAGCCCCCAGTATGTATATGTTAAATGAATTAAATCAAGGTGACAATAAAAAGAATGGCTAGGAGGGTATTTTGAGCCTAGTTTTAATATAGGATAGTCAGAGAAGGTCTTTGTGGGGAGGCAATTTTTTGGTTGAAATGTATATAATGACAATTACATAAGAGTACAAGGTTTTGATTATTATACCAGCAGATTTTTATTTTGATATGAGACTATTCTTGTGAATAACAGCTTTACAACTATTGGGGAGTGACCCAAAAAATTATGGACTTGGCCAAAGAATTCAACAGAGCAGGAATAGGACTGAACATGCAGAGCTGGTTTAAAAGAGGTAATGAAAGGGAATTTCCTAGCAGTCCAGTGGTTAAGGCTCCATGCCTCCACTGCAGACAGTGCAGGTTTGATCCCTGGTCAGAGAACTAGGATTCCACATACTAAAATAAAATAAATAAATAAATAAATAAATTGTTTTAAGTTTTTTAAATTAAACAAAAGAGGTAATAAGGGAAATCAGTTCACGGGGCTGCAGAGTGAGACACAACTTAGTGACTGAATAACAATAAGAAAAATCCTTGTCAGTGCTTCCCAGAACATTTTTCTGTTTAGTATTCCAGATTTTTTTTTGTCTCTCAAGCTTCTTCCACCATTAAGCCTTTATCACCTGAGGGAACGGGATGGCAGATACCATCCAGAACAAAAGTCCACAATGGGAGCCATGATGAGAGAAGTATCCACCGAAATAGGGAGGACATACACTCTTCTCAGGAGCAGAGTCCACAGTGTAGCCATGACAAGAGAAGCACCCACCAAAATGGTGAGGACATGCACTCTTCTGAGGAGCAATGGGAAAGCCCAGTAGGGAACACCATGCACAACCCACCTAGGGTTTCAGGGTTCCTACCCTACACTCCTACGATTCAGCCAGTTGAGGGGTTGGTTGATGGTGGAGACAGAAATTAGGCAAAGAGAGCAAGATGGACACCTCAGGATGGTGAATTGTGCCTTTTGTAGGAAAAGGCCCTTGGGCACTACAGCTCCTATTTAGAATACATAAACAGACCACCTTAGCTGACCTCAACCAACATGGATGTCTGCAGCTAAAGAGAAATAAGCATGAGTTACTAGAGAGAGGATTATACTAACTAGTCTCCCATCGTTTCCTAGGTAGTGCAGAAAGGATACAGAAGTTCCACTTACTCCCAAGAAAGGGCATAGAATAAAAAGCATGGCTGAGTTGAAATGTATATAATGACAATTACATAAGAGTACAAGGTTTTGATTATTATACCAGCAGATTTTTATTTTGATATGAGACTATTCTTGTGAATAACAGCTTTACAACTATTGGGGAGTGACCCAAAAAATTATGGACTTGGCCAAAGAATTCAACAGAGCAGGAATAGGACTGAACATGCAGAGCTGGTTTAAACGAGGAAATGAAAGGGAATTTCCTAGCAGTCCAGTGGTTAAGGCTCCATGCCTCCACTGCAGACAGTGCAGGTTTGATCCCTGGTCAGAGAACTAGGATTCCACATACTAAAATAAAATAAATAAATAAATAAATAAATTGTTTTAAGTTTTTTAAATTAAACAAAAGAGGTAATAAGGGAAATCAGTTCACGGGGCTGCAGAGTGAGACACAACTTAGTGACTGAATAACAATAAGAAAAATCCTTGTCAGTGCTTCCCAGAACATTTTTCTGTTTAGTATTCCAGATTTTTTTTTTGTCTCTCAAGCTTCTTCCACCATTAAGCCTTTATCACCTGAGGGAACGGGATGGCAGATACCACCCAGAACAAAAGTCCACAATGGAAGCCATGATGAGAGAAGTATCCACCGAAATAGGGAGGACATACACTCTTCTCAGGAGCAGAGTCCACAGTGTAGCCATGACAAGAGAAGCACCCACCAAAATGGTGAGGACATGCACTCTTCTGAGGAGCAATGGGAAAGCCCAGTAGGGAACACCATGCACAACCCACCTAGGGTTTCAGGGTTCCTACCCTACACTCCTACGATTCAGCCAGTTGAGGGGTTGGTTGATGGTGGAGACAGAAATCAGGCAAAGAGAGCAAGATGGACACCTCAGGATGGTGAATTGTGCCTTTTGTAGGAAAAGGCCCTTGGGCACTACAGCTCCTATTTAGAATACATAAACAGACCACCTCAGCTGACCTCAACCAACATGGATGTCTGCAGCTAAAGAGAAATAAGCATGAGTTACTAGAGAGAGAATTATACTAACTAGTCTCCCATCGTTTCCTAGGTAGTGCAGAAAGGATACAGAAGTTCCACTTGCTCCCAGAGAAGGTCATAGAAGGTGGCCAAGAGCCAAGACCAGGGAGCTTGCCTTTGGGTCAGTGGAGAGAGAGCTGTGAATAATTGCTTGAATATGAGTATATAGACACCCACACTAATGACTCTATTAACTGAAATAAGTTAAATTATCTGCTAATAATAAGCTTTAAAAAATTATTTTCTACAATCATCAGCAATTTAAACAGGTGCAGGGGAAGAAGTCAGGTATAGAAACAGAGAAAAAGCAACAATTACAACAAAACGTGGAACAATGGACTAGGTCAAAATTGGGAAAGGAGTATGTCAAGGCTGCATATTGTTACCCTGCTTCCTTAACTTGTATGCATAGTACATCATGTGAAATGCCAGGCTGGCATTACCCTGCTTACTTAACTTACATTCAGAGTATATCATGTGGCTGGATGAAGCACAAACTAGAATCAAGACTGCTGAGAGAAATATCAACAACCTTAGATATGCAGATGATATCACCCTTATGACAGAAAGTGAAGAAGAACTAAGGAGTCTCTTGATGAAGGTGAAAAAGGAGAGTGAAAGAGCTGGCCTACAATTCAACATTCAAAAAACAAAGATCATGGCATCTGGTCCCATTACTTCATGGCAAATAAATGGGCAAACAATGGAACTAGAGACAGACTTTATTTTAGGGGGCTCCAAAATTACTACAGATGGTGACTGCAGCCATGAAATTAAAAGGCATTTGCCCCTTGGAAGAAAATCTATGACAAAACTAGACAGCCTATTAAAAGCAGAAACATCAACTTTGCGAATAAAAGTCTGTATAGTCAAAGCTATGGTTTTTCCAGTATTCATGTATGGATGTGAGAGCTGGACCATAAAGAAGGCTGAGTGCCGAAGAATTGATGCTTTCAAACTGTGGTGTTGGAGAATACTCTTGAGAATCCCTTGGCTGCAAAGAGATCAAACCAATAAATCATAAAAGAAATCAATTCTGAATATTCATTGGAAGGAATGATGCTGAAGCTGAAGCTCCAATACTCAGACCACTTGATGCAAAGGGACAACTCATTGGAAAAGACTCTGATGCTGGGAAAGACTGAAGGCAGGAGGAGAAGGGTGTGACAGAGGGTGAGATGGTTGGATGGCATCACTGAGTTAATGGACATGAGTTTGAGCAAGCTTCGAGAGATGGTAAAGGATAGGGAAGCCTGAAGTGCTGCAGTCTATGGGGTCACCAAGAGTCAGACACACTGAGCAACTGAATGACAATGACAAACTTATGACGTAGACACTTCAGATTAATTGTTCTCCGTGTATAGAATGCAAGGGTCCACCTCTAATATTCCAACTTGAAATGCTTGACTCACAAACCTCCTCATCGGTTGTCCAAGGATCTCTTTGAGTTTTAGTTGTCCTGGAGACAGAGGCAGGGTACAAATAAGAGAGTAGCTTCCTCTATGTGCTGTAGAGTCAAGAGGAGGAGAGATAACTCTGCATTACTTCCACACCTACAGTGGCTGTTTCATTTGTGGCCAAGTGAAAATGACAGAAATATCAACAACCTTAGATATGCAGATGATATCACCCTTATGACAGAAAGTGAAGAAGAACTAAGGAGTCTCTTGATGAAGGTGAAAAAGGAGAGTGAAAGAGCTGGCCTACAATTCAACATTCAAAAAACAAAGATCATGGCATCTGGTTCCATTACTTCATGGCAAATAAATGGGCAAACAATGGAACTAGAGACAGACTTTATTTTAGGGGGCTCCAAAATTACTACAGATGGTGACTGCAGCCATGAAATTAAAAGGCATTTGCCCCTTGGAAGAAAATCTATGGCAAAACTAAACAGCCTATTAAAAGCAGAAACATCAACTTTGTGAATAAAAGTCTGTATAGTCAAAGCTATGGTTTTCCCAGTATTCATGTATGGATGTGAGAGCTGGACCATAAAGAAGGCTGAGTGCCGAAGAATTGATGCTTTCAAACTGTGGTGTTGGAGAATACTCTTGAGAATCCCTTGGTTGCAAAGAGATCAAACCAATAAATCATAAAAGAAATCAATTCTGAATATTCATTGGAAGGAATGATGCTGAAGCTGAAGCTCCAATACTCAGACCACTTGATGCAAAGGGACAACTCATTGGAAAAGACTCTGATGCTGGGAAAGACTGAAGGCAGGAGGAGAAGGGTGTGACAGAGGGTGAGATGGTTGGATGGCATCACTGAGTTAATGGACATGAGTTTGAGCAAGCTTCGAGAGATGGTAAAGGACAGGGAAGCCTGAAGTGCTGCAGTCTATGGGGTCACCAAGAGTCAGACACACTGAGCAACTGAATGACAATGACAAACTTATGACGTAGACACTTCAGATTAATTGTTCTCCGTGTATAGAATGCAAGGGTCCACCTCTAATGTTCCAACTTGAAATGCTTGACTCACAAACCTCCTCATCGGTTGTCCAAGGATCTCTTTGAGTTTTAGTTGTCCTGGAGACAGAGGCAGGGTACAAATAAGAGAGTAGCTTCCTCTATGTGCTGTAGAGTCAAGAGGAGGAGAGATAACTCTGCATTACTTCCACACCTACAGTGGCTGTTTCATTTTGCTGGTCTCAAGTGACCTGCCCATAAATGATACAGCCACTGTGGGTGTGGAAGCACTGGAACAACCTTGAACTTCTCTGGCAGTGACCCCTCTCTCCAAGGTCTTATGTTCACCTCCACACCCCCATATACATCACTTCTCCCTTTCTCAGCCTATTCCAATTAAACCTATGTTTCTCTTCTTCTGTTGCCACTACAAAAAAATTCCTAGTTCCTCACTTTCTAACACAGGAGCTCTTTTTTTTTGTTTTGTTTTAAAACACAGAAGCTCTTAATGGCTAATAGGTAGATCTGTGATTGTCCATTAAACCTGGATCCCATAGCACCCATACCTTCTGTTCAGGAGTGGGAAGAACTTTCTCTAGAAGCATTATTTTCAGATCTCCCATTCTTAGACTGAGAGAGTTTTGCTTCCCATACTGGAGAAGGTCACCCAAACATTACCCCTAGTAAGACAAATGAGCTCTACAAATGCCAAAAAGAAAAGATAGATCTAAGAGAGTTTGTTGGACAAAGACATTCACTCTAGTAAAACAAGATGGTTAACCAAAAATTAGAGAATATGTAGGATTCAGAAAAACAGAGGTTCCAACCCAGGAGTGAGGCAAAGAGAATTCCCAGGATAAGACTGAAGAGAAGTCCCAGGATGACAGCTGAGCAGCAGCTGGCCTAGAGCAACCAGTCCAGATGGGAGCAGGAGAACAGAAAGTTCTGGGAAGGGGGTCTTGTCTCTGTAGAAAGACAAAATTAGTAGACGATCGAATATGGTCAAAATTATGACCTTGCTCTATTAAGGTAATCAGAGAAGGCAAAGTGTGTGTGTGTTTGTGTGTGTGTGTCTGCAAGACAGAAGGGGGCAGTGGGAACGATTGAAGTAAAATCTCATTTACCCTGAAAAGCAGCCAAAACAATAATGCATAAATTTTACAAATGCACAGAAATGCAGTGCAACCAATGTTCAAAAATATTGAGTGAAATGCTAGTTAAAAAACACTAAAAAGTTGAAAGTGGTGCTGGAGAAGACTCTTCAGAATCCCTGGGACTAAAAAAAGATCAAACCAGTCAATCCTGAAGGAAATATACCCTGAATAATCATTAGAAGGACTGATGCTGAAGCTGAAACTCCAACACTTTTGCCACCTGATGAAAAGAGCCAGCTCACTAGAAAAGACTCTGATGCTGGGAAAGATTGAGGACAGAAAGATAAGGGAGAGACAGAGGATTAGATGGTTGGCTAACAGCACTGATTCAATGGACATGAATTTGAGATAGTGGAAGACAAGGAAGCATGGCATACTGTATTCCACGGGGTCACAAAGAGTTGGATACAACTTAACCACTGAACAACTGGTAAGTAGGTGTCAGGAGGGGTACAGGATGGGGCAGGGGGCTTCCTTTATTCATTGTCAGCTGTGGTGGATTAAAGATGGTCACAAAGTTTTTGACACTCTTCTCATGGAGAATTGCCTCCCCATTAATGGGTTTGGGCTGGCCTATAACTGCTTCCCAATAATGTGCATGACACTATCTTTTCCAGTTTGGGCTTTTAAGAAGATTAGAGGCTTCCACTGTGGGCTCATGAATCCCTAGACCACACAGAAAGGCCCTGAGACAGCAATGAGAGAAATAACCAGCTGAGGCCAACCTTCTAGTCAAACAAGATGGTTAACCAAAAATTAGAGAATATGTAGGATTCAGAAAAACAGAGGTTCCAACCCAGGAGTGAGGCAAAGAGAATTCCCAGGATAAGACTGAAGAGAAGTCCCAGGATGACAGCTGAGCAGCAGCTGGCCTAGAGCAACCAGTCCAGATGGGAGCAGGAGAACAGAAAGTTCTGGGAAGGGGGTCTTGTCTCTGTAGAAAGACAAAATTAGTAGACGATCGAATATGGTCAAAATTATGACCTTGCTCTATTAAGGTAATCAGAGAAGGCAAAGTGTGTGTGTGTTTGTGTGTGTGTGTCTGCAAGACAGAAGGAGGCAGTGGGAACGATTGAAGTAAAATCTCATTTACCCTGAAAAGCAGCCAAAACAATAATGCATAAATTTTACAAATGCACAGAAATGCAGTGCAATCAATGTTCAAAAATATTGAGTGAAATGCTAGTTAAAAAACACTAAAAAGTTGAAAGTGGTGCTGGAGAAGACTCTTCAGAATCCCTCGGACTAAAAGAAGATCAAACCAGTCAATCCTGAAGGAAATATACCCTGAATAATCATTAGAAGGACTGATGCTGAAGCTGAAACTCCAACACTTTTGCCACCTGATGAAAAGAGCCAGCTCACTAGAAAAGACTCTGATGCTGGGAAAGATTGAGGACAGAAAGATAAGGGAGAGACAGAGGATTAGATGGTTGGCTAGCAGCACTGATTCAATGGACATGAATTCGAGATAGTGGAAGACAGGGAAGCATGGCATACTGTATTCCACGGGGTCACAAAGAGTTGGATACAACTTAACCACTGAACAACTGGTAAGTAGGTGTCAGGAGGGGTACAGGATGGGGCAGGGGGCTTCCTTTCTTCATTGTCAGCTGTGGTGGATTAAAGATGGTCACAAAGTTTTTGACACTCTTCTCATGGAGAATTGCCTCCCCATTAATGGGTTTGGGCTGGCCTATAACTGCTTCCCAATAATGTGCATGACACTATCTTTTCCAGTTTGGGCCTTTAAGAAGATTAGAGGCTTCCACTGTGGGCTCATGAATCCCTAGACCACACAGAAAGGCCCTGAGACAGCAATGAGAGAGAAATAACCAGCTGAGGCCAACCTTCTAGTCACTCCACCAAGACACCAGATGGGTGAATGAGGCTGTATTCAAAGAGTCAGATCAGACCAAACACATGCTGACCACAATCAGTTAATGTCACGTGGAACTGAAAAATCACTCACCCAAATCCTGCTTGAATTCCCAATCTGCAAAATCACAAAATAATAAAATTACAGTTGGTTTCACCATTTACACATTAGAGTAGCTTGTCATACATTTTTAGATAACTAGAACCTAAGTTGTTTAGTGTTGGTAATTGGGTAGTAAGTTTTTAGTGCTAATCTTTTCAATGTACACAAATCAGTTTCACTAAAACAGAAATTAATTTAAAATACTTTGATCTGGTGATTTTCCCAGCGGTCCAGTGGTTAAGAGTCTGCCTGACAATACAGGGTACACAGGTTCAACCCCAGGTCTTGGAAGATTCCACATGTCTCAGAGCAACTAAGCCCATGCACCACAACTACTGAAGACCACAATAAGAGAGGTCTGTAACAAGAGAAACCACTGCAATGAGAAGCCTGTGTGCCACAATGAAGAGTACCCTGCTGACCTCAACTGGAGAAAGCCTAGGTGCAACAACAAAGACCCATTACAGTCAAAAATAAATTTTTAAAATAAATAAATAAACAAAATTCAAAATTAGTTTTCTCTGAATAAGGTTAATAGATTGTACGGATGTCAATGCCATGCTGCCACTGGAGGAAACAGGGAGAAGGATACATGAGGTCTCTATTATTTTTCATAACTGCATGAGATACCACAATTACCTAAATGAAAATTTTTAAAAAAATACGCTTACAAATCAGAATTTTAAGTTCCCTTTGAGTCACAGAAGAAGAAGGGGATGACAGAGGATGAGATGGTTGGATGGCATCACTAAGTCAATGAACATGAGTTTGAGCAAGCTCTGGGAGATGGTGAAGGACAGGGAAGGCTGGTGTGCTGCAGTCCATGGGGTCACAAAGAATCAAACTCGAGTGAGTGACTGAACTCACTCCAGGCTTTTAAGAAGATAGAGTCACAAAATCAGAGGCTAAGCAATATGGCAAGATTCACCCTACTCCAAACTAAAGGCACTTACTTCTATTGTTCTTATTATAATTCCTTTCTTATCTAGATACCTTCCATAAGCAGTTACAGAATCATTAATCCTTTTTCTTTTACATCCAGGAAGTGTCCACATATATATGGCTAACTAGCTTAGCTTCTGGGTAGAAGATTTCACATCAAACTGCCAGATGCCAAGAGGAAAAAACACAATAATTAAAACCTGAGTCCTGGGGCTTCCCTGGTGGTCTAGTGGGTAAGGACACCTCCTTGCAGTGCACAGGGTGCTGGTTCAATCCCTGGCCTGGGAAGATCCCACATGCCGCGGAGCAGCTGGACCAATGTGGCCAACTACTGAGCCTGAGCTCTGGAGCACATGTGCCCAGAGCCGGTGCTCTGCAGTGAGAAAGGCCACTGCACTGGGAGGCCCACACAGGCCAAAGAACAAAAATGGAAATAAATGAAAGACCAATAGACGTGGCCAAAAAAACCCCAAAAAACCTGAGTCCTAAGGTCACCCTGTTTGAAGGGGTTTCAGAAAAAGTGAAACAAGAAAAGAACTGAGCTTGAAACCTAAGCCTCAAATCTGAATGCTGCCAATGCTCATCCTCCCCAAATAACTGTTTAATCTGATTAGCATGCTTACATTAATGACATTAAGAGCAAGAGAAAAAGTAAAAAGGATGTTCTAGGTGGATATGCCCATGGATTTCTGGGCAAGAATAAGTCATGCTGCTTTCTAAAGACTCTCTGTGATTTTAAGAAAGTGTACCTGAGGTATATTATTCACTCATTTATTCAACAAATATTTAAAAGTCTAATTGTATGTCAGGAGAAGACAAAGTCAGCTATTGCCCTGGAGGACATTCCAACCCTGAGGCCACTGCTGAGTTTTCCAAATGTGCTGGCATATTGAGTGTAGCACTTCAACAGCATCCTTTTTTAATATTTGAAATAGCTCAACTGGAATTTCATCACCTCCACTAGCTTTGTTTGTATTCATGCTTTCTAGGGCGCACTTGCCAATAATCTTCGTGAGATCACCGGTTTTAAAGTGGAAAACTAAGCAATATGGCAAGATTCACCCTACTCCAAACTAAAGGCACTTACTTCTATTGTTCTTATTATAATTCCTTTCTTATCTAGATACCTTCCATAAGCAGTTACAGAATCATTAATCCTTTTTCTTTTACATCCAGGAAGTGTCCACATATATATGGCTAACTAGCTTAGCTTCTGGGTAGAAGATTGCACATCAAACTGCCAGATGCCAAGAGGAAAAAACACAATAATTAAAACCTGAGTCCTGGGGCTTCCCTGGTGGTCTAGTGGGTAAGGACACCTCCTTGCAGTGCACAGGGTGCTGGTTCAATCCCTGGCCTGGGAAGATCCCACATGCCGCGGAGCAGCTGGACCAATGTGGCCAACTACTGAGCCTGAGCTCTGGAGCACATGTGCCCAGAGCCAGTGCTCTGCAGTGACAGAGGCCACTGCACTGGGAGGCCCACACAGGCCAAAGAACAAAAATGGAAATAAATGAAAGACCAATAGAAGTGGCCAAAAAAACCCCAAAAAACCTGAGTCCTAAGGTCACCCTGTTTGAAGGGGTTTCAGAAAAAGTGAAACAAGAAAAGAACTGAGCTTGAAACCTAAGTCTCAAATCTGAATGCTGCCAATGCTCATCCTCCCCAAATAACTGTTTAATCTGATTAGAATGCTTACATTAATGACATTAAGAGCAAGAGAAAAAGTAAAAAGGATGTTCTAGGTGGATATGCCCATGGATTTCTGGGCAAGAATAAGTCATGCTGCTTTCTAAAGACTCTCTGTGATTTTAAGAAAGTGTACCTGAGGTATATTATTCACTCATTTATTCAACAAATATTTAAAAGTCTAATTGTATGTCAGGAGAAGACAAAGTCAGCTATTGCCCTGGAGGACATTCCAACCCTGAGGCCACTGCTGAGTTTTCCAAATGTGCTGGCATATTGAGTGTAGCACTTCAACAGCACCCTTTTTTAATATTTGAAATAGCTCAGCTGGAATTTCATCACCTCCACTAGCTTTGTTTGTAGTCATGCTTTCTAGGGCCCACTTGACTTCACACACTAAGATGTCTGGCTCTAGGTGAGTGATCACACCATGGTGGTCATTCAGTTCATAAAGGTCTTTTTTGTATAGGTCTTCAGTGTATTCTTTCCACCTGTTAGTATTTTCTGCTTCTGTTAGTCCATACTGTTTCTGTCCTTTATTGTGCGTAACTTTGCATGAAATGTTCCCTTGGTATCTCTACTTTTCTTATAGATACCTCTAGTATTTCCCATTTGTTGTTTTCCTCTATTTCTTTGCATTGTCCAACTTAAGAAGGCTTTCTTGTCTCTCCTTGCTCTACTCTGGAACTCTTCATTCAGTTGGCTGTATCTTTCGTTTTCTCCTTTGCCTTAAGCATCTCTTCTTTTCTCAGCTGCCTGTGAAGCCTCCTCAGACAACCATTTGCCTTTTTGCATTTCTCTTTCTTGGGGATGGTTTTGATCACTGCCTCCTGTACAATGTTACAACCCTCCACCCATAATTCTTCAGGCACTCTGTCTATCAGATCTAATCCCTTGAATCTATTTGTCACTTCCTCTGTATGATCATAAGGGGTTTGATTTAGGTTATACCTGAATGGCCTAGTGGTTTTTCTTACTTTCTTCAATTTAAGCTTGAGCTTTGCAATAAGGAGCTCATGTTCTGTGCCACAGTCAGCTGCAGGTCTTGTTTTTTTGCTGACTTTATAGAGTTTCTCCATCTTCAACTGCAAAGAATATAATCAATGTGATTTTGGTGCTGACCACTTGGTGATGTTCATGTGTAGAGTTGTCTCTTGTGTTGTTGGAAGATGGTATTTGCTATGAATAAGTCATGCTGCTTTCTAAAGACTCTCTGTGATTTTAAGAAAGTGTACCTGAGGTATATTATTCACTCATTTATTCAACAAATATTTAAAAGTCTAATTGTATGTCAGGAGAAGACAAAGTCAGCTATTGCCCTGGAGGACATTCCAACCCTGAGGCCACTGCTGAGTTTTCCAAATGTGCTGGCATATTGAGTGTAGCACTTCAACAGCATCCTTTTTTAATATTTGAAATAGCTCAACTGGAATTTCATCACCTCCACTAGCTTTGTTTGTAGTCATGCTTTCTAGGGCCCACTTGACTTCACACACTAAGATGTCTGGCTCTAGGTGAGTGATCACACCATGGTGGTCATTCAGTTCATAAAGGTCTTTTTTGTATAGGTCTTCAGTGTATTCTTTCCACCTGTTAGTATTTTCTGCTTCTGTTAGTCCATACTGTTTCTGTCCTTTATTGTGCGTAACTTTGCATGAAATGTTCCCTTGGTATCTCTACTTTTCTTATAGATACCTCTAGTATTTCCCATTTGTTGTTTTCCTCTATTTCTTTGCATTGTCCAACTTAAGAAGGCTTTCTTGTCTCTCCTTGCTCTACTCTGGAACTCTTCATTCAGTTGGCTGTATCTTTCGTTTTCTCCTTTGCCTTAAGCATCTCTTCTTTTCTCAGCTGCCTGTGAAGCCTCCTCAGACAACCATTTGCCTTTTTGCATTTCTCTTTCTTGGGGATGGTTTTGATCACTGCCTCCTGTACAATGTTACAACCCTCCACCCATAATTCTTCAGGCACTCTGTCTATCAGATCTAATTCCTTCAATCTACTTGTCACTTCTACTGTATAATCATAAGATATTTGATTTAGGTCATACCTGAATGGCCTAGTGGTTTTTCTTACTTTCTTCCATTTAAGTCTGAATTTTGCAATAAGGAGTTCATGATCTGAGCCACAGTCAGCTCAAGGTCTTGTTTTGGCTGACCGTATAGAGCTTCTCCATCTTCGGCTGCAAAGAATATAATCAACCTGATTTCGGTACTGACCACTTGGTGATGTCCATGTGTAGAGTTGTCTCTTGTGTTGTTGGAAGATGGTATTTGCTATGACCAGTGCATTCTCTTCACAAAACCCCATTAGCCTATTCCCTGCTTCGTTTTGTACTCCAAGGTCAAACTTGTACCTCGTGACTTCCTACTTTTGAATTCCAGTCCCCAGTGATGAAAAGGACATCTTTTTTTGGTATTAGTTCTAGAAGATCTTGTAGGCATTCATAAACCCATTCAACTTCATCTTCTTAAGCATTAGTGGTTGAGGCATAGATTTGGATTACTGTGATATTGAATGGCTTACCTTGGAAATGAACCAACATCATTCTGTCATATTTAAGACTGCACCCTTGAACTCTATTTGGAACTCTTTTGTTGACTATGAGGGCTACTCTGTTTCCTAAGGGATTCTTGTCCACAGTAGTAGATGTAATGGTCAACTGAATTAAATTTTTAGGATTAGCTGATTCATAGGATAGCAAACAATTGGCCTGCAAAGCACACCTTTCATATGCAAACCAACTAATCCAGAACCCACACCTCACCACCACCATCACCTGGCTCTCCTACTCAGGGACACTGATCCTCTGTCCTAATCACCCCAGAACCAAGTAACAAACAACTTGGGACAGCCCCTAAGCTTCAGAGCTCTCCAAAATATTCATACGAACAGTGACATCAGCAAGATGGTCAAATTAGACATCACCCACTCACACTGCTTCCCTCAATGACAACATGGCATTCATCCACAGGAAAAAAGTGCCTTTGTGGGAACTGTGGGTCCAGCATCACATACCAAGAGACCCAGGAAAAGTCATGTTATGTTTTCTACTTTCTTCCATTTTAAGTCTACCAGATCTAATTCCTTCAATCTACTTGTCACTTCTACTGTATAATCATAAGATATTTGATTTAGGTTATACCTGAATGGCCTAGTGGTTTTTCTTACTTTCTTCCATTTAAGTCTGAATTTTGCAATAAGGAGTTCATGATCTGAGCCACAGTCAGCTCAAGGTCTTGTTTTGGCTGACCGTATAGAGCTTCTCCATCTTCGGCTGCAAAGAATATAATCAATCTGATTTCGGTACTGACCACTTGGTGATGTTCATGTGTAGAGTTGTCTCTTGTGTTGTTGGAAGATGGTATTTGCTATGACCAGTGCATTCTCTTCACAAAACCCCATTAGCCTATTCCCTGCTTCGTTTTGTACTCCAAGGTCAAACTTGTACCTCGTGACTTCCTACTTTTGAATTCCAGTCCCCAGTGATGAAAAGGACATCTTTTTTTGGTATTAGTTCTAGAAGATCTTGTAGGCATTCATAAACCCATTCAACTTCATCTTCTTAAGCATTAGTGGTTGAGGCATAGATTTGGATTACTGTGATATTGAATGGCTTACCTTGGAAATGAACCAACATCATTCTGTCATATTTAAGACTGCACCCTTGAACTCTATTTGGAACTCTTTTGTTGACTATGAGGGCTACTCTGTTTCCCCTAAGGGATTCTTGTCCACAGTAGTAGATGTAATGGTCAACTGAATTAAATTTTTAGGATTAGCTGATTCATAGGATAGCAAACAATTGGCCTGCAAAGCACACCTTTCATATGCAAACCAACTAATCCAGAACCCACACCTCACCACCACCATCACCTGGCTCTCCTACTCAGGGACACTGATCCTCTGTCCTAATCACCCCAGAACCAAGTAACAAACAACTTGGGACAGCCCCTAAGCTTCAGAGCTCTCCAAAATATTCATACGAACAGTGACATCAGCAAGATGGTCAAATTAGACATCACCCACTCACACTGCTTCCCTCAATGACAACATGGCATTCATCCACAGGAAAAAAGTGCCTTTGTGGGAACTGTGGGTCCCGCATCACATACCAAGAGACCCAGGAAAAGTCATGTGCCACCTCCCACCCCTGTCACTGGGTAATAGGCATGCAGATCTTGGACCCAGCTGTGGACCTGAAGTGGTTTCATGATCCAGCTCCAGCTATTCGCAGTCATGGGCGGGGAGCCCCTGGAGAACACTGTCTCAGACAAACGTCCTCGTGGAAGTCCAAGTTTTCAGCAGAGAAGTTCTAGCACAGCACTGAAGAAAAAAAAAATCCAAGTCTGGGACATGGTAAGTAGAACAGCCTGTCTTTACCCACTGGGCCTTTCAGTAAGTTTTTCTACCAACAAACACCCTTATATTCTCTGCCATTACATTTTTATGTTTTTCTACAATTGCGCTTTTTCCATCAATACTTCTTCTGCTTTCTATTAATCAGAAATTCTCCAGATCTTCTGGTTTGCTGCTGATGTTACTTCTCTTTACTTTCCAGTGTTATTTGAACCAAAATCTGGTTTAATGGTAAATGTTTAAATAACCAGAAATATATGAGTGGTATGAAAGTAAAAGTAAAAGTGTTAGTGGCTTGGTCATATCTGACTCTTTGCAACCCCATGAACAGTAGCCTGACAGGCTCCTCTGTCCATGGGATTCTCCAGGCAAGCATATTGTAGTGGGTTGCCATTCTCTTCTCCAGGGGATATTCCCTAACCAGGGATGGAACCTCGGTATCCTGAATTGCAGGCAGATTCATTACTGTCTGAGCCACCAGGGAAGCCCTGTGAGTAGTATACTGGCCTTAAAACAATCTAGTCCTCTATCATTTGTTTACCTAATAGCCACCAGAACTTAAGTCAAACACTAAAATAATACATTTCTCAGGCACTTGTGAACCTCCTCTTTAATATTTCACAATATATCTTATATGAACTTATTTTAAAAACAAACTTTGATATCAATTAAGTTCTGTCATCAACATTAGTGAAGCTTCCCATTGCACAAATGAACATCACTTACCAGGGAAGTCAACTACTTTAAGGTTCATTTTTCTTCAGCCAAAGGATGTGGTTTATATAGTGAGAGATAAAAGAGCATTATAAATCTGAGGAGAGAGGAAGGAATTTTCTGATATAGGTTATTAATTTTTGCTTTCTATCTATAAAAAAAACAAAAGGTTTAGGTGATACTTTATTACCTGGTAAGGCCCTTATAGGAAGAGCTTTCCTGGTGACTCAGATAGTAAAGTATGCGCCTGCCAGTAGAAGAGACACGAGTTCAGTCCTTAGGTTGGGAAGATCCCCTGGAGAAGGAAATGGCAACCCACTCCTGTATTCTTGCCTGTGAAATCCCATGGACAGAGGAGCCTGGCGGGCTACAGTCCATGGGGTTGCAAAAGAGTCAGACATGACTGAAACTACTAAACAACAACAACAACAAAGCCCTTAAGAGAGAAGAGACTTTCATTTGTTTCTCTAACATACAAAGCAATTTTATTGAAATAATTTATCAGAAGGTGTTCAGAGTCCTAGGACTTCCATGTAAATGAACGTATTTTTTTTCTGAGAATCTTCTTTTGTGAAGGACAACTATATTTAGCTGTCTCTAGCTAGCCTCTGTCAATCAGAGAGAAGTGGACTTGACTAATGAAACACGACATGAGAACCATTATTTAAAGTCACTCCTACTTCATGACTTTTCAGACAAGCCACTGATTTCTCAAGCATTTTTCTTGCAAGTTCAAAAATGAAAACTGACAAGGAAAGCAAGACATAATGGTATCAAATCTTTTTTCCAGAAATAACACTGTTTTTAATGGAAAGAGCAAGAACATTCTCTAGCTCAATGGTTTCTAAACTCCTTTACCCACAGCACCCTTTGTTCAAGTGAAAATGTACTAGGAGTGTTCAGACAAATATAATGCTTAAGAGCTTCTCTGGAAGAAATGGAGCCAGAAGGACCAGAGCCTCCCCTTCCTGTATCAAATTATGAGGGGAAGAGCTTCATAGAATATTCCTAGAAATCCACTTATCTACTTTTCTGTTTAGTTCAGGAAGTAATTGAAAAGTACCACAAACAGAGAAAATAGGTACATAAGGGCTAAGAGAAAAGGTACAGAGAAGAAAAAAGTGAATTTATGAAGGGCTGGAGAGGAGATGGTTATGGCCATGTTAAGTATTTGGGAGAGGGAAAATCACAAAATGTCAAGCTGTGGCCTCTTGGTAGTACCAGGAGAGAGTAAAAAGATGAAGAGTAAAGGAAGAATCAATGTGCTTATACAATGATTTGGAATGGTAGGTTTAGAATGATTCAGAATATTTTTATGGCCCTAAGATAGACTCATAAACAAAGCTCTAGTTTCCTGGGTCAATTTTGCACTAGTTAGCTATATAGTGGAAGCCAGTGCAAGGCATAGTGCACTAGATGACTCAGAGATCTGCTCTTTCCAAATAAGTAGATAAACAAAGACTTTAGTCTCCAGACTCATCAATCTAATACCTTCTGTGAGTACTCAGCATGCATACAAGGCCAAATAAAAGCATTCAAGATAAATAAATCAATAACAATTTATATCTTTTGATCTCTCCAAAGAGAAATGTTTATATGTGAAGAAAAAAAATAAACAAAATGACGTTTAAAGGAAGAAACATCCCTCCACACAAACACACAGGGGGGAAAAAAAAGTGAAATGTTAAGCCATTCGATGCGTCTTAAAGTACTGTGAGGCAACTGGTCAGTTAAGGTTTTCTAAAATCTTGTTCTCAAGAAAGCACTTCAGTTTGGGTTGTCTTAAATAGTTTAATAGTTTAACCTATTAATTCTCATATCTTAGGACTAGCCGAGTCTGTTATGGGGCAAATAGCTAGTTGGAAACAATTCTGATATCAAAATGTTGCTAATTAGCATTAAGAAATTTTGTGAGAACTGAATACAGGCTATTTCACCCAATCAACACTATGCCACAAGTTCCAACTGTATGACTAGTTCTTGGTACATTGCTCTGAGCTCCTATAATAAGATATTATAGGCTCAATGGCTAAAACAAACAAACAAACAAAAACCATTTCTTACAGTTAGAGCTGAGGATCTAACGTCAAGGTGCCTGCAGACTGGGTTTCTGGTGAGAGTGGCTTCCTGGTTTGCAGACAGCCACCATTTTGCTGTTTCCTCACATGATGGAGAGCGGGGGGACCATTCTCCTCTTCATGTAAAGGCAGTAATTCCATCATGGGGGCTCTACTCTCTAGTTCAGTTCAGTCCCTCAGTCATGTCTGACTCTGAGACCACATGGACTGCAGCACACCAGGCTTCCCTGCCCATTACCCTCTCCTGGAGCTTGCTCAAACTCATATCCATTGACTCAGTGATGCCATCCAACCATCTCCTCCTCTGTCATCCCCTTCTCTTTCTGCCTTCTATTTTTCCCAACATTAGGGTCTTCTCCAGTGAGTTGTCTCTTCACATCAGGTGACCAAATATTGGAGCTTCAGATTCAGCATCATTCCTTCCAATGAATATTCAGTGCTGCTTTCCTTTAGGACTAACTGGTTTGATCTCCATGAAGTCCAAGGGATTCTCAAGGGATTGCCAACACTACAGTTCAAAAGCATAAATTCATCGCTCAGCCTTTGTTACAGTTCATTTCCCGCATCCAAACATGAATACGGGGAAAATCATAGCTTTGACTATATGGACTTCTGTTGGCAAAGTGACATCCCTGCTTTTGAATATGCTGTCTAGGTTTGTCATAGCTATTCTTCTACAGGGCAAGCATCTTTTAATTTTATGGCTGCAGTCACTATCCACAGTGATTTTGGAGCCCAAGAAAATAAACTCTGCCACTGTGCCCATCGTTTGCCCATCTATTTGCCATAAAGTGATGGGACTGGATGCCATGATCTTTGTTTTTTGAATGTTGAGTTTTAGGCCAACTTTTTCACTCTCCTCTTTCACCTTCATCAACAGGCTCTTTTGTTCCTTTTCACTTTCTGCCATAAGAACGCTGTCATCTGCATACCTGAGGTATTGATATTTCTCCCAGCAAACTTGATTGTAGCTCGTGCTTCATCCAGACCAGCATTTCACATGATGTACTCTGCACATAAGTTAAATAAACAGGGTGGCAATATACAGCCTTGACATACTCCTTTCCCAGTTTGGAGCCAGTCCATTGCTCCATTGTAGTTCTAACTGTTGCTTCTTGTCCTGCATACAGATTTCACAGGAGGCAGGTAAGGTGATCGGGTATTCCCTCCTCTTTCAGAATTTTCCACATTTTGCTGTGATCCACACAATCAAAATCTTTATCCTAGTCAATGAAGCAGAAGTAGATGTTTTTTCTGGAATTCCCTTGCTCTTTCTATGAGCCAACAGATGTTGGCAATTTGACCTCTGGTTCCTCTGCCTTTCCTATATCCAGCCTGTATAGCTGGAAGTTCTCGGCTCATGTACTGCTGAAGCCTAGCTTGGAGAATTTTGAGAATTACTCTGCTAGTGTGTGAAATGAGTGCAATGGTGCAGTAGTTGGAATACTCTTTGGTATTGCCCTTCTTTGGGATTGGAATGAAAACTGACCTTTTCCAATCCTGAGGCCACTGCTGAGTTTTCCAAATGTACTGGCATATTGAGTGTAGCACTTCAACAGCATCCTTTTTTAGTATTTGAAATAGCTCAGCTGGAATTTCATCACCTCCACTAACTCTGTTTGTAGTCATGTTTTCTAGGGCCCACTTTGACTTCACACTCTAAAATTTCTGGCGCTAGGTGAGTGATCACACCATGGTGGTCATTCAGCTCATAAAGGTCTCTTCTGTATAGGTCTTCAGTGTATTCTTTCCACCTCTTAATATTTTCTGCTTCTGTCCATACTGTTTCTGTCCTTTATTGTATGTAACTTTGCATGAAATGTTCCCTTAGGCCTCCTCTAAGCCTAGTTACCTCCCAAAGGCTGCCCCTCCAAATGCCATCACACTGGGGATTTGATTTTCAACACAGGAATGAATATGAATAAATAAATGAATAAATAAACAACAGGAAAGCGGATCCAAAAGTCTCAATACGGATACTTTCCCAATGGTCCAATGCTAAGACTTGGAGCTCCCAATGCTGGGGCCCAGGTTCCATCCCTGGTCAGGGAACTAGATCCCACATGCCACAACTAAACAGTTCGCACGCAGCAACTAAAGATCATGCATACCACAATTAAGACTTGACACAGTCGAATAAATAAAATAAATATTTTTTAAAAACCCATGAATTTTTTAAAGAAGAGAAGCAAGATTCAAGATTCAAGCAAGGGCTTCCTTGGTGGTCCAGTGGGTAAAGAGTCTGCCTTGTAGTGCAGGGGGCACAGTTGATCCCTGGTCTGGGAAGATCCTGTGTGCCGCGCAGCAGCTGAGAACAGTGTGTCCAATTAGGAACCAGCGTTCTGGAATGCATGCACCCAGAGCCAGTGCTCTGCAGTGAGAGAGGCCACTGCAATGCGAGGCCCACACGAGCCAAAGAAATAAAGATAGATGAAAATAAACATAAATAAAAGAGGCATGATGGGGAAAAGAAAAAAGAAAAAGAAAAAAAGATTTAAGCAAGATTCATGCAACACAGGGTATAGAGCCTGTCCTCTTTAATGGTCTGTCTCTTGGCTGTCCCTGTCATGTCTCCATCAGTATTTGTGCCAATTCTTTTTGCCCTGTGCTGAAAGCAGACTCAATTCAATTATAGGTCTCAAAAGTAATAAAATGGTCCTGAAGTGGAACATGGGAACAGATTATTGGCAAAATGAATAATAAATAAATAAATGAACAACCACAACAAAAAAGGAGTCCTCCTTTCCTCCAGGCTCACAAGGGGCCTGGATGAAGAAACATACTGTCAGAAACCTCTACTCTTACAGCTCCTGCTCATGGCTCTCCTAACGGAAAGCGCTCATATCTATCCCACCTCTGCCACTGTATCAAGCGGCTACCATTCCTGAGGAATGGAAAAGAAAGCTGCTGTTACCAGTATCAGACATTCAATTCAGAAAGGAAACAGAGTAGAAATAATTTATCTCTACTGGAACGGCAGAAAGCAGGCAGGGAAGGTGTATGGGTGCTTCATAGGTCACTATGCAACTAAACCAACCAGAGCAAACCCCTACTATGTAGGAGTGTTCCTAGTGCTGTGTCCAGGAGGCAAATGTGTACTGGCTCAATGATTCACATCACAAATATGTATCAAGGACCTATGTAACAGGCACAGTGCAAAGTGCCAAAAGTGAGCATGCCAGTTCTTCTGGGGTCCTGGTCTACTAGAGTAAGAAGGTGCACAAGAGTTCATCAGGATGATTAACCAGAAAGAGAAGCCACACAGGCCATGACCAAGAGTTCCGTTTCCCAAATGATGCTTGGAACCCAGGATACAGTTGATAGGAGAGAGGGAAGAGAACTAAGGTTTATTGAGAACCACTCTGTACCTGGTAGTCTCCTGCAAGCACTTAACAGTATATCAAGCCATTGGTAGCAAAGAGGAAGAAAACAGGTCTCTAAGAGGAGAAATCATTTGTTTGACAGTTAATACATCCCTGGCCTTGGTTTTGAATTCAAGTCTGTCTAATTCTAAACTGTATGATCTTTTTAAAATATATATATATATATATATAAATTTTGGCCTCCTTTATTGGTTTTCCATTTATTTATTTTCATCCATCTTTATTCTTTGGTCTGTGTGGGCCTCCCATCACAGTAGCCTCTCATTGCAGAGCACTGACTCTGCATAATTGGACACACCAGTCCAGCTGCTCCGCAGCACGTGGAATCTTAGGGTACTATGTGCTGAAAGCAGACTCAATTCAATTATAGGTCTCAAAAGTAATAAAATGATCCTGAAGTGGAACATGGGAACAGATTATTGGCAAAATGAATAATAAATAAATAAATGAACAACCACAACAAAAAAGGAGTCCTCCTTTCCTCCAGGCTCACAAGGGGCCTGGATGAAGAAACATACTGTCAGAAACCTCTACTCTTACAGCTCCTGCTCATGGCTCTCCTAACGGAAAGCGCTCATATCTATCCCACCTCTGCCACTGTATCAAGGGGCTACCATTCCTGAGGAATGGAAAAGAAAGCTGCTATTACCAGTATCAGACATTCAATTCAGAAAGGAAACAGAGTAGAAATAATTTATCTCTACTGGAACAGCAGAAAGCAGGCAGGGAAGGTGTATGGGTGCTTCATAGGTCACTATGCAACTAAACCAACCAGAGCAAACCCCTACTACGTAGGAGTGTTCCTAGTGCTGTGTCCAGGAGGCAAATGTGTACTGGCTCAATGATTCACATCACAAATATGTATCAAGGACCTATGTAACAGGCACAGTGCAAAGTGCCAAAAGTGAGCATGCCAGTTCTTCTGGGGTCATGGTCTACCAGAGTAAGAAGGTGCACAAGAGTTCATCAGGATGATTAACCAGAAAGAGAAGCCACACAGGCCATGACCAAGAGGTCCGTTTCCCAAATGATGCTTGGAACCCAGGATACAGTTGATAGGAGAGAGGGAAGAGAACTAAGGTTTATTGAGAACCACTCTGTACCTGGCAGTCTCCTGCAAGCACTTAACAGTATCTCAAGCCATTGGTAGCAAAGAGGAAGAAAACAGGTCTCTAAGAGGAGAAATCATTTGTTTGACAGTTAATACATCCCTGGCCTTGGTTTTGAATCCAAGTCTGTCTAATTCTAAACTGTATGATCTTTTTAAAATATATATATATATATAAATTTTGGCCTCCTTTATTGGTTTTCCATTTATTTATTTTCATCCATCTTTATTCTTTGGTCTGTGTGGGCCTCCCATCACAGTAGCCTCTCTCATTGCAGAGCACTGACTCTGCATAATTGGACACACCAGTCCAGCTGCTCCGCAGCACGTGGAATCTTCCCGGGCCAGGGATCCAACTGGTACCCCTTGCACTGCAAGGGGCACTCTTTACCCACTGAACCACCAGTATGATCTTTATTCATCCATTGTGTGTTGTTGACTCTGGGCCGACCTCTTGGTCATTCAGAATCAGTTTCCTCATCTAGACATAATCGTTTTGTGGATCATTTGAGAGTATGTACACAAGTGCTCTGTAAACTGTAAAACACTAAGCACATGTTACTGCTGTTGTAATCACATCACTGTTGTTAGTAGTATCATTATCATCTTCATAAATTTGGTACACAGTAAAAGCTTACCAGAAATCCTGGGCACCTAGACAATTCTGCAATACATGAGCCAAAGATTATGTCACAGTAATAGGGAAATAATATATGCTGCTTTTTCCTGATAGTCATTTTATTATTATAGGAAATTGGGTCTTTCCTAACAAGGAAAACAATTTGTAAACCAAGTCGCAGTGAATACAGTAGTTTCTAGGAAGCTATGAAAAACAAAACAAAGTAATACTATTACTATATTCTGATAAGGAAATCTCTTATTCAACAGTGAAGTGAGATGCAAGCTTTATTTAAGGAGGCAAAACTTTCTGCAGTTCTTGGGCTGAAGTTCTGTGAAAACAGATGTTCAATATCTTCTCGACAGCAATTTGTTTTGTTTCTAAATTTTGGCCTTTTTTTTTTTATTGATTTTTTATTTATTTATTTTTCATCCATTTTTATTCTTTGGCCCGTGTGGGCCTCCCATTGCAGTGGCCTCTCATTGCAGAGCACCGGCTCTGGGCACACACATTCCAGAGCACTGTCTCATAATTGGACATACCAGTCCAGTCGCTCCAGGGCATGTGGGATCTTTCAGGGCCAGGGATTGGACAGGTGCTCCCTGCACCGCAAGGCAGACTCTTTACCCACTGGACCACCAGGGAAGCCGCTCTTTTTGTTTTTTTTTCCAAAAGATTTCACTGTGCTGGTGTTCACGAAAGCCCATTTGCTTAAAATCAAGTGGTTTGTTTTGTAAATGTTTTAATATTGTCTTTTCTTGTAATAACACTTGCTCATTATTGGGGGTGGGAAGGTGATAAATATAGATGAAAATTAAAATACCAGAGATAACCATTGTTAATACACTGTGTAAATTTTTTGGCTAGTTTTTAAACTTTTCCATAAATTCAATACTGTTTTAAACTCCTTTTGGCAATCAGGCTTCCTTTAGCAGATTTGGCAGCACTGACTTTCTATATATGGGCAGAAACATCTTTCCTGATAAAGGGAATTTGTTCCAATGACCCAACTGTGCAGCAGTGGTTTAATAAGATAGGAGAGCCATGGATCTATTAAAAAAACAAAAAGCTAGCATCTAAATTTAAAAAAGAAAGAAAGAAAGAAAAAAAAAGTATCTGAGGACCTTGTAGAGAGGCAGTGGAGGAGAGAGTTGGTGAAAAGAGGTGTTTCACTTCTAGGGGGGGTCCCTGGAGCCTGCAGGCAGCGCTCCTGAGTTCCCACTAGCCATCTGGACCTGGTTCCTCACCCACCCCATCCTCAATGTGGGGCTAGGGAAAGCAGGGGAAAGTTATGTCCTGCGATAATACATATTCAGGAAGCTATGAAAAACAAAACAAAGTAATACTATTACTATATTCTGATAAGGAAATCTCTTATTCAACAGTGAAGTGAGATGCAAGCTTTATTTAAGGAGGCAAAACTTTCTGCAGTTCTTGGGCTGAAATTCTGTGAAAACAGATGTTCAATATCTTCTCGACAGCAATTTGTTTTGTTTCTAAATTTTGGCCTTTTTTTTTTATTGATTTTTTATTTATTTTTTTTCATCCATTTTTATTCTTTGGCCCGTGTGGGCCTCCCATTGCAGTGGCCTCTCATTGCAGAGCACTGGCTCTGGGCACACACATTCCAGAGCACTGGCTCATAATTGGACACACCAGTCCAGTCGCTCCAGGGCATGTGGGATCTTTCAGGGCCAGGGATTGGACAGGTGCTCCCTGCACCGCAAGGCAGACTCTTTACCCACTGGACCACCAGGGAAGCCGCTCTTTTTGTTTTTTTTTCCAAAAGATTTCACTGTGCTGGTGTTCACGAAAGCCCATTTGCTTAAAATCAAGTGGTTTGTTTTGTAAATGTTTTAATATTGTCTTTTCTTGTAATAACACTTGCTCATTATTGGGGGCGGGAAGGTGATAAATATAGATGAAAATTAAAATACCAGAGATAACCATTGTTAATACACTGTGTAAATTTTTTGGCTAGTTTTTAAACTTTTCCATAAATTCAATACTGTTTTAAACTCCTTTTGGCAATCAGGCTTCCTTTAGCAGATTTGGCAGCACTGACTTTCTATATATGGGCAGAAACATCTTTCCTGATAAAGGGAATTTGTTCCAATGACCCAACTGTGCAGCAGTGGTTTAATAAGATAGGAGAGCCATGGATCTATTAAAAAAACAAAAAGCTAGCATCTAAATTTAAAAAAGAAAGAAAGAAAGAAAAAAAGTATCTGAGGACCTTGTAGAGAGGCAGTGGAGGAGAGAGTTGGTGAAAAGAGGTGTTTCACTTCTAGGGGGGGTCCCTGGAGCCTGCAGGCAGCGCTCCTGAGTTCCCACTAGCCATCTGGACCTGGTTCCTCACCCACCCCATCCTCAATGTGGGGCTAGGGAAAGCAGGGGGAAAGTTATGCCCCATTCCTTCTAACCTTCCTTATTCTACAAAGTAGAACTAGTATATGCAGATCTTCCTGATGCATTGATTTAAATAAAATGTGAATTCTCAGAACTGCAGAGTTCCCCATTTTCTCTCCAGTTTGCT
The DNA here is from genome assembly GCA_022376925.1 of Tragulus kanchil. NCBI lineage: Eukaryota > Metazoa > Chordata > Mammalia > Artiodactyla > Tragulidae > Tragulus > Tragulus kanchil. Next base: position 37,116,736 of record JAIOJX010000025.1, read on the forward strand.
AATGCTGGCACATTTCTTCTCTTTTCTTTTCTACAGAGTTTTGTTGTTCAGAAAAGGGAAACCTCTTGCACTGTTGGTGGGAATATAAATTGATACAGCCACTAGGGAAGACAGTATGGAGATTCCTTAAAAAACTAGAAATAGAACCACCATATGACCCAACAATTCTGCTACTAGCCATATGCGCTGGCATTTCTTTTAAAGACCAGGGATAAGTATTTCACTTTGGTAAAGGAAATGAAAAATTAAATTCCCAAATTCTGGCTGAGGTAATATTCTAATAGAAATTCACTATAATCAGACCTAATCAGTAGGGGTGCAAAGCCATTTCAAATGAAGGCAGAGTAACACGGGCAGGAAGAGATGTGGGGTGAGGACATACATAAAGAAGATGTGATATTTCCTAAAATAAACTGTTTACTTTCTGCTGACTGGGAACAAATAAAGGCCAGGCTAAATTATTTTTGTTACTCGGTTGCAAACATAGGCGACACCATGCACACAGCTTCAAGGATGTGTCACTGCATGAGACACTGCCTGCCAGCTCAAAGGACTTCCCTTGTAGCTTATTCATTCATCAAGAACCCAAGATCTTGGGCTGGCAATGATTTTCAAAAATTACCAAAGGGCTTGTGTCATTGTTGTTTAGGGCAGAAACATCTTTCCTGATAAAGGGAATTTGTTCCAATGACCCAACTGTGCAGCAGTGGTTTAATAAGATAGGAGAGCCATGGATCTATTAAAAAAACAAAAAGCTAGCATCTAAATTTAAAAAAGAAAGAAAGAAAGAAAAAAAAAGTATCTGAGGACCTTGTAGAGAGGCAGTGGAGGAGAGAGTTGGTGAAAAGAGGTGTTTCACTTCTAGGGGGGGTCCCTGGAGCCTGCAGGCAGCGCTCCTGAGTTCCCACTAGCCATCTGGACCTGGTTCCTCACCCACCCCATCCTCAATGTGGGGCTAGGGAAAGCAGGGGGAAAGTTATGCCCCATTCCTTCTAACCTTCCTTATTCTACAAAGTAGAACTAGTATATGCAGGTCTTCCTGATGCATTGATTTAAATAAAATGTGAATTCTCAGAACTGCAGAGTTCCCCATTTTCTCTCCAGTTTGCTAATGCTGGCACATTTCTTCTCTTCTCTTTTCTACAGAGTTTTGTTGTTCAAAAAAGGGGAAACCTCTTGCACTGTTGGTGGGAATATAAATTGATACAGCCACTAGGGAAGACAGTATGGAGATTCCTTAAAAAACTAGAAATAGAACCACCATATGACCCAGCAATTCTGCTACTAGCCATATGTGCTGGCATTTCTTTTAAAGACCAGGGATAAGTATTTCACTTTGGTAAAGGAAATGAAAAATTAAATTCCCAAATTCTGGCTGAGGTAATATTCTAATAGAAATTCACTATAATCAGACCTAATCAGTAGGGGTGCAAAGCCATTTCAAATGAAGGCAGAGTAACATGGGCAGGAAGAGATGTGGGGTGAGGACATACATAAAGAAGATGTGATATTTCCTAAAATAAACTGTTTACTTTCTGCTGACTGGGAACAAATAAAGGCCAGGCTAAATTATTTTTGTTACTCGGTTGCAAACATAGGCGACACCATGCACACAGCTTCAAGGATGTGTCACTGCATGAGACACTGCCTGCCAGCTCAAAGGACTTCCCTTGTAGCTTATTCATTCATCAAGAACCCAAGATCTTGGGCTGGCAATGATTTTCAAAAATTACCAAAGGGCTTGTGTTATTGTTGTTTAGTTGCTATGTCTGACTTTTTTGGACCCCATGGACTGTAGGCCACCAGGCTCCTCTGTCCATGGGATTTCCCAGGCAAGACTACTGGAGTGAGTTGTCATTTCTTTCTTCAGAGGGTCTTCCCAACCCAGTGATGGAACCCACATTTCCTGTCTCCTGATTTGGCAGTTACCATTGTGCCATCAGGGAAGCCCACGAACTTGGGGGAGGCATAAATTAGGTTGGGATTAACATGTACTCATTACTATGTCTAGATAGCCAACAAGGACCTACTGTATAACACAAAGAACTCTAGTCAATATTATGCAATAGCCTATAAGGGGAAAAGAATATATCAATGTATATGTTTAATCACTGTTCTACAGAACACTTGAAACACACAATATTACAAATCAAATATACTTCAATGTAAGTTTTTTAAAGAAAAATATTTTAAATAAAAATTAAATTGATAAAATAGGAATTTAAAGAAACAAAAATAAAAATCATCTAGCTTTCAAAAGAAAAAAGCAAATTCTCAAAAGATAAAATGAGTTCTAAAGACCAAATCTCTAGTTAGTAACTAGAATGCAGTTTCACAATCTTGATTTTATTTTGCTTATGGTCTCTGTGTGCTCATTTCAGTATTAAGAGCCTTTACACACACACTAAATAGGGTTTACCTATATTAAGTGGACTTCCCTGGTGGCTCAGACAGTAAAGAATCTACCTGCAATGCAGGAGAGTCAGGTTCAATCCCTGAGTCTGAAAGATCTCCTGGAGAAGGAAATGGAAACCCAGTATTCCTGCCATGACCAGAGGAGCCTGGAGAGTTACAGCTGATGGGGTCGCAAAGAGTCAGATACAACTGAGTGACAACTTTTCTTTTTTCTAAAGTAACTGACTTATTTCCTTTTTACTCAAGATATTGTTGCCCACTGTTTCTTTACAACAGATAAGAATTAATAGTGGACATAAAAGAGTGACTTTGATGGTTAATTTATGCCAACCTGATTGGGCTATAGGGTCCCCTGATATTTGGTCAGACATTATTCTGGGGTTTCTGGGAGTGTTTTGGATGAGATGAACGTTTAGACCAGAAGATCTTATAGACTACCTTGTCCTCCCTAATGGGCTGGCAATGATTTTCAAAAATTACCAAAGGGCTTGTGTTATTGTTGTTTAGTTGCTATGTCTGACTTTTTTGGACCCCATGGACTGTAGCCCACCAGGCTCCTCTGTCCATGGGATTTCTCAGGCAAGACTACTGGAGTGGGTTGCCATTTCTTTCTTCAGAGGGTCTTCCCAACCCAGTGATGGAACCCACATTTCCTGTCTCCTGATTTGGCAGTTACCATTGTGCCATCAGGGAAGCCCACGAACTTGGGGGAGGCATAAATTAGGTTGGGATTAACATGTACTCATTACTATGTCTAGATAGCCAACAAGGACCTACTGTATAACACAAAGAACTCTAGTCAATATTATGCAATAGCCTATAAGGGGAAAAGAATATATCAATGTATATGTTTAATCACTGTTCTACAGAACACTTGAAACACACAATATTACAAATCAAATATACTTCAATGTAAGTTTTTAAAGAAAATATTTTAAATAAAAATTAAATTGATCAAATAGGAATTTAAAGAAACAAAAATAAAAATCATCTAGCTTTCAAAAGAAAAAAGCAAATTCTCAAAAGATAAAATGAGTTCTAAAGACCAAATCTCTAGTTAGTAACTAGAATGCAGTTTCACAATCTTGATTTTACTTTGCTTATGCTCTCTGTGTGCTCATTTCAGTATTAAGAGCCTTTACACACACACTAAATAGGGTTTACCTATATTAAGTGAACTTCCCTGGTGGCTCAGACAGTAAAGAATCTACCTGCAATGCAGGAGAGTCAGGTTCAATCCCTGAGTCTGAAAGATCTCCTGGAGAAGGAAATGGAAACCCAGTATTCCTGCCATGGCCAGAGGAGCCTGGAGAGTTACAGCTGATGGGGTCGCAAAGAGTCAGATACAACTGAGTGATTACTTTTCTTTTTTCTAAAGTAACTGACTTATTTCCTTTTTACTCAAGATATTGTTGCCCACTGTTTCTTTACAACAGATAAGAATTAATAGTGGACATAAAAGAGTGACTTTGATGGTTAATTTATGCCAACCTGATTGGGCTATAGGGTCCCCTGATATTTGGTCAGACATTATTCTGGGGGTTTCTGCGGGAGTGTTTTGGATGAGATGAACGTTTAGACCAGAAGATCTTATAGACTACCTTGTCCTCCCTAATGTGGGTGTCCCTACTGTGGGTGGGTCTCACCCAATCAGTTGAAAGCCGGACTAGAACGAAAAGACTGACCATATCACAAAAAAGAAAAAAATCCCTGTCACGCAGCCTTTGAGCTGGGGCGTCACCCTTTTTTCCTGCCTGTAGGCTGCACCTGAAACCTCAGCTGTGCCTGGGTATCCAGCCTGCCAGCCTTCAGCCTGGAGCTACACCATCGGCTCTCCTGGGCCTCCACCTTGGAAGCTCACTCTGCAGAGCTTGGGACTGTAAACACACAAGCCGATTCCTTATAATATATGAATAATCTGTTTCTCTGTAGAATCCTGACTAAAAAGGAAGCCTTCCTAATGCTCAGATGTTATGTCTCTCAGGAGCCTCAAAAGATACTTTTAAGATAATTTTACAAGCTTTTGCCCAGTTTTCATATAAACCATTAGGTACCACCACCAAAGTTGACACATTAACAGACAAATAAGCAGAACGCGTATTAACTTCCAAACTGCAGTCACTGTTAAAGTGAGTACAGTAATATTTTGGCTGTCTTCTGTTGATTAGCTGGGAAATTCGGAGGTTAAGTTCCTGAACTGATAAAATTCTATTATTAGATCAGAAGTCTCCTGGGAAAGGTAGCTGGCCCGTGAAAGAGAAAAGAAAAACCTGATTTAAAAAAAAAAAAATTAGCATCTTTGGGGACTTCCCTGATGGTCCAGTGGCTAAAATCCATGTTCCTAACACAAGGGGCCTGGGTTCAATCCCTAGTCTGGGAACTAGACCCCACATGCTGCAATTGAATATCCTACATGCCACAACTAAACCCTGACAATCAAATCAAATCAAGAAAAAAAAAAAACCAAGAATTTATTTAGTGCCTACTGTATGCCATGTACTTTGCAATCATTCGTTCATCCAACAGATATCATTGAGCAGTTTTAAAATACTTTTTTATTAATTTTTTATTTATTGCTGTGTTGAGTCTTCATTGTTGCCTGGGTGTTCTCTAGTTGTGGCAAGCAGGGGCTACTCTTCATTGTTGTACAAGGATTTTTCATTGCAGTAGCTTCTCTTGTTGCAGAGCACAGCTTTAGGTGCACGGCCTCAGTAGTTGTGGCTTGAGAGCTTACTTGCTCTGTGGCATGTAGCATCTTCCCAGAGCAGGGATTAAACCTGGGTCCCCTGTCCCTGCAGGAGGACTCTTAACCACTGGACCTCCAGGGGCGTCCACCGAACACTTTTTACAGGCCAGACATTGCTCAAGGTGCTGGGGATAGAGCTATGTAAACACCGACTTGTTTCCCCACTCTCCTGGCTCACACAGTAACAAATGTGATGGAGTAAAAGAAATCAGGAAGAACGAAGAGGCAGTACTAGGTGGAAGGAATTATAATTTTCAATACAGTTGTCAGAGAAGGCATTACAGAAGCCAAGGTGACATTTGAGAATGAAGCTGAATGAGGTGAGAATATAAGTCATGTGGGGAGATGTGGAATCAGCACGTGCAAAGGCCCTGAGGCAAGTGGGTATCTGTATGTTCAAAGAGAACTAAGGAAGCCAGTGGGGCTAGAGCAGAGTTAACAAGGGAAGAGCAGCAGTAGATAAGGTCATTAAAGCAATTAATGAGATTATGCAGACTCTTGAGTATCTGTGAGACAGACATTAACAGTAGTGTAAGTGAAATAAATGGAATTCAGAGTGATTTGTAATTTTCCCACAGTAACTTAGCTAGTAAATGGTGGAACAAGGCAGAGACCCATGGTACATCTGGCTCTAACATCCTTGCTTTTGCTACTTCATTGTGTTATCTTTCTCCAGAAAAGCTTTAGAGCCTCTTCAATTGTTTCCTGTGTCCCTAGTAAATATTTACAATTTTTTTTTTTTTTTTACTACTCATCATATCACATATCCTTCCTATTTGGAGGAAAGTCTCCATGTGTGAGTCTTGGCTTGCCAGAGTAAAACCAAATAATCAGATCATCCTTCTCCCTAGCCCATGACAGTTGGACTGAGAGCATGGGATTTGGGTCAGCCTGATGCCCCTGCCTTAGACTTGGACTATGGAGGGGAAACCCAGTTTGGGACGCCGAGCAGTGTGGGGGACAAGTATTCACCAGAGGCAGTGGCCTGGCCCACAGTGCCTGCAGCAGGACCCTGGCTATACCACTTCTTTGGGGAGAAATCAGGCAAGACTTCAGACTAGAAAAAAAATAAGATTATTGTGTGCTCTGTTCACCATACTCTTCTTGCTCATCTCTGCCTTTTATCGGTTCTGAGCTGTTTTACAATGCTCTAATTTGTAGACAGCCGAAAACAATACAAGTGATTCTTGTCCATATAGATGCAAATTAGTTGTGTCAGATAGAAGCAATTGATTATTGCCTGTGGATAGATCCATATTACATGTGTTTTTGATATTAAAATTCATTTTAGCATTCTTTATGTTCCTATGGACGTGTGTGGTACTTTGAATTCTCCTTTCAACCAGTTGTGACTTCTTATCAAGTTCCCTTAATAATTAATGAATTCAATAAAATCTATGTTGTGTTGCATTTATTTGTTAATTCATTTCAACATTCCTTATCTGCCTATATATATGTGTGTTATTTGAATTCTTTCAACCAGTAACATTCTACTGGTTCCCTCAACAGTTAATGAGTTAAAATTAGTGATGCATATTCATCTTATATTTGTATCATAGACATGATTTTGCCACTTGAAAATACTATTCTCTAACAATAGTAAACAGGTCAATTTCATTCCCACCCCTGATCCTTCATGACATTAACAGTAGTAAGTGAAATAAATGGAATTCAGAGTGATTTGTAATTTTCCCACAGTAACTTAGCTAGTAAATGGTGGAACAAGGCAGAGACCCATGGTACATCTGGCTCTAACATCCTTGCTTTTGCTACTTCATTGTGTTATCTTTCTCCAGAAAAGCTTTAGAGCCTCTTCAATTGTTTCCTGTGTCCCTAGTAAATATTTACAATTTTTTTTTTTTTTTACTACTCATCATATCACATATCCTTCCTATTTGGAGGAAAGTCTCCATGTGTGAGTCTTGGCTTGCCAGAGTAAAACCAAATAATCAGATCATCCTTCTCCCTAGCCCATGACAGTTGGACTGAGAGCATGGGATTTGGGTCAGCCTGATGCCCCTGCCTTAGACTTGGACTATGGAGGGGAAACCCAGTTTGGGACGCCGAGCAGTGTGGGGGACAAGTATTCACCAGAGGCAGTGGCCTGGCCCACAGTGCCTGCAGCAGGACCCTGGCTATACCACTTCTTTGGGGAGAAATCAGGCAAGACTTCAGACTAGAAAAAAAATAAGATTATTGTGTGCTCTGTTCACCATACTCTTCTTGCTCATCTCTGCCTTTTATCGGTTCTGAGCTGTTTTACAATGCTCTAATTTGTAGACAGCCGAAAACAATACAAGTGATTCTTGTCCATATAGATGCAAATTAGTTGTGTCAGATAGAAGCAATTGATTATTGCCTGTGGATAGATCCATATTACATGTGTTTTTGATATTAAAATTCATTTTAGCATTCTTTATGTTCCTATGGACGTGTGTGGTACTTTGAATTCTCCTTTCAACCAGTTGTGACTTCTTATCAAGTTCCCTTAATAATTAATGAATTCAATAAAATCTATGTTGTGTTGCATTTATTTGTTAATTCATTTCAACATTCCTTATCTGCCTATATATATGTGTGTTATTTGAATTCTTTCAACCAGTAACATTCTACTGGTTCCCTCAACAGTTAATGAGTTAAAATTAGTGATGCATATTCATCTTATATTTGTATCATAGACATGATTTTGCCACTTGAAAATACTATTCTCTAACAATAGTAAACAGGAACATCACATCATTGTCCTGTCTTTAGTTCAGAAGCCTCCCCCACCCCCTGATCTCCATGCACTGCACACAGACATGTAATTCACAGGGCAGGAGACCCGGTACTGATTTTAGCTCTGACCTTAACCAATATACGAATTCACATAGCCTCTGAAGTTCTGCCATCTTTGAAATAAACAGGATGGATCCAGTATTTTTGAAGATTCATCTCAGCTCTGACTCCTTCTGACTGACTCTGTCACATACCTTTATGTTTTCTTCCCACTGTCCTTTTTTGAGTTTCTCGTCTCTTTTCCAAGGTTCTGCTAAATTTATTTCTCTTTATTTTACTTTCCACCACGGCATGCCTTGTTTTCCTTCTCTCACTTTCTCAAGACTCAGTTCCCCTGTCTTCAGCTTCCTGTCTCCCCCTCACGCACATACACACACACACACACAAATATACAATACAGACCTCTTTATGGGAACCAAAAGACTATAACAAACTTGTAGTTATTATAGGATTACATGGAAGAAACAGGTCATTTCCACTCTGCTTTGCCATAAATTCCCTCCATAAAGAAACTACCCCCGAAACAAAACAAACAAATACTTCACTAAAAGACAAACTAGTTCAACAAACCCCTTTGATCTCACAATTCAGTTTGATCCAGAGGTATATGAATAATAGTACAAGTAATGATGCGTTTTCTTCTCCACCATTTCCCTTGCCCAGCTGGGTCAGGAGAAAGCTCACCCTGAGGCTCTCATTGTAGCTGACTCAGACCCCACAGGGCAAAGACTTAGGAGTTCTTGATTCTTTTCCTGCATTTCACACAGCAGACCAAAAGTCCTCAAGGTCAACCACCCTCAGGGAATTGGCTCTTACAAAACGCTTTTTCTACTGAGTTCAGTTAAGAATTCAGATAGTATCTTTTCTATCCAAAAGAAAAGACCCAGAAGGAAAGTCAGATTGGATTCACCCAAGAGTTGTTTCTAACATTTAATTGCAGGCCAGTGTGATGCGATGTCTATGGTTTCTCACAACTCATAAATACCATGCGGTGTTTGGAGGTTGGAGGATTTATGCCAAAGAAAGAAAGCAAGAGGAACTTCTAGGCCAAAGAAATGCATATGCAAAGTATGGACTCTTCAAGGCCCCCAGTGTTCTGGGTAGATGCATAAGCAGTTCAGTGTGGCTGTGGTAAGGGGCACTGTGGGGGGAAACAGGAAGAAAGGGAGATTTGTTGTTGAATTGCTCAGTGTGACTCTGTGACCCCATAGACCGCCAGGCTCCTCTATCCATGGGATTTCCCAAACAAGAATACTAATGCTAGTTGCCATTTCTTTCTCCAGGGGCTCTTCCAGACCAGGGGATAGAACCTGCCTCTCCTGCATTGGCAGGTGGATTCTTTACCACTGAGCTTTACGAGGAGGTACATCAGCAAAGATAAGGGAGAACCAGACTGAAAGGGCCAAACTGCCTTCGCACTGCCAGGGAGCTCACAAAAGGAGGCCTCTCTCAGATGGGCTTCCTTATAATCCAACAAAACACGGAGTTGTGACTGTGGAAGCGTCCCCTTTACGGTACTCATTCAGACTGAAAGTGTTTCCCCACATGCAATACCAGGAAGTCATCGAACCCTCACGTTTGCTGAAAAGTACAACTATGGAAAATGGATGTGTAGTTGGACGTTCTATTTTTCCCCATGTAAACACATGGGGGGTGAAGATCTTTCCCTCCCCACGCTGCACCCTCCCTCCAGCATCAAGAAGTCATTGAGCAATCATCACTAGAAGTAAACATGCATAGTTGCAGTAATTCCAAATACTTTATGGAGCATTCACAACTTGGGAATTTGGGTCAAAGAACATGACCGTTTCTCCATCAAAGAATTTCAAATACACATTCACTTTGATTTTGGTCTCCTGAGGGTTATATGGACAGGTCATACTTCAGGTGTCTTGTTTAACAGCCAGCACTGGCTCCCTGCCGGGGCGTGCCTCCTCGAACCTGGTGGACTTATGATGAGGAGAGGACTGGTAAGAAGGGCTGCTGTTTTGATAAACTCCCCCGGTTGCCTGAATCTCAGATCCCCTGCTCCAAAGTGCAACCAGGCTGGAACAAACACCAGACAGCGGGTCTGCCTTCAGCAGGCTCCCACCTCATTTTTGTTATCCTTTCCCCTCTGAGACTCACCAGGTGTCTTAGGCAGGCCAGAGTGCCATAACCAAGTAGGACTGGATGGCTTAACTTTCTCATGGTTCTGGAGGCTGGAAAGCCAAGATCAAGGTGCCAGTAGGGTCAGTATCCGGGGAGAATCCTCTCTCTTTGGGTTGCAGACAGTTGCTTCTGCTGCATCCTCATATGGCCCTTCCTCTGTGCTTGCCCAGAGATTCTCTCTCTGTTGTCTTTCTCTCTCTCTGCCTTTCTCCAATTTACAAGGGCATTAATTCCACCACAACATTCTGCCCCTGGCCACTCCCCACTAATCCCTATCCTTCTCACATGCAGAATACCTTCATTCTATCCAAAAGCCTGTCTAAATTCTAACTCATTCCAGCATTAACTCAAAATGTCAAAGGCTCATCTAAACATCCTCTAAATCAGATACAGGTGAAACTTGAGAGAGAATTCATCCTGAGGCAAAATTCCTCTTCACCCGTGCACCTATGAAAACAAATTATCTGCTTCCAAGATGTCACGGTGGGACAAGCATAGGACTGTATTCCCATTCCAGGAGAGAGACAGAGAGAGAAAAGAGGAAAAGACAAAAAAAAAAAAAAAAAGGGAAAGAGCGGCAGGTGCTAAGCAAGTCCAAAACCTAGCAAGGCAGACTCCATCATATACTAAGACTTGAGAAAAATGATCTGGTTTGATGCTCTGCCTTTAAGGCCCACCAGGCAGGGGTTCCACCTCCTTTGCCAGACAGGAGTTACACCCTCAAGGCTCTGGGGAACTTGGCTCCTACAGTTCCACAGAGCAGCTCTAATCCCAAGGCCCCAGGTGGGGACGTCCTGATGCACAGAAACAGGAGTCCTGCCCTTTGTAACTGAGGAGGAAACACCCTTGCCCCTGGGAGCAGCAGTCCTCAAGAACCAAGACTGGAATTGAACCTAAGCGGCTGGGACTCAAACCCAGCCAAAATTCATGGTCTTCCAGCTGAGATCACACACTTGGCTTCAGTACTTGATGAAACTCAGATTCTTGATATCTCATCACAAAAAGAAATCAGTGACAGACAAAGTGATAGGTAAGAAGTGGAAATATTTAGAGAGAAACACACTTCACAGAGTGTGGGCCAATTCAGAAGGTAAGAGCAGTCTTGAAATATGATGTGTTTAGCTTTAATGGGCTGGGTAATTTAACAAGCTAATAAATGGGAGGATTATCCCAACTATTTTGGGGAAACAGCGGAGAGTCCCGACCACCACCCACTTTTTGAGGGTTGGTCTTGGAACTGCCATGACGTCTGTGGGTGTGTCATTCAGCCTGCTAATGAGGGTATACTGAGGTTCAAGGTCCAGTGGAAAGTAAATTGTCTCCCAACTTGGACACATCTGACTCTAATGAGTTTATGTCCTGTCCTCAGTGTGGTGCCCAAGGATGAAAGAACAAGGCAAACTAGGAGGGTCTTGGAATGCAAGACCCTTATTGTCCTCCCCTGCCCTGGGCTATAGTACACTGCCCAATCCTTAAGACCCCGGTGCCACTCCTTGGACCCTACTGCATGCTGTAGTCATCACTACCCACCCAGTACATCATCCAATCAGCAATGATCCTTTAGACCCCTATGCCACTCCTTAGACCCTAGCTATAAAAGGAATCAAAGACCCCTGCTTAATGTCGGTTCTCCTTTGATCCGACCTGCTGTTCTAGCAGCATCTTCCATGCTGATTCTTCCCTAAACCGGCCCGCTGTACTGGCAGCGACTCTCCCTGCCCCCATTCTAATAAACTTTACTTTCCCCTCACTGCCTCGTGTCTGGAAATTCTTTTCCAACCTGCCCACGGACCTCGACACTCAGCTTCTGTCATTCTATCAGTGGCTGGGCCCTGTCCCTTCCCCTCCTGTTTCAATTCGGTATCATTCTCCTCTTTCCTTTAGCATAAACAGCACAAGCTCACAGCCCAGTAGGCCCATGGTTCTGTCTTGCAGAATCCAAGAAGTCCAGCAGCCTTCCTTCCTTCCCTTTGTCTCTCCTCCGTCCCTTCAGTCCCCACGGGCAGTGACCCTGCTCCCATAGTCCCAACGACCTTCCTCCACCGAGCAGCAGACCAGCCATGTCCTCGGGGCTCTCTTCAGAACATGCTTTCTCACTTTTTTCAGTATGGACAGGATGGGAATTTTCCAAATCTTCAAGTTCTGGTTCCTTTTTGCTCAACAATTTCTTCTTCAGTTCCTCTCTCACTTCTCTCATTCCTCAGTCAGAAGGAATCAAGACACTTCTTCAACACTTTGCTTAGAAATCTCCTCAGCTAAACATCTAGTTTTATCATTTGCCCAAGTATTTTGGGGAAACAGCGGAGAGTCCCGACCACCACCCACTTTTTGAGGGTTGGTCTTGGAACTGCCATGACGTCTGTGGGTGTGTCATTCAGCCTGCTAATGAGGGTATACTGAGGTTCAAGGTCCAGTGGAAAGTAAATTGTCTCCCAACTTGGACACATCTGACTCTAATGAGTTTATGTCCTGTCCTCAGTGTGGTGCCCAAGGATGAAAGAACAAGGCAAACTAGGAGGGTCTTGGAATGCAAGACCCTTATTGTCCTCCCCTGCCCTGGGCTATAGTACACTGCCCAATCCTTAAGACCCCGGTGCCACTCCTTGGACCCTACTGCATGCTGTAGTCATCACTACCCACCCAGTACATCATCCAATCAGCAATGATCCTTTAGACCCCTATGCCACTCCTTAGACCCTAGCTATAAAAGGAATCAAAGACCCCTGCTTAATGTCGGTTCTCCTTTGATCCGACCTGCTGTTCTAGCAGCATCTTCCATGCTGATTCTTCCCTAAACCGGCCCGCTGTACTGGCAGCGACTCTCCCTGCCCCCATTCTAATAAACTTTACTTTCCCCTCACTGCCTCGTGTCTGGAAATTCTTTTCCAACCTGCCCACGGACCTCGACACTCAGCTTCTGTCATTCTATCAGTGGCTGGGCCCTGTCCCTTCCCCTCCTGTTTCAACTCGGTATCATTCTCCTCTTTCCTTTAGCATAAACAGCACAAGCTCACAGCCCAGTAGGCCCATGGTTCTGTCTTGCAGAATCCAAGAAGTCCAGCAGCCTTCCTTCCTTCCCTTTGTCTCTCCTCCGTCCCTTCAGTCCCCACGGGCAGTGACCCTGCTCCCATAGTCCCAACGACCTTCCTCCACCGAGCAGCAGACCAGCCATGTCCTCGGGGCTCTCTTCAGAACATGCTTTCTCACTTTTTTCAGTATGGACAGGATGGGAATTTTCCAAATCTTCAAGTTCTGGTTCCTTTTTGCTCAACAATTTCTTCTTCAGTTCCTCTCTCACTTCTCTCATTCCTCAGTCAGAAGGAATCAAGACACTTCTTCAACACTTTGCTTAGAAATCTCCTCAGCTAAACATCTAGTTTTATCATTTGCAAAGTCTACCTTCCATAAAACACTAGAACACAGGACAGTCAAGTTCTTTGTCACCTTATAATAAAGATCACTTTCCCTCCAGTTTCTAAAAACATGTTCCTCATTTCCATCTCAGACATCACCAGAATTGCCCTTAATGTTCACATTTCCAGTGTGCAACTCAAAGCCCTTCCTTCCTCTGCACATCTACTTCCAAAGCCATTTCCATATTTGTAGGGTTCTTATAAACAGCAGCCCCCTTCTCAGTACCAGTACCAAAATCTTGCTTAGTTTGGGTTCTCCAGAGAAACACAATAGGATATGTATAATATAGTACATGTGTGTGTGTGTGTGTGTGTGTGTGTGTGTGTATACATATGTTAAGGACTTAGCTCACAAAATTTTGGAGGCTGAGAAGTCTCAAGATCTATAGTCAGCAAACTGGAGGCCCAAGAAAGCCAATGGAGTCCAAGTTCAAAGACAGAAGTGCCATGTCCCAGCTCAAAGATGTTCAGAGAGAAAGAATTCTTTCTTACTCAGCCTTTTCATTCTATGCAGGCCTTCCGTGGACTTGATTAGGCCAACCACATGGGGGAGAACAACCTGCTTTACTCAGCCTGCTCATTCAAATGTTCCACTCATTTACAAACATCCTCACGGACACGTTCCCAAATAATGTCTAACCAAGTATCCTGGGTACCTTAGAGTCTGGTCACCTTGACACATAAAATTGACCATTAAACCAGGTAAATCTGCCTTGACCTGTTTCCTTGCCTTTTTCTCACATGTTTAAGCCAGCTGTTAATCACAATTTTCTGAATTTGTCCAAGAATCAGAATCTTTCTAAGACACTGCTTGATTGCTCTAAGAATTACTATGATGATACTGGTAAGTGCAAATGACCTAACAACTCTCCTCACTGTGGCCTTTGACTACACTTTAATTAAAATGAAGACAAAAAATAATAGTGATAAGACGCATAGAGCATAAAATTTGCCATTTTAACGTTTTTAAAATGTACAGCTTGGTGGGATGAAGTACCTCCACAAGCTTGCACAACCATTACACTATCTAACGCCAGAACTTTTTCAACACCAGGAAAACAAACCCTATCCTCACTGACCAGTCAGTCCTCATTCCCCCTCCCCCGTGCCCTGGCACTAATCTGCTTGCTGTCTGTGGATTTGCCTGTTCTGATGGTTCATATAAATGGAATCATACACTGCATGACCTTTGGTGTCTGGCTTCCCTCCTTAGCTAAGGGAAGGTGAAAAAAAAAAAAAAAAAAGGGGAAAATAAAATGTTTTTTATGATGTGAACACTTTAATCTTTAAAATCACACCATGTTTCTATGTAGTCATTTTACCAAGATTCAGGAAACTCATCGGTGAACCCTCTGCTCCAGACATTCTGCTTCATGTTATTAATTCTTCCTTTCCCTGGAGGTTTGAGGCATCCGGACAGGGTGGCAAATGTGAGGGCACTTCAGGGGGCTCACTTCCCACCTCCAACCCCACCCCATCAGGGGGCCTTTCCCTCCCACCCCCAAAGTGATCCCCATTGGGGCAAGAAAGCCAGAGTCCAAGTTCAAAGACAGAAGTGCCATGTCCCAGCTCAAAGATGTTCAGAGAGAAAGAATTCTTTCTTACTCAGCCTTTTCATTCTATGCAGGCCTTCCGTGGACTTGATGAGGCCAACCACATGGGGGAGAACAACCTGCTTTACTCAGCCTGCTCATTCAAACGTTCCACTCATTTACAAACATCCTCACGGACACATTCCCAAATAATGTCTAACCAAGTATCCTGGGTACCTTAGAGTCTGGTCACCTTGACACATAAAATTGACCATTAAACCAGGTAAATCTGCCTTGACCTGTTTCCTTGCCTTTTTCTCACATGTTTAAGCCAGCTGTTAATCACAATTTTCTGAATTTGTCCAAGAATCAGAATCTTTCTAAGACACTGCTTGATTGCTCTAAGAATTACTATGATGATACTGGTAAGTGCAAATGACCTAACAACTCTCCTCACTGTGGCCTTTGACTACACTTTAATTAAAATGAAGACAAAAAATAATAGTGATAAGACGCATAGAGCATAAAATTTGCCATTTTAACGTTTTTAAAATGTACAGCTTGGTGGGATGAAGTACCTCCACAAGCTTGCACAACCATTACACTATCTAATGCCAGAACTTTTTCAACACCAGGAAAACAAACCCTATCCTCACTGACCAGTCAGTCCTCATTCCCCCTCCCCCGTGCCCTGGCACTAATCTGCTTGCTGTCTGTGGATTTGCCTGTTCTGATGGTTCATATAAATGGAATCATACACTGCATGACCTTTGGTGTCTGGCTTCCCTCCTTAGCTAAGGGAAGGTGAAAAAAAAAAAAAAAAAAGGGGAAAATAAAATGTTTTTTATGATGTGAACACTTTAATCTTTAAAATCACACCATGTTTCTATGTAGTCATTTTACCAAGATTCAGGAAACTCATCGGTGAACCCTCTGCTCCAGACATTCTGCTTCATGTTATTAATTCTTCCTTTCCCTGGAGGTTTGAGGCATCCGGACAGGGTGGCAAATGTGAGGGCACTTCAGGGGGCTCACTTCCCACCTCCAACCCCACCCCATCAGGGGGCCTTTCCCCTCCCCACCCCCCAAAGTGATCTGGCAAGACTATGAGGTCAGACGGTCCTGCGTCCCTGAGGGGCACAAGGATGCGTGTCTCCCAGCACTTTAGGTCTGGAGGAAAACAAAAGCAAACTGTCTCTGGCAGAGAAGTAAATCATTTATGGACCTTCTCCATCCCTTGTGCCCACAGCACAGCTGCTGAGCTGTGGAAAGACCCCAGGTTACTGAGATACTGGTTTCTACAGTGAGGGTGACCAAAAACAGACACACCCTTACAGGGAAAGTCCTCTTCAATGGAAGCTCAGTCTTAACCACTGGACCACTAGGGAAGTCCGCTTCAAAATGTCTAAACCCCCAAATTCCCTAGCTGTCCCGTGGTTACAGATCAGAGCTTCCATTCCTGGGGGCCCAGATTTGATCCCTGATTGGGCTGCAAGATGATGCTCACAAAAATTTTAAAATAAATAAATAATTTTCAGAAAGAAAGAGAAAAAGAAGACTTCCAAACCTGGAGGCCCCATTCAAGGGCTTCAGCCCACGGTACATATTGTATGTGCTACAGACTCTCCAGATTTACATGACCTGAAGTACCTACACTGTGGCTTCCTTTTTATTTTTTTTTAATCACATTTTTATTAATAACCAAACATAAAGACATTATAAATATTTTTAGTCTTTCTATCCTGTTACTATTAATATTTTTGCCTAAGATTAAAGTCTAGAGTCATCCTAAAACGAATTCAAGTTGTTTTTCAGGCTTCTGTTTCAAAATACACACATCTTCATCATTTTACTCCCTGGTGACCAGCTTAGATTTAATCATATACACAGAGCTTCAGCAGCTCACTAAACAACCACGTGAGGATCAAAGGAAGACCACAGGCTGGTCTGGGCATGAAGGCCTTTATATTTTTCTCCTTTTCAAAAGAAGTGTACAATTTATCACTGACTCTGGTTAAAAATCCATAATGATCCCGTTTTAATAACAGAATTTGTCTATGTGAGGTCCATTCATCTAAGGGATCCCTGTCTGACTCGATAGATATTTGTGAGGGCACTTCAGGGGCTCACTTCCCACCTCCAACCCCACCCCATCAGGGGGCCTTTCCCCTCCCCACCCCCCAAAGTGATCTGGCAAGACTATGAGGTCAGACGGTCCTGCGTCCCTGAGGGGCACAAGGATGCGTGTCTCCCAGCACTTTAGGTCTGGAGGAAAACAAAAGCAAACTGTCTCTGGCAGAGAAGTAAATCATTTATGGACCTTCTCCATCCCTTGTGCCCACAGCACAGCTGCTGAGCTGTGGAAAGACCCCAGGTTACTGAGATACTGGTTTCTACAGTGAGGGTGACCAAAAACAGACACACCCTTACAGGGAAAGTCCTCTTCAATGGAAGCTCAGTCTTAACCACTGGACCACTAGGGAAGTCCGCTTCAAAATGTCTAAACCCCCAAATTCCCTAGCTGTCCCGTGGTTACAGATCAGAGCTTCCATTCCTGGGGGCCCAGATTTGATCCCTGATTGGGCTGCAAGATGATGCTCACAAAAATTTTAAAATAAATAAATAATTTTCAGAAAGAAAGAGAAAAAGAAGACTTCCAAACCTGGAGGCCCCATTCAAGGGCTTCAGCCCACGGTACATATTGTATGTGCTACAGACTCTCCAGATTTACATGACCTGAAGTACCTACACTGTGGCTTCCTTTTTATTTTTTTTAATCACATTTTTATTAATAACCAAACATAAAGACATTATAAATATTTTTAGTCTTTCTATCCTGTTACTATTAATATTTTTGCCTAAGATTAAAGTCTAGAGTCATCCTAAAACGAATTCAAGTTGTTTTTCAGGCTTCTGTTTCAAAATACACACATCTTCATCATTTTACTCCCTGGTGACCAGCTTAGATTTAATCATATACACAGAGCTTCAGCAGCTCACTAAACAACCACGTGAGGATCAAAGGAAGACCACAGGCTGGTCTGGGCATGAAGGCCTTTATATTTTTCTCCTTTTCAAAAGAAGTGTACAATTTATCACTGACTCTGGTTAAAAATCCATAATGATCCCGTTTTAATAACAGAATTTGTCTATGTGAGGTCCATTCATCTAAGGGATCCCTGTCTGACTCGATAGATATTTATGTTCCAAAGACCTGACTATAAGACAAGGCCACCAGGTTAACAAACTCTCCTGAATTTATCCACATAAATAGACACTCTTCTCCTCAAACAGGTAGCAATGTACCAAGGACTTTGCTGTTGTATCAAATAGCATCGGGACTGCAGTTAGGAATGGTCTTTCTTCTCACACTGAGGTAGCCAGCCTTCTGAATAAAGCAAACTTTCCATTCCTACCAGCACTTATCTCTGGAGTGTTGGCTTTTGAGCTGCAAACAGCCAAACCTAAGTTCGGTAATGTGTATGCTATGCACAAGAGATAGACATATGTTAAATGTACATATGATTATTAATAAAATATTAAATAGTAAGCTACCTACTAGAATTTATACTTTTGGTTTCAAAGTCTTGTTTTCAAGGATAATTAAGCACAGTCTATGACAGGGTTGTAGAATGGCACATTCTGGAATCTCAGGTGCCATACAAATTAGTTTAAACAAGGTTTGTATTTGACACCCTTAGGGATGTTCGGTATTCATATAAACACATGTTCTGTTTTTTGTGTGTGTGTTCCTGTTGATGAGGAAAGGCTTTGAAAGTCATCATACCCTGGGCACCTATTTTGCATGAAAACTTGAACTCTGTACTAATTTAATCCTCTCAACATCTCTGAGCTAACTAGTTCATTCAACTAGTTCATTCCCATTTATAGAGGAAGAAACTGAGGCACAGGAAATTTAAATAGCAGAACATTCACACAGCACTGGCAGGTGAGGGCAAGACATTCAGAATTAGTTAACCACTGAGAAAAAAGCCAAAGACTTTTGGAAAATGAAATGCAATTATCTTCCCACAGAGAGTCAATTTTTCTCCCCCAGAAAACTGATGTTAACATACTCCCTTAAAAAAAAAAAAAAAAAAACTCCCTAAAGATTTTTTCATTAATCTCAATAATTCTTTGACCATAATTTTCCCCCAAATGAAAGTGCAATTATCTCCCAATCTGGATAAATAAACTGTTCCATGATTTTTTATCTTGTTATTTATACAGGAGCCTTTGGAAACCAGTTAAGTGCTTGAACGAAGTGCTTGGGTAGAACACAGAAAAATAAAGTAAGCTAAATAAAGAACTGCTGAAATAAATAGCTTAAAGAGGGGGAAAAAATGAAACACGAACCATATTAAAAGATACTAGGAGACTTAATTACCTATGGAAGTAACAGGTTAAAGATTTAAATTAGGAAAAAAAAATAAAGAGAAGATTCTTCAAATAAAACAAAGAGGAAGGTAGGAATCAATGTCAACTGACCTTAAAGACATATTTTACTGGGAGTTTTCTTATTTTCAAAACTGTTGCTGTTTTTTTTTTTTTTTTAATTTGTTAATGGCCCCAATTTTCCAGCTTATTTCCCAGTTCATTCTGCCTACTAAAGCTTGGTCATTTTCAGCTTTATTTTCTTGTTTAGCCCTAATGATTGACAAGTTGAAAGGAAACAAACCAAAAGAAGGCATTGGACTAAATAATGAATTGCTTTCATCATCTTGATGGATGGCAACTCAACCTTAAAATAAATATAAGCTTCATAGTGTCCTAATATCATCTGAAATCCTTACATCTGTGAGGATTTCATTGTCACTCTTTCTGTCTAAAACTAACACCACCCAAATCCTAAAAGGAGTTAAACCTAAAGTGATGTTTTGACAGTGACATGGCCAAAAAAAAAAAGCCTTACCCAGGAAAAAAAAAATTTCACTGAATAAATTTGATAAGCAATATTCAGAAATTTAGACTTGTAAATAGGTTATCTGAGGAATTTGCAGAAAAACCTCAAAATTGCTTGCATAATTCTAGCTTTTTTGGTTTTCAGTGAGTCTGGATCTGTTTTATGCCAAAAGCCTATCAGAAACCTGTATGCGTGGCTCAGCTTGAGTTGACATCTTATGAAGCACAGCTAAGTACAGAATTTTCCATCACTTCAAAGGACATACCACAGGGTGTAAAGAAAGAAAGGATAGGGTCCTTCCAGCCAAATGTTGCCCTCTGGCACTGATACTCAACTCCCCAGGGAAAGAAGAGGGCAAACTCTGGCCTCTTGCAACTCTAGGTAGCATTTCCCATAACCCCTGACTCATAAATATTGACATTTGGGAAAAACAAGAGAAGAAAAGAAAAAAAGAGGCGGGGGGTGGGGGGGGGGTGCTTTTTTTTCCTTTAAGTTGTTTCAAGTTAGAAGGTTCATATATTTTCCAAAGCCTGATTTATATCAAAGATATCTGTGATTTTAAATAAAATATACCTTCTCTTGGTATGCTAAAAAATAGTCTTATCCATCACCAACGAGAGAACAGAGAAAACAAAACTTTCGACAGAGTTTTGTTTTGTTTGCCATCAGGAAAATAGTTTTAACTAATACAGACTGACTTGAATGCTATCTTTTCTAAAGAGTTATAACAAAGCTCTCAAAAAATTTTTTTTCTGAATAATGCAATTTTTAAACAGAGTGAATTTGGAATTAATTATTTTCAGCAAAATGTTTTCTTTTTCGTTTTCAGAATTTGTCTCTACTCAGCTTCAAACAGAAATAACACTAAGAACTCTTGAGAATGCGGCAGACCCCAGACTGCTTCCATTGTGGAACTACAGCGCAACCTAGTGGTAGTAATCGTTATTACCACGGCTTACGCCTGTGAACGGCCAAAATTAAAAATGGAAATAAAAGAATGCCTTGTGTTTAGGCTTTTAGAAAATAAATGACCAAGACAAAGAACGATGGAGAAGTGACTCTCTTGAGTCATAATTATGAGTAGAGTTTGAAATATATTTTTAATATAATATACCTTTTAAGAACAGTTTATAAGGTTGCTGATGAGGAATCCAACATTTAACATTCATTATGTTCACAATAATCTGCATTATGACTTTTTTTTTTTTTGGCCACTTCTATTGGTCTTTCATTTATTTCCATCTTTGTTCTTTGGCCTGTGTGGGCCTCCCATCGCAGGGGCCTCTCTCGTTGCAGAGCAGCGGCTCTGGGCGCATGCGCTCCAGAGCACCAGCTCCGTAGTTGGACACACCAGTTCAGCCGCTCCGTGGCACGTGAGATCTTCCCTGGCCAGGGATCCAATCGGCGCCCCTTGCACTGCAAGGCGATGTCCTTACCCATAAGGCCCCCTGCCTTATGACATTTGAAATTACATAACCAATGTTTCAAAAGCATTTGAAAGACTAGAGAAGTCATTAAGGAAAGCAAACTAAAGTTTATCAGTCTTCGGAGGATTCTTTTCCCCTTTGTACTTGGATACAATAAGCACCATTAAAAAGAGGGGGGGGAAAGGGCTTCCCTGGTGGTCTAAAAAAAGAAAAAGAAAAAAAAAATCATGTGTTATAAGACTTTTTCCCCTAGCCTTGAAATTTCAGCTAACAAAATTTTAGTTTATTAAGTTCTTTTCCATTCTGTGTCATTCTTTTCAAAAATTGTGCCCTGCCCCTTTCCCTATCCCTTACATTCCCCCCTCAGAGATTTTACTCCCATTTTCTTATGGGAGGCAGAAGGGCAAAGGTCTGTCTTCTGTAACTGCTTCAAGGCTGAGCATGGGCGTTGACCCTGCCTATCTGGGATTGAAAATCTCTGGGTACCTGATCTAGGGGCCCCAGGCCAGGGCAGCTCTTATTTTTAGTCCATATGTGTTGAAATCCCTACATAGCCATCATCTTGACATCGAGTGGTAGTAACTGGGTTCCTTAGCCTTCCTATGGATCCCCTTGATGACTGGGCATGTTTTGTACCAGCACCAGGGGCATAAATGTATGTATAAATGACAAAAGACTTAAAAGGCATGGTCAAACATCTGATTACAGTGTACAACAAAGGTGGGTTACAATAACCAGAATTATAAACAATTACATTCAACTTAACATATTAAATAATCATAGTTAACTTTTTTTTTTTTTTTTGTCATACCACAGGGACCCAGTAAAATATTCCAAAGTTACTTTTTAGTCAGATAAGATCATAAGTCACTGTGAGACAATATTTTTTCATTGAAACTATATGAAGATCTCCAAAGTAAGTACAAATCACTTAAAGGTAAATTTACCACAATTTGTCAAACCATAATCTGTTTCTCAAAAGCCGCATTTCTTTTAATAAACTGTTATTTTACTTTTAACTTTTACAGAGTTTTGTTGTTTACAGATATGTATGTTCTCAGATTAGTCATATGTATATCCCCCCCATCCCACCCCTCCAAACCGTCATATAGCACGCGTGAAGGATCTGCTTTTCTCACAGGGCAATGACTATAGCTATTTTCTTCACTTATGATAGTACAGGCCTTCAAGCTACTTCCTTTACGCCTCCCACCCTCTGTTCCTTCCCCACAATGTCCATATGTCCACTGTCCATGTCTGTCTTTCCGTCGCTTCACTGCATGTGCCATCATCACCATCCTACTAGATTCCATATATATGTGTTAGTATATTGTACTTGTCCTTCTCTTTCTGACTGACTTCACTTTTTATGATAGGTTCTAGAGCCAGCCACCTCATTAGGGCTGACTCTTTTGCATTTCTCAAAAGCAGCATTTTAAGAATACTTTGGAGAGACCAAATCTAGTCTGGTCTTAACCCATCTCTATTGAAATCCATTACCCAACCCAACTAAATCACGATCGTGAATAACTGTTTGTCTAAGTAATTACCCAGTGAGGGTGGTTCCCTTTCTCCTCCAGAGACAGAGTGGCCCATAACTTAGTTAATACATCTCTCCCCATTAAAGGGATAGGACAGCCAGGCACAAACAGAAATGAATGCAAAACAGCTGTCCATATGTGTTGAAATCCCTACATAGCCATCATCTTGACATCGAGTGGTAGTAACTGGGTTCCTTAGCCTTCCTATGGATCCCCTTGATGACTGGGCATGTTTTGTACCAGCACCAGGGGCATAAATGTATGTATAAATGACAAAAGACTTAAAAGGCATGGTCAAACATCTGATTACAGTGTACAACAAAGGTGGGTTACAATAACCAGAATTATAAACAATTACATTCAACTTAACATATTAAATAATCATAGTTAACTTTTTTTTTTTTTTTGTCATACCACAGGGACCCAGTAAAATATTCCAAAGTTACTTTTTAGTCAGATAAGATCATAAGTCACTGTGAGACAATATTTTTTCATTGAAACTATATGAAGATCTCCAAAGTAAGTACAAATCACTTAAAGGTAAATTTACCACAATTTGTCAAACCATAATCTGTTTCTCAAAAGCCGCATTTCTTTTAATAAACTGTTATTTTACTTTTAACTTTTACAGAGTTTTGTTGTTTACAGATATGTATGTTCTCAGATTAGTCATATGTATATCCCCCCCATCCCACCCCTCCAAACCGTCATATAGCACGCGTGAAGGATCTGCTTTTCTCACAGGGCAATGACTATAGCTATTTTCTTCACTTATGATAGTACAGGCCTTCAAGCTACTTCCTTTACACCTCCCACCCTCTGTTCCTTCCCCACAATGTCCATATGTCCACTGTCCATGTCTGTCTTTCCGTCGCTTCACTGCATGTGCCATCATCACCATCCTACTAGATTCCATATATATGTGTTAGTATATTGTACTTGTCCTTCTCTTTCTGACTGACTTCACTTTTTATGATAGGTTCTAGAGCCAGCCACCTCATTAGGGCTGACTCTTTTGCATTTCTCAAAAGCAGCATTTTAAGAATACTTTGGAGAGACCAAATCTAGTCTGGTCTTAACCCATCTCTATTGAAATCCATTACCCAACCCAACTAAATCACGATCGTGAATAACTGTTTGTCTATAGTAATTACCCAGTGAGGGTGGTTCCCTTTCTCCTCCAGAGACAGAGTGGCCCATAACTTAGTTAATACATCTCTCCCCATTAAAGGGATAGGACAGCCAGGCACAAACAGAAATGAATGCAAAAACAGCTGTCCATTAGCACTGCATAAAACAGGTTCCAGGAAATCTGCCCGTTTCTTTCCTTGAGAGCTTGTTTGGAGGTTCTAGCAGGGGAGTACAGCTACTTGTATACCCTTGACCGAAGACCGGTCCTCCTCTATGGGGGATGTTCGTCCTCCTCGACCGAGCGCGCAGCTTCGGGAGGGATGCACATGGAGCGGTGAGGGAGGAAGGGGACACCCGCCCAGCCAGCCGGATCAGCCAAACCAACCCTGGCGATCAATAGGGTGACAGATGTCGCAACCAGATCGCCCTCACATCCCGTTTCTTTCCTGACAACCCCATGACATACTCCTTATGACTGCTAAGGTTTCCAATCCTTTGGGTTAAGACTGAAGGTTGCACCAGTGTCTACAAGAACGTCTATCAAATGGCCAGTCACATCAATGACCACCTGAGGTTGGACATTAGTTATGTAGATAGTATTTTTAGGCAGAGCCACCTTTGGCCTTGGGGCCCTGTTGGTCTTCTGATTGCAAAGCCATTAATGGCTGAGGGGACCCCGTCACTCTCTGGCATCTGGGGCATTCCCTCTGCCAAAACCCTGTTTGCAAAAGACACATTGACAGCAGTCTTTCTTCCAGTGCCCCTTTTGTCCACACAAGGTACACTGGCCTTGCATGGGCACCCATGGGCCTCATGGTCTGTCGGGACCAGATTGGCCCAGAAAGGACAGCCTCCTAGTTAGTGGTTTTTGAGCGGATAAAGCCATTGTAATCATTTGGGTGTTTTGTATATTTCTCTGGGTGCACTCAGCCTTTTCAGTCATATCACTATTATTAAAACCCGAATAAGCCAATTGGAGCAAATCATTCATTGGGGTCTGAGGACCAGCACTTGCTTTCTGAATTTTGCGCCTGATGTCTGGGGCAGACTGGGCTATGAAATGCATAGCCAAAAGGGCCTGTCTCTCTCTGGGGAGGAGGGATCCACGTTTATATATTCCCTAAAAGCCTCCACTAATCTACTTTGGAAGCCTGCAGGATTTTCACCGGTGCCTGTTGGACCTCTTTCACTATTAACATATGATCCCGTCTATCTCTATCAGTAGAGTTCAGCTGGTAATTCCATTTCAGGTTCTAGCCTCATTCCCCACCCAGTGTGAAAGGGGGAAAACAAAGCCCCCCAAAAAAAATGAATGCAAAACAGCTGTCCATTAGCACTGCATAAAACAGGTTCCAGGAAATCTGCCCGTTTCTTTCCTTGAGAGCTTGTTTGGAGGTTCTAGCAGGGGAGTACAGCTACTTGTATACCCTTGACCGAAGACCGGTCCTCCTCTATGGGGGATGTTCGTCCTCCTCGACCGAGCGCGCAGCTTCGGGAGGGATGCACATGGAGCGGTGAGGGAGGAAGGGGACACCCGCCCAGCCAGCCGGATCAGCCAAACCAACCCTGGCGATCAATAGGGTGACAGATGTCGCAACCAGATCGCCCTCACATCCCGTTTCTTTCCTGACAACCCCATGACATACTCCTTATGACTGCTAAGGTTTCCAATCCTTTGGGTTAAGACTGAAGGTTGCACCAGTGTCTACAAGAACGTCTATCAAATGGCCAGTCACATCAATGACCACCTGAGGTTGGACATTAGTTATGTAGATAGTATTTTTAGGCAGAGCCACCTTTGGCCTTGGGGCCCTGTTGGTCTTCTGATTGCAAAGCCATTAATGGCTGAGGGGACCCCGTCACTCTCTGGCATCTGGGGCATTCCCTCTGCCAAAACCCTGTTTGCAAAAGACACATTGACAGCAGTCTTTCTTCCAGTGCCCCTTTTGTCCACACAAGGTACACTGGCCTTGCATGGGCACCCATGGGCCTCATGGTCTGTCGGGACCAGATTGGCCCAGAAAGGACAGCCTCCTAGTTAGTGGTTTTTGAGCGGATAAAGCCATTGTAATCATTTGGGTGTTTTGTATATTTCTCTGGGTGCACTCAGCCTTTTCAGTCATATCACTATTATTAAAACCCGAATAAGCCCATTGGAGCAAATCATTCATTGGGGTCTGAGGACCAGCACTTGCTTTCTGAATTTTGCGCCTGATGTCTGGGGCAGACTGGGCTATGAAATGCATAGCCAAAAGGGCCTGTCTCTCTCTGGGGAGGAGGGATCCACGTTTATATATTCCCTAAAAGCCTCCACTAATCTACTTTGGAAGCCTGCAGGATTTTCACCCGGTGCCTGTTGGACCTCTTTCACTATTAACATATGATCCCGTCTATCTCTATCAGTAGAGTTCAGCTGGTAATTCCATTTCAGGTTTGTCTCAGAATAGCCTCATTCCCCACCCAGTGCACTGCATGATCCTGTCGGGCTCGGGCTGCCAGTTGATTGGCATGACCTCTGGCCGCTAGTATTACACCCAGTATTACATCCTCAGTGGGGGCGGGGGGGGGGCCGGGGGTGCAGCAGTGGGATAGTACAGTCTGTAAGTCTTCCCAGGTGAGACCAAAAGACCCCACTAGTCTGATAAATTCTTTTGTAAAACGTTCAGGATACTCAGGAAAAACTTTCCAACTTGTCTTCTGCCACACTTAGATCAGACATTGAGAAAGGTACAGAGACTCTTATTGTTTTTTGAGTTTTTTATCATGAACTTCTCTCAGAGACAAAACTGGAGGGGCAGTTGGTTGGTAACTTACATTATTGTCAATGCTAGCTGAGCTAAGGATGGGCCCCTTGGGTAATTCAGGGTATAAAGCAGCCCTGAATATGGGTGGGGCCTCCTCTCTTTCCTAGCTGTGTCATCCCCAGAGACAACGGCTCCTCCCCAAGGCTGGGAGTAGCTCCAGCAGCTCCTTGCAGAGGACTGAACATTTGAATGGTCCCAGGGCCCATCAGTTAAAAGGTCTTTTGTGTCTTTCCTATAATTTTCCTGCTGAGCCACACACACAAGTTCCTTTTGAATCTCATTGTCTAGATACAAGGCCATGAAAATTTGAACATACGGAAGTTCCCTCCATCTAAACTTCCTTTTACAATATAAATTTAACAGTAATACCGTATCATAATTCAGGCACCCACTTAATGGCCATTTTTCTTGGCTTCCTAACTCATATTGTAGCCAAACATGATTACATAGTCTAATAAGGCTTTTTTTTTTTTTTTTAATCTCAGTAGTATGAATCTTTCCCAGTCCTGGAGGATATGACCTAGGGGGTACTGGCTGGAAGCGATGCCGCCTGACCCATTTCAGACCCAAACCTGAGACGTCTCTAAATCCCATTCTATCAGAATCCACCACAAAATTTGGTAAAGATTTGCACTTACGATTTTAGATGCTATCACTTCCAAAGTAGTCTTCCAACCGGCTGTTAGTGCCCCAAAGTTGTCATAAAGAAGACGTTCCCTTGAGACTTGAATCCACGTGGCTGGGGCTTGAACCCAGCCAAAACCCTTCTTGGGGCTTGAACCCACATGGCCAGGACTTGAACCCAGCCTAAACCCTGTTTGGGACTCGAACCCAGTCAAAACCCTGGTAATTAAAATCACTCACCCATGGGCGGGGTGCAGCAGTGGGATAGTATCTGTAAGTCTTCCCAGGTGAGACCAAAAGACCCCACTAGTCTGATAAATTCTTTTGTAAAACGTTCAGGATACTCAGGAAAAACTTTCCAACTTGTCTTCTGCCACACTTAGATCAGACATTGAGAAAGGTACAGAGACTCTTATTGTTTTTTGAGTTTTTTATCATGAACTTCTCTCAGAGACAAAACTGGAGGGGCAGTTGGTTGGTAACTTACATTATTGTCAATGCTAGCTGAGCTAAGGATGGGCCCCTTGGGTAATTCAGGGTATAAAGCAGCCCTGAATATGGGTGGGCCTCCTCTCTTTCCTAGCTGTTTCATCCCCAGAGACAACGGCTCCTCCCCAAGGCTGGGAGTAGCTCCAGCAGCTCCTTGCAGAGGACTGAACATTTGAATGGTCCCAGGGCCCATCAGTTAAAAGGTCTTTTGTGTCTTTCCTATAATTTTCCTGCTGAGCCACACACACAAGTTCCTTTTGAATCTCATTGTCTAGATACAAGGCCATGAAAATTTGAACATACGGAAGTTCCCTCCATCTAAACTTCCTTTTACAATATAAATTTAACAGTAATACCGTATCATAATTCAGGCACCCACTTAATGGCCATTTTTCTTGGCTTCCTAACTCATATTGTAGCCAAACATGATTACATAGTCTAATAAGGCTTTTTTTTTTTTTTTTTTTTTAATCTCAGTAGTATGAATCTTTCCCAGTCCTGGAGGATATGACCTAGGGGGTACTGGCTGGAAGCGATGCCGCCTGACCCATTTCAGACCCAAACCTGAGACGTCTCTAAATCCCATTCTATCAGAATCCACCACAAAATTTGGTAAAGATTTGCACTTACGATTTTAGATGCTATCACTTCCAAAGTAGTCTTCCAACCGGCTGTTAGTGCCCCAAAGTTGTCATAAAGAAGACGTTCCCTTGAGACTTGAATCCACGTGGCTGGGGCTTGAACCCAGCCAAAACCCTTCTTGGGGCTTGAACCCACATGGCCAGGACTTGAACCCAGCCTAAACCCTGTTTGGGACTCGAACCCAGTCAAAACCCTGGTAATTAAAATCACTCACCCAATGTCTGGACCCACTGAGGCTCAGATTCTTCACGTCTCTTTGCAGAGAATTCAGCGAGAGACAAAGCAATATGTAAGAAATGGATTTATTCAGATTCAGAGAAAGCACACTCTACCGACAGAGTGTGGGCAATCGTAGAGCGAATCCAGCGGCCCCAAGAACCTGGAGTTCTTAGCTTTATTGGGCTGGTTAATTCCATATGCTAATGAGTGGGAGGATTATTCCAGCTCTTTTAGGTAAGGGACAGAACTGTCATGACGCCTCTGGGCGTGTCATTCTTTTCAAAAATTGTACCCTCTCCCTTTCCCCAGCCCTTACACGATGAGGCTTATGGATATGAAATACCTTACTCAAAGTGGGAAGTAGCATGAAGGCCTGTACTATCATATGTGAAGAAAATAGCTATAGTCATTGCTCTGTGAGAAAAGGGGATCCTGCAGGGGTGCTGTGTGATGGTCTGGAGGGGTGGGATGGTGGGGGGGGGGGGATATACATATGACTAATCTGGGAATGAAAGTGTCCAACCTCAATTTGAGATTTAAACCCAGGGCCCAGACTTAATCAAACCTGCTTGGGACTTGAATCCATGTGGCCGGGACTCGAACCCACCCTAGACCCTGCTTGGGACTTCGGCTGGGACTCGAACCTAGCCTAGACCCTGTTTGGGACTTGAACCCACGCGGCCGGGACTCAAACCCAGCCTATACCCTGCTTGGGACTTTGGCTGGGACTCAAACCCAGCCTAGACCCTGCTTGGGACTTCGGCCGGGACTCAAACCCAACCTAGACCCTGTTTGGGACTTGAACCCAGGCGGCCGGGACTCAAACCCAGCCTATACCCTGCTTGGGACTTGAACCCATGCGTCCGGGACTCGAACCCAGACAAAACCCTGTTAATTAAAATCACTCACCCAATGTCTGGACCCACTGAGGTTCAGGTTCTTCATGTCTCTTTGCAGAGAAGAATTCAGCGAGAGACAAAGTGATAGGTAAGAAATGGATTTATTCAGATTCAGAGAAAGCACACTCCACAGACAGTGTGGGCCATAGCAGAGCAAAATCCAGTGGCCCCGAAAGCAGGGCGTTCTTAGCTTTTATAGGCTGGGTAATCCCATATGTTAATGACTGGGAGGGTTATTTCAGCTCCTTTAGGGAGGGGTGGAACTGTCATGGCGCCTCTGGGTGTGTCATTTAGCTTGCTGACTGAGGATCAAGGTCTGGTCTGCCATCTTGGACCCATTTGATTCTAATGGGTTTATGCTGTGTCCTTGCGCTGTCATTCTTTTCAAAAATTGTGCCCCCTGCCCCTTTACCTCCTAACCCTTATAGGAACATACGTATCTGTAAACAACAAAACTCTGTAAAAGTTAAAAGTAAAATAAAAGCTTAAAAAAAAGAAAAAAGATAAGAGAGAGAGGCATTGAACCCTTCTCCAAAGCCCATGTTCAGGGTCTGGCGCATGGTCAGCCCTGTCACTCACTTTGCTGCAAGGATGGTAAAAGAAAGCCTGGACTGGATCCACCAAAAAATCCCCTTTGGTTGAAATACCTTACTCAAAGTGGGAAGTAGCATGAAGGCCTGTACTATCATATGTGAAGAAAATAGCTATAGTCATTGCTCTGTGAGAAAAGGGGATCCTGCAGGGGTGCTGTGTGATGGTCTGGAGGGGTGGGATGGGGGGGGGGGGTGATATACATATGACTAATCTGGGAATGAAAGTGTCCAACCTCAATTTGAGATTTAAACCCAGGGCCCAGACTTAATCAAACCTGCTTGGGACTTGAATCCATGTGGCCGGGACTCGAACCCACCCTAGACCCTGCTTGGGACTTCGGCTGGGACTCGAACCTAGCCTAGACCCTGTTTGGGACTTGAACCCACGCGGCCGGGACTCAAACCCAGCCTAGACCCTACTTGGTACTTTGGCTGGGACTCAAACCCAGCCTAGACCTTGCTTGGGACTTTGGCTGGGACTCAAACTGAGCCTAGACCCTGCTGGGGACTTGAACCGGCCGGGACTCAAACCCAGCCTATACCCTGCTTGGGACTTGAACCCATGCGTCCGGGACTCGAACCCAGACAAAACCCTGTTAATTAAAATCACTCACCCAATGTCTGGACCCACTGAGGTTCAGGTTCTTCATGTCTCTTTGCAGAGAAGAATTCAGCGAGAGACAAAGTGATAGGTAAGAAATGGATTTATTCAGATTCAGAGAAAGCACACTCCACAGACAGTGTGGGCCATAGCAGAGCAAAATCCAGTGGCCCCGAAAGCAGGGCGTTCTTAGCTTTTATAGGCTGGGTAATCCCATATGTTAATGACTGGGAGGGTTATTTCAGCTCTTTTAGGGAGGGGTGGAACTGTCATGGCGCCTCTGGGTGTGTCATTTAGCTTGCTGACTGAGGATCAAGGTCTGGTCTGCCATCTTGGACCCATTTGATTCTAATGGGTTTATGCTGTGTCCTTGCGCTGTCATTCTTTTCAAAAATTGTGCCCCCTGCCCCTTTACCTCCTAACCCTTATAGGAACATACGTATCTGTAAACAACAAAACTCTGTAAAAGTTAAAAGTAAAATAAAAGCTTAAAAAAAAGAAAAAAGATAAGAGAGAGAGGCATTGAACCCTTCTCCAAAGCCCATGTTCAGGGTCTGGCGCATGGTCAGCCCTGTCACTCACTTTGCTGCAAGGATGGTAAAAGAAAGCCTGGACTGGATCCACCATCCTTTGCCTCTACACCCAGTAATGTTTCCATTCAGGTTTAGACACACCTTTGACTTCCTCTTGCATCTGCCTGCCATTATACTCCTCTGAGTCTCTTAAGTGCCCCCTAGTTTCTGTAAAAGAACAAAGAAGCAAAATCAGGCAGGAGTCACCTGTGCCTCACACCTGGTCTGTGTCATCCATGAGGCTCTAACAGGGAATCTTTACAACTTCTGTGGCACAGATCCCTTTGGAAGTGTGGGGAAGTTTCTGGAACCCATTGCAAAAAATATACATACATATGTATATATTTTTTTAATATATTACAAGGTGTAAGTCACTATTTTTAAATAAAGTTTTCAAAATGTTTTTTAAAAACTAATTCGTAACTTACATGCTCATTTATTAATGTGTTAAATGAGATACAGCAGTAGATGTGTAACTATTCTTAAAGTAACAATGAGTATAAAATGATATTCTGAGATACCTATAACCATTATAATATGATCTCCATATATCTGTAATTTTCTACTGGTGACAGAGATAACATTAATATGTAGCTTCCATTCACAGTTAATGAAAATGCCAAGTTTCAATCTGATGTTAATGAAAATAAAAATTTCTTCTCATCCAAATTCATGGGCCCCTCACCCTCTTAAATTAAAAAAACTAACCTGAAGTGAATTACTTATAGATAAATCTGTCCAAAAGCTAAATTATAAAAAAAGAATTTAATTCAAAAATCCCCACAGCAAATACATATATTTTATATATATATATATTCACTTCAATATGAATGCTCTGAAGTGAGGCAAGGCTCTGATTAGATAGCATCACCAACTCAACGGACATCAATGGACATGAGCTTCTGGGAGACAGTGGAGGACAAGAGGGACCTGCCATGCTGTGGTCCATGGGGTCACAAAGAGTCCAGCACGACCTAGCGACTGAACAACAAGGCTCCAAAAGTAATTGTGAAAGATACGAGCATAGTCTGTCTTATGGTTGAGTCTTAGGACATTAATCAACAAATAAATATATATTGATTACTTATAGTGATGAATCCTTTTGACTTACCAAATATTTATTTGTTACTATGTACCAGACACTATTCTGGGAGTTTTCAGAAATGGCTAAAAAATGAATAATTTTCTTTTATTTGTTTGTGTATGTAGTACTTTCTAATTTTAAAAGCAGCTCCATATATATCATTAATTCATTCAAGACTAATTATAACACCGGGTAAGCAAAGTAGGGTCTACAGACAGTCATTAATTCCTTACTTCCACAATAAATCCCACCCCAGACTTAAGGTAGATAATAAATGAAGTCACTGCTCCGATTTTATCCCTTAAACAAGCCCCTGAGTTGGAGTTGTCACATAAAATATAGAGGGCTCAATTAAATTTGAATTTCATACAAACAACATATAATATTTTAGCATAATTGCAGCCCTTGCAACATTGTAACACACACTGTTTTGTTTGCTAAGACCGCCATAACAAACTAACCCATACTAGGGGGTATAAAAACAACAGAAATTGGTTTTCTTCACTGTTCTGCTGGCTAGAAGTTGGTAGAGATGGTTTCTTCTGAGGCCTCTGTCCTCGGCTTGTGGATGTCCCTCTTCTCACTGTGTCATTACATGGTCTTCCCTGTGTGTGTGACCCGATCTCTTCCTTTAACGTCATTGATCACATTGGATCAGAGCCCACACAAGTGACATTTTATCTTACTAGCCTGTGTAAACATCCTGTCTCCATATACTGTCATATTCTGATGGACTGAGGACTTGAACGTATGAATATGGATATGATTGAATTTGGGAGGGGACAGAATTCAGTTCATAACACACTAAAACATTATTTGTTGTCTATCAAAAATTCGAATTTACATGGGCACCCTGTAGCTTTGTTTGTTACATCTGTCAACCGCATCCTTAATTTCCCTGCCTGAGAATTCCACAGCAGGTACTGAGTGGGAAGTGCAGGAAGGTTAGAGCCCCTGTGCGCAGCCAGCAGCCAATGAGGGATATACTTGAGTGGATAGAAGGCCTAGCGCTTCCCCTCTCGCTGGGAAGACAATCCTGAGCATGGTCTACGAGGGACCCAGAGGTTCCTGGGGCATTGGAACCCAGTTGCCTTCAGAGGTAACCTGTGGGTTAGCATGCCCTGCCCTGGCTTCCTCTCCTTCGAACCATCTGTACCTCCCCTTCTGCTCCTCCAGAGTCACCTCCCACGTAAACCTCCCCACATACATCCTTGTCTCAGGGTCTCCTTCTGATGGAACTCAACGTAAAACAAATGCTTATTGAGCTGAATCCTCCTTTTCAGACAATGAGGTTCAGGAGACACACCAGATGACATACCAGAGACACACCAGATGCTCCAGGGTGTAGAGGCTGACACTGATGAGGCTTCTTCCCCTTGCTCAGCACCGCCTCCTGCTACCAACTGTGACCCTCCATTCATGCACCCAGCGCGGGGAGAGCCCCTGTAGGCATCTTGGCTAATCGTTTCAACCACTCTGCATGGGAGCTATTGCTCACATTGCAGGCAGGGGAACAGATGCTCAGAGCGACTTTCTGATGCCACACAGTGATAGCAAATGTCTTTCCCTTGAAGTAAATTGAGAAACAGTATTTATCAACCCCTGAAGGAAGAAATGGCAACCCACTCCCAGTATTCTTGCTTGGAGAATCCCATGGACTGGTGGGCTACAGTCACGAAGAGTCGGACATGACTGAGCACCAACGCATGCACATAATGTTTGTCACGAAAAGATAACTAGCAACTCAAGCATGTAGGTTGAAGTATATACTATGTAACTCAGAATAGAAGCCCAATAATTCTCTCTGAAAGAACCTGAAAAGGTAAGTGTGAACTGGAGGGACTTCACTGGCAGTCCAGTAGTTGAGACTCCATGGTTCCAATGCCAGGGACTGCAGATTCAATCCCTGGTCAGGGAACCAGATCTCACCTGCTGCAACTAAAGAGTCTGCAAGCCACAGTGAAAATCCTGAATGCTGCAACTAAGACCTGACACAATCAAATTTTTAAAAAGAAAAAAAAAAGAACTAGAAAAATTAGGGACGTCTCCACCTGATAGTTTGGACTTGGGCTGAGTTTTAGTGGATGTGGTTGATTCAGCCGTGGGCAGGGGCAGGGACAGAGTGAGAAGGGTGGATGAGTACAGGGCAGAAGCAGGGCTGGGCCTATGCACTGACTCCACACAGACAGGCTGAAGGAACAAAGGACAGGCTAGAGGGAACAAAGTCATACATCGGAGGTCTGGGAATGCCAAGGAGGAAATCAGGAGTGCCTCTGAATACTGATCTGCAGCAAATGAAGGTCGTTAAAATTGAAACGATCCAAATAAGGCTTAATCAGATTCACCTGGCAGTGGCTTGAGGCAGAGATTAGTGAATAGACACCTGACAGTCCCTGCCTATGACAATAAAGACCCAACCAAGAGTGACGAACAGGAGATGTAGATGACAGTACAAGGAAGGGATTTTCAAATCGGAATCACTGAAGAGTCAGAGAGAAGGAAGAATGAAGAAAGCTCATTGACTGCCCCAAGAGCCATGAGGGAAATGGTCCCAGGAACAAGATACTGGAAACCTGGATACAGGAAGACGAAGGGAAGAACTCTCTCAGAGTATTATTACTGTTCCTCTAAAAATTATACTGTCTGACGTTCTGTACGATCTGGACCTGTGGATGTGTTCCCACTTGCCAGGCGCAAGTAACTCAAACCTGTGGGTGACGCAGTATCTCTTCTTTAGCCTCCTGATCTCCCTCTGACCCTGTCTGCAGCTTGCCAGGCGCAAGAACCAATACCCTACAGTAGGTCGGACATGACTGAGCACCAACGCATGCACATAATGTTTGTCACGAAAAGATAACTAGCAACTCAAGCATGTAGGTTGAAGTATATACTATGTAACTCAGAATAGAAGCCCAATAATTCTCTCTGAAAGAACCTGAAAAGGTAAGTGTGAACTGGAGGGACTTCACTGGCAGTCCAGTAGTTGAGACTCCATGGTTCCAATGCCAGGGACTGCAGATTCAATCCCTGGTCAGGGAACCAGATCTCACCTGCTGCAACTAAAGAGTCTGCAAGCCACAGTGAAAATCCTGAATGCTGCAACTAAGACCTGACACAATAAAATTTTTTAAAAAGAAAAAAAAAAGAACTAGAAAAATTAGGGACGTCTCCACCTGATAGTTTGGACTTGGGCTGAGTTTTAGTGGATGTGGTTGATTCAGCCGTGGGCAGGGGCAGGGACAGAGTGAGAAGGGTGGATGAGTACAGGGCAGAAGCAGGGCTGGGCCTATGCACTGACTCCACACAGACAGGCTGAAGGAACAAAGGACAGGCTAGAGGGAACAAAGTCATACATCGGAGGTCTGGGAATGCCAAGGAGGAAATCAGGAGTGCCTCTGAATACTGATCTGCAGCAAATGAAGGTCGTTAAAATTGAAACGATCCAAATAAGGCTTAATCAGATTCACCTGGCAGTGGCTTGAGGCAGAGATTAGTGAATAGACACCTGACAGTCCCTGCCTATGACAATAAAGACCCAACCAAGAGTGACGAACAGGAGATGTAGATGACAGTACAAGGAAGGGATTTTCAAATCGGAATCACTGAAGAGTCAGAGAGAAGGAAGAATGAAGAAAGCTCATTGACTGCCCCAAGAGCCATGAGGGAAATGGTCCCAGGAACAAGATACTGGAAACCTGGATACAGGAAGACGAAGGGAAGAACTCTCTCAGAGTATTATTACTGTTCCTCTAAAAATTATACTGTCTGACGTTCTGTACGATCTGGACCTGTGGATGTGTTCCCACTTGCCAGGCGCAAGTAACTCAAACCTGTGGGTGACGCAGTATCTCTTCTTTAGCCTCCTGATCTCTCCCTCTGACCCTGTCTGCAGCTCAGCCCAAATGGACGCTCTAGAGGACACTGATTGTTTCTGCCTACCAGACACCAATCACCCTTCACTTCACAACAGCCTTCTTTCCTGTAGGAATCTCATTTCATGCCATATAGGTGGGGGCTGGCCCTGTCCCACCCCAACCAATACCCCCCACCCTTCTCCCGGCTACAAAATCGGAGCATTACTCCACCTGCCAGTAAGGCCACCCCCAACCCTTTTGTGGTGATTCAGGAAGAAGCATGTGACTGAAGCCAAGACAATACTTATCTATGAAATTTCATTCTCAAGAAATAACAGGAAACCCTTTCTTCTGCTACAATGTATCCACAGTCGGAGTTAGGTGCTGTAAGTTAAGGACTGAAGATCAAAGGATGGCATGAGGGTTAGGACAGAGCCTGAGGAGAGAACCAGAGTCCTAGCAAAATCATGTGACCCCTGGGATCTAGCCTGAAGTTGTCTGAACTTCTGAACTTTCCAACTATACCATCAACAAATTCTTTTCATTTTTTAAAGAAAATAGAATTAGATTTCAATAACCTGATATCCCCCAAAAGTTTTTATTTAGCTAAATTTATTAGCTTTTTATTAAAATGTGTCCTGTCTGTGCCAACAGCCCACACAATGTTAAAAATCATTTTACTGGCGTTCTTCCTTCCTTGGCCACCCACTCTTCCCCTCTCTCTGCCTCCCACACCCAGTTTATTTGATTTACTTTAAAAGAAAATCTGAAAGTTGGCTCTAACAGCACACCATCCCTTACATCCTTATGTGGCCACTAACAAAGAAGGATCTCCAAAAAAAAGGGGGGCAGGATTTCCCTGGTGGTCCAGTGGGTAGAGAGTCTGCCTTGCAGTGCAAGGGGCACCAGTTTGATCCCTGGCCCAGGAAGATCCTGCCTGCTGCAGAGCAGCTGGACCAGTGCGTACAATTACTGAGCCAGCATTCTGGAGCGCATTTGCCCAGAGCCCATGCTCTGCACGGAGACAGATTACTTTAACGGGAGGCCCACACATGCCAAATAATAAAAGATGGATGAAAACAAATATAAAAAAAATTTTAAAAGAGGCATGATGGGAGAAAATAATTTTTAAAAATTTATTAAAAATTTAAAAAAATTTAAAAAGAGGGCAGAAGATAAGCAGGTCCATATTACAAATGCAGGACCAGATGACAAATGAAGTCGCAGCCAACACCTTCAGTCCAGTGAACGCCCAGCAGAGAAACCTACTGGAATCAAGAAACCCAGCAGGACAAGGTGGGGCTCCAGTGCAGGAAGACTTTGCGGCTCTAGCCCTGCCCTGTTTCTTCTGTGTAAGGAATAAACAGGCTTTAGCCTCCATAACCTCCCCTGAGTTCCAAAGAGCAGGTTCAAACAGTTGCTCATCAGGAAAGGGGGTAGATACAGAGAGCAGGGAAGAGCAGCCAAGAAACCACAATGCAGCTTCAGAGCAGGGTCCTGGTTCCCCTCTCAAAGACACACATGTATCTTTGAGCTCTTTTGTGGAACTAAACCCTCAGCAAATGGAAGATGTCAACTATTGATGAAGCCTTCTAGATTCCAAACAGAAGGTCACAGTTTGACAACCTTGAAAATCACAGAAACTCTTCTGGAGACCATTTGACTTTCCAATATAAAAAAGTTGTTCTATTTAAAGCTAAATTTATTAGCTTTTTATTAAAATGTGTCCTGTCTGTGCCAACAGCCCACACAATGTTAAAAATCATTTTACTGGCGTT
Source organism: Tragulus kanchil (assembly GCA_022376925.1). Lineage (NCBI taxonomy): Eukaryota > Metazoa > Chordata > Mammalia > Artiodactyla > Tragulidae > Tragulus > Tragulus kanchil. The sequence continues at coordinate 37,154,932 of JAIOJX010000025.1, forward strand.
CTTCCTTCCTTGGCCACCCACTCTTCCCCTCTCTCTGCCTCCCACACCCAGTTTATTTGATTTACTTTAAAAGAAAATCTGAAAGTTGGCTCTAACAGCACACCATCCCTTACATCCTTATGTGGCCACTAACAAAGAAGGATCTCCAAAAAAAAGGGGGGCAGGATTTCCCTGGTGGTCCAGTGGGTAGAGAGTCTGCCTTGCAGTGCAAGGGGCACCAGTTTGATCCCTGGCCCAGGAAGATCCTGCCTGCTGCAGAGCAGCTGGACCAGTGCGTACAATTACTGAGCCAGCATTCTGGAGCGCATTTGCCCAGAGCCCGTGCTCTGCACGGAGACAGATTACTTTAACGGGAGGCCCACACATGCCAAATAATAAAAGATGGATGAAAACAAATATAAAAAAAATTTTAAAAGAGGCATGATGGGAGAAAATAATTTTTAAAAATTTATTAAAAATTTAAAAAAAATTTAAAAAGAGGGCAGAAGATAAGCAGGTCCATATTACAAATGCAGGACCAGATGACAAATGAAGTCGCAGCCAACACCTTCAGTCCAGTGAACGCCCAGCAGAGAAACCTACTGGAATCAAGAAACCCAGCAGGACAAGGTGGGGCTCCAGTGCAGGAAGACTTTGCGGCTCTAGCCCTGCCCTGTTTCTTCTGTGTAAGGAATAAACAGGCTTTAGCCTCCATAACCTCCCCTGAGTTCCAAAGAGCAGGTTCAAACAGTTGCTCATCAGGAAAGGGGGTAGATACAGAGAGCAGGGAAGAGCAGCCAAGAAACCACAATGCAGCTTCAGAGCAGGGTCCTGGTTCCCCTCTCAAAGACACACATGTATCTTTGAGCTCTTTTGTGGAACTAAACCCTCAGCAAATGGAAGATGTCAACTATTGATGAAGCCTTCTAGATTCCAAACAGAAGGTCACAGTTTGACAACCTTGAAAATCACAGAAACTCTTCTGGAGACCACCTGAGGCCAGATTAAAGGAGTGTAGGCCCTGCACACACCCTGATCCTTATCAGCAACCCTGGACCACAGCTGTAAAAACTCCTCACCAATATCCCCCCCTCCTCAACCCCTGAGCGGAACACATGTATTTGAGGGCATTAACCCACTGTGCTCCTCTTTGCCTGGCAAAGCAATACATCTATTCTTTTCTACTTCACCCAGAACTCTGTCTCTGAGATTCAATTCAGCACTGGTGCACAGTGGCTGAATTTTGACATCAATCATGGGATAATCAATTTGTGCTGTTATATGCCACTACATTTCTGGTCATTTATTACCTGGCAATAGAAAACAGGTACACAGTAGATTCAACATCTTGCCCTTCACCACAGGAGGGATGTCTTGGCATGCCCTAAATGACTATACTTTAGAAAATACACAAAATCATGATGCAGTCTACACATCTGGGGACAAGCCCACCCTGTATCCTGGTAGCTCTTCTTCCTATTCAACACTGGCCCTTGATCAACCACTGTGATAATTATTATCAAAGCACCTTCTAATTTCTTACTTGTAGTAAGAGAAAAATCTGTGTCCACTCTCACATAAATTTAGTCTAGAAAGTGGTAAACAATTACCCTGAAATGTAGGAGATGCAGGTTCAATCTATGGGTTTGGGAAGATCCCCTGGAGGAGGAAATGGAAATTCCATGGACAAAGCCTGGTGGGCTGCCTTCCATGGGGTCACAGTGAGTGGGGCACAACTAGCGACTAGACAACAACAAAACAAAACAAACACCCACACTTCATAGAATCATGTAAAATGTTATTAACACTATTTCAGATTTAAGAACATTCAACCAGAAAGAAAAGTCAAAGCAAACTGGAACAATGACTTTGAAGTTCACTGTTTTTTCTTCCAGAATTTCATTATCAACAATATCTATTGAGCATGCTATAATAAAGCACTATACCAGGCATAACAGAAAAAAGTTGGTATATAAAACAGTCCTAACCTTCAAAAATTTGATTATTTATGATAAGAACATAGAATATAACCAACTCTTTATGACAGCCTATTCTAACTACTAAATGATACAGCAGAGAGAATAATCACTGAGGCCTGAACAGTCAGAAAAGGTACTATAGGAACTTCCTCAGTCATCCAGTGGTTAGGACTCCACGCTTACAATGCAGGGGGTACAGGTTCAGTCCCTAGCCAGGGGACTAGATCCTACATGCTCCCCTCCCCAAAATGGTATATATATCTGAATCACCTTGCTGTATACCTGAAACTGACATAACATTGTAAATCAACTATCTTTCAATATTTTTTTTTAAAAAAAAGAGTAAATGGGCAATGGCGTAGAGGCTGGATAACAGGTATTAGAGAATCATAAAATGTATTATTCCACTTACCAGCAGTTGATCATAGCAATAAATGGGAAATTTTACTTGAGGCAATTGGAGGATTATAACCTGGGAACAGCTGCTCAGAAAGTTCTGAGAACAGTTTTGTCCATTGGAAAAATCAAATTTATGGCTGTTAAAGTATTATTACAGGAGGGATGTCTTGGCATGCCCTAAATGACTATACTTTGAAACCTCTACATCTCTGGGGACAAGCCCACCCTGTATCCTGGTAGCTCTTCTTCCTATTCAACACTGGCCCTTGATCAACCACTGTGATAATTATTATCAAAGCACCTTCTAATTTCTTACTTGTAGTAAGAGAAAAATCTGTGTCCACTCTCACATAAATTTAGTCTAGAAAGTGGTAAACAATTACCCTGAAATGTAGGAGATGCAGGTTCAATCTATGGGTTTGGGAAGATCCCCTGGAGGAGGAAATGGAAATTCCATGGACAAAGCCTGGTGGGCTGCCTTCCATGGGGTCACAGTGAGTGGGGCACAACTAGCGACTAGACAACAACAAAACAAAACAAACACCCACACTTCATAGAATCATGTAAAATGTTATTAACACTATTTCAGATTTAAGAACATTCAACCAGAAAGAAAAGTCAAAGCAAACTGGAACAATGACTTTGAAGTTCACTGTTTTTTCTTCCAGAATTTCATTATCAACAATATCTATTGAGCATGCTATAATAAAGCACTATACCAGGCATAACAGAAAAAAGTTGGTATATAAAACAGTCCTAACCTTCAAAAATTTGATTATTTATGATAAGAACATAGAATATAACCAACTCTTTATGACAGCCTATTCTAACTACTAAATGATACAGCAGAGAGAATAATCACTGAGGCCTGAACAGTCAGAAAAGGTACTATAGGAACTTCCTCAGTCATCCAGTGGTTAGGACTCCACGCTTACAATGCAGGGGGTACAGGTTCAGTCCTAGCCGGGGGACTAGATCCTACATGCTCCCCTCCCCAAAATGGTATATATATCTGAATCACCTTGCTGTATACCTGAAACTGACATAACATTGTAAATCAACTATCTTTCAATATTTTTTTTTAAAAAAAAGAGTAAATGGGCAATGGCGTAGAGGCTGGATAACAGGTATTAGAGAATCATAAAATGTATTATTCCACTTACCAGCAGCTGATCATAGCAATAAATGGGAAATTTTACTTGAGGCAATTGGAGGATTATAACCTGGGAACAGCTGCTCAGAAAGTTCTGAGAACAGTTTTGTCCATTAGAGGTCAAAACACAGTTACATAAAATTTTAAGACAGCATGGCTGTATATTAAAGGTATTATTGACCATTTATACAATCTAGAGAATAGTGCGTCATGGGTCATCATGGTCCCTTACAATATGAAGAAGGAACTCTCAAGCTAAGGACACATGCATATTCATGAGAAGTGTGGGCAATTTATGCATATTCATGAAGGGGTCTGAGCAGAGGAGAATTCAGCACAAAACTGGGGCAAACAAAGGTTGATGGAATCCAGACTTGGGTTCACTGGAGTCAAGAGAGTCAGAAAGGTCAGCAGCATTGTCGTTAGGTTCATTAATCTGGTGGTTGAATGGTTTGAATTCTGCAAAACAGCTCAAGAATGTGTTTCATTCTAATCTTGACTTTTAAAACAGAACTGGGAGTTTTTACAACTGATATACTGTCCCCTGAAATGATTATCTCCCTAGCCTGGTAATAGCTGTTTGCTTATACCTTCTTTTGTTTCCTTAAAATGTGTAATTCCTAAGACCTATTCTTCTGCAAGGGCAAGCGTTGTGCTAGATCACAAAACGGCTTCAGCATAAAATGGCTTCTCTTATATTAAGAAAATTATGTCTGGTTCTCTTCCTCCCTACTCTGCTACCCCAGGGACTCTCTGCCTATCTTCTTACAGTTTCCTGTTGGGCAAAAGCTAAAAAAAAAAAAAGTGAAAAAAGTAGCTAAGAAGTAAGTTGTAACTCTTGAAGAAAGTGTTGCCAGTTAAGACTGAAAAAATCTGTTTTTTAAAATCAGCACTAAACTGGATGATATGGTCTCCACAATAGATACTACTGTATCTATACTATATAATAGTATCTTCCCAGGTGGCACTGGTGGTAAAGAACCTGCCAGCCAATGCAGGAGACATAAGAGACGTGTGTTCCATCCCTGGGTCGGTCAGGATGGTCCCCTGAAGGAGTGCATGGCAACCCACTCCAGTATTCTTGCCTGGAGAATCCCATGAACACAGGAGGCTGGTGGACTACAGTGTATAGGGTGGCAAACAATTGGATACAACTAAAGCAATTTAGCACACACACATATGTAATACAAAATGTGAGGCCTTCCTAGCTGGCTCAGTGGTAAAGAACTGCCTGTCAATACAAGAGATGGCAGGTTTGATCTCTGGGCCAAGATGATTACCTGGAGAAGAAAATGGTACCCCACTCCAGTATTCTTGCCTGGGAAATCCCACAGAGGAGCCTGGCAGGCTGCAGACCATGGGGTCTCAAAAGAGTTGGACACAATTTAGTGACTTAACAACAATACATAATATACAATATTTGTAATAAATAAAGAACACAAATGTTAGAAATGAGTTCATATCAATAGGCTTCCATAATAAGAAAGTATCTAGCTTTACAAACCATCTTTGGGGAAAAACAAAAACAAAATCTTGCTAGAAATGAGATATCACCTCACACCCGTCAGAATGGCCATCTTCAAAAAATCTGCAGACAATAAATGCTGGAGAGGGTGCGGAGAAAAGGGAACCCTCTTGCATTGCTGGTGGGAATGTAACTTGATACAGCCTCTATGGAAGACAGTATGGAGATTTCTTAAAAAACTAAAAATAGAAGCACCCTATGACCCAGCAATCCCACTATTAGGCTTATATCCTGATGAAATCAAAACTGAAAGAAGCACCTGTACCCCAATGTTCACTGCAGCTCTCTATACAATAGCCAAAACATGGAAGCAACCTAGATGTCCATCGACGAATGAATGGATCCAGAAGCTCTGGTACATATATACAATGGAATACTACTCAGCTGTTAAAAGAAATGCAGAAGACTCAGTCCTAATGAAGTGGCTGGCTCTAGAACCTATCATAAAAAGTGAAGTAAGTCAAAAAGAGAAAGACAAATACAGTATACTAACACACATATATGGAATCTAGTAGGACGGTCTTGATATCACACACAGGGAACTCATGAAAAAAAAGACAGAGCATAGACATAGGGACATCGTGGCGAATAAATAGGGAGGGGGAAGCAAGGAGGAAGTAACAAGGAAACCTATAGTGTTATGTGTGGAAAAGATAGCTAGTGTCACAGTGCTAAGGGAATAGGAGTGCTTACAATGGCTTGGGGCAAAGGTCTGGAGGGGTGGGATGGGGGGATCTGGGCGGGTGGGGACCATGGATATGCACATGACTGATCTGGGAACATACATGTATGTGAACAACAAAACTCTGTAAAACCTTTAAAATAAAGAATAAAAATAAATTAAAAATAAATAAATAAATAAATAAAAATAAATAGGCAGAAGCAGCATTAAAAAAAAAATCTTGCTAGATCTAAGACTTTGTAATTATATACACATACACACACATGCATACACACATACACACACACACAAATCTCCCACTATCAAAATAATCTGATTAATAAACTATAGTTCCTCCCTTAAAGGTGACATTTTTTTAAGGCCATTAGTGAAAATGACAAAGACGCAGCTGTTGCAATATATGATAGCTTATTATTAGAGATTTTAAGGATTCACTGGAATTGGAAAGAAAACGAAACCACCAAGCCTCATTTGAGTATATATTTTTGCATGAAATTGTTAACTTGTCTTCATTCTTGCAAATTCAGCTCCCACTCTGCTTGGCTTCATCCTCTTCTCAGAAAATATATGTCATGCAGTTCTGGGATCCCTGAGGATAACCAGTATGGTCAGTCTGGTGTTGCTGTAAACTTCAGATCTGGGTATTCTCACCCATTTACACTTTCCAAAGACAGGGCACTTATTTCAGGGACCTGTCATACGATATTAGCTTTAAAAAAATGCTGGTGACAGTGTAACTGAAAATTCAGATGGAAAAGAACTGGAAAGGGTCAGCATCTTTCCTTCTGCTGATTTCTGAAAACTGATTCTTGAGAAAACAGTTTCTGGGCAGCATGACCAGGCAAGGGCACCGCCGATCCTACCGTTTGCAAGCCTCTTTGTTATCAATATTGATGGCCACACAGTTCATTCCACCCAGTGATGAGAATCAAACGTGAAGACGGCTGAGATAATTGGGTCGAATCTGTAGCAGGCCAATTCAGCGACCACATAGAAATGAGGGCATATTCCAAAATTATAATGGGCTGTTCGCTGTGCATGAGCAAGAGAGTCGTGATGCTCGTGAACTATCAACCCATTTCAGAAGGGCACTAGCAAGTAAAGATGTAAATGATGCACTTACACTGGAGTGGAGTAAAAATAAACAATCCGGTTGATCAGAGAAATACAGGCAGGTTTATGTCCCAGACATCTGATTTCCAGCTCACTCCCTCTCATAATAAAAAAGTTAGTCAAATAATGGAAACACTGAGGAGTCTGGCTATTTTAAGTTATTATTGTGAATACATTCTTGCAGTGGGCCCCAACCTTTGTGGCACCAGGGACTGATTTCATGGAATACAACATTTCTGCAGATCGGGGAGGGGGGCGATGGTTTTGGGATGATTTAATTGTTCACTCTATTTTTATTATTACATCAGATCTACCTCAGATCATCAGGCATTAGATCCCAGAAGTTGGGGATCCCTGGTTATGCTATGCTGGGTTGGCTTTGTCACTCCAAACCCACCCTCTAAAGGCCTCTCAGGCCTTCCCCCGGGGTATGTGGCCTTGCTTTTATTAAAATGGTTCTGGGTCTAAAAACTGCCATGGGAAGGGAAAGCCAGTACCTCTGTCAGGTTGACTCAAGTCAGGCTTCCATTCAAAGCTGTGTACTTTTTGGTGGCACAAGTCACCTGGTCAACCAGCTGAATCTTTCCTGGGGGCCAATTCTCCCTGGCATTTCTATATTTTTCTGTTTCGGCGTATCTTTTCAAGGATATTCATATAGCAAAGAGCTTTGCATGTCAGGACCACTGATGACTTCCCCCAGACTCTCCCCTGGCTTTGCCTTGCCCAGGCATAGTTCACCATCTTTCAGGTCCTAATGAAAATCTAGCAATTTTTTTTTTTTTTTTAATTTGCTTTCCTGGTGGCTCAAACGGTAAAGAATCCACCTCCAATGCAGGAGACCCAGGTTTGGTCCCTAGGATGGGAAGATCCCCTGGAGAATGGAATGGCTACCCACTCCAGTATTCTGTTGCAAGCCTCTTTGTTATCAATATTGATGGCCACCATTAAAGTGATGAGAATCAAACGTGAAGACGGCTGAGATAATTGGGTCGAATCTGTAGCAGGCCAATTCAGCGACCACATAGAAATGAGGGCATATTCCAAAATTATAATGGGCTGTTCGCTGTGCATGAGCAAGAGAGTCGTGATGCTCGTGAACTATCAACCCATTTCAGAAGGGCACTAGCAAGTAAAGATGTAAATGATGCACTTACACTGGAGTGGAGTAAAAATAAACAATCCGGTTGATCAAAGAAATACAGGCAGGTTTATGTCCCAGACATCTGATTTCCAGCTCACTCCCTCTCATAATAAAAAAGTTAGTCAAATAATGGAAACACTGAGGAGTCTGGCTATTTTAAGTTATTATTGTGAATACATTCTTGCAGTGGGCCCCAACCTTTGTGGCACCAGGGACTGATTTCATGGAATACAACATTTCTGCAGATCGGGGAGGGGGGCGATGGTTTTGGGATGATTTAATTGTTCACTCTATTTTTATTATTACATCAGATCTACCTCAGATCATCAGGCATTAGATCCCAGAAGTTGGGGATCCCTGGTTATGCTATGCTGGGTTGGCTTTGTCACTCCAAACCCACCCTCTAAAGGCCTCTCAGGCCTTCCCCCGGGGTATGTGGCCTTGCTTTTATTAAAATGGTTCTGGGTCTAAAAACTGCCATGGGAAGGGAAAGCCAGTACCTCTGTCAGGTTGACTCAAGTCAGGCTTCCATTCAAAGCTGTGTACTTTTTGGTGGCACAAGTCACCTGGTCAACCAGCTGAATCTTTCCTGGGGGCCAATTCTCCCTGGCATTTCTATATTTTTCTGTTTCGGCGTATCTTTTCAAGGATATTCATATAGCAAAGAGCTTTGCATGTCAGGACCACTGATGACTTCCCCCAGACTCTCCCCTGGCTTTGCCTTGCCCAGGCATAGTTCACCATCTTTCAGGTCCTAATGAAAATCTAGCAATTTTTTTTTTTTTTTTAATTTGCTTTCCTGGTGGCTCAAACGGTAAAGAATCCACCTCCAATGCAGGAGACCCAGGTTTGGTCCCTAGGATGGGAAGATCCCCTGGAGAATGGAATGGCTACCCACTCCAGTATTCTCGCCTGGAGAATCTCATGGACCGAGCAACCTGGCGGGCTACAGTTCACAGGGTCACAAAGAATCAGACACCACTGAGTGACTAACACTTTCAAACAGCCTTGAGAGGTAGAGATAACATCCCCTTTTAGGGCAAAGAATACATCTGTTTCCCAGCTAGAAGGATAATGACAATGTCTCTCTCCAGGGCAAAGGTTTGCTTTCAGATCATTATAAATGACAGGGGTTCACTAAGCTCAGAGTTCCTCAGCTGCAATCTCTTTCTGGTACAGCATACTTTTGAGTGACTTGGGAGGCAAGAGAAATCAATGCAAACATGAAGTTCTTACTGCCTGACACGCTACTAGTGGAAAAGTCCTTTGTCTCTGGCCCAGATGTCTTGTGGCTTGTCTACGTCTATGAAACTGTGGCAGCCTAACCTGTTCACTTGCCAATAGGGTACAAATCTCAGACCCTTTACTGGTATTAACAGGTCAAGGGCTCCTAGCTCAACGACCCATCATCCTGAAGCCATGTGCTTCTAACTCAGCCACTAATTTTCTGGTCATTTGTTATGGCAGCAACAGAAAATGCATCAGACAAGGTATCTTTCTACTGTTTTCCTTCCTGGAGACACTGATTATAAACCCAGGGTGCCCAAGAATAAGGAAAGCTGAAAACCTTAGCTCTGGGACACCTGCCTGATACTCACATCCTGACATATTAAGGACCCTGGGAAGAGTATCAAGGAAGAAGGGAAAAAAGACACTGCTCACGTCTTCCTCTCCCTTCCACATGAGAAAACTGGAAAGCACAAATCATAAGATTTACACTCTAAGAGTAATAATAATAATAACAATAAAATGTATAGTTCCACATCTACAAAGGAAAGATGGTACATAAATACCATCAGATGGTGCTTCTGTTGAGAAGCACCGATTACACTGGCCCAAGCCTGGTGGACTCCATTCAGAGCTATGCATACACAGAACAGGGGCTTCCCTGCTGGTTTAAATAGCAAAAAAATCTGTCTGCAGTCCAGGAGACCCAGATTCAGTCCGTGGGTCAGGAGGATCTCTTGGAGAAGGGAATGGCTACCCACTCCAATGTTCTTGCCTGGAGAATTTCACAGACAGAGGAGCCTAGTGGGCTATGGTCCAGAGGGGTTTCAAAGAGTCATTCGCAATTGAGCAATTAACCATTTCACTTTCACTTTCATGCACAGAGTATGACTCTATGGGGCAGGGGAGGACTCAGTTCTCAGCCCACCTCTGTATCTGACCCACATAAAACCACATAGGATGTGTGCCCATGAGTCTACACAGGGCAACTGAGAGCCTGAGATACATGAGGAAAAGTAGTGAGAGGTAAAACTAAAGCTCCACAGGGTGCTCTGTCTGCTTGCATGCAAAAAAGAGAACTTCTTCCATAACGGGGCAAAATCCTCCCATGAATCCTCCTTACCTCACACAAGTTCAGCCTCCTTTCCGTGGGGATCACCACAGGCTAGCATCTGAAGTACATAAAATGACACCATGACTTTTGCTTAAATCCTAAAAGAATTTATCTGAGAAAAACAATTCTTTTCTCAACAGATACAATGCAGAGAATCTTCTTAACCAGACATACCGTTTCCCCAATCTCCTAAATTATCTAGTTTTGAATCTGTTAAAATTAAGGTTTTTCATATTCCTTTTAGCCTGACTTGATATTCAAGTGTCTCTTAAATCAGTCTGAAAAAAAAAAATCAATTAAAAAAAAAACTTTCCCCATCGGATAGAGCTACTGGAAAGTTCATCTCATGGTAATAATTTATAGACAAGGCAATGCATTATTTACTAGGCAAGTCATCTGCACCACGTACAGGATCCTCTTCGCTTGAGCGACAAAGGACAACTATACCACACTAAAGATTTTCAGGTGGCTTAAGATACTTTATCACCTTTCTTGTGAGGTAATTGGAGATTCTGATAGTCATTAATCCAGTGATTCTAGTAACACGCTTTTGAAGAGGATGGCAAACGTGCTATTTATTTAAATATTTCAGTAGTTTAAATAAAAAGTCTTTATAAAGAAAAATTCAACATAAAAGCTAATGTACTGATAGAATAAGCCTGAATCAAAAATGTGAAAATCAGGGACTTCCCTCGCAGTCCAGTGGCTAAAACTCCACACTACAAATGCAGGAGGTGCAAGTTTTGATCCCTGGTCAGGGAACTTAGATCCCACGTGTTGCCCAAAAGCAAAACAAAAAACAATGAAAATTTTAAAAGCTGGGAGAGAGATGGGAGAGTTTAAATTTTTGAGAGACATCTGTCAGACATTATATGAATACCTACATTTAGGCTGTTTGGACTTAAATTAGTCACTATGTGGAAGTATTATAAATTTCTTTGGCCTAAGAAACACCATGAAAAAAAATTACCCAGATACTAAGGGTGCCATGAAACAAGAAGATTTAGGACAAACCGAGGTTCAAAGGACACTCAGAGCCTGCTCAGAGTAGAATCAGAAAAGTATCCACCATCCACTCTCAGGGTTAGTTTCTACATCATCATATATGGTAGGGCCTTCTCTATGATGTGATTTGACTCTAATGTTGGTCCTGCTCATGCTCAGCCACTCAGTCATGTCTGACTCTTGGTGAGCATGAGCAATATTCCACTGTATACATATAAGCCACATTTTGTTTATCCATTCATCTGTCAATGACAGTTGGGTTCTTTCCATTATTGCCTATTTCAAATAAGGCTGCTGTGCACATCGGTTTCCACTTTTGGCTTACTGTGAATGCTTCTGTGAACACTGACAAATGGAATATTATTTTGTCTTTAAAAAGAAGAAAATCCTGATACAGATTACAACACAGATAATCCTGAAACTATTACTCTAAGTGAAATAAGCCCAATACAAAAGAGCAAATATCCTGTGCCTCTACTTCCATACAGTATCAATACTGGAGAAGTCAAAGTTATAGAGGCAGAAAGTAGACTAGTGGGGACCAGGGCCTGGGGGAAAGCAGGATGGAGACTGAGTGTTGAATGAGCACAAGCTTCAGCTGTGTGGAGAAGTTCCAGAGCAGGCAGTGGTACATTCATTAACATATTTCAGCTTTTGAAGAGGATGGCACGTGCTATTTATTTAAATATTTCAGTAGTTTAAATAAAAAGTCTTTATAAAGAAAAATTCAACATAAAAGCTAATGTACTGATAGAATAAGCCTGAATCAAAAATGTGAAAATCAGGGACTTCCCTCGCAGTCCAGTGGCTAAAACTCCACACTACAAATGCAGGAGGTGCAAGTTTTGATCCCTGGTCAGGGAACTTAGATCCCACGTGTTGCCCAAAAGCAAAACAAAAAACAATGAAAATTTTAAAAGCTGGGAGAGAGATGGGAGAGTTTAAATTTTTGAGAGACATCTGTCAGACATTATATGAATACCTACATTTAGGCTGTTTGGACTTAAATTAGTCACTATGTGGAAGTATTATAAATTTCTTTGGCCTAAGAAACACCATGAAAAAAAATTACCCAGATACTAAGGGTGCCATGAAACAAGAAGATTTAGGACAAACCGAGGTTCAAAGGACACTCAGAGCCTGCTCAGAGTAGAATCAGAAAAGTATCCACCATCCACTCTCAGGGTTAGTTTCTACATCATCATATATGGTAGGGCCTTCTCTATGATGTGATTTGACTCTAATGTTGGTCCTGCTCATGCTCAGCCACTCAGTCATGTCTGACTCTTGGTGAGCATGAGCAATATTCCACTGTATACATATAAGCCACATTTTGTTTATCCATTCATCTGTCAATGACAGTTGGGTTCTTTCCATTATTGCCTATTTCAAATAAGGCTGCTGTGCACATCGGTTTCCACTTTTGGCTTACTGTGAATGCTTCTGTGAACACTGACAAATGGAATATTATTTTGTCTTTAAAAAGAAGAAAATCCTGATACAGATTACAACACAGATAATCCTGAAACTATTACTCTAAGTGAAATAAGCCCAATACAAAAGAGCAAATATCCTGTGCCTCCACTTCCATACAGTATCAATACTGGAGAAGTCAAAGTTATAGAGGCAGAAAGTAGACTAGTGGGGACCAGGGCCTGGGGGAAAGCAGGATGGAGACTGAGTGTTGAATGAGCACAAGCTTCAGCTGTGTGGAGAAGTTCCAGAGCAGGCAGTGGTGACAGATGTACAGCAGTGTGGGTGGACTTGACCCCACTCAATGTAACCACCAAAGGAGAGTCAAAATGGTAAATCTCACATTATATGTACTTCACCACAATAAAAGAAGAAATGTTAAACCATTCTTCACAAGCCATTTAGAAACTGACTGCCAACTACACCTGGGTGGCGGGCCATAGTTTATACACGAGACCCACTGAATGAAAGGAACAAAACGACATAAAATACTTTTTAAAATTATAATGTATTTTTATTTCACCATGAATGTTACAGTGTCATATTTAATATGCTTACTTACCAAAAGTGATAAATGCAACTATAGTATTTATCTGTCAAAAAATACTTGAGTCTCTTTAAGACAAGGTAGAATGTGTATAAAGACATACAGACAGGGTAATACACAAAAGTATTTACAGCTTTATCTGTTAAGAGATGTACACAGGTACAGGAAAGGTAGAGATGAATAAACCATGGTGTCTGCAACAAAGTATAAAATGTAGCCTGAAGATGTGGTTGGTAAAGCTGAAACAATGGGTGAAAATACCCAGTTTCAAAGTTCAGATTTCAAAGTTTGACATTACAGCCTGTGCCACTGTTACTTTTTTCCCATTCATCTGTACATAATAAACCATTTGCCTTCCATTTGGGGGAGGAGAGAAAATGGCACTTTACAAATACTGTTGGAGATCGGCTTGGATCTCTGCCCTGCGTCCTTGCAACCTTTAAATCTAAAACTCACTCACTTAACTCTTTGATGGGTTGGCATAATCTCAGGCTCTGAAGGTAACATATTCCTAAAGGAGAAAAGCCTGAGGCAATTTATCTAGACTTCAAGTCAGCTCTAAGCAAAACTCTCAACTCTCTTTGGGTATAACAATGAGTGTGACTGGTGCATCATACAGTGTGTGTTTCATTTTACGAGAAACCACCAAACTGTCTTCCATAGTAGCTACACCATTTCTCATGCCCAAAAGCTGTGCATGAGAGTACATGTGCTGTGAAGATCCTTACCAGTATTTGGTGTTGCCAGTTCCTGATTCTGGCCATTGTAATAGGTGTGTGGCAATATGTCGCTGTTGTTCTAATTTGCATTTCTAGGTTGACATATGATGTGAAACATCTTTGCACTACAGTTATTTGACATCTGGATATCTTCTGGGATGAGTTCTATTAAGATTATTGGCCTATGTTTTAATTACACTTTTGTTCCCCTGTTGCTGCATTTTAGGAGTTCTTTGTGTATTTTTTGGTTCACAGTCTTTCAACAGATGTGCCTTTTAGAAATGTTTCTCCCAATCTGTGTCTCTCTCCTAGTTCTCTTGAGCTCATGGATTCTTCAGGTCAGGAATGAGGATACAGCAGCACTGGAACGGCTTCCCCTGGTCCACAGGTCTAGCACTGCAGCTTGGAAGACTCAAAAGGTTGAGGGGTGACTCCAGTGTCTGGGAGCTAGGATCAGCTTCTTCACTCACACGACAGGCGCCTGGGTGGGTTACTGGAAGGCGGGGCTCAGCTGCACTGGTCACTCAGCCTACCTTCAAGGGGTCTCCCAATGTCTGTTGGGCTCTTCACAGCACATCAGCCTTGGGCAGTCAGACTTCCTACATGACGGCTGAGAGCTCCAAAAGTGAGTGTGCCAACATGCAGGTGGAGTAACCGAGCCTCTAAGGTCATACAGTGACTAGGATCACCTTTCACTACACTCTGCTGGTCTAGTCAGACATGCCCCAACTGTCTTTAAGGGGAGGAGATACAGAGTTTACATCTTTATGGGACAAGTAAAGAAATTACAGCCACATTTTAAAACCGTCACAGACGTATTAACATAAAGAGATGGGGGGCTACAGGCCAAGGGGCTAATACTGTCCACCTCTCAGACTCCCTCAAAGCGAATTTTATTAGCCTATTATTTTTAAGTCAGACTAAGCCAAATATATCCTCCATGGATGGCAAAATGTCACCTACCTATTTTCATGTAACAGAGTAACATATTAGCGGAAATTCATTTGCTGTATGTGAATTGCATCAAGAATGACTAACAGCTTGCTTTTGACCCTAGAACCATCCGCTAATTATAACCACTTATTTTTCAAACATGATCACTCTCAGATCCACCCTCAGACTTGGGCTAAGTCATATCCAGAAAGCACACAGTGAATACCTATAGCAAGTCAAGCAAGGCAATCAGGGTCATGCCAACACTATGGCTGCTGAAATCAAGGGCCATTCCCTGTCTTGGGGATTACCAGACTTTATGATTTCCTGGGCCAGGAAGAATTTGAGAGATAAACCAAATGAGAGCAAATAAAGTTACCAACTTTTTATTTTCCAAGTAAAAATATTTAGAAAGCAACTACTCTATTACTATCATCACATGGAAAAAATAGAACGGATAAAGCATAATCCTTCATAATGACTAAGTCTAACTAAATAAAAAACTCACTATATATTTTTTTCTCATTTCTCTGCTGACCTATGGAAACTTCACTATGGATGAACCCCAGTTCACACTCTGGGGTGTGAAACTACCTGTGCATCTGGCATCCTGGTCCTTTCCCTACCTGCTTTATTCTAATAGCTCCAGAACTTTAGCTTGCTCCTAGATATTCAATCCAAAAGACAAATAAGTAAATGGCTATAATACAACACGAGTGCTATAAAGATATAAGGAGCAAGGGGGAATCAAGGAAGGTTTCACAAATTATGTGAAAAAGATTTGCCCATGAGAAAGAATTGGGAAGATGTTTATGGATGCCAGTAAATGTGGCTGAAAGCAGAGAGATAATCTATACTGTGTCCAAGGCAACTATACTGTGTACCAAAAAAGGAAGCAGTGGTTATACTTGGTTGTAGAGTAAGAGTTATTTTTCTCGTTTCTTTATTCTTTTGTTTTCTGAAATATAACAATCAAATATGCATTCATTTAATAATCAGGAAATTTAAAAACATTGATTTCAATTTTATAGGTTAGCTTAGTAAAAACAAACAAATGGTCTATTCCCCTTTAAGAAAGCAGTGTTAAAAGCGGCCGGGTTGGGCTTCCCCTGGTGGTCCAGTGGGTAAGGACACCGCCTTGCAGTGCAAAGGGCGCCGGTTCGATCCCTGGCCTGGGAAGATCCCACGTGCCGCGGAGCGGCTGGACCCATGTGTCCAATTACCTAGCCGGAGCTCTGGAGCGCATGCGCCCAGAGCCGGCGCTCAGCAACGACAGACCCCACCGCGATGGGAGGCCCGCAGGAGCCAAGGAACAAAGACGGATGAAAACAGACAAATGAATGACCAACAGAAGTGGCCCGCCTGCTCCCCTCATTCCCCAACTCGACCCCCGCCCCCCCCTCCACCAAAAAAAAAGCGGCCGGGTTGCAAAGACAAAATTTTATCAAGTTCCAGACTCTGGCAAGGACAAATAAGACACCGGAAGGCTACATTTCCTCAGTGCCTCTGTCAGAATCCTAGGCTGGGTATATTCAATACTGGAAAAATAGAACGGATAAAGCATAATCCTTCATAATGACTAAGTCTAACTAAATAAAAAACTCACTATATATTTTTTTCTCATTTCTCTGCTGACCTATGGAAACTTCACTATGGATGAACCCCAGTTCACACTCTGGGGTGTGAAACTACCTGTGCATCTGGCATCCTGGTCCTTTCCCTACCTGCTTTATTCTAATAGCTCCAGAACTTTAGCTTGCTCCTAGATATTCAATCCAAAAGACAAATAAGTAAATGGCTATAATACAACACGAGTGCTATAAAGATATAAGGAGCAAGGGGGAATCAAGGAAGGTTTCACAAATTATGTGAAAAAGATTTGCCCATGAGAAAGAATTGGGAAGATGTTTATGGATGCCAGTAAATGTGGCTGAAAGCAGAGAGATAATCTATACTGTGTCCAAGGCAACTATACTGTGTACCAAAAAAGGAAGCAGTGGTTATACTTGGTTGTAGAGTAAGAGTTATTTTTCTCGTTTCTTTATTCTTTTGTTTTCTGAAATATAACAATCAAATATGCATTCATTTAATAATCAGGAAATTTAAAAACATTGATTTCAATTTTATAGGTTAGCTTAGTAAAAACAAACAAATGGTCTATTCCCCTTTAAGAAAGCAGTGTTAAAAGCGGCCGGGTTGGGCTTCCCCTGGTGGTCCAGTGGGTAAGGACACCGCCTTGCAGTGCAAAGGGCGCCGGTTCGATCCCTGGCCTGGGAAGATCCCACGTGCCGCGGAGCGGCTGGACCCATGTGTCCAATTACCTAGCCGGAGCTCTGGAGCGCATGCGCCCAGAGCCGGCGCTCAGCAACGACAGACCCCACCGCGATGGGAGGCCCGCAGGAGCCAAGGAACAAAGACGGATGAAAACAGACAAATGAATGACCAACAGAAGTGGCCCGCCTGCTCCCCTCATTCCCCAACTCGACCCCCGCCCCCCCCTCCACCAAAAAAAAAGCGGCCGGGTTGCAAAGACAAAATTTTATCAAGTTCCAGACTCTGGCAAGGACAAATAAGACACCGGAAGGCTACATTTCCTCAGTGCCTCTGTCAGAATCCTAGGCTGGGTATATTCAATACTGCAGGCCTTCTTGTCCATAGATGCTCATTATCGAAAATTCTCAGGTAGTAGGTAAGGAGAGATCCAATGCTGGTGTCAGACACCAAGGTTAGAATCCTAGCTCTACCACTAACTAGCTCAATGAGCTCAGCAAACATTATACTTAAAACACCTGAATCTGCTTTCTCATCCTGGAAAACTGCCTACCTTTTAGGATTTTTGTGCTGATCAACTGATATAATGTAATAAAATCGTTTAGTACATTACCTAACTCTCAGAAAATAAGAAATACAGGACATATTTGTGTATCAATGGAAAGCAGATATTTCTTTACTCTCTTGATTTAGAAAGGCTTTAAAATCCCACCTTTGTTTGCCTAAAAGTTTTCAAGTGCCTAAAAGCCTTAAGCAAGTAAAATTTGTCAGCAGTAATGTCAAGCTTTTTAAACTTAAATATATGCCAGTTTTTAACAAGTTCCAAATGCCGAAAAAGATACTCAGTACTGCTTTTAAAATTAAGCTATCCCTAGAATGTTCTTTCGGAGAAGCCCGAAATAACTCAGTGGCTCTACCCCTATACTTTCCCAACTGACACAAAGCTAGACAGACCTTTCCCATTTCCCTCTTAATTCCAGCTAAATCCTCTATCCACTCCCAGAGAGCAACGAAGATCTTTGGGGCAGAAGAAGGTTGAGCTCTAAGGTCATGCCTCTGACCTGAGTTTTCTTAAAGCTGGAATGTAGTCAGGAGAACGATGTAGTAGGAGTTCCTCGAGTGTTCTCAAAACGGTCGTACAGCTTGCAGAATCCTCCTGAGCCGCCGAGCCAGTCGGCACTTACTCCACAACTTCCGCATTGCTCTCCTTCTTCCGGCCCCGTAACTTCCCAGGAGCCCTCTCCCGCAAATGACCAATGAGAGAGTGAGACGTCAGCCGGATGGAGCGGGCCGATCTTGCGCTGTTCACGAACCACCAACTTCACACAGCGAGGGTGGAAGCGGAAGCCCTGGTTTGGCCTTCAGTTCCGCCTTGGGGGAATGTCCCGTGAAAACAAGTGAAGAAGTCTTCAGGCCGTTGGGTTGGCGTTCTCACCTCTTAATCTATCAACGGAATTGTTAAGAGGTAACGCCTGCAACCGCGGGAGGGAGAGAACTCCACCACCCAAGAAAAAGAGCGAGCAGTCGGGCAGTCGCGGGGCAGAACCGAGCTCAGTGCAGGGTCTTTACAAGCCAGTCCCGTTCGGCACCGCTCCCCTCGAGGGCATGGTGCAGGCGGAGCTCTGGGCGGTCTCCAGGTGAGGGCAGCGACTCTGCTGGGGATACCACCGCGGAAGAACTGGGTCGATGCTGGGTGGGAAGAAAGAATGCTGCCCGCACTGTCCCCCAGTAGCACCGTGAGCGACCGCGTTTGTGGCAACAGCAGCAACAGAAAACACAGCGTGGGCCGAGTAGGCGGTTCGAGCTGCTGGTAAAGTCGCCCGACGGCTGTTTTTCCGTAGTATGCGAGCCCCAGACCAGGGCTCCCCATTACCATCTACTTCGAGCTTTTCCCCCTTGCAACTCGAAGCTGCTTTATGCGGAAAAATGCCTTGCACTTGTACCTGGAGGAACTGGAGACAGTGGATTCGACCTTTAGCGGTGGTTATCTACCTGCTGTCCATAGTGATTGCGGTTCCCCTGTGCGTGTGGGAATTACAGAAACTGGAGGTAAGAGGGTCCCGCACCATCTGCCCCTACCCTTCCTACCGCTGTCCTACCCATCCAAGGTAGCCTGTTTTCACTCAGATGCTCTAGACTTGATATCCTGAAACACATGTCATGTAAATGAACTCATGACAGAACCCATGTCTGTTCACGGTTTTTTGTAAGCCCTCTACTGGTGGAGGTAAGACTGAGGAAGTAACTATATTACTCTAGCAGCTTTGGGGAGCAGTGTTTTGCAGGCATTCATCGAGTTCCTGTAACTAAGGTAACTTTATTCCAGAAATCTTATTTTCAAATACTGACCTGAAGTAGCTCTACGTTAACGACCAGGTGTGGAATTTTATTAGCATTTAACTAACTTCCTGAATTAAAGGATGGAGTTGCTTCGACTATCTTGTTTGTTTTTACTTTAGAAGTGAACTCTTAGCCAACGCATGTTTTGGAAAAAATCCCTTGTATAATTTTTGATGTCATATTCATATTGTGACATCAGTGAAGTACCATAGGCTGAAAGACCCCACGGTAAATACTTACCTAAGTATTTTGTTAAGAGTTGTAATGAACTTTAAGTTTGAAGTTAATAAAATCCAAGGAAGTATTTTGACTTAGAAATAACTGTTTCTGGGCTTCCCTGGTGGTCCAGTGGGTAAGGACACCGCCTTGCAGTGCAAGGGGCGCCGGTTCGATCCCTGGCCTGGGAAGATCCCACGTGCCACAGAGCGGCTGGACCAATGTGTCCAATCACCGAGCCAGAGCTCTGGAGCGCATGCGCCCAGAGCCGGTACTCTTGCGACAACAGAGGCCACCGCGATGGGACGCCCACACGGGCCAAAGAACAATGATGGATGAAAGTAGGTAATGAAAGACCAATAGAAGTGGCCCGCCCGCCCCCTTCCCTCCCCAACCAGCAACCCCCACCAAAAAAAAAAAAAAAAAGAAAGAACTGTTTCACAAGAGTGATGACAGGACCATGGCAATTTTAAGCCTTTTGTGTGGAAATATTTTTATATAATTAAACAAACTGTATTTTTAGTATATGTTTGTTTTTTGTTTGTTCACTCAGATTTTTTTTCTTCTTTTTTTTCACTTTCCCATAATAGCATGGTCCATATAGTTGTTTTTACTGTTACTAGATTATTTCACTATATACTTGTTAGATGTTTAGGTTATATCCATAGTTTGCCTGTCCAAGTGTATAGACATCTTAATAAAAATAGGGATTTCTTTTAAGTATTTCTTCAGAGTATTTCTTGCTTTGAAGTATAGGAACTATTTTAAAGATTAATAATACATATAATATCAACCTAATTTAAGACTTCTTATAGTCATTTATGTCAATTCTACCTGAAAGGTAACTTTATTCCAGAAATCTTATTTTCAAATACTGACCTGAAGTAGCTCTACGTTAACGACCAGGTGTGGAATTTTATTAGCATTTAACTAACTTCCTGAATTAAAGGATGGAGTTGCTTCGACTATCTTGTTTGTTTTTACTTTAGAAGTGAACTCTTAGCCAACGCATGTTTTGGAAAAAATCCCTTGTATAATTTTTGATGTCATATTCATATTGTGACATCAGTGAAGTACCATAGGCTGAAAGACCCCACGGTAAATACTTACCTAAGTATTTTGTTAAGAGTTGTAATGAACTTTAAGTTTGAAGTTAATAAAATCCAAGGAAGTATTTTGACTTAGAAATAACTGTTTCTGGGCTTCCCTGGTGGTCCAGTGGGTAAGGACACCGCCTTGCAGTGCAAGGGGCGCCGGTTCGATCCCTGGCCTGGGAAGATCCCACGTGCCACAGAGCGGCTGGACCCATGTGTCCAATCACCGAGCCAGAGCTCTGGAGCGCATGCGCCCAGAGCCGGCACTCTGCGACAACAGACGCCACCGCGATGGGAGGCCCACACAGCCAAAGAACAAAGATGGATGAAAGTAGGTAATGAAAGACCAATAGAAGTGGCCCGCCCCCCCCCTTCCCCCCCCAACCAGCAACCCCCACCAAAAAAAAAAAAAAAGAAAGAACTGTTTCACAAGAGTGATGACAGGACTATGGCAATTTTAAGCCTTTTGTGTGGAAATATTTTTATATAATTAAACAAACTGTATTTTTAGTATATGTTTGTTTTTTGTTTGTTCAGATTTTTTTTCTTCTTTTTTTTCACTTTCCCATAATAGCATGGTCCATATAGTTGTTTTTACTGTTACTAGATTATTTCACTATATACTTGTTAGATGTTTAGGTTATATCCATAGTTTGCCTGTCCAAGTGTATAGACATCTTAATAAAAATAGGGATTTCTTTTAAGTATTTCTTCAGAGTATTTCTTGCTTTGAAGTATAGGAACTATTTTAAAGATTAATAATACATATAATATCAACCTAATTTAAGACTTCTTATAGTCATTGGTGTCAATGACAGAAAGTTAGTAGTCTGTCTTAAGAAAGAAATGGAAATTTTTATGCCAGCCAAACAGCATTATAGCCAGGGAGACAATCTCAGAGAGCTCTGAGCACTGTTCCAGAGAGACAGAAGGGAAGCCGGTATATATGTGATTTTGGCGAAGGAGGTAGATACCATTAAGTACATGTCTTAGTAGAAGGTCACTAGTCACAAGGGACAGGCATGGGTTTAGCAAGTTTCGGAGTTTGGGAAGATGCAAGAATCCAGGTTCAGGGCTTCCCCTGGTGGTCCAGTGGATAAGGACACCGCCTTGCAAGGGGCGCCGGTTCGTTCCCTGGCCTGGGAAGATCCCAGGTGCCGCGGAGCGGCTGGACCGATGTGTCCAATCACTGAGCCGGAGCTCTGGAGCGCATGCGCCCAGAGCCAGTGGCCGACAGGAGCCAAAGAACAAAGACGGATGAAAATGGCGAAACGAAAGACCAATAGAAGTGGTCCGCCCGCTCCCCTCCCTCCCCAACCTGACCCCCGCCCAAAATAAATAAATAAATAAATCTTTAAAAAAAAAAAAAATCCAGGTTCATAAAAAATTTCTCCAGAAAATATCTATCTGAAGGCCAATTTTTCCAGATCCCAGAGTGCCCCCTCCTGATCTCTGCCCCCACATACATGCCAGATTCCTTCCAGGGTGTGTTGTAAGTCAGCACCCATAGTGGCTAGTGACTTGCTTCTTGTAGAACCGCATGGTGGGCAGTATTTGTCGCTTTACAGTCCTTTCCCTTTCACTCTTAGTTTCGACCAAAACTTGGGAGGCATTTTGCGACCAATTTTTGCCACAGTACTGGGAATGCTTGTTCCTGGATCAAATGCGGGTTTTCTTATTAAGCCATTCAGTGTGTTACTACTGACCTAAGTCCTGTCAACAGTATCCAAAAGCTTCTGGGCCACCTAGCACACTGGTATGTTACTGCCCAGGAAGTGGGTCCCTCTTATTGCTTTTTCCCACATAGAAGTTGTATTATTATCAGTCTTGGGTCTTAAAGAACTATATATTAGGTCAGTCATTTCAGGTGGTGTAATCATTAGTTTCATCTGAGATTCACACGTTTGGTAATGCCAGAACCAGTAATCTTATAAACAGGTGAATGCAAGTAATACAGTTAGTAACATTAGTAAGGTTGTAAGTAAGTATTTAAGTTAGAACTTGGTTCCAGCCCAGCATCTCCCCAGGTCATCTGACCACTCTTCAGCACCAGTCACCATCTTTAAGGGAAATGATATATTGGCATTGCACATGAAGCTCAGCAGTGGACATGAACTTGGGCAGACTCCAGGAGATGGTGAGGATCAGGGAGGCCTGGTGTGCTGCAGTCCATGGGGTTGCAAAGAATCAGACATGACTTGGCAACTGAAGCACAGTAAAACTCACCAGAGATGTCTGCACGTATGAGTCAGATGGTGGGTCATCAGGACCCTTTCAGAATTGAGAAAGGAAGCTATCCTCTAAGGAGATGCCAGAAGGAGAAAATGTCATCTTGATGGTTGAGCAAGTGCTTCTGCCTTTGGGGAGATCTGGTTAACACACAATGCAGAGGCACATTGCACACCAAGGGAGAGGCCAAGAGGCAGAGAGAAAGTTCTATGTGTGAATTTTTCTTGCTTTAAAATGTTAATTTTTATTTCATCATTAACGTCAAGTCTAGTTTTCCTATACCAGGTCTTAAGGAATATTTTAATCTGCAATCTCCACTGCAGACACCCTGAGCCAGATTCTCATCATGCGTTGCCTGGCACATTCTGAACACAGTGGCCAAACTATCCAGTTAAAACATAAGTCACATTATGTGTGTCCTCTTAACCCAGTTTTTCCAAACTCTTAGTTTCGACCAAAATTGGGAGGCATTTTGCGACCAATTTTGCAACAGTACTGGGAATGCTTGTTCCCGGATCAAATGTGGGTTTTCTTATTAAGCCATTCAGTGTGTTACTACTGACCTAAGTCCTGTCAACAGTATCCAAAAGCTTCTGGGCCACCTAGCACACTGGTATGTTATTGCCCAGGAAGTGGGTCCCTCTTATTGCTTTTTCCCACATAGAAGTTGTATTATTATCAGTCTTGGGTCTTAAAGAACTATATATTAGGTCAGTCATTTCAGGTGGTGTAATCATTAGTTTCATCTGAGATTCACACGTTTGGTAATGCCAGAACCAGTAATCTTATAAACAGGTGAATGCAAGTAATACAGTTAGTAACATTAGTAAGGTTGTAAGTAAGTATTTAAGTTAGAACTTGGTTCCAGCCCAGCATCTCCCCAGGTCATCTGACCACTCTTCAGCACCAGTCACCATCTTTAAGGGAAATGATATATTGGCATTGCACATGAAGCTCAGCAGTGGACATGAACTTGGGCAGATTCCAGGAGATGGTGAGGATCAGGGAGGCCTGGCGTGCTGCAGTCCATGGGGTTGCAAAGAATCAGACATGACTTGGCAACTGAAGCACAGTAAAACTCACCAGAGATGTCTGCACGTATGAGTCAGATGGTGGGTCATCAGGACCCTTTCAGAATTGAGAAAGGAAGCTATCCTCTAAGGAGATGCCAGAAGGAGAAAATGTCATCTTGATGGTTGAGCAAGTGCTTCTGCCTTTGGGGAGATCTGGTTAACACACAATGCAGAGGCACATTGCACACCAAGGGAGAGGCCAAAAGGCAGAGAGAAAGTTCTATGTGTGAATTTTTCTTGCTTTAAAATGTTAATTTTTATTTCATCATTAACGTCAAGTCTAGTTTTCCTATACCAGGTCTTAAGGAATATTTTAATCTGCAATCTCCACTGCAGACACCCTGAGCCAGATTCTCATCATGCGTTGCCTGGCACATTCTGAACACAGTGGCCAAACTATCCAGTTAAAACATAAGTCACATTATGTGTGTCCTCTTAACACTGTTAATCCTGAATTAGAAGCCCGTATTGCTGACTGTGCATCAAGGCCCAGCGTGGTCGGACACCACTTCCACCCATCTCACTCTGACTTTCTCTGTCCTCAGCTCCTGAGCCGCCTCCACGCTTGCCTTGCTCAGGCATGTAGGGTGTGCTCCCATCCTAGGGCCTTTGCATATCATCATATGCCTTTCCCTAGATGGCATTTTCATTCCTTTGTGTCCTTCAAGTTTTTACTTCAGTGTCAGCCAGCTCCCCTGTTTAAAAATTACAAGCTTCTTTTCTTCAACTCTTCATCTCCTCTTCCCTTTGTTGGTCTTAGGGCTCACACCATCTAACACAGTATGTATTTTACTTATCTTGTTCTCTCCTTTTGCCCAAACGTCTGACACTTAATAAATGATTATTTGAGTCCCAGTGATAAATCATATTTGTATTGTGTATGGTTAGAGAGAGAAACTAAGTTCATGGAACTCAGTGCTGGAGACAAACACAGCCAACAAAAATAAGTCAATAAAATTAAATTATGTAAAATGCTGTAAGGAAATTTAAAACTATCTAAAAAGTGAAGAAGATGTCTTTCAAAGCCAACTCTACCAGCCTATGGAAAATTAAGTGGAAGGGGAGAGAAGTTAGGAAGCTGTTCAAGGTAGTTCAGAGGTAGTGGGTGCCTGGTGATGACCTTTAGCCCAAGTCAGGATAGCAGAAATAGAGATGGAGAGTGAATTTTAAGGATCACTGCAATAGAAGAAATAGGGCTTGCATATGGTTGGGAAAGAGACGGTGAGAGAACGGGAGATGTCAAGAACCCCTCTGAGGTTTCAGTCTTGAACAACAAGGTGAATGGTGATGCCAGGTCTCAAGATGGAAACTCGATGGTTAGGACAGATTTCAGGGCACTTGAGTTCTGCTTGGGACATAGTTCAAGGAATGTGAGAGAGATTCACACGGGCACGCAGACATGCATATGGAAGTGCAAATCTAGAGCTCAGAAAAGTTTGAACTACAGATACAGATACGAGTTGTCAGAACAGAGATTGTATTGAAAGCCATGAGGATGGATGAGGTTATAACGGGGAAGAAGAACAAGGAAAGACAGAGGATGTAGCACCAACATTTAGACAACACAGGGAAGAACAGGAACTTGAAGCAGCAGCCAGTGGGGAAGTAGAATGCCGGAGAGGGGTGTCTGGAAGCCAAAACAGAACGACCAAGTAGTGAACAGTCTGGTGCTGCTGTGCTGACCATTGATTTTCATAAGATAGGAGGGTCATTTGAGCCTTCTCGTGGTTTTCACAAGGTAGGAGGGTCATTTGTGAGCCTCATCGTGGTTTTGAGAAATGCATCATGGCCGGAGCTAGAGAGCTGTTTGAAAAGTAAACACGGGGGCTTCCCCTGGTGGTCCAGTGGATAAGGACACCGCCTTGCACTGCAAGGGGCGCTGGTTCGATCCCTGGCCTGGGAAGATCCCACGTGCCGCGGAGCGGCTGGACCAATGTGTCCAATTACTGAGCCGGAGTTCTGGAGCGCATGCGCCCAGGGCCGGTGCTCTGCGACAACAGACGCCACCGTGATGGGAGGCCCGCAGGAGCCAAAGAACAAAGACGGATGAAAAATAGAGAAATGGAAAACCAATAGAAGTGGCCCACCCGCTCCCCTCCCTCCCCAACCCGACCCCTGCCCAAAATAAATAAATAAATAAATCTTTAAAAAAAAAAAAAAAAAGTAAACACGGAGTAAAGTGGTATCAGGCTATGAAGAGAGGTTTTTGTGCCTTTGTTTGGGGTATATTTTTTTGCGGGGACCTTCCCCAGAAAGGGAAGGCAGCGGGATTGCCCCCGGCTGAACCGGGAGATCTCGGAGAAAGGCAGATCTTGAACTGCCCGCCCCGCAGCCCCCTGGCTCAGGCAGGGGACAATCAGAAGCGACAGGGGTTCCGTCAGAGCGGTTCCACTTTATTAGAGTAAACTAACAGTTTTTATAGGCAAACGAAAGGGGGGTTTGCAAGGGACTTCCTATAGTTACACCAATCAAGCTAAAGGTCGAGCAACCACGCATTTACATTGCAATAGGAACTCATGGTGAGCCTGCATTGCCCAGAGCTCAGAAACCAGGGGGGGATCAATCAGAAGTTTTGACAATGGACCTTAGATCATTGTCTCTTCCTGTAGGCATCCTTTTAGCACCAAACTGCAAATATGTGCTTAAGTTTCCCTATGCTTGCAAAGGCCCTCTTTCCTTCAGGGCCCCACATTTTTTGACTCAAATAAATGGCACAGTAGATAAAAAGGAGTGTGGATTAAGAGAGTCCCCCTTGCCCGTATTGCCTTTTGTTATTAAGGTGTTAGAAACAGTAACTACAGTATGTCTCTAAGATAAGGTAAAATTTTCTTCTCTTTAAAGCCCTGAAGCATAGGAATTGTCCCCATTTTACAGATGTGAAAAACTGAGACCAGTAAGTGGTTAAAGTGACACTGTACTAAGTACTTAGTAATCAGTCGTTCTCATTATTTACTGGATGAGTTTATTTTGTAAAAAGCGTAACAGTGCCCAGCACATAGTAGGTGCTCAGTAAACCCCTAATTACCACTGTTGTCTTTAAATACTATTGTTGTTTGCAGTGGGCAGCAGTTCTGCTCCTCATGGTATAGCATTTTCATATGTTTTTGTTGGGATTAGATTTATGACTGAACACATAAATCAGATGAACACATCTGTCAGCACTAGAAAAAGTAGTTGATATGTTTAGGGCTAGTTTTGTATGAGGGGGAAAAAAAACCTTGTCTTTTAAACTCTACAGTCACAATGCTCACCCTGTGAGAAGTCAGTGGGAACTGAGGTTGTAGAAAACCAGAGATTTGGTTAGCCCGTCCCATGCCCATTGAGGCATATACTCAGGACTGAGTGGCCGGGTGACAATCTGAGCTACCATCTGTTTCCCTTACTTGACTGTGTATTTATATATATATATTTTTTGCTTGTTTGTTTGTTTGTTTGTTTCATGTGAGTGAAATGCCCCCGTGATGTCACTCGGCTCTGCATTCAGTTCACCTTGCCCTGCTGGTCTTAGTAGCACTCTGTGGAAGTGCACCTGCCTTCTCCCGCAGGAGACCTGGGCCCAGAGAGCACTCTCCCCTTTCTCTCTACTCTGCTCTAAAAGCCGTTGGCTGAGCGAACAGTTGACTTACTTCAGGATGCTGGTCTTTAATGGTTTTTCTTTTCCTCTCTGCTTTCTTCAAGTTACCTTAGGACAAAAATCTACACTAATCTCTTGTTTTGTGAACCCAAAAGTGGCCAAGTTTAATAGTAATCACATCCTTCTATCAGTGTGTCTCAAGTATGAATAATTTATTTAGAGATAAATGTAAATTAGAATCAATGTAATAATCATCAATAATTTGTACAGATACCTAGGGTATCTTATAATGTTATCTTATTATAACATTATATAATATTTTATTATATTTTATTATAATGTTACCTAAATGTGTACACACATGCAATAGATTCAGTTCCTTATGCATACAGCTATTTAAATAGCTAGAAAGTCAAAACAGTTATAAGACCAGTAGTTCAAATTAGTAGCATTAATATGGACGGATGATGCTTTTCTGAACCTGAATCACCACTTGCAATGTAAACTGGTACTAAGTCTGTGACGCAAGATTTCCAAAGCTTGGGATTTCCATGCTGAAATGACTCAATTCTCCAGGCACTTGTTTTATGATCATTTGAAAAAGAACTTTCTTCCTTACAGCATACTGAGGATGCTTGGCCTGCATTAGTCATCAGCACAGCTTTTTTCTATCAAGGCAACCACCAAGTTCTACCCTTTAGCACTAACTCATAAAAACAAATGTAAGCATTAAAGGTACTTGGCAGTACATTTCTTAATGGTCACCTAATAAGAAGATCTAGAGTATATTATTATTAAGTCATCATTAAAGTGAACTGTTTTGTTATTTAGTCACTAAGTCGTATCCAACTCTTCTGCGACCTCATAGACTATAGCCCTCCAGGCTCCTCTCTCCATGGGATTTCCCAGCCAAGAGTACTGGAGTGGGCTGCCATTTCCTCCTCTAAGGGATCTTACCGACCCAGGGATTGAATCCATGTCTCCTGCACTGGCAGGCCATTCTTTACCTCTGAGCCACAAGGGAAGCCCAGGACCAAATTTTGAATGAAATTGAGCCAATCAAAAATTATTGCTCATTCTTTATAGAATCTTCATCTCTGCATTTTTGCTTTTGACTTACTGCTTTGATTAATCTCTATCATTCAGCAAGACTTTCTATTCTGTATTTCAGGTTTCCCATACAGTTAAATGCTGTATGGAAATTCATTGTTGTAAAAGTACATTTGTTCTCTATATTTTTGTTTTCTACTTCTTTAATCTTTGACTCTTGATGAAAAAAGAAGATCTTGTTCAAACAGCAAAAACAGCAAGTTGTAGACTTCAGTTCCATTTCCATTAACTGCTCTAACTCCTCAAGTGCTAGGAGTTCCCCGGTGGTACAGTGGATGGGGAATCTGCCTGCCAATTCAGGGGGCACAGGTTTGATCCCTGATCCCACATGCAACAGAGCAACTAAGCCATGCACCACAACTAGTGAGCCTGCACCATAAAGCCCATGAGCCCCAACTGCCGAGCCCTGCTTTGCAACTACTGAAGCCCTTGGACATAGAGCCTGTGCTCTGCAACAAGAGAAGCCACTGCAGTGAGAAACACAAGCACCACAACAAAGAATAACGTCATCTCACCACAACTGAGAAAGCCCTAGGGTAGCATCATAGACCCAGTACAACCTATAACAAATAATAAAATAAATTATTTTTTTTAATAAACCTCAAATGCTAAAAATAAATGCCCACCTTTTTGGCTTTAAAAAGCCAGCGTTTGCTTTATTTTTTAATTAAAATGATTCACATTCGGGAACACAAGTTAGTATAAAATTCATTCCTGGAGGGCCCCTCAGATAGAACAGAGGTTCAACTAAATTTGTTTTTACAGAAAGTGAGTGGATTATTTAGCTCTGCCTTAGGATGAAGTGATTAAAAGTGTATTTTTAGAAATTGAGCTTTTAAAGAATAAAATATTGATCAGATATTGACCTTAAAAGAAATCAGATCTTTTAAATATGTTTTGTCCTGAATTAGTAATGTTGTGTACAGGAAAGGCAGTCTATATTAGCACAGATCCCTTGGACAGGAGTGGGGTAACAGTAAAATTTGCAGAAAGCATTGGTAGATTTCTTTTGGTCCCTGCACTGGCAGGCCATTCTTTACCTCTGAGCCACAAGGGAAGCCCAGGACCAAATTTTGAATGAAATTGAGCCAATCAAAATTATTGCTCATTCTTTATAGAATCTTCATCTCTGCATTTTTGCTTTTGACTTACTGCTTTGATTAATCTCTATCATTCAGCAAGACTTTCTATTCTGTATTTCAGGTTTCCCATACAGTTAAATGCTGTATGGAAATTCATTGTTGTAAAAGTACATTTGTTCTCTATATTTTTGTTTTCTACTTCTTTAATCTTTGACTCTTGATGAAAAAAGAAGATCTTGTTCAAACAGCAAAAACAGCAAGTTGTAGACTTCAGTTCCATTTCCATTAACTGCTCTAACTCCTCAAGTGCTAGGAGTTCCCCGGTGGTACAGTGGATGGGGAATCTGCCTGCCAATTCAGGGGGCACAGGTTTGATCCCTGATCCCACATGCAACAGAGCAACTAAGCCACGCACCACAACTAGTGAGCCTGCACCATAAAGCCCATGAGCCCCAACTGCCGAGCCCTGCTTTGCAACTACTGAAGCCCTTGGACATAGAGCCTGTGCTCTGCAACAAGAGAAGCCACTGCAGTGAGAAACACAAGCACCACAACAAAGAATAACGTCATCTCACCACAACTGAGAAAGCCCTAGGGTAGCATCATAGACCCAGTACAACCTATAACAAATAATAAAATAAATTATTTTTTTTAATAAACCTCAAATGCTAAAAATAAATGCCCACCTTTTTGGCTTTAAAAAGCCAGCGTTTGCTTTATTTTTTAATTAAAATGATTCACATTCGGGAACACAAGTTAGTATAAAATTCATTCCTGGAGGGCCCCTCAGATAGAACAGAGGTTCAACTAAATTTGTTTTTACAGAAAGTGAGTGGATTATTTAGCTCTGCCTTAGGATGAAGTGATTAAAAGTGTATTTTTAGAAATTGAGCTTTTAAAGAATAAAATATTGATCAGATATTGACCTTAAAAAGAAATCAGATCTTTTAAATATGTTTTGTCCTGAATTAGTAATGTTGTGTACAGGAAAGGCAGTCTATATTAGCACAGATCCCTTGGACAGGAGTGGGGGTAACAGTAAAATTTGCAGAAAGCATTGGTAGATTTCTATCCAGACATAAAAGCAGAAGAATAAACCTGAAGATGGTTTTTAGATTTGACTTACAGAAAATGTTAAGATTTCTGTACATCCTTAATCACAAAAGTCAGATATAAAATGCCTATAACAAGCTGAGGGAAATGACCCAAGGTTAATATTCTTAATGTATACGGTACTGTTACAAAAGGTTGCATGAGGAAAAATCCACCCCCTCCTGCCACAGAAGTACAAATAGGTTGTTTAATGAAGAAAAAATAAAAAATAGCTACTAATTAGCTACTAATTATCAAATGAATAAAATTTAAAAAATACAAATATCTTACTTAGCTCTTTAGTTTTAATACCTGAGAATGTATACTAGCATGTTCTTTGTCTCTTGAGGTTGGAATACACACCAAGGCTTGGTTTATTGCTGGAATCTTTTTGCTGTTGACTATACCTATCTCGTTTTGGGTGATACTACAACATTTAGTGCATTATACACAACCTGAACTACAGAAACCGATTATAAGGTAACTCTTTATATGTTTTTATTCTACTAGTGTTGTATTGCCTTATCTCATAAATATGTAAAATGTTTTAAATGTGTGTTTTTTGCTTTTCAAATAGGATTCTTTGGATGGTACCCATATACAGTTTAGATAGTGTAAGTATGCTTCATTTTATCTCATTCACCAAAAACTTGTTTGATGATACTCACTGTAATTAAGGCAATGAAAATAATGCTGTTTGGCAGTAAGGAGGTAGTTTAATAAGTGTTTTTAATGTTAATAAAGAAGATAAAGCATAGCTATGGAAAAGGCAGCTGTTTTAAAGTTTCAAATTAGCTTCTCTTAGTCCTTTAAAGAATATGATACTTAACATTACTTTATCATCCTTTTTATTTATTGTAATGTTTATTTGGACCAAAACAGAAATCTTCCCCAGGGAATCCTAATATATGCAGTTGTTGCAGATAACTGCTTTAATTTGATTAAATGTAGAGAAAATGTCTTTAATGTCATTTTTATGATCACATCAAGAAGTTTCAGATTGTATTAATATAAAAAGTCAAGTACCTAATTTAACTTTTGTCTTCATATTCATTATTTATCCTCCAATACATATATTTTGTTTACCAGTGTGCAACATGTGTATTACTTGTAAAACTTGACTGCACAACTGGTCTGGTAGCCCTGTAAAAATAACATTTAGAAAGCGTGATGTACGTGTGTGACGGGACAACTCTAGGTTGAAGCTAGCCCATGTGCGTGCTCTGCACGGCAGTGGTGGCTCATTGCCTTACAGCCTCAGCTGCTTTTAATATCTGCTCTTCTTCACAGTGGATAGCTTTGAAACACCCTAGCATTGCAATTTATGTGGATACCTGCAGAGAATGTTACGAAGCTTACGTCATTTACAATTTCATGGTGTTCCTTACCAACTATCTAACTAACCGATATCCAAACCTGGTATTAATACTTGAAGCCAAAGATCAGCAGAAACATTTCCCTCCTTTTTGTTGCTGTCCGCCATGGACTATGGGAGAGTAAGTATGTTTCGTTTAATTCTTTAAGCTTGGTTTCATTTAAGCAGATTTAAGTGTCATTTCTCTGCAGCATGGTAAGTGCTATATGCAAGACAAAAAGCATGAGTCCTTACCCTTATGTAGTCCATAGTCAAGTTTGAAGACTAATAAAAACACATTTTTATTATCCACACATATAAGTTAGTTTCCTTTACATTATTCACCCTAAATAGAAAACTGAAAAAGTTGGTGGGGGAAAAACCTAAGAAATCATGTAATCAGCATTCTTTTACGATTGGAAACCAAGGTCTCAGAGATGTAACTTAAGTCTCATGCCGAGTTAATGGCCACATCAGGTCTAAGAGTCAGAAAGACAGTTTAAGTGGGGAAATAGCATTTGACATGAAATAAGACCAACAAATAGCAGTGTTTATTCTGGTTATATGTAAGTTAGTTGGCCTTATTATTCATTCATGTAAGACAGTGAAGGAAAATAAAGCCTGAAAAGTTAAGTTGAAGCTGAGACTGTACTTACTCCATGAATGAACCATTGGACGTTTTTCAGCACAAAACATTGGAAGACCAGCATTTAGAGAGATTAATTTTAAAATATTATACAAGATGCACTCAGGGAGCAAAGTTCAGAAGTGGAAACATATTATTTTATTAAAGTAGTTAATTTGTGAAATAAACCAAAAAAGAGGGATGTGCAATTGGGGTAGAAAGGAAAGAGAATCCAACAAAGAGTCAACAAGACTTGATTGCTGATAGACAAGGATATAGGGGAAATTTGCAAGCTGAGGTAACTGGAATGACTTGAAGGCATTGGTGTAGAGATACGGCCTAGGGTGAGCTACATTGCCTTCAATGCAGTACCAAACTGCTTCTGCAACACCAGCACTACATGTAATTGTCTCTGCTTGACAGCCTTGCAGTGACAGGCAGCTGCCTGGCTGTTTGAAATAATCAACTCCTAAGGTGTTTATTTGACAAATATATATTGAGCACCTACTATATGCTAACTCATAGATATATCATAACTCATATAACAGATGTAGAACTCATGGAACTTACAGCTTGGTTAAGGAATTAAAGGAAGACACAAATATATAGTTAGTTACTTCAGGAAATGCTATGAGGGAAAAAGAACATGAAAGAGCATAGTAAGGATAAAGGTTGGGGATAGAGAGGTATGCTCTAACAAGCAAAGATTTATAGCCAAAGAGATAGGATGGTCACTGGATGGAAAGTTACTCAGAGGCAACATCAGGGTAAGGAGATTCTCTAAACTGCCTTAACAAGAAAGAGTGTTACTAAAGGCAGGCTAAGAAGACATCAAGAGTGAGGGATGAGGAGCTGGATCCCATGTCAAGGGTAATCAGATACTGGAGGGGGTAGGGTGGGGTGATGAAGGGGTAGTGGTAATAGGTGTCTTAGCAGAATTTTTTGCTCAGACTGATTCTACAGGCCAAAGACAGGGCCTATATGATGCGTAGTTGAAAAGAAGGCTGA
The DNA here is from genome assembly GCA_022376925.1 of Tragulus kanchil. NCBI lineage: Eukaryota > Metazoa > Chordata > Mammalia > Artiodactyla > Tragulidae > Tragulus > Tragulus kanchil. The sequence continues at coordinate 37,188,989 of JAIOJX010000025.1, forward strand.
GAAGGCCCCTGTCTTAAATTTTGGTCCAGGAGAGAGTTCGTCTTTGTCAAGTGAGAAGCCATTATAGAATGTTAAGCAGAGGACCGGTATCCAAGTTTCATTTTCAAAGATTCCTCTTTGTAAATTGAACTGGAAGTGAGCATCGATGTAAGAGATTATGGTGGCCTAGTAAATATGATGAAGACAGTGGTGGAGGTGGCAGTGGGCTAGACTTTGATCGGGACCCCTGTTAATACAGAACCTGAGATGCAGTCCTAGCAGCCTCTTCAGGCTAGCTCAAAAAGAGGGATTTTGTAGTTAATTTGTGAAATAAACCAAAAAGAGGATGTGCAATTGGGGTAGAAAGGAAAGAGAATCCAACAAAGAGTCAACAAGACTTGATTGCTGATAGACAAGGATATAGGGGAAATTTGCAAGCTGAGGTAACTGGAATGACTTGAAGGCATTGGTGTAGAGATACGGCCTAGGGTGAGCTACATTGCCTTCAATGCAGTACTAAACTGCTTCTGCAACACCAGCACTACATGTAATTGTCTCTGCTTGACAGCCTTGCAGTGACAGGCAGCTGCCTGGCTGTTTGAAATAATCAACTCCTAAGGTGTTTATTTGACAAATATATATTGAGCACCTACTATATGCTAACTCATAGATATATCATAACTCATATAACAGATGTAGAACTCATGGAACTTACAGCTTGGTTAAGGAATTAAAGGAAGACACAAATATATAGTTAGTTACTTCAGGAAATGCTATGAGGGAAAAAGAACATGAAAGAGCATAGTAAGGATAAAGGTTGGGGATAGAGAGGTATGCTCTAACAAGCAAAGATTTATAGCCAAAGAGATAGGATGGTCACTGGATGGAAAGTTACTCAGAGGCAACATCAGGGTAAGGAGATTCTCTAAACTGCCTTAACAAGAAAGAGTGTTACTAAAGGCAGGCTAAGAAGACATCAAGAGTGAGGGATGAGGAGCTGGATCCCATGTCAAGGGTAATCAGATACTGGAGGGGGTAGGGTGGGGTGATGAAGGGGTAGTGGTAATAGGTGTCTTAGCAGAATTTTTTGCTCAGACTGATTCTACAGGCCAAAGACAGGGCCTATATGATGCGTAGTTGAAAAGAAGGCTGAGAAGGCCCCTGTCTTAAATTTTGGTCCAGGAGAGAGTTCGTCTTTGTCAAGTGAGAAGCCATTATAGAATGTTAAGCAGAGGACCGGTATCCAAGTTTCATTTTCAAAGATTCCTCTTTGTAAATTGAACTGGAAGTGAGCATCGATGTAAGAGATTATGGTGGCCTAGTAAATATGATGAAGACAGTGGTGGAGGTGGCAGTGGGCTAGACTTTGATCGGGACCCCTGTTAATACAGAACCTGAGATGCAGTCCTAGCAGCCTCTTCAGGCTAGCTCATGACAGCTAGCGTGTATTCAGCTGAAACTCAGAACCTTTTTCAAATGATGCTATAGGTCAAAATTTCCCTTTTCTGTGGTTGTGCAATTTATTTGTTCCTAACTACACAAGCAGTTACGTTTATTCTTCTTAAATCTCTGTGTTGGTTTCATTTTTTCCTAAGGCCTTTTTTTTTAAGCATCACTTTTATTCAGAGATAATTTTACATCAAAAATTTAATTTTTATATTTAATCACATTTCTTTGTTTAAATACTGTGTTAAAAATTCCTGAGATTCTTGAGTTCTGATAGCGTCTACGTGAATGGTATCAGCAGTGCATCCACTGTGTAACCCAGCTCTTCTTTCCTTTGACGACATTGAACATTTAGCAAAGCCAAGCAATTTGGGGGTGTGGTTTTAGTAATACAAAACTTCTCATTCTCTTGCATATAAATACAGTTTATGTTACCAGTCTTCTTCTATTAGATAACTAGTGGAACATGTCTCAGCTTTAATCAGACTGTTGCTGTTGAGGCTAATTCAGTATGATGCTTTGGCTTTTAGATACAAATGCCATGTCAAGGTTCCAGTCCTTAGATGCAAAACTAAGTCTTCTTTTGAGTTTGATTTCTGTGCTCATAAGCAGTGAGCACAGTGATGTCCCTTTTAATGGATGCTAAATTTTAGGCTTGTGAGTTTGTGAGAGGAGGGGAACATTTTACCTAGTGATTTAATACTGTTGGAAAAGAAATGTTTTCATGAAACAGTACTAACTCTTACTGTGTATTCCCTTCCACCCTCTTTTTTTAAAATTGGGTCACAGCCCACCATGTTAAATTTGACAAACTTTTGGGAAAAAATGCTCTAGGGCATATACTTGGAGTGAATATGCTAAGTCTTCGGGTTTTGTGTGACTTTGTAATAAATTATTTGCTGAAGTGGCAGTGCCAAGTTACTCACCCATTACCAATGGAAAAGATTTCTCATTGAACCACACCATCATCTGTTTTAGAATTATCTGCACTTCTTTATGTTTGCTTGTCAACTTGATGTAAAGGATTTTCCTGATTAGTAGTGAGGTTGAGCAACTTTTCATATGTTTATCAGCAGTTTGTGTTTCCCTTCTGAGAAATTATTGTTTCTGTTCCCCATTATTTTAATGGGTTGTCTGTCTGTAGGGGATCTTTATCTGTTTAGCTACTATTTCTTTATTTAATGCATGTTAAAAATACCTTTTTCCAGTTTGGGGCCTGTTTTGGCACTTTTACTATATATTTAATAAATGAAAGATTTTGTGAATGTTTATATTGTTGAATGTATCAGTCCTATTTTAAGTACTTTTTGACTGACTCAAAAAACTCTTCCTTACCCAAGAATTATAAAAACACTCTCCTGTGCTTTTCTTCTAAACATTTTACTTTTACATTAAGACTTACAGACATGATTTTTTTTTTTACATGTTATATGAGATAGGAGTGCGATTTCACTTTATTTCATTGGCTTGCTGTCTTAGCATCGTTCTCTTTCTTGCTTCACTGGTCTGTGTGGCCACCTCTGTCATATATAAAGGTTCCACATATGATGGGTCTATTTGTGATCTTGATTTTTTCTGTTTTACTGATTAACTTTTCTATCCCTGAACCAGTCCTATACATTGACTACTATATTTCATTAAGCTTTAAATGCGCTATTCTTGAGTTGGTGCTCTTATGTATAAATTTTATTTTTAATTGAATTTAATTTTTTACAGAATTTTGTTGTTTACTGCCACACATGGACCCGAATCTGCCATAGATATACACATGTCCCCCCACCCGAACCTCCCCCTCATCCCCCTCATCATTGCACCCCTCCAGGTCACCACAGAGCCCCTGTTTGAGATCCCTTAATCCCACAGCATATTCCCCTCCCTCACCCCAGTGTCCGTAAGACTGTTCTTCATGTCCACCTCTCAATTGCTGGTCTGCATATTCATTTATCAGCACCATCTCTCTAGATTCCATATATATGTGTTAGTATACAGTATTTACCTTTTTCTCTCTGACATGCTTCACTCTGTATGATAGGTTCTAGATTCATTCACCTCATTAAAACTCATTCAAATGCATTTCTCTTTATGGCTGAGTAATATTCCATTGCATATATGTACCACAGCTTCTTTATCCATTCATCTCTCAGTGGACGTCTAAGTTTAGCTTGTTGGGTTACTTGAAAAACCGTACTGGAATTTTTTGATTGGAATTGAATTCAGTCTTCAATTAATTGACATCCTTATGGTTTTTGAGTCTCCTTATATATGAATATAGCCTACTTTCTGCTTATTTAGCTCTTCATTTGTCTTTCAATAAAGTATAGTTTTCTCATGAAAGTCTTGTACATCTTTTGTTGGCTTTATAAATGTCTTGTATTTTATTGCTGTTATAAAAATAGCAATTTTTTTTAAGAAATTAGTGATCTTTTCAAAAATTAGTTTAATTGCTGCCAGAGGCACGCCTGTCAGTGGGTATGAACTACCTCAGCACAGAGAAGGCTCTCAGCACATAGAAACCAGCAATTTTTCATTCAATCCTAGAAACCCAGTGCCTCAAGGGCAGCGTGTCATTCTTCTCAGTCTAGATGTAGTTCTTAAACTAGGGGATTCATAATAGGTAGAATCGATAAAAGAGTGCTAAATAAACACTTGCCCTCAGAGCATCTTGGTCTTTTATGTAAGCTCCCACAAGCTCTCAGGTACAAAGCATTTTTCTTTGTTGTTTCGAGACTTTTTTTTGTTTTAGTTTGTTACTCCTTGTGATTTTTTCCCAATGTTACATGAGCTCAGTGATAAGAACTGTTTTATGCAGAACCTTTGCCTTGTTCTTTCAGAGTATCAGTGATACTGTCCGGAATGACATACATATATCTATATGCCAAGCTTAAAAGGAAACTAGTTCTGAAATGAAAAGATTTTCTAAATATGCTTTCATATACACAAGCCTACATGCAATTGTTACTTGGTGTTTCTTCTAGAAACACACAGGGACCCAGTTCCCGTTTTTTTGTGTGTTCTATGCTGCCCTGATCAGGAATTTGAAACTGGACATAAAAAGGGAAATCTTTGGGAAGGTGTGGTTGTTACATAATTTTAAAAGTAGTATTTAAATAATGTGTTTGCTACCATCCATATTCTTCCCCAGTAGCCATTTACAATGATTAAAAGAATTATTCTAAAAAAGAGTATAAGTATAACTGAATCACTTTGTTATACAGGTGAAACTAACACAACATTGTAAACTATATTCTAATAAATAATAATTTTCTAAAATTAAATATATTAATATGGCATCGTTTGTCAACATGAGTTTTCACTTGGGAGTTTTGGAGGAAACCTGACACTAGTGAAATGAGTAATCAAAATGCTGCATTCTTTTTCTTTGGCAGGGTGTTGCTATTTAGATGCAAACTGGGTGTGTTACAGTATACAGTTGTCAGACCATTCACCACTATCGTTGCTTTGTAAGTACACAGAACTTCTATTACTTAGATTTTTTTTAATTCTCATGCTCTGAAGTAGAACAACTGAATAGAAAAGCACATAAAAATTTACTTGTTTATAACACATCTAGTCTGCTATAAAACAGTGTAGAAACCCGACTATGTTAGAATAAATAAGGTAGTTGTTTATAGGCAAGGAATCATCACAGAATTTTTCTAATAATATTCCCTCTAGAGATTTTTAGGAAGCATTTTTCTGTTTTTAATTTTTGGCCTCGTTTATTGTTTGTTTCTTTATTTATTTATTTTCACCCATCTTTATTTTTTGGCCTGTGTGGGCCTCCCATTGCAGTGACCTCTTTCACTGCAGAGCACTGGCTCTGGGCGCATGAGCTCTAGAGCTCTGGCTCGTAATTGGACACACTGATCCAGCCACTCCGCGGTACGTGAGATCTTCCTGGCCAGGGATCAAACCAGTGCTCCTTGCACTAACAACTCTTTGCCTTGTTCTTTCAGAGTATCAGTGATACTGTCCGGAATGACATACATATATCTATATGCCAAGCTTAAAAGGAAACTAGTTCTGAAATGAAAAGATTTTCTAAATATGCTTTCATATACACAAGCCTACATGCAATTGTTACTTGGTGTTTCTTCTAGAAACACACAGGGACCCAGTTCCCGTTTTTTTGTGTGTTCTATGCTGCCCTGATCAGGAATTTGAAACTGGACATAAAAAGGGAAATCTTTGGGAAGGTGTGGTTGTTACATAATTTTAAAAGTAGTATTTAAATAATGTGTTTGCTACCATCCATATTCTTCCCCAGTAGCCATTTACAATGATTAAAAGAATTATTCTAAAAAAGAGTATAAGTATAACTGAATCACTTTGTTATACAGGTGAAACTAACACAACATTGTAAACTATATTCTAATAAATAATAATTTTCTAAAATTAAATATATTAATATGGCATCGTTTGTCAACATGAGTTTTCACTTGGGAGTTTTGGAGGAAACCTGACACTAGTGAAATGAGTAATCAAAATGCTGCATTCTTTTTCTTTGGCAGGGTGTTGCTATTTAGATGCAAACTGGGTGTGTTACAGTATACAGTTGTCAGACCATTCACCACTATCGTTGCTTTGTAAGTACACAGAACTTCTATTACTTAGATTTTTTTTTTAATTCTCATGCTCTGAAGTAGAACAACTGAATAGAAAAGCACATAAAAATTTACTTGTTTATAACACATCTAGTCTGCTATAAAAACAGTGTAGAAACCCGACTATGTTAGAATAAATAAGGTAGTTGTTTATAGGCAAGGAATCATCACAGAATTTTTCTAATAATATTCCCTCTAGAGATTTTTAGGAAGCATTTTTCTGTTTTTAATTTTTGGCCTCGTTTATTGTTTGTTTGTTTATTTATTTATTTTCACCCATCTTTATTTTTTGGCCTGTGTGGGCCTCCCATTGCAGTGACCTCTTTCACTGCAGAGCACTGGCTCTGGGCGCATGAGCTCTAGAGCTCTGGCTCGTAATTGGACACACTGATCCAGCCACTCCGCGGTACGTGGGATCTTCCCTGGCCAGGGATCAAACCAGTGCTCCTTGCACTACAAGGCAGACTCTTTACCCACTGGATCACCAAGGAAGCCCTCAAGGAAGCATTTTTAAAATAGTCTTTTTCAAGTATTAATGTTCACACAGCTTTAGAGAAGCATCTAGTACATGAAGTTAGAGTATACCACTTCAGATTCATTAGTAGTAGTGTGTTAGTCGCTCAGTCTTGTCTAACTCTTTCCCACTCCATGGACTATAGATAGCCCGCCAGGCTCCTCTGTCCTTGGGATTCTCCAGGCAAGAATACTGGAGTAGGTTGCCATTCCCTTCTCCAGGAGATCTTCCCGACCCAGGGATTGAACCCAGGTCCCCTGCATTGCAGGTGGATTCTTTACTGTCTGAGCCACCAAAAATTTTTCTCCTAAAATTTTTTAGAAAATTTTTTTTTCTAAATGAATAGTCTAAAGAAGAAAACTTTTTTTTTTTTTTTTCAAATTCTGTCAAGTCTTAGCACTTGAGGTAAAAAATTAAGTTGCCTGTTAAAACTATTCCCTAAAAATTTGGGAACATCAAATAGTGTAAATAGACTGTGTGTTTTATCTGCTAGTTATACTAGCAGGCTGTCTGTTCAGGGGAAGAATGGGAAGAAAGGTGAAAGAGGCATCCTGCTTTTACCACAAAAGCAGTTCCTAATTCCAAGGCATATGTTAGTAAGAATTGCGAGCACAAAATTGTGCTCTTACCGACATTTGCCTTGGAAATGGTGGAGGCATGCTTTTTTTAGATTGGCATCACATCTAGTCTGCTATAAAAACAGTGTAGAAACCCGACTATGTTAGAATAAATAAGGTAGTTGTTTATAGGCAAGGAATCATCACAGAATTTTTCTAATAATATTCCCTCTAGAGATTTTTAGGAAGCATTTTTCTGTTTTTAATTTTTGGCCTCGTTTATTGTTTGTTTCTTTATTTATTTATTTTCACCCATCTTTATTTTTTGGCCTGTGTGGGCCTCCCATTGCAGTGACCTCTTTCACTGCAGAGCACTGGCTCTGGGCGCATGAGCTCTAGAGCTCTGGCTCGTAATTGGACACACTGATCCAGCCACTCCGCGGTACGTGAGATCTTCCCTGGCCAGGGATCAAACCAGTGCTCCTTGCACTACAAGGCAGACTCTTTACCCACTGGATCACCAAGGAAGCCCTCAAGGAAGCATTTTTAAAATAGTCTTTTTCAAGTATTAATGTTCACACAGCTTTAGAGAAGCATCTAGTACATGAAGTTAGAGTATACCACTTCAGATTCATTAGTAGTAGTGTGTTAGTCGCTCAGTCTTGTCTAACTCTTTCCCACTCCATGGACTATAGATAGCCCGCCAGGCTCCTCTGTCCTTGGGATTCTCCAGGCAAGAATACTGGAGTAGGTTGCCATTCCCTTCTCCAGGAGATCTTCCCGACCCAGGGATTGAACCCAGGTCCCCTGCATTGCAGGTGGATTCTTTACTGTCTGAGCCACCAAAAATTCTGCTCCTAAAATTCTTTAGAAAATTGTATTTTCTAAATGAATAGTCTAAAGAAGAAAACTTTTTTTTTTTTTTTTCAAATTCTGTCAAGTCTTAGCACTTGAGGTAAAAAATTAAGTTGCCTGTTAAAACTATTCCCTAAAAATTTGGGAACATCAAATAGTGTAAATAGACTGTGTGTTTTATCTGCTAGTTATACTAGCAGGCTGTCTGTTCAGGGGAAGAATGGGAAGAAAGGTGAAAGAGGCATCCTGCTTTTACCACAAAAGCAGTTCCTAATTCCAAGGCATATGTTAGTAAAGAATTGCGAGCACAAAATTGTGCTCTTTACCGACATTTGCCTTGGAATTAAGACTGGTTCACTTATTTATGGAGGCATGCTTTATTTCTCTGCTGTTTAGAAATTTGGGTAACCATACAGGTAAATATTTACATCTGTGTTATCATAAAAGTTGCTTCCATGACAATTTGGGAGAAAAACATTGTAGTTTAGTTATAAACTTACATTATATGTTTTTAATAATCTTTTTAAAATTAGGCAGCATCTGTTTTAATCTAATAATTATCCTTTTTAGTTCAGCGTTTGTGTCTCTTGGATTTATTTCAAATTGAAGGAATAATCATATAGGTAACATTTCTAGAAAAATGTTTTGCTTTTAGTGTTTGAACCACCTCTTTGGCCAAAATCAAGTGATTATCTACAGAATCTTTGAAATAAACTGACTTCTAAATTTAAGTATGAGGCTTTCCTGGTGGGCCAGGAGTTAAAGATTCTGTGCTCCCACTGCACAGGGCATGGGTTTAATCACTGGTCAGGAAACTTAAGATCCCACATGCCATGAGGAACACCCAGATTAGTTAATTAAGTATTGCTGTCAATGCTGTATTTTAAAATATATTTTTAACTTATTCATAATAAGTCTCTTTTTTACCATTGTTTTAGAATCTGTGAGCTGGTTGGTGTATATGATGAAGGAAACTTTAGCTTTTCAAATGCTTGGACTTATTTGGTTATCTTAAACAATTTGTCACAGTTGGTGAGTAAATATTCATCTTAACTGTACTAATTTTAGATCTGTAATTTTATAGGAGAGTTTCTTCTGGAATAAAGCTTAATTGTAACTTTAAATTGAACTTGATTTCTAGGAAGAACTTGAAACTTTGTATCTTTATACATATGTAAAGATATAATATCTGTTAATTATATAGTGAGTTACACATTGACTGGTTGATTCTGGTTTTATTCAATTTGGTTCTGGTATTCATGCATAGTTATGTGGATATATCATAAATAAAAGCACAGTGTTTTCCTTAAAACAACAATCAGTAAGAAAAATGTCTTACTGGTATATGACAGTAAAGGGGTTGAGTAAAAATGGAAGAGTACAATTCATATATTTGGAACTAAACATTAAGAATGCCAGGTTTTTTAAAATGATGTTATAGAAACTGAAATGAAATGGATTCTTTCAATTTAAGAATGTGCATTTTGTTGAAAATCCTTTTTATGTAAATATTGAGGATTTTTTTTTATCAGAGGATAATTTCTTTACAATGTTGTGTTGGCTTCTGTTATAGAACAGTATGAATCAGCCATGATTTATATATATATACCCCCTCCCATCCCACACCCTCAGGTCATCACAGAGCAGCAGATTGGGCTCCCCATGCCATGTGGCAGCTTCCCAGGAGCTATTTGTCTGTCTTCCACATGATTGTGTATACATGTCAATGCTGCTTTCTCAGTTCATCCTACCCTCTCCTTCCCTTCCTGTGTCCACATATCTTCCCTCTATATCTGCATCTCCATTCTTTCCTGCAAATAGGTTCATCAGTTTCATTTTTCTAGATTCCATACATATATGCATTAATATGTGGTTTGGTTTTCTCTTTCTCACTGACTTCACTCTGTATAACCAGCTCCGGCTTCATGCAGCTCACTACAACGGACTCAAATTCTTTCCATTTCATGGCTGAGTAATACTGCATTGTATACGTATGCCACAAATTCTTTATCTGTTCGTCTGCTGATGGGCATCTGCACAGTTTCCATGTCTTGGCTACTGTGAATAGTGCTGCGGTGAACACTGGGGTGCATGTGTCTTTTTGAGCTGTGATTTCCTCAGGGTATATGCTCTGTAGTGGGATTGCTGGGTCATATGGTAGTTTTGTTCCTAATTTTTTAAGGAATCTCCATACTGTTCTCCATCCTGGCTGTACCAATTAAAATTCCCACCAACAGTGCAATAGATTTCCCTTTTCTCCACATCCTCTCCATCATTTATTTTTAAAGGTGTTTTTTTTTTTTTTTTTTAATATGATGGCCATTCTGTTTGTGAGGTGTATTGATAATCTTTAATTAATGCTTTCTGCAAAATAATAGTATAGGTGCATTGGCATGCATGTATTTATAATAAAAGTTAAGCACTTATGCATTCAAAGCTTTTCCACATGTTCATATTTTCTGAAACCAGTAATTTCATTTCTGGGAATGCCTCCTCAAGAAATGGTCAGAAGTACTTTTGCTTTCAAAATGTTCATATGTAAAGCCTATTGTTTGTAATTGCAAAAGCCTGGAAACAGTCCAAAGCCTAGTGATGAGAACTGGTTAAATATACTGTGTTCTTTCCATTCGCCAAAACATTAGGCAGTTATTTAATCAAATATACGGAAAGGCGCACTTTAAACGGAAACAATTAGGCAACAGTTTTTACGATAGCTGTTTAAAACCACCTTGTGTGTAGAAAGGAATGGTTGGATGATGGGACTGTGACCAACTTCATACTTTATTGCTTTCATATTCTAAAACATTTTAAATGAGCCTTTTATAGTGCGAAAAAGTAAACTTTTAGGAAAATGTTCATTGCTGTGCAATGTTATACTAATTACAACTGATTTTTAAAAATAATATCTTGAGCATTTATCTTTAAAAAATAAATTCAGGGACTTCCCTGATGGTTCATTGGGTAAAGAGTTTGCCTTTCAGTGCAGAGGGCGCCAATTCAATCCCTGACCCGGGAAGATCCCGCATACTGTGGAGCGACTGGACTGGTGTGTCCAATTAGGAGCCAGCGCACACGCCCAGAGCCGGTGCTCTGCAGCGAGAGAGACCACTGCAATGGGAGGCCCACAGAGGCCAAAGTATAAAGATGGATGGAAATAAATAAATGAAAACAATGAAAAAGGCCAAAATTTTACAAAACAGTAAAATACCAACAGGGTATATGCTCTGTAGTGGGATTGCTGGGTCATATGGTAGTTTTGTTCCTAATTTTTTAAGGAATCTCCATACTGTTCTCCATCCTGGCTGTACCAATTAAAATTCCCACCAACAGTGCAATAGATTTCTCTTTTCTCCACATCCTCTCCATCATTTATTTTTAAAGGTGTTTTTTTTTTTTTTAATATGATGGCCATTCTGTTTGTGAGGTGTATTGATAATCTTTAATTAATGCTTTCTGCAAAATAATAGTATAGATGCAATGGCATGCATGTATTTATAATAAAAATTAAGCACTTATGCATTCAAACCTTTTCCACATGTTCATATTTTCTGAAACCAGTAATTTCATTTCTGGGAATGCCTCCTCAAGAAATGGTCAGAAGTACTTTTGCTTTCAAAATGTTCATATGTAAAGCCTATTGTTTGTAATTGCAAAAGCCTGGAAACAGTCCAAAGCCTAGTGATGAGAACTGGTTAAATATACTGTGTTCTTTCCATTCGCCAAAACATTAGGCAGTTATTTAATCAAATATACGGAAAGGCGCACTTTAAACGGAAACAATTAGGCAACAGTTTTTACGATAGCTGTTTAAAACCACCTTGTGTGTAGAAAGGAATGGTTGGATGATGGGACTGTGACCAACTTCATACTTTATTGCTTTCATATTCTAAAACATTTTAAATGAGCCTTTTATAGTGCGAAAAAGTAAACTTTTAGGAAAATGTTCATTGCTGTGCAATGTTATACTAATTACAACTGATTTTTAAAAATAATATCTTGAGCATTTATCTTTAAAAAATAAATTCAGGGACTTCCCTGATGGTTCATTGGGTAAAGAGTTTGCCTTTCAGTGCAGAGGGCGCCAATTCAATCCCTGACCCGGGAAGATCCCGCATACTGTGGAGCGACTGGACTGGTGTGTCCAATTAGGAGCCAGCGCACGCGCCCAGAGCCGGTGCTCTGCAGCGAGAGAGACCACTGCAATGGGAGGCCCACAGAGGCCAAAGTATAAAGATGGATGGAAATAAATAAATGAAAACAATGAAAAAGGCCAAAATTTTACAAAACAGTAAAATAAAAAATAAATTCAGCTGGATTAACATACCACCCTCAAGAAAAATGGTTTCCCTGATTCCTTACTTTCTGATATTATGGGCACAGTTTTATTAAAATAGCACTTATTTAATGTATTCACTTATAAATAATATGCATAAATTAGTAGTAAGCTAAACCCTTGCAAAATGAATGGTAACTTGTATATAAAAGCCAATAATAAGCAGATTTTTAAATTTTGGTTGAATAAGAGCCTTTTCTTCCATTCATGGTAGTCACTTGCTCACTGTGTTTTTTTGTGGGCCCCATAAATGAACAATTAAAACCATTTTCAGGGAATATACATCTCTTAAGAGAAATTCCATATTGAATATTTTTTCCCATAGTAAACTATAAAGGCTTGTTGTTAATACAAGAGTAGCATAATAAAGCCTAGAAATTTTTGCTTGAAGCATTACTCTGTACCAGGTCTTGGTCTATAACCTTAATATTTCACTATTCTTATTGAATAATTTAATTGTTTGTTTCTAGTTTGCCATGTATTGCCTTCTACTGTTTTATAAAGTGCTGAAGGAAGAACTGAGTCCAATCCAACCTGTTGGCAAATTTCTCTGTGTAAAGCTGGTGGTTTTTGTTTCCTTTTGGTGAGTCTTGCTCTCTCTTAAATGTCATTTTCTAAAGGGCAGTAAAACTGTTGATTAGAATTTGTAAAAGTCTGAATACAAAAGACAAATTAAACTACTTACCTTTTAAAAAGTTCATTCTTTTAGACTAGATCATCTAAGTTTTTCATAAAGAAATAATCAGATGGTCATGTACCATTTATAAGAAGAATATAATTGGGAGACACTAAATGTCTCAACACTTTAGGAATCATTAAAGTAAGTCATGGTTTTTTCATATAATACAGAAGATGCACATGCTATAGAATATTTAATAATGTGAGAACATGTTTATCAGTAAAAATAACATTTAAAAGGAATGGCAAAACTGTACATGGTTCCCATTTAGTAAAGAGGTTGGTGATAGTGATCTAGAAACAAATACACCAAACTTAACAATATACAAATAATACAAAAAGAAGGGGGAGAAAAATCCTTGAAATCCCACCACCCAGAATGAATGGCATTGTGGTCCAAGTCATTTAGAAAACTCTACAGATGTAGCTTCATATGTAGAATTCGATATTATGTTTTGTAGTTACAATTCTTGTAAAGACAGTGTGGATATAATTTTGTTGTTATTCGGTTTTTTGTTTTTACCACATATGGTATTCTAATTTTTAATCAATCTCCTATTGACATTTAGGTTGTTCCTAATTTTTTTTTTTTTACCATTACAAGCAATATGGAAATGAATATTCTTGTATATGGATCTGTAGAAGCTTATCTGTCTCATTTTAGCTGTTTAACAAGGCTGGTTCCAAAAAAAAAAATAATAAACACTGATTCCAAAGTGTTCTTTAAAAACAAATCTGAAAAATAAGTTAATACATGTGTAAGTTACTATTTAAGTATTTGCCCTTTATTTCATTTTTAAATTCCTATTGTTATAAGGTGGTGGGCACAGTCTATGTATAGGACAAACTTAAAATCTAACGACTTGTGCATACTTTTAAGATAAAACAAGACTGTAAACCAATTACTGAAGTCCTAAGAATACATAATCAAAATTCCTGTGACGACACTGTGCTAGAAGAGTGAATCAGTGAAGCGGATGCATTTAATGCAGTCACACAGTGTCTTTGGGAATATGCTGGCAAGGCAGGATGGGGCAGACCACAGTTTGTGCTGGGTTTCTCTTTTTAAATGGCTTATTTTAAAAACAACTGCTCGTTTTATGCTTGATAGAGATTTGGCATTTACCTTTCCTAACATACAGGCAAGCAGTAGTTATTGCATTGTTGGTGAAAGTTGGCGTTATTTCTGAAAAGCATACGTGGGAATGGCAAACAGTAGAAGCTGTGGCCACAGGACTGCAGGTAAGTGGTGCTCTGTGAATTCAGACCTTTACTGTTTGTTACATGTCAGCACCTGGACCCGATAACACACACATGTAGGCCATGGGGCTGCTGTCGGTCTCACTTTCCATGTGAGGAAAGAGTAGTCCTAGAAAAACTGGCCATAGTTCCTAGCTCTTCAACAAATGAGTAATAGAACCCAGATTTTGTTATTCCTGCTCAGTTTCTCTTCTGCATTTCTCCTCTAAGTCATTTAGAAAACTCTACAGATGTAGCTTCATATGTAGAATTCGATATTATGTTTTGTAGTTACAATTCTTGTAAAGACAGTGTGGATATAATTTTGTTGTTATTCGGTTTTTTGTTTTTACCACATATGGTATTCTAATTTTTAATCAATCTCCTATTGACATTTAGGTTGTTCCTAATTTTTTTTTTTTACCATTACAAGCAATATGGAAATGAATATTCTTGTATATGGATCTGTAGAAGCTTATCTGTCTCATTTTAGCTGTTTAACAAGGCTGGTTCCAAAAAAAAAAATAATAAACACTGATTCCAAAGTGTTCTTTAAAAACAAATCTGAAAAATAAGTTAATACATGTGTAAGTTACTATTTAAGTATTTGCCCTTTATTTCATTTTTAAATTCCTATTGTTATAAGGTGGTGGGCACAGTCTATGTATAGGACAAACTTAAAATCTAACGACTTGTGCATACTTTTAAGATAAAACAAGACTGTAAACCAATTACTGAAGTCCTAAGAATACATAATCAAAATTCCTGTGACGACACTGTGCTAGAAGAGTGAATCAGTGAAGCGGATGCATTTAATGCAGTCACACAGTGTCTTTGGGAATATGCTGGCAAGGCAGGATGGGGCAGACCACAGTTTGTGCTGGGTTTCTCTTTTTAAATGGCTTATTTTAAAAACAACTGCTCGTTTTATGCTTGATAGAGATTTGGCATTTACCTTTCCTAACATACAGGCAAGCAGTAGTTATTGCATTGTTGGTGAAAGTTGGCGTTATTTCTGAAAAGCATACGTGGGAATGGCAAACAGTAGAAGCTGTGGCCACAGGACTGCAGGTAAGTGGTGCTCTGTGAATTCAGACCTTTACTGTTTGTTACATGTCAGCACCTGGACCCGATAACACATGTAGGCCATGGGGCTGCTGTCGGTCTCACTTTCCATGTGAGGAAAGAGGAGTCCTAGAAAAACTGGCCATAGTTCCTAGCTCTTCAACAAATGAGTAATAGAACCCAGATTTTGTTATTCCTGCTCAGTTTCTCTTCTGCATTTCTCCTCTAAGTCCTTGGATAGGGAAAGAGAATACACTTTACTTGGCAAAGAAATACTTGAAGTAGTACAAACTTCAGTTAAACTTTTGGCATTTTGTGTTTTTATGAAGAGGTCAAAAATCATTATTTTTGGAAAATGAAAATATGAATACAGTCATGTGGAGGACAGGAGACAGCTGTTGATGCTTAGGTGCATTTTAAAAGACAGATAGTGCTTTTTACCTGCAAGACTAGATTTAAAACCCAGTATGGCTGATGTTGATGTTGTTGTTGTAGGACTTTATCATCTGTATTGAGATGTTCCTTGCTGCGATCGCTCATCACTACACTTTCTCATATAAACCGTATGTCCAAGAAGCAGAAGAAGGCTCGTGCTTTGATTCCTTTCTTGCCATGTGGGATGTTTCAGATATTAGGGATGATATTTCTGAACAAGTAAGGCATGTTGGTAAGTGCCAGCCGTTTAATTCATTGAGATAGTCTAGCGTAGTTCTCATATCGGGTCTGTAGAAGAGCTGTATGGGGTCGCAGAGAGTCAGACACGATTGAGCGACTGAACTGAACTGAGAAGAGGTGAAAAGACTTTGTGTAAAGCACTACCACAGTTAGACTCTCCAAACTGTGAGGGGGAAAAGGAGCTTTACTTTAGCAGTTCAGCTTTATAGTGGTAAAAATAACCTAACTTTTGACTAACGCGGAAATGTTTCTTTTCCTTTAAAGGAAGGACAGTCATGGGACATCCTAGGAAAAAGTTTTTTCCTGAGGATCAGGATCAAAATGAACATACAAGCTTGTTGTCATCATCATCACAAGACGCACTTTCCGTTGCCTCTTCGGTGCCACCCTCACCCATGGGTCAATATCAAGGGTTTGGACACACTGTGACCCCCCAGACCACACCGACTGCAATTAATGTACCTGATGACATAGGTAATGAATGAACTCCAGGAGAGAAAATACAGCCCTCTGAGAAGTCCATGGCCTCATGAGCAGAGTGCAGAAGCAGACTGTACTACTGCCATGTTACTTCTTTACCTGGTATCCCACCGCTCAGGATTTTGTGCTTGGGACAAGCCATTAAAGTGGAAAAGTTCAACACAATGGCGAAAACTAGGTACAGCCCACCGGATTTATACAGCTAGGTTTTGTATATCACAAATAACCAGTCTAAATATCCTAGACATAGACTTTACTTCTTAACACTACCAAGTTTCACATACTCAAATGGTAGACAGTGACTAATAACGGTTCTTGACATGACAGTGCTTTATCAAGAGGAGGACATTTTAAAAAATCAGTGCTTCCTACCACTGCTGCATGAATGTAACACTCCGGATTAGCAGAGAGTGTACTAAAGAATACGAGTTAGTGGGACTTAAATCACAATCATGTGCCATATATGCTAACCTGACAGTTATTTCTCTATTTCTCATCTGGATGTCTTTCAATAAATAAGAATTTATCATTTATTTTCTGCAACCTTTTTTGTCTCATTATTTAAACATAAGACCCTTCATGTTTTAACAAAAAAGTTTGTGATTAGTGCTCGCTTTGGCAGCACATATAGTAAAATTGGAACGATACAGAGATTAGCATGGCCCCTGCGGAAGGATGACACGCAAATTCGTGAAGCGTTCCATATTTAAAAAAAAAAAAAAAAAAAAGTTTGTGATTAGAGGTTATAGCAGAAAAAGAGTAGGCCCCTAAAATTAAAGGGTTGAAAATCATATACCTACAAAGACAAGATGCCTGTGTCTTCCATTCCTACTAGGAGAAGTGTCCAGGACCTCATCTATTAATCTTAAAACAACTACTGTCCAAAAATCATATTTGCAGCAATGCGAACAAATGACTAGGTTATCCAGGACTCAGAGATGAAAAGAAACTGGATGGAAGAGTGGAACAGTAAGAAGCGCATGATAGAAACAGAGTCTGCTCTTCTTCAGGGCTACCACAGGTGTCAGCGGACGTAAATCTGAGCTGAGTAGTCCTCACTGTTTATCAAGCCACAAGAGACCTGCAGACATTCTCAAAGAGACCCCCAGACCACACCGACTGCAATTAATGTACCTGATGACATAGGTAATGAATGAACTCCAGGAGAGAAAATACAGCCCTCTGAGAAGTCCATGGCCTCATGAGCAGAGTGCAGAAGCAGACTGTACTACTGCCATGTTACTTCTTTACCTGGTATCCCACCGCTCAGGATTTTGTGCTTGGGACAAGCCATTAAAGTGGAAAAGTTCAACACAATGGCGAAAACTAGGTACAGCCCACCGGATTTATACAGCTAGGTTTTGTATATCACAAATAACCAGTCTAAATATCCTAGACATAGACTTTACTTCTTAACACTACCAAGTTTCACATACTCAAATGGTAGACAGTGACTAATAACGGTTCTTGACATGACAGTGCTTTATCAAGAGGAGGACATTTTAAAAAATCAGTGCTTCCTACCACTGCTGCATGAATGTAACACTCCGGATTAGCAGAGAGTGTACTAAAGAATACGAGTTAGTGGGACTTAAATCACAATCATGTGCCATATATGCTAACCTGACAGTTATTTCTCTATTTCTCATCTGGATGTCTTTCAATAAATAAGAATTTATCATTTATTTTCTGCAACCTTTTTTGTCTCATTATTTAAACATAAGACCCTTCATGTTTTAACAAAAAAGTTTGTGATTAGTGCTCGCTTTGGCAGCACATATAGAAAAATTTGGGAACGATACAGAGATTAGCATGGCCCCTGCGGAAGGATGACACGCAAATTGTGAAGCGTTCCATATTTAAAAAAAGAAAAAAAGTTTGTGATTAGAGGTTATAGCAGAAAAAGAGTAGGCCCCTAAAATTAAAGGGTTGAAAATCATATACCTACAAAGACAAGATGCCTGTGTCTTCCATTCCTACTAGGAGAAGTGTCCAGGACCTCATCTATTAATCTTAAAACAACTACTGTCCAAAAATCATATTTGCAGCAATGCGAACAAATGACTAGGTTATCCAGGACTCAGAGATGAAAAGAAACTGGATAGAAGAGTGGAACAGTAAGAAGCGCATGATAGAAACAGAGTCTGCTCTTCTTCAGGGCTACCACAGGTGTCAGCGGACGTAAATCTGAGCTGAGTAGTCCTCACTGTTTATCAAGCCACAAGAGACCTGCAGACATTCTCAAAGAGAAATTTACTATTTTGGATGGAGTTCCTCTAATTGTGAATCACAACCCACTGGGTCTAACATTATACACTGAAAATAAATAATGTGCCTGAGCAGTATGTTGCAAATAGCAGATGCTTCATATATATTTAAGCACATATATATACACAACACACACATACACTGGTTCACACTAATCAGGTACAAAGTTTTTATTATCTATTAATATAAGCAAAACATTTCTATGGAAAGTAAGGCTGAGCAGTAAGCAGAGTAGGCAGTGTGGAGAGAAGGTACATCATGTTTTCTGAGTGGCTTACTACACAGGGCACACAGTATATACAAGGCATGATATTCTTATTAATCTCCCTATTTCAAGTCTATGAAATCTGGACTAATTACTGTGTTTTTATTAGTGTCTTCAAATCAGAACTTTGAAAAATACAGGTTTAACTCTTCTGAATTTATCAGCTTTAAAATTTTTCTTTACCAAAGGCAGCCCAGGAAAAATGCTGCCTCCTAAGATTTTTTTTTTTTTTGGTCTTTCTTTTAATTACATTTAGTCTGTACCTTAAATTCTTATTCAGGTGTGCATTCCCAAAACACAAAACTTGAGAAGGTAGTTCAGAAGTACTTCAACATGTACAAGAAGCAAGCTTGAATTTACAGGTAACCATAAAACCTCAGTCCTGGGGCTTCCCTTGTGGCTCAGTGGATAAGAACCCGTCTGCCAATGCCGGAGACACAGGTTCAATCCCTGATCTGGGAAGATCCCACGTACGGCAGAGCAGCTAAACCCACACATCAGCAAAGACGCAGCACAGCCAAAAGTAAATAAATAAAAGTTCAAAAAAAAAACCTCAGTCTTCAGTGGAAGCCAACTTTCTGAGGTATCCTCCCCAAAAGTTCAGATTTAAAGAAAGTAGCCAAGACACCTAAAAAATGAATAGGAGACTCAAAATTGTTTATAACTGAAGAGTACAGACTAATAGATCTGGCAAAATTTAGTCTATAATAAGTAAAACAAGCAATAAAAAATTCCTAGTTTAAAATGTTAATGACAGCCTTTGCCAGTAAGGAAGTCTGCAGTAAGATTTTTGTAATAACACTACTCTAGTTAGGTCTTTTAAATACACTTTATTAATGTCAATTTTTAAAAACTTTGACCATGGTCTTCCCTGGTGGTTGACTGGGTAAAGAGTCCACTTTGCAGTGCATGGGACACCGGTTCGATCCCTGGCCCAGGAAGATCCCATGTGCCACAGAGTGGCTGGACCAGTGTGTCCAGTTACAAGCCAGCACTCTGGAGCGAGAGGCCACTGTATTGGGAGGCTCACATAGGCCAAAGAATAAAGATGGATGAAAATAAATAAACAATAAAAGAGACCAAAATTAAAAAAAAAAAAACTCTGACCATTACAAGGGACTTAAATTTTTAGACCTTCATTTATGATTACAATCCCACTACTAGCTCAGACTAGAAGCCTGGGTCCTCTCTGCTCTGCTTCCCATGTTTTCCCTGGAAAACTGCTATTCACTGCTTTACAGTGATGCTGACATTGCTTTTGTGGTGCTGGACGTTGAGTACAAGTTCGTCTCCCACTTCCACTTGGATGGGCTTATCCAGAACAACTGCAGCCTGTTTCCAGTGAGAAGCTTCACTTGAAGTATCCAACCTAATGTCATCATCTAGGTACATATGATACCAAAATGGAATGGCAGTCACTTGTCCAGATTTACAAATGCGTACCTATGAAAACAGAAATCAGGAAAATTTCATCAGAGTAGACTTGGACAAGTCTTTGTTTTTTAGTCAGTTTTAGATCCAAATTTTATAAAGAAATACATTTAATCACCCAACTCAATACCAACCTATTCTGTTTACTGATATTTACCCAAGCTCATGCCTAGGTATTGTTCAGAAAATAAGATTTAAATTCAAAGAAAGTGGCTGGAGCTGTTTTACATATGTAAAGTATTATATAGTTAAGATAATTCTCAATATGATAAGAATAATCATTTTACCTTTACTTCTCTGTTAGAGGTGTTCAAATATGGTGTCATTAAGTCTAGTCTTAAGAGTTCCACAGGTCTGCTTAAAGGGATACAAGGCAATGAGGACAGGTCCAAAAATACACGTATAGGTACCTAAAGAAAACATAATTTTTTTGCTTTTAATTCAGTCCTTTTTGTGACCAAATTTTTTACTTTGTACTCAATATGATGAGGTGCTTTTTACATCTATTACCTCATTTAATTGCCACATCAACCTTAAAGCAAGAAGATTTCCACAATTCCAGTTTACAGGAAGAATGAACAAACCAAGGTTTGGGGCTGGTAAAATTACCTGTATCATATTTATCTATAGATTCTTTGCTTCAATAAAAGCAGATTAAATAGCTCCCAAAATATTAAACCAAGGATGTGGTTATGTGTGAAAATAAACTAATAATTAGCAAATAGTACATTAATTATTGAACTATTTAAGAAAATATGCTAAATCCACTGAACAACTAATAGTAGGTTTCATTTTGAAAATAGTTTATTATCTAGAAGGCAGTGGTTCTCAACTTTTGACTGCAAATTATGGTTAAAAAAATAATAATAATTTTCTTTGTGGCTCGGACAGTAAAGAATCTGCCCACAATGCAGGAGACCTGAGTTCCATTCCTGAGTCAAGATCCCCTGGAGGAGGGAAGGGCAACGCACTCCAATATGCTTGTCCAGGAAACTCCACAGACAGAGGAGCCTGGCAGTCCATGGGGTCACAGAGAGTCGGACGTGACTGAGCGATTAACACTATAAAATCTGTTCCATTCATTTTAGTAGTGATGGAACCTTCTTAATAACTTTTAGTCTCCTCATTTGAAATAGAAAGGAAAGCTGTTTTAAAAGGACCTATGAAAACAGAAATCAGGAAAATTTCATCAGAGTAGACTTGGACAAGTCTTTGTTTTTTAGTCAGTTTTAGATCCAAATTTTATAAAGAAATACATTTAATCACCCAACTCAATACCAACCTATTCTGTTTACTGATATTTACCCAAGCTCATGCCTAGGTATTGTTCAGAAAATAAGATTTAAATTCAAAGAAAGTGGCTGGAGCTGTTTTACATATGTAAAGTATTATATAGTTAAGATAATTCTCAATATGATAAGAATAATCATTTTACCTTTACTTCTCTGTTAGAGGTGTTCAAATATGGTGTCATTAAGTCTAGTCTTAAGAGTTCCACAGGTCTGCTTAAAGGGATACAAGGCAATGAGGACAGGTCCAAAAATACACGATAGGTACCTAAAGAAAACATAATTTTTTGCTTTTAATTCAGTCCTTTTGTGACCAAATTTTTACTTTGTACTCAATATGATGAGGTGCTTTTTACATCTATTACCTCATTTAATTGCCACATCAACCTTAAAGCAAGAAGATTTCCACAATTCCAGTTTACAGGAAGAATGAACAAACCAAGGTTTGGGGCTGGTAAAATTACCTGTATCATATTTATCTATAGATTCTTTGCTTCAATAAAAGCAGATTAAATAGCTCCCAAAATATTAAACCAAGGATGTGGTTATGTGTGAAAATAAACTAATAATTAGCAAATAGTACATTAATTATTGAACTATTTAAGAAAATATGCTAAATCCACTGAACAACTAATAGTAGGTTTCATTTTGAAAATAGTTTATTATCTAGAAGGCAGTGGTTCTCAACTTTTGACTGCAAATTATGGTTAAAAAAATAATAATAATTTTCTTTGTGGCTCGGACAGTAAAGAATCTGCCCACAATGCAGGAGACCTGAGTTCCATTCCTGAGTCAAGATCCCCTGGAGGAGGGAAGGGCAACGCACTCCAATATGCTTGTCCAGGAAACTCCACAGACAGAGGAGCCTGGCAGTCCATGGGGTCACAGAGAGTCGGACGTGACTGAGCGATTAACACTATAAAATCTGTTCCATTCATTTTAGTAGTGATGGAACCTTCTTAATAACTTTTAGTCTCCTCATTTGAAATAGAAAGGAAAGCTGTTTTAAAAGGACCTTCTTTGGGCTTCCATGGTGGCTCAGTGGCAAGGAATCCTCCTGCCAAAGCAGGGGACATACAGGTTCCATCTCTGATCCAGGATGATTCCACAGGCCATGGAGCAGCTAACAAGCCTGCACACCACAACATACCGAACCTGTGAGCTACAGCCTGTGTGCCCCAACTACTGAGCCCACGTGCCGCAACTGCCGACGTCCAGGCACCCACAGTCCGTGCTCTGCAACAATTACACACCACAACTACAGAGTAGCTCCTGTTCCCCGCAACTATAGACCCCACTCTCCACAACTAGACAAAAGCATGAGGTGCGATGAATAAATAAAAGTCTATTCTAACCCTCTGCTTTGAGTAAAATATTAGAGAACCACTGAAACGGGACACAGATCCACCTCTCCCTGCACATCGTGAGGGCATCCACCTTCCCTCCCCACAGAAGCTCACAGAAATTCCATGCCGTGCCAGGGCTCCTGCCTGTATCCCTATCTGTTCAGTCTCACATCCCGCACCATCTGTCCTCACTTCTGCTTCTCGACCCAGCGCACTGGCCACTCCTGTCACCTCAGCTAACGCCTTCCCAGACTTCCAATCCAGAGACTGTGAGTCCTCTAGAATGTAGTTCTCCACCCTACTCTCTTTACACATCCCAAAAGTGATTTCATCCCAATCTTATGGCTTTAAAGGTCTACCAAATCTGACTGTCAAATTTATATCTCTAGGCTAGCCATTGCTCTATCGAACTGTTTAATGACCCCATAAACACCTCTCATGTTGCTTCATTGGTTCACTCGGCTGTCAGTGTAAGAGTCAGCTGATCATCAAATTAGAGGAGAGGAGATAGTATCATCTCAGAAAATGCAGGGACCTGAGTTCCATTCCTGAGTCAAGATCCCTGGAGGAGGGAAGGCAACGACTCAATATTCTTGTCCAGGAAACTCCACAGACAGAGGAGCCTGGCAGTCCATGGGGTCACAGAGAGTCGGACGTGACTGAGCGATTAACACTATAAAATCTGTTCCATTCATTTTAGTAGTGATGGAACCTTCTTAATAACTTTTAGTCTCCTCATTTGAAATAGAAAGGAAAGCTGTTTTAAAAGGACCTTCTTTGGGCTTCCATGGTGGCTCAGTGGCAAGGAATCCTCCTGCCAAAGCAGGGGACATACAGGTTCCATCTCTGATCCAGGATGATTCCACAGGCCATGGAGCAGCTAACAAGCCTGCACACCACAACATACCGAACCTGTGAGCTACAGCCTGTGTGCCCCAACTACTGAGCCCACGTGCCGCAACTGCCGACGTCCAGGCACCCACAGTCCGTGCTCTGCAACAATTACACACCACAACTACAGAGTAGCTCCTGTTCCCCGCAACTATAGACCCCACTCTCCACAACTAGACAAAAGCATGAGGTGCGATGAATAAATAAAAGTCTATTCTAACCCTCTGCTTTGAGTAAAATATTAGAGAACCACTGAAACGGGACACAGATCCACCTCTCCCTGCACATCGTGAGGGCATCCACCTTCCCTCCCCACAGAAGCTCACAGAAATTCCATGCCGTGCCAGGGCTCCTGCCTGTATCCCTATCTGTTCAGTCTCACATCCCGCACCATCTGTCCTCACTTCTGCTTCTCGACCCAGCGCACTGGCCACTCCTGTCACCTCAGCTAACGCCTTCCCAGACTTCCAATCCAGAGACTGTGAGTCCTCTAGAATGTAGTTCTCCACCCTACTCTCTTTACACATCCCAAAAGTGATTTCATCCCAATCTTATGGCTTTAAAGGTCTACCAAATCTGACTGTCAAATTTATATCTCTAGGCTAGCCATTGCTCTATCGAACTGTTTAATGACCCCATAAACACCTCTCATGTTGCTTCATTGGTTCACTCGGCTGTCAGTGTAAGAGTCAGCTGATCATCAAATTAGAGGAGAGGAGATAGTATCATCTCAGAAAATGAGTGAGTGGACTAGGAAACAAAACTTCCAAGTTTATGGCGCCTCTTAAGACAAACTGAAGCGAGACCACAGTCAGCATATTCAGCTACAGGGGTAACTGGTGTAAAGAAAGCAGAAAGCTAGGATTAAGCAAGGTGGGATTTTTCGAGGCCAACAGAAAAATGGCAGAAGAGAGATATATGAAAAATGTATTGACCATCAAGTATGAGCTGTGAAGGAAAAGAGCATATGTACTGAGAGGCAGGGTGACAAGATGAGCAGGATGGAAATACCACAGAATCAGATGAAATCAAAGAACTGTTGATGTCAGGATCCAAAGAGAATACACTAGAAAGATAAGAGGGGGGTATCTTTGGACTACATGAAGAGAAACTTCTGTCTGGTAAGTCTATTTTCTTTATTAAATTCTCTAAAACACTGAGATCAAATAAACTCCAAAACTCTAGTGCCCTGAAAAAAATCATCTCCTCAACAAATTTATGCTTGTTGAGCAAATACTGTTTGTGGAAGACCTAACGATGCACATTCAGGAGCTTATTACCATCCATAGGGTTCAGACATGACTCAATTCGGCACTCAACACCCTGCTTCCTGAAGTGCTGCTCTGGCTTACCCAGCAAACTCCACCTATTTCTAACCCCAAACCTCATCCTAGACGTTCCATCCACTCCCCCAGTTACAACTCAAGATCCTATTTTGCTGCTGGTACTTTTGCCAGCACTAAATCTTTGTTTCCCAAACAGCTCCTAACCCCATTTCCTTGGGCTCCAGTTCCGCTTTAGCTCCTACATTCATTCCTGCTCCCTGCAGGCTGACTGCCAGAGCTGCTCACACCTATCCTGCCAGCCTAAAGTCTTCACTACAGTGAAGAACTCATGTTTAGAACAAAGGTCTCGTTCTGGTGGCTGCATTTTTAGACAAGGATCATAATTTGTCATAAGACTAAACCCAGTGCCCCATTTTTGCTTTACAACAGAGGTTCAGAACAACAGCTATACACTTCTGTCAGAAACAATAGAATTCTTGATTCTTACTACTAGTAAGTTGATTTTTACCACTAGTAAGATCGGTGGCTCTAGAAAACTGAGTATCACCCCAATCCAGTACTGTAACTACAGAACTACAGAGACAGAGAAGGTAGACTGTGGCTAATGGCTGCCTGGTTGAACCTCCTTTCTAAACGCTTACCTGAAACTGGTTAATAAAAGGCGCTATATTGAAGCCAAGTGTTCGTTCGGTTCCCTGCACAGCGCTCTCCTCCACCAGGGTCTGCGATTCCACAAGCAATCCAAGCATCAGCACATACTGGGGAAAGATCTTGCCTCAGATTGTAGCAAACACCTGGAGGAAGGGAAAATGTTTCAAAAAGCATGCTGATTCGCTACATTTTATAAATATCAGTAACTAAAGCCTTGGGGCTGTAAGACAGTATAGGTCTAATGAACTTGACACTGCTAGTTAGCTGGACCAGTTCACAGTGACAGACCACTTGAAAGGTAACCAGTGAGATGGATGAATACTAGCTTTTAGGTTTGACAAAGCTTTTTTTTTTCACAGTCCCCTAAATCCTCCTCAACAAATTTATGCTTGTTGAGCAAATACTGTTTGTGGAAGACCTAACGATGCACATTCAGGAGCTTATTACCATCCATAGGGTTCAGACATGACTCAATTCGGCACTCAACACCCTGCTTCCTGAAGTGCTGCTCTGGCTTACCCAGCAAACTCCACCTATTTCTAACCCCAAACCTCATCCTAGACGTTCCATCCACTCCCCCAGTTACAACTCAAGATCCTATTTTGCTGCTGGTACTTTTGCCAGCACTAAATCTTTGTTTCCCAAACAGCTCCTAACCCCATTTCCTTGGGCTCCAGTTCCGCTGAGCTCCTACATTCATTCCTGCTCCCTGCAGGCTGACTGCCAGAGCTGCTCACACCTATCCTGCCAGCCTAAAGTCTCACTACAGTGAAGAACTCATGTTTAGAACAAAGGTCTCGTTCTGGTGGCTGCATTTTTAGACAAGGATCATAATTTGTCATAAGACTAAACCCAGTGCCCCATTTTTGCTTTACAACAGAGGTTCAGAACAACAGCTATACACTTCTGTCAGAAACAATAGAATTCTTGATTCTTACTACTAGTAAGTTGATTTTTACCACTAGTAAGATCGGTGGCTCTAGAAAACTGAGTATCACCCCAATCCAGTAATGTAACTACAGAACTACAGAGACAGAGAAGGTAGACTGTGGCTAATGGCTGCCTGGTTGAACCTCCTTTCTAAACGCTTACCTGAAACTGGTTAATAAAAGGCGCTATATTGAAGCCAAGTGTTCGTTCGGTTCCCTGCACAGCGCTCTCCTCCACCAGGGTCTGCGATTCCACAAGCAATCCAAGCATCAGCACATACTGGGGAAAGATCTTGCCTCCAGATTGTAGCAAACACCTGGAGGAAGGGAAAATGTTTCAAAAAGCATGCTGATTCGCTACATTTTATAAATATCAGTAACTAAAGCCTTGGGGCTGTAAGACAGTATAGGTCTAATGAACTTGACACTGCTAGTTAGCTGGACCAGTTCACAGTGACAGACCACTTGAAAGGTAACCAGTGAGATGGATGAATACTAGCTTTTAGGTTTGGGAGGGTCATCAACAGCTACTATAGGCTACCCCTTCTCTTTCTACAACTGATCTTAAATTCACTTTCAGTTTCCCTGGAAATCCTATGAAGGTGGAATGTCAGTTTATTATCAACAGCACAGTTTATGATAAAAAAAAAAAAGTATTTAAATGTTTCTTAATGAGTGGATGCATCTGGACGGAGAGGACTATAAGCAAACTCTAAGTGCCTGCTGAGATGGCACACCACCTCTGGGCTTCCTGAGTGTGGGGTAACTTGTCACTACGTGTTCCTACCGCTGGGGCGTGGAAGCCATGCTCCTGGGAGGAGTTCCTATCTGAAACGCGAGGCTCTTAAACGCAAGGCAGCTCCCATCCCAACAGGTACAGTCCTGTTTCCACACCCCTAAATGTGAGAGGAGAGAGGTGGGGGTCACCGACTGCCATCAAACGAAACAGATGTGGAGGATACTTTAAGGTGCTTTAATCGTCTGCCACATTTGAAATCAGATGTTAAATCCCTCATCCTTACTGAACCACCAACATCGGTTTCCACTTGAACTTCTAGGACAGGCTGGGCTTTGTACTATTGTATGTATCTTTCATAGTAAGCTTTTACTCTAAATATTTCTAGTCAGTAAGGATCTATTTATAAAAATAAAGGACTAAACGTGTGACCAGTACATCTGTATGCATACCTAAAAAATTAGTTCCTCTAAGTGTCTAAAAATTTGTATGCTGTGCAGTTTCCCTGAACAGATCATGAAAATCTTGACAAACTATAAAACTTAACATTCCTTTTTTCACAAACCACTTTGGCACTTCTACTCTTAGTTTCAAATTATTTAATATTAATTCAGCTTTTACTAAACTGATCATCCCAACCATTTGATCCCAACCAAATGATCTAAAACCAGAGTATCAACTTAATGTAATACAGATCCCTGGATCAGAACCAGACTGGGGAGAAAAAGCAATAAAGAATATTACTGGGAAGGGAAAATGTTTCAAAAAGCATGCTGATTCGCTACATTTTATAAATATCAGTAACTAAAGCCTTGGGGCTGTAAGACAGTATACGGTCTAATGAACTTGACACTGCTAGTTAGCTGGACCAGTTCACAGTGACAGACCACTTGAAAGGTAACCAGTGAGATGGATGAATACTAGCTTTTAGGTTTGGGAGGGTCATCAACAGCTACTATAGGCTACCCCTTCTCTTTCTACAACTGATCTTAAATTCACTTTCAGTTTCCCTGGAAATCCTATGAAGGTGGAATGTCAGTTTATTATCAACAGCACAGTTTATGATAAAAAAAAAAAAAAAAGTATTTAAATGTTTCTTAATGAGTGGATGCATCTGGACAGAGAGGACTATAAGCAAACTCTAAGTGCCTGCTGAGATGGCACACCACCTCTGGGCTTCCCTGAGTGTGGGGTAACTTGTCACTACGTGTTCCTACCGCTGGGGCGTGGAAGCCATGCTCCTGGGAGGAGTTCCTATCTGAAACGCGAGGCTCTTAAACGCAAGGCAGCTCCCATCCCAACAGGTACAGTCCTGTTTCCACACCCCTAAATGTGAGAGGAGAGAGGTGGGGGTCACCGACTGCCATCAAACGAAACAGATGTGGAGGATACTTTAAGGTGCTTTAATCGTCTGCCACATTTGAAATCAGATGTTAAATCCCTCATCCTTACTGAACCACCAACATCGGTTTCCACTTGAACTTCTAGGACAGGCTGGGCTTTGTACTATTGTATGTATCTTTCATAGTAAGCTTTTACTCTAAATATTTCTAGTCAGTAAGGATCTATTTATAAAAATAAAGGACTAAACGTGTGACCAGTACATCTGTATGCATACCTAAAAAATTAGTTCCTCTAAGTGTCTAAAAATTTGTATGCTGTGCAGTTTCCCTGAACAGATCATGAAAATCTTGACAAACTATAAAACTTAACATTCCTTTTTTCACAAACCACTTTGGCACTTCTACTCTTAGTTTCAAATTATTTAATATTAATTCAGCTTTTACTAAACTGATCATCCCAACCATTTGATCCCAACCAAATGATCTAAAACCAGAGTATCAACTTAATGTAATACAGATCCCTGGATCAGAACCAGACTGGGGAGAAAAAAAGCAATAAAGAATATTACTGGGATAAGCAGGGGAAATTTCAATACAGAGTATCTATTAAATAACAGTGTTTTATCACTGTTAAACTTCATGAGTGTGATCATCTTATTGCAGTAGGTAGGGAAAGCCCTTGTTCTCAGGAGCCATGTACTAAGTGTTAAAGTAAGGGAGAAGGTTATGAGGCCAACAACCATCATGTGGTTCAACACAGAAAACAACAGTCTTGTGTTCAGTTACTTTTCTTGCAATTTTTCTTAAGCTTGAAATTTTGAAATTTCTTCAAGTAAAAGGGTGACAGAAAAGTCTATAAAATTTAAACAGGCTGCTCTCATATAACAGCGTTCCCTGAAGACTAGCTGGTTGGGAGCCAAATCATGGTCATTTCACAAGCAAAGATGATTCCTGAGTGTAATGGCATCAGAATGTCTAAGACAAGTCTTGATCAGAAACCAGGATGATCTATTATCACTAATATAAGTACATGATTACTTAAGTTGTAAGTTCTTACATAGATTAGCCACTGACTCCAGTGTTTTATCCATTTTCATTATTCCTTTCCTACCAACTTTTTGGCATTTTAGGTAAAGTCTATGAGAAATTGAATCTCCACAATTAGTAAAAATAACCTACATCAACAAAATCACACAGCTATTACCAAAATCCCAATCTATTCCTTTACCCAACAACATACAATTTTAACAGCTTCCTAAATAACTGAAGAAACCTACCCTTATCCCTCAAATGAGTTTAATCCTGACAACTCATGGTAATAAATTTTCTGAAGTTATATGCTAATTGTGATCCATTTAATGATCATTTAATGAAACTGTATCTAATTTTTCTGAAGATCGCAAAGTCTCAAATGAAAGACTAAGCCACAGAGCTTCAGAATGCTTGACTAATTCCCTCCACCCCTCACTAGCCACAAGAGGGTGGTGTTCTGTGAAATCAGTAAAGAAAAAGCAGGAAGGTTAATAAAAGCCAGCCTTCTAGTCATAAAATCTATAGGGGAGACAACAGGAGAGAGGGTAATTAAGTCACCTATAGGGTAACCAGAAAATCAGGCTAAACAAAGTCAGGAATACACCTGCTGATACCTAAAAAGTCAGAAAAGGCTGAATCCAGTACTGAAACCCATGCCAGAGTTAAATATTACACAAAAGCAAATAAGAAATTATTTTAAAGGCCATGTTCACACTATTTTCATCTAAAATCTTGTAGAAATCCTTAACTCGATATTGCCATTATTAATTGGAATGCTTCTTAGTTAGGTGTAGATGAAAAGTCATCTCCCTGAAACTCTGCGTGGTTTTACTGACCCTGACTACTTCGCTGTCACACCACAGCAGCTGCCAGACTCCTCAATGGAATCCTCTGCAAAGCCAAGGAATATTTCTGCACCATCTGTGCCTTTGGGGAAAAAAAAAAATTGCTCCAACTCAAAAGTCTAACCATAAATGGCAAAAATTCTGAAGAAACTTTCACTGTTTCTTTGTGATCCAACACAAAGTGTTTTAAAATGGGTTTAAATTAAAAAAAAAAAAAAAAAACTCACCGAGCTTTTACATTTTCTCCTGTATTTTAATCTAGTAGGACTGAATAAAAAATTAAGAGTGAATATTTTAAAATAACAACAACCAAAGAAATGAATAGTTTGTGAAATAACTTTTTTCCTTGGCTTCTTTTGTAGGATTGGTATCCAGTGAGACAGACACATTTTACCCTTATCCTAAATACAATTTCTCTTCCCAACCCCTAATTTCATCCCCCTTGACCAGTCATGGGGCTCTATGCTCTCAGCGGCTAAAGATAAAAGATAATAAAAGGCCTAGGTTAGAGTATGCACACCTCTGGCCACAAAATCAAAGGAGGCCAACACCTCCATGACTACCTGGGGAGGAGTCCGTGCACGAGCTTAGGCTAAAGGAAGGGGCATTGGCTCTCTTCCGTTACTCAGGAGGTGTCCAGAGGAAAGGGAAGAACACTGGCTATAAGCGTCATCACAGTGCTAGGGGTATTTTTTTTTAATTAATTTATTTATTCTTGGCTGTGCTGGGTCTTCACTGATACACACGCTGCTCTCTAGTTGCGGTGAGTGGGCTTCTCACTGTGGTGGCTTCTCTGGTTGCAGAGTATGAGCTCTAGGGCTCGGGGGCTTCAGCAATTGTGGCTCCCGGGTTCGGGAGCACAGGCTCAGTGGTTGCGGCTTGTGGGCCCAGTTACTCTGCTGCATGTAGGATCTTCCCTGACCAGGGGTTGAACCTGTGTCTCCTGCACTGGCAGGCAGATTCCTAGCCACTGAACCACCAGGGAAGCCTGCCACTGGCATTTCGTTCCCAGAGGTGCCAAACATCCTACAACACACTGTCCCCAGGTCTCCTCTCCCTAGCAACAGGCCTACCCAAACCACCAGTAGGACCCCTCCCTCTCCTGAGACATACCCAAGAGGAACTGTAGCAGCTGCATAGAAGTTACTTCCCACTAAAATAACTCATCCGTCCATCATGGATGGATAAGCAAAATGTGACCTAATATATACAACAGAAGATTGTTCCACCTTACCAAGGAAGGCAATTTTGACACGTACTAGGTTTGAACCTGAGGATATCATGCTAAGTGAAATAACACAGTCACACACACACAGCCATCAAAAACGGCATGCCTCCAGTTGTACAACGCTGAGGAGTCGAACTCACAGAAGCAGAGGAGAATGGCGGCTGCCAGCAGCTGAGGGGAGGGTGGAAGGAAGGGCTTTTGTTTAATCGGTACACAGCTTCCGCTTTACAAGACAAAGAGTTATGGGAATGGCTGAAGGTAACGATGGCACGATATGACTGAAATAATCATACCACTGAACTCTACACATAGAGATGTTAAGATGACAGAAAACTTACTACTTTAAGAATTCAGGGACAAACCTGAGATTAGATTCAAACCCTTTCAGCTCCTTGGTCTACAGTCTATCTAAAGTACACCTGTTTAAAATTTTAACAGAGACTGTGTGTATTTCTATGTATATATGTATATCAGACTCCAATATCCCCGTATTTTAGGATAGGTACAAGATTGTTCTAAAGAATAGAAAATGATTTTTACTAGTTACCTCCTAAAGTAAAGGTCAGCGTGGCTAACAAAAGTAAAGGTGAATGAAACCTAAAATACAGTTACCTATATGAGCAAATGCTGTTTTCCTGATGCTCTGCCTTCTGCTGCTACAATGTGGTCTCCAATACTACCAGTGCTCATATACTGTTTGTATCCCACTAAAGTTAAAACCTATAAATTCAGGGGGGGTTCCTTTAGGGGGAAAAACAACAACAACGACTCAGTAATAACATACACACAAACAAGACATGAAGTCACAGCTCCTGAAAAGTAATGCTTGAGGAACACACCATGACTCACTTGTGCAGTTAGGTCATCATGGGACTGAAAGAACTTACATGAAGTCTGAGCTCAAATAATCCCAAGGTTGTGTTTCTGTGTTTTACCTGGATATTGCGGCCTTCTCCATTATTTCCTGCTGAATGAGCCCAGACGGCTCAATGATATCCAGTATGATTATACTCCACAACTTGTCTGATTCTGGCCTCTGCAACACAGCAGATTCATCTTCCACGTGTCTCAACCAAAATTCAAGTGTCTCTTTAGGAAAGTGATTGGCTTCACATATGAGGTCCAGAGTCATACGATGCTGGTCTTTCTCCACAGAACTGTAAGGCTTAACCTGCCCGAGGGTGCCAGCGATTACAGGCAGGATAGAGAAGCCTTCAGACACATCTAACACATACAAAGGTTCAGGGATGCTCTGTTCAGAGGGACTCTGCCCACCTTCACAGCTCCTCTCGTTGTTCTGACACTGCATGTTCACGGCCTGACCGAGTTTCTCCGGCATCAATGAAGACAACACTTTCTTCATTGCCATCTTAAAGCCTTCGTGGTATGGGATGTTATTAAGCAAAGCAATTTCTGTGGATTCCAATACACACAGATGCTCCATAGCATCTGGCTTACTGGTCTGAAGGTTGGCCAGGGCACTACAGAGTTCGGCCTCATTTCCGAAAGACAGCAAGTCTTTACTCCCAGTAAAACTTTTCCCGACCTCCATCTCATGTTCTGAACGGAAAATACTGATACTCTGGATTCTTAAGTAGCAATCTTGACAAGACACTTCCATCATCACCTGGTCCCCAGGCTTCACCTGGTAGTCTTCGTAAAACAGGAAGAAAGAAAAAAAAATTGTAATTGATGAATATGAGCATTTATAAGCCTGAAGATCACACAAACATCTCAGTCCTCCCGCCATTTCTTAAATGACTACAGGGAAGATTACACCTATGGATTTACTAGAATTAACTGAACTGATCTATTCATTTCCTATTAAAAAAAAAAAAACAGGGAAAAAGTGAGGTTTGACGAGCCAATTAACTTACAGAATAACAGATTCAAGAGCTCATTGCAGGTCCCTAACTACCAGCATGATGGTGCTTTTTACAGTATCGCTAGTATCATCAATCTCCCCAAATTAGAGAGTGGGCGAAGGACTACAGGAGACTTCCAGTCTTCTTGGTTTAATGAAGCCAGCAATAACAAAGACAGATGAGATTCAGAAATCAATGCCAAACCTTGCTTTAGCTTAAAGGGACATTCTCTTCTCTAACAGAAATGTCTGAAAGAACAACGCAGCATTCAATAGCACCTTATCAGAGATATTTCTTAACTCTAAGAATTTAGATATTCCTGAATGTTTAGAAATTAGAAAATATAAGGAAGGACTAAGTCCTACAATAAAAACTACATCATGGACTTCCCTGGTCGTAGAGTGGCTAGGAATCTACCAGCCCATACAGGGGACACAAGTTCAATCCCTGGTGTGAGAAGATTCCACATGCTGTGGAATCCACAACTAAAATCCACAACTACTGAGCCTGTGCTCTAGAGCCAGTGAACTGGAATTACTAAGCCCATGTGCTGCAACTACTAAAGCCCAGGAATCTACAGCCTCTGTGCCCTAACAAGAGAAGCACTTCCACCAGAAGCCCGCACACTGCAATGAAGCATAGCCCCTGCTCACTACAACAAGAGAAAGGCCTCATGCAGCAACGAAGACCCAGTGCAACCAAAAAAATAAATAAAATTAATAACAATAATGAAAAGACAATATTGTACCCTTTTCCATGAACTTTCACACGCGGTAAAACTTTAAAGTGTAAACATACAATTGCAATTCCTTCTTATCAGCCATAGATCCAGTTGACAATACAAGTTGCTATTCTTGTGTTCACATGTTTAAAATATCCTTTCCCTAAGGATTTTTTTAAAAATACCATCTGAGTTACTAAGACTTAGAAGAAACAAACAAAATTTTAGTATCCTATTTATTCAGTGCTAGTCACTATGGCAGGTACTTCACACCCAGTATGTCTAATGAAGCCTACGACAACCCTGCAAGGCAGGCAGCCTCACTGTCCTCCTCAGCTTTCTTTTTCTTTTTTAGCAGAGCTGCAACACAGCTTATAGGAGCTTAGTTCCCTGATCAAGGATTGAAAACAGGCTCCCCACGATGAAAGCCCGGAGCCTAACCACTGGACCACCAGGGAATCCCCGGCATTATCTCATTTTTATACATCACATAACCAAAGGCCTAACAAACAACCAGCAAGGCCAGCCAGGGAGTCAGGAAGTAGCAGAGATCTGATTTCAAACCTAACCAACTGATTCCAAAATTATACTCTGCCACAATGCTATATTGATTCCATGACTTAATAACATTGCCAAATTAGATCCTTGATTGAGAGACAATATGGAAGTTCGTACTACCTTCCAATTTTAAAATAGTACAGTTTTTCCATGTAATACAATGGCTGTAAACTATATGGAAACCTATCCATTTACTAGTAAAAACTTTTATAAAAAATATCTCGGGACTTCCCTGGTGGTCCAGTGAGTAAAGAGTCCACCTTGCAGTGCAAGGGGCACCAGTTCGATTCCTGACCCAGGAAGATCCCACATCCCACAGAGCAGCTGGACCAGCGTGTCCAACTACGAGCGCCCAGAGCCGATGCTCTTCAGCGACAGAGGATACTGCAATGGGAGGCCCACACGGGCCAAAAAAGAATAAAGATGGATGAAAATAAATAAATAAAAAACCAATAAAAGAGGCCAAAATTAAAAAAAAAATTATCTCTAACACAGGAATTCCCTAGGTAAGTCCATGGATTCATGAACTCTAAATTGCTAAATTTTGTACTTATATGAATGTGCATACATCTAAGGGCCTGGGGCTCCACAGATGCAGTCAGATTCTGTAAGTGCTAAGAACTCCTGCACTACAGCTAATACTTCTCCACTATGTTCCCAAAAAAAATGGACTATTTTTTGATCTCTATTGATCACGAGAGTAATCAGAGTTGAAGAAATGATTTAATGATAGATATTTGAGTGGTATACAGCAGAGTTGTGTTTTAATTTTTTTGCGTGTTGGAGTGCAGTTGATTAACAATGTTGTGTTAGTTTCAGGTGTACAGCAGTTATATCTATACATGTATCTATTCTTTTTTTTTTTAATTTTTATTCATTTATCTTTTGGAGGGTGGGGTGTGGCGGGCGGGGGAGGGGAGGGCCACTTCTATTGGTCTTTCATTTCTCTATTTTCATCCGTCTTTGTTCTTTGGCCCCTGTAGGCCTCCCATCGCGGTGACCACTGTCGTTGCAGAGCACCAGCTCTGGGCGCACGTGCGCCAGAGCTTCGGCTCGGTAATTGGACACATCGGTCCAGCCGCCCCGCACGTGGGATCTTCCCAGGCCAGGGATTGACCCAGCGCCCCTTGCACTGCAAGGCGGGTGTCCTTACCCACTGGACCACCAGGGGAAGCCCCATGTATCTATTCTTTTTCAAATTATTTTCCCATTCAGATTATTACAAAGTATTCAGAAGAATTCCCAGTGCTATATAGTAGGTCTTTGTTGGTTATTTATTTAAAATATAGCTGTATGTACATGTCAATTTTAGTCTCTCTTTTAAACTATACATATTATTCAAAACTACTTTTGAAAAAAGAAAGAGCAATTCTGAAAGATTTAACCAATCTGTCTTGACTGAAAACTTCATATTCAAAGTGTATTTTCGGACACAGACTCAAACATTTAGAGGGTTAAAACAACATTTGTTTTTTAAAAAAAGGAAAACAACAAAACTTAGATAAGACATACCTGCAAGGTCATGAACAGGGTAGACAGCCTGTTCCCAGCACGTTCTCGTTAGGACTTGTAGATAAACTGTGTTCATCATCAAGTTGGAGTACAAACCAAACCACAACAGCATCGAGTACACCTTCTTTAAAAAGGAAAACAAAACTTAAAAAAATTATCTCTAACACAGGTCCATGATATATTTGAATTTTTTGGCATACATCTAAGGGCCTGGGGCTCCACAGATGCAGTCAGATTCTGTAAGTGCTAAGAACTCCTGCACTACAGCTAATACTTCTCCACTATGTTTCCAAAAAAATGGACTATTTTTTGATCTCTATTGATCACGAGAGTAATCAGAGTTGAAGAAATGATTTAATGATAGATATTTGAGTGGTATACAGCAGAGTTGTGTTTTAATTTTTTTGTGTGTTGGAGTGCAGTTGATTAACAATGTTGTGTTAGTTTCAGGTGTACAGCAGTTATATCTATACATGTATCTATTCTTTTTTTTTTTTAATTTTTATTCATTTATCTTTTGGAGGGTGGGGTGGGGAGGGAGGGGGATGGGCAGGCCACTTCTATTGGTCTTTCATTTCTCTATTTTCATCCGTCTTTGTTCTTTGGCCCCTGTAGGCCTCCCATCGCGGTGACCACTGTCGTTGCAGAGCACCAGCTCTGGGCGCACGTGTGCCAGAGCTTCGGCTCGGTAATTGGACACATCGGTCCAGCCGCTCCGCGGCACGTGGGATCTTCCCAGGCCAGGGATTGACCCAGCGCCCCTTACACTGCAAGGCGGGTGTCCTTACCCACTGGACCACCAGGGGAAGCCCCATGTATCTATTCTTTTTCAAATTATTTTCCCATTCAGATTATTACAAAGTATTCAGAAGAATTCCCAGTGCTATATAGTAGGTCTTTGTTGGTTATTTATTTAAAATATAGCTGTATGTACATGTCAATTTTAGTCTCTCTTTTAAACTATACATATTATTCAAAACTACTTTTAAAAAAAGAAAGAGCAATTCTGAAAGATTTAACCAATCTGTCTTGACTGAAAACTTCATATTCAAAGTGTATT
The DNA here is from genome assembly GCA_022376925.1 of Tragulus kanchil. Classification (NCBI taxonomy): domain Eukaryota; kingdom Metazoa; phylum Chordata; class Mammalia; order Artiodactyla; family Tragulidae; genus Tragulus; species Tragulus kanchil. The sequence continues at coordinate 37,226,670 of JAIOJX010000025.1, forward strand.
TTCGGACACAGACTCAAACATTTAGAGGGTTAAAACAACATTTGTTTTTTAAAAAAAGGAAAACAACAAAAACTTAGATAAGACATACCTGCAAGGTCATGAACAGGGTAGACAGCCTGTTCCCAGCACGTTTCCTCGTTAGGACTTGTAGATAAACTGTGTTCATCATCAAGTTGGAGTACAAACCAAACCACAACAGCATCGAGTACACCTTCTTTAATAACAGGGATACTGATTTTATCAGGTTTCTTAGATGCAAGACTTTTTAATTCCTGAGAAAAATGTAAAAGGAGTAAAAGGATTTTATACATTGCCCCGATATCATACCACTTTCCATTTCTGTAAGTTCTCAGCCCTGCCCAGACCTTAGGGGATCAGTATCACGACACAACTAGAAGCATCTAATAAGTACACTCAAAGGGGAAATGTGAAGTACAGCATATGGTAGTGAACACCATGCAGCCAATACACCAATGCAGGTACATGTTCCTGATGTACAAAAAGTCCATGACACGCAAGTGGCAAAGCCATAGGGGTTATTTCATTCTAAAAAATGTGTGTGTGTGTGTATGTGTGCAGAAGATTAGAGAAGCAAGTCTGAAAAAGTCTATTTCAAGCTGGTGATCTGGGGGAAGAAGGGCCTAGATTTTAAAAAGGAAGATATGTACTTCTTCTTCTTCCTTTTTAAGGTATTACTTGAAAATATTAAACAGGCAGATATTACTTTCAAAATTGAGGTCTTAATAAGGTGTTTCTGAGGGGAGGGTGCAGAAGAAACATTAAAATACTGAAATAATGTTATATCAGAAAAGAAATGCTCTAGAAGCTCAGCTGCAGTTAGCAATGCCAAAGTAGTAATTTAGTAATAGATCACCTTAAAAAACAAACGAGCAAACAAACAAAAAACCCTAGTAACAATTAATAGGGAGAAGCTTTTATTAAAATATAAAGATCTTAGGCTAAAATGATGCTCACAAAGTCTTCTGTACCCTGGCAAATTTAATTTCAAAACCATAATGTACTTAAACGTTTAGCCATACTTAAAGATCACCAGAGGGGCTTCCTTGGTGATCCAGTGGGTAAAGAGTTCGCCTTGCAGTGTAAGGGGCACTGGTTCGGTCCCTTTCCTAGGAAGATCCCACATGCCATGGAGCAGCTGGACCGGTGAATTCAATTACGAGCCAGCGCTCTACAACAAGAGAGGCCACTGCAGTAGGAGGCCCACACATGCCAAAGAATAAAGATGGATGAAAAATAAATGATGACTTAGAGGTGAAAAAAAAAAAGATCACCAGAGAAGGAAGGACTCAATATGACCTTTCTCAGTTTCCTTGGGCTCTTTCTTACTGCAGGGCATGCCCCAACACCCCACCACCACGCACACATAGGTACATGAGGGTGATACCAACTTGTCCTAGTTTGCCCAAGACTCTCTCTTAGGAACCTCTCAGTCCTGGGCAGGCCAAGATAGCTGATCACACTATACAAAGACAGCCTAGAGATTTCAGTTATATTTCATTTCAAACAATACTGTTAACTTGAAATGAAAGGATGATACAGAGAAAAGCTAAAAAACCTAGGTTATAATTCCTGCCCTTGCATTCATACCTGGGGGGGTGGGAACTGCTGTAATATCACAAGGATAATTATAACTGTACTGCCATGCTGTTTTAATAGCAACCTCAGGACTTCTTGATGTTACAGTGGTTACGAATCCACCTGCCAATGCCAAAGATACAAACTGATCTCTGGTTTGGGAAGATCCCACATGCCGCAGGATAACTAAGCTCTCCGCCTACAATACTGAAGCCTGCAAGTCCTAGAGCCTGTGGTCTGCAACATGAGAAGCCACTGCAATGAGAAGCCCATGCTCTGCAACAAAAAGCAACCCCCACTCGCCACAGCTAGAGAAAAGTCTGTGAGCATCAATGAAGACCCAGTACAACCAAAAATGAATCAGTAAATAAGCAAGCCACCTAAAAATCCATGTGAAGGTACCAGGTACACTGTACAGTCCCAAAAACATTAGGGATTTTTTTTTCTCTGTGTTTAAAGTAAGCAAATAGTCATTTTACTCTCATACAGTAAGTGGAATCCCATGCATACTCATAAGACTGTTCTACGTGTTAACTAGTTTAAACAATGTGTGAAATTTAATGCTTAAAAATAGGAACTTAAAAAAAAAAAACAGGAACTGAAATTTTATTTTTACCTGAAGATTGTTGAAATCCACTGTCATAATTTCAAAGCACTCTGTCAAAGCCAAATACCCTCCAGGAACTCGACTCATCTTTTCAGTTGTATACGGTTCAATTGTTTCTTCAGCATCTACAGAAGAATAAGCTGGGCTCTGAAATTTCACATTGGCTGGCAAACAGATTCCAGCAACGTCCTTAATACCCACCCTGGGAAGAGGGGAAATAAGAAAGGAAAGGGAGAAAGATGGGTTTGGTGTTTTGCTCTTTTTTTAAAGAATCAAGTAACACCGTCTAGTATTGAATTCAGCAAAAGTAAATAGAAAAATACAATAAAACCTCACAGACAAATTGTTTTCTAAACACAATTACATACACAATCACTATGAAAGAAAACAAATGATAAATAGGTGTACATTAAAATTAGGAACTCTGCTCATCAAAAGATACCCAGGAAGAATGTTAATGGCAAGCCATGAAATAAAAACCTAGGTTATAATTCCTGCCCTTGCATTCATACCTGGGGGGGTGGGAACTGCTGTAATATCACAAGGATAATTATAACTGTACTGCCATGCTGTTTTAATAGCAACCTCAGGACTTCTTGATGTTACAGTGGTTACGAATCCACCTGCCAATGCCAAAGATACAAACTGATCTCTGGTTTGGGAAGATCCCACATGCCGCAGGATAACTAAGCTCTCCGCCTACAATACTGAAGCCTGCAAGTCCTAGAGCCTGTGGTCTGCAACATGAGAAGCCACTGCAATGAGAAGCCCATGCTCTGCAACAAAAAGCAGCCCCCACTCGCCACAGCTAGAGAAAAGTCTGTGAGCATCAATGAAGACCCAGTACAACCAAAAATGAATCAGTAAATAAGCAAGCCACCTAAAAATCCATGTGAAGGTACCAGGTACACTGTACAGTCCCAAAAACATTAGGGATTTTTTTTTCTCTGTGTTTAAAGTAAGCAAATAGTCATTTTACTCTCATACAGTAAGTGGAATCCCATGCATACTCATAAGACTGTTCTACGTGTTAACTAGTTTAAACAATGTGTGAAATTTAATGCTTAAAAATAGGAACTTAAAAAAAAAAACAGGAACTGAAATTTTATTTTTACCTGAAGATTGTTGAAATCCACTGTCATAATTTCAAAGCACTCTGTCAAAGCCAAATACCCTCCAGGAACTCGACTCATCTTTTCAGTTGTATACGGTTCAATTGTTTCTTCAGCATCTACAGAAGAATAAGCTGGGCTCTGAAATTTCACATTGGCTGGCAAACAGATTCCAGCAACGTCCTTAATACCCACCCTGGGAAGAGGGGAAATAAGAAAGGAAAGGGAGAAAGATGGGTTTGGTGTTTTGCTCTTTTTTTAAAGAATCAAGTAACACCGTCTAGTATTGAATCCAGCAAAAGTAAATAGAAAAATACAATAAAACCTCACAGACAAATTGTTTTCTAAACACAATTACATACACAATCACTATGAAAGAAAACAAATGATAAATAGGTGTACATTAAAATTAGGAACTCTGCTCATCAAAAGATACCCAGGAAGAATGTTAATGGCAAGCCAGTGAATAAAATAGATTTGTAATGTATTTATAAATATAGGGCAAATACTAAAATACATTTTTTAATTCCCACAATGGAAGAAACCTAAAAATGGGCAAAGGACTTAGACACTTCGCCAAAGAACATACACAAATGGGCAGTATGAAAAGTCAAATCATCAGGGAAATGAAGTTAAAAGCCATACTTTTTATGGCTTTTGATGGACAATCAATACCAAGCAGGAATTATAACCTAGGTTTTTTAGGTTTTCTCTGTATCATCCTTTCATTTCAAGTTAACAGTACTGTTTGAAATGAAATATAACTGAAAAATCTCTAGGCTATCTTTGTATAGGGTGATCAGCCATCTTGGACTGCCCAGGACTGAGAGGTTCCTAAGAGAGAGTCTTGGGCAAAACCAGGACAAGTTGGTATCACCCTCATATACCTATGTGTGGGTAGTGGTGGGGTGGTACACAGTCTTGTACCCTCCTGGGAGGAGTATAAAATCAACAGAACCACTCTGGAAGACTTCCATAGCTCCTATTCAAGATGAACATGACTGTTTCAGATTCACTCTTAATATGTGAACCTCAAGGTGTCTGACATCTGTACTTCCAATAAAATGGCCAACAGAAATTCATACACATGACCACAAAAAGAACGTTCAAGAATGTTTATAGCTGTGCTGTTTCCAATACTGCCTAACTGGACATGACCTAGACATCCGTCAAGAGCAAAATGGAGGAACGCATTGTGGTGTATTCATACAACAGGCATCCTCTGCAGCAATGAGAATCAAAAAACTACACACAAGAGCACAGATGTGTTCAACAGAGGTCAAGTATGAGAAAAGTCATGCTGTATGATACCATTTGTATGAAATTCAAAGCAGGCAAAATAATCTATGGTGTTAGAAGTCAAGACAACTGGAAGGGGCTTCTACCGAGGACTTTGTTGGGGCTTGTTAGCAAATAGAAAAAATACAATACACAAAAGTTTTCTAAACACAATTACATACACAATCACTATGAAAGAAAACAAATGATAAATAGGTGTACATTAAAATTAGGAACTCTGCTCATCAAAAGATACCCAGGAAGAATGTTAATGGCAAGCCAGTGAATAAAATAGATTTGTAATGTATTTATAAATATAGGGCAAATACTAAAATACATTTTTTAATTCCCACAATGGAAGAAACCTAAAAATGGGCAAAGGACTTAGACACTTCGCCAAAGAACATACACAAATGGGCAGTATGAAAAGTCAAATCATCAGGGAAATGAAGTTAAAAGCCATACTTTTTATGGCTTTTGATGGACAATCAATACCAAGCAGGAATTATAACCTAGGTTTTTTAGCTTTTCTCTGTATCATCCTTTCATTTCAAGTTAACAGTACTGTTTGAAATGAAATATAACTGAAATCTCTAGGCTATCTTTGTATAGGGTGATCAGCCATCTTGGACTGCCCAGGACTGAGAGGTTCCTAAGAGAGAGTCTTGGGCAAAACCAGGACAAGTTGGTATCACCCTCATATACCTATGTGTGGGTAGTGGTGGGGTGGTACACAGTCTTGTACCCTCCTGGGAGGAGTATAAAATCAACAGAACCACTCTGGAAGACTTCCATAGCTCCTATTCAAGATGAACATGACTGTTTCAGATTCACTCTTAATATGTGAACCTCAAGGTGTCTGACATCTGTACTTCCAATAAAATGGCCAACAGAAATTCATACACATGACCACAAAAAGAACGTTCAAGAATGTTTATAGCTGTGCTGTTTCCAATACTGCCTAACTGGACATGACCTAGACATCCATCAAGAGCAAAATGGAGGAACGCATTGTGGTGTATTCATACAACAGGCATCCTCTGCAGCAATGAGAATCAAAAAACTACACACAAGAGCACAGATGTGTTCAACAGAGGTCAAGTATGAGAAAAGTCATGCTGTATGATACCATTTGTATGAAATTCAAAGCAGGCAAAATAATCTATGGTGTTAGAAGTCAAGACAACTGGAAGGGGCTTCTACCGAGGACTTGTTGGGGGTGTTAGCGTTCTGGGCCTTGATCTGAGCACTGGGACATAATGCATCAACTTCATGAAAATCCATCAAACCATAAATGTGTATGCTTTTCATTGACAATGTTTGATGTCAATAAAAATTTACACTGAAAAAAACACTTAATGAGCATTTTAGCAACACTATTTTGTAAAAGAAAATACTTCCACCTCCTCTTATATGCACTCATTTATTAGCCTATCCACCTTCAGAGGGTTTCACGAGTTTTTTTTTTTTTTTTTAAGATTTATTTATTTATTTTGGGTGGGTGGGGTGGGGAGGGAGGGGAGCAGGTGGGCCACTTCTATTGGTCTTTCATTTCTCTGTTTTCATCTGTCTTTGTTCTTTGGCTCCTGTGGGCCTCCCATCGCGGTGGCGTCTGTCGTTGCAGAGCGCCGGCTCTGGGCGCATGCACTCCAGAGCTCCGGCTTGGTAACTGGACATAGCGGTCCAGCCACTCCGCTGGCACGTGGGATCTTCCCAGGCCAGGGATCGAACCAGCGCCCCTTGCACTGCAAGGCGGTGTCCTTACCCACTGGACCACCAGGGAAGCCCTCACGAGTTTTTTTAAGCAGTCTACTTCTAGAAATTATTTTGCAGTATTCTAAAAAGATGGATTATCAAATGGAAGTATTAATGACTTTAATAAATAACTAAACTAGAAATCACGAGGTATAGAAACAAAAGAATATGACAAGTTCTCTTTTCTTACAAAATATGTGAATATAAAATTATTGTCAAAACTTCAAACGATGTGAAACAAAATGAAGTAAATCATCTAAGTGAACCTCAAGGTGTGCCCTTTCCAATAAAATGGCCAACAGAAATTCATACACATGACCACAAAAAGAACGTTCAAGAATGTTTATAGCTGTGCTGTTTCCAATACTGCCTAACTGGACATGACCTAGACATCCATCAAGAGCAAAATGGAGGAACGCATTGTGGTGTATTCATACAACAGGCATCCTCTGCAGCAATGAGAATCAAAAAACTACACACAAGAGCACAGATGTGTTCAACAGAGGTCAAGTATGAGAAAAGTCATGCTGTATGATACCATTTGTATGAAATTCAAAGCAGGCAAAATAATCTATGGTGTTAGAAGTCAAGACAACTGGAAGGGGCTTCTACCGAGGACTTGTTGGGGGGTGTTAGCGTTCTGGGCCTTGATCTGAGCACTGGGACATAATGCATCAACTTCATGAAAATCCATCAAACCATAAATGTGTATGCTTTTCATTGACAATGTTTGATGTCAATAAAAATTTACACTGAAAAAAACACTTAATGAGCATTTTAGCAACACTATTTTGTAAAAGAAAATACTTCCACCTCCTCTTATATGCACTCATTTATTAGCCTATCCACCTTCAGAGGGTTTCACGAGTTTTTTTTTTTTTTTTTAAGATTTATTTTATTTATTTATTTTGGGCGGGGGTGGGGGAGGGAGGGGAGCAGGTGGGCCACTTCTATTGGTCTTTCATTTCTCTGTTTTCATCTGTCTTTGTTCTTTGGCTCCTGTGGGCCTCCCATCGCGGTGGCGTCTGTCGTTGCAGAGCGCCGGCTCTGGGCGCATGCACTCCAGAGCTCCGGCTTGGTAACTGGACATAGCGGTCCAGCCACTCCGCTGGCACGTGGGATCTTCCCAGGCCAGGGATCGAACCAGCGCCCCTTGCACTGCAAGGCGGTGTCCTTACCCACTGGACCACCAGGGAAGCCCTCACGAGTTTTTTTAAGCAGTCTACTTCTAGAAATTATTTTGCAGTATTCTAAAAAGATGGATTATCAAATGGAAGTATTAATGACTTTAATAAATAACTAAACTAGAAATCACGAGGTATAGAAACAAAAAGAATATGACAAGTTCTCTTTTCTTACAAAATATGTGAATATAAAATTATTGTCAAAACTTCAAACGATGTAACAAAACGTGAAGTCCACCTTCACAATATCCATTTCCTCACTGTTAAAAGTTGATGTGTATCCCCTCACCCTGTTTTTTTACATTTCTGTGTGTAATAATATGTTTTATGTATGTATATACATATATATGTGTGTGTGTGTATATATATATATACACACATATATATAGCTCAGAATATTGCTCAGATACACTATATTATCCTCTGCTCTTAACTCTTAAGTTTGAAAATGTTGTCAAATTTATAGAAGGGCTGCCAAGGTAGTCTGAAGAACTCTCACATCCTTCAACCATATTCATCCACTATTTTTAATATTCTAGCATATTTGCTTTAACATCTTATCTCTCTCTCCACATATATTCTTCCCTCTGAACCATCTGAGAGAAGACTGCATTCATCATACCCATTTATCCTTTCATTGATATACTTCAGCATATCTTTATCATAAACAAGGATATTTTCTTAGTCAAAATACAGTTATCAAATGTAGTATTATCTCAGCTTCAGTCCATAAACTTTACTTATTAACTGAATCAATAAATCAAAACTGTCTTGTATAACCTTTCCCCTAAAACAGGATCATGATTTCAACTTAGCTGTCCTATCTTTTAATCCTCTTCAACTTTTGTCTCTCATAATGTTGACAATTCTGTTTTGGTTTTTTGGCCACACTGTGTTGCTTGTGGGGTCTTAGTTCCATTTATTAATCTATTTATTATAAGCACGGACTCATGGATGCTTGTTTTATTCAATGGGACTGCCCTTATGCACTTTGGTGCTTAAAATGTCCAAGATTTGGCCAGCGGGAGACCCTTCCAAGCATGCTCCTGTTTCCTTTCACTGCTCACATAATTTTCTTTGAGCAGTTCCTTAAACTTCTGACCCAACATATTTCAGTCACCTTGAATCTGTCCCACCCCAGTCTGAGACTCAGCCATTTCTCTAAGGAGTTCCTTGTGGTGAGGAATAGTATTTAAAAGTCAAGACGTGAAGGTAAGGGGCTTCCCTGGTGGTCCAGTGGGTAGAGTCCACCTTGCAGTGCAAGGGGCACCGATCCAATCCCTGGCCTGGGAAGATCCCACATGCCACAGAGCAGCTGGACCGATGTGTCCAATTACCGAGCCAGCACTTTGGAGCACATGCGCCTGGAGCCAGTGCTCTGCAGTGAGAGAGGCCACTGCAATAGCAGGTCCACACAGGCCTAAGAACAAAGAAATAAATGAAAGACCAATAGAAGTGGCCAAAAAAAAAAAAATATGTGCAGGTTAGGTATGCTCACTGCTCTGAGAACCATGGCTCATCCATTTCACTAATAGTACAACATTAACTTCTTCCCATGTCTATATATGTACCTTAACTAATTCCTTTTGTCACTTGCAAAGGATTGCACTGGATGAACGGTTTTACCAAAACGTACTGAAATACGTCTCTTAATAAATTTGCAGGTAGTTTGTTTCGGTTTTTCCAATTACAGGCTCACAGTAAGCATCCTTGTATACATGTTTATCAGTACAAATTATCAGATATGGAAATGTTAGGTAAAACACTATACATGACCTTCCCAAACTCCTTAACTATTCCTTCCCCTCAGCAACTGTAAGTTCCTTTTCTAAGTCTATGAGGTCATGTACTCACTTTTATATTCAAAATGGATAACCAACAAGGACCTACTGTATAGCACATGAAATTCTACTCAATGTTATGTGTCAGCCTGGAGGGGAGGGAGGTTTGGGGGAGAACAGGTACATGTATATGCACAACTGAGTCCCTTCGCTGTTCACCGGAAACGACCACAACACTGTTATTCTGGTACACCCTAATACAAAATAAAAAGTGTAAAGTCTGAAAAGAAGATGACGACGATGACTATATACATCTTCAGATAACGCCAAATTGAGCTATTAAAATGCTGCAGCAACAGGATATATATTTTCCCCATATCTATGATAAAGTAGGCTTCCCTGCTGGCTCGGTGGTGAAGAATTTACCAACCAATGCAGAAGACCTGAGTTCAATCCCTGGGTAGTGAAGATCCCCTGGAGAAAGAAATGGCTATCCACTCCAGTATTCTTGCCTGGAAATCCCATGGATAGAGGAGCCTGGCGGGCTACGGTCCATGGGGTAACAAAAGAGTTGGACATGACTTAGCGACTAAACAAAAACAACATGAAAAAACAGAATATTACTTTTCCCTCTTTTTTTTTTTGGACACACAGTGTGGCTTGTAGGATCTCAATTCCTTAACCAGGGAACAAACTTCGGGCTTCAGCAGTGAAAGTGTGGAGTCCCAACCACTGGACCACCAGGGAATTCCCCTTATCAATCAGTTTTAATGTTTCTGGATGTAAACAGTTAAAAATATTATCCCACTGGTTTAATTTACATTTCTCTCATTAATAGACAATTACAAATGTTTATCTTTATTCTAAAAGTTGCAAATTTTATCTGTCATCTGCCTTTTAATTTTATACTATCTTTAAAGAGTTCAAAATTAAAAAAAAAAAAATTATACTATCTCTCACCAGCATTGTAAAACTTTCTTTTTTTTTTAGATATAGTTATATTTGTCAATCTTTATGGCTTCTAGAGCCTACCCTGTGTTTTGCCTTGGAAAGTTTTATCACTTAACAGACTTTTTACATTTAGATACTTAATTAATCTGGAATTAAAAGTAAAGATCTAACTTTTTTTTACCCAAGCAATGTACTTTAACTCCATTTACTGAATAGTTTATCCTTTCTCCACTCTTCTAAAATACCTCACCTGTATCACATTCTAAATCCCCATAAATTCAAAGGTCTGTATCTAGAGTCTTTATTGTGTTACACTGATTTTTTTTTCTATTTATGCTCTAAAAATTACTGTTTTTTATTTCTAGTTTTTATACCTAATAAACCAAGTTTCTTAAAACTAAACTCTAAACTCTGGGAAATGACACACTAGAAAACTGATTTTTAAGAAATCATGAAGCAAATCTATGAACATGAAGAGGCTCACTAAGAAAAAACTGATACTTTTACTGATATTTTAATTTATTTACTGATAGTGATCACTTTCACTGAAGCAAAATTAAATTTACACACACATTTACCTACACAGAGCTAACAACCAATTAGTTCACTCTAATTCAGCCAATTCTGTATCCACCCTTTTGGGTAGTGAAGATCCCTGGAGAAAGAAATGGCTATCCACTCCAGTATTCTTGCCTGGAAATCCCATGGATAGAGGAGCCTGGCGGGCTACGGTCCATGGGGTAACAAAAGAGTTGGACATGACTTAGCGACTAAACAAAACAACATGAAAAAACAGAATATTATTTTTCCCTCTTTTTTTTTTTGGACACACAGTGTGGCTTGTAGGATCTCAATTCCTTAACCAGGGAACAAACTTCGGGCTTCAGCAGTGAAAGTGTGGAGTCCCAACCACTGGACCACCAGGGAATTCCCCTTATCAATCAGTTTTAATGTTTCTGGATGTAAACAGTTAAAAATATTATCCCACTGGTTTAATTTACATTTCTCTCATTAATAGACAATTACAAATGTTTATCTTTATTCTAAAAGTTGCAAATTTTATCTGTCATCTGCCTTTTAATTTTATACTATCTTTAAAGAGTTCAAAATTAAAAAAAAAAAATTATACTATCTCTCACCAGCATTGTAAAACTTTCTTTTTTTTTTTTTAGATATAGTTATATTTGTCAATCTTTTATGGCTTCTAGAGCCTACCCTGTGTTTTGCCTTGGAAAGTTTTTATCACTTAACAGACTTTTTACATTTAGATACTTAATTAATCTGGAATTAAAAGTAAAGATCTAACTTTTTTTTACCCAAGCAATGTACTTTAACTCCATTTACTGAATAGTTTATCCTTTCTCCACTCTTCTAAAATACCTCACCTGTATCACATTCTAAATCCCCATAAATTCAAAGGTCTGTATCTAGAGTCTTTATTGCGTTACACTGATTTTTTTTTCTATTTATGCTCTAAAAATTACTGTTTTTTATTTCTAGTTTTTATACCTAATAAACCAAGTTTCTTAAAACTAAACTCTAAACTCTGGGAAATGACACACTAGAAAACTGATTTTTAAGAAATCATGAAGCAAATCTATTAACACGAAGAGGCTCACTAAGAAAAAACTGATACTTTTACTGATATTTTAATTTATTTACTGATAGTGATCACTTTCACTGAAGCAAAATTAAATTTACACACACATTTACCTACACAGAGCTAACAACCAATTAGTTCACTCTAATTCAGCCAATCTGCTGTCAAAGGCCATCTGGTTGGTGACTGGGCCCTAACCAATCATTAACTACTTTTACTTATTACCCTGTAACATGCAGAGAAAAGTGCAAGAAAGACTACACTACAAAAATGAACAGTTATTATCTACTATTGAGGCATTCAGGATAATTTTTATTTTCTTCTTTCACTCATCAATATTTCCTAAAGTATTTATGTGCTGCATTCATTCACTACTATTATGTTACCAGAGGGAGGGCCTCCTTAAAAGTCCTAAAAATATATGTATCAATATTTCAGCGAAATAAAAAGAAATCATTAGTGTTCAAGAAAAAGAAGTAACCAAGAAGCTTCTTTAACTAAAAAAAATTGTTCACTTGTAACCCACTTAGATCCTAAACTTTCATCTCATGCAACAACAAAACGTTACAATAGGGCTGCCCTGGTGGTCCAGTGGGTAAGGACACCGCCTTGCAGTGCAAGGGGCGCTGGTTTGATCCCTGGCCTGGGAAGATCCCACGTGCCGTGGAGCGGCTGCACCGATGTGTCCAATCACCGAGCCGAAGCTCTGGAGCGCACGCACCCAGAGCCGGTGCTCTGAGACAACAGAGGCCACTGCAATGGGAGGCCCACACGGGCCAAAGAACAAAGATGGATGAAAACAGTTAAATGAAAGACCAATAGAAGTGGCCCGCTCACCACCCTCCCTCCACAACCCGCCCCCCACCAAAAAAAGAAAAAAAAAAAAGAATTACAATACTGATAGTTATTAAGAAAACTGGGAAAAATAAATCAAAATTTTTTCACATGGAAATTTTCATTTCACTTTCCCTAAAACTAAACTCTAAACTCTGGGAAATGACACACTAGAAAACTGATTTTTAAGAAATCATGAAGCAAATCTATTAACACGAAGAGGCTCACTAAGAAAAAACTGATACTTTTACTGATATTTTAATTTATTTACTGATAGTGATCACTTTCCCTGAAGCAAAATTAAATTTACACACACATTTACCTACACAGAGCTAACAACCAATTAGTTCACTCTAATTCAGCCAATCTGCTGTCAAAGGCCATCTGGTTGGTGACTGGGCCCTAACCAATCATTAACTACTTTTACTTATTACCCTGTAACATGCAGAGAAAAGTGCAAGAAAGACTACACTACAAAAATGAACAGTTATTATCTACTATTGAGGCATTCAGGATAATTTTTATTTTCTTCTTTCACTCATCAATATTTCCTAAAGTATTTATGTGCTGCATTCATTCACTACTATTATGTTACCAGAGGGAGGGCCTCCTTAAAAAGTCCTAAAAATATATGTATCAATATTTCAGCGAAATAAAAAGAAATCATTAGTGTTCAAGAAAAAGAAGTAACCAAGAAGCTTCTTTAACTAAAAAAAATTGTTCACTTGTAACCCACTTAGATCCTAAACTTTCATCTCATGCAACAACAAAACGTTACAATAGGGCTGCCCTGGTGGTCCAGTGGGTAAGGACACCACCTTGCAGTGCAAGGGGCGCTGGTTTGATCCCTGGCCTGGGAAGATCCCACGTGCCGTGGAGCGGCTGCACCGATGTGTCCAATCACCGAGCCGAAGCTCTGGAGCGCACGCACCCAGAGCCGGTGCTCTGAGACAACAGAGGCCACTGCAATGGGAGGCCCACACGGGCCAAAGAACAAAGATGGATGAAAACAGTTAAATGAAAGACCAATAGAAGTGGCCCGCTCACCACCCTCCCTCCACAACCCGCCCCCCACCAAAAAAAGAAAAAAAAAAAAGAATTACAATACTGATAGTTATTAAGAAAACTGGGAAAAATAAATCAAAATTTTTTCACATGGAAATTTTCATTTCACTTTCCCTAAAACTAGTCTGAAGTTAGTGGTTTTCTCATGACTCTATCACAATCAAAAGGATACTAAGCTGTATCAAAATTAATTTTCCACTAGAAAACAAAGCTGATTTTTTTAACCCCAAGAGTCTTATTTTTGAAGCAAGATTTAAAAAAGCAAGAAGTTAGGGCTTCCCTGGTGGTCCAATGGGTAAAGAGTCCGTCTTGCAGTGCAAGGGGCACCAGTTTGATCCCTGGCCCAGGAGGATCCCATGAGCCGCAGAGCTGCTGGACCAGTGTGTCCAATTATGGGGCCAGCACTCTAGAGTGCACGCGCCCAAATACTCTGCGAGGAGAGAAGCCACTGCAATGGGAGGCCCACACAGGCCAAAAAAGAATAAAGATGGATGAAATAAATAAAAAACTAATAAAAGGGGGCTTCCCTGGTGGTCCAGTGGGTAAAGAGTCCGCCTTGCAAGGCAAGGGGCACCGGTTCAATCCCCGGCCCCGAAAGGCCCCACGTGTCGCTGAACCAGTGTGTCCAATTAGAGCCAGTGCTCTGGAGCGCATGCGACCAAAGCCAGTGCTCTGCAAGGAGAGAGGCCACTGCGACTAGAAGCCCACACATGCCAAAGAATAAAGATGAATGAAAAATAAACGACGACTTAGAAGCCAAACAAAAAACCTCTTTAAAATAATAATAATAATGGTAAAAGAGGCCAAAATTTAAGAAAAAAAAAAAAGGGAAAAAGAAAATTAAGGTTGGAATAAACATCATGAATGCAATGGTCAGAAAATGATACATTCTCATCAGAATAAATGTCCACTAACCTACTTTTAAAGTACAGTCAACTCCTTAAAATTTTTAATATTTACTATTTAAATAATCACTTACCTATGATGCCTTCTTATCTCTGCGCATTCTACAGTCATTCCAAACAGAACAGCACTTGCTGGTATAACTTTCCCATATTTTTCACAACTACCATTTTCACCTTTGGTCTAAAAATATAACAGCAAAATTATACTCTGTCACATCAAAATATTTCTGTCAAAATATGTGCATATGATGACAAGCTATGAAATTTACAAAATACTTAAAACAATAGTTCATGATAAGCATATTAAGGGCTGTTTATTCCTTTAAAAAGCTTTTTATTTTCATTGTTATATACATGAGTTAATATGTATATATACCTTTATCATATATATGTGCACATGTATCTCTTTATATATTTTTTTAAGTATAAGTAGAAAGGGTGGGAGGAAGGCAGGAGCTGGAAGCCTCTAAGTCTGCACACAATGAAAGACGTTTGGGTATGACCTTAACTAAGAGGCCAAAATTACCATTACCTACTTGAATAACAAACTGCTCTTCTTCCAACCTTTCATTAGTTATTTTAAATCCACATCATTTTTCTGTAAGTGGTGAATTCTTATTACATGTTAAAATTCTTTCTTTCATAATACATATATCAATATATAAACCACTACAACTTACTGGCCCGAGCAGAAGATTTCAATGTAAAACATAACTTGGCAATTGTAATAGTTAGTCTTGAGTCCAATCAGTAGCCTGGGTCCAAGTGGTACCTTAAAATCGTACCAGGCCAGTTACCATTACGTTCCCTTTTGATAATTTGCCAAATTTACGATATAAGCAGTGAAGCTATAAGGCTCAAAATACTTCCCTTTCTCAACTTCACTCAAGAATTCCTGGGTCAATCCCTTCATCATGTAACCTCAATCCCTCAGAATTCCTTGCTGGAGTGTTCTTTGTCTGTATACCCCATTTGGACACACAAGTATCCACAGCACTGTGTTATTAACTGTTTTGTTCACACGGATTTCTTTCCAGATATATGGTATGTGCCTTAATAGTTACACATATCTCCTACAGCTTTGCAACTATCCTAGGGGTTCAATGAACCATCTGCTGAACAATGAATTCTTAATCAGATTTAAGTGTTTTTGTGCTGCTTACCTTTGGTTGCAAAAGTAAATGCTCCCATGCATGAATCAAACTCTCCACAATTCCTTCTCCAAATAAACCTGCATCGACAGTTTCTGTTACAACTAGGGACACTCTATAGAATGATTTTTTAAAGATACATGTAAGTAATATATCATGCTATTTATGGGAAAGATGTCAAAGCTGAGAGAAGGAAGAGTATATTACAGAAACAGTACATATGTAAAATTCTCTAATACATTTCATGTTTAGTATCGACCCTTGAATCTTGAGAAACTCTTAACGTTCCTAATTCTGTTCTCCACTGGCAGTTTCCTGGCTGGGACAGCAGGGGATAGTCACAACCTTCAATGGACCTGCTCCCTCCTGGATTAGTCTTCCATGGCCTAAACCCTAATGACTGGTTCATACCCATTACCTTAACTAGGTCCCCTCCTTAACCCCCAAACGGAAAGACGTTTGGGTATGACCTTAACTAAGAGGCCAAAATTACCATTACCTACTTGAATAACAAACTGCTCTTCTTCCAACCTTTCATTAGTTATTTTAAATCCACATCATTTTTCTGTAAGTGGTGAATTCTTATTACGTGTTAAAATTCTTTCTTTCATAATACATATATCAATATATAAACCACTACAACTTACTGGCCCGAGCAGAAGATTTCAATGTAAAACATAACTTGGCAATTGTAATAGTTAGTCTTGAGTCCAATCAGTAGCCTGGGTCCAAGTGGTACCTTAAAATCGTACCAGGCCAGTTACCATTACTTTCCCCTTTTGATAATTTGCCAAATTTACGATATAAGCAGTGAAGCTATAAGGCTCAAAATACTTCCCTTTCTCAACTTCACTCAAGAATTCCTGGGTCAATCCCTTCATCATGTAACCTCAATTCCTCAGAATTCCTTGCTGGAGTGTTCTTTGTCTGTATACCCCATTTGGACACACAAGTATCCACAGCACTGTGTTATTAACTGTTTTGTTCACACGGATTTCTTTCCAGATATATGGTATGTGCCTTAATAGTTACACATATCTCCTACAGCTTTGCAACTATCCTAGGGGTTCAATGAACCATCTGCTGAACAATGAATTCTTAATCAGATTTAAGTGTTTTTGTGCTGCTTACCTTTGGTTGCAAAAGTAAATGCTCCCATGCATGAATCAAACTCTCCACAATTCCTTCTCCAAATAAACCTGCATCGACAGTTTCTGTTACAACTAGGGACACTCTATAGAATGATTTTTTAAAGATACATGTAAGTAATATATCATGCTATTTATGGGAAAGATGTCAAAGCTGAGAGAAGGAAGAGTATATTACAGAAACAGTACATATGTAAAATTCTCTAATAAATTTCATGTTTAGTATCGACCCTTGAATCTTGAGAAACTCTTAGCGTTCCTAATTCTGTTCTCCACTGGCAGTTTCCTGGCTGGGACAGCAGGGGATAGTCACAACCTTCAATGGACCTGCTCCCTCCTGGATTAGTCTTCCATGGCCTAAACCCTAATGACTGGTTCATACCCATTACCTTAACTAGGTCCCCTCCTTAACCCCCAGCAACCGGACTTCAATCTCCAATACTCTATAAAAATACTTTCTATCATCAATGACTCCCCTACAAATAATATTCAATGCAGGTGAGAAGGCCTGCCTCTCAAAATCCTTCCTCCACCTCCATTATCCATGTTTACCTCTTACACGTTGATTGGCCCTCTTTTGCTTTACCCACACCTGGAAGTTTACACCAAAGCCTAATCCACAGAGCCCTGGTCTTCTGTCCATTCTTTCTAGAAAATCTCACTCAAAAACACACCAAAAAAAAAATTCTCCCTTTAGTACTTACTGCTGGTATTGTTCATTTGTGTGGTTATAATAAAAAGGTATTTTCACGAATATTTCTTATCTTCCTATCTTGACTATAGGGAGGATAGAAACAACTTCGATATCCTCTACTGTGCCTAAACCCAATATTTTATATATATACACAAAACTTTCAATATTTATGATTGTATGTATTCAGAATGTGAAAGGTATCTCAAATCATCACCTGACATCCTCAAGCCTCCAGATTCGCTCAAGGTCCAAATAAATCATTATTAATTATTATTATTATTGGGCTTCCCTAATGGCCCAGTGACAAAGAATCTACCTGCAAAGCAGGAGACATGGGATCGATTCCTGGGTCAGGAAGATCCCCTGGAGAAGGAAACGGCAACTCACTCCAGTATTCACTCCTGGAGAATCCCATGAACAGAGGAGCCGAGCAGGAGCTTTGCATCCACGGGATCGCAAAGAGTCAGATACAACTTAGTAACTAAACAACAAATTATTATTATTATAAACCATATCTCTTAATTCAAAGCCAATACATCCTTCTATAACACTATCTGTGAGAAAAAAAGTCAATTAAGGTAGCGTAACTTTGACTCATGCTATGGACTGAATTGGGTACCAACAAAAATTCACTCTGAAGCCCTAAATCCCTGTGTGACTAGATCTGGAGACAGATCTTTATAAGGTGATGAAGGTTCAATGTGGTCATAAGGGTGAGGTCCTAATCTGAGGGGACCTGAGTCCCTAATAAAAGTGGAGATGATCTCTTTCTCCTCACAGGCAAGTGGAAAGGCCATAGAGGGACACAGCAGGATGGACATCTGCAAAGCTAGTAAGAGCGCGCATGCTGGAAACCAAATCTGCCAGCACTCATGATCACGGATGAGCGTGATCCATGGGCCTCCAGAGCTGTGAGAAAATAAATGTCTGTAGTTGCAGTCACCGAGTCTGTGGCATTTTGTTAACAGCGGCCTGAGCAGACTAAGACAACTGAGGACACTGTTTATTTCTATAAAATGGGTACAGTATCTGCCTCAACAATCCCACAGGACTTCTTCCATGAAAATAAACTTAAGAGACTATTGAAAAGCATAACTATTACGTGAATTTAAATATAATTATACATATATGGAGGAAGACTTTTCAAAACCATAGTCCCAAAGATGACAGAGTATAAAAAAGCCCCTATTTCAATGTGAACTTAATTTAAGTAAGATGAAAAGACAGACTACCCAGGAGAGGTAGTAATGCAAATGCTACACAGAGAAAACAGTATCTTTTTGTTAGTCTGTTGCACCAAATGATTTTTAAGTCTCTGCTAGGTCTAAAATTCCATCCCCTTGTGATATGGATCAAAGTGAAAGAACATAATCAAAACGTGAGACTTATGAGATAATATTCAAAGCACATGAAGGGTCAAAGCCAAAATATGCTGACAGCTGACACTTCCAAAGTTTTCATTTTAGCCAAGGATATTAACTCCGAATGTGGTAAGTCAATCAAGCTTACTCTACTTGACGATCAGTTTTACAATTTTTAAATAGTGATGGACCACATAGGAGGTATGATCCATTTTTACAAGTAGAACATTGGAATGAACAAAGGTAAAGTAACTTGCTGAAGCTGAAGTTTATTAAATCACTTGCCGCAAATTTGCTTCCAGAGATCTTTAAATCTTTTTTTTATCAAGAATATGACCTTATTATGAAAATCCATCATATGCTGAACTATCCTATATCTGGATCTTCATAATATAAGGACTCCAGCATTTCTGTTTAGACAAAAATCTAGAACTGTGAATATCTTAAATCTTTTTTTTTTAATCTCCCACCCTCCCCCTGTGACTATCTTAATTCTTAAGAAATAAAGTAGTGGATTATAAACAATGAGTTCCCAGGTTAGTACCTTTCAGGAATGTGTTTTGGAATTTCTATGTCAAGCGACTTCATGTGTAAGAGTCTGATCCCCGCCTCCATCTTGTTTGCTGCCACCACGTCACAGGCAAGTTCATACATGGTCTTGGATAACTCACAGGCATACACAGCGTGTGCGCCAGCTTCCTTAGCAAACATGCTACAAGGGGAAAAAGGGTTCTATCAAAAAAATAACCTACTCTATTTTTTCAAATGTATAAAATCATGAAACATGGGGTTTCCTCTTATTCTTTTTTTTTTAACTTCATACCATGAGCTTTTTTTTTTGGCCACTTTTATTGATCTTTCATTTATTTATCTTTTGTTCTTTGGCCTGTGTGGGCCTCCCATTGCAGTGGCCTCGCTCGTTGCAGAGGACCGGCCCTGGGCGCATATGCTCCAGAGCTCCAGCTTGGTAGTTGGACACATCAGTCCAGCCTCTCCGCGGCACCTGGGATCTTTCCAGGCCAGGGATCAAACCGGCGCCCCTTGCACTGCAAGGCGGTGTCCTTACCCATTGGACCACCAGGGAAGCCCCATCCATCTTTATTCTTTGGCATGTGTGGGCCTACCATTGCAATGGCCTCTCTAGTTGCAGAGCACCAGCTCTGGCACTGGCTCACAACTGGACACACCAGTCCAGCCACTCCATGGAACGTGGGATCTTCCCGGGCCAGGGATCGAACTGGTGTCCCAATACAAGGCGGACTCTTTACCCACTGGACCACCAGGGAAGCCTTTCCTTTTATTCTTTAACACAACCATTGTTCATTCTGCATTTTTAAAAATAAACTAATCTCACCAAGAAACAAATGATACAATAAACCATGAAATCTACCTTATTAAGATGCAATTGGGGGACTTCCCTGATGTCCCAGTGGCTAAGGCTCCACACTCCCCATGCAGGGGGCCTGGATCCAATCCCTGGTCAGGGAACTAGATCCCACACGCTGCAACTAAGAGTTTGCATGCTACAACCAAAGATCCCACATACCACAACAAGAAGATCAAAGATTCTGTGTGCCAAACTAAAACCTAGCACAATCAAATTAAAAAAAAAGATACAACTGGCATGCAGAATGCTAACAGACTTTTAAAAACTAGACTCAACCAGAATGTTACTGTAAAACCTACTCTTAAAATTCATTATTCAAAATTTCAGTGACAGCTCCAAATTCTTCTCGGTGCATATGTCAAGTTCTTAATAAAGTAAAAGTTATAGTGAAAACTATAATAATAATAGTTGCATGAGAAATTAACTGATTATGAGAAATTAACAAGATTATGAGAAATAAACTGTATTTTAAATTCCACTGTTAATTTTCCACACTTGATAAAATCATTAATTTACATTAGTGTACATGCATATGTAATTAAAACACAATTCCAGCAAACCTTAGTATTCCAGTTCCTGCTCCAATGTCCAAAACACTTTTGGACCCCGAACACACTGCCTTTTGGATTGCCGCATTATAAATCGTATTCCTTTTGGTGTCATTAAGCATGATAAAGTGCCAGCGTTCCACCAACCAGTTTGCAACACGATAAAAATTCTCTTTTGCATCACTGAAATCAGGGTTTAGCTTCACTGCTTTATGAAAATACCCAGCTGCTTCGTCTCTAAAGCCCATTCTAGAATGAAAAACGACAAACAAAATATTCAACCATATGCTGTCAATGCTTTTCTGTTTGTGCCACTTATCTGGCTTGAGAACCCCTCTCCAGTACCCCAAATTCCTACCCAACCCAAGAGCCATCTCCTTGAGAAGTCTTCGGTGAGGACTGAGATTCTCATTCACTTTTGTCCTTTCTGGATCCCTATTATACTTATGCATTCCAGGACACTAGCAAGGACCTGATCATGAACTACTACTTTACTGTGGTGTAGAAGCTCTCCTAGTTATCTTGCATTTAAATAATTTTCTAGAACACCAGGTTCTAAAAACCACTTCCACTGTAAAAAGGCATTAATGCCTATGGCTAGCAGGTGCCTCTTGCTGTGCCTGCAACTGGGCTGAACGGTCACCAAGAGTTAGCTGTTATCTGCTGCCAGTTTACACTAGCTGTGCTTGTTACTAAAATTACGTATTTTAATTATATACAACTGAAACCAAATAAATGTCACTGCAAAAAGAGTCAATCTGTCTAAAGGAAAAAAAAAATCAAAGATGAGTCACCCAAAAAATTACTATTGAACTAGATGTGAGCAAATCAATAATATAAGAAAGGAGGAAAAAAATCTATCAAACCACTTTGCTTCTTAAACCATCTCTGCTAAAGAACTCCCTCTCCTTTAAAAATATCTATCTGTAGACCAACACACTTGTACTGTGCAGGATTACCTGATGTGCAACTCCCACACTACATTTCAGAGCCACTGGAATGGTCCACACTCTCCTAAGCAAGTGAGTTCCCTGACCACACGCTTGGATTTATGGCAACATCAAACTGCTACACACATTTCTAAACGTTTACTCACAATTTCTGTTTATGTCTGTCGCTGACTGGTGATTTGTCCATCACACTACTGTGTGGTCCACATGATGAATGAAGACAAGTGAACTGGTAGAACCCTTTCACATTCATACTTCTTCACAAGCACCTCTAAGAATTCTATCAATTTTTTTAAAAGAACTGAATCAGATTATTCATTTGGCATATGGTTTATGGCAATCCACTCCAGTATTCCTGCCTGAAAAAGTCCATGGAGAGAGGCGCCTAATGGCTACTGTCCACAGGGTCTCAATGAGTTGGACAAGACTGGGTGACTAACACTAGATTAGACTAAGCAAAAAAGACATTCTAGAATCCAAACAGGGAATGGTACTCTTACAAAAGAAAATGGCAAATTTCCAGAAAGTTCTGGAGATTTATAACGAGGTCTCCAGCAAGGAACCACAGTGGTTCTCTGCCATCCAGGGCTATATTCTCTCTAACAAGGTCTGGATCTCAGCCCAGTAAAAGGAACTCTTTCATGGATACCCGATTTCAGCCCAAGGGCAGTGGCTATTATGTATTATATGATGCAAAATTAATATTACTACTCCTATATTCTTTTGAGTTCTCTTTACGCCTTACTAGTCAAGCCTTCTTTATTCTGATACCCTATTATAGTTAATAATTCTTTGTAGTACACTTTCCCTGTTCAAAGTACTGTACTACAGATGTAGCCAATCCAGACTGATCCAGAATAATTCTTGTCATACTGAAACCACAACACACCTGAAGAGATGTTCTCCCATACTGTTGCAAATCACTTCATCATCAGGAAACAGTTCCAAGGCTTGCTCATAGCAGCCAAGTAGGTCCTGGGTTCGACTGAGAGCATCAAGCTCTTCAGCCCACCTGAAGAGTGTATACTGGAAAGTTTCCTTCACAAAAGAGAGAAGAGTAAATGAGTCAATAACATAAATGATGAAAGAAAAGTCAACACTGGTTAAAGACTGCACAGAGAAAAAAAACTTAACGACAACTGAAAATCACCTTAAGTCTTATTTGGCTTTAACAGACCCTGTCTGCTAAATAAACAAATGCATGCATGCATAAATTTTACCACCTACATGGTAGTAACAGGCAGAATTAAGGCAGTTTGATCAGTCTCCAAATTCTCTTCATACCTGGCCACCATATCACATTCTCCACTGACCCCTTTTTTGCGAAGGTCCCATGTCTAGAAGCATGGCCTTAACCCTCTTCACGCATCCTCAAGGCATTAACTATCACCTGCATGTTGATGGATGCTGTATCTAGATCCCTAATCAAGATGCTCTCTTCTGAACCTTGAGCCCATAGATACCACTCTCTACTAGTCATCTCAACCAGGGACTGCACCCTCAGCCATCTCAAACTCAGCTCAACTCAAATATTTCCTGACCAGGGCACAGAGAAAAGCAATGAACAGTATCAGTCCTGTTCCTAGCCTTACAGAGGCCTCACAGAGAGAAATTTACCATACAATTTTGAAAGAACTTAAAAATGTTCTAAACTGAACCCGTAACATTCCTCTCACACAGAATGCAAGGTTAAGGTACTACGCAACCTCAGACCATGAAGTCTCCTTATAATGCTACATTAATTCCAATACAATTAATTTCAGACTCAGCCAATTCTCTCTCGTTATCCTTAAATCTGTCACCTGCTCCCCCCACATTGTGAGGGCCTTACACTACTTCCTCGTGCCTCTTTGCTCACAATACAGTGTGGCCCTGTGACCATTTGCTGGACAACAGGAATAGCCTTCCCATGGTCACCCTCGCTCCAGGTACATCTACCTCTAAACATTCTCCACACTGCAACCCAGTGCAGAGAGAGAAGGCTGTAGTCTCTCCTACTTTATCATGAACCAATTTTATATCTTCTTCACATATTTTCTACAGGAGAGTTAAATCTGAAACCGAATTTTGATGGAGTTCACTAGAGACACAAGAATAGGAAGAAGATTCTGGGGGTGGAGGGAGGACCACAGATGATATTAAATGGATCAGGGAATTTATAGGTAAAGAGCCTGGTGCGGCTGAAGTGTGAGAATGGAAAGTGGAAGGAAATAAGATGAAAGAGAGGTTTTTCAGAGGCCCATGAAAACAAATATGGGACATTGTTCTGTAGGAAACAGACCTAGTTACCTAACCTTACTGAACACCAGGCATTAAAATACAAACTTTAGACATGCTTTTAATACACACTAAATATTAGAATAGCACTGTACCTATTTTACAAAAGAGGAAACTAAGGAACAAAGAATTAAGGAAAAAGCACTTGGACTGATCCATTATTCTACGTCTGCCTATCTAGAAAAGCAAACTGAATCTCAACATAACTCTTTCTCCTCCTTGAAGCCAGCTGGTCCTGAAACTCACACTAAGTTTTTGTGAACTACAGATGTCTAGTTAATACTGACATCTATTAGGCAGAAGTCAGGGATTCTGCAATCCATATGATCCTATCCAAAATATCAATAGTCTTGAGGTTGAGAAACCCTATGTGAAATAAAGTGAAGCAGCTTCAGGTTGAAAATTTAATGCAAAATTAAGTTAAATCACTTTTTGAAAGTCAGATTCTAAAATAACCTGAGAGGCACATACAGCATTTCAACAGAACAACTCTCACAAACAATCCAATAAATGAAACTTAAAAGAATAGATCATCAAATGATTAGGCTAATTCCAAACTGAATTCAACATCCCTTTCACACAACAGTAGAGACAAGTGCAAAGGCTCTGGGGCAGGAACTTACTCAATTAGATATAGGTGACAGAAGCTCATTGAAGGCGTCCTGTGTAATATAACCTTTGAAGTGTGAATGAAGTGAAAGTTCTGAAATAGAGGGATGACACCATACGTTGGCTGTGCTGCGGTAGGCTGAGAAGACAGCTTAGCTTCAAGTCTAAGCCTATTGCCAAAGTCAGCAGGAAGATGACTGAGGCGTGAATCAAGGTATTAAAAAAGAAGGTGCTGCGAAGGGATACGATTCTGGATGTGTATTTCGACGGTGCAGCAGCCAATACGTATATTCTGATAGGCTGGTTGCGGTTACAAACAAGACTCAACAATGAACAGTAATGACCACCACCAGGTCCTCGTAGCTTACCCCCAACCTCCAATTCACGAGAACAGAGACACTGCCTGCACGAGAAAGGGCCCTTCTCACCTTCACATCGTCCTTCAGCTCCGGCGCCAGGCTGAGCACGAGGAGGTAGTGGGCATAGGCGGTGCCGAAATCCTGCGAAGGTGGAAAGTGGAAGGAAATAAGATGAAAGAGAGGTTTTTCAGAGGCCCATGAAAACAAATATGGGACTTTGTTCTGTAGGAAACAGACCTAGTTACCTAACCTTACTGAACACCAGGCATTAAAATACAAACTTTAGACATGCTTTTAATACACACTAAATATTAGAATAGCACTGTACCTATTTTACAAAAGAGGAAACTAAGGAACAAAGAATTAAGGAAAAAGCACTTGGACTGATCCATTATTCTACGTCTGCCTATCTAGAAAAGCAAACTGAATCTCAACATAAGTCTTTCTCCTCCTTGAAGCCAGCTGGTCCTGAAACTCACACTAAGTTTTTGTGAACTACAGATGTCTAGTTAATACTGACATCTATTAGGCAGAAGTCAGGGATTCTGCAATCCATATGAGCCTATCCAAAATATCAATAGTCTTGAGGTTGAGAAACCCTATGTGAAATAAAGTGAAGTAGCTTCAGGTTGAAAATTTAACGCAAAATTAAGTTAAATCACTTTTTGAAAGTCAGATTCTAAAATAACCTGAGAGGCACATACAGCATTTCAACAGAACAACTCTCACAAACAATCCAATAAATGAAACTTAAAAGAATAGATCATCAAATGATTAGGCTAATTCCAAACTGAATTCAACATCCCTTTCACACAACAGTAGAGACAAGTGCAAAGGCTCTGGGGCAGGAACTTACTCCAATTAGATATAGGTGACAGAAGCTCATTGAAGGCGTCCTGTGTAATATAACCTTTGAAGTGTGAATGAAGTGAAAGTTCTGAAATAGAGGTATGACACCATACGTTGGCTGTGCTGCGGTAGGCTGAGAAGACAGCTTAGCTTCAAGTCTAAGCCTATTGCCAAAGTCAGCAGGAAGATGACTGAGGCGTGAATCAAGGTATTAAAAAAGAAGGTGCTGCGAAGGGATACGATTCTGGATGTGTATTTCGACGGTGCAGCAGCCAATAAGTATATTCTGATAGGCTGGTTGCGGTTACAAACAAGACTCAACAATGAACAGTAATGACCACCACCAGGTCCTCGTAGCTTACCCCCAACCTCCAATTCACGAGAACAGAGACACTGCCTGCACGAGAAAGGGCCCTTCTCACCTTCACATCGTCCTTCAGCTCCGGCGCCAGGCTGAGCACGAGGAGGTAGTGGGCATAGGCGGTGCCGAAATCCTGCGAGCCCAGGCAATGCTCTGCGCTCTGCAAGGACCGCGACACCAGCTCGTCCCGCCCAGCTGCCCCGGCGCCACTCCCGCCGCCCCGACGGGGCCTGGAACGCGAGTTCGGCATGGCACAGTCACTGGCAGAGAGCTGCGCTTGTATCGCCGAAAGGAAGACGCTGCGGTAAACGGAAAGAGCAAACAGTCTCGAGGACTGCACTTCCGCGTGACTCACCGGAGCGCCAGAACCTGCACGGGTAACCTTATCCCGTGGCCACTGTAAGCTCGCCCACCTCCGAGAGGCAGAAGCCCCGCCCCCTCCCGGAGGGGCGGGTCCCATTGGCCGGCGGCGCACGCTGCGCAAACGTCAGCGCGGCCTTCGAACGCAAGTCGCGGCCCGCCCCCTCCGGGAAGGGAAGGGGAAAGGCGGGGCGTCTTCCTGGCCCTAGAGGCTCTTAAGTCTCCCTGTGAAACTGCCGCTGTTTTCGCCTCTTTCCTGACTTCGAGAGTGCGTGGCTTTAGCTCGAGTCCTCTCTCGGCAGACACAGTCATCCCGAAGCTGCACCCTCCCGCTATGGACGTGGCTGTGTATAAGGAGAGACGGTCAGGCTTTTGTGGTGATGCTTAAGGCCTTTGGGTCGTGATCACCCGCTCTTGAAGTAGCGAGAGTGGGAGGAACCCGGAGATAGGGAAAGCACCCCAGGTCGGCTGGAGAAAATGCTTTCACAGCCATCGTTTAAATGACCCTCACAAAACCCGGCGAGGCGGACGCCTGGATCACAGTCGTCTTCCAGACCGAGAGGGACATCCTGAGGCGACACTTGCCCGAGATCACACAACAGGCAGGGCTCAAACCCGAACCCCTGGCTACTTCTCTAAAACGAGCTTGGGACTTATCTCAACTGTTGGGTGTATCACTACTGTATACTGGGTGTGTAAACACGTTAAAGGTGTTAACTGCATTCACGTGTGGGCCCTAAGGGATAGATTGAGAACTTTTAAATGGAGGGGCTGGTGCCTAGGAATCCCAGCTCAAAAAATCTTTCTTTTCCCTAGTTTCTTACACGCTGATGGTAAATGTTTACTTAAGGAACTGAAAAAAAAAGAAAAAAACTGAGGGTGCGCCTTCAGTTCTCCGAAATGCATCGTTTACATGCCTTTGTGCCTTTTTATCTGATTATCTGAACCACCCTTCCTCAGAGCACACAGGTAAACCCTTGGTCAATTCTTCAAAATCCAGATCACTACGTTGTGACCTGCTGACCTAGTCAGAAAATTCCTCAAGAACAGGATGCATTTTTTTTAACCATTTTTTGACTTAGCACCTAGCAGAGTTTGACTCAAAGTAAAAAAGATTTTTGAATTTTAATGGGAACTATATCACCCCATTCCTGGGTTTTGCACTTAAAACTTGACCAGCTAGCTACGGTTCTTATTTCTCCGTCTCAATTGCTACTTTCCGTACTAACTTTACGATTGAACTGTGCTTATGTATGGGGGCAGGGGGGCGGAATCATCAGTAACTGATCTGTAATAAGAATAGAGTTTCCTTTGAACCAAACAGAATTAGAGTCTGGCAAGCAACCTCTATGGATAGGTCTGAGGAACTGTTTCTTGAAAACATGATTTCAGCACAGTTATATCTTATCAGAACAAAGACTATCAAACGACAGATGGCTTTAGCTCGAGTCCTCTCTCGGCAGACACAGTCATCCCGAAGCTGCACCCTCCCGCTATGGACGTGGCTGTGTATGAGGAGAGACGGTCAGGTTTTTGTGGTGATGCTTAAGGCCTTTGGGTCTTGATCACCCGCTCTTGAAGTAGCGAGAGTGGGAGGAACCCGGAGATAGGAAAGCACCCCAGGTCGGCTGGAGAAAATGCTTTCACAGCCATCGTTTAAATGACCCTCACAAAACCCGGCGAGGCGGACGCCTGGATCACAGTCGTCTTCCAGACCGAGAGGGACATCCTGAGGCGACACTTGCCCGAGATCACACAACAGGCAGGGCTCAAACCCGAACCCCTGGCTATTTGTTCCGTTTCTCTAAAACGAGCTTGGGACTTATCTCAACTGTTAGGTGTATCACCACTGTATACTGGGTGTGTATACACGTTAAAGGTGTTAACTGCATTCACGTGTGGGCCCTAAGGGATAGATTGAGAACTTTTAAATGGAGGGGCTGGTGCCTAGGAATCCCAGCTCAAAAAATCTTTCTTTTCCCTAGTTTCTTACACGCTGATGGTAAATATTTACTTAAGGAACTGAAAAAAAAAGAAAAAAACTGAGGGTGCGCCTTCAGTTCTCCGAAATGCATCGTTTACATGCCTTTGTGCCTTTTTATCTGATTATCTGAACCACCCTTCCTCAGAGCACACAGGTAAACCCTTGGTCAATTCTTCAAAATCCAGATCACTACGTTGTGACCTGCTGACCTAGTCAGAAAATTCCTCAAGAACAGGATGCATTTTTTTTTTTAACCATTTTTTGACTTAGCACCTAGCAGAGTTTGACTCAAAGTAAAAAAGATTTTTGAATTTTAATGGGAACTATATCACCCCATTCCTGGGTTTTGCACTTAAAACTTGACCAGCTAGCTACGGTTCTTATTTCTCCGTCTCAATTGCTACTTTCCGTACTAACTTTACGATTGAACTGTGCTTATGTATGGGGGCAGGGGGGCGGAATCATCAGTAACTGATCTGTAATAAGAATAGAGTTTCCTTTGAACCAAACAGAATTAGAGTCTGGCAAGCAACCTCTATGGATAGGTCTGAGGAACTGTTTCTTGAAAACATGATTTCAGCACAGTTATATCTTATCAGAACAAAGACTATCAAACGACAGAGCTACTTTCCTGCAGGGTTTCAAAAAAGATACAGTAGCACATACACAATAAGTCTGTATGTCCTTGTGCTCAGGAAGGGAGCCTTACCACTGAAGGAATATAGACATTGATCATCGACATTGCAAGAAGTGACAGGCATTCCTATCTTCAAAATGGACGTTTTTCTTCTGGACAATATACCCTTTTCTTCAATGGTTAAAGCAAGTGTACAATATATGTTTAAATAGGCTACAAAACAGGTTGTTCTGGTTAGCACAAAGTTTAACTTCAATCATGTACAAGCAAGAATGGTTTCCCCATACCTCAGTATGTGAAAATTTCTTCCTTCATTACATCATGCAACTGAAATGCTAAGGACTGTCTCGTCCCAGTAGGATGTAGTAGAACATGAAAAGACCTCTTGACTGAAAAAAGAAGAAAAAGAAAAAGTGCATTCTAGTCCAAGCTTGGTCCTTTCTGGCCCATTCAAGAACCTTTCCTTAAGAGTATTTGAAAAAAAAAAAGACCTAACAAAGCTGCCTTTCCTACTCTGGACACAAGATGGACAGGACCATCAAATGAGATACTATATGTAACAGCAATTTGTATCTAATATACACATTTAACACTATGCATTATTACTGTTGTATAGAGTCATTTAAAACTTAGCTGAGTTATTAAAACAATTATAGATCACCAACACCTTTAAGCATTGATCAAAAGTCTGTACAATTCATATTTTTAAAGAGTCAAATGTTATGGACTACTGAAGCCATGCTCTAAGGCCCACGCTTTGCAATAAGAGAAATCACCACAATGAAAAGCTATTGCACCCCAACTAGACAGTAACCCCCACTAGCCACAACTGGAAGAAGCCCACTTGCAGCAACAAAGACCTAATGCAGCCATAAAATTAATTAATTTTTAAAAAGAGCCCTTCGAGCTTAAAAATTATTACTGAAACTAAGAAAAGTACCACAGAAAAATTTTTAAAAGAGTCAAATGTACTTGGCTGGAATCTCCAGAAAGCAGAGGGAGACCTCCTAATTGTTCTATCCAAAAATTTTGGTTCTAGGGAGTCACTTCAGACTTTATCATTCTCGTCACCTCCCTGAGACCCTGCTTCTGCTGAATTACACAATAGTTCATTTTGCAGATGATCTTGTACTCCAGGGTATGCTTTCCCATCCCACAGGGCAAAGTTTCTTTTCTCTTGTTTTGCCTTGTTTTGTTTTTTGGTCTGTTTGATTTGTTAAGATAACCAAAATACCTAAAATATTAAGACTGCATGAAACTCAAAAGTGGACATAGTACTATCAAGTCAATATAGGCTGAGATGGAGAGAAAATTTGACAGGAAGTGGAGAAAGGGCAGAAAAGAAAAGAAGCCAACTTCAGTGGTTTCATCATCTCCTACAGTATCAACCTGTGGGCAGTGACTACCGCTTAAAAAAAAAAATTACTAAGGATGCTTCCTGTCCCTTTTGAAATACTTCAGTTAATTTTGTGAGCTAAATTTCACTAACTTACACTACGAATAGTCTAGATAAAGAAATCTTAGGCTATTTGCATTTATGTGTGGTTTATCTTTAGACACTATCTCTTAGACACCAGGGAAAGTCACTTAAAAAAAAAATGAAACTGACACAAATAACATGGGATGGTTGCTCACTGTAAGAAACTGAGGTAAAAAACATATTTTAAGTACTATATTTCCTTCCTTTATTGCCTCATTCCTGAGACTGTATAAAATTTGATGCTTAATATACACATTTAACACTATGCATTATTACTGTTGTATAGAGTCATTTAAAACTTAGCTGAGTTATTAAAACAATTATAGATCACCAACACCTTTAAGCATTGATCAAAAGTCTGTACAATTCATATCTTTAAAGAGTCAAATGTTATGGACTACTGAAGCCATGCTCTAAGGCCCACGCTTTGCAATAAGAGAAATCACCACAATGAAAAGCTATTGCACCCCAACTAGACAGTAACCCCCACTAGCCACAACTGGAAGAAGCCCACTTGCAGCAACAAAGACCTAATGCAGCCATAAAATTAATTAATTTTTAAAAAGAGCCCTTAGAGCTTAAAAATTATTACTGAAACTAAGAAAAGTACCACAGAAAAATTTTTAAAAGAGTCAAATGTACTTGGCTGGAATCTCCAGAAAGCAGAGGGAGACCTCCTAATTGTTCTATCCAAAAATTTTGGTTCTAGGGAGTCACTTCAGACTTTATCATTCTCGTCACCTCCCTGAGACCCTGCTTCTGCTGAATTACACAATAGTTCATTTTGCAGATGATCTTGTACTCCAGGGTATGCTTTCCCATCCCACAGGGCAAAGTTTCTTTTCTCTTGTTTTGCCTTGTTTTGTTTTTTGGTCTGTTTGATTTGTTAAGATAACCAAAATACCTAAAATATTAAGACTGCATGAAACTCAAAAGTGGACATAGTACTATCAAGTCAATATAGGCTGAGATGGAGAGAAAATTTGACAGGAAGTGGAGAAAGGGCAGAAAAGAAAAGAAGCCAACTTCAGTGGTTTCATCATCTCCTACAGTATCAACCTGTGGGCAGTGACTACCGCTTAAAAAAAAAAAATTACTAAGGATGCTTCCTGTCCCTTTTGAAATACTTCAGATAATTTTGTGAGCTAAATTTCACTAACTTACACTGTGAATAGTCTAGATAAAGAAATCTTAGGCTATTTGCATTTATGTGTGGTTTATCTTTAGACACTATCTCTTAGACACCAGGGAAAGTCACTTAAAAAAAAATGAAACTGACACAAATAACATGGGATGGTTGCTCACTGTAAGAAACTGAGGTAAAAAACATATTTTAAGTACTATATTTCCTTCCTTTATTGCCTCATTCCTGAGACTTAGAATTATTCAAGATTATTTATATTTACTGAAGGTTAACTCTATTTATTGCAATTACTTTTTAGTTCTTTTGAAACAACCCTATATGTGATCATGAAGAACCCTGAAGTGTGATCCAAAACAAATGTACAATGTATATTTTACTTCTTGGTCTTTAGTCAAAGGTTTCTTTAAAAATATTGAAAACATCATCATACTTTTGTTCACAATAGTGTTCCTCCTCCCCAACCAAAATTGTGATCTTTAACAACTCTTGACAGGCTGATTTCTTCATTTATATGCTCTTTTTCCCCCTCTTTTAGGGTTCTAAGGAAAACCTCACTGATGGGGAAAACCACTGCTGACTCAGAAGCAGGTTTAATTGTGGTTATCTTTCACCATGTTCGGGCAGCTTGTCAACAAACCACACACGCCAAACAAGGAAGGAAAACCAACTGAAGGGCTCTCAGCTTTCCAATGTGCAAAAGTTGAACGTTAACAGTGGGGAAGAAAGCTCACAGGAAGTTCATTAACAAGGAATTAAACTGCTTACTGGATGGACACAAGGTATCTTGGGTTTATATTTTCTGAGGAGACTCATATCTTTCTGTGTGATCTTGTATGTTTTATGATTTGGAGTCTTGTTCTCAGCTCTGCACATTTTAGGGTCATTTGCTGAGCTTTTATACAGTATCCACAACTGGGCCTCATTTCCAAAGATGCTGATTTAATTGGCTTGGGATGGAGTCTGGAAATGAGTCTTTTTAAAGAGCTCCCTGGTGAGTCTAATGTGCATGCCAGGAGTGCAAAGTATGGCATGTTTACAGTGTTGTGTTAGTTTTACAATGTTGTGTTAGCTTACAATGTTGTGTTCGTTTCTGCTGTACATTGAAGTTAATGACTAAACAAACAAATTAACATGGTGAAATCTTAGGCTATTTGCATTTATGTGTGGTTTATCTTTAGACACTATCTCTTAGACACCAGGGAAAGTCACTTAAAAAAAAAATGAAACTGACACAAATAACATGGGATGGTTGCTCACTGTAAGAAACTGAGGTAAAAAACATATTTTAAGTACTATATTTCCTTCCTTTATTGCCTCATTCCTGAGACTTAGAATTATTCAAGATTATTTATATTTACTGAAGGTTAACTCTATTTATTGCAATTACTTTTTAGTTCTTTTGAAACAACCCTATATGTGATCATGAAGAACCCTGAAGTGTGATCCAAAACAAATGTACAATGTATATTTTACTTCTTGGTCTTTAGTCAAAGGTTTCTTTAAAAATATTGAAAACATCGTCATACTTTTGTTCACAATAGTGTTCCTCCTCCCCAACCAAAATTGTGATCTTTAACAACTCTTGACAGGCTGATTTCTTCATTTATATGCTCTTTTTTCCCCCCTTTTCTAGGGTTCTAAGGAAAACCTCACTGATGGGGAAAACCACTGCTGACTCAGAAGCAGGTTTAATTGTGGTTATCTTTCACCATGTTCGGGCAGCTTGTCAACAAACCACACACGCCAAACAAGGAAGGAAAACCAACTGAAGGGCTCTCAGCTTTCCAATGTGCAAAAGTTGAACGTTAACAGTGGGGAAGAAAGCTCACAGGAAGTTTATTAACAAGGAATTAAACTGCTTACTGGATGGACACAAGGTATCTTGGGTTTATATTTTCTGAGGAGACTCATATCTTTCTGTGTGATCTTGTATGTTTTATGATTTGGAGTCTTGTTCTCAGCTCTGCACATTTTAGGGTCATTTGCTGAGCTTTTATACAGTATCCACAACTGGGCCTCATTTCCAAAGATGCTGATTTAATTGGCTTGGGATGGAGTCTGGAAATGAGTCTTTTTAAAGAGCTCCCTGGTGAGTCTAATGTGCATGCCAGGAGTGCAAAGTATGACATGTTTACAGTGTTGTGTTAGTTTTACAATGTTGTGTTAGCTTACAATGTTATGTTCGTTTCTGCTGTACATTGAAGTTAATCAGCTATATATATATACATATATCTGCTCCCTCTTGAACCTCCCTCCCACCCACCCCATCCCATGCCTTTGGGACAGGGCACTGAGCTGAGCTCCACATATTACAGAGCAGCTTCCTGCCAGCTTTCTAGTTTAAACACAATAGTACATATATGTCAATCCAACTTTCTCAGTTCATCTCACCCTCCCCCTTCTCTGGAGAAGGTTTCTATAGGGTGGCTGGGATATTTGAAGTATTTAGACATAGAAGGCAGTGTAGGGAGCAGGGATATAATTTGTTTATGGCTAAACAAAGATCATGAAGAGTCAACTAAATTCTTTCAAGTTGAGGTGATTATTGTATGATGAAGAATAAAATGTTCATCATATGAATTACTTGTTGGAAAGAAACTTTTGTAATTGAACCAACAAAACACTACAGGGCTTCCCTGCTAGCTCAGTGATGACGAGTTTGCCTGCCAATGCGGGAGACACAGGTTCGATCCCTGATTCGAAAAGATCCCACATGATGCGGAACAACTAAGCCCATGAGCCACAACTATTGAGCCCATGCACTAGAGCCTCAGAGCTGCAACTATTGAGTCCATGTGCCGCAACTACTGAAGCCCGTGAGCCCTAGAGCCCAAGTTCCACAACAGGAAAAGTCACCGCAACAAGGAGCCTGCTCATCTCAACGAGAGAGTAGCCCCCACTGCCTGCAACTAGAGAAGAGCCTGTGGCAGCAGTGAAAACCTAGAATAGCCAATAAAAAATAAATTAAAAATAAAAACAAAACACTGTGGCCATAGTACAGCTGCTTGGATTAAAATTTGCATTAGTACATTCTCACTGCTAAAGATTCCCAGTTCTATTTTTAAAAGCTTTATATAATTAGTGTGATCTTGTATGTTTTATGATTTGGAGTCTTGTTCTCAGCTCTGCACATTTTAGGGTCATTTGCTGAGCTTTTATACAGTATCCACAACTGGGCCTCATTTCCAAAGATGCTGATTTAATTGGCTTGGGATGGAGTCTGGAAATGAGTCTTTTAAAGAGCTCCTGGTGAGTCTAATGTGCATGCCAGGAGTGCAAAGTATGGCATGTTTACAGTGTTGTGTTAGTTTTACAATGTTGTGTTAGCTTACAATGTTGTGTTCGTTTCTGCTGTACATTGAAGTTAATCAGCTATATATATATATACATATATCCGCTCCCTCTTGAACCCCCCTCCCACCCACCCCATCCCATGCCTTTGGGACAGGGCACCGAGCTGAGCTCCACATATTACAGAGCAGCTTCCTGCCAGCTTTCTAGTTTAAACACAATAGTACATATATGTCAGTCCAACTTTCTCAGTTCATCTCACCCTCCCCCTTCTCTGGAGAAGGTTTCTATAGGGTGGCTGGGATATTTGAAGTATTTAGGCATAGAAGGCAGTGTAGGGAGCAGGGATATAATTTGTTTATGGCTAAACAAAGATCATGAAGAGTCAACTAAATTCTTTCAAGTTGAGGTGATTATTGTATGATGAAGAATAAAATGTTCATCATATGAATTGCTTGTTGGAAAGAAACTTTTGTAATTGAACCAACAAAACACTATAGGGCTTCCCTGCTAGCTCAGTGATGAAGAGTTTGCCTGCCAATGCGGGAGACACAGGTTCGATCCCTGATTCGAAAAGATCCCACATGATGCGGAACAACTAAGCCCATGAGCCACAACTATTGAGCCCATGCACTAGAGCCTCAGAGCTGCAACTATTGAGTCCATGTGCCGCAACTACTGAAGCCCATGAGCCCTAGAGCCCAAGTTCCACAACAGGAAAAGTCACCACAACAAGGAGCCTGCTCATCTCAACGAGAGAGTAGCCCCCACTGCCTGCAACTAGAGAAGAGCCTGTGGCAGCAGTGAAAACCTAGAATAGCCAAAAATAAATAAATTAAAAATAAAAAATAAAACACTGTGGCCATAGTATAGCTGCTTGGGTATTAAAATTTGCATTAATGCATTCTCACTGCTAAAGATTCCCAGTTCTATTTTTTAAAAGCTTTTACTATGATTAGGATTTTTGTTATTGTTTCTCATAGCCCTTTCTAATTGTTTCTTATTCGTTTCAAAATCTAGAACTCAAAGTTAGATATTAAACTCACAATGGCCAGACCACTGCTGACAATCTGAGTATACAAGGGCCTACGGTAATATGACAGTAGAGTTCAGAGACAGTGATAGAGAAAATTCATGTATCACCATGCTTGGTTCTGGAGAACCTGCCTGAGTCTCCTGCTGGAAATGCCAACCAAAATGTTGGTGTCAGGGATGGATTCCAAATAATCTGAATAGAGCATGTCCTAATAAAGCATTCAGAAAAATGCTAAAATCCCATTTGAAAGGAAAGACTCTAAACCCAGGGGTCATCTTAACTCTTTGTATTCCTCTCTCCACTCCCCGTCAATCATGACTAGTCCAGGTTCCCACAGGAAAAAGATTCAGAGGGCTTATCAATTAAAGAATGTTTAACCAAAGGACTATTTACAGAGGTCAGAGAAGTTCAGGGAATCAGCAAGGTATGTGAGGTGCCCAGAGACCACCAGCAGCAGGAAGTTGTTACCATCCTTTCTCCTGAAAAGCAGAAGGAGAGGAGTATATTGCCAGAACCCAGAAAGAGTTGCAGGTATGGAAGAGAGGGTACCTACATGGAAATATGACTGTCAGCAGAGAAGAGAATTCCCTGGCCTTTTCTTCCCAACCTACCAATCTTTAGTGCTGCCTCCTAGAGCAGACCCAAATCCACAGCCAACCAAACAGTCCAGAGAGTCAGCCACCCTCCAGGGCACAGAGAAGGACAAAGAAAGGTAGGAAAGCCTCAGAGCTGCAACTATTGAGTCCATGTGCCGCAACTACTGAAGCCCGTGAGCCCTAGAGCCCAAGTTCCACAACAGGAAAAGTCACCGCAACAAGGAGCCTGCTCACCTCAACGAGAGAGTAGCCCCCACTGCCTGCAACTAGAGAAGAGCCTGTGGCAGCAGTGAAAACCTATAATAGCCAAAAATAAATAAATTAAAAATAAAAAACAAAACACTGTGGCCATAGTACAGCTGCTTGGGTATTAAAATTTGCATTAGTACATTCTCACTGCTAAAGATTCCCAGTTCTATTTTTTAAAAGCTTTTAGTATGATTAGGATTTTTGTTATTGTTTCTCATAGCCCTTTCTAATTGTTTCTTATTTGTTTCAAAATCTAGAATTCAAAGTTAGATATTAAACTCACAATGGCCAGACCACTGCTGAAAATCTGAGTATACAAGGGCCTACGGTAATATGACAGTAGAGTTCAGAGACAGTGATAGAGAAAATTCATGTATCACCATGCTTGGTTCTGGAGAACCTGCCTGAGTCTCCTGCTGGAAATGCCAACCAAAATGTTGGTGTCAGGGATGGATTCCAAATAATCTGAATAGAGCATGTCCTAATAAAGCATTCAGAAAAATGCTAAAATCCCATTTGAAAGGAAAGACTCTAAACCCAGGGGTCATCTTAACTCTTTGTATTCCTCTCTCCACTCCCCGTCAATCATGACTAGTCCAGGTTCCCACAGGAAA
Organism: Tragulus kanchil; assembly: GCA_022376925.1. NCBI lineage: Eukaryota > Metazoa > Chordata > Mammalia > Artiodactyla > Tragulidae > Tragulus > Tragulus kanchil. The sequence continues at coordinate 37,264,423 of JAIOJX010000025.1, forward strand.
AAGATTCAGAGGGCTTATCAATTAAAGAATGTTTAACCAAAGGACTATTTACAGAGGTCAGAGAAGTTCAGGGAATCAGCAAGGTATGTGAGGTGCCCAGAGACCACCAGCAGCAGGAAGTTGTTACCATCCTTTCTCCTGAAAAGCAGAAGGAGAGGAGTATATTGCCAGAACCCAGAAAGAGTTGCAGGTATGGAAGAGAGGGTACCTACATGGAAATATGACTGTCAGCAGAGAAGAGAATTCCCTGGCCTTTTTCTTCCCCAACCTACCAATCTTTAGTGCTGCCTCCTAGGAGCAGACCCAAATCCACAGCCAACCTGTAAGGAATCTTGAATGATACAGTCCAGAGAGTCAGCCACCCTCCAGGGCACAGAGAAGGACAAAGAAAGGTAGGAAATGGTTCTGTAGGGCAAATGGAGGATAACCAGCATAGTTACCAAGTTTTACTTCTTGACTTCCTAAATTTAAAAAAGATCTGCCTCCTCCTTTCCATGCTTACTGCCACTGCCTATGTTTATCTTCTTTTAATCTTTCACCTTGTCTGTTATAATGGCCTCTCATTTTCCAGTCTTCAACATGTACCCCTTAAGAAAAGAAAATTCATCTTTCCTCTTTCTTTCTGTAGCTGGAACAATCTAAAAAGCATATTTACCGATTCAATGGCTCCCCACACCTAGAACTGTGTATTATGAACTTCTTTAACAAATAATCTGTGTGGAAAACCAATTCTAAATCCTAATTAAAGATTTCCCTTAGAAAACGAGAGGCAAGAGTCATATTGAATGTGTTAAGTTTACATACTGAGATTGTTTGGTTTAGAATGTACTATTTAAATGAAGGTGCAAAGATCTGGGGTTCCTTAGTGGCTAAAAGCCCCAAGAATGTCTACTTATAGTGTCCTCCCTGAGAAAAATAAAATAGTTGACCCAATTAGAGTTATACTCGTGGAAATAAATGAGTAGATAAGAACACTGCTCACCTTCTTTTGTAGCAGCCTTGAAAGTATTGGACCATCAAAGTACAGGTTTTCTTTTCATATGGTAGAGATGAAACAAACTGACTTTAAAAAGACTAAGTCCTAGTCCCAGACTAGGCTTGCTGGGGGTGGCCTGTGCTTTGAAGGCCTCCCTGAAAGACCCACTTTTAAGGAGACACTTTAGCTCAGTGATTGTGAGACAACATACAGGAAGCTGATTGTTTGAATCCTAGTCCTGCCATTTACCACTGAGGTATCTTGAACAAGTTATTAATAAGTTACTTAGTTTCTAGACGTGAATTTCCTTATACATAAAATGAGGATAACACAGTACCTGTCTCTTAGCTTTTTTCTAGTGATGAAATAAGTTAATGTGTTTACAGTACCCAAATCATGTTAAACCCTCAGTAGTTGTTGGTTGTTGTTCTGACTGCAGCTTCCCCTGGAGAGTAAGCCATGGTTCTCAGAGGAGCCAGTCTTCCACCCAAGAAGGCTCATAGCTCCTGCCAGTTCCATGAGTCTCACACAATGCTTGGACCTTAAGACATGTAATGACCAGGGTTGAGGAGTAGGGGCGAAGAAGTCTTTCCTCTTCTGCCTACTGCCTCCCAGATAAACTGACATCTACCTTGAGAGCTGTAAGTGCTGAATTCAGTTTTCTACCACAGTTGAGTTAAGGATAAGAAGCAAATCCAGTGGTTTTCTTGAGCTTGGCCTTTTCCCAAGGTTTTAATTTTAAAGCTGAAAAGATCTACCTTGAAGATTGCTGGTACAAGCAGTGCTGAACATCAAAGCATTTCGAATGTAACTGTGTATTATGAACTTCTTTAACAAATAATCTGTGTGGAAAACCAATTCTAAATCCTAATTAAAGATTTCCCTTAGAAAACGAGAGGCAAGAGTCATATTGAATGTGTTAAGTTTACATACTGAGATTGTTTGGTTTAGAATGTACTATTTAAATGAAGGTGCAAAGATCTGGGGTTCCTTAGTGGCTAAAAGCCCCAAGAATGTCTACTTATAGTGTCCTCCCTGAGAAAAATAAAATAGTTGACCCAATTAGAGTTATACTCGTGGAAATAAATGAGTAGATAAGAACACTGCTCACCTTCTTTTGTAGCAGCCTTGAAAGTATTGGACCATCAAAGTACAGGTTTTCTTTTCATATGGTAGAGATGAAACAAACTGACTTTAAAAAGACTAAGTCCTAGTCCCAGACTAGGCTTGCTGGGGGTGGCCTGTGCTTTGAAGGCCTCCTGAAAGACCCACTTTTAAGGAGACACTTTAGCTCAGTGATTGTGAGACAACATACAGGAAGCTGATTGTTTGAATCCTAGTCCTGCCATTTACCACTGAGGTATCTTGAACAAGTTATTAATAAGTTACTTAGTTTCTAGACGTGAATTTCCTTATACATAAAATGAGGATAACACAGTACCTGTCTCTTAGCTTTTTCTAGTGATGAAATAAGTTAATGTGTTTACAGTACCCAAATCATGTTAAACCCTCAGTAGTTGTTGGTTGTTGTTCTGACTGCAGCTTCCCCTGGAGAGTAAGCCATGGTTCTCAGAGGAGCCAGTCTTCCACCCAAGAAGGCTCATAGCTCCTGCCAGTTCCATGAGTCTCACACAATGCTTGGACCTTAAGACATGTAATGACCAGGGTTGAGGAGTAGGGGCGAAGAAGTCTTTCCTCTTCTGCCTACTGCCTCCCAGATAAACTGACATCTACCTTGAGAGCTGTAAGTGCTGAATTCAGTTTTCTACCACAGTTGAGTTAAGGATAAGAAGCAAATCCAGTGTTTTTCTTGATGCAGTATGAAGCACAGATCTTAAATTGTGGTAACAAGCCCACAGAAGGTTTTTTGAAGTTGGTGGAAAGCAATGATCACAGATTCCTGAGACCTAGTTTTTGTGCAAGGTACTGAATGGATGTGAACCAGATGGTACCAAGTCATGTGGAAATAGTAACTCAGTATCTCTTCTTGTGATCTGTCTTCAGAGCAGTTGGCTTAAACTGTTCAGAACTCATGTATTCCAAGCCAATGATACCCTGTCCATCCCCCTTACGTGTATGGTTTTGATCAACACCCAACACCTTTAGGTCAGGGAACTACTACGCATATGAGTGGATAAAGGTTAGGAGGTTTCCCATGTGGCACTAATGATAAAGGATCCACCTGCCAATGCAGGAGACCTAGGAGACATGGGTTTGATCCCTGGGTTGGGAAGGTCCCCTGGAAGAGGACGTGGCCACCCAGACCAGTATTCTTGCCTGGAGAATGCCATGGACAGAGGAGCTTGGAGAGATGAGTTGCAAAGAGTCGAACACAACTGAGCAACTAAGCAGAGCAGCAGACGGATAAAGGTTAGCCGAGCTGGTCCCATTGAAGTAGGCGTCAGAACCAAAGCCGTGAAGTGAAGCCCAGCTGGCCTTCCATGCCTTCCCCAACTCAGTGAACCCTGAGGTGCTTTGTTGAGCCCAATTTGAAGCTACTGCTTTATAAGGTAAAATCTAAGCTCCTTAAGTAAGTCCAGACTGCATGATTTGGCTCCCACTTAACCCCTCTATTCTCAGTCTCCAACACTTCCTACTTCACTGTCCTCATTCACACCTTTGTTAAGGCAGTTATCCATACCTTTAAATAATGTGTTCCAATTTAGTCTACTCTGCTCACTCTGTACCATCCTTATTTAGTTTTAAGTTCTCCATTTCTCATGGAGAAAAAAGAAAAAAAAATTAACTTCTCTAAATTGCTAGTTTAGGCAAAAGCATTCTTCCTCTCATTTCTCATAGGCCCCTATCCATAACTCCAACCTTATCATTTGGTTTTGCTTTTAGTCACTAAGGTGTGCCCTACTCTTTACGACCCCAGAAATGGTAACACACCAGACTCCTCTGTCCTTGAGATCCTCCAGGCAAGAATACTGAAGTGAGTTGCCATTTCCTTCTCCAGGGGATCTTCTCAACCCAGAGGTCAAACCTCCTTGGCAGATTCCTTACCACTGAGCTATCAGGGAAACCCCTGTTAAATAAATGAAATGATCTGTTTATCCTCTTGACTAGAAAGTGAGTTCCTGGGCCTCAGTTATGCATATTCATTCTTTATCTGCAGCATTTAGAATAGCAACTAGAAGTAAAGAACTCATTAAATGTCTGAATGGAGACTTCCCTGGTGGTCCAGTGGTTAAGACTCTGCACTTCCAGTGCTACTGGCCCAGGTCTGATTCCTGGTTCAGGAACAAAGATCCCATATGCCATGTGGCACAACTGAAAAAACAAAAAAAAGAAAAAACTGTAGATTGCAGAAAGATCAGCAAAGCCTCTGATTGGTAGAATGCCCTGCATATTGAGAGTGGATGAAAGTAAGTTAGATATTGTACAAGGTGGATCTTCATTCTAAGGAATGGTTATAAAATGAATTGCCAGTAGGACCAGAATCTCACCTAAATCCAATCAGGGCAACAGCATATAGGATAAGTAAATACAAGAAATATGAATAAATTATGTTTTCTCAATGTATTGTAATTCACCTATATAATGAGAAGCTTTTGTGACTCACTAAAAGTGGAAGTTGGAAAGTTAGAATTTTTTCCCCAGCCACACTGGGTCTTCATTGCTATGCAGACTTTCTCTAGTTTCAACTAATGGGAGCCAATCTTCATTGCAGTGCAAGGCCTTCTCATTGTGATGATTTCTTTTGTTGCAAATCACAACCTCTAGAGTGCAGTCTCAGAAGTCATAGTACATGGGCTTAGTTGGAAGGAAAGCTATGAAAAACCTAGACAGTATATGATAAATGAAAAGCAGAGACATCACTTTTCTGACAAAGGTTTGTATAGTCAAAGCTACAGTTTTTCCAGTAGTTGTGTATGGATGTGAGAGCTTTACCATAAAGAAGCCTGAGCACTGAAGAACTGATGCTTTCAAATTGTGGTGCTATAGAAGACTCTTGAGAGTCTCTTAGACTGCAAAGAGATCAAACCAGTCAATTCTAAAGGAAATCAACTCTGAATGTTCATTGGAAGGACTGCTGCTTAAGCCGAAGCTCCAATACTTTGACCACCCAATGGGAAGGGCCAACTCATTGGAAAAGACCCTGATGCTAGGAAAGATTGAAGGCAAAAAGGAAAAGAGGGTGGTAGAGGACGAGCTGCTTAGATGGCATCACTGACTCAATGCACATGAATCTGAGCAAACTTTAGGAAACAGTAAAGGATAGGGAAGCCTGGCATGCCACTGGCCATGGAGTCTCAAAGAGTCAGACGTGACTTAGCGACTGAACAACATTATTCCCCAGCTAACCAAGCAAAAGTAATGTTTCGACTTGCTCTCTTTCAAGGGCACTAACACATTGGGAAACAGTGACCAAAAATATGATCTGGGGGCTTCCCTGGTGGTCCAGTGGGTAAGCACACCGCCTTGCAGTGCAAGGGGCGCTGGTTCGATCCCTGGCCTGGGAAGATCCCACGTGCCGCGGAGCGGCTGGACCGGTGTGTCCAATTACCGAGCCAGAGCTCTGGGGCGCATGCGCCCAGAGCCAGTGCTCTGCAACAACAGAGGCCACTGCGATAGGAGGCCCACATGGGCCAAAGAACAAGGATAGATGAAAATAGATGGATGAAGGACCAATGTAAGTGCCCCCCCCTTCACCCCCCTCAAATAAATAAATAAATAAACAATTTTTAAAAAAAGGAAAAAAATATGATCTGATTGATTTTTTTTGCCATGAACAGTTCACATTATGAAGTAATGTGTTGATATTATTATTTATAAATTCATTTATTATGAGTTTGGTTAGTATGAATCATTTCTGGGAACTGGAGGTAATGCTTTAGAGTTTAAGGATCTGAAAAGTTGAGAGTTATATTAGAGCTAAACATTCTCAGGGTCTGACCTTGCCTAAAACACTTGCACAGCCGCTTTCTAGAAATCTTAGCTGCACAGCTTCCTCAAGATATCAAAGATAGGGGTTTTATCAGCAATTGAGTCCTGGCCACAAAATTGAACTTTCAGTCAGGTGTATTGCAACAAAGAGTTTTTTAAATGATTATCAAGGTTAAAATGGCCTGAGATGACATCAGAGAAAATAGCAGAGAAAGGAACTCCAAATTCCACTCCTCTGTAAAAATGATGAAAACTAGGCAAAAGGCAGTCAGAATCAACTTTCTTTGAGCTCTAGACATTAACCAAAGGCCTGCAGGAACCTGGCAAAAATACTTTTTCAAGGAAAATAGCTGGTTCTTGTTAAGACCCTGATGCTGGGAAAGATTGAAGGCAAAAAGGAAAAGAGGGTGGTAGAGGATGAGCTGCTTAGATGGCATCACTGACTCAATGCACATGAATCTGAGCAAACTTTAGGAAACAGTAAAGGATAGGGAAGCCTGGCATGCCACTGGCCATGGAGTCTCAAAGAGTCAGACGTGACTTAGCGACTGAACAACATTATTCCCCAGCTAACCAAGCAAAAGTAATGTTTCGACTTGCTCTCTTTCAAGGGTACTAACACATTGGGAAACAGTGACCAAAAATATGATCTGGGGGCTTCCCTGGTGGTCCAGTGGGTAAGCACACCGCCTTGCAGTGCAAGGGGCGCTGGTTCGATCCCTGGCCTGGGAAGATCCCACGTGCCGCGGAGCGGCTGGACCGATGTGTCCAATTACCGAGCCAAAGCTCTGGGGCGCATGCGCCCAGAGCCAGTGCTCTGCAACAACAGAGGCCACTGCGATAGGAGGCCCACATGGGCCAAAGAACAAGGATAGATGAAAATAGATGGATGAAGGACCAATGTAAGTGGCCCCCCCCTCTTCACCCCCCTCAAATAAATAAATAAATAAACAATTTAAAAAAAAAGGAAAAAAATATGATCTGATTGATTTTTTTTGCCATGAACAGTTCACATTATGAAGTAATGTGTTGATATTATTATTTATAAATTCATTTATTATGAGTTTGGTTAGTATGAATCATTTCTGGGAACTGGAGGTAATGCTTTAGAGTTTAAGGATCTGAAAAGTTGAGAGTTATATTAGAGCTAAACCTTCTCAGGGTCTGACCTTGCCTAAAACACTTGCACAGCCGCTTTCTAGAAATCTTAGCTGCACAGCTTCCTCAAGATATCAAAGATAGGGGTTCTATCAGCAATTGAGTCCTGGCCACAAAATTGAACTTTCAGTCAGGTGTATTGCAACAAAGAGTTTTTAAAATGATTATCAAGGTTAAAATGGCCTGAGATGACATCAGAGAAAATAGCAGAGAAAGGAACTCCAAATTCCACTCCTCTGTAAAAATGATGAAAACTAGGCAAAAGGCAGTCAGAATCAACTTTCTTTGAGCTCTAGACATTAACCAAAGGCCTGCAGGAACCTGGCAAAAATACTTTTTCAAGGAAAATAGCTGGTTCTTGTTAAGTACTAATGGGATTCCAGTCCCATCACCGACTCCTTAGATCAGCAGAAAATAACAGCCTGCATTTCTCGTACTAGAGTGAGTAAGGAATAGATATGAGTTATGTGTTCTAATCTGCCTGGTGACTCCATAGAATGATGACTCAAAGGCAGATATCTCTTTTACCTAACTCCAGCTTCTCTGGTGGTTCAGTGGTAAAAAAAATCCACCTGCTAAAGCAGGAGATGCAAGTTCCCTCCCTAGATTGGGAAATTCCCCTGGAGAAGGAAATGGCAACCCACTCCAGTATTCTTGCCTAGAGAATACCACAGAGGAGCCTGGTGGAGTACGGTCCATGGGGTCAAAAAAGAGTCAAACACAACTTACTAGCCAAACAACAGTAACTCCAACTAGCCTAGTACTTAAGCTCTTGTCAAGGGTATTTGTTGAAAGTACTTAAAATCTAACATCTTAGGTTGCTGCTGCCTGAGGTTATCAGTAACAACTGGGGCAAACAGTAGACCAAACAAAAAGTTTGTGAAGAAAGGCTGGAGAATGAGTGTCTGTTAGGACTTAAAAAGCTCTGTTAAAGTCTTGAGAGGGTACAAGACCAATGCCTGCATAAGGCTGTGTGCATGCTCAGGAAGAACCCTGAGCAAAATACCCTGAAACTCTCACCTCCTACTGACTTTACAGCTCTAGGGCAAGTGTTGAATGCAGCCCACAGCACGTGCACTGGGGCCCTCTGCAAAGACTGGAAGATACTTTGGTTCCAGGTATGGCCATACCTTATTTTATTATGTTTCACTTTATTGCACTTTGCAAATATTGCCTTCTTTACAAATTGAAGGTTTTTGGCAAACCTGCATCAAGCAAGCCTACCAGCACCATTTTTTCCAACAGCATTTACTCATTTCTTGTCTCTGTGCCACATTTTAGTAGTCTCATCACTTTTCAAACTTTTTCCTTATTATTATACTTCTTATAGTGAACTGTGATCAGTGATCTCTAATGTAACTTGTGTAATTGTTTTGGGGCTTCACAAACCATCCCCATGTAAGATGAGATAGTCAGTAAATGCTGTGTGTGTTCTTATTGCTCTATCAAATGGCTGTTCCATATCTTTCTACCTATTCCCTGAGACATACAATAGTGAAATTAGTACAATTAATAACCCTATGATGGCATCTAAGTGTTCAAGTGAAAGGAAGAGTCACACATCTACCATGCATGCTGTGTTGTTAAGTCATGTCCAACTCTTTGTGACCCCATGGACTGTAGCCCATCAGGCTCCTCTGTCCAAGGGATTTTCCAGGCAAGAATACTGGGGTGAGTTGTGTTTCCTCCTCCAGGAGATCTTCCCAACCCTGGGATTGAACCTGCATCTCCTGTAGCCCCTGCATTGGCAGGTGGATTCTTTACCACTGGGCCACCTGAGAAGCCCTATGTCTCCCACTTTAAATCAAAAAACTAGAAATTGTTCATCTTAACGAGGAAATCATGCCAGGCTGAAAGCTGGGACTCTTGCACCAAGTATCCAAGTTGTGAATGTAAAGGAAAAGTTCTTACAAGGAAATTTAAAGTGCTACTCCAGTGAACACGTGAATTGATAAGAAGCAAAACAGCCTTATTGGTGATGTGGAGGACGTTTTATTGGATCAAACGACCCACAGTAACCCCTTAAGCCAAAGCCTGATGCATATAAAAGCCCTAACTCTTTAGCTCCATGAAGGCTGAGAGAGCAAGGAAGCTGGAGGAGAAAAGTTTGAAGCTAGCAGAGGTTAGTTATAAGGTTTAAAAAAGAAGCCATCTCTGTAACATGAAAGTGCAAAGTGAAGCAGCAAATACTGGTGGAGAAGCTACCGCAAGTTATCAGATTTTAGATCAGTAATGAAGTTAGCTACAGTAAACAACCAACTTTTCAATGTAGATGAAACAACCTTATATTGCAAGAAGATGCCATCTAGTATTATCATAGTTAGAAGTTGAAGACTTCTAGACTTGGTAAAAATTTTATTATTATACTTCTTATAGTGAACTGTGATCAGTGATCTCTAATGTAACTTGTGTAATTGTTTTGGGGCTTCACAAACCATCCCCATGTAAGATGAGATAGTCAGTAAATGCTGTGTGTGTTCTTATTGCTCTATCAAATGGCTGTTCCATATCTTTCTACCTATTCCCTGAGACATACAATAGTGAAATTAGTACAATTAATAACCCTATGATGGCATCTAAGTGTTCAAGTGAAAGGAAGAGTCACACATCTACCATGCATGCTGTGTTGTTAAGTCATGTCCAACTCTTTGTGACCCCATGGACTGTAGCCCATCAGGCTCCTCTGTCCAAGGGATTTTCCAGGCAAGAATACTGGGGTGAGTTGTGTTTCCTCCTCCAGGAGATCTTCCCAACCCTGGGATTGAACCTGCATCTCCTGTAGACCCTGCATTGGCAGGTGGATTCTTTACCACTGGGCCACCTGAGAAGCCCTATGTCTCCCACTTTAAATCAAAAAACTAGAAATTGTTCATCTTAACGAGGAAATCATGCCAGGCTGAAAGCTGGGACTCTTGCACCAAGTATCCAAGTTGTGAATGTAAAAGAAAAGTTCTTACAAAGAAATTTAAAGTGCTACTCCAGTGAACACGTGAATTGCTAAGAAGCAAAACAGCCTTATTGGTGATGTGGAGGACGTTTTATTGGATCAAACGACCCACAGTAACCCCTTAAGCCAAAGCCTGATGCATATAAAAGCCCTAACTCTTTAGCTCCATGAAGGCTGAGAGAGCAAGGAAGCTGGAGGAGAAAAGTTTGAAGCTAGCAGAGGTTAGTTATAAGGTTTAAAAAAGAAGCCATCTCTGTAACATGAAAGTGCAAAGTGAAGCAGCAAATACTGGTGGAGAAGCTACCGCAAGTTATCAGGTTTTAGATCAGTAATGAAGTTAGCTACAGTAAACAACCAACTTTTCAATGTAGATGAAACAACCTTATATTGCAAGAAGATGCCATCTAGTATTATCATAGTTAGAAGTTGAAGACTTCTAGACTTTAAAGTGAAGCTAATGCTCATTTACTATTCTGAAAATCTTAGGACCCTTAAGAATTATGTTAGATCTACTCTACTTATACTCTATAAATGGAACGGTAAAACCCATTTGTTTATAGCATGATTTACTGGATATTTTAAGCCCAACGTTGAGACCTACTTTTTCAAAATATTCCATTCATTGACAATGAGACTGGTCATCCAAGAGCTCTGGTATAGACATACAACAAGATTAAGGTTATTTTTTCTCTTTTTCAAACAAGCTTTTAAAATTATTTATTTATTCTATTCTATTCTTATTATTTCTTTGGCTGGGCTAAGTCTTAGTTGCAGCACTCAGAATCTTTAGTAGTCCCATGTAGGATCTAGTTCCCTGACCAGGGATCAAACCTGGGCCCCTGCATTAGGAGCACAAAGTCTTAGTCATTGGACCACAAGGGAAGATAAATGTTGTGACTACTAACACATTTATTCTGCTGTCCATGAATCGAGGATTAATTTTCATGTTCAAGTCTTATTTAGAAATACATTTTGTACGACTATAGCAGTCATAAATAGTGATTCCTCTGATTGATTTGGACAAAGTAAGTTGGAAATCTTTTGGAAGGATTCACAGTTCTAGATCCCGTTAAGAGCATTTGTCATTCCTGGAAAGAAGTCACAATGCCAGCATTAGCATGATTCAAACTGCATGGGTAACTCTGAAGGGTTCAAGACTTCAGAGGAGAAAGGAACTGCAGATGTGGTGGAAAACAGCAAGAGAACTAGAATTAGAAGTGGAGCCTGAAGAGGTGACTGAAATATGGCAATCTCATGACAAAACTTTAGTGAATGAGGAACTGCTTCCTAAAGATGTACAAAGAAAGTGTTTTCTTGAGATGGAATCTGCTCCAAGTGAAGATTACTCTAAAGTTTGTTGAACAACATGGTTTAAAAAGAAGCCATCTCTGTAACATGAAAGTGCAAAGTGAAGCAGCAAATACTGGTGGAGAAGCTACCGCAAGTTATCAGATTTTAGATCAGTAATGAAGTTAGCTACAGTAAACAACCAACTTTTCAATGTAGATGAAACAACCTTATATTGCAAGAAGATGCCATCTAGTATTATCATAGTTAGAAGTTGAAGACTTCTAGACTTTAAAGTGAAGCTAATGCTCATTTACTATTCTGAAAATCTTAGGACCCTTAAGAATTATGTTAGATCTACTCTGCTTATACTCTATAAATGGAACGGTAAAACCCATTTGTTTATAGCATGATTTACTGGATATTTTAAGCCCAACGTTGAGACCTACTTTTTCAAAATATTCCATTCATTGACAATGAGACTGGTCATCCAAGAGCTCTGGTATAGACATACAACAAGATTAAGGTTATTTTTTCTCTTTTTCAAACAAGCTTTTAAAATTATTTATTTATTCTATTCTTATTATTTCTTTGGCTGGGCTAAGTCTTAGTTGCAGCACTCAGAATCTTTAGTAGTCCCATGTAGGATCTAGTTCCCTGACCAGGGATCAAACCTGAGCCCCTGCATTAGGAGCACAAAGTCTTAGTCATTGGACCACAAGGGAAGATAAATGTTGTGACTACTAACACATTTATTCTGCTGTCCATGAATCAAGGATTAATTTTCATGTTCAAGTCTTATTTAGAAATACATTTTGTAAGACTATAGCGGTCATAAATAGTGATTCCTCTGACTGATTTGGACAAAGTAAGTTGGAAATCTTTTGGAAGGATTCACAGTTCTAGATCCCGTTAAGAGCATTTGTCATTCCTGGAAAGAAGTCACAATGCCAGCATTAGCATGATTCAAACTGCATGGGTAACTCTGAAGGGTTCAAGACTTCAGAGGAGAAAGGAACTGCAGATGTGGTGGAAAACAGCAAGAGAACTAGAATTAGAAGTGGAACCTGAAGAGGTGACTGAAATATGGCAATCTCATGACAAAACTTTAGTGAATGAGGAACTGCTTCCTAAAGATGTACAAAGAAAGTGTTTTCTTGAGATGGAATCTGCTCCAAGTGAAGATTACTCTAAAGTTTGTTGAACAACATAGGATTTAGAATATTACATAAACTTAGCTGATAAGGCCATAGCAGGGTTTGAGAAGATTGACTTCAACTTTGTAAGTTCTTTTGTGGGTAAAATGTGATCAAACAGCACTGCAGGGCTTCCCCTGGTGGTCCAGTGGGTAAGGACACCGCCTTGCAGTGCAAGGGGCGCTGGTTCGATCCCTGGCCTGGGAAGGTCCCACGTGCCGCGGAGCGGCTGGACCGATGTGTCCAATTACCGAGCCGGAGCTCTGGAGCGCATGCGCCCAGAGCCGGTCCTCTGCGACAACAGAGGCCACCGCGATGGGAGGCTCACAGGAGCCGAAGAACAAAGACTGAAGTGGCCCGCCCGCTCCCCTCCCTCCCCAACCCGACCCCCGCCCAAAATAAATAAGTAAATAAATCTTTAAAAAAAAAACAAAACAGCACTTCATGCTACAGAGAAATTGTTCATGAAAGGTAGAGTCAATCAACATAGCAAACTTCATTGTTGTTCTGTTTTAAGACTTTGCCACAGGCACCCCAACCTTCAACAACCACCACTCAGAAGAGTCAGCAGCCATCAACATCGAGGCCTCCCCTCAGTGAAAAGATTACAATTGGCTGAAGGCTCAGATGATGTTTAGCATTTTTTAGCAATACAATTTTTAATTAAGTTACATATATATATTTTTAGATATAATACTATTGGCATAATTGATAGACTACAGTGTAAACATGACTTTTAGATGTACTGAGAGACAAAGAATCTTACTCATTCTTTGGAGAGCTCCACTTTATTATGGAACCAAAGGTGCAGTATTTCTCAAGTATGTATGTATTTAAGGAATATCTGCTCAATCATTAGCAGAACACTAAGATAATATAACAGAGACTCCAGGGACCACATAAAACAAAGAACAGACTATAGAATTAGTTTGTTTAGAAAAGTCACTAACCAATATCAACTACAATAACCAGCAACAAAAATCCTAGGTAAAGTGGGTAAGGACACTGCCTTGCAGTGCAAGCGGCGCCGATTCGATCCCTGGCCTGGGAGGATCTATGTGCCGTGGAGTGGCTGGACCAGTGTGTCCACGGCTGGACCAGTGTGTCCAACTACCTAACCAGAGCTCTGGAGCACATACACCCAGAGCCAGTGCTCTGTGACAAGAAAGGCCACTGTGATGGGAGGCCCACACAGGCCAAAGAACAAAGATGGATTAGAATAAATAAATGAAAGACCAATAGAAGTGGCCAAAAAAAAAAAAAAAAAAAAATCCTAGGTAAGAGAGAATTAATGCAATTACTATCACCCGAAGTCCATAATCTACATCAAAATTCATTCTGGCTGTTGTGGATTCTATGAGTTTTGACACATGTATAATGACATATATCTACCATTACACTATTGTATAGAATGACCCTAAAACTTCTCTGTGTTCTGCCTCTCCATCCTCTCCTCCCTCTCACCCCAGGCAATCACTTATCTTTTTACTGTCTCCATAGTTTTGCCTTTTCCAAAATGCCATATAGTTAGAATCATATAGGATATAGCCTTCCCAGATTAGCTTGTCAGTTAGTAATATGTGATAAATGTTCTTCTGTGTCTTGATAACTCACTTCTTTTCAGTGCTAAATAATATTCCATTTCCTGGATGTACCAGTTTATTTATCCATAAGAGCGTATTGGTTGCTCCCAAGTTTTGGCAATTATGAATAAAGTTGATATCCATGTGCAAGTTTTGTGTTAACATGAGTTTTAACTCCTTTGACTAAATACCAAAATCATGATTTCTAGATTGAGTAGAAAATTATGTTTAGTTTTTAAGAAGCCACCAAATGCTTCCACAGTGGCTGTACTGTTTTGTATTCTTGCCAGCATTGTATGAGAGTTCTTGTTGCTCCATTTCCTCAATAACGTTTGGTGTTGCATTTTGAATTCTAGCTATTCTAATCAATATATAGTGATAGTGTTTTAATTTGTAAGTCCTCAATGAAATATGATGTTGAGCATCTTGTCATATGATTATTTGATAACTGCGTATCTTCTTTAGTAAGGTGTCTATTCCTGTGTATCTTCTTTAGTAAGGTGTCTATTTTTAAACTTTTTTTTTTTTTTTTTTTGCCTCTAAGTCATCGTTTATTTTTCATTCATTTTTATTCTTTGGCATGTGTGGGACTCCCATTGCAGTGGCCTCTCTTGTTGCAGAGCACTGGCTCTGGGTGCATGTGCTCCAGAGCATCAGCTCGTAATTGTGCCCCACAGCAGGCACAGAAAAAAAAAGTGATGGGAGGCCTACACAGGCCAAAGAACAAAGATGGATTAGAATAAATAAATGAAAGACCAATAGAAGTGGCCAAAAAAAAAAAAAATCCTAGGTAAGAGAGAATTAATGCAATTACTATTACCCGAAGCCCATAATCTACATCAAAATTCATTCTGGCTGTTGTGGATTCTATCAGTTTTGACACATGTATAATGACATATATCTACCATTACACTATTGTATAGAATGGCCCTAAAACTTCTCTGTGTTCTGCCTCTCCATCCTCTCCTCCCTCTCACCCCAGGCAATCACTTATCTTTTTACTGTCTCCATAGTTTTGCCTTTTCCAAAATGCCATATAGTTAGAATCATATAGGATATAGCCTTCCCAGATTAGCTTGTCAGTTAGTAATATGTGATAAATGTTCTTCTGTGTCTTGATAACTCACTTCTTTTCAGTGCTAAATAATATTCCATTTCCTGGATGTACCAGTTTATTTATCCATAAGAGCGTATTGGTTGCTCCCAAGTTTTGGCAATTATGAATAAAGTTGATATCCATGTGCAAGTTTTGTGTTAACATGAGTTTTAACTCCTTTGACTAAATACCAAAATCATGATTTCTAGATTGAGTAGAAAATTATGTTTAGTTTTTAAGAAGCCACCAAATGCTTCCACAGTGGCTGTACTGTTTTGTATTCTTGCCAGCATTGTATGAGAGTTCTTGTTGCTCCATTTCCTCAATAACGTTTGGTGTTGCATTTTGAATTCTAGCTATTCTAATCAATATATAGTGATAGTGTTTTAATTTGCAAGTCCTCAATGAAATATGATGTTGAGCATCTTGTCATATGATTATTTGATAACTGCGTATCTTCTTTAGTAAGGTGTCTATTCCTGTGTATCTTCTTTAGTAAGGTGTCTATTTTTAAACTTTTTTTTTTTTTTTGCCTCTAAGTCATCGTTTATTTTTCATTCATTTTTATTCTTTGGCATGTGTGGGACTCCCATTGCAGTGGCCTCTCTTGTTGCAGAGCACTGGCTCTGGGTGCATGTGCTCCAGAGCATCAGCTCGTAATTGGACACACCCGCCCAGCTGCTCCTCAGCATGTGGAATCTTCCTGGGACAGGGATCAAACCAGTGCTTTAGGCACTGCAAGACAGACTCTTTACCCACTGGACCACCAGGGAAGCCCTTTGTCTCATTTTAAAATCAAGTTTGGTGCTGTTGTTGGGTTGTAAGAGTTCTTTCTGTATTTTATGTAACAAACCTTTATCAGATCTGCCTTTCAAAATTTCTCTCACTTGATGGCTTGTCTGCTCCTTCTCTTAATAGTGTCTTTTGCAGAAGAGAAGTTTTTGATTTTAATGAAGCCCAGCTTATCAACTCTTTTCTGGATTTTGCATTTGGTATTATATCTGAAAAGGTCATCACCATGCCCAAGGTAATAAAGATTTTTTTCAGTGTTATCTTCTAGGAGTTTTATAGTTATACATTTTACTCTTAGGTTTATGAGATATATTTTAGGTAATTTTTCATAAAATGTATAAGGTCCGTGTATAAGTTCATGATTTTATATATGAATGTTCAGTTGTTCCAGCACATATGTGGAAAAGTTCGTCTTGACTCCATTGGGCTGCCTTTGCTGCTTTGTCAGGGATCAGTTGGTTGTATTTATATGGGTATAATTTTTGGCTCTCCAGGCTATTCCATTGATCTACATGCCTATTCTTTAGCGATACCACACTATCTTGATTACTACAGTTTATAAAAAGTCTTAAGTTCAGGTTGTGCCAGACTTGTAATTTTTCTTTTCCTTCAATGTGGTGTTGCCTGTTCAGGGTCTTCTATCTCTCTGTGTACATTTACTGCTTTTTAACTTTTTTTGAATTTTATTTTATTTATTTATTTTGGCTCCATTGTGTCTTTGTTACTGTGAGCAGGAATAGAGATAAAGAATAGGGGACAGGATTCAGCTTCATCAGATACTTGATCTAGCTCTTTGATAAAGGAAAAACAGATGTGAAAAACAGAGAAATCAATTGGGTTTAATTTCAGTTTTAAAAGTTTCCTTCTTAGTACAAGATGTTTGTTATCAAGCCATATGTTTGGTAACATTGACAGAAGAGAGGAATAGAAATTCCAGACAGTTCTTTGAAGCAAATGGAAATATAGTAGGGTGAATCGTTGAATAGAGAGTCTTTGTCTTTCCCAATGGCATATTTGTTTTTTGTTGTTTAGTCACTAAGTCATGTCCAGCTCTTTACAGCTTCATGAACTGTAGGCTTCCAGGCTCCTCTGTCCATAGGATTTCCCAGGCAAGAGTACTGGAATGGGTTGCCATTTCCTTCTCCAATGGCCTATAATAAATATATTAATATATATGGACCCCAAATTTTTATTGGATGTTCAAATTTGTAAATAATCAAGTCATCTTCAAGTGAGAATGTGACACCCAAGTACTACTTCAGAAAAATATTAATGATAAAGATTAATAAAAGAATGTGTACTGTGACAGCCTAGAAGGGTGGGATGAAGGGGGAGGCAGGAAGGAAGGTCAGAATGGAGGGGACATCAATATACCTGTGACTGATTCATGCTGATGTATGGCAGAAACCAACACAATATTGTAAAGCAATTATCTTCCAATTAAAAACAAATAAATTTTTTAAAGTCAAAAAAGGTAAAAATAACAAAGAAAGGGTAGAGCTTTGTTTGATAACCCATCATGTCCATTTCTTTCCTGAAAATAATAAATATCATGAAGTAAAGAAAATTTATATCCCATAGTAAAATTTTTAATAAAATGGATGAAACAAAAGAAACTATATTATACACAATCTACATGTGTGTATTTATATATTTATGTATATATACACACACACATATATATTATGTTACTAATGCATTTAAAATAACAATGATAAATTCATTAAGTATCACCATGCATAACATATTTTTATGAAAAATAACTATTTTCAAAAAAAAAGTGAGAAGAGTGGCATTGTTTTACTTTTCTAAAAAAAATTATTGATATATTTATCTAAAAAAATTTTGGTCTCTTTTATTGATTTTTTAAAATTTATTTATTTTCATCCATGTTTGTTCTTTGGCTTGTGTGGGCCTCCCATCACAGTGTCCTCACTTGTTGCAGAGCACTGGCTCTGGGTGCATGCACTCCAGAGCACTGGCTCCTAATTGGACACACCGGTCAAGCCACTTCATGGCACGTGGGATCTTCCTGGACCAGGGATCGAACCAGTGCCCCTTGCACTGCAAAGTGGACTCTTTACCCACTGGACCTCCAGGGAAGCCCATGCTTTTTTTTTTTTTTTAATTTTTGGCCTTGCTCTGCAGCATGCAGTGTCTTAGTTTCCCCACCAGGGATCAGACCCACACCCCCTTCAGTGGAAGGGCAGAGTTTAACCACTGGACTGCCTATTTCACATTTTCAAATCTCATTAATATCTAAGTTAATCAAGCATCCTTATATATTCTTTTTTATTTATTTATTTTAATTTTACTTTTTTATAATCATAGCATGTTTTTTATTCTTTTATTTTACTTTTTATTTTTACAGAGTTTTTTTGTTTACAGGTATGTATTTATTCTTACTTTATGAATGCAGTATGTTGCTTTCATAGAGATTTTTTTTTCTTTTTGCCCTTAAGTCATCATTTATTTTCATCCATCTTTTTTTTTTTTAGTTTTTAGTTTTGGTCACTTTTATTAGTCCTTCATTCATTCATTCTCATCCATCTTTGGTCTTTGGCATGTGTGGGTTTTCCATCACAGTGGCCTCTCTCGCTGCAGAGCTCCGGCTCAGTAATTGGACACACCAGTCCAGCCGCTCCGCGGCACGTGGAATCTTCCCAGGCCAGGGATCGAACTGGCAGCCCTTGCACTGCAAGGTGGAGTCCTTATGCCCTGGACCACTGGGGAACCCTTTCATCCATCTTTTATCCTTTGACCTGTGTGGGCCTCCCATTGCAGTGGCCTTTTTCATTTCAGAGCACTGGCTCTGGGCCAATGAACTCCAGAGGCTGGCTCGCAATTGGACACACCTGCCCAGCCACTCTGTGGTATGTGAGATCTCCCTGGGCTAGGGATCGAACCGGTGTCCCTTGCATTGCAAGGTGGACTCTTCACCACCTGGACTACCAGGGAAACCCTTTCATAGACTTTTTAAAGAAAACTCAAACTGACATAGATACAGGCTATGAAAGTGAAGAATAATAGCATATTTGCATATTTAAGGATATCTTTCTTTTCTTTGATACAATATTCAACAAGGAATAGTTTCTTAAAGGTTAGCTACAGAATGAAGTCTGAAAATAGATCAATGAAACTTTTTTTTAAAAAAATCATCTTACTGAAACCACTATTATTTCACAAATAAGCATCCTAGGTAATTTTGGGTGACTGCAGTAGTTACATCTGGATTACTGTAATAACTATCTGTCAGAAACAAGTCACCTTAGTAATCATACACACTTAACATGTTCATATAGAACCAATGAAAATAATTCTTCTGTATCAAAAAACTAACAAATGTCAAAAGAGATTTAAGTAAGTTATGGTCTACACAGGAGAGAAGGGAAATTCTGCCAAGGAAAGCTGTAAAGAAACTTTTTCCCCATTACATTATTTATTGGTATTATTTTTGTTGTTCATTTACTAAGTTGTGTCCAACTCTTTGGAACCCCATGGACTGCAGCACACCAGTTTTTCCTGTCCTTCACTACCTCCCAGAGTGTGCTCAAATTCATGTCCATTGAATGGATGATGCCTTCCAACCATCTCATCCTCTGTCACCCCCTTCTCCTCCTACCCTCAGTCTTTCCCAGCATCAGAATCTTTTCCAATGAGTCAGCATTTTGCATCAAGTGGCCAGAGTATTGGAGCTTCAGTTTCAGCATCAGTGCTTCCAGTGAATAGTCAGGGTTTATTTCCTTTAGGATTGACTGGTTTGACCTCCTTTCAGTCAAAGGGACTTTGAAGAGTCTTCTCTAGCACCACAATTCAAAGCCATCAGTGCTTCAGCACTCAGCCTTCCTTATGGTTCAGTTTTCACATCAGTACATGACTACTGAAAAACCATAACTTTGATTATACAGACCTTTGTCAGCGAAGTGATGTCTCAGCTTTTTAATATTGTGTCTAGCTTTGTCATAGCTCTCTTTTCAAGGAGCAAGTGTCTTAATTTCGGGGCTGCACTCACCATCTGCAGTGATTTTGGAACCCGAGAGAATAAGATCTGTCACTGTTTTCACTTTTTCCCCTTCTATTTGCCATGAAGTAATGGGACCAAATGCCATGATCTTAGCTTTTTGAATGTTGAGTTTTAAGTCAGCCCTCTTTCACTCCCTTCTTTCACCCTCATCTAGAGGGTCTTTAGTTCCTCTTCACTTTCTGGCTTTAGAGTGCTATCATCTGCACATCTGAGGTGGCTGGTATTTCTCCTGGCAATCTTGATTCCGGCTTGTGAGTCATCCAGTACTGAATTCTAAGTATTCAAAAAATGACTGCAGGTGATTCTTCTCCCTCATCTTTGTGTCACTTACGACATTTCTGGATTTACTGTAATAACTATTTTGTCAGAAACAAGTCACCTTAGTAATCATACACACTTAACATGTTCATATAGAACCAATGAAAATAATTCTTCTGTATCAAAAAACTAACAAATGTCAAAAGAGATTTAAGTAAGTTATGGTCTACACAGGAGAGAAGGGAAATTCTGCCAAGGAAAGCTGTAAAGAAACTTTTTCCCCATTACATTATTTATTGGTATTATTTTTGTTGTTCATTTACTAAGTTGTGTCCAACTCTTTAGAACCCCATGGACTGCAGCACACCAGTTTTTCCTGTCCTTCACTACCTCCCAGAGTGTGCTCAAATTCATGTCCATTGAGTGGATGATGCCTTCCAACCATCTCATCCTCTGTCACCCCCTTCTCCTCCTACCCTCAGTCTTTCCCAGCATCAGAATCTTTTCCAATGAGTCAGCATTTTGCATCAAGTGGCCAGAGTATTGGAGCTTCAGTTTCAGCATCAGTGCTTCCAGTGAATAGTCAGGGTTTATTTCCTTTAGGATTGACTGGTTTGACCTCCTTTCAGTCAAAGGGACTTTGAAGAGTCTTCTCTAGCACCACAATTCAAAGCCATCAGTGCTTCAGCACTCAGCCTTCCTTATGGTTCAGTTTTCACATCAGTACATGACTACTGAAAAACCATAACTTTGATTATACAGACCTTTGTCAGCGAAGTGATGTCTCAGCTTTTTAATATTGTGTCTAGCTTTGTCATAGCTCTCTTTTCAAGGAGCAAGTGTCTTAATTTCGGGGCTGCACTCACCATCTGCAGTGATTTTGGAACCCGAGAGAATAAGATCTGTCACTGTTTTCACTTTTTCCCCTTCTATTTGCCATGAAGTAATGGGACCAAATGCCATGATCTTAGCTTTTTGAATGTTGAGTTTTAAGTCAGCCCTCTTTCACTCCCTTCTTTCACCCTCATCTAGAGGCTCTTTAGTTCCTCTTCACTTTCTGGCTTTAGAGTGCTATCATCTGCACATCTGAGGTGGCTGATATTTCTCCTGGCAATCTTGATTCCGGCTTGTGAGTCATCCAGTACTGAATTCTAAGTATTCAAAAAATGACTGCAGGTGATTCTTCTCCCTCATCTTTGTGTCACTTACGACATTGCTTCTTAATGTTCTGCATTACAAAAAAATGCGGGTAAGCACAGGCTTGCTAACTTTAACTTAACCAAATACATTTTAAAATGGAGAAAATACTTTACTTCTCACAACACAAAACTTAGTATTCGCATTCATTAAAAATCTTAGAATTACCAAACATGAGAATTGGGGGTGTGTTTGCTTATTTGGAAGAGAACTACTGAATTTATCCTCTGAGAAAACCAGGTCTGAAGTACCACATTACTGGAACATTTGAAACAGTGTTGACAAGTTCTTATCTTCTCATCTTCAATGAAAGCTGCTTGTACAAACTATTTAATGAATAGCTACCCTTATTAAACAAGCAAGATATAAAGAAATCAGAAATGGAATCACTTTCTGTTGCTTCTGTTGCTGGAGTACTGGGGACTTGCATAAATATATTTAATGTATCAAGTAGATTCCCAGCATCGAACTAATGATATCACATTTTTAAATTCTGTATACTGTTAGTATTTCTGCACATGTGAGTACTTTATGGGTGTCCTATGAAAGAAACATGCTGAGAAGAACTAGCCCACTAAAAACTGCCACTGAATGCACAGTGACACCAGCTACCTTGCACAGAAACATTGATCCCAGTGAGACACAAAGACAAGACACAGGCCCACCCCTCCACTCCCGCCCCAAGTGCTCCCATGTTCAAAAACTTCCCACTGGTGTGTACATGGCAAGAATAGAGAGGCCTCCCACGATGGCTGCTTGTACCATGCAGCTCAGACGAGGCCCTCCTGATATCCTCAGAGGAACCGGCACTGCTCCAGTCTCACCAGAATGTAGTAGCCAGGCAAGATGCGTTGGGCCTGGGCTCCCGTCACATGGTATCAACTGTACAGCATTTTAGTTCCAGTTACGTCTGCAAGTGCTCAGTCATTTTAGTCATGTCTGACTCCTTGCGGCCCCATGGACTGTAGCCACTAGGCTTTTCTGTCCAAGGAATTTGACATGGGATTGAACCCACGTCTCTTGCATCTCCTGCATTGGCAGGAGGATTCTTTTTTCCTATGCCACCTGGGAATCCCTTGTATGCCTATGCACGTTCCCATTCCTTGTCTTGGCAGCATATTCTCTGTTGGGTGTCAAGAGTCGTTGATTCTTGGTAATGGAATTCTTTACAACCTGGAAGGCCTTGGTAAAAACTGGGTGGAAAACCTCAGAAGGATGGAAAAGCACCTTTCCTGGTCATCTCAACTGTACAGTTCCCTTTCTCAAGGAATATTTCATACTGTTCATTAGAATGTAATGCCTACTTCACACCTTTAATGGAACTTAAATGCATGTACAATTTTGTAACATCATGCATTGATCATTTGGAAAATAGATCACTGAGCTATGTAGATTTTCCAAACGTTGGCACAGTTTATTACACAGTATCATAAAATCACATTTGCTAGTATTGCCACAAATCTTGTTAGCATTTTTTGTGTTTTGGGAAGCTGTCAAACTAACGGTGGTAGATACATATTTTCCAAAAATCTAATATTTGCCTGAAAGTTTGAATTTTATCATTGGCAACACATATGTCCAGTTATTTTCCTAGGAGTTGGACTTTCTTTTAAAGTCTGCCGATTTAACTAAAAACCATGCATTGCACAGAGCAGGGCCACTGCTGAGAAGAACTAACCCACTAAACTGCCATGATGCCTCACCGAGGAAAACCCCAAAACAAAGACAAGACACAGGCCCACCCTCCACTCCCGCCCCAAGTGCTCCCATGTTCAAAAACTTCCCACTGGTGTGTACATGGCAAGAATAGAGAGGCCTCCCACGATGGCTGCTTGTACCATGCAGCTCAGACGAGGCCCTCCTGATATCCTCAGAGGAACCGGCATTGCTCCAGTCTCACCAGAATGTAGTAGCCAGGCAAGATGCGTTGGGCCTGGGCTCCGGTCACATGGTATCAACTGTACAGCATTTTAGTTCCAGTTACGTCTGCAAGTGCTCAGTCATTTTAGTCATGTCTGACTCCTTGCGGCCCCATGGACTGTAGCCACTAGGCTTTTCTGTCCAAGGAATTTGACATGGGATTGAACCCACGTCTCTTGCATCTCCTGCATTGGCAGGAGGATTCTTTTTTCCTATGCCACCTGGGAATCCCTTGTATGCCTATGCACGTTCCCATTCCTTGTCTTGGCAGCATATTCTCTGTTGGGTGTGAAGAGTCTTTGATTCTTGGTAATGGAATTCTTTACAACCTGGAAGGCCTTGGTAAAAACTGGGTGGAAAACCTCAGAAGGATGGAAAAGCACCTTTCCTGGTCATCTCAACCGTACAGTTCCCTTTCTCAAGGAATATTTCATACTGTTCATTAGAATGTAATGCCTACTTCACACCTTTAATGGAACTTAAATGCATGTACAATTTTGTAACATCATGCATTGATCATTTGGAAAGTAGATCACTGAGCTATGTAGATTTTCCAAACGTTGGCACAGTTTATTACACAATATCATAAAATCACATTTGCTAGTATTGCCACAAATCTTGTTAGCATTTTTTGTGTTTTGGGAAGCTGTCAAACTAACGGTGGTAGATACATATTTTCCAAAAATCTAATATTTGCCTGAAAGTTTGAATTTTATCATTGGCAACACATATGTCCAGTTATTTTCCTAGGAGTTGGACTTTCTTTTTAAAGTCTGCCGATTTTCAAGTCTAAAAAACCATAGTTCATCTTCCAGTTGTTCTTTCAAGGAGAGATGAGATTTTATTTTTAAAAAGTGGATCATTCAGCATGCAATTTAAATAATCACATGTGATTTCCTTAAGACAACCTTTGTATTTCTGTCTGCAGCAGAAGTGCTTTATGTATATTTGCTGTTTTGTCACACAGACTATTAAAAAGACATGTACTCAAAGGGTGAAATTTCAGATATAAAAGTTAATCATTATATTGCTCCATAAAAGACTGCTTAAATGAAACAAAATTTTTTCTGTTTTCAACTGTGTTGTGATGGTGAATATAGGAATGTCTACTGCAGTTGTGCCACTACCTTGATTCATGCTAAGACACTTGCAGTTTAACCCACTATTTTTTTGAACCATCAGTGCAAATATGAGCACATTGAAAAAAGTCAAATAATGCCATAGTATTATTGATAAAATGTTTTAACCTCTGAGATATTTTTCAGGGATCACACTTTGAGAACTGATGATCTAGAACATGAGATCTATGAAAACATTGAGTTTATTTTGTTCACTATTGTATTTTCAATACTGTTATATCTAGAATAGTGTCTAACACACAATAGATGATTACTAAATATTTCCTAAGTGTATTAATAAAGCAAGGAAAGACGAGAGATTAATCATTTGTGGAAGACAGAACAACTTTGTGTGTGTGTGTGTATTTACACAACTTCATGGACTGTAGTCCACCAGGCTCCTCTGTCCATGGGACTCTCTAGGCAAGAATACTGGAGTGGGTTGCCATGCCCTCCTCCAGGGGATTTTCCCAACTCAGGGAGCAAAGCCACGTCTCCTGTGACTCCGGCGTTTCAGGCAGATTCTTTACCCCTGAAGCACCAGGGAAGCCCCATATATATATTTTACTATGTATAGCTCAATAATTAATCAACACGCCACAAAATGGTATGATAATCTAGTTTCATTATTGCCACTTCCTCTGTTCAAGATTCCACTTATTTTTTTCCCTGTAGAAGCACAGAGCTGAAATGGTGTTAGAGATCATTTAGCCCCGAGCCAGCATCTTTACAAATGAGAAAACTAAGCTGCCTGTGAGGTTGAAGGACTGGCCCAAAGTCATGGTGAGGGACAGGAATAACATATAGGCTCTTTCACATTTTCTCTTACATGTAACAATGACAGGAGGGAGAATGAGAAGCACGAGAACTCCGGAAAATATTTTACATGTAGGAGACTAACCAAGCAAGCTCAGAGGCAGAAACTCAAACCATTACGTGGATGGAAGAAGAATGGAGAAATTAAAAGGTAGGATACCCAAATGTACCTTCTGGTCCAACACCTTTCTCCTCTCCGAAACAGCTAGAGTTGGAGAGATGCAAAGACTACATGAGAAGTCAAGCTAGTCTCATGAAACTGTGGACAGGAAAGAAGTCAGGCTCTCAGAGGTAAGCAAGGAGGGCCCTGGAGCTGTCCTGTTTAATAAGACAGATGGGGCCCAAGACTGGAAGAACCCAAAAGAAGAACAACCCCCAAAAAGAAGAACGGTTCCAGCATTTTTCATCAGGGAACTATTGGCATTTTGCATGGGATTGTCCTGCAAGTGCAAGATATTTGTGGTCCTTGCCCTCACCCACCAAATCCCCACCTCACTGACCACTAAAAATATCCTGCACATTTCCAAATGCCCACTAGGGGGCTCATATCACCCCTGTTTACCATTTCCCTCTTCACGTGCGGAACCAATAGCAACCATTACTCTAGGATAAGGGTGAATATAGCCCAGAACGAAGAGGACAACTAAGTTTCTGAATGGGATTTTGACATCAAAGCTGAAATAGTAGGATTTTTATTATAGGGTATGTTTCTTGAAAGAAGAGACATGTTTTTCTGAGTTCTAAATGAGTAAACATGTGCAGGACTCAGGACGTTTACATCATATGTGGAAAGGAAACAGAAGACAATCCGAGGGCAGGTGACTAGAATTTAGATGCTGATAGGTGCCTAAGAAAATGTTGTAGCCTCTGTCCACTCTCCTCAGTCAGCTGAGAAGACAAGAAATTCCCTGTGGGAAGACAGGATGGACTTGAGGGCAGAGAGGATCCTCAATTTGCTTCTAGAAGGCCTCCCTGGGTGACTGAGATATTCTCCCCCACCCTCCAAGAGAGCAAGACCCAGCACTTTCCTGAGCCCCCCAGAGCACACAGCAGTGGCTGAGAGAGGGATAGCAGAATAGGAGGGGCTGTGTGGTCAGGGCAAAGCAGACAGAGATGGACACAGACGTAGGGCAGCAAGGGAGTCCCGCTGACAACCAGACCAGGGAATGCCCAGCTCAGCAGATCCTGGGCCAGGGGCCTCTGAGGTCAGAACAATATGTAAATCCCCAGAAAAGAGAAGGAAGCGGGCGGGGAGAGGGAGAAGTCCAGGATTGACGGAGTTTAATCTGTAAATTGCAAAGTTCACATGAAAGGTTAAGTTTTAGGCTCTTAAGTGAAAAGGGAACTCAGCTACTAAGTGCAGTAATAAAAACAAACCCAAGAAACTCTCCCTCTCTGTCTTTTTTGCCAGTGTTGTATGCAGGATCTTAATTCTCTACCAGGAATACCCCCTGCAGTGGAACTGTAGAGCCCTAACCATTGAATAGTCAGGCAAGTCCCTCAGGAAATTTATTTTTAATACATTAATGAATATTCTGGAGAATAGCAAAAAGAGGTAAGAAGGCCTTCTTAAATGAAAATAGAGGAAAGCAATAGAATGGAAAAGATTAGAGATCTCTTCAAGAAAATAGAAGATATCAAGGAAATATTTTATGCAAGGATGGACACAAATGAAGGACAGAAACAGTACAGACATAACAGAAGCAGAAGAGATTAAGGAGAGGTGGCAAGAATACACAAAAGAACTATATAAAAAAAGATCTTAATGACCTTGACAACCACAATGGTGTTATCACTCACCTAGAGCCAGACATCCTGGAGTGTGAAGTCAAGTGGGCCTTAGGAAGCAGTATCACTATGAACAGAGCTAGTGGAGGTGATGGAGTACCACTGCACTATATCAAATATTAAAAGGCTATTAAAGGGCTTCCTCTGGTGGTCCAGTGGATAAGGACACCGCCTTGCAGTGCAAGGGGCGCCGGTTCGATCCCTGGCCTGGGAAGATCCCACGTGCCGCAGAGCGGCTGGACTGATGTGTCCAATTACCGAGCCGGAGCTCTGGAGCGCATGCGCCCAGAGCTGGTGCTCTGCGACAACAGACGCCACCGCGATGGGAGGCCCGCAGGAACCAAAGAACAAAGACAGATGAAAATGGAGAAATGAAAGACCAATGGAAGTGGCCCGCCCGCTCCCCTCCCTCCCCAACCCAACCCCCACCCAAAATAAATAAATAAATCTTTAAAAAAAAAAAAAAAGGCTATTAAAAAGTTCCATTCAGTGTGCCAGCAAATTTGGAAAACTCAGCAATGGCCGCAGGACTGGAAAAAATCAATTTTCATTCCAATCCCAAAGAAAGTCTATGCCAAAGAATGTTCAAATTACTGT
This sequence comes from Tragulus kanchil, assembly GCA_022376925.1. Taxonomy (NCBI): domain Eukaryota; kingdom Metazoa; phylum Chordata; class Mammalia; order Artiodactyla; family Tragulidae; genus Tragulus; species Tragulus kanchil. The sequence goes on from JAIOJX010000025.1 coordinate 37,292,066, forward strand.
ACCACTGTGCTCATTTCACATGCTAACAAAGTAATTATGATAAAAATCCTTCAAGCTAGGCTTTAACAGTACATGAACTGAGAACTTCCAGATGTACAAGGTGGGTTTAGAAAAGGAAGAGGAACTAGAGATCAAACTGACAACATCCAATGGATCATAGAGCAAGGGAATTCCAGAAAACATCTACTTCTGCTTCATTGACTATGCTAAAACCTTTGACTGTGTGGATCACAATAAACTGTGGAAAATTCTTAAAGAGATGAAAGTACCAGACCCTTTTACCTGTCTCCTGAGAAACCTATGTGCAGATTAAGAAGCAGCAGTTAGAACTGGACAGTACAATGAACTGGTTCACAATTGGGAAAGTTGTATTGTCACATAGCTTATTTAACTTATATGCGGAGTACATCACGTGAAATGTTGGACTGGATAAATCACAAACTGGAATCAGGACTGTCAGGAGAAATATCAGCAATCTCAAATAAGCAGATGATACCATACTCATGGCAGAAATTGAATAGGAACTAAAGAGCCTCTTGATGAGGGAGAAAGAGGAGAGCAAAAAAGTTGACTTGAAAGTCAGCATTAAAAAAAGTAATATCATGGCATCTGGTCCCATCAATTCATGGCAAATAGAAGGGGAAAAAATGGAAACAGTGGTAGATATTATTTTCTTGGGCTCTAAAATCACTGCAGATGGCGACTACAGCCATGAAACTAAAAGACATTTACTCCTGGGAGGAAAAGCTATGACAAACCTAGACATCAAATTAAAAAAGCAGAGACATCACTTTGCCAACGAAGTTGTTTATTGTCAAAGCTATGGTTTTCCCAGTAGTCATGTACTGATGTGAGAGCTGGGCTGTAAAGAAGGCTGAGCACTGAAGAACTGATGCCTTTGACTATGGTGCTGGAAATGGCTCTTGAGAGCCCCTTGGACAGTAAGGACCTTAAACTTGTCAGTCCTAAAGGAGATCCATCCTTAAATTGAAAGGACTATTGGCTGAAGCGGAAGATAAGCTTCAGCCAATGGTCCTTCATATTTCTGTCCTTTATTGTGTGCATCCTTGCATGAAATGTTCCCTTGATAGCTCCAATTTTCTTGGAGAGATCTCTAGTCTTTCCCATTCTATTGTTTTCCTGTGTTTTCATTTAAGAAGGCCTTCTTATCTAATATTCATTGAAAGGACTATTGCTGAAGCTGAAGCTTTGGTACTTTGACCTCCTGATACAAAGAGGCAACTCATTGGAAAAGACCGTGATGCTGAGAGAGATTGAAGGCAATAGGAGAAGGGGACGACAGAGGATGAGATGATTAGATAAGCAACACTGACTCAATGACATGAAGTTGAGCAAACTCTGGGAGATAGTGGAGGATAGAGGAGCCTAGCTTGCTGCAGTCCATGGAGTGGCAAAGAGTTGGACACACCTTAGTGACTGAACAACAGCAACAATAGTGAAGCCCTTTTAGTTTGCAGAATGTATCTGGGTACTAATACTATCCAGCTTGTTTCGGGTTAATTATTTGTGTGGCTTTGATTACCTTGTATTGGTGAACAACTGCTCCTTTTACTCCTCTGTGATTGTAAATTCACTGAGGTAGCCACTACCCATATAAAGGATACAGATCTGTTAATTTTGCCGTTATCAATGGATGAGATACTTGAGCTGGAATCTGTTCATTTTTTAATCAATGAAATATTTATTCTCTATTTTGTGCAAAATAGCATTTTAAAATTGTTAGGACTTCCCCCGTGGTCCAGTGGCTAAGACTCTCTAGCTCCTGGTGCCCAGACTCAACCCCAGGTCAGGAACCTAGATCCCACATGCCACAACTAAGAGTTTACATGCCACAACAGAAGACCTGGCACAGGTAAATTAAATAAATAAATAAATGTTTTAAAATTTTTTAAATAAATAAAATGAACTATCATGGAGAAAACAAGCACTTAGACCTCAGGATAGTTTTCTTGAAACATCCTCCAAAACATTACAGTTTGTAAATGGAAAACCATAGTAAATCCAGGGAGAGAAATTCCTGCTTAGATTTGACTATTTAGGAGCAAATGATTTCCTGTTTGTTCACACTCTCCAAGAGGTTTTTTATTCATTTATTTATTTATTGAGGTATAGTTGATTTACGATGTTGCATTAGTTTCAGGTGTATGGCAGACTTCTGCTATATGTCTTTTGCAGAGTTTTGTTGTTTACAGCTATACATAATCCCAGATCAGTCATAGGTATATCCCTGACCCCTCCCACCTAAGCCCCCCTCCCACTTTTCCCCTGTCCCACCCCTCCAGGTTGCTGCATAGCATCCATGTAAATTCCCTTAGTTTTACAGCGTATTCACAATGGTTATCTCTTTTACATACGGTAGTGTAGGTTTCCATGTTGTTCTTTCCATACCTCTCACCCACTCCTCCCTCCTCCCAATGTCCATAGGTCTGTTCTTTATGTCTGTTTCTCTGTTGCTGCTCTGCGTGTGTCTTTATTGGTACCATTTTTCTAGATTCCATATATATGTTAGTATACTGTATTTTTTATTGATGTCATTACCATATTTATTTTTTAAAATTGTTGTTTACTAGAAACACCCTGTTGACTCAGTGTTAGAGAATCCACCTGCAATGCAGGAGACATGGGTTCAGGTTCTGGTTTGGCAAGATTACTTGGAGAAGGAAATGACAATCCACTGCAGTATTCTTGCCTGGGAAGTCCCATGCACAGAGGAGCCTGGAGGGCTATAGTCCATGAGGTCACAAAGAGTTGGCCATGAATGAGGGACTAAGCAACAACAAACGTGGTATGCAGACTCAGGCCACCTGTGCAGGTGAACAAAATCAGCGCTTCTAGCTTACTGCATACATTCTAAGCCTAGAGTTGACTTCCTTGTTTTGATACTGGTAAGAAGCACATGTTCTACAGCAGTAATTCTACCACTCTCTCTCTCTCTCCAGAAAACAAGAGAATTTTAGTTTGTTCTCAAAGAATGCCAAAATTTAAAAAAGGAAAAAGAAAGCTTTAAGCTCATAAGCACATAATCAGATCTTCCTGCCTTTTCTTGAAACATCCTCCAAAACATTACAGTTTGTAAATGGAAAACCATAGTAAATCCAGGGAGAGAAATTCCTGCTTAGATTTGACTATTTAGGAGCAAATGATTTCCTGTTTGTTCACACTCTCCAAGAGGTTTTTTATTCATTTATTTATTTATTGAGGTATAGTTGATTTACGATGTTGCATTAGTTTCAGGTGTATGGCAGACTTCTGCTATATGTCTTTTGCAGAGTTTTGTTGTTCACAGCTATACATAATCCCAGATCAGTCATAGGTATATGCCTGACCCCTCCCACCGAAGCCCCCCTCCCACTTTTCCCCTGTCCCACCCCTCCAGGTTGCTGCATAGCATCCATGTAAATTCCCTTAGTTTTACAGCGTATTCACAATGGTTATCTCTTTTACATACGGTAGTGTAGGTTTCCATGTTGTTCTTTCCATACCTCTCACCCACTCCTCCCTCCTCCCAATGTCCATAGGTCTGTTCTTTATGTCTGTTTCTCTGTTGCTGCTCTGCGTGTGTCTTTATTGGTACCATTTTTCTAGATTCCATATATATGTTAGTATACGGTATTTTTTATTGATGTCATTACCATATTTATTTTTTAAAATTGTTGTTTACTAGAAACACCCTGTTGACTCAGTGTTAGAGAATCCACCTGCAATGCAGGAGACATGGGTTCAGGTTCTGGTTTGGCAAGATTACTTGGAGAAGGAAATGACAATCCACTGCAGTATTCTTGCCTGGGAAGTCCCATGCACAGAGGAGCCTGGAGGGCTATAGTCCATGAGGTCACAAAGAGTTGGCCATGAATGAGGGACTAAGCAACAACAAACGTGGTATGCAGACTCAGGCCACCTGTGCAGGTGAACAAAATCGGCGCTTCTAGCTTACTGCATACATTCTAAGCCTAGAGTTGACTTCCTTGTTTTGATACTGGTAAGAAGCACATGTTCTACAGCAGTAATTCTACCACTCTCTCTCTCTCTCCAGAAAACAAGAGAATTTTAGTTTGTTCTCAAAGAATGCCAAAATTTAAAAAAGGAAAAAGAAAGCTTTAAGCTCATAAGCACATAATCAGATCTTCCTGCCTTTTCATGGGACCGTTGTTTGGTAAATTCTGCTTCATGTTCCGAAAGAACAAAGGGGCGATGTTCTCACACAATTCTAGTTTTGCAACAAAGTCCGGTAAAATGTCATGTTCTCAGTATTCAGAATGTGGGTTTTCAAGGGTAGTCTCCTTGCCTTATGTCAAAACCAATTGACAAAACAAAGGAATATGCTGAATACAGCCTATTTTATTGCATACCTGACATCTTTTGTGGTTTACTTTATTCATGAAAAAAATGTGCAAGCTTGGCTTTCAGGTCATTTCTGATAGCCTTGTGGTTTCTTTACTACTTAGAAGCTTGATATTCTGCTTTTCAGTTGTTTGTTTTACTTTTCAGTGAAAGTGTGTTGGTAGCTTGAATGGTACCTACACTTCAATTGTGTAAAGAAGAGAGAGAGATGGCAGAAAACTTCTGAGTCATATTAATGTGTTCTTAGGTGAAGATCTCTGAGGCTGAATAAAATAGAAAGGCAGTTATGAAAGTTGAATTTCTTTTGTTTTAATCACTTCATTCCATAAGTAACAAGAAACATATGACACATAAAATTCTAAGAACTAACTTTTAAGCTCAACATTTAAAAATCAAATGGTAAATTAGAAACTGGATATTAGTCACCAAGCTTGCCAAGCATCTTACTTCTTGTGCTTGTAACTGCTTTTCTTTTCCAAACAGGTTAATAACTGATAAGCAGCTTAGAAAACTCCTATCAGTCATTGCAAAAAATAGGTTAACCCATTCTAATCTGGCAAGACTTAAAAGGCCTAAATTCCTCAAAGTATTAGGAGATTTATTTATTTTTTCTATTTGCTAAGCATGCAGCATAAGAATCATTTTTGTTACCATAAATTCAGATGTTAACGTCTTCTTATTTATAGGACATACCATATGCATGCATTTAGAGACTGTAAAAGACACCGTTGTTTAAACTGACACAGCAAAATGCTGCAGGAAGTGCTGATCAGAATTTGCACATTTGCTCTGAGTTTCTAAATTCCAAGCAGGTTTGCTGATAGGAAGGAGCAGCTCTTCTGTGACTGTGTAGCTTTAGATCATGGCCACCTGTGTTTGTTTGCTATGGATGACTGCCATTGATACTTTGGTGCATATCCTTCCTGTCTTTTCCTCTCTTCTTAAAATTTATTTATTTATTTATTTTTATTTTTGGCTATTCTGGGTTTTCACTGCTGACACAGGCTTTCCTTTAGTTGCAGGGAGTGGGGGCTACTCTCTAGTTAAATGAGCAGGCTTCTTGTTACGGTAACTTTTCTTGTGGAACTCGGACTGTAGGACACACGGGCTTCTTTATTTTTTGGCTCCAGAGCACAGGTGGCTTTCAGGTCATTTCTGATAGCCTTGTGGTTTCTTTACTACTTAGAAGCTTGATATTCTGCTTTTCAGTTGTTTGTTTTACTTTTCAGTGAAAGTGTGTTGGTAGCTTGAATGGTACCTACACTTCAATTGTGTAAAGAAGAGAGAGAGATGGCAGAAAACTTCTGAGTCATATTAATGTGTTCTTAGGTGAAGATCTCTGAGGCTGAATAAAATAGAAAGGCAGTTATGAAAGTTGAATTTCTTTTGTTTTAATCACTTCATTCCATAAGTAACAAGAAACATATGACACATAAAATTCTAAGAACTAACTTTTAAGCTCAACATTTAAAAATCAAATGGTAAATTAGAAACTGGATATTAGTCACCAAGCTTGCCAAGCATCTTACTTCTTGTGCTTGTAACTGCTTTTCTTTTCCAAACAGGTTAATAACTGATAAGCAGCTTAGAAAACTCCTATCAGTCATTGCAAAAAATAGGTTAACCCATTCTAATCTGGCAAGACTTAAAAGGCCTAAATTCCTCAAAGTATTAGGAGATTTATTTATTTTTTCTATTTGCTAAGCATGCAGCATAAGAATCATTTTTGTTACCATAAATTCAGATGTTAACGTCTTCTTATTTATAGGACATACCATATGCATGCATTTAGAGACTGTAAAAGACACCGTTGTTTAAACTGACACAGCAAAATGCTGCAGGAAGTGCTGATCAGAATTTGCACATTTGCTCTGAGTTTCTAAATTCCAAGCAGGTTTGCTGATAGGAAGGAGCAGCTCTTCTGTGACTGTGTAGCTTTAGATCATGGCCACCTGTGTTTGTTTGCTATGGATGACTGCCATTGATACTTTGGTGCATATCCTTCCTGTCTTTTCCTCTCTTCTTAAAATTTATTTATTTATTTATTTTTATTTTTGGCTATTCTGGGTTTTCACTGCTGACACAGGCTTTCCTTTAGTTGCAGGGAGTGGGGGCTACTCTCTAGTTAAATGAGCAGGCTTCTTGTTACGGTAACTTTTCTTGTGGAACTCGGACTGTAGGACACACGGGCTTCAGTAGTTGCGGTATATGGGCTCTGTTGTTGCGGCTCCGAGGCTCCAGAGCACAGGCTCCATAGCTGTGGCTCACGGGCTTCGTTGTTCTGCAGTATGTGGTGTCTTCCCGGATCAGGAATCAAACCTGTGTCTCCCGTATTGGGAGGCAAACTCTTTACTACCGAGCTACCAGGGAAGCCCTATGCATTTTTTAATTTGCAAAGTTAATCTCATTGTATACTTGCTAGTTCGTAATCTTTTTTCATTAACAGTGTGTTATCAATTTTAGAAAACATGGTCAGGGACTTCTCTGGTGGTCCAGTGGTTAAGAATCCACCTTGAAATGCAGGGGACACTGGTTCTATCCCTGGTCAGGGAACTGAGAGCCCACATGCTTCTGGGCAACTAAGCCCTTGCACCTTCACTACTGAGCCTGTGCACGCCGGAGCCCATAGGCCACAGCTACAGTCCGTGCTCCACAATGAAAAGTCCTGTATGATGCCTTGATGATCCCACATACAGGTAAGACCTGACATGGTGATATAAGCAAATATATAAAGTTTAACAAATATGGTCAGCCATGTTAGATAATCCATCATTTGCTATAGCATAATGTATTGAGCTATGGTTGGCCTTTGCAGATTTGAACTGTGCAGGTCCACTTATATGCAGAATTTTTTCAAATAGTAAATACCACAGTACCACTTCATCCACTGTTGGTTGACTCTGAGGATACAGAACTGTGGATACAGAGGAACCATGGATGTGGAAGAAACACGAGTGAGGACGATTGACGAGTTCCAGTCAGATTGTTTACTGCAAGGAGGATCAGTGACCCTAATCCCTTAGTTAGCTAAGGTCAACAGTACTTTCCTATTGTCAAACAGTTAGACTATTTCCAGTTTTTACCTGTTTTAAGTATTGTTGTGACTAGCATCCTTGAACATATATCATTGGCATATCCTACTGTTTCCTGTAGATAAATGGTTAGAAGTGATAATGCAGGATCAAAAGGCAAATATTTCAAAATATTTAATATAATATTATCACCATATGAGAAACACTACCAACAATTTTATGCATTTTATATATATATATTTTGGGGGTAGGGCCTGTTTATTTGTTTTTTACTTATTTTCATCCATCATCATCATCTTTATTCTTTGGCCTGTGTGAGTTTCCTATTACAGTGGCCTCTCTCGCTGCAGAGCACCGGCTCGCTCTGGGCGCATGTGCTCCAGAGCGCTGGCTCATAATTGGACACACCGGTCCAGCTGCTCCACAGCACATCCAGCTGCTCTGCGGCACATGGGATCTTCCCAGGCCAGGGATCGAACCGGCGCCCCTTGCACTGTAAGGCAGTGTCCTTACCCACTGGAGCACCAGGGAAGCCTGCAGGAGAACTTTTGAGTTAGCTTTTCAGGCAGATCAGTTTTATGAAAAAGACCAAGTGGAAATTTGGAATCTGGAAATAAAGTTTTTCCTGCCAACAGTGGTTCTTGGGAAAGTTTTACCTATTTTGGGGGGATCCTGTAAGTCAACTTAAAGATGATGGTCTTAAATAATTCAAGTAAGGGGATTTCCCTCATGGACCAGTGGCAAAAGTTCTGCAGGTTGGGTGGTCTGGGCTGCATCCCTGGTCAGGGAATCAAGAGTTCCAGTGCTACCACCAAGACTGAGTGCAGCCAAATAAATAAAGTAAATAAATACTTGAAAACATAATAACACCAACAGGAAAGAAAGAGAAGTATCTTAAAAAAAAAAAATCCAGGAGTGGCTGGAAACCACCAAGACTGAGTGCAGCCAAATAAATAAATGAAAAACTGTTGGTTGACTGATGAACTGTGGATACAGAGGAACCATGGATGTGGAAGAAACACGAGTGAGGACGATTGACGAGTTCCAGTCAGATTGTTTACTGCAAGGAGGATCAGTGACCCTAATCCCTTAGTTAGCTAAGGTCAACAGTACTTTCCTATTGTCAAACAGTTAGACTATTTCCAGTTTTTACCTGTTTTAAGTATTGTTGTGACTAGCATCCTTGAACATATATCATTGGCATATCCTACTGTTTCCTGTAGATAAATGGTTAGAAGTGATAATGCAGGATCAAAAGGCAAATATTTCAAAATATTTAATATAATATTATCACCATATGAGAAACACTACCAACAATTTTATGCATTTTATATATATATATTTTGGGGGTAGGGCCTGTTTATTTGTTTTTTACTTATTTTCATCCATCATCATCATCTTTATTCTTTGGCCTGTGTGAGTTTCCTATTACAGTGGCCTCTCTCGCTGCAGAGCACCGGCTCGCTCTGGGCGCATGTGCTCCAGAGCGCTGGCTCATAATTGGACACACCGGTCCAGCTGCTCCACAGCACATCCAGCTGCTCTGCGGCACATGGGATCTTCCCAGGCCAGGGATCGAACCGGCGCCCCTTGCACTGTAAGGCAGTGTCCTTACCCACTGGAGCACCAGGAAGCCTGCAGGAGAACTTTTGAGTTAGCTTTTCAGGCAGATCAGTTTTATGAAAAAGACCAAGTGGAAATTTGGAATCTGGAAATAAAGTTTTTCCTGCCAACAGTGGTTCTTGGGAAAGTTTTACCTATTTTGGGGGGATCCTGTAAGTCAACTTAAAGATGATGGTCTTAAATAATTCAAGTAAGGGGATTTCCCTCATGGACCAGTGGCAAAAGTTCTGCAGGTTGGGTGGTCTGGGCTGCATCCCTGGTCAGGGAATCAAGAGTTCCAGTGCTACCACCAAGACTGAGTGCAGCCAAATAAATAAAGTAAATAAATACTTGAAAACATAATAACACCAACAGGAAAGAAAGAGAAGTATCTTAAAAAAAAAAAAAAAATCCAAGAGTGGCTGAAGAAGCATTCCTTTACTAAGTTCAAAATATGAGATAATGGATAGATGTGTGTGTTTATCTAAATACCAGTGAACAGCACGTTACTTAAGCACAACCCATAAGTAGCAATATCAAAAAAAAAGCAGATCCAGAATGAGCTTAGAGATGTGAAAAATAGCAGAAAAACAAAAAGGGTCCTTTTAAGGTCATGTTCATAGCAAGAACGAAAACACAAAGACTCTAGGGAAAGATGATGTAATGTGAAAAAGATAATAAGAGAAGCAGAAGTAAGCAAAGTCTCTTTTTCTCCATTCTTCTCTCAGTAATTACCTTCAGATGGAAAGGGGAAAATGAGCTATGGCGGGACAGAACCGAAATGCAAGAAAGGCAAGAAATAGGAGGAGATCATCTTAAAATTTATTTATTTTAATGAGTTTGTTTTATGCCCAGATAAATTCTATCCTGAGATATTTTTGAGAATGTGTAACTGTAATCAGGCAACCATGGTTAACAATCTTAGAAAATAATTTTAAGAACAGAAAGTCAGCATACATTCTTTAAGAATCAGTACTGGGGATTTCCCTGGTGGTTCAGTGCCTAAGGACACCGCCTTGCAGTGCAAAGGGCGCCAGTTCAGTCCCTGGCCTGGGAAGATCCCACGTGCCGCAGAGTGGCTGGACTGATATGTCCAATCACCAAGCCGGAGCTCTGGAGCGCATGCGCCCAGAGCCGGTGCTCTGCGACAACAGAGGCCACTGCGATGGGAGGCCCATATGGGCCAAAGAACAAAGATGGATGAAAATAGATAAATGAAAGACCAATAGAAGTGACCCGCCCACCCCGCTCCCTCCCCAACCCGCCCTCTGCCCCCACTCCCCCACCCCCCACCAAAGAAAAAAAAGAATCCTTACTGGGACTTCCCTGATGGTCTGCTGGCTAGGAATTCACTTGAGTGTAGGGAACTCAGGTTTAGTCCCTGCTTGTGAAACTAAGATCCCACGGGCCACAACTAAGAGTTTGCGTGCTGTACCTACTGAAGCCCAAGTGTCACAACTCAGACCCCAGACAACCATATAAATAAATAAAAAGACAAAAATGAAAACAAGAATCAATACTGTCAAACTGACCTTACATCTAGGAACTCACTACTCAAGAACAAACGTTTGTATTTTTTTCATTTAATATATTGGCTCAGTTCTCCAGTATTCCTTGTTCAACATTCTGTACTAAAATTCTAAATAAGTACATAGTGCTCAATTACATGAATATACCCTAAATAACATAACCAATCCCACATGGTGCACTGTTTCACAGTTTTAGCTTTTAAAAACCATGCTAGGCTTGTGATAATTTTATGTAAAATTTTGAAAGTTACTTTCTAAATTTTAGGTCAAATTTCTAGAAGAGGAATAAATAAATCAAAGGGCTTCCTATTTCAAAGGCTTTGTTGGTTACCAAATTTTCATCCAGAAAGAAGTACCTATTTATATTCTCAACAATATATGACTGCTTATTTTTCCAACCCGTGACATTTCTGGAAGAATTCGATAGAAAAAAATTTTGGTTATTCTTTAATTATGGCAAAATAAACATAACATAAAATTTACCACTTGAACCATTTTAGGGGTACATTCAGTAGGATTAAGAGCATTTACAATGTTGTTCAACCATCATCACTATCTTTTTCCAGGATTTTGTCATCATCCCAAACAAATCTCCTTACCCATTAAAGAAAGAAAACAGTTTTCTTTTTTTGTTTTTGGAAAATAGGCCTTCTCTTACTTTATGTTATTCAATCCTATTAGCAACATTTTTCCCTCTTCCTAAGATCTTGGACTTCTTCTCTGTTAGAATAGGACAGGCTACACTGTGGTAACAACTCTAAAATCCTGTGGCTTAACCAACAAGAGTTCATTTCTTACTCAAGTTACATAATCTATGCAAGTCAGTGAGTCTATCTGCTTCTCAAAGTCTCTCAGAGGTTTAAGCTAATGGAGGCCCAGTCATGTCTTTGCTTTGCATTTTGGAATGTGAGGACTTCATGGCTATCAAGGCAGAGCAAGAAAGTGCAGTGGAGGCTTGCACTAGGAGTTAAATGCTCTGATGGATAACTGGGGCTTTCTTGGTGGCTCAGATGGTAAAGAATTCGCCTGCAGTACAGGAGACCTGGGTTCAGTCCCTGAGTTGGAAAGATTCCCTGAAAGAGGAAATGGCAACCTGTTCCAGAGGAACCTGGGGGGCAACAATCCTGGGATTGAAAAAAGAGTAAGACACAATTTAGGGACTAAACAACAAACTGTTTCCTGTTCTGGCTCAGCCAGATAACCAATTCCAAGTGCCCTACAATTTCCCTGAAGGTCCATTGCTTTCTCATGCCAGTGTAGGTAACTATCACTCTTCTTGGGTTGCAAAGAAAAAAAAAAAAAAACACCTTGACTCTGGCAACTTAATCCAAAGGCATTTCATCTGAGATATGTGGGTGCAAAGGAAGTCTGAAGAACCAGCCAGGGAATAAGAAGCTGTGTAGTCTGCCTGGCACTAGGTCTCTTTTGACATTCTTGGCTGAATAGATGAACCCTTTCTTCTGTCTGTGTTTTACTAGGTTCAAGGGTCAAAGTCCTGGGAAAGAGAGTGTGAGTGGCTGAGGCCAGTCACGTGCCCAGCCTTTGGCAGTGGCAGGCATGAGAGGCGGGATGAGCAGAAGGAGCCCTCCTCCCTCATCCAGCCATCTCATTCTCTGTCTCCTGGATCTGCTCATGCCCTCAATCTTTCCCAGCATCAGAGTCCTTTCCAATGAGTCAGCTTTTCGCATCAGGTGGCAGAAGTACTGGAACTTCAGCATCCGTCCTTCCAATGAATATTTCCAGGGTTGACTTATTTTAGGACTGACTGGTTTCATCTCCTTGCAGTCCAAGGGACACTCAAGGGTCTTCTCCAACACCACAATTCAAAATTCTTCAGCGCTCATCCTTCTTTATGGTCCAACTCTTACATCTGTACGTGACTACTGGAAGACTATAGCTTTGACTATAGGGACCTTTATCAACAGAGTGATGTCTCTGCTTTTTAATATCCTGTCTAGGTTTGTCATAGCTTTTCTTCCAAGGAGCAAGCATCTTTTAATTTATGGCTGCAGTCACCAAAAAGTGCAGTGGAGGCTTGCACTAGGAGTTAAATGCTCTGATGGATAACTGGGGCTTTCTTGGTGGCTCAGATGGTAAAGAATTCGCCTGCAGTACAGGAGACCTGGGTTCAGTCCCTGAGTTGGAAAGATTCCCTGAAAGAGGAAATGGCAACCTGTTCCAGAGGAACCTGGGGGGCAACAATCCTGGGATTGAAAAAAGAGTAAGACACAATTTAGGGACTAAACAACAAACTGTTTCCTGTTCTGGCTCAGCCAGATAACCAATTCCAAGTGCCCTACAATTTCCCTGAAGGTCCATTGCTTTCTCATGCCAGTGTAGGTAACTATCACTCTTCTTGGGTTGCAAAGAAAAAAAAAAAAAAACACCTTGACTCTGGCAACTTAATCCAAAGGCATTTCATCTGAGATATGTGGGGTGCAAAAGGAAGTCTGAAGAACCAGCCAGGGAATAAGAAGCTGTGTAGTCTGCCTGGCACTAGGTCTCTTTTGACATTCTTGGCTGAATAGATGAACCCTTTCTTCTGTCTGTGTTTTACTAGGTTCAAGGGTCAAAGTCCTGGGAAAGAGAGTGTGAGTGGCTGAGGCCAGTCACGTGCCCAGCCTTTGGCAGTGGCAGGCATGAGAGGAGGGATTAGCAGAAGGAGCCCCTCCTCCCCTCATCCAGCCATCTCATTCTCTGTCTCCTGGATCTGCTCATGCCCTCAATCTTTCCCAGCATCAGAGTCCTTTCCAATGAGTCAGCTTTTCGCATCAGGTGGCAGAAGTACTGGAACTTCAGCATCCGTCCTTCCAATGAATATTTCCAGGGTTGACTTATTTTAGGACTGACTGGTTTCATCTCCTTGCAGTCCAAGGGACACTCAAGGGTCTTCTCCAACACCACAATTCAAAATTCTTCAGCGCTCATCCTTCTTTATGGTCCAACTCTTACATCTGTACGTGACTACTGGAAGACTATAGCTTTGACTATAGGGACCTTTATCAACAGAGTGATGTCTCTGCTTTTTAATATCCTGTCTAGGTTTGTCATAGCTTTTCTTCCAAGGAGCAAGCATCTTTTAATTTATGGCTGCAGTCACCATCCACATTATATCTGCATTATATCCATTACTCTCTGGATAAAAGATGATGCAAGGTTACTGCTTGGATTATTTGATCCACAGGTTATAGGAAAGAAGGCAGGATTTGCCTGTGGGACCCGTGGGCAGTGGGAGTGTCTGCTGATATGCAAGACAGTGCACCCAGCTCCCTTTCCTCCATGCCAGATCTCTGCAGAGGCTGGAGGAGGGAAAGCAGCGATTGCTCAAGGACAGAGCAGGGCATGGCATGACCCCTGGAGAGGGTCCTGCTTGAGTATCTTGAGGCACATCAACTTGAGCTGAGTTCTTCTAACTCCAGTCTTGAAAAGATAAGAGTCCCAGATTTCTTCAGAGGATTGTAACTTAAATGTGACAGAATTGGAAAAATCCCTCTCCTTTCCCTTCACACATACTCATTCCCAATTCCCTGACCCTCAACTTCACTGGGAACATCCATTTCTCAGCCAGACCACCAGGCTGCCTGAACCAAGCAGCAATGTACTTTGTTTAGTAATTACTTGTGAGTCCGCTTGAGCACATTAGATTGTAAACACCTTGAGATTACAGACTGTCGGGTTTTAGTATTCCTTGCGGGACTTTGCACAGTGCCTTGCCCGCTTAGATTGTTATTGTTGTTCTGTCATTCAGTTGTGTCTAGCTCTTCCTGACCCCATGGGCTGGAGTTTACTCAAACTCATGTCTATTTGAGTTGATGATGTCCTCCAGCCATCTCATCCTCTGTCACTCCCGTCTCCTCCCTCAATCTTTCCCAGCATCAGGGTCTTTTCCACTGAGAAGGCTCTTTGCATCAAGTGGCCAAAATATTGGAAATTCAGCTTCAGCATCAGTCCTTCTAATGAATATTCAGGGTTGATTTCCTTTGGGATTGACTGATTTGATCTCCTTGTTGTCCAAAGGACTCTCAAGGATCTTCTCCAGCACCACAATTTGAATCAGTATTCTATGTACCTTAATTAATAGTATTTGCTGAGTGAATATCCTTAATTAAGTGGAGTCATCATAGAACTTTCTTGGGGTTCCAAACTTTTCCATATTATGATGTCTAGGATGCTTTAACTTCCAAGGAGCAAGCATCTTTTAATTTATGGCTGCAGTCACCATCCACTTTAGATCTGCATTATATCCATTACTCTCTTGATAAAAGATGATGCAAGGTTACTGCTTGGATTATTTGATCCACAGGTTATAGGAAAGAAGGCAGGATTTGCCTGTGGGACCCGTGGGCAGTGGGAGTGTCTGCTGATATGCAAGACAGTGCACCCAGCTCCCTTTCCTCCATGCCAGATCTCTGCAGAGGCTGGAGGAGGGAAAGCAGCGATTGCTCAAGGACAGAGCAGGGCATGGCATGACCCCTGGAGAGGGTCCTGCTTGAGTATCTTGAGGCACATCAACTTGAGCTGAGTTCTTCTAACTCCAGTCTTGAAAAGATAAGAGTCCCAGATTTCTTCAGAGGATTGTAACTTAAATGTGACAGAATTGGAAAAATCCCTCTCCTTTCCCTTCACACATACTCATTCCCAATTCCCTGACCCTCAACTTCACTGGGAACATCCATTTCTCAGCCAGACCACCAGGCTGCCTGAACCAAGCAGCAATGTACTTTGTTTAGTAATTACTTGTGAGTCCGCTTGAGCACATTAGATTGTAAACACCTTGAGATTACAGACTGTCGGGTTTTAGTATTCCTTGCGGGACTTTGCACAGTGCCTTGCCCGCTTAGATTGTTATTGTTGTTCTGTCATTCAGTTGTGTCTAGCTCTTCCTGACCCCATGGGCTGGAGTTTACTCAAACTCATGTCTATTTGAGTTGATGATGTCCTCCAGCCATCTCATCCTCTGTCACTCCCGTCTCCTCCCTCAATCTTTCCCAGCATCAGGGTCTTTTCCACTGAGAAGGCTCTTTGCATCAAGTGGCCAAAATATTGGAAATTCAGCTTCAGCATCAGTCCTTCTAATGAATATTCAGGGTTGATTTCCTTTGGGATTGACTGATTTGATCTCCTTGTTGTCCAAAGGACTCTCAGGGATCTTCTCCAGCACCACAATTTGAATCAGTATTTGCTGAGTGAATATCCTTAATTAAGTGGAGTCATCATAGAACTTTCTTGGGGTTCCAAACTTTTCCATATTATGATGTCTAGGATGCTTGGAAAAGTGAACCTTTTCTAGAAGCAGTCAGGGAATCCTGGTGGGGTTCTGGAACCCAGACTTAATGTTCTTGAGGGGATAAGAGCCTGGTGTAGAAGCAGATGGGATGGGTCCTCATTCCATCCTTGGGGACTATATCTCAGCCCTTGATGCTCCAGCCCCAGGGCGTTTTTCAGTATCCTGTGCTGGTTCTTTGACAACACTGTCCCTGGGGACACTTCCTCCCTCTGCATGTCTCCTCCATTTCATCTCTACCCCTTGACTCTTCATCCCACAGCTGTCAGTTCAGTTGCCAGTCCCTCAGTACCATCTCAGAAGAGGCCAAGCTCCCTGTTTAACACTGGTGCATCTCTTCCCCAGCCCTGATGAGGATATTCATTTAGTATTTGTGCTTGTAGTTATTTTATACATGCCTTCTCTCTGACTGGAGACTATTACTCCAGGAGGGTGTGGATTGTACTTCTGTGTTCTCCGTTGTCTTCCTGATTCTAGCATACTTCCCAGGATATAATGAAAGAGCAGTTACTGCTAGAGGCAGGAGTAACAATTTTTCTCCACCACATGGGTTTACCAGCTACAGTCCTGGAAGATACAGAGTGTATTAATCAGGGTTTTCTAGAGAAACGTAATCAACTAATAGATCAGTTCAGTTGCTCAGTCGTGTCCAACTCTTTGTGACCCCATGGATTGCAGCACGCCAGGCTTCCATGCCCTTCACTACCTCCCAGAGCTTGCTCAAATTCATGTCCATTGACTTGGTGATGCCATCCAACCATCTCATCCTCTGTCATCCCCTTCTTCTTTTGCCTTCTATTTTTCTCAACATCAGAGTCTTTTCCAGTGAGTCATCTCCTTGCATCAGGTGGCCAAAGTATTGAAGCTTCAGCTTTATCATCAGTTCTTCCAGTGAATATTCAGGTTTGATTTCCTTTAGAATTGACTGGTTAGAAGATAAATCTATATCTATATATGGTCTTCCCTGGTGGCTCAGTGGTGAAGAATCCGCCTGCCAATACAGGAGACGCAGATTCTATTCCCGAATCAGGAAGATCCCCTGGAGGACAAAATGGCAACCCACTCCAGTATTGTTGCTTGGAGAATCTCCATGGATAGAGGAGCCTTGACAGCTACAATTCATGGGGTTGCAGAGTCAGATATGACTTAGCAACTGAACAACAAATATCTATATATCAATAGATATCAATATATTAATATCAATGTATTGGTATAGATGGGCTTCTCTAGTGGCTCAGTGGTAAAGAATATGCCTGAAATGTAGGAGACACAGAAAGCATAAGTTTGATTCCTGTGTTGGAAGATGCCCTGGAGGAGGAAATGGCAACTCACTCTGGTATTCTTTAGAGAACCCCATGGACAGAGAAGCCTGACAGGCTACAGTCCATAGGGTTGCAGAGAGTCATATATGATGAAGTGACTGAGCACTGCATGATGTGTGTGTGTGTGTGTGTGTGTGTGTGTATACACATGCACAGAGAGAGAGAGAGTGAGAGAGAGAGAGAGGGAAAGATATTGATTGATTGCGATTTACTATAGGAATTGGCTCATGCAATACTTTTGAAGGTCAGTAAATCTCCCAATCTGCATTTTCAGGCTGAGGATCCAGGAAAGCATTGGTATAAACCCCAGGCCAAGTATGAAGCCAGAGCATAAGGAGCATCAATGTCCAAGGGCCGAGGAAGGTGGCCCTCAAAAAGAGAGGCAGGAGTAACAATTTTCTCCACCACATGGGTTTACCAGCTACAGTCCTGGAAGATACAGAGTGTATTAATCAGGGTTTTCTAGAGAAACGTAATCAACTAATAGATCAGTTCAGTTGCTCAGTCGTGTCCAACTCTTTGTGACCCCATGGATTGCAGCACGCCAGGCTTCCATGCCCTTCACTACCTCCCAGAGCTTGCTCAAATTCATGTCCATTGACTTGGTGATGCCATCCAACCATCTCATCCTCTGTCATCCCCTTCTTCTTTTGCCTTCTATTTTTCTCAACATCAGAGTCTTTTCCAGTGAGTCATCTCCTTGCATCAGGTGGCCAAAGTATTGAAGCTTCAGCTTTATCATCAGTTCTTCCAGTGAATATTCAGGTTTGATTTCCTTTAGAATTGACTGGTTAGAAGATAAATCTATATCTATATATGGTCTTCCCTGGTGGCTCAGTGGTGAAGAATCCGCCTGCCAATACAGGAGACGCAGATTCTATTCCCGAATCAGGAAGATCCCCTGGAGGACAAAATGGCAACCCACTCCAGTATTGTTGCTTGGAGAATCTCCATGGATAGAGGAGCCTTGACAGCTACAATTCATGGGGTTGCAGAGTCAGATATGACTTAGCAACTGAACAACAAATATCTATATATCAATAGATATCAATATATTAATATCAATGTATTGGTATAGATGGGCTTCTCTAGTGGCTCAGTGGTAAAGAATATGCCTGAAATGTAGGAGACACAGAAAGCATAAGTTTGATTCCTGTGTTGGAAGATGCCCTGGAGGAGGAAATGGCAACTCACTCTGGTATTCTTACCTAGAGAACCCCATGGACAGAGAAGCCTGACAGGCTACAGTCCATAGGGTTGCAGAGAGTCATATATGATGAAGTGACTGAGCACTGCATGATGTGTGTGTGTGTGTGTGTGTGTGTGTGTATACACATGCACAGAGAGAGAGAGAGTGAGAGAGAGAGAGAGGGAAAGATATTGATTGATTGCGATTTACTATAGGAATTGGCTCATGCAATACTTTTGAAGGTCAGTAAATCTCCCAATCTGCATTTTCAGGCTGAGGATCCAGGAAAGCATTGGTATAAACCCCAGGCCAAGTATGAAGCCAGAGCATAAGGAGCATCAATGTCCAAGGGCCGAGGAAGGTGGCCCTCAAAAAAAGAGAGAGGGCATTGAGCCCTCTTCTGCCTTTTCTATGCAGGCCCTCAATGAGTTGGATGATGCCCACCTGTATTGGTGAGAGTGATCTTTTTCCCTGAGTCCACTAATTCAGATGCTGATCTCTTCTGGAAATACCCTCATAGACACACCAAGAAATAATGTTAAACAGCTCTCTGGGTGTCCCTTAGCCCAATGAACACACAGGATATCTATCACACAGAGATCCTGGCTTGACTCTTAGTATAGCTTATGCAATGTGCTGCTCTCAGAATAGAATTTCTCAAATTGCATTACCCAGATTGCTAGTTCACAAACTCTCCATAGGGTTCTGTGAAGAAAAAAGTTTTTTAAAAGAATATAGATGTATTGAAAATGTCAAGCACATTTGGGCAGTTATTATTCTGTGATAGTTTAAGAAAAGATACACTCCAAACTGCTAACATTGATTATGTATGGGAAGGGGAATCTTTCACCCTTTCTTTATTGTCCTTTCTTTTTTTTATTGTGGGAAATATACATTACACAATTTACCATCTTAGGCATGTTTAGGTATTCAGATCAGGGTACAGGTCAGTGGATTAAGCATTTTCACATTATTGGGCAACCATTGCCATTATATTTGGTAGATTACTAGTTCACAATCATATCTTGGTGAATCAACCAGCACCCAGCTCAAAAGGTGGCCTCTGGGTTGTCTAAGGCTACTTGAAATTACTCCCACATTTGCCCCAGTGATCAGCTGAAGAACAGGGCTCCAGTTCTTCTTCTTCTTTTTTTTTTTATAATATTCATTTATTTATTTGGCTTCATCAGGTCTTAGTTGTGGCACTTGGGACCTTTGTAGCGTCTTCATTGTGGCACATGGCTCTCCAGTTGTGAAGTGCAGGCTCAGTAGTTGTGGCTCTTGGGCCTCATTTTCCCCCTCCCACATGTGGGACCTCAGTTCCCCAACCAGGGACTGAACCCTTGTCCCCCTGCACAGCAAGGTGAATTCTTAACTGCTGGACCACCAGGGAAGCCCCTTGCCCTCCAGGTTTAAGTGAGTGAGGCTTAACAGGTTCCCAAACCAGTTTGATGTCCAGATTGAAGTCATTATGATAGGCAGCATCTTCCTAGCCCTGGAAGCAATGCTGTTTACAGGTAAATCTCAAAGCATTGAGGCCATTAGGTCCTCATGAAAGAAGTTTTCTGGAGGCTGAAGGTAATACCAGGAAGGGAGCAGACCTGAGAGAATCTTTTAGAAATAAAGTTGGAGTGGTGATAAAACTTCAGAAGCTTATTTCTCCAGGGAGATTTTCAGTGATAATGATGTAATAATTTCTTCTTTAAGTTATTGTGGCATTTCCCCTCATTAATATTTGTAAGAGAAAGCAACCGAATACAGTTTGGAAGACATTCAGAGATTAATATTCTGTTTCTTCTCATCGTATCAGGTATGTTTTCCCATAGCTATCACTTATGTACCCCACTTTCAAAGGCATCAGCCTCATATGACTAATCTGGAAATATACATGTCCATAAACAATAAAACTCTGTAAAAGCAAAAAAGCAAAAAAAAAAAAAAAAAAATGTGTCAGCCTTAGGCAGAGACTTCTAGGTTCCTGCTCAAAATTGTTGTCTCTTCGGAAGAACATTTAGATTTCATTTAGGGTGGTGGTGTACCTGGATAAAAGACCACACTTTCCATTTCCCCTTGTAGGGAAGTGGGGACATGTGACTTAATTCTGGCCCGTGAGATACAAAGCAAAATGTTGTCTAAGACAGGCAGGAAGGCTGAGAAAGGAAGCTGATTTTTCTTTAGCTTGGTCGGGAAAGCCCTGTATCTGTCCCCTTCCTCTTTCACAGCTCTTCACATGAGAGAGCGTGAGACATAAACTTCTTATGATTTAAACCACTGTTACTTTGGATTTTCTGTTACAATGTATGCGAGCCTAATTCTAGCTGACTCATCGCCTAAAACATTCAAAGAATGAGTAGAATCCATATTTGATTTTATAGGTAGCAACTTTGTGACTCATCAAGGAAAGACACTATCGTACGTAGTGGAGCCTAAATAAATGGAGGGTTTTATTTGAGTTAACCTCTGTTTTATCTCGACTGGAACCTAACCAACTTTCCGTGATTCAGTTCTTAAGTTAGGACTTCCCTGTTGGCCCAGTTAGACTCCGCAATCACAATGCAGGGCCTAGATCTCACATGCTGCAACTAATAGTTCAAATACTGGATGTGGCAAACTAGGATCTGGTGCAGCCAAACAAATAAATACAAATAAATACATAAAAAAAGATAGGACTTCCTGGATGGCCCAGTGGCTAAGACTCTGTGATCTCAACATAGGGCGCCTGGGTTTGATCCCTGGTAAGGGCACTAGATCTCTCAACTAAAGATCTCACATGCCACAACTAAGACTTAGCACTGCCAAAATAAATAAATAATTTTTTTTTTTTTAAAAAGATAAAATTCTTAACTCATCGAGGCACTGAGTGAAACATAAAAATGTCCACCTTCAGCCTAGTGAGTCTGAAGCTGACACTGATTTGGCCCATCCTAGCCATTACCAGTGCATGGACTTCTATCTCTGGTTTTCTTTGCAGTCAGTGTTCAGTAGTGTTCAGAGCCTCTTGCCAGGAGCCTGGGGCCATCTTTGTCACTCTCTTCCTCACTTCTTTATCCAGGCCATTGTCAAGTCCCAGTGTGCTGTGTGCTAAGTTGCTTCAGTTGTGTCTGACACTTTGTGACCTTATGGACTGTAGCCCACCAGGCTCTTGTGTCTGTGGAAGTCTCCAGGTAAGAATACTGGAGTGGGTTGTCATGCCCTCCTTCAGGGGATCTTCCTGACCCTGGGATGGAACCTGCATTTCTTATGGTTACGGCATTGGCAAAATGTTTCGGGGTGAGAAAGGAAGCTGATTTTTCTTTAGCTGGGGAAAGTCCTGTATCTGTCCCCTTCCTCTTTCACAGCTCTTCACATGAGAGAGCGTGAGACATAAACTTCTTATGATTTAAACCACTGTTACTTTGGATTTTCTGTTACAATGTATGCGAGCCTAATTCTAGCTGACTCATCGCCTAAAACATTCAAAGAATGAGTAGAATCCATATTTGATTTTATAGGTAGCAACTTTGTGACTCATCAAGGAAAGACACTATCGTACGTAGTGGAGCCTAAATAAATGGAGGGTTTTATTTGAGTTAACCTCTGTTTTATCTCGACTGGAACCTAACCAACTTTCATTGATTCAGTTCTTAAGTTAGGACTTCCCTGTTGGCCCAGTTAGACTCCGCAATCACAATGCAGGGCCTAGATCTCACATGCTGCAACTAATAGTTCAAATACTGGATGTGGCAAACTAGGATCTGGTGCAGCCAAACAAATAAATACAAATAAATACATAAAAAAAGATAGGACTTCCTGGATGGCCCAGTGGCTAAGACTCTGTGATCTCAACATAGGGCGCCTGGGTTTGATCCCTGGTAAGGGCACTAGATCTCTCAACTAAAGATCTCACATGCCACAACTAAGACTTAGCACTGCCAAAATAAATAAATAATTTTTTTTTTTTTAAAAAGATAAAATTCTTAACTCATCGAGGCACTGAGTGAAACATAAAAATGTCCACCTTCAGCCTAGTGAGTCTGAAGCTGACACTGATTTGGCCCATCCTAGCCATTACCAGTGCATGGACTTCTATCTCTGGTTTTCTTTGCAGTCAGTGTTCAGTAGTGTTCAGAGCCTCTTGCCAGGAGCCTGGGGCCATCTTTGTCACTCTCTTCCTCACTTCTTTATCCAGGCCATTGTCAAGTCCCAGTGTGCTGTGTGCTAAGTTGCTTCAGTTGTGTCTGACACTTTGTGACCTTATGGACTGTAGCCCACCAGGCTCTTGTGTCTGTGGAAGTCTCCAGGTAAGAATACTGGAGTGGGTTGTCATGCCCTCCTTCAGGGGATCTTCCTGACCCTGGGATGGAACCTGCATTTCTTATGGTTACTGCATTGGCATTTGGGTTTTTCACCACCTGGGAAGATCCTTCGAGTCCCAGAATCTTCCTCTAAAATACGTTTGGATCTATTGCTCTCTGTCTCCACTGTCACTTGGGTGTCAGCTGTAGTATTTCTTGCCCAGACAACTCCAAAAGCCTTCCCTTTGGATTCCCATTCCCCACAGAGAACCTGGAGATGGAAACCCAAACCAGATCAGGTTACCACCATGCTGATAATTCTTCATAGGCTCCCCATAGCCTTAGGATACAACCCCCAGTCATAATGGTGATGGAAATAATCAATAAACAATCTATCAAAGGAATAGAAAAGAGTTTTATTTGAGCCAAACTGAGGACTGTGGCCCAGAGGACAGTCTCTCAGATAGCTCTGAGGAATTACTCCAAAAAAGCATGATTTCCAGCACAGTTTTATGTCTTCTCAGAACAAAGAACATCAAATAAATCAGGGATGCATTCCTTCAGGGTCTCCAGAAAAATGAAGCAAACCAGATCAGCATGAACACAGTGAGCCAGTATGGCCTTATCATTGAAGGAGTACCAGCATTGGTGTCCTAGAAAGGGTGGCCTTGAATCTTATTTATTTATTTATTTTTTGGCTGTCTCTCACAGTATGTTGGATCTAAGTTCCCCGACCAGGAATCATCCCCTGCCTCCCTGCAATGGAAGTGCAGTCTGAATCACTGGACTGCCAGGGGAGTACTCTGAATCTTTATTTTTAACATCGACACTGAGTGAAACATAAAAATGTCCACCTTCAGCCTAGTGAGTCTGAAGCTGACACTGATTTGGCCCATCCTAGCCATTACCAGTGCATGGACTTCTATCTCTGGTTTTCTTTGCAGTCAGTGTTCAGTAGTGTTCAGAGCCTCTTGCCAGGAGCCTGGGGCCATCTTTGTCACTCTCTTCCTCACTTCTTTATCCAGGCCATTGTCAAGTCCCAGTGTGCTGTGTGCTAAGTTGCTTCAGTTGTGTCTGACACTTTGTGACCTTATGGACTGTAGCCCACCAGGCTCTTGTGTCTGTGGAAGTCTCCAGGTAAGAATACTGGAGTGGGTTGTCATGCCCTCCTTCAGGGGATCTTCCTGACCCTGGGATGGAACCTGCATTTCTTATGGTTACTGCATTGGCATTTGGGTTTTTCACCACCTGGGAAGATCCTTCGAGTCCCAGAATCTTCCTCTAAAATACGTTTGGATCTATTGCTCTCTGTCTCCACTGTCACTTGGGTGTCAGCTGTAGTATTTCTTGCCCAGACAACTCCAAAAGCCTTCCCTTTGGATTCCCATTCCCCACAGAGAACCTGGAGATGGAAACCCAAACCAGATCAGGTTACCACCATGCTGATAATTCTTCATAGGCTCCCCATAGCCTTAGGATACAACCCCCAGTCATAATGGTGATGGAAATAATCAATAAACAATCTATCAAAGGAATAGAAAAGAGGTTTATTTGAGCCAGAACTGAGGACTGCGGCCCAGCGGACAGCCTCTCAGATAGCTCTGAGGAATTACTCCAAAAAAGCATGATTTCCAGCACAGTTTTATGTCTTCTCAGAACAAAGAACATCAAATAAATCAGGGATGCATTCCTTCAGGGTCTCCAGAAAAATGAAGCAAACCAGATCAGCATGAACACAGTGAGCCAGTATGGCCTTATCATTGAAGGAGTACCAGCATTGGTGTCCTAGAAAGGGTGGCCTTGAATCTTATTTATTTATTTATTTTTTGGCTGTCTCTCACAGTATGTTGGATCTAAGTTCCCCGACCAGGAATCATCCCCTGCCTCCCTGCAATGGAAGTGCAGTCTGAATCACTGGACTGCCAGGGGAGTACTCTGAATCTTTATTTTTAACATCGACATTCTTTACTTATGGTCAGTGTACCCCTTTAAAAATGCAAGCAGATATACAGTGTATGTTTGATATGCTACCAACAGACTGTTTTAGCATAAAATTTGAGTTAACTCATGTACGTGCCAGGATGACTTCCCCACACCTCAATACGTGGATATTTCTTTCATCACTATCTATGACCTATGAGGCTTCACCAGATCCGACCCCTGCTGACTCTCCACTACCCAGCATTGTCCTGAGCTAGTTTCTCTCACTTACTCAGCTTGATGCCTGGTCTTCTCTTTAGTCTCTGTAACAGACCAGACTCCCATCCCAGGGGCTTGCCTCGATTCCTCTGCTCCCACTTCCTATTTTATGGTCAACCCCTACTGATTCTTCTCTTCACTGTTTAATGACATGAATTTATATCCAAACATTTCATATTGAATAATATTACATGTGATGCTTTTTTCTTTTAATTTTTTTACACGTGGTGTTTTGTGGCTAGCTTCTTTCACTTAGCATAGTGTCATCCTGTTGTGGCATGCATAATCCTTCACTCTTTTTTTTTTTTTTAAGCACTTCACTCCTTTTTATCGCAGATGAATTATTCTATTTTATATGTGTGCCGGTGAAGTAGTTTAAGTTGTGTCCGACTGTTTGCAACCCTATGGACCATAGCCTGCCCGGCTTCTCTGTCCAGGAGATTCTCCAGACAAGAATACTGAAGGGGGTTGCTATGCCCTTCTCCAGGGGATCTTCCGGACTCGGGGATGTCTCTTAGTTTTCTCTATTGGCAGGTGAGTTCTTTACCATTAGTGCCACCTGGGAAGCCTATTTCATTGTATGTGAAAGTGTGTGGTGTGAAAATGTTAGTCGCTTAGTCATGTCCAACTCTTTGCGACCCCATGGACTGTAGCCTGGCTGGCTCCTCTGTGCATGGAATTCGTAGCCATTCCCTTCTCCAGGGGATCTTCCTGAACCAGGGATGGAACCCAAGTCTCCTGCACTGCAGGCAGATATTTTACCATCTGAGCCACCAGGGAATCCCAGCCCATTGTATGGATACACACATTTTGTTTATTCCCTCGTCAGCTGGTGGACATTTGGGTTGAGCCCACTTTTTGGCTATTATGAACAGTGCTCCTAGGAACAGACCATTTGTGTGGACATATGTTTTCATTTCTCTTGGTTACATGCCTAGGGAGTGGAGTTGCTGGCTCAGATGTTAGCTGGGAGGTGTCAGCAGCTCTTTTTGTGAGGAAGGGTTTAGGATTTTATCCAGAGGATTGGGTGCCTGTCAGTGTTTGCCTGTTTGGCAAGGCCCTCACTGTTTACATCCCTCCTATTCCTCAGTGTCTTTCTTGGTTTTATTTGCCTCTTTAATTTTCTTCTCTGTAGACTCCAGCTTCTCTGTTGATTGTGGCCAGCACCAGGCTTCTCAAGGGGTAGAAGTTATTTGTAAAACATTTCGAACTCTCTGGAGGATGGAGATTAAAGTAATGTTTCTCTGTTTAATCTGTGGGCTAGTCACTCACAGGCTGTTGTGTAACAAAAAGAGCTTATTGAGTAGGAGGCTTTTTACACTTGTTCCTGAGGGTTACACTCCTAAAATGTGCAGTCCGGAGTCTCAGTTATCCAGCTCCTAATCTGAACCTTTTAAAGAACCACTTTGAAGTCCCTTGGTGGTATTAACATCATGAGTGAACCTATATATGTAAACACATGTTTGTGAACCTGTAGAGATGCATACAGAGTTCCTGGCAGATGATAATTGCGTAATAATTTTTTCCCTGGTAGCTCAGCTGGTGAAGAATCTGCCTGTAATGCAGGAGACCCTGGTTTGATTCCTGGATCAGGAAGATCTCCTGGAGAAGCGATAGACTACCCACTCCAGTATTCTTGGGTTTATCTGGTGGCTCAGACGGGTAATGAATCTGCTGCAATGTGGGAGACCTGGGTTGGATTTCTGGGTTTGGAAGATCTCCTGGAGAAGGCAATGGTTACCCACTCGTGTATTCTTGCCTGGAGAATTCCGTGGTGCGACTTTCACCCGATTTTAAATTTTACTCCAATGAACATTCAGAATGTCTTATTAACATTTTAAGGACACTTTGGGTTGTTACCATCTGAGCCACCAGGGAATCCCAGCCCATTGTATGGATACACACATTTTGTTTATTCCCTCGTCAGCTGGTGGACATTTGGGTTGAGCCCACTTTTTGGCTATTATGAACAGTGCTCCTAGGAACAGACCATTTGTGTGGACATATGTTTTCATTTCTCTTGGTTACATGCCTAGGGAGTGGAGTTGCTGGCTCAGATGTTAGCTGGGAGGTGTCAGCAGCTCTTTTTGTGAGGAAGGGTTTAGGATTTTATCCAGAGGATTGGGTGCCTGTCAGTGTTTGCCTGTTTGGCAAGGCCCTCACTGTTTACATCCCTCCTATTCCTCAGTGTCTTTCTTGGTTTTATTTGCCTCTTTAATTTTCTTCTCTGTAGACTCCAGCTTCTCTGTTGATTGTGGCCAGCACCAGGCTTCTCAAGGGGTAGAAGTTATTTGTAAAACATTTTGAACTCTCTGGAGGATGGAGATTAAAGTAATGTTTCTCTGTTTAATCTGTGGGCTAGTCACTCACAGGCTGTTGTGTAACAAAAAGAGCTTATTGAGTAGGAGGCTTTTTACACTTGTTCCTGAGGGTTACACTCCTAAAATGTGCAGTCCGGAGTCTCAGTTATCCAGCTCCTAATCTGAACCTTTTAAAGAACCACTTTGAAGTCCCTTGGTGGTATTAACATCATGAGTGAACCTATATATGTAAACACATGTTTGTGAACCTGTAGAGATGCATACAGAGTTCCTGGCAGATGATAATTGCGTAATAATTTTTTCCCTGGTAGCTCAGCTGGTGAAGAATCTGCCTGTAATGCAGGAGACCCTGGTTTGATTCCTGGATCAGGAAGATCTCCTGGAGAAGCGATAGACTACCCACTCCAGTATTCTTGGGTTTATCTGGTGGCTCAGACGGGTAATGAATCTGCTGCAATGTGGGAGACCTGGGTTGGATTTCTGGGTTTGGAAGATCTCCTGGAGAAGGCAATGGTTACCCACTCGTGTATTCTTGCCTGGAGAATTCCGTGGTGAGACTTTCACTCATTTTTAAATGTTACTCCAATGAACATTCAGAATGTCTTATTAACATTTTAAGGACACTTTGGGTTGTTGCAGGACACGTGGAATATGACCCCTTTTCCCAGAGCACTGACTCATTTGATTGTCACCCTTACCTCATGAAAACCTCAGAGAAACTGGCAATCCTTTTCAGGTGCTCATTTTTGGCATAATCAAGATCAACTCTACCTACCGAGGCAAATTTAATCTGCTGATTACAACAGAAACGACTGTCCCGTGGTTTGACATTCTCTCCCCTACCCCAGGTCGTTCAGCGTGGATACACAGAGGCGTGTAAGAGCAGGTGCCTGGCCCGCAATACAATGCTCCCTCTCCTTAAAAAACTTTCAATCTAAGGCGGAGACTTATACACATTTTACTTTAGATGAGAGCAGGAAATGAGGGAAAAAAGAGCCCTGTGTGTGCGTCCATTCACAGCTCAGGGGTCATCCCAGACTGATGAGACACAGGAGTCAATCGTTTACCCGAGCAAGCCAGACCTCTGAATCAAGTTGCCCGGCTGCTGGGGATTAAAGATGCTTTGAAGACGCCCCTTCCTGGTCCCGGTCAAGTTCCCCGCCTCGGGGAGCCGACCGTGAGTCACCCCAAGACGGGAGCCAAGAATAGGGATGCGCCTGTGGGGGGCGGGGGGAGGTGAGCCGCCGGGCGAAATTAGTCGCTGAGAAAGCCTTGGAAGGAAGAGGAGGGGCTATTGCGCTTGGGGAAGAGAAGGAAGAGGCGTCTGGGGAAGGAAGGGAGAAGAGGAAGAAGGAAGGCGGAGGAAAAAGAAGGGGGCGAGCGCGGGGCGGGGCGAGGCGGGGCGGGCCCGGAGGCGCCCGGGGCGGGGCGGGGCCCGAGCCTCCGAGAGGGCGTGCGGCGCGGGGGCCCGGTGGGGCGGGGCCGTGGTGCCCGAGCTTCGGCGGGGGCTGCCGGGATCCGGGCGCCGCGTTCTTGCTCGCCGTGGCCGAGCTGCTCCGTGCGGTCGGGCTCAACTCCGCGGGGCATGTCTGCACTGCTCTCGCCGCGCGCCCGGGGCTGCTAGCTTCTCCGGCGCTTTCTGCGCCCGCGGCCCCGCACCTGGCCTCGGAACCCGGCTTGGGCTGTGCGCGCGGACCGCCGCCGTCATGGGGCTGCAGCCCCTGGAGTTCAGTGACTGCTACCTCGACAGCCCGTGGTTTCGGGAGAGGATCCGCGCCCACGAAGCGGAGCTGGAGAGGACCAACAAGTTTATCAAAGAGCTCATCAAGGACGGCAAGAACCTCATCGCCGCAACCAAAAGTAAGCGGGGGGCGCGGGATGCAGCCAGGGGGAGCCTTTCCCGGAGGGAGACCGACCGTACTGTGCCTGGGGATCCGTCCGGGACAGGGAGGCCCTTGGGTCGTCTCTTCGCGCCTCCCAGGCAGCCGGGGGCGAGTCCCTTTACCACGCCTGTCCCTGCGCGTGGGCCCGAGCCTGCAGCCCTGAGCGCGAGGGTGCCGCCCGCCAGACCCGCCGCCCCGGCCCGGCGTCCTCGGTGCCGGCGCTCCCTGCCGGACAAGCCCGCGGCCAGGTTCTCTAGCCCCCTGTAGCCCCTCTGTTCGGTCTGAAACAGACACGTCAGTTTCACGGGCTTGACTCGCGACCCTTCAGAAGAACTTGCGTGGGGATTCTTTGCTAACCCGCTGGCTGTTGAGTTGTTCCAAAGTCCCCTAAGCCGTACTCTATGTCATTTTCGGATTCCCTGCGACAGTCTCGTCCCAGGCGCCTCACTATGCTAAACCCGAAAGTCCACCTCGCGTTGTGCGCATTCCTTCCCTCCTCTTGCGCAGGGGAGGGTTCAAAGATTGGGGCTTGTGAGGCTGAACAGACCGCCTGCCCTCTGGCCCGAGCCAATACTGCCTGCAAGTAGGGAATTCCACTCCGGCCAAGCAATGCCTTCCAACTCTGTTCTCCATCTTTGAGCAACTCAAAAGGGGCCACTGGGAAATAGGAGAATGTGTACACTTATAGCGTCTGCAAACCGTCTTTCTAGGAGGGAGGTAGATTGAAATGCATGCTGAAACACTGATTTGGTGATGCAGCTGGAAACAGGGAAAAGTTCGCTTGAGTGAGGAGCTGGGCAGCCTTGAGCACACCTGTAACCTGTAGCCGGTACTGAGGAAGCCGGTGAACGCTTTCTGCGCCCGCGGCCCCGCACCTGGCCTCGGAACCCGGCTTGGGCTGTGCGCGCGGACCGCCGCCGTCATGGGGCTGCAGCCCCTGGAGTTCAGTGACTGCTACCTCGACAGCCCGTGGTTTCGGGAGAGGATCCGCGCCCACGAAGCGGAGCTGGAGAGGACCAACAAGTTTATCAAAGAGCTCATCAAGGACGGCAAGAACCTCATCGCCGCAACCAAAAGTAAGCGGGGGGCGCGGGATGCAGCCAGGGGGAGCCTTTCCCGGAGGGAGACCGACCGTACTGTGCCTGGGGATCCGTCCGGGACAGGGAGGCCCTTGGGTCGTCTCTTCGCGCCTCCCAGGCAGCCGGGGGCGAGTCCCTTTACCACGCCTGTCCCTGCGCGTGGGCCCGAGCCTGCAGCCCTGAGCGCGAGGGTGCCGCCCGCCAGACCCGCCGCCCCGGCCCGGCGTCCTCGGTGCCGGCGCTCCCTGCCGGACAAGCCCGCGGCCAGGTTCTCTAGCCCCCTGTAGCCCCTCTGTTCGGTCTGAAACAGACACGTCAGTTTCACGGGCTTGACTCGCGACCCTTCAGAAGAACTTGCGTGGGGATTCTTTGCTAACCCGCTGGCTGTTGAGTTGTTCCAAAGTCCCCTAAGCCGTACTCTATGTCATTTTCGGATTCCCTGCGACAGTCTCGTCCCAGGCGCCTCACTATGCTAAACCCGAAAGTCCACCTCGCGTTGTGCGCATTCCTTCCCTCCTCTTGCGCAGGGGAGGGTTCAAAGATTGGGGCTTGTGAGGCTGAACAGACCGCCTGCCCTCTGGCCCGAGCCAATACTGCCTGCAAGTAGGGAATTCCACTCCGGCCAAGCAATGCCTTCCAACTCTGTTCTCCATCTTTGAGCAACTCAAAAGGGGCCACTGGGAAATAGGAGAATGTGTACACTTATAGCGTCTGCAAACCGTCTTTCTAGGAGGGAGGTAGATTGAAATGCATGCTGAAACACTGATTTGGTGATGCAGCTGGAAACAGGGAAAAGTTCGCTTGAGTGAGGAGCTGGGCAGCCTTGAGCACACCTGTAACCTGTAGCCGGTACTGAGGAAGCCGGTGAACGCTCCCTTTTCCCTCTTAAAGAAGACCTACCCTTTTAGCAGACTGGGAAAAATACCCTATGTCAACGCCTCCTACCCCCCCACTCCGCCCCCTCCCCGCCCGCCTTCCTTATTTTGGATTAAGGAAGATGAAAACGAACTGACTGCACTGTCTGAGGTACCCAGCCCAGGGCCTGGAACAGTGCAAATTCACTGAATGAATGAGTTGGAAGAAGTATGATTTCGTGGAAAGAATTCAGTGAGTGAGCCATCTCTAATTTTGGAAGCAAGTCTCTGAACTTCTCTGGGTGATGAACAGAGGTAACCTTTTGGTTCTGTGACCTCTTTGGTGTTGCAAAATGAGGGTTGGGAGTCACTTTGTTTGGGACATGTGACTGGTGGGCATATTTAGTTGGCGGTGCTCCAGTGGCTTGGCATTGAGTGTGTGTGTTGGGATGGAGGTGGGGAGGGGCTTTAAATAGGAGTGAAGGGAGGAAGGGCAGTGGTGTGTTTCTGTGTGTGCAGTGAACGTGGTGGTCTTGGTCTTAACTGGGTGGGGGAGTGCCTTTCTCAGTGGCTGTAGCAGCTCCCTCTGACTTGAGGGAGGCTTTGGTGTGGAGAGAGGCAGATGGCAAATCCAGTTTGGCCACTGGTAGAGAGCTATTTATGTGACTGTGTATTCTCTTCTGCCAACAGGACACACGCCTGTGTTCCAGCAGCATCTGGGGGCCCAGCTGTCAGCCCTTCTCTCCAGAATGTAGACTTTCTTGCAGTTGCGAATTGATTTCCTACTCCTTTTGATTCTTGTCCTTTGCTGTAAGAAATATAATTTATGCTCATGCTCTAGAGATCAACCCAAACGTTTCTTTTTTCTCCTATGTGTAATTAAGGTCAACTCTTTTCCAGGGGAAGGCAGAAACACAGCTTTAGCTTGCATATGTTTGGCAAGTTAGGAGGACCTGGCCTTTGCCCAGCTTGTTCCGTAAAGTTCACGGGAGCTCAATCAAGACTAAGGTTGCATGACACCTTTTGTCAAAGGGGCCTTTCCTGAGCACACCTGTAACCTGTAGCCGGTACTGAGGAAGCCGGTGAACGCTCCTTTTCCTCTTAAAGAAGACCTACCCTTTAGCAGACTGGGAAAAATACCCTATGTCAACGCCTCCTACCCCCACTCCGCCCCTCCCCGCCCGCCTTCCTTATTTTGGATTAAGGAAGATGAAAACGAACTGACTGCACTGTCTGAGGTACCCAGCCCAGGGCCTGGAACAGTGCAAATTCACTGAATGAATGAGTTGGAAGAAGTATGATTTCGTGGAAAGAATTCAGTGAGTGAGCCATCTCTAATTTTGGAAGCAAGTCTCTGAACTTCTCTGGGTGATGAACAGAGGTAACCTTTTGGTTCTGTGACCTCTTTGGTGTTGCAAAATGAGGGTTGGGAGTCACTTTGTTTGGGACATGTGACTGGTGGGCATATTTAGTTGGCGGTGCTCCAGTGGCTTGGCATTGAGTGTGTGTGTTGGGATGGAGGTGGGGAGGGGCTTTAAATAGGAGTGAAGGGAGGAAGGGCGTGGTGTGTTTCTGTGTGTGCAGTGAACGTGGTGGTCTTGGTCTTAACTGGGTGGGGGAGTGCCTTTCTCAGTGGCTGTAGCAGCTCCCTCTGACTTGAGGGAGGCTTTGGTGTGGAGAGAGGCAGATGGCAAATCCAGTTTGGCCACTGGTAGAGAGCTATTTATGTGACTGTGTATTCTCTTCTGCCAACAGGACACACGCCTGTGTTCCAGCAGCATCTGGGGGCCCAGCTGTCAGCCCTTCTCTCCAGAATGTAGACTTTCTTGCAGTTGCGAATTGATTTCCTACTCCTTTTGATTCTTGTCCTTTGCTGTAAGAAATATAATTTATGCTCATGCTCTAGAGATCAACCCAAACGTTTCTTTTTTCTCCTATGTGTAATTAAGGTCAACTCTTTTCCAGGGGAGGGCAGAAACACAGCTTTAGCTTGCATATGTTTGGCAAGTTAGGAGGACCTGGCCTTTGCCCAGCTTGTTCCGTAAAGTTCACGGGGAGCTCATATCAAGACTAAGGTTGCATGACACCTGAGTGTTACTCATTTCATTGTTAGGACCTGGCTGCAGGGCAGTTGGGCAGGTCACTTTTGGGTTCAGTTTCTCTTGTCCTACTTCTTAGAGGCATCAGTAAGATTCTGTGGTGTTTGGCAATGACTTGATTAGGTCATTAGAAATTGTAGTCGAGGTCAGTTGTTGGCCTAATTAATTGAGCTTTTATAGAACATCTCAAGACTCAAGAGGTCGAGGAGGGACCTGGGGCAGAGCGAGGAGCTACAGAAAGAGGAACAATCTGCTAGTTTAGGCTGATTATATTTTTGACATTTAAAATTTTGTTTTGCAAAAATGCCTTTTTTGCCTTTTCCGAATTGCATGTTTAAGCAATTAATTGCTTTTAATTGCTCTGTAAGAGGCCTCCTGCATGCACTAATGTTTGTTGGATTTATGTAACTTTGTTTTTGCTTTTTTTTAAAAAAAATTCTTAGATGTTTGGGAATGCGTAATCTCTGAAAATTATGGAAACACCCCTGTTACCAGTATATTTCTAAATACAAAACTGACGACCATATTGTTACTTCTGTGAAGGATGTCTTGATACTTTGAATAATCCACAGATACTTCAAAGATGTTGAAGATGATTTCTGTAGTACCTGAACGTTTACTGAAGAGTTCAGTTATGTAGTAATCAACAAATATTTAGCATCTATAGTTTGTTTAGTATTAGGCTTGAGACACAAAGAGGAAACAGGGTGGAGGCCTTTGTCCTTGAAGTCATCATTCTGTAGGTAAATTCAGTTCAATCTAGGGAACACATTTGAACTCCTGCATGCCTTGTGCTAAGTTCTTGAAGAAATGAAGGATATACAGACCCAGATATTAAAAGGTTCAGAAACTGTGTTGCAGGTTTGAGTTCAGGAACTCATTGGTGTTTGAGGAAACGAGTAGAACCTTGTCAGAGTGGACAAAGCTGACCCCTGTGTCTGAGGAGGAGACCAGTTTGGCCAGAATGGCGATTTCATTTGAGGGAGTAGAATGAGATTCACGGAGCGATCAGTTTCAGATTGTGGAAGGCTTAAAAGTGGTCTTGGAATGTGGACTTTATCCTATGAAGACTCATTGAGGGTTTTCCAGCAGAAGCCGGACATAATGGGGAAGAGCTGGTGTAGAGGGAGGATTTGGTGTCTGTGCAGGAGGTGCTTTGGAGATAGCAGTGGGGGTGGGGAGGAGCTGCAGAGAGGCGCCTTTGGGATCAATGATTTACGTGGTGGATTTGGAGATCATTCAGTTCAATGGGGTCTTTGTTTAGATATCTTTGTTTTTAGGCCCCCTTTACTCCTTTCCTGAAATAATCTGTGTCTTCTTTCAATACAATTTAAACTTTTGTAAACCTTTTCCTGTGGTGTCTGTGGAGTTTCAAATGTTTATGGTTCATAGGAATGT
Source organism: Tragulus kanchil (assembly GCA_022376925.1). Classification (NCBI taxonomy): domain Eukaryota; kingdom Metazoa; phylum Chordata; class Mammalia; order Artiodactyla; family Tragulidae; genus Tragulus; species Tragulus kanchil. The sequence continues at coordinate 37,326,493 of JAIOJX010000025.1, forward strand.
ATATTTACCAGAAACAGCAATAAGCCTTATATGCTTTTCTCATACACTTTATAATTAGGCATTCTGGAGAAAATATATTCTGTGCTAGAGGAAGAAATACATGTTTTAAACAAATAGTCCTTACAGTTCATAAGCACTTAACATGGCTAAGTAGAAGGCTCTTTAGCAAAGTAAGATTGTCTAGGGGTTTGTGTGTGTGTGTGTGTGTGTGTGTGTGTGTGTATGTATGTATGTATGTATGTATAACCTGGAGGGGGCCTTGTAAGCCTGCTTTCATCACAGACGTGGGGAAGCATGTTGTGGTGGCCAGGACTAGAACTAGAGTCTTTCAAGTCTTGGTTTTGCTACTTCTTTTAGGCATTGATAATTTTAACGATTTTTGGTTTGCCTTTTTTCAGCAACATAAAAGTTCCCTTTTGCCTTCTTTGTATTTTTCAATTGTTGAGAAAAAAGGAACTCCTTTGTCTTGAATCAAGGTAACCTTGGTCCAGGGAGAAATGAAGGATATACAGACCCAGATATTAAAAGGTTCAGAAACTGTGTTGCAGGTTTGAGTTCAGGAACTCATTGGTGTTTGAGGAAACGAGTAGAACCTTGTCAGAGTGGACAAAGCTGACCCCTGTGTCTGAGGAGGAGACCAGTTTGGCCAGAATGGCGATTTCATTTGAGGGAGTAGAATGAGATTCACGGAGCGATCAGTTTCAGATTGTGGAAGGCTTAAAAGTGGTCTTGGAATGTGGACTTTATCCTATGAAGACTCATTGAGGGTTTTCCAGCAGAAGCCGGACATAATGGGGAAGAGCTGGTGTAGAGGGAGGATTTGGTGTCTGTGCAGGAGGTGCTTTGGAGATAGCAGTGGGGGTGGGGAGGAGCTGCAGAGAGGCGCCTTTGGGATCAATGATTTACGTGGTGGATTTGGAGATCATTCAGTTCAATGGGGTCTTTGTTTAGATATCTTTGTTTTTAGGCCCCCTTTACTCCTTTCCTGAAATAATCTGTGTCTTCTTTCAATACAATTTAAACTTTTGTAAACCTTTTCCTGTGGTGTCTGTGGAGTTTCAAATGTTTATGGTTCATAGGAATGTATATTTACCAGAAACAGCAATAAGCCTTATATGCTTTTCTCATACACTTTATAATTAGGCATTCTGGAGAAAATATATTCTGTGCTAGAGGAAGAAATACATGTTTTAAACAAATAGTCCTTACAGTTCATAAGCACTTAACATGGCTAAGTAGAAGGCTCTTTAGCAAAGTAAGATTGTCTAGGGGTTTGTGTGTGTGTGTGTGTGTGTGTGTGTGTGTGTATGTATGTATGTATGTATGTATAACCTGGAGGGGGCCTTGTAAGCCTGCTTTCATCACAGACGTGGGGAAGCATGTTGTGGTGGCCAGGACTAGAACTAGAGTCTTTCAAGTCTTGGTTTTGCTACTTCTTTTAGGCATTGATAATTTTAACGATTTTTGGTTTGCCTTTTTTCAGCAACATAAAAGTTCCCTTTTGCCTTCTTTGTATTTCTTGTTCCAGAGATATGATTCACATGGTAATTCCTTTTGGGGAAATTTCTTAGGTTGCTAGTGCATGGAAACATAGGGAGATTTGGAGGACGTCAAAGAATCTAATTTTGGAAACTTGAGCCTTAGTCTCTTTTGTAAAATGGGGCTGTTGCCTGTAGCCTTGAGCATTGAACCACATGTGCAAAGTGTTTAATAAACCAAGTGTGAAGTGGTTGTATAGGCTCTATTGTTTGCCCGGCTAACTTTTTTTTTCCCCTGCAATCCGAATTTTGTTCAGGTGTCTACGCTGTTTCCCAAATGACTCATAGAAAGGTGATCAGGGATAATTCTCGTTAGCCTGACTCAGTGGTTCTCAATCCTAATCCTGGATGACCATTAGAATCACCTGAGGAGCTGAAAAAGCGTGCAGTCAGCGTTGAGAAACACGGAACTCTTAGCAACGCAGCATGGACACCTGGTAATTAGGTGCATGAGAGATGGGTATTTCACTTCTGACCAGGGGGGCATGGGAAGAAGCCTGCTGCAGACATTGGGAAGGGTTTTGTTTTTTTGTGAGAGGAGGCTTATAAAAACGGTTCTTCTGTGCTGTCTGTCTGGGTTGCCTGGAGCAGTTCCCACCATTTTTGGAGGTGAGTGGAGCCAAGGTAAGGACCACTGGAGCCGGGCAGTGACCGAGTCTGGATTTTTGATGCCATAATGGGAGCCACAGATGTTTCTGTGCCTGAAGCCCACCTCTGGATAGCTTGTTCAATGACATAAGCCAGTTTCAGTTGGGTTTTATGCTACTTTCTTTCCTAATTTTCCTTTTTTTTTTCTTTGGCTGCTCCTCATGACTTACAGGATCTTAGTTCCACAAGCAGGGATTGAACCTGGGTCCTAGGCATTGAAAGCATGGAATCCTAACCACTGGAACACCAGGGAATTTCCAACATCCTGTTTTTTTTTTTTTTTTTAATTTTTATTTATTTATATATTTTTGGCTATTCTGGCTTTTCACTGCTGCCACAGGCTCTTCTCTAGTTTCAGGGAATGGGGGCTACTCTCTAATTGAGGTGAGCAGGCTTCTTGTTGCGGTGACTTCTCTTGTGGAACCTGGGCTCTAGGGCCCATGGGCTCAATAGTTGTGGCTCCGAGGCTCTATGCCCAGACTCAGTAGTTGTGGCTCTCGAGCTTAGTTGCTCTGCAGCATGTGGGATCTTTCCAGATCAGGGATCGAACTCGTGTCTCTTGCATTGGCAGGCGAACTCTTTACCTGGAAGAGTAAAGAGTTCTTTACAAGGAAGCCTCCACATCTTGTTTTTGATGAAGCGGGATAAGTCTACATTTTGGGCGGACACTCTGGTTAAGTGGAATTTAGGCATTGAAGTAAAATGCTGTTTAAAAAATTTACTCAATGAAATTTAATCTTACTCCGAGTAGAGGATACTCACCTGTATTCCCCGCCCCAGAGGAATTACAGTGGATCCCCTCCAGTTTGGGGCATCACTTGGGGCTAAGTCTTGAACTCTCACTGGGGTTGTATGAGCGCCTGGTCCCCAGTGCTAAGACAAACTTGCCAGGAAAAGGATTCCTGTCAGACCTGGTCTGAGAGGTGGGGAAAAATTTTCCACTCTAAGTCGAACGCAGCATGGACACCTGGTAATTAGGTGCATGAGAGATGGGTATTTCACTTCTGACCAGGGGGGCATGGGAAGAAGCCTGCTGCAGACATTGGGAAGGGTTTTGTTTTTTTGTGAGAGGAGGCTTATAAAAACGGTTCTTCTGTGCTGTCTGTCTGGGTTGCCTGGAGCAGTTCCCACCATTTTTGGAGGTGAGTGGAGCCAAGGTAAGGACCACTGGAGCCGGGCAGTGACCGAGTCTGGATTTTTGATGCCATAATGGGAGCCACAGATGTTTCTGTGCCTGAAGCCCACCTCTGGATAGCTTGTTCAATGACATAAGCCAGTTTCAGTTGGGTTTTATGCTACTTTCTTTCCTAATTTTCCTTTTTTTTTTCTTTGGCTGCTCCTCATGACTTACAGGATCTTAGTTCCACAAGCAGGGATTGAACCTGGGTCCTAGGCATTGAAAGCATGGAATCCTAACCACTGGAACACCAGGGAATTTCCAACATCCTGTTTTTTTTTTTTTTTTTAATTTTTATTTATTTATATATTTTTGGCTATTCTGGCTTTTCACTGCTGCCACAGGCTCTTCTCTAGTTTCAGGGAATGGGGCTACTCTCTAATTGAGGTGAGCAGGCTTCTTGTTGCGGTGACTTCTCTTGTGGAACCTGGGCTCTAGGGCCCATGGGCTCAATAGTTGTGGCTCCGAGGCTCTATGCCCAGACTCAGTAGTTGTGGCTCTCGAGCTTAGTTGCTCTGCAGCATGTGGGATCTTTCCAGATCAGGGATCGAACTCGTGTCTCTTGCATTGGCAGGCGAACTCTTTACCTGGAAGAGTAAAGAGTTCTTTACAAGGAAGCCTCCACATCTTGTTTTTGATGAAGCGGGATAAGTCTACATTTTGGGCGGACACTCTGGTTAAGTGGAATTTAGGCATTGAAGTAAAATGCTGTTTAAAAAATTTACTCAATGAAATTTAATCTTACTCCGAGTAGAGGATACTCACCTGTATTCCCCGCCCCAGAGGAATTACAGTGGATCCCCTCCAGTTTGGGGCATCACTTGGGGCTAAGTCTTGAACTCTCACTGGGGGTTGTATGAGCGGCCTGGTCCCCAGTGCTAAGACAAACTTGCCAGGAAAAGGATTCCTGTCAGACCTGGTCTGAGAGGTGAACCGAGGATAACGTTAAAAGCTATCTCTGCTTTACCCACTGCGATGGTCCTTGTCTGCGCTAAGAGTGGTTCCTATGAATACTGAGCCCTCCACCCTCCCTGTTTGTGCGGAATATCTGCCTGGTCAGTAGGTCAGTTGCGGCTCTGGGTCTTCCTGCCACACTTTTTTTCCCTAGCCTCTCCTCTACTGCCATCTACTGAGCTTCCGTTCTTTTCACTGTTTTTCTTGGGGGGAGGTGGGTAGGGACCAGGGAGTATTGGAGTATTGTTGACTTCCAGAAGAGGGAGAAGGCAGAGGAGGAGGGCATTTTTGTGTTTTAATCTTCAGTGTGGCTGATGTGAGAGCATAGTCTAGGAGATACAAGACTAACTGAAGGGTTTTAGTAATGTTGGTTAGCCTTGCTGCATCAATGTTGTCATTCATAAAATGAAGATGATAGGACTTACCCTGCAAGTCCTGTGGTTAAGACTCTGTGTTTCCAACTGACTGCAGGGGGTACAGGTTCAACCCCTGATTAGGGTACTAAAGAGCTCACAGGTCAATAAGATCCCATATGCCACATGGCGCGGTCAGAAAGTGAGGAAAAAGAAAAAGAAAAATGGAGAACATTTCAAAAGGCACTCAAACATGAACAGTTATGATGTTTTATCTAACTTGCAGAAAATTTTTAGGCAGGCCCTTTTCTTGTTCCCATCATCTCCTGGCTCACATGGCGCTAGAGTGAAGTAGAAAGTGTCTTTATTGGCAGGCAACTCTTTACCTGGAAGAGTAAAGAGTTCTTTACAAGGAAGCCTCCACATCTTGTTTTTGATGAAGCGGGATAAGTCTACATTTTGGGCGGACACTCTGGTTAAGTGGAATTTAGGCATTGAAGTAAAATGCTGTTTAAAAATTTACTCAATGAAATTTAATCTTACTCCGAGTAGAGGATACTCACCTGTATTCCCCCCCAGAGGAATTACAGTGGATCCCCTCCAGTTTGGGGCATCACTTGGGGCTAAGTCTTGAACTCTCACTGGGGGTTGTATGAGCGGCCTGGTCCCCAGTGCTAAGACAAACTTGCCAGGAAAAGGATTCCTGTCAGACCTGGTCTGAGAGGTGAACCGAGGATAACGTTAAAAGCTATCTCTGCTTTACCCACTGCGATGGTCCTTGTCTGCGCTAAGAGTGGTTCCTATGAATACTGAGCCCTCCACCCTCCCTGTTTGTGCGGAATATCTGCCTGGTCAGTAGGTCAGTTGCGGCTCTGGGTCTTCCTGCCACACTTTTTTTCCCTAGCCTCCCTCTACTGCCATCTACTGAGCTTCCGTTCTTTTCACTGTTTTTCTTGGGGGGAGGTGGGTAGGGACCAGGGAGTATTGGAGTATTGTTGACTTCCAGAAGAGGGAGAAGGCAGAGGAGGAGGGCATTTTTGTGTTTTAATCTTCAGTGTGGCTGATGTGAGAGCATAGTCTAGGAGATACAAGACTAACTGAAGGGTTTTAGTAATGTTGGTTAGCCTTGCTGCATCAATGTTGTCATTCATAAAATGAAGATGATAGGACTTACCCTGCAAGTCCTGTGGTTAAGACTCTGTGTTTCCAACTGACTGCAGGGGGTACAGGTTCAACCCCTGATTAGGGTACTAAAGAGCTCACAGGTCAATAAGATCCCATATGCCACATGGCGCGGTCAGAAAGTGAGGAAAAAGAAAAAGAAAAATGGAGAACATTTCAAAAAGGCACTCAAACATGAACAGTTATGATGTTTTATCTAACTTGCAGATATATGTTTTAATAGGCAGGCCCTTTTCTTGTTCCTCTCCCCACTCCATGGCTCTCTGGCCCAGACATGAGCAGCTCATCTTTTAGTGCCCAGTATCCCTAGGAGTGTATTTGTTCGAATCATTATGACCAAGAAGAAAGAGTAAGAGGTCAAAGTCTGCTAAGTCTTCCAAATTTTGAATGGAGCTCAGGATGCTAAGAAATCTGGCAGACTGAGTGGATGAATCAAAGCTAAGTAGTTTCTTGGGAGAATAGGTCTCAGAATTTGTGATTCACGAAGACCTGAAGGTGATGTGGAAGGTGTCCTTAAGAATGTTGGCAATCTAGCCCAGTTGCATTCAGCTGAGGCAGCAGGCCTTTCATCCAGGGCATTGAGAAGAGCCCAGGAAGGCAGGAAGAGCTCTGCTTGAGGAGGTGGGATGACATGGTCAGAGATGGGAGCCTGCGGTTGTTTCAACATTGCAATGATGTTTTTTAGAGAATATTGATCTCCATGCTTAATGCATAGGAGATGCTAACAATTTAGTTGACAGTGCATGTGTTTGCTGTGGGAAATCCACCAGGAAAAATTCAGGGCAGCCAGAAATGATCCAGAGGAGTTGTTATGTAATCCTATTTTCTGCAAAATGATACTCCAAGTCCCCTGGACAGATTCCCAAAGAAGCTGTTTTAAATTCTGAGTCCAAGAGCTATTTATCACCTTTTGATTTTGTTTATTTTTTCGCAGGGGCAGTTGAGAGGCAAGAACTATGAAGGAGATACAAGTGTTGTGTAGTCCACTAGGTTACCCCAAGTCCTGCTTGAGTGATCGTTAACTGTGTGTGGCTGTGAATAGATCCAGGTGTTTACCTCTGACCATGGGGCTTCCCTCGTAGCTCAACTGGTAAAGAATCTGCCCGTAATGCAGGTGACCCGGTTTCAGTTCCTGGCTTGGGAAGAACTCCTGGAGAAGGGAATGGCAACCCACTCCAATGTTCTTTCCTGGAGAATTCCAATGGACAGAGGAGCCTGGCAGGCCGTAGTACATAGGGTTGCGAAGAGTCGGACATGACTGAGTGACTAACACTTTTTTCACTTTACATCTGACTATAGTTAATAACAAATGGTGTCTTGTGTCAGTTTTAAAAAGTTTGATGTTAGAGATGTAGCTATGAATGCATTGCTTTATGGGGTTCAGTATTGTGTTGCCTTTGGTTTTCTACATCTTGTTTAGAGAAAACTTGTCAAGTTGGCTTTCCTCCAGGATTTGTAGGAGGGTGTTTAGAAACTTGTAGATTATGATTCTGATAGACTGTCTTGGATGTTTTGGTTAATTTTTTTTTTTAAGATTTATTTATTTTATTTTGTTTTTTTTTCTTTAAAGATTTATTTATTTATTTACTTTGGGCGGGGGTCGGGTTGGGGAGGGAGGGGAGTGGGCTGGCCACTTCCACCGGTCCTTCATTTCTCTATTTTCATTCGTCTTCGTTCTTTGGCTCCTGTGGGCCTCCCATCGTGGTGGTGGCCTCTGTTGTCGCAGAGCACCGGCTCTGGGCGCATGCGCTCCAGAGCTCCGGCTCGGTAGTTGGACACATCAGTCCAGCCGCTCCGCGGCACGTGGGATCTTCCCAGGCCAAGGCTCGAACCAGCGCCCCTTGCACTGCAAGGCGGTGTCCTTACCCACTGGACCACCAGGGGAAGCCCAAGATTTATTTATTTTTTGATTGCACTCAGTCTTCATGGCTGAACGAGGGCTTTCTCTAGTTGTGGCGAGCAGAGACTACTCTGCTTGTGGTGGGCGGGCTTCTCATTGAGGTGGCTTCTCTTGCTGCAGAGCACAGACTCTAGGCATGCTGGCTTCAGTGGTCGTGGTTGTTAGTTTGCTTTAATGAAGTTACATTTCAGAGACTAATAAACAGTTTACAGACTGCAGTCAAAAGTGTTATTTAGGGAGAATTCCCTGGTGGTCCAGTGGTTAAGACTCTGTGTTCCCAATGCAAGGGGCCTGGGTTTGATCCCTGGTCAGGGAACTAGATCCCACATGCCACAGCTAAGTCAAATAAATAAATTAAAAAAAAGAGTGTTATTTAAAATGTATGTAATTTAAATGACTTTATTAATAGTAGCTAACCTTTATTAAGCATTTACTTTTTGCTTGACTTTATGGTAAAGTCCCTCAATGAGAAAACTTCCTCAATGATGTGTGTTGTTTTTTACCCCCTCTTAGAGACTGAGAAGCTGAATTTAGTGACATTAACAGCTTGTTCCAGTAATACAGTTTGTTGGTGGTGGCATTGGTGTGTGAACCCACATTTGTCTGACTCCTAAACCCTTAACCATAGTAGTAAGCTGCTCTGTAATGGAGTACAGCTGTGGCTTTCTCTCAGGGGCCATCACTATGATCAGTCCGAGGTATCTGGTGAGTGTGTACATTTCATGATCTAGTTAGGAGACTCTGCTTGTTAGCTTGCCCAAGGACCATGACTTAAAACTGAAGACCACTGGGATGGCTACCGTAAATGAAACTGATTAATATGTGTAATAAATGTAGACATTCAGAGATTGGGTTGATTTAACTATCAATTGCTAGATGAAGACGTCCAATCAAAATAGTATCATTTCCATCTTTTGTTCTCTCTTTCTGCCTATTTGTGCCCATCTCTCCCCTTTTCTTTGTCTCTTTTCTTCTCAATTTCTCACCCTACCTTTTAGTATAAATTTTAATTTTGCTCACATGTATATGTATATATATTTTTTGGTCACAGTGCTTGACTTGCAGGATGGAACCCCCCAGGAGTGGAAGCGTGAAGTCCAAATCACTGGACTGTCAGTGAGGTTCTTTGTTCTCACGTTTTAGTATTTGACTTTTTCCTTTACAAAAATATTGAGTCATTTGAGAACTCTAAAATGATAGAGAATCTCATAACAAACCACTCTGTATTTGCCTCTCAGCTTAGAAAGAAAAGCTTCCTGTCTGCCTCTTTCCAATGGCACCCTTTCCCATAGAGAACTCATTCTTTCCCTGGAGAGGTGCAGCTGTCTCAAATCTGGCACATGCTACTCCCAGGTATTTTAACTCATTATCGACTGGAGGATTGTTGCAGAAATTAACACCTGTGGCTGTCGATTTGTTATGTGAGTGATATTGATATGTCTCTGGCCAATAATGTTCTGTTAACAGAAGGCGTGTTAATACGTTTCCAGTTAACAGTGTGTTAATACATTTGCACACATTCCTGAATAATAGTATGTTTTGCATGTTTGGGTTCATACTATATGTGTTTGTGTGTGCGCACGTGCTAAGTTATGTCCGACTCTTTGTGACTGTATGGGCTGTGTCTGTCTGTGGGATTCTTCTGTCAAGAATACTGAGTTTGTTGCCATTTTTTAGACTCCATGGGATCTTCCCAATCCAGGGATTGAATCCACATCTCTTACATCGCCCACATTGACAGACGGATTCTTTACCACTAGCACCACCTGGGAAGCCCGTATGTGTTCTTCTGGAATTTTTTTCCCCTTGACATCCTGTTTATCCATGTGAATAGTTCCATTTTATTCCACGTGGATATGTCTAACTCTATTTAATTGAGATTGACCTTTTTCCTACAAGTGGTGTTTAAAAAGAATTGTTTAATTGATGCTATAAATGACGTAGGATATTTTGTGATGTACCCTATTTGCATGCAGGTTTTGGATTTTGAAACAGTGTATTTAGAGAATCTATTCATTATGAAAGCCTTGTTAACTTTACAATTTTTAAAATAGTAGCTCTGAGAACTTCTGTGCTCCCATTGTAGGGGGCCCAGTTTCGATCCCTGGTTGTGGAACTAAGATCCCACATGTTCCAACTAAGGATCCTGCATGCTGCAACTAAGACCCAGCACAGCCAAACAAATTAGAAAAAACAGCAACAACAACAAAACCCAAACATTAACTCCTATAATCTATTGATTATTGGAATAATCTGTAGGAATAATCTATGTAAGGAATTCATGAATTTTAAAGATATTTAGTACTGTTTCTGTTTGATATTTAATCTTATCAGCTTGGCATGGGTGATTAGAACAAATCAGTTTGATCCCTGGTCAGGGAACTAGATCCACATGCTGCAACTTCTGGCACAGCCAAACCAAATGCTTTAAGTTCTCTAGCACCTTCTCAGAGTCACCCTGCCTCTGCCTTCTACATTCTCTCTCTGGAAACTTTTTTTGGGGGGTTGGGGGGCAGGAAGCGGCGGCTTGGGGAGGGAGGGGGGTGGGTGGGCCACTTCTATTGGTCTTTCGTTTATCTGTTTTCATCCATCTTTGTTCTTTGGCCCGTGTGGGCCTCCCTTCACAGTGGCCTCTGTTTTCCCAGATTGGACACATCGGTCCAGCTGCTCTGCGGCACGTGGGATCTTCCCAGGCCAGGGATTGAACTGGCGCCCCTTGCACTGCAAGGTGGTGTCCTTACCCACTGGACCACCAGGGAAGCCCTGGAAGCTTTTTTATCCAGTTGCCCAGTGTCATTTTCTAGCTCTACGCTATGTGCTCAATCTCTTCAGCTATGTTCCCTGTTCTGCAACACACACTCGTAAAGGAAATAAACATGTCCCGAATACACCCACGGGCTAACCAGAAACACTTCCACAGCCCAAAGCAAGACCACATTTTCGTTCCCACAAAACCTGTTCCTCTGGCTGGACCACTTCAGCACACAGCCCTCACCACCCAGGTCAGGAACCCAGGAGTCCTCTCGGACACCGCCTTTCTCAGTCCCCACGCCTGAGCACCCACGAAAGCCTCAGAATCCTGACTCCTCGAGAACCTCCTCTTTCACCAAAGTCTCTGGCCTGGGTAAGTGAGCGCCCGCCCTACTGGCCTGTGGTCCTCAGCTCCAGGATTTGGAAACCTTTCTAAAATGCAGCTCACGTGAGGCCAAACCCCTGCTCCAAATGTCACCATTGCTTCCCACTGTCCTTTGAACAAAGGGTCTGAAGTCGCTGACCTGCTTCACCAGGCCCTTCCCGGGTTCCTCCTGCCCCCTTGAAGGCTCCTCTCCCACTCCACACTGGCTCCTCCTGCCCCCTGAAGCGACCTCTCCTGCTCCACGAGGCTCCCCTGCCCCATTCCATCAGTGCAGGTCCTGCAGCCACACAAGGTGCTTACTCAGCCTCTGGGCCACCCACGTGCATTTCACCCTCCCGGTCAGTGCTCAGTGTGGAAAGCTCCTAGCCCTCCTCCTGGTCTCAACGTAGAAGTAACCAATTTCTTTTCTTTTAATAGGCTGCACCTCACATATGTGGGATCTTAGTTCTCCAACCAGGGATAGAGCTCATGTCCTTGCAGTGGAAGACTGGAGTCTTTTTTTTTTTTTTCTGTGCTAATTGTTTATTTATTTATTTATTTATTTATTTATTTATTTTAATTTATTAAGACTGGAGTCTTAACTGGTCTTTCACTATGGGGGACATGAGCTAGGGAAGTCCCAGAGAAGTTACCAGTTTCTTAAAGTCTTCCTTGATCCCCTCAACCGATTAGTCCTCTTAACTCTAGCCACAGAAACCCATTCTCCATTCTCACTCAACCAGGTGAATGACATCACTTAATCTTCTGTCTCCCCCTATTAGAACTCACGTTTGCATAGATACGAGGTCTCTTTATTGCTGACCTCTAGCACCTAGCCCACAATAGGCTGCATTCAATGGCTTCAGATGACACTCTCCCCGACTGTCATAAATGAGACTATGTACGGAAATCACTATAATAAACATTATTAAATGTTTTTCCTGGGGCTTCCCTGGTGGTCCAGTGGGTAAAGAGTCTGGCTTGCAGTCTAAGGGGCACCAGTTCAATTCCTTGCCTGGGAAGATCCCATGTGCCGAGGAGCAGTTGGGTCTGTGTGTCCAATTATGAGCCTGCACTCTGGAGTGCATGTGCCCAGAGACAGTGCTCTGCAACAAGAGAGACCACTGTGATGGGAGGCCCACACAGGCCAAAGAATAAAAGAAATGGATGAAAAATAAATGATGACTTAGAGGGGAAAAAAAAAAGTATTAAAAAAATATTTTTCCTAGACTTAGCAAACACATATAGGGCTCACTATAGATCCGGATTTTTTTTTTCTTTTTAAGTGCTTTATAAATAATCTTAGCAACATTCAGGGAGATAAAATTACTATCCACATTTTACACACAAGAAAATTAAGGCACAAAGAAGTTAAGCCAGTTGCCCAAGGTCACGGAAGAAGTGGATCTGACTTCAAAGACTATGCTCTTTAATATTTTGGCTGTGCTGCCCTTGACCTGCATTTCACAAAAGAAAAACAAAACTGTCAGAGCGACAGAAGGACTATCTGCCAGATTCTCAAACACAAGTAAGGATGTGTGAACGCCACTTTGTTGCACTTTGTTGGCTTTGTTTCCACAACGTTCAAGCAAAGAGCTTTGGTAACGTGCTGGATCTCAACACACTGTTAAAGGTTTATTCTGCTTAATAAATGACAGGCCTATATCAGCCCTGGGTTTCAAAATATCATTAGCCTCAAAGAGGGAAAAGAGTATGTGTTCACAGATTATTTCTACCATCACCACAGGTAAAGCTACAGTTGTACTTGAGTTCAACCAAAGGAAGTCATCTTCCAACAAGGATGATGATGACGGTGGTGGTGCTGAGGTGATGGTGATAATGACGGAACCTACCATGGGCTAGGCAGAGTTCTAAGACTTTAGTAAATAACATGATTAAAGATCCCTATCCTTTCAAGTGGCCTTCCCTGCTAGCTCTAATGGTAAAGAATCTACCTGCAATGCAGGCGACCCAGGTTTGATTCCTGGGTTGGGAAAATCCCTTGGAGAAGGGAATGGCAACCCACTCCAGTATTCTTGCCTGGGAAGATCCCATGTGCCGAGGAGCAGTTGGGTCTGTGTGTCCAATTATGAGCCTGCACTCTGGAGTGCATGTGCCCAGAGACAGTGCTCTGCAACAAGAGAGACCACTGTGATGGGAGGCCCACACAGGCCAAAGAATAAAAGAAATGGATGAAAAATAAATGATGACTTAGAGGGGAAAAAAAAAAGTATTAAAAAAATATTTTTCCTAGACTTAGCAAACACATATAGGGCTCACTATAGATCCGGATTTTTTTTTTCTTTTTAAGTGCTTTATAAATAATCTTAGCAACATTCAGGGAGATAAAATTACTATCCACATTTTACACACAAGAAAATTAAGGCACAAAGAAGTTAAGCCAGTTGCCCAAGGTCACGGAAGAAGTGGATCTGACTTCAAAGACTATGCTCTTTAATATTTTGGCTGTGCTGCCCTTGACCTGCATTTCACAAAAGAAAAACAAAACTGTCAGAGCGACAGAAGGACTATCTGCCAGATTCTCAAACACAAGTAAGGATGTGTGAACGCCACTTTGTTGCACTTTGTTGGCTTTGTTTCCACAACGTTCAAGCAAAGAGCTTTGGTAACGTGCTGGATCTCAACACACTGTTAAAGGTTTATTCTGCTTAATAAATGACAGGCCTATATCAGCCCTGGGTTTCAAAATATCATTAGCCTCAAAGAGGGAAAAGAGTATGTGTTCACAGATTATTTCTACCATCACCACAGGTAAAGCTACAGTTGTACTTGAGTTCAACCAAAGGAAGTCATCTTCCAACAAGGATGATGATGACGGTGGTGGTGCTGAGGTGATGGTGATAATGACGGAACCTACCATGGGCTAGGCAGAGTTCTAAGACTTTAGTAAATAACATGATTAAAGATCCCTATCCTTTCAAGTGGCCTTCCCTGCTAGCTCTAATGGTAAAGAATCTACCTGCAATGCAGGCGACCCAGGTTTGATTCCTGGGTTGGGAAAATCCCTTGGAGAAGGGAATGGCAACCCACTCCAGTATTCTGGCCTGGAGAATCCCATGGACAGAGGAGCCTGTCAGTCTACAGTCCGTGGGGATGCAAAGAGTTGGACATGACTGAGCGACTAACACTTCACCCCTCGAGGCAGAATTCTTAGTATCCCCATTTAACTAACAAAATTAGCCACCGAGGGTTTCAGCAACTTAAGCAAGGTCACCTAATTAGTGGTGGAGCTAACTTCAGAGTCAGATAATTTATTTAAAAGCATTTTTTAAATGTTTGCCTCTTTTATTGATTTTTATTTATTTTTCATTCATCTTTATTCTTCGGCCTGTGTGGGCCTCCCATCACAATGGCCTCGCTCGTTGCAGAGCAATGGCTCTGGGAGTGGGGGCTCCAGAGCGCTGGCTCATAATTGGACACACGGGTCCAGCTGCTCTGCAGCATGTGGGATCTTCCCGGGCTAGGGATCAAACAGGCGACCCTTGTACTGCAAGACAGACTCTTTACCCACTGGACCAACAGGGAAGCCCCCCAAAACATATTTTTACTGAGTTTTAAATATATCCAGTATGCAAGCCAGAGGGGACATCACTGGCCAAACTGATTTTCCTCCAGTCACATGCCCAATCAAGACTTGCTCACCACCAGAAGGTGATGGAACCTCGGAGCAAAGGGCAGATAGTGCCTGCGGGTGAACTGGGCAACAAGGAAGGAAAACTCACACTCCCCACTGAAGTGTTAAGTGGTACCCGATTAACATCTTCCCAAGAAAGCACGGGGAGGAAATCCTAGTCTGACAGATATTTCTACCATCACCACAGGTAAAGCTACAGTTGTACTTGAGTTCAACCAAAGGAAGTCATCTTCCAACAAGGATGATGATGACGGTGGTGGTGCTGAGGTGATGGTGATAATGACGGAACCTACCATGGGCTAGGCAGAGTTCTAAGACTTTAGTAAATAACATGATTAAAGATCCCTATCCTTTCAAGTGGCCTTCCTGCTATGCCCTAATGGTAAAGAATCAAAAAACCTTTTTGGGCAAAGGGGCAGGCGACCCAGGTTTGATTCCTGGGTTGGGAAAATCCCTTGGAGAAGGGAATGGCAACCCACTCCAGTATTCTGGCCTGGAGAATCCCATGGACAGAGGAGCCTGTCAGTCTACAGTCCGTGGGGATGCAAAGAGTTGGACATGACTGAGCGACTAACACTTCACCCCTCGAGGCAGAATTCTTAGTATCCCCATTTAACTAACAAAATTAGCCACCGAGGGTTTCAGCAACTTAAGCAAGGTCACCTAATTAGTGGTGGAGCTAACTTCAGAGTCAGATAATTTATTTAAAAGCATTTTTTAAATGTTTGCCTCTTTTTATTGATTTTTATTTATTTTTCATTCATCTTTATTCTTCGGCCTGTGTGGGCCTCCCATCACAATGGCCTCGCTCGTTGCAGAGCAATGGCTCTGGGAGTGGGGGCTCCAGAGCGCTGGCTCATAATTGGACACACGGGTCCAGCTGCTCTGCAGCATGTGGGATCTTCCCGGGCCAGGGATCAAACAGGCGACCCTTGTACTGCAAGACAGACTCTTTACCCACTGGACCAACAGGGAAGCCCCCAAAGCATATTTTTACTGAGTTTTAAATATATCCAGTATGCAAGCCAGAGGGGACATCACTGGCCAAACTGATTTTCCTCCAGTCACATGCCCAATCAAGACTTGCTCACCACCAGAAGGTGATGGAACCTCGGAGCAAAGGGCAGATAGTGCCTGCGGGTGAACTGGGCAACAAGGAAGGAAAACTCACACTCCCCACTGAAGTGTTAAGTGGTACCCGATTAACATCTTCCCAAGAAAGCACGGGGAGGAAATTCTAGTCTGACTAGAGAAGCAGGCCCAGCAACAGCACCGCAGCAGTGAACCCAGCCGATCTTGGGCCTTACAGAGATGCCTGCTCTTAAAATGGCAAGTGCCAGGGTTGTTTTTTTTTTTTTTTTTTTTTTTCAGTGCGTCTGTTTGTTTAAAGAGAAGGAAGTCAAGGCTTTCTAATTACAAAAGCATCCCCCTGGCGAGTCTATAAATTATGTCCCTACATTTCCTACATTAAGGTAACTAAATAAACCAGCTGTTTGCATAGAGGCCTATCAAAATACCAACCAATCCCTGTCTAAAAATCATGTTCACCTGACCTAACCAGAATGACAGTTTCCAGAGTGCTTAGTGAGCACTGTGTTTATGAAGATGATCATTTTTTTCTTTGCATGCTAATGCAGGAAATCTAATTTCGATGAGGTACAAAGGCCCCTGAAGCTTTTGTGCGACTCAGGAGAGTTTATTTCTTCCAATCCTGAAATTTAAGCTGATTTGTTCTAATTACCCATGCCAAGCTGATAAGATTAAATATCAAACAGAAACAGTACTAAATATCTTTAAAATTCATGAATTCCTTACATAGATTATTCCTACAGATTATTCCAATAATCAATAGATTATAGGAGCTAATGTTTGGGTTTTGTTGTTGTTGCTGTTTTTTCTAATTTGTTTGGCTGTGCTGGGTCTTAGTTGCAGCATGCAGGATCCTTAGTTGGAACATGTGGGATCTTAGTTCCACAACCAGGGATCGAAACTGGGCCCCCTACAATGGGAGCACAGAAGTTCTCAGAGCTACTATTTTAAAAATTGTAAAGTTAACAAGGCTTTCATAATGAATAGATTCTCTAAATACACTGTTTCAAAATCCAAAACCTGCATGCAAATAGGGTACATCACAAAATATCCTACGTCATTTATAGCATCAGTTAAACAATTCTTTTTAAACACCACTTGTAGGAAAAAGGTCAATCTCAATTAAATAGAGTTAGACATATCCACGTGGAATAAAATGGAACTATTCACATGGATAAACAGGATGTCAAGGGGAAAAAAATTCCAGAAGAACACATACGGGCTTCCCAGGTGGTGCTAGTGGTAAAGAATCCATCTGCCAATGTGGACGATGTAAGAGATGTGGATTCAATCCCTGGATTGGGAAGATCCCATGGAGTCTAAAAAATGGCAACAAACTCAGTATTCTTGACAGAAGAATCCCACAGACAGACACAGCCCATACAGTCACAAAGAGTCGGACATAACTTAGCACGTGCGCACACACAAACACATATAGTATGAACCCAAACATGCAAAACATACTATTATTCAGGAATGTGTGCAAATGTATTAACACACTGTTAACTGGAAATGTATTAATACACCTTCTGTTAACAGAACATTATTGGCCAGAGACATATCAGTATGGGGATGGGAGCCTGATGGCATGGGGTCAAGAAGAGGAAAATGAGCCTGCGATGCAGGCAGCTATCCCAAATTGTTGGCTAATGGGTGAGATTTTAAAAGATTAATTAATGTATTTATTTTTGGCCATTCTGGGTTTTCACTGCTGCTGCAGGCTGTTCTCTGGTTTCAGGGAGTGGGGGCTGTGCTCTAGTTGAGATGAGCAGGCTTCTTGTTGCAGTGACTTCTCTTGTTGTAGAACTCGGGCTGTAGGCCACATGGACTTCCGTAGTTGCAGCTCTGAGGTTCTAGAGCACAGGCTCAATAGTTGTGACTCATGTGCTTAGTTGCTCCACAGCATGTGGGATCTTCCTGGATCAGGGATCGAACCCATGTCTCCTACATTGGCAGGCGAACTCTTTACCACTGAGCTACCAGGGAAGCCCTAATGGGTGAGATTTTTTAAAAAATTTATTTTTATTTTGGCTCTGCTGCTTCTTAGTTGCAGCATGTGGGATCTTTTTAGTTGCAGCATGTGGGATCTAGTTTCCTGACTAGGGACTGAACCTGAGCCCCCTGAATTGGGAGTGTGGGGTCTTAGCCACTGGACTACCAAGGAAGTTCCAATGGGTGGGATTTGAACATGCCAATTTCAGTGTCCAACAGAGAGGAGGAGATGGAAGATTCAGGGGCTTTTCTAGCAAACACAGTGCTTCTTTTTTTTTTTTTTTGGCCTCTTCTGTTGGTCTTTCATTTATTCATTTTCATCCATCTTTGTTCTTTTGGCCTGTGTAGGCCTCCCATCACAGTGGCCTCTCTCACTGCAGAGCACCGGCTCTGGGCGCATGCGCTCCAGAGCTCTGGCTTGGTAGTTGGACATATTGGTCCAGCTGCTCAGATCCTCCCAGGCCAGGGATCGAACCGGTGCGCCTTGCACACACAGTTTACTTTTTTGGGAACAATAAATGAGAAAGGGTCAGGTTGAGAAGAATCCCACAGACAGACACAGCCCATACAGTCACAAAGAGTCGGACATAACTTAGCACGTGCACACACAAACACATATAGTATGAACCCAAACATGCAAAACATACTATTATTCAGGAATGTGTGCAAATGTATTAACACACTGTTAACTGGAAATGTATTAATACACCTTCTGTTAACAGAACATTATTGGCCAGAGACATATCAGTATGGGGATGGGAGCCTGATGGCATGGGGTCAAGAAGAGGAAAATGAGCCTGCGATGCAGGCAGCTATCCCAAATTGTTGGCTAATGGGTGAGATTTTAAAAGATTAATTAATGTATTTATTTTTGGCCATTCTGGGTTTTCACTGCTGCTGCAGGCTGTTCTCTGGTTTCAGGGAGTGGGGGCTGTGCTCTAGTTGAGATGAGCAGGCTTCTTGTTGCAGTGACTTCTCTTGTTGTAGAACTCGGGCTGTAGGCCACATGGACTTCCGTAGTTGCAGCTCTGAGGTTCTAGAGCACAGGCTCAATAGTTGTGACTCATGTGCTTAGTTGCTCCACAGCATGTGGGATCTTCCTGGATCAGGGATCGAACCCATGTCTCCTACATTGGCAGGCGAACTCTTTACCACTGAGCTACCAGGGAAGCCCTAATGGGTGAGATTTTTTAAAAAATTTATTTTTATTTTGGCTCTGCTGCTTCTTAGTTGCAGCATGTGGGATCTTTTTAGTTGCAGCATGTGGGATCTAGTTTCCTGACTAGGGACTGAACCTGAGCCCCCTGAATTGGGAGTGTGGGGTCTTAGCCACTGGACTACCAAGGAAGTTCCAATGGGTGGGATTTGAACATGCCAATTTCAGTGTCCAACAGAGAGGAGGAGATGGAAGATTCAGGGGCTTTTCTAGCAAACACAGTGCTTCTTTTTTTTTTTTTTTGGCCTCTTCTGTTGGTCTTTCATTTATTCATTTTCATCCATCTTTGTTCTTTTGGCCTGTGTAGGCCTCCCATCACAGTGGCCTCTCTCACTGCAGAGCACCGGCTCTGGGCGCATGCGCTCCAGAGCTCTGGCTTGGTAGTTGGACATATTGGTCCAGCTGCTCAGATCCTCCCAGGCCAGGGATCGAACCGGTGCGCCTTGCACACACAGTACTTCTGAACAATATAGAAGGTGTTCCAGGTGAAGGGAGTGGGGGACCCATCTAATTCAATAACAGAAAGGGTAGACGTGCTGGCCGTGGACCCAGGTCCATTTGTAGATTTGTGTCAGGACATTGAGGAAATGATGAACTAATGGATTTGTTTTCTCTTTGGCATAGACAGCAAGATGGTTTTCAGTAATGAATTGTGGCTTTTTTCTTTTTTTTGTGGCCACTTCTGTTGGTCTTTCATTTATTCATTTTCATCCATCTTTGTTCTTTTGGCCTGTGTGGGCTTCCCATTGCAGTGGCCTCTCTCATTACAGAGCACTGGCTCTGGGCGCATGCGCTCCAGAGCTCCGGCTCGGTAGCTGGACACATCAGTCCAACCGCTCTGTGGCACGTGGGATCTTCCCAGGTCAGGGATTGAACCAGCGCTCCTTGCACTGCAAGGCAGTGTCCTTACCCCCTGGACCACCAGGAAAGCCCCATGAATTGTGTTTTAAGTTTTCCTCCACCACATTTGTTTTCTGCTTAATAAATAATACATGACTTACAAAAGTTTTGTTTATTTGAACTGGGTAGGATGAAAAAAAGATGTTAAACTGAAGAAGTAATGAGAGGTGGGTGGGGAGAAACGGGAATAAACTGGAAAAGCAGTCCTTGAGACACCAGGACATGGCATCTGTTCAGAGTTCTGCAGGCACTTCATGTTGAATACTTCACTTAGTCTTTAATCTTTTCTTTAACACATTATCGACCAGGAGATTTTTGCAGAAACTAATGGCCCGTGGCCGATAATCTATTATGTAAATGAGTATATTGTTACATCTCGTCTATAACATTTGTGCAACAAAAGACATACTGGTATGTCTCTGGTTAATGAGTTGTTACGTGTTCAGTGAAGATGCCTTTTTTTTGGAGGGGGGTTGCTATTCTGGGTTTTCACTGCTGCTGCAGGCTCTTCTTTAGTTGTAGGGAGTGGGGGCTACTCTCTAGTTGAGGTGAGCAGGCTTCTTGTTGCAGTGACTTCTCTTGTGGAACTCTGGCTCTAGGGCACATGGGCTTCAATAGTTGTGGCACATGGGCACCATAGTTGCGACTGTGAGGCTCCAGAGCACAGGCTCCGTAGTTGTGGCTCACAGGCTTAGTTGCTCCACAGCATGTGAGATCTTCCTGGATCAGGGATCGAACCTGTGTCTCCTGCATTGGCAGGCGAACACGTCACCACTGAGCTACTAGGGAAGCCCCTTTTCTCTTTGTCACTGAGGCACACTGCTATGTTTCTGGGGGATCTCAGTGGAACCACGCTGGTTCTCTGAATGTCTGCAGAGAGGAAATTTCTCTGGGCGACATCACAGAAGAGATCCTAGGACTTAAGGCTGGGAAGAGAATCTGTAGGAGTGAAAGGTGTAGCTGGTATTCGTGACTAAATGCACCTTTTCTTCTTTGCTAGCTAAGTGCTTATTTAGATTCTAACTAGTTGAAGAAACAATTCATGACTGTCCTCGTTTCTCTAGCTCCAGATGCACAGACTGTGGGTACCGGGCACCTCCAAGGACCAGAAACGTGGAGACTTTCAGGTTCTTTGGCAGGAGGGCCTCAAGGACTTGGTGGAGAAGTGCGTTGCTTGTGTCCCTAGAGCTAGAGTTGATGGCCTATTGTTGTGGAAAGCAATAGGGGATTAATTCTGTTTTTTTTTTTTTTTTCCTGACAGTTCAAATTTTTGGCATAAGATATCCTGTATGTCCTCATGCACTGTCTTTGGTTGCAAGTGAGATAAACCTACCTAAAACTAGTTGAAGCCAAAAGGAGGCTTTCTGGCTCGCAGGAGCAGTCTCAGGAGGGTGTTGCTTTAGATTACACCAGTGTCCAGGGGTTCAAGGGATAGCATCAGCTCTCTTTTTGCGTTGCTAGCATTTCGTGCAGTTGGCTTGATCCTGGTGGGCACTCTTTCCAAGGTGGTGCTAGCTAAAGGTTAACTTGCATTTAAAAAGAAAAAAGTATTTATTGGCTGTGGTGAGTCTTCATTGGAGCGCGCAGGCTTTCTCTATTTGCGGTGAGTGCAGGCTACTCCTCCTCGCAGTGCGGGGGCTTCTCCTCGCAGTGGCTTTTCTTGTTGTGGAGCACACGCTCTAAGCTCAAAGGGGTTCAGTAGTTGGAGTGTGTAGGCCCACTAGTTGTGGTGCATGCGTTTTGCTGCCCCAGGGCATATGGGATCTTCTGGGACCAGGGCTCAAATCTGTATTCCTTGCCTTGCAAGGAGGATTCTTAGTCACTGGACCACTGGGGAAGCCCTTATTTGCATCTTTCTCATTGCACTGGGGATGCCAGAGAACAGTGCCTCCTTTTCCTTAGGGCAGTTGTTCTCGGACAGATGGCTTTGCAATGCCCTGGGGGCATTTTTGGCTGTCATCATTGGGAGGTGCTGCTAGCCTCTGTTGGGTGGAGGCTAATGATGGCTTGTGACTTGAACAGCCCGTGATACACAGGACTAGCCGCTTCCTCCCCCGGGACCATCCAGCTCAGAGCTAATTTCACTGAAGCTGAGAGAGAGACAGTGTACTGTCTATGTCAGGATGCTTCGGGGCATAACGTTCTGCTGGGGCAGCAAGCATACACTGATATTGTCCTGGGTGAACCTGAACATGCTGTGGCCCTCCCCGAAGGCCCTGTCTGTCCCGGGTCACTTCTCCAGCCTGGACCCATCACTGAACATGGCAGGCCAGTGGGGAGAAGAAGCAGGTGACCAGTGATGATCTGTTTCACCAGAATGCCATGGGTCCCAATGAGGACCATATGCAGACCATAGAAAAAAAGCTGATGTCCAGTGTGCAAGAGTATACACATTTTTGAGAAGCTTCTTAAGTTCTCTTTTAAAAATTTTTATCTTTGTTGTAGTTGCTTTGCAGTGTTGAATATTTCAGGTGTATAGCAGTGTTTCAGTTCTACACCAGTGTCCAGGGGTTCAAGGGATAGCATCAGCTCTCTTTTTGCGTTGCTAGCATTTCGTGCAGTTGGCTTGATCCTGGTGGGCACTCTTTCCAAGGTGGTGCTAGCTAAAGGTTAACTTGCATTTAAAAAGAAAAAAGTATTTATTGGCTGTGGTGAGTCTTCTTTGGGAGCGCGCAGGCTTTCTCTATTTGCGGTGAGTGCAGGCTACTCCTCCTCGCAGTGCGGGGGCTTCTCCTCGCAGTGGCTTTTCTTGTTGTGGAGCACACGCTCTAAGCTCAAAGGGGTTCAGTAGTTGGAGTGTGTAGGCCCACTAGTTGTGGTGCATGCGTTTTGCTGCCCCAGGGCATATGGGATCTTCTGGGACCAGGGCTCAAATCTGTATTCCTTGCCTTGCAAGGAGGATTCTTAGTCACTGGACCACTGGGGAAGCCCTTATTTGCATCTTTCTCATTGCACTGGGGATGCCAGAGAACAGTGCCTCCTTTTCCTTAGGGCAGTTGTTCTCGGACAGATGGCTTTGCAATGCCCTGGGGGCATTTTTGGCTGTCATCATTGGGAGGTGCTGCTAGCCTCTGTTGGGTGGAGGCTAATGATGGCTTGTGACTTGAACAGCCCGTGATACACAGGACTAGCCGCTTCCTCCCCCGGGACCATCCAGCTCAGAGCTAATTTCACTGAAGCTGAGAGAGAGACAGTGTACTGTCTGTGTCAGGATGCTTCGGGGCATAACGTTCTGCTGGGGCAGCAAGCATACACTGATATTGTCCTGGGTGAACCTGAACATGCTGTGGCCCTCCCCGAAGGCCCTGTCTGTCCCGGGTCACTTCTCCAGCCTGGACCCATCACTGAACATGGCAGGCCAGTGGGGAGAAGAAGCAGGTGACCAGTGATGATCTGTTTCACCAGAATGCCATGGGTCCCAATGAGGACCATATGCAGACCATAGAAAAAAAGCTGATGTCCAGTGTGCAAGAGTATACACATTTTTGAGAAGCTTCTTAAGTTCTCTTTTAAAAATTTTTATCTTTGTTGTAGTTGATTTGCAGTGTTGAATATTTCAGGTGTATAGCAGTGTTTCAGTTATACACATATATATGTAGATTCTTTGCTCTTGTAGGTTATTACAAAATACTGAGTATAGTTCCCTGAGCTGTTACAATAGTTTCCTTGTTGAGAACGTGCATTTTGGAAAGTAGCTGTATTAGACTTTTTTTTTCCTTAAGCTTAAGCTCAGGAGGCAAAGGACTCTGAGATTAGTGAGTCAATATAAGAATGGCTTCTCTTTTTCCCCCCTGTTGCTTGGTTGATTCGTTGTAATCAAAATAGAGAAGGATGCTCCAGAAATGAGAGGGTGGAAACAAAGACTCTGCTCAGTGCAGCTCCTCTGGATACAAAACCAAGGCTGTTGATTCACAGCTGTGCGTTGCCTGTGCGGTGCAGTGTTTAATCTCCGAGCTCTGGAGTAGCTCAGACGCCTGTAATCATTGTGGTAAAGCTGAGAGTAGTTAATGTTTATAGCATCTCGTTAAGAGTCCAAGAAAATATTTTACAAGTAAATCGTGATTTTTTGGCTTCGTTTAGATTTCTGACACTTATAGTGTTCTTGTTTGGCTTTGGAGAACGTCTTGTGAAAAACTGATCTTTGTGAGTGTAATTCATCTGGCAGAGAGGATTGAGTAATTTTGTTTTATTTTTTCCTTTTAAACAAGCAGAATTCTTGAACAGAGACAAGGGCAGATTTTAAAAACTGATTTTCTGTATTTCTGGCTTAATTTTAATTTTGAAATCAATGGAGAAATCGTATAATCACCTAGAAAAGCTGTCTAAAGAATTTATTTTCTTCTGAAATTGTGTGCTAGTCCCTGGAAATACATTCCTTGTCTCTTACTGTGTACGCTGCATAGTAATCTAAAGCAAGGATTTGAAAGTAGGCGAGAGATCTATCCGGACTGTTTTCTTTATGTTGATAGTCTAGGGAATTGAGATGGTTAAATGTTTATGATGTAAACTCTGAAATCTTTTAGAACTGACTGTTCTGTCTCAATAGACGCTAACAGGCTTGCAAATTAACCTGGTAAGGAGCAGTCTTACATCCAGAAAACCGGATGTATCACTTAACCACAGTTAACAGGTTTTTTTTTGTTGTTGCTGTTGTTGCTTTAGGATGGCTCAGTGCCTTTTAACAGTGTCTGTAGGACTGATTTATCTTGGCACTCGTCAAACAAAAAGGTTTTTAAAGTGCTCCTCTGTCCAGAGACAAACTGGCAGCTCTGTCAAAAGACCTTCACATTTTGTGAGGCTTTCATTTCCAAAAGCCTTAAAGCTGTGAGTTTTGAGTTAAACACATTTCCTCAGTTTAATGTCTGGTGAGAGCACCGTGGGAAGCCGTGGAGAGGGCTGGGTCCCGTGGTGGGAGCTAGTGCACTGGCAAGCATTTGCCCTTTGGACGGTGTGGGAAGACACCTTGGCGCAAAGCCTGCTAGATTGTGGCATGTAAACCCAAACCCAGAGTTTATGTTAGGAAGAAAAGGTGGAATGGAATGGAATTAATGCACATTCAGCTCTGTGGGCTTACATGCTGTGTGTGTGTAATCTAATCACTGTTTAGATGTAACTAAGTAAGAGGAATCCGTGATGGTTCTTTTAAAGTATTCCCTTCCAGCCTGTTTGTGTGTATGTGTGTGAATATCTATTAGCATTTTTTAAATTGAAATATAGTTGGTTTACAGCATTTCAAGTTACAGCAAAGTGCTTCAATTATATCAGCTTCTTTTCCATTATGGTTTATTACAGGATATTGAATATAGTTTCCTGTGCTATATAGTAAATCCTTGTTGGTTATCTATTTTATATATAGTAGTATGTATCTGTTAATCCCATATTATTGTTATATCCCATTCCCCTTCAGTAACTGTAACTTCGTTTTCTATGTTTGTGAGTCCATTTCTATTTTGTAAATAAATTCATTTATGTATTTTTTTTTTTTTTTTGGTTCCATGTATAAGTGATACAATATTTGTCTTTCTCTGTTTGACTTCACTTACATGATAATCTCCAGGTCCACCCATGTGGCTGCAGATGGCATTCTTTCTTTTTTAACAGATGATCAATATTCTATTGTGTAAGTATGCTACGTCTTTATCCATTCATCTGTTGATGGACATTTAAGATGCTTCCATGCCTTGGTTTTTGTAAATAGTGTGTGATATTCCATTTTTATTCTTGCTGCTTCTGTTGAGTGGCTAAGTTGTGTCTGACTCTTTGCAACCCCATGAGCCATAGCCTGCCAGGCTCCTCTGTCGGTGGGATTTTCCAGGCAAGAATACTGGAGTGGGTTGCCTTTTCTTTCTTCAGGGAATTTTCCCAAACCAGGGAACAAACCTGTGTCTCTTGCTTGGCAGGTGGCTTTTTTTTTTTTTTAAACCACTGAGCCACCTGGGAAGCTCTTTGTGTATATCTTTGATTTCATTAAATGAAGGTGCATATAAAACATCTTCAGTCAAAAATAGCAATGAGTAGATTACTACAGTCTCAAAAATGTTAGGTTTTATTTTCGGTGACTGCATGATCTACTTGTAAATTCAGCTATTGATAAACATTATCTGAGCTCTTCTAACACACAGGGTAAGTTTCCTGGAAGTCATGATGGTATTGGTGGTGGTTGTAGTAGCAAGTCAGTAGAGTTTTTAAATTATTTATTTTTAGCACAGTGTAAGGCAGCAGACCCTGACATTGACTAGTGTTTAGTTCTCACAACAGTCCTATTTGGTAGTTACTCTTACCAGTACGTGTCGTTTTGCAGTCTAGGAAGCTGGGTTTGGATGTGTTACAGCATTTTAAATTGAAATATAGTTGGTTTACAGCATTTCAAGTTACAGCAAAGTGCTTCAATTATATCAGCTTCTTTTCCATTATGGTTTATTACAGGATATTGAATATAGTTTCCTGTGCTATATAGTAAATCCTTGTTGGTTATCTATTTTATATATAGTAGTATGTATCTGTTAATCCCATATTATTGTTATATCCCATTCCCCTTCAGTAACTGTAACTTCGTTTTCTATGTTTGTGAGTCCATTTCTATTTTGTAAATAAATTCATTTATGTATTTTTTTTCTTTTTGGTTCCATGTATAAGTGATACAATATTTGTCTTTCTCTGTTTGACTTCACTTACATGATAATCTCCAGGTCCACCCATGTGGCTGCAGATGGCATTCTTTCTTTTTTAACAGATGATCAATATTCTATTGTGTAAGTATGCTACGTCTTTATCCATTCATCTGTTGATGGACATTTAAGATGCTTCCATGCCTTGGTTTTTGTAAATAGTGTGTGATATTCCATTTTTATTCTTGCTGCTTCTGTTGAGTGGCTAAGTTGTGTCTGACTCTTTGCAACCCCATGAGCCATAGCCTGCCAGGCTCCTCTGTCGGTGGGATTTTCCAGGCAAGAATACTGGAGTGGGTTGCCTTTTCTTTCTTCAGGGAATTTTCCCAAACCAGGGAACAAACCTGTGTCTCTTGCTTGGCAGGTGGCTTTTTTTTTTTTTTAAACCACTGAGCCACCTGGGAAGCCCTTTGTGTATATCTTTGATTTCATTAAATGAAGGTGCATATAAAACATCTTCAGTCAAAAATAGCAATGAGTAGATTACTACAGTCTCAAAAATGTTAGGTTTTATTTTCGGTGACTGCATGATCTACTTGTAAATTCAGCTATTGATAAACATTATCTGAGCTCTTCTAACACACAGGGTAAGTTTCCTGGAAGTCATGATGGTATTGGTGGTGGTTGTAGTAGCAAGTCAGTAGAGTTTTTAAATTATTTATTTTTAGCACAGTGTAAGGCAGCAGACCCTGACATTGACTAGTGTTTAGTTCTCACAACAGTCCTATTTGGTAGTTACTCTTACCAGTACGTGTCGTTTTGCAGTCTAGGAAGCTGGGTTTGGATGTGTTAAGTTTCTTGTCCCAGGGCCCTTGCCCGGAAAGCCCTGTGGCCTCCACCGGTTCTCCTGTCTCTAAACCTTTAGTTTTCTAGACGAGCATACTGTATTGCTGTTGGTGTCATATGTAGTTCACAAGGCTTATTTGTGGTGTCATCTTGTGTGAAGCTGTGGGGCAGGGGGGAACGTCTGCAAGGCACACTTTAGGAAATTTAAAAATTTCCTGTGAAAACGATAAAAGCTTCCTTTAAGCTATTAAAAGTCACAGGAAAGGAAGTCATTTTCGGATGATCTGAAATAGTGGCTGTACAAGTCTGTTTGTATTGCACAAAATGAAAAGGATTTTGCTAGTGTTTGCTTTTTAGCCAGAGCAGCATCTCGAGAGTAATGTCATTGTTAATGATCCAAAGGATGCGCTGGGTTTGAACGGTGCCCCAGCCTGATGTTGTTGCCAGTTTTCAGCTTTGGCTTAAAGGGATTTCTCTCCTTAAAGGAAAATACTTCCCTTGTTTTATGAAATGAATGCTTTGCTGTCAGTGCCAGTTTAGACCCTCGCTTAAATTTACTGCTCATCTAATACCCCCAGACTGTACTGCCAGTTAATTTTCTTCTATACAGATAGTCATTCCTTTTCTTTCTAGATGCCTTTTTTCATTCTTTTTGGTGATGGTGTTCTGAATGATTTACCCTGAAATATATTTTCTCCTGGTTCACCAGTGAGGAACTTGCTGCCCAGAAGATTAAGAATTTTGCCCAGGGCTTCCCTTGTGGTCCAATGGGTAGAGAGTCCACCTTGCGGTGCAAGGGGCACTGGTTCGATCCCTGGCCTGGGAAGATCCCACGTGCCGCAGAGCGGCTGGACTGGTGTGTCCGATTAGGAACCAGCACTCTGGAGCGCAGGCGTCTGTAGCTGGTGCTCTGCAACCGGAGAGGCCACTGCGATGAGAGGCCCACACAGGCCAAAATAAAGATGGATGAAAATAAATGGTAAAAAATCAATGAAAAGAGGCCAAAATTAAAAAAAAGAATTTTGCCTGAAGTCATATGGCAAAGTCAGTGATGGTGCTGATAAGGACATTGTCAAACCGGATTGAGGCCTTTCTGTATAGGAAGCTGAAGTTGCAAGCCCAGGGCCCTTGCCCGGAAAGCCCTGTGGCCTCCACCGGTTCTCCTGTCTCTAAACCTTTAGTTTTCTAGACGAGCATACTGTATTGCTGTTGGTGTCATATGTAGTTCACAAGGCTTATTTGTGGTGTCATCTTGTGTGAAGCTGTGGGGCAGGGGGGAACGTCTGCAAGGCACACTTTAGGAAATTTAAAAATTTCCTGTGAAAACGATAAAAGCTTCCTTTAAGCTATTAAAAGTCACAGGAAAGGAAGTCATTTTCGGATGATCTGAAATAGTGGCTGTACAAGTCTGTTTGTATTGCACAAAATGAAAAGGATTTTGCTAGTGTTTGCTTTTTAGCCAGAGCAGCATCTCGAGAGTAATGTCATTGTTAATGATCCAAAGGATGCGCTGGGTTTGAACGGTGCCCCAGCCTGATGTTGTTGCCAGTTTTCAGCTTTGGCTTAAAGGGATTTCTCTCCTTAAAGGAAAATACTTCCCTTGTTTTATGAAATGAATGCTTTGCTGTCAGTGCCAGTTTAGACCCTCGCTTAAATTTACTGCTCATCTAATACCCCCAGACTGTACTGCCAGTTAATTTTCTTCTATACAGATAGTCATTCCTTTTCTTTCTAGATGCCTTTTTTCATTCTTTTTGGTGATGGTGTTCTGAATGATTTACCCTGAAATATATTTTCTCCTGGTTCACCAGTGAGGAACTTGCTGCCCAGAAGATTAAGAATTTTGCCCAGGGCTTCCCTTGTGGTCCAATGGGTAGAGAGTCCACCTTGCGGTGCAAGGGGCACTGGTTCGATCCCTGGCCTGGGAAGATCCCACGTGCCGCAGAGCGGCTGGACTGGTGTGTCCGATTAGGAACCAGCACTCTGGAGCGCAGGCGTCTGTAGCTGGTGCTCTGCAACCGGAGAGGCCACTGCGATGAGAGGCCCACACAGGCCAAAAAATAAAGATGGATGAAAATAAATGGATTAAAAAAATCAATGAAAAAGAGGCCAAAATTAAAAAAAAAAAAAAAAGAATTTTGCCTGAAGTCATATGGCAAAGTCAGTGATGGTGCTGATAAGGACATTGTCATTGGTTTTAAGAATTTTCGAGGTCGTCTGATTGTGAGCTTAATAAGCCTTTCTGTATAGGAAGCTGAAGTTGCAAGTCCTGCTCTTCTGACTCCTGTGGAGAGGGAAGGAATGCCCAGTCCTCTTCCTCCACAGATGAGGAAATGCCTGCCCCACGTACCCACCCAGATACCCGCCTCTTCCTGTCTGTTGGTTTCATGATGCTCTTTTGTAGTGTTGAGTCTCCATTGAGCTCACTTGTCTTACCTGTATATCTGCAGTATTAATGAACAAATGATGCAGAAAAATCCTATTTAAGGGTGATTTTTCCCCACTTTGGAAGCAGACTATTTCATGATGCTCACATGGTATTCATCAAAAATTTAGATATGGGGACTTCCCTGGGGGTCCAGTGGCTAAGAGTCCGTGTTCCCTAGTGGAGGAAGCTCAGGTTCCATCCCTGGTTGGGGAGCTAGATCCCACATGCTGCAACACAAGTAAGACCTGGCATGAAATAATTAAATAAAAAGCTTTAGGTCTGGAGGAGAGAAAATATAAGGTCAAGAGGATGGTTACAGCATGCTGGTAAAAGCTCTGAAGTAGGAGGCTTGGAATAAAGCCTCTCGCCTCTCTAATAGAGTCCTCATAAAAGCTTCTGACTTAACTTTCACTCTCCAGGATTTTGAAGATATTAATTCTGCTTATGTCTCCTTCCATTGAAATAAGTGATACAGATCTCCAGTTCTCTGATTTATAGGAGTGCATAAACTATCTTAGTCCCAACGGAAGCTGTGATTCTTTATTAAGCCTACCCAAATAATACATGTTATTTTAAATCTGAGATTCATAAAGATGTTTGAAGGGAATCCTGAACCTTCCACTCTTGAATCATCGTTAGGAGTGAGCACCCTTTCTCTTGACGTTTCCTTTGAAGGTGAAATAGAGGAATTTAATGAGTTGAACAGAGGTGATGTGAGATGGTTTTGTGCTGGGGGCTTCTCTTCATCTGCTGTGACCAGTCCTAATAGTGTATAGACATTCCTAAAGAAGGTTCCGACCCGCTGAACTGGGAATCTCGGAGATCAAGAGTGATGTGCTATGGACATGTCATTGGTTTTAAGAATTTTCGAGGTCGTCTGATTGTGAGCTTAATAAGCCTTTCTGTATAGGAAGCTGAAGTTGCAAGTCCTGCTCTTCTGACTCCTGTGGAGAGGGAAGGAATGCCCAGTCCTCTTCCTCCACAGATGAGGAAATGCCTGCCCCACGTACCCACCCAGATACCCGCCTCTTCCTGTCTGTTGGTTTCATGATGCTCTTTTGTAGTGTTGAGTCTCCATTGAGCTCACTTGTCTTACCTGTATATCTGCAGTATTAATGAACAAATGATGCAGAAAAATCCTATTTAAGGGTGATTTTTCCCCACTTTGGAAGCAGACTATTTCATGATGCTCACATGGTATTCATCAAAATTTAGATATGGGGACTTCCCTGGGGGTCCAGTGGCTAAGAGTCCGTGTTCCCTAGTGGAGGAAGCTCAGGTTCCATCCCTGGTTGGGGAGCTAGATCCCACATGCTGCAACACAAGTAAGACCTGGCATGAAATAATTAAATAAAAAGCTTTAGATCTGGAGGAGAGAAAATATAAGGTCAAGAGGATGGTTACAGCATGCTGGTAAAAGCTCTGAAGTAGGAGGCTTGGAATAAAGCCTCTCGCCTCTCTAATAGAGTCCTCATAAAAGCTTCTGACTTAACTTTCACTCTCCAGGATTTTGAAGATATTAATTCTGCTTATGTCTCCTTCCATTGAAATAAGTGATACAGATCTCCAGTTCTCTGATTTATAGGAGTGCATAAACTATCTTAGTCCCAACGGAAGCTGTGATTCTTTATTAAGCCTACCCAAATAATACATGTTATTTTAAATCTGAGATTCATAAAGATGTTTGAAGGGAATCCTGAACCTTCCACTCTTGAATCATCGTTAGGAGTGAGCACCCTTTCTCTTGACGTTTCCTTTGAAGGTGAAATAGAGGAATTTAATGAGTTGAACAGAGGTGATGTGAGATGGTTTTGTGCTGGGGGCTTCTCTTCATCTGCTGTGACCAGTCCTAATAGTGTATAGACATTCCTAAAGAAGTCCTGCCCTGCGGGGACCTTCTGCAGAAAGGGAAGGCAGCGGGATTGCCCCCGGCTGAACTGGGAGATCTCGGAGAAAGGCAAATCTTGGCTACCTGCCCCACAGCCCCCTGGCTCAGGCAGGGGACAATCAGACGCGACAGGGGTTCCATCGAAGTAGTTCCGCTTTATTGAAGAAGATCCACTGCTTTTATAGGCAAGTGAAGGGGGTTTTGCATGGGACTTCCTATAGATTACACCAATCAAGCTAAAGGCCAAGCAATCATTCATGAGCGTGGAAACCAAGGGGACCAATCAGAAATTTTGACCATCAATTAACAATTTAGATCACGCCCTGCCTCGTCCTGTAGGCGCCATCTTAGCTGCAAACATGTGCTTAAGCTTCTTTAAACAATGCGCTTAAGCTTCCCTTCATTCCCACGTCCCTTCCTGTAGGCGCCATCTTGGCTCCAAGCTGAAACAATGTGCTTAAGCTTCTTTATGCTTGCAAAGGTCCTCTTTCAATTCAGAGCCCCACACTGCCCTTCACCTTGTTTCTGTTCCAGCTCCTAGTAGACGCTCAGCCCCTTGAAGGTAATATCTGATTTTGGTCCTCCACTAGTGTTAAGAGCTATGCTTGGCTCTCAGGTTTTGAATTCATACTTGCTGGATAGATTCCAGTCTGGCTCCAGGTGTGTTGGAAGCCTTTAACGTTAAGAGGTTGGATAATAACAGTTATGAAGCAGATGAGAAGGTAAGAGTCCAGGGCCTTGGATGGCTGGCCTGTTCCTGAGGCATGGATGAAATAAGTGATACAGATCTCCATTTCTGATTTATAGGAGTGCACAAACTATCTTAGTCCCAACGGAAGCTGTGATTCTTTATTAAGCCTACCCAAATAATACATGTTATTTTAAATCTGAGATTCATAAAGATGTTTGAAGGGAATCCTGAACCTTCCACTCTTGAATCATCGTTAGGAGTGAGCACCCTTTCTCTTGACGTTTCCTTTGAAGGTGAAATAGAGGAATTTAATGAGTTGAACAGAGGTGATGTGAGATGGTTTTGTGCTGGGGGCTTCTCTTCATCTGCTGTGACCAGTCCTAATAGTGTATAGACATTCCTAAAGAAGTCCTGCCCTGGGACCTTCTGCAGAAAGGGAAGGCAGCGGATTGCCCCGGCTGAACTGGGAGATCTCGGAGAAAGGCAAATCTTGGCTACCTCCCCCACAGCCCCTGGCTCAGGAAGGGGACAATCAGACGCGACAGGGGTTCCATCGAAGTAGTTCCGCTTTATTGAAGAAGATCCACTGCTTTTATAGGCAAGTGAAGGGGGTTTTGCATGGGACTTCCTATAGATTACACCAATCAAGCTAAAGGCCAAGCAATCATTCATGAGCGTGGAAACCAAGGGAACCAATCAGAAATTTTGACCATCAATTAACAATTTAGATCACGCCCTGCCTCGTCCTGTAGGCGCCATCTTAGCTGCAAACATGTGCTTAAGCTTCTTTAAACAATGCGCTTAAGCTTCCCTTCATTCCCACGTCCCTTCCTGTAGGCGCCATCTTGGCTCCAAGCTGAAACAATGTGCTTAAGCTTCTTTATGCTTGCAAAGGTCCTCTTTCAATTCAGAGCCCCACACTGCCCTTCACCTTGTTTCTGTTCCAGCTCCTAGTAGACGCTCAGCCCCTTGAAGGTAATATCTGATTTTGGTCCTCCACTAGTGTTAAGAGCTATGCTTGGCTCTCAGGTTTTGAATTCATACTTGCTGGATAGATTCCAGTCTGGCTCCAGGTGTGTTGGAAGCCTTTAACGTTAAGAGGTTGGATAATAACAGTTATGAAGCAGATGAGAAGGTAAGAGTCCAGGGCCTTGGATGGCTGGCCTGTTCCTGAGGCATGGATGAAGGTGGAAATACCCTTCTGCAACATTGGATCAACGTCACCATCTCCTGTCAGCTCCTCCAGAGACCCGCCAGGATCCTTTACCTCTGATGAACACAGTCAGAATCAGAGCTCTCAGGAGGTGAGAGAAAGTTGTTTTGTCCTGAGTTGAGCTGATACATCTTCAGGACATGAAGACAGTTAGGTCTAGAAGGAGTTAAGGCACAGTTTGGGACAGCATTCATATTTGGTTCAGGATCCCAAACTGCCTCCAAATGGGAAGAAAACCTCAGAGTCGTTTATAGTTTATTTCTTCTGGCTGACTTTCTGTTGTCATTCCTTAATGGCTGTTTATTTTTAATATGTTGCCAGTTGTATATTGTATACAAGTTATTTAGCCTTCTCTTTGCAGAAATAAATAACATGGATAAATTTTCACTCTTGCATATGAGTAAAAGAGGGTGCTATTGTTTCATTTGTTTCATATCAAACCAAAAAGGGAAAAAGACAAAAGTAGTGATTTTGCTACACAGTCCAGTTGTACATTCTTCTGTTAGAGTTAACAAGGTCCCTGAAGGGATGTTAAAATCCATTCAAAATGATAGCTTTAAAACGTTCCCAAGCAGTAATGATAAAATACAAGCAGTTGTATTATTGATGCAAAACCAAAGCTGTGGTATTAGAAGTCCTTG
Source organism: Tragulus kanchil (assembly GCA_022376925.1). Taxonomy (NCBI): domain Eukaryota; kingdom Metazoa; phylum Chordata; class Mammalia; order Artiodactyla; family Tragulidae; genus Tragulus; species Tragulus kanchil. The sequence goes on from JAIOJX010000025.1 coordinate 37,360,527, forward strand.
TTATTTTAAGAAGAACAAAATGTCATATTTTTCCTTATTACATTTTTTTTCCTTACATAATGAACTCTTGTGATAAACTTGGTCTTGGATGTTCTGTGCTCATGGCATCACTTCCCATTTGATTTCTCCTAGAAAATTGGGACGTATTCTATCCATTGGATGCTTTGTACATGGGAAGGGGCCTTGACTGTAGGAAGGGACCCCAGTACCATGTTATCCAAAGGAGAGAGGGTGACATCACTGGCCTTTTTGTTGGCCAGCTGCTGGTAGAATATTGTAGGGAGTAGCCCTCCTTTTGCTTACACAGACGCTGTGCACAGAGACACTCACTTGTGCTTCTCTTGCCTTTATTACAGAACAGGTGGTGCTTTCCTCTGTCTTCTCGTCTATTCTAGAAGGTACACTGTCACTAAAGAAGGTAGTGGGGTGTGTGTGGGTGTGTATGTAGTACACGGTGAGTCAGCCTCTCTGTGTGACTGTTTGCTGTGTATTTTGTCCTTGGTTTATATTGGGTCTTTTTAAAGCTTAATCTGTTGTTTTTTTTTTAAATACCTGTATATGGAATCTCAGAGGTGGTCTTGATGAACCTATTTTCAGGGAGGGGAGAGGAAGACAGAGAACAGATGTGTGGGTACCGTTGGTGAAGGAGAGGGTGGGGGGGTTTGAGAGAGCAGCACTGATACATGCACTTGACTGTGTGTGACGTGGATGGCCATTGTGGTGCAGGGAGCTCGCGGGTGCTCTGTGACAGCCAGAGAGGTGGGACGGGGTTGGAATTGGGAGACTGGCTCAAGAGGGAGGGAGCATGTGTATACCTATGGCCGATTTGTGTCGGTGTGTGACAGAAACCAACATGATATTGTAAAGCAGTTATTCTCCAATTAAAAGTTGATTTTCTTCTTAATATTGAAGTATAATTGATTTACAGTGTTGTGTTAGTTTCAGATATACAGGAAAGTGATTCAGTTATACATGTATACACTTCCTGGGATTCCTTGGTGGTCCAGTGGGTAAAGAATCAGCCTTGCAGTGTAAAGGGCACCGGCTCGATCCCTGGCCTGGGAAATCTCACATGCTGAGGAGTGGCTGGGCCGGTGTGTTCAATTATGAGCCAGCCCTCTGGAGCACATGCGCCCAGAGCCAGTTTTCTGCAACGAGAGAGGCCACTGAAATGGGAGGCCCACACATGCCAAAGAACAAAGATCGAGGAAAATTAATAACTTAGAGGCAAAAAAACCACCCCAAAACAAAACAGAAGTGATGTTGTAACAAACTCAATAAAGAGTTTTTAAAAAAATTACTGTTCTCCGTTATGGCTTATTATAGGATATTGAATACAGTTCTCGGTGTTATACAGTAGGACCTTGTTGTTTTTCTATTCTGTACATATAACAGCTTAACCCTGGCTGCCCTCTCCCTCCTTTCCCCACCCTCCTTCCCCTTTGTGAATGACAAGTCTGTTTTCTATTTCACAGATAGGTTCATTTGTATCATACTCTAGATCCCACATCTAAGTGATATCATATGGCATTTGTTTTTCTGTTTCTGACTTACTTCACTTAGTATGATATTCTCTGGTTGCATGTATGTGGCTGCAAATGCATCATTTTATTCTTTTTTATGACTGAGGATTCCCTTGTATATATGTACTACATCTTCTTTACCTATTGCTCTGTCTATGGACATTTAGATAGTTTGCAAGTCTTGGCTCTTGTGAATAGTGGAGCTGTGAATGTAGGGATGCATGTATCTTTTTGAATTAGAGTTTTTTCTGGATATATGCCCAGGAATGAGAGTGCCTGATCATACAGTAATCCTATTTTTAGTTTTCTGAGGAACCCCCATCCCATTTCCTGTAGTGGTTACAACAATTTGCATTCCTTGCAGCATTGTAGGAGGGTTCCCTTTTCTCCACACTGTCTTCAGCATTTGTTATTTGTAAGGTTTTTAATGATGGCTGTTCTGACCATTGAGAAGTAGCACCTCACTGTAGTTTTGGCCTGATTTCTCTTCTCATTAGTGATGTGGAGCATCTTTTCACGTGTCTGTTTGGCCAGCCTTTCTATTGGCTGCTCTTGGATCTGATGTAAGCTGCCACATAGAACAGGTTTGCCCAAGACTGCTTGCCTCACCTGGGCCTAGGAGAAGAGGAGCGGGCTGGCTGGGGCATGCCCCATGCAAGTACAAGCCTCGTTCATGTGCCAGAGCTAGCTTGATGGTTTATAATCATTTCTTTATCAGAGGGAGGCCCACACATGCCAAAGAACAAAGATCGAGGAAAATTAATAACTTAGAGGCAAAAAAACCACCCCAAAACAAAACAGAAGTGATGTTGTAACAAACTCAATAAAGAGTTTTTAAAAAAATTACTGTTCTCCGTTATGGCTTATTATAGGATATTGAATACAGTTCTCGGTGTTATACAGTAGGACCTTGTTGTTTTTCTATTCTGTACATATAACAGCTTAACCCTGGCTGCCCTCTCCCTCCTTTCCCCACCCTCCTTCCCCTTTGTGAATGACAAGTCTGTTTTCTATTTCACAGATAGGTTCATTTGTATCATACTCTAGATCCCACATCTAAGTGATATCATATGGCATTTGTTTTTCTGTTTCTGACTTACTTCACTTAGTATGATATTCTCTGGTTGCATGTATGTGGCTGCAAATGCATCATTTTATTCTTTTTTATGACTGAGGATTCCCTTGTATATATGTACTACATCTTCTTTACCTATTGCTCTGTCTATGGACATTTAGATAGTTTGCAAGTCTTGGCTCTTGTGAATAGTGGAGCTGTGAATGTAGGGATGCATGTATCTTTTTGAATTAGAGTTTTTTCTGGATATATGCCCAGGAATGAGAGTGCCTGATCATACAGTAATCCTATTTTTAGTTTTCTGAGGAACCCCCATCCCATTTCCTGTAGTGGTTACAACAATTTGCATTCCTTGCAGCATTGTAGGAGGGTTCCCTTTTCTCCACACTGTCTTCAGCATTTGTTATTTGTAAGGTTTTTAATGATGGCTGTTCTGACCATTGAGAAGTAGCACCTCACTGTAGTTTTGGCCTGATTTCTCTTCTCATTAGTGATGTGGAGCATCTTTTCACGTGTCTGTTTGGCCAGCCTTTCTATTGGCTGCTCTTGGATCTGATGTAAGCTGCCACATAGAACAGGTTTGCCCAAGACTGCCTGCCTCACCTGGGCCTAGGAGAAGAGGAGCGGGCTGGCTGGGGCATGCCCCATGCAAGTACAAGCCTCGTCCATGTGCCAGAGCTAGCTTGATGGTTTATAATCATTTCTTTATCAGAGGGAGCTGCTTTCCATCGCATTCTAAACAGAATGTAGTGCAGTTGCATATGATTAAATCTTCGACTATGACTAATCCTCTTTTTTTTGTTTTTTGGATTTTTTTTTGGCCACTTCTATTGATCTTTTATTTCCATCTTTGTTCTTTGGCCCGTGTGGGCCTCCCATCACAGTGGCCTCTGTTGTCATAGAGCACCGGCTCTGGGCGCACGCGCTCCAGAGCTCCAACTTGGTAGTTGGACACATCAGTCCAGCTGCTCCACGGCACGTGGGATCTTCTCAGGCCAGGGATCAAACCAGCACCCCTTGCACTGCAAGGCGGTGTCCTTACCCACTGGACCACCAGGGAAGGCCTTTTTTTGGGTATTTTTTAACAGCTTTACTGGGACGTAATTCATATATTATATGATTCACCCGTTGAAGTGTACAAATCAGGGACTTCCCTGGTGGTCCAGGGGTTAGGACTCTGCTCTTCCCTTGCGGGGTCACAGGTTTCGATCCCTGCCCAGAGAACTAAGATCCCACATGCTGTGCAGTTCAGCCAATAAATGAATACTAAAATAAATGTGTACAGTTTAATGGCATTTCATATGCCAATTTGTGTAGCAATCACCACAGCCAATTTCTGAATACTGTATTGCCTTGAAAAGAAGCCCTGTATCCCTTGGGCTAGTGTTTGTTGCTGCTGATAATGGATAACAGGCTTCTCCACTGTCGTGTTTTTCTAATGAGGCCTCTGACCAGTCTTTCCATTTTTCGCCTTCCTCATTCTTCCTCCCCTTTGCTGACTCTTATATATCATAGTACTTATCACTTTGTGTTATTTTCCTTTTTTTAAAATAATCTGTAAAGTCTTTTTTTAAACCACTGTTAATTCTGATCTTTTATCTATTATTTATTGTTGGTCTGCTGTGTCTTCATTGTTGCCTGAGGCTCTCTCAGTGCAGAGAGCAGGGATGTTTTTCATTGCAGTGTTGGCTTCTCATCTCAGCAACTTCTCTTGTTGTGGAGCACAGGCTCTAGGGTGCTCGGATTTCAGTAGTTCTGGCTCCCTGGCTCTAGAGCACAAGCTCAGTAGTTTTAGTCCATGAGCTTAGTTACTCCGAAGCATGTAGGATCTTCCCAGACCAGGGACTGAACGACCCATGGACAGGCAGATTCTTTACCACTGAGCCACTGGGGAGGCCCTTTACCTTTCTATTTTAATGTTTGTTTTTCTCAGAATGTAAACTTTATGGAGGCAGGAATTTTTGTCTTAAACGGTCTGGAACATAGTAAGGATTCAGGTATTTGCTGAATGAATTATAATGGGTCAGTTTATTAAGTTCTAGGAACTCGCTTAAGAGCTACTATCTTTATTTTATTCCCATAGAAATTGCAGCTCAGAGGTGAAATAACTTGCCCCAAGTTGCTAACTGGCAGAGCAGATTTGTGAACCAGAGTATAGCTCATTGCTGTCTGGTAAGCCCATCATGGGGGGCCAGTGCAAGAGATGTGGGTTTGATCCCTGGGTCGGAAAGATCCCTAGAGCAGGGTGCATGGAAACTGACTCTAGTGTTCTTGCCTGGAGAATCCCATGGACCGTGGAGCCTGGGCTGCAGTCCACGTGGTTGCAAAGAATGCTAGAGTCGTGCTGAGCACCTGCGTGCACGCAAGCCACGTATGTAAGTTACATTTTGTTAGTAAAGTCATTAAAAAAGTAAAATGAGGGCTTCCCTGATGGTCCAGTGGGTAGACTCCACCTTGCAGTGCAAGGAGCACCAGTTTGATCCCTGGCTCGGTAGGATCCCATGTGCTGTGTAGCGACTGGGCCAGTATGTCCCATTACGAGCCAGCGCGCTGGAGTGCATGCACCTGGAGCCGGTGCTCTGCAACAAGAGAGGCCACTGCAGTGGGAGTCCAACACATGCCAAAGAATAAAGGTGGATGAAAAATTAAAGAACCAATAAAAGAGGCTGAAATTTTAAAAGAAAGTAAAATGACACAGGTGAAATGTATAGATTTTATTAATCCAGCATAGCCAAAGTATTACCATTTCAACATAATAATTTTAATCAGTATAAAAATTGTCTTGGGGCTTCCCTGGTGGTCCAGTGGGTAAGGACACCGCCATAGCAGTGCAAGGGGCGCCGGTTTGATCCCTGGCCTGGGAAGATCCCACGTGCCGCGGAGCGGCTGGACCGATGTGTCCAATTGCTGAGCCGGAGCTCTGGAGCACATGCGCCCAGAGCCGGTGCTCTGCAACAGTAGAGGCCACTGCGATGGGAGGCCCACAAGGGCCAAAGAACAAAGATGGATGAGAAATAGAAAAATGAAAGACCAATAGAAGTGGCTCGCCCGCCCCCTCCCTCCCCAACCTTCCCCTCCCCAAAAAAATTAAAAAAAAATTGTCTTGTGCATTTTTGTTTTTCAAACCACGTCTTTGGAAGCCAGTGTGCATTTTACACTAATGGTAACTTATCTGTGGAGACCAGCCACATTTTGGGGGGTCAAGCCTCATGTGGTTAATGACCTGTTGGGATCCCAGGTGTGACTGACCTCAGATCTCATGATCCCACCTCTGTCCCTTGCTGCTTCTCAGTGTTCAAGCTGCTGCTCCTTTCTAGCTGGGGAAGATAACAGAACACACAGCTGACGTTTCTCAAGAATGACCACATACAGAAGGCTTAAGTTACATTCTTATTGACTTCTCTCATTTTCAGAAGAACTTGAGAAAGTAAGTATGTCAGGCCTCAGTTTTTGTCCAGTCAGCAGAGAAATTTTACAGATGATGGAATGAAGATCTAGAGGCTTAACCGCTTGTCTGAATTTGTAAGGTTTCCACTTGGCGGGGTCAGGTGTAGAATCCAGCTCACGTGAGGCCTGGAATTGTCTTTTCAACATAAAGTCTGTCCCCAAAGTCCATAGCTAGCCTGAGAGACTCACTCTGTCTGAGAAACCCAGAGGTTTTATGTTGCTGGTTTCAATCTATATATCTAGACCCCTGCCATTTTTCCTGTTTTTTAAAAAAATATTCATTTATTTATTTGACTGTGCCTGTCTTAGTTGTGGTGTGTGGGATCCAGTTCCCTGCATGCATGTGTGCATACTCAATCATGTCTGATTCTTTAGTGATACCATATACGGTAGCCCACTAGGCTTCTCTGTCCATGGATATTTCCAGGGAAGAACACTGACCAGGGATCAAACCCAGACCCCTTTGGACCTCCAGGGAAGTCTCTCCTCTTGTATTGAACAGTCCCTCCTTTCCTACCTCAATTCATTTGTTGTAACTCTTCTTTCAGACTGGGTTCTGGCTAAGACTTTATTTCCCCAAATGTTCCCCTGGAAGTTCCCTGTCCTGTCCCTTTCATGACAAATAACTTCAAACAAATGCAGTCTTTTGAGAAAAAGATTTGTTAATATGCTGATCTGACTCTCCGAGAGTCAGTTCATTACTTGGCAGCGCAGAACTAGTTGGAGGAAAGATTTCTCCATTGTGGCTGATTTCCGGCCCTCTGTGTTCGAGGGGGCTCTGTGGGTATCTTCTGGGTGGGAGGGGAAGCCTGCAGCTGTGTGGGTGCTGGGTAGGGCTTTAACTGGTTGAGAGCTGACAGTTCTTGGCAGGCTTGTGGAAACTGTGGATTGGAACAGAAGGCTGGGTGTGAAGTTAATGCTCAACTGAGAGCTGGAAAAGAGCCTCCTGTGGGTGATCGCATGGGCTTCCCTGCTGGCTCAGCTGGTAAAGAATCTGCCTGCTGTATGGGAGACCTGGGTTCAATCCTTGAGTTGGAAGATCCCCTGGAGGAGGGCATGGCAACCCACTCCAGTATTCTTGTCTGGAGAATCCCTATGGACAGAGGCACCTGCCTGGCTACAGTCCATGGGATCACAAAGAGTTGGACATGACTGAGCAGCTTAAGCACGTGGGTGATCATATCTGAGAGGCTGTGTATTTGATACTTTAAGCTATCCTCTTTCTATTATCCTGGAGTTAAATTTGTTGAGAACAAACTCACGTTTGTCTTCTCTTGGATTTTCCCTTTTGATAGTAGTTTCTTCACTGACCTCAAATGAGTTTTCTGTATGGGGGTGGGTGGGGCCATAGCATTTAACTCAAACCATGTGAGTCTGCAGCGTGACCTAGTAGTTCCTCTCTGCTTGAAAAGCTTGTGGATTTACTCTGCCTTCTCTTCACAGGAGAAACAGCAGTCTTTCATGAATGGAAGGAACATTTTGGTAGGGGGTTCATCATTGCATGAGACTTTTAAATTAATCCACTATAAAATGGAATTTCATTGAGTTCTGGAATCATATTAAAGCAAACAGTATGAATTGGGAAATTGGTCCATTGAGGGTTGTGTGGGTTAGTTTGCCTTATGTAATACTGGATTCTTCCTAAGATTTTGTGCTGATTGGTGCTAATTTTAAGGTGACTTTAAGAAGCTTTCCTAATACAAATGAAGGACAAAGGCTAAATGAATTCAGTAAAGTGAGTTGCATTGGCTTTCATCATTTGAGTGGCAGCGGCAGGATCTTTTCTTGGGTCCATCATCTTGACTCTGATTTTCATGCTCACGCCTAGGTCAGAAACTGCCAGATTCTCCACTTTTAGAAATTAATTCCTTTTAAAATTAAAAAATGATACCAATTAATGTAGTTATCTTGTAACACATTACTCTTTAGCAGTTGTATTTTTTCTGTTTTGTTTTTTCTTTTCATCTTTATTGAGGTAGGCAGTTGAACCTTGGGCAATGAGTCTGACTGCATGAATCCACTTATACACAGGTTTTTTTCTAATAAATATTTACTACAGTACTGAATCTGATTCTGGGGATGCAGAGTCATCTGTGGGAAGCTGACTGTAAAGTTATATGCAGATTTCTAACTGCATGGGGATTGGCACCCTAAACTCCCCTTTATGTTTGTGGGTCAGCTGTAATCGACAAATAAAATTATAAGCTACTGTAAATGTGCAGTGCAATAATTTGTTATATGTGTACATTATGAAAGAATCCCCCTCCCCCACCCCGGCATTGATATCTATGTTAGTCACCCAGTCGTGTCTGACTCATTGCAATCCCATGAACTATAGCCCGCCAGGCTCCTCTACCCATGGAATTCTCCAGGCCAGAATACTGGAGTAGGGTGCCAGGGAATCTTCTGGACCCAGGAATCAAGTCAGGGTCCCCTGACTTGCAGGTAGATTCTTTACCATCTGAGCCACCAAGGATTGGTATATTTTATCATATAAGGCTAGTTGAAGCAGATACAGAATAGTAACCTGGTAGGACTGTAGGAAAAGGAACATGAGTATGTCAGTGGGGTTGGTGAGACAGCCCCAAAGATAAATGATTTGTTCTTCACTAAATGTAGTGGGGTAGGGATGAGAGGGTATTATTACTAATCGATGCACAAATCTCTGCGACTCGCCTATTCTCTGCATTCTCTTAGGAATGCTAAAGGATAACAACTTCAAATAGTTGAGACATGACATTCACAGGACACAAGCACAAGGAAAGTGTATCAGAGTTAACCAGTCAGTAATATTATATAAAAATAGAAGACCATAATAAGAGTAATAAGATCTTATTGCAAGATGAATATTATAGAACAGTGACTCTCAATCTTCACTGTATATTAGAATCAAATGGGAAACTTAAATGCTGATGCCTTAATAAAAAAGAGAGATTGAATGATTGTATTCAACTTGCTTGGGGATGAAGGCTGGGCATTTTTGAGAGCCCAGGTGGTTTCTAGGGTTGAGAATAACTGCGATGGGTCAGCTGAAATGAAGCCTTGCAACTGAAGTTTTGAATTTTCCAATTAAAATGATACCAATTAATGTAGTTATCTTGTAACACATTACTCTTTAGCAGTTGTATTTTTTCTGTTTTGTTTTTTCTTTTCATCTTTATTGAGGTAGGCAGTTGAACCTTGGGCAATGAGTCTGACTGCATGAATCCACTTATACACAGGTTTTTTTCTAATAAATATTTACTACAGTACTGAATCTGATTCTGGGGATGCAGAGTCATCTGTGGGAAGCTGACTGTAAAGTTATATGCAGATTTCTAACTGCATGGGGATTGGCACCCTAAACTCCCCTTTATGTTTGTGGGTCAGCTGTAATCGACAAATAAAATTATAAGCTACTGTAAATGTGCAGTGCAATAATTTGTTATATGTGTACATTATGAAAGAATCCCCCTCCCCCACCCCGGCATTGATATCTATGTTAGTCACCCAGTCGTGTCTGACTCATTGCAATCCCATGAACTATAGCCCGCCAGGCTCCTCTACCCATGGAATTCTCCAGGCCAGAATACTGGAGTAGGGTGCCAGGGAATCTTCTGGACCCAGGAATCAAGTCAGGGTCCCCTGACTTGCAGGTAGATTCTTTACCATCTGAGCCACCAAGGATTGGTATATTTTATCATATAAGGCTAGTTGAAGCAGATACAGAATAGTAACCTGGTAGGACTGTAGGAAAAGGAACATGAGTATGTCAGTGGGGTTGGTGAGACAGCCCCAAAGATAAATGATTTGTTCTTCACTAAATGTAGTGGGGTAGGGATGAGAGGGTATTATTACTAATCGATGCACAAATCTCTGCGACTCGCCTATTCTCTGCATTCTCTTAGGAATGCTAAAGGATAACAACTTCAAATAGTTGAGACATGACATTCACAGGACACAAGCACAAGGAAAGTGTATCAGTTAACCAGTCAGTAATATTATATAAAAATAGAAGACCATAATAAGAGTAATAAGATCTTATTGCAAGATGAATATTATAGAACAGTGACTCTCAATCTTCACTGTATATTAGAATCAAATGGGAAACTTAAATGCTGATGCCTTAATAAAAAAGAGAGATTGAATGATTGTATTCAACTTGCTTGGGGATGAAGGCTGGGCATTTTTGAGAGCCCCGCAGGTGGTTTCTAGGGTTGAGAATAACTGCGATGGGTCAGCTGAAATGAAGCCTTGCACTGAGAGTGGTTCTTGACATCCTGGGAGCCAGACTCCCTGAAACTGCAGCTTCCTGGTCTTCACTCAGATTCTGTCCTGGCTCTGGGTTACCATTTGAGAAACCCTCTGGTAAGCATAGACTCTTGGGTCATGAGATCACAGGCACTGAATGGGGTTGGAAGGTTTTATGAAAAGTGGGGCATGAGCAAATGTGTTAGGAATGTGTAGAATCCAGAAGAAGAGTGGGTGGGGAGCAGAGGCATGTCTGGGGCATTGAGAGAGTTGGTGTCGGTGGGGGAGTCATGTGAGATGAGGTTGGGAAGGTAGAGGGCCTTCATGTCATTTTCAGCAGCCTAGGTTTTACCTTGTTCAGCTTGGAGAGACTTGGGTTTGGAGAGCCTGGCCTGACCAAGCCAAGTCAGTAAACATGCCCAGAGGGTAGGTGTCCTTGATAGGAGGAAGTGGTGGTTACATGGGAGGTGACTTGGGAAGCACTGTCTTGTTTCACATAAGCTGCTAGGAAGTTGTAAAATGGTGACACTTGAACTAAAACTGTCTAAATTAGGAATAAATTCAGCAAGCTTTTTTTTTTTTTTTTAAATGGGATAATTTTTTATTTTTTTTATTTTTTAATGGGGGGGTGGGAAGGGAGGGGGATGGGCGGGCCACTTCTATTGGTCTTTCGTTTGTCTATTTTCATCCGTCTTTGTTCTTTGGCCCTTGTGGGCCTCCCATCGCGGTGGCCTCTGTTGTCGGCCGGCTCTGGGCGCATGCGCTCCAGAGCTCCAGCTTGGTAATTGGACACATTGGTCCAGCCGCTCCGCGGCACGTGGGATCTTCCCAGGCCAGGGATCAAACCGGCGCCTGTTGCACTGCAAGGCGGTGTTCTTACCCACTGGACCACCAGGGGAGCCCGGAATAATTTTTTAATTAAAAAAAAATTCTTTGGTCATGCCATGTAGCATGTAGGATCTTAGATCTCTGAGCAGGAATTGAACCCACAATCTCAGCATTTGGAAGTGGGGAGCCTTAACCACTGGACTACCGGGAAAGTCCTTTAAGAGGCATTTATTATGTGCCTTTCATACAGCAGAAATGCTGAAGTGCTTTAGGTTGTTTTCTAAAAGCATGCTGGAATGCTTTGCTGGTAACACATATATTAATAATTCCCTCAGACTCACTAGACCTCAGTCCTTCAGACCAGGGAGGAAAATAGCCACTGTGACTTTTATTTGTGCAATAATTATGTCATGGTCATGGCTCTCTGGAAGTGTTTTACTCAGGACATTTCGCAGTGGCTTTGAGGAACTTGACACATACCATTGTGTCTGTACAATACAGTATTACCAGAAGAAAGCTGGAAGACTGCTGGTTCATTGGGAGTGTTTTACAAATACATTTTGGGCCAGAAACCTCTGAGTAGTTAGTAAGAGCAAGAGCTGCCTTTGTACAAAAGTGCACGGAGACATGGAATCTTGCTCGTCACCTTCAGACTTCTGAATGTTCTGAAGTCAGTTCATCACCCCTGTAGATCTCATCGACTCCAGCGCGAGGCATAGAACAGACCGTGGCGTGACTGTGGTGTCACTGCATCTTAGGGGAGTGGGGAAGGACAGCCGTCACAGTCATTTTCTTTTCGTTGGTTATTAGCCACAGTTCACCACAGTCTACAAATGATTCAGCATCTGTTCAACAAATAGTTTTTGAATGAAGCTGGCATAAGCCACAAGGAAGTGTTTGCATATTTTACTACTATAATTAAGCACAAGTCAGAACAGGGGTGTGTGTGTGACTTATGCCATATCCATTTACACTTCTGACAGCATGCGTCAGAGTAATGGGCATGTCATCTATTAGGCCTTCCGAAGTAACACACAAGATAGGATTGAATCCAGCAATTTCCAGTGTTTTGGGGTGAGGAGTGTGCTGGTGCTGATAGAAAGAAGCTGCTTGAAATCAGCATCTGAACTAAACATTTTTTCTGTAACTCCTGATGTGTTCTGTCCTGTCTTGAGTACACGGGATTGTAGAAAGTCTGGCGTAATGAAGCCTGTTTAGGGTGGTTTAAACTCACTAATTCCTAACTTTATTTCACTAGGACGTCCCTTCTCAAACCAGTCTTGAACTTCTTAAAGATAAATATTGCTGAATATTAATTTAATATATTGTAATCAAACTTGACTGCATGAAATGTTAGTGAAGCTTTAATGCTGTATGAGCTGCAGAATTTACTTTTTTTTTTCTTTAGCCCCACATGGAAGGGATTATGCAGACACTCTGGATGAGAACATTGTCCCTCTGCAAATCTAGTGAGAATTTTGAATAATGTTGTGAGATGACTGAGATCTTCCAATCAGTGCCTTTAAGAAAGAGCTGTATTTGCTTTTGTGGAAGAAGCCAGAATATTTCAAGAAGTAATCTAGAATCATGTTGAAGATAAATGAGCACCTTGAGAGTTTTCTTCTCCTAGCCCGTGACTTTTGCTTAACTGGAGTCTTTTCTTTCCCCACCATAAATAGCAAATTTGAAAACAATCATGATGAGGGTAGTGGACCGGAAAATGACATATTTGAGTGCTCAAGAGAATTGGCCTTAAATAATAAGACCAATAAATTACAGTGCTGTCTGTATGAAAGAGGCCAGATAAATGATAGAATCATGGGGTATATTATTTATGAATATATGAGGGTATAACTCCCCACCAAAATGGCTTGAAAATTGCAGTGTAATTAATAGATTCTTTCTTCTTCTTATTGTTATTTTAAAAGTGTTTGCTTGTTTGCCGGTGCAGGGTCTTAGTTGCGCCCTTCAGGATATTTCGTTGTGGGAGCACTCAGTGTTGCGGTGCTCGGCTTAGTTGCTTTGAGGCATTGGGATCTTAGTCCCCCGACTAGGGATCGAACCTGCACAACCCCTGCATTGGAATGTGGATTATTAATCACTGGACCAACAGGGAAGTCCCAGATTATTCCTTTAATAGTTTTTTATTCAAATTGAAGATGTGAGGATTGAATCCAGCAATTTCCAGTGTTTTGGGGTGAGGTGTGCTGGTGCTGATAGAAAGAAGCTGCTTGAAATCAGCATCTGAACTAAACATTTTTTCTGTAACTCCTGATGTGTTCTGTCCTGTCTTGAGTACACGGGATTGTAGAAAGTCTGGCGTAATGAAGCCTGTTTAGGGTGGTTTAAACTCACTAATTCCTAACTTTATTTCACTAGGACGTCCCTTCTCAAACCAGTCTTGAACTTCTTAAAGATAAATATTGCTGAATATTAATTTAATATATTGTAATCAAACTTGACTGCATGAAATGTTAGTGAAGCTTTAATGCTGTATGAGCTGCAGAATTTACTTTTTTTTTTCTTTAGCCCCACATGGAAGGGATTATGCAGACACTCTGGATGAGAACATTGTCCCTCTGCAAATCTAGTGAGAATTTTGAATAATGTTGTGAGATGACTGAGATCTTCCAATCAGTGCCTTTAAGAAAGAGCTGTATTTGCTTTTGTGGAAGAAGCCAGAATATTTCAAGAAGTAATCTAGAATCATGTTGAAGATAAATGAGCACCTTGAGAGTTTTCTTCTCCTAGCCCGTGACTTTTGCTTAACTGGAGTCTTTTCTTTCCCCACCATAAATAGCAAATTTGAAAACAATCATGATGAGGGTAGTGGACCGGAAAATGACATATTTGAGTGCTCAAGAGAATTGGCCTTAAATAATAAGACCAATAAATTACAGTGTTGTCTGTATGAAAGAGGCCAGATAAATGATAGAATCATGGGGTATATTATTTATGAATATATGAGGGTATAACTCCCCACCAAAATGGCTTGAAAATTGCAGTGTAATTAATAGATTCTTTCTTCTTCTTATTGTTATTTTAAAAGTGTTTGCTTGTTTGCCGGTGCAGGGTCTTAGTTGCGCCCTTCAGGATATTTCGTTGTGGGAGCACTCAGTGTTGCGGTGCTCGGCTTAGTTGCTTTGAGGCATTGGGATCTTAGTCCCCTGACTAGGGATCGAACCTGCACAACCCCTGCATTGGAATGTGGATTATTAATCACTGGACCAACAGGGAAGTCCCAGATTATTCCTTTTTAATAGTTTATTCATTAACTATTTCAGGATGATTTTCAGACAGTTAATTGATTAGATCACATATCAAGCCCAGATAAACATCTATAATTGACTGGCTGATAAGCTAGCTGCTGAGTATTGAGGAAAGGAGAGGATACGGCTCCTGCCCCTGGTGAAAGTGGCTTTCTGCATGCAGTTTTCCTCTGGGTAGTGTCTTCCTCTCTGATCCCGCTTTCAAACCCCTCCTGCCTCCCCATTGCTCTCTGCTGTTGCCAGCCTGATTTCAGTCTGAGTGGGGTCATGGAGAGGAACATGGCAATACCTGTTTTGCCTTCTTATGTTGTCAGGCACTTCTTGATGGTTTTCATTGTCTGGAAACATTGTGAACCTATGGCCAAATAATCCTAAAGGTCCTCTATTAATATCAGTGTACAGACCTGACAGCGACTTATGGTAGATCCCTATCACAGCCATCTCCTGGTTAAGAAAAAGTCATTCCTGTTCTGGATTTAATGAGTTTTGTGTACTGAGTTTTCTCAGGCAGAGAAAACTTGAGCATATTCTCATTATGAAAGTGTTCATTCCAGGAATCTTCTCTGCCAAGCTTCCTGTTTCTTTCCAAAACATATTTGCTGTTTTTAAGTTAAAATGGATGGTGGAAACGGAAAGAATGAGATGTCAGCTTTCATGGTTTTGAACTTTTTTTTTATTAATGATTAAGGGGATATTCATTTCCAGGAATCAAGTTGCTTAAAAAAAGTGCTGTCTGTATGAAAGAGGCCAGATAAATGATAGAATCATGGGGTATATTATTTATGAATATATGAGGGTATAACTCCCCACCAAAATGGCTTGAAAATTGCAGTGTAATTAATAGATTCTTTCTTCTTCTTATTGTTATTTTAAAAGTGTTTGCTTGTTTGCCGGTGCAGGGTCTTAGTTGCGCCCTTCAGGATATTTCGTTGTGGGAGCACTCAGTGTTGCGGTGCTCGGCTTAGTTGCTTTGAGGCATTGGGATCTTAGTCCCCTGACTAGGGATCGAACCTGCACAACCCCTGCATTGGAATGTGGATTATTAATCACTGGACCAACAGGGAAGTCCCAGATTATTCCTTTTTAATAGTTTATTCATTAACTATTTCAGGATGATTTTCAGACAGTTAATTGATTAGATCACATATCAAGCCCAGATAAACATCTATAATTGACTGGCTGATAAGCTAGCTGCTGAGTATTGAGGAAAGGAGAGGATACGGCTCCTGCCCCTGGTGAAAGTGGCTTTCTGCATGCAGTTTTCCTCTGGGTAGTGTCTTCCTCTCTGATCCCGCTTTCAAACCCCTCCTGCCTCCCCATTGCTCTCTGCTGTTGCCAGCCTGATTTCAGTCTGAGTGGGGTCATGGAGAGGAACATGGCAATACCTGTTTTGCCTTCTTATGTTGTCAGGCACTTCTTGATGGTTTTCATTGTCTGGAAACATTGTGAACCTATGGCCAAATAATCCTAAAGGTCCTCTATTAATATCAGTGTACAGACCTGACAGCGACTTATGGTAGATCCCTATCACAGCCATCTCCTGGTTAAGAAAAAGTCATTCCTGTTCTGGATTTAATGAGTTTTGTGTACTGAGTTTTCTCAGGCAGAGAAAACTTGAGCATATTCTCATTATGAAAGTGTTCATTCCAGGAATCTTCTCTGCCAAGCTTCCTGTTTCTTTCCAAAACATATTTGCTGTTTTTAAGTTAAAATGGATGGTGGAAACGGAAAGAATGAGATGTCAGCTTTCATGGTTTTGAACATTTTGATTTAAATATTGTATCAATATTTAAGTACTTAAAAATGGGGGGGAAATAATTCATGTAGTGGTGATATCATCATTGTTCTCAGAAGCTGGAGAGTAACTTCAGGTGCCACTGCTCTGTTTCAGTGATGAGACATTCTCTCACCAGGCTAGTAGTTCTGGTCTTCAGGGAAATTACTCAGTAAATGTGCTTGAGGAAAAAAGAAAAAATGAAAGTTACCCATCATGGCCCATAATTTTAAAGTTAAGGTAAACCCCGAATTAGAAATGAAGTATACGTTTTATATGGATCTTAGTCTTTATATATGTCCGTGTTCTGTATTGTTTTAATCATAAGATAAACATTACAAACAAACCATGCTTAAAGTCTTTTCAAATGCAAGCCATAGAGCTTCTCTCTATATAGTAATTCCTTAATAGCTGGCATTCTGTTGCCTTGGAATTTCCCTGAGTTGAGATTCTTTCTACAGAGGTGATTAATACTTATGATAATTACCCTGAGGATCCACAAAAACCTCTTGAGTCCTTAAAGATTAAATTATATTCAGTCCTCTCTGTCATGTCCCAAATTTATTGTCTTCAGTGGTTTGAAAATTTGAGCATCTGTTTGTGATATTTTTTCTCCTGGTTGAAGACTCCGTTTGCTGACAAGAGAAATCATAGGATGTATGCCTTTCTGGAACCTGTTTGCCTTTGTTTTTCTGGTTTTAAAGAAGCAGTGACAAATTAACAACTGTGCTGAGGGAGGAAAAGACAAAGAAATGAGGAACCTGGAGTGCCTCCCAGCTTTCCCTGATCATGGGGTGTGGCAGCACAGCTTTGGGCTGGCAACATTGGTGGGCAGGAAAAGTCATCCTGTCGTTTGTACACATATTGCAGATAACAAGGTCCTGAAGGAAGCAGGGGAAAAAAAATCATTGTGCACCTGTCACCTTTGATTGCATGGAGATGAAGCATACATAGCCTCTTCTAACTCTGTCCTCTAAAAGTGTTCATTCCAGGAATCTTCTCTGCCAAGCTTCCTGTTTCTTTCCAAAACATATTTGCTGTTTTTAAGTTAAAATGGATGGAAACGGAAAGAATGAGATGTCAGCTTTCATGGTTTTGAACATTTTGATTTAAATATTGTATCAATATTTAAGTACTTAAAAATGGGGGGGAAATAATTCATGTAGTGGTGATATCATCATTGTTCTCAGAAGCTGGAGAGTAACTTCAGGTGCCACTGCTCTGTTTCAGTGATGAGACATTCTCTCACCAGGCTAGTAGTTCTGGTCTTCAGGGAAATTACTCAGTAAATGTGCTTGAGGAAAAAAGAAAAAATGAAAGTTACCCATCATGGCCCATAATTTTAAAGTTAAGGAAAACCCCCGAATTAGAAATGAAGTATACGTTTTATATGGATCTTAGTCTTTATATATGTCCGTGTTCTGTATTGTTTTAATCATAAGATAAACATTACAAACAAACCATGCTTAAAGTCTTTTCAAATGCAAGCCATAGAGCTTCTCTCTATATAGTAATTCCTTAATAGCTGGCATTCTGTTGCCTTGGAATTTCCCTGAGTTGAGATTCTTTCTACAGAGGTGATTAATACTTATGATAATTACCCTGAGGATCCACAAAAACCTCTTGAGTCCTTAAAGATTAAATTATATTCAGTCCTCTCTGTCATGTCCCAAATTTATTGTCTTCAGTGGTTTGAAAATTTGAGCATCTGTTTGTGATATTTTTTCTCCTGGTTGAAGACTCCGTTTGCTGACAAGAGAAATCATAGGATGTATGCCTTTCTGGAACCTGTTTGCCTTTGTTTTTCTGGTTTTAAAGAAGCAGTGACAAATTAACAACTGTGCTGAGGGAGGAAAAGACAAAGAAATGAGGAACCTGGAGTGCCTCCCAGCTTTCCCTGATCATGGGGTGTGGCAGCACAGCTTTGGGCTGGCGACATTGGTGGGCAGGAAAAGTCATCCTGTCGTTTGTACACATATTGCAGATAACAAGGTCCTGAAGGAAGCAGGGGAAAAAAAATCATTGTGCACCTGTCACCTTTGATTGCATGGAGATGAAGCATACATAGCCTCTTCTAACTCTGTCCTCTCTGTTCTCCTCATGCATTGGGTCTCACCTGTGTTACCTCTTTAGTCAGGTAACAGGGGCATTTCCCTCAATTTTGAACTTCAAACTATAGAATCACTGAGGCAGTTGTTGTTTGGTCACAAAGTCATCTCTGACTTTTTTGTGAACCCCATGCGCTGTAGCCCGCCAGGCTCCTTTGTCCACAGGGTTTCCTGGCAAGAATCCTGGAGTGATTTGCCATTTCCTTTTCTCTAGGGAATCTTGCTGATCCAGAGATCACCCAGGTCTTCTGCACTGGCAGACAGATTCTTTTTTTTTTTTTTGGCCACTTCTATTGGTCTTTCATTTATCTATTTTCATCCATCTTTGTTCTTCGGCCCATGTGGGCCTCCCATCACAGTGGCCTCTGTCGCTGCAGAGCACCGGCTCCAGTAGTTGGACACATTGGTACAGCTGCTCCACAGCACATGGGATCTTCCCAGACTAGGGATTGAACCGGTGCCTCTTGCACTGCAAGACAGCGTCCCTACCCACTGGACCACCAGGGGAAACCTCAGGCAGATTTTTACCACTGACTACCTGGAATAGCCCACTGATGCAGGAGTAATTTTAGGAGCATTTAGCCCAGATCGCATCGTATCATGGCTGTATCTTCATATCCTGCATTGAGTTGATAGTCATTGGGTGTTGAAGCCAGTATTTAATAGGTATATTCCAGTACATTCCCTACATATGAACCTTCAAGTTGTGAATTTTCAAAGATGAGAATGTACATCTGGTTCCTGTAAGGTACCAGAGCCTGTGCCATCAACGTCAAGTGTGAGTGGAGTTTCGACTTGCCCTCGGTTTCCTATTGCTGACAGTCCTTCTGCTCTGTCATCTCCCACCTCCTCTCTCTCTCTAGTCAGTAACTCTTCTTGTCTTTCCACTTGATGCCAGCCCATCTAGGCCAGCTGTTGTACTGTACTACTGTGCTTTTCAGGATACTTTACAGTAAGAGTGAAAGCATTGTTTTTATTTTTTAGTGTATTATTTGTTTGAAAAGTATTATAAAGCTATCACAGTACCGTATGATATTGTGCACCTGTCACCTTTGATTGCATGGAGATGAAGCATACATAGCCTCTTCTAACTCTGTCCTCTCTGTTCTCCTCATGCATTGGGTCTCACCTGTGTTACCTCTTTAGTCAGGTAACAGGGGCATTTCCCTCAATTTTGAACTTCAAACTATAGAATCACTGAGGCAGTTGTTGTTTGGTCACAAAGTCATCTCTGACTTTTTTGTGAACCCCATGCGCTGTAGCCCGCCAGGCTCCTTTGTCCACAGGGTTTCCTGGCAAGAATCCTGGAGTGATTTGCCATTTCCTTTTCTCTAGGGAATCTTGCTGATCCAGAGATCACCCAGGTCTTCTGCACTGGCAGACAGATTCTTTTTCTTTTTTTTTTGGCCACTTCTATTGGTCTTTCATTTATCTATTTTCATCCATCTTTGTTCTTCGGCCCATGTGGGCCTCCTATCACAGTGGCCTCTGTCGCTGCAGAGCACCGGCTCCAGTAGTTGGACACATTGGTACAGCTGCTCCACAGCACATGGGATCTTCCCAGACTAGGGATTGAACCGGTGCCTCTTGCACTGCAAGACAGCGTCCCTACCCACTGGACCACCAGGGAAGCCTCAGGCAGATTTTTTACCACTGACTACCTGGAATAGCCCACTGATGCAGGAGTAATTTTAGGAGCATTTAGCCCAGATCGCATCGTATCATGGCTGTATCTTCATATCCTGCATTGAGTTGATAGTCATTGGGTGTTACGAAGCCAGTATTTAATAGGTATATTCCAGTACATTCCCTACATATGAACCTTCAAGTTGTGAATTTTCAAAGATGAGAATGTACATCTGGTTCCTGTAAGGTACCAGAGCCTGTGCCATCAACGTCAAGTGTGAGTGGAGTTTCGACTTGCCCTCGGTTTCCTATTGCTGACAGTCCTTCTGCTCTGTCATCTCCCACCTCCTCTCTCTCCTCTAGTCAGTAACTCTTCTTGTCTTTCCACTTGATGCCAGCCCATCTAGGCCAGCTGTTGTACTGTACTACTGTGCTTTTCAGGATACTTTACAGTAAGAGTGAAAGCATTGTTTTTATTTTTTAGTGTATTATTTGTTTGAAAAGTATTATAAAGCTATCACAGTACCGTATGATATAGCCAATTGTGTTAGTTGGGAACCTAAGCTAACTCTGGACTTAAGAACAAGTTGGGCTAATGAACGTGCTCTCAGATCGGAACTCCTTCAGTAGGGGATTTCCTATATATGTGAATAATGAAGTCACTTTGCTGTATACCTGAAATGAATACAACATTGTAAGTCATCTGTAGACTTCAAAAAAAAAAAAAAAAAAAACCGAGAAACCATTATTTATGGAGCATTTGCTTTGTTCCAGGCAAACTTGGGAAAAGTGGTCTGGGTTTTGACCTGGATTCAAATCCCAGCTTTGCCATGTGTTAGCTCTGTGACCTTGATCAAGTTATGTAGCCTCTCTGAACTCCACTGTCTTCTGGAAAGCAGTTGTGTTGGTTTGCTGGGGCTGCCACAGCACAGCACTGCACTGCAGACTGTGTATCTGAAACAACATACATTTATTTTTTCATGGATCTGGAGGCTAGTTCAGGGTCAAGGTGTCTGCATGATTGTCTTGGAGACTTCCTCCTTGGCTGTGGATGGTTGCCTTCTCCCTGGTCTTCAAATCTCTTCTTTTTCTCTGTCTCTTAGAGACAGTCGTCTAAGGACCCCAATCATACTAAATTAGGGCTCGCCCTGATGACCCTATTTTAACTTAATATCCTTTTTAAAGCTCCTATCTGCATATACACAGTAGTCACATGCTGGGGAAGCAGGAGTTAAAACATCAAACTATGCGTTTTGGGGTATAGAATTTAGCGACCCATAACAGCAGTGAAAGTATGTGCTTGGGTATTACTGTGTTGTTGTGAAGATTAAATGAAATAATATATGCACAGGCCTGGCCGCTTAGGAAGTGTGAGTGGAGTTTCGACTTGCCCTCGGTTTCCTATTGCTGACAGTCCTTCTGCTCTGTCATCTCCCACCTCCTCTCTCCTCTAGTCAGTAACTCTTCTTGTCTTTCCACTTGATGCCAGCCCATCTAGGCCAGCTGTTGTACTGTACTACTGTGCTTTTCAGGATACTTTACAGTAAGAGTGAAAGCATTGTTTTTATTTTTTAGTGTATTATTTGTTTGAAAAGTATTATAAAGCTATCACAGTACCGTATGATATAGCCAATTGTGTTAGTTGGGAACGTAAGCTAACTCTGGACTTAAGAACAAGTTGGGCTAATGAACGTGCTCTCAGATCGGAACTCCTTCAGTAGGGGATTTCCTATATATGTGAATAATGAAGTCACTTTGCTGTATACCTGAAATGAATACAACATTGTAAGTCATCTGTAGACTTCAAAAAAAAAAAAAAAAAAAAACCGAGAAACCATTATTTATGGAGCATTTGCTTTGTTCCAGGCAAACTTGGGAAAAGTGGTCTGGGTTTTGACCTGGATTCAAATCCCAGCTTTGCCATGTGTTAGCTCTGTGACCTTGATCAAGTTATGTAGCCTCTCTGAACTCCACTGTCTTCTGGAAAGCAGTTGTGTTGGTTTGCTGGGGCTGCCACAGCACAGCACTGCACTGCAGACTGTGTATCTGAAACAACATACATTTATTTTTTCATGGATCTGGAGGCTAGTTCAGGGTCAAGGTGTCTGCATGATTGTCTTGGAGACTTCCTCCTTGGCTGTGGATGGTTGCCTTCTCCCTGGTCTTCAAATCTCTTCTTTTTCTCTGTCTCTTAGAGACAGTCGTCTAAGGACCCCAATCATACTAAATTAGGGCTCGCCCTGATGACCCTATTTTAACTTAATATCCTTTTTAAAGCTCCTATCTGCATATACACAGTAGTCACATGCTGGGGAAGCAGGAGTTAAAACATCAAACTATGCGTTTTGGGGTATAGAATTTAGCGACCCATAACAGCAGTGAAAGTATGTGCTTGGGTATTACTGTGTTGTTGTGAAGATTAAATGAAATAATATATGCACAGGCCTGGCCCAGAAGCTTAGTGCCCATTCAGTATTTACCTTCTTGCTCAAGGTGGGGGTGGAATCCTGGTTTCTGTATATTCCATCCAAGTATGAACTGTACGCATAGGTGGGATTGTGTTTTGAAAATCCACGCCCCTTGCACTGCAAGGCAGACTCTTTACCCACTGGACCACCAGGAAAGCCATGAATACCCTCCTGATTGCTTTCGTTGGATTCTCATTTTCTTTTCTCTCCATTCGTGAAGACAATGGGTGATGTGCTTCAGGGCTGCTTCTGGTCTCTCCTGTGTGTGTGTGTGCGCTAAGTCACTTCTGTTGTTCTTTGCACTTATAAACTGTGGCCCTCCAGGCCCCTCTGTCCATGTGATTCTCCAGGCAAGAATACTGGAGTGGATTGCCATTTCCTTCTCCAGGGGATCTTCCTGGCCCAGGGATCAAACCCACGGCTCTTACATCTCCTGCATTGGCAGGCAGCTTCTGTGCCACTAACACCACCTGGGAAGCCCTTCTGGTCTCTCCTAGGCAGTTCATTCTCCCTGCCTAGATAGTCTGCTTCCTGCCTACCTGGGCATCAGTGTTTCCACTTTTACACCAAGCTGGGCTTTTCTTTCCTTGTCGTTGGCAGCCTCATCTGAGACTTCTCTGGTACTCAGCGATGGACTTCAGTTCGTTCTCTCCCTGAAATCTTTCACCATTTCCTCCTGGCAAGTATCTCTGGACACTTCAGCACAGCACTGCACTGCAGACTGTGTATCTGAAACAACATACATTTATTTTTCATGGATCTGGAGGCTAGTTCAGGGTCAAGGTGTCTGCATGATTGTCTTGGAGACTTCCTCCTTGGCTGTGGATGGTTGCCTTCTCCCTGGTCTTCAAATCTCTTCTTTTTCTCTGTCTCTTAGAGACAGTCGTCTAAGGACCCCAATCATACTAAATTAGGGCTCGCCCTGATGACCCTATTTTAACTTAATATCCTTTTTAAAGCTCCTATCTGCATATACACAGTAGTCACATGCTGGGGAAGCAGGAGTTAAAACATCAAACTATGCGTTTTGGGGTATAGAATTTAGCGACCCATAACAGCAGTGAAAGTATGTGCTTGGGTATTACTGTGTTGTTGTGAAGATTAAATGAAATAATATATGCACAGGCCTGGCCCAGAAGCTTAGTGCCCATTCAGTATTTACCTTCTTGCTCAAGGTGGGGGTGGAATCCTGGTTTCTGTATATTCCATCCAAGTATGAACTGTACGCATAGGTGGGATTGTGTTTTGAAAATCCACGCCCCTTGCACTGCAAGGCAGACTCTTTACCCACTGGACCACCAGGAAAGCCATGAATACCCTCCTGATTGCTTTCGTTGGATTCTCATTTTCTTTTCTCTCCATTCGTGAAGACAATGGGTGATGTGCTTCAGGGCTGCTTCTGGTCTCTCCTGTGTGTGTGTGTGCGCTAAGTCACTTCTGTTGTTCTTTGCGACCCTATAAACTGTGGCCCTCCAGGCCCCTCTGTCCATGTGATTCTCCAGGCAAGAATACTGGAGTGGATTGCCATTTCCTTCTCCAGGGGATCTTCCTGGCCCAGGGATCAAACCCACGGCTCTTACATCTCCTGCATTGGCAGGCAGCTTCTGTGCCACTAACACCACCTGGGAAGCCCTTCTGGTCTCTCCTAGGCAGTTCATTCTCCCTGCCTAGATAGTCTGCTTCCTGCCTACCTGGGCATCAGTGTTTCCACTTTTACACCAAGCTGGGCTTTTCTTTCCTTGTCGTTGGCAGCCTCATCTGAGACTTCTCTGGTACTCAGCGATGGACTTCAGTTCGTTCTCTCCCTGAAATCTTTCACCATTTCCTCCTGGCAATATGTGTTATCTGCCAGTGGACACTTCTGAGATATTGAGGTTTGTGTTTTTTGGACCTTACTCCAAGTACCTCCATCTCACTCGACTGTATTCCCACCCACCTTATTTCCCCATGTGGATCAGAAGTTTGGGGCAGCGTGGGGTAGAAACGAAAGTGAGCCCAGTCTCCTTACTGTTTTAGTTCAGACCTGTGCCTCATGGCCTGGGCCTCATGGGGAGTGAAGTGTAATCTCTCTGAGAATGTTCCCGTGGAGGGTAATGTTTGACAAGGCATTAGCAAGCCATCAGCATCTCAAGAATTCCAGAGAAACACACAGGAGTTTAAAATCACAGGGTATAAATGGTTCCCAAATCATTTCATAGATCATTTACTTCTAGGAAAGAAAATGCAGTTTATAAATGTCAATTTAAAAGCTTTTTACAGGAGTTTTCACTGCTAATGCAGAGGAATTTCCCATGTTTCCCTTGTTCTCTCAAGCCGAGAAGGGTTAGTACGAAATGTAGTTTTCCAACTGGAGCTTGGTTTCCTGAAAGCTATTCTTGGTGTGGTGGCTGAGTGCAGCTGTTCATCTCTCTTCATATTTCAGGTTGAGTCACTGGGTGGGCGGAACTGATTAGAATTCCCAAAACTATACATGCTGGCACTTGGGTGGAATTCTCTGGGAACAGACTAGGGGAGATTTTTGATGGAATCCCTTACATTCTGAACTTAGTTAAGCAGTAAAAAGAGCACTTTCTGTATAGAGTGCCTGAGGAAGTGTCTTTTGCATTTTGCCTTAGTTTTATTCTTAGATTGGTGGGGATACTTTTTTTTTGTATATTAAGGAATTGTTAAAATATGTTATCAAGAAAGTGTTCTTAGGGATTTCCTTGGCAGTCCACTGGTTAGGACTCTGTGCTGTCACTGCAGGGGGCATGGGTTTGATCCCTGGTCAGGGAACTAAGATCCCACAAGCTCCACGTTGTGGGCGCTCTCTCCCCACATAATAAAAAGTAACATAGGAGTTTATATTATTAAATAAAATAAAACATCCCTTGAAATTATTTAGAATAACCTTTCCTTTCCTAAAATAGGCTTATTTATTGTGTGGTGGTTTTGTTGCTAAGTTGTGTCCAATTCTTGCAGTCCCATGGACTGTAGCCCACCAGGCTCTGCTGTCCATGGAATTCTCCAGGAAAGAATAGTAGAGTCGGTTGTCATTTCCTTCTCCAGGGGATCTTCTTGACCCAGAGATCAAACCCACATCTCCTGTGTTGCAGGTGGTCTCCTGCATTATAGGCATTTCTTTTTTTTTTTAGCCAACTAAACCACTGGTTATTGTGGTTTAGTGACCTTATTTTCATGAATGATCCTGTGCACATACAAAGTTTTCTAATTTTTTTCTTTTAGACACTTTCCAGAGCTTTATAGTAATTCCACTCAGCTTACCCTACGTCTGAATTTTGCTCTCTATGTCTATCCCAAGTACCACTTGAGAAGAGAAGCTGTATTTATGGGGTGGAAAGTAGCTGTGGAGTTGGCTGGTGTAAATATCTTTGGACCATTATCCAGTGTAATGGAGACAGGGCTGCAGAAGGCCTCTGAGTGGAGGGTTCCAGATGGCCAGGGACAGCTTGGGAAGCGGTGTTATATTTTAAAGTTTCATTCGAAATACACTCAAAGCCATTTGTGGGCTGGAAGGTTACATTCCGAGTTACGACATATACTGACATTGTAGTGTTTTCTGGTGTCTGGTTTCCAGGGTTGCTCTGATGTCATCAGTAAGGCTTTAAAAACAAATCTTTCTCACAGGCAGTGTTTAGAACAATGTATTCAGAAGCATGAGCTCTGTGTAATACAAGCCATCAATCAAAAGCATTGGGTTGGCCCAAAAGATCATTCAGGTTTTTGGTCCCATCTTACAGGAAAACCTGAAGGAATTTTTGGGCTAACCCAGTAGAATGATGGGGCATCCCTATGGGCTCACGAGGGGAGAGGGTTCTTGGTTCGCTACCCCAGGTCTTCAGGATGTGGGGCAGCCCATTAAGTACCTGGGCAAGATCTGAAACAGGCCCAGTTTAGAGCTCCTGAAAGCCCCTTGGAGGATTACTTCCTTTCCTCAGGCCTCCAGTCTTTGATCAGTGCAAGAACATGGTGTAAGATGGGTCTTGAAGCTGTTTGTGAGGTAACACCTCTGCTTAGGAACATGGGCTGGAGAACCTGGTGGCCTGGCTGGTGCACACCTGCTTCTGCTATGTGGTCTGGGACAAGTCACATGTCTCCCGTTGTTGACTCTGGTCAGACCAGGTTGATCATCTGTCCTGACCTGATCTGTCTCATTCTTCAGCTGAAATCTAAGATTCCCGGCTCGGCCAGTATTCTCCTCATGGAATCTCCATGGCATCTTTGGCTTCTGCAGGTGTCTGATGTTGTTTGACAGGTTTGGTTTGTGTGGATGGACAAGTGTTAGGTGCAGAACCAGACCTCGCTTTGTGCTGCAGGGTGTAAAGTATGTCTTTAGGATGAGGGTCATGCGGGCAATTTGGAGATCAAGGTTGTGTGTGTGTGTTTTAAAGATTTATTTATTTATTTATTTTGGGCGGGGGTCGGGTTGGGGAGGAAGGGGAGCGGGCGGGCCACTTCTATTGGTCTTTCATTTCTCTGTTTTCATCCGTCTTTGTTCTTTGGCTCCTGCGGGCCTCCCATCGCGGTGGCGTCCGTTGTCGCAGAGCGCTGGCTCTGGGCGCATGTGCTCCAGAGCTCTGGCTTGGTAATTGGACACATCCGTCCAGCCGCTCCGCAGCAAGTGGGATCTTCCCAGGCCAGGGATCGAACCGGCACCCCTTGCACTGTAAAGCGGTGTCCTTATCCACTGGACCACCAGGGGAAGCCCTGTGTGTGTGTTTTTTTCAGGCTTTTTTTTCCTTCTACTTTTCTCTGTTCTTTTTTTTTTCCCAAGCCTCTAAGGCCTAGCCCCTTTTTTTCCTATGACCTTATTTAGTGGGACAGTGACCATCTGGGAGTTTGAGAGCTTGGGGTTTGTGCATTGTGGCAGATTGTAAAAGATCATTCAGGTTTTTGGTCCCATCTTACAGGAAAACCTGAAGGAATTTTTGGGCTAACCCAGTAGAATGATGGGGCATCCCTATGGGCTCACGAGGGGAGAGGGTTCTTGGTTCGCTACCCCAGGTCTTCAGGATGTGGGGCAGCCCATTAAGTACCTGGGCAAGATCTGAAACAGGCCCAGTTTAGAGCTCCTGAAAGCCCCTTGGAGGATTACTTCCTTTCCTCAGGCCTCCAGTCTTTGATCAGTGCAAGAACATGGTGTAAGATGGGTCTTGAAGCTGTTTGTGAGGTAACACCTCTGCTTAGGAACATGGGCTGGAGAACCTGGTGGCCTGGCTGGTGCACACCTGCTTCTGCTATGTGGTCTGGGACAAGTCACATGTCTCCCGTTGTTGACTCTGGTCAGACCAGGTTGATCATCTGTCCTGACCTGATCTGTCTCATTCTTCAGCTGAAATCTAAGATTCCCGGCTCGGCCAGTATTCTCCTCATGGAATCTCCATGGCATCTTTGGCTTCTGCAGGTGTCTGATGTTGTTTGACAGGTTTGGTTTGTGTGGATGGACAAGTGTTAGGTGCAGAACCAGACCTCGCTTTGTGCTGCAGGGTGTAAAGTATGTCTTTAGGATGAGGGTCATGCGGGCAATTTGGAGATCAAGGTTGTGTGTGTGTGTTTTAAAGATTTATTTATTTATTTATTTTGGGCGGGGGTCGGGTTGGGGAGGAAGGGGAGCGGGCGGGCCACTTCTATTGGTCTTTCATTTCTCTGTTTTCATCCGTCTTTGTTCTTTGGCTCCTGCGGGCCTCCCATCGCGGTGGCGTCCGTTGTCGCAGAGCGCTGGCTCTGGGCGCATGTGCTCCAGAGCTCTGGCTTGGTAATTGGACACATCCATCCAGCCGCTCCGCAGCAAGTGGGATCTTCCCAGGCCAGGGATCGAACCGGCACCCCTTGCACTGTAAAGCGGTGTCCTTATCCACTGGACCACCAGGGGAAGCCCTGTGTGTGTGTTTTTTTCAGGCTTTTTTTTCCTTCTACTTTTCTCTGTTCTTTTTTTTTTCCCAAGCCTCTAAGGCCTAGCCCCTTTTTTTCCTATGACCTTATTTAGTGGGACAGTGACCATCTGGGAGTTTGAGAGCTTGGGGTTTGTGCATTGTGGCAGATTGTAGAACATTTGGATAGTGCTTTAGCCAGCCGCATGTGTGTGTTATGAAGAGGCAGAGGTAAGACAAACATTCTGGTATTGGCCGAGCCCCTGCAGGACTCAGAGCTGATGTCAGCTGCAGTCCCTGGGTCTTCTCCGTGCTCGTACTTTACTGTGGTTCTTTCCTCTTTGATGTGCTTTAGCTGCCCTCTGAGTCCTCACATTTTCATGGAGGTCAGGGGCACATCTTCCGTCCCTCTTTCCAGCTATTCCTGAGCCTTGCAGAAGTAAATGGGCCCACGTTGACTGTTCAAGCTCCATCTCAGACCAACAGAGATGGCCTCTCTGCAGGGGCTGAGCTGCACAGGGGAGCTTTCTGGAGGAAAGCATCTCCCATGGTCTCGGCCTGCCTGAGGGCCAGGGATGGTTAAGCCGCCTTCTGAGAGCTGCATCAAGGCTCGAGTCTACACCTTCTTCTCACGTGTGCTGAGTCTGCGTGTTGTACCACTGCCTGGTCACATGGGGAGGAATGGTGATTATCATCAATTCCAGTGGTCCCCAGCCTTCCTGGCACCAGGGACCGGTTTCAAGGAAGACAGTTTTTCCACAAATGTGGATAGGGTATGGTTTCAGAATGATTAAAGTGCTTATATTTATTGTGCTCATATGAGAATCTCATATTGCTGCTGATCTGATGGGAAGTGGAGCTCAGGAAATAATGTGAAGGATGTGGAGTGGCTCTAAACATAGATGAAGCTTCTTTCGCTAGCCCATTGCTCACCTCCTGGTGTGGAGCCCAGTTTTTAAGGGGTCTTGGACCAGTAAGAGTCCTCATCCAGGGGTTGGTGACCTCTGATCGGTTCCCTTGACTTCTGACTCCTTTTTGTTTTTCCAAGAGGCAGAGTGGGAATATGGGAAGGTCAAAGGCAGGTGTGGGTTTGAATTAAATAAATACAAATAAATAACTCACACTGAGTTCCTCCTCTGGAGCAGCCGGTGGGCTTCTCATTTTTCTCTTGTTTATAGTGTAGAAATGCCTGTAAAATTCAGCAGGCCTGGATAATGGCAGACAGTGATGCTGGTGGTATTGTGAGCATTGATGGAGGCCTTGCTTTGTACCACATATTGTCCTAAGATGTACCGCATCTTGTCACTTGAGCTCCACCAAAACCATACTTCTGTTTTGCACTCCAGGGTGCTGAGGCTCAGAAAGGTGAATATAGCACATTGGCACTGAGACTCAGATTTAATTCCAAGCCCTCAAAAGTTTGCTCTTGCCATTATCCAGATGTGTAACTATATATATATATTTTTGGCTGCATTGGGTCTTCATTGCAGCATGTGGGCTTTTGAGTTGTGGCACATGGGCTTAATTGCCCTACGGCATATAGGATCTTAGTTCCCCAACCGGTATCAAACCCATGTGCCCTGCATTGGAAGGCAAATTCTGGGCCACGTGACGTTCAAGCTCCAAGAGATGGCCTCTCTGCAGGGGCTGAGCTCACACCTTCTCCCATGGTCTCGGCCTGCCTGAGGCCAGGGATGGTTGCCGCCTTCTGAGAGCTCTGGCCTTTTTTTGTTGTACCCCCCTGCCTGGTCACATGGGGAGGAATGGTGATTATCATCAATTCCAGTGGTCCCCAGCCTTCCTGGCACCAGGGACCGGTTTCAAGGAAGACAGTTTTTCCACAAATGTGGATAGGGTATGGTTTCAGAATGATTAAAGTGCTTATATTTATTGTGCTCATATGAGAATCTCATATTGCTGCTGATCTGATGGGAAGTGGAGCTCAGGAAATAATGTGAAGGATGTGGAGTGGCTCTAAACATAGATGAAGCTTCTTTCGCTAGCCCATTGCTCACCTCCTGGTGTGGAGCCCAGTTTTTAAGGGGTCTTGGACCAGTAAGAGTCCTCATCCAGGGGTTGGTGACCTCTGATCGGTTCCCTTGACTTCTGACCCCTTTTTTGTTTTTCCAAGAGGCAGAGTGGGAATATGGGAAGGTCAAAGGCAGGTGTGGGTTTGAATTAAATAAATACAAATAAATAACTCACACTGAGTTCCTCCTCTGGAGCAGCCGGTGGGCTTCTCATTTTTCTCTTGTTTATAGTGTAGAAATGCCTGTAAAATTCAGCAGGCCTGGATAATGGCAGACAGTGATGCTGGTGGTATTGTGAGCATTGATGGAGGCCTTGCTTTGTACCACATATTGTCCTAAGATGTACCGCATCTTGTCACTTGAGCTCCACCAAAACCATACTTCTGTTTTGCACTCCAGGGTGCTGAGGCTCAGAAAGGTGAATATAGCACATTGGCACTGAGACTCAGATTTAATTCCAAGCCCTCAAAAGTTTGCTCTTGCCATTATCCAGATGTGTAACTATATATATATATTTTTGGCTGCATTGGGTCTTCATTGCAGCATGTGGGCTTTTGAGTTGTGGCACATGGGCTTAATTGCCCTACGGCATATAGGATCTTAGTTCCCCAACCGGGTATCAAACCCATGTGCCCTGCATTGGAAGGCAAATTCTAGACCACCAGGGAAGTTTCCAGATGTATAACTTTTTGATCATTTTGAAAAAAAAATTATTTGTATCACATCTTAGTTCCTGAATGAAGTATCTTTAGTTGTGGCATGTGAACTCCTAGCTGCAGCATAAGGGATCTTAATTCTCTGACTGGTGATCAAACCCAGCCTCCCTGTATTGGAAGTGCAAAGTCTTGGCCACTGGACCATCAGGAAGGTCTTTTGATATTAGAGATTAGAACAGCGTCTCAGTTTTCAGTCACCGTACAACCCTTCCTTGGCTGGTGCATTCGCCTCCCGGAGACCCACTGTGGGTGCCCAAGACAACCCACTGAAGAGGAAACGATCCTTTTGCAGAGCAGTTGGATGCAGTTGAGAGGGCTGTCCCAGTTCAGTGGGACATGTCCTTCTTCCCTCAGAGACCGAGGGTGGTGGCCCCATGGATGGCACGCAGGCCGGGAGTCCCTGGCCTTGAATTTTTGATGAGTCTCCAGACCCTTTTGCTTCTCTGGGCATCTGTGTGTCAGCCAGGGTGCCCTGGGGCTCTGCCACTGCCACGGAGGTGTGGCCTGACAGGGAACAGCTGCCTTGGTTGGGGATGTGGAGCCTGGACGGTTTGTCTGGTGTGGGACTCACGTGACATACAGTGCCTTCTGGTCCTGCTGAGCACTGGGGCACTTTTGCTGGGGCCTGGTGGAAAACCCTCTAGGGTGGCTCCTGTGTGTGGGAAAGGCAGTCTCTTCTCTCCGCTTGAGGCTTCCCAGGAAAGTGTTTGGCTGTATTCATTGCCGACCAATCGAGAAAAACACTGGCTGGGCTTGAACCTGGCAGCAGGAACGTGCCTGCAATGCTCTTGTAAGGCGTCATCCTCCGTTCTCTTCTTCCAGACCCAAGTGCGTATTTATGTTAAACGGTTTCAAGTTGGATGTGCCAGATCTGAGTCTCAACTGTGTATCTGTGTCTGTTTCCACACCATTAGGAAATTGGGTTTTCTTGCCTTTTGCCAGTTGAATGAAGATTTGTGGGGCTTTGAGTTGTGGCACATGGGCTTAATTGCCCCACGGCATATAGGATCTTAGTTCCCCAACCGGTATCAAACCCATGTGCCCTGCATTGGAAGGCAAATTCTAGACCACCAGGAAGTTTCCAGATGTATAACTTTTGATCATTTTGAAAAAAATTATTTGTATCACATCTTAGTTCCTGAATGAAGTATCTTTAGTTGTGGCATGTGAACTCCTAGCTGCAGCATAAGGGATCTTAATTCTCTGACTGGTGATCAAACCCAGCCTCCCTGTATTGGAAGTGCAAAGTCTTGGCCACTGGACCATCAGGAAGGTCTTTTGATATTAGAGATTAGAACAGCGTCTCAGTTTTCAGTCACCGTACAACCCTTCCTTGGCTGGTGCATTCGCCTCCCGGAGACCCACTGTGGGTGCCCAAGACAACCCACTGAAGAGGAAACGATCCTTTTGCAGAGCAGTTGGATGCAGTTGAGAGGGCTGTCCCAGTTCAGTGGGACATGTCCTTCTTCCCTCAGAGACCGAGGGTGGTGGCCCCATGGATGGCACGCAGGCTGGGAGTCCCTGGCCTTGAATTTTTGATGAGTCTCCAGACCCTTTTGCTTCTCTGGGCATCTGTGTGTCAGCCAGGGTGCCCTGGGGCTCTGCCACTGCCACGGAGGTGTGGCCTGACAGGGAACAGCTGCCTTGGTTGGGGATGTGGAGCCTGGACGGTTTGTCTGGTGTGGGACTCACGTGACATACAGTGCCTTCTGGTCCTGCTGAGCACTGGGGCACTTTTGCTGGGGCCTGGTGGAAAACCCTCTAGGGTGGCTCCTGTGTGTGGGAAAGGCAGTCTCTTCTCTCCGCTTGAGGCTTCCCAGGAAAGTGTTTGGCTGTATTCATTGCCGACCAATCGAGAAAAACACTGGCTGGGCTTGAACCTGGCAGCAGGAATGTGCCTGCAATGCTCTTGTAAGGCGTCATCCTCCGTTCTCTTCTTCCAGACCCAAGTGCGTATTTATGTTAAACGGTTTCAAGTTGGATGTGCCAGATCTGAGTCTCAACTGTGTATCTGTGTCTGTTTCCACACCATTAGGAAATTGGGTTTTCTTGCCTTTTGCCAGTTGAATGAAGATTTGTGGGGCTGAATAGAGCTGTCTGGCTAGGGTGTGTTGTTCAAACTTGGCCTTGTGCTGAACCTGCGGCTTAGAGATGGAACCTTCCTGTCAGACAGGCAGATGTGTGAATCACACTGGCTGGGCTTCAGGGGTGATTCATGAGCCTGTCGTTCCCAACTGTGTC
Organism: Tragulus kanchil; assembly: GCA_022376925.1. Taxonomy (NCBI): domain Eukaryota; kingdom Metazoa; phylum Chordata; class Mammalia; order Artiodactyla; family Tragulidae; genus Tragulus; species Tragulus kanchil. Next base: position 37,393,732 of record JAIOJX010000025.1, read on the forward strand.
TTCACTACACCCCTGGTAGGGACATTTTGACTCCTTAAATAGCGATATGAATTGGGAGGAGTTAGGGGAATGTTCTCTGCTTTTGATTATCAGAGTAGCACACATGAAGTTATACACTGGAATTTTTACTGTGCTGTCAACAGGACAATAATAGGACATAATGACCTAAGTTTCTTTCTTTCTTTTTTTTTTCCTCAAATTTATTTTTGGCTGTACTGGGTCTTTGTTGCTGCGCAGGCTTTTCTCTAGTTGTAGAGAGTTGGGACGACTCTAATTGTGCAGGCTTCTCTTTACAATGACTTCTCTTGGAGAGCATGAGGTCTAGGTACACGGGGCTCAGTAGTTGTGGCGCTCAGGCTGAGTTGCCCCCTGGCATGTGTGATCGTCCCGGACCAAGGATCCAACCAGTGTCTCCTGCATTGGCAGGCAGATTCTTTGTCTGTCTTCCTGTCTGTCTGTGTGTTTGAGTGCACTGGGTTTTAGTTGTAGCAGTGAGATCTTTTTTTTTTTTTTAAAATTAATTAATTAATTAATTTATTTTTGTACATGTATGTTCCCAGATCATTCATATGCATATCCCTTGACCCTCCCCCCACCCAGTTCCCCCCCTCCCATCCCTCCAGACCATCGCTCCAAGTGGTTGTAGGTACTCCTATTCCCCTAGCACAATGACAATAGCTATCTTTTCTACACATGACAGTATAGGCTTCCATGTTACTCCCTCCTACTGTTCGGTCTCCACAATGTCTTTATGTCTATTCTCTGTTTTTTTCATGAGTTCACTGTGTGTGTTATCATGAACATCTTACTAGATCCCATATATATGAGTTAGTATACTATACTTGTCTTTCTGTTTTTGACTTACTTCACTTTTTATGATAGGTTCTAGAGCCAGCCACCTCATTAGGACTGAGTCTTCTGCATTTCTTTTAACAGCTGAGTAGTATTCCATTGTATATATGTACCATAGCTTCTGGATCCATTCATTTCTCGATGGACATCTAGGTTGCTTCCATGTTCTGGCTATTGTATAGAGAGCTGCAATGAACATTGGGGTACAGGTGCCTCTTTCAGTTTTGATTTCATCAGGATATAGGCCTAATAGTGGGATTGCTGGGTCATAGGGTGCGTCTATTTTTAGTTTTTTAAGGAATCTCCATATTGTCTTCCATAGAGGTTGTATTAATTTACATTCCCACCAGCAATGCAAGAGTGTTCCCTTTTCTCCACACCCTCTCCAGCATTTGTCTGTCGATTTGTTGATGATGGCCATTCTGACAGGTGTGAGGTGGTATCTCATTGTGGTTTTAATTTGCACTTCTCTAATGATAAGCGAGGTTGAGCATCGTTTCATGTATTTTTGGGCCATTTGTATGTCCTCTTTGGAGAGGCGTCTCTTTAGATCTTTTTCCCATTTTTTGATTGGGCTGCTCATTTTCCCTGTGTTGAGTTGTCTGAGTTGTTTGTAGATTTTGGAGATTAATTCTTTGTCTGTTGTTTCATTTGCTATGATTTTCTCCCACTCTGTGGGGTGTCTGTTGAACTTTTTTGTAATTTCTTTTGCTGTACACAGTGAGATCTTTAGTTGCAGCATGTAGACTCTAGTTTCCTGACCAGGGATTGAACCCTGGCCCCCTGCATTGGGAATGTGGAGTCTTAGCCACTGGGCCACCAGGGGAGTCCTCGCAGGTGGATTCTTTACTACTGGCCACCAGGAAAGCCTGGCCCAAGTTTCTAGAAAAGAAATTCTGCTTCCTTATAAGTGAGGATGTGCTTTGGGAAACTGGAGCCCCTAGACCTGAAGGGGAGTTGCAGGCCCAGCCGGTGTGTGGTTCCCTACAGCACCGTCGATGCAGGCTCTAAGCTGGATCATGTGAGAGTTCAAGTGTCCCGCTTCCTGTTTCAAGGTGGCCTATGATTAGGAGGACGTGTAAGTGAGGTTAAAGACAACATAGGTTTGTGTAACAGGAAAGACTTGGTTAGAAATGTCTGTTAACACTGGTATCAAGAGGACCATGTGGTTTGAAATAGATACCTGTAGCCTCTGAGCCTGACTTACACATGGTATTTTTGTGTGGATTTCTTTAAAAAAAGAAAAAAAAAAAGAATTACTTGGCTATGCCAGATATTAGTTGTGGCATGCAGGATCTAATTCCCTGACCAGGGATATAACCGGGGCCCCCTACATTAGGAGTGTGAGCTCTCAGTTACTGGACTCCCAGGGAAGTCCCTGTGTGGAATTTTAGACACAGAAGAAGTTGGTGTCCAATGACGGATGTTACTGTAATTGATAGGAAATGGGTCTATGGGTTTTTTTTTTTTGTCCCTCACATCACCCAGGATAGTGTAACTGTGGAATCCTGGAGAAAACTAAGATATGCATGGTGTTCACAGTGTGCTGCAGCTCTTTAACTTGGGGCATCACATGCTGAGGTCTGAGGCCCTGGGCTGCTTTCTTGTAGACGTATTAGAGTCAGACCTATTAACCACATGGACAAGCAGTGGACCGTGCCCCTAAGTTATCACAGGGGGTTGCAGCTTGGGTTCAGATCCTTTTGATTGGGCTGCTCATTTTCCCTGTGTTGAGTTGTCTGAGTTGTTTGTAGATTTTGGAGATTAATTCTTTGTCTGTTGTTTCATTTGCTATGATTTTCTCCCACTCTGTGGGGTGTCTGTTGAACTTTTTTGTAATTTCTTTTGCTGTACACAGTGAGATCTTTAGTTGCAGCATGTAGACTCTAGTTTCCTGACCAGGGATTGAACCCTGGCCCCCTGCATTGGGAATGTGGAGTCTTAGCCACTGGGCCACCAGGGGAGTCCTCGCAGGTGGATTCTTTACTACTGGCCACCAGGAAAGCCTGGCCCAAGTTTCTAGAAAAGAAATTCTGCTTCCTTATAAGTGAGGATGTGCTTTGGGAAACTGGAGCCCCTAGACCTGAAGGGGAGTTGCAGGCCCAGCCGGTGTGTGGTTCCCTACAGCACCGTCGATGCAGGCTCTAAGCTGGATCATGTGAGAGTTCAAGTGTCCCGCTTCCTGTTTCAAGGTGGCCTATGATTAGGAGGACGTGTAAGTGAGGTTAAAGACAACATAGGTTTGTGTAACAGGAAAGACTTGGTTAGAAATGTCTGTTAACACTGGTATCAAGAGGACCATGTGGTTTGAAATAGATACCTGTAGCCTCTGAGCCTGACTTACACATGGTATTTTTGTGTGGATTTCTTTAAAAAAAGAAAAAAAAAAAGAATTACTTGGCTATGCCAGATATTAGTTGTGGCATGCAGGATCAAATTTCCCCTGACCAGGGATATAACCGGGGCCCCCTACATTAGGAGTGTGAGCTCTCAGTTACTGGACTCCCAGGGAAGTCCCTGTGTGGAATTTTAGACACAGAAGAAGTTGGTGTCCAATGACGGATGTTACTGTAATTGATAGGAAATGGGTCTATGGGTTTTTTTTTTTTGTCCCTCACATCACCCAGGATAGTGTAACTGTGGAATCCTGGAGAAAACTAAGATATGCATGGTGTTCACAGTGTGCTGCAGCTCTTTAACTTGGGGCATCACATGCTGAGGTCTGAGGCCCTGGGCTGCTTTCTTGTAGACGTATTAGAGTCAGACCTATTAACCACATGGACAAGCAGTGGACCGTGCCCCCTAAGTTATGCTTACTGCAGTTTGTTTGGTCTCTGAGTCTTTGACAGTCCTCTCCCCCATCTCAGCTTGGGTTCAGATCCTAAAGCAGGAAAGCTAGGTAGTGAGTATGCTACTGCTCTCCTTTGGCCCTTCCAGAGAAACAGGAACATTGCTCTTTGAAATAGCATTTTCCTACGTGGGTAGAGCATCAGCACCTTTCTGAGCACATGGTGCCTGGCTGCACCTTCTGTTGAGTGAACACTGGCACGTTTTACGACACCTGCAGTCCCTGCCCTGGAGGCTGGAGTGTTGTCATCCTTTGCCTGTGCTGTCAGTTTCGTACGTGTTGAGTGAGAGGGCAAAGAGCACATTAGGGTGATCAGGAGAAATCTGCTGGTGGAACAGGGGCTGGACCTGTGCTCTGAGGAGGGTTGAGGGATGGATGGTGGTGGGGAGGAAGCTGCCCTGTGAACAAAGGAACAGGAGCGGGAAGGAAGAACAACAATTTTGGAATGATGAATAAATCAGTGTGGGAGATTGGGAGGGTTTCTGTGGTCAGTGGGTCTCGGTTTTAGTGTATCAGTCACCTCTGGGCCCTGCCCCCAGTGTCTGGTTTGGTAGGGTCTGTAGCAGGGCCCACAGACTGTTATTGTCCTAACATGTTCCAGTTGATGGTGATGCTGCTGGTCCTCCCCAGCATCCTGGGAGGTGGGCCGCTGGAGGAATCCCCTTCAAGCGTCTGTGATGCCTGGTGCCATGGAGCTCCCAACTCCAGGGATCACCATCCCCATGTCTGCTCTGCTCTGGGATGACCCTGGGCAGCAAAGCTCTTGAGATCTGCCGCGCCAGCCTAGTGATGGTTCTGAGGAGCCAGGGGAGGATTGTCCAGATCGTGTTATTGGCATTAGGCTTTTGTTAATGTGGTGGCGGAAGAGGGAAGCAGCCAGACGCGGTTAGACAGGCTGAAGGCTGCCACATCCATTGGTTAATGTTGGGTGGAGGAAAGAAAGAGGAAGAATGCGGAGAGGGGAGGAAGAGGCGTGGGCTGCTTTCTTGTAGACGTATTAGAGTCAGACCTATTAACCACATGGACAAGCAGTGGACCGTGCCCCCTAAGTTATGCTTACTGCAGTTTGTTTGGTCTCTGAGTCTTTGACAGTCCTCTCCCCCATCTCAGCTTGGGTTCAGATCCTAAAGCAGGAAAGCTAGGTAGTGAGTATGCTACTGCTCTCCTTTGGCCCTTCCAGAGAAACAGGAACATTGCTCTTTGAAATAGCATTTTCCTACGTGGGTAGAGCATCAGCACCTTTCTGAGCACATGGTGCCTGGCTGCACCTTCTGTTGAGTGAACACTGGCACGTTTTACGACACCTGCAGTCCCTGCCCTGGAGGCTGGAGTGTTGTCATCCTTTGCCTGTGCTGTCAGTTTCGTACGTGTTGAGTGAGAGGGCAAAGAGCACATTAGGGTGATCAGGAGAAATCTGCTGGTGGAACAGGGGCTGGACCTGTGCTCTGAGGAGGGTTGAGGGATGGATGGTGGTGGGGAGGAAGCTGCCCTGTGAACAAAGGAACAGGAGCGGGAAGGAAGAACAACAATTTTGGAATGATGAATAAATCAGTGTGGGAGATTGGGAGGGTTTCTGTGGTCAGTGGGTCTCGGTTTTAGTGTATCAGTCACCTCTGGGCCCTGCCCCCAGTGTCTGGTTTGGTAGGGTCTGTAGCAGGGCCCACAGACTGTTATTGTCCTAACATGTTCCAGTTGATGGTGATGCTGCTGGTCCTCCCCAGCATCCTGGGAGATGGGCCGCTGGAGGAATCCCCTTCAAGCGTCTGTGATGCCTGGTGCCATGGAGCTCCCAACTCCAGGGATCACCATCCCCATGTCTGCTCTGCTCTGGGATGACCCTGGGCAGCAAAGCTCTTGAGATCTGCCGCGCCAGCCTAGTGATGGTTCTGAGGAGCCAGGGGAGGATTGTCCAGATCGTGTTATTGGCATTAGGCTTTTGTTAATGTGGTGGCGGAAGAGGGAAGCAGCCAGACGCGGTTAGACAAGCTGAAGGGCGGTGCCACATCCAGTGGGTGGGTCTTTTTAGGAGTGGATTTGGAAGGAAGATCTGGAGGGAAAGAAAGAGGAAGAATGCAGAGGGGACCCCAGAGCCTGGGCTGTTTTGGGGGAAAACTCTAAGCTGTTGTAAAACTGAACTGAAATTGCTTATCTTTTCCTCAGAGAGGATTGCTGTCTATGCTGTTTTCAAAGTGAAGGGTCTTTGTCATGTTCCCTACCTCCCAGTTGTTTTTATCTTTAATGTCGAAGCTTTCCATGAATCTAAACATGCATCACTTGTCTCCTGGAATAACTTCCTCTTATCCCAAGGTTTAAGTGGAAAAATTGTTTTAAAAAAATACCTTAGCCATTCCAGTATAATTTCATCTAGATTTTTATACCTTTATAGTCTTGCCTCTTGGCTTCCCTGGTGGCTCAGCTGGTAAAGAATCTGCCTGCCAGTGCAGGAGACGAACCAAACACAGGTTTGATCACTGAGTCGAAAAGATCCCCTGGAGAAGGGAATGGCAGCCTACGCCAGTATTCTTGCCTGGGAAGTGTCATGACTGCCATATTTTGCCTGGAACTACGTGACGAGGAGCGACTGTAGGAAACCAGGAAACGCTTCCTGGACGAGGAAGGGTCTGGGAAGCAGGGCTGAAAGTGTAGAGGGCTGTGCTCTGGGCTCTGAGGCGGCCGGGGGAAATCAGGCTGAAGACACTGCCCCAGCAGGATTCCCCTTGCCTTGTCCACAGAGAGGGACCCAAGGGGAACTTCCTTGCTGACCACACAGAGAGACAAGGAAGCATTTGAGATTGGTGACAGGCCAGCCTTGATTTCCGTAATGGCTCAGCAGTAATGAATCTGCCTGCAGTGCAGGAGACACAGGAGACTTGTGTTCGATCCCTGGGTTGGGAAGTTTCCCTGGAGCAGAACATGGCAACCCACTCCAGTATTCTTGTCTGGAGAATGCCAGAGGAGCCTGGCTGGGGTACAGTTTTTAGGACTGCAGAAGAGTCAGACACAACTGAAGCAACTGAGCATTCATGCATGACAGGCCAGCCTTAGCCAGGGGTGGCCCTGGCAGGACAGCAGCTGTGTGTGGAACACACAGGCAACACTAACGGCAGGTAGTGACAGAGGTGAAGGTGCAGCTGGGTGAACAGGTGCACAGGAGTGGGCTAAGTGAGCAGTCTGGCTTCCTGAGGGGTAAGCCCTGCCCTCTCTGCCTTTGGGAACTCCAGAGGAAAAGAAAGAGGAGGGCTCAAATCTTTATTTGTTTGCAGAAGTCATTGATCCTGCAAACTTAGGGAATACCCGTGAGTGACCTTACTTAGGACCCGGAAGCTGTTGGTGCTTAGGTATGGTGACCATATAGTCTCCAGATCAAACTGGGACACTGTTAATATTTGCATTGGGAGTGGACTTGGCAGGCTGGGATCACCCTAGATATCAGGGGCATTCAGATCACATAATCACATTAAAACACATTTAGAAATTGCTTCTACAAGTTAAGTATCTCCTTCCCAGGGCCCTAAACTGTTCATTTGTTGACTTTTTTGTTCTGTCTTAAAAAAAAATAAGGATAACTGTATTATATTAGAACTATTTTGCTGTACTAAATATTTTGCCAAAAATATTGTAATGGATAGTTGTGTTTCATAAATGCATTATGATTTTATTAATTTTGTCATGTTAATAATCTAGAATCCATTCCAATTATTTGCTATTCTGAATGATAACAAAGTAAAGAACTCTCTATGTATGTCTGAATACTTTTTCAGAAGTCATATTCTTAAAACAGCTGAGTCAGATTGTATAGTTCTTGATATATATTGCTACTTCTAGGCATTTTTGTTAAATCTGAATTTCTCAACTGAAAAATTTCGACAGTTGAACCACTTTGACTTGGAAGTACCATGAAAGACGGTTTTTTCAGTTGAGTTCTGTCACTCAGTCATGTCTGACTCTCTGCTACCCCATGGACTGCAGCACACCAGGCTTCCTTGTCCTTTACCACCTCCCGGAGCTTGCCCAAACTTATGTCCATTGATTCAGTGATTCTATCCAACCATCTCGTCCTCAATCATCCCCTTGTCCTTTTGCCTTCTCTTTTTTCCCAACATCAGGCTTGTTTCCAATGAGTCATCTCTTTGCATCAGATGGCCAAAGTATTGGGTCTTCAGAATATTCAGGGTTGATTTCTTTTAGGACTGACTGGTTTGATCTCCTTGCAGTATAAGGGACTCTCAAGAGTCTTCTCCAACACCATAGGTCAAAGGTATCAATTTTTGGCGCTCAGCCTTCTTTATGGTCCAGCTCTCACATCCATACTTGACTACTGAGCTTTGACTATACGGACTTTTGTTGGCAGAAGTCATTGATCCTGCAAACTTAGGGAATACCGTGAGTGACCTTACTTAGGACCCGGAAGCTGTTGGTGCTTAGGTATGGTGACCATATAGTCTCCAGATCAAACTGGGACACTGTTAATATTTGCATTGGGAGTGGACTTGGCAGGCTGGGATCACCCTAGATATCAGGGGCATTCAGATCACATAATCACATTAAAACACATTTAGAAATTGCTTCTACAAGTTAAGTATCTCCTTCCCAGGGCCCTAAACTGTTCATTTGTTGACTTTTTTGTTCTGTCTTAAAAAAAAATAAGGATAACTGTATTATATTAGAACTATTTTGCTGTACTAAATATTTTGCCAAAAATATTGTAATGGATAGTTGTGTTTCATAAATGCATTATGATTTTATTAATTTTGTCATGTTAATAATCTAGAATCCATTCCAATTATTTGCTATTCTGAATGATAACAAAGTAAAGAACTCTCTATGTATGTCTGAATACTTTTTCAGAAGTCATATTCTTAAAACAGCTGAGTCAGATTGTATAGTTCTTGATATATATTGCTACTTCTAGGCATTTTTGTTAAATCTGAATTTCTCAACTGAAAAATTTCGACAGTTGAACCACTTTGACTTGGAAGTACCATGAAAGACGTGTTTTTTTCAGTTGAGTTCTGTCACTCAGTCATGTCTGACTCTCTGCTACCCCATGGACTGCAGCACACCAGGCTTCCTTGTCCTTTACCACCTCCCGGAGCTTGCCCAAACTTATGTCCATTGATTCAGTGATTCTATCCAACCATCTCGTCCTCAATCATCCCCTTGTCCTTTTGCCTTCTCTTTTTTCCCAACATCAGGCTTGTTTCCAATGAGTCATCTCTTTGCATCAGATGGCCAAAGTATTGGGTCTTCAGAATATTCAGGGTTGATTTCTTTTAGGACTGACTGGTTTGATCTCCTTGCAGTATAAGGGACTCTCAAGAGTCTTCTCCAACACCATAGGTCAAAGGTATCAATTTTTGGCGCTCAGCCTTCTTTATGGTCCAGCTCTCACATCCATACTTGACTACTGAGCTTTGACTATACGGACTTTTGTTGGCAAAGTGATGTCTCTGCTTTTTTAAAAGTCACTGAATTTTTTACCACTTAGTAGTTCTCTTGTGATCTTGGACTACAAAGGGGTAAGTCAGTGAAGCAACAACTTGAATAAAGAAAACACTTTTGGGGAATTTCCTGGTGGTCCAGTGGTTAGAAGTCAGTGCTTTCACCACTGGGACCTGGGTTCAATCTCTGGTTGGTGCTGACTTAAAAAAAAAAAAAAAAGTACAAGGTGAGAGTTGTGAGTTAAGTTTTATTTGGCACAAAATGAGGACCATAGTCCGGGAAACAGCATTTCAGATAGCTCTGAGAAACTGCTCCAAAGAAGTAGGGGGAAGGTCAGTATATATGAGACTCTGGTAAAGGGAGAGTACATGCAATCAAGCACCTATTTTTTTTGGCAGAAGGTTGCTGCTAGTCAGGAGGATCAGTTGTCACCATGAAGGATTTCGGTGCTTTTCTAGATAAGAGAAGATATAAGAACTGGACTCATAAAATTGGCTCCTGAAAATATCTAACTATCTGAAGACTTGTTCCACCAGTTTTTCCTAGGGCACAGAGTGCCTCATTTCTGCTCTCCACTCTGAACTCCTTTCAGGGGGTGTTGAAAATTAGCAGCTGTAGAAGCTTCCCTACTGGTCCAGTGGTTAAGAATCTGCCTTTCAGTGCAGAGGTAGTTGGTAGTGCTAATTTGTAGTTGACAATGGAGAACTAAGATCTGACAAACCTTGTGGTGTGACTGAAGAAAAAGAAAAGGAAAAACACATTTGTGCCGGCGGTGGGTAAATTCGAAGTTCGGAATTAACAGATACACATTACTGTATGTAAAATAGATAAATGACAAGGGCTTGTTGTGTGGCACAGGGAACTACATTCAATATTTTATAACATATAATGGAATAGAATCTGGGAAAGAATATATATATATATATATATATGTGTGTGTGTGTGTGTGTGTGTGTGTGTATATATGTATATATAATATAAACTGAAATAAATTTATATCCACCTGAAACTAACACAACATTGTAAATCAACTATGCTTCAATAAAAAGTTGTTTCAAGAGAGAATGTTTCTATGGACAAAAAGAAACATTTTTTGTCACCTTGTGAAATAAAGTTAAAACCCCCCACACTTTTATTGCTAATGCAACCTCTTTTAACATTGCATGGAACAGATGTCTTAGACTGGATTATATTGAATTTAACTGCTGTGTTTGTGAGGTACGGGCAAAGAAATATTTTCCTGTGAAAAATCCCTTCTGGCTTTATTAACAGTTGGCACATCATGGCTGAAAGCATTGGGTGTGTTGAGCCCTGTGTCATTTTCAAGAGGAACATGATTGTCTATATCTGTTTAGCAGGTAAAGAATCTTCCTGCAGTGCAGGAGACATAGGAGATGCAGGTTTGATCCCTGGGTCAGAAAGATCCCCTGCAGGAGGAAATGGCAGCCTGCTCTAGGATTCTTGCTGGAAAAATCCCATGGACAGAGGAGCCTAGTGGCTACAGTCTGAAGGCTCACAAAGGTTGGACATGACTGAGCACTCACTCACATGAAGACAGTTTCAGAACATCATGGGGCCTCTGGTGACATTTCTTGCTTGGCAAGTGCATCTTATCAGCATGAAAGTAGCACATTTTTAGCAGTGTGTTCTTCCATTGTGAATCAGCTATGCAGCTCAGTCAGCTACTAGTTATAGAATACAACTTTGTGGGAATGGTGGTCAGCAAAAAAAAAGAATAAAACAACCCAGTCTGCCTGACCTGGGAAGTCAACTTTGGGAGGAGCATGCAGATCATGGGGTTGGATGAAGTGAAGGCACTTTGTGGAGGCTGTTTGGTAACTGGTCCGGGCCCTGCTGGTGTGTTGTGCAGTGCGCCAGCCCTGTGTCTGGAATGCCCATTACTGCCTGCGTTCCAGCTTACTCAGAGGGGTTGGGCCAGTTTGCAGACAGGAAAGAAGCTGTGTCTACAGAGTTCAAATGGGAACACTTCCTGATGGAAAGCATTCCTGCATTGTTCCCAGGTCAACTAGTCTGTAAAGGGTCAAAAGACCCAGGAAGGATGTCCTTCTGTTTTATGTATGAGAGACTGTATAGTCCATTCCCAAATGTGAAGTGTGCTGGTGATTATGTTCGAACAGTCTGGAAAATGAAATGTTACTGTGAGTATAATAACTCAGATAATACACCTAAGTTGAAGGAGTTAGAATAACTTTGAATAATGACACATTTGACTCCAGGGCCTCTATGATTAAGACTTCAAAGCAAAGCACGAGACTGTATGCATTTTGAAGCATCACTAATCTAAAAACTGAATCACAGGGCTGGAGTTGTGCTTTTTTAGATTTCCCAGTTTTCTCTTGACGGCCTGTGGTATCTTAATTCTTTGGCTGGATCTGTCATCCAGTGTTCCCTTTTGCTTCACTCTGTTCTCTGGTCCTGGATTTGGCTTTTATTCATGTGGGTTCCCAGTTATTTTTGAAAAGTGACTTGACAGTGTTAGGTTTAAGTGGAAGTTCATATTGATAGCATGCAACCTTTAAAAGAGTTTTTTTAATTGAAGAATAGCTGATTTATGCTGTGTTAATTTCTACTACAGTAAAGTGATTGTATTTATATATATATATATATATATATACACTCTTTTTTAAAAATGTTTTTTTCATTGTGGTTTGTGTAGAATATTGAGTATAGTTCTCTGTGCTATATAGTAGGACCTTATTTTTCCATTCTATATAAAAGCTTACTTGCTAACCCCAACCTCCCCCTTGGCAATTACCAGTCTGTTCTCTATGTCTATAATTCTGTTTCTGTTTCATAGATAGGTTCATTCATGTTGTATTTTAAATCCCACATATAAGTGATATCATGTGGTATTTGCCTCTCTGACTTACTTAGTGTGATAATCTCTAGGTGCATTGCTGTTGCTGCAAATGGCACTTTCATTTTTTTTGTATGACTGAGTAGTATTCTGTTGTATATGTGTACCACATACTCTTTTTATCTGTTCATTTTATGTTGATCGGGCCCTGCTGGTGTGTTGTGCAGTGCGCCAGCCCTGTGTCTGGAATGCCCATTACTGCCTGCGTTCCAGCTTACTCAGAGGGGTTGGGCCAGTTTGCAGACAGGAAAGAAGCTGTGTCTACAGAGTTCAAATGGGAACACTTCCTGATGGAAAGCATTCCTGCATTGTTCCCAGGTCAACTAGTCTGTAAAGGGTCAAAAGACCCAGGAAGGATGTCCTTCTGTTTTATGTATGAGAGACTGTATAGTCCATTCCCAAATGTGAAGTGTGCTGGTGATTATGTTCGAACAGTCTGGAAAATGAAATGTTACTGTGAGTATAATAACTCAGATAATACACCTAAGTTGAAGGAGTTAGAATAACTTTGAATAATGACACATTTGACTCCAGGGCCTCTATGATTAAGACTTCAAAGCAAAGCACGAGACTGTATGCATTTTGAAGCATCACTAATCTAAAAACTGAATCACAGGGCTGGAGTTGTGCTTTTTTAGATTTCCCAGTTTTCTCTTGACGGCCTGTGGTATCTTAATTCTTTGGCTGGATCTGTCATCCAGTGTTCCCTTTTGCTTCACTCTGTTCTCTGGTCCTGGATTTGGCTTTTATTCATGTGGGTTCCCAGTTATTTTTGAAAAGTGACTTGACAGTGTTAGGTTTAAGTGGAAGTTCATATTGATAGCATGCAACCTTTAAAAGAGTTTTTTTAATTGAAGAATAGCTGATTTATGCTGTGTTAATTTCTACTACAGTAAAGTGATTGTATTTATATATATATATATATATATATACACTCTTTTTTAAAAATGTTTTTTTCATTGTGGTTTGTGTAGAATATTGAGTATAGTTCTCTGTGCTATATAGTAGGACCTTATTTTTCCATTCTATATAAAAGCTTACTTGCTAACCCCAACCTCCCCCTTGGCAATTACCAGTCTGTTCTCTATGTCTATAATTCTGTTTCTGTTTCATAGATAGGTTCATTCATGTTGTATTTTAAATCCCACATATAAGTGATATCATGTGGTATTTGCCTCTCTGACTTACTTAGTGTGATAATCTCTAGGTGCATTGCTGTTGCTGCAAATGGCACTTTCATTTTTTTTGTATGACTGAGTAGTATTCTGTTGTATATGTGTACCACATACTCTTTTATCTGTTCATCTGTTGATGGACATTTAGGTTGTTTCCATGTCTTGGCAATTGTGAGTAATGCTGCTATGAACATAGAGGTGCAGATAACTTGTAACTTTTAGAACATGAATATTGCCAAGATAGTGCTTGTAATATCTTTCTTCTTTGATAGAACAGGATAAAGCAAGAGGGTGCGATTTTATTTTTTTAACTTTATCACATGGCTTGTGGGATTTTAGTCCCCCGACCAGGTATCTATCCCCAACCCATAGGCTGGTAACCGCTAGACAACCAGGGATACCTGTTTACAATATCTTAAGCAGGTCCTTGAATTCTTTGACTTCCCTTGTAGCTCAGCTGGTGAAGAATCTACCTGCAATACAGGAGATCCTGGTTCGATTCCTGGTTTGGAAAGATCCCCTAGAGAAAGGATAGGCTACCGACTCCAGTATTGATTCCCGCCCCTCCCCCGCCCAAAACAGAAAGTTCCACATATTTATTACTAAACCCCATAGACTGCTAGTGGGGAAACAGGTAACACCAGAAGCTGGGCCATTCCATGTCTGCTAAGCTATTCAGACAGGAGAAATGTTCTCACTGTGAGCTGGCTGATGAATATGCACACAGCATGTGTGCCACTCTATATGTGAGGCTTCTCACAGTCCAAGCTTGGTCCTCTTCCAATGTCTTCTCTTGGAGTTGTACTTGATATTATTACCAGTTTTCATTCAAATGCATTGAGGAATGGGCCAATTCTGCTTTTGTTTCTTGGCCAGGAACCGCTTAATCCTGAAAGTTTTGTGAGAAGACCTCATGAGCAGTGAACTCACCGTACAGATGATGGCAACGAAAAGAGCCACTCCAGTGTTCTTGCCTGGAGAATTTCACAGACAGAGAAGCCTGGCAGGCTACAATCCGTGGTGTCTCGAAGAGTCAGACGTGACTGAGCAACTCCACCCCTTGGCAATACTCTTTTATCTTTCTTTTTCCCTTTTCTAGTTGATGGACATTTAGCGTTTAGTGTGATAATCTCTAGGTGCATTGCTGTTGCTGCAAATGGCACTTTCATTTTGTATGACTGAGTAGTATTCTGTTGTATATGTGTACCACATACTCTTTTATCTGTTCATCTGTTGATGGACATTTAGGTTGTTTCCATGTCTTGGCAATTGTGAGTAATGCTGCTATGAACATAGAGGTGCAGATAACTTGTAACTTTTAGAACATGAATATTGCCAAGATAGTGCTTGTAATATCTTTCTTCTTTGATAGAACAGGATAAAGCAAGAGGGTGCGATTTTATTTTTTTAACTTTATCACATGGCTTGTGGGATTTTAGTCCCCCGACCAGGTATCTATCCCCAACCCATAGGCTGGTAACCGCTAGACAACCAGGGATACCTGTTTACAATATCTTAAGCAGGTCCTTGAATTCTTTGACTTCCCTTGTAGCTCAGCTGGTGAAGAATCTACCTGCAATACAGGAGATCCTGGTTCGATTCCTGGTTTGGAAAGATCCCCTAGAGAAAGGATAGGCTACCGACTCCAGTATTGATTCCCGCCTCCCGCCCAAAACAGAAAGTTCCACATATTTATTACTAAACCCCATAGACTGCTAGTGGGGAAACAGGTAACACCAGAAGCTGGGCCATTCCATGTCTGCTAAGCTATTCAGACAGGAGAAATGTTCTCACTGTGAGCTGGCTGATGAATATGCACACAGCATGTGTGCCACTCTATATGTGAGGCTTCTCACAGTCCAAGCTTGGTCCTCTTCCAATGTCTTCTCTTGGAGTTGTACTTGATATTATTACCAGTTTTCATTCAAATGCATTGAGGAATGGGCCAATTCTGCTTTTGTTTCTTGGCCAGGAACCGCTTAATCCTGAAAGTTTTGTGAGAAGACCTCATGAGCAGTGAACTCACCGTACAGATGATGGCAACGAAAAGAGCCACTCCAGTGTTCTTGCCTGGAGAATTTCACAGACAGAGAAGCCTGGCAGGCTACAATCCGTGGTGTCTCGAAGAGTCAGACGTGACTGAGCAACTGAGCTTGCACACACTGTCATTGTTAGCCGTGATTTGGTCAGTTGCTGTGGAGTTTTAGCAGTCATTTCATATAAAGAAGATTGAACTCTGTGAAATTTTAATATTACACTAGGCTTAAAAATATCTATGAAAGCTTGGCTGTTAGGTGACACTGATTTTCTTAATCCTTTAGGTATGCAAACCACTCCCTAGCTTCATAATTTAGTCATGAAATACATTTCTTGAAGTCTCAAGTTAGTATGGGAAACTGCACCTTTGAATTCCTTTTATATGATGAACTTATTTCTGGTCTTCAGTGAATTGAGGTTGGTGTGTTCATGTTTATTGGTAAGAATTTTGGGGGGGCTGGGTCACTTGAAAACTATTAATTTCTAAATTTTCCATGAGCAAGGTTGATTGTTGTTGTTGTTGTTGTTGTTTGTTTAAAGATAAAGCAGAGGGAGACTCTAGGCAAAGAACTGTGACACTTTAAACCACCTGAGAGTCAGTGGTTGTGCTCGTGGTAAAGAACCTGCTTGCCAATGCCAGAGACCTAAGAGACATGAATTTGATCCCTGGGTTGGAAAGATCCCCCGGAGAAGGAAATGGCAACCCAGTCCAGTATTCTTTTTTTTTTTTTTTATAAATATTTTGCAAGGCTTTTTTTTTTTTTGGCCTCTTTTATTGTTTTTTTTTTTTTTTTTTTTTTATTATTCATCCATTTTTATTCTTTGGCCTGTGTGGGCCTCCCACTGCAGTGGCCTCTCTCGTTGCAGGCCACTGGCTCTGAGCACATGCGTTACAGAGCACTGGGTTGCAATTGGACACACTGGCCCAGCCATTCCGCAGCACGTGGGATCTTCCCAGGCCAGGGATTGAACTGGTGCCCCTTGCACTGCAAGGCGGACTCTTTACCCACTGGACCACCAGGGAAGCTCTAGACCAGTATTCTCGCCTGAAAAACCCCATGGACAGAGGAGCCTGGAGGGCTACAGTTCGTAAGGTTGCAAAGAGGAGGACATGACTGGTATGATTTAGCACAGCACAGCCTTAAGCTGGAGAGTCTCTAAGCCTTTGTTAAGCAGCTGCAACATATTAAATAACTGATTTGCATTACTGTTATTACAAAAAGCAGACCCAGTAGTGTCTTTAAATGTATTTATTTTATGAATCTGGCAATACCAACATTAAAGTTGTGTGACCCACCCCTGAATAATTGCCCTGTGGGCATGGGGGATATAGCATCCTACTGAGGGATCCATAGATGGAAACTCTGTCCCTACCTGTGGCAGAGAAAAGGAACATCCCCAGATGTAAAGATTTGTTTCCTTTTTTCCCCATCAGTGTATTTTCTTTAACCTAGATGCCATCGCATCTGCAAGAACAGAGGAGGGAAAACATTCCATTCTGTAAAGCATTTGGATCTGTAGGAAAACATTGTACTATTTCAAAGAATCGCTCAGGGGGAAATGGATACTATGCTGCAGGCCTTACATACTGGACGGATGAATTAGTTGTTGTGTTTGTACCACTGTACAGCAATGCTTGTGGTCTCTTTTATTTTAATTTTGACTGCCCTGGGTCTTCATTGTGGCACTCTTGTGGTGGTGCAGAGGCTCAGTAGTTGGGCAAGTGGGCCCCAGCTGTGACTCATCTGCATGTGGGATCTTAGTTCCTCTAACAGGGATGGAACCCATGTCCCCTCCGTTAGAAGGATTGTTAGTCAGTGGCTCATCAGGGAAGTTCTAGTAATTACTCTTTTTTTTTTTTTTTTTTCACTCTTTCTTATATATAAGACCTGTTTCAGCTATTTGGTGGTATGGCTAGGAGAAAGGTAGACACTCTTCTCAGTCCCCAATTCTTTGTCCCCCTCCTCTCTTGGCTCAACCCACTGTGCATTCTGGGCTCTCCCTGCTCTGCCTGGTGGTTGCCCTCCCCAAGGTCGTGTCTCTGATCTCCTTCAACTCAGTGTAGCAGATACTTTTTACTTCTTATCTTCACCTGTTGGGCAGCATTTGCTGTGTTGAAAGTCACTTCTTTGTTCCTGAAGTACTCTCTGGCCTCTTCTGAAGGACCGCTCAGTCCTTCTGCAGAAAAGGTAATCTCCTGTTCGCTAGTCTTATCGCCCAAACAAATACTCCATGTGGAAGCTAGGAGATTCGGATGTACACCTGTAAGGTCCTGTCAGCCTTTAGAAAACAGAAGAGAAACTGGGGTACCCTGTGCGAATTCCTGGTAGAAGTAGCATTGCATTTTTTCTCTTGTTTAAGTGGCCTTTGAGAGGTGTATTTTTATGAATCTGGCAATACCAACATTAAAGTTGTGTGACCCACCCCTGAATAATTGCCCTGTGGGCATGGGGGATATAGCATCCTACTGAGGGATCCATAGATGGAAACTCTGTCCCTACCTGTGGCAGAGAAAAGGAACATCCCCAGATGTAAAGATTTGTTTCCTTTTTTCCCCATCAGTGTATTTTCTTTAACCTAGATGCCATCGCATCTGCAAGAACAGAGGAGGGAAAACATTCCATTCTGTAAAGCATTTGGATCTGTAGGAAAACATTGTACTATTTCAAAGAATCGCTCAGGGGGAAATGGATACTATGCTGCAGGCCTTACATACTGGACGGATGAATTAGTTGTTGTGTTTGTACCACTGTACAGCAATGCTTGTGGTCTCTTTTATTTTAATTTTGACTGCCCTGGGTCTTCATTGTGGCACTCTTGTGGTGGTGCAGAGGCTCAGTAGTTGGGCAAGTGGGCCCCAGCTGTGACTCATCTGCATGTGGGATCTTAGTTCCTCTAACAGGGATGGAACCCATGTCCCCTCCGTTAGAAGGATTGTTAGTCAGTGGCTCATCAGGGAAGTTCTAGTAATTACTCTTTTTTTTTTTTTTTTTTTCACTCTTTCTTATATATAAGACCTGTTTCAGCTATTTGGTGGTATGGCTAGGAGAAAGGTAGACACTCTTCTCAGTCCCCAATTCTTTGTCCCCCTCCTCTCTTGGCTCAACCCACTGTGCATTCTGGGCTCTCCCTGCTCTGCCTGGTGGTTGCCCTCCCCAAGGTCGTGTCTCTGATCTCCTTCAACTCAGTGTAGCAGATACTTTTTACTTCTTATCTTCACCTGTTGGGCAGCATTTGCTGTGTTGAAAGTCACTTCTTTGTTCCTGAAGTACTCTCTGGCCTCTTCTGAAGGACCGCTCAGTCCTTCTGCAGAAAAGGTAATCTCCTGTTCGCTAGTCTTATCGCCCAAACAAATACTCCATGTGGAAGCTAGGAGATTCGGATGTACACCTGTAAGGTCCTGTCAGCCTTTAGAAAACAGAAGAGAAACTGGGGTACCCTGTGCGAATTCCTGGTAGAAGTAGCATTGCATTTTTTTCTCTTGTTTAAGTGGCCTTTGAGAGGCACTTCTCACCGTGGGGGCTCAATATTTGAATGAATGAAGGCAGGATTTTAACAAAAAGATTGAATCTGGGAAGAGTAGTTTCAGCGTAAGAAACAGTATGTGCAAAAACAGCTCGGCAAGGGAGACGGTGGAGCTTGTGAAGGTAAAAATCACTCTCTTGGTTGGAGGGGAGGCGGTGGAGGGGGTGGGGAAGGAGAAGGACAAGGCTGTGGATGCCAGCCAAGGAATTCCGGGCTGTGTTTGTGAGGCAGTGGGTGGAGTGGAAGGATTCTGAGCTGGAGCGGCTGGAGGCATTGGGAGGATTAATTTCACAGTAGTGTGTTGGAGAGGGTTAGAATGAGGAAAACCTTTTTGGTCTCACCTCTGGATGCTTCTCAGGCGTTTTGCTCTGGGTCATGTCCCACTCTCTGCCTTCCTGCAGCCCTGCCCCAGTTGTATTGTCGTTTGGCCACTTCACCTGAGCTACCCTGCCCCATGACCATTGACTGTTGAATTTCTGTCCCCTTGTGTGCCAAGCATATCAACTAATAATGACCTTTACTCTGGCCTCCTGATAACAGGTCTGTGAGTGCAGTAACCTTGGGGGAAGTCTTGGTACCTGGTGGGAAATACAGCAGTGTGGGGGTAGAGTTAACCAAGTCCCAGATCCGTGAGTGGGTCTGTGATGTAGGAGAGAGTGTGAAAAGTGTGTGGGCTGTGTGCACTGAGTGCCTTGGATAGGAGTAGGGATAAGGGGCTTAGGGTGAAATCATGGTTCAAAACCCTGCCATAAAACCCTAATTAATTAATCCATGGGGTTCCCAGGTGGCTCAGTGATATGAACCTGCCTGCCAATGCAGGAGACCCAGGTTTGATTCCTGGGTTGGGAAGATACCCTGGAGGAGGAAATGGCAACCCACTCCAGTATTCTTGCTTGGAGAATTTTATGGACAGAGGAGCCTGGTGGGCTACAGTTCATGGGGTCAGAAAGAGTCAGACGTGACTGAGTGCACATATACACATAAGGAAAGAATCCGCAAGAACTGACTTGCCTCTTTTCCTCTGGAGGACTCCTTTTCTCCCATAGCCACAAACCAAGTACACCCTCCCCAAAATGTCATATTGATGTCATAGTAACTTTTTGGTTTTTTCTTTGAAAGCATAATTGCTTCTGAGGGAGAGTGAAAGTTTGAAGAAGACATGTAGAAAGCACTTCATTTGTCAAAGCTTGGTGCACGGGGGGCGATGGCTGAGGGTGAGATGACCTGTGGGAAGGTCAGGTTTCAGACTGGGAAGGGCAGGTTTTCCCCTCTGCTTCACCCCTGCCGGCCTCTCTCCCTGTGTACAGTTGGGAATGCTCTGTGCGTGTGCCTTGAGCAGTGTGTGAGCAGCAGCCTGCCTGCCTCATCTCAGTAAGTTTTATTTGTTAGATCTTTCTGATGGGTAAAAATGAGAAAAAAAAGCCAGTGTCATTCTGAGGTATTAGTAGAGAACTGTGATTTTAAGTGGTTTGCTAGATTCCTGTGACATCAGGAAAGTGAGATACTTTCTTATCTCAAGAGAATGTTCATGATCATTGGTGTTTATAAGCTATGAAACAACATCTGGAATGTCCCTCCAATGGAATCAAGCTGGAATAGGTTAGAACATCAGTTAATATTGTGATCGTCAGTACGATGCTGATGCCACAGAGTAATTCATTTGACTCTTGGAGCAGCAATGACAGCAGGTTTCCTTGGCTGCTGGAATTTTTGCTGACCTGCTGGCCCGAGTGCAAGGAGGTGGCTGCATTGGTGAGAGCAGATTTCCCTCTCAGCAGCCCCAACTGTCTTGGAGGTTGAGCTCTGGAAAACAGGCTCCTGGGATAAACATTATCTGTTCTCAGTTTGTGGAAGTCAGTTTAATGATAATCTTAAATTCAGTTTGGTAAATCTAAGCAGTATTTTCTTCTGGTCTATTTCTGTGTATAAACTGAATGCCACTTGATCTCTACATATTTTAAACAAAAGATTCAGACATTTCTAATTAGTGCAACATCCTAACTCTGAACCTGAAGAGACTCTGGTCCCTAGGACCACTCGGATGCTTTAGATGAGTGTGTGCTGTACATAGAGATGGAATGAGGCTGCTCAGTGTCACACAGCTAGGTGGTATCAGGTCTCAGATCTCTTACATTTTCACGTCTTATCCAGGGCTTTCTCCAGTAATCTGCTCTTTTCCTCTGTGAAACAGTGATGAGTATCACTTAAAGTCAGAGCCTTCCTGTTGATCCAGGGTGGCAAGATGGATGCACATGAAATTGTGGGCGTCTCATCAGCTCTCCTTGGTAGGGATTTATGAGGGCTCAGCTTTGATGGCTTTTCTATTATCAGTTAAGGAGGTGTGCTCTTAATAAGCAGAGAGGTTTTTTTTTCTTTTCTTTTCTCTCTCTTTTTTTTAATGCCAGTGTCTTAGCTTGGGTTACTGTAACAAAATATCATAGACTGAGTGGCTTAAATAGCATTTATTTTTCAGTTCTGGAAACTGGGAAGACCGTGATCAAGGTGCCAGGAGATTTTTTCACAGTGAGAACCCATTTTCTGGTTTATCTGTCTTCTCTCTGTGTCCTGACATGATGGAGAGAGAGCACACAAACTCTGGTTTCTTCCTCTTATAAGGACACTAATCCCATCTAGGGCCCCACCCTCATGACCTCATCTAAACCTAATGATCTCCTGAAGGCCCTTCCTCTAAACACCATCACTTGGGAGGTTAGGGCTTCACCATATGAATTTGGGGTGGACATAAATATTCGGTCCGTAACACACAGTGATACTATTTTTTAAATGAGCTATATGGTAGAAAATATGTTTTCTAGAGGAGATCCAGTATATCAGTAATTATTACTCAGACTCACAAACATTCAGAGATTAGGTGCACTGATATTTGAAAATATTCAGAGATGACGATTAATAGTTTGATGTTTTTTCCTACCTTCCTGTCTAGTTACTGAGCGAATATTTATTTGAGCACAGTTTATGATTCAGTCCCAGGACTGGGTTCTAGGCGAAGGGATAAGAATGATATAGGTAGGGAGTCCACATTCGGTAGCTTTTTTACAAATAGACTTTCAAAAACTCTGAACCTGAAGAGACTCTGGTCCCTAGGACCACTCGGATGCTTTAGATGAGTGTGTGCTGTACATAGAGATGGAATGAGGCTGCTCAGTGTCACACAGCTAGGTGGTATCAGGTCTCAGATCTCTTACATTTTCACGTCTTATCCAGGGCTTTCTCCAGTAATCTGCTCTTTTCCTCTGTGAAACAGTGATGAGTATCACTTAAAGTCAGAGCCTTCCTGTTGATCCAGGGTGGCAAGATGGATGCACATGAAATTGTGGGCGTCTCATCAGCTCTCCTTGGTAGGGATTTATGAGGGCTCAGCTTTGATGGCTTTTCTATTATCAGTTAAGGAGGTGTGCTCTTAATAAGCAGAGAGGTTTTTTTTTTCTTTTCTCTCTCTCTTTTTTAATGCCAGTGTCTTAGCTTGGGTTACTGTAACAAAATATCATAGACTGAGTGGCTTAAATAGCATTTATTTTTCAGTTCTGGAAACTGGGAAGACCGTGATCAAGGTGCCAGGAGATTTTTTCACAGTGAGAACCCATTTTCTGGTTTATCTGTCTTCTCTCTGTGTCCTGACATGATGGAGAGAGAGCACACAAACTCTGGTTTCTTCCTCTTATAAGGACACTAATCCCATCTAGGGCCCCACCCTCATGACCTCATCTAAACCTAATGATCTCCTGAAGGCCCTTCCTCTAAACACCATCACTTGAGAGGTTAGGGCTTCACCATATGAATTTGGGGTGGACATAAATATTCGGTCCGTAACACACAGTGATACTATTTTTTAAATGAGCTATATGGTAGAAAATATGTTTTCTAGAGGAGATCCAGTATATCAGTAATTATTACTCAGACTCACAAACATTCAGAGATTAGGTGCACTGATATTTGAAAATATTCAGAGATGACGATTAATAGTTTGATGTTTTTTCCTACCTTCCTGTCTAGTTACTGAGCGAATATTTATTTGAGCACAGTTTATGATTCAGTCCCAGGACTGGGTTCTAGGCCGAAGGGATAAGAATGATATAGGTAGGGGAGTCCACATTCGGTAGCTGGTATAAAAGGTGTTTACAAATAGTTATCTTCTTCCAATCAAATTTTTTCAAGTTATAATCTTGTTCTCATTTCCCTTTTATATGCAATATGGTGAGGATATACATAATATATGCATAATATATAGGTAATATAATGGATACCTAAGTACTCAATCCTGGCTTTGTCAGATCTTAATATCTGAAGGCAACATGTCAAAATAATTTTAATTTGAGGAATGAACATCACTGGGAAATCAAGGCCCCTGTGTGCCCCTCTCTGTTCTGTTTCTCTCTGACGTCTTCTGGAAGTAACCACTGTCCTACATTTGGGGTATATCATTAATGCCAAGGAATGTTCAAACTACTGCACTATTGAACTCATTTCACATGCTAGAAAGGTAAAGCTCAGAATTTCTCAAGCTAGTCTCCAAACAGTATGTGAGCCAAGAACTTCAGATGTACAAGCTGGACTTGGAAAAGGCAGAGGAGCCTGAGATCAAATTGCCAACATCTGTTGGATCATAGAAAGAACAAGAGAATTCCAGAAAAACATCTACTTCTGTTTCATTGTGCAAAAGCATTCGACTGTGTGGATCAAAACAAACTGTGGAAAGTTCAAGAGATGGGAATACTTGACCTCCTTACCTGCCTCCTGAGAAACCCGCAGGTCAAGAAACAACATTTAGAACTGGGCGTGGAACAATGGACTGGTTCCAAATCGGGAAAGGAATACATCAGGCTGTATATTGTCACCCTGCTTATTTAACCTGTATGTAGTATACCATGTGAAATGATGGACTGGGTGAGTCAAGCTGGAATTGAGATTGCAGAGAGAAATATCAATGACCTCGGGTATGCAGATAACACCACCCTTATGGCAGAAAGCAAAGAGGAACTGAAGAGCTTCTTGATGAAGGTGAAAGAGAAGAGTGAAAAAGCTGCCCTAAAACTCAACATTTTAAAAAGCTAAGATCATGGCACCAGTCTCATCACTTCATGGCAAATAGATGGGGAAACAATGGAAATAGTGGCAGATTTTATTTTCCTGGGCTCCAAAATCACTGTGGATGGTGACTGCAGCCATGAAATTAAGACTCTTGCTTCTTGGAAGAGAAGCTAAGACAAACTTAGACAACATATTAAAAACCAGACATCACTTTGCTCACGAAGGTCTGTATAGTCAAAGCCATAATTTTTCCAGTAGTCATGTATGGATGTGAGAATTGGACCATAAAGAAAGCCAAATGCTGAAGAATTTATGCTTCTGAACTGTGGTGCTGGAGGAGACTCTTGAGAGTCCCTTGGACTGCAAGGAGATCAAAGCAGTCAATCCTAAAGGAAATCAACCCTGAATATTCATTGGAAGGACTGATGCTAAAGCTGAAACTCCAATGCTTTGGCCACCTGATGCAAAAAGCTGACTCATTGGAAAAGATCCTGATGCTGCAAAAGATTGAGGGCAGGAGGCAAAGAGGGTGACAGAAGATGAGATGGTTGAATGACATCATCGACTCAATGGATGTGAGTATGAGCAAACTCTAGGACATAGAGAATAACAGGGAGGTCTGATGTGCTGTAGCCCACGGGCTCAAAAAGAGTTGGACGTGACTGAGCAACTGAACAACAACAACAAAATTACTGTGCATGATTTTATGCTTTTTGTTACACACATGTGAGTTTGTGACTGATATACAATGCCATTTTTAAAACGATGAAAAAGATAGGAGACTTGTTTATATTTTTCTGTACCTCGAGAGAAAAAAAATAGCCATAAAATTATTTTTGAGTTTTACTCATTATGATACATAGTTTAGTTCTTTTAAAAAAACTTATGTATGCCACATTCCTTTGTGTGATTAGTCTATGTTAAATTTGTTCTGTTGTCAGATATGTTTGGAATGTTTCTGAGGTTTCACTGTTGTAAGCAGCACTGCTGTGGACATTCTTGTTCATGTCGCCTGCTGTGTCTGCGCATGTTTCTCTTATGAGTGTGGAGTTTCTGAGTGAAGCTTATCTCCAGTCTCACAGATAGTTCCTGTGGTTGCTCTCCACAGGAACCAGTTTATGTTCCCCTCAGTGTATCTGTGACCTTGTTGAGCTGCATCCTCTTCAATACTCGATGTCATCAGACTTCAGGATTCTTGCTCATCTATGGAGTGTAAAGTGATACCCTACTGTTTTTTGCTTGAATGCTGAATTTTCTGATTGTGGTGAGGTTGGCTATCTTATTACAGGTCCGTTGGCCTTTCAGGTTGTTGCTTCTCTGAATTATCTGTTCACAAGGTACCTTTACTTCTTTATTGGTGGTGGGACTTGGGTGCCAAGAAGCGGATCAACTGTAATCTTTATCATGGTGCATAACGGTCATTGGTCTTTCTGTGACTTATGTTTTTTTTTTCTTTTTGACACTAAGTCATCATTTTTTAAAAAATTTTTTCATCCATCTTTATTCTTTGGCATGTGTGGGTTTCCCATCTCAGTGGCCTCTGTTATCGCAGAGCACCGGCTCTGGGCGCATGCGCTCCAGAGCTCTGGCTCAGTGATTGGATACATCAGTCCAGCCACTCCATCGCACATGGGATCTTCCCAGGCCAGGGACTGAACTGGCGCCCCTTGCACTGCAAGGCGGTGTCCTTACCCACTGCACCACCAGGGAAGCCCTCAATCCCCATTTTTAAGAATATTATCCTGAGCTCTGTGATTGCTTCTTACCTCGTTCTAGAGGTGCTCTTTGCTCAGGGCCTTGCTTTTTTTTGGTTCCCTGTTATTAGTATGTTTTATTCTGGTTGTCACCTTAACTTTGTTTCATTCATTTTCACTGCGACTATTTTTGTGTCATTTCACCCTTTAAATAGCATTTGGGTTATTTCCAGTTTTATTGTTATGAACCATTATTTTATGAATATTCATTTATGTGAATCTTGCTAGCTGTGATCAGGAAGGGCTTTTGAATACTATCTGGGACAGGAAATGCTGGATTAGATATTCTGATGCCAATTTGATTAGCAAATCCCAATTTTTTTCCCTCCAAGTTGTACCATTCATGTTCCCACCAGCAGTGATTAGTCTATGTTAAATTTGTTCTGTTGTCAGATATGTTTGGAATGTTTCTGAGGTTTCACTGTTGTAAGCAGCACTGCTGTGGACATTCTTGTTCATGTCGCCTGCTGTGTCTGCGCATGTTTCTCTTATGAGTGTGGAGTTTCTGAGTGAAGCTTATCTCCAGTCTCACAGATAGTTCCTGTGGTTGCTCTCCACAGGAACCAGTTTATGTTCCCCTCAGTGTATCTGTGACCTTGTTGAGCTGCATCCTCTTCAATACTCGATGTCATCAGACTTCAGGATTCTTGCTCATCTATGGAGTGTAAAGTGATACCCTACTGTTTTTTGCTTGAATGCTGAATTTTCTGATTGTGGTGAGGTTGGCTATCTTATTACAGGTCCGTTGGCCTTTCAGGTTGTTGCTTCTCTGAATTATCTGTTCACAAGGTACCTTTACTTCTTTATTGGTGGTGGGACTTGGGTGCCAAGAAGCGGATCAACTGTAATCTTTATCATGGTGCATAACGGTCATTGGTCTTTCTGTGACTTATGTTTTTTTTTTCTTTTTGACACTAAGTCATCATTTTTTAAAAAATTTTTTCATCCATCTTTATTCTTTGGCATGTGTGGGTTTCCCATCTCAGTGGCCTCTGTTATCGCAGAGCACCGGCTCTGGGCGCATGCGCTCCAGAGCTCTGGCTCAGTGATTGGATACATCAGTCCAGCCACTCCATCGCACATGGGATCTTCCCAGGCCAGGGACTGAACTGGCGCCCCTTGCACTGCAAGGCGGTGTCCTTACCCACTGCACCACCAGGGAAGCCCTCAATCCCCATTTTTAAGAATATTATCCTGAGCTCTGTGATTGCTTCTTACCTCGTTCTAGAGGTGCTCTTTGCTCAGGGCCTTGCTTTTTTTTGGTTCCCTGTTATTAGTATGTTTTATTCTGGTTGTCACCTTAACTTTGTTTCATTCATTTTCACTGCGACTATTTTTGTGTCATTTCACCCTTTAAATAGCATTTGGGTTATTTCCAGTTTTATTGTTATGAACCATTATTTTATGAATATTCATTTATGTGAATCTTGCTAGCTGTGATCAGGAAGGGCTTTTGAATACTATCTGGGACAGGAAATGCTGGATTAGATATTCTGATGCCAATTTGATTAGCAAATCCCAGTTTTTTTCCCTCCAAGTTGTACCATTCATGTTCCCACCAGCAGTGAATCAGGGTATTCTACATCTTCTTCTCAATTTGAAGTTCTTTTTGTGTGTATAATTTTCTTTAATAGACCTCTTTTGGTTTGGTGGAATTGGTAGTAAGATTTGCTTTCCTTGTAACACACCAGCTGTTCTGGAGAAGATAGAGGAGGAACCCAAACCCTGTCTGGCTCACTGCCTGGGACTCCCAGTGTTTGTGAAAAGAGCCTGATGTTTGTGGGTGGCCAAGTGGGCTTAGATCATTTGCAGCCTCTCTCTTCCCATGTATCTTATAGATTTATTATAAAGCAGGTTGAATCCCGGCTGTTGTGTATTTATGGCTGTGCTGCATCGTTGTTGAGTGTGGACTTGCTCTAGTTTCAGTGAGTGGGGACTATGTGCAGTGGCTTTTCCTGTTGCAAGTCAGAGGCTCTAGGACACATGGGCTGAGTGGTTTTAGCTCCCTGGCTCTAGGGCACAGGCTCAGTAGTTGTGGCACATGAACTTCGATGCCCCGAGGTACCTGGGATCTTCCCAGACCAAGAATCGAACTGGTGTCCCCTGCATTGGCAGGTGGATTCTTAACCACTGAACTACCAGGGAGTCTGAATCCCTGCTGTTTTGTAATGCCTGTTCTGTTTTGTTCATGATGTGGTGTTTTTTTTTTTTTTTTTTTTGGCCACTTCTATTGGTCTTTCATTTATTTACTTTCATCCATCTTTGTTCTTTGGCTTGTGTGGGCCTCCCATCGCAGTGGCCTCTCTCGCTGCAGAGCACTGGCTCTGGGCACATGTGCTCCAGAGCTCTGGCTTGGTAGTTGGACACATTGTTGCAGCCGCTCCGTGGCACGTGGGATCTTCCCAGGCCAGGGATGGAACTGGTACCCCTTGCACTGCAAGGCGGTGTCCTTACCCACTGGACCACCAGGGAAGCCTGGTGTGGTTTTTAGTTTTGGCTTGTGACCTCCTTTTCGGTTGAGTTTTCTCTGTGGGAGTCCCGGGAGAGCTGGGTCCAAGGTGAATTACAAATACAGAGGAGGGGTTTGATTGATAGAATATAAGCAGTGTTGGGCAAGTTGTCATAAACATCCTTCAGTGCATAGCTGTTATTGTTCAAAAAGTATGGAAAAAATCCCTAGAATCTGACAATGAGGAAAAGATATAGTTCCAGATGAGGAATTATTATTATTAGAATTCCATAATTTCTAATATATGGTAGGTATATACTGAATTTTGAGAAGAGTCAGAATCAAGATGCTTGTATCTTCATGCAACACAGGGAGAGAGAAGGCAGCTTTGGGCATGGAGCCGGAGCTGGGGCCTTCCTCCATGTCTAGTGGGTCAGGACCATCCTATGGTGGCACACCTAGGGAAGAAACAGGCCAGAAAATGCCTGCCTGCCAGCACAGAAATCTGAAGTTTGTCTGTCTCGACCTGGACTCTGGGTAGGGGATACAAGTGCTCTGATCTCGTCCTAAAATTAGAAAGTACAGGTGGTCCATTAGCTCTTAGGGTTGATAGGTATGCTCTCTTAAGTTTTCCAGGAGTCACCAGCTCAGGGAATTAGTGTAAAATCCAACAGTCAGTGATGGCCTTCTGCAGACGTGCCTCCCAGAGACAAATCATGCCTGCTTACATGTCTTTTCCGTTAGCAGTAAAGCTTCTTGGAATGTGGACTCCAGATTCCATGCACCGGTGTTCATCAGTGTGTTTGTGGAATGAGTGAATACCTGAACAAGTGGAAACATTTGGGGAGATTTTAAAACATACGTAACATTTACCTACTAGTACAATGGAGTATTACTCAGCCATTAAAGAGTGAAATAATGCCATTTGCAGACACATAGATGGACCTAGAAATTGGCATACTGAGTGAAGTAGGTCAGACAGAGGAGAAATATTGTAGGACATGTGGAATCTAAAAAGAAATGATGCAAATAAACTTACGAAACAGAAACTGACTCACAGGGAACGGACTTATGGTTGCTGGGGGGAAGGCTAGTTAGGGAGTTTTGGATAGACATGTACACACTGCTGTATTTAAAGTGGATAACTAAGGAGGACTTGCTGTACAGCATGTAGAGCTCTGCTCAGTGTGGCAGCCTGGATGGGAGGGGAGTATGGTGGAGAATGGATGTGTGTATGTGTGTGACTGAGTCTCTTTGTTGTCACCTGAAACATTGTTAATCAGCTATGCTCCCATGGAAAATACTAAGGTTTTTTTTTTTTTTTTTTAAAGAATATATCTTAGAAGAATGCTATTTTGCAGTTACTTTTTTTACAATTTTTAAGTAATTCTTCCATTCTTAGACTCATCTTCAGATCCCAGAATTAGCAGATACTTAAATTGGACATCCTTGCTGTTCTGTGTGTTGTGAAGGATACACGTGCTCTGCCCTTAGGGAGCTGTTAAGTGTAGGGAGTGAGAAGCTTGGACGTAAATCGTTGCGTGCAAAGTGCAAAATAAGTGCCATAGTAAATTCTTACTGGAG
Organism: Tragulus kanchil; assembly: GCA_022376925.1. NCBI lineage: Eukaryota > Metazoa > Chordata > Mammalia > Artiodactyla > Tragulidae > Tragulus > Tragulus kanchil. The sequence goes on from JAIOJX010000025.1 coordinate 37,423,325, forward strand.
TTTTGGGATGGCAGAGGTTGGCAGTGATTCATTTCACCTCAGGGGTTTGTGCATTCAGTGAACATTTACTGCTTCTCATGTGGCCGGCATGGAGATTACAAGAGTACCTAGGATTTATTGTACACTCACCCATGTATTAAGACACAACGTTTTATATATAGTCAGTGTCTACAACATAATTCTCACAACATCCCCTTGAAGAGGAGCCTATAATAATCCTCATTTGAAAAACTTTATATTGAAGTTCAGTATATATAGAAAGAAATATACTTTTTGGTTTTTTTTTTTTTTTTGGTTGCATGGTGTGGCATGCAGGGTATTATTTTCTTGACCAGGAATTGAACCTGGGTCCCCTGCAGTGGAAGCAGGATCACGGGACCACCAGGGAAGTCCTGAGGGAAGTACCCTTTCATATGTATGCACCTGGATGGACGTTTATGAATTGTACGTACTCGTGTACCCAGCACCTAGAGCAGGAACAAACATTCCAGATTCTCCAGAAGCCCCCCCATACCTCCTTGACTTCCAGCATCAATTGTTTTCTTGTATTTTCTAGAAATGAAATTGCACAGAATGTATGCTTTTGTTGTGTTGTTCTAGCATATGTAGTTTTGAATTATTCCCATTGCTGCATAATATTCCATTGCTGTGCTTAGTCACTCAGTTGTGTTCGACTCTTTGCGACCGCATGGACTGTAGCCCTCCAGGCTCCTCTGTCCATGGATTTCTCCAGGCAAGAATACTGGAGTGGGTAACCATTCCCTTCTCCAGGAGATCTTCCTGACCCAGGAGTCGAACCTAGGTCTCCTGCATTGCAGATGGATTTTTTTTAACCATCTGACCCATCAGCCCCATATTACAGATGAAGAAATGGACTAAGAGGTCAGAGTAGCCCAAGGTCATGCAACTAGTAACCAACAGATTACGATATTACTACATGCTTTTTTGGAATATGAATTTTCATTTTCTTACTGTTGGTGATCTGTCAGTTTAGTATGATTAACCCCAGTGAGTTTATCCTTCCGATGAATATGTGGGCTGTTTCCAGCATGTGCATCGTGCATGCTCAGTTGTGTCCGACTCTTTGCGACCTTACAGACTGTAGCCCACCAGGCTCCCCTGTCCATGGGATTCTCCAGGCCAGAGTACTGGACTGGGTTGCCATTTCCCACTCCAGGGTATCTTTGTGACTCAGAGATCAAACCTGTGTTTCCTGCAGTGCAGGATTCTTTACCGCTGAGCCATCAGGGAAGCCATTATCATTGATACTTTACCATGAAAGGAAGTATCCTTTACAATATTTAAAGTATGTCCCAAGTTTCCAGCCACCTTGCTATTGACAGTTGTCAGGTCCACGTAAGTGCAGCTGCTAACAGTATTGATTTTTGCATGGCTTTCTTTGTGTCATAGCAACTGCCAGTCAAGGGGGGCCTTTGCAATTTTTATATGTGGTCTACTAGCCTTTTGAAAGTTACTTGTAAGAGGATCTAGAGTCTTTGCTCTTTGCCTTTCGCCTCATTTTGTTGCTTTCTTCCTCCTCCCATTATTTTCCCTTTAAAACTTATTAGATCATCTCAGTTCTGCTCTAGCCGCAAATTACATTTCTTGGCCTGAGGTCTGGCTTTCCCTTTGGCTTACTGATGAGACATTCAGGGGGTTTTCCAGGGGTCATGGGTCTTCAGAGGGCGTAGGTTTTTCCTTCTTTTTATTGAAGTATAGTGTGTGTGTGTATATATACATACATATATATATATACTTTTTCATATTTTTTCCACTTTATCATAAGATATTGAGTATAACACCCTGTACTATACAGTTGGACCTTGGTTATCTATTTCATATGTAGTAGTATGTATCTGCTGATCCAAAACTCCTAATTTATCTGCCCCAACCCTTTTTCCTTTGGTGTAACTATAACTTTTTTTAATATGTCTATGAATCTTGTCTGTTTTGACAATAAATTCATTTGTATCATATTTTATTTTTTTAAAAAAGATTTATCTTTTTATTTATTTTGGGCGGGGGTCGGGTTGGGGAGGGAGGGGAGCGGGCGGGCCACTTCTATTGGTCTTTCATTTCTCCATTTTCATCTGCCTTTGTTCTTTGGCTCCTGTGGGCCTCCCATCGTGGTGGCGTCTGTCGCTGCAGTGCGCCAGCTCTGGGCGCATGCACTCCAGAGCTCCGGCTCGGTAATTGGACACATCAGTCCAGCCGCTCCACAGCACGTGGGATCTTCCCAGGCCAGGGATTGAACCGGCGCCCCTTGCACTGCAAGGCGGTGTCCTTACCCACTGGACCACCAGGGGAAGCCCTGTATCATATTTTGGATTCCGTCTATAATATTATATACTTATAACTGTCCGACTTACTTCACTTAGTATATAATTTCAAGGTCCATCCATGTTGCTACAAGTGACATTGTTATATTCTTTTCTATGGCTGAGTGATGTTCCATTGTATTATACATTCATTCATCTGTTGATGGAGATTTAAGTTGCTTTCATGTTCTGGCTATTGTAAATAGTGCTACAGTGAACATTGGAGTGAATGTATCTTTTTAAATTAGAATTTTGTTGGGATGTGTGCCCAGGCGTGGGATTGTTGGATCATATGGTAACTCTTTATTTTTAGTTTTTTAAGGACACTTCCATACTATTTCCCTTAGTGGCTGTACCAATTTACATTTCCACCAGCAGTGTAAGAGGGTTCCCTTTTCTTTACACTCTCTCTAGTACTTATTGTTGGTAGATGTCCATTCTTAATAGTGTGAGGTGACACTTTGTTGTAGTTTGCATTTCTCTACTAATTAGCATCTTTTCCTTTGCTTATTGCATGGACGTTTCTTTGTGAAACATTGTTTAGTGCTACGATTCAGAGGAAACTTCTGAAGTGTGAGCGCCTGGAAGGCAGGAGCTGTGTGATAGTCACCATGATGCCTTGCTTGTAGTTTATGTTCAGTAAATCACTCCTTGAGGACCTGCTGGAACCTCAGGCTTATATTCTTTTGATTGAACTTTATAAAGCCATGATTTATGCTTTTCGGGTATGTGATTGATTTTCTTAGACTTTTCAATCACAAATAGAATATCTGGAGATGTTTCTGTAAATATTTTTTCTCTATTCTAATAGTAGAGGAGGAATGATTTAAGAATCCACTAGAAAGTAATTATACAGTGGTTTTGCTACAATACGAAATTTCCTATATTTTCTCCATTCTTTGAATGTTTATTGAAGCCCTACCTACTGAGTGTCATGCAGTAAACACACAAAGATGCAAATGATCCTGCCTTTGGGGGACCTACTGGGAGAGACTGACACATATATGAATATAATACAGTGTGATGAAACTGATTGGTATAGGTCTGAGTAGGTCTTGGCTTTTGAACATGGTGGAAAGGGAGATCTCAGCCTAGTAAGTGGAAAATGATCTTCCTGGGAGAGATGTCACCAGAACCGACTCTTAGGGAAAGTGCATAAATTCCTACTTAACCTTCTACCCAAACTCTATTCCACCTCTTCTCTCTTATATTTCAAGAGTGGAAATAATGTTCACTTTTTTTCCTTTTTAATGTACAAACCTCATTCTTGTCTTTTCCTTCACACACTTGGCTCTTCTCTTGCAGGGTTATGCTGACTCTAGCTTTGAAATGGCTTTAGCGTCTTGTCCTTTCTGTCCTCCCATGAATGCTTCCTGAGTTTGGAAGAAAAGAGATGAAATCAGTTACCATTGTGTGTTAAGCATCTGACCTGCAGCTGGGCGCATTGTGGGTTCGAACTTCTGTTGGACCAGAATGAGCTGAGTGATCACTAACTGGTCTTCCTCTTGTCTCTTTTCCTTCCCTTTGATTCTATATAGGATTGTCAAAATTAGTAAAACCTTTTCTTTCACAATGTCATCCATCCACTGAACATTCTTCCGTAACTTCTCCTCACCCTCAAATGAAAATCTGGCTTCTTGGTCCTGGTCCTTACCAAGGACCCAGGCTGCATGAGCCAAGCCTCGTCCTTCCACTGCCCCATCATATGCATATCAGAGCACACCTTGAGATCTTAGTCATTTCCTGGCTCCATGCACTCTCCTTTTTCCTGATGTGTCATGTCTGTGTCAGGTATTAAGATCCAGCTCAGCCGTTACCACCCTGCAGAAACATCCCCGCCTTTCCCAGGAACAATCAGTTGTACTCTCTGTTGTCTGTGCCTCTGCATTGCTCCCATTACACCGAGGGCCAGGAATCATGCCTGATTCTCCTTTGTCCCTTGGTCAGTCTCTTGTTACATGTCAGACAAATAGATCCTCCCTGGTAACACACTTGCAGCTTTCCTATCTCTTTAGTTTCACTTGGGTGATTTTTTAATGATGGACACACTCTTTTATCAGCTCTTTTCAAATGTAGTACATTATTCAAGGGCCATCTTCTCATGCCTTACCTGCAAAAATTTCTGTGATTGTGGCAGTCCAGACTATTGGCAGCTACCTCTGAATCATCCTTGTTTGTTAGCCCTTGGCTGTGGCATTCATTCTACACTGACAATTATTATTTGTACTTTTGTTGTGTATATGGGTCATCTCTCTCTAGTTAGGTTATAAACTCTGAACTTAGAGGTCTTAGATAATTTTGAATCATCTGTTGAAAAACAGATTTCCTTAATTAATGGCAAAAGGAGAAGGGCACAGCAGGGGATAAGATGTTTGGGTGACATCACTCTGGACATGAGCTTGAGCAAGCTCTTGGGAGATACGTGATTCTTGTCTTTTCCTTCACACACTTGGCTCTTCTCTTGCAGGGTTATGCTGACTCGTTAACTGCGTCTTGTCCTTTCTGTCCTCCCATGAATGCTTCCTGAGTTTGGAAGAAAAGAGATGAAATCAGTTACCATTGTGTGTTAAGCATCTGACCTGCAGCTGGGCGCATTGTGGGTTCGAACTTCTGTTGGACCAGAATGAGCTGAGTGATCACTAACTGGTCTTCCTCTTGTCTCTTTTCCTTCCCTTTGATTCTATATAGGATTGTCAAAATTAGTAAAACCTTTTCTTTCACAATGTCATCCATCCACTGAACATTCTTCCGTAACTTCTCCTCACCCTCAAATGAAAATCTGGCTTCTTGGTCCTGGTCCTTACCAAGGACCCAGGCTGCATGAGCCAAGCCTCGTCCTTCCACTGCCCCATCATATGCATATCAGAGCACACCTTGAGATCTTAGTCATTTCCTGGCTCCATGCACTCTCCTTTTTCCTGATGTGTCATGTCTGTGTCAGGTATTAAGATCCAGCTCAGCCGTTACCACCCTGCAGAAACATCCCCGCCTTTCCCAGGAACAATCAGTTGTACTCTCTGTTGTCTGTGCCTCTGCATTGCTCCCATTACACCGAGGGCCAGGAATCATGCCTGATTCTCCTTTGTCCCTTGGTCAGTCTCTTGTTACATGTCAGACAAATAGATCCTCCCTGGTAACACACTTGCAGCTTTCCTATCTCTTTAGTTTCACTTGGGTGATTTTTTAATGATGGACACACTCTTTTATCAGCTCTTTTCAAATGTAGTACATTATTCAAGGGCCATCTTCTCATGCCTTACCTGCAAAAATTTCTGTGATTGTGGCAGTCCAGACTATTGGCAGCTACCTCTGAATCATCCTTGTTTGTTAGCCCTTGGCTGTGGCATTCATTCTACACTGACAATTATTATTTGTACTTTTGTTGTGTATATGGGTCATCTCTCTCTAGTTAGGTTATAAACTCTGAACTTAGAGGTCTTAGATAATTTTGAATCATCTGTTGAAAAACAGATTTCCTTAATTAATGGCAAAAGGAGAAGGGCACAGCAGGGGATAAGATGTTTGGGTGACATCACTGAGTCCATGGACATGAGCTTGAGCAAGCTCTTGGAGAACGTGAAGGACAGGGAAGCCAGGAGTGCTGCAGTCCATGGGGTGCAAAGACATGACTGAGTGACTGAACAGAACTGAACTATTGTTTAGAAGTGACACTTTCTTTTAGTTCCCTATGAGAATGTCTGTTTGCCATTCATCTCTGAAAGGCACTTTTGCTGGGTATAGAATTTTAAAAGTTCTTTTGTTTCAGTACTTCAATGTGCTGCTTCCTTTACCCTCCATAGTTTCAGATGGGACATTTACTGTCATTTGAGTTGGTGTTCCCTTCTTGATGGTGGTGTCATTTCTCTCTGGCTGCTTTCAGGATTTTTTGTCCTTAGTTTTCAGATGTGTAGTTAGGATGTTATAATATTTTACCATTGATCTCAGCCTTGGCTTAGGTTTCTTTGGATTTATCCTCATTCAGAAAGTTGCCCAGCTTCCTTAAATCTGTATGTCTGTGACTTGTACCATACTTGGGAGGTTTTCAGTCATCATTTCTTTGACTGCTCTTCTAGCCTCACTTCATTTCTCTTCTCTTCTCTTCTCTGGACTCTGATGATACAGAGGTTAGGTCTTTTTTTTCGTTTTAATATGTATTTTTAAAATTTTGGCCTCTTTTTTTTTTTTTGTTTTTTATTTTTTGTTTTTTTTATCCATCTTTATTCTTTGTCCTGTGTGGACCTCCCATTGCAGTGGCCTCTTGTTGCAGAGCACCGACTCTGGGCGCATGCACTCCCGAGGGCTGGCTTGCAGTTGGATACACCGGTCCAGCCACTCTGCGGCATGTGGGATCTTCCTGGTTCAGGGATCAAACGGGTGCTAATTGCACTGCAAGGTGGACTCTTTACCCACTGGACCACCAGGGAAGCCCCAGATTTTAACTCTTTTGTTGTTTCGCAGGTCCTGGAGACTGCATTCATTTTTTTCAGCCTGTTTTTCAGATTGAGTGAATTCTGTTTTTTTCCCTCAAGTTCAGATTCTCTTCTCTTTCATCTCCATACTACTATTGCGCCCATCCTGTCAGTTTTTATTTCTTTTACTTATGTTTTCCCAGTTATTTAATCTCTTTTATATCTCCTGCTTATTTGCTGAGAATTTCTGTTTTTATATTTGTTTTAACAGAAGTTATAATAGATTGTTGAAGCATTTTTATGACTTTTATGCTTTAAAATCCTTAACAGGACATGGCAAGCCGAGTGCTGCAGTCTCCTGAAAGGCACTATTGTTTAGAAGTGACACTTTCTTTTAGTTCCCTATGAGAATGTCTGTTTGCCATTCATCTCTGAAAGGCACTTTTGCTGGGTATAGAATTTTAAAAGTTCTTTTGTTTCAGTACTTCAATGTGCTGCTTCCTTTACCCTCCATAGTTTCAGATGGGACATTTACTGTCATTTGAGTTGGTGTTCCCTTCTTGATGGTGGTGTCATTTCTCTCTGGCTGCTTTCAGGATTTTTTGTCCTTAGTTTTCAGATGTGTAGTTAGGATGTTATAATATTTTACCATTGATCTCAGCCTTGGCTTAGGTTTCTTTGGATTTATCCTCATTCAGAAAGTTGCCCAGCTTCCTTAAATCTGTATGTCTGTGACTTGTACCATACTTGGGAGGTTTTCAGTCATCATTTCTTTGACTGCTCTTCTAGCCTCACTTCATTTCTCTTCTCTTCTCTTCTCTGGACTCTGATGATACAGAGGTTAGGTCTTTTTTTTCGTTTTAATATGTATTTTTAAAATTTTGGCCTCTTTTTTTTTATTGGTTTTTTATTTATTGATTTTTTCATCCATCTTTATTCTTTGTCCTGTGTGGACCTCCCATTGCAGTGGCCTCTTGTTGCAGAGCACCGACTCTGGGCGCATGCACTCCAGAGGGCTGGCTTGCAGTTGGATACACCGGTCCAGCCACTCTGCGGCATGTGGGATCTTCCTGGTTCAGGGATCAAACGGGTGCTAATTGCACTGCAAGGTGGACTCTTTACCCACTGGACCACCAGGGAAGCCCCAGATTTTAACTCTTTTGTTGTTTCGCAGGTCCTGGAGACTGCATTCATTTTTTTCAGCCTGTTTTTCAGATTGAGTGAATTCTGTTTTTTTCCCTCAAGTTCAGATTCTCTTCTCTTTCATCTCCATACTACTATTGCGCCCATCCTGTCAGTTTTTATTTCTTTTACTTATGTTTTCCCAGTTATTTAATCTCTTTTATATCTCCTGCTTATTTGCTGAGAATTTCTGTTTTTATATTTGTTTTAACAGAAGTTATAATAGATTGTTGAAGCATTTTTATGACTTTTATGCTTTAAAATCCTTAACAGGTACTTCCAACAACTCATGTGTCTCTGGGTTGGCATCAGCTCATTGGCTTTTGTCATTAGGCTGTGATTTTCCTGATTCTTGGTCTGATAGGTGATTTTCCATTGTATTCATCTGCTGTGCCTGGATGTTATTAGAATATTCTGTGTACTCAGTTGAATCTGACTCTTTGTAACTCTGTGGACTGTAGCCCACCAGGCTCCTTTGTCCATGGGATTTTTCAGGCAAGAATACTGGAGTGGGTTGCCAAGATCCAACTCCAGGGGATCTTCCTGACCCAGGGATTAAGTCCTCATCTCTCTCTCTCTCTTTTTTAAAAATTTTATTTATTTATTTTTGGCTGTGCTGGGTCCTTTTTGCTGTGAGCACTTTTCTCTAGTTGTGAGCAGTGGCTACTGTAGTTGCGGTGTAAAGGCTTCTCACTGTGGTGGCTTCTCTTAATCTGCAGCATGGCTCTAGGACGCTTGGGGTTCAGTAGTTATGGTCTCCTGGGTTCTAGAGCAAAGTTTTAGTAGTCACGTACAGGCTTAGTTGCTCTGCAGCATGTGGGATCTTCCTGGATCAGGGACAGAACCCGTGTCTTGAGTGGTGGCAGACAGATTCTTTGCCATGCGCCACCAGGGAAGAATACTCTGGGTTCTACTTAAATGTATTTTAGCCTACAGTCACCCTGTTTATCTTTAGCACCTTTGTAGGCTGTGATTGCAATGACAGCTTAATTTTCAGAGCCTTTGCAGTGTTGTTTTAATCTGCTTGGTTAACCAGGTGTCCCTGGAGCTCCTTGCTCATACTGGTTTGGTTGGGGTGGTGGGGGCAGAAGTGGTTTCCCTAAATGGGGCCACTGAGCATGTCTTGATGGAGGAAGGTAGACTCAGGTGTCTGGGAACTAGGAGTTCTCCTGCATGTAGTGGGTCTTCCCTGCCTGTGGGTGTTGGGGAAGAGCTTTTATTGATCTGGTTACTTGTTGAGGCAAGATGTCTCTCCAGGTGCTCCATGTCTTCTCTGAGGTCTTTGGGAATGGAGTATCTTAGACCTGTAGAGCCAGAGAGGCTTCCTAGGCTGGACCATGTGTGATTGGGTTCTTTGCTTGTCTGCTTGTTTCAGTTCTCATGTCTTGGCTTTCCTAGTTGCTTATTGCTGGTGGGGCTTCAAATAGACCCCCTTTCGGATGGTGTAGGACTTGTCTGGTGTTGCTGGAGGGACTCCTTCCTTCTAGGGTAGGACTGAGCCACTATGTGTAGCCTGCTATTATTAGGATGGGGGTTGGCACATAGTCGGTTTGGATGGCCACTTTCCTTAGTTCTTTGCTATGTGGTTCCTTGAGTCTTGGAGTCACAAACTGGTTTGCTTTCTTCCTACAACTTTTGGCTTCTCTCTTGTTATTTCTAGGGGTTTTTACTTATTTATTGGTTCCGCTGGATCTTCATTGCTGCTTGGACTTTCTCTAGATGCAGAGAGGGGATTACTCATGAGTTGCGGTGCATGGGCTTCTCATCAAGGTGGCTTCTCTTGTTATGGGGCATGGGCTTTAGGGTGTGTGGGCTTCAGTAGTTGCAGCCTGCTGGCTGAGTGGTTGTGACTCCTGGGCTCTATACCCCAGCTCAGTCATTCTGGTGCATGGGCTTAGTTGCTACACAGCATGTGGGATCTTCCCAAATCAGGGATCAAAGCTGTGTCTCCTGCATTTTTAGGTGAATTCTCATCCACTGGACCACCAGGGAAGCCCTCTAGGGTTCTTAGTACTTAGCCAGGAGGATCAGGGGAAGTAAGTCTGTGCTATTTTGTCCTTTGTCATTCATCTTTAAGTGCTGGATTTGTAAAAGGAATTTAAAAATGTCAGGAATGTTAGCATTACTTTTTCTGTAATGGCCATATCATATCATTGAACTTTCTTACTTTATATTAATCAGCAAACTTGAGACCTAGTCAAGTTACATGACTGATTTCATGGGTCCTATTGTTTAAAATGCAACATTCATAAAACGAAGATCATGGTATCCAGTTCCATCACTTCATGGCAAATAGATGGGTAAACAATGGTAATAGTGACAGACTTTATTTTGAGAGGCTCTAAAATCACTGTGTGACTTTAACCATGAAATTAGAAGATGGTCTTTGGAAGAAAAGCTGTGACAAACCTAGACAGTATTTTAAAAAGCAGAGACATCACTTTGCTGACAAAGGTCCATATAGTTAAAGCTATGGTTTTCCAATAGTCATGTATAGATGTGAAAGTTGAACACAAAGAAGGTTTGTTTCATGATACAAATAGTGAAGATGTGTCATAATTGTTTTCAGTGAAGAAGCCTATTGTGTTATAGGTGGCAAGTTATGCTTTAACCAAACCCAAATCTGGACGTTGTGTTTCTTCCTATATTGGGTTTCTTAGACCTTGTAGGGTAAATCTAAGAATTGTTTTAATTAATGTCCCCCACAGTTTAGAAGGGACTTCCAGGTGAGTCAGTGGTAAAGAATCTGCGTGCCAGTGCAGGAGCTTTGAGTTTGATCCCTGGGCTGGGAGGGAAAGGGCAACCCACTCCAATATTCTTGCCTGGAAAATCCCATGGACAGAGCAGCCTGGTGTCCATGGGGTCTCAAGGATTTGGACATGACTGAGTGACTAAGTATACATGCACAATGCAGAAACTGAAGTTATGATTCTACCTTACTAACATCAAGGCTCAATCAATGGGGTTTTCGAACTCAGCCTCCTGATAACATTTTTTTTTTCTGGATGTTTGGTTTTGGCAGTGTTTCTTTAGAATGTGGTCCAAACAAAACACAGTGTCCCAAGGTTTTTTTTACTCAGGCAGAGCATATTACTTCTTAAAACAATACCTCCTAATCCTGGTATATATATCCAGAGAAGACTCTTAATTCAGAATGATACATGCACCTCAGTGTTCATAGCAGCACTATTTACAATAGCCAACATGTGGAACCAAACTGTGTCCATTGACAGATAAATGGATAAAGATGTGGTGCATATACACAATGGACTATTATTTAGCCATAAAAAGAAAATTATGCTATTTGTAGCAACATGGATGGATGGGTCTACTGATGATCATACTAAGTGAAGTGAGTCAGAGAAAGACAAATGCCAGGCGGTATCACTTATATGTGGAATCTGAAAAAAATGATGTAGATGAATTTACTTGCAAAACAGAAACAGACTAACTGACATAGAAAACAAACTTATGGTTACCAAGGGGGAAAGAGGACCATATTAGGAGGTTAGGATCAGCAGGTAGAGATTACGATGTATAAAATAGATAAATAACAAGGTCCTACTGTAGAGCATAGGGAACTATAATATCTTATAATAAACCATAATGCAAAAGAATATGAAAAAAGTCTGTCTATATAGTAAGTACCCTGCATACAAACCTTCAAGTTGTGAATTTTCAAAGATGCGAACATTCCAGCAAGGAACCAGGACCTGTGCCATCATTAGGCATGAGTGAAATTGCAACTTGCCCTCCACCTCCTATTGCTGATGACCCTTCAGCTCTACCATCTCCCACCCCCGTTCCCTCCTCCAGTCAGTGACGCTTCCTGCCTGTTCACACGCCAGCCCCTGATGCCAGCTGTTGTACTGTACTACTGTACTTTTCAAGTACAAGTATTGTACTGTAAGGTTAAAAATGTTTTGTTTATTTTTGTTTTATGTGTTACTTTTGTGTGAAAAGTATCATAAGCCTTTATTACGGGCTAACTTTGTTGAACTTAACCAACAAATTGTACTTAGGACAGCAGGAACTCTTTCAAATCAAGGCTCAATCAATGGGGTTTTCGAACTCAGCCTCCTGATAACATTTTTTTCTGGATGTTTGGTTTTGGCAGTGTTTCTTTAGAATGTGGTCCAAACAAAACACAGTGTCCCAAGGTTTTTTTTACTCAGGCAGAGCATATTGCTTCTTAAAACAATACCTCCTAATCCTGGTATATATATCCAGAGAAGACTCTTAATTCAGAATGATACATGCACCTCAGTGTTCATAGCAGCACTATTTACAATAGCCAACATATGGAACCAAACTGTGTCCATTGACAGATAAATGGATAAAGATGTGGTGCATATACACAATGGACTATTATTTAGCCATAAAAAGAAAATTATGCTATTTGTAGCAACATGGATGGATGGGTCTACTGATGATCATACTAAGTGAAGTGAGTCAGAGAAAGACAAATGCCAGGTGGTATCACTTATATGTGGAATCTGAAAAAAATGATGTAGATGAATTTACTTGCAAAACAGAAACAGACTAACTGACATAGAAAACAAACTTATGGTTACCAACGGGGAAAGAGGACCATATTAGGAGGTTAGGATCAGCAGGTAGAGATTACGATGTATAAAATAGATAAATAACAAGGTCCTACTGTAGAGCATAGGGAACTATAATATCTTATAATAAACCATAATGCAAAAGAATATGAAAAAAGTCTGTCTATATATAGTAAGTACCCTGCATACAAACCTTCAAGTTGTGAATTTTCAAAGATGCGAACATTCCAGCAAGGAACCAGGACCTGTGCCATCATTAGGCATGAGTGAAATTGCAACTTGCCCTCCACCTCCTATTGCTGATGACCCTTCAGCTCTACCATCTCCCACCCCCGTTCCCTCCTCCAGTCAGTGACGCTTCCTGCCTGTTCACACGCCAGCCCCTGATGCCAGCTGTTGTACTGTACTACTGTACTTTTCAAGTACAAGTATTGTACTGTAAGGTTAAAAATGTTTTGTTTATTTTTTGTTTTTATGTGTTACTTTTGTGTGAAAAGTATCATAAGCCTATTACAGGACAGTACTACGCAGCCAATTGTGTTACTCAGGTACGTGGGCTAACTTTGTTGAACTTAACCAACAAATTGTACTTAGGAACAGGCTTTTGGGATGGAACTCTTTCATATGTACGGCAGGTGCCATATACATGTATAATGGAATCACTTTGCTATACACCAGAAATGATACAACATTGTAGATCAACTATACTTCAGTTAAAAAAAAAAAGGACTTTTTCTGTCTCAACTTCCATTTTTGTTCTCTGTCACCCAGACAGGATAATGTAGGAATCTTTCCTTTGCTGCTGTTTGTTATAGAAAATTCACTTTACTCCTGAGCTGTCAGTGATGAAACTGAAACTTGGACGGTGGTCGCTTGCCCAGGGTTGTGCAGTTGGTCACCACTGACACTTGTGTGGGAGCCCAGGCTGCCTGACACCAGAAGCCCTGCTCCCAGTCACTGTGCTTTCCTGTCACCAGGGAGCTTTGCGATTAGACTTTTCCAAAGGACAGACAACCTTGCTTCGTAAACTGTGTCAAATGTTTAGAGGCTGGCAGATCTGCTGTCAACAGCACTTATATTAGCTGTCCAAGTCCAAGTACTTATATTAGCTCTGGAAATGCTGCTCATATGGTGTCTCTTTAGTGGCTGCAAAAGAAATTTGTCAGTTTGCCAGGCCCGGTTATTTGCATTCTCCCCATTTTATGTGGAATAGGAGAGGCGTGGCAGTAGTAGGGGGGCGGTTCTTCATTTCTTTCTCTCTACCAATATGTGATACGGCTCATTTACTCATATACTTGCAGAGATTGGATTTTATGGTTTAAAATAGTTTTGGCCATCAAATGTAAAAGCTGTGAGTTGAAATTTCCTTTCATTACTGGTGACATTGAATGTGTGTGTGTGTGTTTATTTGTGGATGGATGATGCCTGCCCACACAGGGGAAAGCCATCTGCTTTACTCAGACTGCCAACTAGAATGTAAGTTCTGGAAAAACCTCACAATGAAACCTAGAAATGAGACAGTGTGGTATCTAGGCGTCTTGTGGCCCAGTCAAGGTCACACTTAAAATTAACTGTCACAGACACATTGTCTCAAACCTTTCCCCCGCCTGATGATCAGCTATCTATCTATCTATCCTCAATTTGTTGACTTTGTTTTGACTTCAACTTGCTTTTTTTCTGGTCTTAAAAGTAAGCATTGCTAAATGAAGACTATTTTGAAAACAATGAAAATCACTAGTTACAATTTTGGTGGGGGCTTACCTTCCAAACTTCTGTGGACACATGTATAGCTTCCTCAGGCTTTCAGCACATTCACAAGTTGACCATGTGTCTTGTTTCTTGATACAGCGCAGACTTCCTCTGTGAGTAGGCCATTTGTGGGAGGTCTCGACTTGTGTCAGGAGGGCCCAAGAGGCCTGGATTGTGTGGGGTCTTCTGTCCGGGATGGTGGTGTCTGTTGACCTTGCCCTTGGAGTGAAGCTACCTCAGCTTTCCTTTGCTGCTGTTTGTTATAGAAAATTCACTTTACTCCTGAGCTGTCAGTGATGAAACTGAGACTTGGACGGTGGTCGCTTGCCCAGGGTTGTGCAGTTGGTCACCACTGACACTTGTGTGGGAGCCCAGGCTGCCTGACACCAGAAGCCCTGCTCCCAGTCACTGTGCTTTCCTGTCACCAGGAGCTTTGCGATTAGACTTTTCCAAAGGACAGACAACCTTGCTTCGTAAACTGTGTCAAATGTTTAGAGGCTGGCAGATCTGCTGTCAACAGCACTTATATTAGCTGTCCAAGTCCAAGTACTTATATTAGCTCTGGAAATGCTGCTCATATGGTGTCTCTTTAGTGGCTGCAAAAGAAATTTGTCAGTTTGCCAGGCCCGGTTATTTGCATTCTCCCCATTTTATGTGGAATAGGAGAGGCGTGGCAGTAGTAGGGGGGCGGTTCTTCATTTCTTTCTCTCTACCAATATGTGATATGGCTCATTTACTCATATACTTGCAGAGATTGGATTTTATGGTTTAAAATAGTTTTGGCCATCAAATGTAAAAGCTGTGAGTTGAAATTTCCTTTCATTACTGGTGACATTGAATGTGTGTGTGTGTGTTTATTTGTGGATGGATGATGCCTGCCCACACAGGGGAAAGCCATCTGCTTTACTCAGACTGCCAACTAGAATGTAAGTTCTGGAAAAACCTCACAATGAAACCTAGAAATGAGACAGTGTGGTATCTAGGCGTCTTGTGGCCCAGTCAAGGTCACACTTAAAATTAACTGTCACAGACACATTGTCTCAAACCTTTCCCCCGCCTGATGATCAGCTATCTATCTATCTATCCTCAATTTGTTGACTTTGTTTTGACTTCAACTTGCTTTTTTTCTGGTCTTAAAAGTAAGCATTGCTAAATGAAGACTATTTTGAAAACAATGAAAATCACTAGTTACAATTTTGGTGGGGGCTTACCTTCCAAACTTCTGTGGACACATGTATAGCTTCCTCAGGCTTTCAGCACATTCACAAGTTGACCATGTGTCTTGTTTCTTGATACAGCGCAGACTTCCTCTGTGAGTAGGCCATTTGTGGGAGGTCTCGACTTGTGTCAGGAGGGCCCAAGAGGCCTGGATTGTGTGGGGTCTTCTGTCCGGGATGGTGGTGTCTGTTGACCTTGCCCTTGAGGAAGCCTGAAGCTGACAGGCAGACCTGACAGACCTTAGTGCCCAATCCTCACACTTGTTTTCTAACAACTTTTCCAAGTTTGCTCTGTTTCCTCCTTCCTGTTGGCTGTGGGTTCCTCTGTGTAGCCCTTTCTTATACTGGGAAGCTTTCCTTTCCTGGAGGCTGTCCCCCAAACCTTTGCTGAAAATTCCTGACCTCTCCTTAACATTTCAATACTGTCAAGAAAGACACTTTGCTTATCTATGTGTATTTTGTAAGGGCATTGTGAAGGAAGTCCTGTGGCCTTATTGTGGTACCCTCTGTAGTTTGTGTTTCCTGCAGTGAGGTAGCAGACTGTGTTTTTTTTTTTATTTTAGTTTTTGGCTGTACCCGCTCTAGGCATGTGGTAGCTTAGTTCCCTGACCAGGGACTGAATCTGTACCCCTGCATCAGACGTGCAGAGTCTTAACCGCTGGACCTCCAAGGAAGTACCAAGGCAGCAGGTTGTGATGATTTAGCCTTAAAGCTGGCGCTCCTGGGTTCAAATCCTAGCTCCACAACTTAACGTCCTGTCTTCTTGTGCTTGTCTGTAAAATGCGGTGGGAAATGCTTACCAGCCTGGGTGTAGTGAGGACTGAAGGAGCTAGTACATGCAAAGTATTTCCTTGGAACAGTGACCAGCACATCTGAAGTGCTAAATACATACTTAATGGTGTGGCAACACCCCTAGACCATTTGGAAGTGCTGAATTGTAAATGATTTTCTAGTCTCTGATGAGTGTTAACATTTCTGTATGTTGAGCATAGTTCTTTACATTAAAATTGCCCATCTCATGGATTTAGGCCCTGCCTGTTATAGTTTATTCAGTAGACTGGTTTCTGCCTCTAGGGACTTCTTTGTGGAGTTTTATATATTAGTATAGAAAAATCTTCAGAAGTAATTTTGACCTTTAAAGATGTGGTATTTTTGTTTGTTTTGTTTATGGTTGTTTATGGTTGTATCACATGCAGGGTCATGTGATAAATGATCCCCAACCCAAGGATCAGACGCTCTCCCTTTGCAGTGGAAGCATGAATTCTAACTGCTGGGCTGTCAGGAAAGTCTATTATTATTTTTTAAATTGAAGTATGGTTGATTTATAATATTGTGTTAGTTTCCTGTGTACTGCAAAATGATTCAGTTATACATATGTGTGTGTGTGTGTATATACACACATACCTATTCTTTTTCATATTTTCCATTATGGTTTATTACAAAATATTGAATATAGTTCAGTAGGACCTTCTTGTTTCAGTTTTATATATAATAGTGTGTATCTCCTAATTACAAACTCATAATTAATCCCTCTCCCATCCCCTTTTCTCTTTGGTAACCATTAGTTTGTTTTCTGTTATTCTGTTTCTGTTTTGTAAGTAAGTTCATTTGCATAATATTTTCCAGATTCCACATATAAGTGACACATGATGTTTGTCTTTCTCTGACTTCACTTGGTATGATAATCTCTGGTTGCATCCCTGTTGCTGCAAATGGCATTATTTAATCCTATTTTATGGCTGAATAATACTCCAGTGTGTGTGTGTGTGTGTATGTGTGTGTGTGTATCACATCTTGTTTATCCATTCATTTATTGATGGACATTTAGGTTGTTTCCATGTCTTGGCTATTATAAATAGTTCTGTTATGAACATATGGGTGCATATATTTTTCAGAATTGAGTTTTTTTCTGGACCTGTGCCCAAGAGTGAGGCTGCAGGATCATATGGTAACTGTGTTTTCAGTTTGGTAAGGAACCTCCACACTGTTCTCCATAGTGCCTGTACCAGTTTACATGCTCCCGCCCCCAAGCAGTGTAGGAGGATTTCCGAAATCTTTTGTGCTCACTGGCCTTGCATGTGAGTTGTCCCTCGTGTCGTCCGCTGCCTGCTTCACAGCTCTTAGCAGGGAACCTGGCTCTAATCATAGTGTCTGTGAAGACTTCGGGACCTCCCTCCTCCTGTCCCTGAGCTGGCTGATGTGATCCGGGAGGGACACCAGATGGCCACTTCTGTCATGTCCTTCTGTGGGAAAGAAATGAGCAGGGCCATTTTGAGTCCCCTGAGAATTTTACTTTGGGAACAGAGATGGGAAAAGCAATGGGAGCTAAAGTTGAAAGAATGCGTGTGAGCTGACGTGAGGATGCTGGAAGAGCCCAGAAGCTCCAGGAATGGCCATGCCGCAGACCCTCTGAGGCAGCAGCAGTTCCAACAAGAAGAGTGATGTGAAGTGGAACAAAACACCAGATTCCAAGTGAGAGGAGAGTAAACAGAGAGAAGCCATGTTGTATTAATGGCAGAGAGTCCCCAGGTAGACTGTACTGCAAGTTCTCAGGACAAGGTGTTCACTCATTTTTTTCCCCTGGCTCTTTGCAATTATATTCTCAGGCCTTGAGTGTTTATTGCTTGCAGTCAAAGGCCTGGCTCGCACAGGGCACAGAGCATATGGAGTCCTCCTTCAGTCTCAAGGATTTGCCTCATTTTGTGTGTGGTGCCTCAGTGTCTCCCCTGTGGTTTACGGTGATAGGAATTTAACTCACTTTTGGGAACCCTATTCAGCCCCCATTCTATGCTGTGGTTTTCTGATGACTTTAATGGTTTTTTGTTTTTTTGAGTTTGTCTTCTGCTGAACGCCTTTGGAGTCTCTCATCTGTACCCTGTATACGATGGGTGGTACTCTGTCTCCAGTGGGGGTCATGAATGCCCTCGGTCAGTGGTCATGTCTTCTTAACTTCCACCACAGCCTGCACCATGCTGAGTGAATGGACAGTGCAAGTCATTGGTTGTTTCTTCTGCCATTTCTTTGATCCTAGCCTAACTTGGGGTGCACACGGGGAGGTTTTAGCTCCTGTTTATTATTTTTATTTTTATTATTATTTTATTTATTTATCTTTTGGGGGGTGGGGTGGGGAGGGAGGGGGATGGGCGGGCCACTTCTATTGGTCTTTCATTTATCTGTTTTCATCTGTCTTTGTTCTTTGGCTCCTGTGGGCCTCCCATTGTGGTGGCCTCTGTTGTCGCAGAGCGCTGGCTCTGGGTGCATGCGCCCCAGAGCTCCGGCTCAGTAATTGGACACATCGGTCCAGCCGCTCCGCGGCACGTGGGATCTTCCCAGGCCAGGGATCGAACTGGTGCCCCTTGCACTGCAAGGCGGTGTCCTTACCCACTGGACCACCAGGGGAAGCTCTAGCTCCCATTTAGAATGAGTCTTATTTGATTCAAACGCTTCAGTTTAAAGGAAATAAAGGACTTCCTGATGGTCCAGTGGTGAAGACTCTGGCTTCTAGTGCAGGGGTGTGGGTTTGATCCCTGGTTGGGGAAATAATGTCCCATGTGCTATGAGGCATGTCCATAAGTTAAAAAAAAGAAATGAAAAATATTAAAGGAAATGAATATTGAAATGGTTGAGAAAAATGGAAGACTTACATAATAACTCTGGACTTTGGTCAGTAGCTAGGTATCTAGTCTGTGCCAGGAAATGGTGACAGAGTGGCGAGGGTGGGAAAGCTTATATTCTTTACGTCAGGTGAACACTTGACATCTAAATTCTGGCTGATATTTACTTTGGACCTTAAGCATAGGCTGTGGTTAACAAGGTAGCTTGTCTTGACATTATCCCCTGCATGTGGTTTTATTTTTCATTCTGCCTCGCTTTTCTTTGGATATTTTGGAAACCACTTTGTTTGCCAGGTTACTATATTCAGGACCAAACTGTTTGAATAATATTATGTTTTGTCATTGAGCTTAAATCCCTGACCTGGAAAAGCAGTATTTGGCAAATAGTGTTCTTGTGTTCTGTATATTACCTTGAACCTTAAGGTTACTCTATTTTTCTTAAGGAAAAAATGTCGGGAGTATATTTGTTTCCTAGGGCTGCCATAACAAAAACCCCACAGATGGGTTGACTGAAACAACGAAGACATACTGTCTCACAGTCCTAGAGGTTAGAAGTCCAAGGGCAAGGTGTTGGCAGAGCTGGTTCATGCCCAGGCCTCACTCCTTGGGTGGTAGATGGACATCTTCTCCCTGGGTCTCTTCATCTCCCTGGGTCTCTTCATCTCTTCCTTCCGTAAATGTTTCTGGGTCTTTTTTTTTTTTTTTTTTTAAGACACCAGTCATTGAATTAGGACCCACCATAAAGACCTTGGGGATTCCGAGGTGGCGCTAGTAGTAAAAGAACCTGCCTGCCAACGAAGGAGACGTCAGAGATGTGTGTTCAATCCCTGGGTTGAGAAGATCCCTTGGTGGAGGGCATGGCAACCCAGTCCAGTATTCTTGCCTGGAGAATTCCATGGGAAGAGAAGCCTGAAAGGCTACAGTCCATGGGGTCACAAAGAGTCGGACACAGTTGAGCGACTAGCACACACACACACACACAGAGAACACTGCCTGGCAAGTAAGGATGCATAAACAACTCAAGTGGAGTGTGGGTGTACAGAGTAAGGAAGAGAAGGGACTTCCCTGGTGGCTCAGTGTTTGAGACTCTGTGCTTCCACTGCAGGGGCACAGGTTTGATCCCACGTTGAGGAACTAAGATCCCATATGCTGCCCTGTGTGCTCTAGAAAAACTAGGATAAGGAAGAGAATACTGAGAAGGGAACACTGGAATTCTGGCAGCTTGAGTCCCGAAGTACAGGAAAGAGATGAGGGTGAATGGGAGGAAGAATAAAACCGTTCATTGATTCAGGGCTGTGCGTGTGTGCTTGTGTCTTTTTTCCCTTTTTGACTCTGGAATGTGACATCTTAGTTCCCCACCAGGAACTGAACCTCGCCTTGCATTGGAAGTGTGGAGTCTTAACCACAGGACTGCAGGGAAGCTCTGTCTTTTTAATAACATTATGATGCCTTTGCTCTTCTGTGCTACTTTAGTTTTTTTAAATTTACCTTAAAATTGATTATCTGGATGAAATTGTGACTATCCATGTACCCTTTCTTGGACTTGCCAGTTGTTTAACACTTTGTGGCATTTTCTCATTTTTTTTCTTCCATGTACATTCCCCTTTGTTTCCTAGGGCTGCCATAACAAAAACCCCACAGATGGGTTGACTGAAACAACGAAGACATACTGTCTCACAGTCCTAGAGGTTAGAAGTCCAAGGGCAAGGTGTTGGCAGAGCTGGTTCATGCCCAGGCCTCACTCCTTGGGTGGTAGATGGACATCTTCTCCCTGGGTCTCTTCATCTCCCTGGGTCTCTTCATCTCTTCCTTCCGTAAATGTTTCTGGGTCTTTTTTTTTAAGACACCAGTCATTGAATTAGGACCCACCATAAAGACCTTGGGGATTCCGAGGTGGCGCTAGTAGTAAAAGAACCTGCCTGCCAACGAAGGAGACGTCAGAGATGTGTGTTCAATCCCTGGGTTGAGAAGATCCCTTGGTGGAGGGCATGGCAACCCAGTCCAGTATTCTTGCCTGGAGAATTCCATGGGAAGAGAAGCCTGAAAGGCTACAGTCCATGGGGTCACAAAGAGTCGGACACAGTTGAGCGACTAGCACACACACACACACACACAGAGAACACTGCCTGGCAAGTAAGGATGCATAAACAACTCAAGTGGAGTGTGGGTGTACAGAGTAAGGAAGAGAAGGGACTTCCCTGGTGGCTCAGTGTTTGAGACTCTGTGCTTCCACTGCAGGGGCACAGGTTTGATCCCACGTTGAGGAACTAAGATCCCATATGCTGCCCTGTGTGCTCTAGAAAAACTAGGATAAGGAAGAGAATACTGAGAAGGGAACACTGGAATTCTGGCAGCTTGAGTCCCGAAGTACAGGAAAGAGATGAGGGTGAATGGGAGGAAGAATAAAACCGTTCATTGATTCAGGGCTGTGCGTGTGTGCTTGTGTCTTTTTTCCCTTTTTTGACTCTGGAATGTGACATCTTAGTTCCCCCACCAGGAACTGAACCTACGCCCCTTGCATTGGAAGTGTGGAGTCTTAACCACAGGACTGCAGGGAAGCTCTGTCTTTTTAATAACATTATGATGCCTTTGCTCTTCTGTGCTACTTTAGTTTTTTTAAATTTACCTTAAAATTGATTATCTGGATGAAATTGTGACTATCCATGTACCCTTTCTTGGACTTGCCAGTTGTTTAACACTTTGTGGCATTTTCTCATTTCTTTTTCTTCCATGTACACATTTTCCATGTGTCCTGTCTCTGTGGCCTGTGGATTGGTTCTGTCCCTCTTCTGGTAGCCCTAATGAAGTTAGGGAAGGTTCACGTACTATAGAAGCTTCCCATGATGAAGTACAGCTCTGGGTCCAGCACTTTGCTTGAGAGTGGATAGTGAGAGGTCACGTGTTATTAACAGTAAAATGTGACAATGTGGTTATTTTCAGTGGAAGTGGGAAATGAGACACATTCTAGGCCTCTTGTCCAAAGCCACACACCTGGAATATGGCAGAGCCAGTGTTTGTACCCAGGTCTGTAGGCTTAAAGAGCTTTTCTTCATTTTATAAATCACACTGTGTTTGATTTCTCATCTACAGAGTAGGATTGTAGACCGGATCATCTCTAAGGTTATGTTTCCAGCTAAAGTTCTTTAATTTAGGTCAGGATTTGAAGTCCAGATGCCTTAGGCTAGACAGATACTTTATTATTATTTTTTTTAACCTGAACATTGACAACTGTGTTTATCTTCTGACTATCTCATATGTCATGTGGAACCTTAGTTGTCTGACTAGAAATTGAACCCGCCAAGCCCTGCATTGGAAGCTTAGAGTCTTAACCACTGGACCACTAAGGAAGTCTCTAGGCAGATACTTCAGATATGTGGGGCCGATGAGTAGACTGCAGTAGCAAGTACTTGGACCAGTAGTACCAGAGAGTTTGAGAGATTCAAGTTAGAATTTGGGAGGAAAAAAATAAAAAATCCGTTCATTGATTCAGGGCTGTGCGTGTGTGCTTGTGTCTTTTTCCTTTTTGACTCTGGAATGTGACATCTTAGTTCCCCACCAGGAACTGAACCTCGCCTTGCATTGGAAGTGTGGAGTCTTAACCACAGGACTGCAGGGAAGCTCTGTCTTTTTAATAACATTATGATGCCTTTGCTCTTCTGTGCTACTTTAGTTTTTTTAAATTTACCTTAAAATTGATTATCTGGATGAAATTGTGACTATCCATGTACCCTTTCTTGGACTTGCCAGTTGTTTAACACTTTGTGGCATTTTCTCATTTCTTTTTCTTCCATGTACACATTTTCCATGTGTCCTGTCTCTGTGGCCTGTGGATTGGTTCTGTCCCTCTTCTGGTAGCCCTAATGAAGTTAGGGAAGGTTCACGTACTATAGAAGCTTCCCATGATGAAGTACAGCTCTGGGTCCAGCACTTTGCTTGAGAGTGGATAGTGAGAGGTCACGTGTTATTAACAGTAAAATGTGACAATGTGGTTATTTTCAGTGGAAGTGGGAAATGAGACACATTCTAGGCCTCTTGTCCAAAGCCACACACCTGGAATATGGCAGAGCCAGTGTTTGTACCCAGGTCTGTAGGCTTAAAGAGCTTTTCTTCATTTTATAAATCACACTGTGTTTGATTTCTCATCTACAGAGTAGGATTGTAGACCGGATCATCTCTAAGGTTATGTTTCCAGCTAAAGTTCTTTAATTTAGGTCAGGATTTGAAGTCCAGATGCCTTAGGCTAGACAGATACTTTATTATTATTTTTTTTAACCTGAACATTGACAACTGTGTTTATCTTCTGACTATCTCATATGTCATGTGGAACCTTAGTTGTCTGACTAGAAATTGAACCCGCCAAGCCCTGCATTGGAAGCTTAGAGTCTTAACCACTGGACCACTAAGGAAGTCTCTAGGCAGATACTTCAGATATGTGGGGCCGATGAGTAGACTGCAGTAGCAAGTACTTGGACCAGTAGTACCAGAGAGTTTGAGAGATTCAAGTTAGAATTCTAATGAAAAGGATGATCAGAACAGTCTGTCTCTAGGATCACCGTTAAAATTTTTTTTTTCTTTTCCCCATCGTGCCTCTATTTTATTTATATTTATTTCATCATTTATTTTCATTTTTATTCTTTGGCCTGTGTGGGCCTCCCATTGCAGTGGCCTCTCCTGTTGCAAAGCACCAGCTCTGGGTGCATGTGCTCCAGAGTGCTGGCTCATGATTGGACACACTGGTCCTGCTGCTGTTCGGCACATGTGATCTTCCTGGGCCAGGGATCGAACTGGTGCCCCTTGCACTGCAAGGTGGACACTTTACCCACTGGACCACCAGGGAAGCCTTAGGACCACCATTTTTTAAGAAATTAATTTTTATTGGTATAGTTGATATGTAACTATTTAAGTTATAGGCATACAATGTAGTAATTCACAATTTTTAAAGGTTATGCTCCATTTATAGTTATAAAGTATTGACTACTCTGTTTTGTATAATACATCCTTGTAGCTTATTTATTTATAGTGTATTTATTTTGTACATAATAGTTTATACCTCCTAATCCCGTATTCCTATCTTGTCTCTCCCTTGTTTCCTCATCCCTCACTGATAATCACTAGTTTGTTCTCTATGAAAAGTTCTTTTTTTGTTATATTGATTAGTTTGTTGTATTTCTTAGACTTTACATATAAGTGATATCATCCAATAGTTGTCTTCCTCTGTCAGACTTACTTCACTTAGTATAATACTTGTAAGTCCATTCATGTTGTTAGAAATGGCAAAATTTTATTCTTTTTAATGGCTGAGTGGTATTCCATTGTATATATGTACCACATCTTCTTTTAATTTTTTCCAGTTCTTTAATTTAGGTCAGGATTTGAAGTCCAGATGCCTTAGGCTAGACAGATACTTTATTATTATTTTTTTTAACCTGAACATTGACAACTGTGTTTATCTTCTGACTATCTCATATGTCATGTGGAACCTTAGTTGTCTGACTAGAAATTGAACCCGCCAAGCCCTGCATTGGAAGCTTAGAATCTTAACCACTGGACCACTAAGGAAGTCTCTAGGCAGATACTTCAGATATGTGGGGCCGATGAGTAGACTGCAGTAGCAAGTACTTGGACCAGTAGTACCAGAGAGTTTGAGAGATTCAAGTTAGAATTCTAATGAAAAGGATGATCAGAACAGTCTGTCTCTAGGATCACCGTTAAATTTTTTTTTTTTCTTTTCCCCATCGTGCCTCTATTTTATTTATATTTATTTCATCATTTATTTTCATTTTTATTCTTTGGCCTGTGTGGGCCTCCCATTGCAGTGGCCTCTCCTGTTGCAAAGCACCAGCTCTGGGTGCATGTGCTCCAGAGTGCTGGCTCATGATTGGACACACTGGTCCTGCTGCTGTTCGGCACATGTGATCTTCCTGGGCCAGGGATCGAACTGGTGCCCCTTGCACTGCAAGGTGGACACTTTACCCACTGGACCACCAGGGAAGCCTTAGGACCACCATTTTTTAAGAAATTAATTTTTATTGGTATAGTTGATATGTAACTATTTAAGTTATAGGCATACAATGTAGTAATTCACAATTTTTAAAGGTTATGCTCCATTTATAGTTATAAAGTATTGACTACTCTGTTTTGTATAATACATCCTTGTAGCTTATTTATTTATAGTGTATTTATTTTGTACATAATAGTTTATACCTCCTAATCCCGTATTCCTATCTTGTCTCTCCCTTGTTTCCTCATCCCTCACTGATAATCACTAGTTTGTTCTCTATGAAAAGTTCTTTTTTTGTTATATTGATTAGTTTGTTGTATTTCTTAGACTTTACATATAAGTGATATCATCCAATAGTTGTCTTCCTCTGTCAGACTTACTTCACTTAGTATAATACTTGTAAGTCCATTCATGTTGTTAGAAATGGCAAAATTTTATTCTTTTTAATGGCTGAGTGGTATTCCATTGTATATATGTACTACATCTTCTTTTTTCCATTCATCTATTGGTGGATACTTAGGTTGCTTCCCTATTTTGACAATTGTAAATAATGCTGCTGTTTACATTGGGGGTATGGGTATATTTTTGAATTAGTGTTTGCATTTATTTTTTAGATATATACCCAGCAGTGGAATTTTTGGGTCGTATGGTAGTTCTGTTTTTAGTTTTTTTAAAGAAAACTCCATCCTGTTTTCCACAGTGGATGCACCAATTTACATTCCTACTAGCAATGTATGAGGGTTCCCTTCACCCACATCCTGGCCAAAATTTGTTGTTTGTGATGTTTTTGATAATAGCCATTCTGACATGTGTGAGGATATATCTCCTTGTGGTTTTAATTTATATTTCTCTGATTAATGATCATCTTTTCATGTGTCTGGCCATCTGTATGTCTTTGGAAAAATGTCTAGTCAGTCTTTCTGTCCATTTTTAATCATTTTTTTTAATATTAAGCTTTTTGAGCTGTTCATAATGTTGAATATTAATCCCTCATTGGTCATACCATTTACACATATTTTCTCCTGTTCAGTAGTTGATCTTTTGTTCTGCTGATGGCTTCCTTTGCTGTAAGAAAGCTTGGAGAACCACCAGTTTTTGTTGCTCAGATTTAGGTACTTCTCCGGAACCCAGTTTTCAACATACATTTGTGTTGTTACAATGTTTGTTGATCCATCAGCTCTTCTTGTGTTCTAATGTAATTAGAGAAGGTAGACGTTGAGAGTGTGTGAGCCTGGTTATTCTTTTTCATACTTCAAGTACTTGTGGCCTTATTCCACGGCATGTGTACGTGCGTGTGCACACACACACACTGATGCACACACATGTATATGTATGTGCGCATCCTTTGCAGCCTCTCTGTGGGACATGCTCTCCAACTGGTGGACCATGTATTCCTCACTAAGTAGTGTACCTGTTACTGTCATTTCTGTGCTTCAACAGGTTATAATAATATTGAATTCTATACTAAAACCTAGGTTTTAGTTAATGCTTTCCTTGAACTAAGGGTATGAAATTGAGCTAGTGCAAAGTTGTGCTTTCTTCTCTGACTGTAAAGTGAGGGTAAGACTGGCCATGATTTTCAGATTGGATCTGCAGGGTCATGGTGTGGTCTCACTGGGGAGCAGTCATTGGGTGATGGGGACCCGTTGGGCAAGGCTCTTCATCCTACCTCCACCTGAGCAACTGTGAGTATCTCTTGAGTCCACTGTTGACTAGGTGTGTGATCTTGGGTGAGTTACTTGACCTGCGTGTCTCAGTTTCTTCCTCTGTAAAGTGGGCGTGATAGAACCTGCCTCTCAGAGTTGTGGTGATACCCAAATGAGTCAATAAATGTCAAGTGATTAGGAGAGTATTATTAGTGTAATGGCTGGTGTAATGATCCTCCAAAGATGTCCTTTCCTAATTCCCAGAACCTGTGGATGTTATTTTAGGTGGCAAAAGAGACTTTGCAGTTGCAATTAAGGATCTTGCGTGTGGAAGTTGCTCAGTCGGGTTTGGCTCTTTGCAACTTGTGGACAAACCATTGAATTCTCCAGGCAAGAATATTGGAATGGGTAGTCTTTCCCTTCTCCAGGGGATCTTCCGAACCCAGGGATCAATCCCAGGTCTCCTGCAGTGCAGGTGGATTCTTTACCATATGAGCCACCAAGAGAGCCCCCGAGGATCTTGGTGGTTCTGAAAAGAGGAAAAGAAGATGTGATGACAGAAGCAGAGGTTGGAGGGATGGGATTGATAGCTGGAGGCCGTGAGCCAAGGATTGTGGTATCTTTGTTGATCCATCAGCTCTTCTTGTGTTCTAATGTAATTAGAGAAGGTAGACGTTGAGAGTGTGAGCCTGGTTATTCTTTTCATACTTCAAGTACTTGTGGCCTTATTCCACGGCATGTACGTGCGTGTGCACACACACACACTGATGCACACACATGTATATGTATGTGCGCATCCTTTGCAGCCTCTCTGTGGGACATGCTCTCCAACTGGTGGACCATGTATTCCTCACTAAGTAGTGTACCTGTTACTGTCATTTCTGTGCTTCAACAGGTTATAATAATATTGAATTCTATACTAAAACCTAGGTTTTAGTTAATGCTTTCCTTGAACTAAGGGTATGAAATTGAGCTAGTGCAAAGTTGTGCTTTCTTCTCTGACTGTAAAGTGAGGGTAAGACTGGCCATGATTTTCAGATTGGATCTGCAGGGTCATGGTGTGGTCTCACTGGGGAGCAGTCATTGGGTGATGGGGACCCGTTGGGCAAGGCTCTTCATCCTACCTCCACCTGAGCAACTGTGAGTATCTCTTGAGTCCACTGTTGACTAGGTGTGTGATCTTGGGTGAGTTACTTGACCTGCGTGTCTCAGTTTCTTCCTCTGTAAAGTGGGCGTGATAGAACCTGCCTCTCAGAGTTGTGGTGATACCCAAATGAGTCAATAAATGTCAAGTGATTAGGAGAGTATTATTAGTGTAATGGCTGGTGTAATGATCCTCCAAAGATGTCCTTTCCTAATTCCCAGAACCTGTGGATGTTATTTTAGGTGGCAAAAGAGACTTTGCAGTTGCAATTAAGGATCTTGCGTGTGGAAGTTGCTCAGTCGGGTTTGGCTCTTTGCAACTTGTGGACAAACCATTGAATTCTCCAGGCAAGAATATTGGAATGGGTAGTCTTTCCCTTCTCCAGGGGATCTTCCGAACCCAGGGATCAATCCCAGGTCTCCTGCAGTGCAGGTGGATTCTTTACCATATGAGCCACCAAGAGAGCCCCCGAGGATCTTGGTGGTTCTGAAAAGAGGAAAAGAAGATGTGATGACAGAAGCAGAGGTTGGAGGGATGGGATTGATAGCTGGAGGCCGTGAGCCAAGGATTGTGGTATCTTTTAAGAATTGGAAAAAGCAGGCAAATGCATGTTCCTCTAGGACCCCCAAGAAGGAACACAGCCCTGAGTGACCCAGTTTGGACTTTTGACCTCTGAAATAGAAGATAATTAATTGGTACCGTTTTAAGCCACCCAGTTGGAGGTAGTTCCTTATAGAAGCAATAGGAAAGAATTAAATAAGTGTTACCTGTTTCCTGTGTTCTCACAGTTGAGTAAGATTTTCTTTGAACAAAGAGATGTGTGACCCAAGACAGTTTGAAATCCAGGGGGCTGGGTGATCTCCAGCCTGTCCTCAGCTGACAACCAGTGCTGGCAGGTCTTTTCTGTGTACACACACCCTCACCCAAGAAGGCTGTCTGTGTTTGCTTAGTGTGTACTGTTTGACTGGAGTTTGGAATAAGGGCAGTGAGGGCGGGCTGGCTGGTGTGGACTTGCCTGTGGAATTCTCTGCATTGCCCAGATCCTTGCCTTCTCACGTGTTTTCCATAATGACTCCATCAGTTTGGTTTACAGTATCTGGTTGTTTGTCATGCTCCATATTGGGTCAGTCTTCTTTCCCACTTATTTTGACTCTACTGAATCTTTGTTGCTGTGTTGGCTTTTCTCTAGTTGTGGTGAGTGGAAGCTTCTCTCTAGTTACAGTGTTCATGATTCTCGTTGCAGTGGTTTCTGTCACTGTGGAGCATGGGCTCTAGGGCATGCAGGCTTCAGTAGTTGTGGCTTCTGGGTTCTAGAGCACAAGCTTGGTAGTTGTGGCGCATGGGCTGTCGCCCTGGAATCTTTCTGGGTCAGGGATTGAACCTGTGCAGTGACAGGCAGATTCTTTACCACTGAGCCAGCAGGGAAGCCCTCCATATTGGGTCTTGAGTTCAGGTTTATGCATTTGTTTGGTGGCATCTGCATCTTTGTGGATTCAGCTTCTGTTCTTTTACCGCACACATTTGTCAGTTCAGGTCATACTATTACTAGTGACTTGAGGTGGAGTTTATTCTGTGATGAAGAACTCTCTACACAGACAGTCTAAAGGATTTGGGGTGGAGGAAAAATGGGACAGAAGCAGAGGTTGGAGGGATGGGATTGATAGCTGGAGGCCGTGAGCCAAGGATTGTGGTATCTTTTAAGAATTGGAAAAAGCAGGCAAATGCATGTTCCTCTAGGACCCCCAAGAAGGAACACAGCCCTGAGTGACCCAGTTTGGACTTTTGACCTCTGAAATAGAAGATAATTAATTGGTACCGTTTTAAGCCACCCAGTTGGAGGTAGTTCCTTATAGAAGCAATAGGAAAGAATTAAATAAGTGTTACCTGTTTCCTGTGTTCTCACAGTTGAGTAAGATTTTCTTTGAACAAAGAGATGTGTGACCCAAGACAGTTTGAAATCCAGGGGGCTGGGTGATCTCCAGCCTGTCCTCAGCTGACAACCAGTGCTGGCAGGTCTTTTCTGTGTACACACACCTCACCCAAGAAGGCTGTCTGTGTTTGCTTAGTGTGTACTGTTTGACTGGAGTTTGGAATAAGGGCAGTGAGGGCGGGCTGGCTGGTGTGGACTTGCCTGTGGAATTCTCTGCATTGCCCAGATCCTTGCCTTCTCACGTGTTTTCCATAATGACTCCATCAGTTTGGTTTACAGTATCTGGTTGTTTGTCATGCTCCATATTGGGTCAGTCTTCTTTCCCACTTATTTTGACTCTACTGAATCTTTGTTGCTGTGTTGGCTTTTCTCTAGTTGTGGTGAGTGGAAGCTTCTCTCTAGTTACAGTGTTCATGATTCTCGTTGCAGTGGTTTCTGTCACTGTGGAGCATGGTCTCTAGGGCATGCAGGCTTCAGTAGTTGTGGCTTCTGGGTTCTAGAGCACAAGCTTGGTAGTTGTGGCGCATGGGCTGTCGCCCTGGAATCTTTCTGGGTCAGGGATTGAACCTGTGCAGTGACAGGCAGATTCTTTACCACTGAGCCAGCAGGGAAGCCCCTCCATATTGGGTCTTGAGTTCAGGTTTATGCATTTGTTTGGTGGCATCTGCATCTTTGTGGATTCAGCTTCTGTTCTTTTACCGCACACATTTGTCAGTTCAGGTCATACTATTACTAGTGACTTGAGGTGGAGTTTATTCTGTGATGAAGAACTCTCTACACAGACAGTCTAAAGGGACTAGAATTGGAGAGTTAGGGCCGGGAGGGCCTTCACCTAAGAGTAGTAGAGACTGTGGTGGCCCTTGGACTGCTGCGAGAACAGCCTTGTACGTGGCTTTTAGGCCATGAGTAGCCCAGTAGCGCATTTTGACCTCTGTGGACATTTGTACCACTTTAAAAAAACCTATCAAATTGGGCTGTTCCAGAGAGGCCAGAATGCTATCCTTGTACATCGTGCTGCTGCTGGTTTTGTGAATTTGGAAGGTACAAGGAAAATGAGAAGCCAGTTCACAGTCTTGGAGGAATTCCATTTCACTTCCAACTTCCTTAGATTGACACCAGCATTATTTCTTTGGCATGACTCTGACATGAAAGATATTAAGTTCTTTGAGTCTGTACTCTGTTCTTCTCTAAATAATACACAGAAGAATTTGGGGATGTGTTCTGATGTGCAGAATGGGCGGTGGCTCTTCCCTTGGCAGAGCCAGTACATAGTTGATAATCTAGTGATTTTGTTCTTTGCGTGCCAAGGAATGTGAGCTTCTAGGTGCAGTTTGCCCATTTGGAAAAAGAGTTGAGAGTTCAATATGGTTTCTGAAGAATCCTGAGTTTCAAATTTAGTGAGTGAGCAAGGTATGTTTATTGGCTGTGTCATTTTCCATCTTAAGGTCAGAATTAGAGAGCATGCCACATTTCCTCAAGTGTGCCAGTTGAGTGCTTTGGCTGATGAGACTGGAAGTTGCAGGATATAGTCCTGTAGTTACAACCTTATTCCCAGGGCTAGACTTGTCACTTCAGGGGCTCTTGTGTACCGGAGGCCTGCCTGGCAGTGATGTAGAGAAACCTGTTTAGAGAGGTTTCCCTTCCTTCCATGTGTCTGTATATGCCTAAGAATTCTTGATCCTCACTGAAAACTATTCATAGATGGCTGTGCTGTAAGAAATAATCTTCTTCAACTGGGGCAATTCCACCCAGCATCTAGAGGTTCTCCCAACCTGCATTTAAATTGGGGTTAGTTCTCTCCACGTGATGTGTCGCACATCTCCAACTTGGCAGGTCTCAAATACAACTCTCAAATACAGGTCTCATCTCTCAAACATCTCCAAACCTCAGGGAGAGTTTTAGTGCCTGTGTTTTTCTCTCCCATTTGTCTTCAGATAGAAGACCTACAATTTCCACTCTGGGAGACTCTGAAATGGTAGGTTCAGTTGAAAGAGTGCAGATCCCTTTAATTCTGTTAAGTCAGTGCTTTTTGTGCACAGGCAGGCTTTGTATTAGACTTCGCAGGTGGCTAAATAGTAAAGAACTTGCCTGCCAATGCAAGAGCTTCAGGAGACATGGGTTTTGGGCTTCCCCTGGTGGTCCAGTGGGTAAGGATACCACCTTTCAGTGCAAGGAGACATGGGTTTTATCTCTGGGTCAGTAAGATTCCCTGGAGGAGGAAGTGGCAACCCATTCCAGTATTGTTGCTTGGAAGATCCCATGGATAGAGGAGCCTGGCAGGCTGTAGTCCATGGTGTTGCAAAAGAGTCGATCATGACTTCAGTGACTTTGTTGTTCTTTTGCTAAGTCATGTCCCACTCTTTACGACCCCATGAACTGCACATGCCAGGCTTCTCTGTCCTTCACTATCACCTAGAGTTTGCTCTAACTCAGGTTTGTTGAATCAGCAATGCCATTCAACCATCTCATCCTCTGTTGCCCCCTTCTCCAGCCCTTTATCTTTTCCAGTGAGTTGGCTCTTCGCATCAGGTAGCCAAAGTATTGAACCTTCAGCATCAGTCCTTCCAATGACTATTCAGGCTTCATTTCCTTTAAGACTGACTGGTTTGATCTCCTTGCTGTCGAAGGGACTCTCCAGAATCTTCTCCAGCACCACAATTAGAAAGCATCAATTCTTTGGTACTCAGCCTTCCTTATGGACTTAGCGAATAACCAACAACAAAGGCTTCATATTATCCATCAGCATGTGTAGTACAACCTAACAAAAGAGTGACTGATAATTTGTGAGTATTAAATGGAACTGGAGTTTGATGTGGTGAAATTTTTTTTTGGCCACTTCTATTGGTCTTTTTTTTTTTTAAGATTTATTTATTTATTTATTTTGGGCAGGGGTCGGGTTGGGGAGGGAGGGGAGCGGGCAGGCCACTTCTTAGTCTTTCATTTCTCCATTTTCATCCATCTTTGTTCTTTGGCTCCTGTGGGCCTCCCATCACGGTGGCGTCTGTCGTTGCAGAGCACCGGCTCTGGGCACATGCGCTCCAGAGCTCTGACTCGCTAATTGGACACATCAGTCCAGTTGCTCCGTGGCATGTGGGATCTTCTCAGGCCAGGGATCGAACTGGTGCCCCTTGCACTGCAAGACAGTGTCCTTACCCACTGGACCACCAGGGGAAGCCCCCTCTATTGGTCTTTTATTTATTTATTTTCATCCATCTTTGTTCTTTGGCCTGTGTGGGCCTCCCATTACAGTGGCCTCTCTTGTCTCAGAGCACCGGCTCTGGACGCATGCGCTCCAGAGCTCCGCGTCGGTAGTTGGATACATCGGTCCAGCTGCTCCGCTGCACGTGGGATCTTCCCAGGCCAGGGATTGAACCGGTGCTCCTTGCACTGCAAGGCAGTGTCCTTACCCATTGGACCACCAGGGAAGCCCCGATATGGTGAAATTTTTAAGCAATAAAAAATTTGCATGTGTGTGCTTAGTTGTGCAGTCATGTCCGACTCTTGGTGACCCCATGGACTGTAGCCCACCAGGCTCCTCTGTCCATGAGATTCTCCTGGAAAGAATACTGGACTGGATTGCCATTGCCGTCTTCAAAAATTTGCATAATAAACTCTAATAACACCAGAAAGAAGTCAGCAGAGAGGAAAAATGACTATATTCTAAAATAAAATTGATGTAACTGCATTACCTAGCATAGGTAAGAGAGAAAAGTCTGGTATTTACACAGGGAGAAATATATCATATTTTTATGCAAATGAACCCAATTTCAATCTGCAGTTGTAAATATTTTCAACTAATTAGATTAGGAATTATGAAATAAATGTTGAAAAATGGATGCATTTAAATTTTAGCTTTCTGGAGAGCATCCTGCCCTAACAGTATGAAAGCATAGTTCTTTTTTGTTTTTTAAACATTTATTTATTTATCAGGGGAGGTGCGGGTTGGGGAGGGAGGGGGGCGGGCGGGCCACTTCTATTGGTTTTTCATTTATCTATCTTCTTCCGTCTTTGTTCTTTGGCCTGTGTGGGCCTCCCATCGCGGTGATGTCTGTTGTCGCAGAGTGCCAGCTCTGGGTGCATGCGCTCCAGTGCTCCGGCTCAGTCATTGGACACATCGGTCCAGCCGCTCCATGGCATGTGGGATCTTCCCAGGCCAGGGATCAAACCGGCGCCCCTTGCACTGCAAGACGGTGTCCTTACCCACTGGACCACCAGGGAAGCCCAAAAGCGTAGATATTAAAGGATCCATTAATATGGTAGTTTTGGATAAAATACTCAAAGAAAGAGACTCCAGGGGGAAAAATAGAATTTTATGATTTTATGGTTCTGTATGTATAATATAGACATTTATCTGTTATTTATACATAACATATATTAATAAGTAATATAGACATACACATATAAACACATCAGTTCAGTTCAGTCGCTCAGTCGTGTCTGACTCTTTATGGCATGATCGGCTTTCCTGTCCTTCCGCATCTCCTGGAGCTTGCTCAAACTCATGTCCATTGGCTCAGTGATGCCATCCAAACATCTTGTCCTCACATGCACACATATATATATACACACAAATGGAACCAATTATATGCCCCTTTTGAGAACTGGCAGACATCAGTGAAATGGAATAAGATAAAGTTATTACAAATGATACTAAGCCCACACACTGTTACTGTTTGGAAATTGCTGTTGTTCAGTTGCTTGGTCGTGTCCAACTCTTTGTGAGCCCATTGATTGTGGCCGCCTGGCTTCCTTCTCTTTCATTATCTTCCTGAGTTTGTTCAAACTCGTGTCCATTGAATCAGAGATGCTATCCACCTGCATAAAGTAAAGGAAAAATCCTATGTGGTCCTTGTTTCAAAGATATAGGGAAGCACAAGGTGTCAGCTGCTGCCTCAGGGACCATATATGTTGAAGCAGGAAAATAGATAACCCTGAGAAAACATTGACTAAATGTGTCGATTTCAGGTGATGAGCACTGCGAAGATGATTGCGCACTGTGGGACAGAGAGGATTTAGGGATTTCTTTTTGTTTTTAAACATTTATTTATTTATCAGGAGGTGCGGGTGGGGAGGGGGGCGGGCGGGCCACTTCTATTGGTTTTTCATTTATCTATCTTCTTCCGTCTTTGTTCTTTGGCCTGTGTGGGCCTCCCATCGCGGTGATGTCTGTTGTCGCAGAGTGCCAGCTCTGGGTGCATGCGCTCCAGTGCTCCGGCTCAGTCATTGGACACATCGGTCCAGCCGCTCCATGGCACGTGGGATCTTCCCAGGCCAGGGATCAAACCGGCGCCCCTTGCACTGCAAGACGGTGTCCTTACCCACTGGACCACCAGGGAAGCCCAAAAGCGTAGATATTAAAGGATCCATTAATATGGTAGTTTTGGATAAAATACTCAAAGAAAGAGACTCCAGGGGGAAAAATAGAATTTATATGATTTTATGGTTCTGTATGTATAATATAGACATTTATCTGTTATTTATACATAACATATATTAATAAGTAATATAGACATACACATATAAACACATCAGTTCAGTTCAGTCGCTCAGTCGTGTCTGACTCTTTATGGCATGATCGGCTTTGCTGTCCTTCCGCATCTCCTGGAGCTTGCTCAAACTCATGTCCATTGGCTCAGTGATGCCATCCAAACATCTTGTCCTCACATGCACACATATATATATACACACAAATGGAACCAATTATATGCCCCTTTTGAGAACTGGCAGACATCAGTGAAATGGAATAAGATAAAGTTATTACAAATGATACTAAGCCCACACACTGTTACTGTTTGGAAATTGCTGTTGTTCAGTTGCTTGGTCGTGTCCAACTCTTTGTGAGCCCATTGATTGTGGCCGCCTGGCTTCCTTCTCTTTCATTATCTTCCTGAGTTTGTTCAAACTCGTGTCCATTGAATCAGAGATGCTATCCACCTGCATAAAGTAAAGGAAAAATCCTATGTGGTCCTTGTTTCAAAGATATAGGGAAGCACAAGGTGTCAGCTGCTGCCTCAGGGACCATATATGTTGAAGCAGGAAAATAGATAACCCTGAGAAAACATTGACTAAATGTGTCGATTTCAGGTGATGAGCACTGCGAAGATGATTGCGCACTGTGGGACAGAGAGGATTTAGGGCAGAGGGCCGAAGGGGAGGATGGTGTGAGGGGAAGGGTTCTGTGAAGGAGCCAGCCAGGTAGGGGTGGGGGTGGGGAAGGAGCACTTACTGGGGTGGACCAGCCCTCTGAAGCCTGCCAGTCTGAAATGTGTTTGGCATGTGTGAACTAAGAACAGGTCAGTGTGGCCAATCCTAGGGAATAGTTGTATGTTTGCCTGGATTGAGTTTGGAGTGGTCTTAATAGCAGGGATTTATATATATTTTAAGATATATACGTTTATTATTTTAATTTATTTAGCATGCCTCTTGGCATGTAGGATATTCGTTCCCTGACCAGGGATTGAACCTGTGTACCCCCTGCAGTTGAAGCTCAGAGGCTTAGCCACTGGACTACCAGATCAATCCTTAGGCATTACATTTTTCTGGTTTAAAAATTTTTATTGTTGTGAAGTTATGGCAGAAATACAGAAGTAGGTGAGCCAGGTGTACTCTTAAAAGAGGAATGATAGAGCAGACATCCACAGACTGACCTCGAGGCTGTGAACTCAAATGCCTTCAATCCCCACGTTGTGGCTGTCTGACTGCATCCTCTGCCCTTGTCCCTAGTGGAGAACATCGTGTGACTTTTGAGAGAACAGTGATTCACTTACTGTTCTGTAACTTTGTGATCTAAACATAGGGTTTAGTGGAGTTTGCTTTGATATTTGTATGAAAGAACCATACTGTGTGCATTCTTTCATGACTTGCTTCTTTCTCTCCAAATTGTGAGATTAATCTGGGTTAATCATGGATTTATATTGCAGAAAGTACATGTCTGTAAGTGCTTGTGAGATAAAGTTTATCTTAGGAATTTACCTCCAAGAACAATTTTGGGTTGTAAGTTATCATCAAATTTACTTAAAAAGTAATGAGGTCAATTTTGGGGCTTTCCAGGTGGCTCAGTGAAAAAGAATGCGCCTACTGAGCAAGCGATGCAGGTTCTCTCCTTGGGTTGGGGAGATCACCTGGAGTAGGGAATGGCAACCCACTCTGGTATTCTAGCCTGAGAGGAATTGTCCGTGGACATAGGAGCCTGGCAGGGCCCCAAAAATTGACTAAATGTGTTGATTTCAGGTAGGGGAGTGATGGGGGGGGTTAGGGCAGAGGGCAAGGGAGGATGGTGTGAGGGAAGGGTTCTGGGAGGGAGCCAGCCGGGTGGGGGGGGGGGTGGGGAAGGAGCACTTACTGGGGTGGACCAGCCCTCTGAAGCCTGCCAGTCTGAAATGTGTTTGGCATGTGTGAACTAAGAACAGGTCAGTGTGGCCAATCCTAGGGAATAGTTGTATGTTTGCCTGGATTGAGTTTGGAGTGGTCTTAATAGCAGGGATTTATATATATTTTAAGATATATACGTTTATTATTTTAATTTATTTAGCATGCCTCTTGGCATGTAGGATATTCGTTCCCTGACCAGGGATTGAACCTGTGTACCCCCTGCAGTTGAAGCTCAGAGGCTTAGCCACTGGACTACCAGATCAATCCTTAGGCATTACATTTTTCTGGTTTAAAAATTTTTATTGTTGTGAAGTTATGGCAGAAATACAGAAGTAGGTGAGCCAGGTGTACTCTTAAAAGAGGAATGATAGAGCAGACATCCACAGACTGACCTCGAGGCTGTGAACTCAAATGCCTTCAATCCCCACGTTGTGGCTGTCTGACTGCATCCTCTGCCCTTGTCCCTAGTGGAGAACATCGTGTGACTCTTGAGAGAACAGTGATTCACTTACTGTTCTGTAACTTTGTGATCTAAACATAGGGTTTAGTGGAGTTTGCTTTGATATTTGTATGAAAGAACCATACTGTGTGCATTCTTTCATGACTTGCTTCTTTCTCTCCAAATTGTGAGATTAATCTGGGTTAATCATGGATTTATATTGCAGAAAGTACATGTCTGTAAGTGCTTGTGAGATAAAGTTTATCTTAGGAATTTACCTCCAAGAACAATTTTGGGTTGTAAGTTATCATCAAATTTACTTAAAAAGTAATGAGGTCAATTTTGGGGCTTTCCAGGTGGCTCAGTGAAAAAGAATGCGCCTACTGAGCAAGCGATGCAGGTTCTCTCCTTGGGTTGGGGAGATCACCTGGAGTAGGGAATGGCAACCCACTCTGGTATTCTAGCCTGAGAGGAATTGTCCGTGGACATAGGAGCCTGGCAGGCTACAGTCCATGGGATCGTGAAGACCTGGATATGACTTAGTGACTAAACAACCATTGCTACATACCAATTCTTAATCTTGCTGGCAGTAGATGAAAAGTTTTGTTGCTCCACATATACTAAGTTTTGAGATTGCCAGACTTATTAATTCTTGCCAGTCTGTTTATTGCATTGAAGTATGTTGAGGTTTTGTTTTCACTTTTATCATCACTAACGAGTTTGAGTACCTTTTCATGTGGTTTTGGGCCATTTCAATTTCCTGTGCTTGGCCTATGCAAGTGTTTTGCCCAGTTTTTTATTGGACGCTCTGCCTTACCTCTGTGATTCATAGCTGCTCTGTGTATCTTTGGGGTGTGTGCTTCTTTTGACTCTTTTTATGTCTTTAAAGTTTTAATACAGTCAGATTTCATTGACCTTTTGTATTAGTCTATTTATTGCTTAGTGACAAATCACCCCCACAGCTAGTGGCCTAAGCGGCAGTCTTTATTTCAGTTTGGACTTGGCTCCCTGGGCAATGGGATCTCATCTGGTCCGCCTTCCTTCAGGCAGGAAACTTTGTTTCTGTGGGAGGAATGTCTGATTGATGGGGCAGTAAGTGGAGGCCTGGGTCATCTTTCACCATCCAGGAGGCTTGCTGGGGCTTGATCACGTGGATGCCAGAGGCTTCCAAGGGAGTGGAGCAGGGATGGGCAGAAGTTCTAAAGCTGGAGGCTCTGCATTAGCAATGTCACTTTCTTTCGGCCACAAGACCAGCCCTGATTCAGGGGTGGGCAATAAACTCTGCTTACTGCCCAAGCAGCTGCAGAGTCCTGTTGAAATGAGAAACTCATCCAGAGGAGGGGTGGAGAAGGAGACCGTGCTTAGAGCCCATCACATTTTACATTATGGTTGTGCTCTCGTTCCACACCCCAAGGGTAAGAAATGATGACCCTGTGCCATCTTCTAAAACGTTTCTGGTTTAGCTTTGGAAGAATGAAGTTTCCAAAACTGTGACAGTGGAGGCTGTGGGTAATGGAGGAAGCTATGCATGTGTCCAGGCGAGGGGTCCAGGGGAGTTTGCTGTGAAGCTGAAACTACCCTAAAATAGAGTCAGTTAAGAAATCCAAAGGACTTCCCTGGTGGTCCAGTGGTTAAGAATCTGCCTACCAATGCAGGGGAACACGGGTTCAGTCCCTAGTCTGAGAAGATTCCACATACCATGGGGCAACTAAGCCCAGGAGCCACACTAGAGTAAGTCCGTGTGCCACAGTGAAGACCCAGTGCAGCCGGAAGTTAATTCAAAAAATCACTAAAAAAACAAAAAACAGAGTAAGACAGCAGATGGAGGAACTGGTGAGGGTTATTAGGAAGTTTAGGAAGTGAGAAGCAATTTGAGTACCTTTTCATGTGGTTTTGGGCCATTTCAATTTCCTGTGCTTGGCCTATGCAAGTGTTTTGCCCAGTTTTTTATTGGACGCTCTGCCTTACCTCTGTGATTCATAGCTGCTCTGTGTATCTTTGGGGTGTGTGCTTCTTTTGACTCTTTTTATGTCTTTAAAGTTTTAATACAGTCAGATTTCATTGACCTTTTGTATTAGTCTATTTATTGCTTAGTGACAAATCACCCCCACAGCTAGTGGCCTAAGCGGCAGTCTTTATTTCAGTTTGGACTTGGCTCCCTGGGCAATGGGATCTCATCTGGTCCGCCTTCCTTCAGGCAGGAAACTTTGTTTCTGTGGGAGGAATGTCTGATTGATGGGGCAGTAAGTGGAGGCCTGGGTCATCTTTCACCATCCAGGAGGCTTGCTGGGGCTTGATCACGTGGATGCCAGAGGCTTCCAAGGAGTGGAGCCGGGATGGGCAGAAGTTCTAAAGCTGGAGGCTCTGCATTAGCAATGTCACTTTCTTTCGGCCACAAGACCAGCCCTGATTCAGGGGTGGGCAATAAACTCTGCTTACTGCCCAAGCAGCTGCAGAGTCCTGTTGAAATGAGAAACTCATCCAGAGGAGGGTGGAGGAGGAGACCGTGCTTAGAGCCCATCACATTTTACATTATGGTTGTGCTCTCGTTCCACACCCCAAGGGTAAGAAATGATGACCCTGTGCCATCTTCTAAAACGTTTCTGGTTTAGCTTTGGAAGAATGAAGTTTCCAAAACTGTGACAGTGGAGGCTGTGGGTAATGGAGGAAGCTATGCATGTGTCCAGGCGAGGGGTCCAGGGGAGTTTGCTGTGAAGCTGAAACTACCCTAAAATAGAGTCAGTTAAGAAATCCAAAGGACTTCCCTGGTGGTCCAGTGGTTAAGAATCTGCCTACCAATGCAGGGGAACACGGGTTCAGTCCCTAGTCTGAGAAGATTCCACATACCATGGGGCAACTAAGCCCAGGAGCCACACTAGAGTAAGTCCGTGTGCCACAGTGAAGACCCAGTGCAGCCGGAAGTTAATTCAAAAAATCACTAAAAAAACAAAAAACAGAGTAAGACAGCAGATGGAGGAACTGGTGAGGGTTATTAGGAAGTTTAGGAAGTGAGAAGCAACAGCTTGTCAAGTAAGGCACTGGGGAACCATTGTGCTCGATGAGTGGAGGTCAAGAGTTGGTTCAAAACTTTTTTTTCAAATGTAAAAATAAGACATTTTTAATTTCATTCCTTGCTTGTTAGCTATACTATAGAGACTAAAAACGAGAAGCTTTTTGTTCCTACCCTCTTAC
Organism: Tragulus kanchil; assembly: GCA_022376925.1. Taxonomy (NCBI): domain Eukaryota; kingdom Metazoa; phylum Chordata; class Mammalia; order Artiodactyla; family Tragulidae; genus Tragulus; species Tragulus kanchil. The sequence continues at coordinate 37,464,102 of JAIOJX010000025.1, forward strand.
CATCTTATTAAAACCAGCCCTCAGTGTTTATGTCGTGTATAGTTCGATTTCTTGTTCATATTTATTTTTGTGCGAGTGCTCTGATCACTTATGGACTGGGTTTACCATTTTTCAACGTTTCAGTTTGCTTGACAGGAAGTTTTACTTTAATACAGTCTGTCAGTATTCATTGTGCCCAAGAACCATTCAAGGAGCCATTTTCAGGGAGCCAGCTGCTTTGAAAGTGCTTTAGAGATAGAGTTGTACCCTGGCAAGGGCATGGGCTTTGTACAAATGACTCTGAAGTAGATCCAACCTTTGCTGTTATAGTAGCTGTGTGACTTTGGGCCTCTTGTGTAACATCTCAGAGCTCTGGGTCTCCATGGTAGAATGGCGATAACCTTTATTTATCTCTCAAGAGTATTGAATGAGGTTAAAAAAGTACATATCCTGTAGCATGGTGCATGGCCTGTAATACAAGTGTTAGCCAGTATTGAAGTAGGATTTTTCACTGTTTTCTATGAATCACCAATTAAAAAGGGTGAGCATCTATAGGTCTTTTGTAGAGTGAATCCTTTCTGCCATTTAAGTTTGGCCTCTGGCTCACCTCACTGCTGGTGTTGCTGTGAATGCTCTTTGGATCCTCTGGGTTTCTCTGGCTGGAGTTGGAGCATCAGTAAGGGTAACTGATTGACTGATGGGGCTTTGAGGCCCTTGTATTTGAAACCCTAGCACTCAGCTGGATATCATCAAGCCCTGGGAGAGTTTGTTGGGTGTGTGTGCCCCTAATCATAGCTGGAACGTTTGAATTGCCGAGTTTTGACCTGAGAGAGTAGAGAGTGGGAACGTGCTTCTGGGAACAAAATATGTATTTTTCCAGCACCTGCTATATCCCAGAACATAGAAGACAAACCCCTAGGGAGTGCCCTGGGGGGATGCTGGGCTCCTTGGCCAAGGAGGCGGACTCTGTTTTGTCACAGCTCCCGTGGAGGAGAGCCCCACAGCTCTGCTGTCTGAGGAGGGCGCCATTCTTGCTTGGCCTTGACTGGCAACAAGAACCCTAGTGGTCACTGAGTCTCTCTTTCCAGGTCTCTCAGCAGCCCAGCGGAAGTTCGCTCACTCCCTCAGAGACTTCAAATTTGAGTTTATTGGCGATGCAGAGACTGATGACGAGCGCTGCATAGGTACGTAAAGACGAGGTTGGGGTTGGCTTTCCTTTCCTTTGGCCGTGAAATAATAATGCCTTTCTCCTTACAGATGCTTCCTTGCGTGAGTTTTCTAATTTTTTGAAGAATCTGGAAGAACAGAGGGAAATCATGGTGAGTGATAGGGGTTAATGCACACGCTTGTCTTTAAGTAGGGGGGCAATCTCAGTCTAGAAGCTGGTTCTGGCGGAGGTTTTGGTGCATTTGTCTGTGGATGAGTAGTACTTGGTAGTGGAAAGAGTCAGGTGAGGTTTGGGGAGCCTGGGTTTCTGGTTCCCCAGTGGCACTGACCGTGGTGAGGTCTTGGACAAGTTACTGAACCTCTAAACCAAGGCCCCGTGTCTTCATCTGTAAAATAGTGCTTTGAACTATATCAGTGCTTTCTACGTTTTTGTCAGTCCTGGAGCAGTTGCGTTGAAATTGAGTCTCATACAGAATCTTAATATATCAAGAAGACAAAAGCAGAAAAGCTTATGAAGGGACTCACTTGGTGGTTCTGTGGTTAAAAATCTGCCTGCCAATGCAGGGAATGTGAGTTCTATCTCTGATCCAGGAAGATCCTACACATCATGGGGCAATGAAGCCTGTGTGCCACAACTATTGAGCTTGTCCACTCTAGAGCCTGTGGTCCACAAGCCCATGCACTGCAACTAGAAAATAGCCCCCAATCAGTGCAGCTAGAGAAAGCCTGCATGTAGCAAAGAGCTCATACAGTTAAAAATAATTTTTAAAATTTCTTCAAAAAAGAAAAAAGCTTATGGGTAGACAGAGGACAACAGAGCAGTGTTGGAGCTTGCTTCAGTCTGTGGTTTCTAGGCTGTGTGTAGAGGAAGAGAACTTGAGCCTGCAAGGCTTTAAAATCCCATTTTGCCTTGAAATACATGATCACAACAGTATAATAATAGCTCCCCTCTGTTGAGTGCTCTCCATGTACTTGATGCTATGCTGAGTGTAATGAGTGCGTGACCTTATTTTACATGAGTTCTGAGGGCAGTGAATATTTTTCCACCTTTCTTAAAAGCTTACATTTCTCCCCCAACATTCATTCTCTCAACAAAGATTTACAGCAGAATCACCACTGGGTCATGACACACTGTGTATTTCTTCCAGGTTTTTCAGGTCTTAAAAAAATGACAATCTATTTTCCGTGTGTTCTTGAGAATGAGCACTCCCTAGAATTATGTTAAAGTGTAAATATATGAGCTGGAGGAGGAAATGGCAACCCACTCAAGTATTCTTGCCTGGAGAATTCCTTGGACTTAGGAGACTGGCGGGCTACAGTCCATGGGATCACAGAGTCAGACATGACTGAGTGACTAAGCATGCACACATTAAGCATATGAAGGAGTTCAGCTGTGGTGGTAATACTATTGAATGTGACAGCTAAGACAATTAACCTTTATTCTGTGCCTGGTACTGCTCTGTGCTGTTTACCTGTTACTGGGTGCTGACAGGGGGTTTACCCGACGTACCGTGGTGAGGTCTTGGACAAGTTACTGAACCTCTAAACCAAGGCCCCGTGTCTTCATCTGTAAAATAGTGCTTTGAACTATATCAGTGCTTTCTACGTTTTTGTCAGTCCTGGAGCAGTTGCGTTGAAATTGAGTCTCATACAGAATCTTAATATATCAAGAAGACAAAAGCAGAAAAGCTTATGAAGGGACTCACTTGGTGGTTCTGTGGTTAAAAATCTGCCTGCCAATGCAGGGAATGTGAGTTCTATCTCTGATCCAGGAAGATCCTACACATCATGGGGCAATGAAGCCTGTGTGCCACAACTATTGAGCTTGTCCACTCTAGAGCCTGTGGTCCACAAGCCCATGCACTGCAACTAGAAAATAGCCCCCAATCAGTGCAGCTAGAGAAAGCCTGCATGTAGCAAAGAGCTCATACAGTTAAAAATAATTTTTAAAATTTCTTCAAAAAAAAGAAAAAAGCTTATGGGTAGACAGAGGACAACAGAGCAGTGTTGGAGCTTGCTTCAGTCTGTGGTTTCTAGGCTGTGTGTAGAGGAAGAGAACTTGAGCCTGCAAGGCTTTAAAATCCCATTTTGCCTTGAAATACATGATCACAACAGTATAATAATAGCTCCCCTCTGTTGAGTGCTCTCCATGTACTTGATGCTATGCTGAGTGTAATGAGTGCGTGACCTTATTTTACATGAGTTCTGAGGGCAGTGAATATTTTTCCACCTTTCTTAAAAGCTTACATTTCTCCCCCAACATTCATTCTCTCAACAAAGATTTACAGCAGAATCACCACTGGGTCATGACACACTGTGTATTTCTTCCAGGTTTTTCAGGTCTTAAAAAAATGACAATCTATTTTCCGTGTGTTCTTGAGAATGAGCACTCCCTAGAATTATGTTAAAGTGTAAATATATGAGCTGGAGGAGGAAATGGCAACCCACTCAAGTATTCTTGCCTGGAGAATTCCTTGGACTTAGGAGACTGGCGGGCTACAGTCCATGGGATCACAGAGTCAGACATGACTGAGTGACTAAGCATGCACACATTAAGCATATGAAGGAGTTCAGCTGTGGTGGTAATACTATTGAATGTGACAGCTAAGACAATTAACCTTTATTCTGTGCCTGGTACTGCTCTGTGCTGTTTACCTGTTACTGGGTGCTAAGTCACTTCAGTCGTGTCTGACTTGGTGCGACCCCATGGACTGTAGCCTGCCAGGCTCCTCATGGGATTCTTTAGGCAACGATGCTGGAGTGGGTCGCTGTGACCTCTCCAGGGGATCTTCTCCACCCAAGGATCAAATCCATGTCTCTTATGTCTCCTGCATTGGCAGGCAGGTTCTTTACCACTAGTACCACCTGGGAAGCCCCTTAACTGTTACAAAGTCATTTAATTCTCACATCAGCCTTATGATATAGACCCTGTGATGGTTCCCTAAGTTACTAACGAGGAAATGGGATGTGCAGCACCTTGCCCAGGGTCACATGTCAGCTGAAGGGTAGAGTCAGGTCAGGTGAGAACCAGACACTCTGAACCTCCCGCCAGTGAGGCCAGCTCCCTAGATGTTGCTGTAACATGGCCAGCTGCTGGTAGCAAATTCTGGCTGGTAGAACTGGAGGAGACGTAGGACCAAACCACTGATTCCCCCCCTTCCCCCACTAAGTTGCACAACCTAATGTTGTTTATTTTTTACATGTATTTTTATTTTTTTTTAATTGGTATATTGTTGATTTACACTATGGTGTTAATGTCAAGTGTACAGCAAAGTCAATCAGTTATACATACACAAATATATCTGCTCTTTTTCAGATTATTCTCCCATATAGGCCATTATAGAGTACCGAGGAGAGTTCCCCGTGTTACATGGCATGTGCTAAGTCACTTCAGTCATGACTGACTCTTTGAGACCCTGTGGACTAGAGAGTCTGCTGGGCTCCTCTGTCCATGGGATTCTCCAGGCAAGAATGATGGAGTGGGTTGCCATGCTCTCCTCCAGGGGGCTATAGAGTAGGTCCTCGTTGTTGTTCAGTCGCCTAGTCTTGTCCGACCTTTTGTGACCTCATGGACTGCAGCACACCAGGCCTCCTTGTCCCTCACCACCTCCCGAAGTTTGCCCAAGTTCATGTCCATTGTGTCGATGATGCCATCCAGCCATCTTACCCTCTGATACCCTCTTCTCCTTCTGCCTTTAATCTTTCCCAACATCAGGGATTTTTCTAGTGAGTAGGCTGTTGGCATCAGATGACCAAAATATCGGAACTTCAGCTTCAGCATCATTCCTTCCAATGAGTATTCAGGGTTGATTTCTTTATGAATCCATTTTATATATAGTGGAAAACACTGGTTTTTCACTTAAAATAGCCAGCACCTTTAGCCTCTAAAAGCTCTAATGTAATTCAGAATGTACCTAACTTCTGAGACAGTTGTGCATGTTGTAAATACAGCAGCAGGCACATGAAGGTACTGTGCCCCTACTAGGTTTTCTTCTGGCACCAGCTAACGTATTCATCCATTATTCATATGCCCTGTGGTCACTGATTATTCAGCTCTTTAGAGTCATCTAAATGTCAGAGTGGGTAAAAGTAGTGCCATGCAAAGTCACCCTGCTAGTGCATGGTGTGGGCGTGTCGCGTGGGTGGGGAAAGTGCATGTTCTTAGTTTATGTTAATAGGAGCAGCTTTCAGTTCTCGACCCTCTTTGATATTTGGTTGTATTTTCTTGGGATTCTGAGCAGTCAGCATGTATGTCTGATCTCTTTTTATGTTTCAGCTACTGTGTGCAAAGATGTGGAATCTTTGCACACAGATGCAAATCAAGCAAAGTCCCTACCCTCGTGGAAGCTACATTTTGGAAAGGGGAAGGGATTACTAGCCAAATAGAGAATATATTGTCAAATAGAAATAAGTGCTATAAAACTGTAGGAATTCCTTGGCACTCCAGTGTTTAGGACTCAGTGCTGTCACTGCTGAGGGCTTGAGTTCAATCCCTGGTACCGGGACTAAGAGCCCACAGGCCACCTGATGAGGCCCACCCCTCCTCCCCGCCCTGAAACAAAAAGGAAAAAAAGAAGCGCAAGGAGCCAAGGAGTGGGCCAGGGCACTGTTAGCTCTAGAGCATCACGAGAAGGAAGGCCTTTCCAGTGTAGAAGCTGGCATCCTCGTACCCTGGGGAGGACAGCTTCGGACAGAGTGGGGCTGGAGTTCAGCTCTACAGAAACACGGGGCATATGCTATAGTTGGGCCTCTGTATCATTGGTGTTTTCCTTTGCAGATCAAAAATATTGAAGAAAAACTCTAGAAAATTCCAAAAAGCAAAACCTGAAGTTTCCACACACTGAGAGCTCTTTGCCTAGCATGTACATTGTATTCACAATTATGTACATAATATTTTCATTGGACTTTGCTGTGCCTTTCAGATCCTGTGCTTTTTACACATTGCAGGTTTGTGGCAGCCCTGTGTCAATCAAGTCTTTAGGTGCCATTTTTCCAATGGCATTTGCTCCCTTTTTGTCTCTTAGCACATTTTGGTAGTTCTTGTTAAAGTTCAAAGTTTTCCATTTTTGTTGTGTTTGTTATGGTGGTCTGTGATATTTGGGACTGTGACAGAGAGACCATGGCTCACTGAAGGCTCAGATGATGGTTAGCATTTTTTAGCCATAAAATATTTTTAAAATTAAAGTATGTATGTTGCTTTTTAAAGACACAATGCGATTTATTGCATGCTTAGTGAACCACAGTATAGTAAAAACATAACTTGTGTTTACTGGGAAATCACAGGATATGTGTGAGTTGCTTTATTGCAATATTTGCTTAGTTACAGTCATCTAAAATTGAACCTCTGAAGTCTTTCTGCCTGTGTGCCTGTATTATGTATTGTAAAAGTCACCTAGAGATGATTTAAAGTATATAGGAGGATGTGAGTAGATTATATGCAGGTATCATGCCATTTTTATGTAAGGGACCTTAGCATCCTTGCACTTTGGTGTTCAGAAGGGATCCTGGAACAGTTCCCACTGGATACTGAGACACAACTGTATTTCTGGTTTCTGTTTCTTGAATTGGATTGGCTGGAATGTGGTCTTAGCTCCAGGCTGTCTGATAGAGAGAGAGTAGCCGACCTGTTGATTGAGTCTTCAACTGTAATGGGGTTGATCGGTTTCTGTCTCAGACAGAGTGAAGATGACAGGGCTGGGTTTCCAGGGCAGTTTAGGAGTGGGAACAGGATGTTGTCTGGGTTAAGTTCATGAGCCTCAGAAAGCAACGGGACAGCATGTCACAACCCATGTGTGGGAATGGCAGCTCCTGCCAAACAGCAGGAAACAAACTGGAGCCACCGAGCAGTGGAGGGCGGCTACCACCAACCACACCATTAACCAGACACCTACACCTAGTGTTTTTTAAAAATTACTTTACCGTTTTAGTTTGGAAAATTTTGAATATCCACAGGCAGGAAAATATAATTAAAATATAAATATAATTAAACTCCACATACTCAATATTCACCTTCAGTAGCCACTGCCACACAACCCGTCTTGTTTCTTCTCTACTCCTCACCACCCTACCCTCATTATTTTGACAAAGTCGAGTATTATACTGTTTTATCCATACTTAAGTATGTAACCCTCAAAGGTAACACTCTTTTTGAACCGCAATATCCTTGTTACACATAAAAACATATAGTTCCTTGAGATTACAAATAACTAGGCCATGCTCATTTTTTTTCCCTAATATTCATTTACATTTCACCTCCCCTCCCACCTCTTTCACATAACAGTTGTTTGTTGGAATCTGCAAGTTCTTTGTATGGTTTAACAAACTCACAGCTGCCAACACAGTGGCAAGGAGGTAAGGAAGTTCCTTCAGGAGCTGAAATGGATGCCAGTACCTTCTGGGAACTTTGAAAAACTCTTGTTTTTCTTAAAAATTATTTCAAAACAGTACCATGTTAGTATTCACATATTTTAAAAAAGCATGCAAAATGACAGCTGTAAAATAAAGGTAGAAATACTCTAACATTGGTTCTAAGTGTCTAACAAAGGCTTTGTGTTACTTAATCTTTAAAACTGATCGGTCAACAGACACATGAAAAGATGCTCAGCATCACTAATTATTAGAGAAATGCAAATCAAAACTGCAATGAGGCATCACCTCAAACTGAGCAGAATGGTCATCATCACAAGATCTATAAACAAATGCTGGAGAGGGAGTGGAGAAAAAGGAGCCCTCCTACACTGTTTGGTGAGAATGTAAAATGGTGCAGCCACTGTGGAGAGCAACATGGCGGTTCCTCAGAAAACTCAAACGAGAGTTACCACATGATCCAGAGATCCTACTCCTGAGCATATATCCAGACAAAACTGTAATTCAAAAGAATATATGAACCCCTGTATCCATTCATACAGCACTGTTTACAATAACCAAGAGATGGAAGCAACTTGAATGTCCATTGATGGAGGAATGGATAAAGAATATGTGGTGTATATATATTTGTGTGTGTGTGTGTGTATACACACACACATATACAGTGGAATATTACTCAGCCATAAAAAGAACAAAATAATGCTATTTGCAGCAACATGGATGGAAATAGAGGGTATCATACTAAGTGAAGTCAGTCAGAGAAAGACAAATATCATGTGATATTACTTATATGTGTAATCTAAAATAGGACATAAATGAACCTTTCTGTGAACAGAAGTCGACTCTGGGGCATGGAGTACAGACTTGGGGTTGCTGAGGGGGCTGTGGGGAAGGAGAGACTGGGAGCTGGGATTAGCAAATGCAAAACTGTTGCACATAGACCATATAAACAACAAGATGCTACTCTGTAGCACAGGGAACTATGTTCAGTACCTTGAGATAAATCATAATAGAAAAGAATATAAAAAAGAATATGCATGTATAACTGAATCACTTTTCTATTCTGCAGAAATTAACACAACAGTGTAAACCAACTATGCTTCAATTTCTAAAAAGTGATGAAGTCCTAAATTAAATGATGATACAGCATAAGACTTAGATATTTATAGTTAGACCATTAGGATGTGAAAAAAATATATATATACATATATGTATGTGTGTATATATATGTGTTTTAGAAGGCACAGACAAATATCTTTTAAAAAACTCTCCATCTCCTAAGTATATGTTAAAATACAGCTTTTTGGGCTTTAAGGGATAAAGACATGAGACTGGAAGCTCAACAATCAGGAATATGTGCTTCCCTGCTTTGAGGCACCAGGTGTATAGGGCCACATGCCTCATGCGTCCTCAGTGGGCTGAATGGATGTACCTAGTTCATCAAACACTCTGTGTGCCAAGCACTGGTGAGAATGTAAAATGGTGCAGCAGGGAGCAACATGGCGGTTCCTCAGAAAACTCAAACGAGTTACCACATGATCCAGAGATCCTACTCCTGAGCATATATCCAGACAAAACTGTAATTCAAAAGAATATATGAACCCTGTATCCATTCATACAGCACTGTTTACAATAACCAAGAGATGGAAGCAACTTGAATGTCCATTGATGGAGGAATGGATAAAGAATATGTGGTGTATATATATTTGTGTGTGTGTGTGTGTATACACACACACATATACAGTGGAATATTACTCAGCCATAAAAAGAACAAAATAATGCTATTTGCAGCAACATGGATGGAAATAGAGGGTATCATACTAAGTGAAGTCAGTCAGAGAAAGACAAATATCATGTGATATTACTTATATGTGTAATCTAAAATAGGACATAAATGAACCTTTCTGTGAACAGAAGTCGACTCTGGGGCATGGAGTACAGACTTGGGGTTGCTGAGGGGGCTGTGGGGAAGGAGAGACTGGGAGCTGGGATTAGCAAATGCAAAACTGTTGCACATAGACCATATAAACAACAAGATGCTACTCTGTAGCACAGGGAACTATGTTCAGTACCTTGAGATAAATCATAATAGAAAAGAATATAAAAAAGAATATGCATGTATAACTGAATCACTTTTCTATTCTGCAGAAATTAACACAACAGTGTAAACCAACTATGCTTCAATTTCTAAAAAGTGATGAAGTCCTAAATTAAATGATGATACAGCATAAGACTTAGATATTTATAGTTAGACCATTAGGATGTGAAAAAAATATATATATACATATATGTATGTGTGTATATATATGTGTTTTAGAAGGCACAGACAAATATCTTTTAAAAAACTCTCCATCTCCTAAGTATATGTTAAAATACAGCTTTTTGGGCTTTAAGGGATAAAGACATGAGACTGGAAGCTCAACAATCAGGAATATGTGCTTCCCTGCTTTGAGGCACCAGGTGTATAGGGCCACATGCCTCATGCGTACCTCAGTGGGCTGAATGGATGTACCTAGTTCATCAAACACTCTGTGTGCCAAGCACTGGACCAAGTGCCATCAAGACAAAGGCACAGCTCTGAGCCTTGAGCGGTTAGTGCTCCATCGGGGAGATCGCCCAAAGTGTGCATTACGGGAAGAGTTATTGGGAAATTCTGGGAATGCACTTCAGAGACATTGTTTCTGGTCTGAGGTGATACATTGGTGTTAGCTAGGGAAGGGAATATGGAAGTGAAACCCCAGTTTCTTTTCTTTTTTTCTTAAATATTGATTTATTTGGCTGCACCGAGTCTTAGTTGTAGCATACAGGATGTTTAGCTGCCACAGGTGGGATCCTGACCAGGGATTCCCTGACCAGGGATCGAACCCTGGCGCCCTGCTTTGGGAGTGCAGAGTCGCCAGGGAAGTCCCCTGGTTTCTCCCTTAAGGGGTCACCAGGGAAGTCCCCCGGTTTCTCCCTTAAGGGCAAACAGGTTGAATTTGGGGAAGAGGGAGAGCTGTGTTTACATATCCCACTTCGCACACGCGTCCCGCTTCATAGCTGTTAATGTGAAGTGTTGGCAAGTGGAGAAGATGCCAGTCTAGGAAATCAGTGGTTCCCTCCATGCATGAAACTCACATTTCTATGAACGGATGTGCTGTGTCCTTGAAAAGGCCAGTATCGCCCTTTTCCAGGGCAGTGTTTTCAAGTGAGTAGTTTTTCCCGATGATTCTGCCAACTTTTGAGGTGGAGAGCCGGGTTCACAGGATGCCTGTGTCGCTTCGTGTGTGTCCCCCGAGGAAAGTCCTGTGTGGTGTTCCCCTGCCAGAATTCCAGAGATGTTCTCGCTGGCGGGGCAGGACATGCCGTACTTATCTGCAGTGGGCAGCTATCCAGGAATTTAAGGACGTTGAAAATAGTGCTGTCGTGTGGATGATGTTCTTTTGAAAGAACTTCATGTTGTATTTACTTCTCCACATGCTGTTCTGTCATCGTATTTTTTTTTTTTTTAAATTTTTGGCCCCTTTTATTGGTTTTTTATTCATTTATTCTCATCTGTTTTTATTCTTTGGCCTGTATGGGCCTTGCATCGCAGTGGCCTCTCTTGTTGCAAAGCACTGGCTCTGGCGCACATGCACTGCAGAGTGCTGGCTCATAATCGGACACACCGATCCAGCTGCTCTGCAGCACTTGAGCGGTTAGTGCTCCATCGGGGAGATCGCCCAAAGTGTGCATTACGGGAAGAGTTATTGGGAAATTCTGGGAATGCACTTCAGAGACATTGTTTCTGGTCTGAGGTGATACATTGGTGTTAGCTAGGGAAGGGAATATGGAAGTGAAACCCCAGTTTCTTTTCTTTTTTTCTTAAATATTGATTTATTTGGCTGCACCGAGTCTTAGTTGTAGCATACAGGATGTTTAGCTGCCACAGGTGGGATCCTGACCAGGGATTCCCTGACCAGGGATCGAACCCTGGCGCCCTGCTTTGGGAGTGCAGAGTCGCCAGGGAAGTCCCCTGGTTTCTCCCTTAAGGGGTCACCAGGGAAGTCCCCCGGTTTCTCCCTTAAGGGCAAACAGGTTGAATTTGGGGAAGAGGGAGAGCTGTGTTTACATATCCCACTTGCGCACAAGCGTCCAGCTCCATAGCTGTTAATGTGAAGTGTTGGCAAGTGGAGAAGATGCCAGTCTAGGAAATCAGTGGTTCCCTCCATGCATGAAACTCACATTTCTATGAACGGATGTGCTGTGTCCTTGAAAAGGCCAGTATCGCCCTTTTCCAGGGCAGTGTTTTCAAGTGAGTAGTTTTTCCCGATGATTCTGCCAACTTTTGAGGTGGAGAGCCGGGTTCACAGGATGCCTGTGTCGCTTCGTGTGTGTCCCCCGAGGAAAGTCCTGTGTGGTGTTCCCCTGCCAGAATTCCAGAGATGTTCTCGCTGGCGGGGCAGGACATGCCGTACTTATCTGCAGTGGGCAGCTATCCAGGAATTTAAGGACGTTGAAAATAGTGCTGTCGTGTGGATGATGTTCTTTTGAAAGAACTTCATGTTGTATTTACTTCTCCACATGCTGTTCTGTCATCGTATTTTTTTTTTTTTAAATTTTTGGCCCCTTTTATTGGTTTTTTATTCATTTATTCTCATCTGTTTTTATTCTTTGGCCTGTATGGGCCTTGCATCGCAGTGGCCTCTCTTGTTGCAAAGCACTGGCTCTGGCGCACATGCACTGCAGAGTGCTGGCTCATAATCGGACACACCGATCCAGCTGCTCTGCAGCACTTGGGATCTTCCCTGGGCCAGGGATCAGACCAGTGCCCCCTGCACTGCAAGGCAGACTCTTTACCCACTGGACCACCAGGGAAACCCGATCCTGTCTTTTTAAATTTTTGTCCGCTGCTGAAAAGTGACGTTGAGTGTCTGAGGGAGGGTTCTGGCACATCAGGGCAGTGGCATGAGGCCCCGAGGTGGAGGAAATCTTGGGAGAGGAGGTGGGTGCCTGGAGAGGGAAGGGAGAGCCTGCCCGGTGGTGTACAAAGAGCACTTCCCTCTTAGCTGGAGGGGCTGGGGGCGCCCAGGCTGATCAGCAGACCTGGGGGGCATCTTGTCTCCCTTGAGCAGTCTGTGCACACAGACACTTCAGGCTTTTAAGACCTCTCTCTTCCTTTTTTTTTTTTTTTCCCTTTCCTTCCCCATGTTTTCCCCTGCCACAGACTTTACTCTTGTGAAAGCCCTGGGCCAGGAGACACTTGCTGGATGATGAGCCTTGAGCTTATGTCCTGATAGAGCAAGCACTAATTCTCTGAGTCCTGAAGGCCTTAGTTAATATCGAGTTGACCCCAAAGTTTGTTCAGGTTTTTTCTGTACACTTGTACAGACCCAATGAACTTTGTGGCCAGCCCAGTAGTTTAGATGCTTTCAGGTGAAGACGTGATGGGTGTCCAGACCCAATGAACTTCGTGGCCAGCCCAGTAGTTTAGCTACTTTCAGGTGAAAACGTGATGGGTTTCTCCTCAGCTCTTGTCTGATTAGCTTCACTCCTTTCCCATCATTATGTCATCGTCTTAAAAATCTTACAGAAGCAATCGATTGTGCAATTCCTATATCTTTTGGGGGATTTTGACACTGATTTTTGTTTCAAGCTTTCTATGATGATTTTAGAGTTTCAAAAGTGCTTCATGGAAAAGAAAAAAACGTGCTTCATGGCATTATTTAAATAATATATGTTGGTTAACATGAACTAAATATCTTTTGCCACTGTGGAGGAATTTTCAGCGCCACCCCAGAACTACTGAATTAGGAACTCTGGGGTGAGGCCCAGCCTGTGGTGTTTTAACAACCCATCCAGGTCATTGTGCAACATCCCTGCATGAGAGCCAGTGGCTGGGGCTACCAGGGAGACCTGACTGGTTTTCTTGGTCTTGGAGCTAAATCTGTATGAAAGTTGGAGCCACTATAAATTGTTTTTTGGTGACTTTGAGTCTCCCAGGAAGTTAAAGTTGTCTCTAAGACTCTGAGTTTTAACTTTCCAGAGGATTTGGGACTATGTTTTTTCATGAGGCCCAGGTGGGAATTGGAGGGTGGGCCTGGAGAGGGAAGGGAGAGCCTGCCCGGTGGTGTACAAAGAGCACTTCCCTCTTAGCTGGAGGGGTTGGGGCGCCCAGGCTGATCAGCAGACCTGGGGGGCATCTTGTCTCCCTTGAGCAGTCTGTGCACACAGACACTTCAGGCTTTTAAGACCTCTCTCTTCCTTTTTTTTTTTTTTTCCCTTTCCTTCCCCATGTTTTCCCCTGCCACAGACTTTACTCTTGTGAAAGCCCTGGGCCAGGAGACACTTGCTGGATGATGAGCCTTGAGCTTATGTCCTGATAGAGCAAGCACTAATTCTCTGAGTCCTGAAGGCCTTAGTTAATATCGAGTTGACCCCAAAGTTTGTTCAGGTTTTTTCTGTACACTTGTACAGACCCAATGAACTTTGTGGCCAGCCCAGTAGTTTAGATGCTTTCAGGTGAAGACGTGATGGGTGTCCAGACCCAATGAACTTCGTGGCCAGCCCAGTAGTTTAGCTACTTTCAGGTGAAAACGTGATGGGTTTCTCCTCAGCTCTTGTCTGATTAGCTTCACTCCTTTCCCATCATTATGTCATCGTCTTAAAAATCTTACAGAAGCAATCGATTGTGCAATTCCTATATCTTTTGGGGGATTTTGACACTGATTTTTGTTTCAAGCTTTCTATGATGATTTTAGAGTTTCAAAAGTGCTTCATGGAAAAGAAAAAAACGTGCTTCATGGCATTATTTAAATAATATATGTTGGTTAACATGAACTAAATATCTTTTGCCACTGTGGAGGAATTTTCAGCGCCACCCCAGAACTACTGAATTAGGAACTCTGGGGTGAGGCCCAGCCTGTGGTGTTTTAACAACCCATCCAGGTCATTGTGCAACATCCCTGCATGAGAGCCAGTGGCTGGGGCTACCAGGGAGACCTGACTGGTTTTCTTGGTCTTGGAGCTAAATCTGTATGAAAGTTGGAGCCACTATAAATTGTTTTTTGGTGACTTTGAGTCTCCCAGGAAGTTAAAGTTGTCTCTAAGACTCTGAGTTTTAACTTTCCAGAGGATTTGGGACTATGTCTAGTTTTTATTTTAATAGAACAGATTTCTGCAGTTAGGAACTCTTATTTCTTTATTTGACTGCATTAGTTCCTAGCTGTAACATGCAGGATCTCTGTTGTGTCATCTGGGGTCTTTTGTTGAGGCATGTGGGCTTAGTTGTTTTGGCTCAGGGGCTTAGTTACCCCGTGGCATGTGAGATCTAGTCCCCTGAGCAGGGATTGAAATCAAGTCCCATGTATTGCAAGGTGAATTCTTAACCACTGGACCACCAGGGAAGTCCCTTTGCTGTTAGAAATTTTCAGTTCAATTCAGTTGCTCAGTCATATCCTGCTCTTAGCAACCCCATGAACTGCAGCACGCCAGGCTTCCCTGCCCTTCACCATCACCCAGAATTTGCTCAAGCTCATGTCCATTGAGTTGGTCATGCTGCCAACCATCTCATCCTCTGTTGTCCCTTTCTCCTTCTGCCTTCTGTTTTACTCAGGGTCAGAATATTTTCCACTGAGTCATATCTTCACATTAGGTGACCAGAGTATTGAAGCTTTAGCTTCAGCATCAGTCCTTCCAATGAATATTCAGGACTGATTTCCTTTAGGATCGACTGGTTCTATCTTATAGTCCAAGGCACTAGTGTTCTTTAGGTTGTGCTTAGCTTTGCTTACTAGTTCCTATGATGAGTACCTTAGGCATTACATTGCCACTGGAAACATTGTGCCTTTTGTGACAATCTAATCATATTTTATTCAGTGTATCAAACCGACTGTAATCAGTTCTATTACAGATAAAGTGACACTTTTCTGAGCAGACTTCCTGTGGCAGACACAGTTCAGATGTGAAAGAATCCATCTTGAAGTTATTTACGTAAACTTTTCTCTGACTAGTTGGAAAAGCTGTCGGTGATCTGAATTTATGAGGAATTTTTCTCCTTAGAACTGACCTTCACGGTCTGACAGCATTGTTTTTCTGGCAAATCCGCTATAATTCAGCCAGATGCAGGTGTCATTGTGAAACTTGTTCTTCAGGAATGCACCTTTTGAGAGGTGGATTTTTTCTGACCTAGAATCCTGTGGAGTAGGGATCCCCAAACTCGGGGTCTAATGCCTGATGATATGAGGTGGAGATGATGTGATAATAATAGAAACAAAGTGCACAATAAGTGTAATGCACTGCCAACATTCTGGAACCATCCCTGTGGCTCTCACCTATGGGAAAATTGTCTTTCATGGACCAGTCCCCAGTGGCACAAAGGCCGGGAACCCCTGCTCTGAGGGTTCTAGTCAGCACTATTCTGAGTCAGAATTCTCACCTGAGTCTCCCGGATGTCCCGGGCGGGAGGCCTGGGCTCCTTCCTGAGCCTTTCATGGGAGGCCTGGCCCCCTGACTCAGTGTCCTCCCCACTGGTGACTCAGTGTCATCTGTGGCCTTGTAGCCTTGTCATCGTCAGATGCTACTTCCCTCTTGAAGCTTACAGTTCCTGAATTTCAGCCCCCTGGGCTTCTCCTCTGCTTCGGAGGAATCAGTCAGCTCTTCTGATAAAGCAGTTAGCACAGGCTCTCCCTACCATCGCCCAGAATTTGCTCAAGCTCATGTCCATTGAGTTGGTCATGCTGCCAACCATCTCATCCTCTGTTGTCCCTTTCTCCTTCTGCCTTCTGTTTTACTCAGGGTCAGAATATTTTCCACTGAGTCATATCTTCACATTAGGTGACCAGAGTATTGAAGCTTTAGCTTCAGCATCAGTCCTTCCAATGAATATTCAGGACTGATTTCCTTTAGGATCGACTGGTTCTATCTTATAGTCCAAGGCACTAGTGTTCTTTAGGTTGTGCTTAGCTTTGCTTACTAGTTCCTATGATGAGTACCTTAGGCATTACATTGCCACTGGAAACATTGTGCCTTTTGTGACAATCTAATCATATTTTATTCAGTGTATCAAACCGACTGTAATCAGTTCTATTACAGATAAAGTGACACTTTTCTGAGCAGACTTCCTGTGGCAGACACAGTTCAGATGTGAAAGAATCCATCTTGAAGTTATTTACGTAAACTTTTCTCTGACTAGTTGGAAAAGCTGTCGGTGATCTGAATTTATGGGGAAATTTTTTCTCCTTAGAACTGACCTTCACGGTCTGACAGCATTGTTTTTCTGGCAAATCCGCTATAATTCAGCCAGATGCAGGTGTCATTGTGAAACTTGTTCTTCAGGAATGCACCTTTTGAGAGGTGGATTTTTTCTGACCTAGAATCCTGTGGAGTAGGGATCCCCAAACTCGGGGTCTAATGCCTGATGATATGAGGTGGAGATGATGTGATAATAATAGAAACAAAGTGCACAATAAGTGTAATGCACTGCCAACATTCTGGAACCATCCCTGTGGCTCTCACCTATGGGAAAATTGTCTTTCATGGACCAGTCCCCAGTGGCACAAAGGCCGGGAACCCCTGCTCTGAGGGTTCTAGTCAGCACTATTCTGAGTCAGAATTCTCACCTGAGTCTCCCGGATGTCCCGGGCGGGAGGCCTGGGCTCCTTCCTGAGCCTTTCATGGGAGGCCTGGCCCCCTGACTCAGTGTCCTCCCCACTGGTGACTCAGTGTCATCTGTGGCCTTGTAGCCTTGTCATCGTCAGATGCTACTTCCCTCTTGAAGCTTACAGTTCCTGAATTTCAGCCCCCTGGGCTTCTCCTCTGCTTCGGAGGAATCAGTCAGCTCTTCTGATAAAGCAGTTAGCACTGACGTGAAGGAGTGAGGAGCAGACATACACTCTTCCACCCGCCTGACAGAACACACACACCACACACTGCCCACACCACGCACACAGCCACACTGTACACCCACGCATAGCCACACCCCAGCAGGACCAGAAAGCAGCCAGCGTGCTCAGTCAGCTGTCTCATCCAGAGGACTGGTCCACTAGTGGGAATTAGTTCATGAGGGAAACGTTTTCATTCAGGTCCCGCCAGAAGACACTTAAACGGTATGGCTTTGACTGTTAAAACAGAACTGAGGGAGACTTTGGGAAACTTAGATTTAACCCCATCATTACAAAAAAAAAAAAAAAGGTGGGGGGAAAGGGAATGGGAACTGGAGGAGGTAGAATGATTTGACTTGGGCTTCCCTGGCAGCTCAGTCGGTAAAGAATCTGCCTGCCAATGCAGGAGATCCGGGGTTGGCAACCCACTCCAGTGTTCTGGCCTGGGGAATTCCATGAAATGATTTGACTTATATTGTAAAGTAAGTTGGTGACAGAGATGAAAAGAGAATCTTCCTCCTATTTCCTGGTAGTCCGAGGACACTATTCCTTGCCGTTGGCGCCTGGTAAGATTTAATACCCTCCCCTCCACCTTTGAATATGGGTGAGACGGATGTGTATGCTCACAGCTGCTGTCCCCCAGGCAGCAGTCAGGAAGAAATGTGAATTTGCTTGTTAATTCCTCTGACCTGTTAGGACAACTGGAACCATCCCTGTGGCTCTCACCTATGGGAAAATTGTCTTTCATGGACCAGTCCCCAGTGGCACAAAGGCCGGGAACCCCTGCTCTGAGGGTTCTAGTCAGCACTATTCTGAGTCAGAATTCTCACCTGAGTCTCCCGGATGTCCCGGGCGGGAGGCCTGGGCTCCTTCCTGAGCCTTTCATGGGAGGCCTGGCCCTGATCAGTTCCTCCCCACTGGTGACTCAGTGTCATCTGTGGCCTTGTAGCCTTGTCATCGTCAGATGCTACTTCCCTCTTGAAGCTTACAGTTCCTGAATTTCAGCCCCCTGGGCTTCTCCTCTGCTTCGGAGGAATCAGTCAGCTCTTCTGATAAAGCAGTTAGCACTGACGTGAAGGAGTGAGGAGCAGACATACACTCTTCCACCCGCCTGACAGAACACACACACCACACACTGCCCACACCACGCACACAGCCACACTGTACACCCACGCATAGCCACACCCCAGCAGGACCAGAAAGCAGCCAGCGTGCTCAGTCAGCTGTCTCATCCAGAGGACTGGTCCACTAGTGGGAATTAGTTCATGAGGGAAACGTTTTCATTCAGGTCCCGCCAGAAGACACTTAAACGGTATGGCTTTGACTGTTAAAACAGAACTGAGGGAGACTTTGGGAAACTTAGATTTAACCCCATCATTACAAAAAAAAAAAAAAAGGTGGGGGGAAAGGGAATGGGAACTGGAGGAGGTAGAATGATTTGACTTGGGCTTCCCTGGCAGCTCAGTCGGTAAAGAATCTGCCTGCCAATGCAGGAGATCCGGGGTTGGCAACCCACTCCAGTGTTCTGGCCTGGGGAATTCCATGAAATGATTTGACTTATATTGTAAAGTAAGTTGGTGACAGAGATGAAAAGAGAATCTTCCTCCTATTTCCTGGTAGTCCGAGGACACTATTCCTTGCCGTTGGCGCCTGGTAAGATTTAATACCCTCCCCTCCACCTTTGAATATGGGTGAGACGGATGTGTATGCTCACAGCTGCTGTCCCCCAGGCAGCAGTCAGGAAGAAATGTGAATTTGGTTGTTAATTCCTCTGACCTGTTTGGACAACTGTAACCTTTCACTATTTCAGTCAACAAACCACTTAAAGACTGTTCAAGAAAGAAATGTAAATCCTGGTAGTTGTTGGAAAGCCTACTGTTGAGACCTTCGGGGTAGGTCAGGGAATAATCATTCCAGTATTATTACCTGAAGGTTGGGTGCCATCATCTTGGAAGAAAATCCTAGATACCGTAGTGGAGCACTCCCTAAAGAAATGATTCAGCTCCAAGTCTTTTTATGGCACAGAGGAGAAAAAATGTGTGGGGAAAACCAGATATTGGTAACTGAGCTGAATACTGATTCAGAGGAGTTGGACTCTGAAGAAGTTTTAGAAATATCTGAAATATTTGGCCTGTTGTCTTTTTTTTTTTTTTCATGAATTCTTTATTTTAAAGGTTTTACAGAGTTTTGTTGTTCACCGATATGTATGTTCCCAGATCAGTCATATGCATATCCCTGGTCCCCCCCACCCCCAGCTCCCCCACCCCACTCCTCTGGACCATCGCCCCAAGCCATTGTGAGCCTTCTATTCCCTTAGCACAATGACAATAGCTATCTTTTCCACACATGACAGTATAGGTTTCCATGTTACTCCCTCCATGCCTCCCCCTCCCTCTTTCTTCCCCACAATATCCATATGTCTATTCTCTGTCTGTTTTTCCATGAGATCACTGCGTGTGTTATCCAGACCATCCTACTAGATTCCATATATGTGTGTTAGTATACTGTATTTGTCTTTCTCTTTTTGACTTACTTCACTTTTTATGATAGGTTCTAGAGCCAGCCACTTCATTAGGACTGAGTCTTCTGCATTTCTTTTAACAGCTGAGTAGTATTCCATTGTACATATGTACCAGAGCTTCTGGATCCATTCATTCGTTGATGGACATCTAGGTTGCTTCCATGTTCTAGCTATTGTATAGAGAGCTGCAATGAACATTGGGGTACAGGTGCTTCTTTCAGTTTTAATTTCATCGGGATATAAGCCTAATAGTGGGATTGCTGGGTCATAGGGTGCTTCTATTTTTAGTTTTTTAAGAAATCTCCATACTGTCTTCCATAGAGGCTGTATCAAGTTACATTCCCACCAGCAATGCAAGAGGGTTCCCTTTTCTCCGCACCCTCTCCAGCATTTATTGTCTGCAGATTTTTTGATGATGGCCATTCTGACAGGTGTGAGGTGAAATCTCATTGTAGTTTTAATTTGCATTTCTCTAATAATAAGCGAGGTTGAGCATCATTTCATGTGCTTTGGGGCCATCTGTATGTCCTCTTTGGTGAGGCGTCTCTTTAAATCTTTTTCCTATTTTTTTGATTGGGTTGTTCGTTTTTCCAGTGCTGAGTTGTTTGAGTTGCTTGTAGATTTTGGAGATGAATTCTTGTCTGTTGTTTCATTTGCTATGATTTTCTCCCACTCTGTGGGCTGTCTGTTCAGCTTGTTTGTAATTTCTTTTGCTGTACGAAAGCTTTTAAGTTTCATGAGGTCCCACGTGTTCACTTTTCTTTTCAGTTCCGCTATTCTAGTAGGTGGGTCAGAGAAGATCTTGCTTTGATTGATGTCCTTGAGGGTTTTGCCTATATTCTCCTCTAGGAGTTTGATGGTTTCTGGTCTTCCATTTAGGTCTTTAATCCATTTTGAGTTGATCTTAGTGTATGGTGTCAGAGAATGTTCCAACTTCATTTTTTTGCATGTAGCTGTCTAACTTTCCCAGCACCAATTGTTGAAGAGGCTGTCTTCGTCCCATTTTATAGTTTCACCTCCTTTGTCAAAAATAAGGTACCCATAGGTGTGTGGCTTTATCTCTGGGTTCTCGATCTTGTTCCACTGGTCTATAGTTCTGTTTTTGTGCCAGTACCATACTGTCTTGATGACTGTTGCTTTGTAGTATAGTCTGAAGTTAGGAAAGCTGATTCCATCCATTAGGACTGAGTCTTCTGCATTTCTTTTAACAGCTGAGTAGTATTCCATTGTACATATGTACCAGAGCTTCTGGATCCATTCATTCGTTGATGGACATCTAGGTTGCTTCCATGTTCTAGCTATTGTATAGAGAGCTGCAATGAACATTGGGGTACAGGTGCTTCTTTCAGTTTTAATTTCATCAGGATATAAGCCTAATAGTGGGATTGCTGGGTCATAGGGTGCTTCTATTTTTAGTTTTTTAAGAAATCTCCATACTGTCTTCCATAGAGGCTGTATCAAGTTACATTCCCACCAGCAATGCAAGAGGGTTCCCTTTTCTCCGCACCCTCTCCAGCATTTATTGTCTGCAGATTTTTTGATGATGGCCATTCTGACAGGTGTGAGGTGAAATCTCATTGTAGTTTTAATTTGCATTTCTCTAATAATAAGCGAGGTTGAGCATCATTTCATGTGCTTTGGGGCCATCTGTATGTCCTCTTTGGTGAGGCGTCTCTTTAAATCTTTTTCCTATTTTTTTGATTGGGTTGTTCGTTTTTCCAGTGCTGAGTTGTTTGAGTTGCTTGTAGATTTTGGAGATGAATTCTTGTCTGTTGTTTCATTTGCTATGATTTTCTCCCACTCTGTGGGCTGTCTGTTCAGCTTGTTTGTAATTTCTTTTGCTGTACGAAAGCTTTTAAGTTTCATGAGGTCCCACGTGTTCACTTTTCTTTTCAGTTCCGCTATTCTAGTAGGTGGGTCAGAGAAGATCTTGCTTTGATTGATGTCCTTGAGGGTTTTGCCTATATTCTCCTCTAGGAGTTTGATGGTTTCTGGTCTTCCATTTAGGTCTTTAATCCATTTTGAGTTGATCTTAGTGTATGGTGTCAGAGAATGTTCCAACTTCATTTTTTTGCATGTAGCTGTCTAACTTTCCCAGCACCAATTGTTGAAGAGGCTGTCTTCGTCCCATTTTATAGTTTCACCTCCTTTGTCAAAAATAAGGTACCCATAGGTGTGTGGCTTTATCTCTGGGTTCTCGATCTTGTTCCACTGGTCTATAGTTCTGTTTTTGTGCCAGTACCATACTGTCTTGATGACTGTTGCTTTGTAGTATAGTCTGAAGTTAGGAAAGCTGATTCCTCCAGCTCCATTTTTCTTTCTAAGGATTGCTTTGGCTATTCGAGGTCTTTTGTGTTTCCACATGAACTGTGTTATTCTTTGGTCTAGTTCTGTGAAAAATGTCAATGGTAGTTGAGTAGGTATTGCATTGAATCTGTAGATGATATTTGGTAGTATGGTCATTTTCACAATATTGATTCTTCCGATTCAGGAATATGGAATATCTCTCCATCTGTTTAAGACTTCTTTAATTTCTTTCATGAGTGTCTTGTAATTTTCTGTGTACAATTCTTTTGTTTCTTTGGGTAGGTTTATTCCTAGGTATTTGATTCTTTTGGTTGTGATGGTGAAGGGGATTGCCTCTTTGATTTCATTTTCTGATTTTTCATTGTTTGTGTATAGGAATGCCAGTGATTTCTGTGTGTTGACTTTGTATCCTGCGACTTTGCTGAATTCATTGATTAGCTCTAGTAGCTTTGTAATAGTGTCTTTGGGATTTTCTATGTATAATATCATGTTGTCTGCAAAAAGAGAGAGCTTGACTTCTTCCTTTCCAATCTGGATTCCTTTGATTTTTTTCTCTTCTCTTATTGCGGTTGCTAGGACTTCCAGGACTATGTTGAATAGTAGTGGTGAAAGTGGACAGCCCTGTCTTGTTCCTGATCTTAGAGGGAATGCTTTCAGTTTTTCACCGTTGAGGATAATGTTCACTGTAGGCTTCTCATAGATGGCTTTTATTATGTTGAGATAGGTTCCTTCTATGCCCATTTTCTGAAGAGTTTTTATCATAAATGGATGTTGTACTTTGTCGAAGGCTTTTTCTGCATCTATTGAGATGATCATGTGGTTTTTGTCTTTCAATTTGTTGATAGGATGTATCACATTGATTGATTTGTGGATATTGAAGAATCCTTGCATGCCTGGGATGAACCCGACTTGATCGTGATGTACGAGTTTTTTGATGTGTCGTTGAATTCTGTTTGCTAGGATTTTGTTGAGGATCTTGGCATCTAAGTTCATCAGTGAAATTGGCCTATAGTTTTCCTTTTTTGTGTTGTCTTTGCCTGGTTTGTATATCAGGGTGATGGTGGCCTCGTAGAATGTGTTTGGGAGTGTTCCTTCCTGTGCAATTGTTTGGAAGAGTTTTAGAAGGACAGGCATTAGCTCTTCTTTAAATGTTTGGTAGAATTCGGCTGTGAAGCCATCTGGCCCTGGGCTTTTATTTTTGGGTAGATTTTTGATCACAAGGTCGATTTCTGAGCTTGTGATTGGCTTGTTCAAAGTTTCTGTTTCTTCCTTGTTGTTTTGGGAGATTAATCTTCTCTAAGAAACTGTCCATTTCTTCCAGGTTGTCCCGTTTGTTGCCATAGAGTTGTTCATAATAGTCTCTTAGAATCCTTTGGATTTCTGCATTATCTGTTGTAATCTCTCCTTTTTCATTTTTGATTTTGTTGATCTGGTTCTTCTCTCTCTTTTTCTTGATGAGTCTGGACAGTGGCTTGTCAATTTTGTTTACCTTTTCAAAGAACCCGCTTTTTGTTTTATTTATCTTTACTATTGTTTCTTCTGTTTCTTTCTCATTTATTTCTGCTCTGATCTTTATAGTTTCTCTTCTTCTGCTGGCTTTGGGATGTTTTTGTTCTTCTATCTCCAGTTGTTTTAAGTGGAGGGTTAGGTCATCTGCTTCATATTTTCCTAGTTTCTTGAGGTGGGATTGTATTGCTATAAATTTCCCTCTTAGAACTGCTTTTGCGGTATCCCATAGGTTTTGCACTGTCGTGTGTTCATTGTCATTTTCTTCTAGGAATTGTTTAATTTCTCCTTTGATTTCCACAATGATCAGTTTGTTTTTTAGGTATGTGGTGTTTAATCTCCATGTGTTTGTGTCTTTAGGGTTTTTTTTTTTTCCGGTAGTTGATCTGTAGTCTCATTGCATTGTGGTCTGAGATGATGGTTGATATAATTTCAGTTTTCTTGTATTGACTGAAGTTTGATTTGTGGCCCAAGATGTGGTCTATCCTGGAGAATGTTCCGTGAGCACTTGAGAAGAAAGTGTATTCTGCTTTTGGATGAAAAGTCCTAAAGATATCAATGAGGTTCATCTTTTCTAGTGTGGCATTTAAAGCTTGTGTTTCTTTATTAATTTTCTGTTTGGATGATCTGTCCATTGGAATGAGAGGCATGTTAATGTCTCCTACTATTACTGTGTTATTGTCAATTTCTTCTTTTATGTCTGAAAGTACCTGTCTTATGTATTGAGGTGCCCCTGTGTTGGGTGCGTAGATATTCATGACTGTTATGTCTTCCTCTTGGATAGATCCCTTAATCATGATGTAGTGACCTGCCTTGTCCCTTATAATCTTCTTTAATTTGAAGTCTATTTTGTTTGATATGAGGATTGCTACTCCAGCTTTCTTTTGATTTCCATTTGCATGGGATAGCTTTTTCCAGCCTTTCACTTTCAGTCTATGAGTGTTTCTAGGTCTGAAGTGGGTCTCTTGTAAACAGCATATATATGGGTCTTGCTTCTGGATCCATTCAGCCAGCCTGTGTCGTTTGGTTGGAGCATTTAGTCCATTTACATTCAAAGTAATTATTGATACAGATGTTCCTGTTGTCATCTCCTTAGAAATTTGGGGTTTGATTTATAGGACTTCTTCTCTTGTATTTATTGGCTATATCAGGC
Organism: Tragulus kanchil; assembly: GCA_022376925.1. NCBI lineage: Eukaryota > Metazoa > Chordata > Mammalia > Artiodactyla > Tragulidae > Tragulus > Tragulus kanchil. The sequence continues at coordinate 37,488,940 of JAIOJX010000025.1, forward strand.
CCTTTAACACTTGTTGTAGGGCTGGTTTTGTGGTACAGAATTCTTTTCGTTTTTGCTTGTCTGTGAAGCTTTTGACTTCACCATCAATTCTGAATAAGATTCTCACTGGGTAGAGAATTCTTCTTTAGAGGTTGTTCTCTTTTAGCCGTTTAAATGTGTCTTGCCATTCTCTTCTGGCCTACAGGGTTTCTGTTGAGAGATCCGCAGTTAAACGTATGGGGTTTCCTTTATATGTTACTTGTTGTTTGCTCCTAGCTGCTTTTAGTAATCTGTCTTTATATTTAGTCTGCGTTAGTTTGATTAGAATGTACTTTGGTGTGTTTCTTCTGGAGTTTATCCTGTATGGAACTCTTTGTGCTTCTTGGACGTGGCTGACTATTTCCTTTCCCATGTTGGGGAAGTTTTCAACTATAACCTCTTCAAGAATTTTTTCATAGCCTTTCTTCCCCTCTTCTTCTTCTGGAACTCCTATAATTCTAATGTTGGTGCATTTGATATTGTCCCATAGGTCTTTAACCTCTTCAAGAATTTTTCATAGCCTTTCTTCCCCTTCTTCTTCATTATTTTTGTTTGGATGTATGTGACATTTTTGTTTTGCTTCTTTTATGTCAAAGTACCTGTCTTATGTATTGAGGTGCCCCTGTGTTGGGTGCGTAGATATTCATGACTGTTATGTCTTCCTCTTGGATAGATCCCTTAATCATGATGTAGTGACCTGCCTTGTCCCTTATAATCTTCTTTAATTTGAAGTCTATTTTGTTTGATATGAGGATTGCTACTCCAGCTTTCTTTTGATTTCCATTTGCATGGGATAGCTTTTTCCAGCCTTTCACTTTCAGTCTATGAGTGTTTCTAGGTCTGAAGTGGGTCTCTTGTAAACAGCATATATATGGGTCTTGCTTCTGGATCCATTCAGCCAGCCTGTGTCGTTTGGTTGGAGCATTTAGTCCATTTACATTCAAAGTAATTATTGATACAGATGTTCCTGTTGTCATCTCCTTAGAAATTTGGGGTTTGATTTATAGGACTTCTTCTCTTGTATTTATTGGCTATATCAGGCCCTTTAACACTTGTTGTAGGGCTGGTTTTGTGGTACAGAATTCTTTTCGTTTTTGCTTGTCTGTGAAGCTTTTGACTTCACCATCAATTCTGAATGAGATTCTCACTGGGTAGAGGATTCTTGGTTGGAGGTTATTCTCTTTTAGTCGTTTAAATGTGTCCTGCTATTCTCTTCTGGCCAGCAGGTTTTCTGCTGAGAGATCCGCAGTTATACGTATGGGGTTTCCTTTATATGTTACTTGTTGTTTTCTCCTAGCTGCTTTTAGTAATCTGTCTTTATATTTAGTCTGCGTTAGTTTGATTAGAATGTACTTTGGTGTGTTTCTTCTGGAGTTTATCCTGTATGGAACTCTTTGTGCTTCTTGGACGTGGCTGACTATTTCCTTTCCCATGTTGGGGAAGTTTTCAACTATAACCTCTTCAAGAATTTTTTCATAGCCTTTCTTCCCCTCTTCTTCTTCTGGAACTCCTATAATTCTAATGTTGGTGCATTTGATATTGTCCCATAGGTCTTTAATGCTATCCTCAGTTCTTTTAATTCTTTTGACTTTGTTCTGTTCTTCAGCACTTATTTCCACCATTCTATCTTCCAGTTCACTTATCCGTTTTTCAGCCTCTGATACTCTACTGTTGAGACCTTCTATAGTATTTTTGAGTTCAGCAATTGAGTTGGTGGTCTCTGTTTGCTTATTTTTCATTTTGTGTGTGTCTCTTCTCAGTGCACTAATTTCCTCTGTTTTTGGTGTTTTGCATCCTCATTAGTATAGCTTTTCTGAAGTCTCTTTCAGATAGTTTGTCTACCTCCTCCTCTGTCATTTGAAGCTGTGTTTCTCTAGCTTGGTCCTTTATCTGTGCAGTGTTTCTCTGTTGTTTCATTATTAGGTTAATTTTTGTTTCTTTGTGTCTCTGTGTGTGGAGTTCTTTTTCCCACCAGACTTCTTGGTTGAATTCTCACTTCCTTTGGGTTTCTGTCCTTGTAGAAGTGTTCAGTGGTTTGTGTCTTGGGTGGTGTTAGGTCTTGTTTACAGGTGAATAATCTGTAGTGTTGTATGTTCTTTGATAGTGTGGGGTCTTGGAATCAGGGCTTCCACTCCGAGGATCCTTGGTTTGATGGTTGGTCAGGGGGTGTAGGCTGTATGTCTGGTTTGCTATGGTGTTCTGTGATATTAGTTCAAATACTAGCATCTGAGGAACAAGAGGTGCATCCCTGATGGGTGACAGTTATAAAAGCATGCAGATGTTTTCTAACATAGTTGTAAGATATACATACATACACAGCAATAACCACATCTGACCAGTCTTACAGAGATAAAGCATAGGAAATTTATCTGGCAAACGATGCAATCAAAGATGATACTTTCCTGTTAAGCTCTGAATTAATTAAAATAGTGCCTGGAAAAATAGAAACCTTACTATTACAATGAAAGCAATTTTTAACTAAGAACTTTGGCTTTGGCTTGGCTGACTATTTCCTTTCCCATGTTGGGGAAGTTTTCAACTATAACCTCTTCAAGAATTTTTTCATAGCCTTTCTTCCCCTCTTCTTCTTCTGGAACTCCTATAATTCTAATGTTGGTGCATTTGATATTGTCCCATAGGTCTTTAATGCTATCCTCAGTTCTTTTAATTCTTTTGACTTTGTTCTGTTCTTCAGCACTTATTTCCACCATTCTATCTTCCAGTTCACTTATCCGTTTTTCAGCCTCTGATACTCTACTGTTGAGACCTTCTATAGTATTTTTGAGTTCAGCAATTGAGTTGGTGGTCTCTGTTTGCTTATTTTTCATTTTGTGTGTGTCTCTTCTCAGTGCACTAATTTCCTCTGTTTTTGGTGTTTTGCATCCTCATTAGTATAGCTTTTCTGAAGTCTCTTTCAGATAGTTTGTCTACCTCCTCCTCTGTCATTTGAAGCTGTGTTTCTCTAGCTTGGTCCTTTATCTGTGCAGTGTTTCTCTGTTGTTTCATTATTAGGTTAATTTTTGTTTCTTTGTGTCTCTGTGTGTGGAGTTCTTTTTCCCACCAGACTTCTTGGTTGAATTCTCACTTCCTTTGGGTTTCTGTCCTTGTAGAAGTGTTCAGTGGTTTGTGTCTTGGGTGGTGTTAGGTCTTGTTTACAGGTGAATAATCTGTAGTGTTGTATGTTCTTTGATAGTGTGGGGTCTTGGAATCAGGGCTTCCACTCCGAGGATCCTTGGTTTGATGATTGGTCAGGGGGTGTAGGCTCTATGTCTGGTTTGCTATGGTGTTCCGTGATATTAGTTCAAATACTAGCATCTGAGGAACAAGAGGTGCATCCCTGATGGGTGACAGTTATAAAAGCATGCAGATGTTTTCTAACATAGTTGTAAGATATACATACATACACAGCAATAACCACATCTGACCAGTCTTACAGAGATAAAGCATAGGAAATTTATCTGGCAAACGATGCAATCAAAGATGATACTTTCCTGTTAAGCTCTGAATTAATTAAAATAGTGCCTGGAAAAATAGATCCAGGGCAAGGTCCTGGCTTGGACTATTACAATGAAAGCAATTTTTAACTAAGACATGTGTTGGCAGTGAGGAGAAGGAGAGTGTATGGGTAATGAGAAGGAATAGATTCGTCTTAGAAGGATTTTATAGGGTTAAGTAGCAAAGATTAGTGTGTTGTATTGTTTAGTGCAGCTGGAAGAGAATAGTGGAGACAGGAAGATAGCAAATATTTATCTAGAGGATAGTGGTAGATAGGAAAAGGTTTTACATTTAGAACATAGAGGGAGGAAGCAGTGGTAAAAAGGAAAGAAAATTAGAAGTTTCTAAGAATTAAAATTAAAAAAAGAAATAAAAAGGGAAGAAAAATTTAATGAGACAAAAAAAAACAAAACAAAAAAACCCCAAAACCCCAAAACAAACAAACACCCAAAACCCCAAACCTGACAAATAAATCGAATAAACAAAACCGTCCACAGCAAATAAACAAACAAAAAAACCTAAATACTGTGCCTGGTTTTTATCCTCTCATCTGCCTAGTGGAAACCAATCTGCTCTCAATGGTGTTGTCTTGATGATGTAGTCTTTGCCTTACAGCACCGGTTGCTATGGTTTCTGTTTTTGTTTTCAGCAAAACAAAGGCTTTGCTGTGAGCTCAGGCGCTGACCGGGGCGGCGGACTCATCCCAGTCCGTCAGGCGGGGAGCCGCGGCGCTCGCAGTCCCGTGTTGGAGGGGGGCGCCCTGGCTCTACTGCGCACCTGCCGGTAGCCTCCAAAACCTGCTCTTCTCCCGGCTTCCTCCGCTGCGGTTGCAGCTATGGGGGTGCACGGGCTCCTCCACAGCTGACGCGCATGCACTGCTGGTTACACGTCCAAGTCCCAAATGCAGGCACAAGCTTTCCCGTCTGGTTCAAGCCCCGTCCCTGGTCAGCAACCGTGGGCGACTTCCCCTCTGCATTCAGCAAGCCCCCACTAGGAGTGTTTGAACTTACCTGGTGCCAGGCGGAAAGTTTTTCATCTGGCCAAGTGGCGCGATTTTCGCGCTGGGTGCTCCCTGTCTGGCGCTATCCAGGTTGCTAGGCAGCACTCTACGGGGGAACTTCCTAACTACGTTCCGCACGCCCCCGCTCCAGTATCTTATCTTCGCAGTGTCTTAATTTCTGCCGGCGATCCGGCCAGAGTTTTGGAATTTTCACGCTGAGCACTGTCTTCTCTCCCCACAACGCGTTTCTCAGGCTCTCTCCTAGGGCACTTCCTAGCGCGCTCTCCACTGGTGCTGGTCCGGAGTGGAAGTTAGGATAGAGGGTTCTCAGAACAGGAGCTCTGGGAAAGTTCTGGCTGTTCACTCTTCGACCCTCGCGGACCGAAGGAGTTCTTCTGTCGTCTAGCGGCTGGTTTGTTGTTGGTGTTTCATTTCTTGATTAGTTCTGATGATTCTGTTGGGGAGCTGGTGAAATCTTACCCTCATTCCTCCTGGCCCCCCTCCCGAAAAGCCGGCCTATTGCCTTTTTAAAAATGTATGCACAAGAAGGATACAGGAGGGACTTCCCTGGTGGTCCAGTGGTTAAGACTTTGCCTTCCTATGTAGAAGGTTCAGGTTCAGTCCCTGGTTGGGGAATTAAGATCCCACATGGCCAAAAAATCGAAGCATGAAGCATTAGTGTAACACATTTAATAAATACTCTAAATATGGTCCACATAAAAAATCTTAAAAAAATGATACATGTCTTTGAGCACCGGTTGCTAGGTTCTGGCAGAAAAAAGGCTTTGCTGTAGCTCGGTGCTGGCGGCGGCTATCCCAGTCCGTCAGGCGGGGAGCCGCGGCGCTCGCAGTCCCGTGTTGGAGGGGGGCGCCCTGGCTCTACTGCGCACCTGCCGGTAGCCTCCAAAACCTGCTCTTCTCCCGGCTTCCTCCGCTGCGGTTGCAGCTATGGGGGTGCACGGGCTCCTCCACAGCTGACGCGCATGCACTGCTGGTTACACGTCCAAGTCCCAAATGCAGGCACAAGCTTTCCCGTCTGGTTCGAGCCCCGTCCCTGGTCAGCAACCGTGGGCGACTTCCCCTCTGCATTCAGCAAGCCCCCACTAGGAGTGTTTGAACTTACCTGGTGCCAGGCGGAAAGTTTTTCATCTGGCCAAGTGGCGCGATTTTCGCGCTGGGTGCTCCCTGTCTGGCGCTATCCAGGTTGCTAGGCAGCACTCTACGGGGGAACTTCCTAACTACGTTCCGCACGCCCCCGCTCCAGTATCTTATCTTCGCAGTGTCTTAATTTCTGCCGGCGATCCGGCCAGAGTTTTGGAATTTTCACGCTGAGCACTGTCTTCTCTCCCCACAACGCGTTTCTCAGGCTCTCTCCTAGGGCACTTCCTAGCGCGCTCTCCACTGGTGCTGGTCCGGAGTGGAAGTTAGGATAGAGGGTTCTCAGAACAGGAGCTCTGGGAAAGTTCTGGCTGTTCACTCTTCGACCCTCGCGGACCGAAGGAGTTCTTCTGTCGTCTAGCGGCTGGTTTGTTGTTGGTGTTTCATTTCTTGATTAGTTCTGATGATTCTGTTGGGGAGCTGGTGAAATCTTACCCTCATTCCTCCTGGCCCCCCTCCCGAAAAGCCGGCCTATTGCCTTTTTAAAAATGTATGCACAAGAAGGATACAGGAGGGACTTCCCTGGTGGTCCAGTGGTTAAGACTTTGCCTTCCTATGTAGAAGGTTCAGGTTCAGTCCCTGGTTGGGGAATTAAGATCCCACATGGCCAAAAAATCGAAGCATGAAGCATTAGTGTAACACATTTAATAAATACTCTAAATATGGTCCACATAAAAAATCTTAAAAAAATGATACATGATAAAAATATATCAGAATGCTAAAGCATTTTAGGCAAACACAAAAGCTCGTAGAGTTGATAGTGAATGAAAGTGCTGTTAGCAGCATGTTTTTCTTAAAATATGAAATTGTTTTATGAAAATATGAAAGTGTGAAAATACAAAAATATGGAGTGTCTTAGTGTTATGTTAGATTTAATGAAACAAAGTAGTATAGCGGTGGTGGGGACTGTGAAAAGCCCAGAGACGAACCAGTGGAAAGTGTAGTGGAAGGAACATGGAGTTGGAAGCAGTGGCAGCCATGACCTCCTGTTGCAAGGAGTGGAAATCTACCACTGGTTCTCGATGCTGTGAGGTTCCATTGTCACGTCTTCCCCTAGCCAGGGAGTGAGCAGAGCAGAGCAGAGGTGCTGAAGCAGGCTCATTTCTGGGGACTCTGGAGGAGAGAACTTATGCCTATATGTTGCAGGAAGGGGCACCCCTTCCAGGGCCCAAGAATGGGCTCTTGTTCAATGCTTGGAAATTAAGTATCTGAAGAGACACTGGTACTGGCAAAGCAAGAGACTTTTGAGAAGGAGCACCCGGGTGGAGAGCAGCAGGGTAAGGGAGCCCTGGAGGACTGCTCTGCTATGGGGCTCGCAGTCTTGGGTTTTATAGTGGTGGCATTAGTTTCTGAGTTGTCTCTGATCAGTCAGTCTGATTCAGGGTCCTTCCTGGGGGTATGTGCAATTGCTCAGGCAAGGTGGATTCCCAAGAGGAGGATTCTGGGAGGATATATAGACTGGCGTTTCCTTTTTATCTTTCCTGAGCGCTCCGGTTGGTGGTGGTTTGTTACTTCCATGTTCCTTAATCGGACCTCCTATAACAAAGTAACTCATGCAAATGGTGACTATGGTGCTTGATTAGGGTGGGGTGTTTCAGTCAGTTTTTACCCTAGCACATAGGGGAGACTCAACTTGGGCCTTCATAGCAACTTTATCACCAGCAGCAGGAAATGTTTCAATGATCCAGAAATTTTTTTTAACAAAAATATCATCTAAGATGGTGACTATGGTAATTAAGATCCCACATGGCCAAAAAATCGAAGCATGAAGCATTAGTGTAACACATTTAATAAATACTCTAAATATGGTCCACATAAAAAATCTTAAAAAAATGATACATGATAAAAATATATCAGAATGCTAAAGCATTTTAGGCAAACACAAAAGCTCGTAGAGTTGATAGTGAATGAAAGTGCTGTTAGCAGCATGTTTTTCTTAAAATATGAAATTGTTTTATGAAAATATGAAAGTGTGAAAATACAAAAATATGGAGTGTCTTAGTGTTATGTTAGATTTAATGAAACAAAGTAGTATAGCGGTGGTGGGGACTGTGAAAAGCCCAGAGACGAACCAGTGGAAAGTGTAGTGGAAGGAACATGGAGTTGGAAGCAGTGGCAGCCATGACCTCCTGTTGCAAGGAGTGGAAATCTACCACTGGTTCTCGATGCTGTGAGGTTCCATTGTCACGTCTTCCCCTAGCCAGGGAGTGAGCAGAGCAGAGCAGAGGTGCTGAAGCAGGCTCATTTCTGGGGACTCTGGAGGAGAGAGATTATGCCTATATGTTGCAGGAAGGGGCACCCCTTCCAGGGCCCAAGAATGGGCTCTTGTTCAATGCTTGGAAATTAAGTATCTGAAGAGACACTGGTACTGGCAAAGCAAGAGACTTTTGAGAAGGAGCACCCGGGTGGAGAGCAGCAGGGTAAGGGAGCCCTGGAGGACTGCTCTGCTATGGGGCTCGCAGTCTTGGGTTTTATAGTGGTGGCATTAGTTTCTGAGTTGTCTCTGATCAGTCAGTCTGATTCAGGGTCCTTCCTGGGGGTATGTGCAATTGCTCAGGCAAGGTGGATTCCCAAGAGGAGGATTCTGGGAGGATATATAGACTGGCGTTTCCTTTTTATCTTTCCTGAGCGCTCCGGTTGGTGGTGGTTTGTTACTTCCATGTTCCTTAATCGGACCTCCTATAACAAAGTAACTCATGCAAATGGTGACTATGGTGCTTGATTAGGGTGGGGTGTTTCAGTCAGTTTTTACCCTAGCACATAGGGGAGACTCAACTTGGGCCTTCATAGCAACTTTATCACCAGCAGCAGGAAATGTTTCAATGATCCAGAAATTTTTTTTTTATATCATCTAAATTTGTGAGAGAATCTTGCTTCATAAAACAAGTATGTTTGAATGCCATTATGAGCTGGGCAGAGTTCTGGCACCTGAGGACACAGAGAGAACTTAGGGCCTATATAGGGCCTATTCTTGCATGAGGTGCTCAGCTCTGCGTGACGTCATGGAGAATGATTTGCCAGGGGCTCTTCTGTCCAGGCCCTTCCCTTTCCCTCCTGGCCACTCAAGGAGCCCTGGCCTCAGAGAGAACTGGATAGTTAGCCTCTTTGTTGTTGGTCAAAAGTATAGGTGTTCTGTTCTGAATAGTTCTCCTCTCTACCTCTGTCTCTCCGTCTCTCTTGTATTTTCTTGATTCAGCAATTAATTGCCTCCTGTTCATGAGTTTCCATTTCTAGCTGTGCCACTGGCCTATACCATTCACCTCAGAAATTAAATTTTTCTCATTGACAGTTAAAAAAAAAATCCCTCCAGTTCTCTTAAGATACTTCTACAGCTTTCTTACACAGGCTTATCTTTCACTCTTGTGGGGTTTTATTTCTTCTCACGATGTTCTGCCCAAGTATTTAGTTTGTCTAAAAAAATAGAAGCCAGGTCTTCTTTGTCCCTCAGGCAGAGAGAGAATGAGGCTCAAGGTTAAATATCTGCATATCCTTATTAGGTTGTGCTCAGTTGCTAAGTAGTGTCTGACTCTTTGTGACCCTGTGGAGGAATATTGGAGCGGGTTCCTCCTCCAGGGTATTTTCCGACCCAGGGATTGAACACGCATCTCCTCTGTCTCCGGCATTGCAGGTGAAGTCTTTGCTGCTGAGCCACTGGGGATGCTGCGTATTAGGTCAACTTACTCCTAAGAAACACAGTAGCTTTTCTTCCCCCCTGATTTTATTTACTTATTTATGGCTATGATGGGTCTTCCTTGCTGCTCAGCCCTTTCTATAGTTGTGATGGGGGGTGAGAAGCTGCTCTCTAGTTTCAGTGCATGGGCTTCTCACTGCAGTGGCTTCTCTTGGAGCACAGGCTCTCGGGCACGTGGGCTTCCGTAGTTGCAGCTTCTGTGCTCTAGGGTGCAGGCTCAGTAGTTGTGGCACACATGCTTAGTTGCTCCACAGCATGTGCAATCTTTCCAGACCAGGGATTGAACCTGTGTCTCTTGGATTCTCAGGCAGATTCTCTACCACGGAGGCACCAGGGAAGCCCCTCCCTCCTCAACAGCTTTTGTTAAAAGCTTCTTGATTTTTTCCTAAGTATAAAAAAGCAAACACACAGCAAAAGAAAGAAAAAAAAAAAACAACACCAAAAGCCCAAACAACCTTTTCTGGTGTGGTCTGTTTGTCTTAATTAATCTGAATAAAATTGGTACTTTTATTTTGATTAATGCCCTTCAAAGTCGATACTCCCCCCAACTTTGCCCCAAATAAGCATTAAGATATTTGTTTGTAGAAGATAGTTATTAAGTGAATCTGAAAATTCTGTGATACGATGGCCTAACTTCTCTTATTTTGAGAGCTAGGTCATGGTCAAACCTCAGGAGCACTAACTCAGAGGAGAAGTAGTTGGACCTTGAGCTCAGACTCTCCAACTTTGTTGGATTTCAAGCTACTCAGAGTTTAGGACTGAAAGTTGAGGAGCTTTTATTCTTGGATTGTCCGAAAGAAAGCATAATGGCAGTCACTAAAGTTACGCATTTGGAATATATAGCACTTATCTTACAAATTATAGTTCCTAGGCTTTTAAGTAAAATTGCTGTAGTCTGAGAGAATCCAGCATTGAAGAAACCATTTCATATTAATTGGCTCTTCATTTTCAAGGGCAAACCCTGCAGAATTAATGTGCAGTCCCTCTGTACCTATGTCCCAGTTAGAGCTCTGTGTACCAGTTCATTAAAATGCTGTCTAGTTCTTAGCTGGTGAGCTTGAGCTATTACCACTAGAAAATTTAATTTAATTTTTATATTCATTCTTTTTTTCTTCCAGGAGGGATTAACTTAGCTTGTACTGTGCTTTAAGATAAAATATCATCCAAGGAGTTATTTATTTTGAAGTTAAAATTGCTTCTAGCATGATATACTCTTCCTCTCTTTACTTAATTGTGTTAAGCAGGCAGAGAGCAAGTTGAGAATATGCAGACAACAAAAGAAAATTGTTTTTTCTATAGTCTAAAAACAGAGCTAGTTAGGACAGAACCTAAGTGGAAAAAATGTTGGCCTCCTATTTCTCTCTGTAGCTGACTCTTAGCAAAACCAGTTGTGAAACTTAGTCACTCTTTGGCAGCATTAGAGCCTTAAAGAAGCAAAGTGGGGGGCTTTATTATTTATTTACATTTTTCCTGTAAGATTTGAGCCTAGATTGATAGGGGGAACATGTAGTACAGGGAGAGCCAGACTAGATGGAGAGCGAGGTAGCAGGGGGGTGGTGGATGAGGAGTAACCTAATTAACTAAAAGTAAATTGGTATCATCAAGAGGAAAATCTTGTTTGGGCATATTGAGAAGGATACCGTGGAAAGCAGTTTGACAAGATGGTGTAAGGTTATAAGTGAATTTCTGAAAATTCTGTGATACGATGGCCTAACTTCTCTTATTTTGAGAGCTAGGTCATGGTCAAACCTCAGGAGCACTAACTCAGAGGAGAAGTAGTTGGACCTTGAGCTCAGACTCTCCAACTTTGTTGGATTTCAAGCTACTCAGAGTTTAGGACTGAAAGTTGAGGAGCTTTTATTCTTGGATTGTCCGAAAGAAAGCATAATGGCAGTCACTAAAGTTACGCATTTGGAATATATAGCACTTATCTTACAAATTATAGTTCCTAGGCTTTTAAGTAAAATTGCTGTAGTCTGAGAGAATCCAGCATTGAAGAAACCATTTCATATTAATTGGCTCTTCATTTTCAAGGGCAAACCCTGCAGAATTAATGTGCAGTCCCTCTGTACCTATGTCCCAGTTAGAGCTCTGTGTACCAGTTCATTAAAATGCTGTCTAGTTCTTAGCTGGTGAGCTTGAGCTATTACCACTAGAAAATTTAATTTAATTTTTATATTCATTCTTTTTTCTTCCAGGAGGGATTAACTTAGCTTGTACTGTGCTTTAAGATAAAATATCATCCAAGGAGTTATTTATTTTGAAGTTAAAATTGCTTCTAGCATGATATACTCTTCCTCTCTTTACTTAATTGTGTTAAGCAGGCAGAGAGCAAGTTGAGAATATGCAGACAACAAAAGAAAATTGTTTTTTCTATAGTCTAAAAACAGAGCTAGTTAGGACAGAACCTAAGTGGAAAAAATGTTGGCCTCCTATTTCTCTCTATAGCGGACTCTTAGCAAAACCAGTTGTGAAACTTAGTCACTCTTTGGCAGCATTAGAGCCTTAAAGAAGCAAAGTGGGGGGCTTTATTATTTATTTACATTTTTCCTGTAAGATTTGAGCCTAGATTGATAGGGGGAACATGTAGTACAGGGAGAGCCAGACTAGATGGAGAGCGAGGTAGCAGGGGGGTGGTGGATGAGGAGTAACCTAATTAACTAAAAGTAAATTGGTATCATCAAGAGGAAAATCTTGTTTGGGCATATTGAGAAGGATACCGTGGAAAGCAGTTTGACAAGATGGTTTAAGGTTTATAAAAAATATTAGTCTGGACTCTGAGTTGCATGGTCTAGCTTTTCTGAACAGAACAGGAGTTTATTTTTATTGATTGACTTGGCTGCATTGGGTCTTCGTTGGGACATGTGGAATCTTCATTGTCTCATGCAGGAACTTTTGTTGCAGTACTTGGACTCTTTGGTTGTGGCGCTCAGTACTTGTGTCTCACAGGCTTAGTTGTGCCATGACATGCGGATCTTAGTTCTCTGACCAGGGATTGCATCCATGTCCCCTGCGTAGCTTGAACTTACATACATGCTTGTACCCACGTCCCCTGCATAGCTTGAACTTACACACTTTTAGCCCTTGGAGCAGCAGGAAAGTCTCCAGAAAGGGAATTTATTAAGGAATGTTAAGTAGCTTGCAGTATTTTCATAAAGTTTTGGGAACTGGGAATGATGCTGAGGGTCACACCGCAGAGCTGGGCTTGGAGATGACCATCACCCCTGTGGCCACCAGGTGTGTAGACAGTACAAGTGCACCCCAAGAACCACTGCCCCTGGTGGCTGCTGGTAGAACTGCTGCATATAGAAAAGAAGAGTGGCTGCAACCATCCGCCAGAATCTCTGTTTTCTGGTTTAGGCACGAATGCTCAGAGGCTCAGTCACGTCCGACCCTTTGCAGCCCCATGGAGTGTAGCCCTCCAGACTCCGCTGACCATGGAATTCTCCCAGCAAGAATAATGAAGTGGGTAACCATTTCCTTCTCCAGAGGATCTTCCCAACCCAGCGATTGTGCCAGCTTTCAAATCAAGTTCTTGAGTGGGGATCACTGACTAGTGAAACTCTGGCCAGGTGCTAGAACCTCATGCCAGATGGCAGGGAAAGCAAATGTCTGTCATTTTCAACTTTTGTAGTGGAAGATGGGTCTTGTCCTGTTTGGGAGAGAATGCCTCAAACATACAAAGGGGTTTCAAGTACCTGGTAGCCTAAAAGGATAGATATTCATTAGTCATAATGTTCATGACTGATTGTAAGGCGACACCATTTTCCCATGAAACGATTAAACTAGAAATTTTTGGATAACTTAAGCTTACATGCTTTTAGGTATGAATGTTGTGTATATTACACACATGATTATCAGATGTGTATTATCATGGTTTAGTTGATTAAATGCGTGCCTATATTTAAAAACTAAATTATTAGTGTATACTTTAGGAATATTTCCATTGTTTTATGAAAAAGTTATTGCAGCTCTTGACACCTCTGTCATTGTAGCCACGTTTGTCTGAGTTATTTCAGATACAGACCTCTCTTTAAATATCTTTTGATGCTTTTATTGGAAATTTTATCTCAAGACATAAGTGTATCTCCTTACAGCACATTTGGACAGTCTCACTTAAAAAAAAATAATTCCTGCAATGTATTTTCATGACTTTTTAAAAATTTTACTTTATTGAAGTATAGTTGATTTATGGTGTTGTGTTAATTTTTACCTTACAGCAGAGTGATTCAGTTATACGTACATGTATACTTATGACTTTGTTAGTGGAATCCCTGATCTTGTCCTTTTAGAGTGGTTTTTATGAAACTGCTGAACATATCCTGAGTGATAAATACATCTCTTAAATTTCTTAGCTTCCCCTTGTGCTTGTAAGTTAACTCTGTTTGTGATCTCTAAGCAGCTGAAACTAGGGGTGATCAGGGCTATTTTAGGCTAAGATTCTTGAACCAGTTCTTTGTTCATCAAAACATTGGAAAGTTCCACTCTTTCAGGAGACTAAGGATTCTTATATAGGGCTAAGTCCCTTTTTTTCCTGAGAGGCAAGTTTGAGAAACACAGTCCTTATGTTCAGGTACATACGAGAGTTCCTTGGCACCCATTCTCAAGGTTCTGTTCAAGGAAAAATAATGTATCTTTGCTGAAAGGTTTCTTTACTGCTGTTCTTGTCATTGGAGTAGGAAAGTTGAGTTTTTGCTTCATTCTAATGAAATGGAAGTCTCTGGAAGGTCATGGGAGAAAAATAGTGGAAATTCTCCTTTGCTTCAGATTATGCATTCCTCTGGGGTCAAGAACACTTGGAATCCAGGCTTAAAATAACGAGGACCATGGGGAATGGACATAATTCCTTCTGTTTCATTAGGTTCAGTCTGTCCTTGTTAGTGCTGAGTGATTAGGAAGGCAGGGTGTAGTGAATCTACTGGCTGATTTATTGTTTGACCTGAACTGAGAGTGAAAAAAATATGTTCTGGGATGCAGTTTTGCCTTTGTTGTCTTTTTACTGAATATGGGTTTCTTGTCATAAGCCCCATTCTCTTTAGAACATACATCAAAACTTCGCCTTTGAGAAAGGATTCTTAGGGGGCTATGGACGTGGACCCTCTGCTATATTTAAAATGGATAACCAATGAGACCTACTGTGTAGCACAGGGAATTCTGCTCAGTGTTATGTGGCAGCCTGGATGGGAGGGCAGTTTGGGGAGCAGTGGATACTTGTATATGTATGTGTGAGTTCCTTCTCTGTCCACCTGAAACTGTCACAATATTGTTAATCAGCTATACCCCAATACAAAATAAAAAGGTAAAAAAAAGAACTTCACCTTTGATATCAAACCTGAAGGAAATTAAACGAGATGGTTCTTTATCCAGTAGGGCCTGATTTTCTTCAGGTCAGCTAGTATTATCAAGATATTTTCAGTTCTGGTTTAAAATGTAGAGAGAGATAAAGATACCACCCTTTTTTAAAAATATTTTTATTATTTGGTTGTGCTGGGTCTTAGTTGTGACACACAGGATCTTTAGTTGTGGCATGTGAACTTTTAGCTGTGGCATATGGGATCTATTTGCCTGACCAGGGGTTGAACCCAGGCCCCTGACTTTGGGAACCCATGCCCTCGGCACTGGGATTCCGGACTCTTACTGGACCACCAGGGAAGTCCCATTGTTCCTTTCTGTTTCAGACATTAGGCTCTCATATCCAAGTGTCTTACAAAAAGAGATTTCAGACTTAACTAGTGTGAATAAATGTCATCCTCTACTTTGTTACATAATAATCTTATTCTATTTTGGATTGTGAACTTCTGATGGAGTCTGTGGTTTGAGGGGTAGGGAGAAAAATAGTGAATCTTCAGATTATGCATTCCTCTGGGGTCAAGAACACTTGGAATCCAGGCTTAAAATAACGAGGACCATGGGGAATGGACATAATTCCTTCTGTTTCATTAGGTTCAGTCTGTCCTTGTTAGTGCTGAGTGATTAGGAAGGCAGGGTGTAGTGAATCTACTGGCTGATTTATTGTTTGACCTGAACTGAGAGTGAAAAAAATATGTTCTGGGATGCAGTTTTGCCTTTGTTGTCTTTTTACTGAATATGGGTTTCTTGTCATAAGCCCCATTCTCTTTAGAACATACATCAAAACTTCGCCTTTGAGAAAGGATTCTTAGGGGGCTATGGACGTGGACCCTCTGCTATATTTAAAATGGATAACCAACAAGGACCTGCTGTATAGCACAGGGAACTCTGCTCAGTGTTATGTGGCAGCCTGGATGGGAGGGCAGTTTGGGGAGCAGTGGATACTTGTATATGTATGTGTGAGTTCCTTCTCTGTCCACCTGAAACTGTCACAATATTGTTAATCAGCTATACCCCAATACAAAATAAAAAGGTAAAAAAAAGAACTTCACCTTTGATATCAAACCTGAAGGAAATTAAACGAGATGGTTCTTTATCCAGTAGGGCCTGATTTTCTTCAGGTCAGCTAGTATTATCAAGATATTTTCAGTTCTGGTTTAAAATGTAGAGAGAGATAAAGATACCACCCTTTTTTAAAAATATTTTTATTATTTGGTTGTGCTGGGTCTTAGTTGTGACACACAGGATCTTTAGTTGTGGCATGTGAACTTTTAGCTGTGGCATATGGGATCTATTTGCCTGACCAGGGGTTGAACCCAGGCCCCTGACTTTGGGAACCCATGCCCTCGGCACTGGGATTCCGGACTCTTACTGGACCACCAGGGAAGTCCCATTGTTCCTTTCTGTTTCAGACATTAGGCTCTCATATCCAAGTGTCTTACAAAAAGAGATTTCAGACTTAACTAGTGTGAATAAATGTCATCCTCTACTTTGTTACATAATAATCTTATTCTATTTTGGATTGTGAACTTCTGATGGAGTCTGTGGTTTGCCATCCAACGGCAGCACTGAGATGTTTGTGCTTCTGCCTCTTGCACCTCAGGCTGAATCCCAGGTCACAGAGGTGGATAGGACCTCAGCAGTCTCCTCGGCCAACTTCCTTTCTATGCAGGAACCTGTGCTAGTATCTTTGGACACTAGTCGTCTTGCTTCTATCAATGCTTGTTGAGGTGGAAGGAACCAGAGCATCACACTACCCTGCTGGGTCTGTTGTAGTTCATCTTTCATTCCTTTTGGTGGCAAACCCAAATCTGCATGATAGCTTTTTTTCATTAGACCTCGTTTCAGTTTTCCTGAAGCATATCAAAATGATTTTTCCTTCTCTCATATGGTACCCTTTTAAATATTTGAAGACAGCTTATATCTTGTTCCTTTAAATGTTGTTTTCCTCCCCAGTCATGTTGAACACCTCTGATTTTTCTTACCTATTTCTAAACCTTTTTAGCCTTCTCATCTCATGTTCCTTCCATGCCCCCATCAGAGAATGTTTCTCTTAAGATGTGGTGACCATACTGTTGAGATAGGTTCTGACCTTACGGGACACAGCTGAGTGATTGTCTTGTTTGGATTTGAACAAGATACATAGCCTATGTACGTGTTCATTATCTTCTAGGGCACTTGATGATGGCTTTAGTTCATGCTGAACTTCTGGTCGACTCAGACTTTAGGACCCACAATCCTTGTTGAAGTTCACTATTAAATTTATATGAACTGCTGTTCAGGTACCTTTTACACTTGGGCATTTGCATTTTAAGATTTGCCTTATCTCAGGCAAATACTACAGCCCTACTTGTAAGTCCTTTTTAGCTTGAGAGCATCCTGGGCTGTGATTCTCTCCATCTACCATTCAGCCTTCCGTCCTGACTCGAGGTGCCCTGCAAATGGGCAAGTGTGTATTTAAAGAGTATATGATCAGATAAGAGTAAGAAGAACACCTTATGCTCAAGATGATTCTCTCAGGCGGAGTTGAGTCTCAGAGTTTGGTTGAATCAACTGGGGCCCATGGGCCAAACCCAGCTTGCCTCCTATTGTGCAAACAGAATTTTGTCAGATCACAGCTACATTCGTACACTGATGGATTATATATGGCAGCTTTTGTGCTGTAGGGGTCAGAGTTGAGTAGCTGCACCTGAGAGTGCATGGCTCAAAGCCTGAATTGCTTACTTATCTGGCCTTCTGTAGAAAAAGTGGGCTATCCCCTGTTGTAAGGTGAGACTGACTGGTTCATTAACATCTCTTATGTTCCTGTAGATACATTACTTCTAAGCAAGATCATCTAAAACTCTTTCCAAGGCTCATTAGCAAGGCTTCTTAGGACATTGTTTTATATGTCTGATTCAAATATTTTGTGGAAAAAGTACAGTTTTGTAGTCTTATATATATCGTTATGAAATCACTCTAAGTCTTTGTTGTCTAAATGGTTTGATTGATTTTTACTGTTTTAGTATTTGAAAGGTTCTTCTTTTTTTAATTGCCCCATTACTTCAGCTGTTCTTTAAATGACCCCCCCAGTCATGTTGAACACCTCTGCCTTCTCATCTCATGTTCCTTCCATGCCCCATCAGAGAATGTTTCTCTTAAGATGTGGTGACCATACTGTTGAGATAGGTTCTGACCTTACGGGACACAGCTGAGTGATTGTCTTGTTTGGATTTGAACAAGATACATAGCCTATGTACGTGTTCATTATCTTCTAGGGCACTTGATGATGGCTTTAGTTCATGCTGAACTTCTGGTCGACTCAGACTTTAGGACCCACAATCCTTGTTGAAGTTCACTATTAAATTTATATGAACTGCTGTTCAGGTACCTTTTACACTTGGGCATTTGCATTTTAAGATTTGCCTTATCTCAGGCAAATACTACAGCCCTACTTGTAAGTCCTTTTTAGCTTGAGAGCATCCTGGGCTGTGATTCTCTCCATCTACCATTCAGCCTTCCGTCCTGACTCGAGGTGCCCTGCAAATGGGCAAGTGTGTATTTAAAGAGTATATGATCAGATAAGAGTAAGAAGAACACCTTATGCTCAAGATGATTCTCTCAGGCGGAGTTGAGTCTCAGAGTTTGGTTGAATCAACTGGGGCCCATGGGCCAAACCCAGCTTGCCTCCTATTGTGCAAACAGAATTTTGTCAGATCACAGCTACATTCGTACACTGATGGATTATATATGGCAGCTTTTGTGCTGTAGGGGTCAGAGTTGAGTAGCTGCACCTGAGAGTGCATGGCTCAAAGCCTGAATTGCTTACTTATCTGGCCTTCTGTAGAAAAAGTGGGCTATCCCCTGTTGTAAGGTGAGACTGACTGGTTCATTAACATCTCTTATGTTCCTGTAGATACATTACTTCTAAGCAAGATCATCTAAAACTCTTTCCAAGGCTCATTAGCAAGGCTTCTTAGGACATTGTTTTATATGTCTGATTCAAATATTTTGTGGAAAAAGTACAGTTTTGTAGTCTTATATATATCGTTATGAAATCACTCTAAGTCTTTGTTGTCTAAATGGTTTGATTGATTTTTACTGTTTTAGTATTTGAAAGGTCTTCTCTATGTTATTACTTCAGCTGTTTCTTTTAAATTTGGAAACTTTCCCCATAGAAATTACCTTAAGAGTTTTAGGCACAGTCCCTGGAGTTGGTATGAGTTCATCTCTGGGGAATAAGACTCATGTTTTGACCTTAGGAAACTTCCATAACACTTTTTACTAGCAAATATTATATAATACTTCTGTGAAATTATAAAAGGAACTGAGAGATTTCATGGAGTCTCTATTTTGAGAAAAAGAAGAAAACTGTCTTTGTTGTTCAGCCCACATTGCCTTACTCCAAAGCATTTAGCAGCTACGTTATGATTTTGTCTTTGAATAGAATTGTTCAGTTCAGAAGTTACATAATCAGACTTTATTTTTTAAATTTTCTTATTCTCTCTTTTTAAAAACATTTGTTTATTTTGGACTTTTTCTGTATCTATTACTTTTCTCGGGCTTTCTCTAGTTGTGGTGAGCAGAGGCTACTCTCTGTTGTGGTATGCAGGATTCTCATTGTGGCATCTTCTATTGTTGTGGAACACAGGTTCTAGGCGTGTGAGCTTTAGTAATTGCGGCTCTCAGGCTCTAGCTTAGTAGTTAGGGCATGAGGGCTTAATTGCCTTGGGACTTGTGGAATCTTCCCAGACCAGGGATCAAACCTGTGTTCCCTGCATTGCCAGGTGGATTCTTAATCACTGCACTACCCAGGAAGTCCAGACTTTCTTAACGAAGCAAAATGATAATGGATTTTTAAATTAAAAAGTCTTAAGACATTTTTTATTAAAGAATTGGAATATTGTGGTGCCCATCACAACTACTGTTTCCCTTGTCTTGGAAATATGCTTATTGATCTGCCAACAGTAAGGTGGAAACTCTTTATATTCCTTGTGTACAGTAGGAAACATGCAACCCCATGAGTGAGCCATAGAATTCTCAAGGCAAGAATACTGGAGAGGGTAGCCTTTCCCGTCTCTAGGGGATCTTCCCAACCCAGGAATCCCACCCAGGTCTCCTGCATTTCAGACGGATTCTTTACTGTATGACTCACCAGGGAAGCCCAAGAATTCTGGAGTAGGTAGCCTACCCTTCTCCAGGGGATCTTCCCAACCCAGGAATCAAACCGGGGTCTCCTGCATTGCAGGCAGATTCTTTACCAGCTGAAACACCAGGGAAGTCCTTATTGTTCATAGTTGGGTCTTTGATACTTGGCACTGAGTGCTCAGCACAGGTGTCTCATGAGATTGCTTATTGAGATGGCAGCTTGGAATGGGCAAGTGCCGATTTGGAACTTGTGTCACAGTGTTAAAGCCTAGGCTCCCACTTGCGTGTTTCTGCATCCTTGTTCCTCTGTGAACTTGAGCAGTTATGAGCCCCTGTGATCCTAAAATGGAATGCTGGACTGACTTCTTTCTTGAGTTGACCAGCCTCCAAGGACGATGTATCATATGTGGGTTAACAGAGGACCACTAGTAGGCTATGTCTGGATGTGGAAGCCTAGGAGATGATATTTGTGCTGAGATGTTTGAACCCTAAATTACTTTGAGACTGGGTCTTCCCTGATGGTCCAGTGGCTAAGACTTCATGCTTCTCCAATGCAGGTGACTGGGGATTGATATCTGGTCAGGGAACTAGATCACAACTAAGAGTTTACGTGCTGCAACTAAGACGTGGCACAGCCAAATAAATAAATAATGAATGAATGAGTCATTTTGAGATGTTGTGTGTTGGTTGGGTCAGCCTCTCATCTGGTTTCCGAGGTGGAGCTGGGTGCATTCCATATTTTTTAGAGTCACCAGGATTCCTGGGGTATGCGGCTCAGTCGCTGTCCTATTCTTTTTTGCACTTGATACAGGTCACATAGCCTACAATGTGGAGAGGGTGAAATTATCATGTTTTGAAGATGATCCCTTTCCCTTGACTTGTGATGTCTCTTAATTCCGTCTGTTACCTCAACTCTTCAACTCATAAGTAACTTGTTGTCAGGGTGGGAGTGAGTGGAGCCCAATGGTTGGCTTGGGGAAGAGAGTTCAAGCAAGCTCTTGGGCATCTCAAGTGTGGACAGGATCATTTTGTGAGGATCCCCCACTGGGTTCCCTGGTGGCTCAAGTGGTAAAGAATCCACCTGAAATGCAGGGGATCTGAGTTCAGTCCCTGTGTCAGGAAAAGTAATGGCTGCCCAATCCAGTATTCTTGCCTGGAGAATTCTATGGACAGAGGAGCCTGGTGGGCTATAGTCCATGGGGTTGCAAAGAGTCAGACACAACTGAGTGACTAACACTTTCACTTTGCACTTCCATTCCACTGGATGAATGGTGTCTTTGGAGTCTATGGGGTTAAATGAAGCTTACTTTCCTATTCTAAGTCACTTATTTTTTTCTGTAATCTCAAGTTTGGATTTATGGAGGCTTTTTTTTTTTTTTGTAATAAGAGGGATGGTACGTTGTTGTAAAATGTCTTGAGGTTCTCCTGAGATTCTGTTCTGCACCTTTCTTGAAATGGTAATAACACTTCTTACTAGCATATTGTGGGTAAATACATTCTCCTTAGGTAAGTATTCTCTTTTATGTGCATCTTTAGCATTGTTGTAGATTCTTTTTTACTTTTGTTGAAATTTTCAAAATTGAAGTAGACTTGATGTGTGGTAAAATAGTATTATATGTTACAGATGTATAACGTATTTATCATTTTAAGATTATACTCCATTTATAGTTATTAAAAGTACTGATTGTATTCTCTGATGTTGTACAGTATATATCCTAATAGCTTATTTTAAACCTAATAGAGTCGAACAGTTCATTTCGTGCAAAGCTCAGCCTTTGAATGAATGAGTCATTTTGAGATGTGTGTGTGGTTGGATCAGCCTCTCATCTGGTTTCCGAGGTGGAGCTGGGTGCATTCCATATTTTTTAGAGTCACCAGGATTCCTGGGGTATGCGGCTCAGTCGCTGTCCTATTCTTTTTTGCACTTGATACAGGTCACATAGCCTACAATGTGGAGAGGGTGAAATTATCATGTTTTGAAGATGATCCCTTTCCCTTGACTTGTGATGTCTCTTAATTCCGTCTGTTACCTCAACTCTTCAACTCATAAGTAACTTGTTGTCAGGGTGGGAGTGAGTGGAGCCCAATGGTTGGCTTGGGGAAGAGAGTTCAAGCAAGCTCTTGGGCATCTCAAGTGTGGACAGGATCATTTTGTGAGGATCCCCCACTGGGTTCCCTGGTGGCTCAAGTGGTAAAGAATCCACCTGAAATGCAGGGGATCTGAGTTCAGTCCCTGTGTCAGGAAAAGTAATGGCTGCCCAATCCAGTATTCTTGCCTGGAGAATTCTATGGACAGAGGAGCCTGGTGGGCTATAGTCCATGGGGTTGCAAAGAGTCAGACACAACTGAGTGACTAACACTTTCACTTTGCACTTCCATTCCACTGGATGAATGGTGTCTTTGGAGTCTATGGGGTTAAATGAAGCTTACTTTCCTATTCTAAGTCACTTATTTTTTTCTGTAATCTCAAGTTTGGATTTATGGAGGCTTTTTTTTTTTTTTGTAATAAGAGGGATGGTACGTTGTTGTAAAATGTCTTGAGGTTCTCCTGAGATTCTGTTCTGCACCTTTCTTGAAATGGTAATAACACTTCTTACTAGCATATTGTGGGTAAATACATTCTCCTTAGGTAAGTATTCTCTTTTATGTGCATCTTTAGCATTGTTGTAGATTCTTTTTTACTTTTGTTGAAATTTTCAAAATTGAAGTAGACTTGATGTGTGGTAAAATAGTATTATATGTTACAGATGTATAACGTATTTATCATTTTTAAGATTATACTCCATTTATAGTTATTAAAAAGTACTGACTGTATTCTCTGATGTTGTACAGTATATATCCTAATAGCTTATTTTAAACCTAATAGTTTGTACCTCTTAATCCCCTACCCCTTTTTTGCCCCTATTCCTGTACCTCTTCCCACCGATAACTGCTGGTTCATTCTCTCCATCTGTCTTTGTCTTTTTTGCTTCATTCCCAAGTTTATCGTCATTTTTGATTCCATGTGTAAGTGATGTGTAAACTCTGTATTAAAAGAACAAGCCTCAGATCAGCCAGCATAAGAATCGGTGAGGTTGAGGGTGGTGTCTGTGTGTAGTTCCTGTCCTGCTGACCTTGCCAGCTCCCCCAATATTTGGATGACTGACTGTCTGGAGCTGTTTGGCTGGCATAGCCTCAATCCTTATGAGGAATTTCCATCACTGTGATGGAGGGCAGTTTGAATACTTTTAAACTTGTAGCCACAAACCTAGCCCTCTACATAATATAGTCTGATCACTAATAAAGGAATGTCATTGACTTTTAAATTTCTGAGCAAAGGGAGGGGAAAAAAGGCCCTCAAACAGAAGCATTCTGTTGATGAATGTGATAGACCCCTTTGTTGTTTGAAGCCAACCCTCTCACTGTGTCTCTGAAGGAAAGGCTGTGTTGGGGCTGGGTTGCACATTTCCCTGGCACTTTGCCCCACCTTCTCTCCCCTGAAAATATTTATGGAGATCTGGTGTGTTAATAAATTTAGAAGTGATTTAATGGCTGCATTGGCAGGGTGAGATAAAGCAGTTCAGTGTGTTGTTGGTTTTGTTTCTGGGTGGGGTGAAAGCAAGGATGGAAGGCTCACTTTTTCCTTTCTGGAAACCTAATATTCTGCTCTTTTGTTCTTGCTCTTGTTCTCTAGGCATTAAGTGTCACGAAACCCTGATCAAGCCCTTGGAAAAATTCAGAAAAGAGCAACTCGGAGCCGTCAAGGTTGGTGTCTATAATCTGAGCACACTTGTAAACAGCCTAGACACCTCTGCCCCTGGAGCGCACACTCGCTTCACACTTGGCAGCCTGGGAAAGGCTGTTGGAGGCCCATTTTTTTTTTATTTTTTGGGGTTACAGATGTATAACGATTTATCATTTTAAGATTATACTCCATTTATAGTTATTAAAAAGTACTGACTGTATTCTCTGATGTTGTACAGTATATATCCTAATAGCTTATTTTAAACCTAATAGTTTGTACCTCTTAATCCCCTACCCCTTTTTTGCCCCTATTCCTGTACCTCTTCCCACCGATAACTGCTGGTTCATTCTCTCCATCTGTCTTTGTCTTTTTTGCTTCATTCCCAAGTTTATCGTCATTTTTGATTCCATGTGTAAGTGATGTGTAAACTCTGTATTAAAAGAACAAGCCTCAGATCAGCCAGCATAAGAATCGGTGAGGTTGAGGGTGGTGTCTGTGTGTAGTTCCTGTCCTGCTGACCTTGCCAGCTCCCCTAATATTTGGATGACTGACTGTCTGGAGCTGTTTGGCTGGCATAGCCTCAATCCTTATGAGGAATTTCCATCACTGTGATGGAGGGCAGTTTGAATACTTTTAAACTTGTAGCCACAAACCTAGCCCTCTACATAATATAGTCTGATCACTAATAAAGGAATGTCATTGACTTTTAAATTTCTGAGCAAAGGGAGGGGAAAAAAGGCCCTCAAACAGAAGCATTCTGTTGATGAATGTGATAGACCCCTTTGTTGTTTGAAGCCAACCCTCTCACTGTGTCTCTGAAGGAAAGGCTGTGTTGGGGCTGGGTTGCACATTTCCCTGGCACTTTGCCCCACCTTCTCTCCCCTGAAAATATTTATGGAGATCTGGTGTGTTAATAAATTTAGAAGTGATTTAATGGCTGCATTGGCAGGGTGAGATAAAGCAGTTCAGTGTGTTGTTGGTTTTGTTTCTGGGTGGGGTGAAAGCAAGGATGGAAGGCTCACTTTTTCCTTTCTGGAAACCTAATATTCTGCTCTTTTGTTCTTGCTCTTGTTCTCTAGGCATTAAGTGTCACCGAAACCCTGATCAAGCCCTTGGAAAAATTCAGAAAAGAGCAACTCGGAGCCGTCAAGGTTGGTGTCTATAATCTGAGCACACTTGTAAACAGCCTAGACACCTCTGCCCCTGGAGCGCACACTCGCTTCACACTTGGCAGCCTGGGAAAGGCTGTTGGAGGCCATTTTCTGTCGTTTCACGTTCCACATGGGCTATATCTCCTTTGAGGGAATCTGAAAGCGAAAACAAAACAAAAACACCTGGAATGGGTGATAAAAAGCTCTCATAATTGTCTTTGACTATACCTTGCCACGTAGAGTTTTAAACATATCTTTCAGCACATTTACTCTGTGTTGAAGCATTGTATCTCTGCAGAGAGGGCAGTGGTTTCCATACCTGCCTCAGTTGGATGGCAGAGCATAGCATCCTACAAGGGTTTAAGATTACAAGTACTGCTACACCAGCTGCCATTGAAGCTAGAAAGAAGAGTTCTTGGTTATTGGGATGTATCTCCTTCCATTTAACACAGATTTCTTGCACTTCCTTTACCTGCCCATGTTGTCAGGGGTGCTCGGGATTCCCAGGTGAGTGAACCGCAGACTGAGCATTCAGAAGCCCTGGGATGTAGCCAGGAATTTCTGGGAATACTGCAGCAACGTGGCCATTGGGAGCCTGGGATGTCTTAGTGTACTTGATTTGCAGATGGAGCTTTGAAAGTAGCTCCGAGAAATCATTTCCACCAGCCTTTCCTGAAGGTTGTGCTTGTACTTGAAGGAGAAAACGTAGCATTTGTGTGGTGTTGATCATTTCTGACATGGCCCAAAGAGAAGGGAATAAATAACATCAGTGTTAAATAGGAAGGAGTTTTACGTTTGTATTTTTTTTCCCTCATGCCTTAGGGATGTGAGGTTTTTTTTTTCTTTTCATGAACAAACTATGAAAGTCCTTTTCTGTAAATAAACATGGTGGACTCCATGGCTGTGGTGATACAGATGGGCCCAGAAAGGGCCAGCTTTTTATGGACTCAGTTCTTTAGGTGACCTGGTAGTACTCCGGAAACCTTTTTCTGGTGTAATTGAGTTTTCAGTGAAAGACTGTGTGTTGAGGGGAGGTCAGTGGGGATAGCCCCCAGGTCCTTTTCCTGGGGGTGTTTGCTGAGCTCTGTGAAACTGGTTTGTGTCTGCTGGCTTTGTAACAGGACTTTGGGCATCGAGCTTCACATTTCTGTCCTTGGGTAGGTAATTGGCTTTAGCTTCTTACCTGTAAAATGACAGACCAGGGATCTGACTGCTCTAGTTTGCAGTTCTATGACTCTGTTTCTCCACTCTTCTTAGGCTATATTAAAGCTTGAATATCTTGGTACTTTCTCTTTGAACATTTCGTTGGCAAGGCATGAATGTGAACATTGGGTGCTGGTGGACAGGGATTATATGATAGAAATGAGAAATGGATGTGGCTGAAGTAATATTTCCTTTCTGTTTATTTACCTACCAGGTTTTGACAAATTTCTAACCTCAGATTTTCTGTTGACACCTTCCTCTCCCCATTCCTGCCCAGCTTCTCATGCTATGTTCGTTCAATGTGTGGTTGACCCTTGAATCACTCAGGTGTGGGCTGTGGCTCTACTTCGATCTTTCTCACTGGTAAATACTATGGTGCTACAGGATTTGCAGTGGGCTGAATCCAGAGATGTAGTACCTCATATATGGGGACTGACTATAAGTTGTATTTGGAATTTTGACTGCTCCCAGGTTGGCATCCGTAACCCCCAAATTGTTTGAGGCTCAGCACTGTAGTCTGCAAAGCAGTTTGTGAGCTAAATTGCCATGTTAAAAGGTTAACTTATTTTAATGCTTTTAGTGTATGCTTTGAGCTATTTAGTAACCAAAATTTTCCCTGAAGTCCTATTTTTTCTTCTTTTTTCTGGCTTCCAGTTTATGAGGGGTGTACCCTACACTCTTTTTATTTTTCTTTTTCCCCATCATGCTTTTCTTTCCTTATATATATTTTCATCCATCTTTTTATTCTTTGGCCTGTATGGGCCTCCCATTGCAGTGGCCTCTCTCACTGCAGAGCACCAGCTTTGGGCACACGTGCTTCAGAGTGCTGGCTCCTAATTGAACACATGAGTCCAGCTGCTCCATGGCATGTGGGATCTTCCTGTGCTAGGGATCAAACTGGTGTCCCTTGTTCTGCAAGGTGGACTCTTTACCCACTGGACCACCAGGGAAGCCCAATACTCAAGTGTTGAGTACAATGTGTGTGTTGACTGTCATAGCCCGACGAGGCCCGTCATTGTGAGTCACAGGGAGTAGCCTTTTTTTTTTTTAAACTGGTAATTCTATAAACAGCAGAGAAAGGTAGTTTTCTAGCTTATATTAAATCTTTAAGAGAAAAGGTTATTTCTTTTCTATGCTTATTTCTTTATTTTCTATTTATACTTTCCCCCCATCTATTTGTCATGAAGTGATGGGACTGGATGTAATGACCTTAGTTTTTGAATGTTGAATTTTAGGCCAGCTTTTTCTCTATCCTCTTTCACCCTCATCAAGAGGCTCTTTAGTTTCTCTTCACTTTCTGCCATTAGAGAGGTATCATCTGCACACTTGAGATTGTTGATATTTCTCCTGGAAATCTTGATTCCAGCTTATGATTCATCCACCCCAGCATTTTGGGTGATATACTCTACATATAAGTTAAATAAGTAGGGTGAAAGTATACAGCCTCGACATACTGTTTTTCCAGTTTTGAACCAATCTGTTGTTCCATGTCTGATTTTTATCTGTTGCTTTGAATACAGGTTTCTCAGGAGACAGGTAAGGTGGTCTGGTATACCCATTTCTTTAAGAATTTTCCCCAGTTTGTTATGATCCACACAAAGGCTTTAGCATAGTCAGTGAAGCAGAAGTAGATGTTATTTTGGGATTCCCTTGCTTTTGCTATGATCCAGTGAATGTCGAGAATTTGATCTCTGGCTCCTCTGCTTTTTCTAAATCCAGCTTGAACATCTTGGTTCATGTACTGTGGAAGGATAGCTGGAAGGATTTGAGCTTTCTTTTTCCGTTATAGGGTGTACCCTACACTCTTTTATTTTTCTTTCCCCATCATGCTTTTCTTTCCTTATATATATTTTCATCCATCTTTATTCTTTGGCCTGTATGGGCCTCCCATTGCAGTGGCCTCTCTCACTGCAGAGCACCAGCTTTGGGCACACGTGCTTCAGAGTGCTGGCTCCTAATTGAACACATGAGTCCAGCTGCTCCATGGCATGTGGGATCTTCCTGTGCTAGGGATCAAACTGGTGTCCCTTGTTCTGCAAGGTGGACTCTTTACCCACTGGACCACCAGGGAAGCCCAATACTCAAGTGTTGAGTACAATGTGTGTGTTGACTGTCATAGCCCGACGAGGCCCGTCATTGTGAGTCACAGGGAGTAGCCTTTTTTTTTTTTAAACTGGTAATTCTATAAACAGCAGAGAAAGGTAGTTTTCTAGCTTATATTAAATCTTTAAGAGAAAAGGTTATTTCTTTTCTATGCTTATTTCTTTATTTTCTATTTATACTTTCCCCCCATCTATTTGTCATGAAGTGATGGGACTGGATGTAATGACCTTAGTTTTTGAATGTTGAATTTTAGGCCAGCTTTTTCTCTATCCTCTTTCACCCTCATCAAGAGGCTCTTTAGTTTCTCTTCACTTTCTGCCATTAGAGAGGTATCATCTGCACACTTGAGATTGTTGATATTTCTCCTGGAAATCTTGATTCCAGCTTATGATTCATCCACCCCAGCATTTTGGGTGATATACTCTACATATAAGTTAAATAAGTAGGGTGAAAGTATACAGCCTCGACATACTGTTTTTCCAGTTTTGAACCAATCTGTTGTTCCATGTCTGATTTTTATCTGTTGCTTTGAATACAGGTTTCTCAGGAGACAGGTAAGGTGGTCTGGTATACCCATTTCTTTAAGAATTTTCCCCAGTTTGTTATGATCCACACAAAGGCTTTAGCATAGTCAGTGAAGCAGAAGTAGATGTTATTTTGGGATTCCCTTGCTTTTGCTATGATCCAGTGAATGTCGAGAATTTGATCTCTGGCTCCTCTGCTTTTTCTAAATCCAGCTTGAACATCTGGAAGTTCTTGGTTCATGTACTGTGGAAGGATAGCTGGAAGGATTTTGAGCATTACCTTGCTAGCATGTGAAATGATGGCATCCAGTTCCATCACTTCATGGCAAAGAGATGGGGAAAAAGTGGAAACAGAGGCAGATTTTATTTTCTTTGGCTCCAAAATCACTGCAGATGGTGACTGCAGCCATAAAATTAAAAAATGCTTGCTCCATGGAAGGAAGGCTATGACAAACTGTATTAAAAATACAGAGATATCACTTTGGTGACCAAGGTCTCTATAGTCACAGCTGTGGTTTTTCCTGAAGTCATGTATGGATGGGAGAGTTGCACCATAAAGAAGGCTCTGTGCTGAAAAATTGAAACTTTTGAATTGTGGTGCTAGAAAAGACTCTTGAAAATCTGTTGGACAACAAGGAGCTCTAACCAGTCAATCCTAAAGGAAATCAACCGTGAATATTCATTGGAAGGACTGATGCTGAAGCTGCAGTACTTTGGCCACCTGATGCCGAGAGATGACTCATTGGAAAAGACGCTGATGCTGGGAAAAATAGAAGGCAGAAGGAGAAGGGATGACAGAGGATGAGATAGTTGGATGGCATTACAGAGCCAGTGGACATGAATCTTAGCAAACTCCATAAGATAGTGAAGGACAGGGAAGCCTTGTGTGTTGCTTGCAGTTCATAGGCTGGCAAAGAGTTGGACGTGATTGAGCGACTGAACAACCAGAACAGTATTTAATCTACTCTGACTGACTTTCAGGTATCTAATAAATAAGCCATTTTACCTTTTTGGGAACCAATCTGTTGTTCCATGTCTGATTTTTATCTGTTGCTTTGAATACAGGTTTCTCAGGAGACAGGTAAGGTGGTCTGGTATACCCATTTCTTTAAGAATTTTCCCCAGTTTGTTATGATCCACACAAAGGCTTTAGCATAGTCAGTGAAGCAGAAGTAGATGTTATTTTGGGATTCCCTTGCTTTTGCTATGATCCAGTGAATGTCGAGAATTTGATCTCTGGCTCCTCTGCTTTTTCTAAATCCAGCTTGAACATCTGGAAGTTCTTGGTTCATGTACTGTGGAAGGATAGCTGGAAGGATTTTGAGCATTACCTTGCTAGCATGTGAAATGATGGCATCCAGTTCCATCACTTCATGGCAAAGAGATGGGGAAAAAGTGGAAACAGAGGCAGATTTTATTTTCTTTGGCTCCAAAATCACTGCAGATGGTGACTGCAGCCATAAAATTAAAAAATGCTTGCTCCATGGAAGGAAGGCTATGACAAACTGTATTAAAAATACAGAGATATCACTTTGGTGACCAAGGTCTCTATAGTCACAGCTGTGGTTTTTCCTGAAGTCATGTATGGATGGGAGAGTTGCACCATAAAGAAGGCTCTGTGCTGAAAAATTGAAACTTTTGAATTGTGGTGCTAGAAAAGACTCTTGAAAATCTGTTGGACAACAAGGAGCTCTAACCAGTCAATCCTAAAGGAAATCAACCGTGAATATTCATTGGAAGGACTGATGCTGAAGCTGCAGTACTTTGGCCACCTGATGCCGAGAGATGACTCATTGGAAAAGACGCTGATGCTGGGAAAAATAGAAGGCAGAAGGAGAAGGGATGACAGAGGATGAGATAGTTGGATGGCATTACAGAGCCAGTGGACATGAATCTTAGCAAACTCCATAAGATAGTGAAGGACAGGGAAGCCTTGTGTGTTGCTTGCAGTTCATAGGCTGGCAAAGAGTTGGACGTGATTGAGCGACTGAACAACCAGAACAGTATTTTCTACCAACCTCTACTCTGACTGACTTTCAGGTATCTAATAAATAAGCCAATTCTACCCTTAATTCCAGAAGAATTAGGAAAGGGTTAATAATCTGCATATTTGACTTTCTCAGTCTGTGTTTCCTAAGCACCAGTCAGGAACTCTAGTCATATGCTCTGGTTCTACTGGTTTACTTACGGGGGATACTTCAAAATAACTTTATTCTCTTAGGATGAAGATCTTTTAAAAAAATACCATGAATCAGTTTTCATGTTGCAGAGAACAAATTCTTTTTTTCTTTTTTGAAAACAAATTCTTTAAAAGTTGACCACAGCAGAAGTTTGTGGATATCCTTGTCAGAATGTTCATCTTCTCTTCCTGATTTGGGAAGGTCCTACCCTTTAACCTTATATGGAAACTCTTTCAGTTCCCGTTCCTTCTTTCTTCAGTTTCTAGAACCCCAACGTCACGGGAACTCATGGTTTTTACAAAATTGAAACTGCCAGGTGGCCTTTGTAAATTGGATTTTTTAGGATTCCCTGGATCTTTTCTGCTTTGTCCCTTCTGTCTGGATATGTTCTCCATCAGTCATGTCTGTTTGCTTTGGACTTCGGCCCCCATCCTGTAGGTTCTGCTACTTTTTCTCATGTGTCTGCCATGTTCTTGTCTCTTTGTAATGAGTCCTGGTTCCCAGTACAAGATACAGGTTGTTTTATGCTGTGTCCTACCGGTTTGGAGGTTTTGTCTCAACTTTGCTCATCTTTACCTCCTCTGAGACTCTTCTCCCTTCTCTGGAAGGTTGTCACTTATTCCCAAGTGTCTGCGTACGCTTTGATAACCATTGCTCATTAGTTGTCAATTGATCCATAGGAAACTAATACAGGCACCAGGCAGCATCAGAGCCAAGTGCGTTGTGAACAAACTCCAAGAAATACTAGCACTTTCTGAGGATTACAGTGGGATAATTTAAAAATTTCCCTTTTTCTGGAAGTGGCAGCATGCAAGTATCGGATAGATACAATGAAATGCTATTGATAATTTCTAGTCTGTTCAAACGATGGGGCTTCTCTGGGGTCTCAGTGGTAACGAATCTGCCTGCAATGTAGGTGATCCATGTTTGATCCCTATGTCCAGAAGATCCCCTGGAGGAGAGAATGGCAACCCCCTCCAGTATTCTTGCCTGGGACATATCAAGGGCAGAGGAGCCTGGTGGGCAACAGCCCATGGAAGGTAAACATGACTTAATGACTCAACGACCATAGCCATGCAAATGCTATTTTGTAAAGAATCATTTATTATTTTGTTCAATAGGGTAAAAAAATTAACCACAAGGGTTAAAGAATGTTTATTTTATAAATTATAACTTACCAACCCAGCCATTCCCAGACGCACCTCTTTTCAAGACTATGTGTGGTGACTAACCGTTGACTAAAAATCGATCTCCTGCGATTCTGTAAATGACTGCAGAATATGGGTGAAAAAAGCAGACAAATCTGAATAATTTCTCAATTATGATTGATAGGGCAGAAAAAGTGTGACTTAATCACATGTCTTTTATTTTAGTATTATTATAATAATAAAAACACTCATCAGGCCTATTGTATGGCACAGTGTGAGATACACAGTACGTATGATATGTAATAAGTCCCTATGTATGAACCTTCCAAGTGGCAAACTTTCAGGGATATGAACATGTGTTCTGTCACCCTGAGGTGTGAGTGAAATTGCAGTTTGACCTCCCTTTCCATTCCTGATGATCCTTCAACTCTTCCATCTCCTACCTCCTCTCCCTCCTCCAGTCAGTAACTCTTTCCCTGCACACCAGCTGCTGTACTATACTACTGTGCTTTTCAAGGTACTGTACTGTAAGGTTTAAAATGCTTTCTTTACTTCTGTGTTGGTTTTATATATATGTGTGTATATATATACATATATATATATATATATATTTTTTTTTTTTTTTGGCAAAATAATAGTACTTTACTACCTATGATTGGAAGATACACATTCCTGATTTATTTGCTCCATCCTTGAAAACAGTTTCAAAGTAACAAAAATAATTTTCTACACCGTACCATCCAGGCTAGGGTTGGGCTTAGGGGACCAAGTTAATTGTTCACAGGGTGGGCAGGACCCTTCGCCTTCTCCAAACAATTTTTTGAGATAGTTTCACTTTCTGCTCTGAGCCCTGGCCACAGTCATGAAATCACAGAAGGTTAGGGGATGAAATTTAGTTCAGAGGTGAGGAGAGGGCTTCCTGGAAGGGACCAATGAAGCAACCTCTGCAGCAGCAACGGAAGATGAGGGCAGAGGGCCTGGTGGGGGTGGTGGGCAGAGGAACCAGAGGGGCCTGCTTTCGGGCAGAGAGTCAGCAGCTCTCTCGCCACTTCTTTGTGTTCACACGTGTATCTCCACTCTGTAGAACAGAGCTGCTTTAGAGCAGAGGCAGCTTGTAATCTTGATGTAAGAATGTTCTTCTCATATTTTCCAGAAGGGAAAGAGAAGACCCAATAGTACCCTTGCTTGATCCTTGGATGCCACGAACTAAATTTGATTATTGAAGTGGTCCAGCGAACAGTCTCAGCTCCTGGGAGGCACGAGTAGGGAAAGCCTAGGGACGGAGCCACACGATGACTCTGGATTGGGGCCTACGATCCATTACGTCAGACCATGAATCAAAACCCTCGACATTGTGGTCAAATAACACAAAACAGATGCCTTTTTTGATATTGGTGAATGTATGCATGATCTGAAAGGAGAAACTCTCTCTCCGTGGCTGAAGAGGAAAACGTTTATGAAAGAAATAATGCAGGACGGTGTAGTTTTCATCTAGAAGTTTGATGACTGGCTAATACATCCAGTCACTGCTTTGCTGTTCAGTCCAGAGGCGAGAGACATAAATACCAATCTTTCCACTATCCAGGAGTTCCCGCCACAGACCCTCCTTCTCCAAGTGTAAACTTTCTCCCTTGTGCCAGTTCCAGTAGGCAGGAGAGTTGCTTGTGCCCCAAGAAGTCTCTTGCCTGGCCTCCAGATTTCTGTCCTCTTCAGAGTCATGGCTACCATTCAGCACCATACAGTCCCAGGCGTCTTTGTTTCGGGGGTTCACGATGAGCAGGCATCCTAGGGGTCAGCGCTCACAGGAGCAGCCCAGGATGCAGGGGGTGGGGCCATCAGGAGAGGGAAGGAAAGAGCAGATGTGGGGCCACAGGTCGTGAAGTCTCCAGGGCAGGGTGTTCTTCCACAGATTTCCCCCATGTCCACCACGCTTTGCCAACGCCGGCACACAAGGTAGTCATTCAGGAGCAGCGTGCGTGGGGGCAGGTAAGTCAGCACCTTCTGGAGAATCTTGTTTGACACGTGGTCCACACCCACAGCCTCCTTATGTTTGGGGCTTGGAGCCTGGTCCCAGGCAGGCCAGACCGAGCTGCCTTTTCCCCACGGCTGCCATTGACAGCAGCTCTCTCGCCACTTCTTTGTGTTCACACGTGTATCTCCACTCTGTAGAACAGAGCTGCTTTAGAGCAGAGGCAGCTTGTAATCTTGATGTAAGAATGTTCTTCTCATATTTTCCAGAAGGGAAAGAGAAGACCCAATAGTACCCTTGCTTGATCCTTGGATGCCACGAACTAAATTTGATTATTGAAGTGGTCCAGCGAACAGTCTCAGCTCCTGGGAGGCACGAGTAGGGAAAGCCTAGGGACGGAGCCACACGATGACTCTGGATTGGGGCCTACGATCCATTACGTCAGACCATGAATCAAAACCCTCGACATTGTGGTCAAATAACACAAAACAGATGCCTTTTTTGATATTGGTGAATGTATGCATGATCTGAAAGGAGAAACTCTCTCTCCGTGGCTGAAGAGGAAAACGTTTATGAAAGAAATAATGCAGGACGGTGTAGTTTTCATCTAGAAGTTTGATGACTGGCTAATACATCCAGTCACTGCTTTGCTGTTCAGTCCAGAGGCGAGAGACATAAATACCAATCTTTCCACTATCCAGGAGTTCCCGCCACAGACCCTCCTTCTCCAAGTGTAAACTTTCTCCCTTGTGCCAGTTCCAGTAGGCAGGAGAGTTGCTTGTGCCCCAAGAAGTCTCTTGCCTGGCCTCCAGATTTCTGTCCTCTTCAGAGTCATGGCTACCATTCAGCACCATACAGTCCCAGACGTCTTTGTTTCGGGGGTTCACGATGAGCAGGCATCCTAGGGGTCAGCGCTCACAGGAGCAGCCCAGGATGCAGGGGGTGGGGCCATCAGGAGAGGGAAGGAAAGAGCAGATGTGGGGCCACAGGTCGTGAAGTCTCCAGGGCAGGGTGTTCTTCCACAGATTCCACATGTCCACCACGTTTTGCCAACGCCGGCACACCAGGTAGTCATTCAGGAGCAGCGTGCGTGGGGGCAGGTAAGTCAGCACCTTCTGGAGAATCTTGTTTGACACGTGGTCCACACCCACAGCCTCCTTATGTTTGGGGCTTGGAGCCTGGTCCCAGGCCGGCAGGCCCCTGGAGACCGAGCTGCTCCTTCTTCCTAGGCTGGGCTGCCATTGATATCTCAGCCAGCGCCTGTCACAGGTGCCTCTTCACTCAGCCTCACTTCTCTATATATTTTTGTGTGAAATGTATTATAAACCCATTACTATGCAGTACTATATAGCTGATGGTGTTAGTGGGGTATCTAGGCTAACTCTGTTGGACTTAGGAACAGATCAGACTAAGGAGCGTGCTCTCGGAACAGCTCGTTTGTATGTAGGGGATTCATTGTACTACTGTAAATTAAAACACTGTCCACTCTGATAAACTGGCGAGCCTGTGGGGAAGATGTTAAAAGAAACAACAACAATAAAAACTCACTATGAAAAGTGCTCTAGGGCTTCCCTGGTGGCTCAGTGGTGGGGAGTCTGCCTGCCAGTGTAGGAGACGCGGGTTTGATCCATAATCTGGAAGGGGACCATGTGCCCTGGAGCAGCTAAGGCAGTGTGCCAGAACTATTGAGCCTGTGCTCGAGAACCCGCGAGTCATAACTACTGAAGCCCGAACACCCTGGAGCCCGTGCTCCATGACAAGAGAAGCCACCACAGTGAGAAGCCTGTGGACCACAACTAGAGATTAGTCCCACTCTCCACAACGAGAGAAAAGCCCATGCAGCAGTGAAGACCCAGATCAGCCAAATGTAAATAAATAGTAATAAATTTAAAAAAATTGCGAAGTGCCTTAACAGGAGAAACCATCAGTGTTCTGTATCGTTGTCTTGTCATCTCGGGTTTGGACGTGTTTGTTCCTTGTTTTGAACTGTATTTCTGCCCCTTAGTAGCTCTGTGGTTTGGGGCAAGCGCTAACAGGGAAATGCAGGGGGCATCAGGAGAGGGAAGGAAAGAGCAGATGTGGGGCCACAGGTCGTGAAGTCTCCAGGGCAGGGTGTTCTTCCACAGATCCACATGTCCACCACGTTTGCCAACGCCGGCACCAGGTAGTCATTCAGGAGCAGCGTGCGTGGGGGCAGGTAAGTCAGCACCTTCTGGAGAATCTTGTTTGACACGTGGTCCACACCCACAGCCTCCTTATGTTTGGGGCTTGGAGCCTGGTCCCAGGCCGGCAGGCCCCTGGAGACCGAGCTGCTCCTTCTTCCTAGGCTGGGCTGCCATTGATATCTCAGCCAGCGCCTGTCACAGGTGCCTCTTCACTCAGCCTCACTTCTCTATATATTTTTGTGTGAAATGTATTATAAACCCATTACTATGCAGTACTATATAGCTGATGGTGTTAGTGGGGTATCTAGGCTAACTCTGTTGGACTTAGGAACAGATCAGACTAAGGAGCGTGCTCTCGGAACAGCTCGTTTGTATGTAGGGGATTCATTGTACTACTGTAAATTAAAACACTGTCCACTCTGATAAACTGGCGAGCCTGTGGGGAAGATGTTAAAAGAAACAACAACAATAAAAACTCACTATGAAAAGTGCTCTAGGGCTTCCCTGGTGGCTCAGTGGTGGGGAGTCTGCCTGCCAGTGTAGGAGACGCGGGTTTGATCCATAATCTGGAAGGGGACCATGTGCCCTGGAGCAGCTAAGGCAGTGTGCCAGAACTATTGAGCCTGTGCTCGAGAACCCGCGAGTCATAACTACTGAAGCCCGAACACCCTGGAGCCCGTGCTCCATGACAAGAGAAGCCACCACAGTGAGAAGCCTGTGGACCACAACTAGAGATTAGTCCCACTCTCCACAACGAGAGAAAAGCCCATGCAGCAGTGAAGACCCAGATCAGCCAAATGTAAATAAATAGTAATAAATTTAAAAAAATTGCGAAGTGCCTTAACAGGAGAAACCATCAGTGTTCTGTATCGTTGTCTTGTCATCTCGGGTTTGGACGTGTTTGTTCCTTGTTTTGAACTGTATTTCTGCCCCTTAGTAGCTCTGTGGTTTGGGGCAAGTTACTTAAGGCCTCTAAGCCTCAGTTTCCTGATCTTTAAATCAGAACCCATCACAGCTGTCCCTGAAGGTTGTCGCGAGACTTCAGTGCATTTGATGACATGTTTCTTATTCTAGTGTAGGACCTGGCAGAGGCACACTTGCAGTTCTTTGTATATCTTCACCTTTGTGCCTTGCTCCATCTCAGCTTGCCAACAACTGCTCGGTTTTTATTCCACTCTTTGCCTGGCAGGTTCAAGCACTGTGGTTTGTGACTGTCCTGACCAGACGGTGCTCAGGTAATGGATTGGTAGGAGCCAGTACTGAGGAGCCAGGGGTAGCCCTTTGTCCGTGTTGGCATCTCTGCAGCCACAGTCTTCGCCCTTCCTGTGTTCTCTGATCAGTGACCCCAGGCATCTTCCAGGTGTGGGGGTAAAGGTTGACTTATTACTTTGGAGAGGTTGAAGGAGCTTAAAGGTAGAAGGAGGTGTAGGTTGGATAGGGCAAGTGAACTGTCAAGGAGGAGAGGTGACATTGGTGCAGGAGTTGAGGGAGGAGGTGTTTCCCCACTGAAGAGGTCAAGGAATGCTTCTTGGAAGAGGTGGCATTTCACCTGGGCTGTACGGTGTCAGCTGACCAGGGGAGAAGAGCAGGGATTTCAAAGCTCTGGTTGGCCTGGATACACAGG
Organism: Tragulus kanchil; assembly: GCA_022376925.1. Lineage (NCBI taxonomy): Eukaryota > Metazoa > Chordata > Mammalia > Artiodactyla > Tragulidae > Tragulus > Tragulus kanchil. Next base: position 37,526,569 of record JAIOJX010000025.1, read on the forward strand.
AAGACGTTCCACTGCAAGTGTGTGACGTGTGCTGTGAGAACGTGTGGCATTGCCCCCCATCCCGTCCTTTTTTTATTTAAAGAAAAAGAGAGTTGGAATCACTAAGAAAGTATTTTAAACTTTTGTCTAGACTAGCCAGGCCTTATCATTTTCTGTTCATAATTTGAAAATAAGTCCTTTCATTTCCTTCTCCTGAAAAATTTGTAAAATACCAAAAATGTGTAAAAAGGAAAGTTACCTGGTAACTTAAAATTTCCCTTTCTTCTAAATAAATAGTAATAAATTTAAAAAAATTGCGAAGTGCCTTAACAGGAGAAACCATCAGTGTTCTGTATCGTTGTCTTGTCATCTCGGGTTTGGACGTGTTTGTTCCTTGTTTTGAACTGTATTTCTGCCCCTTAGTAGCTCTGTGGTTTGGGGCAAGTTACTTAAGGCCTCTAAGCCTCAGTTTCCTGATCTTTAAATCAGAACCCATCACAGCTGTCCCTGAAGGTTGTCGCGAGACTTCAGTGCATTTGATGACATGTTTCTTATTCTAGTGTAGGACCTGGCAGAGGCACACTTGCAGTTCTTTGTATATCTTCACCTTTGTGCCTTGCTCCATCTCAGCTTGCCAACAACTGCTCGGTTTTTATTCCACTCTTTGCCTGGCAGGTTCAAGCACTGTGGTTTGTGACTGTCCTGACCAGACGGTGCTCAGGTAATGGATTGGTAGGAGCCAGTACTGAGGAGCCAGGGGTAGCCCTTTGTCCGTGTTGGCATCTCTGCAGCCACAGTCTTCGCCCTTCCTGTGTTCTCTGATCAGTGACCCCAGGCATCTTCCAGGTGTGGGGGTAAAGGTTGACTTATTACTTTGGAGAGGTTGAAGGAGCTTAAAGGTAGAAGGAGGTGTAGGTTGGATAGGGCAAGTGAACTGTCAAGGAGGAGAGGTGACATTGGTGCAGGAGTTGAGGGAGGAGGTGTTTCCCCACTGAAGAGGTCAAGGAATGCTTCTTGGAAGAGGTGGCATTTCACCTGGGCTGTACGGTGTCAGCTGACCAGGGGAGAAGAGCAGGGATTTCAAAGCTCTGGTTGGCCTGGATACACAGGAAGACGTTCCACTGCAAGTGTGGGGCGTGTGCTGTGAGAACGTGTGGCATTGCCCCCCATCCCGTCCTTTTTTTATTTAAAGAAAAAGAGAGTTGGAATCACTAAGAAAGTATTTTAAACTTTTGTCTAGACTAGCCAGGCCTTATCATTTTCTGTTCATAATTTGAAAATAAGTCCTTTCATTTCCTTCTCCTGAAAAATTTGTAAAATACCAAAAATGTGTAAAAAGGAAAGTTACCTGGTAACTTAAAAATTTCCCTTTCTTCTAAAACAAAACAAGAAATTGTAGTAAATGTGGATGGTTCATGAGTGCATTTAAACTTTTGTGAATTCTTTGTGTTCTTTACTCATTTTTCCTTGGAAGTGCAGTATGTGATTTGAGCAAAAAATTGCTTCATAAGGAATATTCTCTGTGTTAGAAATGTTTACTACTTTTCTTCCATATCGATTGTATCTTTTCCCTGCCTGTTGTTGGCCTTGTACCATATTTGTTGTATAATTTTGATATCCAGAAGTACTTATGACTTCTTCCATTTCTCTTTTGCTCAGAAATTCCTTTTCTGTTCTGAGACCCAATGAAAATGCTCTTTTTTGGCTTCATTTTTCACTTGTGACTCTTCTAGTCCACCTGGAATTAATTTTGATTTGAGACACGGTTCTCTTTTTATTTCCAACTAGCTATCCGGTTATACCCACACCATTGGTTGAATAATATTATTTTATTCAGTGATTTGTTTTGATACCTTTAAATATATATACTTTTACATGTGTTTTTGGTTTCCCTGGTGGCTCAGATGGTAAAGAAACTCCAATGTGGGAGACCCAGGTTCAATCCCTGGGTTGGGAGGATCCCCTGGAGAAAGGAATAGGAACCTACGACAGTGTTCCTGCCTGGAGAATCCCATGGACCGAGGAGCCTGGTGGGCTATAGTCCATGGGGACACAGAGAGTTTGATACGACTGCGCAACTAATATTTTCACTTTTCTCTTCTTCTACGTATATGTTTACTTCTAATATATTCAAAAAACCTGATTATTTAAGTTTTGTTTCTTAGGTTTAGGAGTTGCTCTACCATTTTACAGAGTGTATATCTTATTTGACTAGTTACGTTGCTTTAAGTAACAGCTGTTCTTCACTGTTTCACTTTTTTTTTTGGGGTGTGTGATTTTATAACAGATTACAAACTGACTTCCCATGAGCCGTCTTTACCCTGTAAACATTTTGTTAGGCTTCCTCATGCTACCTAGACAAAAAATAATTTTTTGTTGCTACCATTTTAAAAACCCTTGCGTCTTCCAGCTGTTCCAAAAAATCAGTAGCACGGCCTACACACTGGGCGTGTGTTTCCACGTGGCAGAAGTTGGCTGGTGCCCTGTGATGGCTGTCTTCCCCCCTCCAGAATAGATGTGGGCTGGCAGGTTAGCCATTGCCTCCACCTTCCCTGACTTGGTTTATTTCCTGCTTGACTCAGACTCACTTGAGTAATGTTGCTTCATGAAAAAGTTTTTACTGTATGAATTTGATCCTCCATAGAGCCTGTTGTCTTATATTGCTCTGTTTTATGTTTTTATTGGAATATAATTGCTTTACCGTGTTATGTTAGTTTCTGCTGTACAACAGCATGAATCAGCTGTATGTACCCATATATCCTCTTTCTGGTGACCCTCCCTCCCCACTTCCCCCATCCCATCCCTCTAGGCCGTCACAGAGCACAGGCTGGCTCCCTGGGTTATACAGCAGCTTCCCACTTAGCTCTCTGTTTTATACAGGCTAGTGCGTATATTTCGGAGGTACTCTCTTAATGTGTCCCATCCTCTCCTTCCTTCTCTGTGTCCATAAGTCCATTCTGTACGTATGCACCTCAATTCCTGCCCTGCAAGTACATTCATCAAAACGATTTTTCTAGATTCCACATATATGCGTTAATATACAATATTTGTTTTTCTCTTTCTGACTTACTTCACTCTGTTTGATAGGCTCTAGGTTCATCCACATCATTTCCACTGATTCAGTTTTATTCCTTTTTATGGCTAGTGTATTTTATATATGTACACGTGTGTGTGTATGTGTGTGTGTGTGTGTGTGTATACACATACACACGTGCGCACATCCATAAATGTATGTGTAGCCTATATTGCATTGTTGAAGACAAGACTCCATTCTTTATTGAATGCTACTTGAACACAGCCCCTTTTAAGTTTCATCTTGTTTAAGTGCCCAAAGTCATGTGAGTACTATGAAACAGAGTATTCTATAGTGACACTGAGAAAAAAATGCAAGGAGAGACAATTAATCTGAGGCTTAAGATTCAAAAAACAAAACACAGCAGCATTTGTATTATAGCATACCAAGTATGAACAAATGGATTTCCACTCTACCTGGTGGGTGTGATGTTATTTCTTGGCAACATTCTTTCTTTCCAGAGGCTGGATAGCACCATTTTATTTCATTCCCAGCTGAACCCATGCTCTCACTTACATGCCCTGCTCTTCCTGTGTGTGCTGGCTGTTGAGACTGCTGCCTGTAGCCTCATTACTTCCTTTGACCCCATCTGTGATTCAGTTGAAATCAGAGGAGTAAAAATGTTTCTCATATTCTCTGCTAAGGAGTCACCTGCAGAGACAGTTTGCCTTTTTGGCCACATGGTCTTATGTGCTTGTGGTGAGTGCAGCTGTGTCACCTCTGTTCCTCCCTTGTTGAAACCTGAGAAACTGATGCCCAAAGAAGGCTGTGACCCTGGCAGCCGAGCCCCAGAGCCACACGTGGCCACTAGAGCCTGAGATTTCTGACACCTCACCCAGTGCACACTCTACCATATGAACCTTTAAAAGCAGTGGAGATTTTGAAGTTGTGACTGTATGTTCCTTTCCATTTGCTTTTTGTTAGTCATTAAAATTGTTCAGGAAGTGCATGATAATGAAAAGCAGAAAAGAGAGTAACCATGTCATATTTATGCCTTAAGCTTAAAAAAAATATAACTCTAAATTAAATATAGGGCATAAAGAGAAAAAAGTGCACTTCCGTTTCAACAAAAGTTTGACCATGCTGATGTATAGGTGAACCGTTGGATTACAGAATTTTAGGATTGGTTTTAAGGATGAACGAGTACAAAACTGAGTTCCTTTTGGCATGTGGGGGCATGTGGAATATTAGTTTCCTAACCAGGGGTCCCACTCATACCCCCTGCAGTGGAAGCCTTGGAGCCCTAACCATGGGACCATCATGGAAATGCCCTGAGCTTTTTAAAAATATATTTTATTAATTTATTTATTTGTCTGCACTGAGTCTCAGTTGCAGCATTGTGGGATCTAGTTCCCTGACCAGGAATCAAGCCCAAGCTGCCTACATTGGGAACACTGGAGTCATAGCCACTGGACCACCAGGGATGTCCCCCACTCCCTGATCTTCTAAATGGAAAAACTAAGGGTTTATATTGTCATGTGTTGTTTTTTTCCCACTGCCTTGAAGATGTGCAGCTAATTGGTCATTACCCTTGGAGTAGAAATGGGAGGAGGCCTCAGTTCCAGAGTGTGCGTCTTCATCAATGTCAGGAGTAATCTGGAGTCGTCAGGTGATCTGGCAGACCTCCTTTCCCAGGATCTCACACTGCTTGTAGTCCTGTGGCGTGAAAAAATGATGATAAATGCGGAAAAATAGAATTTTTATGCTTTATTTACTCTCTTTTGCTTAATAGGAAAAAGAGCATGCCAGAAAAAGCTGGGCGAGTCATTATTTTTGACTTAGAAAATATAGAAGCTGGAAAATAGGGAAGGGAATGTTCCTTTCCAGGAGGCCTTGGAGAGTTGGGCAGAGTTTGAAGTTAATGGAAACATTTTGACAGCATGAGGACATCACGTGGGTTCATTGGTGCTCAGAACTGTTTATGAAATATCTACTTATGTTGGCAGGCAGTTTGAGGGGAGATAGTCTGTCATTGCTGTCTGTCTTCCCCATATTAAAAAATGTGGCTCCTTGTTTTCTCAAAAAACTACTCTAGCAAAAGGAAAACAAATGCTATTTCTAGGCAGTGCTTGAGAAATGTTTGTGATGTTAACCAAAGAATTTCAGTAGAAGTTGTCAGTGTTATTTTAGGCCCTGTGGACCTATTGATAGGAATTCGAGACAGTGTTAGAGAAATCACTGCTCAGTAGCTGACATTTCTAGCCAGAGGAATTTACTAGTTATATTCATACTGTACAATTAGGGAAGAAATTCATGGTGAAAATGTACAAGTTATTTTGGCATGTGGGGGCATGTGGAATATTAGTTTCCTAACCAGGGGTCCCACTCATACCCCCTGCAGTGGAAGCCTTGGAGCCCTAACCATGGGACCATCATGGAAATGCCCTGAGCTTTTTAAAAATATATTTTATTAATTTATTTATTTGTCTGCACTGAGTCTCAGTTGCAGCATTGTGGGATCTAGTTCCCTGACCAGGAATCAAGCCCAAGCTGCCTACATTGGGAACACTGGAGTCATAGCCACTGGACCACCAGGGATGTCCCCCACTCCCTGATCTTCTAAATGGAAAAACTAAGGGTTTATATTGTCATGTGTTGTTTTTTTCCCACTGCCTTGAAGATGTGCAGCTAATTGGTCATTACCCTTGGAGTAGAAATGGGAGGAGGCCTCAGTTCCAGAGTGTGCGTCTTCATCAATGTCAGGAGTAATCTGGAGTCGTCAGGTGATCTGGCAGACCTCCTTTCCCAGGATCTCACACTGCTTGTAGTCCTGTGGCGTGAAAAAATGATGATAAATGCGGAAAAATAGAATTTTTATGCTTTATTTACTCTCTTTTGCTTAATAGGAAAAAGAGCATGCCAGAAAAAGCTGGGCGAGTCATTATTTTTGACTTAGAAAATATAGAAGCTGGAAAATAGGGAAGGGAATGTTCCTTTCCAGGAGGCCTTGGAGAGTTGGGCAGAGTTTGAAGTTAATGGAAACATTTTGACAGCATGAGGACATCACGTGGGTTCATTGGTGCTCAGAACTGTTTATGAAATATCTACTTATGTTGGCAGGCAGTTTGAGGGGAGATAGTCTGTCATTGCTGTCTGTCTTCCCCATATTAAAAAATGTGGCTCCTTGTTTTCTCAAAAAGCTACTCTAGCAAAAGGAAAACAAATGCTATTTCTAGGCAGTGCTTGAGAAATGTTTGTGATGTTAACCAAAGAATTTCAGTAGAAGTTGTCAGTGTTATTTTAGGCCCTGTGGACCTATTGATAGGAATTCGAGACAGTGTTAGAGAAATCACTGCTCAGTAGCTGACATTTCTAGCCAGAGGAATTTACTAGTTATATTCATACTGTACAATTAGGGAAGATTATTTTTCCAAGATGTGTGTTTTTTTCTTCTCCTAATGGTGATTACAATTAATTTTTAAATGTAGATCAAAGCTTAGTTTTAAGTGAATTCCATTTCCATGCCAAAATCTGTAGGTTTGCTTTTATAAGCTTTATGTTCTTATATTTTCATCCTAAAAAAGTTTTTATTTTTTTAAATGGACAAGTAAAAGGCATTAATTCTAAACACTGATAAGTGTAAAGAATTGAAAAATAACGGGCTTAGAAAAAAGTTCATTAAAGGAGAAAAAGGAAGGAAAAGTGGCTCTTCAATCCAAATGCTGTCTTTATGATTAATAAGCAGTCGTCTGGCTGTAGATAGATTTTCCAGGTAACTTCTTCACACTTCATGGTACTTTCTTTTATTTTTGGATATCTTTCATATTTTGAGCTTCCCCGTAGATTAACTATGCATATGCCTTTTCTCCCCTGTTTAATCATACTTGTCTGTGTTTTTCTGATTTGTAGGAAGAAAAAAAGAAGTTTGACAAAGAGACTGAAAGGAACTATAACCTAATTGATAAACATTTGAATTTATCAGCAAAAAAGAAAGACTCCCATTTACAAGAGGTATTGTTTTATTTTTCTGTTAACCAGTTTGTAAAATATGATTACCAACGCCTATCTTTTTCTTAATGTGCTTTTCTTTTGAGAATGTTTCATGTAGGATTATTAGAGATGGAGAAAATGACCAGGTATTGCCATGAATTAAGGAAAAAAGAGCTCTTGGGAACAGGATGTAAAATCAGACCTCATAGAAGATGGAGGGAAATGCATATTGAGAATTAGGATTTTTAAACTTTTAAATATCTACTTAGTTGGCAGGCAGTTTGAGGAGATAGTCTGTCATTGCTGTCTGTCTTCCCCATATTAAAAATGTGGCTCCTTGTTTTCTCAAAAGCTACTCTAGCAAAAGGAAAACAAATGCTATTTCTAGGCAGTGCTTGAGAAATGTTTGTGATGTTAACCAAAGAATTTCAGTAGAAGTTGTCAGTGTTATTTTAGGCCCTGTGGACCTATTGATAGGAATTCGAGACAGTGTTAGAGAAATCACTGCTCAGTAGCTGACATTTCTAGCCAGAGGAATTTACTAGTTATATTCATACTGTACAATTAGGGAAGATTATTTTTCCAAGATGTGTGTTTTTTTCTTCTCCTAATGGTGATTACAATTAATTTTTAAATGTAGATCAAAGCTTAGTTTTAAGTGAATTCCATTTCCATGCCAAAATCTGTAGGTTTGCTTTTATAAGCTTTATGTTCTTATATTTTCATCCTAAAAAAGTTTTTATTTTTTTAAATGGACAAGTAAAAGGCATTAATTCTAAACACTGATAAGTGTAAAGAATTGAAAAATAACGGGCTTAGAAAAAAGTTCATTAAAGGAGAAAAAGGAAGGAAAAGTGGCTCTTCAATCCAAATGCTGTCTTTATGATTAATAAGCAGTCGTCTGGCTGTAGATAGATTTTCCAGGTAACTTCTTCACACTTCATGGTACTTTCTTTTATTTTTGGATATCTTTCATATTTTGAGCTTCCCCGTAGATTAACTATGCATATGCCTTTTCTCCCCTGTTTAATCATACTTGTCTGTGTTTTTCTGATTTGTAGGAAGAAAAAAAGAAGTTTGACAAAGAGACTGAAAGGAACTATAACCTAATTGATAAACATTTGAATTTATCAGCAAAAAAGAAAGACTCCCATTTACAAGAGGTATTGTTTTATTTTTCTGTTAACCAGTTTGTAAAATATGATTACCAACGCCTATCTTTTTCTTAATGTGCTTTTCTTTTGAGAATGTTTCATGTAGGATTATTAGAGATGGAGAAAATGACCAGGTATTGCCATGAATTAAGGAAAAAAGAGCTCTTTGGGAACAGGATGTAAAATCAGACCTCATAGAGTGATTAATGCAGTGTGGATTCCTGGTCTTGAAAGTGTTGGTTCTGAGTGCATTTCATTGCAATAGTCGTTTTAACCAGCATGACTGAGAAAACATGTATTATTTTCAGGAATAGATTTATTAATTAAAGATTTCTCGAAGTGAATTAAGTAAGTTCCTGCTCCATTTGGCTTTCGTGTGAAGGCAACATTCATCTTACTTAACATGGAAGATTCAAGAGTTCTCAGCTTCATTGGAAAGAGAGCATCTGTTTTACTTGTGTTAATAGACTCACTTGCTTAGGAGGGAGCCATATGTAAGGAGCAAGGAATTCATGTCTTCTCTCTCATTTTCTCTTTCTTTTCTCTACTCCCTACCACTTGTTTATCCTCACTCACACCCTCTAGTGGAAACTCTGTTGTTCTTGATTTGGAACATGTGCTTTTCTTAAACACATGCTGTTTGTAGTTCTAACGATTTTGACTCATCCTGCCAAAGTGTGACATTTGCCCCTGCCTTTGCTTATTTTTAAACACATAAGAAATCCAGGCCTAATGTATACTCAGTGAAGCATACACTCAGTAAAGTGTATCATCAAAATGATAATATGGTAGAATAAACCTGGGTTGTATTTAAATGTTACAGGTTTTCTTGCAAACTCTGTATGCGTGTGGTTATTTTGACATTCACCACATGTCACCTCTTCTTTTGTCTCTCTGGTACTTTTCGCTGATGTTTAGATGGCCTTTGCTGGTCTCTCATGGAGAAAGGCCCTTTTGTACCAGTTAATCCTGACTACAATGCTGTGTGAAGGCAGGGCTCCATTCTCTGTGTTTCCATATTGTATAGAAAGCCATGCGGTTGTTATGAGTGCTCCCTCCTCTCCTCCGTCAGCTCTGAAGAGACAGCTGTTGCTCCAGAGACTCTCTTTATGTCAGCGGCTTCCACTTCTGCTCATCTTACTCTCTGTTTCCAGCTATCCTGATGGAATTTCCATGCCCCTAGTCAATTTCCCCATCTCCACCACACTCTCTAATTAGGCATCATTCCTGTTGCTGGGCAAGCCTGTAGAGTCCTCCAGGCTCTTTCTCTCTCAGCCCATCTAGACTCTCAGTCTAGGTCTTCTTCAGCTTGAGAATATTCTCAGAATGTGGCAAATTCTCCTGGCCACAGCCCTGTCACCCTGGCCACAGCCCTGTCACCCTGGCCCAGGCGGTGGGCATTTCTCAAAGAGATGGCTATTAAAGTCTCCCAGCTTTTACTCAGGTATCCCTGAAGTTTATTTTCTTTTTCAAATTAATTTATTTTTCATTCATGCATTTGTACATGTATACATGTGGCTTCCCTGGACGCTCAGAATGTAAAGAACCTGCCTGCAATGCAGTAGATGTGGGTTCCATCCCTGGGTTGGGAAGATCCCTTACAGAAGGGAATGGCAACCCACTCCAGTGTTCTTGCCTGGGAAATCCCATGGACAGAGGAGCCTGGTGGGCTACAGTCTATGGGGTCTCAGAGAGTCAGACACGACTGAATGACTAACACTTTCACTTTCTTTTTCAAGTATACATGCATGTATGTCAGTGTGTCGTGTGGCACCTTAGCTCCCTGACCAGGGATCGAAGCCCTGTCCCATGTATTGGGAGCATGGAGTCTTAACCACTGGGCCACCAGGCAAGTCCCCTCACAGTTTACTTTCTGTACAGTAGAAGAGTGATCCTTTGTGTTTCTCTTCTTTTCCAAATGTTCCTCAAAGCTCCCTTCAGTGGCCCCAGGTCCAGCCTGCCTCTTCTCACACCCACACGACTGCCTCCCTCTGGCTTGGCTCCGTGCTGAGGGCCTTGCCTTTTCTTCATTCTTCTACCAGAACTGCATGACTCACTCCTGCTGATAGTCTTCCAAATACTCTCCTCTCAGACTTTCCATGAGTAGAGAGATGTTTTCTGACCGCCTTATTTAGGATGCCTCCCTTACTCTGCCTTTTTTTAAAATTCATGTTCTCACAACCATTTGACTTAGTACATATTCAAGTATGGGCCTTCCAGGTGCTGCAGTGGTAAAGAATCCACCTGCTGGGCTTCCCTGGTGGTCCAGTGGGTAAAGAGTCTGCCTTGCAGTGCAAGGGGCACTGGTTTGAGTCCTGGCTTGGAAGATCCCACATGCAGACGAACGGCTGGGCAGGTGTGTCCAATCACGAGTCAGCGCTCTGGAGCCCATGTGCCCAGAGCTGATGCTCTGCAGCGAGAGAGACCACTGCAATGGGAGTCCCACACATGCCGAAGAATAAAGATGGATGAAAAATGAACGATTGCTTAGAAGAATCCACCTGCCAGTGCAGGAGGCGCAGGAGACTTGGGTTCAGTCTCTGGGTCAGGAAGATCCCCTAGAGTAGGAAATGGCAACTGGCCACCATATCTTTGCCTGGAAATTCCATGAACAGAGAAGCCTGGTGGGGTACAGTCCATGGAGTCACAAAAGGTTGGACATGACTGAGCGCACACGGTGTATGATGTATATTTGGTTGTTTCATGGCTTCTTTCCATAGGATGTCAACTCCGTACAGGCAACAAGATAGTTCTGTTCAGCACCCTGTCCTCAGTGCCTAGAATAAGACCTGTCAGGGACTAGGCACTTAATATTTATTGAATGAACAGGTGCAAAGATTATGAACTAGAGCTTCAACAATTTCATCATTTGCAAACATGATTAAACTTCACATTGGAAATTTGAAGGGACCCTCAAGATGAATCATTGTAGTTTCATTTAAAGTATGTTTTCCTGAGTCTTCCCTGGTGGTTCATGGTTAAGACTCTGTGTTCTCAAGGCAGGGGGCATGGGTCTGATCCGTGGTTGGGGAACTGTGATCTCATGTGCTGAGTGGCATGACCAAAAGATTAAAAAATTTTACATATTCTTTGCTGTCTTGCTCTGTGTGTTCCTTACAAACATACAGAACGTGTACTCGATGAGATTTCTGTTGTAAGTGTGAAGACCTTAAGGACGGGGATGTTCCTTAAAGGAAAGAAGGTTGGATGTGACTTTGGCCACTTTTGCCAGTGGCTGATGTATTCATTGCTGATCGTCAGTAAATTGAGTTGAGATCTCAAGAGATGAATATATGTTTCTGAGAGTGGCACCTGCTCTTGTTATCAGCTATTCTCTCCTCTGTTCCAATGCGAATCACAGGAGAAGACTGACAGACTGCAGGCTGGCAGTTGTGGTAATTCTATTAGGATCTTTGCCTCCAGCTCTGAATTGATTGGGCACAGTAGCTTCTGCCTCCATCACACACCCAGATTCTCAACATTTGTACTACAACAGTCAGTGGATGTTTGGGGAAATTCTACAACTGCTGATATTTGAAGTTTATTTATCTGTTTATTTATTTTTGGTTATTCTGGGTTTTCATTGTTGCCACAGGCTCTTCTCTAGTTGCAGGGAGTGGAGGCTCCTCTCCAGTTGAGGTGAGCAGGCTTCTTGTTGAGGTTATTTCTCATGTTGTGGAACTCGGGCTCCAGGGCACACGGGGCTTCAGTAGTTGGGACAAGGGCTCATTTCGTGGCAGCTCTGAGGCTCTAGAGCACAGGCTCCATACTTGCGGCTCACAAGCTTAGTTGCTCTGCATCATATAGGATCTTCCCGAATTAGGGATCGAACCCGTGTCTCCTGCATTGGCAGGTGAACTGTTCACCGCTGAGCTGCCAGGGAGGCCCTGAAGTCTGTTTTTGTTTCTAGACGCCAGCTAACAATCAGCACTTGCCATCTGCCTCTACAAAGATGAAGTCACTAGCCCACTTCTGAGGAACTGTTCCTGGGCTATAGTCCACATTGTGTGCACAATAAAAAGAACCTCCCAACTCTCAACTTTGTGCTTTTTTTTTTTCCTTCTCAGTTTATATTCAGTAGTCAAATAATTATATGGAGTAAATATGACCAGAAAAATAGCTCAGAGGCATGCGATCCGTGTACTGTGATTTCTGTTGTTAAAAATTTTACATATTCTTTGCTGTCTTGCTCTGTGTGTTCCTTACAAACATACAGAACGTGTACTCGAGATTTCTGTTGTAAGTGTGAAGACCTTAAGGACGGGGATGTTCCTTAAAGGAAAGAAGGTTGGATGTGACTTTGGCCACTTTTGCCAGTGGCTGATGTATTCATTGCTGATCGTCAGTAAATTGAGTTGAGATCTCAAGAGATGAATATATGTTTCTGAGAGTGGCACCTGCTCTTGTTATCAGCTATTCTCTCCTCTGTTCCAATGCGAATCACAGGAGAAGACTGACAGACTGCAGGCTGGCAGTTGTGGTAATTCTATTAGGATCTTTGCCTCCAGCTCTGAATTGATTGGGCACAGTAGCTTCTGCCTCCATCACACACCCAGATTCTCAACATTTGTACTACAACAGTCAGTGGATGTTTGGGGAAATTCTACAACTGCTGATATTTGAAGTTTATTTATCTGTTTATTTATTTTTGGTTATTCTGGGTTTTCATTGTTGCCACAGGCTCTTCTCTAGTTGCAGGGAGTGGAGGCTCCTCTCCAGTTGAGGTGAGCAGGCTTCTTGTTGAGGTTATTTCTCATGTTGTGGAACTCGGGCTCCAGGGCACACGGGGCTTCAGTAGTTGCGGGACAAGGGCTCATTTAGTTGCAGCTCTGAGGCTCTAGAGCACAGGCTCCATACTTGCGGCTCACAAGCTTAGTTGCTCTGCATCATATAGGATCTTCCCGAATTAGGGATCGAACCCGTGTCTCCTGCATTGGCAGGTGAACTGTTCACCGCTGAGCTGCCAGGGAGGCCCTGAAGTCTGTTTTTGTTTCTAGACGCCAGCTAACAATCAGCACTTGCCATCTGCCTCTACAAAGATGAAGTCACTAGCCCACTTCTGAGGAACTGTTCCTGGGCTATAGTCCACATTGTGTGCACAATAAAAAGAACCTCCCAACTCTCAACTTTGTGCTTTTTTTTTTTCCTTCTCAGTTTATATTCAGTAGTCAAATAATTATATTTAGTAAATATGACCAGAAAAATAGCTCTTTGGAATATCTTTGCATGAGTGATCTATTTCCTTTATGCATATTTACAGCAGGCATGGTCAGAAGTAAGACTGATAATCAAATTGAAGTTGTATGTTTGTTTAAAAAAATGATGTTTGCTTGGTGTAGGAAAAAGTATAGTCCAGTTGTGTGTTTTTCAACGTCACTAAGCAGTGAATTCAGTTCTGGCACTACATGGAGACAGCTTCAGATCCTACAGGTTAAGAGCTCAGTCCTAATGACTGGAAGATGCAAACTATTATATACAGAATGGGTAAACAGCAAGGTACTATTGTAAGCACAGGGAATTTAATATCCCGTAAGAAGCCATAATGGAAAAGAATATATATGTATAGCTGAATCACTTTGCTGTACAGCAGAAACTAACACATTGTGAATCAATAGTACTGCAATTAAAAAAAAAAAAAGACTGCCCCACCTCTGACATCAAGTCCTGGTTGTGCTTCTGACTAACCTACTACAAAGAAGAGGTTCCTGTGACCCCTTCCTTGGGTTTGACTACTTGCTAGGGCAGCCCACATGACTAGGAAACATTCAGCTTACCAGTTTATTATAAAAGGTAATCTAGAGGATGCAGATGAACAGCCAGATGAAGGGGTGCGCAGGACTGGGTCTGGAAGGGCCCCAAGTGCAGAAATTTCTGTGGGATGTGTCACTCTTCAGGCACGTGGAAGGATTTACTCTTGACCCAAAATAAATGGTCTGCCAGCTATTTCTCCAGCAAGGATGGTTTTATTCAGGATTACAAGAGAATTGCAGTTTGAAACTTTGCAGCTGTGGTGAGCCAAGGGCAAGTTCCCACACGGTATGGGAAGGAGAACACCTTGATTGAGCAGAAAGGTAGTTGAGAGGCTACAGTAAACAGACTCCATGGCTTTCCTTGGACTGCATGTTTGCCAGGAAAGAAGAGCCATCTTCCTTCTTTCTCCTGGGCTCTATTGTGGTCAGAAGCCATGAGCGCTTGTCCTCTGGTCTCCCAGTTCTGTTTAATTGGGTTTTGTGTTTATTCATTTTTTTAACATTACCAACCTGGAAACTTGTGAACTCTTGTTCAGGAGTTTCTAGAGCTTAATCTGTAGTGCTTCTCCCTTCCTCAAGGTCAGTGGGTGGGGCTAAAGCGCCAGCCTTCTAATCAGTGCAGCCTTGGGGCCCACCCTAAATCACTCATTAGCATAAACCGGAGTATTCTCACCAGGGACTCCTTACAAATGACTACAGACACTTTGCTTAGTCAGGAAATGCCAAGAGTTTTAGGAGATTTGTGCCAGGAACCTGGGACAAAGACCAAATACGTTTCTTCTTATCCCACTTATGTAGTGATTACGTTTTAGACTGAGTCAAGCCAAAGGACGGTGCTGCTGAGTATAATTTGGATGTCTCTGGTGATGGTATAAATTATGAGGTATCTAGAGTCCCAGGGATTCTGGTGATAAGATCTCGCCGTGCCTGGCACAGCAGTTCTGAACACTCAGAATATTAGGAGGCTGTGAATAGAAGCTGAGCAGAAATGCAGGAGCACAACCAGGAGAGAGAATCCAATATAAAAGAAAACAAACAAAAAAGAAACCAACTTGGTAAATCTGATCCTGGTGAAATTTTCTTGAAAGACATTTCTCATTAACAGTAACATGAGAAGTCCAGTTCAGTCACTCATTTGTGCCCAGCTCTTTCTGGCAACCCCATAGACTGCAGCATAGCAGACTTCCCTGTCCTACACCATCTCCCAGAGCTTGCTCAAACTCATGTCCATTGAGTCAATGAGGGTGCGCAGGACTGGGTCTGGAAGGGCCCCAAGTGCAGAAATTTCTGTGGGATGTGTCACTCTTCAGGCACGTGGAAGGATTTACTCTTGACCCAAAATAAATGGTCTGCCAGCTATTTCTCCAGCAAGGATGGTTTTATTCAGGATTACAAGAGAATTGCAGTTTGAAACTTTGCAGCTGTGGTGAGCCAAGGGCAAGTTCCCACACGGTATGGGAAGGAGAACACCTTGATTGAGCAGAAAGGTAGTTGAGAGGCTACAGTAAACAGACTCCATGGCTTTCCTTGGACTGCATGTTTGCCAGGAAAGAAGAGCCATCTTCCTTCTTTCTCCTGGGCTCTATTGTGGTCAGAAGCCATGAGCGCTTGTCCTCTGGTCTCCCAGTTCTGTTTAATTGGGTTTTGTGTTTATTCATTTTTTTAACATTACCAACCTGGAAACTTGTGAACTCTTGTTCAGGAGTTTCTAGAGCTTAATCTGTAGTGCTTCTCCCTTCCTCAAGGTCAGTGGGTGGGGCTAAAGCGCCAGCCTTCTAATCAGTGCAGCCTTGGGGCCCACCCTAAATCACTCATTAGCATAAACCGGAGTATTCTCACCAGGGACTCCTTACAAATGACTACAGACACTTTGCTTAGTCAGGAAATGCCAAGAGTTTTAGGAGATTTGTGCCAGGAACCTGGGACAAAGACCAAATACGTTTCTTCTTATCCCACTTATGTAGTGATTACGTTTTAGACTGAGTCAAGCCAAAGGACGGTGCTGCTGAGTATAATTTGGATGTCTCTGGTGATGGTATAAATTATGAGGTATCTAGAGTCCCAGGGATTCTGGTGATAAGATCTCGCCGTGCCTGGCACAGCAGTTCTGAACACTCAGAATATTAGGAGGCTGTGAATAGAAGCTGAGCAGAAATGCAGGAGCACAACCAGGAGAGAGAATCCAATATAAAAGAAAACAAACAAAAAAGAAACCAACTTGGTAAATCTGATCCTGGTGAAATTTTCTTGAAAGACATTTCTCATTAACAGTAACATGAGAAGTCCAGTTCAGTCACTCATTTGTGCCCAGCTCTTTCTGGCAACCCCATAGACTGCAGCATAGCAGACTTCCCTGTCCTACACCATCTCCCAGAGCTTGCTCAAACTCATGTCCATTGAGTCAATGATGCCATCTAACCATCTTGTCCTCCGTCGTCCCCTTCTCCCGCCTTCTATTTTTTCCCAGCATCGGAATCTTTTCCAATGAGTCATCTCTTTGCATCAGGTGGCTCAAGTACTGGAAAATCTACCCTTAAATTCCCTGTAGCTCCATTTTAGTAAGTACTCAACACACATGCATTGTTTTTCCTGGGCACTGTGCTTTTCCACTTTTGGTGGCTGAATTCTCAATCTCTGGTCAATAGATGTATGAAAATGATGATTTCTATGAGTATTAGGTAGAAAATTGGGCCTAGTAAGAAACATTTTGGCTTAGTCATACCAAAAAAGTAGTCACAATCTGGGGCTTCCCTGGTGGTCCAGTGGGTAAGGACACTGCCTTGCAGTGCGAGGGGCGCTGGTTCGATCCCTGGCCTGGGAAGATCCCATGTGCTGCGGAGCGGCTGGACTGGTGTGTGCAACTACTGAGCCGGAGCTCTAGAGCGCACGCGCCCAGAGCTGGTACTCTGCGATGAGAGAGGCCACTGCGTTGGGAGGCCCACACAAGTCAAAAAACAAAGATAAATAATGAAAGATCAATAGAATCCCACCCCCCCCCCTCCCCAAATAGTCACAATCTGAAAGTAGTGTTATGTTTATCTGTGGGAATTAAGAGGACTTTAGTCCCAGGAAAGAGCATCTCAAGTGACCTTGAGAGACTGCTTCAAGGAGGCAGGGAAAGGAGTCAGCATATAGTTGATAACAAGGTGGGGGTGAGTGGGGAGGGAGTCTGTTAATTAAGGAAAACCAGGTATCTCAAGGAATTTGCTGTCTTCTGTATATGGGAAGTTGCCAGTGTCTGGGCTCCCTGAATTCATTTCTTTCATATGCCTCTCAGCTCTCTGGGGCCAAATGCTGCTTCTTGATTGTTCACATCCTTAATGTTTACCATAAGGGGTGGCGAATGTGATGGATGGTGGCCTCCTGTGCTTTCTTGGCATCCCCCAAGCTGCTCAGAGCTCTTACCTGATGGCCGCTGGGTAGCTGGTAGTGTTGGCCTGGGCTCAGAAATTTACATTTGAAAGTCTTTTGTGTTTACACACATAGCAGAACATACTTCATTTCACAGTAAGAAACAATGTTTATATATAAATATTCCTCAAAAAATGATATGACGCCCAAGAAATTATTACCTGTTACCTTTGTTTTCCAACATTTAAATTGTTGTTGTGGTTAAATATAGCAAAAGTACAATGTTGACTGTGTTCAAGTATATGGTGTGTTCCATGTCATTAGGTACAGTCACCTTGTTGTACAGCCCACCCTCTACATTCCAACTCCAGAAGGCGTTTCAGCTGGAGATGTGGAAACTCTGTGCCCATTAAACTACCCCCGCAGCCCTCTTCCCTCCTAGCTCCTGACCACCATTCTACTTCCTGCTTATATGAATCTCACTGTTCCGGGTACCTTATGTAAGAAGAATCATATAGCACCTGTTCTTTTGTGATTGGTTCATTTCAGTTGGCCTTGTTAACTAAAAAAAAGAGAAAAGTACAACGTTGTAGGTTGCATATTTTATCTGAGGCAAAATGAGGACTGTAGAATGGGAGGGAGCATTTCAGATAGCTCAGAGAAACTGCTCCCAAGAGGCGGAGGGGAAGGTCAGTGTATATGTGAGTTTGTTGAAGGGGCGAGTGTGTACAGTGAAGCATGTATTTTTTTTGGTGGAAAGTTTCTTCTCACTTTGTGAGAGTGACTGCTAGTCATGAGGAAGATGACATCTCCATGAAGGATTTTAGTGCTTTTCTAGATATGAGGAGATACAGGAATTGGGCTTATAAAGTCAGCTCCTAAAAATATCTGATTATCTGAAGACCTACCTATTCTGCCAGTTTTTCCCAGAGCACAGAGCGCTCCATCTTCCACCCTGAACTCCTTTTCAGAGAGTGTGGAAGGTCAGTAGCTATAGCAGGTCATGATTTAATCCTTGAGCATGTAGTTGGCAAGGGCCAGTTTATAGTTGATATTGTAATGTCCTCAGGCTTCATCCATGTTATAGCAGGTGCCAGAATTTCCTTCTAGTCTGAGGCTGAATTCCATTATCTGTGTAGACCACATTTTGTTTATCCCATCATCTGTCAGTGGGCACTTTGGTTACTTTTATCCTTTGGCTGCTGTGAATAATGCTGCCGTGAACGTGGGTGAGCAGGAATCTGAGTCTCTGCTTGCATTTCTTGTGAGTGTATGCCCCGAAATGGAACTGTAGGATCATACAGTTATCCTCTTTTAAATTATTTTTTTAGAGAACTGCCATGCTGTTTTCCATAGCAGCTGGATTATTTTACATTTACATCAATAGTGTATAGAGTTCCAGTTTCTCCACATCTTCACCAATACTTTTTATTGTCTATTTTGTTTGAGGATAGATTTATTTCTGTTATTTGTTTTATTTTTGATAAATGTGAGGTGAGCCTTGTGGTTTTGATTTGTATTTCCCTAATGATGAGTGAGATTGAGCATCCTTCCATGTGTTTCGATATGGCCTCTTTGGAGAAATGTCCAGGTAAATACGATGTTACTCTTCTAAGAACCGTTCTGAGGACCAGAGTGTTCTCCACTGTTCCTCTGTGGAGCCTTCCCCTCTCCCAATTCCTTTCTTAGTTAGACAAGAGAACCTGGAACCTTTTTTTGGAATAGGCCCCTGGCCATCTGGTGACCGTTTGGTGCCTGTTCCCTCCCAAGGGATGGGACGTGGTGAGGGCTTAGGAGCTACCCATCTGCTGACTACCTGCAGATGGGCGCCAAGCCCAGGCCTGCCTGGGAGCCACGTTCTTGAGCCGGGGCTGTTGCCGCCGCCGCTTCACCTGCTGCCTTCACTCAGGAGTGCTGTGGTGACTGGAATTTGCTCAGCCCTCCTTCCCAGGCTGCTTCATTCTTAGGCGATTTGTTAATGGAAATACTGTTTGTGTAATTCGGATTCTCTGTGTCAGGTTCCATCCAGGGCATCCGTTGTGTTTGGGGGTAGGTTTCTCATGAAGAACATGACTATAGAGTGTTTACTCCTTAGGGGCCCACCTCATCACAGAGATGAGCCGGGGCTGGCCAATGGCTACTGCAGATAGTCACATCTTAAGTATTTGACATTTTTGAAGACCATGAGGTCCCTGTTGTAACAGCTCAGTTCAGCTGTCGTAGCAGGAAAGTCTACCTAGAACATACAGAAATGAGTCGTCACGGCTGTGGTCTGTTACAACCTCTTTTAGGAAAACAGGCAGGTGGCCATGTTTGGCCCACAGACAGGAGCTTGGCAGACCTGGGGTAAAGAGTTTCACTTCACACCATCTCGAAGCTGACCGCCTCTCTTGTTTTAACACAGGCAGATATCCAAGTGGAACAGAACCGGCAGCATTTCTACGAACTGTCTCTTGAATATGTGTGTAAGCTTCAGGAAATCCAAGAAAGGAAGAAGTTTGAGTTTGTGGAACCCGTAAGTGTAAATACCAAGTTGCTGTGTGAGTCAAATGCCATGATAGAATAGGAATGTGTTTCTTTCAAGATCTAATTTATGGTTGCTAGAAACCGTGGTGCCCAAACGCGAAGCAAGACGTCAAAAACGGCGCGTGGTGCACCCAGATAGCTGGAGAGTCAAAGAGCACTGCCAACTAATGGGTCTCATCCTTCCTTACACAACAGCGTGGAATGAGTATCATCCCTGTGATTGCGTGGCCTCGAGGACTCCACAGTCAGGCACAGCTTCTGCTGTCCTAGCTGTAACTCCACCCTTAAAAACATTCCTACGAAGGAGTCGTAGATACACATATGTCCCTTCCCCCCTGAATCTCCCTTCGACCTCCCTCCCTATCCCACCCCTCCAGCTTGTTATAGAGCCCCTGTTTGAGTTCCCTGAGTCATACAGCAAATGCCCATTGGCTATTTTACATGTGGTACTGTAGGTTTCTGTTATTCTGTATACCTGTGGCGGATTCATGTTGCTGTTTTGGAGATATCAACAAAATTCTATAAAGCAATTATCCTTCAATTAAAAAATAAATAATTTGCAAAGAAGTTCCCATGAAAGAAATTATATTGGAATGTGAGCATGGTGGTGTTTATGAATCATCTTTATTTCACTTAAGTTTGTCTTTAAGGCAAGTGCATCCATCCAAATCTTGGTACTTGCATCAGTGACAGGTCAACAAGTTATTTTTAATACAGTTCACAATATGTATGCAGTGTAAGTTAAGAAACTACTTTGTGAATTACTCTGACATTGATTTACACTTATTTTAGAAACACTTGATTTTCAGTTGTGCTATGCAGATGTACTCTGAGAACTTCATTTATTTATATGTTAATATATCTACGAATATATGTATCTTCTGAATCAAAATATAGAGGGTATTTAATATTATGGGTTTTAGCAAAAAACCCCCTCAAAACCAAAAAAACAACAGAGGTACACTGAGATCCATGCTTCTTAAAAGTTCACCTTAATTTTAACATAGCCTTCCAGGTGGTGCTAGTGGTAAAGAACCCACCTGCCAGTGCAGGAGACATATAAGAGACTCAGGTTCAACCTACTGGTTGGGAAGATCCCTGGAGAAGGGCATGGAAACTCACTCCAGTATTTTTGCTTGGAGAATCCCATCTTCAGAGGAGCCTGGAGGGCTGCTGTCTGTAGGTCTCAAAGAGTTGTTCATGACTGAAGCGACTTAGCATGCATGCATGCATGCACACATATATTGCATGTGATTTAATAACTTTACTGAGGTATAATTCACATTCCATACAGTTTACCTACTGTGTGTATGATGTTGAGAAAGAAGCTAAAAAACCAAGTAATAGTTAATGAAAAATTAGCGTTCATGGAAGCTATGGTCCAGTGGAGTAACGGAATTACCCTAAGTTAAATAGAGAAAACCTCCTTCAAACTTTCTTTTTATGAGGAATCACCATAATAGCCTGTATTTTTTGAGATTTTACAGTGCTCAGTCATTGTTCAGGTCCTTGTTCTAAGCACTTTTCTGTGATTTGGCATGAATTCCACACTGTACTCTGTTAAGGAAATATTTTAATTATCCCACTTAGCATGTGTAGAAATAGAAGAAGAGAAATGTCAGTGGTTTGCTCCAGTGGGAAATTGACCTCTGCTGGCCACTTGACATCCAAGTCCCAAATTCCTCAGCGTGACACGATGTGACATTCTGAAGACAGTGAATTTCAGGATTTCCTTAACTCATCCCCAGATCTTCTTCCTGTGGGTTTGCTCACATGTCGGGCAGAGGCAGCCGCCTCTGATCAAGAGAGTGGGGGGTAGTTCCTAGGAAGCTCGGGGCTTACTTGCTGTCCTGCCTCTGCCCGTCTCTGCCTCAGTCACTGAGCATTGTTGTCAACAAAAAAGAGGGTGTCCCATACTGTATGCCCTTTGAAAGATCTTTTTTTAAAAGTTTTATTTCAGTTTTTACATTTACAGAGTTTTGTTGTTTACAGATATGTATGATCCCAGATTAGTCATATGTATATCCGCCCATCTCATCCCTCCAGGCTGTCGCAAGATCTTTTAACTCTGTTCTGTATTTCACTTTAGTGATAAGGGTTTCAATTATAAATGAATATAGGGATTCTCTTGACTAGAAAGGACAAATGGGGGAGGTAGAACTCCATCTCTTCTCTACCGCTTACTGTAAAAACTGTCTAATGGCTCTGCCATTTAGGGAAAAGTCACAAATTCTTTTAATTAATTTATTTTTTAGATAGGGACCAATTAATGAATAAAATGCAGTTAGATTTAGTTGAAATCTAGTGACGCCCTATGAATTATTTTGCATTAATAAAATCTTAATGAGATGTAGGGAAATATGTGGATGTTTTAATTAAGTTTTTTCCCTGAGGGTTTTTGTGTGTGTGCACTAATGTCTTTTCTCTTTTGTTTTAGATGCTGTCATTTTTTCAGGGAATGTTTACTTTCTATCATCAGGGCCATGAACTTGCCAAAGACTTCAATCACTACAAAATGGAACTTCAGATCAATATTCAGAATGTAAGGAAATGAAACCTTTCTCTTTATGAAGAAGATGTTTGAGAGGTGTAGTTTTGATTTGTTTGGTGTGTGAAAAACCTTAAGAGCAGGCTGATCTATTGGTCCCGGGAAACTGAGGCTACGCTGCCACCTTCTGGTCAGATATCAGTATAACAGGCTGCTCTCCAGCTGTAGGAGACTCCGGGGATGCTGCCACCTGGCGGATGCTTTCTTGAAAAACCAAATTCATATCCTGTAATTTATTTTTCTACCCTTATTTTCCAAAAAGGCATGAAGTATGTTGTTAAAATCAAAATTTCACATAATTTGCTTTATTTTTTTCCAAATATAATTGGCACACAACATTGTTTTAACTGCTGCAGCTTAACAACTTTACTTACTATATTGCAAGATGATTTCCGTGTCAGCTTAATTAACATCTATCACTTTGTGTAGTTAAAAAAAATTTTTTTTTTCTTGTGACGAAAGTTTGACTGTCTGCTCTCTCAGCAGCTATGAAGCATGCCTTGTAGCGGTGTGACCTAGGTATTCAGTCCTCTGTGAGATGGTCTTTAGGATAAACCTTAGTTGTGTAATTCCAAGTTTGCTGTCTATGAATCAGACAAAATACTCTTCAACTTTAGATTTCAGGTGTTCCAATTCTAATCTAAGTTTCTTCTGTCACCTGTATGTTTTATTTGATTTTAATTTCCAAATGAGCTCACGGTTCCAGTGGAAGTTCTTTCCTGGGTTTTTTGCATGTTCACTAATGTGTTGGTGCTCACAGTTGCTGTCGGTCCTTTATAGTTTTCCTGGAAAATGTATACTTTCTATTAGGTCTTGGATAAAGAGATTTTAAAAGAACTTAATCTCTTAAACAGTATAATATGTCATTCATATCTGAAGGTGGTAGATGTTTTTCTTTTCAAAACTTCATAGTTGATTTTGGAAGTCTCCTTCAAAAGCTATGCAAGTTATGTTTAGCATAATTTCAAATGTTGTTAACAATTCAGTGAGTAAGTTTGAGGACAGACTCCTAGCATCCTAAAAGATGTACCAGGAGAATAATGGGGCTGTCTGTACTATTAGCTACCTGACCTTAAGCTTCTTACGATCTTAGAAATTGAGAACGAGTCATTTTAGTGTAGATTTTGTTTCTAAGTTAATTTGGTATAGCTGGAAATATAAATAATGAAATCTCTCATGTTTTGTAATTCATGTGTCAGTTTGTATTTGAAGGTTGTACATTCTATGACTAAAAGAGTAGATTCTTCCCTTTACCCCTCAATATCAGAGATATAAGGAAACAGTTTTAAAATATGTCACAGTGTCTATGTGTAGATTAGTCCTAACTTCAAAGCTGTCTCTGGAGGTAGTAGAATATTTAGTCTAATGGTGCTATGATGCATCAGAATACTTCTGCTGGCAACAGAACACAGTGTTGTAAAAAGCACATTCCATAGTTTAGAAGATGAGATTATTACCTTGATTCTTTCGTATTTTTGTTTTCCACTACCTGACTGTTTAACTTATGTCTGCAGCTCACCTGTCAAGGGCTGGTCCGGCAGAACCGATCCATAATTTGTGTAAAATGAGGAGGCAGGGCCTCCTTATTCAAGAATGAGGAATCTCCAGGCAGCCACAGCAGAGCATTAAATCAAATGCACAACCCTCTGAGCCTGGGCCTGGGTGACAGCTCAGGCCACCCGCCTGTGGAGCCGGCCGGCCCTCCGGGTCTGGGGTGAGGTGTGGGGACACGTCACCGTCTCCTGGGGGCTTCGGAAAACCTGTCCCTGCACAACTCACCTGTGTGAACGGTCGTTCGTCACACACAGCTGGGGTCAAGGGGCTGTGGTTACCTTGCTGTTGTTTAGTCACTGAGTGACGTCTGACTCTTTTGCAAACCCTTACATACACCAAAACAGTATCAGGGAGATTCAAGATTTAAATGGGAATGAATGGTACTCAGGCATAACTTGAAGATGAGCAAAGCAAAACTTGCAGACAGGCTACCATCTGAAATGGTTCTCCTGGTTCATAGCCTTAGTCTGTTTAGAATGTAACACACACGTTTGGTAACTTTAAAAAGAAATTGGGGAAGAACAGGTTCCTGAAAAAACTCTGTCTGTGACCTCTGGAACTTCAGGATGGCCTCAGTAAACTGTGTGAGTCCTCCACCTCTTCTCTGAGCCCCTCTCTCTGGCATTGCTCTGGCTCCTTCTGCGGCCACTCCTGCAGCTCTGCAGGCCGAGGCCCCGCCTTCCTCCTCGACTTCAGCCTGGAGACACCTGGCTCGGGTGTTCCTGTGCTCTGCACTTGTGCTTTTAGCTCCTTTTCCGTTGAGAAATCCCAGCGCCCTGGAAACGCATGCCACTCCCTCTGCCTCCCCTCAGTAATGTACTACGTTCTTGTCCATTTGTGCTATCCCCTGGGGAGGTTGGCTAATTGCAGGCAAAGCGTTGGCTGTTACGCAGATCCCTGCCGGGTAAGGGTAAAAGGGGATGGGAGGACAGGAGAGAGTGACAGTGGCGGCACAGGCCATCATGTGAAGTCGGTAGCTACGGAAAGCGGCTATGTAGCACAGGGAGCCAGCCTGGTGCTCTGTGATGGCGTGCGGGGAGAATGGGGTGCATGGAGGGAGGCTCCAGAGGGAGGGGGATATATACACACACACAGTTATGACTGATTTGACTTTTGTACAGCAGAAACCAACACGACTTTATAAAGCAATTACCCTCCAATTAAAAAATAATCCCAGCTGTGTTACTCTCTTTTTTTTTTTTTTTATAATTTATTTTTTTGGTGCCTTTGTGTCTTCATTGCAACGCACAGTCTTTCTCCACTTGTAATATGTGGGCTTCCCAGTGCAGTGGCTTCTCTTGTTGTGGCTGCTGGGTTCTAGAGCACAGGCTCAGTAATTGTGGTGCACGGACTTAGTTGCCCCACGACAGGTGGGGTCTTCCTGGACCAGGGATTGAACCTATGCACCCATGCCCCTGCATTGGCAGGTGGATTCTTATCCATTGTACCACCAAGGCAACCTGTTTGTTTTTAATTGATGTTTGTTCTATGCTCAGCCACTCAGTCATGTTTGACACTTTGCGACCAGCCTCTGTTCATGGAATTTTCCAGGCAAGAATACTGGAGTGGGTTGCTGTGCCCTCCTCCAGGTGGGATTTCCCCACCCAGGGACTGAACCCACACCTCTTATATCTCCTGCAAGGGCAGGTGTGTTCTTTAACACTAGTACCCTTTATGCATAGTGATGTGTATCTGTTAATCCTAAATTTCTAATTTATCCCCCGCTTCCCCTTTGATAAGTGTAAGTTGTTTTCTATGTCTGTGAGTCTGTTTTATAAACAAGTTTATTTGTATTATTTTTCAAGATTCCACATTTAAGTGATATCATGACAGTTGTCTTTCTCTGTCTGATTTACTTCTATGTATTACTTTTTATACTGTGTGTATTTATGTTTTGAAGGAAATATGTTGAATGTCGAAACCAAATCCTAGAGTTACCTATCTGTGCTATAATTTTAGAGATAATTCTGGTCAATTTTTAGGTATTTTCCTATAGTAAAATAAAAAAGACAAAATGTTTCATAATCAGAAATAAAAGGTAAAAGTTATTTAAAAAGTTACTCTCCCCCATCTGGTTTCCCCTTTTCTGTTGTAAACATGGTCAGACAGGTTTTTGAGAGAGGTTCAGTCTTTTTCCATTTGACATAATCTGGAATAATTGATGGACAGCAAAAAAAAGAACAAGACGGATTTTAAAAAATAATGTAAATTGCATCAAAAATTTAAAAAATTAATTGAAAACATTTTGTGGTCTCTATCACCAAGAGAATGTGAGGAAAGAGAGAGTTGAATAGAATTTTTCCTGGGAAGAAGTAGAATCTATGAAATTTTAGGACTCAGGAGTCTCTAGAAGTTATTAAGAACGGTTAATAAGAATTTAAGGATATACACACATATTTCTGTTGCAATTTTCTGAGAAGAGTAGAACACCAAAATAAATTATGTGACTTGAGAAAAGAGGGATTGGAAGTGATTGTGTACAAATATGAAAGTGATCGTTTCTGAGAGATGAGTTGGTCACTTTTTGTTCATACAGATCTTATTTATTGGTATTATTTTTTTGCATGGTTTTGTTTTTTTACTGCTACACATCGACCCATATCTGCCATAGGCATAGAGTTGGTCACTTTTTAATCTTGTTTATTCCTCCTGTTTTTGCCTCTAGCCCTGTGTGTGCTCTCCTGTCTTCTCTGTTTTATAGTGTTGTGAATTAGCATTTATAATTCACCCCCCCTCCCCCGCCGAATTTAAAAGCATACTTTCTTTCGCTCAGATACAAAATAATACAATTTTAGTTTGAGCTTCCCTGGCTCAGTGCTAAAGAATCTTCCTGCAATGTAGGAGACCCAGGTTCAAGCCCTGGGTCAGGAAGATACCCTGGCGAAGGTATTGGGAACCCACTCCAATATTGTTGCCTGGAGAATTCCATGGACGGAGGAGCCTGGTGGGCTGTAGTCTATAAGGTTGCAAAGAGTCCAATACAACTGAAGTGACTTAGCACACACACTCACAGTTTGATATTGAAGATTCTCTTTTTTCCTTTGTTAGAGAACAATTGTCACAATTTTTTTTTTTGGCCCTAAGTCATCATTTATTTTCATCCATCTTTATTCTTTGGCCTGTATGGGCCTCCCATTGCAGTGGCCTCTCTCTTGCAGAGCACCGGCTCTGGGCGCATGTGCTCCAGAGCGCTGGCGCTTAATTGGACACACTGGCCCAGCCGCTCCACAGCACGTGGGATCTTCCCGGGCCAGGGATTGAACTGGTGCCCCTTGCAGTGCAAGGTGGACTCTTTACCCACTGGACCACCAGGGAAGCCCAGTTGTCAGTATTGAATGGTTTAATTGCAGTTAAAATAATAATGATGCCACTTATTTTGTTACCATGTACCAGGTGCTACCTATGTGCAATTTGTTTACAATACAAATATCTCATAACATTTAGTCTTTAAAAGCGTCTTGTGATGTGGATTTTTTAAGTCCTACTTTTACAGATGGAGAAAATGAGGGGAAAAAAAACCCTTTCCGGAGTCATACTGCTTTAAAGGTCAGGGCAGCACTGAAACTTGGGCAGGCTCATTCCAGGGCCCAGATTTAGTGTTGGGCTAGAAATGGGCTCACTCATGGAGCATCTGGGGTCTGTAAATACAGGAGCTGGAGAGGATCCTGGTGTGACCATTTGGCTTCACTGGATCTTAACAATTTCTGGGACATGGGAGTCCTTTTCATGTTAAGACCTCAGACTTAGGTACAAGTGATAAAACCTCGGCTCGTGTCTGCCTCTCAACAGTTCTGACGTGCATTCCCCTCGCCTCATGGCAGGTGTTCTTCAGGTGTTCAGACTTGAGCACCTGCTGCCCTGGCATCGCTGCACACCACTCCTTACCCGGCCACCTCCCCACTCATAGGGCTCCTGAGGGGACGAATTGGGGATGTGGTGAGGGGTGTGTGTAGAGGTACCCCTTCTCTTCTGTTTTGTTGTTTTGGGAAGTCAATACAGCAGGCTGTAGGGCCCCACTTCTGGTGTTTTACACCTGCTTCATGAAACTCTCCTCATATTTTAATTACACTTTGCCTTCTTTTGCTCCCTGAGTGAGGTCATAGGGCCAGGATGGGAAAGCTTTACTGAAACATGGCAATTTGAATTTGGAATTGGTCTTTGCTATCTGCCTGTGTGTGCTGTGTGTATACTCAGTGCTGTCTGACTCTTTTGAGACCCCATGGACTGTAGTCCACCCAACTCCTCTGTCCATGGGATTCTCCAGGCAAGAACACTGGAGTGGGCTGCCATTTCCTTTTTCAGGTGATCTTCTCAATCCAGGGATCAAACCCAGGTCTCCCGCATTGTGGGCAGATTCTTTGCTGTCTGAGCCACCAAGGAAGCCCAGAGACACTAGGCTATCTCATAGGTTATTATGAGGATTAAAGCTCCGTACACTGATTTCAAAGCCTGGCGTGCTGCAGTTCCTGGAGTTGCAAAGTGTCAGACACGATTTAGTGTCTGAACAACAAAATTCACAAAATAAACACTCTCATGTGACCTATTGTAACATTTACAGTCTAACATTATTATTATTATTTGATGGTCTCTTCCTGCACACCTGGAATTTAAAATTGGAAATTGCTAGGTTCCAGCCATTCCATTTTGTTGGTGTTTTGTTGCTTAGTGGCTAAGTTGTGTCCAACTCTTCGTGTCCTCATGGACTATAGCTCACCAGGCTCCTCTGTCCATGGGATTTTCCAGGCGAGAATACTGGAGTGGGTTGCCATTTCTTTCTCTAGGGCATCTTCCTGACCTAGGGATTGAACCTGCATCTCTTGCATTGGTAGGTGGGTTCATTACCATTGAACTTCACTGCTGTTCTTTACCAGGGAAGCCAACCACTGTATGATTTGAGCTCAGATTTTTAAAAATGTAATTTTTGCCTTAATTCTTAATTTGCCTAAAATGATACAATAGAAAAAAATAGCGAAACCTTCCTCTCCCTTCCCAGTGCAGAGTTACAAGCATCTGAGGGAGGAGGGCAATGAGGGTAGGGGGTATTGCATTGAGGGACTGTGGCGGTGAGGACGGGGCTGGGAGGATACAGAGGCAGCATGTGGAGGAGGTGGCTGGAGCATTTGGGGGATTGGTTTCGACAAGCAGTTATGTTTGAGGAAATCAGTTCAATTCAGTCGCTTAGTTGACTCTTTGCGACCCCATGGACCGCAGCATGCCAGGCTTCCCTGTCCTTCACCATCTCCCAGGGCTTGCTCAAACTCATGTCCATTGACTCAGTGATGCCATCCAACCATCTCATCCTCTGTTGTCCCCTTCTCCTTCTGCCCTCTATTTTACCCAACATCAGGCTCTTTTCCAATCATTTGTCACTGCATCAGTAAATGTATTGAGAATGATGAAAGCCAGGTTTCTTACTGTCCAGAAAGAAATGTGAAGAACTGAAAAGAGGGCTTCCCAGGTGATACAGTGGTAGAGAATCTGCTTGTCAGCGTGGGAGATGAAACAGACTCGTGTTCAATACCTGGCTCAGAAAGATCCCCTCGAGTAGGAAATGGCACCCTGTGCCAGTATCTTGCCTTGAGAATCCCATGGACAGAGGAGCCTGGTGGGTTACAGTCCAAAGGGTCACAAAGAGTCGGACATGACTGAGTGACTGAGGATGCACACGTGAAAAAGAAACAGGAGGCATCTAGCAGGGGCCCCTGCTGGTCAACTCTATGACAATTTGAGCATTAACTTAAGTAATGAATGTTTCAGATACAACTTACTAGGTTGATAGGAATGTGTGTCTTTGTATGCCCACGTGTGTGCTAGCCTTTGTACATATGTGGCATGCACATGTGTGTGTTATGTACATGTATATGCGTATAAATGTTAGACACAGAGATGGAAAGAAGTGAGAGTGGGGGAGAATCTCAGCACATTGACAAAGAAGGTGACTAAAGTTACAATATAATCAGTTTTAAGATGAGGACAGCCCATCCTAGAGCATGAGAAATGGGAAAGCAAGAGAGGGACCAGCAAATGAGTTCCACCCTCTTTGCAGCCCCCTACATTTTTATAGTACATAAATGAATTAAAAACGATCTCTCAGCTTGTGCTTAAAATAAGCTTCTGTGGTTAGGTTTCCCCTTTATGGTCTTCATTTGTCAGACTCTCCATTCCCCCTAAAAAAAATTGTACCATTCCATCATTTTTCTGCATTTAGAACCTTGGTAAGCCCTTTCATTATTGGGAGGGGAGAGGAGGGATTTCAATAATAATTTTTCATCTCAGCTCCTCCACTTTCACATCAGCAGTTTTTCAGTATTAATACAATTATTTTTGAGTGTAGATGAAAGAAATGTCCAGAAACTTGGTGGTGCTGACTCGTCAGGTTTGCCTGGGTAATTTTGTCACTTCACCTTGCATGTCTGTTTTCAGTCTAGCCATTTGACAGAGATATTGACATGCCAAGTCTCCAGGGCTTCAGAAATGTGATTTGTCTCTTTAGGTATCAAAGACATTATTTGTAGATGAGGTTCCCCCACCTCTTTTTCTGTGAAGAATGTCATTTTCAAGTACTGTTACCATGACCTGGGAAAAAGGACACTGATTTTTATTAGTTTGTAAAGAAGTAAGTTTTTCATATTCTGAATACTTAGGCATATTGCCAGTAATGAGTCAGATTGATTGTTGCAAAGGAAAGACTTCCTTTTATGACCTATCTTTTTTTTTTTAACAAAAAAAATCTAAGACTTAATAATAGTGTGAGACATGCAGGCAGGAATTCTTACGTTGAATAATAGAACTATTCTTGCTATAGAAGATTGCTTTAGAAAGCTTCAAAATAAATTCTAGTAATCTTTTGTTTCTAATAACTATTGATGTTTTTCCTTGCACAGTAATCTCAACACAAAAGAGACATTGGAAAGGAGGGCTTTATTTTGAGAAATTTGTAGAAAAATGCTACAGAAAAGAATGCTGCACATTTCATTTTAGCTATCCAAAGACTGAAAAATGAGCTTAAAACTTCTGTGTGTATTTTAAATCCATTTCAGACACGGAATCGTTTTGAAGGAACAAGATCCGAAGTGGAGGAACTTATGAACAAGATCAGGCAGCATCCCAAGGACCACAAGCGAGCGAGTCAGTTCACAGCAGAAGGCTACCTGTATGTCCAGGAGAAAAGTAAGAGACTCTCCAGCAGTGATGAATAGTTATTCATCATGGCAGGGTATTTAAAAGCTCTCACTGTAATCATTGAGTTTCTGGAGTAAATATATCTCTGGCACTTGAGGGGGAAGACACATTCCTTCTCCAGGGAAGGGCTAGTGAGATGCGGAACTCTGTGAGCACCCTGTTTTCCAGCCACAATCCACCAATTCTGTGCCACACGTTGTTGCAATTCTCTTGGAAGGGAGCTGGGACTTGGTGACACTTGAGGCCGGGGTAGGATATTACCCTTTTCCTCCTTTCCTCTCATCCTCACACCAACACACAGCCACATACTCCTATCCATCTGTACCCCCTCCTCAGAACCCAAATTCTCTACACTGAAGCCAAGAAGGACATATTTCTCTCCTACTTTCACATCATTTCTTTGTGCACTTATCTGAGAACATTCTTTCATTCTTGTTAAAATTATCAGGGCAATTGCATATGACCATAAAAACATTCCTAGATGACATGCTAACTTATCTCACTGAATTTTCAGCATTGTTGCTGTCTTAGTGAATGTGCAGTGTGTCGAGTATCCTTATTTTGAAATTAAGGCACCCAGGAAGCTTTCAGACTTTTAACAGTTTGGCGTAATTTTAACGGTTGAAGTTTACCCCTTCAGCAGTAATGCTTGATTCCTCATTACTAGAAGGAGTAGTGGGCTTCCCAGGTGGTGATAGTGGTAAAGAACCCCCCTGCCAATGCAGGAGACAAGGATTTGATGCCTGGGTTGGGAAGATCCCCTGAAGAAGGAAATGTATTCTTGCCTGAAGAATTCTGTGGACAGAGGAGCCTGGCGGGCTACAGTCTGTGGGGTCACAAAGAGTCAGACATGACTTAGACTGAGTGTGCACTTATAGAAGGAATGGTATGTGATGATGTTGCCCAGTTTCCTGTTTACCTTCTTTCCTGCTCTTGACTGTAGTCTAGGTGCTTTAAACAGCGGAATCGTTTTGAAGGAACAAGATCCAAGTGGAGGAACTTATGAACAAGATCAGGCAGCATCCCAAGGACCACAAGCGGTCAGTTCACAGCAGAAGGCTACCTGTATGTCCAGGAGAAAAGTAAGAGACTCTCCAGCAGTGATGAATAGTTATTCATCATGGCAGGGTATTTAAAAGCTCTCACTGTAATCATTGAGTTTCTGGAGTAAATATATCTCTGGCACTTGAGGGGGAAGACACATTCCTTCTCCAGGGAAGGGCTAGTGAGATGCGGAACTCTGTGAGCACCCTGTTTTCCAGCCACAATCCACCAATTCTGTGCCACACGTTGTTGCAATTCTCTTGGAAGGGAGCTGGGACTTGGTGACACTTGAGGCCGGGGTAGGATATTACCCTTTTCCTCCTTTCCTCTCATCCTCACACCAACACACAGCCACATACTCCTATCCATCTGTACCCCCTCCTCAGAACCCAAATTCTCTACACTGAAGCCAAGAAGGACATATTTCTCTCCTACTTTCACATCATTTCTTTGTGCACTTATCTGAGAACATTCTTTCATTCTTGTTAAAATTATCAGGGCAATTGCATATGACCATAAAAACATTCCTAGATGACATGCTAACTTATCTCACTGAATTTTCAGCATTGTTGCTGTCTTAGTGAATGTGCAGTGTGTCGAGTATCCTTATTTTGAAATTAAGGCACCCAGGAAGCTTTCAGACTTTTAACAGTTTGGCGTAATTTTAACGGTTGAAGTTTACCCCTTCAGCAGTAATGCTTGATTCCTCATTACTAGAAGGAGTAGTGGGCTTCCCAGGTGGTGATAGTGGTAAAGAACCCCCCTGCCAATGCAGGAGACAAGGATTTGATGCCTGGGTTGGGAAGATCCCCTGAAGAAGGAAATGTATTCTTGCCTGAAGAATTCTGTGGACAGAGGAGCCTGGCGGGCTACAGTCTGTGGGGTCACAAAGAGTCAGACATGACTTAGCAACTGAGTGTGCACTTATAGAAGGAATGGTATGTGATGATGTTGCCCAGTTTCCTGTTTACCTTCTTTCCTGCTCTTGACTGTAGTCTAGGTGCTTTAAAGTTTTTATTTCATTTGTTAAGTGTGACTATTTCAACTGGGTTTTCAAACTGACCACTTTTGAGGCAGAAAGGCTCAGGGAACAGCCATGTGATATGGGGGTTTATGTTACGTGCAGTAGGCAGAGGAGTGGTTCTTTTTCCACTTGCCCTTATTTACTGTGGACTTGTTCGTCACATCCCAATGAAGGACAGTTACTGGAAAGGCAGCACTCTAAATTTTTCTAATTTTTTTAATTCTTTTTTTTTTTTTTCAAAAAAATTAAGAGACAGTTTATTTGTACAAATTTTGGTTGAAAGGCAAAGCATGCCATTTCTAAAGGTCCCTTAGGAACAACAGTAGCACCATAGCTATTGAACTGTGTATAGAGTGAATATTTCATTTTTTTAGGAAGTTTATTGGCATATAGTTGATTTACAGTGTTGTGTTAATTTCTTTTATATAGCAAAGTGAGTCGGTTATACACATATATGTGTTATTTCCATATTCTTTTCCATTGTGATCTGTCACAGGACATTGAGTATAGTTCCCTGTGCTATACGATAGGACCTTGTGGTACATCCTTCCTCTATACTACTTGTTTGCATCCGCTAAGCCCAAGCTCTCAATCCAATCCTTTTCTCCCTCTTTTTTTTTTTTTTTTTTATCTTCTTAATTTCATTTTGTTATCAAATTAGAGCTAAGTCAACATACAGGGTAGAAACATGAGAAGAATAGCTTTTTGTAATGTACACTCAAGTAAGAAAAATCACAGGAACCTTTTTTAGATTCATAAAGTGTTAGTCCCTCAGTCATGTCCGGCTCTTTGTGACCCCATGGACTGTAGCCCGCCGGGCTTCCCTGTGCATGGGATTTCCCAGGCAAGAAGACTGGAGTGGGCTTCCATTCCCGTTTCCATTTTAGACTCATAACTGTTGCTTAACTTACTGATTATGAGAGAGAGAGGGCAAAAATTGGATTGAAAAAACAACAGTGACAGAATGTTTTGATTGTTAGCTATATGCCAGGTCCTGTGCTAAGCTCTTTATTCAACTTGCTTTATTAGAAAACCATATGAAGTGCAAGGTGCTGTTATTACCTCATTTACCAGTGAGAACTCAGAAGCGCTGAGGGGTAGACAGTGCGTCCTGGATCATGCGTCTCCTCGAAGCTGGAATTATCTGAGACTAGAGTCTGTTGCATCCTCTCCTGTAATGTTGCCTGAAGCTTGGGCGGTGTGAAAAACCATCCCTAATCTCTATGCTCAGAGCTGGTTGAGTGGGGTCCCACAGAGTCAAGAGCGGATGGAAGCTTAATCAGTGAAGGACTTTGATAATCAGGGCCAGAGACTCTGAAGTTTGGCATTGCCATTTCACAGGGATTTGGTCTAAGCCTAAGATTTTTTAGGTTAAAAGTACAATAATATACTTATCCTCTGTTGAGGTATTTTTCTTGGTGCTGAAACTATGCAGTATTTTTATGAACCATAAAACTCAGTACATATACTGCTGTTGATTCACACACACATACCAGAGATTCCCAAATTCTGGATGAGCACTAAGGATGCTCTGAGATGAGAGTCATTGTGGTCTAGTAATTCCTTTTATCTTTCTCCACCCACAGTGATGTAATTCAGTTTTCTGAAAGCTAAATGCATTTATTTTAAATGAGCCCTTTTTCCTCACTCCTGTTTGTTTTTGATTTTTAGGTATAAAATAAATCTGTATTTTTAGGGTCTGTTTTCAGATGAGATGCTGATGATAATAGGTGTTGTTTTTTTTTTTTTTTAAATTTAATGTCCTTTCTTGGTAAAAGAAAAAATTATCAACGTGTGTTGGGCCTTGATTTTCCTTTTTTATGATGGGACTTTCAGACTGGAACCATTGCTTTTTAAGAGCTCTGATGGTTGTAAGCAAGAGGTGAAAAAGTAGTTCCAAAAGTTTTCTGCTGTGTCTGTGGACAGCTCATTCTGATGTTATTCATGCTTCATTAGCTTTTATTTTCATTTTTGGCTGCACTGAGTCTTTGTTGCTGTGAGGGGGCTTTCTCTAACTGTGGTGAGTGGGGGCTGCTCTCTAGTTGTGCTCAGGCTTCTGTTGCAGTATCTGGGCTCAGTTGCTATGAGGCATGGGAAATCTTAGTTCTCAGACCAGAGCTCGAACCCATGTCCTCTACATTAGCAGGCAGATTCTTCACCACTGGACCATCTGGGAAATCCCGTACTTCATTTGAAAGCTTAACTTAACATTGTTAGTAAGGATGGCTACAAGAGAAGGACAAATACAGTATATTAACACATATATATGGAATCTAGTAGGATGGTGATGATGGCACATGCAGTGAAGCGACAGAAAGACAGACATGGACAGTGGACATATGGACATTGTGGGGAAGGAACAGTGGTTGAGAGGCGTAAGGGAAGTAGCATGAAGGCCTGTACTATCATAAGTGAAGAAAATAGCTCTAGTCATTGCTCTGTGAGAAAAGGGGATCCTTCAGGGGTGCTGTGTGATGGTCGGGAGGGGAGGGAAGGGGGGGATATACATGTGACTAATCTGAGAACATGCATGTCTGTGAACAACAAAACTCTGTAAAAGTTAAAAGTAAAATAAAGGTTTAAAAAAAAAAAAAAAAAAAAAAAAAAAAAAACAAAAAAAAAAAAAAAAAAAAAAGTAAGGATGGCTACATACAAGGTGCGTTAGTGGGCTTAACACACTAGATAGATTTATAAAGTCTCCATGCTTTTCTGCCCTGTCATTCTACATTTCTCTCATTTTGAGAGGCCAGAATTGAATCCAAGACCATCACATATATTCAGTGGAATTCTTGAAGCCCTCATGAGCTATACATACATAGACACAAATGAAAAGTTAAGTTTACAGTTAGGAGATTTTCAAGAATGAGATAATGGTCTAGCAGACTATTTGAAAAATATGTCTTTAAATTACTTCTGTGTTGCTGAAAACTATTAGGACCTTTCCTCAGACTCTATGAGCTTTCTCATTTCCCCTAGTCTCTCCCTTGTCTTAGATTAACCTTGTTGCTGACTTATTTCCTTGACCTATATTGGTTGCTGCTGCTTGGGTTTTTCCTCTTTAGCAGGG
This sequence comes from Tragulus kanchil, assembly GCA_022376925.1. NCBI lineage: Eukaryota > Metazoa > Chordata > Mammalia > Artiodactyla > Tragulidae > Tragulus > Tragulus kanchil. Next base: position 37,562,751 of record JAIOJX010000025.1, read on the forward strand.
TCAAGCTCTGCATATCTCTTTATGAGGAAAAATGTGAAATTCTGTTTCTTGTTGAAGGGCCTCCTCCATTTGGTTCCAGCTGGGTCAAACACTACTGCATGTATCGGAAAGCAGCCAAGAAGTTCAACATGATCCCATTTGAGCACAGATCTGGGGGGAAACTTGTACGTATTTCCTTTTTTATACTCTGTGTTGTCTGCTAGGTGGTCTTTGAGGGCATTGTTTTAGTGGTGTTTATATTCACAAATGATAAGTACCTTCCATTTTGGTTTCAGAGTGAAAATTTTTTTTTTTTTCTAAATAAAATAGGCCAGAAAATAATTTCCATGTTTTCTGAATTATTGGCATGTTTTTTTAAATATTAAGAAAAGATTTATTTGGCTGCACTGGGTCTCGGTCGTGGCAGGTGGGATATTTTAGTTGTAGCATGCAAACTCTTAGTTGTACCATGTGGGCTCTTGTTCCCTGACCAGGGATTGAACCTAGGTCTCCTGCATTGGGAACGTGAAGTCTTAGCCACTGGACCACCAGGGATGTCCCATTGGCATGGACTTTTATGGTCAGTTTTCTTTTCTTTTTTTTTTTAAGAGAAGAATTAGAATCATTTTATGTCCCTGTTATTGGAAGACAACAGTTAACACCTTCAAGAAGCTTTCATGACTCAGTGGGCTGTCTGCTCCAGATTTACAGGGAGGCCTGACGTGGACATATGGTGGTATGGTTTAGTCGCTAGGTCATGTCTGACTCTTGCAACCCTATGGGGGATAGCCCGCCAGGCTTCTCTGTTCGTGGAATGTTTCAGACAATAATACCACTGGAGTGGGTTGCCATTTCCTTCTCCAGGGAATCATCCCGACCCAGCAATTGAACCCACATCTCCCTCACTGCAGGTAGATTGTTTATGGACTAAACCACATGTGCACACAAATTCACATAAATGAAAATATTACAGAGTAGATGAACTGTAATGAAGTCAACTTTTTTTTTTTTTAATTTAGACTTTAATCTGAGCTAGGCACTTTCCATTTAGTTTGTTTCTCCTGTAGAAATAAACACCACGGCAAGTCTAGATAGCAGGAAAAGAGGGAGAAGCCCACAGTAGCTGGTTGAGTACAAAAGGGGATCTTTGTTTTAAAGCAGAAGTTCCAGCTCCTAGCAACAAGAGTCAACACAGAGCTCTTCCCATTAACACTGACTGTAATGGTAACACATTCTAAGGTTAATTCATTGCTTGCTGGGTGGATGGGCACAGTTTTGCTTCTGTGAATACAGAATTAACCCAAGTTCACTTCTGTTTACATATACTTTGCATCTTCCTGAAAACTATTTAAAGCTGCTTATAATAGAAATTCATGTTTGTGATATTGAAATAGACAGGAAGAATTGTCATGATAAAGAAGAGGAAGTGAGGATGTCACTTATGTAGGGGGATGGGTGTTGTTATTGTGTGGTGGTGGTGGTGTTTTTTAAAGATCCCAGTCATTTATTTTTGTCAAATGTAACTAAAGGTTAATGGATACAATCAGGAATAATTTGGTAAAAATGTATCAGACTCAGAAGGCAAAATTTGTTGTTAAGTGAAGCTTCAAATCAAATCACAGAGCAAATGATATGATTGGCAACAGTGCTCAACTCATTAACCAAACACTAGTGATTACTCTATACCTCTGAGGGTCGCTGATTTGATCTGAAGTAGAAGTAAAAGGATACATATGAATTAACTTCTGCTTCTCTGTACACTTTTTTCCCAATCTTTAAAAATTTTAGATTTAATTGGAAGATAATTGCCTTATAGTGTTGTGTTAGTTCTGCCATACGTCAGTGTGAATCAATGACAGATACAGATATGTCCCCTTCCTCATGAACCTCCTCCCCGCTACCCCCCATACACTTTATTGACAAACTAGGCATGAGGTTGGAAAGTTTCTTATGAGAGCCAGCTCAAGTCCTAAGGCATGTCTTATTAGTGGTGTCTTTTCTGTTTTAGCCCCACTATGATAAAGAATATGGTAGAAATGTGACTCATATTTTGAATATTTTTATATTTGAATGCTGGCTCAATACTAGAGATCCTCATATTCTAGAAAATCTTAAAATATTCCAGAAATGTTTACTCAGACTCCTTTACATTGCTTTTCACCTTTTTAGACCTCTTGAAGAGGATGTGAGGTAAAATGGTACCATATTTAACTCAACACTCAGATAAATTCAAGATGATCCACTTAAGAAGCAGTAAAACACATAGTTGGGTTGTGAAGATCCCATGGAGAAGAAAATGGCAACCCACTCCAGGATTCTTGGGGAGAATCCCATGGATAGAGGCGCCTGGCAGGCGATAGTCCCTGGGTTGAATTATAGAGTTGACACAATTGAACACTCACACACATAGATGGAATGGTTCTAGCTGTCGATGATCTCAATGACTAATCCAAGGTGCTTGGTGTACTTTTAAGTAGATTCCTCTGGAATTGACATTTTTATAGGTGAGAAATGTTATCTATGGATTGTTCCATATAGTTTAACGTAATGTGAAATACAAACACATTATCATTCTTTTCACAAGAGGATGAAAGGAAATTAACAAATATAGACATGTGGAAACTATATTGTTAATCTACTTTTTAAAATTAGCACTCATAAGGTCTGATTTAGTGTTACCATAATCGAAGCAGAATCTATAAAGTCTTAAGAAAAAGAGAGTGACAAAAATGGCTACAGTTTTAAATAAACTAGTTTGAAAGAGAATAGGATAGAAGCACCTTTCCTCCCCTCCCCACATCCAGTATAGGATGCTTAACTCTGTATATGTTTATACTGTAGTTTTTGCAAATGCTTAAAATGATTCTTTGCAGGGGGATGGAGAGGTCTTCTTTCTGAAAGAATGTACCAGAAGACATACTGACTCCATTGACAGAAGGTTTTGTTTTGATGTAGAAGCTGCTGACCGGTAAGTTATTGGGATTACTGGATTTTATGGAAAGAGTCATTAGAAAAATGATTAAAACATGGTTAATTGCAACTTGAATTTCTATAACCTGGAAGAGTGTTATCTTTTTAATTTTTCCAGCTGTGTATTCACTGGGGGCTGTTCTGTCTTGGTCACTGCGTTTGGCTGTGGAGGGATAGCTTTGTCTTGGCTGAAATTTGGCATCAATTTATAACTAGTTGTCACTTTAAAAATGACTTTGAAACATTTCATTGTTGATCCCAGCCTGGTTTCTGGCTCTAAAAGAGTAAAGTGTGAAAATGAGGAAGCAGGTGACGAAGCTGAGAAGAGGTGGCTGTGGCTATGAATACAGAGTAGTATTCATTATTGTGTGTGGGAATTTTCCATGTGTATATGGAAAGGTGATGGAAGGTCATAGGAAGTTTTTCAAAGACCAGTTACTTCTTTTTCTTGTGAAATGACTTTCAGTTGTTTAGTTAGGAAAAAAAATCTTTCCTAGAGGGAAAGAAGTAAATAAATAAATAAAGAGAAAGAAAAACAAAGCTCATTTGTCAATATTACTGCCTGTCTGGCATTTATTTCTGTGTCCTCCCTTAGTACTAAGGAAAATCATGGTGTTCCTGGAATATTTCTTTTTTAGTAACTGATGGTATGGAGGTTTCTTACCAGCACTGTTTTGGGCAACAATGATCTTTAGATAATGCTGTTTCATATTTGTATAATAAAAGTTTACAATATGAAATTTTTTTTGTACCACAATTATTATTTTTTTATTGTGGTATATTTGTTCTACAATGGTGCATTAGCTTCAGGTGTACAGCAAAGTTACTGTTACACGTTTTTACAGAGTTTTCTTATTTACAGGTAAACATACAGTATGAAATTTGTAAAACACAAATTCATTTTGGCTCAAGACCCAAGAATACAAAAGTAATTAATGCTTTCTTTTCCATCAGATGATGTGAATCCATGGGGTTCATTCAGTAAACGCATTGAAAACCAGGCATATAAAAATGTACACATGTGCACCATGATAAATATGGTGCTACAATGAAAAGGACAAATGGTCTAATAAGAATTTTTCCAAGACTGTAAAAAGAGAATGTCATTGTGAGCAAAGTTAAATTTCAAGCCAGTAAGAACAAGTTCAAAAACTTTAAGAAGCGATTCAGGCTGTGTATTCACTGGGGGCTGTTCTGTCTTGGTCACTGCGTTTGGCTGTGGAGGGATAGCTTTGTCTTGGCTGAAATTTGGCATCAATTTATAACTAGTTGTCACTTTAAAAATGACTTTGAAACATTTCATTGTTGATCCCAGCCTGGTTTCTGGCTCTAAAAGAGTAAAGTGTGAAAATGAGGAAGCAGGTGACGAAGCTGAGAAGAGGTGGCTGTGGCTATGAATACAGAGTAGTATTCATTATTGTGTGTGGGAATTTTCCATGTGTATATGGAAAGGTGATGGAAGGTCATAGGAAGTTTTTCAAAGACCAGTTACTTCTTTTTCTTGTGAAATGACTTTCAGTTGTTTAGTTAGGAAAAAAAATCTTTCCTAGAGGGAAAGAAGTAAATAAATAAATAAAGAGAAAGAAAAACAAAGCTCATTTGTCAATATTACTGCCTGTCTGGCATTTATTTCTGTGTCCTCCCTTAGTACTAAGGAAAATCATGGTGTTCCTGGAATATTTCTTTTTTAGTAACTGATGGTATGGAGGTTTCTTACCAGCACTGTTTTGGGCAACAATGATCTTTAGATAATGCTGTTTCATATTTGTATAATAAAAGTTTACAATATGAAATTTTTTTTGTACCACAATTATTATTTTTTTATTGTGGTATATTTGTTCTACAATGGTGCATTAGCTTCAGGTGTACAGCAAAGTTACTGTTACACGTTTTTACAGAGTTTTCTTATTTACAGGTAAACATACAGTATGAAATTTGTAAAACACAAATTCATTTTGGCTCAAGACCCAAGAATACAAAAGTAATTAATGCTTTCTTTTCCATCAGATGATGTGAATCCATGGGGTTCATTCAGTAAACGCATTGAAAACCAGGCATATAAAAATGTACACATGTGCACCATGATAAATATGGTGCTACAATGAAAAGGACAAATGGTCTAATAAGAATTTTTCCAAGACTGTAAAAAAAGAGAATGTCATTGTGAGCAAAGTTAAATTTCAAGCCAGTAAGAACAAGTTCAAAAACTTTAAGAAGCGATTCAGGCTGTGTAATACAACTTGAGCATCAATGTGTGGGCATTGTAAGCTTTTACCGAGTTTACTCTTAGTGCCAGATAGTGTTCTGAATTCTTCTGTGCTTTATCTCATCTCATCCTCAGCCCAAATCTATCAGATAGACTGCTAGAGTTTCTTATTTTATGATGAAAAGTGGAACCTAGAAAGCTTAAGTGATTCTGTGGTCACATAGCTGCTAAGTAGAAGAGCTGAGATTAGAACTGTTGCATCTGCCTCTGGAGCCCACACTCTTAAGTATGTAAGTGTGCTGTTTCCCAAATAATTGACAGAGGTGAGTCAGCAGTGAGGTCTTACTAGAGAATGTGTCAGATGAGGTTAATCTGCATTGTTTTGAAAGAATAATTCTAGTATTTTCGTATATTGTTTTTTTTTTTTCATTTTTTTTTATTCTTTATTTTAAAGATTTTACAGAGTTTTGTTGTTCACCAACATGTATGTTCCCAGATCATTCAGATGCATATCCCTGGACCCTCCCCCCACCCAGTTCCCCCCCTCCCACCCCTCCAGACCATCACCCCAAGTGGTTGTAGGTACTCCTATTCCCTTAGCGCAATGACCATAGCTATCTTTTCCACACGTGCCAGTATAGGTTTCGATGTTACTTCATCTATGCCCTCCTCTCACTGTTCGGTCTCCACAATGTCCTTATGTCTATTCTCTGTTTTTCCATGAGTTCACTGCGTGTGTTATCATGACCCTCTTACTAGATCCCATATATATGAGTTAGTATACTGTACTTGTCTTTCTCTTTTTGACTTACTTCACTTTTTATGATAGGTTCTAGAGCTAGCCACCTCATTAGGACTGAGTCTTCTGCATTTTTTTTTAACAGCTGAGTAGTATTCCATTGTATATATGTACCAGAGCTTCTGGATCCATTCATTTGTCAATGGACATCTAGGTTGCTTCCATGTTCTGGCTATTGTATAGAGAGCTGCAATGAACATTGGGGTACAGGTGCCTCTTTCACTTTTGATTTCATCAGGATATAAGCCTAATAGTGGGATTGCTGGGTCATAGGGTGCTTCTATTTTTAGTTTTTTAAGGAGTCTCCATATTGTCTTCCATAGAGGCTGTATCAAGTTACATTCCCACCAGCAATGCAAGAGGGCTCCCTTTTCTCCACACCCTCTCCAGCATTTATTGTCTGTTGATTTGTTGATGATGGCCATTCTGACGGATGTGAGGTGGTATCTCATTGTAGTTTTGATTTGCATTTCTCTAATGATAAGTGAGGTTGAGCATCGTTTCATGTGCTTTTGGGCCATCTGTATGTCCTCTTTGGAGAGGCGTCTCTTTAGATCTTTTTCCCATTTTTTGATTGGGTTGTTCGTTTTTCCTGTGCTCAGTTGTCTGAGTTGCTTGTAGATTTTGGAGATTAATTTTTTGTCTGTTGTTTCATTTGGTATGATTTTCTCCCACTCTGTGGGGTGTCTGTTGAGCTTTTTTGTAATTTCTTTTGCTGTACAAAAGCTTTTAAGTTTCATGAGGTCCCACGTGTTCACTTTTCTTTTCAGTTCCACTATTCTAGTAAGTGGGTCAGAGACGATCTTGCTTTGATGTCCTTGAGGGTTTTGCCTATATTCTCCTCTAGGAGTTTGATGGTTTCTGGTCTTCCATTTAGGTCTTTAATCCATTCTGAGTTGATCTTTGTGTATGGTGTCACAGAATGTTCCAACTTCATTTTTTTGCATGTAACTGTCCAATTTTCCCAGCACCACTTGTTGAAGAGGCTGTCTTTGTCCCATTTTATGGTTTCACATCCTCTGTCAAAAATAAGGTACCCATAGGTGCGTGGGTTTATCTCTGGGTTCTCAATCTTGTTCCATTGATCTATAGTTCTGTTTTTTGTGCCAGTACCATACTGTCTTGATGACTGTTGCTTTGTAGTAGAGTCTGAAGTTAGGAAAGCTAATTTCTCCAGCTCCGTTTTTCTTTCTCAGGATTGCTTTGGCTATTTGAGGTCTTTTGTGTTTCCATATGAACTGTGTTATTCTTTGGTCTAGTTCTGTGAAAAATGTCAATGGTAGTTGGATAGGTATTGCATTGAATCTGTAGATGATATTTGGTAGTATGGTCATTTTCACAATATTGATTCTTCCGATTCAGGAATATGGAATATCTCTCCATCTGTTTAAGTCTTCTTTAATGTCTCTCATGAGTGTCTTGTAATTTTCTGTGTACAATTCTTTTGTTTCTTTGGGTAGGTTTATTCCTAGGTATTTGATTCTTTTGGTTGCGATGGTGAAGGGGATTGCCTCTTTGATTTCATTTTCTGATTTTTCATTCTTTGTGTATAGGAATGTCAGTGATTTCTGTATATTGGTTTTGTATCCTGTGACTTTGTTGAATTCATTGATTAGCTCTAGTAGCTTTGTAACCGTGTCTTTGGGATTTTCTATGTATAATATCATGTCATCTGCAAATAGAGAGAGCTTGACTTCTTCCTTTCCAATCTGGATTCCTTTGATTTCTTTCTCTTCTCTTATTGCTGTTTCTAGTACTTCCAGGACTATGTTGAATAGTAGTGGTGAAAGTGGACACCCCTGTCTTGTTCCTGATCTTAGAGGGAATACTTTCAGTTTTTCACTGTTGAGGATAATGTTAGCTGTAGGCTTCTCATAGATGGCTTTTATTATGTTGAGATAGGTTCCTTCTATGCCCATTTTCTGAAGAGTTTTTATCATAAATGGGTGTTGTACTTTGTCGAAGGCTTTTTCTGCATCTATTGAGATGCTCATGTGTTTTTTGTCTTTCAATTTGTTGATATGATGTATCACATTGATTGATTTGCGGATGTTGAAGAATCCTTGCATGCCTGGGATGAACCTGACTTGATCGTGATGTATGAGTCTTTTGATGTGTCGTTGAATTCAAGAGGCTGTCTTTGTCCCATTTTATGGTTTCACATCCTCTGTCAAAAATAAGGTACCCATAGGTGCGTGGGTTTATCTCTGGGTTCTCAATCTTGTTCCATTGATCTATAGTTCTGTTTTTTGTGCCAGTACCATACTGTCTTGATGACTGTTGCTTTGTAGTAGAGTCTGAAGTTAGGAAAGCTAATTTCTCCAGCTCCGTTTTTCTTTCTCAGGATTGCTTTGGCTATTTGAGGTCTTTTGTGTTTCCATATGAACTGTGTTATTCTTTGGTCTAGTTCTGTGAAAAATGTCAATGGTAGTTGGATAGGTATTGCATTGAATCTGTAGATGATATTTGGTAGTATGGTCATTTTCACAATATTGATTCTTCCGATTCAGGAATATGGAATATCTCTCCATCTGTTTAAGTCTTCTTTAATGTCTCTCATGAGTGTCTTGTAATTTTCTGTGTACAATTCTTTTGTTTCTTTGGGTAGGTTTATTCCTAGGTATTTGATTCTTTTGGTTGCGATGGTGAAGGGGATTGCCTCTTTGATTTCATTTTCTGATTTTTCATTCTTTGTGTATAGGAATGTCAGTGATTTCTGTATATTGGTTTTGTATCCTGTGACTTTGTTGAATTCATTGATTAGCTCTAGTAGCTTTGTAACCGTGTCTTTGGGATTTTCTATGTATAATATCATGTCATCTGCAAATAGAGAGAGCTTGACTTCTTCCTTTCCAATCTGGATTCCTTTGATTTCTTTCTCTTCTCTTATTGCTGTTTCTAGTACTTCCAGGACTATGTTGAATAGTAGTGGTGAAAGTGGACACCCCTGTCTTGTTCCTGATCTTAGAGGGAATACTTTCAGTTTTTCACTGTTGAGGATAATGTTAGCTGTAGGCTTCTCATAGATGGCTTTTATTATGTTGAGATAGGTTCCTTCTATGCCCATTTTCTGAAGAGTTTTTATCATAAATGGGTGTTGTACTTTGTCGAAGGCTTTTTCTGCATCTATTGAGATGCTCATGTGTTTTTTGTCTTTCAATTTGTTGATATGATGTATCACATTGATTGATTTGCGGATGTTGAAGAATCCTTGCATGCCTGGGATGAACCTGACTTGATCGTGATGTATGAGTCTTTTGATGTGTCGTTGAATTCTGTTTGCTAGGATTTTGTTGAGGATCTTGGCATCTAAGTTCATCAGTGAAATTGGCCTATAGTTTTCCTTTTTTGTGTTGTCCTTGCCTGGTTTGGTGGTCTCGTAGAATGTGTTTGGGAGTTTTCCTTCCTGTGCAATTGTTTGGAAGAGTTTTAGAAGGACAGGCATTAGCTCTTCTTTAAATGTTTGGTAGAATTCGGCTGTGAAGCCATCTGGCCCTGGGCTTTTATTTTCGGGTAGATTTTTAATCACAGATTTGATTTCTGAGCTTGTGATTGAGTTGTTCAAAGTTTCTGTTTCTTCCTGGCTCAGTTTTGGGAGATTAATCTTCTCTAAGAAACTGTCCATTTCTTCCAGGTTGTCCAGTTTGTTGCCATAAAGTTGCTCATAATAGTCTCTTAGAATCCTTTGGATTTCTGCATTATCTGTTGTAATCTCTCCTTTTTCGTTTTTGACTTTGTTGATCTGGTTCTTCTCTCTCTTTTTCTTAATGAGTCTGGCCAGAGGCTTGTCAATTTTGTTTACCTTTTCAAAGAACCAGCTTTTTGTTTTATTTATCTTTACTATTGTTTCTTTCATTTCTTTCCCATTTATTTCTGCTCTGATACTTATGATTTCTCTTCTTCTGCTGGCTTTGGGATGTTTTTGTTCTTCTTTCTCCAATTGTTTAAGCGGAGGGTTAGGTCATCTGCTTCATATTTTCCTAGTTTCTTGAGGTGGGATTGTATTGCTATAAATTTCCCTCTTAGAACTGCTTTTGCGGTATCCCATAGGTTTTGCACTGTCGTGTGTTCATTGTCATTTTCTTCTAGGAATTGTTTAATTTCTCCTTTGATTTCCTCAATGATCAGTTTGTTTTTTAGGTATGTGATGTTTAATCTCCATGTGTTTGTGTCTTTAGGGTTTTTTTTCCGGTAGTTGATCTCTAGTCTCATTGCATTGTGGTCCGAGAAGATAGTTGATATAATTTCGGTTTTCTTGAACTGACTGAGGTTAGATTTGTGGCCCAAGATGTTGTCTATCCTGGAGAATGTTCCGTGAGCACTTGAGAAAAAAGTGTATTCTTCTGCTTTTGGATGGAACGTCCTAAAGATATCGATGAGGTTCATCTTTTCTAGTGTGGCATTTAAGGCTTGTGTTTCTTTATTAATTTTCTGTTTGGATGACCTCTCCATTTCTGTGAGAGGAGTGTTAAAGTCTCCTACTATTACTGTGTTATTATTGATTTCTTCTTTTGTTTCTGAAAGTACCTGTCTTATGTATTGAGGTGCCCCTGTGTTGGGTGTGTAGATATTTATGACTGTTATGTCTTCCTCTTGGATAGATCCCTTAATCATGATGTAGTGACCTGCCTTGTCTCTTATAATCTTCTTTAATTTGAAGTCTATTTTGTCTGATATGAGGATTGCTACTCCAGCTTTCTTTTGATTTCCATTTGCATGAGATAGCTTTTTCCAGCCTCTCACTTTCAGTCTATGAGTGTCTCTAGGTCTGAAGTGGGTCTCTTGTAAACAGCATATATATGGGTCTTGCTTCTGGATCCATTCAGCCAGCCTGTGTCATTTGGTTGGAGCATTTAGTCCATTTACGTTCAAAGTAATTAATGATACGAATGTTCCTATTGTCATCTTCTTAGAAATTTGGGGTTTGATTTGTAAGGCTTCTCCTACTCTATTTATTGGCTATATCAGGCCTTTTAACACTTGTTGTAGGGCTGGTTTTGTGGTACAGAATTCTTTTTGTTTTTGCTTGTCTGTGAAGCTTTTGACTTCACCATAGATTCTGAATGAAATTCTTGCTGGGCAGAGAAATCTTGGTTGGAGGTTATTCTCTTTTAGACGTTTAAATGTGTCTTGCCATTCTCTTCTGGCCTGCAGGGTTTCTGTTAAAAGATTCGCAGTTAAATGTATGGGGTTTCCTTTATATGTTATTTGTTGTTTGCTCCTAGCTGCTTTTAGTAATCTGTCTTTATATTTAGTCTGCGTTAGTTTGATTAGAATGTGCCTTGGTGTGTTTCTTCTGGGGTTTCTCCTGTATGGAACTCTTTGTGCTTCTTGGACTTGGTTGACTCTTTCCTTTCCCATGTTGGGGAAGTTTTCAACTATAGCCTCTTCAAGAATTTTTTCATAACCTTTCTTCCCCTCTTCTTCTTCTGGAACTCCTATAATTCTAATGTTGGTGCATTTGATATTGTCCCATCGGTCTCTAATGCTATCTTCAGTTCTTTTAATTCTTTTGGCTTTGTTCTGTTCTTCAGTACTTATTTCCACCGTTCTATCTTCCAGCTCACTTATCTGTTCTTCAACCTCTGATACTCTACTGTTGAGACCTTCTATAGTATTTTTGAGTTCAGCAATTGAGTTGGTGGTCTCCATGTGCTTATTTTTCATTTCTTGCATGTCTCTTCTCAATGCACCAGTTTCCTCTAATATTCTGTTTTCGGTGTTTTGCATCCTCATTAGTATAGCCTTTCTGAATTCTCTTTCAGATAGTTTGTCTATCTCCTCCTCTGTCATTTGAAGCTGTGTTTCTCTAGCTTGGTCCTTCATTTGTACAGTGTTTCTCTGTTGTTTCATTATTAGGTTAATTTTTGTTTCTTCATGTGTATCTGCATGTGTGGAGTTCTTTTTCCCTCACTAGGCTTCTTGGTTGAATTCTCCCTTCCTTTGGGTTTCTGTCCTTCTAGAAGGGTTCAGTGGTTTGTGACTTGGATGGTGTTAGGTCTTGTTTATAGATGAATAATCTCTAGTGTTGTATGTTCTTTGGTAGTGTGGGGTCTTGGAATCAGGGCTTCCACTCCGAAGATCCTTGGTTTGATGATTGGTCAGGGGGTGTAGGCTCTATGTCTGGTTTGCTATGGTGTTCTGTGATATTAGTTCACATACTAGCATCTGTGACACGGCGCTTTCCCTCTCCATTCAGCAAGCCCTCCAGTTGGAGTGGTTGAACTTACACGCGACATGGCACTTCTCACAGCGCCGTAGCTTCTGTATATTGTTTTAAGATGATTTGTATTTTTCTGCACCCTGTGTTTTCTCTAAGACCTTGTTTATGCCACGTATTCTTTTTCAGTTAAAATCCTTATTACAATGATAGCTATCTAGATAGCCAAAAAGTTTATTTGGATTTTTGTATAAGATGTTATGGAAAAACCAAACAAACATTTTGTCCAATCCAATACTTTCCACCCCCTCACAAAGGTTTACTAGGGATCTCTGTGGAGTTCCTTTCATTATGTTAATATGTTGTAAGGAAACTCTTAGAGCTGGGGAAGACCTTAGAAATGATCTCTGAGTAGTTTTCAAACTGCTTTATAGGGATGCTTTCTTTTCAAATAAAAACTACATTTATGCATATATACATCAGAAAAAAAAAAAGAGTTCCCTTATTAAAGTTGGGTAGGGGCCTGGATCCTTACCTTCTCAGATGCTTTCCTGTTGAAGACATGTCTAACTTACTTCCATTGATGCCCAAAACTGCTAACCGGGAACTGGGTGCAGGGGGACCACTCAAGTGATTCTCATATAGAGGATCTAATGTCTACACTGATAATTGAAAGTTTGATTGGAATCAGCTGAGGTTGAGATACATTCCAGGCAGAGTGATTAGTATATGTAAAGTTCTGGAGACAAGAGAGACCATGGTCCATCTGAGGTCATCCTGCGAGGACACCTAGGTCACTGCAGGGAGGATGGAGAGGAGACTTGATAATGGGGCTGAGGACTTGACCTTGAGGTTTCAAGCTTAATTTATTAAAAGGTTTTCAACAGAGCACTGAGTGATAGGTTTATATTCTTCAGAACCCACTGTGACAGAGTAGAAAAAGTTTAGAAATAGTAGGAGTGGTTGGAAGGGTTATGGATTGGTGAGGTGGCCGGAGTGGAGGCCAGGGCATCTGTTTGAGGGAGATATTTAGAGGGAAATCTATAGGAACACTGGCTGTTAGAGTATAGGATGAAGGAGGAGAAGGTTTCTGGCTTGAGCAGCTAGGCAGTGCCATTTACTATAAAGATGGAGAACATGGCAGGCATAAGGATGGAGGGAGGTGATGACTTCATTGTGGTCCTGTTGGGTTAGGTTGCTTTTGGCTCTTCAGTGATACACATAGCAGGCAAGCGGGTCAGCACTTGGCAGACTCAGCAGCGTTAACCTTGGGCTCACCTGGTACCTCCTGCAGCTCTCCGTCCTTTGACTGCCTCCGCAGTGAACCAGGCTGGTCCTCCCCCAGTGTGGGGAACCTGTCCATTTTTGGCCATTGCTCTTTGAGGACTGTTTCCCATTGTCTTGTTTTTGTTTCTCCATCCACTGTCATGGTTTCACCCTCAAAGTGCATCTCTCTACAGTCTATACTTCCTTTTACCTTTTTCCATGTTTGGAACTAGATTTAGACCTTCTAGTTCCTTATGTGGTGTGTCTCTGGTTCATTTCCTTTTACACTTTTCTTGGTAATTTCAGTGTTACTTCAGATGATTTCATTCCTCGGTTCTTCACCCTCCCTCAACCATTCTCTCCCAAGCTCACTGCTTAGATCTTATCATTAGGAGGATGGGCACCCCCTCTGTCATCTCAGTTGCCAGACTTTCTCCTTCTGACACCACATTTCATTATTCTCTGACTCTTAGTGCAGGGGACCACTCAAGTGATTCTCATATAGAGGATCTAATGTCTACACTGATAATTGAAAGTTTGATTGGAATCAGCTGAGGTTGAGATACATTCCAGGCAGAGTGATTAGTATATGTAAAGTTCTGGAGACAAGAGAGACCATGGTCCATCTGAGGTCATCCTGCGAGGACACCTAGGTCACTGCAGGGAGGATGGAGAGGAGACTTGATAATGGGGCTGAGGACTTGACCTTGAGGTTTCAAGCTTAATTTATTAAAAGGTTTTCAACAGAGCACTGAGTGATAGGTTTATATTCTTCAGAACCCACTGTGACAGAGTAGAAAAAGTTTAGAAATAGTAGGAGTGGTTGGAAGGGTTATGGATTGGTGAGGTGGCCGGAGTGGAGGCCAGGGCATCTGTTTGAGGGAGATATTTAGAGGGAAATCTATAGGAACACTGGCTGTTAGAGTATAGGATGAAGGAGGAGAAGGTTTCTGGCTTGAGCAGCTAGGCAGTGCCATTTACTATAAAGATGGAGAACATGGCAGGCATAAGGATGGAGGGAGGTGATGACTTCATTGTGGTCCTGTTGGGTTAGGTTGCTTTTGGCTCTTCAGTGATACACATAGCAGGCAAGCGGGTCAGCACTTGGCAGACTCAGCAGCGTTAACCTTGGGCTCACCTGGTACCTCCTGCAGCTCTCCGTCCTTTGACTGCCTCCGCAGTGAACCAGGCTGGTCCTCCCCCAGTGTGGGGAACCTGTCCATTTTTGGCCATTGCTCTTTGAGGACTGTTTCCCATTGTCTTGTTTTTGTTTCTCCATCCACTGTCATGGTTTCACCCTCAAAGTGCATCTCTCTACAGTCTATACTTCCTTTTACCTTTTTCCATGTTTGGAACTAGATTTAGACCTTCTAGTTCCTTATGTGGTGTGTCTCTGGTTCATTTCCTTTTACACTTTTCTTGGTAATTTCAGTGTTACTTCAGATGATTTCATTCCTCGGTTCTTCACCCTCCCTCAACCATTCTCTCCCAAGCTCACTGCTTAGATCTTATCATTAGGAGGATGGGCACCCCCTCTGTCATCTCAGTTGCCAGACTTTCTCCTTCTGACACCACATTTCATTATTCTCTGCTTACTCTTAGTAAGTATCCTTAGCTTATCAGCAACTGATCCTATTGTTCTCAGGCCCTCACACCCTCTGGTCTTTCCATGAGTGAATTTCACAGTCATTTGTTAAAGTCACTCTTTTCAATACAGTCAACTTCATTGCCCTTCTCTGTCTTGACTGTACTTGTGTGCACAGCCCCAACTTAAGAAAGATTCACCTCTGCCTTTTCTCCTCCTAGAGAGGTGTATTCAACCAAGTTCACTGGGTTCACTTCAGATTCCTGACCCCTAGCCTTAAATAGGCCATTAATCCTGACCACAAATCATACTCCATTTTCTTAGTTCCTTTATTCTCCTGGTTGATGAATATTTTATATTTTGCCCTCTCTCTAAGCTCTGGCACTGCCGCCCTTTCCTGATGATTTTGTGTCCTATTTTGCTTTGAACTCTGTGAACTTAGAACTAATTTGAAGACCTCCTCCACTGCTGTGGATACCCACTCCATCATCAGCTCGGTGCCGCGTCCTCTCTCTGATGTGGTGGGGACTGTCTATGGCCAGCGTCTTTCCATTCCCTCTTTGCCTCCCCTCCTCACTTCTGCAGGATGTCACACAAACAGTTCTTCCTTTCTCATCGACACCTGTTTTGCCATTTCTACTGGATGATTCCCCTCAGTCTACAGAACACTTAATTTCTTCCATCTTAAAAAAATACCACCACCATCACCAATGAATGAACCCTGTCTTGACCACACTTCTCTTTTGTCTGCTGCCCACTTTCTCACAAACAGCAGAAATTCTTCAAGAAACTCTTATATTCAGGTCTCCCATTTCCTTCTTCCTGTTCTCATCTGGGTCCTCTCCAGTCAGGCAGTTGCCTCCCCTTCTCTGCTGCGGTTGGTTTTCTAAGGTCATTGTGATCTCTGTGTGCTGTGTGCAGTGGTCTGTTCTCAGTCTTCCTGTTCTTTCCTGGAAGCATCATCTGATGTGTCACCCTCTCCTCTGAGATATGCTTGCTCTGCTTGGCCCAAAAACTTGCCTCACACCTGCCTGCTTTGTCTCTCACCCCAGTGGCTTTTCAGTTTTTATATTCCTTTACCAATTCCTCATTTCCTGAACTTGTTGATGTTAGAGTTCTCTGGAGCTTAGTATTTTTTTTTTCCACTAAAATTATTTTATTGAAGTATAATTTATTTACAGTTTTGTGTTAATTTCTGTTGTACAGCAAAGTGATTCCGCTATATACACTGATATACAGCTCCTCTGTCCGTGAAATTCTCCAGCCAAGAATACTGGAGCAGGTTACCATTTCCTTCTCCAGGGGATCTTCCTGACCCCTAGCCTTAAATAGGCCATTAATCCTGACCACAAATCATACTCCATTTTCTTAGTTCCTTTATTCTCCTGGTTGATGAATATTTTATATTTTGCCCTCTCTCTAAGCTCTGGCACTGCCGCCCTTTCCTGATGATTTTGTGTCCTATTTTGCTTTGAACTCTGTGAACTTAGAACTAATTTGAAGACCTCCTCCACTGCTGTGGATACCCACTCCATCATCAGCTCGGTGCCGCGTCCTCTCTCTGATGTGGTGGGGACTGTCTATGGCCAGCGTCTTTCCATTCCCTCTTTGCCTCCCCTCCTCACTTCTGCAGGATGTCACACAAACAGTTCTTCCTTTCTCATCGACACCTGTTTTGCCATTTCTACTGGATGATTCCCCTCAGTCTACAGAACACTTAATTTCTTCCATCTTAAAAAAATACCACCACCATCACCAATGAATGAACCCTGTCTTGACCACACTTCTCTTTTGTCTGCTGCCCACTTTCTCACAAACAGCAGAAATTCTTCAAGAAACTCTTATATTCAGGTCTCCCATTTCCTTCTTCCTGTTCTCATCTGGGTCCTCTCCAGTCAGGCAGTTGCCTCCCCTTCTCTGCTGCGGTTGGTTTTCTAAGGTCATTGTGATCTCTGTGTGCTGTGTGCAGTGGTCTGTTCTCAGTCTTCCTGTTCTTTCCTGGAAGCATCATCTGATGTGTCACCCTCTCCTCTGAGATATGCTTGCTCTGCTTGGCCCAAAAACTTGCCTCACACCTGCCTGCTTTGTCTCTCACCCCAGTGGCTTTTCAGTTTTTATATTCCTTTACCAATTCCTCATTTCCTGAACTTGTTGATGTTAGAGTTCTCTGGAGCTTAGTATTTTTTTTTTCCACTAAAATTATTTTATTGAAGTATAATTTATTTACAGTTTTGTGTTAATTTCTGTTGTACAGCAAAGTGATTCCGCTATATACACTGATATACAGCTCCTCTGTCCGTGAAATTCTCCAGCCAAGAATACTGGAGCAGGTTACCATTTCCTTCTCCAGGGGATCTTCCTGACCCAGGGATCAAAGCCATGTCACCCACAATGCAGGCAAATTCTTTAGCATCTGAGCCATCAGGGAAGCCCTGTCTGTCTGTCGGTCGGTCTGTCTATCTATCTATCTCATTTCCATTCTGGTTTATCGCAGGATATTGAATGTAGTTCCCTGTGCTATATGGAAGGACCTTGTTTGTCATTGGATGGCATCATTGACTCAGTGGACATGAGTTTGAGCAAACTCTGGAAGATGGTGAAGGACAGGGAGGCCTGGCATGCTGCAGTCCATGGGGTCACACAGAGTCAGACATGACTGAGTGACTGAAAAACAACAGTCCTCTATATATCAATATTAGTTTGCATCTGTTAATCCCAAGCTCTCAGTCTTTCCTTCCCCCTTGGCAGCCACAAGTCTGTTTTCTCTATTGGCAAGTCTGTTTCAGTTCATAAATGTGTTTACTTGTGTCATATTTTAGATTCCATAATCTTTAGATCTCCTCTCTTCAACTCTAACCATCTTGTCCAGCCTTAGGACTTTACATGTTGTTCATATGTTGGTAACTTCCCGATTTGTTGTCTGTATCTGGATCTCTTCTGTGAGCTCCAGATTTTTGTAGCCATCTGCTGACTCAGTTGTTTCTGAGATGTGTGATAGTGTGTGTTTCAAACAGTGCCAGGGTGGGAGAGGCAGATTGGTTTTTGTACCATTTCCAGGAATCCTTGGGGGAAAGAAGGTATATACTCTTTATGGACCCAACATTTTATGCAGCTGTAATAATTCAATCTTATTATATAAATACTAATATCGTGTAAATCTCTTTTTAAAGTAATACATGCTTATTTTAAGTCTTTTTTTAAAGCTCTTTGGTTAACTTGGAAAACTTTCTTCACGTATGTGTCTCCTTGTGTTGCTGAGATCACATGACTTTTCAGTGGAAGTATAGACTTCTGTTGTCTTTGGTTTGTTTCCTCGTTTCTGAACAGGGGAACATCTGTTCAGATTTGATGTTACCAGTGGATAGTGAGTTTGTGGGGCTCTTAGGTTCCTGCTCCCCACCACTGGCAGTGTGTTGCTATTGGTCTTCTACTTCTAGAGCAAAATCAGGAAGAAGGGAGAGAGAGTATCCAAATTCTGGGGGTTTTAAAGGCATTATTTACTGAAAACTTTGAATGAGATTGGCTCTTCTTTTGTCTCTTTCCCTTATTCCTGGCCAAGCAGACTATTGGGAATTATAAGGGATTTGTTCCTTGTCTATTAGATTATGAATTCCTTGAGGGTAAGAACTTCGTCTCACATACTGCAATACCAGATACAGTGATCTATATGTGGTGGACTTTCACCACATTTGTGCTGGGTTAAATGAAATTGAATTGTTGCTTAGCAGTGACAGGACTGGGATTAGATTCAATAAGGCAGCCGTCAGTGAGCTGTCCTTTTCTTCCGTGCACACTGCAGCACAGTGAGTGTCAGAGTTTGCATTCCACTGAAAGAAAATAAACTTAACCTGTTTTGGAATGTGTGGGTACTGCAGGTGGGTTTCTGATGGGGTGTGTGCAGAATTTCTATTGCTGGCTTCATCTATAGCAGTTTTCCCATTGATTTTATGTTTCTTGTAAAGTTATTTTGTCTTCTTTTTGGGTATCAACACTGGCTATTTTTTTATTTCTTAGAAGAGCAGCCAGATAAGATTGTGACAATAGGAGAGGCTTCATAAACTTTAGAATAGAGCCTGGCTTTGCATCTGACATGAATTCAGATCAGATTTGATTGCATGTAACAGGAAAATGCAAAATATAGTAAAATACCTTAAACAGTGTAGAAGGTGAATGTCCTGTCTTTGTTAGGAAGCCTGGAGGTGATCAGGTCAAAGCTGATACACTTCTTAGTGTCAAATATGCCCCCTCTTGGGCATGGTTTACCTTGCTAGTCCCCCGAGGTCCAAGATGCTGACTCCTAATTATTATGTAGCATTGTCTCTTGTAGTGGGAACACTTTCCAGAGGAAGCACATGCTGTTTTTGCTCACGTACCACCGTCCTTAATGCAGTTGTGTGATTATACCTTGCTGCAAGGGAAGCTGGGAAGTACTGAGATAAAGAAATGTCTGCAAACAAAAGAGATCAGTCTTGGATTTCCCTAGTGGTCCATTGGTTATGAATCTGCCTTGCAGTGTGGGAGCTGAAGGAGGCACAGGTTCCATCCCTGGGTCAGGAAGATCCCCTGGAGGGGGACCTGACAACCCATTCCAATATTTTTTCCTGAAGAATCCCATGGACAGAGGAGCCTGGTGGGCTACAGTCCATATTGGCTCTTCTTTTGTCTCTTTCCCTTATTCCTGGCCAAGCAGACTATTGGGAATTATAAGGGATTTGTTCCTTGTCTATTAGATTATGAATTCCTTGAGGGTAAGAACTTCGTCTCACATACTGCAATACCAGATACAGTGATCTATATGTGGTGGACTTTCACCACATTTGTGCTGGGTTAAATGAAATTGAATTGTTGCTTAGCAGTGACAGGACTGGGATTAGATTCAATAAGGCAGCCGTCAGTGAGCTGTCCTTTTCTTCCGTGCACACTGCAGCACAGTGAGTGTCAGAGTTTGCATTCCACTGAAAGAAAATAAACTTAACCTGTTTTGGAATGTGTGGGTACTGCAGGTGGGTTTCTGATGGGGTGTGTGCAGAATTTCTATTGCTGGCTTCATCTATAGCAGTTTTCCCATTGATTTTATGTTTCTTGTAAAGTTATTTTGTCTTCTTTTTGGGTATCAACACTGGCTATTTTTTTATTTCTTAGAAGAGCAGCCAGATAAGATTGTGACAATAGGAGAGGCTTCATAAACTTTAGAATAGAGCCTGGCTTTGCATCTGACATGAATTCAGATCAGATTTGATTGCATGTAACAGGAAAATGCAAAATATAGTAAAATACCTTAAACAGTGTAGAAGGTGAATGTCCTGTCTTTGTTAGGAAGCCTGGAGGTGATCAGGTCAAAGCTGATACACTTCTTAGTGTCAAATATGCCCCCTCTTGGGCATGGTTTACCTTGCTAGTCCCCCGAGGTCCAAGATGCTGACTCCTAATTATTATGTAGCATTGTCTCTTGTAGTGGGAACACTTTCCAGAGGAAGCACATGCTGTTTTTGCTCACGTACCACCGTCCTTAATGCAGTTGTGTGATTATACCTTGCTGCAAGGGAAGCTGGGAAGTACTGAGATAAAGAAATGTCTGCAAACAAAAGAGATCAGTCTTGGATTTCCCTAGTGGTCCATTGGTTATGAATCTGCCTTGCAGTGTGGGAGCTGAAGGAGGCACAGGTTCCATCCCTGGGTCAGGAAGATCCCCTGGAGGGGGACCTGACAACCCATTCCAATATTTTTTCCTGAAGAATCCCATGGACAGAGGAGCCTGGTGGGCTACAGTCCATAGGGTTGCAAAGTGTTAGACATGACTGAAGTGGCTTAGCACACACACACACACACACACCTCTTTACAAGTTGTGTCTTGGCAGTAGACAGCTTGACCCACTGAGAGCAAACGAGGGAAGTACCCAGTTGCTAGAAAGCAAAGATGCCAGTGTGAATGGGCAAGGTTGTCTTTGTGGGGCTACTCTTGTCACTGCTGGTGTGAGAGTCCCCTTGACCACAGTAGGAGCTAATATCCCCATGGTCGTCAGAGAGCTCTTTAGATCAGCAGAGGGTAGGCTTGCCCAGACCTTTCAAACTGCATATTGAGTTCAAATCTGCCCTCTCCACAGTTGCTTCTTCATGTATTTTTATTGATAAGTCCCCAGGAGCTTCCTTCACTAGCTGAGCTAGAGTGCTTTTGGCAGCCACAGATGTGGCTGAGGCCCTCTGGATTCACAACTTTACTTTTTTTAATTAAAAAAAAAAATTAAAATTGGACTATAGTTGATTTATGCTGTTGTTAGCTTCTGCTGTACAGCAAAGTGAATCAGTTATACATGTATTACATAGATCCTCAGATTCATTTCCCATATAGGTTATTATGGAGTATTGAGTCATGTTTCCTGTGCTGTACAGTAGGTCCTTATTAGTTGTCTATTTTATTTTCTAAAATTATTTTTAATTGGAGGATAATTGAGCCTGAGGTGATCAGGTCAAAGCTGATACACTTCTTAGTGTCAAATATGCCCCCTCTTGGGCATGGTTTACCTTGCTAGTCCCCCGAGGTCCAAGATGCTGACTCCTAATTATTATGTAGCATTGTCTCTTGTAGTGGGAACACTTTCCAGAGGAAGCACATGCTGTTTTTGCTCACGTACCACCGTCCTTAATGCAGTTGTGTGATTATACCTTGCTGCAAGGGAAGCTGGGAAGTACTGAGATAAAGAAATGTCTGCAAACAAAAGAGATCAGTCTTGGATTTCCCTAGTGGTCCATTGGTTATGAATCTGCCTTGCAGTGTGGGAGCTGAAGGAGGCACAGGTTCCATCCCTGGGTCAGGAAGATCCCCTGGAGGGGGACCTGACAACCCATTCCAATATTTTTTCCTGAAGAATCCCATGGACAGAGGAGCCTGGTGGGCTACAGTCCATAGGGTTGCAAAGTGTTAGACATGACTGAAGTGGCTTAGCACACACACACACACACACACACCTCTTTACAAGTTGTGTCTTGGCAGTAGACAGCTTGACCCACTGAGAGCAAACGAGGGAAGTACCCAGTTGCTAGAAAGCAAAGATGCCAGTGTGAATGGGCAAGGTTGTCTTTGTGGGGCTACTCTTGTCACTGCTGGTGTGAGAGTCCCCTTGACCACAGTAGGAGCTAATATCCCCATGGTCGTCAGAGAGCTCTTTAGATCAGCAGAGGGTAGGCTTGCCCAGACCTTTCAAACTGCATATTGAGTTCAAATCTGCCCTCTCCACAGTTGCTTCTTCATGTATTTTTATTGATAAGTCCCCAGGAGCTTCCTTCACTAGCTGAGCTAGAGTGCTTTTGGCAGCCACAGATGTGGCTGAGGCCCTCTGGATTCACAACTTTACTTTTTTTAATTAAAAAAAAAAATTAAAATTGGACTATAGTTGATTTATGCTGTTGTTAGCTTCTGCTGTACAGCAAAGTGAATCAGTTATACATGTATTACATAGATCCTCAGATTCATTTCCCATATAGGTTATTATGGAGTATTGAGTCATGTTTCCTGTGCTGTACAGTAGGTCCTTATTAGTTGTCTATTTTATTTTCTAAAATTATTTTTAATTGGAGGATAATTGCTTCACAATGTTGTGTTGGCTTCTGCTGTGTACCAAAGTGAATCGGCTCTATGCATACTTATCTCTCCTCCCTTTTGAGCTTCCCTCCCATCCCTACCCCCATCCCACCCCCTAGGTCATCCTAGAGCATCAAGCTGAGCTCCCTGTGTTGTACAGCTTCTTTGCACTAGCTCTCTCTCTTGCACATGATAGGGTATATATGACAATTTCACTTTTTTATTGAAACAATAACTTTGTACTTGAAAACAGCTTCACTCCTCTTTTTTAACACTTTTTAAAAAAAATTTTGGCCTCTTTTATTGATTTTTTGTTTATTTACTTTCATCCATCTTTTTATTCTTTGACTTGTGTGGGCCTCCTATCACAGTGGCCTGCCTTGTTGCAGAGCACTGGCTCTGGGTGCGTGTGCTCCAGAGTGTTGGCTCATAATTGGGCACACTGGTCCAGCCGCTTCATGGCACGTGGGATCTTCCTGGGCCAGGGATCAAACCAGTGTTCCTTGCACTGCAAGGCAGACTCTTTACTCACTGGACCACCAGGGAAGCCCTGCTCCTTTTTTTAATAAAATGATTTGTTCTTACAAAAGGTGAAATTTATCAGTCTTTTCCAAAAAATTTTATAGAAAGATGTAGATATTTCATGTTGAATATAGGTGCATTTTAATACTTAGGATATGATGTCACTATCTACGCCCCAGAAGTTTCCAGTCTGGGAAAAAGTGAATAAAGCCAAAAATAAACCAAGGAAGGAAGTGATAAGAAGGGGATGGTGGATTCAGAGACAATTCCAAGACTGTTGGGTGTACAGTCTTTCTGGTATCCCCAAAACTGCGTTTGGATGATGTGAAGCCAGTAGACACAACCAAGCCAAAGATCAAGAGAAGGAAAGATTTATTATTTGCAGCATGTAAAGAGAACTCCAGGGATTTAAATACAGTTTGTCTCCCAACTTCACTCTGAAAAACTTTATTTTTGTTGGAAATTAATTTATATATATAAATTATTAATATATATACATATAATTCAAAATTATATCAAACCATACAGTGTGAATGAACCTTGAAAGCAGTCCACTGAATGAAACCAGCCAGTCACAAAAGACTGCATATTGTATGATTCTGTTTTTATGAAACATCCAGAACAGGAAAATCTGTTTAGGTAGAAAGTGGGGTAGTGGCTGCCCGAGACCGAGGGCTTGACAGGAAATGAAAAATGAATGAATGAATGAATAATGGGTTATGGGGTTTTTCTAGGGAGTGAGGAGAATGTTCTAAAGTTTATTTTAGTGATGATTGTACAACTCTATGACTGTTGTTGAACTGTACACTCTAGGTAAATTTTATGATGTCAGTTACATCTCAGTAAAACTTAAAAAGGAACATTGCTGAAAATACTATAATTACCATCAGGCTTTTAAATGACTATGAACAGTCTCTACTTCATGCTCAGCCACACTTCAGGTACTGTGGGCTGTGAAATGTTCACGTCACTAATTCTAGGTTGGAGAAGAGCATTTTGTGTAGTTACCTCCCCTGTGGCAAGCTGTAGCCTATCAGGAGATACAGCTCTCCTTCCTGGGGGGTGAAATATCACCCCCCCCCCCCAGTTTTGTTACATAATGTGCCTTTCACTTTCACTGGCATGGTTTGAATATGCTCCACTGTGTTGTGGCCTCATGCACTAGCTTGGTAAATCGTTACCATTCTGTGACGTTCTCCCACACGCCACATTCAGGCACCACTTAGAGAAAGCACTGGCCGTTTTGCTTTCAGTAATTTAACATTTCAAATATTGTATTTGATTTGATGTTGCCTCCTTCCTAGTGTATTGCACCTGGAAAGGTGTCAGCAGGATACTTCTCATTTTTATAGTTCACCCATTTATATTTTTGTGGTGACGATGAGAAGGTGAAATCACCCCTGTATCTGAAGCAGTATGCATTTTAGCATGCATTTATACCAGAGACTTTATTTAAGCTCTATGTGCATGGTAATGTATTCTTTACCACTTTAAATGAGGGCGTTAAGAACATACTGTTTCCAGAAGCCCATGTCATTGGACGGAATGGTAACAGGGATGTTTCTATAGCACAGCAATTAGCATATTACTTGCAAGTATTTTCTAGTGCAGGTCACTCAGGCAGCTAGACAGCCTTTGACTGTGTTTGATGCTGAGGATGGGAGGGTCAACCAGAGACTAAAAGACCTGACCTTAAAGGAACTCCTAGAGTGGAAGTGTTTGCAAACAAATCAGTTAAGAGCTCTGTCCAAGGTGCTTAGGGAACTGAGAAGCAATAGGGAGTAGGACTGGTTGGGAAAGTTTATTAGAAAAATTGATTGTTAAATTTAATCTTAAAGATTTGTCACGGTTTGAAAACTGGAAGGAAAGGAGGCCCAAGGCAAAAGGAATCACAGAAATCTTGGGAGAACATGTTAAGATGATCACTGGGGTCTGAGGTTCTCAGCAGTGAATGACCTTATGTCTGGGGACATTTCGATGGTTGCCTTTGGAATGAGGAAGGCAGCAGGGGTGCAGGCGGTTGCTTCTGCTGTCTAGTGGATGGAAGCCAGCAATGGTGCTATATGTCCAGCCCAGGACAGCCCTCCCAAGAAAGCACCATCTGGTCTAGCCTGTCTCGAGGTTCCTGGTTGAGAAGCCCTGTTTTAAAGTATTTGAAAAGACAACTCCAAGAGTATGTGGGATTGAATGGAATGGTACTGTTTTCTTTTTTGTGTTAGCAGGAGTGTATTTCTGGGATGTGCATTTCAATTAAACAAAGTATAACAGCACCTTAATAGTTATAGTACAGGGAAAGAATAAAGGCACAGTGTGAAGGGCATGATGTTGGGAAATGTCAGGCATGGTGCATCATTCAGTAATTCTGCTCAGATACCAGAGGAGAAAGAAGAAGAAAGGAAGTCATTTATAAAGAATTTTGGTAGAGTTGGTAGAAAATGGAGTCAGCAGAATTAAAAACAGCATTTCTTGTATATAGGCTTCTGTGTTTTCCATAGAATGTAAGATATTTACCCTAAGGATGGCACTTGATAGTGACATACTGAAAGCCATATTTTGTATTGGTTTCGATATTTAAATGGAAATCTGAATTGACATTCAGATGAATTTATTCCTGAACATGCATGCCAAAGGACATTGGAGTGTGGATCCTCAAAAAAGTTTTGGGTATTGTAAATAAAGTTGAACAGTTGTGCACAAGGGTTTTTGTAGGCACATGTTTTCATTTCTCTTGGATAAATGCCTCTGAGTGAGATTGCTGGGTCTTTGATTGTGAGGGGGATGTTTGTGTGTGTGACATTTAAGACAATTGACAGTTGTTCAGAGTATTTTCTAGTGCAGGTCACTCAGGCAGCTAGACAGCCTTTGACTGTGTTTGATGCTGAGGATGGGAGGGTCAACCAGAGACTAAAAGACCTGACCTTAAAGGAACTCCTAGAGTGGAAGTGTTTGCAAACAAATCAGTTAAGAGCTCTGTCCAAGGTGCTTAGGGAACTGAGAAGCAATAGGGAGTAGGACTGGTTGGGAAAGTTTATTAGAAAAATTGATTGTTAAATTTAATCTTAAAGATTTGTCACGGTTTGAAAACTGGAAGGAAAGGAGGCCCAAGGCAAAAGGAATCACAGAAATCTTGGGAGAACATGTTAAGATGATCACTGGGGTCTGAGGTTCTCAGCAGTGAATGACCTTATGTCTGGGGACATTTCGATGGTTGCCTTTGGAATGAGGAAGGCAGCAGGGGTGCAGGCGGTTGCTTCTGCTGTCTAGTGGATGGAAGCCAGCAATGGTGCTATATGTCCAGCCCAGGACAGCCCTCCCAAGAAAGCACCATCTGGTCTAGCCTGTCTCGAGGTTCCTGGTTGAGAAGCCCTGTTTTAAAGTATTTGAAAAGACAACTCCAAGAGTATGTGGGATTGAATGGAATGGTACTGTTTTCTTTTTTGTGTTAGCAGGAGTGTATTTCTGGGATGTGCATTTCAATTAAACAAAGTATAACAGCACCTTAATAGTTATAGTACAGGGAAAGAATAAAGGCACAGTGTGAAGGGCATGATGTTGGGAAATGTCAGGCATGGTGCATCATTCAGTAATTCTGCTCAGATACCAGAGGAGAAAGAAGAAGAAAGGAAGTCATTTATAAAGAATTTTGGTAGAGTTGGTAGAAAATGGAGTCAGCAGAATTAAAAACAGCATTTCTTGTATATAGGCTTCTGTGTTTTCCATAGAATGTAAGATATTTACCCTAAGGATGGCACTTGATAGTGACATACTGAAAGCCATATTTTGTATTGGTTTCGATATTTAAATGGAAATCTGAATTGACATTCAGATGAATTTATTCCTGAACATGCATGCCAAAGGACATTGGAGTGTGGATCCTCAAAAAAGTTTTGGGTATTGTAAATAAAGTTGAACAGTTGTGCACAAGGGTTTTTGTAGGCACATGTTTTCATTTCTCTTGGATAAATGCCTCTGAGTGAGATTGCTGGGTCTTTGATTGTGAGGGGGATGTTTGTGTGTGTGACATTTAAGACAATTGACAGTTGTTCAGAGTAATTTTATCTTCCTATCAGCAACACATGAGTATTCCAGTTGTTCTATCCTCTTACCAACCTTTGATTATGTTAGTGTTTTTCCTTTAAGCTGATCATGACTAGTGATGCTCATTGAGTGCTGTTCCATCTGCTTTCTGGCTATTCATATTTCTGACATTGCGAAGTATCTGTTAAAATCTTTTGCTTATGTAAAATGTATTATCGGTATTTTTGTTATTGAATTGTCAGAATTTATGTTTTCCGGATACTAATCCTTCATCACCAATATTAACTATGAATATTCTCTGTGATCTGTGGTTTCCCTACTCATTTTCTTAAGTGTCCTTCAATGAGAAAAGCATTCTAATTTTGAAGTTGAATTTATTAGTTTTAAAAATTTTATTGGTAGAATTCTTTGCTCTGAGAAACCTTTACCTGTTTCAAGGTTGTGAAAATATTTTCCTATGCTTTCTTATAAAAGCTTTATTATCATCTATGATTGGCAAAAATTTTTGCGTGATATGATTTGTGTGTTATTTATTTTTTTCCTCTATAGATAGCTAGCATTTCTTGCCCCATTTGTTGAAAAGGAACTTTCCTGTCATTGAATTTTGGCACTTCTGTCGTAAATCATTTGTGTATTTCCAGCTCTATCTAGCTTAGTCTATTCATTTGTTTATTTATCTGTCATTTTGCCAATTCTATACTATAATTATTGCTGTCGCTTTATAGTAAGTCTAGAAGCCAAGTAGTATGACTCCTGCTGTCTTTGTCAAAATTGTTTTTGCTATGATAGATTCTCTGCAGTTTCATATAAATTTTACAATCAGTAGATTTGGAAGAATTATCTTAAGTATTCTGGATACTAAGCCTTCATCAAGATCCTTCATCAAGATCCTTCATCAAAAAATTTACAGGCCAATATTATCAACATGGAGCCATAATATTTATGAGTCTGACTTTCTGTTTATTCAGTCTTGAATTTCAGCATTGTTTTATAGTTTTTAATGTTGGGTCATGGATATCTTTGTTTAATTTCCCTAAGTATTTTGCTTATGCTTCTGGGTGCTATTTTAAAATGTACTATAGTTTTCATTTTATTTTCCCAATATAGTAAATAAAAATGTAGAGTTTTTTGTGTGTATGTGTGTGTCCGATAATATTGCTGAGTTGATTTACTGCTTCCTGTAGTTTCCTTAAGATTTTTTCTTTATTGTACACAGTGGTGTCATGTGTGGATAGACAGCTTTCTTTCCAATCTGAATGCCGTTTATGTCTTTTACTTGTCGTCCTGCACTGCCAGGACTGCCAACAATTTGTTGAATAGAAGTAGTGATAATTGTGCATCTTATCCTATTCTCCATCTTAAGGGAAAAAGCATTCATTATTCACTGTAGAGTATGATGTTCGTTTAAGACTGTAGGTGCCTTTTATATTGAGGAGATGTTTGTTTGTTTGTTTATTCCTAGTTTTAATCATAAATAGATGTTGGTTTTTGAAAAAGTCAGTATCTGTTGAAATGATCATTAAATATTTTTCTCAAATCTGTGATTAGGCAAATTGCATTGAATTTTCTAAGTTAAGTTAACCTTGCATTTCTGAGATAAATTCTACTTGGTTGTGACTTATTAACTTCTTTGAATATTGCTGTATTTATTTATTTATTTATTTTTGGCTAATATTTAGTTGAAAAGAAAAGTGAAAGTGATAGTTGTTTCAGTTGTGTCCGGCTCTTTGTAACCTCATGGACTATAGCCCACCAGAATCCTCTGTCCATGGAATTCTCTAGGCAAGAGTACTGGAGTAGGTAGCCATTCCCTTTTCCAGGGGATTTTCCTGATCCAGAGATCAAACTCTGGTCGCCTCCATTGCAGGCAGATTCTTTACTGTCTGAGCTACTAGGGAGCTCTTTTTTGGTAATGTCTTTGTCTGATTTTGATATCAGGGTTATGGTGGCTTCAGAAGAATTGAGTAGTTTTCCAGCTGTTGCTGTGTTTTTAGTGTCTGTGTGGTTTCTTTCTCAAGCATTTGGGAGAATTAACATGTGAATCCATCTTGGTTGAGTGTTTTTTTAAATTTTTTTATGGGAAGTTTAAAAATTACAGATTCAATTTATATGATATATAAAGTGATACTCAGATTTCCTTTTTTTTGTGTGTCAGTTTTGATAATTTGGTTTTCAAGTAATTCATTTCCTGTAAGCTGTTGACTTTATTGACATGAACTTCATAATATTCGTTTATTTTCAAAGAGGAACTGTAGCGATACCTCTTTTTTAATGCTTGATACTGAAGATTTTTATTTTTTTCTTAATGAGTCTTGCCCGGAACTTCATTAATTTGTTTATTTTTTCAGATGACCCATATTTTTCATATTATATTTCATTGGTTTTTGCTTTTATTTTTATTCCCTTTGGACTTTATTTTTCTTTTAAGCATTTCAGATGGAAGCATTGATTATTTTCCATTTTAAATATATACACTTAAATTTATAAATTACCTTTGAAAAACTACTGTAGCTCGCATCCCACAAACTTTGAAATATACTGATTTCATTGTAATTCATTTCCAGAGAATTCAAGTTTTTTATGTAATTGGAACATAGACATTGAGTCTTTACTCAGATGTTATTTAGAATGATGTTTCCTAAATTCGCAATGGATAAGGAGTTTCTATGTACATATTATTATTGTTTTTCTACTTTAATTCTCTTTTGATCAGATGACTTCATCTGTATTTTATCAATGGATCAAAGTTTGCTAGACATTTCATTATTTCAAGTGTGGTGTATGTAGTAAATGATCCATGTGCATGTGAAAGCAATGATTTTTCTGCTCTTATTGGATGTAACATTCTCAAAATATCCATCAGATCAAGTTGGTTGTTATTGTTGCTCTAATCTTCTGTGTGGTTTTGATGTTTAATATTCTATCAGTGACTAAAGTAAGGTTGCTAAAATTTCTATGAGTACTTGCCTGTTTTCCTTTGATTTTATAATGTTTGTTTCCTATTTGAATATTTAAGATCTTTTGATTTTTTTGTGTTTGTATGTTTATGATTGTTTTCTTGAAAGGACCCTTTTATCATTATGGAATGTCTCTTTGTTTCTGGTAATAATCTTTATTGTGAAATCTATCTTGTTTGATATTAATATAGCCATACTAGATTTCTTCTGATAATTTTTTTATCCTGTTTTTAAATCCATTTGTGTCTTTGTGCTTAAACTTTGCTTTTCATAAACAGCATATAATTGAGTCCTGCTCTTAAGTAATTCAGTGTATTAGCCTTTGCTTTTTAATCAGGGTTTTTAGTTAATGCTCAACTCAAAGAAATAGAGGAAAACAAGAGAATAGGAAAGACTAGAGATCTCTTCAAGAAAATAGAGACACCAAGGGAACATTTCACGCAGAGATGGACACCATAATCAATAGAAATGGTAATAATAGAAGCAGAAGAGATTAGCAAGAGGTGGCAAGAATACACAGAAGAACTGTACAAAAAGGTTTTCATGACCTGGATAACCACGTGGTGTGGTTAACTCACCTAGAGTCAGACATCCTGGAGTGTGAAGTCAAGTCGGCCTTAGAAAGCATATACTTCTTTTTTATTGACTAAGCTAAATCTTTTGACTGTGTGGATCACAACAAATTGTGTAAGATTCTGAAAGAGATGGAAATTCCCGACCGCCTTACCTGTCTCCTGAGAAATCTGTATATAGGTCAAGAAGCAACAGTTACAATTGGATATGGAACAACATACTGGTTTAGATTGGGAAAGGAGTATGTGTATATTGTCATCCTGCTTATTTAACTTCTTCGCCACGTACATCATGTGAAATGCCAGGCTGGATGAATCACAAGCTGGAATCAGGGTTTCTAGGAGAAATATCAACAACCACAGATAGGCAGATGAGCAGAAAGCAAAGAGGAACTAAAGAGCCTCTTGATGAAGGTGAAAAAGGTGAGTGAAAAAGCTGGCTTGAAACTCAACATTCAAAAAAGGAAGATCTTGGACTTCCCTGGTGGTCCAGTGGGTAAGGACACCGCCGTGCAGTGCAAGGCGTGCTGGTTCGATCCCTGGCCTGGGAAGATCCCATGTACCATGGAGTGGCTGGACCGATGTGTCCAATTACCCAGCCAGAGCTCTGGAGCGCATGTGGCCAGAGCTGGTGCTCTGCAACAACAGAGGCCACCATGATGGGAGGCCCACACGGGCCAAAGAACAAAGATGGATGAAAATAGAGAAATGAAAGGCCAACAGAAGTGGTCTGCCTGCCCCCCTCACCCCCCCCTCGCCCCCCACTCCAAAAGAAAAAAATGAAAAGAAAAGAAAAAAAGAAGATCTTGGCATCTGGTCCCAACACTTCATGGTAAATAATGGGAAACAATGGAGACAGTGAAAGACTTTATTTCCTTGGGCTCCAAAATCACTGTGAATGGCAACTGTACCCATGAAATTAAAGGACAGTTGCTTCTTGGAAGAAAAGCTATAACTAACTTAGACAGCACATTAAAAAGAAGAGACATCATATTAAAAAGAAGAGACATCACTTTGTCAACAAATGCTTGTATAGTCAAAGCTATGATTTTCCCAGTAGTCATGTATGTGTTGGAGGAGACTCTGGAGAATTCCTTGGACAGGAGGATCAAACCAGTCAATCCTAAAGGAAATCAGCCTGGAATATTCATTGGAAGGACTGATGCTGAAGCTAAAACTCCTGTACTTTGGCTACCAGATGCAAAGGGCCAACTTATCAGAAAAGACCCTGATGCTGGACTTCCCTGGTGGTCCTGTGGGTAAAGAGTCTGCCTTGCAGTACAAGTGGTGCTATTTTGATCCCTGGCCCAGGAAGATCCCACATGCCATGGAGCAGCTGGGCTGGTGTGTCCAATTACGAGCCAGTGCTCTGGAGTGCCTACGCCTGGAGCCGGTGCTCTGCAATAAGAGAGGCCACTGTGATGGGAGGCCCACACAGGCCAAAGAATAAAGATGGATAAAAAAAAAAAAAAAAAGAGGCTAAAATTAAAAGAAGAAAAGACCCAGATGCTGGGAAAGATTGAAGGCAGGAGGAGAAGGGGTGACAGATGATGGTTGGATGGCATCACCTACTCAGTGGGCATAAGTTTGAGCAATCTCCAGGAGGTGGTAAAGGACAGGGAAGTCTGGCATGCTTCGGTCCATGGAGTCACAAAGAGTCGGACAAGACTTAGCCATGGAACTGAACTGAACTTAGTTTATGTGTATATTGGCATTAGTTATGGAGATGTGTGAACTTAAGCCTACCTTGGTTTTGTTTTCTTTCTGTCCTGTTTGCTCTTTTGTCCTTTCTCCTTTGCTGCCTTCTTTTGAGTGAAATGAGTCGTCTTTTGCTGCATGTAGGCTTTCTCTAGTTGCATCAAGTCAGGGCTACTCTCTAGTGGGTGGTGAGTGGACTTCTCATTTTGGTGGCTCCTCTTCTTGGGGAGCACAGGCTCTTAGGTGCATGGGCTTCAATAGCTGTGGCCCTGTGCATAAGGGCTCCAAAATCACTGTGAATGGCAACTGTACCCATGAAATTAAAGGACAGTTGCTTCTTGGAAGAAAAGCTATAACTAACTTAGACAGCACATTAAAAAGAAGAGACATCATATTAAAAAGAAGAGACATCACTTTGTCAACAAATGCTTGTATAGTCAAAGCTATGATTTTCCCAGTAGTCATGTATGTGTTGGAGGAGACTCTGGAGAATTCCTTGGACAGGAGGATCAAACCAGTCAATCCTAAAGGAAATCAGCCTGGAATATTCATTGGAAGGACTGATGCTGAAGCTAAAACTCCTGTACTTTGGCTACCAGATGCAAAGGGCCAACTTATCAGAAAAGACCCTGATGCTGGACTTCCCTGGTGGTCCTGTGGGTAAAGAGTCTGCCTTGCAGTACAAGTGGTGCTATTTTGATCCCTGGCCCAGGAAGATCCCACATGCCATGGAGCAGCTGGGCTGGTGTGTCCAATTACGAGCCAGTGCTCTGGAGTGCCTACGCCTGGAGCCGGTGCTCTGCAATAAGAGAGGCCACTGTGATGGGAGGCCCACACAGGCCAAAGAATAAAGATGGATAAAAAAAAAAAAAAAAAGAGGCTAAAATTAAAAGAAGAAAAGACCCAGATGCTGGGAAAGATTGAAGGCAGGAGGAGAAGGGGTGACAGATGATGGTTGGATGGCATCACCTACTCAGTGGGCATAAGTTTGAGCAATCTCCAGGAGGTGGTAAAGGACAGGGAAGTCTGGCATGCTTCGGTCCATGGAGTCACAAAGAGTCGGACAAGACTTAGCCATGGAACTGAACTGAACTTAGTTTATGTGTATATTGGCATTAGTTATGGAGATGTGTGAACTTAAGCCTACCTTGGTTTTGTTTTCTTTCTGTCCTGTTTGCTCTTTTGTCCTTTCTCCTTTGCTGCCTTCTTTTGAGTGAAATGAGTCGTCTTTTGCTGCATGTAGGCTTTCTCTAGTTGCATCAAGTCAGGGCTACTCTCTAGTGGGTGGTGAGTGGACTTCTCATTTTGGTGGCTCCTCTTCTTGGGGAGCACAGGCTCTTAGGTGCATGGGCTTCAATAGCTGTGGCTCATAAACTACAGAGTGCAGACTTGGTAGTTAAGGCACATCGGCTTAGTTGCTCCATGGCATGTCAAGTCTTCCTGGACTAGAGATTGAACATGTCTCCCCTGCATTGACAGATGGATTCTTAACCACTGCACCTCCTGGGAAGTCCAGTTTGTTGTCTTTTAATATAAACGTATTTATCCATTTTGATTTTCTTTGTTCTTTTCTGCAGTACAGTTTCTATCTTGTACTACTTTCCTTAAGCACCTTAGGCTTATTTATTTTGAGCATGTCCTGTAATGCAAATCTGCTGGAGAATTATTTCATGCTTTGTTTGAAAATGTCTTTATTTTGCCTTCATTTTTGATGAATGTAGAATTCTGGATTGATAGTTCTTTTTTTGTTACCCGCAGAACTTCTAAGACGTCATTCTATTTTCTTCAGCTTCCTTTTTTAATGACAATTCATCTATCTTTCTTACTGTTTTCTTGTATGTTTTCTTTTTCTCTTGCTACATTCAAGATTTTCTTTTTATGATGTGCCTAGATGTGGTTTTCTTTGTTTTACCTTGCTTGTGGTTCATTGAAATTATTGGATATGGAGTTGATAATTATTTTCAGGTTTAGAAAAATCTTACCGTTAGCTCTTTAAATACTTCTATGCCCCCTCTTTCTCTTTCTTTACATTCTGGGATTATGATTGCATTATGTTAGACTTTTTGAGACTGGTTTCAATTGTTCACTCAGGATTTAAATTTACAGAAGTGACTGAGTGATGACATGGAGAGGCTAATGCCACTGGAAGAGAATTTTATTCTATAGTTTCCAAGAGAGGAGGGCAAACATGCCACATAGGGCCACGTGGGGAGCCACTAGGTTTTGGTCAGGAGTCAGAAAGGAGTGAAAGGAAATTCTAGGCCAGAGCCTTTACTGGGGTTTCCCTGGTAAGGAAAAGGCAGAGAAGGGGAAAACACATAGTGTTGGCTACTTTGAATAATATTATAGGCTGTAGCAATGGTTTTCAGTTGTCTGGACTCAGGGTGACTTAAGGCAAGAAAAGTTTGGGCTGGGTTTGTGAGAATTAAGTAAAGCAGATGGCTAGGGATATAGACACGGGATTGATTGCATGGGCTCTAGAAAGTGTATTCCTGAACTCACTATTGTGGTTTTATTTTCTATTTCTTGCATGTCCATTTGTGTCTTTTTAATAATTTCTATCCCTTTGCTAAAATTCCTATCAGTTTATGCATGTTGGCCAGCTTTTTCTAAAAACAAATTTATTTTTACTTATCTGGCCACACCAAGTCTTCATTGAGGCATGCAGGATCTTTAGTTGTGGCATGTGGGATCTTATGTTCCTTGACTAGGAGTTGAACCAAAGTCGCCTGCACTGGGAGTGCAATCTCGCCCACTGGACTACCAGGGAAGTTCCTTGGCTGCATTTTCCACTGAATCCTTTAGCATAGTTACAGTTGTTTTTAGGCTTCAGCTTGACAGCCCACCTATCTCACCACCCAAATACCTGCGCCTTTTCTGGGTCTGCTTCTTTTTGATTTGGGGTTACGTTTCTTTGCTTCTTTGCATGCTTTGTAATTTTTTGGTTGAATACCAGGGCTTCCCAGGTGGCTCAAATGGTAAAGAACCTGTCTGCCAGTGTAGGAGCTGCAGGAGATGTAGTTTCCATCCCTGGGTCTGGAAGATCCCCTGGAATAGAAAATGGCAACCCACTCCAGTATTCCTGCCGGGATAATCCCGTGGACAGAGGAACCTGGTGAGCTACAGTTCATGGGGTTTCAAAGAGTCGGACATGACTGAGCACACAGGCAAGCACCAGAGAATTGTGTGTAAGGGCGCAATAGAGATTAAGGTAAGTAGTATTCATATCTGGTGAAGGGCACGCCTGTTTTTTAGTCAGGCTGCAAGCATCGAGGACTGTCAGGTCAGTTGGTGGTTGAGCTGAGGTTGGGCATGGTTGTCACTTGGTGACAGATTCTGTTAATCACAGGCTTCTTGTGACTTGAGGATGCTGTCGGAACCCCCTCCAGAAGCTTTCCTACCTTGCCTCTTACTCTTGGCGCATCCCTATCTTATCTCTGCTCTCAAACTGCTCCTGAGCACTTGGGAAGGAGATAGGGTGGCCTCACATTCTCCTCATATTTGTGTCTTCACTAAAGGGATTCCTAACCTCTAGGAGTTAATGCCTGATGTGCTTGGTATGGTAATTTTAAAATGTATTCCTGAACTCACTATTGTGGTTTTATTTTCTATTTCTTGCATGTCCATTTGTGTCTTTTTAATAATTTCTATCCCTTTGCTAAAATTCCTATCAGTTTATGCATGTTGGCCAGCTTTTTCTAAAAACAAATTTATTTTTACTTATCTGGCCACACCAAGTCTTCATTGAGGCATGCAGGATCTTTAGTTGTGGCATGTGGGATCTTATGTTCCTTGACTAGGAGTTGAACCAAAGTCGCCTGCACTGGGAGTGCAATCTCGCCCACTGGACTACCAGGGAAGTTCCTTGGCTGCATTTTCCACTGAATCCTTTAGCATAGTTACAGTTGTTTTTAGGCTTCAGCTTGACAGCCCACCTATCTCACCACCCAAATACCTGCGCCTTTTCTGGGTCTGCTTCTTTTTGATTTGGGGTTACGTTTCTTTGCTTCTTTGCATGCTTTGTAATTTTTTGGTTGAATACCAGGGCTTCCCAGGTGGCTCAAATGGTAAAGAACCTGTCTGCCAGTGTAGGAGCTGCAGGAGATGTAGTTTCCATCCCTGGGTCTGGAAGATCCCCTGGAATAGAAAATGGCAACCCACTCCAGTATTCCTGCCGGGATAATCCCGTGGACAGAGGAACCTGGTGAGCTACAGTTCATGGGGTTTCAAAGAGTCGGACATGACTGAGCACACAGGCAAGCACCAGAGAATTGTGTGTAAGGGCGCAATAGAGATTAAGGTAAGTAGTATTCATATCTGGTGAAGGGCACGCCTGTTTTTTAGTCAGGCTGCAAGCATCGAGGACTGTCAGGTCAGTTGGTGGTTGAGCTGAGGTTGGGCATGGTTGTCACTTGGTGA
Source organism: Tragulus kanchil (assembly GCA_022376925.1). Classification (NCBI taxonomy): domain Eukaryota; kingdom Metazoa; phylum Chordata; class Mammalia; order Artiodactyla; family Tragulidae; genus Tragulus; species Tragulus kanchil. The sequence continues at coordinate 37,599,501 of JAIOJX010000025.1, forward strand.
CAGATTCTGTTAATCACAGGCTTCTTGTGACTTGAGGATGCTGTCGGAACCCCCTCCAGAAGCTTTCCTACCTTGCCTCTTACTCTTGGCGCGCATCCCTATCTTATCTCTGCTCTCAAACTGCTCCTGAGCACTTGGGAAGGAGATAGGGTGGCCTCACATTCTCCTCATATTTGTGTCTTCACTAAAGGGATTCCTAACCTCTAGGAGTTAATGCCTGATGATCTGAGGTGGAGCTGATGTAATAAGAACAGAAATAAGCGAAAGTTGCTCAGTTGTGTCTGACTCTTTGCGACCCTGTAGATGAGCCATGGAATTCTCCAGGCCACAATACTGGAGTGGGTAGCCTTTCCCTTCTCCAGGGGATCTTCCCAACCCAGGGATCGAACCCAGGTTTCCCACTTTGCAGGTGGATTCTTTTTTTTTTTTTAAATTTTTTAAAATTTATTTATCTTTTTTTTTGGAGAGTGGGGTGGGGAGGGAGGGGGATGGGCGGGCCACTTCTATTGGTCTTTCATTTCCCTATTTTCATCCATCTTTGTTCTTTGGCTCCTGTGGGCCTCCCATCGTGGTGGCCACTGTTGTCGCAGAGCACCGGCTCTGGACACATGTGCGCCAGAGCTCCAGCTTGGTAATTGGATACATCGGTCCAGCCGCTCCTCGGCACATGGGATCTTCCCAGGCCAGGGATCGAACTGGCGCCCCTTGCACTGCAAGGCGGTGTCTTTACCCACTGGACCACCAGGGGAAGCCCCCTGCATGTGGATTCTTTACCATGTGAGCCACCAGGGAAGCCTAAGAATACCAGAGTGGGTAGCTTATCCCTTCTCCAGGGAATTTTCCTAACCCAGGGATCAGCCTGGAGTCTCCTCTCTGCAGGCAGATTCTTCACCAGCTGAGCTACCAGGAGGCATGTACTTGGAACATCCTGAAATCAGCCGCCAGGAAGCATCCGAAAGCCCAGGATGGGGCGATTAAGGTAAGTAGTATTCATATCTGGTGAAGGGCACGCCTGTTTTTTAGTCAGGCTGCAAGCATCGAGGACTGTCAGGTCAGTTGGTGGTTGAGCTGAGGTTGGGCATGGTTGTCACTTGGTGACAGATTCTGTTAATCACAGGCTTCTTGTGACTTGAGGATGCTGTCGGAACCCCCTCCAGAAGCTTTCCTACCTTGCCTCTTACTCTTGGCGCGCATCCCTATCTTATCTCTGCTCTCAAACTGCTCCTGAGCACTTGGGAAGGAGATAGGGTGGCCTCACATTCTCCTCATATTTGTGTCTTCACTAAAGGGATTCCTAACCTCTAGGAGTTAATGCCTGATGATCTGAGGTGGAGCTGATGTAATAAGAACAGAAATAAGCGAAAGTTGCTCAGTTGTGTCTGACTCTTTGCGACCCTGTAGATGAGCCATGGAATTCTCCAGGCCACAATACTGGAGTGGGTAGCCTTTCCCTTCTCCAGGGATCTTCCCAACCCAGGGATCGAACCCAGGTTTCCCACTTTGCAGGTGGATTCTTTTTTTTTTTTTAAATTTTTTAAAATTTATTTATCTTTTTGGAGAGTGGGGTGGGGAGGGAGGGGGATGGGCGGGCCACTTCTATTGGTCTTTCATTTCCCTATTTTCATCCATCTTTGTTCTTTGGCTCCTGTGGGCCTCCCATCGTGGTGGCCACTGTTGTCGCAGAGCACCGGCTCTGGACACATGTGCGCCAGAGCTCCAGCTTGGTAATTGGATACATCGGTCCAGCCGCTCCTCGGCACATGGGATCTTCCCAGGCCAGGGATCGAACTGGCGCCCCTTGCACTGCAAGGCGGTGTCTTTACCCACTGGACCACCAGGGGAAGCCCCCTGCATGTGGATTCTTTACCATGTGAGCCACCAGGGAAGCCTAAGAATACCAGAGTGGGTAGCTTATCCCTTCTCCAGGGAATTTTCCTAACCCAGGGATCAGCCTGGAGTCTCCTGTATGCAGGCAGATTCTTCACCAGCTGAGCTACCAGGGAGGCATGTACTTGGAACATCCTGAAATCACTGTGTACCCATGCCGATGGAAAAACTGTCATCCCTGAAAATAGGTCCCTAGTGCCAAAAAGGTTGGGGACTGCTGTTCTAGGGGGTTTAATCCATCTCACCAGTTCATACTACTTTTAAAACTTTCTTCAAATACAGTTGTAGTCTTCTTGCTTGGCTTCCTCTTTGTCCTGCTGCTTCCCAAAGAATGAAAACAGCTATGTGCCTGTGCACATGCACCTTCTCTCCAAGCAAGGACTTGTGACTTTCTGAGTTTAGAGGTTTTTTTGTTTTGTTTTGCATCTTCAGTTCTCAGATATTTATTTTTAAAAAAGAAAACAACTACTCTGATTTTGTAGGGATTTTATGGATTCTCCGTCTTGTTCATGTTGTTAAGGTAAGAGCAGTGTTCTCTTACAACTTCTACAGTCTAAGCAGAAGCAGCTGTTCTCTAATGAAAATGGGTTGGATTCACTTTTACTGGAGAAAATAATCCTACTTGTGACTATGTCATTGCTCTGTTTGAAATGTCTATCTGATGAATTAGAAGAAAGAAGTTGTTATAAAGTCTTCTCCCTTAATAAACTCAGGTAACATGCTTTAACCATCTCTGGAAAAATGTATGATTCATAGATTTGCATGAAAAATGTTTTTCCAGCAACCCTTATGAGAAGCTGATTATGACTGCTACATTTCTAAAACTTTTAAGTGTTTTGCTTGGCTTTGGCATTTCCCCCTTAGAGTAAAATTTAGTGCAGGACTTGTAATGTGCTGGTCCCACCCCCACCCCTTTCCTCTTCCTTTTCAGCATTGCTCTTAGAAAACCACTAGAATATTCCTGATTTGTTTCCATCAAAAGTTTTGGTAACTGCTTCTAAGTTTTTTTCTCTTGAATGTCTCTCTTCACTGGTATCTCACTGTATTTTCTTAATTTACAGACTGATCAAAATGATCTGTCATTTACCATGTGAGCAAAAAACCAGAGTGGGTAGCTTATCCCTTCTCCAGGGAATTTTCCTAACCCAGGGATCAGCCTGGAGTCTCCTGTATGCAGGCAGATTCTTCACCAGCTGAGCTACCAGGGAGGCATGTACTTGGAACATCCTGAAATCACTGTGTACCCATGCCGATGGAAAAACTGTCATCCCTGAAAATAGGTCCCTAGTGCCAAAAAGGTTGGGGACTGCTGTTCTAGGGGGTTTAATCCATCTCACCAGTTCATACTACTTTTAAAACTTTCTTCAAATACAGTTGTAGTCTTCTTGCTTGGCTTCCTCTTTGTCCTGCTGCTTCCCAAAGAATGAAAACAGCTATGTGCCTGTGCACATGCACCTTCTCTCCAAGCAAGGACTTGTGACTTTCTGAGTTTAGAGGTTTTTTTGTTTTGTTTTGCATCTTCAGTTCTCAGATATTTATTTTTAAAAAAGAAAACAACTACTCTGATTTTGTAGGGATTTTATGGATTCTCCGTCTTGTTCATGTTGTTAAGGTAAGAGCAGTGTTCTCTTACAACTTCTACAGTCTAAGCAGAAGCAGCTGTTCTCTAATGAAAATGGGTTGGATTCACTTTTACTGGAGAAAATAATCCTACTTGTGACTATGTCATTGCTCTGTTTGAAATGTCTATCTGATGAATTAGAAGAAAGAAGTTGTTATAAAGTCTTCTCCCTTAATAAACTCAGGTAACATGCTTTAACCATCTCTGGAAAAATGTATGATTCATAGATTTGCATGAAAAATGTTTTTCCAGCAACCCTTATGAGAAGCTGATTATGACTGCTACATTTCTAAAACTTTTAAGTGTTTTGCTTGGCTTTGGCATTTCCCCCTTAGAGTAAAATTTAGTGCAGGACTTGTAATGTGCTGGTCCCACCCCCACCCCTTTCCCTCTTCCTTTTCAGCATTGCTCTTAGAAAACCACTAGAATATTCCTGATTTGTTTCCATCAAAAGTTTTGGTAACTGCTTCTAAGTTTTTTTCTCTTGAATGTCTCTCTTCACTGGTATCTCACTGTATTTTCTTAATTTACAGACTGATCATTGATCTGTCATGTAAAATCTAAGGAAAATGCATGTCTTCCTCATGCTTTGCTAGGACAATAAAAAAATGCAGCTGAAAGAATTAATAGAAGGTTAAATACAGAATATACATGCTAGTTTTGTAAGACTGTTTCTCATGCATCAGTCTTAGATATTGTCTGATGCATGATAGTCCATATTTTTTGAATGAATGGATGAAGAGAGATTCAGAGGATTTAAGAATAATAATCTGTATAACCTGAGTGTTTCTTCAGAGTTCAGTTCTCAGTGTTTGCTCTACAGATAATAATTTTTGTTTTAAGTAAAGATGAATTATCCCCGACAAGTGGTCTGTTTGGTCAGCTTGACTTTCCTTCATGTAGTTTATCTGGTTGCCTTTGTATTCACCAGGAATATGCCTTGCCTTGCTGGGTATAAAGGACTATGCAGAGTTTATTTAGCACATTGTCTGGCACTCAGTATGTCCCAGATGTTACTTGAGTTGAAATAATTATTTGGTGAAGGAAGAAGAGAAGGCTGTGTCCTCCGATGGACCTGTGTAACATAGTGTGGCAACATCTGCTCCAAGAACCCAAATTAGAATGTTCTCAAGCCTGGTTTTAGCTCCAGGGAGGTCACTGATATTTTTCCCTTAGCTTGTGCCATAGAATGAAGAGATAATTGCTATTTCTCTCTTTATGTGGGCTTCTCTCGTGGCTCAGATGGTAAAGAATATGCCTGCAATGCAGAAGAGCAGAGTTTGATCCCTGGGTTGGGAAGACCCCCTGGAGAAGGGAATGGCTGCCCCTCCAATATTCTTTTTTTTTATTTTTTAAAGGTTTTTTTTTTTTTTTGGCCACTTCTACTGATCTTTCATTTATTTATATTTGTTCTTTGGCCTTTGTGGGCCTCCGATTGCAGTGACCTTTCTCTTTGCAGAGCACTGGCTCTGGGTGCATGCGCTCCAGAGCTCTGGCTCGGTAGTTGGACACATCGGGTCCAGCCGCTCTGCAGCACGTGGGATCCTCCCAGGCTGAACCGGCGCCCCTTGCACTGCAAGGCCATGTCCTTACCCACTGGACCACCAGGGAATCCCCTCTGCAGGATTCTTGCCTGGTGAAGTCATTGTTTCTCTCTTTATGTAAATGTTAATAATCTAGCACGTTGTTGTAAAAATTTCTGGTCTTCACTAGCCTGATGTTTACCAAGTTTTTCTATGTGTCCATTAAATTTTATCAGTAAAACATGTTTTACTAATAAAGCATGTCTTTCTTTCAAAAAACTGGAGGAATTTTATATTTTGTTTAAAGGATGAGATATTCTTAGTACTATAGTTTAAAATGTGTCTTTAAGTCTCAGTTTTGCTTAATGATTTCCTAGCAATTGAGTAGTGTTTTTTATAAAATGAAGCAACTCGAGAAATTTAAAATGGTTGAAACATATTTTAGTGCATGACGTTTTATTTGGAGATAGGGGTTTAGAGTGGATGGCTGTGGGCAGCATGTGCGGTAGGATGAGGCTGCATCCTACAAAACTGGTGACTGTTCCCTTTAACAATCGTGTGGCGAGTATGAAGTGTTCTAGGGGATCACTACAGTGTGATGAATTAATTCTCTAAAGTGGAATTGTTGTAAGTTACCATGTTATTATTTGTCAAAATGAAAACAGAAATAGAATTCTGTCCTTGGAGGTGGTAGGTCTCTACTTAATCTCTCATCTTTCAGCCGGTTGGTTGGTTGTTCTTTACTGTATTTCTCAAAGGGCCAGGGGGCTCAATTGTGAGTCGTCAGGCCTTGGAGACGAGGAGTAGGATGGTATTTTCGTTTTTATGCCACATTGGATTTCTATCCAGTCATAATGTGGCCATTTCAGCTGAAGCCTGACAATTGCTGTTTTTCTTACTTCAGTATCTGTAATTCTAGTTTCATAACTCTTCATCATTCAATGCTTTGTTCTTCTGTTACCAGAACTTTGTTTCTCTTATGTGCTGGTCTATGTACAGTTTGACTAAGAATATTCAACCATCTACTGGTAGTACATGTTATCTCCCCATGCATGTGAATGGAAAACCTTGGGGGAGAACAAATAGAAACTAGCAAGCACTGGAAATTTCATCACAATTGATGTCTGATTTTGAGCATTCTAAGTATGTGTGCATGCTAAGTTCCTTCAGTCGTGTCTGACTCTTTGAGATTATCTATGGACCATAGTCCATGAGGCTCCTTTGTCCATGGGATTTTTCAGGCAAGAATACTGGAGTGGGTTGCCCTTTCCTCCTCCAGGAGATCTTCCTGACCCAGAGATGGAACCCACATCTCCTGTGTCTCCTACATTTGGCAGGTGGATTCTTTTCCTCTGGGTCACCTGGGAAGCCCATTTAGTCCTTATTTGCTATGGTTGTTTTGGCTTTCACTGAATTCCATAACTAGTTATTGGTGTTATAAAATGATCTGTCTTTTATTCTTGGAGTGATAGCTTTCTTACTCATTCTTTTGATGCCCATAGCACCTCTTGAATATTTCTCAGGTTCACACATATATTTTTCTTCATTTAGGTCATTCTGTCTTATCCTCTGAGTTTTCTAACACATCTTTGCAGCTACCCCTGCTCATCTTCAGTTCATTTTCCACCCAGCAGCCAGTGTTTATGTACAGCTTTTACATTTTTTTACTTTACTGTATATTTTTAGAACTGGATTGTAGTTGCTTTATGGTACTGTTAGTTTATGCTTTAGAGCAAAGTGAATCAGCCACACTTGTACATATATCTTGTCTTCCTTGAATTTCCTTTTCATTTAGGTCCCACAGAGCATTGAGTAGAGTTCCTTGTGCTGTACAGTAGGTTCTCATTAGTTATCTACTTTATACATAGTAGTGTGTACCTGGGGCTTCCCTGATGGCTCAGATGGTAAAGCATACCAATCCAAATCTCCCATACATTTGTTTTCTACATCTTTGTCTCTATTTCTGTTTTGCAGATAAGTTCATCTGTACCATTTTTCTAGATTCCACATGTATGCATTTATATGTGATACTTGCTTTTCTCTTTCTGACTTCCTTCACTCTGTTTGTCAGTCTTTAGGACATAGAAGGAAGCCTAAATGTCCACCAACAGAAGAATGAATAAAAGAAGATGTAGTATATACATACAGTGGAATACTACTTAGCCAGGAATAAGAACAAAATTGTGCCATTTGAACAAACATGTACATGTTTAATCTGATCGTGTTAACCCTTGCTAAAACTTTCAGTGACATTTAGGATTTGTTATTGTTCAGTTCTAGCAAGCCTGAAAATGTGTTTTCACTGTTGTGCATGCTAAGTTCCTTCAGTCGTGTCTGACTCTTTGAGATTATCTATGGACCATAGTCCATGAGGCTCCTTTGTCCATGGGATTTTCAGGCAAGAATACTGGAGTGGGTTGCCATTTCCTCCTCCAGGAGATCTTCCTGACCCAGAGATGGAACCCACATCTCCTGTGTCTCCTACATTTGGCAGGTGGATTCTTTTCCTCTGGGTCACCTGGGAAGCCCATTTAGTCCTTATTTGCTATGGTTGTTTTGGCTTTCACTGAATTCCATAACTAGTTATTGGTGTTATAAAATGATCTGTCTTTTATTCTTGGAGTGATAGCTTTCTTACTCATTCTTTTGATGCCCATAGCACCTCTTGAATATTTCTCAGGTTCACACATATATTTTTCTTCATTTAGGTCATTCTGTCTTATCCTCTGAGTTTTCTAACACATCTTTGCAGCTACCCCTGCTCATCTTCAGTTCATTTTCCACCCAGCAGCCAGTGTTTATGTACAGCTTTTACATTTTTTTACTTTACTGTATATTTTTAGAACTGGATTGTAGTTGCTTTATGGTACTGTTAGTTTATGCTTTAGAGCAAAGTGAATCAGCCACACTTGTACATATATCTTGTCTTCCTTGAATTTCCTTTTCATTTAGGTCCCACAGAGCATTGAGTAGAGTTCCTTGTGCTGTACAGTAGGTTCTCATTAGTTATCTACTTTATACATAGTAGTGTGTACCTGGGGCTTCCCTGATGGCTCAGATGGTAAAGCATACCAATCCAAATCTCCCATACATTTGTTTTCTACATCTTTGTCTCTATTTCTGTTTTGCAGATAAGTTCATCTGTACCATTTTTCTAGATTCCACATGTATGCATTTATATGTGATACTTGCTTTTCTCTTTCTGACTTCCTTCACTCTGTTTGTCAGTCTTTAGGACATAGAAGGAAGCCTAAATGTCCACCAACAGAAGAATGAATAAAAGAAGATGTAGTATATACATACAGTGGAATACTACTTAGCCAGGAATAAGAACAAAATTGTGCCATTTGAACAAACATGTACATGTTTAATCTGATCGTGTTAACCCCTTGCTAAAAACTTTCAGTGACATTTAGGATTTGTTATTGTTCAGTTGCTGAGTTGTGTAGGACTCTTTCCGAATCCACAGCCTGCAGCATGCCAGGCCTCCCTGTCCCTCACTATTTCCCAGAATTTGCCCAAGTTCATGTCCATTGAATCATTGATCATATAAACCATCTCATCCTCTGTCACCCTCTTCTCCTTTTGCCTTCAGTTTTTCCCAGCATCTGGATCTTTTCCAATGAGTCGACTGTTCCCGTCTGGTGGCCAAAGTATTGGAGCTTAAGCTTTATCATCAGTCCTTCCAATGAAAGTTCAGGGTTTATTTACTTTAGGATTGACTGGTTTGATCACTTTGCTGTCCAGGGGACGCTGAGGAGTCTTCTCCAGCATGATGATTCGAAAGCATCAGTTCTTCGGCACTCTGCCTTCTTGATGGTCCAAGTCTCACATCCATACGTGACTACTGGAAAGACTGTAGCTTTGACTATATGGACCTTTGTTGGCAAAGTGATGTCTTCACTTCTTTTTTTTAAATTTTTTTTCAAGATTTTCTTTCTTTCTTTATTTATTGGAGGGGGCAGGTTAGGGAGGGAGGGGGCAGGCGAGCCACTTCTCTTGGTCTTTCATTTATCTATTTTTTTTTTTTTTTTTGGGCAGGGGTCGGGTTGGGGAGGGAGGGGAGCAGGCGGGCCACTTCTATTGGTCTTTCATTTCTCTGTTTTCATCCGTCTTTGTTCTTTGGCTCCTGTGGGCCTCCCATCGCGGTGGCGTCTGTCTCTGCAGAGCGCCGGCTCTGGGCGCATGCGCTCCAGAGCTCCGGCTCGGTAATTGGACACATCAGTCCAGCCGCTCCGTGGCACATGGAATCTTTCCAGGCCAGGGATCTAACTGGCTCCCTTGCACTGCAAGGCGGTGTCACTTCTCACGTTTGTCAGTCTTTAGGACATAGAAGGAAGCCTAAATGTCCACCAACAGAAGAATGAATAAAAGAAGATGTAGTATATACATACAGTGGAATACTACTTAGCCAGGAATAAGAACAAAATTGTGCCATTTGAACAAACATGTACATGTTTAATCTGATCGTGTTAACCCCTTGCTAAAAACTTTCAGTGACATTTAGGATTTGTTATTGTTCAGTTGCTGAGTTGTGTAGGACTCTTTCCGAATCCACAGCCTGCAGCATGCCAGGCCTCCCTGTCCCTCACTATTTCCCAGAATTTGCCCAAGTTCATGTCCATTGAATCATTGATCATATAAACCATCTCATCCTCTGTCACCCTCTTCTCCTTTTGCCTTCAGTTTTTCCCAGCATCTGGATCTTTTCCAATGAGTCGACTGTTCCCGTCTGGTGGCCAAAGTATTGGAGCTTAAGCTTTATCATCAGTCCTTCCAATGAAAGTTCAGGGTTTATTTACTTTAGGATTGACTGGTTTGATCACTTTGCTGTCCAGGGGACGCTGAGGAGTCTTCTCCAGCATGATGATTCGAAAGCATCAGTTCTTCGGCACTCTGCCTTCTTGATGGTCCAAGTCTCACATCCATACGTGACTACTGGAAAGACTGTAGCTTTGACTATATGGACCTTTGTTGGCAAAGTGATGTCTTCACTTCTTTTTTTTAAATTTTTTTTCAAGATTTTCTTTCTTTCTTTATTTATTGGAGGGGGCAGGTTAGGGAGGGAGGGGGCAGGCGAGCCACTTCTCTTGGTCTTTCATTTATCTATTTTTTTTTTTTTTTTTGGGCAGGGGTCGGGTTGGGGAGGGAGGGGAGCGGGTGGGCCACTTCTATTGGTCTTTCGTTTCTCCGTTTTCATCCGTCTTTGTTCTTTGCCTCCTGTGGGCCTCCCATCGCGGTGGCGTCTGTCTCTGCAGAGCGCCGGCTCTGGGCGCATGCACTCCAGAGCTCCGGCTCCGTAATTGGACACATCAGTCCAGCTGCTCCGTGGCACATGGAATCTTTCCAGGCCAGGGATCTAACTGGCTCCCCTTGCACTGCAAGGCGGTGTCCTTACCCACTGGACCACCAGGGGAAGCCCTCATTTATTCTTAAAGCTTCAGATGAACTGTCCCTTCCGCAGGGAAGCCTAACTTCCAGAATTAGGACAGGCTTTCCTTTTTAATGGGGCTTCCCTGGTGGCTCAGATGGTCAACAATTTGCCTTCAGTGCAGGAGAAAAGGGTTGATCTCAGAATAGGGAAGATCCCCTGGAGAATGCAATGGCAGCCCACTCCAGTATTCTTGCCTGGAGAATCCCATGGACAGAGTAGCCTTGAAAGTTACAGTCCATGGAGTCACAACAAGTCAGACATGACTGAGCAACTAACACTTTCATTTTCTTTCACTTACTTTCTTACTCCCGTGAAAATATTAGTCCCTCAGTTGTGTTAGACTCTTTGTGACCCCATAGATGGTAGCCTTCCAGGATCCTCTGTCCATGGAATTTTCCAGGAAAGATTACTGGAGTGGGTTGCCATTGCCTTCTCCAGGGAATCTTCCCAACCCAGGCATCTAACCCAGGTCCCCTGCATCAGAAGCAGATTCTTTACTGTCTGAGTGACCATAACACTTTAAAAACCCTGAAGTTGCCCAAAGAGATTGGCAAGCTCACAGGAAATTCTCCTACGCCACAGTGATTTAGCATGTTTGAAATGGAAAGCTTTTCTCTTTGGCACACATCTCCTGATGTCCTCATGACTTCCTCTTTTCCTTCTAGGGAGCTGGCATTGCTCATTTTCACTTACCTGACTCCCTCACAGCATTCTGTGTACTAGTTAATAAATTGATTATTTATAATTTGTTTATCTTCTGCTTTCTCTGCCCATCAGTCTTTTGTGGGCTATATGCTCAGCCCAGTACCTAGCACATACTAAGATACTTAATAATTTCCTGACCCTCGGGCACAAGACCTAAAGCATCATACCTCATCATCACTTTAGTGGTGGTTGAACTGAATAGTTATAAACCCTGTTTTGTGTTCCTGTGACAGCCTTTGCCATTTTTGGCCTGGAGTCCCATTTTCTCTGATGGTTTTGCCATTCTTGTGTTAGAAGAACTGTTAGCTTTCTACCATGTATTTGCTGTAGCCCCTCACTGTCCATGTTATATTTAGTTCCTTCAAGCATATATTAAGTATTTGAATCCAAACACTTTTGGGAGAGGTCTTTAGATACTTTTTTCTGCTTTGCAGGAATGGAGCATTCATGCAGACCTGAGACCCCTCATGTGTAAATATTGTTTTATCACTTTACCGATGTAAAGAAAAACACGCCTGCCATCTGAAGTTTTCCTTCACAATTTTAATTAACTCCCTTGAGCCCAGTGTGGGTTACTAAGAATAAGGGCCAAAATTTCACGTCCCAGTCGAGGCACTTCCTGAAACAGCCTGGTTTTCTGGGCATCTTGCCTCGATTCCTGCTCCAGAAGGAAGCTGTGCATAGCACAGTGAGAGGAGGAGGTAGGATCTTGGTTGTGAGTTCTCTAGTGCCAGGGCGATGACAACACTGGGCCAATGCTGAAATGTTTAAGGTAGACAGTCAAGAGCCATGTTGATGTTCAGGAGTGTGCTTAGGGGATGACAAGTGGGTTTTTTTTTTTTTTTTTTGATGTGAACCATTTAAAAAATCAGTATAATTTTTATTCTGCCTTTCTTCTTCTTCTTCTTTTTTTTTTTTTTTTGCCATGGGGCATTTGGGATCTTACTTCCTCGACTAGGAATCAAACCCCAACCACCTGCATTGGAAGGTGAAATCTTAACCTCTGGACCACTAGGAAAATCCTGCCAGTTACTTTTTTTCCACAGAATTCACAGTCTGGAGACAATGGTTGAAGACAAGACCCCATCAGTTATAGGGCATTTGGTAGGGAACTTTAAGCAGATAAGTTTCTGGACTTTACAGCTGTGACGTGGGGAGAAAGCCCAGCGCCTGGAGGAGAGGGTGTTGGGAGCACTGTGTGTTTGTGTTGGGCACAGTGCCTTTGCAGTACTGTATGCTTCATGGTGCTTTATGAAAATTGTAGTGGTTATTGAATTACATTTGATTCTTGCCACTTGCTTTATTTGTAAAGGATTATCCAGTACTTGAAAATGAGGTGAAATATTGTTCCAGAAGTGATAACTTTAAATAGTATTATATATTCAGTATCAAATGGGAATGAATATTTACTTTCCATTTCAGTCATTTTTTACTTCAAGCATATATTAAGTATTTGAATCCAAACACTTTTGGGAGAGGTCTTTAGATACTTTTTCTGCTTTGCAGGAATGGAGCATTCATGCAGACCTGAGACCCCTCATGTGTAAATATTGTTTTATCACTTTACCGATGTAAAGAAAAACACGCCTGCCATCTGAAGTTTTCCTTCACAATTTTAATTAACTCCCTTGAGCCCAGTGTGGGTTACTAAGAATAAGGGCCAAAATTTCACGTCCCAGTCGAGGCACTTCCTGAAACAGCCTGGTTTTCTGGGCATCTTGCCTCGATTCCTGCTCCAGAAGGAAGCTGTGCATAGCACAGTGAGAGGAGGAGGTAGGATCTTGGTTGTGAGTTCTCTAGTGCCAGGGCGATGACAACACTGGGCCAATGCTGAAATGTTTAAGGTAGACAGTCAAGAGCCATGTTGATGTTCAGGAGTGTGCTTAGGGGATGACAAGTGGGTTTTTTTTTTTTTTTTTTGATGTGAACCATTTAAAAAATCAGTATAATTTTTATTCTGCCTTTCTTCTTCTTCTTTTTTTTTTTTTTTTGCCATGGGGCATTTGGGATCTTACTTCCTCGACTAGGAATCAAACCCCAACCACCTGCATTGGAAGGTGAAATCTTAACCTCTGGACCACTAGGAAAATCCTGCCAGTTACTTTTTTTCCACAGAATTCACAGTCTGGAGACAATGGTTGAAGACAAGACCCCATCAGTTATAGGGCATTTGGTAGGGAACTTTAAGCAGATAAGTTTCTGGACTTTACAGCTGTGACGTGGGGAGAAAGCCCAGCGCCTGGAGGAGAGGGTGTTGGGAGCACTGTGTGTTTGTGTTGGGCACAGTGCCTTTGCAGTACTGTATGCTTCATGGTGCTTTATGAAAATTGTAGTGGTTATTGAATTACATTTGATTCTTGCCACTTGCTTTATTTGTAAAGGATTATCCAGTACTTGAAAATGAGGTGAAATATTGTTCCAGAAGTGATAACTTTAAATAGTATTATATATTCAGTATCAAATGGGAATGAATATTTACTTTCCATTTCAGTCATCTATTTTCATTTCCAGTTGTCTATGGCTTAAAGTAGTCTATCTTTTCATCTTTTGCCAGAAAAGTTCATTTTGAATACTTTTGATCAAACACACAAAATTTGTTTCATTGGAGAAACCAGTGGCGAGAAGAATTATTAATAGCTTTTCTACCTAGGACTCCTTCCCAATATGAAGAGTTTTCTGGCAGATTGTCTAGATATCCGAATAAACTGAACTGAGGAAGATTGTTTTCCTTGAGCCACCAGCGCAGGGCTCCGAGAACACACAAAAGAAACCCTGGAGCAGTTAACAGTCAGTGCTGTCTTCTTGAAGTGGAGCTGGGATGGCTTTCTGGTTTCCTTCTGCCCATGCTTGGGTAACAATAAGCATGTGCTAAGACTCTTCAGTTGTCTTCAACTCTTAGTGACCCTATGGACTGTAGTCCACTAGGCACCTGTGTCCATGGGATTTCCCAGGCAAGATTACTGAAGTGGGTTGCCATTTCCTTCTCCAGGGGATCTTCGTCACCCATGGATCAAAACAGCATCTCATGTCTCCTGCATTGGCAGGCAGGTTCTTTACCACCAGTGCCCTCTGGGAAGCTAAGAAACATGTATCTCTTATTAATAAAAATGTAATCTTCACTACCATCCCACATCCATTAGGATAGCTACTTTCAAGGAGAAAGAGAGAGAGAAAGAAAATTATCAGTGTTGGTGAAGATAATGGAACCCTGTGCAATGCTAGTGGGAATGTACAACATTTAAAATGAATAAAAATAAAATTACCATATGACGCCTTTTGTCAGACAAAAAGGTTTCTTCTTACTCATAGAACACTTCTATACTCCAGATGTGTGAGTACCTCCACTCTGAGCAATTCTCTGTGGAGACCAAGTGTCCTAAGATTAAATTCAGCTTTGGTGTTAAGTAGAGTTTGTGAAGACCCCACAGATCAAGGGCTTAAAACTGTCCGCTACCACTTCAGGTGCCAGTCACAAGTATTATTGAATTACAGATCCCATTGCTTTATTTGTAAAGGATTATCCAGTACTTGAAAATGAGGTGAAATATTGTTCCAGAAGTGATAACTTTAAATAGTATTATATATTCAGTATCAAATGGGAATGAATATTTACTTTCCATTTCAGTCATCTATTTTCATTTCCAGTTGTCTATGGCTTAAAGTAGTCTATCTTTTCATCTTTTGCCAGAAAAGTTCATTTTGAATACTTTTGATCAAACACACAAAATTTGTTTCATTGGAGAAACCAGTGGCGAGAAGAATTATTAATAGCTTTTCTACCTAGGACTCCTTCCCAATATGAAGAGTTTTCTGGCAGATTGTCTAGATATCCGAATAAACTGAACTGAGGAAGATTGTTTTCCTTGAGCCACCAGCGCAGGGCTCCGAGAACACACAAAAGAAACCCTGGAGCAGTTAACAGTCAGTGCTGTCTTCTTGAAGTGGAGCTGGGATGGCTTTCTGGTTTCCTTCTGCCCATGCTTGGGTAACAATAAGCATGTGCTAAGACTCTTCAGTTGTCTTCAACTCTTAGTGACCCTATGGACTGTAGTCCACTAGGCACCTGTGTCCATGGGATTTCCCAGGCAAGATTACTGAAGTGGGTTGCCATTTCCTTCTCCAGGGGATCTTCGTCACCCATGGATCAAAACAGCATCTCATGTCTCCTGCATTGGCAGGCAGGTTCTTTACCACCAGTGCCCTCTGGGAAGCTAAGAAACATGTATCTCTTATTAATAAAAATGTAATCTTCACTACCATCCCACATCCATTAGGATAGCTACTTTCAAGGAGAAAGAGAGAGAGAAAGAAAATTATCAGTGTTGGTGAAGATAATGGAACCCTGTGCAATGCTAGTGGGAATGTACAACATTTAAAATGAATAAAAATAAAATTACCATATGACGCCTTTTGTCAGACAAAAAGGTTTCTTCTTACTCATAGAACACTTCTATACTCCAGATGTGTGAGTACCTCCACTCTGAGCAATTCTCTGTGGAGACCAAGTGTCCTAAGATTAAATTCAGCTTTGGTGTTAAGTAGAGTTTGTGAAGACCCCACAGATCAAGGGCTTAAAACTGTCCGCTACCACTTCAGGTGCCAGTCACAAGTCCAGGTTGCCGTCTGTGCTTCTGGCTGTAAATCAAGTGTTCCCATGACCCTGACCTTGAGTTTGATAATTTGTTGGAGCGGGTCACAGGATTCAGGGAAACAGTTTACTCACTGTTGCTGATTTGTCCATGCATGTGTGTGTGCTCAGTCATGTCTGGCTCTCTGCAATCCCAGGGATGGTTGCTCACCAGCATGTCTGTCTATGGAATTTCCCAGGGAGGAATACTGAGTGGGTTGCTGTTTCCTCCTACAGAGGATCTTCTTGATATATAACAAAGGATATTTTAATGAGAAAAAATAAAGAGAGCCATGAAGAGATACATAGGGCAAAGTAAGAAAGTAAAGAAGGGGCTTGGAGCTTCCATGTCTTCTCTGGGTGCTCTCTTTCTAGCATCTCCATGGGCTTACTAGCTTACAAGTTATCTGAACACTAGGGATTTTATGAAGGCGTCATTATGCAGGAATGATTGATTAAATCATTGACCATTGCTGTTTGAAATCAACCTCTAACCCCTCCCTACTCCTGGGAGGCGTATGGGTGAGATGAAGCTGAAAATTCGAATCCTTTAATCACATGGTTGGTTCCCCAGGTAACCAGCCCTCATCCTGAGGCTTTCTTGGAGCCTCAGCTCATTAGTATGCAGAAAATGGCACGTGACTTTAGAGATTCCAAGTTTGTCTTTTCTCCCACCCGACTTCCCTTCTCCTTCCCTTTCTCTCCCCTCCTTTTCTCTTCCTCCCTTCTGTACCAGGTGGCATACAGGATCTTAGTTCCTTGACCTGGGATCGAACCTGTGCTCCCTGCTGCAAAACCATAGGAAAGTCCCTCCAAGAGTTTTTGGAGCTGTGTAATGGAGCTTTTGGAGTTTTTGGAGCTTGGAAATGGAGTCAGAGATTAAACATATTTATTATGTCATGCCCTACAACTCTACTTCTGGGTATATACCCAAAAGAATTGGAAGCAGGGGCTTCCCCTGGTGGTCCAGTGGATAAGGACACCGCCTTGCAGTGCAAGGGGAGCCGGTTCGATCCCTGGCCTGGGAGGATCCCACGTGCCGCGGAACGGCTGGACTGATGTGTCCAATCACCGAGCCGGAGCTCTGGAGCGCATGCGCGTAGAACTGGCGCTCTGCGACAACAGACGCCACCGCGATGGGAGGCCCGCAGGAGCCGAAGAACAAAGACGGATGAAAACAGAGAAATGAAAGACCAATAGAAGTGGCCCGCCCACTCCCCTCCCTCCCCAACGCGACCCCCGCCCAAAATAAATAAATAAATAAATCTTTAAAAAAAAAAAAAAAGAATTGGAAGCAGGGTCTCAAGGAGATAATTGTACACTTATGTTAGTAGCAGGATTGTTTACTGTAGCCAGATGGAAACAAGCCATGTATCCATTGATGGATGAATGGAATAACAAAATGTGGTATTTTCATATGATGGAATGCTATTCAGCTTTAAAAGGAAGGAAATTCTGACACATGCTACAACATGGATGAAAATGGAGCATACTCTACTAAGTGAAATATTTAAGTCACAAAAAGACAAATACTATATGCTTCAGTATTTGAGTATATATAAGAGTTACCTAGAGTAATCAAATTCCTAGAGACAAAGGGTGGTTGTCAGGTGCTGCGAGGGAGGGAATTGGGGCTTATTAAATAGGTATAGAGTTTAGTTTTACAAGGTGAACCTTCCTAGGGAGGCGTATGGGTGAGATGAAGCTGAAAATTCGAATCCTTTAATCACATGGTTGGTTCCCCAGGTAACCAGCCCTCATCCTGAGGCTTTCTTGGAGCCTCAGCTCATTAGTATGCAGAAAATGGCACGTGACTTTAGAGATTCCAAGTTTGTCTTTTCTCCCACCCGACTTCCCTTCTCCTTCCCTTTCTCTCCCCTCCTTTTCTCTTCCTCCCTTCTGTACCAGGTGGCATACAGGATCTTAGTTCCTTGACCTGGGATCGAACCTGTGCTCCCTGCTGCAAAACCATAGGAAAGTCCCTCCAAGAGTTTTTGGAGCTGTGTAATGGAGCTTTTGGAGTTTTTGGAGCTTGGAAATGGAGTCAGAGATTAAACATATTTATTATGTCATGCCCTACAACTCTACTTCTGGGTATATACCCAAAAGAATTGGAAGCAGGGGCTTCCCCTGGTGGTCCAGTGGATAAGGACACCGCCTTGCAGTGCAAGGCGCCGGTTCGATCCCTGGCCTGGGAGGATCCCACGTGCCGCGGAACGGCTGGACTGATGTGTCCAATCACCGAGCCGGAGCTCTGGAGCGCATGCGCGTAGAACTGGCGCTCTGCGACAACAGACGCCACCGCGATGGGAGGCCCGCAGGAGCCGAAGAACAAAGACGGATGAAAACAGAGAAATGAAAGACCAATAGAAGTGGCCCGCCCACTCCCCTCCCTCCCCAACGCGACCCCCGCCCAAAATAAATAAATAAATAAATCTTTAAAAAAAAAAAAAAAGAATTGGAAGCAGGGTCTCAAGGAGATAATTGTACACTTATGTTAGTAGCAGGATTGTTTACTGTAGCCAGATGGAAACAAGCCATGTATCCATTGATGGATGAATGGAATAACAAAATGTGGTATTTTCATATGATGGAATGCTATTCAGCTTTAAAAAGGAAGGAAATTCTGACACATGCTACAACATGGATGAAAATGGAGCATACTCTACTAAGTGAAATATTTAAGTCACAAAAAGACAAATACTATATGCGTTCAGTATTTGAGTATATATAAGAGTTACCTAGAGTAATCAAATTCCTAGAGACAAAGGGTGGTTGTCAGGTGCTGCGAGGGAGGGAATTGGGGGCTTATTAAATAGGTATAGAGTTTAGTTTTTACAAGGTGAAGAGTTCTGGAGACTGGACTCAATACTGCTGAACTGTGTTGTTAAAAATGATGTAGGGCTTCCCTGGTATTTCAGTGGTAAAGAGTTCTCCTGCCAATGCAGGAGGCACAAGTTCGATTCCTGATCCGGGAAGATCCCAAATGTTGTGGAACAACTAAGCCCATAAGCCACAGCTATGGAAGCTGTGCTCTAGAGCCTCAGAGTCACAACTGTTGAGCCCATGTGCCGTGACTACTGAAGCCCGTGTGCCCTAGAACCCGAAGTAGCCCCCACTCCCTGCAACTTGAGAAAGAACCTGCAGCAGCACTGAAAACCCAGAATAGCCAAAAATAAATTAATTAATTAAAAATAGATGCAGATGTAAGTTTCACATTCTATGTATTTTATCACAGTTGAAAATTTAAAAGGAACAGTGACCACGATGAAGCATTAGAAAGCAGAAAAGGAGGTTTGCTTTTATCAGTCAAGGGGTGACCTGATATGTTCCTGGTGTCTTACAGGCCCGGTGTTTCCTTGACCATGCAGGCGTTTTCGGAAGAAGAAAGGAAGCAGTGGTTAGAAGCTCTAGGTGGAAAAGAAGCTGTAAGATATAACCAGTGGTTGGGTTTTATTTTAAATCGTTAAGAGTTGACTTGTGTTCGTTTTCATGTTATTTTTGCTTTGTAGTATATGAGAAGCTGAAAGTGGTGTCTGGATTCCTCTTGTGAAGCATTTGGTAGTCTCGAGATTTAGCTTGAGGTAGCAGTGGCACACAGGAGACTGGCATAGCATTATTTTTTATTTTTCTTGACTTGGCTGCTCAGATTCCCTTTGCTTGAGTAAACCATCTAAATTCTTAGTTTCTCCTTTCCCACCTGTGACAGTACTTTGGGTGATGAACACAATAAATGCTTGCAATTTATTTTGATCTCAGTGGAGATGGAACAGTAAATATGAGGCAGGGCAGGCAATATTAGAAGTGACTGCTGTACTTACTTTGCTTGACTTAACAATTTCTGGTTTGGCCTAATGAGTCGCAGTGTGCAGTATCTTGTAGCCTTAGTGAATCTGTATTTAGATGGGTTTGAGGAAGTTGTAATTCTGGACTCAATACTGCTGAACTGTGTTGTTAAAAATGATGTAGGGCTTCCCTGGTATTTCAGTGGTAAAGAGTTCTCCTGCCAATGCAGGAGGCACAAGTTCGATTCCTGATCCGGGAAGATCCCAAATGTTGTGGAACAACTAAGCCCATAAGCCACAGCTATGGAAGCTGTGCTCTAGAGCCTCAGAGTCACAACTGTTGAGCCCATGTGCCGTGACTACTGAAGCCCGTGTGCCCTAGAACCCGAAGTAGCCCCCACTCCCTGCAACTTGAGAAAGAACCTGCAGCAGCACTGAAAACCCAGAATAGCCAAAAATAAATTAATTAATTAAAAATAGATGCAGATGTAAGTTTCACATTCTATGTATTTTATCACAGTTGAAAATTTAAAAGGAACAGTGACCACGATGAAGCATTAGAAAGCAGAAAAGGAGGTTTGCTTTTATCAGTCAAGGGGGGACCTGATATGTTCCTGGTGTCTTACGGGCGCGGTGTTTCCTTGACCATGCAGGCTTTTTCGGAAGAAGAAAGGAAGCAGTGGTTAGAAGCTCTAGGTGGAAAAGAAGCTGTAAGATATAACCAGTGGTTGGGTTTTATTTTAAATCGTTAAGAGTTGACTTGTGTTCGTTTTCATGTTATTTTTGCTTTGTAGTATATGAGAAGCTGAAAGTGGTGTCTGGATTCCTCTTGTGAAGCATTTGGTAGTCTCGAGATTTAGCTTGAGGTAGCAGTGGCACACAGGAGACTGGCATAGCATTATTTTTTATTTTTCTTGACTTGGCTGCTCAGATTCCCTTTGCTTGAGTAAACCATCTAAATTCTTAGTTTCTCCTTTCCCACCTGTGACAGTACTTTGGGTGATGAACACAATAAATGCTTGCAATTTATTTTGATCTCAGTGGAGATGGAACAGTAAATATGAGGCAGGGCAGGCAATATTAGAAGTGACTGCTGTACTTACTTTGCTTGACTTAACAATTTCTGGTTTGGCCTAATGAGTCGCAGTGTGCAGTATCTTGTAGCCTTAGTGAATGGCCCTCTGTATTTAGATGGGTTTGAGGAATATATTAAAGACGGGGACAGCGACCCAGAAGCACGGGATCAGTGCTTCCGTCTATTTGCCACTTTACTCAAACACCACCTTTCTTTCATTGGGCTGGTGGCATCCAGGAGTTGAGAACAGGGCAGCTCATATATTGAATGGGCGACTTAGCGAGGGTAACTATAGAAAACACCATAGAACCTGTTGAAATCAACTCTGCTTAAAGTGTTATGCCTCTAACCAGCCACCGTTGCAGGTACCAGGTGGGCTTATCTGGCAAGCCTATGGCATTTCAAAGCAGGATTTAAAAAGAAGGAAAGAGCATGGTTTGCACAAAGAGGGATCATATCTAGTAAAAAGAGGTGTCAGAATAGAGCTATGAAATGGGCAGGAGAGGACATTATCTCATGGTAGTGGGCAGTCACTGAGAATATAAAACATAGGGCAAAGAGAATGGGAAGCAGTGGGTACAGCAGTCTTGACACTGTGTCTGAAACCTGGAAGCACAAATTACATATTCTAAAAATAGATCCTGTATAAGAGAATGTGTCACCCCTGGAGGAGAAAAGCAGTAGTCAGATTTATGTTTCATGTTCCTAAACTGAATCTACGTTTAGCCTCCTTGGTTTTAGTTCTGTCTATTTATTCTTAATTTGTCCTTGAAAATTTACCTGGGAATCTAGAGTCTTTTCAGCATTGACAGTTGCTGAGATCCAAAACAGGTTATCCTAATCCTCTCTAGTTAAGGTATGGATTCCCCAAGAGATTCGTGACAGTATTTGGTGAGAACACAATAAATGCTTGCAATTTATTTTGACTTGGCTGCTCAGATTCCTTTGCTTGAGTAAACCATCTAAATTGTTAGTTTCTCCTTTCCCACCTGTGACAGTACTTTGGGTGATGAACACAATAAATGCTTGCAATTTATTTTGATCTCAGTGGAGATGGAACAGTAAATATGAGGCAGGGCAGGCAATATTAGAAGTGACTGCTGTACTTACTTTGCTTGACTTAACAATTTCTGGTTTGGCCTAATGAGTCGCAGTGTGCAGTATCTTGTAGCCTTAGTGAATGGCCCTCTGTATTTAGATGGGTTTGAGGAATATATTAAAGACGGGGACAGCGACCCAGAAGCA
The DNA here is from genome assembly GCA_022376925.1 of Tragulus kanchil. Lineage (NCBI taxonomy): Eukaryota > Metazoa > Chordata > Mammalia > Artiodactyla > Tragulidae > Tragulus > Tragulus kanchil. The sequence goes on from JAIOJX010000025.1 coordinate 37,621,403, forward strand.
CGGGATCAGTGCTTCCGTCTATTTGCCACTTTACTCAAACACCACCTTTCTTTCATTGGGCTGGTGGCATCCAGGAGTTGAGAACAGGGCAGCTCATATATTGAATGGGCGACTTAGCGAGGGTAACTATAGAAAACACCATAGAACCTGTTGAAATCAACTCTGCTTAAAGTGTTATGCCTCTAACCAGCCACCGTTGCAGGTACCAGGTGGGCTTATCTGGCAAGCCTATGGCATTTCAAAGCAGGATTTAAAAAGAAGGAAAGAGCATGGTTTGCACAAAGAGGGATCATATCTAGTAAAAAGAGGTGTCAGAATAGAGCTATGAAATGGGCAGGAGAGGACATTATCTCATGGTAGTGGGCAGTCACTGAGAATATAAAACATAGGGCAAAGAGAATGGGAAGCAGTGGGTACAGCAGTCTTGACACTGTGTCTGAAACCTGGAAGCACAAATTACATATTCTAAAAATAGATCCTGTATAAGAGAATGTGTCACCCCTGGAGGAGAAAAGCAGTAGTCAGATTTATGTTTCATGTTCCTAAACTGAATCTACGTTTAGCCTCCTTGGTTTTAGTTCTGTCTATTTATTCTTAATTTGTCCTTGAAAATTTACCTGGGAATCTAGAGTCTTTTCAGCATTGACAGTTGCTGAGATCCAAAACAGGTTATCCTAATCCTCTCTAGTTAAGGTACTGACCCAGACTTGTCCCCCAAGAGATTCAAGAGATGTTTTGGAAAGTGAGTTTGCCTATTTGAATAGCAAGGTGATCATATGACTAAACCATGAGGAAATAAGGCTGTTGCCAAAGGCAGTGTAACCTTGAAGACACACATAACCTGTCCTTTAGAGTGAAAAAAAAAAAAAAAAAAGCCAAGTAATTAATTCACGATATACAGCTAAAGACAAGTCTGCAGAAAGAAACTATTCAGCAGTGTCTTTCGTGGGGACGGTGTGTTTTTTCCAGGTGATGTATGTGCCTTGCAAATAATGGGGCAACACTAGAACTCTCCGAGGCAGCCTGGAATCATCACCTTTATTTTAGAGATAGTTACTAAGACTATGGCCAGGAGCCCTGTGTTTGAGGTAACAGCAGATTTTAGTAAAATGAGCTTTATCTTCCTAATTAGAATGCAGCAGTTTGGTTGAGCATTTCCAATGTACATGAACTTTCAGTCCTGGCCCTTTTATCTTGTTTTGACTGCTTTGGCAGTGCCTCCCTGAGAGGCAAAGGAGACTCAGAGCACTCCTGTTTGTTACTATCTTTGCATTTGAATCCAGGATGGTGATTAACCCATGCCAATGTATTTTTTGTACAGTCCCTAGGTGGCCCTAGTACTATAGAATCACTTTTATGGATTTGCTGAAAATACTGTCTCTCCTTTTTCTCTTTTACTAGCTCTTCCCTAGTTATAATAGAGCCATCATCCCAAGACCAGAAGGAAGTAAGTGCTAATTTATAAAAATGACTGTTGTCTCCCTTTCTCATGAGTTACTCTGTTTTTATTACTGGTGTCAGACTGATGCTGGATGGTTACTCTTTGTTCTATGTGTTAACCCTCTCGTAATAAATCCACTGAGAACCTCTTCAAATTTTCCTGGACTGCTGTCGCTCTCCTTGATCTTTCCCGTCTCAGAGCCTTTTTCTTTTAAGTCTTTCTTTGCAAGAACCAAAATACTTTATAGTTCACTTTAATATTTACTTTTAAAGCCATAAATGAATACACAAAATTTTCAGGTATGCATCTCTGTAAGCTTCCTAAATCATAAACTCCCGTGGATAGGAATTACAGGTGATCATTTATGACTTAAAACTTCAATCCTCTCTAGAGGAAATTCCCAAGAGAAAATGTTTTGGAAAGTGAGTTTGCCTATTTGAATAGCAAGGTGATCATATGACTAAACCATGAGGAAATAAGGCTGTTGCCAAAGGCAGTGTAACCTTGAAGACACACATAACCTGTCCTTTAGAGTGAAAAAAAAAAAAAAAAAGCCAAGTAATTAATTCACGATATACAGCTAAAGACAAGTCTGCAGAAAGAAACTATTCAGCAGTGTCTTTCGTGGGGACGGTGTGTTTTTTCCAGGTGATGTATGTGCCTTGCAAATAATGGGGCAACACTAGAACTCTCCGAGGCAGCCTGGAATCATCACCTTTATTTTAGAGATAGTTACTAAGACTATGGCCAGGAGCCCTGTGTTTGAGGTAACAGCAGATTTTAGTAAAATGAGCTTTATCTTCCTAATTAGAATGCAGCAGTTTGGTTGAGCATTTCCAATGTACATGAACTTTCAGTCCTGGCCCTTTTATCTTGTTTTGACTGCTTTGGCAGTGCCTCCCTGAGAGGCAAAGGAGACTCAGAGCACTCCTGTTTGTTACTATCTTTGCATTTGAATCCAGGATGGTGATTAACCCATGCCAATGTATTTTTTGTACAGTCCCTAGGTGGCCCTAGTACTATAGAATCACTTTTATGGATTTGCTGAAAATACTGTCTCTCCTTTTTCTCTTTTACTAGCTCTTCCCTAGTTATAATAGAGCCATCATCCCAAGACCAGAAGGAAGTAAGTGCTAATTTATAAAAATGACTGTTGTCTCCCTTTCTCATGAGTTACTCTGTTTTTATTACTGGTGTCAGACTGATGCTGGATGGTTACTCTTTGTTCTATGTGTTAACCCTCTCGTAATAAATCCACTGAGAACCTCTTCAAATTTTCCTGGACTGCTGTCGCTCTCCTTGATCTTTCCCGTCTCAGAGCCTTTTTCTTTTAAGTCTTTCTTTGCAAGAACCAAAATACTTTATAGTTCACTTTAATATTTACTTTTAAAGCCATAAATGAATACACAAAATTTTCAGGTATGCATCTCTGTAAGCTTCCTAAATCATAAACTCCCGTGGATAGGAACTCTTCACCAGGGCTCCTGCTCCCAACCCCTCTCACCTCCACCCTTGGTATCCTTTATCTGTCGTGTCTCTTGAGCCTGGGCTGTACAAATAGGTTAGCATTGCACCTTAGAAAATAACAAACCCCAAACACATTCAGAAATTATAGGGCAATGATCTTCCCTTGCATTGTTTGCACTTGAGGCAAAGGAAATACTGTCTGGCTCTGTATACTTGATTTTAACTGAGATAAAATGAAAACGTGATCTGGGATTCTTTATAAATCTACTTTTAGTATCTTTGGAAGAATGAAGCTACATTTGTCAGATATCCACAGTCTGGAAATATTGTTAAATAAGCCATGATTTAAAAATGATCATGATGTGTGTGTCACTTAACTTGACCCTGGAAATTGACCAGGTGCCGTGGAAGGTTGTCAGTCACGCAAACAAACACCTGCTGAACTCTTCCCTCTGGCCTTTCAGTTCTTTCTCTTCGTCTGACTTTTCTCCTCCTCCTTTCCCTTCTCCTCTCTCCCCTCTCTTTCCTTTCTTGTTTTTAGCAGAGAAATGAAAACATATCTTGTTTTGGAAAAGTAGTCCTGCTAAGCAGAAAGAAATGCTTGCATTTTATATAAATGTTGTGAATAGTAGATCCTTAAAAAAAGAAAACCACTGCCTAATTTTCCTCATTGAAATGGTCTCCAAGCTTAGCTTTAAACCTGCAAAGCTTTTGTTTGTAAATTGTTCATGCTATCACTTCTGAGAACCAAGAGTTAATATTCGTGCTTCTGAGTTCTAAATTCAGAATAAAGCACTCACTTTCCCTGACTGAACTTTTGAAGCAAGAATTGTCTTTTATTAGGGTCCTTAAATATGTCAGCCTAATCAATGGAAAAATATTCATAAAATTATATTTTCAAAACAATCTTTTTTGTTACATGATCATCTTTTAAGTTCATTATGAAAATTATAAAATGTTAAGTACTTAGAGCATGATATAAAATATGAAAAAAATTCAATCTCATGGTTAAAATACTATTTTTAAAAAGTGTTTAACATTTTTTTCTCCTAGATTAAAAAAGAAAAGTTTTGTGTTATTTCTCCAGCTTGTCAAGTAAATTTAAGAGCTTTCACTCATATATATAATTAAAAAACCAACCCTTGTTGTTGAAATATGGGCAAAATATTAACTATTCTCTTCCATGATTTAAAATATTATCTTTATTAACTGAATAAAGATAATATGGTTTAAATTACAAATTTATTTATATACATTGGTAATGAAGGTCTTGATATTCCAGTAAATGCGCCCTTCCCTGAAATTCTCACTTACATTATTTAAATAGGGTGTGCATGGCCTTTAGCTTTCTTTTTTTGAAGAGCAAAAAAAAATTATACTCGACTTAAATAATTTTGACCTATTTTTGTCAGGAAGAGACGTGAGTAATCGTGCCTTTAATATTTTATAACGGTATTTCTTTCAGGTGCACAGTTGGATAAGATGGGATTCACAATTCTTAGAAAATGCATCAGTGCAGTGGAGACACGAGGTAACATGATTGAATCATTGTATGCATGAGAGGCTATAGGTATGTAAAATCCTAGGGTCATTTCAAACGCTTTTTGCATGGTTAAATGTTGTAGAATGAAATATGTTCATGTAAAGGCACTGTTTGTCAGAACTTTAATTCATTTACTCTGGTGGTGTGGGTGGGGTGGGGGTTCCTTTTAATGTATTTCTCCCTTGTGTTGAATCGTGAAGTCTGTAGAAGAATCATCAGCGTTGAGCACCAGCCTTAATCACTTCTTGTTTATGTGCCAGTAAGATAATTCCATCTTCCATTGTCTTGTTGGCAGTCGGCTTAAAGATCAGCATCATTGACATACCATTTATGTATGGTAACCTTCATTCATTTTAATTGTGCAAACCGATAACTTTTCACAAATCTGCGTAGTTGCGTAGTTTCCACAATGTCACAGAAGATTTCTGTCTCTCCTCAAGTTTCCTTGGTGCTCCTTTGTAGTCTTCACTCCTTTTTTGACCCTTGACAGCAACTGAACCACTTTTTAATCTCTTTAGTTCTTTTTATTTTTACCTTAACATTTTAGATGAATGGAATTATGCAGTATATGGTCTTTAGAGCCTGACCTCTTTGTCCCACATAATGCTTTTGAAATTCATTTTATTGGGTGTCCCCTTGTGTGCGTGTGTGCTAAGTTGCTTCATTTGTGTTCAACTCTTTGTGACTCTATTGGCTGTAGCCTGCCAGGCTCCTCTGTCCATGGGATTCTCCACATAAGAATACTAGAGTGGGTTGCCATTTCCTTCTCCATGGATCTTCCTTATCCAGGAATTGAACCCGTATCTCTTACATCTCCTGGATTGGCAGCCGGGTTTTTTATCAGTGGTGCCAGCTGGGTGTACTCTTCGTGCATTTCTTTTTATTGCTAGGTAGCATTTCATTATACAGGTATACTGCATTTTGCTTATTCATCTACCTGTTGGTAATATTTGAGTTGTTTTAAACTTTGGGAAAGATAATCCCTCCCCATTTTGGTCCCCTGACTGAAATCTCAAAGGTCATTTCTTCCTAGTCCCTAAGGAAGAACATGGCCTTGGCACTTTGCAGCCATTGAGGCACGGCTTTGGAGAAACTAAATATGATAAATCTGCAAAACAGGCTGTTTCTGGAGGCTGGCTTTCTCTTTGTTTAGAGCCTGGGGAAGTATGGGTAAATTGAATATTTAATTCACTCTCATTTATTGTTTATCCAGCCCTTCTTTGAATGACTTAGTGGGATGAGCATTGCACTAATGTTTTCTGTCAAAACAGTGTCTTTGTTGTAAAGCCAGGACTGCCACCTGTGGAATGAGAGTACTGGCTAACAGAGGATTATGAACTGTTTTATGATTTGGGATTTGCCCATTGATAATGAAAACCCAAACCACAGAAAACTTTCCTCCCATTCTCTCTTACAGTGGCATTTCAGGATGTGACACATTTTCATTCATTTCAGCCTGCACCAAGGTTCACCTGACCAATTTCATCTTTTCCTGGTGCTTCAAAAAATTTCCAAAGTTGGGATACTGTGATTTTTCATATCTCCTCCTTCATCATTCATGTTTCTCTTTTCCCTGAGCTTCTTAAGGGCTTTTATTTTATCACTTGCATGCTTATTTGGTAAATAAAATTCTTTCCCCAAAGGATATAATTTATATCTACTTGCTTCTGCCTGAGCATATAATAATATATCTAGAATGTTTTCTGATTTCTCTGTGTAGTTTATGAAGTATTATGTACACTGAATGAAATATGTATTGTAGAATCTGCATGTGTTGAATATAGTTTATTATAAATATGTAAATTTTTCTATAGAAGAATGAATCTATACCGTTTTAGGTTAGATTTTCCCCCATTTGAGATAAAAACAAAAGTACATGTATTTTTCTTTTCAAATCTTTTATCACTAAAGGTCCTTCATTATGAAAGCCTTTTGTTTTTAATGGAGTAATAGGCTAAAAATAGAGTTAAAAGAATCAGCTGTCAGAATATGTTACTCATTATGATGAAGAACCTTGCAGAATCTCTGAGGCTTTTATCCTAAATTTGGAAGTTCCCTCAGGGAATATTGCTCTTAATGATTTCCCCTAAATCAACTATCATGGCTATTGATTTTTTTTTTTTTTTGCTACAGATGTTGTTGCATCACTTTTTTTCATCCGTCAGGATAAAGCTAGTTTATGTTCTTGTAACAGGAAGCTGGAAATTCTCTGGGTCTTAAGACAACAAGACTTACTTCAGGGCCTTGGCCACCATGCTGCCTGGGCATCCAGGTTCATCCTTGCCTCTCCTGGAGGACTTTGGACCAACCAGTGACTACTCTGGCTTTGACGTGAGATCATTTGCTCACAGCCAATTGGTCAGAAATGGCCACATGGCGCCTCTCAACTCCAAAGGGTCTATGTAGAACAGCCTACCGGGAGCCTGAAAAGCAGGCAGAGCCAGGAATAGCTGGTGGTAGTGTTCGTGTGCTTGGTGGGTCGACATGCCTGTGTCCAGAGGCGTTTAATGAGATCTGATTGAAGAATGATTTTTGCCTATTTTTTTTCCTTCAGAATTTTAAACATGACTCTCATTGTCTGAAAACTACCAGTTCATATGTTTTGATTAAAGCAGTGTACCTTTTACCTAAGATGTTATTTTAAAAAAGCCATTTGGCATTTTATCAACTTTGTGTCATCACTTAAATATTTGCAAAGCATCAGACAAACGTCTAAGATTTACTATAGTCTTCAGTTCCCTGAGAAAAGGTAACACTTTTAGATACTCACATAGTAATGTAGATACCATATATTGTCATAGAAATAGTATCATATCTATTGGCCTGAATGGGACTGTTAGCATTTACTGTCCTTTTGGCATTAGAACCAACCCCGTTTCACTACAATATCAGCCTCAATTCACAGATCCTACTCTTCCGTAGAGTTGTTTGTTCAGGAAGCTCAGGCACAGGTGAGAGTCAGATCAACTGATCTTTCATCCTTTTGCCAACTATTTGTTAATGATCTGTACCGGCGCTTCATAGATCCAGGTCATCTGACCTCCACTGGGAGAGCATTGCTTATGCTTTCCAGGTTGAAGAGCTTCCTGAAGCATCTGTTCTCAAACACTGCTGTGCCATGGAGTCACCTGGGATCTTTAAATAATGCAGCTGCCTGGCTCTCACCCCCAGTCCATCTGATTTCATTGTTGTGGGGTGTGAACTAGGAAGCTGGCGTTTTACATGCTCCCAGATGATGATGCTAATATGTAGTAAAACTTAGGGACCACTGTCCTAAGGGAAGAGTTTCTTCTGTATTCGAGCAGCAGGATGCACAATTGTTACTTCTGTAGTGTCCTGCTACATGGGAAACTTTCAGCTTTTTGAAACAGGCAAGCAACAATACTTCCAAAGAAAATAGCTCCATGTTCGTTTCCTTCCCTCAGTAACAAGTGATTTATCATAGTTACGCCCTAGTTCTTATCTGAAGCCAGTCAACCAGTGTTTATTGAGCATTCATGGGGTGTATACAGCCTTACTCTTGGGTTTTAGGATTCACAGTAAAGGTTGGTTACATGTACTACTTAATCCATGAATGGTAGACACAACATAGATGTTTGTAAGTAATTTAAGTATTCCAGGTTGAGAAGATTTTTGCCTATTTTTTCCTTCAGAATTTTAAACATGACTCTCATTGTCTGAAAACTACCAGTTCATATGTTTTGATTAAAGCAGTGTACCTTTTACCTAAGATGTTATTTTAAAAAAGCCATTTGGCATTTTATCAACTTTGTGTCATCACTTAAATATTTGCAAAGCATCAGACAAACGTCTAAGATTTACTATAGTCTTCAGTTCCCTGAGAAAAGGTAACACTTTTAGATACTCACATAGTAATGTAGATACCATATATTGTCATAGAAATAGTATCATATCTATTGGCCTGAATGGGACTGTTAGCATTTACTGTCCTTTTGGCATTAGAACCAACCCCGTTTCACTACAATATCAGCCTCAATTCACAGATCCTACTCTTCCGTAGAGTTGTTTGTTCAGGAAGCTCAGGCACAGGTGAGAGTCAGATCAACTGATCTTTCATCCTTTTGCCAACTATTTGTTAATGATCTGTACCGGCGCTTCATAGATCCAGGTCATCTGACCTCCACTGGGAGAGCATTGCTTATGCTTTCCAGGTTGAAGAGCTTCCTGAAGCATCTGTTCTCAAACACTGCTGTGCCATGGAGTCACCTGGGATCTTTAAATAATGCAGCTGCCTGGCTCTCACCCCCAGTCCATCTGATTTCATTGTTGTGGGGTGTGAACTAGGAAGCTGGCGTTTTACATGCTCCCCAGATGATGATGCTAATATGTAGTAAAACTTAGGGACCACTGTCCTAAGGGAAGAGTTTCTTCTGTATTCGAGCAGCAGGATGCACAATTGTTACTTCTGTAGTGTCCTGCTACATGGGAAACTTTCAGCTTTTTGAAACAGGCAAGCAACAATACTTCCAAAGAAAATAGCTCCATGTTCGTTTCCTTCCCTCAGTAACAAGTGATTTATCATAGTTACGCCCTAGTTCTTATCTGAAGCCAGTCAACCAGTGTTTATTGAGCATTCATGGGGTGTATACAGCCTTACTCTTGGGTTTTAGGATTCACAGTAAAGGTTGGTTACATGTACTACTTAATCCATGAATGGTAGACACAACATAGATGTTTGTAAGTAATTTAAGTATTCCAGGTACTAAAATAAAACTGTTATAAGTTTGTATGGATCAAGAGAATTTGAATACACATTGATGGATTGCTAAGTATGTGTATATTCAGTCACCAAATCATGTCCTACTTCTGTGACCCCCATGGACTGCATCACATCAGGCTTCCCTGTCCTTCATTGTCTCCTGGAGTTTGCTCAAATTGATGTCCATTGAGTCAGTGATGCCATCTAACCATCTCATCCTCTGTCACCCCTTTCTCCCACCTTCAGTCTTTCCCAGCATCAGGGTCTTTTCCAATGAGTCAGCTCTTAGCATCAGGTGACTAAAGTATTGGAGCTTCAGCATCAGTTCTTCCAATGAATATTCAGAGTTTATTTCCTCTAGGATTGACTGGTTGGATCTCCTTGCTGTCCAAGGAACTCTCAAGAGTCTTTACCAGCACCATCAATTATTTGGTGCTCAGTCTTCTTTATGGTCCAACTCTCACATCCATACATGACTACTGGAAAAAATCATAGTTTTGACTCTTATTGACCTTTGTCGGCAAAGTGGTGTCTCTGCTTTTTTTTTTTTTTAAAGATTTATTTATTTATTTATTTTGGGCGGGGGTCGGGTTGGGGAGGGAGGGGAGCGGGCGGGCCACTTCTATTGGTCTTTTCATTTCTCTGTTTTCATCCGTCTTTGTTCTTTGGCTCCTGCGGGCCTCCCATCATGGTGATGTCTGCCGTCGCAGAGCGCCAGCTCTGGGCGCTTGCGCTCCAGAGCTCTGGCTCGGCAATTGGACACATCAGTCCAGCCGCTCCGCGGCACGTGGGATCCTCCCAGGCCAGGGATCGAACCTGCGCCTCGTGCACTGCAAGGCGGTGTCCTTATCCACTGGACCACCAGGGGAAGCCCATGTCTCTGCTTTTTAATACACCATCTAGGTTTGTCATAGTTTTCCTTTCAAGGAGCAAGCATCTTTTCATTTCATCTAACTGCGGTCACTGTCCACAGTGATTTTGAAGCTCAGGAAAATAAAATCTGTCACAGCTTCCACTTTTTCTCCTTCTATTTGCCATGAAGTGATGGAACCAGCTGCCATGATCTTAGTTTCTGAATGTTGAATTTTGAGCTTAATTGAAATCTGTGTTTCGAAACAGCCTTCTTCTTTGAATGTAAAGGAGGAGAAAAATATCTTTTGGCATTTAGAGAGACCTTAGCAAAGATGTGAAGACAGAAACAAGCCAAATGGCAGGAAACATGAAGAAACAGAATAAAAGAAGTACTCTAGTATTTGCATTTAGTTGATGAGAACCTGGGTAAGTACTAGAATGGTGGTGGTGAATAGTGGACTTAGACAGGTAGCTATGAGTGCTGGTGTTAGTAGCTGTATGTGGGATGGAGGGACTGAAGAGGCCTATGGGAGGGGTGGGCACTTAGGTTACTCTGGGGTTGGCCTCTTTGTGGATGGTGAGATGTCGTCATGTTCCAGAGAAGTGCAATCAAGAGTGGCCTTTCAGAAAGTTACAGTTGGGTAAAACATTCTTAACTTTTTGGACTTAGTTTCTAAAAGACTGTGACTTGAAAGTTCATTCACCCAATTACTCCCACCCTCGTTTGTGAAGGCCATTGAGCTAATTTTTGTACACAGTAGGTTTTATTACCCATGAAATATATCTATTTCCTCTTTCCATCCTTTGCCTGGATTGTTTTATTTCTTTTTTAAACTTTTTATTTTGTACTGAAGCATAGCCAGTTAACAATGTTGTGACAGTCTCAGGTGGGCAGCAGAAGGACTGAGCCATACATATATATGTATCCATTCTTCCTCAAACTCCCCATTCGCCCCTTGGATTATTTTAATCCTGAGACATCCATATTCCTTCATGTAGTGCTTCTGTTGTCTGGTATTGTTAATTATAAATTTATTTTGTTTCAGAACTTGGGGAATGATTTTCTTATATAAGTAACTCAAGAAGCTGCCTCCTATGCCCAGTACCTCTTTTTTTGAAACTGGATGATACTAAGTTTTTCAGGTGCATGCATTATAAAATATGCAGAAACAAAGTATAACTCTTGCTGAAAAACTCCTTTTAGTTGCTATTTTTAAAATAGTCATCATGAGTTAAAACTAAATGTGTATGCCACGTTTGTTTATGAAATTTCTCTTAAAAATTCTTCCATATGTGGATAATTTGAATATTCACTTTAATTTCTAGAGCATGGCATTAAGACGTCGGTCTAGGCAAGCTGTCAGTTATCAAATTCAGCTTTGTACCAAGCTGTGAAGTCATGGGATAGAAGTAGGAAGCCACATCTAAGATATGGCAGTCTTTGAATTGTCTCGTGGAAAAGTGAATTTCTCTTTCTTTAGAAAACAAAAGTTTTAGGTCTTCAGAAAAATGTCTTGAAGTCGGCTTGAGGATTTTTCTGCTTCCGAGCACTTCTAGAACTGTATGGACCTAGGATGGACCTGGTAGAATATGATAATGTGCAGTTTCAGTATTAATCTTTATGGGAGTGAAAATGCCCAAAATGAATTTGTGATATATTCTACCATGGTTGCACATTAATCTTAAATTGCCAAGGGTCAATTACGGGCAAAATGAAGAAAATAAAAGAACAGCTGTCCCCAGAAAATTTACAGCAAGTAAACTTTACTTTCTCGTTCACTGTCTCTCTTTTCATCAGAATGGGTGTGAGATGCATGTGGGTGGATAGAGAGGACAGTTTCCTGTGGGAGGGAGCTGAAGAGTCTTGTGGTGTCTGCAGAAATGCAGATGGAAAGCTGAAACACTAACTCCAGGCAAGTTGGGACCGACAATTCATTTTGCCTGGATTGTTTTATTTCTTTTTAAACTTTTATTTTGTACTGAAGCATAGCCAGTTAACAATGTTGTGACAGTCTCAGGTGGGCAGCAGAAGGACTGAGCCATACATATATATGTATCCATTCTTCCTCAAACTCCCCATTCGCCCCTTGGATTATTTTAATCCTGAGACATCCATATTCCTTCATGTAGTGCTTCTGTTGTCTGGTATTGTTAATTATAAATTTATTTTGTTTCAGAACTTGGGGAATGATTTTCTTATATAAGTAACTCAAGAAGCTGCCTCCTATGCCCAGTACCTCTTTTTTTGAAACTGGATGATACTAAGTTTTTCAGGTGCATGCATTATAAAATATGCAGAAACAAAGTATAACTCTTGCTGAAAAACTCCTTTTAGTTGCTATTTTTAAAATAGTCATCATGAGTTAAAACTAAATGTGTATGCCACGTTTGTTTATGAAATTTCTCTTAAAAATTCTTCCATATGTGGATAATTTGAATATTCACTTTAATTTCTAGAGCATGGCATTAAGACGTCGGTCTAGGCAAGCTGTCAGTTATCAAATTCAGCTTTGTACCAAGCTGTGAAGTCATGGGATAGAAGTAGGAAGCCACATCTAAGATATGGCAGTCTTTGAATTGTCTCGTGGAAAAGTGAATTTCTCTTTCTTTAGAAAACAAAAGTTTTAGGTCTTCAGAAAAATGTCTTGAAGTCGGCTTGAGGATTTTTCTGCTTCCGAGCACTTCTAGAACTGTATGGACCTAGGATGGACCTGGTAGAATATGATAATGTGCAGTTTCAGTATTAATCTTTATGGGAGTGAAAATGCCCAAAATGAATTTGTGATATATTCTACCATGGTTGCACATTAATCTTAAATTGCCAAGGGTCAATTACGGGCAAAATGAAGAAAATAAAAGAACAGCTGTCCCCAGAAAATTTACAGCAAGTAAACTTTACTTTCTCGTTCACTGTCTCTCTTTTCATCAGAATGGGTGTGAGATGCATGTGGGTGGATAGAGAGGACAGTTTCCTGTGGGAGGGAGCTGAAGAGTCTTGTGGTGTCTGCAGAAATGCAGATGGAAAGCTGAAACACTAACTCCAGGCAAGTTGGGACCGACAATTCATTTTCTCAATTAGTAATCTTAATTGTTTTAAGAACAAATATACTTTCAAAGCTATTAGCTTCCAAGTGAGTGGTTGAGAAAAATTAATAGGGACAAATGGTTAAACCATCTCGCTCCCGAGCTGGCATGCGAGGTTTTGTGTGTTTGGCTCACAGTTGGATGAGGTCCATGGGCATTTTCTTGTGAGGCTGTCTCTGCACTTGTGGCATTGTGCTGGAGATGAGGGGCTCAGAGTCAGCCTTGATTAGAATCTCTTTCTCCACTTAGTAGCTTTGCAGCCCTGTAAGTGAGTTCGTTAACCTCACTTTTATCATGGATAATACAGGGTAATAGTAGCAGCTTTCTCATAGAGTGGTTGTGAGAATTAGCCAGGGGGATTCTTGGGACACTGGCATCCATTGAGCGCTCAGTAAATGTGAGTTGCTTCTATGGGAATAAATCTATTAATAGAAGCCAGTCATCATTAGGTGGTCCCATCATTGATGCAAGGCTCTGGGAGCACTAAGAAACTTTATTTTATTTTATTTTATTGGATATTTGTTTTACAATGTTGCATTAGCTTCAGGTGTACTGCGAAGTTATTCTTACACACTGTTACAGAGTTTTCTTATTTACAGGTATACATTATCCCCAAGCAGTCAAAGGTATATCCCTGACCCTTCTCCCCTGAGCCCTCCCTCCCTCTTCTCCCTTCCCACCCCGCCCCCCAGGTTGATGCTTAGTCCCCTTGTAGGTTCCCTTAATCTTTCAGCTTAATCACAGTGGTTATCTCTATTACATATGATAGTGTAGGTTTTCTTGTTGCTCTTTGTATACCTCTTGTCCGATCTTCCCTCCCACCAATGACCATAGGTCTGTTCTCTAAGTCTGTTTCTCCATCGCTGCTCTGCGTGTGCATTTATCGGTAACATCTTACTAGATTCCATATATATGCGTTACTATACATATTTGTCCTTTTCTTTTTGACTTCACTTTGTATAGGAACTTTGTGTTTTAATAGTAATTTAAATAGGAAAAGAAATTGCCTCAGTTCACCTTGTCACATAATGTTACGTGTTTTTTTTTTTTAACAAGCAGTGAAATTAACCAACTTGATTTTCAACCATTTATCTCTCAGTGCCTCAAGATGGACAGTTAAATGGTGAGAGTGTAAGGAAGAGACCTTGCAGATGGAAGAAGAAGAAGAAGAAGATGACTTTAGATTATCTCAGGCTTTTCAAAAAAAAAGAAAAAGATGAGAGATTGTCCAGGGTAGCCTAACATTTTTGTTGCTGAGTCATGTCCAGCTCTTCTGCAACCCCATGGACTGTAGCCCGCTAGACTCCTTTGTCCACGGGATTTCCCAGGCAAGAGTACTGGGAGTGGATTACCATTTCCTTATCCAGGGGATCTTCCCAACCCAGGAATCAAACCTACGTCTCCTGCATTGGCAGATTCTTTGCCACTGAGACACCAGGAAAGCCCATATATGAGAATAAACCCATATTAATATGGATATGCACTTGTGATGATTTTTGGTTTGTCCTAATGCCACAGCTGCTCTGAGATGATGAGGCAGGTGGCAGCAAAGAGACACCACTAGACCTTTCCCAGTAAGATTCTGATCTCTATAGAAGAGGGATAAAAAGGAATCTTGCAGGGACTTCCCCAGAGGTCCAGGGCTTAAGACTTCGTGCTTCCAACGCAGTGGGCACAGATTCAGTTCCTGTTTGGGGAGCAAAGATTCTGCATGCTTCATGGCACGACCTAAAAGGAAAAAGTGTCTTGCAAATAGCAACAGCCAACTTTTGCCTTGAGTCTGAGTCTCTTTCGTAATTTAAATAAAAATCTGCAGCCACTTAAACTAGAGCTCCATGAGTGAGGCGTTGGAAAAGAAAATGTACTCAGCTGTCCGTCCTTTCTAGCTTACTTTACTACTCCTCTCCTGGGCATGCACACGTTTGATGGAGTTGACGCAGCACTTTTTGGCTGTTTCTTAAAGGAAAGATATGACAGGTGGAATGCTGGAAATATATAGGTCCTGCTACTAACTATCGCCTTTAGTTTAAAGGCAGTGGAGGCACTGAGATGTTACGTAACTTTCATGTGAACAGGTCCCCCTGCAGAGTTTCATGGATGCTAGTAGAAAAGACAAGACCCCTGAGTCAGCGACTGACAATTCATTTCTCTCAATAGGCAGCCTTTTGCATGTTGTGTTCGTACCCTGAGCCCCTGAGGGCGCTACAAGGACAGTAAGATGTATCTGGACACAGCACAGTTGTGCTGTAGGAAACCAACTCTGAACTTAGAAAATGAGGCTGTTTTGAAATGACTGGGATGCATGCCTGCCATTTGCTCTAGATGGGCACTGACTATTTTCTAAGGCTGCAAGCAAACCTGTTCTTTGCTTCGGAGGAAAGTGCTGGCACAGATGGTGTTCCCCCGCCCTGGGGTGTTGCTGGCGGAGGTGAGTGGGTGAGGATGACGTGAGAAGATGCTCCGTGAGCAGTTGAGGCCAGTGTGTGGTAGATCCCAGGTGCTGGGCTGCGTATTTGCCTTGCTGCTAGTGGAACAATGACAGATTGGTGCAGGGGTGTGCTCCGATCTTTGACAGGAAGTAGAGTTGATGGGGAGAGGGGTGCAAAAGGAGCAATGACTGGTTGGATTTTAGAGATAATCCAGATAAGAGGTGATGAAGATATAACCTTTCCATTGGCAATAGGAGGAGATAATGGATTAGAAGAGAGACAAGAGAAAAGTAGAATCTGGTGACCTGTTAAATATGGGATGTAAACAGAAGCGAAAAATTAAGAAAACCAAAACCCGAACCTGGGCTTCCCTGGTGGTCCTGTGGGTAAAGAGTGTGCCTTGTAGTACAGAGGGCATTGGTTTGATCCCCAGTCCTGGAAGATCCCACATGCTATGGAGCAGATGGACACGTGTGTCCAATTAGGAGCCAGCGCTCTGGAGCACATGCACCCAGAACTGGTGCTCAGCAACGAGAGAGGCCATTGCAATGAGTTGTCTGAATAGGCCAAAGAATAAAGATGGATGGGAAAAAAAAAAACAATAAAAGAGGCCAAGATTGAAAAAAACAAAACAAAAAAACCACCTGACTCTTAAGGTTTCCAGCCCCAGTAGATGAAAACATCTTTAGCCAAGACAAAGCATGTATGTGAAGCAGTAAGTTTCAGGGGAATGTAGATTGACTTTTGGTATCTCAGATTCAAGGTACCTGTGACATTTCTGCCAGACATGGGATGAAGGCACCCAGGTGACTGATGGGCATCATTATTAGCCAGGCGAAATTTAGAGTCAAAAAGTCATTCAGGAAGATGGTAAGGTAAGAGGAAAATGCAGCAAGGGGCAGGCTCTTTGAGGATCTTCACACTTAAGGAATGAGAAGAAACAGAAGAGTGAAGGAGAAATTCAACAGTCAAGGAGTTAGGAAGAGAGTCAAGAGACTGTGATGTGAAGTAACCCACAAAGGGAATTATTTTATTTATTAATTTTTAAATTTAATTTTATTTAAAAAAAATTTTTTACAGAGTTTTGTTGTTCACAGACATGTATGTTCCCAGATCAGTCATATGCATATCCCTGGCACCCTCCCCCCTTCCAGTCTCCCCATCCCACCCCTCCAGGCCATCGCATCCCGCCCCAGCAGGATCGCCTATTCCCTTGGCGCAATGACAATAGCTATCCTTTTCACATATGATAGTATAGGTTTCCATGTTACTTCCTCAATGCCCATATGGCAATGTCCATATATCTGTTCTCTATGTCTGTTTTATTGGAGTATAGTTGCTTTACAGCATTGGCTAGTTTCTGCTGTACAGGCAAGAGAATCAGCTATACATATACCTCTATCCCCTCTTTTTTGGATTTCCTTTCCATTTAATACAGTGCTGTTCGGGTTATATAAGGAGGAAGAAAAGGGAAAAAATAAGATACTAGGGGTCCTTTAAATGGAAAAATATCTTGAGGTCAGAAGACAAATTTTTAAGGAACAGAAGAAGCTTGAAACTAGACAATAGGAAAGGGAAGTAGGGAGGGAAGAATTGAGTAGCTCTCTGTGAAGCGCTCATCTCAATTTGAGATAAAGTGATTCTGATGTTACACCAGGCCTCTTTTCAAACCAGCTCCATCATGAACCCCTGAGGGTGTAACATCAGGCAAGAAAGACGCATCCCCTTTGCGAGAATCTCTGCAGTACCTCGGGAAGTCTTTTAGTGGCAGACATGACGTCAGTGTAGAAGCTGCATCTGACAATGTATAAAGTCCTAATAAACAGTAGTTTCCATTTTCTAAGCGTGTCATGTATGCTACTATCCTATTTTACCCAATCCCTATAAAAACTCAGTAGGTAGTTGACCAGATATACTTTCTTTCTTAGGCCAGGTGCATACGTTAGGTTCAGGAGACAAGCTGGAAGTGGCAGAGCTGGGATTTGAATCCTGCTCTCTGATTCTCAGAATTGCTGTGTGATGTAGAAAGAAGTAAGAGAGAGGAAAAGTTGGGTGATAGAGCAACTTAGTGGCAATAGGGATGCTGAATTCTGCCAGCAGGTACAGAGGCTGGGTGATGCTTCTTTCCCTGAGGTTCACGTTATGAGTAAAGACAGAAGGGCACCTTGAGTGAGTCGGAGCTAGGTCTCTCAGATCTGGGATAGCTGGGCATCTGACCTCTGGGAGAGTGTGTGATCCTGAGTATTTTTTTTTTTTTTGGTCAATCCATGACGCATGTGGTTTCTTTACTCCCCAATCCAGGGATCAAGCCCATGCTTACTGCAGTAGAATCATGTGTTGTCTGCTAAGTCACTTCAGTCATGTCTGCCTCTGGCATCCAATGGGCCATAGCCTGCCAGGCTCCTCTTTCCATGTGATTCTCCAGGCAAGAGTATTGAAGCATGTAGCCTTGCTCTCCTCTAGGGGATCTTCTCAACCCAGGGATTGAACCTTCAGTTCGTCTATCTCCTGCCTTGGCTGGCAGGTTCTTTACCACAAGTGATACTTGTTAGAGTCTTGACCACTGGGCCAGCAGGGACGCTGTCCCCCTGAATGTTTCTAATGAAATAAGAAACTACTTGTTATTTTGCACCTTCCTCTTGCCCCCTCCAGACATTCTGGCCTGCTGGCTTAAATGGTTATACAAGGAATGGCAACAAGTCTAGGGGTTGTCTGATCTGAAACAAAAATGCTTGTTCTTCTGCTGGCTAGAAACTGGAGCTGAGGCCCGCCACCTGGAGTGTTGGGAATATTACTGTAGTCCATTTGGACCCAATACAAAGGTAGGCCTTAATACGTCAAGCACTCTATATTTGAGACTTGAATTTGAGAGAGTGAGACTCACATTCAGACCTACATGTGTCTGAAGAGTCCAGAAATTATCAGTACTTGCAAAGAAGCTGGCTTGGACCTGGAGTTGGATATTTGCCTAGTAGTTTTTCTGAACATGTCTCACTCGTGCTGGATTGGGCGTGCACATGATGGCCAGCCTTAGGAATGCCAGGCTGGCTGGTTTCTGAGCTCAGCCTAGAACACATGAGTGAAATTATGAGACCTCTCCTCAAAGTGCCTGCGGGTAGGGAGGCACCTTGATCCTGGTCTAGATTTATGTGAAGGAATGGGAAAGCCAACATGAAAGTGAAAGCAAGACTTGGTAGGAAAGAAAAATGCAGATCAGTTCCTGGCAGATAGTAGCTGTCTGTAATGCTTTTCTATCTGCCGCCCAAATAATTATCATCCAAAGGAGAAAGTCCAAATGTTATTGGTGAACAAGAATTTTATATTTTCCATGAGTCACTCATATTAAATAAACTTTTTGACTCTCTTCCCAACATATGCTTCATTTTATGACAGTGATCTGCAGACTCCATGCCTTCATTAGGGTAACTTTGCTATGTATTCTGCCAAGCTATTTGGATATTAACTTTGAATTTTATTCCATAGTTAAAAAGATTTTCATGACTGTTATATAAAGGTCATGCAAATGCTTTATAAACATTATCTCCTTTATTTTCACGGCAACCCCGTTTCATAGTTACCCTCATTTTCAAATAATGAAGTTGAGACAGAGACTGAGTAGCTTGCCAGGTTATACAACTGGGAGAGAGGAGAGCTGGAAGCTTCCAGAATCTCCATAACCTTAATTCATAGTAATTTGTATGTTATAACCCTAACAAATTTGTTTCCAGATATGTTTTTTTTTTTTTTTTTAATGAGGGAACCAAGGTCCAGAAAGGTTAAGATGTTACTCAGTATCATTTTGAGCTTCTCGTGTTTATAAAGTTATAGTTAATCTTCTCACCGTCCCGCTGCTTAGAAATGGTCAAACGGTCTCTTGCCCTACTTCTTGCAGCATTTAATGCCTTCTAAGTGTTCAAAACATTGCATTCTTCTTCTAAAGCTTTAGAATTCTTCAGTATTATACATAGAGCATTTTAAATTTATGATGTTGAATAGTATGTCCCTTTGATGAAAGACTGAATCATTCTTGATATTATGTGCTTATATTTAAAACTAATTTAATATAAACATGTATTTTTGACAGAATGCTAAAGTATTATGCTTCCCTGGTAGCTCAGCTGGTAAAGAATCTGCCTATAATGCAGGAGACCCCGGTTTGATTCCTGGGTTGGGAAGATCCCCTGGAGAAGAGGAATAGGCTACCGCGTCAAGTATTCTTGCGTTTCCCTGGTAGTTCAGATGGTAAAGAATCTGCCTGCAATATAGGAGACCTGGGTTTGATCCCTGGCTTGAGAAAATCCCCTGGAGAAGGGAATAGCTATCCACTTCAGTATTCTTGCCTGGAGAATTCCAGGCAACAGAGAAGCCTGGCAGGCTGTAGTAGTCCATTGGGTCTCTAAGAGTCGGACACAACTGAGTGACTTTCACCTTCTGTATCTTGGAATGATATCTTTGTGTATGACCCTGTTTCTTTTTATGAAACTCAGTGTGGTGGGTGGCCTGGAAAGTGTTTACTATCAATACACAGACACTTAAGCATAGTGTTTAGTGAGGATTAGTTATAAATGTATATAAATAAATGTATATAAGAAACATATTGTCAAGTTTTTGTGATTCACCTGTGACCTGAAAAAATATTTCCATTGCTTTTGTTTGAATGACTTTTATAGCATCTCTTTCTTTTTTTTTTTTTTTTTAATTGAAGTATAGTTGATTTACGATGTTGTATTAGTTTCAGGTATACGACAATGTGACTTGATTTTATTTGTGTGTGTGTGTGTGTGTGTGTGTGTGTGTGTAGTGTATAGGGCTTCCCAGGTGGCTCAGTGGTAAAGAATTTGCCTGCCAGTGCAGGAGACACAGGTTTGATCCCTAGGCTGGGAAGATCCCTTGGAGGAGGAAATGACAACTCATGCCAGTATTCTTGCCTGGCAAATCCCATGGATGGAGGAGCCTGGATATTGCCTAGTAGGTTTTTTGAACATGTCTCACTCCTGTTGGAATGGGTGTGCATGTGACAGCAGCCTCAGGAGTGCTGGCAATAGGCAGTCCATTGGGCTGCAAAGAATAGGACATGGCTGAGCAACTGAGCACACATACATGTACAAGATATACATACATACACACATACATGTATATAGTTGTGTATGTATGTGTTTATTAATTTATAACATATATACATACACATATAGTGTGTGTGTGTGTGTGTATATATACCTACTTTTCCAGATTCTTTGCCACTATTGATAATTAAAAGATATTGATTATTGTTCCCTGTGCTACACAGTAGATCCTTATTGTTTATTTTATATGTAGTACTGTGTATCTGCTAATACCATACTCCTAAATTGTCCCTTCCCCTCTTTTTCCCTTAGATAGTCATAACATTTGTTTTCCATGTCTGTGAGTCTATTTATCTGGTGTAAATTCATTTGTATTACTTTTTTAGATTCCACATATAAGCAATATCATATACTTGTCTTTCTCTGTCTGACTTACTTAGTATGATAATCTCTAGGTCCATCCTTGCTGCAAATGGCATAATTTCTATTCTTTTTATGGCTGAGTAATGTTTTATTGTGTGTGTATTCCACATCTTCTTTATCCATTCATCTGTTGATAGATATTTAGGTTGCTTCCACATCTTGACTATTGTAAATAGTGTTGCTATGAACATTGGAGTGGATGTATCTTTTCAAATTAGCATTTTCTCTGATGTGTGCCCAGGATTAGGACTGCTGGATTATATGGCAGCTCTATTTTTTAATTTTTGGGGAAACCTCCATTCTGTTTTCTATAGTGACTGTACCAAATTACATTGCCACCAAGAGTGTAGGAGGCTTCCCTGTTCTCTACACCTTCTTCAGTATTTGTTATTTGTAGACTCTTTGTCGATGGCAATTTTGATTGGTATGAGGTGATGCCTCATTGTAGCTTTAATTGGCATTTCTCTAACAATCAGCAATATAGCTATCATGGTTAAGCCTTGTTGCTAGATATTTCCTCACAAATTTTTTCTAACATTTTGCCTATGGTATTCTTTCCCTCTTTATGATATGAAACATACATTCATGAATATTTATGTTTGTGCATTATGTGGCCCTTAGGGAAATTTGCCTTTGCAGTACTGGTGGGATATGTAAATGTATATCTGTATTTATGCACATCCATATATGTGTCTACACTCGTGCCTTGTTAATAATGGCACATTTTAGACTTTTGACATGAATGTGAACAGGAATTCTACCCTTGTGGTCAACATGCACAATGCAAATAATGTTTCCCTTCCTCTGTAAGTATTGATCAGGTAGCTCAGTTCATGCCAAGCACTCTGGTAGTTACTATCAATACATGAGATTTGGATGAATGTTAGCTTATAGACTCATGGAATCTGATCTTATTTCTGTAGAGTCATACACTTGGAAAGTTCTTTCAATACTTTTGTGCCTGTTAACCACCAAAGATGTTGATGTTCCAGCTTGAGCCTTACTTCTTTGTATGGTTATATCTATTTTTTTCTTAAAAAAATTTGTTCCTGTTGTTTTACAATGCAGTATAGTTGATTTACAATGTTGTGTTAATGTTTTTCATTATAAATAATCTTTTCTGTCCCTTTCTTTCCATGTCTTTTTTACTAACAAATCATCAAGTTATCAGTCACTGATTCAGTTTATTAATTTAGTCAGTTTTTGGTTAAATGTATACCATGTGGTCCAGGCAGAGAATCTGCCCCTGAAGCCAAAGAATTATTTTAAGAAGACTATGACTTGTGTGGGTTCCAAGTTGCTCTCTCTCTTAATTTTAATTCTGTTTTTAATTTCATCCTATGTCTTCACTTGATTCTACCTCAGTGCCTAAAATACAGTAAGTCCTCACCACTGGTTATGAAATTAATAGGAAATGACACGCGATGTAATTTCTAGCCTATGATCCTCTTGTTTCTTCCCACTTTCTCCTTCCTTTCATTTTATCGTGGTCTTCTTCCTGCTTTCCTTTCCCGTGTGCGTGTTTTGAGCACCTGTCTTCTGTCTTCTGCTTTTGTGACTCCAGATGCCTGTTTTCTTCTTACCACATTGACTTTGAGGTCACCCTTCCAGCCTTTACCACCACCTCTGTTGTTTAATGGAGTTCACCAAGCCTTGAACACTTCTTTTTCCCTTTTGCGTGTACTTCTCTTTCAGTTGTCCAGTGGAGGGAGCATCTTCTTTTCTCTTTTGATGCTCTAACTGCCCTCTACAGGGCCTCTGGTTGCCCCTGGGGTTTCCGAGTTCCAGATGAGGATTTGCTGGAGCCGTATGGACCCTCTGGCTCTGGTAGCTTCATTTGGGTGTGTAGACGGACGCAGTGAGACAGAGAGGATGATGAAACCCAAGCCATTTCTCCCTCTCGGCCCCCTCCTCCAGGATAGCGTGGGCAGTGCCCGGTGATGGCACTGTGTGAGATTGGAGGAGGCAGGTGGTGGGAAGGGAGATGAGTTTGATTTCACCTGGGCCACTATGCCCAGGGTCAGCTGTTGTAAGCTCCTCATCAACAAACAAGTGCTAAGTGTCCTTCTGCCCAGTATGAAGTGGTACTTCACTGTAACTTTGATTTTCTCTAATAATTAGTGACGTCAAGCGTCTTTTCATGTGCTTTTTAGCAATCTGTGTGTCTTCTTTGGCGATTTGTCTAGATCTTCTGTCTGTTTTTTGACTGAGTTGTTGTTCTTGATATTGAACTTCATGAGCTGTTTCTGTATTTTGGAGATGAATCCCTTTTCAGTCACTTCATTTGCAAATGTTTACTACCATTTTGAGAGTTGTGTTTTTGTTATATTAATACTTGGATATTTTAGGTTATTAATTTCTAAGTGTAATGTCTGTTTTAGGCCAAGTTCAATCTATATGTGTAATCCTATACTAATTTCAAGTCAAATCAATTTAGCTATACTATTCTGGTATAGGCACTATAAAAGCTATTGAAATTAAACATACAAAAAAAACCCCACCCCAAACCAAAGCTAACTGAGTATTTTCCAGGTACTGTGTATTTATGGAACTAAGGAAAAAGACAGGTCCCAAATTCTTAATCTGGGAATTCTGAGATGAATATGCTTGAGAAAAGGTAGTATGAGACAAATACTGTAGAGCAAATAACATCTCTAGACAGGTTTAGCATAGAAACTACTTTTTTTTTTCTCTTTTTTTCCTGGCCACTACTATTGATCTTTCATTTTATTATTTTTTTCATCCATCTTTGTTCTTTGGCCTGTGTGGGCCTCCCATCGCAGTGACCTCTGTCGCTGCAGAGCACTGGCTCTGGGGGCATGTGCTGCAGAGCTCCGGTTCGGTAGTTGGACATATGGGTCCATCTTCTACGTGGCACGTGAGATCTTCCCAGGCCAAGGCTCCAACTGGCGCCCCTTGCACTGCAAGGTAGTGTCCTCACCCACTGGACCGTCAGGAGAGCCCAGAAACTACTTTTGCCATAGTGACATGGGAATATTCATACTGACTGGGGGAAAAATAGACCTAAATAACCTGATGTCAAGACAGGCATTCAGATGTTTGGTTTTGGGAACTGTGGATTAGGAGAATTTGGGCTTGTTGGAAATGTTATCAGATGTTAAAAGAAATTAAGAGTCATGTTCAGAAAAAAGGACTATCAGAGGGCGTTGATAAAAAAGGAAACCACCTACATTGTTGGTAGGAATCTAAATTGATGCACTCACTGTGGAGAGCAGTATGGAGGTTCCTTAAAAATCTATTAATAAAATTAGAGGCTTATCTGGTGGTCCAGTGGGTAGGGAGTCCACCTTGCAGTGCAAGGGGCACCGGTTTGATCCCTGGCCTGGGAGGATCCCACATGCTGCGGAGCGGCTGGACTGGTGTGTCTAATTAACGAGCCAGTGCTCTGGAGCGCACATGCTCAGAGCTGGTGCTTTGCGGTGAGAGAGGCCACTGCGAAGGGAGGGCCATGCAGGCTGAAAGAATGGAGATGGATGAAAAATAAATGAATAAAAAGTCAATAAAAAGAGGAGAAAAGAAAGTATCCTCTAGTATCACTTATATATGGAATCTAAAACATACAGATGAAGTTATTTACAAAACAAAAGCTTCATAGACATAGAAACAAACTTTACCAAAGGAGATGGTGGTGGTTGAGGGAGGGGTAGATCAATGAGGAGTCTGGAATTATAGACTGGGATTAACAGATACACACTGCTGTGCATAGGTTAGGTAAACAACAAGGACAGGGAACTGTAGTCAATGTATAGAACAGGGAACTGTAGTCAATGTCTTGTAATCACCTCTAATGGGAAAGAATCTGAAAAAGAATGTGTGTGTGTGTGTGTGTGTGTGTATGTATATATACACACACACACATATATATATACTTACATACATACATGTGTAGTCATAACTGAATCCATTTACTATAAGGCTGAAACTAATACAGCATTATATGTGAACTATAGTACAACAGAAAAAAAATGGTAGAAAAAGAATACTTAAGTTCAAAACAAGTAAGATTTTAATTAGAAAAAATATCACTATGGGATGGTGACAGAAAGTGGGATTTCTTTCTAGTTCAGATGTCTGGATGGGACTTTATCTTGCTCACTGTTGACTCTTGGGCAGCTAGAATTTCATCTGCCGTGTATCTGATGAATAAATATTTGGCAGGTGAGTCATTCATGAAGAGAAAGGGAAGAACTTCTTTATCAAAAGAGACTTCTGCCTGAGAGGGGGATGCATTTGGTCATTTGTGGGTAATAGTCAGGGGTCTGCTCTGGTTTAGAAGAATACAACAAATTGTGAGTTGGCGAGGTGAGGCCCATTATGGAGAGCTATGTGCCCATGTGCTTGTTCAGCTGACAAATTTGGAGTTGGTTGATGACTTACTCTTAAGTGGGGATTGGGAAAGACAGACTTAAGGTAATCAAAGTCACCTGAAAACTAAAAAGTAGAAAGAAATGATGGAGTTCAGAATGAATTATGGTTGTGTTTATGTCCCTGTAGGAGTGCTTAACACACAGGCATCAAATTCAAGGTCATGTTGAAGAAGCAGAATGTGAAGAATGGAGATGGATGAAAAATAAATGAATAAAAAGTCAATAAAAAGAGGAGAAAAGAAAGTATCCTCTAGTATCACTTATATATGGAATCTAAAACATACAGATGAAGTTATTTACAAAACAAAAGCTTCATAGACATAGAAACAAACTTTACCAAAGGAGATGGTGGTGGTTGAGGGAGGGGTAGATCAATGAGGAGTCTGGAATTATAGACTGGGATTAACAGATACACACTGCTGTGCATAGGTTAGGTAAACAACAAGGACAGGGAACTGTAGTCAATGTATAGAACAGGGAACTGTAGTCAATGTCTTGTAATCACCTCTAATGGGAAAGAATCTGAAAAAGAATGTGTGTGTGTGTGTGTGTGTGTGTATGTATATATACACACACACACATATATATATACTTACATACATACATGTGTAGTCATAACTGAATCCATTTACTATAAGGCTGAAACTAATACAGCATTATATGTGAACTATAGTACAACAGAAAAAAAATGGTAGAAAAAGAATACTTAAGTTCAAAACAAGTAAGATTTTTAATTAGAAAAAATATCACTATGGGATGGTGACAGAAAGTGGGATTTCTTTCTAGTTCAGATGTCTGGATGGGACTTTATCTTGCTCACTGTTGACTCTTGGGCAGCTAGAATTTCATCTGCCGTGTATCTGATGAATAAATATTTGGCAGGTGAGTCATTCATGAAGAGAAAGGGAAGAACTTCTTTATCAAAAGAGACTTCTGCCTGAGAGGGGGATGCATTTGGTCATTTGTGGGTAATAGTCAGGGGTCTGCTCTGGTTTAGAAGAATACAACAAATTGTGAGTTGGCGAGGTGAGGCCCATTATGGAGAGCTATGTGCCCATGTGCTTGTTCAGCTGACAAATTTGGAGTTGGTTGATGACTTACTCTTAAGTGGGGATTGGGAAAGACAGACTTAAGGTAATCAAAGTCACCTGAAAACTAAAAAGTAGAAAGAAATGATGGAGTTCAGAATGAATTATGGTTGTGTTTATGTCCCTGTAGGAGTGCTTAACACACAGGCATCAAATTCAAGGTCATGTTGAAGAAGCAGAATGTGAAGAAAATGCAGACATTGATCTGTTGAATTTGAAAAGTGATAGGAAAGAAGTCAAAGAAAAAATTTCAAAATTCTAATGCTTAGTGATGAGAAATAGTGATCCCTCTGGCTGGAAGCGGAAATTTAGAAGCAAACTGGAGAGGTTATAAAACTCATATGACTTGACATGTTGACTGGTTTACATTCTTTTAATTTATTTATATGATGTCTTTTGTACATCGTGTGTGATGGTGGATGTAGTTTTTCTGATTACTTAGTGCAGAATTTTTAAGGACAGTATGACAAGAAACAGAAATTCTACATGATTTAGGTGTGTGTGTTCCATGTGCTGCTTCCAAGCTACTTTTGTACAAAGTTATTCAAATTTCATTCAAAAAAAAGTAAAAACTGTGTTGAGTAGCATTAATTCCCCTTTGCACCTTGCATTATGCATTAGCAATTAACTCTCCTTCTCTTGAGTTGATGAATTTGCGCTTGATCAATTATCTGATAGTAATTAGCACCACAGAGTGATTACTGCTGCAGTAACATTCTTATCTCATTTCTCTGCGTATGTCAGGCTCTTCTCAGAGGGGCAAGTTTGTTTGCGGATTAAGGCTTGCTCTTTTGGCTCCTTGCTTTGGAACCAAGCTATTTTAGGTTTCTTAAATAGAGGAGTGTTGAGAAAAAATCCTCTGGTATTTCAAACTCTCAGGCTGTAGCCTTCCTTCTAGCCTCTAGAAGAAGGAAGAAGTGAGGTCTGGTCTTTTTTCCTCTACCAAGCTCACTCTGATTTTTGTGTTTCTTGACAGTTTCTCCGACTCTCAGCAGGGCTGACCTGCATTTTTCTCCTCTCTTGGAGTCAGTGTTTTCTATCATAAAGGTATACCTCTCTGCTCCTTTGATTCTTTGAGCCTTCTGAATGGCCTTGTGTAGGCGGAAGGGTCAGTCTTTGCCCTTCTGGTTCTTTGAGCTCTAGAAAAATTAAGGTAATCAAAGTCACCTGAAAACTAAAAAGTAGAAAGAAATGATGGAGTTCAGAATGAATTATGGTTGTGTTTATGTCCCTGTAGGAGTGCTTAACACACAGGCATCAAATTCAAGGTCATGTTGAAGAAGCAGAATGTGAAGAAAATGCAGACATTGATCTGTTGAATTTGAAAAGTGATAGGAAAGAAGTCAAAGAAAAAATTTCAAAATTCTAATGCTTAGTGATGAGAAATAGTGATCCCTCTGGCTGGAAGCGGAAATTTAGAAGCAAACGGGAGAGGTTATAAAACTCATATGACTTGACATGTTGACTGGTTTACATTCTTTTAATTTATTTATATGATGTCTTTTGTACATCGTGTGTGATGGTGGATGTAGTTTTTCTGATTACTTAGTGCAGAATTTTTAAGGACAGTATGACAAGAAACAGAAATTCTACATGATTTAGGTGTGTGTGTTCCATGTGCTGCTTCCAAGCTACTTTTGTACAAAGTTATTCAAATTTCATTCAAAAAAAAGTAAAAACTGTGTTGAGTAGCATTAATTCCCCTTTGCACCTTGCATTATGCATTAGCAATTAACTCTCCTTCTCTTGAGTTGATGAATTTGCGCTTGATCAATTATCTGATAGTAATTAGCACCACAGAGTGATTACTGCTGCAGTAACATTCTTATCTCATTTCTCTGCGTATGTCAGGCTCTTCTCAGAGGGGCAAGTTTGTTTTGGGATTAAGGCTTGCTCTTTTGGCTCCTTGCTTTGGAACCAAGCTATTTTAGGTTTCTTAAATAGAGGAGTGTTGAGAAAAAATCCTCTGGTATTTCAAACTCTCAGGCTGTAGCCTTCCTTCTAGCCTCTAGAAGAAGGAAGAAGTGAGGTCTGGTCTTTTTTCCTCTACCAAGCTCACTCTGATTTTTGTGTTTCTTGACAGTTTCTCCGACTCTCAGCAGGGCTGACCTGCATTTTTCTCCTCTCTTGGAGTCAGTGTTTTCTATCATAAAGGTATACCTCTCTGCTCCTTTGATTCTTTGAGCCTTCTGAATGGCCTTGTGTAGGCGGAAGGGTCAGTCTTTGCCCTTCTGGTTCTTTGAGCTCTAGAAAAATTCCAGAGAGAAGGTGAGTCTGTTTGCTGGGGCTGCCATTCTCAAGGACCATCATCTGGGTGCCTTATGGAACAGAAGGTTCACTGTTCCCAGGGTTGGAGATCCAAGACAGAGTGTTGGTAGGGCTGGCTTCTTCTGAGTGCCTTTTCTCTTGGCTTGGAGATGGCCACCTTCCCGCTCTGTTTTCACATTGACTTCCTTCTGTTGGTGTCTGTGGCTTGATCTCTGCTTGTAAGGATACCAGTCTTACTGGATTAAGACTGGCCCTCATACCCTTATTTTCACTTAACCATCTCTTTTGAAGCCTGATTCCCAAAACTGTCACATTCTGAAATACTTAGAGGTTAGGACTTCACCATACGAATTTTGTGGGACACATAAGAGATGAACAGGACATTTCAGGCTTTTGAAGCTGAGTAATAAGGATTAATAAGTAACAAATAATAAGTCATAGGAGAAAATAAGCGCTCCCCAGGTGGCACAGCGGTAAAAGAATCCACCCACCAATGAAGGAGGTGTGAGAGGCTTGGGTTTGATCCCTGGGTCAGGAAGATCCTCTGAAGGAGGAAATGCCAGTTTTATTGCCTGGAGAATCTCATGGACAGAGGAGCTTGGCAGGCTACAGTCCACAGGGTTGCAACAAGTTGGATAGGACTGAGCATGCACACAGGAAAAATGAAGGCAAAAAAGTGAAAAAGAAGGAACAGAAACCCTCAGTTTTGTAAGAACTAATGAAAGTTTGTGTGTGTGTTGTGTTATAATAGGCAGGGCACACGTGGGTATCATTTTTGTTGTACCCAGGCTATGGTCTGGGACCCTTTTCTGCAGTGCTTATACCTAGACAGATGTCTCTTAGAGACATAGAAACATTGTATTTTTCTTTGTAAAATACAAAGAAACTGTAAGAGGCCAAAAATAACTCATGGGCAACAAAGATACAAAAGACCAAAAGAATCTGACTGCCATTTCTGAGGAGCCAGCATGCAAAAGCAGGGTGTTGGGAACAAAAGGCAGGGTATTGTGCATGCCCCATGCATGCAACTCCACCAAAAGGGTGCACAGACCACCTAAGCCATCCCTCCAGCCTGATCACCTGGACCTCCCCTTTCCTCACCACAGGAACCTCCTGGAGGGAGCAAGGGAATCTATTGTTATTTCTCCCCCATGCGCAGCAAGGGCCCCAGTAAAGCATCGCCTGAATTTCTTGTCTCGTCTTAGTCAGTTTCTACTGATGAAGGAAGGCCAAGAGACCACCCTGTATCACCGACATAGCACGTGGGACGAGACACTGTCCTGATTTCAGGTGAAGCTTTGAGACTGAGAGAGGGTTCCTGACCTGCCCCCGGCTTTCAGAGCTTAGGAGTGACTGAGCTGTGG
This sequence comes from Tragulus kanchil, assembly GCA_022376925.1. Lineage (NCBI taxonomy): Eukaryota > Metazoa > Chordata > Mammalia > Artiodactyla > Tragulidae > Tragulus > Tragulus kanchil. Next base: position 37,651,533 of record JAIOJX010000025.1, read on the forward strand.
CTTGAATCCTGTTCTTTAGACTCTGGCTAGTACTCTTGTCACCTCTCCATGCAGGGAGGCGAAATGAAAGGAAGCTCCCTTGGGTCCACTGGCCTTTTTGGTCTGGTGTTTTGTTTTGGAAACTCTGAGGATTAGAGGCGTGATCTCCTGGACAGCCAGTCCAGTTCTTGTTAGTTTTCCCATTTGTGGTGCAGAGAATAAACACACAGATCGAACGTTTCACCTCTTTTAAAAAATAAAGATACTAAGTCACCTTTTTTGGAAGTCACGATTTTATTATGGAAATTTCAAACACGGAAAAGGTAGAGAGTGGTACAATGAATTCCTACATTCTTGTGTTGTGCAGACTCAAAAATTACCAAGATCATTTTTCTCTTCCTTGTAGATTACTCTAACTCCTTTCAATATGAAACTTAAAGCAATAAAGATGTTTTCTGACCTAATCTTAATGCCACTTCAAGTTTTCTGATTACTTCAAAAATGCCCTTTTCTTCAGTTGGCTTGTTCACATCAGAAATCAAACAATCATGTGTCCAACACACTAAGGTATATTTGCCAATACATTTTCTTGCCTTTGTTTCTTGTCTGCTGTACTTAGAGATAGATACTGTATTTCCAGATCACCACAGAGAGAGAATGCAGTGATTCGTTTTTTTTTTTATGTATAATTCTGTATGCCCTTAAGAGGCCAAAAATAACTCATGGGCAACAAAGATACAAAAGACCAAAAGAATCTGACTGCCATTTCTGAGGAGCCAGCATGCAAAAGCAGGGTGTTGGGAACAAAAGGCAGGGTATTGTGCATGCCCCATGCATGCAACTCCACCAAAAGGGTGCACAGACCACCTAAGCCATCCCTCCAGCCTGATCACCTGGACCTCCCCTTTCCTCACCACAGGAACCTCCTGGAGGGAGCAAGGGAATCTATTGTTATTTCTCCCCCATGCGCAGCAAGGGCCCCAGTAAAGCATCGCCTGAATTTCTTGTCTCGTCTTAGTCAGTTTCTACTGATGAAGGAAGGCCAAGAGACCACCCTGTATCACCGACATAGCACGTGGGACGAGACACTGTCCTGATTTCAGGTGAAGCTTTGAGACTGAGAGAGGGTTCCTGACCTGCCCCGGCTTTCAGAGCTTAGGAGTGACTGAGCTGTGGCTTGAATCCTGTTCTTTAGACTCTGGCTAGTACTCTTGTCACCTCTCCATGCAGGGAGGCGAAATGAAAGGAAGCTCCCTTGGGTCCACTGGCCTTTTTGGTCTGGTGTTTTGTTTTGGAAACTCTGAGGATTAGAGGCGTGATCTCCTGGACAGCCAGTCCAGTTCTTGTTAGTTTTCCCATTTGTGGTGCAGAGAATAAACACACAGATCGAACGTTTCACCTCTTTTAAAAAATAAAGATACTAAGTCACCTTTTTTGGAAGTCACGATTTTATTATGGAAATTTCAAACACGGAAAAGGTAGAGAGAGTGGTACAATGAATTCCTACATTCTTGTGTTGTGCAGACTCAAAAATTACCAAGATCATTTTTCTCTTCCTTGTAGATTACTCTAACTCCTTTCAATATGAAACTTAAAGCAATAAAGATGTTTTCTGACCTAATCTTAATGCCACTTCAAGTTTTCTGATTACTTCAAAAATGCCCTTTTCTTCAGTTGGCTTGTTCACATCAGAAATCAAACAATCATGTGTCCAACACACTAAGGTATATTTGCCAATACATTTTCTTGCCTTTGTTTCTTGTCTGCTGTACTTAGAGATAGATACTGTATTTCCAGATCACCACAGAGAGAGAATGCAGTGATTCGTTTTATTTTTATGTATAATTCTGATGTGACCCTCATTGGAGTTTTAGTGCTTCTCTGGACAGTGCATGTACTGCCCTTAAAGAAACACAAAAGGAAACAAACTTTGCCTTGCTTTTGAGTAAGTGATTTTTCCTTGATCTTTAAGAATCATCCAAACAATTTCTTCCTATGCACCAATCAGCACCATTATCATTGTTAAAAGGTTAAAATGTGTCAAGAATAATCTCAAGAATACCTAAACATAAGAAACATATAAAAGGTACTGTGCATCTTTACAAATTGCATTTAATGCCTACTTAACCAGCGTTCTTCATTACCACAGATTCCTTATATTTTGTCCACATGCAGCATTGTTTTATGTGGTTATTTTCCAGCCTTAACTTGTAAATACCAAGTTGCTAAGACAAGTTGGTAAACACTTGATTTTGTCAAACATTATTTTTATAGGCAACAAGAATGCTGTTAATGTAAGTTAGCAAGGATTCTGAGTGCAACTGTTTTGTTAACAGCTTTTCACATTTGCGTGTCTTGTGCTTTGCTAACGTTTCATCTCTTCCAATAGGTATAAACGACCAAGGATTGTACAGAGTTGTGGGGGTGAGTTCAAAGGTCCAGAGACTTCTGAGTATGTTGATGGGTATGCCTCTTTTCTAATCATTTTCCATGCGTTGTCTGTTGATGTTCATTGACTTTACAACTTAATGCTTCATAGTAACGTAGCTTGGGAATCCATTCTTTTCTTCTGCCTCGAGGAGTTTTCGCCTGAGGAGAGACTTTTGGCTCAAGAAGTCAAATTGTGTTGGCTCAGGTCTCTCTTAGTAAGCAAGGGAGGAAGAAAAGAAGACAGCTCATGGGTGAATGTCTTCTTCTGCTTGCTTCTCCCAGGCAAGGAGCAGCTGGGGCTCTGACGTGTGTGGCTTCCAAATTGCCCGTGCCGAGTCTTGACAGTCCATTTGGTTGGACAAGACCACTGGGACTGGCTCGTTTTTCTGGAGCTTCCCCAGCTGTCACTCGACAGCGAGGGCCTGATTCTCAGGGATTCATTGGTATTCACACTGGCTTGTTTGCATCAGGCTCTTCTCCAGAACCATGGCTTTTCCATCTGTGCTGATAACACAGTGTTCTTTGGCATCACTGACAAGAGGAAGCCAGAAAGTGAATTCATTTCATTACCCCAGACGTTATGTGAATGACAAAGTGCTTTTACATTATACTCAGCTGTCAGCTCGGTGCCACCTGTAAAAGGTGGCCCACTTCTCCCTGCTGCCCCAGCCCGAGGCAGGCTACCTCCTGGCGGGTGATGATAACTCATGAGGCTTGAGGGCCCATGTGTCAAACTGATCTGTCATTATGACCTTGCTAAATATGAATTAATTTCATATCTCACTTTAATTAATCAATATTAACAGTGCCCTCCAGTGTTCTGTCAATGCATTTAAACTTGCCTGCATCTTAAAGCGTTGTCTCAAAAACTCACTTGAGGAAGCGTAAACTGAGCTGCATAAAATCAGCTGGGATGTTGCAGGTATCATTGCTTGTTTGGCTGTGTTTAAGTTCAGAATCTAATAAGCAACAGTCCTTTTTTTTTTTTTAAAAAAAAAAAGCTATTAACTGCAGGAAAAATGGCTCGTCATCACTTGGAAGAGCCTTATTAGAATACATTCACTTTTCATGGGCTGTTTTCATTTTCTGCCCCTCTGGTTTAACTTGGGTGTGCAATTTTGGCAGTCATATTTTTCTTTTTACCATTCGTGGGTTCCAAATTAAATAGACTCAGGTTGCCAGTGGTTCAGTAGCAGCTGGCAGAGTTTACTGGGCCGACAGCATCTGCTTTTAGTTAATTTTAAAATTAGAAACGCGTCTCTCATTTCCAAGATGGTGTTATGGCAATTAGAACTGGAAGACACTGTTGGTATCAGAAAGAGATTGGGCTGGAAGGCACACTTGGCAGTGAGGGGTTGGGCTCATGGGTGAATGTCTTCTTCTGCTTGCTTCTCCCAGGCAAGGAGCAGCTGGGGCTCTGACGGTGTGGCTTCCAAATTGCCCGTGAGTCTTGACAGTCCATTTGGTTGGACAAGACCACTGGGACTGGCTCGTTTTTCTGGAGCTTCCCCAGCTGTCACCGACAGCGAGGGCCTGATTCTCAGGGATTCATTGGTATTCACACTGGCTTGTTTGCATCAGGCTCTTCTCCAGAACCATGGCTTTTCCATCTGTGCTGATAACACAGTGTTCTTTGGCATCACTGACAAGAGGAAGCCAGAAAGTGAATTCATTTCATTACCCCAGACGTTATGTGAATGACAAAGTGCTTTTACATTATACTCAGCTGTCAGCTCGGTGCCACCTGTAAAAGGTGGCCCACTTCTCCCTGCTGCCCCAGCCCGAGGCAGGCTACCTCCTGGCGGGTGATGATAACTCATGAGGCTTGAGGGCCCATGTGTCAAACTGATCTGTCATTATGACCTTGCTAAATATGAATTAATTTCATATCTCACTTTAATTAATCAATATTAACAGTGCCCTCCAGTGTTCTGTCAATGCATTTAAACTTGCCTGCATCTTAAAGCGTTGTCTCAAAAACTCACTTGAGGAAGCGTAAACTGAGCTGCATAAAATCAGCTGGGATGTTGCAGGTATCATTGCTTGTTTGGCTGTGTTTAAGTTCAGAATCTAATAAGCAACAGTCCTTTTTTTTTTTTTAAAAAAAAAAAGCTATTAACTGCAGGAAAAATGGCTCGTCATCACTTGGAAGAGCCTTATTAGAATACATTCACTTTTCATGGGCTGTTTTCATTTTCTGCCCCTCTGGTTTAACTTGGGTGTGCAATTTTGGCAGTCATATTTTTCTTTTTACCATTCGTGGGTTCCAAATTAAATAGACTCAGGTTGCCAGTGGTTCAGTAGCAGCTGGCAGAGTTTACTGGGCCGACAGCATCTGCTTTTAGTTAATTTTAAAATTAGAAACGCGTCTCTCATTTCCAAGATGGTGTTATGGCAATTAGAACTGGAAGACACTGTTGGTATCAGAAAGGGAGATTGGGCTGGAAGGCACACTTGGCAGTGAGTGGGGTCATAAGGATCCTAGCATTATTTTATTATCTTCTTGTTCATGTTCAAGAGCAACTTGAACAAGCGGGTGTCCCTGTGGTCACCCTGAGGTGTTAAGCTGCCTCCACATTTGCTCTTAATCTCACAAAAGCCCACATGATCATCAGCAAACCTAGACCCGGATGGTACTTTGCTGTGCTCATGGGAAATGTCCCAAGGCAGTCCTTAACTTGCAAGGTGTTTAAAATATCTAAATCCTCAAAAATTCATGACCTGGAAAAATTGTTTTCACTTTCCATGAAATTCAGGGTAAAGAAGTCCAGGACACAAGCGTGACACCACCACATTTAAGTTACTGGCAAAAGAAATGCTGTGTTTTCAGTAATATTATTCTGCCATCAGAGGAAATCAGAGAATTGAACTGACACAAGGGAAAGATACCTGTTATTTCTCTTATTAAGTAATGCCATTAACTGCACAGGATAGATTTATTTTACTACATCTCTCAATGACTCCTAATATAAATTTAAGATGGTCAAGCACAAACTTTGGATTTTTATTAGCATTAATGTCATTTTTTTTGTTAGCTTTTATGTAACCAACTCAAACTTTAGTTCTTAGAAAAAAATTTATTCACTTTTTCCTAATGAATTTAAGATTGCCTTAGGATGTTTCTTTCCTTTCTTCCTGATTCAGCAAGTGTACAAATTGGACTAATTTATACTTCTTCTTCTTAGAGTTTCTGAGTAGTTGCGTACAGTCTGTCCCAAAAATGTTTTTTCTTTCCATCTTTTCTCAAATTCTCTACATTGTTTCAAAGTTACATATGTTAAAGAGAAAAAAACTAGGTGGGTCTGTCAGATTTTTACCTTTACTCTTTTGTACCAATCTGTTTTTCCCCCCTGTAAGTAATGAATACTGTTAATTTTGCCTCTTTGGTGCTAGGTAGTTATTTTTAAAAAATTATATATTCATTTATTTTCAAAAACATTTTTTTAAAAATTTTGAAATAATCTCTAGCCTACATAAAAATTGCAGTTATAGTACTGTGGACTCCCATGATAACCTTTCCCCAGATTTGCCAAGTTTTAACATTTTTAGGCAGTTATATCTTAAAAATTTCTGTTCCTCTAGATGCTTTTTATTTCAAATTTGATTGTTATCAAAATGTTTTGTTCATAGTGCATTGTTCTTTGCAGAAATAAAGAATAATCTAACTTCTTTAGAATCTGAGAGAAAGTTCCAAGGCTTTTTTTTTTTTTAATAATTAGTTCTTTTTTACTTTTTACTTTTACAGAGTTTTGTTGTTTACAGATATGAATAATCCCAGATTAGTCATATGTAATATCCCTTCCAAGTTGTTTTTGACAAGAACTTGTTGTTTTTTTGTTTTTGCTTGGTTCTCTGTAGTTCTTAAGAACCAACTATTTACTTTGCTGTTATTTTTCTAGTATGTCATTTTTACACAAAATATTTTTGTGTTTAAAATATTTTACACATTTTTTAAATACTCCCATGTTCAACATTTGTGATGATTTCCAAAAGAAAGATGCATGCTTAATATCTTGCGTGTATTTCTTGTCTCTCTTTTGGGTATATTTTCACTCTTCACATTTAAGATTACAACGGAGAAAAATGTTTCTGTTTTCTTCTTTCTCTTCTTCCTTCTTCTCCTCCCTCTTCTCCTCTTCCCCTTTCCTTTGGTTCTCTTCCCTCCTCTCCTGTCCCTTTCTTCTCTGTCTTCACCATCCATGAAATACTAATGGGAGTTGACCATAGCAGCCCCTCTAAATAGAAACATTGTTTATACTCCTCCAGGTCAGGTAGAGTAGAGGGCAGCTGCTTCCTCCCCTGGTGAGGAGAGTTGTTTGTCTTCTTGGTCATCATCCATCTCTGGGGCAGAAGGTTGTGGTCGGCTGGGATTTCCAGCAGCCTCCCAGCCTTCCCTCGGACCACTCTTCTTAAGGTTCCATAAGAACGTGCCCCAGGGAACAGGTGCCTTCCCTCCCTGTGTTACATGTGTTTTTCTTTTCTTTCTTTCTTTTTTCTGTACCAGAGGGCACACATAGTCTTTTAAAAGTTTCTTCTTGTTTTTGTTTTATGAGAAACTTGAAGCAGTTGGGGAAGGCAGGGAGAAATAGCAGATGAGGTGTCTTTGGGTGAGTCATGGTTTTTTAGTAAGTGGGGTGAGAATGTAACAGATGAATTACAGTTGCCGTTGGTAGGGTGGAACCAAGCTGCGTTAAAATTGTCCTGTGTACTTCCTTCTTCTCCACTGTGGGATGAGAGCATCAGAGCTGGGAGAAGTGCTAGGAGAATGCAGCGGTAGCTGGTGTGTGCTGGTGAATCTTTTGTTTGTTTCTAAATTTAATTGTGTAGAAAGAGCTGGATGGTTGTATTTATTTAAGACACAGAACCATACAAAACCAGAAATCAAACTAATTTTGAGGAGTTTTACTATAAACTTATGATCTTATTTACTTTGTGTGTAGGACAGCTTTTTAAAGAAATTGAGGGGAAAAGTAAACCAATGGAGCTGAAGACGATGATGATTTTGGCTTATAAAGAATATTCTCAAAAGTCATTTTGTCACTGGGTGGCTTCAAGTACTTTAGGACCCAAGTCCGTGTCGAGTAGGGTGTCACCAGTTTGGGCTGGGCTGAAAGTTTCCAGTTTCAAAAAAATGACCACTATTATGTCATTATAAAACATTTCCCCAATAAAAAGTCAACGCTTTGTGTCTCTGCTTTCTAGTTTACATTTTAAACTAATCCACGTGGTATAAAATTCCTTGTCCAGAAAGGAGACAAAATTTTTACCTTACTTATAGTAGAAGATACATTCTAATCAAACATTTTAAATGTATTAGTAAGTTTGAATTCCAAATAAGTCATCAACAAATTTATCTAGTTCCAGTGCCTGCAAAGACTGTCAAGAGCTGCTAGAGATGGATGATTGAGTTATTTGAAAACAGTGAAAATTTAATAGAGGAGTAATGCTGTAGACACTGTGTAGTCATTGGCTTCTGATGTGACAGCTCCTTTTTATTTCATGAATTCAAAGGATGGCTTACTTTCCAATAGAAAGACTCTGATTCTCAAAATACAGAAGGATCATTTGGTCTAAAGCTGAAAATAAAAGATTTCCTTTAGAAGTCACCTGGATTTTACAATGGTGATTTGCTGGTAGCAAGTTGATTGAAAATGTTATCTGACTTGTATGAGATTTAAATAATTGATTTAATGAGAGAGAATATTCAGTTACTGCAGTAATTTCCCTTTGGGAAAACTTAGTTATAAGAGCACCTTTAATTTACAGTTGCCGTTGGTAGGGTGGAACCAAGCTGCGTTAAAATTGTCCTGTGTACTTCCTTCTTCTCCACTGTGGGATGAGAGCATCAGAGCTGGGAGAAGTGCTAGGAGAATGCAGCGGTAGCTGGTGTGTGCTGGTGAATCTTTTGTTTGTTTCTAAATTTAATTGTGTAGAAAGAGCTGGATGGTTGTATTTATTTAAGACACAGAACCATACAAAACCAGAAATCAAACTAATTTTGAGGAGTTTTACTATAAACTTATGATCTTATTTACTTTGTGTGTAGGACAGCTTTTTAAAGAAATTGAGGGGAAAAGTAAACCAATGGAGCTGAAGACGATGATGATTTTGGCTTATAAAGAATATTCTCAAAAGTCATTTTGTCACTGGGTGGCTTCAAGTACTTTAGGACCCAAGTCCGTGTCGAGTAGGGTGTCACCAGTTTGGGCTGGGCTGAAAGTTTCCAGTTTCAAAAAAATGACCACTATTATGTCATTATAAAACATTTCCCCAATAAAAAGTCAACGCTTTGTGTCTCTGCTTTCTAGTTTACATTTTAAACTAATCCACGTGGTATAAAATTCCTTGTCCAGAAAGGAGACAAAATTTTTACCTTACTTATAGTAGAAGATACATTCTAATCAAACATTTTAAATGTATTAGTAAGTTTGAATTCCAAATAAGTCATCAACAAATTTATCTAGTTCCAGTGCCTGCAAAGACTGTCAAGAGCTGCTAGAGATGGATGATTGAGTTATTTGAAAACAGTGAAAATTTAATAGAGGAGTAATGCTGTAGACACTGTGTAGTCATTGGCTTCTGATGTGACAGCTCCTTTTTATTTCATGAATTCAAAGGATGGCTTACTTTCCAATAGAAAGACTCTGATTCTCAAAATACAGAAGGATCATTTGGTCTAAAGCTGAAAATAAAAGATTTCCTTTAGAAGTCACCTGGATTTTACAATGGTGATTTGCTGGTAGCAAGTTGATTGAAAATGTTATCTGACTTGTATGAGATTTAAATAATTGATTTAATGAGAGAGAGAATATTCAGTTACTGCAGTAATTGGTTGGCAAAGCCTTTAGAGCAGAATTATTTAGTCTTAGTTATAAAGGATTGCACCTTTAATCAGGGTGCTTAATTTGATTTCTTGAATGTATCTGTGGCTTGTCTGACAAGTGCAGTAACAAATGCGTTCTGAATTGTAGGAGCTGATCAAAATGTAATCAGTGTCAATTGCCATTGTTGTAGTTTATTGCGTCTTGCTGTCAGTTGCTGTAATAAAGAGCTGTTGAAGTGCTTTAAAAAGTCTCCAGACTTTTGAGTAATTGACTTCATATATCTGATGTTACAGCTGTGAAATAACCATTACTTCCTGTTTTACTTTAGTTTCAAACAGTTTGAGAATAACACGTGGTGTCACCCCTCCTTTCCCTTTCAAGTGGCGTGCATGACTTAAATGTGGTGGTTCCACTTGGGCAGGATTTTTTCTTTTTGAGCTTTAACTTAAAAAGGGTGTGCCCACAAGCCGTTTCCTTCCATATTTAGACCAGTACAGTGAAATGGAGGAAAGAACCTGAAACGGCTCTTTCTTGGGGGAATCTTGGTTGAAACATTCTGGAGTGAGGGAAAAATAGGTCTCTTCCACAAATGTCTTATTTTCTCCTTTGTATGATTGGAGTGTTGATATCCATGACCATTTCTGTTGGTTGATGGATGCCATTCATTGTAACCCATTTACTGCTCCTCATTTTGGGTAGGTATGGCCACGGGATGCGTATACTCTTGGTGACTCAGCTCTGGTGATCACCTACTCATGTAATGATTTATGGAGATCTACATACAGTCCTGATTTGCTTTGATGCCCTCAATGGTTCCACCAGAGCGCTTGTGAGCTTCAGTGTGCAAAAGGGAGATCTGAGAGGCAGGTGGGTGTAGACTGGTTGGTGGAGGTGATGAAGCTGGTTAGCATTGCAGTGGGACTGAAGCCCAGATGGATGGTCCATTGCTGCACCCACTTCCAGCTAAGTGCCATAGCCCAGCCTTCCAAGGCTCAGAGATGCCACCATGCTCAGAATGCTTTTCCCACCATCATTTTTAAAAATTTCAGGACTGACTTTTTCCTTTTCAAAATTAACTGTACTTTCCTCCCCCTCCTCTCCCTTCTCCCCCTCCTCCCCCCCCTGTCTTCCCACTTCTCCTTCAATGCTGCTTGTTCTTTTTCTTTCTCGTGCATGTTTTATATCTTCTGTAGGACTTACTAGGTGTTTGAGAGGATATTTGGATGAACCACATTATTAATGTACTTTTGGGACAACAGAATATGTCAATTGCCATTGTTGTAGTTTATTGCGTCTTGCTGTCAGTTGCTGTAATAAAGAGCTGTTGAAGTGCTTTAAAAAGTCTCCAGACTTTTGAGTAATTGACTTCATATATCTGATGTTACAGCTGTGAAATAACCATTACTTCCTGTTTTACTTTAGTTTCAAACAGTTTGAGAATAACACGTGGTGTCACCCCTCCTTTCCCTTTCAAGTGGCGTGCATGACTTAAATGTGGTGGTTCCACTTGGGCAGGATTTTTTCTTTTTGAGCTTTAACTTAAAAGGGTGTGCCCAGTCGTTTCCTTCCATATTTAGACCAGTACAGTGAAATGGAGGAAAGAACCTGAAACGGCTCTTTCTTGGGGGAATCTTGGTTGAAACATTCTGGAGTGAGGGAAAAATAGGTCTCTTCCACAAATGTCTTATTTTCTCCTTTGTATGATTGGAGTGTTGATATCCATGACCATTTCTGTTGGTTGATGGATGCCATTCATTGTAACCCATTTACTGCTCCTCATTTTGGGTAGGTATGGCCACGGGATGCGTATACTCTTGGTGACTCAGCTCTGGTGATCACCTACTCATGTAATGATTTATGGAGATCTACATACAGTCCTGATTTGCTTTGATGCCCTCAATGGTTCCACCAGAGCGCTTGTGAGCTTCAGTGTGCAAAAGGGAGATCTGAGAGGCAGGTGGGTGTAGACTGGTTGGTGGAGGTGATGAAGCTGGTTAGCATTGCAGTGGGACTGAAGCCCAGATGGATGGTCCATTGCTGCACCCACTTCCAGCTAAGTGCCATAGCCCAGCCTTCCAAGGCTCAGAGATGCCACCATGCTCAGAATGCTTTTCCCACCATCATTTTTAAAAATTTCAGGACTGACTTTTTCCTTTTCAAAATTAACTGTACTTTCCTCCCCCTCCTCTCCCTTCTCTCCCTCCTCCCTCCCCTGTCTTCCCCCTTCTCCTTCAATGCTGCTTGTTCTTTTTCTTTCTCGTGCATGTTTTATATCTTCTGTAGGACTTACTAGGTGTTTGAGAGGATATTTGGATGAAACACATTATTAATGTACTTTTGGGACAAAGAAAACTAGTTTAATTTAGAATCAATGTCAGGAGTATTATGTAAAGGCTTCTAATAAATATTTCCTCGATGCGTGAATAGCTGGTAATGTTAATGTGAAAGATTACCCGTAAGAGACTTTTTAAAGTTTATGTATCATCATATTTTTGGTTTGGTTGATCATGTATTAGTCTTTGGAAAGATGAAGACTTTTTAAATATGATGAGTGCAGACCTTTAGACGTGTGGGACCAGACTTAGCATCCTGCTTCCCTGCTGACCTATTGCTCTTCTTAGAGAAATTTTGATGTTAAGAGTGCTGTTTCCCCAGTCATAACATAGTGTGATAACCATAATGTACCTGAGGCAAGTTTAAATATACAGACACTGCAAATGCCACATGCTGTAAGCCATAGCTACTGAGTAATACCTTAAAATAGTAGTAGTAATAGTAATAGATATTCATGCTTTGGAGTTGTAAGTACCAAAATGCTTTGTCAAATTCTTCCCTACTCCTTTGCCCAACCCTTTACCCAACCCTTTACCCAACCCTTTACCCAACCCTTTATCCAACCCTTTACCCAACCCTTTACCCGTTTACTTTGATCTCCACTACAGATTTCCTGAAGTGCTAGAGATGTCTGAGACTAGAACATGGCTTATCATACAATAAGAAGTTGTATGTAATGTTTTTATAGGAAACCACAGAATTCAGCATTTGTGATTTGGCCATTTAAGAATGGAAGCTTTGTCAGTCAGTCATGAGGGCCTCTGAATGGTCAAGGTTTTAATTATTTATTTCTTCCTTGTTTGCTCACTAGATGTGAAGACCTGCAATGAGGTAGACCTGGAGAATTCCATAGAGTGGGAAGTGAAGACAATAACAAGTGCCCTGAAACAGTATTTGAGGTGAGTTCTTCTCAGTAGGGGGTAAAGAGCAGACTGTTTGGGTGTTTATCACACAGCCAATGTGGACTCTGCACTTACCACTCAGAAGTCAAAGTTATGAGAAAGGAGAATATCTGTGGGGTCCCCAGTGATGTCCCAGGAAGTGTGGTCCTTAGTGAACATCAGTTGATAGATAAATTACAACTGAAGAAAACTGGAACAGACTTGGGTATTGAAATAGTCTGAATGCGACTGTGAGTTTTCAGAATAAAACACTCTGAAACAACGAGGACTAAGACTGTTTATTACATTCATTGAATCTTTTCTTTGTGTTATAGGCTAAAATGAAGATGTTTTAGTCTATATGTAAAACATATGAACTCACATGCCTGTGATGACACTTGCAGACAAAGCTATTTGAAAAGAAGTTTAATTGATGAGGTGTTTGTTTTTTTAAGACAAACTTTGCGTTTTACGTGTTTACTGTAGAGTTGAAAAAGGTTCAGCATTTCTATGAGCATTCCCCTTTCTTAAGAAAATAAAGGAACTGAATGATTAGAAAACTAGAGGTTAGATGAAGGATAGGTTCTTGGAGCAAAGAAATGAAAAATAGTCACAAAGGCAGTTCTTAGGCTGTGGGTCTGCTGGGGACTTTGATTTTTGTCTGGCAGAGAAATGCACGGCTCCTCCTGCTCAGTTCTTCTCAGCCTGCACACAGGGTTGTTTTTCAGGTAAATTCTGTTTGGCTTCCAACAAGCACATTCGAATCAACGTATAGTACATATTTTATATTTTAAAAATTTGAAACTTATACAGATAGAAAGAGGAATATAATGCCTCCTCATAGCCCCAACCTCCTGCTTCTTCAGTGTTCAATGTTGGATACTTTTTGTACCCTCCGTCTCCTTAGTGCCACTTTCTTGGGAAAATATTTAAAGATTTCCTAAAACATCATATTGCTGAATCCATAAATATTTGAGTGTAGCTCAGTAAAGACAAGGATTTAAAAAAAGGAACCAAATAGAAAAGAGAAAAAGAGTTTAATTATCATGTGTATTTCTTCCTTGTTTTTTTTTGCTCACTAGATGTGAAGACCTGCAATGAGGTAGACCTGGAGAATTCCATAGAGTGGGAAGTGAAGACAATAACAAGTGCCCTGAAACAGTATTTGAGGTGAGTTCTTCTCAGTAGGGGGTAAAGAGCAGACTGTTTGGGTGTTTATCACACAGCCAATGTGGACTCTGCACTTACCACTCAGAAGTCAAAGTTATGAGAAAGGAGAATATCTGTGGGGTCCCCAGTGATGTCCCAGGAAGTGTGGTCCTTAGTGAACATCAGTTGATAGATAAATTACAACTGAAGAAAACTGGAACAGACTTGGGTATTGAAATAGTCTGAATGCGACTGTGAGTTTTCAGAATAAAACACTCTGAAACAACGAGGACTAAGACTGTTTATTACATTCATTGAATCTTTTCTTTGTGTTATAGGCTAAAATGAAGATGTTTTAGTCTATATGTAAAACATATGAACTCACATGCCTGTGATGACACTTGCAGACAAAGCTATTTGAAAAGAAGTTTAATTGATGAGGTGTTTGTTTTTTTAAGACAAACTTTGCGTTTTACGTGTTTACTGTAGAGTTGAAAAAGGTTCAGCATTTCTATGAGCATTCCCCTTTCTTAAGAAAATAAAGGAACTGAATGATTAGAAAACTAGAGGTTAGATGAAGGATAGGTTCTTGGAGCAAAGAAATGAAAAATAGTCACAAAGGCAGTTCTTAGGCTGTGGGTCTGCTGGGGACTTTGATTTTTGTCTGGCAGAGAAATGCACGGCTCCTCCTGCTCAGTTCTTCTCAGCCTGCACACAGGGTTGTTTTTCAGGTAAATTCTGTTTGGCTTCCAACAAGCACATTCGAATCAACGTATAGTACATATTTTATATTTTAAAAATTTGAAACTTATACAGATAGAAAGAGGAATATAATGCCTCCTCATAGCCCCAACCTCCTGCTTCTTCAGTGTTCAATGTTGGATACTTTTTGTACCCTCCGTCTCCTTAGTGCCACTTTCTTGGGAAAATATTTAAAGATTTCCTAAAACATCATATTGCTGAATCCATAAATATTTGAGTGTAGCTCAGTAAAGACAAGGATTTAAAAAAAGGAACCAAATAGAAAAGAGAAAAAGAGTTTAATTATCATGTGTATGTGCTCAGTCATGTCTGACTCTTTGCGACGCCATGGACTTGAGCCTGCCAGGCCCCTCTGTCCATGGAATTTCCCAGGCAGGAATACTGGAGTGGGTCGTCAGTTCTTTCTCCAGAGATTTCCAGTAATTCCCAAACTGCTACAACAGTGAAGATGGCCTCCCCTGTCCCTGCATGTCCAAAATGTCTCATGTTAAATGAGAAGTTGACAGATAGGGTGACTCAGCATAACGAGTTGTATATGGGAAACTTGTCGTTTTCATTACTGCCTCCCCATTGTTAGCCAGAGGGAAGGGACTTCCTTGGTGGTCTCATGGAGAAGAATCTGCCTTCCAAAGCCAGCAACACTGGTTCAATCCCTAGTCAGGGAACAAAGATCCCATATGCTACAGGGCAGACCAAGCCTGTGCACTGCAATTGCTGAACCTGTGAGCTGTAACAAATAGCCTGAGTGCCACAAGGCAGACCCAGAGCAGCCAAAATTGAAAGAAAAAACAAAAACATCACCAAGGCCCCCAGTACATAGTACTTACTTTTTATTTTATGCTGCAGTGCCTGGCTAGACATACAGCAATGATGTATGTAGAAGTTAGAAGATATTTATTGGATATTCATTTTTATTGGAAAAGAAGTGCTCTCTGGGATTTCTAAATGATCTCATTTCCTGCTTTCTTTTGGAATCCTTTATGTTTCATTTTCTTCGAGATAAACATTTTCCTTCATCACTGCTTCTTGGTTGTTCCTGTTTTGAAACAAAACCAAAGATTTGCTTTTGATTGCCACTTCTTTAGTTTAATCAACGTATAGTACATATTTTATATTTTAAAAATTTGAAACTTATACAGATAGAAAGAGGAATATAATGCCTCCTCATAGCCCCAACCTCCTGCTTCTTCAGTGTTCAATGTTGGATACTTTTTGTACCCTCCGTCTCCTTAGTGCCACTTTCTTGGGAAAATATTTAAAGATTTCCTAAAACATCATATTGCTGAATCCATAAATATTTGAGTGTAGCTCAGTAAAGACAAGGATTTAAAAAAAGGAACCAAATAGAAAAGAGAAAAAGAGTTTAATTATCATGTGTATGTGCTCAGTCATGTCTGACTCTTTGCGCCCATGGACTTGAGCCTGCCAGGCCCCTCTGTCCATGGAATTTCCCAGGCAGGAATACTGGAGTGGGTCGTCAGTTCTTTCTCCAGAGATTTCCAGTAATTCCCAAACTGCTACAACAGTGAAGATGGCCTCCCCTGTCCCTGCATGTCCAAAATGTCTCATGTTAAATGAGAAGTTGACAGATAGGGTGACTCAGCATAACGAGTTGTATATGGGAAACTTGTCGTTTTCATTACTGCCTCCCCATTGTTAGCCAGAGGGAAGGGACTTCCTTGGTGGTCTCATGGAGAAGAATCTGCCTTCCAAAGCCAGCAACACTGGTTCAATCCCTAGTCAGGGAACAAAGATCCCATATGCTACAGGGCAGACCAAGCCTGTGCACTGCAATTGCTGAACCTGTGAGCTGTAACAAATAGCCTGAGTGCCACAAGGCAGACCCAGAGCAGCCAAAATTGAAAGAAAAAACAAAAACATCACCAAGGCCCCCAGTACATAGTACTTACTTTTTATTTTATGCTGCAGTGCCTGGCTAGACATACAGCAATGATGTATGTAGAAGTTAGAAGATATTTATTGGATATTCATTTTTATTGGAAAAGAAGTGCTCTCTGGGATTTCTAAATGATCTCATTTCCCTGCTTTCTTTTTGGAATCCTTTATGTTTCATTTTCTTACGAGATAAACATTTTCCTTCATCACTGCTTCTTGGTTGTTCCTGTTTTGAAACAAAACCAAAGATTTGCTTTTGATTGCCACTTCTTTAGTTTGTGGTGGAATTCATTGTACGTATCTTCTTTGAATGAGAGTGTAGGAGCTGAAGGGAAGGGAGAGAGGAAAGAAGAAAACAGTTTTCCTTCACCAGTGCTTTTAAGTTTTAGTTTCTGTTGTCATTTCATGTGTGTGTGTGTGTTCTGCAGCATCATACATGTATACAAGCTAAGATAGTGGCTGCCAGGCCATGGTGGCGGGGGAAGACTGATGGTGCTGAAGGGTACCAACTTGTATTGAGTAGCAAGTAGCCTACCGAGATCTGCTGCACACTGTAATGATCATAGACAGTAATTGTATACTATAATTGTGTAATGTGATGAGTATTGCTACATTGGTCATCGTATCGCAGCATATAAATGTATCAAAATAACACCCCATACAGCTTAGACTTATCCAATGTTCCAAGTGAAATTTATTCAGTAAAAAAATTAAATGTAGGGAACATAATATGTGAATATATTTTTTAATCTGTTAAGCAGTTTTACTGACGTAGACTTGATGCAAAAAACTGCATATATTTAGAGTATTTATTTTGATAAATTTGACATGCACGTACATCTGTGACACCATCAGCAATATCAAGGTGGTGAACCTGTCCTCAGAGGTTCCTAAGCCCCTTTGATGCCTTCTCTCTCACTGTTCCCATTCTCTCATCCCTCATCAAACTACTGGTTTGCTTTCTGTCACTGTACAGTATCAGTATGCATCAAGTGGCATTTCCTATAATTTCCTATAAATGGAGTAATGCAGCTTGTACTTTCTCAGATCTGGGTTCTTGGCCTTCCCTGGTGGTGAGGTGGGAAAGACTAGACTCATTTAATACGGGGAGCACGGGTTCGATTCCTGGCCGGGGGCCTCGGATCCCACATGCCACATGGGCAAAAAAACAAAAAAAATGAAAAACTAAAATCTGGGTTCTTTCACTTAGTACAATTCAAGATTCACCTATGTTGTGGCAAAGGTCAGTAGTTCATTCCTTCTTGATGCTAGCTGGTTCCATTTTATCAGTATACCACAAATTTCTTTTTTATCCATTTACTTGTTAATACATATTTGAGTTGTTTGTACCTTTTGACTATTATAAATAAAGCTACTAAAAACCTTTGTGTATAACTCTTTTGAATGAACATAGGCTTCCAAGGTGGCACCAGTGGTTAAGAATCTACCTGCCATTGCAGGAGATGCAAGAAACTTGGGCTTGATCCCTAGGTTAGGAAGATTCCCCTGGAATAGGAAATGACAACCCACTCCAGTATTCTTGCCTGGAGAACCCCATGGACAGAGGAACCTGGTGGACTACAGTTCATAGGGTTCCAAAGAGTCAGACATGACTGAGCACTGAGGCTTTCATTTCTCTTCAGTGAATCTTAAAAGTATAATGCCTGGATTTTATAATAGGTATATATGTAATTTCGGGGGGAACTGACCAACTTTTTCCCAAAGTGGCTGTATTTCTTTTACATTTCCACTTATAATGTACAAGTTCCATTTCCTTTATGTTCTTGCCAAATGTTGCTATTTTGGATAAAATTTCTTGGATATGTGCTTTGCAACTATCTTCTTCCAGGCTTTGTGGCCTAGAACATAATATGTGAATATATTTTTAATCTGTTAAGCATTTAAAACTTGAAAATGATATTTAGAGTATTTATTTTGATAAATTTGACATGCACGTACATCTGTGACACCATCAGCAATATCAAGGTGGTGAACCTGTCCTCAGAGGTTCCTAAGCCCCTTTGATGCCTTCTCTCTCACTGTTCCCATTCTCTCATCCCTCATCAAACTACTGGTTTGCTTTCTGTCACTGTACAGTATCAGTATGCATCAAGTGGCATTTCCTATAATTTCCTATAAATGGAGTAATGCAGCTTGTACTTTCTCAGATCTGGGTTCTTGGCCTTCCCTGGTGGTGAGGTGGGAAAGACTAGACTCATTTAATACGGGGAGCACGGGTTCGATTCCTGGCCGGGGGCCTCGGATCCCACATGCCACATGGGCAAAAAAACAAAAAAAATGAAAAACTAAAATCTGGGTTCTTTCACTTAGTACAATTCAAGATTCACCTATGTTGTGGCAAAGGTCAGTAGTTCATTCCTTCTTGATGCTAGCTGGTTCCATTTTATCAGTATACCACAAATTTCTTTTTTATCCATTTACTTGTTAATACATATTTGAGTTGTTTGTACCTTTTGACTATTATAAATAAAGCTACTAAAAACCTTTGTGTATAACTCTTTTGAATGAACATAGGCTTCCAAGGTGGCACCAGTGGTTAAGAATCTACCTGCCATTGCAGGAGATGCAAGAAACTTGGGCTTGATCCCTAGGTTAGGAAGATTCCCCTGGAATAGGAAATGACAACCCACTCCAGTATTCTTGCCTGGAGAACCCCATGGACAGAGGAACCTGGTGGACTACAGTTCATAGGGTTCCAAAGAGTCAGACATGACTGAGCACTGAGGCTTTCATTTCTCTTCAGTGAATCTTAAAAGTATAATGCCTGGATTTTATAATAGGTATATATGTAATTTCGGGGGGAACTGACCAACTTTTTCCCAAAGTGGCTGTATTTCTTTTACATTTCCACTTATAATGTACAAGTTCCATTTCCTTTATGTTCTTGCCAAATGTTGCTATTTTGGATAAAAATTTCTTGGATATGTGCTTTGCAACTATCTTCTTCCAGGCTTTGTGGCCTTTGTTTTCATTCCCTTCACAGTGCCCTTCAAAGAGCATTTAAAAATTTGATGAAGCGAAATTTGTTAGTTTTTTTGGCCTGTATCTAATCCCAAGTCACACAAGTTTTATGTTTTCTTCTAGAAGTTTTATAGTTTCAGGTTTTACACCTAGGTCTATGATCTGTTTTAAGTTAGTTGTTGTTTAAGCTGTAGAACATGGATCTGAGTTGACTTTTGAATATGGGTCTTGAGTTGGTTCATTAACTGTTTGTGGGAAAACTGTCCTTTGTCCCCTGCATTGCCTGTTGAGATGATCTTACAGTTTTCTTTTTTAGTTTGCTAGTATAGTTGTTCTTGTTGTGAGTTACATTAATTTTATTTTAATATGAAGACAGTTGCATTTCTATGATGGGCTTCCTTGGTAGCTCAGTGGTAAAGAATCTGCATGCCAATGCAGGAGACAGGGCTTTGATCCCTAGATTGGGAAGATCCCCTGGAGAAGGAAATGGCCACCCATTCCAATATTCTTGCCTGGAAAATCCTATGGACGGAGGTCCATGGGGTCACAGAAGAGTCAGACAGGACTGAGTAGCTAACAACAATAATTTCTGTGATTAAACCCAACTTGGTTATGATGTATTGTTCTTTCATTTATCTTGTTGAATTCCAATTGCTAACATTTTATTTAGAATAGTTGCATCTACATTCATGAGTAATACCAGTCTATAGTTTTCATATAATGTCTTTAATGTTGATACTGAAGTAAATGCTGGCATCAGAGAATGACTTAGAAAGTATTCCCTCTTAATGAAGGGGATATACATATGACTAATGGGAACATGCATATCTGTAAACAACAAAACTCTGTAAAAGTTAAAAGTAAAATAAAAGTTAAAAACGAAAAGAAAGTATTCCCTCTTAAATTTTCTGGAAAGATTTGCATCAAATTGGTAGCATTTCTTCTTTAATTGTTTGGTAGACTCTAGTAGTGAGTCATCTGGGCCTAGTGTTTTCTTACTGGCAGGATTTTTACAAATTCATTTTTCTCTCATAGATGTGGGTTAGCTGTTTCTCAGATTACGTATTTCTTATGGAGTGAGCTTTGATAGTTTGTGTCTTTTAAGACATTTGTCTATTTAAACTGTTGATTTGTGGGAATGAATAGTTTCATCATATTTTATTTACATTTTAATACTTTTAGACCCTGCATTGATCTTTAGTCACCTCTGTTATTTCTGATTATTAATTTATGTTTTCTATCTTTTATTTCCTAATTATTATTATTAGATTTACCAACTTTATTGATTTTTTCAAAGAACCAGATTTTGGATTCATTAAATTTTTTTTCTGTTAATTGATTTCTGCTCTGATCTTTTTAAATGCTTATTTTGGATTTAGTTTACTTTTTTTGGCTGTTTGTGATAGCAAGTTTAAGACATATTTTTCTAACGTTAAGTCCTTAGTGATATAAATTTTCCCTAAAGACTGTTTTACCAACATCCCGTAAATTCTGATATGTTTTATTTTCATTTCAATTCACAGTACTTCTTGATTTCCCTTTCTTGGAGGTTTTCCAGATTTCGAATCCATTTTTTATGTAATCAGAAAAATACCCTATATAAATCGAACCCTTTAAATTTGTTGAGATTTGTTTTGATCCAGGGTATCTTTATCGCGATCAGTGGTTCATATACACTGGGAAAGAATGTGTTTTTCTATTGACTTTGGAAAAAGGGTCATTTAGGTGGTGGACATACCGATTAGATACATTGATAGCTGACTGGTAGCTTCAGTCAGATCTTTTATATCTAACTGATTTTTGTCTACTTGCTTTATCAGTTATTGAGATAGGTATTTAAGTCTCCAGTGACACTTGTTTCTTCTTGCAGTTCCATCCATTTTTTGCTTCATGGATTTTGAAGATCCTATTATTAGACCCATTAACATTTATGATTGTTGGGAATTCTCTGGTGATCTGGTTAGAATTGTGTACTTTCACTGCCAAGGGTTCAATCCCTAGTCGGGGCACTAAGAATCTGCTAGTCATGGAACACCGCCAAAAATACAAGTAAAATAAAAATAAACCCATTTAGGATTGTTTACAAAAATTAGGATTGTTATGTCTTCTTGGTGAGTTGACCTCATACTGGACTGGCATTTTTCTGTGCTTTTGAATGTGTTTAAAATTGTTTGTGTGTGTATCTTTGACGTTTTTCTAAACAGCATTTGAAGAAGAATTTCTGGGCTACATGATTTAAATGTTTTTAAAAAGTTCTTATCTTCTATGTTGCCAGATTGCCCTGCAGAAAGGCTGTACAGATTGATACTTGTCTTAGTGTTCTTTAAGTGTTTATAGAGTTTGAAGATCTGGTCTTTTAAAATTTAGGATACATATAAATGTTGATTGAACTATAACATTCTGTTGACCACAGGATAAGATCTACTATTTATGTAATCTGCTTTGTAGAACATCAAAGTGATGTTTTAAAAGCTGTCATCAATTTTATTTCATATCTTTATTGTTTCATAGGCTCATATCAAAATTGCATATATTTTTGTAAGAGACGTAAGAAGAGGGGACTTGATATTTTTAAGTTTGTTTAATCTTTTCCATATATTTTTGGTGGCATCGTCAGTTAATATCCTAGGGGTGATTTTCAAATTTATCTGTTTATATTTGGTTTATAGAATGTTTGACTTTAAATAGGTTCATCTGTGGAAGGATGTTTTCTATATGAAATCAGATGACTGTAAAGGTACTTTCCAAGATTCAATATGAAATACTATGTGCTTAGATCTGATAGAGATTTGTGGCTGCTTAAGATTTTGATAGTGCCTGGTGCAGATAACACTTAATAAAGGAATCCATTTGAATGATGTATCTTTTCTGATATATAAAACTTGTCTTGGAGAGTTCTGTGCATAAAGAAATGCATGACATATTTAATATCCTTTTATAAAATTGCAGCGAGGTGTCCTGTTTTTCTTTGGTAACTCTGAGCTGTCCTTTCCTGCAGGAGTCTTCCAGAGCCACTGATGACCTATAGCTGATTGGAATTCTCTGGTGATCTGGTTAGAATGTGTTTTCAAAGGGTTCAATCCCTAGTCGGGGCACTAAGAATCTGCTAGTCATGGAACACCGCCAAAAATACAAGTAAAATAAAAATAAACCCATTTAGGATTGTTTACAAAAATTAGGATTGTTATGTCTTCTTGGTGAGTTGACCTCATACTGGACTGGCATTTTTCTGTGCTTTTGAATGTGTTTAAAATTGTTTGTGTGTGTATCTTTGACGTTTTTCTAAACAGCATTTGAAGAAGAATTTCTGGGCTACATGATTTAAATGTTTTTAAAAAGTTCTTATCTTCTATGTTGCCAGATTGCCCTGCAGAAAGGCTGTACAGATTGATACTTGTCTTAGTGTTCTTTAAGTGTTTATAGAGTTTGAAGATCTGGTCTTTTAAAATTTAGGATACATATAAATGTTGATTGAACTATAACATTCTGTTGACCACAGGATAAGATCTACTATTTATGTAATCTGCTTTGTAGAACATCAAAGTGATGTTTTAAAAGCTGTCATCAATTTTATTTCATATCTTTATTGTTTCATAGGCTCATATCAAAATTGCATATATTTTTGTAAGAGACGTAAGAAGAGGGGACTTGATATTTTTAAGTTTGTTTAATCTTTTCCATATATTTTTGGTGGCATCGTCAGTTAATATCCTAGGGGTGATTTTCAAATTTATCTGTTTATATTTGGTTTATAGAATGTTTGACTTTAAATAGGTTCATCTGTGGAAGGATGTTTTCTATATGAAATCAGATGACTGTAAAGGTACTTTCCAAGATTCAATATGAAATACTATGTGCTTAGATCTGATAGAGATTTGTGGCTGCTTAAGATTTTGATAGTGCCTGGTGCAGATAACACTTAATAAAGGAATCCATTTGAATGATGTATCTTTTCTGATATATAAAACTTGTCTTGGAGAGTTCTGTGCATAAAGAAATGCATGACATATTTAATATCCTTTTATAAAATTGCAGCGAGGTGTCCTGTTTTTCTTTGGTAACTCTGAGCTGTCCTTTCCCTGCAGGAGTCTTCCAGAGCCACTGATGACCTATGAGTTACACGGAGACTTCATTGTTCCAGCCAGTAAGTATTGTGTCGAGGTGGTAGGAACAGTTCTGTGGTTGACATTGTGTATATGCTAGCAATTCCCTGGTGACTCAGACGGTAAAGAATCTGCCGTCAATGCAGGAGACCCGGCCTCAATTCCTGGGTTGGGAAGAGACCCCGGAGAAGGGAATGGAAACCCGCTCCAGTATTCTTGCCTAGAGAATCTCATGGACAGAGGTGCTTGGCAGGCTACAGTCCATGGGGTTGTAAAGAATCAGACTCTGCTGAGTGACTAACACACACGAACACACACTCATACACAGGTACCCTAAAATTTCCACATGAGAAATATATTTTTATGTTGTAATCTGCATTAAAGATGGAAATCACTTTAGGAAGTGTTTGGTTTTTTTCTCCCCTTTTAGAAAATGAAAAACAATATATTCATTTGTTCATTCACAGACATTTATTTATTGCTTTCCCTGGTAGCTCAGCTGGTAAAGAGTCTACCTACAGTGCAGATGACCTGGGTTTGATTTTTGGGTCAAGAAGATCCCCTGGAGAAGAGAATGGAAACCCACTCCAGTATTCTTGCCTGGGAAATCCTATGGACAGAGGAGCCTGACGGGCTATAGTCCATGGAGTTGCAAAGAGTCGGACATGACTGAGTGACTAACACTTTGGCTTTCACTGTGAGCCTATCCCTGGTAGATGATATGGAACTGTGAAAGGCCCTATTAGTCCTGATGGAAGGATGTTTTCTATATGAAATCAGATGACTGTAAAGGTACTTTCAAGATTCAATATGAAATACTATGTGCTTAGATCTGATAGAGATTTGTGGCTGCTTAAGATTTTGATAGTGCCTGGTGCAGATAACACTTAATAAAGGAATCCATTTGAATGATGTATCTTTTCTGATATATAAAACTTGTCTTGGAGAGTTCTGTGCATAAAGAAATGCATGACATATTTAATATCCTTTTATAAAATTGCAGCGAGGTGTCCTGTTTTTCTTTGGTAACTCTGAGCTGTCCTTTCCCTGCAGGAGTCTTCCAGAGCCACTGATGACCTATGAGTTACACGGAGACTTCATTGTTCCAGCCAGTAAGTATTGTGTCGAGGTGGTAGGAACAGTTCTGTGGTTGACATTGTGTATATGCTAGCAATTCCCTGGTGACTCAGACGGTAAAGAATCTGCCGTCAATGCAGGAGACCCGGCCTCAATTCCTGGGTTGGGAAGAGACCCCGGAGAAGGGAATGGAAACCCGCTCCAGTATTCTTGCCTAGAGAATCTCATGGACAGAGGTGCTTGGCAGGCTACAGTCCATGGGGTTGTAAAGAATCAGACTCTGCTGAGTGACTAACACACACGAACACACACTCATACACAGGTACCCTAAAATTTCCACATGAGAAATATATTTTTATGTTGTAATCTGCATTAAAGATGGAAATCACTTTAGGAAGTGTTTGGTTTTTTTCTCCCCTTTTAGAAAATGAAAAACAATATATTCATTTGTTCATTCACAGACATTTATTTATTGCTTTCCCTGGTAGCTCAGCTGGTAAAGAGTCTACCTACAGTGCAGATGACCTGGGTTTGATTTTTGGGTCAAGAAGATCCCCTGGAGAAGAGAATGGAAACCCACTCCAGTATTCTTGCCTGGGAAATCCTATGGACAGAGGAGCCTGACGGGCTATAGTCCATGGAGTTGCAAAGAGTCGGACATGACTGAGTGACTAACACTTTGGCTTTCACTGTGAGCCTATCCCTGGTAGATGATATAGAGAACTGTGAAAGGATTTCTTCCCCCAGGAGTGAATTTCGGGGGACGCACACCCCTCCCTGTACCAAAATATATGTAATAATGGCATGAGCACAATGTGATGGGAACACAGATGTATTTAACTTGTGGAAAGTTGGGGAGATGAGCAGATTTGAAGGGATTAGCAGGTTGGAAATGACTTCACATAGAAAGATATTCAGATGTAAACTGCAGGCAGAAGGAATATTGTGAGCTCATGCCAAAAACCCACACAGTCTGGTAGAGAGTGAATTCTATGTGATAAAACATTAGGTGAAAAAGGCTTATAGTTGGTAGAATTTTAATTTGTGATTACAGTTTTTGTGAGTCATCCTCATTTCTTGTTTCCTCTCTTTTATACACTCAATTATACTGTTACACAGACTCAGATTTTATATTTGACACAGGGAGTTTAATCATCATAGTCCTCCTAAATATTCTGGTGTTAGGTATTTAGTAGTTAAGGAAAGGAAGATTGGGATATGTTAAGTGCATTGCCAGATTATAGAGATCTTTATTTAAAATTCAAAACCCCAGTTCCACTGGTTAAAACCTGCAGTATTAGTTTTCACAGGTGCACTGATGGTAGCCATAATTGTATTTTCTTTTCAGTTTATTTTTTTTCCCTTGGATGTATTCCATAGTTTAATCTGTTGAAAACCTTAGAGCAATCCCTTTGGGTCCTGTGTTACTGCTGCCTGAACATTGCTTTAAATGTTATCTCCTTGTGAGGTCCCTGCTTCAGCCAGCGTGAAGGTTCCTAGGAGGTCACAGAAAGAAGCAACTGGTCAGCCCTATTATATTCTACATATAAAACAGGCATTTGAAAAAGGCAAAAATATGGTTCTATTCACTTCTGTTTTCACATGGAAGAAGTTTTTTTTTTTTTTAAAGGAATCTGTATGATCAAGGAAGTGGGGAAAAGTTTTCTTGGCAAAACTCAAGCAAATGCTTAGTTGTTTTGAATTCTTCCCGTGGCATTTCTGGCAAACTCAGGAAAGAGAAATTAAACTCTCAGACGGGCTATAGTCCATGGAGTTGCAAAGAGTCGGACATGACTGAGTGACTAACACTTTGGCTTTCACTGTGAGCCTATCCCTGGTAGATGATATAGAGAACTGTGAAAGGATTTCTTCCCCCAGGAGTGAATTTCGGGGACGCACACCCTCCCTGTACCAAAATATATGTAATAATGGCATGAGCACAATGTGATGGGAACACAGATGTATTTAACTTGTGGAAAGTTGGGGAGATGAGCAGATTTGAAGGGATTAGCAGGTTGGAAATGACTTCACATAGAAAGATATTCAGATGTAAACTGCAGGCAGAAGGAATATTGTGAGCTCATGCCAAAAACCCACACAGTCTGGTAGAGAGTGAATTCTATGTGATAAAACATTAGGTGAAAAAGGCTTATAGTTGGTAGAATTTTAATTTGTGATTACAGTTTTTGTGAGTCATCCTCATTTCTTGTTTCCTCTCTTTTATACACTCAATTATACTGTTACACAGACTCAGATTTTATATTTGACACAGGGAGTTTAATCATCATAGTCCTCCTAAATATTCTGGTGTTAGGTATTTAGTAGTTAAGGAAAGGAAGATTGGGATATGTTAAGTGCATTGCCAGATTATAGAGATCTTTATTTAAAATTCAAAACCCCAGTTCCACTGGTTAAAACCTGCAGTATTAGTTTTCACAGGTGCACTGATGGTAGCCATAATTGTATTTTCTTTTCAGTTTATTTTTTTTCCCTTGGATGTATTCCATAGTTTAATCTGTTGAAAACCTTAGAGCAATCCCTTTGGGTCCTGTGTTACTGCTGCCTGAACATTGCTTTAAATGTTATCTCCTTGTGAGGTCCCTGCTTCAGCCAGCGTGAAGGTTCCTAGGAGGTCACAGAAAGAAGCAACTGGTCAGCCCTATTATATTCTACATATAAAACAGGCATTTGAAAAAGGCAAAAATATGGTTCTATTCACTTCTGTTTTCACATGGAAGAAGTTTTTTTTTTTTTTTTTTAAGGGAATCTGTATGATCAAGGAAGTGGGGAAAAGTTTTCTTGGCAAAAACTCAAGCAAATGCTTAGTTGTTTTGAATTCTTCCCCGTGGCATTTCTGGCAAACTCAGGAAAGAGAAATTAAACTCTCATTGGAGGACAATTGTTTTATGTTGTTTGCCTCCAAGACTGGAAAAAGCAGAAGAGTGCCAGTTTTAATCTAAAATCCTTTCAGAATTACAGAAAGATAAAGTGATTATGGAATAAATGTTTCAGTTACCATAAGCTAGTATCATTATCATGCCTCATAACTGAAGTCAATATGTTTGAAATTCGAAGTTTGTCAATTTATTTTTACCAGATGTAGAGGCAGAAACTGACAAGTGGTAACTAAGTCTGTAGGTAAAGAACTCGCCTGCCAATGCAGGAGATGTAAGAAACGTGGGTTCCATCCCTAGGTTGGGAAGATCCCCTGAAGAAGGGCTTGTCAACCCACCCCAGTATACGTGCCTGGAGAAATCTGTGGACAGGGGAGCCTGGTGGGGTACAGTCCATGGGGTCACAAAGCATTGGACACCACTGAAGTGACTTAGTACAAGTCTGTAGGAGGTGAAATTCAAGAGTTGTTGAGACTATCCTTCAACAATGAGGAAGAAGAAATAGTGTAAGTACAGAAGGTAGCATCACCTCCTATGTTTAAGGATTTGAATAACAGGCCTGTCCCAAAGAGGTTCTGTAGCTACTGTAGTTATTGGCAGGTATTTGCAAGAGACCTGGGTTTGATCCCTGAGTGGGGAAGATCCCCTGGAGAAGGAAGTGGCTTCCCCTTTCCTGTATTCTTGCCTAGAAAAGAGGAGTCTAGTGGGCTACAGTCCATGAAGTCGCAAATTGGACCTGACTGAACAACTAAACCACCACCACCATTTGCACCCAAGTGGAGTTGTGGTTGGCATGGGACCCATAGTTACCTTATTTAATAGGAAAACTTTCAGGTCTTAAGTGGGTGTATTTAGTAGCCAAATAAGTCTACATATTTTCAGTGTAGACTTTCATGTTTTATTCACCTCTCCTGTGAGTGCTTTTCTCTCAGGAAAGATCATGGGAGCAGGTCGTCTAATCCTTGCGTGGGTCCTTTCCAGTGCTGGCTATAAGAGTCACAGAAAGAATGAGTCTCCTCTTGAATGTTGTTGGAAACTTGAGGTTGTGGTCAAGCTATCATCTTCCGTTAATGATGGTGGAGATTCCCTTGTTTTGGTACAGTGCCTTAGCTGAGCTGGTTGCTAAGCTGATGAAGCAGCACTCGTCTTCGTTCCTGCCTCTCATACCAGCATGGAAACTAAATTTTGATTTTTTTCAGTCATGTGGGGTCATTTCCATCTGTTCTTTGGTGTTAAGATGGTCTCTCTTCCCCTCCCTTGTTGAAGGTCTTCTGAAGGTTTCTGATGGGTGCCCCTCCACCATTTTCCTTTTCTTTTTTTTAACTTTGTTTTTTTGGCCTAGCCATTTGGCATGCGGGATCTTAGTTTACAACCAGGATCAAACCCATGTCCTGCCACAGAAGTCCATCCCTCCTCCTTCTTCTTCTTTTTGTCCTGTCAGTTTCTTTCCAGTAGAACTCTGATGAGAACCTGTGACTTCATTTCTGGAGTTAAAAATAGAAATTTTCATCACAGAAGAAAAACATATTTTTCTTCCTCATTCTTAAAAAAGAAAACAAGAACCTACTGATCAATGCTGAATGCATCAAAAAATTAAAAAAAAAATTTTCTTAGAAAAAATTAAGAACATCCAATAAGCCCCTTCATCAGAGGGAATTAACTTAAAATTGCTAAAGAAACCAGAAAACATCTGTCCAGGAATATCACTTCTGTGTGTCTCCTGCATGCAACCAAGATTTCACTTCTGGTCATCAAATGTGTGGGTTTTCCCCAATAACAACCAGTTCTCCAATACCAGCTGAGTGTCTGCAGGTTGATTCTCTTCTGATTCTGTCTCCCTGGAGTGGGTTCCTGCTCCCACAAGTTAAGTTCTCAGTCCTACAAGACTGCCAACCCATTAAGATACCAGTTCTAAGTCCTTGGTTCTGTTAACTGAGCAACTAGAAATCTGCTTTTTCATAGCCCCCACCTTGGACATGAGAATTTGCTAGAGTGACTCACAGAACTTGTGGAAATGCAGGTGTTCATTTACCAGCTTATGCTGTTAAACATTATAAAGGGTTTATGATCAAGGATGCAGTGCATAGTCAGTGCTGGCTATAAGAGTCACAGAAAGAATGAGTCTCCTCTTGAATGTTGTTGGAAACTTGAGGTTGTGGTCAAGCTATCATCTTCCGTTAATGATGGTGGAGATTCCCTTGTTTTGGTACAGTGCCTTAGCTGAGCTGGTTGCTAAGCTGATGAAGCAGCACTCGTCTTCGTTCCTGCCTCTCATACCAGCATGGAAACTAAATTTTGATTTTTTTCAGTCATGTGGGGTCATTTCCATCTGTTCTTTGGTGTTAAGATGGTCTCTCTTCCCCTCCCTTGTTGAAGGTCTTCTGAAGGTTTCTGATGGGTGCCCCTCCACCATTTTCCTTTTCTTTTTTTTAACTTTGTTTTTTTGGCCTAGCCATTTGGCATGCGGGATCTTAGTTTACAACCAGGATCAAACCCATGTCCTGCCACAGAAGTCCATCCCTCCTCCTTCTTCTTCTTTTTGTCCTGTCAGTTTCTTTCCAGTAGAACTCTGATGAGAACCTGTGACTTCATTTCTGGAGTTAAAAATAGAAATTTTCATCACAGAAGAAAAACATATTTTTCTTCCTCATTCTTAAAAAAGAAAACAAGAACCTACTGATCAATGCTGAATGCATCAAAAAATTAAAAAAAAAATTTTCTTAGAAAAAATTAAGAACATCCAATAAGCCCCTTCATCAGAGGGAATTAACTTAAAATTGCTAAAGAAACCAGAAAACATCTGTCCAGGAATATCACTTCTGTGTGTCTCCTGCATGCAACCAAGATTTCACTTCTGGTCATCAAATGTGTGGGTTTTCCCCAATAACAACCAGTTCTCCAATACCAGCTGAGTGTCTGCAGGTTGATTCTCTTCTGATTCTGTCTCCCTGGAGTGGGTTCCTGCTCCCACAAGTTAAGTTCTCAGTCCTACAAGACTGCCAACCCATTAAGATACCAGTTCTAAGTCCTTGGTTCTGTTAACTGAGCAACTAGAAATCTGCTTTTTCATAGCCCCCACCTTGGACATGAGAATTTGCTAGAGTGACTCACAGAACTTGTGGAAATGCAGGTGTTCATTTACCAGCTTATGCTGTTAAACATTATAAAGGGTTTATGATCAAGGATGCAAGTGCATAGTCAGGTGCATAGGACAAGGTCCAGAAGTGTCCTGAGTGTAGGAGTTTTAGACTCATGAAGCTGGAATGGGCATATAGATACGTTTGCTCACTTAGAAGCTATTCATGACCTGTGTTAGAGGGATTTGTATGACAACTTCCTCCTGTAGGTGTGATGGATTCTTAGCTCCATTTCTTGCCACTCTCCAGAGAATGGTGGATGGATCTAAAAATTCCAAGCCTCTAACCATGGCTTGATCGTTCTGGTGACACCTTCATATCTAGAAGCCCACCAAAAGTCACCTCACTAAAACAAAGGGCATTCTTATCATGCCCTGGATTCAAAGGGACTTAGGAACTTGGTGTCAGACTTTCTTATCACTCAGGAAATTGCAGAGCTCCTAGGAGCTCTGTGTCAGGAACTAGAAATATTAGAGCATAAGGCTCTGAGCACCCCCAAATACAAGGGTTTTAGGATCTCAGCATTAGGAACTAGGGGATCAGTATATGTATATTTCTTCTTTCATCTCATCCATTTTATAAGAGAATATAATGGACTTTTGTTAATAGGATAGGAATTTGTAAGATCGAAATACAGTTTGCTTGGTCCTGTAGGGATCAGAAGATTGTGTCCAGCTGGGAAAGGCAGCTAGGCATTTACCTGGATCTATTACTGCATGATGTGTACTATCTTGAGAATGTTGTAGTCCTTGGTGTGTTTCTCAGGCTTTCAGGCTCAGGGTCTCTGATAGAGCCTATTGGTAAGAACTGGATCTGTGCTTCAGGATTGGATTCATGTTTAACCTTAGTTTGAGAATGACAACTGAAGTGTAGACACCTAACATGGCATGACTCAAAAGCTTTCTGTCTCCCACATCAGAATACTAGAAGTAGTTCAATATGTATTCTTCAGTTCAGTACATGTTCTTCCTGTAGTCAAGTTACCTGGGAAGGAAAAACATAATTGCAAAGGTCTTTAGTCATTTATCATGAAAAAGAAAACTATTACAGGCAATAATGTTTGCCTGGATAGACCTTTCTTTCCTTGTTGGTAAACCTGCAGGGGAAACAAGATAGAATCATGTTGTCTTGGTGAAGAGGAACTCGGAAGTCTGGAAATTAAAGGAATTGGATGTTAAATGCCGTTAAGCTATCTTAGCCTGATGTATTGAATTTCTGGTAGATGGGGGTCTTCCCCAGAAGAACTGGATTCCTTGATGTCTGTTAACTGAAGCCCTTGGTCCTGTGGAGAGTGCTTGAGTGGTTACTGCTAATGGTTTCCTAAAATTACAGTATTATTGATTTATGACGCGTTTAAATATTGAATTTAAGTTTATCTGTCTGTGTGTCTTTGATAAGCTCCAGTGAGCTATGTTCGTATCCTTGACAGTCTCCATTAGTTGGCACAGCAACATAAGCAGATAGACATTAGGTGTTGTAGATGCTGATTTGTAGTTTCGCAATTAAAAATGCTTTTGTGTTACAGGAAACTCCTGCCCCTGGCATATGGCAGGAATTTGGTGTTTAATTCAGTATCTTAAATTTTTCAAAAGTTATGTCTTGTGTTCTTTGTCAATTTGTTTAAATTTAAAGCTGTGCAACTGCTATCAATACAAAGGGTTTTAGGATCTCAGCATTAGGAACTAGGGGATCAGTATATGTATATTTCTTCTTTCATCTCATCCATTTTATAAGAGAATATAATGGACTTTTGTTAATAGGATAGGAATTTGTAAGATCGAAATACAGTTTGCTTGGTCCTGTAGGGATCAGAAGATTGTGTCCAGCTGGGAAAGGCAGCTAGGCATTTACCTGGATCTATTACTGCATGATGTGTACTATCTTGAGAATGTTGTAGTCCTTGGTGTGTTTCTCAGGCTTTCAGGCTCAGGGTCTCTGATAGAGCCTATTGGTAAGAACTGGATCTGTGCTTCAGGATTGGATTCATGTTTAACCTTAGTTTGAGAATGACAACTGAAGTGTAGACACCTAACATGGCATGACTCAAAAGCTTTCTGTCTCCCACATCAGAATACTAGAAGTAGTTCAATATGTATTCTTCAGTTCAGTACATGTTCTTCCTGTAGTCAAGTTACCTGGGAAGGAAAAACATAATTGCAAAGGTCTTTAGTCATTTATCATGAAAAAGAAAACTATTACAGGCAATAATGTTTGCCTGGATAGACCTTTCTTTCCTTGTTGGTAAACCTGCAGGGGAAACAAGATAGAATCATGTTGTCTTGGTGAAGAGGAACTCGGAAGTCTGGAAATTAAAGGAATTGGATGTTAAATGCCGTTAAGCTATCTTAGCCTGATGTATTGAATTTCTGGTAGATGGGGGTCTTCCCCAGAAGAACTGGATTCCTTGATGTCTGTTAACTGAAGCCCTTGGTCCTGTGGAGAGTGCTTGAGTGGTTACTGCTAATGGTTTCCTAAAATTACAGTATTATTGATTTATGACGTTTAAATATTGAATTTAAGTTTATCTGTCTGTGTGTCTTTGATAAGCTCCAGTGAGCTATGTTCGTATCCTTGACAGTCTCCATTAGTTGGCACAGCAACATAAGCAGATAGACATTAGGTGTTGTAGATGCTGATTTGTAGTTTCGCAATTAAAAATGCTTTTGCTGTTACAGGAAACTCCTGCCCCTGGCATATGGCAGGAATTTGGTGTTTAATTCAGTATCTTAAATTTTTCAAAAGTTATGTCTTGTGTTCTTTGTCAATTTGTATCAATTAAACTATAATGAAATGCACATAGCATAAGCAACTAATGACAATTTATCTTAGAAAACTCTGAGTATCTAAAAGTTATTATTATGTTGTAGCCATGTGAAAATGCCCATTAATATAAAGCTTTGATCAATATCAAAGTAGAAAAAAATGGAGAAAAAGTAGTTTCACTTTAAAAGCTGTGTATCCACAAAATCTTTTTTGGAAGAAAAATCAGACTTGGGAAAAAATGTGTGTGTGATTTCGAATGAGATGGGTGTGAGCTGATGAGAGAGGGACTCAAGAAAGGGCATGTAGGGTTTTAATTCTGTTTTTCAAAACTGATCCTAGGACATTTTAGAAATGGAGAACTTGATCCTTAGAAGGTAGCAAACTGTTTTCCTGTCTTGTTTCTGAATAAGTAATAAATCAAAACATGTTAAAATTAGATTTTCTTTGAAGAAAATGAATAGTGACAAGATGCACACATAAATTAGAACAAGTGTCTTAGTGCAGTTTTCAAAATTTTTCAGTTTTTGAATGTACAAAATTCTTATTGTAGGTAGTTTTCCTTTTCTCCCCCTTGGAATTTTTCTCTTTTTTGGGGGCCACTTCCATTGGTCTTTCCTTTATCTATTTTTATCCATCTTTTGTTCTTTGGCCTGTGTGGGCCTCCCATCACAGTGGCCTCTGTCGCTGCAGAGCACTGGCTCTGGGCGCATGTGCTCCAGAGTTCCGGCTTGGTAGTTGGACACATTGGTCCAGCTGCTCCGTGGAACGTGGGATCTTCCCAGGCCAGGGATCGAATTGGCGCCCCTGGCACTGCAAACTGGTGTTCTTACACACTGGACCACCAGGGAAGCCCCCACCTTGGAATTTTTGACTGTTTTTCACAGTCCCTGCTTTAATTTCATTTTAAAAATCAAAGCTGTGAATTGAAAAATACTATTATATTTTTATTGCTTTTATTTTCTTCCAGCTTTGATTTAGTAAGGTGTTATCTTGGTTTTAGCTCCAGATTAAAAACTTGATTGTAATTTACCACCTAACTCTTTAGACAGTTGTACTTCTATTTTCGATGACAAATATAGTCTGGGTCTAAGAGTCTTTTATTATTTAGTATGGTTTGATTAATTGTGTTCTGCTTTATCACGTGTCTTTTCATTTTTAAGCTCTTCTTTCCTTCCTCTTGCTCTATCAACAGCATGTTATAAAACCTTATTTCTCCCTCTTAAACACTGCCACTGAAAGTGTCAGCTGGAATAAACTCTACAAACACTGGAAGCAGCCTAAATCTTCATAAAATTAATGATGTGTGATCCATTTAATGGCATTAAGAGATGTCCATTATATATTAAATGAAATACAGTACTTGTACATCTCATTACAAAAAGGAAGGCAAACTCTGAAAGGATTAAATTTAAAAGTGACTAACACAGCAACGATGGAGAGCAGTGTGGAGGGTCCTAAACAAACATCTAAAAATATGTACCATATGATCCTACAATCCCACTCTTGGGCATATAACCAAAAAAGATGAAGACACTAATTCAGTACACTGACACATCCATTCTTTGAAGAAAATGAATAGTGACAAGATGCACACATAAATTAGAACAAGTGTCTTAGTGCAGTTTTCAAAATTTTTCAGTTTTTGAATGTACAAAATTCTTATTGTAGGTAGTTTTCCTTTTCTCCCCCTTGGAATTTTTCTCTTTTTTGGGGGCCACTTCCATTGGTCTTTCCTTTATCTATTTTTATCCATCTTTTGTTCTTTGGCCTGTGTGGGCCTCCCATCACAGTGGCCTCTGTCGCTGCAGAGCACTGGCTCTGGGCGCATGTGCTCCAGAGTTCCGGCTTGGTAGTTGGACACATTGGTCCAGCTGCTCCGTGGAACGTGGGATCTTCCCAGGCCAGGGATCGAATTGGCGCCCCTGGCACTGCAAACTGGTGTTCTTACACACTGGACCACCAGGGAAGCCCCCACCTTGGAATTTTTGACTGTTTTTCACAGTCCCTGCTTTAATTTCATTTTAAAAATCAAAGCTGTGAATTGAAAAATACTATTATATTTTTATTGCTTTTATTTTCTTCCAGCTTTGATTTAGTAAGGTGTTATCTTGGTTTTAGCTCCAGATTAAAAACTTGATTGTAATTTACCACCTAACTCTTTAGACAGTTGTACTTCTATTTTCGATGACAAATATAGTCTGGGTCTAA
Source organism: Tragulus kanchil (assembly GCA_022376925.1). NCBI lineage: Eukaryota > Metazoa > Chordata > Mammalia > Artiodactyla > Tragulidae > Tragulus > Tragulus kanchil. Next base: position 37,686,952 of record JAIOJX010000025.1, read on the forward strand.
GAGTCTTTTATTATTTAGTATGGTTTGATTAATTGTGTTCTGCTTTATCACGTGTCTTTTCATTTTTAAGCTCTTCTTTCCTTCCTCTTGCTCTATCAACAGCATGTTATAAAACCTTATTTCTCCCTCTTAAACACTGCCACTGAAAGTGTCAGCTGGAATAAACTCTACAAACACTGGAAGCAGCCTAAATCTTCATAAAATTAATGATGTGTGATCCATTTAATGGCATTAAGAGATGTCCATTATATATTAAATGAAATACAGTACTTGTACATCTCATTACAAAAAGGAAGGCAAACTCTGAAAGGATTAAATTTAAAAGTGACTAACACAGCAACGATGGAGAGCAGTGTGGAGGGTCCTAAACAAACATCTAAAAATATGTACCATATGATCCTACAATCCCACTCTTGGGCATATAACCAAAAAAGATGAAGACACTAATTCGTACAGATACATGCACCCCAGTGTTCATAGCAGCATTATTTGCTATAGCCAGGATGGGACACATCCTACATGTTCATCAGCAGATAATGGATAAAGAAGATATGTGTGTGCGTTATACACAAACACACACACACAATGGAATATTAGTCATAAGAAGAATGAAATAATGCCATTAGTAGCAACATGGATGGGCCTAGAGATTATCATACAGAATTAAGTAAGTCAGAGAAAGACAAATACCAAATGATATTGCTTATATGTGGAATCTAAAAAAATGATGCAAGTGAACATATTTACAACATAGAAACAGACTCACAGAGATAGAAAACGAATTTATGGTTACCCAAGGGAAAAGTGATAGGGAGGGATAAATTAGGAGCTTGGGAGTAACATATATACACTTGTTGTTTGGTCACTAAGTTGTGTCTGACTCTCTTTCATCCCAATAGACTGTAGCCCTCCAGGCTTCTCTCTTCAAGGGTTTCTCCAGGCAAGAATACAGGAGTGAGTTGCCATTTCTTTCTCCAGGGGATCTTCCCAATCCAGGTATTGAACCTCAGTCTTTTGCATTGGCAGGTGGATTCTTTACCACAGAGCCACCAGAGAACCCCATATACACACTACTATATATAAAATAGATAATAAGGACCTACTGTATAGCACAGGAAATTATATTCAATACCTTGTAACAATGTAAAATGAAAAAGGATCTGAAAAATAAGTTAAAAAATTACTAGCTTTTCTTAGGGTGAGCTTTATTATGAGTAACTTCAATTTTTAATTGAAACATGATAGAAATGTACACAAATAATAAATGTCAGTTACAATTGGGCAGCATAATGATTTTCAGTGAAGTGAAGGTAGCCATACACTCAGCCCTCAGATCCAGAAACAGACCATCGAGGGATTCCCTGCTGGTCCAATGGTTAGGACTTAGTACTTTCAGTACTGAGGTAAAACAACTATCTACCCCATGCTCTTGCCTTCTGACATCAATTTGACCTTTATGTAAATAGAATCATACAGAATATACCAGTATGTCTGGCTTCTTAAGCTTATCTGGTATGATTCATTCTTATTGAGTGAATCAGTTAATCCTTTATTCTTATCACGTTTAGTATTTCATTGTATGAATATACCACCATCCACTTGTTCTATTCCTTTTTTTAAATTTTGGCCTGTTTTTATTGTTTTCTTTTTATTTATTTATTTTCATCCATCTTTATTCTTTGACCTGCGTGGGCCTCCCATTGCAGTGGCCTCTCTTGTTGCAGAGCACTGACTCTGGGCGCATGTGCTCCAGAGCACCAGCTGGTAATTGGACACACCGGGTCAGCCACTCTGCGACACTTGGGATCTTCCGGGTCAGGGATCGAACCAGTGCCCCTTGCACTGCAAGGTGGACTCTTTACCCACTGGATTGCCAGAGAAACCCCCACCTGTTCTATTCTTGATGGGTACTTGAGTTGCTTCAGTCTTGTACTGTTTCCAAGAGTGCTGCTGCCAATAACATTCTACTAGGTGTCCTTTAGTGAACAGTCCTATGAGTGGCATTTAGGGATCATTGGGAATATGTGTTCAACATTAGTAGATGCTAACAGTCCCCTGTAGTGGTTGTACCATTTAATTATTCCCACCCAGTTAATGCATGACAGTTCCAGTTGCTTCACGTCCTTGCCAAACCTGGAAAGTGAAAGTCTCTCAGTCATGTCTGACTCTGTGACCCATGGACAAGCAGTGGAATTCTCCAGGCAATAATACTGGAGTGGGTAGCTGTTGCCTTCTCCAAAGAACCTTCCCAACCCAGGGACTGAATACAGGTCTCCCACATTGTAAGCGGATTCTCTACCATCTGAACCAGAGGGGAGCCCTAAGAATAGTGGAGTGGGTAGCCTATCCTTTCTTCAGGGGATCTTCCCAATCCAGGAATCGAATGGGAGTCTCTTGTGTTGCAGGCAGATTCTTTACCAGTTGAGCTACACTTAAAGCCATCCTGATGGATGTATAGCAGTCTTTATTATGGTTTTAATTTCTATTTTCCTGATAACTAATGAGGTTTAGTGCTTTTTCCATATGTATATTGGTCGTTTGGCTATCCCCTTTCATGAAATTTCTGCTCCAAGCTTTCCCCTGTTTTTCTTTCGGTTATCTCTCTCTTTTCTGATTGTAGGAGTTCTGTGTTGTCTGATTGCATGTTCTTTCTTGACTGTGTATGTCAGATTTTTAGTGAATTTTTTTTTTTACTGGATTTTTCTTTTACCTGTTTTCTAAAATTTTAGCAGAACAGATATTAATTTTTACAGTGACAAGAAGGCAAAACTATTATTTTGAAAAAAAATTCACTAAGTCAAGCAGAGAAAGACAAATATATGATCTCACTGTCTGTGAACTTAAAAACACCTCAAGTTCTCATAGAGAACAGATGAGTAGTTGATAGGGGGAATCAGTAGGGTAGGCAAAATGAGTGAAGGCGTGCAAAGGGTAAAAACTTTTAATTATAAGGTGAGTGAGTCATGGGGATATAATTTGCAGCTTGATAACTATAGTTGATAGTACTGTATTGTGTATTGGAAAGTTGCTAAGAGAGTAGGTCTTAAAAGCTCACATCACAAAAAAAAATGCGTAACAATTTTTGTTCCACAGATGGTGACAGATGTTAACCTATGGTGGGGATCATTTTGCAGTGTATCCAAATTTTGATTTGCAGTGTTGTATGCTTGTGTGCTATGTCACTTCAGTCATGTCTGACACTTTGCAACCCTATAGACCACAGCCTTTCAGGCTCCTCTGTCCATAAGATTCTCCAGACAAGAATACTGGAGTGGGTTGCTATTCCTCCTCCAGGACATCTTCCCAACCCAGAGATCAAACTGGCATCTGTTACGTCTCCTTCATTGGCAGCCTGGCTCTTTACAACTGAAACTAATATAATGTTACATGTCAATCATTAAAAAGTTAAAAAAAATTTAAAAACACTGCCAAATTCCCCCTTCTTAATTTGCTTTGCCTTTCTTTCCTCCCTCTCCCTCTCCCTCCCTCTCCCTCTCTCCCTCCCTCTCTCTTCCCCTCCCTCTCCCTCTCTTTCTCTCTCCCCCTCTCTCTCTCCCTCTCTGCCTCTCTCTCCCTCTCCCTCTTTCTCCCTCTCTCTCTCTCCCCCCCCACGCCCTCCCGCTCTCTCTCCCTCCCTCTCTCTCTCCCTCCCTCTCCCTATTTCTCCCTCTCCCTCTTTCTCCCTCTCTCTCCCCCCCCACTCCCTCCCTCTTTCTCTTCCTCCCTCCCTCTCTTTCTCTCTCTCCCTTCCCCTCTCTCTCTTTCACCCTTGGCCCATCCGGGCAATCTTCTGTTTTAAACCACTGTTCTGAAATCCCACCTTCCCTGTCCCCTTCAGCACCTCAGTCTTTAACTTCCTATTTTTGTTAGGTAAAATTTCCCATATCTGGGGCCCCTTCTCTGTGCTTCAATTTCACTGTCTCGCCTTAACTCTTGCTGGCACTGGCTACCCGGTCTTTGCAGGTTTCTTCTCACTCGATTGTCTGATGACACTGACCCTCCCTGGTCTTTTTGTCTCTTCTTCCTCCTGTGTTTTGCTTGGCTCCCTTTTGACATCTCCCAGGTATGTCTTTGGAACTCTTTTCTCACCATGTCCTCTGTCGTCCTCTGAATCGGCCGGGCAGCCTTGGCCACGTGTCAGAGGTCACACCCCTTAGAGAGCGTGTCTAGTCTTCAGCTTTCCCATCCAAGTACTAACCAGGCCCAACCCTGCTTTACTTCTGAGATCAGACGAGATTGGGCACGTTCAGGGTGGCATGGCCATCGACAGCCTTCAGCTCTAAAGCCCTTTCCCCATTCCAGACAAGAATACTGGAGTGGGTTGCTATTCCTCCTCCAGGACATCTTCCCAACCCAGAGATCAAACTGGCATCTGTTACGTCTCCTTCATTGGCAGCCTGGCTCTTTACAACTGAAACTAATATAATGTTACATGTCAATCATTAAAAAGTTAAAAAAAATTTAAAAACACTGCCAAATTCCCCCTTCTTAATTTGCTTTGCCTTTCTTTCCTCCCTCTCCCTCTCCCTCCCTCTCCCTCTCTCCCTCCCTCTCTCTTCCCCTCCCTCTCCCTCTCTTTCTCTCCCCCCCCCTCTCCCTCCCTCTCTCCCTCTCTCTCCTCTCCCTCTTTCTCCCTCTCTCTCTCCCCCCCCCCCCGCCCTCCCGCTCTCTCTCCCCCCCCCTCTCTCCCCCCCCCCCTCCCTCTTTCTCCCTCTCCCTCTTTCTCCCTCTCTCTCCCCCCCCACTCCCTCCCTCTTTCTCTTCCTCCCTCCCTCTCTTTCTCTCTCTCCCTTCCTCTCTCTCTCTTTAACCCTTGGACCATCAGGGAAATCTTCTGTTTTAAACCACTGTTCTGAAATCCCACCTTCCCTGTCCCCTTCAGCACCTCAGTCTTTAACTTCCTATTTTTGTTAGGTAAAATTTCCCATATCTGGGGCCCCTTCTCTGTGCTTCAATTTCACTGTCTCGCCTTAACTCTTGCTGGCACTGGCTACCCGGTCTTTGCAGGTTTCTTCTCACTCGATTGTCTGATGACACTGACCCTCCCTGGTCTTTTTGTCTCTTCTTCCTCCTGTGTTTTGCTTGGCTCCCTTTTGACATCTCCCAGGTATGTCTTTGGAACTCTTTTCTCACCATGTCCTCTGTCGTCCTCTGAATCGGCCGGGCAGCCTTGGCCACGTGTCAGAGGTCACACCCCTTAGAGAGCGTGTCTAGTCTTCAGCTTTCCCATCCAAGTACTAACCAGGCCCAACCCTGCTTTACTTCTGAGATCAGACGAGATTGGGCACGTTCAGGGTGGCATGGCCATCGACAGCCTTCAGCTCTAAAGCCCTTTCCCCATTCCAGACACCTGCTTTCACCTGCTAGGGCACCAGTCCCTGAATGTCACTTTCTCCATCACTGCTTTGCCTCCTGGGCTCCTGTCTGTCAGCAGAACTGACTGTGCTGCCAGCTCATCCAGCCGTGAAATGTGGGTCATCTCTGCCCCTTCCTTCGACCCACAGCTGGTCTGAGGCTAGATCCTGTGCAGTCTGCCTCTTCTGTGGTAGCTCCCACATCAGAGGAACACAGACAGCACCAGGAATGATCACTGGTGGCTCGAGTGCCTCTCTCTGCCAGCCCCTGGGCCAAGTGCTTGACATTAGTCACCTCACTGAATCTCAGAGTGGCCTTCTGAGAGTACTGGTCACTTCATTTTGCAAGTTCTTTTCTTTAAACTAATTTTTATTGGAGTGTAGTGATTCACAATGTTGTGTTAGTTTTGGCTGTATGGTAAAGTGAATCAGTTACATAGAGACATGTATTCACTCTTTTTAAGGTTCTTTCCCCTATGGACCATTAGAGTATTGAGTAGAGTTCCCTGTGCTACACAGTAGGTTCTTATTAGTCGTCGTTTTGTGTATAGTGTGTATATGTCGATCCTCATCTCCCAATTTATCCCTCTCCCCTTCATCCCTTAATAACCACAAATTTGTTTTCCTCATTTGTCACTTTATTTTTGTCTGGTAAATAAGTTCATTTGTACCCTGTTTTAAAAGACTCCACATATAAGCAATACCATATGACATTTGTCTTTCTCTGATTTCACTCAATATGACAATCTCTAGGTCCATCTATTGTCTGATGACACTGACCCTCCCTGGTCTTTGTCTCTTCTTCCTCCTGTGTTTTGCTTGGCTCCTTTGACATCTCCCACGTATGTCTTTGGAACTCTTTTCTCACCATGTCCTCTGTCGTCCTCTGAATCGGCCGGGCAGCCTTGGCCACGTGTCAGAGGTCACACCCCTTAGAGAGCGTGTCTAGTCTTCAGCTTTCCCATCCAAGTACTAACCAGGCCCAACCCTGCTTTACTTCTGAGATCAGACGAGATTGGGCACGTTCAGGGTGGCATGGCCATCGACAGCCTTCAGCTCTAAAGCCCTTTCCCCATTCCAGACACCTGCTTTCACCTGCTAGGGCACCAGTCCCTGAATGTCACTTTCTCCATCACTGCTTTGCCTCCTGGGCTCCTGTCTGTCAGCAGAACTGACTGTGCTGCCAGCTCATCCAGCCGTGAAATGTGGGTCATCTCTGCCCCTTCCTTCGACCCACAGCTGGTCTGAGGCTAGATCCTGTGCAGTCTGCCTCTTCTGTGGTAGCTCCCACATCAGAGGAACACAGACAGCACCAGGAATGATCACTGGTGGCTCGAGTGCCTCTCTCTGCCAGCCCCTGGGCCAAGTGCTTGACATTAGTCACCTCACTGAATCTCAGAGTGGCCTTCTGAGAGTACTGGTCACTTCATTTTGCAAGTTCTTTTCTTTAAACTAATTTTTATTGGAGTGTAGTGATTCACAATGTTGTGTTAGTTTTGGCTGTATGGTAAAGTGAATCAGTTACATAGAGACATGTATTCACTCTTTTTAAGGTTCTTTCCCCTATGGACCATTAGAGTATTGAGTAGAGTTCCCTGTGCTACACAGTAGGTTCTTATTAGTCGTCGTTTTGTGTATAGTGTGTATATGTCGATCCTCATCTCCCAATTTATCCCTCTCCCCTTCATCCCTTAATAACCACAAATTTGTTTTCCTCATTTGTCACTTTATTTTTGTCTGGTAAATAAGTTCATTTGTACCCTGTTTTAAAAGACTCCACATATAAGCAATACCATATGACATTTGTCTTTCTCTGATTTCACTCAATATGACAATCTCTAGGTCCATCTATGTCACTGCAGATGACATTATTTGTTTTTTCTTGTGACTGAGTAATATTGGTCTTTACAGACCAATGTTTGTTAGTGTTTGTTTCTTTCTGTAAGTTTAAGGTGCCATCTTAAACACAGTAGGCTGTGTATTTTCTCGTATCATTTGCCGCATCTGAAATGTACCCCTCACCTTTCAGTTCCTCCTGTCCCCGAAATATTTCCTGTTTTTCTGCTCTCCCTGAGCATCCTTGCTAGCCCTCTGTGGGCTTCCACAGCAATTTGTAACCTTCCTTGCTGATGTGGTAAACTGAGCAGCTAATTCTCATCAGTTACTTCTTTGACACCCCTGAAAACTTGAGCATAATTCTCAGTAATAGGCATTTCTTTGGTGTGTTCCGTAATTTTCTGTCAACATGATAAAAGGAGTATGGACACATTGTTCATAAGAGCCATGAATGATAATACCAAAGTCTGTGAGATGAAGGGAGTATATTTGTTCTTTAAGGCTGGTGTGACAAAGGACCACAAACTGAATGGCCTAAAATGGGAGAGATTTATTCTCTCACAATTCTAGAGGTGAGGTCCTAAATCAGTGTCAATAGGTCATGCTTCCTTGGAAGACTGTAGGGTAGAGACCTTCCTTGCCTCCTTCACTTTCTGGTGTTTCCTGGCAAGCCTTAGTGATTCTTGGCTTAGAGCCTCATCACGCCTATCTTTGCCTCTGTTATCTGCCTTCATGGGCCAGCTTCCCTCTATGCCTTTGTTTTCTTGTAAGAACACCAGTCCTGTTGGATTGGGGTTTCCCTGGTGGCTGTAAAGAACCCACCTGCCAATGCAAGAGACCCAGGTGTCATCCCTGGTTCAGGAAGATCCCTAGAGAAGAAAGTGGTACCCTGCTTCAGTATTCTTGCCTGGAGAATTCCATGGACAGAAGAGCCTGGAGGGACAGGACCACATTGCTCCACTGTGGTCTCATCATAACTCATGACGCCTTCATTGACTTTATTCCACATAAGCACTGTGTCAGGCACATCTTGTGATGCTAATGTTTTTGTATCTGGACTTGACTGACTCTGGGGACACTGCTCTTACCAGGGCTCGCCAATTCTGAGAGATATTTAACCTAAGCATACATTCCATACGCAATCTAACCAATCTAGAACCCACTTGCTCTCTCTGCCCCCATCTTTTGGATTCTAAAATGCCAGGCCAATATTCTCTTGCCTTAATCATCCCAAGGCAAGGAACAAGATAGTCCAAAATAGTCTCTGTAATGCCTGAGTTTGTGGAAAAAATTATACACCCACCGATCCTAAGCCTGCTTACCCTGCCTTGCCTGTTCCTTCAGATGGGTAGTACAGTAGAGTCTTCTGCCCTCATTCTTCACCTCCTCTCTAAACTTGGTGCTTCCTTGCGTGACCCTGCCTGGCATGCCGTTCCTCTTATGTCTAGGGATCGGTGAGGATAAGCCTCCTCCTTCGTGACAGTTGTGTCTTTACACACCTGGTGAAAACAAATTAGTGCATTTAAAAAACAGTCACATGCTGTGATACCAGGAGTTGGAATTTCAGCATATCATTTTGAGGGATAAGATTTAACCCATGGTGGGGGTATATTTGTTCTTTAAGGCTGGTGTGACAAAGGACCACAAACTGAATGGCCTAAAATGGGAGAGATTTATTCTCTCACAATTCTAGAGGTGAGGTCCTAAATCAGTGTCAATAGGTCATGCTTCCTTGGAAGACTGTAGGGTAGAGACCTTCCTTGCCTCCTTCACTTTCTGGTGTTTCCTGGCAAGCCTTAGTGATTCTTGGCTTAGAGCCTCATCACGCCTATCTTTGCCTCTGTTATCTGCCTTCATGGGCCAGCTTCCCTCTATGCCTTTGTTTTCTTGTAAGAACACCAGTCCTGTTGGATTGGGGTTTCCCTGGTGGCTGTAAAGAACCCACCTGCCAATGCAAGAGACCCAGGTGTCATCCCTGGTTCAGGAAGATCCCTAGAGAAGAAAGTGGTACCCTGCTTCAGTATTCTTGCCTGGAGAATTCCATGGACAGAAGAGCCTGGAGGGACAGGACCACATTGCTCCACTGTGGTCTCATCATAACTCATGACGCCTTCATTGACTTTATTCCACATAAGCACTGTGTCAGGCACATCTTGTGATGCTAATGTTTTTGTATCTGGACTTGACTGACTCTGGGGACACTGCTCTTACCAGGGCTCGCCAATTCTGAGAGATATTTAACCTAAGCATACATTCCATACGCAATCTAACCAATCTAGAACCCACTTGCTCTCTCTGCCCCCATCTTTTGGATTCTAAAATGCCAGGCCAATATTCTCTTGCCTTAATCATCCCAAGGCAAGGAACAAGATAGTCCAAAATAGTCTCTGTAATGCCTGAGTTTGTGGAAAAAATTATACACCCACCGATCCTAAGCCTGCTTACCCTGCCTTGCCTGTTCCTTCAGATGGGTAGTACAGTAGAGTCTTCTGCCCTCATTCTTCACCTCCTCTCTAAACTTGGTGCTTCCTTGCGTGACCCTGCCTGGCATGCCGTTCCTCTTATGTCTAGGGATCGGTGAGGATAAGCCTCCTCCTTCGTGACAGTTGTGTCTTTACACACCTGGTGAAAACAAATTAGTGCATTTAAAAAACAGTCACATGCTGTGATACCAGGAGTTGGAATTTCAGCATATCATTTTGAGGGATAAGATTTAACCCATTATAGGGAAGAACCTGTTTGCTGAGATTTTTATGTGCATTCCATTGTGGGATGGTGACCCTGTGACTAGACTCATAAGGTAAATGAGAAGCAGACTTGAGGTGCAGCATGCCAGAGGGAGAAGCTGTGACCCCTTTCTATTCTTAAATACCGGCAAAGGGAAAGACATTATTTGAAGCCGTGCTGAAATTACGTCATAGGGGAGGCACAGAAGATGTGCAGTAGGGATATAGATGGATTTTCTTTTCCTTTGAAAGGTAGCAAGATACGTGTGAATTCTGTTCTTGAAGATTCAGTGGATGAGCTCTTGTAATTGTTTGTTTTCAGGACTATATTTGATTCTCAATTCTCTGCTAACTAATTTGTCTTTTCATTTTTTGAAGAAAGCGGCAGCCCGGAATCTCGTGTTAATGCTATCCATTTCTTGGTACACAAACTGCCAGAGAAAAATAAAGAAATGTTGGATATTTTGGTGAAACACTTAACTAAGTAAGCCTCTTTTTCTTCCTAACCTGATTTATTTTGCTCTGGGTGCCATGTGGTGGTGTCGGGTCTATAAAGCTTGGAACTTGGGCTGGGTACACAATACCAGGGACCACACCTGCGAGGGCAGGCTGGACACTTGCCTTGTTGTGTGTGTTTTGGACGAGAGTGATGAAATGTGATGCTTTCATGAAGTCGTATAATTATTTGCTTAACATCACTGCCAGGAACTCAGGGTTTGATTTGAAGTAAGAAAAGAGAATCATATACATTTCCTTGTACACTGATTCTGGATGTGTGATTATAAGCCTATTAGCAAATTTAGCTTGGTTTCACACCTACCTAGCTCTGTGTCTGCACATGCCCTTGAAGTTTGTTTAATCCAGTAATAAGTTGTCATTTCATAGGATCCATTCCATTTTTTTCACTGCCTCTTTACAAAGCAAGCAAAATCTAATAATTCAGTGGAGACATTCAATCTTTATATATATATATATATATATATATATATATATATATATATAAGTTTGGCCTCTTTTATTGACTTTTTATCCATTTATTTTCCTCTATCTTTATTCTTTGGCCTGTGTGGGCCTCCCATTGCAGTGGCCTCTCTCATTGCAGAGCTCCAGCTCTAGACACATGCGCTGCAGAGAGCTGGCTGGTAATTGAACACACTGGTCCAGCTGGTGCGTGGATCTTCATGGGCCAGAGATTGAACCTGTGCCCCTTGCACTGCAAGGCAGACTCGTTACCCACTGAACCACCAGGGAAGCCCTAGCTCTTTCTTCATATATAAATGACTCCTACAGCAGATACTAAGGAACACTGTGTCTTATAACCTATATTACACACATACACAGACACTCACACGAAACTGAAGGTGAGATAACACTGTGAGCTTCCAGGGATCCTACTGCTATATAGCCATTCATTCATTTGGTCTACCAGGATTTGTTGAATGCTTTCAATGGTGTTAGTTGAACACATCGTTTAAGAAGGTCAATAAGTCCCTACCTTCATGAAGTACCTTCTTTCTAAGATTGCAAAGATAATGAACAGACCCCAAATAAGAACATAAAATAATTCCTGATGGTAAATGGTAAAAAGACAAAGTGGAGTGAGGAATAAAGGATATATACATTGGGTGTGAGACTGTAAAGAGAGTTGTGATGGAGGGTCTTTTCAAGGGTAAGTCCTTTAGGTTGAGACCTGAACTAGGTTGCTGGATTGCGAGCATGGTTGGCCTGGTTGTTCCCTGTGCATCAGAGTGTGGGTGTTCAGTGTGCTTGGAGTTTTGATTCTTACAAAAGTGCCAGGTAGTTGAGGAGTCCTTGGAAGCAAGTGTAGAGTGACCTGGGGGAAGAAGGGATGTTCTTAGTAGAAAGCAACAGTACATGATGGCCTTCAAGGACACAAGCTCAGCACAGAGTCATTAAGAAAGATGCTGGGGCTTCCCTAGTGGTCCAGTGGGTAAAGAGTCCACTTTGCAGTGCAAGGAGCACCAGTTCGATCCCTGGCCTGGGAAGATCCAACATGCCAAGGAGTGGCTAGACCGGTGTGTCCACTTATGAGCCAGCGCTCTAGAGTGCATGCACCCAGAGTCAGTGCTCTGCAACGAGAGAGGCCATTGCAATGGGAGGCCCACACAGGCCAAAGAATAAAAAAAATGGATGAAAATAAGTATGAATAAGAAATATATAAATAGGTCACCTCAGAGAGGCATGATGGGGAAAAGAAAAAAAATTTTTAAAAAAAGGAAAGATGCTGTGGTTAAGCAGAGCATCAAAGGAAAGGAAGTAGGACGATAAGCAGGGAGCCCACATGTGGTGCCGTGCCAGGTGGCAGACACTGAGGCCAGTTGAGTCTGACTCCTTGTTCCTAGGGAAACACAGAGTCGCAGAGTGGTCTGGATTCCACACGCATCGCCTCTCCTTTTAACCAGAGACCCTTCCTCCCCCTTTCATCTTATTAGTGTTTCAAATCACTCCAAGCAGAACCTCATGACCGTGGCAAATTTAGGAGTGGTGTTCGGACCAACTCTCATGAGGCCACAGGAAGAAACTGTTGCTGCCATCATGGATTTGAAGTTTCAGAACATTGTCGTGGAAATTTTAATTGAAAACCATGAAAAGGTAAAAGTACCCTCTTCCCCACCCCCCACCCTTTATGATAATTCCTGTTTGAGACTTGTTCCCATGTAGATTTCTTTGTCTCTTGTTTTATTTAACGATTTTATGATCATGAGGGTAAACCTGGTTCTGAGAAGCCCTCACATAGTTTCTGTCTTTGGATGGAGTTCCATCAGTTGGAAACTTCCCTGGTCTTCCGTTATTCCACCCGTTAAGGAAGCAATGTTTAATCCAGATGCAAATGAATATTGGCAGTATTGTTGTAGACTGTTGGTGTTTTTTGCTGCTTTTGTTCCTATCCTTGGATTTCTCCCTGTTTTCTGTAGCACAGCGGAAATATTTGTTGTCGGTCTGTTTCACACTGTCCTCAGAAAAACACACACAGCACTTCCTCTCCTTACAGTTATGCTAACAATTTCAGAGATCCACACGCATCCTTGAATCAGGGGCCTCCAGGTTGAGAATCTCTGGCTTAAATTGAATAATCTCTTGACCGGTGTGTCCACTTATGAGCCAGCGCCTAGAGTGCATGCACCCAGAGTCAGTGCTCTGCAAAGAGGGGCCACTGCAGTGGGAGGCCCACACAGGCCAAAGAATAAAAAAAATGGATGAAAATAAGTATGAATAAGAAATATATAAATAGGTCACCTCAGAGAGGCATGATGGGGAAAAGAAAAAAAATTTTTAAAAAAAGGAAAGATGCTGTGGTTAAGCAGAGCATCAAAGGAAAGGAAGTAGGACGATAAGCAGGGAGCCCACATGTGGTGCCGTGCCAGGTGGCAGACACTGAGGCCAGTTGAGTCTGACTCCTTGTTCCTAGGGAAACACAGAGTCGCAGAGTGGTCTGGATTCCACACGCATCGCCTCTCCTTTTAACCAGAGACCCTTCCTCCCCCTTTCATCTTATTAGTGTTTCAAATCACTCCAAGCAGAACCTCATGACCGTGGCAAATTTAGGAGTGGTGTTCGGACCAACTCTCATGAGGCCACAGGAAGAAACTGTTGCTGCCATCATGGATTTGAAGTTTCAGAACATTGTCGTGGAAATTTTAATTGAAAACCATGAAAAGGTAAAAGTACCCTCTTCCCCACCCCCCACCCTTTATGATAATTCCTGTTTGAGACTTGTTCCCATGTAGATTTCTTTGTCTCTTGTTTTATTTAACGATTTTATGATCATGAGGGTAAACCTGGTTCTGAGAAGCCCTCACATAGTTTCTGTCTTTGGATGGAGTTCCATCAGTTGGAAACTTCCCTGGTCTTCCGTTATTCCACCCGTTAAGGAAGCAATGTTTAATCCAGATGCAAATGAATATTGGCAGTATTGTTGTAGACTGTTGGTGTTTTTTGCTGCTTTTGTTCCTATCCTTGGATTTCTCCCTGTTTTCTGTAGCACAGCGGAAATATTTGTTGTCGGTCTGTTTCACACTGTCCTCAGAAAAACACACACAGCACTTCCTCTCCTTACAGTTATGCTAACAATTTCAGAGATCCACACGCATCCTTGAATCAGGGGCCTCCAGGTTGAGAATCTCTGGCTTAAATTGAATAATCTCTTAGCTAACATATCCTGTTGTTTGTTTCTCTGTAAGAGAATTACATGAGGTTTCAAGATGAATGGACTCTTTCAAGAACTTTTAGGACTTTTTCTCCTGTTCATATAGAACAGGACGTGGCTAGTGACTGTCTTCATTTTTTTTTTTAATAATTTTTATTGCAGTCTAGTTGCTTTATGATGTTGTGTTATTTTCTACTGTGCAACAAAATGAATCAGCTATACATATACATGTATCCCCTCTTTGGTTTTCTTGCCCATTTAGGTCACCTCAGAGCACTGTGGAGAGTTCTCTGAGCTATACAATAGGTTTTCATTAGTTATTTTTTTTTATATATAGTATCAGTAGTGTACATAACTCAGTCCCAGATTCTCAAATCATCCCATTTCTCTTCCCACCTTGGAATCTATAAGTTTGTTCTCTACATCTGTTTCTCTATTTTTGCTTTACAAATAAATTCATCTATACCATTTTTCTAGATTCTGCATATATATGTCAACATACGATAGTTGTCTTTCTCTTTCTGACTTGACTTGACTCTGTATGACAGACTGTAGGTTCACCCATGTCTCTACAAATGATCCAATCCCATTCCTTTTTATGGGTGAGTATTATTCCATTGTCTGAAACGTAAATACGTCTTCTTTATCCATTCCTCTGTTGATGAACATTTAGGTTGCTTTCATGTCCTGGCTATTGTAAACAGTGTTGCAATGAACATGAGGGTGCACATATCTTTTTTGAGTTACGGTTTTCTTTTCTCACTTCTAAGATAGGGCATTGGAAAACTGTTAAAATGATTGCTCTGTAACTTTCGTTACTTATTAAATTTTCTAAAAAAATTGAGATTGTTACATACCAAGGAGTTATTAGGTACTGGGAGTCAAAGAGGAACAATACAACCCCTGATGGATAGCAAGTTACCCTCTGGGGAGTCCTGTTTTGGGACCCGTATCCCATGGCTCACATCCCTGTCTAACATCCTCTGCCACGTACTTACTTTTCTAGTCATTGTCCATTTTTCTCTTCTGGATCTCTGAGGGCAGAGATATTTTTGCACGTACCTGATACTCCGTAAGAACTCCTTTAGTGTTTGTTTGGCGAAGTAATGGATTCGATAAAATGTCGGGGGGTCAGAGAAGTAGGAAGGAGACGGAGAGAAGGGTAGTTTGAGCAATCCGTGGCAAGAGTGTTCCTTGGATTCTTGTTGTGTCTGCTATTGGCTAGAGCAATTCTAGCTTCCTCATGTATCACTTCCCACTGAAAAGTGAGGCTTGAAACCTGGAGATTTGCTTTACCAGGTGGCAAAAGCAACTTGCTTATGGGTGTCAGAAATTGATGGCGTTTTTTGTTTTTTTTTTTTTTCCGGCAGCTAGTGGTGCATTTTTGTCTCCTTTTATGGTCCTGTGAACCAGTCATTAAACCTCATTAGTGTGTACAGTGAGCTATCCAGACAGCTTCATGGCATGGTGGCCTCTATTCGTTTTGAGAAAAGGAAATAATTATACTCTAAGCTTCGAGACAATGTTTAGGACTGCAACTATTATTAAGTTAAATTCCAATTAGAGAACTTTTATCCAATTTATTTGTGAAGATATCGGCTCTGGATCTTGCGCTTGGATAGAAGGCTCCCCACCTAATGCTGCAGCTTCCCGTTTTGTTCTCATATTTGGTGCTGGGGAGATGGGTCCTTGATGCTGTTTTTCTGGAAAGTAGTAAGGGCTGCTTTCAGCCTGTTAACAAATCCTACAGGAATTTCCAAATGACATTGTTAAGCCAATTACAGTCTTTATTGCAGATGCAACTGGACCCATGCTTGGAGATGGAGCTTTATAGAATTAAGTGGAGGGCTTCCGGTCTCCTCTCTGCCTCTTCTGTGTCCAGGCTAGACCTGGACTGTGCTGTGAGTGCATAGCTGATACTGATTGAAGTCCTGAGGTTTACCAAGGGGAGGTGATACTGAGTTTCAGATTGTTTGCTGAGTGCCTGGATTCAGGTTTGGAAGCGGAGGGTTGCTTGGGGTGGGGCCATCAGCTTGGATTAGTGAACATTTTCAAAAACTTAATTTCCCCATACCCTCTTTCTTCTTCCTTCAGTTTCATCTTTGTCCACTTTTTTTTTTTAATGTGGACCATTTTTTAAAAGTCTTTATTGAATTTGTTGCAACATTGCTTCTGTTTTATGTTTTGTTTTTTTGGCCCTAAGGCATGTGGGATCTTAGCTCCCTGACCAGGGATTGAGCACAGCCCCTCCATTGTGTGTGGAATCGTAACCACTTGGATCACCAGACTATTCTCATCCTTGTCCACTTTCACGCTCAGTTCTTTGTTGCTGTTCTCTTCTGCTTCATGTGGGTGGTTGTGTAGAAACCCTTCCAGGGGACATTTGGTCACACCTGAGCCATATGATTCCTTGACAGTGAATTCATATACATCACCCAAAGGGGCTGATGTTGAATGTAGCAAGGGAGGGATATAGTAATAGTTCTTAATGTTTGAGAACAAAGAGAAAGAGAGAGGGAGAAAGGATAGGAAATGTGAGAAAGAATAGTCTCATGAAGAAGGAAAAAATTATAATTCAAAAAAGGAGGGGAAACTGGTGATGAAACAAAATGGCCACAATGATAGGAAGGATTTCTTTTCCTCAGTTACTTATTTTTCTTCCCTAGGAATGTGAAATATGTCAACTCTGACCAGGAATGTTGCTAAGTCAGAAAAGCAAAGTTTCAACATGTAATTAAAGCAAGAAAGCTCTGGATTAATTTTGGAGTTAGAAAAGGACCTCTGATTAATCTTTGGAGATCACATTTTATCCAAGCCTCTTTGCTGTTTTCATAAAATCCATATGTACTTTGTAGGAGACTTAATGCATATGTTTTGGCTTCACTTCCACTCAATACATAAAGATGTTGTTTTAAAAGAAGTGTTCATGTGCCAAAAATATTATCAAGGTCTTTCTTTCCTTGCAAACCAGAAAACTGCACTTCCCAGGTGGAAAGGGTACTGTGAAGTTCCCATGGATTTTCAAAGAGGGATTGTGCCTTAGAATGTGTGAGTTTTGTACATATTTTGTTCATAAAGCATACAGTTGTTCCCTCAGTACCTATGAGGGATTGGGTTAGTGAACATTTTCAAAAACTTAATTTCCCCATACCCTCTTTCTTCTTCCTTCAGTTTCATCTTTGTCCACTTTTTTTTTTTAATGTGGACCATTTTTTAAAAGTCTTTATTGAATTTGTTGCAACATTGCTTCTGTTTTATGTTTTGTTTTTTTGGCCCTAAGGCATGTGGGATCTTAGCTCCCTGACCAGGGATTGAGCACAGCCCCTCCATTGTGTGTGGAATCGTAACCACTTGGATCACCAGACTATTCTCATCCTTGTCCACTTTCACGCTCAGTTCTTTGTTGCTGTTCTCTTCTGCTTCATGTGGGTGGTTGTGTAGAAACCCTTCCAGGGGACATTTGGTCACACCTGAGCCATATGATTCCTTGACAGTAAATTCATATACATCACCCAAAGGGGCTGATGTTGAATGTAGCAAGGGAGGGATATAGTAATAGTTCTTAATGTTTGAGAACAAAGAGAAAGAGAGAGGGAGAAAGGATAGGAAATGTGAGAAAGAATAGTCTCATGAAGAAGGAAAAAATTATAATTCAAAAAAGGAGGGGAAACTGGTGATGAAACAAAATGGCCACAATGATAGGAAGGATTTCTTTTCCTCAGTTACTTATTTTTCTTCCCTAGGAATGTGAAATATGTCAACTCTGACCAGGAATGTTGCTAAGTCAGAAAAGCAAAGTTTCAACATGTAATTAAAGCAAGAAAGCTCTGGATTAATTTTGGAGTTAGAAAAGGACCTCTGATTAATCTTTGGAGATCACATTTTATCCAAGCCTCTTTGCTGTTTTCATAAAATCCATATGTACTTTGTAGGAGACTTAATGCATATGTTTTGGCTTCACTTCCACTCAATACATAAAGATGTTGTTTTAAAAGAAGTGTTCATGTGCCAAAAATATTATCAAGGTCTTTCTTTCCTTGCAAACCAGAAAACTGCACTTCCCAGGTGGAAAGGGTACTGTGAAGTTCCCATGGATTTTCAAAGAGGGATTGTGCCTTAGAATGTGTGAGTTTTGTACATATTTTGTTCATAAAGCATACAGTTGTTCCCTCAGTACCTATGAGGGATTGGTTCCAGGACCCCCTGTAAATACCAAAATCCAAGGACGCTCAAGTCCCTTATGCAAAATGGCCTAGTATTTGTGTATTTCCTATACACATTTTCCCATATACTTTGCGTCGCCTCTAGAATACTTGTATCAGTAATACCTAATAAAATGTAAATGCTACGTAAGTAGTTGCCAGTGTGCAACAAATGCGAGTTTTGTTTTTTGGAACTTTCTGGAATTATTTTCCTGCTTCGCTTTCATCTATTGTTTGTTGTGTCTGCTAATGGGGAACCCACGGAGGGTCGACTGTAGGTGTTCAGGGTTAATTCAGTACATTTGTCACAAGTGCCTGCTCCAAGTCAGACATGGCATGAGGTTTGGGAGAAGTGAAGACAGTCCTGTAGGGGAAAGAAGAAACAGCCTGGTGGAGGGTAAGCACATTCCAACAGGAGAGAGAACACTGCCGAGCGTTTATGAGGAGGGTTTATGCCCAGCCACAGGGAGTCTGGAAGGCTTCCTGAGTAGGTGATTTGAATAGGCTTTAGAATGGAGTTTGAACAGGTGGAGGTGTTTTAAAGGGACATTTCAGGTATGGGGCATCATGTAATCAGAGAAAGAGAGTCAGTGTGTGTTCTGGGAACACAGCTCCTGTTGGAATGGGAATGATAGGCACGAGATGAGATTGGGAAGAGATTCAGGCCAGGTGTGGGCAGGTGGAGACTGCCACCACAGGACTTGAGGTTTAATTTTAGAGGTACCAGGGCTTTGGATTGCTTTGAGGCAAACTGCTTAATCTGGCAACAAGGTTTGCAATGAAAAGACAGGAGTGAAAGACCGAGTGAGAGGTCCCTTGGAAAGGTGTTGAGAATGGGAAGTCATGGAGGAGAACATCGGTTTGTGGAATGGAAGAGACAAAATCCAGGTCAGATTTGTGGGACGTCTCAGATGATGGGGTGATAAATGATGTGGGGTACTCCATCTTGGGATAATACTGGTTTGTTAATGAAAGGTGGGGAAAATGAGTTTGAAACGGGAGTACATGAGTTAAGTTTATACCATGCGAAGTTTTTAGCTGTTGTCTGGATATCTAGCAGGATAAGCCCAACATTGGGAAGGACTCTGATGCTGGGAAAGATTGAGGGCAGAAGGAGTGGGCAACAGAGGATGAGATGGCTGAATGGCATCACCAACTCAAAGGACGTGAATTGGAGCAAGCTCTGGGAGATAGTGGAGGACAGGGAAGCCTGGCGTGCCGCAGTCCATGTGGTTGCAAAGAGTTGGACATGACTTAGCAACTGAACAACAACCAAGCCCAGCAGACAGGGCTGGAGACATGGGACTCAACCCGGTGATGGGATTTAGTGGGAGAAAGTATATTATTAATATATGGTATAAAGACATGAGATAGATGTGGAAACAATTTATAGATGTGTCTGTTGTATCAAGTATTTATCTCATGCGACCTGTGTGTGTGATTTCCATTGTGTGTGTGTATGTGTATATATATATAAGTATCCTTATACATGTACCGAATTCCTGTTACATATCTCATCCCTTTATGCATATGACAAAATGGAAGGGTCCGAGATCCCTTGCTCCTATGCAGAGCTACTAAGTGGCAATGCTTGGGTTTGCACTAAGGACTGCTTGACTCCAAAGCCTTGCTTTCCATCATTAGGAGGAAAGAGGAGCAGTATCTTCGACAAACACGGGATTTTACTCAGTGATGACCAAGGACCCAGAAACCTGAACAAGGTCAGTGGCAGGGCCATCATGGGGCACTGTCAGTGATGCCCGCTGCTCTCAGGAGACAGGCAGGCTTGAGGACTAAAGGAAGACATGTTCTCTCCAAGAGTAAGATGTCTGCGGAGAGCACGTATAAGGCCTGAAATGCATGAGTGCTCAGGAGTGGATGATAATAAGTCTGGATCTATTTCCGGTGTTTCCCCTGTCACAGAAGAACATACAGGAGGAAAGGTCAGAGCAGACCTGAAAGGGAAGGGAAGGATGGTGCGGATGTCTAGACCTGCGCTGTACATGGTTTGCTCATCATTCTCATGTCTGGTCATCTGTTAGCTCACAGCTGGGGTGGGGTGATCCTTGGAGGAACTTAGTTAAACTAAGTGTAAAGAACCCTCTTGAGTTATAAGATCTGTTTCAATTGAGCATGTTCTCTTATTTTGTACATTTTAATGTCATAAATGAAATTGATGTTTACAATGTGACTCCTCCCCTGTGTCTGCCCTAACTCAGTCTCCCAGGGCCCTTGAGTCAGAGGAGCCTTTGAAAATCACCAGAAAAAAAACCCCAGATCCCAGTGGTTTTCTTTTACTCTCTGCCTCATTTTATATCAAGTGCATAATGTTACTCTCCAGCAAATTACTTCCCAAAGTATGTGTCATACAATAGTTATTATCTAGGTTATATTTATCCAGGTTATATTTATCTTGTTAAAGATTTTAGTTGGATTTTCAGTGGGGTGGGTTTGCTCTCAAGTTCATTGATTCTGAGGGTCGGCAGATCACAAGAATTTTCCTAGTATTAGCCTGTATATAGTACAATTTCTGTGGACCACAAGGTTCTGACAATCACATTGTGTTTACATAAATCTTTTCCTCCATGAGGATTCCTATAACTTTGCTAAAAGAAGTGTATTTGCCTTTGCAATAGGCTTGGTGTCAGTCTGTGCCATTTTTCTTTTCTTTGGACTGCACTGCATGCCATGTGGGATCTTAGTTCCCTGACCAGGGGTTGAACTTGGGCCCTGGCAGTGAAAGCATGGAGTCCTGACCACTGGACCACCAGGGAAGTCCCTGTGTCATTTTTCCCAGTGAGAAAACAGAGACTCTTTGAGATGATCATACTTTGTGGGAAAGCCTGAGGTCACTTTCAGTTTCTTCAGTAGACTTTGCTTTATCCTTCTTTTTTCGTAACCTGGGTTGCAGAGTTCTTGATTAGTCTGTATCCTCCCGTCACAAGGGCGTCTCAAAGGAGTAAATGGGAGGAGGGTGTATATTTTTCCCCTCAGGTGTCCAGCGTAATCCTCAGAATGTTAAATTATTAGATCACCTGGAAAAGGGTATCCAGTGGGGTGGTGCATCACTTCTGTTAACCTTGGGACTGACTATCTGACCTTACATCCACTGGGCTTGGTCAAAAGCTAGAAGAATCTGTCTCTACTCCCAGAGATAGACTGGTAGGATGGGTGGTAGGTTGGATTCCCTGTTTGGGCCCCACCTGCAGGCTAGCTGCCACGTGAGGTCTGTTTAGGCTATGGGGCAGTGCATTCCTCCATTCCTGTGGCTACGGAAACCATCCCCAGCGTGGCCCTCTCCTGATCTCTTGTCATCCTTTAATGCCTAAAAGGCCCCGCAGGCATGCTTTGAAAATCACCAGAAAAAAAACCCCAGATCCCAGTGGTTTTCTTTTACTCTCTGCCTCATTTTATATCAAGTGCATAATGTTACTCTCCAGCAAATTACTTCCCAAAGTATGTGTCATACAATAGTTATTATCTAGGTTATATTTATCCAGGTTATATTTATCTTGTTAAAGATTTTAGTTGGATTTTCAGTGGGGTGGGTTTGCTCTCAAGTTCATTGATTCTGAGGGTCGGCAGATCACAAGAATTTTCCTAGTATTAGCCTGTATATAGTACAATTTCTGTGGACCACAAGGTTCTGACAATCACATTGTGTTTACATAAATCTTTTCCTCCATGAGGATTCCTATAACTTTGCTAAAAGAAGTGTATTTGCCTTTGCAATAGGCTTGGTGTCAGTCTGTGCCATTTTTCTTTTCTTTGGACTGCACTGCATGCCATGTGGGATCTTAGTTCCCTGACCAGGGGTTGAACTTGGGCCCTGGCAGTGAAAGCATGGAGTCCTGACCACTGGACCACCAGGGAAGTCCCTGTGTCATTTTTCCCAGTGAGAAAACAGAGACTCTTTGAGATGATCATACTTTGTGGGAAAGCCTGAGGTCACTTTCAGTTTCTTCAGTAGACTTTGCTTTATCCTTCTTTTTTCGTAACCTGGGTTGCAGAGTTCTTGATTAGTCTGTATCCTCCCGTCACAAGGGCGTCTCAAAGGAGTAAATGGGAGGAGGGTGTATATTTTTCCCCTCAGGTGTCCAGCGTAATCCTCAGAATGTTAAATTATTAGATCACCTGGAAAAGGGTATCCAGTGGGGTGGTGCATCACTTCTGTTAACCTTGGGACTGACTATCTGACCTTACATCCACTGGGCTTGGTCAAAAGCTAGAAGAATCTGTCTCTACTCCCAGAGATAGACTGGTAGGATGGGTGGTAGGTTGGATTCCCTGTTTGGGCCCCACCTGCAGGCTAGCTGCCACGTGAGGTCTGTTTAGGCTATGGGGCAGTGCATTCCTCCATTCCTGTGGCTACGGAAACCATACCCAGCGTGGCCCTCTCCTGATCTCTTGTCATCCTTTAATGCCAGTGAGGCCCAAGAGCATGGAATCCATTTCTCACTGAGTACAAAATAATCTTAGGGCATGCTTGTTGTTTAATGGGAGAAAAGAATTCTCTTTAAAAAAGAACCCAGCCTAAACTGTGTCTTGATTTTGCTTTGCTGGCACTAGGTTGCTAGGCAGCACCAGTTTTCATGTGAGAAAAAGAAATGTCTGAAGCCCCAGCAACAACAATAAAACTCCAATCTTTCTAAAAGTTGAATCTGCCTGAGTCGTGACCATTCACCCTAGAGGTCAGACCCTGCGGCAAGAACATTTGACAACTTTTCAAAGGCTTTTTCTTTCCCTCTTGCTTCCAGTTTTCATAAATGTTGGGCACCTTGGCACAGGCATGAAAGTGTACTTTATTGTTGGATTTTTTTCCCTCAACTGGGCATGTATTTTCTGGAGTGTTTAGAAAGAAGCTTTATTATTTTTTTAATTGAAGGATAATTGCTTTCTAATTTTGCATTGGTTTCTGTTGTATAACTGCAAATCAGTCATAATTATATGTATATGTGAAATTTAAAAAATAGTGTTAGTTGCTCAGTTGTGTCTGACTCTTTGCAACCCCATGGATTGTAGCCCACCAGGCTCCTCTGTCCATGGGATTCTCCAGGCAGCTGGAGTGGGGGACCATTTCTTCTTCAAGGGATCTTCCCAACCCAGGGATTGAACCTGGTTCTAGGCTATGCTTCACTGAGTTATGGGGGCTTCCATTTGCTGTGGCTTCTCTTGTTGCAGAGCATGGCTCTGGGGTGTGAGGGCTCAGTAGCTATAGGCCATAGGCTTAGCTTCTCCTTATCATGTGAGATCTTCCCAGACCAGGGTTTGAACTGGTGTGCCCTGCATTGGCAGGAGAATTCTTAACCAATGGAGCAGCAGGGAAGTCAAGACCATGTTCCTGGTGGAAATGGGTCTGAGGAATTGAAAGAAAGTGTGCAGATGGTTGAGGTCTGGCATTCTGAAAGTCTCGACCAGAGAGTCTGGAGACAGAAAACAGAAAGGACAGGTCCTTAGTGCTTATCTTGGTGCTGGGAACTCGGCATTCAGTCGGTATTGAAAGAATTCAAAATGACAGGGAGAAACTTGATCCTTTTGTCCCTCTTGCTTTTATGTTGTTTATATTCCCAGCAACAGCAAGAGAATTTTCAAGGGAAGATGGGGATCCAAGAGTGAGGGGCATGTGATGGGGTTTGTGTGGGTGGGTGCTAGAGAAGCCACCGTCAATGCCTCCCCTTAGGGGACAGCAGAGTGTGGGCTGTTTATGGGCTCAGTTTTTGCATGGAAATAGCACCCCACAAAATTTAAATTTTCTTTGTAAAACCAAGAAAGCAGTTTACAGAGCTGTCTCTTCCATCTCGTCCAAGTTCAAATGGAGAAGTGTAATAATTTCAGGAACCAGTATTGGCAGAGGGGTGGTAATGTGCTCTGCAGAGGGGTGGTCTCAGTTCCACTCCCAAAATGACATTTTATTGCAGCGGTCTGCAGACAGGATCACAGAATACAGAAGAGTGGGCTGGATCATGAGATTGCTTGGCTTGGAATCTCAGCTTCAGCAAGTTGTGTGAGTCTGGGGACTCAGGTCCTCCACTTACCCTCATGGTCCATTTCCTCATTCTGTGAAAGAGGAAAAGCCAAGAGGAGACCGGTGGCAAGGATGACATGAGCTGTTTTACAGCTGAGGATAATGAGGTTCAGTAACTTGCTCAAGTGGCCAAGCAGGGGGTTGAACCTGGTCTTTCTGCCTCCAAAGCCTGTTCCTAAATCTGCACTCTAGTGGTCTGTATACGTGGAAATATGCACATGCGTGCATGCATGGATCGTCACTCAGTTGTGTCCGACTCTGTGCAATCCTATGGATTGTAGCCCACCAGGCTCCTCTGTACATGGGATACTCTAGGCAATGGTACTGGAGTAGACTGCCATTTCCTTCTCTAGGGAATTTTCCAGACCCAGGGATCAGACCCACATCCCTTATGTCTCCTGCCTTATCACTAACACCACTTGGATGTTAAGCAACTGTCATGACTTATTTGTAGTTTTTAAAAGACTGTATATTTTACAACAGTTTTAGGTTTATAACAAAATTGACAGGAAAGGACAAAGATTTCTCATATGTACCCAGTTTGCATGCATGCACAGCCTCCCTTATCAACACCCACCACCTGAGTGGCCCATTTATTAGAACTGAGGAACCCGCTTTGACACATCATTATCCCAAGAGTTTATTTCAGGTTCATTCTTGGTGTTGTACCTTCTTGGATTTGGTTAAATGAGTTACGACCTGTATTCATCACAATCGTCAGTGTTTTCGTGGTCCCGAAAATCCTGTGTTCGGCCTGTTCAATCCTTTCCTACACCCGCTGCCCTCCCAGCCCAGCCATCACTGATCATTTTACTGTCTTCACAATGTTGTCTTTTCCAGAATGTCATATAGTTGAACTTATACTGTATGAGCCTTTTCAGATTGTTTCCTTTCACTTAGCAATTTGTATTTAAGGTTCCCGCGTGTCTTTTTATGGCTTGGTAGCTCATTTCTTTTTAGTGCTGGCTTCTTTTAATTTTGAGAGAAACAGAATGATTGTCCTATAAATGACTGTTACAACCAGTAGGTAAGGACTCTTCTTACCTGGCCTCCATCCCTCCCCTCAGATGACTTTCTTGTGACATATATCCCACTTCTGAGATGTACTCTTTCTAAGTTCAGCAGGCAGGGTCAGGCATCTCAGCTTCACTGCTGATCAAAACTGTAGCTAAGGGCTCCCTTCCTGGTGGTCCAATGGGTAAAGAGTCTGCCTTGCAGTATGAGGGGTGCTGGTTCGATCCCTGGCCTGGGAAGATCCCACATGCCGTGGAGTGGCTGGGCCCGTGCGTCCAATTATGAGCCAGTGCTCTGGAGCGCATGCACCCAGAGTCAGTGCTCTGCAACGAGAGAGGCCACTGCAATGGGTGGCCCACACAGACCAAGAACAAAGATGGATGAAAATAAATAAATGAAAGACCAATAAAAGAGGCCAAAATTAAAAAAAAAAAAAGCTCTAGCTAAGCCCTGGTGATCCTCCTCCTCATCTTCATCACCATCTAAGCATCATTGATATAGGATAACAGTCTGCCTGATACCCATGGTTTGATCCTCACTCCTCATCTTTGATGTTTACAAAAAGTTTTAGGTTTATAACAAAATTGACAGGAAAGGACAAAGATTTCTCATATGTACCCAGTTTGCATGCATGCACAGCCTCCCTTATCAACACCCACCACCTGAGTGGCCCATTTATTAGAACTGAGGAACCCGCTTTGACACATCATTATCCCAAGAGTTTATTTCAGGTTCATTCTTGGTGTTGTACCTTCTTGGATTTGGTTAAATGAGTTACGACCTGTATTCATCACAATCGTCAGTGTTTTCGTGGTCCCGAAAATCCTGTGTTCGGCCTGTTCAATCCTTTCCTACACCCGCTGCCCTCCCAGCCCAGCCATCACTGATCATTTTACTGTCTTCACAATGTTGTCTTTTCCAGAATGTCATATAGTTGAACTTATACTGTATGAGCCTTTTCAGATTGTTTCCTTTCACTTAGCAATTTGTATTTAAGGTTCAGCGTGTCTTTTTATGGCTTGGTAGCTCATTTCTTTTTAGTGCTGGCTTCTTTTAATTTTGAGAGAAACAGAATGATTGTCCTATAAATGACTGTTACAACCAGTAGGTAAGGACTCTTCTTACCTGGCCTCCATCCCTCCCCTCAGATGACTTTCTTGTGACATATATCCCACTTCTGAGATGTACTCTTTCTAAGTTCAGCAGGCAGGGTCAGGCATCTCAGCTTCACTGCTGATCAAAACTGTAGCTAAGGGCTCCCTTCCTGGTGGTCCAATGGGTAAAGAGTCTGCCTTGCAGTATGAGGGGTGCTGGTTCGATCCCTGGCCTGGGAAGATCCCACATGCCGTGGAGTGGCTGGGCCCGTGCGTCCAATTATGAGCCAGTGCTCTGGAGCGCATGCACCCAGAGTCAGTGCTCTGCAACGAGAGAGGCCACTGCAATGGGTGGCCCACACAGACCAAGAACAAAGATGGATGAAAATAAATAAATGAAAGACCAATAAAAGAGGCCAAAATTAAAAAAAAAAAAAGCTCTAGCTAAGCCCTGGTGATCCTCCTCCTCATCTTCATCACCATCTAAGCATCATTGATATAGGATAACAGTCTGCCTGATACATTCTACATCGTGATCTTTCTAAGGACCTCCTCAACAACTCTTTGAGGTAGACATTGTCATCTTTATTTTACAATTTGGAGAATGGGGCTTAGGGTGAAAATTTGCTCATAGTCACACAGCTGGGAAATGGAAGCACTGGGATTTGAACTCAGATCTGGCTGGCTCAGTTTTTGCATAATGTCCCCCACCCCAACTTTACCCATCTTACATCCTGTGTTCTTACACGTCTCCCAGCAGGATGGGCCTCTAGTCTGCCTGAGTCAGCCCATTGACATTTTAAAGTCTACTCACATCTCTGGCATCCTTTTCGTCTATCTAGAGAAGTATAGTTTTGAAGCCATATCACATTAAGAGTCACTTTGAAAACTCAAGGTAGTTGGTTCAGTTCAATCCCTCAGTCGTGTCTGACTCTTTGCAACCCCATGGACTGCCAGACTTCCCTGTCTTTCACCATCTCCTTATGCTTGCTCAGAGTCATGTCCATTGACTCAGTGAATGCATTCAGCCATCTCCTGTTGTCCCCTTCTCCTTCTGACTTCTATTTTCCCCAACATCGTGGTCTTTTCCAGTGAGTCATCTCTTCACATCAGGTGGCCAAAGTTTTGGAGCTTCAGCTTTGGCATCATTCCTTCCAATGAATATTCAAGGTTGGTTTCCTTTAGGATTTACATGAAAGGAACTTAAACACAAGTGTAGGAAGTTTGGAGACTCACAGGTCAAGAACCTAGAACCGTGGGAAACCAAAGCTGCAGAATGATGCCTGAGGAATTAGGGTTTACTGCATTTCTTCAGGTTCAGCCTTTCTCCTCCTTTGCTGGTGACTTATTTTTCATGCTTCTAACTTTTTAAGGCTGGGCCCGTTCAAATTTGAGCCATGCTCTGGGCGCATGCGCCCAGAGCCAGCGCTCTGCAACACCCACTGCGATGGGAGGCCCACACAGGCCAAAGAACAAAGATGGATGAAAATAAATAAATGAAAGACCAATAAAAGAGGCCAAAATTAAAAAAAAAAAAAGCTCTAGCTAAGCCCTGGTGATCCTCCTCCTCATCTTCATCACCATCTAAGCATCATTGATATAGGATAACAGTCTGCCTGATACATTCTACATCGTGATCTTTCTAAGGACCTCCTCAACAACTCTTTGAGGTAGACATTGTCATCTTTATTTTACAATTTGGAGAATGGGGCTTAGGGTGAAAATTTGCTCATAGTCACACAGCTGGGAAATGGAAGCACTGGGATTTGAACTCAGATCTGGCTGGCTCAGTTTTTGCATAATGTCCCCCACCCCAACTTTACCCATCTTACATCCTGTGTTCTTACACGTCTCCCAGCAGGATGGGCCTCTAGTCTGCCTGAGTCAGCCCATTGACATTTTAAAGTCTACTCACATCTCTGGCATCCTTTTCGTCTATCTAGAGAAGTATAGTTTTGAAGCCATATCACATTAAGAGTCACTTTGAAAACTCAAGGTAGTTGGTTCAGTTCAATCCCTCAGTCGTGTCTGACTCTTTGCAACCCCATGGACTGCCAGACTTCCCTGTCTTTCACCATCTCCTTATGCTTGCTCAGAGTCATGTCCATTGACTCAGTGAATGCATTCAGCCATCTCCTGTTGTCCCCTTCTCCTTCTGACTTCTATTTTCCCCAACATCGTGGTCTTTTCCAGTGAGTCATCTCTTCACATCAGGTGGCCAAAGTTTTGGAGCTTCAGCTTTGGCATCATTCCTTCCAATGAATATTCAAGGTTGGTTTCCTTTAGGATTTACATGAAAGGAACTTAAACACAAGTGTAGGAAGTTTGGAGACTCACAGGTCAAGAACCTAGAACCGTGGGGAAACCAAAGCTGCAGAATGATGCCTGAGGAATTAGGGTTTACTGCATTTCTTCAGGTTCAGCCTTTCTCCTCCTTTTGCTGGTGACTTATTTTTCATGCTTCTACTCAGGAACTGAGGTGGAGGGTGGGGTGTGTGGGCAGATAAGTATTCATGCTTTATTTTCTCAGTGATACTTGGTTGTTCCTGCCCCCCTGCCTGGGGCCAGACGCTGAGAGAACCTTGTATGAAAGCAGTGATTCTTCAGTTGGGCCACAGACTGAAGGAACCCCCATAGAAAGGCATTCTGCTTCACTAATGAAAGATGGCTCCTATACATTATTTTGAGATGTGCAGTTGCTCAGACTTGTACTGCTAGGGGCATAGGAAGGAGATGAACTAGGAGACAGATTGAAGAAGGCCCCTCTGTCCACATCAGGTCTTCCCAGAACAGCCCTTTTATCTCATTTAAATTCCTCTGTATTTCCTTGAAGTTAAACTTGCTTTGAAATCCTGCTGCTGTGTTTAGTCAGTGATAACTGACCACATGCTGGTATCTCAGCTCTCACATCTTTAGAATGGCAAACACTGACATCCTACCCAACTAGATAATGAATGTTAGCTAGGAAATGGCCGAACCAGGAGTTGACAGTCTTAGCTGATGGGTCCTGGGGCATAATGTTTGTCTTTCTGGTAGACTTCTGCTCCTCCTCCAATTTCCACAGGAATTAAAGGTAAAAGCGGGTAGACTGCTTGAGGAAGCAGGCTGCTATGTGTGTGTGTGTGTATGTATGTGTACACTTGTACTTAGTCGCTTCAGTCATGTGTGACTCTGGGCGACCTTATGGAATATAGCCTGCCAAGCTCTTCTGTCCATGGGATTCTCCAGGCAAGAATACTGGAGTGGATTGCAACATCCTGCTCTATGGGATCTTCCCAACCTAGGGGTTGAACGTGCATCTTCTGCATTGCTTGCAGACTTCTTTACTCCTGAGCCACCTGGGAAGCTGCTATGGAGGGTCCTCCAAATCGAGGTCTTCCTGTAAGTCTAGTGCCTGCCTACCTGGGTGTGTCCATGGTCCTTAAGAACCACTCCCGTGTCTGCGGATTTGCTGAAAGGACTCATGGGACTCAGTGTGTGGTTGTACTCAGCACCTTAGTTGACTCAGCACCTTAGTTGGTATTTACCCCTTACATTCTTAGCAGCAAGTAAGACCTGCAGGGGATAGAGTGTATATGATTATGAAATGTAAGGTTCCTTAGTAGACTAAAATGTTTGGAAGAGGCTTGGCTCTGAGGGCTTCCTGAACCCTTGATGCTTCAGACACTAGCCTAGCTCTAGTTCAGAGCAGAAATCTATCAGCTCATGCTGAAAGAGTAGGGAGTGTAGATCTGTCTGTAGTTTATAGACTTGGGCAAGAATTTGAAGGTTGGGGAGTTGAAAGTAACCAACCCAAGGTCACACAGCTTACTTTATTCATTTATAGCCAGCATCGTTCCAAAAAGGATTTCAGACCATGAAGCCACACAGTTAGAAAGTTGCTTGTGGTCCCTCTACCATCCCAAGAAAAACAAGGCTGTATTTTTTTTTCCTTTTTGAGCTTAAATGATGCATAGTGTTTCAGTCAATATCACTGCATGGATAGCTCCAAGTTTAAATTGCACGAGAGTGCTTGTGTATGTCTCTGTTGGAATGTGTGGGAGCCAGAAAGGAAGTATCTGTATTTGATTTCAAAAAGTCATGGGCTTTTCATAGTCGCTTGAGCCACACATGCCAGCGCCTAGTTGTATGCACGAGAAAGTTCTTATTCATCACTCCACAGCTGGTGTGTTGTTTGTCATCATCATTCTTTATTCTTAATTACTAAACATGCATATGGGATGCAGACTGTCAATGGTGCCAAACCAGACCTCCAAAGTGCTTAGATTAATAGGTTTAATCCTTTGTAAATGATAGTAATTCTATGTATGTTCATAGAAAGAAACAGCCCACATCAGAAAGTCACTCAAAATCTGGAACATAATCTCAAAGATGTTATTATTCTCTACATCTACCTCCTGGTCCCTTTTCTTTGTTGCTGAATCAGCTTTGCCTTTTTTTTTTGGTTAGTATAATAAAAATGGAATATATTTATAGACTATGCTTTTTTTGGTAATCTTTTCCCCTTCTACTTCAGCAGTATGTAAAAGCGGAGGCATTCTTTCTCCAGGGAAGACTTCAACTATTCATTTTTTCTGAAATGTCATTTCTCTTTAGGTGGAAATGAAGGGAATGACCACTAAGAAGATTAGTCATCATTTTCAAAATTTAATGAAGGAATTAAGTCATTTGTGATTAATGTGCTTATAAGCTCAGAGTCAGCTGTACTTATGGATGGATTGTTGTGGAAAGATCCTTGAAGAGAAAATTGCTTCATGTGTGTAATCATTTTATTCCATGATTCCCGAAGGGCTGTTTAGACACTAGCCTAGCTCTAGTTCAGAGCAGAAATCTATCAGCTCATGCTGAAAGAGTAGGGAGTGTAGATCTGTCTGTAGTTTATAGACTTGGGCAAGAATTTGAAGGTTGGGGAGTTGAAAGTAACCAACCCAAGGTCACACAGCTTACTTTATTCATTTATAGCCAGCATCGTTCCAAAAAGGATTTCAGACCATGAAGCCACACAGTTAGAAAGTTGCTTGTGGTCCCTCTACCATCCCAAGAAAAACAAGGCTGTATTTTTTTTTCCTTTTTGAGCTTAAATGATGCATAGTGTTTCAGTCAATATCACTGCATGGATAGCTCCAAGTTTAAATTGCACGAGAGTGCTTGTGTATGTCTCTGTTGGAATGTGTGGGAGCCAGAAAGGAAGTATCTGTATTTGATTTCAAAAAGTCATGGGCTTTTCATAGTCGCTTGAGCCACACATGCCAGCGCCTAGTTGTATGCACGAGAAAGTTCTTATTCATCACTCCACAGCTGGTGTGTTGTTTGTCATCATCATTCTTTATTCTTAATTACTAAACATGCATATGGGATGCAGACTGTCAATGGTGCCAAACCAGACCTCCAAAGTGCTTAGATTAATAGGTTTAATCCTTTGTAAATGATAGTAATTCTATGTATGTTCATAGAAAGAAACAGCCCACATCAGAAAGTCACTCAAAATCTGGAACATAATCTCAAAGATGTTATTATTCTCTACATCTACCTCCTGGTCCCTTTTCTTTGTTGCTGAATCAGCTTTGCCTTTTTTTTTTGGTTAGTATAATAAAAATGGAATATATTTATAGACTATGCTTTTTTTGGTAATCTTTTCCCCTTCTACTTCAGCAGTATGTAAAAGCGGAGGCATTCTTTCTCCAGGGAAGACTTCAAATAGTCAGTTTTTCTGAAATGTCATTTCTCTTTAGGTGGAAATGAAGGGAATGACCACTAAGAAGATTAGTCATCATTTTCAAAATTTAATGAAGGAATTAAGTCATTTGTGATTAATGTGCTTATAAGCTCAGAGTCAGCTGTACTTATGGATGGATTGTTGTGGAAAGATCCTTGAAGAGAAAATTGCTTCATGTGTGTAATCATTTTATTCCATGATTCCCGAAGGGCTGTTTCCTACAATGTCCAGGGCTACAAACACATCCACAGTCAAACTTCTTTTGGAAGTCTGCTGTGACTTTAGCCAAATTCCACATAACTTAAAATTCTGTTATTTGGCTTTATTATTCAAATGCATTCAACCTTTTGAAAATTGTCTCTAATTTTCCGTTGTTTACCATTCTTGGCAGGTTTCCTGTTCATTACTCTAGGTCACTGATTCTTAACCAGTTTTTATGTTTCATACCACTTTGAGACTTTGAAAGGTCACAAACCCACTTTCTGAAAAAATACAAATGCGTATATGCCATTGGCACATGACGTTAGGGCATATACTAATGCTGAAGAAGACCTCAGTTAAGGAACCTCTGCTCTAGGTGAAATGGACTTGAGTGATATTGAAATAATCTAACAAAAGCATGTGAGCTGTTCAGTCAGTGTGCAGAGTAGGGAAGGCGAAGTCACAGATTTCTGCATGTGATGGTGTATTACTTTGTACTAATGTATCTACCAGTATTATTTGTCATCCATTTATTATCGCTGAGGGGTCAAACAGTAAAGAATCTTCCTGCAATGCAGGGAACCAGGGTTCATTCCCTGGGTTGGGAAGATCCCCTGGAGAAGAAGATGGCAACCTGCTCCAGTACTCTCTCCTGGAGAATTCCATGGACAGAGGAGCCTGCTGGACTACAGTCCCTAGAATCGCAGAGAATCAGATACCACTGAGAGACTAACTTTCACTTTTCACTTTCATTTATTATCTAAAACTGGTATCTTAAGCATAAGCTTTCTTATGGCATAAAAGTAAACACTGGTCCTTAAGAGTGAGGACAATTTTCAAAATCTTGCAATATAAATCAAAAATAGGTTAAAAAGGGGGAAAAACCTTCATATCAGTCAAATGGAGGGAGAGGCCTAGAGACCACCAAATGGAATTTCCGAAAATTGGCGTGGGCCCTCTCTGTTTTTATCCTATCCTGACCTTCCACAGACCGTGATACAGGGCAGACACATGTCCATTCCTCAGATACCTCCTTTGAAGGGAGGTAGAGGAGATCATTCAGACAACTTCTCGTCAAGATGTTCAATTTCCACAGAGGTCAAAGCTCCTTCTGACCACCCAACTCTTCTACCAGAGTAGCTTGAGAGATTGTCTCAAAGATACTTCAGGATCAGTGATCTCCAGCAATAAACACAAAGTCAGAAAGAAAACTTTAAAACCGAAAGAGCTCCTGCAAGAGAGGAATATGGGGAAAATGGACTCTGAGAGTGGAGGAGTGTCATTTCCCCTTTGGTAGCTTTCAATGTGAGCACCTAGAAGTCAGCATCTCTTATGGGGTCCATCGAGTGCCTGCAGAATGATAATAGGTGTTTAATAAACTGGCCACCTAAGCCTGATGCTCCTGGTGGGGGCTAAATGGGCCATGCCCTCTGCCAGAACCGTGTGCAGCCCAGGCAGGGAGAGTAAACACATACATGGGCATTTTGGCAAAACCACAAAGGTGAGGTCAGAGACTACTGCATCCAGTCCTGACTGAGTCACTGTCCTCTCCATGCCCATTGTTAGGTGATGGCCTAGTATCTCCTCTAAATTCATATATTGAAGTTCTAGCTCCAATGTGACTTGGTTTGGTGATGGGGTCTTTAAGGAGTCCACTAATACTAAATGATAGCAAAATCATGAGGCCCTAGTCCAGTAGGACTGCTGTCTTTATAAAAAGAGGGAGACACCCAGGATGGTGAGGAGCCTGCTGGACTACAGTCCCTAGAATCGCAGAGAATCAGATACCACTGAGAGACTAACTTTCACTTTTCACTTTCATTTATTATCTAAAACTGGTATCTTAAGCATAAGCTTTCTTATGGCATAAAAGTAAACACTGGTCCTTAAGAGTGAGGACAATTTTCAAAATCTTGCAATATAAATCAAAAATAGGTTAAAAGGGAAAAACCTTCATATCAGTCAAATGGAGGGAGAGGCCTAGAGACCACCAAATGGAATTTCCGAAAATTGGCGTGGGCCCTCTCTGTTTTTATCCTATCCTGACCTTCCACAGACCGTGATACAGGGCAGACACATGTCCATTCCTCAGATACCTCCTTTGAAGGGAGGTAGAGGAGATCATTCAGACAACTTCTCGTCAAGATGTTCAATTTCCACAGAGGTCAAAGCTCCTTCTGACCACCCAACTCTTCTACCAGAGTAGCTTGAGAGATTGTCTCAAAGATACTTCAGGATCAGTGATCTCCAGCAATAAACACAAAGTCAGAAAGAAAACTTTAAAACCGAAAGAGCTCCTGCAAGAGAGGAATATGGGGAAAATGGACTCTGAGAGTGGAGGAGTGTCATTTCCCCTTTGGTAGCTTTCAATGTGAGCACCTAGAAGTCAGCATCTCTTATGGGGTCCATCGAGTGCCTGCAGAATGATAATAGGTGTTTAATAAACTGGCCACCTAAGCCTGATGCTCCTGGTGGGGCTAAATGGGCCATGCCCTCTGCCAGAACCGTGTGCAGCCCAGGCAGGGAGAGTAAACACATACATGGGCATTTTGGCAAAACCACAAAGGTGAGGTCAGAGACTACTGCATCCAGTCCTGACTGAGTCACTGTCCTCTCCATGCCCATTGTTAGGTGATGGCCTAGTATCTCCTCTAAATTCATATATTGAAGTTCTAGCTCCAATGTGACTTGGTTTGGTGATGGGGTCTTTAAGGAGTCCACTAATACTAAATGATAGCAAAATCATGAGGCCCTAGTCCAGTAGGACTGCTGTCTTTATAAAAAGAGGGAGACACCCAGGATGTGTGTGTACAGAAGAAAGGCCGTGTGAGGACACAGAAGGAGACAGGCCTTGGAAGAAAACAGCCCTATCTGCACATTGATCCTGGACTTCCAGCCTCCAAAACTGTTGTTGAAGCCACCTAGCTGTGGTCCTTTGCTGTGGTTAGCCTTGCAGATGAATCCACCATTCTCTCTGACTACAGACACCTGGGCAGGCAAAACTGTAGTGCTTGAAAGAAGGACACATATGTGTGTCATCCAAAACATGGGAAGATAATCAAGGAGATGTCGTTCCAAGTGTGGTGGTGTGCAGGGAAAGTGTTGACAGAGCTGCCCATTTAAAACATTAGTGAAGTCAAAATCAACCCAAAATATCCAGTGTGGAGTCTATGTGAATCTACTGGAGCAGACGGGGAAAAAGGGTAATCTGTAGATGAAGAATCTGTTTTGGAAGAAATACTGATCTAAGGAAGAGAAGTGAACTTACTAAAAATTGTTCTTGCTGGGAGAACTAAACATTCATTCAGTAAAATGAGACTTCAGAAATAAAGTGAAGATAATCTTTTTAAAGGCACATGCTGAACTAAGAAAACAGACTGACACCTCCAATGACATTTCAAAACAAATGAACAGATTTAAAGTGGAAATGAGTAGAATCAAAAGTTAAAGAAACAAGTGATTATCTTCGATGAAGCAGTCCCATTCAATGAAAGGAGAAAGACAAATGGAAGAAGTCAGACAGGGGACAGGGAGGGCAAAGGTGACCCAGTGTAAGGTGTGGTCCCAGAGGTACAGAACCAGATACATAGATGTAAATAATTTTACTGATAAAAATAAGGGGCTTCCCTGGTGGTCCAGTGGATAAGGACACCGCCTTGCAGTGCAAGAGGTGCCGGTTCGATCCCTGGCCTTGGAAGATCCCACGTGCTGCAGAGCGGCTGGACCGACGTGTCCAATTACCAAGCCGGAGTGCTGGAGTGCGTGTGCCCAGAGCTGGTGCTCTGCAATGAGCGAGGCCACTGCGATGGGAGGCCCACATGGGCCAAAGAACAAAGATGGATGAAAAATAGATAAATGAAAGACCAATAGAAGTGGCCTGGCCACTCCTCTTCCTCCCCAACCTGCCCCCCCCACCAAAAAAAAAAAAGAAGAATTCTTTTTTTCTGAAACAGAGTGAAACATTTATCTCATCAAAATATCACTGAATTACAGGGAACATCAATTCTGAATTTAAAGTCATTCAGAATTATTCATATAGAGACAGAGTATGGCTCAGTCATTAGATTTTTGAGGAAAAATAAAAATTCCACTGGAAAGATACATCTGGTTGCCCCATTTTTCTACAGCAATTTGGAAGGTTATAAAGCCATGTTCATAAGTCTTGAGTATCTATTTTTGGCCACAAAGAAATATTATAAATTTCAGAAGGCAGAAAAATTACCAATATTTTCTGATCCATAGATCTAAGTCCAGAAAAATTTTAACATTAATAATTATAGAAGCATTAAAAAGTCTCTAGTCATTTGGAAATTTAAAAATATTAATGATTCATGGATCAAAATAGAAATTTTGAAAAATCATACAATAGCTAGAAAAATATTATGAAAACAAATGCATTAAAACTTGGAGGATAGGGCAAAAATGATGTTGAGGGAAATTTATAAGCTTCAATAAATACATAAGACAGAAGAAATGAAGTAAGTTAAAGGCTTCCACTTACCCACCTCCCCCTACATTAGAAGAAAATAATAAATATAAAAGATAAAATTAATTAGAAAAGAGAAAATGTGGTTTTTATAAATATCTCCTACATTGTGGAGGGATTACAGAGCATAAAAACAGATAAACCATGAGCTAGGTTAGTCAAGAAAAGAAGGGTAAGAGAGCTAGCTTGCATATATAAGTAGAAACATGTGGAAATAACCATAGCTACACAGCTATAAAGAAATTGAGACATTTTTCCAAGAGCTACCATCCATTCCCTTAGAAGCACCAGGCTTAGATATTTTCACAGGTGAATGCATTTCAACTTCGAAGAAACAGTTAAATAAATCAATTGGTATTTGAACTGGTTCACAGCACAGTGAAGGAAAACTTCAAATTCTTTTTGTGATGCAAAGAGGGTATTAACAAAACTTGTGAAGGATAAAGTTGTAGATCAATTTTACTTATGAATATTTATGCAGAGATCTTAAATAATATAGTAGCAAATAACAGCAGCACTTTAACAGTATAATATTTCAATCTAAGCTGAGTTCATCCCTGAAATGCAAGGGCAGCTCAATATTGGGAACTACATTAATACAATATAGCATATTACTAAGGCAAAGGAGAAAATCTTTCAGCAGATGCCTGAAAGCACTTGACAAAATTTACATAATTCCTAATAAAATAATAAAGTGGAAATTTGCAGATATTTCCTTAAAATGATTTATAGTGTGTATTTTAACCAGTGAGGTAGAGTTTTAATCATTAACATGCTTAAAATGTTGAAATTCTGACTTGCTGTTTAATTAGCTATTGTCCTAGGACTACTGAACAATAAAGGAAAGAAGAAAAAGGAGTTGATATGAAAACTGGATGGGGAAAATGTTAGATTATTTGCTGAGCCCAAGAAAACAGATTGAATACCTATTGTGGGGCTACCCTGGTGGTCCAGTGGGTAAGGACACCGCCTTGCAGTGCAAGGGGCGCCAGTTCACTCCCTGGCCTGGGAAGATCCCACGTGCCGCAGAGCAGCTGGACCCATGTGTTCAACTACCGAGCTGGAGCTCTGGAGCGCATGCGCCCAGAGCTGGTGCTCTGCAACGAGCGAGGCCACTGCAATGGGAGGCCCACATGGGCCAAAGAACAAAGATGGATGAAAATAATTAAAATAATTAAAAATAATTAAATGAAAGATCAATAGAAGTGGCCAAAAAAAAGGTACATTTTATGTACATTAGGTACATAAAATGATTCATTGTGATGAAGGAGTAAAAGTAATCACCCCATTGATAGCTTCCTTATATATGACAGGAATGGAAAAAAATACAGGGAGAGAATAGGCTGTATCATTGATGTCCTCCAAAAAGATACATTATCCAAGTGTAAGCCTAACTCAAGAAAAGGTAAATCACCAAGGTATAAGCTTAAATCAAGAGATGAAGAATACCTACTTGATGAAAGCTGTAAAGCTCCACTAAGGAAGGTGAGAGAAGTCAGTCTCGTTGCTCAGTTGATCGAAGGAAAACTTCAAATTCTTTGTGATGCAAAGAGGGTATTAACAAAACTTGTGAAGGATAAAGTTGTAGATCAATTTTACTTATGAATATTTATGCAGAGATCTTAAATAATATAGTAGCAAATAACAGCAGCACTTTAACAGTATAATATTTCAATCTAAGCTGAGTTCATCCCTGAAATGCAAGGGCAGCTCAATATTGGGAACTACATTAATACAATATAGCATATTACTAAGGCAAAGGAGAAAATCTTTCAGCAGATGCCTGAAAGCACTTGACAAAATTTACATAATTCCTAATAAAATAATAAAGTGGAAATTTGCAGATATTTCCTTAAAATGATTTATAGTGTGTATTTTAACCAGTGAGGTAGAGTTTTAATCATTAACATGCTTAAAATGTTGAAATTCTGACTTGCTGTTTAATTAGCTATTGTCCTAGGACTACTGAACAATAAAGGAAAGAAGAAAAAGGAGTTGATATGAAAACTGGATGGGGAAAATGTTAGATTATTTGCTGAGCCCAAGAAAACAGATTGAAGAACTATTGTGGGGCTTCCCTGGTGGTCCAGTGGGTAAGGACACCGCCTTGCAGTGCAAGGGGCGCCAGTTCACTCCCTGGCCTGGGAAGATCCCACGTGCCGCAGAGCAGCTGGACCCATGTGTTCAACTACCGAGCTGGAGCTCTGGAGCGCATGCGCCCAGAGCTGGTGCTCTGCAACGAGCGAGGCCACTGCAATGGGAGGCCCACATGGGCCAAAGAACAAAGATGGATGAAAATAATTAAAATAATTAAAAATAATTAAATGAAAGATCAATAGAAGTGGCCAAAAAAAAGGTACATTTTATGTACATTAGGTACATAAAATGATTCATTGTGATGAAGGAGTAAAAGTAATCACCCCATTGATAGCTTCCTTATATATGACAGGAATGGAAAAAAATACAGGGAGAGAATAGGCTGTATCATTGATGTCCTCCAAAAAGATACATTATCCAAGTGTAAGCCTAACTCAAGAAAAGGTAAATCACCAAGGTATAAGCTTAAATCAAGAGATGAAGAATACCTACTTGATGAAAGCTGTAAAGCTCCACTAAGGAAGGTGAGAGAAGTCAGTCTCGTTGCTGTTTAGTTGCTAAGTCGTGTCTGATGCTTTGAGACCCCTATGGGTTGCAGCACACGAGGCTCTCCTGTCCTCTGCTATCTGCCAGAGTTTGCTCCAGTTCATGTCCATTGAGTTGGTGATGCTATCTAACCCATCTCATCCTCTTGCCGCCCCCTTCTCCTTTTGCCTTCCATCTTTCCCAGTCTTTTCCAGTGAGTTGGCTCCGCGCATCAGTGGTTGAAGAATGGGAGCTGCAGCTTTAGTCCTTCCAGTGAATATTTAGGGTTGAAATAACAGGTCTTCTCTGTGGCTGAGGGGAGTGTGAGTTGGTGCAGCCTTGCTTAGATGGTTTGCCAGGATTAAAATGCACTCTGACTTTGAGGGCAATCTCAGCTAGGAAATACAGATACTCTCACAATCTTGTAAAAATGTTGACTGTGTTCACTGCCATGTGTATATCCCAGTGGAAAATGTCAGAAACAGATAGTCTTCAGTGGCTGGGAAGAAGATTAAATAAGGTGATGACTATAAGAAGCATAGGCAACCCATTAAAAGAATGAGGTAGATCTGTAAATGCTGGTACTGGTTGTGGCAGCCACATTCTGAGGTGACCCAGTATTCAAGGCCCCTTGAGCACTAGGGGGACCTGCTTGACTCTAACCATTTGGAACCAAGGTGATGGGTTCTTTCCCAAGATTGTTTGGTTATGTAAGACGCCAGAGGAGCAGACTGGAGAGAGGTTCCCCTGTTGGCCTGAAGGAAGCAAGTAGACCAGGCTGTGAACTGCCTATGGAGAGGACCACATGGCGGAGAACTGCAGGCGGGCTTCAGCCCACAGTCAGTGAGAAGTCAAGACCTCAGTCCACCAACTGCAGGGAAATGAATTCCGCCAGTGACCCAGAGGGGCTAGGAAGCAGATTCATCCTCAGTGGAGCCCCCGTGATGCAGGCTGGCGGACCCCTTGATAACAGCCTTGTGAGCAGAGGACCTGAGCAGAGGCTCCTGCTAAGATGTGCCTGGATGCCTGATACCTGGAAACTGGGAGATAATTCATACCTTCGTTACACAGAACAAGAATTAGAAAGCACAGTAATAGTATCCCTGTTGCTTTCAGTCTAAGAGTTTGTAGTCCTTTGTTACACAATAATAGTAAATGAATACACTGAAACAGAATGATCTCCAAGATACTGACATCCTGTCGCACTGGGAGGTAAAGAAAAAAGCAAACCTCATGATGTTTATTGATGCAGTTTCGCTTTCATGCCCTCATGCACTGCACTCCAGTCCCCTGGCCTCTTTGGTGTTTTGGCACGTTTCTGTAGTAGGACCTTTGCACTTAGTCATTTATCTCCAATGTCCAGACTGTTGCATGTCCCATAGCAGGCATTCAGTTAGTATTTGAATGGATAATTAAAACTTGAAGTGATGTGCACTATATCTCTATTATGGTCGATTGTGTGTTAAAATACACACAGAGAAATTACGCATGTCAGCAGGTATATGCATAGGCAACGTTTAAAGATTTCTTAGAATGAAAAAATCAAAGAAAATCTTGACAACAGCTACCTTGGTGGGGAGGAAGGGACTTCCTAATTTTCCAGTATTCTTTATCACTATTATCATCAACAGTGATGGGAGAGATTGTGGCTCATTTGTAGTTTTCTTTTTTAAAACTTTAAAGTTAGTAAACCAAGGAACTCTGCTGTTATGTGGCAGCCTGGGTAGGAGAGGAGTTTGGGGGAAAATGTATACATTTATATTTATGACTGAGTCTCTTCACTGCTCACCTGAAACTATCACAACATTGTTCATTGGCTATACCCTGATACAAATATAGTTTAAATTTTTTAAAAAGAGGATATATGTGAGCATGTGACTGATTCACATTCTTTCTTTCTTTCTTTCTTTATTTATTTATTTTTGTACATGTATGTTCCCAGATCATTCATATGCATATCCCTGGACCCTCCCCCCACCCAGTTCCCCCCTCCCATCCCTCCAGACCATCGCTCCAAGTGGTTGTAGGTACTCCTATTCCCCTAGCACAATGACCAGATTCATCCTCAGTGGAGCCCCCGTGATGCAGGCTGGCGGACCCCTTGATAACAGCCTTGTGAGCAGAGGACCTGAGCAGAGGCTCCTGCTAAGATGTGCCTGGATGCCTGATACCTGGAAACTGGGAGATAATTCATACCTTCGTTACACAGAACAAGAATTAGAAAGCACAGTAATAGTATCCCTGTTGCTTTCAGTCTAAGAGTTTGTAGTCCTTTGTTACACAATAATAGTAAATGAATACACTGAAACAGAATGATCTCCAAGATACTGACATCCTGTCGCACTGGGAGGTAAAGAAAAAAGCAAACCTCATGATGTTTATTGATGCAGTTTCGCTTTCATGCCCTCATGCACTGCACTCCAGTCCCCTGGCCTCTTTGGTGTTTTGGCACGTTTCTGTAGTAGGACCTTTGCACTTAGTCATTTATCTCCAATGTCCAGACTGTTGCATGTCCCATAGCAGGCATTCAGTTAGTATTTGAATGGATAATTAAAACTTGAAGTGATGTGCACTATATCTCTATTATGGTCGATTGTGTGTTAAAATACACACAGAGAAATTACGCATGTCAGCAGGTATATGCATAG
This sequence comes from Tragulus kanchil, assembly GCA_022376925.1. NCBI lineage: Eukaryota > Metazoa > Chordata > Mammalia > Artiodactyla > Tragulidae > Tragulus > Tragulus kanchil. The sequence continues at coordinate 37,729,044 of JAIOJX010000025.1, forward strand.
GCAACGTTTAAAGATTTCTTAGAATGAAAAAATCAAAGAAAATCTTGACAACAGCTACCTTGGTGGGGAGGAAGGGACTTCCTAATTTTCCAGTATTCTTTATCACTATTATCATCAACAGTGATGGGAGAGATTGTGGCTCATTTGTAGTTTTCTTTTTAAGACTTTAAAGTTAGTAAACCAAGGAACTCTGCTGTTATGTGGCAGCCTGGGTAGGAGAGGAGTTTGGGGGAAAATGTATACATTTATATTTATGACTGAGTCTCTTCACTGCTCACCTGAAACTATCACAACATTGTTCATTGGCTATACCCTGATACAAATATAGTTTAAATTTTTTAAAAAGAGGATATATGTGAGCATGTGACTGATTCACATTCTTTCTTTCTTTCTTTCTTTATTTATTTATTTTTGTACATGTATGTTCCCAGATCATTCATATGCATATCCCTGGACCCTCCCCCCACCCAGTTCCCGCACTCCCATCCCTCCAGACCATCGCTCCAAGTGGTTGTAGGTACTCCTATTCCCCTAGCACAATGACAATAGCTATCTTTTCTACACACGACAGTATAGGTTTCCATGTTACTCCCTCCCACTGTTTGGTCTCCACAATGTCTTTATGTCTATTCTCTGTTTTTTCATGAGTTCATTGCGTGTGTTATCATGACCATCTTACTAGATCCCATATATATGAGTTAGTATACTATACTTGTCTTTCTCTTTTTGACTTACTTCACTTTTTATGATAGGTTCTAGAGCCAGCCACCTCATTAGGACTGAGTCTTCTGCATTTCTTTTAACAGCTGAGTAGTATTCCATTGTATATATGTACCAGAGCTTCTGGATCCATTCATTCGTCGATGGACATCTAGGTTGCTTCCATGTTCTGGCTATTGTATAGAGAGCTGCAATGAACATTGGGGTACAGGTGCCTCTTTCATTTTTGATTTCATCAGGCCTAATAGTGGGATTGCTGGGTCATAGGGTGCTTCTATTTTTAGTTTTTTAAGGAATCTCCATATTGTCTTCCATAGAGGTTGTATTAATTTACATTCCCACCAGCAATGCAAGAGGGTTCCCTTTTCTCCACACCCTCTCCAGCATTTGTTGTCTGTCGATTTGTTGATGATGGCCATTCTGACAGGTGTGAGGTGGTATCTCATTGTGGTTTTAATTTGCATTTCTCTAATAATAAGCGAGGTTGAGCATCGTTTCATGTGCTTTTGGGCCATCTGTATGTCCTCTTTGGAGGCGTTTCTTTAGGTCTTTTTCCCATTTTTTGATTGGGCTGCTCATTTTCCCTGTGCTGAGTTGTCTGAGTTGCTTGTAGATTTTGGTGATTAATTCTTTATCTGTTGTTTCATTTGCTATGATTTTCTCCCACTCTGTGGGGTGTCTGTTGAACTTTTTTGTAATTTCTTTTGCTGTACAAAAGCTTTTAAGTTTCATAAGGTCCCATATGTTCATTTTTCTTTTCAGTTCTGCTATTTTAGTTGGTGGGTCAGAGAAGATCTTGCTTTGATTGATGTCCTTGAGGGTTTTGCCTATATTCTCCTCTAAGAGTTTGATGGTTTCTGGTCTTACATTGAGGTCTTTAATCCATTTTGAGTTGATCTTAGTGTATGGTGCCAGGGAATGTTCCAACTTCATTTTTTTTGCATGTAGCTGTCCAATTCTCCCAGCACCACTTGTTGAAGGGGCTGTCTTTGTCCCATTTTATAGTTTATCCTCCTTTATCAAAAATAAGGTACCCATAGGTGCGTGGGTTGATCTCTGGGTTCTCAATCTTGTTCCATTGATCTATAGTTCTGTTTTTGTGCCAGTACCATACTGTCTTGATAACTGTTGCTTTGTAGTAGAGTCTGAAGTTAGGGAGGCTGATCCCTGCAACTCCATTAGAGCCAGCCACCTTTAGACTGTTTAACAGCTGAGTAGTATTCCATTGTATATATGTACCAGAGCTTCTGGATCCATTCATTCGTCGATGGACATCTAGGTTGCTTCCATGTTCTGGCTATTGTATAGAGAGCTGCAATGAACATTGGGGTACAGGTGCCTCTTTCATTTTTGATTTCATCAGGCCTAATAGTGGGATTGCTGGGTCATAGGGTGCTTCTATTTTTAGTTTTTTAAGGAATCTCCATATTGTCTTCCATAGAGGTTGTATTAATTTACATTCCCACCAGCAATGCAAGAGGGTTCCCTTTTCTCCACACCCTCTCCAGCATTTGTTGTCTGTCGATTTGTTGATGATGGCCATTCTGACAGGTGTGAGGTGGTATCTCATTGTGGTTTTAATTTGCATTTCTCTAATAATAAGCGAGGTTGAGCATCGTTTCATGTGCTTTTGGGCCATCTGTATGTCCTCTTTGGAGAGGCGTTTCTTTAGGTCTTTTTCCCATTTTTTGATTGGGCTGCTCATTTTCCCTGTGCTGAGTTGTCTGAGTTGCTTGTAGATTTTGGTGATTAATTCTTTATCTGTTGTTTCATTTGCTATGATTTTCTCCCACTCTGTGGGGTGTCTGTTGAACTTTTTTGTAATTTCTTTTGCTGTACAAAAGCTTTTAAGTTTCATAAGGTCCCATATGTTCATTTTTCTTTTCAGTTCTGCTATTTTAGTTGGTGGGTCAGAGAAGATCTTGCTTTGATTGATGTCCTTGAGGGTTTTGCCTATATTCTCCTCTAAGAGTTTGATGGTTTCTGGTCTTACATTGAGGTCTTTAATCCATTTTGAGTTGATCTTAGTGTATGGTGCCAGGGAATGTTCCAACTTCATTTTTTTTGCATGTAGCTGTCCAATTCTCCCAGCACCACTTGTTGAAGGGGCTGTCTTTGTCCCATTTTATAGTTTATCCTCCTTTATCAAAAATAAGGTACCCATAGGTGCGTGGGTTGATCTCTGGGTTCTCAATCTTGTTCCATTGATCTATAGTTCTGTTTTTGTGCCAGTACCATACTGTCTTGATAACTGTTGCTTTGTAGTAGAGTCTGAAGTTAGGGAGGCTGATCCCTGCAACTCCATTTTTCTTCCTCAGGATTGCTTTAGCTATTCCAGGTCTTCTAGGTTTTTTGTTTGTTTAAATTTTTGGCCTCTTTTATTGGTTTTTTATTTATTTATTTTCATCCATCTTTATTCTTTGGCCTGTGTAGGCCTCCCATCTCAGTGGCCTCTCTTGTTGCAGAGCACTGGCTCTGGGCTCACGTGCTCCAGAGTGCTGGCTCATAATTGGACTCACTGGCTCAGTTGCTCTGCGACACATGGGATCTTCCCAGGCCAGGGGTTGAACTGATGCCCCTTGCACCACCAGGCAGACCATTTATACCCACTGGACCACGAGGGAAGCCCTCATGCACATTCTTGTGCATCAGAAACTAACAGAACATTGTAAATCAATTATATTCTAATAAAAAGAATGTAGGGAGAAAATAATAAGCCAAATACCACAAAATTAAATTTGCATTATAAAGTAAATAAATACGCTAGTTCTGTATCTTAGTGTGAGAATATCTGTCAGTTTGACTAGTCTGTTGGATAAAATTGGAAATCATTGGAGAGATCCAGCTTCAGTTTGAAGAGCCTTTAAAATAATGAGTCTGAATCTTTTTTGAGTTTGGGCTCCTTTGTGGTAAATGGAGCTCTTGTGTGGCCATCTTGTCCTCAGATGACAAAGACTGGAAGCAGTTGTGAGAGAAGTGTTGATATTTATGATCTATTTAGCACATTTCATTTATTTACTGTGAAGTGTTATATCTTGATGTTATTTTGGGGATGGTTATTTTGCTCATATTATATCTGGATCTGCACATGATACCAGATGATAAATGAAATACACGTGTGTCTCTTGGTGGCCTGTCAAATTCCTTCTCACTGTTTTTGTAGAGTTAGGAGAAGCTGTCTCCTTCTGTTAAATCTTGGTGGACCCCGAGATGGCTTTGATCATTAGACCATGGCGCAAGTGACTCAGAGCTATGGCTGGAAGAGACCCACTCCTTCCTTCCTCTTGGTCACCCGGAAGTCAGCTGCCATGGAGGAAGTCTAGCCACCCCGAGAGAGGCGAGCCATGAGGTGGTTCCGGCTCTCCCTGGGCAGAGGCTGTGGGCTGAGAGGGAGAGACCCCAGCCAGCCCGAGCTACACCAACCTGTCCATCCCAGGCGTCATCCCAGACTCCAGACCAAACTGAGCAAACCCAACTGACAACTGAAACTGAGCTTTCAGCCTTGGGGCCCAGTCCCCGCCCAGCCATTTATTGGATCCCCGCAAGGATGATGGGGCCTTTGGTGCCATTCCCAGGTCCTTGGGCCAGACAATTGGAAGCATAAATAAATGGGGGCTGTTGGACACCATTCAGTTATGGAGAGCCTGCTGTGTGATGGTAAACTGCAGTATCCCACTATGTTGGTGAAAATGAATTTTGGTTTAGTGAGCCTCTTTCTGTCTTGCCTCCCACAGCATGGGGTTTTTAGGTATAAAAGGGAGCATGTTTTTTAAAAAGAATGTATTAATTTGTATTGGAGTAGAGTTGCTTTACAACGTTGTGTTTTTTTCTGCTATATAGCAAAGTGCATGAGTTATGCACACACATGTATTCCCTCTTTTTCAGATTACCTTCCTATTTAGGTCTCTTTAGACCATTGAATAGGATTCCCTGTGCTATACAGTAGGTTTTCACTAGTGACCCATTTTATGCATAGTAGTGTATATATATGTCCATCCCAGTCTCCCATTTCATCCTACTCCGTCTTCCCTTCTTGGTATCCATAAGTTTGTTCTCTACATCCATGTCTTTTTTTTCCCCTGCTTTGCAAGTAAGTTCATCTGTATCATTTTTCTAGATTCCACATATAAGCATTAATATATATGTTTTCCTTCTTCTGGCTTTATTCTGTATGACAGTTTCTGTGTATGTCCTCATCTCTGGAAATAGCACTATTTTGTTCCCTTTCATGGCTGAGTAATATTCCATTTGTATATACGTACCACATCATCTTTATCCATTCTGCTGACAATGGGCATTTAGGTTGCTTTTATGTCCTGACTATTATGAATACTGCTTCTGTGATCATTGAGGTGCATGTATCTTTTTGAATTATGGTTTTCTCCGGATGTATACCCAGTAGTGGAATTGCTAGGTCTTACTGTGGTTCTATTGTTAGTTCTTTTGAAAAACCTCCATAGTGTTCTCCCTCGTGGCTGCACCTATTCACATTCCCACCTACAGTGTAGGAGGGTTTTGAAACTGGAATATTTTTAAAGGTTATATATTTATAGACAAACTTGTTATCTGCTTATTTTCATTCAGTAGAAGTTCTAAAAAATGAAAATCAGTGCAGAGTCTGCAAGTCATTAGTAGCTTCTTCTCTCCTGATGGCAGCAGTTTTAGAGCTCTGGCTACCTGGATAAGATGTCCACCTCCCTTCCCCTCTCTCCTTCCTTTCCCACACATGGGCTTCCCTTCAGTTATGGAGAGCCTGCTGTGTGATGGTAAACTGCAGTATCCCACTATGTTGGTGAAAATGAATTTTGGTTTAGTGAGCCTCTTTCTGTCTTGCCTCCCACAGCATGGGGTTTTAGGTATAAAAGGGAGCATGTTTTTAAAAAGAATGTATTAATTTGTATTGGAGTAGAGTTGCTTTACAACGTTGTGTTTTCTGCTATATAGCAAAGTGCATGAGTTATGCACACACATGTATTCCCTCTTTTTCAGATTACCTTCCTATTTAGGTCTCTTTAGACCATTGAATAGGATTCCCTGTGCTATACAGTAGGTTTTCACTAGTGACCCATTTTATGCATAGTAGTGTATATATATGTCCATCCCAGTCTCCCATTTCATCCTACTCCGTCTTCCCTTCTTGGTATCCATAAGTTTGTTCTCTACATCCATGTCTTTTTTTTCCCCTGCTTTGCAAGTAAGTTCATCTGTATCATTTTTCTAGATTCCACATATAAGCATTAATATATATGTTTTCCTTCTTCTGGCTTTATTCTGTATGACAGTTTCTGTGTATGTCCTCATCTCTGGAAATAGCACTATTTTGTTCCCTTTCATGGCTGAGTAATATTCCATTTGTATATACGTACCACATCATCTTTATCCATTCTGCTGACAATGGGCATTTAGGTTGCTTTTATGTCCTGACTATTATGAATACTGCTTCTGTGATCATTGAGGTGCATGTATCTTTTTGAATTATGGTTTTCTCCGGATGTATACCCAGTAGTGGAATTGCTAGGTCTTACTGTGGTTCTATTGTTAGTTCTTTTGAAAAACCTCCATAGTGTTCTCCCTCGTGGCTGCACCTATTCACATTCCCACCTACAGTGTAGGAGGGTTTTGAAACTGGAATATTTTTAAAGGTTATATATTTATAGACAAACTTGTTATCTGCTTATTTTCATTCAGTAGAAGTTCTAAAAAATGAAAATCAGTGCAGAGTCTGCAAGTCATTAGTAGCTTCTTCTCTCCCTGATGGCAGCAGTTTTAGAGCTCTGGCTACCTGGATAAGATGTCCACCTCCCCTTCCCCTCTCTCTCCCTTCCTTTCCCCACACATGGGCTTGATTTCTCAGTGGAACCCTGATGTCTTTGGGGGAATAGTACTCAGTAGGACTGTAATATGTATATAGTTTTTTTTCTGTGTGTGCCTACACATTTTTGTGTGCTGTGATATAGGAAAATCAGGTTAGAGTGCCAACAACCACTGGGGCTCTTATGAAACTTTTAGGAGGATAATGCTCTTATGCTCTTGGACATGTCTGTGGAGGAATTAAAAGGTTAGTATTTTGGGGGCAAATAAGGATGACTTTATTGATGATACATGTATTTATGAATGGTAAAAATTTACAAAGCCTTGGCATGTACCTGTTAATAGTTGGCATGTTCTTCTTTGGAAAAAGAAAATCAGGTTAAAAGAAATATTAAGATGGAGAGCACTCCCTGCACAGTCTGGTCACCCCTTTGGCATGTTAATGACCATCCACAGCCAATGAATTCAGAACCCCAAACGTGGCTTACTTGGAGTACAGAAAAAGGGGTGCTCAAATCCCAGCATGGCACAGGGTGTGTTTATCAGGGACTTGGTAAGGTTGCCCTGTCCTGCAGAAAAGGGTGAGAGGTCAGCTTGACATGCTGGCTTCTGTATCAAGAAGAGTGAGTCACTTGGCTCACAGAGCTTGATGAGTGACACTATCTTGGGTGTAGGCATACTTTTCTTGCACATAGATGCATGCATCCATTATGCGAGCCCTGCGTGTAGTATTTGAATCTCTTTTGGAATGCCCCTAGTCTTGTAAAACTTTTGTGACATGGAGCTCAGTATCTCCCAAGTTGATTTGCCCAGCAGTTGTGTAACTTCACCAACTCAGAAAGTTGTTTCCCTGTCATATTCAACTGACATGTGCCTTTTTATACTCTCAACCCCTGAGCCCTGGTTAAACCTCTGGGCCAAGTACAAGGTGAATCCCTCTTCCACATGAGAGTGTTTATAGAATCCAAGAATTGGTACAGTGACTTGTTGAATTTTTTGCTGGGTACTTATATAATTTTGGTTTGAATTTCTTATCTTCCTGGTTGTATTATGAGATAAGCTTTATTTTTTGTTTAATTTTTGTTTCTTTTAAATTATGAAATATCCTAACTGATTTCTAAGAGACTTGGAAAACACAGTACAAGATTATATACTATATAATCTATATATTACAATTATGTTTTTAATAGATAAACTAAGATTTTTAGTTGGAGTTTCAATATCACACTCTCAAAAATGAATAGAGTGACTATACAGAGAAAAAAGATATAGTAGACCTACGAAGCTCTGTGAACCAATTCAACATAATATACAATTTATACAATTTTCACACAACAGCAGGATACAAATTCTATTCAAGTTTCCATAAAGTGTGGACTAGGAGACACTGAAACATATCCAGGGAGATAAAACAAGGTACAAAAATTTCATGGCCTAAATGTATTGAAATCATATAGTGTCTATTATCATTGTGAAATTATGTTAGAAATCAATACCAAAGATACTTGAAAATAACCCACATATTTTCAAGTGCAGTATGACATTTACTGAGAGCGATCTTTGACTTAGCCATCAACAGCCTTAATAGAGTTAGACTGAAAAATCACAGTGGATGATTGCAGAGAAGAAAACATTTTGATGAGAAATTAATATCCATGATATTTTAAAAAGAATCCCATGTATTTGGAAGTTAAGTGCCCAGTTTTAAATGGTGGGTGAATCTAAGAAGTCATAACAAGGACTATTAAGAAACATTTTTAATAGAATGCAAAATGAAAAAAATAACTTGCCAGAATTTGTTGCATGCAGCAAGTGATACAATATTATTAACAAAAGTACAGATTATGTTCAGATTTCATAAAATTTTGCTACTGTCCATTATTTGTCTTGATGTACTTTATAATAAGAAATATATACTTGGTTTTTGTCCACGGTGCCTGCCACACAACTTCCCAAGCCCTTGGAATTTCCTGAGTGAGAAGAGCGCTAGGAACATCTTTGTTATATGGTATTTCTCTTCCACAGTTTCTCAGGTTGCTTCAGGGCCATGAAGAGAAAGTGGGTATCTTCCTATTTATGATAATTCTCTTTGCACCATGACTGGGCTCATGTTAATTAGGTGACTTTTGGAAAGTGCCTAAGTGTGACGGCGGGTTACCAGAGAACCAATCGTGGATAAACTTTCAGTCCCACCCCGATTTGGTGGAGAGAAGGGCTCGAGGTGAAATCAATCACTGGTGGCCGATGGTTTAATCACTTGTGCCTATGTATTGGAGCCGCCACAAAAACCAGAAAGAGAGGCGTTAGAGAGCTTCCCGGTTGGGGAACCAGAAAGCTTCCGTATGCTGCTCTGCCAGGCTTCATACTCCTGGAGAACAGAAGCCTTTGGGACTTTGCCTCATGTATCTCTTCATTTGACTTTTGATTTGTACCCTTTCCTTTGTGATAAATTGCTGATCTCATGGGTATGTGGATTTCTTGAGCACTCTGAGCCACTGTAGCAGATTAATGGAACCCAAGGAGCCCTCGCTGCAAATCAGAGGTCGTGGCGGCCTCTGGTTGATACCCAGTCTGTCAGAAACACAGGTAACAACTGGGGCTTGTGACTGGCATCTGAAGTGGGGGTTAGTTTTGTGGGGCTAAGCTTTTAACCTGTGGGGGCTGATCTGTCTTCAGATAGGTAGGGTCAGAATTGTGTTAAACTGTAGGATGCCCAGTGGGTGTCAGGAAATTGCTTGTTGGTGGGGGAAACCCTTGCTGCATGCTGGAACCCGTGACTGGAATCCTCGCACCATCCCCTTTGTGGACACTGTTTCTCAGGGTCTCTTCCCACATAACAAGGACTATTAAGAAACATTTTTAATAGAATGCAAAATGAAAAAAATAACTTGCCAGAATTTGTTGCATGCAGCAAGTGATACAATATTATTAACAAAAGTACAGATTATGTTCAGATTTCATAAAATTTTGCTACTGTCCATTATTTGTCTTGATGTACTTTATAATAAGAAATATATACTTGGTTTTTGTCCACGGTGCCTGCCACACAACTTCCCAAGCCCTTGGAATTTCCTGAGTGAGAAGAGCGCTAGGAACATCTTTGTTATATGGTATTTCTCTTCCACAGTTTCTCAGGTTGCTTCAGGGCCATGAAGAGAAAGTGGGTATCTTCCTATTTATGATAATTCTCTTTGCACCATGACTGGGCTCATGTTAATTAGGTGACTTTTGGAAAGTGCCTAAGTGTGACGGGTTACCAGAGAACCAATCGTGGATAAACTTTCAGTCCCCCCCCGATTTGGTGGAGAGAAGGGCTCGAGGTGAAATCAATCACTGGTGGCCGATGGTTTAATCACTTGTGCCTATGTATTGGAGCCGCCAAAAAAACCAGAAAGAGAGGCGTTAGAGAGCTTCCCGGTTGGGGAACCAGAAAGCTTCCGTATGCTGCTCTGCCAGGCTTCATACTCCTGGAGAACAGAAGCCTTTGGGACTTTGCCTCATGTATCTCTTCATTTGACTTTTGATTTGTACCCTTTCCTTTGTGATAAATTGCTGATCTCATGGGTATGTGGATTTCTTGAGCACTCTGAGCCACTGTAGCAGATTAATGGAACCCAAGGAGCCCTCGCTGCAAATCAGAGGTCGTGGCGGCCTCTGGTTGATACCCAGTCTGTCAGAAACACAGGTAACAACTGGGGCTTGTGACTGGCATCTGAAGTGGGGGTTAGTTTTGTGGGGCTAAGCTTTTAACCTGTGGGGGCTGATCTGTCTTCAGATAGGTAGGGTCAGAATTGTGTTAAACTGTAGGATGCCCAGTGGGTGTCAGGAAATTGCTTGTTGGTGGGGGAAACCCTTGCTGCATGCTGGAACCCGTGACTGGAATCCTCGCACCATCCCCCTTTGTGGACACTTGTTTCTCAGGGTCTCTTCCCACAGAATGGCGTATAATGCCCTCGCCTGGTCCAGTCTGTAAGGAGTACAGTTGGAATTAGTCTTCCTCCCCATTCCCTAGAACTCTAGTGTTGTGTAATCCTGTCTGCGATGTGGTCAGCTTGGCAGCCTTGCCCTGTGAGAGCCTCGTCCTGCCCTTCCTGTCCACGCTGGCCTTTTCCTGGTGGCCGCTGAGGTAGGTCGTCTCCTTACTGTAACTGCAGGATTCCTTTTCGAGGTGTTTAAGTGCTGCTGGATAGTTTTTCCCTTTAGATCCTGTCTTACTGGTTAGTTTGTTTCCAAACTACTGAAAGCTGCTTGGGCACAAGTCTGGCTCAGGAAATTAGGCAGTATCTCTCCTGATTTTGTGTTGTCTGCCAGTGAAGACCAAGCCTCGGGCAACAAATATTGAACTAGTGCTCTGAAGCATACCACGTGAAATGTTTCTCTAGGCTTACAGTGGTGGATATCATCCTCCAGGGGATGTTTAGCAAAGTGTGGAGACGCTTTTGAGTGTTTCACCTGGAGTGGGGTAGAGTCTGGGTTTCTGCTAAACAAGCACCGAATAGTCCCTCTAACTAGAGTGATCAGAGGCTTCCCTGGTGGTCCAGTGGTTAAGACTCTGCTTCCTATGTAGGGGGTGCAGGTTTGATCCCTGTTTAGGGAACTAAGATTCCACATGCTAAGTGACCAAGAAAAAAAAAAGAATCATCAGACCCAAAATATCAGTGTTTCTGAGATTGAGAAACTCTCTGGATTGATGTAATTTTCCTAGAGTGTCGAGTGGGGATGATAGTTTTAATTTAGTTAAGCAGACTTATTGTATCAGCATGTGAGACAGGGATTCTCAAAATGTGAGCTGGGGTCCCCTGAAACCCTCTCAGGGTTCTGTGAGGTGACTGCCTTTTTCATGATTCTTTTACAACAGTAGAGTGAAAGTTTCCAGGGGGTGATGTGGCACCTGATATCAAAACAAATTGAGTGCAGAAGCAGATATGAGCATCCTGCTGCCTTCACCTACATCTGACAAGATAGGCTTACAAAATGTGAAACAATGCCATTTTTTCACTGCTTTTATTTCTGATTTGGAAAACAGTTATTTTTTCATAAAGTGGTATGTTATTATGTAATGGTAATTTTTGATCAACTAATAGGTCTTTGAATAATTTAAAATTTCATTTCTTATTTCTAACACTGGGAATATCAATAGACAGAATCCATACAAACAAAAATTCTTTGGACACAAATAATTTTTAAGAGTATAAAGAGGTGCTGAGGTGACAAATCTCACGTGCCTTTGACTAGTCAGCATTTTCTGTGCAAGGATGTCCTATCAGGGGCGACAGTTTCTAGGGCTGTAAGAATGTAGATACAGCCTCGCAAACTGAGAAGTGGACGGTGGCTGACAAGGGGCGCTGAAGGGAAGAAGGAATGGGCATATGCATACTACTGTGTATAGAAGAGAGAACTGACAAGGGCCTACTCTGCAGCACCGAGAACTCTACCCAATATGCTGTAATGATCTACATGGGAAAAGAATTTTAAGAAGGGTAGACATGTATTTATAACTGATTCACGTTTCTGTACACCTGAAACTAACACAACATTGTTAAGCAACTATATTCCTATATGAAATAAAAATAGTTTTAAAAAGTGAATTTAAAAAAACATGGAAAAAAAGAATGTAGATATACAGAATATTGGTCTGTTTCCCAGTCTTAAAGCCCTGGACTGAAGGAAATTAATTGGCCGCTTCCTAGTTAACCTGTATGGTCCTGGTTATTCTTTCTGCTTTTCCAGCTGCTCACTGCTTTAGAAATCAGTCCAGAGCCTAAGTTAGAATCTCCTTTTATCAGAAGACTCCCCTTAGCTTCATGTCCCTGGCCCCATACACATATACTGTCTTTTAGATGCAGAGTTAAGATTGTTATTCTTGTTCAGTCACTAAGTCACGTCCAACTCTTTGCAACCCCGTGGTCTTTAGCATGATGGGAAGAAGCAAAGTTAAGATTAAATTTTCGAAAATATCTTTGGCCCTTTGTATGGGCTTTCCTTTTAGGCCCTAAAGCAGTAGAAGCTTCCTTAACCTCATGCAGAATATTTTGAAGTCCACTTTTGTGAAAACTAAGTCTGGCATCTGAATAAGGGATGATGCTATTTCGTAGAGTAAAACCGGGGCTTAACTCTTCAACTTTTTTTAGTTTTTGAAAATGCATCTACTTTGGTTAACTAGTTCAAAACTTGATAGAGGTCTGTGATTTGGTCTCAGCCAGATCAATGTGGTTTCCAGTGATGTTTGCCTTTTCCCTTTCTTTCTGCCGTGAAGGTAGAGAAAGAATAAAGTTCTGCCATAGTGAAATGTGGGAGGAAGAGAGTGAATGAACAGTGTATTGACCTGTGTTAATAACATGATGTTTGAGTTGCTAGATGTCACCAGGTCTGGTACAACCCTGCATGCTGAATCAGGAAATTGGGACCTAGGAAGGCTAAGGTACTCTGCAAGGTCACAGTGCAGTTGTGACAATCAAATAGCACATTCTTAACAGTACTTGTTAAGTAAGCAAGGTCATTATTTAACTTTATGACCTTGGAGCCCTTTATTAGTAATACAATTATGCATAGGTTATTTAATCTCTCCAAGCATCTGTTTCCTCATTTATATCATTGAAATCAAAACAGCAACCTTGTGGGATTGTTGAGATCTATTAATTTACATAGCACCCTTTCTTTTCCAAAATTTTCCTTTGAAAAATTGCAGGCACATAGAAAGGTTGCAACAACAGTACAATAAAGATTTGTAAGGCCCATGCAATGTAATTATTATGGCTATTGTTGTTGAACCCTCTGGGACTAAATTCCTTTACCTCATGACCCCTTATTTCTAAATTCTTCAGCACGTGTCTTGTAAAGACAAGGACAAATTTGGCATGGACAAATGTTATTGACAATTTTTGAGAATATTGTCATTCTAAGTGCGGCTCTAATCTAGCATGTTGACACAAATTGTGAATTTGTTCGAAATGAATATTTGGGGCCCCACCCCTGGTCTGCGAATCAGAATCAGTGTTATCACAAGACCTCCAAGTGAGTGTGACAGCAATATGAGTTCTGCTTGTCCTTTTAGGCCAAAGAAATTAAAAGCCCAGGTTTTAGCCAAGCTAGAAGCTTCCTTAACCTCATGCAGAATATTTCGAAGTCCACTTTTGTGAAAACTAAGTCTGGCATCTGAATAAGGGATGATGCTATTTCGTAGAGTAAAACCGGGGCTTAACTCTTCAACTTTTTTTAGTTTTTGAAAATGCATCTACTTTGGTTAACTAGTTCAAAACTTGATAGAGGTCTGTGATTTGGTCTCAGCCAGATCAATGTGGTTTCCAGTGATGTTTGCCTTTTCCCTTTCTTTCTGCCGTGAAGGTAGAGAAAGAATAAAGTTCTGCCATAGTGAAATGTGGGAGGAAGAGAGTGAATGAACAGTGTATTGACCTGTGTTAATAACATGATGTTTGAGTTGCTAGATGTCACCAGGTCTGGTACAACCCTGCATGCTGAATCAGGAAATTGGGACCTAGGAAGGCTAAGGTACTCTGCAAGGTCACAGTGCAGTTGTGACAATCAAATAGCACATTCTTAACAGTACTTGTTAAGTAAGCAAGGTCATTATTTAACTTTATGACCTTGGAGCCCTTTATTAGTAATACAATTATGCATAGGTTATTTAATCTCTCCAAGCATCTGTTTCCTCATTTATATCATTGAAATCAAAACAGCAACCTTGTGGGATTGTTGAGATCTATTAATTTACATAGCACCCTTTCTTTTCCAAAATTTTCCTTTGAAAAATTGCAGGCACATAGAAAGGTTGCAACAACAGTACAATAAAGATTTGTAAGGCCCATGCAATGTAATTATTATGGCTATTGTTGTTGAACCCTCTGGGACTAAATTCCTTTACCTCATGACCCCTTATTTCTAAATTCTTCAGCACGTGTCTTGTAAAGACAAGGACAAATTTGGCATGGACAAATGTTATTGACAATTTTTGAGAATATTGTCATTCTAAGTGCGGCTCTAATCTAGCATGTTGACACAAATTGTGAATTTGTTCGAAATGAATATTTGGGGCCCCACCCCTGGTCTGCGAATCAGAATCAGTGTTATCACAAGACCTCCAAGTGAGTGTGCACGCAGCAATATTTGAGAAGCATTAGAGTATGGGTAATCTATATTTGGGTTTCACCAGTCATCAGATGATACCTACTATAGAAATATTGCCCTCAGTGCAGGATCCAGGCCAGTATCATGCATTGTATTTAATAATTGTTGTATTGTTGTGCCCCTTTTGTTTCTGTTCATGTGGAACTAGTTTCTCAGTCTTTGCTATTCATGATATGGGTACTTTTTTTTTAAGATGTACCTATTTGGGTCAGTGCTGGGTCTTCATTGCTGGTGGGCTTTCTCATCACTGTGAGTGGGGGCTACTCTCTAGTTGTGGTGCACAAGCTTCTCATTGCAGTGGCTTCTCTTGTTGTGGAGCACATGCATTAGACATACAGGTCTCAGTAGTTGTGGCACACAAACTTAGCTGCCATGTGCCATGTGGGATCTTCCTGGAGCAGAGATCAAACCCATGTGCCATACATTGGCAGGTAGCTTTTCAACCACTGGACCATCCCAGAAACCTGATATTAGTACTTTTTGAAGTGTATGGACCAGTTGTTTTTAAAAATGATCTATAAATTGACTTTTTATTTATTTATTTTTTGGTTGTGGGGAGGTGGTTGGGGAGGAAGAGGAGCAGGCAGGCCACTTCTATTGGTCTTTCATTTATCTATTTCCATCCATTTTTGTTCTTTGGCCTGTGTGGGCCTCCCATCGCAGTGGCCTCTGATGTCACAGAGCACCAGCTCTGGGCGCATGTGCTCCAGTGCTCTGACTTGGTAATTGGACACATCAGTCCAGCCGCTCCGCGGCATGTGGGATCTTCTGAGGCCAGGGATCAAACCGGCACCCCTTGCACTGCAAGGCGGTGTCCTTACCCACTGGACCACCAGGGAAGCCCTATAAATTGACTTTTTGTTCACAATTTTATTCTGGTTATGTGTTTTGGGGCAGTAGATAAACCGTGCTGATTCTTCAAGTTCCGTTGTCTGGCAAGTCTTGAATGGCTGGGGGCTGGAATCCTTAGGAGACTTCAGTAGTAACTCATGCCTGATGCCTGGGCTTGGTGATGAGAGAGTGTACACAAGCCTCTTCCTATAGCTTGTGAGGGTGGCTCTGAAGGAGGGTTACAGCCAACAAGGCGGAGACCAAAGGGCCTACTATGATTGAGCATCAGAAGTCACAGAGCCTCACTAACGAATATGCTATTGACTGATTCAGTTTGGAGTCTTCCCAGGTTCAAGGGGAGGGGACATGGGATACGGCTTCTTATTGGGAAGAATGTCAAGGAATTTGTAGCCATATTTTAAGAGGGAGGGAATATGTATGTCTATGACTGGATTCATGTTGGTGTGTGTCAGAAACCAACACATTATTATAAATTGGAGTTATCCTCCAATTTAAAAAAAAAAAAAAAAAACTGCTGCAGGTGGCGACTGCCAGATTTCTCAATTGTAAATGCACAAATCACTTCGTAATGAATGGTAATTGATCCATAGGAGATACCCCCAAAATGGTTAAGAATCCGTTCCCCCCAGCAGATTTTTACTAAAGTTAGCATTCATTGATGGCTCTTCCACATTTAATATTCTGGGATTTAAGTTATATAAAAATCTTAATATAATGTGCTCACCTCTCAGTAAATAAGCATATACATAATGATAGCATATTTTGTGATAAGTATATTCGCACATGATCCAATTTGACAGGTTCTCAACATTTAGATTGTGAAGTGCCAAACACTTGATAATTTGAACATCGACAGCAAAACACTAAGGAGCACAGCTCTCTTCAGTGTGTGATCCTTGGGCTGTTTATCCTGACTGTTCTCCCTCTTTCCAGTTAAAGGAATACACTTTAACACATCATCACACCCTTCATCATTATTAGAAATCTTTGAGTCAAAGCCGGTCCTAGGCAAAGTGAGATCAGTGGAGGGATATCTTCCCTTTTTTAGTGCTTCAAACACAGCTACTGAAGACGGTGGCTGAGCGAGTTCCAAACTGAGTGGAATCAAAGAATTTCAGCATTAGCCTCGTGAGACCTTTCTTATAGGTGCAGGAACTAAGTACAGTTGATGTGTTCATCGTATTTGAAGGCTTAGGAAGGTGAATTGTGCTTACACCCTGAAGGAAAGGCTGCTGTCTGTCTCCAGTATGTGTGCCTTCCATATTGCCTGGGGTTGGTAAGGATGAGGGTATAAACATTGGGCTGTTTGGAATGTTCTTAAAATTTTGTATGACTGTCTTCTAAACCCTTAGTTAGAAACACGTTTCGGTTGGGAGGTTAAAATCTAATTGTGTCATAATGTGTTGAGAAATCTAATCTTGCCCAGAGCTTATTCTTAACAGATGCATGTAGCAGAGGTCACCTCTCAAGGGCAACTAGGGACTGTGTTCTGGTAAATTCTAGGAACCTGGGCTCCACCTACAGTTGTCCTGATGGATTGATGCTTTAAAGTGAGACAGATGTTGCCTGGGAAGAGAAAATTCTATAAGAATAGTCATCAGCGTTTTAATAGAAATGTTTCTGTGTGTAGGATGATGGGTGGTTTTTATCTTCTTTAAAGGGATTTTTTGGAGTGTTTATAAGGATTTCTGCAAGGAATGTAATAGGTAATAGTTATCACTTTTGTAACAAATTATAATTTGAAAGAAATTTATTATTAAAAGTTGACAGCCTAGTCCCATAAATTTTAGGAGCAGTGATGATAAGGCCACAGCCACTCTAGTGTGTGATCTCAGTAAATAAGCATATACATAATGATAGCATATTTTGTGATAAGTATATTCGCACATGATCCAATTTGACAGGTTCTCAACATTTAGATTGTGAAGTGCCAAACACTTGATAATTTGAACATCGACAGCAAAACACTAAGGAGCACAGCTCTCTTCAGTGTGTGATCCTTGGGCTGTTTATCCTGACTGTTCTCCCTCTTTCCAGTTAAAGGAATACACTTTAACACATCATCACACCCTTCATCATTATTAGAAATCTTTGAGTCAAAGCCGGTCCTAGGCAAAGTGAGATCAGTGGAGGGATATCTTCCCTTTTTTAGTGCTTCAAACACAGCTACTGAAGACGGTGGCTGAGCGAGTTCCAAACTGAGTGGAATCAAAGAATTTCAGCATTAGCCTCGTGAGACCTTTCTTATAGGTGCAGGAACTAAGTACAGTTGATGTGTTCATCGTATTTGAAGGCTTAGGAAGGTGAATTGTGCTTACACCCTGAAGGAAAGGCTGCTGTCTGTCTCCAGTATGTGTGCCTTCCATATTGCCTGGGGTTGGTAAGGATGAGGGTATAAACATTGGGCTGTTTGGAATGTTCTTAAAATTTTGTATGACTGTCTTCTAAACCCTTAGTTAGAAACACGTTTCGGTTGGGAGGTTAAAATCTAATTGTGTCATAATGTGTTGAGAAATCTAATCTTGCCCAGAGCTTATTCTTAACAGATGCATGTAGCAGAGGTCACCTCTCAAGGGCAACTAGGGACTGTGTTCTGGTAAATTCTAGGAACCTGGGCTCCACCTACAGTTGTCCTGATGGATTGATGCTTTAAAGTGAGACAGATGTTGCCTGGGAAGAGAAAATTCTATAAGAATAGTCATCAGCGTTTTAATAGAAATGTTTCTGTGTGTAGGATGATGGGTGGTTTTTATCTTCTTTAAAGGGATTTTTTGGAGTGTTTATAAGGATTTCTGCAAGGAATGTAATAGGTAATAGTTATCACTTTTGTAACAAATTATAATTTGAAAGAAATTTATTATTAAAAGTTGACAGCCTAGTCCCATAAATTTTAGGAGCAGTGATGATAAGGCCACAGCCACACCTCACCTCTTCCCATGCAGCTGCTTATGAAGTCCCACCATTGATCACCTACTGAACATGGTTTTGCTTTAGGCATTTTAGGCATTTTGCTGTGATAGCTAAAATGGAAAAAAAAAACAAGAAAAGAAGTGTGTTGCATTATCTTTTAAATATGTAGGTCATGCCTGGGGGCGAACATATTTGGAAAAAAGATTTCAAATGATTCGGTCAAATGTAATCATATACAGGTATCAGGAGATGTCTTCTCACTAATAAAAATTCACACATTTCCTTTTGCAGAATTAGTAGGTCCAAGGCTTATTTTTCTTTTCAGGGAAATGATCATTCCTGCCCACCCAAATGACTGGGAATCAGGGCTTTTGTGCCCAAAGAAGAAAAATTTTTGTAAGATGATAAGTCAGTTCTAAATGCATTTACTTATATTCAGTTTTAAGTTTCACAGGTAACACTCAGGACAAGTCCTCCTTTTTGTCATAGCCAGAGCTAGCTTTGGCTAGCAGAGACCTCTTTTTTGCAGATCCCCAGGTCTTTAGAGAAGGCAGATGCTCGGCTTCCTGTGTTCTGATCCTCTGTGCCACTCTTAAGGCCACATTTCTAAGGTGGGCTCGAATCTTGGAAAGATGTAGAGTGACAGAGAGAAGAAGAAGAACCTCAGGAGAAGTTGTACACCTAAATTGAAGGAAGAGGAAGAGAACAGCAAAAGAGTATTTTAACAGCTGCATGTAGCAGAGGTCACCCCTCAAGGGCAACTAGGGACTGTGTTCTGGTAAATTCTAGGAACCTGGGCTCCACCTACAGTTGTCCTGATGGATTGATGCTTTAAAGTGAGACAGATGTTGCCTGGGAAGAGAAAATTCTATAAGAATAGTCATCAGCGTTTTAATAGAAATGTTTCTGTGTGTAGGATGATGGGTGGTTTTTATCTTCTTTAAAGGGATTTTTTGGAGTGTTTATAAGGATTTCTGCAAGGAATGTAATAGGTAATAGTTATCACTTTTGTAACAAATTATAATTTGAAAGAAATTTATTATTAAAAGTTGACAGCCTAGTCCCATAAATTTTAGGAGCAGTGATGATAAGGCCACAGCCACACCTCACCTCTTCCCATGCAGCTGCTTATGAAGTCCCACCATTGATCACCTACTGAACATGGTTTTGCTTTAGGCATTTTAGGCATTTTGCTGTGATAGCTAAAATGGAAAAAAAAAACAAGAAAAGAAGTGTGTTGCATTATCTTTTAAATATGTAGGTCATGCCTGGGGGCGAACATATTTGGAAAAAAGATTTCAAATGATTCGGTCAAATGTAATCATATACAGGTATCAGGAGATGTCTTCTCACTAATAAAAATTCACACATTTCCTTTTGCAGAATTAGTAGGTCCAAGGCTTATTTTTCTTTTCAGGGAAATGATCATTCCTGCCCACCCAAATGACTGGGAATCAGGGCTTTTGTGCCCAAAGAAGAAAAATTTTTGTAAGATGATAAGTCAGTTCTAAATGCATTTACTTATATTCAGTTTTAAGTTTCACAGGTAACACTCAGGACAAGTCCTCCTTTTTGTCATAGCCAGAGCTAGCTTTGGCTAGCAGAGACCTCTTTTTTGCAGATCCCCAGGTCTTTAGAGAAGGCAGATGCTCGGCTTCCTGTGTTCTGATCCTCTGTGCCACTCTTAAGGCCACATTTCTAAGGTGGGCTCGAATCTTGGAAAGATGTAGAGTGACAGAGAGAAGAAGAAGAACCTCAGGAGAAGTTGTACACCTAAATTGAAGGAAGAGGAAGAGAACAGCAAAGGAGTATCATGTATGGAGTGTGCTGTATCATTGACATGGAATATGTTTCTTTAACGTTAGTCTAGACTTCTAGAGAAGTGTAAACTTTCTGTTTGTATATGAGCAAAGGACACATTGATTAGAAAAAATTCTAGCTAAGTACTGGCTCTGTAGTCAGTTAAGAAAATTTGTAGACATTTGGGTTATGAAAGGTAGGTTACAGCTGTGTTTGGGAAAGTGTGTTTTTCTGACTTTGAAAAGTGCGTGCTTGCATTTCCCAAATGTTTGCAGGTGCAAATTGGTTTAAAAAGAAACCCCACACCTGGAGTGTTTTTTTTTTTTTTAAAAGGTTTGTAAACCAGAGAACAACATTTTAGAACTGGGAATATGTGTTTGGACCATGAATGTAAGAGTGGTACAGCTTTGACTTAATCAGGTGAGGTTTACCTCATGAACTGATTGAGGGAAAGCTATTTGGTGAGCATATGTGAATTTCTTTAGCACCAGTTGGTTCTAGTATGTTATCAAAGTTTTTTCTTCTTACTTCTTTTGGTCTTTGTGTAACACTAGGAAGACCAGTGCACTGACATTGCACTGCTATTTTTGTTACTGAACAAATGCCCGTGGTTTGCGATGGGTAGTTTGGGGGTACGTTCCATTGTATAAAGGCTGGTTGATAAAGGTGGTCATTTACTGAAATCCTAAAGGCAAGACCCACAGTCAGTTATGTCTTTTTCTATTTATTGCACAGAGCTGCGTAAATCAAAGTATACATTCCATTAGGACTTGGGAAGAGGTTCAAAAATGTCTCCAGAAATTAACATTGGAATCTTAAATTTAAAAAGTAAAATTATGTAAACCTTTTAAAAAGTCTGTATTGAATTTGTTGCAATCTTGTTTCTGTTTGGGGTTTTTGGCTGCATGGCATGTGGGATCTTAACTCCCTGATCAGGGGTCAGACCTGCATTCTCTGCGTTGGAAAGTGAAGTCTTAACGACTGGATCCCCAGAAACCCCTAAAGTAGGAATCTTAGACAGAAAAACAGCTCTACTGATTTGGTAAATCCACTGCTCCCGTAGTGGGGCTTCCCAGGTGGCGCTAGTGGTAAAGAATCCACCTTAATCCCTGGGTTGAGAAGATTCCTTGGAGAAGGAAATGGAAGTCCACTCCAGTATTCTTGCCTGGAGAATCCCAAGGACAGAGGAGCCTCGTGGGCTACAGTCCATAGGGCTGAAAAGAGTCGGACATGACTGAAGTGACTTAGCATGAAAGCACCCCCACCCAATATGCTTTTTGCCTTTCTTTTCTTTTTGTGGAGGATTGTAAACCAAAATTATTTTTCTTCAAACACTCATGGTAAGTCAGGACCACTGTCAAAGGTGGGGCCCGTGGGATGGATGCACAGTGGGATGGATGGTCATGTCTCCTGCTGCTTCCTCCTGCTCATCCTTCCTGGCTGCCCTTCTCCCTCTCCTCTGTGACATAATGGAAAGAGCCTCATGCTGGTGGTCATCAACAGGGCTGGGAACAGTACCCTGTAATGTGCTCCCGTATCAGCCTCACGGGTTCATGTATTGAGGCTTCTGTCCAATTATGCATGTGAGAGTACTTAGAGGAATTTCAGCTACAGAACAAAAATCTCCCTGGTGAGGTCGTTCATACATAAAGTTTAGTCTGTTGGAAAGAAAAGGCCAGTGCTACCAAGATGGGAGAGAGCAGTGGACATTGACACCTTGGTCTGGGAATGAAGCTTGAGGCTACCATGAGCTGGTGGTGTGAACATGAGTGAATCTTTGGCCACAGGGCCTCAGTCTGTTCCACTGTGAAGCACAGAGGTGATCAGAATGAGAACTAGGAGCCTTTCCAGCTCTGGGATTGAGTCTAAATGAATCAGAACCAACATGAAGCCTTAGAGTAAATTTCCAGGCTCTAGTCCAAGCCCAACTGCTCTCTCACTGTCAGTCACTATTTTCAATGCTAGTTAAATTTTCTACAAAATGCATATTGAGTCCTGGGGTCGTGTTAATTCCAGGACAGACAGTGGGAAGTTTTCAGAGCTCTCGGCATACAGCTCAAGCCACAGATGAACTCTGAAGGTATGTTGTAGATGGATGGGTCAGGGTTAGTCACACAGGCAAGGAGTGTTTGTCTTAAACACACTAGGAACTCTGAAACTGAAAGAAATATTTGGCCATTTTGCAGCTATGTGTTTTATTTTTTAAAATTCCTTAAATCTTTATTTTTCGTACAATTTTTAAAGGTGACCCTCCATTCACAGTTATTGCAAAATACTGGCTCATTCCCCTTGCTGTACAATGTATCCTTGTAACTTACTTTGCACCTAATATTTGTACTTCTTGATCCCTTATCCCTGTATTGTCCCTTCCCCTTCCCTCTCCCGACTGGTCACTACTAGTTTGTTCTGTGTATCTGTGGGTCTGCTTCTTTGTTATAGTCTCTAGTTTGTTGTAGTTTTTAATTTAAAAAAAAATTTTTTATTGGGGTATAGATGATTTGCAATGTTGTGTTAGTTTCAGGTGTCCAGCCATGTAGTTATATATTTTAGAAGGAGATTGGTAGTTTTATTTTGCTAAAAATATTTTATTAGTATAGAAAGGAGGGCCTTTTTTTAATTAATAGTTTCCTAAAGATAATGTGCACTGATTTCCAGCCATCTTCTTATTGCACTTGGCTCTGGGTAGACATCTGTGAGATATGACATCATCAAACAGGATGTAAGATGGATGGGGCCTAATCTAACTGCGTAATACTGGAAGTAGGCAGGCGTGGTGATGAAGACAGCCATGGTGGAATCAGGAGATCTGGTTTCAGATCTTTGTAAGTTAAGTATGATGCCAGTGATACTGCACATACCCAGTAGTTGCAGCTACTATTATTCAGGATGACACGAATATACAAACATGTTAGTAATCTTCCTGTCACAAGAAAGACCACTGAACTCTTCTGGAGAGCCAGCTTTTTAAAAAAGAATCACCCACCCCCCTTAACTTCCTTTCCCTGTCCAGCTCTTTGTGACTCCATGGACTGCAGCCCACCAGGCTCCTCTCTCCCTGGGATTTCAGCTGAACCACATAGTTTAGGCTTGAGTTGGATTCTAAAGTGAAATTTGTAAAGCCCATTCTTGGTTTCTACCCTCTGCAAAGTATTTCCAGCAGAGGTGGACTGGTCGTTTCCACACAGGCCCCTGGTAGCAGAGCGGGAAGGATTTGAGGAGGTTTTTATATGTATGGCTTCAACCCCTTGGCATAAACATCCAGTTTGTCAAGTCTGAGGAATCCGTGACTCTGAGCAGTCGTGCCAGACTGCTGTGTGTGCTGACACTCTTCAGAGACCCAGATAAGCTCTTCCTTACCTGACAGGCCTACATGGGTAGTTTTTTGTCATGGGATTGTCTGGTTTGAGTTTTTCTTATGTTGTAAATGCATAGGTGCGTTGAAGACATTTTCTATCCTGAAAAAAAAAAGGGTTTCAAGTAGACTTGATCTGTTCATCTTTTGTCATAGAACAAAGGTGTCATGAAGTAGGGAAGTTGGGAGATTTTGGAATGAGACCTGGGTGTATCCAGAGAAATTTGCATCCATGCGGTGGTTCTAGAATTGGAAAATTCGTGTTATATTTAAAGAAGACACACGTCTCAACTAAATAGAACAAGATAAGCTAAATTTTAGCTGCTAGAATCAGATTGCCAAGAAAGAGGACAAAATTTTAATGCAAATTATTTACTCTTTTTTTCTCTTCTGAATTTAAAAAGAATATCTTTTAAAACCATTTCTGATGTTTCAGGGAGAAGCATGAGAGCATAGATGTGTAGCTTAAAAAGAATCCAGAACTGTGGTTGGTACATTGGCAATCAAGGGTAAATGAGTATGAGAGGTAATGCATTCTTGAAACATCTAGAAGAGCAAATCACAATGATGGTGACTCTATCTAGATACTCTCCAGACTGACTTTTCTGAATCGAATTAGGACAGTGTTAACTGGTGACTTTTTCCCCTAAGAATTAAATTTTGTTTGTTTTTTAAGCTGGCATTGTGGGCTTTGAAATCAGAGTTGAGAGTTAATATACCGTCTCTGCTGTCTTGCACTGTTGAGCCTTGGGCTGATAAATCTTTGAGCTTTTATTATTTTGAAAAAACCATGAGGAGCAATACTTCCCTCAATGTTTCTTGAAACTACTAAATTGTTTAAAAGAGAGTCCACCACCCAATAGGTGTTTGTTAAATGTGAAATGTGTTGGATGATAGAGGGAATAATTTAAATGGCAAATTTCAGGGCTGAAGTGCAGAAGTAAATACACAAAACCATTGTGTGATTCTAGGTGACTTGGCACTTGTGAGGGGCCTCTGTTCGTTACTTCCTTTTAGTTCATTGCTTGATTAGCTTTGCTACAAATGCTTTCAATTAACCAAACAGTGAATTTGAGAAACACTCAAGAACCTCGAGAAATTGATAACTTCTCAAAATGGCAGTTGAGTAGAGTAATAAGGGTCTGTCTTTATTTTTATTATCACTATTTACTGGATTGATCCTATTACAAATACAGGCGTTACTATTTATTTTTGGTAACTGTGGTCCCAAGTGCTGTACCAAATGCTTTATAAATATCTATTAAATCCCTGTCATAGCTTGAGGTGTTCATATTATGATTCTTATTATATAAGTGAAAAGATGAGATACACTCTTTTAATAGTATGTCTAAGCTTCCATAGCTGCGAAGACTTAATAGCTTGAATAGTACCTTTTCAAGTTAGCGTCAGTGCTTTGGAACCACCTAATCTGATGATGGTGCTTCAGTGGTAAACAGTCCCCCAGCCAAGCAGGAGACACCACTTGTATCCTTGGCTTGGGGAGATTTCCTGGAGAGGTGAATGGCCTGGCACACTACAGTCCACGGGGTCACCAAGAGTTGAACATAATTTAGTGACTAAACCGCCACCACCAATCTGATACTAAGTTAGCTCTTTGAAATGCTAATACACACAGAGTTTATTGAGGGAATGTTGGGTCATTAGATTCTTTGAAACATTTCATGCCTAGTTAGGACTTGGGAAGATCCAAGAAATTGCTTGTGCATACGTCCAGTGGCAGTTTTTCAAAAGCAACTTTTCTGGTGTTTCAACTTAGGTTTAGTCCATCCAAGACAAGTATGGAATGCTGTGGAATGACTATCTGAATGGGTGTTTCTCAGCCTTGACTACACAAAAGAATCACCTGGGGAGCTTTAAAATACAAATCACTGAAAAACAGAACCCCCCTGCACCCACTCTCCACTAAAGCCGATTCCCGGATATTCTCCCCGCTCCAGCTATAGTGAGATAAAACTGACATATAGTGCTATTTTAGTTGAAGATGTACAACATGATATGGGCATATATTGCGAAAAATTACCCCTGTAGGTTTACCCACCCATCATCGCCTCTCACAGTCACTGAAGTCTTTTCTTGTGTTGAGAACTTTGAAGACACTCTGTTAGCAACTTTCAAGTGTATGATATAGTACTGCTAACTATGGTTGCTATGCTTGACTTTACATCCCCAGAACCTGTTTGCTTTATAATTCAGTTTGTTTATCTTGACTAGGTTCACCTTTTCCCAGAACTGCCTCTAGCAGCCACCAGTTGGCTCTTTTTTTCTATGCATTTGGGTTTGGGGGTGGTTTCTTACTTTCTCTCTCTCTGTTTTCTTAAGATTCCACATGTCAGTAAAATCATATTGTCATTCTCTAACTTATTTCACTGAACAAAGTACCCTCATTCATGTTGCTTGTAGCAGGACTTCCTTTTTATGCCTGAGTAATATTCTTCTAAAGACTCTGATGTAAACTGAAAAGTGTCATATCTTCTGGAAACTTCTGGAGACCCAGCCCTGGGATGTCTCAGGTCAGTCCCCAGAACATTCAACAGAGTGACTCCAGCGATTCTGTGACTACAGGAACCTTGGATTTGTGCACCTGGGTCCCTTTTCTCATGGTCGTCTGGCTCTGCAGGCCCGGCTGCTCTCACACCTGCCTCCCCTCCCCCTCTCTCTGTGTGGTGGGGGAGGTGGGGACAGGAAACAGGTGTCAGCATTTGCCTCATTCCA
This sequence comes from Tragulus kanchil, assembly GCA_022376925.1. Lineage (NCBI taxonomy): Eukaryota > Metazoa > Chordata > Mammalia > Artiodactyla > Tragulidae > Tragulus > Tragulus kanchil. Next base: position 37,755,367 of record JAIOJX010000025.1, read on the forward strand.
GTCATTGTGATCTTCTAGGAAGGTCTGCTCAGAAGTTGTCACTGTCCTGTGCTGGTTAGGTGCATACCCTTTCCACACTTTGTTTATGCTTTGGAAATATCGGCTCTGTGTGGTTTGATTTCCAATAACATTTGATGTTCCAGTAACATTCCAGAGGCAGGTGCCATTTTATAAAGATTGAGCATAAGGCAACAGGCTCTTCCCAGTGCTGGTCACACAGAGGTGCTGGTTTCTTTCCACAGGAGCAGATTTTCCCATCTTTTCTTCCCTCTTTCACTGTTGTCCTCCTCTCCACAACCTAACTTCTCCCTTGGTCCCTTCTGTCCACAGCCTTCCTTAACTGGAACAATGACAGATGGCAATAAATAACCCCTGTAGACAACTGTATAGACGGCAGAGGATTTTTTTTAAGGCTGATAAGTAGATAAGTAGTTTGCTATTTGCCAGAGTGCCCTATTGGAACACAAAATCTGTGGAAATATGGTGTTAGCAGGTTACCAGTTGGAGCACAAAATTAAATTTTCACGAGCAAATATTTGTCCATAGTAATTTAAATCAATTTTTATTCCGTTTACACATGAGGGGGCAGTATGGTACTATAAAGCAAGTGCTGTATTGAAATTGTTTATTTCTGTTAGTGTATTATCATTTTTATGTGAGAACTTGTAGACTGTGAATATAATTCTGACGTGCTGGTTAGCTATTAAATGTGATACATATATGTGATACCCTCATTTATATATACAGGTCATGCGTCTGATTTTATTCAGATATATAAATAATGATCTCCTTGAAACAATGGGGCTTTCACACAGTGCTTTATATTGTGAGGTTTATGTTTATGGCTTATTTCACACTAGCTGGCTTTCTCTGAGTGTCTGCCTTTAGAACATCAGCACTCTGGAGATACAGTGTCTGTTAGGGTGATGTCTAAATATGTTATATTATGACTTCATTGAAGGGTGAAAGGACTCCAGTGTTGTTGGGGACAGGAAGCTTCTGAACTCAGGTCTTGAAACCTATGGAAATTTTATTATAGATCACCTTGACAATATGCTTGCCTTTATGGCAGAGTTTGGAGTTTCCTAGGTGGTGCTAGTGGTAAAGAACCCTCCTGGCAATGTGGGAGACTAAAAGATTCCGGTTCAGTCCCTGAGTTGGGAGGATCCCCTTGAGGAGGGCAGGGCACCCCACTCCAGTATTCTTGCCTGGAGAATCCCATGGATATAGGAGCCTTGTGGGCTACAGTCCATAGGGTTGAAAAGAGTCAGACATGACTGAAGCGACTTAGCACACACACATGGCACAGTTTGCTTTTCTCCAAAGAAAAAAAAACAAATTTGCTAAGGAAAGAAGCAGCACATTTTAATTAATGTTGTTATTGCTGACAGGTGAATGACACCATAGATAATGAAGGTGCTGATATTCTAGGTTTCATAAATAGAGAAGAAATATTTAAGAGAGGTTGGAGGGTATTAAGTATACGGAGCATTTTATGAAGAATGTACGTGAGACTCTAAAAGGTAATTTCATAAGCATAGGCTATTTTTAAATGTGTAAAAAATATTTGCAGTCGTGTGTTTCTGTTTATGTAGTTTGAAAAAAAAAAAGGAAACTAGCATTTTGGCATAAATATAACCCCGTGTGAAATTGATATTTGTTTTTAGTGTTTTATCCTGGTTGCTTCCTTTGTGGATGAAGAGCTGTGGTATTGTCTACATCTGGTGAAGATAATTAGACTTGTTTAGTTTGGGCATGACTCTATTTTGAAATAAAATGATTTGATGTTGCTTTTACTTAATGATGAGAAATTTTATTTTGAAGTTTTCTGTTGAAAAATAAAGAAAAGATTTATGACTTATACCCAGAAAAAATTTCTGACGTGCTGGTTACTTAATGTTTATGGATACTTATATATCACACTAAATGCTCCTTGAAACAATGGGGCTTTCACACAGTGCTTTATATTGTGAGGTTTATGTTTATGGCTTATTTCACACTAGCTGGCTTTCTCTGAGTGTCTGCCTTTAGAACATCAGCACTCTGGAGATACAGTGTCTGTTAGGGTGATGTCTAAATATGTTATATTATGACTTCATTGAAGGGTGAAAGGACTCCAGTGTTGTTGGGGACAGGAAGCTTCTGAACTCAGGTCTTGAAACCTATGGAAATTTTATTATAGATCACCTTGACAATATGCTTGCCTTTATGGCAGAGTTTGGAGTTTCCTAGGTGGTGCTAGTGGTAAAGAACCCTCCTGGCAATGTGGGAGACTAAAAGATTCCGGTTCAGTCCCTGAGTTGGGAGGATCCCCTTGAGGAGGGCAGGGCACCCCACTCCAGTATTCTTGCCTGGAGAATCCCATGGATATAGGAGCCTTGTGGGCTACAGTCCATAGGGTTGAAAAGAGTCAGACATGACTGAAGCGACTTAGCACACACACATGGCACAGTTTGCTTTTCTCCAAAGAAAAAACAAATTTGCTAAGGAAAGAAGCAGCACATTTTAATTAATGTTGTTATTGCTGACAGGTGAATGACACCATAGATAATGAAGGTGCTGATATTCTAGGTTTCATAAATAGAGAAGAAATATTTAAGAGAGGTTGGAGGGTATTAAGTATACGGAGCATTTTATGAAGAATGTACGTGAGACTCTAAAAGGTAATTTCATAAGCATAGGCTATTTTTAAATGTGTAAAAAATATTTGCAGTCGTGTGTTTCTGTTTATGTAGTTTGAAAAAAAAAAAGGAAACTAGCATTTTGGCATAAATATAACCCCGTGTGAAATTGATATTTGTTTTTAGTGTTTTATCCTGGTTGCTTCCTTTGTGGATGAAGAGCTGTGGTATTGTCTACATCTGGTGAAGATAATTAGACTTGTTTAGTTTGGGCATGACTCTATTTTGAAATAAAATGATTTGATGTTGCTTTTACTTAATGATGAGAAATTTTATTTTGAAGTTTTCTGTTGAAAAATAAAGAAAAGATTTATGACTTATACCCAGAATTTGAAGGCATTGATTTTTTGGCTCTAGCAGCCCATTTTGGATGAACTCCAAATCCAATGTTGTTTGGGACTGGTAAACTGTTGCAAAACCCAGGTCTCTGTTCATGGAAAACAATTAATGTCCTTCATGTGTTGATGGCAGATTTTTAGGACCCTGCCTGATGCCACATTGCCTGAGCCCATCACCCTGTCGGCACCCCCGAATGCCCCACCAAGACAGTCGAAGAGACAGGGACAGCGGACCAGGAGACCTGTGGCTGTATACAATCTTTGTCTTGAACTGGAAGATGGTAAGATGTTAATTACGTTTTTCTTCTTAACCGGTTGTCTGTTGAGAATGTGCCACAGCCATTGTCCCCAGAGCTGGTCAAGGTTTTTCATCCTTTGTGTTGTTAACTTCTTTCCCTTTAAGATTGTAATTTTTGAGATTAACAGGGAGGGTAGAGCCTTTGTGTCAGGGAGAGCCTGCAAGTTTCGGTTTTGTTTTTGTCTTTGTTATGCATGGTTCTTTTTCTACTTTGAAAAGGCAGCTTACATTTCTTTTTTGGGAGACTTGTGTGACCTGAAGTTATGTAACCTTGAGACAAGTGCAAGGGAACTAACATGAAAGCAGATCTTTTGTGAGAGGAGCAGAGGGAGTCATGTTCAATGCATGGAGATCACTTGTGCTGGTCGCTGTTGCTCAGGGGTCTGGGCTTCTGTCCCATCCTTGCCCTTTTTCTGACTTTCTGGAAAGGCAGGTGTCTACTCCTGTGGTGGAGGTGACACATTGTCCATGGTGGGGCTCAAATGAGTGGGCTGAACTGCAGGGGGCCTCTGACCAGTGGAAGCAAGCCCTCCCTTTCCATCCAGGCCATCCTGTTCTAACCCACTGTTGTCCTCTGGCCGCCACCTGTCTCAGTATTGTCATATCACCTCATTTTTTACAGAGAGCCTAAAAGTTGAAATTTTCAATGCTGATCCCTCCAAAACAAGGCTGTGAACCCTGTTGAGACACATGATTTGTTACCATGTGGTCCTCGGCATGGAGAATAAGATTAAAACTACCAGGGTTCTGTTGATTTGGAGGTATGAGATGATTGTCAAAGGGAAGGAAGAAATGAAGATAGAAATAATTCCAATATCTCCATCATAAGCAACTGTATAATCAAATGTCCACGTAGCTAATATCCAGAGATTCATGCAAGCAAGTGACATGTGTCTTTAACTCCCATGGAGGATCTGCATAAGAGAACTCAGAATGCCTCCTGGAATAGTGTTGAGGGCTAAGGCATTCCAATAGTCTTTTTTAAGTATTTAAGACATATGTACATATAAAACAAGTCAGTTTTACAATAGGTCTGTATTTTCCAGAGGAAGGGCATGATTTATTAAAGCAACCTATAATTTCAGAGCTGCCATTTAGCCCTTAGTTGCAGCTTCTGAGCCCAGCTAACTACTTTGCCTCTTCTCTCACTCTCTCTTTTTCTTTTCTTTTTTTCTCACATTCACTCTCTCAACAGAGTTGCTAATAAGGAGTAAAGCTGACTGGCTTGAATTACACCTTGTCGTATATCTCACCTGTCCTCTGGTGGAAGTGTTAACAGATAGTGAATGAGTCAAATGTTGGAAAGAAAAAGGAGAAAAAATCAAGGTGACATGAAACAGTACCTACATGGGCTCATCAAGCCTTGAGAAAAACTGAATTGTCTCTTATTTCATAAAGCAAATGACAAAAGAGGGACCTTTTGTTTTAGAACTGCATCTATTTTGGGGAGGGGGGTTTAGTTTTGTTTCAATTGCAAATGGGAAAAAAAAATCACTTTTTTGCGGGGCCCGGCGGGTTGGGGCTCAGGGGTCTGGGCTTCTGTCCCATCCTTGCCCTTTTTCTGACTTTCTGGAAAGGCAGGTGTCTACTCCTGTGGTGGAGGTGACACATTGTCCATGGTGGGGCTCAAATGAGTGGGCTGAACTGCAGGGGGCCTCTGACCAGTGGAAGCAAGCCCTCCCTTTCCATCCAGGCCATCCTGTTCTAACCCACTGTTGTCCTCTGGCCGCCACCTGTCTCAGTATTGTCATATCACCTCATTTTTTACAGAGAGCCTAAAAGTTGAAATTTTCAATGCTGATCCCTCCAAAACAAGGCTGTGAACCCTGTTGAGACACATGATTTGTTACCATGTGGTCCTCGGCATGGAGAATAAGATTAAAACTACCAGGGTTCTGTTGATTTGGAGGTATGAGATGATTGTCAAAGGGAAGGAAGAAATGAAGATAGAAATAATTCCAATATCTCCATCATAAGCAACTGTATAATCAAATGTCCACGTAGCTAATATCCAGAGATTCATGCAAGCAAGTGACATGTGTCTTTAACTCCCATGGAGGATCTGCATAAGAGAACTCAGAATGCCTCCTGGAATAGTGTTGAGGGCTAAGGCATTCCAATAGTCTTTTTTAAGTATTTAAGACATATGTACATATAAAACAAGTCAGTTTTACAATAGGTCTGTATTTTCCAGAGGAAGGGCATGATTTATTAAAGCAACCTATAATTTCAGAGCTGCCATTTAGCCCTTAGTTGCAGCTTCTGAGCCCAGCTAACTACTTTGCCTCTTCTCTCACTCTCTCTTTTTCTTTTCTTTTTTTCTCACATTCACTCTCTCAACAGAGTTGCTAATAAGGAGTAAAGCTGACTGGCTTGAATTACACCTTGTCGTATATCTCACCTGTCCTCTGGTGGAAGTGTTAACAGATAGTGAATGAGTCAAATGTTGGAAAGAAAAAGGAGAAAAAATCAAGGTGACATGAAACAGTACCTACATGGGCTCATCAAGCCTTGAGAAAAACTGAATTGTCTCTTATTTCATAAAGCAAATGACAAAAGAGGGACCTTTTGTTTTAGAACTGCATCTATTTTGGGGAGGGGGGTTTAGTTTTAGCAATTGAATCCAGTCATGTGAACATAGTTTACTTAGCTTTTGGTCATTGGGTTGCTGAGTGATTATTATTAATGGATAAGAAACTGCTGAAGTGGTATTCATCACATTTTTTATGGGAATATTCAAAATGGTGTGCAGTCATAGCTTTTCTGATTTTTAGACCACATAAATAGTTCTTTAAAAATTTTAATTATAAGGGAAAAAAGACGAACAAATATTTAATTCATTTAGTCTTCTTTTATATTCACCATTTAGAAAATTTAAATGCAAGTATGTTTCCACTCTTGCCTCCCAACTTAATCACTGTAGTACAAGATAGATTGAATAAAATCCATGACAGATTACTTTTGTTTAAAGTTGGGTAGATTATTTTACAGGATTTAAGAAACTAGTTTGGATGACTAGAAATTTTCTTTCATTCATCTTCTTTTTTTAAAATTCTTTATTGGAGTATGTTTACTTTGCAATGTTGTGTTATTTGGAGGATTTTCTTCAGTTTTTTGGTCACAGATTTGGTATTTGAGTGAAGTGGTTTATAGTATGTTATTTCTTCTGCATGCAATAGGGTATGAAATTATAATATGTGATGTATCATCAGCCAGCCCTGGAAAACACTCAGAATTGGTTTCAATTCAACATGTGGCAAATCAGAAAGTCATTACTACCAGTGAGCAAGCCTGATAGCATGAGCTGAAGTAGGCTAGGCCTGAAAAGTGGAGAATTCTGGCCTAGCTAGTATGAGTTAGGAGAGACACCCTCTGCTGTTAGACATGGTTCTTCATGTGTTTTTTTCAATACCACACTGGTTTAATTAAAGATACTTAATCTTTAATAAAGGCTTTATTTGACATTGGCACATTTAGCCATACTGCATATACAAGGCTCATTATTTTCCTTTATAATATGTGATTTAATGGTATTAAACTTGCTATTTGCAGAAAACGTTAAAATTTAGTTACCTAAGAATCTCTGCTGATGATTAATATGAACTGAAATGATATAGTATCTAGGTTTCTTTAAATAGAACAACTGTTAAATCTTTTCTGAAATTCTTATTGTTTTGTAGAAGCCATATTATTCATTTTCATATAGTATTTAATAATCTCAAAACATTGAAGCTGAGTAGCTTTGGCTAATAAGTCAGTTGTGAAACAGCAAAATATGAGGTAGGCTGCTCAGAGCTAAAAAACAGATGAAAAAAGCTCCCTCTTATTTCATTCTCAACTTAATGTTTCTGTGTTTTTATTTCCTTAGAAGTGGTAGCAAAGTAACTCTAAGAAGGTTTAGTGTATGTTGTGTTTTTGTTTTCACCTGCCCACTCCAAATTTATGTCCTTACTATCTTTTCCTAATGATATAAATTTCAGATGTACAAGACTGTGTAATTTGATACCTGTATATACTAGAGGGTGATCACCACCACAAGGTAGTTATCCATCACCAAACAGTTGGCCCCCCAGACCCCCTTCAACCACTTCCCCACCCTGTTTCCCTCTGGTAACCACTAATCTGCTCTCTGTATGTATTTGTTTTATTTGTTTTGTTTTTTAAGATTCCACATGTGAGTGAAATGATCTAGTATTTATCTTTCTCTCTCTAGCTTTATAGAAAAATACTTGCAGGGCCCTTCTATGTTGTCATATATATTAGAATTTCATTATTTTTCATGGCAGAGTTATATTATATATATATATATATATATATATATATATATATATATATATATGCAATGTATATGGTGCATATATACATATATATACATTTGTCTGTCAGTGAACACTTGTTTCCATATCTTGGCTATTATGAATAATGCTGCAGTGAAAATTGGGGTGCGTGTGTCTTTTTCATAAGTGTTTTTATGTTCTTTGAATGAATACTCAGAAATGGAATAGGTGGGTCACATCATAGTTCTGTTCTTAATTTCTTGAGGAACAGTTTTCCCTTGTAACTGTACCAGGTTTCATTCTCCACAGCCTCTCCAGCATGTGTTATTTCTTGTCTTTGATAATAGTCCTTCTAACAGGTGTGAGGTGATATCTCATTATGGTTTTGATTTGGATTTTCCTAATAATGGATGATACGGAGCATCTTTTCAGGTGTCTTTGGCCATTTCTGTGTCTTCTTTGGAAAGTGTCTGTTCATATTCTGTGCCCATTTGAAAGTTTTTTCTTTTTTTAATTTATTGCTATGTTTTTGGCTGCACTGGATCTTTGTTGTTTCACATACGTTTTCTTTAGTTGCAGCGACTAGGGGCTACTCTTCCTTGTGGTGTGTGGACATGTCATTGTGGTGGCTTCTCTTGCTTCAGAGCACAGGCTCTAGGGCATGTGGGCTTCAGTAGTTGTGGCTCATAGGCTTAGCTGCCCTAGGGATCAGGGATCTAATCTGTGTTCCATGCATTGGTAGGCAGATTTTTAACTACCCGACTGCTAGGGAAGCCCTCTGTAACTCTAAGAAGGTTTAGTGTATGTTGTGTTTTTGTTTTCACCTGCCCACTCCAAATTTATGTCCTTACTATCTTTTCCTAATGATATAAATTTCAGATGTACAAGACTGTGTAATTTGATACCTGTATATACTAGAGGGTGATCACCACCACAAGGTAGTTATCCATCACCAAACAGTTGGCCCCCCAGACCCCCTTCAACCACTTCCCCACCCTGTTTCCCTCTGGTAACCACTAATCTGCTCTCTGTATGTATTTGTTTTATTTGTTTTGTTTTTTAAGATTCCACATGTGAGTGAAATGATCTAGTATTTATCTTTCTCTCTCTAGCTTTATAGAAAAATACTTGCAGGGCCCTTCTATGTTGTCATATATATTAGAATTTCATTATTTTTCATGGCAGAGTTACATTATATATATATATATATATATATATATATATATATATATATATGTGAAGTATATGGTGCATATATACATATATATACATTTGTCTGTCAGTGAACACTTGTTTCCATATCTTGGCTATTATGAATAATGCTGCAGTGAAAATTGGGGTGCGTGTGTCTTTTTCATAAGTGTTTTTATGTTCTTTGAATGAATACTCAGAAATGGAATAGGTGGGTCACATCATAGTTCTGTTCTTAATTTCTTGAGGAACAGTTTTCCCTTGTAACTGTACCAGGTTTCATTCTCCACAGCCTCTCCAGCATGTGTTATTTCTTGTCTTTGATAATAGTCCTTCTAACAGGTGTGAGGTGATATCTCATTATGGTTTTGATTTGGATTTTCCTAATAATGGATGATACGGAGCATCTTTTCAGGTGTCTTTGGCCATTTCTGTGTCTTCTTTGGAAAGTGTCTGTTCATATTCTGTGCCCATTTGAAAGTTTTTTCTTTTTTTAATTTATTGCTATGTTTTTGGCTGCACTGGATCTTTGTTGTTTCACATACGTTTTCTTTAGTTGCAGCGACTAGGGGCTACTCTTCCTTGTGGTGTGTGGACATGTCATTGTGGTGGCTTCTCTTGCTTCAGAGCACAGGCTCTAGGGCATGTGGGCTTCAGTAGTTGTGGCTCATAGGCTTAGCTGCCCTAGGGATCAGGGATCTAATCTGTGTTCCATGCATTGGTAGGCAGATTTTTAACTACCCGACTGCTAGGGAAGCCCTCTGCCCATTTTTAACTTGGATTGTTTTATTTATTTTTTGTTTTGTTGTTGATTCGTATGAATTCTTTTTATATTTTGGTATTTTAAAATATTAAGCCTTATTGAATATGTGATTTGCCAATATCTCCTTCTTTTCAGTAACTTGTCTTTTCATTTTGTTGGTAATTTCTTTTGTTCTGTGTGATTGATACAGTCTCATTTGTTTATTTTTGTTTCTGTTTCCCTTGCCTTTGGAGTCAGATCCACAAAAAATTAGCTAAGACTGATGTCAGTGAGTTTACTGCCTATGTTGTCATCTGATAATTTTATGGTTTCAGCTCTTACATTCAAGTGTTTAAGACATTTTGAGTTAATTTTTATGTCTGGTGTAAGTCAGTGATCAAGTGTCATTCTTTTGCATGAGCTGTCCAGTTTTCCCAGTGTTGTCTATTGAAGAGACAGTCATTTCTCCATTGTGTGTTATTTCTTCGATCATTTTATTTTCCATTTTGTGAAGGTTTGTTTCTGAAATCTCAGTTCTGTTCTGTTGATCTGTGTGTCTGTTTTTGTTCCAGTACCATACTATTTGGATTACTATAGCTTTGTAGTATGGTTGGAATACAGGGCATGTAACACCTCCAGCTTTGTTGTTCTTTCACAAGACTGTTTTGGCACTTTGGGATCTTTTGTGGTTCCATACAGTTTTTAGAATTATTTGTGGAATATAGAACCATCGCCATTTTATAGGAATTTCACTGAATCTGTAGATAGCATGGGTATTTTAGCAATATTAATTTTTCTAATCTATGAATATGGAATATCTTTCCATTTGGTTGTGTCTCCTTCCATTTCTTTCTAGTGCCTTACTTACAGTTTTCAGTTTACAGGGCTTTCACTTCCTTGGTTAAATTACAAAGTATCTCATTACGGTTTTTGGCTGCACTGGATCTTTGTTGTTTCACATACGTTTTCTTTAGTTGCAGCGACTAGGGCTACTCTTCCTTGTGGTGTGTGGACATGTCATTGTGGTGGCTTCTCTTGCTTCAGAGCACAGGCTCTAGGGCATGTGGGCTTCAGTAGTTGTGGCTCATAGGCTTAGCTGCCCTAGGGATCAGGGATCTAATCTGTGTTCCATGCATTGGTAGGCAGATTTTTAACTACCCGACTGCTAGGGAAGCCCTCTGCCCATTTTTAACTTGGATTGTTTTATTTATTTTTTGTTTTGTTGTTGATTCGTATGAATTCTTTTTATATTTTGGTATTTTAAAATATTAAGCCTTATTGAATATGTGATTTGCCAATATCTCCTTCTTTTCAGTAACTTGTCTTTTCATTTTGTTGGTAATTTCTTTTGTTCTGTGTGATTGATACAGTCTCATTTGTTTATTTTTGTTTCTGTTTCCCTTGCCTTTGGAGTCAGATCCACAAAAAATTAGCTAAGACTGATGTCAGTGAGTTTACTGCCTATGTTGTCATCTGATAATTTTATGGTTTCAGCTCTTACATTCAAGTGTTTAAGACATTTTGAGTTAATTTTTATGTCTGGTGTAAGTCAGTGATCAAGTGTCATTCTTTTGCATGAGCTGTCCAGTTTTCCCAGTGTTGTCTATTGAAGAGACAGTCATTTCTCCATTGTGTGTTATTTCTTCGATCATTTTATTTTCCATTTTGTGAAGGTTTGTTTCTGAAATCTCAGTTCTGTTCTGTTGATCTGTGTGTCTGTTTTTGTTCCAGTACCATACTATTTGGATTACTATAGCTTTGTAGTATGGTTGGAATACAGGGCATGTAACACCTCCAGCTTTGTTGTTCTTTCACAAGACTGTTTTGGCACTTTGGGATCTTTTGTGGTTCCATACAGTTTTTAGAATTATTTGTGGAATATAGAACCATCGCCATTTTATAGGAATTTCACTGAATCTGTAGATAGCATGGGTATTTTAGCAATATTAATTTTTCTAATCTATGAATATGGAATATCTTTCCATTTGGTTGTGTCTCCTTCCATTTCTTTCTAGTGCCTTACTTACAGTTTTCAGTTTACAGGGCTTTCACTTCCTTGGTTAAATTACAAAGTATCTCATTACTTTTTATGCATTTATAAATGGGATTATTTTCTTAATTTCTGTTTCTGGTAGTTTGGTGTTACTATATATAAAAGACAGATTTCTGTAGGTTTATTTTCTATCTTGCAATTTTAATAAATTCACTATTCTAACAGTCTTTTTTTGTGGAGGCTTTAAAGCATTCTATATATGTCATCTGTTGATACTGACAGTTTTGCTTCTTCCTTTCTAGTTTCTATGTCTTTTATTTCTTTTCTACCTAATTATTGTGACTAGAACTTTCAGTTTTATGTTCAGTAAAACTAAGGTGAGAATGGGCATCCTTGTCTTTTTCCTGATCTTCAGAAAAAACTTTCAACTTCTCACTGTTAGAATATGATGTTAGCTGCAAGTTTGTCACACATGTCAGTTATGTAAAGGTACATGCCCTTTAGACCCACTTTGCTGAGAGCTTTTATCTTAAACGGATGTTGAATTTTGTGGCATGTCTTGTTGTCATCTATTGAGATGATTAGTGGTTTTATTTCTTTAGTTTTGTCAATGTGATGTATCATGTTGATTTGATTTTTGACTGTTGAACTAATCTTACATCCCTGAAATAAAATCCCACTTGATAATAATGTAGGATCCTTTTAATGTATTGTTGAATTTCATTTGTTTATACTTTGTTGAGAATTCTGATGTATATTCATCAAGGTATCAGCCTGTAATTTTCCATTTTTGTGATGTTCTTTTCTGGTTTTGGCATAGAGTGATGCATCATAAAAAGTGTTTAAAAGATTTCTCTCCTCTTCATTTTTTTGGAATGGTTTGAGAAGGATGGGTATTACAGTTTTGAGTGTTTTGTAGAATTTGCTAGTGAAGCCATCTGCCTGGGCTTTTGTTTGTTGGGAGATTTTTGATTACTGTTTCAACCTCCTTACTTGTAATGGATCTATTCAGATATTCTCTTTCTTCATGATTTAGTTTTAGAAGATTGTATGTTTCCAGAAATTGATCCATTTTTTTTTTCTAGGTTGCAATTTTAATAAATTCACTATTCTAACAGTCTTTTTTTGTGGAGGCTTTAAAGCATTCTATATATGTCATCTGTTGATACTGACAGTTTTGCTTCTTCCTTTCTAGTTTCTATGTCTTTTATTTCTTTTCTACCTAATTATTGTGACTAGAACTTTCAGTTTTATGTTCAGTAAAACTAAGGTGAGAATGGGCATCCTTGTCTTTTTCCTGATCTTCAGAAAAAACTTTCAACTTCTCACTGTTAGAATATGATGTTAGCTGCAAGTTTGTCACACATGTCAGTTATGTAAAGGTACATGCCCTTTAGACCCACTTTGCTGAGAGCTTTTATCTTAAACGGATGTTGAATTTTGTGGCATGTCTTTTTTTGTCATCTATTGAGATGATTAGTGGTTTTATTTCTTTAGTTTTGTCAATGTGATGTATCATGTTGATTTGATTTTTGACTGTTGAACTAATCTTACATCCCTGAAATAAAATCCCACTTGATAATAATGTAGGATCCTTTTAATGTATTGTTGAATTTCATTTGTTTATACTTTGTTGAGAATTCTGATGTATATTCATCAAGGTATCAGCCTGTAATTTTCCATTTTTGTGATGTTCTTTTCTGGTTTTGGCATAGAGTGATGCATCATAAAAAGTGTTTAAAAGATTTCTCTCCTCTTCATTTTTTTGGAATGGTTTGAGAAGGATGGGTATTACAGTTTTGAGTGTTTTGTAGAATTTGCTAGTGAAGCCATCTGCCTGGGCTTTTGTTTGTTGGGAGATTTTTGATTACTGTTTCAACCTCCTTACTTGTAATGGATCTATTCAGATATTCTCTTTCTTCATGATTTAGTTTTAGAAGATTGTATGTTTCCAGAAATTGATCCATTTTTTTTTTCTAGGTTGTTCACTATTTGTTAGCTTATAACTGCTTGTAGTAGTCTTTTACATTTCTTTATATTTCTCTGGTTGTTACTTCCTGTCTTTTATCTCTGATTTTATTTGAGTTCTCTCTTTTTTTCCTTGGTGAGTCTAACTAAAGGCTTGGCAATTTTGTTTGTTTTTTCAAAAAACCAGCTTAAAGTTTTCAAAAAGTCAGCATTGATCTTTCCTATTGTCTTTTCATCTGTATTTCATTCATTTCCACTTTTTATTACTCCCTTTCTTCTTCTCATTTTGAACATTGTTTTTCTTCTTCTTCTAGTTTCTTCACATGTGAAGTTAGATTGCTTATTTGGAAATTTTCTTATTCCTTGAGGTAGACCTGTATTGCTATGAACTTTCTTTGCTGTATCTCATTGATTTTAGCATGTTATATTTCTGTTTTTATTTATTTCTAGATATTTTTTATTTCCTTGAATTTCTTTGATGCATTGGTTGCTCACTAACATACTTATTTTCATGTTTTTATGGATTTTACTTCTTTTTTTCATGTGATTGATTTCTAGTTTCATACCATTGTGGTTGGAGAAAATGCTTGGTGTATAATTTCAGTCTTAAAACTAGTCTAGTGAGCTAACATGTAACCTATCTTGGAGATTCTTCCATATGCATTTGAAAAGAGTTTCTGTTCTGCTTTTGGATGGAATGTTCTCTATTTGTTTTGTATTTGTTTATTAAGTCCGTCTAAGCTAATGTTTAAATTCAATGTTTCCTTATTGATCATCTGTCTGGATGAGCTATCCTTTGATGTCAGTGAGGTGCTAAAGTCCCCCAGTATTATTGTATTGCCCTTAATATGTCTTTTTATGTTCATTAATATTTGCTTTTTGTCTATCTTGTGCTCCTCTACTGGGTACATATACATTTATAAATCTAATCTCTTTTTGCTGGACTAACCCCTTTATCATTATGTGATGCTTTTCTTTGCCTTGTTTTAAAGAACATTTTGTCTGATATCAGTGTAGTTTTATTTTGGATCTTATTAACATTGATATTCTCTTTCTTCATGACTTAGTTTTCGCAGATTGTATGTTTTCAGAAATTGATCCATTTTTTTTTTCTAGGTTGTTCACTATTTGTTAGCTTATAACTGCTTGTAGTAGTCTTTTACATTTCTTTATATTTCTCTGGTTGTTACTTCCTGTCTTTTATCTCTGATTTTATTTGAGTTCTCTCTTTTTTTCCTTGGTGAGTCTAACTAAAGGCTTGGCAATTTTGTTTGTTTTTTCAAAAAACCAGCTTAAAGTTTTCAAAAAGTCAGCATTGATCTTTCCTATTGTCTTTTCATCTGTATTTCATTCATTTCCACTTTTTATTACTCCCTTTCTTCTTCTCATTTTGAACATTGTTTTTCTTCTTCTTCTAGTTTCTTCACATGTGAAGTTAGATTGCTTATTTGGAAATTTTCTTATTCCTTGAGGTAGACCTGTATTGCTATGAACTTTCTTTGCTGTATCTCATTGATTTTAGCATGTTATATTTCTGTTTTTATTTATTTCTAGATATTTTTTATTTCCTTGAATTTCTTTGATGCATTGGTTGCTCACTAACATACTTATTTTCATGTTTTTATGGATTTTACTTCTTTTTTTCATGTGATTGATTTCTAGTTTCATACCATTGTGGTTGGAGAAAATGCTTGGTGTATAATTTCAGTCTTAAAACTAGTCTAGTGAGCTAACATGTAACCTATCTTGGAGATTCTTCCATATGCATTTGAAAAGAGTTTCTGTTCTGCTTTTGGATGGAATGTTCTCTATTTGTTTTGTATTTGTTTATTAAGTCCGTCTAAGCTAATGTTTAAATTCAATGTTTCCTTATTGATCATCTGTCTGGATGAGCTATCCTTTGATGTCAGTGAGGTGCTAAAGTCCCCCAGTATTATTGTATTGCCCTTAATATGTCTTTTTATGTTCATTAATATTTGCTTTTTGTCTATCTTGTGCTCCTCTACTGGGTACATATACATTTATAAATCTAATCTCTTTTTGCTGGACTAACCCCTTTATCATTATGTGATGCTTTTCTTTGCCTTGTTTTAAAGAACATTTTGTCTGATATCAGTGTAGTTTTATCCAGCTTCCTTTTATTTCCATTTGTGTGGAATGTCTTTTTATGTCCCTTAACTTAGTCTCTCTCTCCATTCAGCCATTCTCTCTTTTGATTGGAAAATTTACTCTTTTTACATTTGAAGTAATTACTGATAGGAATGTACTTATTGCCATTATGTTAATTATTTTCTAGCTGTTATTGTAGTTCTCTGTTCCTTCTCTTTCTGTTAATAGCTTCCTTGGTGTCTTGGTGGTTTTGTGTGTGTGTTGTGTTCACATTCTGTCCTCATTTTCTTTTGTGTGTTTACTCTGAATTTTTTCTCCTGGTTTCAATGAGATTCACATATAACATGTTCACAGTAGTCTAAAGTCAGTAGCCACTTAAAGCTTTGGAATGTGTTCAAATTTATCTTTTTACTCCCCTCATTACATTTTGTATCTTTTAAAACAGTTTTTGTTACTAACTTTTAATTAATTAATTTTGGGGCACACTGAACATCACGTGGGATCCCTAACCAGGGCTTGAAGCCTTGCACTGGAAGCACAGTCTCATCCACTGGACCACCAGGGAGGTCCCCACATTTTATACTTTTGATGACACGTTTACATCTTTTATTTTGTGCATCTTTTAACTAATTATTTTAATTTTAATTTTACTATTATTTGTCTTTTAGCTTCATATTTATATTATAAGTGGTTGATTCACTACCATTATTGTATATTTACCTTTTCCAGTGACCTCTTTACTTTTATGTGTTTTCTCATTATTAGTACCATTTCTTTTCAGCTTGAAGAAGTCAAGTTCGCATTTCTTACATGGCTAATTTGATGGTGATAAACTCCCCAGTATTATTGTATTGCCCTTAATATGTCTTTTTATGTTCATTAATATTTGCTTTTTGTCTATCTTGTGCTCCTCTACTGGGTACATATACATTTATAAATCTAATCTCTTTTTGCTGGACTAACCCCTTTATCATTATGTGATGCTTTTCTTTGCCTTGTTTTAAAGAACATTTTGTCTGATATCAGTGTAGTTTTATCCAGCTTCCTTTTATTTCCATTTGTGTGGAATGTCTTTTTATGTCCCTTAACTTAGTCTCTCTCTCCATTCAGCCATTCTCTCTTTTGATTGGAAAATTTACTCTTTTTACATTTGAAGTAATTACTGATAGGAATGTACTTATTGCCATTATGTTAATTATTTTCTAGCTGTTATTGTAGTTCTCTGTTCCTTCTCTTTCTGTTAATAGCTTCCTTGGTGTCTTGGTGGTTTTGTGTGTGTGTTGTGTTCACATTCTGTCCTCATTTTCTTTTGTGTGTTTACTCTGAATTTTTTCTCCTGGTTTCAATGAGATTCACATATAACATGTTCACAGTAGTCTAAAGTCAGTAGCCACTTAAAGCTTTGGAATGTGTTCAAATTTATCTTTTTACTCCCCTCATTACATTTTGTATCTTTTAAAACAGTTTTTGTTACTAACTTTTAATTAATTAATTTTGGGGCACACTGAACATCACGTGGGATCCCTAACCAGGGCTTGAAGCCTTGCACTGGAAGCACAGTCTCATCCACTGGACCACCAGGGAGGTCCCCACATTTTATACTTTTGATGACACGTTTTACATCTTTTTATTTTGTGCATCTTTTAACTAATTATTTTAATTTTAATTTTACTATTATTTGTCTTTTAGCTTCATATTTATATTATAAGTGGTTGATTCACTACCATTATTGTATATTTACCTTTTCCAGTGACCTCTTTACTTTTATGTGTTTTCTCATTATTAGTACCATTTCTTTTCAGCTTGAAGAAGTCAAGTTCGCATTTCTTACATGGCTAATTTGATGGTGATAAACTCCTTTAGCTTTAGTTTATCTGGGAAACTCTTCATCTCTCCTTCAGTTCTGAATGCTAGCTTTGTGGGTACAGAGTTCTTGGATGGACGGTTTTTTCTCTCAGCACTTTGCCTAAGTTGTGTCACTCCCTTATAGTCTAAGTTTCTGCTGAAGAATTTGCTAATAGCCTTATGGGGCTTTTCTTGCATGCAACAGATTGTTTTTAGAATTCTGTCTTTATCCTTGACTTTTACTATATTAATTGTATGTCTTGGTGTATATCTTTTTGGTTTCATCTTGTTCAGAACTCTTTGGGCTTCCTGGATCCTGATGGTGTGTTTCCTTCCCAGATTAGGGAGATTTTCAGCCCCTATTTTCTGCGCCTTTCTCTCCCTCTTCTCCTTTATATGAATACCCATCCTATATATGCATGTTATTCTGCTCGTCCTCTGTCTGGGTGAATTCTTTTGTTTTGTGTACCACATTCTTTTGCCTCATTCAGTTTCCTGTTGAGACCCTGTAGAGTGTATTTTTCAGTTCAGTTATAACTGATGTTTGGTACTTTCTTATCTTTCCTTTCTCTTTGTTGACATTCTCATTGTATTCATCTGTTCTTATCTCAAGTTCAATGAGTAGCTTAATTTTGTGTTTGTTTTTATTGCTGACTTTAAAAAAGGCGCATGTTTTATTTGGGGCAAAATGAAAACTATTACTGGGAGACAACATTTCAGATAGCTCTGAGACATTGCTCCTAAAAGGTAGAGGGGAAGATAAGTATATATGTGATTTCAGCAAAGGGGGAGTGCATGCAATCAAGCACATATTTTTCTTTTCAGAAGGCTTCTGCTAGTCTCAAGGAACTGTTGTCACCATGAAGGATTTTAGTGCTTTTCTAGATATGAGTAGATGTAAGAATTGGACTCATAAAATCAGTTCTTGAGACTATCTAATGATCTAAAGACCTGTTCTGTCAGTTCCCCAGAGGACAGAGTGCCTCATTTCTGCTCTCCACCATGAACTCCTTACAGGGGGTGTTGAGAATAAGCAGCTGCAGCAGCTCATGATGTAATTTTTACAGAACTGGGTGACAGGTGCCCATTTGTAGTTGATACCATGTATTAGGCAAATCAGCTGTTTCTCCCAGAACTGAAGGAATGGCTTTATTTAGGAGATTCCCAATGGGCTCAGCAATGTATTCCTGATTGGCTACGAGAGCTAGGTACTCAGGGAACATCCACTGTGAGGGCTGCATGTGCTCTCTTATGGTAGGAATATGGTTCCTGGTGTGCTGGTGGATGGAGCCGGCCCTGGACACATAGTGCCTTTTATATGGAGACGTTAGCCCCTGGTAAAATTCATGGAAAAACATTTTGAAAGAAGGTGGGGATCTTGTTCAGAAGTCTTTGGGCTTCCGGGAGCCTGATGGTGTGTTTCCTTCCCAGATTAGGGAGACTTTCAGCCCCTATTTTCTGCCTTTCTCTCCCTCTTCTCCTTTATATGAATACCCATCCTATATATGCATGTTATTCTGCTCGTCCTCTGTCTGGGTGAATTCTTTTGTTTTGTGTACCACATTCTTTTGCCTCATTCAGTTTCCTGTTGAGACCCTGTAGAGTGTATTTTTCAGTTCAGTTATAACTGATGTTTGGTACTTTCTTATCTTTCCTTTCTCTTTGTTGACATTCTCATTGTATTCATCTGTTCTTATCTCAAGTTCAATGAGTAGCTTAATTTTGTGTTTGTTTTTATTGCTGACTTTAAAAAAGGCGCATGTTTTATTTGGGGCAAAATGAAAACTATTACTGGGAGACAACATTTCAGATAGCTCTGAGACATTGCTCCTAAAAGGTAGAGGGGAAGATAAGTATATATGTGATTTCAGCAAAGGGGGAGTGCATGCAATCAAGCACATATTTTTCTTTTCAGAAGGCTTCTGCTAGTCTCAAGGAACTGTTGTCACCATGAAGGATTTTAGTGCTTTTCTAGATATGAGTAGATGTAAGAATTGGACTCATAAAATCAGTTCTTGAGACTATCTAATGATCTAAAGACCTGTTCTGTCAGTTCCCCAGAGGACAGAGTGCCTCATTTCTGCTCTCCACCATGAACTCCTTACTAGGGGTGTTGAGAATAAGCAGCTGCAGCAGCTCATGATGTAATTTTTACAGAACTGGGTGACAGGTGCCCATTTGTAGTTGATACCATGTATTAGGCAAATCAGCTGTTTCTCCCAGAACTGAAGGAATGGCTTTATTTAGGAGATTCCCAATGGGCTCAGCAATGTATTCCTGATTGGCTACGAGAGCTAGGTACTCAGGGAACATCCACTGTGAGGGCTGCATGTGCTCTCTTATGGTAGGAATATGGTTCCTGGTGTGCTGGTGGATGGAGCCGGCCCCTGGACACATAGTGCCTTTTTATATGGAGAGACTGTTGTTAGCTGTAATGTCCCCGTATACAAGGAAAATTCATGAGCTATATGAAGTTTATTCTTGGCTATTTTGTATTCAAGGCAGAAGAAACATTTTGAAAGAAGGTTGGGAGAATAAGAAGATTATCATCTGAATTTTGACTAGGCTCTCCAATTCTTTTATGCTTGCTCTAATTTTAAACAGAGCTAGACATTCACAGGACTAGTTTTTATTTGTATCGTCTTGGGTAATTAGGTATTCTATGTCTATCTTCTTTTGTACATGATATAGCAGTTTGTTTGTTTAGACAACATAAAAAATATGACTTATAATGAGTTGAAAACAAAATCATCTTGGAAGCCAATTGGCAGGATATAATATTATTTTAGAGTAGTTGTTACTTGAGTATTGTTAGGTTGGCACTTTCCCACTTGGATCCCCAATGTGCTAACTGCAGCACATTTTGTTGAACGTGTATCGTGGTCCTACAGTGTGGCAGAGAACATGACGATCATGCAGAACTTTGTAAGCAAAACGTGAAAACACAACTGTTGAAGGGGAGAGAGATTAACAATGAAGCAAGACCATTTCCTTCCTTTCTTACAGGAGGGAACCCATCCTGATCCGTGTTAGACTCTAAAATCAGGGTAGGACAGATCTGTCCGTAGGATTCAAGAAGGCTTTGATAAAAGGCTGGTTTAGTAATTTAAGCTTAGGCTGCTTGGGCTTGAGTCAGCACTAGGAACTGGAAATAAATGGTTGTCTGGTAGAGATGTTAAAACATGTTTTGGGACTTCTGCACTGACCAGATGTGGAGGATGAAGGTAGGTCATTAAGATGGAAGTCGTCAGCCACATTTTAGGAACATAGGTAAATCTCTTATGTTTATGCTTTAAAAAAATATTTTAGATCATCTTTTCATCAAAAGGAAGAACTCGTCTCATTTTGTTAGTGCCATCAGTGCACATTGTTAAGTATAACTGTTTTAGAAAATAGGTTTGGTGTAAGGAGTATATATGGAAAGCCAGTGGATGGAGGAATATTACACAGTGACTAAAATGTCTTCTTAGACGTAGTGTCATAAGTGTCATAATTATGCACAATGTATTATAGAACTCAGTTTTCTCCAACTTTCCCTCCCAGACATATCCATTCCTTCATAGGCTTGTGTAAGGACGTCCTCACAGACGTTCATTTCAGTCGAAGTTGAGGGTGGAAAGCTATGGCAGCTATGCATGCTCTAATATCAGTTCCCAAGAGAGTATCTTTGGAGGGAGAGATTAGGAGTTTGGGGTTGATGTGTACACACAGCTAACCTACTGTACAGCATGGGGAACTCTACTCAGTACCCTGTAATAACTTAAGTGGTAAAAGAATTTGAAAAAGGATAGATGCCTGTATATTTACAACCAAATCACTTTGCTCTACACTTGAAACTAACACAACCTTATTCATCAACTGTGTGTGCTTAGCCGTGTCTGACTCTTCGTGACCTCATGGACTATATAGCCCACTAGGCTCCTCTGTCCATGATATTCTCCAGGCAAGAATACCATTAATGAACTTTACTCCATTATACAAAAGAAAAAAATGACCTTCCTGATCACATGCTTTTGTGAGTAAATTGTCACTATCCCATCCTCCCTCAGATTGTAGCAGGACACTTATGTGAGAGAAGAACCACTGCAAAACATCTGTTGATGTGGATTTTCAGAGCTATTGACATTTCCTCATAGACATAGCTGTTCAGCTTGCAGAGAATGATAATCAACCCAAGTAACCGGCCACAGGCAGATCTTTGTCTTAGGCTTGGTCGTCTTCTCTTGATTCTTATCTTTTTTTTTTTCCTTGCATGACCCTTCATGGGTGACCCTGGATAATAATTTCCCCAGAGTTGAGGCCTCTTGCCACCTTCTCAGAGCAAAGTCATGATTTCATGGCATGGAATTACTGTGTTGTGAAGTTAAATCTAAGACCAGGCTTGAATTGGTGACAGCCTATGTAGACAGATTATGTCTTACTTTTATAGTGATTAGATCAATGGGTTGGAAAAGGCAGCCAGAATGTCAGGGCTGTGATTGAGTTGTGGCCTCCCCATAAATCATGCACGCTGCCTCCCCAGAGCTCAGCCCCCTTCATGTTAGCGACAAAGCATGAGGCAGTCTTATATGACTTCCTCTATAATCTTAACTGTGCTTCTGTGTGGGATGAACATTTCCTTTTCTCTGAGGGGAAAAAAGGGTTATTTCATGCCTTTAAAAAATACATAGCTACTTCTGTGGTGAAAATAAGTTCATGGCAGGTAACTCAAATTTATAGAAGAGAGAAAAGCCTTTCAAGCTTGTCTCCCTGTGGTGTGGGGTTTTTTTTTGCTTCTAATAGCTTTTATTTTAATTTCTAGTTCTGAATTCAGGCAGCTGTCACTCTCTTTATAGCCCTCTTTGAAACGCTTACAGTGTAGGAGGTAGTCGGGCTGTCTAAGAAACATCTTTTCAAACCAACCAAAGTATTGTTTATCCTGAATGAAATAGAATTTTAAGGCTGTCAGGAGTGACTGATTTGAAACGTTTCCTTTGGTAGCCAGGAAGATGAGGAGACATCTTGAAAGGGAAGGTATTATCTCAGTGTGACTTTACTCCATTATACAAAGAAAAAAATGACCTTCCTGATCACATGCTTTTGTGAGTAAATTGTCACTATCCCATCCTCCCTCAGATTGTAGCAGGACACTTATGTGAGAGAAGAACCACTGCAAAACATCTGTTGATGTGGATTTTCAGAGCTATTGACATTTCCTCATAGACATAGCTGTTCAGCTTGCAGAGAATGATAATCAACCCAAGTAACCGGCCACAGGCAGATCTTTGTCTTAGGCTTGGTCGTCTTCTCTTGATTCTTATCTTTTTTTTTTTCCTTGCATGACCCTTCATGGGTGACCCTGGATAATAATTTCCCCAGAGTTGAGGCCTCTTGCCACCTTCTCAGAGCAAAGTCATGATTTCATGGCATGGAATTACTGTGTTGTGAAGTTAAATCTAAGACCAGGCTTGAATTGGTGACAGCCTATGTAGACAGATTATGTCTTACTTTTATAGTGATTAGATCAATGGGTTGGAAAAGGCAGCCAGAATGTCAGGGCTGTGATTGAGTTGTGGCCTCCCCATAAATCATGCACGCTGCCTCCCCAGAGCTCAGCCCCCTTCATGTTAGCGACAAAGCATGAGGCAGTCTTATATGACTTCCTCTATAATCTTAACTGTGCTTCTGTGTGGGATGAACATTTCCCCTTTTCTCTGGAGGGGGAAAAAGGCTTATTTCATGCCTTTAAAAAAATACATAGCTACTTCTGTGGTGAAAATAAGTTCATGGCAGGTAACTCAAATTTATAGAAGAGAGAAAAAGCCTTTCAAGCTTGTCTCCCTGTGGTGTGGGGTTTTTTTTTGCTTCTAATAGCTTTTATTTTAATTTCTAGTTCTGAATTCAGGCAGCTGTCACTCTCTTTATAGCCCTCTTTGAAACGCTTACAGTGTAGGAGGTAGTCGGGCTGTCTAAGAAACATCTTTTCAAACCAACCAAAGTATTGTTTATCCTGAATGAAATAGAATTTTTAAGGCTGTCAGGAGTGACTGATTTGAAACGTTTCCTTTGGTAGCCAGGAAGATGAGGAGACATCTTGAAAGGGAAGGTATTATCTCAGTGTGACTAATTCCAAGTGACTTTTATTACTTAGAAAACTCTTATGGACCATGATAAAAATTACCAGGCAACCAGGATTTCCCCAGTGGTCTAGTGGTTAAGACTCCGTGCTTTCACTGCTGGGTTCTGGTTCGATCCCTGGTCTGGGAACTAAGAACCCCCAAGCTGTGTGGAACAGGGAAGAAAAATAAAAATAAAAAATATCAAGAGGAAATAGTTCCATCTACAATTAATATAACCAAACCAACGTGTGGCCAGTTAATTTTTACTTACTGAGTCCTTCCCACTTGTTGAAGAAAAAGAAATGCTGTGGGATTGAGTCACCTGTGAAGATGACTCCTGTAACCAGTTGTCTCTCATTGCCTTTTATGAACTCTGGGTCGCAACTTAGCAGCCTGCCTCCTCCTAAATAAATGCACGTTCTGCTTCCCGTGGCGTTCTTGTGTGTCCTCTAAGCAGTATTTAGGAGTCCATTGTTACCCTTGAATGGGAAAATAAAATCTTCAAGCCTATTTCAGTGATTATATGACTGGTATTTTGCATGTATTAGTATTTGTTCTCTGAACTCAGTAACTTGAGTTTTTGAGCTTGAAATGCTATGATGGTTGTGGTTTTATTTTTCTCTTTGGATCAGAATAGAAATAGCGACTCTTTAATTCTCTGGTTATTGTCTTAGTTATTTTAAAGGTGGACTCTTTCTTAGCATTTTCAATAGTTTGAGAATAGGATGTGCAATTGGGAGGATTACGATAGTACATAGTTATAGGTACCATGTTTTATGCTGGTTACAGGTGTTAGCGCTATTTGTTAAACTTAGGTAATCCTTATAACAATCCTATAGGTGGTTCTATTATCAGTATTTTGTAATTGAGGAAACTGAGGCTCAGAGGTCAGTAACTTACCTGAGTCTCTCAGCTGATGAGTGACAAAGCCAAGATTGGCCAGTCAGATCCCTGAGTCTGGGCTCCTTACCACTCTGGTCAAGTGCAACCCCAAGTGCCTGAACATAGGGTCTTCTTTTCTTTGGAGTTTTCCATGACCAGTCTGTTCCGGGATATCATGTGCCTTTTAGGCAATATGTTGATTCAGTTTTAAATTTTAAGAATGAGGGCTTTCCTTGTGGTCCAGTGGGTTAAGAGTCCACCTTGCAGTGCAAGGGATGCTGGTTCGATCCCTGGCTCGGGAAGATCCCACGTGCCTTGGAGCGGCTGGCCTGGTGTGTCCAATGACTATTGCATGCACCCAGAGCCGGTGCTCTGCAGCAAGAGAGGCCACTGCAATGGGAGGCCTGCAGAGGCCAAAGAATAAAGATAGATGAAAATAAATAAATAAAAAACAAATAAAAGAGGCCAAAATTAAAAAAAAAAATTCAGAATGATTCTTAGGTTGTTTTTTTTTTTTTCATTTGACACAGTGGCTAGTTTTGTTGTAAAGAAATCAGAGTGATGGTTTTGATGAAAGCAATGAAGGAGAAGAAAGGGCCAGAGATGAGGATGGTTTTCAACCTGGAGCACAATACAGTGTATCCAGCAGAAAGGGGGATGCTCATTTCTATGGCCAAGGAGGAGGGAAAAATAAGTTTATTTTCAGTATTGTTTACTTTATCGTGATGCACAATGCATTTACCTCAGTGCACAATTATCTGGTCTTATGTTAGTTGCGATAAAGTGAAAAACCCCAATCAATTCCATTACCTCAGTTCCTGCCTCCCTATTGCACCTGTAAACCAGATCTGTAACCCCTGCTATTAGTGGGTCGAGCCATGACAGAGTGCCATGTCTCAGTTCCAAAGTTATCTCATATCAGCAGTTTCAAGTATTTTTTCATTTAGTACTTCAAAAACAGTCAAGCAAAAGGCATTTCATGTTGTTTCAGTCTGTAGTTTCTTAAATCCTTCCAAAGTAAGGGTTTCAAAGAAATTCTCAATCCTATTGCTAGTCACTGTTAGTAGGGTTGTACCTTGTGAAACCTCCTTGGTGTTCGTCTATGTCAAAAATGATTGAATAGCAACAGTTTGACATGGTTTTAAGAGGTCAGTAACTTACCTGAGTCTCTCAGCTGATGAGTGACAAAGCCAAGATTGGCCAGTCAGATCCCTGAGTCTGGGCTCCTTACCACTCTGGTCAAGTGCAACCCCAAGTGCCTGAACATAGGGTCTTCTTTTCTTTGGAGTTTTCCATGACCAGTCTGTTCCGGGATATCATGTGCCTTTTAGGCAATATGTTGATTCAGTTTTAAATTTTAAGAATGAGGGCTTTCCTTGTGGTCCAGTGGGTTAAGAGTCCACCTTGCAGTGCAAGGGATGCTGGTTCGATCCCTGGCTCGGGAAGATCCCACGTGCCTTGGAGCGGCTGGCCTGGTGTGTCCAATGACTATTGCATGCACCCAGAGCCGGTGCTCTGCAGCAAGAGAGGCCACTGCAATGGGAGGCCTGCAGAGGCCAAAGAATAAAGATAGATGAAAATAAATAAATAAAAAACAAATAAAAGAGGCCAAAATTAAAAAAAAAAATTCAGAATGATTCTTAGGTTGTTTTTTTTTTTTTCATTTGACACAGTGGCTAGTTTTGTTGTAAAGAAATCAGAGTGATGGTTTTGATGAAAGCAATGAAGGAGAAGAAAGGGCCAGAGATGAGGATGGTTTTCAACCTGGAGCACAATACAGTGTATCCAGCAGAAAGGGGGATGCTCATTTCTATGGCCAAGGAGGAGGGAAAAATAAGTTTATTTTCAGTATTGTTTACTTTATCGTGATGCACAATGCATTTACCTCAGTGCACAATTATCTGGTCTTATGTTAGTTGCGATAAAGTGAAAAACCCCAATCAATTCCATTACCTCAGTTCCTGCCTCCCTATTGCACCTGTAAACCAGATCTGTAACCCCTGCTATTAGTGGGTCGAGCCATGACAGAGTGCCATGTCTCAGTTCCAAAGTTATCTCATATCAGCAGTTTCAAGTATTTTTTCATTTAGTACTTCAAAAACAGTCAAGCAAAAGGCATTTCATGTTGTTTCAGTCTGTAGTTTCTTAAATCCTTCCAAAGTAAGGGTTTCAAAGAAATTCTCAATCCTATTGCTAGTCACTGTTAGTAGGGTTGTACCTTGTGAAACCTCCTTGGTGTTCGTCTATGTCAAAAATGATTGAATAGCAACAGTTTGACATGGTTTAACCTGGTTTATCTTTCTAGAAACTTTTGTGTATAGATAAACAAACATGAATATAGATCCTTATTTATCTGTGTGACCCAAAAAGCCAGGTGTATCCCTCATTAAAAAAAAAAAACTTAACAGTATATCTGATGTTGCTTTTCATGCTAATATAAAGAGAACTCTCCTTTTATACTGCCGTATAGTATTCCATATGTTCTCTCGTGTGGGTGTGCTCCTAAAATCCTTGTGTTCTATAGGTAAACACAAGCAATATGGTCCCTTACTAACCACACACAAGCCTGTAGCCATCCAAGGATGACAAAAAATGTGTCTACAGAAATAATGCACATGGTGTGCTTTTGAGTGGCTAAAGCAAGTTATAAAACAGAATTTCAGAATCACCTCCCTTCTAGAAGGAAAACTGTGTGAATAAAAGTATAAGATAGAAATAAATATAGAAGAATATTAGTTAGGACAGTGGTTATCCTTTGAAAGTGAGAGTCTGATTTTCATCTTTAATCGTACTTGTATTTTTCCCTTGTTACACACACGTATATATATACACATATAAATACACATACACACACAGACAACATGCATACAGATATGTGTATTTAATTTACAGAAGTTTCAGCCTAACAGTGATGCAAGCTGTGCTTACTCTTTGGTGTGTTGGGTGTAAGTTGAAGGTTTTGAAGTACAAAACATAAAGCAAAGCCCAAGGAAAGAGCATATGGAGTCCCACTAGTGTGAGTTGACCAGGAGAAACTTCATTGGCAGCAGTGAGAATGAGGAGCTCTTAGTGTTTTCCTGTTGGATGGAATGAAAACCTTCTACCTGAGCTGCTCTCAACGGTCTCCTTGGGGATCACTGTGACTGGAAATCCCCGGATAAGAAAATGGTAACCCACTCCAGAATTTTGACCTGGGAAATCCTATAACCCTGGATAAGCAAAGAGTTGGACACGACTCAGCAACTGAACAATGCACATTTGTGGAATATTTAAGCAGCAAAAAGAAGTTTTAATCCTATTGCTAGTCACTGTTAGTAGGGTTGTACCTTGTGAAACCTCCTTGGTGTTCGTCTATGTCAAAAATGATTGAATAGCAACAGTTTGACATGGTTTAACCTGGTTTATCTTTCTAGAAACTTTTGTGTATAGATAAACAAACATGAATATAGATCCTTATTTATCTGTGTGACCCAAAAAGCCAGGTGTATCCCTCATTAAAAAAAAAAAACTTAACAGTATATCTGATGTTGCTTTTCATGCTAATATAAAGAGAACTCTCCTTTTATACTGCCGTATAGTATTCCATATGTTCTCTCGTGTGGGTGTGCTCCTAAAATCCTTGTGTTCTATAGGTAAACACAAGCAATATGGTCCCTTACTAACCACACACAAGCCTGTAGCCATCCAAGGATGACAAAAAATGTGTCTACAGAAATAATGCACATGGTGTGCTTTTGAGTGGCTAAAGCAAGTTATAAAACAGAATTTCAGAATCACCTCCCTTCTAGAAGGAAAACTGTGTGAATAAAAGTATAAGATAGAAATAAATATAGAAGAATATTAGTTAGGACAGTGGTTATCCTTTGAAAGTGAGAGTCTGATTTTCATCTTTAATCGTACTTGTATTTTTCCCTTGTTACACACACGTATATATATACACATATAAATACACATACACACACAGACAACATGCATACAGATATGTGTATTTAATTTACAGAAGTTTCAGCCTAACAGTGATGCAAGCTGTGCTTACTCTTTGGTGTGTTGGGTGTAAGTTGAAGGTTTTGAAGTACAAAACATAAAGCAAAGCCCAAGGAAAGAGCATATGGAGTCCCACTAGTGTGAGTTGACCAGGAGAAACTTCATTGGCAGCAGTGAGAATGAGGAGCTCTTAGTGTTTTCCTGTTGGATGGAATGAAAACCTTCTACCTGAGCTGCTCTCAACGGTCTCCTTGGGGATCACTGTGACTGGAAATCCCCGGATAAGAAAATGGTAACCCACTCCAGAATTTTGACCTGGGAAATCCTATGGGCAGAGGAGCCTCGTGGGCTACAGTCCATAGGTCTCAAAGAGTTGGACACGACTCAGCAACTGAACAATGCACATTTGTGGAATATTTAAGCAGCAAAGAGTTTAATTAAGTAGTGGAGTTATTTATGGTCAAGTTTGGATTTAACCTAACCTGGATTTCAATCTCTGTCCTCTTCTTACTGTTTCTTATGACCTAGGCAAATTCCCGTCTATGCCTCATGAGTCTGGATCAATAAACTTCCACATGGCATTTGCAAAGAATAAATGAGCTACTGGCTGTGAACCACCCAAAATTTAGTACATACTCAAGAATTTTAGCTTACATTTTCCTGAGAACCTGATGTGTAAAATAGAGGGTTTCAAAGATTCTTTCCTTTGTGGTCAACTTTCCAAAAAAATGTAACTCAGTCATTTGTTTTTGGTTATTTAGTAAGCTTAGTAAGGACACTTACTGGTTGCTACTTAAGGTCTTAATCTGGCAATTGATAATTTATATTGTTTAGGTGAAAAAGAATAGAGGGGAGGAGAAGAACAGGTAAATAGCTAGGCGTCCAACTGCCCTCCTTTCTCAGCTGGACTGGAAGGTGTTCTGCCTGCACTGCTCTAAATTTCCTGAGCTGTCAAAATGTCAGGCTTCCTCGGAAGTTTATGGAAGACAGCTTGATTCAGTATCTGATTACTTTTTAGTTCCTAAGGACAATAGTAGATGGTGGTCATATTTTTTGTTTGTTTATATAGGCAGAAATCTTAGTCTGTAAATAATGCCTGAGGACTGTGATTATGATATAAAAATGCTCTCTGCTTTACAGAGTGAAGCAATTTACTTTGACTTCTGTTGACATTGCAACTGAACTGGTCTTACTCACTTTGTAATTGAATTGCTACAGACTTCCATTGACCTGGAAAAACTTCATTGGCAGCAGTGAGAATGAGGAGCTCTTAGTGTTTTCCTGTTGGATGGAATGAAAACCTTCTACCTGAGCTGCTCTCAACGGTCTCCTTGGGGATCACTGTGACTGGAAATCCCCGGATAAGAAAATGGTAACCCACTCCAGAATTTTGACCTGGGAAATCCTATGGGCAGAGGAGCCTCGTGGGCTACAGTCCATAGGTCTCAAAGAGTTGGACACGACTCAGCAACTGAACAATGCACATTTGTGGAATATTTAAGCAGCAAAGAGTTTAATTAAGTAGTGGAGTTATTTATGGTCAAGTTTGGATTTAACCTAACCTGGATTTCAATCTCTGTCCTCTTCTTACTGTTTCTTATGACCTAGGCAAATTCCCGTCTATGCCTCATGAGTCTGGATCAATAAACTTCCACATGGCATTTGCAAAGAATAAATGAGCTACTGGCTGTGAACCACCCAAAATTTAGTACATACTCAAGAATTTTAGCTTACATTTTCCTGAGAACCTGATGTGTAAAATAGAGGGTTTCAAAGATTCTTTCCTTTGTGGTCAACTTTCCAAAAAAATGTAACTCAGTCATTTGTTTTTGGTTATTTAGTAAGCTTAGTAAGGACACTTACTGGTTGCTACTTAAGGTCTTAATCTGGCAATTGATAATTTATATTGTTTAGGTGAAAAAGAATAGAGGGGAGGAGAAGAACAGGTAAATAGCTAGGCGTCCAACTGCCCTCCTTTCTCAGCTGGACTGGAAGGTGTTCTGCCTGCACTGCTCTAAATTTCCTGAGCTGTCAAAATGTCAGGCTTCCTCGGAAGTTTATGGAAGACAGCTTGATTCAGTATCTGATTACTTTTTAGTTCCTAAGGACAATAGTAGATGGTGGTCATATTTTTTGTTTGTTTATATAGGCAGAAATCTTAGTCTGTAAATAATGCCTGAGGACTGTGATTATGATATAAAAATGCTCTCTGCTTTACAGAGTGAAGCAATTTACTTTGACTTCTGTTGACATTGCAACTGAACTGGTCTTACTCACTTTGTAATTGAATTGCTACAGACTTCCATTGACCTTTGTAAGCAGCAGAGGTGGTTCCTGGAGTTGTAACCTAATGCCTATTAGCTGCTGCTCTAACAGTATAATGGGGTCTGTGTTTCATGTCATGTGATTAGCACACAGCTGATTCTCTCATCAGCTTTCCCCAGCTTACACTTTTGGCACGTCTTAGTCTTAGCCATTTGGTAGCTTTTGGGGAAAGCATCAGCTTCACTTTTTGATATCTTCAGACAGTAGAAAATAAAATCTGCTTTATAATTATATGGCTATTTCATTACATCTTTTCATGCCTTAATATGACAGTTTAATGTACAGTTCAGGAGTTTGCTTTTATTCCTTTGTGTGTGGTGGGGTGCGTATCTATGCGTACATTTGTTTTCTGACTTTGGGGTCTGAGGGTGGGAGATTATTGAGAGTCACATTTCACTTTCTTAGACATGATTTCAGATAAAGAAATTATATTACCCAAGTGAATTATTTCTAGCCACTGACTGTCACTAATCTGCATATAATTAAGTTTATCATGGTTTCCCATTGTAGTTTGTTTTGTTCCATGAGGCCAGATGAAATGGGAGCAACTGGGACATCTTGCCTCCAACCCAGCACAGTGTTTCTCTAACTTGCAGCAGAGCCGAGAATTGGGGTCAGAGAGACTTTAGGAACCTTTCTTTCCACTTGGCAACTAGAACTGGTCTCTCAAGTGCACCTTTCACTGCTGAGAAATACAATTAGTGTTCTCTCCTTAACGGGCAGTTGGCTGGGTTAATTTCTAGTACTCCCTTCCGCTTTTCTTTCCCTAATGGAAAGATTTAGGGAGGATTTTCTGATCAGAGAATCTGAACTGTTTTCTCATAGTAGTCATTTACTGACTACTGATCTATGGGTAACAAAGGAGAATTCCTTTTGAATAGGAGGGTTGGATTAGCTCTTTTTAAAGGAAAGGTACCCTATTACATTAGCAGTTTTAAAAGTTCAATTTTAAATTCAAACTTTGAGTTTCCTAACCTATCTTTATTATTCTAATTAAGAAAGGAATTGCAGAGCTTCCCTGGTGGTCCAGTGGGTAGCCTCAGCCTTGCAGTGAAAGGGGCACTGGCTTGATCCCTGGCCCAGGAAGATCTCACATGCTGTGGAGTGGCTGGGCCAGTGTGTCCATTGACTAGCCAGCGCTCTGGAGTGCATGCACCCAGAGCTGGTGGTCTGCAATGAGAGGGGCTGCTGCAATGGGGCCTAAGAATAATGATGGATGAAAATAAATAAATATAAAGTCAATAAAAGAGGCCAAAATTAAAAATAAAAGAAAAAAAGGAATTGCATGTATGTGCACAAGTACATATGCTTTTCCAGTTAATTAGCAAGAATGTATAAGATAATATACATGTATAAGATAATATGATGTAGCTCTTCTGGCCTGTGTTTTGAGAAGGAAAACAGTAAATACCTGGCCTGAAAAATACATCAACTTTGTGTCTTGCTTTGGACTTCTTTTTTTCTCTTTATATCTTACCTGTTTAATGCCACTATTGTTAGTGCCTCATAAAGCAAGTTCTCTCAATTCCTTGGCCATTTTGGTTGATGTGAACTAGCATATGGAAGGCCATGGAGGCACTGCTGGGTTTTCTTTGGCTACTTAAGTATTAACGGTGTTTGGGATCTGATCCTGACCCTTCTCAGCCATGCCGCTCACAGACTGCTCTGCTGTGCACTGTTTATTCTGTGCATATAGTGCAGCTTTTAGTTCAAGAAGCTTATAGAACTCCATGAGGTTCTGGGTGAGTGTCTAAGTGGGTTATGAAGAAACAGGCCTGTTCACTTTTTCACCAGCCTAGGAGGCCACTTGGACAAAACCAGGCTTAGGGGTAATTTTAGGAGGATTTTCTGATCAGAGAATCTGAACTGTTTTCTCATAGTAGTCATTTACTGACTACTGATCTATGGGTAACAAAGGAGAATTCCTTTTGAATAGGAGGGTTGGATTAGCTCTTTTTAAAGGAAAGGTACCCTATTACATTAGCAGTTTTAAAAGTTCAATTTTAAATTCAAACTTTGAGTTTCCTAACCTATCTTTATTATTCTAATTAAGAAAGGAATTGCAGAGCTTCCCTGGTGGTCCAGTGGGTAGCCTCAGCCTTGCAGTGAAAGGGGCACTGGCTTGATCCCTGGCCCAGGAAGATCTCACATGCTGTGGAGTGGCTGGGCCAGTGTGTCCATTGACTAGCCAGCGCTCTGGAGTGCATGCACCCAGAGCTGGTGGTCTGCAATGAGAGGGGCTGCTGCAATGGGGCCTAAGAATAATGATGGATGAAAATAAATAAATATAAAGTCAATAAAAGAGGCCAAAATTAAAAATAAAAGAAAAAAAGGAATTGCATGTATGTGCACAAGTACATATGCTTTTCCAGTTAATTAGCAAGAATGTATAAGATAATATACATGTATAAGATAATATGATGTAGCTCTTCTGGCCTGTGTTTTGAGAAGGAAAACAGTAAATACCTGGCCTGAAAAATACATCAACTTTGTGTCTTGCTTTGGACTTCTTTTTTTCTCTTTATATCTTACCTGTTTAATGCCACTATTGTTAGTGCCTCATAAAGCAAGTTCTCTCAATTCCTTGGCCATTTTGGTTGATGTGAACTAGCATATGGAAGGCCATGGAGGCACTGCTGGGTTTTCTTTGGCTACTTAAGTATTAACGGTGTTTGGGATCTGATCCTGACCCTTCTCAGCCATGCCGCTCACAGACTGCTCTGCTGTGCACTGTTTATTCTGTGCATATAGTGCAGCTTTTAGTTCAAGAAGCTTATAGAACTCCATGAGGTTCTGGGTGAGTGTCTAAGTGGGTTATGAAGAAACAGGCCTGTTCACTTTTTTTCACCAGCCTAGGAGTGGGCCACTTGGACAAAACCAGGCTTAGATAATCCAGTTGGGCATGACAGGCTGTTCTTCCATGTTGTTCTGAGTGCATGTAGCTTTTCCACATTTTCCTCAGGCTCACAGAGTAAATTCAGCTATCCAGTCACCCTCGTATCTGCACATTAGTTGTTACAGTGATGCTAGTGCTAAGAACCAGATGCAAAACCAGAATGCTGGAGAAAACTGTAACCTCCCTTTGAAACAGGAGTGAGTATAAGCTCTCATGGAAGTCGTGCTTCTTTACTCAGAGTTGGAACCTTGAATGTTTCATCAGCTATAGCCACCTCAACCCAGTCATACGAAAGCAAGGAGACGTTATGCTGTACTTCCAGGACTTAGGTAGGAAGAGTGAGGCCATGAATGACTCAAGTCATTCCTGAGTGTCCCTGTCAAAAGTAAAGTGCAATCTTAAGTGGATTAGTGTTCCAGTCCAGCATGGCAGTTCTGTGATGTCTCGTTTCTTATGAGCTAAGCAGTATGCTTTGACTTGCGTTAACCACATTTCAGAGACCAGCGCTGCTTAGAACATGCTTCTCTCCATGCATAAAGTCATTAAGGAATGAATGATAACTAAATCCGTTTGATCTCTATCAGCCTTAAAATCCCACTGTTACTCTCCATCCCTGTCAATTATGTTGGCCTTATGAAGGTTGATGGGGGGATGTTTTCTTCTTACTGTTATTTATTTTGGCTGAACCAGGTCTTTGCTATTGTGCCTGGGCTTTCTCTAATTGCAGTGAGTAGGGCCTCCTCTTCGTTCTGATGCTCAGACTTCTCATTGCAGTGGCTTCTCTTGTTGTGGAGCATGGGCTCTACAGCATGGACTCAGGAGCTGTGGTGCAAGGGCTTAGCTGCTCTGCAGCATGTGGAATCCTCCCAGACCACAAGGTCCCCTGTGTTGGCAGATGGATTCCCATCCACTGGGAAGTCCTGTTTTCTTTTGACTGCCTCATATATCTGAAGCTTCTAACCAGCTCCTAGGCAGATTGAGCTTTGTTTATAGAGGTCACCTCCACATTTGTTGTTCAGCATTACATTTTGTTTACCAGCCTAGGAGGGCCACTTGGACAAAACCAGGCTTAGATAATCCAGTTGGGCATGACAGGCTGTTCTTCCATGTTGTTCTGAGTGCATGTAGCTTTTCCACATTTTCCTCAGGCTCACAGAGTAAATTCAGCTATCCAGTCACCCTCGTATCTGCACATTAGTTGTTACAGTGATGCTAGTGCTAAGAACCAGATGCAAAACCAGAATGCTGGAGAAAACTGTAACCTCCCTTTGAAACAGGAGTGAGTATAAGCTCTCATGGAAGTCGTGCTTCTTTACTCAGAGTTGGAACCTTGAATGTTTCATCAGCTATAGCCACCTCAACCCAGTCATACGAAAGCAAGGAGACGTTATGCTGTACTTCCAGGACTTAGGTAGGAAGAGTGAGGCCATGAATGACTCAAGTCATTCCTGAGTGTCCCTGTCAAAAGTAAAGTGCAATCTTAAGTGGATTAGTGTTCCAGTCCAGCATGGCAGTTCTGTGATGTCTCGTTTCTTATGAGCTAAGCAGTATGCTTTGACTTGCGTTAACCACATTTCAGAGACCAGCGCTGCTTAGAACATGCTTCTCTCCATGCATAAAGTCATTAAGGAATGAATGATAACTAAATCCGTTTGATCTCTATCAGCCTTAAAATCCCACTGTTACTCTCCATCCCTGTCAATTATGTTGGCCTTATGAAGGTTGATGGGGGGATGTTTTCTTCTTACTGTTATTTATTTTGGCTGAACCAGGTCTTTGCTATTGTGCCTGGGCTTTCTCTAATTGCAGTGAGTAGGGCCTCCTCTTCGTTCTGATGCTCAGACTTCTCATTGCAGTGGCTTCTCTTGTTGTGGAGCATGGGCTCTACAGCATGGACTCAGGAGCTGTGGTGCAAGGGCTTAGCTGCTCTGCAGCATGTGGAATCCTCCCAGACCACAAGGTCCCCTGTGTTGGCAGATGGATTCCCATCCACTGGGAAGTCCTGTTTTCTTTTGACTGCCTCATATATCTGAAGCTTCTAACCAGCTCCTAGGCAGATTGAGCTTTGTTTATAGAGGTCACCTCCACATTTGTTGTTCAGCATTACATTTTGTTTACCAGGTCAAGTCCAACCACGTATGGAATAGAGGGGAGAATTTGGTTTATTCTAGCTTATATTAATCACTGCAGTCTTAGAAACTCACTTTTGACATGAAGAAATATGGCAACTCAGACTTCATTTTAGCAGAGGAAGAATTATGTCAGAGTATCTGGGAGGTGAGTTTGGGAGTACTGTTCTGGATACCAGGTACCCCTCCTTTTCAGTCCACTGTATGTCCAGGGTGACCTTAGGAGGAAAGACCACTATGGCTCGGAGGAGATTTTATTGATGTCATAATATCTGCCACATGATGGAAACTAGGGCAGCATGCCTATTTTCTGCTTAGTTCAAAGGTTATGTTTTGAGCAGGCTTATATAAGTTAGCAAAACAAACAGAATTCTCCTCCTGCTCCTGCAGCCTTTCATCAGCCTCTCCCAGTTCCAGCTTCTTCCCCTCAGCTCCCCTTTCCACAGCCATTAGTCGGCCTGTTCCTGTGACTTGTACCCAGACATGCCTTCCCTTTGAGGGTAGCCTTTTTTAGAAGCTTCCTCTGAAGCTGAAGATGCTGTTTGCTCTTCAACTTCAGACATTCAGCCTAAATGTTGCGTACCTGAGTCTTCCTTGGGTGCAGCATCATGTACACTGAATGGCCAAAGAAGTTGATACTCTAAGCAAGACATTATTGGTTATTATTGGTCAGCCCTGTTTAAAAGATAGAAAATCCAGAGTGACAGGAGGATACTTATGGTGCACGGGCACAGGAGAATGAATCTAGGCACAAGAGAAGAGGGATTTGGGTCACCAGGGCAGCTTTTCACCCCCTGCTGGGGAAAGAGGACACTTAGGCTTGGTAGAAGCCACCTAACAGAGGAGCCTGGTGGGGTTGCAAAGAGTCAAACATGACTGAGCAAACAGATGCACCCTCACAAATAAAATAGGTTATTTTAGCCCCTAGATTTATTCCCATAGTGAATTTTTCAATGTCTGATCACATGTTCTAGTTGATTTCCATTGTAATTTTTGAGATTTTCGCAAGCTCCTAGGCAGATTGAGCTTTGTTTATAGAGGTCACCTCCACATTTGTTGTTCAGCATTACATTTTGTTTACCAGGTCAAGTCCAACCACGTATGGAATAGAGGGGAGAATTTGGTTTATTCTAGCTTATATTAATCACTGCAGTCTTAGAAACTCACTTTTGACATGAAGAAATATGGCAACTCAGACTTCATTTTAGCAGAGGAAGAATTATGTCAGAGTATCTGGGAGGTGAGTTTGGGAGTACTGTTCTGGATACCAGGTACCCCTCCTTTTCAGTCCACTGTATGTCCAGGGTGACCTTAGGAGGAAAGACCACTATGGCTCGGAGGAGATTTTATTGATGTCATAATATCTGCCACATGATGGAAACTAGGGCAGCATGCCTATTTTCTGCTTAGTTCAAAGGTTATGTTTTGAGCAGGCTTATATAAGTTAGCAAAACAAACAGAATTCTCCTCCTGCTCCTGCAGCCTTTCATCAGCCTCTCCCAGTTCCAGCCTCTTCCCCTCAGCTCCCTTACCACAGCCATTAGTCGGCCTGTTCCTGTGACTTGTACCCAGACATGCCTTCCCTTTGAGGGTAGCCTTTTTTAGAAGCTTCCTCTGAAGCTGAAGATGCTGTTTGCTCTTCAACTTCAGACATTCAGCCTAAATGTTGCGTACCTGAGTCTTCCTTGGGTGCAGCATCATGTACACTGAATGGCCAAAGAAGTTGATACTCTAAGCAAGACATTATTGGTTATTATTGGTCAGCCCTGTTTAAAAGATAGAAAATCCAGAGTGACAGGAGGATACTTATGGTGCACGGGCACAGGAGAATGAATCTAGGCACAAGAGAAGAGGGATTTGGGTCACCAGGGCAGCTTTTCACCCCCTGCTGGGGAAAGAGGACACTTAGGCTTGGTAGAAGCCACCTAACAGAGGAGCCTGGTGGGGTTGCAAAGAGTCAAACATGACTGAGCAAACAGATGCACCCTCACAAATAAAATAGGTTATTTTAGCCCCTAGATTTATTCCCATAGTGAATTTTTCAATGTCTGATCACATGTTCTAGTTGATTTCCATTGTAATTTTTGAGATTTTTTTCCCTCAGGAGGTCTTACATACCAATCAAGAATAAAAATAACAGTTAATAATAATAATATTAGCTTCTGACTTTATGAAATAGCCTGTGTACATTAATTATAGTATACAAGTAATCCTTGTTGAGCGAGTACACTAACATATAAAATACATAAAAAATTTTTAGTAAATTCCCATTTTTAGAGTTTACCATGAATGAATTTAACTTGGATATTCAGTCAGGATATTCAGTCATGACGACCCTTTCACTGTCGATATTTAGGAAAATTGCCAGTTTAAATATGGCCTAGAAAATGTCAAAATCTTTTCTTCCTAATAAAATATTTTAGAGCTATAAATTTCTCCTTGGTATTATTGTGTATGTTTCACAGATTTTGATATGAAATGTCTTCATCATTGAGTTCTAAATCTTTCTTAATTTCCATTATGATTCTTGTTTTTAATCACATTTAGTTTACCAGCATATTGAAATCATAAAATCTGTCCTTTTATTAAGTTCTAAGTATTTTGAAATTTTGGTGTGAGAGGAGAATATGTATAATTTCATCCTTCAAAATATTTCCTTCAAAAACTGCTTTTATAGAATATTTGTCCTCTGTTTCTTGCAAGATGTGTGTGCGTGTGTGTGTGTGTGTGTGTGTGTGTGTGTGTGTGTATACATACATATGTATATGTATGGATAAAATAGAGTGCTTTGTAGTATTGATTACAGATATTATTTTCTCTTTTTGGTCTTTCTGATAGCACTGTCTTAAAAGTATGTTAAAATCTCCAATCACAGGATAGTTGATTGTTTAATTTTTCTGTACAATTCTGTATGTTGCTTAAGGCTGTATGTTAGGTGCTCCTTATTCCTTATTCTTGCCTTTTATCAGTATAAAATGACCCTGTTTTGGATTTAAAAAGTACATTTGGAACACCACTGTCTTTTAACTTGTGAGTTTAATCCATTGATATATAATATATTGCAGTTACTGTTATGTTAGGAGTTCTGTCATTTTATAATTTTTACTTAATTTTTAATACCTTTTAATTAATTTTATAATTTTTACTTAATAATTAATTTTTTGATACCTTTTGTTTGCTTTCCTTTCCTATTTTCTCTCTACCAAAGCAAATGTTCTTTGCTGTTTCCATTAGTGTACATTTTCTTTGTTTCTAAGAGACTGCCTTACTTTGAGATTTATGATCTCATTTATCTATTGGCTTCCTAAACTTGGTGACTCAGATGATAAAGAGTCTGCCCACAATGCAGGAGACCCAAGTTCGATTCCTGGGTTAGGAAGATTCCCTTGAGAAGGGAATGGCAACCCATTCCAGTATTCTTGCCTGGAAAATTCCATGAACAGAGGAGCCTGGCAGGCTCCAGTCCATAGAGTCTCAAAGAGTTGGACACGACTGAAAGACTTGAGTGTTCTTAAGCTCAGCCATATTTCTCTCCATCTTTAATAAGGTAAACAACTAATGAACTCTCTATTTTCTTTTGGCCTGCCCACCGCCACTGTGTTTATATTTTCTAAATTCTAGATTCTGGATTTTGGTTATTTTTTCCTTTTCCTTTTGTCCTAAAGTTTTTTTTAAAAGACAATAGTAGACACAGAAAATCTCATTCTTTTATTTAAACATTTAAAAATTGTTTTTTAAGAGTGCTATCACTGTAGTTTCTATGTGTCAGTTCTTTTTATGTTTATTATGTCCTCACATTTGAGTGGCAGTTTGAATATACAATTGTGTGCCCCAAATTCTTCTCCTTCAATACTCGAAAACTATCATTGTGAATTCAGTTTTACTCTTCAGAACTCTGATGTTCTTTTGGGTCTTCTTAAAAAATACCTGTTTTGGGGCTTACTTGATGGTCCAGTGAGTAGAGTCTGCCTTGCAGTGCAAAGGGCACTGGTTCAATTCCTGGCCCAGGAAGATCCCATGTGCCACAGAGCGGCTGGACTGGTGTGTCCAGTTATGAGTCAGCGCTCTGGAGCTCATGCATCCAGAGCTGATGCTCAGCAACGAGAGAGGCCACTGTGATGGGAAGTACACAGAGGTCAAAGGATGAAAATAAATAAATAAAAAACTGATGAAAGAGGGCAAAATTTTTTAAAAAAAATCTGTTTTGTCAGGATGTTTTTAATTTTCTTTGTTTTTCGTATTCTCAGATTTCTAGTATCTTATGAGCAGTATTTTATTTCCCTGTTTGGTACTCCAAGTCCTTTATTTTGAGGTCTTTGAAGTTCTTTAATTTTGAGGAATTGGTCATTATTTCCTTGACTATTTCTTCCTCTCAATATAGTTCTTTTTCTGGAATTTGAAATGTTGGCACTTTCACTTCTCTTTTGTGTTACAAATGTCTAAATTAATTTTTGTTGAGTTTAGAGTCCTAATTTTCTTTGTGTTCTTAGAAAGGTAGGTATAAGTCCATTGTGAAGAAGAATTTTGTGTAGGTACCTGTGATTAGGATGGTCTTTTTTCTACTCCATTTCTGCCTTTTGCCTTTACCAGGTTCACCAGGTTGAACCAAGTGCTTTGGTTCAGAACTGGCTATTATTCCTGTATATAATTCTCATGCCGGGGAGGGGAGCAGACAGGCTTATTAAGTCCATTTCATAGGCAAGTAGGGTACTTAATCATTCGGCCTCCATTTTTGTGGTGCCTTCCCACCTCTAATTCCACATGGGGAGCCTGGTTCTACCCCTGAATCATGCCTATGAATTTGTGAGTATGTTGTAGGTATGTTGACCTAAGGACACCACAAGATTGAAGAATCTACAGGTTTTGCTGGTTTTGATGAGTCCTGGAGCCAGTAGACTTCTGAGCTGTGCTCCCATTGACTTCTGAAACTATTTCTTTTTTGTTTCTATTTCAGAGATGTAAAACAGGTCTTCAAGTACATGTCTATTTAAATAACTAAAAAATCATTTTGTTGTTGTTGTTTTGGACATATGTGGGAAGAAAGGTGGATCTCCATTAAATTTTTTCATTGTCATTTTGACTGAAAATTTCAAGACTGGCCTTTATATTGTTTTGTTGTAAGTGTAGTTACTTTGTTGTCAGTAAGGCTTTCTTTGATGGCAATTGCTAACTGTTTGGTATTTAGAAGCATCTAGATTATTCTGATATGATGGGAACTGTATTTGTAGGTCAGGGGGACCACAGATGGAATCAGCTATTGTCTTCCATCTAACCAAATGCATTGACTGTGCAGTGTGTTAGAGTTAAGTTCATCTAGTACATTGGCTCTTTTTTCTCTTTTTTTTCCCTTTCCTCTTTTCTGTCTATCTTTCCCTTTCTTTCTTACTTCTGCTAATTCATAAGCCAGGATGTTTGAGAGGGGGAACATGGACCAGCCTTCCTAGTACAGATAGCCTGTCTCAGAAATAACAGAAACCTGTGGTTTCAACTCAAACTCAAACATGCTAGGCTAAGTAGAAAACAGTCGGAAATGGATTCAAAGGGAACTGTTTCTGACTTCTTAACAGTTAGGAAGTGTATCTGAGAGGCGGACAAAGAAGAAATGAATTCAATGGGAGAGAAAACTCTGAGCCTCGTTCCCTCCGACAATGCAATAGTAATTCTGTTTAAGTGAAATTAGAAGAAGGTAAGTGGAGAGCATCACTTGTTATCATCAGAACAAGAAAGTTCGCCTAAGTACAGTAAAAGTTAATCAGTATATTAAAATATAGGAGATCAACCTCCTCTGTGTTGTTAACTGTGGTAGAATTATCAAGTTCTTCCTGCGTCTTCCTGCTCAGTTCTCTGCCAGTCATTGAAGATTTTAGTCTCTCATGAGAACAAAGCACTTGTGCATGTGCTCAGGGTCAGAAAGAAGTAAGTAATCAATCTATTGGGTTGGCCAAAAAGTTCATTCAAGTTTTTCCAGAAGCTGTAATGGAAAAACTCGAATGAACTTTTTGATCATCCCAGCAGCTGGTATGTAAGACATGTCCTTGTGAATACTTCTTTGATCACTTTTTTAAAAGCGAATCTATGTCTGGGGGGAAATCCTGAATGCTTATTACACTTCTCTCTGTTTACCACAAGAACAACAATAACCACCTCTACCACCAATAAGGAGTAGACTGCTCCTTGCACTGAAGTTCTCCTAGGGTTCTCTTCTGTTTCTGCATCTTCTCCTTCGCTCTCTCCATGCAATGCCATGACTTCTACTCTGCCCACCTGCCTCTGACATCAGTGAATCTGTCCCAGACTTCAGGGCTCTGGAGCTGTATAATCAGATCCCCTGAATCTCTTATCAATCCCTCAAACCCAACACCTCTACAGAGGGATGCCCTCACCCAACTCAGCTATTGTCTTCCATCTAACCAAATGCATTGACTGTGCAGTGTGTTAGAGTTAAGTTCATCTAGTACATTGGCTCTTTTTTCTCTTTTTTTTCCCTTTCCTCTTTTCTGTCTATCTTTCCCTTTCTTTCTTACTTCTGCTAATTCATAAGCCAGGATGTTTGAGAGGGGGAACATGGACCAGCCTTCCTAGTACAGATAGCCTGTCTCAGAAATAACAGAAACCTGTGGTTTCAACTCAAACTCAAACATGCTAGGCTAAGTAGAAAACAGTCGGAAATGGATTCAAAGGGAACTGTTTCTGACTTCTTAACAGTTAGGAAGTGTATCTGAGAGGCGGACAAAGAAGAAATGAATTCAATGGGAGAGAAAACTCTGAGCCTCGCTTCCTCCGACAATGCAATAGTAATTCTGTTTAAGTGAAATTAGAAGAAGGTAAGTGGAGAGCATCACTTGTTATCATCAGAACAAGAAAGTTCGCCTAAGTACAGTAAAAGTTAATCAGTATATTAAAATATAGGAGATCAACCTCCTCTGTGTTGTTAACTGTGGTAGAATTATCAAGTTCTTCCTGCGTCTTCCTGCTCAGTTCTCTGCCAGTCATTGAAGATTTTAGTCTCTCATGAGAACAAAGCACTTGTGCATGTGCTCAGGGTCAGAAAGAAGTAAGTAATCAATCTATTGGGTTGGCCAAAAAGTTCATTCAAGTTTTTCCAGAAGCTGTAATGGAAAAACTCGAATGAACTTTTTGATCATCCCAGCAGCTGGTATGTAAGACATGTCCTTGTGAATACTTCTTTGATCACTTTTTAAATGCGAATCTATGTCTGGGGGGAAATCCTGAATGCTTATTACACTTCTCTCTGTTTACCACAAGAACAACAATAACCACCTCTACCACCAATAAGGAGTAGACTGCTCCTTGCACTGAAGTTCTCCTAGGGTTCTCTTCTGTTTCTGCATCTTCTCCTTCGCTCTCTCCATGCAATGCCATGACTTCTACTCTGCCCACCTGCCTCTGACATCAGTGAATCTGTCCCAGACTTCAGGGCTCTGGAGCTGTATAATCAGATCCCCTGAATCTCTTATCAATCCCTCAAACCCAACACCTCTACAGAGGGGTTTTATTATGCCCCTCACCCAACTTGTTCCTTGTTTTCCATTCCATATTTCAATCCATAATTCTACATTCACCCAGTTACCTAAGGCAAGAACTTGAGGGTAGAGTGCCTTGTACAGTAAGTCCCATACATCTGAACAAGTTGTTTCAAGAACATGTTCAAAAGTCCAACAAAGTTAGCCTCAGTACTCAACTAACACAACTGGCTACATAGTACAACACTGTAACAGGTTTATGATACTTTTCAGACAAATAATATGTTAAAAAATAAACACAAAATAAAAGGCTTTTAATCTTGCAAGACCTTGAAAAGAACAGTAGTAGTGTACAACAGCTGGTATACAGGGGCTGACAGCTAGAAGAGTTACTGACTGAAGGAGGGAGAGGAGGTGGGAGACGGTAGAGCTGAAAGGTTGTCCACCATAAGAGATGGAGGGCAGCCTGCAATTCCACTCACACCTGATGTTGATAGAACACATATTTGCATCTTTGAAATTTCACAACTTGAAGGATCGTATGTCCAGGAATTACTATATATAAGCCGAACTTTAGCAAATTGAAGAAAGAGGATGACAGTTGTCTGTGACTTGAAAGAGGGGAGGATGGTCCTCAGAAACCATTTGCAGATGTTGTAACAGCACTGCTTTGAGATTTGTAGGGTTTTTTTCTTCTTCATTCCTGGAGGCATTGGCTTTTCAGTGTCATGACTTTTTCTCTGGCAGTGAGTCCACAGGCCTTATTTCCTGAAGCCTCCTTATTTTCCTACCACTGCCCTTTATTCTCTAAGGATTACCAAGATGAAGCATGGTCTTCACCCTCAAAAGATGCATAATGGAAGTGGGGAGCTAAAATCAGGTCATAGAAGCATTGACAGTACACTGTAAGCTTGACCCATGCTTGCGGTCGGGAGAGAGGAGAGAACAGACAGGAAAGGTGGTTGGCAAGAGCTTAGGGAGAAGTGGGAATTAAGCTGGGGGTTGTGAGGAAGTCATTTTCTCTTCTAGACAGTGGCAGCTCTATTCTAGTGCATTTCTCATCTTGGAGTCTGTTCATAATGAAAGCCCTTTGGTACCGTTTTTGTTCACGGACCCAGTGCAGCCTTGTTACTCGTAGGTAATGTGTCTGGAGATGCCCGTTGAAAGGGTAGCCCCTAAGCAAGGAGGCTGTATGATACCCTGAAGAAATGAGAGGTGAAAAACCATGAGGGTGTCTGACTTTAATTCTCAAATACAAATGCGCTTTGTAGGATTTAAACTCTTTATTCCTGATATTGTTGAACACAGAATTTTTTAAAACTTTATTATTTTCCTATTAATAGTTACAAAGAAGTCTGTTGATGTTGGTGAATTAAAATTTTAGCATATTTAACCTTTCGCGCCTGATATTAGTGTTTCCTCAAGTTCGGTGATTCTCAAGTAGCTGAGCCCATTCCTGAACAGTGAGGGAGAAAGGAATTTTGTGGGAGCTCTCTGTTTGATCAGTTTGTATGCACCTATGCCCTTGTATCAATATGCTTTTCACTTGAGGGTTCAGACTACCACCGTTTGGCAGGAAAAAA
The DNA here is from genome assembly GCA_022376925.1 of Tragulus kanchil. NCBI lineage: Eukaryota > Metazoa > Chordata > Mammalia > Artiodactyla > Tragulidae > Tragulus > Tragulus kanchil. Next base: position 37,800,190 of record JAIOJX010000025.1, read on the forward strand.
GAGAGACATTCTCTGACTAGCATGTGATTTAATATGTCAAGTGACCATTTGTGTTGTGCCAGTCTGCTTGGGGACAGGATTGGAGGGTGTGGTGAGGCGCTGGTGTCTCTGGTTGTTGGAACATTTTAGGTAACATATGTTTTGAAAGGAACCTTGGACCTTGGACTCCATGTCTCCATGCTGCTCCTCACTGTTGGGTTTCTCCTTGTAGGAGTGGGGCAGGGAAGAGCTAGGTCCACTGGCTGCCTTTGCTGTGTCAGACCCTGCCCTGGAGACAGGGCCTAGGGCCCAGAGAGCAGAGGTCCAGCATCCAGCCTCCTGCAGCCAGGAAGCTGCTGGCATGGGACCCACTGTAAAGGTTATCCTGTCCTGGTGCAGAACTGTTCCTAGTTTGCAACTTCTAGCCAAGCCCCAAGTTGGCAGCTGTCCTGCAGGTAAACGTTTGGAGTTTGGTGCAGACTCTGCTGGGGTTACACAAGAGACCATCTTAGTTTTGAAGAGAATGGTTGCCCAGAAGGATTGAGAAACATCCAGAAGGGCCCAGGAAAGCTGAAGCTTCAGGTCTCATTCACAGAAAAGAACTGGATGGATTGAGCTCTCTGGGCACAGAGGGAAAAGCAGCCTTTACTGTAGAGTCGACTGTATCCCAGAATGAAAATAAATCAAAAGGAGATCACAGAGGTCTAGCCATGGGTTTTTCATTCATTTGCCTGAAAATGAGCCCTTCTTTTCAGGGCTGAATTATCTCAATTAGCTAACTGCATTTGTGGTGAAGGGCTGCAGAGAAAGCATATGGTATTCAAGTTTTTAAAAAGTTTATATGGGAATATTTTTTGCTTTACCTTGTGTTTCTGCTGTGCAGCAGAGTGAGTCAGTTGTGTGTATACATTTAACCCCTCTTTTTTGGACTTCCTGCACATATAGGTCATTACAGAGCATGGGGTAGGGTTCTCATTAGTGATCTATTTTATGCATCGTATCAGTAGTGTACATATGTTAAACCCGATCTCCCACTTCATCCCACTCCCCTGTCCCCACCTTGGTACCCATATGTTTGTTCTCCATGTCCATACAGTATTCTAGACTGTGTTTGTGAAAGGGGAGAGAGAGCCAGGCTTTATCAGGAGACTTTGCTCAAGGAGAAGACCTGCCCACAGAGAGGACATTTACCTTTTGTTCATCCTGTATCTCCTTCCCCAACTGCGCACTTCGGAAAGACAGAAGCTCAGAACATTCTCTTTCACCACAGTCTTCTGCACAGGATCATGCATCTCCCTAAGTGCTTCCTTAAGGAATCCCTTCTACCTACCTGCCTGAATTCCGCTTTCCCAGAATCTCCGTTGTTCAGGTTCTTTTAGCCCTAATTGTAAGCTGGGTCAGAGTTAAGGAAGAATTATTGTATACAGTCAGTTTTCAAGATTAGTGTCTTGGGGGCGAGCTTAGTCAGAGGCCAATATTTCTCTTGGGGGCGGCAGTTGAGAACTGTCTAGTTGCCACAGCCCCAAGTTGGCAGCTGTCCTGCAGGTAAACGTTTGGAGTTTGGTGCAGACTCTGCTGGGGTTACACAAGAGACCATCTTAGTTTTGAAGAGAATGGTTGCCCAGAAGGATTGAGAAACATCCAGAAGGGCCCAGGAAAGCTGAAGCTTCAGGTCTCATTCACAGAAAAGAACTGGATGGATTGAGCTCTCTGGGCACAGAGGGAAAAGCAGCCTTTACTGTAGAGTCGACTGTATCCCAGAATGAAAATAAATCAAAAGGAGATCACAGAGGTCTAGCCATGGGTTTTTCATTCATTTGCCTGAAAATGAGCCCTTCTTTTCAGGGCTGAATTATCTCAATTAGCTAACTGCATTTGTGGTGAAGGGCTGCAGAGAAAGCATATGGTATTCAAGTTTTTAAAAAGTTTATATGGGAATATTTTTTGCTTTACCTTGTGTTTCTGCTGTGCAGCAGAGTGAGTCAGTTGTGTGTATACATTTAACCCCTCTTTTTTGGACTTCCTGCACATATAGGTCATTACAGAGCATGGGGTAGGGTTCTCATTAGTGATCTATTTTATGCATCGTATCAGTAGTGTACATATGTTAAACCCGATCTCCCACTTCATCCCACTCCCCTGTCCCCACCTTGGTACCCATATGTTTGTTCTCCATGTCCATACAGTATTCTAGACTGTGTTTGTGAAAGGGGAGAGAGAGCCAGGCTTTATCAGGAGACTTTGCTCAAGGAGAAGACCTGCCCACAGAGAGGACATTTACCTTTTGTTCATCCTGTATCTCCTTCCCCAACTGCGCACTTCGGAAAGACAGAAGCTCAGAACATTCTCTTTCACCACAGTCTTCTGCACAGGATCATGCATCTCCCTAAGTGCTTCCTTAAGGAATCCCTTCTACCTACCTGCCTGAATTCCGCTTTCCCAGAATCTCCGTTGTTCAGGTTCTTTTAGCCCTAATTGTAAGCTGGGTCAGAGTTAAGGAAGAATTATTGTATACAGTCAGTTTTCAAGATTAGTGTCTTGGGGGCGAGCTTAGTCAGAGGCCAATATTTCTCTTGTGCGCCAGGGGTGAGTCAAGTTGAAGTGTGTCTAAGATCGTTTTTGGAGAGCTGGTGCCTGGAGTTCACGCATCCTCTGTTTCTGTGACTTAGGACTGAGGAAAAAGGAAACTTTAATCAGCTGGGGCATGACCTTCCATATTGTGCATCATTTGCTGCCATGGCAGTTTGTTGAGCAGCTCCTGTGACCCATCAAGATTATAAAACTCAAGGCCAAACCATTGCCGTCTCAATAGAAAGTTACTGCCTCAGGGAGATACGTTTGAGCAGTTGTGACTTAATGGGGACCGTGACTTTGACTGAAGGGGCCAAGCTTTGATGTGGGCTGATGGAACCATGAAAGTGAGGAGACCACTTGAGAGCCATAGGCACTCTTTTGAGCTCTTACCCACCTTCTGCATTTTTCACCCAAGCCATAATGTGTACACGTATTACTAAACATACTTCACCAAATGGTCCTCCATGAGTTAATAAATCATGGAACCCATTTAAGAAATGCTTTTTCCATTTGAGTTTAAAGTCATCTCCTGTGGCTTCCCTGGTCGAGTGGTTAAGAATCTGCCTGTCTATGCAGAGGACTTGGGTTTGATCCCTGGTCTAGGAAGATCACACGTGCCACAGAGCCTCGAAGGAGCCTGAACACCATGCTATTGAGCCTGTGCTCAAGAGCTTGGGAAAATGCAACTATAGAAGCACCTAAAGCCTGTGCTTCTCAGCTGAAGAAGCCACCTCAATGGGAAACCTGTGAATGAAGAGGCGCTTCTTCTCTCTGCAGCTAGAGAAAGCCTGCGTGTGGCAGCAAAGACCCAATGCAGCCAAATAAATAGATGTTGTGTGTGTTAGTTGCTTAGTCATGCCCGACTCTTTGCAACCCCATGGACAGTAGCCCACCAGGCTCCTTTGTCCATAGAATTTGCAAAAAAAAAAAAAAAGAATATCGGACTGGTTTCCCATTCCCTTATCCAGGGCATCTTCCCAACCCAGGGATCCAACCCGAATCTTCTGCATTTACAGGCAGATTCTTTACTGCCTGAGCCACCAGGGAAATCCTTAATAAGTAAATAAATCCTAAAAGGAAAACCAAAAGTAATCCCCTGTAGTAGCTGCAGGGTTTGGTTCTTGTAGAACATCTTAATGTTCACCAGCACATGGAAGTTTCTTTGTCCAGGATTTAATACATTAGGCTATTAAATTGTAATCTAAGATACCGACTCAGAAGACAAGGTCCCTTTCAGGTTGTTGACTATGTTATGTGCTGGGTGATGATTGACAGTGGCTTAAAGAGTCACGGCGTGGCTCGAAGGAAAAAGGCTGGACCCCACAGAGCTGGTACACGGCTCTGAAGGACATATGGTCTCCTTGGGGCAGGATTGTTTTTTTACTATGTTTTTTTTGGGGACCCAGGTAACTTCGACGCGAAATTGGTCCATGAAAGTGAGGAGACCACTTGAGAGCCATAGGCACTCTTTGAGCTCTTACCCACCTTCTGCATTTTCACCCAAGCCATAATGTGTACACGAATAAACATACTTCACCAAATGGTCCTCCATGAGTTAATAAATCATGGAACCCATTTAAGAAATGCTTTTTCCATTTGAGTTTAAAGTCATCTCCTGTGGCTTCCCTGGTCGAGTGGTTAAGAATCTGCCTGTCTATGCAGAGGACTTGGGTTTGATCCCTGGTCTAGGAAGATCACACGTGCCACAGAGCCTCGAAGGAGCCTGAACACCATGCTATTGAGCCTGTGCTCAAGAGCTTGGAAACTGCAACTATAGAAGCACCTAAAGCCTGTGCTTCTCAGCTGAAGAAGCCACCTCAATGGGAAACCTGTGAATGAAGAGGCGCTTCTTCTCTCTGCAGCTAGAGAAAGCCTGCGTGTGGCAGCAAAGACCCAATGCAGCCAAATAAATAGATGTTGTGTGTGTTAGTTGCTTAGTCATGCCCGACTCTTTGCAACCCCATGGACAGTAGCCCACCAGGCTCCTTTGTCCATAGAATTTGCAAAAAAAAAAAAAAAGAATATCGGACTGGTTTCCCATTCCCTTATCCAGGGCATCTTCCCAACCCAGGGATCCAACCCGAATCTTCTGCATTTACAGGCAGATTCTTTACTGCCTGAGCCACCAGGGAAATCCTTAATAAGTAAATAAATCCTAAAAGGAAAACCAAAAGTAATCCCCTGTAGTAGCTGCAGGGTTTGGTTCTTGTAGAACATCTTAATGTTCACCAGCACATGGAAGTTTCTTTGTCCAGGATTTAATACATTAGGCTATTAAATTGTAATCTAAGATACCGACTCAGAAGACAAGGTCCCTTTCAGGTTGTTGACTATGTTATGTGCTGGGTGATGATTGACAGTGGCTTAAAGAGTCACGGCGTGGCTCGAAGGAAAAAGGCTGGACCCCACAGAGCTGGTACACGGCTCTGGATTGTTCTTGAGGTTGTCACTGATTTATGACAGTGCTCCTTAGCGACCAGGAAGTCATTGTGGCCACCATTAAGGTTTTCATCTTCCATTTGATCTGATTTTGATTATTGTTTTATTTTTTCTTATGGGGAAAACACTCCTCACTGCATATTATCTATGATTTATTTTAAGCATCTTTGCTTTAAAAAGGGGATAAAAAGAAAATCCCTAAAGATAGGGCACAAATCTCAGGCTGTGTTTTCAATGTAATTCTGGATGTGATTGGTTTGACTAATCAAACGATACCCTGTAGTTATTAGTGGAGTTTTTTTTTTTTTTTTCTCCTCTGAGCATTTGTTTGAACATTAATGCCTTTTTCTTCTCCCCAGGTGACCGTCCCAATCTTCCTAAGGAGGACACCCCTCCCAGCAGCCTAGACTCTCTTTCCTCCCCATCTCCCACGACTGCCACTGCCCATGGGCCCCCTGGACCAGACAAGAACCACCTTATTGCGGATGGGGGCAGCTTTGGGGAGTGGGTATCCACTGCGTAAGTAGCTGTGCTTTTCTGTTTGGCACTGACAGAAGGAGGGCGGTGATTTTCATAATGAAGATTTTTGTTTGTGGTAGGTCAGTGCTGAAGCCTTAGCTCTCAGGATCCTTGTTCTGTAACCCCTGTGTCTGCCAAAGAGAGAAGGGTCCATAAACCAAAGGCAATATGGTCTGTCTATTCCCAATATGGAAGGGGCATTTCACATCTGTTGTTAAGTTCAATTTGTGACAGTTTGGGGTCGCCTCAGGGAAGGTAGTTATTGTCCTGATCTGGATATTTTCTCATTAGTTATTGCAAACTTTTAGAAAGACACAGATGCATGCCTTGTGATCAATAGACTTTTAAGCTCTATATAGAGTGATTTCTTAATTATATGTATTTTTACGAGCTTCCTGCTAGTGTCTTACTCCATTTACTATGTAGCATCATGTGTAATTGATAGTTGATGGACGAAATGTCTGATTTTATCTTCTCAGTTTGGTTTAGTGCCAGGCATATGCAGATCAGTTCAGGTGTATTAGGGCAAATAATTCCAATACAAACAAAACACCATGGATCTGTTTTGTCTACATGAGGTTGTGTCTTTCTCTGCTTCCTGAGGTTGTGGAATTAATGCAGATTGATCGTGGTATGAGACATCACATTTCAAACAAATGCTCAGAGAAGGGAAAAAAAAACAACAACTCCACTAATAATTACCTGACATTACTTGATCAGTCAATCAAGTGACATCCAAAAATACATCTGTAATTCAATCTGAGAATATTTGGGTGTCCTGCCTTTAAAGTTAAAAAAATTTAAAAAAAAGTTGCTTAAAATAAGTCATAGATAATGATGTCCTTTGACCCTAGCTGGGCGTTCTTGGGACTTTAAATGGAATTGAAAAGTGTTCCTCACATTACTTGGCTTTTTATAGTTACTGCTGGATTCACATGAAATCATTATGAACTTATTAAGTATTAAAAGAGGCAGGGAGAAATCTGGTACGCTAAAATTCGGGGGTGACCTGAAGACTTTTCCAATATAACTGAAAATCTAAGGGAAATTCAAAATATGGGTATACATTCTCCAGGTGAGATTTTTTTTTTCCCTCCAAGATTGTCATATATGTGTATATAAAGGCTGAAGATTATATTGTGGATTTAAATTACATATTCCTCAAATGGGCCTGTCATTTTTACTATTCTCTTTTAAAAACAAGAATAGTTTTTCACTTTTGTGCTATAAGCGAAGGGTCCATAAACCAAAGGCAATATGGTCTGTCTATTCCCAATATGGAAGGGGCATTTCACATCTGTTGTTAAGTTCAATGTGTGACAGTTTGGGGTCGCCTCAGGGAAGGTAGTTATTGTCCTGATCTGGATATTTTCTCATTAGTTATTGCAAACTTTTAGAAAGACACAGATGCATGCCTTGTGATCAATAGACTTTTAAGCTCTATATAGAGTGATTTCTTAATTATATGTATTTTTACGAGCTTCCTGCTAGTGTCTTACTCCATTTACTATGTAGCATCATGTGTAATTGATAGTTGATGGACGAAATGTCTGATTTTATCTTCTCAGTTTGGTTTAGTGCCAGGCATATGCAGATCAGTTCAGGTGTATTAGGGCAAATAATTCCAATACAAACAAAACACCATGGATCTGTTTTGTCTACATGAGGTTGTGTCTTTCTCTGCTTCCTGAGGTTGTGGAATTAATGCAGATTGATCGTGGTATGAGACATCACATTTCAAACAAATGCTCAGAGAAGGGAAAAAAAAACAACAACTCCACTAATAATTACCTGACATTACTTGATCAGTCAATCAAGTGACATCCAAAAATACATCTGTAATTCAATCTGAGAATATTTGGGTGTCCTGCCTTTAAAGTTAAAAAAATTTAAAAAAAAGTTGCTTAAAATAAGTCATAGATAATGATGTCCTTTGACCCTAGCTGGGCGTTCTTGGGACTTTAAATGGAATTGAAAAGTGTTCCTCACATTACTTGGCTTTTTATAGTTACTGCTGGATTCACATGAAATCATTATGAACTTATTAAGTATTAAAAGAGGCAGGGAGAAATCTGGTACGCTAAAATTCGGGGGTGACCTGAAGACTTTTCCAATATAACTGAAAATCTAAGGGAAATTCAAAATATGGGTATACATTCTCCAGGTGAGATTTTTTTTTTCCCTCCAAGATTGTCATATATGTGTATATAAAGGCTGAAGATTATATTGTGGATTTAAATTACATATTCCTCAAATGGGCCTGTCATTTTTACTATTCTCTTTTAAAAACAAGAATAGTTTTTCACTTTTGTGCTATAAGCAGTAATGACCGTGGTTATATAGGAACCCAGAATCTGTAATGCCAGGCACTCTAGCAGTGGAATTTAGGGGCTGTGTGTGTGTGTTTGTTTTAAAACACAAACCAAATCTCTAATTATTTTTGGCAGTAAGTTGCCTATCACAGTGAGTAGAGAGCATTTTAGTCAGTTCTTCTTTCATAGTGGTTCTGTGGAGAAGTGACATTCTGAGCCACAATGCAGCCAGTGCTCAAGTCATAGCATGTCCATTGCTGAAACATGAAGAGCTTGGTATTTTTGGTTGTAAATCAAATGTGGAGTGAATCCTCTGGTTTCCTATTCATGCAAATTTTAAAAAAAGCACACCCAACTTTAGTCTTTGTTTCTGTTTTATGTCTTAAGCCAGGCCATGCACAGCATGTACTACCTTAGTTCCCCAACCTGTGTTCTCTGCATTGAGAGCAGAGTCTTAACCACTGGACCACCAGGGAAGTCTCCATAGAGATTTTAAAATGTGGAAAGTGCGCCAACATTGAAAGGCCCGGAAAGGAGAGGGCACAATAAGTAGTTGAAACCAGTCTAGAAAAGAGATTTTGGTTATAATGGAGACTTCCAGCTACTTGAAGAACTTGATTTTTCCCCCCTGAGTTCTGGCCAAACACTTTTCTCTCTTACATATGTAGAATGTTTCCTGTGTATCTTTTAAAAGATCTACTTGTAAACGTACTTCAATCCAGATTTCTCATAAAGTTTGGGAGTGCTTCTCATACTTGAGGCCAGGGAGAGTCCTCTGCAGGGCTTGTGAAGCCCACAGTGGACCCCACCCCCGAGTGATGCTTCAAGTTACAGGGGAGCCTGGTAACATGGGTTTCTAATGTATTTCCTGATGATGTCGACAAACCCTGACATAGTCTCCTATCTGCCTCTCCCGCCATGGTTCTAGGCATATGCTGAAGTAAACATCTCTGAGGAGTATAATTAGGAGAAGTGACACTGCCTGGTGCTTCTCTCTTTTTTTTCCTTTTCTCTTCTAGGATTGTGTGTTCGCTGTTGTCAAGTAGCCCCTGGGTGCTCCCTGCAAAGGTTGATTCCCTCTGCCTGAAATGCCTCTCTTCCTTTTTGCTCAAGACAACCGTGACCCGTCTTCAGGGTCTAATATAGTTTTCACTTTCAGGAAGCCTTCTTGAGTATTCTAGTCTCCTGGAGGATTCAGAATAATACGTTTCTCTATTCCCAATACTTGACATTAGGAAATGATTCCCTAGTTAATATTGTTGTTGTTGTTCAGTTGCTAAGTCATGTCTGACTGTGACCTCATGAACACCAGGCTCCTCTGTCTTCCACAGTCTCCCAGAGTTTGCTCAGATTCATATTAATATCTCCTCTTGTCTTCAATGTTTCGTAGCATCTGGATCTTTTCTAACAAGTCAGTTTTTTCTCATCAGATGGCCAAAGTGTTGGCGCTTCAGCTCCCAAATTTTTCAGGGTTTATTTCCTGTTGGATTGACTGGTTTGATCTCCTTGTAGTCCAAGGGTCTCTCAAGGGACTCTCTTTTTTTTCTTTTCAGATTCTTGTCTGGTTTATGGCTGAGTGTAGTCATGAACAATTTTGTTCAAATATTTTTGCACTTTTAAAACTTTATTTTGGATATATTTTTAAAAATGAAAATGCTTTGAAAAATTGATTTTTATAAATACTGTCAAATTCTCCTACACAATTATTAAGCACCATAGTTCGAAAATATCAGTTTTTTCAATGCTCAGTGTTCTTTATGGTCCAACTCTCACATCCATACATGACTACCAGAAAAACCATAGCTTTGACTATGTGGATCTTTGTTGGAAAAGTGATCTCTCTACTTTTAATATGCTGTCTAGGTTTGTCATAACTTTCCTTCCAAGGAGCAAGTGTCTTAATTTCATGGCTACAGTCATATCTGCTGTGATTTTGGAGCCCAAGGAAATAAAGTCTATCAGTGTTTCCATTGTTTGCTCATCTATTTGCCTTGAAGTGATGGGACTGGATGCCAGGACCTTCATTTTTTGAATGTTGAGTTTTAATCCAGCCTTTTCACTCTCCTCTTCCACCTTCATCAAGCAGATCCTTAGTTCCTCTTCATTTTCTGCCATTAGAATGTGTGTTCGCTGTTGTCAAGTAGCCCCTGGGTGCTCCCTGCAAAGGTTGATTCCCTCTGCCTGAAATGCCTCTCTTCCTTTTTGCTCAAGACAACCGTGACCCGTCTTCAGGGTCTAATATAGTTTTCACTTTCAGGAAGCCTTCTTGAGTATTCTAGTCTCCTGGAGGATTCAGAATAATACGTTTCTCTATTCCCAATACTTGACATTAGGAAATGATTCCCTAGTTAATATTGTTGTTGTTGTTCAGTTGCTAAGTCATGTCTGACTGTGACCTCATGAACACCAGGCTCCTCTGTCTTCCACAGTCTCCCAGAGTTTGCTCAGATTCATATTAATATCTCCTCTTGTCTTCAATGTTTCGTAGCATCTGGATCTTTTCTAACAAGTCAGTTTTTTCTCATCAGATGGCCAAAGTGTTGGCGCTTCAGCTCCAATTATTCAGGGTTTATTTCCTGTTGGATTGACTGGTTTGATCTCCTTGTAGTCCAAGGGTCTCTCAAGGGACTCTCTTTTTTTTCTTTTCAGATTCTTGTCTGGTTTATGGCTGAGTGTAGTCATGAACAATTTTGTTCAAATATTTTTGCACTTTTAAAACTTTATTTTGGATATATTTTTAAAAATGAAAATGCTTTGAAAAATTGATTTTTATAAATACTGTCAAATTCTCCTACACAATTATTAAGCACCATAGTTCGAAAATATCAGTTTTTTCAATGCTCAGTGTTCTTTATGGTCCAACTCTCACATCCATACATGACTACCAGAAAACCATAGCTTTGACTATGTGGATCTTTGTTGGAAAAGTGATCTTTTACTTTTAATATGCTGTCTAGGTTTGTCATAACTTTCCTTCCAAGGAGCAAGTGTCTTAATTTCATGGCTACAGTCATATCTGCTGTGATTTTGGAGCCCAAGGAAATAAAGTCTATCAGTGTTTCCATTGTTTGCTCATCTATTTGCCTTGAAGTGATGGGACTGGATGCCAGGACCTTCATTTTTTGAATGTTGAGTTTTAATCCAGCCTTTTCACTCTCCTCTTCCACCTTCATCAAGCAGATCCTTAGTTCCTCTTCATTTTCTGCCATTAGAATGGTTTCTGCCATTTTGCATGAGGTATGCTGTATAGAAGTTAAGTAAGCAGCATGACTGTATACATTACTCCTTTTGCAGTTTGAACCTGTCAGTTTTTCCATGTCCAGTTTTAACTGTTGCATTTTGACCTGCATAACAGCTTTCTCAGGAGGCACGTAACATGGTCTGGTTTCCCTTCTGTCTGAATTTTTCACAATTTGTTGTGATCCACACAGTGAAAGGCTTTTGTGTAGTCAATGAAGCAGAAGTAGATATTCTTCTGAAATTCCCTTGCTTTCTCTGTGATCCAGTGGATGTTGGCAATTTCATCTCTGGTTCCTCTGCCTTTTCTAAATCCAGCTTGTACACCTGGAAATTCTCAGTTCATATACTACTGAAGCCCAGCTTGAAGGATTTTGAGCATAATCTTACTACCTTGCACAATGAGTGCAGTTGTCCAATAGTTTGAGCATTCCTTGGCATTCTCTTTTTTGAGATTGGAATAAAAACTGACCTTTTCCATTCCTGAGGCCACTGCTGAGTTTTCCAGATTTGCTGACATGTTGAGTGCAGGACTTTAACAGCATTGCCTTTTAGGATTTTGGGTAGCTCAGCTGGAATTTCATCACCTCCACTAGCTTTGTTCATAGTAATGTTTCCAAAGGTCCTCTTGACTTCACACTCCAGGATGTCGAGCTCTAGGTGAATGACCACATCATCATGGTTTCCAAGCCTCTCACATCCATACATGACTACCAGAAAACCATAGCTTTGACTATGTGGATCTTTGTTGGAAAAGTGATCTCTCTACTTTTAATATGCTGTCTAGGTTTGTCATAACTTTCCTTCCAAGGAGCAAGTGTCTTAATTTCATGGCTACAGTCATATCTGCTGTGATTTTGGAGCCCAAGGAAATAAAGTCTATCAGTGTTTCCATTGTTTGCTCATCTATTTGCCTTGAAGTGATGGGACTGGATGCCAGGACCTTCATTTTTTGAATGTTGAGTTTTAATCCAGCCTTTTCACTCTCCTCTTCCACCTTCATCAAGCAGATCCTTAGTTCCTCTTCATTTTCTGCCATTAGAATGGTTTCTGCCATTTTGCATGAGGTATGCTGTATAGAAGTTAAGTAAGCAGCATGACTGTATACATTACTCCTTTTGCAGTTTGAACCTGTCAGTTTTTCCATGTCCAGTTTTAACTGTTGCATTTTGACCTGCATAACAGCTTTCTCAGGAGGAACGTAACATGGTCGGGTTTTCCCCTTCTGTCTGAATTTTTCACAATTTGTTGTGATCCACACAGTGAAAGGCTTTTGTGTAGTCAATGAAGCAGAAGTAGATATTCTTCTGAAATTCCCTTGCTTTCTCTGTGATCCAGTGGATGTTGGCAATTTCATCTCTGGTTCCTCTGCCTTTTCTAAATCCAGCTTGTACACCTGGAAATTCTCAGTTCATATACTACTGAAGCCCAGCTTGAAGGATTTTGAGCATAATCTTACTACCTTGCACAATGAGTGCAGTTGTCCAATAGTTTGAGCATTCCTTGGCATTCTCTTTTTTGAGATTGGAATAAAAACTGACCTTTTCCATTCCTGAGGCCACTGCTGAGTTTTCCAGATTTGCTGACATGTTGAGTGCAGGACTTTAACAGCATTGCCTTTTAGGATTTTGGGTAGCTCAGCTGGAATTTCATCACCTCCACTAGCTTTGTTCATAGTAATGTTTCCAAAGGTCCTCTTGACTTCACACTCCAGGATGTCGAGCTCTAGGTGAATGACCACATCATCATGGTTATCTGGGTGATTATGATCTTTTTTGTACAGTTCTTTGGTGTATTCTTGCCACATCGTCTTAATCTCTTCTGCTTCTGTTGATCCTTACTGTTTCTGTCCTTCATCATGCCCATCCTTGCATGAAGAGTTCCCTTGATATTTCTCCAGTTAATCCTTATATTTCTTGTTGTCTGAATCCTTATGTTTCTGTTTCTGTCTATATATCTCTATTAGTATCTCCATCTGCCTGCCTGCTTATCTTACTCAGTTCCAGCTGCTGTAACAAAAATACTTTGATTGACTGACTTTATGAACAGCAGGAACTTAGTTCCCACAGTTTTGGAGGTTGGAAGTCATCAGTTCAGGGTGTCAGCCTGACTGGTCTCATTGGGAGACTACTTCTGGTGTGCAAATTGCTCACTTCCCCTGTATCCTCACATGATGGAAAGCAGAGAGCAGAAACAGGCTCTTGTGGACCTTAGAGGAACACTCATCCCATTCATGAGGATTTTGCTCTCATCTTATCCCGAACCAGGAATCAAACCTGGGTCTCCTGTACTGCAGGCAGATTCTTTACCATCTGAACCACCAGGGAAGCCCAAATGATACTGAAATAGTTATTAATAAATATTTCCCATTTTAATTATTTTGTGTTTATAAAAATACTTTCCTTGTGGAAGTCTCATTTCTTTCTGTATATCATTGAATGTCTCTCAGGCAATTCTGTTTGATTTGGTTTCCATCTTCTTTCTTCCTTATAAAGATTTAAACTCATCTGGGAATTGAATAGACTTAATTTCACCATTTTCTCTTTGTAGCATTTTTCTTCATTTTCTTAGCATTTATAAACTTATTTTTCATTGTGTGTGTATGTGCTTTCTTTTTTGTTTCTTTAAAAAATTACCTATTCATACTAGGTGTACTGTATTGATTATAGTAGGGTCTGAGTAAATCTGATTAAGATCTCTTTTAATAAAAACCAGGGCTATTCTGGGGCCATTAGAACTCTCTCAAAACCTTAAAGAAGCAGCATACTGGTCTGCCTGGTTTTAATCTTGAGTGGTGATTCTTTGTTTCAGAACTTGTACTCACCTTATCTCAGGTCTTGAAAAATGATACCCAAATGTATGAGAATCGCATAGGACTTCAGTGACTCTGTTGTACAGAAATACCATGACCCTATGCACCAGCAAGCACATTTACACAGAAAAAGCTACAGCAGCTGATATTCTGATATAGGCAGTGTGTAAATATAGCTGTAGCCTCTGACAGGTAGAAAACAAGTCAGCAGAATTGGATTTCTTAGATTTTGGCTGATGTTTATGACTGGTGATTATTATTCATCACAATCAATCAATCTGGAGCTATTACTTACCTGTACACTCAGTAAGGTGATGGGTGACTTCATCGCCAGTGATGAATTGCTAGCTCAGTCTCCTTGGAGGACATTACATCATAGGTCAAGGTATTTCGAATGTTCCAAAGTCATTTTTTTCCCCAATAAAGTAGTTTTCTCTTCAATTGTAAATGATGGGGCAGGTCTTTGACAAGTAATTTTTTTAGGTTTGCTGCCATGAAAGAAAATCTCCTGTAAGAAATAGTGGACGTTGCTCTCTGCTTCCTCTCCAGATTTCCAGTGGAAAGGAGCGCCTCCTCCTAGCACTTACCCACATTCAAGATGGCAGCAGCCATTGGTACCCACATGGAATGATGTGGGGGGGTTAATACTGTACACAGTTGCCATGGTACCACAGGGTACGTCTTCAGGGGTACTCAGTTCTCTTCAGCCAGTGAGTTCTGGGTTTGAGAACTGGCTCAGGTCTGGAAACTGAATAAGGGATGGCATTTCTTTTAGGCAGCTTTCCATTAGGCAATGAATCTCAGTCTTCAATTCTTGATCTATGAATTATCATACCAGGCAGCATTCTTGTTGGCCGTCCATCTGCCTTGTCTCTAGAAATATCATGATCTATTAACTATTACCAGAAGTCCCCCACATTCAGAATTTCCTGCTTCCATTCTGACATTATTGGTGAGTTTTAAAAATTTAGCTCTTGTTTCTCTTCTCCTGTCACCTGTCCCCTGGCTTTCTAGAATCCTATCATCCCTTTGACTGCTATAATATTATCTCCTAGTTCAGCCCCCACTACAAAGGACAGACATAGTGAGGTCAATTCTTTGCCCACTTGCTCACTTCTTATTGCCTCATATATACTTTCACTTGGGGAATAGACCTGGGTTGTTTTTTTTTTTTTTTTTCCTGGTTTTGTTTTATACCAACATTCCCACTTTTCCAAGCTTTTTCATGTCTTTCTGTACAAGTCACTGTGGTGGTTCTGGCCTCAATGCTTCATTTAAAGTGGACCATAACGTTTGTTAGAATAACTTTATTTACATATAATTCACATACATAATTCATCTATTGAAAAGGGTTGATCGTGACCTAATCAGACAGAGGTGTGACCATAGCCACATCAGTTTTGAAAAATTTCATCACTCAGAGGAAAAGCTGAAGCTCTAGCGCTTTGGCCTCTTGATGTGAAGATTTGATTCATTGGAAAAGACTGTGATGCTGGGAAAGAGACTGAGGGCAGACGAAGTGGGTAACAGAGGATGAGATGGTTGGATGGTATCACTGACTCAATGGACATGAGTTTGAGCAATCTGCAGGAGATGGTGAAGGAAAGGAAGTTTGGTGTGCTGCAGTCCCTGGGCTTGCAGAGTCAGACACAACTGAAGAACTGAATAGCATCAACAAAGGCATATTTAAAACATTGTATCCCCTGTGCCCATTTATTCCTATGTAGTCAGCCTCTGTTTCCCTTCAACATTCCCTTTATCTGTAGACAAACAGTAATCTGCTGCTTAGTCACTTCAGTCATGTCCGATTCTGTGTGACACCATGGACTGCAGCCCATCAGTCTCCTCTGTATGGGATTCTCCAGGCAAGAATACTGGAGTGGGTTATCTGCCTTCTTCCAAGGGGATCTTCTCAACCCAAGGATGGAACCCAGGTCTCCTGCATTGCAGGCAGATTCCTCACCACTGAGCCATCAGAAAAGACCCATATGCATATATTTGAAACCCCATGGACAGTAGCTCACAAGGCTTCTCTGTCCACAGGATTCTCCAGCAGAGAATACTGGAGTGGGTTGCCATTTCCTTTTCCAATAAATAAAATCCCACAATTTAAAAAAAAAAAAAGATGGCAGCATCTTAGAATAGCTTTTCATAACTGGGGATGTTGATACTCTGAGGTGTAACTCTTTGTTCTGGCAAGCTGGGAGGGCAGTAGATCCTTCTCTCCCACCCAGTATGAGGCTTGGCTTGGCTTCATTTATCCTGAGTGTGAAGGTGTTCCTAACACATCTATTCTAGCTGCTGCTGGCCTCAATGCTTCATTTAAAGTGGACCATAACGTTTGTTAGAATAACTTTATTTACATATAATTCACATACATAATTCATCTATTGAAAAGGGTTGATCGTGACCTAATCAGACAGAGGTGTGACCATAGCCACATCAGTTTTAAAAAATTTCATCACTCAGAGGAAAAGCTGAAGCTCTAGCGCTTTGGCCTCTTGATGTGAAGATTTGATTCATTGGAAAAGACTGTGATGCTGGGAAAGAGACTGAGGGCAGACGAAGTGGGTAACAGAGGATGAGATGGTTGGATGGTATCACTGACTCAATGGACATGAGTTTGAGCAATCTGCAGGAGATGGTGAAGGAAAGGAAGTTTGGTGTGCTGCAGTCCCTGGGCTTGCAGAGTCAGACACAACTGAAGAACTGAATAGCATCAACAAAGGCATATTTAAAACATTGTATCCCCTGTGCCCATTTATTCCTATGTAGTCAGCCTCTGTTTCCCTTCAACATTCCCTTTATCTGTAGACAAACAGTAATCTGCTGCTTAGTCACTTCAGTCATGTCCGATTCTGTGTGACACCATGGACTGCAGCCCATCAGTCTCCTCTGTATGGGATTCTCCAGGCAAGAATACTGGAGTGGGTTATCTGCCTTCTTCCAAGGGGATCTTCTCAACCCAAGGATGGAACCCAGGTCTCCTGCATTGCAGGCAGATTCCTCACCACTGAGCCATCAGAAAAGACCCATATGCATATATTTGAAACCCCATGGACAGTAGCTCACAAGGCTTCTCTGTCCACAGGATTCTCCAGCAGAGAATACTGGAGTGGGTTGCCATTTCCTTTTCCAATAAATAAAATCCCACAATTTAAAAAAAAAAAAAGATGGCAGCATCTTAGAATAGCTTTTCATAACTGGGGATGTTGATACTCTGAGGTGTAACTCTTTGTTCTGGCAAGCTGGGAGGGCAGTAGATCCTTCTCTCCCACCCAGTATGAGGCTTGGCTTGGCTTCATTTATCCTGAGTGTGAAGGTGTTCCTAACACATCTATTCTAGGTGCTGCTGAGCCTCTGTCCTGCATCAAAGATTCATGCCTGCCCAGACGTGGTGCTTGTTAGTTAAAGTTATCAAACAGTAGACTTCTCTGCCCACTTACAGCCTTATAGACTCCGTGTGTGCTCACTGGTGACCATCTTTATACTTGTCAATGAAATCACTTGCTTCTTTTAAATTGGGCTGACAAATAGAAGCCTCCCATAAACAGCTACTCGGTATTTGAAATTCCTTGGCGTTTGGTCCATTGATTGCTTTTCAGGGAGTTGATGAACTTTGCTAGGAGATAGCAAAGTACCCCTTCAATTGTATTTGTGTCTACCACAACAGCAATTTATCTGAAATTCAGAAAAATAATTCTTTTAAGCAATTTTTAACAGGATTTGGTGAAATTGGGTGCCCACTTAGAGGTGATAAGGTAGCAGTCAAGACTATCTTAAAAAAATTTTTTTAGCCTCTTTCATTGTTTGTTTATTTATTTATTTATTTATTTTCATCCATCTTTATTCTTTGGCCTCTGTGGGCCTCCAATCACAGTGGCCTCTCTCACTGTAAAGCACTGGCTCTGGGAACATGTGCTCCAGAGCACTGGCTCATAATTGGACACACCAGTCCAGCTGCTCGCGGCACGTGGGATCTCCCCGGGCCAGGGATTGAACCAGTGCCCCTTGCACTACAAGGCAGACTTTTTACCCACTGGACCACCAGGGAAGCCTGATATCTTAAATTTTTTCTCTCTCTTATTATGATGATTGCTTTGAAAGGAAATAGGGGATTTATCTTTTTTAAAAGATTTTTTTGATGTAAACCATTTTTAAAGTCTTTATTAGATTTGTTTCAGTATTGTTTCTGTTTCATGTGGGATCTTGAGGCATGTGGGATCTTAGCTCCCAGACCAGAGATGGGACCTGTACCACCTGCATGGGAAAGCAGAGTCCCAACCATGGGGCCATCAGGGAAGTCCTTCTTTCCTTTGGCTTTTCATATCTATATTTTGCTAAACTTGACTAAGATGAACACACATGACCTTTGTAATAAGAGCAGAAAACAGGCAAGATCAAGAGAGGGTAGTATTTAACCTCTCAAAGTGAATTGCCCATCACAGGACTTTCCAGAAGCTTTATTGACTAGTCAGGCCATCATATCCTTATAAATGGAGCATCTTGTCTTCTCTACTTACCTGTGTGTGGGTCCTGGTTATGGAGAGTGGTGGGCTCCATTGACCATGATCTGTAGTAGACCTAGTGCTTGGCATGCTAGTGCAGGTGGGAGGTACCTCCTGGTGCTGTGGGAAGTGAATTGGAAGCCAGTGACCCATACCTAAATGAGCAACTAAGTCCCTGGTGGGTTCAGAGAGATTGAGTTGTAAGATAGCCCCTAAGGAAACACAGGGCAATGAGCAAGAGGGGGAGCCACCTTGTGGTGAGCCCTGGCAACCTTGTGACGTCTGTTCAGAGGTTAAACCCTTCTGGACCTGTGCAGGTTGGAGACTTAGCGCGGACAGAAGCTTAGGCTTCAGCAGGAGTGGATGGTGAGAGGCTGCAGGGAAGGTTTGATGCGATAGATCCTCTCTTGCATTTCTCACAATCAAAGATGGCGGAGCATTGACTCTCAGGGGCCACTTGGCCTCCCAATCACAGTGGCCTCTCTCACTGTAAAGCACTGGCTCTGGGAACATGTGCTCCAGAGCACTGGCTCATAATTGGACACACCAGTCCAGCTGCTCGCGGCACGTGGGATCTCCCCGGGCCAGGGATTGAACCAGTGCCCCTTGCACTACAAGGCAGACTTTTTACCCACTGGACCACCAGGGAAGCCTGATATCTTAAATTTTTTCTCTCTCTTATTATGATGATTGCTTTGAAAGGAAATAGGGGATTTATCTTTTTTAAAAGATTTTTTTGATGTAAACCATTTTTAAAGTCTTTATTAGATTTGTTTCAGTATTGTTTCTGTTTCATGTGGGATCTTGAGGCATGTGGGATCTTAGCTCCCAGACCAGAGATGGGACCTGTACCACCTGCATGGGAAAGCAGAGTCCCAACCATGGGGCCATCAGGGAAGTCCTTCTTTCCTTTGGCTTTTCATATCTATATTTTGCTAAACTTGACTAAGATGAACACACATGACCTTTGTAATAAGAGCAGAAAACAGGCAAGATCAAGAGAGGGTAGTATTTAACCTCTCAAAGTGAATTGCCCATCACAGGACTTTCCAGAAGCTTTATTGACTAGTCAGGCCATCATATCCTTATAAATGGAGCATCTTGTCTTCTCTACTTACCTGTGTGTGGGTCCTGGTTATGGAGAGTGGTGGGCTCCATTGACCATGATCTGTAGTAGACCTAGTGCTTGGCATGCTAGTGCAGGTGGGAGGTACCTCCTGGTGCTGTGGGAAGTGAATTGGAAGCCAGTGACCCATACCTAAATGAGCAACTAAGTCCCTGGTGGGTTCAGAGAGATTGAGTTGTAAGATAGCCCCTAAGGAAACACAGGGCAATGAGCAAGAGGGGGAGCCACCTTGTGGTGAGCCCTGGCAACCTTGTGACGTCTGTTCAGAGGTTAAACCCTTCTGGACCTGTGCAGGTTGGAGACTTAGCGCGGACAGAAGCTTAGGCTTCAGCAGGAGTGGATGGTGAGAGGCTGCAGGGAAGGTTTGATGCGATAGATCCTCTCTTGCATTTCTCACAATCAAAGATGGCGGAGCATTGACTCTCAGGGGCCACAGACTTTGTTGTAGCTGCTTTATAAATGTTTCATGTTGAACTTCACATCAAACCTGGTGGGGTAGAGATACATTCTTTTTTAAAAAAAAAAATTAGGTATTTATGTATTTGCTTACTCCGGTCTTTGTTGTGGCAAGTGGGATTTAGTTCTTTGACCAGAGTTGAACCTGGGCCTCTGCATTGGGAACAAGGAGTCTTAGCCACTGGACCACCAGGGAAGTCCTGGTATATTCACTTTTAAACATAGGGAAATGGAAGCACAAAGATGGTTGGAAATTTGTCACAAGTCACATGACTAGTAAGGAGCAGAGGTGAGTTTGACTCTGATCTATCTTCCTCTGTGATCTGTGGACTTGTTTTACTGTTAGTGTGGAGATGGTCTGGTTGCAGATGGGCATGCTGTCAAACTGAAATTTTTCCACTGATTCTGAGACCCAACAAGCTTACTAAGGGTGGCTGTCAGCTGGCCATTGCCCTTGTTTTGAAGAGGGAGAGCTGACCCGGTGTTAGGTCATGCGGCTGTGGTTTATAATTATCTATGGGTAATAAACACTTGAATCTGAATGGTGGCACATTCACCATCCAACACCTTTGGCTGAGATCTGTGGGGGAAGGCATCCCTCCTGCCCACCCCCTCTATGGCACAGCTGGGAGACTTGGAAATTTGATATTTTGCAACAGAGTAATATCCATAATCTTTTTATGAGTAACATATCTGGTAAAGCTCTTGAAACTAATCTCAGGGTGCACATTCTTGGCCATCAACCATTGATCTCTGCACGTTCATTGGTGGAGGGGGTGGGGTGTTATAATAACTTTTGCCTTGTGTATCTTCTTGAATCTTCTTTCTGACTTGGTATAGAAATTATGCTTCCCTGCCCACCTAGCCTCCTCACAGCCATCCATACACATTGCTTGTGTGTTCCCAGGTGTTTGGAGTGTTTGTATTGTTTGCTTGGCACTTGCATGTGGCCCAATTCACTTGGTCCTTTCCTGTGCTGTAACTACAGGTTTTGAAACTAAGAGGCTTTATTTTGAAGTCAGATTGTTGGTCATTCTTACAACTTTAAAGTTCCATAATGAACAGTTGACTTTCCAAAATAAAGACACTTCTCTGAATTTTTGTAGTAGCTTCTCTAGTGCTTAAGATTCAAAACAAAAAACACACACACAAAATGTCACCTCATGAGTCTTGTTTTTCATTTTATCAGTTTTTGTTGTGATTGGTCATTTGCTGTCCATGGGTTGGTTGGCTAAATAGTTGCTTTACAACATTGTGTTAAGTTTCTGCTACACAACAACATGAATCAGCTGTAAGTATAAGGAGAAGCCCGGTAGGCTACGGTCCATAGGGTCGCAAAGAGTTCGACATGCCTGAAGCGACTTAGCATGCGTACATATATCCTCTCCTTGACTGTCCCTCCCAGCCCCACCGCAACCATCTCATCTCTCAAGGTCACTACAGAGCACTGTGCTGAGCTTCCAAAAGCACTGATTTTAGAGTCTAATGAGCCTAACTTTGCATCCTTTTCCTGCCACTTGAAACCTTGTAGAGGCCTTATATAAACTACCTGAGCAAACTAAGGCTTAGCGAGATTATCTGCAAAGGAGGCGTGAGAGTACCAGCCCCTCTGAGTTGTTGTGAGGTTTTAAGGTACCACATGTAATAAAACCCCACTGCTCCCCTGGGAGCCTTGGGCGGCCACCTGCTTGCATTTTCCTTTCCTCTGAGGACCTCACTTGATATTCTTAGTTGAACTTGACCCGACTTCCTGGTCCATCAGTTATATAATCTCCCCTCTAAATGGCATACAGAAAAATAACCTCTCTAGACCTGGAGGAGCCTTTGGTGTTGACCCAAAGCTGTGTTGTTTCCAGCAGTTACAGTAGTTGTTGCAGGAGGACCTGGGGATCCTGTTCTAGCCTCTCTGTGCAGGAACCTGCTGTGTAGAAGCTTTTGAGAAAAAGACCCTGGGGTATTGCGCAGGAACCCATTGAACTCCCTAAACTGTTAAGAGCAGTTTGGAAAGCTCACCCATGACATAGGTATCCCATAAGATGGCTTAGGGAATAACCAGAGGATCTTCAGAGCAGAGGAGTGCTGTACCCCTTTTGAGCTGTGTTTGGGGACCACCTGCCCACCCCACCCTGTTCTGTCTGTTTCGCCCTCACATTGAGTGGTGGTATAATTCTTCCATATATGAACTGAGCTTGTAGAAACATTCCTGTCAGTTGCCCTGCAAGACCACAACTCTGAGACCTCTCCAGCCCTGTAATTCTGTGATATGCAGCCTCAGCTCCTTTTCTGTTCAGCCAGCAAGCTACAGTTCAAGCCTTGTCCCTAATTCCACAGACCATCCAGAAAGCAGAGAAATGTGATTCAAGCAACACTTTGAGCAGAAGATTGGTCGGAGTTATCACTCTCACATAGCCATTTTTATGGCAGAGCCCAAGTAAATGTCTGCCTGGGAGTGAACTTTGTAAGACATGGGCTGACTAGAGGGTGGTGCCCTTTCTTGTCAAGGAGGGAACCCAGCAGCAGCCGCGTCATCCAGCAGGGTGCAGACTGAGTGTTCATTGTGATCGTGTCCATCCTCAAAAGGCTCTGTCTTATCTGCTCTGGAGAGATTTCCTTCCATTCCCTTTCTTCTCTTGAAGCCCAACTGCCTCCTGCAGAAAACTTTTTTCTCATGGGATATTAAGTTCTGGCTTTTACGTGCTGGCTTGATCCTCGGGCCGTCTCCTTCCTGGATGGGAGGTGATCTGGAAGATGAGGAAGGGGAGTGGGCTTTTTGAGCCCTGGGGAGTTTTCCATCAATGTCTTCATGTCCTCCAACTCTCCACAAAAATATTAGACTTGCATCTGATCCATTTTCATAAAATGTGACCCACGGCTGCCGGAGTTTTTTACACATAAATAAAGTTTTATTGGAACACGGCCACCCAGACAACGGATGCTGTGTCTGTGACTGCTTTTGTGCTGCTATGATAACAACTGGGTTAAGTAGTTGCAACACCTACAGCCTGCAAACCTCAACGCATTTGCCGTCTGGTCCTTTGCAGAAAGTTTGCTGGCCTCTATCTAACCTATAAACAGGAACTGATCTTTTTGGAAAAGCCCACATTCCTTAAAAACCAGTTTCAACAGTTGTGATTAGTCGCCACGTTTCAGATGGGTGGTCCAAGGGATTTTTAAATTAACCCTTATGGATCTTTTCATATTAGTCAATTAACCAACAGTTTTCCTTCAAGTGTGTGATCATAATTTCAGAAAGCATTTAGTGTTTCAGTGATTAAAAAATTATTTGGAGTTACTCTTTTTACAACCTATTGTTAAGAATAAAAGAATTATTTTGAAATAGTTTTAGATTTGTAGAAAATGTGCAAAGAAAGTAATAGAGTTCTTGTAGACCTTTCACTCAGCTTCTACTGTTAACATCTGATACCGAAGCACTCTGATTAAAACTAACAAATTTGTCAGAGTTCTCACACTTGTACAATTTTACTTTTAAGCAAATTTACTTTGGTTAAAACAGGAATTCAGTTTGGTACAACACCTACAGTCGTTACTTGTATTTCATTATTATTTTTTCACTTATGTCCTTTGGTTCTAGGATCCAGTCCAAGATCCGTGTAGGGACATACTGCACTTAGCACCTTTTCCTAACAATGATGGCATTTACTGACTATTTAGTCTCCCTTCTTCAACACAGTTCATTGCCTTTGGGTAAAGAAGATGAAGAGATACTGAAGAAAAAGCAGAGGCAAAAATGGGGTTGTAAGAAGTGAGCTTGGTGTTCACTGGCCTCCAGTCACTGCTGGAGGCCTTCTGCCTGCCGTCCTACTGTATCCCACCGCCATCCAGCCTCTTAACAGTGACTCACTTCAGGGCTTCCCCTGGTGGCCCAGTGGGTGAGGACACCGCCTTGCAGTGCAAGGGGCGCCGGTTAGATCCCTGGTCTGGGAAGATCCCACGTGCCGCGGAGCGGCTGGACCGATGTGTCCAATTACCGAGCCAGAGCTCTGGAGCGCATGCGCCCAAAGCCAGTGCTCTGCAGTAACAGAGCCACCGCGATGGGAGGCCCACAGGAGCCAAAGAACAAAGACGGATGAAAATAGAGAAATGAAAAACCAATAGAAGTGGCCCACCCACTCCCCTCCCTCCCCAACCCGACCCCCGCCCAAAATAAATAAATAAATCTTTAAAAAAAAAAAAAAAAACAATGACTCACTTCAGCCAAGGAGATGGGACTGGGGAGATGGTTAGTCACCTGTTTTGGTTGTCGTCGACCCTCAGCCAGAGCTGATAATGCTAGCTGTCCCCCACCCTCTAAGAGAGTGAGAAGTGACCTCCTTGGTCCCTTACCCCACCTCAGTTTTTGCTTTTTAAACAGAAAGAGGAACAAGCTTAGGGAAATTACGAAATTGCAGTGGGCTCCCAGCCAGGGCTGTCTTGGAACCCAGGTGTCTCTCTAGAGTGGCGGCGTTTTGCACACTTGTTAACTGGTGTGATTAAACTCCTTCAGGTGCCCTGCCCGTGAGCATCTGACTCTGTGGTCCTGTCCCCTGGGTACCTCTGCCTCCCTTCTCCATTCAGCTCCTCGTGTTCCATTCCAGCCGCTCGCTGGGAGGGACCTGAGACGCTGAGCTCTCGCAGCCTGGTCAGAAGGCAGCTTTGACCTGGCATGACCTTGAGTGAGTCACCTTTACCTTTCTGCCATCAGCTTCTCAACTGTCATGTGGGACTGGGTGCATTAACGCCTGCGAGTTGTGTCTGGCGCTGCGCCGGCCGTGCCAGGGCATAGGGAGGGGGTGACGGCACTGATGAGCAGGGCACTGACTCGGGGCAGAAAGCCTGCCCCGATGCCCATGTGACAGCTGCCTCCCCCTCTCTTCTCCTGCGGATGCTGGGCACCTCTCCGCGTGGCCCTCATCACGCTGCGTCATGATCATCAATGTGTCATGCTCCTCTCACCTGACTGGGTGCTCATGGAAAACAGATGTCAGGTCGTTCCCTGGGTGTCCTCAGGGCAGGCGTGGGGCCTGACCGGTTTTGAACGATGAGTGAACAGGGCCCAGTTTGAACCCTCCTAGTGATCACTGGTGACCGTCCTGGCCAGCACTGTGGATTCTGGTGGCTTGCCACAGGCGCCTGCCTCTCCCCATTGTCCTGCCCTCGCTTGGAACCAGCAGGGTGCTGGCTGGGGAGCTCTCTGGCACCTAAGGAAGAGCAGTGGCATTTATTTGAACAGAGATTTCCCTTAATATACAGATTGACAATATTTCCTTCTGTCTTTATTAACATTTTCAAACACTTTTGCCCAGGACAGCTGTTCTAGACTTATGCTGTACGTTTCCCAGGCTGGAATGAAAGATCATTTCCCTAATGTATTAGCTTCTGTTCGGAGACCTCGCAAATGGGGTTTTCAAACCTTTCCTTCCGGTGCGAATTTCTGATTTGATGCTGACATCATAAAAGCCGTCTTGAAACGGATGGCTGGTTGGGGGATTTAATCACTCTAGAAAAGCAGTCGTTTCTTTCCTTGGGACGTAGTCTCCCTCGAATGGTAACGTATGCTCTCTGCCCCCAGAGTGTTGAATCGGGTGCTTTGCTGCCAGCACTGCCCAGAGCCTGACCCGCCTCTGCTATGCAAGAAATGTTTGTTAGAGGCAGACCTTCTCTGGTGACCAGTGCAGCTGTTGTCAAATTCTTAGCAGGCCCTAAGTCCCCTCTCCCATTTCTGAAATGTTTTTCCTTTGCTCCATTCCAGCCGCTCGCTGGGAGGGACCTGAGACGCTGAGCTCTCGCAGCCTGGTCAGAAGGCAGCTTTGACCTGGCATGACCTTGAGTGAGTCACCTTTACCTTTCTGCCATCAGCTTCTCAACTGTCATGTGGGACTGGGTGCATTAACGCCTGCGAGTTGTGTCTGGCGCTGCGCCGGCCGTGCCAGGGCATAGGGAGGGGGTGACGGCACTGATGAGCAGGGCACTGACTCGGGGCAGAAAGCCTGCCCCGATGCCCATGTGACAGCTGCCTCCCCCTCTCTTCTCCTGCGGATGCTGGGCACCTCTCCGCGTGGCCCTCATCACGCTGCGTCATGATCATCAATGTGTCATGCTCCTCTCACCTGACTGGGTGCTCATGGAAAACAGATGTCAGGTCGTTCCCTGGGTGTCCTCAGGGCAGGCGTGGGGCCTGACCGGTTTTGAACGATGAGTGAACAGGGCCCAGTTTGAACCCTCCTAGTGATCACTGGTGACCGTCCTGGCCAGCACTGTGGATTCTGGTGGCTTGCCACAGGCGCCTGCCTCTCCCCATTGTCCTGCCCTCGCTTGGAACCAGCAGGGTGCTGGCTGGGGAGCTCTCTGGCACCTAAGGAAGAGCAGTGGCATTTATTTGAACAGAGATTTCCCTTAATATACAGATTGACAATATTTCCTTCTGTCTTTATTAACATTTTCAAACACTTTTGCCCAGGACAGCTGTTCTAGACTTATGCTGTACGTTTCCCAGGCTGGAATGAAAGATCATTTCCCTAATGTATTAGCTTCTGTTCGGAGACCTCGCAAATGGGGTTTTCAAACCTTTCCTTCCGGTGCGAATTTCTGATTTGATGCTGACATCATAAAAGCCGTCTTGAAACGGATGGCTGGTTGGGGGATTTAATCACTCTAGAAAAGCAGTCGTTTCTTTCCTTGGGACGTAGTCTCCCTCGAATGGTAACGTATGCTCTCTGCCCCCAGAGTGTTGAATCGGGTGCTTTGCTGCCAGCACTGCCCAGAGCCTGACCCGCCTCTGCTATGCAAGAAATGTTTGTTAGAGGCAGACCTTCTCTGGTGACCAGTGCAGCTGTTGTCAAATTCTTAGCAGGCCCTAAGTCCCCTCTCCCATTTCTGAAATGTTTTTTCCTTTCTGCTGCCAAAAAGTTTCTTAACATGCACAGTGTTTGGAGGCTGGTATTGGAGAAGTTGCTTGAATCCCAAGCAGCATCTACCTCTGATTCATGGCATTGTCAGAAAAATAAACTGTGAAATGTACGCATACACAGTTGCGGTCATAATTTCATATCATTAAGGGTTTGTTCCTCTCCGTTGGGAGAGCCAATGGGTCTTTTCCTGAAGCGCAGACATGTTTTGCCAAAGCAAAAGGTACTGATTTTTGTTACCGGACAGAATTTTTTTATCCCTTTCACAAATGTGTGTCCCCCTCCCCACCCACTCCTAAGGCAGGAGAAATTTCCATGGCGTTTCTGTATCAGAGTTTTTTTTTTTTTTTATTCTTTATTTTAAAGGTTTTACAGAGTTTTGTAGTTCACAGACATGTATGTTCCCAGATCAGTCATATGCATATCCATGGTCCCCCATCCCACCCCTCCAGACCTTCGTCCCAAGCCATTGTGAGCACTCCTATTCCCTTAGCACTATGACACTAGCTATCTTTTCCACACATAACATTATAGGTTTCCTTGTTACTTCCTCCATGCTTCCCCCTCCCTATTTCTTCCCCACAATGTCCCTGTGTCTATGCTCTGTTTTTCCATGAGTTCCCTGCGTGTGATATCAAGACCGTCCAACTAGATTCCATATATGTGTGTTAGAGTTTTTTGAGCATGAGTTTCTAAATTAGCGGGAAGAAACCTCTGTGTTTTGGGTGAAACCCTCTTATTTCCATTTTTCCTTTTCTCTGAGAAGGAAACATTCCTTCTCAAAGGAAGCTTGGCTCTTCTGCCCTGAAAGGAGTTGTGGTGCTTTCAGTTTTGTGTGTGAGAAGCTGGGGAGAGAGCAGAGAGGCATATTCGTCTTCCTCTGTAATTTATTTCTCTTTTGGTAAACGTGGTTTCTGTGCTTTTCAGGAAGAGTTGACTTGACCTCCGTTTTGCAAACGCGGCTTGGCCTTCAGGAAACAGGGCTCTTTAGCTGCTCTTTTGTAATTGGTCAGTGGCGCATTATTCTGTAACTTCAGTGGTTTGAGATCATGGCCAATCTTGCTCATCAAACATCCACAATATCTTTAATGCTGTTCTGGTAAAAAGTTTCCCTTTTAACCCCAAATTTTGCACAGTGTTTGGAGGCTGGTATTGGAGAAGTTGCTTGAATCCCAAGCAGCATCTACCTCTGATTCATGGCATTGTCAGAAAAATAAACTGTGAAATGTACGCATACACAGTTGCGGTCATAATTTCATATCATTAAGGGTTTGTTCCTCTCCGTTGGGAGAGCCAATGGGTCTTTTCCTGAAGCGCAGACATGTTTTGCCAAAGCAAAAGGTACTGATTTTTGTTACCGGACAGAATTTTTTTATCCCTTTCACAAATGTGTGTCCCCTCCCACCCACTCCTAAGGCAGGAGAAATTTCCATGGCGTTTCTGTATCAGAGTTTTTTTTTTTTTTTATTCTTTATTTTAAAGGTTTTACAGAGTTTTGTAGTTCACAGACATGTATGTTCCCAGATCAGTCATATGCATATCCATGGTCCCCACCCCCCCCAGGTCCCCCATCCCACCCCTCCAGACCTTCGTCCCAAGCCATTGTGAGCACTCCTATTCCCTTAGCACTATGACACTAGCTATCTTTTCCACACATAACATTATAGGTTTCCTTGTTACTTCCTCCATGCTTCCCCCTCCCTATTTCTTCCCCACAATGTCCCTGTGTCTATGCTCTGTTTTTCCATGAGTTCCCTGCGTGTGATATCAAGACCGTCCAACTAGATTCCATATATGTGTGTTAGAGTTTTTTGAGCATGAGTTTCTAAATTAGCGGGAAGAAACCTCTGTGTTTTGGGTGAAACCCTCTTATTTCCATTTTTCCTTTTCTCTGAGAAGGAAACATTCCTTCTCAAAGGAAGCTTGGCTCTTCTGCCCTGAAAGGAGTTGTGGTGCTTTCAGTTTTGTGTGTGAGAAGCTGGGGAGAGAGCAGAGAGGCATATTCGTCTTCCTCTGTAATTTATTTCTCTTTTGGTAAACGTGGTTTCTGTGCTTTTCAGGAAGAGTTGACTTCGGCCTCCCGTTTTTGCAAACCGCGGCTTGGCCTTCAGGAAACAGGGCTCTTTAGCTGCTCTTTTGTAATTGGTCAGTGGCGCATTATTCTGTAACTTCAGTGGTTTGAGATCATGGCCAATCTTGCTCATCAAACATCCACAATTAAAGGGGTAGCAGAGAGAAGGAATTAAATAGGTTTTTTTTTTTTCTTTTAATGCTGAAATTCAGGAAGTGGTAGGAGAGAACGTTCAAAATATTTTATTATGTTCTAACAGGTAATGAACATTTTTCTTGAATTACCTATCAGTTTTGATCTTAAACCCAAAGACTTTCTTAGCTTGAGTTTTCCTGTGAACCACAGAATATAAGAAATGACCTGAGTGTTTTCTCAGTGCTCCCAAGGATGCTGATGTCAAGGACGGTGACAAACTGCACAAACTGAAATTTGACTCCACTTTGCAAGCTCCCACACTGTCCCGCCATGATCCCAAGGATGCTGGCAGAGGATATGGCACTCCTGGCCAGAGCACTGCATTCATCACAGCTGTAGTGGTCCTCAGAGTCCCAATTCCCATGGGGTATCGCCCCACCTGCCTGTGGAGTGCTATAAGAGAGAATCCAGAATTCAGGAACCAGGTCTTTTATGATGGTGGTAAAGCTCTGTTATTCACTCCAGAGGAAGACACAAACTTTATCTTTCTAGGCTCTGTGCTCCACAAACAACTTGGAAACAGTTACCCAGCCTCTGCTCACTAGAAGGGCACAAACACCAGAAGTTCATGTAGAATTGTCTCCCAGCACGCTCATATCTAGATTGCTTCTAAATATGTGGGAGCCAGGCCCATTCATTGTGTACTTGCGTGCCTTGGGGCCTCCTTCTCTCCTAGGACCCAGGCTAGGCATTTTGCTTATGGGCGCCCTTTCCCAGATGCCTAAAGTGAAAGTCACAGTGTTAGTCGTTCTGCTATGTCTGACTCTTTGTGATCCCATGGACCGTAGTCCACCAGGATCCTCTGTCCTTAGAATTATCCAGGCAAGAATACTCAAGTGGGTTGCCATTCCCTTCTCCAGGGGATCTTCCTGACCCAAGCAGTGTTGGCAGATTCATCACCATTTGAGCCATCAGGGAAGCCCTATCCCAAATGCCTAGGGTTCCTCTATTAAGTCAAAGGGAGAAAGAGAAGAATATCTGATACTCTATTGTCAACCGGAGACATATTAATGCCATAGGTGTTGGTTTCTGCAAAAAAAAAAAAAAAAGGAACCCTGGTCCATAACATATTAAAAGCAATACTTGACTGCTTTTTGAGAAAATATAAGTATTTAAGGAATTAAATAGTTAAAAATATTTTAGATCCTTATTACCAAAAAAATAGAAGTAAAAACAAATTCTAGAAAATAGGAGATGGTTTACATAAGGAAGCTCATGTTAACTATTTCTTGCCTCCCCTTCCACCCCCCACCAACAAAGAAATTGTGGGCAGGTTGCTTTGGAGACACATGTGAAGCACAGTCTAGCCTATGCTAGAGGTGAGAAGTCAGGTCTTGGGTCTTGAGTATATTTCTGTACCTGCTTCCTGCCTCATCCCCACTCCTCCTCAGGAGAGAAGCCATTGGAAAGTTTCCCGTATTCTCGAGACCACACAGCTTTGTTTCCTGAACTTTGTTTTGCTGGATGGGTCTTCTCTCTCACAGGACTTGGGTCCTCCACATCATGATGCTTTCTCCCCATGGTGGAGGCTGTTCCCAGACTTGTGTCTTGTGACCTCCTACGAATAGTGCAACCTGCAAAGTTTGGACGCACAGAGGAGAGGTCCTGCGGAGGCTGAGGCTTCTGAGATGTGGAGAAACCCAGGGACTCAAAGAAAGAAAGACTTCCCAGGTGGCACTAGTGGTAAAGAATCTGCCTGCCAATACAGGAGACGTACGAGTCTTGGGTTCTGTCTGCTGGAGGAGGGCAAGGCAACCCACTCCAGTTATGCTTGCTTGGAAAATTCCATGGATAGAGGAGCCTGACAGGCTACAGTCCATGGAGCTGAAAAGATTTGGATATGACTTAGCTATTGAGCGCACAGCACATAAATAAATAAATTTAGATCTGAGTAAGAAGCCTGGAAATCTCTCTTAATGATCCATTGAATGCAAAATTGCCTAGTATAGCTCTGAATTGAAAGGCAACGGAAGAATCACAGAGAACAAGGCAAGAAGCAAAGGAGCTCTCTCCTGTTGAGAGCTTGACTCTGGACAAGGTGGAGAAAGCTAAGCTTAGGGATGCACCCTTGCCTTCTGCATCTGCTACTCCAACAATTCTTTCACTTTCTAGAAGATGTGTTTTCCCTTTATAAAAAAACAAAACAGTTCTCTTATAAAAAAAGATATGAGGATAAAATAGACAATAACTAAAGAATTTGTGACTTTCACTTTGAAAGAGGCTTATAAATATACACATTGTTATTCTGTCTTCATCTTGTGGCTGTCCTCCCTCTCAGCAGATGGATGGCCATCATTTTATCGCTGGATTATTTATGACCAGGAAGAGCAAATTCTAGAAAATAGGAGATGGTTTACATAAGGAAGCTCATGTTAACTATTTCTTGCCTCCTTCCACCCCCACCAACAAAGAAATTGTGGGCAGGTTGCTTTGGAGACACATGTGAAGCACAGTCTAGCCTATGCTAGAGGTGAGAAGTCAGGTCTTGGGTCTTGAGTATATTTCTGTACCTGCTTCCTGCCTCATCCCCACTCCTCCTCAGGAGAGAAGCCATTGGAAAGTTTCCCGTATTCTCGAGACCACACAGCTTTGTTTCCTGAACTTTGTTTTGCTGGATGGGTCTTCTCTCTCACAGGACTTGGGTCCTCCACATCATGATGCTTTCTCCCCATGGTGGAGGCTGTTCCCAGACTTGTGTCTTGTGACCTCCTACGAATAGTGCAACCTGCAAAGTTTGTACTCACAGAGGAGAGGTCCTGCGGAGGGCTGAGGCTTCTGAGATGTGGAGAAACCCAGGGACTCAAAGAAAGAAAGACTTCCCAGGTGGCACTAGTGGTAAAGAATCTGCCTGCCAATACAGGAGACGTACGAGTCTTGGGTTCTGTCTGCTGGAGGAGGGCAAGGCAACCCACTCCAGTTATGCTTGCTTGGAAAATTCCATGGATAGAGGAGCCTGAGCCTGACAGGCTACAGTCCATGGAGCTGAAAAGATTTGGATATGACTTAGCTATTGAGCCAGCACATAAATAAATAAATTTAGATCTGAGTAAGAAGCCTGGAAATCTCTCTTAATGATCCATTGAATGCAAAATTGCCTAGTATAGCTCTGAATTGAAAGGCAACGGAAGAATCACAGAGAACAAGGCAAGAAGCAAAGGAGCTCTCTCCTGTTGAGAGCTTGACTCTGGACAAGGTGGAGAAAGCTAAGCTTAGGGATGCACCCTTGCCTTCTGCATCTGCTACTCCAACAATTCTTTCACTTTCTAGAAGATGTGTTTTCCCTTTATAAAAAAACAAAACAGTTCTCTTATAAAAAAAGATATGAGGATAAAATAGACAATAACTAAAGAATTTGTGACTTTCACTTTGAAAGAGGCTTATAAATATACACATTGTTATTCTGTCTTCATCTTGTGGCTGTCCTCCCTCTCAGCAGATGGATGGCCATCATTTTATCGCTGGATTATTTATGACCAGGAAGAGCTGATGGGGGTGGGGTAACACTTCATCCTCCACCACCACCCCTTGAAAGTGCCTTGAGTAATTGCTGGGAGATAAAACGGCAATTGTTTAGCTAAGTATGGTCTTAAATTCTCTGTCAGGGCTTCATTTACACTGTCCTCTTCCTTCTGATTAGTAAGACACTGTTAAAGGTTCCTTTTCTGCTGGAGTGACTTTTGCTGTTGGCAGTACAGATCTTTGCTTGGTATGAAATAGATTTGGTGACTTCCAGATGGATGGCTGGGTAGGGGGCTTATAAATAAGTTGTTCAAAGAATAACTTTTAATCTTTTGGCTATGCCGTGTGGTACGTGGGATCTTCATTCTCTAGCCACTGATCACACTCATGCCTCCTGCCTTGGCAGGGCTGAGTCTTAACCCCTGGACCACCGGGGAAGTCCCCAAAGTATAATGTTTTTAAAATTTGCCTCCTCCACACCCCCCTCACTTTTTTTTTTTGATGAAAGAATAGGAACCTTCTCTGGACTAAATATCTATCAAGCCAGTCATGATTATTTCACGTACTCAGTGGGGCAAATCCAGATGTAGTGTTAGCACATCTGGACTGGGTGCTCAGATGTGGTTTGAAGGCCTCCTGTGCTGAGCACTCTGCCTGGCTTTGTGGATCTACAGAGAGAATCACACACCTGCTGTTATCCAGAGGCTCAAGAGATACCTGAAACCATCACAGAATAACCCATGCTAATTTACCATCCCTTGCACTGCTATGGTGGGCTTTCAGAGAAGGTCTGTGATTTAGAGAAGGCCAGAGGAGGAGTCGTGGGGAGGCAGCTGTAGCTAAACTGAGGGAAGGGACAGACTGGAGCAGGCAGAGGAGCCAGAGAGACTGAGTGGGGAGGAGGAAAAGTCGGGTGACCAGAGCTGTGGGCAGGGCAGCCAGGCTGCTGGGGCTGAGGGTGGAGCCCCTGGAGGACAAGTGGGGAGCACACCCGTTCCTGGGGAGGCAGATGGAGTGGACGGGGTCTTACCCAGGTGGCTGAGTGTGGCTGATGGAGCTGGCAGGGTGGGAGGCATGGGGCTGGGGGGTCAGCTGGGAGATCACAGCAGCAACACAGGCACGAGCAATAAGAATGGGACCATCTCCTGTTTACGACGGGAGGCTAGAGAAAGGGATAGTTTGGGAACTTCTTGTAGGAAAGATGGACAGAACGTGATGTACATTCTGCTCTACAAGAATCAAAGCAAGACTCGGGGATGTGGAAGGACATAGAAGCTGCTTGTGGAAACTGGTTCTAGCCCAGTGGGTGAGACTGAGGCAAAGAGCGTCAGGGTGTAGCAGCAGTGAATATGTATGTGCTGAAAATATACTTGAATGAAACAGCTTGCTTTTAAAGCAAGCTCTGTTGACCATAGTCCTAAGCCTCTGGGTTAGAGATCATTGAAGATTAATTTAATTCCGATCCACATGAATTTATCGAACTCTCCATGCTTAGCGGCCCCTCCGTGAGTCTGTTTACGGACTTTTTTACATTAACTTATTTTCAAAATCGGTAAATACTAGGGAATTAAGTTAAGGTCCCCAGGAGCGTGCTGTTCATTGGTTTCTCCTTTGAATGCTAGTTTCTGGTCTACTTTAGAGGAATTCACATTCCCCATGGCACTTTGTTCTGAGTTATCACCTGTATAGGACCATGTGAAAGAGCTTTACACACAAAAAGGCTGTTGAATTTTTAGAGGTATAGGTCATGGGCTTAACTGTAGATTCTTGAGACTTTTGTTCTAAGTAGAAAACATGAATACTTTGAAAGTCCAAGCAACTTGTTTTGACCATTGGATTGTGGCATCCTACTTGGTGAACCGATATGGTGCTATAGGTTGGACCAGACTAGATCTTCTCCACAAACCTGGAGAACTACAGTAAGACATCTCTAGCTTTGGGGTGTGGCCCTTGGAGTTAAAGACTTGGGAGGGTGTAGGGCTCTGTCCTTCTGGGTCATCTGGAGAAAGACGCTCTCATCCTAGCTGTTGAGGAATGGGGCATCATGTATCTAGTACTTTGCAGCCTTTGTGTTATTATTAATCCTGTTCTCCAAACTTCCACCCTTAGACCAAGCCAAGCCCGATCATCCACAGTCCAGTGGCTTAACCTCGCAGGGTGGGAGGCATGGGGCTGGGGGGTCAGCTGGGAGATCACAGCAGCAACACAGGCACGAGCAATAAGAATGGGACCATCTCCTGTTTACGACGGGAGGCTAGAGAAAGGATAGTTTGGGAACTTCTTGTAGGAAAGATGGACAGAACGTGATGTACATTCTGCTCTACAAGAATCAAAGCAAGACTCGGGATGTGGAAGGACATAGAAGCTGCTTGTGGAAACTGGTTCTAGCCCAGTGGGTGAGACTGAGGCAAAGAGCGTCAGGGTGTAGCAGCAGTGAATATGTATGTGCTGAAAATATACTTGAATGAAACAGCTTGCTTTTAAAGCAAGCTCTGTTGACCATAGTCCTAAGCCTCTGGGTTAGAGATCATTGAAGATTAATTTAATTCCGATCCACATGAATTTATCGAACTCTCCATGCTTAGCGGCCCCTCCGTGAGTCTGTTTACGGACTTTTTTACATTAACTTATTTTCAAAATCGGTAAATACTAGGGAATTAAGTTAAGGTCCCCAGGAGCGTGCTGTTCATTGGTTTCTCCTTTGAATGCTAGTTTCTGGTCTACTTTAGAGGAATTCACATTCCCCATGGCACTTTGTTCTGAGTTATCACCTGTATAGGACCATGTGAAAGAGCTTTACACACAAAAAGGCTGTTGAATTTTTAGAGGTATAGGTCATGGGCTTAACTGTAGATTCTTGAGACTTTTGTTCTAAGTAGAAAACATGAATACTTTGAAAGTCCAAGCAACTTGTTTTGACCATTGGATTGTGGCATCCTACTTGGTGAACCGATATGGTGCTATAGGTTGGACCAGACTAGATCTTCTCCACAAACCTGGAGAACTACAGTAAGACATCTCTAGCTTTGGGGTGTGGCCCTTGGAGTTAAAGACTTGGGAGGGTGTAGGGCTCTGTCCTTCTGGGTCATCTGGAGAAAGACGCTCTCATCCTAGCTGTTGAGGAATGGGGCATCATGTATCTAGTACTTTGCAGCCTTTGTGTTATTATTAATCCTGTTCTCCAAACTTCCACCCTTAGACCAAGCCAAGCCCGATCATCCACAGTCCAGTGGCTTAACCCTCAATCTCCAACTGCACCGAGCTGCAACCCAACTGTTACACCTCCATCACCCAAGCCATCGCCTTTCCCTCTCTCTCTTCCTGCCACTGTAGTGGACAAGTCACCTGAAAGGTATGTGCAGGGGGTGGTGTGCAGACAGGGGCTTGATCAACCTGAGCAGGTTCTTTTGCTCCCCATGTGGAAAAAGCTTCCAGTCTTCTGGACTTCATAGACGACACTTACAACCTTATCTTAAGAGTTCAAGAACAAGTACAAGTTCAAGAACATTCTTAGGAGAAGCCTGCCTTACGTGAAACCTGCTTGAACCTACCCTGTCTCGTGCTGGTCATACATTTATGAAACCACTTTTTTTGGAAGAACTCTTTATACATGAATAGAAAGCACACATGCTTTGTTTTCTGGAAGGTACACGTTGTTCAGTCAGTCAGAGGTGTCCAACCTTTTGTGATCCAATGGACTGCAGCAGATCAGGCTTCCCTGTCCTTCACTAACTCCCAGAATTAGCTCAAACTCATATCCATTGAGTTGGTAATGCCCTCCAACCATCTTATCCCCCTATCATCCCTTTGTCTTCCTGCCCTCAATCTTTCCCAGCATCAGGGTCTTTTCCAGGAGTCAGCTTTTCACATCAGGTGTAAATGTGGCACTGGAACCCATAATTAGCTTGGCCCTTTGATGGGCCAGTGCTGCAGAGGCCTGTGGTGCTTGAGCAAAGCCCTTCCTCTGGGCCAGCAGACTGAGGCTCTTCCCCCATCAGTGGCTTCTACTCCGGCCATGAGGTGGGGGGCTTCCTTCTGCCCTGGTGTACAGCTGGCTGGCAGCCTTTTGGGACCTAGGTAGAAGCTACCAAGGTAAGACATCTCTAGCTTTGGGGTGTGGCCCTTGGAGTTAAAGACTTGGGAGGGTGTAGGGCTCTGTCCTTCTGGGTCATCTGGAGAAAGACGCTCTCATCCTAGCTGTTGAGGAATGGGGCATCATGTATCTAGTACTTTGCAGCCTTTGTGTTATTATTAATCCTGTTCTCCAAACTTCCACCCTTAGACCAAGCCAAGCCCGATCATCCACAGTCCAGTGGCTTAACCTCAATCTCCAACTGCACCGAGCTGCAACCCAACTGTTACACCTCCATCACCCAAGCCATCGCCTTTCCCTCTCTCTCTTCCTGCCACTGTAGTGGACAAGTCACCTGAAAGGTATGTGCAGGGGGTGGTGTGCAGACAGGGGCTTGATCAACCTGAGCAGGTTCTTTTGCTCCCCATGTGGAAAAAGCTTCCAGTCTTCTGGACTTCATAGACGACACTTACAACCTTATCTTAAGAGTTCAAGAACAAGTACAAGTTCAAGAACATTCTTAGGAGAAGCCTGCCTTACGTGAAACCTGCTTGAACCTACCCTGTCTCGTGCTGGTCATACATTTATGAAACCACTTTTTTTGGAAGAACTCTTTATACATGAATAGAAAGCACACATGCTTTGTTTTCTGGAAGGTAC
The DNA here is from genome assembly GCA_022376925.1 of Tragulus kanchil. Taxonomy (NCBI): domain Eukaryota; kingdom Metazoa; phylum Chordata; class Mammalia; order Artiodactyla; family Tragulidae; genus Tragulus; species Tragulus kanchil. Next base: position 37,837,514 of record JAIOJX010000025.1, read on the forward strand.
ACGTTGTTCAGTCAGTCAGAGGTGTCCAACCTTTTGTGATCCAATGGACTGCAGCAGATCAGGCTTCCCTGTCCTTCACTAACTCCCAGAATTAGCTCAAACTCATATCCATTGAGTTGGTAATGCCCTCCAACCATCTTATCCCCCTATCATCCCTTTGTCTTCCTGCCCTCAATCTTTCCCAGCATCAGGGTCTTTTCCAGGAGTCAGCTTTTCACATCAGGTGTAAATGTGGCACTGGAACCCATAATTAGCTTGGCCCTTTGATGGGCCAGTGCTGCAGAGGCCTGTGGTGCTTGAGCAAAGCCCTTCCTCTGGGCCAGCAGACTGAGGCTCTTCCCCCATCAGTGGCTTCTACTCCGGCCATGAGGTGGGGGGCTTCCTTCTGCCCTGGTGTACAGCTGGCTGGCAGCCTGGTTTCCATCCTTCCCCACTGGGTTCTTTTCCCACAAGGACACATAGCACATTTTGACAAGCAGTGAGATGCTGATCCTGATGTGCCTTTTGGGGGTGAGAGTGAAGGGGTCAAATACAGAAGTCCCAGCCGAGAATAGTGAGCCCTTTCCAGTGTGGCGTGGAAGCAGACTGTCAGGGTAGAGAGACTGTGTCCCTTGGTGCCTGGCTGGAGCCACTTAGTGTCTATGTGCCTCTGCCCTTAACTGATTCGCCTCTACCTCAAGACAGGGGAGCTTTTCCTTAGCAGATAAATGTGAATGCATAGGAAATAAACAGGCCCCATGGTTCTAATAATGCATAACCAAGAGGAAGGGGCCTCCCACTGAGCAGCGGCGAGGAGAATTAGGTGAAGAGGTTCAGGGAAAGCTGCCCAAAGAGGCTCCCTAAAGGAAGATTTGAGTCTGAAACCCCTCATTTACTTGACAGTCAAGTGCTGTGGTTTCGCCTGATGTTCACTTTCCCGCTGATTTCTCTTTTGGATGATGCTGCTGCACTAGTGTCATAGAATATGAGATTGGGAAACACGGGTGGGGGAGAGGCGAGGTTTCTCTTGTTTCAGTTTGTGTGTGTTGCGTGTTCCCTCTTCAGTGTAATCAGTCGGAAAGCCCGGGCGGTGTACCCCTGTGAAGCAGAGCACAGCTCGGAATTGTCTTTTGAGATTGGAGCAATTTTTGAGGATGGTAAGTGTTCCATGGGAGCTTTGTGGGAGGTTACCTTCTACCAGCCTGGAGCAGGCAAGTGGTCCCTGGCTGTGGGGCTGTCAGGAGCACAAGTCTGTTCCTTGATGCCTTGAATGGGCGAGAGCCAGAGCACGTGGCTCCCAGGAACTGAACGCTAGGGGGATGTGGGTACCCACTTCCACTTTAATTTTGGTTATTCTCCAAACTTTCTAACTCTGGAGGGTCTTCGTTCAGGACCTCTTTGTCCTGATGTAGAGAAGCAGGTACTACATGGAGTCAAGAAGTATTTCTAATTTCCATTCTCTGTTTTCCTCCCCAGAGTCCCCAGCCAGACCTCCTAAAATGCTTCAGCTCTGAGTTAGAAGTGCTATTGTCAACCCATTTTGGTTTATCATTCCCTTACCACTCTCATGCTTGACACAGTTTTTGCTCACTGGAATTGTGTTTGAATCTCTAAATGTGGGTATTGACTTTGCATATTGAAACCAGGGTGTGGATCTTATTTGGGTGTTCAATAGTCACATGTAAGCATCTTAGGAACTATGCCCGGCTTCAGATTTCACAAATTCCTCCTATGGTTCAGTATGTGTCTCTTCCCTCCCCCTTGATTTCTTCCTTCCCAGTTCTCCTCATTATGAAATTCGTTGGTTGCTATGGAAACAGTGATGCTGTATGGGGGTGGAGTTGCCCAAAAGAATTCTGGAGAAGCAGTGAGAACCTTTGATGCTTGGAATGGAATGGCTGATTAGCCAGAATGTTTGGAATATATGGAGAGTATCAACATAGTGCCTCGTGCTGCATTGTCATTGATGCGGCATGTGCTGATGATTGTGTTTTAGAAAGCAAGTTGCCTCATTTCGCCGGGGATGTTCACTTTCCGCTGATTTCTCTTTTGGATGATGCTGCTGCACTAGTGTCATAGAATATGAGATTGGGAAACACGGGTGGGGGAGGCGAGGTTTCTCTTGTTTCAGTTTGTGTGTTGCGTGTTCCCTCTTCAGTGTAATCAGTCGGAAAGCCCGGGCGGTGTACCCCTGTGAAGCAGAGCACAGCTCGGAATTGTCTTTTGAGATTGGAGCAATTTTTGAGGATGGTAAGTGTTCCATGGGAGCTTTGTGGGAGGTTACCTTCTACCAGCCTGGAGCAGGCAAGTGGTCCCTGGCTGTGGGGCTGTCAGGAGCACAAGTCTGTTCCTTGATGCCTTGAATGGGCGAGAGCCAGAGCACGTGGCTCCCAGGAACTGAACGCTAGGGGGATGTGGGTACCCACTTCCACTTTAATTTTGGTTATTCTCCAAACTTTCTAACTCTGGAGGGTCTTCGTTCAGGACCTCTTTGTCCTGATGTAGAGAAGCAGGTACTACATGGAGTCAAGAAGTATTTCTAATTTCCATTCTCTGTTTTCCTCCCCAGAGTCCCCAGCCAGACCTCCTAAAATGCTTCAGCTCTGAGTTAGAAGTGCTATTGTCAACCCATTTTGGTTTATCATTCCCTTACCACTCTCATGCTTGACACAGTTTTTGCTCACTGGAATTGTGTTTGAATCTCTAAATGTGGGTATTGACTTTGCATATTGAAACCAGGGTGTGGATCTTATTTGGGTGTTCAATAGTCACATGTAAGCATCTTAGGAACTATGCCCGGCTTCAGATTTCACAAATTCCTCCTATGGTTCAGTATGTGTCTCTTCCCTCCCCCTTGATTTCTTCCTTCCCAGTTCTCCTCATTATGAAATTCGTTGGTTGCTATGGAAACAGTGATGCTGTATGGGGGTGGAGTTGCCCAAAAGAATTCTGGAGAAGCAGTGAGAACCTTTGATGCTTGGAATGGAATGGCTGATTAGCCAGAATGTTTGGAATATATGGAGAGTATCAACATAGTGCCTCGTGCTGCATTGTCATTGATGCGGCATGTGCTGATGATTGTGTTTTAGAAAGCAAGTTGCCTCATTTAGAGGAGATTTCTATATCTGTGGGATACGTATTCTGGAGAGCCAGAGATTCCTGATAGTGTCAGCAAACAACAACAGAAAACCCCACATGCAACAGAATTATACTTTGTGGAGAAATTTTGTTCTTGGAGTAGTCACGCTCCCACCCTAGCAACATACATGCATACAGTTTTGCCAGGATAGTGTGGTCAGGTTCGCTGCCCTGCTCCAGCGCTGTCTCACATTGGCACCCATGGGGCAAAAGGGAAAGCTGAGAGTGTTGAAATGCACCATTTCAAAAATGAGGATGAATTCTTTTTTTTTTTTTAATTCTTTTATTTATTTATTTATTTGCTGTACTCTCATGTGCGGCATGGGGCTTCCCAGGGTCTCAGTGGTAAAGAATCCACCTTCAATGCTGTGACACCTGGGTTTGATCTCTGGGTTGGGAGGATCCCCTGGAGAAGGAAATGGCACCTCACTCCGGTATTCTGGCCTGGAGAATTCTACGGACAGAGGAGGCTGGTGGGCTCCAGTCCATAGAGTTGTAAAAAGTCAGTCATTTGGTGAGTCAACAGTAACAACATGTGCAGCATGCGGGGTCTCAGTTCCTCTGCAGGGATTGAGCCCACTCCCCTGCCGTGGAATCACCGGATCTTAACCACTGGAGCACTTTTGAGACTGTGGATTAGATTTGTTTGGGAGCCTCTGTACATAGCATTGTCTGTGTGATGCTTACCTTGGTGGGAGGTGTGTATGGGTATTGACTTTGCATATTGAAACCAGGGTGTGGATCTTATTTGGGTGTTCAATAGTCACATGTAAGCATCTTAGGAACTATGCCCGGCTTCAGATTTCACAAATTCCTCCTATGGTTCAGTATGTGTCTCTTCCCTCCCCCTTGATTTCTTCCTTCCCAGTTCTCCTCATTATGAAATTCGTTGGTTGCTATGGAAACAGTGATGCTGTATGGGGGTGGAGTTGCCCAAAAGAATTCTGGAGAAGCAGTGAGAACCTTTGATGCTTGGAATGGAATGGCTGATTAGCCAGAATGTTTGGAATATATGGAGAGTATCAACATAGTGCCTCGTGCTGCATTGTCATTGATGCGGCATGTGCTGATGATTGTGTTTTAGAAAGCAAGTTGCCTCATTTAGAGGAGATTTCTATATCTGTGGGATACGTATTCTGGAGAGCCAGAGATTCCTGATAGTGTCAGCAAACAACAACAGAAAACCCCACATGCAACAGAATTATACTTTGTGGAGAAATTTTGTTCTTGGAGTAGTCACGCTCCCACCCTAGCAACATACATGCATACAGTTTTGCCAGGATAGTGTGGTCAGGTTCGCTGCCCTGCTCCAGCGCTGTCTCACATTGGCACCCATGGGGCAAAAGGGAAAGCTGAGAGTGTTGAAATGCACCATTTCAAAAATGAGGATGAATTCTTTTTTTTTTTTTAATTCTTTTATTTATTTATTTATTTGCTGTACTCTCATGTGCGGCATGGGGCTTCCCAGGGTCTCAGTGGTAAAGAATCCACCTTCAATGCTGTGACACCTGGGTTTGATCTCTGGGTTGGGAGGATCCCCTGGAGAAGGAAATGGCACCTCACTCCGGTATTCTGGCCTGGAGAATTCTACGGACAGAGGAGGCTGGTGGGCTCCAGTCCATAGAGTTGTAAAAAGTCAGTCATTTGGTGAGTCAACAGTAACAACATGTGCAGCATGCGGGGTCTCAGTTCCTCTGCAGGGATTGAGCCCACTCCCCTGCCGTGGAATCACCGGATCTTAACCACTGGAGCACTTTTGAGACTGTGGATTAGATTTGTTTGGGAGCCTCTGTACATAGCATTGTCTGTGTGATGCTTACCTTGGTGGGAGGTGTGTCTATTAGGATCCCTTTGGCTGCAAGTAACCAACACTGATAGAACTGGTTAAAGAAGTCATAAAAATGGATTTCCTCATGCAGTAAGAAGTCTGCAAGTCGGGAGCTCCGGGGCTGGTTAATCAATCTCATAGATGTCACCAAAGGCCACAGTATTTCCATCTCAGCTTGTGTCCAGGGGGCTTCACCAGGTTCCCCAATGGGGGTGGGATGGAAGCCCCAGTTCTGGGCACCAGGGCCACATTCAACCCTAACAGAAAAAGGGGTACCTCATCCTTTTGTTCTCTTTTTAAGTATGAGAAAACTTTTCCCAACGTCCTTCCTGGTTTACCAGTTCTCATGTCTCAATGGCCAGAATGAAGTCATGGTTTATCCTTAAACCCATTGCTGGTCAGGATTTCAGATCACACATGGTCCAGGGGCTCCTCCTCTAGGCACAGACGTGGGAACAGGGATCAGGGCTTCAATCAGATCTGATTCTGCTAGCATGGATATGGGGGAAGGCCAACAGATGTCTGATGCAGGAGACTGAAGTCCTCCACTTCTAAAGTCCCTTGGTGGCTTGCAGGAATTTTCCTAAGAAAATTAATGTCCATAGTATGTCCATAGAGGTCTGTGTGTGTGTTTCTCTCTCTCTCTCTTTCTGTGTGTGTGTGTGTGTGTGTGTCCACACATATATATGTCCAGATAATTAAAAACCACAAGTCCTGAGGGTTGCCAAATGAGGAGTCTCTTCTGTTCAGCTGGTCATCCATTGTCCTCTGCTTATAACCACACAGCCCTGCTCGGTTCTTTGTGGTGCATGCCCATATATACACACATGCACACACACATGTGCCTCAGTGTGTTTGGGAACAGGAGAGTGATGGATAACAAGTTGCTATGGATTGTCAACCCAACACTTCCTTGCCTGAGGTCAGTTGGCTTTTACACTTTCTGGGTGACCCTAGACAAATTCCTTATGTTCTCTCTGCACCAGATTCTCCATTGTAATCCACAGGGATGTCCACATGGGCAGCATTTTCGGACACGAGATATCTGTGGAGGATGTGGCTGACCTCCGAGCTTCACTTGGTGCACTGTCGACCTGGCTCAGGTTTGGGGCTCTGTGATGCTGGTGTCCAGCTCCGTTTGGCTGACTGGCTGGGGCACCCAGGGAATCCGGGGGCTCCTCAGCCTCCCCCAGGCCAGCTTCCCCAGAGGTGCTAGTTGATGTGTAGACACCTTCCCCCTTCATGAACATGCCCATGTTTCATTTGAGATGAACTCCTTGCCTTGCAGCTCTGCCCTCTTTTTCTGTAGCAACAAATACACATGAGGACCATGCTCAGAAGCTATGCCCCTAGACTGATGGTTTCTTAGGGCGGTTCTTCAACAGTCACAGAAAATGGAAGACCCTTTGTTGTTGGTGTTCAGTCACTAAGTGATGCCCTTCTCTTTGCGACCTCATGAACTGCAATACGCCAGCCTTCCCTGTCCATCACTGTCTTCCAGAGTTGGCTTAAAATCGTGTTCGTTAAGGTGGTGATGTGGTCTAACCATCTCATCCTCTTCTGCTCCTGCCCTCAATCTTTCCCAGGATCAGGGTCTTTTCCAGTGAGTCAGCTCTTTGCATCAGGTGGCCAAAGTATTGAAGCTTTAGCATCGGTCCTTCCAATGAATATTTTGGGTTGATTTCCTATGGGATTGACTGATTTGATCTCCGTGCAGTCCAAGAGACTCTCAAGAGTCTTCTCCAGCACCACCATTCAAAAGCATCGATTCTTTGGTGCTCAGCCTCCCTTATCATTCAGCTCTCACATCTGAACATGACTACTGGAAAAGCCATAGCTTTGAGACTTCCGTCAGCAAAGTGATGTCTTTCCGTTTTAATATGCTGTCTAGGGTTCAGCTGGTCATCCATTGTCCTCTGCTTATAACCACACAGCCCTGCTCGGTTCTTTGTGGTGCATGCCCATATATACACACATGCACACACACATGTGCCTCAGTGTGTTTGGGAACAGGAGAGTGATGGATAACAAGTTGCTATGGATTGTCAACCCAACACTTCCTTGCCTGAGGTCAGTTGGCTTTTACACTTTCTGGGTGACCCTAGACAAATTCCTTATGTTCTCTCTGCACCAGATTCTCCATTGTAATCCACAGGGATGTCCACATGGGCAGCATTTTCGGACACGAGATATCTGTGGAGGATGTGGCTGACCTCCGAGCTTCACTTGGTGCACTGTCGACCTGGCTCAGGTTTGGGGCTCTGTGATGCTGGTGTCCAGCTCCGTTTGGCTGACTGGCTGGGGCACCCAGGGAATCCGGGGGCTCCTCAGCCTCCCCCAGGCCAGCTTCCCCAGAGGTGCTAGTTGATGTGTAGACACCTTCCCCCTTCATGAACATGCCCATGTTTCATTTGAGATGAACTCCTTGCCTTGCAGCTCTGCCCTCTTTTTCTGTAGCAACAAATACACATGAGGACCATGCTCAGAAGCTATGCCCCTAGACTGATGGTTTCTTAGGGCGGTTCTTCAACAGTCACAGAAAATGGAAGACCCTTTGTTGTTGGTGTTCAGTCACTAAGTGATGCCCTTCTCTTTGCGACCTCATGAACTGCAATACGCCAGCCTTCCCTGTCCATCACTGTCTTCCAGAGTTGGCTTAAAATCGTGTTCGTTAAGGTGGTGATGTGGTCTAACCATCTCATCCTCTTCTGCTCCTGCCCTCAATCTTTCCCAGGATCAGGGTCTTTTCCAGTGAGTCAGCTCTTTGCATCAGGTGGCCAAAGTATTGAAGCTTTAGCATCGGTCCTTCCAATGAATATTTTGGGTTGATTTCCTATGGGATTGACTGATTTGATCTCCGTGCAGTCCAAGAGACTCTCAAGAGTCTTCTCCAGCACCACCATTCAAAAGCATCGATTCTTTGGTGCTCAGCCTCCCTTATCATTCAGCTCTCACATCTGAACATGACTACTGGAAAAGCCATAGCTTTGAGACTTCCGTCAGCAAAGTGATGTCTTTCCGTTTTAATATGCTGTCTAGGTTTGTCATAGCTTTCCTTCCAAGGAGCAACCGTCTTTTAATTTCATGGCTGCAGTCACTGTCCACAGTGATTTTGGAGCCCAAGAAAATAGACTTTGTTTTGATTCTACTTTTTCTCCTTCTATTTGTCATAATGTTTTGAAACAGCTAAGGTTATTAGTTGTTATTCTGGGGCAGTGCCTCCCATGTCCCCTTAGGGGCGCTGTGTGTGTAAGGTCTCAGGACAGATGATGTCCTCATGAGGTACCCCTCCTTAGGGAATCAGGGAATGTGGATGGGGCATGTATGAGGACTCTGACCTGTTTTGAAGCATTGAGGGAGGTCTTGGAGGGGGAGGGGTACCTCAGCAGATATCTGAAGCGGGAGGGCAGTTGTCCAGGCTTAAATGGGAAGGAGATCAGAAGACCAGCCATGTCGAGGTCAGACTGTGGGTTGCTACACAGGAGTGGGTCATGAACTGCATTTGCTGAGTTGCAATCAGCATTGGAAAATAGCAAGAATGCATCAAACACAGGAGTATGATCCCCTGAAGTATTTGTGTGTTGGGCACATGTCCGTGCGTGCTGGATTTCACAGGTGCACAATAGACCATCTTCTGACGGTTGTGGTCATGGCTTCCTTGCTCGGCCAGCTGGTAGGCTGGGCCGCCCACATCTCCCCTTTCTTCTACACACATAGTTGCCCTGTCTGCTCCTGCCCTCAATCTTTCCCAGGATCAGGGTCTTTTCCAGTGAGTCAGCTCTTTGCATCAGGTGGCCAAAGTATTGAAGCTTTAGCATCGGTCCTTCCAATGAATATTTTGGGTTGATTTCCTATGGGATTGACTGATTTGATCTCCGTGCAGTCCAAGAGACTCTCAAGAGTCTTCTCCAGCACCACCATTCAAAAGCATCGATTCTTTGGTGCTCAGCCTCCCTTATCATTCAGCTCTCACATCTGAACATGACTACTGGAAAAGCCATAGCTTTGAGACTTCCGTCAGCAAAGTGATGTCTTTCCGTTTTAATATGCTGTCTAGGTTTGTCATAGCTTTCCTTCCAAGGAGCAACCGTCTTTTAATTTCATGGCTGCAGTCACTGTCCACAGTGATTTTGGAGCCCAAGAAAATAGACTTTGTTTTGATTCTACTTTTTCTCCTTCTATTTGTCATAATGTTTTGAAACAGCTAAGGTTATTAGTTGTTATTCTGGGGCAGTGCCTCCCATGTCCCCTTAGGGGCGCTGTGTGTGTAAGGTCTCAGGACAGATGATGTCCTCATGAGGTACCCCTCCTTAGGGAATCAGGGAATGTGGATGGGGCATGTATGAGGACTCTGACCTGTTTTGAAGCATTGAGGGAGGTCTTGGAGGGGGAGGGGTACCTCAGCAGATATCTGAAGCGGGAGGGCAGTTGTCCAGGCTTAAATGGGAAGGAGATCAGAAGACCAGCCATGTCGAGGTCAGACTGTGGGTTGCTACACAGGAGTGGGTCATGAACTGCATTTGCTGAGTTGCAATCAGCATTGGAAAATAGCAAGAATGCATCAAACACAGGAGTATGATCCCCTGAAGTATTTGTGTGTTGGGCACATGTCCGTGCGTGCTGGATTTCACAGGTGCACAATAGACCATCTTCTGACGGTTGTGGTCATGGCTTCCTTGCTCGGCCAGCTGGTAGGCTGGGCCGCCCACATCTCCCCTTTCTTCTACACACATAGTTGCCCTGTCTGCTCCTGCTGTGGCCAAGGCCTGAGCTGGGGGTCTCCCCACAACTAGGGTTAGTAAATGCTTCTAAACCTTAGTGATGAGCATGTAGACCCTGTGTCCTTTTCTGTCCAGCCTGCTGTCATTGTCCTGGGTATGTCATGGCTTTCTGTGGGACATGGAGCCTGCCCAGCACTGGCTCAGGTGAAGAAGGTTTCCCCCTGCCCTCAGGAAGTCCCCACCCACGTGCCAGTTGGACGAGTGCCCAGTCGCTGCCGGTGAGGCCTGGTGACTGCTGAGAATGGCCAAGGGAGACTCCCCAGAGGAGAGGGGATCTTGGATCTCAGAAGAGGAAGCATCCCGAGAGAATACGTGGGGGAGAGAGATGTCAGCAGAAGGCGCTGCCTGTGCAGAGGCCTAGAGGCTCACTGGGGTTTTCTCAGGCAATTCACTCAGGGTGACCAGGATGATGTGCTTGTGGGCAGAGTCAGGACACGTGGCAAAGTGGCCAGGCCAGGTGCCCGTGGAAGCTTGGGTTTGTACCTCCAGTCAGTGGAATTTAAGCAGGACAAATTTGCTATCAACTGTGTATTCTGGAGGGTTCACTGAGCTCCCTTGTGCACCATGGATTGGAAGAAGCCTGACCAGAAGCTGGGGGGCTGGTTAGGAGACTGTGGCAGGAAGGACAGGTGGAGGCTGGGGTGGCCAAGGGTGGGGAAGACCTATAGATAACTCAAGAGTTATCTTGTGCAGACCTATAACCAGACATGCCCGGTGTGGCCCCCATTTGGTTTGGTTGAGATTTGAAGACCTTCAAGGGGGCAGGGAGTTCGCAAGTGGCAAGTTCCTGGGGGCATTTTGATAAAAAGTGATTTCTCTTCCTTTTCAGTGCAAACCTCGATGGAACCTGGCTGGCTGGAGGGGACTTTGAATGGCAAGAGGGGGCTGATTCCACAGAACTACGTCAAGCTGCTGTAGCACCCAGCTTGTGGGGGGCCCACCCAGATCCTGGCCCCCCCAGGACCTGCCTGGGAATGGCACGCACCGTCCACCTCCCGGGCGGAACCCACAGCCACCTGGATACACGGCAATGACAGATCACAGACTGACACTCCAGGGCGGGGCGGGGGGTATAGGGCCAGAGGGTTGGGGAGAGGGGACACACCGCACAGAACCCTGCAGGGCTGTGTGATTCTGAGCAGCGGGAGACGGACGTCCGGAGGAACAGAAGAGGCTCCTCATGTGGCAAGCCTTGGGACTTGTGATTTTTAAATGTCTGGCCTCTAGAGCGAGGAGAGAGGCGACCTTTCGCTGGCTCACCTGACCCACTCGTGGCCACAACCTTGGACACGACTCCTCACCCTTAACTCTGGTGTCATTGAGGGGTCGTGGGGACTGGGTGGGGAGCGTGTGGGTCTCCACCGTTGGGCAGAAGACTGAGGCGCCTTTCCAGATGGACGGCTGCCCTCCCTGGGGACCCCACGCTCACTGACTTAGGGCACCTGCGGACTCACGACAGGCTCCTCCCTGCTGCTCACCTGTGTGCTGTTTCCCCACACCACCTTTCAGCCCTGAGTTTTCTGTACATGAAATAAAATGTAATTTACCATTGGATTTGTGTCCTCACATGGGGAAGAGGTGGCGGAACTCACTCGCTCGGTGACCTCCTGTGGTGTGGCTGGTGGATGGGCTTGCACTGACCCCCGGTGTTGGCACGCACATACTCAGGATAAACAGAAGCTTGACTGCTTAGGAGTGGGGCATGTTTCTGGGGGTCAGCGGTCCTCTCTGACAGGTGAGATCCTGGTGGGTCCGCTCCAGCTGCCTGAAGGGGCCTTGGGGGAACCCAGAGCAGGACCAGAGCTGGGGTGCTGTCCCCCAGGGCTTTGTGTGTGTGGCCATTCCTCCTGAGCAACTTCTGTGTACAGCCCTGTCTCCACTCCCCCATGTCACTCCCTCTGTTTTTCAGGTGGCAGTGCCCATCTCTGCATCTGGATGAAGCCGGGCTCCAGGGCAGTGGGTCAGGCACATGGACCCAGACCCTAACTGGAGGAACTTCTGCCATATCCCTGCACATGAGATGCCCCAAGTGATGCTTCTGCTGTGTTCTCAGCCTCTGACCCCCGGCGCAGCCTAAACCAACTCCTGCAGGCCGAGGCTACCCTCAGACCCGGAGTCCCTGGTGTACGCAGCTCATTTGTAGGACCCCAGGACTGTGAAGCCAGCTCTCCCTGAGGCCTGCTCTGGGGACCTGGCGTCTCCCTCTTCCATGGAGGCTCCCCAGCCTGTCACAGATCTCCCCTAAGATTGTTCCTGGAATGATGTGTCTGTCACCTCTTTCCCAGGTGAGATGATTCAGAGCTGCTGGTGGAGGAGGTCAGGTTGGAGGTTCCCTCCCCTGGACCACTTAAGGTGTCAAGTTTGGGGTCAGGTGTATACTGAGAAACGGGCCGACCGAGAAGTCCTGTTCTGACTCAAGTGTTGGTCGCTCAGGCGTGTTGGGCTCTTGGTGACCCCAGGTGAGCCTAGCGCACCAGGCTCCTCTGACCATGCATCCCCAGGCGAGAATACTGGAGTGGGTTGCCGTTAGTGCAACATAGCTTAAAATGATGAGCTGTGGGCCCAGTGGAGAGTATTGAGGCTGCTGAGGAGCCCAGGGCCCCAGACAGTGGCCGGCCCGGAGACCAAGGGCCAGCCCGGCTAGAGAGTAGGAATGGTACAATCCTCAACGTCCTGTTTTCTGAGTTCTCACTTCCTGCTCCTACCTGCTGCTTAGAGGTAGAGGAGAAAGACTTCACTGAGGGTAAAGTTTCCCGTTTCTGGGGCAAAGTGCAAACCTGTGGGAAGTCAGGGTGAGTGGGCTTAGGTTAGCACTGGCGTGATTTCCTGGCTGGGTTCTTCATGGGTGTTCATCCCTGGGCAGTAGACATGAGACCTGCCAAGCTGGGACTTGATTACTTGCTACTGTTGCCCCCACACTGTTGTTAACTCCCAAAGTACATTTATCAAGACTTCCTGGATCACAGAATTTGTTATGAGGTCTGGCTATCTGGGTGGGCTACCTGGGTGGTGCCAGTGATAAAGAGCCCGTTGCCAGTGCAGACACAGGAGACACAGATTTGATCCCTGGGTCGGGAAGATCCCCTGGAAGAGGGCATGGCAACTTACTCCAGAATTCTTGCCTAGAGAATCCCATGGACACAGGAATCTGGGGGGCTACAGTCCATAGTGTCACAGGAGTCGGACATGGCTGAAGTGACTTAAGCACACACACACTGGTTACCTGTGTGGTTTGAGGCAAACTACATTGCCTCTATGATTCTGTTCCTGGCCCTACAAAGCAAAGGACACTCGGACTTGGGTTGAAGTGACAGGATACAAGTAGCTTACTCAAGACATAGTATGTGCTCAATTAAGAGGCACTGCTCGTCTCTGACTGTTACTGATGGTCACAGGCATCTTTGTGGTCAGGGAGTCTGTGTTCTGGAGGATGACAGTGTGGCAATAGTGAAGCCTCAGGACAGGGCTGGCTGCAAGAGCTCCCTTAGCTCTGCAGACCCCTCCTGTGATGGTTCCAAGAAGACCAAGGGAGCTGGGGTGTGCGGGTATCTTGCCCTGAGCCTAGCTTGTCTTGAGCCTAGGCAGCTCCCAGCCAGGCAGCTTCCCTCTGGGCCTGGCCCAGAGTGCACTTAATTACAGCACCAGGAGCTATTCTCTTCCACTTGTCGGTCATCTTCATTTTCCTGGAAGAGAAGTGGGAGGGGGTTTCTCTGTCTTTGCTGCATGGGTATAGCTGATCCCCTGAGTACCTGTGAAGGCTGGCTGAGCAGTGGCTCCACTTTCCTCAGGACCCAGGCCCCACAGCCCCCTCACTCAGCATCAGCCAGTCAGACCAGGTTTCAGGTTGTGTTCATGCAGAAGCATGATAGGGGTGGGACTTTCAGCAAAACAGGGCAGTCAGAGTCGCTTTCTTACTTACAGTGGGGCCTGCATGGTGTTACCAAAAGGCTGGCCCTCGTGGTCTCTACCTGGAAAGGAGATGTCAGGTGAGAACAGAGCCAGATGGCCTAGCGGGTCTATAACCTCTCTTTCTTTGTAGCGTTAACTAAGTACATTTATCAAGACTTCCTGGATCACAGAATTTGTTATGAGGTCTGGCTATCTGGGTGGGCTACCTGGGTGGTGCCAGTGATAAAGAGCCGTTGCCAGTGCAGACACAGGAGACACAGATTTGATCCCTGGGTCGGGAAGATCCCCTGGAAGAGGGCATGGCAACTTACTCCAGAATTCTTGCCTAGAGAATCCCATGGACACAGGAATCTGGGGGGCTACAGTCCATAGTGTCACAGGAGTCGGACATGGCTGAAGTGACTTAAGCACACACACACTGGTTACCTGTGTGGTTTGAGGCAAACTACATTGCCTCTATGATTCTGTTCCTGGCCCTACAAAGCAAAGGACACTCGGACTTGGGTTGAAGTGACAGGATACAAGTAGCTTACTCAAGACATAGTATGTGCTCAATTAAGAGGCACTGCTCGTCTCTGACTGTTACTGATGGTCACAGGCATCTTTGTGGTCAGGGAGTCTGTGTTCTGGAGGATGACAGTGTGGCAATAGTGAAGCCTCAGGACAGGGCTGGCTGCAAGAGCTCCCTTAGCTCTGCAGACCCCTCCTGTGATGGTTCCAAGAAGACCAAGGGAGCTGGGGTGTGCGGGTATCTTGCCCTGAGCCTAGCTTGTCTTGAGCCTAGGCAGCTCCCAGCCAGGCAGCTTCCCTCTGGGCCTGGCCCAGAGTGCACTTAATTACAGCACCAGGAGCTATTCTCTTCCACTTGTCGGTCATCTTCATTTTCCTGGAAGAGAAGTGGGAGGGGGTTTCTCTGTCTTTGCTGCATGGGTATAGCTGATCCCCTGAGTACCTGTGAAGGCTGGCTGAGCAGTGGCTCCACTTTCCTCAGGACCCAGGCCCCACAGCCCCCTCACTCAGCATCAGCCAGTCAGACCAGGTTTCAGGTTGTGTTCATGCAGAAGCATGATAGGGGTGGGACTTTCAGCAAAACAGGGCAGTCAGAGTCGCTTTCTTACTTACAGTGGGGCCTGCATGGTGTTACCAAAAGGCTGGCCCTCGTGGTCTCTACCTGGAAAGGAGATGTCAGGTGAGAACAGAGCCAGATGGCCTAGCGGGTCTATAACCCTCTCTTTCTTTGTAGCAGTAGAAAATATGTAGTTGGGAGTGGTGTTGGGAGAGTACTGGATTGTGCTGGTGGTGGACATTCAACTCATTCTTTCTTTACAGGGACTGACTCAGCCAGGGGAAGTTAGCTCATTTTAATGAAGACTCTCAAGAGCAAAGAGCTTTGTTCAGTAGCTAGTCATTCTCCTCCTCTACCGGGTTGCTTCTGGGGGCTGGTAGGGAATAATGCCTGTTATGAGTTGAATTCTGCATCCCCTTCCAAAATTCATTATGTTGAAGTCCTAACCCCAATACCTCAGAATATAACCTCATTTGGGAGTAGGATCATGGCAGATGTAATTAGCTCAGATGAGGTCGGTAGGGTTGGGTTGTAATCAAACGTGACTGGTGTCCATCGTAAAAGGGGTAATCTGGACAGTGAAACAAGCATAAAGAGAAGCAATGTGAAGACATACTGGGTGATGACAGCCATGTACAAGCCAAGGAGAGAGGACAAGTCCTCTCGTGGAAGGAACCAACTGCAGTGACCTCTTGATCTCAGTCTTCCAGCCTCCCAGACTGGGAGACAAGGCCTCCCTCCCCTTGGCTTGTTGTACCTTGTGACATTTCTAGGAAATGAATATGGTGGCTAAAAGTGCATTGTTTCAGTTAAAACATCCCTATTCTGAAATTCTCTTTTTACTATTTCATACCTTGGCAACCTTGAATGCGTTCACTTGACCTCTTATGTGTCAGTTTCCTTCCGTGAAATGGAGAGTGGTACCAGCCTCATTGGGAGGCTGTGACAAATGATGGTGTGAAGTGCTTGAAGGGCACCCAGCCAGAAACAGGGATTAGGAAATGGGGAAAATAGGAGGAAGCAGCGCAGTGACCATGATGGGGGGGTCTGGTCTCCACCCACTTCTCATCTCCTAGCCATGTCTTGCTTCCCTCCAGTGAACCTGCCCCAAGGCCGCACCTTGCTCTTTCCCCCTATCCTACCTTGTTCAGCCTTTCCTTGCCTTCCCAAGGGCACTCCATGCTCCTTCCTTTTTTTAAAAAAGAAATGTACTTATTTGGCTTCGTTGAGGCTGATCTTAGTTGTGGCACATAGGTTTAGTTGCCCCAAAACATGTGAGATATTAGTGCCTCAACCAGGGATCAAACCCACGTTCAGTGCATTGGAAGGCAGATTTTTAACCACTGGACCACCAAGAAGTCCCCTTTTCCCTTTCTCTCCCGGCCCCTTCTCACCTGCTTACTGGTTCTCCTCTTTGTCACAGCCAGGCTTGGTGGCTCCTTCCTCAGCCAGGTGTTCTGCGTGATTCTTTGAATCTTCCTGAGCCACTCGACTTTCTCTCCTCCCACCTGTGGGAGGAAGTTATTCCAGGAGAGTGTCCTCAAACAGCTTTCCTGCTTGAGCTCTGAGAATGTCTTCTCCGATGCTTGTCAGCACTCTTTTTTCTTGACTGGCCTGGCTGGTAATTTATTGCTACTCTGTCTGGGTAAGCTGGTACATTCTCCTGATGCTTTCATGTCTGACTAAAAGTATCTCAATCTGCTGAGTAGAATACCTTGCAGAATTTTTTCCTATCAGAAGATCAAATGGATTGAAACTAGACCTTTGATTTTTGCCCACTGAGAGACCTGCGCCTTGGATGTCAGCAGTAAGTGCATGGGATTCACTGAGGCTGCCCAGTACACCATGCATTAGTGCCTGGATGTTTCCTTCCCTGGAAGGTTTAACAGCTGCAGGTAGAGCAGCTTAGACAGTGGGTGGAACATGATCCAATTCAGCTGAAGCCAGTTTTCACCACAACCCTCTCTGGATCAGGCTGGACCAAGGCTTGATGATCCAAAGAAACAGGTTTTTCAGGCCATGGAAAACCCGGGAATCACTGTCTTGGAAACAGATTCTATGAAAAAATATCTAAATTGTGCATGGTACATTGGTTGAATGATCTCAAATTTCACCCCTCTCTGGATCCATGCCCTTGTGTGGAGCCCTCCTAGGCCAACTGTTGGCCTGACCTTGCTCTTTCCCCCTATCCTACCTTGTTCAGCCTTTCCTTGCCTTCCCAAGGGCACTCCATGCTCCTTCCTTTTTTTAAAAAAGAAATGTACTTATTTGGCTTCGTTGAGGCTGATCTTAGTTGTGGCACATAGGTTTAGTTGCCCCAAAACATGTGAGATATTAGTGCCTCAACCAGGGATCAAACCCACGTTCAGTGCATTGGAAGGCAGATTTTTAACCACTGGACCACCAAGAAGTCCCCTTTTCCCTTTCTCTCCCGGCCCCTTCTCACCTGCTTACTGGTTCTCCTCTTTGTCACAGCCAGGCTTGGTGGCTCCTTCCTCAGCCAGGTGTTCTGCGTGATTCTTTGAATCTTCCTGAGCCACTCGACTTTCTCTCCTCCCACCTGTGGGAGGAAGTTATTCCAGGAGAGTGTCCTCAAACAGCTTTCCTGCTTGAGCTCTGAGAATGTCTTCTCCGATGCTTGTCAGCACTCTTTTTTCTTGACTGGCCTGGCTGGTAATTTATTGCTACTCTGTCTGGGTAAGCTGGTACATTCTCCTGATGCTTTCATGTCTGACTAAAAGTATCTCAATCTGCTGAGTAGAATACCTTGCAGAATTTTTTCCTATCAGAAGATCAAATGGATTGAAACTAGACCTTTGATTTTTGCCCACTGAGAGACCTGCGCCTTGGATGTCAGCAGTAAGTGCATGGGATTCACTGAGGCTGCCCAGTACACCATGCATTAGTGCCTGGATGTTTCCTTCCCTGGAAGGTTTAACAGCTGCAGGTAGAGCAGCTTAGACAGTGGGTGGAACATGATCCAATTCAGCTGAAGCCAGTTTTCACCACAACCCTCTCTGGATCAGGCTGGACCAAGGCTTGATGATCCAAAGAAACAGGTTTTTCAGGCCATGGAAAACCCGGGAATCACTGTCTTGGAAACAGATTCTATGAAAAAAAATATCTAAATTGTGCATGGTACATTGGTTGAATGATCTCAAATTTCACCCCTCTCTGGATCCATGCCCTTGTGTGGAGCCCTCCTAGGCCAACTGTTGGCCTGACCTTGTAACTTGCTTTGGCCAGTGGAACAGAAACAAACTTGATGCAATCAGAAGCTTGCAATACATTCCCACGGTCTTACAGTCAAGAGCAAAACCAGCTCAGACCAGTTGGCTACCAGACCAGCCCAACTAAGCCCAGCCTGGCCCAGATCAGCAGAAATTCCCCTGTTGCCTAGCTTAGGAGAATATAAATGATGGCTGCTTTAAACCATTCTGTGTTGGGGTGACTTGCAGAAAACTACCTGCTACACTGCCCCCGTCATTCACTTTGCTTTGGATTCAGGTTTGGTCTGAGAGTCCCTTGGGCTGCAAGGAGATCAAACCAGTCAATCTTAAAGGAAATCAACCCTGAATATTCATTGGAAGGACTGATGCTGATGCTGAAGCTCCACTATTTTGGCCACCTGATGTGAAGAGGAGACTCATTGGAAAAGAGCCTGATGCTGGGAAAGACTGAAGGCAGGAGGAGAAGGGGACAACACAGGATGAGATGGTTGGATGGCATCACCAACTCAATGGACATGAGTTTAAGCAAACTCCAGAAGATGCTGAAGGA
Organism: Tragulus kanchil; assembly: GCA_022376925.1. Taxonomy (NCBI): domain Eukaryota; kingdom Metazoa; phylum Chordata; class Mammalia; order Artiodactyla; family Tragulidae; genus Tragulus; species Tragulus kanchil. The sequence continues at coordinate 37,855,995 of JAIOJX010000025.1, forward strand.
CAGGGAAGCCTGGCGTGCTGCAGTCCATAGGATCACAAAGAGTCAGACTCAACTGAACAACAACAGGTTTGGTCCCTGTTGAACATTAAGATCATATTTCAGTCTTCTCTTATCCAATGATGTTTGGGAAATTACTGCTTTATTTCCATGAAAATTGCTGCAGCAGCAATTGGATGACTTGAAATTAAGGTGCTGGAGATACTTGTAATCAAGTCATTTTAGCCTATGGACGTTTGTAGTTTATCAAAAAGTATGTCGAAGCTGACTTTAACATAAAGGAACAATGTTTTCTATTTGCTTGAGGGACATCCACCATACAAAAGCAAACCAACCCCTAATTCTATATCCATTACCCTGCATAATTGTTACTGCTTTGGCGTACAGGGGCTGGCTGGCTGGCTGGCTGACTGGCTGCTCACTGGCAGCCTTAGTTCTTAGCGAATGATTCCTAAATGTACAGCTCGATCCTTTGGGCTTGAGGGCACTTTAATATCTTCCTATAAATAGAGTCACACCTGACCCAGGAACGAGAATGCTCTGTTCAGAAAGGGTACCCACTTTAACTAAGGGGCACATCCATGGTCCCCCACCCCAACATTGAGCCACAGCTGACTCACGGCCCATGACAGCTTTTGTTGAAAATTAGGGTCTCCCTGTGACAAACCCTAATTGGTCAGATTTCATATATTCTAAGGTAGAAAATTACCTTTACTTTCAATAAATGAATTACAAACAAATTTGTACACAAAAGTTTTTACAGGGCTTTTTTTTTTTTTCCCCTGTGCTGTGTTTCAAGGCTAATGTTGGGTTCCAGCCACAGATCAGTTGCGTTAAAGCAAAATTGTATTTAACCCTCAAATAGTCTTCTAGTTTGATCATCGGTTAAATGACACATTAAAAATGTACATGAATCTCTCTTGTAGGAAATACATGTTTACTAGTTTTTAAGTGAGTGGAAAATTGCTTACTGCTCTTTTTCAGCCTGTACTGGTGAGTGAGGAGGTCTAGAGGAGCAGCCTGTAAAGCATGTGAGGAACATCAAGGCCGATGGGGAATGGAGTCTCTCGATAGCCCACAGGACCTGGGGTAAGAGCAAGACTCCACTGTGTGGAGGAGGACCTGGGAATGAGACGGGGCAGCTGGTCTCCTCTGGTGAGTCTCCAAGTCTGTACAGTAAACAAGCTTCCACGTGGTTGTGAAGATCAATGAAGCATACACATATCACATTTAGTGGCTACATTGGAAGTAATTATTGTTATAAAATTGTTACAGGCTGTTTCAGTGAACCAAATATTAGTACTAAGAAATAAGAAATCTAACCAGTCCCCAAAGAGGATAATTTATGGATAACACAGGGCTTCCTAGCTAACATGGATGGAATGATGACTCCATCTTGGATATAGGCAGAAGGACATATTAATCTGGATTTAAAAGGCCACAAAATCCACATGTTCCTATACACATTAAAATGAACTGTTTCCAAAACCACAGGTGATTAAAGTAAAGGATTTATTGTAATCTGCTTACAGTCCTTTGCAAAGACAGACATATGTTTTTGCATAAAGATATAAATTGCTTCATTTTAAACTAATTTAGTGTGTGTTTTTTTAATTATATGAAGAACTTTTGGTGAATTATGAATTGTACCAAACCAAGATTTTCTTAAGAGCAATATGGTACAAAAATAAGAGCAGACAGACAATTTGGAGTGGGACAGGCATTCAACAGTGGATTTAGAATATGGCTTTGCTGTTTACTCGAGCAAAGTTACCCAGAGTCACATAAAGTGTAAGTAACTTTGTTAATACAAAAAGCTGATGCAGACTGTCTCCATCCCAAACCCGGTTACGCCATGATTCCGATTTCAGAAAAACGTCAATCTGAGCTCCCAGCTGCTCTTGTGAAGCCATTTCTTTCCCAGAACCCCCCTAGTCTGCATGTTGTGTATTTATCACCTTCCAAGTGTGGCTTTCATATTGCTGTGCATGTAACTTGACTGTATTTAAAGATCTGCCTATAAATTAAATTCCTGACATTGCAAATTATGTAAGAAAAAACTCCTCTCTCTAAGCGCCGCTTTCACAGGCTTCCCCTTGCATAAGGCAGTTGTCTTCTGAAAGACAGGGTAATGTTGCCTGCATGGTGAACCCTGGAGAAGAGGGCTGATCCCAGCGCTGCTGTCTCCTGGCCTTGGGCTTTCCAGCTACAGCTTTTAGGTTTTGGAAAAGAACACGATTTCACTGAGTACCTGACGATTATCATCACTTTTCAAAGATTAAGTTGGCTTCTATTCAGAGTAGTTTATAGTGCAATCATATTAAGTTTCCCCAAAGAGAGATATAGATGTGTGTGTGTGTGTATATATGTACACACACACACACACACACACACATATACACACACACATATATGTTTGTGATTTGGGGCAAGAGAATAAGCCATACATCGCATCAGTGCCAAACAGATTAGTGAATTAAAAATTTTAGTGCCACTGTCTTGCTTTTATGATCTGTAGTGTTTTTTTTTTTTTTTTCAAAACTGTTTACATATAAAATTTTATTTTTAAAACCTACCTTTTAAAAATCTAAAACCCCTCTAACTACCGTGCGGTCTCCGCGCCATTCTGACTGAACTGTGCCCAGGGCCTCCTGCCCTGCCCTGCCCTACGTGTTCCCATGACCAGTTCCAGGAGTGCAGCACCCCCTTCTGAGACTGGAAGTGGCCATTTCATCTTTTGCAGACGAAGAGAGTGCATGGAATTTTATTTCCCCTCCCGGAAGGAGAAAACTTGATTTTCTAAAAGGGGATGAGGCTATGCTCTCTGAGCTCTAGCCTTTCCAGTCTCTCTCCTAAAAGCTGATTCTGCTTCTTGAGAAAAAGGTCGGGGAGAGGCAGCTTTCCTAAAGCCACAGCACTCCTGGGCCATCCTTTCACACCGGTGTCGTCGAACGACGCCTTTCAAAGAAAGAGCTGTGGATGCCATGCTGCACCGTCCCCGCGGGGAGGAGGATGGAGCCGAAGCTGGGAAACCCGCTCACATCCCACCAGTGCCCCAAGTGGGGGACCAAGGACGAAACAAAAGTACAGAAGAAGTAGAAAGGCTTAGAGACAACTGAAGAGGTTTAAGTATGGTTATTTACAACAAGACTGTAAAATGGTAAATTAGATATGAAGCTAAAAAAGGCACAGCTTTCCCTTTCTTAAATACACTGTAAACGGTTCAGGATGCATGCAGAACGTTTCACTTTACAAAAAAAAAAACAAAACATTTTTTTTACCTTGTTGGTTTAGACAAAGATAGTACTTAAATAGTCTCCAGCAAAATAGAATTCTTTCAAAAATACTTTCCCATTCATCCTATTAACCATTAAAGTTTTTTTTTTTTTTGTATGTGTCTCATTTACAAAAGTTCCTTATACCTTAGTTTAGGTCCTTCACAATTTATACATACAGTAATGTACAGCACAGCAAAAGACTGCAAAAATTATCTGTAAAGCCAACACAATAGATACTAGAAATTGAAACCAAGGCATTTGTTTTGAACATCTTATCCATTCTAATTAAATAATAAATGGAGAGGGTGTGGATACCAGTGATGCTGAGAGACGTGGGTGAAGAAGGCCCCCCCCTGCAGGGCTGGTCCACTCCACGTGCTCAATTAGTACACAACAGGAATCTGTATATATTTATTTTTTCTTTTTTGTTGTTTTTTAAATAACAAAAGAATATTAATGCCCCATATTGACTATGCGTTTTATGTGCAAACCAAGGGTGAGCTTGAAAAAGTTCGTTAGTCCTTGAACCCTTTTTGAAAACAAGCGAACGATCCCAGAAACTACATGGCATAGTTAAAACCTCCATCTGTTAAAATATCAAAATCAGAGAGTTATTGACTAGATATGGCTTTTCATCCAGAGGAACAGGAACGTGTTTCTAAGCGCTGGGGGTTGGAGAGGGAAGAACCTTCTGGACCGTGCACGGACTCACCAAAGCCACGTCACCCTGCCTGCCTGCCTCCCAACCCTTGACATGATTTTCAACTTGAGAAACTGCTGAACAAGTGGGAATCAACCATCACATGTCAAAACTATGATTTTTCTTGGGTCCTTCATGGGTGTGGAATCACACGGGGAAACTTAAGGCAAAGTTCTTCTGGCGAGGCGTCTCCCATCACTTCCTGTGAAAATAAAGGGTCTTGGCATTGCCGGACTCCACCTTTGGCAGCTGGTCACTGATGATCTCCACCAGCATCGCTGGGAACTCCACTTTCAGGGTCTGGGACTCCCGGAAGGTATAGAAGCAAAATTCCAGCAAGTCGCTCACCAGCTGCAACAGAGAGACAGAGGGGCTGTGACCTCGAGGCCTGATTCCCACCCTGCCACTCAGGCGTGTGCTCGGAGCAGCGTTCACAAGCCCGGCTGTGTCTATGAAGCTGCCTAACGCACGCAGCTCAGTCATCCATCTCGGGGGAAGGAAGGAGGAGGTATCTGCTTCATGGAATATGACTTTTGTGCAAAAGAGAATTCCAACGGGAGCTGTGTCATGGTTGACTCTTAAACATTATCAGTAGCTCCAGGGCCAGGAACAGAGTTCAGAGTGGCAGCGAGGTATCAATGCCTGTGTGTAGCTCTGGACCCTGGCGTGGGCCTCTCCCCAGCTGGTGAGGCCTGGCTGGGCCTGCCAGTGGAGCTGTGGGCCGCAGGGCAGCCGGACTTCCATCAGCACCCAGCCCTATCTCACTACTGTCCTCCTTCCTTCAGGCTCGCAGGCCTGAGCTGGGGAGTGAGGCTGAGGAGTCTCTTTAAGATATAACTGACATATAACTTTGTGTGAGCTTACGGTGTACAAGGGGTAAGATCTTTTATTTTTCTTTTTGTTGTTTTTAAATAACAAAAGAATATTAATGCCCAAAAGGAACAGGTATTTCGTGTTTCCTTTAAACAACGATCCCAGAAACTACATGGCATAGTTAAAACCTCCATCTGTTAAAATATCAAAATCAGAGAGTTATTGACTAGATATGGCTTTTCATCCAGAGGAACAGGAACGTGTTTCTAAGCGCTGGGGGTTGGAGAGGGAAGAACCTTCTGGACCGTGCACGGACTCACCAAAGCCACGTCACCCTGCCTGCCTGCCTCCCAACCCTTGACATGATTTTCAACTTGAGAAACTGCTGAACAAGTGGGAATCAACCATCACATGTCAAAACTATGATTTTTCTTGGGTCCTTCATGGGTGTGGAATCACACGGGGAAACTTAAGGCAAAGTTCTTCTGGCGGGCGTCTCCCATCACTTCCTGTTAAAATGAAGGGTCTTGGCATTGCCGGACTCCACCTTTGGCAGCTGGTCACTGATGATCTCCACCAGCATCGCTGGGAACTCCACTTTCAGGGTCTGGGACTCCCGGAAGGTATAGAAGCAAAATTCCAGCAAGTCGCTCACCAGCTGCAACAGAGAGACAGAGGGGCTGTGACCTCGAGGCCTGATTCCCACCCTGCCACTCAGGCGTGTGCTCGGAGCAGCGTTCACAAGCCCGGCTGTGTCTATGAAGCTGCCTAACGCACGCAGCTCAGTCATCCATCTCGGGGGAAGGAAGGAGGAGGTATCTGCTTCATGGAATATGACTTTTGTGCAAAAGAGAATTCCAACGGGAGCTGTGTCATGGTTGACTCTTAAACATTATCAGTAGCTCCAGGGCCAGGAACAGAGTTCAGAGTGGCAGCGAGGTATCAATGCCTGTGTGTAGCTCTGGACCCTGGCGTGGGCCTCTCCCCAGCTGGTGAGGCCTGGCTGGGCCTGCCAGTGGAGCTGTGGGCCGCAGGGCAGCCGGACTTCCATCAGCACCCAGCCCTATCTCACTACTGTCCTCCTTCCTTCAGGCTCGCAGGCCTGAGCTGGGGAGTGAGGCTGAGGAGTCTCTTTAAGATATAACTGACATATAACTTTGTGTGAGCTTACGGTGTACAAGGGGTAAGATCTGATACATTTATGATACTGTAAAACAAACACCTATTAAGGTACATGATTGCCATTTCTTTGTTATGGTGAGAACTTTTAGCACCTCTCCAGTATATAATAAATACAGCATTTTACTGTAGTCACATGTTGTATCCTAGATCTGAAGAACTCATTCCTCTTTTAACTGAAAATTTGTACTCTTTGACCAACATCTCCTCATTCCCTCACCTCTGGTAAACATCATTCTACTCTCTATTTCTATTATTTGCTTATTTCGGTACCACATGCGAGTAAGATCACACAGTATGAAATTTATGCCTGATTTATTTCACTGAAAGTAATATTCTCTAGGTGCATCTTTCTTTTTGCAAATGGTATTTTCTTGATTCCCATGGCTTAAAAATATTCCTGTACATGTATATATAGTACATATGATGTATCTTATAAATATATATATATATATGTATGTATGTATATAATATTGTCTTTGTCCATTCTCCATTCTTAGCCACTCTGAGAACATAAAAACATCAAGGAAAACTGTGTCTTCCTGCCTGTTCAGCCATTTTCCCTACTCTGTGACCCAAGGACTTTGCCATCCTACTGGACCTGAACCACTCCTAATTCTGTAAGGTAAAAAAAAAACAAAAAAAAACCCCACAAATGCAGTATAGCATTAATGGTTGCTTACTAGGCATATAATTTCAAATCAGACAGTATATATTCTCAGTTTTCTTGAGTTAATTCCATATCCTATTATGGGAAAATGACTTTGGTGCAAAGAGAATTCCAACGGGAGCTGTGTCATGGTTGACTCTTAAACATTATCAGTAGCTCCAGGGCCAGGAACAGAGTTCAGAGTGGCAGCGAGGTATCAATGCCTGTGTGTAGCTCTGGACCCTGGCGTGGGCCTCTCCCCAGCTGGTGAGGCCTGGCTGGGCCTGCCAGTGGAGCTGTGGGCCGCAGGGCAGCCGGACTTCCATCAGCACCCAGCCCTATCTCACTACTGTCCTCCTTCCTTCAGGCTCGCAGGCCTGAGCTGGGGAGTGAGGCTGAGGAGTCTCTTTAAGATATAACTGACATATAACTTTGTGTGAGCTTACGGTGTACAAGGGGTAAGATCTGATACATTTATGATACTGTAAAACAAACACCTATTAAGGTACATGATTGCCATTTCTTTGTTATGGTGAGAACTTTTAGCACCTCTCCAGTATATAATAAATACAGCATTTTACTGTAGTCACATGTTGTATCCTAGATCTGAAGAACTCATTCCTCTTTTAACTGAAAATTTGTACTCTTTGACCAACATCTCCTCATTCCCTCACCTCTGGTAAACATCATTCTACTCTCTATTTCTATTATTTGCTTATTTCGGTACCACATGCGAGTAAGATCACACAGTATGAAATTTATGCCTGATTTATTTCACTGAAAGTAATATTCTCTAGGTGCATCTTTCTTTTTGCAAATGGTATTTTCTTGATTCCCATGGCTTAAAAATATTCCTGTACATGTATATATAGTACATATGATGTATCTTATAAATATATATATATATATGTATGTATGTATATAATATTGTCTTTGTCCATTCTCCATTCTTAGCCACTCTGAGAACATAAAAACATCAAGGAAAACTGTGTCTTCCTGCCTGTTCAGCCATTTTCCCTACTCTGTGACCCAAGGACTTTGCCATCCTACTGGACCTGAACCACTCCTAATTCTGTAAGGTAAAAAAAAAACAAAAAAACAAAAAAAAACCCCACAAATGCAGTATAGCATTAATGGTTGCTTACTAGGCATATAATTTCAAATCAGACAGTATATATTCTCAGTTTTCTTGAGTTAATTCCATATCCTATTATGGGAAAATGACTTTTGGTCATTTCTTACTGTATTAAAATAGATAATTAATATAACATGTAATAAAGTGTCATCTTAATAAAGTGGTTTTCACTTTATTAAGTGAAAAGTCTAACTTTCTCTCAGGATTAAAAAAAAAAAAAGTCAATTGGCAGGCTTAAATTGAGTTAGACAGTAAGTAACTATGTGGGAAAGGCCTCTGATACAAACCAGGAAAACCCATGGGGAGAAATAGCTGATGCTTCTTTTTGGGCCTGAATATGCCTTCAGTCTGCAGACTGCTGTCTCCCTAGGTAGGTTCCAAGGACTGACTTCTTTCTACGCACTGGAAGCTGAGGCCAAATAAGCTGCAAAACAGCACACAGCCCTGTCTGCTCTGGGCTTGTTTACGCATACACACACGTGCTTGCTTACTCAATGATACGCCTCAATTTCACCATCTGTAAAATGGGGGCAAGAAGGGTATCTGTTGCTGTTGGAACTTCCTTGGCCCTCCAGTGGTTAAGACCCCCCTCCCCCCACAAATGCTTCCAATGCAGGGGTCATGGATTTGATCCCTGGTACGGGAACTAAGAGTCCATATACTATATGGCACAGCACAAAAAAAAAAAAAAAATCCTACATAGGGTTGCGGGACAGGCTGAATCTGTGAACTGGCTGAAGTAAGTGTTAAACATAAACTTGGGCAAACGCCAGGAGATGGTAAGGGACAGGGAAACCTGGCAGGCTGCAGCAGTCCATGGGGTTGAGAAGAGTCACACACAACCTGATGACTGAACAACAAAGTATTGAATGGGTGCCAATTCTCAACCATCCTCTCCCTCTTCCCAACCTCCTTCCAGCATCACGTTTCTCTGCAAACTGGAACATGGTTTTCAAGACCTGCTCTGGACCATCAGACCTTGGTCCTCAGGCTTCCCTTCAGATAGAGGAACTTATGCTTGACCTTTCCTGGAAAGAGACTCTTGAACTACATCTGTGATGGCAAGTTGCTTAATTGTTTCAGGTGATGGGCCAGTGGCCACAAGAACCAAACGCTGTGCTGGGTCTTGCTCACCAGACTTGGTGCCACGAGAAGTCTCCCTATGGCCAGTGGGACAAGCCCTTCCATGGCACTGGCAGAGGGCACTCGGGACCTAGTTTAAGTCTCTGCCCCTGCGACCTCCGAGATCCCTGTGTGGCTACTTGCAGGGCTGTGAAGGAGAATATTCTTCATCCAAGTTTCTAGGTCACATCAACCCCATGTAGGACAGCAGAGCTCTGTCACACCTGTCATGTCTCTGGGGATGGGACGGGCTCATGTCCAGAGAGGAAGGCTCCTGGTGCTCAGAGCTTCTGGGGCAATGTCCGCCCCAGGCCTGAATATGCCTTCAGTCTGCAGACTGCTGTCTCCCTAGGTAGGTTCCAAGGACTGACTTCTTTCTACGCACTGGAAGCTGAGGCCAAATAAGCTGCAAAACAGCACACAGCCCTGTCTGCTCTGGGCTTGTTTACGCATACACACACGTGCTTGCTTACTCAATGATACGCCTCAATTTCACCATCTGTAAAATGGGGGCAAGAAGGGTATCTGTTGCTGTTGGAACTTCCTTGGCCCTCCAGTGGTTAAGACCCCCCTCCCCCCACAAATGCTTCCAATGCAGGGGTCATGGATTTGATCCCTGGTACGGGAACTAAGAGCCCATATACTATATGGCACAGCACAAAAAAAAAAAAAAATCCTACATAGGGTTGCGGGACAGGCTGAATCTGTGAACTGGCTGAAGTAAGTGTTAAACATAAACTTGGGCAAACGCCAGGAGATGGTAAGGGACAGGGAAACCTGGCAGGCTGCAGCAGTCCATGGGGTTGAGAAGAGTCACACACAACCTGATGACTGAACAACAAAGTATTGAATGGGTGCCAATTCTCAACCATCCTCTCCCTCTTCCCAACCTCCTTCCAGCATCACGTTTCTCTGCAAACTGGAACATGGTTTTCAAGACCTGCTCTGGACCATCAGACCTTGGTCCTCAGGCTTCCCTTCAGATAGAGGAACTTATGCTTGACCTTTCCTGGAAAGAGACTCTTGAACTACATCTGTGATGGCAAGTTGCTTAATTGTTTCAGGTGATGGGCCAGTGGCCACAAGAACCAAACGCTGTGCTGGGTCTTGCTCACCAGACTTGGTGCCACGAGAAGTCTCCCTATGGCCAGTGGGACAAGCCCTTCCATGGCACTGGCAGAGGGCACTCGGGACCTAGTTTAAGTCTCTGCCCCTGCGACCTCCGAGATCCCTGTGTGGCTACTTGCAGGGCTGTGAAGGAGAATATTCTTCATCCAAGTTTCTAGGTCACATCAACCCCCATGTAGGACAGCAGAGCTCTGTCACACCTGTCATGTCTCTGGGGATGGGACGGGCTCATGTCCAGAGAGGAAGGCTCCTGGTGCTCAGAGCTTCTGGGCAGGGCCAAGGCCTTACCCAGCACTCATCCTCTTTGTCTTTCCATTCCAGTTACTGAGCACCTGCCCCAGCCCAGGCGCTAGGACTCCCAGTGGACATGAGAGTCCTGTTCTACTGGGAGGAGACATCGGCGAGGAGGTCAGGTGTGGGCAGTGCTGGGGAGGTGGGAGGGCAGCAGTCAGGGTGAAAAGGTGACCTTGGTGGGTGGAGTGGGGTCTCTCAGTGGGGGCAGAGCAGTGGGAAGCTTGCAGGGCAGTACCTGTTGGCCGACAGACAGCCACCCCTGACATGTCATTGGAGGGCCAGGGCCACTTAAGGGTTTATGTTTGTAAAGAGGCAACCGCTGCTGACTCCTATATGTGATGAGAGATGAGCAGAATCAACCAGTCCGTGACCTGAGGCAGCAGGCAGGGGTGCACCTCTGTGAGCCTGTAAATGGGGACAGATCCCCTGTCTTTAACAGCCCCATGAGCATCACCTAGGAGATGCTGAGGAACTGGACCAGATGGAGAGAGAGCAAGGCCGGGGGCTCAGCTGTTCTTCCTGGCAGCTTGTTTGAGGGCAGGTGTCCCAGATGCTACTTATAAACCTGCATATTAACTGGGGGCTGGCATTTCCTGCCCACCTCTGGTCCATGGACAAACAAAGCAGCTCCTTTCCAGTCCTGAGCTGTACCCAGGGCTTCTGTTCAAAACGGGTGTCAGCTGCCAAGGGATGGGGGGCTCTCATGGGGCACATGGGGTCAGCCTGGCAGGCCAGGGCTGGGCCTCTGAACCTGTGAACACCTGGAGCGGGACTCCATTAGCACTAACTACTTTTAGGAAAGGGTTCATTGCTTGCTCTTGGGGTGGTCAAAATGCCCAGGTAGGGGGTCAGCAGCTGCCTCATAAGCGTGCCTAAACCCTCCTGCACTGGGAGGGCTGCAGTTGTTGGCATCAGGGATCATCTGAGAATCAAACTCTAGAGCCCCACTCACTGGGCAAGGAGGACAAGGCCACCCTGGTCCAGGCTGCCTGCCAGGTGCCTGCTGACCCACAGCACTCTCCCACAGCCAGTGCACCAAGTGTCTCTGGGCCCTTCACCGATGTCTAAGGCAGCTGCTGCTGCGGTAAGCACAAGGGAACCATCCCTTGTGGAAAATACCAGGCACAGAAAGGGCAAGGCTGCAGGTGGTCAGAGCACAAGGTGGCAGAGGCTATGTCCTGAGAGCTGGGTGTCACATGTTGCATTGGCAGGGATGTGGACTCATCCGAATGGACACCAGTTCCTGAGACAAACTGCTGTGTCATGGCGACACATCTGCTGGTCACGCTGCACACATAACATGCACGCGAGTCTCCTCAGACCCACGCAAGGCAGTGGAGTCTGCCCGAGCCCAGAGGAGCCAGGAAACACAGTGACTACCAGGTATGTGGGTCACCAGCCCTCACCAGATGCTGTCCTGTCCTCTGCCCCAGGCTCTGGGAGTTAGTGGAGGTGGATGGGCTATGGTCACAGCCTGGAAGGTTGGTAAATACCAGGACAGAAGGAGAGTCAAGAAGCCGAACTATAATCAGTAACAGGTCCATATTACTAGGAATTCAAGTCCCGTATATTGACTTTCATCCTGTACAGAATGCATCACATGGGAGCACAAAGGTTTAGCTGGATGCTCAGCATGATTGATCCAGAGCCCATGGCAGGCCACAGCTGTCAGGGAGGCAGAGAAGCCTGGCGAGGTCACAGGGGGACTGGTGGCTGTTGGCTTGCTCCACATGGAAGCTGTTGGGCGTGGCCGGTACCTCTACCCCGCTCTCTCTACAGAGTCACCGTTGCCTGTGGCAGGCTGGTAGCTGGGCCCTGCTCCCACCCTGAGCTTCAGTCTCTTGGGAGGGAGCCACATAAGGAGGGCCCAGTCCTGCTGTTTTAAGGTCACACAAACAGGGAGGAGTGACGGAGCACCTGGATGATACAGCTTCTCTGGACTAGGGTCTCTGTGTTTTCAGCAGCAAATAAATTCGCTGCCAGCTCCAGAACTTTCACCGAAGTAGGATGGAGATTTTGCCTGACTCCAGCATTGTGGGGGTGGACAGTTCAAGCTTTATTTGCAAAGATCAGAATTCTAGCCGGATATGTTGATAGGGGCAAAAGATACAGAGCTTCAGGGCTCAATATTGTAGCAGTTATAGAAACAATCACCAACTATTTACCCTAGTTATTCCAGCAATAGCCTTGGAAATGCTAGAAAATGACACACTGTGATTATATAAGGAGTCTGGCCTGCGTTCAAAACCCCTAACCTCTGCCCAGCGTGGGCTGGTGTGGAAGAATCCGACATGTGCACAGGTCAGGGCTCTCCAGCCACACAGGACTGCTCCTCTCTGGCTGCTGATGTCTCAGCACCATGACATGGTAGGTGACAAAGCCCCTTCCCACCCTGATGTAGGGACATTTGTTCATACACCCAGAGGAACATACGGCCTTTAACAATGAGGTTAGACTATTTACTCATGGGCTCCCTTTGAAAACCCAGGCCCTGAGTGCTTCTGGCAGGCTCTTCTAGAGGCTGAATTTAGGAGAGTCCAGAAGGGCCTCCCGTGTCAGTTGCTTAGTTGGGTCCAACTCTGTGTGACCCTATGGACTACAGCCCACGAGGCTCCTCTGTCCATGGGATTCTCCAGGCAAGAGTACTGGAGTGAGCAGCCATTCCTCTCTCCAAGGGTTAATCGGCTCTAAGCCAATATAAAATAAAAAGTGTGTGTGTGTATACATACACCAAAATGTTAATAACCTCATAGTGTTCTATAGGAAAATCAATAAAGATAACATAATCTTTCAGGGGGAAAAGTTTTAGCATTACAGATTTAAAATAAAATGGTCCAGAATCATCAATTTTGGGGAAAACAATAAAATTATGTATTTTTTAATATGTGTATATCAAAACTGAAAGGTTAATTATTATTTATTACTTTTTCCTTTATTGGCAACTTAAAGGGCCTCCTAGATGCAACCAAGAGAAGTATCAGAAAAAGACCATCACGGTACTAACAGCATCATGGCAGCCTCAAGTGGGTCCTCCATTTTGTCTCCCCTTTTCAACAAAGCATTAGTCATCCACTCGTGAACAGAAGCACCTTTGCAGAGGGCTGGGATCCCAGGGAGAAGTCCTGCCCACCTGTGCATCTGTTTATAGGCAAGCCGACTTCGGCATGGTCGACGAATGCATAGAGCAGTGAACCTGCCCAACCTCTCCTGTCATGGTTGGGAAAATACCTGGAGACTCCTGACTTGGAAAGACACTCACTGACATGGGAAACCCAGCCTTCCCAACGAGAGATTCCAGCACACCACTGGAGCCATGAAACCAAGCGAGTCTGTAAGTACTGGAGACGGAAAGAACTTTCCTAGTGCTCCTCCAACTCCTGGCAACACTGCCTGGGGCCAGATTCTCAGTGGCCATGGCCTGTACCTCAGGATAAAGGTGAGTGAGTGCTGGGCTACACGGTGTTGTATGTCACACTGTTTCTCTCCAGTGGCACCCAGAGTCCTGAGGTGGACCTCCATGACTGGGCGGAGGAGACTGGGAAAGAGGAAGGGAAGACTATCAAAGGGCATGAAAAGCACACTCCCTTTAAAGTCTACTCCTGAGGTTCTGCAGATACTACACCTGGGGATCTCCCTAGAGGGTCTACCAGTACCCCCAAACCCCCAAGTGCTAAACTCACTACTCCCCCAACTCTATGGCTGACATCTTGTGCACACCAGAGTGTGGTGCCACCTTCTGGAAAACAGAAGTGTCTAGTAGCCTGCCTGGGGACCCAGAAGAACAAGAAAAGACATAAAAGCTGAAGAACTGTACCCACCCAAAGGCAGAGAAACTCCAGTTAAGAACACCAATGAATAGAATATCCCATGCGAAGACACCTAACGGGAGTTTAAGGCAGTATCTGCCATTTCAAGTGCAAAAACTGGTAATGGACAGCCACAAGGAACATGAACCGTCGAGAAAATGTGTCATCACCAAGAGACAGTAATTCCCTAATAACTGAGTTCAAAAGTATGGACTAGTAATCTAGCTAAATTCAGGAACAGCTGTTTTGAACAAACTCAATGAGCTATAAGCAAACAAAGACAATCTAACAAAATCATGAAAAAATACAGGTTAAAAATGAGTAGTTTACTAAAGAACCATAAATTATAAAAGAGAACCAAGCAGAAATTCTGGAGCTGAGGAGCTCATGGAATGAAATGAAAAATGCTACAGAGAGCCTCTACAGTAGAGCAGAGTTAAGGAAGAAGGAACAAGTGAGTCCGAAGATTTCAGATATCCATGTTAAGAGAGAACAAAGGAAAAAGATGAAAAATAGTGAAGAAAGCCTGTGTGACTGGGATTCCATCACAAAACCTAACCTTAGATAAATCAGGGTTCCAGAAGGAAAAGAGAGGAATATGGGGCAGAAACATTTATGTAAAGAAATAGCTGAGAACCTCCCAAACTTAGAGAGAAAAGTGGACATCCAAGTTCACAAGGTTATTCTAAGACACTTTATAATGAAACTGTCAAACATCAGAACTAACCAGTTCTAAAAATACCCAGGGTGAAAAATATTGTCACCTACAAAGGAACTCCCATTAGGCTCTCAGAAGATTTATCAGTAGAAACCCTACAGGCTAGGAGAGAGCAGAATCACATATTAAAAGTGTTGAAAGAAACTGCCAGCCGAGGTCTATCTGGCAAAATTACCTTTCAAATATGCAGGAGAAAAAAACTTCCCAAGACAGACAAAAAGGGGGAGTTCATCACCACTAGACCCACCTTACAAGGAATGCTGAAAGGAGTACTTCAAGCTGAAATGAGCAGATGCTAATCACTGACATGAAAGCATATGAATATACAACACACTAGTAAAATGATATTTATATTTACAAAGTCAGATTTGGAAAATTCTAATTCAGTAATAGAATGGCATGTTAACCACTTTACTATGAAGGTCAAAGGAAAAGAGTATTAAAAATATTATAGTGACTATCACTTGCTGAAGACACAATATAAAATGAGCTATACAATGTCATAAAAGTATACAAGTGGAGTTAGGTTGCTATGAACTCAAAATGAACTGTTTTATCTATGCAATGCCTTATGTAAGCCTCATGATGGACCACAAACTCAAATGTGTCATCACCAAGAGACAGTAATTCTAATAACTGAGTTCAAAAGTATGGACTAGTAATCTAGCTAAATTCAGGAACAGCTGTTTTGAACAAACTCAATGAGCTATAAGCAAACAAAGACAATCTAACAAAATCATGAAAAAATACAGGTTAAAATGAGTAGTTTACTAAAGAACCATAAATTATAAAAGAGAACCAAGCAGAAATTCTGGAGCTGAGGAGCTCATGGAATGAAATGAAAATGCTACAGAGAGCCTCTACAGTAGAGCAGAGTTAAGGAAGAAGGAACAAGTGAGTCCGAAGATTTCAGATATCCATGTTAAGAGAGAACAAAGGAAAAAGATGAAAATAGTGAAGAAAGCCTGTGTGACTGGGATTCCATCACAAAACCTAACCTTAGATAAATCAGGGTTCCAGAAGGAAAAGAGAGGAATATGGGGCAGAAACATTTATGTAAAGAAATAGCTGAGAACCTCCCAAACTTAGAGAGAAAAGTGGACATCCAAGTTCACAAGGTTATTCTAAGACACTTTATAATGAAACTGTCAAACATCAGAACTAACCAGTTCTAAAAATACCCAGGGTGAAAAATATTGTCACCTACAAAGGAACTCCCATTAGGCTCTCAGAAGATTTATCAGTAGAAACCCTACAGGCTAGGAGAGAGCAGAATCACATATTAAAAGTGTTGAAAGAAACTGCCAGCCGAGGTCTATCTGGCAAAATTACCTTTCAAATATGCAGGAGAAAAAGACTTCCCAAGACAGACAAAAAGGGGGAGTTCATCACCACTAGACCCACCTTACAAGGAATGCTGAAAGGAGTACTTCAAGCTGAAATGAGCAGATGCTAATCACTGACATGAAAGCATATGAATATACAACACACTAGTAAAATGATATTTATATTTACAAAGTCAGATTTGGAAAATTCTAATTCAGTAATAGAATGGCATGTTAACCACTTTACTATGAAGGTCAAAGGAAAAGAGTATTAAAAATATTATAGTGACTATCACTTGCTGAAGACACAATATAAAATGAGCTATACAATGTCATAAAAGTATACAAGTGGAGTTAGGTTGCTATGAACTCAAAATGAACTGTTTTATCTATGCAATGCCTTATGTAAGCCTCATGATAACCACAAACCAAAAAACCTACAGCAGATGCACAAGAGACAAAAGGGAAACAGGAGCATACCAAAATGGAAAATTACCAATTTACAAAGATAGTCAGAAACAGAGGAAAAAGAGATAATGGAAGTACAAAGCAACCAGAAAACAACGGATAGGATGGCATGACTAAGTCCTTACACTACCAATAATACCTCAAAGTGTAAACGGACTGAACTGTCCACCAAAAGATGCAGTGGCTAGATGGGTGGAAAATTAATGAAGACCCAGCTCTATGCTACCTACAAGAGACTCAGCTGAGCTTTAAGGACATACACATATACAGGCTCAGAGTGAAAGGATAGAATGAGACGTTCATGCTAGCAGAATGCAAAAGTGTGAGTAACCATACTTAGAATAGACAGAAAAGCCCTGAAGTCAAAAATGAGAACAAGAGTCCAAGAAAGTCAATACATAATAACAGGGTAAATTACTCAAGAAAACATAACAACTGTGTGTATATATATATATACACACACATATATATGCAATATCAGAGCACGTAAATATATTAAGCAAATATTGGATTGTTGTATATGTCCCCTATCAGATATGTGAATAATAGTAAAGGACTTAAAACACCCTACTTTCAGCAATGAACAGATCAAAAAATCAATGAGAAAACATTAGACTTGAACCATACACTAATCCAAACAGTCCTAAGAGAACATTCCATCCAACAGAAACAGAATATACATTCATCCCAGGGGACATGGAACATTCTCCAGGATTGACTCTCTGAGAGTCACAAAACAAGTCTGGGAAAATTTAAAAAATGTGAAATCCTACCAAGTATCATTTCTGAATGCATGATGCATATACAAAAAACACTAGTAAAATGATATTTATATTTACAAAGTCAGATTTGGAAAATTCTAATTCAGTAATAGAATGGCATGTTAACCACTTTACTATGAAGGTCAAAGGAAAAGAGTATTAAAAATATTATAGTGACTATCACTTGCTGAAGACACAATATAAAATGAGCTATACAATGTCATAAAAGTATACAAGTGGAGTTAGGTTGCTATGAACTCAAAATGAACTGTTTTATCTATGCAATGCCTTATGTAAGCCTCATGATAACCACAAACCAAAAAACCTACAGCAGATGCACAAGAGACAAAAGGGAAACAGGAGCATACCAAAATGGAAAATTACCAATTTACAAAGATAGTCAGAAACAGAGGAAAAAGAGATAATGGAAGTACAAAGCAACCAGAAAACAACGGATAGGATGGCATGACTAAGTCCTTACACTACCAATAATACCTCAAAGTGTAAACGGACTGAACTGTCCACCAAAAGATGCAGTGGCTAGATGGGTGGAAAATTAATGAAGACCCAGCTCTATGCTACCTACAAGAGACTCAGCTGAGCTTTAAGGACATACACATATACAGGCTCAGAGTGAAAGGATAGAATGAGACGTTCATGCTAGCAGAATGCAAAAGTGTGAGTAACCATACTTAGAATAGACAGAAAAGCCCTGAAGTCAAAAATGAGAACAAGAGTCCAAGAAAGTCAATACATAATAACAGGGTAAATTACTCAAGAAAACATAACAACTGTGTGTATATATATATATACACACACATATATATGCAATATCAGAGCACGTAAATATATTAAGCAAATATTGGATTGTTGTATATGTCCCCTATCAGATATGTGAATAATAGTAAAGGACTTAAAACACCCTACTTTCAGCAATGAACAGATCAAAAAATCAATGAGAAAACATTAGACTTGAACCATACACTAATCCAAACAGTCCTAAGAGAACATTCCATCCAACAGAAACAGAATATACATTCATCCCAGGGGCACATGGAACATTCTCCAGGATTGACTCTCTGAGAGTCACAAAACAAGTCTGGGAAAATTTAAAAAATGTGAAATCCTACCAAGTATCATTTCTGACCCCAGCGGTATGAAACTAGAAATCAATAAGAGGAAATTCAGAAAATTGACAGATCTGTAGAAATTAACACACACCTGACAACAAATGTGTTAAAGAAGAAGTCAAAAGGGAAATTCAAATATCTTGAAACAAATGAAAATGGAAACACAATAAACCAAGACCTATGGGCTGCTACAAGAGCAGTTCTGAGAGGAATTTCTGGTGAAAAATGCATATAAGAAGACAGATCTCAAATCAAGAGCCTAACTGACACTTCAAGGAAACAGGAAAAAACAAAGTTCAACAAAATGAAATGACAAAGATCACAATGGAAATAAATGAAATAGAGCTCAGAAAAACCGTAATGAAAAAACCCAGTGAAACTAAGAGTCGGTTTTTTGAAACAATAAACAAAACTGATAATCCTTTAGCTAGGATTATAAAAAAGAGAAGGTTCAAATAAAATCAGACATGAAGGAGGAAACGCTATAACTGATACTATAAAAATACAAGGGATCATAAGAGATGACTATGAAAAATAATAAGCTAACAAATGGGATAACTTGAAAGAGATGGATAAATTTCTAGAAATACACAATCTGAATTAATAACAGGTAAAGAGATGTAATCAGAAATCTCTAAATATAGACAACCCAGGACCTAATGCTTTCACTGGCAAATTCTACTAAACATTTAAAGATGAATGGCAATCTTCCCCAAACTCTTCCTAAAAACTGAAGAAGAGGGAATACTTCCAAACTCATTTTTCCACGCCACCATTACTAACACCGAAGCCAAAGATACTACAAGGAAAGAAAACTATAGACCAATTTCCTGATGAGTACAGATGCAAAAATTCTCAACAGAAGATAAACAAGTGAAATTCGACATAACAGTAAAAAGATTATATATCACAACCAGTTGGGATTTATCCCTGGGATGCAAGAATGGTTCAACGTATGCAAATCAATAAATATAGTACATTACATTAACAGAATTAAGACTTATATAATCATCTCAATAAATGGAGAAAAAGCATCTTATAAAAGACAACATCCGTTCATGAAAAAACTCTGAACATTGGGTGTTAAGGGAACACACCTCATCTTAATAAAGGCTATATATAACAAACTAGAGATCTCTTCAGGAAAATTAGAGACATCAAGGGAACATTTCATGTAATGATTGGCACAAAAAAGGATAGAAATGATATGAACCTAACAAAAGCAGAAGATATTAAGAAGAGGTGGCAAGAATACACAGAAGAACTATACAAAAAAGATCTTAATGACCTGGATGATCACGATAGCATGATCACTCACCTAGAGCCAGACATCTGAGAATATGAAGTCAAGTGGACCTTAGGAAGCATCATTATGAACAAAGCTAGTGGAGTTGATGGAATTCCAGCTGAGCTATTTCAAATCCTAAAAGATGATGCTGTTAAAGAGCTATACTTGATATGCCAGCCAAATTTGGAAGACTCAGCAGTGGCCTCAGGACTGGAAAAGGTCAATTTTCCAATCCAGAAGAAGGGCAATGTCAAAGAATGTTCAAACTACTGCATTCACTTCACCTGGCAGCTAAGTTACGTTCAGAATCCTCCAAACTAGGCTTCAACAGTACGTCAAATTCCACATGTACAATTTGGATTTAGAAAAGGGAGAGGAACCAGAGATCACATTGCCAACATCCACTGGATCATCCACTTAAAAAGCAAGAGAATTCCAGAAGAAGTTCTGCTTCATTGACTATGCTAAAGCCTTTGATTGTGTGGATCACAACAAATTTAAAGAGAAAATTCTTAAAGAGATGGGAGTACCAAACCACCTTACCTTCCTCCTGAGAAACCTGTATGCAGGGCAGGAAGCAACAGTTAGAACCAAACCTAGAACAATAGACTGGTTCAAAGTTGAGAAAAGAGTATGTCAAGACTGTATATTATCACCCTGCTTATTTCTTAATTTTTTATTTAAATTAGAAAATTTCACATCATATGAAATTCCAGACTAGATGAAGCACAAACTGGAATAAAGATTGCTGGGAGAAATATCAAGAACCTTAGGTATGCAGATGACACCGCCCTTAATGGCAGAAAGCAAAGAGAACTAAAGAGCCTCTGGATGAAGAAGGTGAAAGAGGAGAGTGAAAAAGCTGGCCTAAAACTCAGCATTCAAAAACGAAGATCATGGCATCTGGTCCCATCACTTCATGGCAAATAGATGGGCAAATAATGGAAATAGTGACAGACTTTATTTCCTTGATCTCCAAAATCACTGCAGATGGTGACTGCAGCCATGAAATTAAAAGACGCTTGCTCCCTGGAAGAAAATCTATGACAAACCTAGACAGTTGTATTAAAAAGCAGCGACATTGCTTTGCTGACAAAGTGCATATAGTCAGAACTACAGTTTTTCCAGTAGTCATGTCACAGATGTGAGAGCTGACAATAAAAAAGGCTGAACACTGAAGGATCGATGCCTTTGAACTATGGTGCTGGAGAAGACTCCTGAGAGTCCATTGGATAGCAAGTAGATCAAACCAGTCAATCCTAATGGAAATCAACCCTAAATATTCATTGGAAGGAATGATGCTGAAGTGGAAGCTCCAATAGTTTGGACACCTGACATGAAGAGCCAACTTACTGGAAAAGACCCTGATGCTGGGAAAGATTGAAGTTAGGAGGATAAGGGGACAAGGGAGGACAAGATGGTTGGATGGTATCACTGACTCAATGGACATGAGTTTGAGCAAGCTCTGGGAGATGGTGAAGGACAGTCTTGGTGAGCTGTAGTCCATGGGGTTGCAAAGAGTTGGCCACAACTGAGTGAATGAACAACCACCACAGAGATCTACTGCACATCATGGTCGTTACAGAAAACAATACTATTTATAAAGTTTCTACTAGATTAGATCTTAATTGTTCCTATCACAAAAAAGAAATGATAGCTATGTGACATGATTAAGATGTTAGCTAAGGCTATGATGATAATCACCTTGCAATATATAAATGTATCAAAAGCAATGTGTTGGACACCTTAAACTTATACATTGTTTTATGTCAGTTATATCTCAATTAAAAAAGGTACCTGAATTCAACAACACATAGATCATACACTATGAGCAAGTGAAATTCATGCCAAGTTCACAAGAATGGCAGCATGAGCAAATCAATCAGTGTGACACATCACATCAGCAGAAGACAGAAGCACATGAGCATCTCAGTAAGTGCAGAAAAAACATTTGACAAAATTCAGGGATCCATTTGTGATAAAAAAAAAAAATCACCAAAGTGGGTATAGAGGGAACATATTCAAGACAATGAAAAGCTAGTTATGACAAATCCACAGTCAATGCAATATTCAGTAGTGAAGCTTAATGCTAAAATCTGGTACAAACCAAGGAATGTCTGTTCTCACCTCTTCTATCAACATAGTAGTAGCAATCCTAGCCACAGCAATCAGACAACAAAAGGAAATAAAATGTATCCAACTTGGAAAGGAAGAGGTAAACTTGTCATATGAAGATGATATGATACAAGACATAGAAAACCTATAGGGCTTCCCAGACTCCAAAAACTAGAGCTAAAAAAGAAAACCAGCAAAGTAGCAGGATACTAGATTAACAAACAGAACTTTCTTTACACCCACAATAAAGTATCCTAAAGGGAATGTGAAAAACAATAATGTTAAAAATCACACCCTCAAGATAAAATACTTAGGAATAAACCTGACTAAGGAAGTGAAAGACACATGCTGAGAATCACAAAACTGATAAAGGAAACTGAAGATGATTCAAAGAAATGGAAAGATATTCCATGAACCTTCAGTTAGAAGAAATTAATATCACTAAAGTAGACATACTACCCAAAGCCATCTATAGATTTAATGTGATTTCTGTCGAATTACCTATGACACTTTTCACAGAACTAGATTAGATCTTAATTGTTCCTATCACAAAAAAGAAATGATAGCTATGTGACATGATTAAGATGTTAGCTAAGGCTATGATGATAATCACCTTGCAATATATAAATGTATCAAAAGCAATGTGTTGGACACCTTAAACTTATACATTGTTTTATGTCAGTTATATCTCAATTAAAAAAGGTACCTGAATTCAACAACACATAGATCATACACTATGAGCAAGTGAAATTCATGCCAAGTTCACAAGAATGGCAGCATGAGCAAATCAATCAGTGTGACACATCACATCAGCAGAAGACAGAAGCACATGAGCATCTCAGTAAGTGCAGAAAAAACATTTGACAAAATTCAGGGATCCATTTGTGATAAAAAAAAAAAATCACCAAAGTGGGTATAGAGGGAACATATTCAAGACAATGAAAAGCTAGTTATGACAAATCCACAGTCAATGCAATATTCAGTAGTGAAGCTTAATGCTAAAATCTGGTACAAACCAAGGAATGTCTGTTCTCACCTCTTCTATCAACATAGTAGTAGCAATCCTAGCCACAGCAATCAGACAACAAAAGGAAATAAAATGTATCCAACTTGGAAAGGAAGAGGTAAACTTGTCATATGAAGATGATATGATACAAGACATAGAAAACCTATAGGGCTTCCCAGACTCCAAAAACTAGAGCTAAAAAAGAAAACCAGCAAAGTAGCAGGATACTAGATTAACAAACAGAACTTTCTTTACACCCACAATAAAGTATCCTAAAGGGAATGTGAAAAACAATAATGTTAAAAATCACACCCCTCAAGATAAAATACTTAGGAATAAACCTGACTAAGGAAGTGAAAGACACATGCTGAGAATCACAAAACTGATAAAGGAAACTGAAGATGATTCAAAGAAATGGAAAGATATTCCATGAACCTTCAGTTAGAAGAAATTAATATCACTAAAGTAGACATACTACCCAAAGCCATCTATAGATTTAATGTGATTTCTGTCGAATTACCTATGACACTTTTCACAGAACTAGAATAAATAATCCTAAAATTCATATGGAATCATAAAAGATCCAGAATTGCAAAAGCTACCCCCAAGAAAAAGAACAAAGTAAGCCTCCCAGACTTCAGACAATACTACAAATCTAGAGTCATCACAATAATGTTGTGTTGGCACAAAAGCAGACATACGGATCAATGGTGCAGAATACAGACTCCAGAACTAAACCCACGCCTATGATCAATTAATCTTCAACACAGGCAAGACTATACAGTGGGAAAAGGGCAGGTTATTCACCAAGTGGTTTTGGTTTGGTGAATAACACACACACACACAAACCTGAAAATGACCTAAAGACTTAAGATATGACTCCATAAAAACTCCTAAAAGAGATTATTGGCAAAACGTTCTCTGGAATGTCCATCTCCCAAGGCAATAGAAATAAAAACAAAATAAAAAAAGGGGATCTAATGAAACTTCCAAGCTTTTGCATAGCAAAGGAAACCATAAACAACATGAAAAGACAATCAGCAAGATGGGAGAAGGTATTCGCATGTGAGGAGACCAGCAAGAGTTTAATTTCCAAACTATAAAAACAGCTCATCCAACTAAACAAAAAACCAAACAACCCAATCAATAAATGGGCAGAAAACCTAAATAGAATTTTTTCCAAAGAAATTGAGATAGCTAATAGGCATAAGAGAAGATATGGAACATCTCTAATTATTAGAGAAATGAAAATCTAAACCACAATGAGGTGGTACCTCATACTGGGCAGAATGGTTATCACTGAAAAGTCTACAAATGACCAGGGGTGGAGAGGGTTGGAGAAAAGGGAAACCTACCACACTATGAGTGGGAATGTTAATTAGTGCAGCCACTGTTGAAAACAGCATAAAGGTTCCTCAGAAAACTGAAAATAGAATTACTGTATGATTCAGCAGTCCAACTCCTGGGCATGTATCCAGAGAAAACTAGAATTCAGAAAGATAAATGCACCCTTAGGTTCAGAGCAGCACTATTCACAATAGCCAGCACATGAAAACAACCTATGTGTTCAACCTATGGATGGATCTAGAAGATACACTACATACACACAATGGAATATTAGTCATAAAAAAAAAAAAATAATGTCATTTGCAGAAACATGGATGCAACTAGATTATCACACTAAATTAAGTCAGAGAAAGACAAATACCACATGATCACCTATATCTAGGCTCAGATATAGGTGAAAATGTGACACAGATGAACCAGGCTATGAAACAGGAACACAGAGAATGGACTGGTGGTTTCCAATGGGGTGGGGTTGGAATGGAGTGGGTGTTGGGGTTAGCAGATGTAAACTGTTTTATATATATGTGTGTGTGTATATAATGGGTAAACAATAAGGTCCTACTCTGGAGCACAGAGAATTTATTATATTCAATATTCTAAGATATAATGGAAAAGAAAAAATATATATATATATTTATAGCTGAATTCTGCTTTATAGCAGTAATTTACACACACTGTAAATCAACTATGCTTTGACTAAAGAAAACAGTATGGCTGGAAAAATATCTAAAAAGACTTTTTTTTAAGGTAAGAAATGGATTTATTCAGATTCAGACAAAAGCACTCCACAGACAGAGTGTGGGCCATCACGGAGCAAATCCAGCAGCCAGACTATTTTTTTAAACACTCACCAAAAGGCATTTCCTGGACAGAAGTTTAGCAGCGAGTATACCTAGCCTGTCAGCTAAGTTCTGGGCCTACAGGAGGCACCTGGGGACCTTAGCAGGGTGTTCTGGGGTTCTGAGCTACCTCTGGCAGGGAAGTTGCCATCTGGAAGAGGGGTATCTTGACTCCCTATTTTAAAACAATCTGCCAGGGGCCCGCACGGACATGGGCATCTGGGTTCAAGTATGTCCCTGAAGCAGGAGATAAGCCTCAATGCGGCTGCTTGCTCATGTGAGCTCTGCCTGCACATTCTAGGCATGCAGACCCCCTGTGAGGGTGACTCCTGGCCTGATGGCCACCTCTGGCTCTGCTCCCCGAGGCCCAGCTGCCAGACGAGGGAGGAAGGCGGCGTTGTCCCATGTGGCCTCAAGGGGCTGGATCCTGAGCCCGCACCAGTCTCGGCTGGTCCACACCAGGCACCCAGGAATGGGCTGGCTGCTAGTGTAGAAAGCGGGCTGCTCAGCATCTCAGGAAAAGCCAATGGCATTTCTGAACACTCACTGATGCCCGCCACCCCATCCATTAGCATCTGACTGTTATCTAAGGTTACATTTGAATTCATTTCTCATCACCATGTTTATAATAAATTCAAGACCAGTCATCGATCTCTGGTCAGTGATGAATAGTTTTCAAAATATGTTATTTGGATGCTGTGCTAAGCAAGATGGGTTCAATTTCCTTCTGATTTTTTTTGGTCCTTAAATTTATTTAATTTCCACCCTGTTTAAGTTTCCCTGTATTACAAGCCTCGTTCTAGATCGCGGCTCCGCCTTCTTGTGAATAAGGTCTCTTGTACATGTGAAAAACAAAGAAAAATGACACAATGGAAAAGCAGAAAGCAGAGCTTAAAGATAAAGGGGTAATTAGAACATTGCTGAACAAAGGAAATCTAATGAAAGGGTGTGTGTGAAATGCATTGGATGTTACTGTATATAGAAGTATGAACTTTTGCTACTTTTGTGTTCAATACTTCCTAGAGCCCTCTTGTAAAGGCTACATGGAGCTGTGTAAAATCTAAACCAATTCATATTTTATAAGTTACCAACTTTTATATCTGGTTCGATCAAGATGAAGCAGTTAAATTCTTATGTCACTCTCTGAAGGAAGAGGAACACTGGGTAACAAGAGGCAGACACCGCTGGCTCCAGACCAAAGGCCTCTTCTGGTCCAAACAGGGACTTTCCAGTAGATATGACAGTGGCTGCATTTATTCTTTACTTTTGACCATCTGGAAGAGGGGTATCTTGACTCCCTATTTTAAAACAATCTGCCAGGGGCCCACGGACATGGGCATCTGGGTTCAAGTATGTCCCTGAAGCAGGAGATAAGCCTCAATGCGGCTGCTTGCTCATGTGAGCTCTGCCTGCACATTCTAGGCATGCAGACCCCCTGTGAGGGTGACTCCTGGCCTGATGGCCACCTCTGGCTCTGCTCCCCGAGGCCCAGCTGCCAGACGAGGGAGGAAGGCGGCGTTGTCCCATGTGGCCTCAAGGGGCTGGATCCTGAGCCCGCACCAGTCTCGGCTGGTCCACACCAGGCACCCAGGAATGGGCTGGCTGCTAGTGTAGAAAGCGGGCTGCTCAGCATCTCAGGAAAAGCCAATGGCATTTCTGAACACTCACTGATGCCCGCCACCCCATCCATTAGCATCTGACTGTTATCTAAGGTTACATTTGAATTCATTTCTCATCACCATGTTTATAATAAATTCAAGACCAGTCATCGATCTCTGGTCAGTGATGAATAGTTTTCAAAATATGTTATTTGGATGCTGTGCTAAGCAAGATGGGTTCAATTTCCTTCTGATTTTTTTTGGTCCTTAAATTTATTTAATTTCCACCCTGTTTAAGTTTCCCTGTATTACAAGCCTCGTTCTAGATCGCGGCTCCGCCTTCTTGTGAATAAGGTCTCTTGTACATGTGAAAAACAAAGAAAAATGACACAATGGAAAAGCAGAAAGCAGAGCTTAAAGATAAAGGGGTAATTAGAACATTGCTGAACAAAGGAAATCTAATGAAAGGGTGTGTGTGAAATGCATTGGATGTTACTGTATATAGAAGTATGAACTTTTGCTACTTTTGTGTTCAATACTTCCTAGAGCCCTCTTGTAAAGGCTACATGGAGCTGTGTAAAAATCTAAACCAATTCATATTTTATAAGTTACCAACTTTTATATCTGGTTCGATCAAGATGAAGCAGTTAAATTCTTATGTCACTCTCTGAAGGAAGAGGAACACTGGGTAACAAGAGGCAGACACCGCTGGCTCCAGACCAAAGGCCTCTTCTGGTCCAAACAGGGACTTTCCAGTAGATATGACAGTGGCTGCATTTATTCTTTACTTTTGATACCACTAAATGAATTAGGGGTTGGTAAATTACCAGGGCAAATCTGACCTAATAATGGTGTTTGTAGGTTTTTTCATTTTGTTTTCTTACACTTTTAAACAGTTGGAAAAAAAAACGAAAGAATATTTTAGATGTAAAATTATATGAGAAAGTTTTACTGGAACTCAGCCATGTGCCTTCATTTAGATATTATCTGTGGCTGCTTTCAGGCTACAACGTCTGAGCTGACTAGTTGTGGCAAAGACCCTGGGACCCACAAAGCTTGCGGCATTTATTACCTGGTACTGTATGGAAAAAGTCTGCCGGCTTTGGATTGGAAGCAGCACAGGGATTCAGTAAGGGCTCTGGGAGAGCAGGCTTTGGTTGTTTGCTAAATAAATCAAGCATATGATGTTTCCTGATTTCAGATATATTAAATATAGAGGAACCGATATGAATCAAGTGATAGGGGGGCTTCCCTGGTAGCTCAGTTGTAAAGAGTTTGCCTGCCAATACAGGAGACATGGGTTCAATCCTTGATCCGGGAAGAGCCCACATGCTGCAGAGCAACTAAGCCCATGAGTCACAACTATGGAGCCTGTGTTCTAGAACCTCGGAGCTGTAATTATTGAGCCCGTGTGCTGCAACTACTGAAGCCCATGTGCCCTAGAGCCTGAGTTCCACAACAAGAGAAGTCACTGCAATAAGAAGTCTGCTTACCTCAACTAGGGAGTAGCTCTGACTCCTTGCAACTAGAGAAGAGCCTGCAGCATCAGTGAAAACCCAGAATAGGCAAATAAAAGTTCACACGATATGGTGCTGGCTGGTGTTCCAAGTATCATGTAGACTCTCTTAGCCTTTAAAAAGTGCTTTAGGAAGAATCCTTGTCCGTAAAGGGGCTGAACTAGGGGACTAGAGACACGGTTCTGCTTAAAGGATCCAGAATGTGTCACTTAAGTGGAGAGCTGCCATCACTCAGGTCTTCCATTTTTGACCTTTGAACCCATAGTGTCTGTGGGTTACACACATTTACAGTTGATTCTCTTTGTCCACAGTAGTTACACTCTATAAAGTTGCTGCCAGGAGTGAATTAGCAGATACAGAACCTTTGCTCCCGGGAATATAGAGGGTCAGGTTCCCACGAACTACTGGTCACACCATTTTCATTAAACTATCTGTATATAACCTTGTTTTATGTATGTCTCTGTGTATGCGCTCAATTGTATCTGACCCTTAGCAATCCTCTGGACTGTAGCCCGCCAGGCTCCTCTGTCCATGGAATTCTCCAGGCAAGAATACTGGAGTGGGTCACCATTTCCTTCTCCAGGGGATCTTCCCGACCTAGGAATTGAGCCTTCCTGCATTAGCAGGTGGATTCTTTACTACTGAGCCACCTGGGAAGCCACATCTCTCTTTAAAAACACCTTATTCCATGTATGTTACTGATTCCATCACATTGAACTCATGGTCAAGTGCACTGTTATAACGCACGCCTGAACAAAGCTTGCTGAACATACTTATTACCATAAGGCACACCACAGCCCGTACAGTGTGTGAGCAGTACATCTGGGGGCAATTTTACAGAGCAAAGTCACCAACAAAAATGCAAAAAAACCCAAATGGCATTAAATAGTCCACCAAAAGGATATTCACTGAGCTTAAACAAGAAGGCAGAATTGTCACCTTGCTTGACCTTATTGGGAACATGCTCCTTGGATGACCTGAAGTTTCCACTGCTCTGTGCCTGTCTGTGTATGACTGTGAAAGTGCTCTGAGAATGACTGATTTGAGGGTTACAAATATGTTTTAATTAGTAGGCAAATTCAAAACTACAGGATCTTCAAATAAGGATAATAGGCTATGTGTGAAACCCTATACATTTTCTAGTCTCATAAACCATGACCTTGATAAATAAAGTGATCTGCTGGCATCTTTCCAGCTTCGTGAATCACAGTCATTTTAAAATGATCTTAAAGTTTTTTGTTGTTGGTTTTTGTTTTGTTTTACTTTGGAGACATGCCCCACAGCATGTGACATGTTAGTTCCCTACCCTCTGCATCAGAAGCCGTTGTCTTAACCCCTGGACCACCAGCGAGGTTCCTCCAATGATTAAGGTTCCCTTCCAGTGTGTTTGTTTCTCTCATTCCCTTCAGTCCTCACACCCTGCCCCACTGAAGCTTTCTGCCTTTCTGACCCCTGCTTCTTTCATGGACACATTTGCACAGTGAACCATGGGCTGCAAGCTGCTCTTCCTACTCAGCATCTCCTCTGATCAACATGACCTTAAATAGATTCTGTTATGCCCGGGACAGGCTGTGTTGTTGTAGGGCCTGTGTGGGATGAAAACATGGGGCCCCTTGTTCAAAGTTTGCTAAGAATTTCAAGATGGCGACGGTAGACCATTCAGCTAAGATGGAAGCCCTTTTATCTGTGGGAGCCTCCGAAGTGACAGCTAAGCCACCTGTAGCCACAGAGCTAACCAGGTGCAGGACTGACTCTGCACTCACGTCTCCCCTCCCTTCCTGCCTTCAGGGCTTGGAATAAGGGAAAACACACTTAATCACTCCTTTCATTTTCTCTATGAAAAGGGGAAAAAAATGAGTAAATATTACTATTATTCCCTTTCTATGGAGAAGGGAATTAAGATGAGGTGATTAAGTGTAAATAGTAATATTTACTTTTCTTCGCCTCACGGAATTATTAGGATTTAAAGACAGGCCTTAGGAAGAAAGGTACTAGGTAAATCCCAGGCATTATAGAGTTATTTTATAGGTAAGAAGAAGGATTTAGCCAGCATAAGAGGGGGGGATTTGTGGACACAGGTGCTGGACAATGAGACAGTTTTCCACAATCTTCCCTAGACAGATTTCAGATGAGGAAGAGAATCCAGTATGTCAGATGTGACTTTCTATGAGCACAGGTTCCCAGACTCTCAGTGGATCTTTCTATCTGAGATTTTTTTCCCACCCTATGGCCTCATAAATATTGCAGTGTCAGGTGAAAATGGAATGCACAATTCCCTTAACCTCCCCAAACGACGCAAGATCCGAGCTTCTCCCCAGCGTTCCTATAGAATGTTCTTCTCTTACAGAGTTTCAAAGGTAGCTGTGAGCAAGGGCACATGTGCTGTGGTATTACAAAATGCATAATGAAGCCAAAGAAATGGTTATCATAAGAAAAATGCTTGCTTCCCCTCTCTTTAAATAGCCTGGGATCAGACATAACCTTTCCTTTTGCCAGCCAAGGATGAAAAGAAACAGATGGCCTTTTATCATTATAAATTCCTAAGAGAAAGATTTTTGACACCAAGACAAAACCTATGCAACGGGAGAAAATATTTGTACGTCATACATTGAATAAAGGGTTAATATCCACACTATGTAAAGAATCCTACAACTCAACAACAGAAAAACAACAAATTTTTCAAAATGGGTAAAAGAGAAAAATGCATAATTCTCCAAATAAGACATACAAATGGCCAATAAGTCCATGGAAGGATACTCAAATCACTAATCATCAGGGAAATACAAACCAACACCCACAATGAGATATTATTTTAAAACCTGTTAGGATGGCCACTACCAGAAATAAACCCCCAGTAAATAAAAAGTATAGGTGAGGATGTTCAGAAGCTGAGTATTGGGCCCTGTTAATGGGAAGTTAAAAAACTGGAGAACAGTTTCGCTGTTCCTCAACAAATTAAACATGGAATCATCTTGAAAATTTAGGATGGGGAAAACCCCCGAAGGAGCGATTTTTTAAAAAGTGATATATAGGGTGTAAATAGTAATATTTACTTTTCTTGCCTCACGGAATTATTAGGATTTAAAGACAGGCCTTAGGAAGAAAGGTACTAGGTAAATCCCAGGCATTATAGAGTTATTTTATAGGTAAGAAGAAGGATTTAGCCAGCATAAGAGGGGGGGATTTGTGGACACAGGTGCTGGACAATGAGACAGTTTTCCACAATCTTCCCTAGACAGATTTCAGATGAGGAAGAGAATCCAGTATGTCAGATGTGACTTTCTATGAGCACAGGTTCCCAGACTCTCAGTGGATCTTTCTATCTGAGATTTTTTTCCCACCCTATGGCCTCATAAATATTGCAGTGTCAGGTGAAAATGGAATGCACAATTCCCTTAACCTCCCCAAACGACGCAAGATCCGAGCTTCTCCCCAGCGTTCCTATAGAATGTTCTTCTCTTACAGAGTTTCAAAGGTAGCTGTGAGCAAGGGCACATGTGCTGTGGTATTACAAAATGCATAATGAAGCCAAAGAAATGGTTATCATAAGAAAAATGCTTGCTTCCCCTCTCTTTAAATAGCCTGGGATCAGACATAACCTTTCCTTTTGCCAGCCAAGGATGAAAAGAAACAGATGGCCTTTTATCATTATAAATTCCTAAGAGAAAGATTTTTGACACCAAGACAAAACCTATGCAACGGGAGAAAATATTTGTACGTCATACATTGAATAAAGGGTTAATATCCACACTATGTAAAGAATCCTACAACTCAACAACAGAAAAACAACAAATTTTTCAAAATGGGTAAAAGAGAAAAATGCATAATTCTCCAAATAAGACATACAAATGGCCAATAAGTCCATGGAAGGATACTCAAATCACTAATCATCAGGGAAATACAAACCAACACCCACAATGAGATATTATTTTAAAACCTGTTAGGATGGCCACTACCAGAAATAAACCCCCAGTAAATAAAAAGTATAGGTGAGGATGTTCAGAAGCTGAGTATTGGGCCCTGTTAATGGGAAGTTAAAAAACTGGAGAACAGTTTCGCTGTTCCTCAACAAATTAAACATGGAATCATCATTTGACCCAGCAAATCTACTTCTAGGACTATACTCCCCAGATTGGAAGCAGGGTCTGAAAGAGACAGCTGCACACCCATGTATATAGGAGCACTGTTGGCAACAACCAAGAGGTAAAGCAAGCCAAGTGTCTGTTGGCGGATGAATGGAGAAACCAAATGTAGTCTCTACACACAGTGGACTATTATTCACCTTGAAAAGGAAGGCATTTCTGACACATGCTACGACATGGATGACAATGGTGGATATGCTATTAATACTAAGTGAAATAAGCCAGTCTCAAAAAAGACCGAGACTGTATGAGTCCACACAGACGAGGTACTTCGTCAGATTCAAAGACAGGAAGTAGAAGGATGGTAGTTCTGGTGGGGGAGGGGAGGCAGGAGTTAATAAGCACTGAGCTTCAGTTTTGCCAGATGAAGAGTTTTGGAAATTGGTTGCACAACAATGTGAATGTACTTAACACTATTCAGCTGCACAATTAGAAATGGTTAAGGCAGTAAATGTTAAGTTTGTGTATTTTACCACAATTTTAAAAAAAAGGGATGACCAAACTCTCCGATTGAAGACTTTTTCCTCATTTCTCTAAAGTCAAATACAAAACTGTTGCCAGGTGACTAATTAGCAGTTGGTAAGCACTGACTTAAAAACTCTATAACCATTAGCCACTGAAAACATTGTAAATCATACTTTGCCAGGGAGATAAGGAAATAATTCAGATTTTGCATTAAGTCAGCCATAGAAAACCATGAGCAAACACAAATGACCAAAGGAGATAAAGTTGACTGCTGAAATTAACTATTGTTATAAGTATGAAACAACAAATTTTTCAAAATGGGGATAAGAGAAAAATGCATAATTCTCCAAATAAGACATACAAATGGCCAATAAGTCCATGGAAGGATACTCAAATCACTAATCATCAGGGAAATACAAACCAACACCCACAATGAGATATTATTTTAAAACCTGTTAGGATGGCCACTACCAGAAATAAACCCCCAGTAAATAAAAAGTATAGGTGAGGATGTTCAGAAGCTGAGTATTGGGCCCTGTTAATGGGAAGTTAAAAAACTGGAGAACAGTTTCGCTGTTCCTCAACAAATTAAACATGGAATCATCATTTGACCCAGCAAATCTACTTCTAGGACTATACTCCCCAGATTGGAAGCAGGGTCTGAAAGAGACAGCTGCACACCCATGTATATAGGAGCACTGTTGGCAACAACCAAGAGGTAAAGCAAGCCAAGTGTCTGTTGGCGGATGAATGGAGAAACCAAATGTAGTCTCTACACACAGTGGACTATTATTCACCTTGAAAAGGAAGGCATTTCTGACACATGCTACGACATGGATGACAATGGTGGATATGCTATTAATACTAAGTGAAATAAGCCAGTCTCAAAAAAGACCGAGACTGTATGAGTCCACACAGACGAGGTACTTCGTCAGATTCAAAGACAGGAAGTAGAAGGATGGTAGTTCTGGTGGGGGAGGGGAGGCAGGAGTTAATAAGCACTGAGCTTCAGTTTTGCCAGATGAAGAGTTTTGGAAATTGGTTGCACAACAATGTGAATGTACTTAACACTATTCAGCTGCACAATTAGAAATGGTTAAGGCAGTAAATGTTAAGTTTGTGTATTTTACCACAATTTTAAAAAAAAGGGATGACCAAACTCTCCGATTGAAGACTTTTTCCTCATTTCTCTAAAGTCAAATACAAAACTGTTGCCAGGTGACTAATTAGCAGTTGGTAAGCACTGTCTTAAAAACTCTATAACCATTAGCCACTGAAAACATTGTAAATCATACTTTGCCAGGGAGATAAGGAAATAATTCAGATTTTGCATTAAGTCAGCCATAGAAAACCATGAGCAAACACAAATGACCAAAGGAGATAAAGTTCTGTGACTGCAAGTGGAAATTAACTATTGTTATAAGTATGCTGTGATGTAAACGGGATAGTGAGAATGGAGTCCGGATGAACATTAGGATAAAATCATGACCTGAAGCATAAGACCAGCTCCAAAGTACCGTGGCTGCCTTAGATGCCCAATCCTCGTGTGTGCCTCTATAGCTCTTCAGTGCCAAACCCGCACCCAGCCATCACCCAGCTGCCTGCTTGTCTATCATCTAGCTGTACAAATAGTACCTACATATATATATATATAGTTCATTTTTTTAATATATATAAAATACATAATAAAGCTTTCACTGATTCAAAATCACTCAGACATGGGTCTAGTCTAGCATCATAATCAAGTTTGTTTGGGGGCTATGTATAGAGTCAGCTAAGCTACTGCGATTTCTTTGCTGTGTTTAAACACTTAAACACAAAGTTCTGCACGTTCTCTCAACCTCATTCAGAAATGCTCATCTCCCATCACAGAGATTCATAGTTAGGTTTTATTAAGGCGGCTTTACTACAGAGCCTTACCATACCCCTTGACCTTTTCTCAAGTTCCCTGAGGTCCTTGTTTGCTCTGTGGCTTCTGATGGGTCAGTTACTGAAAAACTAGTTGAATCAATCAGCGACTCCTCAGAATCACCTCCGTGTTGCTATGGCTACTGAAGAGTTTTCAGACTGCTAACTGTCTGCACCTTCTGTCCTCCTCGCCCCTTGTTTGCACAGTGGGGGACACACTTCTGTGGCTCGTGCCCTCATTTTGGCCTCCTTAGCACCTCAGCAGCAGCTCCTGCCCAGACTCTGCAGGTGCCTTTCTGGTTCTTACCCTGCGGTTGGCTCCTCCAGGTTCAGTTCTGTCTGCCACACAGCCACACTGATGCCCAGGCAGTTCCCCTGACCACCATGTACTGCTCCTCCTGAGTCCGCATCAGCCCTCGGCTTCCTCACCCGCACCTCTGCAGAGCCACGAGCTCACCTCCCAGCTCTCCTGGGGTTCCTTGGGGTGCCTCAAGTCAGTACATCGGAAACATGACCTTCACAAAGCTCCTCCCCTGCATCCCCTTAACAGTGCTGGGGCTGCCCCACCCACCAGCCTATGTCCACATCCAGGGGGTCATCTTAGACCCCCTCCTTCCTCTCTCAACCTCTCTGTCCTATCCACCATCAAGAGCCGTCCATTCCACTACCTGCATATGTCTATGGTCCCCCTGGCCCTGCTCTAACTCAGCCCCCAGTCCCCGTCTCTGGCCTTGACCACCGCAAGAGTGTCCTAAGGGGCCCCATGCTCCTCCTCTAATGGACTCTGTATCAGCACTGTCAGTAAGAACATCTGCCCCGCCCAAGAGGATGGCAACTGGCCACATGGGGCTGCTGAGCCTGTATAATGCAGGACTCAATTCTAAATTCTATTTACATGTCAATAGCCACTTGCAGCCAGTGGTTACCACACTGGAAGAGGCAGCTCTAGTCTCTACACAGACATGCTCAAAATCCCTCACAAGCTCCCTCAACGTGGTTTCCAGATCTTTTCATTGTCTTCACCTTTAATTCTCTCCGCTCCTCTCTGATGTTCTTGGATACAATGAAACTCTCCATTTCTCAAAATCACCATGCACTCTCTCCCTTGGGATAGTAACTCCTTCAGCTTGGGTTAACTTGCCTCTCTCTGTTTGGCCAACTCCCACTCTGCTTTTGAGGCTGAGCTTAGCCATCACTTCCCCAATCTCATGCCCTGGCCCATCTCCATCCTGCCAGCTTCACCTTCAGAATGCCCCACATCCAAGGGACTTACAGTCTACCTGAAGCACCCAGCATGCTGTGTTCTAATTGCCAGTTTGCTAATGCTAATGCTAAGTCGCTCAGTTGTGTCTGACTCTTTGTGATTCTCCAGGCAAGAGTACCAGAGTGGGTCACATGCCCTCCTTCTCCAGGGGATCTTCTAGACCCAGGGATTGAACCTGTGTCTCTTCCATCTCCAGCAGTGGCAGGTGGGTTCTTTACCACTAGTGCCACCTGGGAGAAATCCAGAATTGAAATAATCCAGATCAAAACCTCTAAATGTTTGTTTTAAAATCAATAAAAAATCACAGGCCTTATAGGTCTCCTCTATTCCCCATCAGACTCCACACTCTGAGGGCAGGGACTGAGTCTCCCTTGATGGTCCTTGTATCCTCAGGACTAGCACAACTGCTTGCCCAGCAGAGGCTGCCAGGCCTGTGCCTACCTGTCAGTTCCTTCACACTGGTCTTGGCAATAATTTTTTTCTGGATGTGACATCAGAAGCACAAATGACAAATCAAAGTTCAACAAGTATGACCACACTGAGCAATGGCCTCCTGGGGCATTGAGTGGGGAGCCTAGAGAAACAGAACTGTGGTCACTCAGCACCAGCGCCCTTGACTGTGAATGTGATGAACAAAGGTGGTACAAGGGCAAGGACACCCTCCATGTCTAAGGGGACTTGCATCTTACAGCGGGGCTTCGTGGCCCCAGCTACCAGCACATGAAACACACCAGTCCTGGAACCACCCAGACATTTCCACACCACCTCAAAGTCATCCTTTCCCTATTTATACACAATATTGAAAAAACAGAACATTCTGACCTATTTTTTCCCATTTCCCCCATTTTTATGTTTCAATATATTTGATGCATTTTTTCAGTCAGCAAACAAAAATTTTTTTAGATGAAAATAAGCACTCATTGGTACAATGCACCCAGAGCAATGAACTCCACTGTACCCTTTAAGTGAGAAACTTGTAAAGGCAAACTCAAAAACAGAGCTGCAGAAAGAGACGCCATGAACCCTTAATAACTGTCCCTTTGGTTTCACCAACTAGACAAAAAATAAGCTCTGCCACGTCAATTACTCAGTTAATTTGAAACCTTTATCTATGAAGACTGCTTTCCCAGGAGGAATGGGTCTTGGTCCCTCCCTGGTGCCATGGAGGATAAGACTCTCCTCACTTGGCCCACTCTGGCATAAACAACTCCGCCTTTATTTAGAATCTTTCTTAGTCATGGTCTTGTCAAAGAAGAAGGCAGTGTAATACAGCTGACATTTGTACTAAATGGTGTTTAACCCAGTGAGATAGACTAAGGCTTTGAATCTAATCTTGATTGATCTCTCTTTTATATACACATAGACACACACATGGACACACACACACTCCCACAGAGGTGGTATTGCCAGTCCTTTAGTTTATTACACATATAGAATAAAATAGTCTCATTTCCTTGTGACTTGAACAAGCGGCAGAGAGGGAAGTATCCCCCCGTGAAGCTGGGGCATTGTGGCCAGGCTACACTTGCTAGCAGTCTCCTGACCACACCGGGGCAAGGGTTTTCCTTCACTAACACTGAGCCTTCCTGATGGTGACCTCATAGCAATCTGCCTGTGTCTCCATCATCAACACCTTTCATCTGGTCAGTGAGTCAGAAAGCGTCTCTAGCACATTCAGTGTGTTCTAGCATCCCCAGCCTCCCCTGGTACACGCTGGGATGCACAGAGCGCTGTAGTAGTTGTGTTCAGATGGGAGAGCTGGACCATCAAGAAATTCTGAGTACTGAAGGATGGATGCTTTGGAACTATTATGCAGGCAAGACTCTTGAGAATCCTTTGGATGGCAAGGAGATCAAACCTGTCAATTCTAAAGGCAATCAACCCTGATTATTCATTGGAAGGACTGAAACTGAAGCTTCCAATACTTTGGCACCTGACGTGAAGAGCCAACCCATTGGAAATGATTTTGATGCTGGGCAAGATTGAAGGCAGGACGAGGAGGAGACAGCAGAGGATGAGGTGGTTGGATGGCATCACCGACTCAATGGACATGAGTTTCAGCATGCTCTGGGACAGACAGTGATGGACAAGGAAGCCTGGTGTGGTGCAGTCCACACCCACTCATTAAATGAGCAGTGGACATCTCAAAAATAACTGAGTACACATGGATGCTTGCAGCCATCTCTGGTTGATGACGGTGAAACGGAAACTGAACACCCTCTCGATGTAAAGAAGGGAGTCCCCCAGTGTGCATGGGCAGGAGCTGTTATCACTATATCTGTCCCCCCACTGCCTGCACCCGCTTCACCCTCGCAGAAGAGAAGCTTAGCTCTCAGAGCCACCTGGGCTGTGCAGCCTTCCCTCTTCACCACAGAAAGCAATCACGGAGTGAGAGGACCTTCTGGTCATACCCAGGGACTGGCCAGTGCCCACCTAGGTAATGGGTAGGTTCTTAGCTGGGTTTACTGTTTAATGATCATCAGCAGAGATGAAAGCCTCTCCACCGAAGCCGGCTCAGCCTCTGTTGAGGCAGACCCAACAAGTGGCTTAGGGACTGCTGAACGTGCACGATGTTTTAATAAAACACCAGGTTTGCTGCCTTCGGATGTAATGGCATGCCTCGCAAAACATTGCATTCCAGAAGATGCCAGGCAAGAGTCCAGTTGGTCTAAGAGTCACAGAGCAATGCAGCTGTCTTCCTCATGCTCGCTCTGATCTCCAGAGACCAGCCCAGCCTGACACCTGACAGGTATCAGCAGCCTGAAGCCCTCCTGGACCACGTGGGTGGTGTTGGGAGCTCCAGACAGTCACAGAGGGTTCCAGCTGCCACTGGACCTGAGAAATCACTCTGTGGACCTCTGCCTCATCTTCCACAAAATAAAGATTCTCCTAGACACCCCAGCCCCGCCTCTGGAAGTCTTCCATGACCCGACCCAGCATGGCTGGCTCACAGACCTTATTAGCAAGGCTTTCCCACAACTCAGCAGAAACCTCAGTGAGCATGTAATACCTGGTGGGCTTGTGCCTACAGAGCTCCCAGCCCCTGCCCTGTACAGCGTAGTCAGGTGGTCCTGAACAGGCTAAAAGCTCCCCAAGGCCAGGCTTGGGTCTCTCCCTCCAGTGCACTGCCTGACGCTTTTAGATGTGAATATGTTTGTTGAATGAGATGAACCTCTCCATTTACCAGAACAAGTGAAGATCCTAAGGACAGGAATGGGAACAAGGAGAACAATATCCATCTACAGGGAGTTTTGAGAAGAGCATAACACAGGTGCTGAGGCATGGGAACAGAGGTTCACCCCTTTGCTTCTCTTTTTGAACAGGATAAACCTCTACCTTAGAGTGAGCTGTATACTTAAAGACAGGTGTTCTGTCCCCGTGTGCACCTCCAGTCCTAGAACATGGGAGGGGCTCACAGACACATGAATGAACAGCCTGTGTGCTCTCAAAGATCACTTTGCTCATAGTTACTTTCTGCCTTGCCTTAAGTTCTAGCTGCCTCTTTTAGACTCTAAGAAGTTTGAGGGTTGGATTCCTGTCCTCTTATTTATTTTCTATCCTATGTAGTTGCCACAGCTTTCCTAGGCATGAGGCAGCATATGATGCATGTGGAAATAAAGTCAATTACAATAGTATGACCTTGAAGCTATTTAAAAGAGAAAGGACAACTTTTTTTCTTCTAAGGAGAAATACTAGTATTATCCTTTGATGTTTACTAGCTGTTCTATACCCTGAGCATAACACAAATAGACCTTGATCTCCATGAATGAATAGAAGTTACCAACAAAGTCATTAGAAATGTGCCTCTTTCACACATGGGAAATTAACAGCTCTCCTAGCAATACCCAGAAAGTGACTGTGTATGCTTAGTCATTCAGCTGTGTCCAACTCTTTGCGATCTCATGGACATGGTTCACCAGGTTCCTCTGTCCATGGAATTTTCCAGGCAAGACTAATGGAGCGGATTGCCATTTCCTCCTGTAGAGGATCTTCCAAAGCCAGGGACTGAACCCACATCTCTTTTGTCCATCTTTACACTCTGAACCATCTGGGAAGAAATTGACTAGTAATTCTTAATTCTCTCTGAAAGAGCACAGAATCTATATGCTTCACATATAATGCCCATATACAATGCAAACACACACCCCTAGAAGCCTGGCCACAGCTGCTTTCTTTGAATGTTTGCGTGGAAGAACGACATTTGGAGGGCTTGTGATTCTGTACATTGCTGACCAGTTCAAACACTTGACTGCCAACTGGGTCTTTCATAGAATGTTCCCTCCACTGCCCCTGACACTGCTCTGACAACACATGTGTGCACCACGTGGGGGGAAACCACGTGTCCTGAGTGCTGTGTACACATGCCCCCAGAACTATGGATATGTGCTGAGGCCTGCCGTCCTCTGCACGCTACTTAAGCACAACTGGGATTTCCACGCACAAGGTTCTTGTTAGTGTGACCCTCAGGATCACATGCTCTTTTTCCATGAGGTGACCAGATCAAGGCTCTGAGCACACAGCCAGTCCTCCTGTAGCTCTTTGTTCCCTGGAAGAAAATTCCACAAAGGTTGACTCACTAATTTACTCTAATGAAAAAGCTGTAGGCAGTCTCAAGTCTGAGTAAGCGTGAATGTTAGAAAGTTCCCTCCAGACTGACAAGGTAATTTTCAATGTTCTGTCTGGGATGGGAATATATTAATAAGCAGAACATTTAAGATGCTTCTGTTTGGCCACTTCTAACTGTTTTCACTGTTTAAAATGAAAGGGTTCAGACTTACAGTGATTCTGATGATTCCCCAAAGAATATTCTCCTTCCAGTTAAAGTGGAGTAAGGGGGACTGGAGTTACCCTTCCACTAAGAACAACCCCCAAATTATTTTTGAGATACTACACATCAGTCTATGAAGGACAGTGATCTCTAATAGAAAACAGAAGAGAAGCTTTGGGACACTGGCTTAGACAAAGATTTCTTAGCTACAACACCAAAAACATGATTCATAAAGGAAAAAAATAATCAACTGGACTTTCTTAGCATTCAAACTCCCTGCTCTTCAAAAGACATTGTTAAGAGAATAAAAAGATAAGCCACAGGGAGAATATACTTGCTTGAACAAAATCCCATCTCTTTTGTCCATCTTTACACTCTGAACCATCTGGGAAGAAATTGACTAGTAATTCTTAATTCTCTCTGAAAGAGCACAGAATCTATATGCTTCACATATAATGCCCATATACAATGCAAACACACACCCCTAGAAGCCTGGCCACAGCTGCTTTCTTTGAATGTTTGCGTGGAAGAACGACATTTGGAGGGCTTGTGATTCTGTACATTGCTGACCAGTTCAAACACTTGACTGCCAACTGGGTCTTTCATAGAATGTTCCCTCCACTGCCCCTGACACTGCTCTGACAACACATGTGTGCACCACGTGGAAACCACGTGTCCTGAGTGCTGTGTACACATGCCCCCAGAACTATGGATATGTGCTGAGGCCTGCCGTCCTCTGCACGCTACTTAAGCACAACTGGGATTTCCACGCACAAGGTTCTTGTTAGTGTGACCCTCAGGATCACATGCTTTTTTTCCACAAAGTGACCAGAACGAGGCTCTGAGCACACAGCCAGTCCTCCTGTAGCTCTTTGTTCCCTGGAAGAAAATTCCACAAAGGTTGACTCACTAATTTACTCTAATGAAAAAGCTGTAGGCAGTCTCAAGTCTGAGTAAGCGTGAATGTTAGAAAGTTCCCTCCAGACTGACAAGGTAATTTTCAATGTTCTGTCTGGGATGGGAATATATTAATAAGCAGAACATTTAAGATGCTTCTGTTTGGCCACTTCTAACTGTTTTCACTGTTTAAAATGAAAGGGTTCAGACTTACAGTGATTCTGATGATTCCCCAAAGAATATTCTCCTTCCAGTTAAAGTGGAGTAAGGGGGACTGGAGTTACCCTTCCACTAAGAACAACCCCCAAATTATTTTTGAGATACTACACATCAGTCTATGAAGGACAGTGATCTCTAATAGAAAACAGAAGAGAAGCTTTGGGACACTGGCTTAGACAAAGATTTCTTAGCTACAACACCAAAAACATGATTCATAAAGGAAAAAAATAATCAACTGGACTTTCTTAGCATTCAAACTCCCTGCTCTTCAAAAGACATTGTTAAGAGAATAAAAAGATAAGCCACAGGGAGAATATACTTGCAAGTTATATATCTCTTATAAAGAAATTATATCCAGAATATACAAAAAAACTCTCAAAACACAACAATCCAATTACAAGCAAACAATCTAGTTTAAAATGAGCAAAAGAGCTGAATGAACACTTTGGCAAAGAAGACAGAGAGATGGCAAATAAGCATAAGGAAACACCATTAATCATGAGGGAAATTCAAATTAAAACCATAGGAAGACACTGGGGCTTCCTTGGTGGTTCACACAGTATAGAATCTGCCTACAGTGCAGAAGACTCAGGTTTTGATCTCTCTGGGTTGGGAAGATCCCCTGGAGAAGGGAATGGCTACCTATTCCAGTATTATTGCCTGGAAAACTCCATGGACAGAGGAGCCTGATGGGCTACAAGTAAAATGGGTCACACAGAGTCAGACACAACTGAGTGACTAACAGTTTTTAGGAAGACATCACCACACAGCTCTTACAATGGCTAACACTAAAAAGAATAATGATACTGTGTGTTAGGATGTTGGGAAATTTGAATTTAAACACATTTCTCAAGGGAATGCACAACTGTCCA
Source organism: Tragulus kanchil (assembly GCA_022376925.1). Classification (NCBI taxonomy): domain Eukaryota; kingdom Metazoa; phylum Chordata; class Mammalia; order Artiodactyla; family Tragulidae; genus Tragulus; species Tragulus kanchil. Next base: position 37,898,743 of record JAIOJX010000025.1, read on the forward strand.
GCTCCTTTGGAAAACACCTGCACACCTACCATATGATGCAGGTCTTCCACTACTGCTAGTTATTCACTCAAGAAAAAGAAAGCAGTGTCCATACAAAGACAAATATACATGCTGTACAGTTGAACTTTTCCTGAAATTGCCCCCAATATGGAAACAACCCTAATGCCCATCAATAGGTGATGGGACCACCAAACTGTGGAATATTTTTTCACAATGGGAGGTTAGTCAGCAATAATGACATATTACTGATATATGGCAAGAAGATCAAATCAATCAATCCTAAAAGAAATCAACCCTGAATATTCACTAGAAGGAATGATACTGAAGCTACAATTCTTTGGCCACCTGATAAAGAGATGACTCACTGGAAACGACCCCGATGCTGGGAGAAATAGAAGGCAGAAGAAGGGGAATACAGAGGACAAGGTGGTTGGATGGCATCACTGACTCAATGGACATGAGTTTGAGCAAGCTTCAGGAGATGGTGAAGGACAGAGAAGCCTGCTGTGCTGCTGACCACAGGGTGGCAAAGAGTCGGACACAATTGAGTGACTGAACTGAACTGAACATGGCAACAGCATGGATGAATACCCAAATAATTACGTTAAGTTAAGGAAGCCAGAATCAAGAGACTACATATCATAATATTGCATATTTCCATGTATATGAAAATGGTAGCACATTTCAACGAATCTACATTGTCAGAAAGCAATGAAAGCAACTAGGGAGTAGCAGGTGGCACGAAAGGTTTTGGATAAACAACTAAGCCTACTCTATAGCACAGGAACTATAGTCAATACCTGCCATAAATGATAACGGAGAAGATGTATAATGTATAACTGAACCATTTTGCTATACAGTAGAAATTAACACAATAGTATAAATCAAGTATACTTCAAATTTTAAAAAAGCCACGAGAAAACTGGAGTAATGCTTGCTGTCTCGATTTCAGTGACAGTTTCATGGGTCCAAGAACTGATGTGACTAAAAAAAGTGTGTTAACAGGAAGACATCACCACACAGCTCTTACAATGGCTAACACTAAAAGAATAATGATACTGTGTGTTAGGATGTTGGGAAATTTGAATTTAAACACATTTCTCAAGGGAATGCACAACTGTCCAGCTCCTTTGGAAAACACCTGCACACCTACCATATGATGCAGGTCTTCCACTACTGCTAGTTATTCACTCAAGAAAAAGAAAGCAGTGTCCATACAAAGACAAATATACATGCTGTACAGTTGAACTTTTCCTGAAATTGCCCCCAATATGGAAACAACCCTAATGCCCATCAATAGGTGATGGGACCACCAAACTGTGGAATATTTTTTCACAATGGGAGGTTAGTCAGCAATAATGACATATTACTGATATATGGCAAGAAGATCAAATCAATCAATCCTAAAAGAAATCAACCCTGAATATTCACTAGAAGGAATGATACTGAAGCTACAATTCTTTGGCCACCTGATAAAGAGATGACTCACTGGAAACGACCCCGATGCTGGGAGAAATAGAAGGCAGAAGAAGGGGAATACAGAGGACAAGGTGGTTGGATGGCATCACTGACTCAATGGACATGAGTTTGAGCAAGCTTCAGGAGATGGTGAAGGACAGAGAAGCCTGCTGTGCTGCTGACCACAGGGTGGCAAAGAGTCGGACACAATTGAGTGACTGAACTGAACTGAACATGGCAACAGCATGGATGAATACCCAAATAATTACGTTAAGTTAAGGAAGCCAGAATCAAGAGACTACATATCATAATATTGCATATTTCCATGTATATGAAAATGGTAGCACATTTCAACGAATCTACATTGTCAGAAAGCAATGAAAGCAACTAGGGAGTAGCAGGTGGCACGAAAGGTTATGGATAAACAACTAAGCCTACTCTATAGCACAGGGAACTATAGTCAATACCTGCCATAAATGATAACGGAGAAGATGTATAATGTATAACTGAACCATTTTGCTATACAGTAGAAATTAACACAATAGTATAAATCAAGTATACTTCAAATTTTAAAAAAGCCACGAGAAAACTGGAGTAATGCTTGCTGTCTCGATTTCAGTGACAGTTTCATGGGTGTATACATGTGTCAGACTTCTCGAATGGTAAATTTTAAGTATGTTCTGCTTATTTTGTATCAGTTATACCATAACAAAAAATACTAAAATGATATTCATATGAAGGATTGATGCTAAAGCTTCAATACTTTGGGCCACCTGATGTGAAAAGCTGACTCACTGGAAAAGTCTCTGATAGTGAGAAAGATTGAGGGCAGAAGAAGTGGGTGGCAGAGGACGAGATGGTTGGATGCATCACTGACTCAATGGACATGAGTTTGAGCAGACTCTGGGGGATAGTGGAGGACAAGAAAGACTGGCATACTACACTCTATGGGATCATGGAGTCGAACATGACTTAGTGACTCAACAACAACAAAAAGACATTGATTTGCCCTGGGAGGATTTTGCAGAAACTCATCATGTATGATTTAGTCATTTGGCAACTGCTCACTGAGTTCCTACCCTGTGCCAAGCACTGTCCTGGTGCTAAAAACAAGCCAGCAGAGGACAGTCTGACACCTTGACCACTGGCACAGCCTCGGGGGGTTTCCACTGTCCTACTGTGCTTGAGGCGTCTATATTCTAAAAGGCTAAGGGTAAACAAGTTTTTTTTTTTTTTTAAACATTTTTTGGGGCCACTTTTATTGGACTTTCATTTATTTATTTTCATCCATCTTTGTTCTTTGGCCTGTGTGGGCCTCCCATTATAGTGGCCTCTCCTGTAGCAGAGCACTGGCTCTGGGCGCATGTGCTCCAGAGCACTGGCTCGTAAGTGGACACACTGGTTCAGCCACTCTGTTGCATGTGGGATCTTCCTGGACCAGGGATCAAACCGGCGCCCCTTGCACTGCAAGGCAGACTCTCTACCCACTGGACCACCAGGGAAGCCCGGTAAACAAGTTTTAACTTCCGTTGCCAGTCTCATTATATGCAAATTGCTTCAAAGTATGGCATCTCTTTCATATGCTGTGAGGACGATTATACACTCATTTTGCAACTGCACTTGTGCCTGCCCAACCATTTGCACAAATAATAGAATTCATCCAGAAAGGTCACACCTCCTGCTCCCCTCCCTGACCCCAGCTCTGTTGGGGAAACACCAACTGAAACCATCCACCCTGGCCAGGCACTCTAGTAACCAACTGCATGAGTATCTTAGAACAGGAGGTTCTGTAAGGAACATAGAACTAACAAGTCACCACCAAGCATAAGAATTTGGGAAAGGTCAAAGGGAGATGCCACATATTCTACCCAACTTCCCAGAATCCTCTGTGCTGGAATCCATCCTGGCTGAGTGAGGCATGCGCCACCAGAAAGGACCCTGAGTCAGAATGACTGGCCAAAGACAACCCATAAACTGATCCCATCACCATAAGCCCAAGACTTCGAGCCAGGTAACAGAACAGTCCTGGGTTCCCTCACTCTCCTCTTTCTGCCTGCCTGGGCACCCCTTCCAATTAAAGTCTCTTGCTTTGTCAGCATGTATGTCTTCTTGGACAATTCATTCCTGAGCGTTAGGCAAGAGCCCACTCTTAGCCCTGGAAGGGGTCCCCCTTCCTGCAAGAGCTCCACTAAGAAAGACTTTCAAGAAAACCAACAGGAGAAAGTAACAGTGCTCCTGGCTTTTAGGATCCTAATACATGCCTACTTTCCTTTGTTTTCTTTGCTGAGCACTGTGGAGAGCACTGTCTGCTGTGTCCCCCAGAGTCTTGTGGCCCATTGTTTCTTAGCCCTGAGATTTTCCATTAGACCATGCTGTGAGGCCACGGATACTTAGCCACGCTATCTATTGCCTACTTCACCACCATGTGGGGATTTGACTCTTGTCAAATGAAATGTTGAGAGAAAGCAAAGGTCAATGAGATATGCACTGGGTCTTCAATGTAAAAACCCTGGAAAGTGACATTCTTTTATCAACCAACCTGCAAAGACATACCCTTCCAATGGCATAAACAAATCTCTAAAGGATGAACCACAATTTCAGTACTAATACTCTTACAGTGTTAGTCATCATGCCTGTCAACATTGGCCTCAACAACACAGAAATATTTGAAAAAGGATTTTGTCCAAATCACATGGGCTGAACTTGGGCAATACATTTTCCAAATAAAAGCAGGAAAACCTCCCCAAAAAAAAAAACTAAATGAGCATAACCGTGTACAACATTTTTTGAACCAGAACTGAAGAAACAGCTTGCAAAACGAAATGAGAAGCATATTTTAAGTGACATAACAAATCAAGTTATCCAAATCAGTATCTTAGAACAGGAGGTTCTGTAAGGAACATAGAACTAACAAGTCACCACCAAGCATAAGAATTTGGGAAAGGTCAAAGGGAGATGCCACATATTCTACCCAACTTCCCAGAATCCTCTGTGCTGGAATCCATCCTGGCTGAGTGAGGCATGCGCCACCAGAAAGGACCCTGAGTCAGAATGACTGGCCAAAGACAACCCATAAACTGATCCCATCACCATAAGCCCAAGACTTCGAGCCAGGTAACAGAACAGTCCTGGGTTCCCTCACTCTCCTCTTTCTGCCTGCCTGGGCACCCCTTCCAATTAAAGTCTCTTGCTTTGTCAGCATGTATGTCTTCTTGGACAATTCATTCCTGAGCGTTAGGCAAGAGCCCACTCTTAGCCCTGGAAGGGGTCCCCCTTCCTGCAAGAGCTCCACTAAGAAAGACTTTCAAGAAAACCAACAGGAGAAAGTAACAGTGCTCCTGGCTTTTAGGATCCTAATACATGCCTACTTTCCTTTGTTTTCTTTGCTGAGCACTGTGGAGAGCACTGTCTGCTGTGTCCCCCAGAGTCTTGTGGCCCATTGTTTCTTAGCCCTGAGATTTTCCATTAGACCATGCTGTGAGGCCACGGATACTTAGCCACGCTATCTATTGCCTACTTCACCACCATGTGGGGATTTGACTCTTGTCAAATGAAATGTTGAGAGAAAGCAAAGGTCAATGAGATATGCACTGGGTCTTCAATGTAAAAACCCTGGAAAGTGACATTCTTTTATCAACCAACCTGCAAAGACATACCCTTCCAATGGCATAAACAAATCTCTAAAGGATGAACCACAATTTCAGTACTAATACTCTTACAGTGTTAGTCATCATGCCTGTCAACATTGGCCTCAACAACACAGAAATATTTGAAAAAGGATTTTGTCCAAATCACATGGGCTGAACTTGGGCAATACATTTTCCAAATAAAAGCAGGAAAACCTCCCCAAAAAAAAAAACTAAATGAGCATAACCGTGTACAACATTTTTTGAACCAGAACTGAAGAAACAGCTTGCAAAACGAAATGAGAAGCATATTTTAAGTGACATAACAAATCAAGTTATCCAAATCAGTATTTTGTAGAAAGGGCTCAGACCTTGACTCCGTCTGTAATTCAGTAAATTAGAAACAAGCTCAAGAGATTGCCTTCCATATTTACACAAGACAAGAAAGGTGACTCCTATGAAGAACAGTGAATATAAGATTCCCACTTTGGCAAAGAATAAGATGATTGCACCTGGCCCTGGACCACTAATAATGTTTTTGAAAGATTGGGTTATTAAATTAACAGTGGTAGAAGATGGATATTATTTATGCAACGTTAAAACAAACATTCTCATTAACCAAACATTTCCCAAATTGCAAGCAGAAATGAGAAACTTGATCTGATCCTTGTAGCAAATCTGAGAGCCTTCTTTTGGCCCCATGCTTGTGGTTTTGTCATGATGGTGCACATTTCTCTTACACTCTCCTCAGAGGGGAAAGAGTCACGCCTTTTACTTTAAATGAAGCTTGTTTCAAAGGTATTCTGAAAATAAATTTCCTTCCTAACCAGATTTTTAAAAACTTTTTTTAAAAAAAGTTTTGACCATACCACATGGCTTGTGGGATCCTAGTTTGCCAACCAGGGATGGAACCCATGTCCTCCTGCATTGGAAGTGGGGAGCCTTAATCACTGGACTGCCAGTTAGTCCCCTAATCAGTTCTGTTCTTTTTTGATGGGGGGAGGGGCGAGTTGGGGAGGAAGAGGGGTGGGCGGGCCACTTCTGCCGGCCTTTCATTTATTTATTTTCATCCATCTTTGTTCTTTGGCCCATGTGGGCCTCCCTTCGCAGTGGCCTCTCTTGTTGCAGAGCACCGGCTCTGGTAGCATGCGCCCCAGAGCTCCGGCTCGGTAACTGGACACATCGGTCCAGCCGCTCCGTGGCACGTGGGATCTTCCCAGGCCAGGGATCGAACCGGCGCTCCTTGTACTGCAAGGCGGTGTCCTTACCCACTGGACCACCAGGGAAGCTCCCCTAATCAGTTTTTAAACTCTTGTTGCCTCCTGTGGATCCTATACCACTATTTCTCCCAAAGCCTCAAGAACTTTCTTGGCTCTCCAGTTTCTCTGGGTCTACAGTGTGTGGCTGTGGAGCCTTCATTTGACAGACGCCAAGAGGCTCTACTTACATCATGCATGGAGTCCAAAAGCTTGGTCAGTTGGTAGAACCTCTGCCAGCTCTGCCCAGAGTTGTTGGGACACTTTGTCACCATCTTTCTCAGCTCCTTTATGTAATTTGTCCTCATTTCTTCAAACGCCGCCTGGCTTTTGAGGCCATCCTTTGGAACTAGGGTGAAGGAAAATGGACATGTAAGTTCTCAAAATGGAAAACAGCTTTAGCATCTTCGTGGTTAAGTGGCTTAGACTATTTTGAGGTCATGAGGCTCACACTTTGAGACTGATACTGAATCCCACTTATTGCATTTATGAATAAATGTGGATGCTCAGTTGCTCAATCATGTCCGACTCTTTGCGACTCCACAGGCTGCAGCCTGCCAGGCTCCTCCATCCATGGGATTTTTCCAGCAAGAATACTGGAGTAGGCTGCCATTTCCTTTGCTGGGAGATCTTCCTGACACAAGAACTGAAGCCCTGTTTCCAGAGTTTCCTGTACTGCAGGTGAATTTTTTACCCTTAAGACACTGGCAAATTCCTTACAAATAAATAAGGCAGTTATGTAATGCCTCACCTTTGTATACCCACATATACAAAAGAATAATTGGGTTAGCAGGTGTATGTTAAAATGCACTTGGCTTATATTAGCTTGCTGAATCTTGACATCAATATTATGACATAATCATTATTATATTATTCTCATTTTACAGATGTGGAAACTGAAGACTGGAGGCTTAACCACTTGTCCAAGGATGCAATAAGTAACTGACAGAGAAAGGGTCTAAAGTGGTCTGTTTCCAAAGCCTGTCTCTTTTTCTTTTTCTTTTTTTTTTGAGGGGGAGCGGATTGGGGAGGGAGGTGGGCAGGCAGGCGACTTCTATTGGTCTTTCATTTATCTATTTTTCATCCATCTTTGTTCTTTGGCCCGTGTGGGCCTCCCATCGTGGTGGCCTCTGTTGTTGCAGAGCACCGGCTCTGGGCGCATGCGCTCCAGAGCTCTGGCTGGGTAATTGGACACATCTGTCCAGCTGCTCCACGGCACGTGGGATCTTCCCAGGCCAGGGATCGAACCGGCGCCCCTTGCACTGCAAGGCAGTGCCCTTACCCACTGGACCACCAGGGAAGCCCCAAAGCCTGTCTCTTAACCACAGTGCTACACTATCTTCTGGCCTGCCATCAAAGTTTTCATGCATTCTAGTTTGCCAGTGCTTCAGAGGTAAGAAAATGTACTTTGATTTTCCAGGAAAACTGGAAGAGATACAGACAATCTAAGCTGGGGCTAGTGTTAGTAATTCAAGTTGAAATGTCAAACACACTTGGGGAAACCGGCTGTCTACCAGGGGTATGACATGCTGCTAAGAAGTACTTCCCACTCCCTTTGCTCCAAGATCACATGTCAACTGAGGCACTCTCCTACCAGCACCCAGACAACCGGCTGGCGGGCCTGTGCCCTGGTTTGTGTGTGTGGCGGGTAACATGACAGTGCTCTGCATATACACCAAGATCAAAAACCTCTGAAGGGAAGAAACCACATGCATCTTTTTCATCAATAAGACAGAAAATTAAGAAGTATGTTTTCTCCTTTCCTTTTATAGAGGCTGTGTGTGTGTGGTTGCTCCATCGTGCCCGACTCTTTGAGACTCAGTGGACGGTAACCCGCTGGACTCTTCCATCTATGGAATTATCCAGGCCAGAATACTGGAGTGAGGGGCTTCCCTGGTGGTCCAGTGGGTAAGGACACCGCCTTGCAGTGCACGGGGCGCTGGTTTGATCCCTGGCCTGGGAAGATCCCACGTGCCGTGGAACGGCTGGACCGATGTGTCCAATTACCGAGCCGGACCTCTGGAGCGCATGCACCTAGAGCCGGTGCTCTGCAACAACAGAGGCCACCATGATGGGAGGCCCACACGGGCCAAAGAATGGAGAGAGATGAAACTAAATGAATGAAAGACCAATAGAAGTGGCCAAAAGAAAAAAAAAAAGAATAATGGAGTGGGTTGCCATGCCCTCTCCCAGGGAATCTTCCCAACCCATGGATGAAACTGGGCCTCCTTCACTGGATATTATATATCCAATATATAATATGGATATTATATATTTAAACTGGGCCTCCTTCACTTCACGGCGGATTCTTTACTGTCTGAGCCTCCAGGGAAGGCCTGTGGAGTGACTAGTTTTTCTCTAATTAAATGAAAAACATCTCGCTGGAAATCATACTTTGATATTTAGCACCTGGAAGCATAATGCGTGCTTCTGGGACCTGATAGGAGAGGGTTTTGCCCAGGACCCACGTGGACCCACTTTATGAAGGGGAGCAGCCTGCACTTGACTTCTGGAAGGAGCTGGAGGGCAGTATGAGCTACAGGTGTCCCTGTGAAAATCTGCTTATGTGTTTGCTCTGTTCACGACCGTCAGTATGTACTTATGCTTTAACTCTGATAAATAAAACCACTTAGAACTTTCATTTTTGGAAGATGAAGATAAGAAAAATTCCTCTTGTGTTATTAACAGTCTGAATCTGAAATTGGTCTTACTTTCATTCTCAGTTGCACATCCCATTTGCTAATTTATCGTAACAAGTATCAATACAAATTCACTTGGGCCATCAACTCTTTAGAACAGCTAAGTATGTTTTTGTGAGTTACATGTAACCCCAGGAGTCAGGAATATCACTGTTCCCAACTAAACCCTGTTGTCCTGTATAAAGACATGGATTCTCTTGCAAATTAACTTCCCACAGGATGTTAATGATCTCCTTGAGTTTTAATTGTTGAGGCTTTTGATTTGTGGTTTAGCAAAGTCTGTTTTTGTGGGGGGAAAATATAAATCCCTAGTAGGCACTGCACACATTCCTGAGGCTGCCACAAAATTAGTTGTGGTTTCAAATATTTGACCTTCACACTCAGAATTAAATGTCATCCATTATGTAACAGTTTTTTTTTCTTTCAGAGGTTTGCCCCTTGGTTCTGTATCACAAAAAAAAAAAAAGGGGGAAGAAGGATGGTAATACCTAGAATGTTAACAGTGAAACTACAGATTCACTTTCTGACAAAATTTTAAGGCTAACCCAAAATTTGATAAAAGAAACTAAAAGTTTACAAATAAATGCTTATACGTCCACCCACAGATAAACACTTATTTTCTTTTTAAGTTTCAAGATGTTATGGAGTAAACCTTTAGTTTTCCAATATAGGTACATATGGATATTATATATTTAAAAAACTACCTAACATTAGAATGGAGTGAGCACATTTCATGACTATATTTCATAGCTATTTGGTGCAGCTACCAAGATTAACCAGAAGCCTTCACTTTTCTGATAGTTGTGTTATCAAAAATTCTCAAGATCATGAACAACTGGTGTCAATAACTTGTGTTTTACTGCTGTGGCTGAAATATATTACGATATTCCCAGCCAGGTATTTCAGGAGCTGGAGGGCAGTAGACTACAGGTGTCCCTGTGAAAATCTGCTTATGTGTTTGCTCTGTTCACGACCGTCAGTATGTACTTATGCTTTAACTCTGATAAATAAAACCACTTAGAACTTTCATTTTTGGAAGATGAAGATAAGAAAAATTCCTCTTGTGTTATTAACAGTCTGAATCTGAAATTGGTCTTACTTTCATTCTCAGTTGCACATCCCATTTGCTAATTTATCGTAACAAGTATCAATACAAATTCACTTGGGCCATCAACTCTTTAGAACAGCTAAGTATGTTTTTGTGAGTTACATGTAACCCCAGGAGTCAGGAATATCACTGTTCCCAACTAAACCCTGTTGTCCTGTATAAAGACATGGATTCTCTTGCAAATTAACTTCCCACAGGATGTTAATGATCTCCTTGAGTTTTAATTGTTGAGGCTTTTGATTTGTGGTTTAGCAAAGTCTGTTTTTGTGGGGGGAAAATATAAATCCCTAGTAGGCACTGCACACATTCCTGAGGCTGCCACAAAATTAGTTGTGGTTTCAAATATTTGACCTTCACACTCAGAATTAAATGTCATCCATTATGTAACAGTTTTTTTTTCTTTCAGCAGTTTTCCCCTTTGTTCTGTATTACAAAAAAAAAAAAAGGGGGAAGAAGGATGGTAATACCTAGAATGTTAACAGTGAAACTACAGATTCACTTTCTGACAAAATTTTAAGGCTAACCCAAAATTTGATAAAAGAAACTAAAAGTTTACAAATAAATGCTTATACGTCCACCCACAGATAAACACTTATTTTCTTTTTAAGTTTCAAGATGTTATGGAGTAAACCTTTAGTTTTCCAATATAGGTACATATGGATATTATATATTTAAAAAACTACCTAACATTAGAATGGAGTGAGCACATTTCATGACTATATTTCATAGCTATTTGGTGCAGCTACCAAGATTAACCAGAAGCCTTCACTTTTCTGATAGTTGTGTTATCAAAAATTCTCAAGATCATGAACAACTGGTGTCAATAACTTGTGTTTTACTGCTGTGGCTGAAATATATTGTACGATATTCCCAGCCAGGTATTTCAGAGGCCGAAACAAACCCACCAATAAGGAGAACTTAGGCAAAACCTCAGATTCTGGAGGTCTGCCCAGATTTTTGGAATTTACTCATTAAATCCAGCAGAGCTCCTGGAAATCATCCAGAATCTATGCGCTAGGGAAGAGCGAGGAGACAACGGGGTGGGAAGCTGGTCTGCTCTCCTGTGTGAGCCGGAAAAACACATCTTTTCCTGACGTCCCAGCTTAGCTTTACACCCGACATCAGGTGTGTAATGGAAACTTCCACATAAGAAGAAAAAAATTTCGTACATTCTATCACAGATGAGCAAAAGAAGCTTATTAATACCTGCAGTTTCCATGATGTCTACAGTTTTTTACGTCTATCCTTCTGATTTTTTATTTTGCTTTTTCTGCATCTACTAAAATCAGCCTTGAATGTACTGAGCTATATGGAAGCGAATACATTAATTGGAAGAGCTTCAAAATGATATCAGAATTATAAGCCTGACTGATTAAATGAATAGGTCATCAATAACAAATGAGTGGTCAAAGTTTAGGAAGGATTAGTACCACATACACTTTCATTAAAAATTTAAATTTTATCACCCATCTGATATAAATTTTTTTCTTTTTTCTAAGAATAATGGTTAATGGCATAGCTTGGAAAGGGAACTAAAATCACTCGTGCTGAATTTAAAATGGGCATTTCCAGGGAATTCCCTGGTGGGCCAGTGGTTAGGACTCTATGCTTTCACCACTGAGGTCACTGGTTACAAACGAATCACTTTCTGACAAAATTTTAAGGCTAACCCAAAATTTGATAAAAGAAACTAAAAGTTTACAAATAAATGCTTATACGTCCACCCACAGATAAACACTTATTTTCTTTTTAAGTTTCAAGATGTTATGGAGTAAACCTTTAGTTTTCCAATATAGGTACATATGGATATTATATATTTAAAAAACTACCTAACATTAGAATGGAGTGAGCACATTTCATGACTATATTTCATAGCTATTTGGTGCAGCTACCAAGATTAACCAGAAGCCTTCACTTTTCTGATAGTTGTGTTATCAAAAATTCTCAAGATCATGAACAACTGGTGTCAATAACTTGTGTTTTACTGCTGTGGCTGAAATATATTGTACGATATTCCCAGCCAGGTATTTCAGAGGCCGAAACAAACCCACCAATAAGGAGAACTTAGGCAAAACCTCAGATTCTGGAGGTCTGCCCAGATTTTTGGAATTTACTCATTAAATCCAGCAGAGCTCCTGGAAATCATCCAGAATCTATGCGCTAGGGAAGAGCGAGGAGACAACGGGGTGGGAAGCTGGTCTGCTCTCCTGTGTGAGCCGGAAAAACACATCTTTTCCTGACGTCCCAGCTTAGCTTTACACCCGACATCAGGTGTGTAATGGAAACTTCCACATAAGAAGAAAAAAATTTCGTACATTCTATCACAGATGAGCAAAAGAAGCTTATTAATACCTGCAGTTTCCATGATGTCTACAGTTTTTTACGTCTATCCTTCTGATTTTTTATTTTGCTTTTTCTGCATCTACTAAAATCAGCCTTGAATGTACTGAGCTATATGGAAGCGAATACATTAATTGGAAGAGCTTCAAAATGATATCAGAATTATAAGCCTGACTGATTAAATGAATAGGTCATCAATAACAAATGAGTGGTCAAAGTTTAGGAAGGATTAGTACCACATACACTTTCATTAAAAATTTAAATTTTATCACCCATCTGATATAAATTTTTTTCTTTTTTCTAAGAATAATGGTTAATGGCATAGCTTGGAAAGGGAACTAAAATCACTCGTGCTGAATTTAAAATGGGCATTTCCAGGGAATTCCCTGGTGGGCCAGTGGTTAGGACTCTGTGCTTTCACCACTGAGGTCACTGGTTCCATCCCTGGGAGGAGAACTAAGAGTACATTTCCAAAGTTATGTTCCAGAAAGGATATGCTGGGAACTTCAGAAACCTTGAGGGACCGTGGAGGAGGGAGACGAGCCTGGTTTACTGATCCTGTGGACAAGTGGTGGTAAACACCAGCTCCTGCACATGGGCTGAGGGCAGAGGGAGAAACGGAAGGTAGTGAGGACTGGTGAGGCCTGCAGCAAACTCGGGAGAGCGTGGGCTGTCCTGTGCAATCAAAGTCCATGAGAATCAACCAGACAAAGGCCAAGAGCAACCTGGAAAGCCTTGCAGGCCAAGCCAAACACAGCTGGGACCTGCTGACCCTGCCTCCCTCCCAGGCTGCGGGCCCGTGCAACGCTGCTGGAGTCCAGCCCAGCCGGCTCGCCCTTCAGTCTCCCTGTGGCTGCCACCTGCCACCAGCCTGCTCTACAGCCTCGCTTCCTCCTGGGAGTGAAGGCCCAAGCCCTGGGTCTGAGTCCTAACTCACCGAGGAGGCCGCACAAGTCACACCTGCATGCCTCCATCTTGTCCACTTTAGACAAGGTACCAGTCTCACTGTGTTAGAGAATAGATAGGAATACTCCTTTGGAAGCTGGGAGGCACTAGACGTGTGTAGAGCAGATACTGATGCACATCCACCACTGCCTCCTCCCTTCCTGTTCTACCTGGATCAGGCTTCACTCTACCGCAGACCTAATCCCTCCATGTTGGAAACAACATCTTTCTTATCCATTCTATTCTCAGTGCTGGGCTGCTCATGTCACTTCCTTCCACATGTCTCTACTGAAACCCTCCCCGCCAGCCACTGATTCCTGGATGGAGTGGACGGCTGGACAAGTCCTGGGTAATCTTTTCAGCTTCTGGGGGGGTCACTTAACAGTCTCTCTCCTGCTATGAAGTTGGCGCCACTTGCCCCGGTGTCCTTGGCACCCAGAAGATTTCTCTGTTTCTTCAGTGGTCATGGTGCTCAGCTCTGAGATTTCCCCTCCATCCTGTCTCCTGCCGTCTTGCCGGCTTCACCCTCATCTGATGTGAGCCTCCTCAAAATCCTTCCCCTCTGTTTGGAAAGGCCTGTGCTGTTGCCTGGGGAAGAAGTGCTCAGCATCCTTGCCAAGGCTAATCCTGCCCTCCCTCGTCTCTCCTGGCACCTTCTGCAAGCTCTCACGCTTGGCTCCAGATGCTCAAAGAAGCTTCCCATCAATCTGCAAGTCCCTGGCCGTCTGGCACCTGCCCCATGCCCAATGGTCAACCCCAGTCGGCTTCTGTCAGCATTCTGGGCTGCCGCTGGAAGCAATGCCATCAGTCACACCTTGGGAAAACCTTAAGTTCTTGGCCCTCTCCCAGCTCCGTGCCACCCTCAGAGTTCTGCCCCTTCCCTCCGCCGCTGCCATCCTCTCTTCAAGCACCTCACTAGATCTTTCCTCCTCCCTCTGGGCCACTGGACTTCCACATTACATAAGGATCATCTCACAGTCCTAATCTTGTCTGCTGAGTTCCAGCCAGTCCCCCGGTTTCCCCTTCTTTTGGCCTCCCTCTGAGGCTACCTCTGAAGATTAACCCATCCAAAAGAGAAGTCATTTAACTAAACTCCATAAAATCTACAAGTCCTAACATGAAGGCATTTCTCCTCACAGTATCATGGCCACCTCAGTCATCTCTGTGCTCAAAACTTCAGTTACTTCCCACCCAGACCATTTCGAGTTCCCCTTCTTGTCAAGGCTGACTCTGCAGTGTGTCAGGAATGCATGTGGTGATGTCATCGTGCTACCCACCATCAAGTGAGTGTTAGTCGCTCAGCTGTATCCAACTCTCTGAGACCCCATGGACTGCAGCCCGCCAGGCTCCTCTGTCCATGGGATTTCCCAGGCAAGGACACACCATTATCCAGGATGTGATTTCAACAGCCTCACAGGAGGTCTCTTGGCTTCCAGTCTGGCTCAATTCTCTGTCTGGCTTGGGCTCTCTCCCTCTCCATCCAATTCCTTTTCCTCCAGTCTACTGCCAAATACACCGGCATGAAGTCACAGAGGACCCCTTCGGTCATGTCACGCCACTGCTCTGAGCCTTCAGGACCACACACTCCCTTGTTTGCCTAATAGACACCAGGTGTCTTCAACAGATGGGACTCTTCTGGTCCAGTCTACGGGCCAACCACTCCTCGCCAACCCAGTACCACCTGATGCACCTTGAAAAATTAAGTGGATACATAAATACAACCCAAAATGAAAACATTAACAGACAGAACACCTCTCCAGAACTAAGCATTATCATGTGTGTCTGCTTCCTAGCCTACCATGCTTTGCTCATGCTTACCGGCAGGAAGGCTAGCTCATGCCTCAATCTGCAAGTCCCTGGCCGTCTGGCACCTGCCCCATGCCCAATGGTCAACCCCAGTCGGCTTCTGTCAGCATTCTGGGCTGCCGCTGGAAGCAATGCCATCAGTCACACCTTGGGAAAACCTTAAGTTCTTGGCCCTCTCCCAGCTCCGTGCCACCCTCAGAGTTCTGCCCCTTCCCTCCGCCGCTGCCATCCTCTCTTCAAGCACCTCACTAGATCTTTCCTCCTCCCTCTGGGCCACTGGACTTCCACATTACATAAGGATCATCTCACAGTCCTAATCTTGTCTGCTGAGTTCCAGCCAGTCCCCCGGTTTCCCCTTCTTTTGGCCTCCCTCTGAGGCTACCTCTGAAGATTAACCCATCCAAAAGAGAAGTCATTTAACTAAACTCCATAAAATCTACAAGTCCTAACATGAAGGCATTTCTCCTCACAGTATCATGGCCACCTCAGTCATCTCTGTGCTCAAAACTTCAGTTACTTCCCACCCAGACCATTTCGATTTCCCCTTCTTGTCAAGGCTGACTCTGCAGTGTGTCAGGAATGCATGTGGTGATGTCATCGTGCTACCCACCATCAAGTGAGTGTTAGTCGCTCAGCTGTATCCAACTCTCTGAGACCCCATGGACTGCAGCCCGCCAGGCTCCTCTGTCCATGGGATTTCCCAGGCAAGGACACACCATTATCCAGGATGTGATTTCAACAGCCTCACAGGAGGTCTCTTGGCTTCCAGTCTGGCTCAATTCTCTGTCTGGCTTGGGCTCTCTCCCTCTCCATCCAATTCCTTTTCCTCCAGTCTACTGCCAAATACACCGGCATGAAGTCACAGAGGACCCCTTCGGTCATGTCACGCCACTGCTCTGAGCCTTCAGGACCACACACTCCCTTGTTTGCCTAATAGACACCAGGTGTCTTCAACAGATGGGACTCTTCTGGTCCAGTCTACGGGCCAACCACTCCTCGCCAACCCAGTACCACCTGATGCACCTTGAAAAATTAAGTGGATACATAAATACAACCCAAAATGAAAACATTAACAGACAGAACACCTCTCCAGAACTAAGCATTATCATGTGTGTCTGCTTCCTAGCCTACCATGCTTTGCTCATGCTTACCGGCAGGAAGGCTAGCTCATGCCTCAGACTCAACCTCTTGCCCTGGCAAGCTCTCTGAGATGCACCTTCATCACGAATCCTTCTCGGATGCCCAGAGCTGAGCGTGCACTTCCCTTCTCTGAGCCCCCAGGACACTCTTTGTCTCTATCATGGTAGATAAACCCTTACCATAGAGTAATAAAATTACCTTGGGATTTATCTTATGGGAGATGGTGCAGGACAGGGCAGCCTGGGGTGCTGCAGTTCATGGGATTGCAAAGAGTCAGACCCAATTTAGCAACTGAACAACACACACACAATCCTCCCTGAGGGTTGAGACTACTGTTCATCCTGGTAGTTCCTGCACTGCCTGATCCTACCGTACAAATAACAGACACTTAATGAATACTTAGTGGTCAGATGGATGAAGGAACCAAGGCAGATCCTCCACCCAAAGCTTTGTAACTCTGCAAGTAACTGAGTTCATCCCACACCAAAGCCCTTTGCCTACCTCCTCCTATGTTTTTTTTTTTTTTTAAACCTGACCACCTGGCCCCAAAAATAGGATAATTTTCTTAAAGTAAGATGAGGGTACAGTGTAAAAGTGCCAGGTGGACATCAATTTACTTGTGCTCAACAGCAGCAACACTTTCATCACGGTGTATTCCTCGAAGGTGAGCTGCAGCCGGACAAACTGAAGGCTGATCTGTGTTGGGGTCAACATGCACTGGCAGCAAAAAACAAAGAGGCCTTTCAGTTCTCAACAGTCTACTGCCAAATACACCGGCATGAAGTCACAGAGGACCCCTTCGGTCATGTCACGCCCCTGCTCTGAGCCTTCAGGACCACACTCCCTTGTTTGCCTAATAGACACCAGGTGTCTTCAACAGATGGGACTCTTCTGGTCCAGTCTACGGGCCAACCACTCCTCGCCAACCCAGTACCACCTGATGCACCTTGAAAAATTAAGTGGATACATAAATACAACCCAAAATGAAAACATTAACAGACAGAACACCTCTCCAGAACTAAGCATTATCATGTGTGTCTGCTTCCTAGCCTACCATGCTTTGCTCATGCTTACCGGCAGGAAGGCTAGCTCATGCCTCAGACTCAACCTCTTGCCCTGGCAAGCTCTCTGAGATGCACCTTCATCACGAATCCTTCTCGGATGCCCAGAGCTGAGCGTGCACTTCCCTTCTCTGAGCCCCCAGGACACTCTTTGTCTCTATCATGGTAGATAAACCCTTACCATAGAGTAATAAAATTACCTTGGGATTTATCTTATGGGAGATGGTGCAGGACAGGGCAGCCTGGGGTGCTGCAGTTCATGGGATTGCAAAGAGTCAGACCCAATTTAGCAACTGAACAACACACACACAATCCTCCCTGAGGGTTGAGACTACTGTTCATCCTGGTAGTTCCTGCACTGCCTGATCCTACCGTACAAATAACAGACACTTAATGAATACTTAGTGGTCAGATGGATGAAGGAACCAAGGCAGATCCTCCACCCAAAGCTTTGTAACTCTGCAAGTAACTGAGTTCATCCCACACCAAAGCCCTTTGCCTACCTCCTCCTATGTTTTTTTTTTTTTTTTAACACTGACTACCTGGCCCTAGAAATAGGCTAAGTTCCTAAAGGGAAGATGAGGTTACAGTGTAAAAAGTGCCAGGTGGACATCAATTTACTTGTGCTCAACAGCAGCAACACTTTCATCACGGTGTATTCCTCGAAGGTGAGCTGCAGCCGGACAAACTGAAGGCTGATCTGGTGCATCCCCTGGCAGAGCTCATACATGGCAGACTGGTGCATCTTCTCTCTGCAAAGGAAAAGCAAAGAGGCCTCAGAATGCAAGTCCACAACCAGACCCGGACCACCAGTCCCAAGGCAGCCTGATGAGAGATCCGAGTCTGTTATACTTCAGTGTGGAGCAGATGTGTATTTGCCACACAAGTCAGCTGCCTTGCACGGTGACTGGTTATGTTGCCGCCTGACCAACCTGGCCAGGCTGTTTACTTGTCCCCTGGGAGCACATGTCAGAAGCACCTAAACCAACCATTTTCAAACCATGCCATGATTTCATTTTACATCAAGAGTGGTAAGGAGTGGTGGTGAGGTGTGTGACCCTGAGATGATCCGCCGAGAAGAGAAGCCACTGGGATGTGGGGAAGCCCAGAGACATCTGTGTGTCTTTGGCCAGAGATCCTAAGCACTTACTCTCTGGAAGGGCTGTGCTGGACTCTATGAACGCAGGACAGAGATGGCTAGTCTTAGTTCCACATGGACCTCCGCCACCCACCAGCAGCGGCTGTGAAATGTGCCTGTTGACTCTTTGCAGCAGCACACTGGAAAACAAAAATCAGGGACTTCCTCGGTGGTCCAGTGGTTAAGACCTCACTTTCCAATGCAGGGGCTGTGAGTTTGATCTCTGATAAGGGAGCTAAGATCCCACATGCCTTGTGGCCAAAAACAAACAAAAAAAACAAAAACCCAACAAATATAAACCAGAAGCAAAACTGTAACAAGTTCAAGAAAGATTTAAAAAGAGAGAAATTGAATTCTGATTAAACAAAAAAAAGGAAATTAGACAACACTTAAAAAGATTCCTCAAATGGAATCTCTCTGGTACCAGGAGAAGATGACTTGGGAATCTGTGTGAAACACACACATGCCCATTCAACCAATCAACTGAACCACACTCTCTGCCAACTCTTAAGTGTTTTCACACAAGCTCATATGATATTACAACAGACGTCATGATTTTCTCTTTCTGTGAGAAGGAAGCAAGTCACCATTTAATTGTTCGTATGTTTTTCCTCAATGTGATAAATCTTTTGGGAGGCCCTGGGTAAGTACCACGATATGATGACAAGAATGAAATTAGTGAAAGAGAGACTACTAGGGAGAAACAGGAAGGGACCTGACCCACCACAGACACAGAGGAGCTGACGGTGGCTGATCTAGTCCTATGAGTGACTGAGCGCAGGTGGCTATCTGTGGCAAAGCCACAGGGATGTGCTCCCGGATGGACTCTTCCAGGATGCACTTGGGTTCCCATGGCAAAAATTTCTTGTCTCAAGTCTGAAAGCCATTTGTAAAAAAATCAGAATATAGCATTCTACATGGAATTACTGCCGTATGTCTTTCTTTTCCCATAAAAAGCTGTGAGCTACTTTTACCATTAAGATTTTATTTAAAAAATTTTTCAGTTTATACATATATAAAAAAACGCACAGCATGTAGGATCCTATTTCCCCAACCAGGAATCAAACCCATGGCCCCTGCCTTGGAAGTAGAGAGTCTTAACCACGGGGCCTAAATTCACTCGTTTATTGAAATACAGTTGATTCACAAGGTTGTGTTAATTTCTTCTCTACCACAGAGTGATTCAGTTATACATATGCATACACATTCTTTTTCATTTTGTTTGCCATTATAGTTCATTGTGGCATACTGAACATAGTTCCCCGTGCTAGAGGAGGAACTTGGGGTTTACCTATTCTGTATACAACACTTTGCATCTGCTAACCCCAAACTCTTAATCCATTCTCTTCTTCCTTGGCAACCACAAGTCTGTCCTCTGTGTTTATGAGTCTGTTTCTGTTTTACGGATAGGTTCACTTGTGTCATACTTTCGATTCTGCATATAAGTGATATAATATGGTATTTGTCTTTCTGGGAGCTATTTTTAATGAAGGAAATACTTTAGAAACACATGCACACATGCCCAAACACACATATACACAGGAAAAACAGCAGGAGACTATGGATCCACCATGCAAAATTAAGAATGTAAACAAATGCTCATCTCTTTTTTCTTTTTGGCCGCACTTGCTTCAGATCTTTAAAAAAATAAACATGCCCTCATCAACTCTCCCGCTCTGTCCCTTTTCATCTTCCTCATTCAAGAAGGGAACTGCCCACCCTGGGAGATGCTCCTTTCCTCTCAGATACTACAGAAAAACAGCAGTCGTAGCAGAAAGGAAAAAAAACTCGGGGGGAAAAACCCACCACAGACACAGAGGAGCTGACGGTGGCTGATCTAGTCCTATGAGTGACTGAGCGCAGGTGGCTATCTGTGGCAAAGCCACAGGGATGTGCTCCCGGATGGACTCTTCCAGGATGCACTTGGGTTCCCATGGCAAAAATTTCTTGTCTCAAGTCTGAAAGCCATTTGTAAAAAAATCAGAATATAGCATTCTACATGGAATTACTGCCGTATGTCTTTCTTTTCCCATAAAAAGCTGTGAGCTACTTTTACCATTAAGATTTTATTTAAAAAATTTTTCAGTTTATACATATATAAAAAAACGCACAGCATGTAGGATCCTATTTCCCCAACCAGGAATCAAACCCATGGCCCCTGCCTTGGAAGTAGAGAGTCTTAACCACGGGGCCTAAATTCACTCGTTTATTGAAATACAGTTGATTCACAAGGTTGTGTTAATTTCTTCTCTACCACAGAGTGATTCAGTTATACATATGCATACACATTCTTTTTCATTTTGTTTGCCATTATAGTTCATTGTGGCATACTGAACATAGTTCCCTGTGCTAGAGGAGGAACTTGGGGTTTACCTATTCTGTATACAACACTTTGCATCTGCTAACCCCAAACTCTTAATCCATTCTCTTCTTCCTTGGCAACCACAAGTCTGTCCTCTGTGTTTATGAGTCTGTTTCTGTTTTACGGATAGGTTCACTTGTGTCATACTTTCGATTCTGCATATAAGTGATATAATATGGTATTTGTCTTTCTGGGAGCTATTTTTAATGAAGGAAATACTTTAGAAACACATGCACACATGCCCAAACACACATATACACAGGAAAAACAGCAGGAGACTATGGATCCACCATGCAAAATTAAGAATGTAAACAAATGCTCATCTCTTTTTTCTTTTTGGCCGCACTTGCTTCAGATCTTTAAAAAAATAAACATGCCCTCATCAACTCTCCCGCTCTGTCCCTTTTCATCTTCCTCATTCAAGAAGGGAACTGCCCACCCTGGGAGATGCTCCTTTCCTCTCAGATACTACAGAAAAACAGCAGTCGTACCACTCCATTTTATGTAAATTTGAAATTAGATATGAACATCCTTATGCCACTTCTTCAGTGTTATGATTCTGAGACAGAGGTAACTCTAAGCAAAGACAGTTTCTCTGCAGCATGTTTCATCTGTTTGAACACACCACAGTTCACTAATCCCTGCCACTCTGAACAGACAATGGGGTTGTTTCCGCTTAACGGCTATTAGAGCTGATGGCCCAGGGACATCCTTGGGCATTTCTCTTGCATACAGGACAAAAATAGAACTGCTGAGTCATAGATGTGTGCACATGCGCTGCTTTCACTGCAACCCGTAGAAGACGGGATGTGCTTTTGTTTCAAGTCCTGTCAACACCTGTCATTCACCCATTTGACTGGCTTTTGCAACATGATGGGGCGAAAGGGTGGCCCCACTATTGCCTTTATTTGCATGGTCATCATCACCAGGAGGCTGAACATTTTTCAAATGCTTTCTGACTGTTTGGGTTTCTTCTTTGGTGATCTGTCTGTTCATATCTTTATATACTTTATTTCAAGCTGTTTTCTCCTTCTATCACCAATATCATCCTTTATTCATAATATTTTTATCTTATAATTTTTGTCTGCTATTAGCATTGTTTCTTCCCAATTCCCTCCCTCCCTTTCTCCCTTCCTGTCTCTTTGGCTTTCTCTGTAGAATTTGCCTGGGGACTTCACTGGTGGCTCAGTGGTTAGGACTGTGCACTCTCAACTGTGAGGGCCCAGGTTCCAGCCCTGCTGGGGGAATGAAGATCCCACAAACCATGTGGTGCAACCAAAGGGAAAAAACAAGAATTTGCCTGGAATGCGCTTTAAAAAATTGCTTGTTTACAAAGTTCCCACATAATTGTATTTCACACGTTGCTTATAAACAGTGAAAAGTTGAATTTAAAAAGTATGAGGGTCTCTGTATTATAATAGCTCAGTTTAATCTGTTTTCATTTATCAGGATTACTAAAATACTTGGATCTTTTTCTTACCATTTTAATTTCCTCTCCTCCTTCTACTTTCTTTTTATTTGAAAGATCCAGCTTTTTTTAAAGAGAGCAAACAAACCTCTTTGCTCATCTACTAGATTTAGAAGGTATACATTCTGTTTCTATTCTTAAAATAATTATTAAGTTATAAACTTGCATACTTAAAGATCTAAAGGTCATCAGTAGCTTTTCCACAAGAAACAGAAAAAATGTAGAGTACTTTATCTTTGGTCTATTGTTTCCCATTGTCCACAGTAAAACTCTCCGTAGTATTACATTTCCACTTGTTTTCAAATCACCTCTAAAGTCAGTCTGTCTCTCTCTCGCTCACATCCACACCCCATGTCTGTTACAGAGTTACAACTATTACAGAGCTATGCTGTTTACTGCACTTTATTCCATACTACTGGGTTCCACTGCTTATTGAAGCAATATATACATATCGCTTATCAAAGAATAATATATATACACACACACATATCTATTTTAAATTCAGCAGCAGTTAGCTGTGGAACGTTGAAATCCTTCAGTCTTGATGAAAGATATGCCTGAAAATATCTTTATTTCACCTTCATTCTTGAATGATAGTTTAAAGTGTTACAGATTTCTAGTGTGACAGATAATTTCCTTCCTTGGAGTACTTTGAATATAGTATTCCACGACACTTGGACCTTTACCACCACTTTTGAGAAATTTCTTGTGAATCTAATTGTCTTTGTTTTACAAGAGAACTTGTATTTTCTCTTTGGTAGCTTAGAAAAAACCTCTTTTGTTTATTTTTGATGTCCGCAGTTTCAACATGAGGAAATGAGGTATAGACTGATTTTCACTCCTTTTGCTCTGAACTCTTGTGTCCTTATTTGATTTGAAGATTCAGTTATTTCTTCAGTTCTGAAATGTTCTTAAACTGATTTTTCAAATATCACCCCTTCCCCAGCTATATTTCCTTTCTGAACTCTCATCAGCAGTGGGTTAGATCTTTTCATCGACTCTTCTGCATTAGCCACTGTTTTATACTTCCTATCTTTCTTTGTTAATAATATTTTTATTTTTTAATATTTTTACAGAGTTTTTTTTTTTTTAAAACTTTTATCATTGCGGGTGTTATCATTACCATCTTACTAGATTCCACATATATGTGTGTGAGTACACTGTACTTGTCCTTCTCTTTTTGTTGCATCCTCGGTGACTCAGTGGTAAACAATCCACCTATCAATACAGAAGACAGAGAGATGCGGATTTGATCCCTGATCAGGAAGGTTGAGAGGAGAGCATGGCAACCAATGTCAGTATTTCCTAGAGAACCCCATGCACAGAGGAGCCTGGTGGACTACAGCTCATGGGTTTACAAAACGTCAGACCCAACTGAAGTGAGTTAGCATGCGTGCACTGCATTCTAGGTGATTTTCTCAGATTTATTTTCTAATCATTTTTTTTCTGTGTAATCTGTTTAATGTCCTCAGTGTTTTAATTTTTTTAATGTTTGCATGTCTTATGCTTGTTTGTTCAGTCGTATCTGACCCGTTGTAACCCCACGGACTGTCACCTGCCAGGCTCCTCTGTCCATGGGATTTCCCAGACAAGAACACTGGAGCATGTTGCCATTTCTTCCTCTGGTGGATCTTCCCCACCCACAGATCAAACCTGCGTCTCTTGAGTCTCCTGTGTTGGCAGGCTAAGTGGCTAGAAATGCTCTATTTATCTTTTTTTCTCAAACATTTCTGTTATTTTTCATGAGATGCTTCTTACTTAATGGTTATTATATCTTTCTCTAAATTATACCTTATCATATCTCTAAATACTTTCAACATGTTTATTTTATAGTCTGTTTAAAATGTGTTAAGTTCATTTTGGTGGGATGCGCCTAAGCCATGCTTTATTTGGGTATATACTGTTTTCTAGGTGAATCTCAGGGGCACTGTCTTGTGGAAGGGACCTACAGGGAGTTTCAGCATTTATAACTATTGGAGGTACAATCATTTCACTTGATCCGGACCAGTTTTGATGCTAACTTCTGAGCTTAATTGCTTTTTGCATGTAGTTTAAATTTAGACTCCACACTTGATGTGTTGAGGGCTTGTGCATCTTACTTCTTTCAGCTTCCTTGCCGTGTTCCTGGGCTGGCTGGCTTGTTGGCTTCTCCTGTCCTTATCAGTAGACAGTGAACTCTTTTCAGAACCTGAGGGCTCCATTTCAGGCCCTGTCTTGCTGGAGTCTACATTCCCCTGTCCTGTTCCTGTTTATGTTCTAATGCCTATCTTTAAGGGCTTCCCTTGTAGCAGAGCTGGTAAAGAATCCACCTGCAATATAGGAGACGCTGGTTCGAGAAGATCCCCTGGAGAAGGGAAAGGCTACTCACTCCAGTATTCTTCCTTGGAGAATTCTATGGCTAAGGTCAACAGTCTATGGGCAACATATATCTTTACCTCCAAGTTGAACTACTCTGGCTGTGAATTCTCTGTTCTTACACCTCTGTTTGTCGGTTTCTTTTGAGCTTGGTTATCTATGTAAGATCTTTTGTGTTCAGAGTTTACTTCCACCATTCTGACTGCTAATTGTAAACTTCTTAAAGGCAGGATCCATGTTTGACTGGCCTTTGTGAATGTCAAACAGAATGAGATAGGCAAGTGGTATGTGTTAATCTGTGCTCAAAAGTGTTTCATGAATGAATGAGAGAGAAGGAAATCCAAAAGGAAAGAGGACAAGAGAAGACAATAAAGTGAATGACAGATACACAGATGTGCATATGATAATGATGATTAGAAAAAGGTACGACTGAAACTTTACAGAAAGTAAGATCAAATGGCTAATGAAATAGATATGGTTTTGTGAAGTTCTCCAAAAGCTTCTCAGAAAAAGGGAAGGCTATAGATTGCAAAATGGTTATTATATCTTTCTCTAAATTATACCTTATCATATCTCTAAATACTTTCAACATGTTTATTTTATAGTCTGTTTAAAATGTGTTAAGTTCATTTTGGTGGGATGCGCCTAAGCCATGCTTTATTTGGGTATATACTGTTTTCTAGGTGAATCTCAGGGGCACTGTCTTGTGGAAGGGACCTACAGGGAGTTTCAGCATTTATAACTATTGGAGGTACAATCATTTCACTTGATCCGGACCAGTTTTGATGCTAACTTCTGAGCTTAATTGCTTTTTGCATGTAGTTTAAATTTAGACTCCACACTTGATGTGTTGAGGGCTTGTGCATCTTACTTCTTTCAGCTTCCTTGCCGTGTTCCTGGGCTGGCTGGCTTGTTGGCTTCTCCTGTCCTTATCAGTAGACAGTGAACTCTTTTCAGAACCTGAGGGCTCCATTTCAGGCCCTGTCTTGCTGGAGTCTACATTCCCCTGTCCTGTTCCTGTTTATGTTCTAATGCCTATCTTTAAGGGCTTCCCTTGTAGCAGAGCTGGTAAAGAATCCACCTGCAATATAGGAGACGCTGGTTCGAGAAGATCCCCTGGAGAAGGGAAAGGCTACTCACTCCAGTATTCTTCCTTGGAGAATTCTATGGCTAAGGTCAACAGTCTATGGGCAACATATATCTTTACCTCCAAGTTGAACTACTCTGGCTGTGAATTCTCTGTTCTTACACCTCTGTTTGTCTTTTTCTTTTGAGCTTGGTTATCTATGTAAGATCTTTTGTGTTCAGAGTTTACTTCCACCATTCTGACTGCTAATTGTAAACTTCTTAAAGGCAGGATCCATGTTTGACTGGCCTTTGTGAATGTCAAACAGAATGAGATAGGCAAGTGGTATGTGTTAATCTGTGCTCAAAAGTGTTTCATGAATGAATGAGAGAGAAGGAAATCCAAAAGGAAAGAGGACAAGAGAAGACAATAAAGTGAATGACAGATACACAGATGTGCATATGATAATGATGATTAGAAAAAGGTACGACTGAAACTTTACAGAAAGTAAGATCAAATGGCTAATGAAATAGATATGGTTTTTGTGAAGTTCTCCAAAAGCTTCTCAGAAAAAAGGGAAGGCTATAGATTGCAAAATGGGGTGAAGCCAATGTCTGGATGTCTGTAGAATATAACACAACACGCACTTGACATTGTACAGCTGAAAAAGAGCACTCCTCAGCGCTTAACCCCCTCCGCTCCCTTATGCCGAGCCAGAACAGACATCCTTGGCTTTGCCACAGCAGCGGGTAGGAATGCATGGCCCCTGGGCCCCTCAGCCTGCTGGCTTTGTGAGCCTGGCATCATGTCACTTCTGAGATCCAGGCTTATCATATGTTAAACTGGGAATTAACACTAAATTCCACTTTGCAGAGATGTAGGGACCAACTGTATTAAAGTTTTTTTAAATTATAAAGCCCTGTATGAGTGTTAGCTTTTGTTCTTAACATCATGGGGAGAAAAAAAATGCTTCTTGAGAGACCAATGATCATCACGGTTAAAACAAACCAAGAAAGGATCATATTCTTAAAACTACTTTCCAGGAAAATATGACTGTGTTCTTGTTATTATTTCTGTATGCAGGATGGTAAATAAATCAGGAGAGGAACCAGAAAGGAGGCAAATTTTCAAGAAGGCAGACTTGAATTGCCCAGGGTAGAACATGAGGACTAAACGTCTCATATCAAAGAGTTTCTGTTATCAGATGTGTTAGCAAAATGCCCCCACACAGATTAAAGGTTACTTAGAGACCTCACAGTCTACTTGAAACAGATTAGAACATTAATGTGTAATAACACACCTAAGAAAAAGCACTTTTAGTCACTTGCACAGGAAAAGCGTCTCCTTAACTCTTTCCTGAGCTATTATTCCCTGAATAACCTCCACGGTTTTCTGAGTTATCACTTACGGAGTGGCTACCCTACAAAATTTCCTCTGGCTAGTTCTCAGAATGCCCTGTGCAAAATCATTCTCATGTTCATGACAAGGAAATAATTTAGGTACACAATCTAGCCTTGGACTTAAACCCAGGTTCTTTACTTCACAACTCAGGCTTTTGCCATGAGAGCTAAGCAATGCCTGAAGATCCCCACGACGCAACAGTGGAAAAGATGCAGCGTGAAGGGCGTAGCACTCTCCTAAGAGCTGTGCCCATGAAACTGCAGGAAATCTGTGACTTAAGAGATAAAACCAAAAGCTGCTCAGAAAAAAGGGAAGGCTATAGATTGCAAAATGGGGTGAAGCCAATGTCTGGATGTCTGTAGAATATAACACAACACGCACTTGACATTGTACAGCTGAAAAAGAGCACTCCTCAGCGCTTAACCCCCTCCGCTCCCTTATGCCGAGCCAGAACAGACATCCTTGGCTTTGCCACAGCAGCGGGTAGGAATGCATGGCCCCTGGGCCCCTCAGCCTGCTGGCTTTGTGAGCCTGGCATCATGTCACTTCTGAGATCCAGGCTTATCATATGTTAAACTGGGAATTAACACTAAATTCCACTTTGCAGAGATGTAGGGACCAACTGTATTAAAGTTTTTTTAAATTATAAAGCCCTGTATGAGTGTTAGCTTTTGTTCTTAACATCATGGGGAGAAAAAAAATGCTTCTTGAGAGACCAATGATCATCACGGTTAAAACAAACCAAGAAAGGATCATATTCTTAAAACTACTTTCCAGGAAAATATGACTGTGTTCTTGTTATTATTTCTGTATGCAGGATGGTAAATAAATCAGGAGAGGAACCAGAAAGGAGGCAAATTTTCAAGAAGGCAGACTTGAATTGCCCAGGGTAGAACATGAGGACTAAACGTCTCATATCAAAGAGTTTCTGTTATCAGATGTGTTAGCAAAATGCCCTCACACAGATTAAAGGTTACTTAGAGACCTCACAGTCTACTTGAAACAGATTAGAACATTAATGTGTAATAACACACCTAAGAAAAAGCACTTTTAGTCACTTGCACAGGAAAAGCGTCTCCTTAACTCTTTCCTGAGCTATTATTCCCTGAATAACCTCCACGGTTTTCTGAGTTATCACTTACGGAGTGGCTACCCTACAAAATTTCCTCTGGCTAGTTCTCAGAATGCCCTGTGCAAAATCATTCTCATGTTCATGACAAGGAAATAATTTAGGTACACAATCTAGCCTTGGACTTAAACCCAGGTTCTTTACTTCACAACTCAGGCTTTTGCCATGAGAGCTAAGCAATGCCTGAAGATCCCCACGACGCAACAGTGGAAAAGATGCAGCGTGAAGGGCGTAGCACTCTCCTAAGAGCTGTGCCCATGAAACTGCAGGAAATCTGTACTGAACTGGTCACCACAGCAGTGACTGGAATAAGAGATAAAACCAAAATGGCATTAGGTTATGAACAGCATTCATCAAGAGATAACCTGGAGAGGCTAAATTGTTCTTAAACTAGACCTTTATGAGATGAACTCTTTTCTAACAGACACATCATCTCCACTCTGTGTAAGTCCATGCCATGAGATGGTGGGAACTTGATTACTTTTAGGCTCCTGACTCAACATATCCCCCTGAGGGTGTTTTTCCCAAGATAACATCTCAGCCTCACTGACATCACTCTTCTTCATCCTCCAGTTCCAAATCAGAGAATCTTATGGCTGACAGTTTCAACTACCTCCATCAGAAACACGGCTCCCCAACTAAGCCTGTGCGCCACAAGTACTGCATCTGTGCTCAACCATACAAGAAGCCACCGCAATTAGAAGCCTGCACACCCCAACTGGAGTACATCTCCCCGCTTGTCATCACTAGAGAAAAAGTCCAAGCAGCAACAAGCCCAGCACAGACAAAAATAAAATAAATAAATCAAAAGAAAAAAAAACCCCTCGTGCCCTTTCCTTTATCCACGCTGCTGGCTCAGTCATTTACAGGTCTTTCCTTCGGAGTATCTCTTTACAACTATAAAAAGGTATTTGGTACCTCAGATGTTTTGCTATTACATTTGCTCACTTGTTTCTGCTTTGCTCCCCATTATGTGGCAAGATTTTGTGTTTTTCCAATTCCACTACTGCTGCTGCTGCATGAAATTGAGTTCTCTAAATGAAGAGTACTGTGTACTCAATATAGCTTGAAATTTCAAGAAAATAGGCCATCTTAAAAACACATTTTACATCACATCATTTTTTTTCACAATTAGATTGAATGCATAGAAGTGTACATCCAAAGAAGTTGAAACAAGGACAGTTTTTCTGGCCTGATATGGGGATTAATTCTGCAACATTTCTTCACAAAAATTGTCTTTTTGTTTTATTCATTTAATAATCTGACCTCATTTTGAGTAAAAAATATATAAAAATATACACACGCTTGCACTAAGCAATGCCTGAAGAAATCCCCACGACGCAACAGTGGAAAAGATGCAGCGTGAAGGGCGTAGCACTCTCCTAAGAGCTGTGCCCATGAAACTGCAGGAAATCTGTACTGAACTGGTCACCACAGCAGTGACTGGAATAAGAGATAAAACCAAAATGGCATTAGGTTATGAACAGCATTCATCAAGAGATAACCTGGAGAGGCTAAATTGTTCTTAAACTAGACCTTTATGAGATGAACTCTTTTCTAACAGACACATCATCTCCACTCTGTGTAAGTCCATGCCATGAGATGGTGGGAACTTGATTACTTTTAGGCTCCTGACTCAACATATCCCCCTGAGGGTGTTTTTCCCAAGATAACATCTCAGCCTCACTGACATCACTCTTCTTCATCCTCCAGTTCCAAATCAGAGAATCTTATGGCTGACAGTTTCAACTACCTCCATCAGAAACACGGCTCCCCAACTAAGCCTGTGCGCCACAAGTACTGCATCTGTGCTCAACCATACAAGAAGCCACCGCAATTAGAAGCCTGCACACCCCAACTGGAGTACATCTCCCCGCTTGTCATCACTAGAGAAAAAGTCCAAGCAGCAACAAGCCCAGCACAGACAAAAATAAAATAAATAAATCAAAAGAAAAAAAAACCCCTCGTGCCCTTTCCTTTATCCACGCTGCTGGCTCAGTCATTTACAGGTCTTTCCTTCGGAGTATCTCTTTACAACTATAAAAAGGTATTTGGTACCTCAGATGTTTTGCTATTACATTTGCTCACTTGTTTCTGCTTTGCTCCCCATTATGTGGCAAGATTTTGTGTTTTTCCAATTCCACTACTGCTGCTGCTGCATGAAATTGAGTTCTCTAAATGAAGAGTACTGTGTACTCAATATAGCTTGAAATTTCAAGAAAATAGGCCATCTTAAAAACACATTTTACATCACATCATTTTTTTTCACAATTAGATTGAATGCATAGAAGTGTACATCCAAAGAAGTTGAAACAAGGACAGTTTTTCTGGCCTGATATGGGGATTAATTCTGCAACATTTCTTCACAAAAATTGTCTTTGCTACCTGTTTTATTCATTTAATAATCTGACCTCATTTTGAGTAAAAAAAATATATAAAAATATACACACTACTTTGGGAAAGAGAAGAAATCTGTATTAAAAAAAATAAGTAAGTGCAAAAGTCACCCTTGAACAGTGGGGCTGACAGTGAGGCAGGAAGAGAACTGTGATGTAGGAAAAATCCCTGATTTAAGTGGACCCTGGACCTGATAACTGACAGTCATTGGTCTCTACTTTTGAATGTGGACATGTCCCCCACTCACAAACATCCTCTCATTTGAAGGAATAGTACCAACTCCATCTTGAAATCAACACAATCACCGAAATGGTCAGAGGCCCACTTCCAATTCAAACACCTTGGATTAAAATCCATGAGAACTACAGTTCTAAAATATTGTCAAAGAAATCTTCAAAAATAAAAGAGAGACATATTTCAATAGTTTTATCATTTTCTCAAACTAGGAAACCATTTTTTACTCACAGCTGTAACTTTGTCTGGTTCTTTCTTAGGACATCTGTTGCACTAAACTGCAATCCTATCATTTGGAAATAGTTATACAATATCACATTAAAATAATCTAATGTCTCTAAACCTGATTTATTTGGAACAAAAGTGAATAATCAAAGAGTTAGATAATACTTATTTCCCGGCTTTTGAGAGAATTCTGGGTTGGAAATAGAATTTACTCTCATAAGTGGGAATTATGTCCCACAGGAGTCCCTCACTTCTATGGTCGGTTTTACCTTCCAATGCAGGGACTTGGGTTCAATCCCTTGATGTCCCAGATGCCTTTCTGCTTTGCTCCCCCCATTATGTGGCAAGATTTTGTGTTTTTCCAATTCCACTACTGCTGCTGCTGCATGAAATTGAGTTCTCTAAATGAAGAGTACTGTGTACTCAATATAGCTTGAAATTTCAAGAAAATAGGCCATCTTAAAAACACATTTTACATCACATCATTTTTTTTCACAATTAGATTGAATGCATAGAAGTGTACATCCAAAGAAGTTGAAACAAGGACAGTTTTTCTGGCCTGATATGGGGATTAATTCTGCAACATTTCTTCACAAAAATTGTCTTTGCTACCTGTTTTATTCATTTAATAATCTGACCTCATTTTGAGTAAAAAAAATATATAAAAATATACACACTACTTTGGGAAAGAGAAGAAATCTGTATTAAAAAAAATAAGTAAGTGCAAAAGTCACCCTTGAACAGTGGGGCTGACAGTGAGGCAGGAAGAGAACTGTGATGTAGGAAAAATCCCTGATTTAAGTGGACCCTGGACCTGATAACTGACAGTCATTGGTCTCTACTTTTGAATGTGGACATGTCCCCCACTCACAAACATCCTCTCATTTGAAGGAATAGTACCAACTCCATCTTGAAATCAACACAATCACCGAAATGGTCAGAGGCCCACTTCCAATTCAAACACCTTGGATTAAAATCCATGAGAACTACAGTTCTAAAATATTGTCAAAGAAATCTTCAAAAATAAAAGAGAGACATATTTCAATAGTTTTATCATTTTCTCAAACTAGGAAACCATTTTTTACTCACAGCTGTAACTTTGTCTGGTTCTTTCTTAGGACATCTGTTGCACTAAACTGCAATCCTATCATTTGGAAATAGTTATACAATATCACATTAAAATAATCTAATGTCTCTAAACCTGATTTATTTGGAACAAAAGTGAATAATCAAAGAGTTAGATAATACTTATTTCCCGGCTTTTGAGAGAATTCTGGGTTGGAAATAGAATTTACTCTCATAAGTGGGAATTATGTCCCACAGGAGTCCCTCACTTCTATGGTGGTCTAGTGGTTAAGAATCCACCTTCCAATGCAGGGGACTTGGGTTCAATCCCTGTTCAGGGAGCTAAGATCCCAGATGCCATGGGGCAACTAAACCCTCATTCCACAACTATTGAGCCTGTGAGCTGCAACTCAACAGAAGCCTGTGAGCCACAACAAAAGATCCCATGTGTCTCAAGTAAGATCTAACACAGCCAAATACATACATACATATATACAGGAATATTTTAAGAAGAGTGGGAATTAGAAAAAGCCTATTAAAATCAGAGTGGTAAGGGCATTCACAGTTTCAGTTCTCTGGATGTTAGTTGCCTGCTTTAAACTTAGTAGCTAAGAGATGTGAACTACAGGATCCACATGTTCTTGCCATTATTATATGGTAACAGTTTTGCCCTCCTTACATTAGGAGAGTAGCCCACTGAACCTGTTGGCCAACGGCTGTCAGAAGCAACACTATTGTCTTGGTATTCAAGTACTGGCTTACTAAAATACTACTAAAAATGTATTTGTAAGTCCTATTCAGTTATCTGCAGGTACATATTGGACACAATTGGTTTAAGAAATTATTTGCCCAACTAAATACATTCCTGAAATTATCTTCATGTTCTACTCTGATAGAAACAGACAATTGATAAAGTCCAAATGACAAAACATTCCAGGCTACAGGTACCATAAGACTCAGAGGTTCCAAGCATTAGTGTGAACACCTATAGGTATTCCTCATGCTGTGGTCATCAACAAGGAGAACACAAGCTAACGTCAACTTAAAGAATCTCTATAAGAACTGAAAGCAAGGTCTTGAAGAGATATACGTACACCTATGTTCATAAGAGCACTGTTGAAAATATCCAGTGTGCTTTGACAGATGAATGATAGTATGGTATATACCTACAATGAAATACTACTTAGCCTCGAAAAGGAAGGCTATTTGGATCCATGCTACAACATGGATGAAACTTGACTGTATCATGCAAAGTGAAACAGAAGTG
The DNA here is from genome assembly GCA_022376925.1 of Tragulus kanchil. Taxonomy (NCBI): domain Eukaryota; kingdom Metazoa; phylum Chordata; class Mammalia; order Artiodactyla; family Tragulidae; genus Tragulus; species Tragulus kanchil. The sequence continues at coordinate 37,932,289 of JAIOJX010000025.1, forward strand.
AACTGAATGTCAGTCAGTCATGTCCGACTCTACCACTCCATGGAGTGTAGCCTGTCAGGTTCCTCTGTCCGTAGAATTCTTTAGGCAAGAATACTGGAGTGGGCTGCCATTCCATCCTCTAGGAGATCGTTCCAATGCAGGGATCTAACCCAGGTCTCCCATATTGCAGGTGAATTCTTTACGTCTGAGCCACCAGGGAAGCCCAAAGCAAAATATGGCATGCACAGAAAGACAGATACCATATGAGTCCACTTATTTGAGGTACCTAGAGTAGCCAAATTCATAGAGACAGAAAGCAGAATGGTTGTTACTAGGCTTGGGAGTAGGGACTTGTTTATATAAATATGTGTGAATGTATTTAACATTATTGAACTATACAGTTAAAATGGTTAATATAATAAATTGTATGTGACAAGTATTCTGTTAGGATCAAAATTTTTAATTAAAAAAGAATATTTGCAAAGTATGACCAATAAGGGGTTAACATCCAAAATATATACAGTTCATATAACTCAATATTATAAAACAAACAACTTAATTAAAAAATGGGCAGAAAGCCTGCATAGACATTTTTTCTAAAGGAGAGAGACCATCAAGCCATCGTGTATAAGGAAAGATGTTCAATACTGTTAATCATCAGAGAAATGCAAATTAAAACTACAAGGTGATACTACCTTACACCTGTCAAAATGGCTACTGTCAAAAAGCACAAATAACAAATATTGGTGAGAATGTGTAAAACGTTGGCAGGCAGACTCTTCTCTGACTGAGCCACCAGGGAATTAAAGAAGAAAGAAACTTTGCAACCCATCATCCTATCTGCTATGCTTCCACAGAGATTGGAAATTAAGATCTGTGTTTAGCTATATAACTAATCCAAGGTTTATGTTTTTTGTTCATTTTTCTTTATAATATATATATATATATAATATAATATCTTCTTCCTCCTCTATATTTACTATTTGCCTGTTGCGATTTGATGCATTTTTAATACCAGTATTTTTATTGTAAGCTCACTAAATGCTTTTTGAAAGCAGAAAGAGTGAAAATTCTTTAATAAGTCATAGTTTTAAACATTAGAAACAGTTCCTCAAAGGCCTGTCTACTGTTGTTTTGGTGTCCCAAGGGGGAATGGAAAATAGAATTAATTACATTTATCACTCCTTTCTTTTTCCAGGAACTCACATTTAATAAATGTAATTGTTTAACACTGGTTGATTTCATAAATGCCAAAGCACAAGAGGTTCCCAACATCTCCACCTATGAGAGCCCATGGAAGGTACAGTGACCTTTATAAGATCCTTTAGCAATATTGTACCAAACTGTACCTTTGTCACCCAAACACCTTTGCAGTGTGTAAGACATCATTTTCTAGTTTCTAGTAAGAAACGAGAAAACTAAGCGTTTGAAATATTTCACTCTAGCCCTTGCATCCAATTGAATCATATTTTTTAATGAAACAATAGGCAATTCTCGTCTCTGGAAAGTCTCTGTCCTTCTGGATACCAAAGCATATATCTCTTTTTAAAATTTATTTATTTATTTATTTATTTATTTTAGATTTATTTATTTTGGGCGGGGGTTGGGTTGGGGAGGGAGGGGAGTGGGCGGGCCACTTCCATTGATCTTTCATTTCTCCATTTTCATCCGTCTTTGTTCTTTGGCTCCTGTGGGCCTCCCATCGTGGTGGCGTCTGTCGTTGCAGAGCGCTGGCTCTGGGTGCATGCACTCCAGAGCTCGGGCTCGGTAACTGGACACATCGGTCCAGTCGCTCCGTGGCACGTGGGATCTTCCCAGGGCAGGGCTCAAACCAGCGCCCCTTGCACTGCAAGGCGGTGTCCTTACCCACTGGACCACCAGGGGAAGCCCTAAAATTTATTTTTAATTGGAGAGATAATTGTTTTACGACATGCTGGCTTCTATCACACAACAATGTGAACCAGCTGTAAGTGTACATGTGTCCCCTCCCTCTTGAGCCTCCCTACCACCTCACACTTCACCCTACCCCTCTAGGTTGTCACAGAGCATATGGTAATGTGTATGTTTCAGTACTACTCTCTCAATCCATCCTACTCTCTCTGTCCCTTACTATGTTCAAAGTCTGTTCTCTATGTCTTGGTCTCCACTAATGCCCTGCAAATAGGTTCATCAGCATCATTTTTCTAGATTCCATATACATGCATCAATATACAAGATTTATTTTTCTCTTTCTGACTTACTTTATTCTTCATAACAGGCTCTAGATTCATTCACCTTACTACAACTGACTCAAATGTGTCCTCTTTATGGCTAATATTCTGATATAGATATAGATACATCACATCTTTATCCATTCATCTGTCGATGGACATGGAGGTTGCTTCCTTGTCCTAGCTATTGTAAACAGTGCTGATATGAACATAGAATACATGTGTCTTTTTCAATTATGGTTTTCTCAGAGTATATGCCTAACTGGGATTGCTGGCTCAAATGATAGTTTTGGACTTTTCCACATGGCAGTAGTAGTAAAGAATTCGCCTGACAGTAGAGGAGACTTAAGAGACATGGGTTCGATCCCTGGGTCAGGAAGATCCCCTGGAGGAGGGCATGGCAACCCAAGCCAGTACTCTTGCCTGGAGAATTCCATGGACAGAGGAGTGTGGTCAGCTAAAGAGTCGGACACGACTGAAGCGACTTAGTATGCACAAATGCATAGCAGTTTTGTTCCTAGTTTTTAAAGCAATCTCCAAACTGTTCTCCATATCAGCTGTATCAATTTACATTACCACCAACAGTGCAAGAGGGCTCCCTTTTCTCTATTCCAGCATCTATTGCTTGCAATTTTTTTTTTAAATTTTGGCCTCTTTCATTGATCTTTTATTTATGTATTTTCAGCTATCTTTATCCTTCAGTCTGTGTGGGCCTCCTATTGTAGTGGCCTCTCTTGTTGCAGAGCACTGGCTCTAGGCGCATGAGCTCCAGGGCACTGGCTCATAATTGGAGACGTTGGTCCAGCCACTCCATGGCATGTGGGATCTTCCCGGGCCAAGGATCAAACCAGTGCCTCCAGCATTGCAAAGCAGACTCTTTACCCACTGGACCACCAGGGAAGCCTGCTTGTAAATTTTTTGACAATGGCCATTCTGATCAATGTGAGGTGATACTTCATTGTAGTTTTGATTTGCATTTCTCTAATAATGAACAGTGTTGAGTATCTTCAATGTGTTTGTTCGCCATCTGTGTCTTCTTTGGAGAAATGTCTGTTTAGGTCTTCTGCTCACTTTTTGATTGGGTTGTTTGTTTTTCTGGTATTGAACTGCTTGTATATTTTGGAGATTGATTAAGGCAAGTACATTTACATGACTGACTTTTGTACAGTGCATAGGTCCAAAATTACCTGAGTGCTAAATAAATATCTGATAGCTATAGAGAACAGGTGAATCCAATGAATTTCACAGACTTTGCTTTGCTCCTCAAATATAGATATAAACAAAGAAAGTCAGTGCTCACTGAGGGCTGAACTCCTTGAAATCTCAGGAAGCCTCTTAATAAACCTGCTGGATAACATGATATTACCTCTATCAGTCGCCCCAGGTATGTGTGTGAGGGGGCCTGCTGGAATGCACTCAGCAATAGTGCCAATGCTGGAATCGCAACTAACAGAATTTTCTCAGAGTATATGCCTAACTGGGATTGCTGGCTCAAATGATAGTTTTGGACTTTTCCACATGGCAGTAGTAGTAAAGAATTCGCCTGACAGTAGAGGAGACTTAAGAGACATGGGTTCGATCCCTGGGTCAGGAAGATCCCCTGGAGGAGGGCATGGCAACCCAAGCCAGTACTCTTGCCTGGAGAATTCCATGGACAGAGGAGTGTGGTCAGCTAAAGAGTCGGACACGACTGAAGCGACTTAGTATGCACAAATGCATAGCAGTTTTGTTCCTAGTTTTTAAAGCAATCTCCAAACTGTTCTCCATATCAGCTGTATCAATTTACATTACCACCAACAGTGCAAGAGGGCTCCCTTTTCTCTATTCCAGCATCTATTGCTTGCAATTTTTTTTTTAAATTTTGGCCTCTTTCATTGATCTTTTATTTATGTATTTTCAGCTATCTTTATCCTTCAGTCTGTGTGGGCCTCCTATTGTAGTGGCCTCTCTTGTTGCAGAGCACTGGCTCTAGGCGCATGAGCTCCAGGGCACTGGCTCATAATTGGAGACGTTGGTCCAGCCACTCCATGGCATGTGGGATCTTCCCGGGCCAAGGATCAAACCAGTGCCTCCAGCATTGCAAAGCAGACTCTTTACCCACTGGACCACCAGGGAAGCCTGCTTGTAAATTTTTTGACAATGGCCATTCTGATCAATGTGAGGTGATACTTCATTGTAGTTTTGATTTGCATTTCTCTAATAATGAACAGTGTTGAGTATCTTCAATGTGTTTGTTCGCCATCTGTGTCTTCTTTGGAGAAATGTCTGTTTAGGTCTTCTGCTCACTTTTTGATTGGGTTGTTTGTTTTTCTGGTATTGAACTGCTTGTATATTTTGGAGATTGATTAAGGCAAGTACATTTACATGACTGACTTTTGTACAGTGCATAGGTCCAAAATTACCTGAGTGCTAAATAAATATCTGATAGCTATAGAGAACAGGTGAATCCAATGAATTTCACAGACTTTGCTTTGCTCCTCAAATATAGATATAAACAAAGAAAGTCAGTGCTCACTGAGGGCTGAACTCCTTGAAATCTCAGGAAGCCTCTTAATAAACCTGCTGGATAACATGATATTACCTCTATCAGTCGCCCCAGGTATGTGTGTGAGTGTGTGTGCTATACAATGCTGGAATGCACTCAGCAATAGTGCCAATCTTACAACAGAGTTAAATAATACAAGTGGTGTGGGGCACACAATCACAGCAGATCTGAAGGACCAGAACTTACATCTGACACTGCAAACCACATCATTATGTCTGAATAAATCTAACATCTTGTTATATGGTCAGTGTAACAGATGGTCGCTGTCTCCAGCTTGTTATTTTCCTAAAAACAGCATGCAAAAACAGTTTTTTTCCATCTTAATTAGAATAAAAATGACCTCAATTTGAGCATTCAAATGATGCCAGTTTATGGTTTTGGTTTTTTCATAGTCTGACTAGATTTTTCTTTAACGGATAGATCTATCTGTAGGAGGACCATTTCGCTAGTGGCAGTTTTGATGTCTATTCATTTTTATGGTATTTATATCATTTAATAGCAGCCCGGGAAGAACTCAGATGCTCAGGAATCACTGGCAAATATTGTTTGTGGTTTGCTTTCCTGGACAGATGTGCCTGAGGGAGTGGCTCCCCATGATCCCCATGACATTCATGCATTCTCCATTAATTTTACATGGTGAAGCCCAGTCATAGTCAAAAGGTAGTTCAGTGTTTTGTTTGTTACCTTAATTGATGTTCCAGAAGGGATATGTTTCACAGAACTGCCCTTGACTTAAGCATTACAATTTGCCTGACTTTAATGGATATTACACAGATCAAAAGAAAATGTGCTAATCGAAAAATCTAGAAGGGGCTGGTTACACGACAGCAACTGTGATTGACCACCAACAGTCCTAGAAATCTAGACATGTTTCATTTTTCACTATACGTTTTATAGAGAGTTTTTGGTAGAACATTCTTCTGAACTTTACATTTCCTTATACAGCTAGCACCATTTCTTTGGGTATAGGAAAGAAACTATGTTTTGGGTAGAGGAAATAAACATGTAGCTATAACTCACTATGAAAAGTTCAGGTGTTAGAGCAAGTTAATTGCGGGTGTCTGTGATAAATCATGGGCTTCCCTGGTGGCTCAGACAGTAAAGAATCTGCCTGCAATATGGGAGACCTGGGTTCAATCCCTGGGGGAAGATCCCCTGGAGAAGGCAAAGGCAACCAATTCCAGCATTCTTGCCTGGAGAATCCCATGGACAGAGGAGCCTGGAAGACTAGAGTCCATTGGGTCACAAAGAATCAGACACGACTGGGCACCTAAGCACTGCACTGTGATAAATCACATGGCAAAACATTTTGTACTGACCAAAGGTTTAATACTTGTAGTTACTGTATTGTGAATTTCCACAGAGCAGCTATGATAGAATCCATTGTATAAAGTCCTACTGCATAGCACAGAGAACTATGTCCAATCTCCTGGGATAAACCACCATGGAAAAGAAAATAAAAAAGAATGTACATATATGTCTGAGTCACCGTGCTATACAGCAGAAATGAACATAACACTGTAAATCAACTATACTTCAATAAAAAATGAGTAAATTAAAAAAGTGATTTCTAAGCAACTTTTCATGACACTCCTGTCCCTGAGACGTGACGAAATACCCCACCCTAGAATAAAGTCAGGAACACATCAAACCTCAGAATATTCACAAGAATAATGGTTCACCATCTTATTATTTATAGCAGGCATGTGAGCCTTTGGGCAAACAGGTGAACACTGCAGGCACTGCATTCTTCCTGACAGCAGTTACGTTGCCGGCCGGATTGTTTATTGGACATTTTAAGACCTAGTGAACCAAACGTCTTGATTTTTTTTTTTTTTTTTGCTGCACCATGTGGCATGTGGGATCTTAGTTCTGGACCAAGGATCGAACACATTTGTCTACAGTGGAAGTGTGAAGTCTTAATCACTGGGCGGCCAGGCAAGTCTTGTGAATGTTCTGGTTCTTGACTTTTTTGGTAAGGAAGTGTTTGTATGTCCCTGATAAAGGAGCAGGCTCTAGTTCTTATCTCGATAAAATGTCTTACTTATTCTAAGTAAAAACAAAAGTTAACACTCACTGAAAATCATATTCTAGGAGTTGAATCCAAGCAGTCTGCTCTCAGAGCCTGAACTCAACGGTAACATTCAGGTTAAAACAGCCACCAGGATGCTTTGAACCGTATGAGGCTTCATTAGGGTCAACCATGTCAAAAGTTATCACCAGAACTGTTCGCATGCAGAATGAATACAAAAGAACAATATCCTCTTGTGAGTTTTTTTTTTGTAATCATCAAGCCTCATTTTTGTAGGTTGTAGACTTTAATAGTAAATTTATGGAAATGTGACAGTATGCAGATATCAGATGGTTCAATAGATGACAGAAAACCTACAGTGAGCTATTGCTTCAGACAGGCATCTTGGGTACATACTTAAACACATGACTTCATTTCAATGAACGACCAGTGTCTCCTGACTTGTTTGATAACTACTGAATATCAGGAACATGAATAAAGTGAATTGCTGAAGTTAGAAATGTCACTAGACTGTTGTTTGGGTAAAGGGTGATAGCAAATCATTCTTCCTAGTATGATAAAAGCTATGCATTAAACTGCAGCTTCTGGAATCATTTTCTTCCTGAGGCAAAAGTCACAGTCTTCTAGAACCAAAACTGTCTACAGGTTATAAAGAAGAACATTCACTCTGATGAAGCTCAGGTGTGCAGCTCTGCCTCCAAGGCAATAGCTGAGTAGCTCTCCATTGTAGAGGTGATCTTAGCAGTGCATTGCGTGCTAGGGTGGGCACGCAGGTGTGGGAGGTGGGGAGCCACTGGATCAGAGTTCATCTTCCACCTTGAGAGTCTTGCTTTGGAAGAAGAAAGCAGCTAAGTCTCCAGTGACTGTTACTACAGACTTTCTTCCACTCACTAATCAAACAAGGACTTAGAAACATTCTCAGGTGCCATAATTCTGGGGAAATAGTAGTCCCTTCTGCTTGACTCATTCTAGAAGCTGATAAATCCATCTGCCTAAATATATTTATTTTAAAATTAACTTACTTTTTATCAAAGCATAGTGGATTTGAAATGTTGCGTTAGTCTCTGGTGTACAGTAACATAATTCAGTTATATGTACACATATATCTTTTCCAGATTTATTTTGCCATATAGGTTATTACAGAATATTCAGTAGTATTCCTTAGAAATGTCTTACTCAAAAAAAGTTCTAGGAGTTGAATCCAAGCAGTCTGCTCTCAGAGCCTGAACTCAACGGTAACATTCAGGTTAAAACAGCCACCAGGATGCTTTGAACCGTATGAGGCTTCATTAGGGTCAACCATGTCAAAAGTTATCACCAGAACTGTTCGCATGCAGAATGAATACAAAAGAACAATATCCTCTTGTGAGTTTTTTTTTTGTAATCATCAAGCCTCATTTTTGTAGGTTGTAGACTTTAATAGTAAATTTATGGAAATGTGACAGTATGCAGATATCAGATGGTTCAATAGATGACAGAAAACCTACAGTGAGCTATTGCTTCAGACAGGCATCTTGGGTACATACTTAAACACATGACTTCATTTCAATGAACGACCAGTGTCTCCTGACTTGTTTGATAACTACTGAATATCAGGAACATGAATAAAGTGAATTGCTGAAGTTAGAAATGTCACTAGACTGTTGTTTGGGTAAAGGGTGATAGCAAATCATTCTTCCTAGTATGATAAAAGCTATGCATTAAACTGCAGCTTCTGGAATCATTTTCTTCCTGAGGCAAAAGTCACAGTCTTCTAGAACCAAAACTGTCTACAGGTTATAAAGAAGAACATTCACTCTGATGAAGCTCAGGTGTGCAGCTCTGCCTCCAAGGCAATAGCTGAGTAGCTCTCCATTGTAGAGGTGATCTTAGCAGTGCATTGCGTGCTAGGGTGGGCACGCAGGTGTGGGAGGTGGGGAGCCACTGGATCAGAGTTCATCTTCCACCTTGAGAGTCTTGCTTTGGAAGAAGAAAGCAGCTAAGTCTCCAGTGACTGTTACTACAGACTTTCTTCCACTCACTAATCAAACAAGGACTTAGAAACATTCTCAGGTGCCATAATTCTGGGGAAATAGTAGTCCCTTCTGCTTGACTCATTCTAGAAGCTGATAAATCCATCTGCCTAAATATATTTATTTTAAAATTAACTTACTTTTTATCAAAGCATAGTGGATTTGAAATGTTGCGTTAGTCTCTGGTGTACAGTAACATAATTCAGTTATATGTACACATATATCTTTTCCAGATTTATTTTGCCATATAGGTTATTACAGAATATTGAGTAGTATTCCCTGTGCTATACAGTAGGTCCTTGTTGATTATCTATTACAAATATTGTAGCACGGGCTTCCCAAGTGACTCAGCGGTAAAAGAACCAGCCTGTCAATGCAGGAGACATAGATTCGATCCCTGGATTGGGAAGATCCCCTGGAGGAGGGCATGGAAACCCAATCCAGTATTCTTGCCTGGAGAACCCCATGGACAGAGGAGCCTGCAGTCTATAGGGTCACAGAAAGTCAGACATGACTGAGTACACATGCACACACATTTTGTATAAATAGCATGTTTCTGTTACTCCTAAATTCCTAATTTATTCCTCTCCAGCCACTTTCCCCCATTTATTGTCTTATTTTCAACAGGTTCTTTTCTATGTTTGTGAGTCTCTTGATATTTTGTAAATAAGTTCATTTGTATCATTTTTATAGATTCTGCATACCAGTCATATCATATGATCGTTGTCTTTCTCTGTTTGACTTAAGTACACTTAATATGATTGTTGCCAGGTCCATCCATGGTGCTGTAAAGGGCATCATTTCCTTCTTTTTTATTCTGCCTAAATTAAAAAACCAAAGGTTCTGTTCAACTCAATTAATTTATCAGCGATTAGCCATGTGTCCTTTCTTATTACTGATTCTGAACATCTGTCACAAGGCAGATTTTGTTCAGGACATCATAACCACCTGCATCATTCATGATGGAGCTGGATCAGTATCACCCTCCCGGGCCACCACACCAACAGCATCAGTGTCAACACCGGGACACACACCACACACGCACACGGACATGAACACAGTGCTTATTCAAAGGGTAGCCTCAATGGTTCTCTTCTTTTTAATCTGTTTCAGGACAGCCAAGGACCACAGCTAACGTTTTCTTTTCTTTCTTTCTTTTTTTCTTCCCTAACATTTTCTAATCTCTTCTAGTCAGAATTTCTGTGAACTTCTGAACTTCCTCTACTGAAAACAAAGTGGCCAGGACACTTTAATGACAAGCAAATGATTCTTTGGGCTTGTGTATTCATCGCCGAGGAGAAAAGAAGAGTTAAGGCTCACATTGCACAAGGACTAGTTCCTGGGGTCTCTGAAGGAGGCAGACCTCGAGGAAGCTTCCTGAGAATCAAGCAGAATCGGAGCCTGGGTTGGATTTTAAACATCACTAAAGTAGGTCCTTGTTGATTATCTATTACAAATATTGTAGCGGGCTTCCCAAGTGACTCAGCGGTAAAAGAACCAGCCTGTCAATGCAGGAGACATAGATTCGATCCCTGGATTGGGAAGATCCCCTGGAGGAGGGCATGGAAACCCAATCCAGTATTCTTGCCTGGAGAACCCCATGGACAGAGGAGCCTGCAGTCTATAGGGTCACAGAAAGTCAGACATGACTGAGTACACATGCACACACATTTTGTATAAATAGCATGTTTCTGTTACTCCTAAATTCCTAATTTATTCCTCTCCAGCCACTTTCCCCCATTTATTGTCTTATTTTCAACAGGTTCTTTTCTATGTTTGTGAGTCTCTTGATATTTTGTAAATAAGTTCATTTGTATCATTTTTATAGATTCTGCATACCAGTCATATCATATGATCGTTGTCTTTCTCTGTTTGACTTAAGTACACTTAATATGATTGTTGCCAGGTCCATCCATGGTGCTGTAAAGGGCATCATTTCCTTCTTTTTTATTCTGCCTAAATTAAAAAACCAAAGGTTCTGTTCAACTCAATTAATTTATCAGCGATTAGCCATGTGTCCTTTCTTATTACTGATTCTGAACATCTGTCACAAGGCAGATTTTGTTCAGGACATCATAACCACCTGCATCATTCATGATGGAGCTGGATCAGTATCACCCTCCCGGGCCACCACACCAACAGCATCAGTGTCAACACCGGGACACACACCACACACGCACACGGACATGAACACAGTGCTTATTCAAAGGGTAGCCTCAATGGTTCTCTTCTTTTTAATCTGTTTCAGGACAGCCAAGGACCACAGCTAACGTTTTCTTTTCTTTCTTTCTTTTTTTCTTCCCTAACATTTTCTAATCTCTTCTAGTCAGAATTTCTGTGAACTTCTGAACTTCCTCTACTGAAAACAAAGTGGCCAGGACACTTTAATGACAAGCAAATGATTCTTTGGGCTTGTGTATTCATCGCCGAGGAGAAAAGAAGAGTTAAGGCTCACATTGCACAAGGACTAGTTCCCTGGGGTCTCTGAAGGAGGCAGACCTCGAGGGAAGCTTCCTGAGAATCAAGCAGAATCGGAGCCTGGGTTGGATTTTAAACATCACTAAACTGCTGGTTCTGAGTGTGGTCTGAGGACGTAGGAGTGTCCCCAGGACCTTTCCCAGGAGTCTGAGAAGTTCCTTCTCTGACTCTGCATCTGGGTGAGGCTGAATCTTTTCCCTACACTTTGGCCAAACAATCTATCACAACAGGCTGGATGTAAGAAGCAGATCAGAGTGTATAACTATCTTCCTTACGTCAGATTGAAGGAATTTGCAAAAAAGACAAAACAATGTCTCTTCTAGTTTCTTTTGTTTTAGGAAAAAGTGATTTGTCACAAAATATGTATACTGTATGTTTGTGTTTTGATATTTATGCAATATGTAATCAGTCAATGTTATTTTAAAATGAATGAATCAATATTCTTTGAACATTTCTGTTTGAATTGCTGATACAGGTGAATACCAACAGCTATAACTTACATAAACAAAAGCTCTTTGGGGTCCTTGATGATTTTAAGAGTATAAAGCAGGTCTTGAACAAAAAGTATGTGACCCACTGATCTCATCCAAGTTCCTCATTCTGTAGAAGGAAGAAGATGGTGTAGCGAAGCAAACTCATTCACTTGACAGCACTGTGGGATTTAGCAAAGTCAGGGACTGAGCCCCAGGTCTTCAACAATGAGTTTTTAAACACTGTTGTGATGTCAGAGAAGAAGGGAACAGGATTGGAGGACTAAGTCACACATGGAACCAGAGTTCCCATTTTTCTAGGTTTTTTTTTTTTTTTTTTTTAATTTTTGGCCTCTTTTATTGGTTTCTTATTTATTTTCATCCATCTTTATTCTTTGGCATGTTTGGGCCGCCCATCACAGTGGCCTCTCTCGTTGCAGAGCACTGGCTCTAGGCGCATGCGCTCCAGTGCGCTGGCTCGTAATTGGAGACGCTGGTCCAGCCACTCCATGGCATATGGGATCTTCCCGGCCAGGGATCAAATTCCTCTACTGAAAACAAAGTGGCCAGGACACTTTAATGACAAGTGATTTGGCATCGGGGGTTAAGGCTCACATTGCACAAGGACTAGTTCCTGGGGTCTCTGAAGGAGGCAGACCTCGAGGAAGCTTCCTGAGAATCAAGCAGAATCGGAGCCTGGGTTGGATTTTAAACATCACTAAACTGCTGGTTCTGAGTGTGGTCTGAGGACGTAGGAGTGTCCCCAGGACCTTTCCCAGGAGTCTGAGAAGTTCCTTCTCTGACTCTGCATCTGGGTGAGGCTGAATCTTTTCCCTACACTTTGGCCAAACAATCTATCACAACAGGCTGGATGTAAGAAGCAGATCAGAGTGTATAACTATCTTCCTTACGTCAGATTGAAGGAATTTGCAAAAAAGACAAAACAATGTCTCTTCTAGTTTCTTTTGTTTTAGGAAAAAGTGATTTGTCACAAAATATGTATACTGTATGTTTGTGTTTTGATATTTATGCAATATGTAATCAGTCAATGTTATTTTAAAATGAATGAATCAATATTCTTTGAACATTTCTGTTTGAATTGCTGATACAGGTGAATACCAACAGCTATAACTTACATAAACAAAAGCTCTTTGGGGTCCTTGATGATTTTAAGAGTATAAAGCAGGTCTTGAACAAAAAGTATGTGACCCACTGATCTCATCCAAGTTCCTCATTCTGTAGAAGGAAGAAGATGGTGTAGCGAAGCAAACTCATTCACTTGACAGCACTGTGGGATTTAGCAAAGTCAGGGACTGAGCCCCAGGTCTTCAACAATGAGTTTTTAAACACTGTTGTGATGTCAGAGAAGAAGGGAACAGGATTGGAGGACTAAGTCACACATGGAACCAGAGTTCCCATTTTTCTAGGTTTTTTTTTTTTTTTTTTTTAATTTTTGGCCTCTTTTATTGGTTTCTTATTTATTTTCATCCATCTTTATTCTTTGGCATGTTTGGGCCGCCCATCACAGTGGCCTCTCTCGTTGCAGAGCACTGGCTCTAGGCGCATGCGCTCCAGGGCGCTGGCTCGTAATTGGAGACGCTGGTCCAGCCACTCCATGGCATATGGGATCTTCCCGGGCCAGGGATCAAACTGGTGCCCCTTGCACTGCAAGGCGGACTCTTTACCCACTGGACCACCAGGGAAGTCCCTTCCTAAGAATATTTTATTTCTCATTTGTGTTCTTTATACCTTGGCTATATTCTTACCTGTTTTAGAGGTAAACTCTTATGAAAGAGGATACATGACTGGTCAGTAAAGGTTCAAATATATCAGTCTCTGAAACTACCTAATAAAACCAATATTATCACCAAAGGCCCCCTGTGTGTATATCTGCCTGAAAAATCAAGTTCCATGGTCAAGGTACAAGCCTTGATGTGATTGAAAAATTCTGAATTTTGAACTGAGAGAGATCTGGGCTTGAAAATCTGAGCCTCCGTCTCCTCATCTTTGAAAGAAGAGTAATAAATTCCCAGATCATGGCTGTAGAGATGAAATAGGATAATATGAGGGAGACGGCATATATTACAGCATAATGGCTTTTGACAGCTTTCAGCATCAGCTCATCATCTTTCAAATTCACCTTCTAAAGGACTTGATTATTAATAACTTTAGCACTCTAGGATCTTTGTAAATGGAGAGTGTTCTGGACTCAATGTTTGTGTGCTCCTTTCATATGTTGATGATGCTCTAACCCCAATGTGGATGTGATGTACAGCAGGAGGGGTGTGGGAAAGGTAATCCCATCTTCTCACTAAGGTTAGATGAGGTCATGAGGGTGGAGCCCCTGTGATGGGATAAGTGTCCTTCCAAGAAGCAGCAGACACACCCAAACTTTGTGTCCACAGCTCGCGAGGGCAATGAGAAGGCCAGGAAGAGAAAGGCTGACATCCTGGTCTTGTACATGCAGCCTCCAGAACTGTGAGCAATAAACGCCTATTGTTTAGGCCACCCTGTCTGTGGGACTGTGTTCCTGCAGCCCGAGGTGCCTAAGACAGAGAAGGATACTATGCCTGTAGCAGGAAGGGAATTAGAGGTTGACAGATGGTTCATTTCATTGACTGTGGAATACGCAGCATCTTGGACGGACAGAGGGGATGGGTCCAATTAGACAGAGCCTGCGACACCTGTAACTGTGCGCATTGGCTGGGGCAGCATTCCTGCTGTAGTGCTGACGACCCAGATACACAGATGGCTTCAAACAGGGAGGCAGAGGGTCTCTCCATGTAACTCTTTGTAAAAGTTTCTCTCCCTTCTCCATTTCTTTCTTTCAGAGAAGTATCAACCTCAGAATTTAAAACAAGTTAAATAATCTCTTCAGGGTCCTCTAAAAACAACCCTATTAAATTTGCTTCTGGTTTTATGGGTAAAGGTTCAAATATATCAGTCTCTGAAACTACCTAATAAAACCAATATTATCACCAAAGGCCCCCTGTGTGTATATCTGCCTGAAAAATCAAGTTCCATGGTCAAGGTACAAGCCTTGATGTGATTGAAAAATTCTGAATTTTGAACTGAGAGAGATCTGGGCTTGAAAATCTGAGCCTCCGTCTCCTCATCTTTGAAAGAAGAGTAATAAATTCCCAGATCATGGCTGTAGAGATGAAATAGGATAATATGAGGGAGACGGCATATATTACAGCATAATGGCTTTTGACAGCTTTCAGCATCAGCTCATCATCTTTCAAATTCACCTTCTAAAGGACTTGATTATTAATAACTTTAGCACTCTAGGATCTTTGTAAATGGAGAGTGTTCTGGACTCAATGTTTGTGTGCTCCTTTCATATGTTGATGATGCTCTAACCCCAATGTGGATGTGATGTACAGCAGGAGGGGTGTGGGAAAGGTAATCCCATCTTCTCACTAAGGTTAGATGAGGTCATGAGGGTGGAGCCCCTGTGATGGGATAAGTGTCCTTCCAAGAAGCAGCAGACACACCCAAACTTTGTGTCCACAGCTCGCGAGGGCAATGAGAAGGCCAGGAAGAGAAAGGCTGACATCCTGGTCTTGTACATGCAGCCTCCAGAACTGTGAGCAATAAACGCCTATTGTTTAGGCCACCCTGTCTGTGGGACTGTGTTCCTGCAGCCCGAGGTGCCTAAGACAGAGAAGGATACTATGCCTGTAGCAGGAAGGGAATTAGAGGTTGACAGATGGTTCATTTCATTGACTGTGGAATACGCAGCATCTTGGACGGACAGAGGGGATGGGTCCAATTAGACAGAGCCTGCGACACCTGTAACTGTGCGCATTGGCTGGGGCAGCATTCCTGCTGTAGTGCTGACGACCCAGATACACAGATGGCTTCAAACAGGGAGGCAGAGGGTCTCTCCATGTAACTCTTTTGTAAAAGTTTCTCTCCCTTCTCCATTTCTTTCTTTCAGAGAAGTATCAACCTCAGAATTTAAAACAAGTTAAATAATCTCTTCAGGGTCCTCTAAAAACAACCCTATTAAATTTGCTTCTGGTTTTATGGGTGGAAGTGAGGGATCAAGAACCCAAATCATCTCTCAGTGTGATACAATAAAAAAGGATAATGTGTGGCTTGGTTTGGGTTCTAGAAGTGTCTAAAGACACAAGCGCAGAAAATATTTTATATCTCAACACAGCAAGTGTGTTCTCCTCCTTCAATCCAGCAGGGCACCATCAAAGATAGAACCTTGTATCCTATAACCTGTGTTACGTACGGGAGGAAGCTGGAACCTTCCTTAGTTGTGTTAATTAATTAATCCATTAATGGATTAATTAATTAATCCATCAATCCATTGTCGCCTGCTCTATCTTGCAAGAGAATCACTGCATCAAAACTAATTTTTCTCCTTTAATTTTTCTATAAAGAAATTCACTACAATGATATTATTTTGTGTCAAGAAGGAGAGTATCTTTAGCCGAACAGACCAGAATCCTTGAGCACATTAACTGAAATAAAGGACACCATGCTAATATTAGCTGCACTAAGCCTTTTAAACACATGATCTTAAACTGGTTTTGACTTTTATTCAAAATAAACAATAGCCCCCTCTTGTTAGTCAGAGTAAAGCTGGGACATATTTCTTGCCTCATCACTACTCTTTGATTCCAATATAGTTAAAAACAGCTTAAACAGTTCATTCCATTTGCAGTCTATTTGTTTTGCTTTAATTCCATACTATACTGGCAATTATCCAGCTTCATTAACTACTTAGGAAAATTTTCAAGTACACTACAAGAAACAGCAGGCAACAAATATTAGCCTACAAAAAAAGAAATATTAACCTACAGCATGTACTGTTCTTGAAGTCAATCTTAAAAGAGAAGTCCTTTTCATCAAGTTCACATGCTTAAGTACTATGGAAGTCAAACCGTTGTCAGGAATCTTGCTTCTGACTCATGTACTGGAAAGAAGACTCATTACAGCCTGAACACTGCCACTGTGCGCTAAATATGTAGAAAGCATTTTGCTAGACATTAAGAAACATTTAAAAAATAATTACTGTGTTCAGTAAGTTCACATATCTGGAGTAAAAATGTATAGCACCAAAGGACTGATATAGGAACAACTGACACACACACACGCACATACAAGAGTTCTGGAAGAAAAAGTCACTCTTGAGTGTGTTGGTAAGAGGATAATCAAAGAGGAAGCATCCTTTGGGTTGGGGTTGGGAGAGCAGAAAAGGAAAACAGGTGCAAAGATGCAGTGGTGGAGAGACAGGATTAAGGGAAGAGGAAGGAAGGTTCATCTGGCTGGTACAGAGCTTATGTGGGAAAATAATGTGCAAATAGTACTTAAAAATTAATTCATTCTGTTTTATATATAGTAGTGTGTATATGTCCATCCCAATTTCCCAATTTCTCCCCTTCCCTTCCTCACCTCCCGTAACCTTAACGACTAAGGACCTACTGTATAGAACAGGGAATTGTACTCAATACTCTGTAATGGCCTATATGAGAAAAGAATTGAAAAAAGAATGGATATGTGTATATGTATGCCTGATTCTTTATGCTATAACCTGATACTAATACAACACTCAAAATCAACTACTATCAAAATTAAAAAAAAAAAAAAACAGAAAAAATAAAATTAATTAATTCACCAGTTCAGTTCAATTCAATTGCTCAGTTGTGCCTGAGTCTTTGCAATCCCATGGATTGCTGCATGCCAGGCTTCCCTTTCCTTCATCATCTCCCGGAGCTTGCTCAAACTCATGTCCATTGACTTGGTGATGCCATCCTGCCATCTCTTAGTTCATCCAGCACTTACTAATGCCAGAGAGTATCCGAAGTGCTGGCCAAGGTGAACACACAGGCCAAATTCCTCCCCTCCCTGAGCCTATGTTATGGGTTAGAGGACCTGATTTGGAGAAAATAAACATGTGATATGATGAAAGGGATTAGGCAGGGTGGGGTATCTACTTTATATCTGGTGGTCAGGCAAAATCTGTCTGAACAGGAATGCTTTAAGCTAAGACAAGGTAAGAAATCACCATCTTCCTTCACAGAGAGAAGAGCAAACATGAAGAGCCTGAGTTAAGAATGACCTTGGATCTTTCAAAGCACCAAATGGTCATCAATAGGGCTAACCAAGGGCACATCCTTTGAGAGAACTCCTTCAAACTCCCCCTAACTAGTTTCAGTACCACTTTTTTGTGGTCTTCTATGAGGATGATGGTATGTTATCTAAGTCATATTCCCTTGGGATATGGCAGGTGGGATTTCTGTACTACATTACCTTCATTTTCCCACAACTCCACCCACCTGCCATTGGTGTGGGAGCCCCATGTTTTGTCCACTGTTGAATTCTCAGTGCCTAGAACAGTGCTTGGTATTCAAGTTCCTTAGGAACTACCTGTCAAATGAATGCACTGAGTGAATATCACTTATCTCCTTCTGCTCAGCGTGGTCCAAAATGAAAGGCAGGGATGAGGAGAGACCAGACAGGACAAGAAGTTAATTAAAATGTCTACCTGTGGCTCTAGTTGAGAGATGGATAAAGAAGATGTGGTGTATTTATACAATGGAATATTACTCAGCCATAAAAAGGAACAAAGTTGGGTCGTTTGTAGAGACATGGATGGACCTAGACACTATCATATAGAGTGAAGTAAGTCAGAAAGTGAAAAATGAGTATCATGTATTAACACATATGTGGAACCTTAAAAATTCGTAGACAATCTTATTTACAAAGCAGAAATAGAGACACAGGCATTCAATTGCTCAGTTGTGCCTGAGTCTTTGCAATCCCATGGATTGCTGCATGCCAGGCTTCCCTTTCCTTCATCATCTCCCGGAGCTTGCTCAAACTCATGTCCATTGACTTGGTGATGCCATCCTGCCATCTCTTAGTTCATCCAGCACTTACTAATGCCAGAGAGTATCCGAAGTGCTGGCCAAGGTGAACACACAGGCCAAATTCCTCCCCTCCCTGAGCCTATGTTATGGGTTAGAGGACCTGATTTGGAGAAAATAAACATGTGATATGATGAAAGGGATTAGGCAGGGTGGGGTATCTACTTTATATCTGGTGGTCAGGCAAAATCTGTCTGAACAGGAATGCTTTAAGCTAAGACAAGGTAAGAAATCACCATCTTCCTTCACAGAGAGAAGAGCAAACATGAAGAGCCTGAGTTAAGAATGACCTTGGATCTTTCAAAGCACCAAATGGTCATCAATAGGGCTAACCAAGGGCACATCCTTTGAGAGAACTCCTTCAAACTCCCCCTAACTAGTTTCAGTACCACTTTTTTGTGGTCTTCTATGAGGATGATGGTATGTTATCTAAGTCATATTCCCTTGGGATATGGCAGGTGGGATTTCTGTACTACATTACCTTCATTTTCCCACAACTCCACCCACCTGCCATTGGTGTGGGAGCCCCATGTTTTGTCCACTGTTGAATTCTCAGTGCCTAGAACAGTGCTTGGTATTCAAGTTCCTTAGGAACTACCTGTCAAATGAATGCACTGAGTGAATATCACTTATCTCCTTCTGCTCAGCGTGGTCCAAAATGAAAGGCAGGGATGAGGAGAGACCAGACAGGACAAGAAGTTAATTAAAATGTCTACCTGTGGCTCTAGTTGAGAGATGGATAAAGAAGATGTGGTGTATTTATACAATGGAATATTACTCAGCCATAAAAAGGAACAAAGTTGGGTCGTTTGTAGAGACATGGATGGACCTAGACACTATCATATAGAGTGAAGTAAGTCAGAAAGTGAAAAATGAGTATCATGTATTAACACATATATGTGGAACCTTAAAAAATTCGTAGACAATCTTATTTACAAAGCAGAAATAGAGACACAGGCATAGAACAAAAAAGTATGGATACCAAGAAGGAAAGGGGGAGTGGAATGAAATAGGAGATTGGCATTGACAGGTAATATAAATCTGATTATAGCATATTACTGATACTATATATAAAACAGATAACTAATGAGAACCTACCATATAGCTCATAGATAACTACTGAGAACTTACTCAATGCTCTGTGGTGACCCAAATGGGAAAGACAAAAAAAACCTGTTTTTTTCTTTATGGAAGGAAATCCTCCCAAAACAGAATATATGTATACATATAGCTGATTCACTTTGCTTTACAGTCAAAACTAAAAGAACATTGTAAAGCAACTATACTCCAATAAAAATTAAAACAATAATAAAGACTGCTGTCCTAAGTGTACTCCTTTTTCTCAGGTAAAGGAGGTTCCTATCCCTTGCACATTCCTCTCAGGAACTTTTCCTTTTTATTGAAGTGGAGCTGATTTGTCATGTTGTATTTGGTTCTGCGGTACAACAAAGTGATTCAGTCATAGATGTCTTTCTATTCTTTTTCATACTCTTTTCCACTGTGGCTTCCTGCTGCTATCTGTTCCAGGGTACTGCATATGATTCCCTGTGATGAACTTTTCTTGATGTGAACAGGTTACCCATTCTGTCAAGAATCTCCCTCCCCTCATTTCCTGTTCTGGAATTTCTGGAAGTCACTTCTGACTCCAACTCTACTTCTCATCATCCTGCTAGGCTGATAAAGGGGACGAAATAACTGTTTAAAAAAAGAATAGATAAAAGAAAAAATACTTGTTTAAAAAAAGAAAAAAGAATACAGTACCTTCTGTTTTGGAATTTTACCTTTCCTTTGTCCTTCTATCTAACTGAATATTTTTATTTATTTATTTATTTATTTTGGGGGTGGGGGGGGAGGGGAGCAGGAGGGGTACTTCTGTTGGTCTTTCGTTTGTCTATTTTCATCCATCTTTTTTCTCTGGCCCTTGTGGGCCTCCCATCGCGGTGGCCTCTGTTGTCGCAGAGCACAGGCTCTGGGCGCATGCACTCCAGAGCGCCGGCTTGGTAAATGGACACATCGGTCCAGCCGCTCCGCGGCATATGGGATCTTCCCAGGCCAGGGATCGAACTGGCGCCCCTTGCACTGCAAGGTGGTGTCCTTACCCACTGAACCACCAGGGAAGTCCTAACTGAATATTTTTTAAATGAGTATCTTTTATTGGTTGGGTACAAAGTTCAGTGATTAAATCAAACCTATAAATTACATTATTCTAGTCCTATGCAAATGCAAAGAGCATTACTCAATGCTCTGTGGTGACCCAAATGGGAAAGACAAAAAAAACCTGTTTTTTTCTTTATGGAAGGAAATCCTCCCAAAACAGAATATATGTATACATATAGCTGATTCACTTTGCTTTACAGTCAAAACTAAAAGAACATTGTAAAGCAACTATACTCCAATAAAAATTAAAACAATAATAAAGACTGCTGTCCTAAGTGTACTCCTTTTTCTCAGGTAAAGGAGGTTCCTATCCCTTGCACATTCCTCTCAGGAACTTTTCCTTTTTATTGAAGTGGAGCTGATTTGTCATGTTGTATTTGGTTCTGCGGTACAACAAAGTGATTCAGTCATAGATGTCTTTCTATTCTTTTTCATACTCTTTTCCACTGTGGCTTCCTGCTGCTATCTGTTCCAGGGTACTGCATATGATTCCCTGTGATGAACTTTTCTTGATGTGAACAGGTTACCCATTCTGTCAAGAATCTCCCTCCCCTCATTTCCTGTTCTGGAATTTCTGGAAGTCACTTCTGACTCCAACTCTACTTCTCATCATCCTGCTAGGCTGATAAAGGGGACGAAATAACTGTTTAAAAAAAGAATAGATAAAAGAAAAAATACTTGTTTAAAAAAAGAAAAAAGAATACAGTACCTTCTGTTTTGGAATTTTACCTTTCCTTTGTCCTTCTATCTAACTGAATATTTTTATTTATTTATTTATTTATTTTGGGGGGGTGGGGTGGGGAGGGGGGAGCAGGAGGGCTACTTCTATTGGTCTTTCGTTTGTCTATTTTCATCCATCTTTTTTCTCTGGCCCTTGTGGGCCTCCCATCGCGGTGGCCTCTGTTGTCGCAGAGCACAGGCTCTGGGCGCATGCACTCCAGAGCTCCGGCTTGGTAAATGGACACATCGGTCCAGCCGCTCCGCGGCATATGGGATCTTCCCAGGCCAGGGATCGAACTGGCGCCCCTTGCACTGCAAGGTGGTGTCCTTACCCACTGAACCACCAGGGAAGTCCTAACTGAATATTTTTTAAATGAGTATCTTTTATTGGTTGGGTACAAAGTTCAGTGATTAAATCAAACCTATAAATTACATTATTCTAGTCCTATGCAAATGCAGGAGAGAGAGAACAATATTTAAATATGTCAAAGACAAGTGTGTTAGGTCTCCTCCAGCATTTGTTCTTTTTTTTTTTGGCCACACCAGGCTTCATGTGGGATTGTAGTTTCCAGACCAGGGATGAACCCATGCCTGCTACAGTGGAAGTGAGGAGTCTTAACCACTGGACCACCAGAGAAGTTCCCTAATTGAAAATTTATTTCTTGTTTGTTGCTTGCAAAACCTCCTCAGATCCCACTACAATCTCCCTGAAGCTCCCTCTGCCTGTCCCCGTTTAGATGGCAAGATGTCCTTTGTGCCTCCTTTTGTGCAAAAGCAAGCTAGTCCCATTCTGCAATACTTCTGTCTCTTGCAGACAAGGAATACGTGGTTGCTATTTGCAATATTCTTTTCCTTTATTCCTGAGTCTCACACTCAGGCATCTAGGCTGGGCATGCATGAGGAGGGCAGAAGGGCACATGTCAGTAGTAGAAAGACACCTGGTGGTGGCAAGTGTGACGGAATGAGTAGCTTGTGCACTGGGGCTCTGAGTCCTGCTGGACAAGCCAAGAGCTGAGCTTGTTCTACCTCGGACCTTGGCCCTCCAGATTCTGGTCCAGGGTCTTAGGCTGGGGAGAGTCTGATGGAAACGGAGGATTTTTTTCTTTTACAGTTTATTCCCAGATACTGACCCAGAAGTGAAAAATGAAATGATGGAAATCTCAGAAGACTGCTGAGTTTTCAGTGGTAGGAGAAGAGGTGTAGGAGTGTGTGTGTGAGAGAGAGAGGGAGAGAGACAGAAAAAAAGAGAGAAAGAGGAGGAGGAAGGAGAGAGAAGGCAGCAGAATGAGGAGGGGGTAAGGAGGGAAGGAAGTGAGAAAGTGGGGAGGAGAGGGGGAAAGGAAGGTGGTCAGGGGCTGGAGACTATAGAAACTACACAGTTTAGTGGAGCAGAGGGAGGTAAGAAATCCCATCTGAAAGCAGCAGCAAGGGAACAGAGGGCTGGGGATGGAAGGGGAGGCAGATGGAGCCAGGGCTGGGCACTTGAACCAGACTCATCCCACCCCTCCCCACCCCGTCACTCACGGAGCCTAACCTGACTGGATCAAGGGTCTAGACACAGAAGTCACCTCCCGTGGCTCAGGAATATCATTCTCCCCCTCGCGAAGCATGCCCCAGTCCCACTCTGACCCTCTGGGCCCCCTTGGGGACACTGATCCTAGCCTGAACAACAGGGATCTGCCTGCGACATGCAGCCCCTGTGAGCCAAGTCTACTAGAGCTTTAGGAGTTCAGGTACAGAGGGACTTTTAAGAGGACAGTCCCTTTGGCAGAGTGGTCTGGGGAGCATCCCTCACTAAGGCCAGCTGGACTTTGGCAGCCCCGAGTGGGGGCACACCAGGGACAAGGGCATCCCTCCACCGTCTGAAATGACTGATAACCGAGTCCGGCATTCTTCTACTGCTGCCACTACAACCAGACAACAGCACTGAGGCCAGAGCTCCCCTCCCAGACTCACGAGCTGGGCAAAGCGTGTCCGCTATGCAGTCACGCTCAGCTCTCACCGAAGGGATTCAGAAAGCGGTCCTAAGGCTTCGACTCTCTCCTACCAACACAGTCTCTGAACCCAAACTATCAGAGGTTCAGAACTACAAATTATCCAAAAGACATTTTTCTTTAAGTTGGGCTTTGACTCGAAACAATATAAACATGCTTTACATACACTCTTCATTCTCTGTTACTCAGCCATTCGAAAGAAGGAAATAATGCCATTGGTAGTGACATGGATGGATCTAGAAATGATCATACTAAGTGAACTAAGTCCGACAGCAGAAGACAAATACTGTATGGTATCATTTATATGTGGCATCTAAAGTACTGATTAGATACAACACAAATGAACCTAGCTATAAAACAGAAACAGACTCACAGACATAGAGAATAGACTTATGATTGCCAAGGGGGAGAATGGGTGAGGAAGGTGGTCAGGGGCTGGAGACTATAGAAACTACACAGTTTAGTGGAGCAGAGGGAGGTAAGAAATCCCATCTGAAAGCAGCAGCAAGGGAACAGAGGGCTGGGGATGGAAGGGGAGGCAGATGGAGCCAGGGCTGGGCACTTGAACCAGACTCATCCCACCCCTCCCCACCCCGTCACTCACGGAGCCTAACCTGACTGGATCAAGGGTCTAGACACAGAAGTCACCTCCCGTGGCTCAGGAATATCATTCTCCCCCTCGCGAAGCATGCCCCAGTCCCACTCTGACCCTCTGGGCCCCCTTGGGGACACTGATCCTAGCCTGAACAACAGGGATCTGCCTGCGACATGCAGCCCCTGTGAGCCAAGTCTACTAGAGCTTTAGGAGTTCAGGTACAGAGGGACTTTTAAGAGGACAGTCCCTTTGGCAGAGTGGTCTGGGGAGCATCCCTCACTAAGGCCAGCTGGACTTTGGCAGCCCCGAGTGGGGGCACACCAGGGACAAGGGCATCCCTCCACCGTCTGAAATGACTGATAACCGAGTCCGGCATTCTTCTACTGCTGCCACTACAACCAGACAACAGCACTGAGGCCAGAGCTCCCCTCCCAGACTCACGAGCTGGGCAAAGCGTGTCCGCTATGCAGTCACGCTCAGCTCTCACCGAAGGGATTCAGAAAGCGGTCCTAAGGCTTCGACTCTCTCCTACCAACACAGTCTCTGAACCCAAACTATCAGAGGTTCAGAACTACAAATTATCCAAAAGACATTTTTCTTTAAGTTGGGCTTTGACTCGAAACAATATAAACATGCTTTACATACACTCTTCATTCTCTGTTACTCAGCCATTCGAAAGAAGGAAATAATGCCATTGGTAGTGACATGGATGGATCTAGAAATGATCATACTAAGTGAACTAAGTCCGACAGCAGAAGACAAATACTGTATGGTATCATTTATATGTGGCATCTAAAGTACTGATTAGATACAACACAAATGAACCTAGCTATAAAACAGAAACAGACTCACAGACATAGAGAATAGACTTATGATTGCCAAGGGGGAGAATGGGTGAGGAAGGATGGAGTGGGAGTCTGGGATGAGCAAATGCAAACTAATATATATAGGAAAGAGAAGGAGCAAGACCCTATGGTAGAACATACATATTCAATCTCCTATGATAAACTACAATGGGAAAGAATATGAAAAAGAATGTATCAATATGTACTATATAGAATATATATAACATGTATACTCTACACACTATATACTGTATGACTAAGTAACTGCAGTACAGCAGAAATTATCACAATATTGTAAATCAACCATACCTCAATAAAACTAATAAAAAATATGTCTACTTTTAATTCTAAAATATTGGCTAAGACTTAAAAGAGAACGCAACACTGACTTTTCATTTCAGAAATTTAAAAAAAAGTGAAGAAATTTCATTACAGGCTTAAGTGGGAGTTTTAATTTGTGTATTGAAATTGATAAGAAATTTGAATACTTTCAGTGATCTGGAGCCATATATGATAAGCTGTTTCAAGGCAAAATTGAATAATGAATTATTTAATACATATTTGAAAAGTTTTGAGTTTATAATAAGAAAAGTTCTAGCATCCTAATTTAAAGTATTAAATCATATCTTCACCCCAATGTTTAATAAAAACTTAGAAAGAATGTTTTCCTTCATTATTCCCTACTTTGCATCTTTCCTTTTGTTACTATAAGGCCAGTACCCTGCTGAAGGATAAGATCTTTGGGAACTTTCAGATCCATTTCACAGGTGAAGGCAAACGCACACAACTCACATAACTCAAGTTCTCTTCTCCATTTTAAATATAACAACACCTCTGTTGGTGAAAACCATGCATCTCCACATCATACTTTTTGGTCAGAAATTTCACCCTTGTAATTAGCAATGATAACTTAAAAATCCCTCTTGATGAATAGCTTGTTTGGTGCGTCTGTTCCCAAAAAAATAGACTTGCTATGCCTTGGACACAATGCCACGGGATGGAAATGATCATACTAAGGAACATAGAGAATAGACATTTATATGTGGCATCTAAAGTACTGATTAGATACAACACAAATGAACCTAGCTATAAAACAGAAACAGACTCACAGACATAGAGAATAGACTTATGATTGCCAAGGGGGAGAATGGGTGAGGAAGGATGGAGTGGGAGTCTGGGATGAGCAAATGCAAACTAATATATATAGGAAAGAGAAGGAGCAAGACCCTATGGTAGAACATACATATTCAATCTCCTATGATAAACTACAATGGGAAAGAATATGAAAAAGAATGTATCAATATGTACTATATAGAATATATATAACATGTATACTCTACACACTATATACTGTATGACTAAGTAACTGCAGTACAGCAGAAATTATCACAATATTGTAAATCAACCATACCTCAATAAAACTAATAAAAAATATGTCTACTTTTAATTCTAAAATATTGGCTAAGACTTAAAAGAGAACGCAACACTGACTTTTCATTTCAGAAATTTAAAAAAAAGTGAAGAAATTTCATTACAGGCTTAAGTGGGAGTTTTAATTTGTGTATTGAAATTGATAAGAAATTTGAATACTTTCAGTGATCTGGAGCCATATATGATAAGCTGTTTCAAGGCAAAATTGAATAATGAATTATTTAATACATATTTGAAAAGTTTTGAGTTTATAATAAGAAAAGTTCTAGCATCCTAATTTAAAGTATTAAATCATATCTTCACCCCAATGTTTAATAAAAACTTAGAAAGAATGTTTTCCTTCATTATTCCCTACTTTGCATCTTTCCTTTTGTTACTATAAGGCCAGTACCCTGCTGAAGGATAAGATCTTTGGGAACTTTCAGATCCATTTCACAGGTGAAGGCAAACGCACACAACTCACATAACTCAAGTTCTCTTCTCCATTTTAAATATAACAACACCTCTGTTGGTGAAAACCATGCATCTCCACATCATACTTTTTGGTCAGAAATTTCACCCTTGTAATTAGCAATGATAACTTAAAAATCCCTCTTGATGAATAGCTTGTTTGGTGCGTCTGTTCAATAATTCATTTATTCCACAAATGTTTATGGAGACTTGCTATGCCTTGGACACAATGCCACGGGATGGAAATTAACAACTGATTAAAACAGAGTCTGTGATTCCAAGGAGGAGGTGCTGGTCAACCACGGGAGGGATACAGACACCTACAAAGAGCTGCCAGTGTGGGTGAGAGGAGGTTGAGACAGTCGGAAGTGAGCGGGGGAGCAAGGGAGGGTCCCCTCTGTGCCTTCTGTCCTCAGCTGAAGGGCAGACATTACTCCTCAGCACAAAATGCCAGACTGTTTCCTTCTCTTTGGTGAAGGGGATGATGTCTGCGCACTGGCTGGAGGGAACACGGGGACATATTCAGAAGACATGGATGTGTAAGATGCTGGCAGACATGGGGGAGGCATGTTCCAGCCTTCCAGTTTCCATCTCACTGGGAATGCAGTAACATTCAAAACTGATCGGCACCGCTTCTTTTCTGAAGCCCCCTCTTTCGCCGGCATCTGTGACATATCACTCTCCTGTCTTTCCTCTTTTAAATACCACCTCTAAGATGAGTTAGACATTTCTGTCTCTAGCGGGACCTCTCTTTAGAGTTCTGATCTATATAGGTAACTGCCCTCTTGACAGTCTCCTTTTGGGAAATGTGTCAAAGGCCATTCAATCTTAACACGTTTAAAACTAGCCTCATGTTCTTCCCTCCCAAACTCTGGCCCCCTTCCCTGGCTTCCCAGCCCAGAGAGTGGTGCCATGTCTCCCCTGGTCCTTATGGCTGAGGCTTGAACATCGTCTTCCACCCCACTTCCTCATCTTCCTCTCCAGTTTCTATCAGAATCCAATATTCACAATTCCTGCTGATCCTGCTGTTCAACATCTTTGCATTTCTGGCCGTGACGCTGCCTCATATTCAGTGCTGGTCCCTCAGCCTAACTCAGCTTTCCGCCTCCTGTACTTCCTTCCCCTGAATGACACTAATTTCATCAACCCCAGGGAATCCTTTTCTGTCTAGACCAATACCTGCCCCGGCCCCACTTAACTGCTCTCAAAGCACTCTGCCTTCAGTACATATCACAATTATAATTTTAGAAGTTTTGATAATTTCTGTCTCTTCCCACAAGACAGGGTATCTCTTTCCCTATTCAAAAAAACTTCAGGTTGTGCTAGTGGTAAAGAATCCCCCTGCTGATGCAGGAGATGCGAGAGACATGGGTTTGATCCCTGGGTCAGGAAGATTCCCTGGAGTAGGAAATGGCATCCAACTGCAGTATTCTTGTCTGGAGAATTCCATGAGCATAGGAGCCCTCTGGGCTATAGTCCATGGGGTGGCAGAATCAGACACTTCTGAGCACATATACACATTCTGAAAACCACTGCTTAAAAAATTGATCAGAGTTAATAAATACCTTCTCAATAAATGCAGGATAAAGTATGCATATGCAAGCTTCAGCTGCACCCCATTCTCTGCAACTTATTACTTTCTCTAAAACTGTGAGAGCATCTTGTGATTGAGTTACTACAAGAAGTTCTATTTGTTGACGGGATTTGATCAAAAGACTTTAGGTCATTTCCAAATGTTTCCTGGGAGTAGATTCTCCTCACTCCTTTGAAAAAACGCAATTTTTTTTTTTTTTCTGCCCTCTTCTTCCTATATGAGAGAAAACTGAAGAAGTCTAGACTGGAATTGAGGTCAAAGGTTTTAAGAACAGAGAACAAAATGCTCATTCTAATAATGATATACTGTTATATTATTTAACTACTTATAATATTAGAAAGGAATTTTTTGGTTATTTCCATTTTATATCTATTAATATTTTCTAGAGCTTATATGAAAATAAGCTTTTCTCTTAATTTTTATCTTTCGGTTTCTTATCTACTTCTAAAAACTTTCAATGACATTAATTTTCTCAGACTTCAAACATAAGGTGCGTCCCCCTAAGTTTCATTTGTTAAAAAGGAATCTAACAATTTTGCACTTTGAAACCTGTACCCTTGAATGTTTACCCACAATTAGATGACACCAAAAGCAAAGGCAACAACAATAAAAAACATGAACTGCACTTCACTGAAGTTAAAAGCATTGATTTGAAAACTATGTCAAAGGATATTATCAAGAGAGTGAAGAATGGAGAAATATATAAATCATATACCCTATAAGGATTTACTATCCAGAATACACACAGACCTCCTATAACTCAAAAGACAAAGAACCTAATTAAAGATGGGCAGAGGACTTGAGTGGACATTTCTCTGAAAAAGACAGACAAATGATCGATACATCTATGAAAAGACGCTCAACATCACTAGTCATTAGGGAAGTGCAAATCAAAAACCACACTGCCAGCACTTCACACCTACCAAGAGCTAAGTCAGGTGGGAAAGGCAAATACTGTACGGTTGAGAATTCCATGAGCATAGGAGCCCTCTGGGCTATAGTCCATGGGGTGGCAGAATCAG
The DNA here is from genome assembly GCA_022376925.1 of Tragulus kanchil. Taxonomy (NCBI): domain Eukaryota; kingdom Metazoa; phylum Chordata; class Mammalia; order Artiodactyla; family Tragulidae; genus Tragulus; species Tragulus kanchil. The sequence continues at coordinate 37,961,710 of JAIOJX010000025.1, forward strand.
ACACTTCTGAGCACATATACACATTCTGAAAACCACTGCTTAAAAAATTGATCAGAGTTAATAAATACCTTCTCAATAAATGCAGGATAAAGTATGCATATGCAAGCTTCAGCTGCACCCCATTCTCTGCAACTTATTACTTTCTCTAAAACTGTGAGAGCATCTTGTGATTGAGTTACTACAAGAAGTTCTATTTGTTGACGGGATTTGATCAAAAGACTTTAGGTCATTTCCAAATGTTTCCTGGGAGTAGATTCTCCTCACTCCTTTGAAAAAACGCAATTTTTTTTTTTTTTCTGCCCTCTTCTTCCTATATGAGAGAAAACTGAAGAAGTCTAGACTGGAATTGAGGTCAAAGGTTTTAAGAACAGAGAACAAAATGCTCATTCTAATAATGATATACTGTTATATTATTTAACTACTTATAATATTAGAAAGGAATTTTTTGGTTATTTCCATTTTATATCTATTAATATTTTCTAGAGCTTATATGAAAATAAGCTTTTCTCTTAATTTTTATCTTTCGGTTTCTTATCTACTTCTAAAAACTTTCAATGACATTAATTTTCTCAGACTTCAAACATAAGGTGCGTCCCCCTAAGTTTCATTTGTTAAAAAGGAATCTAACAATTTTGCACTTTGAAACCTGTACCCTTGAATGTTTACCCACAATTAGATGACACCAAAAGCAAAGGCAACAACAATAAAAAACATGAACTGCACTTCACTGAAGTTAAAAGCATTGATTTGAAAACTATGTCAAAGGATATTATCAAGAGAGTGAAGAATGGAGAAATATATAAATCATATACCCTATAAGGATTTACTATCCAGAATACACACAGACCTCCTATAACTCAAAAGACAAAGAACCTAATTAAAGATGGGCAGAGGACTTGAGTGGACATTTCTCTGAAAAAGACAGACAAATGATCGATACATCTATGAAAAGACGCTCAACATCACTAGTCATTAGGGAAGTGCAAATCAAAAACCACACTGCCAGCACTTCACACCTACCAAGAGCTAAGTCAGGTGGGAAAGGCAAATACTGTACGGTTTCCCTTGCATGTAGAATCTAAAAGAGCCAAACTTGGAAAACCAGAGAATAGAAAGGTGGTTGCCAGGGATGGCAAAATAGGGGGATGTTGCTTAAGGGGATAGAGTTGCAACTACTAGACAAATGAGTCCTGGAGATTTAGTGCACAGTAGAGTGCATACAGACAGAATATTCTATTATGGGCTTCCCTTGTGGTCCAGTGGGTAAAGAGTCCACCATGCAGTGCAAAGGGCACCAGTTCAATCCCTGGCCCAGGAAGATCCCATGTGCCGTGGAGCAGTTGGACCAGTGTGTCCAATTATAAGCCAGTGCTCTGGAGCACATACGCCCAGAGCTGGTGCTCTGCAGCGAGAGAGGCCACTGCAATGGGATGAATATAAACGATGACTTAGAGGCAAAATAAATAAATAAATATAGGTTAAATAACCAACAAGCTGGCCAAAAGACTAGATCTTAATTATTTCCGTGCAAAAAATTTACATAATGTGATATGATAATTACATATGTAACATGATAATGTGACTGAGGTTCTAACTATTGCTACACTGACAGTCTTATTACAATATATGTGTATCACACTGTGTACCTTAACTGTATACAATGTTTTAGGATAAATACATTTCAATAAACACAAACAAAATAACACCCAAATACTTGATGCCTACCAGTATAGTTACTAAAAAAAAAAAAAAAAGAAAGGAAGCAAAAAACAAACAAAACAAAAGAAACAGAAAATAAGTGTGAGCGAGGATGTGGTGAAATGGCAACTCTTGCATTCTTTTCATTTGACACTGCTGGTGGGAATGTAACATGGTGCAAGTGGTGTGAAAAACAGTCCAATGGTTCCTTAAAAGTTACGGCAGAACTACCATATGCCCCAGCAATTCCACTTTAGGTATATACCCTAAAGCAATGAAAGCAGGGCCTCAAACAGATACCTCTACGCAAATGTTACAGCAGCATCAGCCACGACAGCCGAAGGCAGAAACCACCCAAGTGCCCCTGAATGGATAAACAAATGTGGCCACTTCCCTTTATTTGGTAAAAAATAGGGTAATTATGTTCTATAAAGCTGTGGTAGACACTGAAATCACTAATACCAAGCTACTCCTCCAAAGGGACACACAGGGTGAGGTTCCTGGGACTACCTAGCATAACATTTCATCACCTGATCTATACATAATCTTGTTTTAAGTGTATTTCTGTTTAAAGATACCTTATTAACATATATTGTTGATTCATTAATAGTCACCTTGCTGTCAACATCACCAGTACTCATGCCTGACAGAAGCTTATCGAACACCTGTATTTTTTCCCTAAGGCACATCACAGTCTTCATACACTCAGGAACACCAGAAAGCACTCCAGCACTCTGCTTGTGGGTCATTTGAAACAGCAAAATCAGCAGCAAATAGCACAACGCAAAAAATGTGGCACTAAATAGACCATGGAAATGATACTCTTTTACCGTCTGAGAGCTGAAATTAGAAGGCAGAGTCTCAGCTGAAATGTACACATCTGGTACCTCAAATTTACTGCCTCTCTGTGCAGAAAATATTGAATTTGGGCTTACAAATAAAGATGCCAGTAGGCCAATGCACAAATACAGAGTCTGCGAAAAATGAGTTCTGGTCTACATATGTACAATGGAATAGTATTTGGCCATGAAATGAAATTCTGATACTTGCTACAATAAGGATGAACCTTGAAAACATTATGCTAAGTGAAATAAGCCAGACTGAAGTAAAAGGACACATATTATATGGTTCAATTTATATGAAATATCTTGAATAGGCAAGTTCATAGACTGGAAGTTAACAGGGCTTTTGGGAAAGGGGGATACTGAGCTATTGCTGAACTGGCCCAGAGTTTCTGTTAGGGCTGATGAAAAATGCAGTGGAGATGATGGTGAGGGATGCACAATGATGTCAATGCAATTAATGCTACTGAACTGTGCCCTGAACAGTTAATGTGGACCATTTTATATGGTACACATTTTACAATATGAATACAATTAAAGGGGTCTTTTGAATCTTGTCTTAAAATCTAAAGGAGACATGCTAGATGGCACTAGTAGAGAGCCTAATGTACCCACATGTCCTCTTTAGACAAAGACTCTCCTTAATGTGTTTTCCTTTCTCTTTTGGCCATACTGAGCAGTTTGCAGGATCTTAGTTCCCCAACCGGGAATTGAACCCGGGCCTCCAGCAGTGGAAGCACAGAGTCCTAACCACTGGACTCCCAGAAAATTCCAATGTTTTCCTTTTGGTTTACAGACCACATTGAAAAACAAACTTACTGTTTAATAATATCAGTTGATTACTGAGGAAAACAAATAAACTAAAATGTGCATGTCAGTTTTCTGGCGTCACTTCATGCTTTGTGTGAAAATTTATGCTCATGTAGAATATTTGTTCTGATTGCCAAAAGAGCGGTCACCCCAAGAACCAAAAACGGATGCTCCTAATTTATCTTGAACTTAAACTGTGTCTGTGGTCCACCATATTTGGGCAAAATGATTCTCTCAAGAAAACTGCCACCAGTACTGTTTAGGTATCCTGGCACTATGTGTCCACTTTGAATCTTTCATGTTCTGTTGCTCTCTTTTATCACCAATCTATTTCTCATCTGCTGCCTTCTCTACTGAAAAGCCCCTATTTTCATATATCTAGAGAGAGCCATCTGTTAGAATATGGCTGTGGTTACTATCATCATTCAAACATTCCTTTTAAAGCATTTCTTGACCCAACAATTACAAAGAAGGGTGGCTGGATATAAACACAAACAAAAATGTGCTAATGTAGAATACAAACAATATTAAAATGTTAAACTTAACATAGGGAGGAATTCATGGCCAAAGAAAAGTCTATTGCAGTTCTCTCAATCTTTTTAAAATGCATCATAAAACTAAAAATGTTTCACTACAGAGTAACATTTTGGCTTCTCTTATGATCTCAAAAAAGGGTAATTATGATTGTCATGAAAACACATTGAACAGCTGTATACTGTTATCAAAAGAATCATTATATGAATGTACTCAAAAACTGGCACTTTATACACTCATATTTCCTAGAAATTAGTCTTCCCAACTGGAGTAGATACCTAAAGAGACTGTTTTCTATTAATTGTGGCTTTGCACCAATCAAGTTTTGGGAGCCAATTGGATCATATTTCTTTGGGTGTTTCTTTGGTATATCTCCCACAAACTACTATGTGAGATCCACAGATACTGACTTATACATACTCAGACATGTCCATCATCATTTTAGAAAACATAATTTTTAAGTTCTCAAATGACAGCTTTTTCTTTCTCTTTTTTTAATTTAATTTTTTTTTTGGCCTTACTGCACAGAATGTGGGATCCTGGTTCTACAATCAGGGATCACACCTATATCCACTGCAAGGAAATGCAGAGTCTTAACTACCACCATGAAAGTCTTGGCAACTTTTAACTCTTGAGAAACATATCAGTGGGACTTCCCTATAAAGTGTATAGGAGTCCACCTGCCAATGCAGGGGACACGGCTTCTATCCTTGGTACAGAAATGTTCCACATGCCACGGAGGAACTAAAGTCCAAGCACAACTACTGAAGCCTGCCTGTTACAGCCCATGTGTCGCAAGTACTGAGCCTGCGTGCTGCAACTGCTAAAGCTCCTGTGCCCTAGAGTCCATGCTGTGCAGCCAGAGACTCCAGGGCAAAGAGAAGCCCACATACTCCAACTAGAGAAAGTGTGCATGCAGCAATGAAAACCCAGCACAACCAAAAATAAAAATGTATCAGTGTATTCTTTCGTAAAGGTACATCAGCTTAGAACTCATTAAAAGGCATAATGAATAACTCTTCAGTTTATTTTATTAAGGCTAATAAACAGGTACTTACTCATTAAAGACTAGGTCTGGTGCAAAATAGAGATACTGGCTGTTCGTATGTTTGTACGATCTCCAGCTCAAGGCAAATGATGACAGACACATCCAAGAATACTGGATGAGGGTAATTTGGTCCTCGAGAGGCAGGTTTTTAAATCCTGAGGAACAAACAATTCACCACAGAAAACACTTAGCATTTAAGTACATTCCAGGGAGAAGCTTCTTATATCAACCACTATCACCCCCTTTCTCTCATCACCTCAAATCAATTCCACAGTTATTTCTAGAGCATCAATCATGGGTCCGACCTTGTTCAACATTTCATGTTAAAATCACCCTAAGTTCTCAAAAAGCATAAACTGCCAGGACAAAGAAAACTAAGATATCCTGGGCATTTTATTGTGGATGATGCTCTACAACCCTTAGTGAGACTAAAAACAACTTGTATTCACCTGTGCCACTTGCTTCAACCTATTCACAACAGATGTCTTCAAAACCAAAGATTTAGTTACTGTCTACCACTGCCTATCTGCAATACTGGTAGAGAATTTTAGTTTTCATGAGTTTGCAGAGATTGGAAAAGTCATATTCCTTGCTTCCCTTAGTCAGGGATATCCAGACTTCAACAAACTTTTGAGGCAGAATAATCATCCTTGGCAGGGTTTCCTCAACGGCTCAGTGGTAAAGAATCCACCTGCAATGAGGTGACTCAGCGGATGTGGGTTCAGCAACCCACTCCAGTATTCTTGTTCAGAGAATTCCATGGACAGAAGAGCCTGGCGGGCTACAATCCGTGGGGTCTAAGAGTCAGACAAGATTGAGCACACACACACTCAAGTATCCTTAGTGTCTGTCCTCCCTCATCCTCAGTCTTCCTTTCTGGGCCTCAAGTCTTTCTTTTGTTTCTTTTTCCACCCTCTGTACTCCAAGGGACATCAGGGTATTCTTCATATCGCTTCACCTGGGGAAGCTCCCCTTCAGAGCATCAGTCATTAGGTGTTTTGCTACCTTTTGTCTTATGGCTGCTGGCTGACCACAGGTCATCTAACAAACGGCCTTGGATTAATGGACTAGGACAATGTGATTGAATTCTAAGTAATGTTTCCACAGACTAATCGGGGCCTTGTTAATAAAACTCTACAGCATAAAAATGTCTAAATTAGGAATCTCAAGGACAATTTAAAGGGTGCTGGAGGTAGGATGATATTTTTAGCAAGACACAGAGTCCTTTACAGCTTAATTGATAGGTCTTTCTTTTTAATTAATCTTTATTGAAATATAATTGATTTATAGTGTTGTGTTAGTTTCAGGTGTATAGCAAAGTGAATCAGTTATACATACACATATATCCACTCTCTTTCAGATTCTTTGCCGATATAGGTCATTACAGAGTATTGAATAGAGTTCCTGTGTTACATATTAGATTAGCTTTGGTTATGAACTGCTAATAATGGGCTTATTTTGTGTTTTGACAACTAGAATGTGCTTTACCTGATTAATATTACTGAGATGAAACCTTCCATTTCGACCCTCAACACAAGAAACACATACACTATACTCATACTAGAATCCTTAACTCTAACTTCTCAAGAGAAATGAGCAGATTCACCAGATTCTTTTTCTACACACTTGATTAATTTGACAAGTGAAAAAACAGAGTGCTAGGAGTGAAGAGAAAGCTAACTCAATTCTGCTGTTGCAGAGGGCGCGCTTTGTTGCCCTGACGTGGCTCGTTCAGGATGCAGACCCAGAAAGGAGAGCCCGCCATCCTCACCTGGAAGTACCTTCGCCCACTTCACGACTTGGATCATCTGTTTGCCCGCTAAGCGGTTTAGGGTGGAGAGCAGGTTTTCGGCTGTATCTGGTTTGGAGCCGTCATAGCCTGCATACACAATCTCGGGTTCGATGGTTTCAAGGATCATGGCAGGGGAAGGTGTGAGCGCTCGGGAGATGGTGGAGAGCTGCGGAACCAGCGCCGAGTTGACCGAGGGCTCCTGCGCAGGAGCGATGTAGGTGGTGCCCTCCTCTGGGCTCTGGGGGGGTGGGGGAGGCGGTGGGGGCTGCTGAGACTGCTCCTCGTGAATCCCTTTCAATTTCCCCAACTTCTTAGACTTTCGAGCTGTGAAAAAAAGAGTTAGAAACAATAAGGACAAATTAAGATAATGTTTGGCTTGATAAATATGTCAAGTACACCACTTCCGTATGTTATATACAAACGTTGAGTTTGCATTACAACAAAAAAATATTACTTTTTCATTTTGTGTCCATATGAGGTTCTGACTGTTCACTAAATTGATTGGGATAATCACCTCATAAGGTAAGTCAGTCAAATCATTAAGTTGTACACTTTAAACTTACATATTGCATGCTAAATCACTTTAGTCATATCTGACTCTTTGTGACCCTGTGAACTGTAGCTTGCTGGGCTCTTCTGTCCATGGAATTCTCCAGGCAAGAATACTGGAGTGGGTTGTCATAGTGCTGTTTGTCTGCTATTATCTCAATAAAATTGATGTAAAATAAACAAATAGTACAAAAGAAAGAGAATTTAAAAAAGGTTATGTTTGGGATACCTTCCATGAGGTAATCTGCAATAAAATATTACCTTATGCTGATGAAAGCTTATTTTTTCTCTAAACATGTCTTGTTACACGAGTAGGAACAGTCCTTTTTCAATATTTTTCTGATAGCAGACACTGTCCTACATACTTTCTATAAGTTAACTAACCACTTTAACAATTTAGTCAATTTCATGACTAGGTACTACTACGATTCTCATTTTATAATGAGGAAACGAGGACCAGAAGGGTTAAGAAATCTGTCCAAGATCACACAGCTTGCACAAAGACAGGAACTCACAGATAGAAGAGTTTAGAGGAAGTATAAGTTACTTCATATGCTAATAAGTTACATAAGCCTCAACTAAATCTTACATAAATAAAAAATCCCCACCTATTTTCCATGAAAGAGTTGGCAACAAGGGGTAGGTAGACTGGCCTGAATGAAAATTATTGTCTGAGCCCTGTCTCTGCTCCCTCTAATTAGCTTTCCCTGGTCCTTGATTTGTTCCTCTTTGGTGTTTCTTTATCACTTACCCTTCTTGCTGTGGCCCACATATAACCACTTGCTTATTTGAAGTAGTTATTTTATGAAAATGCTGTTAGACCAAGGTCCCTGGCTAAACTGTAAAATGCTGAGACAGAAGGATTGGGTGGTCCTCCTCTTTAACAGCCCCCATGTCACCTTGGTAAATGCTATGCCTGCACAGAGTGGTTTACAGATTTCTAATGAATGAATGGAGGCACAATCAACCTCAAAGCAAGACAACAAAAGAGAAGAAATGAAGTATCTGGATGATTCTAAATTGCAGTGCTAACTAGTAAACTTATAGGAATTAATGCTATTAAAAAATGCAGGTCTGAGTTACACCACTACGCAGACACAATCTTTAAAAATCTGTCCTACTCTGTATGCTTACTATACATAAACAATTCACATGTCATATGGTCAACTAAAAGGTATCACCAAATACTGTACAGGAATACCATTTTAGATTTGCAGGAGAATATACTAGCGACCATGGTCTGATTTATCCAGAACAGTCCTCGTTTATGCTTGTTTACCAGCATGGTTATTAGTAAGTACCCAGGGTACTCCTAAAGGTACATTTTGGATAATAAATAACACATTCATCTTAATTAAAACTAAAGCTGCTGGTCAGTCACTTCAGTCATGTCTGACTGTGTGTGACCCCATGGACTGCAGCCCATCAGGCTCCTCTGTCCATGGGGATTCCCCAGGCAAGAAAATGGAGTGAGTTGTCATGCCCTTCTCCAGGGGGATCTTCCCAACCCAGAGATGGAATCTGCAACACTGAGCCATCAGGGAAGTCATAAATACACACACACACACACACACACACACACACACATATATAGATATATATATTTGAGGTAACATGGACTGTAGCTTGCCAGGCTTCTCTGTCCACGGAATTTTCCAGGCAAGAATACTGGAGTGGGTTGCCATTTCCTTTTCCATAGAACCAAAAGAAATCAGTACTAACTTTAACAGCAACTGCCTTTTAAAAAGCATTGAAGTATGGTTGTTTTACAAGGTTAGGTTAATTTCTACTGTACAGTCAAATGTCTCAGTTATACATACATACATACATATATATATATATATATATATATATATATGTATTTTACTCTTTATTTAAAAGGTTTTACAGAGTTTTGTTGTTCACAGACATGTATGTTCCCAGATCAGTCATATGCATATCCCTGGTCCCCACCCCGCCAGTTCCCCTCATCCCACCCCTCCGGACCATCGCCCCATGCCATTGTGAGCACTCCTATTCCCTTAGCACAATGACAATAGCTATCTTTTCCACACATGACAGTATAGGTTTCTATGTTACTCCCTCCATGCCTCCCCCTCCCTATTTCTTCCCCACAGTGTCCCTATGTCTATGCTCTGTCTGTTTTTCCATGAGTTCCCTGCATGTGTTATCAAGACCGTCCTACTAGATTCCATATATGTGTGTTAGTATACTGTATTTGTCTTTCTCTTTTTGACTTACTTCACTTTTTATGATAGGCTCTAGAGCCAGCCACTTCATTAGGACTGAGTCTTCTGCATTTCTTTTAACAGCGGAGCAGTATTCCATTGTATATATGTACCAGAGCTTCTGGATCCATTCATTCGTCGATGGACATCTAGGTTGCTTCCATGTTCTGGCTATTGTATAGAGAGCTGCAATGAATATTGGGGTACAGGTGCTTCTTTCAGTTTTGATTTCATCAGGATATAAGCCTAATAGTAGGATTACTGGGTCATAGGGTGCTTCTATTTTTAGTTTTTTAAGGAATCTCCATACTGTCTTCCAAAGAGGCTGTATCAATTTACATTCCCACCAGCAATGCAAGAGGGTTCCCTTTTCTCCGTATCCTCTCCAGCATTTATTGTCTGCAGATTTTTTGAAGATGACCATTCTGACAGGTGTGAGGTGATATCTCACTGTAGTTTTAACTTGCCTTTCTCTAATAATAAGCGAGGTTGAGCATCGTTTCATGTGCTTTTGGGCCATCTGTATGTCCTCTTTGGAGAGGCATCTCTTTAGATCTTTTTCCCATTTTTTGATTGGGTTGTTCGTTTTTCCAGTGCTGAGTTGTCTGAGTTGCTTGCAGATTTTGGAGATTAATTTCTTGTCTGTTGTTTCATTTGCTATGATTTTCTCCCATTCTGTGGGCTGTCTGTTCAGCTTTTTTGTAATTTCTTTTGCTATACAAAAGCTTTTACGTTTCATGAGGTCTCACATGTTCATTTTTCTTTTCAGTTCCGCTATTTTAGTAGGTGGGTCAGAGAAGATCTTGCTTTGATTTATGTTCTTGAGGTTTTTGCCTATATTCTCCTCTAAGAGTTTGATGGTTTCTGGTCTTACATTTAGGTCTTTAATCCATTTTGAGTTGATCTTTGTGTATGGTGTCAAGGAATGTTCCAACTTCATTCTTTTGCATGTAGCTGTCCAATGTTCCCAGCACCACTTGTTGAAGAGGCTGTCTTTGTCCCATTTTATAGTTTCACCTTCTTTGTCAATATACATACACATTTTTATATTATTTTTCATTATGGTTGATTATAGGATACTGAATATAGTTGCCTGTGCTACATAGGACCTTGTTGTTTATCCTGTATATATATAATATTTTGCATCTGCTAATCCCCAATTCCCAATAGTTCCCTCCCCAACCCTCTCCCCATTGGCAACCACAAGTCTTTTTCTGTTTCATTGTTGTTGTTCAGTTGCTAAGTCATGTCCAAATCCTTGTGACTCCATGGACTGCAGCACAACAGGCTTCCCTGTCCTTCACCATCTCCCGGAGTTTGTGCAAATTCATGTCCATTCAGTCGGTGATGCCATCCAACCACTGCATCTTCTGCCACCTCCTTCTTCTCCTGCCCTCAGTCTTTCCCAGCAGCAGGATCTTTTCCAGTGAGTCAGGACTTTGCATCAGGTGGCTAAAGTATTGGAGCTTCATCATCAGTCCTTCCAATGAATATTCTGGGTTGACTTCCTTTAGGATGGACTGGTTTGACCTCCTAGCAAGGACATTCTCAAGAGTCTTCACCAGCACCACAGTTTGAAAGCAACATTTCTTTGGTACTCAGCCTTCTGTTTCATAGATAGGTTCATCTGTGTTGTATTTTAGGTTCCACATGTAAGTGGTATCATATGGTATTTGTCTTTCTCTTTCTGACTTACTTTGCTTAGTATGTTAATCTCTAGGTGAATCCATGTTGCTTCACATGATATTATTTTGTTATTTCAAATGGCTGAGTAATATTAGATTGTATATATGTACCACATCTTTTTTATCCATTCATTTGTCAGTGGACACTTAGATTGTTTCCATGTCTGGTTATTGGAAATAGTGCAAGAGCAACTGCTTTTCATTCACATTTCTCTTGAGGGCTCTTAGTTGTGCAGAACATATCTCTTCTTGCCTGACAAGTGAGTATTCTCTCCCCTTTCCTTGGGACTCCAGTTTTATCCAGAAAAATCTAATAGCAGAAGTTCATCTTTGTTTGTGTAGGTTTTTTCTTCTATGTTCAATGATATGTTAATGTGGATTTTGTTTTTTGTATTGAATAACTTCAGGCTTTCCTGGTGTCATTAGTGGCAAAGAATATGCTTGCTAATGCAGGGATGCAAGAGATGAAGGTTCAGTCCTTGGGTCCAGAAAATCCCCTGGAGAAGGAAATGGCAACCCACTCCAGTGTTCTTGTCTGGGAAATCCCAGGGACAGAGGAACCTGATGGGGGACAGTCCACAGGGTCCCAAGAGTCTGACACGACTTGGAAACTAAAAAACGATGATAGATAAGGGAAAAGAAAGACTGGGGAGGGAGAAGGGAGAAGTGGAAGGTAGATGTTAAAAATACGGGATGGATGGCAGGTGGCTGGGGATGATGGGGAAGTCAACAGATAATGGGGAAGATGAATGAATGAATACATGGGCAAAGCACAAAGAAAGCTCAGAAATGCCAAATGAGTTAGAGTTCTGATAATAACTTCCTTTGCAATTGTAAGGTTTTCCATTTCATTGAGAATTTACTTTTAAATTCTTGAAGTATCAGGGAACTTAGTTCTAAGTTCAACTTAGTGCCAATTTAGTTCTCAGATGTGTGAGGATCTTACAGGATACAAATTCAATATAGAGAGCTATGGCACACCAATTAATTGATTTTCAGAAAAATAACCAAATTCCATCACAGCCCGGTACTCAGCCTTCTGTTTCTTAGATATGTTCATTTGTGTTGTGTTTTAGATTCTATATATAAGTGATCTCATATGGTATTTGTCTTTCTCTTTCTGACTTACTTTGCTTAGTATGTTAATCTCTAGGTGAATCCATGTTGCTTCACATGATATTATTTTGTTATTTCAAATGGCTGAGTAATATTAGATTGTATATATGTACCACATCTTTTTTATCCATTCATTTGTCAGTGGACACTTAGATTGTTTCCATGTCTGGTTATTGGAAATAGTGCAAGAGCAACTGCTTTTCATTCACATTTCTCTTGAGGGCTCTTAGTTGTGCAGAACATATCTCTTCTTGCCTGACAAGTGAGTATTCTCTCCCCTTTCCTTGGGACTCCAGTTTTATCCAGAAAAATCTAATAGCAGAAGTTCATCTTTGTTTGTGTAGGTTTTTTCTTCTATGTTCAATGATATGTTAATGTGGATTTTGTTTTTTGTATTGAATAACTTCAGGCTTTCCTGGTGTCATTAGTGGCAAAGAATATGCTTGCTAATGCAGGGATGCAAGAGATGAAGGTTCAGTCCTTGGGTCCAGAAAATCCCCTGGAGAAGGAAATGGCAACCCACTCCAGTGTTCTTGTCTGGGAAATCCCAGGGACAGAGGAACCTGATGGGGGACAGTCCACAGGGTCCCAAGAGTCTGACACGACTTGGAAACTAAAAAACGATGATAGATAAGGGAAAAGAAAGACTGGGGAGGGAGAAGGGAGAAGTGGAAGGTAGATGTTAAAAATACGGGATGGATGGCAGGTGGCTGGGGATGATGGGGAAGTCAACAGATAATGGGGAAGATGAATGAATGAATACATGGGCAAAGCACAAAGAAAGCTCAGAAATGCCAAATGAGTTAGAGTTCTGATAATAACTTCCTTTGCAATTGTAAGGTTTTCCATTTCATTGAGAATTTACTTTTAAATTCTTGAAGTATCAGGGAACTTAGTTCTAAGTTCAACTTAGTGCCAATTTAGTTCTCAGATGTGTGAGGATCTTACAGGATACAAATTCAATATAGAGAGCTATGGCACACCAATTAATTGATTTTCAGAATAACCATCCATGCCTATAATTATGGCCATTAATATTATTTACTACTTTTATCACAGAGACACCCATCGATTCAGAAAAAAGACAAGCTACTATCCAACAACAGACAAATCTGCCACACATTCATTAACTGTTAAAACTCAGTTAAGAGATGAATAACATGTCATTCCTATCTTTAAGGAGTTAACAAAAAAAAATTTAATTTCAATTATTTTAGGTAATTTCATTTTCCATGGGCTGTCTCCTTCAATAAAAGAGGAGAAACTCAGAAAAAAATGAGTTTTTTAATTGTCTGAACAAGAAGCAGATGCACCCTATTCGTGCATGCTGATGGTGACCAGCTGACACAGTACTGCCCAGCAGTGCTGACTGTACAGTAGGGAACCAAGATGCTTTTGATGAATGAACGAGTGAATGAAAAAATAGTCACTCAGTGCCTCAAAAACCAGGCAAAACAGAAAAGGAGAAGAAAAGAACCAAGTGTGCAGATCATCCAAAATACTGGGCAATGGATGACTGTAAGAACTTGAGAAAAGAGCTTCCCCTGGTGGTCCAGTGGGTAAGGACACCGCCTTGCAGTGCAAGGGGCGCCGGTTCCATCCCTGGCCTGGGAAGATCCCACGTGCCGCGGAGCGGCTGGACCGATGTGTCCAATCACCGAACCGGAGCTCTGGGGCGCATGTGCCCAGAGCCAGCGCTCTGTGACGACAGAGGCCACCGTGATGGGAGGCCCACAGGAGCCAAAGAACAAAGACGGATGAAAACAGAAAAATGAAAGACCAATAGAAGTGGCCCACCCGCTCCCCTCCCTCCCCAAACTGACCCCCGCCCAAAATAAATAAATAAATAAATAAATCTTAAAAAAAAAAGAAAAAAAGAAAAAGAAAATATAAATGATTCTAGTTTAAAAAAAAAAAAAAAAAGAACTTGAGAAAATTTTCCACTGCACAGATTAGCCATTTAGGGAGTTAGATACTTGGAACTAACTGCCTCTGCATCACATGAAGTTTTCTCTAAGCCTCAACTGATTCATCCGAAAAATGAGAATGGTAGTGTTTCCCTCCCCTATTTCACTGAGGGAAAAATGGATAAGAAAACTAAAACAATGCTGAAAATTATTATTAACATCCGAAATAGTGCTTCAGTGTTACTTTCATTCTTTCACATAATTTCACAGATATTAAAACTATTCCAGTTCATTAAAATGTCCTTAGCCTTTAGAAGACTACATCTGATGATAACTATCATGTGATCGATGAGAAACAGCCAAGGGTGGTTCTTCTCAAATTTTATTAAAAGTTATATTTGCTTGCAAATTAATTATGAGATTCATACTTGTTTTAAGGCCTTCAGTCTATAGTGCTGTGTGTATTCTCATGGCTGGCTTAAAGTCAATGTTATGAAATATGAAGAAGAATGCTTAACATTTTGTCTAGCATATTATACACAAGGCTGTGGCCTGTAGCAGGACCTGTTGAGAAAATTATCAATAGTATGTTTGGCATTTTAGCTACATTTAATTTTATGGAATGATCTTATTAACATACATGGGACACCTGGAATTAAGCAATTATATTTCCTTAAATAGTTCAAGAAAATAAATATTTTCAGCATGCAGATTCTTCAGCCAAGTATATTCATCCCGTATCTCTTTCTAAAAGAGTACAGTTACATAATAATCATATTACTCAAAGTAGCCCTTCTAAATTGCTTGAAAATTTTATTCTGTTCTCCCAACACATGCTGTCTTCTAAAATTAAAGCTCCTGAAAGTTGTTCATGTCTTATGTATTCCTGTAACATCACTTTCCATGATGGATACTCAATCATAAATGTGTGTTGACTAAATTCATTTCATTTTCACCTTGTAACACATTTGAATAAACTATTATATAAATGATGTGTTAATTTACCTCTGTGTAGGAAATGCAGGCAAGTTTCTGAGATTTTAGGATAAAATTTCTGAAATGTTATTATTCTTTTTCAAAATTTCTACTGTGTAGTGATCCATCCATTGGGTTACTACTCTGAATATCTCACAACTTAAATAACTATGAACTCAACCTATTGAGCAAGGTTCAAAGTGCCAAGTGCCAAGTACAGTTCAAAACAACTTCTAATGGTCTTAAGCATTTCCATACTCACCAGGACCCCATGATTAAGCAATATTATTTCCATTTTACAGGTGGAGAAGCTGATGCACAGAATAGGAAGTAGTTCTTCCAGGCTGCAGGGCTGGCGAACAGGAGGACTAGGCTTGAATCCAGTCATGAGCTCATACTCTTAACCTCTGTGCTATGCAGTCTCGCTTCTAATTTTTCTTTTTTCTACTATTCCAGTTCATTAAAATGTCCTTAGCCTTTAGAAGACTACATCTGATGATAACTATCATGTGATCGATGAGAAACAGCCAAGGGTGGTTCTTCTCAAATTTTATTAAAAGTTATATTTGCTTGCAAATTAATTATGAGATTCATACTTGTTTTAAGGCCTTCAGTCTATAGTGCTGTGTGTATTCTCATGGCTGGCTTAAAGTCAATGTTATGAAATATGAAGAAGAATGCTTAACATTTTGTCTAGCATATTATACACAAGGCTGTGGCCTGTAGCAGGACCTGTTGAGAAAATTATCAATAGTATGTTTGGCATTTTAGCTACATTTAATTTTATGGAATGATCTTATTAACATACATGGGACACCTGGAATTAAGCAATTATATTTCCTTAAATAGTTCAAGAAAATAAATATTTTCAGCATGCAGATTCTTCAGCCAAGTATATTCATCCCGTATCTCTTTCTAAAAGAGTACAGTTACATAATAATCATATTACTCAAAGTAGCCCTTCTAAATTGCTTGAAAATTTTATTCTGTTCTCCCAACACATGCTGTCTTCTAAAATTAAAGCTCCTGAAAGTTGTTCATGTCTTATGTATTCCTGTAACATCACTTTCCATGATGGATACTCAATCATAAATGTGTGTTGACTAAATTCATTTCATTTTCACCTTGTAACACATTTGAATAAACTATTATATAAATGATGTGTTAATTTACCTCTGTGTAGGAAATGCAGGCAAGTTTCTGAGATTTTAGGATAAAATTTCTGAAATGTTATTATTCTTTTTCAAAATTTCTACTGTGTAGTGATCCATCCATTGGGTTACTACTCTGAATATCTCACAACTTAAATAACTATGAACTCAACCTATTGAGCAAGGTTCAAAGTGCCAAGTGCCAAGTACAGTTCAAAACAACTTCTAATGGTCTTAAGCATTTCCATACTCACCAGGACCCCATGATTAAGCAATATTATTTCCATTTTACAGGTGGAGAAGCTGATGCACAGAATAGGAAGTAGTTCTTCCAGGCTGCAGGGCTGGCGAACAGGAGGACTAGGCTTGGAATCCAGTCATGGCTCAGAGCTCATACTCTTAACCTCTGTGCTATGCAGTCTCTCTTCTAATTTTTCCTAATTTTTTTTTTTTCTAACACTTTAAGATTAGCACCAGCTTCAAATCCAAGTGTATAATTAAGATGTATGCTAATTACATAGGAAAATCTCTGGCCAAAGATAGTTAATGAGCATGTTTCCATTATCCAAAGCATCCATGAACATAAATTTGGGGTCTTATCACTACCTACCACCTTACTAAATTAACATGGAGTTAACGACCTCTGGGCTTGAGAACTCATGTACCCAGGTGGCCCACAGACACACTTCATTTCTCAACTGCCAGCAACAGTTGCAGGGTGTGCTGTGTGTATTAATGTGATGGTGAACATCTCCAGTCCCATGTGGGCCTAGAGGAATTTCACTTGTTTACCTGGATGTCACAGTAACGGTATATGCTTAGCAGCTGCCCCCGGGTGGCAAGTCCTTAATTACTAGCAGCATCTTGGCAGCATCTTTCTCCTGGTACTGCTGGGGGGCAGAACGCTGCAGATTCCCTGGGAACTGTTCCCCGAGGAGCTGTGCAACAGAGGTGCTGCTTTGTATCCAGACAGATATGCAGAACAGCTGGCAGGAAGCAGCTGTTAGGACCCTGCAAAATTGTGAACATTTCCTGATGGGGTCTCATGAGTCACAAAAGCCCTGAGACATGGCCCGATGACTTTTCTGGTTTGCTCTGCCTCCTAAGGCTGATCTAGTCTACTACATACCCTTCTGAGCCACTATCAGTGTACAGGATCGTGGCCAGCGAGGAATGACATAGACTGCTTCTGCATCCCCAGTAAAATGCAGAGCTACATGGGACTGCCACAGGACTTTCATCACTGTCTTTGTCAAGCATGTTCAATTACAGATTCTTCAGATGTAGAGATGGGTCAACAGGACAACATTTTTTTCTCAGTCTCCCCCATCTGGAGTAGAATAAAAGACGGATGGGGGGCTTCTTCCATCACAACATGGCATGGGAAAGATTTCAAGGGAGAAATCTGTCCTTTTAGAAATATTTCATGTCATGTCTTGAAATTTTAGATCTTGGCAGTAAATATTAGTGAGGATGTATTGAGGTTCTATGAAAATGTACTTTTCTGTTCACGGGCCCAAGGAAATTACTCGTTTAAACTTATAGGGCAATACCAACATCCAGCCCATCCTTTCTCTTTCACAGACCAGCTTTCTTGCCATCATCCTCCTAAATGGGCTTCCCTATTTTCCTCATCCTCTTTATCTGCATGACTTCTCCCTTTCTCCCATGAGTGGGGGAAGATACTGAGAGTTAGACAGAAAAACCTAAGTATTTTTGTGTCATAATAGCAAAGGAAGGAATGTCATCTTCCTTTGGGGTTGAACTCTCTACTTTTTACATGGAGTTAACGACCTCTGGGCTTGAACTGCCATGCCAGACACACTTCATTTCTCAACTGCCAGCAACAGTTGCAGGGTGTGCTGTGTGTATTAATGTGATGGTGAACATCTCCAGTCCCATGTGGGCCTAGAGGAATTTCACTTGTTTACCTGGATGTCACAGTAACGGTATATGCTTAGCAGCTGCCCCCGGGTGGCAAGTCCTTAATTACTAGCAGCATCTTGGCAGCATCTTTCTCCTGGTACTGCTGGGGGGCAGAACGCTGCAGATTCCCTGGGAACTGTTCCCCGAGGAGCTGTGCAACAGAGGTGCTGCTTTGTATCCAGACAGATATGCAGAACAGCTGGCAGGAAGCAGCTGTTAGGACCCTGCAAAAATTGTGAACATTTCCTGATGGGGTCTCATGAGTCACAAAAGCCCTGAGACATGGCCCGATGACTTTTCTGGTTTGCTCTGCCTCCTAAGGCTGATCTAGTCTACTACATACCCTTCTGAGCCACTATCAGTGTACAGGATCGTGGCCAGCGAGGAATGACATAGACTGCTTCTGCATCCCCAGTAAAATGCAGAGCTACATGGGACTGCCACAGGACTTTCATCACTGTCTTTGTCAAGCATGTTCAATTACAGATTCTTCAGATGTAGAGATGGGTCAACAGGACAACATTTTTTTCTCAGTCTCCCCCATCTGGAGTAGAATAAAAGACGGATGGGGGGCTTCTTCCATCACAACATGGCATGGGAAAGATTTCAAGGGAGAAATCTGTCCTTTTAGAAATATTTCATGTCATGTCTTGAAATTTTAGATCTTGGCAGTAAATATTAGTGAGGATGTATTGAGGTTCTATGAAAATGTACTTTTCTGTTCACGGGCCCAAGGAAATTACTCGTTTAAACTTATAGGGCAATACCAACATCCAGCCCATCCTTTCTCTTTCACAGACCAGCTTTCTTGCCATCATCCTCCTAAATGGGCTTCCCTATTTTCCTCATCCTCTTTATCTGCATGACTTCTCCCTTTCTCCCATGAGTGGGGGAAGATACTGAGAGTTAGACAGAAAAACCTAAGTATTTTTGTGTCATAATAGCAAAGGAAGGAATGTCATCTTCCTACTGAGTTAATGGGTATTGCAGCAAAACTTCTCTACTTTTTACTAATAGAGAAGAGAGCATTGATGGTTCTCAAAGCCACATGCATGAACAGAACTGGTGTCAGGGGCATGGTGCTCTATGAATAAATCATTAGCTGCTCAAGCAATTAATAAGGGAGTGGCATTCCAGTTGCCTGTAAATCTCCTTGAGTGGTTACAGAACTTAAACTGGGGGTCTTTAAAAGTATCTCTAGATATTCTCACATTAATACACATAATCTAACCGATTATCTAGATTACAGGCACTCTTGATTTTTATTGGTATAAAAAACATGCTAAGGCAAACTCAAACCCAACCTTGAACCACCATACACACAGAACACCAGTGATAATTGTGTGAGGTGAAGGGCACATTAATTAGCTCAACTGTGGAATTCATTACACAGGTATATTGCTCCCACAATACCACACTGTCCATGTTAAATATATATCATTTTTATCTTCAGAGAGACTTTCCAGATTAGTGGATCTCCATATATTACAATTTTTTTTTTTTTTTTTTGCCTCTAAGACATCATTTGTTTTCATCCATCTTTATTCATTGGCCTGTGTGGGTCTCCCATTGCAGTGGCCTCTCTTGCTGCAGAGCACCAGCTCTGGGCACAGGCATTCCAGAGCACTGGCTCATAATTGGACACATTGGC
Organism: Tragulus kanchil; assembly: GCA_022376925.1. Taxonomy (NCBI): domain Eukaryota; kingdom Metazoa; phylum Chordata; class Mammalia; order Artiodactyla; family Tragulidae; genus Tragulus; species Tragulus kanchil. The sequence goes on from JAIOJX010000025.1 coordinate 37,981,622, forward strand.
CCAGCTGTTCCATGGCCCATGGGATCTTCCCGGGCCAGGGATTGAACCGGTGCCCCTTGCACTGCAAGGCGGACTCTTTACCCAGTGGACCACCAGGGAAGCCCCCATATATTACATTTTAAAGTATGTATAAAGATGACCATAGGTAGCTCTATATCTGCAACAAACATCATTTTGTCACTACTGTTGCAGTTTATCCACCATGGAATAACTATATTATACGGGCCCAAGGAAATTACTCGTTTAAACTTATAGGGCAATACCAACATCCAGCCCATCCTTTCTCTTTCACAGACCAGCTTTCTTGCCATCATCCTCCTAAATGGGCTTCCCTATTTTCCTCATCCTCTTTATCTGCATGACTTCTCCCTTTCTCCCATGAGTGGGGGAAGATACTGAGAGTTAGACAGAAAAACCTAAGTATTTTTGTGTCATAATAGCAAAGGAAGGAATGTCATCTTCCTACTGAGTTAATGGGTATTGCAGCAAAACTTCTCTACTTTTTACTAATAGAGAAGAGAGCATTGATGGTTCTCAAAGCCACATGCATGAACAGAACTGGTGTCAGGGGCATGGTGCTCTATGAATAAATCATTAGCTGCTCAAGCAATTAATAAGGGAGTGGCATTCCAGTTGCCTGTAAATCTCCTTGAGTGGTTACAGAACTTAAACTGGGGGTCTTTAAAAGTATCTCTAGATATTCTCACATTAATACACATAATCTAACCGATTATCTAGATTACAGGCACTCTTGATTTTTATTGGTATAAAAAACATGCTAAGGCAAACTCAAACCCAACCTTGAACCACCATACACACAGAACACCAGTGATAATTGTGTGAGGTGAAGGGCACATTAATTAGCTCAACTGTGGAATTCATTACACAGGTATATTGCTCCCACAATACCACACTGTCCATGTTAAATATATATCATTTTTATCTTCAGAGAGACTTTCCAGATTAGTGGATCTCCATATATTACAATTTTTTTTTTTTTTTTTGCCTCTAAGACATCATTTGTTTTCATCCATCTTTATTCATTGGCCTGTGTGGGTCTCCCATTGCAGTGGCCTCTCTTGCTGCAGAGCACCAGCTCTGGGCACAGGCATTCCAGAGCACTGGCTCATAATTGGACACATTGGCCCAGCTGTTCCATGGCCCATGGGATCTTCCCGGGCCAGGGATTGAACCGGTGCCCCTTGCACTGCAAGGCGGACTCTTTACCCAGTGGACCACCAGGGAAGCCCCCATATATTACATTTTAAAGTATGTATAAAGATGACCATAGGTAGCTCTATATCTGCAACAAACATCATTTTGTCACTACTGTTGCAGTATACATTTATCCACCAATTAGCGAATAACTAATATTCATGCACTGTGTAGAAAGTGCTGTAGTTTTGTGAACAATGCGATGATGAATAACAAAATCCAAGCCTGGACAATCACTTACAATCTTGGTAAGTTGGATCCATAAATTAGAAAATAGTTAGGTTTATAAAGCGGACTATGATAACCTGGGGTCAGTGTTTCTGACTTATATAGGTGGCGAGGCAAACAATGACAGGGAGATGTTCATGTATCCCTCTGGGGTAATTTCCACTGCGCTCTGGTGTGCTTTTGGTGTGATTCAAATGAGGGCCCATTCCATCCCATGTTAAACACCACTGCCCCACCCCGTCAACCTTAGAGAAGAATCTCTCAAACTAGAAGCTGGATGTGAGCAGAGACTCAAACAATCTAAGGGAGACTGAATAGGGGTCCACTGATTTTGTGGAGACAGTAACAAGGTTCTGGAAGACAAACATTCAGATAGCTTCCTGGTTGGAGACAGGAATGCAGAAAGGGGCAAAACCAGCAGCTGTTGGTGTGATACATCTTGGGCCAGAAGGATGATTAATGTGATTGTTTTTATGGCATTTATATTTTCTGTAATTATATTCTTTTTTCTCCTTTAATTGTTAGAAATACTTTTTCATCTCTTCTTTCCTTCTACTGCCAGTCAGAATCAGGAATGTCTGTACAGGAGAGGATGTGTCAGGAGGAAGGTTCTATTTATGGAGCGTTCCAAAGGTGAGGCAACATGTCTTTGAGGTCTCGAGAGGTTGGGATTGCATGAAACCAAGCAAGGATCTCAGGAGAACATGAGACAGAAGGTCTGAGAAGCTGCTTCTGGGTGATACCCTCTGCGTAATGGAGAAAATTTCCAACACTTTCTCCTGCTGAAACCTCTGCTGGTTTGGTATTAAAATGAGAGAGAATGCCACTGGACTAAATGGCAGGGGCTGAGCCACTGTAATTTCAATTCTCTTTCAGGCATCCCTTCTAAAGAACTGCAGGCAGTGGTTGGCGAGGAGAGAGCTGGCAGCCCACGGCCAGGTGGGGTGGACAGAAGGTTTATTACACAGAACACCTCCTCCCTGAGTCTTGTCACTGCTGTGTTGATACACACCTCCAGGAAATATCTGAAGGGAGTGACAAAATGACAAAGGTTCCATCCACCCAATTTTGGGCAAAAAATGCTTATGGAAAAGTAATGTGAGAAAAGACAGGGATTAAGTTATCCTAAATTATCCTAGAGCAGACAGAGAGAATTATGGGAAACCAAGTAGCAATTTCAAAACCTTGACATTTGCCAAATCACGGTGAGCATCTATTTTCTGTTTCTACTGCGGTCAAGATAAGATCTAAAGAGTTTAAAGAGCAGAAGCAGGGATTTAGATGAGACATGAGGAGAATTTCCTTCGAGTTTTCTGGAATGTGTTATGGAGAGAGCCTGGAATGCATGACCGGCAAGAACATGCAATATTCCTTTCCAAAAACTCTTAAAGTAGCAGGTAGGCAGGTTCCCGACTTGCCTGATTGCTGTTCTGCCCTGCAGAGGAAGGATGACATTATGAGTTATTGAGACCCGCGGCCCTACCATGGAAGGAAATACGACGTCCATGTACATTCCAGCCTCTGTGTGCCTGTGCAGAACCTCTCTGTCTTGTATGTGTCTGAAAATCAGGATTAAATCCCTTACACTTGTAAGTGGGGTGAGAGATAATTTTAGAAATATTTTTCCAAAGTATACCCTAGGGCAAGTCCTGTGCTCTCTGAAAGTGAGTTCATCCAGAACGTATTTTTCCTTAAAGGAAATACTTTTCATCTCTTCTTTCCTTCTACTGCCAGTCAGAATCAGGAATGTCTGTACAGGAGAGGATGTGTCAGGAGGAAGGTTCTATTTATGGAGCGTTCCAAAGGTGAGGCAACATGTCTTTGAGGTCTCGAGAGGTTGGGATTGCATGAAACCAAGCAAGGATCTCAGGAGAACATGAGACAGAAGGTCTGAGAAGCTGCTTCTGGGTGATACCCTCTGCGTAATGGAGAAAATTTCCAACACTTTCTCCTGCTGAAACCTCTGCTGGTTTGGTATTAAAATGAGAGAGAATGCCACTGGACTAAATGGCAGGGGCTGAGCCACTGTAATTTCAATTCTCTTTCAGGCATCCCTTCTAAAGAACTGCAGGCAGTGGTTGGCGAGGGAGAGAGCTGGCAGCCCACGGCCAGGTGGGGTGGACAGAAGGTTTATTACACAGAACACCTCCTCCCTGAGTCTTGTCACTGCTGTGTTGATACACACCTCCAGGAAATATCTGAAGGGAGTGACAAAATGACAAAGGTTCCATCCACCCAATTTTGGGCAAAAAATGCTTATGGAAAAGTAATGTGAGAAAAGACAGGGATTAAGTTATCCTAAATTATCCTAGAGCAGACAGAGAGAATTATGGGAAACCAAGTAGCAATTTCAAAACCTTGACATTTGCCAAATCACGGTGAGCATCTATTTTCTGTTTCTACTGCGGTCAAGATAAGATCTAAAGAGTTTAAAGAGCAGAAGCAGGGATTTAGATGAGACATGAGGAGAATTTCCTTCGAGTTTTCTGGAATGTGTTATGGAGAGAGCCTGGAATGCATGACCGGCAAGAACATGCAATATTCCTTTCCAAAAACTCTTAAAGTAGCAGGTAGGCAGGTTCCCGACTTGCCTGATTGCTGTTCTGCCCTGCAGAGGAAGGATGACATTATGAGTTATTGAGACCCCGCGGCCCTACCATGGAAGGAAATACGACGTCCCATGTACATTCCAGCCTCTGTGTGTCTGAGCAGAACCTCTCTGTCTTGTATGTGTCTGAAAATCAGGATTAAATCCCTTACACTTGTAAGTGGGGTGAGAGATAATTTTAGAAATATTTTTCCAAAGTATACCCTAGGGCAAGTCCTGTGTTCTCTGAATACAGGCTTCAGAGTTCATCCAGAACTATGGGAAAGCACCCTAAAGTTGTATATTCTCCCTTCTGTTCCACTCCTCAGTGTTCCTTTTTTGTTTCAGTTTTACCATTTAAGGTACAGAACTATTTGCTCAAGCCTGTATTTAAAATGGGCTATGTGGTTTCTCCTAATCCTGAGATTACCTATTTTTTTTTTTTTTAAGTAGAGAAAAGAGTTCATAGTAAAAGGCTCTCATTGAGAATCTGTATGTCTAGGATAACAGTATCTTTTAAAAATATTATCCGGCTTAATCCGCATAAGTGCTCTGAGAGGTAGGGACTATTGTTAGCACCACTATACACAGGGGTAAATGGTGTGTCCAGGGTCACAAGGACGGTGAGTGGTTAGGGAGTTATGGCACAGAAAACAAGAATAGAGAAATCCCCTCACATGTGCAGATGGCATGGAATCTGGAGGTCAAAGGCTGAGAAAAGGACTGACAGCCCAGATGCAGCCCAGATGACTTTTCTAGATGATCAGCAAGGTTGCCAGTAGATCACCTCTCATGAAGAGATCAGACTTTTTAAATGGATGGCATGGGGCAACCTGTTCCAAATATGCTTTCTGTCCTAATCCGCTGGGTAGGACAGTCAGCTTATGGGTACTTGGGGGCTGTTGCCATAGCAGATAAGCCACTATGTTTGCTTTTACTCCTTGTTTTGACACCTTAACTCTGATGGAAGGAGAACTCAAAGGAGGCAGAAATCAAACCTGTCTATATTTAAAAAAACAGGATCTGGGTTTCCCTGATGGTCCAGTGGGTAAGGACACCGCCTTGCAGTGCGAGGGGTGCCGATTGGATCCCTGGCCTGGGAAAATCCCACATGCCACGGAGCGGCTGGATCAATGTGTTCAGTTACCGAGCTGGAGCTCTGGAGCGCATGTGCCCAGAGCTGGTGCTCTGTGATGAGAGGGACCACTGCGATGGGAGGCCCACACAGGCCAAAGAACAAAGATGGATAGAAATAAATGAAAGATCAATAGAAGTGCCCCCCCCCCCAAATAAAAGGACCTATGAGGGAAGGATTTACTACTTCTGATTAAAAATAAAGTTACTATGTTCAGTAATATTGAAATGGTTAGTAGAGATGAATTAATCAATGTACAAACCAAAATGTCACCTTTCGTAAATATTAGTTTAGCTCAACTTCACATGTGATCTTATTTTATTTCTGCATCATCAATGAAGCAGATTTCTTAGGTTAAAAAAATAAAGTTTCTAAGCTCCACTGTGGGCTTCCCTGGTGGTACAGATGGTAAAGAATCTGCCTGCAATGGGGGAGATAGAGGTTCGATCCCTGGGTTAGGAAGATTCCCTGGAGAAGGACATGATAACCCACTCCAGTATTCTTGCTTGGAGAATTCCATGGCTTGTCCATAGAGCCACAAAGAGTCGGACATGAATGAGCAATTATCACACACATACTAGCTGATAACTGAGTTCTGAGTTCAAATAAATATATTTTAAAAATCACATGAGCATTCTTTACAAAATACATTATGTTTACTTCTATAAATTCTTATTCATTGGGAATAATGATACTATACTCAAGATGGACATATGTGTGTATGTAAAACAAAACAAGCAAATAAGCAAAAAGAAGATAGAAAATCTCCCTCTAGTTTTACAATCTACTTAAAATAAGAAAAAAATCACTCTGGTAGCTGTGGCCACTCAGCCAAAGGTCCTTCTCTCAGTTAAAAAGTTAATTCTTTAATAGGTCCAAGAGTTGCCTTCTTGGCATGAGTTTGAGCAGAAAATTTATTACGTGAACATGATCTCATTGGTATACAAGGTAAATAGCCTCATTAAGACTTCTTTATGAAGAAACGTGACTGTTCCAACAAGGTCAAGGGGTGAACAAGGTATGAGAAAGAGGCAAAAGGCAGTGACTTGGAAACAGATGACGGCACTCAGATTAATTTACTGTGCTTTCCCCAGGCCAGCGTGATCCTCCATAAGCTCAGACCTAAAAGAAGCGCTCAGAAGCTAGAGTACAGGCTGTGCAGAAAACCCCAGGAAAGGTTCCCAGAGAGCCTCCTTGTACCAGCAAGTTCACTAAGCAGATCTGCTTTGAGCAATAATATATATAGAAAAGTAAGAGCTTACACAACAGAGATATTAGCAGGGTATTTACACTGGGGAATGTCATTTTTCTTTTTAAAAATTTAAGTGGAAGACTCCTTCTATAAGCTCTCAAAGCACACATGAAATATAATGCATGAAGGTTTGTTTGCACATCATTTTGCAGGTATTTTAAAAAATTTATTTATTTGGACAGTGTGTGCACGTGTTCTCAATCATGTCCAACTCTTTGTGACCCCATGGACTGTAGCTTGCCAGGCTTCTCTGCCGATGGAATTTCCCAGGAAAGAGTATGAGGAATGGGTTGCCATTTCCTATTCCAGGGGATGCTCTCAACCCAGGGACTGAACCCTTGTCTTTTATGTCCCAAAGCTGCTTTACAATGTTGTGCTGGATTCTGCCATACATTAACATGAATCAGCTATAGATCTACATAAGTCCCCTCCCTCCCACCCCATCCCACCTTTCTGCATTGTCATGAATTACCCTGTTCTCTCTTGGCATTTGCTGCTACTTCACTGTAATGATTTCCTCACCTTGGTCCCTTTAATTGCAGCCTTACAGTTGATCTTACAATTTGGAAGTATCCAAGAATTTTAAAGCAACCAGGAAAGCTGCCTAAATTCAATTTAGGAATTTTTAAAATCACTAGTATTTGTGTACCTAAGACATAACAAGCCATGAAGTGGAATAAAAGAAAGATGCAGAGGTTGAACAGTTTAATCTCCAGTTTTCTTTCCAATTTTCTCCAAAATATTTCATCCTCTTAGCTGAATATTCTTCCTATAAAATAATTACTAAGAGCCACATTATAAAAAATCTTTCAAAAACTATTACCTAACAGCATGTTCTATATAGAATCATTTAATTTTTAAAATAAAATTGTAAATAATACTTTACCTTTTTTATCTGAAAACTACACTGATGAGGTTTTAGTTGAGACTACCAATGTTTAGATTAGAACTGAATGATTAAAAAATGATTAAAACTGCTTCAGAAGAACAGGTGAAGCAGATAACCAAATGTGAAATAATAATCCCATGAACTGATACAAAACATTTTTCACAGCTGGTACAACACAGAAAATATTCTGTTTTTGTAAATACTATCATTCTAGCATTAAGAACATTTAATAAAGCAAATCAGCAGAATCTGAAAAAACCCTCATATGAGACACTAATATTAATATAAAAAAGAATGAGTAGAAGAAGGACATGTTAATGAGTTAACAGGCTGCCACTTAAGTTGGGGGGGAAACTAAATAGGCCTGAGGAAAAAGAAAACAAATGCCAATGTTGCTAGCTTTTATGCATTTTCAACAAATATTACTCCAGATTTTATTCCTGACATCATCAGAATGAGTTGAATTTAAGAACTACGAGTTGCCAATGATGCATAGGCTTGGAAACAATTATTTTTTTAGGCTGGGATCTCTTCAGGATACAGGCAGAATTGGTTTGGAAACTCCCAGACAGAGCTGAGCCAAACCAAATGGCCTTTTTTGAATAAGTGATTCTCGTGCATTCGCTTCTCATGTTTTCATTCCAGCTTCTCTGTGCACACAAGGTTTATACTGGAACATCATGAGGCCCTTTGATGATGTCTGTTGTTGGCAGGTGCAGGTCTCTGCTGGGAGGAGCCTTCTCAGATGCCTGGCGAGCAGGCTGCGCCAGGGTGGGGCCCATGTCCAGGTCTGACCTCTTAGCTCTGTTGAGAGGACAAACCTCTCTCTTTATCATCTGGTATTCTGTCACAGTGTAAATTCCAAGGGTTTTGGTGACTCTCAAACCTAGCACAGCAGGCTGAAGAAAAAAGCATTCTTAAAAGAATACGCTTTCCATTTAGGTTTCAAAGACTCTTTAAATTTACAGCATTTAGCTGTGTTAAAAAGAAGTCCAAGAAAGAATTTAAGTTCTAAATATGATACTAACTCGTTCAGAAGAAACCTTCAGGAGAAGGAAACATTAAATGTCCTTTTACTTTCTTATCAGTAATTTTCCTTCACATCTGAGACTGAACCATGGGATGGATGGGAACAAGACTGATGAGGTTTTAGTTGAGACTACCAATGTTTAGATTAGAACTGAATGATTAAAAAATGATTAAAACTGCTTCAGAAGAACAGGTGAAGCAGATAACCAAATGTGAAATAATAATCCCATGAACTGATACAAAACATTTTTCACAGCTGGTACAACACAGAAAATATTCTGTTTTTGTAAATACTATCATTCTAGCATTAAGAACATTTAATAAAGCAAATCAGCAGAATCTGAAAAAACCCTCATATGAGACACTAATATTAATATAAAAAAGAATGAGTAGAAGAAGGACATGTTAATGAGTTAACAGGCTGCCACTTAAGTTGGGGGGGAAACTAAATAGGCCTGAGGAAAAAGAAAACAAATGCCAATGTTGCTAGCTTTTATGCATTTTCAACAAATATTACTCCAGATTTTATTCCTGACATCATCAGAATGAGTTGAATTTAAGAACTACGAGTTGCCAATGATGCATAGGCTTGGAAACAATTATTTTTCTAGGCTGGGATCTCTTCAGGATACAGGCAGAATTGGTTTGGAAACTCCCAGACAGAGCTGAGCCAAACCAAATGGCCTTTTTTGAATAAGTGATTCTCGTGCATTCGCTTCTCATGTTTTCATTCCAGCTTCTCTGTGCACACAAGGTTTATACTGGAACATCATGAGGCCCTTTGATGATGTCTGTTGTTGGCAGGTGCAGGTCTCTGCTGGGGAGGAGCCTTCTCAGATGCCTGGCGAGCAGGCTGCGCCAGGGTGGGGCCCATGTCCAGGTCTGACCTCTTAGCTCTGTTGAGAGGACAAACCTCTCTCTTTATCATCTGGTATTCTGTCACAGTGTAAATTCCAAGGGTTTTGGTGACTCTCAAACCTAGCACAGCAGGCTGAAGAAAAAAGCATTCTTAAAAGAATACGCTTTCCATTTAGGTTTCAAAGACTCTTTAAATTTACAGCATTTAGCTGTGTTAAAAAGAAGTCCAAGAAAGAATTTAAGTTCTAAATATGATACTAACTCGTTCAGAAGAAACCTTCAGGAGAAGGAAACATTAAATGTCCTTTTACTTTCTTATCAGTAATTTTCCTTCACATCTGAGACTGAACCATGGGATGGATGGGAACAAGCGAGCCCCTTGCCATCAAAGCTGGAAGATGAGCTGTCTTCTGCAGATGATAGAAATGGGTCAAGAAGGATGGATAACTGGGCCCTTTCTGCAAGACTTTCCACTAGGGCCGCAATTAACATTTAAGTGAATATTAGTAATTTTTAAAGTAGCATCACATTTACAATAGAGAGATTAAACAGAAACAGTTGTTGTTTCTCACACGACTTGCCCTTTTCCTACTAAAATGTGGCTTCTGTTCCAAAGACAGGTTTCCCTTCATTTTAAACAGTTTGCTAGCATGGTGTTATATCCGCAATCCTGTGTGTAGCTCTGAAGAATGGATGCTGCCATTGAGGATAGATTTCACTGATGGGTTTGCTAGGGTTAGAAGAACCTCTCTGGAGTTGCAGGGTGGCCCATGGCTGTCACCCTGAGCAGAGGCATTGACCAGGAGTGAGTTCTTCACTGCTGACCTGGGTTAAGGCCAGTTTTATGCTAAGATTTTCAAATGGATGATGTGGTTCTAAGTCGCACATTAGGTAAAATACAATTCTTAGCCCCCATAATAACTTTTCACTTTTGTAATTGAGATGACACAAGCCTATGGGCTTCTCCAGGGGCTCAGGGGTAAAGAATCCACCTGCCCAGGGTTTGATCCCTGGATCAGGAAGATCCCCCAAAAAAGGAAATGGTAACCCACTTCAGTATTCTTGCCTGGAAAACCCCATGGACAGAGGAGCCTAGAGGGTTATGTTCCACGGATTTGCAAACAGTCAGACACAAGTTAGCCAATAAACAATAGCAAAAACAAAAAGCCATACAATGGATCTGAAAGTTCTATTACTGCCTTCATTGTGAGAAAAATCACATTTTCTTTCCTTCTTAAAAGATATGGATATTTTCCAGGTTAATGCATATATATATATATATATATATATATCATACATTCTTTTTATAAGCTGAATAATGTTAAGCTTTAAAATGCTATTTAGTCAGCCATTTTCTTTTATAATAAGCTTTATCATATATTGAAAATATTTTATCCCAGTTAACTTTTGAATTTTCATGGAAAGTTTTAATTTTTATATACTCAAATCTGTTGATACTTCTTTGTGGTTTCTGGACTGCACAATGTTCTTTTTAAAAATTAATTCACTTAATTGGATGATAATTACTTTATAATACTGTGATGGTTTTTTACCATTCATCAACATGATAGAGTTGGGTCAAGAAGGATGGATAACTGGGCCCTTTCTGCAAGACTTTCCACTAGGGCCGCAATTAACATTTAAGTGAATATTAGTAATTTTTAAAGTAGCATCACATTTACAATAGAGAGATTAAACAGAAACAGTTGTTGTTTCTCACACGACTTGCCCTTTTCCTACTAAAATGTGGCTTCTGTTCCAAAGACAGGTTTCCCTTCATTTTAAACAGTTTGCTAGCATGGTGTTATATCCGCAATCCTGTGTGTAGCTCTGAAGAATGGATGCTGCCATTGAGGATAGATTTCACTGATGGGTTTGCTAGGGTTAGAAGAACCTCTCTGGAGTTGCAGGGTGGCCCATGGCTGTCACCCTGAGCAGAGGCATTGACCAGGAGTGAGTTCTTCACTGCTGACCTGGGTTAAGGCCAGTTTTATGCTAAGATTTTCAAATGGATGATGTGGTTCTAAGTCGCACATTAGGTAAAATACAATTCTTAGCCCCCATAATAACTTTTCACTTTTGTAATTGAGATGACACAAGCCTATGGGCTTCTCCAGGGGCTCAGGGGTAAAGAATCCACCTGCCCAGGGTTTGATCCCTGGATCAGGAAGATCCCCCAAAAAAGGAAATGGTAACCCACTTCAGTATTCTTGCCTGGAAAACCCCATGGACAGAGGAGCCTAGAGGGTTATGTTCCACGGATTTGCAAACAGTCAGACACAAGTTAGCCAATAAACAATAGCAAAACAAAAAGCCATACAATGGATCTGAAAGTTCTATTACTGCCTTCATCGTGAGAAAAATCACATTTTCTTTCCTTCTTAAAAGATATGGATATTTTCCAGGTTAATGCATATATATATATATATATATATATATCATACATTCTTTTTATAAGCTGAATAATGTTAAGCTTTAAAATGCTATTTAGTCAGCCATTTTCTTTTATAATAAGCTTTATCATATATTGAAAATATTTTATCCCAGTTAACTTTTGAATTTTCATGGAAAGTTTTAATTTTTATATACTCAAATCTGTTGATACTTCTTTGTGGTTTCTGGACTGCACAATGTTCTTTTTAAAAATTAATTCACTTAATTGGATGATAATTACTTTATAATACTGTGATGGTTTTTTACCATTCATCAACATGAATCTTGTGTCCCCCGATCTGGAACCCCCTTCCCAACTCCCTCTCTGCCCTATCCCTCTATGTTGCCCACAGTACTGGCTTTGGGTGCCCTGCTTTTCTGATCATCTATTCTGCATGTGGTAATGTCTACATTTCAATGTTATTCTCTCAAATCATCCCACGCTCTTCTTCTCCCACTGAGTCCAAAAGTCTGTTCTTTATGTCTGTGTCTCCTCACAATGTTCTTATCTTCTGTTCTCAATGTTACACGTGTATCTCAAATATTCCACCATTATACATTTTTTTGGCATTTAAGTTTTTAAATTGTGTGATTTTTTTTGTATCAAATATGGTATAATTTAGTTTTTCCAGATAGCTAGCAATTGAATTACGTACAGTTTATCCAATATATTATAGAATCATATTTATTATATTTAAAATTCATATGCACTTGGATAGCATTCTAACTCAATATTCTTCTATTTGACTACTCCTGTGCCAGTGGGCATGTGACTAAACAACAAGGACAACAACAATGACATACCAGAGGACAATCCTTAACAGATGACCCAGTCATTGTCATGTATCCTTCTAGCTGTAAATTTCAAGAAGACATTGAATTTCTGATTATCAAAGCCCTGTGATTTGAATTCGATACATTATAACAGGGAGAATGCCAGACATGAGCTGAAGCCTCTGAGGGCAGACACCTACAAGGGAGTAAACATGCCATTTTCCTAAATGCCAAGAGCATTTAGAGGAAAAGCTCTTAAGGAATTTACAACTGCCCTCAGTCACTTTGCCTTCATGGAATAAGCATATAGCATAAATTAATATTTCCTGGGAGTGAATCTTTCATAGTATTTTATATGCATAAGTGTGGCTAAGAAATTACTTACATGGGGCCACTGGATTTGCTCTACAATGGCCCACACTCTCTCTGTGGAGTGTGCTTTCTCTAAATCTGAATAAATCTATTTCTTGCCTATTACCTTGTCTCTCGCTGAATTCTTCTCTGCAAAGAGACATGAAGAACCTGAGCCTCAGTGGGTCCAAACGCTGGTTTCACTGGAGAACTAAGGGCCTCACTCTCCATCCTGAACTCCCATCGGAGGGTGTTGAAGGTTGGCAGCTGCAGCAGCACAGGGTTCAGCTTCCACAAAGCCAGATGGCACATGCCTTTGGTGTTGTTTGTCGCTGGCAAAGGCTCTTGAGAATGCTCTCTGCAAACGCTTGACCTTCCCTTAAACTCAAGCCAACTAACCTGTACCTGGGATTGGACTTCAGATCCCCAAAATGCTTGCTCAGTGCTCTTTTCAGCACATCTCTCTGTGCCTTGATTTTCTCACTTTTGAGGAACATCAATCTCATAAGCTATTATGACGACTGATAATTCATTCTTGGATCTTTTGTGCTTTTTATACATGAATTAGACATCAAGAATAGTGTGTTGGGGCTTCCCTGGTGATCCAGAGGTTAAGAATCCCCCTGCCAACACAGGAGACACAGGTTTGATCATTGGTCTGGGAAGATTCCACATGCCTCAGAGCAACTAAGTCTGAGCACCACAACTGCTGAAGCCTAAGCACCTGAAAGCCTGTGCTCTTCAATAGGAGAGGCCACTACAGTGAGAAATCCAAGCACTTCAGCTGGGCAATAGCCCCCACTAATCCCAACTAGAGAAAAACCTGCATAGCAACCAAGACTCAGCACAGCCAAGCAAAGAAATATATAATTTAAAAAAAAAGAAATCATTTACATGAATTATTTTCAGCTGTAATAGGTCATGATTTTGACTAATTCATATGCTTAAAAATTTTACTTCATTTTAAAAAATACTTATTTTTGTTGCTGTTGTTTAGTTACTAAGTTATGTCTAACTTTTGCAACTGCAAGGACTGTAACCCACCAGACTCCTCTGTCTATGGGATCTCCCAGGCAAGAATACCGGAGTGGGTATTTGGGACAATAAGCATATAGCATAAATTAATATTTCCTGGGAGTGAATCTTTCATAGTATTTTATATGCATAAGTGTGGCTAAGAAATTACTTACATGGGGCCACTGGATTTGCTCTACAATGGCCCACACTCTCTCTGTGGAGTGTGCTTTCTCTAAATCTGAATAAATCTATTTCTTGCCTATTACCTTGTCTCTCGCTGAATTCTTCTCTGCAAAGAGACATGAAGAACCTGAGCCTCAGTGGGTCCAAACGCTGGTTTCACTGGAGAACTAAGGGCCTCACTCTCCATCCTGAACTCCCATCGGAGGGTGTTGAAGGTTGGCAGCTGCAGCAGCACAGGGTTCAGCTTCCACAAAGCCAGATGGCACATGCCTTTGGTGTTGTTTGTCGCTGGCAAAGGCTCTTGAGAATGCTCTCTGCAAACGCTTGACCTTCCCTTAAACTCAAGCCAACTAACCTGTACCTGGGATTGGACTTCAGATCCCCAAAATGCTTGCTCAGTGCTCTTTTCAGCACATCTCTCTGTGCCTTGATTTTCTCACTTTTGAGGAACATCAATCTCATAAGCTATTATGACGACTGATAATTCATTCTTGGATCTTTTGTGCTTTTTATACATGAATTAGACATCAAGAATAGTGTGTTGGGGCTTCCCTGGTGATCCAGAGGTTAAGAATCCCCCTGCCAACACAGGAGACACAGGTTTGATCATTGGTCTGGGAAGATTCCACATGCCTCAGAGCAACTAAGTCTGAGCACCACAACTGCTGAAGCCTAAGCACCTGAAAGCCTGTGCTCTTCAATAGGAGAGGCCACTACAGTGAGAAATCCAAGCACTTCAGCTGGGCAATAGCCCCCACTAATCCCAACTAGAGAAAAACCTGCATAGCAACCAAGACTCAGCACAGCCAAGCAAAGAAATATATAATTTAAAAAAAAAGAAATCATTTACATGAATTATTTTCAGCTGTAATAGGTCATGATTTTGACTAATTCATATGCTTAAAAATTTTACTTCATTTTAAAAAATACTTATTTTTGTTGCTGTTGTTTAGTTACTAAGTTATGTCTAACTTTTGCAACTGCAAGGACTGTAACCCACCAGACTCCTCTGTCTATGGGATCTCCCAGGCAAGAATACCGGAGTGGGTTGCCATTTCCTTCTCCAGGGATCTTCCTAACCCAGGGATTGAACCCACACCTCCTGCACTGGCAGGTGGATTCTTTACCATTGAATTACCAGGGAAATTCTATTTATTTATTTATTTGGTTCCATTGGGTCTTTCTTGACGCACGCAGGATCTTTCCTTGTGGTTCATGAACTCTCTCGCTATGGAGTGTAGGCTCCATACTACATGGGGTTCAGTAGTTGCAGCATACAGGTTTAGTTGCTCCACAGCATCTGGGATCTTAGTTCCCTAACCAGGGATTGAACTCGTGTCCCCTGCATTACAAAGCAAATTGCTAACCACTGGGATTACCAGGGAAATCCCCAAAGAAACTTTTATAGAACCACTATCAACCTACATTGCATGAAAAAACATATGGGATAAGACAAAAACAGAGAAGAGACTAGAAATTTGGGGAAAAACACTAAGATATGTTACCCAGCTACTTGGATAACTTATAAGGACCAAATATGATTATGCGTGCATGCACACTAAGTTGTTTCTGACTCACTGAAGCCTTCCAGGCTCCTCTGCCCATGGAATTCTCCAGGCAAGGATATTGCAGCAGGTTGCCATTTCTTTATCCAGGGGATCTTCCCGACCCAGGGATCGAACCTGCCATCTCCTGTGTCTCCTGCATTGGTGGGCAGGTTCTTTTCTGCTGAGCCACATGGGTAGCCAAACATGATTACACTTTCAATTTTTATGCATAAATGCACTTAAGTTTATTTATTTCTCAACAAAGTTTAGATATTAAAAGCTATGCATATCTTAAGTGCTTATTAAAAGCAACAGGATATAATTGAGAAGTTGAATTACTAAAGGATTTAAAAAATGAAACACAGGGTATGGCCCAGAGATTATGAAGATAAAGATTATTCTACTGCTTCTCCACCTGTGATCCAAAGATGGCCTTCCTTAGGACCACCTGGGAGTTTTTCAAGAGGTAGAATCTTGAGCCATCCCAGAACTGCAGGTCTGCATATATTCTAGTGGAAGCTGGGACTCTTCACTTTTTAAATATTTCCATGTGACTGTTTTTCTGCATTTTGAAAATGAAACCTACCAACCTGAAAGTTCCAAATAAGATTCGAGTAAGAAGGAAAAATAGAATCTGGGAAAGCGTTCTTTAGAAGAAAGAGATAGAAGGAAGAGAAGTGGGGAAAGATAAACAGAGATAAAAACACAGCCAACATCATGGTTTCTCAGCCTCATAGACTATCAATACTATGGGCCAGATAAATCTTTGCTGTCAGGTTCAGTCTTGTGCACTCACAGAACATTTAGCCCCAGTTCTGGCCCTCTAATTCCTAGAGGCCGGCAACATCCTCCCACTGCAAGTTGTGACAACCAAAAATATTTCAGACTTTGCCAAATATCCCTCCTGGGGGCATATTTACCCCTGATTGAAACCACTGGTTCACACTAAGGAAACTGATAAAAAACAAAAACAGTAAGCTAGAAAGATAATTAAATCCCTAGACCATATTTTAAAAAGAACAATCAAGTTGAGATGGGAAGCATGCTAATTCATTATGCTTCTCATGTTGGTTTTCTTGATAGCTGAAGTCATAAACTGGAAAGTGAGCTAAGGATAATTTCAAAACTTCATCTACATCTTTCAGAATCTGGCATATTTTGCACAAAAGTTCGTATTTCTGATGTCTCAAAAAGAAATCTTAAAAACCTGGTTCTATCTGCCTGTTTTCCCCTATGGCAACAAATGACTGAAACTGATATCTGGGCATTCCCTTTGAATGGACCAGTTACATTTGCCCCTTATGCATAACAGATGGGAACTTCCCTGGTGGCTCCTATGATAATCTACCTACAATTCGGAGACCCAGCTTCAATCCCTATGTCGGGAAGATCCACTGGAGAAGGAAGTGGCAACTCCCTCCAGAATTCTTGCCTGGAGAATCCCCATGGACAGAAGAGCTTGATGGGCTACAGTCTGTGGGGTTCCAAAGAGCTGGACACGATTGAGCAAGTAACACTTTACAGATAGGCTCCTATGGGGAAAAATTCTATCCATGCTTCTCCACCTGTGATCCAAAGATGGCCTTCCTTAGGACCACCTGGGAGTTTTTCAAGAGGTAGAATCTTGAGCCATCCCAGAACTGCAGGTCTGCATATATTCTAGTGGAAGCTGGGACTCTTCACTTTTTAAATATTTCCATGTGACTGTTTTTCTGCATTTTGAAAATGAAACCTACCAACCTGAAAGTTCCAAATAAGATTCGAGTAAGAAGGAAAAATAGAATCTGGGAAAGCGTTCTTTAGAAGAAAGAGATAGAAGGAAGAGAAGTGGGGAAAGATAAACAGAGATAAAAACACAGCCAACATCATGGTTTCTCAGCCTCATAGACTATCAATACTATGGGCCAGATAAATCTTTGCTGTCAGGTTCAGTCTTGTGCACTCACAGAACATTTAGCCCCAGTTCTGGCCCTCTAATTCCTAGAGGCCGGCAACATCCTCCCACTGCAAGTTGTGACAACCAAAAATATTTCAGACTTTGCCAAATATCCCTCCTGGGGGCATATTTACCCCTGATTGAAACCACTGGTTCACACTAAGGAAACTGATAAAAAACAAAAACAGTAAGCTAGAAAGATAATTAAATCCCTAGACCATATTTTAAAAAGAACAATCAAGTTGAGATGGGAAGCATGCTAATTCATTATGCTTCTCATGTTGGTTTTCTTGATAGCTGAAGTCATAAACTGGAAAGTGAGCTAAGGATAATTTCAAAACTTCATCTACATCTTTCAGAATCTGGCATATTTTGCACAAAAGTTCGTATTTCTGATGTCTCAAAAAGAAATCTTAAAAACCTGGTTCTATCTGCCTGTTTTCCCCTATGGCAACAAATGACTGAAACTGATATCTGGGCATTCCCTTTGAATGGACCAGTTACATTTGCCCCTTATGCATAACAGATGGGAACTTCCCTGGTGGCTCCTATGATAATCTACCTACAATTCGGAGACCCAGCTTCAATCCCTATGTCGGGAAGATCCACTGGAGAAGGAAGTGGCAACTCCCTCCAGAATTCTTGCCTGGAGAATCCCCATGGACAGAAGAGCTTGATGGGCTACAGTCTGTGGGGTTCCAAAGAGCTGGACACGATTGAGCAAGTAACACTTTACAGATAGGTAAATTCCGCATAAAATTCCTGCTATAGGTTATTGGGGTTGTAAAAGATTGGAACCTATCCATATGGTTAGAATTTACATTTAGCTTCCTAGAAATCCAAATGTTATGATTAGCGCTACACTTTTAAACTACTCACGCAATTTACAAGCAACACAGGCAGATAGGTATAGCACGTCAGAGAGATTCCTGCAGTCTGGTGTAATTACAGCCACGGGTTTTGAATTCACAAGGCATGGCTGAGTCCCCCCACACCCTTTGGGTGTGTCCACTGACTGACAAATGCACGCCCAGTATGTTATTATAACTCATAAAAAAAAATGAGTAATGGCTGGCCAGTTTCAACATTCTTAAAGTTTAACCTGGGCTTTATACAATAGGTTTCCTTACAAACTATCCATTAAAAAGAAAATTTCTTCCTGGAATGCAACAGGTCCTCCCCAAACATAATCTTCCTTCAGCTGTGGGGCTGGCTCTGCTCCCCATGGACAACCTCCTGCTGACACAGCTTGGAGGGAAAAAGGTCCACAACCCCAGGTTTAGATTCTGTTCCTCATCTTCGGAAGCTGCACCTTTACCCTATCCCAGGGTTGGTAGCTCTGTGCCCAGTCAACTTAAGTGCAGAATTAAACATGACTACAATGTAAAGGGATTTCCAGGTATGCCCTGCACAGAGTGACTTCAATCATGCAAGTTTCATGCCGTTTAGCTATATAGGTGCTTATCTTTCTCAAGAATGAAGGTCTTAGATATTCTCCCTGATAACTTGGTATTGTTTTAGATGGTAGGCTTCTTTATTTCCCAGCAATGGGGCTGGGAGACTGTCTCTGTGTTTACGGCCATGGACACAACTTTGCTTATTTCCACTTTGTTCAACTGGTCCCACATGGCAGGGAATTTCTGTCAATCTTGTCTAAGTTCTTGGGAAGACAAGTTCTTCTCTCTTCTGAAATCAGCACTTGTCCTTGACATGGACCTTGGGTTACACCTGGATTCCACTGATTTAGTTAACAATCCTTGGAATCTAGTCCACTAAGTTCCTCAGTCAACTCTTTGTCTTAACCTACTCTTCTTGGGTTTGCTTCACTCTTTTTTGTCTTCTCCTCTTTCCATTCCTTCTCATCTTTGTTTTTTTTTTTTTTACATTTATTTTGGAGGCTCATTCCTCCAGCCCTTTTACTCTAGGTCAACTTATTCTACCTTGCCTTGATGCTGAATTTAATATGTCACTATGAACTATCAGACCAGGGCTAGGATTCCTACCTTAACAGCAACAATAGGTGCCCCCAAATGCCACCCTCCCATGATCAAGACAAAAACTGTGGTTCAGTAAGCATCAATAAGCATGAAGACATTGCTTAAAAATTCTCATCAAGGAATGAAGAGATTTGCAAAGGCTTTTTCTTATTTAACATGTTGCCAAGTTATGCTATATAAGTCAATATAATTCAAGATGTAAATTGTACCTTCCTAGTACAGGAATGGAAAAATAATATTTATACAGAACTTTCTTAAAATATCATCCTTGGAATCTTTGTTATATTTACTGGGTTGATTTAAAAATGAAATCCATTGTGCCTTTAAAAACAGTATAACCAATGTTTTTTTGCTAAATTCAGCTTACTAATGTATGAACAAGGGTTTGACTTTCTACTCATGTATT
Source organism: Tragulus kanchil (assembly GCA_022376925.1). Lineage (NCBI taxonomy): Eukaryota > Metazoa > Chordata > Mammalia > Artiodactyla > Tragulidae > Tragulus > Tragulus kanchil. The sequence continues at coordinate 38,001,459 of JAIOJX010000025.1, forward strand.
CATTCATTCGTTCAATAAGCATTTATTAAGCATTTATATGCTATGTGCTCTGGATAGGAAGAGAAAAGGATAAGTGTGCTCCTGATAAATTCAAAGACTATTTGCAAAATAAATCAATAAGCAAATAAGTACAATGAAATGCTACAATAGAGGCTTTGGAAGCACAGAGGAGGCACTAATGAATGTGGTCTAAAGAAGTCACAAAAAGCTATATAGGAGATGTGTTAATACTACATATACAAATAGAGACTTCCCTGGTGGTCCAGTGGCTAAGCCTCCACACTCCCAATGCAGGGGGCCTAGATTCAATCCCTGGTTAGGGAACTAGATCCCACATGCTACTACTAAAGAATCTGAGTGCCACAACTAAGACCTGGCACAGTCAGATAAATGAATGAAAATAACTATTAGAAAACAAAAGTATATATGTACATAACATCTTACAACTGTGTAAAAGACTGATCTGTGAAGGGCACAATTTAGGGGTGGAGGTGAGGAACTGAGTTTGGTCTGGAATGGGTCATAGGGACTGATCAGCACAGAGGAGGGATACACAGGACACTTAAGAACTATAGGCACAAAGGTGCAACCAGAAGGTTGTAAGCAAGTGATGAGAGTGGCTTTTCCAAAAGGAAGGAAAGTGTCAGGCAGCAAGAACAGACAGGGATGAGTGTGTAGAGATTGGCTAGGATTCAAAGGTGCCCCAAATGCCACCCTCATGATCAAGACAAAAACTGTGGTTCAGTAAGCATCAATAAGCATGAAGACATTGCTTAAAAATTCTCATCAAGGAATGAAGAGATTTGCAAAGGCTTTTTCTTATTTAACATGTTGCCAAGTTATGCTATATAAGTCAATATAATTCAAGATGTAAATTGTACCTTCCTAGTACAGGAATGGAAAAATAATATTTATACAGAACTTTCTTAAAATATCATCCTTGGAATCTTTGTTATATTTACTGGGTTGATTTAAAAATGAAATCCATTGTGCCTTTAAAAACAGTATAACCAATGTTTTTTTGCTAAATTCAGCTTACTAATGTATGAACAAGGGTTTGACTTTCTACTCATGTATTCATTCATTCGTTCAATAAGCATTTATTAAGCATTTATATGCTATGTGCTCTGGATAGGAAGAGAAAAGGATAAGTGTGCTCCTGATAAATTCAAAGACTATTTGCAAAATAAATCAATAAGCAAATAAGTACAATGAAATGCTACAATAGAGGCTTTGGAAGCACAGAGGAGGCACTAATGAATGTGGTCTAAAGAAGTCACAAAAAGCTATATAGGAGATGTGTTAATACTACATATACAAATAGAGACTTCCCTGGTGGTCCAGTGGCTAAGCCTCCACACTCCCAATGCAGGGGGCCTAGATTCAATCCCTGGTTAGGGAACTAGATCCCACATGCTACTACTAAAGAATCTGAGTGCCACAACTAAGACCTGGCACAGTCAGATAAATGAATGAAAATAACTATTAGAAAACAAAAGTATATATGTACATAACATCTTACAACTGTGTAAAAGACTGATCTGTGAAGGGCACAATTTAGGGGTGGAGGTGAGGAACTGAGTTTGGTCTGGAATGGGTCATAGGGACTGATCAGCACAGAGGAGGGATACACAGGACACTTAAGAACTATAGGCACAAAGGTGCAACCAGAAGGTTGTAAGCAAGTGATGAGAGTGGCTTTTCCAAAAGGAAGGAAAGTGTCAGGCAGCAAGAACAGACAGGGATGAGTGTGTAGAGGGCCCAAATCAACAAGGCATCCAAAAATTCCAGAGTGGTGGGCGTATATCTGTAAAACACAGAAAGTTGAATTCAAAAACATACATGCACCCCAACACACATAGCAGCACTACTTACAATAGCCAAGAAGAGGAAGCAACCTAAGTTTCCATAGACAGATGAATGGATCAATAAGATGTGGTACATGCATACAATGGAATCTTACTCAGCCATAAAGAAGAATGAAATAATGCCATTTTCCACAACATAGGCAGACCCACCAGAGAGCATCACGCCGAGTGAAGTCGGGTAGAGGAAGACAAACATTATATGGTATTACTTATATGTGGAATCTAAAAAACAACATAAACAAGTATATATGAAAACCAGAAACAGACTCACAGGATAGAAAACAAATTTTTGGTTAACAAAGGGCAAAGGGCAGAGGGAGGAATAAATTAGGAGGATGGGATGAACTGATGCACATGACTATATATAAAATAAACAACAAAGATTTACTGTACAGCACAAGGAACTATATTCTGTATCTTGTAGTATATATTTGACCTATAACGGTTAGGATCTGAAGAAAAAAAAGTACATATATCTAAATCTCTTTGCTGTACAGTTGAAATGTAATATCAGAAACCAACTAGACTTCAATAAAATAGAAAACAACAATTTGCGTTGTTTTCAGTTTTGTTACTTTGTCATAGCAGCAAGAGGAAAGTCATACACTTGGGTGCTTCCTCTTAGTCTGCCTGTGTCTGGTGCAAGTGAAAAGGCTGAAAAACAACTATTAGAAAACAAAAGTATATATGTACATAACATCTTACAACTGTGTAAAAGACTGATCTGTGAAGGGCACAATTTAGGGGTGGAGGTGAGGAACTGAGTTTGGTCTGGAATGGGTCATAGGGACTGATCAGCACAGAGGAGGGATACACAGGACACTTAAGAACTATAGGCACAAAGGTGCAACCAGAAGGTTGTAAGCAAGTGATGAGAGTGGCTTTTCCAAAAGGAAGGAAAGTGTCAGGCAGCAAGAACAGACAGGGATGAGTGTGTAGAGGGCCCAAATCAACAAGGCATCCAAAAATTCCAGAGTGGTGGGCGTATATCTGTAAAACACAGAAAGTTGAATTCAAAACATACATGCACCCCAACACACATAGCAGCACTACTTACAATAGCCAAGAAGAGGAAGCAACCTAAGTTTCCATAGACAGATGAATGGATCAATAAGATGTGGTACATGCATACAATGGAATCTTACTCAGCCATAAAGAAGAATGAAATAATGCCATTTTCCACAACATAGGCAGACCCACCAGAGAGCATCACGCCGAGTGAAGTCGGGTAGAGGAAGACAAACATTATATGGTATTACTTATATGTGGAATCTAAAAAACAACATAAACAAGTATATATGAAAACCAGAAACAGACTCACAGGATAGAAAACAAATTTTTGGTTAACAAAGGGCAAAGGGCAGAGGGAGGAATAAATTAGGAGGATGGGATGAACTGATGCACATGACTATATATAAAATAAACAACAAAGATTTACTGTACAGCACAAGGAACTATATTCTGTATCTTGTAGTATATATTTGACCTATAACGGTTAGGATCTGAAGAAAAAAAAGTACATATATCTAAATCTCTTTGCTGTACAGTTGAAATGTAATATCAGAAACCAACTAGACTTCAATAAAATAGAAAACAACAATTTGCGTTGTTTTCAGTTTTGTTGCTTTGTCATAGCAGCAAGAGGAAAGTCATACACTTGGGTGCTTCCCTCTTAGTCTGCCTGTGTCTGGTGCAAGTGAAAGGCCTTCGATGTGCCTGAAAAACAGAGTCTTGTCACTCCAACCACCAGGAGGGAGTTGGCAGAAACTGGCCACAGCACTGACAAGGAGGAGGAGTGAGGATGGCGCAGTCACTGACCATGGGGAGAGCAGAGCGGGGCAGGTGGCAGGACTCATCACACAGGATGATGCCCTGAAGCAGCTCAGAAGCTTCCAAGGCACAACAGAGCAGGTAGAAGCAGAAAGCCGTGTGTGTGGCGGAGAGCTGAGACCAAATCTGCGCTGCGTCCACTGTTTTACAATGAATCACGATTCGTTTTGAATTTCATTTTGAATTTCAAATAGCCCTAGCTGAACTTTAGAATTTTTTTTTTAATAAATCAAGCATTTGGAGAAAAACCTACCTACTGGATAGGAAAGCCTGTTTGGCAACAGGGCAGTTAGTGAGTCTTAAAGTAAATGAATCAAGTAAAGCTAAACTCTTTCAGCTTTTATTTTGAATCTGTTTTCAATTCTCAAGTATTGCAATAAAATTTTTATATCAAATTTAGAGCCCGATAAGAATGTTTATTTAACCATAAAACAGCTGGAAAGCCAACCACTAATATTATCAGAAAAGTTTAATGATGTGGCTGAAACCAACTCTACTGAGTAAAGACAGGGAAGTGGGTCGAGAGGTTATTAACCATGAAGAACAAACTTTGTGTAGAGAAGTTGGGTCCGAGAGGTTATTAACCACAATTGGTTAACAAAGGGCAAAGGGCAGAGGGAGGAATAAATTAGGAGGATGGGATGAACTGATGCACATGACTATATATAAAATAAACAACAAAGATTTACTGTACAGCACAAGGAACTATATTCTGTATCTTGTAGTATATATTTGACCTATAACGGTTAGGATCTGAAGAAAAAAAAGTACATATATCTAAATCTCTTTGCTGTACAGTTGAAATGTAATATCAGAAACCAACTAGACTTCAATAAAATAGAAAACAACAATTTGCGTTGTTTTCAGTTTTGTTGCTTTGTCATAGCAGCAAGAGGAAAGTCATACACTTGGGTGCTTCCCTCTTAGTCTGCCTGTGTCTGGTGCAAGTGAAAGGCCTTCGATGTGCCTGAAAAACAGAGTCTTGTCACTCCAACCACCAGGAGGGAGTTGGCAGAAACTGGCCACAGCACTGACAAGGAGGAGGAGTGAGGATGGCGCAGTCACTGACCATGGGGAGAGCAGAGCGGGGCAGGTGGCAGGACTCATCACACAGGATGATGCCCTGAAGCAGCTCAGAAGTTTCCCAAGGCACAACAGAGCAGGTAGAAGCAGAAAGCCGTGTGTGTGGCGGAGAGCTGAGACCAAATCTGCGCTGCGTCCACTGTTTTACAATGAATCACGATTCGTTTTGAATTTCATTTTGAATTTCAAATAGCCCTAGCTGAACTTTAGAATTTTTTTTTTAATAAATCAAGCATTTGGAGAAAAACCTACCTACTGGATAGGAAAGCCTGTTTGGCAACAGGGCAGTTAGTGAGTCTTAAAGTAAATGAATCAAGTAAAGCTAAACTCTTTCAGCTTTTATTTTGAATCTGTTTTCAATTCTCAAGTATTGCAATAAAATTTTTATATCAAATTTAGAGCCCGATAAGAATGTTTATTTAACCATAAAACAGCTGGAAAGCCAACCACTAATATTATCAGAAAAGTTTAATGATGTGGCTGAAACCAACTCTACTGAGTAAAGACAGGGAAGTGGGTCGAGAGGTTATTAACCATGAAGAACAAACTTTGTGTAGAGAACAGACTCTATGGAGAGCTTGGAAGACACCAGAGGTCTACACAGAGGTTTCCTTCTGATTCGCTGACCACAGGCGTGAGAGGAGACCACCATGGTGGGGCCCAAGAACTGTGGATGAGGGGGTGAGATGCAACTCCGGTTCCCTTCTCTCTGTTCCTGCCTCTCCAGTGGGTACAAATGTCCACACACGTCTAGGTGGGAGCACAGGCATAGAAGTGAGATGACATGGGGTGGCCTTTCTAAATTTCTTATAAGAAATCACAAACTTCACCAGGGTCTCCTCTTGTCCACTTCATCTACTTCTCAGGATTATTCCCACTTTTTCTTTCTTACTCTACTTTTGTCTTCTCAATATGGAAAGTCAGAGTTATTTCAGTACCTGTCCTTTCTGGGGGTAGGGAGAGGGCTTCTCAGGCAGTACTACTGGTAAAGAATCTGCCTGCCAATGCAGAAGACACAAGACATGAGGGTTCAATCCCTAGCTCTGGAAGATCCCCCAGAGTAGGAGATGGCAACAGACTCCAGTATTCTTGCATGGAAAATTCCTGGTGGGCTACAGTTCATGAAGTCAGACACAACTGAGTGACTGAGCACATACACACCTCTCTGGAGATATGGAACCTACCTTCATCTTTGAGTTCTGAACAGCCTCCCCCAGGGATGTGTAGCATTTAAATGTTCAGCTTATCAAATATGTTTATAGTTACCATTTGGTAAGGCATAAAACTAGGAAAGCCAGTGGACTAAAAGCTAACATGGTCCTTTGTAAGGTTTTGGGGTTTTTTTTGTAAGAAAATTCAAATATAGTAACTTGAAGTGTTTTTAGGGAACGTCTCCTGGTGGAAGAAATATTTACCAGATGCTGGTTCATGATTTACTTGAGAAAAATAGAAATAGCATTAAATAGGGAAAAAATTAAAGCTAAAGGGCATTTTTTTAAAAAAACAAACAATGAAAGGGTGTTCTTATCCTTAGACATATGCTGCTAATGCTATGGCAAGCCCTGGAATAGTGGTTCTCAGGTCTGCTGAAGTGATGCACAATGTCTAGAGTTTTATAAAGTAAAGAGGCTGCTTGTGCTCCATCTAAATGTACTGCATGAGAGTCTCCTGGCACAGGACATGCATGAGGGTGGATAAAACAATCCCTGGGGCTTCCCCTGGTGGTCCAGTGGGTAAGGACACCGCCTTGCAGTGCAAGGGGCGCCGGTTTGAGCCCTGGCCTGGGAAGATCCCACGTGCCGCGGAGCGGCTGGACTGATGTGTCCAATTACCGAGCCAGAGCTCTGGAGCGCAAGCGCCCAGAGCCGGTGCTCTGTGACGACAGACGCCACAGCGATGGGAGGCCCACAGGAGCCAAAGAACAAAGACGGATGAAAATAGATAAATGAAAGACCAATAGAAGTGGCCCGCCTGCTCCACTCCCTCCCCAATCCGTCCCCCACCCAAAATAAATATAAATAAATAAATCTTTAAAACAATCCCTGAAATTCTGGAGAGGGTGCAGGGGAAAAGGGGAAACCCCATTACACTGTTGGTGGGACTGTCAATTGGTATAGACACTATGGAAACAGTATGGAGGTTCCTCAAAGAATTAAAAACAGAGTTGCTATGATCCAGCAATCGCTTTCTTCAGCATATATCTAAACCAAAACTATATTTTAAAACAACACATGCACATCTATGTTCATAGCAATATTGTTTACAATATCCAAGACCTGGAAGCAGCCCAAATGTCTGACAGATGAATGTCCTTTTTGAGTTCTGAACAGCCTCCCCCAGGGATGTGTAGCATTTAAATGTTCAGCTTATCAAATATGTTTATAGTTACCATTTGGTAAGGCATAAAACTAGGAAAGCCAGTGGACTAAAAGCTAACATGGTCCTTTGTAAGGTTTTGGGGTTTTTTTTGTAAGAAAATTCAAATATAGTAACTTGAAGTGTTTTTAGGGAACGTCTCCTGGTGGAAGAAATATTTACCAGATGCTGGTTCATGATTTACTTGAGAAAAATAGAAATAGCATTAAATAGGGAAAAAATTAAAGCTAAAGGGCATTTTTTTAAAAAAACAAACAATGAAAGGGTGTTCTTATCCTTAGACATATGCTGCTAATGCTATGGCAAGCCCTGGAATAGTGGTTCTCAGGTCTGCTGAAGTGATGCACAATGTCTAGAGTTTTATAAAGTAAAGAGGCTGCTTGTGCTCCATCTAAATGTACTGCATGAGAGTCTCCTGGCACAGGACATGCATGAGGGTGGATAAAACAATCCCTGGGGCTTCCCCTGGTGGTCCAGTGGGTAAGGACACCGCCTTGCAGTGCAAGGGGCGCCGGTTTGAGCCCTGGCCTGGGAAGATCCCACGTGCCGCGGAGCGGCTGGACTGATGTGTCCAATTACCGAGCCAGAGCTCTGGAGCGCAAGCGCCCAGAGCCGGTGCTCTGCGACGACAGACGCCACAGCGATGGGAGGCCCACAGGAGCCAAAGAACAAAGACGGATGAAAATAGATAAATGAAAGACCAATAGAAGTGGCCCGCCTGCTCCACTCCCTCCCCAATCCGTCCCCCACCCAAAATAAATATAAATAAATAAATCTTTAAAACAATCCCTGAAATTCTGGAGAGGGTGCAGGGAAAAGGGAACCCTATTACACTGTTGGTGGGACTGTCAATTGGTATAGACACTATGGAAACAGTATGGAGGTTCCTCAAAGAATTAAAAACAGAGTTGCTATGATCCAGCAATCGCTTTCTTCAGCATATATCTAAACCAAAACTATATTTTAAAACAACACATGCACATCTATGTTCATAGCAATATTGTTTACAATATCCAAGACCTGGAAGCAGCCCAAATGTCTGACAGATGAATGCATAAAGACAAACACACACACACATACACACATGCAATGGAATATTACTCAGTCATGGAAAAAATGAAATAATGCCATTTGTAGCAACATGGATAGACCCAGAGATTATCATATTAAATCAGAAAAAGAAAGACAAATACCATACGGTATCTCTTATATCTGGAATCTAAAATATGGGACAAATGAACTTATCTACGAAACAGAAACAGATTCACAGACATAGAGAAAACACCTGTGGTTGCCAAGGGGCAATAGGCAGTGCGAGAGCGAAGGATTAGTACCTTGGGGCTAACAGATGCAAACTGTTATATATGGAACAGAAAAACAACGAGGCCCTACTGCAGAGCACAGGGAACTATTTTCAATATTCTGTGACAGATTGTAATGAAAAAGAATATATCTGTATGTATAACTCAATCATTTTGCTATACAGCAGAAACATTATAGATCACTATATGTCAATAAAATAAACAATAAAGAACTGAAGTGTTGGAGAGGCAGAGAGTACTGAACAGTTGCCCCACAAGACTGCTGATTACACAGTCCTCCCACTGTCCTATCATTCAAAAGTGTAACCTATAGAAGTTGCCCTAAAATTTCTAATTTGACTCAACTTTATCTAAAAATAAGAGTATTTACAGAATGTAAAAATGTTTTTGCTTTGTGGGATTTAAGTTTTGGCTTTAAAAATGTAAAAACAGAGCTAATTAACATATGCAAATGTTTCTAAGTAATTAACATGAAATGCCTGTCACTTACATGGCGAATGAAGATGCAACTGCTGGAATTTTCACTGGTGAATTAGTCTAATTTTGGAATGAAGAACGACTTGGTTTGAAGATTGATAGACTCCCCAATCCGTCCCCACCCAAAATAAATATAAATAAATAAATCTTTAAAACAATCCCTGAAATTCTGGAGAGGGTGCAGGAAAAGGGAACCCTATTACACTGTTGGTGGGACTGTCAATTGGTATAGACACTATGGAAACAGTATGGAGGTTCCTCAAAGAATTAAAAACAGAGTTGCTATGATCCAGCAATCGCTTTCTTCAGCATATATCTAAACCAAAACTATATTTTAAAACAACACATGCACATCTATGTTCATAGCAATATTGTTTACAATATCCAAGACCTGGAAGCAGCCCAAATGTCTGACAGATGAATGCATAAAGACAAACACACACACACATACACACATGCAATGGAATATTACTCAGTCATGGAAAAAATGAAATAATGCCATTTGTAGCAACATGGATAGACCCAGAGATTATCATATTAAATCAGAAAAAGAAAGACAAATACCATACGGTATCTCTTATATCTGGAATCTAAAATATGGGACAAATGAACTTATCTACGAAACAGAAACAGATTCACAGACATAGAGAAAACACCTGTGGTTGCCAAGGGGCAATAGGCAGTGCGAGAGCGAAGGATTAGTACCTTGGGGCTAACAGATGCAAACTGTTATATATGGAACAGAAAAACAACGAGGCCCTACTGCAGAGCACAGGGAACTATTTTCAATATTCTGTGACAGATTGTAATGAAAAAGAATATATCTGTATGTATAACTCAATCATTTTGCTATACAGCAGAAACATTATAGATCACTATATGTCAATAAAATAAACAATAAAGAACTGAAGTGTTGGAGAGGCAGAGAGTACTGAACAGTTGCCCCACAAGACTGCTGATTACACAGTCCTCCCACTGTCCTATCATTCAAAAGTGTAACCTATAGAAGTTGCCCTAAAATTTCTAATTTGACTCAACTTTATCTAAAAATAAGAGTATTTACAGAATGTAAAAATGTTTTTGCTTTGTGGGATTTAAGTTTTGGCTTTAAAAATGTAAAAACAGAGCTAATTAACATATGCAAATGTTTCTAAGTAATTAACATGAAATGCCTGTCACTTACATGGCGAATGAAGATGCAACTGCTGGAATTTTCACTGGTGAATTAGTCTAATTTTGGAATGAAGAACGACTTGGTTTGAAGATTGATAGACTAAGAAGCGACTAAGAAGCTGTATGTTGAAAGAAACCTTCAACTATAAAAATTTTACAAAATTGCTCATCAAGGTGCCTCTTGGTTTCTCTGGTGGTGCTGAGGTGAGTTCTGAAGAGTTTCTGGGGGTGGGGAGTGAGATGCTCAGACAAGTTAAGAACCGAAGGGAGATGTCACAAGGTTGACTGGTATCAAGTGGCTCCCAAGAGTCCCAGCTTGTCTTCACAGATGTTTCCTAGTCGTCTGATACAAGAGCTACAAGACAGAGAAGGCATGCATTCCAAAAAGACCAATCAGAACTCTCTCAATCATCATGTGTATGACTTTTTGAGACTCCATGGACAGTAGCCTGCCATGCTCCTCTGTCCATGGAATCTTCCAGGTAAGAATACTGGAGTGGGTTGCCATTTCCTACTCCAAGGGATCTTCCCAACCCAGCGATCAAATCTGCATCTCTTGTATGTCCTGCAGGCTGATTCTTCACCATTGGAGCTACCTGGGAAGTCCTAAAAAGCTCTAACATGACCAGAAACTTTACAGTCAAGTTGCATTCAGGTTTTTTTGGTAAGAATGGGAAGGGTTAATTTTCATAGTCCTAGTTCAGAGTACCAACATCAAATGAAGAATGCAGTCTATGAATGGATGCCGAGGTCAGAATAGAGGTCTTCTACCAGATTTCACCTTGCCAAGCCGCTCCTCTCCAGATGACATGCCACACAAGCATCACTATGCACCACAGGACCATTTGATGGGACTGATGCACAAAGAACACAACCAGGATCTACACTCTACAGCTAGGACAAAGACCTCTAGGACCACCATCAAAGCAAAGGGTGCTCTTAAGTACAGTGTTATAAATTTCTAAGAGTATTTACAGAATGTAAAAATGTTTTTGCTTTGTGGGATTTAAGTTTTGGCTTTAAAAATGTAAAAACAGAGCTAATTAACATATGCAAATGTTTCTAAGTAATTAACATGAAATGCCTGTCACTTACATGGCGAATGAAGATGCAACTGCTGGAATTTTCACTGGTGAATTAGTCTAATTTTGGAATGAAGAACGACTTGGTTTGAAGATTGATAGACTAAGAAGCGACTAAGAAGCTGTATGTTGAAAGAAACCTTCAACTATAAAAATTTTACAAAATTGCTCATCAAGGTGCCTCTTGGTTTCTCTGGTGGTGCTGAGGTGAGTTCTGAAGAGTTTCTGGGGGTGGGGAGTGAGATGCTCAGACAAGTTAAGAACCGAAGGAGATGTCACAAGGTTGACTGGTATCAAGTGGCTCCCAAGAGTCCCAGCTTGTCTTCACAGATGTTTCCTAGTCGTCTGATACAAGAGCTACAAGACAGAGAAGGCATGCATTCCAAAAAGACCAATCAGAACTCTCTCAATCATCATGTGTATGACTTTTTGAGACTCCATGGACAGTAGCCTGCCATGCTCCTCTGTCCATGGAATCTTCCAGGTAAGAATACTGGAGTGGGTTGCCATTTCCTACTCCAAGGGATCTTCCCAACCCAGCGATCAAATCTGCATCTCTTGTATGTCCTGCAGGCTGATTCTTCACCATTGGAGCTACCTGGGAAGTCCTAAAAAGCTCTAACATGACCAGAAACTTTACAGTCAAGTTGCATTCAGGTTTTTTTGGTAAGAATGGGAAGGGTTAATTTTCATAGTCCTAGTTCAGAGTACCAACATCAAATGAAGAATGCAGTCTATGAATGGATGCCGAGGTCAGAATAGAGGTCTTCTACCAGATTTCACCTTGCCAAGCCGCTCCTCTCCAGATGACATGCCACACAAGCATCACTATGCACCACAGGACCATTTGATGGGACTGATGCACAAAGAACACAACCAGGATCTACACTCTACAGCTAGGACAAAGACCTCTAGGACCACCATCAAAGCAAAGGGTGCTCTTAAGTACAGTGTTATAAATTTCTAATGGTTATCTGGCCCATAATAAATTTCTTCTGTTTTAGAGATTAGCTCACTGAAGAAAAGGCCCGGCCACTGGATTATTTCTGCCATGGCCCACACTCTGTCTGTGGAGTGCACTTTCTCAGAATCTGAATAAATCTATTTCTTACCTAAAAAGAAAAAAAAAAAAAAAAAACAACAAAAGAAAAGGCCAGTGCCTATCTTCACCTGGTTATACTGGCAACAACATGGGAACATCTGGAATCTAGGAGACACGCAATGCATTTTTCCTGAATGAGGAATCAATGGATAGATTCATCAGAGATGCACTTTGCTTTGGCCGTGTGGCATGTAGAATCTTAGTTCCCTGACCAGGGATAGAACCCATGCCTCCTGCATTGGGAATGTGGAGCCTTAACCACTGGACCATCAGGGAAGTCCCAGAGATACACATTTTGAATACTATGATCCTCTCCAATACAGACTAATTTTAATGTAAAAATAATTAAATGGTAGCAGAGTAACTCCTTATCTTCATCACTATTTAAACATATTCTACACCATTATGCTCTCAAAACAGATACTGCATAAAACCTCTGAAGGAGGAATACAAAACAACTACATTTTGAGGTTTTTTGTTTTTATGACCTAACTCAGCAACTGGCTTTACATTGCTGTTGACAGATCTTCTTTTCAGAATAATGAAGTAGCACATTCAGAAGAAACTATTTTTATTTACTCTGCTAGTTCAGCTTTTAAGAGTCTCTTCATCAAAATGTAAATCATTATTATTTAATCAGCAAAAGTCTCGACTCTTCTTCCACCTTAATTCTTAATACAGGCAACTTTCACTTTCCTTATTAATCACTGTAATTACTATGTGGTTTATAACTTTATAAATCAATAAAAACATTTTTCAAATCTCTTAGAATTGGATCTGTTGTTAAAAGATATATTATCTGTCCCAGAAAAAAATCATCATCAGTGATATTAAATATCAAACTTATTTATTCCTGAAGGTTGAAGGGCTATTTTCTCTTTTTAGATCTATTTTTTATTGAAGTATAATTGATTGACAATGCTGTGTTAATTTTCACTGTACAGCGAAGTGATTCGGTTATACATACATATATACATTTTTTTCTATATTCTTTTCCATTATGGTTTATCACAAGATATGAAGGACTGCTTTCTAATAGATATTAAGTAGTTGAATGGCTTTCGGTGCATCTTAGAAAACAGAAATTCTCCCAGAATATAAATATGTCCATCCTCACTTTTAATAATCCCACATTTCACTGTGAAGAGGGGAGAAGAGGCTATTTATCAAGAGGCAACAAGTAGCAGATCACTGGTCTCTAGATTTTTCCAATGAAAGAAAAAAGACTAAGTTGTATTCTTTAATGTATAGACCTCTATATTGAAAGTAAATGAAATCAATGATTATAACTTTGAGAAACCAGGGTCTGTGAGGTAGATGTTACCTACAAAACAGGTGGATCTTTACCTAGCATGATGGATCAGCTCTTTCTAAAATGACTGAGTTCAGGCGACCTATGATGCTTGATTTTAAGTGGTTTGTCCTTTCCAAATTCTGTCCACCCCTACTCTCCCGCGACTCCACAGCTCACCCAAAGTCCTAGAGTGTGGCGTTTAGGGGCAGAGAATAGTTCAGGTTTAGAGAGGTGTTCTGTAAGAGAATGCCCATTGTATACATAAGTCAGTGATTTAAAAATTAAGATTTGCTTTATTTATGCCTTTTGTATTTTGTCTTGGTCTGTGTGTTTCCAAAGAAGCTATGCCCAAAAGGCTTACACTCCAAAATAAAGCCCTATTAGTTCTGTTCCAAGAAAGATGGAAAGCTATTATTTCATTTTGTCCATCAATTTTCTAAAAATGGACACTTTTTACTTCTAAATATATAGGTAACTTAGAATGTGTGAATAAAAATCAGGGTGTTGGAAAAAGTGCTATGGTTTGAGATGCTCCATAATAAAGACATTATTGTAATGGTTATGAGTTTGTGTTGCATCTACACTGCTCAGATTGCTAGCTACACTTACAGCTTTCTGTACAATGGAATCAAAAGGCTTCCTGTCACAGATTGTCATGCTTTGGACTATAGGGACCTATAACTGGCTATGCCAGGTTTAACCCAATCAGAAACTCTGTCCTGCATGATGAGCAACAAGTTGGCCAGGACCTTCTTCAGAGAATTTTTAATACAAGAGAGTCAGGTGACCATGAAGCTGACAAAGAGAGAGAAGGCAGTAAGTAGAAATATGGGTAGTGGAAAAAAAGAAAAAAGCAAACAAGGTAGGAAGGAGAGAGCTTGGCAGAAAGAAGCTGGTAAAAAAGGAAAAATATCAAAGAGAAAAAGTTCTAGAAATTGAAAACCTATTGTGTCCTAAATGATATCCTTATATTTCTCAGAGACTAAATGTGAAACTAGCAATATTTTTATAGTAAAACTACCATCATCCGAGGTAACATGAAAGAGTATAACAACCATATAAAAAATTATGAACAAAACAAAATCAAAACAGAATCTCCACTATTTTACTAGAGGGTGAGGAAAACAATTGTGTATTACCGGAAACCTTTGTGAGTGTTTGGAATCATAGGGCCACTGCAGACCTGCCTACAGAGACCTGTATGTCTGAGATGCTTCTTAGAAGGACAGTTCTGACTCCAACTTATTGAGATCACAAACACAAGATATCCTGGACCCCAAAAGAAAACAGGTTAAGCTTGAAGGCCCATTGGCCTGTTAAGTATGACTGGGATGATGACCTACCAGAACAGACTGCAAATGAAAAAGGAAATGGAAGCAAAAATGGGCATCTGGGTTTCCCTGGTGGCGGCAGCAGTAAGGAACCTACCTGCCAACGCAGGAGGCTTAAGGGACATGGGCTTAATTCCTGGATTGGGAAGATCCCCTGGAGTAGAAAGTGGCAACCGATTCTGGAATTCTTGCCTGGAGAATCCCATGGACAGAGGAGCCTCTAGGGCTACAGTCCATGGGGTCCCAAAAAGTCAGATAGGACTAAAGCAATGAGCATGCATGCATACCCAGTGGAGGTTTCCAACATCCCTGGCTTCTCTATTTAAAAGGACCCAAGATATGCAGACTCTTGGGTAAATTCAGCAATGTTCAAGTGAGTGCTTACAAGTATATACACTCTTTGGAGGGGTGAACATTTGCAGCAGTTGTGACATTATCAGACGTAAAATAAGATATGGATTTCCTTCTCTTAGCTTTGATGTTTTTCTTTCCTTTTCAAAAATTTTTATTTTATATTGGATTTACAATGTTGTATTAGTTTCAGGTATTTAGCAAAGTGATTTAGTTATACATATACATATGTCTATTCTTTTCCAGATTCCAATTTAATTAGAGTTTTGAAGGGAACTAACAAAAATTAAATGTACATATTGGTTGCAAATTATAATCACAACAGCTAAAAACCTAAAAAAAAGACATGCCTTAGATTTGAAGAAATACAGTACATCTTGAAATGCTGCCTGCTTTGTAGCCAATCCTAAACTCTTCTTTGGAAATTTCACAAGGTAAAAAGACCAGTTGTTTAGTTCAAGATGTATTCCTATGACAGTGAATGTGGCTTAACTTGTATATGAAGTTTCAGAAACCATACCTTCACTGATTTATAGAAATGTATCATTTTCCTCTCCACTTTCCTGCTTAAAAGTCTCACTGAAATTCTTATTGTTTATGAGAAAGAGAAACGGAAAGGGAAAAAGAAAAAATCTAAGGAATGGTATTTCTTCATAAAACTCAGTACACTTGGGCTTTCTAAACTTCTACAGACTACTGCATATCCGGCCTCAGAAAACAGGTTAAGCTTGAAGGCCCATTGGCCTGTTAAGTATGACTGGGATGATGACCTACCAGAACAGACTGCAAATGAAAAAGGAAATGGAAGCAAAAATGGGCATCTGGGTTTCCCTGGTGGCGGCAGCAGTAAGGAACCTACCTGCCAACGCAGGAGGCTTAAGGGACATGGGCTTAATTCCTGGATTGGGAAGATCCCCTGGAGTAGAAAGTGGCAACCGATTCTGGAATTCTTGCCTGGAGAATCCCATGGACAGAGGAGCCTCTAGGGCTACAGTCCATGGGGTCCCAAAAAGTCAGATAGGACTAAAGCAATGAGCATGCATGCATACCCAGTGGAGGTTTCCAACATCCCTGGCTTCTCTATTTAAAAGGACCCAAGATATGCAGACTCTTGGGTAAATTCAGCAATGTTCAAGTGAGTGCTTACAAGTATATACACTCTTTGGAGGGGTGAACATTTGCAGCAGTTGTGACATTATCAGACGTAAAATAAGATATGGATTTCCCCCCTTCTCTTAGCTTTGATGTTTTTCTTTCCTTTTCAAAAATTTTTATTTTATATTGGATTTACAATGTTGTATTAGTTTCAGGTATTTAGCAAAGTGATTTAGTTATACATATACATATGTCTATTCTTTTCCAGATTCCAATTTAATTAGAGTTTTGAAGGGAACTAACAAAAATTAAATGTACATATTGGTTGCAAATTATAATCACAACAGCTAAAAACCTAAAAAAAAGACATGCCTTAGATTTGAAGAAATACAGTACATCTTGAAATGCTGCCTGCTTTGTAGCCAATCCTAAACTCTTCTTTGGAAATTTCACAAGGTAAAAAGACCAGTTGTTTAGTTCAAGATGTATTCCTATGACAGTGAATGTGGCTTAACTTGTATATGAAGTTTCAGAAACCATACCTTCACTGATTTATAGAAATGTATCATTTTCCTCTCCACTTTCCTGCTTAAAAGTCTCACTGAAATTCTTATTGTTTATGAGAAAGAGAAACGGAAAGGGAAAAAAGAAAAAATCTAAGGAATGGTATTTCTTCATAAAACTCAGTACACTTGGGCTTTCTAAACTTCTACAGACTACTGCATATCCGGCCTCAGGAGACCCTTAAAGATATAAAAATTGGTTTTCTTATTGGATTTCAGATATTAAACCTCCTCTCTCACCAGCGCTGATCTAGTGATTTCTCTCACCAGACCTGCACTGCCTGTGAGTTTTGCAGGTGACCAGAAGAGCTAGTGGGAGCAAGTTGTTGGCAAGTAAAGCCAATTTTCATCAAGCAAAAAGATCTCTTCCTTGACATCCCCCAAGTCAGTCATGGTTCTGTCTTTCTGTGATGTCTGGGTCTTTTGTTTTTCACTCACTTCTTCATTTCAGGTTTTAAAGCATTTCCCAGTGGGAGATTCACTGATTTCTCTAAGGTTTTTTTTTTTTTTTCTCTTCTTTCTCCTTTTTATCGCTTTCCTGTTTGTCATTCTGTATGTCAAATTCTTTACCTCTTCTGCTCAGTAGCACCATTAACCCTGTTTCTCTTTCTAGTTCAAAATTGTGAACTCTATTTTTAAATCATTTTATTACAGAACATGTTCATCAAGACTGATAAACTAGAAAAGAGAGAGGAGAAGAAAAACCTTATCTGTTACCTTACTTCATAAACATAAGTCTTTTGTTTTGTTTGGCCACTTCTATTGGTCTTTCATCATCCATCTTTGCTTTTTTGGCCTGTGTGGGCCTCCCATTACAGTGGCCTCTGTTGCCACAGAGCACCGGCTCTGGGTGCATGCGCTCCAGAGCTCCGGCTCGATAGTTGGACACATTGGTCCAGCCACTCTGTGGCACATGGGATCCTCCCAGGCCAGGAATTGAACCAGTGCCCCTTGCACTGCAAGGCAGACTCTTTACCCACTGGACCACCAGGGAAGCCCAACATAAGTCTTTTTCGGTATCCTTCCATTTCCTCCTAGTTTCCTGACTCATGCACGTGTTTTCCTATAGAGCTGTAATCATGTAATAGAAACCTAAATCATTTTGCATACTCATTTTTCATTATTACTTTTGTGCAGAAAGGATTCTATGTTGTTATGAATTTTTATAGCCTTAATTTTATTGCCTGATTAATACTGCATTATGTGGATGGATTTTAATTTAAATATTTTCCTCTCTCTGGTTCTGTTCTCATCAGAAATATGAGTATCTGCTTCTTTGAATGGCTCCCAGAATTAATCTCATGTCTCCCTTCCTTTCTCACTAGGTGCTTTCTTTCTGGTCTCCACAAAAGCAACTGTGAGGTCTGTTGTTGCTACTGCTCCCTGTGTCTGACGGTCTTTTCTCCTTTCACATGACACGTTCCATTCCAAGAGGAAAAGGTGGACCTGAGACAGCCACCCTTTCAAGGCTGCGGCTCAACCAAGTAGAAGTGATGGATGCTGGTAGCCTTGGAAGTAAATGGAAACCAGAATTAGGACTATTCTGTGGTCTGTGCAATGTATATTTTTAAAGCTACAGGAAGCAAGATTTGAATCTTTTAGAGTTTTCATTAAAGGAATATAAAGTTGGACTTCAGCATATCTGGTGAAAAATGAATCAAGGCAGTGACTTCAAAAAGAGGAAAGACAACTGCCTTAGAATCCTTAGGCTGCATTTCTCAAGTCTCTGATGATGTCATCTTGGATTCTAAGTTCCTCATGCCTGAGTGGAGGGCCGGGA
The DNA here is from genome assembly GCA_022376925.1 of Tragulus kanchil. Taxonomy (NCBI): domain Eukaryota; kingdom Metazoa; phylum Chordata; class Mammalia; order Artiodactyla; family Tragulidae; genus Tragulus; species Tragulus kanchil. The sequence continues at coordinate 38,020,186 of JAIOJX010000025.1, forward strand.
GAGAAAAACCTCCAAGATTCCCTCTATAGTCGACGGCCAGAGTGCAGCCAAGTTAGAAACACCCCAAAGGACTCATTTTTGGTCTGAGGGCCACGGAGCCTTAATGCTGTGATTTACATATTTTACAGTGGCCTCTGTTGCCACAGAGCACCGGCTCTGGGTGCATGCGCTCCAGAGCTCCGGCTCGATAGTTGGACACATTGGTCCAGCCACTCTGTGGCACATGGGATCCTCCCAGGCCAGGAATTGAACCAGTGCCCCTTGCACTGCAAGGCAGACTCTTTACCCACTGGACCACCAGGGAAGCCCAACATAAGTCTTTTTCGGTATCCTTCCATTTCCTCCTAGTTTCCTGACTCATGCACGTGTTTTCCTATAGAGCTGTAATCATGTAATAGAAACCTAAATCATTTTGCATACTCATTTTTCATTATTACTTTTGTGCAGAAAGGATTCTATGTTGTTATGAATTTTTATAGCCTTAATTTTATTGCCTGATTAATACTGCATTATGTGGATGGATTTTAATTTAAATATTTTCCTCTCTCTGGTTCTGTTCTCATCAGAAATATGAGTATCTGCTTCTTTGAATGGCTCCCAGAATTAATCTCATGTCTCCCTTCCTTTCTCACTAGGTGCTTTCTTTCTGGTCTCCACAAAAGCAACTGTGAGGTCTGTTGTTGCTACTGCTCCCTGTGTCTGACGGTCTTTTCTCCTTTCACATGACACGTTCCATTCCAAGAGGAAAAGGTGGACCTGAGACAGCCACCCTTTCAAGGCTGCGGCTCAACCAAGTAGAAGTGATGGATGCTGGTAGCCTTGGAAGTAAATGGAAACCAGAATTAGGACTATTCTGTGGTCTGTGCAATGTATATTTTTAAAGCTACAGGAAGCAAGATTTGAATCTTTTAGAGTTTTCATTAAAGGAATATAAAGTTGGACTTCAGCATATCTGGTGAAAAATGAATCAAGGCAGTGACTTCAAAAAGAGGAAAGACAACTGCCTTAGAATCCTTAGGCTGCATTTCTCAAGTCTCTGATGATGTCATCTTGGATTCTAAGTTCCTCATGCCTGAGTGGAGGGCCGGGAGAGAAAAACCTCCAAGATTCCCTCTATAGTCGACGGCCAGAGTGCAGCCAAGTTAGAAACACCCCAAAGGACTCATTTTTGGTCTGAGGGCCACGGAGCCTTAATGCTGTGATTTACATATTTTAGGAGCAGTTCTAACACACACAGAGATCATCCTCTTTAGATTGCTAGCAGTAAAAAAGAGAAGTGATGGATTTCTTAGGAGGAAGCTATACAAAGCAGTAAATTCTCATGGAAACAGAACCACACCTTTTTGTGGAGGTTTTGTACTCTTAGGGGCTGAAGAAATGGCTGGCCTAGCCTGGGACCAAACTGTTATTTTCGATTTTTCTGTTGACATTCTTGTATCTTCTGCTCTATTCTTTGCACGCAGCCTATAGATCAGCAGAATTTTCAAGAATATGGATAGGCCTTGTAGCAAGAGGAAGGAAGCAGATCTAGAGAAAGGGGAAGAAGCACATTTAATGGCTTTGGTTTCTGATAAATATAAACCTATTCATTCTTCCTCCTTCCTTCCACTTTCAAAAGGAGAGGCTAGTTTGGGGACATGGTTAGGATTACACAATAACCAGCTGATAGGATAGGAAAAAAAAATATTCTAAAGTATTTTGAATTCTGTATTTTGTACTCTGTACACTTTAGAAGTGTGTTAGAAAGTGCTAGTCACTCAGTCATATCCAACTCTGGGTGACCCCATGGACAGCAGCCCACCTGGCACCTCTGTCCATGAGCTTCTCCAGGCAAGAAGAGTAGATTGGCTCACCATTCCCTTCCCCAGAGGGGATCTTCCCGACCCACCAGGAATCGAACCCAGGTCTCCTGCATTGTAGGCATATTCTTTACTATTCGAGCCACCAGGGAAGTCCCATCTTTAGAAGGAATGACTAATTTTGTTCCTGGGGTCATAGTCACTCACTAAAGAAACCCAGGTCTCCTGCCCAAATTGAAGTGAATAAAATGCTCATTTTGAGGACAATGGCAGTGACTTCAAAAGCTGCCTTAGAATCCTTAGGCTGCATTTCTCAAGTCTCTGATGATGTCATCTTGGATTCTAAGTTCCTCATGCCTGAGTGGAGGGCCGGGAGAGAAAAACCTCCAAGATTCCCTCTATAGTCGACGGCCAGAGTGCAGCCAAGTTAGAAACACCCCAAAGGACTCATTTTTGGTCTGAGGGCCACGGAGCCTTAATGCTGTGATTTACATATTTTAGGAGCAGTTCTAACACACACAGAGATCATCCTCTTTAGATTGCTAGCAGTAAAAAAGAGAAGTGATGGATTTCTTAGGAGGAAGCTATACAAAGCAGTAAATTCTCATGGAAACAGAACCACACCTTTTTGTGGAGGTTTTGTACTCTTAGGGGCTGAAGAAATGGCTGGCCTAGCCTGGGACCAAACTGTTATTTTCGATTTTTCTGTTGACATTCTTGTATCTTCTGCTCTATTCTTTGCACGCAGCCTATAGATCAGCAGAATTTTCAAGAATATGGATAGGCCTTGTAGCAAGAGGAAGGAAGCAGATCTAGAGAAAGGGGAAGAAGCACATTTAATGGCTTTGGTTTCTGATAAATATAAACCTATTCATTCTTCCTCCTTCCTTCCACTTTCAAAAGGAGAGGCTAGTTTGGGGACATGGTTAGGATTACACAATAACCAGCTGATAGGATAGGAAAAAAAAATATTCTAAAGTATTTTGAATTCTGTATTTTGTACTCTGTACACTTTAGAAGTGTGTTAGAAAGTGCTAGTCACTCAGTCATATCCAACTCTGGGTGACCCCATGGACAGCAGCCCACCTGGCACCTCTGTCCATGAGCTTCTCCAGGCAAGAAGAGTAGATTGGCTCACCATTCCCTTCCCCAGAGGGGATCTTCCCGACCCACCAGGAATCGAACCCAGGTCTCCTGCATTGTAGGCATATTCTTTACTATTCGAGCCACCAGGGAAGTCCCATCTTTAGAAGGGGAATGACTAATTTTGTTCCTGGGGTCATAGTCACTCACTAAAGAAAATGTCTTCCAAGTATTATGTAAGACTGCATCTGCTATATCCCCCAAGAGAGGTTACCAGAGAGAAGGGTGAATAAAAAGAGACTGCTCAGGCCTGCTTTGTGAGGAAACCAAGGCTGAGACTGGAACATATATAAAAGGTTTTAATTTGATTCACATATTTCATTTAAAGACTGTTTCATATTAAAATATTAAACTTCATATTATCTCTCTTAAAACAAAAAAATTGCTTGCTGTTTCTTTTTGAGCACCTTGAAATGGAAGGTGAGGCTTCAAAATAAGTAATAAAAAGAAACATGACAATTATGTTACTTCAACTGGATAATTAGCAAAAGTTAATTATTTAATCCAGGAACCAGAAGGAGTTAAATTATAACTTGAACCTAAAGAAGGTACTACTCTTATAAATATTAATTTCTACTCTATGCATTTAGACTCATGACTTTCAGTGACCTCAAGATCTAAGGTAAACCTTTTCTCTAATAAAATGCTTTACTGAAATCCATAAAACCTATCCTGCATATAAAGAAACCAACAACAAGCATCACTTACAGACCATCACAGATACAATTGAGGAAACTGGTGCCAGAGCTGCCTTCGATTAGATAATCAGGACTATATTTAAATGTCAGTCTATAAACAGTGGACCTATGTCATACAGAAGAATGATGTCTGGTATGAGCTTTGGTGCCAGGAACAGAGACCTCAGTTCTGGTTCTGCCATTCCCTGGTGCTGTGGCCTTGGCTCAACTCTTTAACCTCTCAGGCCTCCACTTAAGAGGAAGTCTGAAAGGCAGGGGATAAATTTACATGCATGACTGACTCATTTTGCTGTCCAGCAGAAACTAACACAACACCGTAAGCAACTATACTCCAGTAAAAATTAACATACAGTGGATGGATTAATCGTATGCATCACATAGTGTTATGTGAGGTTTGACACATATAAAAGGTTTAACAGAACACTGACAACACAGAACCCTTAAAAATGCCAGTTGATCATGAGTGCTCTCAAGAAGCAACTATTGGGTCGGTTCTCCTTTGAGTTGACCCACTGTTCTAGCAGTGTCTTCCACTTTAACATCGCGGATTCTCCCTTAAACTGGCCCGCTGTACTGGCAGCGACTCTCTCTTCCCCCACTCTAATAAACTTTACTTTCCTCTCACTCAAAAAAGAAAAAAAAAGAAACAACTATTGAACACTTACTCTGTGCCAGGCACTACTCTGGTCACTGGTGATAAAGCAATGAACAGAACAGACGAAAATTCTTCCCCTGATGAAACACATATTCTAGCAGAAAATATTTCACAATTAAGTAGTATTTATAGTTATTTACAATTACTGCTAAACCAGTGGGTCTTAATATCACCCAGAGGATACTTAGCAAAGTTTGGAAATATTTTTTGGTTGTCACACTAAGGGAGAAGGGACAGCTAGACTGGCATCTAAGCAATGAAGGATACTGATAAACATCCTACAGTACACAGATGGGCCCCACAACAAAGATCTGGCCCCAAAGGTCAACAATGCAGAGTTGAGAAATTCTGTTCTAAAGGCTATGTATGGACTCAGTTAATCCTTAATACAGCCGTATGAGGTACAGACTTCAACTTTGGCTATTTCATAGTATTTTATAGTAGCTAAGAGTAATAATATTTTTTTAAAGAATCTTTTTTTTTGTTTTTGGTTATGGACGATTTTAAAAATTTTTCATAGTATCTGTTGCAATATTGCCTAAGTTTAATGTTTTGCTTTTGGGGGGCCCTAAGGCATGTGGGATGTTAGTTTTTTCACTAGAGATCTAACCTGCATACTAGCATTGGAAGGCAAAGTCTTAAACACTGGACCACCAGGGAAGTCCCAGTAATGCGATCTTACAAAGTATGATATACAGCATTTATAGTAAAAGCAAATACACAGTGTGTGCTAAGTTGCTTCAGTTGCATCTGACTCTTTGTGACCCTATGGACCGTAGCCCACCAGGTTCCTCTGTCCATGGGATTCTCCAGGCAAGAATACTGGAATGGGTTGCTATGCCTTCCTCCAGGGGAATCTTCTCCACCCAGGGATTGAACCCACGTCTCTTAGGTCTCCTGCATAAACTGGTGGGTTCTTTACCACTAGTGCCATCTGGGAAGTCCCATATGCATACAATATAGCATATTTAAATATTAATTTATAAGATTTATATGAAAATTAGATAGAGACACGCACACCTCAGTGTATTTCAACTCAGTTTAAACACAGATGGCAGATTTTACAAAAGCTGACTCCGAGTTCACTTTACAACCAATGGCTGTACCATGGTGCCAGTTAGATTTTAAATGATTTATCTCGCCACATCCTCACTCACAGGCAGAAGGTGATCTTCTGCACCACATCTGCACTGATTCGGACGTTAGAACAAGAAAGCAGAAACGTCAGACTAGGAGTCCAGAGACTTCATCATTTCACAAGCTGTGGCATCTTGGGGCACATTGCTTAATTTCCCTGGGCATCTGAGACTCTCCAATGCATAGGGCAATCACATCCCTCAGATCATGTGTGAAAGTGCTATGGAATGTGCAGTGAGCAACCACTGCAGCTGACATTTACTGTGTGGTCCATTGACTTATTTACTTCTCCCCATAGCCTGGGAGGTAGGTTTGCTGAGCAATGCAAGTTGAAGGGAACAGGGGTGTGGCAAGGTGGTGACCTGCCTTGGAGGTCACAGGTCAGAATGTGGCAGCTCAAAGGTTCTCACCAGGCAGCGTGGCTCCAGAGCCCGCCCTCTGGACCAGTGTGGGCTGCTCTGGCTCGGAGCAGGGAGCCCGGGGTGCTCTCCCAGGAGAAGTTCTGGTGGGCCACGGCTCATCCTCCTCTTTACCCCAAGGGCTGCTCTGCTCTGCTCACAGTCAAGCTCCTCCCTAGTGCTGACTAGTCAGCTAGCTGGTTCATTCATCAAAGCAGAGAGTAAAGCCTGTCTTCTTATGTGTGTGCCAAGTCTCTTCAGTCATGTCCTCATGTCCAACTCTTGGTGACCCCATGGACCGTAGCCCTCCAGGCTCCTCTGTCCATGAGATTCACCAGGCAAGAATACTAGAGTATTCTATTTATTGGAGCATATTCTAGTTATTGGGGTGTAACTGTTTTATACTGTTGTGTTCGTCTCTGCTCTACAATGAAGTGCATCAGCTGTGTGTATACATGTATCCCCTCTTTCACGAGCCTCTTTCACCACTACCACATTCCACCCATCAAAGCCGTCACAGAGTACTGAGCTGAGCAACCTGTGCTATGAAACAGCTTCCCACTAGCTGTCTATTTCACATGACACTGTATGTATGTCAAGCCTCATCTTCCAATATGCTCCATTCTCCCCTCATCTCTGCATGCCTGTTACTCACATCTGCATCTCTATTCCTGTCCTGCCAATAGGTTCATCTCTACCAAACAGATATATGCACTCCAATGTTCACTGCAGCACTGTTAAAACCAGAACATGAAAGCAACCTAAAAGTCCATCACCAGATGAATGGGTAAAGAAGATGTGGTACATGTATATAGTAGAATATTACTCAGCCATAAAAAGGAATGAAATTTGGTCACTTGTAGTGATGTGAATGGACCATGAGTCTGTCATACAGACAGAAGTAAGTCAGAAAGAGAAAAATAAATATTCCATACCAATGCATATGTATGGAATCTATACAAATATGTTTCTTTTTTCCAAATTACTTTCTTTTAAGTAGGTCACTAGAGTACACAATAGATGCACCAATGCAATACAAAATTCAGTGGTTCAGAAGAATACCCAAGGACAATTAATGGTCCTTCCTATCCTTGTCTCCTGGCTGCCCAGTCCTTTCTACTTAGCCAAACATCATTACTAGCCTCTTGTATACTCATACTTAAAAAAGTATATTTATCTCATACTTAAGTAGCATAAAATACTCCACTTGTAAAATATAAAAAAAATCATGTTTTCCTTTAGCACTTTCGTGTTATATTTCAAAGTTGAGATCTTTGAAAGAGCAGAATTTATTTTGGAGGATCATAAGAGTTGGGATTGAATTTTCTTGTTTTCCAGATGGCTTCTCAGTTGTCACAATAATTCCCATCAACTAATATATCCTTTCCCCACTGATCTGAATTATATAAAAACTTTTCATATTATTTGAATCTATTTCTTGATCTTCTGTTGATCTGATAATCAATAAACAAATATACAAACTATTACAACTACTGTAGCTATGCCCCATGCTTTTACTATGTGGCAGGGCCAGGTGTCCTCATTACTTACCGTTTCCAGAATTCTTCTGGCTGTTCTTTAAGAACTTAGAATCAGCAAGTGTTAGTTTTGCTAGACTTGTGTTATATTCATAACTTAACTTAGAGAAAACTGAAACCTTCAGGATGTCGAATCCTCCCATTTATGGAGATTGTATACTTCTATATTAAAAGTCTTTACCTCCCCACTCTTGTGGTGAACTCTCATAACAGTTTTAAGGTTTTTTTTTTTTTCTTTTCCAGGTCTTCCTCTATTATATTTACTCCTAGAGTTAGCAATACATTCCTCTCTAGTTAATGTTATCACAAACAAGTCTTTCTAAACAGACATGATAATAAAAACCATTAGCTACAGTTACATACAAAATATCATTCATTTTTGTTTTTGTTTTGCTTATACACCCTGTTCTTGGAATCTTACCAAACTCAAGAGATGAAAGCTTCACTAGGACCATAGCCACATAACATACTTGTTTTTAACTCCTTCTAATACTTTTCTCCTAAAATGTTTCAGCATGAATATAGAACTTACTAGATTTTTACAAATCTTTGCCTCACATTAGCTTCATCTTCAGTTTTGAGAGTATACAAAGTCTAGTGGTGTTACATTACATATGAACAATTTTTACTGAGATAAACCACAAAAGTTACCTCCTAAATTCATTCCAGCTTGAAGACACTTCTGAAGTCTGCAGGCAGGACAATTCTTCCGTCGAATCTTATCAATTATGCAGTCATTTCTTCCAGCACATAAATAGTTATGTTGCCCTGAATAAAATAATAAAGAACAATTGTTAAAATAAAGACCAGTATTTAATATAAAATGCTAATATGCATCATCTGATAATGAAACATCCTCTTTTCTGTCTTGAAATCTTTTCTTTGAAATAGTAAAAGAGAAACATGATTTGCGAATACTGTAGGCACAGGAATGGTTGGTTGAACACAGCTGAGACTTTAGGTTACAGATGATAAGCTTAACACTATGTTTATTTCCAACAGGTTTTCAAGGAAGTAGAGCTGTACTTCCCAGTGCTGAATCTACTGGCATGTGCCCTTTCAGGAGAGGGTGCACATTTCACCCAGATATCACCCACACCAAACTAAACAAAGGCCCTGCTTCATCTTTTAATCTTATTGAAATAGAGGTGGTTTACAATGCTGTGTTAGTTTCAGGTGTACAGCAAAGTGATTCAGTTATAAATTTATATACATGCTTTTTCATATTCTTTTCCATTTGGCTTATCACCCGATAGTGAATATAGTTCTCTGTGCTGTAGACCTTGTTGTTCATCCTTCTTATATACACCCGGTTTATATGTGCTAACCCCAAACTCCCAACTGCTGATGCTGCTGAAGCTCCTCTGCCTACTCCCATTTATACATGTCTTCAATGGGAAGGCTTTCTAAACAGACATGATAATAAAAACCATTAGCTACAGTTACATACAAAATATCATTCATTTTTGTTTTTGTTTTGCTTATACACCCTGTTCTTGGAATCTTACCAAACTCAAGAGATGAAAGCTTCACTAGGACCATAGCCACATAACATACTTGTTTTTAACTCCTTCTAATACTTTTCTCCTAAAATGTTTCAGCATGAATATAGAACTTACTAGATTTTTACAAATCTTTGCCTCACATTAGCTTCATCTTCAGTTTTGAGAGTATACAAAGTCTAGTGGTGTTACATTACATATGAACAATTTTTACTGAGATAAACCACAAAAGTTACCTCCTAAATTCATTCCAGCTTGAAGACACTTCTGAAGTCTGCAGGCAGGACAATTCTTCCGTCGAATCTTATCAATTATGCAGTCATTTCTTCCAGCACATAAATAGTTATGTTGCCCTGAATAAAATAATAAAGAACAATTGTTAAAATAAAGACCAGTATTTAATATAAAATGCTAATATGCATCATCTGATAATGAAACATCCTCTTTTCTGTCTTGAAATCTTTTCTTTGAAATAGTAAAAGAGAAACATGATTTGCGAATACTGTAGGCACAGGAATGGTTGGTTGAACACAGCTGAGACTTTAGGTTACAGATGATAAGCTTAACACTATGTTTATTTCCAACAGGTTTTCAAGGAAGTAGAGCTGTACTTCCCAGTGCTGAATCTACTGGCATGTGCCCTTTCAGGAGAGGGTGCACATTTCACCCAGATATCACCCACACCAAACTAAACAAAGGCCCTGCTTCATCTTTTAATCTTATTGAAATAGAGGTGGTTTACAATGCTGTGTTAGTTTCAGGTGTACAGCAAAGTGATTCAGTTATAAATTTATATACATGCTTTTTCATATTCTTTTCCATTTGGCTTATCACCCGATAGTGAATATAGTTCTCTGTGCTGTAGACCTTGTTGTTCATCCTTCTTATATACACCCGGTTTATATGTGCTAACCCCAAACTCCCAACTGCTGATGCTGCTGAAGCTCCTCTGCCTACTCCCATTTATACATGTCACTTCAATGGGAAGGCTTTCAAATCATGTAACCAGAAATGTAGGACAATTTTATTTTGCAAGCCAAACTGGCACCAAAATAATTCAGATGTGGAAAATGCCTGGAGAGTTCCAAACTGGCAAAACGCAAAATTGTACCCTAGCTCTATTATTCACTGACATATCCAAATTAATCTAAAACATTTACTGAACCTCTGCTAGACAACAGGCACCATTAGAGACAACAAAGAATCCGGTACACAGAAGTCTCCACTCTTGTGACTTTTTAATGAGTCACAAGACAGTCAACAGACAAGGTACTTGGGTACAACAGTCAAATGCTAGACAGTAATAGGTGCTCAGGAGAAAACTGAAGGGAAGGGGATAGAATGCAGTGAAGGCGAGGAGGGTATTGATATTTAAGAAGGAATGAAGGGAAAGCCTCACTGGAATGTGACTTTCAAATAAAGGTCTGAAGAAAAGGAAAGTACTAACTATGTGGACGTCTTGGGGAGAAAATATGATAGGATAGAGGGTAAAGGACAGGCTGGGAGCACACCAAGCATGTTTAAGGAACAGCCAAGTGTGAAAGGCAGAAAGAATCACTGAACACTACAGGGAGATGAGGAAGAAGAGCTAACCTGATGCAGACTATGTAAGGCCTTATAGATGATGTTCAAGGCTTCGACTCAGTGATACGGGAAACCACTGGCCTTGAGGGCTTTGAGTTGAGACATGCACTGATGTGATTTATGTTTAACAAAAGCATTGCTCTGGCTACCATATAAGAAACTGACTGCAGTAGTCTGAGGACAGAAACAGGGGAAACAGGTAGCAGGCTGTCCCTAAACTCCAGGGAAAGATGATGGGGGATTGGTGGTTGAGAAGTGGTCAGGTCCAACAAGCTCTTTGAATGTGGAGCTGCTAGGATATGCTGAGAGATCTGAAAGCAAGGGCATCTACAGAGGAACTAAGATTCTTGGGCTCAACAACTAGAAAAATGGAACTGCTATAAATTAAAATGGGACAGACAATAGGAGCCATGGCTGAGGGGGATTACCCTGGCTTGGTCTTGGACATACTAAAATTGGGACACCTGAGAGGTATCTCAGTGGGAATATCTGGGGTGAGGGGGCTAGTTAGACACAGGGCTTTGGAGTTCAGGAGAGGTTTGAGCTGGAGATGTAATTGGCTGTGGTCATTATTTTAAGCCATGTGAATGGATGAGATCATGTGGAGACTGGAAAGGGAAGAGGTCTGAGTGAGTCATGGGTCTCTGAAAACATGCAGACCAAGCAAAGGGAGTCTCACGATGGCTGTAAAATAGGAAACAGGCTCTAAACCCCACCTCTCAGTACTCTTCTATTCCCACTTCCAGTTCCTTTAGCTGGATGCTTTTTCTATCCCCTCCCCTCACCTTTTTTAAAATAAACTTCTTAACGCACGAAAAAAAACCCAAAAAACAAAAATAACCCTTCAACCCTAACCCAGTACCATCACACTCCCTTGAATGATAATTACTAACTGAATTAGAGGAAATACTCAAAAATAATGTGTATTGCCTAATGGCAGTAAAATAATCTATAGCTCATTCTTGGCAACATTATGAAAAAATTTTAGTAACGATGATCATAATAAAACAACAGCAACAGAATACAGAAACCTATCAAAATGAAAAAATGAAATTCCACCATTATAATAACAAATGACTTCTTTTTAACTATGTTTTTTTTTTTTTAATTTATTTTTTTGGGGGGTTTGTGGGGGAGGGGGGCAGGCGGGCCACTTTTATTGGTCTTTCATTTATCCATTTTCATCCATCTTTGTTCTTTGGCCCGTGTGGGCCTCCCATCGTGGTGGCCTCTGTTGTCACAGAGCACCAGCTCCGGGTGCATGCTCTCCAGAGCTCTGGCTTGGTAATTGGACACATTGGTCCAGCCGCTCCGCGGCACGTGGCATCTTCCCAGGCCAGGGATCCAACCGGCGCCCTTTGCACTGCAAGGTGGTGTCCTTACCCACTGGACCACCAGGGAAGTTCAACAAATGACTTTTTAAATAATGAAAGGTTCTTGGTGAACATAGGTAGGTACAGATAATTACACAAAGGTAATCAATACCCACAGTAAATACTAAAACCAATTAAATAACATTTCATTATGCTGCACAGTATCTTAAGAAGTTGCCATAAAGACACAGTTTTAGGCCCTATTATAGCACTATTTTATTTAAGTTTTACAACAATTGTACAACACAGGTAAGGCAATTATTACTGCTATTGTTCACAAGAAGAAACTCATGACAGAACTGATCAAGTAGCTTCCCAAAAAGGTGGAACTGGAAGCAGAGTTCAGTAAGTCTGACAATGTTACTATGCCTGAAGGCCAGAGTCTTTTCTAAATGTCAATTCTGAAATGTAATTTACCAGTGGTCCAACAGGATGCTGAATGCTCTATGGAAATAATAAGAAAAGGAACATTATTTGAATAAGGCATACTCTACTTTATCACCCAGTATTTCCACGGGCAATTAGCATTATATGCCTTGTTTTGTGGATTGTGGTTAAATACAAATTCAGTTTTTATCTCTAATCCACTTTAAGTTGAATGAACTTCAATGTAAAAAGAAATAACTAAACGCAACTTTAATTGGTTGCAATTCAACAATTATTTATTGGGAACCTACTATGTGTGCAAGGCCACAAAATATTTGCATAAGGGGCTGGGGTGGTCTATGGTTCCTTCCATTTCTGAGAATCTGTGATAAAATATGACAAAGTCTCTTAGTTGTAAGCACACAATAATGCACAAGAAATGGCCACACACGCTAGAAAACGTTGTTGTTGTTTGGGTATTCGAAACAGACTTCTAAAAACTGGGGTTATACTATGGAGATTTCCTTTTAATGAGCACCTTCTAAGATTCCATGTTACTGTAAGAGCTGCAAAAACTTTTCTTCCAAGTACACTATATGAAATAGTGAATCTGGTGTCTACCAGTCAGGGTGGTCACAATCACCAATTCATCTTTAAATCTTTAAACATGAAGTATGTGAATCATACTTACACAAATAGCTAAATGTGCCTGCCTGTTTATCTACAGACCTTCAATAAAAAAAACATATGGCATAGGTCCTAAAAGTTCAAAATGATCTGTCAGAAATTTGACTACTAGAACAAAACTCAATATTCTTCAGAGAGTCTCCAGAATGTCTGGAGTACAATAATAATTATTAGAAAAATGCAAACCAGGGTCAACAGAAATATGAGTCAGTAAAAACAGACTCACAGATGATCCAGAGGTTGAAACTATCAGATAAGAATTTATATATTGATATTTTAGACAGTACAATACAAAAAAAAAAAAATCAAATAAATGGAGACTTCCAGAAGAGATTTAGACATTATATAAACAAACAAATAGAAATCAAAGAACTGTAAAATATGCTATCAAGGGAAAAATGGTTTTGGGCTGAAATTAATAATATATTAGACACAAATAAAAAATCAGTGAAATTAAAGAAAGATAAACAGAATAAAAAACTAAAGCACAAAGAGAAAAGGAAATTGAAAGAACAAGGCAATTGTGACCTATGAGATAGTGGTCCAACAGGATGCTGAAGCATTAAAAAAATTTGAATAAGGCATACTCTACTTTATCACCCAGTATTTCCACGGGCAATTAGCATTATATGCCTTGTTTTGTGGATTGTGGTTAAATACAAATTCAGTTTTTATCTCTAATCCACTTTAAGTTGAATGAACTTCAATGTAAAAAGAAATAACTAAACGCAACTTTAATTGGTTGCAATTCAACAATTATTTATTGGGAACCTACTATGTGTGCAAGGCCACAAAATATTTGCATAAGGGGCTGGGGTGGTCTATGGTTCCTTCCATTTCTGAGAATCTGTGATAAAATATGACAAAGTCTCTTAGTTGTAAGCACACAATAATGCACAAGAAATGGCCACACACGCTAGAAAACGTTGTTGTTGTTTGGGTATTCGGAAACAGACTTCTAAAAACTGGGGTTATACTATGGAGATTTCCTTTTAATGAGCACCTTCTAAGATTCCATGTTACTGTAAGAGCTGCAAAAACTTTTCTTCCAAGTACACTATATGAAATAGTGAATCTGGTGTCTACCAGTCAGGGTGGTCACAATCACCAATTCATCTTTAAATCTTTAAACATGAAGTATGTGAATCATACTTACACAAATAGCTAAATGTGCCTGCCTGTTTATCTACAGACCTTCAATAAAAAAAGCATATGGCATAGGTCCTAAAAGTTCAAAATGATCTGTCAGAAATTTGACTACTAGAACAAAACTCAATATTCTTCAGAGAGTCTCCAGAATGTCTGGAGTACAATAATAATTATTAGAAAAATGCAAACCAGGGTCAACAGAAATATGAGTCAGTAAAAACAGACTCACAGATGATCCAGAGGTTGAAACTATCAGATAAGAATTTATATATTGATATTTTAGACAGTACAATACAAAAAAAAAAAAATCAAATAAATGGAGACTTCCAGAAGAGATTTAGACATTATATAAACAAACAAATAGAAATCAAAGAACTGTAAAATATGCTATCAAGGGAAAAATGGTTTTGGGCTGAAATTAATAATATATTAGACACAAATAAAAAATCAGTGAAATTAAAGAAAGATAAACAGAATAAAAAACTAAAGCACAAAGAGAAAAGGAAATTGAAAGAACAAGGCAATTGTGACCTATGAGATAGCATTAAGTAATTTAACATACTTGTAATTGGAATCCCAGAAAGAATGGAGAAAATAGATCAGAAAACAACACATAAAAATTTCTAAACTGCTCAAACCAATGATTCAAGCAAATGTCCCAAAAGATAATTACAAAAAATCCACTAAGGCACAACATAGCTAAATTACAAATAAGCAAACATAAAAATTCTTAAAAGCAGCCAGAATGAAACAAAAAAGTACAGTGTGGAAAAGGAATAATGGTAAGAGTAACAACAGATTCTTTATCAAAACAATCAAGACCATGTAACAACAATTAATTTAAACTCAGAATCACCAATGGAAACATTCCTCAAAATGAAGGCAAAATAAAGATATTTTTGGCTAAACTAAAGCTAAAATAATTTATTATTAGTAGAACTGCATTATAAGAAATAAAGAAATTTTATGTTGAAGGGAAATGATACTAGAGAGAAATCTGAATTTGGATGTACAGAAAATAGCTATAAATGACAAACAGTAAAATTTTACAGAAATTTTCCTGTTTTAAAATTTATAAATGAAATAACTGTTGAAAGCAAAAGTAAAAATGTACTATGGGATATGTATTTTATATCTACAAACATAGCACAAGAAATAGGAAAAGGTATAAATGAAATTTTACTGCTATAAGTTTCTTACATTTGAAATGGTATAAATCA
This sequence comes from Tragulus kanchil, assembly GCA_022376925.1. NCBI lineage: Eukaryota > Metazoa > Chordata > Mammalia > Artiodactyla > Tragulidae > Tragulus > Tragulus kanchil. The sequence continues at coordinate 38,035,435 of JAIOJX010000025.1, forward strand.
TTCAGGGTAGACTATGATAATTTAAGATTGTATTCTGAGCAATAAAACATCTAAAAGTCTACAAGGATTGAAACCACATATAGTATATTTCATGACCACAAAGGAACTAAATTAGAAATCAAATAACAAAATCCTATCTAGAAAAGTCCCATATTTGAAAATCAAGTAACATATTTCAAAAAATGTATGAGTCAATGAAGATGTCCCAAGGGAAATTACTAAAGATTTCAAATTGAATGATAATGAAAACTTGACTTAAAACTTGTTAAATACATTTAAAGCAGTCTTTATAGAATTTTTATCTTTATACACTTACACTAGGAGATAAGAAGGGTTTAAAATTGATGATCAAAGAGTCTAGCTTAAGGCAGCTAGAAAAAAATAAAAACAAAATCCAAAGAAAATAGAATGAATAAAATAATAGTGTAGAAATCGGTGAAAAAGAAAAAGCAAGAAAGAAAAATCAACAAAGCTAAAATATGGGTTTTGGTACAGACTAATTAGGCAATAGCAGGCTGGGATTCTGTTCCATGTATTGTTACCTTGGACCCCAAACGGCCACCCTACTGAGGACTGTGAGTCACTGCAGAGGGTTGACTGAGGAAATCTACTGCTCTAGTCTAGGGTGGGCAACTCACTCTTTCTTGTTTAGATTTAGTTCGATGACTCCACCCAAGCACAAAAAGACTGGAGTTGTAATATCTTACCCTGTGCTAGAAGACAGAAAGTTGGAAATAAATGAGAATCCTCACTGAAGATGACCTCCATGAAGGGAAGTGTGAACATAAAATTCCTCTCAGAAGTATTAAGCTACTTACATTACTGTTTTGGGGGATGAATTTTAATGGATGACGTTGATGGCACTTTCTATAAATAGCTAAACTTTTCAAAACATTTTTGAGAAACTACCAGAACCTGGTTCATTTTTTAAAAAAGAAATGAACCTCTCTGGCTAATTTAATAAAGAATGCAATCCAGTGACCACCCCACCCCTAAGTCCCTAAATCCATATTCAACTTTGTCAGTGTTGGTATCCTAATATGCATACATACTCAAGAATCTGTACAAAAAAAATTGGAAGCTACATAAATTAGAAGCTCCGAGAGGGGTCATTTTTCCTCATAAAAATTTAGACAAAGTTTTCTCTAGCTACCTGGTAGAAAGCATTATAATAGATTCTCCAAAGAAAAAAATTGCATATTTCCACAACATGGAGAGAAATAGAATTTTAACATAAATGGTATATGATTGAAAAATTCCAAAATATTTCTTTAAAATAAACCTTTGGTACAAAAGGTCTGAGTATCCATCTGCAGGCACTAAGGCACTCTATTAGAAACACTCTGGAGAATTAGTCTATAGGCTGATTGAGAAAGGAGAGTCTGAACCTGTTTATTCATTAAATGAAACATTTAAAGCAGTCTTTATAGAATTTTTATCTTTATACACTTACACTAGGAGATAAGAAGGGTTTAAAATTGATGATCAAAGAGTCTAGCTTAAGGCAGCTAGAAAAAAATAAAAACAAAATCCAAAGAAAATAGAATGAATAAAATAATAGTGTAGAAATCGGTGAAAAAGAAAAAGCAAGAAAGAAAAATCAACAAAGCTAAAATATGGGTTTTGGTACAGACTAATTAGGCAATAGCAGGCTGGGATTCTGTTCCATGTATTGTTACCTTGGACCCCAAACGGCCACCCTACTGAGGACTGTGAGTCACTGCAGAGGGTTGACTGAGGAAATCTACTGCTCTAGTCTAGGGTGGGCAACTCACTCTTTCTTGTTTAGATTTAGTTCGATGACTCCACCCAAGCACAAAAAGACTGGAGTTGTAATATCTTACCCTGTGCTAGAAGACAGAAAGTTGGAAATAAATGAGAATCCTCACTGAAGATGACCTCCATGAAGGGAAGTGTGAACATAAAATTCCTCTCAGAAGTATTAAGCTACTTACATTACTGTTTTGCGGGGGATGAATTTTAATGGATGACGTTGATGGCACTTTCTATAAATAGCTAAACTTTTCAAAACATTTTTGAGAAACTACCAGAACCTGGTTCATTTTTTAAAAAAGAAATGAACCTCTCTGGCTAATTTAATAAAGAATGCAATCCAGTGACCACCCCACCCCTAAGTCCCTAAATCCATATTCAACTTTGTCAGTGTTGGTATCCTAATATGCATACATACTCAAGAATCTGTACAAAAAAAATTGGAAGCTACATAAATTAGAAGCTCCGAGAGGGGTCATTTTTCCTCATAAAAATTTAGACAAAGTTTTCTCTAGCTACCTGGTAGAAAGCATTATAATAGATTCTCCAAAGAAAAAAATTGCATATTTCCACAACATGGAGAGAAATAGAATTTTAACATAAATGGTATATGATTGAAAAATTCCAAAATATTTCTTTAAAATAAACCTTTGGTACAAAAGGTCTGAGTATCCATCTGCAGGCACTAAGGCACTCTATTAGAAACACTCTGGAGAATTAGTCTATAGGCTGATTGAGAAAGGAGAGATACGGTAGAAACAGCAACCTGCTTGACATAGCGAACTTTTATATTCATTTGGAACATTGTATACAGACACAAACCTGCAGCCATGAATGTTCACAAAGACCTACTGGCTTCTAATACACTGGTTTACAAAAGACCCATAGAATACACAAATCACTTCCATCCCATCTCCAAAACCAGACCTGTCAGAGTTCCCTTCTATACACATAAGAATCTAGAAAAAGACCTCTGAGGACTTGCAAGGAGGCAGCAGAAGGTTCTGTGAAAGGTAGAAACAGGTTAAACCAAGGTCAGAATCCCAAGGTAGATGCATGTGCCTTTTTGGTTTCCTAAGTCTTAAATATTTTACTTGCAAGGCTGGCATCACCCTCCACTGATGTTGGTTTAGGTGGTCTTAAATCATAGCCATAACAGAGTCACTGAGTTGTAAAAAGTCCTTGTTTAAGAAAGAAAATCTGTCCAGCAGGGCTCAGGGGACTCTCTAACTCCTCTCTCTGTTGTACTAGTTCAAGGTACCTCCTCCCTGAGGCAGTGGTTGCTTTAGGAGAAAAGGAAGCTATCAGAGAAAATAGAAAGCTGCCAATGTTACAGTAAATTTGGATGGGGTGCCAGGAAGATTAAATAATATAATATCAATTTACAGGGAAACAAGTACTCAGATCAAAGGGGAAATACCTACAGACTTTAAAATAAAACAAAACCAAAAAACCAATGCTGAGTTCAAAAACTAAAAAACAAGTAGAAAGTACCTATTTTTTTGTTTTTCAACTATGATACCGCTTTTAATTGTAGAAGAATCCTGCTTTTTCAACAATGATACAGCTCTTAACATTGTTTAAAGTTAATTTGACTCTTCAAAAAGTTACTGAACTCAATACAGTATTTTTTAAGAATGTTAATTACTTTGAAATCAAGAAGCAAGTTTTTGTTGTACTTGGGCTGATCTCCCATGAGGAAATACAGACTGTATAACATATAGATCTTGCCTCAAAACATCAGTACTGCTAGAATGGAAACAGCGGAGACATGGCATGGAAGGCAGTAAGGAAAAGACACAGAGGAGAAGGGCATGACTCTGTAACCAGACACACCTGGGTTCCAATTCTATCTTAGTCAATAGGGAATGAGGAGCTTCTTGTCTGAATGGTTCTGAACCTCAGCTTCCTGATCTATGAAATGGGCTCAGTAATACCTACTTGGTAGGTTGTTGTGTGTACGTGTGTGGTAATTCACTCTATTGTGTCTGACTCTGTGACCCCATGCACAACAGCCTGCCAGGCTCCTCTGTCCATGGGATTCTCCAGACAAGAATACTGGAGTGGGTTGCCATGTCCTCCTCCAGGAGATCTTCTGACCTAGGGATTGAAACCTGCATCTCTTAAGTCTCCAGAATTGGCAGGTGGGTTCTTTACCACTAGAGCCACTTGGAAAGCCCCTGCAGGTTGTTAAATGGATGCAAATTAATATACATAAATAAGAAGCACAATGCCTGGCTTGAGGTGAGGACTCAAAACAAACAAACAAACAAAAAGTGATAGTTATCACCCATCATTTAGTTCAGTGTTTTAAAAAAAGGTTCAAAGAACCAACGCAGTCAAATCTTAATTAAATATTAGTAAGTGAAGAATTTCCTGTTGAAGCAAATATGGCCACTGAGGTAGGAAGGCTTCTAGATGAAAAGGGTCCACTTGAGACCAGACAAATGCTACTCAGCTCTGATCTCATCTTCAAGCTTTATTGAAAGGCTGGAAAAGATGTGAGAATGGCAAACTATATCTTTTAGGCTAGCACAGGACAAAAAGCTGGGAACTCTCTGAGCTGTTTGCAACTCAGCTAAGAATTCTAGAGCAGCTGTTTGCCAAATAATTTATTGCTTTTTCAACAAAAATGATACAAACGCTCTTATCCCATTGTAGAAGAATCCTGCTTTTTCAACAATGATACAGCTCTTAACATTGTTTAAAGTTAATTTGACTCTTCAAAAGTTACTGAACTCAATACAGTATTTTTTAAGAATGTTAATTACTTTGAAATCAAGAAGCAAGTTTTTGTTGTACTTGGGCTGATCTCCCATGAGGAAATACAGACTGTATAACATATAGATCTTGCCTCAAAACATCAGTACTGCTAGAATGGAAACAGCGGAGACATGGCATGGAAGGCAGTAAGGAAAAGACACAGAGGAGAAGGGCATGACTCTGTAACCAGACACACCTGGGTTCCAATTCTATCTTAGTCAATAGGGAATGAGGAGCTTCTTGTCTGAATGGTTCTGAACCTCAGCTTCCTGATCTATGAAATGGGCTCAGTAATACCTACTTGGTAGGTTGTTGTGTGTACGTGTGTGGTAATTCACTCTATTGTGTCTGACTCTGTGACCCCATGCACAACAGCCTGCCAGGCTCCTCTGTCCATGGGATTCTCCAGACAAGAATACTGGAGTGGGTTGCCATGTCCTCCTCCAGGAGATCTTCTGACCTAGGGATTGAAACCTGCATCTCTTAAGTCTCCAGAATTGGCAGGTGGGTTCTTTACCACTAGAGCCACTTGGAAAGCCCCTGCAGGTTGTTAAATGGATGCAAATTAATATACATAAATAAGAAGCACAATGCCTGGCTTGAGGTGAGGACTCAAAACAAACAAACAAACAAAAAGTGATAGTTATCACCCATCATTTAGTTCAGTGTTTTAAAAAAAGGTTCAAAGAACCAACGCAGTCAAATCTTAATTAAATATTAGTAAGTGAAGAATTTCCTGTTGAAGCAAATATGGCCACTGAGGTAGGAAGGCTTCTAGATGAAAAGGGTCCACTTGAGACCAGACAAATGCTACTCAGCTCTGATCTCATCTTCAAGCTTTATTGAAAGGCTGGAAAAGATGTGAGAATGGCAAACTATATCTTTTAGGCTAGCACAGGACAAAAAGCTGGGAACTCTCTGAGCTGTTTGCAACTCAGCTAAGAATTCTAGAGCAGTGTCCAAAACTGTTAGAGTTGTGTAAGACGCTGGAAAGTCATAAATCCCTTGAATTACTGTTCCTCATCTTCCCTGCGTGTTTTCTGTTACAACTTAATATCCAAACTCAATAGGCACACATGTTCAGGGGCAGAGGAAAGGTGAATCTGGGAGACTGAACTCCACTCTGCTCGGTGGCTACTTAGCAGCAAGCAAAGTAAGACCAGAAGGTCCTTGCAAAGAACAAAAAAAGGTTCTGGGATTGATTGATTGGTTGATTGATTGATTGTATAGGAGTATAGTTGATTTACGATGTTGTGGCTGTTTCAAGTATACAACAAAATGATTCACTTATATCATACATATATTCATTATTTTCAGATTCCTTCCCCTTGTACGTTCCTGCAAAACACTGGGTACAGATCACGGTGCTATACAGTAGGTCCTTGTTATCTATTTCATAGATAGTAGTGTGTATATATTAAGCCCATACTCCTGATTTATCTCTCCCTTCACCCTTCTCCCCTTTGGTGACTGTAATTCTGTTTTCTATGTCTGTGATTTAAAATGACTTCCCAGACCATGATTTAATTCTATTCAGCAAAGATATCTAAACCAAGATATAAAGAGGCAAAATATGCTCCATTCCTTCCAAGACCTTACGTTCTAAAGGCTAGGAATACTTCAATGATTCAGAGAAACCATATGGACTCTCGTGACTTTAAAGGCAGAAATGATTAGAGAGATGAGGAAGGTTTATGGAAGAAGAAAGCATCTGAGCTAAGCCTTGAAGAATGTTGTGGATTTGAAACACAGAGAGGACAGGCATCCAGGCATCCCCCACAAAGGACGAGCATGGGGGAAGGCAGAGACACAGTTGTGTGTTCAGTGAGCAACTGGTCCATGGGTGGAAGTCCAGGAGGGCAGGGGCACAGAGGAGGAGTGAGCAGCATCTACACTCGCTGGCAACCAGAGGACAGGCAGGGACTGCCAGTACTACCCCGGCTCCTAAGCCTCACTTCCCCTCTGGGCTTCCGACTCACACAATCACATGCCTGTGGAATGCCCTGCCAGAACATCCGACATGTCAAGCTTAACATCTCCCCTGCACACGCAGACCCTTCAGCACTTGGCCACCTAATGCGAAGAGACAACTCACTGCAAAAGACCCTGATGCTGGGAAAGACTGAGGGCAGGAGAATGGGCTGACAGAGAACAAGATGGTTGGATGGCATCACCGATTCAATCGACATGTTCAGGGGCAGAGGAAAGGTGAATCTGGGAGACTGAACTCCACTCTGCTCGGTGGCTACTTAGCAGCAAGCAAAGTAAGACCAGAAGGTCCTTGCAAAGAACAAAAAAAGGTTCTGGGATTGATTGATTGGTTGATTGATTGATTGTATAGGAGTATAGTTGATTTACGATGTTGTGGCTGTTTCAAGTATACAACAAAATGATTCACTTATATCATACATATATTCATTATTTTCAGATTCCTTCCCCTTGTACGTTCCTGCAAAACACTGGGTACAGATCACGGTGCTATACAGTAGGTCCTTGTTATCTATTTCATAGATAGTAGTGTGTATATATTAAGCCCATACTCCTGATTTATCTCTCCCTTCACCCTTCTCCCCTTTGGTGACTGTAATTCTGTTTTCTATGTCTGTGATTTAAAATGACTTCCCAGACCATGATTTAATTCTATTCAGCAAAGATATCTAAACCAAGATATAAAGAGGCAAAATATGCTCCATTCCTTCCAAGACCTTACGTTCTAAAGGCTAGGAATACTTCAATGATTCAGAGAAACCATATGGACTCTCGTGACTTTAAAGGCAGAAATGATTAGAGAGATGAGGAAGGTTTATGGAAGAAGAAAGCATCTGAGCTAAGCCTTGAAGAATGTTGTGGATTTGAAACACAGAGAGGACAGGCATCCAGGCATCCCCCACAAAGGACGAGCATGGGGGAAGGCAGAGACACAGTTGTGTGTTCAGTGAGCAACTGGTCCATGGGTGGAAGTCCAGGAGGGCAGGGGCACAGAGGAGGAGTGAGCAGCATCTACACTCGCTGGCAACCAGAGGACAGGCAGGGACTGCCAGTACTACCCCGGCTCCTAAGCCTCACTTCCCCTCTGGGCTTCCGACTCACACAATCACATGCCTGTGGAATGCCCTGCCAGAACATCCGACATGTCAAGCTTAACATCTCCCCTGCACACGCAGACCCTTCAGCACTTGGCCACCTAATGCGAAGAGACAACTCACTGCAAAAGACCCTGATGCTGGGAAAGACTGAGGGCAGGAGAATGGGCTGACAGAGAACAAGATGGTTGGATGGCATCACCGATTCAATGGACATGAATTTGAGCAAGCTCCGGGAGATAGTGAAGGACAGGGGAACCTGGCATGTTGTAGTCCATGTGGTAGCAAAGACTAAGTCCATGTGGACACGACTGAGCAACTGAACAACAACAACAAAGGGCCCTTCACTACTTAAACTCGTAAGTCCAAACTCTTACAAACCTTATTCAAAGTGACACTGAGCCTCTGGAGCCTGAAAAGGGGAGATGGGCAGGCAGGCAGAGCTCAAGTAAAAACCAACTGCCATTTAGGGAAAAGCAAGCCAAATTTGGGTTAGAAGTGGTTGGTACAATAACACTGGACCATTATCTTCACTGTGTTTTTACTATTGGTGCTTATTATTTTATTGTTGGAGTTAAAGACAATATATTTTGAGGTTTACTTCAACAAAACATGAAAACTCATTGGTCACTGTGTGTATCTGTATTCCAGTTCATAGGTAAAGACACATAGGTTCGTTGGTCCTGCATCACAAACACCATCCTCAGAGAGGACCTAAGGCTGGCTGACTCAGACAGATGTTCAGCCATAGTTTAGGGCAGCAACTGCGAATCAGCTTTCCCATTACCTCTTTTTTCTGACCTTGGGAAGTAGTCCTTCTGCTTCTCTCTGGCTCCACTAATCTCAAATTCAGCATCATCTACGGATACACACACCACTTTCAAGTCCTTAGCAATGTGCCTCTAAACACATCACCTGGGGCTTCCCCTGGTGGTCCAGTGGGTAAGGACACCGCCTTGCAGTGCAAGGGGCGCCAGTTCAATCCCTGGCCTGGGAAGATCCCACGTGCCGCGGAGCGGCTGGACTGATGTGTCCAACTACCGAGCCAGAGCTCTGGAGCACATGCGCCCAGAGCCGGTGCTGTGCGAGACAGACGCCACCGCGATGGGAGGCCCACAGGAGCCAAAGAACAAGGACGGATGAAAATAGATAAATGGAAGACCAATAGAAGTGGCCTGCCCGCTCCCCTCCCTCCCCAAACCAACCCCCACCCAAAATAAACAAATAAATAAATCTTTAAAAAAAAAAAAAAAAAAAAAACACATCACCTGGAAAAGACTCCATCTCTTTTTCTTCCACGTGGGACCTAAGACATAAGCAAACCTCACACTTAAGACTGTCCCCTTTCATCAATGAAAATACTGAAGTTCTCAGGTCAGATTAAATATGGAAAAAATCATGTTCTAGAAGCTTGAAAACCACCACTACCAACAAAAAAACTTTTTGCTGTTTTTAGTTGCTAAGCCGTGTCCAGCTCTTTATGACTCCATAGACTGTAGCTCACCACACTCCTCTGTTTATGATATTTCCCAGGCAAGAATACTGTGGTGGGTCGCCTTGTTCTTCTCCAGGGGATCTTCCTGACCCAGGGACTGAACCCGCATCTCCTGCTTGGCAGGCAGATTCTTTACCACTGAGCCACCAGATAGGCCCACAAATACCTTTTAGAATCTCTAAAGAAAGAGGCATGCAGAAGGAGGTGGTTGAACTTGATCTTAGGAGCAGGCATTTCACCAGGCAGGGGATTAAAGTGCTTTTCAACTGAAGAGGATGCCCCAAATTCTACTTCTTGAAAAAATGACTTCTCATCACACTAAATACTGACATTGGGCCCTGCACAGCAGATCCTTCCCCATCCCCACAGAGAAGCCATGCCTGGGGCCTCAGGGCATCCCAGAGGGAATGGAGTGTCTCCCACAATCAGTCTGATGTTTCTTTTTAGGCGGAGGCAGCTCCATGGGGGCCACACCTCAGGCCCCTCCATCTCCTTTATCCCTCTGCCTTGACTAGGGAGTCCGAGAATATCTGACTTACCTGTTTCAGTACCACGAGCAGGTACAGCCTCTAGTCTTGGGGGTCCTGCTCCCACTGATCCAGGACTGCCAGTCCCTGTATGAAATTTTGGGGTTTAAGGAAGAGGCCCCCTCACACATTTTTGGTTTTCTTCTTTTGCTCTTATCATTAAGCCATATCCTTCAACTTATTTACAAAAAGAAAGTTGATATTTGTCTCTTCCACCCACCAGTTCTTTGTTTCAATTTTCAGTTTGCTCAGAATCCAGGTGGGGAAATGCAGAGTTATTTCACAGGTCACTCAGAGAGGAAGAAAGAATCCTACAGAGAGGCCCTGAGACCCAGAACTCAACCACACAGACAGACACTCAGGGAGCTCCCAAATGCAAATCCTGCACCCTGGCCCCATGGTCCCCTCTGCCTATCTCCTGGGAATCTTGCTTCAGGATCCCTGACTCCCCAGATCCACAGTTTCTTAAAAGGCAGGGAACCCAGTGAATGTGGTCGCTGTGAGAATCCAAACCTTAGGGTGCAAATCTCTTGATGACAGGTAAGACAGATTTTAAACCCTTTTCAGTTGTTGCTTTTGTTTCCCTTAAAAAAAAAATTGTCAACTACATTTCATCACAGAATCTTGTTTTCCTTTAAAACCTATTTTCATGCTCACTGTGCTATGTGAAATGCAATTTTCTTTTTCACACCTTGAAGCTACAAGAGAATTTAACTAAAAGGGACAGTAACATGAAATAGTTTAATATATATCACTCTTTAAATGATTTATTGCTCAATAATTTTGTTATACGCCTGAAGCCATTAGCAAACCTGATGGTTTTGTTTCTTAAAACCTAAGACTCAGCACCTTAACAGCAATCCAAACTATTTAAGAGTCCTTTTGACTGAATTACCCCTGAAGGAGGCTCTAGAATAACCAGATCTTACTTACAATGTAGGTTTCCCTTTACCAAAAGTGCCATTCATTTTCAGCCTCAGAAAGGCACTTTCAACCAGGGCATCCCCAGAGGGAATGGAGTGTCTCCCACAATCAGTCTGATGTTTCTTTTTAGGCGGAGGCAGCTCCATGGGGGCCACACCTCAGGCCCCTCCATCTCCTTTATCCCTCTGCCTTGACTAGGGAGTCCGAGAATATCTGACTTACCTGTTTCAGTACCACGAGCAGGTACAGCCTCTAGTCTTGGGGGTCCTGCTCCCACTGATCCAGGACTGCCAGTCCCTGTATGAAATTTTGGGGTTTAAGGAAGAGGCCCCCTCACACATTTTTGGTTTTCTTCTTTTGCTCTTATCATTAAGCCATATCCTTCAACTTATTTACAAAAAGAAAGTTGATATTTGTCTCTTCCACCCACCAGTTCTTTGTTTCAATTTTCAGTTTGCTCAGAATCCAGGTGGGGAAATGCAGAGTTATTTCACAGGTCACTCAGAGAGGAAGAAAGAATCCTACAGAGAGGCCCTGAGACCCAGAACTCAACCACACAGACAGACACTCAGGGAGCTCCCAAATGCAAATCCTGCACCCTGGCCCCATGGTCCCCTCTGCCTATCTCCTGGGAATCTTGCTTCAGGATCCCTGACTCCCCAGATCCACAGTTTCTTAAAAGGCAGGGAACCCAGTGAATGTGGTCGCTGTGAGAATCCAAACCTTAGGGTGCAAATCTCTTGATGACAGGTAAGACAGATTTTAAACCCTTTTCAGTTGTTGCTTTTGTTTCCCTTAAAAAAAAAATTGTCAACTACATTTCATCACAGAATCTTGTTTTCCTTTAAAACCTATTTTCATGCTCACTGTGCTATGTGAAATGCAATTTTCTTTTTCACACCTTGAAGCTACAAGAGAATTTAACTAAAAGGGACAGTAACATGAAATAGTTTAATATATATCACTCTTTAAATGATTTATTGCTCAATAATTTTGTTATACGCCTGAAGCCATTAGCAAACCTGATGGTTTTGTTTCTTAAAACCTAAGACTCAGCACCTTAACAGCAATCCAAACTATTTAAGAGTCCTTTTGACTGAATTACCCCTGAAGGAGGCTCTAGAATAACCAGATCTTACTTACAATGTAGGTTTCCCTTTACCAAAAGTGCCATTCATTTTCAGCCTCAGAAAGGCACTTTCAACCAAAATCCTTTTAAAATTAACTTCTTGCTTCGATCTCCTTCCCACATTTAGAAGTCAGAAGAGAAAAACAAATATCATATAGTAACGCATATATATGGACTCTAGAAAGATGGAACTGATGAGCCTGTTTGCAGGACAGCAATGGAGATGCAGACAGAGAACAGCCTTATGGACACGGGTCAGGGTGGAGGAAGGAGAGGGTGAGGTAAATGGAGAGAGTAGCAACAGAAGCATACAGACTAACCTGCAAAAGAGACAGCCAGTGGGGATTTGCTGTATGATTCAGAGAACTCAAACTGGGGCTCTGTAACAACCTAGAGGAGTGGGAAAGGGTGGGAGGTGGGAGGGCGGTTCAAGAGGGAGGGGACAGATGTACACCTGCACCTATGGGCTGATTCAGGTTGATGTATTCCAGAAATCAAACGAATATTATAAAGTAATTCTCCTTCTATTAAAAATAAAAAATCTCCTTCACACATTCAGAGGTCCATTTGTTGTCCTGCTGAAGGATTTTTTTTTTTTTAAGCAGTTGACAACTGCCCAGCAACAGCAGCCTGTGTTTGCAGTCACTATTTTGGGCTACATCACATGGTACTTACATAACCTTGTTTAACTGCTTTTGAACTGGTTCGAACAACCTGGGAAACAGATTAGGGCAGTCCCAGCAAATTCCCGCATTGCAGATTCTGATGGGTGCTTTCCCATCCCCCTTTCCCTCCCCCCCAATCTTATAATGCTGCCTAGTGAGCAAGAGGGTGTCCAACAAGAACTGGTTACTCATTGTTTGAGCCAGCTAAAACATTTGATAATTAACTTCCTCTGCTCAGTTGAAACCAGTCCGGTCTGCCCATAATAAACCAATGAACAATGATCCCCTGCTGCTGAGCTTTATGAGGGCGCCTGGATTAGCATGCTTTAAAATGCCAGAGTGGGGGAAAACTCACTTGAGAAGTAAGTATAGGTTGCCTTTGCCACCTTTAAACACAGATCTTTTGAAGTTACGATTTGGGGGATTCTAATATTTTAATTTAGAAGTCAGAATGGACTTATTTTTTTTTCCCTATGGTGTTTCAAGAGTTCTTCACATTTGGGTCAGCATAAAATTCCCAGATAAACATTCATCTCAGTGTGAAAGGTGTTAGTTTTTAATTAAAGAAAAAAATATATATATATACACATCACTTGTGATTATCATGATTTAAATTTCAAGCCCCCTGCATATTTTAGAAGATAATAAAAGATTATACTATATGACAAAAGCCAAGTGCTGTATGCTTTTAAACATGTATTATGATGTGTAATAAGAGAAGACAAGTAACCTACTGCCAAGGAACAAGGAGCTTTTTTTTTTCAGGAGGCATGACTTGCATCCTACACATTTAATACCAGAAATTTAACCTAGTTGTACTTGACTATGCAAAAACATCTGTTATCTAGATAAACTAATGTGCTATTCAGGACAGTGGGCAGAGAAGTAACATTTGTTGAATTCCTATAATGTGACAGGTGCTTTCCCAATCATATAATTTAATCCTTAATTTAAAAATTCTATGGAGCAGAGCCTGTGGCAGTGGTCATATTATCCCCATTTTGAAAAAAAGGAGGGCTTTTTTCACACATTCAGAGGTCCATTTGTTGTCCTGGGGCAGTTGACAACTGCCCAGCAACAGCAGCCTGTGTTTGCAGTCACTATTTTGGGCTACATCACATGGTACTTACATAACCTTGTTTAACTGCTTTTGAACTGGTTCGAACAACCTGGGAAACAGATTAGGGCAGTCCCAGCAAATTCCCGCATTGCAGATTCTGATGGGTGCTTTCCCATCCCCCTTTCCCTCCCCCCCAATCTTATAATGCTGCCTAGTGAGCAAGAGGGTGTCCAACAAGAACTGGTTACTCATTGTTTGAGCCAGCTAAAACATTTGATAATTAACTTCCTCTGCTCAGTTGAAACCAGTCCGGTCTGCCCATAATAAACCAATGAACAATGATCCCCTGCTGCTGAGCTTTATGAGGGCGCCTGGATTAGCATGCTTTAAAATGCCAGAGTGGGGGAAAACTCACTTGAGAAGTAAGTATAGGTTGCCTTTGCCACCTTTAAACACAGATCTTTTGAAGTTACGATTTGGGGGATTCTAATATTTTAATTTAGAAGTCAGAATGGACTTATTTTTTTTTCCCTATGGTGTTTCAAGAGTTCTTCACATTTGGGTCAGCATAAAATTCCCAGATAAACATTCATCTCAGTGTGAAAGGTGTTAGTTTTTAATTAAAGAAAAATATATATATATACACATCACTTGTGATTATCATGATTTAAATTTCAAGCCCCCTGCATATTTTAGAAGATAATAAAAGATTATACTATATGACAAAAGCCAAGTGCTGTATGCTTTTAAACATGTATTATGATGTGTAATAAGAGAAGACAAGTAACCTACTGCCAAGGAACAAGGAGCTTTTTTTTTTCAGGAGGCATGACTTGCATCCTACACATTTAATACCAGAAATTTAACCTAGTTGTACTTGACTATGCAAAAACATCTGTTATCTAGATAAACTAATGTGCTATTCAGGACAGTGGGCAGAGAAGTAACATTTGTTGAATTCCTATAATGTGACAGGTGCTTTCCCAATCATATAATTTAATCCTTAATTTAAAAATTCTATGGGGAGCAGAGCCTGTGGCAGTGGTCATATTATCCCCATTTTGTCAATAAAAACACAGTGAGGGGCTTCTGTGGTGGTCCATTGGGTACAGACACCGCCTTGCAGTGCAGGGGGCGCTGGTTCCATCTCTGGTCTGGGGAGATCCCACAAGCCACGGAGCCGCTGGACCAATGTGTCCAACTACCAAACCGGAGTCTGGAGCACATTTGTCAAGAGCCTGTGCTCTGTGACAAGAGAGGCCACAGTGACGGGAGGCCCACAGAGGCCAAAGAACAAAGACGGATGAAAACAAATAAATGAAAGACCAATAGAAGTGGCCAAAAACCAACCAAACAAAACACACAGTGGAGTTAACTAGGGACTTCTTGGGTGGTCCAGTGGTTCAGAATCCACCTGCCAATGCAGAGGACACCAGCTAGATCCCTGGTCCAGGAAGATGCAAAATGCTGTGGGGCTGTGAAGCCTGTGCACTTCAACTACGGAAGGCTTCACTCTGGAGCCCATGCTCCACAACAAGAGAAGTCACTGCAATGAGAAGCCCATGGACCACAACAAGGGAGCAACCCACGTTCGCTGCAACTAGAGAAAACCCCCACAAAACAAAGATCCAGCAGTCAGAAACAAACAATAAGTAAAGAAATAAAGAAAAATTATTTAAATCATGTGACTATCTTAGCTGGGATTCACACCTGGAATTCTTTTGTTATACCAACTTGTTCTTTCTATGGCTTTACACATATTGCACGTATCCTTTAGATATTTATATCTAGAGGGTAATACAGAACAGAAACAGAATCTTTGCAGTGAAAAATACTTAGGCTGCCCTGTCATGTATAAGTCTCACATGGAAACAATACAGAACATGAAACAGCAACTTTGCAGTGAATATTTTTGGGGCTATTCAGGACGGGTTGGGCATGAGTCCTACACATTTAATACCAGAAATTTAACCTAGTTGTACTTGACTATGCAAAAACATCTGTTATCTAGATAAACTAATGTGCTATTCAGGACAGTGGGCAGAGAAGTAACATTTGTTGAATTCCTATAATGTGACAGGTGCTTTCCCAATCATATAATTTAATCCTTAATTTAAAAATTCTATGGGGAGCAGAGCCTGTGGCAGTGGTCATATTATCCCCATTTTGTCAATAAAAACACAGTGAGGGGCTTCTGTGGTGGTCCATTGGGTACAGACACCGCCTTGCAGTGCAGGGGGCGCTGGTTCCATCTCTGGTCTGGGGAGATCCCACAAGCCACGGAGCCGCTGGACCAATGTGTCCAACTACCAAACCGGAGTCTGGAGCACATTTGTCAAGAGCCTGTGCTCTGTGACAAGAGAGGCCACAGTGACGGGAGGCCCACAGAGGCCAAAGAACAAAGACGGATGAAAACAAATAAATGAAAGACCAATAGAAGTGGCCAAAAACCAACCAAACAAAACACACAGTGGAGTTAACTAGGGACTTCTTGGGTGGTCCAGTGGTTCAGAATCCACCTGCCAATGCAGAGGACACCAGCTAGATCCCTGGTCCAGGAAGATGCAAAATGCTGTGGGGCTGTGAAGCCTGTGCACTTCAACTACGGAAGGCTTCACTCTGGAGCCCATGCTCCACAACAAGAGAAGTCACTGCAATGAGAAGCCCATGGACCACAACAAGGGAGCAACCCACGTTCGCTGCAACTAGAGAAAACCCCCACAAAACAAAGATCCAGCAGTCAGAAACAAACAATAAGTAAAGAAATAAAGAAAAATTATTTAAATCATGTGACTATCTTAGCTGGGATTCACACCTGGAATTCTTTTGTTATACCAACTTGTTCTTTCTATGGCTTTACACATATTGCACGTATCCTTTAGATATTTATATCTAGAGGGTAATACAGAACAGAAACAGAATCTTTGCAGTGAAAAATACTTAGGCTGCCCTGTCATGTATAAGTCTCACATGGAAACATCACTAACCACTTTGGCATGAGTGCATGAATACAGGTCTACCTGCAAGTCCAAGCCTCAGCTGAAATATGCACAGGATGGTAAACTTACATATTCCCTAATCCACCTCTTTTTGCCTGATCCAAATGTACCTCTAACCACAGACTTCAAAGCACACATGGGCACAGGCCTGCAGCATTGAAAACTCCTGGGTGCTAGCTTCTTCAAGATCAGACCTCATTCATTCTGTGGCTGAGAATTAAAAAGGCAGGGCAGGCTGATGGGCCAGGTCCTAAGAATGGGAAGAAGCCATGAAGATATGACAGACAGTATGCGACAGAACTAAAGAAGACTAACACTTGCTGTGTATCTCTGGTGCTCCAGGCTACTATGCTCCAGGCTGGGAAAGTTATATGCTTCTCATGTTTAATGTTTACGATAACCTTGCTGACAGGCAGTACTAGCCTTCTATCCAGGACAAGGAAAAAATTTAAGCAGCCATCTTCGGTGCTTCACATGGCCAGTGGACATGGCAGGATTCAAACCCAGGTCTTACCAAAGCCCATGTTCATCTGGAAAGTTGTGCAGAAGCAATCCTGAAATCTCATGCACAAAAATATCTCAGTTTGCTTTCTGAGAAAGCTTTGTACTTACAGATTATAACTCGTACATTTCCTCATCTTAATAAATTGCTTAAGATCAAAGAACTTCCCTTTAGAGAAGAGCTTAGTCCTTATTTACCGTGCACAAAAATATCTGCAGGGGTTGTACAAAGAAAGCTCTGTATACTTTAACAATCATGGAGCCCATGCTCCACAACAAGAGAAGTCACTGCAATGAGAAGCCCATGGACCACAACAAGGGAGCAACCCACGTTCGCTGCAACTAGAGAAAACCCCCACAAAACAAAGATCCAGCAGTCAGAAACAAACAATAAGTAAAGAAATAAAGAAAAATTATTTAAATCATGTGACTATCTTAGCTGGGATTCACACCTGGAATTCTTTTGTTATACCAACTTGTTCTTTCTATGGCTTTACACATATTGCACGTATCCTTTAGATATTTATATCTAGAGGGTAATACAGAACAGAAACAGAATCTTTGCAGTGAAAAATACTTAGGCTGCCCTGTCATGTATAAGTCTCACATGGAAACATCACTAACCACTTTGGCATGAGTGCATGAATACAGGTCTACCTGCAAGTCCAAGCCTCAGCTGAAATATGCACAGGATGGTAAACTTACATATTCCCTAATCCACCTCTTTTTGCCTGATCCAAATGTACCTCTAACCACAGACTTCAAAGCACACATGGGCACAGGCCTGCAGCATTGAAAACTCCTGGGTGCTAGCTTCTTCAAGATCAGACCTCATTCATTCTGTGGCTGAGAATTAAAAAGGCAGGGCAGGCTGATGGGCCAGGTCCTAAGAATGGGAAGAAGCCATGAAGATATGACAGACAGTATGCGACAGAACTAAAGAAGACTAACACTTGCTGTGTATCTCTGGTGCTCCAGGCTACTATGCTCCAGGCTGGGAAAGTTATATGCTTCTCATGTTTAATGTTTACGATAACCTTGCTGACAGGCAGTACTAGCCTTCTATCCAGGACAAGGAAAAAATTTAAGCAGCCATCTTCGGTGCTTCACATGGCCAGTGGACATGGCAGGATTCAAACCCAGGTCTTACCAAAGCCCATGTTCATCTGGAAAGTTGTGCAGAAGCAATCCTGAAATCTCATGCACAAAAATATCTCAGTTTGCTTTCTGAGAAAGCTTTGTACTTACAGATTATAACTTCGTACATTTCCTCATCTTAATAAATTGCTTAAGATCAAAGAACTTCCCCTTTAGAGAAGAGCTTAGTCCTTATTTACCGTGAAAATTCAGGACAAAGAAAGCTCCTAATACAGTTCTTCATGCAGTAGTGTGGCTTGGAGTCAGAAACGTGTGGGTTACATTCAGACTGTCTCACTTACCAGCTCTGTAACACTGAGTAAGCCATCTAGTCTTGTAATTTCTCATCCATAAAGTGAGAGTAACAAACGTTATCTCCCAGGAGATTATCAAGAATAAATGTGGCGATGTATTTAAGAAGCCTACCACCATGCCTGAACAAAGTTTCTGGTCTTTCCCAAATGACGCCCTTAGGGATGGTAATCAGGAAGCAAAGTACTGCTCCTGGAGACCACTGCTGGGTCCAGTTGGTTTCCCCACACCCTGATTGCAAGACCTGGGGTCAGCCTGCCTCATGAAGCCTTAGTCTCCCCATTTGTAAAATGGGACAGTAACAAAGCTTCTACCCTGGGACTGCAAAAATGCCCTTCCCTGATGGCTCAGCATTAAAGAAGCCACCTGCCAATCCAGGAGACTGAAGTGACACAGGTTTGATCCCTGGGTTGGGAAAATTCCTGGAGAAGGAAATAGCAACCCTCTCCAGTATTCTAGTCTGGAGAATCCCATGGACAGAGGAGGCTGGCAGTCTACAGTCTATAAGGCACCGAAAAGAAGAGATGGATGTGACTGAGCATTCAGCACGCACACACACACACACACACACAGAGCCCATTCTTGACTTTGAACAGGAAGGATCGAGTCCCTCTGCCCTAAAACTGGGATATCTGAGGTAAGCCACTTTTTTTTCTCATTATACTTGTGCTTCAGGTTCACTTTCTGCTACCTGAGCTTATGCCTCATCCCCTTGGGTCCCACTGCCTGTTCTACAGCCTTCATGGTACCCCCAGTTCTTACATATCCAAATTCCTACAACTCTCACTCCCTCTGGAGTCCAGCCAAAGACTGGGGCTCTGACACGTGCCTTTCTGCAGAGTCCACTTGTCTCCAGATGCAAGAATATGATGTCTTGTCCAGATCAGAGGCACTTCCGAGCTCTGCCTCGTGGACAGTGGTGCCTTGCAGCACCTGTGTCCAGGCTCCATCACTGTCCCACCTTGGTGAGCAGGCCTGGCTTCATAGCCCAGGACTTTCCAATTTCTCCATTACTAATTCCTTTAGCCAAAAATTTTTTCTAATTCGTGAGAGTAACAAAGGGGTCTATCTCCCAGGGGAGAAATTATTCAGACTGTCTCACTTACCAGCTCTGTAACACTGAGTAAGCCATCTAGTCTTGTAATTTCTCATCCATAAAGTGAGAGTAACAAACGTTATCTCCCAGGAGATTATCAAGAATAAATGTGGCGATGTATTTAAGAAGCCTACCACCATGCCTGAACAAAGTTTCTGGTCTTTCCCAAATGACGCCCTTAGGGATGGTAATCAGGAAGCAAAGTACTGCTCCTGGAGACCACTGCTGGGTCCAGTTGGTTTCCCCACACCCTGATTGCAAGACCTGGGGTCAGCCTGCCTCATGAAGCCTTAGTCTCCCCATTTGTAAAATGGGACAGTAACAAAGCTTCTACCCTGGGACTGCAAAAATGCCCTTCCCTGATGGCTCAGCATTAAAGAAGCCACCTGCCAATCCAGGAGACTGAAGTGACACAGGTTTGATCCCTGGGTTGGGAAAATTCCTGGAGAAGGAAATAGCAACCCACTGCAGTATTCTTGCCTGGAGAATCCCATGGACAGAGGAGGCTGGCAGACTACAGTCTATAAGGCACCGAAGAGAAGAGATGGATGTGACTGAGCATTCAGCACGCACACACACACACACACACACAGAGCCCATTCTTGACTTTGAACAGGAAGGATCGAGTCCCTCTGCCCTAAAACTGGGATATCTGAGGTAAGCCACTTTTTTTTCTCATTATACTTGTGCTTCAGGTTCACTTTCTGCTACCTGAGCTTATGCCTCATCCCCTTGGGTCCCACTGCCTGTTCTACAGCCTTCATGGTACCCCCAGTTCTTACATATCCAAATTCCTACAACTCTCACTCCCTCTGGAGTCCAGCCAAAGACTGGGGCTCTGACACGTGCCTTTCTGCAGAGTCCACTTGTCTCCAGATGCAAGAATATGATGTCTTGTCCAGATCAGAGGCACTTCCGAGCTCTGCCTCGTGGACAGTGGTGCCTTGCAGCACCTGTGTCCAGGCTCCATCACTGTCCCACCTTGGTGAGCAGGCCTGGCTTCATAGCCCAGGACTTTCCAATTTGCTCCATTACTAATTCCTTTAGTTCATTTCCAAACATATATTTCCTATCTCTAATTCCTGTCACCATATCTCTTACACAGTAGAGATAAGACATATATAGAAACATGTAATAACATTTAGTTTATCTGCAATTACACTACGTCTTTTTTCCCTCAAAAAAAACCAAGAGCATGTCATGAGGAACATACCAAAATTGTCATGAAGAATATATCAAATTGTTTTATTCCATCATTAGGAGAGTATATAGATTTACAAGTCGATGCCCTATCACTGTGGTCACTTGTAAATAAGACACACAGTCATCCTAGTGGCCAATGTCACTGGAAAATGCTAGACGATTTTTAGCTCAGAGAATGTGAAGAGACCTGGGACGGTTGTCTCTATCCCCAGGACTATCTAGGTCTTCCTCTGCTCCTCCAGACTCCTACCCTCCAGGTTTCCTGAAGCCCTAGGTCCTGGATTGATCCTGTCTAAGGCTAAAAGTTCCTGTAACATTTCTGCTCTTTCCTACTCCTGCTTCCCAATCCCTCCTGAGCTTGCTCTGAGCTGTACTGTTACATGTGCATGCATGCATGCTAAGTCCCTTCAGTTGTGTCTGACTGTGCAACCCTAAGGGCTGTAGCCCACAGGCTCATTTATCCATGGGATTCTCCAGGCAAGAACACTAGAGTGGGTTGCTATGCCTTCCTCCAGGGGATCTTTTCAACCCAGTGGTCAAACACGTGTCTCTTTTGTCTCCTGCATTGGCAGTCAGGTTCTTTATTACTAGCACCACCTGGGAAGCACTGTTGCATACCATTCTTAAAACAGAACATGTCTCTGTGGGGTTCCTGGGGTTCCTATGGAAGCCCTTTGGCCACCGGTTTCTTGTTTGTAGGGAACAGACTCCAGCCTCCTTGACTTCCTCCTTGAGTTCCAAAAGGGCAGCTTCGAATAGTTGCTAATCAGGGAAAGAAGGGGATGCAAGGACTTGGGAGAAACAGTCAAGAAACAATACCGCAGCCCTGGGAGAGGGTCCTGGTTCTTCCTCAAAGGATATGCATAACAATACCTTTACCTTGACAGTGGTGCCTTGCAGCACCTGTGTCCAGGCTCCATCACTGTCCCACCTTGGTGAGCAGGCCTGGCTTCATAGCCCAGGACTTTCCAATTTGCTCCATTACTAATTCCTTTAGTTCATTTCCAAACATATATTTCCTATCTCTAATTCCTGTCACCATATCTCTTACACAGTAGAGATAAGACATATATAGAAACATGTAATAACATTTAGTTTATCTGCAATTACACTACGTCTTTTTTCCCTCAAAAAAAACCAAGAGCATGTCATGAGGAACATACCAAAATTGTCATGAAGAATATATCAAATTGTTTTATTCCATCATTAGGAGAGTATATAGATTTACAAGTCGATGCCCTATCACTGTGGTCACTTGTAAATAAGACACACAGTCATCCTAGTGGCCAATGTCACTGGAAAATGCTAGACGATTTTTAGCTCAGAGAATGTGAAGAGACCTGGGACGGTTGTCTCTATCCCCAGGACTATCTAGGTCTTCCTCTGCTCCTCCAGACTCCTACCCTCCAGGTTTCCTGAAGCCCTAGGTCCTGGATTGATCCTGTCTAAGGCTAAAAGTTCCTGTAACATTTCTGCTCTTTCCTACTCCTGCTTCCCAATCCCTCCTGAGCTTGCTCTGAGCTGTACTGTTACATGTGCATGCATGCATGCTAAGTCCCTTCAGTTGTGTCTGACTGTGCAACCCTAAGGGCTGTAGCCCACAGGCTCATTTATCCATGGGATTCTCCAGGCAAGAACACTAGAGTGGGTTGCTATGCCTTCCTCCAGGGGATCTTTTCAACCCAGTGGTCAAACACGTGTCTCTTTTGTCTCCTGCATTGGCAGTCAGGTTCTTTATTACTAGCACCACCTGGGAAGCACTGTTGCATACCATTCTTAAAACAGAACATGTCTCTGTGGGGTTCCTGGGGTTCCTATGGAAGCCCTTTGGCCACCGGTTTCTTGTTTGTAGGGAACAGACTCCAGCCTCCTTGACTTCCTCCTTGAGTTCCAAAAGGGCAGCTTCGAATAGTTGCTAATCAGGGAAAGAAGGGGATGCAAGGACTTGGGAGAAACAGTCAAGAAACAATACCGCAGCCCTGGGAGAGGGTCCTGGTTCTTCCTCAAAGGATATGCATAACAATACCTTTACATAACTAAAACCCCCAGCAAATGTAAGATACCAGCATTCTTCATTCCAGAGAAGATCACAGTTGGATAACCTCAAGATGCTCTCTTCTGGAGACCACAGAGGCCAAAGGAGAGCAGGCCCTGCAGCCATCCTAATCTTAACAGCAACCCCCACCCTTGAACCATTGCTGTATACTTTTCACCAAATCCTCCCAGGTGTGGACACACCACTTTTGAGTCACAGGCCTGCTGTGTTCCTCTTTGCCTGGCAAATAATAAAGGCATTGTGTCACCCCAAAACCCGTCTTTAAAATTCAGTTTGGTGTTAGTGTACACAGGCCAATTTTTTCCTGGCAGTATTCTCTCTCTGGAGCTTTCCAGACCTAAGTTTCCCTACTGGGTCTCATGTCCTAAGTCAGCAAGGCCTCTATTCTGTGGTGCCCAGAAAGAACAAGGCAAATGAGGAGGGTCTTGGAATGCAAGAAGAGATAAGCCAGACCCTTACTGTCCTGCCTTCCCCCGGGCTATAACTACACCCCCCAATCCTTAAGAACCCCATGCTACTCCTTGGACCCTACTGTCTTTCCTGCATGTCTTAGTCATCACTACCCCACCCAGTAGACCATCCAATCAGCAAAGATCTTAAGACCCCTATGCCACTCCTTGGACTCTAGCTATAAAGTGGATCAAAGACTGCTGCTTAGGGTTGGTTCTCCTTTGAGCTGACCGGCTGTTTTAGCAGTGTCTTCCACTTTAACAACACTGATATTCCCTTAAGCCGGCCCGCTGTACTGCCAGTGACTCTCCCTTCTCCCACTCTAATAAACTTTACTTTCCTCTCAGTCTGCCCTTCTCCCACTCTAATAAACTTTACTTTCCTCTCAGTCTGCCTCATGTCTGGAAATTCTTTTCCAACCCGTGCACGGACCCTGACATATTCCACATCCTCTTCTTTTCAGAGGACGGTCTGGTGGTCGGCTTCTAGAGGATGGTCCCTTTTTGCTAGCAGAGGATGAGATGGGGACATCGAGGCTTGCTTTAGGGGGATGCCTGACTAATCCTGTCTAAGATCACCTCCAGCAGGGCCAATTGTTTCTTTTTTTTAAATTTTATTTATCTTTTTGGGGGGTGGGGTGGGAGGAGGGATGGATGGGCCACTTCTATTGGTGTCTCCAATTTTCCCCAAAGGATATGCATAACAATACCTTACAAACCCCCAGCAAATGTAAGATACCAGCATTCTTCATTCCAGAGAAGATCACAGTTGGATAACCTCAAGATGCTCTCTTCTGGAGACCACAGAGGCCAAAGGAGAGCAGGCCCTGCAGCCATCCTAATCTTAACAGCAACCCCCACCCTTGAACCATTGCTGTATACTTTTCACCAAATCCTCCCAGGTGTGGACACACCACTTTTGAGTCACAGGCCTGCTGTGTTCCTCTTTGCCTGGCAAATAATAAAGGCATTGTGTCACCCCAAAACCCGTCTTTAAAATTCAGTTTGGTGTTAGTGTACACAGGCCAATTTTTTCCTGGCAGTATTCTCTCTCTGGAGCTTTCCAGACCTAAGTTTCCCTACTGGGTCTCATGTCCTAAGTCAGCAAGGCCTCTATTCTGTGGTGCCCAGAAAGAACAAGGCAAATGAGGAGGGTCTTGGAATGCAAGAAGAGATAAGCCAGACCCTTACTGTCCTCCCTTTCCCCGGGCTATAACTACACCCCCCAATCCTTAAGAACCCCATGCTACTCCTTGGACCCTACTGTCTTTCCTGCATGTCTTAGTCATCACTACCCCACCCAGTAGACCATCCAATCAGCAAAGATCTTAAGACCCCTATGCCACTCCTTGGACTCTAGCTATAAAGTGGATCAAAGACTGCTGCTTAGGGTTGGTTCTCCTTTGAGCTGACCGGCTGTTTTAGCAGTGTCTTCCACTTTAACAACACTGATATTCCCTTAAGCCGGCCCGCTGTACTGCCAGTGACTCTCCCTTCTCCCACTCTAATAAACTTTACTTTCCTCTCAGTCTGCCCTTCTCCCACTCTAATAAACTTTACTTTCCTCTCAGTCTGCCTCATGTCTGGAAATTCTTTTCCAACCCGTGCACGGACCCTGACATATTCCACATCCTCTTCTTTTCAGAGGACGGTCTGGTGGTCGGCTTCTAGAGGATGGTCCCTTTTTGCTAGCAGAGGATGAGATGGGGACATCGAGGCTTGCTTTAGGGGGATGCCTGACTAATCCTGTCTAAGATCACCTCCAGCAGGGCCAATTGTTTCTTTTTTTTAAATTTTATTTATCTTTTGGGGGGGCGGGGTGGGGGGGGCGGGGGATGGGCGGGCCACTTCTATTGGTCTTTCATTTCTCTATTTTCATCCGTCTTTGTTCTTTGACTCCTGTGGGCCTCCCATCACGGTGGCCTCTGTTGCCGCAGAGCACCGGCTCTGGGCGCATGCGCGCCAGAGCTCCTGCTCGGTGATTGGACACATCGGTCCAGCCGCATCAAGGCACGTGGGATCTTCCCAGGCCAGGGATCCAACTGGCGCCCCTTGCACTGCAAGGCGGTGTCCTTATCCACTGGACCACCAGGGGAAGCCCCCATTGTTTCTTGAGTGCTCCTCCTTGTCTCTGCATCCCCAAGCCCAGTGCATTGTAACAGGTAATCACTGGTCAGTGTCCCTATGCATACTCCCAATGGGAGAAAATGACCTGGAGTCTGAAGTAGGGGTGGGCCTTCACCATGGCCTCCGTCTGAGCTGCCTACCCCGTCATCTGTCTGTTGTGGCTCTCGTGCCCTTACGGGTCCCCAAGGATTACTCCTGTATCCTACAGTGAGGTTTAAGCTCTACAAACCATGGGTAAAACTCTGACATGGCCACTGTCTACCTGGATCTTTCTTCTTAAGCCCTGCGGTCTACTCCACGATCTTGGAGTCATCTACTCTTCTGGGCTGTGCCTAGGGACTGCACAGTGTTCTCAGTGTTTTCTTACACAAGTTCCTCTGCAATATCTGTAAATCACTACCATGGTGGTCACGATGGTCCAATTATAGCCTTTCAAAATCCCTTCTTTTCTCTGTAAAGTGTGGAGATGGGATTAGATGATCTTCACTGTCGCTGTCCCTTTCTCATTTGGCTTCTATAGTCCAAAAGAAGAACTGCTGAGAGTAAGATATAATGTCAACATTAGAATGAATAGGCAAGGCAGTAAAGAAGGCAAAGAAGTCATACCCCTTGCCTGTGTAAATAAACAGAGTATCTCCGGGGCATATTCCACATACTCTTCTTTTCAGAGGACGGTCTGGTGGTCGGCTTCTAGAGGATGGTCGCTTTTTGCTAGCAGAGGATGAGATGGGGACATCGAGGCTTGCTTTAGGGGGATGCCTGACTAATCCTGTCTAAGATCACCTCCAGCAGGGCCAATTGTTTCTTTTTTTTAAATTTTATTTATCTTTTTGGGGGGTGGGGTGGGGAGGGAGGGGGATGGATGGGCCACTTCTATTGGTCTTTCATTTTCTCTATTTTCATCCGTCTTTGTTCTTTGACTCCTGTGGGCCTCCCATCACGGTGGCCTCTGTTGCCGCAGAGCACCGGCTCTGGGCGCATGCGCGCCAGAGCTCCTGCTCGGTGATTGGACACATCGGTCCAGCCGCATCAAGGCACGTGGGATCTTCCCAGGCCAGGGATCCAACTGGCGCCCCTTGCACTGCAAGGCGGTGTCCTTATCCACTGGACCACCAGGGGAAGCCCCCATTGTTTCTTGAGTGCTCCTCCCTTGTCTCTGCATCCCCAAGCCCAGTGCATTGTAACAGGTAATCACTGGTCAGTGTCCCTATGCATACTCCCAATGGGAGAAAATGACCTGGAGTCTGAAGTAGGGGTGGGCCTTCACCATGGCCTCCGTCTGAGCTGCCTACCCCGTCATCTGTCTGTTGTGGCTCTCGTGCCCTTACGGGTCCCCAAGGATTACTCCTGTATCCTACAGTGAGGTTTAAGCTCTACAAACCATGGGTAAAACTCTGACATGGCCACTGTCTACCTGGATCTTTCTTCTTAAGCCCTGCGGTCTACTCCACGATCTTGGAGTCATCTACTCTTCTGGGCTGTGCCTAGGGACTGCACAGTGTTCTCAGTGTTTTCTTACACAAGTTCCTCTGCAATATCTGTAAATCACTACCATGGTGGTCACGATGGTCCAATTATAGCCTTTCAAAATCCCTTCTTTTCTCTGTAAAGTGTGGAGATGGGATTAGATGATCTTCACTGTCGCTGTCCCTTTCTCATTTGGCTTCTATAGTCCAAAAGAAGAACTGCTGAGAGTAAGATATAATGTCAACATTAGAATGAATAGGCAAGGCAGTAAAGAAGGCAAAGAAGTCATACCCCCTTGCCTGTGTAAATAAACAGAGTAGCTGGCAAAGCCAACTAAAAGCAAACTGCTGAAGACTGGAGAAGGGGTATAATCAGCATTCTTATCCCACATAAAAGTCTTAGAATTGCAGATGAGTTAAAAGAATTCAACTATGGTCTTTGATGAGAAAGACAGTCAAAGATAAAGGAAATTACCTTTTCCTCTTTTTTGAAAATAACTTCTAAGGAAAGTACTCCAGGAGATTAAAAAACAAGAAAAACAAGGTAGATATATACGTACAAGGTGTCTATTCATACATATATTTTCAGTAACTGCAACAGGTTGACAGTTAAAAAGGGATCAAACTAAAGACTTAAAGCTCTATTCTAAAAAGAAAATCTAAACATTTTTATCAGGTATTCAATGATGAAAGGGAAAACGGAGAAACGGAAACTTCACTCCCTTTTCTTCCCTGCTTGCTGGAGTTTTAGAATTTTAAAGGAGGTTATTTATGTATTTATATATACATCCATGTGCTTCAGTGTCTTTATCTTATATTACAACTACAAAACTGATAAAAATTGAGGAAAAGTCCAGAAGTACTATTTCAAGTCAAAGAAAAATGAGAGATTATTATACTTGATAAGCTGTGACTTTGTTGGAAGAGTATTAAAGAAAAAGGTGCTATGGTTAACACCTGAGATCAAGTTCTGTGAGATAATGTGCCTCTATGAAGCAGGATAGCAATAATAAATTACAGCTTGTAGGCCAAAAATAGCCTAGTTTTCCCCAGCTCTGAATTCCATCTGTCAAAATAAGGTGGATGGCATTCACCAGATCCCAGCAATGCGAATGTAGCTGGACTGATTCAGTCCTCTAGGGACTTGATTTCATTATCCATAATAAGAATCAACCATTGAAAAAAGAAAACGTGGAATCTGTATTAATATAAATGTTATGCAAAGGAAGATTTGGTCATTAATATTAGCTCATTCTTCCTCCGTTTCTAGAAACTAAGATTAGAAAGCTTTCACATCCTCTCTGTACATGTCTAACTAACCCTCCACTTTGCCTGAACCCTTCACTGACCTTGGACAGATATACCTCCTGTTTCTGAAACACCCTTACACTTCACTTCAGCCTCAAGGATCCAACTAGTAGGCTGATAGCTATTGTGAACTGGGGCCTGTGGTGTCACATTATTGTAATTAATCTTTGCAAGAACACTATATACTATTAGACTTCCCTCCTACTTCATGTTATTCTTATTTCCTTGGCAATTTTTGTAACTTTTTCCCTATTTAAAGATTAGGTGTTTGTATAACATTTCTTTGTATCTGTATCAGAACACCTTCAAGAAGGGAACATACCTTCTGTATCAGTAGAGGCCAGGGCCATGGTGCCTAGTGCATGCGTGTGTGTGTATCTCTCAGTTGCCTTGACAGTTAAAAGGGATCAAACTAAAGACTTAAAGCTCTATTCTAAAAGAAAATCTAAACATTTTATCAGGTATTCAATGATGAAAGGGAAAACGGAGAAACGGAAACTTCACTCCCTTTTCTTCCCTGCTTGCTGGAGTTTTAGAATTTTAAAGGAGGTTATTTATGTATTTATATATACATCCATGTGCTTCAGTGTCTTTATCTTATATTACAACTACAAAACTGATAAAAATTGAGGAAAAGTCCAGAAGTACTATTTCAAGTCAAAGAAAAATGAGAGATTATTATACTTGATAAGCTGTGACTTTGTTGGAAGAGTATTAAAGAAAAAGGTGCTATGGTTAACACCTGAGATCAAGTTCTGTGAGATAATGTGCCTCTATGAAGCAGGATAGCAATAATAAATTACAGCTTGTAGGCCAAAAATAGCCTAGTTTTCCCCAGCTCTGAATTCCATCTGTCAAAATAAGGTGGATGGCATTCACCAGATACCAGCAATGCGAATGTAGCTGGACTGATTCAGTCCTCTAGGGGACTTGATTTCATTATCCATAATAAGAATCAACCATTGAAAAAAGAAAACGTGGAATCTGTATTAATATAAATGTTATGCAAAGGAAGATTTGGTCATTAATATTAGCTCATTCTTCCTCCGTTTCTAGAAACTAAGATTAGAAAGCTTTCACATCCTCTCTGTACATGTCTAACTAACCCTCCACTTTGCCTGAACCCTTCACTGACCTTGGACAGATATACCTCCTGTTTCTGAAACACCCTTACACTTCACTTCAGCCTCAAGGATCCAACTAGTAGGCTGATAGCTATTGTGAACTGGGGCCTGTGGTGTCACATTATTGTAATTAATCTTTGCAAGAACACTATATACTATTAGACTTCCCTCCTACTTCATGTTATTCTTATTTCCTTGGCAATTTTTGTAACTTTTTCCCTATTTAAAGATTAGGTGTTTGTATAACATTTCTTTGTATCTGTATCAGAACACCTTCAAGAAGGGAACATACCTTCTGTATCAGTAGAGGCCAGGGCCATGGTGCCTAGTGCATGCGTGTGTGTGTGTGGTATGCTCAGTCACTCAGTTGTGTCTGACTCTTTGCAACTCCGTGGGCTGTAGTCTGCTAGGCTCCTCTGTCCATGGGATTCTCCAGGCAAGAATACTGGAGTGGGTTGCTATTTCTTCCTGGAGAGGACCTTCCTGTCTCAGAGATCGAACCCACATCGCTTGTGTCTCCTGCATTGGCAGGCAGATTCTTTACCACTGAGCCACTTGGGAAGTCCCTGCCTAGTCCATGGTGAGTGCTAAACAAACATGACTCTGTGGTTACATCCTCACTCTTGTGAGGAGTGTGCAGTCCTCTTGTTTAGCAAGAGACCAGTACCTGGGGCAAGAATGACCCCTCTTCTCAGCTAATGCACCAACCCTGGGCAGTGAACTGACATTTCCTCCCAAACCTTGCACTGCCCAGACCAGCACAGTAGTAGGAGTTAATGTTAAAACCCTGCCCTGGAGGAATCATTAGTTACCCTTTCACAGTATAATAATTCATACAGGGAGTCAAAAAACTACTTGAAACTGAATAAGAAGTTCTGTTGAATGGAATGGAAAAAGATTTTAAGTACATTTTGACTATTTCAGTGGTCTGCAACAAGATGAAAAGATTCTCATTTAACCAAAGTTTAATCTTATGGTACAAAATGATTTGTGATAAAAACAGAAGTATTTTCTAACTGCTTGTTTTCAGCCTCTGTCCTCTATAAGCACCTACTGTGTGACAGATGACATGTGTATTGAGCACACAACAGCTGTAAGAAAAAAATACCTATTCCCAACGAGTTCACTTTACTACTTCACCTATGACTAAGGTATAAAAAGTGTTATGCATCTCACAATTGTTCAAATGGCTATTATCAAAAAGACAAGCGATAATGAGGGTTGCTGAGGAGCAGAGAAGAGGGAACCCTTGTGCTATCTTGATAGGACTGTAAATTAGTACAGCCATTATGAAAAACAGTGTGGAGGTTTAAGAAATTTAAAATACAAGTACCATACAATTAGCAAGTCCACTTCCAGGTATTTATCTGAAGAAATGAAATCACTGTCTTGAAGAAGTATCTGTACTCCTATGCTCACTACAGCACTGTTCACAAGCCAAGGTACAGAAAACACCTAAGTGCTGACAGATGGATGTCCAAAATGATGTGAGATACACATAGACACACACAAAACTGAATATTATTCAGCCTTATAAATGAAGGAAATCTTGCCATTTTCAACAACATATATGAACCTAGAGTGCATCACATCATTACATTATGACAGAAAGACAATTACTGCATGGCATCACTCATACCTGGAATTAAGCAAAAATCAAACTCATAGAAACAGAAAGTAGAATGACAGCTGCCAGGGGCTAGGAGGTGTGAGAAAAAAGGAGATGATAGTATAAGAGTAGAGTTTTCAGTTATAAGATGAATAAGGTCTGAGGGTGGTTATAATCTATAGTATGGTGATTGTAGCTGATAATACTGTATTGCATACGTGAAATTTGTTGAGAGTAGAACCAAAGAAAGTTGAAAGGTGTGCAGTTTTTCCATGGGGAAACCCCTCTTCTCAGCTAATGCACCAACCCTGGGCAGTGAACTGACATTTCCTCCCAAACCTTGCACTGCCCAGACCAGCACAGTAGTAGGAGTTAATGTTAAAACCCTGCCCTGGAGGAATCATTAGTTACCCTTTCACAGTATAATAATTCATACAGGGAGTCAAAAAACTACTTGAAACTGAATAAGAAGTTCTGTTGAATGGAATGGAAAAAGATTTTAAGTACATTTTGACTATTTCAGTGGTCTGCAACAAGATGAAAAGATTCTCATTTAACCAAAGTTTAATCTTATGGTACAAAATGATTTGTGATAAAAACAGAAGTATTTTCTAACTGCTTGTTTTCAGCCTCTGTCCTCTATAAGCACCTACTGTGTGACAGATGACATGTGTATTGAGCACACAACAGCTGTAAGAAAAAAATACCTATTCCCAACGAGTTCACTTTACTACTTCACCTATGACTAAGGTATAAAAAGTGTTATGCATCTCACAATTGTTCAAATGGCTATTATCAAAAAGACAAGCGATAATGAGGGTTGCTGAGGAGCAGAGAAGAGGGAACCCTTGTGCTATCTTGATAGGACTGTAAATTAGTACAGCCATTATGAAAAACAGTGTGGAGGTTTAAGAAATTTAAAATACAAGTACCATACAATTAGCAAGTCCACTTCCAGGTATTTATCTGAAGAAATGAAATCACTGTCTTGAAGAAGTATCTGTACTCCTATGCTCACTACAGCACTGTTCACAAGCCAAGGTACAGAAAACACCTAAGTGCTGACAGATGGATGTCCAAAATGATGTGAGATACACATAGACACACACAAAACTGAATATTATTCAGCCTTATAAATGAAGGAAATCTTGCCATTTTCAACAACATATATGAACCTAGAGTGCATCACATCATTACATTA
Organism: Tragulus kanchil; assembly: GCA_022376925.1. Taxonomy (NCBI): domain Eukaryota; kingdom Metazoa; phylum Chordata; class Mammalia; order Artiodactyla; family Tragulidae; genus Tragulus; species Tragulus kanchil. The sequence goes on from JAIOJX010000025.1 coordinate 38,067,442, forward strand.
TGACAGAAAGACAATTACTGCATGGCATCACTCATACCTGGAATTAAGCAAAAATCAAACTCATAGAAACAGAAAGTAGAATGACAGCTGCCAGGGGCTAGGAGGTGTGAGAAAAAAGGAGATGATAGTATAAGAGTAGAGTTTTCAGTTATAAGATGAATAAGGTCTGAGGGTGGTTATAATCTATAGTATGGTGATTGTAGCTGATAATACTGTATTGCATACGTGAAATTTGTTGAGAGTAGAACCAAAGAAAAGAAAGAAATTCTTAGAAGGGTAAGTATTTGAGATGACACAGGTGTCAATTATCTCAAGGGTGGGAATACTCTTATAATGTTTATGCCCTTCAAATCATCAAGTTGTATATCTTAAATATATTACAAATTCATTAGTCACTTATACCTCAGCAAAGCTGGAGATAAAAACTGCCGGAAGATCACAGAGGAGGAAGAACTTAATGAGAGAAGGAAGGGCTATAGCCATTTGGGGCCAGAGAGGCCTGATGAAGAGGTCATCTTTCTATGGACCTTTAAGGAGAAATGGAGCTTCCCTAAGATGAGAAGGGAGAGGGTTTTGCATCCTTTCAGACAGGATCATAACTCCCTAGGTGGGGTCACAGTTGCCCATGGTCCCACAGCACATGTATAGAGCCCTCTACACAGGACTTGGAACAAATCAGCAAAATAACTGAATGGTGACATTCAATGATATTGTGGGCTTAACTTTAACATCAGTATCATAAAGTTATCCACAAAAATGTGAGTATATGAAGACAATCATATTGCCTAACCCAAGGGAAAATAAAAGCATCATTGACATGATTCTCAAGTCCAAGGAAGGTCAAACAAAAGGTGAGAAATGGAACCCCTAAACTGATGGTGTTCCTGTGTAGGTTTGGGGTTACATAGTAACATACTAAAGAATCAGCCTTAACCCTAATGATTTTTTAAAAGTATCTGTACTCCTATGCTCACTACAGCACTGTTCACAAGCCAAGGTACAGAAAACACCTAAGTGCTGACAGATGGATGTCCAAAATGATGTGAGATACACATAGACACACACAAAACTGAATATTATTCAGCCTTATAAATGAAGGAAATCTTGCCATTTTCAACAACATATATGAACCTAGAGTGCATCACATCATTACATTATGACAGAAAGACAATTACTGCATGGCATCACTCATACCTGGAATTAAGCAAAAATCAAACTCATAGAAACAGAAAGTAGAATGACAGCTGCCAGGGGCTAGGAGGTGTGAGAAAAAAGGAGATGATAGTATAAGAGTAGAGTTTTCAGTTATAAGATGAATAAGGTCTGAGGGTGGTTATAATCTATAGTATGGTGATTGTAGCTGATAATACTGTATTGCATACGTGAAATTTGTTGAGAGTAGAACCAAAGAAAAGAAAGAAATTCTTAGAAGGGTAAGTATTTGAGATGACACAGGTGTCAATTATCTCAAGGGTGGGAATACTCTTATAATGTTTATGCCCTTCAAATCATCAAGTTGTATATCTTAAATATATTACAAATTCATTAGTCACTTATACCTCAGCAAAGCTGGAGATAAAAACTGCCGGAAGATCACAGAGGAGGAAGAACTTAATGAGAGAAGGAAGGGCTATAGCCATTTGGGGCCAGAGAGGCCTGATGAAGAGGTCATCTTTCTATGGACCTTTAAGGAGAAATGGAGCTTCCCTAAGATGAGAAGGGAGAGGGTTTTGCATCCTTTCAGACAGGATCATAACTCCCTAGGTGGGGTCACAGTTGCCCATGGTCCCACAGCACATGTATAGAGCCCTCTACACAGGACTTGGAACAAATCAGCAAAATAACTGAATGGTGACATTCAATGATATTGTGGGCTTAACTTTAACATCAGTATCATAAAGTTATCCACAAAAATGTGAGTATATGAAGACAATCATATTGCCTAACCCAAGGGAAAATAAAAATCATCATTGACATGATTCTCAAGTCCAAGGAAGGTCAAACAAAAGGTGAGAAATGGAACCCCTAAACTGATGGTGTTCCTGTGTAGGTTTGGGGTTACATAGTAACATACTAAAGAATCAGTTTTCCACTTTAATATGCATAGTACTCTGAACTGAATATCTTTCTCTCATATGAAACTAAAGCTGAGCATTACTATGCAGCAGTTCTGAAATATATGGGTCTTCACATGGACTCAAGCTTTAAGTCAATACAATCTAATGGTTTAAAAAAAGAAGACATTACATTTCAGACAGCCATTCTGCCTAAAAATACGCTAAATTATTTAAATGGAATTCTGATTAAAGATAAAAGAAAATCTTCAATAGGGCATGCAAGGGTCTCCAAGCTTTTGCAAATGAGATCTTTGCAATCCGATTCTCTTTCACCCTGTAAAACCATAGACTGAATATGCTATGAAGGCATAGTCATTGTGATGGTGGAATACTTTTTTAACTCACATAGTCATCCCATTCTTGAACTCTTAGAAGGCAGGGGAAAATCGTACAAATGGCTCTCCTTGAAGCTTGAGTACCTTCAATTGCTGAATTTCCCCTTATAGAAGAAAACAGAGACCTTTGAGTCTGTTTATTTTAGAAAATTATAGCATTTTTTTCCCAGAGGAAAGAATTCACTCAACAGAGATAACAGGGTGTGTGTGTGTGTGTGTGTCTGTGTGTCTGTGTGTCTTTCTGTGTGTGTTACTCAGTCATGTCTGACTCCTTGTGATCCCATGGACTGTAGCCTGCCAGGTTCCTCTGCCCATGGGATTCTCCAGGCAAGAATACTAGAGTGGGCTGCCTTGCCCTCCTCCAGGGCATCTCCCTGATCTAGGGATCAAATCGACATCTCCCACACTGGAGGCAGATCCTTTACTGTCTGAGCCACCAGAGAAGCACATGCTGGACTTTATTTATCTTTATAATTTTTTAAAACTTATCTTCTTCCACTATTAACTGCATTGAGTCTCATTGTGGGCTTAACTTAAATAGATATAATTACCACAAAAATGTGAGTATATGAAGACAATCATATTGCCTAACCCAAGGGAAAATAAAATCATCATTGACATGATTCTCAAGTCCAAGGAAGGTCAAACAAAAGGTGAGAAATGGAACCCCTAAACTGATGGTGTTCCTGTGTAGGTTTGGGGTTACATAGTAACATACTAAAGAATCAGTTTTCCACTTTAATATGCATAGTACTCTGAACTGAATATCTTTCTCTCATATGAAACTAAAGCTGAGCATTACTATGCAGCAGTTCTGAAATATATGGGTCTTCACATGGACTCAAGCTTTAAGTCAATACAATCTAATGGTTTAAAAAAAGAAGACATTACATTTCAGACAGCCATTCTGCCTAAAAATACGCTAAATTATTTAAATGGAATTCTGATTAAAGATAAAAGAAAATCTTCAATAGGGCATGCAAGGGTCTCCAAGCTTTTGCAAATGAGATCTTTGCAATCCGATTCTCTTTCACCCTGTAAAACCATAGACTGAATATGCTATGAAGGCATAGTCATTGTGATGGTGGAATACTTTTTTAACTCACATAGTCATCCCATTCTTGAACTCTTAGAAGGCAGGGGAAAATCGTACAAATGGCTCTCCTTGAAGCTTGAGTACCTTCAATTGCTGAATTTCCCCTTATAGAAGAAAACAGAGACCTTTGAGTCTGTTTATTTTAGAAAATTATAGCATTTTTTTTCCCAGAGGGAAAGAATTCACTCCAACAGAGATAACAGGGGTGTGTGTGTGTGTGTGTGTGTCTGTGTGTCTGTGTGTCTGTGTGTGTGTGTTACTCAGTCATGTCTGACTCCTTGTGATCCCATGGACTGTAGCCTGCCAGGTTCCTCTGCCCATGGGATTCTCCAGGCAAGAATACTAGAGTGGGCTGCCTTGCCCTCCTCCAGGGCATCTCCCTGATCTAGGGATCAAATCGACATCTCCCACACTGGAGGCAGATCCTTTACTGTCTGAGCCACCAGAGAAGCACATGCTGGACTTTATTTATCTTTATAATTTTTTAAAACTTATCTTCTTCCATCTATTAACTGCATTGAGTCTCACTTTCCTCTCCAGTGAAATAAAGATAACAATGCTAACTTCATAGGGTTGCAATGCTATAATGCATGCATGTGTCTGTGATGCTGGAATGTGAACCAAGAAACTTGGGTTTGAAATCAAATTCATCTAGGCTCTAGCTATGTAACTTAGAACAAGTTACTTCACTCCGTACGGGTCAGTTTATCTGTACAACTGTAAATATACAATATACTTTGCTATTACAAAGGACAGAAAGAAAGCATATTTAATGTGTCAGGTCTAGGACTTAGCAGAATAGATTTGCAAACTGCGTAGATATTTACATGGATTATAAAGTCAAGGCCAGAATCAGCCAAGACTTCTTGACTTCAGTTCATCATATTATCTGGGCTGTTTTTATTCTGTTCCTCGTTTGAGAAGTTAAAAAAAAATACAAAAAACCCCTTCAGGATAATACGACCATGGAACTACTTCCTATAAGCTGAGTTGTTTTTTCAACCCTAGAAACTAAATAAAATGAAAACACTCCCAAATGACAGTTTAGGTCAAAATGAATCAAAGACTCTGTGTAGAGTTACCTGAAGTACATCTAAGAAAGGTGCAGCCCAGCAAGCTGCAATGAGACTGCAGCCAGAGGATGGTGCCTTGAGTGAGGCTGCAGTGGACGGCAGGCCCCGGTTAAGCAGAGAGAAGCTGCTACGGCTGCTACTCAGGGCGTGCCAACTGCTGGCATGTGGGAATGCAGGGGCGGGGATGCCGGACCGTCCACTGCTTCTACAGAGGCTGGCTGTCCAGATTTTGTACAAAATCTGATTTTTAAATGCTGGTGACTAATCTAAAAATTCCAAAAAAAAAAAAAAAAGATATATATATATATAGGCCAAATCACACCTCGGCAGGCTGGTTTTCAATCACATTCTAGGCAACCCTTGAAAGGACAGGCGTCCCCAGGTGTGGGGGCTGGGGCTGCCCTCAGCCTTTAACAACCAGATGGGAACTTGGAGAGGAGAGAAAATTCTCCGCTGAAGCACTGTACGTCAGGAACCTGGCCTCCTGTGTTTGGATTTTTCTGCCTAGGAGTTGAGAGTAAATCCTGGACACTGGTATTGGGGTAGATAACATAAATCCTGTTTAAGGTATGGGAAGGGAAAAACAAGGTATCTAGAACATAGGCATGTCCCTGAATTTTGTTACCCTTCTGTCCTTGGGATCCACTGCTCTGTGCCTCTGGTGTTTCATATAGTATTGGGAAAAACGTTCAAATTGACTCTCAGTTCTCTGGGAAATCATTCCAGTTCACTAAGCTGCAAATGTTATTAAATGCCCTTGAGGCGTTTATCCCTGGACTGCTATAGTGGTGGTGACTGTGCTTGGCAAGCTTCCGGAAGCTGGGCTGGGCCTTCCTTGTAAGGAAGCAAATGCTGTGGATAAACAACATGGAGAAGATGGAGGTAATTTATTAACTCTGATCACAGCATTACCACATATGATCCAAGATATGTATTTGTAACCTCAGGATCAAAGTAGCTATTGACTCTGCTTCCTTCAACCCAATCTGGTTAATTAGCACAGGACATCAAAAACACAAGGATGCCCTATTTGAAAGAGGGTATGATTAACCCAGCTGGGCTCTGAGCACTGCAAAGATCTACAGCAGGGGTAGACAAATATTCTGGAAAGGGGCCACACTGTAAATATTGTAGGTCTTGTGAGACATATAGTTCTTGTTATAACTGCTCTACTATGCCACTGTACTATGAAAGCAATCATAAAAAATATGGAAATGAACATGACTGTGGTTCCAGTAAAACTTTATGGGTATCAAAATGTGAATTTCACCTATTTTTAATGTATCACAAAATATTTTTCTTTTGATTTCCCTCCAGTATCTATTCCTAGCTCAAAGAGCATAGAGAACTCATTAGTGAACTGGATCTGGCCTCTGATCTAGAGAAATAATCAAACAAGAAGCAACAGCATTTCCTGATCAATTACCATAAGACAGTTAACTATGGCAACAACTCTATGGAAATACTCTCTCTCCATTTTATATAAAGAATGCTAAGGCCTGGTGCAGTCAAGTAACTAGCCTAAGTGTGGACAGACAGTATTTGAACCCCCAAACACTGGCTGGGGGGTACGTGCTGGAGCCACATACACACACAGTGGTTCTCAACTCTAGTTGAGCCACCTTACTGGAGAATTTGCAAAATAGAGACACCTGGATCCCCCAAGTTAATCTTTTTTTTTTTAAAGTTACGCACTAGTGTTTATGGAGTACAAAGAAGACTATAATCTGCCTGACTACTGTGGGAGCAAGTATTATTAGACACAGTTCTACTGATGAGAAGCTTATATGTTATTAAATGCCCTTGAGGCGTTTATCCCTGGACTGCTATAGTGGTGGTGACTGTGCTTGGCAAGCTTCGGAAGCTGGGCTGGGCCTTCCTTGTAAGGAAGCAAATGCTGTGGATAAACAACATGGAGAAGATGGAGGTAATTTATTAACTCTGATCACAGCATTACCACATATGATCCAAGATATGTATTTGTAACCTCAGGATCAAAGTAGCTATTGACTCTGCTTCCTTCAACCCAATCTGGTTAATTAGCACAGGACATCAAAAACACAAGGATGCCCTATTTGAAAGAGGGTATGATTAACCCAGCTGGGCTCTGAGCACTGCAAAGATCTACAGCAGGGGTAGACAAATATTCTGGAAAGGGGCCACACTGTAAATATTGTAGGTCTTGTGAGACATATAGTTCTTGTTATAACTGCTCTACTATGCCACTGTACTATGAAAGCAATCATAAAAAATATGGAAATGAACATGACTGTGGTTCCAGTAAAACTTTATGGGTATCAAAATGTGAATTTCACCTATTTTTAATGTATCACAAAATATTTTTCTTTTGATTTCCCTCCAGTATCTATTCCTAGCTCAAAGAGCATAGAGAACTCATTAGTGAACTGGATCTGGCCTCTGATCTAGAGAAATAATCAAACAAGAAGCAACAGCATTTCCTGATCAATTACCATAAGACAGTTAACTATGGCAACAACTCTATGGAAATACTCTCTCTCCATTTTATATAAAGAATGCTAAGGCCTGGTGCAGTCAAGTAACTAGCCTAAGTGTGGACAGACAGTATTTGAACCCCCAAACACTGGCTGGGGGGTACGTGCTGGAGCCACATACACACACAGTGGTTCTCAACTCTAGTTGAGCCACCTTACTGGAGAATTTGCAAAAATAGAGACACCTGGATCCCCCAAGTTAATCTTTTTTTTTTTTTTAAAGTTACGCACTAGTGTTTATGGAGTACAAAGAAGACTATAATCTGCCTGACTACTGTGGGAGCAAGTATTATTAGACACAGTTCTACTGATGAGAAGCTTATATGTTTTGAATGTACATTATGGCTATTTGGACCAGTCACATGTTCATAATCCTGGGCAAGTTTTTTTAAATGCATCAGATTGTAGATTTAAGAATTATAGATTTTCTAAGAAGCTAAATCCCAGATGATGGCCGGAGTCTTCTTACCAAAGACATATTTGTTGAAAGCAACTACCATGGACTTGAGGATGAGTCAAAGTTGAATTCAAACTGGATGCCTCTAAACGATATCAAGAGCAAAACGTAGCAAGAGGACTAGAAAAGGCAGTACAAATCAAGTAAGAATGTTCAATAATATATTTAAGCAGGATAATCGTATTGGCAGATAAACCGATCATAGATAAACGCTTATTTGCATGACTGCCATGAGATCCCAGAGATCAGAATTCTCTCTGGCTCTGGAAAGTATTTAGGTCTCTGGCTCAGGAAGAAATGCACCATATGAAGCTCTTGTGATCTTCCTTGCTAGATGTAACACAATGGAAATGATAAGAGAAGGCAGTCTGCCCAGGGAATAAGCTTCTATCTCAGAATAAACATACAGAAAGCTTCCAGCAGACTCACTGGAAAAATCCCTCATGACCCACAGAGTCCAATTTCATCCTACACACCTCACAGATTTTCAACCAAGGGTCTGGGCCAGTCATATCTTCCTGAACTGCCCTTTGTCAGAGGTCATTCGTGCAACAGATTTTCTGCAACGCACACAAATGATGGGACTGTCTTTCGAAGCCTTCCTGGGATGGATCCACATGCCCACTGTGACGGAGTTTCTGCCTCCTTCCATCTTTTCTTTCAGCTCAGCTTGCACCCCCGAGTTTCTGCTAAGTGGACAGACTAGCCTAAGTGTGGACAGACAGTATTTGAACCCCAAACACTGGCTGGGGGTCGTGCTGGAGCCACATACACACACAGTGGTTCTCAACTCTAGTTGAGCCACCTTACTGGAGAATTTGCAAAAATAGAGACACCTGGATCCCCCAAGTTAATCTTTTTTTTTTTTTTAAAGTTACGCACTAGTGTTTATGGAGTACAAAGAAGACTATAATCTGCCTGACTACTGTGGGAGCAAGTATTATTAGACACAGTTCTACTGATGAGAAGCTTATATGTTTTGAATGTACATTATGGCTATTTGGACCAGTCACATGTTCATAATCCTGGGCAAGTTTTTTTAAATGCATCAGATTGTAGATTTAAGAATTATAGATTTTCTAAGAAGCTAAATCCCAGATGATGGCCGGAGTCTTCTTACCAAAGACATATTTGTTGAAAGCAACTACCATGGACTTGAGGATGAGTCAAAGTTGAATTCAAACTGGATGCCTCTAAACGATATCAAGAGCAAAACGTAGCAAGAGGACTAGAAAAGGCAGTACAAATCAAGTAAGAATGTTCAATAATATATTTAAGCAGGATAATCGTATTGGCAGATAAACCGATCATAGATAAACGCTTATTTGCATGACTGCCATGAGATCCCAGAGATCAGAATTCTCTCTCTGGCTCTGGAAAGTATTTAGGTCTCTGGCTCAGGAAGAAATGCACCATATGAAGCTCTTGTGATCTTCCTTGCTAGATGTAACACAATGGAAATGATAAGAGAAGGCAGTCTGCCCAGGGAATAAGCTTCTATCTCAGAATAAACATACAGAAAGCTTCCAGCAGACTCACTGGAAAAATCCCTCATGACCCACAGAGTCCAATTTCATCCTACACACCTCACAGATTTTCAACCAAGGGTCTGGGCCAGTCATATCTTCCTGAACTGCCCTTTGTCAGAGGTCATTCGTGCAACAGATTTTCTGCAACGCACACAAATGATGGGACTGTCTTTACGAAGCCTTCCTGGGATGGATCCACATGCCCACTGTGACGGAGTTTCTGCCTCCTTCCATCTTTTCTTTCTGATGACCTGTGCTGACACGCTTGCCACTGTCTCTGCTGACACTAGTCAGCCACTCTTTCTGTCTGACCCCAAATGTGAATTCAGGGCCCCGGGATTCAGATTAGTTTTAACTTTTTCACTCTCTTCCTGGGATTGTGTGCTCTGTGGTTATCAAGTACTCAAGAAGCTAAGAGTTATAAACAGAAACAAAACAGACATGGAGAAGAACTGTGTATCTAAAGTGGCAGACAGACCCCACGTATAATGAACTTTGGGCCTTGTAATGAACATCTGTCGCCCTCAGCAAGGAACTTCAACAATGGTACTCCTGAATAGAATAGACAATGAAAACCTCTGAAAACCATAGCAAATGTGCAGCTATATGTTTTTCCTTGCTGGGAGGTTTACTCAATCAGATTAATAGTCCTGTTTGATTTTTTTTTGATATATATATACACACACATATATGTTTAATTTTGGCCTCTTTTATTCTTTCTTTCTTTCTTTCTTTTCATCTATCTTTATTCTTTGGCCTATGTGGGCCTCCCATTGCAGTGGCCTCTCTCCTTGCAGAGCACTGGCTCTAGGCACATGCACTCAAGAGTGCTGGCTCATAATTGGACACACCAGTCCAGCTACTCTACCGCACATGGGATCTTCCAGGGCCAGGGATTGAACCGGTGCCCCTTGCACTGCAAGGTGGACTCTTTATCCACTGGACCACCAGGGAAACCCTTGTTTTGATTTTTTAAAGGGCATCCTGTAACTTCATCAGAGCAGTTCAAAAGAAAATATTATCAACATTTGATCTTAACTTCTAAAAGACAAAAAGAGCCCAATGTCTGGAGTGTATTAAGGCTGTGAATTTGCTACAAGCTTAAAAGCAAAAACAGTGGCAAATTCATCCTACACACCTCACAGATTTTCAACCAAGGGTCTGGGCCAGTCATATCTTCCTGAACTGCCCTTTGTCAGAGGTCATTCGTGCAACAGATTTTCTGCAACGCACACAAATGATGGGACTGTCTTTGAAGCCTTCCTGGGATGGATCCACATGCCCACTGTGACGGAGTTTCTGCCTCCTTCCATCTTTTCTTTCTGATGACCTGTGCTGACACGCTTGCCACTGTCTCTGCTGACACTAGTCAGCCACTCTTTCTGTCTGACCCCAAATGTGAATTCAGGGCCCCGGGATTCAGATTAGTTTTAACTTTTTCACTCTCTTCCTGGGATTGTGTGCTCTGTGGTTATCAAGTACTCAAGAAGCTAAGAGTTATAAACAGAAACAAAACAGACATGGAGAAGAACTGTGTATCTAAAGTGGCAGACAGACCCCACGTATAATGAACTTTGGGCCTTGTAATGAACATCTGTCGCCCTCAGCAAGGAACTTCAACAATGGTACTCCTGAATAGAATAGACAATGAAAACCTCTGAAAACCATAGCAAATGTGCAGCTATATGTTTTTCCTTGCTGGGAGGTTTACTCAATCAGATTAATAGTCCTGTTTGATTTTTTTTTGATATATATATACACACACATATATGTTTAATTTTGGCCTCTTTTATTCTTTCTTTCTTTCTTTCTTTTCATCTATCTTTATTCTTTGGCCTATGTGGGCCTCCCATTGCAGTGGCCTCTCTCCTTGCAGAGCACTGGCTCTAGGCACATGCACTCAAGAGTGCTGGCTCATAATTGGACACACCAGTCCAGCTACTCTACCGCACATGGGATCTTCCAGGGCCAGGGATTGAACCGGTGCCCCTTGCACTGCAAGGTGGACTCTTTATCCACTGGACCACCAGGGAAACCCTTGTTTTGATTTTTTAAAGGGCATCCTGTAACTTCATCAGAGCAGTTCAAAAGAAAATATTATCAACATTTGATCTTAACTTCTAAAAGACAAAAAGAGCCCAATGTCTGGAGTGTATTAAGGCTGTGAATTTGCTACAAGCTTAAAAGCAAAAACAGTGGCAAATATTCTAGCTAAAATTAATAGACGGTGCAATAATGAGAAAAAAATGGACATAATAGATTTTTTTTTTTTTTAAAGATTTACTTATTTACTTATTTTTTGGGCGGGGGTCAGGTTGGGGAGGGAGGGGAGGGGGCGGGCCACTTCTTTGGTCTTTCATTTCTCTGTTTTCATCCTTCTTTGTTCTTTGGCTCCTGTGGGCCTCCCATCATGGTGGCGTCCGTCCTTGCAGAGCACCGGCTCTGGGCGCATGCGCTCCAGAGCTCTGGCTCGGTAATTGGACACATCAGTCCAGCCGCTCCACGGCACATGGAATCTTCCCAGGCCAGGGCTTGAACCGGCACCCCTTGCACTGCAAGGCGGTGTCCTTACCCACTGGGCCACCAGGGGAAGCCAATAGATGTTCATGATAAGAGTGTATGGGGGGGCATCTCTGGTGGTACAGTGGCTAACATTCCAGGCTCCCAATACAGGGGGTCTGGTTCAATCCCTGGTCAGGGAGCTAGATCCCACATATCATAATGAAGAATTCACATGTTGCAACAAAGACCAGATACAGCCAAGTCAACAATTAAAAAAAAATGTAGATGGGGATATTGGAAACTGGTATCTTGAAAACAAGATAATAGTTTGAGAGTGTGGCTCAAAGAGAATCTTCAGACAAAAAACACATGATAGCTGAACAGTCCATCCTACAAAAAAGCACAACCGTGCAGAAGCATAGGAAATGTTCCTGTTCTGGGGGTTCCAAAAGGTTACAGGATATAAGCACATGTTTTCTCATGGGTAACAAGAGTTCATATTAGTTTACAGTAGTTTTATTGTTTTATTTTGGTTAACATTTCAGGATATTTCTCTTGTTTTATCTCTCCAGTACACATTTAATACAAATAGAAGATTTTTTTCTCACCCATTTTAAGTGTATGACAATGTTTATTAGTTGATTGACAGACTTAAGCAACCATCACCACAATCCAGTTTTAGAACATTCCTGTCACCCCAAAAGGGTGCCTTATGCTCACTTGCAGTTAATTCTCATCTCTGTTCTCCCATCATTTACTAATCTGTTTTCTGTCTCTTCAGAATTGCCTTTCTAAGGCAATTATAGTGGATTCTAAGGCAAATATAGTGGAATGGCTCAGAGAGTAAAGAATCTGCCTGCAACGCAGTAGACCTACGTTGGATCCCTGGTGGGGAAGATCCCCTGGAGAAGGAAATGGCAACTCACTCCAGTATTCTTGCCTGTGAAACCCCACAGGCAGAGGAGCCTGGTGGGTTATAGTCCATGGGTTACAAAGAGTCAGACATGACCGACTAAGACTTTCACTTTCACAATCCCCTTTCTAAGGCAAGTATAATGGAATCAAATAATAGATAGCACTTTGTTTTGTGTGTTTTTCACTTAGCACACTTTGGAAATTCATCTGTGCTGCAGCATGTAAGAGTTCACTTCTTTTTGTACCCTAAGAACATCACATTATGTGGACATACCACATGGTGTGTTCCTTCATCAATGGGTGGTTTCCATACTATGATTTCTACATTATTGCTGTACTGAATGATGCTCTTATTAACATTTGTATATAAATCTGTGTGGGTATAAATTTTCATTTTTCTTGGGTAAAAAATCAGGAGTGCAATTTTTGGGGCCATTTTAAGGTAAATTTCTGTTTTTTATTTTTTTAAGAAATGACATACTGTTTTTCAAAATGGCTACACCTTCTCACATTTCCACTACCAATGTATGAACAGGTTCTCACTTTTCTACATCCTCACTAATACTTAATATCATCTCTCTTATTTTGTACTTTTATTAAAGTCATTCTAGCAGGTGTGAGATGAAATCTCAACATGACTTCAACTTGCATTTCCTTAAAATGTTCAACATTTCTCCATGAAATTGTATCTTCTTTGGTGTTAAAAGGTTTTGGTTTTCTCATGGGTAACAAGAGTTCATATTAGTTTACAGTAGTTTTATTGTTTTATTTTGGTTAACATTTCAGGATATTTCTCTTGTTTTATCTCTCCAGTACACATTTAATACAAATAGAAGATTTTTTTCTCACCCATTTTAAGTGTATGACAATGTTTATTAGTTGATTGACAGACTTAAGCAACCATCACCACAATCCAGTTTTAGAACATTCCTGTCACCCCAAAAGGGTGCCTTATGCTCACTTGCAGTTAATTCTCATCTCTGTTCTCCCATCATTTACTAATCTGTTTTCTGTCTCTTCAGAATTGCCTTTCTAAGGCAATTATAGTGGATTCTAAGGCAAATATAGTGGAATGGCTCAGAGAGTAAAGAATCTGCCTGCAACGCAGTAGACCTACGTTGGATCCCTGGTGGGGAAGATCCCCTGGAGAAGGAAATGGCAACTCACTCCAGTATTCTTGCCTGTGAAACCCCACAGGCAGAGGAGCCTGGTGGGTTATAGTCCATGGGTTACAAAGAGTCAGACATGACCGACTAAGACTTTCACTTTCACAATCCCCTTTCTAAGGCAAGTATAATGGAATCAAATAATAGATAGCACTTTGTTTTGTGTGTTTTTCACTTAGCACACTTTGGAAATTCATCTGTGCTGCAGCATGTAAGAGTTCACTTCTTTTTGTACCCTAAGAACATCACATTATGTGGACATACCACATGGTGTGTTCCTTCATCAATGGGTGGTTTCCATACTATGATTTCTACATTATTGCTGTACTGAATGATGCTCTTATTAACATTTGTATATAAATCTGTGTGGGTATAAATTTTCATTTTTCTTGGGTAAAAAATCAGGAGTGCAATTTTTGGGGCCATTTTAAGGTAAATTTCTGTTTTTTATTTTTTTAAGAAATGACATACTGTTTTTCAAAATGGCTACACCTTCTCACATTTCCACTACCAATGTATGAACAGGTTCTCACTTTTCTACATCCTCACTAATACTTAATATCATCTCTCTTATTTTGTACTTTTATTAAAGTCATTCTAGCAGGTGTGAGATGAAATCTCAACATGACTTCAACTTGCATTTCCTTAATGAACAATGATGTTCAACATTTCTCCATGAAATTGTATCTTCTTTGGTGTTATGTCATTCAAAATTTTTGTTCATTTTTTTTAAAGAGTAGTTTGTCATTTTATTAGTGGGCTGTAGGTTCTAAGTATTTTCAACATTATATTAAGACATTATTTGTCCTTTTCATTCTCATCCATTTATGGGTATACAATGAAGTTTTCCATAGACTAGAAGTATCTACAATTATTTGATACAGTTTTGAAATACTGTTCCTTTTTTCCACTATGTATCTTGGTGAGACCACACTGCCTTCATATACTGTAAACAAACAACATGGTAATCCAGTGGTCTTCTATTAAATCAGATAGTAGGGATTTATAAAAATGTAAATCAATGCCATCTTCCTTGCTTTTTCCATAAAAGTTACTTTTCATAAAAATACAATTAAATATACAATTAATGTTCATGTATAAAGGGTTTTTTGTTAAAGAATTAATATTTTAAAAATGTCTGTTTCAATTTCTAACATGAAAACTAGATAGCTATCAACTCACATAAACAAAAGCTCTTCAACATTTTTAAGCATATCAAAGAACCTGAAAACCAAGACTTGAGAACCACTAAGGCAGAAAAACCATTAAGTTAAGGAAATACTGACCTGTGATTTTAGGGGCTACCAGAAAACATTTGCTTATGCCTATGTCAAGCAAACAAAATCTATAATTAAAGGAAAATTTTCTCACAGAATCCAGCTGGAGGTACAACAGACAAGAAAATGGCACAAGGCTAGAGAGGGTGAGCCCTGTTCCAGGCAGGAGCTCGGGGTAAGGACCTCTGCTCCTCCCCTGGACCAGGGTGGGCAGGATGCAGAGGCGGTGGGTAGAAACCAGGGTGTTGATGGAAAAAAATACACTGAGCGCACTCTGGTTAATCCCAGGTTGTTTTTTCCTTCCCCCCATCATGCCTCTTTTACTTTTATATTTATTTTCATCCATCTGTTATTCTTTGGCCTGTGTGGGCCTCCCATTGCAGCAGCCACTCTCACTGCAGAGCACTGGCTCTGGGTGCATGTTCTCCGAAGCGCTGGCTCTCAATTGGCCATACCAGTACAGCCGCTCCGCGGCACATGGGACCTTCCTTGGCCAGGGATCAAACCGGTGCCCCTTGCACTGCAAGGCAGACTCTCAACCCACTGGACCACTAGTGAAGCCCTAATCCCAGATTTTTTAACACCTGCTTCTTTTTCGGGGGGCGGAATTCACTTGGTTATCCAATGTAACAATGAAGCTGGACAAATTTTTTTTACCTGAGTTGTACAGTAGAAAGTAATATGACATTTTAAAGAAACTATATTCCCAAAAAATTAATTTAAAAATAAAATTAAAAAGTCACATAAAGAAAAAAATTCTTATTACCTTCAATAGCAACTCTCTTTCTTTAAAAAAAAAAAGACAATAATTCTTAACGTTTTAAAATATAATAGTTGAAAGAGAAGCAATGTACCTAGTAGGGTAGACCCTGATTTATTGACCACTGAAAAACTGAAAATTGTCAATGCACTTCTTTTCCATGACAAATGGCAGCATTTGGGAAATTAAGAAAACATTATAAAGAGCAATATAACTTAAAATGTAGGACATATACTCTGTTTGACTGAGAGTCCTTATTTAATTCAGATAATTTTATAGCTTGCCATTTGAAAAATGCACTAGGAAGGAGCATAGAAAGTAGATGTTTGGCATTTGCTTTGCCATAACTCAATAAAATAAGCATTTACTGATCATGTACTGTGTGTCTACCAGCTTCTTGGATGTTATGGGAATACAAAGACATTTCATATTATGCCCTTAGAGTTCATAGAATAGACTGGATATGTCAAGATCTATACATGGTCAAGCTCTGGTGCCCACAGGGGATTGGTTCTAGGACTCCCAATGGATATCAAAAGTCGCAGAGGCTCCAGTCCTTTATATAAAATGGGTCGACTGTACATCAACATGTGGGAGGAAAAGAAAAAAGGGTTGGTAGGCATGAAGGAAAAAAGCTGTCAGGGATAAAAATGTATGGCAATTTCATACGGGCATCTAGGTAAGAAAGACTTCAGAAAATGTATTAAAAAGGGAGTAGAAACTGAATAGCTGGAGAATCCAAAGGTATGCTGGTTCCAGCTCCACTTTGCAACCTGATTATCCACTCCGCCCTACCCTGCCATTCCCCTGCAGCAGTATTCCAGAGCTGTGCCTTCCACTCCTAACAGTCCTTGCATCGCCTTGCAATTTCCGCTCATTCTCTTGCCCCATTTGAGAATGCACTCCCTCTTCTTTGCTTCTACCTCCCTGCTTCTACAGTGCCCCTGTTTCTGCTTTTAACCCCTTTAAGCAAAAAAATGTCTTAATTTTACCTGAGTTGTACAGTAGAAAGTAATATGACATTTTAAAGAAACTATATTCCCAAAAAATTAATTTAAAAATAAAATTAAAAAGTCACATAAAGAAAAAAATTCTTATTACCTTCAATAGCAACTCTCTTTCTTTAAAAAAAGACAATAATTCTTAACGTTTTAAAATATAATAGTTGAAAGAGAAGCAATGTACCTAGTAGGGTAGACCCTGATTTATTGACCACTGAAAAACTGAAAATTGTCAATGCACTTCTTTTCCATGACAAATGGCAGCATTTGGGAAATTAAGAAAACATTATAAAGAGCAATATAACTTAAAATGTAGGACATATACTCTGTTTGACTGAGAGTCCTTATTTAATTCAGATAATTTTATAGCTTGCCATTTGAAAAATGCACTAGGAAGGAGCATAGAAAGTAGATGTTTGGCATTTGCTTTGCCATAACTCAATAAAATAAGCATTTACTGATCATGTACTGTGTGTCTACCAGCTTCTTGGATGTTATGGGAATACAAAGACATTTCATATTATGCCCTTAGAGTTCATAGAATAGACTGGATATGTCAAGATCTATACATGGTCAAGCTCTGGTGCCCACAGGGGATTGGTTCTAGGACTCCCAATGGATATCAAAAGTCGCAGAGGCTCCAGTCCTTTATATAAAATGGGTCGACTGTACATCAACATGTGGGAGGAAAAGAAAAAAGGGTTGGTAGGCATGAAGGAAAAAAGCTGTCAGGGATAAAAATGTATGGCAATTTCATACGGGCATCTAGGTAAGAAAGACTTCAGAAAATGTATTAAAAAGGGAGTAGAAACTGAATAGCTGGAGAATCCAAAGGTATGCTGGTTCCAGCTCCACTTTGCAACCTGATTATCCACTCCGCCCTACCCTGCCATTCCCCTGCAGCAGTATTCCAGAGCTGTGCCTTCCACTCCTAACAGTCCTTGCATCGCCTTGCAATTTCCGCTCATTCTCTTGCCCCATTTGAGAATGCACTCCCTCTTCTTTGCTTCTACCTCCCTGCTTCTACAGTGCCCCTGTTTCTGTAACTTACATTATTCTCCAGGACCCAGCTTAAGCCCCATAAGGAAGCCCCACTTTGGTCCTCATTAAACCTTCCCATGTATTATTAGCACTGTTTTCACACATATGTTTTAATTTTTCATAAAACTGCTTGAGCACATGGCCTGTGTATTATACAAATCTGTGTATTCCCCACAGTGCTTGGCAGGCTTTCAATAAATATCTGGTAGTTGATTAAGGTAAAATCTGGGGTAGGAACAAAGTCAGACTGTTATTGAGCTAGGATAAGCTCTTACTAAAGAAAGGCACAAAGGA
The DNA here is from genome assembly GCA_022376925.1 of Tragulus kanchil. Classification (NCBI taxonomy): domain Eukaryota; kingdom Metazoa; phylum Chordata; class Mammalia; order Artiodactyla; family Tragulidae; genus Tragulus; species Tragulus kanchil. Next base: position 38,085,518 of record JAIOJX010000025.1, read on the forward strand.
ATCAGCATTGGAGAAATACTAGCTAAGCAGTGGTCTGCTTAATTTAGGGACAGGGCAGAGTCTGCCAAGTGAGGGAGGATAAACATTTGGATAAATGGAGGAGGGAGAGCCGAGACATTGTGAAGAAAGAGTAATTACGGCTTGGAGACTGATTTTACAGAAAGAACAAAGGCAAGGGACCAATCCAAATGACTTCAAGGTTCGAAACCTTGATGTCTGGAATAACAATGGTGTTATCATTAATAGTAATGTGAAAGTTGGAAAGAACTGCCACATTTGCAGGAAGGCTCGGAAGTTAAACTTTCATATATAGGATACTTAAGCATTTTTCCATAAGATGTTACAAAAAACCTGAACAAACCTTTGGTCAACTCAACTCAGTTAAGGACAGGGAAGCCTGGGGTGCTGCAGTCCATGGAGTCACAAAGAGTTGGACACAACGTTGCAACTGAACAACAAGGAATGTATAAGATACTTTTAAGTAGAGCTTATGCTTATATGTATAGTATTTTAAACATATAGCTTAAGTATCTGATAAATATAGGCATAGGAATATTCTACAAGCAAATGAACTTAAAGAACACGACCAAGAACTGAAGTTGGGGAGAGAAATGCGTTTACAAATATACATTGGTTTGCCAAAGGGATTAAGTGAAAAAAAGGAAAAGACCACAGAGTCAGAATCTCAAGTTAGGCGGGAAGAATATGTATTCGAGAAAGAATTGACCCTCTCCCAGCCAAAAAAGTAGAAGAAAAAGAGGGAACTAGCAGAGATGGCCTGAAAGTGTCTATGCTCAGGAAGAAGTAGGTCATCTTGCAATGAATGCAATGAGTTATATAGTCACGAATTTTATGATTGGGGCCTCTCTAATGGCTTAGTGGATGAGAATCCATCTGCCAGTGCAGGAGACACGGGTTTGATCCTTAGTCTGGGAAGATCCCACATTCTGTGGAGCAACTAAACCCCTGTGCCACAACTACTGAGCCTGTGCTCTAGAGCCTGTGCTCGGCACGAAGAGGAGTCACCGTTATGAGAAACCCACACACTGCAACTAGAGTGACCCCTTTCGCTACAACTAGAGAAAAGCCCACGCAACAGTGAAAACTCAGCACAGTCAAATAATCAAAGACTTAAGAAAAGAATTGTATGATTAAGGGACACAATGAATTTAAGTTTAAAGGTTTTGTAAGAGACTATCTAAATACATATACACTTATATTATTCAAATATATGACATGTAGTATACTATTGCATAATTTGGCATTCAAAGCACAATATTTTTATCTATTTCTACCCTTCAGCCCTAACACACAGGAAAGCTTGGAGCAAGCGATGAGGAACATAAACTGGCACAGTGGTTCTCTCTCCTTAGAGATGGCGAAGCAGCAGCCCATTAGATTACAGACATGGAAAAAGAGGCTCTTTCTCAACTTGAAGGTGGACCCTGTATTTATATGTCATGGCTGGAAAACATTTTAAGCTTGTTCTCATTTTAGGGATTTCAACGTATTCTATAGTTCAAGCCATAACTGTGGCAGGTGGGAAATTATTTAGGCTTTGGAGGTGAACAAAACTCTGCCATTTATTTTAAACTCTGAAGCTTCTGGAAATAATGACTCTTAGGTCCTCATTTAAGAACAGCAACAACAATATTTAACAAGATTGTTATGAGGAGTAAAGGAGACAGTATAAGTGAGAGGGCCTGGCCAAAGGAAGAAAATTTGTTTATTTTCCCTCTTATTTTGGTAAGGTTGCCTTCAAAAAGAAGAAGTCCTAGAGTTGAGAATCCAGCATCTTATTTCCATTTTAGACTAGTTTTTCCTCTCTCTGCTGAATCAAGGCAAAACTTATGAGCAAAGAGGAACATATAACTAGGAAATTAAATATTAAGGAATTACAACTTAAGTAAGACTTTACATGTAAAATTAGAACCTTAAATCTTCAATGGGAAGACAAGAAGCTATGATGATATATAGTGGATAAAATATCTACTGAATTTCTCTCTCCTGAAGGTCTCTTCTTCTAAATGGAATCCAGTCTTAACCCTCTACCCAACCTGACACAAGATTCTAAAAGTTCCTGTCACCAAATCCACAGGATTCTGGTAGACGACAGGAAAGGCACTGAGGCTTAGCCACTGACAGAAATGTTCTGCTGAATGATCAATAGAACAGGTGTCTATAAAAATGCTATTTTAGTTTCTAGAAAAGTTTATATTCTACAGATATTAGAAAATATGAATTAATGTTTGCAAATATAATTCAGTATGAAACCACATCAAATCATGCCTCAAAAGACAGGTATAAAAATATAAATTCCCTCGTCTCCAGAACTTTGTTTTTAAAACTTTATACATAATAATTTTATGAATTCTGTAGAAGCTTTAATTTTTTGTCTGCTGAAACTGACACAAATATTCATTTAGAAAATATTCATTCCTATCAGTTCCTAATGAATTACATATAATTTGTGAATATTAAAACTTGACTAATTTCAAAATAATTAGAGCTCTTCTGAAAAGAGAGTTTCAGTGAAAAATCATTCAAAATCACTGAAAAACATGTTAAATGAAAAGAGGCTCTTTCTCAACGGGGCCTGTTTAACTGTGGCAGGTCTCATTTTAGGGATTTCAACGTATTCTATAGTTCAAGCCATAACTGTGGCAGGTGGGAAATTATTTAGGCTTTGGAGGTGAACAAAACTCTGCCATTTATTTTAAACTCTGAAGCTTCTGGAAATAATGACTCTTAGGTCCTCATTTAAGAACAGCAACAACAATATTTAACAAGATTGTTATGAGGAGTAAAGGAGACAGTATAAGTGAGAGGGCCTGGCCAAAGGAAGAAAATTTGTTTATTTTCCCTCTTATTTTGGTAAGGTTGCCTTCAAAAAGAAGAAGTCCTAGAGTTGAGAATCCAGCATCTTATTTCCATTTTAGACTAGTTTTTCCTCTCTCTGCTGAATCAAGGCAAAACTTATGAGCAAAGAGGAACATATAACTAGGAAATTAAATATTAAGGAATTACAACTTAAGTAAGACTTTACATGTAAAATTAGAACCTTAAATCTTCAATGGGAAGACAAGAAGCTATGATGATATATAGTGGATAAAATATCTACTGAATTTCTCTCTCCTGAAGGTCTCTTCTTCTAAATGGAATCCAGTCTTAACCCTCTACCCAACCTGACACAAGATTCTAAAAGTTCCTGTCACCAAATCCACAGGATTCTGGTAGACGACAGGAAAGGCACTGAGGCTTAGCCACTGACAGAAATGTTCTGCTGAATGATCAATAGAACAGGTGTCTATAAAAATGCTATTTTAGTTTCTAGAAAAGTTTATATTCTACAGATATTAGAAAATATGAATTAATGTTTGCAAATATAATTCAGTATGAAACCACATCAAATCATGCCTCAAAAGACAGGTATAAAAATATAAATTCCCTCGTCTCCAGAACTTTGTTTTTAAAACTTTATACATAATAATTTTATGAATTCTGTAGAAGCTTTAATTTTTTGTCTGCTGAAACTGACACAAATATTCATTTAGAAAATATTCATTCCTATCAGTTCCTAATGAATTACATATAATTTGTGAATATTAAAACTTGACTAATTTCAAAATAATTAGAGCTCTTCTGAAAAGAGAGTTTCAGTGTCACTTCTATACTATTAACAGATTGACTCAGTTCCAGAAAACTGTCACTGAAAAAACATGAAAAACATTGTTATTAACAAAAACCAGCCTCCTGAGGAAATAGGGTGAATGCAAAGAATTTAACAGCAGATTCATCTGGATGATTATAAAACCAATATTTTTATATTATCACTTAAGCTGAACTCAGACATATGGCATTCTACACTAGTAGTCACTGGGCCATTTTACCTCTTTCAAAAAGGATGTTTATGACTTACTAATGAATGTCCTAGCTTTATACAGAAGTTGACTGAAGTAAGAGCAGTTTCAGATGCTTGCAATCCAAAATGTAAAATAGATGAATGAAATTTAGATATGATGTCTTTATGCTTTCCTAAGATATAACTAATCAAAAAATAATACATAATAAAACTTCCTATAGCGTAGAATAGTTACTGAAAGCTTTATGTACATGAGTATTAACTTAAGGTTCCAGGTTTATACATCCCATTCTTGCTTAAGTTAGCATTCCTTGCAAATTTTGCTCCATTTTGGGCCTTGGGTTTAACTGAAATAAAGTTTACAGTACAATTCAATAAATTTGGATAAATACATATACCCCCCAAGTCAGATACAGCATATTTTCATTATTCCCGATTTCCCTGTGCCCTCTTGCATGAAACCCACACTTCCCACTGGAAAGTAACAATTCTGACTTCAATCACCATAGTTGGGTTTTTGCCTGTTTTGAGCTTCATATAAATGGAACTGAATAGTAAGTATTCAACATTCATTTTTAAGATTCACCCACATTGTTGTATGTATCACTAGTTCATTCTTTCTCACTGCTAAGTAGTATTTCATTACATGAACATATGGTCTATCATATTATGAATAAAAATGCTATGAATGTTTATGTATACATACGTGTTTTCATTTCTTTGGATAAATACAGTAGGAATACGGTACATGTACCGCCTTGCAGTGCAAGGGGCACCAGTTCGATCCCTGGCCTGGGAAGATCCCACGTGCTGCGGAGCGACTGGACTGACGTGTCCAATCACTAATTTCAAAATAATTAGAGCTCTTCTGAAAAGAGAGTTTCAGTGTCACTTCTATACTATTAACAGATTGACTCAGTTCCAGAAAACTGTCACTGAAAAAACATGAAAAACATTGTTATTAACAAAAACCAGCCTCCTGAGGAAATAGGGTGAATGCAAAGAATTTAACAGCAGATTCATCTGGATGATTATAAAACCAATATTTTTATATTATCACTTAAGCTGAACTCAGACATATGGCATTCTACACTAGTAGTCACTGGGCCATTTTACCTCTTTCAAAAAGGATGTTTATGACTTACTAATGAATGTCCTAGCTTTATACAGAAGTTGACTGAAGTAAGAGCAGTTTCAGATGCTTGCAATCCAAAATGTAAAATAGATGAATGAAATTTAGATATGATGTCTTTATGCTTTCCTAAGATATAACTAATCAAAAAATAATACATAATAAAACTTCCTATAGCGTAGAATAGTTACTGAAAGCTTTATGTACATGAGTATTAACTTAAGGTTCCAGGTTTATACATCCCATTCTTGCTTAAGTTAGCATTCCTTGCAAATTTTGCTCCATTTTGGGCCTTGGGTTTAACTGAAATAAAGTTTACAGTACAATTCAATAAATTTGGATAAATACATATACCCCCCAAGTCAGATACAGCATATTTTCATTATTCCCGATTTCCCTGTGCCCTCTTGCATGAAACCCACACTTCCCACTGGAAAGTAACAATTCTGACTTCAATCACCATAGTTGGGTTTTTGCCTGTTTTGAGCTTCATATAAATGGAACTGAATAGTAAGTATTCAACATTCATTTTTAAGATTCACCCACATTGTTGTATGTATCACTAGTTCATTCTTTCTCACTGCTAAGTAGTATTTCATTACATGAACATATGGTCTATCATATTATGAATAAAAATGCTATGAATGTTTATGTATACATACGTGTTTTCATTTCTTTGGATAAATACAGTAGGAATACGGTACATGTACCGCCTTGCAGTGCAAGGGGCGCCGGTTCGAGCCCTGGCCTGGGAAGATCCCACGTGCTGCGGAGCGACTGGACTGACGTGTCCAATCACCGAGCTGGAGCTCTGGAGCGCATGCGCCCAGAGCCGGCTCTCTGCGACGACAGAGGCCACCGTGATGGGAGGCCCACAGGAGCCAAAGAACGAAGACGAATGAAAATAGAGAAATGAAAGACCAATAGAAGTGGCCTGCCCACTCCCCGCCCTCCCCAACCCTACCCCCGCCCAAAATAAAATAAACAAATAAATCTTTAAGGGGAAAAAAAAAAACTTTATAGAAATCTCAAACACTGTTTTCTAAAATAGTTATATGATTTTATACACCCACCAGCAAATATGAGGGTTCCAGCTAATATATGTTCTTGAGGGCAGCATGTGATGATGTTCATCTTTATCATCAAATCTTGTAAAATAGTGACCTGAGGTTTTCTTTTGCAATTTTTATTCTCTCACTGCTAATGATGTTAACATCTTTTCATGAGTTTATTAATCAGCATTGTTGGTGAGGTGTGTGCTAAGACACAATTGTCTAATTGTCTTATTAGTCTTTCTGCTAATATTTTCAATTATGAAATGTTTTTAGACTTATGAAAATGTTAAAAAATATCCAAAGAGCTCCCATATATACTTCAGTCAATTTTTTAAAAAGTGGACATCTTATATAACTTCTAGTATACTTATCATGAAATTAAAAGACATTTGCTCCTTGGAAGAAAAGCTATGACAAACCTAGACAGCATATTAAAGAGCAGAGCCATCGCTTTGCCAGCAAGGATATGTACAGTCAAAGCTATGGTTTTCCCAGCAGTCATGTGCAGATGTGAGAGCTGGACCTTAAAGAAGGCTTCACACTGAAGAACTGATGGTTTTGGACTGAGGGGCTGGAGAAGACTCTTGAGAGTTCCTTGGACTGCAAGGAGATCAAACCAATCAATCCTAAAGGAAACCAACCCTTAATATTCATTGGAAGGACTGATGCTGAAGCTAAAGCTCCAATACTTTGGCCACCTTATGGGAAGAGATGACTCATTGGAAAAGACTGATTCTGGGAAAGATAGAAGGCAGAAGGAGAAGGGGACAACAGAGGATGAGATATTTGGATGACATCAGAGACTCAATGGACATAAGTTTGAGCTTCGGGAGATGGTGCAGGACAGGGAAACCTGGCATGATATACAGTCCATGGGGTCACAAACAGTAAGACATGACTGACCAATCGAACAACAACAAATACTTATCATTGTGTGAAGGTACAATACTATTAATATACAGACTGCATTTTCACTTCACCATTGTCCCAATCATGTCCTTCTCTGGTTCAGGATCCAACCTAGCTTCCATATTGCATTTAGTTGTCCTATCTGCTTAGTACTTCCTTCAATCTGGGATGGTCACTCAGTGTTTGTTTGTGACTTTTGAAGAGTATTGTTCAGTTACTTTGTAGAATGCTTCTGAGTTTGAATTGTCTGTTACTGCCTCATGTTTAAATCCAGGTTATATACATTTTGGTGAGAAAACACAAAAGTGATATTGTGTGCTTCCACATGCACTGTATCAGGTGGCGCATGATGTTGATATTTCTCATTACTGGGAAAAGTTACTTTCATCCCTTGGTTAAGGTGTTATCTGCTGGATTTCTCCACTGCAGTGTTCCTGTTTTTCCTTTGTTATTCATAAATACTATGTGCGGAGATATTTTGAGAAAAGGAAAATGCAGTCGGCTCCATATACTCATGCACTGTACATCCATGGATTTGACCAGCCACAGATCAAAAATACTTGGGGGAAAAATTTTTTAGAAAGTTCTGAAAAGCCAAACTTGAAATTGCCATATGTTCACAACTATTTACATTGAATTTACAACTGTTGATATTGTGTCATGTATTTTAAGTAATCTATAGATAGTTTAAAGCACACAGGAAAAACATACACAGGTATATGCAAATACTAAGCGATTTTACATGAGAGATCTGAACATGTACAGATTTTGGTATCTGTAGGGGGTCCTGGAACAACCCTCCTGAAGATGCTGATGGATAAATGTCCAATACTTTGGCCACCTTATGGGAAGAGTGATTGAAGACTGATTCTGGGAAAGATAGAAGGCAGAAGGAGAAGGGGACAACAGAGGATGAGATATTTGGATGACATCAGAGACTCAATGGACATAAGTTTGAGCTTCGGGAGATGGTGCAGGACAGGAAACCTGGCATGATATACAGTCCATGGGGTCACAAACAGTAAGACATGACTGACCAATCGAACAACAACAAATACTTATCATTGTGTGAAGGTACAATACTATTAATATACAGACTGCATTTTCACTTCACCATTGTCCCAATCATGTCCTTCTCTGGTTCAGGATCCAACCTAGCTTCCATATTGCATTTAGTTGTCCTATCTGCTTAGTACTTCCTTCAATCTGGGATGGTCACTCAGTGTTTGTTTGTGACTTTTGAAGAGTATTGTTCAGTTACTTTGTAGAATGCTTCTGAGTTTGAATTGTCTGTTACTGCCTCATGTTTAAATCCAGGTTATATACATTTTGGTGAGAAAACACAAAAGTGATATTGTGTGCTTCCACATGCACTGTATCAGGTGGCGCATGATGTTGATATTTCTCATTACTGGGAAAAGTTACTTTCATCCCTTGGTTAAGGTGTTATCTGCTGGATTTCTCCACTGCAGTGTTCCTGTTTTTCCTTTGTTATTCATAAATACTATGTGCGGAGATATTTTGAGAAAAGGAAAATGCAGTCGGCTCCATATACTCATGCACTGTACATCCATGGATTTGACCAGCCACAGATCAAAAATACTTGGGGGAAAAATTTTTTAGAAAGTTCTGAAAAGCCAAACTTGAAATTGCCATATGTTCACAACTATTTACATTGAATTTACAACTGTTGATATTGTGTCATGTATTTTAAGTAATCTATAGATAGTTTAAAGCACACAGGAAAAACATACACAGGTATATGCAAATACTAAGCGATTTTACATGAGAGATCTGAACATGTACAGATTTTGGTATCTGTAGGGGGTCCTGGAACAACCCTCCTGAAGATGCTGATGGATAAATGTATCCTGCTTTTTATATTTCAACCATTAATTTAGCATCCTTACTTGCAATAATTATTACTGTGGGGTTGGCAGTAATAGTGGTGATTATTTCCCTCCTTTCTTCTACATGTATTAATGAAATTTTACTCTAAGCAAGAATTATTCATTTCCCCTCATTTATATATTGATTGGGTATGTGGAATTCAGGTATTTTATTTATGCTATGGGTTATAACCCATTACTATCAGTCATTTTGTTGCTCAGGTCCCTGATCTGCCAGTGGGCGCTCCTTCAAATTGGCTCTTGGGTGCTTATGACAGGCTTCCAACTTTTTCTTTTTTTAAATTTCGGCCTCTTTTTATTTATTTATTTTTCATCCATTTTTATTCTTTGGCCTATGTGGGCCTCCTACTGCAGTGGCCTCTCTTGCTGCAGAGCACTGGCTCTGGATACATGTGCTCCAGAGTATCCATGGCTCTGATGTGGACACACCAGTCTGGCCACTCCGCAGCACGTGGGATCTTCCTATGGATTGAACTGGTACCCCTTGCACTACAAGGTAGACTCTACCCACTGGACCACCAGGGAAGCCCCTTCCATCTTTTTTTTTTTTTTTTTCCTGAAGATTTCCTTTCTTTTTAGTGCCACACAATCTTTCAGGATCATTTTGTGTGTTTCTATACCAACACTAGATTCTATTCCTCCAAAGATTCTGACCCTCTTGTGGGAAAAAGAATCAAGATCTGGACATCAGGTGTGCTTACTAATACTGGTGTCACTGCTTCTGGGCCTTCTCAGGAGAGAAAGCGAGGAAGTGTATATAGATAGATACAAAAAAGACACGGATCTATATATTTGTATGAAGGTTAGAAATCATGAGTTCATTCTATTTCCTATTACAATCTAACACTCTAGGGTTCATTCCTTATTTGTAACTAGTTTTTTCTTTTTTTTTTTTTAATTTTTTTTCCCCAGTCCCTGTAACCAGTTTTATAAGTTTCTGGTTTATCCTTCCAGTACAAATATGCAGGTACATTTATATTAAATTTTATATCTTCTCAAATGAACAGTAGAATTACATATATGCACTTTTGTATTGTTTTTCCCATTCAACAAGTTGTCCTCCATGCCAATTCTAAGATATTTCTCATTTTTCATAAAGCTGTACAATACACCATTGTACAGCTGTACTATGGTTGATTTAGCTACTCTGCTATGTGTGGACATGTAGGTTATTTCCAACATTTTGCAATAACAAGAAAAGTTGCGATTAACTTTTGCATTTAAACATTTTTATCTTAAATATATATATATATCTTTCATAAACAAGCCCTTTGCCAGATATTTAAGATGCATGTTGTAAATATTTTCTTCAATCTCTATTTCCTTTGCATTTTCTTAGTGGCATCTTTTGATGAACAGAGTTCAAAATTTTGATGAGGTCATAATTTTTTATGAAAAGACAGTAAACAGAAGACTTTTTAAAGTCTGAGTGACTGATAACTAAAAGACAGTCCATTTTTATTCTTTGGCCTATGTGGGCCTCCTACTGCAGTGGCCTCTCTTGCTGCAGAGCACTGGCTCTGATACATGTGCTCCAGAGTATCCATGGCTCTGATGTGGACACACCAGTCTGGCCACTCCGCAGCACGTGGGATCTTCCTATGGATTGAACTGGTACCCCTTGCACTACAAGGTAGACTCTACCCACTGGACCACCAGGAAGCCCTTCCATCTTTTTTTTTTTTTTTTTCCTGAAGATTTCCTTTCTTTTTAGTGCCACACAATCTTTCAGGATCATTTTGTGTGTTTCTATACCAACACTAGATTCTATTCCTCCAAAGATTCTGACCCTCTTGTGGGAAAAAGAATCAAGATCTGGACATCAGGTGTGCTTACTAATACTGGTGTCACTGCTTCTGGGCCTTCTCAGGAGAGAAAGCGAGGAAGTGTATATAGATAGATACAAAAAAGACACGGATCTATATATTTGTATGAAGGTTAGAAATCATGAGTTCATTCTATTTCCTATTACAATCTAACACTCTAGGGTTCATTCCTTATTTGTAACTAGTTTTTTCTTTTTTTTTTTTTTTTAATTTTTTTTCCCCAGTCCCTGTAACCAGTTTTATAAGTTTCTGGTTTATCCTTCCAGTACAAATATGCAGGTACATTTATATTAAATTTTATATCTTCTCAAATGAACAGTAGAATTACATATATGCACTTTTGTATTGTTTTTCCCATTCAACAAGTTGTCCTCCATGCCAATTCTAAGATATTTCTCATTTTTCATAAAGCTGTACAATACACCATTGTACAGCTGTACTATGGTTGATTTAGCTACTCTGCTATGTGTGGACATGTAGGTTATTTCCAACATTTTGCAATAACAAGAAAAGTTGCGATTAACTTTTGCATTTAAACATTTTTATCTTAAATATATATATATATCTTTCATAAACAAGCCCTTTGCCAGATATTTAAGATGCATGTTGTAAATATTTTCTTCAATCTCTATTTCCTTTGCATTTTCTTAGTGGCATCTTTTGATGAACAGAGTTCAAAATTTTGATGAGGTCATAATTTTTTATGAAAAGACAGTAAACAGAAGACTGTTTTAAAAGTCTGCAGAGTGACTGAAATCTAAATACCTATTTTTAAAAAATGGATCAAGTATACAAACTGTAAATATACAGTTTAAGGAGCCTTGTATTCAAGCCTATATAATAACAGCATTCATAGAAATAGAATCTTTCCATTGCAGTCAGACTGTTGCCAGGAGAGAAAGGCAAGGACATAGTCCATGCCTCTGCATGATACCAATAAAAGGGTTGGGAAGCACAGAAGAGATGAACAATTACAGTGAAAGATCTGAGTACTAAGAGAAACATGTGGTCCAGACTCCACGAAAAGACTGCTGACAAAGAGACAAAGTCTAGGTTGAGAAGCCATCTCTTAGCCCTTTGCTAAGCAAAATAAGCAAGATTAGAGACCAGGGTACATGCCAGGTCCGGGGCTGGAGGTGATCCTGAGACCCTGATTCTAAAGAAACAAATGCGATCTGGTCTGTGGCTCTCCTGGCCTGGATGAGGCCTGGCTAGAGAGCACTGACAATATTCACTGCTCATAATTACACGTCATGCCAGGTCACAGAAAATCGTATGCTACCCAGGGCTCCACAGTTCTATGATCTGCAACAGCAAAGAGAAAAGACGCCAAAGTGAAACCAACAGGGTGACCCCTGGCCACAGATCCCAATTTAAACAGAAGAGCAACTAGAGATTATCATATGAAGTGAAGTAAGTCAGAAAGAGAAAGATAAATACCAGATGATATCACTTATTTAAATTTTATATCTTCCGACATGTCATGTTTTTTTCCAAAGTTGTCCTCCATGCCAATTCTAAGATATTTCTCATTTTTCATAAAGCTGTACAATACACCATTGTACAGCTGTACTATGGTTGATTTAGCTACTCTGCTATGTGTGGACATGTAGGTTATTTCCAACATTTTGCAATAACAAGAAAAGTTGCGATTAACTTTTGCATTTAAACATTTTTATCTTAAATATATATATATATCTTTCATAAACAAGCCCTTTGCCAGATATTTAAGATGCATGTTGTAAATATTTTCTTCAATCTCTATTTCCTTTGCATTTTCTTAGTGGCATCTTTTGATGAACAGAGTTCAAAATTTTGATGAGGTCATAATTTTTTATGAAAAGACAGTAAACAGAAGACTGTTTTAAAAGTCTGCAGAGTGACTGAAATCTAAATACCTATTTTTAAAAAATGGATCAAGTATACAAACTGTAAATATACAGTTTAAGGAGCCTTGTATTCAAGCCTATATAATAACAGCATTCATAGAAATAGAATCTTTCCATTGCAGTCAGACTGTTGCCAGGAGAGAAAGGCAAGGACATAGTCCATGCCTCTGCATGATACCAATAAAAGGGTTGGGAAGCACAGAAGAGATGAACAATTACAGTGAAAGATCTGAGTACTAAGAGAAACATGTGGTCCAGACTCCACGAAAAGACTGCTGACAAAGAGACAAAGTCTAGGTTGAGAAGCCATCTCTTAGCCCTTTGCTAAGCAAAATAAGCAAGATTAGAGACCAGGGTACATGCCAGGTCCGGGGCTGGAGGTGATCCTGAGACCCTGATTCTAAAGAAACAAATGCGATCTGGTCTGTGGCTCTCCTGGCCTGGATGAGGCCTGGCTAGAGAGCACTGACAATATTCACTGCTCATAATTACACGTCATGCCAGGTCACAGAAAATCGTATGCTACCCAGGGCTCCACAGTTCTATGATCTGCAACAGCAAAGAGAAAAGACGCCAAAGTGAAACCAACAGGGTGACCCCTGGCCACAGATCCCAATTTAAACAGAAGAGCAACTAGAGATTATCATATGAAGTGAAGTAAGTCAGAAAGAGAAAGATAAATACCAGATGATATCACTTATCTGTGGAATTTAAAATATGACACAATAAACCTATTTATGAAAAAGAAACAGAATCAAAAACGCAGAGAACAGACTGGTGGTTGCCAAGGGGGAGAGGGTGGAGGGAGGATGGAGTTGAGGCTGGGGTTAGCAGATGTAAACTCTAATATACAGGACAGATAAACTGTATAGTGTAGGGAACTAGATTCAGTATTCTACAAAATTTGAAAAGAATATATATATACACACACATATATACTTGAATCACTCTGCTACATAGAAAAACTCAATACAACACTGTAAAACAACTCTGCTTCAATTAAAAGCTTCCCTTATTCATGTTAATGTTTGGCAGAACACAACAAAATTCTGAAATCAGTTATCGTTCCATTTAAAAAATAAATTAATTAATTAAAAAAAAAACCTTCCCAGGTAGCTCAGATGGTAAAGAACGTGCTCACAATTCAAGAGATCTGGGTTCAATTCCTGAGTTGGGAAGATGCACTGGAGAAATGAATCTTCAGTATTCTTGTCTGAAAAATCTCATGGACAGAGGAGCCTGGCAGCCTTCTATCCACAGGGTCACAAAGCATTGGACATGACTGAGCAACTAACAGCAACAACAAACAGAAGAATATTGGCTTTTTCATGAGCTGCAAGAGACCTTTTAGTGCTTACTGCTGTTGCCTCCTCAGCAGCCCCCCCATCTCTTCCTTTTCCCTTCCCATCTTTAAATGTGCCCCTTTCGACCCCTTGCCACACAGATATTGACTTCAGGATGTCTAACTCCCATCTCAACCCTAGGAAAATTCTTAACTCTACAGGTCATACCAATTCCCATGTCAAAAACTGTTCATCAGTGAGAGGGCAACTCTAAGGCCACAGGTTGGTTGAGAAAACAAAGCACTCTTAATTAATTAATTTATTTATTTTTTAATGAGGATTGTCTCTCTCCCTCTGTAGAGAAATGAGGAAACACACAGCTCCAGTTGTTTCTGGGGGTAAAACAGGCACTTAGAGGACAGAACAGAGAGGAAAATAGCCCAGATTCTGATATTGTTACTCTCTTCTGTTCACCAATCCTGATACCTGCCTTCTTTGTGAATTTGCAAGTATGTGAGAAAGCAATATTTTGTACTACCGAAGTCTGTGTGTGTGTTGGATTCTTGAAAATTAATTACAGCCCAAAGTATCCTAAACGATAGAACATACTACTTAATATTGAGTATTTTTGCCTTAGCGAAGTACATTCTTGCTATGTTTCATTTAAGCTTGCCTGCTCAGTCCTAACTATACAGGAGATTGGAAAAGCAGGGAACACACGTTCCGCAGGAAAAATGGGATAATATAATTATGCTTTAAGTCTTAGTCCTAAATTCAACAGACCATGTGGTACCTAGGATCACCTTAGTGTTCAGTAAGAGCGTAAGAATGAGAAAGATGTACTCAGCAAAGTTTCACAATTTGACTATCAGTTACTGAAAATAAGCTCTTGCAATACAGACTCAAAATAAAAATTCTAAGATCTAAAACTCATAAATAGGCATGGTGGTGGTCTTACAAAATGCTTAACAAATAAGAAAGATTTTTTTATTTTTTTATTTTTAGGACCATCTAAAAGATCTTAGAGCCAATTTGTCAAAGCTGATTTTCACCTGTTGGTGAGAACGCCAAATCCTGGACAAATTAATCATCTCAGGTATTAGACAGTATTCAGTCAGAAGCACAGTGCCTTGACAGCCTGAAGAAGCGTGTTCTAAGAAACATGATTCTTTACTGCAAGAAAACATCTAGATTCTAGGCCCAGGTAAACAACTAATAACAATTTTGTACAACTAATTAAAACTCTCTGGATTCAGTTTTTTGATCCTCCCCTTCCCCAAAGTAAGCATTTGCTATAACAACAGATATTCATTCGTTATGAGGATAAAATAACCTACTGACAAGTCACTTGAAATAAATGGCCCATATTGACTCAATAATTATGAGGCTGACCACCATCCACAAGCAAGCCACCAAAAGCAAACTCCATATGCAAGTTTGATTTCTGCCACATACAGTGAAGAATCTGCGTACTGAATACACTTATATCAGATATGTATCCTCTTTCCACCTCCCCAGAGAATTAGATTTTAGGAAGGTGACATAATAATCAATGACTTTTGAAACAGATTGGACAGCTCTGCTCTACATGAAAATAATTTCACAGGGTATTTAGACTAAACGACATCTGTGCTTTACAAAATGATGAAAGTATATATAAGACCTTTGATGTGGTTAATCCATCACATTTATAATTATGGTTCCTAGGAAAAAAACCAAAGAAAAAAAAGAAAAAATAAAATAAAATAAAATTATAGGTGCTAGCTTCTAAGATTCTAGTCATATGCTATTTAGGATATTAAAATCTATGGAGTTCGTTTGATTCTTGATTTCAACAATTATAAAAAATTATGACAGGATACTAAGGAAAATTTCAGTGACTGTTCTTTTAGGGATAACTACACTTTACATTTTAAACGACAAATACATTTTACATTTATGTTAAAAAAAGAGTTCTATCTCTTAAAGATACAAATTGAAGAACTTATGGATGCCAGGATAGGCTTTAAAATAACCCAGTAAAGCAAACAAGAAAATATACTGCTAATGGTTGAAACTGATGGTTCATTATCCTATTTTATCCACCTTGATTTAAAAAATTCTCCATAATAAAGTTAAAAAATATTTATTTTAAAATATGAGGAATGGTTAAGAGCAGAATGGTTCAGTGGATTTATTTTTAAGACACAACAAAACCATTCTGAAATCAGATTTTTATTTTTTTACTTTTAACTGTTTTATTGAGGTATAATTTATATTCATATAATTCATTCACTAAGTGCACAGTTCAATGATTTTTAATTAGTTTATACAGTTGTACAACCATCAGAATAATGATCTAATTTTAAACAGGAGTATATATATATATATATATATGGGGTTTTTTTGTCTTGGGGAGTATTTTTTATTTTCTGTTGTTGAGAAACAAAGTTCTGCTTGAATGAAGATTAGTAATAACAGCTTAGTTATGTTTTAGAACCACGCTTTGTTTTCCTCCTTTTGAAATACTAGTAATCCTAAAAACTAACATTATTTATCAGTAACTGGATTTTGAGACTATAACTACAGCTATCTTTTTTCCTCTATCTTTACTGACATACTTCCTCCTTGCCAAGTTATGAGGAAGAAATACATATTTTCCCCTTTTCCATGTAACTTCTCCATTGGCAGATAGCCATGGCCAATAACAGTGGGCAAACACGAGATCTAAATTGATTCTTCTGTGTTTGTAAGGCTAGACCAGGGCAGTGCTGGGGAGGGTTTCCAATCTCCATCTCAGGTCCCTTTGGGAAGAGCAGAATATAATTAATCTCTCCTACTTCTCAGGAAGTGAGAAAAAACTGAATAGACTAAAGTAGGCCTGACTGTAACAGTACCATTCTTTCTCTACACCCTCAGGCTGTAAAGGATGAGGTAAATTATCACCCAGGAAATTGGCTTCCAACATTCATTTCTACATAAACATTTCTGTGTTAGTGTCTGTTCTAGGAACTGGCATTTGTGCTCTCATTTTCAAATTCTTACTTAACCAAAAAGAATCATTGGTTTGTCTAGTGAAATCCTATTGGCTTTTCATAAGGTGAAAATATCTTATTAATATTAAGAGTATCAGGACAATTCAATTTGTACATACACCATTAACATATACAACTAATAACAGATAGTCTATAAATTAAAAATGTCCACAAAGACTTTTATTTGAAGATTTAGGGATACCATATATAAAATATATGAGTTTATAATCAGTATTAATACTCATAGGCTTCCTAGGTGACTCAGCCTGCCAAGCAGTAGACTCAGGTTCAATCTCTGGGTTGGGAAGATCCCCTAGAGGAGGAAATGGCAACCCACTCCAGTATTCTTGCCTGGATAATCCCATGCACAGAGGAACCTGGCAAGCTATAGTCCATGGGGTTGCAAAGAGTCAGACATGACTTAGCACCTAAACAATAACAACAATAATACACATATTTCATTGTTCTGAGCATTTAAGAAAACTAACTGATTTGGGAGAAGTGTGGTACATAGCTAGACACTCATGGTCACAATTAGAATGCATCATACAGAGAGTAACCATATCATTTATTATTCAAACACTGCTGAATGTGAAAGAAGATGCTATAAAAAAAAATTACACCTGGAAAACAGGCTTAATCCGAAACTACTACAGGCAAACTGGGACATGATCATCCTAGTTATAAACAATTCTACATATCAAGATTTAAGATCAACAGGATTCAGCTACAGCTGCCAATTCTTTGTGGGCTGTAATGAAGTCTCCAATAGTTATTCCCGTTTTTACCTTTGGAAAGATTGAGCCACCAGTAGGGAGAAGTTAAAAGGATCTCTTTCTTAAACCCTGTCCTTTGACTTTGATATTTTACACTTGTACCATTAACACCTTTATCTTTCTATTTACAATGTATAGGTCACTAAACTATGAACTTTAATGATTATTGAATATAGTAAAATATAATTTATCAAATGAGAATTACAACAACCACCTAGTTGTAAAAATTTCAAAATAAGATCCAATTCTAGACAGATTACTTTCATTTCCCAATAGGATAATTTAATTATTTAAGATATATTGCCAAAACCCCTAGGACTATAAAATACCAACAGTAATTCTGAGGCACAGAGTGTACACCTAAATTAGAAACCCAATAGGAAAAAGGATAAACTTTTAGGTGTTCCTCACATTTATCTGATTCGAATAATCCTAGAACTTGAATAACATTTCAATTTCTTTTAAGATCACCTCACTCTAAAAATGTCATAATTAAAATTCTCAGCAGCACTTGTATCCATGAACATTAAAACCCAAATCAAAACAGAAAATTAAAAACAGCTGGAATTTATAAACCTAAAGGCTTTTCCACTTTGGTAAAGAGATTATAATGAAGTGTGACACAATTTTATGAACTTATTAGTCCAACTAAATGAATTTATATTTTCTAACACTTCAATAACTTTTTAAGTTGGAACACTGCCCCCCAAAAAAATGGGAATTTTTTTCTTGTTGCTTTTTTATGCAGAATTCAAAATGATTTACATTTATAAATTCAATTACATAAAAAAATACATGGCATTAAAAATCAAGTTAAGAATACTGATGCATAAAGTTGATACATTTTATAGAGCAGAATAGTGTGTTATGTTTCTTTTGTGATGCTAAAATTATTTGTAGGTAACAGCAATGTGAATTTCCCTGTGAAGAAACAAGCAATATATCTGCTAAAATTATTTCCGAATGAATGTCTGAAAGTATTAATATTGTTCATTTAAATACTGATACCAGCTTAGCTATGGGCTCTGATAGTTTGCTCCATCTCTACAAGATATCACAAGGAGAAATTCAGACACAGTCTGAGTATCCCAAATGGGAAACTTCAAGGTAACTTTTTGACTAATATTTAGGAGAAATCATCTATTGAGAGTACTATTGAATATACTTCCCTTTTGCTAACTGATCCTAATAATTACTGCTAGCATTATATTTTTGTTTAAAATTACAAAACTCTATTTGCAATATTATCAACCTTTAGTCATCCTCTCTTGGTACGCTCAGTACATGGGTCTAGTTGAGAGAAAGGCCACTGTTACATTAACTTCAAAAGCCCCTCAGTAGGAAAGGGTGGGCATTCACAGATGGAAATGACACTCAGATTTATCTTTAATATCTGTTTCTCAAAGGCAAAATAATGTTTTTCCTCAGCTGAATTTTACCACTGGACTGATCCTGTAAGTCAAAAAGAAGTTGAGTTTCTTAACGTTATCTCTAAGAATGTGAGAAATGTGAGCAATCCCTCCAACTAACGCGACAACAACAAAAAAGTCATTTTGCCAGACAAAGGAGAGGTCAGAGAAACCAACACAGAAATGGAACTGAAGGATGTTATCAAAAGTGTGAGAACAATTTAAAGATAGTAATAGATATAAATTGCATCATGAAATGTTCAATGACTGTGCACTGTGGAGACCCCATTCAAAAGATAATAAGTTTCCATTTTTCTCCCATAGTTAAAATTCTTAAGTATTTCATTTTCCAAGATCCAAGACACATGCTCAAAAACTACATTTGACTTCGAGGTGATGCCTGAATCTGGGTTTTAGCTCATTCATTCATTCATTCATTCCCAGCAATGCACTAGGTACTGTGTTACTTGTAAGAAAAAAAGATGAAACCAGGTGCGTCCCCATTCTTCAGGATCCAGTGGAAAGACATAAACAGGCCACTGGAAGACCTGTGATGGGGCAAACTCAGGTGTGACAAGACACGCAGGAGTCAAGGAAGCCTCCCAGAGGCAGCCACCTCTTGTCTGCGAACCGAAGCCCTGGGAGGAGCCCGCTGGCACAGATCAGAGCGAGGGAGGATGAAAGATGATCAAACAGGGGGAATCACAGACTCAGAGACTGCGGGGTGGGATGGGGACCAGACACACACACACACAGAGGGATGGATGCTTTCATAGGCTGAATACAGATAAGAGACAGATTCTGAGGTATGAGTGTGAACTGACACAGCTATAGAGGGAGGCAGGTTACGAAACTCTTGTCCAATGCTGAGGAATTCTGAGGATCCTTGCAAAGCCAAGCTCTGTAGATGAGTGCATGCTAGGAAGGCTCATTTGTCCTCCTTGTCCTCTTTCCCCAGTGCACTCTCCCCACCCAGGGAGTCAAAATGTTGCTTCTTCTTCTTTTTTTTCTAATCATTTTCTCTTTTTTATTAAGATAAATAACACATCTATAAAATGTGTGATAAAAATTAGAAGAATGCAAGCACAATGAACATCCACCACCAAGTTAAGAAATAGAATGTTATCGTGGTCGCAAAGCCTACATTGAATTCTTTTCTTGCCTCCCCAGACATAACCACTGCCCTGAATATTGTGTTATCATTCCGTTGTTCTTCTTCGTAGTTTTTACTATGTATCTCTCATGAAAGCCATGTTAGGAAGCATGATGTAACAGCAAAAATCTGGTAAACATTTAAGTCCCAAGTGACTGAAGAACACCTATAAAGACACTATAATCATTCTATGGAATTCAGAGTAGTAATGAAGTAGAGCTGCTCACAGCAATATGGATGCATCTCTTAAACATAACATTATGTGCAAAAATCAAGCCTCACAAAATATATATTTGTATCCCATTTATATAAAGTCTGAAAGTGGTGTTTCTGCCTCATTACTAAATACAGTGCACCTCTCAAGTAAGGTCAGGCTCTCAGCTGGGCCAGATGAGTCTGATCAACATGGTTCATAACATTTAGGGCCTGCATGCCTTTGGCAAAGCACGGGGTCCTCAGTTCAGTCATGGGTCCCACATTTTGCTTTACCTGGCTACTGACACAATTCTTATCTACCCACCTCTCTGGGTGCCTGAGTCCACCTCTGGTTTTGACTACTGGGAGTAGTGTCATAATAGAGCACACAGTGTCAAGAGTCTGCTGTGATCCCCAAGTGTCTAGTTAGTGAAGAGTACCAGGACTTCCCTGGTGGCCCTGTGGTTAGCACTTTGGCTTCTAATGCAAGGGGTGTGGGTTCAACCCCTGGATGGGGAGCTAAGATTTCACAGTGCCTTGGGGCCAAAAAAAAAAGAAGCAATACTGTAACAAATTCAGGGCTCCCCTGGTGGTCTAGTAGGTAAGGACACCACCTTGCAGTGCAAGGGGCATCAGCTGGATCCCTGACCTGGGAAGATCCCACGTGCCATGGAGCAGCTGGACCTATGTGTCCAATTACCTAGCCGGAGCTCTGGGGCGCATGCACCCAGTGCCAGTGCTCTGAGACAACAAAGGCCACTGCAATTGGGAGGCCCACACGGGCCAAAGAACAAAAGATGGATGAAAATAGATAAATGAAAGACCAATAGAAGTGGCCCGCCCGCCCCACTCCCTACCCACCCCCCCAAAAATATTGTAACAAATTCAATAAAGACTTAAAAACAGTTCACATAAAAAATATCTTCAAAAAGGGGGTACCATGACAGCTCCCCAAAGGCAGAAGATGGGTAAATCCTTAGCTGTCACGAAGTGCCACTTAGGTCTTGAGGAGTTCTTTCTCATTGGAGAAAATATATTTTTACTGAAAACATTTTGCTAGGTGAAATCAGCCAGTCACAAAAGGATGAATACAAACTATGAATCCACTTATATAAGGCATCTATAGTAGTCAAATGCCTAGAAACAGAAAGCAGAATGGTGGCTGCCAGGGGTTAGTGGGAGGAGGGTAAGGAGTTAAGATTTGTTGGGTAGCATTTCAGTCGGGACAGATTAAAAATAGTTCAGGAGATGCAAGGTGGGGATGGCTGTACATCATTGTGAATGGACTTAATGCTACTGAAGTGCACACTTAAAATGGTTAAGGTGGTAAATTTCAAGTTACTTATATTTTACCACAATTAAAAGAAATAACAGTGATATATACTCACCAAAACGGCACCAAGTGAAAAGTGTGGTACTAACTGTTGGTGGTGGAGACAGAGGAAAGGCACTTAAATACACTATGGGTGGAAACATGAATTATTTCAACTTTTTGGAAAGCAATCTGGCAATATTTTTAAAAATTTAATTCGGAATTAAATTGATTTGATTTGGAAATCTTATTTGGGAAACCTGTCGAATATAAAAACAAATAAGGACATCTATAGAAAACATCTTCTTGGAAACCTTCTCCCTTCATGTGGAAGGGTCTAGAGCACATATATTTCTTTGTATTCCTATGGATCCTGCATTTACTGGGCAGGAAAGCAAACATCCTAACACTGAAAGACTCTCATCTAACTCCCTGCTATGCTCAGAGCATAAACATTTTCTGTCTTTCTCATTTTCTTTCTAAAATTTTACAGAAAACATTCTCTTCTATAAGCAGGAGAAAAGACTACTTACTAAAAAGCTGGCTAACCAATGCAATTTAATCATCAAATTGACTTCTTTAGGATAAAAAGTTTAATAGTCTATTACAAAGTAGAGAAAAATAGTGAGAACATATAAGAAGCTGAGGAATGAGAGTGAATGAATCACATTAAGCTTCAAACATTTAATTTTCCAAAACATTCTGGCAAATCGAAAATTTTATGTCTACTCAATGAGACTAACTTAAAGCAAAAATGAAGTACTATTAAAATGATCCTAATAAAAGTAGGAACATTAATTGGTTGCAAGAAGGTTACCATTATAGGTAGCATGATTTCTCTGTTTTGTTTTTTTTTTAATTTAAAATAAAATAGGTAATTGGCTCTTTATTTTTATACAGGCATTTTTTAAAACTCTGAGAAAGATGATCCCATGATAAATAGGATGTCCTCAAGTACCACTAACCAGCTGATTATGATTACAAAAAGAATTCAAAGCTAATTTTACTGCATTTCTTTACCTTAGTGATTAATTTTAGAAAGAACTTTCAATACATACTTAGTGTCCTGTGTTCTGTTTGAGACCACAGCTGTCTCCCTGGATTTCTAAGGACTCCATGCACCTCCTGACAACACTCAGGAATAAGATAGACCAACTGGAGGCTGACTGATCATTTCGACGATTTCCATGTCAACAAATACAGATTTCTACAGAGCAGGATTTCTTGAATAGTTGAAAACAGTCCTCCTGACCAGTTCCCCGTTCTCCTAAATACCCCATCCCCAATCTACAATGAAAAAACATGTGCATTGGGAAATCAATATTTTTAAAAATTTAATTCGGAATTAAATTGATTTGATTTGGAAATCTTATTTGGGAAACCTGTCGAATATAAAAACAAATAAGGACATCTATAGAAAACATCTTCTTGGAAACCTTCTCCCTTCATGTGGAAGGGTCTAGAGCACATATATTTCTTTGTATTCCTATGGATCCTGCATTTACTGGGCAGGAAAGCAAACATCCTAACACTGAAAGACTCTCATCTAACTCCCTGCTATGCTCAGAGCATAAACATTTTCTGTCTTTCTCATTTTCTTTCTAAAATTTTACAGAAAACATTCTCTTCTATAAGCAGGAGAAAAGACTACTTACTAAAAAGCTGGCTAACCAATGCAATTTAATCATCAAATTGACTTCTTTAGGATAAAAAGTTTAATAGTCTATTACAAAGTAGAGAAAATAGTGAGAACATATAAGAAGCTGAGGAATGAGAGTGAATGAATCACATTAAGCTTCAAACATTTAATTTTCCAAAACATTCTGGCAAATCGAAAATTTTATGTCTACTCAATGAGACTAACTTAAAGCAAAAATGAAGTACTATTAAAATGATCCTAATAAAAGTAGGAACATTAATTGGTTGCAAGAAGGTTACCATTATAGGTAGCATGATTTCTCTGTTTTGTTTTTTTTTTAATTTAAAATAAAATAGGTAATTGGCTCTTTATTTTTATACAGGCATTTTTTAAAACTCTGAGAAAGATGATCCCATGATAAATAGGATGTCCTCAAGTACCACTAACCAGCTGATTATGATTACAAAAAGAATTCAAAGCTAATTTTACTGCATTTCTTTACCTTAGTGATTAATTTTAGAAAGAACTTTCAATACATACTTAGTGTCCTGTGTTCTGTTTGAGACCACAGCTGTCTCCCTGGATTTCTAAGGACTCCATGCACCTCCTGACAACACTCAGGAATAAGATAGACCAACTGGAGGCTGACTGATCATTTCGACGATTTCCATGTCAACAAATACAGATTTCTACAGAGCAGGATTTCTTGAATAGTTGAAAACAGTCCTCCTGACCAGTTCCCCGTTCTCCTAAATACCCAATCCCCCAATCTACAATGACACAGTCATAATTAAACCCATTCTGATTTCTTGCAATGTTCAATGCATTGGGAAATCTAGGAAAGAAAATCATCTATTGATGTTATCTGTGTGCCAGTTTTGACTACTGCTGTAATTTCTGCAACAGAAAAGTTTCCGGTGGTTACATCCTTTACAGCTGGCACTGTGGACAAAGTTCTTAAGACGGGCTGGTTTCCAGGACAGTCGCTGATCTAAGAAAATGAGTTTGTAGCAGAGTAAATTCTTGTTAACATGTACCAAGACGGTCAGTCACATGTACAGGCAGAGCTGACAAAACCGTCACCTCGACAGATGTTCTGAGACATTTATTGACTCCAGAGGCTTATGTGGCCCATGTCACAGGCTGCATCCTCAGTTAACAGTGCTCTCTTAGTCTCAGTTTACACATTGGCTCCTAAATACTCAGCTATAGGTTTAGGCTGACAGTGGTGGGCATCTCAGGTTGCTTTCAGGGAAAACCACCAGAAGTTTATGAAAGCCTTTTGGGACAATGTAAATCAACTCCAGCTTAAAAATTTTAACCAAGAGGCATCTCTTCTTTCCACAAATACCATGCTCACAACATTAGCTACGTGGTCAGGATTTTGGGGTCAGATTCGGGTTTGAGTTTCAGCTTTGTCACTGATACAGCTCAGTGGTAAAGAATCTGCCTGCCAATGGAGGAGACACAAGAGACGTGGGTTTGATCCCTGGGTTGGGATGATCTGGAGAAGGAAATGGCAACCCTTCAAGTATTCATGCCTGGAAAATTACATTGACAGAGGGGCCTGGTGGGCTACAGTCTATGAGGTTGCAAAGAATTGGACACGACTGAGTGACTGAGCACACGCACCGTCTCTGTTGTTGAGTTGTGCTACTTGCCAAAGCCGCTCCCCGAAAGTGCACTTCAACTTAGTGTCCTGTGTTCTGTTTGAGACCACAGTTTCCTTTTAGGACTCCATGCACCTCCTGACAACACTCAGGAATAAGATAGACCAACTGGAGGCTGACTGATCATTTCGACGATTTCCATGTCAACAAATACAGATTTCTACAGAGCAGGATTTCTTGAATAGTTGAAAACAGTCCTCCTGACCAGTTCCCCGTTCTCCTAAATACCCAATCCCCCAATCTACAATGACACAGTCATAATTAAACCCATTCTGATTTCTTGCAATGTTCAATGCATTGGGAAATCTAGGAAAGAAAATCATCTATTGATGTTATCTGTGTGCCAGTTTTGACTACTGCTGTAATTTCTGCAACAGAAAAGTTTCCGGTGGTTACATCCTTTACAGCTGGCACTGTGGACAAAGTTCTTAAGACGGGCTGGTTTCCAGGACAGTCGCTGATCTAAGAAAATGAGTTTGTAGCAGAGTAAATTCTTGTTAACATGTACCAAGACGGTCAGTCACATGTACAGGCAGAGCTGACAAAACCGTCACCTCGACAGATGTTCTGAGACATTTATTGACTCCAGAGGCTTATGTGGCCCATGTCACAGGCTGCATCCTCAGTTAACAGTGCTCTCTTAGTCTCAGTTTACACATTGGCTCCTAAATACTCAGCTATAGGTTTAGGCTGACAGTGGTGGGCATCTCAGGTTGCTTTCAGGGAAAACCACCAGAAGTTTATGAAAGCCTTTTGGGACAATGTAAATCAACTCCAGCTTAAAAATTTTAACCAAGAGGCATCTCTTCTTTCCACAAATACCATGCTCACAACATTAGCTACGTGGTCAGGATTTTGGGGTCAGATTCGGGTTTGAGTTTCAGCTTTGTCACTGATACAGCTCAGTGGTAAAGAATCTGCCTGCCAATGGAGGAGACACAAGAGACGTGGGTTTGATCCCTGGGTTGGGATGATCTGGAGAAGGAAATGGCAACCCTTCAAGTATTCATGCCTGGAAAATTACATTGACAGAGGGGCCTGGTGGGCTACAGTCTATGAGGTTGCAAAGAATTGGACACGACTGAGTGACTGAGCACACGCACCGTCTCTGTTGTTGAGTTGTGCTACTTGCCAAAGCCGCTCTATGGCAAGTGCCTACCAGCGTGAAGATGTGCATACACACTGCATTATCTCAACAGTACATGAAGAAGTGGAGGTGAACTTCCCCTGTCAGGAGCAGACTCCCTGGGATCTTAGCTGGCTGCCTATGTTTTCTGGAGATATAGACTTGACTGGAGAGAAACTGCCTAATGTTTTCATCAGTGTTTTACATTTCCTTCTTTTCCTTCTAGAAGTTTTTTAAAGGACACCTCCTTGTTAGACCTATGTGGGCAGAAGTCTAGTGAATTTTTGCTTCAAGTAAGGATTTCAACTATTCCTTTGAGAACCATGGCATTTTAGGACTTTTGATCTGTGCCCACACCTAATATCATACAGCAACTCTCTTCTACAAAATTGTATGGTAGCTTTTAATGTCATCCATCACCTGACTTGATCATAAAACAGATCTATTTTAACAACTGGAAAAGCAGCTCACCCTCGGTCTGCATCCAATTTCAGTGGTATTTATCCTCACCTGGATTCAGAGAAGCCCCTTTACTGGTTTCAAATACACACTCTGTATTTAACATGTGTGCAGGGAGTTTGGAATCAGACATATAAAATTATTGGCCCCCTGACATCTATATACAGTTCCATCAAGTAACTGCTCTGCCTACTCTGCAGGATGTGCTCAGTCTGACAAGCAATAAGAGTACTGTGAATACCTATCATTTCTTTAACATCAACGACTGCCAGGGAATTGGCATGGACCAACTGCCATTTCCAAAACATCATGATACACGAGGTATTTCATTTCCCCATCTCTGTACTGTAGCGAGGAATCAGGCAGAGGCTTTCCCAGAACAGGGTGAAACCGGACAAAGGAGAGTCCAGAGTCAAGAAGACCACCTACCGTTGCTACTTCTGTCCTTCGTCGTGTGACTGTGGATAAATGGCTTAATTCCTCTCATTAATTCCCTCATCAAAACAGAAGGATACTACTTCACACCTATAGAAACTAGAGAAATAAAACCAGAGACTGTCTATTTCAGTGCCCAGATCATAGCTGCATTTAATAGATGCTCACTGTGATGAATACTAGAGACAGTGACATTGGACTTTGAGCATGAGTTCCCAAGGTTAGGAGTCTAGCTATAACGTGGCATATCTACACTGAATCTGGAAAATGAGATGCCACCAATCTAGTTTCAGTTACAATTAAATGAAGAAAAAGCAGATGTTAGAAAAACAAAACCTGTGAAGACAAAGCATACCCGTGGCTGACAGAGGCTGGGGGAGGGAGCAAGGGAAATGATGGCTAATGGTTGCTGAGCTTCAGTTTTACAGGAGGAAAAGAGTTATGAGGAGGAGACACGGCTACCGCTGCACAACTGTGTCTGTGTGTTTGCTATCACTGAACTGTACATTTGAACAAATGGCAAGATGTATATCTTATGTTATGTGTGTGTTGCCACAATCAAAATCAAAACCAAAAATAAACATTAAGCTTTATGAAACTGAATCTGAAACAGTCTCCGCTGGAAATTTTATATGAGGAAATGGAATTATGATGGTTTAAATATAATAGAATTGTTGTATTATGAGATCTTAGTAGAATCTTAAACCCGCGGGAAGACTATTTACCCTATGATTTGCTTGTATAGCAAGAATACATACACAAAGAAGTCACTGCCTGGGATTAATTTCCAACTGTTTTCTTAATTAGCCATTTAATAACAATGAGTGGGTAACCACAATGTGTTTGGGTAACAAAAGTGGTCACATCAGATGTGATGGAAGAAGGCAGAGGACCCTGTCTGTGATTCCAGATGCAGCACTTTCTATTTTAAAAGACCTGGTCTATGGTAGGTAGTGTGAATGCAACACAGGTACTCTCTGCATAGTGACATTTCCTTTGGTAACTGTTTTTCCTGAAACAAATCACACAGAATGTAAAACAGAAAGATGTTGTAGTGCAACAACTAAAGGAAAAACTACTTACACGTGAGCAAGGTTTACTAATGTCTCAACTTAAATCTTAAACATATTTCAGTACCTGTAAAAATATTTAATACAGAGTTGAATTTTTTTAAAAAAAACTTTAATGAAAGTATCAAAATGACAGTCTTCTTACAATTCAGCTAGCCAACTGATGATTTTCAAAAGATCATACTCAGATATGTTGACTGACATCTATAGAATACCCTTTTTAGATTACTACTCTTTTTTAAGTTACAATTTCAGGTCATATTGGATAGTTAGAAAAAGAAAGCTGAATTAGTACTTATGTAATGGTAAGTTACAGTAAAGACAAAAGAGGCAGCCCAGTCTGTTTTCTTGTGTTAGTGAAGGAATACACTTTTTAGCTACAGTTCTAAAAGTCTCTCCTCCCTACAGGAAGGACAATTTGCTTGATTGTTCAAGTAATTTAAAAATTGCTTTAATTTCCAGGCTTGCTTGACAAAAGATGTGTAATGGCTCAATAGAGGTTAATTTTCACTACTAAAATAATTTTTTTTGCTGCCATCTTCTCCCTGTGGGTCATGACTGTAAATCACAACTTAGCTGATTAAAGAAAATAGCTATCAGTACTTGAAAACACCAATTTTCTGCCTAGTAAACTGAGTTTGACAGTGAGAAGCTTTAAGAAGGGAAAATTTTCCTGGTTCCAGTTTATTTTTGCACAATTTGCATTTGCTTCAGTGAAAAAGACAAGGTTAATTCCTAAGGTTCGACATGATTATTTTTGCTTTATAGATAATTTTTAAGATACAGTAGAGGAAAAAGAAGGAGAAGGAAATGGCAGTCCTCTCCAATATTCTATCCTGGGAAATCCCATGGACAGTGGTGCTTGGCAGGCTACAGTCCATGGGGTTGCAAAGAGTCACACATGACTTAGTGACTAAAACAACAGTGTATAAGAAAAAGGTGCATTGCTTCAACTTAAGAACAACAGCATAGTGTGGTATCTAGGATCCCCATATCTTTCTATTAAAAGGAGTGGACTGCAACCCACAGCCAGTCTAGTACCTAGTTTTAAGTACCCAACAGATGTTGGTTGAACTGAAGGAATGTGGCTGATTTCTGTCTTGGTCTACAATATGGGCACACACACAGCATTCTTCCCATTTTCAATGACAAGTTTACCCGACATTGGCTCTGGCCCTGTTGGTTCCTTGCCTCTTCACTGTCTACTTCCTTTCTCATTATTATTATTACATTTTTTTGGATATGGACCATTTTTAAAGTCTTTAGTGAGTTTGTTACAATACTGCTTCTGTTTCATGGCAAAAGATCATACTCAGATATGTTGACTGACATCTATAGAATACCCTTTTAGATTACTACTCTTTTTAAGTTACAATTTCAGGTCATATTGGATAGTTAGAAAAAGAAAGCTGAATTAGTACTTATGTAATGGTAAGTTACAGTAAAGACAAAAGAGGCAGCCCAGTCTGTTTTCTTGTGTTAGTGAAGGAATACACTTTTTAGCTACAGTTCTAAAAGTCTCTCCTCCCTACAGGAAGGACAATTTGCTTGATTGTTCAAGTAATTTAAAAATTGCTTTAATTTCCAGGCTTGCTTGACAAAAGATGTGTAATGGCTCAATAGAGGTTAATTTTCACTACTAAAATAATTTTTTTTGCTGCCATCTTCTCCCTGTGGGTCATGACTGTAAATCACAACTTAGCTGATTAAAGAAAATAGCTATCAGTACTTGAAAACACCAATTTTCTGCCTAGTAAACTGAGTTTGACAGTGAGAAGCTTTAAGAAGGGAAAATTTTCCTGGTTCCAGTTTATTTTTGCACAATTTGCATTTGCTTCAGTGAAAAAGACAAGGTTAATTCCTAAGGTTCGACATGATTATTTTTGCTTTATAGATAATTTTTAAGATACAGTAGAGGAAAAAGAAGGAGAAGGAAATGGCAGTCCTCCCAATATTCTATCCTAGAAATCCCATGGACAGTGGTGCTTGGCAGGCTACAGTCCATGGGGTTGCAAAGAGTCACACATGACTTAGTGACTAAAACAACAGTGTATAAGAAAAAGGTGCATTGCTTCAACTTAAGAACAACAGCATAGTGTGGTATCTAGGATCCCCATATCTTTCTATTAAAAGGAGTGGACTGCAACCCACAGCCAGTCTAGTACCTAGTTTTAAGTACCCAACAGATGTTGGTTGAACTGAAGGAATGTGGCTGATTTCTGTCTTGGTCTACAATATGGGCACACACACAGCATTCTTCCCATTTTCAATGACAAGTTTACCCGACATTGGCTCTGGCCCTGTTGGTTCCTTGCCTCTTCACTGTCTACTTCCTTTCTCATTATTATTATTACATTTTTTTGGATATGGACCATTTTTAAAGTCTTTAGTGAGTTTGTTACAATACTGCTTCTGTTTCATGCCTTTTTGATCACAAGGCATGTGGAATCTTCACTCCCCAATCAGGTATCACATCCACACCCCCTGCATCAGAAGGCAGAGTCTTCATCGCTGGTCCACCACAGAAGTCCCTCCGTTGTCCTCTTAGCACCTGCTCCTGGTTTCACTCTTGAAGTTCTGGACCTAGCTCTTCATCTTTCACTGAAATCTGACCTTGGTCATGATTACATCTCTGTTCTATGGAATGCTAGTTAAATTAGGCATAGGTCAGCTTTCATGATATTTGGGTGATATAACAAATATCTTGAATTTTATGTATTTTATGTATCACCAATAATAGCAAATAAAGGTCTTCAAATGCACCTTCATCAAATGTGTCAGAAACATATTCAATTTTTTTTTTTTAATGGAAGGATCATTGCCTTACAATGTATTGTTGGTTTCTGCTATACAACGTGAGTCAGTCATCGGTAGACATATGTCCCTTCCCTCTCAAACCTTCCTCACACCCCCTATCCCATCCCACCCCTCTAAGTGGTCACTGGGTTGAGCTTGCTGTGTTATACAGCAATTTACCACTAGCTCTGTTTTACACATGGTCATGTACATGTTTCAATGCTACTCTCTCAATTCTTCCCATCCTGTCCTTCCTTCACTGTGTCCACAATTAATTTCAAATACTGAAATGAAAGGCTATTTGAAGGAGCTTTTAACCTATTGTCATTTAATAATGACATTACTGGAACAGTTTCTCCACTCTTCTCCTTGAAAGCCAGTAAATTTTTCTACTCACTTCATTCAAGTGAGCTCTAAGGCGAACTGTGGACTTGGTGATTATGATGAGTCAATGCAGTTCACCCTTGACTCAAAAAAAAAAAAAAAAGCACCAATCTGTTGGCAATGGCTATGAATGTGAGGGTAGGAAGTATATGGGAATTTCTGTACCTTGCTGTAAACCTAAAACTACTTTTAAAAAAAGTCTCAAAAAAATACTCAGGGTAGATATTTCTGGCGAAACTTTTGTTTCACTTATATGTATGTGCGCGCATGTGTGTATTATAATATATGTGTGTGTTGAATTATGATGTAAAATGTATTTTTTAGGTTAAAAAGGTTTGCATACCACTGTAGTTAGGTTATACTGACAAATAAAAGCACAAATTAACCTCAAAAAATAAAATAAAAGCTGATTTTTATTTAAGATTTCTCATTCATAGCTACTAATACTCTTACTTTCTCTTCTTTTTCTGAACACAACTTCAATTCATATCGGATCGTAGGAAACAGGACAATTAGCACTCATGTAATGCTAGTGATATCAAATTGCTGTGACTGGTTCAACTGGGAAAATGCTGTGGTACAGCCTGAGTGAAAAACAATCAACCTAAACTTATTCCATACTGGTTTTCCAATTAAGTTGGTCAACACAAGTGGAAGGGCAGGAGAGTGAAACGTGTTCTAGAAATCCTGGTACAGTTAATTAAAACAGAGGAAAGTAAAAAGTAGTTTTGATCTCCTATACTGTTTAAGATGTAGAAAGAGTGTGAAATCTCTCTCTGTTCTTTGTCTGATCCTATATAGTCAGGCAGCTTTTGGAGACTTGAAACATAGGCATTTTTTGGCTTCAGAAATTTTCTGCCTTCTTGATCATTAATACCTTCATATTGTGCTTACTACAATGTCGTGAGTTGATAAAATCAACATTCAGCACCACCAATATGGGCACTGACAATGGCACAAGTTCACCCAACAATCACCATACCTTGCTGGCCTGCTCTTCGGGGGATGCACACCCAGCACCATCACCAGGCTTTCAGTTTCAATGCCTAACTTCTCATGTTCTGCACCAGGTCAAGCAGTCTCTGACAGCTGTTGCCTAAAACTAAGCTGATGTGCCGAACTACCTGAGGCCTTGTTACGTACATTATTTCAAAATGTGCAAGGAAATATTTTCAGGTGAAAACTGAACTGTTAGAATTTTGTCTCTTTTTCCATAGGGACTGCTTTATCTCTTTGGGTGACCAGATCTCAACAGTTTTAAATGTCTCTCATCCTCACCATTCTCCAAATGTTTGCTTCCCAAGGCTCCATCAGAGACGGCCAACGTTCTCCAGAACTAGTCTGCCATAAGGGCTGCCCTTTATGCCTTCTCACCACTCACATCTGGTCTTCTCTTCAGTTATACCAATTCCATCACAAGCCAGGTCCTTGCTATTTTCCGTCAGCCACAATCCCATCCCAGTCATTGTTTATTCCTCCAGGTGGTACCCACCACAAGCCACTGCACAGTCACTAAGGGGCAACACTGCCTATGCTTTGTTGTTGTTGTTCAGTCACTCAGCTGTGTCCAACTCTTTGCGACCCCAAGGACTTCAGCATGCCAGGTTTCCCTGTCCTTCACTATCTCCCAGAGTTTGCTAAAACTCATGTACATTGAGTCAGTGATGCTGTCCAACCATTCTAATCCTCTGCCACCCCACCTTTTCCTGCTGTCCTCAGTCTTTTCCAGCATTAGGGTCTTTTTCAATGAGTTGGCTCTTGTGGACAAAGCTCTAGGTTCAGCATCAGTCCTTCCAATGAATATTCAGGGTCGATTTCCTTTAGGATTGACTGGTTTGATCTCCTTCCTGTTCAAGGGATGACTGCATTGATTTTTTTCTTTATAAAAGACTCACTGGGTTTAGGAAGGGCTGAGACTTCCCACTGCATCATCATGAGGGCCTTCATCAGGCTCCAGTGTCTTTGTTCAGTCACCTCTTCCACCCCTGAGCACTTTCCAGACCCTCACTGAATTGCATAACTGACCAGACTCAGGTTCAAACTTCCATCTTCCCATCCCTCCACTCCCTGGGCCTCCACTTTAACACCTAAGCACCTCCTCATCCTCCCTATATTCCAGGGCTTTGTTTTGGCATTGACTGCAGTCAATTTATCAGTTTTCATCTTCAGGGTCAAATCACTCTCAAGGGATGGAATCACACAAGCAGGACAATCCTAATCATGTCATAGATGTGGGTTCTGTGAGAGTAGCCATGTCCTCTGGCTCTTGGGTCTATTTCTAAGCTGCCAGGCATCAAGTGGACAACAGGCCTGAAGAGACAGGGGCTTTCAGGTTTGGGGAAGAAAGGCCTTCTCAGGTCTGATAGGTGTCTCTCATCCTCACATTTAAATGTTTGCTTCCCAAGGCTCCATCAGAGACGGCCAACGTTCTCAGAACTAGTCTGCCATAAGGGCTGCCCTTTATGCCTTCTCACCACTCACATCTGGTCTTCTCTTCAGTTATACCAATTCCATCACAAGCCAGGTCCTTGCTATTTTCCGTCAGCCACAATCCCATCCCAGTCATTGTTTATTCCTCCAGGTGGTACCCACCACAAGCCACTGCACAGTCACTAAGGGGCAACACTGCCTATGCTTTGTTGTTGTTGTTCAGTCACTCAGCTGTGTCCAACTCTTTGCGACCCCAAGGACTTCAGCATGCCAGGTTTCCCTGTCCTTCACTATCTCCCAGAGTTTGCTAAAACTCATGTACATTGAGTCAGTGATGCTGTCCAACCATTCTAATCCTCTGCCACCCCACCTTTTCCTGCTGTCCTCAGTCTTTTCCAGCATTAGGGTCTTTTTCAATGAGTTGGCTCTTGTGGACAAAGCTCTAGGTTCAGCATCAGTCCTTCCAATGAATATTCAGGGTCGATTTCCTTTAGGATTGACTGGTTTGATCTCCTTCCTGTTCAAGGGATGACTGCATTGATTTTTTTCTTTATAAAAGACTCACTGGGTTTAGGAAGGGCTGAGACTTCCCACTGCATCATCATGAGGGCCTTCATCAGGCTCCAGTGTCTTTGTTCAGTCACCTCTTCCACCCCTGAGCACTTTCCAGACCCTCACTGAATTGCATAACTGACCAGACTCAGGTTCAAACTTCCATCTTCCCATCCCTCCACTCCCTGGGCCTCCACTTTAACACCTAAGCACCTCCTCATCCTCCCTATATTCCAGGGCTTTGTTTTGGCATTGACTGCAGTCAATTTATCAGTTTTCATCTTCAGGGTCAAATCACTCTCAAGGGGATGGAATCACACAAGCAGGACAATCCTAATCATGTCATAGATGTGGGTTCTGTGAGAGTAGCCATGTCCTCTGGCTCTTGGGTCTATTTCTAAGCTGCCAGGCATCAAGTGGACAACAGGCCTGAAGAGACAGGGGCTTTCAGGTTTGGGGAAGAAAGGCTCTTCATGCAGTTGGTTGCCTGAGCCTGATAGGCTACATCTAATTTTTATCACATACAGGAGATGAAACACAGGAAGATAAAAATATTCCATAAGGCTTTAGATTAATATCAAGATGTTAGAGAAGTACTTCAGAATGGTAATTTTTTTAAAAACTAGGGAGTTCATTCCTTAAGGAAAAAAAAAATTGAGAATACCATTATTTCTTTCCCATTTGGGCAACAGAAATTCAAATGAGAGTTTCAACTTGGAATGGCTAGGAGTTAATTATTTAGAGTATAGCGAGGTAACTGTTAAATTATAATGGCCTCTTCATAAGCTTTCTAAAGCCAGAGATGTTGCCCTACTTTTTGAGGGGTAAAAATAGTTGGGATCTGATATAACTCTGGGAGAGGCAGTATTGCTTATGGGCTAAGTGAACAGAATCAGCATGACTGGACTTCCTGGGTTCAAATCCAGTTCTGCCACTTTGCGAGACCTGGATGACCTCTGACTAACTTACTTGCCTTTGACATGCCTCAGACAACTGACTGCTAACATGAGGAAAGATTATAATTGTATTTATTTAACAGGATTATCATGAGGATTAAAATGATAATATAATAAAGATCTTAGCATAATGGGCACAAAAGTACTTAAATACTTACTACTGTTACTATTAATTTTAAGAGCTGAAGGATCATGCCATTAAGTCTTCCTATAAAATAGCCACTGTTGGGCTTCCCCTGGTGGTCCAGTGGGTAAGTAAGGACACCACCTTGCAGTGCAAGGGATGCCGGTTCGATCCTTGGCCTGGGAAGATCCCACATGCCGCGGAGCGCCTGGACCGATGTGTCCAATTGCCCCTCATCCTCCCTATATTCCAGGGCTTTGTTTTGGCATTGACTGCAGTCAATTTATCAGTTTTCATCTTCAGGGTCAAATCACTCTCAAGGGATGGAATCACACAAGCAGGACAATCCTAATCATGTCATAGATGTGGGTTCTGTGAGAGTAGCCATGTCCTCTGGCTCTTGGGTCTATTTCTAAGCTGCCAGGCATCAAGTGGACAACAGGCCTGAAGAGACAGGGGCTTTCAGGTTTGGGGAAGAAAGGCTCTTCATGCAGTTGGTTGCCTGAGCCTGATAGGCTACATCTAATTTTTATCACATACAGGAGATGAAACACAGGAAGATAAAAATATTCCATAAGGCTTTAGATTAATATCAAGATGTTAGAGAAGTACTTCAGAATGGTAATTTTTTTAAAAACTAGGGAGTTCATTCCTTAAGGAAAAAAAAAATTGAGAATACCATTATTTCTTTCCCATTTGGGCAACAGAAATTCAAATGAGAGTTTCAACTTGGAATGGCTAGGAGTTAATTATTTAGAGTATAGCGAGGTAACTGTTAAATTATAATGGCCTCTTCATAAGCTTTCTAAAGCCAGAGATGTTGCCCTACTTTTTGGGGGTAAAAATAGTTGGGATCTGATATAACTCTGGGAGAGGCAGTATTGCTTATGGGCTAAGTGAACAGAATCAGCATGACTGGACTTCCTGGGTTCAAATCCAGTTCTGCCACTTTGCGAGACCTGGATGACCTCTGACTAACTTACTTGCCTTTGACATGCCTCAGACAACTGACTGCTAACATGAGGAAAGATTATAATTGTATTTATTTAACAGGATTATCATGAGGATTAAAATGATAATATAATAAAGATCTTAGCATAATGGGCACAAAAGTACTTAAATACTTACTACTGTTACTATTAATTTTAAGAGCTGAAGGATCATGCCATTAAGTCTTCCTATAAAATAGCCACTGTTGGGCTTCCCCTGGTGGTCCAGTGGGTAAGTAAGGACACCACCTTGCAGTGCAAGGGATGCCGGTTCGATCCTTGGCCTGGGAAGATCCCACATGCCGCGGAGCGCCTGGACCGATGTGTCCAATTGCCAAGCCGGAGCTCTGGAGTGCATGTGCCCAGAGCCGGCGCTCTGCAATGACAGAGGCCACCGCGATGGGAGGCCCACAGGAGCCAAAGAACAAAGACGGATGAAAATAGAGAAATGAAAGACCAATAGAAGTGGCCCGCCCGCTCCCCTCCCTCCTCAACCCGACCTCCGTCCAAAATAAGTAAATAAATAAATCTTAACAACAACAACAAAAAATAGCCACTGTTTTCCTTGTCTTAAGGATTGCTTAGAGGGCTCAGATTTAAAGATATTACCATGGAAAACAGACAAAAGTTTCTCATAAAAGAAGGTGGTTACAAGGCAAAAATAAGGTAAAACATGGAGGACTTGGTATAGTTCCTGCCTGGTGTCGAGTAACTGTTCCATAAATAATAGTGATTGCTATGGAAGCAGCTGGTTGACAGAATAAATCGTGTTTCTAGCACTGAACCTTAAGATAAACCAAATGATTCCATTAATACTAATGGGAGAGTTGCTTTTTAAAATTTTCAGGTTATTATTGTTGTTCAGTTGCTAACTTGTTTCTCCTTGTGACCCCGTGCACTGCAGCACACCAGGCTTCCCTGTTCTTCATTGTCTCCTGGAGCTTGCTCAAATTCATGTCTGTTGAGTCAATGATGCTATCTAACCATCTCATCCTCTGCTGCCCTCTTCTCCTTTTGCATTCAATCTTTTCCAGTGTTCGGATTATAATTCACATGAAAAGAAGAAGAGATATATTACAATTAAAGCAGTTGATGAAAACTTTCTTCTAATTAAGTGGTGCCCTAGTCTAGTTTTTAAGAACATTATAAGTCAGGTGAGTCACCACTATCTCTGGGCTTGGAGTGAGAAAGCAAAGTAAGTAGCTGATCTCTGCTAGGGTCAAAGGGCTTTTTTCTTTATTCCATCCCCATTCCTGGCTTACTGTCCTCTTTCCTGCTCTCATCTTTACTTTGCTTATTTTTCATTTCACTTACAAGAAATTTCACTCTGTCTCATGGAAACCTGTGAATAGCTTTGGATTCTTCTCTGCAACAAAGTGGGTTGCAAACAAACACAGAGAAATGGTGACTGTCTGAAAATAATTTAATGTGCTTCTAATTTAGACTTTACAATTTTCTATGTGAAGTGCACCTTCATTTACAGTAAAAAATTACATATTCATTTAAAAAAAAAATTTGACCATGCCACAGGGCATATGGGATCTCAGTTCCCTGACCAGGGACTGAATCTATGTGCCCTGCATTGGAAGTTTAGAGTCTTAGCCAGCAGACCACCAGGGAAGTCCTTCATTTAAAATTTTAAACAACAAGAAGCATTCTTCAGAACATCAAATTTGTTTCAGGGTTACATGCCCCTACTCCAAATCACTTTGCAATAAATCACTTCAGCATAAGTTTTGACTTCAGAGAAACAGTGACAGAAACAAGGGGAAGCATGTATGTATACACACTCACACACACACATACATATGTTGGTTATTACTATCAACAAATATGGCTTGAGCATCTGCTATACTTGTGGCATTGTCTCTACCCAGGGTTGGCACATTAAGTTTCCTTGCTTCCATGTTTGTTTGTGGGCTCTGGACTGGCACAGATTCAAAAAGAATCAAGCTTAACGATGAATAAAGAGCAAATACTGGGATTGAAAGTTCCACAGGTGCCATAATCTGAAGTTGAGTTAAACTTGGAAGAATCAGGGACCAACTAATTAAGAATTTTTTTCGTACAACTTGGAGGAGAGAGAAAACATTATTCACACATGTGTAACACACACATATACACACACACAGTGTCTTAATTCACATGAAAAGAAGAAGAGATATATTACAATTAAAGCAGTTGATGAAAACTTTCTTCTAATTAAGTGGTGCCCTAGTCTAGTTTTTAAGAACATTATAAGTCAGGTGAGTCACCACTATCTCTGGGCTTGGAGTGAGAAAGCAAAGTAAGTAGCTGA
Organism: Tragulus kanchil; assembly: GCA_022376925.1. Lineage (NCBI taxonomy): Eukaryota > Metazoa > Chordata > Mammalia > Artiodactyla > Tragulidae > Tragulus > Tragulus kanchil. The sequence goes on from JAIOJX010000025.1 coordinate 38,124,172, forward strand.
TCTCTGCTAGGGTCAAAGGGCTTTTTTCTTTATTCCATCCCCATTCCTGGCTTACTGTCCTCTTTCCTGCTCTCATCTTTACTTTGCTTATTTTTCATTTCACTTACAAGAAATTTCACTCTGTCTCATGGAAACCTGTGAATAGCTTTGGATTCTTCTCTGCAACAAAGTGGGTTGCAAACAAACACAGAGAAATGGTGACTGTCTGAAAATAATTTAATGTGCTTCTAATTTAGACTTTTACAATTTTCTATGTGAAGTGCACCTTCATTTACAGTAAAAAATTACATATTCATTTAAAAAAAAAATTTGACCATGCCACAGGGCATATGGGATCTCAGTTCCCTGACCAGGGACTGAATCTATGTGCCCTGCATTGGAAGTTTAGAGTCTTAGCCAGCAGACCACCAGGGAAGTCCTTCATTTAAAATTTTAAACAACAAGAAGCATTCTTCAGAACATCAAATTTGTTTCAGGGTTACATGCCCCTACTCCAAATCACTTTGCAATAAATCACTTCAGCATAAGTTTTGACTTCAGAGAAACAGTGACAGAAACAAGGGGAAGCATGTATGTATACACACTCACACACACACATACATATGTTGGTTATTACTATCAACAAATATGGCTTGAGCATCTGCTATACTTGTGGCATTGTCTCTACCCAGGGTTGGCACATTAAGTTTCCTTGCTTCCATGTTTGTTTGTGGGCTCTGGACTGGCACAGATTCAAAAAGAATCAAGCTTAACGATGAATAAAGAGCAAATACTGGGATTGAAAGTTCCACAGGTGCCATAATCTGAAGTTGAGTTAAACTTGGAAGAATCAGGGACCAACTAATTAAGAATTTTTTTCGTACAACTTGGAGGAGAGAGAAAAAACATTATTCACACATGTGTAACACACACATATACACACACACAGTGTCTTAGATCTATGTTCTCTGTGGTTCTAATTTTGGTTTATTCCTTTTCTGTTTCTTGAGCAACTGCATCTACTTTCATGGCAGGTGACTCTATAAACCTTTAGTCTCACTCCTGCCCTTCTCCCCAACTTCAGAATCACATATCCAACTTCCTGTTAGGCACGTCTGAATGTTCCATTGACATTTCAAACTCATTGTCCTAAACAGAATCTTATTTCAACCCCCTTTATTCTGGTAGTGCTTATTTTCCTAAGCAGCTATCCACTTTTCATATGCTCCACAAATAACTCATTTATTATGTTTAATCTCTCTACCATTTCTCACTGGAATGTAAGCACCACCATGGCAAGGATCTTGGTCTATTTTGTTCACTTGATCATCATCCAAGAAAGTCTTTAGGCTTGTCTAGAATAATGTCTGCCAATTAGTGAATATTGAATATATGTTTGTTGAATGAATGACCTTTGCCCAGCTGCTCCCACTCCAGTGTCCCCAATCTCAGCAGAGGGCAGCAGCAGCCGAGCCCAGAGAAACATTCCAGATCTTTGCTTCCTTACCTCCAAAACAGACCTGAGAGCGCTATTTTCCAGATTGTCTCACTAGCTGCCCCCTCTTCTCTATCCCTAATGCTGCTGATCTAGTTCTATCTCTGGTCATCTCTCACCAAAATGGATTAAACACCTCCCTCCTACAGCGAGATATTACATGTCAGTCTGAGCTCACCATTCTGCTGCATGAAAATATTAAGAGATTCTGTCCATGAATCAGTTCAGGCCCCTCCGAGATGGAACCAATCTGACAGCCTCGCCTCCTCTCTCCTCGTGTCTCACACATTACTATCAACAAATATGGCTTGAGCATCTGCTATACTTGTGGCATTGTCTCTACCCAGGGTTGGCACATTAAGTTTCCTTGCTTCCATGTTTGTTTGTGGGCTCTGGACTGGCACAGATTCAAAAAGAATCAAGCTTAACGATGAATAAAGAGCAAATACTGGGATTGAAAGTTCCACAGGTGCCATAATCTGAAGTTGAGTTAAACTTGGAAGAATCAGGGACCAACTAATTAAGAATTTTTTTCGTACAACTTGGAGGAGAGAAAAAATATATTATTCACACATGTGTAACACACACATATACACACACACAGTGTCTTAGATCTATGTTCTCTGTGGTTCTAATTTTGGTTTATTCCTTTTCTGTTTCTTGAGCAACTGCATCTACTTTCATGGCAGGTGACTCTATAAACCTTTAGTCTCACTCCTGCCCTTCTCCCCAACTTCAGAATCACATATCCAACTTCCTGTTAGGCACGTCTGAATGTTCCATTGACATTTCAAACTCATTGTCCTAAACAGAATCTTATTTCAACCCCCTTTATTCTGGTAGTGCTTATTTTCCTAAGCAGCTATCCACTTTTCATATGCTCCACAAATAACTCATTTATTATGTTTAATCTCTCTACCATTTCTCACTGGAATGTAAGCACCACCATGGCAAGGATCTTGGTCTATTTTGTTCACTTGATCATCATCCAAGAAAGTCTTTAGGCTTGTCTAGAATAATGTCTGCCAATTAGTGAATATTGAATATATGTTTGTTGAATGAATGACCTTTGCCCAGCTGCTCCCACTCCAGTGTCCCCAATCTCAGCAGAGGGCAGCAGCAGCCGAGCCCAGAGAAACATTCCAGATCTTTGCTTCCTTACCTCCAAAACAGACCTGAGAGCGCTATTTTCCAGATTGTCTCACTAGCTGCCCCCTCTTCTCTATCCCTAATGCTGCTGATCTAGTTCTATCTCTGGTCATCTCTCACCAAAATGGATTAAACACCTCCCTCCTACAGCGAGATATTACATGTCAGTCTGAGCTCACCATTCTGCTGCATGAAAATATTAAGAGATTCTGTCCATGAATCAGTTCAGGCCCCTCCTTAGTGTCCAAGACCTGGAACCAATCTGCACTTTAGCCTCGCCTCCTCTCTCCTCGTGTCTCACACATTCACTGAGGTAACATGAAATTGCTTCTGGTGCCCTAGGCAGACAACCTGCCCTTACTCTCTCTCTCAGCCCTGCCAATCCTAAGTCTTCAAAATTCAGTTTGAGGGTCAGTTCTTTAAGAAGCTTCCCTGACCTTCCAGGTTGGCCTAAATGTCATGGTTCTGTGTGTTCCCATGGCAACCAACTGAAGGGATAGAAAAAACATCTGGGCAAACATTTGCAATTAACACTAAAGCCTTGGCCTATATGGGGAAAGAATCTAAGAAAGACTGGATGTATGTCTCTGTGTAACTGATTCACTTTGCTGTACACCTGAGACTAACACAACAATGCAAATTGACTAGAACCCAATAAAAATTCAAAACAAGCAAATCAAAAACCACTAAAGCCTTGGACTTACGTAAGGAGGAAAGAAGTGTCTATAAAAGTCCTAGATATGATCGACCAGGTAGGTAGGTATTTACTTAAGTGCTTAAGTGGTTAGAATCAGGTTACCTGGTTGCTAATTTCTGATAAAAGGAAAGACTTAATCTTTAAAGTGTTTCATGAGAAAACTGTAAGTCAGAACAGTTCACTATCTGGTTTGGCATCTCTGACTCAGCAGTTTTGCAGGAGGTTCAATGTACTCTAATGTGTATTATTTTCCTGTATGCGGCTCAGGTCTTTGGGCTGCTAGAATAATGTCTGCCAATTAGTGAATATTGAATATATGTTTGTTGAATGAATGACCTTTGCCCAGCTGCTCCCACTCCAGTGTCCCCAATCTCAGCAGAGGGCAGCAGCAGCCGAGCCCAGAGAAACATTCCAGATCTTTGCTTCCTTACCTCCAAAACAGACCTGAGAGCGCTATTTTCCAGATTGTCTCACTAGCTGCCCCCTCTTCTCTATCCCTAATGCTGCTGATCTAGTTCTATCTCTGGTCATCTCTCACCAAAATGGATTAAACACCTCCCTCCTACAGCGAGATATTACATGTCAGTCTGAGCTCACCATTCTGCTGCATGAAAATATTAAGAGATTCTGTCCATGAATCAGTTCAGGCCCCTCCTTAGTGTCCAAGACCTGGAACCAATCTGCACTTTAGCCTCGCCTCCTCTCTCCTCGTGTCTCACACATTCACTGAGGTAACATGAAATTGCTTCTGGTGCCCTAGGCAGACAACCTGCCCTTACTCTCTCTCTCAGCCCTGCCAATCCTAAGTCTTCAAAATTCAGTTTGAGGGTCAGTTCTTTAAGAAGCTTCCCTGACCTTCCAGGTTGGCCTAAATGTCATGGTTCTGTGTGTTCCCATGGCAACCAACTGAAGGGATAGAAAAAACATCTGGGCAAACATTTGCAATTAACACTAAAGCCTTGGCCTATATGGGGAAAGAATCTAAGAAAGACTGGATGTATGTCTCTGTGTAACTGATTCACTTTGCTGTACACCTGAGACTAACACAACAATGCAAATTGACTAGAACCCAATAAAAATTCAAAACAAGCAAATCAAAAACCACTAAAGCCTTGGACTTACGTAAGGAGGAAAGAAGTGTCTATAAAAGTCCTAGATATGATCGACCAGGTAGGTAGGTATTTACTTAAGTGCTTAAGTGGTTAGAATCAGGTTACCTGGTTGCTAATTTCTGATAAAAGGAAAGACTTAATCTTTAAAGTGTTTCATGAGAAAACTGTAAGTCAGAACAGTTCACTATCTGGTTTGGCATCTCTGACTCAGCAGTTTTGCAGGAGGTTCAATGTACTCTAATGTGTATTATTTTCCTGTATGCGGCTCACGAGAGCACAGAGGGCTGTATCACACCATGAAAGTGGAAGTCACACAGTCATGTCTGACTCTTTGTGACCCATGGACTTCTCCAGACAAGAATACTGGAGTGAGTAGCCTTTCCCTTTTCCAGAGCATCTTTCCAACCCAGGTATTGAACCCAGGTCTCCCACATTGCCCGCGGATTCTTTACTTTCTGAGCCACTAGGTAAGTCCAAAAATACTGGAGTGAGTAGTCTATCCCTTCCCCAGGGGATCTGCCTGATTCAGAAATTGAACTGGGGTCTCCTGCATTGCAAGTGGATTCTTCACCAGCTGAGTACAAGGGAAGCCCACCGCACCATGAGTCAAAGACATCTAATAAAATATGTGCTATTTTTTTCTTTAATCATTCCCTTAATTTTATATTGGCAATTATAAGGTGATAGCTGTATTCAATCACTATGCAATACCATCTTGATCGTGCATCCACTCAGTTTAAGTGCTCTGTTTTGCAGTATAATCTCACTGTCAATCAACTGTCCAGACCTCAAGACCTCACACTTGTTCACACCCTTGCTCACTGGTCCCTTTTGCTCAAGAGCACACAGCACTAATGGGAAGAACTTCGGTCCATGATATAATGGCACACACTTTCCTCTGAACCTTTTTGATTTACTTGTTTAAGTTTAGAAAAGCAAAGTAAACTATAAATCATTACGTGCCCTTAAACACACTTTCCCCCATTGGATAATGTCTATGAATTGAAAGATTTCTCACCAATATGCTGTAAACATGAAGGGAATGAGGTGTCTGTGTCCAGCTTTGGGTACCTTAAATACTGTACAGCTGAGGGCTCTGGAGATTAATCTACAATTAGATCTTTTGAATCTGTCTCATTTCAGGAAATACATTTATAAGTCTTTTACTTAAGGGGAAAGGTCTGAATGTTGAAATAGGCATCATATGATTTGGCTGGCCGTACCAAGATATAAACTCTTTAGCCTAACAGGTCTGCTTACAAAAATATAAATTCAACTGACTTTACATAATAATGAGCTTTCTTCTTTGCTTATAGCATTGCGACTCTTCGGTGATTTGTGTGTCTTCCATACCCTCCTTGTATACAGAGCATCCAGAAATGAAATTAGGTTATCAAATAGCTGCTGAATGTAGTCAGCTTTCATCATTGAGGGATCTCAAAGTAAAATACACATATGACGAAACCAACAGCAATTTACAGGTGGGAAGAGACAAAGACAGTAAAACCTCAGAGGAGAATTAGAAGTTGCAGATAAGACATCAAAAGACCTGTGTAAATTCTTGGGCCAGTTTTATTGCTAATTTACTGATGGCAGTGAGGTGGAGTTGCTTAACCTGGAGTGCTCTTATGCCCTACAGGTACATTCATATGGACATTTAAACATTCTGTTAGTGGTTACTAAATATCTGCCATGTTGGTATATTTCAGAGATAAGGTCCTGTCCTGTCCTAAAGACATTGAACAGGGGAGCTAAACATCCAGTTGGTATTTCTCAGTATTTTCTCTACTCTGCAGTTCCCCAAAGTGGGACTGCCCCTATCAGCTCTGATGGCTTATTATGGGAGTAAATCTTGGTAGTTCAGTCCATGTTGGAAAATGTGAAAAAAAAAAAAAAACTCTCAAGGAAATTTTGAAAGACCCTCTATTCCCCCAATCCCTGACCTTTGGCCACTACATTCTTTAAGAATTTCTAGTCTAGAAGGATCTTACAACCTTAAAGCCCAGTTCTATGGGCAAAATAAAGTACAATGGGAAAAATGAAGATGCAATGAAGAAAAAATGAAGACCTAACAGTGCAACGTTACTGAATTATTCACATGATATCTGTGTATAGACATGGTCAAAGAACTTCAGCAATTGTTCCTAAAGAAGATTCAAGATCTAATATTTTGCTGCCACTTTATGATTTATAAAATCTGCATCTTATTTGTATGTAATTTTTCAAAGCAACAAATAGGGCAGTACTATGTTTTCTATATATGTATAGAAACTGAGGCCCAGGTAGGTTTAAATAATTTGCCATGATCTTATTACTAGTGAGTGGCAAAGCCAGAAATTAAACCAAGACTTTTGACCATAAAGCCAGTCAACTTTTCACCACTAGGGAGAATGCTACTTAAAATATGTGTGTGTGCGTGTGTGTATGTGTGTGTGTGTATGTTTATTCTTTTCTTTTGTCAGAGAGGTCCTAACAAATCTTCCAGACAAATAAGCAATTCAAATTAAAAAATAAAATGATACGCTTCCATTGTAAGCTACAGTAATATGGCTCCACACTGACGTTATTGGCCATAAAAAGTTATTCTGGATGAGGCTTCTAAGTGTTTTTATATTAAACATTTAAGAAGAAAAAATAAGCATATCTATGCATCCCATTAGACAGATCACAGGGAACATACTTTATACTTAAAACAAATGAGAGGCAGTTCCCCTATGCACTCATGACCACACTATCAGACCAAGCTTGAGAGAGGTGTGTTCCAGAGCGTAAAGTCTCAATCAAGCTCAGAGCTCACACCACTGTCTTTTTCCCATTCCCTCCCTAGTGGTCATTTCCAGTTCTGCCCTGGTATTGTCGGTTTCTTTTGACTTTAACGACCTCCCCTCCTCTCAGCTCCCTCTATCCTCAGCTGTTTAGAAGCCTCTTCTGTTGTAATCCAAGGAGGAGCTTAAGGTTCAAGCCAGAAAACCACCCTAGCAAATACTCAAATATACAGGCACACATACACGCATGCTTGTGTATGTCTGTGTATGTGTGCACACGGTGACCCAAATAAGGGCGCCACACTGGGCTTCCTCGGTGTTTACACTGCTGCTCACCAAGAGAAGGATTTTTATGAACTTGGTAATTATGGAAAATGGAAACAACAGACTAAGAGATTTAGAACTATGAGATCTTTGGCTGGGTCTACCTTTGGAGTCATAAGACTTTAATATGGGTAGGTTTGATCTTATAATTCTGAATAGAATAGGTGACTGGGTCTGATCCCAAATGTCTTTCTCTGTAAAAACAGAAACAAAAATAACACCCATATACCATAGTTTAGTTACAAGGCAAAACAAGTAAGTCATTACTCTTATGGAGTTTATATTTAAAATTTAGAGCCTTGCTTCACCAGGTGAGTGCTAAAATAATTCCCCCCAAAGTGTAAAAAGCTACATTAATAAAAGTCTTAAAAGGCACTTAGCAAGGTTCATTATCCATTAGTGATCAGCATGGCAATGAAAGAAAAAGATGTACCCACATTAGGCTTTTTCATAATTATATGTACCTCAGTTATAAAAACTGTTCTAGCTACTACCAATTCTAACAATCTGTACTTACTTCTAGAGAAACTACTTAAGACAACAATAACTAAGCAAAAACATTTAGAAAATCTTTTTGCAGAGAAGGGCAAGGTTTTGTAAATACAGCCAAAATGTGGGTTCTGATACAAAAGTTGACCTATAGGAAGGGTACTACAGGGCATCCTCTCTGTGTCCTCTCATTGCTTTTTTATTTATCACCTTTGTTCACCCATTAGTGAGTCTAGGAGGGCAGCCCTTATATTGGAAACCATACAATGAAATTAGAAAAGATGTCAGAGGTGTATCTTAGCTATTTATCTTCTACTGAGTCAATCACAGAGTTAAGAAAGAAGAGCGTGGTTGGAAGGCAGTCTTAAAACAACTGATTTCATAATATACATACTTCTTTCTCCCATTTTCTGGAAATTAACCTACTGGTAAAAGATCTTACCTTTTTTGCTGGGATATGCTCAGCCCCACAGCTGGTCTAGTTGGTTCAGGCTGACTCACTCCAGCCAGAACCAACCTATCAGATTGCTGCCCTCCACCACCAAGGTCACTGGTTGGAGGGGGCCATGTGAGTTAAGCCCAGTCTATGGAGATTCAACTGGGGGCTTTTACAGCAACTCCTAGGAGGAGATAGTCTCTTTTTAATGGAGCCCTCATGATTGTCTCATCACCATGAGAGAAAATGCACAAGAACAGAGCGAGAGCAAAGTCAAGTGATGGAGCGCATGCATGTGAATGTTGGCTTAAGACCATGGCTTGCCCAAAGCTACACCCAGGTGAGGACTCTCTACTTCTGTAGGCCAATGAATTTCAATTGGTTCTTAAACCAGTTTCTGCTGAACTCTCTGTCACCTGTAACCAAGAGCCTATCTCCTGAGAAAAGAATACAGAATTCCTATTATCAATTCAATGCTGGATTTGGGGACTATTAAATAATTAATAGTGTACATAGCAAATCATGTGCTATTCATTAAATAATGCAGAATCAATCTCAGAAACACAGGAATAACTACTTGGTCAGCTTTTCTCATCCTGGAACTAAGGACAGTTCCTTGTGGTCATCAGCAAAACAAAGATGAAACATTCAAGTCATTTATGCTTAAAGTCTCTAAAGCACCAATTCCTGAGAAAAATGTCCTGAAATCTAAATGCTGATTTCTTTAGTGAGAGTAAGTGTCAATAACACTTCTCCTGATAGCAAAAAGTTCTACACTTTGACAGTTCTTAGTAGCTGACATTAATAAAACCATCTGGCTTATGTCTGATGCTAATTAATTACTTGAACTTAAAGCTGAAGGAAGGCAGAAACAAACTAGAAGACCATTTCTTCTTGGGAAGCATGACTACTTGGACAGAAGCAAAAGTTAGCCTACATATACTTAAACAGTCTCAGTCTAACTTTTCATTTAACATGCTTGGAAACTTTCAGCAAGAACACAAGGAGGACTCAAATGGAGACCTAGAATCTCAAGCAGCCATTAAATGACATAATTCTTTAAGGAACACAACTTCAATTACACACATGATCCCAATATGAATGTTCTGACTTGCCACAAACACATATATTTATATAGAAAAACAGAAAAGGCAGGTATACTGTTAAAAAACACACTTTCAGATCATGCATATTAAATCTATGACGACACATAATTATTTTTATAAGTCTCAGTGAAAAACAAATTGAGATACATCGACAACCAAAAACTCATTGCTATTTTTGATTGCTTACTCCCAATTCACACAACTGCAAATTTTGGTCATTAAGGATTGTTCAGCGAAAAACCTCCAAGTGGTTTTTAGACAAGGCATTATTATTATTTAGCACTGAGAGATTATATCTAAAAACATTTTGGGATTATTTCTCAATAATGCTATAGAGTTAACTGTGCAAGTAAACTATACACTAGTAAAAATGTGTAAAAGCAACACCCACATGAACATTTACCTTCCACTGCTCTTTTGAAGAAGACTTTGCAGCTGCCACAGGTTACCACCCCATAATGACATCCTGAAGCCTCATCCCCACACACCAAACATATTTTGGAAGGTCTTGAGGATCCAGTAGAAACACTTCGTAAAGTAGAGCTGGGGAAAGAAATCAAGATTTAAGTGACTACACTGTAAAGGCACATTTACATGCTGTACAGCTTAGTTCAAATCTGTCAATCATTTTGTCAATGAATCTGTCAATCATCTGTCAATGAATTCAGTAAGGTCCCATACCATGTAGAAAATGAAGGCAAAACCTTCATGAGGGGAGTAACATTATCAAGAATTCTCCAAAGCAAAGCCTCTCTTCAGTATGAGAAAACCATAAGCAATTTCATGTAAACTTTTTCTTCCTTTTCCTAATTTCGAGCATGCTTACTGCAAAGCACTATTTGCATTCTAGGTTAACAGGGAGGAGAGAAATCTTGAGCCAAGTCATCATGGAAGTTATTTTTGGCATAAAAGAGCTATTGCAATACTTCTCAACTCTCTTCACTTGGACTCAGGTCATATCTCAATTATGCCAGCTGAAACACTCTCCCCTCTCCAAAACAATCCATAAATTAAAATTAAAACAATTCTTGTCCCTATTGTCAACAATTTTATCCTCCAGGCTCCTGCATTTCCCCCTGTTTCCTTATCTAGGCGTGCTCAAATTATTTTGTTTGCTAATTTAAAGGGACATGCATGCTATATCACATCAATCATGTCTGACTCTCTGCAACCTTATAGACTATAGACCACCAGGCTCCTCTGTCCATGGGGATTCTCCAGGCAAAAATACTGGAATGGGTTGCCATGCCCTCCTCCAGGGGATTTTCCTGACACAGGAATCAAACATGCATCTCATCTGTCTCCTGCACTGGCAGGCGGGCTCTTTACCACTAGCGACACCTGGGAAGGGACATAGTCAATCCTAAAAACAAGTCATATATGGTAATTATCTAAGGTGACTTTTATGATTAGAAACTGAAGGATTCAGTTTTGAGGGTCAGATTTAACTCCTGAAGCAACAATCTAAAAGGGATACTATTTTTTTAGAAACCTTAATAACCAAAATTAAATATAACATTTGATTTTTCAAAACAGCCACAGGCTTTTCAGCTCTGCACACTCAGGTACACAGCAGCCTGAACCTTCATGCTTTCTCAGTACTTTTCTCAAGAAGAGGTGCATTCCAACTCCCCAGCTGAAACTCCTGTTACAGGACAGAGTGAACCAAGCTGACATCAGGCTGCAACCAACATGCCTAGGTCCCAGTGCACACAGGGTTCTGGTCCAATTCTCTCTCCCACTCCTGGATCCATCATGGTCTACTCAATGTCTGTTTTCTGCAAGGTATACTTTTTACGGAGACTCTTCTCAGTATATATTACATATTTCTGTACTGGTTTATGATACAATCTGAACAAAACTGGTTTGAGTTCTAACAAGGTCTCATGGTTCAGTGGCAGATGTGTACCTAGCAGCCAAAGAATTTGGTATTTTTTCCTCCTTGTTCCCATGCATTTATTGAATATGCACCCACATAAGGTCCTGAGGAAATAAATAAACTGCCAAGCTCCTGTTGTCAAAGTTGCTGGAGATGTGAAGCATTATGGTATGTGCTCAGGTGTGGGGTAATATGGTGACACATCCTTCCATACCAGAAAGGCTGGAAAACACCAATCAGAAGGCTTCCCCAAAGGTGACAGTTGAGCTGAGTTTTGAAGCACGACTAGATGATAACCAGACAAAGATGGGGTAGAGGAAGTAGAACGTGCAGTGTGAGCTGGAATGAGAGGGACGTTCAAGCTGGGCATGCTGAGAAAACACTGGGTAGATTTGTTCTATGTCCCCACATCCTCTTGCTGTCCTGATGTTTGTCTCTACATGAAACAGCAGGAACGTGGGGAAAAGACGCAAACAAAACATACCAAAAAGCTGGAATAATTAAGTGATGGTGATGATCTCTCTGTTTTCCAAGTTAACTAAAATGGGATAATATTGCCTTGATTTTTTAAAAAAATGATTTTATATGTTTGAACACTCTCACCAAAAACAGATGAAGGAACAAACGGCCACTGCTCAAGCACAGAGAATGACGGACTTTCTAGAAAACGACTTCTTAAATCAAGGGCTGAAACAGTGTTCTCCCAAGTTGTTTCTCCTTCTGAGAAAAGTGCTCTTTATTATTTTTATTAGTGTCCTTTGACTTCTTTATGGCATTCAAAACATTCCATTTCAGCACCAGTAACTTCTCTGGCATATTAGCCAGTAAAACTCAATCCATACTGTGTCTGACTCTCTTACGCTGCACAGGGAAGTACCAGGACTCCATAAACAATTAGAATACAGCTTAGAAATCATCATTAACATGTAAGTGCTCTTCCACCATGGCAGGCATTCGTGGGATGTGTGCTGAACATTTTTCTGAGCTTTGGTCTTGGTCCTCAAAGTTAAGAGTCTGTTGACTTTAGTCTTTGGAACTCTCTCTCTTCTTTCCAAGCATATTTTCTTGACTCAGTTCCTAGCAACTGTATGGGCTGAAAAACCATGTCACCCACCTACCTCAAATCTTTGGGGGGTAAAAAAAGTGGCAGATGTGTACCTAGCAGCCAAAGAATTTGGTATTTTTCCTCCTTGTTCCCATGCATTTATTGAATATGCACCCACATAAGGTCCTGAGGAAATAAATAAACTGCCAAGCTCCTGTTGTCAAAGTTGCTGGAGATGTGAAGCATTATGGTATGTGCTCAGGTGTGGGGTAATATGGTGACACATCCTTCCATACCAGAAAGGCTGGAAAACACCAATCAGAAGGCTTCCCCAAAGGTGACAGTTGAGCTGAGTTTTGAAGCACGACTAGATGATAACCAGACAAAGATGGGGTAGAGGAAGTAGAACGTGCAGTGTGAGCTGGAATGAGAGGGACGTTCAAGCTGGGCATGCTGAGAAAACACTGGGTAGATTTGTTCTATGTCCCCACATCCTCTTGCTGTCCTGATGTTTGTCTCTACATGAAACAGCAGGAACGTGGGGAAAAGACGCAAACAAAACATACCAAAAAGCTGGAATAATTAAGTGATGGTGATGATCTCTCTGTTTTCCAAGTTAACTAAAATGGGATAATATTGCCTTGATTTTTTAAAAAAATGATTTTATATGTTTGAACACTCTCACCAAAAACAGATGAAGGAACAAACGGCCACTGCTCAAGCACAGAGAATGACGGACTTTCTAGAAAACGACTTCTTAAATCAAGGGCTGAAACAGTGTTCTCCCAAGTTGTTTCTCCTTCTGAGAAAAGTGCTCTTTATTATTTTTATTAGTGTCCTTTGACTTCTTTATGGCATTCAAAACATTCCATTTCAGCACCAGTAACTTCTCTGGCATATTAGCCAGTAAAACTCAATCCATACTGTGTCTGACTCTCTTACGCTGCACAGGGAAGTACCAGGACTCCATAAACAATTAGAATACAGCTTAGAAATCATCATTAACATGTAAGTGCTCTTCCACCATGGCAGGCATTCGTGGGATGTGTGCTGAACATTTTTCTGAGCTTTGGTCTTGGTCCTCAAAGTTAAGAGTCTGTTGACTTTAGTCTTTGGAACTCTCTCTCCTCTTCTTTCCAAGCATATTTTCTTGACTCAGTTCCTAGCAACTGTATGGGCTGAAAAACCATGTCACCCACCTACCTCAAATCTGTAAGTTGGAAGTCTTGGCCCCTAGGACATCAGAGGGTGACTTTTTTTTTTTTTAAAGATTGAAGTATAGTTGATTTACAATGCTGTGTTAGTTTTTGCTATACAGCAAAGACACTCAGTTATACGTGTATATATGCTCTTTTTTTATATTGTTTCCCATCATGGCTTATTTCAGGATACTAAACAGAGTTTCCTATACTATATAGTAGGACTCTGCTGTTTTTTCCATTCTATACATAATACTGGAAATCTGTTGAACCCAAATCAATAATCCATCCTTCCCCCACCTGCCTCAAAACCACAACTTTATTCTCTATGTCTGTGACTTGGTTTCTGTTTCATAGATAGATACATTTCTGTCATATTTTAGGTTACAGATATAAGTGATACCATGTGTTACTTGTCTTTCTCTTTCTGACTTACTTTATTTAGGATGATACTTCTTAGTTAAATCCATGTTATTACCACAAATAGCATTAATTCTTTTTTATGGCTGAGTAGTATCCCATTGTGTATATGTACCACATGGTCGTTATCCGCTCATCTATCAGTTAGCATTTAGGTTTTTGTTTCCATGTCTTAACTATTGTAAAGAGTGCTGCTATGAACATGGAGATACATGTATCTTTTTAAACTACAGTTTTGTCTGGATATATGCCCAGGAGTTGGATTGCTAGAATGTATGGTAATTTCAATTTTAGTTTTTCACCAGAGTGGACTCTTATTTGGGAATACAGACATAGCAGATATGATTAGGAGAGAAGAGGCCATTCTGGAGAAAGGTGGGCCCCTAATCCAGTAAGGACTGATGTCCTTATTTTAAGAGGAAATTAGGACACAGACACACACAGGGAGAATGCTGTGTGAAGATGAAGGGAGTGATACTCTTTCAAGCCAAGGAAGGCCAAGGACGGCCAACAAACCACCAGAAGCTAGGAGAGAGGGATGGAGCAGACTGTCCCCCACAGCTTCGAGAAGGAATCAACTCAGCTGACGTGTTAAGCTTGGCTGAGCCTACAGAACTGTGGAAGGATACGTTTCTCTTGTTGTGGATACCCGTTTGTGATGCTTTGGTACGTAGCCCTAGCATACCAATATAGCAACTTGGACTAACCCCTGACTCTTCTGTTTTCTTTCTCAAGCTGTTAAATTTGATTCTGGAAATTTGAATCTGGAAAGCATCCAGATTTGGATCACTTCCCACACCTCCTCCAGGACCACTCAAGACCAAGTCCCCAACACCTCTTCTCATGATAAGCAGAAACCTGCTCGCTGATCTTCTTGTCTCTCCTTGTTGCTTTCCTTTCTCTATAGCCAGAATGATCCTTATTTTTTCCTTTGCCCAAGGGCTGGCCCTAACACTGAGAGGAAAAGTTAAGGTCAACCTACAACCACAGGGCCCCAATATGGCCCCTGAAACTGTACTAACCTTTATCATTTGCTAGCTTCCCTTCAGCAACACTGCCCTCCTTGCCAGACCTCAAACACACCAGGCATGTACCCACCTCATGCCCTTCGCATATACTGTCTTCTGTTCACCTAGATACGTACGTCAGGCTCTCCTATGGGCCTTCAATCAAAAGTTATTACTTCCTGAATCAGTCCTTCTCTGCTCTCTCTACTGAAAAATGAAAACACCCCTTCTGAGTCCTCTTCTCCTTCTCCTTTATTTTCCTCCTTACCATATGTCACCACTCAACATATTGTGTATTTTCTTTCTTCAGTTTGTTTATTTTCCTTCTTTATTCTCCTTCATCCATGCAAAAAGGTAAACTCAACAGGGGCTTGGATTTGCATCTGTGTTCTTCGTCACTGTGTCCTCAGGGCATGGCACAGTCCCTGATACGTATTAAGCTCCTGATTAACATGGGATAAATGAGTGATCTCAGATGACTGGCCTTTTCACAACCACCATCAATTCTGAACTCCTACTGCATTCCTTACATACAAGAAGGGACTTGGTTTTTAACTGTCTTGAGAGTGAAAAGTATGTAGTAGAAATGAATTAAGAGACATCGAAGAGTAAGTGCAGCATCAAAAAGAGGCATTGTAAAATCCCAATTGAAAATGATAACTTGGTCAGTGACAGAACTAAAGCAAGCATGGGTTATTCCCCTTCTTGTTTATGAGCATCTGTTAATGACGAGGGAGCCTCCACATGCCTCTTGGCAGCCCTCTGCTTCCTTGGTGTCTGTAACCATGCACTGAGCTCCCTCTCTATTTCTATTTCTTTTCTCATCATCTTAATGACCAGTATAGGTTTTCTTCAGCATTCTACCTTTGGGCATCTTTCTTCTCATTTCTACAGCTTGTCCCTTAATGATCTCACCCACTTATCCCAGCTCAAACAGCTCTCAGGCTGAGTGTCTTCCTAAATCTTCATATCCAGCTCCAACCTCTCCCCCATGTTCCAATTTCAAGTGTTTACTTTCTTTACAAATCTGCCCTGCCTCTATGTCCCACTTGTTTCTGAAGTGTACTGCCATCTGCTAAGTGCCCAGGTTCAAACATTCACTGCCATATTTATTCAGTTACCAAAATCATTTGCTAGCTTCCTCAGCCACTCCCCCAGACCTCAAACACACCAGGCATGTACCCACCTCATGCCCTTCGCATATACTGTCTTCTGTTCACCTAGATACGTACGTCAGGCTCTCCTATGGGCCTTCAATCAAAAGTTATTACTTCCTGAATCAGTCCTTCTCTGCTCTCTCTACTGAAAAATGAAAACACCCTTCTGAGTCCTCTTCTCCTTCTCCTTTATTTTCCTCCTTACCATATGTCACCACTCAACATATTGTGTATTTTCTTTCTTCAGTTTGTTTATTTTCCTTCTTTATTCTCCTTCATCCATGCAAAAAGGTAAACTCAACAGGGGCTTGGATTTGCATCTGTGTTCTTCGTCACTGTGTCCTCAGGGCATGGCACAGTCCCTGATACGTATTAAGCTCCTGATTAACATGGGATAAATGAGTGATCTCAGATGACTGGCCTTTTCACAACCACCATCAATTCTGAACTCCTACTGCATTCCTTACATACAAGAAGGGACTTGGTTTTTAACTGTCTTGAGAGTGAAAAGTATGTAGTAGAAATGAATTAAGAGACATCGAAGAGTAAGTGCAGCATCAAAAAGAGGCATTGTAAAATCCCAATTGAAAATGATAACTTGGTCAGTGACAGAACTAAAGCAAGCATGGGTTATTCCCCTTCTTGTTTATGAGCATCTGTTAATGACGAGGGAGCCTCCACATGCCTCTTGGCAGCCCTCTGCTTCCTTGGTGTCTGTAACCATGCACTGAGCTCCCTCTCTATTTCTATTTCTTTTCTCATCATCTTAATGACCAGTATAGGTTTTCTTCAGCATTCTACCTTTGGGCATCTTTCTTCTCATTTCTACAGCTTGTCCCTTAATGATCTCACCCACTTATCCCAGCTCAAACAGCTCTCAGGCTGAGTGTCTTCCTAAATCTTCATATCCAGCTCCAACCTCTCCCCCATGTTCCAATTTCAAGTGTTTACTTTCTTTACAAATCTGCCCTGCCTCTATGTCCCACTTGTTTCTGAAGTGTACTGCCATCTGCTAAGTGCCCAGGTTCAAACATTCACTGCCATATTTATTCAGTTACCAAGTCCTGCTGGTGTGGCCTCCATCATCTCCCACGACCTCTCTTCACCCTGCTGGGAACCAGCTTCAGCCCCTCATCACTTCCTCAGGGTTCTCCCTTAAACCCAGCCTCCCTTCCCTTCAATTCAATCTACAGTGTATGGCAAATGACATTTCTTATTACAGAATTTGGATTCTATTACTTCCCAGTTCAGAAATATTCTTTCATCCCAACCCACCACCATCATACATGGTAACATTTCTGTCCCTCTTCCTTTTCTGCCTCCTCCTGTGGGTCCTCTTGTGTCTGTGCATGCCACATTGCACCATTCCCACCCATGGGCTTGGCTACCACCATCTGTATCACTACCCCAACTCTGACTCCTGGAAAACTCATCCATTCTTCAAGGGCCCTTGATGTTCTCCCAGCAGGACACACCTCCCTCTGTTCTCATGATTCGCTTTTCCATTTTGCTAACCCCCCTCCTTCAGAGGTCATCACTTCTGCCCTGACACTCGTGATTGGTGCACTTGCCCCAATCCCTTGAGGGCAAAGACCTTGTCCTCTGCCCCTCTGTGCTCTTTGCTGCCATTAGTGCCATGCTGGGATTACTTATTGAATCAATGAAATCACAGTCTTAATCTCATCACAGCAGAACATAAATTTCCAAAAGGCGATTTTACAGTAGGTAAATTAATGAGGCCAAGGTTATAGGTTCAATTCCCCTATGGCTCATTTAGCTTAGCACAGAGCAGTGGGGGAAAGCATCCATGGAGACAGACTATCCTCAAAAGCTCAGCGAGCTATCCCACAAGCAAGTGTATTATTAACACAGAAGACAGACCATAAGGGGTGGATGGGTCAGGAAAACCACTTGCCAGATGGTGCTAGTGGTAAAGAAATCTTCTGCCAGTGTAGAGACATAAGAGATGAGGGTTCAATTCCTAGGATAGGAAGACCCCCTGGAGAAGGAAATGGCAACCCACTCCAGTATTCTTGCCTGAAAAATCTCCATGGACAGAGAAGCCTGGTGGGCTACAGTCCCTGAGGTCTCAAAGAGTCGCATACAACTGAAGTGACTTAGCATGGGTCAGGAAAACTACTGTCTCCACTGACATCTTAGCATGTGATACCTCTGCAACTGAAAGATGGTACATGATTGGGAGGGTATATGTCCAGTTTTAGGAAATGCATTACCATATTTTACAAGTGGGGACAAGCGGGAGAGGACAAGGAAGAGAGTACGTCTTGAACTTTTCTTAGATGCTGAGTTTTCCTGAAATATAAAGCTTATTGAGTGATTCTGAAGGTCAGAATCTCTTTATAGTATGCGTAAGACATTAACATCTTATTACAGGTAAGCATCTTCATTGGATGCGAGTCTCAAACATACAGGGGTAACGACAGGAACAGGGACCTGGTTCTGGACTAGCTCAGCCACTAACTCCTAAAACCTTAACAAAGCTACCTTTCCTCTCTAATTCTCACCATAAAACAGGTTGAACCAGTGATCTCTAAGATCCTTTTCAATCCTTTTAAGGTAAAGATGAGTATGAAAGATAATCAGAACAGACTGTTATGATGAAGTTTTATCCAAACTGGATTTCAGGTTCAAATTAACACACAATAAATAGCCATTGTTTGATCAGGTTCAGCAGAAAAACGTCTGCATGTAAAAAGTTATTCTTTCTAGAACAGCTAATTCTTTGGCACTTAAAATCTTTCTCACAACTATATGATTGCTATGCTGATTTTGCTTAAAATGTCTGCATATGTGTATGCATGCAAATGATGTTCAACCTGCTAAAAACAATTTTCATATTGAAGAGCTGAGAAAAGTTTTCCAACCTGTTCATTTTTGGTGTAATCAAAGAAATATCATTCTTGGAAAGAATTTTATAATCAGACAAAGGTAGTTCGTAGGACTTAATACATATGTTAAAAGCATTATAGAAAGCAGAAATGAATGAGCATTGTATTTCCACTTGTAAAGACAAGTGTTTCTCTTTTGGAAATGCAAGTAAGATGTCACTATTTGCAATACCAAAAAGAATACTTCTAATGACTGAGTGAAGAGATTAATGAAAAGTTCATGCTGATTTTGCTGATACCTGGGAGGGGCCATACTAACCCATCATTAAAAACACTTACTGGGCTAGCTTTTTCTCCCCAGTGGTTGGATGCTTAGGGAGAAGTAATAAGAAGCTGTGAGACCAAAAGGTATTTTTACTGATCAAAAAATAACTGGAGAATCTGGCTTGCAAATCCATAATGCACCATGCTGCCCCTGGAATTACCATGTTGTTTCCCCATCTTTATGACAATTACCTAACAATACTGCAGTGATTGATCCACTACTCAGTGACTACAAATTCTTCACAGGACAAGAACACTTTGTCTCATTTCCTAAGCTCACTTAATAAGGATTAAGCAAAGCTGTCTTTTTATTTATTTATTTATTTATTTATTTATTTTTGTACATGTATGTTCCCAGATCATTCATATGCATATCCCTTGACCCTCCCCCCACCCAGTTCCCCCACTCCCATCCCTCCAGACCATCACTCCAAGTGGTTGTAGGTACTCCTATTCCCCTAGCACAATGACAATAGCTATCTTTTCTACACATGACAGTAAGCTGTCTTTTGTGCTTTCATTTAATCATATAGATGCTTCTACGAACACTCCCAGCTAGTGCAAAGTTTCTTTCCATGTGCAACCAATTCATGCATTCATTCAGCAATCTAGAGCAAAGTAATAACTGGGAGGAATATGCCAATAATACTTCTATCTGAACATCCTTCTATCTGAACATGCTGATGTATTTAAATCTTACATTAATTAAGCTATTCATTGAAAGCCTGATATGCCCCGCCTTTTTTAGGCACTCAGATGAATGAGAAAATTTCTATTCCCATGGAGTTTTTACCATAGTAGGAGAGAGAGACAATACAGAAATAAGGAAAAGAATTCAGAGTGGTCAGTGCTTTCAAGAAAATGATAGAGATCAAGATTGGATGGGGCAGTGGAAGGCTAGGATTCTTTAGAAAGGAAGCCTGTGAAAGGCACTTTGGGGAGACTGAAGGACAAAGTAGCCAGCCATGCAAAAATGCCAACAAAGGGAAGAGCAAGTGCAAAGTCCCAGAGGCAGGAATGAACCTGACACAGTTCAGAGATGGAAACATGGCTACAAGGAGGTAGGGAGATGGGAGGAGGGAGGAGCTCTGACCCAAGAAGACAGAGGGACCACACGGGTCTCCAGGGCTGAGATGATGACTCAGGATGCTATTTTCAGGGCCATCACGAGGGAGGTGAATATTGAGATGTTTTAAGCAGAAGGGTAACATGATCTGAGTGACATTTAAAAATCAGGCTTTGGCTGCTGCCTGGAGAATGGACGACAGGAGTGGGTGATGTTGGAAATGGGGAGACCAGCCACGTCGGCTCCAGTAATTATCCAGGCAGGAGGTGATCACAGCTTGGATTCAGTTTAAGGGAGGAAAGAAGGGGGAAGCAGACTTTTCGTTGTTTAAGTAGATAGTACTGACTGGACTTGCAGAAAAATTGTTATGGTGGTGCTATTTATATTTACACAGTGCAGTGAGGAGCTGTCTGGCAGATCAGGGGAGTCTGTTTTGGACCTGAGTGGTAAAGCAGTTGTGGTATCCCCACCCAGTTCCCCCACTCCCATCCCTCCAGACCATCACTCCAAGTGGTTGTAGGTACTCCTATTCCCCTAGCACAATGACAATAGCTATCTTTTCTACACATGACAGTAAGCTGTCTTTTGTGCTTTCATTTAATCATATAGATGCTTCTACGAACACTCCCAGCTAGTGCAAAGTTTCTTTCCATGTGCAACCAATTCATGCATTCATTCAGCAATCTAGAGCAAAGTAATAACTGGGAGGAATATGCCAATAATACTTCTATCTGAACATCCTTCTATCTGAACATGCTGATGTATTTAAATCTTACATTAATTAAGCTATTCATTGAAAGCCTGATATGCCCGCCTTTTTAGGCACTCAGATGAATGAGAAAATTTCTATTCCCATGGAGTTTTTACCATAGTAGGAGAGAGAGACAATACAGAAATAAGGAAAAGAATTCAGAGTGGTCAGTGCTTTCAAGAAAATGATAGAGATCAAGATTGGATGGGGCAGTGGAAGGCTAGGATTCTTTAGAAAGGAAGCCTGTGAAAGGCACTTTGGGGAGACTGAAGGACAAAGTAGCCAGCCATGCAAAAATGCCAACAAAGGGAAGAGCAAGTGCAAAGTCCCAGAGGCAGGAATGAACCTGACACAGTTCAGAGATGGAAACATGGCTACAAGGAGGTAGGGAGATGGGAGGAGGGAGGAGCTCTGACCCAAGAAGACAGAGGGACCACACGGGTCTCCAGGGCTGAGATGATGACTCAGGATGCTATTTTCAGGGCCATCACGAGGGAGGTGAATATTGAGATGTTTTAAGCAGAAGGGTAACATGATCTGAGTGACATTTAAAAATCAGGCTTTGGCTGCTGCCTGGAGAATGGACGACAGGAGTGGGTGATGTTGGAAATGGGGAGACCAGCCACGTCGGCTCCAGTAATTATCCAGGCAGGAGGTGATCACAGCTTGGATTCAGTTTAAGGGAGGAAAGAAGGGGGAAGCAGACTTTTCGTTGTTTAAGTAGATAGTACTGACTGGACTTGCAGAAAAATTGTTATGGTGGTGCTATTTATATTTACACAGTGCAGTGAGGAGCTGTCTGGCAGATCAGGGGAGTCTGTTTTGGACCTGAGTGGTAAAGCAGTTGTCGGTATGCTTTATTCCCATTTTTGTAAATAACACAATAGCAATAACATCCAATGATAATCTAGCCCTAGACAACCAGAAGCAAACATATCAGGTTACTTAACCTTTCTGGGCCAGTTTTGCCATCTATGTAGCAGTGGTAACAAAAGTCTTGCCTTATAGGGTTCTTACAGATTAAACCACTCAACACATATATGCATACATGTATATTTTTAAAGGAATCTAATTTTTATTGTAAAAAATAATATTTTTGTCAAGGTTTTTTTTTTTCTTTTCTGTTATGGTTTTCATTACAGGATATGACTATATTGGGACCTTGTTGTTTAGTTTATATATACTAGTTTGTACCTATAATCCCAAACTTCCAATTTATCCTTTTTTCATCCCCTTTCCCTTTGGTAACCATACATTTGTTTTCTATGTCTATGAATCTATTTCTGTTTCATAAATAAGTTCATTTATGTCACATTTTAGACATATGATATTTGCCTATCTCTGATTTATTTAACTTATTATGTTAATTTCTTGGTCTATCTATGCTGCTGCAAAAGTCATTCTTTTATTCTTTTTTTTATAGCTAAATAATCAATATACTTAAGTGTACTTACAAGAGTGTCTGTCACATAGTGGTATTTAAATTCTGGCTCTTATGAATCAGTATTATTGTTAGATCTCTTAACAATAAGTGGCACAGAAGTAAAAGTATAGGTAATTCTTCTTTTTTATACTATATTTTTCTGTACTGCTTTAAATCATATAAGCTTGTCCTATTGGATAGCAGGAGAAAAAAAGTGTTTTAAAAATATAGTATAAGAGAGTGGCACAACAATATTGTTCATTTACCATACAGGCAGTATCCTGTATGCAGACAGACTTGAGAAACCCTTGCAAGAATTCTGGTTCCTGTGTCTGAACATGGGATGGGGTACAGCCCCATCAGGTCATTAGATCATTAAGCCATCAGGTCATTAAACAATTCCTGAGATTCAAACACACACTCTTTGACAGAAAGAAAAATAAATTCAAGAAAAATAAGAATAAGGAGAATACTCAATATACAAAAATATATTTCAAAAATAACTTAACATTTAATGGTTAGTTTATTAAAATCCTAATTTTCATCCACTCATCACCCAGGCAAACTACCCCCTCCCACACTTTTTTTTGCTGTTTCCTTTTGTTTTGGTAAACATCTATTTTGAGCCCATTTTTAACCTGAGGTATCTCATTCTTAGTTTTCCCAGTATTTAGTGGGGTGTTTGGAAGTGATTCTTCTGGCATATTTTCTTTAATGGTATTATCTTTGACAATATGATCATTCACGTCTTAGGAGATGATTCCTCACTAAATAAGAATCCTCTTAAGGTGAAATTCATAATGTATCATAGACACGAATTACGTAATTTGTACACATTTTCCAATCTCAGCTGTATCAACAAAATTTACAGATAAGTTAGCATAGAATTATCCAACACAGAAACTTCAAGGATATGAATAGCAGTCATACATGGCTAAAAAATAAATCAGAATCCATATAAAGTCCAATAACTTGCAGTTGGGTTGAAGGAAACCTTCATGAAGAAATAGGGCAAGGTAGAAATAAGCTAGACCAAGGAAAAAGTTCAGACAAGAACAAATACCCTGGGATCCAGAACTCGATGAGTTCCTTTGGGACAAGTGTGGAAAAAGGCCCAAATCATGAGTCTGAAACTCCAGATTCAGTAGCTAGAGATAAGTCGAGGACCATGAGTTGAAATACCTAGCAGACAACTAAAAAGGTGACACAGAAAATGAAGAGAGACGTGTACAAAGGCCTACCATGCTGGCAGACACAAATAGACTGATAATACTTTAATCTTTAATACCTACAATACAGACAATGACAGCAAAAAGGTCTGACAAGGTGCAAAAAACTATGGCCCAATGAATAGAGGAAGTGGGAAAAACATGTTTAATAAGAGAAAGGTTGGAACATACTAAAGAGGTAGGTGACTCAGAGAGCAAGGACTCTAGATTTTATTCATGGAACAATGAATGAAGCCACCCAGGCAAAAGGTAAAATGAGGAGAAAAGAAGGACACAGATGGAAATCTATAGAAAAGTTATATTTCTGGTTAGACAGGGAAAGAATTCACTAACAAACCTAAGGAAAGAAGACCAAAGAGGCAGGAAGTCAAGAGGATTCAGAGTCTTGCAATTAAGGGAGAAGATCAACAATCGGGGACCAATGGTGTTTGAGGACACCAAGAGAACAGGACTAACAGTGGGTTTCTGGGATGTGATTACTGTTGACTTTAGTGATGGTTGTTTATTCTGCATATATGAGCCATATGAAAGAGAGAGGCACTCCCCCATCTTCTCTGCTAGGAAGTTTCCACATTCAGGGAAGATGTCTTTGTCATAAAACTATTACCTGGTAATTTGAGCACATGCAATCACTTCTTGGCAAACAGATGAGGAAACAATGGAAACAGTTTTTTTACATGGTGACTTCAGCCATGAAATTAAAAGACGTTTGTACACATTTTCCAATCTCAGCTGTATCAACAAAATTTACAGATAAGTTAGCATAGAATTACCCAAAGGATATGAATAGCAGTCATACATGGCTAAAAAATAAATCAGAATCCATATAAAGTCCAATAACTTGCAGTTGGGTTGAAGGAAACCTTCATGAAGAAATAGGGCAAGGTAGAAATAAGCTAGACCAAGGAAAAAGTTCAGACAAGAACAAATACCCTGGGATCCAGAACTCGATGAGTTCCTTTGGGACAAGTGTGGAAAAAGGCCCAAATCATGAGTCTGAAACTCCAGATTCAGTAGCTAGAGATAAGTCGAGGACCATGAGTTGAAATACCTAGCAGACAACTAAAAAGGTGACACAGAAAATGAAGAGAGCGTGTACAAAGGCCTACCATGCTGGCAGACACAAATAGACTGATAATACTTTAATCTTTAATACCTACAATACAGACAATGACAGCAAAAAGGTCTGACAAGGTGCAAAAAACTATGGCCCAATGAATAGAGGAAGTGGGAAAAACATGTTTAATAAGAGAAAGGTTGGAACATACTAAAGAGGTAGGTGACTCAGAGAGCAAGGACTCTAGATTTTATTCATGGAACAATGAATGAAGCCACCCAGGCAAAAGGTAAAATGAGGAGAAAAGAAGGACACAGATGGAAATCTATAGAAAAGTTATATTTCTGGTTAGACAGGGAAAGAATTCACTAACAAACCTAAGGAAAGAAGACCAAAGAGGCAGGAAGTCAAGAGGATTCAGAGTCTTGCAATTAAGGGAGAAGATCAACAATCGGGGACCAATGGTGTTTGAGGACACCAAGAGAACAGGACTAACAGTGGGTTTCTGGGATGTGATTACTGTTGACTTTAGTGATGGTTGTTTATTCTGCATATATGAGCCATATGAAAGAGAGAGGCACTCCCCCATCTTCTCTGCTAGGAAGTTTCCACATTCAGGGAAGATGTCTTTGTCATAAAACTATTACCTGGTAATTTGAGCACATGCAATCACTTCTTGGCAAACAGATGAGGAAACAATGGAAACAGTGACAGACTTTATTTTCTTGAGCTCCAAAATCATTGCAGATGGTGACTTCAGCCATGAAATTAAAAGACGTTTGCTCCTTGGAAGAAAAGCTATGACAAACCTAGACAGTGTATTCAAAAGTAGAGACATCACTTTGCCTACAAAGGTCTAGATAGTCAAAGCTATGGTTTTTCCAGTAGTCATGCTGTGAGAGTTGGACCCTACAAAAAGGGTGAGTGCCAAAGAATTGATGCCTATGAACTGTGGTGCTGAAGAAGAGTCTCTTGGACAGCAAGGATATCAAATCAGTCAATCCTAAAGGAAATCAACCCTGAATATTCACTGGAAGGACTGAAGCTGAAGCTCCAATACTTTGGCTACCTGATGAGAAGAGCCGACTCACTGGAAAAGACCCTGATGCGGGAGGAGACAGAGATGAGATAATTGGATGGCATCCTGACTCAGTGGACATGACTCTGAGCAATTTCCAGGAGATGGTGAAGGACAGGGAAGCCTGGTGTGCTGCAGTCCATGGGGTCACGAAGTGTCAGACACAATTGAGCGACTGAACAATACAAAATCTCTAAGAAAGATCTAATACCAAATCATCTCCAAAAACATTTATTGAGCACATATATGCCAATAAGTGATGGTTAATACAATGACCAAATGTGTGTGCTAAAAAATTGCCTCTATAACCACTGACACATGTATTTATTTACATCATAAGTTAGTAACTGTATTTAGGGCCTCCTAGGTGGCGCTAGTGACAAAGAATCTGCCTACCACTGCTCGAGACGCCAGAATCATGAGTTCGATTGCTCGGTTGGGAAGATTCCTTGGAGAAGGAAATGGCAACTCACTCCAGTATTCTTGCCTGAAGAATCCTATGGAATGAGGAGCCTGACAGGCTAGAGTCCAAGAGGATTCAGAGTCTTGCAATTAAGGGAGAAGATCAACAATCGGGGACCAATGGTGTTTGAGGACACCAAGAGAACAGGACTAACAGTGGGTTTCTGGGATGTGATTACTGTTGACTTTAGTGATGGTTGTTTATTCTGCATATATGAGCCATATGAAAGAGAGAGGCACTCCCCCATCTTCTCTGCTAGGAAGTTTCCACATTCAGGGAAGATGTCTTTGTCATAAAACTATTACCTGGTAATTTGAGCACATGCAATCACTTCTTGGCAAACAGATGAGGAAACAATGGAAACAGTGACAGACTTTATTTTCTTGAGCTCCAAAATCATTGCAGATGGTGACTTCAGCCATGAAATTAAAAGACGTTTGCTCCTTGGAAGAAAAGCTATGACAAACCTAGACAGTGTATTCAAAAGTAGAGACATCACTTTGCCTACAAAGGTCTAGATAGTCAAAGCTATGGTTTTTCCAGTAGTCATGCTGTGAGAGTTGGACCCTACAAAAGGCTGAGTGCCAAAGAATTGATGCCTATGAACTGTGGTGCTGAAGAAGAGTCTCTTGGACAGCAAGGATATCAAATCAGTCAATCCTAAAGGAAATCAACCCTGAATATTCACTGGAAGGACTGAAGCTGAAGCTCCAATACTTTGGCTACCTGATGAGAAGAGCCGACTCACTGGAAAAGACCCTGATGCGGGAGGAGACAGAGATGAGATAATTGGATGGCATCCTGACTCAGTGGACATGACTCTGAGCAATTTCCAGGAGATGGTGAAGGACAGGGAAGCCTGGTGTGCTGCAGTCCATGGGGTCACGAAGTGTCAGACACAATTGAGCGACTGAACAATACAAAATCTCTAAGAAAGATCTAATACCAAATCATCTCCAAAAACATTTATTGAGCACATATATGCCAATAAGTGATGGTTAATACAATGACCAAATGTGTGTGCTAAAAAATTGCCTCTATAACCACTGACACATGTATTTATTTACATCATAAGTTAGTAACTGTATTTAGGGCCTCCTAGGTGGCGCTAGTGACAAAGAATCTGCCTACCACTGCTCGAGACGCCAGAATCATGAGTTCGATTGCTCGGTTGGGAAGATTCCTTGGAGAAGGAAATGGCAACTCACTCCAGTATTCTTGCCTGAAGAATCCTATGGAATGAGGAGCCTGGCAGGCTAGAGTCCATGGGATCGCAAAAGTGTCCGATATGATTGAGCAACCGAGCATGCATGATGCATGCTATATTTAGAATCCCCTTGGAAGGAAGCGTGAACTAATCATACAATCTGTGGGTCAGTACTCTATTGAGTACATTTGAATGAGATTACATTCTAAATGCTTGCTTGAGTGTATAATGTGCATTTTAAGAAGATTACCATAAAATGCCTGCCTGACTGTTTTTAATTACTATGAGTTGGCTTTTGAAACATACTATAAACAGAAACAGGCTCACAGACTTAGGAAAGAAACTCATGGTTACTGAAGGGGAGGGATAAATTAGGAGGTTGAAATTAACATATATACACTACCATATATAAAAATAGATAACCAACAAGGACCAATTGTATAGCACAGGGAACTATACTCAATATTGTTACAACAATCTGTATGGGAAAAGAATCTGAAAGAGAATGAACATATGTTTATATGTAACCGAATCACTTTGCTGTACACCTGAAGCTGACACAACACTGTAAATCAAATACACTCCAATAAAAAATAAAAATTAAATTTAAAAAGTAAAAAAAAAACTGTGAAAAAAGAAAGCATACTATAAATATTAAACCCGGTTTAAATGTTTCTTCTGAACATTTACTATCCTTCTGTTAAAATGCAGACTTAGATGCTATTACAGAGGTCTGAGACACTAAGAACTAATGGGCACTGCACTGATCTGTGACAGGTCCTCAGCCTGAGTTATTTAGAAGTTACTGACTTCATTGAGCGCTAAATACTCCAAATCTATACAATCCCAAAAACATTTATTGAGCACATATATGCCAATAAGTGATGGTTAATACAATGACCAAATGTGTGTGCTAAAAAATTGCCTCTATAACCACTGACACATGTATTTATTTACATCATAAGTTAGTAACTGTATTTAGGGCCTCCTAGGTGGCGCTAGTGACAAAGAATCTGCCTACCACTGCTCGAGACGCCAGAATCATGAGTTCGATTGCTCGGTTGGGAAGATTCCTTGGAGAAGGAAATGGCAACTCACTCCAGTATTCTTGCCTGAAGAATCCTATGGAATGAGGAGCCTGGCAGGCTAGAGTCCATGGGATCGCAAAAGTGTCCGATATGATTGAGCAACCGAGCATGCATGATGCATGCTATATTTAGAATCCCCTTGGAAGGAAGCGTGAACTAATCATACAATCTGTGGGTCAGTACTCTATTGAGTACATTTGAATGAGATTACATTCTAAATGCTTGCTTGAGTGTATAATGTGCATTTTAAGAAGATTACCATAAAATGCCTGCCTGACTGTTTTTAATTACTATGAGTTGGCTTTTGAAACATACTATAAACAGAAACAGGCTCACAGACTTAGGAAAGAAACTCATGGTTACTGAAGGGGAGGGATAAATTAGGAGGTTGAAATTAACATATATACACTACCATATATAAAAATAGATAACCAACAAGGACCAATTGTATAGCACAGGGAACTATACTCAATATTGTTACAACAATCTGTATGGGAAAAGAATCTGAAAGAGAATGAACATATGTTTATATGTAACCGAATCACTTTGCTGTACACCTGAAGCTGACACAACACTGTAAATCAAATACACTCCAATAAAAAATAAAAATTAAATTTAAAAAGTAAAAAAAAAACTGTGAAAAAAGAAAGCATACTATAAATATTAAACCCGGTTTAAATGTTTCTTCTGAACATTTACTATCCTTCTGTTAAAATGCAGACTTAGATGCTATTACAGAGGTCTGAGACACTAAGAACTAATGGGCACTGCACTGATCTGTGACAGGTCCTCAGCCTGAGTTATTTAGAAGTTACTGACTTCATATGTTTTTTTGTTTATTACTTTTGTTGATGAAAAAGCATGCTTCATCATGGCCTTTCTGAGCAATAGAATATGGCTTCTTTCTATAAATTTAATTAATGAGTTCAAGCTCCAAACTTTTTTGCTGAGTTGTCTTGGATTCTAGAAATCATTTGCATCACCACTGGTATAGCTCTCTGGTTTGCCAGCTCAATTCAGCCATGACTGCTGCCATGTCAGACTTGTATGTAAGATCAGAGAATTTACAACTGGCGCCTTGTATACTACCTGCCTCATACTCAGATTTCTCACATGAGATAAAGGGGTAGTCTTCATTATTTCAACAATTTATATGTGATTGATTTAGAGAAGCTCATTCCAAAATTTATAAATTAATGACATTAACAGAAATGTTCTAGTACTCTTCCTGATGTGGCACAATGCCCTGTTTATTTTAAATCAACTCAGTATCTGATTTTCAGAAGAGTTATCACCTCTGAAATTTTAAAAACAACATCTTTTTTATACTTAATTTTTATTTTATATTGACTTACAATTTTTATTTTATTTTGATTTATGAGGTATAAGGAATCAATCAGAAAAAAAATATCTTTCCCATTCACACCTCACCTTTTTTATTTATTTAAATTTTGGCCTCTTTTTTAATGTTTTTTTTTTTTAATTTTCATCCTTTATTCTTTGACCTGTGTGTGCCTCCCATTGTAGTGGCCTCTCTCATCGCAGAGTGCTGGCTCATCATTGGATACACCAGTCTAGCCGCTCTGTGGCATGTGCAATCTTCCTGGGCCAGGGATCGAACTGGTGCCCCCTTTCACTGCAAGACAGACTCTTTACCCACTGTACCACCAGGAGCCCCAGGAGTCCCTCTGATCGGTTTTACCACTTTTACTTTGCAGGTGAAATGCTAGTTGAACAAATTAATATGAATATACAAAAGTTTATGCTCATTTCCTGACCTAACATGAACAGAACAATGACAGAACCCTGTGTACTATAAATATTAAACCCGGTTTAAATGTTTCTTCTGAACATATTTTGGAGCATCTACAGAGGTCTGAGACACTAAGAACTAATGGGCACTGCACTGATCTGTGACAGGTCCTCAGCCTGAGTTATTTAGAAGTTACTGACTTCATATGTTTTTTTGTTTATTACTTTTGTTGATGAAAAAGCATGCTTCATCATGGCCTTTCTGAGCAATAGAATATGGCTTCTTTCTATAAATTTAATTAATGAGTTCAAGCTCCAAACTTTTTTGCTGAGTTGTCTTGGATTCTAGAAATCATTTGCATCACCACTGGTATAGCTCTCTGGTTTGCCAGCTCAATTCAGCCATGACTGCTGCCATGTCAGACTTGTATGTAAGATCAGAGAATTTACAACTGGCGCCTTGTATACTACCTGCCTCATACTCAGATTTCTCACATGAGATAAAGGGGTAGTCTTCATTATTTCAACAATTTATATGTGATTGATTTAGAGAAGCTCATTCCAAAATTTATAAATTAATGACATTAACAGAAATGTTCTAGTACTCTTCCTGATGTGGCACAATGCCCTGTTTATTTTAAATCAACTCAGTATCTGATTTTCAGAAGAGTTATCACCTCTGAAATTTTAAAAACAACATCTTTTTTATACTTAATTTTTATTTTATATTGACTTACAATTTTTATTTTATTTTGATTTATGAGGTATAAGGAATCAATCAGAAAAAAAATATCTTTCCCATTCACACCTCACCTTTTTTATTTATTTAAATTTTGGCCTCTTTTTTAATGTTTTTTTTTTTTTTTAATTTTCATCCTTTATTCTTTGACCTGTGTGTGCCTCCCATTGTAGTGGCCTCTCTCATCGCAGAGTGCTGGCTCATCATTGGATACACCAGTCTAGCCGCTCTGTGGCATGTGCAATCTTCCTGGGCCAGGGATCGAACTGGTGCCCCTTGCACTGCAAGACAGACTCTTTACCCACTGTACCACCAGGGGAGCCCCCAGGGGAGTCCCTCTGATCGGTTTTACCACTTTTACTTTGCAGGTGAAATGCTAGTTGAACAAATTAATATGAATATACAAAAGTTTATGCTCATTTCCTGACCTAACATGAACAGAACAATGACAGAACCCTGTGTACTTCGGGCATTTATGATTCTTATGTTTGATGTTTGGGGTTGTTTCTTTGACTGCCTCTCCAAAAACATATGATGACCAAGGTCTCAGAAAGGCTGTCTTTTGGCTAGTGAAGGTGGTATGCATCCATATGCTACGTGTTGCTCCCTGTAGCCAACGCAAGGTACATAAAAAGGCAGGATTTATTCATTTCATGAGCAATCACCTTGTGCAGATATCTTGTAACTGACTTTACCCTTAAAGAAAAAATATATATATATAAAATATCTATCAGGGGCTTCCCTGGTAGCTCAGTGGTAAAGAGTTCGCCTGCCAATGCAGGAATCACAGGTTCGATCCCTGATTCAGGAAGATCTTACGTGCTGCGGAGCAACTAAGCTTGTGAGCCACAATGATAGAGCCTGTGCTCTGGAGCCTTGGAGCCACAACTATTGAGTCCATGTGCTGCGACTACTGAAACCTGTGAGCCCTAGAGCCTGAGTTCCACAAGAAAAGTTACCACAACAAGAAGCCTGCTCACCTCAACTAGAGAGTAGCCCCCACTCCCTGCAACTAGAGAAGAGCCTGTGGCAGCAGTGAAAACCCAGAAGAGCCAAAAAAAAAAAAGAGAAAGAAATCTGCCAAATACTCTGCTGCTTCTTCCTTTTCTTCCCATTTCTGTCTCACTTCCTTCTGCCCAACCCCACTGTTGTACATATGCTGGCTTTGAGAAAACAGCTACCACATCATCAGAAGTGTGGGTATATTTGGTCTTTGTAGAGCAGACATTAGGGCTTCCCTGAGTGGCTCAGAGGGAAAGAATCCAACTGCTAATGCAGGAGATGTGAGTTTGATCCCTGGGTCAGGAAGGTCAACTGGAGAAGGAACGGCTACCCACTCCAGTATTCTTGCCTACAGAATCCCATGGACAGAGCAGCCTGACAGGCTGCAGATCCATGGGGTCGTAAATGGTCAGACATGACTTTGCGACTAAACAGAGTAACAGAGCAGACATTAAATGTGTTTAAACATAATTCAATGCTATGTACTAGCCTAGATCAGAGGGGGTCTTGGGAGAGAATGGGTACATGTATATATATGGCCAAGTTCCTTCACTGTTCACCTGAAACTATCACAAAATTGTTAACTGGCTATACCCCAATACAAAGTATTTTTGGTGTTTTAAAAAATTAATAAATTGAAAGGAACATTTCAATATGTGCCAGTAGTGGACCCACCCTTTCTTTATTTTTTTTTAACTTCATGCCATGGCTCTTTCTTAGTTATTTATTATTTTCATCCATCTTTATTCTCTGGCCTTTGTGGCCCTCCCATTACAGTAGCCTCTCTTGTTGCCGAGCACTGGCTTTCATGCGCCAGAGCGCTAGCTTGTAATTGGAGACACTGGTCCAGTAAAAAAAAAAAATTTTCTATCAGGGCTTCCTGGTAGCTCAGTGGTAAAGAGTTCGCCTGCCAATGCAGGAATCACAGGTTCGATCCCTGATTCAGGAAGATCTTACGTGCTGCGGAGCAACTAAGCTTGTGAGCCACAATGATAGAGCCTGTGCTCTGGAGCCTTGGAGCCACAACTATTGAGTCCATGTGCTGCGACTACTGAAACCTGTGAGCCCTAGAGCCTGAGTTCCACAAGAAAAGTTACCACAACAAGAAGCCTGCTCACCTCAACTAGAGAGTAGCCCCCACTCCCTGCAACTAGAGAAGAGCCTGTGGCAGCAGTGAAAACCCAGAAGAGCCAAAAAAAAAAAAGAGAAAGAAATCTGCCAAATACTCTGCTGCTTCTTCCTTTTCTTCCCATTTCTGTCTCACTTCCTTCTGCCCAACCCCACTGTTGTACATATGCTGGCTTTGAGAAAACAGCTACCACATCATCAGAAGTGTGGGTATATTTGGTCTTTGTAGAGCAGACATTAGGGCTTCCCTGAGTGGCTCAGAGGGAAAGAATCCAACTGCTAATGCAGGAGATGTGAGTTTGATCCCTGGGTCAGGAAGGTCAACTGGAGAAGGAACGGCTACCCACTCCAGTATTCTTGCCTACAGAATCCCATGGACAGAGCAGCCTGACAGGCTGCAGATCCATGGGGTCGTAAATGGTCAGACATGACTTTGCGACTAAACAGAGTAACAGAGCAGACATTAAATGTGTTTAAACATAATTCAATGCTATGTACTAGCCTAGATCAGAGGGGGTCTTGGGAGAGAATGGGTACATGTATATATATGGCCAAGTTCCTTCACTGTTCACCTGAAACTATCACAAAATTGTTAACTGGCTATACCCCAATACAAAGTATTTTTGGTGTTTTAAAAAATTAATAAATTGAAAGGAACATTTCAATATGTGCCAGTAGTGGACCCACCCTTTCTTTATTTTTTTTTAACTTCATGCCATGGCTCTTTCTTAGTTATTTATTATTTTCATCCATCTTTATTCTCTGGCCTTTGTGGCCCTCCCATTACAGTAGCCTCTCTTGTTGCCGAGCACTGGCTCTGGGTGCATGCGCTCCAGAGCGCTAGCTTGTAATTGGAGACACTGGTCCAGCTGCTCCGCGGCATGTGGGATCTTCCTGGGCCAAGGCATAGAACCGGTGCCCCTTGCACTGCAAGGCAGACTCTTTACCCACTGGACCACCAGGGAAGTCCCCACCTTTTCTTCTAGCTTTCTTACTTACACTTCCTTCCTTGTTACCTCCACATCCTCTTCAAGCCTAGAGATCATGTGCTGTGAGCAACAGGCAGGAGGGGAATAACTGTTTTGTCCTTTTCATTTACTTGACACCATTGCTGTGCACCTACTCTATGCCAGGCATTGCTCTAAGTCTTTGACCAGTTAACAAAATCCACTACAATTCCCGCAATTTAAAGGTCATATTCTTGGACTGAGATGAGGATGGTACAGCCAGGGGAGCAGACAAATTCCCACTGGAAAGTAAAGGAATATATGCGTTAACTTCTGAGACTGTGTTAACTGATTTTCCTCACTCTTACAAAATATATCAAGTCTGCTTGAGAGTGCCCTTCCTCCACAAAAGAAAAACCAAAATGACAAGCCCAGATTCAGTTAACTCAATGTAACTTCTACTTCTTAAAAATGAGGTGAGAGTTTCAAGATTAAAGAAGTGTCCCCTAATCAGGGGAATCAGGATTTAAATTTAAATATACACTTTCATTATTTAGTCCTGGGGGTGGGGTGGGGTGTGTGTGTGTGTGTGTGTGTGAGAGAGAGAGAGAGAGAGAGAGAGAGAGAGAGAGTGAAAACCCCTTTGGAATCTGTTTAAGTCAATATGCCAGTCTTTTTTTGCTTTCAGAGAAATGTGGTGGTCCTTCAAATAAAAGGTACTCATATTTTTACAGTTGGCATTAATACTCCATTTAATTATCGCCCAACATTGTAAAAATCTGTACTTAATGAAAGACAACTGTGAACTTGCACCAAAGTCACTTTTGTTGTTTTCTGGACAGTCTTGAAAGCAATCACAGAAGCTTTTCTCAAAAGTTTAAAAAATCAAGTTAGGCTTTTGCCTTTGGAATGGATGGAGCTGACAAAAGATGAAACAGGTTCTTAAAACAAGGAAAATGGCATTGATATCAAAGCGAATGTGACATTGTTTAGTGGTCAGAAACGGTTCCACTGGAGCTGACGAAAAAAGGAAAAAAAAATTTCAGAATGCCTAAAAATAGTGATGAAAGGTGGTGATGTGGAGGAAGGGCGTTCCTCTGGCTATAAGAACAACAAGGCAGAAGCCCTGAACCAGCCCCTTAGGTCCAGCTTGCTTCAAAATGTCTCCCCATCACTCCTACATCAGGAGGGGCAACCAAAGGATAGCCACGATGCCACCCTGGGGCCCCCCACCAAAGATGTGAGGGAGAACTTTCTCTAATATGCGGAATTACCTAAAAAAGGTTTACCCTTATAGGTGAACCTCCTATATTTAATCTCAGTGTCATAGAACTAGGATTACTAGATGTTCCAAAGTGATTTCATGGACACTGTACATATCCTCTTCCAAAACTGTACCATAAATACCTGTTTGTAATAAAAATGTAAGAATCTGCATGAATAATTCTAGTGTTTGTAACACTCTACCTATCTCTTTGGTAGAGACTAATATAAAATATTTTCAAATAGAGGAAACATAATACAGATGTGAATGAAGGTGACAGTGTTAGCCACTCAGTAGAGTCTGACTCTTTGTGACTCCATGGACTGTTCCCTGCCAGGCTCCTCTGTCCATGGAATTCTCCAGGTAAAGATACTGGAGTGGCTTGCCATTCCTCTCTCCAGGGGATCTTCCCCATCCTGGGATCGAACCCAGGTCTCCTGCATTGCAAGCAGATTCCTTACCATCTGAGCCATCAGTGAAGCCTATCACAGTGCTAGGCAGATAAACCTTGAGGAGTCAAAGTTTGCCTCGCCTAGGGAGCCTCCCCTGCTTGCCCGGGGCACTGGAGTCCTGATTGCCCTGACTGATGCCTGTGTTCAGGCCAGACCACTTCACAAGCAGCAGAAGACAGACCAGCATGTTCAGTAGGCAGGAGGAAGTCGGTGCCTGGGAAAAAGAGCATGTTAATGCAGGTGAGAAAGGAAGGAGAGAAAAACTTTAAAACTAAAAACAACAACATGTTAAACTTTCTGAAGATGTTAAGTGTTGGAAGAGAGTTGCAGTTAAGAGCTGCTGGTGTTCAAAGAGAAAAGGGACAAATAATTTATTGGAGTCCTAGAAGGGTAGGTATATACAAGTTTAGTCAGGAAAGTTATCTAGACATGGCCTATATTTCCAAGGAAGAAACAAGAAGATAATGGTAGGAATCGATCTGAGAGAGAGGGAAGCATAATTCTGAAGTATGTGTTCAAGTTCACTGTTCATCTTCTGGACTGTTTGTTTAATGGAATAATTATAGCCACACTAAATGAAACGATCATTATAAAGTGATGGGGTAAGAAAGTAAAGTCAGAAGACAGAAGGTGTCAGGATAAAAGAATTTTCTACCACGTTTGTAAAATAAGAATATAATTTTGTGAAGTCTAAAATAAAGACAAAAAATTTTGCTCTCTTTTATTTCCAAAATTTAAATTACAGAAGCACATAGGAGCTTATAAGGGATTAAATGTACTATAAAGTAGATTATGCTAACTTTATATTATAAACTGTATGAAATATATAAAATACATAGTGAAATACATACATACATGTATGTATATAAAATGCATATATGTATGCAAAATAATGATGAAAATAACATATGCCACTCTTACAACTACTAAGAAGAAAATCCGGATTTTTCTAAGAGTCAACAAATCCCAAGCAACTCTGAACACATTTCTAATTCAATTTATAATTCTTGAAATAGAGAAAAATGTTTCAACACAGATTTAAATAAACACATTATATATGAACAATCTGCCATTCCTCTCTCCAGGGGATCTTCCCCATCCTGGGATCGAACCCAGGTCTCCTGCATTGCAAGCAGATTCCTTACCATCTGAGCCATCAGTGAAGCCTATCACAGTGCTAGGCAGATAAACCTTGAGGAGTCAAAGTTTGCCTCGCCTAGGGAGCCTCCCCTGCTTGCCCGGGGCACTGGAGTCCTGATTGCCCTGACTGATGCCTGTGTTCAGGCCAGACCACTTCACAAGCAGCAGAAGACAGACCAGCATGTTCAGTAGGCAGGAGGAAGTCGGTGCCTGGAAAAAGAGCATGTTAATGCAGGTGAGAAAGGAAGGAGAGAAAAACTTTAAAACTAAAAACAACAACATGTTAAACTTTCTGAAGATGTTAAGTGTTGGAAGAGAGTTGCAGTTAAGAGCTGCTGGTGTTCAAAGAGAAAAGGGACAAATAATTTATTGGAGTCCTAGAAGGGTAGGTATATACAAGTTTAGTCAGGAAAGTTATCTAGACATGGCCTATATTTCCAAGGAAGAAACAAGAAGATAATGGTAGGAATCGATCTGAGAGAGAGGGAAGCATAATTCTGAAGTATGTGTTCAAGTTCACTGTTCATCTTCTGGACTGTTTGTTTAATGGAATAATTATAGCCACACTAAATGAAACGATCATTATAAAGTGATGGGGTAAGAAAGTAAAGTCAGAAGACAGAAGGTGTCAGGATAAAAGAATTTTCTACCACGTTTGTAAAATAAGAATATAATTTTGTGAAGTCTAAAATAAAGACAAAAAATTTTGCTCTCTTTTATTTCCAAAATTTAAATTACAGAAGCACATAGGAGCTTATAAGGGATTAAATGTACTATAAAGTAGATTATGCTAACTTTATATTATAAACTGTATGAAATATATAAAATACATAGTGAAATACATACATACATGTATGTATATAAAATGCATATATGTATGCAAAATAATGATGAAAATAACATATGCCACTCTTACAACTACTAAGAAGAAAATCCGGATTTTTCTAAGAGTCAACAAATCCCAAGCAACTCTGAACACATTTCTAATTCAATTTATAATTCTTGAAATAGAGAAAAATGTTTCAACACAGATTTAAATAAACACATTATATATGAACAACATAAAATGTGATCATAATAGATATGGAATAATTTGGTTTATGAGATTTCATAGTACTACTTGATTATTGTTCATAAACTTCTTTTTCCTTAAAGTATTAATATCATTCTGAAATATACTGGGCCTAGTGAACTCAATAGAAGATTTTCACCTCACTCAGAACCTTATCATCTTTAGGGTAAACATGTGAGGGAAGCCTTAATGTGTTTGACCTGCGAACAGGGAGTTGGGCAGGGGGAGGACACAGGCCAGGGGACCCCTGGAGTGAGGTGCTATTTTGTGGATGATTTCCTGTTAACTACTGGAATTCTATATACACATTAGTAACTGTGGGTTCTGACTAACTTGGACATATTTAACTGTGAGTTTTTGGAGTGTTTTTAAAATGCACACAACTACTCTGTGATCTGCATTTTCTAGATCCTGAAGTTGACCCAGAATCCAGTAATGAGAGATAAAGATAGGAGAGTTTACTCGTGTTACTCACAGTTGCAAAAAGTTTAAAGACCTACTTTTAAAGAGCTAAAGAAATAAAGGCATTACAGTAAGATAGGGACAGGGATTTCCTCTTCCTAACAATAGATCCAGACCCAGAAAGCCTCACCCAAAACCAGACGAAGAATTACAGTGTGGTAACACCAGTTACATATAGTATTTGTTTAGCACGTGTCACTGGATAAAACAGATGAGGATGGGTACTCCCTCTTCTCCACAATTAGTAATAGGCTGTTCCTGAGAAACAAAGGTCAACCATTCACAATGGTACCACAATTTCCTATTATTTTCTCAATAGAAACAGGGTAATATTGTAAGGGCTCTATTTCTTTTACATCCTGCAGAGTTATAACTTGAACAAATCCGGAAATATATTTCATACATACATGTATCTATATAAAATGCACATATGTATGCAAAATAATGATGAAAATAACATATGCCACTCTTACAACTACTAAGAAGAAAATCCGGATTTTTCTAAGAGTCAACAAATCCCAAGCAACTCTGAACACATTTCTAATTCAATTTATAATTCTTGAAATAGAGAAAAATGTTTCAACACAGATTTAAATAAACACATTATATATGAACAACATAAAATGTGATCATAATAGATATGGAATAATTTGGTTTATGAGATTTCATAGTACTACTTGATTATTGTTCATAAACTTCTTTTTCCTTAAAGTATTAATATCATTCTGAAATATACTGGGCCTAGTGAACTCAATAGAAGATTTTCACCTCACTCAGAACCTTATCATCTTTAGGGTAAACATGTGAGGGAAGCCTTAATGTGTTTGACCTGCGAACAGGGAGTTGGGCAGGGGGAGGACACAGGCCAGGGGACCCCTGGAGTGAGGTGCTATTTTGTGGATGATTTCCTGTTAACTACTGGAATTCTATATACACATTAGTAACTGTGGGTTCTGACTAACTTGGACATATTTAACTGTGAGTTTTTGGAGTGTTTTTAAATGCACACAACTACTCTGTGATCTGCATTTTCTAGATCCTGAAGTTGACCCAGAATCCAGTAATGAGAGATAAAGATAGGAGAGTTTACTCGCGTTACTCACAGTTGCAAAAAGTTTAAAGACCTACTTTTAAAGAGCTAAAGAAATAAAGGCATTACAGTAAGATAGGGACAGGGATTTCCTCTTCCTAACAATAGATCCAGACCCAGAAAGCCTCACCCAAAACCAGACGAAGAATTACAGTGTGGTAACACCAGTTACATATAGTATTTGTTTAGCACGTGTCACTGGATAAAACAGATGAGGATGGGTACTCCCTCTTCTCCACAATTAGTAATAGGCTGTTCCTGAGAAACAAAGGTCAACCATTCACAATGGTACCACAATTTCCTATTATTTTCTCAATAGAAACAGGGGTAATATTGTAGAGAGGGACTCTATTTCTTTTACATCATGGAATGATTTACTGCAGAGTTATAACTTTAATATCATAACTCGGTGATTAATTTCTCCTTTATAAACAGTTTCAAGACTACTGTCAGACATTCTTAACTCTAACTAAAATAACTAACTACATGTTTTTGTACATTACTTCAAGTAAGATGAAGACTGATAATAAATTACTGTGTGTTGACTGACTTGATAATACCATTTACTAGATTTGTTTCACTTGATCTTTAGAAGTAAATATTCAATTGTAAAAGGAATGAAAATATTCATAAGCAAGAGTTTCTGGATTGTTCTTTAATAATCAAACATTTTAGGGCAACTAGATACAGAGTAGCAACTTTAACATCAGCAGTCACCTCACATTTTGATAATTATTAGCATAAAGTCCTACAAAATGGATTATTTTCATACGTAAAAGTTTAAATTTAAGCTCTAAAAGGATTCTAGTCTGTCATGTTGTCATATGAAGCAAGATAATTAGTGCCCAAAGAAGACATTTAAAGACTATTAAAATAATATGAATCATCACTATACAGAAATTACTGTACCCTGGAATCCTCATGGCTATGGTTTATCCTTGTAGGCATACCAAGTACAACATGATTTTAAATACTACAATAAACTATCTATATGTCCCCAAATTAATCTACTATATATTTTATACAACATAAGCTTTTGCACAGCAAAAGAAACTACAAACAAGGTGAACAGACAACTCACAGAATGGGAGAAAACAACAGCAAATGAAACAACTGACAAAGAATGAATTTCCAAAATATAAAAGCAGCTCAGACAACTCAATATTGAAAAAACAAACATCCCAATCAAAAAAAAATGGCAAAAAGACCTAGAGAGACATCTCTCCAAAGAAGACATACGGATGGCCAAAAATCACATGAAAAGATTCTCAGTGTTGTTCATTATTAGAGAAATGCAAATCAAAATTGCAATGAGATATCATCTTACATCAGTCAGAATGGCCATCATTAAAAAAATCTACAGACAATTTCCTATTATTTTCTCAATAGAAACAGGGTAATATTGTAGAGAGGGACTCTATTTCTTTTACATCATGGAATGATTTACTGCAGAGTTATAACTTTAATATCATAACTCGGTGATTAATTTCTCCTTTATAAACAGTTTCAAGACTACTGTCAGACATTCTTAACTCTAACTAAAATAACTAACTACATGTTTTTGTACATTACTTCAAGTAAGATGAAGACTGATAATAAATTACTGTGTGTTGACTGACTTGATAATACCATTTACTAGATTTGTTTCACTTGATCTTTAGAAGTAAATATTCAATTGTAAAAGGAATGAAAATATTCATAAGCAAGAGTTTCTGGATTGTTCTTTAATAATCAAACATTTTAGGGCAACTAGATACAGAGTAGCAACTTTAACATCAGCAGTCACCTCACATTTTGATAATTATTAGCATAAAGTCCTACAAAATGGATTATTTTCATACGTAAAAGTTTAAATTTAAGCTCTAAAAGGATTCTAGTCTGTCATGTTGTCATATGAAGCAAGATAATTAGTGCCCAAAGAAGACATTTAAAGACTATTAAAATAATATGAATCATCACTATACAGAAATTACTGTACCCTGGAATCCTCATGGCTATGGTTTATCCTTGTAGGCATACCAAGTACAACATGATTTTAAATACTACAATAAACTATCTATATGTCCCCAAATTAATCTACTATATATTTTATACAACATAAGCTTTTGCACAGCAAAAGAAACTACAAACAAGGTGAACAGACAACTCACAGAATGGGAGAAAACAACAGCAAATGAAACAACTGACAAAGAATGAATTTCCAAAATATAAAAGCAGCTCAGACAACTCAATATTGAAAAAACAAACATCCCAATCAAAAAAAAATGGCAAAAAGACCTAGAGAGACATCTCTCCAAAGAAGACATACGGATGGCCAAAAATCACATGAAAAGATTCTCAGTGTTGTTCATTATTAGAGAAATGCAAATCAAAATTGCAATGAGATATCATCTTACATCAGTCAGAATGGCCATCATTAAAAAAATCTACAGACAATAAATGCTGGAGAGGGTGAGGATAAAAAGGAACACTCTTGCACTGTTGGTAGGAATGTAAACTGATATAACCACTATGGAAGACAGTATAGAGATCTCTTTAAAAACTAGGAATAGAAGCACCGTATGACTCAGCAATCCTGCTATTAGGTATATCCTGATGAAATCAAAATTGAAGGAGACATCTGTTCCCCAATGTTCACTGCAGCACTCTATATAATAGCTAGAACATGAAGCAACCTGATGTCCATCGACAAATGAATGGATAAAGAAGCTTTGGTAGATATATACAATGGAGCATTTCTCTGCTATAAAAAGAAATGCAGAAGAATCAGTTCAAATGAGGTGGCTGAATCTAGAACCTATTATACAAAGTGAAGTAAAGTAAAAAAGAGAAGGAAAAATACAGTATACTAACACATATATATGGAATCAAATAAGATGGTACCGATAAATATACACACAGATTGACGGAGAAACAGACATAGAGAAAAGACCTATGGACACTAGGGGGAGGGAAGCACAGGTGAGAAGTATGGAAGGAGTAATACGGAAACCTACACTACCATATGTAAAAGAGATAACCATTGTGAATGCACTGTGGAACTGAGGGATCTTATATGGGGGCTATGCAACTGGGGGGGGGAGGCTCAGGTGGAAGGATTCAAAGGTATACCTATGACAGATTTGGGATTATATAGAACTGTAAACAACAAAACTCTGTAAAAGCAAAATAAAAATAATTTTAAAAGTTACATGTTTTATACAGATTTTATATGCTTTATACATATTTATAATTACACTAATTTAAAATTTGTACAATTTACAATTTAAACAGTCTGCACCTCTGGAAGCCTGCCGCCATTCCCTGCCCCACCCAGCACTCAGGCTAAGAATCCCGTGAGCTGTATTGAAGCAGCTACCCTAGTGGCCCAAAGCCTACTGCAAAGGTCAACACTTGCGAAGGCAAGAAGCACCTCTACACCTACAGGACCTCATTTAAAAAAGTCTACAACTTCAGTCATGCTCTGAATCACCTTCTGGGAGCCAAGTGTATCTTCTAAGGGGAAATGAAAAGACATTTTCTAGCATCTCAGCATGGAACCCTAGGCTATGGATAACATTATCTGGCTAAGGAACTATCTTTAAGGACATGTTCCAGAAGATTACGGAATAAAGTTTTGAGATATAACTTACAAGTGGAAGACTGCTTGCATTCAGATGGGCTAAATAATGTGTAAAAGTTTCAGAGGATCCTGGTCTGATTACAGATGATAATTTGGGAAGATGGAAAA
Source organism: Tragulus kanchil (assembly GCA_022376925.1). Taxonomy (NCBI): domain Eukaryota; kingdom Metazoa; phylum Chordata; class Mammalia; order Artiodactyla; family Tragulidae; genus Tragulus; species Tragulus kanchil. The sequence continues at coordinate 38,167,744 of JAIOJX010000025.1, forward strand.
TACACCCATGAACATAAAACACACTTTTTAAAGTTTTGGATAATATCAGGGTCTTCTCCCCTACCATACCCTAAACACTTCACCCCTCAAGAAAGCTCAGTATTTCTTATGATCTTGTCAGGAAACACCTTTTTAAGCAATTTTATCTGTTGAGAGCTACACTGAACTTTTAAACATAAAATACATGTATATACACATACATAACATATGTAGACTTCTATTTCATGCTACCATGTACAGAGATATACAAAATATATGCATTCCCTAAAATGAAAACTACTATAAGTTTTTCAAAACATTCTGACTTTAAAATCAATCTTGAATTTTGAATGCAAGTACTGTCAAAGGAAAAAAACCACAAGACTATTTTTTTGGCTTGTAAAGGAATCAAAATTTACCCTGCAATGTTGGTGGAAATGTTACAGAAACTGTTACGCTAAAATAAAAATTAAGTAATGATACATTAGACCAAAACTTGGTGGAAAACAGAACCAAATGAGCACAATCTTTAATTCTTTTTCTTCCTGCTACTGGAAGTACTGTAATGACCAAGAATATGCATTTTATGCCAGCCTTACGGAAAGAGGAAACAACACAGCCTAAAGACTCACAACTAACAATTAATAAAATATAAATAATGCCTGACCCTATGTCTTCCAGTTCAGACTATCAACCAGAAAAGGTTCAGAGTATTTACAGAAAGAGTAACGTATATGTTGACAATCATATACACAAACATAATATGTGCCTATTTTCCTTGATGTAGGATGAACTAAGACTTTAATTTGAATCAAATCAAGCATGGCCTGCTTCAGTCATGCTCTGAAGGGAGCCAAGTGTATCTTCTAAGGGGAAATGAAAAGACATTTTCTAGCATCTCAGCATGGAACCCTAGGCTATGGATAACATTATCTGGCTAAGGAACTATCTTTAAGGACATGTTCCAGAAGATTACGGAATAAAGTTTTGAGATATAACTTACAAGTGGAAGACTGCTTGCATTCAGATGGGCTAAATAATGTGTAAAAGTTTCAGAGGATCCTGGTCTGATTACAGATGATAATTTGGGAAGATGGAAAATACACCCATGAACATAAAACACACTTTTTAAAGTTTTGGATAATATCAGGGTCTTCTCCCCTACCATACCCTAAACACTTCACCCCTCAAGAAAGCTCAGTATTTCTTATGATCTTGTCAGGAAACACCTTTTTAAGCAATTTTATCTGTTGAGAGCTACACTGAACTTTTAAACATAAAATACATGTATATACACATACATAACATATGTAGACTTCTATTTCATGCTACCATGTACAGAGATATACAAAATATATGCATTCCCTAAAATGAAAACTACTATCAGTTTTCAAAACATTCTGACTTTAAAATCAATCTTGAATTTTGAATGCAAGTACTGTCAAAGGAAAAAAACCACAAGACTATTTTTTTGGCTTGTAAAGGAATCAAAATTTACCCTGCAATGTTGGTGGAAATGTTACAGAAACTGTTACGCTAAAATAAAAATTAAGTAATGATACATTAGACCAAAACTTGGTGGAAAACAGAACCAAATGAGCACAATCTTTAATTCTTTTTCTTCCTGCTACTGGAAGTACTGTAATGACCAAGAATATGCATTTTATGCCAGCCTTACGGAAAGAGGAAACAACACAGCCTAAAGACTCACAACTAACAATTAATAAAATATAAATAATGCCTGACCCTATGTCTTCCAGTTCAGACTATCAACCAGAAAAGGTTCAGAGTATTTACAGAAAGAGTAACGTATATGTTGACAATCATATACACAAACATAATATGTGCCTATTTTCCTTGATGTAGGATGAACTAAGACTTTAATTTGAATCAAATCAAGCATGGCCTGCATTTCTTACTACACTTTGTAAGGGAATAATTTTAGCTGGCTTCGAACTGACAAAAATATCTTATTTTCACCTTAAAATAATCTGTGTACATTAGGAAAAATGAAAACTTAGTAACAGGAGATAAGTGTATGCTTTAACAGAATTTCACTGAACTCCTATGGGAGCATAAACCTGGTTTTCAACAACTATTCAAAGAAATTTTAAAGCATCCTGAGTCCTTGCAGTTTTTCCAAAGTGCACTTTTTGCCAACTGCTATAAGAGTTAATAGGATTCTACTTCCCAAGAGAAATAAAAATGATGTCTTCTGCAGTTTTTCAGTTTATATAGTTATCTGTTCACCTAGAAGGGTTAATATGGATAGAAAGTTATGAGCAATACCAAAAAGAATGCCGATTATAGTGAATAAAAATTCAGTGTACTTAAAAATGCCAAGAATGGGACAGACAGGGTTTATAGGCCCGGTCTATCAAGAAATAGAATTGAGTCTGTTTTAGAGTGTATGTATGGTATTTCCGCTGATAAACCCAATTTAAGGTATGAGAAACAGCTTCACATGCATTAATTTCCCTTGTATGCTAATTTTTGATGTTAAAATGTGTTTGAGACAAGAGCAGAGGCCAGCTGGGAAAACACTGAGCAGAAACTTCCTGAGTCCCAGGCCACCTGGGCGGGAGCTGCAGGCACCTCCAGGAACCATTTCCTTGGGAATTCCACTCAGCCTCTGACACGGCCTTCATCTTCCCCTGATACTTCATCCTCTCCTGCTCCCCAGCTCTCAAAGCTCAAGCTGTCTTGGCTTTGACATTCTGGTTTTTCTTTCATCCCTTTGTTTAATTACAGTCCTCAAAGGACAGGAGACAGGCTATGACACTAGCTGGTTAATCCCATGGGGAAAAATGTGGGGAAAAGATGAGAGAAAACATTTTTCATTTTTCTTTATGAAACTAGTACTCCCGATTACATGAAAACCCAAGCATAACTGCCGGACTGTAGCTAATTATGTTTAAGTGAAAGAAGTCTCAATTCAGTCAAACATTACTGAACACATTCTATGATTCTATATACTGTAATTACTGTCTTCTTTATTTTTAAAAAATATACTATATTTACATTTGAGTACTTTCAGTCATTGTCAAATATTCTTACCTACATTTTCTTTTCTAGGACAAAGAAAATTCAACTGCAAAACATTCAAGCACTTTTGCATTTTAAGCCTTTATAAAGCAGTGTTTCCTCAGCTATTTCCTGTACTCTGTGCTTTATCAATGAATTAAGATTGGAGATAAGTGTATGCTTTAACAGAATTTCACTGAACTCCTATGGGAGCATAAACCTGGTTTTCAACAACTATTCAAAGAAATTTTAAAGCATCCTGAGTCCTTGCAGTTTTTCCAAAGTGCACTTTTTGCCAACTGCTATAAGAGTTAATAGGATTCTACTTCCCAAGAGAAATAAAAATGATGTCTTCTGCAGTTTTTCAGTTTATATAGTTATCTGTTCACCTAGAAGGGTTAATATGGATAGAAAGTTATGAGCAATACCAAAAAGAATGCCGATTATAGTGAATAAAAATTCAGTGTACTTAAAAATGCCAAGAATGGGACAGACAGGGTTTATAGGCCCGGTCTATCAAGAAATAGAATTGAGTCTGTTTTAGAGTGTATGTATGGTATTTCCGCTGATAAACCCAATTTAAGGTATGAGAAACAGCTTCACATGCATTAATTTCCCTTGTATGCTAATTTTTGATGTTAAAATGTGTTTGAGACAAGAGCAGAGGCCAGCTGGGAAAACACTGAGCAGAAACTTCCTGAGTCCCAGGCCACCTGGGCGGGAGCTGCAGGCACCTCCAGGAACCATTTCCTTGGGAATTCCACTCAGCCTCTGACACGGCCTTCATCTTCCCCTGATACTTCATCCTCTCCTGCTCCCCAGCTCTCAAAGCTCAAGCTGTCTTGGCTTTGACATTCTGGTTTTTCTTTCATCCCTTTGTTTAATTACAGTCCTCAAAGGACAGGAGACAGGCTATGACACTAGCTGGTTAATCCCATGGGGAAAAATGTGGGGAAAAGATGAGAGAAAACATTTTTCATTTTTCTTTATGAAACTAGTACTCCCGATTACATGAAAACCCAAGCATAACTGCCGGACTGTAGCTAATTATGTTTAAGTGAAAGAAGTCTCAATTCAGTCAAACATTACTGAACACATTCTATGATTCTATATACTGTAATTACTGTCTTCTTTATTTTTAAAAAATATACTATATTTACATTTGAGTACTTTCAGTCATTGTCAAATATTCTTACCTACATTTTCTTTTCTAGGACAAAGAAAATTCAACTGCAAAACATTCAAGCACTTTTGCATTTTAAGCCTTTATAAAGCAGTGTTTCCTCAGCTATTTCCTGTACTCTGTGCTTTATCAATGAATTAAGATTCAATCCTTGACTTGGATTTCACTGCTCTTTTCTGCTTTATTATGAAATCTGGTTCAATATCAACATTCTCCAAATTTTCACCTTCTATGCTCTCTACACTTGTCAATTCAGTCTAGCAAATATGCAATAAGCATCTATGCTATGCAGGGCATCAGTGGAAATGTTTTGGGAGATGGAGAGATGATTCTTGTTTTTTCAATGAATTAACAGAAGCACAAATATCAGTAAAGGCAATCGTATATATTATGTATTACTGCTGTATCATTTATAGAAATTGTATCACAGAGACAGTGTAGGAAGAGATTAATTCATTTAGAAGCAGAAATACCTGAGGTGAGCCTTAAAGCATTCATCTTCATGAACTTATCTGAATATCTCCTTTAGATTATTTGTTTACTGCATGGTAGATTCAGACAATGACTAAAAACAAACATTTTCTGTAAAAGGAATATTAGAAGAAAATGTGTTCAAAAAACTGCAGTCCAACATATATCACAGCATAAGAGTAAGGGATACAAGTCTAAAAGCCAAGTAGGTTATTCCTTGAACAAACATTCACTGAGCCAGTTAGTGGAATACAGAGAGGATGGTAATAAAGTTCCTGAGGGGATGGAGCAAGGAAACAGAGAAAGTTCCAAATTTTCTCTGTGTATGTGTGTGTGTGTGTGTGTGTGTGTGCGCGCACGTACGTGGGGCGGGGTTGGGGGCATGTGCCAACAGGTATAGATAGCCAAAGGGATAGAAACACCAAGGAAACTGCCTAAAACTTACTTGGAAAGAGTAAAGAATTCCAGGAGAGGAGATGAAGGAAGAAAAATAAAAGTCAAGGAACGATTGGGGTTGGCGAAAAGACAGAGTGGCAAAGAAGGAATACAAGGTGGACATAAGTCAAGATGGGCAGTTACAGGAGGAGTGGAATTCACAAGATGGAGAGGAGAAACAGAAGATGATCTGGAAGGAAGAGAGTTGCTGGACTCTGCAGAATGTGAGAAACAGAAAACCACAAAAAAGTGAGAGACAACCTTAGACGGAAAAAGAAGGAAACAGAGAGTTAAGGGAAAAAAAATCACACATAGCAAACTACAACAAAAATTATTTTAAATATTCTATATGGTACAAGTGGTAACACATAACACATGAAAGAAGTAAACAGAGTAGTTGGGGCATTACGAATATAAGAAGGAGCATGTAAAGAAAGAAGATAACTGTAAGGAAAGTAAATAAAAATTAAAATAGCCATGCTTAAGAGTATGGTCAGGTAAGCCAATTTGAGTCATTATGTATGACTGAAAGGATCAGAAAAATATGAACACCAAAGGTCAACCTTAATTCTATAGAAATAACCTTATAAAATGGATAAGCTTTTCAAAAGAATGTTACATTTTAAATAGATGATACCGGGTTTATAACACCTAGGATTTATAAATAGCATTCCCTTCATGTCAAGGGACATAATAAGGGAAATACAAGAGTTTCCATGACCCCAAGAACCCAGGGTGTTCTTCCCTCATTGTGACTGGTTCTGAGAAGTATTTTAGGATCCCTGAAAGACTATCAAGAAATGTACTGAGTATTAACAACTTTAAGTTCAGATGGCTGTTGTTTTTCAGTTGAACTGCATTCCTAGTTAGGTTCAGTTCCTTATCCACCTCTTTCTGTAATGCAAAAGGCACTTATAATTTTCCTTCATTTTCAAAATATAGAAGAAAGGTGCCAAAAATTATGCCATCTATAGCAATTTAAAAAAAAGTGACTTACAATTCAATTCCTGGTTAATTCGTAACTGCAGCTAGGGCAACAAATAACTTAGTTAATTAATTCATATTTGATTATATCAGTTTCTGGTAAATCATTATTCAGTTAGTCAGGACAAAAATTCAAAGCACATGAGTCTCTTCAGGTCACATACAAGACCACTAACGGTAAGGACGGTTAGCAGCCCATCTCTACTCATGTGGGTAATCACAACTCCCAAAGTGTTCCTATATCAATTCAGCTCTTTTTAAGGGATATTTTATTGACCTTCAACTACATGAGAAACAATGTTGTAAAAAAGGATTGGACAATGCAACTTTAAAGGCATGGGGCACAAAAGGGGCTCCCAGGAGGGCTTGGTGTGGAAATACCTCTCTTTACCGATCCTTATTCTTCTGGGTTCTTCCCTGCATACATGTGTCTCCTGGGAGCCTCATGACTCCTGAGATTACAAACTGGCCTTCTCATCTTTGGATTCCCAGCAAAAAGTATCACACATTTTGATCCTTAATACTTGTTTTCTGACATAAATGCATGAAAGAGTGCAAGAATGATGAGCAAGCTTCTCATCTTCATGGCAGAATAAGTCCGGGTCCTGCCCAAGAATTGTTACTTTTATTTAGAGGAATATCAGATTTGTTTCTTTTTATAACAGATCACATTGTAATTTTAGGGTTATTTTCATAAGAATTCCTGCTAGTCTGTCTGTCTTGCTATCTTATGGGAAGTATCTTACTGTGATAGCCTTCTGACCAGCTAGAAAGGTAAAAGGACACATGACTTCCTGTCTTGTGAGCCAAGCTTTATTTGATACTGACACAAGAGCTCCAATGAGTGTGTGCTACCATCAGATAGCACACTGGTCCACTGCACTGTGACCCTAGGCCACTGCCCCAGCCTTCTGACCCTCCAGGGGAGAAGGAAGGAAATTAACATGTGCTCAGCTGAAAAGCACAGAGGGGCTGGAGTCAAAGTGCATTCTTTTAATTCTACAAACAAGTCTTCCTGTTAAAGACAATTGCTTTCATTTTATAGATGAGAAGCTCAGGCTCAGAAAAAGTGAACACAGAACTACTCTGTGGTTATAGAGCGAGTCCCTGGATGAGGCAGACTTGAACCTGGGTGGGTAAGACTCAGAAGCCAATTCTCTCTTGCCATCTCTCTGGACAGTACAACATAGAGCTCATTTCTAAAGCCCAGATCACTGGATCTGAGAGTCCTGCTCTAGGACTGTCATGGGTGAACTGAGAATGTCAGAAGAGACCCAGGGCCCAGGATGTTTTCTGATCCAAGAAGGCAGTGATTCTTCCCATGTTGCAGCCTTTTGCATGGAATGAATGCATTAGAAAAAATGCTCAGGCCTTTCGAATCTGTAACTGACATAACAGACAGTGAAGAGAAAATACTGTCTCTCCCTGAAGGATAAGGCTGAAGCTGTTCATATTCTAGGGGTGCCAACGAGAGAAACAACACATTCAATTTATAAAGAAGTCAAGAAAGGAGTCACACTTCATCGTCTGAAATTAAAAATGTCCTCCATGGCCACGTTCTGCAGCTGCTTTCTGTCCCTTACAGTTGGGGACAGGACAAGGTACCACAGTGACATGTAAACTTCGGTCACAGTCAGAGTGAACCTTAAGAAGTGTGATGCTTTCTCATGCAATTTCCATCAGTCTATTTCACATATGTGTATGCTATAAAATACATATATCTGGGCTTCCCTGGTGGTCCAGTGGGTAAAGAGTCCGCTTTGCAGTGCAAGGGGCACCAGTTCGATCCCTGGCCTGGGAAGATTCCATGTGCCATGGAGCAGCTGGACCGGCATGTCCAACTGCAAGTCAGTGCTCTGGAGCGCATGTGCCCAGAGCCAGTGCTCTGCAGCAAGAGGGGCCGCTGCAGTGGGAGGCCTACACAGGCTGAAGAATAAAGATGGATGAAAATAAGTAAATAAAAAAACAATAAATGAGGCCAAAAATTTAAAAAAACCTCTATTAAAAAAATACATAGATCTTCCATAGAATTTATTTCAGAAGAAAATATTAACATGTTAGCTCTACTCAAAGAATAATTTTACAGCATGAGCTTAAAGGGACAATTAAAAATAAATGAAATTTTATAGGTCATTTGTTTCATAATTAACATATGACTAGGAGAGTTTAGAAGCAATGGGTTAAATAGGGATAACAGAAAATTAAAAACAAATGCTATTACAGTTGATTTACAATGCTGTGTTAATTTCTGCTTTATAGCAATGTGATTGGGCTATACATACATATATGTTCTCTGTCATATTCTTTTCCTTCATGGTTTATCACAGGATATTGAATATAGTTTCCTAGGCTATACAGGACATTGTTGTTTATCCATTCTCTATATGATAGCTTGGGCGGGAAAATTTTGCTTTATCTAAAGTGACATTGCAGGAGAAGTCTGGGTGTGTGGCATGAATAATTCTGTTATTTAAATTTCTGCCAGCAGTTCAAGTTCTATGAAAGATCACAATTAAGAGGAATACAACTTTCTTTGGAGATACTTAACTGTTAGGATATTATAACGTTAGGTAGACAGTTGATAATAATACAGAACAAACTAGGCATCATTGTTTAAAGCCCAGCTACCGTGAATGACTTTTAAGTCTGTCTGTCTTCTTAAACACTTCTACTCAACTGCTCATGAACATATAGGTCAGTAAAAATCAGTTTGTACCAAAGCTAAGGAAAGCGACTTGATTATACGAATCAACTGTTCAGATTCTATAGTAACAAAAATTATCTGCAATTTGCTTCTACAAATAATGGCATGGGTCTTCCTAATGGCCATATCGTCACTACAAAAAGAGAAAGTTCAGTCAGATCTATTATTTCATGAAATAAAATAGTCTGAACAGTCATTCTTAGGCTCATTCAACAAATCCTGATGAATGTCTACATAAATCTGAAAGACAACCACAGGTCATTCAACTGAGGCAAGGAAATCTAGCCACAGTGAACTACAAAGATGTTTTCTCAACACTGCCTACGTCTTTTCTAGGGATAAAATGGAATAAGGGCTAACCTTCATCCAATCATAACATAAATCATAACATAACATAAATCTACCAGCTGAGCTTGGTTGCAGCAGAAATCGTATAACATGATTTCTGCCTATTATTACTTTACAACCATGTACAAAGGGAGTCATGATTCTTGTCTGAATTGGGAAAGTCATTAAGAGAATCAAGTGCTCTAAACTCTCCTGCCCAAAGCCACATTCTTATTCTGCATCTGTGTTTCCTGCTCACTAGTGGCAGAATGCTAATTTCAACTATTTCAATGAGAGCCCCACATAATGTAGCACTCTCATTTCATTTAAACAAAAACTAGAGATAAGGAGCAAGGCAGGGATGGCCCACGATGCTGCTCATGCCAGCTTTCCATTATTTAACACAATTACTAGGCATGCATGGTAACCATGTTTTTCTTCTCTAATGTTTCTGAATTCCAATCAGAACTGTTACTACTGTTTCTAACTTTGTACCCTCTTTTGCAAGCTCTCACAAGCCCCTTATTAAAGCACTGGGAAGACTTCCTATCTGATACTCTGCCAGGCACTGTCCTTTTGGACACAATACATTCAGGTTATTAGCTTGATGGGCATCATTCAGCAAGCTGTCTTACAATTTCACTGATCATCATCTAGTAAGACTGAATTGCTGCCTTGCCCATGGCTTTTAGATTTATATAATTAACCAAAATTAGCTGGATGTTTAAAACACAATGCCAGCCTACTCATTTATTTTTGGAAGAACACTTTAGTGAACACAATGAGTGGGCTGCTTTGGAATTGCCAACTTAAAGTCTCAAATTTTTCCTATAAAATTACTATACTTACAAAATTCAGATTCTATTAAGGCAAATACCATTAAAAGAAAACTATCTGATAAAATCATCAGGTACCATATTATTTGCATTTCACTTTACTATTATGTTCAACTAAGTTCCAATATAAAATATTTCACAGAATTCCTTGGATGTGTGCTATAAATATTATTTATACACAGCAGCTCCTGGAAAAGTGTATAAGGGCCTTGGTTGCACACCCCTACAAAAGCACAGCGTGTATAAAATGATACGTATGCATTCTGTCATGCAGAAGTTATTAATGTCAGACAAAATCTTTAAGTGCCAACCACATATTAAACATCATAATAGTCAATAATACCATGAGAAAGGGCCTGAATTTTTTCTAAAACACTTTTGTGCTTCCTGATATCAAATGTACCTTCACAACTGATCCATAAAATGTGTCTAATTACTTACATTTTCCATAAAGGAACCAAAGAGTAGAAAACCAAAATGATTTTCATAAAATGAAACTCTGTAAATAGCATGAAGAAAGGCTGGAATTAAAGTCTGGGGCTCCTGGCTATTTATAGTCCCACTAAAGCCAGTAATACATGCTGTAGAATGTGCCAGACCTTAGATTCGATAATTTGAGACAAATTCAAATTTCTCTCTAGCTTCAATTATTTACATTAAAGTTAGTGACAATAATACCTACCTGATAAGGATCTAGCATACATGAATATCTTATAACTATGTGACCAGCATGAAGCATGTGTATGTGCTTAGTCATTCACTCATGTCCAACTCTTTGTGACCCCACAGACTATAGTCTGCCAGGCTCCTCTATCCATAACATTTCCCAGGCAAGAGTACTGGAGTGCGTTTCCATTTCCCCTTTCAGGCGAATCTTTCTGACCTGGGATTGAACTGGTGTCTTCCTGTGTGTCCTGCATTGCAGGCAGATTTCTTTATCCACTACACCACTGGGGAAACCCCATAACAGTATGAAATATATACTCTGTTACTGGCAGTTTACACATAATTTGTTTACATCTAAATGTATTTAGCCAGTATTAACTCCGCCTGCGGAAGGGCCAGGCATTGTTCGAGGCAGTGCCCACGTGGAGCCGTCCTTCTAGCAGGACTAATCAGAAAGACCCTAGCTTGGTTAACAGCATACTTGCCAACAAGTGGCCCTCAGTCCAATTGGCCTGACCCCTCCATTTAGCACAGGGTTGCTGGGTATCAGCCAACAGCTCCTGTGCATACAGGAGGCTGGAAGATCTGAGTCTGGTCTGGCTGCTTTACTTTTCCACTCTTGTTCACTCGGGCTGCTGTTTTCTTCTCTTCCTACTCTGTCTTTCAGTCTCAACCATCGATGATTTAAACTACAGAGCTTCAAATTGTGCCAAACATGGGGATTCAGTCAAGAAGATGGCTGGGAGCAGGGAAGGGTGGCTGAGGAGACAGGTCTCTCTGCTCTGCCTTAATCAGAGCAGATTTTATTTGCTTTATGTTTTTAACATAACATACCAGGCTTCCAGTGCAAGACTCTGGTATCAATAAATAATGTTAGTGCTAAAGGAATGAAAGTTTAAGCAAAAGAAAATAGCACTGATTTAAAATATGTCCCATTCTTTAGCAAGCTGATGTACAGAAAAAAGAAACGAGGATGGGAGAAGAGTTCCAACACACTAAAAGAAATTTATGTGACATAAAAATCAAATAAAAAAAAAGGAATAATGTTTCTTATCTGAATCCTGGTTTTGAATAAGTCAGCTATATGCAATAACTATCAATTTTGTCACATACTACTACAATAGAATGTCATGTGCAAAACATGCTTTTTAAGAGCTGACTACTGAAATATTACTGACATTTCTAATACTTTTAGAAATTAAAAGACATAATGTAGTTTTAGTTCTAATACTTACAGCCAAAAGACAGAGACACAAACATGACCATCAACAACTGTTAAATCCTGGTGATGAATATGTACTGTATACTTTTCTTGGCTTTTTGGATAGTTAACATATTTCATCAAAAAGTTCCAAAATAAAGAGTACATACAATGTCTATTGGCATTTATTAACCCTAACATGCCTTAAACCTCCTTCAAAAACACAAGTTAAAACTATACACGTTAGTTTTGTATGTATAAATTACATAATCCAACTAAAGCATATTTAAAAATATCAAAATGAATCACTAACCGCTATCAAGAATACATGGTTTGCCAATTACATGTCATTATTACCATGTAATCTTGGGCTTCCTTGGTGGCTCAGATGGTAAAGAGTCTGCTGCAGTGCAGAAGACCTGGGTTCCCTCCCTGGGTCAGCAAGATCCCCTGGATAAGGGAACCCACGCCAGTATTCTTGCCTGGAGAGATCCATGGAGAAAGGAGCCTAGCAGGCTACAGTCCATAGTGTTGCAAATAATGGAACAACTAACACTTTCACTTTATCTCTACTTATGTTCTGATTTTAAAAAAATTATATGGATAAACTTAATGACAAATACATACTCACGAAGGCTCTGAAATCCTCAGACAACCCTAGGCACTCCCAATGAACCCGATCTTCTGGTGGTCAAACCTTGGTGCCTCCCCGTGAGTGTCGGAATGGACCTAGAGACACCTTCTAACCATCAGAATACAACAAAAGAAGTGACACACAACTCTGGAGACTGGATTATGAGACGGGGACTTGCAGATGCTCCCTCCATGCTGGGTCTTTTCTGGTTTGCGTGCTGTCTCTGATAAAGTGGGCCACCATGGTTTCATGTAAGTTGCTCCTAAAAGATTCCCACATGGCTTCAGAACAATAGTTTATGAGGAACTGGGGCCTCCAGTTTGAGAGCCTGCAAAGAAGTGGATCTTGCTCATCATTAACAGTGCTCAGATGTGGATCCTTTCCCAGTCAAGCCTTGAGAAGGCTGTAGCCCATGAGACTTTGGGTTAGCTTGTTAGGGCCACCATCATAAAAATACCATAGACACGGTGGCTTAAGCAACAACGCGTTTGCTCACAGTTATGGAGGCTAGAAGTACGTGATCAAGGGGTGACTGGACTTGGCTGAGTCCTCTTCTTAGCTTCCAGATGCCAGTCTTCTCTGCACCCCTACATGGTCTCTCCTCTTTGCATACACATTTGTGTCCTAATTTCCTCCCCTTCCTCAGTCATACTGGAATAGAACCCACACTAATTGCTTCACTTTAAACTTAATTACTGTTTAAAAACCTCATCTCCTATACACGTTAGTTTTGTATGTATAAATTACATAATCCAACTAAAGCATATTTAAAAATATCAAAATGAATCACTAACCGCTATCAAGAATACATGGTTTGCCAATTACATGTCATTATTACCATGTAATCTTGGGCTTCCTTGGTGGCTCAGATGGTAAAGAGTCTGCTGCAGTGCAGAAGACCTGGGTTCCCTCCCTGGGTCAGCAAGATCCCCTGGATAAGGGAACCCACGCCAGTATTCTTGCCTGGAGAGATCCATGGAGAAAGGAGCCTAGCAGGCTACAGTCCATAGTGTTGCAAATAATGGAACAACTAACACTTTCACTTTATCTCTACTTATGTTCTGATTTTAAAAAAATTATATGGATAAACTTAATGACAAATACATACTCACGAAGGCTCTGAAATCCTCAGACAACCCTAGGCACTCCCAATGAACCCGATCTTCTGGTGGTCAAACCTTGGTGCCTCCCCGTGAGTGTCGGAATGGACCTAGAGACACCTTCTAACCATCAGAATACAACAAAAGAAGTGACACACAACTCTGGAGACTGGATTATGAGACGGGGACTTGCAGATGCTCCCTCCATGCTGGGTCTTTTCTGGTTTGCGTGCTGTCTCTGATAAAGTGGGCCACCATGGTTTCATGTAAGTTGCTCCTAAAAGATTCCCACATGGCTTCAGAACAATAGTTTATGAGGAACTGGGGCCTCCAGTTTGAGAGCCTGCAAAGAAGTGGATCTTGCTCATCATTAACAGTGCTCAGATGTGGATCCTTTCCCAGTCAAGCCTTGAGAAGGCTGTAGCCCATGAGACTTTGGGTTAGCTTGTTAGGGCCACCATCATAAAAATACCATAGACACGGTGGCTTAAGCAACAACGCGTTTGCTCACAGTTATGGAGGCTAGAAGTACGTGATCAAGGGGTGACTGGACTTGGCTGAGTCCTCTTCTTAGCTTCCAGATGCCAGTCTTCTCTGCACCCCTACATGGTCTCTCCTCTTTGCATACACATTTGTGTCCTAATTTCCTCCCCTTCCTCAGTCATACTGGAATAGAACCCACACTAATTGCTTCACTTTAAACTTAATTACTGTTTAAAAACCTCATCTCCAAATACATCATACTGTACTGAGTATTCAGGCTTCCATGCATGAATTTTGGGAGGGACACAATTCAGCCTATAACAGACCCCAAAACAAAGGACCTCACTAAGTTACTCTTAGATTCCCGAGCAACAGAAAACATGAGAAATGTTTCAAGCCACAAAGGTTTGGAGCGATTTGGTATGCAGTGACATAACTGATAAACTAGGTAAAATCCAGGGGATCTTCCTGACCCAGGGCGGGAACCCAGGTCTTCTGCACTGCAGCAGACTCTTTACCATTCACCATCTGTGCCCAGCAAAAAAAAACTTCATTAAAACTTTTCATAAGAACTTAAAGCTAACAAACTCACATTTTTTATTTCATAGTTCCCTAGTTTTAAAGTTATATGTATTTGAAATGACCAATGTCCTTTGTATGCAAATTAACTATTCAACTACTGTCATGCACAAGTCTGGAACATATCTATCTGGTAAACACCAATTTTGAATTCAAATTCCTCTCTAACAGGTTCAAGTTTATTGTTAATTCTGGTACTTCCTGCACTTACTTCATCAAATCCAGTATTTTAAAAAGTTTGAGGCTCACCAGCTTCAAGAGAGGAGGGTCATCTTCTATTCTCTGTCTCTCCAAAATACTTTCATTTTTAGATTTATAATAACCCATTAGAATATACTGGCCATTAGAATGAGCAATACAACAATTTTATCATCTCCATATTAAAACTGCCTTTCATTCCATTTTTGTGTTAAAAAACTGCCTTCCATGCTTATCCACTTAACAAACATCTCAAGTAAATTAGCATTTTTATTACAAGATGGTACAAATGAACACATCAGCCTTTTATACTGACATCTACTCTTTATTCTGTTTGTTAATGAAAATGAATGATCTACATTACTTAAAGGCCAAGAAAACACAGTCTCTTCAATTTGATTTTATTTCCCTGCTGCTAATTGTAAACCTTTAGCTAGATTATGACTGAGAATTTTTTTTTTTTTTTTTACTAATGACTTCAAGACGCTCTTTATTCATGTAAGCCTTTATGCCAGGAATTTCTAATCTGCTACAAGGAAAGACTTATGGATCAAATCCTAAATTTAGCCCTTTTGACTTATATTTTCCAAAAATGCCTCTGTACCTATGTTTTAAGAGATAAAATCTATCTATCAAAGGTCTAGGATGGTTTTGTATACTAGTTTTTATATGTATTATTTTTATTGATCTTACTTTGGGGGCATGAAAAGCATTTCCCATTTTTCCCGTGACTACCAATATTTCAGTAGGTTGTTGAACATTAGCCAGTGAAATTCAGCTCTTAAGTACATGCATTATTCTCTATTTATTTCTCACCTGTATTTGCATATAGGGAAGTGATTCAGCTTGCCTCTTCTTTGACTTTTCACCTCTGTGATTAATGATGTTTACTTAAAAAAAATTTTTTTGTCTTTAAATGTTTTCAAAATATCAAGTTTACCACTAAGCAAACAGTAACATTGCTGTTCTTAGCTTTACTCTGTAGTATTTATTCCTATGTATCTCTTTTCTTTATTTGGAGTAGCTTTCCCTGGGCTCAGAAGGTAAAGAATCCTTCCTGCAATGCAGGAAACCTGGGTTCCATCCCTGCACTGGGAGGATACTCTGGAAAAATGAACAGCTATCCACTCCATTATTCTTGCCTGGAGAATCCCATGGACAGAGGAACCTGGCAGGTTACAGTCCATGAGGTCACAAAGAGTTGGAGCCAACTGAGTGACTTTCACTTAATTTTCTTTATATACTTTCCTATTATCTTCCTATTATTCCATCTTTTGGTCTTTTGGAGTACTCTATCACCATTATTTCTGAATGTAATTTATAGCACAGAAAGGGTAAACTTACTTGATTCATGTAAAATGAGCTCTTACCCCGATATTCTCTGCAAGAAACTGTTACTCTAGTTCTAGATTTATATCTCATGGTTTCTTAACTGAAATCCTGTCTGGCATGTAATAATGTGTCCAGTAAATACTTTTTACTTTGTATAATCCTTCTTTAAGATTGATATAGGGGTTTCCCTGGTGGTCCACTGGGTAAGGACACCACCTGGCAGTGCAAGGGGCGCCAGTTTGATCCCTGGCCTGGGAAGATCCCACCTGCGGAGCAGCTGGACCGATGTGTCCAACTACCAAGCCGGAACTCTGGAGCGCATGCGCCCAGAGCCGGTGCTCTGCAGCGACAGAGGCCACTGTGATGGGAGGCCCACAGGGGCCAAGGAACAAAGATGGATGAAAACAGATAAACGAAAGAGCAATAGAGATGCCCTGCTCCCCAAAACTATCTATCAAAGGTCTAGGATGGTTTTGTATACTAGTTTTTATATGTATTATTTTTATTGATCTTACTTTGGGGCATGAAAAGCATTTCCCATTTTCCCGTGACTACCAATATTTCAGTAGGTTGTTGAACATTAGCCAGTGAAATTCAGCTCTTAAGTACATGCATTATTCTCTATTTATTTCTCACCTGTATTTGCATATAGGGAAGTGATTCAGCTTGCCTCTTCTTTGACTTTTCACCTCTGTGATTAATGATGTTTACTTAAAAAAAATTTTTTTGTCTTTAAATGTTTTCAAAATATCAAGTTTACCACTAAGCAAACAGTAACATTGCTGTTCTTAGCTTTACTCTGTAGTATTTATTCCTATGTATCTCTTTTCTTTATTTGGAGTAGCTTTCCCTGGGCTCAGAAGGTAAAGAATCCTTCCTGCAATGCAGGAAACCTGGGTTCCATCCCTGCACTGGGAGGATACTCTGGAAAAATGAACAGCTATCCACTCCATTATTCTTGCCTGGAGAATCCCATGGACAGAGGAACCTGGCAGGTTACAGTCCATGAGGTCACAAAGAGTTGGAGCCAACTGAGTGACTTTCACTTAATTTTCTTTATATACTTTCCTATTATCTTCCTATTATTCCATCTTTTGGTCTTTTGGAGTACTCTATCACCATTATTTCTGAATGTAATTTATAGCACAGAAAGGGTAAACTTACTTGATTCATGTAAAATGAGCTCTTACCCCGATATTCTCTGCAAGAAACTGTTACTCTAGTTCTAGATTTATATCTCATGGTTTCTTAACTGAAATCCTGTCTGGCATGTAATAATGTGTCCAGTAAATACTTTTTACTTTGTATAATCCTTCTTTAAGATTGATATAGGGGTTTCCCTGGTGGTCCACTGGGTAAGGACACCACCTGGCAGTGCAAGGGGCGCCAGTTTGATCCCTGGCCTGGGAAGATCCCACCTGCGGAGCAGCTGGACCGATGTGTCCAACTACCAAGCCGGAACTCTGGAGCGCATGCGCCCAGAGCCGGTGCTCTGCAGCGACAGAGGCCACTGTGATGGGAGGCCCACAGGGGCCAAGGAACAAAGATGGATGAAAACAGATAAACGAAAGAGCAATAGAGATGCCCTGCTCCCCAAAAGATTGATATATAGATACAAAGTGCCATGTTAATTTTGCTAAAACCCTATCATATACAACACATTTTAGAAGGATCTAAAGTAGAAAATCTAGTATTTTAGACATACTATACAAATCGCTATACTGATTTGGAAAGTTGGAAAGTAAAGACCTACATATGAACACATACTCATTCCCCTTTCCCTCTCCCACCATGGATGCAGTCCACGGCAATTTGTACCTGTTTGGTGCCCACAGTCTGAGGCTTTGTTCAGATTGTGGTCTGAGTGAGGGTGAAGGATCAGAACATAGAGAATTTTAATTAGGACTTCTTAAAAAAAATCAGACAGCTGAATTCTTGCTATCTTACCAATTCTGACTCTCAAAAGTCTTTAGACTAGTCAGGGATGTTACCAGACTCTAGGCAATGGAACATAATTCTGATATGATAGGTTAAAGTCTATAAAAACAGGATTGGACAAGTAACATTTTAGAATGTATCTGTTTTTATACACTCTATTTAACAAGCAATTCAGAGTATATTCACTGCCTTCTAGATACCAGGGCTTTGATGGGCAAAGAGGATACAGAAATGTTGTTCAGTAATACCTAAAATATATATTCATTTAGAGCTTTTGAAAGAATGTATGATATGAAACGAGTTTAACAATTAACTTCATGGTTAGAAGACTTTGAAAAAAATCTCAGAATAAGAACATCTGAACTTGGGGCAAGAATTTTTCTCTTGTTTAACTTAGAATAACAATGAGTAAAAAAATTACATCCTGGGCTTCCCTGGTGGTCCAGTGGGTAAAGAGTCCGCTTTGCAATGCAAGGGATGCCGACTGGATCCCTGGCATGAGAAGATCCCACATGCTGAGGAACAGCTGGGCCGGTGTGTCCAATTAGGAGCCAGCACTCTGAAGCACATGCGCCCAGAGTCGGTGCTCTGCAATGAGAGAGGCCACTGCAAAAGGAGGCCCACATAGGCCAAAATATAAAGATGGATGAAAAATAAATGATGACTTAGACACAAAAAGAAAAAGAAATGCTTTGTAAAAACAAATATTGAAAAAAAATTACATCCTTTCCCAGCATAACAATCTATAGTATTTCTAATAAATATTATCACATATAAAATGGATAATATCAGGGCCATAGAGAAGATTCAATGAGATATAAAATATTCCCTGCAAAGTTGAGCTAATCTAAACCCATTTATTTAGAAGCGCAAATTCTTGGCTCAGGTATGTTATGGTCATCCTCAGACCAGACTTGGTGTCAGAATTCACTGGAGAGAACGGTGCCGCATTAGACCCTGCTATGAACATTTTGGAAATTTACAGACAAAGACTGCTCAGAAATTCTCAGACACGGACACTGTTAGGGGTGTAAAGGCTGATGTTGGTCCCCTCACCAACCTGTTAAATGTCTTAGTAACAATAAATGGGGTTGGCCACAAAGTTTGTTACATCATGAACAAACTTTGTGGCCAACCCAATAGATTCCCCTAACATGCTGACCTTTGAAGATTTTGTTATCTTTTTTTTTCTTTCTGTAATCACAATTGATACTGCTGTTTATGCTGAGAAACCTGACTTCTCTGTGAGTACTTTTTTGGGTCTGTTCTCAACCACCTGGAGTCTGGCCTATCTGCTCTTAGAAGAAACGACCCAGTGGAATGACTGCTGGTTACCAGCACCAGTTCTGTGGGCTAACAGAGCTAGGTACACACTGCAGTGTCCCACTAGCCATGGTCATTATGAATTAAATACATGCTGCCTCTGAGCCACAGTTTCCTCACCCAGAAAATGGGATAGTACTTGCTTTACAATTAAAAAAATGATTTTATTGGAGTAGAGTTGATTTACAATGTTTAGTTTCATGTGTAGAGCAAAGTGAATCAGATATACATAGAGCCATTCTTTTTCACATTCTTTTCCCATTTAGATCATCACACAACATTGAGCCGAGTTCCCGGTGCTGTACAGTAGGTCCTTGTTGGTGATCTGTCTTCTATAGAGTAGTACATACATGTTCACCTCGAGCTCCTGACAGTTTTGAGGACTAACCGAGACAAACACTTAGAACAGGATTAGAGATATGGTTGGCACTTGGTACTGATCTCCTATTACATGTCCTAAATTTGGACAAGGCCTGCCTGGTAGTGCCAGCCTTAATTAATTTCAGGTGATTTCAGCTATATTTTACATACAACTAACTTCATGTTTTCTATATACACACAACCTCTACATAGCTATTTTTGACAGTACTGTATTTAAACTGTCAGGAAATATTTTAAGCATATCATTATCCATTCTTCCACAAAATAGCCCTGTTTTCTATTGTTATTTAACACAAGTATCTCAAGGGTGGGTTTTAGATTCTGAATTTGAATCTAAAATTACAGCACCTGTACCTTCATCCTGGTTCAAGAAGTCCTTTTAGAGCTTCTCACTGATATAAAACTATGTTGCTCTGTAATACTGTTAATCAAATGACAATGAAATAAGCATTCTCATATGATTTAAATACTGACAGAATTTGAAATACTTAAAAATCTATTTTAATATGTTCATTAGAAAATGAAAATATAAACTATAAAAGAGAAGGGAAGGATCACTAAATTCTATCTGTCTTTAGATATTTCACCAAATGACAGTTTCTCTTTGAAATATGCTGTAGGGTTATCTTTTCTGGAACCCAGTAGTTTTCTAATGCTGATATAATCAGAAAAAAGGGGAGAAAAATGCGTGAGAAAACCGACTGAATTGAGAAGTACATTTGAGTATGAAAACGAGCACTCCAACCATCTCTGCAAGCCACAGCCCTGACTGGATACTGTCACAGTGAGGCTCCAGCCGTAGTTCCTGACTCCCTCCATCCTCACACGAATCCCCTGGAAGTATCCTCTACTCCAGTGGCTACAAGCACAGACCTTTCTGATGTTTCTAGTCTTTAAACCACACCTCATTTCACTCACTCCGTCTATCAGGCCTATGCTTGTCATCTTTGCTCACCAAAAATCCTGCCCATCTCATAAGGTTATGCCCAGACGCCAACACCTGTGCAGCGCAGGATGTATGCGATCTGTCTTCCTCCTGCCTCTCCCGATGGCACCACCTTGGATTTGCTTCTGACACCCATCTACCTTCTTCTATTTGAACCTAAGCTCAACCAGGACACAAAACAGCCCTCTTAACTAACTCATCCTCACTTCATCTCATCCCCTGGCCAAAGCAGCAGCAGAGACTGGTGAGGCTTGCCTCCCTTCCCGGGCCAGCTGCTCACCTCCAAGCAGCTCAGAACACACAGTCCGGAGCCTGACAGGAGCTGGGAAAGCTGCATTTTTAATCTCAGGATCAACCCGTTTCACCCAGAAATACAGCAAGTACAGAAAACACAGGACTCTTTTGTTCAAGGTAATACTCTTCTTGAAACACAGAGGTCCTTACTGTCAGGTGAGAGGGAGGGAGAAAAGGAAGAATGGAGGGACAGGCAGACCTAGGATGAGTTTAAGCAGGTCGCAAAATATCGTACTGGACTCATATCCCCCTTAGATCCATAATCAAAACAAGTATCTCTCATTTCAAAAGATTATTTTGAAGAAAGAAAAAGTGGTATTTTTACTGTCAATTTACTTATCTGTGCTAGAGCATTGCTGAAAATGCTACCACATTTCTGGGAATGGACTCAAAATTGCAGTACTCCTTAAGATCTATGAAAGAATCTAGATTGGAAAAAAAACCAGAAACACGTAATATTTTATTTTTCCCATTATATTTAATACTAAAGGAGAACACTGTCTAATTAATATTTTTTATTTGTTTTCTTTCTTCAAACCAAGACATTATACCTTTCAGAAACACATAATCATTGAAACCAAGTGACTGCATTCTTAAGAAAACTGGATTGTTTTTAAGAATTCATTTTTAAACCTAAGTGAAAAATTTCAAATCTTGAAAAGTATCTAACAGCCTAGACTCCCTCCATTCCTCCCACCACGAATCCCCTGGCAGTATCCTCTACTCCAGTGGCTACAAGCACAGACCTTTCTGATGTTTCTAGTCTTTAAACCACACCTCATTTCACTCACTCCGTCTATCAGGCCTATGCTTGTCATCTTTGCTCACCAAAAATCCTGCCCATCTCATAAGGTTATGCCCAGACGCCAACACCTGTGCAGCGCAGGATGTATGCGATCTGTCTTCCTCCTGCCTCTCCCGATGGCACCACCTTGGATTTGCTTCTGACACCCATCTACCTTCTTCTATTTGAACCTAAGCTCAACCAGGACACAAAACAGCCCTCTTAACTAACTCATCCTCACTTCATCTCATCCCTGGCCAAAGCAGCAGCAGAGACTGGTGAGGCTTGCCTCCCTTCCCGGGCCAGCTGCTCACCTCCAAGCAGCTCAGAACACACAGTCCGGAGCCTGACAGGAGCTGGGAAAGCTGCATTTTTAATCTCAGGATCAACCCGTTTCACCCAGAAATACAGCAAGTACAGAAAACACAGGACTCTTTTGTTCAAGGTAATACTCTTCTTGAAACACAGAGGTCCTTACTGTCAGGTGAGAGGGAGGGAGAAAAGGAAGAATGGAGGGACAGGCAGACCTAGGATGAGTTTAAGCAGGTCGCAAAATATCGTACTGGACTCATATCCCCCTTAGATCCATAATCAAAACAAGTATCTCTCATTTCAAAAGATTATTTTGAAGAAAGAAAAAGTGGTATTTTTACTGTCAATTTACTTATCTGTGCTAGAGCATTGCTGAAAATGCTACCACATTTCTGGGAATGGACTCAAAATTGCAGTACTCCTTAAGATCTATGAAAGAATCTAGATTGGAAAAAAAACCAGAAACACGTAATATTTTATTTTTCCCATTATATTTAATACTAAAGGAGAACACTGTCTAATTAATATTTTTTATTTGTTTTCTTTCTTCAAACCAAGACATTATACCTTTCAGAAACACATAATCATTGAAACCAAGTGACTGCATTCTTAAGAAAACTGGATTGTTTTTTAAGAATTCATTGTCTTTATGAATTCAATCTGCTCTGTAATGATCTGGCCAATTAAAAAAGCATGTGTGCCTATAATATAAAAGGAACATATGAAAAGTATCTAACAGCCTAGACAGAAGGAGGTTTGAATCAGCTATTTCATTGTAGACATAGAAACTACTGGCCAGTAGAATGCACGTTTCTATAGGTTGCTAGTATTCTAAAATAACTCAAGCATTACATCAAAATACATAAAATATACTTTCAAGAAACCTGGAATTTTGGATTTGTATCTTCATATTGATGTTCTGGTTATGATACTGTACTACAGAGATGTAAAATGTTGGGGAAGTGAATGAAGGGCATTCAGGATCTTTTTATTTTTTGAAATATAGTTGATTTGCAATATTATATTAATTTCAGGTACACAACTTGTGATTCAGCATTTTTAGAGGTTATACTTCATTAAAAGTTATTATAAAATAATGGGTACAATTCCTTGTGCTATATAATATAGCTTATATGTTGCTTATCTATTTCATACATAGGAGTATGTATCATTTTAGGGAGTTTTTTTGTTTTACAATGTTGCTTTAGCTTCAGGTGTACAGAGAAGTTATTGTTATACATTTTTACAGTTTTGTTGTTTACAGGTATATGTAATCCCCAAACAGTCATAGGCATATCCCTGACCTTCTCACCTGAGCCCTCCCTCTCTTTTCCCCCTTTCTCTCCCCCAGGTTGATGCTTAGTTCCCATGTAGGTTCCTTTAGCCTTACAGTTTAATCGCAGTGGCTATTTCTATTACATATGATAGTGTAGTTCTTAATCACATATCCCTATTTGCCCCTTCTCCCTTTCTTCTCCCATTTGGTAACCACTAGTTTGTTTTCCATATCCATGAGTCTGCTTCTGTTTTGCGTATAAATCTGTTTATATTACTTTTAGTCCCTCATATAAGTGATATCATACAGTATTTGTCTTTGACTTATTTAACTAAGTATAATATCTTCTAGGTAAATGCAGAATTTCACTCTTTTTAATGGCTGGCTAATATTTCATTGTAAACATATACATCACATCTTAATCCACTCATCTGTTTATGGGCACTTGGCTTGCTTCCATATCCTGATTATTGTAAACAGATGTTATGAACACTAGGGTGCATGTATCTTTCAAGTTAGTGTTTTAGCTTTGTCCAGATACACACTTAGGAGTGAACTGCTGGATTATATGGTAGTTCACCTTGCCAACAAAGGTCCCCATAATCAAAGCTAAGGTTTTTCCAGTAGTCATGCATGGATGAGAGATGGACCATAAAGAAGGCTGAGTGTCAAAGAACTGATGCTTTCAAATTGTGATACTGGAGAAGACTCCTGAGAGTCTCTTGGACAGAAAGGAGATCAAACCAGTCAATCTTAAAGAAAATCAACCCTGAATATTCATTGGAAAGACTGATGCTAAAGCTGAAGCTTCAATACTTTGGCCACCTGATGCAAAGAGCCAACTAATCGGAAAATGCCTGATGCTGGGAGGGACTGAGGGCAGGAGAAGCATGGGGTGAAAGAGGATGAAATGGTTGGATGGCTTCACCAACTCAATGAACGTGAGTTTGAGAAAACTCCTGGAGACAGTGAAGGACAGGGAGGTCTGGTGTTATGCTGCAGTCCATGGGGTCACAAAGACTGGACACGACTTGGGGACTAAACAACAACAGGCGCAATGGTTGTTCTATCTTTTAGTATTCTGAGAAGCAAACCCCCAGGTTCCTAGAGAGGTTATCTCAATTTACATTCCCCTCAATAGTGTACAAAGGTTCCCTCTTCTCTACATCATTGCCAAAGTTTGCGATTCATAGAATTTTTAATGATGGACCTCTGACAAGTGTGTGGTGATATCCAATTGTTTTTATTTGTATTTTACTAATGATTAGTAAAGTTGAACCTCTTCATGTGCCTGTTACCATCTGTATATATCTTCTCTGGAAACATGTCTATTCAGGTCCTTTCTATATATATATATATATATGTATTTAGTGTGAGTGGAAGAAAAAGAGGGCATCAGAGGATGAGATGGCTGGATGGCATCACCAATACAATGGAAATGAACTTGGCAAACTCCGCGAGCTGGTGAGGGACAGGGAGGCCTGGAGTGCTGCAGTCCATGGGGTTGTGAAGAGTCAGACACGACTGAGTGACTGAACAACAACAACATGAGCTGTTTACATATTTTGGAAATTAATCTCTTGCTGATCATGACATTTTCAAATACCTTCTTCCATTCTGTACACAGATTCTCTTTTCATATTGTCAATGATCTACTGTGCTGTTCAAAAGCTTTTACATTTAGTTAGGTCCTATTTGTTTAATTTTGATTTTATTACTTCTGCCTCAGGAGACAGATGAAAAAAAAAAACAACAACATTGTGATGATTTATGTCAAGTAAGTGTTTTGCCTACATAAAACTCTGTTAGGAGTTTTATGCTCTCAAGTCTTGCATTTAGCTCTTTTTTCTATTTTGAGTTTAGTTTTGTTTATGGTGTTAGGAAATGTTCTAATTTCATTCTGTTACATGTAAGCTGTCCACTTTGCCCAGCACCACTTACTGAAGAGCCTGTCTTTTCTTCATTGTATATTCTTGCCTCCTCTGTCAGGATTAATTGACTGGCTTTTCTATTCTGTCCTATTGATCTGTGTCTGGTTTTGTGCCAATACTATACTGGGGTTTTGATTACTATAGTCTTGTGATACAGTCTGAAGTCTAGAGGCATAATACCCTCAGCTTTATTCTTATTGCTGAGGATTTCTTCGGCAATTCAGAGTCTTTGGTGATTTCATATGAATTTTAGGTATATTGTACTTCTGTGGAAAGTACCATGGGTATGTTAATAATGTTGCATTAAATTAACATCATTGCAAAGGTTCCTCTTCTCTACATCATTGCCAAAGTTTGCGATTCATAGAATTTTTAATGATGGACCTCTGACAAGTGTGTGGTGATATCCAATTGTTTTTATTTGTATTTTACTAATGATTAGTAAAGTTGAACCTCTTCATGTGCCTGTTACCATCTGTATATATCTTCTCTGGAAACATGTCTATTCAGGTCCTTTCTATATATATATATATATATGTATTTAGTGTGAGTGGAAGAAAAAGAGGGCATCAGAGGATGAGATGGCTGGATGGCATCACCAATACAATGGAAATGAACTTGGCAAACTCCGCGAGCTGGTGAGGGACAGGGAGGCCTGGAGTGCTGCAGTCCATGGGGTTGTGAAGAGTCAGACACGACTGAGTGACTGAACAACAACAACATGAGCTGTTTACATATTTTGGAAATTAATCTCTTGCTGATCATGACATTTTCAAATACCTTCTTCCATTCTGTACACAGATTCTCTTTTCATATTGTCAATGATCTACTGTGCTGTTCAAAAGCTTTTACATTTAGTTAGGTCCTATTTGTTTAATTTTGATTTTATTACTTCTGCCTCAGGAGACAGATGAAAAAAAAAAACAACAACATTGTGATGATTTATGTCAAGTAAGTGTTTTGCCTACATAAAACTCTGTTAGGAGTTTTATGCTCTCAAGTCTTGCATTTAGCTCTTTTTTCTATTTTGAGTTTAGTTTTGTTTATGGTGTTAGGAAATGTTCTAATTTCATTCTGTTACATGTAAGCTGTCCACTTTGCCCAGCACCACTTACTGAAGAGCCTGTCTTTTCTTCATTGTATATTCTTGCCTCCTCTGTCAGGATTAATTGACTGGCTTTTCTATTCTGTCCTATTGATCTGTGTCTGGTTTTGTGCCAATACTATACTGGGGTTTTGATTACTATAGTCTTGTGATACAGTCTGAAGTCTAGAGGCATAATACCCTCAGCTTTATTCTTATTGCTGAGGATTTCTTCGGCAATTCAGAGTCTTTGGTGATTTCATATGAATTTTAGGTATATTGTACTTCTGTGGAAAGTACCATGGGTATGTTAATAATGTTGCATTAAATTAACAGATTGTTTTGAGTAATATGGCCATTTTAACAATTTTAATTCTTTCAAATCAAGAGTGTGGGATATCACTTTCTCAATATATATATTTTATTGAAGTATAGTCGACTTACAGTGTTCTAGGTGCACAGCAAAGTGATTCAGTTACGTGCATGTTAGGTCATTTCAGTCATGTCCGATTCTGTACAACTCCCTAAGGACTGTAGCCTGTCAAATTCCTTCAGGCAAGAAAACTGGAGTGGGTTGCCATGCCCTTCTCAAGGGGATATTTCTGACCCAGGGATTCAACCCACATCACTTAGGTCTCCTGCATGGGCAGGTGGGTTCTTTACCACTAGCCACCACCAGTTAATCTGTTATTTTTCAGATTATCTGACATTATAGATTATATATATATACATTACAAGATATTAGCTATAGTTCCTTGTGTTAATACAGTGAAACTTTGTTGTTATGTATCTATTTTTGATTAAATTAAAATATAACATTCTATTTATACTAAGTCAAATAAGTGGGATCAAAATGTCATAGTTTTTTTATCCTTTATCCCTGATTATTATCTATTATCTTTAATTGTTGAATATGACAACTCAAACCAATTAACAAAAATACTTGGGCTTCCCCTGGTGGTCCAGTGGGTAAGGACACCGCCTTGCAGTGCAAGGGGCGCTGGTTCCATTCCTAGCCTGGGAAGATCCCACGTGCCGCGAAGCGGCTGGACTGATGTGTCCAATTACCTAGCCGGAGCTCTGGAGCGCATGCGCCCAGAGCCGGCGCTCTGCAGCGACAGACGCCACCGCGATGGGAGGTCCACAGGAGCCCAAGAACAAAGACGGATGAAAATGGAGAAATGAAAGACCAATAGAAGTGGCCCGCCCATCCCCCTCCCTCCCCACTCCACCCCACAAAAGATAAATAAATTTTTTTAAAAATTAAAAAAAAAAAACAAAAACAAAAACCTTTGTGCCAATGTGAAGAGTCCACCTTATTTCTAATTTAAAAATTCCAAAATATGTAGATAGTATAACTTAATACACTTGCATGCATGCTAAAATGCTTCAGTCATGTCTGACTCCATGTGACTCTATGGACTGTAGCCCACCAGGTTCCTCTGTCCATATGGTTCTTCAGGCAAGAATACTGGAGTGGGTTGCCATTTCCTCCTACAGGGCATCTCCCTGACCCAGGGATCAAACCTGTGTCTTGTATGTCTCTGGCACTCGCAGGTGGATTCTTTACGACTTGGGTCACCTGGGAAGCTAAATTAATATACCTATGCATATATGAAAAAGTTACACACTCTATATCTAGCAGAAGAGCTGAAATTAAAGAAGCCAAATAACACAAAATGTTGGTTAGGATGCAAAGAGAAAAAAAAAAACCTCAGATGCTGGAGGGAATATAAAATGCTATAACTACACTAGAAAAATATCTGCCCGTTACCTCTAGGACTACACACATATCTATCCTATCACCTGAGAATTCTCTACCAGATATTTATCCAAGAAGATGAAAACAAGTTCACAGAAAGTCTCATATTAATACATTGACAGAAGCTTCATTCTAAATAGAGAGAAACTGGAACCAGCCTAAGTGTCTATCAACAAAAGAGGCAAACTACTGGTATATTTGGACAATGGCACTGTTGTTTATTTGCTAAGTCGTGTTCAACTCTGAGACCCTATGGACTATAGTCGACCAGGCTCCTCTGTCTATAGGATTTTCCAGGCAAGAATAACAGAGTGGGTTGCCATTTCTTTCTCTGGGGACTCTTCTTGACTCATGGATTCAACTCACATCTCCTGTGTTGGCAGGTGGATTCTTTACGACTGAGTCAGAAGGGAATCTCTTGGACAACGGCATACCATGTAACAATAAAAAAGAGCCATTTTTTACACAACATATATAAATCTCAAAACATTATGATAAGTGGACCAAGAACATACTATACGACTCCATTTGTTTGACGTTCTAGAACACACAGGTCATGCATAAGGCGAAACAAACAAAGCAAGACAAAACTCAGAGCAGTTACTGCCTCCTCAAGGGAATAAGGGGAAAGAATGACTGAGTTGATGTACGGTGCTTGTTACTTTTAGAATTTATAGGTTTTCTTTTTAACTGAAGGAAAGAACTGGAATAAAAAAAAGAATAAATTAATTGCTAATTTATTTTCCTCTTTACCAGCAAAGAAAGGCACAGATAATTTAAAAATCAATAAAAGCGACTTGAGATACTGAGATATGAGAAGATGATCAAACAATTTGTGTAGATGTCCTAGAACTGAGAGCAAACATCGGAGTGCTTTCTGCTGAGCTACTTTTCCTTGTGTGTCTCTCCTCATCCAATGTTAACTGGCACTTAGGCTGATCAGAGTTCAGCAAGGCACAATCATTCCAGTTTCTCTGCTGAGAAGAAATTACAAATGCTATTACAAATACGTAATGTCTCCCACAAGGGCTTTCATATTCAGAATTAATCATAATCATAATCAATATGCAGTCTATATAGAATTTCTCAGTAATTTACCATTTCTTACAGTTCTTGGGTGGTCAGTGAAATAATCAAAGAAAAATTTTCTCCTTTGCAAAATATTTTTGGTGTCACTGGCATAATTTAAAATTCTGGGACATATACAGAGAAAAGAGAAGAAATAAGTCATTAATTTTCTATCTAATTAATCTGGATTCTTGCTTTTTTCAACTTTCAGAGAGAAACTAGAACCAGCCTAAGTGTCTATCAACAAAAGAGGCAAACTACTGGTATATTTGGACAATGGCACTGTTGTTTATTTGCTAAGTCGTGTTCAACTCTGAGACCCTATGGACTATAGTCGACCAGGCTCCTCTGTCTATAGGATTTTCCAGGCAAGAATAACAGAGTGGGTTGCCATTTCTTTCTCTGGGGACTCTTCTTGACTCATGGATTCAACTCACATCTCCTGTGTTGGCAGGTGGATTCTTTACGACTGAGTCAGAAGGGAATCTCTTGGACAACGGCATACCATGTAACAATAAAAAAGAGCCATTTTTTACACAACATATATAAATCTCAAAACATTATGATAAGTGGACCAAGAACATACTATACGACTCCATTTGTTTGACGTTCTAGAACACACAGGTCATGCATAAGGCGAAACAAACAAAGCAAGACAAAACTCAGAGCAGTTACTGCCTCCTCAAGGGAATAAGGGGAAAGAATGACTGAGTTGATGTACGGTGCTTGTTACTTTTAGAATTTATAGGTTTTCTTTTTAACTGAAGGAAAGAACTGGAATAAAAAAAAGAATAAATTAATTGCTAATTTATTTTCCTCTTTACCAGCAAAGAAAGGCACAGATAATTTAAAAATCAATAAAAGCGACTTGAGATACTGAGATATGAGAAGATGATCAAACAATTTGTGTAGATGTCCTAGAACTGAGAGCAAACATCGGAGTGCTTTCTGCTGAGCTACTTTTCCTTGTGTGTCTCTCCTCATCCAATGTTAACTGGCACTTAGGCTGATCAGAGTTCAGCAAGGCACAATCATTCCAGTTTCTCTGCTGAGAAGAAATTACAAATGCTATTACAAATACGTAATGTCTCCCACAAGGGCTTTCATATTCAGAATTAATCATAATCATAATCAATATGCAGTCTATATAGAATTTCTCAGTAATTTACCATTTCTTACAGTTCTTGGGTGGTCAGTGAAATAATCAAAGAAAAATTTTCTCCTTTGCAAAATATTTTTGGTGTCACTGGCATAATTTAAAATTCTGGGACATATACAGAGAAAAGAGAAGAAATAAGTCATTAATTTTCTATCTAATTAATCTGGATTCTTGCTTTTTTCAACTTTCATTCTAGACCAAATATCTCTGGAATCCAGAATGAAATAAAGTTTCACTCCTCCACTCCCCTCAGTTGAAAAAAAAAAAACAGTAAGAACCTACTGTATAGCACAGGGAGCTTTGCTCAATATTCTGGAATCACATAATTGTGAAAAGAATTTGAAAAAGAAAAGATTCAAGTGTATATATAACTGAATCACTTTGCTGTGCACCTGAAACACAACATTGTTAATCAAGTATGCTCCAGTAAAAAACAAACAAAAGAAAAAAGAAACTCCAAATTTTCTTTTATTTATTTATTTTTTTTTTTGGGGGGGGGTTGAGGGGGACACTTCTATTGGTCTTTCATTTTATCTATTTTCATCCATCTTTGTTCTCTGACCTGTGTGGGCCTCCCATCGCAGTGGCCTCTGTTGTCGTAGAGCACCGGCTCTGGGCGCATGCGCTCCAGAGCTCCAGCTCGGTAGTTGGACACATCGGTCCAGCCACTCCACAGCACGTGGGATCTTCCCAGGCCAGGGATCGAACTGGTGCCCCTTGCACTGCAAGGCGGTATCTGTACCCACTGGACCACCAAGGAAGCCCCACAATTTTCTTTTAAAGTCAGTGAGGTGACTGTGAGGTAAGCCAGTGGCCAAAGCCAAGAGACACTCAAGGAGAGGCTTTTCCCAGGTGCCTAGATAGAGTTGTACCTTCTGCACCCCATTCCCAGGCCTGGGAACACAGGGATCAGTGGTCAGAAATTTAGGTCGCAGATCCATACCAAGTCCACTTGATCCTTTTGTCAAGTATCCTGTTCTTTCTTTAAAAATGTTAGAACTTCCCAGACTCCTCTGAAAATGTTCAAAATGAAGAAAGGGCTATTGGGAGAAACTTTAGGATGATCTTTATCTATAATCGTTCACATAAAAGCTCCCCTCTAATTGAGCAAAACAGCCTGCTGTGTATACATAAACATCTATGTCTCCAAGCTTGGAAAAAGCTGGCACTTGCAGGCAGTTAACTTAATTTGAGGATGCGAAATTAAAGAAATGTTACTACTATGAAACCAGGTGAACATTCTTTCAAGATTATGCACATTTTATAAAAATTCATAGAAATTACTGATTCAATGTGTGTGCTGGCTATTCCAGATGCTTTTAATGCCAAGTAAGGGGCTGCTCCCAGAGTTCTCAGTAAAGACAGATTTGCGGGAGCTGAAGGGCCATGCAAGGGGTTTTGAGGGGAGACTAATGACAGGAAAAATGGTGATTCTATTTTAAAACAAAATAAGCCCATGAGAGGCATCTGGCCCACAATGTGTGCTGTATCACTGCCTTGTATTTGTGTGTCCAGCACTTTACAGCTTTGGACGTATCTTCACAAACTGAGTGACTGTTCTGCTGCCTGTCACCAACTGTTCTAGGCAAAATCACCTACATTTTTCCCCTAAAGGGGTCATAAATTAAGTAACTGCCCAAAGAAGCAAGAAGTAGAATAGAGACTCAGACAGAGGCTTTTTCTGGATTCTAATGCATAAGAATTAGAATTGTTACATATTTCTTTCAGTTATTCTTGGCATGGCTGGCATGTTGGGACTTAGGAGAGAAGGCAACTCTTTTGATTTTCTTTTTTTCAGAAATGCCTGTTTTACCTATTTTTATTTTTGGCCAAGACTGGGCCCCTGCCTGAAGCGGTATCTGTACCCACTGGACCACCAAGGAAGCCCCACAATTTTCTTTTAAAGTCAGTGAGGTGACTGTGAGGTAAGCCAGTGGCCAAAGCCAAGAGACACTCAAGGAGAGGCTTTTCCCAGGTGCCTAGATAGAGTTGTACCTTCTGCACCCCATTCCCAGGCCTGGGAACACAGGGATCAGTGGTCAGAAATTTAGGTCGCAGATCCATACCAAGTCCACTTGATCCTTTTGTCAAGTATCCTGTTCTTTCTTTAAAAATGTTAGAACTTCCCAGACTCCTCTGAAAATGTTCAAAATGAAGAAAGGGCTATTGGGAGAAACTTTAGGATGATCTTTATCTATAATCGTTCACATAAAAGCTCCCCTCTAATTGAGCAAAACAGCCTGCTGTGTATACATAAACATCTATGTCTCCAAGCTTGGAAAAAGCTGGCACTTGCAGGCAGTTAACTTAATTTGAGGATGCGAAATTAAAGAAATGTTACTACTATGAAACCAGGTGAACATTCTTTCAAGATTATGCACATTTTATAAAAATTCATAGAAATTACTGATTCAATGTGTGTGCTGGCTATTCCAGATGCTTTTAATGCCAAGTAAGGGGCTGCTCCCAGAGTTCTCAGTAAAGACAGATTTGCGGGAGCTGAAGGGCCATGCAAGGGGTTTTGAGGGGAGACTAATGACAGGAAAAATGGTGATTCTATTTTAAAACAAAATAAGCCCATGAGAGGCATCTGGCCCACAATGTGTGCTGTATCACTGCCTTGTATTTGTGTGTCCAGCACTTTACAGCTTTGGACGTATCTTCACAAACTGAGTGACTGTTCTGCTGCCTGTCACCAACTGTTCTAGGCAAAATCACCTACATTTTTCCCCTAAAGGGGTCATAAATTAAGTAACTGCCCAAAGAAGCAAGAAGTAGAATAGAGACTCAGACAGAGGCTTTTTCTGGATTCTAATGCATAAGAATTAGAATTGTTACATATTTCTTTCAGTTATTCTTGGCATGGCTGGCATGTTGGGACTTAGGAGAGAAGGCAACTCTTTTGATTTTCTTTTTTTCAGAAATGCCTGTTTTACCTATTTTTATTTTTTGGCCAAGACCTACAACTTGTGGGATCTTAGTTTCTCAACTAGGGATCGAACCCAAGCCCTCAGCAGTGAGAGGGCAGAGTCCTAACCATTGAACCACCAGCAAATTCCCCTTTTCTGGTTGATTTTTAAGATAGACACTGGGGGTACCTTAGTCACTTGGGTGCCAGAGTTTGAACTGGGGTGACAAGATGCCCCAGATATCTGGGAGCCTAGATCACGAAGAGAATAGTGGGAGTTATGGATAAGCCTAATGCAAAAACTTGACATCCTGTATGCAACAAAAGACTGACCCCGCCTGAGCAAGAGGGAATTCGGCCAGCTTTTGGATTTGAACTCTGACCTCGACTCTGCCTGAGGTTCCAGCCTGGTCTTGTACTTGACAGCCTCCACAATCACACAAGTCAATTCCTTAAAGTCTATCAACCCAACCAGCTACACACACACACACACACACACACACACACACACACACACGCACACGCACACGCGCACACACAGTCTGCCTCTAGCGCACACGTGCTTGCTCTTTTGGATCTATTTCTCTGGAGAACCCTAACAAATACACATAGCTTTTCTCTCTGCTGAAACATGTGAAAATTACATACAAATATCTTAAATTCTGACCTCATATACATCAATATATCTTCCAAGATTAAGAATATTTCTTTACATAAACATGATTTCATCATTACCTATGAGAGGCATCTGGCCCACAATGTGTGCTGTATCACTGCCTTGTATTTGTGTGTCCAGCACTTTACAGCTTTGGACGTATCTTCACAAACTGAGTGACTGTTCTGCTGCCTGTCACCAACTGTTCTAGGCAAAATCACCTACATTTTTCCCCTAAAGGGGTCATAAATTAAGTAACTGCCCAAAGAAGCAAGAAGTAGAATAGAGACTCAGACAGAGGCTTTTTCTGGATTCTAATGCATAAGAATTAGAATTGTTACATATTTCTTTCAGTTATTCTTGGCATGGCTGGCATGTTGGGACTTAGGAGAGAAGGCAACTCTTTTGATTTTCTTTTTTTCAGAAATGCCTGTTTTACCTATTTTTATTTTTTGGCCAAGACCTACAACTTGTGGGATCTTAGTTTCTCAACTAGGGATCGAACCCAAGCCCTCAGCAGTGAGAGGGCAGAGTCCTAACCATTGAACCACCAGCAAATTCCCCTTTTCTGGTTGATTTTTAAGATAGACACTGGGGGTACCTTAGTCACTTGGGTGCCAGAGTTTGAACTGGGGTGACAAGATGCCCCAGATATCTGGGAGCCTAGATCACGAAGAGAATAGTGGGAGTTATGGATAAGCCTAATGCAAAAACTTGACATCCTGTATGCAACAAAAGACTGACCCCGCCTGAGCAAGAGGGAATTCGGCCAGCTTTTGGATTTGAACTCTGACCTCGACTCTGCCTGAGGTTCCAGCCTGGTCTTGTACTTGACAGCCTCCACAATCACACAAGTCAATTCCTTAAAGTCTATCAACCCAACCAGCTACACACACACACACACACACACACACACACACACGCACACGCACACGCGCACACACAGTCTGCCTCTAGCGCACACGTGCTTGCTCTTTTGGATCTATTTCTCTGGAGAACCCTAACAAATACACATAGCTTTTCTCTCTGCTGAAACATGTGAAAATTACATACAAATATCTTAAATTCTGACCTCATATACATCAATATATCTTCCAAGATTAAGAATATTTCTTTACATAAACATGATTTCATCATTACCTATGAGAACTGGATTGAATTCAACAGTATTTTACAAACAGTCAATATTACAATTGCCCTAGCTGTCCCCCAAATGTCTTTTGCACTTTGCTTTGATAAGGATCCCATCAAGGGCTATTCACTGCATTTGGAAAAACCCATCATTTTTCAGGAAACAGACTTTGTATACAGGGTCCGCATTCCAGTCCACCAGCTGCTTTTTTGCAAGAATTCCATGTAAGGTGATGCTAGGTATTCTTGATTGTGTCACATTGGGAGGGACACACTATATCAGGTTATCCCATCTCTAATGATAAGCGTTAAGCATTTTTTTTTAAGTTTTTTTTTTTTTTTGGCCACTTCTATTGATCTTTCACTTATCTTTGTTCTTTGGCTTTCGTGGGCCTCCCATCACAGTGACCTCTCTAGTCACAGAGCACTGGCCCTGGGCTCATGCGCTCCAGAGATCTGGCTCGGTAGTTGGACACATCGGTTCAGCCGCTCCGTGGCATGTGGGATCTTCCCAGGCCAGGGATCGAATTGGCTCCTCCTGTATTACAAGGCGGTGTCCTTACCCACTGGACCACCACGGAAGCCCAAGTGTTAACCATTTTAAACAAAAAAATCAATACTAAGTATACACCCTTTCTAGTTTAGATTCTGTTATAATTATTCACCAAATACTTTTACAGAGCTTGCATTTTGTACAACCTACAGGAACCACAGGCCATCAGCTCATGCTTAAGACATGGGTAAAGAATCTGTAAAAGAGGGCTTCCCTAGTAGCTCAGTGGTGATGAGTTCATCTGACAATGTAGGAGACGTGAGTTCAATCCCTGATCCAGGAAAATCTCACATGCTGCAGAGCAACTAAGCCCGTGAGCCGCAACTATGGAGCCTATGCTCTAGAGCCTAGAAGCTGCCACTGCTGAGCCCATGTGCCGCAACTACTAAAGCCTGTGAGCCATAGAGCCCAAGTTCCATAACAAGAAAAGTTACCACAACAAGAAGCATGCTCACCTCAACTATAGAGTAGACCCCATTCCCTGCAACTAGAGAAGAGCCTGCAGTAGGAGTGAAAACCCAAAATAGCCAAAAATAAATAA
Organism: Tragulus kanchil; assembly: GCA_022376925.1. Lineage (NCBI taxonomy): Eukaryota > Metazoa > Chordata > Mammalia > Artiodactyla > Tragulidae > Tragulus > Tragulus kanchil. The sequence goes on from JAIOJX010000025.1 coordinate 38,203,926, forward strand.
ATTAAAAAAAAAAGAATTTGTAAAAGAATGTGCCTGTGTGTGTGCACACCTGAGTCACTTTTTTGTACACCTAAAATATAATGTTGTAAACCAACTATACTCCAAAAAATTTTAATAAAAAGACCTCAGACTTTAAAGTAAAAACTTGCAAATAAAGATAACTCACCTCTAAGGACTCACTTATTCAAAAAATTGCTGGGGAAGAACCAGGAGTGATGTAATCTGTCACCCTCCTACCTACTCGTTCTAGAAAACCAGACCCCTGTCACTTCCCTTCTTTTGTTTTCTGAACATTCTTTACTTTTTGTTGTTGTTACTGTTTGGAATTTTTTTTTAAGCTCAAGAACAACTTTATATTCCAAACCTCTGGGGGAAATAAAATTCCTAAATGAAGTTTACTGAAAAAGGAACTCTACTAAAATTTGTAGTGGAAACTAAAGGCCCACTATTTCTTTCGAAGGATGTCAATGTTTTTTGTTGTTGTTGTTTTCACTTTTTAAATATAACAACATGACTGTTTTATACTCTGGTGCAAATCAAATGAATTTTTATACTCATCCTTCTTTCTACACATACTTGAAAATTCAGAGGAAATTCAGGAAAATTACTAGGCAAAGTAGAAAATGGAATGACTATTAAATGAAACATGCTGGGACACAAGCATCTTGATTTTAGTGGACTGAAGAAAGTACGATTTTACTTTGAGATGTTCACCAAGGATCTGCTGGCCCAGCTACATTCTGTCATCACTTTCTACATAGCATCTCCGCACATGTGTTTCCCTTATAAATGTTTTAAATATGAACGTGAAATACAAGGGCCAAGATGGATTCTGAATCAGTCGTGTCTGTCTCTCCTGTTGGAGGTTATTCAGTCACGATAGGAACACCACTTAGAGTTATGTACCAGGAGGCCTCTGTTCCTAGTCCTTCTTCATCTTTTACAGGAACCTCAGTGAAACATTTGCATTCACAATGCTTGAGGGTGTGTATTTATTTTAATACTGAAAGTTATCCATATATCTTTCCACAATTGGGGGAAGAGACGGCTTTAATATACTTTCAAAAAAGAGATCAAATTTCCTAGGTCATTATAAGAGAAAAATCGAGAGAAAAGAGGACATATCTGATTTTTTCCAAAGGGATGAAAGTCAAGGAAAAGCCGGTAGAATGCTTTTCTTAGAACCGTTACCTATACAATTACTGATTACACTGAAACAGACTGTGATCAATTTGTACAAAATTCTTACACCTGTCTTCTGCAACTCATCATACCCCTTGGTTATAAAGTATTATGCACATTTTATAGTTAAGATAAACTTCATTGAGATTAGGGACTCTGTTGTATTTATTTTTGAATCTACCCCGTACTATACCTTATCTAACGTGCCTAAGTGAATTTTCAAATAAATAGATTCATCATTCCTAAATCTGAGGACAAGTCTATTATGAATATTCCCTCCAACATATCCTGAACTCTAAATACCAAATTACTATTAACCAGGCACATTTGTTTTTGCTGCCTTGGGAAATCATTTAAGAGTTTATTTTTATATCATAATGATTCTGAAATATGACAGAACACAGAGCAATTTGAATCCTCTTGTGGGAACACACTATAACTCATATTCAGTGTTTCTCATTTTTTCAGTTCTGGCCTAGGAGCACGAAAGTGTTAGTCACTCAAGTCATGTCTGACTGTTTGGGACCCCACAGACTGCAGCTTGCAAACATGCTGGGACACAAGCATCTTGATTTTAGTGGACTGAAGAAAGTACGATTTTACTTTGAGATGTTCACCAAGGATCTGCTGGCCCAGCTACATTCTGTCATCACTTTCTACATAGCATCTCCGCACATGTGTTTCCCTTATAAATGTTTTAAATATGAACGTGAAATACAAGGGCCAAGATGGATTCTGAATCAGTCGTGTCTGTCTCTCCTGTTGGAGGTTATTCAGTCACGATAGGAACACCACTTAGAGTTATGTACCAGGAGGCCTCTGTTCCTAGTCCTTCTTCATCTTTTACAGGAACCTCAGTGAAACATTTGCATTCACAATGCTTGAGGGTGTGTATTTATTTTAATACTGAAAGTTATCCATATATCTTTCCACAATTGGGGGAAGAGACGGCTTTAATATACTTTCAAAAAAGAGATCAAATTTCCTAGGTCATTATAAGAGAAAAATCGAGAGAAAAGAGGACATATCTGATTTTTTCCAAAGGGATGAAAGTCAAGGAAAAGCCGGTAGAATGCTTTTCTTAGAACCGTTACCTATACAATTACTGATTACACTGAAACAGACTGTGATCAATTTGTACAAAATTCTTACACCTGTCTTCTGCAACTCATCATACCCCTTGGTTATAAAGTATTATGCACATTTTATAGTTAAGATAAACTTCATTGAGATTAGGGACTCTGTTGTATTTATTTTTGAATCTACCCCGTACTATACCTTATCTAACGTGCCTAAGTGAATTTTCAAATAAATAGATTCATCATTCCTAAATCTGAGGACAAGTCTATTATGAATTTTCCCCTCCAACATATCCTGAACTCTAAATACCAAATTACTATTAACCAGGCACATTTGTTTTTGCTGCCTTGGGAAATCATTTAAGAGTTTATTTTTATATCATAATGATTCTGAAATATGACAGAACACAGAGCAATTTGAATCCTCTTGTGGGAACACACTATAACTCATATTCAGTGTTTCTCATTTTTTTTCAGTTCTGGCCTAGGAGCACGAAAGTGTTAGTCACTCAAGTCATGTCTGACTGTTTGGGACCCCACAGACTGCAGCTTGCAAGGCTCCTCTGTCCATAGAATTCTGCAGGCAAGAATACTGCAGTGGGTTGCCATTTCCTTCTCCGAAGGATCTTCTCAACCCAAGGATTGGAATCTGGGTCTGCCGCAATGCAGGCAGGTTCTTTACTGTCTGAGACACCAGGGAAGCCCAACGTTTAAGCCCTCCCCTCCCCCAAATAAGGAAGCACATTAATAAAAGAAGTTTCTATTTTCCAATAAGTTCTAACAGATGGTTGCTGAACACATACCATAGATTTAAATGCATAATTTCACCCTATAAATATTCTGCAAAGCATTAAAAATAGATCATAGCACATATGCCTTATGGGGCAAACGAAATGATAAAAGCAATTCTGTAGTGGATAAACTTGTAAGTTAAGACAGAATACTTGTTTACAACTATGTGTCTCTTTCAATAAAATTAGTGGATTAAATGTGACAGCTTTTGACATAGTTCTAATCCAGATAGTAGAAGAGGGAAGATTTTGCTCTAAAATATTTTTGTGACAGCTTAGGGGCTCTGAATTTTTTTTTTTTATATTTCTCCCTCACTAATAAGAAACCAAGTTATATTTAAACACTAGGAGAGTTTATTATGGCATTACATTATATTAGGTAAAAAAATAAAACAAGATAAAACTTGGCAAAGTGAAATGACAACTATCTTTGAAGGAATTTTCCTTCTTAAGATGGTTTTCTCTGTTGAATTCTCTCTTGCTGCAGTCATTTTTGACAATTTTAGATATAACTTATGATTGCAGTTAAAATGTATTGTCTACTAGAAAGTGAAAATAAAACAGCAAGTGAATTAATCAACCAGCTAATTTATATTTCTATCACACTTTATAATTTTCAACATAATTGCCTGAAGCTTTAACTTATCGACCAACATGACGATAAAAAGAGACTGGTAGGTAATATCTGACAAATGAAAAGACTCAGAGAATGTGAAATCTGTGCATGACAAAGAACTACTACTAAGTTACCTTTTACATGAAAATTACATAAATGGATAAAGAAGATATGATACAGGTATACAGTGAAATACAACTCAGCCATAAAAAAGAATCAAATACCATTTGCAGCTACACAGATGAACGCATAGGAATTGACTAAGGAAGTAAGTCAGAAAGAGAAAGACAAATATTAAAACCATATGATATCACCTATATTTTGTTGTTTAGTTGCTAAGTTGTGTCCGACTCTTTGCAACCCCAGGGACTGTAGCCCACCAGGTCCTTTGTCTGTGGGATTTCCCAGACAAGAATAGTGGAGTGGGTTGCCATTTCCTTCTCCAGGGAATCTCTCCAACCCAGGGATCAAACGTGCATCTCGGGCTTCCCTGGTGATCCAGTGGGTAAAGAGTCTGCCTTGCAGTGCAAGGGGCATTGGTTCAATCCCCGGCGCAGGAAGATCCCAAGTGCTGCGGAGCGGTTGGACCAGTGTGTCCAATTACTAGCCAGTACTCTGGAGTGCATGCGCCCAGAGCCAGTGCTCTGCAACGAGTGGCCACTGCAATGGGAGGTCCACCCAGCGCAAAGAATAAAGATGGATGAAAACAAACAAATGAAAGACCAATACAAGTGGCCAAAATTAAAACAAAAAACAAACAACAACAACACAAAACGTGCAGCTCTTGTGCTGGCAGGCAGATTCTTTACCACTGAGCCACCATGTCGCTGAGGTGGAGATATATAACCACGTGCTGCTTGCCCCTTTTCTCAACTTGACATTCAGTAATATCACACTTGTGGCTTGAAATCAGCTATGACAGAGAGTGTGTACACCACAGAAATCAGCGAACACTAGAAATGAGATCTTTCTTCACCCTCAGAGAGCAGCCATTAAACAAACGCTCACCACGATGAACTCAGCACTAATTGTCAGATTGTGACACAAGAGCTGAGAACACAGTACAGTGCCCAGGATGTAGCAGGTGCTAAAACACCGAAGGGGCACAAGAATGAGCTTGCCTGAAAGCCATTGGCAAAAGTGTAAGAAGAAGAAAGAAACTGCAGAACCGTGATGTATTCTCTTTGACAAGCTCCATACAGTTTTATATATACTCTATTAAATTATATCCCATTAATTCAAATCAACATCTCATAAAACAATGATTCAACTACTACTAAGTTACCTTTTACATGAAAATTACATAAATGGATAAAGAAGATATGATACAGGTATACAGTGAAATACAACTCAGCCATAAAAAAGAATCAAATACCATTTGCAGCTACACAGATGAACGATAGGAATTGACTAAGGAAGTAAGTCAGAAAGAGAAAGACAAATATTAAAACCATATGATATCACCTATATTTTGTTGTTTAGTTGCTAAGTTGTGTCCGACTCTTTGCAACCCCAGGGACTGTAGCCCACCAGGTCCTTTGTCTGTGGGATTTCCCAGACAAGAATAGTGGAGTGGGTTGCCATTTCCTTCTCCAGGGAATCTCTCCAACCCAGGGATCAAACGTGCATCTCGGGCTTCCCTGGTGATCCAGTGGGTAAAGAGTCTGCCTTGCAGTGCAAGGGGCATTGGTTCAATCCCCGGCGCAGGAAGATCCCAAGTGCTGCGGAGCGGTTGGACCAGTGTGTCCAATTACTAGCCAGTACTCTGGAGTGCATGCGCCCAGAGCCAGTGCTCTGCAACGAGTGGCCACTGCAATGGGAGGTCCACCCAGCGCAAAGAATAAAGATGGATGAAAACAAACAAATGAAAGACCAATACAAGTGGCCAAAATTAAAACAAAAAACAAACAACAACAACACAAAACGTGCAGCTCTTGTGCTGGCAGGCAGATTCTTTACCACTGAGCCACCATGTCGCTGAGGTGGAGATATATAACCACGTGCTGCTTGCCCCTTTTCTCAACTTGACATTCAGTAATATCACACTTGTGGCTTGAAATCAGCTATGACAGAGAGTGTGTACACCACAGAAATCAGCGAACACTAGAAATGAGATCTTTCTTCACCCTCAGAGAGCAGCCATTAAACAAACGCTCACCACGATGAACTCAGCACTAATTGTCAGATTGTGACACAAGAGCTGAGAACACAGTACAGTGCCCAGGATGTAGCAGGTGCTAAAACACCGAAGGGGCACAAGAATGAGCTTGCCTGAAAGCCATTGGCAAAAGTGTAAGAAGAAGAAAGAAACTGCAGAACCGTGATGTATTCTCTTTGACAAGCTCCATACAGTTTTATATATACTCTATTAAATTATATCCCATTAATTCAAATCAACATCTCATAAAACAATGATTCAACTTAGCTACAGCTGGCATTTTTCCAAACGGATGATCAGACTTTTAAAATTAATACATTCTTGCCTCATAGTTTTGTTTAGCTTGCATTTCAGCAAATTTAGAACGAGACTATTCTACAAAAAGAAAGCATATGTTTTGTGTTAAAGATATATAACAAATATTACAGGCTTTTTCCCCCATTTGAGTGACTCACCTTTGAGCTACTGGCAGCTGTAAGCATAGATAATAAGTCCATCATTAACCCAAAGCAAATAAAATTAACATGTTTCAAAGGCAAAAAATAACAAATGGTCCTCTTAATTATCTATTTAAATGACCCAGGACTTTCTTTTATTACCAACTGCAAGGAATAAGCCATACCAAAATAAGATTACCAGGGAAAGGAAAAATTTCAGTCTTTAGAAAGTCCTTGGGCTACAGGTCAATGACATTTATCTTGTGATTTGTAAGCAGATTTATTATGATCTGTTTAAAAAACCCTATAAAACATGATCACTTTTAACATATCAATACTTAGTCCCAAAGAACTCCAAATCTGTAACAAGTCCATTTCATTCAGTGAAAGCTTTGGTATATAAAAAAATTTCAAACCACTATGTATATTTGTGAAAAAACTGACCTAGTGGACAACAACAATACACTTACTAGACTTTATTGATTAAAAAAATCCTTCAATTTACTTTTTGCAAATGAAAAAGAACTAGCAAAACACAGTTATTGTAAGACTAGCTAAAAGCTAAAATCCTTTTAAATTTGAGGACAAACTTGTGGGTAGTTATTCTTGATTATAAAAATGAAATAAAACTGAACTTAAATGGTGTGGCCAAGACTACATAGTCAGCAAGGTCTGAAAATGGGGCACAGTTTCAGCCCTGAATTCCTTGCTCTTTCTATTAGGCTATGCTGAGTTTTCAACTGCTTTTCATATTCCAATTTTTAAACATTATTTTCTTTGAGCTTACTGACTGCAGCGTGGCATCCTCTTCTTTTGTGTATTCTGTTTTGCAAAATGGTAAACACATCCCCAGGCAAAGCAATTTTCTTGCTAAGCTCAATGGTGAGAAACTCAGATCCTGAAATTCTATGGCCAGCCTTTTTTGGGGGGGAGGCGGGGGCTAGCACATTCTTGCAGGTTATAGGAAATGGTTAATATATCCTGCGTCTTCTGTCTTTTCTAGGAGGAAAGCAGGTGAGGAAAGGTCTCGTGTACAGAAGCTGCAAATGTTCCAACTTCGACCTGAAAGACGTACTTTGTTATAAGAGCCTGGCACTTCCGTTTCAAATCTGACTCAGGAACCAGACTCTACTGAGAGCAAGAGAGAGGTTTCAGTTAAAAGTAAGAACTGAAGGGTATGCACGTGTGGAGAAGATCTCCCAAAGAAATTTCACATAGTTCGAGGTGGAAATGAAAGAGCAAGTGTGCCATGAGAGAGATGAAGCGTGTACCTTGCCACATGTGGCCAGAAATCACCAGGGTTTCAGATGTACATGCACTATTTTTAGCATGGTATTAAACTTGGCCATTTTTTAGTTCTGTAAAAAATATTATCATCCTTTCAGACAGGTGACCATGCTTAAGATATGAGACCTTTAACATTTAAGAGCTTTCTTCAGTGTCAGTAACGGAAAAGATGTTATGGACTCACTATGTACATAGGCTGGGCTTCCCAGGTGGCTCAGTGTGGGAGACCTGGGTTTGAACCCTGGGTAGGGAAGATCCCCTGGAGAAGGTCAGGGCAACCCACTCCAGTATTCTTATCTAGAGAATCCCATGGGCAGAGGAGCCCGGTGGGCTACCGTCCATGGGGTCCTAAAAGACCTGTACACGACTCAGTGACTAGAACACATAGTTTTACATATGCTTTCCCACAAATGGCCTAATTGACATAAACCTGTATTTTACACCTATAATTACATGAGCACCTAAGGCTTTTATTCAATACAGTATTTTATAAAACTATATTTTACAAAAGTGTAATGCTATAAGACTACTTACATGTCATATATATTAAACATGATCTTATGATTACTAATAATCACTTGAAAACAGTTTTATAATTTCTTAGAAAGGCTAAATAATTTTAGAGATAATGTTCACATTGGTTCTAAGGCAAAAACTTAGTATCTAACCTCCTAATAATCCAGAAGATTCTAAAATAGAAATTATAATCCAACACTATGATTACTACTCATTTGTAAAAACAATTACAAATTCCATACCTAGTTCTTTTATTTATTTATTTTCTTGGCAGACCAAGCGACATGTGGGATCTTAGTTCCCTAACCAGCGATTGAACCTGCCTCTCTGCAGTGGACATGCAGAGTCTTAATGACTGAACTACCAGGGAAGTCCCTCGATAGTTGTTTCTACATCAAAATAAATCACAATAGTCTTATAACTAAGGAAACATACATTCAACAGTGACATAGAATCTTCAGTGACCATGGTAAACAGCTTGAGGGCTTTACACAATGAAAACGATGTACAATCTCTGCTACATAAAATTCTAACACTGAAAACAAGCAATCTCTGAGCATTATAAGGATAAATGACAATGATGTCCTCTTAATGTGGAAAACTCTTGATTATCTGTAACTCAGACACGTGAAAGTTTTAAATAACCAATGTTTTGACAGGATCAAAGTTGCTATGAGAATTTATTTTACAAAATGGCTTTGGCAGTATGTCAAATGCTGGATCCCTCCTACAACATGGCTCACATAGGCTGGGCTTCCCAGGTGGCTCAGTGTGGGAGACCTGGGTTTGAACCCTGGGTAGGAAGATCCCCTGGAGAAGGTCAGGGCAACCCACTCCAGTATTCTTATCTAGAGAATCCCATGGGCAGAGGAGCCCGGTGGGCTACCGTCCATGGGGTCCTAAAAGACCTGTACACGACTCAGTGACTAGAACACATAGTTTTACATATGCTTTCCCACAAATGGCCTAATTGACATAAACCTGTATTTTACACCTATAATTACATGAGCACCTAAGGCTTTTATTCAATACAGTATTTTATAAAACTATATTTTACAAAAGTGTAATGCTATAAGACTACTTACATGTCATATATATTAAACATGATCTTATGATTACTAATAATCACTTGAAAACAGTTTTATAATTTCTTAGAAAGGCTAAATAATTTTAGAGATAATGTTCACATTGGTTCTAAGGCAAAAACTTAGTATCTAACCTCCTAATAATCCAGAAGATTCTAAAATAGAAATTATAATCCAACACTATGATTACTACTCATTTGTAAAAACAATTACAAATTCCATACCTAGTTCTTTTATTTATTTATTTTCTTGGCAGACCAAGCGACATGTGGGATCTTAGTTCCCTAACCAGCGATTGAACCTGCCTCTCTGCAGTGGACATGCAGAGTCTTAATGACTGAACTACCAGGGAAGTCCCTCGATAGTTGTTTCTACATCAAAATAAATCACAATAGTCTTATAACTAAGGAAACATACATTCAACAGTGACATAGAATCTTCAGTGACCATGGTAAACAGCTTGAGGGCTTTACACAATGAAAACGATGTACAATCTCTGCTACATAAAATTCTAACACTGAAAACAAGCAATCTCTGAGCATTATAAGGATAAATGACAATGATGTCCTCTTAATGTGGAAAACTCTTGATTATCTGTAACTCAGACACGTGAAAGTTTTAAATAACCAATGTTTTGACAGGATCAAAGTTGCTATGAGAATTTATTTTTACAAAATGGCTTTGGCAGTATGTCATGGGACCAGAATAGTTAGGGCCGGCGCTGGATCCCCTCCTACAACATGGCTCAGGATCCACTCACTCTGATCAGCCAATTATATACAAAGCCCAACAGGGTCTTTGTGGGACTGACTGTGTGTCCAGCTCCCAGGCACCTGTCGTTCACTCCACGGTAAGCCACAGCCACTCTGAGTGGTTTGGAGCTGACATGGTGCCAAAGCTCGCCTCTGGTGCAAAGAGACCTGCAGTGTCACCTCCAAGCTACCAAGTCTGGGTGTTAGTATTCTCGACTACCCAACACCTACATACAATTTGAGATAAAAATAAACTCTTCTGGAAACCTCGAAACCCCTTACTCTCTAACTAGTAAGCAACATTTCTTCACAATGATGCTTTTATGCTGTAAGATCCTGCAACAGCTCCTTATAGGGATGTTTAGTTTTCACTGAACTCTGAAAAGTAATGCTAATAATAACGTCAGTTGACTACATTTATAAAAACCATTTTATGACATATATATCTTCAAAAATTTTCACTCTTTGATCTGATAACACAGACCCCTTTTGGAATTTATATTAAAGTGTCAGAATTCAAGAAACATTTAAGTAAAAATGTGCACATTCTACAAGTTATATAAGGAAAAGACCAAATGTGAAATTAAATAGTCAAAATGTGAAAACTTAAGCACATTATGATATAGGATGCATGTGTGCTACACGCTCAGTGACTAAGTCATGTCTGATTACAGGACCCCACGGACTGTAGCCCACCAGGCTCCTCTGTCCATGGGATTCTCCAGGCAAGGATATTGGAGAGGGTTGCCGTTTCCTCCTCCAGGGGATCTTTCCAATCAGGGACTGAACTAGCATTTCCAGCATTGGCAGGTGGATTCTAAAGGCTATATCAGTTTTATTCAAGCACTAAAAATATTTTCTATATTGAAAATGCTTATGATATGGAAATAGAAAGAAGCAGAAAATGACTATATTTAATCACAATTATACTCATATGTTAGTACACACAAAGTACATACACAGAGAAAAGAGATTGGAAGAAATTTTTGAAATATTTATAGTAACTGTTTCTGGTATAGTTGAATAATATTAGTTTATCTTTAGTTTATATATATATATAGCAAAGTTCCTATGTATAATAATTTTTAAAATTATACTGACATACATATATAGTGAACTTCTATTGTTTTTATTCCATCTTTAAGAAGGGAAATTATTTGCCTTCTGGGAGCTATAATCCATGTAAACATTGTTTTTTAAAAATATTCGTTTTTGCGTATTCATTTGGCTGCACCAGGTCTTAGCTGCCTCATGCAGATCTTTCCTTGTAGCTGTGTCCCGTGGGCATGTCAGCTGCTGCCTAGCATGTACAACCTTAGCTCCCCAACCAGGACAGTCCTGTAAATGCAGCTTTGATATGCTACACACAAATTTCTCTAAAGCACTGGCTTATCACAAGTGTCAATTCATACGGAATATGAGAGAAAAATATTATCTTATACATTTTCACAAAAAGAATAGAATGGAGAAACTGACATAATTTAACATAAATGGGTTCATAATTTTTTTTTTTTAATTTAGGCCTCTTCTATTGTTATTCATTCATTTATTTTCATCCATCTTTATTCTTTGGCCTGTGTGGGCCTCCCACTGCAGTGGCCTTTCTCACTGCAGAGCAGTGGCTCTGGGCACATGCACTCCAGAGTGCTGGCTTGTAATTGAACACACCGGCTCAGCCACTCTGCAGCACATGGGATGCTCCTGGGCCAGGGATCAAGCCGGTGCCCCTTGCATTGCAAGGCGGACTCTCCACCTACTGGATCACAAGGGAAGCCCTCATTAGAATTTTCAAGAAATAAAATCAATTTGTGAAATCCTCTCTTTGATTTGTTTTAAGAAGAGAAATTTATAATTATTCTTAGAATTATATATATTTCTTTCTTTCTTTTCTTTTTTTTTTACTGATGTGACTCCAATTTGATATTCTATCTACTCTTTACATTATACTAGGACAGTATACATTTTGGGGCCCAACATTCCACTTAAAAGTCAAACGTTCTCTTGTAGTATTTTTAAAAGGAAAATCATAGTCTTACAAATACTTAGGAATTTACTGACCTAAGACACTAGAAATTTAATTGATACATTAGAAGGATTTCCATAAAGGAACATTATCTGATTGGAAAAAAAGACTACTTCAAAATTTTCCAGTTATAAAAACTTAGGCAGTATCATCTTATCAGTTTCCTTCAGAACTGCAGTAGCCCAACTAAATATAACTAAACCAGGTTGCCTTGTACCTATTTTGAGTAACTCATAAAAAGGTTAGAAGCTACACAAAAGAAAATACAGCCAGCGTGGTTATAATAAAGTTGCAGAGAAGGAGCGTGGGGATTTGAGGATGATAAACATATTAATAGAAACAAGCCAAAAAAATAAACCAGAAAATAATCTCTAAGAGAAAGGCATTTCATTTTAATTTTTCCTTGAAATACACATCATAAATCATTTAAGTGCTGTTTTAAAGACATGAACAAATGACGGAGAGGTGTTAAGAAAAAAAACGGAAGGTGATGGATCTATAGGAAAAGTTAAAAAGAAAAAAATCATGTCTTTTTAAAGAGTCTTCAATCCTGAAGTTTTTCTAAACATGATATAATTTTTAAATGCCTGCTTTCATTTCACAAATTACTCACTTCTAGCCTCTACGTGGTACTAACAAAAACAAACATAAATCCAGTGCAGCATGACAACTAGCTGCTGAGACCAGTGCCTTCAGAATCCCTTTCCTCTTCCTATATGTTCCATTATTAATCAGAGAAGAGAGTTTACTTCTGAGAAGGACTAGCTATCTTTAATTGAAGAAAGAATCATTCTTCTATATAGAAGCCTCTCTTTTTCAAAATTGTTCACGGGCTAGAAAATTAAAGTCATGAAGACATGGCAAAACACCTGTGACAAAAGTCAAATGTTATTTCAAAACTTACATGGGCACGAGAGAGAAAGCCAGCATTATATTAAAGGATTAAGGATTATATATTATAGGATTAAGGATTACAATGACTTGCTGATCAATGATAAGATTATAAATGACTGGACTATTCGTATAAGCAAACATTCACCAAGATGAGTCTCTAAAACAAGCAGCACTAGGTCTGCTGCTGTGACTAAGCCAGGAGAATGGGGGTGGTGTCACCATAAGGGGTACATGTCTTCCACCCAAACCTCTCAGTTCTGCTGCCAAATGGCTTGAGCCTGAGCAAACTGACCCTGACCATCCTGCATCTTGGTATCCCCGTCTGTAAATGATGTCTTTCCATATGACCAGACATGATAAGTCACCAAAATTACAGGAAGTGGGAGAAAAATAAGCAAACTAAGTTGCAAAGCAGTCTTCCTCTGCATGTGTGTTGCAACATAGTTGATGGACCCCCCTTGTTGCCTCGGGCTTCCCTGGTGCCTCAGATGGTGAGGAATCTGCCTGAAGATGCCGGAGACCTGGGTTTGATCCCTGGGTCAGGAAGATCCCACGTGGTTATAATAAAGTTAAAAAAACCCAGGGCATTTCATTTTAATTTTTCCTTGAAATACACATCATAAATCATTTAAGTGCTGTTTTAAAGACATGAACAAATGACGGAGAGGTGTTAAGAAAAAAAACGGAAGGTGATGGATCTATAGGAAAAGTTAAAAAGAAAAAAATCATGTCTTTTTAAAGAGTCTTCAATCCTGAAGTTTTTCTAAACATGATATAATTTTTAAATGCCTGCTTTCATTTCACAAATTACTCACTTCTAGCCTCTACGTGGTACTAACAAAAACAAACATAAATCCAGTGCAGCATGACAACTAGCTGCTGAGACCAGTGCCTTCAGAATCCCTTTCCTCTTCCTATATGTTCCATTATTAATCAGAGAAGAGAGTTTACTTCTGAGAAGGACTAGCTATCTTTAATTGAAGAAAGAATCATTCTTCTATATAGAAGCCTCTCTTTTTCAAAATTGTTCACGGGCTAGAAAATTAAAGTCATGAAGACATGGCAAAACACCTGTGACAAAAGTCAAATGTTATTTCAAAACTTACATGGGCACGAGAGAGAAAGCCAGCATTATATTAAAGGATTAAGGATTATATATTATAGGATTAAGGATTACAATGACTTGCTGATCAATGATAAGATTATAAATGACTGGACTATTCGTATAAGCAAACATTCACCAAGATGAGTCTCTAAAACAAGCAGCACTAGGTCTGCTGCTGTGACTAAGCCAGGAGAATGGGGGTGGTGTCACCATAAGGGGTACATGTCTTCCACCCAAACCTCTCAGTTCTGCTGCCAAATGGCTTGAGCCTGAGCAAACTGACCCTGACCATCCTGCATCTTGGTATCCCCGTCTGTAAATGATGTCTTTCCATATGACCAGACATGATAAGTCACCAAAATTACAGGAAGTGGGAGAAAAATAAGCAAACTAAGTTGCAAAGCAGTCTTCCTCTGCATGTGTGTTGCAACATAGTTGATGGACCCCCCTTGTTGCCTCGGGCTTCCCTGGTGCCTCAGATGGTGAGGAATCTGCCTGAAGATGCCGGAGACCTGGGTTTGATCCCTGGGTCAGGAAGATCCCCAGGAGAAGGGCCTGGCTCCCCTCTCCAGTATTCTTGCCTAGAGAATTCCATACACTGTCCCTATGGTTTGCCTTCTCCAAAAGAGCAGAGATGTCCCAACACATAATTGTGCTATAAATCACTGAGAAAGACATGACTGCACTTATGGCTAGCAGTAAGTTATGACAGGTAAAGTGCAGTAACTCTGCATGAACTATGGCTCTTTTCTCTCACAGTAGGAGACGGGGCTGTTGCACACATGTGTTTGTCATCCACCACGTGTGTTATAGCACAAAATGGGTAAGATCAAAACAGATCTAAACAACAGATCATTTATTCACCAGACAGATCATTTATTCCCTGTTGCAAGTGGTAAGCAAGTGGGTAGCGAATGGTTTTCCCCAATGACTATGCCACTAAAACTAAATATGTCCCACTGCCTATGAAATAATCTGAGTGAGCAACAGACCTCCTTTAATATATTTGAAAGTATATCCTTAAAACATAAGATGATATCTAAGATTTTGTTCTGTTTGTAAGGCAGGAAATATACATCTGTGTGCTACCTGAGCTGCTCTGATCCAGATTCTGTAAACATTGGTTTCCTTTTGTTCCAATGAATCATAACACGACGGACAAGTTTATGGATACCTTAAGTCTGATCCCCCCAGATACACTTAATTTACAATTAAGGTTAGATGTTAAATCCAACCAGCAAGATCAATGAACCCAGATTATGATAAGAACTATAGATGCTTCATTTCTAAAATACATATTTTTCAGACCATCATTTTAAGTTCTGGGTAAAGCTTCAAGTTTGCCAGTGTTAGGATTCCAAAATGAAAGAGTTTTTTGGGGAAAAGAATGAAAGAGTAGGCTACACATAGCTAAAGTTGGTCCAGGCAAAGGGTTTTTATTATTATCCATTATTTGTATTGACTTAGCATGTAAGATGTCAATCTTTGGCAGACTTGAGAGTCTCAGGCTTTTTTTTTTTTAGGGCTTGAAAGAGTTTCCCACCAACTGCTTCCATAACATACAGATTTAAACAATACATCTAGAACAAGGACCGATAAACTTAATCTTTGTGAGTGTGAAGCTTCACCACCAGTAACAGTGTTTGCCTTTCAGGAAAGGAGTGCATGTCACACTGCTGAGAAAATGTGTAATGCTTAAGACTAAATGTAAATATCTAAATTTTTCTTCTAAATGAATATCTGCTTTATAAATTAATACAAAGGCAAAAGAAGACATAAAAGCTCACTAATACTAATACTACCAAGAAAACAGTACATTTATAAAACAAAACTTAAATGGGTCTAAAATCCTATTAAATATTTCTTTACTGATATACCATGTAACATAAGTATATAGTTGAGGAAGAATTATTTTTGTCTGATAATCCCAGTTCTATATTTACTATGTAAGGAGAGGCTACATAAAGGGAAAAAATAAAAATTAAACTGGCAATAAGATGTCAGTGGGGTTATGGCAATGATCTTCAAGAATCAGAGTTGCTCAATAAGAACAGAGATAAAAGTACCAAATTTCTTCAATTCTAAGTCATGATCAATGGTAACAGGCAGCACTGATGTATCTGGAAAGAAACCTATGCAACATGTTTTCACTGACTGAAAGAAACGATTGTCTAAAAGTTCAAACTGGATGGAAGAAAAGTATATTTAAAAAATTAAGGACATGGAGCTAATTTAGTTGAGAATATGTGAATCTTCAAATTTAAGTTCAACCATGTACAGGCCCAATTAAAAAAAACAAGGAATAACACCATATTCAGGAACATTCCTGCATACTCTTCAGGCTCACCCCAAGGGTCCTTTAAGGTGGCAGTCCCCAACCTTTCTGGCAACAGGGACTGGTTTTGTGGAATTTTCCATGGACCAGGAGATGCATAGTTTCAGGATGATTAAAGTACATTACATTTATGGTGCACTTTATTTCTATTATTATTTCATCAACTCCCTATCTCAGGTCATCAAGCATTACATCCTCGAGGTTGGGGACTCTACCTTAGAATATCAAGGGATCTTGGGGGCTATTATTGTGGCAAAAACATGCATTCAACATACAGCACCTCCAAACATACTATCACCATGGTTTGGGGAACGCCTCTTCCTCTTGACAGTCAGTAACCAGCTGATGTGTCAGCACACTGGCGCTCCCGAGATCCCTCCTATGAAACCCTCCTAACGATCTTACCTGACTGGGTGGAAAGGGTTATGGGGCAGGAGCAGCTATGCTTGGTCAACGGGACAAGGTGGATGGGCTCTGGTACAGAAGTCAAATCAGACCTGTACCTTCTTCTAGGGATTTGGCAACTTAGTATTGCCTCTTGGAAACTGAGATTTGGTAATGGCGATGAAAACGTATGGTTTCATCTCTTGGCACATATCTGGACTTTACCTTGTTTTCTCCATTCATTTGGATTTTTGTCTCACACATACACTTTTACCTGCTTGCAGCTACTCAGTTTAGCCAGACACATGGGAGCCCACCCATTAACGGCAAAGTATTTTCACATTCCTTTTCCCTACAGCCTCTTCCTTCTTGTGGGAGGATTTCAGTCTCTGCAGTTACACTTTCTTTCCTCAATCCCATGCCCCAGCTTGTCCTTTTACAGAGACATTAAACAAGTATGAATGCCTCTTTGTGACTTCTTGGACTGTAGCTCCCGTCCTCGCAGGCTCCTCTGTCTATGGAATTCTCCAGGCAAGAATACTGAAGAGGGGAGCCAGGCCCTTCTCCTGGGGATCTTCCTAACCCAGGGATCAAACCCAGGTCTCCAGCATCTTCAGGCAGATTCTTCACTATCTGAGGCACCAGAGAAGCCTAAGGCAACAAGGGGGTCCATCAACTATGGGTATTTATTTCAACACTTATTTACTGTTTCAACACTGGCTTCCTTCCAGGGCTCTGCAACTGGTCGCCAGGGCCACACTGGCTGTAGAAAGGACTGGAGGGATGAGGAGAGAGGTCGAGGTGGTGGGAGGAATGAACTGTTCTGCTTCTCTTTCTTTGCTTGTAGCAACCTAAGCCTGCACGGGGCAGTGGCACAAAGAGGCTGCGATTGGAAAGTCCTGGTTCCCATTTCACCCAAAAGAGGGAGGTGAAATTAAAGGCACAAGAGTCAGCGTGGGAGAGAGAAGTGCACCTAAGGGGAAAAGCAGCATCCCTCTGACACAGAACACACCTGCTCCCACCTGCACCCTCTGCAGGGTCTCCTTCCTGCAAGGTGGATGCATACATCCACAGGGAGAAAAGGTACAAAGCCAAAACCATGCCTTGAAAGTAGGTCCAAGCATTTTCCTTGGCTATCTTCTGCCACAGAAACAGAAATGATAGTCAATTTTGAACAATTTAAAGGGAGTGAGAGTAGATCCCTGCCCCACCAAAAGACAGAGAATAAAAGAAAAATCCTTCTCCCCAGCAAGAGCAAAGAAGCTATTTTCCTCAATTTTCAGGTGTTACCCACTCAGACAATCCAGATTCTTAAGTTTGTGTCCTTTAGTCTGAATCCTAAAGAGAATGTTTTTAATCAAAACTACATTCAATTCTTAATTAACAAAGTGAAGAAATGAACAACAAGTTCACTGCCACCAAATAGCCAGGCCCTGTGCTGGCTGCAAGAACTTATTCAAGGCCCCATGATCGATAAGTGCTGGAGTGCAAATTTTAACCCTCAGTTTTCTGATTCCAGCTGAATTCTCAGTTACTTCAGAATCTGTGTGTGGCACATAATTTTAACCAATCTTCAACTGCTCTTCTGCCAGCTTTCATGATGATACAATCTGTTTTACCATTCTTTCCTTTTATTCTCTATACCTGTAGAAATTGTAGATCTTTAAATGCATTAAAGTCTACACAATAGAATGATCAGACAAAGGTGTAAATTGCAAACACCTTTAAGGGGACCGAGGGATGGTGCTCCAGGACATATAGAACCTGCGGCTAGTGGAGGAGCACCAGTCCCCTGTCCCCTCAACATCCACGGGCACAGGTCCACAGAAACTTTTCACTGTAAGAATGCTTATATATCAAACATTTACCCTTCCTCTTCTCACATTGCTTTCTTTTCTGTTTTGCTCATACTGACTATACATTCAGCTAGGAAGAACTGCCTTTCTTTGCTTGACCTAAGTGCGGAAAAGGCAGGCCCATTTCACCAAAGAGGGAGGTGAAATTAAAGGCACAAGAGTCAGCGTGGGAGAGAAGTGCACCTAAGGGAAAAGCAGCATCCCTCTGACACAGAACACACCTGCTCCCACCTGCACCCTCTGCAGGGTCTCCTTCCTGCAAGGTGGATGCATACATCCACAGGGAGAAAAGGTACAAAGCCAAAACCATGCCTTGAAAGTAGGTCCAAGCATTTTCCTTGGCTATCTTCTGCCACAGAAACAGAAATGATAGTCAATTTTGAACAATTTAAAGGGAGTGAGAGTAGATCCCTGCCCCACCAAAAGACAGAGAATAAAAGAAAAATCCTTCTCCCCAGCAAGAGCAAAGAAGCTATTTTCCTCAATTTTCAGGTGTTACCCACTCAGACAATCCAGATTCTTAAGTTTGTGTCCTTTAGTCTGAATCCTAAAGAGAATGTTTTTAATCAAAACTACATTCAATTCTTAATTAACAAAGTGAAGAAATGAACAACAAGTTCACTGCCACCAAATAGCCAGGCCCTGTGCTGGCTGCAAGAACTTATTCAAGGCCCCATGATCGATAAGTGCTGGAGTGCAAATTTTAACCCTCAGTTTTCTGATTCCAGCTGAATTCTCAGTTACTTCAGAATCTGTGTGTGGCACATAATTTTAACCAATCTTCAACTGCTCTTCTGCCAGCTTTCATGATGATACAATCTGTTTTACCATTCTTTCCTTTTATTCTCTATACCTGTAGAAATTGTAGATCTTTAAATGCATTAAAGTCTACACAATAGAATGATCAGACAAAGGTGTAAATTGCAAACACCTTTAAGGGGACCGAGGGATGGTGCTCCAGGACATATAGAACCTGCGGCTAGTGGAGGAGCACCAGTCCCCTGTCCCCTCAACATCCACGGGCACAGGTCCACAGAAACTTTTCACTGTAAGAATGCTTATATATCAAACATTTACCCCTTCCTCTTCTCACATTGCTTTCTTTTCTGTTTTGTCTCCATACTGACTATACTATGATTCAGCCTTAGGGAACACTAAGGTGTGTATTTCCATATGCTTAAAGATACTTACTACTTTTAATTTTATATGAACTATCTAAAATGGGACATCTTCATTTTCCAAATTATTCAAAGAACCACCAGGAGTTTTTTCATTGACACATCATACAAATTCTATAATTTTTGATTCTTTCTTCTAAAATTTTAGTCCCTCTCTTCCACAATACCAATTTTACATCACAAGAGACATCTCTGTGAGATGGCAATTCTTTTAAGTGAGAAAGAAGGCAGAAAGACAACTTGTGTTTGCTGAACATCCTCCTTGCAATAGGTGGCACCACAATTTACATACAATAGCTTCAAGCAACTCTGGGAGAAACTACCAAAGTTTCTAGGATGTTCTACATTGTACACACAAGGAAACAGGTTGAGAAAGCTCAAGGAACTTGCCCAAGGTGGTGGAGACTGGGATTATATTCCTACAAAGTCTAGACTCGACAATTCCTTCAAATAAAACTACTGAGTGATTCTTCTATGAAATCAGAATCTGTCAACCAGAAAGAAGTTTCTTGAACTTGAACTTTTCAAGTGTTAGTAACACTTGAAACCTAAATCACAAACTGGTGCTGAATGATTTTTCACTGTGATCACCTGCTTCCTTTATACATGTGGTCCCTTAAGAGTCTCTCTCTCTCTCTTTATTTTTTTTAAATTTATTGAACTTATTTATTTGGCTGAAATTGGGTCTTAGTTGTCCCCATGACACATAGGATCTTAATTCCCTGACTGGGATCAAACCCACATCCTCTGCTTTGGAAGGTAGATTCTTAAGCACCAGACCACTAGGTAAGTTCTCTCACCTAGTTTCGATTATTCAGGGAAACTGTATGAATTTCCTTGTAGCTCAGCTGGTAAAGAATTCACCTGCAGTGCAGGAGACTCCATTCCTGGTTGGGAAGTATTCTGGTCTGGGAAGACCTGGGAAGGAATAGGCTACCCACTCTGGTATTCTTAGGAGCACCAGTCCCTGTCCCCTCAACATCCACGGCACAGGTCCACAGAAACTTTTCACTGTAAGAATGCTTATATATCAAACATTTACCCCTTCCTCTTCTCACATTGCTTTCTTTTCTGTTTTGTCTCCATACTGACTATACTATGATTCAGCCTTAGGGAACACTAAGGTGTGTATTTCCATATGCTTAAAGATACTTACTACTTTTAATTTTATATGAACTATCTAAAATGGGACATCTTCATTTTCCAAATTATTCAAAGAACCACCAGGAGTTTTTTCATTGACACATCATACAAATTCTATAATTTTTGATTCTTTCTTCTAAAATTTTAGTCCCTCTCTTCCACAATACCAATTTTACATCACAAGAGACATCTCTGTGAGATGGCAATTCTTTTAAGTGAGAAAGAAGGCAGAAAGACAACTTGTGTTTGCTGAACATCCTCCTTGCAATAGGTGGCACCACAATTTACATACAATAGCTTCAAGCAACTCTGGGAGAAACTACCAAAGTTTCTAGGATGTTCTACATTGTACACACAAGGAAACAGGTTGAGAAAGCTCAAGGAACTTGCCCAAGGTGGTGGAGACTGGGATTATATTCCTACAAAGTCTAGACTCGACAATTCCTTCAAATAAAACTACTGAGTGATTCTTCTATGAAATCAGAATCTGTCAACCAGAAAGAAGTTTCTTGAACTTGAACTTTTCAAGTGTTAGTAACACTTGAAACCTAAATCACAAACTGGTGCTGAATGATTTTTCACTGTGATCACCTGCTTCCTTTATACATGTGGTCCCTTAAGAGTCTCTCTCTCTCTCTTTATTTTTTTTAAATTTATTGAACTTATTTATTTGGCTGAAATTGGGTCTTAGTTGTCCCCATGACACATAGGATCTTAATTCCCTGACTGGGATCAAACCCACATCCTCTGCTTTGGAAGGTAGATTCTTAAGCACCAGACCACTAGGTAAGTTCTCTCACCTAGTTTCGATTATTCAGGGAAACTGTATGAATTTCCTTGTAGCTCAGCTGGTAAAGAATTCACCTGCAGTGCAGGAGACTCCAGTTCAATTCCTGGGTTGGGAAGATCCTCTGGAGAAGGAATAGGCTACCCACTCTGGTATTCTTGAGCTTCTCTGGTAGCTTAGAGGTAAAGAATCTGCCTGCAATGAGGAAGATATCTGGGTTCAATCCCTGGGTTGGAAAGATTCCCTGGAGAAGTGAAAGGCTACCCATTCCAGCACTCTTGCCTGGAGAATTCCATGGCTTGTCCATGGGTTGCAAAGAGTCAGATATGACTGAGCAACTTCACTTTCAATTTTCAGGGGAACTGTGTTTCAACATTACAAACATTTCTACATTACTGGTTTGAGGGCGAGTTTTAAAAATGAGTGATTGAACTGGAAATTCAAAGGTGAGTTTCTAAGGTTAACCTCTCAGTAGAGTGGAAAAAACTATTCTAGTATGCCTCTGAGTTCCTTTTAACTTCATAAACATTAGCTAATTAATCTTAGTGAATGCTCTGCAATATGCATAAGGTCTGATTCAATCTCAATGAGCATTTATAAAATAGACAAGCTGTGGTCTCTAAATTTATGAGGTCTTCAGCTGAAAATCATTATGAAATATAGCCTTAGATTCACAACTGGCCCATCTAAGTCCTGATAAAATAACAAACTTCACTGACTCCTAACCTAGTGTTTCACAGAGGTTCCATTGGGCTCTGCCCTCCACTCTGACTGCATGGCATCCCAGAAAATAACTCATGTGTCACAAGCAGAAGCAACCCAACTTAGACAGCAAAGTATAACTTTTTACTGCATTTAATTTTCGTACCTTGTTAACAGTATTTTTCTTTCTCCAATTCAGGCAATTAAAGATTGAAGAATAAGCTACACCATTTTTTTCTTTCTAAACTCCAACCTCTAGGTACATATGCACCTTCGTGAGAAATCTCTGAACACTCCTATTCTTCTACTTGACTTTATTTCCAGAAGTTCACTAGTAGGGTATAAATGAGATACATATATTCTCCAAAACTGGTCAATAGAAGTAGATCTATTGGTCTTAGCCTTTTGTCCTCATAAGATTTCTCAAGAGGTACAGAGAGAAAAAAAAAAAGAAGTAGCAAACATTATACCTAAAAGTCTTTGGAATTTTCTTCTTACAAGAAAAATAAAGACTTAAAAAACAACAACAAATGACTGTCCAAAAAGATTGTCCCAAACATGGAAAAAATCAGTTGAACAAGGATTTAAACGCTCAGCTGACAACACACATCGACAAAAGGGGGCAGCATAGAAGTGATAGCTTATTTCCACTGGGAATATTATGTTTAAGATTCAAGGGAACTCTCTCATTCAACAAATACATACATGACAATTAGAAAACATTTACCTATCAGAGGCACGTACAGGGTGAAGGGTACATAAACAACATTTCTACAAAGTATCTAAGCAACAGTATAAACGTAAGTTTTATTCCACACGTTAGCAAAAATTCTATGAATCCCATGAAAAATTGCTTTTTTAATAAATACAGAGATACACTTTGATTTTAGAGACAAAAGCAAGTAGGTTTCTAGTAAAAGAGGAACAGTGAGTTCCAAAGAGACATAATAATCTCTATATTAGATACACTATCAATGTCAATGAGCATTTATAAAAAAGACAAGCTGTGGTCTCTAAATTTATGAGGTCTTCAGCTGAAAATCATTATGAAATATAGCCTTAGATTCACAACTGGCCCATCTAAGTCCTGATAAAATAACAAACTTCACTGACTCCTAACCTAGTGTTTCACAGAGGTTCCATTGGGCTCTGCCCTCCACTCTGACTGCATGGCATCCCAGAAAATAACTCATGTGTCACAAGCAGAAGCAACCCAACTTAGACAGCAAAGTATAACTTTTTACTGCATTTAATTTTCGTACCTTGTTAACAGTATTTTTCTTTCTCCAATTCAGGCAATTAAAGATTGAAGAATAAGCTACACCATTTTTTTCTTTCTAAACTCCAACCTCTAGGTACATATGCACCTTCGTGAGAAATCTCTGAACACTCCTATTCTTCTACTTGACTTTATTTCCAGAAGTTCACTAGTAGGGTATAAATGAGATACATATATTCTCCAAAACTGGTCAATAGAAGTAGATCTATTGGTCTTAGCCTTTTGTCCTCATAAGATTTCTCAAGAGGTACAGAGAGAAAAAAAAAAAAAAAAGAAGTAGCAAACATTATACCTAAAAGTCTTTGGAATTTTCTTCTTACAAGAAAAATAAAGACTTAAAAAACAACAACAAATGACTGTCCAAAAAGATTGTCCCAAACATGGAAAAAAATCAGTTGAACAAGGATTTAAACGCTCAGCTGACAACACACATCGACAAAAGGGGGCAGCATAGAAGTGATAGCTTATTTCCACTGGGAATATTATGTTTAAGATTCAAGGGAACTCTCTCATTCAACAAATACATACATGACAATTAGAAAACATTTACCTATCAGAGGCACGTACAGGGTGAAGGGTACATAAACAACATTTCTACAAAGTATCTAAGCAACAGTATAAACGTAAGTTTTATTCCACACGTTAGCAAAAATTCTATGAATCCCATGAAAAATTGCTTTTTTAATAAATACAGAGATACACTTTGATTTTAGAGACAAAAGCAAGTAGGTTTCTAGTAAAAGAGGAACAGTGAGTTCCAAAGAGACATAATAATCTCTATATTAGATACACTATCATTAGTAAATTACATATAGTAACATCTATATTTTAGATGTACCAATATTTATATTTTAGATAATAATGTCTATAAATATAATATCATCTATGTATTGTGATATTCCACACTCACATGAACAAAGGATGTGAGAAAGTGAAACACAACATTTCACAAAGGACATCTGACCTTGTCACATATAAAATACTGTCTTTTATTACTAAGTAATAAGTTCAACTGTCAACTCTCCCCTTGGGGCTCATCCATGCTTCCTCACAGCTCTGTTTCATGAGGTTGGAGAGCTGGGGAGGAGTATCTGCTTCACACATTAGTTGTTAAAAAAAAAAAAAGAAAAAACCCCGAAAGCTTGATGATTTATAAGAGTGTCAGAGAAAATTTAAGAGAATTGTTCTGTGAACTTTGGGTTAGAAAAAACTTTGCAAATCTGTCACTGAAACCAGGAATCATAAAGGTTGACAGCTATAATACTTTAGAAAAATGCACTTTAAAAATATCCATGACGTACAAACTTGAAAATAGTATAAATGCAACATATTGTGATAATTAAATTCCAAACTCTTTCATATCAGATGGAACAAGAAACCCAAAGGTTAAAAAAATTATAAAAAGAAATGCTGTGATAATGTCAGTGAACATACTAAGAAACACTGGATTGTGTACTTTAAATAGGCAAATTAAATGATACAGAGATTAGACCTCAACAAAACTCTGCAGAGAGTAAAGGAAAAGAGGAGAGGAGAGGAGAGGGGAGGAGTGGAGAGGAGAAGGGAGGGGAGGGGAGGGGAGAGGAAAGAGGGGAGGGGAGAGGAAAGAGGGGAGGAAGGGGGAAAAGGGAGGAAGGGAAGATGGGGAAAATGCTTTAATAAATCTATGCAAATAAATATTAATAATCACACCAAGAGAAAAACACTCACCAAAAAAGCACTTTTTCTTTTGCCCAAAAGACAATGTTTATAATGTATATTGTCACTGGTAAATTAATTCAATCTCTTAGGAGGTAATTTTTAAAAAGTGCTTTACTATTTAGACCATTATAACCTTTGAAGTAGAATTCTACTGGAAATGTCTTTTTTTTTCCTTAATAAAAAAATGAATATACACACCTTCCTATTTATCAAGCCTAGAAGACTACACACAAATATATGTTCACAGTAGCTACTGCTGACATGCTTGTTTGCTTTGCTGAATTCTGCAAAAATGTCCTGTATTAAAATGGCCAGAAGATTAAGGTATAGCAGTAATATCAGTATGTATAGTACCATGTATAAATTTCATATATATATGGTTTTACATGAACATAAGGAAGATTATTCAAACAGTGATGACAATAGAGAGTGATAGAAATCATAAGAAAGGATAAAATAACAATAAAGTTAGTAAAATAAAAAATAGAGAACTTTCTAGCAACAATAAAAAAAAATGGCCAGTAGACTGTTCACAGAATGTTTACATTTGTGGCATTTCACTTCAGTTGAAACATTACAAGCCTATAGGAAGACAAAGGTGATGTTGCTATCTCACCTTAAAGCCTTGTTCCTCACATGGGGCTGCTAGCACCCCGAAGAGGACCATTAGAGGCAGTCATGGGATATGGTGGTCTGGCTTCTTGGGATATAGATTTTATTCAGTTTTGAAGAAAGTTTTAATTCTTTTCCAAATTAACATTTTTATGTCCTTTTTCCCCAACCAAACTCTTTCATATCAGATGGAACAAGAAACCCAAAGGTTAAAAAAATTATAAAAAGAAATGCTGTGATAATGTCAGTGAACATACTAAGAAACACTGGATTGTGTACTTTAAATAGGCAAATTAAATGATACAGAGATTAGACCTCAACAAAACTCTGCAGAGAGTAAAGGAAAAGAGGAGAGGAGAGGAGAGGGGAGGAGTGGAGAGGAGAAGGGAGGGGAGGGGAGGGGAGAGGAAAGAGGGGAGGGGAGAGGAAAGAGGGGAGGAAGGGGGAAAAGGGAGGAAGGGAAGATGGGGAAAATGCTTTAATAAATCTATGCAAATAAATATTAATAATCACACCAAGAGAAAAACACTCACCAAAAAAGCACTTTTTCTTTTGCCCAAAAGACAATGTTTATAATGTATATTGTCACTGGTAAATTAATTCAATCTCTTAGGAGGAAATTTTTTAAAAAAGTGTTTTACTATTTAGACCATTATAACCTTTGAAGTAGAATTCTACTGGAAATGTCTTTTTTTTTCCTTAATAAAAAAATGAATATACACACCTTCCTATTTATCAAGCCTAGAAGACTACACACAAATATATGTTCACAGTAGCTACTGCTGACATGCTTGTTTGCTTTGCTGAATTCTGCAAAAATGTCCTGTATTAAAATGGCCAGAAGATTAAGGTATAGCAGTAATATCAGTATGTATAGTACCATGTATAAATTTCATATATATATGGTTTTACATGAACATAAGGAAGATTATTCAAACAGTGATGACAATAGAGAGTGATAGAAATCATAAGAAAGGATAAAATAACAATAAAGTTAGTAAAATAAAAAATAGAGAACTTTCTAGCAACAATAAAAAAAAATGGCCAGTAGACTGTTCACAGAATGTTTACATTTGTGGCATTTCACTTCAGTTGAAACATTACAAGCCTATAGGAAGACAAAGGTGATGTTGCTATCTCACCTTAAAGCCTTGTTCCTCACATGGGGCTGCTAGCACCCCGAAGAGGACCATTAGAGGCAGTCATGGGATATGGTGGTCTGGCTTCTTGGGATATAGATTTTATTCAGTTTTGAAGAAAGTTTTAATTCTTTTCCAAATTAACATTTTTATGTCCTTTTTCCCCCAAGGTTTCCTTCTTGGTATTTTGTTTTTATTTTGTCTTGTTTTCTGGATATAAGAGTACAACTAAAATCTGTAGAAACCTATTTTTCTGTATTACTTAACTTTGTGCATTTTTTTCACGAAAAAATAAACCCCAAGGTTTTAAAAAAACCAGTATATGCTGCCAACAGCCACAAAAGTAGGCATTTTGTACCATCAGTGGATGTCTGGTATCTGGTCTTAGGAAAACACTCTGATTTTAGGCTGGGCACACTGCTGCCTCCCAAAGACTCAACTTTCCAGTCTCCTCTGCAGCAGGGTATGATCATGTGACTAAGGTGTGGCCAACGAGATAGCAGCTGAACTATTCATGGAACTTCCAGAACTGCTCCTTACAATCTCCCCAGTGGTAGAAGGAAGTGTTGGGAGGACTACACATCTCTGATGACCAAATACAGCCAACATGATTACTCTAGACAGACACTTCCTAGATTTTTTTACATAAAAGAAACCTTATTTAAACTGCTATGTGTGTAGTTAAACCAGCTCCCATTGATATTAAAGCAGGACAAGCAAGGCAGTCTCCATGCAAAAGTTGTTTCAGAGTGAAACAGGTATATCTGTGGCAGGGAGGACACATGCATACCTATGGCTGACTCATGCCGATGTATGGCAAAGCCATCACAATACAGTAAAGTAATTATTCTCCAATTTTAAAAAAGAACAGACTGTCCTGAGACCCTGCCTATGTGTCCACTCCAAGTCCAGAAGAATGAAAAATCTGGAAATATGATTTCAGTACTGACTGACAGATGCCCCCATGGCTGTCTTTTCAAAGGTACTTAGCTTTGAAAAACTGCCTACAAAGCAGTGATTGTCTTCTACTTTTGACTGTACACTTTAAAACTAAAAGGAATTTAAATTTTGGTTTTACCTGGTACTCTGGTTTGATAATCAGAAAGAAGAAATTGTGAAGTGGAAAAAGGAGAATACACAAAAAGTAAGGTATATTTGCAAAAGCCAGAAGTTCTGAAACGCCATAACTGGCCTGAGTACAATGATCATACAATCCTTTAGGAAAATGATGAAGAATACTTGAGACATTAATGGCTAAGATGAGAGAAGATGTTTTTTTAAACATTGGCCTCTTTTATTGGATTTTTTTCATCCATCTTTATTCTTTGGCCTATGTGGGCCTCCCTCCCATTGCAGTGGCCTCTCTCATTGCAAAGCACTGGCTCTGGGCGTATGCACTCCAGAGCACCAGGTTTTAAAAACCAGTATATGCTGCCAACAGCCACAAAAGTAGGCATTTTGTACCATCAGTGGATGTCTGGTATCTGGTCTTAGGAAAACACTCTGATTTTAGGCTGGGCACACTGCTGCCTCCCAAAGACTCAACTTTCCAGTCTCCTCTGCAGCAGGGTATGATCATGTGACTAAGGTGTGGCCAACGAGATAGCAGCTGAACTATTCATGGAACTTCCAGAACTGCTCCTTACAATCTCCCCAGTGGTAGAAGGAAGTGTTGGGAGGACTACACATCTCTGATGACCAAATACAGCCAACATGATTACTCTAGACAGACACTTCCTAGATTTTTTTACATAAAAGAAACCTTATTTAAACTGCTATGTGTGTAGTTAAACCAGCTCCCATTGATATTAAAGCAGGACAAGCAAGGCAGTCTCCATGCAAAAGTTGTTTCAGAGTGAAACAGGTATATCTGTGGCAGGGAGGACACATGCATACCTATGGCTGACTCATGCCGATGTATGGCAAAGCCATCACAATACAGTAAAGTAATTATTCTCCAATTTTAAAAAAGAACAGACTGTCCTGAGACCCTGCCTATGTGTCCACTCCAAGTCCAGAAGAATGAAAAATCTGGAAATATGATTTCAGTACTGACTGACAGATGCCCCCATGGCTGTCTTTTCAAAGGTACTTAGCTTTGAAAAACTGCCTACAAAGCAGTGATTGTCTTCTACTTTTGACTGTACACTTTAAAACTAAAAGGAATTTAAATTTTGGTTTTACCTGGTACTCTGGTTTGATAATCAGAAAGAAGAAATTGTGAAGTGGAAAAAGGAGAATACACAAAAAGTAAGGTATATTTGCAAAAGCCAGAAGTTCTGAAACGCCATAACTGGCCTGAGTACAATGATCATACAATCCTTTAGGAAAATGATGAAGAATACTTGAGACATTAATGGCTAAGATGAGAGAAGATGTTTTTTTAAACATTGGCCTCTTTTATTGGATTTTTTTCATCCATCTTTATTCTTTGGCCTATGTGGGCCTCCCTCCCATTGCAGTGGCCTCTCTCATTGCAAAGCACTGGCTCTGGGCGTATGCACTCCAGAGCACCAGCTTGTAATTAGACACACTGGCCCAGCTAGGTCTTCGGCACGTGGGACCTTCCCAGGCCAGGGATGGAACCGGTGCCCCTTGCACTGCAAGGTGGACTCTCTATCCACTAGACTACCAGGGAAGCCTGAGAGAAGATTTTTTGATTTAGAAAAATCACAAAGCATTCTTCAAGAACAGTACCAGCATAGACATCAAGGGAGGCTGGTACAAAAAAGAAACTGCAGAAACTTTGGCATTGATGGGGTCATCATTTGTTTTAGATGACAAAGAACAGGTGCAACCAACCTAGCAAGGAAAATGACCCTTGGTTATCAAATAGGCTACTGCACAACTTTCTTGAGCTGGTGGAATAGTGTCCTTGGGCTGCCATGTCACGTACTATGGACTGGGTTGGTTTAAACAACAGAAATTTAATGTTTCACAGATTTGGAGGATATATGAAAAGATCAAGGTTTCATCAGGGCTGATTCCTTCTGAGGGCCATGGAAGAGAATCCATTCCAGTGTCTGGCCTGGCTGCTCATGGCTTACTGGCAACCTCAACTCTTCCCAGCTCCTGTCACACCACGCTGATTTTTGCCTCCATCCTTACAGTCATTCTCCTGTGAAGGTCAAGGGTCTCCCTACTCCACCTGAACTAATCACATCTCTGGTGACAATATCCATGGAAAGTCACATTTTGACGTGCTGACGGGTTAAGGCTTCAACATGTGCATTTTGGTAGAATACAATCTGACCTGTTGGCTCAGCAGGAGAAAAAACCCAGGAGACCCAGGAGACATGGATTTAATTCCTGGATCAGAAAGACACACTGGAGGAGGAATTGGCAATACACTCTAGTATCCTTGCCTGGAAAATCCTGTGGACAGGGGAGCCTGGCAGGCCATGGGGTCACAAAGAGGCAGACACGACTGAGCACACACAGACTAAATCTGACCCTTAACAATTGGTAAGACACTGTGGTCAATCTGATTCATTCTTGCTACTGTGGGATGAAAGTGAGTGGGTGCTAACAATTGAGCTGTTTGTTATTGACTTCTATTAGCATTTATTTATAGGTGTCCAAAAGGTGTTAGTATACAAAGTATTTGATCACCAAATAACTAAAATAATTAATACAGTAATGGGTGCTAACAAGATCTCTGGGTGGCCACCAGTAGAGAAGGGTATATGTGGACATGCAGAGAGGCGGCCACAGTTCAGACAAGCGGTGATCACCCAGAGGAGCCACGTTTCTACCTCAAGACCACTGGAGCCTCCCACGCATCCATGGAGTGCCCGGCCCCTCTCAAGTACCTCAGCATGCTCAGTGAGGTGCCTTACATTGGAAAAACATATTAAAAGTATGCATTAGAGGACTTCCCTGCTGGTTCAGTTCTTAAGAATCCACCTGCCAATGCAGGGGACACATGTTCAATCCCTGGTCTGGGAAGATCCCACATACGGGGGGGCCACTGAGCCCATGAGCCACAACTACTGAAGTCTGTTCACCTCGAGCTTGGGCTTTGCAACAAGAGAAGCCACTGCAATGAGAAGCCTGCACACCACAACTAGAGAAGATCCTGCTCACTGCAACTAGAGAAAGCCTTGTCTGCAGCAATGAGGACCCAGCACAGCCAAAAGATACAAATAATATATTTTTAAAGGTAAGCATTAGAGTTGCTCAAGTCCTCATCATTTTAGAAGAATCTGAAGAGTGACTTTGAAAGCCTGCTCTCATCACACACCTGTGCTGTGCCATGCTTAGTCGTTCAGTTATGTCGGACTCTGTGCAGCCCTATGGACTGCAGCCCACCAGGTTCTTCTGTCTATGAGATTCCCCAGGCAAGAATTCTGGAGTGGACTGCCATGCCCTTCTCCAGGGGATCTTCTCCAACCAGGGATCAAATCTTCATCTCTTATATCTCCTATATTTACCACTAGCGCCATCTGGAAAGCCCTACAGAGCTATAGCCCCCAAAATGTTCTACTCAGTTTTCAGACCCAGCATTGGAAAACCTTTTGGCTCTACAATATCTTAAAAGTCATTACTTTTTCTTCATAACCACAAATACTCCAAGGATTTACTGATTTACTAAATAATAAAGTAAGTGTATGCACAAAAACGTTCACTGCAGTGTTCTTTATGACACTGAACACATAATGGATGACAATTGTCTAAGACAGGAGAATGCTTAGCACAGTTTCATACAATCTAGGTAATACCCTACAACTGTGACGGAGTAACATCCAAGAGCATCTTATATCCCTCCCTTGTCTGGGAGCCAGAGGCAGATACTGCTGGTGGAAAATAGGGACTTCCTTACGTCTTTGGAAAGCCTGCACTCCTCAATGGGATTAGACGAATTCCTCCTGTGGGTGGTACTGGAGGAGAGGAGCATGACGCTGAGAGCAGAGAGGTGATGGCAGCACAGAGGAGACCGAGGCAAGCCAGAGCAGGTCTCTGAGAGAGGATGTTCTGCTAGGAGAAATGGGAGCTGGATGGGTCTACTTAGGCAGAACTCCAAGATCCAGAATGTACAGACCTGCTGGGATTGCCATGCCCAGTGAAGATGCAGACCCATCCATTGTTGAAAGAGCACAGTGACTTGGATAACACACATTTGATTGGTGAGGGTGTAAGGACCCTAATTGGGGGACCTCCACAGGGCTATGCAAGACTCCACACACATACCACAGCGTCTCTGCTAGGACCTGAGAGGAGAAAGCTACTGGTGACAAACTGAATGTCTCTCTCCTAAACTGTCAGAGTCTACAACATTTAGAAGAATTTACATACAACTTTCTTGTATACCCAAGATTTCAGCTGAAGAATCCTGTGTCTTACTTAAGCATTAAAATGGTGCATTTACTTATGCGATCTTCTGGTGACTCAGACAGTAAATAAGATGCGATCCCCAGGTTCTGGAGTGGCAAGAATTCGGGGCCCATGCCCTTCTCCAGGGGATCTTCTCCAACCAGGGATCAAATCTTCATCTCTTATATCTCCTATATTTACCACTAGCGCCATCTGGAAAGCCCTACAGAGCTATAGCCCCCAAAATGTTCTACTCAGTTTTCAGACCCAGCATTGGAAAACCTTTTGGCTCTACAATATCTTAAAAGTCATTACTTTTTCTTCATAACCACAAATACTCCAAGGATTTACTGATTTACTAAATAATAAAGTAAGTGTATGCACAAAAACGTTCACTGCAGTGTTCTTTATGACACTGAACACATAATGGATGACAATTGTCTAAGACAGGAGAATGCTTAGCACAGTTTCATACAATCTAGGTAATACCCTACAACTGTGACGGAGTAACATCCAAGAGCATCTTATATCCCTCCCTTGTCTGGGAGCCAGAGGCAGATACTGCTGGTGGAAAATAGGGACTTCCTTACGTCTTTGGAAAGCCTGCACTCCTCAATGGGATTAGACGAATTCCTCCTGTGGGTGGTACTGGAGGAGAGGAGCATGACGCTGAGAGCAGAGAGGTGATGGCAGCACAGAGGAGACCGAGGCAAGCCAGAGCAGGTCTCTGAGAGAGGATGTTCTGCTAGGAGAAATGGGAGCTGGATGGGTCTACTTAGGCAGAACTCCAAGATCCAGAATGTACAGACCTGCTGGGATTGCCATGCCCAGTGAAGATGCAGACCCATCCATTGTTGAAAGAGCACAGTGACTTGGATAACACACATTTGATTGGTGAGGGTGTAAGGACCCCTAATTGGGGGACCTCCACAGGGCTATGCAAGACTCCACACACATACCACAGCGTCTCTGCTAGGACCTGAGAGGAGAAAGCTACTGGTGACAAACTGAATGTCTCTCTCCCTAAACTGTCAGAGTCTACAACATTTAGAAGAATTTACATACAACTTTCTTGTATACCCAAGATTTCAGCTGAAGAATCCTGTGTCTTACTTAAGCATTAAAATGGTGCATTTACTTATGCGATCTTCTGGTGACTCAGACAGTAAAGAATCCTCCTGCAACACAGGATACCCAGGCTCGATCCCCAGGTTGGGAAGTTTCCCTGGAGAAGGAAATGACTGCCCACTCCAGTGTTCTTGCCTAGAGAATTCCATGGACAGAAGAGCTTGGTGGGCTACAGTCCACGGGGTTGTAAAGAGTTGGACACAACTGATCAACTAACACTCCTACATTTAATTATGCCAAGAAGTGTTGTAATGCATTATAGGAAACAGAGGCAGAATAAAAAAACAGGTGAAAGTCTGATGACATATAGATATTATTGTTTTTTGAAAGCACACAGGAAAAAAGCCTGTGAGGAAATATATCAAAATGCTAATAGCTGCTGTTTCCTCTTTTTTGGCAGCCTGGGAAGAGGGAACGTTGTTTCTCTGTTTTCTATAATATTGCTACATTACATTTAAAATGGAAAAACCATTCAAGACAAACACACAAGATTAGGACAGTCTATCCTTTCAAGTCTAAACTTCTTCACCTCGGATTCTGCTGATTATTTTTATGATTACCAACGTTCACTGTATCTCTTGTTGATGTAGAAACTATAGTTTAGTGGATGGCTGGCTAGACTGGGTTGTTTAAGCAGCACACTGTAAAGCAGAAACATTAAGAAGAAAGGGCTTTTCATTAAGGTTTCATATAAACTTACATGAATATTCAAATATATTTAAGAATTAGGATTTGCTACTGATAACGAGTCTAAACAATTTATCCATTTTCACAAAGAATTTAATTTGGTTTCAGTACTGGTATATGTTTATGTTTGCTACCAGTTTTTAACAACTCAAAGGAAAATCAAGGTTAAAATGCTCTTTCAGATAAAACATATATGGTATATTTCCAAAATTCAGGCTGAAAAAAATCAGTGTTTTCATTAATACACTTATGATGCAAGGATTTCAGTACACAAAGTGAGAATTCACATTTTTTTTGTTGTTTTGTTTGTTTCTGGAGGGGGTGGGGCAGCCAAGGCAAAGGTGTCTCTCTTTTCAACTTTGGAAAATATCATGATGTTTCAATGCTCACAAAGACAGAAAACCTAGATTTGTATTTGGGATTTCTCATCAGCTTTGTGACCAGGAAAGCATTTTTCTAATATTTCCTTATCTCATTTTCCCCCTATCTGTAGTGTTGGGATAATATAAGAACTGGCTTAACTGAAATACTATCAGGATTAAACAGAATACCTAAATCAAACTAAATACAGTACCTTTATATGTGAAGTACATTGGCACAAAGTGAGCATCAATATGACTCCACTGCTTTTTAATTTTTAGGAAGAAGACTTGCTCTTAGAAAGAAAAGCTTCCCTTCATTATGGGGAACAGCAGAACTACTTTGCGACTCACAGAAGTCACTTTCCCTTTAGAAACTCAGGTTGTTTCTTATACTATTAGTAACTACCTTAGAAGGAAACACAATACATTATAAACTCCTTTTTATTTACTACCATATTTAATATCTGGTTAATTAGGGAATAAATCTTACATGACAAATTAAGCA
Organism: Tragulus kanchil; assembly: GCA_022376925.1. Taxonomy (NCBI): domain Eukaryota; kingdom Metazoa; phylum Chordata; class Mammalia; order Artiodactyla; family Tragulidae; genus Tragulus; species Tragulus kanchil. The sequence continues at coordinate 38,238,962 of JAIOJX010000025.1, forward strand.
GATTCTGTGCTTCATAATTTAAGGCAAAAATCTTAAGTTCAAAAAATGCACTCATAGACTAAAAATCAAAAAAGAGGATATCAAAGATCCAAACTTACTATGATTTTTAGAATAGTGTTGTTTTAAAAGAACATTCCCATGTTTTTATTTTTAAATAGTGATATGATGGAATCTTGTCTATACATTTTCCTTTGCTCATGGTACAAAACACTGTCTCAGGATTTATCTAGGATTGGCTTATTTATGTCAAAATCAGAGGTCAAAACTCAAATGACTATAGGAGTTAGGTAAAATAAAGGAGGAAAGTTGTCAGATTGGGGCGGGGCAAACCTGTTGTTAAATGACAGCCAACCAAGCCCCGATCTTAGCAAGAAGGAGCCACAGGGAAGAGTGGCAAACCCAGTGACTTAGTGACACGGGTCCCATCAAAAGAAGGCAGGTGCTCTGGACATGGCAGAATTCAAAACCAGTAGCACCAGACAGCCTAGTCTCTGCTGCTTCCCCATCCCTACCAGGAAGAACCGGAATTAATTCAATTTTAAAAAGTGAGGAAGAACTACTTTAATTTCTAAAATGTAGAAGCAAAGCAAAATACCACTGCGTGGCCACATCTAGTGAGAGTTCCTGTTTTGTGACCTCTGCTGAAGAGTTCCCAATCACCCGAAACATTTGCCATGACATCCCTTTTGGAGTGTTTGAAATAGAGAAAATATATATACACATTTATATTTAAAAGTTGCACCATATATATATACATCTTTTTTTTTTTTTTTTGGTCACTTGATCTTTCATTCACTTATTTTTTTTGTTCTTTGGCCTGTGTGGGCCTCCCATCGCAGCGGCCCCTCTCGTTACAGAGTACTGGCTCTGGGCACACGCGCCCAGAGCTCCGGCTCAGTGGTTGGACACATCGGTCCAGCCACTCCATGGCACATGGGATCTTCCCAGGCCAGGGATCGAACCAGCACCCCTTGCACTGCAAGGCGGCGTCCTTACCCACTGGACCACCAGGGAAGCCTTACACATCTTTTAATACAAACAAATATTTTTTTTTAAGTCTGGAAAAAAGGACCTGAAAATGAGAATAACAACTCATGTACCTGTTATCTAAATACTTCCCTCCAAACATCGCCTATTTGCAGCTCAGTCAAAAGCCAACCAACAAATGGTGTCTAAATAGAAAATGTGGTCACCTTCATGCAGTGAACTTCCATGAAGACCCCAGAGGCCCCTTCTGATTTTTCTGACTTTGGCTTTACATGTTTTGTAATCAGCCTAGGAGCTGCTGGGGTCCTGGGGTGGCAGAAGACAGTCCCACTGGTAACAACAGTCTTGAGGATAAAGGCATCAGGGTGACAGGAAGAGCCTCAGAGAGGATAGCTTCCAGCAGTCTGAGCCACAGATTTTGGTGAGGGCTCACACTGCCCCACAGGACCCAAAAAACCTCAGAATTTCTGCAAGGTATTTCACCAAAAGGCCCCATTGACTTTTCTGCAAGCAGAATAGTTCAAACTAGTGCTACAAATAATATACTACACACACACACTCTGCCCTGGGTTCCTAGGAATTCAAAACCAGTAGCACCAGACAGCCTAGTCTCTGCTGCTTCCCCATCCCTACCAGGAAGAACCGGAATTAATTCAATTTTAAAAAGTGAGGAAGAACTACTTTAATTTCTAAAATGTAGAAGCAAAGCAAAATACCACTGCGTGGCCACATCTAGTGAGAGTTCCTGTTTTGTGACCTCTGCTGAAGAGTTCCCAATCACCCGAAACATTTGCCATGACATCCCTTTTGGAGTGTTTGAAATAGAGAAAATATATATACACATTTATATTTAAAAGTTGCACCATATATATATACATCTTTTTTTTTTTTTTTTGGTCACTTGATCTTTCATTCACTTATTTTTTTTGTTCTTTGGCCTGTGTGGGCCTCCCATCGCAGCGGCCCCTCTCGTTACAGAGTACTGGCTCTGGGCACACGCGCTCCAGAGCTCCGGCTCAGTGGTTGGACACATCGGTCCAGCCACTCCATGGCACATGGGATCTTCCCAGGCCAGGGATCGAACCAGCACCCCTTGCACTGCAAGGCGGCGTCCTTACCCACTGGACCACCAGGGAAGCCTTACACATCTTTTAATACAAACAAATATTTTTTTTTAAGTCTGGAAAAAAGGACCTGAAAATGAGAATAACAACTCATGTACCTGTTATCTAAATACTTCCCTCCAAACATCGCCTATTTGCAGCTCAGTCAAAAGCCAACCAACAAATGGTGTCTAAATAGAAAATGTGGTCACCTTCATGCAGTGAACTTCCATGAAGACCCCAGAGGCCCCTTCTGATTTTTCTGACTTTGGCTTTACATGTTTTGTAATCAGCCTAGGAGCTGCTGGGGTCCTGGGGTGGCAGAAGACAGTCCCACTGGTAACAACAGTCTTGAGGATAAAGGCATCAGGGTGACAGGAAGAGCCTCAGAGAGGATAGCTTCCAGCAGTCTGAGCCACAGATTTTTGGTGAGGGCTCACACTGCCCCACAGGACCCAAAAAACCTCAGAATTTCTGCAAGGTATTTCACCAAAAGGCCCCATTGACTTTTCTGCAAGCAGAATAGTTCAAACTAGTGCTACAAATAATATACTACACACACACACTCTGCCCTGGGTTCCTAGGAAACAGGTGCATGATGATTAGTATTACTTTTCAGAGAGATATCTGTTTAAGTCAACACACATTTATAGGAAATCTATTATGTGCAAGGCCCCGGGCCATTATAAATACTCGATAAGAATTATTTTAAGAGTTGATGTTTCATTATAGGCTAGACTACATCTCTGAAGGGCCTCACAATTCCAAATTGGCCTGTAATGTTTCTCCCTAGTGGGAAAACACTCAAGCTTTCCAGAAAATCAGATTTGAACCTGTAAGCATTCGTAATGGTAGAGATAAGGGGTTTGGTTTTGTTTTCAACAGGAATCATGACTACAGATACCAAGTTACTTTAAGCACATACACACACACACTTCTCTGAGGTGTAAGATTTGAGCTATCAATGACTGGATCAAAAATAAGTGTGTGCTCATCAGGCAGTCACTCAAAATGTGTCCTGTAACTATGACCAGAACTTTTCTGTAGATGGGCCAGCCTCTAATACTGACTCTGTCACTGCTGTGGGAATATTCTGATGAGAGTAGGAGGCGGTGCTGTGCCTTCCCTCATAGGTGACAGTGCCAAGGAAATAAGCAGCAGCAATTAACCTTCAGCCTAACACGCCCAAGGTACGGTAGCCATCAGAAGGCCTGGCTTTGTCCCCTAAACTTACAGTGCACTAGCATTGCAGGAAGCCAACCAACAAATGGTGTCTAAATAGAAAATGTGGTCACCTTCATGCAGTGAACTTCCATGAAGACCCCAGAGGCCCCTTCTGATTTTTCTGACTTTGGCTTTACATGTTTTGTAATCAGCCTAGGAGCTGCTGGGGTCCTGGGGTGGCAGAAGACAGTCCCACTGGTAACAACAGTCTTGAGGATAAAGGCATCAGGGTGACAGGAAGAGCCTCAGAGAGGGATAGCTTCCAGCAGTCTGAGCCACAGATTTTTGGTGAGGGCTCACACTGCCCCACAGGACCCAAAAAACCTCAGAATTTCTGCAAGGTATTTCACCAAAAGGCCCCATTGACTTTTCTGCAAGCAGAATAGTTCAAACTAGTGCTACAAATAATATACTACACACACACACTCTGCCCTGGGTTCCTAGGAAACAGGTGCATGATGATTAGTATTACTTTTCAGAGAGATATCTGTTTAAGTCAACACACATTTATAGGAAATCTATTATGTGCAAGGCCCCGGGCCATTATAAATACTCGATAAGAATTATTTTAAGAGTTGATGTTTCATTATAGGCTAGACTACATCTCTGAAGGGCCTCACAATTCCAAATTGGCCTGTAATGTTTCTCCCTAGTGGGAAAACACTCAAGCTTTCCAGAAAATCAGATTTGAACCTGTAAGCATTCGTAATGGTAGAGATAAGGGGTTTGGTTTTGTTTTCAACAGGAATCATGACTACAGATACCAAGTTACTTTAAGCACATACACACACACACTTCTCTGAGGTGTAAGATTTGAGCTATCAATGACTGGATCAAAAATAAGTGTGTGCTCATCAGGCAGTCACTCAAAATGTGTCCTGTAACTATGACCAGAACTTTTCTGTAGATGGGCCAGCCTCTAATACTGACTCTGTCACTGCTGTGGGAATATTCTGATGAGAGTAGGAGGCGGTGCTGTGCCTTCCCTCATAGGTGACAGTGCCAAGGAAATAAGCAGCAGCAATTAACCTTCAGCCTAACACGCCCAAGGTACGGTAGCCATCAGAAGGCCTGGCTTTGTCCCCCTAAACTTACAGTGCACTAGCATTGCAGGACTGATGCTGTTCATTTTGCTGTTACTAAGTTGCAATTATTTGTTTCTCTGAGGTCTACAATTTCCAAGCCTGGAGAAAACAAGAGCTATTGAAAATTTTGAGTAAGGAAAACATTTCCAAGTGACTCTATAAAGAATTATTTCTAAGTCTTTGCTTCTCAATATTATTTAGTATCCTCTTTTATTTAAACACCAAGGGTCTTTTTATTTTTTCACTCTACACATCTAGATTTCAAACACACTGAATAAGGTGAGAAAAGCCTGCATGTGCCATACCAGTTAGAATGACTCCAAGTCTGACTTTTAGAAGCATAAGAACAAAGGTTACGGTGTATACCAAATACGGCTTTTGCTAAAGAGTCAATCTCTGTGACACACACGAAGTCATCACGGGCAACACGGAAGACTGCAGTTTAAAGCAGGAAAGAGGAGTGCTTCCTTTTTATTATTATTATTATTAAAGTACAGTTGATTCACAATAGTATGTTAGTTTCAGGTGTACACCAAAGTGATTTGGTTTCATATATATTTTTTCAGAATATTTTTGATTCTAGGTTATCATTACAAGATGTAGTTGCCCATGCTAAATGCTTCTTGCTTATCTATATTACATAGAGTATTTCAGATCTGTCAACCTATTGTGGTTAATTTATCCCTACCCCACTTTTTCTCTTTAGTAACCATAAATTTGTTTTTTATGTCTATGAATCTGTTTCTGTTTACAGACTTCTTTGTATTATTGGGGGGGGGGCTCTTTTATTGGTTTTTTATTTATTTTCATCCATCTTTATTCTTTGGCCTGTGTGGGCCTCCCATTGCAGTGGCCTCTCTCATTACAGAGCATGAGAGAGGCCAGAGTGCTGGCTCCTAATTGGACACACCGGTCCAGCAGCTTCATGGCAAGTGGGATCTTCCTGGGCCAGGGATTGAACTGGTGTCCCTTGCACTGCAAGACGGATACTTACCCACTGAACCACCAGAGAAACCCTGTATCATTTTTTTAGATTCCATGTACAAGTGATAAAACACAATATTTGTCTTTCTCTGACTTACTTCACTTAGTATGATATTCTCTAAGTCCTTCCATATTGCTGCAAAAGGCATTATTTTGTTATTTTTAATGGCTGAGTAATATTCCATTATATTCAGTTGGCCAAAACATTTGTTCAAGTTTTTCCACAAGGGGTTATGAGAAAACCCAACTGAAATTTCATTTATATATGTATTCTTAAACCACATCTTCTTAAACCAGTTGTCTACTGATGGATGCTTGAGTTGATTCCCTGTCTTACTATTGTAACCAGTGCTGCTATGCAGATTGGGGTGCATGGATCTTTCCAAATTAGAGCTTGCCTGTTTTTCAAATATATGCTAAGAAGTGGTATTGCTGGATCATATGGTAGCTCTGCTTTTAGTTTTGTGAGGAACCTCCATACTCCTCTCCATAGTGGCTGCACCAGTTTATATTCCCACCAACAGTGAAGAAGGGGTCCCTTTTCAAGAGACCTTAAAATGAAATAGGATATGCTAACTGAGAAAGTGAATGAAGAGAAAAGCTCGTAAGAAAAGCTATTATACCATCTCTTTCATGTCATGGCTACCTAAAAGCACCAACTAACAAGAGACTCAACAATTAAAAGCACATTAGAAACTTCTCTATTCAGCGCTCCATACATGTCCTGTGATGGATATCGAGTGGCACAGGTTAAACAGCTCTGAGAATGCACCTGTATTTCATACCTGATGAGGCCGTGGTTGCTGATCCGTAATAAGCCCTTTAAGAGCTAAGCTGTGCTTTCACGATAATCCTTCCCCACATATCCGAACCTGCTGCAGGATTTTTTTAAACTGCTATTAGCAGTGACTAGAACTTCTGATCCTCTGCTATACCTTTATTATTAACACACACACACACACACACACACACACACACACACAATTATCATGCTGTAGCATTAAAAAACTGCCAAAAACCTGATCTTATTTCTAAATCTCATCATTTAACAAATAAATCACAGAACAATTTTCACGGAAATCCTGTTTCAGTCATTTTGTCTGTATTTTTCCGGTAAATTACTTTAGCCATAAGGTTAATTGACATCTTTTAAAGGCTCTGAGAAAACTTCAAAGAACTTGGAATGAATCCACTAGTAATGCAACTGCTTCAGATACAAAGTAATCTTTCTGGAGTTTACTAAAGACAAGGGCTGATTTTTAGTCCATTTCTGGAACATAAAATAGAATCCTATTTGGAGATTCATATGGTGATGGTGGCTTAGTTGCTAGGTCGTGTCTGACTCTTTGTGACCCCACAGACTGTAATCAGCCAGGCTCCTCTGTCCATGAGATTTTCCAGGCAAGCATATTAGAGCAGGCTGCCATTTCCTATTCAAGGATTCTTCCTGCCCTGGGAAATGGTTTTCTAAAAAATTGAGCTTGCCTGTTTTCAAATATATGCTAAGAAGTGGTATTGCTGGATCATATGGTAGCTCTGCTTTTAGTTTTGTGAGGAACCTCCATACTCCTCTCCATAGTGGCTGCACCAGTTTATATTCCCACCAACAGTGAAGAAGGGGTCCCTTTTCAAGAGACCTTAAAATGAAATAGGATATGCTAACTGAGAAAGTGAATGAAGAGAAAAGCTCGTAAGAAAAGCTATTATACCATCTCTTTCATGTCATGGCTACCTAAAAGCACCAACTAACAAGAGACTCAACAATTAAAAGCACATTAGAAACTTCTCTATTCAGCGCTCCATACATGTCCTGTGATGGATATCGAGTGGCACAGGTTAAACAGCTCTGAGAATGCACCTGTATTTCATACCTGATGAGGCCGTGGTTGCTGATCCGTAATAAGCCCTTTAAGAGCTAAGCTGTGCTTTCACGATAATCCTTCCCCACATATCCGAACCTGCTGCAGGATTTTTTTAAACTGCTATTAGCAGTGACTAGAACTTCTGATCCTCTGCTATACCTTTATTATTAACACACACACACACACACACACACACACACACACACAATTATCATGCTGTAGCATTAAAAAACTGCCAAAAACCTGATCTTATTTCTAAATCTCATCATTTAACAAATAAATCACAGAACAATTTTCACGGAAATCCTGTTTCAGTCATTTTGTCTGTATTTTTCCGGTAAATTACTTTAGCCATAAGGTTAATTGACATCTTTTAAAGGCTCTGAGAAAACTTCAAAGAACTTGGAATGAATCCACTAGTAATGCAACTGCTTCAGATACAAAGTAATCTTTCTGGAGTTTACTAAAGACAAGGGCTGATTTTTAGTCCATTTCTGGAACATAAAATAGAATCCTATTTGGAGATTCATATGGTGATGGTGGCTTAGTTGCTAGGTCGTGTCTGACTCTTTGTGACCCCACAGACTGTAATCAGCCAGGCTCCTCTGTCCATGAGATTTTCCAGGCAAGCATATTAGAGCAGGCTGCCATTTCCTATTCCAAGGATTCTTCCCTGCCCTGGGATTAAACTTGGGTCTCCTGCATTACAGGCAGATTCTTTACCAGCCACCATATTACTGAAACACAAAATATAATCTAATTTGGAGACTGATATGGTAGTCTGATACAGAATGGAGTTCATCTAACTCCAAGGTAATTATTAATATAAACATCATGGCTCCTTTCCTAATCAGACTTAGGAAAGCTTCCTAAGCAGCTCAGACTCTTGAAACTGTAAAGCAGACACACCACTCCAACACACACAAGATCTAAGGCCAAACAAATGGCATTTCTTTTACTTACTGTCATGTTGTTGTGTTACTCATTTGTCAAGTCATGTCCCAACTCTTTGCTACTCCATGGACTGACTGTATGTAGTCCACCAGGCTCCTTTCCACGGGGTTCTCCAGGCAAAAAAGTTGGAATGGGTTGCCATTTCCTTCTCTTGGGGATCTTCCCAACCCTGGGATTGAACCCATGTTTCCAGCATTTCAGGTGGGTTCTTTGCCACTGGCCACCTGGGAAGCCCCCTTACTGTCACGGCCAAGTGCTTATTCCCCTGTCTGCATTTCTGGTTCTATTAATCCTTGGTATTTTATCTCAAGTTCAGTCATTTTGCCTTCATCGGTGTCTGTGTCATTGAGTGAGAACAACTAAGAAATGAAGAAACTTTAAACCCTTACTACGGACCAAATTCAGCCTCTCTGTGTCACTGTTGGAAGCATCAAGGCAGGTATGGGACATTACAGGCTGCCTTCTCCCACCAATACCCATCCCCTTTGGCATGCTTTTGGTCACCAGGATTTTATGAGGTTCATTTTTCAATTCTCAACATTTGCATGGAGCTGGATGGCATGAAGTCTTGATTTCTCACTGTGTTTGTAGACAATGCCCACTAGAACATTCAGAAACTAAGAGCAAAACTTTCTGTGAACGAAAAATCACCTCCAAAGCAGTTTCAGGATATCTTTGAGACAGGTTAAAGTCAGACGAGGGAACAAAAGCCTCATAGAGTAACATAAACCTCTCCCCCTCACACACACACACTCAAAAAAAAGACAAAAGAAAATGTAATAATTATGTGTACCTATGTAAGCTTATGGCTGATTCATGTTGACATTTGGCAGGAAAAAAAAACCTAAAATTCTTTAAAGCAATTATCCTTCTATTAAAGAATACATAAAAAAGAAAGAAAAAAATTATTAGTTTTCCCTTTTGGAGATCAGGATATTCAGAATGAGGGCGAGGGTAGTAAGTTATGACTTCTACGTAGAAAAACAGGTTGCAGGGAATTCTCGGGTGGTCCAATGGTTAAGAACCCACCTTCCAAAGCAGACAAATCTCTAGTTGGAGAACTAAGATCCCACATGTCATAGAGCAACCAAGTCCATGTGCTGCAACTACTGAGCTTGTATGGCACAACTAGAGAGCCCACACACTGCCACAAAAGATCTGTGGTGCTGCCACTAAGACCTCATGCAGCCATAAACAAACAAATAAAGGTCCACTTTAAAAAACCTACAACCACTTGGAGCAATGGTCTGGAGGGATGGGGGGGGAACCTGGGTGAGGGGATGGTCAAGGGATATGCATCTGATTGATCTGGGAACATACATGTACAAAAATAAATAAATAAATTAATTAATTAATTAATTAATTAATTAAAAAAAAATCTTAAAAGAAAAAGAAAAACAGGTTACAGAGTGGGGCCTGGTTCAGCTACAAAAACTACAAGGCTGCTTGCTTTCTTGTTTGCTGAGTCTCAAGAATAATAAGCAAGACTAAAGCTGTTGACAATTCCTGATATAGTTTTAAACTGGTTACTGAATGCCAACCATAAAAATAAAGCATAAGCTTTATCTAGGGAAAGGACAATAGACTCAGGTTTTATTTAAAACTTCACAAAGAATAATTCTAAAGCCCTTATTCTTTTGCCTAGGATTGACTGTATTCCAACAGCGAAAAGAAAGTTCCATCCAATTTCTCTTAAACAGAGATGGCTCCTTGCAGGTCAGTTATCTTCAGAAACATTAATACTAGAGATTTTACACTTCCTGAAATAATACATAAATGTGTCCCTTATGTTATACTCAATTAAAATGCAACACTGGTATTGGAAATCATGACAAAGCTAGTAACTCAAGAAATCTAAACACAGAGACAGTATGGCTGGAAACAGCCTGGGCTTTAAAGCCAGACACCAGGATTGGAGATCAGGCTCCACTGGGAGCTCTGTAAACTTGGCAAGTGACTGAAGCTCAGTAATTTATGAATACCCCACTGTCCTCAGTGAGATAGTGTACTTATGGCATCTAGCACAGTGCTCTGTACCACATCAGCACTGGGGGCACATTAGATGCCCTCAGCAGAATCCTCATCTATGTACCTTTAGAGCCTGAGGTTCTCCCTAGCTTCTCTGTTATTAGTCTGAGGCCAGCACTGCTACTATTGCACAATGTGCTTAACATTATTAAGAGGTTTAGAAATTCTAAAACCAAATGATGCAATCTGAAGTCCCTGGAGGAAGAACTGGGATAATATACATGATCAAGATTGGCTTCTCTGCTAGATGTGTATCTGACATTAAGAGTGGAAAGCAGGACCATTAACCCAATAAACTATTTGGTTCTTTAACATTGTGCCAGGGCCATATAGGATTAGCAATTCTGCCATAAACTGGCAGAAAGTAAACCTTTCCACTGATTAGCAAAGGATTAAAGACGATCAAATTTGAATTGGCTTTCAGATGCACAAAACTAAAGACTGAGAAAAGTTGGCATTTTCAAAATACGTGCCAATGAAGGATTTCCTTTAAATTTTAATTGTTCTTTCCAAAACTTTTAAACATTCAGTGAAATAATCTCAATTTGCTTTGCTTTGTTCTCTGCTTTCAAATACTGTAAATGGCTGAATTCCAGATAGAGTAGTTATCCTCAAATGCCTTCCAATGAGGTCTGCCAGATTCTGTGGTTCAGAAGTAATTTAAAAGCAGAAATGTGTAACAAATGAGACCTAATGGAAAATACTGGATACTTTATAGTTAGAATGATCGCTTTTTCCTCCAGCGAGAAAGAGACAATACATACACACACAGGAACACACACACAGAGACATGTAAAAAAGAAAGAAAACACTCCTTGCAGGTCAGTTATCTTCAGAAACATTAATACTAGAGATTTTACACTTCCTGAAATAATACATAAATGTGTCCCTTATGTTATACTCAATTAAAATGCAACACTGGTATTGGAAATCATGACAAAGCTAGTAACTCAAGAAATCTAAACACAGAGACAGTATGGCTGGAAACAGCCTGGGCTTTAAAGCCAGACACCAGGATTGGAGATCAGGCTCCACTGGGAGCTCTGTAAACTTGGCAAGTGACTGAAGCTCAGTAATTTATGAATACCCCACTGTCCTCAGTGAGATAGTGTACTTATGGCATCTAGCACAGTGCTCTGTACCACATCAGCACTGGGGGCACATTAGATGCCCTCAGCAGAATCCTCATCTATGTACCTTTAGAGCCTGAGGTTCTCCCTAGCTTCTCTGTTATTAGTCTGAGGCCAGCACTGCTACTATTGCACAATGTGCTTAACATTATTAAGAGGTTTAGAAATTCTAAAACCAAATGATGCAATCTGAAGTCCCTGGAGGAAGAACTGGGATAATATACATGATCAAGATTGGCTTCTCTGCTAGATGTGTATCTGACATTAAGAGTGGAAAGCAGGACCATTAACCCAATAAACTATTTGGTTCTTTAACATTGTGCCAGGGCCATATAGGATTAGCAATTCTGCCATAAACTGGCAGAAAGTAAACCTTTCCACTGATTAGCAAAGGATTAAAGACGATCAAATTTGAATTGGCTTTCAGATGCACAAAACTAAAGACTGAGAAAAGTTGGCATTTTCAAAATACGTGCCAATGAAGGATTTCCTTTAAATTTTAATTGTTCTTTCCAAAACTTTTAAACATTCAGTGAAATAATCTCAATTTGCTTTGCTTTGTTCTCTGCTTTCAAATACTGTAAATGGCTGAATTCCAGATAGAGTAGTTATCCTCAAATGCCTTCCAATGAGGTCTGCCAGATTCTGTGGTTCAGAAGTAATTTAAAAGCAGAAATGTGTAACAAATGAGACCTAATGGAAAATACTGGATACTTTATAGTTAGAATGATCGCTTTTTTTCCTCCAGCGAGAAAGAGACAATACATACACACACAGGAACACACACACAGAGACATGTAAACAAGAAAGAAAACAAATTAACACGTGTGGCATTTCTCTTCACTGTAGACATTAATTGGCAAGAATAAAAATACATACATACATTGTTCTATTTTTCAATGGAAAAAGAAATTCATTGCACAACTATTAACCAAACTCAACAGTAACACGAGTCACAATAGAATACTTAGGACAACACAAACTTTATCTCATGGCTTTCTTTGGCGGGGTATAATGTTTCAAAGTTTACAAACCACTTACTTATATATGACAAATTCTTTCTCTTTATAATGAAAACTTTTAAATAATGACTCATTCAAAAGAAGAAATGCCCATCTAGTTAGTCAGATTTCTGTTACTGGTATTCAAGTAGAGGGTGGAGTGTCCCAAATGTAATCACGCACTGGATAAGGGAATTAAGCCTGGAAACTACTACACAGTGTTCTTCTTGGATTTGTTCATTCATTCATCTTTTCAATTTTTAAAAAAAGTTTATTGAAGTACAGTTGAGTTACAATATGATATTAGTTTCACATACAACACAGTGACTGTGATAGTTTTATAGATTACACATAGTTATTATAAAATATATAGACATGAACTTATAAGCTATTGACCGTATTCCCTGAGCTGTACATCCCATGACTTATTTTATATCTGGTAGTATGTGTATATTAAACCCCTTCAACCTGTTTTACCCAATCCCCCACCCTACTCTGGTAACCACTCTTTTGTTCCCTATATCTGCAAATTAGTTTGTTTCATTTGTTTGCTTCATGAATTTCTCACTAAGTGCCAAGTAACCTACTCCACACTTTACATACAGCAGAGCAAAGGCCAGACCTCGTCCCTCCCTTCCTGGAGCTCAGAGTCCAACAGGGAAGATGAAATACAAGAACTTATAAACAACACAAGGGCCCCCAGGATGTTAAGGCAAGACCTAGGCCTGGGGCAGAGAAGGACTTCCCTACTAAAGACATCTGAGAACAAATTAACGTGAACTGCCCAAGATGAGAGAATAGAATTCTCCAGGCAGAAACCTGTGAGTGAGAAGTGAAGAAACATCAACATGGATGAAATGGGAGGGTAGGTATTGAAACCTGGAAAGGGAGGCAGGAAGTGACCTTGATGGACACAATAACAATGTTTGGATTTTATTTCTCTTCACTGTAGACATTAATTGGCAAGAATAAAAATACATACATACATTGTTCTATTTTTCAATGGAAAAAGAAATTCATTGCACAACTATTAACCAAACTCAACAGTAACACGAGTCACAATAGAATACTTAGGACAACACAAACTTTATCTCATGGCTTTCTTTGGCGGGGTATAATGTTTCAAAGTTTACAAACCACTTACTTATATATGACAAATTCTTTCTCTTTATAATGAAAACTTTTAAATAATGACTCATTCAAAAGAAGAAATGCCCATCTAGTTAGTCAGATTTCTGTTACTGGTATTCAAGTAGAGGGTGGAGTGTCCCAAATGTAATCACGCACTGGATAAGGGAATTAAGCCTGGAAACTACTACACAGTGTTCTTCTTGGATTTGTTCATTCATTCATCTTTTCAATTTTTAAAAAAAGTTTATTGAAGTACAGTTGAGTTACAATATGATATTAGTTTCACATACAACACAGTGACTGTGATAGTTTTATAGATTACACATAGTTATTATAAAATATATAGACATGAACTTATAAGCTATTGACCGTATTCCCTGAGCTGTACATCCCATGACTTATTTTATATCTGGTAGTATGTGTATATTAAACCCCTTCAACCTGTTTTACCCAATCCCCCACCCTACTCTGGTAACCACTCTTTTGTTCCCTATATCTGCAAATTAGTTTGTTTCATTTGTTTGCTTCATGAATTTCTCACTAAGTGCCAAGTAACCTACTCCACACTTTACATACAGCAGAGCAAAGGCCAGACCTCGTCCCTCCCTTCCTGGAGCTCAGAGTCCAACAGGGAAGATGAAATACAAGAACTTATAAACAACACAAGGGCCCCCAGGATGTTAAGGCAAGACCTAGGCCTGGGGCAGAGAAGGACTTCCCTACTAAAGACATCTGAGAACAAATTAACGTGAACTGCCCAAGATGAGAGAATAGAATTCTCCAGGCAGAAACCTGTGAGTGAGAAGTGAAGAAACATCAACATGGATGAAATGGGAGGGTAGGTATTGAAACCTGGAAAGGGAGGCAGGAAGTGACCTTGATGGACACAATAACAATGTTTGGATTTTATCCCAAGAGTGAGGAAAATGATGGAAAGGCCTTAAACAGTGAAGGGATGATTAGAAGCAGGCATGGACTGTGTCCCAGTGAGGACAGCAACAGGAAGACCAGCCTGGAGGTCATGACCAAAGTCCGGATGGGAAATGATAGTGCTGTGGTCCAAGCACCTGCCTGTGATGCCGAAGAGCGAACAGACATAAAGACATTCAATTGTTACCACGGCTACTAGCATTCCCAAAGGATTTATGCAGCAAAGATTTCTTGAGAACTTACTGTGTGTCCCAATCGGAACACAACAGTGAATCCAACAAAGTGCCTGCCTTCACTGAGCTTATGATCTAGAGGCACACACACAAAAATACCACTGTTTCACAGGAATATTCTAAGAGTAGATAAATAACCCTCACAGCAGCAGTGGTTTAGAAGGCTTCCAACCGGCAATAACTGCAGCATTAAGCCCTTTACACCTATTACTTATTTAACACTTGCAATTAATTCATGAGTTAGGTCACTCTTTGGGCCTATTCCACAGATGACAGAAAAAAAAATCAAGACAGACCAGCTAGCCTTAAAGTCACACTCAGCTTCATGGCTGGAGGTCTATGTTACATTCCCCAGCTAGCTATATTTGCCATAAACCTGATGTTATGACACACCTCATCTGCCCAAAGCCACACCCTCAATGGTGATAATTTTTCCTACGTGATCTGCATCTGATTCGCTGGCTGTTCTGTACACATCAAAGGCAAAGGCTGTAGGCTAGAAAGTTTGCTTTTTCACTAAGTGCCAAGTAACCTACTCCACACTTTACATACAGCAGAGCAAAGGCCAGACCTCGTCCCTCCCTTCCTGGAGCTCAGAGTCCAACAGGGAAGATGAAATACAAGAACTTATAAACAACACAAGGGCCCCCAGGATGTTAAGGCAAGACCTAGGCCTGGGGCAGAGAAGGACTTCCCTACTAAAGACATCTGAGAACAAATTAACGTGAACTGCCCAAGATGAGAGAATAGAATTCTCCAGGCAGAAACCTGTGAGTGAGAAGTGAAGAAACATCAACATGGATGAAATGGGAGGGTAGGTATTGAAACCTGGAAAGGGAGGCAGGAAGTGACCTTGATGGACACAATAACAATGTTTGGATTTTATCCCAAGAGTGAGGAAAATGATGGAAAGGCCTTAAACAGTGAAGGGATGATTAGAAGCAGGCATGGACTGTGTCCCAGTGAGGACAGCAACAGGAAGACCAGCCTGGAGGTCATGACCAAAGTCCGGATGGGAAATGATAGTGCTGTGGTCCAAGCACCTGCCTGTGATGCCGAAGAGCGAACAGACATAAAGACATTCAATTGTTACCACGGCTACTAGCATTCCCAAAGGATTTATGCAGCAAAGATTTCTTGAGAACTTACTGTGTGTCCCAATGGGAACACAACAGTGAATCCAACAAAGTGCCTGCCTTCACTGAGCTTATGATCTAGAGGCACACACACAAAAATACCACTGTTTCACAGGAATATTCTAAGAGTAGATAAATAACCCTCACAGCAGCAGTGGTTTAGAAGGCTTCCAACCGGCAATAACTGCAGCATTAAGCCCTTTACACCTATTACTTATTTAACACTTGCAATTAATTCATGAGTTAGGTCACTCTTTGGGCCTATTCCACAGATGACAGAAAAAAAAATCAAGACAGACCAGCTAGCCTTAAAGTCACACTCAGCTTCATGGCTGGAGGTCTATGTTACATTCCCCAGCTAGCTATATTTGCCATAAACCTGATGTTATGACACACCTCATCTGCCCAAAGCCACACCCTCAATGGTGATAATTTTTCCTACGTGATCTGCATCTGATTCGCTGGCTGTTCTGTACACATCAAAGGCAAAGACTGTGTCTGAATCAATGATTTATAGCCTCGGCACCTAGAAAACCAGCTGGGACACGGGAGGGGCTCAGAAACTGCTAGTTAAATGAATGAAAGTAAATTTAGGAAATTTATTCATGCATCGGTCTAAACCTGTATCTCCATCATTCTAAGACAACTCTCTGATCCTTTTCTGCCTGCCTGTATTATGCAGAATGGATGTAACTGTATCTTCCCAGGGTCATCCTTATGGACTCTAATTTTTGTACTTGGTTGTAAAAGCACTGATACCATCGGGAGGCTAATGAGGTCTATTGGGTCATTTGCCTGGATAACAGATTACTTCCTAATAGCTGTGCTAAGTGCTGGCATGGCGTTTAATGTCTTACCACTTTCAATATGTCTACTCTCATCCCCAAATTTGCTGCTTCTCATATATAATAATGTAAGACACCTGATACTTGTTTATTGGCCTTCTCACAAGGGCATGGAATATAGTGCAGAGATTCTGCAGTATCTATTTTAGCTACTAGGATGACTTTCTCCCTTCTTCCTTCTGACTGTTCAACCATCTTCACACCATAAGGTTAAACTGTATTTTCACTGCATTCAAAGAAGCATTATCAAAAGCACGAGAAAAGCAACTCAAAAGAAAACAGTATAGCTAAACATGTACTGTTAATGTATCCATATGATCACTCAACTCTGAAAAGTCCTGAAAGAGATGTTTTCTAATTTGGACCCTGACTTGAATGATACAATGAATTCAGAATATGTCACCTCTTGGTGTAGAAAATTCCATTACATACTATGCAAAATAAGCCATCTTATTCCTGATTATATTTAAAAAAGTGTTCTCTGGATTACAACAGATAATGTAGAAATCCAAAGGATTATAAGAGACTATTATTAACAACTCTATGGCAACAAACTGGAAAAAGCCACTCAGCTTCATGGCTGAGGTCTATGTTACATTCCCCAGCTAGCTATATTTGCCATAAACCTGATGTTATGACACACCTCATCTGCCCAAAGCCACACCCTCAATGGTGATAATTTTTCCTACGTGATCTGCATCTGATTCGCTGGCTGTTCTGTACACATCAAAGGCAAAGACTGTGTCTGAATCAATGATTTATAGCCTCGGCACCTAGAAAACCAGCTGGGACACGGGAGGGGCTCAGAAACTGCTAGTTAAATGAATGAAAGTAAATTTAGGAAATTTATTCATGCATCGGTCTAAACCTGTATCTCCATCATTCTAAGACAACTCTCTGATCCTTTTCTGCCTGCCTGTATTATGCAGAATGGATGTAACTGTATCTTCCCAGGGTCATCCTTATGGACTCTAATTTTTGTACTTGGTTGTAAAAGCACTGATACCATCGGGAGGCTAATGAGGTCTATTGGGTCATTTGCCTGGATAACAGATTACTTCCTAATAGCTGTGCTAAGTGCTGGCATGGCGTTTAATGTCTTACCACTTTCAATATGTCTACTCTCATCCCCAAATTTGCTGCTTCTCATATATAATAATGTAAGACACCTGATACTTGTTTATTGGCCTTCTCACAAGGGCATGGAATATAGTGCAGAGATTCTGCAGTATCTATTTTAGCTACTAGGATGACTTTCTCCCTTCTTCCTTCTGACTGTTCAACCATCTTCACACCATAAGGTTAAACTGTATTTTCACTGCATTCAAAGAAGCATTATCAAAAGCACGAGAAAAGCAACTCAAAAGAAAACAGTATAGCTAAACATGTACTGTTAATGTATCCATATGATCACTCAACTCTGAAAAGTCCTGAAAGAGATGTTTTCTAATTTGGACCCTGACTTGAATGATACAATGAATTCAGAATATGTCACCTCTTGGTGTAGAAAATTCCATTACATACTATGCAAAATAAGCCATCTTATTCCTGATTATATTTAAAAAAGTGTTCTCTGGATTACAACAGATAATGTAGAAATCCAAAGGATTATAAGAGACTATTATTAACAACTCTATGGCAACAAACTGGACAATGTGGAAGAAATGGACAGTTTCTTGGGGAAGATTAATCTCCCAAGACTCAACCAGGAAGAAATAGAAACTATGAACAACCCAATCACAAGCTCAGAAATCGAGCTTGTGATCGATTTTTTGTGATCAAAAATCTACCCAAAAATAAAAGCCCAGGGCCAGATGGCTTCACAGGTGAATTCTACCAAACATTTAAAGAAGAGGTAATGCCTGTCATTCTAAAACTCTCCCAAAAAATTGCACAGGAAGGAACACTTCCAAACACATTCTATGAGGCTGTCATCACGCTGATACCAAAGTCAGGTAAATACAACACAAAAAAAGAAAATTATAGGCCAATTTCACTGATGAATTTAGATGCCAAAATTCTCAACAAAATCCTAGCAAACAGAATTCAACCACACATCAAAAAACTCATACATCATGATCAAGTCAGGTTTAATCCCAGGCATGCAAGGATTCTTCAATATCCGCAAAACAATCAATGTGATACACCATATCAACAAATTGAGAGACAAAAATCACATGATCATCTCTATAGATGCAGAAAAAGCCCTCAACAAAGTACAGCATCCATTTATGACCAAAACTCTTCAAAAAATGGGCATAGAAGGAACCTATCTCAACATAGTGAAAGCCAGATATGAGAAGCCCACAGCGAACATTATTGTTAATGGTGAAAAACTGAAAGCATTCCCTCTA
The DNA here is from genome assembly GCA_022376925.1 of Tragulus kanchil. NCBI lineage: Eukaryota > Metazoa > Chordata > Mammalia > Artiodactyla > Tragulidae > Tragulus > Tragulus kanchil. Next base: position 38,257,949 of record JAIOJX010000025.1, read on the forward strand.
AGATCAGGAACAAGACAAGGGTGTCCACTTTCACCTGTATTATTCAGCATAATCCTGGAAGTTCTAGCAACAGCACGAGAAAAGCAACTCAAAAGAAAACAGTATAGCTAAACATGTACTGTTAATGTATCCATATGATCACTCAACTCTGAAAAGTCCTGAAAGAGATGTTTTCTAATTTGGACCCTGACTTGAATGATACAATGAATTCAGAATATGTCACCTCTTGGTGTAGAAAATTCCATTACATACTATGCAAAATAAGCCATCTTATTCCTGATTATATTTAAAAAAGTGTTCTCTGGATTACAACAGATAATGTAGAAATCCAAAGGATTATAAGAGACTATTATTAACAACTCTATGGCAACAAACTGGACAATGTGGAAGAAATGGACAGTTTCTTGGGGAAGATTAATCTCCCAAGACTCAACCAGGAAGAAATAGAAACTATGAACAACCCAATCACAAGCTCAGAAATCGAGCTTGTGATCGATCTTGTGATCAAAAATCTACCCCAAAATAAAAGCCCAGGGCCAGATGGCTTCACAGGTGAATTCTACCAAACATTTAAAGAAGAGGTAATGCCTGTCATTCTAAAACTCTCCCAAAAAATTGCACAGGAAGGAACACTTCCAAACACATTCTATGAGGCTGTCATCACGCTGATACCAAAGTCAGGTAAATACAACACAAAAAAAGAAAATTATAGGCCAATTTCACTGATGAATTTAGATGCCAAAATTCTCAACAAAATCCTAGCAAACAGAATTCAACCACACATCAAAAAACTCATACATCATGATCAAGTCAGGTTTAATCCCAGGCATGCAAGGATTCTTCAATATCCGCAAAACAATCAATGTGATACACCATATCAACAAATTGAGAGACAAAAATCACATGATCATCTCTATAGATGCAGAAAAAGCCCTCAACAAAGTACAGCATCCATTTATGACCAAAACTCTTCAAAAAATGGGCATAGAAGGAACCTATCTCAACATAGTGAAAGCCAGATATGAGAAGCCCACAGCGAACATTATTGTTAATGGTGAAAAACTGAAAGCATTCCCTCTAAGATCAGGAACAAGACAAGGGTGTCCACTTTCACCTGTATTATTCAGCATAATCCTGGAAGTTCTAGCAACAGCAGTAAGAGAAGAAAAACAAAAGGAATCCAGATGGGAAAAGAAGAAGTAAAACACTCTCTATTCGCAGATGACATATTATACATAGAAAACCCCAAAGGCACTATTACAAAACTACTAGAGTTAATCAACAAATTCAGCAAAGTCACGGGATACAATTAACAATTGTATAACAATTGATAACAATTAACACACAGAAATCACTGGCTTTCCTATACACAAACAATGAAAAATCAGAAAATGAAATCAAAGAGGCAATCCCCTTCACCAGTGCAACCAAAAGAATAAAACATCTAGGAATAAATGTACCCAAAGAAACAAAAGAACTGTACACTGAAAATTATAAGATACTCATGAGAGAAATTAAAGAAGACTTAAACAGATGGAGAGATATTCCATGTTCCTGGGTCGGAAGAATCAATTTGTGAAAATGACCATACTACCAAATGTCATCTACAGATTCAATGCGATCCCTATCAAACTACCAATGACATTCTTCACAGAATTAGACCAAAGAATAACACAGATCATATGGAAACACAAAAGACCTTGAATAGCCAAAGCAATCCTGAGAAAGAAAAATGGAGCTGGAGGGATCAGCCTCCCCAACTTCAGACTCTACTACAAAGCAACAGTCCTCAAGACAGTATGGTACTGGCACAAAAACAGAACTATAGACCAATGGAACAAGATCAAGAACCCAGAGATAAACCCATGCACCTATGGGTACCTCATTTTTGACAAAGGAGTCAAAAATCTAAAATGGGACAAAGACGGCCTCTTCAACAAATGGTGCTGGGAAAATTGGACAGCTACATGCAAAAAAATGAAGTTGGAACATTCCCTGACACCATACACAAAGATCAACTCAAAATGGAGTAAAGGCCTAAATGTAAGACCAGAAACCCTAAAATCTTAGAGAAGGATATAGGCAAAACCCTCAAGGACATCAATCAAAGCAAGATCTTTTCTGACCCACCTATTAGAATAGCAGAACTAAAAAAAAAAATACAAAAAAAAAGAATAACAGAACTAAAAAGAAAAATTAATATATGGGGCCTAATGAAACTTCAAAGCTTTTGTACAGCAAAAGAAACTACAAAAAAACTGATCAGACAACCCACAGAGTGGGAGAAAATCATAGCAAAGGAAACAGACAAAGAATTAATCTCCAAAATCTACAAGCAACTCAGATAACCAACATCAGAAAAAAGAACAACCCAATCAAAAAATGGGAAAAGGACCTAAACAGACACCTCTCCAAAGAGGACATACAGATGGCCCAAAAACACATGAAAAAATGCTCAACCTTGCTTATAATTAAAGAAATGCAAATCAAAACTACAAGGAGATATCACTTCACACCCGTCAGAATGGCCATCATCAACAAATCGACAGACAATAAATGCTGGAGAGGGTGCAGAGAAAAGGGAACCTTCTTGCATTGCTGGTGTGAATGTAAATTGATACAGCCTCTATGGAAGACAGTATGGAGATTTCTTAAAAAACTAAAAATAGAAGCACCCTACGACCCAGTAATCCCACTCTTAGGCTTATACCCTGATGAAATCAAATCTGAAAGAAGCACCTGTACCCCAATGTTCATTGCAGCTCTCTATACAATAGCTAGAACATGGAAGCAACCTAGATGTCCATCGACGAATGAATGGATACAGAAGCTCTGGTACATATATACAATGGAGTACTTTTCAGGTGTAAAAAGAAATGCTGAAGAATCAGCTCTAATGAGGTGGCTGGATCTAGAACCTCTCATAAAAAGTGAAGTCAAAAAGAGAAGGACAAGTACAATATACTAACATATATATATGGAATCTAGTAGGATGGTAATGATAACACACACAGGGAAGCAATGGAAATACAGACATAGACAGTAGACATATGGACATTGTAGGGAATGAACAGTGGGTGGGAGGCATAAAGGAAGTAGCATGAAAACCTATACTATCATATATGAAAAAAATAGCTATTGTCATTGCGCTGTGAAAAAAGGGGATCCTGCAGGGTTGCTGTGCGAAGGCCTGCAGGGGCAGGATGGGAGGCATATACATATGACTAATCTGGGATCATACATATGTGTAAACAACAAAACTCTGTAAAAGTTAAAAGTAAAATAAAAATTAAAAAAAAAAGTGTTCTCTCTCATAAGAGCCTTTCCTTTTCACTGATTATTTTGTTTGGCTGTCTCTACGGTTTTTTTTTTTTTTTTTCTGATTTCATTATGTCTCTCTTGTACTATAACTTGAATCTGAGCTACGGCAACTTTCTAGAGACAGCTCACAATTTTGCCTGTTGGAAAGGCTCTTAAGGTGAGCTAGAAAACAGGCCAGGAAAAAAGAAATTATACTCAGAGAAGGGAAGGCATACGACAAATGTCTATCGTGTTTTTCTGTTACCCTGTGAGTGTTCCTACAAAAAAAGAAAAGAAAAAAGCAGCATTATAGATGCTTTCTGGTCTGAAAGCTGACCAGAACTTCTTAAAATGAGAATTATCTCCCTTCTATAAAGGTTCTGTTGGTTCCTTGGGAAAACAGTTCATAATGACCACTTTCTTTAGTGTTTATAATACATTTGATTTTTTGTTGTCAATGTTAACGTATGACATGCAATATCCTAGTTAATTTCACAACTTTCATTTCCCATTAGACAATTTCTCATTATTTGCTAAATTTCTCTGAGTCCCCAGAAAAGTGTAAAAGATAGGCTGATGGTGTATATTGTTGGTATCAAGTAACACTACAGTGTACTGCTCCCAAGGCAATGCTATGAGACTGAGGGAAAACATTTTCAGGAAGAAGAAAAGATGTATAAACATAAAATTGAGGAAATATGCAAACAAGGGTCCTATTATACAAGTGGCAAAATAAACTCAGCGGCCCCAAATTACAACATAGTTGCCTTTCCTGAAAGACAAGTACCTTATTATAAGTAAAACCAAGAAACACTTGCTTGTTGCTTAGAATGTGAGCTAGTTCTGTGCCAGATGCTCTGTGTTCATCATCTCCTTAACACTCACTGAATCTGTATACCAGGAAATGGCATTATGCCCATTTTATGGAAGAGGATATTGAGGCTGAGAAAGATTAAACTGCCCAGAAAATACAACTGCCAAATAGGGAAGGTCTGTTTGACTCTCGAAGGCCTGCAGGGGCAGGATGGGAGGCATATACATATGACTAATCTGGGATCATACATATGTGTAAACAACAAAACTCTGTAAAAGTTAAAAGTAAAATAAAAATTAAAAAAAAAAGTGTTCTCTCTCATAAGAGCCTTTCCTTTTCACTGATTATTTTGTTTGGCTGTCTCTACGGTTTTTTTTTTTTTTTTTCTGATTTCATTATGTCTCTCTTGTACTATAACTTGAATCTGAGCTACGGCAACTTTCTAGAGACAGCTCACAATTTTGCCTGTTGGAAAGGCTCTTAAGGTGAGCTAGAAAACAGGCCAGGAAAAAAAGAAATTATACTCAGAGAAGGGAAGGCATACGACAAATGTCTATCGTGTTTTTCTGTTACCCTGTGAGTGTTCCTACAAAAAAAGAAAAGAAAAAAGCAGCATTATAGATGCTTTCTGGTCTGAAAGCTGACCAGAACTTCTTAAAATGAGAATTATCTCCCTTCTATAAAGGTTCTGTTGGTTCCTTGGGAAAACAGTTCATAATGACCACTTTCTTTAGTGTTTATAATACATTTGATTTTTTGTTGTCAATGTTAACGTATGACATGCAATATCCTAGTTAATTTCACAACTTTCATTTCCCATTAGACAATTTCTCATTATTTGCTAAATTTCTCTGAGTCCCCAGAAAAGTGTAAAAGATAGGCTGATGGTGTATATTGTTGGTATCAAGTAACACTACAGTGTACTGCTCCCAAGGCAATGCTATGAGACTGAGGGAAAACATTTTCAGGAAGAAGAAAAGATGTATAAACATAAAATTGAGGAAATATGCAAACAAGGGTCCTATTATACAAGTGGCAAAATAAACTCAGCGGCCCCAAATTACAACATAGTTGCCTTTCCTGAAAGACAAGTACCTTATTATAAGTAAAACCAAGAAACACTTGCTTGTTGCTTAGAATGTGAGCTAGTTCTGTGCCAGATGCTCTGTGTTCATCATCTCCTTAACACTCACTGAATCTGTATACCAGGAAATGGCATTATGCCCATTTTATGGAAGAGGATATTGAGGCTGAGAAAGATTAAACTGCCCAGAAAATACAACTGCCAAATAGGGAAGGTCTGTTTGACTCTGAAGGCAGTACCCTTGTGTGCTGACTTTTTTGAAATCATCTGGACCCTCACCTCCCACTGCCGAATATAGGACTTTTCAAGACATTTCGGGTGGTGGGACTGAAATTCATACCCATAGCATACAAATAAGACTTTACACATTATATATTTGAATACAAAAGACCAACTACACATCCTTTACTTACCTTTTCAAATAATTGGCACTAATACATTAATGGAAAAGACTCAAAGGTTTACAAATATCTCTAAAAGACTTTTTTTACATTCTTAAATTCAAATTCCAAGTTACACCCTTGTTCAGGCCATGCTATTTTCTCAGATTAATTACTGGATTAGTTTCCTAAATGATCTCTTTTTATTTTATTTTTTAGCCACCATGCTAGCATTCAGATTCAAAACACAAATTCAATACTACCCCTCCCTCTGTTTAAAAGAGGAAAGGACATTTACATGTAGATGATTTCTGCCAATAAGAACAGCTCAGGGGCTTCCCTGGTGGTCCAGTGGGCAAAGAATCTGCCTTGCAGTACAAGGGGCACTGGTTTGACCTGTGGCGGGGGAAGATCCCACATGCTGAGGACCAGCTGGACTGATGTTTCCAATGACGAGCCACTGCTCTGGAGCTCATGAGCCCAGAGCCAGTGCTCTTCAGTGAGAGAGGCCATTGCAATGGGAGGCCCACACAGGCCAAAGAATAAAGACAGATGAAAATAAATAAATAAATAACAATAAAAGAGGCCAAAATTAAAAAAAAAAAACCCTCATCTTAAGCTTAAACCCATCATCTCTAGAACATTCCTATCTCCCTGGCATGGAATATAGACTGCTTATTGGCTGGCACTTGTCACTCATCTGTCTTAAAATGGCTGTGAGCTCAAGGGTAAGAAAAAGTTTGTTAATTCAATAAAGGTTTATTGACACAAATTAAATTAGCAGTCTTACCCTTGGCACAAAATATTCTTTTATCATTCTACTATTCTTTTTCTTGTCTTATTCCTTTGTTTCCATTCTGAGAAAAAAAACGCACATATATCTCCGAACACCAGAGTAGCTGGTGTGCTACAGTAGGTGATCAATTTAAAAACATAGTCAATTATAAAGATAATACCCTTATCAGACTCATGTTTTCATTTTTCCTTGGAACATTTAAAAGGTGCTGTGCAGGAAATCCAAGTTTGTTTTAACATCAGTTTCATATTCTGGGCCAGCGTGTCTTTTCTACCAGGTAACCTTTGTTTATTCTCACTGGTCAGCAATGCCGACTGCTGGCCCTGTCAGTGGCTGCCTTTCTCTCTCCTTTCTTAGCTGTGCCCTGATGGCAAGAACCCCACACAGGCCCTGCTAGCTAGTGACAAGCTAGGAAGGCTTGCAGCCACCTGAGGGCAAGGCAGCCTCGCATTCCCAGGGCAACTGGCAGGTGATCAGCAGATTCTCTCTGAGTAAATGAGTGCACAAAAGCGAATACATTGACTCATAGTGACCAATACTGAGTCCAGGTTTCTTCAGTCATAAAAGGGCAATAAAGGCTGCCTATAATATTAGATATTGTCCATTACAGGACTGCCTCACAGGAGGCATTCTCCAAATTCAGTCTCTATTTTTTTAAATTGAGATATAACTGATATAAAATTGCATTGGTTTGTGTATGACATAATTACTTGATATGTGTACACATTGCAAAATGATTGTTAGAATTAAGTTTAATTACATCCATCTCTACCTGTAGTTCCAAAAGAATTTTTTTTTTTTTTTTTTTTTATTGAGAACTTATAAGATGTATTCTCCCGGCAGCGTTCAGATGTGGAGCACAGCACTGTTCACTACAGTTACCAAGCTGGACATTACAGCCCCAGGGTTGATAACTGGAGGTTTGTACCTTTGGACCACTTTTGCCCATTATCCCCTCACCCCGCCTCTGGTAACCAACAATCTATCCTCTGCATCTATGTCAGTCTCCATTCTGGTTTTAAAGCATTAGCAGCTCAAATACCATAAGATGTGCTTCCTCTGTGTCCTAAACTCGGGATCCTACAAGGATGAATCATCTTGTTGAAAAAGGAAGGAATTCTGGAATCTTATCAAATGACCAATGGAGAGAGAAATGATTTATTCTTCCTGCCTTGCTGGAAGGAGAAGGGCTGATCCCACCTGTTCCTTAATCCTTGAGAATGGATTTTGCAATAATAGTCACTGGAACAAGTGTCCTACCCACTTTCCAGCAATAAAACATGTGAAGATATCTCTCTAGATTTCTCTTCTAGTTTTTGCAAGTCATATTGACAAAAGGTAATCTGTGGGTGCTGCTTTATATGTTTTTTGAGGTCACTCAAGAGTATTTTATTTCTCTTGCCTGTGTTAACTAAACTCATAAATATTAACTCTACACAGAACTATGAAGATACACATCCTCGTTCATCTGGCCAAAATGCTGCTTGGCATCTCAGATTCTGTTTAGCCAGAGGTGCCAATGGCACGGTATCTTGCACAGACTGCTGCTCAGATGAAACTGAAAGGCTTCATCCAATACCCTATCACACACAGTGTGCCTCAGCATCTGTGGGATGTCAGCAAAGGATGCAAAGAGGTAGCCCTTGATCTCTTATGTGTCAGTCCTAAAATCAATCAGCAACTGGTTTCCTCCACAATGAACCCAACAGTGAACAACTAGAGATTCTTTCTGTTTTAAAATCCTGTCTTACTAAATATTTCAGAAATGTCCAGCAAGTATAGACATGTAAGTAATATAAATGCTAAACACAAAGGCCTGAAAAATATTCTTATATAAACGTGGTTTAAAAACATAGAGCAGCTAACAAATTACTTAACACATTTTCTGAGACAACCTAACATAAAATATACAGTTAAATGATGAATGAACATTAATGAGATCCCCAGAGATGACAAAGCAGGTCTTAACATTAAAAAAAAAAAAAAAACCTCCTTAAAGATTGTTTGCATACATCACAGGTAGCAAAAATGTGAAATACTCACTATAGGGCAATGTAACCATTTTATGCAAAATCAGAAAGATCTTCTCTCCTAAACAAGTAGACTTAATCTCAAAATGCTCCCAAGATATAATTAAACCAGTGTATTTTAATATATATTTATATCCTGCTTTATTCCAAAAAATGTAAGGAGGCTTACAATAAAAATCCTAGTTAAACTCATTCCAAAACCCTGGTAAAATATACAACTGAAGCACCAATATATTTTTATTAACACAAATTTATCTTAATTTTAAATCATGGAAGCATATTAGAATCAATGCTAAATTTATAGTTTGCCAAAACCACCATAAGAAACAACCTGTTTATCAATAGCGGACCTTTAAAATATACCAAAATAAGTATTGATATATCTTCCGTACATGTGTACACACACACATACATACATATATATATATATATATATATATATATATAGAATAGAATACATAACACTGAAAAACTTTTATGAGATGCAGTATAAATGTAAGTGTTAATGAAAAGACTGCATAAAAGTTACCTACATTAAAATCTATTTTATCTGATATGAGGATTGCTACTCCAGCTTTCTTTTGATTTCCATTTGCATGGAATATCTTTTTCCAGCCTCTCACTTTCAGTCTATGAGTGTCTCTAGGTCTGAAATGAGTTTCCTGGAGGCAGCATATGTATGGGTCGTGTTTTTGGATCCATTCAGCCACTCTGTGTCTTGGTTGGGGCGTTTAGTCCATTGACATTCAAAGTAATTATTGATACAAATGATCCTATTGTCATCTTCTTAGATGTTATGATGGGTTTGTTTCTTGGATCTTCTCCTTTTATACTTGTTGTCTATATAAGTCCCTTTAACACTTGTTGTAAGGCTGGTTTGGTGTGACTAAATTCTTTTAATTTTTGCTTGTCTGTAAAGCTTTTGATTTCTCCATCAATTTTGAAGGAGATCCTTGCAGGGTAGAGGATTCTTGGTTGCAGATTATTCTCTTTCAGCTGTTTAAATGTGTCCTGCCATTCCCTTCTGGCCTGCAGAGTTTCTGTTGAAAGATCAGCTGTTAAACGGATGGGCTTTCCCTTGTATGTCACTAGTTGCTTTTCCCTTGCTGCTTTGAGAATTCTTTGTGTTTAATTTGTGTTAACTTCATTAATATGTGTCTTGGTGTGTTTCTTCTCGGATTGATTCTGTTAGGTACTCTTTGTGCTTCTTGGACTTGATTGACTATTTCTTTTCCCATGTTGGGGAAATTTTCAACTATAATCTCTTCAAAAATTTTCTCATAGCCTGTCTTTATTCCAAAATGTAAGGAGGCTTACAATAAAAATCCTAGTTAAACTCATTCCAAAACCCTGGTAAAATATACAACTGAAGCACCAATATATTTTTATTAACACAAATTTATCTTAATTTTAAATCATGGAAGCATATTAGAATCAATGCTAAATTTATAGTTTGCCAAAACCACCATAAGAAACAACCTGTTTATCAATAGCGGACCTTTAAAATATACCAAAATAAGTATTGATATATCTTCCGTACATGTGTACACACACACATACATACATATATATATATATATATATATATATATATAGAATAGAATACATAACACTGAAAAACTTTTATGAGATGCAGTATAAATGTAAGTGTTAATGAAAAGACTGCATAAAAGTTACCTACATTAAAATCTATTTTATCTGATATGAGGATTGCTACTCCAGCTTTCTTTTGATTTCCATTTGCATGGAATATCTTTTTCCAGCCTCTCACTTTCAGTCTATGAGTGTCTCTAGGTCTGAAATGAGTTTCCTGGAGGCAGCATATGTATGGGTCGTGTTTTTGGATCCATTCAGCCACTCTGTGTCTTGGTTGGGGCGTTTAGTCCATTGACATTCAAAGTAATTATTGATACAAATGATCCTATTGTCATCTTCTTAGATGTTATGATGGGTTTGTTTCTTGGATCTTCTCCTTTTATACTTGTTGTCTATATAAGTCCCTTTAACACTTGTTGTAAGGCTGGTTTGGTGTGACTAAATTCTTTTAATTTTTGCTTGTCTGTAAAGCTTTTGATTTCTCCATCAATTTTGAAGGAGATCCTTGCAGGGTAGAGGATTCTTGGTTGCAGATTATTCTCTTTCAGCTGTTTAAATGTGTCCTGCCATTCCCTTCTGGCCTGCAGAGTTTCTGTTGAAAGATCAGCTGTTAAACGGATGGGCTTTCCCTTGTATGTCACTAGTTGCTTTTCCCTTGCTGCTTTGAGAATTCTTTGTGTTTAATTTGTGTTAACTTCATTAATATGTGTCTTGGTGTGTTTCTTCTCGGATTGATTCTGTTAGGTACTCTTTGTGCTTCTTGGACTTGATTGACTATTTCTTTTCCCATGTTGGGGAAATTTTCAACTATAATCTCTTCAAAAATTTTCTCATAGCCTTTCTTTTTTTCTTCTTCTTCTGGAACCCCTATAATTCGAATACTGGTGCGTTTGATATTATCCCAGAGGTCTCTGAGGCTGTCCTCTGCTCTTTTCATTCTTTGAGCTAGAGTCTGTTTTTCAGCAGTTACTTCCACCATTTTATCTTCCAGCTCACTTATCCGGTCTTCTGTCTCAGATACTCTGCTCTTGATTCCTTCTACAGTGTTTTTCAGTTCAGCAATTGAGTTGTTTGTCTCTGTTACTTTTTTGGTATGTTCTTGTATTTCTTTATTCAGTGTGTTAGTTGTATCTTGCAATTTCTCTGAAATTCTGTTTTCAGTGTCTTTGCTCATCTTTACTATCATTCTTCTGAAATCACTTTCAGAAAGTTTGTCCAAATTCTCTTCATTAATTTGATCTTGTGTGTTTGTTGATTGTTCCTTCGCTTGTGTGGTATTTCTCTGCCGTTTCATTGTTATTATTAATTTTTTAAAACTGATTCTGTTTGGGATTTCCTTTTCCCAGACTTTGAGTTACATCTGTTGGTGTTTGTTGTTTGGATGGGGCTTCTATTCTGGGTGATGCTGGTGATTGGGTGATGTCAGGACTTGTATACAAGTGATTACCTTTGCTGGCGTTCTCACTTGTATACTGCTACAGATGGCCCAAAAACACATGAAACGATGCTCCACTTCACTAATAATTAGAGAAATGCAAATCAAAACTACAATGAGATATCACCTCACACCCGTCAGAATGGCCATCATCCACAAATCAACAGACAATAAATGCTGGAGAGGCTGCGGAGAAAAGGGAACACTCCTGCATTGCTGGTGGGAGTGTAAATTGATACAGCCTCTATGGAAGACAGTCTGGAGATTTCTTAAAAAACTAAAAATAGAAGCACCATATGACCCAGCAATCCCACTCTTAGGCTTATACCCTGATGAAATCAAAACTGAAAGAAGCACCTATACCCCAATGTTCATTGCAGCTCTCTATACAATAGCTAGAACATGGAAGGAACCTAGATGCCCATTGACGAACGAATGGATCCAAAAGCTCTGGTACATATATACAATGGAATACTACACAGCTGTAAAGAGAAATGCAGAAGAATCAGCCCTCATGAGGTGGCTGGATCTAGAACGTATCCTAAAAAGTGAAGTCAGTCAGAAAGAGAAGGACAAATACAGTATATTAACACATATATATGGAATCTAGTAGGATGGTGATGATGGCACATGCAGTGAAGCGACAGAAAGACAGACATGGACAGTGGACATATGGACATTTTGGGGAAGGAACAGTGGGTGAGAGGCGTAAAGGAAGTAGCATGAAGGCCTGTACTATCATAAGTGCAAGAAAAGATTAGTCTGTTTCAGTACTTTTTTTTTCTGCTGATTTTTGATTCTTGTGTTTCAGTGTCTCTGTGGTTTTTTTCATTCAGTGTGTTAGTTGTATCTTGCAATTTCTCTGAAATTCTGTTTTCAGTGTCTTTGCTCATCTTTACTATCATTCTTCTGAAATCACTTTCAGAAAGTTTGTCCAAATTCTCTTCATTAATTTGATCTTGTGTGTTTGTTGATTGTTCCTTCGCTTGTGTGGTATTTCTCTGCCGTTTCATTGTTATTATTAATTTTTTAAAACTGATTCTGTTTGGGATTTCCTTTTCCCAGACTTTGAGTTACATCTGTTGGTGTTTGTTGTTTGGATGGGGCTTCTATTCTGGGTGATGCTGGTGATTGGGTGATGTCAGGACTTGTATACAAGTGATTACCTTTGCTGGCGTTCTCACTTGTATACTGCTACAGATGGCCCAAAAACACATGAAACGATGCTCCACTTCACTAATAATTAGAGAAATGCAAATCAAAACTACAATGAGATATCACCTCACACCCGTCAGAATGGCCATCATCCACAAATCAACAGACAATAAATGCTGGAGAGGCTGCGGAGAAAAGGGAACACTCCTGCATTGCTGGTGGGAGTGTAAATTGATACAGCCTCTATGGAAGACAGTCTGGAGATTTCTTAAAAAACTAAAAATAGAAGCACCATATGACCCAGCAATCCCACTCTTAGGCTTATACCCTGATGAAATCAAAACTGAAAGAAGCACCTATACCCCAATGTTCATTGCAGCTCTCTATACAATAGCTAGAACATGGAAGGAACCTAGATGCCCATTGACGAACGAATGGATCCAAAAGCTCTGGTACATATATACAATGGAATACTACACAGCTGTAAAGAGAAATGCAGAAGAATCAGCCCTCATAGTCAGTCAGAAAGAGAAGGACAAATACAGTATATTAACACATATATATGGAATCTAGTAGGATGGTGATGATGGCACATGCAGTGAAGCGACAGAAAGACAGACATGGACAGTGGACATATGGACATTTTGGGGAAGGAACAGTGGGTGAGAGGCGTAAGGGAAGTAGCATGAAGGCCTGTACTATCATAAGTGAAGAAAATAGCTCTAGTCATTGCTCTGTGAGAAAAGGGGATCCTTCAGGGGTGCTGTGTGATGGTCGGGAGGGGAGGGAAGGGGGGGATATACATGTGACTAATCTGAGAACATGCATGTCTGTGAACAACAAAACTCTGTAAAAGTTAAAAGTAAAATAAAGGTTTAAAAAAATATATATAACAAAAAAAAAACTATCAGGTAAATAAATGCATCATTTATTCCAAAAAATAAAAATAAAAAAATAAAATAAAATTAATGTTATAATTAAATTTTTTCAGCTTGAATTGTTAAATTTTACACAACTATGTTGCTTCTTGCTTCTTTATGTTGTTTTTGGTTCACCTTAATGATCTTTAAGGCATCATTCAGAACCATTTACTACTGTATTCAGTTTTATGGCTCACTCTGTAGAAAATGCATGCAAAGCATTTTAATTCAAGTTATAACTAAGTGAATTTTTCAAATACATTGATTTGAATGCAATAAAAGGATAATAAATGCAAAAAAAAAGTTACCTACAAAAAATATATTTTATTTTTATGAAGTAGAAAGCTACACATTTAAGAAAAATGCATACTGTTCCTATAATTATATTCCTATAGGAAAAGGCCATGTTTGCTACCCAAAACCACATACTTCCTGTAGATGAGTAAGAGCAGATGATCTATTATCACTCTCCTTGCTGACTTCACATGTTTTATTAAGGTTTTATCGCTTTATAGGCCAGAGTTTCATCCTAGGCCAATCCATGCACTGTAAATAAGGAACCAGAACCTAGTGAAGTTTCATGGTATATAAAAGGGTTCAACTTAATAGCATGGCTGTTACACTTAGGGATGAAAACCTCTTTTACCATTCCCTAAAATTAGTATTATACAGCTTGAAAAATTAATACACAAGTCACAAGTTATCAGTCATATCTCGGGTCATGTAAAATTTATTTTACAGCAAATTTATTTTATTGCAAAGAGCCACTCATCCAATGAGGAGAAATAATTGAAAAAAGGACCAAAAATGAAATACATTATGAGAAGGACTGTATTACAAAACATATTACATCTTTCTATAGCATGTGTGCATGCTCAGTTGTATCCAACTCTTTTTGACCCCATGGACTATAGCCCACCAGGCTCCTCTGTCCATGGAGTTTTCCAGGCAAGCATACTAGAGAGCAGGTTGTCATTTCCTCCTCCAGGGGATCTTCCTGATGCAGGAATTGAGCCCATGTCTTCCGCATCTCCTGTATTAGCATATGGGTTCTTTACCACCAAGGCACCTGGAAAGCCCATTCTATTTTGGATTTTTTTTTTTTTTTTTTGCCTCTAAGTCATCATTTATTTTTCATCCATCTTTATTATTCTTTGGCATGTATTGGCCTTCCTTTGCAGTGGCCACACTCATTGTAGACAGTTGGCTCTGGGTGCATGCACTCCAGAGCACTGGCTCACACCTCTTGGGGCTTGTAATTGGACACACTGGCCCAGCCATTCCTTGGCACGTGGGATCTTCCCAGGCCAGGGATTGAACTGATGCCCCTTGCATTGCAAGGCAGACTCTTTACCCACTAGACCACCAGGGAAGTCCCTGGAAATCCCATTCTATAGGATAAATGGCTATGAAGGCATACTTGTATATGCCTGGTATTTTAAAATTTTGAAAACTCCTGATATAAAACAGTGATAGGAAGCACATAATTATAGTCAAGCAGTTTTTTTTTCAATCTATGGACGTAGAAAAGAAATATAGTCCATGAAATTATTTCCTATAGGAAAAGGCCATGTTTGCTACCCAAAACCACATACTTCCTGTAGATGAGTAAGAGCAGATGATCTATTATCACTCTCCTTGCTGACTTCACATGTTTTATTAAGGTTTTATCGCTTTATAGGCCAGAGTTTCATCCTAGGCCAATCCATGCACTGTAAATAAGGAACCAGAACCTAGTGAAGTTTCATGGTATATAAAAGGGTTCAACTTAATAGCATGGCTGTTACACTTAGGGATGAAAACCTCTTTTACCATTCCCTAAAATTAGTATTATACAGCTTGAAAAATTAATACACAAGTCACAAGTTATCAGTCATATCTCGGGTCATGTAAAATTTATTTTACAGCAAATTTATTTTATTGCAAAGAGCCACTCATCCAATGAGGAGAAATAATTGAAAAAAGGACCAAAAATGAAATACATTATGAGAAGGACTGTATTACAAAACATATTACATCTTTCTATAGCATGTGTGCATGCTCAGTTGTATCCAACTCTTTTTGACCCCATGGACTATAGCCCACCAGGCTCCTCTGTCCATGGAGTTTTCCAGGCAAGCATACTAGAGAGCAGGTTGTCATTTCCTCCTCCAGGGGATCTTCCTGATGCAGGAATTGAGCCCATGTCTTCCGCATCTCCTGTATTAGCATATGGGTTCTTTACCACCAAGGCACCTGGAAAGCCCATTCTATTTTGGATTTTTTTTTTTTTTTTTTGCCTCTAAGTCATCATTTATTTTTCATCCATCTTTATTATTCTTTGGCATGTATTGGCCTTCCTTTGCAGTGGCCACACTCATTGTAGACAGTTGGCTCTGGGTGCATGCACTCCAGAGCACTGGCTCACACCTCTTGGGGCTTGTAATTGGACACACTGGCCCAGCCATTCCTTGGCACGTGGGATCTTCCCAGGCCAGGGATTGAACTGATGCCCCTTGCATTGCAAGGCAGACTCTTTACCCACTAGACCACCAGGGAAGTCCCTGGAAATCCCATTCTATAGGATAAATGGCTATGAAGGCATACTTGTATATGCCTGGTATTTTAAAATTTTGAAAACTCCTGATATAAAACAGTGATAGGAAGCACATAATTATAGTCAAGCAGTTTTTTTTTCAATCTATGGACGTAGAAAAGAAATATAGTCCATGAAATTATTTTTATGGAAAGCATCATAAAACTGCACCACACCCAATTAAAAATGATACAGGTTCACCTCAATCAAAGATATTTTCATTTCAGCAGTATAAAATTAAACAAATCTTTTATAACTAGGAGAAACATAAATCAAGAACAAAAACATTAAACTCCAAATTAGCAATGGAAATGAAGAAGTGATTTGATGATTTTATACTGAGTTTATATTTTTAAAATACCTCGATCGCAAAATACCACTAATTATTCAACAAAGGTGTCAATTGAATAACAGCTTAATGAAACTGAGTAAAACTAAACTATCACCTGGGGCTTTGCCATCAGCTCAGCAGGAAAAAGAATCCACATGCAAAGCAGGAGACAGGGGTTTGACCCGTGTGTTGGGAAGATTCCCCAGTGAAAGAGATGGCTATCCCCTCCAGTATTCATGATAGGAAACTCCCTGGACAGAGGAGCCTGGCATGCTATAGTCCATGGAGGGCAAAGAGTCAGACACAACTGAGCGACTAAACAGCAACAAACTGTCACCTAATTCAATAACCAAGAGTTTAAAATGAGCAGTTATTATTGTCAGAAACTGTCTAGATGTCAATGTTCTGCATAGAGTAAGGAATCTTCTCTTTCATCCCCTAAGCAATTCATCAGTGAGACATCTAACATCACACCCCTCCAGGTGAGGTCCACACACCTCTTGGGTTGTGGGATGTGACAGCAGGTGACCTTAGTTTTTTTTGTTGTTGTTGTTTGTTTTTTAAGATTTATTTATTTATTTATTTTTGGTGGGGATGGGGTGGAGTAGGGTGGGAGGGGGGCAGGCGGGCCACTTCTATTGGTCTTTCATTTGTCCATTTTCATCCATCTTTGTTATTTGGCCCGTGTGGGCCTCCCATCGCGGTGGCCTCTGTTGTCACAGAGCACCGGCGGCTCCAGAGCTCCGGCTCGGTAATTGGACACATCAGTCCAGCCGCTCCACGGCATGTGGGATCTTCCCAGGCCAGGGATCGAACCGGTGCCCCTTGCACTGCAAGGCGGTGTCCTTACCCACGGGACCACCAGGGAAGCCCTGTTTTTGTTGTTGTTGTTGTTGGTTTTTTTTTTATCTTAATTTAGAAGTAGAATGCTTTCAAAGAAAAACACCTTGGACAAAAGCCTCAATATACGCTGATGGGCCCTGGAATCATCAGAATGCTTCTCTCAATTTTTGTTTATTCTTTCCTTTCCCCAGAACCCCTTACTCAACTCCCACCCCCATTCTTTTCAGATCAACATCAGGTGAACCTCAGCCCTGGTGTGAAACTAGAAGAAAATTTTCCTGCATTTCCCAGGCAGTGCCCCATCTGGGAGGGCTTCCCAGGTGTCACTGTGGTAAAGAATTGGCCGGCCAATGAAGGAGATATGTGTTCAATCCCTGGGTTGGGACTATCCCCTGAAGGAAGAGCACATGGCAACCCACTCCAGTGTTCTTGCCTAGAGAATCCCATGGACACAGGAGCCGGCAGGGTACAGTCCATAGGGTTTCAAAGAGTTGGACACCACTGAGTGACAGAACATGTGCATACACACCCACCCTATCTGGGGCAGTACTCCCGAGGCCCCTGGGCACCAGGCAGCAGCAAGCCCCCAAGGGCAGCATCCTTCCCAGGGCCCAGGCAAGGAGCCTCCCAGCTCCTTACATTCATCCATTCTGAGCACATCACTGGCAAACAACAAACATGGCACAGACTGCTCTGAAGTTTGGACATCCACCATGATCACCAGCAGAAGATCAACAAGCTACCTACTAATAAAACAGGTAAGAAGAACACTTTGAATAAAGAGGTTTCTTATCAGAAACCCAAAGAGGAAAAGTAAAGTTTTGGCTTGGGAGATCAAATTCTGGTCCCACTACCTGACTCTGCCATGTTCGTTCACCTTTTGGAGCCAGTATTTACTTGTTATTGAAAGCGGGACAGGGGTTTCCCTGGTGGTCCAGTGGGTAGAGAGTCCGTCTTGCAGTGCAAAGGGCACCAGTTCAATGCCTGGCCGAGGAAGATCCCACGTGCCACAGAGCAGCTGGACAGGTGTGTCCAATTACGAGCCAGTGCTCTGGAGCGCATGAGCCCCGAGCCGGTGCTCTGCAACAAAAGAGACCTCTGCAATGGGAGGGCAACACAGGCCAAAGAATAAAGATTGATGAAAATAAATAAATAAAAAACCAATAAAAGAGACCAAAATTAAAAAAAAAAAAAAAAAGGCAGAACAAGGTGGACTTCCAACACATTGACTTAGAGTACGCATCACGTGACTGGTGTGCATGAAGTTCTTAGAATAGAACCCGACATTAGGTGGTATTTCCCGAGGGCCACTGATATTACATAATGTTCACATGCAATCCTCAGACACACAGAATCATCATGCAAGTTAGTAACAGCATGAAAAAAGGGACAAATTTTAAAGTATTTTATATATTATACTCATAAAACAATGGGAGTTACGGTTGCTGTAATAAGGAAAATATGCTTTATGTATATGAGAAAATTCTACCTGAAGTACTTAAAATATTGATGAAACTAAACTCTCTCATAAATGTTCAAATGATTTTGTTAAGTAAGTTAAAGTGTTAGTTGATCAGTCATATCCAACTGTTTGCAACCCTATGGACTATAGCCCACCAGGATCCCTGTTCCATGGAGTTTTCCAGGCAAGAATACTGGAGTGGGTTGTCGTTCCCTCCTCCAGGGAATCTTCCTGGGATTGAACCCAGGTCTCCTGCATTGCAAGCAGATTCTTTACCATTTGAGCTACTAGGGAAACCTTTTGTTAAACTGTGTGTTAAACTGTGCGTGTCCTGTATTTACGTGTACATTACATAATTTTGAAGAAAACCTATCTGAACATACAAATAGCAAATTCTCATTTGAAGTCAGACACCTGTGAAATAGACACCCAGGGTAACAAAGGAAAACTTTTTTCCAGTATTTTCATCCATAAGTACATCTAGGCTGTAGTTTATTGAGTCACAATTTCCTACATGTAAATGTAACATATCAGGAACATAATATAAATCTATCCAGTCAAAATTGAAATTTTCTAAAAGATCTACTTAGGATACATATAGTACCATGACATTATTTCAAAACAAAAAGACCAAGTAGTCTTATGTATATGGCACAGACCGACAGACATGGCCCCAAGAACAGGCATTTATCAAAATACTGTCACTGAAGCATGTGTCAGTATACATACTAAATACTCTTGTGACCTGAATAAAATTTTAACTTCCCACAACTCTCTGGTCATAACTTTGTAACTCTTAGTTAAATCTTTATTTATAAATATTTTAAACTAGTATTATAATAGAAAACAAGCCTATTTACCTACTGACAAAATACCTATGGCTTTCAAATGCCATAATCCTCTTCCTCCTCTTCCATAGTGAGAAGCCTGAACTCTAAGGGACATTTATTTCTAAATGACTAGACTCGATGTATTTTTATAGCCCCCTTAAGTTGTGAATTTATCACAGTTAAGCAAATGTCAAGCACATATTGCTCCAAACATAAAGCACTTTTGTAATATCTAAAAATATTTAATTTCTCTCTAGATGAATATAGGAAAATGCTAACACGACAAACTTTTACTATACAACTTGCATCAAAGGTTCTTTATTTATTTAACTCTCTCTGTTAAATTGTAGCATATTGATGATTAATTCTTCTCTGTTTATCAATTGTCATTATAAACTTTCCTTTTCAATCCTTACTTAAAAAGAAAAGGGAACAGAGGTGTAACCCACTCAAGTTCCTGGGATGTAAAAATTCAAAGTAAGGCAAAGGCTGTGAAGGTGAGGAATGGGTCAAAAAGGGATAAACAGGGGCCAGTGATTAAGAGTTTGCCTTCCAATCTGGGGTCGAAGTCGGGAAACTAAAATCCCACACGTCACAAGGCAACAAAGTCCTCGCCACAACCGGAGAGAAGCCCACGCATCGCAAAAAAGATCCCACAGGCCACAACTAAGACCCCATGCAGCCAAATAAATACACAGATAAATAAATATAAGAAAGAGAACAAACACATTGAGATCAGAACTTTTTACTTCTCAGTTTATAGAGTATTATTATAAGAGAAAACCCACAAACAAGTATCCTTAAATTATGAAAATGCACTGAAAGTACCCTCTTTTAAAAAGGGCCATATTTATTCAACTATGTGTTCCCAATACAAGGTAAACCCCTTATTAAAATGCCATGCCTCAGTTCTTTGTTTCCTAAATTTAAATTATACGAAACTGCTTAATCACTGAGGTTTCTAAAAGTAGTAGGTTCTAGAATCTCAAGGGAAAAAAAATGCTTCTATTTTCAAGACACTTATAGCTGTGTTTATCCTGGTTCATTAGAGTACTTGACCAGTAAGTTAATATTTAATTGGCAAGTTCTTTTAAACAGGATAATAGCACACCAATAATAGTATTTCCATAAACTAAGTTTGGTCTAGGAAAATGGGAAGCGGATACAAAAACACTGAGAAGATATGATGAAATAAGGTAAACCACAACTCACAAAAAAGACAGACTGCAACAACAACAACAACAATCCAAAATGCTACATATGTGATTCACTTGCTGGGTTCACAAAAGCAACCCATTTTTCAAGCACGGTTCCTTTGGGTTATCCCGGCAGAAGAGAGCTACGTAAAGGAAGAAGTTATGCTGGAATGAAAGGAGAAATGAATTGCTTTTTTTCATCTGTAATTCTGGACCAACTTCCTTACACAGTTCTCTCTGTCTTTATTAATTTTCTTTTCTGGACCAGTCAGCTAGGACATCATCCGAAGAGATAAGCCAGGGTTCCGAGAGCAACTGCATTCACCATCTGATCAAAGGTGTTGACTTCTCTGCCTTGTCCTCACCATAGCTTTTTTTTTTTTTTAAAGAAAAGCTAATAATTTGAACACCTCATAACCAGAATTTATTGTACCACATGGTTCTTACACATTTCTGATAGAGGTTAGGAATTTTATAGCCTATAATGCTCACATCCCCTTGGGTTATGTATAAGACCTGTATCTCCCTTCCTCTCCAAACAAAAGGACTCCAGTTACCTTCAGTTACCCACTCAAAAACTGGCAAATATAGCTGTAAAACTAGAGGTGAAACAAAGGAGTACCAATAAACTTTATAGGTGCCAAAATAAATGAATCATCTCTACAGCTTTTACTTCTCAGTTTATAGAGTATTATTATAAGAGAAAACCCACAAACAAGTATCCTTAAATTAAAAAGGGCCATATTTATTCAACTATGTGTTCCCAATACAAGGTAAACCCCTTATTAAAATGCCATGCCTCAGTTCTTTGTTTCCTAAATTTAAATTATACGAAACTGCTTAATCACTGAGGTTTCTAAAAGTAGTAGGTTCTAGAATCTCAAGGGAAAAAAAATGCTTCTATTTTCAAGACACTTATAGCTGTGTTTATCCTGGTTCATTAGAGTACTTGACCAGTAAGTTAATATTTAATTGGCAAGTTCTTTTAAACAGGATAATAGCACACCAATAATAGTATTTCCATAAACTAAGTTTGGTCTAGGAAAATGGGAAGCGGATACAAAAACACTGAGAAGATATGATGAAATAAGGTAAACCACAACTCACAAAAAAGACAGACTGCAACAACAACAACAACAATCCAAAATGCTACATATGTGATTCACTTGCTGGGTTCACAAAAGCAACCCATTTTTCAAGCACGGTTCCTTTGGGTTATCCCGGCAGAAGAGAGCTACGTAAAGGAAGAAGTTATGCTGGAATGAAAGGAGAAATGAATTGCTTTTTTTCATCTGTAATTCTGGACCAACTTCCTTACACAGTTCTCTCTGTCTTTATTAATTTTCTTTTCTGGACCAGTCAGCTAGGACATCATCCGAAGAGATAAGCCAGGGTTCCGAGAGCAACTGCATTCACCATCTGATCAAAGGTGTTGACTTCTCTGCCTTGTCCTCACCATAGCTTTTTTTTTTTTTTAAAGAAAAGCTAATAATTTGAACACCTCATAACCAGAATTTATTGTACCACATGGTTCTTACACATTTCTGATAGAGGTTAGGAATTTTATAGCCTATAATGCTCACATCCCCTTGGGTTATGTATAAGACCTGTATCTCCCTTCCTCTCCAAACAAAAGGACTCCAGTTACCTTCAGTTACCCACTCAAAAACTGGCAAATATAGCTGTAAAACTAGAGGTGAAACAAAGGAGTACCAATAAACTTTATAGGTGCCAAAATAAATGAATCATCTCTACAGCTTTTCACAGCTGTTCAAGATCCACAGTTTATTATTATTATTTAAAAGAGAAAAGGGTGGCATTGGTGGAGGTGTAGGAGATGTAACAATCAGCTCCGATTTCTTTCCATGTTTTGAGAGAGGGTCTCAACTCTCTGAAAAACAGCTAGGCACCCATTGCTCTCCCATATGTAACACATGCACAGAATGCTAGATATAATTTTAAGAAGTTTATAGAGGCTCCCTGATTAACACTTCATAAACTGTAAAAATGGCAGTGACACATGTATATGGGAAGCGAAGTCTTTACATACAACCAACTGGTTACAGGGTCTGAGACTGAGCACTGAGGATGAGTGACCAAGGAAGGGAGGCACAGATGGGGAACCGATGCCCAAAGGGGCGGCACAGCCCCTGGCTTTGCTCTGTTCACTTTTACGCAGGAAACAAAGGTAGCCAAAGAAAGCGGAAGTTCTTAGTGACAGTAGTGAGAAGAAATGGAATTTTCTCAGGCAGCCTATTCAAGTACAAAAAATACAGAAACGATATCACTAGTCATTTAGAAAAATCTTGGCCACCCAAAGGCATTTCTCATCTACTCCTGCGTGTTTTCATTTGGCTTATTTAGGATCAAGCGCTGTATAGAAGTTAATAAAAATAAAACTAATTATATAATTAACACTATTAATTTATGTATACACATACATATAAGTATGTATGTTTTTATCCATATAACATCATGTGCTTTCTTCTTTAAACAAAATCAAAAATAAGCTTTAACTGAAACTGGATCATAGCAACGTAGGCCAAGATCCATACTCTATGTAACTGGAGTAAGTATGCTTAATGTCTTACTATATGCTATGGGTATTAAAGGATCTTATTGTGAAGCTCATAGGAAAGGCAAACAACTCAGCCAAAAGCGTCACAAAAACTCTTCTGAAATTCAAAGTATGTTTTCTTCAGCAACAAACTCACTTTTCCCTAAAGAACTTTTCTAATTTATAAGCATCTTGACATCTTACCAAAAGATTAATCACCCCTGTTGGGTTTAGGATGTGTTTGTGTTATAAACAGAATCATGCTTTTGAATCACTGTTTAGTATAATAGTCACAGGTTCTGGAATATTCCAGTTCACATAGTAATTGACTGGGCTTATAAAAGAGAATTTTCAAGAAGTCAAAATGCTATGTGCCAGGTATTTCAATAGGAACTTTCATCTAAGTTTTCATTTTAATTATATAATGCTAACATCTTTCATGGGGGAATGGCTCAGCAGGTAGAGAATCTGCCTACAATGGAGCAGACACAGGATACACGTGTTTGATCCCTGGGTCAGGAAGATCCTCTGGAAGAGGCAATGGCAACCCACTCCAGTATTCTTACCTGGAGAACCCTATGAAGAGAGGAGCCTGATGGGCTACAGTCCACAGGGCTGCAAAGAGTCAGACATGACTGAGCACTCAGGCATGCAGCATCTTCCATAACACAATATTAAATGCAGACGGACAAGAAATTGTATTTTAGACCCACAATGTATGGGGCTCCCCGGACAACGGAGTGTGTGGCTAGGGCCATGGCTGTCACCCTTGTAGGCATCCTCCTAGGATTCCACTCAATCTCTGTTTGAGCATCAGGATATCAGGGCTGTAAATACTAGGTATAAATCTTCCTCTCTCTCTGGCCTATAAGCTCCATAAGGCAGAAGCCATACATTAAAGGGCACCTGATGAATTTCTTTTAATGGGGTGTTTGTTTACAGATAACATGTCAGGGATTTTAAAGAATGTAAAGATAATACAAATCAAGAATGATTTTAAATAAAAGGAAGAATCTCTATATTGATAGCCCACATCAGTTACACATGATCAATTTCGACATGAGTTTCTTCCATAACACTATGATATGCTTTTCTTTCTCAAATGTAATCCAATTCAACATTATGCCAATGACTCAGTAATTATTGTGAACATCAGCTATTATATAGAACTTTAGGGGCTTTTCTGGTGGCTCAGAGGGTAAATAATCTGTCTGCAATGCAAGAGACCTGGGTTCAGTCCCTGGGCAGGGAAAACCCCTGGAGGACAGCATGGCAATCTACTCAGTATTCTTGCCTGGAGAATTCCATGGACAGAGGAGCCTGGTGGGCTACTGTGCATGGGGTCACAAAGAGTCAGACACAAGGGAAGTGACTAACACATAGCTGTAAGCAGACAGCATAAGCCAAGGACAGAGAGGACCACACTCAACCTTGTTCCAGCAGCAGCTATCCAAGCAGATGCTCTTCCAGGCCTCCTCTGTCATTCTTTCCCATGCTCCTCAAATATGACACAATTAAAGGAGAATCATGGACTCTCTAGTTTTCACCTCAGCTTTGACACCTAATCATCTGAATCTAGGACATGTTCAATCTCCCTGGTCCACCATCTCTGCAGCTATTAAGTTTATGATAAACCACCCACCTAGGGCCATGGAAGAGCTCGAATGAACCCTTGCTCTAGCTTCAGAGCCCTTCCTTCTCCTCCATCCTTACAAGGTGCACCTTCTCTTCAAAGTTACAGAGGTATAGGGAACCGTGCTATCTGAACCCCAAATTGGGGTACATAATCACACAACTAGACTAATATTTAGAAGATGGATTTCCTGGAAAATTCAGGCCCCAGGGCGTTCCCCCGAAGTGCAGCCTCTCTGCACTGCTTCTTTACATTGAAAGTCCTTTTGTGTCTTTATCTCCATATTGGCCATTCTTTCATTTCACTCATTGATAATATCATATTATTCGTCCCTGCGTTCATTAAAGTTTCAGTATACCAAGCATTAAAGCTGTGAGACCACAGCAGGGAAGAGATGGTTCCTGTTCTCACTGTTATAGAATTTACAATCTCAAATCTTGAGGGAGAAAAGGCATTTTTTTATTTAAGTGTAGTTGATTTATAGTATTAAATTAGCTTCAGGTATACAAGCGTGATTCAACACTTGTACAGATTATACTCTACTTAAAATTACAAAATAATGGTTATATTCCCTTATAACATATCCTTGTAGCTAATCCACCTACTGGCAGTAGTTCTACCCCTATCTTGCACCCCTTTTCCCTCTCACCACTGATAACCCTTAGTTTGAGCTATCAGTCTGCCGATTTCTATTTTGTTATATTCATTCACTTATTGTTTAGATGAAGACAACTGCTCTCTCTCTCTCACTCACACACACACATACATACAGAGGAAAGAGGTATTTAATAAAAAATTATTCAAATGAATAATTATAAATTGGGAATAACTGCCGGGGAGTACAGAAGAGACATCAGGTCCTAGGAAACCAGACTGAGCAGAAGGGAGGGCTGAGACGCTGGGGAGCCCAGGGAGGACCTCTGAGGCCTGCACATGCCATCAGAGGACTGAAGGAGACCCTCTCGATCATCCCAGAAAGGTTCCCCTGGTGCATCTTTTTACTACCCTTTCTTATATTTCATTTCACAGCTTTTCATTCTCCCTGCAATCCCTCTCTTCCCATACCACATCAGTGGGATATGGCTGAAAGGCAGTCAGACTGAATCAGGAGACCCAGCTCTAGGTCTTGGCTGTAAAGCTGACACAGGTGCCTCCCGGCCTGGGCTCTGTCTGTAGATGGGGGAGGGAGACAGGTGCCTGAGGGCCTCCTCTGGATACCTTGGGAATGAGACTGTAAATGACAGGTGACAGAGATCCTGGGGACTCCAGAGCTATTTTTCCTTACTACTTATTTGCCTTTCTCCTATATTCAGATCTTTAGTGGTCTCTTCACTTAAGTTAGTGATCTCTGATTAAAAAAAAATTTAGATATCTCTAAGTCAAACTGGATCACAACATAATGCATCTTCCTTCCAATCACTCATTCACTTAATAGACCTTTAAAATACGTCCTTTATGTACTGACGTCACTGGAATGAGGGGTTAGGATTTGAAAAAACTAAAGTTAACTCTTCATATATCTCTATTGGTTGGTAAAGATCATTTGGCATTTTCTCTAAGATGTTATGGAAAATCCCAAATGAACTTTTGGTTACTGTAATATCTCAAGTCTCACTTATAAGTTCAAAGGGGTCAAAATACCCTCCTTCCCAAATTGTATTGTCAATCTCAGGCGTCAGTGAAAGCAATAAATGGTGCATTAAAAAGGAAAATCCCAAATCACCCGTTTTCCTCTCACCACTGATAACCCTTAGTTTGAGCTATCAGTCTGCCGATTTCTATTTTGTTATATTCATTCACTTATTGTTTAGATGAAGACAACTGCTCTCTCTCTCTCACTCACACACACACATACATACAGAGGAAAGAGGTATTTAATAAAAAATTATTCAAATGAATAATTATAAATTGGGAATAACTGCCGGGGAGTACAGAAGAGACATCAGGTCCTAGGAAACCAGACTGAGCAGAAGGGAGGGCTGAGACGCTGGGGAGCCCAGGGAGGACCTCTGAGGCCTGCACATGCCATCAGAGGACTGAAGGAGACCCTCTCGATCATCCCAGAAAGGTTCCCCTGGTGCATCTTTGTACTTCCCTTTCTTATATTTCATTTCACTGCTTTTCATTCTCCCTGCTATTCCTCTCTTCCCATACCACATCAGTGGGATATGGCTGAAAGGCAGTCAGACTGAATCAGGAGACCCAGCTCTAGGTCTTGGCTGTAAAGCTGACACAGGTGCCTCCCGGCCTGGGCTCTGTCTGTAGATGGGGGAGGGAGACAGGTGCCTGAGGGCCTCCTCTGGATACCTTGGGAATGAGACTGTAAATGACAGGTGACAGAGATCCTGGGGACTCCAGAGCTATTTTTCCTTACTACTTATTTGCCTTTCTCCTATATTCAGATCTTTAGTGGTCTCTTCACTTAAGTTAGTGATCTCTGATTAAAAAAAAATTTAGATATCTCTAAGTCAAACTGGATCACAACATAATGCATCTTCCTTCCAATCACTCATTCACTTAATAGACCTTTAAAATACGTCCTTTATGTACTGACGTCACTGGAATGAGGGGTTAGGATTTGAAAAAACTAAAGTTAACTCTTCATATATCTCTACTGGGTTGGCCAAAAAGATCATTTGGCATTTTCTCTAAGATGTTATGGAAAATCCCAAATGAACTTTTTGGTTACTGTAATATCTCAAGTCTCACTTATAAGTTCAAAGGGGTCAAAATACCCTCCTTCCCAAATTGTATTGTCAATCTCAGGCGTCAGTGAAAGCAATAAATGGTGCATTAGAGGGAGAAAATTCCAAAAAAAAAAGTCTCACATGTCAAAGTTAATGCCTAATTAATTTTACTCAGTAATTATATTTTAATTCAGTCAAATAGCTTTACAGTTATAGGCAAAGTTTGATAACTTCTGAGTAACATGACCATTTAATAAGTTGATATCAATTTATTGGCTAATTTGCTTGTTGGGTTACCATAAAAATGAAACTTTTATAAAACATTAAATATCATGCCCACACCTTAGTTTTCCTCTCTGTTCATGTCTTATTTTTCTTGATTAATAATACTGAGTAAATACTGAGAGAACAGAGGGACTTCCTCATGCTGCTACCCTCTGGTTAGCTGGAAACAAGCATGTACTTTTTCTCCATGATCTGCTTGACTGACACTTGGCTATGGGGAGCACTGAAGCCCGTCAGTTTGGATTAGAGGACCGGAGACTACAGGAATCAATTCAAGAAGAAATATTTAGGGAAAAGCCATTCTCTTTGCTTCCATGAATGTTAATGTTTTTAAAGCTATACCGAAACTGGTATTCACTGTAAAGTGTAATGATGCTGAGCTACTTTCTGCAATGGGAGACCGAATGCAGAAGTTACATCAGATGCCTCATTTGTGTGCTTAACAATTAATAATAATAATATACTCTTGTTCTTACAAAGGCAAAAAAACCAATTTCATTTAATAAATCCTCTATACACATGCACTATATATTTTCAAGACAATTTCCCTTGTTCTGTCTTTACAGTTGGACTTCCCTGGTAGCTCAGACCATAAAGAATCTGCCTGCAATGTGTGAGATCTGGGTTCAATCGCTGGGTTGGGAAGATCCCCTGGCGAAGAGACAGGCTACCCACTCCAGTATTCTTCCCTGGAGAATTCCATGGCTCATCCATGGGGTCACAAAGAGCTGGACACAACTGAGCAACCTGACTTTCTTTTAATTTCCTAGGTTGATGGGCAGATCATTATACGGCACATCTGAAAAGCTGGCAAAGGTCACACAGAGAGGTGCTGGTGAGACCATCCCTAAAATACCCATCTGCTGGGCTCACTAGGCTTCTGTTGCATTCTGGATCCTTTTGACAGTCTATCAGCCTATGAAAGCAATAAATGGTGCATTAGAGGGAGAAAATTCCAAAAAAAAAAGTCTCACATGTCAAAGTTAATGCCTAATTAATTTTACTCAGTAATTATATTTTAATTCAGTCAAATAGCTTTACAGTTATAGGCAAAGTTTGATAACTTCTGAGTAACATGACCATTTAATAAGTTGATATCAATTTATTGGCTAATTTGCTTGTTGGGTTACCATAAAAATGAAACTTTTATAAAACATTAAATATCATGCCCACACCTTAGTTTTCCTCTCTGTTCATGTCTTATTTTTCTTGATTAATAATACTGAGTAAATACTGAGAGAACAGAGGGACTTCCTCATGCTGCTACCCTCTGGTTAGCTGGAAACAAGCATGTACTTTTTCTCCATGATCTGCTTGACTGACACTTGGCTATGGGGAGCACTGAAGCCCGTCAGTTTGGATTAGAGGACCGGAGACTACAGGAATCAATTCAAGAAGAAATATTTAGGGAAAAGCCATTCTCTTTGCTTCCATGAATGTTAATGTTTTTAAAGCTATACCGAAACTGGTATTCACTGTAAAGTGTAATGATGCTGAGCTACTTTCTGCAATGGGAGACCGAATGCAGAAGTTACATCAGATGCCTCATTTGTGTGCTTAACAATTAATAATAATAATATACTCTTGTTCTTACAAAGGCAAAAAAACCAATTTCATTTAATAAATCCTCTATACACATGCACTATATATTTTCAAGACAATTTCCCTTGTTCTGTCTTTACAGTTGGACTTCCCTGGTAGCTCAGACCATAAAGAATCTGCCTGCAATGTGTGAGATCTGGGTTCAATCGCTGGGTTGGGAAGATCCCCTGGCGAAGAGACAGGCTACCCACTCCAGTATTCTTCCCTGGAGAATTCCATGGCTCATCCATGGGGTCACAAAGAGCTGGACACAACTGAGCAACCTGACTTTCTTTTAATTTCCTAGGTTGATGGGCAGATCATTATACGGCACATCTGAAAAGCTGGCAAAGGTCACACAGAGAGGTGCTGGTGAGACCATCCCTAAAATACCCATCTGCTGGGCTCCACTGCCCAGAGGCTTCTGTTGCATTCTGGATCCTTTTGACAGTCTATCAGCCTATGAACCTATTCTCAGAATAATGAGCTTTTATTTAGTGTATAACTAGATTACATAAAAAACAAAACGACTGATGGTTATCAAAATATTTTAAAAAGTGTTACACTAATGTACTGCTTTATTAATCTATTAAATAACAAGACCCAGTATAGGTCTAATACTGTGACTTTTAAGCAGCAATGAGCTTAAATATCTTGAGATAGCTACAACAACTATCATGTGATATGAAAATATCTGTGATTTCCCTCAGTGGCAATGTCACAGGTTGTCAGTACGACCATGGTTTCCTGCTTGTGTTCATAATTGACGGAAATGCTCAGTTTCAGCTAGTTATTAGTGAAACTGAAAGTGTAATTATTTTCTCTCACCCAAGCTTACAAACTCTTGGAAATTCTGCCCACTGATGCCCTCTGGGACCCTTGATAACTGTCCCAACAAAGATCGCCAATGGACGACAAGATAGCCACAGGAGTTTCAAAGCATCTCAAAACATGACAAAAAATGTTGTCCTTAATATCAATATAAAAATCTAAAGGTCAAACCAAAAAAATGCCAAAATTCTTTTTTCATAAATTCAAAGTTTTATTTTCTCACCCTCACCAACCTTAATTTTCTGAACCTTTATACAAATCTCTAAAAGGATTTCAAGAAATACAGAATTTCAGCATATCTAAGTGTGCTGAAAACCTTGTTGGGTAAATGTTCTTTGTTTTCCAAATCAAGAAAAAGATAACAGCAGTTGTGTGCATTAACATGCAAGGCTGTTAACTGTTAGGAGGTAGGATGTATTTGTATCTGTGCTTTCCCCAAGTTCTCCCCTCTGGGGGCCCTCCCTCACCATTTGTATCTTTCATTAAGACTTCTGTAGCACATGGCTTGCTCGCTAACTTCAGTATCATCCTGTCCAATCTGTCATGGTATCCTTGGAGAGAAACCCTGAAATAGCCTCCAATTCATTCCTTATAAATACAGAGACCACAGCGTCTAAACTCAAAATAAGCTTTATGGGTATACTTGTGGGGAGAACTAGGCACAACTTTTGCTATCAGAAGGCTCCTGGAAAACCCAGAAGGGATGACTCAGTGCACACAGATGCAAGTTCTTTTCCCTTCTAAGATACCAGTTGATCTTCCTGTTAAAACACTGGGATACATGCCTGCTCTGCATGCTATTCAGCTCAAACCAAAAGAAACATCTCTGTTCTTCCTCATTAGTACATAAGCCACTCACCTAGGAGACAAAGATAAGACCTAAGAAACCATGAAAAAACTCTGATTTCCTCGTTCTCCCACATATCTTAAATTCAGAGAGATTATGTTCCACCCTTCACATCAAAAGCTAAAATTACAATAACAAAAAATCTCTCCAAGAGTTATAACTGAATTTTCTAGAGTATCAAATCAGTGACAAGACCTACTGCTAGTCATGCTTGGATTTTATTAGTAAAACAATAGCTGGATGTACAACTACATTGGCAATATGATTTTAATGATGCCAATCTTCAAAAAAAATTCACTCTACTCTTTTATATTTTCTGCAAGATTATGCTAACACTAACTTCCTGGGTGGCACTAGTGGTAAAGAAATCACCTGCCAATGCAGCAGACATAAGACATGTGGCTTTGGTCGCTGGGTGGCAAAGATCTCCAGGAGGAGGCCATGGCAACCCACTCCAATATTCTTGCCTGGAGAATCCCATGAACAGAGGAGCCTAGCAGGCTTCAGTCTTTAGGGTCACAAAGAGTTGAACACAACTCTAACAACCTAGCACAAACACTCTAACACTGCATGATCTTTTATTAAGGAAAAACAGTCCTTATAAAGTTCATAAAGCACGCAACATTCCATGAACCCAGTCTTGAGTTTTGTCACATCCACAGTTATCCATTTTAAAGCATTCACAACACTTGAGAATTGCAAAAAGTTCCCAGTACCTCTACATTTGAGCTCTAAATTTCCCTGGAGAAGGAAATGGGCAGCCCACTCCAGTATTCTTGCCTGGAAAACCCCAGAGAAACGTGGAGGTCTACACTCCATAGGGTCACAAAGAGTCAGACACGACTGAGTGCTCAGGAGTAGAATTGGGTGGCTGGTGATAGGGGTGATGGGGGGGGTTCCTATATATATGTGTGTGTGTGTGTGTATATATATGTGTGTTTATATATGTATATATATATATAATGGATTTGTCATGAGATTTTGCCTCATTTCAAAAGCTACCTAAAAATTAGAAAGTAGTTTTCAAAGACTGCAACTGTTTGAGCTGATATGGCCATCCAAATATTAGGCATACACTTTCAACATACTGTAACTGTTCTGTCGGTAAGATCCTATTACGCAAATACTATCACAATATTAAGTCAACAATGCTATCATTTAACTGGAATCTATAACATACCAAATTTAAAGGCACTCTCAAGCTGAAAAAAAAAGTTTATTAAAATTCAGCTTGGGTTTAACGTGAAAAATGTTAACGTTCCCAAAAGAAAGCGAGCTAAGCAATCATGTAGAGATAGATATTAACCTGAAATTTAAGACACATTGCTGAAGTGAATGATGAGACTATCAGCTTGAGTTCTTCAGTTCATTAGCTTAACCGCAATCCCAACCTAATATCCATAAAGGCACAGAGGCAGATGTAACATACCTCTTTTAAGTGTACAGAACTGCACAAATTTTTCATTATCCACATCACAAGGATTTATGTTCAGTATCACCTTAGTGACAGTGAAGAGAAATACAGATAAGCCTGAGGAAGAAGCTAACTTTAAAAAAAAAATATTAAAAACCTGTATTTCTTATGTTCAGTACCAACATACTACCAAGAAATACATCCCTCTTTGAAACACAAAACCAAAAAAAACAACAAACTGAAAATGACCCATTATGTATCCACCCACTAACACATCAAAGCGATTTGCCATCTTTGTCCCAAACCTGCCCTCCGCCTGTATTTCCTGGGTCATCTCCCCAGATGCCAACGCCAGGTGTGCTAGGGGTCTTTTTGAACTTGCCCTTCTCCCAAAGCCCCACCAACACTCACTCACCAAGTCCTGCTGACTCCACTTAAATGTCCTCCAGACCCATTACTTCTCCTGGTGCCTGCGAGAGGAGTTGCCACACCTCTCCCCAGGTGCTCTCCCTCTGCTCCACCCTCCATCAACCACTGCCACGCTGGCCCAGGCTCTGCCAGGGGCACTCACCACCAATCCTCTTTACACTTCTCATTTCCCCTTAAAGTCACTGACCGTGGAGGGTAGGAGCACGCTATCTTCTCAGCTTGGGATGTGCTTTCCTTATTAATAAAGTGCTTCAACTGAATTATTACCTCCTCAAAGAAGGGAACCCCAGGGAGGGAACAGAACCCTCAGTCATGTGGCAGCACGTTCGATGGGTGGCAGGGCTGTTTAGCTACCCTGTGCTTGCTCCACCCCGTCTCTACTACTCTTCTTTTTGCATTGTTAGTCTTACATTATCATTTTTTTTTTGTCCACTTCTCAATTGGTCTTTCATTTCCACCTTTGTTCTTCGGCCTGTGTGGGTCTCCCATCACAGTGGCCCCTCTTGCTGCAGAGCACCAGCTCTGGGCGCATGCGCTCCAGAGCTCTGGCTCGGTAGTTGGACACATTGGTCCAGCTGTTCCGTGGCACAGGGGATCTTCCCAGGCCAGGGATTGAACCAGCGCCCTTTGCATTGCAAGGTGGTGTCCTTATCCACTGAACTACCAGGTAAGCCCCATCATCGTTATTTTTGATGACAATAATAAGTAATCTATGGTGGCCTATTTTTTATTATTCATAAAATTAGCATGGTACTTTGACATATGCAATCAGTAAGCTAATATTTCCTGGGTCCTGGTTACATGGAGAGTAATGGGAACTCTATACATTCTTTCAGAGTATAATGGTTCATTGAGGGGGCTTCCCAGGTATCTCAGTGGTAAAGAACCTGCCTGCCAAGTGGGAGACATGCGTTCGATCCCTGGGTTGGGAAGATCCTCCGGAGAAGGAAATGGCAACACATGCCAGTATTCTTGCCTGAGATATCCCATGGACAGAGAAGCCTTGAAGGTTACAGTCCATGGGCTCACAAAAGAGTTGGACATGACTGGCTGACTAAAAAATAACAAATAACACATCAAACACAGGTGAGGGAGGAAGCAGGAGAAAGCAGACCTGAAGACTGGATGGATATGGCACCTGGTATGGGAAAAAGGAGTGTGAGTAAAAGAAAAAATAGGTTTGCTCTCTACATCTGTGTCTCCATTCCGGTTTTGCAAATAAGATCATCTAGGCCACAGCATTGAGGGAAAGGTAAGCTGAGATGATTGGGAGATTGGCACTGACACATACACACTACCAATACTAAGTATTAATATACAATAGATAACTATGAGAACCTACTGTATAGCTCAGGGAACTCTACTCAGTGCTATGTGATGACCTAAATGGGAAGGAAATCCAAAAAAAAGGGGATACATCTATACATACAGCTGATTCACTTTACTGTACAGGAGGAACTAACACAACGCTGTGCTGTAATTACACTCCAAAAAAATTTAAGAAACAAATTAAAGCTGGCCATTGCCACAAGTAAAGATAAGACAATGGAAAAGATACAAGTGACTATTTAGGAGGTATACCCCCCGGGAGACCCCGGGAAATGGTCCTCTCCTTTCATCAGTCTCCTTGTCACGCTGTCCAGGGTGACTTCCCCAAACACCCAGCTCTGTGGAGACAGCTTTTTCCCACCACACTGAAGATTCCTCCCAGGCACTGACTTTCCTGCTCTGTCTTTTCTCAGTTTGTTACACTAAGCTTCTCTCTGGGTCTACTCCTTCACTGCCTGCTACCATGAATGGCTTTCTGGGGAAAAAAAAACGGAGTCAGCACTTTAGAATTCTTCACAAGCCATGGGACTGCCCTTTTGACACCTTAAGGCTTCTCTCTGGGTCTACAGTGCAAACCTGGGTCCTGGTTACATGGAGAGTAATGGGAACTCTATACATTCTTTCAGAGTATAATGGTTCATTGAGGGGGCTTCCCAGGTATCTCAGTGGTAAAGAACCTGCCTGCCAAGTGGGAGACATGCGTTCGATCCCTGGGTTGGGAAGATCCTCCGGAGAAGGAAATGGCAACACATGCCAGTATTCTTGCCTGAGATATCCCATGGACAGAGAAGCCTTGAAGGTTACAGTCCATGGGCTCACAAAAGAGTTGGACATGACTGGCTGACTAAAAAATAACAAATAACACATCAAACACAGGTGAGGGAGGAAGCAGGAGAAAGCAGACCTGAAGACTGGATGGATATGGCACCTGGTATGGGAAAAAGGAGTGTGAGTAAAAGAAAAAATAGGTTTGCTCTCTACATCTGTGTCTCCATTCCGGTTTTGCAAATAAGATCATCTAGGCCACAGCATTGAGGGAAAGGTAAGCTGAGATGATTGGGAGATTGGCACTGACACATACACACTACCAATACTAAGTATTAATATACAATAGATAACTATGAGAACCTACTGTATAGCTCAGGGAACTCTACTCAGTGCTATGTGATGACCTAAATGGGAAGGAAATCCAAAAAAAAGGGGATACATCTATACATACAGCTGATTCACTTTACTGTACAGGAGGAACTAACACAACGCTGTGCTGTAATTACACTCCAAAAAAATTTAAGAAACAAATTAAAGCTGGCCATTGCCACAAGTAAAGATAAGACAATGGAAAAGATACAAGTGACTATTTAGGAGGTATACCCCCCGGGAGACCCCGGGAAATGGTCCTCTCCTTTCATCAGTCTCCTTGTCACGCTGTCCAGGGTGACTTCCCCAAACACCCAGCTCTGTGGAGACAGCTTTTTCCCACCACACTGAAGATTCCTCCCAGGCACTGACTTTCCTGCTCTGTCTTTTCTCAGTTTGTTACACTAAGCTTCTCTCTGGGTCTACTCCTTCACTGCCTGCTACCATGAATGGCTTTCTGGGGAAAAAAAAACGGAGTCAGCACTTTAGAATTCTTCACAAGCCATGGGACTGTTCCCATTTGGCAGCTACCTGTTAACCAGGGAAAAATCTAGCTCCCTAATAGAGTCTGTGCAAACAACGATCCAGTCTGGATCACCAAGACAAGTATCGAAATTCTGATTCCATATGTGGCATTGCACTCATGAGTTTATGTGGTTTTAAAGTGTGAGCTGTAAATAGATAAAATCAAGAGCTCTTTTAAGGTGCCCATGGTGTGAATTAAAAATAAATTAGAATACAATTTCACATTGCCGTATAGAAGTTACATGCTTGGGCTCTTCATTTCTATTTACCCTCCGCATTTTATGACTACAGCATTTGCCCACAGAAATTTAAATGCCCCAAACGGCAGCATTATTAGAAACATACCCTAGACTTGAAGCGTGAAACACTAGAGTTGGACTAAAAATAATCGACAGACAGAACTTAAGTGGTAACAGATCTGAAAACTGAGAAGTATTTGCTCAGCACCAGTCTGATCAGCATGATCACCATTCCTCTTAAAACCTTCAGTTTCTCTACGTGTTAAAGCATAAACTGCCATTTCTCTACCACAAATGGAGAGTGCCCACTGTAATGTCAGTAAAGACATTCTTATCCAGAGACATCTTTTCCCCGCCTTGGCAGGATCTTAATGAGGAGAACAAGACAAAACCAGCACACTAATGTCACAGGAGGAAAGGTGTAGTGAATTATGCTGCAAAAAAGCAACGAAACTCACCTCCGAGCTCAGGGTCAGCTGCGATGCCTGCCAGTCTCCCCACGTGCCACATGGAATCAGATGCAGTGGATGGCATGGAAGGGTGGGAAGTCAGCACAGCCTTCTTAGGAGCAGTAACATTCTACATCAGTCACAGGCTGCTTTCCTGGAGACAGAGATGGTGTGGCCAGCCCATCCACCGGGAAGCATGCACAGGGAAGGGTTTTGCCAGTGTTGGGGATGGATGGGAAGATCTGTCCTGTGGGGATGGATGGCTAGGGACAGGTGGCAGGCGACTGGCCAGACTGGGCCATGCTGTCTGTCCAGAGAACAAGGCAGGGTTCCTGTTCCTTAGGGAAGGAAACCTGAACTCCACACAGTCCAGAAATGACTGGGTCCAACAGGCTACTGGAGGCACAGAAACCAGCCTGAGAGTTCAAAGGACAGTTTTTCCATCTACTCGACACTTATTTTCCTATGGCTCCATATAGACCTCACTATAAACCAATAATTCAAGAGTTAAAAACAAAAACAACAAGAAACTTGACTAAGCAATGCAGTGGTTGCTACTCAATCTATTTTGCTCAAATTTTTCATGTACAGGTATTCCTGAAGGTGATGTGATTAGAAGAATCAAATAATTAGCCTTCTTATGTAACATTGTCTCAACACATACGCATGTGTGTTAGTAAGCTTACCTGTGAAAGAAAAAGATGTGCATGATTTGGGGTAAAATTACATGGCATGTTGTCAAAATCAAGACTTTTAGGTAGGAGTACCCCTAACTCTTCAGTTTTTAAGAAATAGAGATGGATGTAGGCAAGAAGATGCTGAAATCTGGGGGAATAACTGGCTTACTTTAAAAGAGAATAATAAATGCTACCAATAACTATTATTCAGAAAATAAGTTATAAATGTTAAATTCCCATCATTACTTTTAATTCTCTGAATTATGAGGGAGAAAGGACAGCTGGTAAGAACTTCTAAGGACTTGTCTGCAGAAGGAACTAGATAAATGCCCAAGGACCCACTGGTTTGACGACTTCATAATTCTACAGTTTTATAAGTATACAGACACAAAAGAGGCTCTCAAAGACAACTACTACAGCACAGAATTAAATAGGCCTATCCTGCCTTAGAGACAGTGAAACTTTTCTACCAATAATCTTGTGCATTAACAGTCCCTTTAAAGGTAGTCTCCAACCCACCAGAGAGAAAAAAAATGAGGGGAAAAAAACATTTAAAGGCACTCAGAACTTCAGAGGGTGTCAACCAAATTTACATGGGACATTTTTCTTAAAATTTTGCTAATATAGGGCTTCCCCTGGTGGTCCAGTGGGTAAGGACACTGCCCTGCAGTGCAAGGGGCGCCAGTTCGATCCCTGGCCTGGGAAGATCCCACGTGCCATGAAGTGGCTGAACCCATGTGTCCAGTTTCCAAGCCGGAGCTCTGGGGCGCATGCACCCAGAGCCAGCTCTCTGCAACTACAGAGGCCACCGCGATGGGAGGCCCACAGGAGCCAAAGAACAAAGACTGATGAAAATAGAGAAATGAAAGACCAATAGAAGTGGCCCACCCACTCCCCTCCCTCCCCAACCCAACCCCCGCCCTAAACAAATAAATCTTAAAAAAATATGTAATAAAATTTTGCTAATATAAAAACATGACCTAACTTGATCCTCACACACCCGAGAGGTAATAGGATAGAGAGTATACACATGGAGCAACTAAAGATTAGAGGCATTAATGAGGTAATAAGCTAGTGAGGGGCAGCACCCAAAAGGATAAGATTGAAAGGACAGGTGGAGGAAGCTTTCAAACTCTTCCCATGAAAATCATTATTTCTATGCCCTGATTTTTCATTTCTTCATTCTGCAAACATTCTACTACTGTTGGTACCCTGTACAGAAAAGAAATAAAGGATGAATACAGATCAGGCACCAAATAATTTTAATACACTCTATTTAAAACTGGAGGCAAATACACCTGCATCATGATTTAGCAAATGAAGACGAACTACTTTTTCAACCATAAGGCATTAAAATGAAGATCTATCCTCTGATAAAACACTAAATAAAATATTCCATCTTCAAAGGGGTTCTATGGATAAATAAACCAAAACAGATAAATGTCTCTCAAAGACAACTACTACAGCACAGAATTAAATAGGCCTATCCTGCCTTAGAGACAGTGAAACTTTTCTACCAATAATCTTGTGCATTAACAGTCCCTTTAAAGGTAGTCTCCAACCCACCAGAGAGAAAAAATGAGGGGAAAAAAACATTTAAAGGCACTCAGAACTTCAGAGGGTGTCAACCAAATTTACATGGGACATTTTTCTTAAAATTTTGCTAATATAGGGCTTCCCCTGGTGGTCCAGTGGGTAAGGACACTGCCCTGCAGTGCAAGGGGCGCCAGTTCGATCCCTGGCCTGGGAAGATCCCACGTGCCATGAAGTGGCTGAACCCATGTGTCCAGTTTCCAAGCCGGAGCTCTGGGGCGCATGCACCCAGAGCCAGCTCTCTGCAACTACAGAGGCCACCGCGATGGGAGGCCCACAGGAGCCAAAGAACAAAGACTGATGAAAATAGAGAAATGAAAGACCAATAGAAGTGGCCCACCCACTCCCCTCCCTCCCCAACCCAACCCCCGCCCTAAACAAATAAATCTTAAAAAAATATGTAATAAAATTTTGCTAATATAAAAACATGACCTAACTTGATCCTCACACACCCGAGAGGTAATAGGATAGAGAGTATACACATGGAGCAACTAAAGATTAGAGGCATTAATGAGGTAATAAGCTAGTGAGGGGCAGCACCCAAAAGGATAAGATTGAAAGGACAGGTGGAGGAAGCTTTCAAACTCTTCCCATGAAAATCATTATTTCTATGCCCTGATTTTTCATTTCTTCATTCTGCAAACATTCTACTACTGTTGGTACCCTGTACAGAAAAGAAATAAAGGATGAATACAGATCAGGCACCAAATAATTTTAATACACTCTATTTAAAACTGGAGGCAAATACACCTGCATCATGATTTAGCAAATGAAGACGAACTACTTTTTCAACCATAAGGCATTAAAATGAAGATCTATCCTCTGATAAAACACTAAATAAAATATTCCATCTTCAAAGGGGTTCTATGGATAAATAAACCAAAACAGATAAATGTCTCATTTTCTGAAAATATCCTAGTGAGTTAATGACAATGGCAGAAATAGAATTCTATATATGACACTCTGATCTCCTGTTTTTAAAATATGCATATGCTATATTCCCTTCATGCTTATGTCCTGTTAATAAATTCTTCAAACGAAACACCTGGCCTTGACCATCCCTTCTTAGTGATTCTATTCATATCCTTGAAGATGATGTGACTGTTAATCTCAGCATTCCTGAAAGCTGAACAGACGCAGTCAAACAGTAAAGAAAATCTCTTAACACGCAAGTAAACAATGGCAATTTGAAATATAACGTGTGTGTGTGTGTGTGTGTGTGTGCGTTAGCTGCTCAGTCATGTCTGACTCCTTGCAACCCCATGGGCTGTAGCCTTCGAGGCTCCTCTGTCCATGGAATGCTCCAGGCAAGAATACTGGAGTAGGCTGTCATTAAGCAATCTAATTCAGAGGAGCTTATTTTAAAGAATATATATTGTAACATATTTATCACATATATAATATATATTTCTATTATGTTTTATAACATTAAAAATGGTTTATTACCAAAAGGAAGGTATACAGAAGGAAAAACCTGATAACTTTAATTCTTCAAAGTCAGTAACATGTAAACTCAGATACTGATTTGATTAACTTCAAAGAAAAAGTGATTAGATTATAGCATGAACTACTATAACTTATCTGAAGTAATAATAACCAAGATTAAATATTCCAACCTCTCCTCTGATTTCTAAGTATACTTCAGATGGCTTAATCCCTTTAAAGTATGTTTTCCAACCTAAATAGTTTAATAGTTTATAAATTCCTACTAGAGGAATTTATATACCACTTGTAAGTGAAAGATTTTTCAGCAATACCTGATTATATCTGATTATATATACACACACACACACACACACACACTTGTTATATGATTTGGAAACATTATAAAGAGAAGGTAGATGTCTTTCATAAGACATTAAGAGTAAACCAGCATTTTATGTCAGTTTTCAATTTCTAAGGCGATTAAACATTATGCGTCCCTACGTAAGTCAATGCTGTGCTTGACTTCCTTCTGAAGCAACTTCTGTTCTGCCCAAATCCACTGTCTCGAGCAGTGCTGCTGTCTTACTAGTTGCAATCCACTGTACTCTCCATCACTTGACTCTCGTCCACCTGTTTCACAACCACCTTCTCCATATTGCTATCGAGGCACAAACACACTTCCCCTGAGCAGGCTACCTTAGATACCCACACAAGTTTGCTGACTTAAACTGAAAGATGATATTTTAAAAATGTTAAAATTGAAGTTAAGAGCAGTCACACACACAATCTAATTTAAGACTGGTTAATACCATATATCTATGGAATGGCCGTTGATATCCTCATATTGGCAACAAGGAAATTTCAGAATTTGGAGGATTTTAAAAAATTATGCCAGAGCTAAAAATTCTGAATAACAAAACCAGGATTCAAATGCAGGTCTGGACTGAAAGGTTTATGGCATGGTGCTCCAAGGCTGCTGCTCAAGATATGAAATGGTATCCCCCATGTGGAAGTAGTCACATTCACTAGAACTCTTCACAACAACCAAATACCCTCATCTCTAGGCCATTTTTTCCCTCACATTCTCTCTATGAATGACATCAAATGACAAAGGGCTATCATAAATAAAAGGAATTCTAAACTTAGTAGGAACTAAGGAGATAGAATTTCTTCAAATCATACGTTACAACATTATTTCACCTACTTTCTATGAATGTAAATGAAATATTCCCGATATTAGAATATCATGTTCTCATTATTTACAAATCCCAGTCTATAAAAGAGGCAAAAAATAATAACACAGACTTGTCTAGACTCTTCATGTTAGAAGAAACATCTAAGATCAACAAGTTCTACTGATTATTT
Source organism: Tragulus kanchil (assembly GCA_022376925.1). Classification (NCBI taxonomy): domain Eukaryota; kingdom Metazoa; phylum Chordata; class Mammalia; order Artiodactyla; family Tragulidae; genus Tragulus; species Tragulus kanchil. Next base: position 38,299,699 of record JAIOJX010000025.1, read on the forward strand.
CACAGATGAGGAAATTCGACCCAGAATGATTCAATTGCCTCAAGGTCATATTATTCTTAATAAAGGCCAGGATAAGAACTGGAATCCCTAAACACCCACCTAAATGTTTTGTCCACCAGTTATACTATAATTACACTATGCTGGTATAATTATAGAACAGATTTCTAGAGGAACATTGAAAGTAATTCATTACATACGTCAATACCTAAAAGAAACTACAAGTCCTTAACTTCAGTGTAACAATCAAAATTTTCATAGGAGGAGGCTGATGCACAAACAAACCAATATATTTTGAACGGATTTTAAATTTACTGTTAATCATTCCAATGAAAATTCTCCCTCAAACAATGAAAAACATATTGGGGCATAAAGAAAATTTACCATAGTAACCAACAGTCTCTTTGTAGAAGCAATCTCCCTATTTCAAGCGTGTATACTCTTCTAGATCTTCCACAGATTTTAAAAAGACTGTCATAAACTATGATTATCAGTATAATATTCTCTACTGTGAATTGTATCTAGAAGTATTCTAAGACAAATAGCCTCCAATTTTATCTTAGTGAAATTTCTCTTTTTTTTAGGGAACACAGAATAATGAACAAAATGAAAAAGTAAACCTGTTGCCTGGGTCTATTGTACAAAATATTTCTAATGTCAGGGAGGTAGGCAATGAATCAGGATTCAAATGCAGGCCTGAAAGGTTTATGGCATGGTGCTCCAAGGCTGCTGCTCAAGATATGAAATGGTATCCCCCATGTGGAAGTAGTCACATTCACTAGAACTCTTCACAACAACCAAATACCCTCATCTCTAGGCCATTTTTTCCCTCACATTCTCTCTATGAATGACATCAAATGACAAAGGGCTATCATAAATAAAAGGAATTCTAAACTTAGTAGGAACTAAGGAGATAGAATTTCTTCAAATCATACGTTACAACATTATTTCACCTACTTTCTATGAATGTAAATGAAATATTCCCGATATTAGAATATCATGTTCTCATTATTTACAAATCCCAGTCTATAAAAGAGGCAAAAAATAATAACACAGACTTGTCTAGACTCTTCATGTTAGAAGAAACATCTAAGATCAACAAGTTCTACTGATTATTTCACAGATGAGGAAATTCGACCCAGAATGATTCAATTGCCTCAAGGTCATATTATTCTTAATAAAGGCCAGGATAAGAACTGGAATCCCTAAACACCCACCTAAATGTTTTGTCCACCAGTTATACTATAATTACACTATGCTGGTATAATTATAGAACAGATTTCTAGAGGAACATTGAAAGTAATTCATTACATACGTCAATACCTAAAAGAAACTACAAGTCCTTAACTTCAGTGTAACAATCAAAATTTTCATAGGAGGAGGCTGATGCACAAACAAACCAATATATTTTGAACGGATTTTAAATTTACTGTTAATCATTCCAATGAAAATTCTCCCTCAAACAATGAAAAACATATTGGGGCATAAAGAAAATTTACCATAGTAACCAACAGTCTCTTTGTAGAAGCAATCTCCCTATTTCAAGCGTGTATACTCTTCTAGATCTTCCACAGATTTTAAAAAGACTGTCATAAACTATGATTATCAGTATAATATTCTCTACTGTGAATTGTATCTAGAAGTATTCTAAGACAAATAGCCTCCAATTTTATCTTAGTGAAATTTCTCTTTTTTTTAGGGAACACAGAATAATGAACAAAATGAAAAAGTAAACCTGTTGCCTGGGTCTATTGTACAAAATATTTCTAATGTCAGGGAAGTAGGCAAGGGTAGCACATTCACCCTCGGCTTGATTTTTTTTAAAAGGATCACAATACACATTTAAGTTTTACTTGGGCCTAGAAGAGGGTTTACGTGTAAAATCAATCAATAAAACTACAAAATGTTAAAATGTTGACAAGATGACATTTTTATCAAAAAAAATATTCACTTCTTTCTGGCATCTTGATTTTAATATCAGAGCAAACAAGCCTTTCAAAAACACATGCCCAAGCTTTCTCTTATATTAAAAACAAAGTTTCAAAAGGGACACGCCCTGTAGTTGAAAGGCAGAACTCCCCACCCTTCCCTTCCCTCCACCTCTTTTCAATTCAGCTGCAGCCACACAAATTCCAACACAAGGGAGGGCGACTCCGTAATGTCAGAAATACAGCAGGCCCGTGAAAATGAGAATCGAAAACCCAAAACACTCCGGGACATCAACGAGTAAAGCCAGGAGGACAAGGAAGTGGGGAAACACCGATGCAGAATCCATTTTTAAAGCAGCATGATATTCAGCAGTGTCTCTGCCTTCCACTCAGCTCACCCTGCTCCACACTTTTCATGTGTCATGAGAGGACACTGTTCTTTTCAAAGTTAAGAGTAAGGAATGGGTTCTACTCATTTCATCAGAAATCCACCCGAGGTTAGGAGGAAAAACGCAGGAAAGAAAAAAAAAAAAAAAAGAATTGTTTGGGCATTTTCACCACCATCCCCCCAACCCCTGGGACCACAACAACTGTTTTTCTATCTTCTGATAGATAAAACTCTTCAGTAAAGAAGGGGAAAGCAAATAGGAGGAAGAACTGTAATTCTTGAGCTGGTGCCAGTTTACAGTATTTGAAAAAAGAATCTGCGCCACAGCTTGGCAGCCGGCCATATTTACAGTAAGCTATCTAGTGTTTTGCCCAACGGGAAGAACAAAGGACTCAGTGTAGTGCTGCTGGGCTGTGTGTTTCAAATATTGTGGAGAGGAGGACTGTCTCCCCACACGCAACAGACCCTTTCCTTTTCATAGCCTAGGGAACACAGAATAATGAACAAAATGAAAAAGTAAACCTGTTGCCTGGGTCTATTGTACAAAATATTTCTAATGTCAGGGAAGTAGGCAAGGGTAGCACATTCACCCTCGGCTTGATTTTTTTTAAAAGGATCACAATACACATTTAAGTTTTACTTGGGCCTAGAAGAGGGTTTACGTGTAAAATCAATCAATAAAACTACAAAATGTTAAAATGTTGACAAGATGACATTTTTATCAAAAAAAATATTCACTTCTTTCTGGCATCTTGATTTTAATATCAGAGCAAACAAGCCTTTCAAAAACACATGCCCAAGCTTTCTCTTATATTAAAAACAAAGTTTCAAAAGGGACACGCCCTGTAGTTGAAAGGCAGAACTCCCCACCCTTCCCTTCCCTCCACCTCTTTTCAATTCAGCTGCAGCCACACAAATTCCAACACAAGGGAGGGCGACTCCGTAATGTCAGAAATACAGCAGGCCCGTGAAAATGAGAATCGAAAACCCAAAACACTCCGGGACATCAACGAGTAAAGCCAGGAGGACAAGGAAGTGGGGAAACACCGATGCAGAATCCATTTTTAAAGCAGCATGATATTCAGCAGTGTCTCTGCCTTCCACTCAGCTCACCCTGCTCCACACTTTTCATGTGTCATGAGAGGACACTGTTCTTTTCAAAGTTAAGAGTAAGGAATGGGTTCTACTCATTTCATCAGAAATCCACCCGAGGTTAGGAGGAAAAACGCAGGAAAGAAAAAAAAAAAAAAAAGAATTGTTTGGGCATTTTCACCACCATCCCCCCAACCCCTGGGACCACAACAACTGTTTTTCTATCTTCTGATAGATAAAACTCTTCAGTAAAGAAGGGGAAAGCAAATAGGAGGAAGAACTGTAATTCTTGAGCTGGTGCCAGTTTACAGTATTTGAAAAAAGAATCTGCGCCACAGCTTGGCAGCCGGCCATATTTACAGTAAGCTATCTAGTGTTTTGCCCAACGGGAAGAACAAAGGACTCAGTGTAGTGCTGCTGGGCTGTGTGTTTCAAATATTGTGGAGAGGAGGACTGTCTCCCCACACGCAACAGACCCTTTCCTTTTCATAGCCCTCTCTCCTCGGACTCTCAAATTATAGTCACAAGAGCCTCCAAAAGGGCAAGGGACTTTCTCTTCCTGGGCGAAGAGTTTTCGCTGATACTTTAAAGAACCAATTACTGTGCTTGCCGAGATCACGTATCTATTGATTTAGACTGAACTTTCAAACTTCTAAAGCTTACAAGCACATGACATTTAACAAGGTAGGTGGACTCTCATCTTCTGAGCAGAGTTAAACCTGAAACAAGAACCTTAACTACAATTTTCTGGGTGAGATCGAGTATCTATTCTTTCCATTATGTTATGACACATTTTTAGCCAATAAAATGGACAGAGTGCCACCAGTCAAGCCACATTAGGGACTTGACAACTATTTTAATATAGTGCATTCCTACTTTGTTTTCAGAAGTGACTAAAAAATTAAAGTGACAGTTTTATGACCAGCATAAAAATCAACAACAAAAACTCTGTTCCCCCAAAGTGACACTTCTTTTGAAACTATGCCCAAATACACTGTAGACAAATGAAGATAAAGTACACCGCCATTTCTATGTCTATTTACAGTTACATATTTGATTGAGCCCTCAAAAGGCTGTTTTTAAATATCAGTGTGACAGACTATACCACTCTGATTTAACTTTTCATTTCCTCCTTGACCTTCTGTTTTAAGTGGAGAAGGAAGACAAAAGCAAGTTGAATAAGTCTAACAGAGAGACTATTAGGTAACGAAAACTGCCAAAGAGAAAACAGAAAGAAGAAATCGGGGGCCATGAGTCCATGAAGCAGGAAATAGAGGGTGTAATTTTAGGGACGGAGTCTGGGAAGGTACGTCTGGAGTCATAACACAGAACCCGCCTCTGGATATCCCTAGCACACGATGGGGTTTCCTAAAGAATCAGTGAGTCTTCTGGAAGATTGTGAAGCACAAAAGAGGAGGGAGAACATCAGAGAGATTTATCTGTAAACACGGTGCTGTTCCTTAAATGAGAAAAGGAGCTCATACAGGGACAGAAGGAATGAGGGGAAGGAAAAAAAAAAAAGAGAGAGAGAGAAGAAAATAAAGCAGATGAACAAGAGACAGGCAAAGCCACAGACACCTGGGAATGATAAGAAGAGAAAAGGCTGTGAGGCAGTGGCCTAAACATTAATAGTAATTAGTAGAGTCACTGAACATTAGATATTTGGAAAGAGAGTCTGTGAACTCTTGCAATACACAGCTGCGAGGGTTCTAAATTGTCAAAGACCTCAGTAACACCTAGAAGAAAATGAAGACAGGCACTCTCAATGTCCTTTACAGGAACAGACCGGAAAAACAGCTGTGTCTCTGCACACAGAAAGACATAAAGGTACTCACTGCATCATGGTTTAAAAGAAAGAAAAACTGCAAGGCATTTTCACCAAAAGGAAACAAAAGAAACAAATAATGTTACATAATAGAAGATGAAAGGGCAATGAAAATGAATTCGTGGAATGAATTTGCTCCAGCAAAATCTGAAAAAGAAAGAAAAAAGGTGACCAAACGAAGCAAGTTAAAAAAATAAATAAATAAAAACTACCAGGGACTTCCCTGGGGGTTCAGAAGTTAAGAATCTGTACTTCCATTGTGGGGGCCATGGGTTTAATCCCTGGTAGGGGAACTAAGACCCTGTATGCCCTGAGGTATGGTCAAAAATATATATATATATACACATATATAGTACAATATGAAGCATAAAAGCTGGAAAACAACAGTAGAGGGCGAGTAAGCAATTAATGGAAAAGGACTGGGGATTAAAATTGATCTCATAATTTAATTATGTGTCTGAATTTAACTGTATAGAAAAATCAAGATCCCTCTTTTGGAATATGCATATTATTATTTTTTAATATAATTTCTATGTAGAAATTCAATGTAAGGATGTAAAGCAAGTATTCCTTATGGCAGTCTCAAACAGGGGAGGCCAGAAGCTCATCAGGGACTCCAGGCAAGTATGCACAGTCTCTCCACCTCCTCACGGGGAAGGGAAGACAGGAGTAAATCTGTGTAGTGCAAAGGGGCGGAGCAGACCTCCAGCATAAAATCAATGTGTGTGGGAAGTTCACGCTCCCTCCAGAGCCAGGCTACATCTGCAACCTGCAAAATGAGGTCCTGTACCAGGGAGCATCAGCAGAGATTCTAGGTGCCATTTGTAAATAGGTCTGAGAAACCATCTCTTTGCAACATCTGGGCTTCTATTCAGAAACAAGAGTTGACAAGAGATGACAGGCCAATTCTGAAATACAAGAAAAACAAAATTGTATAGCATTCTCCTATATTATCTGCTAAACAAGTATCCTCAATTTTTTCTGGATGCCAGCGATAAAGAGAAAGATGAGATGCTGAGAAGAGTTCAAGGAATAATTTGAAAATTGTTTTCAAATGCTTGAAGATATTCAGAAGCAGGGTAATATGAAGCCTGGCCTCTCTACTTACTCTTCCTCACTGATATACACTTATTAAGTCCATATATCTGGATGAATACACTTTAATACCAACTAATCCTCCCCTTTCAGCTAATTTAGAAACAAAAATTGAGGATTATATGAAAAAGTTCATAAAAATAGATTTAGATGATTTTTATATTATTCAAAAAGGCACATGGGAAATTTAGATATCTTTTTAAAATGTAGTGATTTAGGGTAAATACAGTGCCACTGGTACTCAGTATACACACAAATTTTTTCCGTTGTTTTTATTGAGATATAATTCATATGTCATATAATTCGTGTTTTTGCAGTATGTAATTCAGTCATTTTTAGTATATTCACAAAGTCGTACACCCACTACCTCTAATTAATTCAAAAATATTTTTATCACCCTCCAAAAAACTGCCTGCAATACAGGAGACCTGGGTTTGATCCCTGGATTGGGAGGATCCCCTGGCGGAGGGCATGGCAAGCCACTCCAGTATTCTTGCCTGGAAAGTCCCCATCGTCAGAGGAGCCTGGTAGGCTGTATCATCAGGGTTGCGAAGACTCGGCAACTAAGCACAGCACACCAAAACACTCTGTACATATTATCAGTCTCTCCCACACCCTTCTCCATTCTTCTACCCTCCCACCATCTCTCTGCTGTCCATCAGCAGCCACTGGCAAGCACTAACCTATGTTCTATGTCTACAGAATTGACTACTCTGAACACTTCAAATAAACAGCATCAGACAATATGTGGTCTTTGTGCCTGGCTTCATTCTTTCGACATAATGACTTCAAATTACATACATGCGATAACAGTGTCAGTACTTCCAATCCTTTTTATGACTCTATAATATTCCACTGTATCACTATACCACATGTATTTATTCACTTGTCAGCTGATTGACTTCTTGGATATTAGGGAATAACACTTCTATGAATATTCATCTGCAAGTTTTTGTGTGAACATAAATATTTCCAGTTTTCTCGGTGTTGCTGGGTCATATGGTAATTCTACATTTAACCTTTTTAGAACTGCCAGACTTTTCCAAAGCAGTTATACCATCTTCCATTCCTATCAGCAATGAATGAGAGTTCCAGTTTTACCACATCCTCACCAACACTTGTTATTCTCTGTTTAATTGCAGCCATCTTAGTGGGCATGAAGTGGTAATTACTAATAACACTGGGCATCTTTTCACCAAAGATGTTTAGAAGACTATATCGTTTATACTGATCTAACAAGTGCTGTGTACAATAACGAATTAGTTTAACTAATCAGCTAAACTCATTAGTTAACTCTTACATAACATTTTTCTTTCATAATCAGACCTCAGTAACAGATTTATAGTCAACAAGTATTTTTTGTGTGAATAAGACTGTTAGAAGATCATCAAAAAGTAAATCTTTAAAAAGTACATATACTAAGACTTTACACACTTATATACTTTTATAAAATTTTATACATTTATGAGCTTATAATATGCATATGCTTTGCCCTTTTGCTTTATCAAAAAACTGGCACAAGAATAAAGTTTGGAAAAAGCAGTTCAATATCTTATAGCAAAGTGGATCCTGGCGGAGGGCATGGCAAGCCACTCCAGTATTCTTGCCTGGAAAGTCCCCATCGTCAGAGGAGCCTGGTAGGCTGTATCATCAGGGTTGCGAAGACTCGCAACAAGCACAGCACACCAAAACACTCTGTACATATTATCAGTCTCTCCACACCCTTCTCCATTCTTCTACCCTCCCACCATCTCTCTGCTGTCCATCAGCAGCCACTGGCAAGCACTAACCTATGTTCTATGTCTACAGAATTGACTACTCTGAACACTTCAAATAAACAGCATCAGACAATATGTGGTCTTTGTGCCTGGCTTCATTCTTTCGACATAATGACTTCAAATTACATACATGCGATAACAGTGTCAGTACTTCCAATCCTTTTTATGACTCTATAATATTCCACTGTATCACTATACCACATGTATTTATTCACTTGTCAGCTGATTGACTTCTTGGATATTAGGGAATAACACTTCTATGAATATTCATCTGCAAGTCTTTGTGTGAACATAAATATTTCCAGTTTTCTCGGTGTTGCTGGGTCATATGGTAATTCTACATTTAACCTTTTTAGAACTGCCAGACTTTTCCAAAGCAGTTATACCATCTTCCATTCCTATCAGCAATGAATGAGAGTTCCAGTTTTACCACATCCTCACCAACACTTGTTATTCTCTGTTTAATTGCAGCCATCTTAGTGGGCATGAAGTGGTAATTACTAATAACACTGGGCATCTTTTCACCAAAGATGTTTAGAAGACTATATCGTTTATACTGATCTAACAAGTGCTGTGTACAATAACGAATTAGTTTAACTAATCAGCTAAACTCATTAGTTAACTCTTACATAACATTTTTCTTTCATAATCAGACCTCAGTAACAGATTTATAGTCAACAAGTATTTTTTGTGTGAATAAGACTGTTAGAAGATCATCAAAAAGTAAATCTTTAAAAAGTACATATACTAAGACTTTACACACTTATATACTTTTATAAAATTTTATACATTTATGAGCTTATAATATGCATATGCTTTGCCCTTCTTTAGCAAAAAATGGTTGATCAAAGGAATACTGGCACAAGAATAAAGTTTGGAAAAAGCAGTTCAATATCTTATAGCAAAGTAGAAAATGGTGGTTAAGTAGCTAGCCCAGTTGTTCAAATGTCATTTATTATTTTTCTAGAAAAATATGATTCTAAGAAATCATTGGAAGTTTCATTACTTGTTATAGACTTTAAATTGCTTTAAACTGACTTCTCTGACCTTTCTAAGTGTTAGAACAAAATAAAACATTAAAATAAACTATATTCAGAAACATTTCAGAGTGGATTTAGTAGTAGATCTACATCGTCATATGACAAAATACATTACTGCCCACACTCACGATGTTTACAACCCCTGTACAATAAATGTTAGGATGAAGACTGATGTTTAAAACATGGAAAATTCAATCAAAATGTTGCAATTTTTCAAAACCTAAAACGAGAAATTGAAAGCTCAAAGTACAGCTGATGGCCACGGCTAACTCATTCAAGCTAACCTGCACTTTAGCTCACTCACTGTATGCTCACTTGATCATTCAGCAAATGATGCCATAATTTTTCCTAGTGAAAGTACCAAACCCATTTAGTGAGCACTATTAGTTTTAGTATTTTACGTATATGTTTCAGATATTGTGGTCTAACCACTAACTACCCTCAATGTACTCTATTTCTTGCCTCAATACACTGATTCTCGTACGTTTCCCTGAGAGTTTCCTTTCTCCAGTCCTTTTTTTTTTCTACAGCACTGCCATCTAACAACATCTAATCCAAGCTCCATAATTTATATCAAACTGCCAGTGTGACTATTTCCTCCACTGAACAGCTACACCAACATCAATGGGGCAATTAAATTCACAGGTAGGTGAGAGGAGCTGGGTTTTGAAGAACCAAGAATCACTCCTAGTTTCTCATATGTTTGACTATGTAGGTCACATCCTCTTTTCCATAAATATTTATGAAGGCAGGAGTCAAGTCAAGGAGGACACCCTCCAATCCTTCCTAGGATCTCTAAATGAATTTAGTTATGTATGTATTCATTCATTTATTCAACACTTCTTCCACCTCAGGGCCTCCCCAGTCAGCAGGAAAGAATCTACCTGTAGTGCAAGAGACACAGGAGATGTGGGTTTGATCCTGAGTCAGGAAGATTCCCCTGGAGGAGGAAATGGCAACCCACTCCAGTATTCTATGGACAGAGGAGCCTGACAAGCTATAGCTCATGGGGTCGCAAAGAGTTGGACATGACTGAGCATGCATGCATGCATACAAGGATAAAAATTGGAAGATGGTACATGCATTTAATAAATACTTAATATTAATCAAACATTTACTACATAACAGTTGTTCCACATCTGCACTGTTTCAGGCATACCTTAGAGATACTGGGGGTTCAGCTCCAGACCACTCCAATAAGTGAGTCACGTGAACTTTTCAGTGCCCCAGCGCATATTAAAGCTATGTTTACATTATAGTTTATTAAGTGTGCAACAGCATTTTGTCTAAAAATATGTAAGTACCTTAACTTAAAAATATTTTACTGCCAAAAGACGTTAATCAACTATCGAGCTATCAGTGAGCAATAATCTTTTTGCTAATGGAGGATTTTGTCTCGACGGCAACGCGGCTGACTGATCAGCGTGGTGGCTGCTCAGGGTTGAGGTGGCTGTGACAATTTCTTAAAATAATACAACAATGAAGTTTGCTCCCTTAAACTGACTTTTCATGAACAATTTCTCTGTAGCATGAAATGCAGTTTAATAGCATTTACTCATGTTAGAACTTCTTTCAGAATTGGAGTCAAGCCAACACTATATTGTATATCTGTTATACTTCAATTAAGACATGGAATCCATCCTTTCAAACCGTACTCCTGTTTAATCAACTAAGCTTATGTAATATTCTAAAGTCATTGTTCTCATTTTAACAATCTTCACAGCGTCTTCACCACAAGTAGATTCCCTCTCAACAAACCACTTTCTTTGCTCATAAATGAGGCAATTCCTCATCCATGAAGTTTTTTCATGAGAATTCAGTCACCTCTTCAGAGTCTATTTGTAATTCTAGTTCTCCTGTCATTTCTACAACATCGGCAGCTTCTTCCTCCACTGAAGTCTTGAACCTCTCAAAGTGATCCATGTGGGTTTGGAATCAACTTCTTTCAAACTCCTCTTAATGTTGATATTCTGACTTCTTCCCATGAATCAAAATATTCTTAATGGTATCTAGAATGGTGAATTGTTTCCAGTAGGTTTTCAATGGACTTTGCCCAGATAATCAAAGGAGTCATCATCTATGGCAATTATAACTTTACAAAATGTATTTCTTGATAAACAAGGCCTGAACATCAAAACTGCTTCTTTTTTTTTTTTTTTTGGTAATCTCACTGTTGGGAATTTATTAAAAATATGGAACGCTTCATGAATTTGCGTGTCATCCTTGTGCAGGGGCCATGCTAATCTTCTCTGTATTGTTCCAATTTTAGTATATGTGCTGCAAGCGAGCACCAAAACTGCTTCTTGATCCATGGGCTGCAGAAAATAATGTGTTGACAGACATGAAAATACTAATTTTGCCCTACATTTCACCTCCATCAGAGCTCTCAGGTGACCAGGAACATTGTCAATGAACAGTTATATTGTGAGTAGAATCTTTTTCTCCCAGTGTTAGGTCTCAACTGTGGGCTTTGAATACTCAGCGAACCATTCTGCAAAGAGAGGTGCTGTCATCCAGGCTCTGTTGTTCTTTTTAGAGACCAAAGACAGAATAGATTTAGCATAATTCGTAAGGGTCCTGCGATTTTCAGAATGGCCCATGAACACTGGTTTCAACTTAAAATCACCAGCTGCATTAGTCACTAACAAGAGTTAACACATACTTTGAGGAGTCAAGCCAACACTATATTGTATATCTGTTATACTTCAATTAAGACATGGAATCCATCCTTTCAAACCGTACTCCTGTTTAATCAACTAAGCTTATGTAATATTCTAAAGTCATTGTTCTCATTTTAACAATCTTCACAGCGTCTTCACCACAAGTAGATTCCCTCTCAACAAACCACTTTCTTTGCTCATAAATGAGGCAATTCCTCATCCATGAAGTTTTTTCATGAGAATTCAGTCACCTCTTCAGAGTCTATTTGTAATTCTAGTTCTCCTGTCATTTCTACAACATCGGCAGCTTCTTCCTCCACTGAAGTCTTGAACCTCTCAAAGTGATCCATGTGGGTTTGGAATCAACTTCTTTCAAACTCCTCTTAATGTTGATATTCTGACTTCTTCCCATGAATCAAAATATTCTTAATGGTATCTAGAATGGTGAATTGTTTCCAGTAGGTTTTCAATGGACTTTGCCCAGATAATCAAAGGAGTCATCATCTATGGCAATTATAACTTTACAAAATGTATTTCTTGATAAACAAGGCCTGAACATCAAAACTGCTTCTTTTTTTTTTTTTTTTGGTAATCTCACTGTTGGGAATTTATTAAAAATATGGAACGCTTCATGAATTTGCGTGTCATCCTTGTGCAGGGGCCATGCTAATCTTCTCTGTATTGTTCCAATTTTAGTATATGTGCTGCCGAAGCGAGCACCAAAACTGCTTCTTGATCCATGGGCTGCAGAAAATAATGTGTTGACAGACATGAAAATACTAATTTTGCCCTACATTTCACCTCCATCAGAGCTCTCAGGTGACCAGGAACATTGTCAATGAACAGTTATATTGTGAGTAGAATCTTTTTCTCCCAGTGTTAGGTCTCAACTGTGGGCTTTGAATACTCAGCGAACCATTCTGCAAAGAGAGGTGCTGTCATCCAGGCTCTGTTGTTCTTTTTAGAGACCAAAGACAGAATAGATTTAGCATAATTCGTAAGGGTCCTGCGATTTTCAGAATGGCCCATGAACACTGGTTTCAACTTAAAATCACCAGCTGCATTAGTCACTAACAAGAGTTAACACATACTTTGAGGCTTTAAAGCCAAGCATTGACTTCTCTCTAGTTATGACATCCTCCAATGGAAGGCTGTTCCATCTCTCCAAAATCGGACAGTTAGTCTATCCACCTTCATTACTTCTCTTTCTTAGATCTTCCAGGTAACTTGCTGCAGCTTCTGTATCAGTATTTGCTGCTTCACCTTACACTTCTACATATTACAGAAATGCTTTTCTTTTTTCCTTCATGAACATCATGAACCAACCTCTGCTAGCTTCAAACTATTCCTCTGCAGCTTCCTTACCCCTCTCAGCCTTCAGAAAATTGAAGAACATGAGGACTTGGATCTGAATTAGGATCTTCTACTCAAACCACTAAACTCTCTCTGTATCAGCAATAAGGCCATTTCACCTTCTTATCATTCGTGTCTTCACTGGAGTAGCAACTTTAATTTCCTTCAAGAATTTTATAGTCACAACTTGGCTGTTGCACACCAGAGGCCCAATGTTTGGCCTGCCTTGGCTTTTAATGTGCCTTATTCACTACATTTAATCACTTGTAGTTTTTGATTTAGAGACGTGACTCTTCCTTCTACATGAACACTTAGAGTCTACTGCAGAATGATTAATTGGCCTAATTTCAATACTATTGTGTCTGGGGTATACGGGGGCCTGAGAAGGGGAGAAATAGGAGAATGGCCAGTTGGTGAAGTAGTCAGAACACACATAACATTACTGATTAAATTTACTTACATACATGTTGTTCATGATGCCCTCAAAACAATTATAATATCATCAATAAAATTTAAGACTGCTGACAATAAATCACCACAAGAAATATAATAATGAAGTTTGAAATAAGTGTGAGAATTACCAAAATGTGACCCAGAGACATGAAGTGAGGAAATGTTGGAAAAATGGTGCCGAAAGATCTGCTCAATTTAGGGGTACCACAAACCTTCAATATGTAACAAACACAGTATCTGTGAAGCGCAATAAAATGAGGTATGCTTATATTTTTAATCTTCACAAAAGACCCTACAATTTTATCCAAGCCTAAGAAAAAACAGCCTTAGAAGTGAAACTGTCCAAACTCATGAAACCAACCAGTACTCAAGCCAAGATCAAAAGACCAATCTGGAAGAAAAAACATCCATCTGTCCAACTCCAAAGTTGCTCAATCTCAAAGTCTGACTAACGGAGCTTGATCAGTGAGAAATACATTAAAACATAAAATACATGTTACGTAGATGCAATCATATATATTTTATAGCATACAAAATTAGTGTCAATAATTAACATGACATTATACAACAAATTGGCTAATCTAGCTTTAATATTGTAAATTCTAACCTAATTCCTTTTACAAAATATTTTATAAAATTTCTGATCAGTCTTCTGAAAAATTATAGAAATATGTTATGAATGGCAATAATCAGTTTAGCAGAATTTTTAAAACATCATCTATTTATAGATTAACTTCTTATGGCCAATCAAGAGATCTGTTTCGGAAAAAAGAATAAAAGTCACTCTTAGTAATATTAAAATAAGGATATAGTTAGGATCTTACAAATAAAGTAGGACTATGCATAAAGCACTAAAACAGTGTTACCTCTTCTCTCTCAACAAAAAGACCTGCTCCCAGCCAATATCCTTAAAAAATATAAATGGTTAAAGTCTCCATTTCCTCAGAGACACCATAAGATAAAGATCATTTATCCAAAGAGTAAATAAGAAGGCCTATAAATGAGATAATAAGCAAACACTCAGAATGTTCTCAAAATTAATCTGTGACAAGAGTTAAAATATTCACAACTTGATTATCTTAATGTATGACAACACGGAGGGTAGCATGAGACATCATGCTACGTGCTTCATTATACTGGATAAAAAGTGGCCACAATAAAATGAACTAAAGCGATCATTTTCAACAGTTTTCTTAGCATTCTCCTTTCTGAGCTGAGAAAACCATGCTATAGGCAATCGGGGCAGAGTTAATTTTGTATTAAGAGGTGCTTTACCTTCATGTAAATCAAGACAGTGTAGTTATGGTTTTGTTACGCTTCAGGGTACAGGAGCCAAGAGACCTAGTCGATCTTTGTTTCTTTTAGAATGACTTCATGCTCGAGCCTTTGGTTAACAATTATGGGTTTTCTATATTTTGTATGTGTCTGAAATTAAACATGACAGCTCTGCCACAATTTTTTTGAAGTTTTATACATGTTAAACAACAGCTGTTTGACTAGGGATTTGCTATACCAAAATGTAAACGAACGTCACCAGTGCAAAGGGTCTAAGTTTACGATTCTAACACCATAATCCAAGGACACAGCTTGACTTTACAGGGTCTATAAATAAGCACCTTTTAAAGCTGAATGACAGCAATAAGGAACTACACACTTAGTCAAATGATAGAGGGTTTTGTTGTCTTTAAAAACCACAATTCACTGGCAATTTCTGGGAAGAAAAAGCAATAAATTTTAGGTAGGAATTTTACATATTCAAAATAGAATTCAGATGATCAATATGATAAATAATGCATGTTTTCTATCACCCAAAATATTAAGAATATAAAAACAAATGTTTACCTGTAATAACTGAAGCTAAAAATTTCCACATCAATATGTGAAAACTTGGTAGTAATTTTCTTATCTCTTACATCTTTCATATGTAGTATGAAAAAATAAAAATGGAAGTGTTATTCACTCAGTCATGTCTGACTCTGCGACCCCATGGACTGCAGCCCACCAGGCTCCTCGACCATGAATTCTCTAGGCGAGAACACTGGAGTGGGTTGCCATTCCCTTCTTCAGGGGATCTCCCCAACCCAGGGATGGAACCATCTTCTGCCTTGCAGGAAGATTCTTTGTTGTCTATATTTGTTTAAAAGCATACTGGATTCTCTTTGTCAGTAAGAAAGTATCATGAGAATTTATTTTTTCTAAATGTTATTAACAAAAAAGACATACCATATGACTGCATCAACTGAGTCTTTTTTTTTTTAATTCAAATTATTTACATAAAGCCTACTAACAGTCTGCCCTTCAACATCATATGGTTTTGAACTTACTCCGCAAGCCTAAAACTCAGTACACATTCTAAACAAACAAAAAGTCTATTTGCTAAATGTAATTTCCCTAACCACATACAACAGGGTATTCTTATTCTATTTGGTGAAAACTACACATTTTTCCTACATTTTCATCAATTCTACAGCCAAAATGTGCTAGTACCTGTTCTTTCTAAGATGCCATATAAAAAGAGAACTGAATTAATTTAACAAAACATTTTATTTTTTAGTTTTTAAGTGAATAATAATTGCTTTACAGACTCTTGCTCTTTTCAGCCCAACATCAACATGAATTAGCCATAGGCTAATGTCCCCTCCCTCCTGAGGCCCCTCTCACATCCCTCCCCATCCCACCCCTCCAGGTTGTCACAGACCCCCTAGAGTTCCCTGAGTCACACAACTAATAAAGCATTCAACTGCATTATACTGCTTCTTTTCAAGATCATTTGTGAAAATGCTGGCAACTAGGCATATTAGTAACCACTTTGCAATCATAGGTCCTAGAGATAAAAACCACGTAACAAAAGTCATCAGGGCAAAGAGTACAATTCATAAATCAATAATAATGCATGTTTTCTATCACCCAAAATATTAAGAATATAAAAACAAATGTTTACCTGTAATAACTGAAGCTAAAAATTTCCACATCAATATGTGAAAACTTGGTAGTAATTTTCTTATCTCTTACATCTTTCATATGTAGTATGAAAAATAAAAATGGAAGTGTTATTCACTCAGTCATGTCTGACTCTGCGACCCCATGGACTGCAGCCCACCAGGCTCCTCGACCATGAATTCTCTAGGCGAGAACACTGGAGTGGGTTGCCATTCCCTTCTTCAGGGGATCTCCCCAACCCAGGGATGGAACCATCTTCTGCCTTGCAGGAAGATTCTTTGTTGTCTATATTTGTTTAAAAGCATACTGGATTCTCTTTGTCAGTAAGAAAGTATCATGAGAATTTATTTTTTCTAAATGTTATTAACAAAAAAGACATACCATATGACTGCATCAACTGAGTCTTTTTTTTTTTAATTCAAATTATTTACATAAAGCCTACTAACAGTCTGCCCTTCAACATCATATGGTTTTGAACTTACTCCGCAAGCCTAAAACTCAGTACACATTCTAAACAAACAAAAAGTCTATTTGCTAAATGTAATTTCCCTAACCACATACAACAGGGTATTCTTATTCTATTTGGTGAAAACTACACATTTTTCCTACATTTTCATCAATTCTACAGCCAAAATGTGCTAGTACCTGTTCTTTCTAAGATGCCATATAAAAAGAGAACTGAATTAATTTAACAAAACATTTTATTTTTTAGTTTTTAAGTGAATAATAATTGCTTTACAGACTCTTGCTCTTTTCAGCCCAACATCAACATGAATTAGCCATAGGCTAATGTCCCCTCCCTCCTGAGGCCCCTCTCACATCCCTCCCCATCCCACCCCTCCAGGTTGTCACAGACCCCCTAGAGTTCCCTGAGTCACACAACTAATAAAGCATTCAACTGCATTATACTGCTTCTTTTCAAGATCATTTGTGAAAATGCTGGCAACTAGGCATATTAGTAACCACTTTGCAATCATAGGTCCTAGAGTACCTGCAAAGGAAGACCTACCAGTAACAAAAGTCATCAGGGCAAAGAGTACAACTCTGTTCCTGGAAGAATGATCTCCCAGGACAACAGGATGCTGAGTGTAGAAAGGAGATCCTAGATCTTCCTGTGTTCATTTTATCAAAGTGGAGGGTCATGCCTCTGTTTGTTCACGGGGCCCATTAGAGTAGTCAGCAGGCCTCTCAGCACCGAAAGAGTTCAGGTTCAGGCAGCTGCAGTGGCACCGTGAAGATCCTCCTATAGTATCACAACACACAGACGGCCAAAGACAGGACCTGAGAAGCAACCACTGAAATGAAGGAGCAAAGCCCCAGCAAAACAGACTTCCCACATCAGCATTATATAATAGGAAGAATCCCTATGCATCATGAGGCTCGTACTAAAACACTTAGTGATCTCATTCTTACAATAACAAATTATCTGCCAGAAATGACCTTCAAGGTCAAACCCTGGCAACAATTAAAAAATAATGAAAAGCATTCATCCTGAAGGCAGCGTTAGAATGTTTTAGTTTGAAGCAATGTGCTGTATATTTTATTAGCTATAACGTGTTTAATTATTCATCACAACTCTGCTTATATTCCATATAGAGACCTCAGTTTGCTCAGATTTCTGTCTGAAATCCTGTTTTGTTCCCCTTATTCAAGGGCAAATGTCTTAAGAGGTCAAAATTTCTCTCCATGATTTTCAACAGAACACACAA
This sequence comes from Tragulus kanchil, assembly GCA_022376925.1. Classification (NCBI taxonomy): domain Eukaryota; kingdom Metazoa; phylum Chordata; class Mammalia; order Artiodactyla; family Tragulidae; genus Tragulus; species Tragulus kanchil. The sequence goes on from JAIOJX010000025.1 coordinate 38,317,957, forward strand.
AGATCTATTTGTTTAGAATAAGCTAAAACTAGAAAGTGAAAGATGGAAAAACAGTAGGAGAAGGGAGGGAGAGAAAGAGAGAAGAGACAGACGTATCATGTCATCATTGAAAATCACACAAACTTCTTGACCAGACTTTCTACAGAGATCCCTCCTCCTCCCACCTATGCACTCGATGCACCATGCTCTCCTCAGGGTCCATGAACCTCTGTACCCTCAGAGGCTGACTGCAGCACTGCTAGGTGCTTTTCAGAAGCCTCCACGTGGCTTCTCATCAGTCATGCCTGCTGTCCCCATGAGTTGCTTCAGGACACATTTTGCCCCTAAAGACCATCACCAGTTCAATCATCTGCCTATTTCCAATAAAAATGTGAGACAGAGGTGGCTCTCCACTGGAGAAGCAGATGGGAGTATGGAGAGATGGGGATAGGTTCTGCTCTGGGATGCCAACTCCATTCGTATCTGCATGCCTGAAACTAGCCTGATGAAGGTCCACGAGTAAGGTCCCCTCACTCACATGCCATCGAAGACTCCCCACCCCTCTCTCCACAGCTCTGAACAGGAGTGTCCAAAAAAGAAAATTAAACTCTAACACCAAAACTCGCAGGGCCCTCCCTGGTGTGGGCACCAGTCTGAGCCCCAGAGGATTCTCAGAGGGGTGATAGTCTGGGCCAATGGCACAGCTTGGCTTTTTTTTCCCACACAAATGAAAGCCTTAACGAGTAATGTTAATGATGATAATGTTTCCTGAAAACAGCCACCAAAACTATATACAGTTAATCAGCCTCATGTCTGGGGATATAAAAGCAAGCTAGATTTGGAGTCATACTGAATAAAGGGTTAGCAACAGATGGACAATTAAAGCATCTTTTACCTTTGAGTGATTATAGTGATTTATCCCACTCCCTCATTTTGGAGGCCAGAGGGAGGAGGCCCTTATGCCAAGAAGAATTAAGCAGGCGTCTTGAGCTTAACAAACTCAGACATGGCCATATCCCATGCTACCCTAATACCAGGTCTGTAGCATTTTTATGGGGGCTTCCCAGGTGGCACAGTGGTAAAACATCCACCTGCCAACACAGGAAATGCAAGAGACATGAGTTCAATCCTCGATTCAGGAAGATCCCTTGGAGAAGGACACGGCAATCCACTCTAGTATTCTTGTCTGGAAAATTCCATGGACAGAGGAGCCTGGAGGGTAGTTCATAGAGTCACAAAGAGACATGACTGAGCACGAACATTTATATTACACTACAAATTGCTGGAATTTGAGAACTCCCTGTGGCCAATCTGAAAAGATCTATAGGATGTTAATTTAACTTCTTTGACTGTAGTGTTCTTTACAGCTCTGTCTTGTTTTAAATGAATGATAAACAATGCAGTTCTCTAATACAAACCATTTTCTGGGTTCTGTCTTGATCTCTGTGCTCTGGCATTTACCTGCCTGTCTCGTCTACCCTCCTTTTTCCTTAGTGACATAACCCCTGTTACATGTAGTGCAGCAGTTCCCAGCTAAGACACTACACATCCCAACCTCTGGTTCAGCTCTGGCCAATGAGCTCCCAGCAGAAGCCACCAGTGAGAGCTCCCAGCAAAGTTGTTTAAAAGGGAGTGGACTTGACTTGTTTGTGCTTTCTGTTGCTTTACTTTCAACTCCTTCCTTGCTAGGAGGAGCCCAGAGGTATGGCAGCCACTTTGTCACCATGAGGCAACAAGTATGAAGATGAATGCTGGACAACCAAAAGGAGAGCTGAACAGAAAGAAAGATCCTCAGATCTGATGACACTGTAGGATCGCCTACCTTGCCCTAGGCTGGTTTTCTTTATATCAGAGAAAAAGAGACCTCTGTTTGATTAAGCCACAGTGGTTTGAGATTTCAGTTACACACAGCTTGAAATGACTGCTGATTTGTAAATCAGGTGTCAACAGATGTCACCATGAACAACAACAAAAAAAATACAATTACATACTAAACAATCTCTTAAAGTGGAAGTAGTGACAGATTTCCTCTTTTGGGGCTCTAAAATCACTGCAGCTGGTGACTGCAGAAGATGACTGCTTCTTGGCAGAAAAGCTATGACAACCCTAGACAGTGTGTTGAAAAGCAGAGACAACACTCTGCCGACAAAGGTCTGTATAGTCAAGGCTATGGTCTTCGTGGTCACATAGGCGGAACTGAACCATAAAGAAGGCGGGAACTGAACCAACTAAAGTTCAATCCTCGATTCAGGAAGATCCCTTGGAGAAGGACACGGCAATCCACTCTAGTATTCTTGTCTGGAAAATTCCATGGACAGAGGAGCCTGGAGGGTAGTTCATAGAGTCACAAAGAGACATGACTGAGCACGAACATTTATATTACACTACAAATTGCTGGAATTTGAGAACTCCCTGTGGCCAATCTGAAAAGATCTATAGGATGTTAATTTAACTTCTTTGACTGTAGTGTTCTTTACAGCTCTGTCTTGTTTTAAATGAATGATAAACAATGCAGTTCTCTAATACAAACCATTTTCTGGGTTCTGTCTTGATCTCTGTGCTCTGGCATTTACCTGCCTGTCTCGTCTACCCTCCTTTTTCCTTAGTGACATAACCCCTGTTACATGTAGTGCAGCAGTTCCCAGCTAAGACACTACACATCCCAACCTCTGGTTCAGCTCTGGCCAATGAGCTCCCAGCAGAAGCCACCAGTGAGAGCTCCCAGCAAAGTTGTTTAAAAGGGAGTGGACTTGACTTGTTTGTGCTTTCTGTTGCTTTACTTTCAACTCCTTCCTTGCTAGGAGGAGCCCAGAGGTATGGCAGCCACTTTGTCACCATGAGGCAACAAGTATGAAGATGAATGCTGGACAACCAAAAGGAGAGCTGAACAGAAAGAAAGATCCTCAGATCTGATGACACTGTAGGATCGCCTACCTTGCCCTAGGCTGGTTTTCTTTATATCAGAGAAAAAGAGACCTCTGTTTGATTAAGCCACAGTGGTTTGAGATTTCAGTTACACACAGCTTGAAATGACTGCTGATTTGTAAATCAGGTGTCAACAGATGTCACCATGAACAACAACAAAAAAAATACAATTACATACTAAACAATCTCTTAAAGTGGAAGTAGTGACAGATTTCCTCTTTTGGGGCTCTAAAATCACTGCAGCTGGTGACTGCAGAAGATGACTGCTTCTTGGCAGAAAAGCTATGACAACCCTAGACAGTGTGTTGAAAAGCAGAGACAACACTCTGCCGACAAAGGTCTGTATAGTCAAGGCTATGGTCTTTCCGGTGGTCACATACGGTTGCGGGAACTGAACCATAAAGAAGGCAAAACACTAAGGAATTGATGCCTTTAAACTGTGGTGCTGGAGAAGACTCTTGAGAATCCCTTGGACAGCAAGTAGATGAAACCAGACAGCTGTAAAGGAAATTAACCCTGAATACTCATTAGGACTGATACTGAAGCTGAAGCTCCAGTATCTTGGTCACCTAATGCAAACAGTTGACTCACTGGAAAAGTTCCTGTTGCTGGGAATGATTGAGGACAAGAGAAGAGGGCATCAGAGGACTAAGATGGCTGGATGGCATCACTGATGCATGAACTCGGGCAGACTCCAGGAGATGATGAAGGACAGGGAGGCCTGGCATGCTAAAGTCCATGGGGTCTCAAAGAGCTGGACACAACGGGGCAAGTGAACAACAACAACTTTCAATTGTAGAGCTGAAAAAAATTTTTTTATGATCGAATGTTTAGACTAACCACTGATTGAGCAGTACCTAATTTGGGGGGATTAACATGAAGAGTTCTCAATGTGTCCCACCATAAAAACCAAAACAAAACAACACAGTCACCTGAATGCATGAAGTGCTAAAAATGGCTGCATTCTGAGAAAATTCAAGGTAAACTGGCTTTGTAACTTGAAGTCATCTCTAAGAACTTCAGTGACAGCAATTTTCCCTATATGAACTAGGGATGCTTTTTTTCTCTAAAGGATGTGTTTTTATTTTAAATAGCTGATATCTCAATGTCTCAATCCTAAAGTTTAAAGCTAGCAAATATTTTATAGGTGGCACAAAGAACATCCAAGCAGCTGGTTATCCACATCTTATCAAACACTTTGTAGCCAGAATATGAACACATCCCTAAACATCCTGCTCACTACACTGCATTTCTGATAAATCATTTTCTATGTCCAGATTCCTTCCTGAGACTACCCGAGGATTCTCAGCTGCTACCACCTCTGCGTCTGCCAGATGCATTCGTTTTTATTCATCTCATTTGCAAATTCTAATAAGCTGAAAGTAGAAAATGGCTTCAGAAAATAACTTATATGCTACAGCAGTTTACTTTTTCTCAGAATATTAGGCAAGTAAATAAAAGTCCAATATGCTAGGCAAAATGATAAAAAGTACTGCAAGGCTGCATCAGCCTTTGAACGTCACTCTTCTAAATTTTGAATTATACCAATTTTACTCTTCAGTAAAAGTGTTTTGTATCACATCATGGCTTCACATAAAAACATATCAAGCATCAGCCCCTATTTCAATGTATAAAACCAGATAGAAGGTGAAAGAATGGCTAGCTATAAGTAGGAGAACATTAAACAGGCATTTATTTGGAACTAAGTAAACCTGTTTCTTAACACCACATATCATTTAGTTGTGTGTGTACGTGCTATATTGCCTCAGTCATGTCTGACTCTTTGAGATCCCATGGATGTAACCCACCAGGCTCCTCTGTCCTGGGACTCTCCAGGCAAGAATACTGGAGAGGGATGCCATCCCCTCCTCCAGGCGATCTTCCCAACCCAGGGACTGAACCTGCATCTCTTATATCTCCTACGTTAGCAAGAGAGTTCATTACCACTAGTGCCACCTGGGAGGCCTTCATTTAATGACTGTCTTGTGACTATTATAATAAGTGGAACAGACTGGAGGGACAGCTAACTATGGCAAGGCACTCTGTAGTCATGGGGCTTGTAGGTGACTCAGAGGAGAAAGTGGAGTTTCTCTGACTCTCTTAAAGCTTAGCCATCCTCAGGCAGGGGACTTGGATGGTTTATACCCCCAGCAAGCAGGATGGAAAGGGCCCTATAGATAGGCATTGCCTTGGCAGGCACTCTATAGCACCCTGCCTGACAGAGGAAGCTTTGCTTAGCGAAGATCATACCTAAGGTATGCTGCCTGTCAATACGTTAAAGACCTATGTTATATCTCAACCGATTCAATGTTCAATTTTGAGGTTGAGCTTTCATACAAGAGTTCCACTTTCGTCTACCAAGGCACCACACATGTCTCTTTCAAGATTTCAGGAAAGCCTCTTTTAGCCACGTCTCTAAAGTCTTTGAAGCCATCCAACTTGCAATTAAATGTACTGAGGGGCCTGGTAGTATCCTACAGGAAGAGTGGAGCCTCAGGTGAAAAAGAGCTGACCGCAGAGAGAACCTGGTCCATCTGTACATGAAAAGAACATGGCAGGGGCTTTGTCATGATTCTACAGGGCTTCAGCTGCAGGATTCAAAATACAGGTGTTTCCACTGTAAATGCACAATTCAGGAATATTAATTTTGTAAATGTATCTTACATTATATTTTAAAAATAAGCTGTTTTGCAGTTTTAGAAATCTTCTTACTTTTTCTGTTTTTTATTTCCCCATTTATCTCTTTAGTCTTACTTTCACAAAATATAAAGCTCTCTGCTCTTCGCAATTACAGGAAAAATTCCTTGTTTAGAGAGAGTGCCCATTTAAATTTTAATAATTTTATAGATAATAACTACAAAGACTTGACTGTATAAAATGTACATTCTTTGAACTGACAGACAGGTATCTTGCATCCTCTCTACATTTTATAGTGATTACATTACATAAATATACTATGAATAATCAAGTCTTAGGTGTATATTATTTCATTTAAATATACAGAAAGACAGTTTAGGGGCCCCCGGATCTTCCCAACCCAGGGACTGAACCTGCATCTCTTATATCTCCTACGTTAGCAAGAGAGTTCATTACCACTAGTGCCACCTGGGAGGCCTTCATTTAATGACTGTCTTGTGACTATTATAATAAGTGGAACAGACTGGAGGGACAGCTAACTATGGCAAGGCACTCTGTAGTCATGGGGCTTGTAGGTGACTCAGAGGAGAAAGTGGAGTTTCTCTGACTCTCTTAAAGCTTAGCCATCCTCAGGCAGGGGACTTGGATGGTTTATACCCCCAGCAAGCAGGATGGAAAGGGCCCTATAGATAGGCATTGCCTTGGCAGGCACTCTATAGCACCCTGCCTGACAGAGGAAGCTTTGCTTAGCGAAGATCATACCTAAGGTATGCTGCCTGTCAATACGTTAAAGACCTATGTTATATCTCAACCGATTCAATGTTCAATTTTGAGGTTGAGCTTTCATACAAGAGTTCCACTTTCGTCTACCAAGGCACCACACATGTCTCTTTCAAGATTTCAGGAAAGCCTCTTTTAGCCACGTCTCTAAAGTCTTTGAAGCCATCCAACTTGCAATTAAATGTACTGAGGGGCCTGGTAGTATCCTACAGGAAGAGTGGAGCCTCAGGTGAAAAAGAGCTGACCGCAGAGAGAACCTGGTCCATCTGTACATGAAAAGAACATGGCAGGGGCTTTGTCATGATTCTACAGGGCTTCAGCTGCAGGATTCAAAATACAGGTGTTTCCACTGTAAATGCACAATTCAGGAATATTAATTTTGTAAATGTATCTTACATTATATTTTAAAAATAAGCTGTTTTGCAGTTTTAGAAATCTTCTTACTTTTTCTGTTTTTTATTTCCCCATTTATCTCTTTAGTCTTACTTTCACAAAATATAAAGCTCTCTGCTCTTCGCAATTACAGGAAAAATTCCTTGTTTAGAGAGAGTGCCCATTTAAATTTTAATAATTTTATAGATAATAACTACAAAGACTTGACTGTATAAAAATGTACATTCTTTGAACTGACAGACAGGTATCTTGCATCCTCTCTACATTTTATAGTGATTACATTACATAAATATACTATGAATAATCAAGTCTTAGGTGTATATTATTTCATTTAAATATACAGAAAGACAGTTTATTGGCTTCCAACTATAACAGAGATTTAAGAATAAAAATACTTAAAGAAAAATGGATACTACTGAGGCTAAACTGTTACGTTTGCAAACTATTTTTCATATTTTCAATGGTTAACTATTAAACTATTTTTTATATCTAAATTTAAGAAATTTAAGGGTTTCCCAGGTGGCACAGTGGTAAAGAATCTGTGCCAATAAAGGCCATCTAAGAGATGCAGGTTAGATACTTGGGTGAGAAGATCTCCTGGAAAAGGAAATGGCAAATCATTCCAGTATTCTTGCCTGGGAAATCCCATAGACAGAGGCACCTGGTGGGCTATAGTCCATGGGGCCACAAAGAGTGGGACATGACTGAGCAAATGAACACACACACACACCCACAAGAAATTTAAATACTAAGCAATATAATCATATTATTAAAAATTTTCACCTGGACATGATATGTCATCAGGGAAATGCATATTAAAATAATGAGATAAGCTTCGCATCTACTAGAAAAGCCAAAATTCAAAACACTGACAACACCAAATGCTGGTGAGGACATGGAGCAACAGGAAGTCTCATTCATGGCTGGTGGGAAATGAACACGGCAACTCAGGGAGACAGTTGGCAGTTTCCTACAAAACTAAACCACTCTAAGCCTATGATTCAGCGATCATGCCATTCCCTACTATAGGTTATTCAAAATATTTATAATGCACAATTCAGGAATATTAATTTTGTAAATGTATCTTACATTATATTTTAAAAATAAGCTGTTTTGCAGTTTTAGAAATCTTCTTACTTTTTCTGTTTTTTATTTCCCCATTTATCTCTTTAGTCTTACTTTCACAAAATATAAAGCTCTCTGCTCTTCGCAATTACAGGAAAAATTCCTTGTTTAGAGAGAGTGCCCATTTAAATTTTAATAATTTTATAGATAATAACTACAAAGACTTGACTGTATAAAAATGTACATTCTTTGAACTGACAGACAGGTATCTTGCATCCTCTCTACATTTTATAGTGATTACATTACATAAATATACTATGAATAATCAAGTCTTAGGTGTATATTATTTCATTTAAATATACAGAAAGACAGTTTATTGGCTTCCAACTATAACAGAGATTTAAGAATAAAAATACTTAAAGAAAAATGGATACTACTGAGGCTAAACTGTTACGTTTGCAAACTATTTTTCATATTTTCAATGGTTAACTATTAAACTATTTTTATATCTAAATTTAAGAAATTTAAGGGTTTCCCAGGTGGCACAGTGGTAAAGAATCTGTGCCAATAAAGGCCATCTAAGAGATGCAGGTTAGATACTTGGGTGAGAAGATCTCCTGGAAAAGGAAATGGCAAATCATTCCAGTATTCTTGCCTGGGAAATCCCATAGACAGAGGCACCTGGTGGGCTATAGTCCATGGGGCCACAAAGAGTGGGACATGACTGAGCAAATGAACACACACACACACCCACAAGAAATTTAAATACTAAGCAATATAATCATATTATTAAAAATTTTCACCTGGACATGATATGTCATCAGGGAAATGCATATTAAAATAATGAGATAAGCTTCGCATCTACTAGAAAAGCCAAAATTCAAAACACTGACAACACCAAATGCTGGTGAGGACATGGAGCAACAGGAAGTCTCATTCATGGCTGGTGGGAAATGAACACGGCAACTCAGGGAGACAGTTGGCAGTTTCCTACAAAACTAAACCACTCTAAGCCTATGATTCAGCGATCATGCCCTTTACTATTTACCCAAATGAGCTGAAAATGTATACCCACAGAGAAACTTCCACAAGAATGCTTACAGTATCATAATTCATAATTGCCAAACCTTGAAAGCAACCAAGATGTCCTTCAGTAGGTGAATGAATAAACAGTGACAATTCAGACAAAAAAAATATTATTCAGCACGTAAAAGAAACAAGCTCTCAAGACTTACAGGAACTTTAAGAATGCACAGAACTAAGTGAAAGAAGCCAGTCTAAAAAGGTGACATACTATATAATTCCGACTATGACACACTGGGAAAGGCAGAACTATGGACACAGGAGAACAGTGCTTTCTGGGGGCTGATGGAAGTGGGCTGATCCGGGTGGAACAGAGGATTTTTAGGGCAGTGAAAACACTCTGTATGATACCATGATGATCTGCACACATCATTCTATATCTGTCCAAATGCACAGAACATACAAGAGTGAACCCTAATGTAAACTACCGACTTTGGGTGGTAATGATGTCAATGTAGGTTCCTCCTTAGTAACAAATGTACTGCTCCACGACGGGATGTTGGTAACAAGCAAGACCATGCATGTGAAGTGGAGGACCTATGGGAAGGCTCTGCACATTCCTTTTAACTTTTCTGTGAACCTAAAACTGCTTTTTAAAAGTTCACCTTTTAAAAAAAGTCTTTAAAAGTTTATTTTGTTTTGGAAAAAATAAATAATTCGCTGTTAGGGCTATGTTTTTAACCCAACTAAGACTGTTTACAAAAAAAATTTAAAACTTCACCTGTAAGGTAATGGCTCAATTTGTAAAATGATTATCTTTTACATATGCCAGATTATGAACCCCAAAGTGCAATAGTTCATACTGTTTGTGGATACATGTGTTTTTCTTGGTTAGTTGATAAGTCGTGTCTGACTCTTCGGTGACCTCATGGGATACAGCCCACCAGTCTCCTCTGTTCATGGAACTTCCCAGGCAAGAATATTGGAGTGAGTACCCTTTCCCTTCTCCAGGGCATCTTCCTGACCCAAGGATCAAGCCTGTGTCTCCTGCATTGCAGGCAGATTTCTTTACTACTGAGACCCCAGGGAAGTCCCTATGGATACACAGGAGTATGATAAAAGCAAAAACTATGTGCCAGAAAGGGGCAACACCAGCTGGTTGGTAGTAACATCTGGGAGAAAAGAAATAAAGGAAATGCGATTAGAAACCCTTCAATTATGCATTCCTTATATAAAAAAGGAATATACAGTAAATATGCAAAATGTTGACAAATAGGACAGACAATTTTGTGAGTGTTTTTTCTAGTTTCTTCAGTATGGAAAAAAATTTTGGAGTGAAATTACAACATTCTCAGGTGAAAACATGACCCCATTGGGATCTGAGGTTAGGTGAGAAGTATCACACCACAGGAAGGATTCCAAAGTTTGGGAAGAGAGGCGGGCAGCCTATTTAGAAGGGTCAAGGAGGAAGGCCACACTAACCTGAAAAGAGGACAGCACAGGACTGCCTGGAGAGACAGGACACTACAGGCACTGTGTGGATGGAAAACACACATGGCAAGGTGCCATGCAAGTTGATGCTGTCTACTTGGTGATGGGTGACCCCAGCGTTTAGCACTGTATATCTCAGCTTACTATGAACCCAATAGGAAGATGCCTGATTCGTTGCAGAAAATGAAGCTTCAAACACAGAGGACACCACAAAAATAATGTTAGAACAGTCCACGAAAAATTGTTATCAAAGACATGCTTAAAAAAAAAAGACATGCTTACTTATAAAAGTAAAAAATTATGCCTGCTTGTAAATAGGACTTTTAAGAGTGAAGTCAGGAATTTATTTTATCTGATACACACAGTAATTTGCTATAAAGCTTTATGAAACAGCTAAAATAATGTTACAGCCAGAAACCAATTGTTGCTAAAATGCATTCAGTTAAAATGGAAAATATAGGGAAATAAAACACTGTAATTGTCTCTCAACCCACATTGTATATTATGTTGCTAAATTATATACTATTATATTTTCTACATTTTAATAAGCTTTCCCATAGAGGAATTGATAACATAAGGAAATCATTCTCTACTTTTATTTTGAAGAACTAAATAATATCCCACACGTATTTATAAACCAAACAGGGCCTGGGCCTCTCATTAGATCCCAACTCCTGCATTGCAGGCAGATTTCTTTACTACTGAGACCCCAGGGAAGTCCCTATGGATACACAGGAGTATGATAAAAGCAAAAACTATGTGCCAGAAAGGGGCAACACCAGCTGGTTGGTAGTAACATCTGGGAGAAAAGAAATAAAGGAAATGCGATTAGAAACCCTTCAATTATGCATTCCTTATATAAAAAAGGAATATACAGTAAATATGCAAAATGTTGACAAATAGGACAGACAATTTTGTGAGTGTTTTTTCTAGTTTCTTCAGTATGGAAAAAAATTTTGGAGTGAAATTACAACATTCTCAGGTGAAAACATGACCCCATTGGGATCTGAGGTTAGGTGAGAAGTATCACACCACAGGAAGGATTCCAAAGTTTGGGAAGAGAGGCGGGCAGCCTATTTAGAAGGGTCAAGGAGGAAGGCCACACTAACCTGAAAAGAGGACAGCACAGGACTGCCTGGAGAGACAGGACACTACAGGCACTGTGTGGATGGAAAACACACATGGCAAGGTGCCATGCAAGTTGATGCTGTCTACTTGGTGATGGGTGACCCCAGCGTTTAGCACTGTATATCTCAGCTTACTATGAACCCAATAGGAAGATGCCTGATTCGTTGCAGAAAATGAAGCTTCAAACACAGAGGACACCACAAAAATAATGTTAGAACAGTCCACGAAAAATTGTTATCAAAGACATGCTTAAAAAAAAAAGACATGCTTACTTATAAAAGTAAAAAATTATGCCTGCTTGTAAATAGGACTTTTAAGAGTGAAGTCAGGAATTTATTTTATCTGATACACACAGTAATTTGCTATAAAGCTTTATGAAACAGCTAAAATAATGTTACAGCCAGAAACCAATTGTTGCTAAAATGCATTCAGTTAAACTGGAAAATCTCGGGAAATAAAACACTGTAATTGTCTCTCAACCCACATTGTATATTATGTTGCTAAATTATATACTATTATATTTTCTACATTTTAATAAGCTTTCCCATAGAGGAATTGATAACATAAGGAAATCATTCTCTACTTTTATTTTGAAGAACTAAATAATATCCCACACGTATTTATAAACCAAACAGGGCCTGGGCCTCTCATTAGATCCCAAGGCTTACAAAATCTATTTCACAAAGCCACAACATGTAACAATACATGAAATAGCTAACCCAAATGGTGTTCTGTTCTCCTTCTTACTTTGATTCACAGTCAGGGAGTTATATATTTAAAGTGAACTATCATAATATGTAAGAAAAAGAATCAAGGTTTTCTTAATTTTAGAAAATCTTTTAATAGTGCATTATATAATTCATACAAATATTGTCTTTGGCCTTGATAATATCTTATTTAAATAGTTGGTACAAGTAAAGTTGAAACTTCTCCCCAAAAAGATGAGTCTTTCATGGCCTTGATCCAAATTTAACAGGATGTTGACAAAACATATACTAATAAGTATTATGTCCAGTACTTAATAAATGGTCACACATCTCCTTCAAGCTATGTGAGAGCTTTTTCAGCAATAAATTATCATAATTAATACAATGGTAGAAAACCTTTGGGGAGTAAAAGAAATCTGCACGTCTCAAGACAGTGACTAATTTTCTAAATGCAAGGCTGATACAAAGTCAGGTGTTTGGCTTAAACAGAGTACTAAACCTGAAATTTGAGGCAATATTTCTAAGGCCCAAAAGGAATCTAGTTTGTCAAACATACTGACATGCAGCTCCAGAGATCTGGACAGGACACATCAGAACCATTTACTCAATCAGAATAGATGCACTTCGGTAGAAGTTTTAAACCAACTAATGTATAAGCAATTTTCAGGTCATATTTTAAAGTCCAATTTGCTATAAACATCTTAATGTATGAAACAGGAAACAAAGAACTATGCCTACCCCTTTTTAAGATTCAGACTGCACTGAATTCATTCTAAGGAACCAATGTGGTTCTGAAATGTTTGCCATCAGCAAGATTTAAATTGTGTTTTTCCTGTTGACTTTCTCTTAGGATATTTACAACACACTGAAATATCCTGCTCCAAAGTCCTCACTGAGGGCAGGCGTATCTGGCTGGTGTGTCCAGAATTTAGCCCAGCCCTTGCTTATTACACTATGAACACTATGAGTATGTGTGACACAAAAGACAGGCTAATGGAATTGAGAAGGTGGGTGAAGGCAAACCAAAGCCGACTTCCCAACATGGCTCTTTTAGCAGGAAAGAAGAGCACAGCCTCTGCACAAGGATGACATGCAAATTCATCAAGTGTTCCACATTTTTAAAGCAATGGGAAAAAAAAAAAAAACAGTTCTTTTGAAATAATCTCAACTAAGCACTGACCACATCCAAAACGCTATAAAATTTTATGATGATAAATGAAAAGTGTTTTACGAAAATAAAATGTCATCAAAGAAGCTGCCTTCTGAGGCATGGAGAAGTGGGAAGATACAGTCTGTGGATTCTCTCATCCCTGTAACATCTCTGAAGGCTTTACCTTAGGTTTAAGGTGACTGGTACTATCCCCACAGCATCTTCTATAGGTAATCAGCAGCAACGTAACGTTTGCAACTTTCTTCCATCTTTTTCCAATCTCTATCATTTGCTTGTCCCCTCTTTTTTTTTTTTAAACAGGAGATCTTTGTAGGTTAGTTTAAATACAGCCGTGTGTACATGTCAATCCCAAACTCTGTAATTACCCCTCCTTTCCCAGGTAACCATAAGTTCGTTCTCTAAGTCTGCATTTATAAAGATCTTTCTCAATCATGGTTCAGGTGCTAATATGAGTAGAAAGATCACCACTAAAATTTATTATTATTTTTTTACCTTCCTATATAAGTGGAATATCTGTGAAACTTCAATAAATGTTGAATTTTTTCTTTTTAATATGGAGAAAATAGACAAAATTAAAACTCCTTGCAATTCAAAAATTGACTTCCTTATCTTCATTTCATCAGAGAAGTTATGGGGAAAAATGAAATAAATGTGAAAGCACATAACGTATTTTTTAGCAGAGAAGTAAGTCAATTTAAAGGGCGCTTGTTTCTCATTCAATATGATTCAAATAAGCGGGACCTTATGAGTCTGTGGTTCTTAAGGACTGGGGGGAATATCAGGATTCCTGGTGAAGTGTGAACACACATGTACACACCCGGGCACTGCTTCCCAGTGCATCTAACTCAGAGGGTGCTGGATGGCGTCCTAGAATCTGCCCTAGTGATTCTGTCACAGCTACAGTTGATGACAAGCTGTCACAGGCTCAAATGCCTTGGCAGCTGGGTGTGTCAGGTATACCAGAAGGGTCACTGATGGGGATGGGGACAAACTGGAAAGTACATCCCTGACTCTTAGCTGCGGCTCCCTGGGAACTTGTAGATGCAAACCTGTATTACCAAGGCTTCTGTGTTACTACAGAGAAGACAGAGTCCAAGATCTGGTTGAGTAATGCAATGGAGACCTAGTAGGACTAGAGACACAGACGTAGAGCACAGACAAGCAGACACAGGGCAGCAAAGGCGAGTGTAGAACAAAGTGAGAGATAGAGTCATGCACGCTACCATGTGTAAAAGCAGCCGGCTAGTGGGAAGCTGCCCTATAGCACAGGGAGCTCAGCTCAGTGCTCTGCAATGGCCTAGCTAGGTCGGATGGGGGCAGGGGTGGGAGGGATGATCAGTGGGAGGTGCTGTATATATATTTAGAGGATTCACTTTGTTGTATAGCAGAAACTAACACAACATTGTAAAGCAATTATACTCCCATAAAAAATATTTTTTAAAAATGAAAAAGATTCAGTTGAAACTTTTCTTGAATTTTAACTGCTGAAGTATGCCAATGGTCACACGGGGGCCCTGGCAGTCTGATCTCAGGTTCTGAAGATCAACAGTATTGAATAAGTTTTACTCCTCATCGAGACTGCTCTGAAGGTATATCCTGGGGTCAGGAGGAATGGTGTGGAGGGGAGGAGGTTGGAAAAACATGGCCATAGTAGTCTGCAGTTCTTTCCCTTAAGTGAAAGGATCTATCTCCCACCCTTTGAGTCTGGTTGGCTTTATGACTTACTTTGGCCATTAGTACACAGCAAAGTGACACTCTGTGTGTTCTAGAAGTGTGGCCTGAAGGGGTCTAGAAACCCTCCCCTTTCCTTTCGTTGAACACTTCAGCTGTCAGGTATGAAAGCCTGGGACTGGGGACAGTTAATGAGAGATCCCCTGGGGAGAAGCCTGCCCAGAAGCCACCACCAAGGCCCTCCACATATGGCTGAGGTCTTCTACAGCTGTCCAGCTCCAGCCAGGCAAGGTATCAGATGACTACAGCCTCCTGAGTGGGTTCAGCTATGACCAGAAAACCGCCCAGCCAAGCCCATGCAAAAGGCAGAATCATGAGCAAATAGCTACTGCTTTAGCCAGGAACCTCAGGGAGGTTGGCTCAGCAGAAATCTAGAACTGATACAGAAGGTGTACTGAAAGAAGAGTGCTGCCATAATAAAACGGGATAATAAAAACTCACAATCAACACTGGAAACATGTGGCGTCAGTTTTCAGACTGGGTGCTAGACAGAGGCCAGGGAAACAATAAAGAGGTAATTAGAGGCTGGAAAAACAGCGGCTTGTGGCAAAACAACCAACGACATTTTTGCCTGTGATAACGTGGAGAGATAGAGTCATGCACGCTACCATGTGTAAAAGCAGCCGGCTAGTGGGAAGCTGCCCTATAGCACAGGGAGCTCAGCTCAGTGCTCTGCAATGGCCTAGCTAGGTCGGATGGGGGCAGGGGTGGGAGGGATGATCAGTGGGAGGTGCTGTATATATATTTAGAGGATTCACTTTGTTGTATAGCAGAAACTAACACAACATTGTAAAGCAATTATACTCCCATAAAAAATATTTTTTAAAAATGAAAAAGATTCAGTTGAAACTTTTCTTGAATTTTAACTGCTGAAGTATGCCAATGGTCACACGGGGGCCCTGGCAGTCTGATCTCAGGTTCTGAAGATCAACAGTATTGAATAAGTTTTACTCCTCATCGAGACTGCTCTGAAGGTATATCCTGGGGTCAGGAGGAATGGTGTGGAGGGGAGGAGGTTGGAAAAACATGGCCATAGTAGTCTGCAGTTCTTTCCCTTAAGTGAAAGGATCTATCTCCCACCCTTTGAGTCTGGTTGGCTTTATGACTTACTTTGGCCATTAGTACACAGCAAAGTGACACTCTGTGTGTTCTAGAAGTGTGGCCTGAAGGGGTCTAGAAACCCTCCCCTTTCCTTTCGTTGAACACTTCAGCTGTCAGGTATGAAAGCCTGGGACTGGGGACAGTTAATGAGAGATCCCCTGGGGAGAAGCCTGCCCAGAAGCCACCACCAAGGCCCTCCACATATGGCTGAGGTCTTCTACAGCTGTCCAGCTCCAGCCAGGCAAGGTATCAGATGACTACAGCCTCCTGAGTGGGTTCAGCTATGACCAGAAAACCGCCCAGCCAAGCCCATGCAAAAGGCAGAATCATGAGCAAATAGCTACTGCTTTAGCCAGGAACCTCAGGGAGGTTGGCTCAGCAGAAATCTAGAACTGATACAGAAGGTGTACTGAAAGAAGAGTGCTGCCATAATAAAACGGGATAATAAAAACTCACAATCAACACTGGAAACATGTGGCGTCAGTTTTCAGACTGGGTGCTAGACAGAGGCCAGGGAAACAATAAAGAGGTAATTAGAGGCTGGAAAAACAGCGGCTTGTGGCAAAACAACCAACGACATTTTTGCCTGTGATAACGTGGAAGATAAAAATGTATCAAATGAACTCACTGATCTGGCCGAGAAGATCACTAGAAAGAAGGGTGAAAATAGAATTTGGTTTCTGTAAGCTGATAAAGACATGGTGTGAGGGGGGAGGAAGAGCTAAATAAGGAATTGTTCAGTTTCCAAGCAGAACGTAAGGGAAAAAAGAGTTTGGATTTGGTGGTTTGAAAATAAACCTCTCTCTCATCTTCAAAGTTTTCAACATTATAGATAACTGGTGTGACCTGTGTGTGTGCACACATGCTGAGGGGAGGGGTGTAATATGTTAAAACAAACAAAATACTACTTAAATGTATACAAGTGTATGTAGATGCAATGTTCTACTATTTAAAACATTGCTTTATATTAAAATAAACACAAATATACTATGTATACATTGTACACTGGCATCGGTGTTTAAGATAAAATGTAAGACCGTGAAGAAATTCTATTCTTGTGGCTGGTGGAGTAGGATACACCACTAAGCCTCCAGGATGGGTACGCCTCTTCCATGACATGGGGTCACTGGATGGAAAAGGGGGGAACAGAAAGGGGGGCAGAAATGAGATAAGTCACCTGAGTGAGCCCTCACTTACCAAGTTTTGGGAAGTTGGCATCCATTGGAAGGTTCCACCCAAGTGAGAAGGAAGGCAGCAAGGAGGCCTGGGGGGACAACTGTGCCCTCACAGACCCCTTTCTCAAAAGAAAAGGACCTTGGGGCACCTGGGTCATTTTTAATTATGGCTTCCTCAGGGCACATGCTCAAGATTGGCACTGTTGGGTCATATGGTAGTTTTATTCCTAGTTTTAATGGAACCTCTGTACTACTCTCTACAGAGGCTGTATCAGTTTATAGTCCCACCAACAGTGCAAGAGTGTTCCCTTTTCTGCACACCCTCTCCAGCATTTACTGTTTGCAAATTTTTTTTATGGTGGCCATTCTGACCAATATGAGGTGATACCTCATTGTCGTATTTTTTTTTTTTTTAATTTTTGGCCTCTTTTTATTGATTTTCCCTTTTTTTTTCTTTTTTTCTTTTTCATCCATCTTTATTCTTTGACCTGTGTGGACCTCCCATCACAGTGGCCTCTCTTGTTGCAGAGCATTGGCTCTGGATGCATGCACTCCAGAGAGCTGGCCCGTAATTGGACACACCAGTCCAGCTGCTCCATGGCACGTGGGATCTTCCTGGGCCAGGGATTGAACCAATGCCCCTTGCACTGCAAGGTGAACTCTTTACCCACTGGACCACCAGGGAAGCCCCTCATTGTGGTTTGGATGTGCTTTTCTCTAATGATGAGCAATTAAATAAATTAAAATAGTTCAGGGCAAATGGCCGAAAAGAAGAGCATGTTTCCGCGATTAAGACAGATGACCCCAAATTTACGTGCTCAAAAGTGTTCTCGCACAGTAAAAGGCACTTACTTAAAGTGTACTTGTTCTCACAGGGCTGAATACTGAAGGATACTCAAATTTTCAGACTCAAAACGAAAGGAAAAAGGTATTTCGGATGAGCTAGACAATATTATAGCCCCCAATAGGAAGCTGCAAGAGCAGCCTGAGGTCATTTATTTGGATGGCAGAGTACACTAAATATATCAGTTGGGACTAAGGGCAATGAATTGTGGCATAAGAGTTTGATTCATTCAACAAAAACGGCTGACCGTGTGCCACACTAGGTGTCCGTGGCAATGTTAATCTTGCTTTCAGGGGATTATACTAGCAAGTCCACCTGATAGTCATACAAGGATAAGGCATCTTACTACTCCTACAAAAGCAACTAAGCTCCCAAGGAATTTAAAATAAACCATCATTTGATCATTCTTCAAGGAAAGGTTTTTGCTTAGTGCAATCTATTTAAGAAGGCAGGAAAACGGGCAATTTATTTTAGACAGACTTCTATTCCAAATGTCTAAAACAAAACAGTGCTGAATTTTAAGCAAACTCTCAGCTCTCTGGAACAATCCCAATGCTGAAGTTGTACTGAACATATCATATGCAATATTTCACGATACATCATATAAATATAAAGCAGCACATAAAATAAATCACATATATAAACAGAGACAAAATTCATACGTTAGTACTTATGAGTAATAAAACTTGAAATGGTTATGTTTTCCCTGGGGCAGAGTTTCTTCATTTTATCCATTAAGAGTTCAAAGCAATTTGAGAAAAATTTATATCCAGCCATTCTGTATACATTTAAATTATCCTCAATGTCCTATAACTAAGCACCTCTAACTAAAAAAGGCTTGAGAAAAATAAATGAAGCTTTACTTGAATTTAATTTCAAAAAAGTAAAGAGATTATTTTCCTTCCATAGTTAAGTTGGTAGAAAGTTTCATTAAACTATAAAGAATAAGCAAGATTTTCATACCAAGAATTTGATATTTCTCAACCTAAATGGTAATATAGGGAGAGAAACATCTAAGTCCCTGGAAACAGGTTCCCATATCACTACCTCCTTAGAAAACACTGTAGGCACTAAAAGATATTTTTAATTCATTTAGAAATTACACAATAGCTCATCTGAATGCATTCCATGAAGTAAAATTTGTTCGTGATTAACTGAAAACTTAATATACCCTAATAAACTCTGAATAATTTTAAAGCAATTTTCAATCTTTTTCATTAACTTTTTTCCCTTACAACATAAATGGATTACAAAAAGGAAGCAGTTTTCTCTAAGCCTCACTTGTGCATATAAAGGACAACTCAATTTACAGAAGTTCGTGAATTTTTTTCTTCTTAGATGTTAGACATCTATGAACCTTCTTTTTGAGGGATTCAAAGGTTTTAAGTATTAAATATAAACTACCATTTACAAATGTCCTCTGAAAGTTCCAATATAAAAACCTCCCACATGAACCCTATTTAGATTCATAGCTTAAACAGCTACTTAGTCATTTTACATCATGGATTATATAGCATGTAACAAACGACTGTTTTTCATTGACCATCCCTCTCAAGGGAGGAAACGCCAGAGAGAACCAGTCTCCCCCTTCACCCCTCAGTCCTTGGCTGGCTGTCCTGCAATATTTTGTTCACCCGGATTTTGCAAAAGTTCAAATCCCAATGCTGAAGTTGTACTGAACATATCATATGCAATATTTCACGATACATCATATAAATATAAAGCAGCACATAAAATAAATCACATATATAAACAGAGACAAAATTCATACGTTAGTACTTATGAGTAATAAAACTTGAAATGGTTATGTTTTCCCTGGGGCAGAGTTTCTTCATTTTATCCATTAAGAGTTCAAAGCAATTTGAGAAAAATTTATATCCAGCCATTCTGTATACATTTAAATTATCCTCAATGTCCTATAACTAAGCACCTCTAACTAAAAAAGGCTTGAGAAAAATAAATGAAGCTTTACTTGAATTTAATTTCAAAAAAGTAAAGAGATTATTTTCCTTCCATAGTTAAGTTGGTAGAAAGTTTCATTAAACTATAAAGAATAAGCAAGATTTTCATACCAAGAATTTGATATTTCTCAACCTAAATGGTAATATAGGGAGAGAAACATCTAAGTCCCTGGAAACAGGTTCCCATATCACTACCTCCTTAGAAAACACTGTAGGCACTAAAAGATATTTTTAATTCATTTAGAAATTACACAATAGCTCATCTGAATGCATTCCATGAAGTAAAATTTGTTCGTGATTAACTGAAAACTTAATATACCCTAATAAACTCTGAATAATTTTAAAGCAATTTTCAATCTTTTTCATTAACTTTTTTCCCTTACAACATAAATGGATTACAAAAAGGAAGCAGTTTTCTCTAAGCCTCACTTGTGCATATAAAGGACAACTCAATTTACAGAAGTTCGTGAATTTTTTTCTTCTTAGATGTTAGACATCTATGAACCTTCTTTTTGAGGGATTCAAAGGTTTTAAGTATTAAATATAAACTACCATTTACAAATGTCCTCTGAAAGTTCCAATATAAAAACCTCCCACATGAACCCTATTTAGATTCATAGCTTAAACAGCTACTTAGTCATTTTACATCATGGATTATATAGCATGTAACAAACGACTGTTTTTCATTGACCATCCCTCTCAAGGGAGGAAACGCCAGAGAGAACCAGTCTCCCCCTTCACCCCTCAGTCCTTGGCTGGCTGTCCTGACCACCATCCTGTGTCCCCAAGGGGCAGGGCACCCACTTCTAACCCTGGGGAGCCATGGGCTTTCATCATCATACCTTTCAAGGCAGCACTGTGCAGTAACAACACAGGAGCAGCCCTGGAGCCAGAGAACCTGGGTTCTCATTCTGTGTGCCACTTAAGAACCATGGCCTGGGCCTGTCGGATGACCTCTGTTCCATGGATACTCAGAGCTGCCACCTCAAAGAGGCCACCAAGACATTCTGTTGCACTTCAGTCACATTAGATAGTCTTTGACATTATCTCATCTGAGCCAAGAACCCAAGGTATAAGTATGCTCCAACTCTGTAAATGACACCGACTCACAGTAAGCAAGGAATGGTGCTGGAGAGAGAGTTGGAGCTCTTGATTCACTCATTCGGAAATATTTACTGAATGGTCCCTATAACAGCCATCGATCTGTAAACATACATAATCTCTGGTGTCTGGGAGTTTACATCCTATTAGAGAGACATGCAGTTTAAGAGATTCCCAATAGTTACAACTGTGATAAACTAAGACAGACATATCCACAGTGATGGTGTGTGTAGGGGAAGACTGATTCTATATGTGTGTATCTGGATGAGGGTGAGGACGCCAGGGTGCACCTGGGGAACCTTTTATGAAAGGATGTGTTGAGCCACAGTCTGAGAAGAGATGAAACAACCATAGCACAAGACAGGGGAAGAACATTCTAGGAAGAGAGAACAAATGTATGTTTAGGACAGCACAGACAAGACTCTTAATAAATCACCTCCTGCTGATCTCTCCAGGGTCATTCTTGCCACGCTGCCCAGCTCAAACTCAATGTTTCAGTCTTCCATTCAGAACCCCTTTTGAGGGATTCAAAGGTTTTAAGTATTAAATATAAACTACATGAACCCTATTTTAGATTCATAGCTTAAACAGCTACTTAGTCATTTTACATCATGGATTATATAGCATGTAACAAACGACTGTTTTTCATTGACCATCCCTCTCAAGGGAGGAAACGCCAGAGAGAACCAGTCTCCCCCTTCACCCCTCAGTCCTTGGCTGGCTGTCCTGACCACCATCCTGTGTCCCCAAGGGCAGGGCACCCACTTCTAACCCTGGGGAGCCATGGGCTTTCATCATCATACCTTTCAAGGCAGCACTGTGCAGTAACAACACAGGAGCAGCCCTGGAGCCAGAGAACCTGGGTTCTCATTCTGTGTGCCACTTAAGAACCATGGCCTGGGCCTGTCGGATGACCTCTGTTCCATGGATACTCAGAGCTGCCACCTCAAAGAGGCCACCAAGACATTCTGTTGCACTTCAGTCACATTAGATAGTCTTTGACATTATCTCATCTGAGCCAAGAACCCAAGGTATAAGTATGCTCCAACTCTGTAAATGACACCGACTCACAGTAAGCAAGGAATGGTGCTGGAGAGAGAGTTGGAGCTCTTGATTCACTCATTCGGAAATATTTACTGAATGGTCCCTATAACAGCCATCGATCTGTAAACATACATAATCTCTGGTGTCTGGGAGTTTACATCCTATTAGAGAGACATGCAGTTTAAGAGATTCCCAATAGTTACAACTGTGATAAACTAAGACAGACATATCCACAGTGATGGTGTGTGTAGGGGAAGACTGATTCTATATGTGTGTATCTGGATGAGGGTGAGGACGCCAGGGTGCACCTGGGGAACCTTTTATGAAAGGATGTGTTGAGCCACAGTCTGAGAAGAGATGAAACAACCATAGCACAAGACAGGGGAAGAACATTCTAGGAAGAGAGAACAAATGTATGTTTAGGACAGCACAGACAAGACTCTTAATAAATCACCTCCTGCTGATCTCTCCAGGGTCATTCTTGCCACGCTGCCCAGCTCAAACTCAATGTTTCAGTCTTCCATTCAGAACCCCTTTCTGTCCCTTAAAAGAGCCCACCTTCTGTTCCGCAGCCCCCCCGGCTTTTGCATAACTGTCCTGGGACAATTACTTATACTCAAAATACATATGATTCTTCAGTGTTATTATACAGTGGACATTGTCCATGCTTGGATAAGCTTCACGATTATGTTAAAATGGCACCTTGGTATTCCACTGAATGTCATGCCATAATTTACCACATCCACTTACTTTTTAATACTGAACACTGTATTTTTAAAGTGTAGAAGTATTCAAAATGGGACACAGGTGTCAGGTTATGTGCAGGTGTTTAATCTTAGCTCTGGGCTCTGGTCAGTGCTACATATATAGTCATGAGTGTCATGAACAGTAGACAGACATGATTACATTCAGAGCTTTGAATTCTTCACAATAAACTGCCAGACTAAATTGTCTTTCAGTAATTATTCTCAGCTAGAAATAACTGAAGACAGGATAAAGAGGAGGAACTAATCAAAGTGAAGCTGTTAATAACAAAACCATCTATTGGATAATGAAATCATCATCAGTAATCTGTATCACAGCAGATGATATACGAACATAAAATAGCCCACCAGAATGTTATTTGAAGTATTCAAATCAACAAGCTGGCATTCACTGGGTTTCAGGTTTTGCGATAGACATACATTTCACATGAAGTATCTAGGAATGAAGTACCTCAGAGATTAATACAGAGGGCCTAGACTCACTGGACACCTCTCAACACCTGTTAAACTTGCAGTTAGAAAGTATCTTCAGTATTTGTGTTATTTTCATGTATGGTATCTTTCAGTTTTTTTTGAAAAGTTTTTGATTCTATATGTGTGTATCTGATGGGTGAGGACGCCAGGGTGCACCTGGGGAACCTTTTATGAAAGGATGTGTTGAGCCACAGTCTGAGAAGAGATGAAACAACCATAGCACAAGACAGGAAAGAACATTCTAGGAAGAGAGAACAAATGTATGTTTAGGACAGCACAGACAAGACTCTTAATAAATCACCTCCTGCTGATCTCTCCAGGGTCATTCTTGCCACGCTGCCCAGCTCAAACTCAATGTTTCAGTCTTCCATTCAGAACCCCTTTCTGTCCCTTAAAAGAGCCCACCTTCTGTTCCGCAGCCCCCCCGGCTTTTGCATAACTGTCCTGGGACAATTACTTATACTCAAAATACATATGATTCTTCAGTGTTATTATACAGTGGACATTGTCCATGCTTGGATAAGCTTCACGATTATGTTAAAATGGCACCTTGGTATTCCACTGAATGTCATGCCATAATTTACCACATCCACTTACTTTTTAATACTGAACACTGTATTTTTAAAGTGTAGAAGTATTCAAAATGGGACACAGGTGTCAGGTTATGTGCAGGTGTTTAATCTTAGCTCTGGGCTCTGGTCAGTGCTACATATATAGTCATGAGTGTCATGAACAGTAGACAGACATGATTACATTCAGAGCTTTGAATTCTTCACAATAAACTGCCAGACTAAATTGTCTTTCAGTAATTATTCTCAGCTAGAAATAACTGAAGACAGGATAAAGAGGAGGAACTAATCAAAGTGAAGCTGTTAATAACAAAACCATCTATTGGATAATGAAATCATCATCAGTAATCTGTATCACAGCAGATGATATACGAACATAAAATAGCCCACCAGAATGTTATTTGAAGTATTCAAATCAACAAGCTGGCATTCACTGGGTTTCAGGTTTTGCGATAGACATACATTTCACATGAAGTATCTAGGAATGAAGTACCTCAGAGATTAATACAGAGGGCCTAGACTCACTGGACACCTCTCAACACCTGTTAAACTTGCAGTTAGAAAGTATCTTCAGTATTTGTGTTATTTTCATGTATGGATACACAAAAAATCACCATGTAAGCCTTTGAGGTCAGGGAGTTATTATCTTCACTCCTGTGTCCACAGTGCCAGGCAAACAATAGGTACTCAATAAATATTTATTTTATGAAGGAATAAATGCCTTAAGATTGAAACATACACACAACAGATTTATGAGGTTTTCCCTGATATGGAAATAAGTCCAAAAACTACTATTATATTAAAAATGATAGTTGCAGAATAATAAGTAATTGTTAAATATATGGAAGAATCTCAGAAAGGATCTAATACCAGTCGTTCTTTTGATTTTGAGGGTTGTTTTTGGTAGTATTGAGCCAATCGGGAACTTTCTACTCTACATAATTCTGCATTATTTCTTATGCATTTATTTGTATATATGCATATATACACATATATCTCTGGAGGAGAGCAGGACAGCCCACTCCAGTATTCTTGCCTGGATAATCCCTCGGACAGAGGAGCCTGGTGGGTCCATACGGTCGCAAAGACTCTGGCACGAATAAAGCTGCTTTGCATGCACACATTCACATGTATAGAGGGTTGCCCTGGTGGCTCAGTGGTAAAGAATCCTCCTGACAATGCAGGAGATGCAGGCTAGATCCCTGGGTCAGGAAGATCCCCTGTAGGAGGAAATGGTAACCCACTCCAGTATTCATGCCTGGGAAATCCCATGGACAGAGGAGTCAGACTACAAAACAGTTGGATAAGACTTAGTGCCTAAACAACATCCTATATACATATATTTGTACACACATATACACATATTTTTAAAATATATTCTATAATAATGCACTCAAAATTGTGTTTTAATCACTTTAGAAATCTAAATGAAAAGGTGAGGGGGCTTCCCTGGTGATCCAGTGGGTAGAGTTCGCCTTGCAGTGCAGGCAGGGGGTGCCGGTTCGATCCCTGGCCTGGGAAGATCCCACCTGCCGCGAAGCGGCTGGACTGGTGTGTCCAATTACTAGCCAGCATTCTGGAGCACATTCGCCCAGAGCCAGAGCTCTGCAGCGAGAGAGGCCACTGCAATAGAAGACCCACACAGGCCAAAGAACAAAGATGGATTAAAATAAATAAATGAAAGACCAATAAAAGGCCAAAATTAAAAAAATAAAATAAAATAAATCAAAAGATGAGTATTACTCAAATAGCTTAATCACAAAACTGAAATAAAAAATAAAAACAAAAAAGTAACAGGATTGTATGAAATCCTTACATTTCCTCTTTCATATTACTATAAAGCTTCAATTACATGTTTCAACAAATTAATATTTTAGATCCAAATAAGATACTGGATGCTAAAAATGGAAAAGAAAGAGGTCTCTCTATTCCACCAGCTCTTAATTTTTTATTCATTGCTATGGTCTGTTTTCCATTTACTGGGTAATAATATCATTATTACAGACTAAATCCCTTCTGGCTTTAAAAGGAAATCTTCCATTAGAAAGTAGTCAGCTGTTGAAAGGAAGGTGATCAGGCCTAAAGGAAAACAGAAATTTAGGAAGATGCTCTATTTTCTAATGACTAGGAGGAAAATATCTACTTCCAGCAGATTTCAGTGCCTGCTTTCTCTATATAATGTTACTCAGTTTTCTTTCAGAATATTCTTTACAAATTACTCTCACTCTTCAGGAAACACAATTTTTATACAGAGCCAGATACTGGTGGAAAAATGAGACCATGAAATTAAGACAATCTTTTTTTACCAGAATGGATCACGTGCGTGTGTGCTCAGTCATGTCTAACTCTTTGCGACCCCATGGACTGCAGCCAACTAGCCTTCTTTGTCCATGGAATTTTCCAGGCAAGAATACTGGAGTGGGTCACCATTTCCTTCCCCAGGAGATCTTCCTTTCCCTGGGATAGAAACCGTGTCTCTTAAGTCTCCTATATTGGCAGGTGGATTTTTACTGCTGTGCCATCTGTGCCATCTCTAAATAACAGACAGTGGAAAATGAGCACCAGTAGATGCTCAAGATTCTAAAACTTATGAGCACATTTCATATTTCCTCCAATAACTAGTTTCTTTATGTTTTAGATGAAGGTATATTTTCTGATGGAAGTGTAAGTCGCTCAGTCAATTACGACTCTCTGAAACCCCATAGACTGTAGCCTTCCAGGTTCCTCTATTCATTATGGGATTCTATAGACAAGACTACTGGAGTGGGTTGCCATTCCCTTCTCCAGGGAATCTTCCTGAACCCAGGTCCCCCGCACTGCAGCCAGATTCTTTACCACTGAGCCACTGGGGAAGCCAGAAAGGATACGAGTGATTATCTGCTAAATTTATGGTTTCACATTCTGCAACAAACTTTACATATTTATGAGTCTAGTCTTCTTTGTACATAGTATCCTCATTTTTTGGATGGACATCCAAGGCTGAAAGTCGTTATATATTTTGCTCAGGCTTAGAGAGCTGGGTGGGATTTTAAACTCAATATATCTGCTTTCCATCAAAAGCTTCTGATGTTTTTGACTTGCAATTATTTTGTAAAGCATAAATTCATGTCTGATTTGTCTTCATTTTATAGCTCAGGCTTAAAAACCTGGGTTTTTTGTGAGTATAAGTATAAGTATAAAAATAACAGAAAACTCAAGTTTATAAAATGTATATCAATCAGTGAATCAGAAATGAATCACTAATTATTTACATTTGATAACATTTTCTTTAGCATACCATTTTAATTTAGAAATTAAATTCTTCTGAATAAACTTTAAATATGGACATGGAACTTAAATTCATAAAAATGAATGAGAACCCATTTATTAAATGAGGTACACTAACATTTAACAGTTAAAATTCTGTTATTGGCCAAAGACTGTCTCAAGGCTACCAGAGTCTTTGTATTTTGTTTAGTGCAAGGGTGTACTGGGGGAGGGAGGGAGATGTCTATGCACAAAAATGCAAACAGAAAGCATTTCAGATCTCTCACCACAGCATAAATATGAAGCTAGCATAATGTTCTGTTAATTTCAAGAAATCATTTTCTAACACATACAATCTAGCCTCTCATCTAAAAATTCAAATTCAAACTAATATACATGGATCTTGATGAATTTTGGAAGGAAAAGGATAAAATGAAAAATTTTAATGGAAGGCAATTTTAAAGGAAGTGTAAGTCGCTCAGTCAATTACGACTCTCTGAAACCCCATAGACTGTAGCCTTCCAGGTTCCTCTATTCATTATGGGATTCTATAGACAAGACTACTGGAGTGGGTTGCCATTCCCTTCTCCAGGGAATCTTCCTGAACCCAGGTCCCCCGCACTGCAGCCAGATTCTTTACCACTGAGCCACTGGGGAAGCCAGAAAGGATACGAGTGATTATCTGCTAAATTTATGGTTTCACATTCTGCAACAAACTTTACATATTTATGAGTCTAGTCTTCTTTGTACATAGTATCCTCATTTTTTGGATGGACATCCAAGGCTGAAAGTCGTTATATATTTTGCTCAGGCTTAGAGAGCTGGGTGGGATTTTAAACTCAATATATCTGCTTTCCATCAAAAGCTTCTGATGTTTTTGACTTGCAATTATTTTGTAAAGCATAAATTCATGTCTGATTTGTCTTCATTTTATAGCTCAGGCTTAAAAACCTGGGTTTTTAGTGAGTATAAGTATAAGTATAAAAATAACAGAAAACTCAAGTTTATAAAAATGTATATCAATCAGTGAATCAGAAATGAATCACTAATTATTTACATTTGATAACATTTTTCTTTAGCATACCATTTTAATTTAGAAATTAAATTCTTCTGAATAAACTTTAAATATGGACATGGAACTTAAATTCATAAAAATGAATGAGAACCCATTTATTAAATGAGGTACACTAACATTTAACAGTTAAAATTCTGTTATTGGCCAAAGACTGTCTCAAGGCTACCAGAGTCTTTGTATTTTGTTTAGTGCAAGGGTGTACTGGGGGAGGGAGGGAGATGTCTATGCACAAAAATGCAAACAGAAAGCATTTCAGATCTCTCACCACAGCATAAATATGAAGCTAGCATAATGTTCTGTTAATTTCAAGAAATCATTTTCTAACACATACAATCTAGCCTCTCATCTAAAAATTCAAATTCAAACTAATATACATGGATCTTGATGAATTTTTGGAAGGAAAAGGATAAAATGACTTTAAAACATAAGACCAAAGCATAAGAAAATAATAATAAAAAAGGGGGAAATGTACTTAGGGGCATAATTTTGGTAATGATGGAAGTCTGTGTAATGTTTTTCATTTACATTCACAATTTATTTGTAATATCTGTTTCTCAGAATGTTACCTGAAGGAAAAAATTATAATCAAATTTAGCTGACTTAAACTTACCAGAAATGAAAGCATATATTTAGCAGAATCTTATAAACTTATAAAACTAAAATGCACGGGAGGAATTAAATGCTTCCAACTTCATATACTGGACCTTCTAGCAAATTATTTCAGTATACGAAGTCAGTGGACTGTTAAGTTCCAAGTATTTTATATTCTTGAAGATTAATTTCTAATAAGATCGTAATCTTTTGGAAACTTTCTCCTCCTCATAAAAATACCCAAACCAAGAAGAGACTTATTTTGCGTAAAGAAAATTCAGTACATGGAAACATGGGAATAATAAATCATATTAATGATAATCTGACATGCAATATGCCTTTGACAGAGAGACACTCAGTTCTCACCAAAAGCCCAGGTGAAGGGCATCCTTTACGGCCATCACCCTTCTCCCTCCAGCTCTCAAGAGAGAAAACATCTTGCAGATCTCTCACCAACCACACACATGTGCGCTACGCAAATCTCTCATACTTTCCAGCTGGGAGTAGTCGAGAGAGACTAGGTTAAGACAGATCTGTCAAACTCCAGAGTCATCAACTCTTCCTACGATGGTCACAGGAGAGGTGCAAAGACTTCACTCACTCCTCCCTGGTGAGGGGCTTATGGTTCTTTTATTGACATATAAAGACTTAAAATATTACATTACTTTCAGATGTACAACAGAGCAATTTGATATTTTTAAGTATTACAAAATGACCATCACCATAAGTCTGCTTATCATTTGTCACCATACAAAGTTACTACAATATTATTGACTCTATTCTCTATGCTGGACATTATATCCTTGTGATATTTATTTTATTGCTGAAGTTTGTACCTCTTAATCTTCTTCACTGTTTCTCTTATAGCAACATCCTTTTCCCCTCTGATAACCACTAGCTTGTTCTCTGTATCTACAGTTCTGTTTCTGTTATTACGTTTGTTCATCTGTTGTTTTGTGTTTTAGATTTCACCTATAGGTGAAACCATGCATTACTTTTCTCTGACTTATTGCACTTAGCATAATACTCTCTATGTTCATCCATGTTGACACAAACAGCAAGGTTTTATTCCTTTTTATGGCCATGTAATATTCCATTGTAAACATACACCACGTTCAAAGGGATTTCACTTCTGGAAGTTACCAAGTTTAAAAACATTCCACTGCAACAAAACATTGACTAGTCCTTGAACAAGTCATAACTAAATTCTATGAGGACTCTGCCTATTGCCAGGAAAGTCTGAATGTTCCATATAAGTAAAAATTTCAGAGACCTTTGGAATGACAAAGCATTTTACAAATATGAAGTCTCTTAATGGGAAGTTAGAGAAGACTTTCAAAGGGAAGTTCTTACTTCATACATGGGCAGGCAGTAAGGCACCTGTGTGCACAAGCACCCAAGCCATCAGTGGCCTACCATTCCCACTCTCCACCCCCAGGTCTTACTACTATTCTCCAGTTCAGAGGTTTCTAACTTTCAAATGCTAAGCACACTAAGGTAAGAGCCAGTAAGGGAGACACAGCACTGTCCTCATGTGGGCATGCATTCTAGAAAGTGAGAGAGTTAAGGGGGAAAGGGGGCTCATCTGGGTCATATAGGCCATATTAAAAAGTTGGGACTTCTTATCTTAATGGCAAAAGGCTGAACGAGAGCTCCTGACTCATAGGAATCTATATATTGGCATTTGGGACTTTTCAAATATTTAACTCTAAGAACATTAAAATAAGACAACTCATTATCATACAAAATAACTGTTAAGAAATTTTTTTTTTCCATTTCTTAACCATCAGGATGTGTGATCTACAAAACACAAAACAGATACAGATCACAGTGTTGAACTCAGGCATTTGACAAGGAGATGTGAATTTAAGTTGCATAAGGCAATACCAAACAAATAAATATATCTTAATCTTCTTCACTTTTTTTTTCTGAAGTTTGTACCTCTTAATCTTCTTCACTGTTTTTTAAAAATCCTTTTCCCTCTGATAACCACTAGCTTGTTCTCTGTATCTACAGTTCTGTTTCTGTTATTACGTTTGTTCATCTGTTGTTTTGTGTTTTAGATTTCACCTATAGGTGAAACCATGCATTACTTTTCTCTGACTTATTGCACTTAGCATAATACTCTCTATGTTCATCCATGTTGACACAAACAGCAAGGTTTTATTCCTTTTTATGGCCATGTAATATTCCATTGTAAACATACACCACGTTCAAAGGGATTTCACTTCTGGAAGTTACCAAGTTTAAAAACATTCCACTGCAACAAAACATTGACTAGTCCTTGAACAAGTCATAACTAAATTCTATGAGGACTCTGCCTATTGCCAGGAAAGTCTGAATGTTCCATATAAGTAAAAATTTCAGAGACCTTTGGAATGACAAAGCATTTTACAAATATGAAGTCTCTTAATGGGAAGTTAGAGAAGACTTTCAAAGGGAAGTTCTTACTTCATACATGGGCAGGCAGTAAGGCACCTGTGTGCACAAGCACCCAAGCCATCAGTGGCCTACCATTCCCACTCTCCACCCCCAGGTCTTACTACTATTCTCCAGTTCAGAGGTTTCTAACTTTCAAATGCTAAGCACACTAAGGTAAGAGCCAGTAAGGGAGACACAGCACTGTCCTCATGTGGGCATGCATTCTAGAAAGTGAGAGAGTTAAGGGAGAAAGGGGGCTCATCTGGGTCATATAGGCCATATTAAAAAGTTGGGACTTCTTATCTTAATGGCAAAAGGCTGAACGAGAGCTCCTGACTCATAGGAATCTATATATTGGCATTTGGGACTTTTCAAATATTTAACTCTAAGAACATTAAAATAAGACAACTCATTATCATACAAAATAACTGTTAAGAAATTTTTTTTTTCCATTTCTTAACCATCAGGATGTGTGATCTACAAAACACAAAACAGATACAGATCACAGTGTTGAACTCAGGCATTTGACAAGGAGATGTGAATTTAAGTTGCATAAGGCAATACCAAACAATTAAGAATATATATTGTTATAATGGAACCGTTGGCCATGTTAACACTGACATAAGTACCCAGCATTGTGCTAAGCACCAGGTGTGTTTCATTCATTTATTCTTCACAATCCCAATGAATTAAGTTGATTCTTACAAGTGGAGAAATGGAGGCTTATAGAAATTAATGACATTTCCAAGGTCACAGCACTAATAGCGATCCAAAGTGCATGTGTGTTTAGTCACTCGGTCATGTCCAACTCTTTGTGACCCTATGGACTGTAGCCCCCCAGGCTCCTCTAACAATGGGATTCTCCAGGTAAGAATACAGGAGGAAATGTCCTCCTCCAGTAATCTTCCCGGCCCAAGGATCAATTCAAGTCTCCTGCATCTCCTGCAATGGCAGGTGGATTCTTAACCACTGAACCACCTGAAAAGACCGATAGCCATCTAAAACCAGAATGCAAATGTGAGTCCATGCAATTTCAATTCCCAATACTACACAGAACTCAAAGTCAGAAATGTCCGTCAGAGAGATGACACCTAAACCTAAGAGACGTATAACCCATTAGCAACAACAACAAAAATCCTGTAACATCTGAAATTCACTTGATTACATTTTATTCAACCAAAGAAAGTCTCCAACATCAGAGCACATGGCCCTCAACTGCATAGGGGAATCATAAAAAAATCTCTTTTCATATAGTTTCCCATATTAAAATGATTTTATCGTGCCTCCAAAACATATAATTAGTTTTGATTGAATGGTTTACTTTTGTGAAATTGTATTGATCCATTCATTAAACAGCTTATTCTGCAAAGAAAACAGTGTTAAAGTCTGCATAAATTACCACTGATAGACAGGATTTCACCAGACTGCCAAGCATGCCAAATATCTTTTTTCATAGTTCTAGAATATGATTTGCAAGCATATGCACATAATGAATCTAAATGAATTGTAAATCACTCAAATCTAACCGAGGTCCCACTTCATTAGGAATACATCGTTCTAAAGAAATTAGTTCACCATCCCATTTTTACATTAGTTAGCAGCTCTTTCAACTGTTTTAGTAATACCATAGTACTAAAAAATGCCGCATGTCTTTCCATGAAATATCAGTGTCCTTTGTCCCATCTGTGACTAGAAGAATGTTCAATTTAGAATATTAACACTAATGTTAGACTGTGTGCATACAGTCGCTTCATTCATGTCTGACTCTTTGGGGCCCCATGGACTGCCGTCCACCAGGCTCTTCTGTCCCTAGGATTCTACAGGCAAGAATACTGGAGTGGGGGCTTCCCTGGTGGTTCAGTGGGTAAAGAGTCTGCCTTGCAGTGCAGGGGGCACTGGTTTGATTCCTGGCCCGGGAGGATCTTGCAAGTCGCAGTGTCGCTGGACCAGTGTGTCCAATTGCGAGCCAGCACTATAGAGCTCTTGCACCAGGAGCCAGCGCTCTTCAAGGACAGAGGCCACTGCGATGGAAGGTCCATGCATGCCATGGAATGGAGATGGATTAAAAGAAATAAATAAAAAAACAATAAAAAGAGGCCAAAATTTAAAAAAGAGAGAGAGAGAGAATGCTGGAGTCAGTTGCCATGCCCTCCTTCAGGGGACCTTCCTGACCCAGGGAATCAAACTTGTGTCTCTGGCACTGCAGGCTGATTCTTTACCCACTAAGATACCTGGTTAGCAAATTAAAATGAAATGAATTCCAACTACCTAGTGACAGGCCCTCAGTAATGCTTCCCTGAAAATTAAAAAGCAACAATTTTTAGATAAGAAAAAACATAGACGTGTCATCCCTTCCACCTCCCTCCTTCTGCCTTTGTGCTGCGTAGCAAGCAAGCCAACATGTGGCCAAATTAATATCCTTAGCTAAAAATAAGAAGGTTCCTTTATTGGCAGTCACACATGAACAGGCAGGGACCGACACCTGCAGGAGAACATATTTAAGTTTTAACCTAAACATGGAAAGTGGAGGCGGAGTATAACATGCCATCAGAGGTGGGCCAAACTGGGCCTCGATGATTTACAGTACATGATCAAAATTAATACTTCCATTAATCACTGCTGGTTATCATGTAGTTGTAAGAACAGAAACTAGATTTCCATCCTCTATTTTCATGTAACTATAGAGGTAGATTCTGAAAACTCAGAGAACTTATAGGATTCTCAGCAGACTTTTAGCTTGCCTCTCTCTTTATATTTTGTACTCCTGGAAGATGGATATCATTCTGTGTCTCTTTATACTCCATAACATCAAAAACAATAATTTATATTCAGTTGAAATAATAAAATCATCCATGAAAACTTCACAATTCAAGGAATTTTTACTGGGCCCCGGTCCACCAGGCTCTTCTGTCCCTAGGATTCTACAGGCAAGAATACTGGAGTGGGGGCTTCCCTGGTGGTTCAGTGGGTGAAGAGTCTGCCTTGCAGTGCAGGGGGCACTGGTTTGATTCCTGGCCCGGGAGGATCTTGCAAGTCGCAGTGTCGCTGGACCAGTGTGTCCAATTGCGAGCCAGCACTATAGAGCTCTTGCACCAGGAGCCAGCGCTCTTCAAGGACAGAGGCCACTGCGATGGAAGGTCCATGCATGCCATGGAATGGAGATGGATTAAAAGAAATAAATAAAAAAACAATAAAAAGAGGCCAAAATTTAAAAAAGAGAGAGAGAGAGAATGCTGGAGTCAGTTGCCATGCCCTCCTTCAGGGACCTTCCTGACCCAGGAATCAAACTTGTGTCTCTGGCACTGCAGGCTGATTCTTTACCCACTAAGATACCTGGTTAGCAAATTAAAATGAAATGAATTCCAACTACCTAGTGACAGGCCCTCAGTAATGCTTCCCTGAAAATTAAAAAGCAACAATTTTTAGATAAGAAAAAACATAGACGTGTCATCCCTTCCACCTCCCTCCTTCTGCCTTTGTGCTGCGTAGCAAGCAAGCCAACATGTGGCCAAATTAATATCCTTAGCTAAAAATAAGAAGGTTCCTTTATTGGCAGTCACACATGAACAGGCAGGGACCGACACCTGCAGGAGAACATATTTAAGTTTTAACCTAAACATGGAAAGTGGAGGGGGGCGGAGTATAACATGCCATCAGAGGTGGGCCAAACTGGGCCTCGATGATTTACAGTACATGATCAAAATTAATACTTCCATTAATCACTGCTGGTTATCATGTAGTTGTAAGAACAGAAACTAGATTTCCATCCTCTATTTTCATGTAACTATAGAGGTAGATTCTGAAAACTCAGAGAACTTATAGGATTCTCAGCAGACTTTTAGCTTGCCTCTCTCTTTATATTTTGTACTCCTGGAAGATGGATATCATTCTGTGTCTCTTTATACTCCATAACATCAAAAACAATAATTTATATTCAGTTGAAATAATAAAATCATCCATGAAAACTTCACAATTCAAGGAATTTTTTAAATGCTAGATAATTTATCTTTCCTTATAATAAGGCAGCTGTTATTATTTACAATAGCCAAGATGTGGAAGCAGCCTAAATATCCATCAACAGATGAATCAGTGAAGAAGAAGTGGTACATATATATAAAGTACTACTCAGCCATAAGAAAAAATGAAATGGGGTTTCCCTGGTAGCTCAATGGTAAAGAATCCACCTGCCAATGTAGGAGACACGGGTTCAATCCCTGATCTGGGAAGATCCTACATACTTCAGAGCACCTAAGCCTACGTGCCACAACTAAGCATGTGCTCTGGAGCCCAGGAGCCAAAACAAGAGAAGGTACCACAGTGAGAAGTCCAAGCACTGCAGCTAGAGAGTAGCCCCCACTCACTGCAACTAGAGAAAGCCCAAAGTTCCAACACAGCCAAAAAATAAGTAAGTAAACAATTTTTAAAAAAGAATAAAATCATGCCATTTGCAGCAACATGGAGTGACCTAAAGATGATCATTCTAAGTGAAGTAAGTCAAAGACAAATTCTATATAATATCACTTATATAATACAAATGATCTTATTTATAAAACAGAAACAGACTCACAGACATAGAAAACAAATTTGGGGTTACTGAAGAAGAAAAGGTCAAGGTATGGGATTAGGCGACACGAATGACTACATATAAAACAGATACACAACTGAGTCCAACTGTATAGCACAGGGAACTATACTCAACATCCTATAATAAAACAAAGGAAACAAGAATACACACACGTGTGTGTGTGTGTGTGTGTGTGTGTGTGTGTGTGTGTATAATTGAATCACTGTGCTGTACACCAGAAACTAACACAACATTTTACATCAACAGTACTTCAATTAAAATTTTTTTAAATAAATAAAACTACAGCTGTTTTAACTATTTAACTGATTATAAAATCAATAGACTGGCGTTACCTTGGTGGCTCAGTGGTAGAAAATCTGCCTACCAGTGCAGGAGACATAGGTTCAATTCCTGGTCCAGGGAGATACGACCTACTGAAGAGCAGCTGGGCCTCTGTGCCACAACTACTGATCCTGTGCTCCAGAGCCTGGAAGACACAGTTACAGAGGCCACGTGCCCTCGAGCCTGTGCTCCACAGGAAGAAAGGCCACTGCAGGAACAGGCCTGTGCACGGAAGCTGGAGGGTGGTCCACACTTGCTGCAACTAGAGAAAAGCCTGCACAGCAGCAAAGAACCAGCAGAGCCAAAAATAATATAAAAATTTAAAAATCTTAAAATATATTACTATAAAAATAAATAAAATGTACATAATTAAATTCCTGTTCCTCTTTTTTAAAAAACGCTAATTACAAATAATAAGGAATTAAAAATGCGTTAAGAAAAATGAAGTCAGTGCTTCCCGGTGGTTCAGTGGGTAAGGACACCGCCTTGCAGTGCAAGGGCGCTGGTTTGATTCCTGGCCCGGGAAGATCCCACATGCTGTGGAATGGAGGGACCCATATGTCCAACTACTGAGCCAGAGCTCTGCAGTGCATGTGCCCAGAGCCGGGGCTCTGCAGCGAGAGAGGCCACTGAGATGGAAGACCCTGACCTAAAGATGATCATTCTAAGTGAAGTAAGTCAAAGACAAATTCTATATAATATCACTTATATAATACAAATGATCTTATTTATAAAACAGAAACAGACTCACAGACATAGAAAACAAATTTGGGGTTACTGAAGAAGAAAAGGTCAAGGTATGGGATTAGGCGACACGAATGACTACATATAAAACAGATACACAACTGAGTCCAACTGTATAGCACAGGGAACTATACTCAACATCCTATAATAAAACAAAGGAAACAAGAATACACACACGTGTGTGTGTGTGTGTGTGTGTGTGTGTGTGTGTGTATAATTGAATCACTGTGCTGTACACCAGAAACTAACACAACATTTTACATCAACAGTACTTCAATTAAAATTTTTTTAAATAAATAAAACTACAGCTGTTTTAACTATTTAACTGATTATAAAATCAATAGACTGGCGTTACCTTGGTGGCTCAGTGGTAGAAAATCTGCCTACCAGTGCAGGAGACATAGGTTCAATTCCTGGTCCAGGGAGATACGACCTACTGAAGAGCAGCTGGGCCTCTGTGCCACAACTACTGATCCTGTGCTCCAGAGCCTGGAAGACACAGTTACAGAGGCCACGTGCCCTCGAGCCTGTGCTCCACAGGAAGAAAGGCCACTGCAGGAACAGGCCTGTGCACGGAAGCTGGAGGGTGGTCCACACTTGCTGCAACTAGAGAAAAGCCTGCACAGCAGCAAAGAACCAGCAGAGCCAAAAATAATATAAAAATTTAAAAATCTTAAAATATATTACTATAAAAATAAATAAAATGTACATAATTAAATTCCTGTTCCTCTTTTTAAAATACACTAATTACAGATAATAAGGAATTAAAAATGCGTTAAGAAAAATGAAGTCAGTGCTTCCCCGGTGGTTCAGTGGGTAAGGACACCGCCTTGCAGTGCAAGGGGCGCTGGTTTGATTCCTGGCCCGGGAAGATCCCACATGCTGTGGAATGGAGGGACCCATATGTCCAACTACTGAGCCAGAGCTCTGCAGTGCATGTGCCCAGAGCCGGGGCTCTGCAGCGAGAGAGGCCACTGAGATGGAAGACCCATAAGGGCCAAATAACAAACATGGATGAAAAAGACCAATAGAAGTGGCCAATAAAAAAAGCAAAAAAAAAAAAGAAGTCAGTCATAAAATATCTCCGCCCAGAGAAATAGTATATTTCATCTATGAATACAACTAAGCATGCATATTTTACACATATGGATATATGAAAAGGTCATGCTGTATAGATCATTTTATACACTGCTTTTTCACTCAATATTTTCCTAGTTTTTAAAAGCTATTAGAAATTATTTAAAATATTTATAACGATAAAGTCCCAAATAATAGGAACGTACGAAACCTTGTTGATGAATTCTCCTATTAGTTGTTGTTTTATTGGTCAAGCTAATACTGCAATAAATCACTGTATATGTTTGTGCACATTTCCCATTTTTTCCTAATGATAATTTCCTACAAAGGGGGATAATGGGTCAAAGGGTAAACAAAACAAGGCTCTTAACATATTGCCAAACTGCTTTCCAGAAAAGACATCTCAGTTTGGAGTCTCATTAGAAGAGTATGTGTATTAGGGGCTTCCCAGGTGGTCCAGTGGGTAGAGTCCGCCTTGCAGTGCAAGGGGCACCAGTTTGATCCCTGGCCCGGGAAGACACCACATGCTGTCGAGTGGCTGGACTGATGATGAGGCAGCACTCTAGAGTGCACATGCCCAGAGTCAGCGTTCTGCAACTGGAGAGGCCACTGAAATGGGAGGGCCACACAGGCCAAAGAATAAAGAAAAAATCAATGAAAAGAGGTCAAAATTTTTAAAATATCATTTAAATTTTTATCAATATGGAAAGCAAGCAATAGATGCTTAGTATCTTAATTTATATTTCCCTAATAGTGAGAGAAAAATAACTTTTCCTATGTTTATTAGTTATTTACACTTTTTCTTTCTGCAGAAAAATTGCTAAGTCTTTTTGCTTACTATGAGCCATGAACTGTTTAAAACTGTCAACTATTCAGAGCCTAATATCAATAACCCATGTGTTGCCATCTTCAGGGGTAGCTGTGCATTTCCAAATATTTATTTGCTAGGCTTATTCCTTGTTTTCATTGCCATAATGTTATTTTTTTGTCAAAATGTCCAAACCAAGACTCTAGCCTTTAGACGGAATATTTCTCCAGTTACAGAGTAAAAGTATATTTTAATTGTTATTTTTATCTTCCAAAGAACTACCTAAAAATTGTTCCTAATTATTAAGTTAAGAAGTCAGTTTCTAGGTTAGTACTTTGTAAATCAGTATGATAAAATGTTGAAGTTGAGAATATATATTATTAAAATTTAAATTTTAATTTAACTATGAAGATTGCAGGGAATATATATTATAAAATCCCAAATAATAGGAACGTACGAAACCTTGTTGATGAATTCTCCTATTAGTTGTTGTTTTATTGGTCAAGCTAATACTGCAATAAATCACTGTATATGTTTGTGCACATTTCCCATTTTTTCCTAATGATAATTTCCTACAAAGGGGGATAATGGGTCAAAGGGTAAACAAAACAAGGCTCTTAACATATTGCCAAACTGCTTTCCAGAAAAGACATCTCAGTTTGGAGTCTCATTAGAAGAGTATGTGTATTAGGGGCTTCCCAGGTGGTCCAGTGGGTAGAGTCCGCCTTGCAGTGCAAGGGGCACCAGTTTGATCCCTGGCCCGGGAAGACACCACATGCTGTCGAGTGGCTGGACTGATGATGAGGCAGCACTCTAGAGTGCACATGCCCAGAGTCAGCGTTCTGCAACTGGAGAGGCCACTGAAATGGGAGGGCCACACAGGCCAAAGAATAAAGAAAAAATCAATGAAAAGAGGTCAAAATTTTTAAAATATCATTTAAATTTTTATCAATATGGAAAGCAAGCAATAGATGCTTAGTATCTTAATTTATATTTCCCTAATAGTGAGAGAAAAATAACTTTTCCTATGTTTATTAGTTATTTACACTTTTTCTTTCTGCAGAAAAATTGCTAAGTCTTTTTGCTTACTATGAGCCATGAACTGTTTAAAACTGTCAACTATTCAGAGCCTAATATCAATAACCCATGTGTTGCCATCTTCAGGGGTAGCTGTGCATTTCCAAATATTTATTTGCTAGGCTTATTCCTTGTTTTCATTGCCATAATGTTATTTTTTTGTCAAAATGTCCAAACCAAGACTCTAGCCTTTAGACGGAATATTTCTCCAGTTACAGAGTAAAAGTATATTTTAATTGTTATTTTTATCTTCCAAAGAACTACCTAAAAATTGTTCCTAATTATTAAGTTAAGAAGTCAGTTTCTAGGTTAGTACTTTGTAAATCAGTATGATAAAATGTTGAAGTTGAGAATATATATTATTAAAATTTAAATTTTATATTGAAACTTCATATGAAGATGTGATTATCTAGGTGGTTCTTTTAACTATCATAGCTTAAATAAATTCAAAGCAAAATGTTCCAAGGAAAGTAGCTTACTCAGTCCTAAATTTTTCTTTTTAAAATAGAAATATAACTGATATAGAACATTATAATAGTTTCAGGTATACAATAGACTTGGACACATTGCAAAATGATCACCAAGTAAATCTACTTAACACCCATTGCCTTAATTACAAAATTTTTGTTTTTATATCATCAAAACAGATAATTATGAAACATGAGTCTTAAATGACACATTAGAACAGATGGGCCTAATTTATATTTTTAGGACATTCCACCCAAATGCAGAAGAATAAACTTTCTTCTCAAATGCATGAAGAACATTCTCCAGGATAGATCACATCTTGGCTCACAAATCAAGCCTTGGTAAAATTTAAGAAGATTGACATTTTTATCAAGCATCTTTTCTGAACAGAATGCTATGAAACTAGGTATCAGTTACTGGAAAAATAACAGTAAAAAAAAAAACACAACAAATGACCAAACACATGGAGATGAAACATATTTCTAAATAACCAACAGGTTACAGAAGAAACAAAAGGGGAAATTGAAAAACACTTAGAAACAAATGACAATGAAAACACTATGACTCAAAATCAATGGGATACAGAAAAAGCTTGCTAAGAGGGAAGTTTATACCAATACCATCCTACTTCAAGAAACAAAAAAAGCATCAAATAGACAACCTAACCTTACACCCAAAGCAACTGGGGAAAAAAAATCCATAGTTAGTAGAAGGAAGGAAATCACAAAGATCAGAGAAGAAATAAAGGAAGCAATAGCGAAGATCAATAAAACTAAGAGCTGGGTCTTTGAAAAGATAAAATTGGGAAACCATTAATGAGACTCCTCAAGAAAAAAAGGGAGAATACTCAAATCAACAAAATTAGAAATGAAAAGGAGAGGTTAAAACATACAACGTGGAAATACAAAAAGCATCATAAGAAACTATTACAAGCAACTATATACTAATAAAATAGACAACCTGAAAGAAATGGAGAGGTTCTTAGAAAAGGTCAACCTTCTAAGAATGAACCAGGAAGAAACATAAACTATGAACAAGCCAATAACAAGCACTGAAACTATGATTATAAAAAAAAAAAAAAAAAAGCCCAGGGCCCGATAGCTTCACAGGTGAATCAGATCAAATGTTTAGAGGCGAGTTAATGCTTATCCCTCTCAAACTCTTCCCAAAAATTCCAGAGGAAAAAACACTTCCAAACTCATTCTACAAGGCCACCATTACCCTGATACTAAAATAAGACAAATAAATAACAGAAAAAGAAAATTACAGGCCAACATAACTGACGAACATAAAGGCAAAAATCCTCAACAAAATTCTAGCAAACAGAATCCAATTACATATTAAAAGGATCATATACCATGATCAGGTCAGGTTTATGCAACAGATGCAAGCATTCTTTAATATATGCAAATCAATTAATGTGATACACCAAATAAACAAATAAAAATACAGAAATCATATGATAATTTCAATGGATGCAGAAAAAGCTTTTGACAAAATTCAACACCTATTTATGATTAAAAAAAAAAAAACTTCCAAAAATATGCTTAGAAGGAATCTACCTCAACATAATAAAGGCCATATATGACAAACCCACAGCAAATATCATTCTCAGTGGTGAAACACTGAAAGCATTTCCTCTAAGATCAGAAACAAGACAAGGGGGGGCTTCCCTGGTGGTCCAGTGGGTAAGGACACCGCCTTGCAGTGCAAAGGCGCGGTTTGATCCCTGGCCTGGGAAGATCCCATGTGCAGCGGAGCGGCTGGACTGATGTGTCCAATCACCAAGCCGGAGCTCTGGGGCGCATGTGCCCAGAGCCGGTGCTCCCATAAAAAAATCCATAGTTAGTAGAAGGAAGGAAATCACAAAGATCAGAGAAGAAATAAAGGAAGCAATAGCGAAGATCAATAAAACTAAGAGCTGGGTCTTTGAAAAGATAAAATTGGGAAACCATTAATGAGACTCCTCAAGAAAAAAAGGGAGAATACTCAAATCAACAAAATTAGAAATGAAAAGGAGAGGTTAAAACATACAACGTGGAAATACAAAAAGCATCATAAGAAACTATTACAAGCAACTATATACTAATAAAATAGACAACCTGAAAGAAATGGAGAGGTTCTTAGAAAAGGTCAACCTTCTAAGAATGAACCAGGAAGAAACATAAACTATGAACAAGCCAATAACAAGCACTGAAACTATGATTATAAAAAAAAAAAAAAAAAAGCCCAGGGCCCGATAGCTTCACAGGTGAATCAGATCAAATGTTTAGAGGCGAGTTAATGCTTATCCCTCTCAAACTCTTCCCAAAAATTCCAGAGGAAAAAACACTTCCAAACTCATTCTACAAGGCCACCATTACCCTGATACTAAAATAAGACAAATAAATAACAGAAAAAGAAAATTACAGGCCAACATAACTGACGAACATAAAGGCAAAAATCCTCAACAAAATTCTAGCAAACAGAATCCAATTACATATTAAAAGGATCATATACCATGATCAGGTCAGGTTTATGCAACAGATGCAAGCATTCTTTAATATATGCAAATCAATTAATGTGATACACCAAATAAACAAATAAAAATACAGAAATCATATGATAATTTCAATGGATGCAGAAAAAGCTTTTGACAAAATTCAACACCTATTTATGATTAAAAAAAAAAAAACTTCCAAAAATATGCTTAGAAGGAATCTACCTCAACATAATAAAGGCCATATATGACAAACCCACAGCAAATATCATTCTCAGTGGTGAAACACTGAAAGCATTTCCTCTAAGATCAGAAACAAGACAAGGGGGGGCTTCCCTGGTGGTCCAGTGGGTAAGGACACCGCCTTGCAGTGCAAAGGGCGCCGGTTTGATCCCTGGCCTGGGAAGATCCCATGTGCAGCGGAGCGGCTGGACTGATGTGTCCAATCACCAAGCCGGAGCTCTGGGGCGCATGTGCCCAGAGCCGGTGCTCTGCGACGGCACAGGCCACCGCGATGGGAGGCCCACACGGACCAACGAACAAAAGATGGATGAAAAATAGACAAATGAAAGACCAATAGAAGCGGCCCACCCGCTCCCCCCCCCATCCCACCACCCCCAAAAAAATAAAAATAAAAATAAAAAATAAAATAAAAAAAAATAAAAAAACAAAAAGAGACAAGACAAGGGTGCCTACTCTTGCCATATTCAGCATAGTTTTGGAGGTCCTAGTCACATAAATCAATGAAGAAAAATAAGTAAAAGGAATCCAGATTGGAAAGGAAAAAGTACAACTCTGTTTGCAGGTGGAATGATGATATACACAGGAAACCCTAAAGATGCCACCAGAAAATTACTAATCAATGAATATAGTAAAGTCGCAGGATATAAAATTAGTACAGAGAAATTCCTTGCATTCATACACACTAACAATGAAAAATCAGGAAGAGAGATTAAGAAAATAATCTCATTCACCACTGCAGCAAAAAGAATAAAACACATAGGAATAAACCTACCTAAAGAGACAAAAGACCTGTATGCAAAAAACTGTAAGTCACTGATGAAAGAAATCAAAGATGACACAAACAGATGGATAGATATACACTGTTCTTGGATTTGGCAGAAATCAATATTGTGAAAATAACTATACTACCCAAAGCAATCTACAGATTCAACACAATTCCTATCAAACTACCAATGTT
Organism: Tragulus kanchil; assembly: GCA_022376925.1. Taxonomy (NCBI): domain Eukaryota; kingdom Metazoa; phylum Chordata; class Mammalia; order Artiodactyla; family Tragulidae; genus Tragulus; species Tragulus kanchil. The sequence goes on from JAIOJX010000025.1 coordinate 38,362,113, forward strand.
ACTTTTTACAGAACTAGAACAATTTCACAATTCCTTTGGAAACACAAAAAACCCTGAATAGTAAAAACAATCCTGAGAAAGAAAAATGGAGCTGGAGAAACCAACCTTCCTAACTTTAGGCTATACTACAAAGCTACAGTTATCTAGACAGTACAGTACTGCCACAAAAGCAGAAATATAGACCAATGGAACAAGATAGAAAGTCCAGATATAAACTCATGCACCTATGGGCACCTTATCTTTGATAAAGGAGGCAAGAATATACAATGGAGAAAAGAAAGTCTCTTCAATAAGTGGTGCTGATAAAAATGGACAGCTACATGTAAAAGAATGAAACTAGAATACTTCCTAAAACCATAAACAAAGATAAACTCAAAATGAATTAAAGATCTAAATATAAGACCAGAAACTAAAAAACTCTTAGAGGAAAATACAGTAAACTCTTTGACATAAATCACAATAAGATCCTCTATGAATCATCTCCCAAAGTAATGGAAAGAGAAACAAACAAATGGGACCTAGTTAAACTTAAAAGTTTTTGCACAGCAAAGGAAACCATAAACAAGAGGAAAAGACAACCTTCAGAATGGGAGAAAATAATTTCAAATGAAGCAATCGACAAAGGATTAATTTCCAAATATATAAGCAGCTTATACAGTTCAGCATCAGAAAAACAAATGGCCTGATCAAAAAACGGGCAGAAGGGCCTCCCCAGTGGTCCACTGGGTGGAGAGTCCACCACAAGGGGCACCAGTTAGATCCCTGGCCTGGGAAAACCCCACATGTTGAGCAACAGCTGGGCTGGTGTGTTCAATTATGAGTCAGCACTCTGGAGCGCTTGCGCCCAGAGCCAGTACTCTGCAACGAGAATGGCCACTGCAATGGGAGGCCTGCACATACCAAAGAATAAAGATGGATGAAAAATAAATGATGACTTAGAAGCAAAGAAGAAAAATGGGCAGAAGACCTAAACTGACATTTCTCCAAAGAAGACATAAACATATGAAAAAAATCATTCATTATTACAGTAATGCAAATCAAAATTATAAAGAGATAGCACCTCACACCAATCTGAATGGCCATCATCAAAATAAATGCTGGAGAGGATGTGGAGAAAAGAGAATTCTACTGCACCCTTGGTGGGAACTTAAACTGGTACAGACACTATGGAGAACAGTATGGAGATTCCTTAACAAACTGGGAATAAAGCTACCATATGACCCAGCAATCCCACTACTGGGCATATACCCTGAGGAAATCATAATTGAAAAGCAGAAATATAGACCAATGGAACAAGATAGAAAGTCCAGATATAAACTCATGCACCTATGGGCACCTTATCTTTGATAAAGGAGGCAAGAATATACAATGGAGAAAAGAAAGTCTCTTCAATAAGTGGTGCTGATAAAAATGGACAGCTACATGTAAAAGAATGAAACTAGAATACTTCCTAAAACCATAAACAAAGATAAACTCAAAATGAATTAAAGATCTAAATATAAGACCAGAAACTAAAAAACTCTTAGAGGAAAATACAGTAAACTCTTTGACATAAATCACAATAAGATCCTCTATGAATCATCTCCCAAAGTAATGGAAAGAGAAACAAACAAATGGGACCTAGTTAAACTTAAAAGTTTTTGCACAGCAAAGGAAACCATAAACAAGAGGAAAAGACAACCTTCAGAATGGGAGAAAATAATTTCAAATGAAGCAATCGACAAAGGATTAATTTCCAAATATATAAGCAGCTTATACAGTTCAGCATCAGAAAAACAAATGGCCTGATCAAAAAACGGGCAGAAGGGCCTCCCCAGTGGTCCACTGGGTGGAGAGTCCACCACAAGGGGCACCAGTTAGATCCCTGGCCTGGGAAAACCCCACATGTTGAGCAACAGCTGGGCTGGTGTGTTCAATTATGAGTCAGCACTCTGGAGCGCTTGCGCCCAGAGCCAGTACTCTGCAACGAGAATGGCCACTGCAATGGGAGGCCTGCACATACCAAAGAATAAAGATGGATGAAAAATAAATGATGACTTAGAAGCAAAGAAGAAAAATGGGCAGAAGACCTAAACTGACATTTCTCCAAAGAAGACATAAACATATGAAAAAAATCATTCATTATTACAGTAATGCAAATCAAAATTATAAAGAGATAGCACCTCACACCAATCTGAATGGCCATCATCAAAATAAATGCTGGAGAGGATGTGGAGAAAAGAGAATTCTACTGCACCCTTGGTGGGAACTTAAACTGGTACAGACACTATGGAGAACAGTATGGAGATTCCTTAACAAACTGGGAATAAAGCTACCATATGACCCAGCAATCCCACTACTGGGCATATACCCTGAGGAAATCATAATTGAAAAAGATACACATACACCAATATTCAATGCAGCACTGTTTACAATAGCCAGGACATGGAAGCAACCTAGATGTCCATCAATAGATGAATGGATACGGAAACTGTGTAAAAAAAAAAAAAAAGAATGAATTTGAGTTAGTTTTAGTTTTAGTGAAGTAGATGAACCTACAGTCTGTTATACACAGTGAAGTAAGCCAGAAAGAGAAAAACAAATATCATATATTAACGCATATATATATATATGGAATCTAGAAAAATGGTACTGATGAACCTATTTGCAGGAAAGGAATAGAGATGCAAATTAAGAGACTGGACTTGTGGACATGGAGGAGGAAGGAGAGGGTGGGATGAAGGCAGAATACAGCATCAATACACATACACTATCATGTTAAAACAGCTAACGGGTGAGAAGTTGCTATGTAGCACTGGGAGCCAGGCCTGCACCCTGTGAGGATCTAAAGGGGTGGGGTCGGGGAGGGGTGAGGGGCTCAAGAGGGAGGGGATGGATGTATACTTATGGCAGAAACCAACACAACACTGTAAAGCAATTTTCCTCCAATTAAAAAATATAAGAAAGAAAAAACAAATACAGAAAGAAGAAGTTTGGGTACATAAACACAATGGAATATTAGCCATAAGAAGGAAGGAAGGAATTTGAGTCAGTTCTAGTGAAGTGAATGAATCCGAAGCCTGTCATACAAAGTGAAGTAAGACAAAAAGAGAAAAACAGGGCTGTCCTGGTGGTCCAGTGAGTCAAGAGTCCATCTTGCAGTGCAGGGGGTACCGGTTTGATCCCTGGCCTGGGGAGATCCCACGTGCCGTGGAGCCGCTGGACCAGTGTGTCCAATGATGAGCCAGTGCTCTGGAGCGCACATGCCCAGAGCTGGTGCTCTGTGACGAGAGAGGCCACTACGATGGGAGGCCCACACAGGCCGAAGAAGAATGATTAATGAAAAATAAATAAATAAAAAAACCAATAAAAGAGGCCAAAAAAAAAAAAGAAAAACAAATACCATATAGTAATGTGTATATATGGAATCTAGAAAAATGGCACTGGTTAACCTATTTGTAGGGAAGTATTAGAGACATAGACATAAAGAACAGACTTGTGGACACAGAGAAAGCAGGTAGGGGGACGAACTGAAAGAGCAACATTGAAACATATGCATCACCACACGTAAAACAGATAGCCAGTGGGAACTTGTCATATGACACAGGAAGCCCAACCCAGTGCTCTGTGACAGCCTGGAAGGGTGGGATGGGAAAGGAGGTGGGAGGGAGGCTCAAGGAGGAGGGCACATAGGTGTACCCATGGCTTTTATATGCTGATGCATGACAGAGGCCAACATAACACTGCAAAGCAATTATACTCTAAAAAAAAATTAATTAAGAAGAAAAAAACAGGTAACTTAAACGGCTATTTTATTGTTAACACAAAAGAAAAGAAAGAAAGCTCTTTCAAGAACCTAAGCTTATTCATTTCTCAATCTATGTGTTGTCCAGGTTAAAAATCACGTCAGAAGTTTTAGAAGATATGAGAATAATCTTATATGTATAAATCTCCTATTATTATTAAATATAAGTAATTACAGAATTGCTTCCAGAAGTCAGCTCATCTCCAACCAACTGGCTGCTTCTCACCCATGGTCTTCCAAATCGGGTGATCTGTGCTTCCAATAAATTAAAGTCCTTAAATGATCTATTAATAAAATTTACAATAAAAGTCCATTCTGAAAACAAAGCCAAGGACACAGAATGTGCCAAGAAGCCAAACCACCTCGCCCAAGATAAATCCAATTCTCTCACATCCTGGAGTTCACAGAAACTCCATCTTTAATAGAGCAATAACTGGAGTTTACAGGCTTAAGATTTAGAGAGGCTTGATTCAGAGAAGTCTTAACACCACATTGCAGTTTTAATTCCCGAAATTTAAATCAAAGATTAGGATAACAGAAATAAAATTAAAATACAAATGAATGTCTTGTGACCTTACCTACATGATTGGAGTTCTTCTTCTTTCTCTCCAAGAAATGATTTTCTTGCCTGTCAAATAAAAAACCAATAAAAGAGGCCAAAAAAAAAAAAGAAAAACAAATACCATATAGTAATGTGTATATATGGAATCTAGAAAAATGGCACTGGTTAACCTATTTGTAGGGAAGTATTAGAGACATAGACATAAAGAACAGACTTGTGGACACAGAGAAAGCAGGTAGGGGGACGAACTGAAAGAGCAACATTGAAACATATGCATCACCACACGTAAAACAGATAGCCAGTGGGAACTTGTCATATGACACAGGAAGCCCAACCCAGTGCTCTGTGACAGCCTGGAAGGGTGGGATGGGAAAGGAGGTGGGAGGGAGGCTCAAGGAGGAGGGCACATAGGTGTACCCATGGCTTTTATATGCTGATGCATGACAGAGGCCAACATAACACTGCAAAGCAATTATACTCTAATAAAAAAAAATTAATTAAGAAGAAAAAAACAGGTAACTTAAACGGCTATTTTATTGTTAACACAAAAGAAAAGAAAGAAAGCTCTTTCAAGAACCTAAGCTTATTCATTTCTCAATCTATGTGTTGTCCAGGTTAAAAATCACGTCAGAAGTTTTAGAAGATATGAGAATAATCTTATATGTATAAATCTCCTATTATTATTAAATATAAGTAATTACAGAATTGCTTCCAGAAGTCAGCTCATCTCCAACCAACTGGCTGCTTCTCACCCATGGTCTTCCAAATCGGGTGATCTGTGCTTCCAATAAATTAAAGTCCTTAAATGATCTATTAATAAAATTTACAATAAAAGTCCATTCTGAAAACAAAGCCAAGGACACAGAATGTGCCAAGAAGCCAAACCACCTCGCCCAAGATAAATCCAATTCTCTCACATCCTGGAGTTCACAGAAACTCCATCTTTAATAGAGCAATAACTGGAGTTTACAGGCTTAAGATTTAGAGAGGCTTGATTCAGAGAAGTCTTAACACCACATTGCAGTTTTAATTCCCGAAATTTAAATCAAAGATTAGGATAACAGAAATAAAATTAAAATACAAATGAATGTCTTGTGACCTTACCTACATGATTGGAGTTCTTCTGCTCTCTCTCAAAGAAATGATTTTTCTTGCCTGTCTGTAAGTTAATGCGACCATCTTAGACTCTGGGGGAAAACTGACTCCAAGAAATGAGTACTTACAGGCTGGTCATCTAGACTTCCTTCTTACCTATAATAATGGAGGTTGTGCTTCTATCATTTATGTGTCCACAGAGCACAGTAGTGTCACATGCCATTTGGCCAGAAGCAGTGACAAGGTATGCTTTGCAGATCACTGCCAGAGTTCCCAGAGATACAGAACACATTCAGCCACCAGAGCCACAAACCAGCACATACAATGAAGCCTTGGATCATCTCCAGTATTCTAGTTCTCAATTCAACCTCACCTTGACACAATTTGGGGGCTTGAACTACAGTTTCTTATTACGTCCCAGCTATCAACTCAGTTTGGGCAAGAAGGACTTAATGCCCCTCCTTTTGGTTGGTCACAGATTTCATTTTTCCACAGACAAAACAAGGAATCAAACTCTTTAGTTCTAGGTCCCAAAGAGTTTTGTCTGAGGGCACAGCTATCAGTAGCTTCTGTTCATGCTTTTTAGTGGTGGTTATTGGGGGGAGGAAATTCAAACACAGAAAAGTAGAAGCAAGAATATAAACATATAACAAAATGCTCACAGACCTACCACCTTGGTTTTTAAGACGTTAACATTATGAAATCCATCTCAGATCTTTTTTAAAAATGAAAACATTACAGAGTGATGCCTCTGTGTGCCCCTCCTTCTTCAGGAGCAAGCACCAATGCAAGACTGGTTGACATTTCGTCCTGTATGTTTATACCTCAGTACAAACACACACGTATGAATAATAAATGCACAGATCCTGTGTACTTTAAAATTTTTACACAAATGGTATCATCATGATATGTACTGCTCTACAACCTGCTTCTGCTTTTCTCCTTTTTAAAAACAAAACAAAACTCGACAATGCCATTGAGATGCCTCCTCGAACCTTTTGGACAGTATAGCCATACTCATGCTGTCTTCAGACAACATCACATCATGAGACCCTTATGGAGGGTTACCATCTGCATCCAGACTCAAGACAAGCTCTAAGACAAATAGTTCAACCAGCAAATCTTGTCTTCAGGGTTTCAGGAATAAAATTCTCTTTTCCCTCACCTTGCATCCTCTGTGAACACATGACAAGAATCCCAAGGCTCTTGTTCTCTAACTCCACATCTTCCCAAGTAGGAATTTGAGAAGCCATTCATGCCAAGGCACAAAGTCATCCAATTCTAAAACCTCTTCTCATTTTAATCAGGAAGAAAGTTTAGACCAGAAAAGGGTTTTTAGAGTCTGTCAGAAGGATGTTGTCTGCTCAGTTCTGTGTAGTGTGTAATCCAGATCAGAGGGCTTCCTAGATGGCGCTAGTGGTAACCCGCTTGCCAATGCAGGAGATCTAATTTGATCCCTGGGTCACAAAGCTATGCTGGAGGAGGGCATGGCAACCCACTCCAGTATTCTTGTGCACAGAATCCCACGGACAGAGGAGCAAAGGATCACAAGAGGTCAGACACTTACCAAGTCCGCTGGGTCACAGGGTCTACTCAGCCTGGTACAAGCATGCCTCTCAACAGCGATGCAGCAACCTGTCTCTAAGGGTCACCACAGAGACTCATGCTGGAAAAGTACATGGCAACTGAGACTGGTCCACAGGCAGCACTGAAGGCAGAGTTGATTGATGCTCTGTATCCACTAATGGGATAGTTTCATCTCTGCGGGGACAGGTGGGTGCAACAATGCCATTCTTACTGTTAAGAAAGCAATGAACTCCTTACACTGAATCACTTGTCTTCTTGGGACTGACTTCTTTCTACAAGTGTAGTTCAAATGAGTTAAATTTCAGAAGACTCCATTTATCTTAGAATATATAAGTGAAATAAAAAAAAGATCAAGCTGGAATTCTAACTTGTTTCTTGGCTAAGTAGTCACAGTTTGGGGATGCAGATTTAGCCCTTCGACGATAAAATGCAGGCAGTGTCTATCGGTAATTTAAATTGAAGAGAAGCTTAGAGGGAGATGGTTAAAAAAATGTTCTTTCCTTTCTTAGGAAGGAAAAATAGGTTTGTCTGAGAGTCTTAGAACAGCAATACCAACTGTAGCCTTGAAAACTCAATTGCCAGTGCTTTTCAGTCTTATGCACATTCTTTTACTTAGAGGTTCTAAAAATGAGTATTTTTAAAAAATTTGAATCTGTGACAGAACTCCCCTCTGTAATCCAGGCCACCTCATTGTAAATAGAAGTGTCTTATATAGGAGTCAGGCCCAGAGATCTCCTGACCATCTCTACCGTTAGTCAGGGATGGAGCCTATTGAGAGAGGAGAGCTCAAATTTAAATCATTTGCACTTTTCCAGTCTGTGTTAGAAAGGAGATAAATCTAAATCTCTGGCAGGATGTTGTCTGCTCAGTTCTGTGTAGTGTGTAATCCAGATCAGAGGGCTTCCTAGATGGCGCTAGTGGTAACCCGCTTGCCAATGCAGGAGATCTAATTTGATCCCTGGGTCACAAAGCTATGCTGGAGGAGGGCATGGCAACCCACTCCAGTATTCTTGTGCACAGAATCCCACGGACAGAGGAGCAAAGGATCACAAGAGGTCAGACACTTACCAAGTCCGCTGGGTCACAGGGTCTACTCAGCCTGGTACAAGCATGCCTCTCAACAGCGATGCAGCAACCTGTCTCTAAGGGTCACCACAGAGACTCATGCTGGAAAAGTACATGGCAACTGAGACTGGTCCACAGGCAGCACTGAAGGCAGAGTTGATTGATGCTCTGTATCCACTAATGGGATAGTTTCATCTCTGCGGGGACAGGTGGGTGCAACAATGCCATTCTTACTGTTAAGAAAGCAATGAACTCCTTACACTGAATCACTTGTCTTCTTGGGACTGACTTCTTTCTACAAGTGTAGTTCAAATGAGTTAAATTTCAGAAGACTCCATTTATCTTAGAATATATAAGTGAAATAAAAAAAAGATCAAGCTGGAATTCTAACTTGTTTCTTGGCTAAGTAGTCACAGTTTGGGGATGCAGATTTAGCCCTTCGACGATAAAATGCAGGCAGTGTCTATCGGTAATTTAAATTGAAGAGAAGCTTAGAGGGAGATGGTTAAAAAAATGTTCTTTCCTTTCTTAGGAAGGAAAAATAGGTTTGTCTGAGAGTCTTAGAACAGCAATACCAACTGTAGCCTTGAAAACTCAATTGCCAGTGCTTTTCAGTCTTATGCACATTCTTTTACTTAGAGGTTCTAAAAATGAGTATTTTTAAAAAATTTGAATCTGTGACAGAACTCCCCTCTGTAATCCAGGCCACCTCATTGTAAATAGAAGTGTCTTATATAGGAGTCAGGCCCAGAGATCTCCTGACCATCTCTACCGTTAGTCAGGGGATGGAGCCTATTGAGAGAGGAGAGCTCAAATTTAAATCATTTGCACTTTTCCAGTCTGTGTTGCCTTAATGTTCATTTCCACAGTAGCTTAAGATAATGATCTAAATCTACACTGGGCAGGGATCATCAAAAGTAGAAGTTTCCTCTATTTCAGCTTCCCACACCAACATATTATCTTCACAAATATTTGAATCTTCAAACCAACTCAGAAATAAACACCATCCTGACTTCTGCGTTTTATCTTGTGTTTACTGAATAAACTTCTCAATAGCTATGTAGCTGTCACTCTTGGTAAGTCAGTGAGTGAGTGTTTTATGTTATTAGCTCTTCAAATATGGTAGGAAATTATCCTTCTTGCTGTGAAGATTATTTTAGAAGTAGTGGCCATAGAGTAACCACATTTCTGAAAAACAAATTCTTTTATCAACTACTACATGAAAAGTTTTGAGGCTTAAAACAACCACCACAGAAAGTACATACTAGAAAATTTCTTTATAACGTAAGTTAGGGAAGGATTTCTTGGGTACGGCACAAACCTTGAGAAAAAAAAAAAGAAAAAGAAATTCTGTATGAAAATGTAAAGCATTTGTGTGAAAAAAGAAAGCCATACCAAGGTTAAAACACAGGCCCATCCACTGCAAGACTGTATTTCCAACTTCATAACCAAAGGGTTAATTTATAGATGAACTGCTATTATAAATCTATAAACAGAGGACTAGACAAAAGAAATCTGGGTAAACAGGATATGAATAGTAATTTACAGAAGAAGAAACTCAGCCTGATAAACCTAGGAGAAGATGCCAACCTCACTAGTAATGGGGAGATTCACAAACTGCAAATGAGAGGCTATTTCCTACTGACAACACCAAGTGTCAACAAGGAAGTGAGGAAACCAGGACCTTACACAGGCTGTTTTCATTGTAAATCAGTACAAATGCATTACCCACATCACGAAAAACTTGCAAAATGCAAGATACACACATTCCTCAAGACTCAGAAATTCTACTTTTGGTTGTATATCCTACAGAAATTTCTGTTCATATAAGGAGACATGCCTTTGTAAGAAAACATTTATACAAATGGTCTTTGTAGCACAAATTTTATTTGCAATAACACTGGAAACAACCTCACTGCCTAGTAATAGCCAAATAAGCCAAAGAATACATAAAGTAATGAAAGTGGAATGAATCAGATCTAAATGCACCATCACACATGGAGCTCACAAATTGTTTGGTATTTTGAAAGGACAAGATTCCATTTCTATAAAATTCTTAAATACATGCATGTGTGTGTGTGTGTGTGTGTGTGTGTGTGTGTGTGTGTTTAGGATAAAAAATATGGGTAGAGAATACATATGACATTCTTCACATCAACTGTCTCTGCAGAAACTAGTAGGGAGGAGGAGGGATTCAAACAGGACTTGAATTTCAGCAGTGATATTTTGCCTTTAATAATTTAAAGACAGATCTGAAACAGTGATAAACGAACATGTATTAACTCTGGGTGGTAAAATATAAATATTATTATTGTCATTGGTGATTTAATTTTCAAAATAAAGGGACAAATAAGGCATCATGTGTAAATTCCTACCCCCCATCTAGATGATCTGGCTTTTGGCTCAACTGACTGGCTTCCTGAGAGGTAACTGTAATCTGCCTTACTACTGCCTACCCTTAGCTAATCTGATCCTGAACTTTATGCCACTTTGGAAAAATAAATCATCAGTAGGTCAAACCTAAATACACTAAGGTCTTTGGAAAGATAATCCATCATATATACTGATGTTAAATGTGGAAGATTCTGAAAAAGAAAAAATTTTCCATCTCATTAATGATTTACTAAATGTAAGAAGAAACTCAGCCTGATAAACCTAGGAGAAGATGCCAACCTCACTAGTAATGGGGAGATTCACAAACTGCAAATGAGAGGCTATTTCCTACTGACAACACCAAGTGTCAACAAGGAAGTGAGGAAACCAGGACCTTACACAGGCTGTTTTCATTGTAAATCAGTACAAATGCATTACCCACATCACGAAAAACTTGCAAAATGCAAGATACACACATTCCTCAAGACTCAGAAATTCTACTTTTGGTTGTATATCCTACAGAAATTTCTGTTCATATAAGGAGACATGCCTTTGTAAGAAAACATTTATACAAATGGTCTTTGTAGCACAAATTTTATTTGCAATAACACTGGAAACAACCTCACTGCCTAGTAATAGCCAAATAAGCCAAAGAATACATAAAGTAATGAAAGTGGAATGAATCAGATCTAAATGCACCATCACACATGGAGCTCACAAATTGTTTGGTATTTTGAAAGGACAAGATTCCATTTCTATAAAATTCTTAAATACATGCATGTGTGTGTGTGTGTGTGTGTGTGTGTGTGTGTGTGTGTTTAGGATAAAAAATATGGGTAGAGAATACATATGACATTCTTCACATCAACTGTCTCTGCAGAAACTAGTAGGGAGGAGGAGGGATTCAAACAGGACTTGAATTTCAGCAGTGATATTTTGCCTTTAATAATTTAAAGACAGATCTGAAACAGTGATAAACGAACATGTATTAACTCTGGGTGGTAAAATATAAATATTATTATTGTCATTGGTGATTTAATTTTCAAAATAAAGGGACAAATAAGGCATCATGTGTAAATTCCTACCCCCCATCTAGATGATCTGGCTTTTGGCTCAACTGACTGGCTTCCTGAGAGGTAACTGTAATCTGCCTTACTACTGCCTACCCTTAGCTAATCTGATCCTGAACTTTATGCCACTTTGGAAAAATAAATCATCAGTAGGTCAAACCTAAATACACTAAGGTCTTTGGAAAGATAATCCATCATATATACTGATGTTAAATGTGGAAGATTCTGAAAAGACATTTTGTATAAACTAATTTTCCTTTAATTTATCTCATTAAAAATGTAGTTTTTACTACAAATAAACACTAGTTAACAGTAACAGCTAAATAACTATAAATATAAGTCTACACAAGTCACTGCTTCCAAGCTCATGAGAACCTCGGTGAATGGAACACCGAGTCAGCAGAACAATTCCAAACCATGACATTAATAATACCAGGGGTATTTAAACAATAAGAATTTCATACCTATACACAAAAGCCAACCTTTTAAAATATTTTTCAACTGATTAGCCTACCCCTACCAAATCTATGAGGCTTACGAAGTTTCCAATGATCACCTAATCTCAATTAATAAAGAAAACTTTTCCTGTTCATTCACATTTAGTTTTTCTTTGTATCATTAAACTAAAGGATCATTATGCGAGAACAGCACAACTTTACAAAAATGGAAAGGACAAGAAAAATCAAAAGGTTGTCCAGTTAATCTAAGTCCCTGAAAGAACCATTCTTGCACAGTCTAAGGAACTGAAGGGGTTGCATTTCAGACCTGAAAACACTCGGACTCCATGATGGAACAAAAGGAAGATCATTAAGGTAGAGGAGAAATAATGTGAGGATAATGGATTTTTTATGCAACATTTTTATTCTGCCCTAATAGCTCTTAAATTCCTTTATTAGCTTAGGAAATAAACTGTTATGAAAAACTTACTTTATTCATCATGCTTGCTTATTCAGTTAATTATAAACATAACAATTTAATTTACTCTCAAGTAGTTTTAATGGATGTTACAACAAATGGTCCTACAACTTATACTCAGGCAATCTGGAAGCAGGTAAAATCTGTAAGAAACAGAACAACATTCTGATGGACGTGTACAGGGCCCACAACTGTCTCTCTCCCCCTAATCCTACTCCCACAGATACCAGTTCTTCTAAAGTTGGTCTGGAGAGCAAGGAAACATACCCATCAAGCACAGAGCACAAAGAGATAAAATGCCTATCAGTCCAGAATTCTCTGCTTCTCGGTGGAAATGGTAGTGCCATCTGGATCCATCATATATACTGATGTTAAATGTGGAAGATTCTGAAAAGACATTTTGTATAAACTAATTTTCCTTTAATTTATCTCATTAAAATGTAGTTTTTACTACAAATAAACACTAGTTAACAGTAACAGCTAAATAACTATAAATATAAGTCTACACAAGTCACTGCTTCCAAGCTCATGAGAACCTCGGTGAATGGAACACCGAGTCAGCAGAACAATTCCAAACCATGACATTAATAATACCAGGGGTATTTAAACAATAAGAATTTCATACCTATACACAAAAGCCAACCTTTTAAAATATTTTTCAACTGATTAGCCTACCCCTACCAAATCTATGAGGCTTACGAAGTTTCCAATGATCACCTAATCTCAATTAATAAAGAAAACTTTTCCTGTTCATTCACATTTAGTTTTTCTTTGTATCATTAAACTAAAGGATCATTATGCGAGAACAGCACAACTTTACAAAAATGGAAAGGACAAGAAAAATCAAAAGGTTGTCCAGTTAATCTAAGTCCCTGAAAGAACCATTCTTGCACAGTCTAAGGAACTGAAGGGGTTGCATTTCAGACCTGAAAACACTCGGACTCCATGATGGAACAAAAGGAAGATCATTAAGGTAGAGGAGAAATAATGTGAGGATAATGGATTTTTTATGCAACATTTTTATTCTGCCCTAATAGCTCTTAAATTCCTTTATTAGCTTAGGAAATAAACTGTTATGAAAAACTTACTTTATTCATCATGCTTGCTTATTCAGTTAATTATAAACATAACAATTTAATTTACTCTCAAGTAGTTTTAATGGATGTTACAACAAATGGTCCTACAACTTATACTCAGGCAATCTGGAAGCAGGTAAAATCTGTAAGAAACAGAACAACATTCTGATGGACGTGTACAGGGCCCACAACTGTCTCTCTCCCCCTAATCCTACTCCCACAGATACCAGTTCTTCTAAAGTTGGTCTGGAGAGCAAGGAAACATACCCATCAAGCACAGAGCACAAAGAGATAAAATGCCTATCAGTCCAGAATTCTCTGCTTCTCGGTGGAAATGGTAGTGCCATCTGGATCCTTTAACTGAATGGTAGAGATGATCTTATTTTATGTGTGAGAGATTATTATACTCTCAAAACCACTCCTGGGGCTTTATTGGCAATTTTCTGCTGTAGAAATAATACTTTCTCATCATAGAAAATTGAGAAAATACTAAAAATAAAAAATAACAAAATAGAAATCCTACTGTGCAATGAGAACTGCTTCTGATTTTGAGACTTCTCCTTCCATTGAGGATGAAACATACACATTCATGTCCATGGGGCATGAAATGTGCACACACATGAGTTGGCATAAATTCTGTAAATACAGTTGCATGTATATTAAATGTAAAACATTAGATGCTAATGATTTGTTGAGTTATTACATTTTCTCCATAGAAATGACTATATATATTACATGATAGTAAAAAAAAAATTGCCACGATTCTCCAATTAACTTGGGGAAAAGCTATTAAAATTTGTATAAGTCATGCTAAAAGTCATGCTAAAATAAACACCATTACACCCTAACATTTATACATATGTATAACAATTTCCTGAAAGTCCCAGAAACTGGACTTTCTGAGGTATATAAAAGTAATGATACTTACAACACTAAAACAAACACATTTATAAAGGGCTTGTTTAGTCACTAAGTTGTGTACAACTCTTTGTGACCCCCTGAACTGTAGCATTCCTGGCTCCTCTGTCCTCCACTACCGCCCAGAGTTTGCTCTAATTCATATCCACTGAATCAGTGGTGCTAGCTCACCATCTCATCCTCTGCCACCTCCTTTCTCCTTTTGCCTTCAGTCCTTCCCAGCATTTGGATCTTTTCCAATGAGTTGACTTTTTCACATCAAGTGGCTGAAGTATGGGAGCCTCAGCAGTAGTCCTTTCAATAAATATCCAGGGTTGATTTCCTTTAGGATTTACTGGTTTGATCTCCTTGCAGTCCAAGGGACTCTCAAGAGTCTTCTCCAGCACCACATTTTGGAAGCATCAATACAGGGCTTACTATAGGCCAAGCACTTTTTCTAAGCACTTTACATATATAAACTCAATGAATCCTATAACAATTCTATCTAGTAAATTCTATGACTATCTTCACTTTCTAGGTGAGAAAAGCAAGGTTAAGCAACTTGACTGAGGTTAAAAAACCAAGATCACAAACCTAGTATGTCGTAAAGTAGAGATTCATACAAGACCTTCTGGCTGGATAGTTTAAACTGCAGAAATACATCATACTGCTTCTGACAGGACCTGCTGCCAAAGTGCTTGTCTCTTTACACCGACTCCCTACTGAAGTAACCATCTACCCTACCATCGTTTAGTTCTCTTCTCTGAAAATCTAATAGATGAAAAATGCTAACTATTGTGTTTTTTTTCCATCTTTCTACTCACTAGCATGACTGAACAGTTCAGAGGTTCACATACTCCCTCTATATTTGCTTTTCTACGAGCTGTCTGTTCATGTTCATTGCCTGTTTCTTCCGACCCCTACTGGAAGCATCCATGGTCTTTTTATTGGCTTATATTAGCTCTTTTGATGTGGATCATCTCATAAGTCTTCACTGAATTTTTTATAATATTGCATTCATTTTATGTTTTGGTTTTTGGGCCACAAGGCATGTGAGATCTTAGCTGCCCAAAGAGAAACCAAACCCCACCCTCTACACAGGAAGGTGAAGTCTTAACCACTGGGCTACGAAGGGGAGTCCCTATTTTAGCTCTTAATATAGAGATAAATAATCTAGTCACATTTCCTATTTTTGTCTTAATTTTATTTGCCACATGGGCATTTTGAATTTTTATATAATCAAAATGCTCAGTTTATGTGTGACACTTTCTTCTACGGCACTAGTCTCTTTTTAAAATTACATTTACTGCCCACATGCTAACTTTGGAATCTCCTCTAAGTCCACAACAGAGCTCTCGGGATAACAATAATTAAAACTACAAAGGCATATAAACCAGTTTGTCTAAATTTATATTGATAAATGACAACTATAACTGTTAAACTCAAAAAATATAATTTTTTGGTGGACAGTACGGGATGAAATGGGTGAAGGGGGTCAAAAGTTACATGTTCTGAGTTATAAAAGTTATCATGTAGATATAAACATACTTACACATCTGAAAAATATAATGCTATGCCTCAACAAAAATATGCATAAGAACATTATTTGTTCAACATGTTTTGTGAAATATAGTCTCAGTCAATAAATAAGACATGTATACAGTGAAAATCAAAGCACATTCTAACAAAATTATACCCCTTTTAAGAGACATTAATCTGTAAGATTAACTAACAGAGATTACAGGGCTTCCCCTGGTGGTCCAGTGGGTAAGGACACCGCCTTGCAGTGCAAGGGGCGCTGGTTCGATCCCTGGCCTGGGAAGACCCACGTGCCGCGGAGTGGCTGGACCCATGTGTCCAATTACCGAGCCGGAGCTCTGGAGGGCATGCGCCCAGAGTCGGCGCTCTCTGACAACAGAGGCCATTGCGATGGGAGGGCCACACGGGCCAAAGAACAAAGATGGATGAAAATAGATAAATGAAAGACCAAGAGAAGTGGCCCGCACTCTCTCCTCCCTCCCCAACCCGTTCCCCGCCCAAAATAAATAATAAATAAATAAATCTTAAAAAAAAAACAGAGATTACAAACCAACATTATTCCATTTTTCAATATAATAAATGATACTCATAAATGGAAGTCTAACTTTTTGAGACCTGAAACCTAAAATCAAAATAAAATAAATACATTGCTCTAGTCTTACAAACTAATTCTCCCTCCAGGATTCAGGTATGTGTTCGAATACTTTTTTCTCGATTGAGGTTCTCTTTCAGAGGATCTGGAAATTATCTAGTGTGTGGTGCTGGCATTAAATCTTCAACAGAGTGAAATCGTAGAGACTTGATACTATGGATGGTTTTACATAATATGTTTTTATCCTCAGTGCAGTTTTTTGACTAGACAGCAACATATGCTGACTTAATACAGCAGAATTATTCAATCTGAGGAAAAGTCATAATCTAAGACACTTCTATTCTGGGTACAGCCACATCAAAAGCATCTCAAATGCGAAAATGATCCTTACCTTTAAAAGCTTGCAGAGTAAACTATGTCATGGGCCTTCTCCAAACTATTCATTCTAGTTCAATGTTTAACAGGGTTTTTAATTAAAACAAGAAACATCTGCTATCATCAGTTTAATGGTTCTCATAAAGCAAAAATACTTACACATCTGAAAATATAATGCTATGCCTCAACAAAAATATGCATAAGAACATTATTTGTTCAACATGTTTTGTGAAATATAGTCTCAGTCAATAAATAAGACATGTATACAGTGAAAATCAAAGCACATTCTAACAAAATTATACCCCTTTTAAGAGACATTAATCTGTAAGATTAACTAACAGAGATTACAGGGCTTCCCCTGGTGGTCCAGTGGGTAAGGACACCGCCTTGCAGTGCAAGGGGCGCTGGTTCGATCCCTGGCCTGGGAAGACCCACGTGCCGCGGAGTGGCTGGACCCATGTGTCCAATTACCGAGCCGGAGCTCTGGGGGGCATGCGCCCAGAGTCGGCGCTCTCTGACAACAGAGGCCATTGCGATGGGAGGGCCACACGGGCCAAAGAACAAAGATGGATGAAAATAGATAAATGAAAGACCAAGAGAAGTGGCCCGCACTCTCTCCTCCCTCCCCAACCCGTTCCCCGCCCAAAATAAATAATAAATAAATAAATCTTAAAAAAAAAACAGAGATTACAAACCAACATTATTCCATTTTTCAATATAATAAATGATACTCATAAATGGAAGTCTAACTTTTTGAGACCTGAAACCTAAAATCAAAATAAAATAAATACATTGCTCTAGTCTTACAAACTAATTCTCCCTCCAGGATTCAGGTATGTGTTCGAATACTTTTTTCTCGATTGAGGTTCTCTTTCAGAGGATCTGGAAATTATCTAGTGTGTGGTGCTGGCATTAAATCTTCAACAGAGTGAAATCGTAGAGACTTGATACTATGGATGGTTTTACATAATATGTTTTTATCCTCAGTGCAGTTTTTAGACTAGACAGCAACATATGCTGACTTAATACAGCAGAATTATTCAATCTGAGGAAAAGTCATAATCTAAGACACTTCTATTCTGGGTACAGCCACATCAAAAGCATCTCAAATGCGAAAATGATCCTTACCTTTAAAAGCTTGCAGAGTAAACTATGTCATGGGCCTTCTCCAAACTATTAATTCTAGTTCAATGTTTAACAGTAATATCAAGTCAGAAGATTTTCATAGCTGATCTAAATCCCTAACAGGTTGTCTTCTTGTTTTATTCCATTGTCCAAAGAAGTCAAGAACTATCTATCTGCTATCATCAGTTTAATGGTTCTCTGATGTGAATAGCATTATACTACACTCACTAAAGTAGTGACTTTAGCTGTGTGGAGGAGGGGGGAGATGGTGGTATTTTAACGGAGGTCTCAAGCTCTCCTTTATACCAGAGTACCGTGCAATAAGATATGTCATCTGTGAGATGTGTGCCAAGCAATTTGTTAATAATAATGAAACTGATGTTTGTGATTTACTTTTAAAATAGAAACGCAGAACAGGTCCACAATTCTTATTACAGTAAAGCCACGCACTCATTTGCATCCTAATGTTTTCACAGGTGGGAAGAGATGGAAGTTAAAACTATCCCAGTATATCACCATGCAGCCTGTCTGATCTATGCTACAGCCCACAATAAGCAACGCTTCGTGAATGTTTTTATGCCGAGTATTGATTTTTATGAATACCACAAAACAAAAATCTCATGGTGCTATTTGCTTTGCTGCCCACACACACATACCCACACAATGCTTTTAAATCAAATCTGCCATGGAGTATGTGATATATGTGAATATTCATCTTCATTTGTATTGCTCTAAAAAAGCACTAAGAATCCCTAGTCTAAACTATCTTCACAATAATCTCTATTTTTGGAATTCAGAGAAGAATGGAATTCTCAATTAAGGATTTCATAAGGGCACAAAGAATTAGAAGGATTTCCACACTCTAAAATGATGTTTTGTGGTTGAATTTATTAAATATACATTGTTAATTCTTCTCACGATGGAATCTCTTAGGTCACACTTTCACACGAGCAGGATTTATTTATGCCTGGGGTTCCTATTCCTCAATTTTCATTCTAATCGAAACTATTAATAATAATCAACAATAATGGTCAGGAGCAGGATTTCCATTGAGCACTCTCTGTATGCCAGGACTTTACGTGGACCTGTTCAGATACATTTCCCATAGCCAGACGAGGTAAGGACTATTCCTTTTTAAAAGATGTGGGGCTTCCCTGATGGTCCAGTGGGTAAGGACACCGCCTTGCAGTGCAAGGGGCGCAGGTTCAATCCCTGGCCTGGGAAGATCCCACGTGCTGTGGGGTGGCTGGACCGATGTGTCCAATTACCGAGCCAGTGCGCATGCGCCCAGAGCCAGCGCTCTGCGATGACAGAGGCCACTGTGATGGTAGGCCCACAGGAGCCAAGAACAAACACGGATGAAAATAGAGAAATGAAAGACCAATAGAAGTGGCCCGCCCCCCCCCTCCCTCCCCCCCTCCCCCCCCAAAAGATAAAAAAAAAAAAAAAAAAGATGTGGAAACTCACTCTTAGACAGGCTAGGTGACTTGCTGGTGGTCATACACCAAACAAGTGGAAGCGTGACCTCAAAGCTGGTCTTCCTATCTACCACCATTCTCCCATATATTCACTTCTTACACTTCTCCCACTTACCAAGATGACTCTGGCTTCTGATTATTCTTCCTAAATGACGCTATCTCTACCTTTGAATATCTGCAAGCTTACTGATCCTCCTTTTTTTTCTCAACTTCTCAGATATCATCTAATCAAATCAACTGATACCCCTGGCCTGTTTCAGTCAGCCACGCTGGATTCCTTACTTCGTGAGATTCTTCTGCACAGACAGCCAACTTACATAAATATTTAGTATGTACAATGATGTGATCAAACATATAGCCCAGCACTACTATTGAACACACAATTCCAATTGCATTTTCAACTGAACATGTCCTATTGGCAGCTGATCACTACAGTCCTCTTTCTATAGTTATGTAATTATATCTTCACAATGACCCAGCGGAGAGGGGTTCTCAACCTGCAGTCCATGGGTTCATGAGATGATCCATCAATCTTCTACAGCCATGTGCAAAATTATATGTATAAGTACGCATGGATACTGGGCTTCCCTAGTAGCTCAGATGGTAAAGAATCTGCCTGCAACGCGGGATACCTTGGTTTGACCCCTGGGTTGGGAAGATCCTCTGGAGAAGAGAAGGGCTAACCACTCGAGTATTCTTGTCTGAAGAACTCCATGGCCTGTCCGTGGGGTCGCAAAAAGTCAGACATGAGTGAGCAACCTGAATTTGACTATTTGACACACAGA
The DNA here is from genome assembly GCA_022376925.1 of Tragulus kanchil. NCBI lineage: Eukaryota > Metazoa > Chordata > Mammalia > Artiodactyla > Tragulidae > Tragulus > Tragulus kanchil. The sequence continues at coordinate 38,382,431 of JAIOJX010000025.1, forward strand.
TACTATACTGGTGAGCAGGTATAAATTCATTTTATTAGTAACCCTCCCACATTAAGAATATGTCATCTGTACTAAGAATGTCAGAGGTTCTCAACGAACAAGCAAAGAGAATACAATGCAAGGCATTTCCTAGGTGCTCCTAGATGGGTAATGATAACTAGTTCTGAATGGTCTAGGGTCATATTTATTAATGTGGTCAATTTACTACATCTTTCAGAGTTATATTACTGCCAATTTTCCTTTCCCATCAGAGGACAAGATTGAATCTGTAGTATATTGTTGTGGGAACCACATTCTTGTTATTGTTAAATTTTCTCATCATCAAAGCATCTGTAAATGTACTTCATGAAGGAGACCATCAGATCTTCTCTCCCTCTAATAAATACCGCATTGGCCCTTTCCAATCATCATTTTTCTAATTATCCACAAGTTCACAACATTACTATACCTAGTAAAGCTAGTAAATATTCACTCCAACACTGGTAAAGCTTTGTTAACGATAACATTTAAAGAGTCAAGAATTGTGTTAACATTTCTGATTCAATAACAGATCATGAATGACTACATCATCAGTTTTTTGAAACTACTAACACAGAGCACAATCTTTGTTTGCCCAGAACACTCTGGAGACCCACTCTGCTGTGTTCTCAGACCATAGGGCTGCATGAGGCCAAACAATTCACCCCCTTCCTGCTCTCGGCACATATGTACACATGTACTATCTCTACTCAAGGCTGGACCTGAGACTCCAGCCAGGCCAATGAGAATATATCAAGAAGGAGATTATTCCTTTCACTATGGTCAGTAACTAATGAAAATGCAACAGCTTCCCAAGACAAAGCTGAATGAAAAGAAAAAGCTCATTCCTTTCACTATGGTCAGTCTAAAGAATCTGCCTGCAACGCTGGATACCTTGGTTTGACCCCTGGGTTGGGAAGATCCTCTGGAGAAGAGAAGGGCTAACCACTCGAGTATTCTTGTCTGAAGAACTCCATGGCCTGTCCGTGGGGTCGCAAAAAGTCAGACATGAGTGAGCAACCTGAATTTGACTATTTGACACACAGATACTATACTGGTGAGCAGGTATAAATTCATTTTATTAGTAACCCTCCCACATTAAGAATATGTCATCTGTACTAAGAATGTCAGAGGTTCTCAACGAACAAGCAAAGAGAATACAATGCAAGGCATTTCCTAGGTGCTCCTAGATGGGTAATGATAACTAGTTCTGAATGGTCTAGGGTCATATTTATTAATGTGGTCAATTTACTACATCTTTCAGAGTTATATTACTGCCAATTTTCCTTTCCCATCAGAGGACAAGATTGAATCTGTAGTATATTGTTGTGGGAACCACATTCTTGTTATTGTTAAATTTTCTCATCATCAAAGCATCTGTAAATGTACTTCATGAAGGAGACCATCAGATCTTCTCTCCCTCTAATAAATACCGCATTGGCCCTTTCCAATCATCATTTTTCTAATTATCCACAAGTTCACAACATTACTATACCTAGTAAAGCTAGTAAATATTCACTCCAACACTGGTAAAGCTTTGTTAACGATAACATTTAAAGAGTCAAGAATTGTGTTAACATTTCTGATTCAATAACAGATCATGAATGACTACATCATCAGTTTTTTGAAACTACTAACACAGAGCACAATCTTTGTTTGCCCAGAACACTCTGGAGACCCACTCTGCTGTGTTCTCAGACCATAGGGCTGCATGAGGCCAAACAATTCACCCCCTTCCTGCTCTCGGCACATATGTACACATGTACTATCTCTACTCAAGGCTGGACCTGAGACTCCAGCCAGGCCAATGAGAATATATCAAGAAGGAGATTATTCCTTTCACTATGGTCAGTAACTAATGAAAATGCAACAGCTTCCCAAGACAAAGCTGAATGAAAAGAGAAAAAGCTCCAATAGATGGAGAAACAGAGACACTGTCATGACATCACCACTGGAAACCTGGGATCCAGCCAAGTCTGAGGTTTACCCCTTGAACTTCTCCCATTTTGTGAGCCAAGATATTCCGTTTTGTTTAAATTAGTATGAGATGGTTTCCTGTACTGTTTACAAACCAAGAGTTCTGACTAATCACATTACATTCACTTGTGGCCCTCATATAATTTTATTAATGAAATGAATTATTTTCAAAGTCTTTCTCATCCATGTTCTTGAAACATTCCTTGGTACCTCCAGAAATGGACTCACCACGATCGACTCCGCAGTGGGACCTTGGCTGGATCTCGATGTGGTATTCCAAAGGATGAGGAAGCTCTGACTCCTTCTCTGATTACACATACACCTAGGACTCTGTCCTGACTGGATCACGTGTGTAACAAAGGCTCGCTGAATGGAAATCAGTCCTGAACACAGCACACATATGACACCACACACATACGTGTAGGAAATCAAAGCTTCATGTGACCCAGACCCTGCCTCTTCTCTTAGAGGGGTTCTCAACTGGACCTTCAGAGCTCTCTCAAATCTTTCACTATATGCTGAAGTCCAACAATGAAAGGCATCCCCATTTTTGTTAGGATCAGGTGCTATTTTTATGGTGATAAAACATGCACATTACATTTACCATTTTAGCCATTTTAAGTTTTAATATGTTCACAGTGTTACACAACCATTACCACCAACCATCATCAGAACTTTTGCCAAGTAAGTACTGTCTTTAAAAATGTATCTATTCTTTTTCAGATACTTCTCCATTGTAGATTACTATAAGAAACTGAATATAGAGTAGGTTCTTCTATATAGCAGGTTCTGCTGTTTATCTCTTTTATATAGTGTAGTGTGTATCTGTCAATCCCAAACTCCTAATGTACCCCTCTGCCCCCCATTTTTCCTTTCAGTAACTGTAAGTTTGTTTTCTATATCTCTGAGTCTATTTTTGTTCTGTAATAAACTCATTTGCATCTTTTTCTAGATTTCATATAAGTGATATATGATACTCACCTTTATTTGTCTGACTTATTTCACTTAGTATGATAATCTCTAGGTCCATCCATGTTACTGCAAATGGCATCATTTCATTTTTCATGGTTGAGTAATATTCCTCTGTATGGAATGTGGTATTCCACTGTATGGGGGTCACTGTATATATGTACCACATCTTCTTTATCCTCTCATCTGTCAGTGGATATTTAGGTTGTTTCCCTATCTTAGCTGGGGCTTCTCAGGTGGCACTAGTGATAAAGAACCTACCTGGCAGTGTAGGAGATGTAAGAGATACGGGTTCAATCCCTGGGTTGGAAAGATGCCCTAAAGTGAGGGCATGGCAAACCACTCCAGTATTCTTGCCTGAAAAATCCCATAGACAGAAGAGGCTGGCAGGCTACCGTCCATAGGGACACAAAGAGTCAGACATGACTGAAGTGACTTCGCATGCACACACACATGTCCTGGTTACCATAAGTGGTGCTGTTATGAACTCTAGGGTTCTTGTATCTTTTTGAATGAGAGATTTCTCTGTATATATGCTCAGGAGTTGGAATGCTGGATCTTAATGGTAACTCTGTTTTTCAGATTCTTCTCCACTGTAGATTATTACAAGATACTGATTATATAGTAGGTTCTGCTATATAGCAGGTTCTTGTTGTTTTCCATAGTGGCTGCACCAACTTACATTCCTACCAATAGCAAAGGAGGGCTCCTCTTTCTCCATACCTTCTCTAGGATTATCATTTCCAGACCTCCAAGCAAATGCTTTTAGTATGCATTACTGTTATAGATTCCACGGTATTCAGTAAACAGAACTGGCATTTCATTTAGTCATTTATAGGTGGCAGTGATGTCCCTTTTAAAAATCTCCATGTTTTCTGACTTACACAGTCTCTCTTGGGCTAAGGACTAGGGAAGGGTGCCCCCTTTAAAGCCAAAGAGCTGAAATATCAACAGTGTCTTAGAATAGTAATGACAAGCAAACTTTTATCATTTGTCATTTTAAAAATAGGGGCAGTGTGCTCTGCATCAGTTCCACGTCTGCAGAGCAAACCCTTTTAGTCATTTCATATAAGTGATATATGATACTCACCTTTATTTGTCTGACTTATTTCACTTAGTATGATAATCTCTAGGTCCATCCATGTTACTGCAAATGGCATCATTTCATTTTTCATGGTTGAGTAATATTCCTCTGTATGGAATGTGGTATTCCACTGTATGGGGGTCACTGTATATATGTACCACATCTTCTTTATCCTCTCATCTGTCAGTGGATATTTAGGTTGTTTCCCTATCTTAGCTGGGGCTTCTCAGGTGGCACTAGTGATAAAGAACCTACCTGGCAGTGTAGGAGATGTAAGAGATACGGGTTCAATCCCTGGGTTGGAAAGATGCCCTAAAGTGAGGGCATGGCAAACCACTCCAGTATTCTTGCCTGAAAAATCCCATAGACAGAAGAGGCTGGCAGGCTACCGTCCATAGGGACACAAAGAGTCAGACATGACTGAAGTGACTTCGCATGCACACACACATGTCCTGGTTACCATAAGTGGTGCTGTTATGAACTCTAGGGTTCTTGTATCTTTTTGAATGAGAGATTTCTCTGTATATATGCTCAGGAGTTGGAATGCTGGATCTTAATGGTAACTCTGTTTTTCAGATTCTTCTCCACTGTAGATTATTACAAGATACTGATTATATAGTAGGTTCTGCTATATAGCAGGTTCTTGTTGTTTTCCATAGTGGCTGCACCAACTTACATTCCTACCAATAGCAAAGGAGGGCTCCTCTTTCTCCATACCTTCTCTAGGATTATCATTTCCAGACCTCCAAGCAAATGCTTTTAGTATGCATTACTGTTATAGATTCCACGGTATTCAGTAAACAGAACTGGCATTTCATTTAGTCATTTATAGGTGGCAGTGATGTCCCTTTTAAAAATCTCCATGTTTTCTGACTTACACAGTCTCTCTTGGGCTAAGGACTAGGGAAGGGTGCCCCCTTTAAAGCCAAAGAGCTGAAATATCAACAGTGTCTTAGAATAGTAATGACAAGCAAACTTTTATCATTTGTCATTGATTAAGAGCCTTAAATAACTTGGGGTCAGTGTGCTCTGCATCAGTTCCACGTCTGCAGGAGAACTACTAGGTAGAGACTCTGACGCTATCTTGAAAATGTAGTCATTTTCCCCATTAAATAAAACATTGATTTCTTAACATTTGCTCTATGTCTACTTTTCCTTAAAACCCTCATGATACTAAATTTGATTATTTCTGCTAGAGTAGAATTGGCAAGAATCAAATTTCTTAAAAAAGCATATTTCATCAGTGTTATGAAATCGTAGAGGCTAGATCACATTCGACACTTAGATTTCTATTCTTTACTTCTTCTATCCTGGGTACTGGCGACAAATTCATCCTTCAAAAAAAAAAAAAAAGCACAGTTCAAGCGATTACACCCTCTTATAAAAATCTCTGGCTCTTAAATGAACAGTAGCTCAAAAATTGGGGATCCCTGCTGATGGACTTTTAAGACTCACCCATGGAGCTAAGTGTTTCAGAAGTCACGTAAATGTTAAGAGCTATCGGCTTTAGATTTTCACCATGAAAAGGCTGCTGTGTTTGTAACTCCTCTTTCCCCCACTTCAGGCCTCTGTCAATTTCTTCAGTTCCTTCAAAAACAGTACTTAGGAGGGGAAAGAGAGAGCTGTTTTCACCTGAATCATAGCAACCAAGTTCAAAATACAGGGTATATGTCAACAAAATTATCATATTTCTGCCACATACAGAAACTCAAATGCTTCCAAAGGTCTCAGAGGAATACTTCACATGAACACTTTCACCTCGCCTGGGTCTGAAAATGACAGAGAGATGGAGAAAAAAAAAATACTTTGTATTGTACGACCAGAAATTCTTCAGTCATACCTTTAAGGTTTCCAAGAACAAACGCCTTTCTGAATACAATTTCCATTTCAAAAACTAAAGGGAGTCTGCAAACCAGAGTAAATAAAAGAGTTTATCTGCTCCCATCACTTCCCTCCACTCCCAAACTCTGCACTTGGAATCTCATCTCAAACTTATCAGAAAAGTATTTTTTAAGTAAATACAAACTCTACCATGTGATGGAGGAAAATCAGCACATTTCCACTTTTGGAAAGAGCCCTGTGAATTCAAACACCAGTTACTTGAGGACAAAATAAATGGACTTCCCAACAAGCTGAGATTCTTCTATTCCTTTATATACTAGTACGTGCATCAGAATTCCATATGTCACTATTTCTAATACATTTACGTAAACTTCCACCAATTTGCTTTCCAACTTGGTCAAGCCAGGAGTTGGCTCTTTCTGTTTCCATTCTCCGGGGGCATTTTTTCCCATAGTCTAATAAAAAAATATTCTATTTTGGTACCGAAATAATCAGGTTTTACCTTCATCCAAATAATCAAACAATCTTGTGCTCCTTTTCTCTGAAGAGTCATAATTATACAGAAATTTTCTCCATGTAAATATAAAACGCTATGCTTTTCTTCCCTATGGTCTTTGGCGATCTATTTTTTGTAGGGCTGTTAACATACATGGCTCGGGAAGAGAGTAGGAAAGAAACAGGCTTTGGGCAGGACAATCTGGTCTTCAGTGATAAACTGTCTCTAATGTTTATCCCAGTTCATCACTCCAACTGCTCAAGTTACCAATATGACAGCCCCTCCATTGCTTTGGTTTGTTTGATTGATGTGGATCATTTTTACTCTTTATTGAGTTTGTTACTACTTCTGTTTTATGTTTTTCAGTTTTTTGGTCATAAGTCAGGTAGGATCTTGGCTTCCTGACAAGGGATCGAACCCACGTCCCTGACACTGGAAAGTGAAATCTTAACCACTGGACCATTAGAGAAGTCATTCCATTACTTTTAAAAATTTGTTTCTGTAACTATTTTCTACCTACCTTACCAGGTGGATCTTTCTTCCCTTTTATGTCATTCTCAGGTTTGAAAAAAATGTATTTACTAGAACTATATTAAAAGTACTAAGCACTGTTGCACATTCGCAGATTGCTGCAAGCAGGCCTTTGTGTGCCCTGTGCCCACACACATGATCTGTGCTTTTACTTCTTCCTAGGACTGCCCTCTGTGCTTAGTCGCTCAGTTGTGTCTGACTCTTTGTGACCCCATGGACTATAGCCCACTAGGCTCCTCTGTTCATGGCGGTTGATTCTCCAGGCAAGAACACTGGAGTGGGTTGCCATTCCATCTTCCAGGGGAATCTTCCCAATCCAGGGATCGAACCCAGGTCTCCCTCACTGCAGGAAGATTCTTTACCAGCTGAGCTACCAGGGAAGCTCCCATGATACCTCTCTACCCCTAATCAAAGATCGCTGATCAAACTTCAACTGAAATCTCACCTCCTATAGGAGGCACTCCTTAACAATTATAGCTCACCTAAAACTCTTCCTTTCCTAGTCTTTGGTAACATTTCTTTTTAAAATTTTATTATACATTGAGGTATAGTTGATTAACCAAGTTGTGTTAGTTTCAGGTTTACAGCAAAGAGATTCAGTTATACATTTACATGCTGTTCTTTTTCTAATTGTTTTCTTATTTTGGCTATTACAGAGCATTGAGTAGAGTCTCCTGTGCTATACAGAATGTTCTTATAGATTATTTTAAACATAGTAGTCTATATATGTCAACAGGGAGTCTATCATTGGTAGTATTTCTTATCTGCATCATACAACCAAGCACATAATTAGGGCTCAACCAGAAGAAGGGCTGCATGAGCTCACGTGAGTCCTATCCCCAGAGAGATAGGAACAGAGGGACACACCTGGTTTGCTTCATATCCATTTGGTTTGCTTACCCATGTTAAGAACACAGTGCATACTAAACAATTTGAGAGTAGCCTATTGCTTTATTCCATTACCAACACAGATTTTTTTTAAAGCTACTTTTCTCTTAGTTCTAGGTTTTCTATGGAAAAGCTTCTCTTAAAAGACAATGACAAGAGAACTCAAAAAGAAGAAAATCACCTGGTAAAAACGGGCAAAAAATTTACCAGGCCAGGGCTTCCCTGGTGGTCCAGGGGTAAAGAATCTGCCTTGCAATGCAAGGGGCGCTGGATGGCTCCCTGGCCTGGGAAGATCCCATGTGCCGCAGAGTAGCTGGACTGGTGTGTCCAATTATGAGCCAGTGCTCTGAAGCACATGCGCCTAGAGCCGGCGCTTGGGAATGAGAGAGGCCACTGCAATGGGAGGCCCACACAAGCCAAAGAATAAGGATGAATGAATAATAAATAATCAATAAAGAGAGGCCAAAATTAAAGGAAAAAATGTTAACAGACCTGGCAAGAAGGCATATGAATGGCACATAAACACATGAAAAGATGTTCACAATCATGTAGGCACTAGAGAAATGCCCATTTAAATCACAGTGAACTGTGAGTACTGTAATACTGTCTAAAATTTAAAAAGACTACTCTCCCAAGCACTGGTAAGGATATAATCCAACCAGAACTCAGATGCTGCTAGTGGCAATGTAAAATGGTATAATAATTTTTGTGGATAACAATTTGACACATTCTTAAAAATTAAACCTACTCTGCTAGATGATCTAGCTATTTTTACCTGTAGGTATTTACTGAAGAAATACAGCAAATATCTCTTCAGAGATTTGTGTGTGAATGTGTATACCAGCTTTATCTGTAACAGACCAAACTGGAACCAACTCAAAGGTCTATCAACAGGTAAATGAATGAACAACCATCAAATGGCCATGGATGGAATATCAGTTCAGCACTGACCAGAAAATAATGAATTTGCGACTCCATCAGTGACTCTCAAATGCACTGTGATAAATGAAAGGACCAAGATATTTTATTGTTTTCCAATAAGGATCTACTGTAATAGAAAAAATACATACACGCATACATTAAAATACTTGTTGAAAAAATAAATAAGCAAGCAACAAAGATATATTGTACAGCACAGGGGAATAGAGCCATTATTTTGTAACACATTTAAACACAGTCTATAAAAATATTGAATCACTATGTTATACAACTGAAAATTACGAACACTATAAATCAACTATACTTAAATATTTTTTAATTGTTAAAAAGCAATGATAAGGCTTCTCTGGTGGTCCAGTGGGTAAAGAGTCCGCCTTGCAGTGCAAGGGGCACCGGTCGATCCCTGGCCCGAGAAGATCCCTCGTGCCGCAAAGCGGCTGGACAGGTGTGTCCAGTTAGGAGTCAGCGCTCTGGAGCACCTGTGCCCAGAGCCGGTGCTCTGCAACGAGAGAGGCCACAGCAATGGGAGGCCCACACAGGCCAAAGAATAAAGATGGATGAAAATAAATAAGTAAACCAATAAAAGAGGCCAAAAAAATGTTAAGGAAAAAAAAGAAGCAATGATAAGAACCAAGAATTAAAAACGCTGTATACAGTATGACTCCATTTATCTAGAAAAAAAACCAGCTACATGGAGAGGGGAACATGCATATGGCCACTAGGGTCTGACAGTAAGGAGAGGGGCTGGACTGTGAGGGGCACCACAAGGGACTTCCGGAGGGGCATAAAACTCTTCCGCATCTTGAGTAGGTGGCAGTTACATGATTCTGTATTTGGCACGACTCAAAGAACTGTACACCAGAAAGAGACTATTTTACTGTTCAGAAATTAAAATGGAATAAACGACCTCATAAGGAAGACTAAAGAATGTCACCACAGAGCCTGAGAGACATCCTTACCAACTCCTCTATAAGCCGAGATTAGAAAAAATAAGAACAGCATCTGTTGATTATTTGGTGAAAGTCCTTAAAAAGATGCTGAGAGAGGTCACAAGAATTTCTGCTAAGCCCAGCAGAACTCACTGTTATGTTTAACCCCAACCCCCTCTTACCAACAGGTAAATGAATGAACAACCATCAAATGGCCATGGATGGAATATCAGTTCAGCACTGACCAGAAAATAATGAATTTGCGACTCCATCAGTGACTCTCAAATGCACTGTGATAAATGAAAGGACCAAGATATTTTATTGTTTTCCAATAAGGATCTACTGTAATAGAAAAAATACATACACGCATACATTAAAATACTTGTTGAAAAAATAAATAAGCAAGCAACAAAGATATATTGTACAGCACAGGGGAATAGAGCCATTATTTTGTAACACATTTAAACACAGTCTATAAAAATATTGAATCACTATGTTATACAACTGAAAATTACGAACACTATAAATCAACTATACTTAAATATTTTTTAATTGTTAAAAAGCAATGATAAGGCTTCTCTGGTGGTCCAGTGGGTAAAGAGTCCGCCTTGCAGTGCAAGGGGCACCGGTCGATCCCTGGCCCGAGAAGATCCCTCGTGCCGCAAAGCGGCTGGACAGGTGTGTCCAGTTAGGAGTCAGCGCTCTGGAGCACCTGTGCCCAGAGCCGGTGCTCTGCAACGAGAGAGGCCACAGCAATGGGAGGCCCACACAGGCCAAAGAATAAAGATGGATGAAAATAAATAAGTAAACCAATAAAAGAGGCCAAAAAAATGTTAAGGAAAAAAAAGAAGCAATGATAAGAACCAAGAATTAAAAACGCTGTATACAGTATGACTCCATTTATCTAGAAAAAAAACCAGCTACATGGAGAGGGGAACATGCATATGGCCACTAGGGTCTGACAGTAAGGAGAGGGGCTGGACTGTGAGGGGCACCACAAGGGACTTCCGGAGGGGCATAAAACTCTTCCGCATCTTGAGTAGGTGGCAGTTACATGATTCTGTATTTGGCACGACTCAAAGAACTGTACACCAGAAAGAGACTATTTTACTGTTCAGAAATTAAAATGGAATAAACGACCTCATAAGGAAGACTAAAGAATGTCACCACAGAGCCTGAGAGACATCCTTACCAACTCCTCTATAAGCCGAGATTAGAAAAAATAAGAACAGCATCTGTTGATTATTTGGTGAAAGTCCTTAAAAAGATGCTGAGAGAGGTCACAAGAATTTCTGCTAAGCCCAGCAGAACTCACTGTTATGTAACAACACTCTTACCCAATTACCAAGCCTCGTCTCATCACCCCACGTCCCTCTGCTAATCCAAGGCGTTCGGTCTGTCAGGATTTACGGACCATCCACAGCATACCTGGCCCTGTCTCAGGTACGGTGAAGATACTGGTAAAACAGGACAGCTAAGGTCCTAGCTCTTGGGAAGCTGACATTCTGCTTACAGAAGTGAAGGAAATGCAGAGAATTTCTGACAGGCGGTGCTCTGAAGACAACAGAAGAGGGTGGTGGGTGAGAAGGAGGGGGTGTCCGGTCACCACTTCAAACAGAACGGTCAGGGAGAGCCCCTTGGGGAGCAAGGCATTTGAGCTCATCTTCAGGGACAAGAGTGGGCAGCAAACTGAAATCTGAGGGCAGAGCCTCCCTGCCAGAGGGACCCCCCAAGCAACAGCCCCCAGGAGGAAGGGGGCTTGGCTGCCTGAGCTCCTAGAGAGGTCAGGGTGGTGGTGTGGGGAAGGGACAATGAGGAAACATTAAATCAGGTCATCAGGGGCCTGGTAACTCAGTGCTTTACAGACCCCGAGCTCTTTCACTTTAGCCTGCTTGCAGGGAAACGAGGCCCGAGGGCTGTAGTCTGCCACCCCTCCTGATGACTCATCTGCCTGTTCCTCCAGGATATTCAGCTCTGGCCTTCTGTCGCTCAAACTCAAACGTTTGTGTCTTCATTCTCCTCAGCTCTGTGGTCTTAGGCGAATCCTGTTTACAGACTGAGTCTCAATTTCCAAGCCTGTTAAACGGTGACACCTGCTAGCAGCAATAACCTCCACCTCGGGGCTCAAGCTGGCGCCCCAAGATCTGACTCGAGTGCTAACCGCACTCTCACTCCTACCCCCACTTCTCTCCAGGACACGGCACTCATCAAGCATCTTCCTTCCCTCTGATATTTTCAACCTCAATCTCAGCACAGGTCCACTGCTCCCTTCAGGCCTTACCTGACCAACAAAATCCTCACTCTGATCCTTCTGGGGTTTTCTGTGGCAGCAAAAGGGATCTCCCTTCAATCCCTCTGCCTCTATCCCAGACAGACACTTCCCCAGAGTGAGCATATCCCCTCACCCTGAGGTTTCTCCTCATTGATTCCTCAGCCAATCACAGTCTGAGTCCCATCCTCACCTCTCTACAGAATTCCTTCCTGAACAACCAGCAGCCCCAACTATTCAGCCCGATTCCTGGACTTCTCAGCCCTGTTACTGGGGTTTTGAACCACCATCTCGCACTGGAAGGAAAGCTCTGATACTAACTACTCTGAAAGAGACTGGAAGAGGCATACAATCTCTCTGGACCTTACTCACATTATTTGTGCCCTAAGAGGGCTGGATTCAGAGACAGTCTTGGGGGTCCTCCTACTTTGGAAATTCTAGGGCACCATGGTTCCTCCTTTTGGTATCCATGACTCGAGACGATTCTGATTGTCAAAACAACTCCCACATCCTTTATTAGCACGTGCTGCTCATCTCCTACCTGGGGTTCTGCTCCTCCAAACTCCTACCAAAGGCACTTTACATTTACATTATACTGAGCCATGTATATCTTCACTCTGTGGAGAGCACCCACACTGTCCTTCCGCTGCCATGCAAATGAGGAGGCCCCGCACACCCCTAGATCAGCATTTCCACCTCTACAGAGGACTCTTCCAGTCAAGAGGTAGCCTGGAATGTAAAACTCAGGCAGACAAAATAATCATCACTCCTTCTCAGCGTCTCCATTTCTTATAGTTGCTCACCATCCTCTGTAACGGTCAAGCTTCTAACCTGTGAGTTTTCACGGGTTTTCCATATACTTTTCTTTCCCTTTTACTCAAATATTAACTCCTCTGCTGAAGGCTGTGCATTAGTAGCTCAGCTGTGTCCGACTCTTAAGACCCCATGGCCTGTATCCCACCAGCCACCTCTGTCCATGGGATTTACCAGGCAAGAATAGTGGAGTGGGTTGCCATTCCAATCTTCCAGATGCAAGGGTGGCACCTAGGTCTCCCACACTGAAAGCAGATTCTTTACCAGTCTGAGCCACCAGAGAAGCCCCAACTCCTCTACTGTTCCTCCTTAATGATTTAATTCTAAAGCCATTAGACCAGACGTAGCACAGCAGAGATCCACAGTTGGGGTTAGGGTGTGGAGGGCTATGGTGGGCTCATGGCAGGGCCCCATGTGGAGAGTCAGAGTCCCAGGAGGGAGGGGGAAGGGGAAGGCCCTTTCTAATGTCGGGTCTCAGAACCCAAGAAGTGGGAGGACAGCCCAGCAGGAGGAGGAGTCGGCAACTAAGTGTAGAAGGAAGTCATCCAGAACGTGTGTGCTGGGGTAGGGTGTGTGTGGCCCTGTAACTCTAAACATCGAGACAGGCTCCAATTACAGACAGTAGGGTGTGGGTGGGGCCCTGTAACTCAACAGGGCTGGATTCAGAGACAGTCTTGGGGGTCCTCCTACTTTGGAAATTCTAGGGCACCATGGTTCCTCCTTTTGGTATCCATGACTCGAGACGATTCTGATTGTCAAAACAACTCCCACATCCTTTATTAGCACGTGCTGCTCATCTCCTACCTGGGGTTCTGCTCCTCCAAACTCCTACCAAAGGCACTTTACATTTACATTATACTGAGCCATGTATATCTTCACTCTGTGGAGAGCACCCACACTGTCCTTCCGCTGCCATGCAAATGAGGAGGCCCCGCACACCCCTAGATCAGCATTTCCACCTCTACAGAGGACTCTTCCAGTCAAGAGGTAGCCTGGAATGTAAAACTCAGGCAGACAAAATAATCATCACTCCTTCTCAGCGTCTCCATTTCTTATAGTTGCTCACCATCCTCTGTAACGGTCAAGCTTCTAACCTGTGAGTTTTCACGGGTTTTCCATATACTTTTCTTTCCCTTTTACTCAAATATTAACTCCTCTGCTGAAGGCTGTGCATTAGTAGCTCAGCTGTGTCCGACTCTTAAGACCCCATGGCCTGTATCCCACCAGCCACCTCTGTCCATGGGATTTACCAGGCAAGAATAGTGGAGTGGGTTGCCATTCCAATCTTCCAGATGCAAGGGTGGCACCTAGGTCTCCCACACTGAAAGCAGATTCTTTACCAGTCTGAGCCACCAGAGAAGCCCCAACTCCTCTACTGTTCCTCCTTAATGATTTAATTCTAAAGCCATTAGACCAGACGTAGCACAGCAGAGATCCACAGTTGGGGTTAGGGTGTGGAGGGCTATGGTGGGCTCATGGCAGGGCCCCATGTGGAGAGTCAGAGTCCCAGGAGGGAGGGGGAAGGGGAAGGCCCTTTCTAATGTCGGGTCTCAGAACCCAAGAAGTGGGAGGACAGCCCAGCAGGAGGAGGAGTCGGCAACTAAGTGTAGAAGGAAGTCATCCAGAACGTGTGTGCTGGGGGTAGGGTGGGTGTGTGGCCCTGTAACTCTAAACATCGAGACAGGCTCCAATTACAGACAGTAGGGTGTCTGTGGGCATGGGGATGTTCCTTGAAGAAAGGGCTGACTGCAGGTCCATGGCAGGAGAAGTACAAGATGGATCTACAGCAAGGAAGCCTTTGCAGAAATGATGGTCACAGAAACCACCATGGAAAACTTTGGAACAAATTGAATATCAAAAATAAAGGCAGTAAGAGGTCAGAATTCACCATCTAAAAGAAGAAACAATGATGTCACAAAGATATGGATAATATAATGAATAAAAACCTGCAATGGGGATGGAGAGGTGTATATAACTTCAAAGTATGGCTCCACCAAATGGCTCCTAACAACAAAGGGAAAAGAGTAGGCTAACCCTGGGGAAGCCAGAAAGACACCACCTGGATGCAGCACTGCAGACAGATGGTGACGGCACAAAAGAAAATGGCCTGGAATGTGGCAGGAAGCAAGGAGGAAGATGCAGCATGCCCTCTTTGGTACTCCTTCTAAGGGGGCAGCACCTGAATGGAAGCGTGAGGAAAGGGACGACAAACCCAGATGGAGGGACTGTACACTGAAGAGCTGGCCTGTCATCCCCTAAAGTACTAAGAGTCATGAACCTAAAAGAGACTAAGGAGCCATCCTAGACTGAAGAAGATGAAAGAGTCAGGACACCTAAAAGCGCAAAACACAATTCTGCACTGTGGTCCTTTCACTATGAAAGACATTATTGGGAGAACTGGCAAAACCAGAATCAAGACGTCATAACTTTTTTATTTTTAATATTTATCTGGAAGCACAGGATCTTTACTTGCAGCACATGGGATCTAGTTCCCTGACCAGGGATCGAACCTGTGCCCCCTGCATTGGGAGCATGGTGTCTTTTTTTTTTTCTTTTAAGATTTATTTATTTATTTATTTTTGGGCGGGGGTTGGGTTGGGGAAGGAGGGGAGCAGGCGGGCCACTTCTATTGGTCTTTCATTTCTCTATTTTCATCCGTCTTTGTTCTTTGGCTCCTGTGGACGTCCCATTGAGGTGGCGTCTGTTGTTGCAGAGCGCCGGCTCTGGGCGCATGCGCTCCAGAGCTCGGGCTCGGTAATTGGACACATGGGTCCAGCCGCTCCGTGGCACGTGGGATCTTCCCAGGCCAGGGATCGAACTGGCGCCCCTTGCACTGTAAGGCGGTGTCCTTACCCACTGGACCACCAGGGGAAGCCCTGGAGCATGGTCTCTTAACCACTGGACCAAGAGGGAAGTCCCCAAGATGTGAGCAATTTAATGTATCTTCTGGATTTCAATGGCTGCATTGTGCTTATGTGAGAGCCTATCCTTGTTCATCTTTCTTTGTAATGGCCTTCCAATTTTTTCTTCTACATTTGTGATTACTTCACAATACAACTGTTATGTAAAAATCAACAACTACACAATCTTCTTCTGGAATATGTCACATCTGCCTCTTTCTTCCACCCTCAACATCCTCGTTCCAGAGATTCTAGTTCCCAGCCTCCATGCACTGTTACAATAACTTCTTAACAAGGCTCTTTACGCTCCAATCCACCCCACAACCACTGCTTAATTAAGGTTTTTCCCAAGTGCACTTCAGCTCAGGCCACTTCCCTGAGCCAACATTTCAGTAACTCCTCATTACCTGCCAAATTAAGTACAAACTTCTTTGTGTGACTTTCAAGTTCCACTGGCTTTTAGATCCAACTAAGCTCTTCCTGGCCTTCTTCACGTGAGTTCTCCACCTCACAACCAGCATTACAGTTGGACACACTCAGTGTTTTCTGCCCATCCAGGGTTTACCCACATAACTCCCCCTATCATGAAGCGTCCCCCCAAGTCCCAAGCAAATTTCTCAAGACCAAGGATAAATACTAACTCTCACTACCATCTTCCCAGCTCTCCATTTTCCAAGATTTCCCTAGACTTCTTCCTGTCAGAATACCTGAAGTTGATTTGTCCATGACAAACCTTAATTCATTCTATTTTAAGTCATGATTTTTGTATATTTGTTTCAACAATTCCTAAGATGTAACATGGAAACACATGTCAATGAAAATGCCCTTCACTGATAAGATAACTAGTACAGCTTTAAAATTTGGTCTTTCTTTTCTCTATTATCATCCGTAGTTGTTCTTTGGCCCCTGTGGACGTCCCATCCAGGTGGCGTCTGTTGTTGCAGGGCGCCGGCTCTGGGCGCATGCGCTCCAGAGCTCGGGCTCGGTAATTGGACACATGGGTCCAGCCGCTCCGTGGCACGTGGGATCTTCCCAGGCCAGGGATCGAACTGGCGCCCCTTGCACTGTAAGGCGGTGTCCTTACCCACTGGACCACCAGGGGAAGCCCTGGAGCATGGTCTCTTAACCACTGGACCAAGAGGGAAGTCCCCAAGATGTGAGCAATTTAATGTATCTTCTGGATTTCAATGGCTGCATTGTGCTTATGTGAGAGCCTATCCTTGTTCATCTTTCTTTGTAATGGCCTTCCAATTTTTTCTTCTACATTTGTGATTACTTCACAATACAACTGTTATGTAAAAATCAACAACTACACAATCTTCTTCTGGAATATGTCACATCTGCCTCTTTCTTCCACCCTCAACATCCTCGTTCCAGAGATTCTAGTTCCCAGCCTCCATGCACTGTTACAATAACTTCTTAACAAGGCTCTTTACGCTCCAATCCACCCCACAACCACTGCTTAATTAAGGTTTTTCCCAAGTGCACTTCAGCTCAGGCCACTTCCCTGAGCCAACATTTCAGTAACTCCTCATTACCTGCCAAATTAAGTACAAACTTCTTTGTGTGACTTTCAAGTTCCACTGGCTTTTAGATCCAACTAAGCTCTTCCTGGCCTTCTTCACGTGAGTTCTCCACCTCACAACCAGCATTACAGTTGGACACACTCAGTGTTTTCTGCCCATCCAGGGTTTACCCACATAACTCCCCCTATCATGAAGCGTCCCCCCAAGTCCCAAGCAAATTTCTCAAGACCAAGGATAAATACTAACTCTCACTACCATCTTCCCAGCTCTCCATTTTCCAAGATTTCCCTAGACTTCTTCCTGTCAGAATACCTGAAGTTGATTTGTCCATGACAAACCTTAATTCATTCTATTTTAAGTCATGATTTTTGTATATTTGTTTCAACAATTCCTAAGATGTAACATGGAAACACATGTCAATGAAAATGCCCTTCACTGATAAGACTAACTTATGGTCACAGCTGTGAATGCAGAAGGCCAGTCATCAGCTCACACTCTCGCCCTAGGGTATTAACTTTGTAAGTAATCAAATTCCTTTTGGTTTATCCTCTTTTCCTTCTGTGGATTAGAGTGTTCTATTTCTTGCATAAATTACAAGCAATTTCTCCCTCTTTTATACACAGAAATTTTGGCCTTGGCCATACCACTGACAGTCGTAAATACTGACGTTTTCAGAGCATCAATTAGGTAACACGTGCTTATATATAATTACATTGTAATTTCATCATTACCTTACTATATAAAGAACAACATAAAATTCTTAAAACTGAAAACAACGTCTATGCTGGACACGTTTAAAGCTCAAAATTCCAAAACTTAAGATGAAGATGCTATTAATTTAAACATACTTCTACTTCCTGGAGTCTAATAAATTTTGGAATGCAGTCCACAAAAATATACATTTAATAGCTATATTTAAATGGATTCAAGAAATGTATTTAAATCTGAATTTAGTTAATGAAAGAAAACAATAAAGTTACTTAGCAGCAGTTGAAATTTTATCAGTAGATTAGCTGTATGAAAGCACAGCAACAGTTGAAAGTCTGGGAAAGCAAGTATTATTTTGGAAAAAAAAACTAAGGATATCAGGAGAAGTGAAGTAATATGCATAAATTACTGATGATCAATAGAACATCTGCTCTTACTTGAAACATTACAAGGATAGAAAAGATCGGGCATTTCAATATTGCAAAAGGAATCAAATCCATAAATGATGTATCTGCAGGTCCTAGTTCCAACACGTCCTTCCTAGGTATGAGAACTTTTTTACGTAGAATAATTTGAGGTGTTTTGGTTTTTTTTTTTTTTTTTAACTGAAACTAGGGCTTTTATCTCCACTTTGTTTTAAGTAAGTAAACAGTTCAAAATATATTAGCACTTTAGATGATAAGAGGTGAACATACAGACATTAAATATAGGATATTGTGAAAAGCAAAATGTAAGGAAGGACACCATATACTGATTTGTTCATTTAAGAGGACTAAGGGTTTTTTCAATAAAATTACAACTACTTTTACCAGAAATACCATAAATGAATAAAGTGAATGAATCATCAAAAGAAACAAGTCTCCTTTTAAACCACTTCTAACAATACTATTTAGAACACTAACCTGGAGAAAATCTAGGCAAACTAACAATTTCAAAATCAAATATTATGAGACAAATAAGAAAAAAGTTTCATGTTTTCATTTTCAAATGACCTAAGTAGTTCTATAGTGGACTTATTTATTGTAGTAATAAACACTAATAATTCGTCAATCCCTCCTTGGCAAAACCCATCATTCTTCATACTTTGTATTACATGAAGATACTTCTATATCAAAGGTTTATGTACAAAATTTTACTGAGAGATGCTGCAAACTTTGAAACAAACTCCTTGAACTTTGAAGTTTGGGGATTATTATGGAAGATGAGTTTTGAAAATCTCCAGGGAGCATTTAAAAAAAAAAAAACCCGTAGGTTATCACTAAATTGTTTCCTTCTATCGTAGAAAGAAAAGTCCAGCATGTGTGCTAAGATAAATTCCTGATTACGTGTCTTGAAACCTATGAGAATGTGCCCTTTGAAACAGTGAACTTTATATTTGACCGTCTAAGTCAATGTTAGCACTGTGTTATGATGTTATCAAAGTGACTATGACCATCGCCATAAACACCCAATGTTATGTCAACAGAATAACTCTGTTTCCAAAAGGAATAGTGTAAATTCAAAAGAATAAGAAACTCATCATGTAAGTGTCAAGTTTTATGAAAGGAAAGATCTGATTAGAAAAAAAAAAAAAGAAAAACCAACCTGCTTTCCCAAACACAATGATAGGTCACCCCTACTCACCCTTACTTTTAAATGGTAAATGGGAGTGCCATTTTTCTATCCCAACTACCTTGGAAATGACTGAGATGGACCTGTAAATAAGATAAACTTGAAACCAGACTAGCAAATAAGTGAAGGGAAAAGTTCTATTTTTATTTTTAACATACACGACTCCCAAGGAAACGACACAGTCGCTTAGTAGCATTGCTGGCAGACCTCAGAGAGCATCTGGATCAACCTGTCTTCTCTCAGATGAAGAAACTGAGGCTGAGAGATGCTGCCAGTCACTCAAGATCATAGCTCTGTGTCCACGGACACAGGGGAACTCCTCTTTGGCCAACCCGACACTTGCCAGTGTGGCAGTATGACAATCCACTGGCTAGGAAGTCTATCAGACTTGCCTCTGGTCACCACTCTCATAGAAGGTCCTCAGGCTGAAGCAGACACACTCTCCATGGTCATCACTCACTCCAATCACCTTGAAAAATGCCCCCTTGATAAGACTCATTGTCCTTATCTGGATGGGGCACCCGCTTCTCAGCATAACACTCAGTTAAGCTAAGGCAAATAACATAATATCCTCTTTCTGCATGAACCCTCAATGCTTTCTAGGAGAGAACAGAACAGTGGTTCTCAACTTCTGGATCTCAGGATTCCTTTCCACTCTTTAAACTGTGTTGCTTTTGTTTATATGCATTCTACCTACTGATATTCACCCTATTAGAAATTAAAGGAAATATTTCTTTTAAATCACTTAAAATAATAAGTCACTACATGTTAACATAAACATGCATATGTGAAAAAAGATGACTGTATTTTCAGAACAAAAGACTTTTAGTGAGAAGAGTGGCACTGTTTCAAATTTTTGCAAGTCCATGGTCTCACTTAATAGAAGACAGCTGGATTCGCCTCTCTACTTCTGTGGTCAATGTGCAGTGATGTATTTCAGTTCAAGGATATGAGGAAAATCTGGCCTCACATTGATATGTTGTAGGAAAAAGGAGGAACATTTTAATGGTCATATCAGATCACTGCACATATGATTCTTTAACACACTGGAAACGGACAGTCAGTTGTTCCTTAAAGCTTAGCTGCCACGTGGAATCAAACTATATCACTACAAGTGAACTTTCCACATACTATTATATTAAAACCATTGATCCATCATCTATTGAAGGGCTCGTCTACTGATCCATGATTTTTGAGTTTGCGGCCCTCTCGGAAAAGTTCTCAGAAACCCCAAACCTTACCTTGATACCTACTAGAATACAGTTTAGAGTTCAACCTAAAGAAAAATGACATTTTTGAAACTTAGAAGGAATTACACACTGCCTTGGCCCTTTACAATCTTTAATTAATTAATCTGACATTCCCTGGAATGGGGTATCATTATAAATTATAAAATAGGCAGAAAAGTTGGATTTTGGTCCAAGAAACACAACTTAAGAGGCCAATCATGAAGCTTGGATGAGATTAAATTAAATATTGTAACATGTAGACTGAAATCCAGAAAAAAAAAATTCTACATTTCCTCTGAGAATGATCAAAACAAATAGATTTGGATAACATTCACCAGGAAAAGCTGTAACAAATTAACAATCTAATCTAATGAGACTAGTAATCTAAAAGTTTGAATAACATTGAAGCTTTGATATCAAAATTCAGGGAAACATATTAACTAACACAATAGTATATATATAAACAAGATGAGTCCACTCTGACTCTGTTCACAAGCTCATTAAGAATTTTGGAATGCTCATGAAAAGACACTAGACAACAACCCAGGTTCCCACAAAGGCATGGCAAACTTCAAGTCACTGGTTCATAAAAATGTAAAGTTCACCCTATTTAAGCTTTTAAATCACTTAAAATAATAAGTCACTACATGTTAACATAAACATGCATATGTGAAAAAGATGACTGTATTTTCAGAACAAAAGACTTTTAGTGAGAAGAGTGGCACTGTTTAAAATTTTTTGCAAGTCCAGGGTCTCACTTAATAGAAGACAGCTGGATTCGCCTCTCTTCTTCTGTGGTCAATGTGCAGTGATGTATTTCAGTTCAAGGATATGAGGAAAATCTGGCCTCACATTGATATGTTGTAGGAAAAAGGAGGAACATTTTAATGGTCATATCAGATCACTGCACATATGATTCTTTAACACACTGGAAACGGACAGTCAGTTGTTCCTTAAAGCTTAGCTGCCACGTGGAATCAAACTATATCACTACAAGTGAACTTTCCACATACTATTATATTAAAACCATTGATCCATCATCTATTGAAGGGCTCGTCTACTGATCCATGATTTTTGAGTTTGCGGCCCTCTCGGAAAAGTTCTCAGAAACCCCAAACCTTACCTTGATACCTACTAGAATACAGTTTAGAGTTCAACCTAAAGAAAAATGACATTTTTGAAACTTAGAAGGAATTACACACTGCCTTGGCCCTTTACAATCTTTAATTAATTAATCTGACATTCCCTGGAATGGGGTATCATTATAAATTATAAAATAGGCAGAAAAGTTGGATTTTGGTCCAAGAAACACAACTTAAGAGGCCAATCATGAAGCTTGGATGAGATTAAATTAAATATTGTAACATGTAGACTGAAATCCAGAAAAAAAAAATTCTACATTTCCTCTGAGAATGATCAAAACAAATAGATTTGGATAACATTCACCAGGAAAAGCTGTAACAAATTAACAATCTAATCTAATGAGACTAGTAATCTAAAAGTTTGAATAACATTGAAGCTTTGATATCAAAATTCAGGGAAACATATTAACTAACACAATAGTATATATATAAACAAGATGAGTCCACTCTGACTCTGTTCACAAGCTCATTAAGAATTTTGGAATGCTCATGAAAAGACACTAGACAACAACCCAGGTTCCCACAAAGGCATGGCAAACTTCAAGTCACTGGTTCATACGAACATGTAAAGCTATGAGTCCCTAGAATACCAAGAGGGCCATCATGAGTTGAGTCTGGAAATGACAAAGCAGTATAAACAGGATACAGAACACACAGAAGAAAGTTAATGCCTTCAGCTAGGACCTGTCTAGTGTTTCTACCAGAAATTGCTACCCTAAGCAATGGTCTTCAAAACTACAAGAGTATAAATAGAAATGTAGACTGCCTGGCCATAAAAAAGTAGAAATTAATCCTAGGAACTTATTAATACCTACTTCCTTACACTGTGTACATTTTGAAAAAGATTTCATGTAACTTCATATAATGCAGAAAGGAGAACACTAAAAGAAATGGAAACTAAATGTTATTAACAATCCCATTATATTGCTAAGAGCCATTGCTAAAATGCATAGAATTCTCTACAATGCACACTGTATTTCAGATGATAGAGTGTTTCTCATAAAATTAACTCAACTGTCTTGACTACCCTTGAGATGAAGACTACTGAATTCCCTTTTTACAGATGAGAAGACTAAGGTCCAGAGAGGTAAAGAGATATGCATAGGGTTACAAAGCAGTTAAGGGACAGGGCTGGTGATTTCAACCAGGGTAGCCATGCTCTTAACTACCAGGCCATACTCCCTCCAACTAACACACTGC
This sequence comes from Tragulus kanchil, assembly GCA_022376925.1. NCBI lineage: Eukaryota > Metazoa > Chordata > Mammalia > Artiodactyla > Tragulidae > Tragulus > Tragulus kanchil. The sequence goes on from JAIOJX010000025.1 coordinate 38,405,502, forward strand.
AAATATCACTTAACAAAAATATCTACATTGCATGCAAACTGTCCTTCTCAGAAAGTAAAACCAAAGCACCTGCTGAGCCTGGTTCTGATGAAAGCTATGCCATCTCAGCACAAATGATTAGATGTAACAAATAAATCTTACATTTCCTCTGAGAATGATCAAAACAAATAGATTTGGATAACATTCACCAGGAAAAGCTGTAACAAATTAACAATCTAATCTAATGAGACTAGTAATCTAAAAGTTTGAATAACATTGAAGCTTTGATATCAAAATTCAGGGAAACATATTAACTAACACAATAGTATATATATAAACAAGATGAGTCCACTCTGACTCTGTTCACAAGCTCATTAAGAATTTTGGAATGCTCATGAAAAGACACTAGACAACAACCCAGGTTCCCACAAAGGCATGGCAAACTTCAAGTCACTGGTTCATACGAACATGTAAAGCTATGAGTCCCTAGAATACCAAGAGGGCCATCATGAGTTGAGTCTGGAAATGACAAAGCAGTATAAACAGGATACAGAACACACAGAAGAAAGTTAATGCCTTCAGCTAGGACCTGTCTAGTGTTTCTACCAGAAATTGCTACCCTAAGCAATGGTCTTCAAAACTACAAGAGTATAAATAGAAATGTAGACTGCCTGGCCATAAAAAAGTAGAAATTAATCCTAGGAACTTATTAATACCTACTTCCTTACACTGTGTACATTTTGAAAAAGATTTCATGTAACTTCATATAATGCAGAAAGGAGAACACTAAAAGAAATGGAAACTAAATGTTATTAACAATCCCATTATATTGCTAAGAGCCATTGCTAAAATGCATAGAATTCTCTACAATGCACACTGTATTTCAGATGATAGAGTGTTTCTCATAAAATTAACTCAACTGTCTTGACTACCCTTGAGATGAAGACTACTGAATTCCCTTTTTACAGATGAGAAGACTAAGGTCCAGAGAGGTAAAGAGATATGCATAGGGTTACAAAGCAGTTAAGGGACAGGGCTGGTGATTTCAACCAGGGTAGCCATGCTCTTAACTACCAGGCCATACTCCCTCCAACTAACACACTGCAAATATCACTTAACAAAAATATCTACATTGCATGCAAACTGTCCTTCTCAGAAAGTAAAACCAAAGCACCTGCTGAGCCTGGTTCTGATGAAAGCTATGCCATCTCAGCACTGTGCAAAGTTTAGAATTTAGGAGAGAGAGACAGAGTTAGGATAGAATTAACTAGGCATGCTTCTGAGAACTGTACGAAAGTGTAAGTCTCCTTTATGGAATGTGTGCTTCCATAAAAGCAGGAGGAGGGAGGTGTGAGTCAATGAAGAGGAAAAGAATGCACAAATAAAAGCTTTTGCATTTGCTTTGGTAAAAAGCAGAAAGGAAAAAGTACAAGGAATACACGTCAGTCTTACGTTTTATTAATGGAAATGGACAATTTCCCCACCAAACAAGTTTTTAAGGAAAAGAGCCACATCTTCCTAGAAGCCTCTGTGAACTATATCTAGGAAATCTATTCTTTGTATGTTCAATAAAGGGATCATTGACCACATTCAGGTAATAAAAACAGTACTGAAGCAAAGTCCAACACAAGCATTCACTGTATAACTGAGAAACACCCTTTACAGTCATACCTGGAAACTTTTCCTTATTTTTTCTAAATGTATACAGTATGCTCTCTATAAGAAGGAAAGCCAAAAGATATGTTACAGTAAGTGAAGTTACGTCTCCTTGCAGATCTTAAAAGCTATAAATATACCAATTTGAAACTGCAGTGACATACTTCACTTCCAAAGAGTAGGAAAGCAGAACGGGCCACTTAGTAATTTTAGATGTGCTGAGTCTTTAAAAAGCCCTCCAGAGTTAAGGAAATGATTTATTTGTACTGAAAACCACAACTTACATACGATTAACCAATCTAGAAAAAGATGAAGAGGGTAGGGGAGCTTGTGGTAACAGATTTGGGGTTTCATTTCATTTTTCACAACCAACGAAGAGATTAATACAGAAAACTAAGAGAATAAAAAGACTGTGACCACCAAGAAACCAATTTAAAGCAATGTTAATGAATCAGTATACAGCAAAACAGAGAAAAAAAAATCTAGTCTGCTGAAGTATATACAGTAGCAGGCAGTTGGGAACAAACTTATCCTTAACACCTACCATAGGCAATGCAGAAGGGAAGAACACCCATATCCACTCCTTCCAAATCAACACAAACATTTTTTAAGAGATTCTTAGAATTTGATGTTTCTCTATAGTGAAGGACAGAGAAGCCTGGCGTGCTGCAGTCCATGGGGTTGTAGAGCTTCAGATATGACTTAGTGACTGAACAACAACAGAATTCACAAGAGTAGTAAAATAACCAACAAGTGAAGGGGGAAGCACTCAATGACCATGCTGAAAAGAAAAACATATCAAACAGGAAACTGAAATGTGTTTACAGTCATCAACAGTAAAGATAATGTTAGCCTTCAGCATTTTACAAAGCCATGACTGTCAAAACTGTAGAAAAAGGTGGACTTACCTTGACACGTTTTCTGGAATGTACTCGAGGACCGGGTATCCATCACTTCGTCTGGATGGCAGGTCACCGTGCGATTTCCATGACTCCACCAAAGTATTGACGGGAGGGAAGGAACTCAGGTGTTGGAAAGATTGGTCTCTAGCTGATCGTGATAAAGATATTGTACCTTGAGCACCAATCCTATAGTGGAAGGACTGTCCACCTGAATTCACACCAACGATGGCAGATGGAGGGATGCTGGCCTCCGGGTAGAAGCTCCCATCATCTGGCTCTTGTTTTATCCCCATTGGGAACCCACTGCCTTCACAGTTACCATCGAAGCCGGGCACAGGTGGTCCTAAAATTCCTGATAGAGAATAATAGTCTTTATCATCCATAAAGGAAAAATATGAGCCATCCATGAATGGAAAGGGGTTGATTGCTGGATTCCCTTTAAAAGAGGTGCCAGAACATGAATGCTTGGTTGATTCTTGTTTTATTGGTACTGAGAATGGGGAATCTGGATTTATTTTGCTGTTTCCTCCTAGACAGGAGCTGCTGAAAGCTCCATCTGGCTCTGGTTTTATGTACTGGACGATGTTAAGCTGGCCAGCCACACCATTGGCGGTGGCATTCTCTGTCTCCTCAATCTTAGGAAAAGGGACCTCTGGAGCACCTTTCTCCTGGGTGTCTGGACTGGGAACTAGATCCCGGCCTGCGCTGGATCCCACAGGGGTGCCCGAAGCAGTGTAGCTGAAAGCGGTGCTTCCTGGGCTGCAGATAGACCCCACAGTACTAGCAGCTGGGCTGGACAGAGTGGATCTGTTGTTTGTGTTGGAAGGGCTGGAAACGGAGCACCTTGAGTTGTTGATATTTGCAGGGCTGGAGACGCAGGATCGCAGAGTGACGTTATTAGGACTGGAGACCGGAGATTTTACACTGCAGTGACTTGGTGGACTGGAAATCGGAGATTTCATGCTACTCAAGGGACTGGAGAGAGGCGAGCCCACGTTGCTGGCGTGAGCTGGGCTGTGTGACCTGGAGCCCCGTGTCTCCACATTGGGAGAACAGGGCAGAGGGGTGCCCTGGGCAATGGGGCTGTGCACTGGGAAACTGCCGAAGCTGGCCGAGGTGGAGGACACACAGCTGATGCCTGCGGGGCTGCAACCGGAAGATGACAAGGTCAGAGGGCTGCAAACCGAGGCGCCCTTCTCGTGACCCAGGATGGGGCTCTTCACCACGTTGCGCATGACCCCGCCGTTCACTGAGCCCCCAGAGTCAGGCATGAAGGACCGCAAGGGCCTGCTCGCACCCCCCAGAGTGGAAGGACGATGGCCATTTTCTTTGTAAAATTTCACCAGCTGTTCGACGTTCTGATACATCTTTGCTGGACTCCCGCTTCCCTGTGGGTTCTGCGGATCATAGGCGTAGTCAGCCTCTCTTACGGAATCCATGTACAAGCCCATGGACTCCGCCACGGTCGCCGAAAGTTCCTTCGATTCCAGCTCGGTTTTTATATCGGATGGTAAAATCCCGGACCGACTGCTGTCTTGCTGGAGGCAAGGAAGTAGTTCGTGTTTTTCTTTGCTGCCTCCTTGAGCACTGCTGTTTGGAATAGCACCGGAGACACAGCTTACATTGACGACCTCCATATAGTCATTCTCATCAGGCCGCTCTGTGGGTGTGGGACCCGGGGCAGGTCTCTCCGCAGGCTGAGCCACTTGACCCCACCGTCTTTCCATTTCTAGACCTTCAGGGAGACTGTGGTAGCCTTTGGTCTCCATAGCTAACAAATAAATTTACAATAAAAAATCACATTAGAGTCCTCGATAGCAAGATTACTTTAAAAGACATTCTAAAATTGCACGGAGCTGTAAGGACATACCCTATTGATGATAAGCAATATTTCTAGTTATACTCAAGTTATTACCTTTTTAGGTGCTGACACAACACAGTCCTGACTATAATTAGTCCAAAAGCCAGAATAATGTCCAAAAGCAATAACACTATTTTGCGTGTAAATAAAAGTAACATCTTGGCTATAGCCTTTAGAGTTTGTCAAGAATATTTACCAAAAAAAAAAAAAAATCTTTGGTATAATACAACCTCTAGAGTTTACAAAGAATATTTACAAATGCTAACTTATTCAATAATCCTGAGGACTCCTTAGACAGGCAAAGAGGACACTGAGGGCTTAGTGAAGTGGGCAACACACCCAAAGTCAAAGACATAGTAAGTGACAAAGTCAGGTTTAAAAGTAAATCTTCTAACTCCGAAGCCTGCGGAGTCTTTCCAGCCTATGCAAGCTGCTCTCCATAGCTAATACACAACTTGATCAAAAACAACAAGGAAATGTAATTAATGTTACCATTTCCCAATGTAAAGTCATCCCATGAATGATCACAGGAAGTCAGGTTTTAAAAGTAAAAAAAAATTTTTGATAAGGACCCGTCAGGCATGAAGGACCGCAGGGCCTGCTCGCACCCCCCAGAGTGGAAGGACGATGGCCATTTTCTTTGTAAAATTTCACCAGCTGTTCGACGTTCTGATACATCTTTGCTGGACTCCCGCTTCCCTGTGGGTTCTGCGGATCATAGGCGTAGTCAGCCTCTCTTACGGAATCCATGTACAAGCCCATGGACTCCGCCACGGTCGCCGAAAGTTCCTTCGATTCCAGCTCGGTTTTTATATCGGATGGTAAAATCCCGGACCGACTGCTGTCTTGCTGGAGGCAAGGAAGTAGTTCGTGTTTTTCTTTGCTGCCTCCTTGAGCACTGCTGTTTGGAATAGCACCGGAGACACAGCTTACATTGACGACCTCCATATAGTCATTCTCATCAGGCCGCTCTGTGGGTGTGGGACCCGGGGCAGGTCTCTCCGCAGGCTGAGCCACTTGACCCCACCGTCTTTCCATTTCTAGACCTTCAGGGAGACTGTGGTAGCCTTTGGTCTCCATAGCTAACAAATAAATTTACAATAAAAAATCACATTAGAGTCCTCGATAGCAAGATTACTTTAAAAGACATTCTAAAATTGCACGGAGCTGTAAGGACATACCCTATTGATGATAAGCAATATTTCTAGTTATACTCAAGTTATTACCTTTTTAGGTGCTGACACAACACAGTCCTGACTATAATTAGTCCAAAAGCCAGAATAATGTCCAAAAGCAATAACACTATTTTGCGTGTAAATAAAAGTAACATCTTGGCTATAGCCTTTAGAGTTTGTCAAGAATATTTACCAAAAAAAAAAAAAAATCTTTGGTATAATACAACCTCTAGAGTTTACAAAGAATATTTACAAATGCTAACTTATTCAATAATCCTGAGGACTCCTTAGACAGGCAAAGAGGACACTGAGGGCTTAGTGAAGTGGGCAACACACCCAAAGTCAAAGACATAGTAAGTGACAAAGTCAGGTTTAAAAGTAAATCTTCTAACTCCGAAGCCTGCGGAGTCTTTCCAGCCTATGCAAGCTGCTCTCCATAGCTAATACACAACTTGATCAAAAACAACAAGGAAATGTAATTAATGTTACCATTTCCCAATGTAAAGTCATCCCATGAATGATCACAGGCAAGATAACTTAAGGATTATTTTTAAAACAGTAAGATTTTCTTAAAATGGATTAGTGACAAAGATAATTTAATGTTAATTCTGAACAGAGAAGAGTCGTATATCCTGATTAATTAAGCTAGTCCATAACCCAGAGAGGCTGAATGACAAGTCGAGAATGTCAGGACTCTAGTCAGTATTTCAGTCCTGGCAAGGACTCTGACAGGCGGCCTGACCTAGTGGTACCTCTGCTAAAAAGACTCCAGACAGCCAGCTTCACTGTTAACAGTTAATTGAGGAAGTCTGAGATGGGTCCTGACAATTTATGTGTTCATTCATTCAACAAATATTTACCAAGTACTTACTGCATCCTGGGCCTACAACTAGTCACTGAATTTACAGTGATAAACAAAACAGGCCCAATCCCTACCCTCAGGAAACCCACAGGATTGTTTTAGATATACTATCTTATCTACTGGTTCCCTCTATAAATTTATTTCATAGATAGAATCATCATACTAGGCTGTTTTTATATAATTCTTATGCACGATATCATTCAATGCCATATTACAAGCCTGTCACATATAAAACTTATGTACCCGTATTAACAACCCTACAAGATTGGCAAAAGTGTGTCCCAAATGATCCAACTAGGAAAACTGAGGCAGGAGCCACACGACAGAGCTGGAATTTGATTCCAGGGGTCTGCATAAAAGTCTCTAAACCTTGGCACTACTTTGGGGCCTGAAAATATCCTAGGCATTATAAAATAACCACCAGGATCCCTGACCTCTACCCACTAGATGCCAGTAGCATTCCTCGTCCCCACTGGCTATGATAGCCCCAAATTCCTCCAAATGTTGCCAAACACCTCTGGGTTGGGTGAGGGGGTGGAAAATCATCCCTGCTTTGAGAAGCACTACTCTAAAAAAAGAAATCTCAGAAAATTAATTCATCCTCAATAAATTTTGTTTTGTGCATTTTCATGCCTAAAACTCTTGAAATCTCTTAAGGATGCATTTTTCAAATCCTTTCAGGTATACAGACAATCTCTGACCCAAATAAAGGTCCTGATCTGAAAGCTGCAGTTCCTACAGTTCCAAGCACAGATACTACTTCACACCTCTGCCTTCTTCCCCTCCTTCGCCACTCACAATCTCCATCCGCTATACCTTTTCCTCATTAAAGAGAGACTAGGAAGCCGTTTTGCTCCAGAAATTATAATAATTGACATGGAAAAATAACATGATGACTCTACTAAATAAACTGGCATCAGATATCACAGGACTCTGACAAAATTTTATGCCCAAATGGTCCAAATATCATAATTACCTCTTACTTTTCTGTATTCTAGACTTTACATTCCCAGAAGCGGAAACTTTTACCAGCTTTATCACTGCACCCCAAGATGACAGCAGAGTGGAAATTTAAAGAATTCTTAAACTATTATAACAGAATCCATACCTGATAATTTGTGCACATTAAAATCTCCCAGTTTAGTCATACTTTTTTTAATTTAAAGAATATTATTCTATAAACTCCTAATTACAAAATAGCAGGTAGTAACTCAAATCATGAACTTCGAGGAGGTAATTTGATAATTTCAAGTTTGTGGATAGAATTGGTATTACATACATAGATAGAATCATCATACTAGGCTGTTTTTATATAATTCTTATGCACGATATCATTCAATGCCATATTACAAGCCTGTCACATATAAAACTTATGTACCCGTATTAACAACCCTACAAGATTGGCAAAAGTGTGTCCCAAATGATCCAACTAGGAAAACTGAGGCAGGAGCCACACGACAGAGCTGGAATTTGATTCCAGGGGTCTGCATAAAAGTCTCTAAACCTTGGCACTACTTTGGGGCCTGAAAATATCCTAGGCATTATAAAATAACCACCAGGATCCCTGACCTCTACCCACTAGATGCCAGTAGCATTCCTCGTCCCCACTGGCTATGATAGCCCCAAATTCCTCCAAATGTTGCCAAACACCTCTGGGTTGGGTGAGGGGGTGGAAAATCATCCCTGCTTTGAGAAGCACTACTCTAAAAAAAGAAATCTCAGAAAATTAATTCATCCTCAATAAATTTTGTTTTGTGCATTTTCATGCCTAAAACTCTTGAAATCTCTTAAGGATGCATTTTTCAAATCCTTTCAGGTATACAGACAATCTCTGACCCAAATAAAGGTCCTGATCTGAAAGCTGCAGTTCCTACAGTTCCAAGCACAGATACTACTTCACACCTCTGCCTTCTTCCCCTCCTTCGCCACTCACAATCTCCATCCGCTATACCTTTTCCTCATTAAAGAGAGACTAGGAAGCCGTTTTGCTCCAGAAATTATAATAATTGACATGGAAAAATAACATGATGACTCTACTAAATAAACTGGCATCAGATATCACAGGACTCTGACAAAATTTTATGCCCAAATGGTCCAAATATCATAATTACCTCTTACTTTTCTGTATTCTAGACTTTACATTCCCAGAAGCGGAAACTTTTACCAGCTTTATCACTGCACCCCAAGATGACAGCAGAGTGGAAATTTAAAGAATTCTTAAACTATTATAACAGAATCCATACCTGATAATTTGTGCACATTAAAATCTCCCAGTTTAGTCATACTTTTTTTAATTTAAAGAATATTATTCTATAAACTCCTAATTACAAAATAGCAGGAAGTAAGTCAAATCATGAACTTTGAGGAGGTAATTTGATAATTTCAGGAGGAAAAATTAGTGTGGATGAAAGCCAAGTAAAAATTGGAAAAAAAACAAAATATATATATACATATATAGTGAAATGGGACCAAAACAGCTAACACTGGCCTTTTGTACCTTAATGAAAAACCATTTAATAATAGCCATTGGTTGAAAAATACCAATAAATACTATGTGCTGCTTCAACTTCTGAGAATATTTATCTTCCCCATACCAAATTTGAACAGTGTATCTAAGGTATAGATATTTCAGGTCCAAATTCATAAAACCACAAGATGTATGTCTATTCCTGTTTAAAACTCAACACCTTCTGTGGATCACATGCTGCCCCAACACTACCCCTAAACCCGCATTCCCTGTCTTGGTGACCTGCACCACTCTCTGCTCAAGTGCCCAGAAATCACCCTTGCCTTTGAACCCTTACTGAAGGTCTCCACAGGTTCACCCCTCCCCACTCCCACACCTTCAGTCTCCCAGACAACAGGACCATCTGCCTTGAGTCAGAAGGGCCATGCTCATCCAGACCTCTCTCCAAAAATTCTTCCTCCAAACTGTCTTTAGAAAAGGATGATCACTCACTGCCTTGTTTGAAGTTTCACAGTGGAAATTCACATGCTAAAACTCCTGGGAAGTTCCAGGGTACAGAATCCTGTTTCCTTTAGAATCTAGAGTTCCCTAAATAATTTGGCCACTGCACTTTTTTTTTTTTTTACACAACACCTTTACGCAGAGGGACACTTTCATCACTCTATGTCAAGCCAGGAGCCATGGCTTAACATACAGAAGGCTATATGAAGATCTGAAAAGAATCTTTACCTGAGCTGATGGGAAAGACCCATCTTTAAAACACTCTACAAGGAAGCGCCTTATCAGCTAACCTCATGCAGCTGATCACAACTTTCCAAGTCCTCTTTGGCTAGCCTTGCACTCTCTTGACAAAACACAAACCAGCCTGCATTTCACCACAATATTGACAGGGCTATCATTAGAGAATGTGCAAAATGCTTTGCTAAAATCTACATTAGCTTTAAGACATTTTCATCTGCCAAGCGAATGCACCTCTCAACAAAGAAAATAAAGGCTGGCAACAAGCAGGAAAGAATGGAAGATATCTAGCATCTGCAAGGCTCCACTGAAAAGATTTTTTAAAGATCAGGTTTTTTAAAAAACATAATTATTGAAATATTTTAAGCTAAATTCTCCCTGTTATCTTTTCCTTCCTTTTTTAAAATTTATTTATTTTGAACTGAAAGATAATTGCTTTACAACATTGTGTTGGTTTCTGCCATACATCAACATGGTAAGTATACGTATGTCCTGTCCCTCTTGAATTTCCTTCGCATCTGCCTCCCCATCCCACCCCTTGAGATTGCCACAGAGCCCTGGTTTGAGTTCCCTGAGTCATACAGCTATCTATTTTACGTATGGTCATGTATATGTTTCTATGATACTCTCTCCATATAATCTTAATTGGTCTTCTCTGTAAAACAAATGGATCAGTTAGAAATTATTTCCTATGTTGTTCAGCAGATCCAGGTTGTCTTTTTGGAACTGGCATGAGCACCATGGCTTGAGCAGAATTTCAGTCAATCTGAACTTCCTAGTGAATACTGAAAATATCAGTTAACGAATGTGATCCTCATAGAACTTAATATCCAGAGGGTAAAGTTTGTGTTACTAAAATATAAGATGAAACAGATACTAATATACCAATTTACTTATGTAAAATCAGATTTATCTCCCTTACAATGGAAACTGAAAGACTCTGCCTGGGGCAAAGACAAAAACCATGAAGACCCTTTAATTTTCATGCAAATCTCCCAACTCTCCCACGAAGGAACTTTTCCCTAAGTAAGGAAAAACACTGATAGTTTTACCTTGTTATATATATGCTCTTAAACACTATTTTCCAAAGGAAAAACCTGACTTTAAAATTTTATATTTTACAGACTGTTAAATTGCTGTTTCCTACAAGGAAGTCGTTCTTATTCCCAAGAATATTAACAAAGAATTTTGCAAATTTATATTTTATCTGAAAACACTTTCACTTTTACAACCCCCCCAACACAGTCTCATTTCAAATGCATCATTTTCTATAGTTATTTGACTATAATATGACACACTAAAGACAGAACCTTAAGAATTTCATAATTTGTCCTGGTTGCATAGTTGTAAAAGTTCACTGTTAACACTGTTGCTGTCATCCCCACAGCATAACTATAACTGTGTTCCTCTTTTTTACAGATGAGATAAATGACAGACATCAGCCCAAGGTCACCTAAGACAGCCAGAGAACCAGTCAGAACCGATCACACCTGATTTCTATCCACTCTCCTAATTCACAGAGCCACCTGATCTTTCCAAAGCCCCAAACTAAACTATTTCTCCCTTAAAGGAAAAAAAACTCCCCTTTAATTATTTAAAAAAAAAAAAAACTTCTGTCCTCAGGCATTTCCATGAGAGCCCGTCATGAAGTCAAATCTAAAAACTTCCGAGAACTTCACAAACGCAGAACGCTGTTCGCATTACTATGTAAAATCATCAATAACAGAAAAATGCCAATCCAAATATTTTTTTAAAATTGAGTACATTTGAAATTCAGTGGTTTCAAAACTTGTCTGTTATCAAATAAAAGTTTTCCTAACTTCTATATTATAATAAATACTTAAACCTGTTGGTGCCATAAACCATTACGATTTAGCCTGGTCTTCTAAAATTCATTAGGAAAAGCTGTGCACCTACGTTCAGGAGCAGGGTACGGGATGCCACCCAAAAAAGCTTCATCCCTTCTCTCTGGCTTCTAGAATTCCAACTGATGCCCCAGAAAGCATAATCTCTTTCAGGAGTTTAGCGAACACTAAGGAACGCGAAATGCACGAATTTCCAGAGCCCCCCTTTTATAGAATCCATCAGGATCTGTATCTCCTTCAACTGCCCTTTTCCCGCTACACCTCGGGCTGAGATTTGGGTGCTTCCGCAATGGACAGAGGAAAGAAATATGATTCAAATGTCCTTTAAAATCTGTAAAAGGAAAATGATCCGAAATTCATCTTTGGGGAAAGGGAAGGGGGATAGACCTCCCACTGCCAAAAGCGTTTGAAAGCTGCTGGTTAGAGGGCATTTATCCAAAGTGGCCAAACTTTCCCAAAATAGTCCTCTGGCGGCCAAAGGGGGAAAAAAGTGGAAAACCAAAACAAAACAACAAGCATACAGCACCCTACTGACAGTGCCTCCGGATTACGCAGCCACTTCTCCCTGCAAAGTGCACGCCCGCGCCGCGGCCACACGCCTGTTAACACTGTTGCTGTCATCCCCACAGCATAACTATAACTGTGTTCCTCTTTTTACAGATGAGATAAATGACAGACATCAGCCCAAGGTCACCTAAGACAGCCAGAGAACCAGTCAGAACCGATCACACCTGATTTCTATCCACTCTCCTAATTCACAGAGCCACCTGATCTTTCCAAAGCCCCAAACTAAACTATTTCTCCCTTAAAGGAAAAAAAACTCCCCTTTAATTATTTAAAAAAAAAAAAAACTTCTGTCCTCAGGCATTTCCATGAGAGCCCGTCATGAAGTCAAATCTAAAAACTTCCGAGAACTTCACAAACGCAGAACGCTGTTCGCATTACTATGTAAAATCATCAATAACAGAAAAATGCCAATCCAAATATTTTTTTAAAATTGAGTACATTTGAAATTCAGTGGTTTCAAAACTTGTCTGTTATCAAATAAAAGTTTTCCTAACTTCTATATTATAATAAATACTTAAACCTGTTGGTGCCATAAACCATTACGATTTAGCCTGGTCTTCTAAAATTCATTAGGAAAAGCTGTGCACCTACGTTCAGGAGCAGGGTACGGGATGCCACCCAAAAAAGCTTCATCCCTTCTCTCTGGCTTCTAGAATTCCAACTGATGCCCCAGAAAGCATAATCTCTTTCAGGAGTTTAGCGAACACTAAGGAACGCGAAATGCACGAATTTCCAGAGCCCCCCTTTTATAGAATCCATCAGGATCTGTATCTCCTTCAACTGCCCTTTTCCCGCTACACCTCGGGCTGAGATTTGGGTGCTTCCGCAATGGACAGAGGAAAGAAATATGATTCAAATGTCCTTTAAAATCTGTAAAAGGAAAATGATCCGAAATTCATCTTTGGGGAAAGGGAAGGGGGATAGACCTCCCACTGCCAAAAGCGTTTGAAAGCTGCTGGTTAGAGGGCATTTATCCAAAGTGGCCAAACTTTCCCAAAATAGTCCTCTGGCGGCCAAAGGGGGAAAAAAGTGGAAAACCAAAACAAAACAACAAGCATACAGCACCCTACTGACAGTGCCTCCGGATTACGCAGCCACTTCTCCCTGCAAAGTGCACGCTCCCGCGCCGCGGCCACACGCCGAGCCGGGCAAGCGGTGCCCAGCCGCGCACCCCTACACACCTGCCTCGGCCAGGGTCCGTCTCTCGGCGTCTACCTGTTGCAGCGCTCGCCAACGCCACGACACCCCTGCTGCGGAGCCCCCCTAAATCAAACCACATCCAGGCCAGCGAGTGCCGCTCTCCCTGCAGCGGGAGAGCTCGAGGCAGCAATGCTCTTGCACCCAGGTGACTGCACGGGTTTCCTCCGAGCAGCCTGAAGTTGGCTTGCGTCTCCCCTGTCCAATGACACCCCGGGCGCGGAGGGGCGGAGGGGAGGAGGCAGGGGCAGGGCTAGGGCGGGCGAAGTAGGGAGGGAGAGAGCGTGAGAGGGCGGGCGAAAGCCCGGAGGGGGAGTGGGCCAGCTCCAGGGCCGGCCCTTTTAAAAGCGGGTCACATGTCCAGATAAAAAGTTCAGGTTGCTATCCGCCCCTTGGGCCCTTCCCATTGGCCCGGAGGGAAGCAAGGCTCCACGCTGCACCGGTCAGGCGGGCTTCTCATTGGACAAACCTGGCTGTCAGTCACCAGGAGGGCGACATGACTGATACAAAGTTGCTGCGACACAGCCTGGACTCGGCAGCTCCCTTAAAGCCGCAGAAGCGGTGGCTGCTTGGGGTGCAGGGCAGCGGCTACGCCACTAGGTACCCACCACACGCTGCCCCCCGCTCCTCTCGCTCCACTACTCCAAATTTGCTCACGCCCAACCTGGCTCTCCTCGTGGCTAATCCCAGGAACGCGAAATGAATTCCAGAGCCCCCCTTTTATAGAATCCATCAGGATCTGTATCTCCTTCAACTGCCCTTTTCCCGCTACACCTCGGGCTGAGATTTGGGTGCTTCCGCAATGGACAGAGGAAAGAAATATGATTCAAATGTCCTTTAAAATCTGTAAAAGGAAAATGATCCGAAATTCATCTTTGGGGAAAGGGAAGGGGGATAGACCTCCCACTGCCAAAAGCGTTTGAAAGCTGCTGGTTAGAGGGCATTTATCCAAAGTGGCCAAACTTTCCCAAAATAGTCCTCTGGCGGCCAAAGGGGGAAAAAAGTGGAAAACCAAAACAAAACAACAAGCATACAGCACCCTACTGACAGTGCCTCCGGATTACGCAGCCACTTCTCCCTGCAAAGTGCACGCTCCCGCGCCGCGGCCACACGCCGAGCCGGGCAAGCGGTGCCCAGCCGCGCACCCCTACACACCTGCCTCGGCCAGGGTCCGTCTCTCGGCGTCTACCTGTTGCAGCGCTCGCCAACGCCACGACACCCCTGCTGCGGAGCCCCCCTAAATCAAACCACATCCAGGCCAGCGAGTGCCGCTCTCCCTGCAGCGGGAGAGCTCGAGGCAGCAATGCTCTTGCACCCAGGTGACTGCACGGGTTTCCTCCGAGCAGCCTGAAGTTGGCTTGCGTCTCCCCTGTCCAATGACACCCCGGGCGCGGAGGGGCGGAGGGGAGGAGGCAGGGGCAGGGCTAGGGCGGGCGAAGTAGGGAGGGAGAGAGCGTGAGAGGGCGGGCGAAAGCCCGGAGGGGGAGTGGGCCAGCTCCAGGGCCGGCCCTTTTAAAAGCGGGTCACATGTCCAGATAAAAAGTTCAGGTTGCTATCCCGCCCCCTTGGGCCCTTCCCATTGGCCCGGAGGGAAGCAAGGCTCCACGCTGCACCGGTCAGGCGGGCTTCTCATTGGACAAACCTGGCTGTCAGTCACCAGGAGGGCGACATGACTGATACAAAGTTGCTGCGACACAGCCTGGACTCGGCAGCTCCCTTAAAGCCGCAGAAGCGGTGGCTGCTTGGGGTGCAGGGCAGCGGCTACGCCACTAGGTACCCACCACACGCTGCCCCCCGCTCCTCTCGCTCCACTACTCCAAATTTGCTCACGCCCAACCTGGCTCTCCTCGTGGCTAATCCCAGGATTTCTGGAAAGACGCGAAAAGTCTGCGGACGCTAAAGAAGTAGCTTTTTCGGAAAGCCAGTCAAGGTGTCTCCCCTGACGCTCTCCACCTGCAGCGCCAGGTGAGAGGCTGCCCTGGTCCAGGCTCCGCCCACAGCGTCAGCGCCCAGGGGAGGACCCTCAGTGGGCTTCTCCCGACCCCCGAGGTTCACTCCCCGCCCCTCTCGACTGCCTGCCGAGTTACCTCTAGGGTGAGCAGCCGCAGCGTCCGGTGCCAGCGAGCAAAAAGGATCACGTTCCCACTCGATTTGAATTTCCTTGTTTTAACCGTGCCGGAAAAACGGGTGGCTTCAATGCAGCCAAAGCCCTTTAAACACCTTCTCTCCCCCTCGCCCAACCCCCATTCCTCCACACACCCCCGAAAAGTGGCAGGGTCAAGAGCTGCTGCACCCCTTCCTTACGATTTGGTTACTGTATTTCTTGCTTTCGTATTGGATTTTTCCACTAGTTCAATTTGAAAGAAAGCGTACCATCGAGGAGGGTCACTTTAATTTTTTTAATAATGGGTGGAAGGGGGTGCACATAATTGCAAGAAATAAACAGGAGTGGGTAAGGAAACAAACTGTTTTCTTAAGGAGCAAGCGTCTGCAACAAGAAATTTCGGTTTCCCTCCAACCGCCTCCACCTCGACTCTCCTCCCGCCCACCCCAAACGCTGTAGTTACTAAGCAAAAGGATGGGCTTCTTAACTTTGATTTCTAAGGACTTCGAGTTCGGCGTATGAGGCTCCGTTTTAGATTCCCGGCTGGCCCAGAGTCAGCGCCGGTGACGTACACGCCTAAATCTGGTCCTCGGGCCCTGGGCGACCCGCTGCCCGGCGGCGGCCGCTGGGCGGCTGCCCCGCCCCACCCTCTCGGAAGTGGGGAAGGACTGATACAAGGCTCACGCCTGGACTCGGCAGCTCCCTTAAAGCCGCAGAAGCGGTGGCTGCTTGGGGTGCAGGGCAGCGGCTACGCCACTAGGTACCCACCACACGCTGCCCCCCGCTCCTCTCGCTCCACTACTCCAAATTTGCTCACGCCCAACCTGGCTCTCCTCGTGGCTAATCCCAGGATTTCTGGAAAGACGCGAAAAGTCTGCGGACGCTAAAGAAGTAGCTTTTTCGGAAAGCCAGTCAAGGTGTCTCCCCTGACGCTCTCCACCTGCAGCGCCAGGTGAGAGGCTGCCCTGGTCCAGGCTCCGCCCACAGCGTCAGCGCCCAGGGGAGGACCCTCAGTGGGCTTCTCCCGACCCCCGAGGTTCACTCCCCGCCCCTCTCGACTGCCTGCCGAGTTACCTCTAGGGTGAGCAGCCGCAGCGTCCGGTGCCAGCGAGCAAAAAGGATCACGTTCCCACTCGATTTGAATTTCCTTGTTTTAACCGTGCCGGAAAAACGGGTGGCTTCAATGCAGCCAAAGCCCTTTAAACACCTTCTCTCCCCCTCGCCCAACCCCCATTCCTCCACACACCCCCGAAAAGTGGCAGGGTCAAGAGCTGCTGCACCCCTTCCTTACGATTTGGTTACTGTATTTCTTGCTTTCGTATTGGATTTTTCCACTAGTTCAATTTGAAAGAAAGCGTACCATCGAGGAGGGTCACTTTAATTTTTTTAATAATGGGTGGAAGGGGGTGCACATAATTGCAAGAAATAAACAGGAGTGGGTAAGGAAACAAACTGTTTTCTTAAGGAGCAAGCGTCTGCAACAAGAAATTTCGGTTTCCCTCCAACCGCCTCCACCTCGACTCTCCTCCCGCCCACCCCAAACGCTGTAGTTACTAAGCAAAAGGATGGGCTTCTTAACTTTGATTTCTAAGGACTTCGAGTTCGGCGTATGAGGCTCCGTTTTAGATTCCCGGCTGGCCCAGAGTCAGCGCCGGTGACGTACACGCCTAAATCTGGTCCTCGGGCCCTGGGCGACCCGCTGCCCGGCGGCGGCCGCTGGGCGGCTGCACCCGTGCCCCGCACCACTAAACTCGGAAGTGGGGGAAGGAGTTCGCCCTGTGCCCAAAGGCCCCTCCTCTCCTTACAGTTAATTAAGCTTCGGGATTCCAGACCCCGAACCCAGGAAGACTCGAACTGTCAGCCGCTCCAGGTAGGGAACTCCCCGGCTGCGGCGCAGGAAAGCTGGTCCTCACCACCGACTCTGGTGCCCAGCTGTGCTGGTCCCCACCGCCGACTCTGGTGCCGAGCAGTCCCCTGCGCGGAGCGGCCCCCGGCAGCCCTCCGCAGCCGGGAGTCCCCGCAAGTCTCCCTCGCAACTTTCTCCCGCGGGGCCCGAGGTCTTGCGCGCTCTCCGGGCCAAGCAGGCAGCCGCGCAACGATCGCAGCCGGGGTCGAGCGCAGGCGGCGGGCAGGAAGGAGGGGAATCCGGGACCTGGCGCCCGGGCACCCGAGAAGGCGGCTCCGACTGCGCTGCCAAATTATTCATTATTGAAGGAATGGACGTGTGTCTTTTACTAAGTTTTTACCTCCTTTAGGGAGGGCCGGTCTTGCCCTGGATCTCAGCTGCTTGCAAAATCTAGGTTAGGATCTTGCAGGGACAGCCGCCGCGACTGCTCGCCCGCCACCCGACACCCCTGCCCAGAGGCGGGCGGGCGGGCACCCCGTCTCCAGCCCGCTGCCCACCCCGCCTCGCCTACCCGCGCCCTCTGCGCGGACCGTGCCTTCCCCCCGGGCCCCGCGCTCCCCGGACCACTCCCGCCACTGTCAGCGCCAAGTGACGGTCGCTGCACTCACCTTTTCTAGGACATGGTGGGGAGGCTGGGGCGCGGGGCGGCGGGTGGGTGGGGGCAACCAGACTCCCGCCGCCGCCGCCGCCGCCGCCAGCAAGTCCAATATTAGCAGATCGGCGGTAAGGATGGAAAGGAAGAGACTTCCCGGCAGTCGTCCTACAGACGGTGGGTAGAGCAATAGAGCAGTAGTGTTGTTACCCGGCAGGAGGAGGCGAGGCGACGGCGCCAAAGCGCGCAGAGGGGGACGCGGGCGCCCGCCCGCCCCCAGCAGCAGCGGCGGCCGGGCCTCAGGCGGGCCCCTTTCCCGGGGCTGCTGGTCTCCCTGGGAGCCGGGAATTCCGGCGGGATGAGCCCCGCGCCGGCCGCCCCGCAGCGGGCTCTCCGCGCCCCCTCCCCGGGCTGGGGTGGCCGGTGACAGCTTGGGTGGCAGAGCGTGTGTGTGTGTGTGTGTGTGTGTTGAGGGGGCGGCCGCAGGGGGAGCCCTCGGCCCCGCGGACCCCTCCCCGGGTCACACCCTCACCCGTGGGGGGAGGCAGCCAAGCGTCCAGCCACCGGCTGGTGGGAAACGGGGCCGGGGGCGCCCGTGGCCGCCCTCCCACCCTGGCCACTGGCGGCGAGGAGGCCGAGGGCACACGGAACCCCAGTGCACGTCACCCTACTCCCCTCCCCGCAGCTCCCCCAAGTCCAGCCCCGACCTCGCGCCGCGGCCTCAGGTGCAGCTCCCAGCCCGGGGCGGGGGCAGGCGCGGGCTCGGGACCACGCGCGGGGGGCGGGAGCGAAAAGTTTCTCCGCCGGCGCCTCGGCTGCCCACCCGGCGAGCCGGCTCCTCTCCCGCCTCTCCCGGGCTCGCCGCGCCTCTGCCCCGCCCCACCCCCACCGTGGAGGGGCGCCGAGGACGGACCCGGCGTCTGTGCGCGCGGGAGACCGGCGAGAAGCGGCGATCCGCGGGCTCTGACGGCGGCTCCGACGCCGCCGCCGGCTCGGCCGCGCAAGCAGGGGAGGGGGCCGCGCGCCGGGACCCCTCCCCCTCCGCCCGGCGAGCGCCGCGCGCCCCCGCGCCGCCCCGCGCGCCCCCGCGCCCTCCCGCCGCCGGGGCAGACACCTACGCCGAGGCGAAAGCGAAAGGGGGCGGAGGGCCGAGCGCGGCCTCGACCCCGGGGAGCTGCGGTGCGGCCGCCCTGCGCCTCCTGGCTCTGGAGTCTCCCGAAGTCCCACGTGCCCCCACCGCACCCCACCCCAGCCTCGCGGATCACCCCATCTGGGCAACTGTGTGCGTGTGCGCGCCTGCCCGCGGGCACTCGAGGGTGGGAGGGACGCCTCAGCCCCAGACTCTTCTTCCTCACCGTTAATTGCACTTACCCTTCCTGGAAGATTCGGGGTAGGGGGATGCACTGTGAAAATCACTACCACTTACAAGCTCCCCTGTTTCTCGGCCTTTATGATTCAGTTAAACCCGAGGAACTGACCACACGGGCCCCCATCCTCGCTTTACACTACTTTTCCCACAGATTCTATGGACCCCCTTTCCCCTGCCCTTTGCTAGGCTCTTCTCCGTTGTGTTCCTAAGTAGCTGTGGAAGTTGTTAATCCCTTCCCGTCGTGCTAAAGGCTGAGCTGCCCTGTTAAAACAATCACTGCCTCTCTTCGACCACTGCCCCACTGTCCAGTCTCTGGCCGGGGGCGCCCGTGGCCGCCCTCCCACCCTGGCCACTGGCGGCGAGGAGGCCGAGGGCACACGGAACCCCAGTGCACGTCACCCTACTCCCCTCCCCGCAGCTCCCCCAAGTCCAGCCCCGACCTCGCGCCGCGGCCTCAGGTGCAGCTCCCAGCCCGGGGCGGGGGCAGGCGCGGGCTCGGGACCACGCGCGGGGGGCGGGAGCGAAAAGTTTCTCCGCCGGCGCCTCGGCTGCCCACCCGGCGAGCCGGCTCCTCTCCCGCCTCTCCCGGGCTCGCCGCGCCTCTGCCCCGCCCCACCCCCACCGTGGAGGGGCGCCGAGGACGGACCCGGCGTCTGTGCGCGCGGGAGACCGGCGAGAAGCGGCGATCCGCGGGCTCTGACGGCGGCTCCGACGCCGCCGCCGGCTCGGCCGCGCAAGCAGGGGAGGGGGCCGCGCGCCGGGACCCCTCCCCCTCCGCCCGGCGAGCGCCGCGCGCCCCCGCGCCGCCCCGCGCGCCCCCGCGCCCTCCCGCCGCCGGGGCAGACACCTACGCCGAGGCGAAAGCGAAAGGGGGCGGAGGGCCGAGCGCGGCCTCGACCCCGGGGAGCTGCGGTGCGGCCGCCCTGCGCCTCCTGGCTCTGGAGTCTCCCGAAGTCCCACGTGCCCCCACCGCACCCCACCCCAGCCTCGCGGATCACCCCATCTGGGCAACTGTGTGCGTGTGCGCGCCTGCCCGCGGGCACTCGAGGGTGGGAGGGACGCCTCAGCCCCAGACTCTTCTTCCTCACCGTTAATTGCACTTACCCTTCCTGGAAGATTCGGGGTAGGGGGATGCACTGTGAAAATCACTACCACTTACAAGCTCCCCTGTTTCTCGGCCTTTATGATTCAGTTAAACCCGAGGAACTGACCACAGGGGCCCCCCATCCGCGCTTTACACTACTTCTCCCACAGATTCTATGGACCCCCTTTCCCCTGCCCTTTGCTAGGCTCTTCTCCGTTGTGTTCCTAAGTAGCTGTGGAAGTTGTTAATCCCTTCCCGTCGTGCTAAAGGCTGAGCTGCCCTGTTAAAACAATCACTGCCTCTCTTCGACCACTGCCCCACTGTCCAGTCTCTAGCTGACCACTGCGTGGTCACCTACACCGTGCTGGCACTTCCCTGCTCTTGCCTGCTCAAGGTGGGAAGCAGAACATTTTGCCTGTTGCCTTGAGAGTAGGGAAGGTGAAGTTCTTAAGGGAGTATGTTCAGGTGAAATCAAGAAAATAATTAAATGATATATTTTCAAAATTAACGTAGTAAATATTCAGCGAACTTCAAAAAGAACCACCAGGTAGAAGAGTACTGACTGCAAAAACTGAATTTTGAACTGCATCAAAAATAGGATGTATTGACCTGACACTGGTGAGCTGATAGAGTGGACAGAAAGGATGGGTAGTTAACGTGATTAAAGCATTATATATTAGTGGTAGGATCTAGGTAATGGACTTTTTGTGTTTGAAATTTTTCCTAATGAAATGTTAGTGAAAACAGAACCCTCCTTTAAGGTAATCTTTATAATATAAATTCAGTTTACAAAACGGATAACTAGGCGTTTCATTATTCCTCTCCCCTTTACAAAATGATTTTCCTTAAACTTTCTTTACCTAGGTTCACCACCACTATTTTAATCAGTAATTTTATTACACACAACTTGTCAGGGATCGGATTCTGATGTAAAGCGGAGTTATTATAACTGCAACATTTTAGAAATCTAGATTTCTCCCTAGGTTTTTCTCCAGTCCAATCTCAAATTGTAATCTACCATGCTTTAAAGCAGTTTGCTGTTATAAATCTGAGATTGTGGTTTTCAGCATTTATATGTATTCTTTTGAAACTTTTTCACACCAAATTAGCTTGTGGGGAGGTCCATATGCCCATGTATATCAGTATCTCTTATCCTTTGACAGAGATGGTAGGGGTCTTGCATTACTAATAGGCAAACCTTTATTTTTGGGTATCTGAGTATTTTGGTATTTGCCCAAACTTTTTTTTATGTAATTATTTTTATTTTACTTTTACAGAGTTTGTTGTTTACAGCTATACATAAATCCAAATCAGTCATAGGTATTTGCCCAAACATTTGAAGGAGCAAGTCTCCCTCTGTTCTTTTTTTTCTTTTGCTGACTGTAAGAGGTGGTCTTGTACCACTGGAGAAGGTAAAACCAAGGTAAAACCTTTGGCTCCCTTATGTGAAGAGAAGATGGCACCAGTGTTACTGGGAATCGCCCCCAAGTGATGTCTCTGAGAGACTCCATCAAAGATCGAGATGTAGTATTTTGGGTTGTTCAGAATACTCTTCATTCCAATACTCATTAATAAAGAGTCCTATCACCTTTAAAAATGTACACCTAGGAAATGTCTTGACTTGCCGATTTCCAGCAAAAACTGTCATTACCTGCTGGTTTTTCATTCTTAACAAACTTTGTTCTTGTGATTCTTTTACATATGTTTTGCTTTGCAAAAGGATAGAAATGTATTTTTAAGAAAAATAAAAATTAAGAAAGTAAAAGCACAGAAAAGGACCTGGACTTCTTCTCCAAATCGTTGGTGTCTACTTACAGCTGCCAGATAGTCTTCAGCATGGAAGCAGCATCAAATCTCTTCCCTTCTCACAATTGTTCACCCTCCTTTCACGGTCTCAGGACACCTCCCTCCCTCAGCCCATTAGTGTCAAACTCCCTGAGGTTTGCCACCTAAAGTGCACGACTCAGCGTTTGCAATTTACATGTGTGACATCACATCCTCTATTATATAACTTCAGATAACAAAGCCTAATATCATCTAAGTTTGTGTTGGAAAAAAAACCCTCCCTGGCTCTTTATTTCAGCTTTAGCAGAGCAACCCTTTTTTAACAGTCTTCAAAGCAGTTTGCTGTTATAAATCTGAGATTGTGGTTTTCAGCATTTATATGTATTCTTTTGAAACTTTTTCACACCAAATTAGCTTGTGGGGAGGTCCATATGCCCATGTATATCAGTATCTCTTATCCTTTGACAGAGATGGTAGGGGTCTTGCATTACTAATAGGCAAACCTTTATTTTTGGGTATCTGAGTATTTTGGTATTTGCCCAAACTTTTTTTTATGTAATTATTTTTATTTTACTTTTACAGAGTTTGTTGTTTACAGCTATACATAAATCCAAATCAGTCATAGGTATTTGCCCAAACATTTGAAGGAGCAAGTCTCCCTCTGTTCTTTTTTTTCTTTTGCTGACTGTAAGAGGTGGTCTTGTACCACTGGAGAAGGTAAAACCAAGGTAAAACCTTTGGCTCCCTTATGTGAAGAGAAGATGGCACCAGTGTTACTGGGAATCGCCCCCAAGTGATGTCTCTGAGAGACTCCATCAAAGATCGAGATGTAGTATTTTGGGTTGTTCAGAATACTCTTCATTCCAATACTCATTAATAAAGAGTCCTATCACCTTTAAAAATGTACACCTAGGAAATGTCTTGACTTGCCGATTTCCAGCAAAAACTGTCATTACCTGCTGGTTTTTCATTCTTAACAAACTTTGTTCTTGTGATTCTTTTACATATGTTTTGCTTTGCAAAAGGATAGAAATGTATTTTTAAGAAAAATAAAAATTAAGAAAGTAAAAGCACAGAAAAGGACCTGGACTTCTTCTCCAAATCGTTGGTGTCTACTTACAGCTGCCAGATAGTCTTCAGCATGGAAGCAGCATCAAATCTCTTCCCTTCTCACAATTGTTCACCCTCCTTTCACGGTCTCAGGACACCTCCCTCCCTCAGCCCATTAGTGTCAAACTCCCTGAGGTTTGCCACCTAAAGTGCACGACTCAGCGTTTGCAATTTACATGTGTGACATCACATCCTCTATTATATAACTTCAGATAACAAAGCCTAATATCATCTAAGTTTGTGTTGGAAAAAAAACCCTCCCTGGCTCTTTATTTCAGCTTTAGCAGAGCAACCCCTTAGTTCTCTGATCCAAATTCCAGTTCTTCAAACAGCTGACACTGGCGGTAGAAAAAAATGGCTTGGACTTGTTTAAACTGTGAAGTGATAAGCAACCCCCCCACCAGCTCCCCACAAAATGAATATATTTTACAATGTATTAGATCTCCTTTAGATCTTTATTTACTGGTAGGAAAGTAAAGCCCATTAAGTATCATATAATTTAATTGCATTCAATAATTTAAAAAAGTGAAAGCCTGAGCATTTGGTCATAGTGAACTTCATTAATAAGCCTAGTCATACTGGCTCTTTTTCTCTCTCTCTCTCTCTCTTTTTTTTTTTTTTTTTTTCTAAAAAGCTAAGCTTTTCTTCCCCCTGTCTCTTACCAGCTGTTGGAAAGAGTTGAGAAAGACAGAGAGGAAGGCGGGGGAGGGAGGGGCTGTGTTGGAGAGAGAAGATGAATAGGGGAATAATATAAGATAGAACTTCTTTGTTTATTGCAAAACACACATGTTACAGTTTATAAACATTGCAAGCAAATAAGAAATTGTGGACCAGAAGAGAAATACAAAACATACCAGAGTCTGTTAATATCCAAAATAGACCAAATTCAACTGTCTGGACTACATGAAATATGTTTATTACCTATGCTTACTCATTAATTTCCATATTTGTTTACCTAACTATTTGTTCATCTGTCTACCTTAATTTCACATGCAGTCATTTTCAGCAGAAAACGCACAAACCTCATACATCTCTGTGACCAGATTTTGAGATGACAGAGCACCAAACAGCACATGCATCACAATTAGGGTGCCATATTATTAGAAGCAAATCAGATTTCACTGTGCCTACACTGATGTTCTAAATTTAGAAATAATGTACAGTAGTTGAAAAGGGGTGGGGGACTCAGAGCAGTGTAGTTTAATAAAAATAAAGATATTTGTGATTTCTTCTCTCCTCTTCTCCTCTCCTCTTTTTCTTGATTTAGTGCAGGGAATTCATCACCTTTAAATAACTGTGCTAATCTTACATAAATAACTGCATGGTCTGTGGGCTCATTAGAATCATGCATCCAGGCTGCTTCTCTGAGATTATGTGGAATAACAACCACAGAAAAGTGAAACAATCCAGTGGGTCAGGTGAGGAAAATAAGTTCAGTCTCTGCTGAACTTGATGAAAAACTCATTTAGAATTTCTCATTAGGACGTCACGGGAGCAGTTAGCTTTTCAGTAGTCGGCGCTGTATTTTTAGCAGCATTTTAACAGCTGTCAGTAACAACTAAGACAACATTTTGATCAACACTTTAAAAAAAAATTCTGACAAAGATGATTGCAGAGAAACAAAATGCTTCAGGATTTAAATATTTAGCTCTGAAACCAAACAAAAAAAAATTTTTTTTTTCTTGTGACGTAAAATGTTCACAAGCATCCAGGGGAGGCAAAAAGGTATCCACCTGAAATGAGACCAAGTAAATTCTTGAGTTGTCATTTTCAGATGTCTAGGTATGTGTAATAAAGATGATTTTAGTCTTGAAAGGTGTGTTCAGCGTCAGAGACGGAAACCTCAGAATAAGAGAATGGGCAGTCGATTTGTCATATATTTGCAAGTAGGTCAAGAATAGCCATGTGGGCACCCAAAATGAATAAAATCTTCTCCCTAACATTCGAGTTTATAAAGGGAGGTTATCACATGTCAGATATACGACACTGGAAATAGCAGACAGAAAAAATGTAAGAGGCTTCATGACAGATGTCATCTTTATTCCTAAAGATAGAGGTAAATTTGCTGTGGGTAATGCCTTACAAAGCAAACTAAAACTAAGCTCTGCCAGTGTCAAATTTCCCTTTCACCTGCAGTCTCCCCAAATTGAGCGATTTTTGTTCTAAGGGAAGTCATGGTATATTATTAAGGCAGCCTCCTGAATCATCCTATCCGGAGGTCATCTGCTCATTTCGAGGACCTAATCCAAGTTTTGAGTTTGTCCCAACTAAGGCAGCTGAGTATTTCCCACTTCGTCTAGCTGGCACGGTGGGGAATGAAGGCATTCTTAGATCAAATGATATTTTTATTCTATTACATTTGTTTTTCTTCTAATCCTTGTGGAGGCACTGATTAACCAGCTCTTTTCTTGCTTGGTAGGACTTTTTCAACAGACAATGTGCAGTTTTCATAAATACTGAAGTAGACATCCTTTCTTCTCGCCCAGCACAAACTCCTGCCAGCGGCAAATCTTTTGGCCTGCTAGCTTTTCACAGAGCATCATATGGTTTTCATAGTGCATACATTTTGGACATCAAATACCCAAGTGAAAATGAAACATGTATCAACATCTTTTATATGGAATGTATAGGACACATCAATTATTAGTATTAAACTACAACTATTGTGAAGTGCTTAGTGCTAGTTATAGCTAGATTTTGGTATTTTATTAAAATAAGTGGATATTTAACCTAGTTCATTACTTTTTTTTTTTTTAAAAAAAAAAGCTTTTTAATGACCTTCACTATAAATTTGGTGAACCCATGTCCTCAGTAAAACTAAGTAGACTAACAATGCCACTGTTTGCCACTACAGAATACTAGCTTATATGAAGGATTAAGTAAGCACCTAAGTAAAGTCTTGGGCTTCTTCTAATACATTTATATATGTAACTTTTACGTTGTTTTGATTTTTTAAGGAGCACTTTGTCATATATTTGCAAGTAGGTCAAGAATGATGGGCACCCAATGAATAAAATCTTCTCCCTAACATTCGAGTTTATAAAGGGAGGTTATCACATGTCAGATATACGACACTGGAAATAGCAGACAGAAAAAATGTAAGAGGCTTCATGACAGATGTCATCTTTATTCCTAAAGATAGAGGTAAATTTGCTGTGGGTAATGCCTTACAAAGCAAACTAAAACTAAGCTCTGCCAGTGTAAAATTTTCCCCTTTCACCTGCAGTCGCCCCAAATTGAGCGATTTTTGTTCTAAGGGAAGTCATGGTATATTATTAAGGCAGCCTCCTGAATCATCCTATCCGGAGGTCATCTGCTCATTTCGAGGACCTAATCCAAGTTTTGAGTTTGTCCCAACTAAGGCAGCTGAGTATTTCCCACTTCGTCTAGCTGGCACGGTGGGGAATGAAGGCATTCTTAGATCAAATGATATTTTTATTCTATTACATTTGTTTTTCTTCTAATCCTTGTGGAGGCACTGATTAACCAGCTCTTTTCTTGCTTGGTAGGACTTTTTCAACAGACAATGTGCAGTTTTCATAAATACTGAAGTAGACATCCTTTCTTCTCGCCCAGCACAAACTCCTGCCAGCGGCAAATCTTTTGGCCTGCTAGCTTTTCACAGAGCATCATATGGTTTTCATAGTGCATACATTTTGGACATCAAATACCCAAGTGAAAATGAAACATGTATCAACATCTTTTATATGGAATGTATAGGACACATCAATTATTAGTATTAAACTACAACTATTGTGAAGTGCTTAGTGCTAGTTATAGCTAGATTTTGGTATTTTATTAAAATAAGTGGATATTTAACCTAGTTCATTACTTTTTTTTTTTTTAAAAAAAAAAGCTTTTTAATGACCTTCACTATAAATTTGGTGAACCCATGTCCTCAGTAAAACTAAGTAGACTAACAATGCCACTGTTTGCCACTACAGAATACTAGCTTATATGAAGGATTAAGTAAGCACCTAAGTAAAGTCTTGGGCTTCTTCTAATACATTTATATATGTAACTTTTACGTTGTTTTGATTTTTTAAGGAGCACATATTTTCATAATAATTATGTACCTCAAAAGAAAAAGTCCAAGAAAATTATTTCTTTAACTATATCAATTCACTATATACTATTACTCCATTCCTTTATAAATTGCATGTCTTTATTTCCAATTGAATATGACATGAACAGAAATTTTGTTGAAAATATATACTTTTAAGTTCCCTTTATTTGTCAAAAAAAGAGATTATTATTGTTGTGATTTGATAAAAACTGCCAAGGAGCAAAATGTAAGATCATGTACACATATCTCTTTATCTACTTTATGCTGGTCCCATGGCACCATATGATTATAATCCTGGAATACAACTGCTAGTACCTATGTAGATAAACTAGGGCCTCCCTGGTTGCTCAGATGGTAAAGAATCTGCTTGCAACACAGGAGACCTAGGTTTGATCCCTGGGTTGGAAAGATCCCCTGGAGAAAGGATAGGCTACCCATTCCTGTGTTCTTGCCTGGAGAATTCCATGGTTCATCCATGGGTCACAAAGAGTTGGACATGACTGAATGACTTGACTTTCACTTTTCATGGATCTGGCAGGGAAGTCAGGATTATTAATCACAACAATTTCTCATCTTCAGTGAGAAATTAAAGCAAACACTAAGTTCTATAGATAAGTCAAAAAGCCCACAGTAAAAGAAGGAGCCTCAAGACTCAATCTCCTGGAATGAAAAGTCTAATCAGTAACTTTTGGCCTGGAGCTGTATTTCATTACCCCTATTCATAGAACCAGCGAATCAAACAGTACAGTAGAATCAGATTGCATGACTTTGAATCCTGGCTCCATCGCTTCCTACCCGTATGACTCAGGGCAAATTACTTAGTCTTTCTAAATTTAGGTTTCCTCATTTGTAACATGAGACAACTGATAGCACAAGAGGAAGGGAACTTAGCATAGTACCTGGACATGATAAGTGCTCTCCAGAAGTGTTAAATATGTACCTCCCAGAGTTTTGTCAGAAAAATCAGGATTGGTTCATTTGAGGATTCATGATCTTGCTTCCAATTCACAGAGAGTTTCGGGTCCCTCAAGGATGGGAGCTTTAACCTGAGGTTTTCAAGGGCTTCGGACTTCTAAGAATTCTCGTCTCTAGAGCAGTGATTCTTAAATTTTATCATGCATCCAAATTACTGGGAGTGCCTGTTAAATGTTTACTAGGACCCAAGCTTAGAGTCTCCTTTTCAGTAGATAATGGGTGGGACCTACACATTTACATTTCTAACAAGTTCCTAGGTAGATGCTGCTGCTGCTGCTCTGGGAAGTATTTGAGAGTCAGAGGTAGTGCTAGTGTAAAGAACCCACTTGTCAATAAGTGCAAGGGATGTAAAAGACACATGTTCCCTCCCTGGGTTGGGAAGATGCCCTGGACGAGGGCACGGTAACCCACTCCAGTATTCTTGCCTGGAAAATTCCTTGGATAGAGGTGCCTGGCAGGCTACAGTCCATAGGGCCACAAAGAGAGCACATGGCACTCATACCTTAGAATATGGAAAAGAAGCAATTGCCCTCAGGCTGCTTTACTTGGCAAAGTTAATGTACTGCTGCCAGCAGCTGATGGGGTAGGCAAGAGGGAAAGATGAGAAGCACAAAGTAGGAGACTGAAGGACGGAAGTGTCAGGATTGATGAAAAGGGGGTGGATCTTCACAGTCACATCATCTGCTGAAATCTGGAGGCTGGCTAGCTGTTGCTGAGTGAGGACTCCGTCTCTTTAGCTCTCAGACTATATGTTGATTTTTTCATGACCTCTGTTTTTTTTTTTTTTATAAATTGGGTTAGAGTCGCTTTACAATGTTGTGTTGGTTTCTTCTGTACCACAAAGTGAATCAGCTCTGTGTATACAGGTTACCCCTCCCTCTTGGACCTCCCTTCCACCCCCACCCCATCCCACCCCTCTTGGTCACCACAGAGCGCAGAACTGAGCTCCCTGCACCATGCAACAGCTTCCCACCAGCTGTCTGTTTCACACATGGTAGTGTATATGTGTCAATCTCGAGCTCTCATTTCATCCCGCCTCTCCCTTTCCCCCTTAGTGTCCACTTGTCTGTTCTTTACATCTGTATCTCTGTTGCTGCCCTGAGAAGAGGTTCATCTGTTCTATTTTTTAAGGATGGGGAAGTGTATGTAATTTTTAAAAAAATTTTTTTCCCCATCATGCCTCTTTTATTTTTTTGATATTTATTTTCATCCATTTTTAATTCCTTGGCATGTGTGGGCCTCCCATCACAGTGGCCTCTCTCTCTGCAGAGCACCAGCTCTGGCACATGTGCTCCAGAACACTGGCTCATAATTGGACACACTGGTCCAGCCACTCCATGGCACGTAGGACCTTCCAGGGCCAGGGATCGAACCAGTGCTCCCTGCAGTGCAAGGTGGACTCTCCACCCACTGAACCACCAGGGAAACCACATCCGTACCATTTTTTCTAGATTCCACATACATGCATTAATATATGACATTTGTTTTTCTCTTTCTGACTTACTTCACTCTGTGTGACAGATTCTAGGTCCATCCACATCTCTACAATGACCCAATTTCACTCCTTTTGACTGCTGAGTGATGTTCCATTGTACATATGTACCATATCTTCTTTATCCATTCCTCTGTTGATGGACATTTAGGTTGCTTCCATGGTTTGGCTATTGTAAATAGTGTTGCAGTGATCTTTCATGACCTCTAAATTCTTTCCCTGAATCAGTGTTTGAGAAATACTTTACCATTTTCAGGCTCTTAAAGTACCTATTAGTTTATTGTTGTATTACCTTAAATCACTGACTTTGGTTTAGTTGGAGAGTGGGAGGGGGGTGAGAACTGGTAAAGCACATTTCTTTTTGTTGGGGCGGTGGGGTGAGGAGGGCACTTCTATTGGTCTTTCAATTATCTATTTTCATCAATCTTTGTTCTTCGGCCCATGTGGGCCTCCCATCACAGTGGCCTCTGTCGTCGCAGAGCACTGGCTCTGGGCACATGCACTCCACAGCTCCGGCTCAGTAGGTGGACACATCAGTCCAGCCGCTCCGCGGCACGTGGGATCTTCCCAGGCCAGGGATCGAACTGGCGCCCCTTGCACTGCAAGGTGGTGTCCTTACCCACTGGACCACCAGGGAAGCCCCAAAGCACATTTCTTTAGTTACCTTTGCACACAGTTCCCCGTGGTTAAATTCAGATCAGTTTTTTCTCTCTCTCTTGAGAGCTTCACAAAGATGAATCTATGACTCGAGTTAGATTTTAACTGATACTTTTACTTTTTTCCACTTTTTCAGGTTTCATCAGATGAGAAGGGAAAATTAGATCAATCAGATATGATAAGCCTTTGACAAAGTCATAGTGCTTGTTCCTAGTTTTTAACCAACAGTTATGTGAAGAGATTTCCAATATTTTTGTTAGGAGTCCAAGGCTTCCTGGGCTTCTCAGGTGGCTCAAATGGCAAAGAATCTGCCCACAATGTAGGAAGACCCAGATTCAGTCTCTGGGTCAGAAAGTTCCCCTGGAGAAGGGAATGGCTACCCACTCCCGTATTCTTGCTGCAGAATTCCATGGACACAGGAGCCTGGCGGTCTACAGTTCATGAGATCACAAAGAATCAGACACGACTAATCCACTAACACTTGCTTTGCCAGG
The DNA here is from genome assembly GCA_022376925.1 of Tragulus kanchil. Taxonomy (NCBI): domain Eukaryota; kingdom Metazoa; phylum Chordata; class Mammalia; order Artiodactyla; family Tragulidae; genus Tragulus; species Tragulus kanchil. The sequence goes on from JAIOJX010000025.1 coordinate 38,436,405, forward strand.
CTTCCTGTTTACTTCTATAGCAATTTCATTGCTTTATTAAGAAATGATGTCAACATTGTAAGATTTAACTTCCTTAAGAAGTTGACAAATGTAATTCAATCAGGACAGATGAAATCCCTGAATTTAGACAGACGGATTTGAAGAATAAACAAGGAAACCCAACAGAAAGAAAATAAAACTGCATTCCTAGTGTTACTTAAATCGAACTTGACCTGAAATAAGTGAGACTGCAAAAGGGAGGGCAGAATACGGTCCTTAGGAAATATGAGGAAACTTGGTGTTATATTAGGTTTGCCAAATACAAGGTGGTTGGCCATGTTAGAGAGAAACCAGTACAAACCTTTTGGCCAACCTAGTACTTCACAGTAGACCTTGATTGGACATTACATTATCCAGAGCTTGTGAAACAGTTCAGAAGGAAAGACAAATGTCATGAACAGTTTTTGAAAGTAGAAGATATATGGAAAAACATAGATTTCCTTAACCTGGTAAACAGTGACATCATACAAAAGTCAGGTAAACTGTTGAGTCATTTTACTTTTTGCTACTGTGACAATCACTTAGAGTATTTGACTGTTTCTTTTTTTAAATGTTGTTATATTAATGCTTAATAATAACCTTATAAAGTATAACATATTTTATAAGTTTATAAATGTTTCATAAAATATTTTAAGCACACCAAAAAATAATGATAGGTTTCAGTGTAGTCATCACATTCCTAGAGGTGGGGACATTTTGTCATATTTGCTGCAGAAGTATAAAATCTTTCTTGGGAAGGATACATTCCAATTTCTTGATAGGGGTTATTGTTAGAGAGGGAGGTAAACTAGAATATCAGTGTTGTCTTTTATCACCTGGGAGTTCTACTTGCATTGTTAAAATCCTTGAGCATTGTATTCTCTGCCACAAATCTTAAGAGGGAATTAGTTCTTCATATTTCCACACAAAAGGGACTGTTAGATAACCAAAACTCATGGTTTTCCTTGAGAGCAGAGATTTAAAATTCAAGATTTCCCTAATGTCCAGTGGTTAAGAATACACCAATGCAGTGTACACAGATTCGATCCGATCCTGAGGTCAGGAATATTCAACTTGTCACAGCAGCTAAGCCCGTAGGCCACAACTACTGAGCCTGAACACCCTAGGGCCCATGCTCTGCAAGAAGAGAAATCACTGCAATGAGAAACCCATGCATTTCAACTAGAGAAAGCCTACACACAGCAATGAAAACCCAGCACAATGAAAAAACAAATAAATGAATTAAATAATAAAATAAAAGTCAAACTATTCTCACTGAGATTCTCAAGAATGAAGATGACTACAGATCTTTGGAAAGGAGCAATTCAATTTCAGTTCATTTCAATAATATTGGTTTATGGAACAGATTCCAATAATCTGTCTTCCTATCCCAAGTAATTCTGATAACCTTTTACTCAATGAAATTCAGGGCTGATACAGATCACTGCATACTGAGCTTAAACACTTACCAGAACTATTCTGATTAGTTGACCCAAGTTGTATGCATAGTTAAGTATTTTGACTCTAATCCTAGAGAAAAAGTGTTCAGTCCCATTTGGACAAGTGTCTTAGTCTGTTGGGGCTCCTATAACAAAAATACCACAGAACGATAAGTTTACATACAGCAGAAATTTACATTTCACAGGTCTGGAAGTTAGATATTCAATATTAGAGTGTCAGTATGGTGAGGACTCTTTTCTGGAGAACAGATTTTCTTTTTTATGTATTGGAACATAGTTCATTAACAATGTTGTGTTAGTTTCAGGTGTACAACAAAGTGATCTAGTTATATATATATACATACATCTATTCTTTTTCAAATTCTTTCCCCATTTAGGCTATTACAGAATAATGAGCAGAATTCCTTTTGCTATACAGTAGATGCCTGTTGGTTATCTATTTTAAACATAGTGTGTACATGTAAATCCCAGACTCCAAATCTCTCTTTCCCCTGCCACTCTCCCTGTCTGGTAATCATGGATTCATTCTCTAAGTCTATGAATCTGTTTCTGTTTTGTAAATAAGTTCATTTGTACCATTTTATCAGACTCTACTTCTAAGACATACCATTTGATATTTGTCTTTGTCTGATTTACTTCACTTAGTAAAATAATCTCCAGGTCCACCCATGTTGTAGGAAATGGCATTATTTCATTCTTTTTAATGGCTTATAGTCCATTATATATGAACATGTGTGTGTGTATGTGTGTATATATATATATATAAACATCTTCTTTATCCATTTCTGTATCAATAAATATTTAGGTTGCTCTCATGTCTTGGCTATTATAAAGTGTTGCAATGAACGTTGGGGTTCATGTATCCTCTGGAACCATGTTCTTCTCTGGATACATATGCCCAGGAGTGGGATTGTTGGGTCTTATGGTAGCTCCATTTTTAGGTTTTTAAGGAATCTCCATACTGTTCTCCGGTCATTGTACCAATTTATATTCCCACCAACAGTGTAGGAGGGTTCCTTTTTCTCCACATCCCCTCTAGCATTTATTGTTTGTAAATTTTTTGATGACGGCTGTTGTAACGCATGTGAGGTAATACCTCATTGTAGTGCTGATTTGCATTTCTCTAATAATTAGTGATGCTGAGCATCTTTTCATGTGCTTATTGGCTATGGTATGTCTTTGGATAAATGTCTGTTTGGGACTTTTGCCCATGCTTTTGATTTGATTTTGTTATTTTTTTGATATTGAGCCTCATGAACTGTTTGTAAACTTTGGAGACTAATCCCTTGTGGGTCACATTGTTTGCAAATATTTTCTCCTGTTCTGTGGGTTGCCTTTTCATTTTGTCTTGTTTCCTTTGCTGTTGAAATGCAGACTTTTTATTGTATCCTCATGCCACGGAAGGGAATGGAGCTCTGTCATGACTTTTGTTTTTAAAAGGGGCACTAATCCATCTGTGAGGGCTCTGCCCTCATGACCTAGTCACCTCCCAAAGCCTGCTTGCTATTATCATCACATTGGAGATTAGGTTTCAATGGATGAATCCAAGGGGACAGGAACCTTCAGATCACAATTACATGGCTTAATAATCCAGTGTTTAGCCACTATTTGGCTCATTGCATTTGTCAACATATTGACCTTTAGCCTAGAAATAATCTTCTGATATATCATATATTCTAATGTCATGTATGGATGAAACTCCTATAGAAAGACACACCCCAAATACAGTGGCTCAAATAAGAAAGACGTTTAATTCTACCTTACATTATATTGAGAAAAATGAATGTGATCCAGGGCAGTTAGGTGGTTCTTCTCTGTGGAGTCTTTAGGATCTTGTGCCCCTTGTTGCTCCCCAATTCTATAGAGTGTTGTCCTTATCTATATGATGGAGACTGTATCATCAGAATTATATCCATGATTTTATATTAAAAGACAAACATTTGGGGGCTTTCATGGTGGCTCAGTAGTGAAAATCTGCCTACCAATGCAGGAGACACAGGTTTGGTGCCTGATTCAAGAGGATCCTATATGGCACAGAGCAACTTAGTCATTGTGCCACAACCATTAAACCTGTGCTCTAGAGCCTAAGAGCCACTACTGAAGCCCGCAAACCCTAGAGCCCTGCTCTGCAATAAGAGAAACCATCATAGTGAGAAGGCTGCCACTAGAGAGTATTCCCCATTCTCCATAGCTAAATGTTTACATCTCGTGACCTGACCAATTTTCAAGAAGTTTAACTGGCTGTGTTCCCCCACTAAAACTAGATTTCTGCTAAAAGGAGGAAGGTGTAAATAAATACAGGGGACAATTAACAGCTCTGTCAAGTAATGACTAGTTCCACTGAGCAGAGTAGAAAATGCAAGATGCTAAATCACTTCAGTCATGTCCGATTCTTTGCAACCCTGTGAACTGTAACCTGTCAGGCAACTCAGTCCATAGGCTCCTCCATGGACAGGAAAGAATACTGGAGTGGGTTGCCATTTTCTCCTCCAGGGGAACCTTCTGACCTAGGGATCAGGTCTCTTGTGTCTCCTGCAGTGGGAGGTGCATTCTTTACCACTAGCACCACTTGGGAAGCCCAAGTAGATAATGGGATGGGCCTAAACTGTGGTACAAAGATCTAAGGTCATGGCTAAGGATGGGTACAAGAAGTGTTGGATGGGGTCAAGAGCTGGGATGTAGATGCTGTGATCACATTTTACACTCTCCAAATCAAGAGGGGGCATCTTTTGCAATAAACCAAGATAGCAGGACCAGGTAACTAAATATTCTAGTGAAGATAGGCTCATCTGAGCCCCATGCTAAGTTTGCAGAATGAATTGGATGCAATTAATGATTTTTTTAATTATTATTTTTTGGCCCCTTTCTATTGGCCTTTCGTTTATTCATTTTCATCCATCTTTGTTCTTTGGCCTGTGTGGGCCTCCCATCACAGTGTTGCCCTTATCTATATGATGGAGACTGTATCATCAGAATTATATCCATGATTTTATATTAAAAGACAAACATTTGGGGGCTTTCATGGTGGCTCAGTAGTGAAAATCTGCCTACCAATGCAGGAGACACAGGTTTGGTGCCTGATTCAAGAGGATCCTATATGGCACAGAGCAACTTAGTCATTGTGCCACAACCATTAAACCTGTGCTCTAGAGCCTAAGAGCCACTACTGAAGCCCGCAAACCCTAGAGCCCTGCTCTGCAATAAGAGAAACCATCATAGTGAGAAGGCTGCCACTAGAGAGTATTCCCCATTCTCCATAGCTAAATGTTTACATCTCGTGACCTGACCAATTTTCAAGAAGTTTAACTGGCTGTGTTCCCCCACTAAAACTAGATTTCTGCTAAAAGGAGGAAGGTGTAAATAAATACAGGGGACAATTAACAGCTCTGTCAAGTAATGACTAGTTCCACTGAGCAGAGTAGAAAATGCAAGATGCTAAATCACTTCAGTCATGTCCGATTCTTTGCAACCCTGTGAACTGTAACCTGTCAGGCAACTCAGTCCATAGGCTCCTCCATGGACAGGAAAGAATACTGGAGTGGGTTGCCATTTTCTCCTCCAGGGGAACCTTCTGACCTAGGGATCAGGTCTCTTGTGTCTCCTGCAGTGGGAGGTGCATTCTTTACCACTAGCACCACTTGGGAAGCCCAAGTAGATAATGGGATGGGCCTAAACTGTGGTACAAAGATCTAAGGTCATGGCTAAGGATGGGTACAAGAAGTGTTGGATGGGGTCAAGAGCTGGGATGTAGATGCTGTGATCACATTTTACACTCTCCAAATCAAGAGGGGGCATCTTTTGCAATAAACCAAGATAGCAGGACCAGGTAACTAAATATTCTAGTGAAGATAGGCTCATCTGAGCCCCATGCTAAGTTTGCAGAATGAATTGGATGCAATTAATGATTTTTTTAATTATTATTTTTTGGCCCCTTTCTATTGGCCTTTCGTTTATTCATTTTCATCCATCTTTGTTCTTTGGCCTGTGTGGGCCTCCCATCACAGTGGCCTCTCTCACCGCAGAGCACTGGCTGTTGGGCACATGTGCTCCAGAGCTCAGGCTTGGTAGTTGGACACATTGGTCCAGCCACTTTGCGGCACGTGGGATTTTCCCAGGCCAGGGATCGAACTGACACCCCTTGCACTGCCAGGCGGTGTCCTTACTCACTGGACCACCAGGAAGTCCCAATTAATGATTATTTTTAGAGTGGAAAGAATACAAAAAATTATTGAAATATAATAAAAATTCCAGCTTATGTAAGATAAATCAGCAGAGTTTGAAATGCAAATTATACTATTCCATGGAAAGCCAGAAATGCTCAGATTTTAACCTGTGCCTGATATGCAGAGAGAGAGCTAGCATGTAGCCCTTGTCTGTGTGTTAACACAGGGGGAATCCCCAGGAGATCACCGTCTTCTTAGTCTGCCTGCCAGAACACTACAAACAAGGTGAAGGGCAGGACTGATGTTCAGCTGGTCAGTACCAGGACTCTGCTCACCACGCTAGCTCCTTCTCAGTGGCTGATCGCCAATGATCAGTGTGACTATATAGGTCACTGCTGTGCTGTGCTCAGTTGCTCATTATGTCTGAATCTTTGCAACTGTATGCACTGTAGTCCACCAGGCTCCTCTGTATATGGGATTTTCAAGCAAGAATGCTGGAATCAGTTGCCATTTACTCCTCTAGGGATCTTCTTGACCCAGGGACTGAAACCACACTCCTGCATTGCAGGCAAATTCTTTACCTGTAGGGCCTAGATAATGGGATGGGCCTAAACTGTGGTACAAAGATCTAAGGTCATGGCTAAGGATGGGTACAAGAAGTGTTGGATGGGGTCAAGAGCTGGGATGTAGATGCTGTGATCACATTTTACACTCTCCAAATCAAGAGGGGGCATCTTTTGCAATAAACCAAGATAGCAGGACCAGGTAACTAAATATTCTAGTGAAGATAGGCTCATCTGAGCCCCATGCTAAGTTTGCAGAATGAATTGGATGCAATTAATGATTTTTTTAATTATTATTTTTTGGCCCCTTTCTATTGGCCTTTCGTTTATTCATTTTCATCCATCTTTGTTCTTTGGCCTGTGTGGGCCTCCCATCACAGTGGCCTCTCTCACCGCAGAGCACTGGCTGTTGGGCACATGTGCTCCAGAGCTCAGGCTTGGTAGTTGGACACATTGGTCCAGCCACTTTGCGGCACGTGGGATTTTCCCAGGCCAGGGATCGAACTGACACCCCTTGCACTGCCAGGCGGTGTCCTTACTCACTGGACCACCAGGGAAGTCCCAATTAATGATTATTTTTTAGAGTGGAAAGAATACAAAAAATTATTGAAATATAATAAAAATTCCAGCTTATGTAAGATAAATCAGCAGAGTTTGAAATGCAAATTATACTATTCCATGGAAAGCCAGAAATGCTCAGATTTTAACCTGTGCCTGATATGCAGAGAGAGAGCTAGCATGTAGCCCTTGTCTGTGTGTTAACACAGGGGGAATCCCCAGGAGATCACCGTCTTCTTAGTCTGCCTGCCAGAACACTACAAACAAGGTGAAGGGCAGGACTGATGTTCAGCTGGTCAGTACCAGGACTCTGCTCACCACGCTAGCTCCTTCTCAGTGGCTGATCGCCAATGATCAGTGTGACTATATAGGTCACTGCTGTGCTGTGCTCAGTTGCTCATTATGTCTGAATCTTTGCAACTGTATGCACTGTAGTCCACCAGGCTCCTCTGTCCATGGGATTTTTCAAGCAAGAATGCTGGAATCAGTTGCCATTTACTCCTCTAGGGGATCTTCTTGACCCAGGGACTGAAACCACATCTCCTGCATTGCAGGCAAATTCTTTACCTGTTGAGCCTTCAGGGAAGCCCATGCAGGTCATTAAATATTATCAATGTTACCCCTGCTTTCCGCAGCTATTCAAAATTTTCTTGAAAGATGTTCAAATCACAAAGGGCCAAAGAAGAAAGATTCATAAGAAAAAAATCAGTAGTTTCCTCTTCTCCAGTCTGCAATAACTCTGCATAAGGAATAGATAAAATGGAGAGAGAGAAAAAGATAACACCCAGATCGATTTGTCAACTTCTCTTTAAGTGTGAAGGGTCTGCAGAAAGCATACATTTTGCCATTTTGGTTCATATGCTATTCTGAATTTACTGGTCTTCCCAGAATTTTGATGAAGAATTTCTGATTTCCCATACGTTCCAAATGCTGTACATCTACTTTGCTTACAGATTACAAAATATTGAGACAGATTATAAAGGAAGCTGTGAACTTCCTACTCCGGAGGCATTTAGAAGTAGGATTTCCTCCAATCTTGAGTAGCAAAGGCAGAGGTCCATAAGCAGGGTGATGGAGTAAGGTTATGAATCTGTTTGTGTAGCCTTTTAAATAAATAGTTACCTCACAAAGAGGATATAAGATCAGGAAAAAGAAAGTCCTAATATAGCCTGATGAATCAGTGAGTGATATAGTACATTGGATTTTTGGCATCCAGCCTTTTACATTTTCTTTGGAAGTGTTCCCCTCCATCATAAACCAGGTATCACATAAAAGAGGAAATCAAGCAGTGTTTGTCTTTAACAGTTGACAATAAAGAACAAAGGTTAAAAGCGTAGACCCTGGGGCCAAACTTAGCCTAGGTTTGGATCCTAGCTCTCTGCCTCTTAGCCACTGTAGGATTATGGGTAAATTACATAAACTCTGGATCCTAGTCAATAACATCCTCAGTGGCTGATCCCGGCCAATGATCAGTGTGACTATATAGGTCACTGCTGTGCTGTGCTCAGTTGCTCATTATGTCTGAATCTTTGCAACTGTATGCACTGTAGTCCACCAGGCTCCTCTGTCCATGGGATTTTTCAAGCAAGAATGCTGGAATCAGTTGCCATTTACTCCTCTAGGGGATCTTCTTGACCCAGGGACTGAAACCACATCTCCTGCATTGCAGGCAAATTCTTTACCTGTTGAGCCTTCAGGGAAGCCCATGCAGGTCATTAAATATTATCAATGTTACCCCTGCTTTCCGCAGCTATTCAAAATTTTCTTGAAAGATGTTCAAATCACAAAGGGCCAAAGAAGAAAGATTCATAAGAAAAATCAGTAGTTTCCTCTTCTCCAGTCTGCAATAACTCTGCATAAGGAATAGATAAAATGGAGAGAGAGAAAAAGATAACACCCAGATCGATTTGTCAACTTCTCTTTAAGTGTGAAGGGTCTGCAGAAAGCATACATTTTGCCATTTTGGTTCATATGCTATTCTGAATTTACTGGTCTTCCCAGAATTTTGATGAAGAATTTCTGATTTCCCATACGTTCCAAATGCTGTACATCTACTTTGCTTACAGATTACAAAATATTGAGACAGATTATAAAGGAAGCTGTGAACTTCCTACTCCGGAGGCATTTAGAAGTAGGATTTCCTCCAATCTTGAGTAGCAAAGGCAGAGGTCCATAAGCAGGGTGATGGAGTAAGGTTATGAATCTGTTTGTGTAGCCTTTTAAATAAATAGTTACCTCACAAAGAGGATATAAGATCAGGAAAAAGAAAGTCCTAATATAGCCTGATGAATCAGTGAGTGATATAGTACATTGGATTTTTGGCATCCAGCCTTTTACATTTTCTTTGGAAGTGTTCCCCTCCATCATAAACCAGGTATCACATAAAAGAGGAAATCAAGCAGTGTTTGTCTTTAACAGTTGACAATAAAGAACAAAGGTTAAAAGCGTAGACCCTGGGGCCAAACTTAGCCTAGGTTTGGATCCTAGCTCTCTGCCTCTTAGCCACTGTAGGATTATGGGTAAATTACATAAACTCTGGATATCAGTTTCATCACCTATAAACTAAGATAGTACAATATACATCAGGTGTTTTGTATATGGATTAATAACCTGAACTCTGACTTGCTTATAGTAAAAAATGGAATTTAGATATAGTATTTTAATATCCCATTAATCCTAAACCATATACACCTACTCACTCTTCTACTTGTATTCTTTCTTGCTATTTGTACATGGCTTTTGACCTTATTGGGTCGTTTCTTTTTTGGTATTTTCCTTACTGGAAAACATTCAGGACTGACTGCTTGACTTTCTCTCATTAACATTCAGGAAGACTTTCTTCTAATATTTCAAGCCTCCCATGGGAAAACATGTTACTCTTGTGGCCTGCAACCTAGTGTTCATGTCATAACATTGACTTTGACCTTTCCATAAAATTCATTGGGTGTTTTTGCTACTTGAAGAAGTACATTCCCTTAAATGGAGTGGAAGAGACAATGCTACAAGTCTGCCAGATTCAATTTAATTTGTCTCTTTCCAAGTGGACATAGTTCAGCCTCCCTTGCTCTTAGGTTGGGTCTGTATGACTGGGTCTGCGTCCTGGTGTATTGGTGGTTATAAAACTGTCTTTAAAACTCCTTGAATGATTGTCTCAGCTTTCATTTCCCTTACTATGAATGCCTGGGAGCCTCAAGTCTGGGATGGAAGCATCACAGACTGGAAGGAAACTAGATCCCTGAATCACCTTGTTGAGGAAAGCTACCAAGGAGAGTTGCTTGAACCACACTAGACCGTGATGTGACTGAAAAATGTACCTTTATTATGTATACTTCATGAGATTTGGGTACATTGTCCTGATTAAGTCATAGCGTACTGAATAGGAATATTTGTAGAGAATATAAGCCTATAGTGAATCGTATCACAGTCAAGTTTGAGTGTATTTATATCCTAAAGGCTCCTGTATTCAAGATTAGTGAATTCATCATGGAGTTTAGCTGGCTAAGCAGAATGTTGTACAGAAAAGAATATGGATTGGAATTCCACTGCACCAGATTCAAATTCTCTCTCAAACACTTATTACCTTGACTTTAATGTGTTCTTTCTTTGGAATCCAAATTGTATTTTCTTTCTAGCAGTGTTGCAGGGTAAACCAACTAAACCCTATTAGGGAATTGTCTTCCATCCTTAATACCCTTTTCAATATTCCAATATTTCCAATCCACTGTTTAATTTTTGTGATTATCCATTCTAAACAGATTTTCACACATTTGACTTTATAGGAGCAACAAAAGGTACAATTAGGTTCAGGAAAAGGATCTATGCCCTTAATGTGTGCCCAAATAAAAGAAAGTTACTGCAAAATTTTATGTGTTTAAACTAGTGCTTAGCAGAGAACAATTTTCCATTTATTTAGTGCATTATTCAGACAGTTCCCAAGTTAGAGAATGCCTGTGCCGTGAACCATAGCACAATTTTGAAAATATTGTATTTAATTAAAGTGGGAATTTCTGAAAATGATTACTCTAGAATTTATCTTTCTAAACCTCAAATAGCATTTTTGACCCATGCAATATTCTTGAGTTAATTTTACTTTTCCTCCACCTCATCTTAACAAGTGGAAGAATAGTCTCTGATTCAAATTACTGTGTGTGGACCATTGGCAGAAAATACACCAGCAAAGATGGAGATAACTAGTAATCATTAGTTTTTAACTTGCTTGCACACATACAATGCCACTTGCACACACAATATAAACAAATTTCAAAGGTACACCTAGAAGAGCTGCCATTGTCACTTGTTGTTTAATATTTTCAAAAATGCTTTAGAATTTATGGCATATACTTGGCAACTTTTTAATTAAAAAAACAAACTAAGGGGCTTCCCTGATGGTCCAGTGGGTAAAGAGTCTGCCTTGCAGTGCAAGGGGCACCAGTTCAAGCCCTGGCCTGGGAAGATCCCATGTGCCAAGGAGTGGCTGGACCGGTGTGTTCAGTTATGTACCAGTGCTCTGGAGCACATGTGCCCAGAGCCGTTGCTCTGCAGTGAGAGAGGCCACTGCAATGGGAGGCCCACACAGGCCAAAGAATAAAAAGATGGATGAAAAATAAATATAAATAAAAGGCATTATGGGGAAAAATGAAAAAAAAAAGTCTAAAAAAAACCCCCAAGCTAACACAGAACTTATTAAATTAAAAGATGAATATGGCAAAATGTCACATTAGGCACCCTAGGAAAGAGAGTCAACAATACAACAGGCATTATGTCAGAATTTTACAGAATTTTGACCCCACCTTGCACAGTGATGTCTTTAAAGATCGATATTGCAACAAGCTAAACTCTCTGTGGGGCAGCTTGCCTTTTTTTTTTTTTAAATTTATTTATTTATTTATTTATTTATTTATTTTTGTACATGTATGTTCCCAGATCAATCAGATACATATCCCTTGACCCTCCCCCTACCCAGGTTCCCCCCCCCATCCCTCCAGACCATTGCTCCAAGTGGTTGTAGGTACTCCTATTCCCCTAGCACAATGACAATAGCTATCTTTTCTACACATGACAGTATAGGTTCCCATGTTACTCCCTCCCATTGTTCGGTCTCCACAATGTCTTTATGTCTATTCTCTGTTTTTCATGAGTTCACTGTGTGTGTTATCATGACCATCTTACTAGATCCCATATATATGAGTTAGTATACTATACTTGTCTTTCTCTTTTTGACTTACTTCACTTTTTATGATAGGTTCTAGAGCCAGCCACCTCATTAGGACTGAGTCTTCTGCATTTCTTTTAACAGCTGAGTAGTATTCCATTGTATATATGTACCAGAGCTTCTGGATCCATTCATTTGTCGATGGACATCTAGGTTGCTTCCATGTTCTAGCTATTGTATAGAGAGCTGCAATGAACATTGGGGTACAGGTGCCGGAACCCGCCAGCTTGCCTTTTATAAAATTAGCAAGCTTTCCTTTCAGTTATCAAATAGATGTCCCTGTAAACAGATAGACAAGGCATGTGCTCTCTCAGGCTTGTTTGCCTTCCTGATCTTAACTCAGAATTTCTTTCTTCTTTTTTTTTTTCTCTTTATTCTTATCGTGTTGTTCAGTTGCTAAGCTGTGTTGAACTCTTTTCAGACCCATAAACTACAGCATGCCAGGCTCCTCTGTCCTCAGCTATCTCCTGGAGTTTGCTCAAATTCATGTCCATTGAGTTGGTGATGCTATCTAAGCATTTCATCATTCTATCCTCTAATTTCTCTCAAAGCTCTACCAGAAGATCTCTGCTTCCTCACCACTCCATCCCTACCAGGTAGTTATATTTTACATAGACTTTGGTTCTACAGTCAGTGATCAAGGTGAAAAAATCATACCCCGAAAGTCTCCTAATTCACTCGGAAAGTACAACATACATAGTCCTTTTTATGCACATCTGAAGCTACTATAGCATCCAACTCAGCCAGTTTTTCCTCCAGCGTCGAAACAGATTGCTGTTTTCTCAGCTAAACACCTGATGAAGGAGTTGGCTTGCATTTAAGGGGCTGTGTTGTATGAAAAAAAAATGTATCTTTAAACACTTGAATCGCACTTAGTATGGTGAGCTGCTCATACTATGAGAGTGATTCAGGAACTGAGACCAACTCAAGGAACATCAGATTCACATCTCCCTTCGTGCACTCCTCTGGGGCATATGCTCTAGTGGAACGTGGGACAGAATCACCCACACTATTTACATTCTTCTCTTTCTCTCCTTTTCTTTCTGGCAGAGAAAGTAGAGTTGAGTATGGATGAGAACTTTATATGTATTAAGGAAAAAAATATTCAAAATCACAACTTTTTCTGAGAAGGACAGCTCATGGGAAAGATTACAGGGTCTTTGTTGCTCTGCAGCATTATAGTCAGAATTGGGGTCTCCTTCATTTTAATGGAGGGAACTGCCTTGTGAGTTGTGTTCATACAAAGATGAGGGGGACTTTGAGTTTGGGATATGGAGGCTGGAGAGAGTTGACTTGCTCTGTATCATGGTTTTCAACTTTGCCTCTGCACTTTGAATCAGATAGTTATCTATTGTGTGGGCTTTTCCACACATTGTAGGATATTTACCAGTATTGCCATCCTCAACCCACTAGGTGCCTCTAGTAGCTGCCTCCCCTCTCCACACAGCCCCCCGCCCCCGCCACCACCAAGTTGAGAAAGCCAAAAATGTCTCCAGGCATTGTCAAATCATCCTGAGGAGCAAAACCACCCTTGACTGAGAAATGTTGCTCTATATAATAGGATGGAAAGAGTTTGAAATATTGGGAAGAAGTGAACAGGAAACATGGGAGGTGGGGGTGGGGATGGGAGCGGCCTTCTAAATAGTGCAAGACTGGACACTCTATGAGGTGAAATGGCCTCTGAAAAATTCTTAGCTGTGGGATGGTTGAAAGTGTTTAAAAATCAGATATGTCTAAAATCTCATTTGAATCTATTCTCTGTTGTAGAAATGCAGCACCCCCAACCTTCAGTAAGAGGTGTTGTGCACACCAACACCATGTGAGAGCAATTAGCTTGGATTCATCAAGGAAGAAAATGAGTTCCCTAGCTGAGCTGAGGTGGCATGAATAGTGACAGTTCACATGGAAAAGTCACTTAATTCAGAGGAAAAGGCACCTTAGAACCAAGGTAAGCATATTCAACCTGGACTATGCAGAAATTTGGGGATTTACACAAGGAGTGGATTGTGGGTTTGAACCTCTCATATGGATCTGAAGTGGCGAGGACCTCTCAGTGGTGCCAGTACTGACATTGAAAGGTTTACAACCTGTTGGCTCCATGTACCACACACAGGCACCACCTCTTCTCGTAAGGGTTAGTGTGAGGTACTCTTCTCTCCTGTGTCTCTCAGGGAATTAGGATTAGAATCCGAATCCAGGATCTCTCAAAATGGAAGGTGATCACTTCTCATTCTGGAGATAGTCTTTCCTTTGTTCCACAAATCTCACCCCGGATCCTGCTGATTCCTCATCTCTCTCACCCTCAACACCTCAGTCTGTTTGGCTTCTCCATCACACCTGCTCCTCTATTAACCTGCTGCAATGTCTCATACATTTTTTTAAATTTAAAATTTTTGATGTGCACCATTTTTAAAGTCTCTATTGTATTTGTTACAACACTGCTTCTGTTTTATCCTCTGGTTTTTTGGCTGAGAGGCATGTGGGATCTTACCTCCCTGACCAGGGTTTGAACCAGTACCCTCTATATTGGAAGAGGAAGTCTTAACTAACATTTTTTGACACAACTCTTTGTCACCTTCCCAAGGCTATCTCACTAAATGGGTGATGGATTGCGAGGTGTTCCCCTCCTTTTAGCCACCTCCTCTTTTAGCATCAGGTCCATCCTGTCAGATACAAACTGTTTTCCCCAAATATTCTGCTCTTTATCACTTCTATGCTACTCAAGCTACTCAAGCTGTTCCTCCCTATAGAAAGCCTCTCTTTGCCATGTTTTCAGGTCTTAATTTGATTTATTCTATTCTACTTCAAAATATAAGTTCAACAATACTATTTCTTATAATATGAAACTCTGTACCATAAAATTTTGTCTGTACCTCTTTAGTGGCATTTAGTATTTCCCACCCACAGTCATTTGCATACATGCTATCTTTATTCCCAGATTAAGAGCTCCTTGAAAACATCAACTATGCCTTAATAATTGGTTCATAAGCACTGTTAAGTAATTGACTTTGTTTTTCCTATTTTTTTCCCCAAAGAATTTAATTAAGGTGGCTTAGAAGGACACAAAATACTGCCTAATGACTTAAATTAGAAGAAATGAGGAAAAAAATAAGAGAGATATAATAGAAAGTTAAGCATAGTATGTTATCAATCAGTGCAGGTTAAAATGAAATAAATTTTCTTTATGTAAGCTTTGCCAATGGGTTCGACTTTAGGTACAAACTGTATTTGTGTCTTCACTCAAAACTCTCCCAGTGTGATGTCCATGCCTCA
Organism: Tragulus kanchil; assembly: GCA_022376925.1. Lineage (NCBI taxonomy): Eukaryota > Metazoa > Chordata > Mammalia > Artiodactyla > Tragulidae > Tragulus > Tragulus kanchil. The sequence goes on from JAIOJX010000025.1 coordinate 38,451,652, forward strand.
TCCTCTGTCTTGTGCTCTATACCCCCATACCCACTGCCTGCCAAAAATGGCCATACTTTATTATGTGCTCCATTAGAAATTGCCATCTTCTTCCACAAGTTAACCTTCCTGACCACAGTGCTGGTTCTAGGCATGGGTAATTATTTCAAGCCAAGCCAAATAGAATCCTTCTCTTTGGTTTCTGGAATTGGAACAAGAGTTAAGAGTCTTTTCTCCATGGATGGGAAACCAGGAATTTGCTGAATCACCATAATCCCTGGGTAGAGAACGCTTATTTTCAGGAGAATACATTAAAGCCAACCTCCAGAAAGAAGCAAAGCTCTGAAATAGAAAGAGAATTCTGATTTGAATCCCTGGTTCTTATTTCTGAGACTCTCTCCTCAAAGTTTCCCTTCTTGTCTGCCTTCCAAAAAGTATTTTTTAGAGTATTTTTTGATTTTTATTGGAAAGAGTCCAAACCCTTGAGTCTGACAATCCAGCATTTCCAGCACCCAGTCAGCCTTATCTTGCTTCTAAATTCTCAGTTGAGAGCTGCCTTCTCCCAGTTGCCAGACTCTTTCTTCCCACTGTGGTTTTCTTATAGTTATTTCCTTACCTTGAATGACCTCTTGCCTTCTCTCTCTGCAATACTAATTCAGGTTTTTCTTCAAGGTCCATTTTAAGATCTATCTCCTCCATTAAAACCCAATTTTATCCTTCCCACCCACAGTCATTTGCATACATGCTATCTTTATTCCCAGATTAAGAGCTCCTTGAAAACATCAACTATGCCTTAATAATTGGTTCATAAGCACTGTTAAGTAATTGACTTTGTTTTTCCTATTTTTTTCCCCAAAGAATTTAATTAAGGTGGCTTAGAAGGACACAAAATACTGCCTAATGACTTAAATTAGAAGAAATGAGGAAAAAAATAAGAGAGATATAATAGAAAGTTAAGCATAGTATGTTATCAATCAGTGCAGGTTAAAATGAAATAAATTTTCTTTATGTAAGCTTTGCCAATGGGTTCGACTTTAGGTACAAACTGTATTTGTGTCTTCACTCAAAACTCTCCCAGTGTGATGTCCATGCCTCATCCTCTGTCTTGTGCTCTATACCCCCATACCCACTGCCTGCCAAAAATGGCCATACTTTATTATGTGCTCCATTAGAAATTGCCATCTTCTTCCACAAGTTAACCTTCCTGACCACAGTGCTGGTTCTAGGCATGGGTAATTATTTCAAGCCAAGCCAAATAGAATCCTTCTCTTTGGTTTCTGGAATTGGAACAAGAGTTAAGAGTCTTTTCTCCATGGATGGGAAACCAGGAATTTGCTGAATCACCATAATCCCTGGGTAGAGAACGCTTATTTTCAGGAGAATACATTAAAGCCAACCTCCAGAAAGAAGCAAAGCTCTGAAATAGAAAGAGAATTCTGATTTGAATCCCTGGTTCTTATTTCTGAGACTCTCTCCTCAAAGTTTCCCTTCTTGTCTGCCTTCCAAAAAGTATTTTTTAGAGTATTTTTTGATTTTTATTGGAAAGAGTCCAAACCCTTGAGTCTGACAATCCAGCATTTCCAGCACCCAGTCAGCCTTATCTTGCTTCTAAATTCTCAGTTGAGAGCTGCCTTCTCCCAGTTGCCAGACTCTTTCTTCCCACTGTGGTTTTCTTATAGTTATTTCCTTACCTTGAATGACCTCTTGCCTTCTCTCTCTGCAATACTAATTCAGGTTTTTCTTCAAGGTCCATTTTAAGATCTATCTCCTCCATTAAAACCCTTCTCAATTGATCTTTTCCTTCTCTGAACTCCTATAGCCCTTATTTACCCAGCTTTTGCCATGACGTCTGAAGTCTATTTCTCTGCCTTGGTTTGTTCTATCTTGTCTTTTCTGTGTCAGAGGATCATTGGTTTAGTTTATTATTTATACATTTGGTAGCTTTTGATTGCAAAGAATCTGCTTGCAAGGCAGGGGACATGACTTTGATCCCTGAGTCAGGAATATCCCCTGGAGAAGGGAGTGGATACCCACTCCAGTATTCTGGGCTGGAGAATTCCATGGACAGAAGAGTCTGGTGGGCCACAGTCCATGGGGTTGCAAAGAGTTAAACACAACTGAGCAACTAACACACACACACACACACACACACACACACACACACACACATAAGAAATGCTATCTTCTCCTTTGTTTGTAAGCACCTTGATTTGCTTGGGTATGACAGTTTGGGGCAGGAATTGAGGGAGCATTGAATTGATCTACATGAAAAGAGCACTGAATATGAGGTTTTAGAAAGCAATTAGGGAAAGGAAAAATGAGGGGCAGAGAGGGCAGACCAGGAGGAAGAGGGGCATTAGCAGTGAAGAGAAGGTTGAGTATGATCCACTGTGATCATTCTCCATGATATTCAGTTGCTCAGGGAATGAAAATAAACTCATCAAATGCTTGGAGGGCAAGTATATTTTATGGAAATTGGTGAAGCTGTAGGGTTTCCAGTATAGATTGCCAAGGGGTAGGGAACAAAAGCAGCACGCATAGATTCAGGCGCTATAGACAGAGTGGTCATGAAAGGAAGAAGCCCCTGGGGATTTGCAAAAAGCAAAAGGGTCTTGAAATCCAAACAGGTCTGGATTTGAGGGTTCAAGTCAAAGGCAGAGGTCCTGGCCAACATCTGAGTTATGATTGCTTATTAACTTTGTGTTACATATATCAGTCTTACCTCCCACATTGTTGACTGTAAATTTCATGAGTAGGGACCATCCTGTCTTCTGTCTCAGATGCTGTCAGACAGTGTCAGGGTAACTATTTATGGATCCCTCTTCTCTTCACTTTTCATTTCTTCCTTCATATCAATATTATCCTTATAATTTTGCCTTATCATGTCAGTTTCCTGATCTAAGGTAAAAGGGGAAGAAGGAACTGAAGGTGGAGGAGGAGAAGAGGACAATAGTCTATAATTGGTTTCTGCAGCCATTTTTAAACTCCTCTGCGCTGTGTTTAGTCACTCAGTCGTGTCTGACTCTTTGCAACGCCACGAATGTTAGCCTGCCAGGCTCCTCTCTCCATGGAGATTCTCCAGGCAAGAATACTGGAGTGGGTTGCCATGCCCTCCTCCAGGGATCTTCCCTACCCAGGGATCAAACCCAGGTTTCACGCATTGCAGGTGGATTCTTTACCATCTGGGTCACCAGGGAAGCCCTGGTGGTCAACCTCCTCCATTATCTGGCCTCATCTGATCTGCCCAAGCTCAGCTTCTCTCATCCAACATGATTCTCTTTTCCAGGAATGTTGAGGAATCCTGTCTACACACATCACATGTCTTCATCTTTTTTAATTCTGCCCCCCCCCCGTTCTTAAAACCTACAACACTCTCTATATTCCTCTCAACAAATATCCAAAACCTGTATTGTTAATGGGAAAGGAAAAATGAGGGGCAGAGAGGGCAGACCAGGAGGAAGAGGGGCATTAGCAGTGAAGAGAAGGTTGAGTATGATCCACTGTGATCATTCTCCATGATATTCAGTTGCTCAGGGAATGAAAATAAACTCATCAAATGCTTGGAGGGCAAGTATATTTTATGGAAATTGGTGAAGCTGTAGGGTTTCCAGTATAGATTGCCAAGGGGTAGGGAACAAAAGCAGCACGCATAGATTCAGGCGCTATAGACAGAGTGGTCATGAAAGGAAGAAGCCCCTGGGGATTTGCAAAAAGCAAAAGGGTCTTGAAATCCAAACAGGTCTGGATTTGAGGGTTCAAGTCAAAGGCAGAGGTCCTGGCCAACATCTGAGTTATGATTGCTTATTAACTTTGTGTTACATATATCAGTCTTACCTCCCACATTGTTGACTGTAAATTTCATGAGTAGGGACCATCCTGTCTTCTGTCTCAGATGCTGTCAGACAGTGTCAGGGTAACTATTTATGGATCCCTCTTCTCTTCACTTTTCATTTCTTCCTTCATATCAATATTATCCTTATAATTTTGCCTTATCATGTCAGTTTCCTGATCTAAGGTAAAAGGGGAAGAAGGAACTGAAGGTGGAGGAGGAGAAGAGGACAATAGTCTATAATTGGTTTCTGCAGCCATTTTTAAACTCCTCTGCGCTGTGTTTAGTCACTCAGTCGTGTCTGACTCTTTGCAACGCCACGAATGTTAGCCTGCCAGGCTCCTCTCTCCATGGAGATTCTCCAGGCAAGAATACTGGAGTGGGTTGCCATGCCCTCCTCCAGGGGATCTTCCCTACCCAGGGATCAAACCCAGGTTTCACGCATTGCAGGTGGATTCTTTACCATCTGGGTCACCAGGGAAGCCCTGGTGGTCAACCTCCTCCATTATCTGGCCTCATCTGATCTGCCCAAGCTCAGCTTCTCTCATCCAACATGATTCTCTTTTCCAGGAATGTTGAGGAATCCTGTCTACACACATCACATGTCTTCATTTTTTTTAATTCTGCTGTTCTTACCTACAACACTCTCTATATTCCTCTCAACATATCCAAACCTGTTTGTCCTCAAATTCCAGCAAAGACCCATTCCATCAGGAAACTTGTTATGACTCTCAATCAATTTCCAATTATCTTTCTTCTCAAACTTTAACTGGAATGATAATTTGGACCATGCTGAATAACATTGAGTAATACTCTAGTGATCTTATGATGGTTAATCTTCTTATAAGCACCTTAAGGATTGAAAGAGTAATTATAATTTTTATACAATGGGTGCTTAGTACTCAATAAGTCTTTAAGAAATCTCTCTCCTAAGTGGCTTCACAAAAGGCAGTTGTTTTATTTGATTTCCTATTTTTTCCCCTGAAGCTCCAATACTTTGACCACCTGATGTGAAAGCCAACCTACTGGAACAACAACAGCAAAAAACCCTGATGCTGAGAAGGATTGAAGGCAAAAAGAGAAGAGGGTGGCAGAGGATGAGATGGTTAAATAGCATCACTGACTCAGTGGACATGAATTTGAGAAAACTCTGGGAGACAGTGGAAGACAGAGGAACCTGGTATGCTACAGTCTTTGGGGTCACAGAGACAAGAATTTCTTCCCCGAGTGTCAGAAGATTGTCTGGAAGATAGTGGCTGCTCAGTGAATATCTGTTTAATGAATGAATATCAGTCTGCCAGTCTTTACAACTTCCAGCAGGGAAGACCACTCCGTTTACTTGGTTTTTCTCACCTAATGTTTAAGAGCTTATCATGATTTTTTTTGAATCTGAAACTACAATTACCTTGTTGCATTTCTCAGCCTTTTAGATAATTTCATATGGCACTACCTAACTGCTTTACTATAGCATCCATCATTCTGGAAGCACTCCACTTAGTTCAAATCATGTTTGTGCCAAATTTAATCTATTTTTACAGAAAGAAAACAGTGCAGCAATGCATATGTATTGCCTACTCCTTCACTTCCACTCTCCCTTCAGTACATCACAATACTGAAAAGTGAGACTTGCCATATATATGGGAAAAAAAGAATCTGTCTAATGAGATAAAATTCATAAAGTATATTATTTTCATAAATGGAAATGTTCAATGTCATAAAGATATCAATTATTCCCAAATTAATATATTAAAATGGGATAATTTCAATCAAAATCCCAACAGAGAATTTTATCTCATGGAAGTTAACAGGTTGAATCTAAAATTTTCTTGGTGTAAAATATTGAGAATAGCCATGGTAATTTTACAGAAGAGCAAAGGAAAGGGACTAGACTTCAGATATCAAGATTTGTTGTAAGACCGCAGTAATTAAATTAGAATGATATTCGTCCAGGAATAGACAAATAGACTTTACAGAACAGAACCCCCCCACCCCAACCCCTAACAGAAGTAGTCTTACAAATTAGTGTGAATATCAGTTTGTAAAGTAATGATATTGGGATAACTCATTGACCATATGAAACTAGAAGCATATTCACTATATCAAAATTGAAATAAATTCTGTGTGGATAAATTGGTCACTATGTAAAAAGAAAAAGGCCACAATACTTTCAAAAAAATCAGAATAGTTTTAAGACTCTACAAAGGGAAATTTTTTCTAAATAACACAGATAATGCATAGACTATAAAGGAAAGAAGATAAATAAACTTGACTGTATTAACATTTGAGGCTTCTTTATAAAAAAGGCCATAAAATTAAAAGTCAAGTCATAGACTGGGAGAATATGTTTCAAATCATGTATCTGACAAAGAACGGTATCAGGAATGTAAATTTTTAAACTCAATTAGAGAAAGATCAAGTTTAAAAAAAAATTTAAAAACTTATCATGATTTTTTGAATCTGAAACTACAATTACCTTGTTGCATTTCTCAGCCTTTTAGATAATTTCATATGGCACTACCTAACTGCTTTACTATAGCATCCATCATTCTGGAAGCACTCCACTTAGTTCAAATCATGTTTGTGCCAAATTTAATCTATTTTTACAGAAAGAAAACAGTGCAGCAATGCATATGTATTGCCTACTCCTTCACTTCCACTCTCCCTTCAGTACATCACAATACTGAAAAGTGAGACTTGCCATATATATGGGAAAAAAAGAATCTGTCTAATGAGATAAAATTCATAAAGTATATTATTTTCATAAATGGAAATGTTCAATGTCATAAAGATATCAATTATTCCCAAATTAATATATTAAAATGGGATAATTTCAATCAAAATCCCAACAGAGAATTTTATCTCATGGAAGTTAACAGGTTGAATCTAAAATTTTCTTGGTGTAAAATATTGAGAATAGCCATGGTAATTTTACAGAAGAGCAAAGGAAAGGGACTAGACTTCAGATATCAAGATTTGTTGTAAGACCGCAGTAATTAAATTAGAATGATATTCGTCCAGGAATAGACAAATAGACTTTACAGAACAGAACCCCCCCACCCCAACCCCTAACAGAAGTAGTCTTACAAATTAGTGTGAATATCAGTTTGTAAAGTAATGATATTGGGATAACTCATTGACCATATGAAACTAGAAGCATATTCACTATATCAAAATTGAAATAAATTCTGTGTGGATAAATTGGTCACTATGTAAAAAGAAAAAGGCCACAATACTTTCAAAAAAATCAGAATAGTTTTAAGACTCTACAAAGGGAAATTTTTTCTAAATAACACAGATAATGCATAGACTATAAAGGAAAGAAGATAAATAAACTTGACTGTATTAACATTTGAGGCTTCTTTATAAAAAAGGCCATAAAATTAAAAGTCAAGTCATAGACTGGGAGAATATGTTTCAAATCATGTATCTGACAAAGAACGGTATCAGGAATGTAAATTTTTAAACTCAATTAGAGAAAGATCAAGAATTTAATGGGAAAAAGGCAAAGAGATAAATAAGCAATTACAGAAAAAATGGCCACTTAAGGTCAAATCCGCTGGTTTTCAAGGACATGCAACATCTAATAAAATTGAGAAGGTATATACCTTATTTGCCCTATTTTATTGTAATTCTTGTTTTACCCACCTACAATGAGAGTCACCAGATGTGAGAAAGGTTCATGACGTTGGGGGTAGCAGCTGTCCATAGCCTCTGGTTAGTCCTTAGAATGTTCACATGAATATTCTGGTTCTCTTCTCATAGACATATGATAGCGCTATACGTCTCCATGTCCTTTGAGTTAGGTATGTAATGTGCTTTGGCCAGTGGAATGTGAACAGAAGTTGTAATAGAACAACTTCTGAGTGGAAACTCTTAACAGTACACATGAGATCTCCAAATTCCCTTCCTCTTCTGCACATCACTGCACTCTGTGACATTTCAGACCCATGGAAACCCTTCCACCTGCATGTCTGGTTGATGACAATATGGAGCAGTGCATTCAGTTGTCTCGTGGCTGACACTAGGCATGAATAAAAATGATACTCTATTGTTTGCAATAAATAATACACTGGGTTTTTTTTGTCACTGCAGCATGATAACCCAGGTATCTTGACTGATACTATCTCTTGATTCCAGATATCACTTTTGCCACCTTTAATCTCTCCTCTTCTCACCACATATATTTACTTAACCATCTTCCTTGTCTTGTTCCCTACCATTTCACAAAATGAAAGTGTTCTGCAGAAAACTCGTCATGGTCATGTGAGCTGCTTTCCAAAATCATGGTCTTTATGGTCAACTAGGTAGGAAACGACATACTTTATCACTCTATCAGGAGTTTATAATTGCTCATTAACATATTACATTTCAAGAACAGTCTTTCCATAAAGAAACCTGCTTTAACTAATTTTAATCTTCCATTTCACAAACTCATTTGACTATGGTACCCTAAAAATAAAATCTATTAACATCTGAACACATTTTTGGAAACTCAGCCCTAAGCAATCTTCCCTCTTTCATGCCAAATTGAACACATCCAGCGGGTTTACTTGGAAATGAAGAGAATCGATCTAGGCTTACATACAGTGGGTTCAAGAGCTAAAAGCCTTTCTACAAGCATAAAATTTCAGTATGGCTGACTAATAGAGAAATAACAAAACATTCATTTGGCTTCAAGATCAATTAACACACAGATCATATATAGAGAGTGGGAAATACAAATGCATATGAGCTACGCAGTCCTTCATCATGTAAACTGTGGAAGACTGGCAGTATGTTCACCAAATAGAATGCAGATACATAGAAAGCAGAACAATGTAAGTATGTAATCACTGTCAAATGAGTGGGTATACACAGAACCTTAAGGATGTCTAAAATCACACCATGAGTGTGGGCCAGACTTAGTGTCCACACCCCATGTATTTGATCTGAGAATCAAGGATTCATTGAGTCATGGAAGACTCACTCTTTGATAATATTCAAATATTCTTACCTGAACTGTGATATCAAAGAACTTAAATCTTAGGCACAAACAATTAGAGTGGTTAGCATTTCTGTACATTTCCATCATGGTGTCAGAAAACAAAACAGTATGTGCCAGTTTTCCAATCTGGCAAAGTTCAAAAAATGCCTGACTGCCTGCCTACCTTATCAATGCAGCAAATGATAGCTTGTTGGCTGAGAAAGGGGCCCACTCAGAATGAGGAGGCAGGGTAGACGGCTGCCTGTGCCTTTATAATTTTTTTTTCTTACAGAATTTAGAGAAGTTATGGAATTACTTCTGTTGAATGAAGACTCCATATTTTAATAAATTAGAGTGGTTGACAACCTGAAATGGTTGGAGCAGAATGTTACATAATTTCTAACCTCCTCTTCTTCCTTTTTATGTGTTCTAAATGAAAAGGAAACTATTTTAGCAGACAGGAAGAAAAGACAAAAACTTAAAAGCAACACCAAATTACCAAAGTCTTGCTTTTACCTATATACATAAGAGTTTGAGATAGGATTAAAATTCATAGTGTAATGTTTTAGAGATGCAGAACCCAGATATTTTGAGAGTCGATGGCTCAGCAAAAATACAGATTACTTTTAGACCCAATCTATTATTTATTATTTCAATGTATAAAAAATGCACCCAGTGCATCTTTGGGAGGAAGAATTCAAAGTCATTGGGATTGTTTAGTTGGCTTATCTTTGGCATAGAGAAATCTGTATATTTTATGTTGTGTTCTATATAAGATTGTCATGTCATAAAAACCAAAAATTAATTTCCAAGAATAAAATTCACAGTATCATCATGAATGTCCTAATTACTTTTGTTACATATTAAATGAAATTCTAGCAATAAGGAGTTTTAATTGAGTAATGAAGGATGTCTGCTGAGATTTTAAGTGGGCATTATTTTGATCACCATAGTTGATCATTCTTATTGCGTTCAAGTCAGAATAAAAAACCTTCCACATGATAGAAAGCATGAATTCCATTATTTGTAAATTGAAGTAATTAATGTCTCTAGTGTGGCTATCTGTGCTTATATTCAATTACCGTTTCTAACACCTTCCTTCTTCCTCTCTCCAATTCTCCCTTACCGACTCCCCAGATTCCAGAAGTCTTTGGTCTGCTTAGCAGGCCAGTTATCCAACTCTAGGGTTTCCCTGATGGCTCAGATGGTAAAGAGTCTTTCTATAATGCAGAAACATGGATTTGACCCCTAAGCTGGGAAGATTCCCTGGAAAAGTGAATGGCAACTCACTGCAGTATTCTTGCCTGGAGATTCCATAGATAGAGGAGCCTGGCAGGGTCGCAAAGAGTTGGAGATGACTGAGAGACCAACACTTTCACTTTACAATTTGATAAAAGGGCAAGTGGTTACACTGAACTCAAAAATTTCCCTATCACTTTTGTTGGAGATTAGTCACATTTCTTAGAAAGTTGTCCTTTTCATTCTGAGACTCTTCTTTCTAAAAAAAAAAAAAAAATCTTACAATGATGAAAAATCGTGTTCCTTCTATTAAAAATTAATTTCAGTGTTACATTTAATTGAAAAATGTTACTCTGAAATCAATTTCTTACTTTTTGTTCTGAAAATATACTGTTTTTAAGTCAATGAGGAATGTTAATCTGTCTTTTAAGAGCTGAATCATAGAGACTTTCCTTCATAAATATTTAAATCTGGAGTCTGGGTTTTGTTTTCTATTTGAGTTTTCATTGTCTCTTCCTTGTATAATAATCCATATCTGATGGGGTGCAACAGTTTTCAAATATAGTAAAAATAATAAAAGTTTTAGTATATAATAAATATATTTTGTTGTTCTCTATTAAAGGTGAGAGAGTTTAATACACTTATAAATTCATAAATCAGCAGCCAGTTCAGCAAACTTCTTATATTAAATTAGACAGCATTAATTATTAAGACAAGTAAGTGATGAATGAGATGCTAATTAAAACCCCAGTAAACAGCTCCTCTCCATTACAGATTCATAATTCAGTGTCCATCAAAAGTCAAATAAAGGGTACCATATTTTCTTTCTTTTGCTTAAAAGAAATCTGCCTGTCTAATCTAGCATGATTAGATCTACATTTGGTATAAAGAATAAACATATGAAAGAACTGACCAACCAAATGAAAACACTCCATAGAGTGAAATTTCAAAAACGACAAGGATATAATACAAGCTACTTAGAAAAGAACATTCCACAGTTTTGTGCAAAAAGTGAAAGCATTTTCAAACTGCAGGTAAATAGACATTTATGTTGTTATATCACCAGTTCAACATCTCTGTGAGGCATAAATAGCATGAATAAAGCTATACAGTAAAGAAAAAGATTCTTCAAAATTGAATTCCAGTTTTATCTTGTTCATCACATGAATGTGAATGGAAATAATTCAGAAGCTTAATCTGAACAAACTACTTATCATGGAGCACTTAAGGAAATACTGCTTTCAAACAGCATTTAGGATATAAACTCCAGGATGAAGAATCAGAGATCCAATTACTTGGTAAATGAAGTGTTTTTGATGCTAACTTCTTTAATTCTTTCAATTTATAGTTGACAAATATGGTTGGACCACCTTCCAGGAGGAGGCTGGGTGAGTTCCCATAAGGCTGTCTACCTAGAAATTTCTAGGACCAAAATTTGTTTCATATCAGATGCTTCTGCTGCTCCTGAAATCAATTTCTTACTTTTTGTTCTGAAAATATACTGTTTTTAAGTCAATGAGGAATGTTAATCTGTCTTTTAAGAGCTGAATCATAGAGACTTTCCTTCATAAATATTTAAATCTGGAGTCTGGGTTTTGTTTTCTATTTGAGTTTTCATTGTCTCTTCCTTGTATAATAATCCATATCTGATGGGGTGCAACAGTTTTCAAATATAGTAAAAATAATAAAAGTTTTAGTATATAATAAATATATTTTGTTGTTCTCTATTAAAGGTGAGAGAGTTTAATACACTTATAAATTCATAAATCAGCAGCCAGTTCAGCAAACTTCTTATATTAAATTAGACAGCATTAATTATTAAGACAAGTAAGTGATGAATGAGATGCTAATTAAAACCCCAGTAAACAGCTCCTCTCCATTACAGATTCATAATTCAGTGTCCATCAAAAGTCAAATAAAGGGTACCATATTTTCTTTCTTTTGCTTAAAAGAAATCTGCCTGTCTAATCTAGCATGATTAGATCTACATTTGGTATAAAGAATAAACATATGAAAGAACTGACCAACCAAATGAAAACACTCCATAGAGTGAAATTTCAAAAACGACAAGGATATAATACAAGCTACTTAGAAAAGAACATTCCACAGTTTTGTGCAAAAAGTGAAAGCATTTTCAAACTGCAGGTAAATAGACATTTATGTTGTTATATCACCAGTTCAACATCTCTGTGAGGCATAAATAGCATGAATAAAGCTATACAGTAAAGAAAAAGATTCTTCAAAATTGAATTCCAGTTTTATCTTGTTCATCACATGAATGTGAATGGAAATAATTCAGAAGCTTAATCTGAACAAACTACTTATCATGGAGCACTTAAGGAAATACTGCTTTCAAACAGCATTTAGGATATAAACTCCAGGATGAAGAATCAGAGATCCAATTACTTGGTAAATGAAGTGTTTTTGATGCTAACTTCTTTAATTCTTTCAATTTATAGTTGACAAATATGGTTGGACCACCTTCCAGGAGGAGGCTGGGTGAGTTCCCATAAGGCTGTCTACCTAGAAATTTCTAGGACCAAAATTTGTTTCATATCAGATGCTTCTGCTGCTTTCTCTGCCCTGCCTTCAGGAAAGCATAAAACAACTCCACATATTATTGGAAAATGTCAAAGTGTCTGAGGAAATGAAAATTTAAAAACCATGTATATTTTGTCTGAGATTTCAACACTGCATTGTGTGTTTATAAAACAGAATTTAATAGGAGTGACAAGTTCACTTTGTCTGATTCACCTGATTAATTAAATTAACCCTAAGGTAGTAGGATCATTTATGTTTATTGAATTAGTTAAAACACTTTTTGGTGAAGTCAAGCAGATTGCGGGTCACTTACAGTAGTCTCCCTGTGCGTTTTTCCTACCTACCTCTCTCTCCGGACATATGAAACTTCAAGTTGTGAACTTTCACAGATGCCAACATGCTCCTTATCCAGACATCACTGGATCATTTTTGCAAGTGAGAAAATAGAAGTAAATCCCACAAGGAGCCAGAACCTTTGCCATTTTCAAGTATGAGTCCAGTTGCAACTTGCCCCCCATCTCGTATTACTGGCTGTCCTTCAGGTCTACCATCTCCCATCTCCTCTCCTTCCTCCAGTCAGTAACATGTACTGCCTGTTCACTCCTGTACACCAGCTGTTGTACTATACTACTGTACCACTCAAGGTACTTTACTGGAATATTAAACGTTTATATTTTCCATTTGTTTTTTAATGTATTATTTGTAATATTATATTTACTACAGTACAGTACTAGATAGCTGATTGTGTTTGTTGGGCACCTGGGCTAACTTTGTTGGACTTATAAACAAATTGGACTAAAGAGCTTGCTCTCGGGACAGAAATTTTTTGCATGTTTACTTTATCTGTGCTCTCAGCAATGTGCTTCGCAGATCTGTTCATCAAGAGGTAGGATCCTTATTCCCACCTCTTTTTTTTTTATTATTCCCACCTCTTTAATTGGCACTCACCTTGCTGAATGTGGCATAAGCAATAGTGCCCCTTCTGGGACTTAAGAAACTTTTGTAGGCTTGTCTCCTTTGGGACCCCTTCCTCTTTCCAGTTATTGAGCTGTTTTTATAGCTAGGGAGTGAGAGACCTCAAGAGCCAGAGCTGTGTCTGCCCTCTCCCTGACAAGGCTCTAGACAGATGAGACAGCCCAGTCAAGATCAAGTCCTGATTGAAGCTTCAGATCTGACCCAAAGCTGATCTACAGCTGATTGAAGAGCCCAACTGAGCTCAGCCTAAATCACTACAAGTGAAATAAATGGCCAGCTGATACAAATACATTGTAAATTGTTGATACACCATTGTCCTCAGTTAGTGCTGGCACCTGAAACTGAGACATAATTCAAGACATAAACTCATGAAGCCACATCTCTATATGGACTGTTATCTTTAAACTATCTCTGACATTGTGTTCTGCAAGGCCATACATAAGCCAGATTGGTCACCACTGACTTTCAGTAATGTCTATAAACTGTTTACCATATAAAACACATTTATATTTTATCTTTTAGAAGAATCAGTTTCTCATTTTATTTATCTTTGCTATTGTTTCTTTCATTTCTTTTTCATTTATTTCTGCTCTGATCTTTATAGTTTCTCTTGGATTTTTTTTGTTCTTCTTTCTCCAGTTATTTTAAGTGTAGAGTTAGGTTGCCTTTTTGATGTTTTTCTTGTTTCTTGAGGTAGGATTGTATTGCTATAAACTTCACTCTTATAATTGCCTTTGTGGTATTCCATAGGTTTTGTGCTGCCATGTGTTCATTGTTGTTTTCTTCTAGGAATTTTTTTTATTTCTCTTTTGATTTGCTTAGTAATCTGTTTGTTTTTTAGGTATGTGTTGTTTAATCTCCATGTGTTTGTGTTGTTAGCGGTTTTCCTTTTGTAGTTGATGTCTAGTCTCATAGCATTGTAGTCAGAGAAGATGGTTGATGTAATTTTGATTTTTTAAAATTTACTGAGGTTTGATTTGTGGCTCAAGATGTGGTCTATCCTGGAGAATGTTCACGTGCATTTGAGAAGAAAGTGTATTCTTATGATTTTGGGTGGAAGGTCCTAAAGATATCAATGAGGTCCATCTCTTCTAGTAAAACACATTTATATTTTATATTTTCTTCCACTGTGTGTGTGTGTTTGTGTGTGTGTGTGTGTACATGTTAGTCACTCAGTTGTGTCTGACTCTTTGTGATCCAATGTCCACCAGGCTCCTCTGTCCATGGAGTTCTCCAGGCAAGAATACTGGAATAGATTTCCATTCCCTTCTCCAGGGGAGTCTCTTGACCCAGAGACTGAACATGGGTCTCCCATATTGCAGGCAGATTCTTTACCATCTGAGTCACCTAGAACTAATAAGAAGTACTCTTGCTTGAATAATTAGCATGTTCTATACATTAAATAAAGTTGAAAACCAAAAAAAGAAAAAAAGAGTTGAAGTCAACAAACCCCAAACACTTACTATAAACCAAATAGTAAGGCTGTGTTTGTGTACATAACATTATGAAATGTCATCAATTCTTCAGTATCTGGGCATTTCAGATCAAGCACCATTCTGTCAAAGCAGAGATATAAAGTCCTCTTTTCCCACCACCCCAACCTTTCAAATTACTACGAGTTTATTTTGCTCATTATAAGTCAATGTCCAAATTCATTGAGAGCCCTAGAGTAGGCAAATGATAGAATTTCAAAGTTAGAAGAAAGTTCAGAGGCTCCTGAGTGTGGTGGTGAATAAAGCAATAGTACATGAAGAACAGTATTCTATTCCTAGCTGTGCCATGTGGACCTTCTTTAGTCAACAGTTTTTTATCAGAAAATGAGAGTTTTGCTATATATGATGTTGTGTGAGAGGGCAACTGAAACTATTTCTGAGTGCTAAAGGATAGTGAAGAAGAGTTGGATTGCTAAGGACAACAGAGGATTTTTGAGAGAATGAGGGGGAAAAAGAGAGGGCAGAGGATGGTTTTGAAAGAACTGTTTAATCTCCATGTGTTTGTGTTGTTAGCGGTTTTCCTTTTGTAGTTGATGTCTAGTCTCATAGCATTGTAGTCAGAGAAGATGGTTGATGTAATTTTGATTTTTTAAAATTTACTGAGGTTTGATTTGTGGCTCAAGATGTGGTCTATCCTGGAGAATGTTCACGTGCATTTGAGAAGAAAGTGTATTCTTATGATTTTGGGTGGAAGGTCCTAAAGATATCAATGAGGTCCATCTCTTCTAGTAAAACACATTTATATTTTATATTTTCTTCCACTGTGTGTGTGTGTTTGTGTGTGTGTGTGTGTACATGTTAGTCACTCAGTTGTGTCTGACTCTTTGTGATCCAATGTCCACCAGGCTCCTCTGTCCATGGAGTTCTCCAGGCAAGAATACTGGAATAGATTTCCATTCCCTTCTCCAGGGGAGTCTCTTGACCCAGAGACTGAACATGGGTCTCCCATATTGCAGGCAGATTCTTTACCATCTGAGTCACCTAGAACTAATAAGAAGTACTCTTGCTTGAATAATTAGCATGTTCTATACATTAAATAAAGTTGAAAACCAAAAAAAGAAAAAAAGAGTTGAAGTCAACAAACCCCAAACACTTACTATAAACCAAATAGTAAGGCTGTGTTTGTGTACATAACATTATGAAATGTCATCAATTCTTCAGTATCTGGGCATTTCAGATCAAGCACCATTCTGTCAAAGCAGAGATATAAAGTCCTCTTTTCCCACCACCCCAACCTTTCAAATTACTACGAGTTTATTTTGCTCATTATAAGTCAATGTCCAAATTCATTGAGAGCCCTAGAGTAGGCAAATGATAGAATTTCAAAGTTAGAAGAAAGTTCAGAGGCTCCTGAGTGTGGTGGTGAATAAAGCAATAGTACATGAAGAACAGTATTCTATTCCTAGCTGTGCCATGTGGACCTTCTTTAGTCAACAGTTTTTTATCAGAAAATGAGAGTTTTGCTATATATGATGTTGTGTGAGAGGGCAACTGAAACTATTTCTGAGTGCTAAAGGATAGTGAAGAAGAGTTGGATTGCTAAGGACAACAGAGGATTTTTGAGAGAATGAGGGGGAAAAAGAGAGAGGGCAGATGTCACTCGATAGATAAAAGAGGTTTAATGGAAGAATATCAGGACATTTCTTGGTCTAGTATGTGAGTTTCCCCATAAATATTGCCAATATTTTCAGAGTTTGAATAAATATTGAGGCAGATTGCGAAGGGGACAGACTACGGAGTATAATCAGATGTATCTTGGGGATCTCAGATGTGTTGGGCTGGCCAAAATTTTTATTCGGTTTTCCTTAACATATTATGGAAAAACCCAAATATTGGCCAGACCAATACTAGACATGAGGAAAGAAGCTGCCCCCCAAAACCCAGCCATGTGTGGGTTACATAAGATTCCTTGCATATCTAAAAATCTCTGGCTGTAAAGGCTGCCCTGCTTCACAGCATTTGTACTAAACAACAGTTCTCTTTATCTTAAATTCTCTAACTCAGAATTTTTGATGAGCCATTTGGGACCTGGCTGATATATATCTCTGTGCTATATATAAAGGATTTGTCAAAGAAACACATGGCACAAACAAAATCATAAAAATAACACTCAAAATGTTTGAAAGATCAGTTTTCAAATATCCAGCATACTATAGGAACACAGTCTAATCAACTGTTGTCCACAAAACACATTAAGGTCATAACTGGTGATTTAAAAAGATATATCTGTATGTTTACTTTCGAAGAGTGATCATCGGAAGACATTGCCTTTTTAAAGTGTGAATTATTACAAGATTTAGGGAAACTGGCTAATAATTTGGCAGGCTGATTAGATGAATTGGTAAATTAACCCAAGCTGTTGTGTACATATGTAAGTCCTCTAAGATGGGAATTTTTAATTGATTCCTAAAGGGTTCTTGTTAAATGGCAAGATGGCTGTTTGACTGTTCAAATAAATTAAGAAAAAAAAAAAGCCAGTTAACTTCCCTACCAGTGGGAATGGACTTTACATACTTTACACAGATGTCACAACCATTGGCTATCAAAGTTCCACTTGAAACTTAAGGTTAGTTAGTTTCATTTGCTCTCCTTCTGTTCACTTCCCAATTTCCTACATCTCCAAAGTCATGTGTCAGTAACAGCAGGTCCCTCTTCTCAGCTACCCTTGCCCATCCTCCAGTCCCCTCCTGCTCACATTTCCATATCTTTCCCTTCCATCCTCCACCAGTTCTTCATGCATCATTCTGTCATGTTCTTATTTCCCCTGTAAAACTCTAAAACACCAGATTTTAATATCATGAAGTAGAGTGGCGATAGGATGGGATGTGATCCACCTGAGCTCGGCTCAAATTCTGCTACTCTGTTTAATAACTGTGTACCTTCAGGAAACTGACTCAACCACAGTCCCTGTTTCCTCATTTGTAATCTGAAAATACTGATAGCTAACTTGCATGGCTACTGCGGGAATTCAGGATGATATAGATAAAGCTCCCAGAACAGCACATAATTAGTAGCTCAAACAATTTTCTGTTTCCTTTTACTGAGACCTATATTGACTCCTAGTGTCACTGCTTCCCCCACAACACTATAAAGGCTTGCTCCTATATTTTGCCCTCTTGAAAAGGACTCAGCATTATCCTTTCTTGCTGCAGCTTCATCCTGGAAACTTTGGGTAATTTTCATTTAACAATCTCTCCTCATTTAAAGGACATACTGCCCACTTTTATCTCTTGGTTCTCAACTATGAAAACTTCATATAGTTACGCTTTTATTTAATCACAAGGAAGCTGGGTGGCAGGGAGAGCCAATATTATCTTGATGAATTATACAGGTCCTTTCCAGTGTTACCTCTGGGGCATTTCTTCTCAGTCTTCAAGGACTTTGAAACTTGGCTCACCGTTTCTCTCTTCACTCCAGCATTCGCTGTCATCTTAAGTGACTTCATGATATATACTGATGATACCTCTAACAGCTTGCCCTCATACTGACAATCACCTCCATTCCATTTTACCAACCCCATTTGCAGAAGCACACTTTGGACCTTTTAATCACTTGGAACTGCTCCTCTGAAAATATGAATTTTGAAATGATTCGCTCTGCCCATAGCCTTCTATTCTTTCTCTTCTCCAACATTTTGACTCCCACAAACCTGCTTTCTGGCCTCATCACACACTCCTACTTCTCAAATTGTTCCTAGTTACTTGGACTATTAATGTCTTCTCACTTCACTTCTTCCACAACCAGCTTGAATTTTGAGTATGTGCTCATTCATTCATACATTCATTCAGTCGTTCTTTTGTGCATTCATTCCAGATTGGTTAAATGCCTTTTGTGTGTCACACCCTGTGGTGCGACATGTGATAGACCATTATCCTAGCCCTGAAATGACTCAGGGTAGACTGATCTACCCTTTTGACCACTTTTGGATTCTTTATCCTCTTTTTTTTGGTTTCTACCTAGCAACATATCTGTTCAATTTATTTATTATCTTTATTATTTGTCCTTGTCCTTAGACTTTCTGGCTCCAACTGTGGCTGAAGAAAAATAAAACAAACTCTATCTCTTTATGACCCCTTGCCTGAGCTTGGTCTTCAGTGCAAATCTGATCTCTCATGCACCCCAGACAACTTTGTTTCTCTGCAGCTGCCATTTCAGAATTGTATTCTTTTCTCAAGCCTTTACCAGGACGGTCTCTCACTGGATGGACCAGTGTGGCTTCACAAAGAAAACAAAAGCTTTCAGTTATGAATTACCTCAATATCCCTCACCCTTCATCTATGCTTTATTCATATTCTTCAGAGAAAAAGATGAAACAATATATGATGTAATTGGCACACTGCTCTTCTCCCTAGGGATTTTGGTCCCATTCTCCTCCAGCTTCCACCTTCATTCCTTAACTTACGTGCTGTTTCAATTTTACATTCCTCTTTCTCCAAAAGATGCTTACCCTCAGCCCACAAACAACCTAGACAAGCTTTCTTCAAATTCGGCCTACTATTCAGGGTTCCACCACAAAATTTCGTTGAATTCCATTCCATCTCCACTCATTGCTTTCACTTACCAATTTCTCTCTCACTCTAGAGTAGTGTGGCATCTACCTCTCAAACTAACTAAGTTGCTCGAACCCCTCAGTGGTCCTTCAGGCTTCTTGTCACTGCTCCTCTGAAAATATGAATTTTGAAATGATTCGCTCTGCCCATAGCCTTCTATTCTTTCTCTTCTCCAACATTTTGACTCCCACAAACCTGCTTTCTGGCCTCATCACACACTCCTACTTCTCAAATTGTTCCTAGTTACTTGGACTATTAATGTCTTCTCACTTCACTTCTTCCACAACCAGCTTGAATTTTGAGTATGTGCTCATTCATTCATACATTCATTCAGTCGTTCTTTTGTGCATTCATTCCAGATTGGTTAAATGCCTTTTGTGTGTCACACCCTGTGGTGCGACATGTGATAGACCATTATCCTAGCCCTGAAATGACTCAGGGTAGACTGATCTACCCTTTTGACCACTTTTGGATTCTTTATCCTCTTTTTTTTGGTTTCTACCTAGCAACATATCTGTTCAATTTATTTATTATCTTTATTATTTGTCCTTGTCCTTAGACTTTCTGGCTCCAACTGTGGCTGAAGAAAAATAAAACAAACTCTATCTCTTTATGACCCCTTGCCTGAGCTTGGTCTTCAGTGCAAATCTGATCTCTCATGCACCCCAGACAACTTTGTTTCTCTGCAGCTGCCATTTCAGAATTGTATTCTTTTCTCAAGCCTTTACCAGGACGGTCTCTCACTGGATGGACCAGTGTGGCTTCACAAAGAAAACAAAAGCTTTCAGTTATGAATTACCTCAATATCCCTCACCCTTCATCTATGCTTTATTCATATTCTTCAGAGAAAAAGATGAAACAATATATGATGTAATTGGCACACTGCTCTTCTCCCTAGGGATTTTGGTCCCATTCTCCTCCAGCTTCCACCTTCATTCCTTAACTTACGTGCTGTTTCAATTTTACATTCCTCTTTCTCCAAAAGATGCTTACCCTCAGCCCACAAACAACCTAGACAAGCTTTCTTCAAATTCGGCCTACTATTCAGGGTTCCACCACAAAATTTCGTTGAATTCCATTCCATCTCCACTCATTGCTTTCACTTACCAATTTCTCTCTCACTCTAGAGTAGTGTGGCATCTACCTCTCAAACTAACTAAGTTGCTCGAACCCCTCAGTGGTCCTTCAGGCTTCTTGTCACTGGAAATGATTGACAATCTCCTGTGTTTGTGCTAACCCAATCCATCATCTGGCCAGGACTTGATAAGGAGCAGCTCTGGCAAAAATCCTGGACCTTTTTTGGCTTTTTCCCATTCTGATCCTTCCACTCCCTGGTTCTGCATTTACTTGATGTTTGACCTCTTGCTTCATCTTTGATTTTTAGCCAGTGTTTATCATTTGAATCTGATGAAACATTTGCATTCTCTGGCAAATATTTTAGAACATGCCCACAAAGCCTGATATAGCGCCAAGCCCTATAAGCTCCAAGTCCTATAGTCCCACTTGATGGCTCATTAGCATACCTGGTTTCTCTGCTGGATCTGGTAAGAACTTTTCTGTGTGGGTGGGAGTCTTAAAGCCTATCCTCCCAATTTTCCTGATACTCTCCTCTTCTGATGCTTTTTATACTCCTTTAACCACTTTTTCACGTATCCTGTGAAATCTCTTCTTCCTTTTCATCTCACTTTCTACACATTTCTTGGCAGATTTCATCCACTCCCATGGCTTAACCATCATCTCTGTGTTGCCAACTCCCAAATTTATAATTGCAATCTTGAATTTTTTTCTGCGTTCTGCATATGTAATATACACAACACACTGGTAGTCTTTCAAATTTGGACATCAGATTCGACATATTTAAAAGTAGACTCATCATCTTTTCCCTTTAACCTATATCTTCTCTCATCTCCCCCATCTTAGTTAATATTACTTTAATTTCTACACTTAACAGCTACTTGAACATTATACTTTTGAATTACCTTCTCTGCTTGGTCTCTTGTATCCATTTTTGGCTCAATTTCTTCTGCTGCAGCTTAGATCAGCTTGCAGTATCTCTTGAAATATCTCCTCCCTGGACTTTTCCAATTGTCCAGCAACTAGTCTTCCTTTCACATCTGCTTCCCTTTCCAAGTCATTTTCCACTCTGCATCGGAGCTTGTCTTCTAATGGAGAGCTTTGTTTTTGCTACTCTGCAGCTTTAAAACCCCTTCTGGCTTCTACTGCTTTTATAGTAAAGGCTACTCTCTAGCTGGGCACTCAAGGTCCTTCTTAATCTGAACCCCTCCTCACTTTTGGTCTCAATGCTCATATGTTTGCCCATGTTTTTCTCTTTGTTCTAGCTATCTCAGTCAACTTTTATTCCTGCAGCCAAACCTAAGATCTCACATTTGATGTTCTGTGTAAGCATCCTTCTTGGTTTTTTTTTCAATGCTTTTTATAGTTGCTTTTTTTTTTCTATCTCAAGCTCTTGCTTCATCTTTGATTTTTAGCCAGTGTTTATCATTTGAATCTGATGAAACATTTGCATTCTCTGGCAAATATTTTAGAACATGCCCACAAAGCCTGATATAGCGCCAAGCCCTATAAGCTCCAAGTCCTATAGTCCCACTTGATGGCTCATTAGCATACCTGGTTTCTCTGCTGGATCTGGTAAGAACTTTTCTGTGTGGGTGGGAGTCTTAAAGCCTATCCTCCCAATTTTCCTGATACTCTCCTCTTCTGATGCTTTTTATACTCCTTTAACCACTTTTTCACGTATCCTGTGAAATCTCTTCTTCCTTTTCATCTCACTTTCTACACATTTCTTGGCAGATTTCATCCACTCCCATGGCTTAACCATCATCTCTGTGTTGCCAACTCCCAAATTTATAATTGCAATCTTGAATTTTTTTCTGCGTTCTGCATATGTAATATACACAACACACTGGTAGTCTTTCAAATTTGGACATCAGATTCGACATATTTAAAAGTAGACTCATCATCTTTTCCCTTTAACCTATATCTTCTCTCATCTCCCCCATCTTAGTTAATATTACTTTAATTTCTACACTTAACAGCTACTTGAACATTATACTTTTGAATTACCTTCTCTGCTTGGTCTCTTGTATCCATTTTTGGCTCAATTTCTTCTGCTGCAGCTTAGATCAGCTTGCAGTATCTCTTGAAATATCTCCTCCCTGGACTTTTCCAATTGTCCAGCAACTAGTCTTCCTTTCACATCTGCTTCCCTTTCCAAGTCATTTTCCACTCTGCATCGGAGCTTGTCTTCTAATGGAGAGCTTTGTTTTTGCTACTCTGCAGCTTTAAAACCCCTTCTGGCTTCTACTGCTTTTATAGTAAAGGCTACTCTCTAGCTGGGCACTCAAGGTCCTTCTTAATCTGAACCCCTCCTCACTTTTGGTCTCAATGCTCATATGTTTGCCCATGTTTTTCTCTTTGTTCTAGCTATCTCAGTCAACTTTTATTCCTGCAGCCAAACCTAAGATCTCACATTTGATGTTCTGTGTAAGCATCCTCTTCAATCCAAGGTGACTTTGCTTTCTTTCCTTCCAACTAAAATCTTAATTCAATGCCTTTCTCTGTATGATTTCTGAATACTCTTTCCTAAGGTTTTCTGCTGTGTCTGCACAGCATTTATTGTTTTCGACAGATGCTTACTCAGGGACCCAGGCTCCTTCTGTTTGTGGCTCTGCCATCTCTCGAGGCTCAGAATGTTCCAGTATATTTCTGCATCTGATTAGAAGATGAGGAAGGTAAATAGTGGATCACATGTATGAGGGCTTTGTGACATACATCACTGAAGTTAACAAGCCAATGCAATGGCCAGAACTCAGGCACGTGGCTGTAACTTATTGCAATGGAGACTGAAAATAGTCATCTTACCATGTCCATGAGGAAAAGGGAAATGGCCTGGTGAACCATTAGTGACTGTCTTTCCACACTGGCACCCGGGAGCTGATTAGTATATACATTTGGAAGGTGAATAAATCAACTTAATTATTACAGAATGAACATTAGCTGAGGTAAGTCTAAGTCAATGTATGTTCCTGCCATTCAAATTCCTTATTGGCTTCCAACATTGTAATTCAAGAAAAACATACCATATGACTAGCTATATCACTGGTCAGGAAATTGATTTTACAGCTTAACCAAATATTTTCATTAATCATATTAATTATATATAATTATTATTGACATTATAAAATTTCAGAGATAGATCACTGTCCTAAGAACAGTGACAGTGTAATAAAAAGGATTTGATGATTATTTTGCACAACAGTTTGCAGTTCACTTAGAATTACTTTATGAAGTTGCCATGCTTTAAGGTCATTCATTTCAGATCCCGTGTCTTTAATTATGTGTTTAGGAATGGTGGATCAGACCCTGTGCAAAGTGTGATCCTACTGTGTGCAATATAAAGAGCCTTGGCGGAGACCTGAGGTCTGACTACACTGTTTCCTGGCTGGTACAACTGATAAGTCAATGTGGCTTAAATGTCTTCATCTTTAAAATGATGGACTTTTTATCAGATAACAGATAATCTTTTAGGCCTCTTGCAATTTTAACATCTGCTTCCAGGGAAGCTGAAAGTGCTAATTAATAGGGGATAGGCTGGTTAATAGGGCAATCAGCACTTTCAAATAATAGTCAGTGGCAGTCAATGGGGAGTTTACTCTTTCTAAGCAAGTTGTTAAAATTGTGTTTGGTATTAGAAGTATATTAATCATTCTTAATAGCAAGAGGAAAGTGCTATCTAAAATTATGTAAGGTCCACTGTATTACTCTCACTGTGATCAGACCATAGCACTGCATTTATTGGGCCCATGTGACAGGCTTATTCTCTTCAGGGCTCATGTGACATCACATACCTGTCAGGGTCCTAAATGGTCTACCACTGAGAGTAGCCAAGGCCTTTTGTTTTCTTAATAGTATCATCTCTTTAGATGTTATGGTTGTAGCCGAAGTAACTGTTTGCTTACTGATAAAGAGTGCTTTGGAATGGTTTGCTAAGCATCTGTTCAAGGACCATGTAAATAGGTCCTTTTCTTGGCACCCAAGAAAATGCATTGGTTGTCAGTGAGGTGTCCCTTGCCCCATAGCTTAGATGTCTCCCTACCATCCTATCCAATGTCAGGAAATGTAATGACCTTAATTTAATTTTTGCTCCAGATACCACACATGGAATGATATAAAGAAGTTTCTAGATTTTAAATTGTTCCAGAAATTTATGCCAGTAAAGTTAATAGTGTAGATCAGTTAGTACAATGTCTCTGTAATGGTCTTGGAAATTTAATAATGACAGAAACAGACTCATTGACATGAAGAACAGACTTGTGACTGCCAAGGGTGGGGGAGTTTTGGGATTAGCAGTTGCAAACTAGTATATGTAGGATGGATAAAGTACAAGGTCCTACTGTACAGCATGGGGAACTATACTCAATGTCCTGTAATAAACCATAATGGACAAAATTGTGTAGCAAGGCTTGGCCTGACCACCTAAGATCCAGAATTTAATCTGCCACTCATTAGGTGCACCATCGTGGTCAAATCTTTTAAGCTTCCTGTTCCTGACTCATTATTTATGAAATCAGTTTTACAGATAAGTTCTTTTAGGCCTCTTGCAATTTTAACATCTGCTTCCAGGGAAGCTGAAAGTGCTAATTAATAGGGGATAGGCTGGTTAATAGGGCAATCAGCACTTTCAAATAATAGTCAGTGGCAGTCAATGGGGAGTTTACTCTTTCTAAGCAAGTTGTTAAAATTGTGTTTGGTATTAGAAGTATATTAATCATTCTTAATAGCAAGAGGAAAGTGCTATCTAAAATTATGTAAGGTCCACTGTATTACTCTCACTGTGATCAGACCATAGCACTGCATTTATTGGGCCCATGTGACAGGCTTATTCTCTTCAGGGCTCATGTGACATCACATACCTGTCAGGGTCCTAAATGGTCTACCACTGAGAGTAGCCAAGGCCTTTTGTTTTCTTAATAGTATCATCTCTTTAGATGTTATGGTTGTAGCCGAAGTAACTGTTTGCTTACTGATAAAGAGTGCTTTGGAATGGTTTGCTAAGCATCTGTTCAAGGACCATGTAAATAGGTCCTTTTCTTGGCACCCAAGAAAATGCATTGGTTGTCAGTGAGGTGTCCCTTGCCCCATAGCTTAGATGTCTCCCTACCATCCTATCCAATGTCAGGAAATGTAATGACCTTAATTTAATTTTTGCTCCAGATACCACACATGGAATGATATAAAGAAGTTTCTAGATTTTAAATTGTTCCAGAAATTTATGCCAGTAAAGTTAATAGTGTAGATCAGTTAGTACAATGTCTCTGTAATGGTCTTGGAAATTTAATAATGACAGAAACAGACTCATTGACATGAAGAACAGACTTGTGACTGCCAAGGGTGGGGGAGTTTTGGGATTAGCAGTTGCAAACTAGTATATGTAGGATGGATAAAGTACAAGGTCCTACTGTACAGCATGGGGAACTATACTCAATGTCCTGTAATAAACCATAATGGACAAAATTGTGTAGCAAGGCTTGGCCTGACCACCTAAGATCCAGAATTTAATCTGCCACTCATTAGGTGCACCATCGTGGTCAAATCTTTTAAGCTTCCTGTTCCTGACTCATTATTTATGAAACAGGAATCATATATTCATTTGTTTATTAACTGAGCACCTGCTGCATGCTTGGTACTGTGTGGGCACTGGGGAAATAATAGCAAGCAAAACAAATTCCCACATAGATGCAGCTTTCATTCAAGTACAGAAAGACAAACAGAAACCACATGCTGTCAGATGGCAAATAAATGCTGTTAGGAAGGAAGATGCTGTTTTATTTGGGGAGTCAAGTAAGGGTTCTGAATAAGTGACATTTAAATAAAGCTGAGGAGAAACAAGGGAGAAATCCATGTGTCTGTAAGAGCAAACAGTGTTGCAGGAAGAAGGGAAGACACATATAAGAAGCCTGAGAAAAAAGTCTTTCTTTTTCACCTTCATTATATGACTGCTATGAGGATCAAATGAAAATAATATGTGATCTTTATATTGCTATATATGTTATACTTACATTCACTGCTGTTATAGCTAGTATTTTTATAGTTTATTATTACAAAATGAACTATTCTCTATGTGCATCAGCTTCCCTGGTAAAGAATCTGCCTGCAATGGCATGAGACCTGGGTTTTATACTCGGGTAGGGAAGATCTCCTAGAGGAGGGCATTGCAACCCACTCCTGTACAGTTGCCTGATAGAATTCCATGGACAGAGGAGCCTGGTGGGCTAGGGTCCATAGGGTAGCACAGAGTTAGAGATGACTGAAATGACTAAGGAGCATATATATATGACGTTTAATGTCTTCTGTAAACTAACATTGCTAGAGCTGTAAGATTTTTTCTTTTATTTCTTTTTTGAGTATTGTACTATTTTTTACTTTATTGAAGTACAGTTGATTTACAGTTTTGTGTTAAATTCTGCTGTTCAGCAAAGTGACTAAGTTATACATGTTTTTCATATTCTTTCCCACTATGGTTTATCCTGGAATACTGAATATAGTCTCCTGTGCTGTACAGTGGGATGTTGTTGTTTATCCACTCTCTATATACTAGTTTGCATGTGCTGATCCAAGTTTCCAGTCATTCTTTCTCCCACTGCCACCTCCCCCTTGGCAACCACGGTCTGTTCTCTACTAAGTCTGTTTCTGTTTTGTGAATAGGTTCATTTCTGTCGTAAAATCAACTATTTTATGTTTCATAAAAGAGGAATCATATATTCATTTGTTTATTAACTGAGCACCTGCTGCATGCTTGGTACTGTGTGGGCACTGGGGAAATAATAGCAAGCAAAACAAATTCCCACATAGATGCAGCTTTCATTCAAGTACAGAAAGACAAACAGAAACCACATGCTGTCAGATGGCAAATAAATGCTGTTAGGAAGGAAGATGCTGTTTTATTTGGGGAGTCAAGTAAGGGTTCTGAATAAGTGACATTTAAATAAAGCTGAGGAGAAACAAGGGAGAAATCCATGTGTCTGTAAGAGCAAACAGTGTTGCAGGAAGAAGGGAAGACACATATAAGAAGCCTGAGAAAAAAGTCTTTCTTTTTCACCTTCATTATATGACTGCTATGAGGATCAAATGAAAATAATATGTGATCTTTATATTGCTATATATGTTATACTTACATTCACTGCTGTTATAGCTAGTATTTTTATAGTTTATTATTACAAAATGAACTATTCTCTATGTGCATCAGCTTCCCTGGTAAAGAATCTGCCTGCAATGGCATGAGACCTGGGTTTTATACTCGGGTAGGGAAGATCTCCTAGAGGAGGGCATTGCAACCCACTCCTGTACAGTTGCCTGATAGAATTCCATGGACAGAGGAGCCTGGTGGGCTAGGGTCCATAGGGTAGCACAGAGTTAGAGATGACTGAAATGACTAAGGAGCATATATATATGACGTTTAATGTCTTCTGTAAACTAACATTGCTAGAGCTGTAAGATTTTTTCTTTTATTTCTTTTTTGAGTATTGTACTATTTTTTACTTTATTGAAGTACAGTTGATTTACAGTTTTGTGTTAAATTCTGCTGTTCAGCAAAGTGACTAAGTTATACATGTTTTTCATATTCTTTCCCACTATGGTTTATCCTGGAATACTGAATATAGTCTCCTGTGCTGTACAGTGGGATGTTGTTGTTTATCCACTCTCTATATACTAGTTTGCATGTGCTGATCCAAGTTTCCAGTCATTCTTTCTCCCACTGCCACCTCCCCCTTGGCAACCACGGTCTGTTCTCTATGTCTGTAAGTCTGTTTCTGTTTTGTGAATAGGTTCATTTCTGTCGTAAAATCAACTATTTTATGTTTCATAAAAAGAGAAGAATTCTTTGACAGAAAATTTTAAAGGATGTGTAGAAACTGCCATAATCTTGAGGTTCATAGTGAAAGCACACTTACCTTCAGAGAATTTACAAAATACTAGAAGTCTGCAGAAAAGAAGAACTAGAGTAGAAGAGAAAATAAGGAAAGAGAAAACAAGATTGATGGAGCAGTTTGCCATGTGGTTAGTCATCTCTGAGATCTGAGAATTCAATGATTCTGACAACATCAAGATGGGTCTCTCTGCTAAGGAATACTTCTCTCTGCATGGTTTCCCTCTTTCTCCTTCTCTTTTCTTTCTTACTTGTTTATTCTGCCTCTTGCACACAAATTATGAAGCTTAAAAGAAGAATGGGGATTCCCTTGTAGTTCAACTGGTAAAGAATCTGCCTGCAATGCAGGAGAGCCCAGTTGGATTCCTGGGTCAGGAAGTTCCCCTAGAGAAGCGATAGGCTACCCACTCCAGTATTCCGTGGCTTCCCTGGTGGCTCATAGGTAAAGAACCTGCCTGCAATGTGGGAGACCTGGGTTTGATCCCTGGATTGTGAAGATTCCGTGGAGAAGGGAAAGGCTACCCACTCCATTATTCTTGATTGGAGAATTCCATGCCTCCTGCATGGGTTACAAAGATTTGCACAGGACTGAGCAACTTCCCTTTACAAGTGAACACATAATAAGAACAGGCTTCCCAGGTGGAGCTAGTGGTAAAGAACCCTTTTACCAATGAAGGAGACACAAGAGAGATGGATTGGATCCCTGGATCAGAAAGATCCCCTGGAGGAGGAAATGGCAACACACTCCTGGAGAATCCCATGGACAGAGGAGCCTGGCGGGTTACAGTCCATAGGGCTGTAAAAAATTGAACATGACAAAAGTGACTTAGCATGCACATAGGCACAAGAAAACAACAAATAAATAGTGGCTAACAAGGAGGAACTTACAGCATCATATGAATATAGCTAAGAACACATGCAGTGAAGCGATGGAAAAACAGACATGGACAATAGACATATGGACATTGTGGGGAATGAACAGTGGGTGGGAAGCATTAAGGAAGTAGCAACCTATACTATCATATGTGCAAAAAGATAGCTATTGTCATTGTGCTGTAAGAAAAGGGGATCCTGCAGGGGTGCTGTGTGACGGCCTGGAGAGGTGGGATGGGGGGGATATACATATGACTAATCTGGGATCATATATGTCTGTAAACAACAAAACTCTATAAAAGTAAAAAGTAAAATAAAAACAAAACAAAACAAAATAGTGGCTAACAAGGAGGAACTTACAGCATCACATGAATATAGCTAAGAATACATTTCTTAATGTTCAATTCAAAGACTATTGTAGGCATTTTCATGACAAATTAAGCAGTAGACAAATTTTATACTTTTCTCAGATAAATAAGAATGCAGAAAAGTTGATTCCTTGCTTCTGCTTCTCTAAAGTTGGGGAACAGTTGGCTTGAGTATGGAAACACCTTTGACATCCATTTGTATTTGTTTCTATACATACATAGAATTTTCAGTATGCTGTCTTACTTTGTGAAGTGAGACAGCATACTACAAATATATAAACAACTATGTTGTTGTTGCTTAGTCACTAAGTCATGTCCAACTCTTTGGAACCATATGGACTGCAGCAGACCAGCCTTCCCCGTCCTTCAGTGTCTCCCAGAGTTTGCTCAGACTCATGTCCACTAAGTTGGTGATGGTATCCAACCATCTCATTCTGTCACCCTCTTCTCCTCCTTCCCTCAGTCCTTCCCAGAAGTAAGTTGGCTCTTCATATCAGGTATCCAAAGTACTGGAGTTTCAGCAACAATCCTTCAGTGAATATTTAGGGTTGATTGCCTTTAGGATTGACTGGTTTAATCTCCTTGCAGTCCAAGAGATTACCGAGTCTTCTCCAGTACCCCAATAAATGACTTAGGAAATGAAAAACAGAACTGAAAGCAAGTTTATCAGGATATACAATGAGAGGAAAAGTCTACAGGGGATTATTTAGCATTAACTGAAATATCCATTCCTGGGGTAAGTCACATAGTATTTAGTCATGCATGTTTATAGATACCAATGTCATGAATTTTAAATACCAATGAAAATTATTAATATATTTCCCAAACTTGACTCTATAACGCCTATCATGATCTGAAAATCAGAACCTCTTTTGTAATGATTTGTAGACAATATGTTCCATATGACTTATTTAATTAGGTTCAACATTTCCTATGTTTTCTGTATATCTGCTATATAAATCGAGGCCATGGTTTTATACTGTCTGAGAAAAAAAGCAGCTTCTGAAAGTATAGTGCGCTGGGCTTTAAATTGCTTTAGTTGGCAGAGATAAAAGGATTTCTGCCTGAGTTCTCCCAAGTCTTTTTCTCAAGTGTATGCCAAGGGCTACTCCCATTCCCCACCAAATCGTCCCCAGGATATTGAGGACTGTTAAAATTGAATGTGCTAAAGGCACACGTGGAGTGCTTGATACAAATGTAGAGATCCTGATTCAGCATTTCTGGGGTGCTGTCCAGAGTCTGTATTTTCAGTAAGGACCCAGGTGCCTCTGTTGCAGGTGCTCTGTGGACTATGCTGTGAAAAACACTGTTTACTTGAAGGTAAAGAAGTTTTAAAGAAGCTGAATGTTGTAGCGAGAGACAAATGGTTGGCAGGTGATCTTGCTTGAGCAGAAGGCAGGGAGCCCTGGAACATTGGTGATGAAATGGAGAAATAATATGCACAGAAGATTTTTATAAAATTTTAAGAAACAGTTATGAGTTAATCTGGTTTGACGGAGATGTGATGGGTGTCAGAAAAATGGACATTGGTTGATTAAACTCAGAAAAGCCTTGAAGGCAAAGGGAGGAAACATATGGGGCTCAGAGGAGGAACAATCCCTAAAGAGTTTATTCCAGTTACTATAAAACAAAGTATTCCAAAAGTTTATTGCTTAACTGAAGAAAAAAAACACTCAATGGAAAAATGGACAAAAGACCTAAATAGACATTTTTCTGAAGAAGATAGACATATGGCCAAGAGGCACATGACAAGAGACTCCACATCACTAGTTATTAGAGAAGTGCAAATCGAAATTATGAGGTATCACTCCACAACAGTTAGAATGGCCGCCCAATCGGGGGGAAATTATGAGGTATCACAATAGTATTTAGTCATGCATGTTTATAGATACCAATGTCATGAATTTTAAATACCAATGAAAATTATTAATATATTTCCCAAACTTGACTCTATAACGCCTATCATGATCTGAAAATCAGAACCTCTTTTGTAATGATTTGTAGACAATATGTTCCATATGACTTATTTAATTAGGTTCAACATTTCCTATGTTTTCTGTATATCTGCTATATAAATCGAGGCCATGGTTTTATACTGTCTGAGAAAAAAAGCAGCTTCTGAAAGTATAGTGCGCTGGGCTTTAAATTGCTTTAGTTGGCAGAGATAAAAGGATTTCTGCCTGAGTTCTCCCAAGTCTTTTTCTCAAGTGTATGCCAAGGGCTACTCCCATTCCCCACCAAATCGTCCCCAGGATATTGAGGACTGTTAAAATTGAATGTGCTAAAGGCACACGTGGAGTGCTTGATACAAATGTAGAGATCCTGATTCAGCATTTCTGGGGTGCTGTCCAGAGTCTGTATTTTCAGTAAGGACCCAGGTGCCTCTGTTGCAGGTGCTCTGTGGACTATGCTGTGAAAAACACTGTTTACTTGAAGGTAAAGAAGTTTTAAAGAAGCTGAATGTTGTAGCGAGAGACAAATGGTTGGCAGGTGATCTTGCTTGAGCAGAAGGCAGGGAGCCCTGGAACATTGGTGATGAAATGGAGAAATAATATGCACAGAAGATTTTTATAAAATTTTAAGAAACAGTTATGAGTTAATCTGGTTTGACGGAGATGTGATGGGTGTCAGAAAAATGGACATTGGTTGATTAAACTCAGAAAAGCCTTGAAGGCAAAGGGAGGAAACATATGGGGCTCAGAGGAGGAACAATCCCTAAAGAGTTTATTCCAGTTACTATAAAACAAAGTATTCCAAAAGTTTATTGCTTAACTGAAGAAAAAAAACACTCAATGGAAAAATGGACAAAAGACCTAAATAGACATTTTTCTGAAGAAGATAGACATATGGCCAAGAGGCACATGACAAGAGACTCCACATCACTAGTTATTAGAGAAGTGCAAATCGAAATTATGAGGTATCACTCCACAACAGTTAGAATGGCCGTCATTAAAAAATACATACAAATAACAAATGCTGAGAGGGTTGGTAGGAATGTAAATTGGTACAGCCTGGATGGAAAACAATATGGATGTTCTTCAAAAAATTAAAATTAGAGTTCCAGCATGATCCAGCAACCAGATTGCTTGGTATATATCCACAGAAAATCATAATTAGAAAAGACATATGCACCCCAGTGTCCATTGCAGCACTATTTAGAATGGCCAAGACATGGAAACAGCCTAAATGTTCATTGATAGAACAGATTAAAGAAGATGTGGTAGATATAGATATAGATATACATACAATGGAGTATTACTCAGCCATAAAAAAGAATGAAATGAGACCACTTTCAACAAATGGATGGACCTAGATATTATCATACTAAAGGAAGCAGGTTCATAGAAAGTTGACTATCATATGATATCACTTATATGTGGAATCGAAAATAAGACACAAATGAACTTCTTTTTGAAACAGAAACAGTCTCACAGACAGAGAACAGACTTGTGGTTGCCAAAAGGGTAGGGATGTGTATGGAGGGGATGGACTGGGAGTTTGGAATTAGGAGATGGAAACTATTTCATATAAATGGATAAACAACAAGGTCCTACTATATAGTGTGCATGCATGCATGATCAGTTGTCTAGGTTGTGTCCAACTCTTTGTGGCCCAGTGGACTGTAGCCTGACAGACTCCTCTGTCCATGGATTTCTCCAGGCAAGAATACTGGAGTGGGCTGACATTCCTTCTCCATTATATAGTATAGGGAACTATATCCAATATCCTATTATAAACCATATAGGAAAAGAATATGAAAAATAATGAATCACCAAACATTAACACAGTGTTGTAAACCTCTGCTGCAGGGTGTCTAGACTTCAACTGGCAAAACTCAAAGGTTAGAGGCAACTCAGTGGATGGGCCTGACATTACCAGCAGGCTGTTTCTCTCTTGTGTCTGGCATCTGGACCACACTGATTAGAAGATCAGGGCTGATGACTGAAGTTTCTGCACAT
The DNA here is from genome assembly GCA_022376925.1 of Tragulus kanchil. Classification (NCBI taxonomy): domain Eukaryota; kingdom Metazoa; phylum Chordata; class Mammalia; order Artiodactyla; family Tragulidae; genus Tragulus; species Tragulus kanchil. The sequence goes on from JAIOJX010000025.1 coordinate 38,485,368, forward strand.
CACTAGTTATTAGAGAAGTGCAAATCGTATGAGGTATCACTCCACAACAGTTAGAATGGCCGTCATTAAAAAATACATACAAATAACAAATGCTGAGAGGGTTGGTAGGAATGTAAATTGGTACAGCCTGGATGGAAAACAATATGGATGTTCTTCAAAAAATTAAAATTAGAGTTCCAGCATGATCCAGCAACCAGATTGCTTGGTATATATCCACAGAAAATCATAATTAGAAAAGACATATGCACCCCAGTGTCCATTGCAGCACTATTTAGAATGGCCAAGACATGGAAACAGCCTAAATGTTCATTGATAGAACAGATTAAAGAAGATGTGGTAGATATAGATATAGATATACATACAATGGAGTATTACTCAGCCATAAAAAAGAATGAAATGAGACCACTTTCAACAAATGGATGGACCTAGATATTATCATACTAAAGGAAGCAGGTTCATAGAAAGTTGACTATCATATGATATCACTTATATGTGGAATCGAAAATAAGACACAAATGAACTTCTTTTTGAAACAGAAACAGTCTCACAGACAGAGAACAGACTTGTGGTTGCCAAAAGGGTAGGGATGTGTATGGAGGGGATGGACTGGGAGTTTGGAATTAGGAGATGGAAACTATTTCATATAAATGGATAAACAACAAGGTCCTACTATATAGTGTGCATGCATGCATGATCAGTTGTCTAGGTTGTGTCCAACTCTTTGTGGCCCAGTGGACTGTAGCCTGACAGACTCCTCTGTCCATGGATTTCTCCAGGCAAGAATACTGGAGTGGGCTGACATTCCTTCTCCATTATATAGTATAGGGAACTATATCCAATATCCTATTATAAACCATATAGGAAAAGAATATGAAAAATAATGAATCACCAAACATTAACACAGTGTTGTAAACCTCTGCTGCAGGGTGTCTAGACTTCAACTGGCAAAACTCAAAGGTTAGAGGCAACTCAGTGGATGGGCCTGACATTACCAGCAGGCTGTTTCTCTCTTGTGTCTGGCATCTGGACCACACTGATTAGAAGATCAGGGCTGATGACTGAAGTTTCTGCACATGGCTTGTCCACGTAGCTTGGCTTCCTTGCAATACAGTGACATATTTAGACTTCTTGCATGGTAGCTAAGGGCTCCAGGCATAACTATTCCAGTAAACAAGTAGTATTTGCTTCATCATACAATTCTAGCCCAGCCTCAGAAATCACACTGTCACTTATGCCAAATTCTATTGATGGAAGCAGTCACAATCCCACCTAGATTAAAGGAGAGAAATGGAACTCCCACTGTGAAGTGGTGGCAAAGTCCTATGGTAAAAAGAGCACATGACAGGAGGAATACCGATGTACCATCTCTGGAAAATAAAATCGGTCAGGCTCAAGGGAATTGAGTGGCTGGAGGAATAACAACAAAATGGATAAATTGATAGCAGTACATTTACTCAATGCAGTAGCACCTAGTAGTGAAAATAAGTGCACTACAGCTACACATTATTAACATGGATGAAAATTAGAAACAGTGTACCACGTCCCATTAAGTATCCAAGTTGCAGAATACTTACAGTATGCTACCATTTTGACAAAGTTCAAACTGTTTAATAAATCATTTTTCTTATTTTGGTTAACCTACATATATAATATGACCCTAAAGAAAAAGTAAGTCAGTGAGAAAAAGAAAAGCTTTGGAAGAGTGGTGAATTCTGGGGCATTCTGGGCATTGAGATGAAGAAATGAGGGGCAAGATACAGGGGAATATCTAGGTTCCAGTGCTGCTCTACTCTTAAGGTGGGAGATGGGTTCACGAGTGTTTATCTCTTCCTCCATTCAGTTGTTGCTATTTTGTCCATACAGTTAGTGACTAATTTGTTGATTCAACAAATACATATTGAGAAACTAGTATATGCCTGATCTGTGTGAGGCAGTGAGAACAGGATGAATAAAGTAAGTCATGGTTACCACCATTTTTCAGAAGGGATTTGTGATGAACAAGTACTCTGTGGAGGAAACAAACAGGAGCAACATTCAGTGAAATAAGTCTTCCTACAGAAACCCAGCCGCCATGAGTGGCACAGGACTCAGACTTGATGTCAGGAAAGAGCTCATGTAAGTCATGTATGAGGCTAGCCAAAAAGTTGGTTTGGAATTTTCAGTAAAATATTATAGAAAAACCCAAATGAACTTTATGGTCAACCAAACAGATAGATGGGAGCATTTTCCTAAAAATAATAGGTTTTAATAGGATGGCAATATAACCTGATTGGCATACTAGAAAGATGACCTTGTGCAGAGTTTGGAGAATGGTCTAGAATGGTGATAATAAGGTCACAGAGAGAAAGATGAAGTTGGTAGCTCGCTGCAGTGGAGCAAGAATGTGTTGTGAAACACTGAAGAAGTGGTACATTTCTATTTATTTTCAATTTGACTTTTGTGCTTCGGACAGTGTCATTAGAACACATTTCCAAAAAATCTAGCACTGAAGGAGGGTGGGAAATATTTTTGTAGCCAACAAGATAGCCTCCTGTAAGTGAGTAATAGGGTTTCCTAGGTAGTGCAGTGGTGAAGAATTCACCTGTCAGTGCAGGAGACACAGGAGATGCGGGTTTGATCTCTGGGTGAGAAAGATTTCTTGGAGGAGGAAATGACAACCCATTCCAGTATTCTTGCCTGGAAGATCCCATGGCCACAGGAGCCTGGCAGGCTACAGTCCATGGGGCTGTAAAGAGTTGGACACAACTAAGCGACTGAGCATGCATTCAGGAGAATAAGACGACCCCTTTCTGTAGAACAAATAGAATTCATAGAGATATTTTGAAATCTCTTTAATGCCTGGATTCATCCTTTTTCTTTTTTCTTTTTCTTTTTTCTTTTCTTTCTTTCTTTCTTTTTTTTTTTTTTTTTTTTTAGGTTTTGGATTTATCCTTTTTGTTTTATTTTTCAGAGGATAGATCTAGGTTTAGGAATTCCCTTTAAGGAACAAAACATAAGAAGCTATAACACAAAATTAGAAATGGAAGTTAATTTTTGTTGCGTGGGTCAAACATTTCCTCTGGGTTTTCCTGTAAACTCTTAAGAACAAAATTTTTGGCTAACCCAATATTTAGATTGAGAAGAAGGATCAAGCTGACAAATATCACAAACATTAAAAATGAGTGGCACAGGAATCAGACTTGATGTCAGGAAAGAGCTCATGTAAGTCATGTATGAGGCTAGCCAAAAAGTTGGTTTGGAATTTTCAGTAAAATATTATAGAAAAACCCAAATGAACTTTATGGTCAACCAAACAGATAGATGGGAGCATTTTCCTAAAAATAATAGGTTTTAATAGGATGGCAATATAACCTGATTGGCATACTAGAAAGATGACCTTGTGCAGAGTTTGGAGAATGGTCTAGAATGGTGATAATAAGGTCACAGAGAGAAAGATGAAGTTGGTAGCTCGCTGCAGTGGAGCAAGAATGTGTTGTGAAACACTGAAGAAGTGGTACATTTCTATTTATTTTCAATTTGACTTTTGTGCTTCGGACAGTGTCATTAGAACACATTTCCAAAAAATCTAGCACTGAAGGAGGGTGGGAAATATTTTTGTAGCCAACAAGATAGCCTCCTGTAAGTGAGTAATAGGGTTTCCTAGGTAGTGCAGTGGTGAAGAATTCACCTGTCAGTGCAGGAGACACAGGAGATGCGGGTTTGATCTCTGGGTGAGAAAGATTTCTTGGAGGAGGAAATGACAACCCATTCCAGTATTCTTGCCTGGAAGATCCCATGGCCACAGGAGCCTGGCAGGCTACAGTCCATGGGGCTGTAAAGAGTTGGACACAACTAAGCGACTGAGCATGCATTCAGGAGAATAAGACGACCCCTTTCTGTAGAACAAATAGAATTCATAGAGATATTTTGAAATCTCTTTAATGCCTGGATTCATCCTTTTTCTTTTTTCTTTTTCTTTTTTCTTTTCTTTCTTTCTTTCTTTTTTTTTTTTTTTTTTTTTAGGTTTTGGATTTATCCTTTTTGTTTTATTTTTCAGAGGATAGATCTAGGTTTAGGAATTCCCTTTAAGGAACAAAACATAAGAAGCTATAACACAAAATTAGAAATGGAAGTTAATTTTTGTTGCGTGGGTCAAACATTTCCTCTGGGTTTTCCTGTAAACTCTTAAGAACAAAATTTTTGGCTAACCCAATATTTAGATTGAGAAGAAGGATCAAGCTGACAAATATCACAAACATTACAAAATCCTTTAACAAACAAAATATTTTTAATAATTCCTTGCTTGATATTTCACCACACCCTAGCCCCTAAAGATGTATTTTTTGGCTACATACTTGTTAATGATCACTTTATAAGCTAAGGATTATGGAACATTTTCTAGAGAGAGACTAGAAAGATGAGTGTTTCCTCCAATTTGGTGGACTGAAATTTTTAAAAATTAATAGTTTGGAAAAGCTTTTTTCAGCATCACATATCATTTTGGGTAATAAGTTGTAAATTGTTTTCTGTTGTAAGTTGTTCTCAAATTTATGGTCAAAACTCAATTTTTTCCCATGAATGATCTGCTTTGGCCTTTCTGTGAGGTGGGACTGAAGGTGTGTGTTATATAAACCTAGAAATTTGATAAATTCTAATTTGTGCAACTGTGATTTAAAACGAAACAAAGTATTGTGTCTATAATTATAACATTAGTTAAACAGTCATAATGTATATCCTGCATTGTTGAATACATTCCCTACAGGAGAGAACCTCTATTATGACTGGTTACTGATAAGAACCAAATCATCTACTTCTAAGTCATACATTTATGGTTGGAAGAATTTTCTATAGACTTTGTTCTGCCTCCTTACATTTCAAAATGTGTTTTTCCTCTATCACTTGCACCTTTGGATCCTGGGGTCTTTGAGGGAGATTATGTTCTAATACAATATGTGCCCCTGTACCTTCCTATTGAGCTAGCACTGAGGTATGGGAGAACTTCTGAAACTATTTCTGTGTAGGGAAAGATATTAATAACTTCAATATACAGGGGAGTGAATGAAAACCACATAAGAATGCCTCACTAGACCAAAACTAAGTTTTCTTCAATTCAAATTCCCCCTATTCTCACTCCCCAAACATCCACAGTCTCTGTAGAGTACAAGAGGAAAGTGACAGGGAGGGAGGCACGAGCGTAGCATGAACTGGATGTGTGTGTCCCTCCAAAATGCCTGTGTTGAAGTCCTAGCCCTGGATGTGACAGTGTTGAGGGAGTCTTTGGGAGGTGATTAGTGTTAGACGAGGGCACAAAGGTGGTTACCTCAAGGTCAGATCTGTTTGTGTCCTTGTAAGAACAGGAAGGGGCTTCCCAGGTGGCTCAGTGGTAAAGAACCCACCTGCACTGCAAGAGATGGGTTGGGAAGATGCCCTGGAGAAGGAAATGACAATTCACTCCAGTATTCTTGCCTGGGAAATGCTATGGACAGAGCAGCCTGGAGGACTACAGTCCATGGAATTGCAAAAGAGCCGGGCATGACCGAGTGGCTAAACAGAACTAAACAGGAAGAGGACTCTCTGTCTCCACCTGATCACAGAGGAATAGCCCTGTGAAGGCACAGTATCTCACATGTCCTTCTCCAAGACAGTAAGAGGTCTCTCAGCAGACCTGCTGGCCCCCTGGTCTCAGACACCCACCCTCCAGAACTATGAGAAAATGAATCTCTGCTTTTGAAGCACCCCCAGTCTATCATATTCTGTTGTGGAAGTCCAAACTGACTAAATAGGTAATAGGCAAAATAGTTAATAAGAGACAGTAGGTAAAAAGAGACAGTAGTCCTCACCAATGAATATCTTATTTTTGTAAAGTTGACAATGCCATGTGATCATGCAAAGCTGTTTTCAGTTTCACATAATTTCTGAGGCCCCCAGATGAGGCTCTCAGAAGTAAGGGGCCAAAAATGAAGCCTCGTTAGCTTCAGTTAATTCATCTCTGGCCACAAATCCCAATTCCTGCCCTTAATATTTAGTGCTCAGATCACCACATTAACCTTCTAATTGACACTTCTCTGGGTCAAGTCTCCCCTCTCAACCAGCTTGCATAATCACTCCACGAGAAACCATCTTTCCCAAATACAACTTTCACTATGAGTTTCTCTGCTGAAAGCCACTGAACATCTATAAAATCTAAACCCCTTGGTCTGACGTTCAAGGTCTCTACTGTCTGGCTGTAGTTTTTGTTTACAAATTTTTGTCCCTTGACTTCCTACACAATGGGGAGAAAAAATGACCTATTTATAGACTAAAGTGTTAAACATTTATCATGTGACCATAGGGAAAATTACAGGGCATAAGTCAACGAGCGTAGCATGAACTGGATGTGTGTGTCCCTCCAAAATGCCTGTGTTGAAGTCCTAGCCCTGGATGTGACAGTGTTGAGGGAGTCTTTGGGAGGTGATTAGTGTTAGACGAGGGCACAAAGGTGGTTACCTCAAGGTCAGATCTGTTTGTGTCCTTGTAAGAACAGGAAGGGGCTTCCCAGGTGGCTCAGTGGTAAAGAACCCACCTGCACTGCAAGAGATGGGTTGGGAAGATGCCCTGGAGAAGGAAATGACAATTCACTCCAGTATTCTTGCCTGGGAAATGCTATGGACAGAGCAGCCTGGAGGACTACAGTCCATGGAATTGCAAAAGAGCCGGGCATGACCGAGTGGCTAAACAGAACTAAACAGGAAGAGGACTCTCTGTCTCCACCTGATCACAGAGGAATAGCCCTGTGAAGGCACAGTATCTCACATGTCCTTCTCCAAGACAGTAAGAGGTCTCTCAGCAGACCTGCTGGCCCCCTGGTCTCAGACACCCACCCTCCAGAACTATGAGAAAATGAATCTCTGCTTTTGAAGCACCCCCAGTCTATCATATTCTGTTGTGGAAGTCCAAACTGACTAAATAGGTAATAGGCAAAATAGTTAATAAGAGACAGTAGGTAAAAAGAGACAGTAGTCCTCACCAATGAATATCTTATTTTTGTAAAGTTGACAATGCCATGTGATCATGCAAAGCTGTTTTCAGTTTCACATAATTTCTGAGGCCCCCAGATGAGGCTCTCAGAAGTAAGGGGCCAAAAATGAAGCCTCGTTAGCTTCAGTTAATTCATCTCTGGCCACAAATCCCAATTCCTGCCCTTAATATTTAGTGCTCAGATCACCACATTAACCTTCTAATTGACACTTCTCTGGGTCAAGTCTCCCCTCTCAACCAGCTTGCATAATCACTCCACGAGAAACCATCTTTCCCAAATACAACTTTCACTATGAGTTTCTCTGCTGAAAGCCACTGAACATCTATAAAATCTAAACCCCTTGGTCTGACGTTCAAGGTCTCTACTGTCTGGCTGTAGTTTTTGTTTACAAATTTTTGTCCCTTGACTTCCTACACAATGGGGAGAAGAACAAACATTTATCAGTGACCTATTTATAGACTAAAGTGTTAATATTTTCATTTCTTATAACAACCTTGCATAGTATACACATGAGAGGACAGATTTCAGAGATGACAGCTGGGACTGGAGGTAGATCTGTCTGGCTTTGGTTCTGCTGCTCTTTCTACTGTATTCTCTGCCACTAGTTTAGTCCTTCACCTTCTGTGTGACTTTATTTTATTTTTTGTATTTGACTGCACTGGGTCTTTGCTGCGGCATGTGAACTTCTCTAGTTTGTGAGGCTTAAAGTGTGCAGACCTAGTTGCACTTTGGCATGTGGGATCTTAGTTCCTTGACCAGGGGAACCTGTGTCCCCTGTGTTGGAAGGTGAATTTCTAGCCACTAGACCACCAGGAAAGTCTGCCTCTATGAATTTAGATGTGGCTAAATCCTGTTTAAATCTTATTCCCTCCTGGAATCTTTTCGAGTTTACTCCCTCCACAATGGAGTCTTCCCTACCCTGCCACAGTACAGTATTTGGTGTCTGTTTTATTCAGTGGGTACACAACCTACATAACCTTGAATTTTCCATTTATTTCATCCTTGTGAATTCCAACTCTACAACAATTCTTGGTTGTAAGCCTTTTAGAGAAAGAGAAAATGATTGACGGTTCTGTGTATACCTTGTCACACCTGGAAAGGCTCCCTATACCATTTAATTAATAATTCTAGAATGAGTATGTTTTTTCTTTAGTTGGACCCCAAGATTAAGGTGAAATAAAGGGGAAGGGTCAGTCACACTGCCTATTGCTGTTTCTCTATGCCATTATTATATTCCTAGAGCAGGAGAGTTGCCACTGGGGTTTAGCTTTAGATTCTTTGCAGAAGTACAGCTGCAGGTTGACAAGACCTCAGAGAATATTAAAACAGCATGAGCAAAAAAAAAAAAAAAAAAAAAAACAGCATGAGCACCAGTTGGCAGGAGCTGACACAAGGATGCTATTCCCCAAAGCACCGCTCTCAGGGGTGGCCGACACACCCATCAGCCTTCACAATCATGACAGGACACAAAAGAGCTTGGTTCCCTGGGGATTCTGAGCACTCTGAAGAAGAAGTTGAAATTCCCTGCATCATCCTGACAGGTGTCCAATGTTCCCTAGTAAAGTTATATACGTTTACCTTTCTATCATGTTTACTGTCGGTCTTTCTTTTTCATGAGGAGTACTAAACTCATTTCTGAAGTTTTACTTCCTGTTTTCAACTTTCTCAGTTGTAGAACATCTGAAATATATACATAAAGGAGAGAGAATAATATAATGAACTACCATGTAATCATCACAAATCTTCTAAAATTAACATCCCATGGTCAGTCATGTTTCCTTTCCCTTATAGTTCTGGATTATTTTGAAGCAAATCCCAGAAATCATATTATTTCATCCTTTATATCTCTTCAAAATATGACAAAGTAAATCTGTGACAAAAAGAAGCTTAATATGGGAAAATTTAGTGATAACACATTTGACATGAGAAATTTCTTTTTTAAAAAATATGACATTTGAATTATATTTGATTGAATTTTCCAAAAAACTGGTATGCAAAATATCTTTTTTATAAAAATTCTGAATGTAGAAATCTTGAGTAATGTCAAAGAAGACAAAATTTAATCTAGTCCTTCCTATTCATATATTGTAAGCCAGCTAGCAGGAATAAGTAAAATATCCAACAGCACACTGTTGATCTGGTGTCTAGCTGGCAAATACTTTCAACTCTGCTTACCTAATTCATTTTCTATTAGGCCAATTCCTGCACAACACATTTGAGGAAATTGTTTGATTTCAGAATGGTCTCTGGGTCACTGAAGTTTACCCAAGTGCAGTCTCTGAAGTTTGGATCCAACGAGAACAACAGTCATATGTAATGGGGAAGAATGTGTTGGTGGCAGAAGTCACGTCTCTTCCCCGTCACCTTTCTCTTGATGTCAGCTTTCCTCTTGCCACGAAAGAGACTGAGGCTCATTTTGACATGTCTCACAAACTTAGAATGCAGGGCAGGTTGAAGAAAGTAAAGCATAGACAGTTGAAAAGACATTTAAAGAGCCTATAATGAAACTAATTCAATTTATCTTTTTAGTTTATGACGTCTCATTGTCTCTCAGAAAGGATTCATATTCTCCTCCTGGTTGCTATGATGAGACAGATGTGGAACTTTTCATTTTCCTGGATTGTGTAGACTTCAGCTGTCATCTCTAGTGGATAAGTCAGCCTACGAGACAGCACAGTTCAGGCTTTTTGTTATTTTTTATTTTTGTATTAGTAAGAAAAAAAAAAGGTTGCTGTAGAAAGAGTATTGGCTTTTTAAACCTGACTGAGGGGAGGACCCTCTGCAGAGGGATAACTGATGAGGGGAACAGAAGTGCTAGTCTGGGAGAAGGTGGTAGATTGTCGCTGAGTCTGAGTGGGGCAGGCTGGTGGCTTAAGAGTACAGAGAGTAGAAATCTCTCTGCTCTTTACTCCCCCTCGGGTGCCTAGGGAGGTGGGACCAGTGGGGTTCAGCTCCCATTCTCAACAAGCCCCTTGCCACAGCTCAGCTCTGGTGCTACCATGTGACTTGGGCGATGAGCACCCTACCCACCATGATGACCAGCGTGGGTTAACAAAGTGGGTTCCTTCAGACATTCTCAAGCAAATAAGACTTCCATGATCTCCAATGAACCTGGATGAAAGAGGAGTGATGGAGCTCCAGTTAGTAACCCAATTGATTTTCCTGTGGCTTAGATTCAGTAATATTCAGAAAAGTAGCAAATGTGGCCTTTCTTAAGCCTGAGATGTGGAGTAAAACAGATGATGGCCACATTTTATACTTTGCCTGATTTACTGTTTCAGAGGTTTTGAAAGAATCCTCATAAATAGTAAGGCAAATTTCTTTCAATGGGATTATAATGTTCATGAGCTTGAAGATTTTGGGATCATACATTAGGAATTGAATTGTGTTCCTTCAACCAAAAAAAAAAAAAATCATACATTGAAGTCTTAACTGCCCGATGTAATGGTATTTGGAAATAGGGCCTTTAAAGAGACAAAGTTAAATGAGGTCATAAGGGTGGGACTCTAATTCAGTATGACAGATGTCCTTATAAACGAGAGAACTCCCAGCAGTGTGCCCACAGAGAAGAGGTCATGTGAGTGTGGGGGATGGAGGCAGTCACCTAAAATCCAGGGAGAGAGGCTTCAGGAGTGACCCACCCTGCCAGAATCTCTGTCTCAGGCTTCTAGCCCCCAGAAACCTGAGAAACTGAATCTCTGTTGTTGAAGTCACCTAGCTTGTGGTATTGTGTTATGGCACCCCTAGCAAACTAATACACTATATTTAATACTTTCATGTAGATGTCTTTATTCTTATTGAAAATCTGCACTATGGTCCTCTAGTAGAAGTTCTAGAACCGTGTGAAGTCAATTCAATTAGCTAAAATGATTCACTTTCTGAAAAGAGCATCACAAAGACATCCTGGGAAGATATTGACTGAAAACACACAAAAAGGTTGCTGTTCAAGCAGAGACTAAAAATAATAGAGGAGTAGGTGTATGTGCAGGATGGGGAGGCCCAACTACTGCAAGCTGAAACAGGAAGTATAGGGAAATCCCTGGTGGTCCAGGGGTAAGAACTTTGCCTTCCAACGCAGGGGTTGTGGGTTTGACTCCTGGTTGGCTAGCTGAGATTCCACAAGTCTTGTGGCCAGAAAATACCAAAACATAAAACAGAAGCAATATTGTAACAAATTCAGTAAAAATTCTAAACAACAACAACAAATAGGAAGTGCTTTCCCTAGAGATTGTGGTAATGCTAACATCACATTAACCTCTGTTAACATGGAGGTGCTGAATCTATGCTAGTTAATTTGTGAGACAGTATCACATTGTAAAGATTACTTTCTTGCTGCCATATTTGCCTATTGACTGCTGTTACAATGCTGCTTAAAATCTTTAAAGACTTAAAGTCAATCTGCTTCTGATTTTATAGTCCTCTAAAATTGCTAGTTAAATTTCCTAGGCACTGTCAAAAAAAGGTGGGGGAAGAGAAGACAGAAAAAATACAAAGACAAGGAATACATATTGCTAAATTATAAGTTCCTAGTACTCAGGGACTTATCATTGTTGCCTTGAGATCATCAAACATTCTCATTTGTTCATGGTTGACTTTAAGGGTGGTTTATTGAATTGCATGTCCAGACAAAGAAAATCCCACAGCTAATATGACTAGAGAATAAATGAATTTTCAAAGGTTGAAAAATATTAAGGTGGTCATGTGAGTGTGGGGATGGAGGCAGTCACCTAAAATCCAGGGAGAGAGGCTTCAGGAGTGACCCACCCTGCCAGAATCTCTGTCTCAGGCTTCTAGCCCCCAGAAACCTGAGAAACTGAATCTCTGTTGTTGAAGTCACCTAGCTTGTGGTATTGTGTTATGGCACCCCTAGCAAACTAATACACTATATTTAATACTTTCATGTAGATGTCTTTATTCTTATTGAAAATCTGCACTATGGTCCTCTAGTAGAAGTTCTAGAACCGTGTGAAGTCAATTCAATTAGCTAAAATGATTCACTTTCTGAAAAGAGCATCACAAAGACATCCTGGGAAGATATTGACTGAAAACACACAAAAAGGTTGCTGTTCAAGCAGAGACTAAAAATAATAGAGGGAGTAGGTGTATGTGCAGGATGGGGAGGCCCAACTACTGCAAGCTGAAACAGGAAGTATAGGGAAATCCCTGGTGGTCCAGGGGTAAGAACTTTGCCTTCCAACGCAGGGGTTGTGGGTTTGACTCCTGGTTGGCTAGCTGAGATTCCACAAGTCTTGTGGCCAGAAAATACCAAAACATAAAACAGAAGCAATATTGTAACAAATTCAGTAAAAATTCTAAACAACAACAACAAATAGGAAGTGCTTTCCCTAGAGATTGTGGTAATGCTAACATCACATTAACCTCTGTTAACATGGAGGTGCTGAATCTATGCTAGTTAATTTGTGAGACAGTATCACATTGTAAAGATTACTTTCTTGCTGCCATATTTGCCTATTGACTGCTGTTACAATGCTGCTTAAAATCTTTAAAGACTTAAAGTCAATCTGCTTCTGATTTTATAGTCCTCTAAAATTGCTAGTTAAATTTCCTAGGCACTGTCAAAAAAAGGTGGGGGAAGAGAAGACAGAAAAAATACAAAGACAAGGAATACATATTGCTAAATTATAAGTTCCTAGTACTCAGGGACTTATCATTGTTGCCTTGAGATCATCAAACATTCTCATTTGTTCATGGTTGACTTTAAGGGTGGTTTATTGAATTGCATGTCCAGACAAAGAAAATCCCACAGCTAATATGACTAGAGAATAAAGATGAAATTTTGCATATGCTACATGAAATCAATTGTATAACTTTACAATAATATATTACATAGGGGTAAAAATATGTAAGTGGACTAATATAATGACAAAAATGTAGGCATGTCTGAATTTCTAAATATGTCCAAATAGCTATGGTATTAAATATTGTGAAAAGATGATTGCCTCAAGTGGTCACTTTTTACTTGATTCTCCTTTCTCAGCTTTACTGAGGTATAATTGACAAACAAAATGGTAAGATATTTAAAGAGTACAATGTGATGATCATATATACATATATGATTGTATATACATATATGATTATATATATAATATGTATACATATGTGTGTGAAAACATTGTGAAAGGAATCCTCCTACCAAGTTAATTAACATATCCTTATCACCTCTCGCATACTGGTTTACCTTTTGCAAAAATATTTGATATCAAAAACTTCCTTCTTATTTATGAACAAAGAGTAGCAAAGATTATCAGTGTCTAAGTTTCCCAAACATGTCATCTAGTGATGCAATTTGATTTATAACTTATTATAAATTAGTATATATCATTATATTATCAGTATATATCATATATTAAAACAAAAAGAAAACCATTCTTCTTCTTCTGGGTCTAGTAGGCTCTTTAAGAAATTAAGTAAATTTCTACGATTTAAAAAAATTACTTCCTGTTTACAGTTTTTATAAATACTGACTACATTCCTCATGCTGTACCATGTCTCCTTGAACCTATCTTACACCCAATAATTGGTACCTCCCACTCCTCTTTTATACTGCTCCCTCACTGGTAATCACTAGTTTATTCTAGATATCCTTGAATTTGTTTCTTTTTTGTTATATTCACTAGTTTGTTGTAATTTTTCAATTCTACATATAGATAATATCATACTGTACTGATCTTTCTCTGTCTGACTTAGTCTAAAGCCCTCCAAATCTATCCTTGTTGCTGCAGCTGACAACATTTTGTTCTTTTAAATGGCTGAGTAGTATTCCATCGTGTGCGCATGTGGATATGCATGTGTATATGACATCTTCATTTATTCATCAGCTGATGAACACTCAGGCAGTTTCCATATCTTGGATATTGTAAATAACACTGCTATGAACACTGAGTGGATGTATCTTTTCAAATTAGTGTTTTTGTTTCTTTGGCTATATACCCAGGAATGGAATGCTGGGTCATGTAGTAGCTCTCTTTTTAGTTTTTGAGAAACCTCCATATTGTTCTCCACAGGGGCGGTACCAATTTACATTCTCACTGACAGTGTACAAGAGAACTATTAATGTTACATCCCAGATAAACCTGGGATCCTACCAGACATCAGTGAGAATTCTATGTAGCAAAATTAAACAGAGTAAATTTCCCTCCATCAATCTATCATGTCACCTCTCTGCCTTACACCACAAAGTATCCATCATGTGTTAAGGTACAGTCAGAACTCAGGGGAGGGAGAGGAGCACCTTGTGACCTGAGGGCATGTGAGTGATGTCACCAGTGCTCCTAAACAAGCCCATTGTGTGTGGGGGGGCGAGGGGGGAAGGGGGACTGAATTTTAGCTAGTACTCTGCAGGCTCAGCAACCCAACCATGATAACAGCAATAACATCAGACAGCATTTGCTTAGTGTAGACAAAACATAATCTTGTACTAGGAGGTTTAATTCATTAAGTTTAATCCTATCAAGATCTCAGGGCAAAAACACTCTAGCTCGATTTCTGCCCAGAGGGAAAAGTTAAGTAATGGGGACTTTGTTAACCAAATGAAATAAGAAGTGCTGGAACAGAAATGTTACCTTTCCAAGGTCATCGTTCCATTTAACCAGTAAGTAAAGTGGTGTTCAGGGAACTGGGTGCGTGCTGTGTGCTCAGTCACTTCAGTCGAGTTTGACTCTTTGTGACTTGTGGACTGTAGCCCGCGAGGCTCCTCTGTCAATGGGATTCTCTAAGCAAGAATACTGGAGTGGGTTGCCATGCCCTCCTCCAGGGGATCTTTCCATCCAAGGAATCGAACCCATGTTTCCTGCGTCTCCTGGATTGCAGGCAGATTCTTTACCCACGGAGTCACTTGGGAAGCCACAAGGAACTGGGTACTGGCTTTAAATGTGTGAGGAAAAGATGGTGCAAGGCACAGGAAGGGACTCTGAAAAGAATTTAGGTATGATACAGCATGATACATTCAGGGAGTCACTCAAACAAGACTCAGAGTTTACCAGAGCCTGGTATATTTCTATTTCTCTCTGAAAAAAAGAAAACAAAACAGCATCCCACTGACATGGTTCTTATTTTTGCTGAGCCCTTTTTTGATCAGCTGTTTGACTAGGTGCTGTCTTTGTAAGAGGCCCCACTAGACATTCTATTATACTTTGTAGCACTGGTGGTGGGTGCAAACTTCATGTTCTCCTCTAGAAAAATCTCAATTAAGGTTTTTATAAGTTGGATGGTTTTATTCAAAAGGATACTGCCTTTTATCTTTAAAAACTCAGTATTATACTTAAACTAAATTTGAGATATCCATTATATTTATATATAGTTAGTTTACTTTCATTTTGTAATTTGCTCAGGCTCTAAAGGATAGTAAATTTGGGCTGCTAGTCAACTCTCATTTTTCAAACAGAAAGTAAACCAAGATGAGTATTGGCCTTTGGAGGGATGAAGGAAATCTTTGCCATGATTGTATCTATGAATTAGTGGTTTTCTAAATCTCATGGAAATAATAATATCCAGTTTTAAACTGTTAAACAAGGACACTCTAAGTCATGAATTGGTTCTAGAAGGCAATGTGATCTATAACGTGCAATCATTTTATTATTGTGCATTAGAGAAAACCCTACCTTCGTCCTATTGCTCAATGTGAACAAGTCTGAACATTTTTCACGTGAAGCATACTTCTGTATGATGCCATAATATCCCAAATGCAAATATGGTAAAAGACTACTGAGAAGTAATGGGGGGGGGGGGGTGTTGCTTTTGCATGTTAGGTGTGCATATATATCTACTTGTTCTAGATTGAAGTAATGTGGTGTGGTCACTCATGGTTTGTAATATTCAGCTTTTTTCTTGGAAGATCTGGTTGCAGGGCATCTCTCCCTTTAAGGGGTTGCAGCTTCAGTTAATTGCATGGGTGTGGTTCTGTCCACAGGATGCTACCTTTTTTGCATCTTGCTCTTTGTCCCTCAGTGTCTTTCTCATTCCTGGAAGGCTGCCTGGAAAGGACATCTTAGGAACCACAGCCGCCTGTACTTGCACAGTTGTGTTTCTATGAAGAAGGTCAAGGTCAATTTTGGACTGTAAAATGTAGAAACTGACCTCCAAACCAAGAGGAAGTACCAGTTTTACAACTTGTCCAGGAAATTCTATTCTTAATATTTTAAAGATGTACATGCTTGATAAGTTTTTCAGTATCAGCTAGGTCAAGGAGTGTATTTTGAGGTGACTACTTTGCATAGTTCTACCATACTTTGAAAATTACAGGATCAATGGAAAGGAAAGATTTGAGTTGTTTAAGTAGAATGTCATATTGCACCTCAGAATTCAAAACTCATGTTGGTCAGCAGTAGAAGGTAAAAATAGATCCGGCTTTACCTAATGAAGTCTTTAAAATGCAGTGTGATTATTTGTTTAAGCTTTCATGTAAGTACAGTAATTTAGAAATGCTCAAGAGATCACTGTTGAGGTTTGTTTTTTTTTTGGCTCAGTCAGTTGCCTTTGCAATTTATTTGCTGCTCCAACCGTACATGCTGGAGAATGCATAAATTATGCTATGACATTTTCCTGGGGAAAGCAAATCATTTTGAGGGTCACATCATGGCTCTGATGATATCATTTCAATGGTCTCAAGTCACAAAGCACTTTCTCTATTATATGTAGTCAGATGGTTCACTTATTGAGAGATTTCAAAACACTTTGTCTGTGACATATCCAAATCGCCTAGTTTGCATAGCATACTGGAGTCAGTGGAAAGGATAGAGGTAAGGGTGCACGCAGCCTCACCAGGCTCCTTCCCATGAGTCTGAGAGCAAAGAGCCTTAACACTTTGCACACTTATAACCCACTTATAGGCACCCGGATTGATCTACTTAGACCTACTTTCCTGGCTTATCTGCACAGTCCAGATACCCATCACCTAGAGTCAACTGTCACATTTTAGAGTTGAATGGGATCTAAAAATCCTTTGGAATGACCATTCAATTCAGTTTTCTTGGAAGATCTAGGTTGCAGGGCATCTCTCCCTTTAAGGGGTTGCAGCTTCAGTTAATTGCATGGGTGTGGTTCTGTCCACAGGATGCTACCTTTTTTGCATCTTGCTCTTTGTCCCTCAGTGTCTTTCTCATTCCTGGAAGGCTGCCTGGAAAGGACATCTTAGGAACCACAGCCGCCTGTACTTGCACAGTTGTGTTTCTATGAAGAAGGTCAAGGTCAATTTTGGACTGTAAAATGTAGAAACTGACCTCCAAACCAAGAGGAAGTACCAGTTTTACAACTTGTCCAGGAAATTCTATTCTTAATATTTTAAAGATGTACATGCTTGATAAGTTTTTCAGTATCAGCTAGGTCAAGGAGTGTATTTTGAGGTGACTACTTTGCATAGTTCTACCATACTTTGAAAATTACAGGATCAATGGAAAGGAAAGATTTGAGTTGTTTAAGTAGAATGTCATATTGCACCTCAGAATTCAAAACTCATGTTGGTCAGCAGTAGAAGGTAAAAATAGATCCGGCTTTACCTAATGAAGTCTTTAAAATGCAGTGTGATTATTTGTTTAAGCTTTCATGTAAGTACAGTAATTTAGAAATGCTCAAGAGATCACTGTTGAGGTTTGTTTTTTTTTTGGCTCAGTCAGTTGCCTTTGCAATTTATTTGCTGCTCCAACCGTACATGCTGGAGAATGCATAAATTATGCTATGACATTTTCCTGGGGAAAGCAAATCATTTTGAGGGTCACATCATGGCTCTGATGATATCATTTCAATGGTCTCAAGTCACAAAGCACTTTCTCTATTATATGTAGTCAGATGGTTCACTTATTGAGAGATTTCAAAACACTTTGTCTGTGACATATCCAAATCGCCTAGTTTGCATAGCATACTGGAGTCAGTGGAAAGGATAGAGGTAAGGGTGCACGCAGCCTCACCAGGCTCCTTCCCATGAGTCTGAGAGCAAAGAGCCTTAACACTTTGCACACTTATAACCCACTTATAGGCACCCGGATTGATCTACTTAGACCTACTTTCCTGGCTTATCTGCACAGTCCAGATACCCATCACCTAGAGTCAACTGTCACATTTTAGAGTTGAATGGGATCTAAAAATCCTTTGGAATGACCATTCAATTCACAGATAAAACAACAGAGAAAGAAATCACCAGCATGATAAAGTGGGGAGGGGGGGATTTTGAAAACAAAACTAGGTCTGAATCAGGTTTTCTGTTTAGTACATCTGTAAGCTTAGCCACGCTACCAAGCCTTATAGAGGCTCAACTACAAAACAGGGATAATTCTATTTGCTTTGTTATAATATTTTAAGATTAGAAATAACACATGTGTGCCACACACCACATACCAAGCAGGTGTGGGGCACATAATTAATTTCTAATTTGCTTAGTGACTTTCCCAGTTTCTAGAGCAAGACAGGATGTCTGAATTAAAATTCTAGCTCCCAGTTCAGTACATTGTTCATATATTATGATACCTTGGATATTTCAAAATATTTTGACTCCTTATGTTAAAGAAGAATATTTGCGTTCCCCTCAGCAAATTCATATGCTGAAACCTTAAGCCCCAAATTGATAGTTTTAGGAAGTGGGGGCCTTTAGGAGATGCTTGGATTTAGGAAAAGTCATGAAAGTAGAGCTCCTGTGATGAAATTAGTGTTATAAGAAGAAGAAGAAGCTATCCTGGTGATATAGTGGTAAAGAAACTGACCACAATGCAGGAGAGATGGATTCAATTTCTGGGTTGGGGAGATCCCCTGGAGAAGGAAATGAAAACCTACTCTAGTATTTTTGCCTGAGAAATTCTATGGACAGAGGAGCCTGGCAGGCTACAATCTATGGGGTCACAAGAGCCAGATACGACTTACTGACTTAATTACCACCACCACCACCACCATAAGAGGAAGAAGAGATTGGAATTCTCTTCATCATATGAGGATGCAGTGAGGAGACAGCCATCTGCAAATCAGTAAGATTTTCACCAGATACCAAATCTGCTGGCAATTTGGTCTTGGATTTGTCAGCCTCCAGAACTCTGAGAAATAGATGATTGTTGTTTAAGTCATCCAGTCAACGGTATTTTGTTATAGCAGCCCAAGCTGACTAATACACTCTACTTCTACATATTAAGTTTCGTATCACCAATTTAGTGGTTTTCAACTTCCACTTCATTGCAGCAAGTAAACGTAAGGAGAAAAATCTTTTGGTAAGAATCGCTAAAGCAACCAGTATTTGGAGAACACTTTTAGTTGTCAGAGTATTTTCACAGAGTTAGACACTCTGAGAAAGGAATTGCAACCATTCATGTCTTCAACACCTTGTTATACAGATGAGGCAGCCTCAGTCAGAGAAGCTAAGGATGGTCCAGGCTTATTGCCTCTGCATAACAGGACTCAAATAGAGTTGGTCCCGAGTCCTGCATTTTCACTGCTCTAAATGTTTCACTTCTGGATTTTGCAGTTGCCTCTGTAATAGGTGATGATTTCCCCCATGGATCAAGGAACCTGGCAGGCTACATGCAGTCCATAGTCTCAAAGAGTTGGATACAACTTAGTGACAAACAACAAGAACTAGATTGAGATGCTGATGGTTCAGACTCCTAACTGCACACAGTGGATCAAGATGTAAGTACTTAGAGAAAGAGGAATAAGACCCACAATGGTAGTGGAGCAGGTATTAGGGGAGCAGGCACAGGAGGAAGCTGTAGGGCAGGGCGCTAAGAAGTGCATGAGCTGAAGACTCCTCTGGATGTTTTCAAGGCATCCAGGGTAACTGTAATTTGCAAAAAAAGAATTCTGTCATTTGAGGCCTCTGCAAAGTGCCAAGATGCCTCTTAACAGTATCATAGCATACCTTAGGTATAGACTAAGGTTTTCTGGTGTTTTGCTAAGACGAGAGTATTTTACCAAGTACTACTGAGCTCTTCATTAAACTAAAAAGCTGAAGTGATGGATCAAAAAAAAAAAAGAAGAATTAGTGATCAGTTCAACCAATATTCTTGACATCTGTGATGATCTGAATGGATTACATGTTAACATCCTCAGGAGACTTGACTCATCATGTAAAGTTGCTAAGTTTATTTACCTTGTTTCAAAGATAGAGAAGTTACAAAAATATAAGAGCTTAAGATTAATATAAAAAAGATTACAGAAACTAATCTGCATATATTTAGCTCTGTAGGGCCTTTAAAAAACATAGGCTGAATTTGCCAAAAATATATGTGCCATTAAAAATAGAGGATTGATCCAGTGAAATCAGCCTACAGAAAGAATTGGTGCCAGCCCTAATCCATCTGAAGAGCAGTAATTTGTTATTCTTCACCAAATTACTTGTTCTAAAATTTGGATGAATTTTTCTTATTTATGAAAGATTGCACTAGCCTTTGGTTTAGCATTTCATTTTAAACATACTTAACAGACTAATCTAGGTACTAAATAGCAAACATCACTTGAATTTACTGGACATGTAATATATATCATATATTCTTCTGGATGCTACATGTATGCACATATGTGAATGTGTATTATCTGTTGTCTACACTACAGCCAGGCAAAGTGAGCAATGTAAATCTCATTTTGTCTGAGGGGAACTGAGATGCAGTTCGTTTGATGATTGGCTTAGATTAGAATCCTGTCTTCCCAATCTTATGCTCCTTTGTCATAATATACATTCTGAAATATAGGGGTGTACAGATATTTGATATTCAAGCCATTTTAAATATACAGTATGATTGACTTATTTATTCTACAATTATTGATTCCAATTTCATTATGTTCCAGGTTTTGTTACAAGAGCTGAGTCTACATTGATGAACACAACCAACAGGAGGCCCCTACCCACTTGGGCTTTTTATTATTCTGTAGGGGAGTTTGGTGCTAACTGTTCTATTAAGGACAAAAACATAAATGATTGTTTGTGACAGGTGCTATTTCAAGTCTCTACATGCTTATTTTAAGAAAAGAAAAAAATTATGAAAATACTATAATGCAACCATTTTGATTCTTGCATTTTGTCTTCAGAGGTTACAAACAAATTTCTCATGGAGATAGATTTTTAATCCCTTCTTCAAACGATAGAGAATAAGTCATTCCTCCCCAGGTAAATGTATACACTGATGTCTCCTTCTGAAGACTCATCATACATAGATTTCCTAACATGGCTCACTGAGAGGATCTTTTACCACATCTAGAATGAAAAATAATTGAGAATATTTCCATTTTTGCAAAGAAGTCACATAAAAATACTGACAACATGAGAGGCAGCTACAAAATTAAAAGATGCTTGTTCCTGGGAAGAAAAGCTATGACAAACCTAGTCAGTATACTAAAAATCACAGTCATCACTATGCCAGCAAAGGTCCCTAAGTCAAAGCTATGATTTTTCCCAGTAGTCATGCTCAGATATGAGAGTTGGACCATAAAGAAGGCTGAACACCAAAGAACTGATGCTTTCAAATTGTGGTGCTATAGAAGACTTTTGAGAGTGCCTTGGACTGCAAAGAGATCTAAAAAGGAAATAACCCTGAATATTCATTGGAAGGATCGATGCTGAATCTGAAGTTCTAATACTTTGGCCACCAGATGCAAAGAGCTGACTCATTAGAAAAGACCCAGTTGCTGGAATGATTGAGAGTAGGAGGAGAAGGGGATAACAGGAATGAGATGCTTGGATAGCGTCACTGACTCAATGGACATGGGTTTGAGCAAAGTCTAGGAGACGGTGAAGGATAGGGAAGATTGGCATGCTGCGGTCCTTGGGTTTTCAAAGAGTCAGACACAACTTAGTAACTGAACAACATGAGAGTTACAGGTACATAATTTCCAGGAACTGACTTGTTTTTTTTTGCTTAACATTTTTAACCTTGCATTAGTTAACAGAGAATTAAACATCTCTGAGTTTTTTTTTTTTTTTTACTTTGAGAAATGTGAACTAATTAAGAGTTAATGATTAATTAATAACTAAAATTTATGGTCTCCCTCCAATGTGTTTTCTTTTATTTCAAAATATCACTTAGCAAATTCTTCTATTGGTTGTCCCAAGTTCACACTAATGAGATTTGTGACTTCTAATGTATCCTTGATCTCATTCTGTCTGTCAACGTCTCTGCCTCATTCATGCTGAATTTTGTCGAACCTTGAACCTTATAGTTACTGCAGTTTCTCTCCTTTCATTACTAACACCAACTTGTCTCTGATTCACCTGTTTCTATTTTAAATGAATCTCTGAGCAGAAGACAATCATGTTCAATTGCCGCTCTTTCTAAGAGTGGAGATCTTCCAGTCAAGCGGGGAACTTCAACTGTAGAAGTTTCAGCTTCCTTTAAATGGGGCTCAGCATAAATAGACTTGCCCAGATGTGCCTGAGAAAGAGTGTCAAAAGAAAAAGATCAAAATAAAGGCACAAATGAAGCCAAGAAGAGTTGCCTATTGTTCTAGACTCTTAGATCTTTTCTTTAAAATGAAATGCTTGACTGACAAGGTTTCAAATACTTGCCTTTCTTTAATAAGGGTAACTCAATGAGTTGACATAATTGTGCAAAAGTGCCTTCCAGAAGTGCCAAATAAGCCAGAAAGAAATAAGTCCCAATCAATATTACACTGACTAATCCAATTCAATATTCTGTAAGATTTTGCAGCTAATACAAATTATTCCTAAGAGACTGAGAAACTGAGATCACCTGAGACAAATCTTACCTTCTCTTGATGCTTTTATGTTTTGACTTTGGGTACCGGGTGGTGGTAGTGTTAACGTTTCCATTATGAACTCAGCTCTTAGATTTTATTCTTCTATTTACGTTGTTTAACTTATAGCCCGAAGCCTGCAGAGGGGGAGGGAAGCCTCATATTCAGATTGGGCTAAAGGGGAAGGTTATTTAAATAAAACTTTCCATAGCCCAAGTTCTTGACTTATAGGTTAGAGGTGATTATGTCACCTTTTCCAAATATAAGAAGTGACTTAAAAGTGTAGAGACTATTGTCATTACTTTAAAACAGGTGATTCACACTGAGTGTACTTCCAGGATGGGGAGTTAGTTCCTCCTATCTGCCCAGGTAGGCAGAGCAGAGACCTCCTCCCAACCTTCCCTGACTTCAAAGGAGAGGTTATAGTCCCATCTCCTCCTAGGTTTGGGATGGGGTGGAGTTAAACAATTTAGGCAGAAAAGCTTTCTTCTTTCTAGGAAAAAATGTAGTATATTGAAATATATAATATATATAGAAACTTATCTAAATTTCTATACGGGGATTGCTATATAAATCTCATCTACATGTCCTTATATAAGAAACTTCTATAGAGAAATGTATTCATATAGATAGATAGATAGATATACATGCATATGTGCTAAGTCACTTCAGTCATGTCCAGCTCTTTGTGACCCTATGGACTCTAGCCTGCCAGGATCCTCTCTCCATGGGGTTCTCCAGGAAAGAATACTGGAGTGGGTTGCCATGCTCTCCTCTAGGGGATCTTCCTGACTCAGGGATCAAACCCCTGTCTCTGTCTTCTGCATTGGGAAGTTGGTTCTTTATCTCTAGAGCTACGTGGGAAACCTATCTGTCTGTCTATCTACACATATATTTGAAATATGAAAAAATATGGCAGCAGTCAAGTTTTCAGTGTAGAGGAAAGAATGCTTAACTCTGAGTTTGACAACCTGGATACCTCCCAATAATGAGGCCTTGAGAAGCACATGAAATTTCTAAACCCAGCTTGGTTTCCTCACTGTTGTACTAACTTCTATCCTACTAATCAGGTTATTGTGAGCATGAAATAAAGTAATCTATGTGAAAGTGATTAGAAACCTGTGATGCCCTATATGATAGTCAAGTATTAATCATATCACCTGCTTTTACTTGCTTGCACTGGTCAACATCTTTGCTTACGTGTCTTAAAGCCATATGAGGAGTTCCACAGAATTTATACTGGAAGGCAAAGGAAATGTGATTCTATCTATAAAAATATTTATTTTGTATATAACATTAACAGCCAAAGGAGTGAAAGAATGCATTTGTGTGAATATGTATGGAAGAATATGTGCAAATGAAGTAGGAAAAAACAAAGTTAGCATGACACTCTAGTTAGAGGAGTAATTGTATGTTTTAGGGTGAAAAGTGCAAGTCGCAGGAGATGCGTGTCACTGGGGCCAGGACAGCGGTAGGCTCACTCTCAGTGGTCCAGGCAACTGGTCCCACTCTGTTGTCACTCGTCACCTGCTTGTCCCTTGCTGTTCTCTGAGGCCCATGGAGACTCTTGGCACGTACCTGTAGCAAACAGGAACTTGGATCTTCTCTTATCAATATTGAAATATATAATATATATAGAAACTTATCTAAATTTCTATACGGGGATTGCTATATAAATCTCATCTACATGTCCTTATATAAGAAACTTCTATAGAGAAATGTATTCATATAGATAGATAGATAGATATACATGCATATGTGCTAAGTCACTTCAGTCATGTCCAGCTCTTTGTGACCCTATGGACTCTAGCCTGCCAGGATCCTCTCTCCATGGGGTTCTCCAGGAAAGAATACTGGAGTGGGTTGCCATGCTCTCCTCTAGGGGATCTTCCTGACTCAGGGATCAAACCCCTGTCTCTGTCTTCTGCATTGGGAAGTTGGTTCTTTATCTCTAGAGCTACGTGGGAAACCTATCTGTCTGTCTATCTACACATATATTTGAAATATGAAAAAATATGGCAGCAGTCAAGTTTTCAGTGTAGAGGAAAGAATGCTTAACTCTGAGTTTGACAACCTGGATACCTCCCAATAATGAGGCCTTGAGAAGCACATGAAATTTCTAAACCCAGCTTGGTTTCCTCACTGTTGTACTAACTTCTATCCTACTAATCAGGTTATTGTGAGCATGAAATAAAGTAATCTATGTGAAAGTGATTAGAAACCTGTGATGCCCTATATGATAGTCAAGTATTAATCATATCACCTGCTTTTACTTGCTTGCACTGGTCAACATCTTTGCTTACGTGTCTTAAAGCCATATGAGGAGTTCCACAGAATTTATACTGGAAGGCAAAGGGAAATGTGATTCTATCTATAAAAATATTTATTTTGTATATAACATTAACAGCCAAAGGAGTGAAAGAATGCATTTGTGTGAATATGTATGGAAGAATATGTGCAAATGAAGTAGGAAAAAACAAAGTTAGCATGACACTCTAGTTAGAGGAGTAATTGTATGTTTTAGGGTGAAAAGTGCAAGTCGCAGGAGATGCGTGTCACTGGGGCCAGGACAGCGGTAGGCTCACTCTCAGTGGTCCAGGCAACTGGTCCCACTCTGTTGTCACTCGTCACCTGCTTGTCCCTTGCTGTTCTCTGAGGCCCATGGAGACTCTTGGCACGTACCTGTAGCAAACAGGAACTTGGATCTTCTCTTATCAATATATTGGCAACCTGAAATGACCTCAAGGAAGCTGAGACAGAGTAACCGACCTCAGCCAATCTGGGTTCACCCCCTACACATCAGGATTAGTATAACTCTTCACACCTGTGTTAGTGTGCACCACACTTGAGTCACTAGCAAGGACACAAGCTGTGTCCCCTGGAACAACCATCATGCTTTCATGTGTTCAGCTTGCCTCTGAACCACTCACTTGAGCTTGCTTTCTTTGCTTTTGGCCAAAGGCACCCCGCGTATATTTGCAGACACATCTATGTTTCTATACCCAGTCTGCACAAGTGTGCACAGCCTGCAGGCTACACTCCCATCCCTAATGTTTCCTAGTTACACTCAGACACCCTCCACAAAGGTGAGCTCCATGCTCTTCTTCAAGACCCAGTTCAGAAGGGCCAAGCACTACTGACCCACTTAGGTTCTTCTATGCAAACATGGCTGCTAGTTGGCCCTATGTTTACATGCTGATATGTTTGTTGGAATTCTGGAGGCTGTATTTTCTTAACCATGATTTCTAGATTTTGTACTATGTTTATGGTTAGGGCTTGGAGCAGAGAAGAATTATTGGTATTTTTATAGTTCTGAACTACTTCCTTCAAAATCCAATTGTATATTAATATTACTCAGGCACTATATGTCTTAGCTTTTTGCATTCAGTGTTCTAAATATTTTGATACTTCTTCTTTGAAAGGAAGTAGTTAAAACATTTCTGCAATAGGTAAGTGCCTAGAGACCACCAGAATAAATTTGTGACATTTTCCTTCCAAGCCAAGAGGTACCAAGGTGTGGCATATGAAAAGTTTAATTGAGATTAAATACACTCATTTTAAAATTAGCAGAACGGCAGCAAGTAATAAAATTGTGGTAGCATTTTGGCACATTTTCTGGTATTCATATATTCACAAGTCTACCTTTCACTTGCTAAAATGGCAAATGGAGACTATATCTATGATATAATCAAGTTCTAGAAAATTCAGTAAGTATGCTCGGTTAAGTTTGACATCTTGGAGAAATAATTTATGTTTTCAAAAATTCCTAGCGTTTTCTGAGGCCCATGGAGACTCTTGGCACGTACCTGTAGCAAACAGGAACTTGGATCTTCTCTTATCAATATATTGGCAACCTGAAATGACCTCAAGGAAGCTGAGACAGAGTAACCGACCTCAGCCAATCTGGGTTCACCCCTACACATCAGGATTACTATAACTCTTCACACCTGTGTTAGTGTGCACCACACTTGAGTCACTAGCAAGGACACAAGCTGTGTCCCCTGGAACAACCATCATGCTTTCATGTGTTCAGCTTGCCTCTGAACCACTCACTTGAGCTTGCTTTCTTTGCTTTTGGCCAAAGGCACCCCGCGTATATTTGCAGACACATCTATGTTTCTATACCCAGTCTGCACAAGTGTGCACAGCCTGCAGGCTACACTCCCATCCCTAATGTTTCCTAGTTACACTCAGACACCCTCCACAAAGGTGAGCTCCATGCTCTTCTTCAAGACCCAGTTCAGAAGGGCCAAGCACTACTGACCCACTTAGGTTCTTCTATGCAAACATGGCTGCTAGTTGGCCCTATGTTTACATGCTGATATGTTTGTTGGAATTCTGGAGGCTGTATTTTCTTAACCATGATTTCTAGATTTTGTACTATGTTTATGGTTAGGGCTTGGAGCAGAGAAGAATTATTGGTATTTTTATAGTTCTGAACTACTTCCTTCAAAATCCAATTGTATATTAATATTACTCAGGCACTATATGTCTTAGCTTTTTGCATTCAGTGTTCTAAATATTTTGATACTTCTTCTTTGAAAGGAAGTAGTTAAAACATTTCTGCAATAGGTAAGTGCCTAGAGACCACCAGAATAAATTTGTGACATTTTCCTTCCAAGCCAAGAGGTACCAAGGTGTGGCATATGAAAAGTTTAATTGAGATTAAATACACTCATTTTAAAATTAGCAGAACGGCAGCAAGTAATAAAATTGTGGTAGCATTTTGGCACATTTTCTGGTATTCATATATTCACAAGTCTACCTTTCACTTGCTAAAATGGCAAATGGTGACTATATCTATGATATATAAATCATGTTTATGTTTCCTAGAACCAGAAATTCAGGTCCAAGTATGCTCGGTTAAGTTTGACATCTTGGGGAGAAATAATTTATGTTTTCAAAAATTCCTAGGTCAGAAATTTTGCATAACATTTACCAAATGAATCTCTATTTCATCAATGATTAAAAAGCAGTGGAAATTTTCAGAAAGGGTACATTCTACCTTAATGCTCAAGGGTAGAATTTCTGGAATGCTGGTACATACCTTAAGAAGTATTTCTTACAAACACATTAAACACGTATGCATTTAGAAGAATTTTGCTTAGTGGTAGTATCAGATATTAAGAGCAAAAATATTCACAGCTGTGAAAAAATCTACCTTGATTCAACATGCACTTTTTTATAAATTTGCATATTTCCAAGAAATGCAATATTTCTAGAAATGCAATATTTTCCCATTGACTTAATAGCAATTACTGAAATGTTTTCATACAGACTTATCTTTCAAACAATATACAAGTCATTTTTTTCAGAATGTTCTGAACTACTTCCTTCAAAACACAATTGTATATTAAATCCCTTTTCTTCTTTGTATATTTCCTTTCCAAAATCTGACAGTGGATACAAATTGCTTTTGTTATGAGAAAGTGTATTTAATTACTATATAAATTAGATACATTTCAAAAAATATCTAATATTAGCTAGTTAAACCAGTACACATTCATGCAATGAGTTAATAGTCAATCATTAAAACTCAAAAGAGAAAAATGATGACATAATAGAATTCAAATAATATATGATAAAGGCCTGTTTCAAAATGGTAAAAAAAAATATTTTGAAAGAAAATAATGTGCACATACATGTATAGAGAAAAACATAGTGAAGTATTAACTGTGGTTGTCTTTGGTAAAAAAATGTGAATGTTTTCATTCTTTTTGAAAATTTTGTACATTTTCCAAACTTCTCTGAGAATGGTATATGATCTTGTCAGTAGGAAATACCTCTACTTTAAAATTAACATGTAGTACTTATACAGAACTTTTAAAATTCTATGTTTAACACACATGGTACGGAGAGTGCATGAGATCTTTGTACAGGATCAGAGCAAGCAAATGCACAGAAATGTAAAACAGGATATAGCATTCAGTGAATGGCAGGCAGATCTGTGGAACTGAAGAGATAGACAAGGCCAAGCATAGTGTGCTCTAAATCAAGCTAAGAAATTTAAACTCTCTAGTGGTGATGACCGTGACAAGCACAAATGAAGGGTAACCATACATATTGGCTTACCCAAGCACCCTACTGTAGTTCTATTGTAGCAGCATAATTATTAGGGGCATCTTCTTTTATTATCAAAATTGTCTGGGTTTAGATGATAAATCATGTTATACCATCAATTTGTATAGCTACCAGGAAGGCTTATGCACCACAGAAGGCTTATTACTAGGAAAGTGACACAAAGAGATTTACATTTTGGAAACAGATTCTTGCCTACACTGAGAAAAT
The DNA here is from genome assembly GCA_022376925.1 of Tragulus kanchil. Classification (NCBI taxonomy): domain Eukaryota; kingdom Metazoa; phylum Chordata; class Mammalia; order Artiodactyla; family Tragulidae; genus Tragulus; species Tragulus kanchil. Next base: position 38,514,334 of record JAIOJX010000025.1, read on the forward strand.
GAATTGCGTGGAGCATGCAGGAGTGTGGCTGGGGTGAGCAATTAAGAAACTGTTGCAAAATTAATGGGTACTAAGTAGTAAGGTTCCTGTGGAGAGGACAGGAGAGACTCTTCATATAGAAGAACAGGATGAGACATTCCTACAAGAGATGCTTTAAGTAGAAGTGTTTGTTTAAAGTCAATTGTAGGAAGTTCTAGAATAGCACTGTCCAATAGAACTTTCTGCACTGATGAAACTACTCTTTATTTGGGCTGTCCAATAGGGTAACCTCTAGCCCTATGTGGGTAGTGACAATTTGAAACTGGGTTTTAAATTATATTGCATTTTAATTTAAATTTTAATAGTTTCATGTCTCAGGGCTTCTGGACTGGAGAAAGTACTTCTGGCTTTTATCTGTAAAAATATGAGGGAAAGATCTGGCCTAGTGTTGTAGCTTTGTGAAGGATCAGTTAGGTAGAGGGCTTATTAATGCATTTGGCCTACAGAGTACTGGTCTCATATATTTTTAAAAATTACTTTTTATTGGAGCATAGTTACTTTACAATGTTGTGTTAGTTTTAACTGTACTGCAAATTGGGATCAGCCATACATATACATATATCCCCTCCCTTTTGGACTTCCTTCCTATTCAGGTTACCACAGAACATTAAGTAGAGCTTCCTTCCTATTCATAGGAAACTTATTAATTCATGAACTTTCAAAATTCTATGTTTAACACACATGGTACGGAGAGTGCATGAGATCTTTGTACAGGATCAGAGCAAGCAAATGCACAGAAATGTAAAACAGGATATAGCATTCAGTGAATGGCAGGCAGATCTGTGGAACTGAAGAGATAGACAAGGCCAAGCATAGTGTGCTCTAAATCAAGCTAAGAAATTTAAACTCTCTAGTGGTGATGACCGTGACAAGCACAAATGAAGGGTAACCATACATATTGGCTTACCCAAGCACCCTACTGTAGTTCTATTGTAGCAGCATAATTATTAGGGGCATCTTCTTTTATTATCAAAATTGTCTGGGTTTAGATGATAAATCATGTTATACCATCAATTTGTATAGCTACCAGGAAGGCTTATGCACCACAGAAGGCTTATTACTAGGAAAGTGACACAAAGAGATTTACATTTTGGAAACAGATTCTTGCCTACACTGAGAAAATGAATTGCGTGGAGCATGCAGGAGTGTGGCTGGGGTGAGCAATTAAGAAACTGTTGCAAAATTAATGGGTACTAAGTAGTAAGGTTCCTGTGGAGAGGACAGGAGAGACTCTTCATATAGAAGAACAGGATGAGACATTCCTACAAGAGATGCTTTAAGTAGAAGTGTTTGTTTAAAGTCAATTGTAGGAAGTTCTAGAATAGCACTGTCCAATAGAACTTTCTGCACTGATGAAACTACTCTTTATTTGGGCTGTCCAATAGGGTAACCTCTAGCCCTATGTGGGTAGTGACAATTTGAAACTGGGTTTTAAATTATATTGCATTTTAATTTAAATTTTAATAGTTTCATGTCTCAGGGCTTCTGGACTGGAGAAAGTACTTCTGGCTTTTATCTGTAAAAATATGAGGGAAAGATCTGGCCTAGTGTTGTAGCTTTGTGAAGGATCAGTTAGGTAGAGGGCTTATTAATGCATTTGGCCTACAGAGTACTGGTCTCATATATTTTTAAAAATTACTTTTTATTGGAGCATAGTTACTTTACAATGTTGTGTTAGTTTTAACTGTACTGCAAATTGGGATCAGCCATACATATACATATATCCCCTCCCTTTTGGACTTCCTTCCTATTCAGGTTACCACAGAACATTAAGTAGAGCTTCCTGGGCTATACAGTAGGTTTTCATTAGCTATATATTTTATGCATAGTGTAATGTGTCAATACAATACTGTATATGTGACAATCCCAATAGAAAAGGGAAGGGCACCATCTTTAAGAGACTGGCAGTGAAAAGGAGCTTGCAAAGGGTCTGAGGAGACTCAGGAGAGGATGTTGGTTCAGTGGTCAAAGAAAGTCATAGTGCCAAGAAGGGAATGACTGACAGTAATAAAAGGTTTCATGCTGTAGGACATTCAAGGAAAATAGAGACATTTTTGAAGGATTGCAATTAGGAGATTCTAGAGGTGGGGAGACATTTGGAGGTTAATTGAAGGGTGCCGGTCTCATAGAGTGGATTAGTAATCTGAATTAGGATAATGCCGTTGAAGTTCCACCCTCAAAGGTAGTACGCACTGAGAGAGTTCAGATGTAGAGACAATGGATTTGACACTTAATTCAACGCACTGGCAGTCAAGGGGGTGGGATTCTGAAATGACGGAGAGATGTTGGTAAAAAGGCAAAGTTATGCTTTTCCTCTGAGACAGAAGCTGCAGTCTCTATACAGGTTGGAACAGGAAAAGTCAGCACCATTCTCTACCATTTCCCCATGCCCCAGTCCTTACAGAATTGTACAGTAGAGTTTTTGGTGGAACTACTCTCATAAGGAAAACTGTTCATGAGTCTGGGGAACTGCTTTTGCTTTTTTTCTTCCCTGATGATGTCAGAATAAAACCTGGAGGCTTGTTTACCATTTAAGTAGGGCAACTGCAGCAAAGACCCATAGATGAAAGGCAGGTGGAATTCAAGAAAGGAGGAGAGAATCAAAACATCCCTTCCCCATTCCTTCTCTGAATAAAAAATAAAAATTATTGAAGAAACACGCAAAGGTTTATCTGAGGGCTAGACAGATGCAAATATCTAAGTGTTCATCTGTAAACTGCCTTTGTGGGGGGCAACATGAGGGACTGGAGAAAACAATCCAACTGGTTGTCTGTCGAGTAAACTTGGGTTCTAATGCTGCTTCTATTGGTAAGTAATTATGACCTTGGCGAGTGAACTCCTCCAGGTAATAGTTACTCACTACACTAGATACACAGTTAATGTTTTTCAACCTTAAAATTCTATTAGTTTAAAGACTAATTTAACATTATATCTAAATGTTCTAAAATAAATCTGGATATATGAAACTGAGTTAAGTTTTGTTGACCTGTGTCACAAAATTTCATTCACTGCTTCAATGGATACATTTTAAATGATTTTAACAGTTGCGTTGGCCCTGTCTACAGGAAATCAATGTAAAAATAGATGGTGATACTGTGGTGTGCAGTCGTGTCTGACTCTTTGTAACTCCATGGGCAGTAGCCTGCCAGATTCCTCTGTCCATTGAATTTTCCAGGCAAGAATACTGTTAAAAATAGATAGTACAGAGACAAAGTGAGTTTTGCAAACTTAACAAAATGTAAAATACATAGGAGTTATTTTCAAAATACAAATAATGAGGTTGTATTTAGGCTGAGAACCTATATGACAAGTTTTCAGTTGAAACAACTGTTAAGGGTTCTTAATGGCACCTAGAGGGATGGAGAGTATGGCCAGTTAAAGATGGAATATTAATATTTTACATGATGGTTTCAATGTTTATTCAATATATATAAAGAGAGAAAGGAAGGACGGAAGGAGGGGATGAGAGGAGGAAAAGAGGGGGAAAGAAGGAAAGAGAGAGAGAGAAAGGAAGAAAAAGACAATGAAATTGATTATTATCACAAGTCTGTGTGATAGAAAATAACAGAATTTCAGTTCTTAATTGTCCAGTAACCGTGCTAATTGTCCTTGGACAAGTAATTATACCTCTGGGACCCCAGTTCCTTGTCCCTAAAATGACTGCTAAGATGGGGGTAGTTAGAATCACTAAATCCACCAGGGAAGGGGTCCCCCCAACACCATTCCTAGGAAGATGTGCTCATGTCTATGAAAAAAAGACATGGGGGGCTTCCCTGGTGGTCCAGTGGGTAAGGACACCGCCTTGCAGTGCAAGGGCGCCGGTTCGATCCCTGACCTGGGAAGATCCCACGTGCCGCAGAGCGGCTGGACCGATGTGTCCAATCACTGAGCCGGAGCTCTGGAGCGCATGCGCCCAGAGCTGGTGCTCTGCAACAACAGATGCCACCGCGATGGGAGGCCCACACGGGCCAAAAAACAAAGATGGATGAAACTAGACAAACAAAAGACCAGTGGAAGTGGCCCGCCCGTCCCCCTCCCTCCCCACCCCCGCCAAAATAAATAAATAAATAAATGTTTAAAAAAAAAAAAAGACATGGGAAAGCCTCCATTTGAGAGAAGAGATGTGGAGGGGCGCTCAGAAATACCCTGTGTCACTGGGCCTGTCTACATTCATGTATTTTCTACAGTTGATGGCTATCTAACAAAGATTTATTATGAATAATTAGCCATTGTATTCATGTAGTTTGATTATGCCTTTGATGGAGGCACAGAGGTCACTCTGAAATAGCATGAAAAATATCTTGAAATTATCTTATTTTTTGGAGCAGAGTTGGTCAAGAACTTCAGTTAGAATCCTTAGAATTATCAAAGTACTATCTGAGATTCTACAATTAAGACTGTCAGCCATGTTTGAGATTTCCAGAAATCACTAAAGTTTGGACTGTCCTTAAAGACAGAGTGAGAGTAACAGGAGTTCACTCTGCTTAGTTTTCCAGGGTGTACATTATTTCTTGGTTTCATGTAAACACAGCTAAAATGATACAGTGTGGATGACTTCTCTTAGAATTGCATTTTTTTTTTTTTATTATAGAGATTCTGTAAAACCCTTTAAGTGATAACAGGGGCCAAAAGAAAAGCAGTGCTTTCTTTTAGTATTAAACCTTGTATGACCTTAAGTATCAGGTTTCAGGAAAACGTGGTTGTTGTTTGTATTGTAATGTTCTTGATCTTTGGGCATTAGACTTGGTTCACTGGTAATTGCTCTTTATTCTTTTTGTATCTTGATTGTTAAGGTTATAGTATAGAACTCTCCCTTTTCTGGCATGGAAACATTTCAGTATCTCTGAGGCCTTGGTACCATGGCTATTCAGAATGAAATATTCAGTATTCTTTGAAATGAATGAAACAATCCATTATCCACATCTTCTGACTACTTATTTCCTTACTGATATTTGTTCCTTACTGATATTTGTTCCTGATACTTATTTCCTTACTGATATTTGATATTTGTTCCTTTACTAAGATGACTTTCCTAAATGTCACTCTAAAGCTAGTGATTGTTCTCAGTCCTCATCCTCCACAGCTACTCTTCCAATTGGGCTTGGCTGACCAACTCTTCCTTCTTCAAATGTCCCTTCTTTGATATGTCCAACATTATCACCCTGATTATTCCTAATTAAGTTTGGTTGTTAGTTTCCACTTTCCACCCTCTTTAAACTTGACAGTTTTGTCTTGCCCCATTTTTCTGGAATATGAGTTCTTTTATATGGTTTCATCCACCCTTTCTAGTCTCAAAATCTGAATCTTTTGCTCTGATTTGTTCTCAGAGTTGCACTCTTGGGTTTCTAGGCACTTTTTATATTCATATTGTGTTGCCAGTGAATGAATTGCATTGAAAAGTTACTAGCAGCTCTTATCTGTGGAGGCAGAAATTTGCTTTGGAGCAGCTCTTTGCTTTCTTAAGTTATACAAACATAAGGCTAATATTTAATCTAATAGTAGCTCTGAGTGATGGCAAAGTGATCTGAGTTAGAGATGTCAAGTGTTCTGTCCCGACCCGCAGGATTCGTCAGCGAAGACCTAGGATTCCTCAACGCAGACCCAACTGGGGAGTGGGAATGAAGAGGACAAGAGACACGAGAAATGGAGACAAGACAGGAGTCTGATCAAGTCTCGTTTTATTGTTGAAAGTGAGCAATATTTATACTGTACAAAAGGCGGAAGAGCCCAACAATAGACCAATCATGTTAAAGGTCAACTATGCACGAGATTACATAATGGTAAGAGTCTATGAGGAGCATGTACTGATCACGAGCACGGAAACTTCACTCAGCCAATCACGGCAATGAGCACACGTCCCAGACAGCGCAAGACCGCGCCCTCCTGCTCCCGCTAGGCGCCATCTTTGGAAGCCTGTGGCGATGTTCTCAAACTGAAGGTCGTAAGGCGTGGTTAAGGTTCTCAGCCCGTTGATTTTTGTATCTTGATTGTTAAGGTTATAGTATAGAACTCTCTTTTCTGGCATGGAAACATTTCAGTATCTCTGAGGCCTTGGTACCATGGCTATTCAGAATGAAATATTCAGTATTCTTTGAAATGAATGAAACAATCCATTATCCACATCTTCTGACTACTTATTTCCTTACTGATATTTGTTCCTTACTGATATTTGTTCCTGATACTTATTTCCTTACTGATATTTGATATTTGTTCCTTTACTAAGATGACTTTCCTAAATGTCACTCTAAAGCTAGTGATTGTTCTCAGTCCTCATCCTCCACAGCTACTCTTCCAATTGGGCTTGGCTGACCAACTCTTCCTTCTTCAAATGTCCCTTCTTTGATATGTCCAACATTATCACCCTGATTATTCCTAATTAAGTTTGGTTGTTAGTTTCCACTTTCCACCCTCTTTAAACTTGACAGTTTTGTCTTGCCCCATTTTTCTGGAATATGAGTTCTTTTATATGGTTTCATCCACCCTTTCTAGTCTCAAAATCTGAATCTTTTGCTCTGATTTGTTCTCAGAGTTGCACTCTTGGGTTTCTAGGCACTTTTTATATTCATATTGTGTTGCCAGTGAATGAATTGCATTGAAAAGTTACTAGCAGCTCTTATCTGTGGAGGCAGAAATTTGCTTTGGAGCAGCTCTTTGCTTTCTTAAGTTATACAAACATAAGGCTAATATTTAATCTAATAGTAGCTCTGAGTGATGGCAAAGTGATCTGAGTTAGAGATGTCAAGTGTTCTGTCCCGACCCGCAGGATTCGTCAGCGAAGACCTAGGATTCCTCAACGCAGACCCTAAAGGGGGGGAGTGGGAATGAAGAGGACAAGAGACACGAGAAATGGAGACAAGACAGGAGTCTGATCAAGTCTCGTTTTATTGTTGAAAGTGAGCAATATTTATACTGTACAAAAGGCGGAAGAGCCCAACAATAGACCAATCATGTTAAAGGTCAACTATGCACGAGATTACATAATGGTAAGAGTCTATGAGGAGCATGTACTGATCACGAGCACGGAAACTTCACTCAGCCAATCACGGCAATGAGCACACGTCCCAGACAGCGCAAGACCGCGCCCCTCCTGCTCCCGCTAGGCGCCATCTTTGGAAGCCTGTGGCGATGTTCTCAAACTGAAGGTCGTAAGGCGTGGTTAAGGTTCTCACAGTCCCAGTCAGGATGATGATATTCTCATGCTGGGAGCTCCGCCAAGCGCTATCTCAAATGTTACATTGTAGCATTCATGCTTGGGAGGCTTAGGATGCGGCCGGGCCGACCTGCGGTCCTGGACAGGCAAAGCTATAGGATGTGGCCGGGCCGACCTGCGGTCCCGGACAGGTCCCCCTTTTATTCAAAGCCAAGAGAAACCCCTCGAACTGCGCCTGTCTTAGGTCGGGACACAACATTAGCAGGCATTACCGTCATGGGATAAGGCAGCAGCCATGGCAGCCCTCCTGTCTTAGGTTTGCTCTGCAATGATGTCCTCTTACCCGTCTCTGGCTGACCAGTTCAGCTCACGGGAGGTGATTGCTCTCCACTAGTAGAAAGAGATGCTTCACCTTGTTCTGCCATCTCAAGGCGATGATAATGGACCTGAATTGGCTTTGCCAAAATAGCCTCAATGTGTTGCTTAATGAATGCTATAAGCTTATTAAACAGTATGGGTCCAAAAGCAAATAGAAGAAGTAGGGTGATCAAAGGTCCAAGTAAGGGCATAAGGTAAGGCAACAGTCCATTCCATCCCGTCAGGAAGGGGTTGGCAGCGAGGTCACGTCTTCGTTGCTCAAGTTCTTCTTGTAGTTGTTTCACCTTGTCTCTGACTATGCCAGACTTATTGACATAGAAACAGCATTTCTCCTGTAGAGCCAAACAGATACCTCCCTGCTCTGCAGTTACTAAGTCTAGACCTCTTCTATTCTGCAATACCACCTCCGCTAAGGAGTCAACCTGGTCTTGGATATCTTGTATAGTTTCTGATATAGCTTGCACATCGGAAATTAGTTGTTGGGACAGCTTGGCATATCGAGTAAGAGATGCCCATACCTGCTGACCCTGTGGCTACTGCAGTTGTAATACCCAAAACTGCTAACAAAGGGCAAACAATACTGCGCGCTTTGGTCTATAGAGAAAGTGATCAATACTAGGGATAGGAACTTCCTGACCTCCTGTGATTATATCTACATCTGGAAGGAGATAGGTCAATAAACATTGTCCCGTCCAATTTCGATGCAAATACGTATATGCAAGACTATTCCCGCACACAAAGACTGCACCATTGGTTGCACACAAGGCGTCAGTGATGCTTATTACCGTGGCACATTCATTTCCTATGATCCCTACGTCTATATCATAACCATTATTCTTTCCTGATTTAAAACAGATGTGCAATTATCAGCATTCAGTATCAAGGATACAGTAATGGGAAGAGTAGGTATACATGTCAAGCGATTAGTATAGAGGCTTATGTTGGTGTGGCTGAAATAGGGCATAGCAACAGGACGAGGGACTCCTGATGCAAGCAGAGCCAGCAGTCCTTAGCTAAGTCTGGTTGGGTATCGTTCAGCAACCTATAGGTAGCATTTAAAATATCTAAAGTCTGTGGATCAAGTTGCAATTTTCCTCTCACCTTTGGTAGTGCTATAGGGTGATATTTTAGTTCAGGCGGGAGTTCTTGTCGGAGCCTTTTATCTGACCCTTTATTGTCTCTTCTCGATACAAATCCTGTGGTCCTCCTCCATCTGACACATGTATGGGAGCTTTCATTCGCCAGCATATTTGATCTCTCTCTTTGCCAGGACATCCTGCTATAACCAATCCTCCCGGGCCCTTTATCTCTTTAGTAGGGCCGCTAAGGTAGCACTGAAAACAGTTTCACTGCCAAATCGGCACAGTTTGTATTGAATATAGCAGGAGCTATGTACTGCGATATGCACCTGTTTGCAGTAGCTACATAAGAGGCTCGGGTGAGTTGCATCTACTTTAGGACTGGGACTACATACCCATCGGTTATCGGCTAGGAGGTATGCTTTATGACCTCCGCAATTTATCGTGGTGATATATTGACCTAACTTAGGAAGGCTATATCCCCCTAAGCATTGACAGGGTCGTCCATACCGTTCTTGCAATATCTTGCGAACATCCGACGGGTCGCCAAAACCTGCTTCTGTTTCTGTCAGTCGTCTATATAGCATCAGGAATAAGGCCAACATCTTGACGATGAGCATTCTGTAGAAAAGAGAGAGAGCTTCTCAGTGAGACACTTTTTCCCTGGTTTATTAATTATCCATTTGTCTCACAAGACGTTCAGGTAGCCATCGTGCGGCATCATATTCACGCGCAAACACGCAAACTGATCCTCGTCCCCAGATTAACACTGGATCTGGACCATGCCAGGAATTGTCAAGAGGATCTTTCCATCTGACCATGGCAAAATTTGTATTTGTTGTTGAATGCCAGAATCGATCAGCTGCAGATTTTCCTTGAGCGTCCAAATTTAAAAATTTAAAATAAAAGGGCATGATTTAGTATGTTTCTGGGGTACCCTTGGTAGGGTACCAATCTCCCTTTTTATTTTTCAATGGTAACCTTAATGGATAGATGAGCACGTTCTACCATGCCTTGGCCTTGAGGGTTATAGGGATACCTGTGGTATGCTGAATGCGTAAAGTATTACAGAAATCTTGAAAAGCCTTGGAAGTATATCCGGGGCCATTATCTGTTTTGATTTGTGAGGGTATGCCTGCTAGGGCAAAACAGTGTAAAAGGTGTGCCTTAACATGTTTAACAGCTTCTCCGGATTGAAGTGAGCCCATAAGAAAGCCACTGAAAGTATCAATACAGACATGAATATATTTCATAGTACCAAAGTCATTATAATGGGTAACATCCATCTGCCATAACACATTAGGTAGAAGACCTCTTGGGTTTACACCAAGGTGAGGTACAGGTAAATGCTGAATACAGGTAGTACAACTCCTAACAATTTGGCGAGCTTGTTCCTTGGTGATTTTATGCAAAAGTCTTAAAGTCTGAGCATTACAATGATGCAAGGCATGAGTACTTTGTGCTCGTTGTAAATTATCCACCATCACAGTCGTGACCAGTTTGGTAGCCATGTCAGCTATGGCATTACCCTTGGCCAATGGTCCTGGAAGACCAGAATGAGCCCTGACATGACCCAAAAGAAAGGATGTGTCCTTCGTCGAATGATTTGTTGACATTGTAAAAATAACATGGCAGTTTCCGATATTGATTTAATCTGGGCAACCGTCTCTAAAAGAGGCACCGAATGAGCTACATAAGCACTATCAGTATATATATTGATAGGTTGTTTTGGGAAGGCACACAGAACAGCAATTATAGCCTGTAATTCAACTAATTGTGCTGAACTATATTTAGTTTTAAACTTTATTATTGTATCTTTAAAAGTATAAGCAGCAATTCCTGAAGAAGATCCATCAGTGAATACTACTAAGGCGTCGTTCAATGGTTCTGTGCTGACAACACGTGGAAAAACAAAGGCATGCAATCTACTAAATTGAATAAACTTATTGGGTGGATAATGATTATCCAGATTACCTGAAAAAGAAGATAATGCGAGAAGCCAAGAGTCACTGTTCTGTAAGAGCCAAGTAATTTGATCTCGGGTGTAAGGTTGAATTATCGTTGATGGTTCAAACCCAAAATACTTCCTACTCTGTTCTCTTCCCAGGATAATTAGATCAGCAAGAGCATCATAATACGGTACTAAGATTCTTTTGGGGGAAGAGTGGAGATGAACCCACATGATAGGATTATCCTGCCAGAAAAGGCCTGTAGGGGTTAACCGTATTAAAGGTTATAAAGGTTAAAGATTTGTTATAATCTATATATGTCACAAATTGATTAGCAATTGCTGCTTCTACTTCAGTAAGGGTATCCAGAGCTTCTGGAGTCAAGGATCGAGGGGATTTTGGATTTGGATCTCCTTTTAATATATCAAATAAAGGCTGTAAGTTACCAGTAGGTATTTTTAAATACGGACGAAACCAATTTATATCTCCTAAGAGTTTTTGGAAATCATTGAGCGTTTGCAATTGGTCTTTCTGAATGGTTGCTTTTGATTAATAACCTTTGGCCCCTGGAGTTCAAAACCTAAATAAGTATAAGGGTCTTTTAATTGTACTTTTTCTGGTGCTATTTGTAGTCCAGCAGCATTCAAACTATTTTTAAGCTGATGGAAACATTGTAAAACTTCTGCTCCTATCGTCCGCTATTAGGATATCATCCATATAATGGATTATATACATCTGCTTCCAGGCTTTTCGTATAGGCCGTATCGCTGTTGCTACAAACTTTTGACACAACGTTGGACTATTGGCCATGCCTTGAGGCAACACTTTCCATTGATAGCGTCTCATGGGCTCTCGGAAATTTACGGAAGGCAAACTAAATGCAAACCGTTCCTGATCATTAGGATGTAATGGTATAGTAAAGAAACAATCTTTAAGATCTAGAATAATTTTAAAGTAGCCTCTAGGGACAGCCACTGGAGAGGGCAATCCTGGTTGTAAGGCACCCATTACTACCATGGTGGCATTAATGGCTCTCAGATCTTGTAAGAGCCTCCATTTACCAGATTTTTCTTTACAACAAAGATAGGAGTATTCCAAGGGGAAATGCTCTCTACTATATGTCCAGCCTCCAGCTGTTCCTGTACTAATTGCTGGGCGGCTTGTAATTTTTCAGTGGTTAGCGGCCATTGAGCAACCCAGACAGGCGCGAGGACTTCCAAGTTATAGGATCTGCGCATCTCTGGGGTACAGGCAAGTCAATGGTCGCCATTAAAACTTCCCAAACCTCTACGATCTATTTTGCATACAGCCTGGACAGGTTCTACTATCCCATCCTCCCTTCTTCCTAGACCTTTTCCAGGGGTATATCCTTGGGCTAGCATCTGTACTGTAACTACGTCATTTGGGCTACACATAATTATTTTCATTTGTGACAGCAAATCTCGACCCCATAAATTTACAGGCAGGCGAGCAATAACAAACGGTTTAATCAATCCAGAATTATTTTCTTTATCTTTCCAAGTGAGATATTTGGAACTTTGCCTGGGGTTGGTACTCTGCCCAATGCCTCTTAAATTTGTCATGGTTTCTGAAGTAGGCCAATTAGATGGCCAATCTTCCTTTCTGATAATGGTTACATCAGCTCCTGTATCTATTAGCCCATTGAATAATTTCCCATCTAACCAGAGAGTCAACGAAGGCTTATTATTGGTGATCTGTTGTACCCAATATGCATCTGAGGATTTAAAATTCTTGGCTTCTCTTTTCCTCGACTGTGTTATATGATCGGTTGCAATCAAAGGTATTAATATCAATTGAGCTATTTTCTTTCCTTGATCAATAGTTGTAATACTCTCATTAGCCTGGGCCATAATTTTAATCTCCCCTGTATAATCGTTATCAATAACTCCTGGGAAGACTTGGAGACCCTTTATGGTGACATTTTTATGCCCTAGGAGTAACCCAAAAGTTTTAGGAGGCAGGGGACCATAGACCCCTGTAGGCAAGGCTTGAGGCCCCATTTCTGGAGTCAATATTGTGTGGGTGGCGGCACAGAGGTCCAATCCTGTGCTGCCTGGGATTGCTCTATTAAGTCCTGAAAGGGGTTGTTGTTGTTCTGAGCTGGAACAAAGCTGACTGCCCCATATGCTTGTCTCGGGGCCTGAGGCTGGCCCTCTTCTCGTTTCCCTGCTGGGGTGTTAGAGGATTTCCTTGAACATCAGTCTTAGACCTACACTGATTCATCCAGTGTTTTCCTCTTTTGCATCTAGGACAGAGGCCAGGGGCTTTCTCGTCAGCTTTTTTATCACTATCTTGAGCTACATTGTTGCAATTTCGAGCAAAGTGTCCTGGCCTTCCACATTTAAAGCACCCCTTTTTATTTCTATCTCGCTCAGCTAGAAAGTCCTTGACTGTTTTTCCACTAAACGCTGCTGCCATGGCCAAACCTTGTTGATATGATGGTCCAATATCTGCACAAAGACGTATATATTCCGTCAAGTCAGTCTTTTTTCTATAAGGCCTAATTGCAGCTTGACAGGCTGCATTGGCATTTTCATAGGCCAACTGTTTTACATAATCCAGTCCCGCATCAGCGCTTCCAAAAATCCTGCCTGCCGTTGTGATAAGTCTGTGCACAAAGTCTGCAAATGGCTCATCCGATCCCTGTTTTACCCCTGTAAGTGAGGCTCCTAGATCTCCTTTTGCTGGGAGTTTTCTCCAAGCTTTAGTGGCAGCTGTCTGAATCTGTGCAAATAATCCAGCATCGTATTGCATTTGTGCATCACCATTATCATAGTGACCAGAACCTGTCAACATATCGAGAGTCCACCCATTTCCTGCCTGGAAATTTTTCTGTGCTGTTTCCTTACACGCCTCAAGTACTCTGATTTCCATAACAGATGATCACCCCCTGTGAGAACTGCTCTGACTAAAGTATTCCAGTCCCCAGGTGTAAGCCAAGTGTCTGCCACAGATTCTAATATGGCGATGGTATAGGGCGCAGTGGCTCCATATTGGGAGACTGCAGTTTTCAATTCTTTTATGATAGCAAAATCAAAACCCTATGATGTCTCCATATCGTTCCCTGATTGTCTGTGGTCTCCGTGACCGGAAGGCAACTTTACAGTCATAATCTCTCTCTTCCGGGTAAGCAGCCATCTTGCCTTTAGGGACATGTTTACCAGGCTGCTGGTGCTGACGTGCGGTAGGACTTTCTTTCACTACGTCATCAACCCGCTCGTTTCCAGTTTTTAATCTTTGCAATTTAGTAATTAATGACTGATGTAATTCTTCAAGCTTTATTTGTTCTTCTAATAAGGCAATCTTATCTCTCAGTTCTTTTCTAGGATTAATATCTTTTCTCTCACCCATGGCCGCCATGACTGTAGGCGCGGAGGCCATTTTGTAGGGGGGAGGGCATGAAAATGGCGGAAGCTGGTCCAACTCATGACTTTTTACGACCTCTTCTTTTAAGTTATCCCAACCAACCTCTAAAGAGCCAGGACCATGCTTATCCTGATTCTCACTCTCTATTTGTAACTTGGGATATATTTTTGGAACCTTTCTCTTTAGTTCTGTCTCAGGGGGTTCTCCTATAACCTCCTGCTTTTTCTTAACAGGAGTGGCAGCAGGCTCCTCATCATCACTCTCTAAAGATATTAAATCTGTCTCTTCTTCTAAGGGAGACTTCCTAAGATCTGCTTGAGAACTAGTCTTTAAGATTTCTTCTGTATGAGCAATAGCAATTGTTATTTCTGGAGGTCTATCTCTAGTATCTATAAGTTCTTTAACTAGATTCCAGTAACTGAAAGCAGTCACGGGAACTTTCTCTGGTCCAAAAGCGTCATAAAAATCCCCAGTGCATCTCCTACCCGTTTCCACCTGCTTAAAGTAATAGTTCCTTCTTGTGGAAACCAGGGGCAGACATTTTTAACAAAATCAAAAAATTTAAACAAATCTTGACTTTTCACCTTTACTCCTCGTGCCTTTAAAGCTCTTCCTAATTGTTTTACATACACATCATGTTGACTCAATTCTTGTCCCATTTTGCAAATTTTTTATGCTTGTCCCCTATTTGGTGCCTATCTTTACCTCAATCCTGGCGCGGCAGGTTCCGCAGCAGCTGAGAGGCAATTCACTCTTCTCTGTTGTCGCCGGCTCCTGGCACCGCTTCCTCACGGGGACCCCGTGCTTCAGGCCCCACGTTGGGCGCCACTTGTCCCGACCCGCAGGATTCGTCAGCGAGACCTAGGATTCCTCAACGCAGACCCTAAAGGGGGTGGGAATGAAGAGGACAAGAGACACGAGAAATGGAGACAAGACAGGAGTCTGATCAAGTCTCGTTTTATTGTTGAAAGTGAGCAATATTTATACTGTACAAAAGGCGGAAGAGCCCAACAATAGACCAATCATGTTAAAGGTCAACTATGCCCAGATTACATAATGGTAAGAGTCTATGAGGAGCATGTACTGATCACGAGCACGGAAACTTCACTCAGCCAATCACGGCAATGAGCACACGTCCCAGACAGCGCAAGACCGCGCCCCTCCTGCTCCCCTAGGCGCCATCTTTGGAAGCCTGTGGCGATGTTCTCAAACTGAAGGTCGTAAGGCGTGGTTAAGGTTCTCACAGTCCCAGTCAGGATGATCATATTCTCATGCTGGGAGCTCCGCCAAGCGCTATCTCAAATGTTACATTGTAGCATTCATGCTTGGGAGGCTTAGGATGCGGCCGGGCCGACCTGCGGTCCTGGACAGGCAAAGCTATAGGATGTGGCCGGGCCGACCCGCGGTCCCGGACAGTGTTCTATTCCACAGATAAAAATATTCTCAGTCATCAATATGGATACAACAGAATTGGTCAAGCAATTAGCAAATTCCAATTGAATAAATACCTTTCAAACCACAAAACTTCTTAAAATGAATGCCAGAATACAAGGTCTGAACAGATCCATTTTTAAAAAATGCAATTTCTCCTTTAAAATCTCAGCAAGAAATATGCAGTTCCAGCAAATGCTTTTTGTTTTATTTTTTTCAGTCACTCAGTCATGTCCAACTCTTTGCGACCCTAAGAACTGTAGCATGCCAGATCTCCCTGTCCTTCATCATCTTCTGGAGCTTGCTTAACGTCATGTGCATTGACTCAGTGCTGCCATCCAACCACCTTGTCCTTGTCTTCTCCTTCCCCTTCTGCCTCCTATCTTCCCCCTGGATCAAGATCTTTTCCAATGAGTTGGCTTTTTGTATCAGTTGGTCAAAGTATTGGAGGTTCAGCTTCATACCTTTCAACCATGAATATCACTGTTGATTTCCTTTAGGATTGACTGGTTTGATCTCCTGCTATCCAAGGGACTCTCAAGAGTCTTCTCCAATGCCACAGTTCAAAACCATCAATTTTTAGGAACTCAGACTTCTTTCTGGTCCAATTCTCACATCCTTACGTGACTACAGGAAAAATCATAGCTTTGACTATATGGACCTTTGTTGGCAAAGTGATGTCTCTGTTCTTTTTTTTTAATGTTGGCCTCTTTAATAGTTTATTTACTGATTTTCATCCATCTTTTTTCTTTGGCCTGGTGGGCCTCCCATTGCAGTGGCCTCTTTCATTGCAGAGCACCGACTCTGGGCGCATGTGCTCCAGAGCTCTGGCTTGTAATTGGACACATAGGTCCAACCACTCCACAGCACGTGGGATCTTCCTGGGCCAGGGATTGAACTGTTGCCCCTTGCACTGCAAGGTGGACTCTTTACCCACTGGACCACCAGGGAAGCCCATGTCTCTGCTTTTTAATGCACTGTATTGCCAATGGTGAATTACTAGGCCATTAAAAAAAAGTATCAAGAGGTTGATGTCATTCATGAACATACAAGCAAAAAATCCTAAACACAATATTAGTGAAGAGAATCCCATGTTATGTTGGAAGGATAATGGTATTTCATCACCAGTGTTGTGGGCGTGGCCTGTGAGAGGGTCAAATTCTATACCTTCAATGTACTCATTTCTTGTCTGAGGGCTTTTCTGAAGCTTCAGAAGATCCTCTCTCTCCAATCACAGAAACCAGAAATACCAGAGAATTAACACTTTTCAAGACTGGTCATTAATACATAAGTGACAGGTGGGGAGAGTTGGTTTATAACTTTTCCAGTTTATCCCTCAGGTGGACATGGTGGCTAACTCCAGGACATGTGCTCACAACATTTCCTAGAGTTTCTTGGTCAGTGTAAGTTCCTGTCCCTCACCATGGCCACAGCTTTGATAGTCCACCCTTTGTTGGCTGCCTCTCCTCTGTCTCATTTCTCCATTCCTGTTTTCAGAGTTTCCCTCAACAGCCTAATTAACTGAATGTGAAAGTGTTAGTCACTTAGTCATGTCCATCTCTTTGGCACCCCATGAACTGTAGTCCACCAGGCTCTTCTATCCATGGAATTTTGTAGGCAAGAATATTAAAGTGGGTTGCCTTTCCCTTATCCAGGGCATCTTCCCAACCCAGGGATCGAGCCTGGATCTCCTGCATTTCAGGCAGATTCTTTACTGGCTGAGTCACTGCTAGAGTCAAACACCCTAATTAACTGCTTGCAACAAAATCCTGATCTTAGGGCCTGCTTCTCAGGGAACTCAAGCTAAGACAAAACCACGTTAGACTATGCCAAGAATTAAAAGTTATTTTAACACTCAAAAACCATTCCATTTAACCCATTACTTTCAAAAGGAAATTAACACTAGAGTTTTTAAAAAAATCATTAACCTGAAGAGCTCTGGCTTGTAATTGGACACATAGGTCCAACCACTCCACAGCACGTGGGATCTTCCTGGGCCAGGGATTGAACTGTTGCCCCTTGCACTGCAAGGTGGACTCTTTACCCACTGGACCACCAGGGAAGCCCATGTCTCTGCTTTTTAATGCACTGTATTGCCAATGGTGAATTACTAGGCCATTAAAAAAAAGTATCAAGAGGTTGATGTCATTCATGAACATACAAGCAAAAAATCCTAAACACAATATTAGTGAAGAGAATCCCATGTTATGTTGGAAGGATAATGGTATTTCATCACCAGTGTTGTGGGCGTGGCCTGTGAGAGGGTCAAATTCTATACCTTCAATGTACTCATTTCTTGTCTGAGGGCTTTTCTGAAGCTTCAGAAGATCCTCTCTCTCCAATCACAGAAACCAGAAATACCAGAGAATTAACACTTTTCAAGACTGGTCATTAATACATAAGTGACAGGTGGGGAGAGTTGGTTTATAACTTTTCCAGTTTATCCCTCAGGTGGACATGGTGGCTAACTCCAGGACATGTGCTCACAACATTTCCTAGAGTTTCTTGGTCAGTGTAAGTTCCTGTCCCTCACCATGGCCACAGCTTTGATAGTCCACCCTTTGTTGGCTGCCTCTCCTCTGTCTCATTTCTCCATTCCTGTTTTCAGAGTTTCCCTCAACAGCCTAATTAACTGAATGTGAAAGTGTTAGTCACTTAGTCATGTCCATCTCTTTGGCACCCCATGAACTGTAGTCCACCAGGCTCTTCTATCCATGGAATTTTGTAGGCAAGAATATTAAAGTGGGTTGCCTTTCCCTTATCCAGGGCATCTTCCCAACCCAGGGATCGAGCCTGGATCTCCTGCATTTCAGGCAGATTCTTTACTGGCTGAGTCACTGCTAGAGTCAAACACCCTAATTAACTGCTTGCAACAAAATCCTGATCTTAGGGCCTGCTTCTCAGGGAACTCAAGCTAAGACAAAACCACGTTAGACTATGCCAAGAATTAAAAGTTATTTTAACACTCAAAAACCATTCCATTTAACCCATTACTTTCAGAGAATGAAGGAGAAAAATATAACATGAACTCAATAGAGACAGTAAAATATTTTCTAAAAATGAATACGTGTTTATGGTAAAATTTCTATTAACAAACTAGGAATAGAAGAAAATTTGTCAATCAGACAAGTAGTAATGTACAGAACCTTATAGGAACATGATACTGAGTCATAATTTATTGAAATTCATTTCCTTAAGGTAGGAGACAAAGGTATTTGCTCTTACTACTTCTATTCAACATTGCACTAGAGGTCTTAGTGAAATAAGGCCAAAAAAAAATCACAAGGCTTAGAAAGAAGTCACAGACTGTCGCTGTTCACAGACAGCATACCTGTTCATGTTGAAAATCCAGAAGAATGTACATATCAATTACTGGAATTAATACGTGAATTTTGCAAAATCACTGGATATATGGTTAAAATAAAATTTCATTTCTATATACTAACAACATATAATTTAAAAATAAAGTTCCAAAACACAGTACCATGAACAGTAGCATCAAAAGCCACAAATACCTAGAAATAAATATAACCAAATATGAAGAAAATATCCATAAAAAACTATATATGAAATGTTTACTGAGTTAAATAATAACAAAATAAATGAAGAGATTTTGTTCATTAATAGGAAGACTCAACATCGCAAAGATGCCAAAACTTCCTGAATTTGTCTGTAGATGATAGTGCAACACAATGCAATCCTCATCAAAAGGCAAAAAAATGGAAAGTTTGGCTTTTGTTTGCTTGTCCAGAAAAATGGGTTGAGTTGATTTTCTTTTTTTGTGAAAATGTATAGGGTCAAGAATAATAAGGATAATTTGAAAAGAAGTATATAGGATTTATATGATCAGGCATCAAGACTTATTACAAAGTCACAGTGATTAAAATAAGTACTGATGCAAGGCTAGATTAAAAGGTAAAGAATAAAGACTCCAATCTTACCACAGCTTGTGGTAATTTGATTTATATTAAATGTACTACTTGTAGGGGGTTGGGGGAGAGAGCAGGTCAGACATGGGGAAGAAAATTGTTTTAACAAATGGTCCAAGACTGATGGATATCCAAGTGGAAAAAACCAAATATTGATCCTTACGTACTTACTACTTATGCAAGAAAAGTATGAATAGTTATATTCAAGGAATAGAATATAACTTAAGACCTCCCAGAAATGCTCCAGTTATTTAAGGAAGAAATATTAAATATAGACAATTTCTGGACAACTATGAAATAAAGAATCAGCAGGTTAACCTCTCTTATATACAAAAAGCAAAAATCCTAATCACCATATTAACCATGAAAACATCACATCAACCATAGGAAGCATAATGTCACACACGAAAGCATCCCCAATAATTTGTAGACCTAAATAAGAAAGGTAATCTGATAATGGGTCTAGAAAGCAACATAGAAAATATTTCAATGGCTAAGATATTCTTAACTAGACAATTCTCCCCCCACCACACTGCCTTCAGCTTTATGGAGATATAACTGGCATTATAACATTGTATAAACTTAAGGTGTTGAATGGACAAACTTATATACTACAATATGTAACATTAGCTAACACCTCTAACATTTCACATAAAAATTATTTCTTTTTTGTGATTACAATATTTAAGATTCACTCTCTTAGCAACTTTCAATTATGCAATATACTATTATTACCTAAAATCACCATATATTCATTATATTCCCTGAAGTTATTTGTCTTATAAATGGAGACTTATACACATTGAATATCTTTCCGTTTCCCCACCCCCTTGTCCCTGGTAACCACTACCCTGTCTGTATGAGTTTTTATTTGTAGATGACTGTGTAATAGTTTTTCTTTGTGAGGAGACAGAGGTTGACATCTCCTATGTTGCCATTTTGCTTGGCAAACTTTTCAAAATGGAAGAAAATATTTGCAAACGGAGCAACCAGCAATCTCTAAAATATACAAACAGCTCTTGTAGCTCAATATAAAAAAAAAACCCCACAAACAACCCAATCAAAAAATGGGCAGAAGACCTAAATAGACCCTTCTCCAAAGAAGACATATAGATGACCAATAGGCACATGAGAAGATGCTCATCCTCACTAATTATTAGAGAAATGTAAATCAAAAATATAGTGAGGTGGTCAGAATGGCCATCACCAAAAAAAACCCAAAAATGTACCAACCATAAATGCTGGATGTGAGGAAAATGGAATCCTCCTACACTGTTGGTGGGAAAGTAAATTGGTACAGCCTCTATAGAGAACAGTAGGCATGCATGCATGCATGCTAAGTTGCTTCAGTTGTATCTGACTCTGTGTGGTCCTAGGGACTGTAACCCACCAGGCTCCTCTGTCCATGGGATTCCCTAGGCAAGAATACTGGAGTGGGTTGCCATGTTCTTTTCCAGGGAATCCTTGCAACCTAGAGATCAAAGGCACATTTCTTAGTCTCCTGCATTGGTAGATGGGTTCTTTACCCTAGCGCCACCTGGGAAGTCCATGGAGAACAGTATGGAGGGTTCTTAAAGAACTGAAACTAGAACTAGCATAATCATCCAGCAATCCTACTCCTGGGGCTATACCTGAAGAAAGCCATAGTCAAAAAAGATAAAGTGTCATTATTCATTAATAGTGTGGCACTATTAACAATAGCCACAAATGGAACCAATCTAAATATCCATCAACAGAGGAGTGGATAATGAAGATGTGGTACATACACATACAATGGAATATTACTCAGCCATAAAAGGAATAAAATAGTGCCATTTGCAGAGCTGTGGGTAGACTAGAGACACTCATACAGGGTGAAGTAACACAGAAAGAGAAAAACACATGTTGTGTACTATTGTTTACATGTGGAATCTAGAAAAATTGTACAGATGAACTTATTTAAAAAGCAGAAATAGAGACACAGATGTAAAGAACATGGAGACCAGGCAGGGAGTGGAGATGGGATGAAATGAGGGGTTGGGATTGACATATAAACACTACGCTAGATAAAATAGATCACTAATGACAACCTCCTATAGAGCACAGGGAACTCTATGCAGTGCTCTGTGATGACCTAAATGGGAAGTCCATCTAAAAAAGAGAGGATGTATGTATAACATAACTGATTCACTTTGCTGGAGAGCAGAAACTAACAGAACATTGTGAAGCAAGGATACTCCAATGAAAATTATAAAAAGAAATTTATCAAAGCATAAATTTTATATATTAGATTCTCTGTGACGGCCAGAGAGTCAAGTTTGGTGGCCTTGCACTTAGGAACAATCTCCAAACTGTAGTGTAGTGCACTTCACTCAGTATAGGCTCTGAAGTTTAGAGGGGATGCTAGGACCAAGACCACTGTCACTGTAGCCTCTGAAGGCTGTCTGTCCCTGTGTCACCTCCCCCACCACTGCCCAGCAGCATCAAGGCAACACCACACTCTTTCACTCATTCTACTCTCTTGAACTCTCATATCTTGGCAAGGCCCAGGTCATGACCCAATACCCTACCTTTGAGGGAAGCTGGGAAAGAAATTTCCAAGTTTCTGCTTTGTTATTGTTCCTCAGTTGCTAAATCGTGTCCAATTCTGCAACCCTATGAATTGCAGCATGCCATGCTTTCCTGTCCAACTCTATCTCCCAGAGTTCGCTCAAACTCATGTCCATTGAGTTGGATGCTATCCAACCATATCATTTTCTGCCATCCTCTTTTCTTTTTGCCTTCAACCTTTCCCAGCACCAGGGTCTTTTCCAATGGGCCTCTACTTTGGAGAGGGGAAAATGCTCCAACATAGGAAAAAGTGCTCAAAAGTTTCTAGACAGCTATGGTAATGTGACAAATGTCTACACTTTCAGGCTACCTGCCTGTCTCAGCACCTCCTATTGATGTATGCAGCCAAAGAGCACTAGGTTCACATGCAAGTTTATAAATACGGTCCCTCTTCTGAGACTCCTTGCTCTGCATGAAGCACCTTGGACTACTCAGTAACTTCTTGTCTCTCACCTGTTTTAGTACTAATTAGTGGTACCATCCAGTGAGACATTGATTTTGCCTTTTAAATGATATTCATAATTATATTATTGGCAATGCATTTTGTTGTTTGGTCTTCTCTTTTTATTAAAATATTAGGGATCCTTAGGGGAGGATGATAATCTTTTCCTTTTTACAGGAACTGACATATGGCTAGAAACATAGAAGTGCAGAATAAGTACTTGCTTTTTGATTGTTTTATGATTTGAACTTTGAGGGATAGAAATATAGTCAAGAGATTTTTACCAATATATTCATGAGCATTATGCTGTCCAGATCAAGATAAAAAGTGGTGTACACAATCTCAATTCCTAGTTCATCAGTAATATTTTTATCAATATATTTGTTTATAGATAAAATAATATAGTGTCATTTATCAATATATTTTTGAGTTTTCTTTCTCTCCCACCCCAATGTTTTCTTAGATTGCAAAGATGGTAAAAGCTAGGAAATAACATTGCATTAATATAAAAGTCCAAAGTGAAATGATACTTGGATAATACAGTCTTTAACATTTTCAAAAACAAATTCGGAAATCTAACCCACAAAATCTTTTTGTGGGGAGAGAATTTACATTGAGTAAGAAATATGAAGTTGAGTAGGTAGGATACATGAAAGACTTTTCATAGTAAGAATTTGTTAGTTGCTCTCTCTGGGATTCCTAAAATATAGTCTCCAGAGTAAATAATCAACTGACCAACAAATCTATAAGATGCTTGAGCTAATAAACACAAAAATAATGTAAAGGAATAATGTGCTTGTGTTGACTTCTCCTCTGTGAGGTACCATGCCCCCAACAAATGTGGGTGTGCTGGTGAACACTGGCATTCAAATAGCACACATAGAGAGATGTTGAGGCAGTATTTAAACCCCAGATAAGCTTCCTGAAATCCATGACATGAACCCATACTTGCATACTTAGAATACAGTTGAGGCACTCAGAAAAAAGGTTAATCTTAATAAAACATATAGAAATCTTGGCAGAATAAATACAGGACCAAAGGCTTGATATAAGTCTGGGAAGAGCAACATCATATCCCAGGTTGCAGAGAGAAAGCAAGATAGCCAGTTAACAAGTTTGCTTAACAAAGGAGACTTAAAAAACTAAAAATAGAAGCACCAAACGACCCAGCAATCCCACTCTTAGGCTTATACCCTGATGAAATCAAATCTGAAAGAATCACCTGTACCCCAATGTTCATTGCAGCTCTCTATACAATAGCTAGAACATGGAAGGAACCTAGATGCCCATCGACGAACAAATGGATCCAAAAGCTCTGGTACATATATACAATGGAATACTACACAGCTGTAAAGAGAAATGCAGAAGAATCAGCCCTAATGAGGTGGCTGGATCTAGAACGTATCATCAAAAGTGAAGTTAGTCAGAAAGAGAAGGACAAATACAGTATATTAACACATATATATGGAATCTAGCAGGATGGTGATGATGGCACACGCAGTGAAGCAACGGAAAGACAGACATGGACAGTGGACGTATGGACATTGTTGGGAAGGAACAGAGGGTGGGAGGCGTAAAGGAAGTAGCATGAAGGCCTGTACTATCATAACTGAAGAAAATAACTCTAGTCAATGCTCTGTGAGAAAAGGGGATCCTTCAGGTGCTGTGTGATGGTTGGGAGGGGTGGGAAGGGGGGGATATACATGTGACTGATCTGGGAACATGCATGTCTGTAAACAACAAAACTCTGTAAAAGTTAAAAGTAAAATAAAGGTTTTTTTTTTTTTTTTTTTTTTTAAGCCATCATGTTGTTTTTTTAGCCTGGGCAGTGAAAAAATTCAGCCAATCCAGTGAGCAAGATCAGGGTTCTCCAAGGTTCATGCATAAGACATACACACACACACACACACACACACACACATATACACAGTTACCCTCTGTTATCTGTGGGTTTTGCACCTGAATCTACAGATGCTGAAACCATGATACAGAGAGTTGACTACACTACATGATTTTTTAAAATACTCGACTTTCCATGAATTTTGATATTTGCTGAGATCTCAGAACCAGCCCTGTGAATACTGAGGGACAACTGTATATAATAAGATTCCAAAGTAAGATGAGGTTTTCAAGAATTCTGATCTGTGTTATCAGCATGTACTAAGCACTTATTAGGTGTAAAAGAGCGGTCTAAGTCAGGGGTCTCCAATCCCTGGTACAAGTCCCTGACCTGTTAGGAACCAGGATGCAGCAGGAGGTGAGCAGTGAGTGATCCAAGCTTCATCTATATTTCAGCAGCTCTCCATAGCTCGCATTCTTGCCCCAGCCCCATCTGTGGTCAGATGAGCAGTGGCATAATAAATGTAATTCGGCTGAAACATCCCCAAACCTTCCCCCCATGCCATCTGTGGAAAAACTGTCTCCCATAAAATTGGTCCTAGTGCCAAAAAGGTTGGGGACCACTGGTGTAAGTGATATTAAGGAAGAGATGCTATCTCTGCTCTACAGCTGGAAGGGACCTCTTCATCACTGTGATAAAAGCTCCACTGTGGGCTTCCCTGGCGGTACAGTGGGTAAAGAGTCTGCCTCGCTGTGCAAGGGGCACCGGCTCAATCCATGGCCCGGGAGGATCCCACGTGATGCAGAGTGGCTGGACCGGTGTGTCCAATTAGGAGCCAGTGCTCTGCAACAAGGGAGGCCAATGCAATGGGAGACCCAAAAGGGCCAAAGAATAAAGACGGATGAAAATAAATAAACATCCAATAAAGGAGGCCAAAACTAAAAAAAAAAAAAAAAGCTCCATTGTGGCAGTGACTGCTTACCACTGTGTTCCCATCACCTAGAACCCTGCCTGGTGCTTCAAGAAATAAGCAGTAAGTAAAGGAATGAGTTATGACTTGAGTGGGTTCATCACTTACTCTTGTGAGTTGTATTTAACTTAAAATAGACAGACAGCAAGAACCTAAACTTAGCGAGTGCATAAATGTTCTAACAGAAGCTTTGAGCCTGGGTGTGAAGAATGGGTGGTCCCTGGGAGACTCACATGGATGCTGTTTGCTAACCCGAAAAATGGCAAGCCAAAACGGAGTAAGCAGAAGAGCTACAAAGATCCAAGGAAGTAAATTTTCACATGAGTCCGTGTAATTCTGGAATTCCAAGTGATCATGGGAAGAAGACTTTTGCTTGTATGAGTTAGAAATATAGTTATTTACCAATAATGGCAATAGGTGAAGTGTGGTTTTAAGTGGGGGAGTCACAAATAGCTGTGAGCACTGCAAACAGGGCTACAGCTGCCAACCATAGAAGAGCTTTTTTCTAAGTCAGGGTCCAATCCCTGGTACAAGTCCCTGACCTGTTAGGAACCAGGATGCAGCAGGAGGTGAGCAGTGAGTGATCCAAGCTTCATCTATATTTCAGCAGCTCTCCATAGCTCGCATTCTTGCCCCAGCCCCATCTGTGGTCAGATGAGCAGTGGCATAATAAATGTAATTCGGCTGAAACATCCCCAAACCTTCCCCCCATGCCATCTGTGGAAAAACTGTCTCCCATAAAATTGGTCCTAGTGCCAAAAAGGTTGGGGACCACTGGTGTAAGTGATATTAAGGAAGAGATGCTATCTCTGCTCTACAGCTGGAAGGGACCTCTTCATCACTGTGATAAAAGCTCCACTGTGGGCTTCCCTGGCGGTACAGTGGGTAAAGAGTCTGCCTCGCTGTGCAAGGGGCACCGGCTCAATCCATGGCCCGGGAGGATCCCACGTGATGCAGAGTGGCTGGACCGGTGTGTCCAATTAGGAGCCAGTGCTCTGCAACAAGGGAGGCCACTGCAATGGGAGACCCACACAGGCCAAAGAATAAAGACGGATGAAAATAAATAAACATCCAATAAAGGAGGCCAAAACTAAAAAAAAAAAAAAAAGCTCCATTGTGGCAGTGACTGCTTACCACTGTGTTCCCATCACCTAGAACCCTGCCTGGTGCTTCAAGAAATAAGCAGTAAGTAAAGGAATGAGTTATGACTTGAGTGGGTTCATCACTTACTCTTGTGAGTTGTATTTAACTTAAAATAGACAGACAGCAAGAACCTAAACTTAGCGAGTGCATAAATGTTCTAACAGAAGCTTTGAGCCTGGGTGTGAAGAATGGGTGGTCCCTGGGAGACTCACATGGATGCTGTTTGCTAACCCGAAAAATGGCAAGCCAAAACGGAGTAAGCAGAAGAGCTACAAAGATCCAAGGAAGTAAATTTTCACATGAGTCCGTGTAATTCTGGAATTCCAAGTGATCATGGGAAGAAGACTTTTGCTTGTATGAGTTAGAAATATAGTTATTTACCAATAATGGCAATAGGTGAAGTGTGGTTTTAAGTGGGGGAGTCACAAATAGCTGTGAGCACTGCAAACAGGGCTACAGCTGCCAACCATAGAAGAGCTTTTATGTGTGTACAGTGGAGAAAGAACAGTTGGTCAGGCAAAGGTTTTTTCAGCCACACCTGTTCAATCAGATAACAATCTCCACAAATAGTGTTATCTCTAACGTAAAGATAAATATATATTCTCTATATCTATGACTATTGCACACCTTGTAACTTAGGTGAAAGTTAGATTGGCTGATTTTGCTCTGTTAAAAGAAGAATACAATCTACTACAGATACTGGGTAGAAACTGGCAACTCTAATGTATGTGGAAAGATCTCAAAGTTGAGATGATTCTTTCAGAGTCATTAACATGGTTTCATTTATGACTGCAACACTACTAGAACTTTGCTATGAAATGACTCATTAATTATATTGAGTCAGTTATATCATGGGTCAAATCACATCTTCTGAAGTACAACCAGCACAGATAGTAAAGTCTGAAACAATGCAATTGGCCCATTAATCATTCACTTGCTCAATAATTCACTCACTCACTCATTCAACCAATGTATAGCAAGTGTCTCCTAAACTGAAGGGACTATGGGTGACACAAAGATGAATTATTCATAGCCTCTGTCTGTAATTTTCGGAAGAAAACTCGTTTTACCCTGTGAGATTGGTGCTCTACGAGAATGCTTTTGGTCAGTGCTGGGAGGGGAGAAGGGGATGGGGCAAATTAGGAGAGTAACAGTGACATATATACACAGCCACAAGTGAAGCAGGCAGCCAGTGGAAGATGCTGTATAGCACAGGGAGCTCGGTTTGGTATTCTGTGATGACCTAGAGAGGTGGGATGGGAGGGGAATATACATATACCTATGGCTGATTCATGCTGTTGTATAGCAGAAACTAAAACTACATTGTAAAGCAATTATACT